>CM073586.1:42369616-47369616 GCA_037074715.1 Magnolia kwangsiensis | reverse complement strand
CAGTCCTCATCTGAATCCACATACCAATGCAGTTCATCACTAGAGCATCAAATATCGGTATGGTTTTCACTCTGGATACTCAGTGGGGTCTAGTATACTCTACATCAGCTTGTCGCCCTTATCCGAGTGCACAACTGGATAAGTGGAAGAGACCTCACGATCTGCCTGCCAATATCGAGCCCGACTCGTCAATAGAGGACCCATTCCTTAAGCTGGTCATACTCAACCTAGAAATTGCCCCCTCACTCAGGCGGGTAAGGTCACACCCCTTTCCAACTAACCACGACACAATGGGAGACACGACCTACTGGTATACGGCCCTCGTACGCTCATGTATCCACTTGGTCTCTACGTTGGAGTCATCCTCTGGTACCATTGGGTTTAGAGATTTTCACTCAGGGACATCTATGACACCACGATGCTAGTAACAGTATTTCTGGTATCCAACCCAGCTTTTCATGATGCACCTGTGGAGGCCTCAGCCCTGATGTTGCTAAGGAGTATAGTAACCATATCACACAATGCAAGATGCATGAGTCATACAATCCAGTCATGCATCAATCATCCGCATGCCATGCGCTCATGAGGGACAATACCACCTATCAGAGAGTCCCATAAACAACTTGTCAGAAGTCATATGCAATGGTCAACCACATCTAATCACATGCATGCAAACGATGCGTATGGGCATGTATCATGATGTTATGCTTTCACTCTCTCATAATTGGAATCGATAATCGACATTAATTATTGGCCTATATGCAAGGTGGGGTCCATAGATGAACAACTGATTTAAACCATGATATAAAGATCAGCCCTTGACCATGAATATATCATTTCTAGTAGTAGGGAGCCATCCATCTATGGCGAGGATGGACCATGCAACATCAATGGGGCCTAATAATTTGGGTTAACCCACTAAGAGAATGATGAGAATGGGCCTAACAAGGCCTAAGGGAAGGTCAAAATGTAGACATTTAACCAACATTGCTCCCAATTAGTGGCCACATAGAGCCTAACATATAGTGGGCCCATGGCCTCACTTGAGGGCCTCATATACTACATAATGGGCCTCACACAAGAGCTCAATATACATCACAATAGGCCTCACACAAAGGCCTAACAGACATCACATTGGACCTCACCAAATGGCCTCATATACATAATGTTGAGGCCTCATCCATGGGCCATAAATACATCACATTGGGCCTCATCAAATGGGTCATAAATACATCACATTGGGCCTCATCATTAGGCCAGAAACACATCATATTGGGCCTCATCAATGGGCCATCACTACATCATATTGGGCCACACACAAGGGCCTTATACGCATCCCATTGGGCCTCACGCATGGGCCGTAAACACATCACATTGGGCCACAAATAAATCATATTGGGCCACACATAAGGGCCCATGGGTTAGCCACAAGGGATGGGTGGTGAGTGCATCACATACATCATAGTGGGCCTAATGGAGCATCCCATATAGTCTAAAAAATTAGGTGGAAAAATTGCCTACAATGTATACCTTAAGGTGGGCTTGTTGTACCACCAAAATGGGCCCAATGGGGTAACTCATAATCCAAGAAAAATGGATGGGCAGCCTGAATCATATATCACGGCGGGCCACACAAATGGACGGCATAGATATACAATACATACATCATGGCAAGCCGCATGAATGTACAGCATAAATATACATTACATGCATCACGGCGGGCCACAAAAAAGGATAGCGTAGATGTACAATACATGCCTCAAGGTGGGTCTCATCCCACATGTGTAACATGTGAGGGGTGGGCCCCACACGAGTTGAATGGATGAAAGGTGTGGAGAAACACATGCAAAATAGTGGGGTCCACCATCTTGGACATATAAATGAAGTGGATGTAGAATAGATACATTAAGGTAAGTCCCATCCCCACATGTGCCACACGTGTGGGGTGGCCCCATGTCCAAATAAATGGACGGCTAGGGAAACACATACATCACGGTGGGCTTTATAAGCACCGTTTAGATGGACGGTGTGTATAAAACACATATATCATGGTGGCCCACATAGCTTGCTGACGTCAGTCAGTGGTCGGACCCACCGTCTTGGACGGATGGTTTGCATAAGACACATACATCATATAGGTGGGGTCCACATCCCCAAATGGACGGACAGATGGTTTGGATATAACCCATACCTCACGCTGGAACCACAGAACTTGTTGCGTCATTACAGCAGTTAGGTGTTACTGGTCCTATCGTTTGGATGGACGGTGTGGGTATACCACATACATTAGGGTGGGTCCACACGTTTGGGACCCACTAGCTTATAAGATTAAGCTGATATTTGTATTTTCACCTTCATCTGGGCCTGTCCATCAAGCCTGTCCACTGGACAGTCTAGCAAGGTGGGTCCCATAGATAGACGGCATGGATTTAACATATCATGGTGGGCCACACACATAAATCAGGTGGGCCATGCACCTCATCATCATCATCACCATACAAAAAGGAAAAGAGAGAGAGAGAGAGAGAGAGACAGTGTAGTGGAGGGATCCCACCACTATGGGCCCTTCTTTGTTTACAACACATACATCAAAGTGGGTCCCATCACTAGCGGGCCCTCAAATGAAATCAACGGTGGAAATTGTAGGATCACCCACCAATTACCTTCTTCTTTAGCTCCTTAGACTCCTTAACTCCTAGAATATCCCTTTGATGGTGGATAATGAATATTGAAGGGTGGAGATGGGAGTTTTTGGGGTAGGGAAGTGAGACACTAGAACGTCTCGAAAAAAATCTGTACAAAGACCTGAGTATCACCTCAGGCAGAAATACCTAAGGACCGTATTCTATCATAATTTAGATGGAAATTAATTAAGTACTAAACTAAATAATCAGTGGATTAATCTTGGGCCACCATTTCCACAATTAAGAAGATATAAAACCATTAATATCACTGACTCAACACTACATAAAAACCTAAGGAAAATCCCAAAAGCCTGTCGCTCTCAGGAGTACATTAAAACCCCGTATCGGACCTATACCGCACATCGAGAGTCCGATGACCATGAAACTATAGGGCTATGTCCTTCCAACTGGGCATGACAATCATCAAGGGAATTAAGCCAAGATGTGTCCAGAAATGCACAACTTGAGCCCTGAACGAAGTGTGTGAGAAACGCGAATATCCTTAAAAAATGAAATGAAACTTAAGTGAATTAGGCCATTCACTCACGTGGGAAATTGGAGATTTTGGACCGTCAGTTTCTGACCAAACTCATCCATGGAAAAAGGAAATTTTCCTACACATATGCGTATACTTGTGGCCCTGATCAAGCAAGTTCGGCCATTTATCTAACACAAGTCTTCCACGGTCGATCAGCTTGTCTGATCACACTAAAATCCAATCTTGGCATAAATCCATTGTCAGAGAACTTACACTATGACGTGAGCATTAGACCTCCCTGTGAGCCCTGTTTGTTAAAAAAAACTACCCAAAAGGTATAACCCATGTATATAGTGGCCCTGGGGCCATTTTCATCACTTTTGGGCTTATAAATAACCCTTATATCACCCCACCTCTCTCATATACAAATTTCTCCAAAATCCTAAGGAGAGAGAGAGAGAGAGAGAGAGAGAGAGAGAGAGAGAAGAAGAGAAAAGTGGAGAGAGAGAAGAAGGCTTTGGGGGGATTATTGTAGGAATCCTCTCCCACGACTCCACGCACCGAATCACCTCCCCATTACGCTACACAACTTGTTTCAACTACGATTTGGGTAAGAAACCCTAACCCTAATCTTGTTATAGAGATCCGATCTGATTATTTGTTAAACTAAGTAACCGTTTACGTTATTTAGGTGCCTAACGTTCTATTTTCAGGAACATAAAATTCAAATCGAGTATTCCGATGAAAGGTGCAGACTATAAATGTTTAGTTTATGGTTTTCAATGCTTTCAATGTCAGCTAATGATTTATGTCTGACTTGATTGTTGCCATATTACCTTAGATACGCTGTTTTGAATATAATATGCATGTATGAATTATATTGAATAAAAGATGTATTACATGTGTTTGTTGAAATGTTTGAATGAATATGTAAACATGATTTATGCTTACCATGCCTACTAATCTAGGATTCATCGTTGTCATATGCATGTTGACCTATCTATGTAAGGATCAGCTAAAATAAATGTTGTAACTAACCTAATCTATATATTTGGTGAAGTGTAGCTTAAGTGTTTGATAAATTGTCTGAATGAGAAATTTTCAATGATTTGTATTTGTTATGGGTATTGAGATAGGATTCTCAATTTCTTTATTCATATGTATAGTTTCCTTCATATAATCTTATTTGACTCTACGTGATTTATGGATGAAATGCAAGTCTTAGGTAATACGGTCCATGTGTTTGATGAAATGCACAAATGAGGAATTTATTTGGATTGATTGTTGAATGTTGACATGATTATCACATGTGTCTACCTATTGTATTTGAGTAAGATTAGGGCTTCAGCATAGTCCAGGCGATCGGTAACAGTTCCTGTTAGGGTGGCCAAATTAATCTCACCACATGGGTATACTTGATGAATCTGGGTCGCACGACGATCGTTGACAGTGGTTAGGCCATGAGGGGTGCTTATGCGCTCTATGTCGATTAAGTCAGCGTGTGTCCATACCAATCAAACTTGCCTAACAAATCGATCGGCCTATAGTGCGTTTACCATGTATAGACATTATGCCTTGAATCTAAGGTACCCCTCTCTGATGTAAAGGCCCACTTTAACCATGGTACCACGATCCGCTAAGACTCATGAGCCGGGCATGATGGTATGAGACACCGTGTTCAAGCTTTCGGCCTATGCTGAGGTGATAAGTCACCCCATAGTGACCAGTGAACAAACTCAGACTCGTGAGCCTAGCATGGTAGTATGAGATACCGTGTTCAAACTATCGGCCTACGCTGAGGTGATTAGTCACCCCGTAGTGTCCGTGAGTATAAACTTTGAATTTGCCTATCGACTTCTTTTCATTGGGAGTGATGACCCCACAACTTGCCTATCGTATGTGCTTGACTAGGAGTGACGAACCTAGATGGATCCTTCGGTTCTGTTCAATGATAAGAAGGGAGGTACCCTAGCTTCCCAAATCTACTGTATGAATAAGTTTAATTAACTACTAGGCTAACATGATCATGCATTGCACTGCATTAGTTAGGACATGCTTTAAAGGCGTGGAAGTTGAGGGGAGGCAGTATTGTCATATGTGATATTGGTGTCGGCATCCCTTATTGAGGGAGCTTTAATGCGAGTGCATGCATCATTACTTGCATTTCATTCCTTCATTAACAAGAGTAGTTAGGAAGTGATTGTTATGTTATTTTATCATTACTGCTTGATTGACTTGATAACATGTTAACCTTTGCCTTATAGTACCACTGAGTTGATCACTCAGTCCTAGTCTGGGATGATGTTTTAAAACACCAACCAAACTCTAGTTTAGATGAAGGTGATGATGAAGTCTATGTGACAAAGTAGGACTTCATGGATGAGGAGGAGTTCTCCTACTGTCACCTTTTGAGCAGGTCTATGTAGACCTCGTGCCGATACACAGGGAACACTGGGACATTTGACTTAGTTTGACATCTTACAGTTCCACATTTTATATATTTTGAAATAATACATGTATATATTCAGCCTGGTTACATACTCGTACTCTGGAGATTGTGAAACACTTACTTAAATATGCATGCTTCAGACTTTCTCTTGTTTAGTTTACTCATATCCGGAGTATGATATGTTGCTTTAGTATATTCTCACTCATGCTTAACTCATTAATATGGACAAAATCTGAACATCATCATCCATACTGCATAAGTGATGTTCTGAATCTGGGGAGTAGAGCTTTGCTTGACCCTCAAAATTCAAGGCGTCAAAAGTTGGTATCAGATAATGATTTGGATTAAACTGGACCTGTGTTATAGGAAACACAACGCACTCTAACACACTCTGATTTAGGAAGGGGATGATGGAATTTAGAAACGATCTTAGGATCCCAAAGTTTCGCCGATGAGCAAGATTACTACTGTAGTTTAGCCCGTACACATCCTAGATTATGTGAATTGATCTTAGTCACCTTTAGGCCGTCAATTGATAGGTTTGAACTGTTAGTCGACAAATTCTATACCTAAAATAGGCCCAGAAGGCGTGAATATGCACGTGTTGAACTATGAAAATGGACCCTACGGGCCTAGGGGCTCGAATCTCAAGATTTGTTGGGACCCAGGGGGCCTCACACATCAAATCATGACCCTGAGGGGGTGGCCACCACTGGACACCCCAGGGGGGCACGGCAGCACCACGGCATCGGCGGTGCACCACCATCAGCTGACCCATGTGGGGTCTCTCCCACGTGTGGGACCCCCCACTTAACTTCCTTTGCCCCATTTCACCCTATTCCTACCCCAAAAACACCCCCAAACCCACCAACAACTCCCTTTCTCTCTCAAATCTCCTTCTCCATACACTCAAGTCTCTCATTTCCCTTAAATCCTATAACCCTCCACCATTATTCCTCAAAAATTACCCTTTCCATCTCCCCATCTCCATTATTCTCACCTATCTAAGTACAAAAACACTCTTTTGTGTCTCATAACTTCCATATCTTCAAACCCACTTCAATCTCAAGGCCTTTCCTCCACAATGGCTTTCTTTGAGCTTGTCACCGCCATTTTTTCCATCTCAACGCTCCTTTCCCTTATGGGAAAGAAGAGAGTGGCCCAGGATGAGGCCAGGCCTAGCCGTCTAAGCCGCTCTAGGAAGAAGACGAGTGCTGAAACAAGGGCAAGCATTGAGCAAAGGTTGAAACGGGACCTCAATCCTTGAATCCTAATAGAAAGGTCTCTACTGGCGGGCACCGAACTCGGTTAGTTCTGTGATCGTAAGGTTGTGGTTGAAGCTCATGTTAATGAGAAGTTATTTGGGTTGTATCTAGTAATTGACCTCCTTCTGGAGACCGGGTGGGGTCCCATGTTCAAAGGGAAAGTTCATGCAAGTGAAGGCACCGTACGAGCTTTCCATGCTCACATACGGGACCCAACTCTAGAACCTCTCTAGTTTACTATTCCATTAGGGAGACATGAAGCCAAAGTCGATGTGGATGTTATGGCCCGTATCATGGGAATAGAGCATGGTGTGGTACATGCTAGTGAAGCTAATCTCACTAGTGGACGAGAGAGAGATCACCGCATACATTTCCTTTGCGGCCGACTGGTTAATTGGATGCGAGGAAATAGCCTCGCATCTACACGTATGAAGGTAGATTTCCACAAACTCCACCATATATGCATGTACAACGTGTATCTTAGGTGGAGTAACCACATGGAATGCACTCAATTCACGATGGACTTCTTGTATAGAGTTGGATAAGGGGAAAAGTATGCTTGCCTACTCTCGCCTTACCTCAGATAATCAACACTGCAAGATTTACTCGGGGGGACGCATCCCTCCCATTGGGCCGACTCATATGCAAGATCACCTGAAACTTCGGCTTCAGGCTTCATATGGATAATCTTGCGCCTATCTACTTCATCAGTGAGACTACACTCAATAATATGGGAATAGGCCCTAAGCAACACCAAGCCAGAATGGATGAGTATGGGGATGAGATAGAAGAAGAAACTGAAGAAGAGGAAGGGAGTGAAGGAGAGGAAGGTAGTGAAGAAGAGGAAAGTAGTGAAGAAGAGGAAGGTAGTGAAGAAGAGGAAAGTAGTGAAGAAGAGGAAGGTAGTGAAGAAGAGAAAAGCAGTAGAGAGACGGGACAGGAAGAAGAAGAGGAGGCCCAGGACTCAGATGGGGGACCTCCTACTACTCCTGAAGACCACCATGTAAGACCT
This sequence comes from Magnolia kwangsiensis, assembly GCA_037074715.1. Classification (NCBI taxonomy): domain Eukaryota; kingdom Viridiplantae; phylum Streptophyta; class Magnoliopsida; order Magnoliales; family Magnoliaceae; genus Magnolia; species Magnolia kwangsiensis. The sequence goes on along the minus strand of CM073586.1, from coordinate 47,361,728 downwards.
ATATCCTAGCCCGTACTGTTCCATAAGCTTCCGCAATCCTCCCGGTCGAATTTCGGGGACCCGCGATCTGTTATCAGTGTTTGTGCGTGATCCTGAGTGGTGTCCCATACATCAGAGTCGGCTCAACCTGAGACTTATACCCTTGTGACAGCGCCATCGCCGCAGTTTCGATGCCACGTCCCACGCACCGAGGCAATACCTGGGCCAGGAGATGTGGGCCCGCATTCAGTTCAAGGAAAACATCGTGCATTTGTAATTCTGAGAGAATCTCTACACAATGTCACATCAATCCCATCAAGTACAAAACCCATCCCCAAGCAACCCCAAAGTCAAAACAACCCATCCCTCACATGTAAAGTACACATCACCTATCACTCACCTTTTCACCATCACCCTCTTACATCACTCACTACCTCCTCTCTCTCTCTCTCTCTCTCTCTCTCTCTCTCTCTCTCTCTCTCTCTCTCTCTTTGTAACACCCTGAAAATTGGAGGTCGAGCATATACCTAACTCCAGAGTTCCAACGCATCACTTATGCAACAAAAATAATGCTGATTAAATGTTGTCTGTGTTAGTGCCTTAAACATGAGTGAGATTATACCAGAACAGTACATCATACTCCAAAGACAGTTGATTAACGTAAGCAGAAGACTGCGATATGTGTAGATAAAACTATAATGAAAGTACATCTCCAGAATGTGATACTGCTACCAGGTTACACCTGTACATGTATATTCCCCAAAAGAGATCCAAATAATATACATAAGTGTCAAAGAAATGTAAAGTGGTATAGCTAATATCAACTAGTCAACATCCCATAAATCCCCATCGATCAGGACACGGCTCACATGAACCCGCCTGAATGCTGCATATAAGAGAAGACATCCTCATGATCTGTGAAGTTCAAATCTGCCTCATCAGTCACGCCACCATCTACATCTAAGACAGAGTCTGGTTGGTGTTGTGAACACTGTCCCAAAATATGGGAGTGAGTGATCAACTCAGTGGAACCATAAGGCAAAGGTTAACATGTTATCAATTCAATCAAGCAGGAATGATAAAGCAGTATAACACTCAGGTCCTAAGTACTCTTATTAATGCACGAATGACATGGATGCAATGATGCACGCCCTCGCCTACGCTCCCTCAACGACTTCATCTTATGATCATGGCATTCAACACTCCCTCAGTGCTTGACCTGCTATGCCAAACACACATGTAATGTGGTGCATGCAACATGATTAACTAAGTTCTTACTTAGGTTTTTTCATTCAGCAAGATTGGGAAGCTAAGGTACCTTCCTTATATCAATTCCCCAAACAACGATCCATTCTAGGGTCGTCAGTCCTAGTAATTCTCATATGAAGTTGCGGTTCTAGGTTACCACAAAAGGGCTCGTCACCAAATCAGTGTTGCTCCTACGGGAAACACATCACACGCACAGGACGCAACATCTGATCAGTGTAAGTCTAGTTAAACTCTAATGCTACGGAAAGACTCGTCGCTTTAACACAGACTCAGAGTATGCTCGAGGTCACTACCAATGGCTCGTCACTAAGTCGTAGGCCGACAGCTTGAATAAAGTGTCCCATACCACCGTATTCAACTCACAAGTTCAGTTTGCTCACTTGTCACTATGGGGAGGCTCGTCGCCCCAGTGTAGGCCGACAGCTCGACCATGGTGTCTTATACCACCATGTCCGGCTCATGAGTCTTAGGAGATCGTGGTACCAAGGTTAATGGGATTTCACTGGTAAGTTTGGTACCCTTGATTCAAACAGTAGTGTCCAAATATGGTAAACATTCATCGGGTCAATTGGGTTATTTGACGAGCTCGACTAGCATGAGCGCACTTTGATTTGATCGACATGAAGTGCATAAGCACTCTGTGTGGCCTAACCACTGTTGACAACCGTAGTACGACTCAGATTTATCGGCACATCCTGCGTGGTGCAAACAACCTCAGCCACCATTTCATGGCCTGTCACCGATTTCCTGGACTATATATTAGCCCCAAACACATTCATTTATAACAGGTAATCACATGAGATAGTGAAAGCAGTAGCAAATAAACAGTTCAACTCCTTTAATCATTTACGCAGTTTAGGAAATACAACTGAAGCATGAATTCATACATAAGTATCCTATAGACACATAAACACTACAAGACATCTTACATGGAGAAAATTATACACATCGTTAAAGTAATTAAGAATCATATCTCAACACTTGAATTTATTACAATTTACTAATTACTTAGTCATTCAGACATTTTTACAAACACTTAGTTTACATATACCAACACACATAACATATGTTGGTCAGAATACATATCAGGGTAAATACTTTCATCAAGGACTTGTTACACATACACCTAGCATATATATATGACAATAAATCATGGCAAACATAGTTTCAAATTCTGTACTTATATGATTATTACTACAAATACATGGAATATCCTAAATACAACATAGTGTATACGTATACGTAAAGTAAAACAGACAACGCATTTGACATGTGTAATGGCACCCACATCAGTAATAAATCAGTATCTGACATTGAAAGCCTTGAAAACCATAACCTAGACGCATATAGTCCACACCTTACGCCGATAAACGCGTATCGAACTCAATTTGTATGTCAAGTCGTTGTCCACAACACGAGGGCCACCTATAACACTTATAGGTTAGCTATTTCATTACTTAGACTATTTGAAATCCTAGAACGGATTAGGATTAGGTTTTCTTATCTAATCTTGGGATTAGAATCACCGAAATAATGATCCAGTAGCAGTGGATAAGCACGTGGAGTAGTGGGGATTGAATCCCAGGAATAACTCCAACTTTTCTCTCTTTTTCCTACTCTTTCTCCTCTTCTCTTCCTTAGGGTTTTTAGGAAATTCGTATGGAATGTATGAGAGAGGGTTTAAGGCCCTTATATAGGCCCAGAACTGATGAAAACAGGCCCAGGGCCAAGGTATACTTAGGTTATAACCAAATCAGGCTTATTCCGATCCAACGGAGCATTCTGGAGGTCCCCTTACTGAATGCGGTTGGACTTAAGCTCACTAATATTGGATCTTGATCAAGTTAAGTTTTCAGTCCGATCGGGTTTCCAGATCGACCGTGGCGGACTAGTTTCAGTTCAATGGTCACTGAAACTCAATCAGGGCCACAAGTACATATGCATGTGTGAGACATTTCCCTTGATCCGAGGGTATCTTTGGGTCAAATTCCAATGGTCTGAATGCTTATAATCGGTCCGCAAGCGACATGACTCAGATTACTTAAATTCATATTTAATTTCCTAAAAACCTTCACGTTCTCACACTCTTCACTCCGGACTCAAGGAAATAGTCTCAGGACCTCATCTGGACTTGATTTTCGAGGTGATAGTCAAGTCCAACTAGGTGGTCTTAATTGTCTAAGTTCATCGCTATAGGACTTTTGACGTGCGGTCTAGGTCCTATACGGAGTTTTTGAATGCTCTCGAGAGCAACTGGGTTTAGAGTTTGATCCTAGATTTCAGGGTAACGTAGCGTTAACAATTCTACAAGTTTTGGGTCTTACAGATTGTATTTAAAGTGATTGGTGCTAATTTCATAGGTAATCGAGTTTAGCGCTAATTAATTCTCATTTAATTTCCAAAGGGTTTAGTCCTAAGTGATTTCTGTTTGAGATGGTACTCGGGTCTTTGTACAGAATTTTCCAGAACGTTACACTCTTTCTCTTCACATTTTCCAAGCAACAAAGGAGAGCAAAAGTGGTGGACATCCAAGCATCCCAAGTGAGAGAAAAGTACATGTGCGTGGCCCACTTTCCACCCCAAGATCCATCAACCTAGCCCTTCAACTCTCATCACCCTCCATCAAAGTGAGACACAAGGAGATAGACTTTCCATCGAACCAAGAAGATCGAACGGTGGGTGCTTCTATAGGCTTAGATTTCATTATTTTGATGATGGGCCAAGTAAGGCCTACCGATTGATGGTATGGATCTCACTTTGGACCCTAGATGTGGTCGATGACCCACCTTGATCCTCATGATCATTCCATGATGGAGCCATTCTCCATAGACCCCATCATGATGTTTATTTTTCTTGCATGGATAGGGTCATCTAAACCTTGTGTTTCGGTGGAGAAAAAATCTCCATAGTTGATTTTGATCGGTGGTCCCATATATAATGAGACCTACTTGATGTATGTTGTGAATCATAGAAGGGAGGGCCCATGGTGTCGGGGTCCCTCCATCACTCGATCTCTCTCTTTCTCTTTCTCTTTTTCCCCTGTTGATGGCCCATGATGTGTACATTTTATCCAAGTCGTCCACCTTCGTGGGACCCACTTGATGGACGTGTTAGATCTACACCGTCCAAGCCATGTGGGCCCTACCTTAGGGTAATGGGAAAACATAAATATCTGATTGACCCAAATCAAGTGGGCCCCGACCATGTGGGACCCACCTTGATAATATATATACACAGCCCGTCCAGCATCCCTGGACGCTGGACGTGGGCGTTGTGGAGTGTGAACAGTCAGTGTATGTATAGAAATAAATAAAAAATGTTATCTTGGTTTAAGCTTTTGGGGTGAGCTTCTCATGTAGACCCCACCTTATTGTATGGGGTTGATCCACACCGTCCATTCCGTTCTCCCATTCATTTTAGGCATTGAGCCGAAAGATGAAGTTAATCCGACTATCTAGTGGGCCATAGCATAGAAAATAGTGGTTTCCACTGTTAAAATGCATTGTAATCTTTCTACACACCGAAACATGACAAATATTAGGCTTGTTTGGCTTGTCTTGAGCCATGAGAGCCAGTGGGCGGGGTGGATTCTCCCAATGCAAGCCCCACCGGGGAAAAATCGCAAAAAAAATCAATTTCAAATATATATATATACACACATGCAGGCGCTGCTGGTGACGTCAGAGGACGCGCAACAACGTCTTGCTGCTGCTGCGTGATGGGTGAGAAAGGCAAGGACCACGTGTCCCAACCGTGGGCCTGACCATGATGTGTGGAAACATCAACACCGTGCATTTTGATGGGGCCCCTTAGGGCAGTGGGCCCTCCCAAAATTAGTCATACCTGCAACTCAGGTGGCCCACATCACCGGAAACAGTGGTATTGAACCGTCCGTCATTGAAATCCTTTTGGATTCGTAGAAATTTTATATCATTATGAAGTTTATTTTTCCTCTTTATCCAGGTCCGTGTGACCTTATCAACGGTTAGATGATAGATAAACGTTCCGGCCTCCATGTAGTGGACCAGCTGGTGTACAACAGTGGTATAGCTGCTGTATTAACAACTGCAAGTTTTGTGGGTGTGCAACCCACCTTGTTACATGATTCACGTGGTCCAGCAGGTGGGACCCACGTGAATATTGTATTGTATCCTCACCATCCAATCCAACAAAGGACGATGGCCCATGATGTGTACATTTTATCCAAGTCGTCCACCTTCGTGGGACCCACTTGATGGATGTGTTAGATCTACACCGTCTAAGCCATGTGGGCCCTACCTTAGGGTAATGGGAAAACATAAATATCTGATTGACCCAAATCAAGTGGGCCCTGACCATGTGGGACCCACCTTGATAATATATATACACAGCCCGTCCAGCATCCCTGGACGCTAAATGTGGGCATTGTGGAGTGTGAACAGTCAGTGTATGTACAGAAATAAATAAAAAATGTTAGCTTGGTTTAAGCTTTTGGGGTGAGCTTCTCATGTTGACCCCACCATATTGTATGGGGTTGATCCACACCGTCCATTCCGTTCTCCCATTCATTTTAGGCATTGAGCCAAAAGATGAAGTTAATCCAACTATCTAGTGGGTCATAGCATAGAAAATAGTGGTTTCCACTGTTAAAATGCACTCTAATATTTCTACACACCAAAACATGACAAATATTAGGCTTGTTTAGCTTGTCTTGAGCCATGAGAGCCAGTGGGTGGGGTGGATTCTCCCAATGCAAGCCCCACCGGGGAAAAACTGCAAAAAAATCAATTTCAAATATATATATATATATATATATATATATATATATATATATATATATATATATATATATATATATATATATATATATATACACACACATGAAGGCGCTGCTGGTGACGTCAGAGGACACGCAACAACGTCTTGCTGCTGCTGCGTGACGAGTGAGAAAGGCAAGGACCACGTGTCCTAACTATGGGCCCAACCATAATGTGTGGAAACATCAACACCGTGCATTTTGATAGGGCCCCTTAGGGCAGTGGGCCCTCTCAAAATCAGCCGTACCTACAACTCGGGTGGCCCACATCACTGAAAAAAGTGGTATTGAACCGTCCGTCATTGAAATCCTTTTGGATTCGTAGAAATTTTGTATCATTATGAAGTTTATTTTTCCTCTTTATCCAGGTCCGTGTGACCTTATCAACGATTGGATGATAGATAAACGTTCCGGCCTCCATGTAGTGGATCGTCTAGTGTACAACAGTGGTATAGCTGTTGTATGAACAACCGCAAGTTCTGTGGGTGTGCAACCCACCTTGTTACATGATTCATGTGGTCCAGCAGGTGGGACCCACGTGATTTATGTATTGTATCCTCACCGTCCAATCCAACAAAGGACGGTGGGACATCATTTGGTATATGTGTTTTATTCCAGTTGGCCATCATTTGTATGGTGGGACACCGCGTGATGTATGGTGGGGTTTACCTTGGTATATTTATTTTGTCTCAGTCGTCCATTATATGGACACCATGATGCATGTACTGCACCCAAACCGTCCAATCCTTTGGCAAGCTTGTCTTACAGGCTGGAGACCAAAAATAATTTAGATCTAAAGTTCAAGTGGACCCAACCATTTAAAGTAGTGGACAGTGACATCCGCTGTTCAAACTTCTTAAGGGTCATGGTAGTTCCAATCAAACTGATGTTTTTTCTTTCACTTCATTTACTCCTATGTTAACTTATGAATAGGTTGGATCTTAAAAATACAGAAGGGTGGGCCCGATTGATATACATGAAGCCCATTTGATTCGGCCTGTTGATATGACCCATTTGATGTATTTGGGGCCCATTTGATGAAGCCTGAGGCAATGTATTTGGGGCTCATGGGTTGAGGCCCACCTTGATGTGTATGAGGCCCATTGTTGAGGCCCACCTTAATATATATATGAGGACATGTTATGAGGCCCATTGTGATGTATGCAAGGCCCATGGGTTATGGCCCATTGCAATGTATGTAAGCCCCAATTGGTGCGGCCTATTCAATATATATAAGAAGCCCATGTGATTAGGCCCACTATAAATTGGCCGTACAAGGGCCACTCCTTGGGAGCAATGTTGGTTGAATGTTCACATTAATGGGCAATGATGGTTAAATGTCCTCATTACGACCTTCCCTTCGGCCCTTTGTTAGGCTAATTACCGATTCTGCTTGTCGAGGCCGATTATTAGTGCCAGTTATCAATATCTATTACGAGTATGTGACACAATATCATTATGATACATGCCCATACGCATCATATACATGTTTATTATGATGTGTGGTTAACCATTGCATATGTCGTTAGACATATTGTTATGAGACTCCCTGATAGGTGAAGGTTATCTCACGTGAGCGCACGATATGCATAGGATTGATGCATGATTGGATTGTATGAATCATGCATCTTGCATTGTGAGTTATGATTACTATGCTCCCTAGTGACATTAGAATCGTAGCCTCTACAGGCATATTATGGATGGCCAGATGGGATACTGAAAATCTATTTTAGCATCAGGCTGCCATAAATGGCCCTAGGTGAAAATCTCTAAAACCCTCTTGGTACCAGAGGACACCCCAACGTCGAGACCAAGTGGCTATACATGAGCGCCCGAGTACCGAATACCAGGAGGCTACATCTCCCACTGTGTTGTGGTCGGTTGAGAGTGGGTGTGGCCTTACCCACCCAATGGAGTAGGCATAGCTAGGCTGAGTTTAATCAGGTCAAGGAATGGGTCCACTATCAACGATCCGGGTAGGTATTGGCAGACTACTGGCCAGGTGGATAGTGAGGTCTCTTCCATTTATCCAGTTGTGCGCTTGATGGGGCGATAGGTGGCATGAAGTGTACTAGACCTCGATGATGATCCTAGAGAGGAACCATACTGATATGTGGACTTATTAAGTAGGAATTGCATATTCATTCATTCATTCACTATCCACTCAGGTTGGTGGTGTGTAACTATTTGTTACATGTACCTTCGCATGGCTAGGATTTCATTTCGGTGCGTGACTAACATGAGATCAGGAGTTTACCACATTGAGTCTGACTATCCAAATTTAGGTATGACATTAGTTTAAATAGAAGTCCCTTGTGATGGACCCCATAGCCTACGATACTACATACTATCATCCCGACCTCACAATCCATCTTAGTTATTTCATTCGCATCGCATATTGCATCCGCATTCATATGACATTTTAAGTCATTATGTTTTCTATACTTATATGGCCTAGACAGACTTAGCAGGATTTACATATTACATTGTATCCTCGGTATCTGATATTTGGCTCTCTATGACTCCTCATTTACATAGTTAATCTGTATTGCGTATTTTGATATTATATGACTCATGGACTTACCAGTATATTTCCACTTACTCTGATATTGTATGATTCATGATCTTGTCAGTATTTTCGTTTATCCTGATGATGTATGATTTATGATTTTTTTTGAAAACTTAGCACTTATCTTATGCACACACTTTCTCCACCCTCTAAGCTTTCTATAAGCTTATGTACGATAAATGCGTGCAGGTGGCATTAGGTTGCAATAGCGTCGATCATGGAGCATGCAGCTATCTTCTGGAGCTTGATTTCGATATATGTATTTTCCTTTCAGCATTGTATTCAAATGATTATATTAGTGGATTTGTGATGATGATGTTGCCTTTATCATTTGGGTATACTTGTGATTATGCTTCTTAAGAGACAAATGTACATTGAAAAATCCTCCTTGTAGAATCTCAAGATTGGAACCTAGTTTATGGACACTAGGATCCAAGAATGGGGTACTACGGAGGCTGTCAGCATCCGGTTCAACGATCGAGATTCCTGTGAATCCGATTTCTGGGTTTGGGGCATGACACGCCATGATCGAGCTACCTTAGAGGCTCGCATGACCAAGATTGAGGAAAATCAGGCCTACTTAAAGAAAAAGTTTGAAGAGAACCATGCCTATCTGAAGAAAAAGTTTAAGAGAATGTCTCTCACCCTGAAGGCCCTCTTGTGTTGTATATAAGATAAGGGTGCACCTCTGCCTTCACCAAAATCAGATGACTAGTTATATGTTTGTAGTTTTTGTTCTTACTTTTTTTTTTTTGTAATAGCCTTGGTTAGGCTTAGTTGGATCTTAGGTTAGTTAGTGTTAAAGCCTTTTGTTAAATTATCTCACATACATTCTCTGTCATAATTTGTGTAATGCTACATCATATGTATTCTGACAATTTTTGGTTAAATGAAATGCATGAAGCCTCTTTTGTTTAGAAATGTATAGAATATTTAGAAAAAGTGGATGATGTTATCCTAATCCTATAAATGTTGCACCCTATATTGTATATAGGGAATGCCTCCTAAGAGCACTCGGAATATGGTACTTCTCCCACTTGGTGGATCGGTTGATGGGGCCCCTCCCCCGAGCGATAGCCACATGTACCTTAGTTTGGGCTCAGGTATTTAGACAATGCCGGATTCACAACCAGCAACTAGCCCCACAAATGGGCCAACATTAAGTGCACCACCGGTTCTGGGTTAGAACTGTGCGTCTTCATCGACGCCACACATGCCTTAGGCGGCCTCTCCCCCTAATAGGTTGGAACATATAATACTCCTAATGTAACAACAACAATAAGTCTTGACTACTATAGAGGGGGTCATTGCTCAAAACATGAATGTGGTCCCGCCTATGCCACCCGTGCAGACTACTGGGACTATGACTACAAGTGGCCTATTTGAGCGCTTTCAATGTGTCTGCCCTCCCACTTTTGTGGGTACTCACAGACCTGAGGAGGCTAAGTACTGGTTAGATCTCATATCCAAGATGTTGAAATCGTTGCACTGTACTGAAGCAGAGTAAGTTGAGCTTGTTACATATATATTTGAAAAGGAGGCTAGTCTTTGGTGGGATAACATCTTATGAACCTTTCTCACAGAATTTTTGTGACATGGAAAGTACTTCCCCCTCACTTACCATAAAGAAAAGGAGGGTGAATTTCTCCGCTCTAATAAGGAGGAATGACCGTGGTAGAATACGAGAACCGTTTCACGGAGCTGGCCAGATACGCTCCATTGATCCTAACAAATGAGCTGATGAGAATGCGGAGGTTTTCAAAAGGTCTGCGGGCTGATATCCGCACTAAGATGTGTTGCCCTAGCATTCCCAACTATGCTGAGCTAGTGAACATGTCCCTGTGAGCTGAGTAGGATGGTGAAAGAGTGTCTCAGACACGTATGTCAATAGGCCCGAAGCCTTGGCTTGAACTATAGAACCGGCCAGTTCTGAGCAAGAGGCCACGTATGGACTCGCCCCTTAGGCTAATGGCTCTGCCGACCCAACAGAGGCAAACTGACCGTTAGTGTACTTATTATAACAAAGGGGGACACACTGACCCCTTTTATTTTACCAAGATGAAAGAGAATGGTTTCATGCCCCCTCAGAAGATCAACCGCCAACCATCACTAGCTATTTCAGCTCCACCCCTACGATCTGCACCACCGGCACAACCGTTCTACTGACCTCTAGCATCTCGGAATAGGCCGCCTCAACAACCTATGGAAATGTAACCAAATCACCCATAACAAGCTCAAGTGCATGCCCTCACAGTCGAAGCATCTAAATCAGCGGTTGTAGTACTGTTAGCCTTTGAAGTCACTACCCACATCTAAGGTACACCAGTATTTCTGTTGGTGGACACCATGTCCACTATTTTAATGATAGCATGCTCTACAATCAAGTAATTAAGGTTGAACACTACCCCTATAGTTGGGGTGAGAGTCGCCACAGCAGCAGGAACCTTCGTAGACGCCACTAAGCTTTGTAAGAATTACCCGATAAACTTAGGGAGCAGAGTGGTGTACATTAACCTGATAGTAACCAAGCTATATCATTATGACATCATCCTCGGCATGGATTGGCTCACTGAAATGAAGGCAGAGATTGACTGTGATACCAGATTGCTGACAGCCCATGGGCCTGAAGATACGACCTTCACTTTTCCAGTTCAGGTCAATTGTTCTTACCGCATTCGTTGTTACACCTCCCTATAGGAAAATTGTGATAGTCCGTCACTTGGGAACACGCTAATAGTCCAAGATTTCATAGACGTGTTTAAAGCGATCCTTGGACTACCTCCTCAACACGAGATTGACTTTACCATCAACCTTGTGCCAGATGCGATACCTATTTCCTTACCGACATACTGCATACCTCCATGTGAAAAGAAGGAATTGAGGAAGCAAATTGATGATCTATTGGATTCAAGTTTCATACGGCCAAGTATATCTCCTTGGGGAGCTTCTATGTTCTTTGTAAAAAGAATGATGGATCACTACGGTTGTGAATAGATTATCGCAGGTTAAACCACGTCACATTGAAGAACAAGTATCCTCTGCCCAGGATAGATGACCTATTTGACCAGTTGAAGGGAGCGAAGTATTTCTCTAAAATAGACTTATAGTCCAGGTATCGTCAGTTGCACGTCAAGAATGAAGACGTGCAGAAAATAACTTTCAGGACTAACTTTGGGCACTATGAATTCCTCGTGATGCCGTTTGGACTTACAGATGCACCGGCCATATTCATGGATCTCATGAACCAGGTATTTTTGCCGTATCTATATCGATTCGTCATCATATTTATAGATGACATTTTGATATACTCCAAGAGTCAGAATGATCATGAAGAACACCTACGAGCAGTTCTTGATACTCTCAGGAAGAATTAGTTATTTGCACAGTATCGAAAATGCGACTTCTTGAAAGAAGAAGTCAAGTTCCTGGGACACTTGGTTTTCAAGAAAGGAATCGCCATGGACCTTGCTAAGGTAACTGTAGTACAAGACTGGGAGCAGCCCGGTAAAGTTACAGAAGTGAGGAGTTTCCTCGGACTTGCCGGCTATTATCACTGATTCATTAAAGACTTTTTTAAGATAGCCCGACCGTTGTCGTAACTCACGTGGAAAGATCTTAAGTTTACTTGGAACGAGAAAGCAGAAGCAACCTTTCTGGAATTAAAGGACAAGCTGACGTCCACACCTGTGCTATTATTTTCAGAGCAAGGGGTCAAATATACTATACACATTGACCTCTCTCGTGTCAGTTTGGGATGTGTCCTTATGCAGAAAGATAGGGTGATAGCCTATGCCTCACGACAGTTGAGAAAACATGAAGAAAACAACCTTACTCACAACCTAGAATTGGCAGCAGTCATCTTCGCATTAAAGCTCTAGAGACATTACCTCTACTGAGAGGAGTTTGAGCTCTTTTGCGACCATAAGAGGCTCAAGTACATTTTTACGTAAAGGGACCTGAATATGAGGCAATGATGTTGGATGGAGACCTTGAAAGACTTTAAGTTTGAGGACTTCTACCATCCTGGCAAAGCCAACCTTGTGGTAGACGCGTCGAGCCACAAGAAAACAATAGAATTTGCAGCCCCACTGATGGTAGAAAGTGGAATATGTTAGAATTCATGCAAGATTTCGAACAGAAGCTGACAGTGGAAGAGCCATTTGAGAGAGTCGCACACATCCGCATGTAGCCACTTATTGATGACCAAATCATTGTGACTTAGAAAGAAGAACTGTTTATGAAGATGAGAGAACATGTAAGTGACGGTGAAGAATCTGAATGGAGGGTTGACTCGAATGGAGGTTTACAATATCATGGCCACTTATGTGTCCCAAATCTCCACGACTTGAGGAGAGAAGTTCTGGAGGCCGCTCATACTTCGAAGCTAGCAATGCATTCAGGTTGTACCAAGATGTATCAAGACGTGAAGCGTTCGTAATGGTGGGATAACATGAAGGCCTAAATAGCAGATTTCATGTCCCGATGTCTTACATGCCAGCAAGTCAAGGCCAAACATCGTCGACTCCCTGGTTTTCTTTAGCCCATGCCCATATCTGAGTGGAAGTGGGATTTCATATCCATGAATTTCATTTCAGAGTTACCCAAGACAAGAAAGGGGCATGACTCCATTTGGGTGATTGTGGACAAATTGATGAAATCGGTTCATTTCCTCCAGATTAGAGTTTCTAATTTGGCTAGCTGTACATTAAAGAGATAATGCAATTGCACGAAATTCCTATAGAAATTTGGCTAGCGTCAGAGCGAGACATACAATTCACGTCTATTTTTTAGACTCGAATCCAAGAATTAATTGGAGTGAAACTGAAGTTCAGTACCGCATTCCACCCATAGACCGATGGACAGACGGAATGGGTAAATCAGATACTTGAAGATATGTTATGAGCATTTGTGCTTGATTTCAAGAACAGTTGGGATGATTATCTCCCCTATGCCGAGTTTTCTTATAACAACAGCTTTCAAGCAAGCATTGGCATGGCTCCTTATGAAGCTCTGTATGGACACCTATGTCGAGATCCACATTGTTGTGCAGAAGTTGACGAGAAGAGTTTGGTTGGCCCAGATTTTATTCAGGCAACTTCAGAGAAGATTGATATTCTTAGGCGTTGACTTCTTACAGCCCATAGTAGACAGAAGAGTTATGCCGATGCGAAACAAAGATAGTTGGAATTTAATATTGGGGACCATGTATTCCTTAAAGTTTTCCCAATGAAGGGAGTACTTTATTTTGGCAAGAAGGGAAAACTCATGTCGAGATTCATTGGCCCACTCTAGATTTTAGACCTAGTGGGTGTGGTAGCATACCGTCTTGCCTTCCCCACACCACTCGCAGGCTTGCACAACATATTTCACATATTGATATTAAAGAAATATGTTCCTGACCCTACCCATATTATTAAATGGGAGCAAGTGCAGCTAAGTGAAGATGTTATCTATGTACTGCGACCAACACGTGTGCTAGATAGGAAGGAACAAGTGCTACGCAGTAAAGTGATCTCACTCATGAAAGTGTTATGGACACACCACACTGAGGAAGAGGCTACTTGGGAAACGGAAGCCGAAGTCCGTAAGAACAACCCTCAGATCCTCGAGGAGTATGAAAGGTACTAATTTCGGGGATAAAATTTTTCTTTAAGGGTAGTAGATTGTAACATCTCTGAAAAATCTATACAAAGACCCGAGTATCACCTCAGGCAGAAATACCTAAGGACCGTATTCTGTCATAATTAAGATAGAAATTAATTAAGTACTAAACTAAATAAACAGTGGATTAAGGTTGGGCCACCATTTTCACAAATGAGAAAATCTAAAACCATTAATATCACTGATTCAACACTACATATATACCTAGGGGAAATCCCAAGAGCTTATCGCTCTCGGGAGTACATTGAAACCCCGTATCAGACCTAGACCACACGTTGAGAGTCCGATGACTGCGAAACTATAGGGCTATGTCCATCCTACTGGGCCTCATAATCATCACAGGAATTGAGCCCAGATGGTGTTCATAAATGCACAACTTGAGCCTCGAACAAAGTATGTGAGAAATGCGAATATCCTTAGAAAATGAAATGAAACTTAAGCGAATTGGGCCATTCGCTTACTCACGAAATTAGAGATTTTGGACCATCAGTTCCTAACGAAACTTCACCCATGGAAAAGGAAAACTTTCTTACAAATATCCGTATACTTGTGGTCCCGATCGATCAGTTCGATCGTTGATCTGATGAAGGTCCTCCATGGTCGATTAGCTTATCTGATTGCACTAAAATCACATCATAGCATAGATCCATTGTCAGGGAACTTACACTATGACGTGAGTAATGGGCCTCTCTGTGAGCCCTATTTGTCAAAAATAATTGCCCAAAGGGTATAACCCATGTATATAGTGGCCCTGGGGCCATTTGCATCACTTCTGGGCTTATAAATAACCCTTATATCACCGCACCTCCCTCATATATGAATTTCTCCAAAACCCTAAAGGGGAGGGAGAGAGAGAGAGAGAGAGAGAGAGAGAGAGAGAGAGAGAGAGAGAGAGAGAGAGAGAGAGAGAGAGAGAGAGAGAGATAAAAGAAGAGAAAAGTGGAGAGAAAAGAAGGATTTTGGGAGATTATTGCAGGAATCCTCTCCCACACCTCCACGCACCAAATCACCTCCCCATTACGCTACAGATCCTATTTCGGCTACGATTTAGGTAAGAAACCTTAACCCTAATCTTATTATAGATATCCGGGATGATTATTTGTCAAACTAGCTAACCGGTTTACGTTATTTAGGTGACCGACGTTCCGTTTTCGGGAATGTAGAATTCGAACCGAGTCTGAATCGAGTATTTCAACGAAAGGTGTAGACTATAAACGTTTAGGTTATTCTTGTCAATGCTTTCAATGTCACCTAATGATTTATGTCTATCTTGATTACTACCATATTACCTTTGATACGTTGTTTTCGATATAATATGCATGTATGAACTATATGGAATAAAATATGTATTAGATGTATTTGTTAAAATGTTTGAATGAACATGTAAACATGATTTATGCTTACCATGCCTACTGATCTAGGATTCATCGTTGTCATATGCATGTTGACCTATATATGTAAGGATCTGTTAAAATAAATGTTGTAACTAACCTAATATATATATATAGTGAAGTGTAGCTTAAGTGTTTGATAAATTGTCTGAATGAGAAATTATCGATGATTTGTATTTATTATGGGTATTGAGATAGAAGTCTCAATTTCTTTATTCATATGTATAGTTTCCTTCATGTAATCTTATTTGACTCTACACGATTTATGGATGAAATGCAAGTCTTAGGTAATACGGTCCATGTGTTTGATGAAATGCACAAATGAGGAATTTATTTGGATTGGTTGTTGAATGTTGACATGCTTATCACATGTGTCTACCTATTACATTTACGTAAGATTGGTGCTATAGCGTAGTCCAGATGATCGATAACAGTTCCTGTTCGGGTGGCCATATTAGTCTTGCCACATTGGTATACTTGATGAATCCGGTTGCATGACAATCGTCGACAGTGGTTAGGCCATGATGGGTGTTTATGTGCTCCATGTCGATTAAGTCAGAGTGTGCCCGTACCAATCTAACTTGCCTAACAAATCGATCACCCTATAGTGTGTTTACTATGTATAAACACTATGCCTTGAAGCTAAGGTACCCCTCACCGATGAAAAAGCCCACTTTAACCATGGTACCAAGATGAGCCGGGCATAGTGGTATGGGACACCGTGTTCAACCTATCGGCCTATGTTGAGCTAATTAGCCACCCCGTATTGTCCGCAAGTATAAACATTGAATTTTTCTAGCGTCTGCTTTTCATTAAGTGATGACCCCACAACTTGCCTATCGTATGTGCTTGACTAGGAGTGACAAACTTAGATGGATCCTTCGGTTCAAGTCAATGATAAAAAGGGCGATACCCTATCTTCCACAACTCCTAGCCTGGGGCTAGGATAAAGTTTCAAGTCGAGTTGACTCAGATCTTCACGATGCGACTTAGGGTCATGCGTAAACACCGATTACAGGTCACAAATTACTGAAATTTGATTGGGAGGACTGCGGGAGTCTACGGAATGGTACAGACTAGGATACGGGCCTTACAGCTCTCCCCTCCTAATAAAAATTTCGTCATCGAAATTTATACAATTATCACAACTAGACATAACTCGTAAGGAAGAGGAAACATAACATCATTATATAAAATCAAAGACAACATACAAGATGCAATATATAATCAATCATTAAATAGATGGAGATAGCGATATCGAATCTCATCCTCGCGCTTCCAAGACACCTCATCAACAGAATGGTGACCCCACTGAACCTTCACCAAGGGAATAACCTTGGTCCAGAGGACCTGTTCCTTTAGATCAAGGATACGAACTGGCTGGTCAATGTAAAAAGTGTCCTCACGAACATCCAACGGCTGCTAATCAATAATAGGAATGATGTTTGACCCACACTTTCTCAACATAGAGACATGAAAAGTATTGTTGAAGCCAAACAATTGAGATGTTAAGGCAAACTGATAGGCCACGACGCCAACGAGTCCAGTGATCTCGAAAGGTCATATAAATCTCGGAGCAAGCTTCCCTTTGCTCTAAATCTGGGCGAGACCTTGAGATACACTCTGTCCCCAACAAAAAACTAAAAGGGACGACGTCGGCGATCAGCAAAACTCTTCTGCCGGCTCTGAGCTATGCGCATCCTCTGCCTGATGATATTGATAGTCTCTGACGTCTGCTACAAAAGCTTGGGACCTAAGAGACACCACTCTCCAATCTTAGTCCAACAAATCGGTGATCTATATGGTCTGTCATATAGTGCCTTAAAAAGAAGCATGACAATGGTCGCCTAATAGTTGTTGTTGTATGCGAACTCAGCCAATCACAAATGCTCATCCCAGCTACCCCTGAAGTTAATCACGTAGGCCTAAAGTATATCCTCAAGGATCTGGTTGACCCTCTCATTCTGCCCATCTGTCTGTAGATGATAGGTGGTGCTAAGCGGCAAAATAGACCCCATCACTCTCTGAAATCTCCCCTAAAATTGAGTCGTAAACCTCGGGTCTTGGTCAGAAATAATCAGGACTGAAATGTCATGCAGTCTCACAATCTCCTTGATGAATAACCTGACAAGCCAGACTAAAGACTAAGTCACATGAGTCATGAGAAAATGCACCTACTTTGTCAGATGAACCACCACAACCCAGATGGTGTCATGACCATGCTGAGTCCTTAGCAAACTCATAATGAAAATTTTCAACATGTGCTCTCACTTCCACGTTGGGACGCTCAACAACTGCAATGGACCAAGGAGACTCTGATGATCGGCCTTGACACGCTGGCATGTGTCAGACTCGGCCACAAAACAGGTGATGTAGTGCTTCATCATCGCCCAAAAATATTGTCACCTTATATCTCAATATATCTTCGTCGAGCTAGGGTGGATAGAAAACTATGATCGATGTGCCTTTGTCATAAGATCTCTGCGCAACTCAGGAATATTCGAGACAGATAATCGGCCTCTGAAGAAAATTCCACCATCAAAATCAATCTGTCAATCTGACTGACTCTCAGATGCTTTCTCTGCTCGATAACCCTGTAACAACTCGTCTGTCGGCTGAGCCTCGATCACCCTTGCAACAAGAGAGGTTTGAATCACTAGGCTCAATAGCTAAATGATAGAAGACTGCAGACCAAACTCGAAGTCATACCTTGTTATATCCTCGAGCATCCTTCACTCCTGAATCATCATGTGTGCCACTAGACCTCATGGTTGACTGCTGAGGGTATCCGTCACCACGTTCATCTTGCCTAGGTGGTACTGGAGATCAAAATCATAATCCTTCAGGAGCTCTATCCAAAGCCTTTACCTCATGTTTAGCTCAGACTGAGAGAATAGATACTTCAAGCTCTCATGGTCAGAGAAGAGCTCGAACCTAACCCCATAAAGATAGTACCTCCACACCTTCAGTGCGAAGACGACTACTGCCAGCTCCAAATCATGTGTGGAGTAGTTCAGCTCACGGACCTTGAGCTAGCGAGACGCATAAGCTATCAGTTTCCCATGCTGCATTAAGATAGCACCCAAGCCAACATGTGAAGCATCAGTAAATATAATAAAGCCATAACTCCCAGAGGGAAGAGTGAGGATAGGAGTGGACGTGAGGCGGTCCTTTAGCTCCACAAATGCTCGCTCACAGGCGTCACTCGACACAAACTTTACAGATTTCTGGGTCAACCTAGTCAACGAGGTTACAATACAGGAGAAACCCTCAATGAAATGCTGGTAGTAGCTCGTTAAACTAAGGAAACTGCGAATCTCAGACGCATTCGTGGGCTGGCCCCACTAACACACTACCTCAACCTTCAAGGGGTCTACTGTGACACCCTTCCTTGTCATCATATGACTAAGGAACTTCACCTCCTCCTACAAAAACTCACACTTCTCCAACTTCACATGTAGCTGGTGGGCACGAAGGGTCTGCAACGCAATATCTAAATGCTACTCGTGGTCCTCGTAAGTCATCAAATAGATCAAAATGTTGTCGATGAAGACCACAAAAAACTGATCGAGATAAGGTTAAAAGACCTCGTTCATCAATTGCATGAAGACCGCGGGTGCAATGGTCAATCCGAAGGACATAACCTGAAACTCAAAGTGACCATAGCGTGTCCTGAAAGCTGTCTTCGGAATGTCCTCCTCTTGGACTCAAATCTGTTGATAACCAGAATGCAGGTCAATCTATGAAAAGAACAGTGCACCCTGTAGCTAATCACCTAAATCGTCGATCCTCGAGAGCGGATACTTGTTCTTGATCACGACCTGGTTGAGCTCGCGATAATCCATGAGGAGCCTCAATGAGCCACCTTCTTCCTGACGAAGAGTACCGACGCTCCCCAAGGTGAACTGCTCGGACGAATGAATCCCAACTCTCCCAACTCATCCAACTGTTGTTGCAGTTCTCGTAAGTCCATCGGTGCCATATAATACGGGTCCTTTAAGATAGATGCGGTATCAGGCACAAGATCAATCTAGAACTCAATATGTCGACGCAGCGACAACCTGAAATCTCTTAGAATACATCAGGAAAATCATAAAAAATTGGTAATTAATCAATGCTCACAGTTACTAACTCCTCTATAGCACACGACATCAATAAAGACAACGACTCTCCTCTGGGCTCAACAATGAACTAGAACTCAAAACTGAATGAATAAAGGAATGAAAGAATAAAAGACATCCACAACACAAAGATATATAATGGTTCGCCTGTGTGTACACCAACTGTTATCCAACAGCCATACAAAATGCTACTCCACTCCTAATATCCTCACACAGGGGATATTAGCATGCACTATCAAAATAGGTTTCACATGTTCACCTAAAACCTTCACTATTGTGTCTTTTTATCTCGGGCTTACACAATCCAAAAACCCACACAATCTGAGTTTTCTGGCTCTCCTCACATAACTAAAATAATGAGATTTTTTAGGAAAATCTCAAACAAAACCAAAGAATGTAAAATACACAAATGTAAAATACCTGAATCTCCTTTTGAAGTAGCCCGGTAGAACCAATTGGAGTAGAAGTTCGATTCAACGTTCAAAGTCCAATACTCACTTTATGAATGGTTCTAAGTCTAATTGATTTTAAATCAAAAGGGCTAGTTCTATTTTATTTTGAATCCAAGAAGAAGGAATATCAAAAATTTCTCTTTTCTAATATGCTTGGAATGTAGATCAAAATTAAATACAAAACAAGCTAGCAAAAGGAATATTAAATGAGTACAAAGTAGCTTAAAAATAAACACGAACTTATCTTAGAGTATAGTCTTAAAATTGCTTGAATTGAATTGAAAAACTCTGAAATTCGTGCTCTATTTATAGCCTGAAAAATCCCATCTACGACTGGTCTTAGGATCCTTAGGACTGGTCGTAGCTTCAATAGATTTTTAAAGATTTTCACGGGATAAGGATTAGCTGTTCCACGACTGGTCTTGGGAAGCCTACGACCGGTCATGGGCCACCTACGACTGGTCGTGGGTCACCTACGACTGGTCATAGGACCCCCGGATTAGTTGCTGGAGTTCGAGTCGTAGGGCTAAGACCGGTTGAAGGATGAGTCGTAGAGCTCACAGGACTGGTCGTAGGATAACCAGAAAAATCTAAAAATCTTCAACAACCTAGGACTGGTCCTGAAAAACTTGAGATTGGTCGTAGCAGAGCTAGGACTGGTCTTGAAGTCCCTAAGACTGGTCTTAAAACAACCCATACAAGCATAATTAAAACATACAAATTATGTATCCAAAATGACCTACAATAAAGCCCAACCTAAGGTCAATCTAAGACCAAACAAACCTTGAAAGTGAGATGAACATTGAAAGTCTGTACTCTTAGATGACCCTTAAGAGAAGCTTGAGAATTTACGAATCTTGTTGTAGGCCTTTTCGAGCTTGAACCTTTCTTGACTTGATAAAGTCTTCTTCTTTTCTTATACTTGTTAGAATTTTGAACATGCATACTTGAAGTCTTCTATTCTTATATTCTTCATCGATGACTAGACTTGTAAATTTCTTCATTTAAGTTCTTGTCTTGAAATACGATGTCTTGAAGCAATGAATAGTCTCAAACATGAAACACAAGATGTACAAGACATATATATATATATATATATATATATATATATATATATATATATATATATATATATATATATATATAGGTTTTGTCACCACAAAATTTGACAACCAAAGGGATATGAAATCATAACACTTACAATCTCCCCCTTTGTTAAAATTGTGACAAAACACACATCATACATATAAGAGCAATATATGCTTCCCTGAGAGAAAAAAACATGGAAACATTAAGCAAAGCTCAAGGTATCCACATTCCATATTATCAATCCACATATACTCCTCAATCAATCAATCCATATAAATTACTCCCCCTTTCCATACTACTCTCCCTTTTTGTCACAAAATGACAAGGGAAAGTCACAATAGGAAAGAGAACCACAACATAGAGAGTAATAATAAGTAGATGATGAGAAAGGAATATGGAAGGAAATATCATATTTCAAAATATAAATCCAGAATCATCAAGCCATAACCAATATAATACAATATCCAAAATAAAAGATAATACAATCCAAAAGATAATCCCTCTAATCAGATCCAGAGGAGGGAGCAGGGATAGTAGGATCAATCTGGTGTAAGCCCCTATTAATGCGACGAAGATATTTTTACATATATTTAAACTACATATCGTGGGCTACACTCATGCTATCAACCTTCTCCTCCAATGCACGAAGGCGTGCATCATAACTAGATGGATCGTAATCAGGATCATTTGGCGAATAAGTTTCTTATCTCACCAAATAAATCATCCATATTAACATCCTGTTGAGGAAGATCACCAGCTTCTCCTTCATTTTCGGCTTCACTACCATCACCACCAACACCACCTTCATCAACTTGACCAGGAAGCAAATCCAACTTCATCTTATTTAAATTTGTATTGTTGAATAAAAGATGATGAATGGGTGCTTCATTAACATGTGTATCAAGAAGCATTTAAATGGCTAATACAGTCATAAGATAACCAAACAGAATATCACTATGACCTGGATGGAGTCAAAACTGTATGATAAAATGACAGATCAATGAAGGTAGACAGACCATAGTTCCAGAAGCAATGAAATGCAATATACGAACCATGAAAGCAATCAACTCAGTTTTATTACCAGACCGAGGATACAGATTTGAAATAAATATTTGGTGTAACACTCTGTATCTGGGTAACAAGTATTTTGAAGGGAGCGCATTCCCTTTGTGTGTCCATTGCACATTAATTTTGCATAGGTCTCTTGTCAACATATGTTTTTTCAATTCAGATGGTTTGTCGTATAGAGTATGAATCGGAATACCTTCATCATTAATGGGTATATCCATAATACCCAATATCAAATGTCGGTTTACAAGAAATTTCCCTTCTCTAGTAGTAATTGAAAAAGTTAAGTTGTCAAGGGAGAATTCTGAGATACATGCAACCATTGATTGTGTAATAGACTAGTATGCAGGCCCACCCCAAAGTAAAATGTTAGCCCAGGCAACAGATTCAAGGAGAGAAACAATACCATATGGAGCAATGTGATTGAGATTAGCGGGATGCTCAACGATAACATTACGAACACGAAAATCCCGTACATCTTGAGGATCATCTTCGGGTGACCGAAGGTGTCGTTTTGTTATCAGTGTTGATCTAGATGAGGATGGACCACGAGATGTTTTCTTCTTCCTTCTAGCATCCACCTTCAACAAGATATATTAAGAGCAAGAGAAATGTATAAAAAGAAGGATGAGTTTTCTCTAGATCAACAATTTGAGAAGAAACCCTTGAAAAACCCAACTAAAAGATGAAATCAAGCTACACAATGATCAAATCAAAGCATACAGAGCATGATACTTCAAGAAAAATGAAGAAATAAGACTAACCTTAAAGAAATATAAGAAATCCTATGACTGGTCGAGCCACGACTCGTCGTAGGTCGGAGTGAAAATGAAGAAGGAGGTTTTTTTAAAATTATATCATGTTCACGAGCTCCACGACCGGTCGAGTGATGTGCACGACCGGTCGTATCAGGACCGGTCAAGTATCGACCAAAAATGCATCTTTAATGTAAAAAAATTAAAATTTCAACACATATAATACCAAATATAATACACTATGATACATGCAATCAAGAATACTCAATGTAAAATGCACATACCAAGATCAAATTTTAATTTATTAAACCTGCTTTTGTCGAGCGGTTTAGTAAATATATCAGCAAGTTGAGTTTCGGTTGGTATATATTGCAAGGAAATAACTTTTTCTTCAACCAACTCACGAATGTAATGATACCTAATGTCAATGTTCTTAGTACGTGAATGCTGGATTGGATTTTTAGAAATATTTATAGCACTGGAATTATCACAATGTAAGATCATTGAATCTTGATTAATTCCATAATCGCTTAGCATGCGTTTCATCCAAACTAGTTGAGTACATGCATATCCAGCTGCAATATACTCAGCCTCAGCAGTGGAGAGCGATATTGAGCTTTGCTTCTTGCTGAACCAAGAAAATAAGTAATTTTCAATGTAAAAATAACCACCACTGGTTGATTTTCTATCATATTACCGGCCCAATCAACATCTGAGTACCCGACTAATTGAACACTAGTATCGAAAGGATACCAAAGACCCAGATTTATAGTACTTACGACATATCTAATAATCCGTTTAACAGCAGTAAGATGTGATTCCTTAGGATTAGACTAATGTCTCACACAAATACCAACACTAAATGCGATATCAGGTCTACTTGCAGTTAGATACAACAAACTACCAATCATACTACGATACAGTTTAGGATCTATATCTTTACCCGTAGAGTCTTTTGATAGTCTTAACGTTGTACTCAGAGGAGTATCAAAGTTCTTACCATTCTCAAATCCAAACCTTTTAACCAAGTTTGAAGCATATTTGGTCTGGGAAATAAAAATTCCATCAGGTTGTTGTTTTACTTGCAACCCTAGGAAATAAATTAGTTCACCAACCATGCCCATTTCAAACTTTGATTTCATTAACTCTGCAAACTCAATAGACATGTTAGTGCAAGTTGATTCATATATAATATCGTTAACATAAATTTGAACCATCAAATTATCATTGTTATGCTTCTTAACAAAGAGCGTCTTATCGATACTTCCTACTTGAATGCTATGACTAAGTAAGAATTTAGTCAATTTCTCATACCATGCCCTGGGCGCTTATTTTAGACCATAGAGAGCCTTTTTGAGACAAAATACATGGTCAGATAACTTGGGGTCTTCAAACCATGAAGGTTATTCAACATACACCTCGTCATGTAAATCGTCATTCAAGAAGGCACTCTTTACATCCATTTGATAAATCTTAAATTTTCTAAAGCATGCAATGGAAATAAAAAGTCTGATTGATTCAAGGTGAGCGACCGGAGCAAAGGTTTCATCGTAATCGATGCCTTCAATCTGAGTGTACTCTTGTACAACCAGTCTAGCCTTGTTTCGTATTATATTTTCAAGTTCATCCGACTTATTTTTAAAGATCCATTTTGTTCCAATAATGTGTTTATCTTTAGGTCTAGGAACAAGATACCAGACATCATTACGAACAAATTGATTAAGTTCATCCTACATAGCAACTATCCAATTTTAGTCAGAAAGTGCTTCTTTCACATTGACCGGTTCTATTTGGGATGTAAAACAAACATAATTACATATGTTCTTAAGTTATTTGCAAGTACGAACTCCAGTGAGAGGGTTTTCAAGAATTTGATTGGTTGGATGATCTTTGACAGTCCTTGGTTCAGATTCTTTTAAACTTGATGAGGTATCTTGATTGTCGATAATAAGAACTTCATCATCATCTGAGCTCGGGGCTGGTGTATTCAAATGATCATCAATGACCACATTGATGGACTCTTGAATCACACCAGTTCTAGAACCCTATAAGCTCGACTGTTCAAAGAATAACCAAGAAAAATACCTTCATCACTCTTCATATCAAACTTTTACAAATTTTCACGGTCTCATAAAATATAACACTTGCTACCAAAAACCCGAAAGTATTTGACAGTAGGTTTCTTTTCAAACCGTAATTCATAAGCAGTCTTATTATCAGATTTACTGGTATAAACCTGATTAATAATATAGCATGCAGTATTAATTGCTTCAGCCTAAAGATTTCTAGAGAACTTCATATTATTCAACATAACATTAGTCATATCCTGAAGCACTCTATTTTTTCTTTCAACTATACCATTTTGTTGCGGTGTTTTGGGCGCAGAGAATTCATGCGATATTCCCTGATCACTATAGAATTTTTCAAAACTACTATTTTTGAATTCGAATCCATGATCACTACGGATCTTACTAACATGAGAACCTTTCTCATTTTGGATTCATTTAATGACCTTTTTCACTTCATCCAGGGTTTCAGTTTTGTCTTTTAAGAATGATACCCAAGTGAATCTGGTATAGTTATCTACGATAACAAAGATGTATTTTTTGCCTCCTCGACTCTCCGTTCTAGTTGGTCCAATAAGATCCATGTGGAGAAGCTCGAGTGGTCTAGATGTGGTATTAGAGTTTACTTTCTTATGAGAGCTCCTAGTCTGTTTGCCCAACTGGCATTCACCACATATTTTGTCTACTTTTTACAATTTGGCTAGACCTTTAATTAGTTCTCTTTTGCTCAATCTAAATAAGTTCCGGTAGTGTACATGTACAAGGCGTTTATGCCATAATTCAGTCTCATCGGTATGGAGCATGTAACACGATTGAGTAAATGAGCTTGCATCACTAACGATGTAGCAGTTTTCAGAAGTTCTGCCACCAGTTAATATAACAGAACCCTTTTTATTAACTATCTCACAACCTTGATTAGAAAACTTCACACTATGGTTGTTATCGCATATCTGAGAAATGCTTAGTAGGTTGTGTTTCAAGCCCTCAACATATAACACATTCTTAAATAAGGGAAGGTTATAAAGCTAAACCGTACCTTGGCCAATGATCTTGCAATTGCTTCCATCACCAAATGTGACTGACCCGTCAGTCATATCTTTTAGATCAGTGAATAAAGCCTTGTCGCCTGTCATATGCCTGGAGCAACCACTATCTAGGTATCACTTTAAATGGCTTATAGCTTTGAAAGTAGTATGGGCAACCAAGCAGGCAACTTTAGGAACCCATTTCATAACTGTTTTGGGTTTAGGAGTATAGATGGTCTTTTTCTATCTGTTGTTATAGGAGAGACCTATAGAGTTAGACTTTAATAGCTCCTTGAGTAGATCAATTATTTTTTCAGCCAATGAATTTCAATTTTAAAAATCAAAGTTGACATGACAACCTTTAGGTTTTTGAAAAGTCCTTGATTTTTGGAAAAATCATGATAAGTATTCCTTTCTTTTGATGTTGAAGACTCTCCTTTTACAAATTTAGGAGCAATATTCTTTTGTTTAAGAGATGTATTCTTATCATAGCTCAACCCAGATCGATCACCACATTTTCTTGATCTGGACAATAATTTTTTCATTTTAGGATCACCTTGGGCATATCTCCATGTGTCTTTCAATCTCAGAAGAGAAGCTACCTCATTTTTGAGTTTCTCATTTTTAGATCTCAAATCTTCAATTTTGGAGGTTTTGAAATCTAAATCACATTTGGTCTTTTCAAAAGAATCAGAAATATGAGACTTTTCTAAAACAAGAGACTCATAATCTTCTTTAAGCTTAGAAAATTTTTCTTTTTGTAACTTAAGCTTGACGAAAATTTTACAACTCTCCTTATAAAGGGCTTTACAAGCATCCTGAAGATCATCTTCATTATCGTAATCACTATTCAGATTTTCTTCACCAGATATTTCATCATTATCTGAAAAAGTGATCTTGGCTAGAGTCATAAGGGCTTTAACATCATCGCCCGACTCGGTTTCAGAATCTTCTGATTTAGAAGAGGATTCAGAATCAGATGATTCATCCCAAGTAGCTAACATGCTTTTCCTTTTTGATTTGTCCTTTTTAGGACATTTGTTAGCTAAGTGCCCATACTCTTGACAGTTGTAACATTGACTATCTTTCAAAGATTTTCGAGCTCTAGGTTTAGATCGTCTCTTATCATTGGACTTTTGAAAATTAACTTTTTTCTTGCTTTTGAAATTTTATAAAACTTTTTTTCTAAAAGCGCCATATCATCTTTAGAATTTTCTAAATTTGAAGTGCTCTCTTGTGAAACATTTTTAGATGATTTGAGAGAAATCGATTCTCCTTTAGGAACTTTAAAGGACAACTCGTAGGTTTGTAGTGAACCAACTAGTTCCTCAACCCTCATGGTATCCGTATCACGAAGTTCCTGAATTGCGGTTACTTTAGAATTGAACCATTCAGGAAGTGAACGTAGTATCTTTGTGCACACTTTACTTTCTGGGATTCTATCACCAAGACCTCACATAGAGTTCACAATGTCATTCAATCTAGTGTAGAAGTCCATAAACATCTCATTCTCTTCCATATAAATTTTTTCAAATTTAGTTGTGAGGAGTTGGACTTTAGATTTCTTGACAATTGATGTATCCTCGTGTGTCATTTCTAATACATCCCATGCTTGTTTTGCATTTTCAAAAGAGTTGATTCTTTTGAATTCATCTGGTGATAATGCATAAGTAATTGCATTTAGTGCTTTTGCATTGGCACTACTCTCACTTTTCTGAACTGTGGTCCAATGAAAATAAGTCGTTACTTTCATTGATTTTAAACCATCGATATCAGTTACTTCAGTGGTAAGAGGGTTCCATTCATTCACCGTGGCTAACCACACACTTTCATCCATGGATTTGAGGAAGATCCTCATCTTGGCTTTCCAATAGGCATAGTTTGTGCCATTAAAAGGTGGTGGCCTAGTGACTGATAGGCTATCAAAATTTGACATCTTAATATAGCTTAGATCGTTAGCTCAGAAAATAAATCCAATAAATAAACAATAAGCACGAGCTATTAGGCTCTGATACAACTTGAAAGGGCCTAGCTATATGCCCTAGAGGGGGCGAGGGGGTGAATAGGGCTATGCTAAATAAAACTTATAACAGCGGAATAATAAAATAAAATAATCCACAATGCTGAATTAAAAAGTAAGGAATTAACTTGCAGAAAATTAAACCTAAGTTATTATAATATTCCCCACACTGGCTTGAAATAAAATGATTACAACATTCAACCACTGATACAATCCACAAAACTGAATGAATAAAGGAATGAAAGAATAAAGCACATCCACAACACAAAGATATATAGTGGTTCGCTTGTGTGTACACCAACTGTTATCCAACCGCCACACAAAATGCTACTCCACTCCTAATATCCTCACACAGGGGATATTAGCATGCACTATCAAAATAGGTTTCACAGGTTCACCTAAAACCTTCACAATTGTATCTTTTTATCTCAGGCTTACACAATCCAAAAACCCACACAATCTGAGTTTTCTGGCTCTCCTCAGATAACCAAAACAATGAGATTTTTCTGGCAAATCTCAAAAAAAACCAAAGAATGTAAATTATACAAATGTAAAATACCTGAATCTCCTTTTGAAGTAGCCCGGTAGAACTAATCGGAGTAGAAGTTCGATTCAACGTTCAAAGTCGAATACTCACCTTATGAATGGTTCTAAGTTTAATTGATTTTAAATAAAAAAGGCTAGTTCTATTTGATTTTCAATCCAAGAAGAAGGAATATAATAAACTCCTCTTTTCTAATAAGATTGGAATGTAGATGAAAATCAAATACAAAACAAGCTAGCAAAAGGAATATTAAATGAGCACAAAGTAGCTTAAAAACAAACACGAACTTATCTCAGAGTATAGCCTTAAAAATGTTTGAATTGAATTGAAATGAATTGAAAAACTCTAAAATTCGTGTTCTATTTATAGCCTGAAAAATCCCATCTACGACTGGTCTTAGGATCCCTAGGATTGGTCGTAGCTTCAACAGATTTTCAAAGATTTCCGCGGGATAAGGAGTAGCTATTCCACGACTGGTCCTGGGAAGCCTACGACCGGTCGTGGGCCAACTACGACTGGTCGTGGGTCACCTACGACTGGTCGTAGGACTCCCAGATTAGTTGCTGGAGTTTGAGTCATAGGGCTAAGACCGGTCGAAGGACGAGTTGTAGAGCTCACAGGACTGGTCGAAGGATGTCCAGGACTGTTCGTAGGACAACCAGAAAAATCTAAAAATCTTCAACAACCTAGGACTGGTCCTGAAATACTTAAGACTAGTCGTAGCAGAGATAGGACTGGTCTTGAAGTCCCTAGGACTGGTCTTAAAACAGCCCGTACAAGCATAATTAAAACATATGAATTATGTATCCAGAATGACCTATAATAAAGCCCAACCTAAGGTCAATCTAAGGTCAAACAAACCTTGAAAGTGAGATGAACATTGAAAGTCTGTACTCTTAGATGACCCTTAAGAGAAGCTTGAGAATTTACAAATCTTGTTGTAGGCCTTCTCGAGCTTGAAACTTTCTTGACTTGATAAAGTCTTCTTCTTTTCTTGTACTTGTTAGAATTTTGAACATGCATACTTGAAGTCTTCTATTCTTGTATTCTTCATCCATGACTAGACTTACAACTTTCTTCATTTAAGTTCTTGTCTTGAAATATGATGTCTTGAAGCAATGAATATTCTCAAACATGAAACACAAGATGTACAAGACATATATATGTATATATATATATATATATATATATAGGTTTTGTCACCAAAAAATTTGACAACCAAAGGGATATGTAATCATAGCACTTACAAGGGAAGATTAAGCTCATCTTCACAATTAAGGGCGAAATCCTCTTTCAAGTGATAAATCACAAGGAAGATGACTTAAATCTCATAAGCTTAGAGGTTTTAGATGATGGATATGAGTGGAATCTCCTAAGCTTTATACAAAAAACCCATTAAAATGCCCAAGAACTGAATGCGCTTTTATAAAAAAAAACTGTATTCCAATGGCTATAAAATGGCTAGTTAACGAATCTATTGATAGGATCGAAAGACCCTTTTATGAGATCGGAGGTCCTTTGATAGGATTGAGCACACTATCGATCCCATTGAAAAAATCATGAAATATATATGTTGGGTTGCTGGATTGTTTCTTTCATCAGATCGAGTGGGTCCTTCAATGCCATCGGAACCCATCGACAGATTATCGATGGGATCGATGACCACTCAAAAATTGTTATTTTTAGGCAGGTAAGATTACTGCAACTTAACAACTCTTTTACGCTTACTTATCATGTTCCAATTGGGCTCCTAAGGCTAAGGGATGATCAATAAAAGTTTACTTATTTAGGCTATGATCATCTAGACGTTAAGGTTGCGTTGAGTCTGAGGTTTAGGGTCATTAAGGCACCTCATTTACCTATTCTTTATTCCTTGATGCTTCAAGCCTCCATATGTCTTTGGTCTTCACTTTCAAGGGCTCAACTGACTCCATGAGACACAAATGCACATGATTGACAAACAAGGTTCACAATAAGTGCACTTTGACTCACCTACTTGTCGAAAAGGTAAACTAACCGGTTAACCTAAGCTTTTGATGGGTAGGATCCGATAGCTTGGCAAGCCATAGAGGATACATGTAACATCCTTTACTTCCTATACTCGGGTGTTACCTGGGATACCTAATTAATATATGCATATGCATGGGAACACGTAAAAACTATTCACCATCACTTGACTACCCATTAACCCACCCATCTTAATTGTCTGATCTTAGTTAATAACTTCCTACCATACATCTTCACTCAGTTAGTTGTAAAGCTCTACAGGCTACTTAAATGAAACTTTAGTGCTATGGAATCGTTAACCCTGAATCAAAAAAATCTAGTCTGCCTAATTCATATCAGAAAAATGAAGACATTTTTGACAATCTAAATCATACAAATAGTTGGTCAATAGACCTAGATCTTGGTGCAACTCGCAATCATCCATTCAACCGAGTTAATAAATAGGACTACAACCCCTCAAGATCGTTGAAGATTTAGAGCAAAGGTAATCTAACCATCTAATACAACCTCTTTCTATAAATTGAGTCATTCGATCGCTAGTCCTCAAAGACAAGCAAACATCTCTTCAAAAAATCAACATTTGGCCTTCAGAAACCCATTGCATGGTTGGGATTCGAAAGGTGATAAAAGCCTAAACCCTGCCTTATTAGAAAAATTGAACCATACTTTATCAATCTTGGCTCTTAGATCGTCAAATCCACCCTTCATCGGAACCACAACATCAACTTAAAGGTCTGTCACTTAACAATCACACCTAGGCCATTAGACCACTAATTTAATCATTGGATCTCATCTAGGCAAACCCCAGGACCATTCCAACTGTGAATGATCAGATTGAATGCAACCTGGCCATCGGATCGACAATAATGTACAATTAATGGTCTTAAACCCTTAAAAGATAAACACCTAACCTGTAACACTCCAGATTTTGGCTAATCTGGGATTAGACATCCTTAGGCAATGGGTTAACTAAAACACCTGAGAAATCGCTCAGAACCCAATTCCATAGCCAAAGAAATCACGTAGGATTAATTCCTTTGAAAAATAAGTGTAAGTTAGCTAGCGCGACGCTGGAGTAGCTGGGAAATAGTCCCTGATCACTTTAAATACATTCTACAAGACCCAAATCGAGTAGAACCAACGACTCTATAATACTCTATAACCTCGGACCAAACTCTAAGCAGATTTGTTCTCTGGACCACTTTGAATCTTTGTATTAGATCTAGACCGCTCGTCGAAAGTCCGATACCTCCTATCTTAGACCATTAGAACCGCCTAGCTGGACTTGACACTCATTCCGAAAATCAAGTCAAACCGATAATCACAGGCTATTTCATTGAGCCCGGCCCGAAGAGAGTGCGAATAGGGACTTAGTTGGAATTTCAAATTCAAATCTGGCACACGACTTGACGCGTCAGTATTGAGCGTTCTGACCGTCAGAATTCATCCAGATTACACCCTCGGATCAGGAGAAATTTCTATTTTATATCATGAGACTTTCAGCCGTGATCTACGTGCGGTGACCGCTGAACTGAAACTGGCCCGCCACGTGCGATCTGCGAACCCTGCCGGACTGAAAACTTAATACGTGCTAGATCTGGTATGCATGAGCTTAAGTCCGATCGCATTCTACCAGGGGACCACCAGAAAACATCTTTTGAACCGAAACAGCCCCGAATTGGATATGCACTAAGTAAACTTCGTTCCCGACCCTGTTTTCGACGTTTTTAAGCTTATAAAAGGGGTTGAAACCCTCATTCCTCTCTCCCATCCGAAATTGTAAAAATCCCTAGATTGGGAGAGAGAAAAGGTGAGAGTTTGTGAGAGAGAGTAGGAGAGAATTTCTTGCTGCTCGTGCCACCTGCTGCAAGTGCTTAAGCAACGCACTCCAATCACTTTCTCGGTGATTCCAACGCACTTCTAGGTGAGGAAAACCTTCAACACTTGCTGATGTAAGCTTCCGTCAATTCCATTAGCGATGTAGCTTATGTAGCTTGTGTATTAGGTTCCCTATTCGCCGTAGACGAAGCGTATACGCTCCGTTCGAATTTGCACATCCATAAGAGACAAGGTGCAGATTTTAGACGCTTTGATTGACTGTTGCCAAAGCTTTCAATGTCGTTTAATAGTAGATTCTTGACGGCAACGCCGTTTGACATGTACAACATGCTGTCCATTTCCTGTTTCGTAAATCAACGAAGAATATGAGATTTAGGACATTTTAGTCATTTGTAGGAAGTACTGTTTTCATTCATATTTTTCTGATGTGATTGACATGAATTGTTGTCGCATTAGATTGTTAGGAATGCGTGCATAATTAGTTTGGCGAAGAGATTCGCCTAAATGCGCATTTCGGGTCGACATACTATATGTAAACTCAAGTGTGTAGTGTAAGTGTTTGTATAAATGCTTGTATTAGTATGTATTGAATTAAATGGTGTTATGAATTAATTTGAGATTGATTTCTCAATTAATATGCTGATGTAAATGATTTCCTACGTGTTAGCCATATGTACGATTTCACTATATGTATGAAATGCATATGCTTGATGTTGCACTTAAGTGGTATGCTATAACATGTACTTGATGATTTTCTTATGATTTAGTTTGAGATTGAATTCTCAATTAATAGGCTAGTGGAGAGGATTTCCTATATGTTGGCGATATGCTTAATTTCATTATATGTGTGAAAGACATGTGTAGGATGATTTACTTAAGTTGTACGTTATAACATGTGTTAACATGCTCACATGGTTGTATTTCATTTCCATTACTCTTACGTGAATGCTGATGCGATTCCATGATTGTTTGGGACTATACTTAGTCCAGGCAGTCGGTAACCGAGCGAATTCATGGTTGGCTTATCTTGGCCACGAACGACGCGTCGATGAACGCGAACCGTGTTCTGGAGTTGGAGGGAGTGGTTAGGCCACACGAAGTGTTTGACGTACTTCATGTCGTTCGACTTGAGATGCGATCGTGCTAGTCGAGTCCGTCAAGTAACCCGACTGGCCGTTGTATGTTCACCCTGCATGAGTCATAACTGCTTGAACCTAGGGTACTGAACTTACCATTGTAAATCCTGTCAACCATGGTACCTTGATCCACGAAGACTCATGAGCCGGGCATGGTGGTATGGGACACCGTGGTCGAGCTGTCGGCCTACGCTGGGGCCACAAACCTCCCCGTAGTGACCAGTGAGCACCTAGACTCGTGAGCAGATTATAGTGGTATGGGACACTATATTCTTGCTGTCGGTCTACATTGATAAGGTGATGGGGGAGCGGTGCAACGAGTGCGAGCAACAGCCCTAGAAGCCCTTTGTAGTGACCGCGAGTGTATTCTGAGTCTATGGGAGGCGACGACCCTTCAGTAGCAGTAGAGTACAGTAGGCCTGTGTTGATAAGGTGATGGGGGAGCGGAGCAACGAGTGCGTGCAACAGCCCTGACAGCCCTTGCAGCGACCTACAAAATATACATCGCATGAGATTACTAGGAGTGACGACCCTAGATAGGATCTGTGTTGGGATTGATAAAAGGGAAGAACCTTAGTTTCCCAATCCTGCTGTTTGAATGGACTAATAACAACTTGAAAATCATATCACCATAACATTGCATGTGCCTGGAAGATGTGGAGCACTCTAGGGAGTGTGGCATGCCGCGGTCGTAAGATATTGTCGTATGAGGGAGATCGTCGGTGAGGGCATACATCACGTCATGTCATATTACATTAACAACAGTATTAGGATTGTTTGATTTACTGCTTTACTATTATCGCATGATTGATTTGATAACATGCTAATCTTTGCTCTCTTATTCCACTGAGTTGATCACTCACTCCCACGTTACGGGATGGTGTTTCCGGAAACCCACCAGTCCCTATTGTGATTGCAGATGATGGCGCGGCCTGCGAGGCGGAGCTGGATTTGATGATGATGAGGAGGATCTCTCCTTTATGCATGATTTGATTGACGGGATTACAGGGAGGTCGATTAGATACATTGACACTTGTCATTTTATATTTTTAGCGCCCTCATGTATATTCATTTTGTTTACTTTTGAAGTATACATGTATGTGTATAACCTGGTAATATATTCACACTCTGGAGACATACAACAGTTTATATATGTTATACATACTATTACAGTCTTCCGCTTGCAAATTTAACTGTCTCTGGAGTATGATATGCTGTTTTGGCTTAATCTCACTCATGTTTAATACATTATCACAGACAACATTCAATCATACATATCTATGTTGTATAAATAACATTTTGGAACTCGGGAGTTGGGTTTTTACTCGACCCCCCTGATTTTCGGGATGTTATAAATGGTATCAGAGCATGATTTGGTTTAAATCGGGCCTGGGTTATGGTCACGCGACGTACGCTGTCGCTTCTTTTGACATAGGTGGGTGCGAGAAGGGTCTAGAAACACTTCTAAGATCGCAAATTCGCCAATAGGCGAAGTCTATTCATTTCGATCGCGGGATCGAGTCCGTAACGCATATAGGGTCACGTGAACCAACCCGAATAGCTCCTAGGTTGTAAGTAAGTGGGTTGAGATGTTCTTTGAACAATTCTAAACTCGTAAATGTGAATTTTTGGGCCGTGGGACAACCATGACCCCTGTATTTAATCGCCAGGGCTTAAAAACCCCGTTTCACCGAAAATCTTCAAAATTCTTCCTCTCACCACTCCAATCTTCAATTTTATCTTATATTTTTCATGTTAGACATCAATCCTAATATGAAAATAACATAAAATCATACTTTCACAAAATTTTACAGTGAATAGTAAAATTTCATGAAAAATGGCCATAAGGCCATTCTAACTTCACTTTCTTTAGCAAATAATGGGCTAGATGGATGTACTAGCTCCTTCTACCCCAAAATAATATGCTGCATGATATGTTTTTGTATTCAGGATTGCAGATTGGCCCTGAAAATCCTCGAATGGATGTTTGGGCCTCCCTAGGGCAATCTACAATGAACTAAAGCGGGAACCATACCTTTTTGAAATCCCTAGGGCAAGGGGAACCCATCCCATATGGCCTCAATGGCCAATTTGTAACTTCACCGGTGATGCATTGCCGGTCAAACTCTTCAAATGGGTCTGGTCTTTGGTCTGGAGGAGTTTGGGGGCTAGGGAAGCCCCCTGGTATGCGGTCCGTACCTTGAAACCCCCTAAAAGATGTACTTCCTTCACAAAAGTCCCCTTCCCTAGCCCCATTTTCATTTTCTTGCTGCCCTAACCCAAAACCGTGGTTCCAAACCACTCTCAAATCCATTCCCTGCCAAAAACGACCACCCTCCATTGTTCCTTTGAAGTTGGCAGCCCTCCCTCTTGAAGGTTTCGTCCGTTGGAGCTCCTAAAACCTCCAAATCGAGCTGAAATCGTGAGGTGCTCCATTCCCCTTTTTTATTTTCATTTCTTTCTGAAAATACATCCTAGGGGAGCTTGAAGCATCCCTCTACAACGCCTAGATCTCCCTTTTCTAGTTTGGTTAGCCATTTCCTTGCATTTCCCCCATTTTTCATGGCTATTGTTAAGCTGTTTTAGCCTTTTTTTCTCTTTTCACCATCCTCCCTCTCAATCCTATTTCTCCATTTTCTATTGAAAATATATGGCCGAGAGAGCTCTAGTGAGCAATAGACAGTATTAGACTCGACAGGGATAAAGAAGGTAAGTCGGGACTGTAGTAAAGTCCTTTGGTAGAGTTAGGCATCTATGCCTTTGCCCTGTAGATTGTTTGATATTTGTTTTAAGGATTTTTATGTTTTGTTGTTATTGGATCTAGTGATGTCACTGGTAGACAATGTGTTGCGTCAGTGGTTTGGGCTTAGCATAGCTGAATGCATCTCTGTCATAATCCATGTGGAACTTTATTCCATATATTGTGACGAAATTTGGTTAGATGGAATACATGCCGTTTCATTTCGCTGTAAGGTATTGTCCCTAGATTGGGAGTATAGTAACTCCCGGGATTCAGTCTACAAATGAATTTTTATCCCACCCCACCCTCCTACCAAGCATGCCACTCCCTATCCCAACATGGGATTAGGAATGCGGTTCCATTTAATACAACTTAATGCTACTGGCCAATAGGCCCTTGGCGTTTTGGACCTAGCGATAGCACTCATAGATTTGAAGGATCTGACGACATAAGAAATCCAATTCCATTTAGATAATCTTGATCCTGAGTGATAGAACAATTCCCTGTAGTAGAAATGGTATGGAACCATTTAACGTATAAACTTAGGCTTTGGATTATAAGTACTGAGTTACAGACTAGGCTACTAGTTGACTTAGGCAGTGTAAAGCCTGTATATGCTAAGGAATTGTAGATTAGATTGGGTTGAAGTAGAACCTTATTTCTTCGATAGATCCCTTTATGACTTATAGACTGCTATTGTTGCCCATAGGAAGGAACCATTCACTCTCAGGGAACATTTATAAATCCCTCAGATTGAACTTAAAATGTACTAGCACGCCCCTTAGAATTGCCTTCCCCAAGGGCTTATTGCATGCGGGAATGCGGAATAAAGGAACTACATGTAAGCGATGTATTCGCGGTTTGAATCGACTTCTTAATCCTAGTGGTTAC
Source organism: Magnolia kwangsiensis (assembly GCA_037074715.1). Lineage (NCBI taxonomy): Eukaryota > Viridiplantae > Streptophyta > Magnoliopsida > Magnoliales > Magnoliaceae > Magnolia > Magnolia kwangsiensis. The sequence goes on along the minus strand of CM073586.1, from coordinate 47,324,311 downwards.
CAATAAATCCAATGCTCTGATCAAGCAGAGGGTCGGCATCGGCTAGGATTAAGAACTGATACGAAGAATTTTCTGTCAGAGTCTAGGCAGAAGGTCAATGTATCCGGCTCAGACCCACTACACAACCTTTCTTCCGTGATGGCCCAACCACCTATAACCAAACGGGATCACATTGCCTTTGGGAAATGGCGAGGACTTAAAGCCAGTAGAGAATTCGACATCTTGCCACCAACTCATACCTGCCCCTGACCTTAACCACAATAGAGATTAGGCCCATCTCTATCGCCATAGATACCAATGCCATAGAACGCATCATTAGCAAGGAAAGCCACTGTAATGAGAGGTTGTTTCCATTTTAGATTAAGGATAGCCCCTAAGTTGCGCCTCATTCTGATATACGGAGCGATGCATAGATTCTTGAACTTAAGTAAAACCAAGTTTTAAGGGGGGTAGAACGTATGAAGTCCAATCCGGTTAGGTTAGTCAACGCTCCCGTTCGATCAGAGTGGCGCAGCGGAAGTGTGGTCGGCCTCTTCCCCACAGGCCCAAGATCGAAACCTTTGAGTTAGGATATACGTACGATTAGGTTATTAAGTAGGATTGAACCTCCCTAAGAAAAGTATTCCTTGCTCTTCGCCAATGTCGGGGACGACATTGTGTTTTAAGGGGGGTAGATTGTAACACCCCGGATTTTGGCTAATCTGGGATTAGACGTCCTTAGGCAATGGGTTAACTAAAACACCTGAGAAATCGCTCAGAACCCAATTCCATAGCCAAAGAAATCACGTAGGATTAATTCCTTTGAAAAATAAGTGTAAGTTAGCTAGCGTGACGCTGGAGTAGCTGAGAAATAGTCCCTGATCACTTTAAATACATTCTACAAGACCCAAATCGAATAGAACCAACGACTTTATAATACTCTATAACCTCAGACCAAACTCTAAGCAGGTTTGTTCTCTGGACCACTTTGAATCTTTGTATTGGATCTAGACCGCTCGTCGAAAGTCCGATACCTCCTATCTTAGACCGTTAGAACCGCCTAGCTGGACTTGACACTCATTCCGAAAATCAAGTCAAACCGATAATCACAGGCTATTTCATTGAGCCCGGACCGAAGAGAGTGCGAATAGGGACAGTTGGAATTTTAAATTCAAATCTGGCACACGACTTGACGCGTCAGTATTGAGCGTTCTGACCGTCAGAATTCATCCAGATTACACCCTCGGATCAGGAGAAAATTCTATTTTATATCATGAGACTTTCAGCCCTGATCTACGTGCGGTGACCGCTGAATTGAAACTGGCCCGCCACGTGTGATCTGCGAACCCTGCCGGATTGAAAACTTAATACGTGCTAGATCTGGTACGCATGAGCTTAAGTCCGATCGCATTCGACCAGGGGACCACCAGAAAACATCTTTTGAACCGAAATAGCCCCGAATTGGATATGCACTAAGTAAACTTCGTTCCGGAGCCTGTTTTCGGCATTTTTAAGCTTATAAAAGGGGTTGAAACCCTCATTCCTCTCTCCCATCCGAAATTGCAAAAATCCCTAGATTGGGAGAGAGAAAAGGTGAGAGTTTGTGAGAGAGAGTAGGAGAGAATTTCTTGCTGCTCATGCCACCTGCTGCAAGTGCTTAAGCAACGCACTCTAATCACTTTTTCGGCAATTCTAACGCACTTCTAGGTGAGAAAAACCTTCAACACTTGCTGATTTAAGCTTCCGTCAATTCCATTAGCGATGTAGCTTATGTAGCTTGTGTATTAGGTTCCCTATTCGCCGTAGACGAAGCGTATACGCTCCGTTCGAATTTGCACATCCATAAGAGACAAGGTGCGGATTTTAGACGCTTTGATTGACTGTTTCCAAAGCTTTCAATGCCGTTTAATAGTAGATTCTTGACGGCAACGCCGTTTGACATGTACAACATGCTGTCCATTTCCTGTTTCGTAAATCAACGAAGAATATGAGATTTAGGGCATTTTAGTCATTTGTAGGAAGTACTGTTTTCATTCATATTTTTCTAATGTGATTGACATGAATTGTTGTCGCATTAGATTGTTAGGAATGCGTGCATAATTAGTTTGGCGAAGAGATTCGCCTAAATGCGCATTTCGGGTCGACATACTATATGTAAACTCAAGTGTGTAGTGTAAGTGTTTGTATAAATGCTTGTATTAGTATGTATTGAATTAAATGGTGTTATGAATTAATTTGAGATTGATTTCTCAATTAATATGCTGATGTAAATGATTTCCTACGTGTTAGCCATATGTACGATTTCACTATATGTATGAAATGCATATGCTTGATGTTGCACTTAAGTGGTATGCTATAACATGTACTTGATGATTTTCTTATGATTTAGTTTGAGATTGAATTCTCAATTAATAGGCTAGTGGAGAGGATTTCCTATATGTTGGCGATATGCTTAATTTCATTATATGTGTGAAAGACATGTGTAGGATGATTTACTTAAGTTGTACGTTATAACATGTGTTAACATGCTCACATGGTTGTATTTCATTTCCATTACTCTTACGTGAATGCTGATGCGATTCCATGATTGTTTGGGACTATACTTAGTCCAGGCAGTCGGTAACCGAGCGAATTCGTGGTTGGCTTATCTTGGCCACGAACGACGCGTCGATGAACGCGAGCCGTGTTCTGGAGTTGGCGGCTGTGGTTAGGCCACACGAAGTGTTTGACGCACTTCATGTCGTTCGACTTGAGATGCGATCGTGCTAGTCGAGTCCGTCAAGTAACCCGACTGGCCGTTGTATGTTCACCCTGCATGAGTCATAACTGCTTGAACCTAGGGTACTGAACTTACCATTGTAAACCCTGTCAACCATGGTACCTTGATCCACGAAGACTCATGAGCCGGGCATGGTGGTATGGGACACCGTGGTCGAGCTGTCGGCCTACGCTGGGGCCACAAACCTCCCTGTAGTGACCAGTGAGCACCTAGACTCGTGAGCAGATTATGGTGGTATGGGACACTATATTCTTGCTGTTGGCCTACATTGATAAGGTGATGGGGGAGCGGTGCAACGAGTGCGAGCAACAGCCCTAGAAGCCCTTTGTACTAACCGCGAGCGTATTCTGAGTCTACGGGAGGCGACGACCCTTCAGTAGCAGTAGAGTACAGTAGGCCTGTGTTGATAAGGTGATGGGGGAGCGGAGCAACGAGTGCGTGCAACAGCCCTGACAGCCCTTGCAGCGACCTACAAAATATACATCGCATGAGATTACTAGGAGTGACGACCCTAGATAGGATCTGTGTTGGGATTGATAAAAGGGAAGTACCTTAGTTTCCCAATCCTGCTGTTTGAATGGACTAATAACAACTTGGAAATCATTTCACCATAACATTGCATGTGCCTGGAAGATGTGGAGCACTCTAGGGAGTGTGGCATGCCGCGGTCGTAAGATGTTGCCGTATGAGGGAGATCGTCGGTGAGGGCATACATCACGTCATGTCATATTGCATTAACAACAGTATTAGGATTGTTTGATTTACTGCTTTACTATTATCGCATGATTGATTTGATAACATGCTAATCTTTGCTCTCTTATCCCACTGAGTTGATCACTCACTCCCATGTTACGGAATGGTGTTTTCGGACACCCACCAGTCCCTATTGTGATTGCAGATGATGGCGCGGCCTGCGAGGCGGAGCTGGATTTGATGATGAGGAGGAGGATCTCTCCTTTATGCGTGATCTGATTGACGGGATTACAGGGAGGTCGATTAGATACATTGACACTTGTCATTTTATATTTTTAGTGCCCTCATGTATATTCATTTTGTTTACTTTTGAAGTATACATGTATGTGTATAACCTGGTAATATATTCACACTCTGGAGACATACAACAGTTTATATATGTTATACATAATATTACAGTCTTCCGCTTGTAAATTTAACTGTCTCTGGAGTATGATATGCTGTTCTGGCTTAATCTCACTCATGTTTAATACATTATCACAGACAACATTCAATCATACATATCTATGTTTCATAAATAACATTTTGGAACTCGGGAGTTGGGTTTTTGTTCGACGCCCCCGATTTTCGGGATGTTACATAACCAGTTGAACCTATCAACTTTTAATCTGTAGCCATTTGTGGAGCTTCCTAGAGCAATGGACGGTGTTGATCAGACCAGAGAAAGACGTGGATGCCACATCTAATCCGTGTGTGTGCACAGATAGTGTGCACACGCCGTGCACGAAGTCTAAGCATCGGGTCAAACGAGTGTTGACCCGATGAAAACCAAAAATCCTTTGAATTTCAAACCAACCTCTCGCCCAACGCACATTTAAACAGAATCATTTGTCTTTAGCTGGTGATGACCCACCATCAGACCCCATCTTCAAAATCAGAACCGTCCATCTTAACAAGCCCTCGAAACTAGCCAAAACCCAACTCCTCACACCCATTTAAATGCACCCATGTGCACTCGAGATCCAACACAAGAGGAGCTATGCGCACGACTCTTTTTTGAAAATGGAAATCTATTTTCTTTCTTAGCTGGAAAACCCTTCGCATAGGAAAATCTCAGCCGTCCATTCCACTTCACACGAGTTAAGGCTTGTTTACAATAAAAGAGTCGTCGCAACTTAAAAACTAAAGAACCCACTAAGTTTTCATCATTGTTGGTCCAAAACATGGGTCCCACATTGATCGTGGAAAAAATCCAAACCATCCATAGGCGTCTGATCACTAGATCATCCTCCCATTGTGAATCCACCATTTCAGAGGATATCATCTTGTCCATTTAGCTATAAATACCCATCACCGACGGGTGGGCTCCATCCTCTAATTAGAAGCCTTCATCTGGTGGCCCACGATACCAGATGACTGTCCATAACAATAGATGGTGACCACAAAAATCATGTCTACCAGGATCAACCAATTACCTGGTAAATAAACCAAATGCATGACTTGGAATAGAACTAAACTTGTAACTAATCTTGTGATTAGTTGGCACATCCGAACCCTCTAGAAGAGGATTAATGAAGCCTATAAAAGCTACTTTTAGGGCAGCCATTCCAAGGATAGAAAGAAAATTCAAAAAGAGAGGGGAACGAGTTTCACTCCGCCGAACCGAGATCAATCGACTCGGGTTGAGTTGCTGTGAGCCCTGGCCGAGTCCAGTGCTACTTCTGTCTTCCTAACGGAGCAAGAGAAAGCAGAAGGAAGAAAGAGACAGAAGATCAAAAGATAGGGGAAGGAGAAGAGAGAAGGGAAGAGAAACGAGAGAAAGGGAGAGCCGACTCGAGAAGTTATCATTGAGTCAGGTCTTGCTGAGTCCAGCCAACTGGTTGGATGGTTCATTTCAACAAGAAACAGAGAAGAAGAAAGGAAAATGAAGAAGAAAGAGGAAAAAGAAGAATATGGAGAAGGAAGTCGGGAAGTGCTGTCCACCGCACTAGCTCAACCCGAGCAAGTTATAGAGTTGAGTTCGGACTGAGTCACCTTGATATCAGCCTTGTTTTGGTCGGGTTCAGGTCTTCACCTAGTCATCTCAACAAAGAAGGAAGAAGACAGAGAATAAAAGAACCAGGAAGATAAGAAAGAGAGATTGAGAGAAAAGAGGGAGATCATCTCGAAGTGACATGCCAAGTGGGCTAAGTTGGAAACTCGGTGAGTTAACTCCATGCTTCCTCTAAGATAAATTATGAGTTGAATTAGGGATTTTTTTAATCATTAATGTTTTTGATTGTAGGTAAAATCATTCTTCTCCTCATTAGAATTTACCTCTTTCAATCAACGGAATGATCGTCTTGTTTGAGGTGAGTTAGTCGTATATCCCCAAATTAGAGTATCAATTGTAGTTTAATTAACACTATTGAGCCATCTTTGGATTGAATGTAGGATTTCTGAATTCCTTATACATGTCTAATTAATTGGATCCTCTTGGAACCTAGTTTGAGTGCACTCTTGGGTCATCTCGAAGTGGTAAAGTAAATGATCTCTTGAACCATCCGATTAAGCTTTCCACCAACAAATATATGTTAAATTGCTTAATTAAATGTGGAAAGTGGGTTTCCTAATTTCCATATTTAGATACATAACCATTGGAGTACATTTACATTCATTAGACCCTAACCAGTCAATTATGGTATTTTAGGCTAAAGAGGACACTTAGTGCCCCTTAGTGATCCCTAATCAAGCAAGGGATGAATTCACATCTTAAGGTGAGGATCACCCTTCAAGCTTTTCTACATCTTGCTAGAAAACTTGGTTTATTTATCTTCGTACATTTATATCATTGATTGCTTAAATGGTGAATTCCCCTTATTGAATTTAATTCCTTATGATGATTGATAAATTAGATTTAAATTTAATATTCAAATATGCCATAGGTCTAATTTCCTCTATTCTGATTTGTAATGAATGCTTTAGATATGTATGTGCTATATCAATATTATACATGATTTGTCATTCATGATCACCTGATGGAATGATTGGAGGTCCTAGAACTAGTGGCCACTTTGTCTAATAAATTAAATGGAACATTTGATGTGGACTTATCATCTTATAGAACGTTTGTTGCCTAAGAGACTTTTGAGAAAGTCCATTCTTATCACATCCTTGGGATGGATTGTTTGCCTATGCGGCTTGACGTAATAATTGCCCTATGTGACTTTAAGGAACCATCTTCATATAACCTTGTGATGATAAGTCCCACTTGTAGAACTATAATTGGCCACTAGTTAAGTAGGTTACCTTTAAACATCCTAATTGTTAGTCTCATGAGCCAGGGATGGTGGAATGGGACACTGTATACGAGTTGTCTGCTTATGCTGGGTGACAAACCCCCCATAGCGACATTTGAGCTTTCCTAAAATGATTGTCGAAATTGGAATAATAATGGCTGGGCTAATCATACATTTTCAGAGCATGCGATCTTTTTTGGGTGACTAGTTCTCTTGGGGCGTACCTTGCATACTTTTCCAGGCGTATAGATCTCCTTGGGCGATCTATATAGATTATTATGGTCTTTTTCAGGTAGTTAGTTCTCCTAGATCGTACCTTTAAATACTTTTTCGTGTGACTAGTCCTCCTTGGGCGATTTATATATTATTATGATTTTTTTCGGGTGGTTAGTTTTCCTTGGGCGTACCTTTATGTACATTTCAGGGTGACTAATTCTCCTTGGGCGATATCACGGCCCAAACCCAGAAATTGGATTCACAGGAATCTCGATCACCGAATCCGATGCCAATAGCCTCCGTAGTACCCCATTCTCGGCTCCTAGTGCCTGTATGGCAGGTTCCGATCCTAGGATCCTATAAGGAGGATTTTTTAACGTATATTTATCTCGTAAGTAGCATAACCACAAGTTTACGCAAATCACAAAGGCAACGACATCATCACTTATTCACTAATATAAACATTTGGATACAATGGTAATAGAAAATACATATGTTAAAATTAAAGCTCCAAAAGTCAGCTACATGCTCCAAGCTCCATGCTGTTGCAACCTAACATCTCCTTCACGTATCTATCGTACATAAGCTTATAAAAAGTTTAGAGGGTGGTGTAAGTGTGTGCGCAAGATAAGTGTTAAACACATAAATACAACGTCATAATCATACAATGTCGAAAATACTAGTAAGATCATGAATCATATGATATCAAAGTAAGCAAAAAATACTGACAAGTCTATGAGTCAAACAATATCAGAGTACGCAATATAGATCAGCTATATAAATGAGGAGTCATAAAGAGCCAATATCAGATGCCGAAGTTACAATATAATATACAATTCCTGATGAGTTCATGAATATCGTCAGCTGTATTTAGAATATATAAATGCAGAAACACAGTAACCTAAAATGTCATATGCCACGGATGTAATGCAATATGCGGTGCGAATGGAATAACCATACTGGAGTGTGAAGTCGGGATGATAGTTCTTAGTATCGCAGGCTATGGAGTCCATCACAAAGGACTTCTATCCAAACTAGTCCAATACCTAATTTGGATAGTCAGACTCAATGTGGTAAACTCTTGATCTTAGGTTAGTAGCGTGCCCCAACTGAAATCCCGATCATTGCGAAGGTACACGTAACACATAGTTATGCACCACTAGCTCGAGTGGATAGTGAATGAATGAATGAATGAGTATGTAACTCTTGCTCCACAAATCAGAACTATACATCTCTGGGATCATCGTCAGGTTCTAGTGCACTCTACATGCAAATCACCGCCCACTGACGTGTGACCACGCAAGTGGAAGAGACCTCACTATTTGCCTGGCCAGTAGTCAGCCAATATCTACTTGGCACGTTGATAGCAGACCTATTCATGAGCTGGTCAAACTCAGTCTAATTATGCCCCCTATTCTTGGTCGGGTAAGGCTAACCCCTCCCAACCGACCACAACACAGTGGGAGACATGGCCTCCTAGTATTCGGCACTCAGGCGCTCATGTATACACTTAGTCTCGACATTGGGGCATCCTTTAGCATTAAGAGGGTTTAGAGATTTTCACCTAGGGCCATTAATGGCAGCCCGATGCTAGTAACAGATTTTCACTATCCCATCTAACCGTCCACGATATGCCTATAGAGGCTACGACCCTAATGTCGTTAGGGCATACAATAATCACAATACACAATGCAAGATACATGAGTCATACAATCCAGTCATGCATCAATCCTGTGCATACCGTATGCTCATGTGAGATAACCTCTGCCTATCAGGGAGTCTTATAACAACCTGCCCAATGACATATGCAATGGTCAACCACATCTCATAACAAACATGCAGATGATGCGTATGAGCATGTATCATGATACTATGCTGTCACATATTGATAATCAGTATAAATAACCAGCCTTGATAATTGGCATCAATAATGTGGATATTTAACCAGCATTTCCCCCAAGGAGCCTAACATATAGTGGACCCATGACCTCACACAAGGGCCAAATATACAACATCACGGGCCTCACTCAAGAGCTTAATAACATCACGATGAGCCTTTCACATGGGCCTAACATACATCACAATGGGATCCATCGCCTGGCCCTGAAATGCATGACAATGGACCTCATCACATAGGTCTCATATACATCACATTGGGCCTTAAATATGGGCCAAATACACATCACAACTGGACTCAAATAAGGGCCGCATATACATCACATTGGGCCTTGACAATCAGCCTCGATATCTGGCCTCGACAATCGACCTCGATAATCGAAATTAGCCTCGATAATTGACCTTGACAATTGGAACGGAATCGGCCACAAAAATCATAATCGGATTCGGTCTCAACGATCGGCCTCAACAATCGAAATCGACCTCGATAATCGGCCTCAACAATTGGAATTGAAATTAGAATCGGCCTCGACAATTGGAATCAAAATCAGAATCGGCCTCAACAATCAGAATCAGAATTAGCCTCAATAATTGGCCTTGACAATCAGAATCGGAATCGGCCTCAACAATCAGAATCGAAATCATAATCGGCCTCGATAATCAGAATCAGAATCAGCCTCGACAATCAGAATCAGCTGCGATAATCAGAATCGGTATCGATAATCAAAATTGGCCTCAACAATCGGCCTCGACAATCGGAATCAAAATTGGCCTCAACAATCGGAATCAGAATTGCCCTCGACAATCAGAATTGGCCTCGATAATCAGAATCGGAATCAGCCTCAACAATCAGAATCGAAATTGAAATCAGCATCGATAATCAGAATCAGAATCGGCTTCAACAATTGGCCTCGACAATCGGAATCAGCCTCGATAATTGAAATCAACCTTGACAATTGGAATTAACCTCAACAATTCGCGTCGACAATCAGAATCGGCCTCAACAATCGGCCACGACAATCGGAATCGGCCTAAGGGAAGGTCACAATGTGGACATTTAACCATCATCGCCCATTAATGTGGACATTTAACCGATATTGTTCCCAATGAGTGGCCCTCACAAACATCATTACATACATGATGACAAAATCACACATCACATCAGACCTTGAACACACAATAGGTGGGCCCTGTACTTGGGCCTTAAATACATCACATCGGGCCTCGCTAAAGGTCACGAACACATCACAATGGGCCACATGATATGGGCCTAATACACATCACAATGGGCTGCATCAATGGGTCACATTAATGAGCCTCATACGCATCAGGTGGGTTGCATCAGTGGGCCGCACTAATGGGCCTCATACACATCAGGTGGGCTACATCAATGTGTTGCATAGACAACAAGTGGACTACATCAATGGGCCTAACACCATGTGCTTCAAATACATAATAGATGGGCCCTGCACATGGGCTTTAATACATCACAAGTGGGCCTCAAATATACATCACTGTTGGGTCACATACCGAGGCCTAAACACATCACAGTGAGCCGCATGTCATGGGCCTAATACACATCACTGGCCGCATGACTTGGGCTTCAAATACACAACAAGTGGGCCTCATGGGTGGGTCACAAATACATCAAGGTGGGCCTCATGGATGGGCTACAACTACATTAAGGTGGGCCTCATAGATGGGCCACAAGTATATCAAAGCACGCCTGATGGATGGGCCACAAAATACATCAAAGTGGGCCGGACAGATGCGAACTTGGATTATATCTAAAATCAATTAAATAGTTGTAGGTGTAACATGTGTATCACTATACACATCATTCCATGAGGCACATGACCCACTAATGATGATTAGCACTGTGTAGACATTGTCCAGGTAAATCAGCATCTAAACATTTCCCATGCAAATTTGCACCATCCAAACATGTCCAGTACTGTCCAACATTATCTGGATGATGTGAATGAAACAAATACATCTTCGTGTGGTCCACGCAGTGGACAGATGGACGACATGGATATACCTCACAAGCATCAAGGCGGCCCACGTCCATTTAATGGACAGTGTGAATAAAACCCATACATTAGTGGGTATAAAAAACACCTACACTGAGTGGGTCCCACATAAGGACAATGAAAAAAAATACCTACATCCTAGTGGTGTCTCACGTCCAGGGACTAGATGTGAGGGGTCCCACATCCATCGTCTAGATGGTGGATGGTCTAGATAGCATGGATATAAAACATACCTATGTTAAGGCCACAAAACCATCCAGGCACGGACGACCTAGTCATGAAACCCATATATTATGGTGGTCCCCACCAACTGTTGATGTCAGTAGTAGCTGCTACTGCTGCTGCCAAAAAATAAATGCATGACATGGATGAAACCCACATCACGGTGGGTCATGTCCAGACGGACGAACGGTTTAGATAAAACACCTATCCAAGTGGGTTCCATGTCACCATCCACATGCTGCCAGAACAGATGGACGATGTGGGGTATGCACGTACAGCAAGGTAGGGTCCACGTGAGTGGCCCACCAACTGCAGCGTCAAGCTGCTACTTGTGTTTACCCTATATAAAGTCTAGCAGTGTCTACCGCTGGACGTCCAATAACTGGACGGTTTGGAAGAAACGGTGGGTCCCACGAAATTTGTTGCCGTTAGTGTAGCAAGGACCCATAGATCTTGTTGTCGTCAGGCCCAGCTGAGAGTGCTGACCCACCAGAGATTGACGACGTGGATTGGGCACATGCATTGAAGTGGGTCCACATGGTGGGCAGTGTAGATAAAACCCATACATCATGGTGTGGCTCAGCGTCCAACTATCTGGATGGTGTGGATGCCGCACATACATGACAGTGGGGTCCACCATCCCAACCAGACGGCTAGATGAAATACATAAATCAGGTGAACCACATGGCATTACAAGAGGGAGAGAAAATGAGAGAGAGAGAGAGAGAGAGGAACATCGGATAGTGGAGGGAACCCGCCTCTATGGGCCCCTCAATACAATGAATCATCAAGATGGGTCCCAAATCACGTGGACCCTACATCAAAATCAAATATTACAAACACCCACCATTAGATCTTGGACTTTTCCTTCCACTGATATGATCTAGAGCTCCAAGGAGTGCATTTTCAACGATTGAGATTGGACTTGGATGGTGGAGATGGAAGGTAGGAAGGTGGGCCACACTAGCTTCTCCATGGTAGCTTGGATGGTTGCTCTCATGGTGCTTAGGAGAAATGAGAGAGAGAGATGAGAGAGAGAGGTTGTAAGAGAGAGAGGGATGGGTGAGTGATGGGGTGTGATGGGTGAGTGAGTGCTGGGTGTACTTGGTTGTAAGAGGGAGTTGACTTTAGGTGAGAGAGGGATGGGTGTTGGTACTTAACATGATGTGATATAGTACTTGATTGATTGATATGATTAATTGTACATTTCTCTTTGGTTTTATAATGCGTGGTGTTTTTATCGAATTAAATGTGGCCCTACATCTCCTGACCAGAGTATCGGCTCGGCATGCAAGATGCGACATCGGAACAGCGGCGACAGTACGGAGCAAGGGTACAAGTTTTGAATCGTGCCGACTCTAATATATGGGACACGACTCAGGATCACATGCAAATGCTAATAACAGATCGCGGGTCATTGGAATTCGACCAGAGGACGGCGGAAGCTTACGGAATGGTACAGGCTAGGATACGGGTCCATAGCTCTCCCCACCTAAAAAATTTCATCCTTGAAATTTGTACTATAACCAGAACTCAAAAGAATGAGGAAACATGGCATCTGAAATACAATACTAGGCATAATCAAACATCGAAGACACGAGAATAACGCTCGTGATTCATAGCCTCTCGCTCTCAAGACACCTCATCAACACTATGATGATCCCACTAAACTTCAGATCCCGAATCAGAAACAATCAAAACTGGAATACTATGCAGCCTCATAATCTCAACTGTAGGGAGCTATGTCAGAAAATCTCTAAGTTATTTGAACTTGGAAATCTAACTATTCTAGATTCTTAACAATCACAGAGTGCAGGGTAACTATTAGCAGATATGTGATGTTATCTTCAGGTATTCCCAAGTTCTGCTCTGATACCATCATCTGTCACCTCCCAAACCCAGAAATCGGATTCACAAGAATCCCGATCACCGAATCCAGTGCAGACAGCCTCTGTAGTACCCCATTCTCGGCTACTAGTTTCCATATGCTAAGTTCCGATCCTGAGATCATACAAGGAGGATTTTCCAACGTAAATTTATCTCGTAAGAAGCATAATCACAAGTTTACCCAAATCACAAAGGTAACATCATAATCACATATCCACTAATATAAAAATTTGAATACAATGCTAAAAGGAAAATACATATGTCAAAATTAAAGCTCCAGAAGTCAGCTACATGCTCCAAGCTCCATACTGCTGCAACGTAACACCACTTGCATGCATCTATCATGCATAAACTTATAGAAAGCTTAGAGGGTGGTGTAAGTGTGTGTGCAAGATAAGTACCAAGTACACAAATACAACGTCATAATCATATAATGTCAAAAATATTGGTAAGATCATAAATCATACGATATCAGAGTAAGCGAAAAATACTGACAAGTTCATGAGTCAAACAATATTAGAGTACGTAATACAAATCAGCTATGCAAATGAGGAGTCATAAAGAGTCAATATCAGATGTCGAGGATGCAATGTAATATACAATTCGTGATGAGTTCACGAATACCGTCAGCCGTATTTAGACCATATAAATGTAGAAACACAATAACCCAAAATGCCATATGCCGTTGATGTAATGCAATATGTTGTACGAATGGAATGACCATGCTGGAGTGTGAAGTTGGGATGATAGTACGTAGTATCATAAGCTATGAAGTCCATCACAAGGGACTTTTATCCAAACCAATCTCATACCTAATTTGGATAGTCAGACTCAATGTGGTAAACTCTTGATCTCAGGTTAGTCGTACGCCCCAACCAAAATCCTGGCCATTGTGAAGGTACACGTAATAAATAGTTACGGACCACAAGCCTGAGTGGATAGTGAATGAATGAATGAAAATGTATACAACTCTTGCTCTACAAATCAGTACTGTACATCTCTAGGATCATCACCGGGGTCTAGTATACTCTACATACAAATCGCAGCCCACTGACGCGTGACCATGTGACTGAAAGAGCCCTCACTCTCTGCCTGACCAGTATTTAGCCAATATTTACCCGACATATCGATAGCGGACCCATTCATGAGCTCATCAAACTCAATCTAGGTATGCCCCCTACTCTCAGGTGGGTAAGGCCACACCCCCTCCCAATCGACTGCGACATAGTGAGAGATGCGGCTTCCTTGTATTCGGCACTCAGGCGCTCATGTATTCACTCAGTCTTGACATTAGGGGGTCCTCTGGTACCAAGAGGATTTGAGGATTTTCACCTAGGGCCATCTATGGTAGCCCGATGCTAGTAACATATTTTTGGTGTCCCATCTGACCATCCACGATATGCCTGTGGAGGCTACGACCCTGATGTTACTAGGGTGTATATAATCACCACACACAATGCAAGATGCATGAGTCATACAATCTGGTCATGCCTCAATCCTGCACATACCGTGTGCTCATGTGAGATAACCTCTGCATATCAGGGAGTCTCATAACAACTTGTCTAATGACATATGCAATGGTCAACTACATCTCATAACAAACATGCAGATGATGCGTATGGGAATGTATCATGATGCTATGCTGTCACATACTGATAATCGATACCAATAAGCAGCCTCGATAATCGGCATCGACAATCGACCTCGACAATATGGATATTTAACCAACATTTTCATCAAGGAATGACTCACATAGAGTCTAACATATATTGGACCCATGACCTCACACAAGGGCCAAATATACAACACCATGGGCGTCACTCAATAACTTAATATACATCACGATGGGCCTTTCACATAAGCCTAACATACATCACAATGGCTCCATCATCTGGCCCTTAAATGCATGACTATGGACCTCATCACGTAGGCCTCATATACATCACATTGGGCCTTAAACACTGGTTGAATACACATCACAACTGGCCTCAAATACGGGCCACATATATATCACATTGGGCCTCGACAATTGGTCTTGACAATTGGAATCAGCCGCGATAATTGACCTCGACAATTGAAATCGGAATCAGCCTCAACAATCAGAATCGGAATCGATCTCAACAATCGGCCTCAATAATCAAAATCGGTATCGACAATCGGAATCGACCTTGACAATCGGAATTAGAATCGGCCTCAACAATCAGAATCGGAATCGGCCTCAACAATCGGCCTCGAAAATCAAAATCAGAATCGTCCTCAGCAATCGGAATCGAAATTAGAATCGGCCTTAACAATCAAAATCAGAATCAGCCTCAACAATCGGCCTCGACAATTGAAATTAGTCTCGATAATTAGCCTCGACAATCAGAATCGGTATCGACAATCAGAATCAGCCTTGACAATCAAAATCAAAATCGACCTTGACAATTAGAATTGCAATCAGCCTCAACAATCGGAATCGAAATTTGACTTGACAATCGGCCTCAATAATCAGAATCGATCTTGATAATCAGAATCGGAATTGGCCTCAACAACCTGAATCAGAATCGGAATCATCTTCGATAATAAGAATCTAAATTGGCCTCAATAATCGACCTTGACAATCAGAATTGGACTCGATAATTAGAATCGGCCTCGATAATTGGAAACGACCTCAAAAATTGCCTCGCCAATCGTGAAAAGGCCGAGCAATATGTCTTAGAGGGGGGGTGAATAGGACAATGCCAAATTAAAAATAATAAGCAGAATAAAGACAACAAGATAGCCAAATAAATGCAATTAACCAAAGAAAATAACAACCTTAAAAATCAAGTATTGAGAGGTTGTTACAAACTTGGTTATAAGGACAACCTAACACCAAAAACCAATAGTTTATGACAGGACAACCTTACTAGAACATGGGTGAGTATCAAAAACTCAAACTCAAGAGGATATGAAAGAAATAGAAACTAATCTATTACAACATTCACCACATAATGTTGAAATATAAAGATTACAACATTCACATCCACAAATACATCCCACAATCTTAAACCATAAAAGATAGAGAAATAAGCCACACATCCACCAAACACAGAATTATAATGGTTCACTTGTGTGTACATCAACTGTTAAACAATAGCCACACAACTGCTCAACTCCTAATATCCACCCCCTTGGGATATTAGCATTCACTAATCAAAATAGGTATTTTAAGGTTCACCTAAAACCTTCACAATTGTGTCTTTCAAGTGGGCTTACACAATTCAAAAACCCCTCGCCGTGAGTTTTCTGGATCACCTCAGACAAACTACAAATGGAAATTTTCTGGAACAATCTTACAAACTAAAAAGGAATTGAATTACAGAAAAAGTAAAATACTTATTTGTATGACAATTCTAAAGCAGCTCGGTATAACCAACTTGATGACGACGTAGATGTTCAACGTTCGGTCTCACAAGTATATAGGGTTCTAAGTCTACATTACTTTTAATTAAATCAGTAAGGGCTTTGCTTTGATTTTGATCTCATAAAAGGGTAAATCAAATATCTCTTTTCAACATAAGAATGGAATGGAGAATCAAAATCAAAATACAAGAGCTACTTTAAAGAATCTAAAATATGTACAAAATAGCTTAGAATGTACTCAAAATTAACTTAGAGTGATTGTTTAAGAATAATAAGAGTTGAACAGAAAACTTTGAAATTCGAGCACTATTTATAGGTGAAAAATTGGTTCACATGACAGGCCTTAAAATAACTACGATTGGCTTTATCCAAATAGATTTTTAAAAATTCTGGCGCGATAAGTTTTTTCAGTCGCACGATTGGCCTTATGGTTCTCATGATTTGTCAAGTGGCCTGCTCAACTGGTTGTGGACACCACACGACTAGTCGTGTGAGTCTAGATTACTTGCTAGAAAATGAGTCGAGCACTGCACGACTGGTTGAATACTATTCACATGACTGGTCGAGCAGTTTCAAGGACTAGTCATAGACCAATAGAAAAATTCTAAAAATTCATAACAAATCCTGGACTATTTGAGGAAATACTAGGGCTGGTCGAGCTAATGCTAGGGCTTGTTGAAAGAGTAGAATTTTACACTTATAAAATGACCAAAATAACTGACTGAAAGTATGAAATGATCTAATCATGATCTAAGGTCAATCTAGGTCAATCATATATTACTTGTGAGATAGAACATATGAACCATCAAAGTATCGATCACTTCAGTAACTTTAATTCTTCACTCTTCGAAGCTTGAACTCGACATATCGAACATAGTCTTCAACTAGGTCTTGAGTTCTTGAACCACAATGTTCTTGAAAACTAAGTCTTCACTTTCTTCTAGTTTGAAGATCTCGGTAAGTTCATCATAGATATCGACAAGATAAATTCAACACGAACGGAACAAATGTCGAAGTTTAATGTGAACAGATGAACAAGCTTGATACACATCAAGATACAAACTTGAATTGGTTTGGCATACAAAAATTGGACAATACTTAGGGTTTATTAATATAGCACTTTTAATCTCCCACTTTGTCAAATTTGTGACAAAACCAAAATTACAATATACACAATAGATATTCAAATAGCACATTTCACTTGCATATTATGATATGATCCATAATCAACAATATAATCAATAATAATCAATAATCAACTCTCCACCTTAATCCACACTACTCTCTGTAAAAAAAATTTTATTACCCCATTCATCATATCCTCATATCATTATCATTCAACAATGTTCTCCCCCTTTTTGTCACAACATGACAAAGGAAGTAAATAATGATAAAGGAAGATAATAAGACAGCAAGTAGAACTAATAACTACTAATCCAAATCAAATAAAACAAAGTATCTGAACTAATGCCATAGATAAGAGTTTAAACAACATTATCCAAGCAGTCATAGGGAAAAGAGTTAGAATAAAGTTATTACAGATACCATCCAAATCAAAAGATAACTAATCAGATCCAGAAGAGAGAGCAGGAATAGATGGATCAATTTGATGTAAACCTTTATTAACGCACTACATATATTTGCGCATATAAGAAAATTGAGAATCCTGGGTTACTCAAATTTGAGCCACCTGTTCCTTAAGAGTATGCAACCTCTTAGTGAAATTAAAAGGCTGATAATCAGGGTCACCCTCATAATCTGATTCAAGTTCATCAAATAACTCATCCATATTAACGTCTTCTTGAGGTAAAGCATCAGCTTCTTCAATTTCTTCATCTCCTCCAGCATTCCTAGCAACTTGACCAGGTGTCAAGTCCAAGTTCATCTTGTTAATATTAGAATTGTTAAATGGACAGAGATTAATAGAACCTTCCCTAATAGGCATAGCTATCGAAGCGTGATCAACTAAGGAGGTCATAAGATAAGCGAAAGGAATATCGGTATGACCAGGGTGTAGACGAAACTGAATAATATGATGACAGATAAGAGAAGGAAGACAAATATGGATGCTAGTTACAACAGAATGCATAATGTGGGGTATAAAAGAGGTCAGCTCAGCCTTGTTACCTGAGTGAGGATAAACATTAGAAATAAAAATACGATGTAAGACCCTGTATCTGGGAAACATATATTTGGAATTGAGTGCAATACCGTTGTTCTAATCTTCATTCATGTTACAGAGAACTCTCGTAATCAATTGTTTAACATTTTCAAAAGGTTTAGCTTAAAGAGTAGATATGGGTACAATGTCATCAACAACGGCTATATTTATGATTGGTAAAATTAAATGCTGGTATGCCTTAATTGGACCTTCTTTAGTTGACATAGTAAATGTCAAATCATCTTGAGAGAACTCAGTAATACAAGCGTACATGCCCTGCACAATGGATCGGTATGCAGGATTGCTCCAAGATAATATGTTTTCCCAACCTATAGCTTGAAGGAGAGGGACTATATTGAAGTGCTCAATATGATCAACAAGGACAATATGCTCAACAATAACATTTCTAAGATGAAAATCCCACATATTCTCGAGATCCTCTTCAGGAGACTGAATGTGATGCACGGTAGGAGGTGCGGAACATGAAGAAGAGGGACTGCGAGTGGTTTTCTTCTTATTTCTTCCTTCCATTGCAACAAATAACAAAGAAACAAAGGTTTGTAAGAAGGAATGAAAGGAATCCAAGCAAATCATATTTTAAGGAAGAAATACTATTAAACTACCATAAATCTTGAAACAAGAAACAAAATCAAGATTAAGGATGATCAATGAACTTAAATACATAAGGAAATAAAAAATGAAGTACTAACCGGAGAGTAATCGGAGATGGGTTCGACCGGTCATGGTTGGGCTTGATGGAGAAGAAGGAAATGAAGAAAAATCACTTTTTCCCAAATAAAAACCCAATTCACGCGTTTCACGACTGGTCATGTACATACTCGACCTGTCATGCCACGACTGGTTGAGTGTGTACTTGACTGGTCGTGTAACACAAAAAATGTGCAATTTTACATATATTTAAATAATAAAAATATAAAATAATATATACATACATTATGATACAAATGATCATAAATCATCAATTCATATTACACATTCCAAGATCAAATTTTAATTTTGAAAATCAATTTTTGTTGAGCGGTTTTGTGAATACATCAACTAGTTATTTCTCGGTTTGAATATATTCTAATGAAATTATCTTTTCTTCCACCAATTCACGAATATAATGATACCTAATGTCAATGTACTTGGTTCGTGAATGCTGAATTAGAGTTTTGAAAATATTAATTTCTCTTGTTTATCACAATATAACATTATAGATTCTTGTATAATTTCATAATCGCTTAGCATTCTCTTCATCTATACTAGCTGAGTGCTTACATTACCTACAACAATATATTCAACCTCAGTAGTAGAGAGCGATACGGAACTTTATTTCTTACTTAACCAAGAAATTAGACAATTCTTGACATAGAAATAACCACCATTAGTTGATTTATGATCATCAATGTTACCAGCCCAATAAGCATCTATGTAACCAGCTAATTGCACACTAGTATCATGTGGATACCAGAGACCAAGATTAGTTAAACTAGCGACATATCACAAAATTCACTTAACAGTAATCAAGTGGGACTCTTTAGGGTCCGATTGTGTAACACCCTGAAAATCAGGGGTCGTGTAGAAACCTGACTCCCGAGTTCCAGACCATCACTTATGTAACAAATATGCTGATGATTCAATGTTGACTGAGTTAGTGCATTAACATGAGTAACATTATACCAAACTGCAATTCATACTCCAGATCCAGTGATAAAATGCAAGCGGAAGACTGAAGAATATATATATCACTGTATGAAAAATAAAATAATCTCGAACTGTCTCCAAAGTATGAATACATCTCTGAGTCACATATACATATCATAAACCAAAATAAAATGTCATATAATAGCCCAACTAGCAAAAATCCCACTGATCCAGGCCACCTATGCGAAGCCGTCCGAGAACTCGTCCTAGTCCTCAAAGTAGTCCGGCTTCAGCTCCTGGATCTCCTCACAACCTGCATCTAAGATAGAGTCTAGTAGGTGTTGCAAACACCGTCCCGTAACATGGGAGTGAGTGATCAACTCAGTGGAATCATAGAGTAAAGATTAGCATGTTATCAAATCAATCACGCGATAATAGTAAAGCAATCAATCAGACATTCTTAGATACTGTTGCTAATGCAAGCATGAAATGACATGATGGATGCCCTCACCGACATACTCCCTCATATGATACCATCTTACGTCCGCGGCATGCGTTCTTCCCTCAGTGCTCCACATCTTCCAGGCACATGCAATGCGATGTGGATATGATTACCGAGTTGTTATTAGTCTTTTCATACAGCAGTATTGGGAAACAAAGGTACTTCCCTTATATCAATCCCAACACAGATCCTATTTAGAGACATCACTCCTAGTAATCTCATACGATGGTATATTTCTAAGACACTACAAGGGCTGTCAGGGCTGTTGCTCGCACTCGTTGCACCGCTCCCCCATCACCTTATCAATACAGGCCTAGTTGTACTCTTGTTGCTATGGAAGGGTCGTCGCCTCACGTAGACTCAGAATACGCTCGAGGTCACTACAAAGGGCTCATCACCAATCAGTGTAGGCTGACAGCTCGAATGTAGTGTCCCATACCACCACAATTGGCTCACAAGTCTAAGGTACTCACTGGTCACTACGGGGAGGTTTGTGGCCCCAGCGTAGGCTGAAAGCTCGACCATGGTGTCCCATACCACCATGCCCGGCTCATGAGTCTTTATGGATCAAGGTACTATGGTTAATAGGGTTTCCACTAGTAAGTTCAGTACCCTAGGTTCAAGCAGTTATGACCCATACAAGGTGAACATACAATGGTCAATCGGGTTACTTATCGAGCTCGACTAGTACGAGCGCACCTTAAGCTGAATGACATGAAGTCCATAAAATACCTCGTGTGGCCTAACCACTGTCGCCAACCAAAGCACGACTCATGTTCATCGACGCGTCCTTCGTGGCAAATAGAAGCCAACCATGAATTCGAATCTATTACCAACTGCCTGGACTAGAGCATAGCCCCAAGCACTTGTAATCAACATCAGTGATCATATGAGAGTAACAGAAATGAAATACAATCAATCCAAGCATATTAACAACATGTTATAACATACAACGTAAGAAAATCAACCAAACACATGTATTCCATACAATAAGGAAATCAATTCAATAACAACATGGAGGGAAATCATGTACATCATCATATTAATTGAGAATTCAATCTCAAGACTAATCTACCACAACATTTACTCAATACATACTAATACAAACATTTATACAAACACTTAGTCTACACACTTTAGTCTACATAGCGTATGTCGACCCAAAGTGAGCATTAGGGCTAATCTCTCCGCTAAACAGATCATGCACGCCTAACTAATATCATAACACGACAAATACACATGGAAATCATTTTAAAAAAATACAGATGTATACAGTATTTCCTACAAATGGCTAAAATATCCTAAATCTCATATTCTCCGTACGCAGTCGAAATGGAAAACAAACAGCATGTTCTACATGTCAAACAGCTTTCTTGTCGATAATCTACGATTAAACGACATTGAAAGCTTTGAAATCAATCAATCTAAGAATCTAGAATCCTCACCTTTCGCCGTAGAAGCATAACAAATCGAATAGAAAGTTTACGCTTCATCAACGTCGATATGACGACCTAATTCACAAGATATGTCTGCTACTTCACTACTTGTATTGCTAGAATCCCTAAAACAGGTTGAGGTTAGGGTTTTCTTACCTAAAATGAAGTCGGAATCACTAGAAGAGTGATTAGAACGCGGTGATTAAGTGTGTGTAGAAGCCGAATCGAATGTCAGGGACTTTCCCTCACACTTTCACACAATCTCTCTCTTTTCTCTCTTATCCTTTCTAGGGTTTTTGTAAAATTCGTATGAGAGGGGTGTGAGAGGGTTTAAGGTCCTTAAATAGGTTAGAAAGTCATATATTTAGACTTTAAACCAAAGTATACTTGGGCTATAGCCAAATCGGGTCTTTTTCGATCCAAAAGAGCATTTCTGAAGGTCCCCTGACCAAATGCGGTCGAACTTAAGCTCATGGATATTGGATCCTGATCACATTAAATTTTTAGTCCAGTAGTGTTTCCAGATCGCACGTGGCAGACCAGTTTCAGTTCAGCGGTCACGGAGATTCGATCAAGGATTTCAAGTACACTGACCTGAGTGAGAAATGTTCCCTGATCCGAGGGTGTATTTGGGTCAGATTCCAATGGTCTGAATGCTTATACTTAACCCGCAAGCGAAATGCGCCAGATTTATTTAAATCACATTTAATTTTTTTATGAATTTCACTCCATCTCACACTCCTTGCTCCAGGCTCAATGAAATAGCCTCATAACATTAGTTGGGCTTGATTTTCGAATCGATTGTCTAGTCCAGCTTAGCGGTCATAATGGTCTAAGATTGTAGATATCGAACTTTCGACGCGTGGTCTACATCCAATACAAAGTTTCAAAGGGTTCCTGAGAGCAAACGGGTTTAGAGTTTGATCCTAGGTTTCAGGACGTTATAGCGTTAACAGTTCCACAAGTTTTGGGTCTTGCAGAACGTATTTAAAGCGTTCAGTGCTAATTTCACAGCTAATCTAACATAGCGTTAGTTAACTTACTCGAGTCTCTGTACAGATTTTTTTGAGATGTTACAATCTACCCCCCTTAAAAAATAAATTTTATCCTTGAAATTTGTACCTTTTTGTACTCCTCGAGAAGTTATGGGTAGTTCTTTCTGATTTCGGCTTCCGTCTCCCAAGTAGGCTCTTCTTCAATATGATGCGTCCACAACACCTTCACAAGGGAGATGACCTTACTGCGCAATACCTGCTCCTTCCTGTCTTATATATGCGTCGGTCGCAGTATATATGTAACATCCTCACCTAACTGCACCTGCTCCCATCTAATGATATGGGAAGGATCAGGAACGTATTTCTTCAACATAGAAATATGAAATACGTTGTGTACGCTCACGAGATGCGTAGACAAATCCAGACGACACGCCACTGCACCCACACGGTCAAGAATCTGAAATGGACCAATAAATCGCGGTGCTAGTTTTCCCTTCTTCCCGAACAGAAGAACTCCCTTCATAGGGGAAACTCTCAAAAGTATGTGATCCCCAACCGCGAACTCTAGAGGGTACCGTCTCGTATCGGCATAACTCTTCTGTCTACTCTGCGCTGTAAGAAGTCGACGCCTGATGATGTTAATCTTCTCCGAGGTCGCCTGCACTATCTCTAGGCCAATCAATCTGCGCTCACCGACCTCTGCCCAGCAATGCGGTGCTCGGCAGGGATGCCCATAAAAGGCCTCATAAGGTGCCATACCGATACTCGCCTGAAAACTGTTGTTATACGCGAACTCCGCATATGGAAGACAATCATCCCAACTGTCTTTGAAATCCAACACGCAAGCCCGCAGCATGTCCTCTAGTATCTGGTTCACCCGCTCTGTCTGTCCGTCCGTCTGTGGGTGGAAAGAAGTACTGAACTTCAACTTCACACCCATAGCTTCCTGGATGCGAGTCCAGAAAATAGAAGTAAAACGCGTGTCTGTCTGACACGATCTCTAAGGGAACTCCATGCAGACGCATTATCTCTCTGATATATAGCCTGGCCAACTCGTCTACAGAGTTCGTAACTCTGATCGGTAGGAAGTGCATCAACTTCATCAAACGGTCGACGATCATCCAGATAGAATCATGTCCCTTCCTTATTTTCGGCAGTCCTGATATGAAATCCATAGAAATAAAGTCCCACTTCCACTCAGTTATAGGCATAGGCTGAAGGAGTCCAGGAGGTCGGCGATGTTCTGATTTCACCTGCTGGTAAGTGAGATAACGGGACATGAAATCTGTGATGTGGGTCTTCATGCCATCCCACCAATAGCTCCTCTTCACATCGCGATACATCTTTGTGTTGTCCGAATGCATCGCAAGTCTGGAACTGTGCGTAGCCTCGAGAATCTCTCGTCTCAAGTCAGGGATATCTAGGACGCATAGGCATCCATGATAACGTAAGCCCCCATCCTTTCCAACTCGCCACTTGGCGTCTGCATCATCACTGGCCTGCTCTCGAAGCTCAGTCAGACGCTCGTCATCCCTCTGCGTCGCGATGACTCTGTCATCGATAAGAGCTCGCACCCGAACATGTGCGATAAACTCATATGGCTCCTCCACAGTGAGTTTCTGCTCAAAGTCTCGCAAAAACTCAACCATGTCCAACTCGGCAACCATCAGCGGAGCCGCAAACTCTAACACCTTCTTGCGGCTTAACGCGTTGGCCACAAGGTTCGCCTTGCCCGGAAGGTAGGAAACTTCGAACTTAAAGTCCTTCAAAGTCTCCATCCATCGTCGCTGCCTCATATTCAGGTCCCGCTATGTGAATATGTATCTGAGGCTCTTGTGGTCGCAAAAGAGCTTGAACTCCTCTCCATAGAGGTAATGTCTCCAGAGCTTCAATGTGAAAATGACCGCTGCCAACTCAAGGTCGTGTGTAGGGTAATTCTCCTCGTGCTTCCTTAATTGTCTCGAGGCATACGAAATCACCCTATCCTTCTACATGAGGACACAACCCAGACCAACGCTAAGCGCGTCGGTGTATATCGTGTACTTAACCCCTTACTCTGATAATACTAGCACAGGGGCGGACGTCAACCTGTCCTTTAGCTCCTGAAAAGCTGCCTCTGCCTTTTCATTCCATGCGAACTTCAGATCCTTCCATGTCAACTGAGACAAGGGTCTGGCTATCTTCGAGAAATCTCAAATGAATCGTCGATAGTAACCTGTCAAACCCAGAAAACTCCTCACCTGAGTAACTGAACCAGACTGCTCCCAGTCCTGTACCGCAGCTACCTTAGCAAGGTCAACTGCTATCCCATCCTTAGACACTACGTGCCCCAAGAACTTGACTTCCTCTTTACAGAAGTCGCACTTCTTATACTGTGCGAACAACTGATGCTGTCTCAGAGTATCTAGGACCAATCGCAAGTGCTCCTCATGCTCATCTCGGCTCCTAGAGTATATCAAAATGTCATCTATAAACACGATGACGAACTGATAGAGGAATGGTCGAAATACCCTGTTCATCAGGTCCATGAACACGGATGGTGCGTTTGTAAGACCGAACGACATCACTAGAAACTCATAGTGGCCAAAGCTGGTCCTGAAAGCTGTCTTCTGCACGTCCTCACCCCTGACGTGCATCTGGTGATACCCTGACTGTAGATCAATCTTCGAGAAATACTGCGCTCCTGTCAAATGATCAAACAAGTCATCAATCCTGCGCAATGGGTACTTGTTCTTCACCGTCACCTGGTTCAGTCTGAGATAGTCAATACACAATCGCATGGACCCGTCCTTCTTCTCCACAAATAACATTGATCCTCCCCAAGGAGACACACTCAGCCGTATGAAGCCAGCCTCCAACAAGTCATCGATTTGTTTCCTCAACTCCTCCATCTCACACGGGGCCATGCGATACGTCGACAGTGAGATGGGCATCGAACTAGGTACTAGGTTGATAGTAAAATTGATCTCGCGCTGAGGTGGCAACCCAGAAATCTTCCTGAACATATCCTCATAATTACGGACTACTGGCGTGCTCTCAAGTGTCGGGACATCGGTACCTTATAATAGCGAAGCGTAACAACTCAAACGAGAAGGGTGGCTGACCTGAACAGGGAAAGTAAATGCCATGCCCTCCGGTCCATAAGCTGTCACGACTCTGGTCTCGCAATCAGTCTCTGCCCACATCTCAGTGAGTCAATCCATGCCGAAAATAACATCGTGGTGATATAGGGGGACGACAATCAGATCAACAAGCATCGTCCTTCCCCCTAAGTCTATCGAGGAACTCTCACAAATCTGGGTAATGTCAGTAAAAGTCCCAGTGGCGGCAAGGACCCTCACTCCTCTCGTAGGAGTAATGTTCAGCCCCAATCGTTTGATGGTCTCACATGATATAATGGAGGTAGTGGAGCCAGTGTTTACCAATAAGAGGACTGGAGTACCTTAAATATGAGCTATACCCTCAAAAGACCTCGGTACTAGGTTTGCTTCTCAGAAGCCTCGACTGTAAGTGCATGTACCCGAGCCTGCTGCGGGGGTTCGGTCGCGGTGCCATAGGCCGTTGAGGCAGCCGAAACTGAGGTACGGGAGGTCTGAAAGAAGGATGGGTAGGAGCCGACTATAACGGTGGAGCAGATAATGCATGTGGGCTAGGACGGTCGATCTTCTGCTGCGGCAAAAACCCGCTCTCTCTCATCCGAGTAAAGCAGCTCTCTGCGGTGTGACCCGGTCTCCCACAGTAAGTACATGTCACACCAGGGCACCTCATCGAAAGTACTGGTGTTGTAGCCCTAGGAGGAGGGTCGATGCGAGTCCTCTTGCCAAGGAATGGCCTGTCCTGAGTATCTGGTCGTGGCCTAGCAACCATAGGGCCACAAGAACGTGCCAATCGATCAACATCCTGCTCTGCCCTCATGGACATATGTATCAGCTCTGCATAGGAGGGTATGCTGACACAGCACATATTCAACTGAATGTTAGGTCGTAAACCCTCAAAAAATCGTCGTATGCGCATCTGCTCGTCAGCAAGTATCGTAGGGACGTATCTGCCCAACTCTGTGAATCGATGCTCATACTCTGTAATTGACATGCCTCCCTGCCTGAGGCGCAGAAACTCGTTCTTCCTCTCGTGCCGGTAGCTCTGGGGATAGTATTTCTCATGGAATCAGAACTCGAATGCTGCCCAAGTCCAGATCTAGCCAACAGCAACCGTCCGTAATACGCTATCCCACCATTAGCTGACCTCTCGCTCAAACATGAAAGTGACCAACTCAACCTGATTAGACTCCGAGCAGTGCAGCATCCTCAGTATCTTCGAGACACGGTCGAGCCAATACTCAGCCTCCTTGGGTCTGTGAGAACCCGTAAAAGTAGGAGGCCGCAAGTGCTGAAATCGCTCAAGTAGGCCTCGTGTATCAGCAGTATTCCCCATAGGGTAGGCAGGTGGTGCAGGATGAGTCATATCCTCATCCTAAGTCGAAGTCCAAGCATCCTCAGCTAGATGCACAGGAGGCACAGGTGGAGTCGCACTGCCACCCTGGGCTAAGGCCCCTACAATGGTAGTCAAAAGCTGCTGATGCTACTGGTGCATCATGATCATCAACTGCTCAAACCAATCAGGAGGTGGAGTAGGCTGAGGCACATACTGCGTTGAGGAAGACACACGGTACTGCTCTCTAACTGCCGATTTGAAAGGTGGTGGTCCGACTAAAGGAGCTGCAGAAGGCTGAGACTCAGGTGTAGTCTCAGGAATCGGGCCCACAGCAGGGTCCGTATGACATCACTCTCAGGAGGAACCCGATCCATCGGCTCACCCAGCGTAAGTCGTGCCGTGCTCCGAGTAACCTTAGGTGACATTTCTTATATTTAAAATGGGATGCGACCTTGTCAGTTTCAGCAATAGCACAAACACACCACACAATCATTCACATAATAAACTGAAGAAACTCCATGCATTTCATTAAATCAAAATTTGTCACAATACAAGAGTTATATCTTTACAAGCATCATGACAAGAAACACATGGGAAACTAAGTTAGCCAAGCTATAACTGCAACACAAACCAACTACCAAGCCTTCACAGGCTCACACTCAGAAAATAGGAAACAACCTAACTACGACTAACAAACATCTGAAACCTAATGTAACATCCCAAAAATCGAGGGTCAGGTAGAATCCCAACTCCTGAGTTCCAAAATGTCACTTATGCAACATAGATAATAATAAATGCAGGTCATCTGTAGAATGGCATTAAACAAGATTGGGATTAAGCCAAAACAGCATATCATACTCCAGAGACAGTTAAATTTTACAAGCGAAAGACTGTGATAAATATATAACAATGTATGATTGATTGTAAGTCTCCAGAGTGTGAGCATGTTACCAGGTTAGACATATACATGTATACTCCAAAAAAAATAAAAATGATATACATGAGTGCTCTAAAAATATAAAATGACAAGTGTCATGGCGCCAAATCAACCTCCCTGTAATCCCGTCGGTCAGAACACGCATATAGGAGAAATCCTCCTCATCATCATCAAGTCTGGCTCCACTTCACAAGCAGCGCCATCATCTGCAACTAAAACAGAGACTGGTTGGTGTGCGCGACACCATCCCGTAATGTGGGAGTGAGTGATCAACTCAGTGGAATCATAGAGCAAAGATTATCATGTTATCAAATCAATCACGTGATAATAGTAAAGTAGACAATCAAACATTCCTAGATACTGTTGTTAATGCAAGCATGAAATGACATGATGGATGCCCTCACCGACATACTCCCTCATACGGTACCATCTTACGCCCGTGGCGTGCTTGTGTTCCTCAGTGCTCCACATCTTCCAGGCACATGCAGTGCGATATGGATAATGATTATCGAGTTGTTATTAGTCCATTCATACAGCAGTATTGGGAAACTAAGGTACCTTCCTTATATCAATCCCAACACAGATCCTATCTAGGGTCGTCACTCCTAGTAATCTCATACGATGTTATATTTATAGGTCACTGCAAGGGCTGTCAGGGCTGTTGCTCGCACTCGTTGCACCGCTCCCCCATCACCTTATCAATACAGTCCAATTTATATCCTTAAGACTGCATCAGGACTCGTCGCCCCCATGCGGTGTCAGGATAAACTCAAGGTCACTACAAAGGGCTCGTAACCAATC
Source organism: Magnolia kwangsiensis (assembly GCA_037074715.1). Lineage (NCBI taxonomy): Eukaryota > Viridiplantae > Streptophyta > Magnoliopsida > Magnoliales > Magnoliaceae > Magnolia > Magnolia kwangsiensis. The sequence goes on along the minus strand of CM073586.1, from coordinate 47,295,031 downwards.
AGTGTAGGCCGACAGCAAGAATATAGTGTCCCATACCACCATAATCTGCTCAGAGTAGGGTGCTCACTGGTCACTACGGGGAGGTTTGTGGCCCCAGCGTATGCCGGCAGCTCGACCACGGTGTCCCATACCACCATGCCCGGCTCATGAGTCTTTATGGATCAAGGTACCATGGTTAACAGGGTTTTCAATGGTAAGTTCAGTATCCTAGGTTCAAGCGGTTATGACTCATACAAGGTGAACATACAATGGCGAGTCAGGTTACTTGACGGGCTCGAGTAGTACGAGCGCATCTCAAGCTGAGCGACATGAAGTGCATGAAACACTTCATGTGGCCTAACCACTTCCGCATGCCCAAAACATGACTCGCGTTCATCGATGCATCCTTCGTGGTAAATAAAAGCCGACCACGAATTCAAACCATTTCCGACTGCCTGGACTAGGTTATAGCCCCAAGCATTTGTAAATCAACATCAATGATCATATGAGAGTACTAGAATTGAAGTTCAAACAATACAAGCATGTGGACACATGTTATAACATACAACGTAGACAAATCAACCAACACATATATTCCATATATATGAGGAAATCAATTCATATAGCAAACATGGCGGAAATCATATACATCATCGTGTTGATTGAGAATTCAATCTCAAAACTAATCTACAACAATGATGGCTCAATATATACTAATACAAACATTTATACAAACACTTAGTCTACACACTTTAGTCTACATAGCGTATGTCGACCCAAAGTACGCATAAGGGCGAATCTCTTCGCCAAAAAGATCATGCATGCATTCCCAATATCATAACATGACAAATACCCATGGCAATCATTTCAGCAAAATACGGACGTAAATAGTATTTCCTACTAATACCTAAAATACCCTAAATCTTATATTTCCCGTACGCAGTCGAAATGAAAAATGGACAGCATGTTTTACATGTCAAACGGCGTTCTCGTTGATAATATACTATTAAACGACATTGAAATCTTTGAAATCAGTCAATCTAAGCGTCTAAAATCCTCACCTTTCGCCTTAGACGCGTATCGATTCGAATTGAACTTCTACGCTTCGTCAATGTTGTTATGGCGACCTAATGCATAAGATACATAAGCTACATCGCTACTTGTATCAAAGGAATCCCTAAAATAGCTAGAGGGTAGGGTTTTCTTACCTAGAAGTGAGTTGGAATCACCGGGAAAGTGATTTGAATGCGGTGCTTTGGTACGTGCAAAAGCTGGAGCAGGTGACAGGAATTCTCTCCCACAACTCTCTCTCTCTCTCTCTCTCTCTCTCTCTCTCTCTCTCTCTCTTTCGAGGGTTTATAGCAAATTCGGATGGGAGAGATATGAGAGGGTTTAAAGCCCTTATATAGGCTAAAACCTCACCTAAATAGACTTGGGACAAGGGTATACTTGGGTTATAACCAAATTGGGTCTCTTACGATCCAAAAGAGATTTTCGGGAGGTCCCCTGGCCGAACGCGGTCGGACTTAAGCTCATGTACATTGGATCCTGTTCACATCAAGTTTTCAGAATGGTAGAGTTCCCAAATCGTACGTGGAGGACTAGTTTCAGTTCAGTGGTCACTGAGACTCGATCGAGGATTCCAAGTACACTGACCTAAGTGGGAAATGTTCCCTGATCCGAGAGTGTATTTGGGTCAGATTTCGATGGTCGGAACGCTTAAAAAATGTCACGCAAGCGACATGTGCCAGATTTATTTAAATTATATTTAATTTCTAAATAAATTCACTTTTCTCACACTCTTCACTCCGGACGCAAGGAAATGATCTCAGGACATCGTATGGACTTGATTTTTGAAATGATTGTCAAGTCCAACTAAACGGTCATAATGGTCTGAGATTGTAGATATCAGACTTTCGACGCGCGGTCTAGATCCAATACAAAGTTTCAAAGGGTTCTTGAGAGCAAACAGGTTTATAGTTTAATCCTAGGTTTTAGGGTAATGTAGCGTTAATGATTCTATAGGTTTTGGGTCTTACAGATCATATTTAAAGTAGTTCAAGGTAATTCTACTGATTGTTTTGCTCAGTACTTAACCAAATTTCGACCTAATTATGACAGAATAAGTCCCTAGGAAGTTCTATGCCCTTTCCTGACATTTTTAATTAGTATATTATTTTAATTATTTTTCTAGTAATTCTACTGATTGTTTAGCTCAGTACTTAACCAAATTCTGACCTAATTATGACAGAATAAGTCCCTAGGAAGTTCTACGCCATTTCCTGACATTTTTAATTAGTATATTATTTTAATTATTTTTCTAGTAGTTCATCATCAAGTCTAATTCATCTCCACCAAATTTCATGATATTTCATGTCGTGAAAAAATTCTAAAAATTCTAGAAGCAGCTGTCCAAAACTATTCTTTACAGAAAGTTATCACAATGACCCATTTTTAACTATATTAAATATTTTATTATATTTTTCACTTATTTTTATATGAAACTAGACTCATTTATTTTCAATCTGGCTTTTGAATCACCTAAATCGGAGTTATAACGAGGGAGATATAATTTTTCAAAATTGAACTAAAATCATAGAAAATGTGGCCCAAAACGGGCCAGCTGATGAGCTGCGGCCCGGCCAAGCCCGGTAATTGGTGAGCCCTCACCGAACCGGCGAGCCCCTTGCTGCTCGCTGACCTGTTTGGGGTAATTTTGCCCTCTAATATTTAAAATGGGTGTATTTTAGAATCTGAGATGAGTTATTTGACATGCAATATATGATTTTCGGGTAGGAGAAGCTGATCTATCCAAATAGCATACTTATTTCGTGAGATTCGAAAAGGTTAATAGTTAAAAATTCCTTTTATTTATTTATTTACTATTCATAGTACTTTTTAGTTTAAGTATTGATCAACATCACCTAAACTTTAATATTTGTGTCTAATATGAAAACTCTTAGAAACTTTTGAAGGATAAAGTAGTGAAAGGTGAGATTTTCAAAAAAAAATAGGGATTTGAGACTTTTGGATTGAGTTTTGAGAAGTTAATCAGTGTTAGGATTGACCCATTACCTAAGGACGTCTAAATCCAGGTTGGTAAAAATCTGTGGTGTTACAATCTACCCCCCTTAAAATAAAATTTCGTCCCCAAAATTGGCTAAGGGTAATGAGTACTTAAAGAGACTCTCGTATTGACATTCTAAGGAAGGTTCAAATCCTATTTAATGACCTAACCTTACGTATAACCTAAATCAACTATTTTGATCCTGGGCCAGTGGGGAAGAGGCCAACCACGCTTCCGTTGCGCTACTCTGATCCAACGGTTGTACTAGATAATCCTAAGTAGATTGGGCTCAATACGTTCTACCCCCTTTAAAACTTAGTTCTACTTAAGGTTCAAGAATCTATGTCTCGATCCGTATATCAGAACGAGGTATAACTTAGGGCCTATCCTTGACATGAAATGGGAAACAACCTCTCACTACATTGGTTTTCCTTTGTTAATGACGCGTTCTATGGCATTGGTACCTATGGTTGTAAAAAGGAGCTGAAATGACGGGTGTTGTGGTTGATTTCAAGGACGGATGTGAGTTTGTGGTAAGAGGTCTAATCTCTATTGGCTGTATGTCCTTAACATTTTTCAAGGTAAGGCAATAACTTTTGGTTGTAGGTGGTCGGGCCAACACGGAAGAAAAGTTGTGTAGTAGGTCTGAGCCGGATACATAGACTTTCTTTCTAGCTAGGACAAAAAATTTGTTGTATCAATTCTTAATTCGAGTCGATGCCGATTTTCTGCTTGATCAGAGCATTGGATTCATTGGTAACTACCAGGATTAGGAAGTCGATTCAAACCGTGAATACATCGCTTACATACAGTTCCTTTACTCTGTATTCCCAAATGCAATAAATCCTTGGGAAGGCAATTCTAAGGGGTGTGCTAGTCTATTCTAAGTTCAATCTGAGGGATTTATAAGTTTTCTCTGAGAGTAAAAGGTTCTAAGTTAAAACAACTTTCCTAAGGGTTATAACAGAAGTCTATAACCATTAAGGGGATCTATCGAAGGAATAAGGTTCTACTCCAACCAAATCTAACCTACTATTCCTTAGCATGTACAAGCTTTACACTACCTAATACAACAAGTAGCCTAGTTTATAACTCACTGACTGAAATCCAAAGTCTAGGCTCATACGCTAGATGGTTTCATACCATTTCTAATACAGGGAATTGTTCTTTCGCTTAGGGTCAAGATTGTCTAAATGGAATTGGATTTTCCTATATCGTCAGATCTTTCAAATCTAAGAGTACTAACTCTAGGTCCAAAACTCTAAGGGCATATATGGCCAATGGTCTCAAGTTATGTTAAATGGGATTTCTTTCCTACTCCCACCTCAGAAATGGGAGTGACATGTTTAGTAGGTGGGTGGGTTGGGTTTCAAATCAATTTCATAGACCATTTATTGTTTCTTTACAATTTCATCCATCATAAAACCATTTATGACGGATTGTTAAGTTAGGAAGTAGTGAGTCACAAGAGGGGGTTCGTGAGCTCAAGGTGAGGAAAAGGAGATGGGGGATGCATGCAACAGTGGAGGCCAGTTGGGAGTATAAAATGATGAAGGTAATGAATTTCCTAGGAAGGAGAAAATGGGATTTGAGATTTGTACGATTTTGAGACTAAAAAGAGAGTGTAAAGGCTCAAATGAAAGGGACATGAGAGAGAGGATGGTGGAAAGGGAGAAGAAAGATAAAATAGCTTCTATAAAGGTCATGAAAATGAAGGAAAGGGGGAGAAAGGGCTGGCCTAAAGGGCTGCCATGAATCTAGGTCTTATAGAGGGGTGAAACAGGCCCTCAAAGGCTAGGATTTCAAAGGGAAAAGAGTAAAATAGGTAGGGATGGAGGCTCACACGAGTTTCAGCCTCCAATGGAGGATGGGAGAGCTTCCACGGATGAAAATGGAGAGGAAAGGGAATGCCTACTGCTGTGGATGATGGAGTGGCGTCGGTTATTACAGAAAATGGGATTGGGGGCGATTTGAAATGGGTTTTGAGAGAGGAGGCAGCAGAACTTGAAGAAAGGAGAGCTTGGGAGCATGGTTTGTGAAGGAAGTGATGTTTTGGGGGTGTTTTAACGGGCGGCCCCTATGCACAGGGGCTACACTAGCCCCCAAATGATGTCGGCCCGACGCCTGGCCCGATCTAAGCCCAATGTACGGCGAGGCCTCGCCGAACCTGCTATGCCCTCGGCCACTAAACTTTTGTTCAACGATGGCCCACCACCTGGACGTGTTCCCCCTGTCCTGTGGGCCCAAAATTGATATGGGTCCCACCCCAGATCATCGTGGATTAGCGTGGGTAAGCCCACAACTCCGTTTCACACTATTTCGGGTCATTTTGTAAATAGAAATTAATTTATGCATCATGTAGCATATGATTTTGGGGTAGGAGACGCTAATCCATCCAACTAACCCATTTATTTCATGAGATTCCATAATTGGAATGGTCAAAAGTCTAATTTATACATATATTTACTATTCATAGTAAATTTTTATTTAACTATGATTCTCCATCATTTTTACATTATAATTTATGTGTAGTCTGAAAGGACTTAGAAAAAATTGAAGAATGGGGTGGTGGAAGGAGAGATTCTAAAGAAATTAGATGAAAAGGGGTTTTTGGGCCTTGAGATTGAGTGTAAGGGTTGTGGTCGACCCACGACCCAAGGACATCCATTTTTGGATTTGAAATTCTTCAGGGAACGACTCAAACCCATCGACTGACGGCCTAGAGTTGACTTAGGTCGCTTCATGCGACCAAAGATACGTTATGACCTAGATTACCATATAGTCTCACCATTCGGCGAAACTTGGGATTCTAATGTGGTTTATAAGTTTCCATCACCTCCTTCCTAAGTCAGAGTGCATCAGTGTACTTGTGTTACCATAACCCAGGTTCGATTTAATCCAAATCATGCTTTGATACCATCTGTAACATTCTGAAAATCGGGGGTCGGATAGAATCCCAACTCCTGAGTTTCAAAATGTCACTTATGCAACATAGATAATAATAAATGCATGTCGTCTGTAGAATGGCATTAAATAAGTTTGAAATTAAGCCAAAACAGCATATCATACTCCAGAGACAGTTAAATTTTACAAGTGGAAGACTGTGATAAATATATAACAATGTATGATTGATTGTAAGTCTCCAGAGTGTGAGCATTTTACCAGGTTAGACATATACATGTATACTCCAAAAAAAATAAAAACGCTATACATGAGTGCTCTAAAAATATAAAATGACAAGTGTCATGGCGCCAAATCAACCTCCCTGTAATCCCGTCGGTCAGAACACGCATATAGGAGAAATCCTCCTCATCATCATCAAGTCTGGCTCCACTTCACAAGCAGCGCCATCATCTGCAACTAAAACAGGGACTGGTTGGTGTGCCACACCATCCCGTAATGTGGGAGTGAGTGATCAACTCAGTGGAATCATAGAGCAAAGATTATCATGTTATCAAATCAATCACGTGATAATAGTAAAGTAGACAATCAAACATTCCTAGATACTGTTGTTAATGCAAGCATGAAATGACATGATGGATGCCCTCACCGACATACTCCCTCATACGGTACCATCTTACGCCCGTGGCGTGCTTGTGTTCCTCAGTGCTCCACATCTTCCAGGCACATGCAGTGCGATATGGATAATGATTATCGAGTTGTTATTAGTCCATTCATACAGCAGTATTGGGAAACTAAGGTACCTTCCTTATATCAATCCCAACACAGATCCTATCTAGGGTCGTCACTCCTAGTAATCTCATACGATGTTATATTTATAGGTCACTGCAAGGGCTGTCAGGGCTGTTGCTCGCACTCGTTGCACCGCTCCCCCATCACCTTATCAATACAGTCCAATTTATATCCTTAAGACTGCATCAGGACTCGTCGCCCCCATGCGGTGTCAGGATAAACTCAAGGTCACTACAAAGGGCTCGTAACCAATCAGTGTAGGCCGACAGCAAGAATATAGTGTCCCATACCACCATAATCTGCTCAGAGTAGGGTGCTCACTGGTCACTACGGGGAGGTTTGTGGCCCCAGCGTATGCCGGCAGCTCGACCACGGTGTCCCATACCACCATGCCCGGCTCATGAGTCTTTATGGATCAAGGTACCATGGTTAACAGGGTTTTCAATGGTAAGTTCAGTATCCTAGGTTCAAGCGGTTAGGACTCATACAAGGTGAACATACAATGGCCAGTCAGGTTACTTGACGGGCTCGAGTAGTACGAGCGCATCTCAAGCTGAGCGACATGAAGTGCATGAAACACTTCATGTGGCCTAACCACTTCCGCATGCCCAAAATATGACTCGCGTTCATCGATGCATCCTTCGTGGTAAATAAAAGCCGACCACGAATTCAAACCATTTCCGACTGCCTGGACTAGGTTATAGCCCCAAGCATTTGTAAATTAACATCAATGATCATATGAGAGTACTAGAATTGAAGTTCAAACAATACAAGCATGTTGACACATGTTATAACATACAACGTAAACAAGTCAACCAACACATATATTCCATATATATGAGGAAATCAATTCATATAGAAAACATGGCGGAAATCATATACATCATCGTGTTGATTGAGAATTCAATCTCAAAACTAATCTACAACAACGTTGGCTCAATATATACTAATACAAACATTTATACAAACACTTAGTCTACATAGCGTATGTCGACCCAAAGTATGCATAAGGACGAATCTCTTTGCCAAATAGATCATGCACACATTCCTAATATCATAACACGACAAATACCCATGGCAATCATTTCAGCAAAATACGGACGTAAACAGTATTTCCTACAAATACCTAAAATACCCTAAATCTCATATTTCCCGTACGCAGTCGAAATGGAAAACAGACAGCATGTTCTACATGTCAAACAACGTTCTCGTCTATAATCTACTATTAAACGACATTGAAAGCTTTGAAATCAGTCAATCTAAGCGTCTAAAATCCTTACCTTTCGCCTTAGATGCGTATCGATTCGAATAGAATGTCTACGCTTTGTCAACGGTGTTATGGCGACCTAATGCACAAGATACATAAGCTACATCGCTACTTGTATCAAAGGAATCCCTAAAATAGCTAGAGGGTAGGGTTTTCTTACCTAGAAGTGAGTTGGAATCACCGAAAAAGTGATTTGAATGCGGTGCTTTGGTACGTACAAAAGCTGGAGCAGGTGGCAGGAATTCTCTCCCACAACTCACTCACAATCTCTCTCTTTCACTCTCTCTCTCTTTTTAGGGTTTATAACAAATTCGGATGGGAGAGATATGAGAGGGTTTAAAGCCCTTATATAGGCTAAAACCTCACCTAAATAGACTTGGGACAAGGGTATACTTGGGTTATAACCAAATCGGGTCTCTTACGATCCAAAAGAGCATTTTGGGAGGTCCCCTGGCCGAACGCGGTCGGACTTAAGCTCATGCACATTGGATCTTGCTCACATCAAGTTTTCAGACCTGTAGAGTTCTCAAATAACACGTGGCGGACTAGTTTCAGTTTAGCGGTCACTGAGACTCGATCGAGGATTCCAAGTACACTGACTTGAGTAGAAAATGTTCCCTGATCTGAGGGTGTATTTGGGTCAGATTTCGACGGTCAGAATGCTTAAAAAATGTCGCGCAAGCGACATGTGCCAGATTTATTTAAATTGTATTTAATTTCTAAATAAATTCACTTTTCTCACACTCTTCACTCCGGATGCAAGGGAATGGTCTCAGGACATCGTATGGACTTGATTTTTAAAAGGATTGTCAAGTCCAACTAAGCGGTCATAATGGTTTGAGATTGTAGATATCGGACTTTCGACGCGTGGTCTAGATCCAATACAAAGTTTCAAAGGGTTCTTGAGAGCAAACGGGTTTAGAGTTTGATCCTAGATTTTAGGATAACGTAGCGTCAATGATTCTATAGGTTTTGGGTCTTACAGATCGTATTTAAAGTGATTCGAGCTAATTTTACTGATTGTTTAGCTCAGTACTTAACCAAATTCCAGCCTAATTATGACAAAATAAGTCCCTAGGAAGTTTTATGCCCTTTCCTGATATTTTTAATTAATATATTATTTTAATTATTTTTTTAGTAGTTCATCATCAAGTCTAATTCATCTTTACCAAATTTTATGATATTTCATGTTGTAGAAAAATTCTAAAAATTCTAGAAGCAGCAGCTGTCCAAAACTATGCTTTCCAGATAGTTGTCACAAAGACCCATTTTTAACTATACTAAATATTTTATTATATTTTTCTCTTATTTTTATATGAAACTAGACTCATTTAACTTCAATATAGCTTTTGAATCACCTAAATTGGAGTTATAACGAGGGAGATATAATTTTTTAAAGATAAACTAAAATCATAGAAAATGTGGCCGAAAACGGGCTAGCCGATGAACTGCGGCCCGGCCAAGCCCAGTAATCGGCGAGCCCTCGCCAAACCGGCGAGTCCCTCACCACTTGCTGACCTGTTTGGAGTGATTTCACCGTCTGATATTTGAAATGGGTGTATTTTAGAACATGGGATGAGTTATTTGACATACAATATATTATTTTGGGGTAGGAGAAGTTGATCTATCCAAATAGCCTACTTATTTCATGAGATTCAAAAATGTTAATGGTTAAAAACCCCTTTTATTTATTTATTTACTATTTATAGTACTTTTTAGTTTAAGTATTAATCAACATCACCTAAACTTTAATATTTATGTCTAATATGAAAGTTCTTAGAAACTTTTGAAGGATAAAGTAGTGAAAGGTGAGATTTTCGAAGGAAATAGGGATTTAAGACTTTTGGATTGAGTTTTGAGAAGTTAATCGGTGTTAGGATTGACCCATTTCCTAAGGACGTCTAAATTCAGGTTGGCAAAAATCTGGGGTGTTACACCTAATCACTCGTCCGAGTCTGGCAATGGAGGAGGGGCACCCTTATCCTGTAGACAACAAAGGATGGCCTTCAAGGTGCGAGTCACCTTGCCAAACTTTCGCTTCATAACGGCCTTCGTATCCTCAAGCTCTTGTTTTACCTCGGCCCGGAGTTCTTGGACTTCCCGTCGTAAAGTAACCTGACTCTCCTTAAGTCGGGCTACGTGAGCATCCCTAGTAGCCCAAGTCGCAGGAGGAGGACTCTCATCAGTATCCTGAGCCTCCTCTTCTTCTTCTTCCTGGCTTTCTTCCTCTATTTCTACTCTAATTTCTTCTTCACTTTCATCCTCCTCGCTATCATATTCACCCTCACTGTCATCATCAAGTTGGGCCTCACGCTGCCAAGGCCCTATCTTCATCTAGTTCATGGTAGCCTCATCGATGAAATGAATTGGCACGAGCAACTCCGGCCCAGGTCTATAAGTAAACTCAAGTGCAATCTTGCATATGAGCCAGCCAAAGGGAAGCGACTCAGACATTCTTCTCAATTTCTCTATGAGGATAATCTGTCACAGCACAAACGTGGGCATACACACGTTCTCTCCCTGGCCCACTTGATACAGGAAATCAACCATGAGACGCGTACATTCACTGCAGTTGGTCGACCTAGGATACACATTGAACGTACAAATGTGGTGCAACAAGCGAAAATCATCCGACATGTGGGTCGCTAGGAGGCTCTTGTTACGCTGCCACTCAACTAAACCACCACATAAAAACTTGGTGCGGCGATCTCGCTCACGAACACTCCTCAGGTTCTTAGCACTTGGATGTACCTCGTCAAGAGACACGTTCAGAAGTCGAGCTATCAACCGAACATCGATCGTGACTTCTCGATCTCTATCAAAGGGAATCCTGAACTGCAATGGCTCCAACGTAGGATCTCGAATATGAGCATAAAAGGCACGAATAGTGCCCACGTTCGCAAGAGACTAGGTTTCAAAGAGCGGACCCCACCTGGCAGCTTCGATGCGCTCAAACAACAAAAACTCACCAAAGAGCCGCTCATCCACATGGGCCTCAAACAGAACCTTGCGATCAGTATACGCATCGTGGGCTAAGTCTGCCAACAGTGTTCTCCCTATGTGAGTGCGGGGATCCAAATCCCGCTTCGTGTGTAGCTCTCTCCCAATGGTTGGACTAGCGGTGCCACCTCTCGGCTTCCTTGAACGTGAAGGCCGACTAGGCCCGGCTTCATCAGCAGTGGTCTTCCTCTTTCCCATGAGAGAGAGGATGGTGGAAAGGGAGAAAAAGGCTAAAATAGCCTCTAGAAAGGCCATGGAAAATGGAGGAAAGGGGGAGAAAGGGCTGACCCAATGGGCTGCCATGAATCTAGGTCCTATAGAGGAGTGAAACAGGCCCCCAAAGGCTAGGATTGTAAAGGGAAAAGAGTGAGATGGGTTGGGTAAGAGGCTTACACGATTTGAGCTTCAAATGGGGGGTGTAAGAGCTCTAAACGAGAGAGAATGGAGAGAGAAGGAAGTGCGTACCACAGTAACCAATGAAGGGGCATCGGTTGTAGCAAAAAAAGGGAATGGGAGTGATTGGAAACGGGATTTGAGAGGGAAAACAACCAAAATGTGAGGAAGGGAGAGCTTAGGAGTGGTTTTGTGAAGGAGGTAAGGGTTTGGGGCATTTTTAACAGACGGCCCACACTTAGGGGGGTTACCCTAACCCCCAAATAGTGTCGGCCCGAAGGCCCGCCCGATTAGGGCCCACTGTATGGCGAGGCCTCGCCGAACTGACGAGGTCCTCGCCGACCACCTTACTTTTTGGCGATGCCTCGCCATTCAAGCGAGGTCCCCAGGCCCTACGGGCCCCAAATGTGTGTGGTTCCCACCTTGGATCATTCTGGATTAGCGTGGGTAGGCCCACGACTCCGTTTTAAACTATTTCAGATCATCTCGGGTACTAACTGATGTATATTTATATTTAGCGACTTCTAACAGCTGGGATTGGGTCCAGGGAGGTCTAGACCCATCCACACATGAACTAGAAGTGGTCTAGGGTCATTTCATGCGACCACGGATGCACACGGACTCGATCAAAATGATCGATTTGAGTGAACTTCGCCAATTGGCGAAACTGGGGTCCTATGAGTGTTTCTATGTTTCTCTCGCACCCACCTAAGTCAAAGGGCTACAACGTATATCGCGTGACCCTAACCCAGGTTCGGTTTAATCCAAATCATGCTCTGATACCAACTTGTAACACCCTGAAAATTGGGGGTCATGTAGAAACCCGACTCCCGAGTTCCAGACCATCACTTATGCAACAAATATGCTGATGATTCAATGCTGACTGAGTTAGTGCATTAACATGAGTAAAATTATACCAAACTACAATTCATACTCTAAATCCAGTGATAAAATGCAAGCGGAAGACTGAAGAATATATATATATCACTGTATGAAAAATAAAATAATCTTGAACTGTCTCCAAAGTATGAATACATCTCTGAGTCACATATACATATCATAAACCAAAATCAAATGACATATAATAGTCCAACTAGAAAAAATCCCACTGACCCAGGCCACCTATGCGAAGCCGTCCGAGAACTGCATGTACGAGAACTCGTCTTGGTCCTCGAAGTATTCCAACTCCAGCTCCTGGATCTCCTCACAACTTGTATCTAAGACAGAGTCTGGTAGGTGTTGTAAAAATCATCCCGTAACGTGAGAGTGAGTGATCAACTCAGTGGAATCATATAGCAAAGATTAGCATGTTATCAAATCAATTACGCGATAATAGTAAAGCAATCAATCAGACATTCCTAGATACTGTTGTTAATGCAAGAATGAAATGACATGATGGATGTCCTCACCGACATACTCTCTCATGCGACACCATCTTACGTCCACGGCATGCTTTCTTCCCTCAGTGCTCCACATCTTTCAGCCACATGCAGTGCGATGTGGATATGATTACCGAGTTATTATTAATCCTTTCATACAACAGTATTGGGAAACTAAGGTACTTCCCTTATATCAATCCCAACACAGATCCTGTCTAGGGTCGTCACTCCTAGTAATCTCATACGATAGTATATTTCTAGGTCACTGCAAGGGCTGTCAGGGCTGTTGCTCACACTCGTTGCACCGCTCCCCCATCACCTTATCAATATAGGCCTATTTGTACTCTTGTTACTATGGAAGGGTCGTCACCTCACGTAGACTCAGAATATGCTCGAGGTCACTACAAAGGGATCGTCACCAATCAGCGTAGGCCGACAGCTCGAATGTAGTGTCCCATACCACCACAATCGGCTCACGAGTCTAAGGTGCTCACTGGTCACTACGGAGAGGTTTGTGGCCCCAGCGTAGGTCGAAAGCTCGACCATGGTGTCTCATACCACCATGCCTTGCTCATGAGTCTTTATGAATCAAGGTATCATGGTTAACAGGGTTTTCACTGGTAAGTTCAGTACCCTAGGTTCAAGCAGTTATGACCTATACAAGGTGAACATACAATGGTCAGTCGGGTTACTTGACGAGCTCGACTAGTACGAGCGCACCTCAAGCTGAACGACATGAAGTGTATGAAATACCTCGTGTGGCCTAACCACTGCCACCAACCAAAGCACGACTCACGTTCATCGACGCGTCCTTCGTGACAAATAGAAGCCAATCACGAATTCGAATCTATTACCAACTTCCTGGACTAGAGCATAGCCCCATGCACTTGTAATCAACATCAGTGATCATATGAGAGTCACAAAAATGAAATACAATCAATCCAAGCATGTTAACAACATGTTATAACATACAACGTAAGCAAATCAACCAAACACATGTATTCCATATAATAAGGAAATCAATTCAATAACAACATGGACGAAAATCATGTATATCATCATATTAATTGAGAATTCAATCTCAAGACTAATCTACCATAACATTTACTCAATACATACTAATACAAACATTTATACAAACACTTAGTCTACACACTTTAGTCTACATAGCGTATGTCAATCCAAAGTGCGCATTAGGGCGAATCTCTCTGCCAAACAGATCATGCACGCCTAACTAATATCATAACATGACAAATACATATGGCAATCATTTCAGAAAAATACAGATGTATACAGTATTTCCTACAAATGCCTAAAATACCCTAAATCTCATATTCTCCTTACGCAGTCGAAATGGAAAACAGACAGCATGTTTTACATGTCAAACAGAGTTCTTGTCGATAATCTACTATTAAACGACATTGAAAGCTTTGAAATCAGTCAATCTAAGCATCTAGAATCCTCACCTTTCGCCGTAGAAGCGTAACAAATCGAATAGAAAGTCTACGCTTCGTCAACGTCGATATGACGACCTAATTCACACGATAGGTCAGCTACTTCGCTACTTGTATTGCTAGAATCCCTAAAGCAGGTTGAGGTTAGGGTTTTCTTACCTAGAATGAAGTCGGAATCACCAGAAGAGTGATTAGAACGCGGTGATTAAGTGCGTGTAGAAGCCGGATCGAATGTCAGGGACTTTCCCTCACACTTTCACACAATCTCTCTCTTTTCTCTCTTCTCCTTTCTAGGGTTTTTGCAAAATTTGTATGAGAGGGGTGTGAGAGGGTTTAAGGTCCTTAAATAAGTTAGAAAGTCACCTATTTAGACTTTAAACCAAAGTATACTTGGGTTATAGCCAAATCGGGTCTTTTTCGATCCAAAAGAGCATTTCTGGAGGTCCCCTGACCAAATGCGGTCGAAATTAAGCTCATGGATATTGGATCCTGATCACATTAATTTTTTAGTCCGGTAGTGTTCCCAGATCACACGTGACGGACAAGTTTCAGTTCAGCAGTCAAGGAGATTCGATCAAGGATTTCAAGTACATTGACCTGAGTGAGAAATGATCCCTGATCCGAGGGTGTATTTGGGTCAGATTCCAACGGTCTGAATGCTTATACTTGACCCGCAAGTGAAACATGCCAGATTTAATTAAATCACATTTAATTTTTTTATGAATTTCACTCCTTCTCACACTCCTTGCTCCAGGCTCAATGAAATAGCCTCAGAACATTAGTTGGGCTTGATTTTCGAAGCAATTTTCAAGTCCAGCTAAGTGGTCATAATGGTCTAAGATTGTAGATATTGGACTTTCGACGCGCAGTCTAGATCCATTACAAAGTTTCAAAGGGTTCCTGAGAGCAAACGGGTTTAGAGTTTGATCTTAGGTTTCAGGACGTTATAGCGTTAACAGTTCCACAAGTTTTGGGTCTTGCAGAATGTATTTAAAGCGATCAGTGCTAATTTCATAGCTAATCTAACATAGCGTTAGTTAACTTACACTTAATTTCTAAAGGAATTAATCCTAAGTGATTTCTGATCGAGGTGATACTCGAGTCTCTGTATGGATTTTTTCGAGATGTTACAGATTGATATCTGACACAAATGTCAATGCTAAAAGCAATATCAGGTTGACTCGTAGTTAAATAAAGTAAACTTCTTATCATACTGTGATACAACTTAGAATCCACACTCTTACCTGTTGAATCCTTAGAGAGTTTCAGAGTGGTACTCATTGGAGTTTTAAAATTCTTTCCACTCAAATCTGAACCTTTTAACTAAGTTCAGAGTATATTTGGTTTAAGAGATGAAGAATCCATCAAGAAGCTGTTTGACTTGCAACCCTAGGAAATAATTTAATTCTCCAACCATGCTCATTTTGAATTTGGACTTCATAAGTTCTACAAACTCAATAGTCATGTTATCACATGTAGATCCATAGATGATATCATCAACATGGATTTGGACAAATAAAATATGATCTTTATGTTTCTTAACAAATAATGTTTTATCTACACTCCCCATTACAAACTCATGACATAATAAGATTTTTTTTTTTAATTTCTCATAATATGCCCTGAGAGCTTGTTTCAAACCATAGAGTATCTTTTTTAGGTGATAAACATGATTAGCATGCTTAAGGTCTTTAAAACCCTTTGGTTGTTCAATCTATACTTCTTCATGCAAATCACTATTTAAAAATGCACTCTTAACATCCATTTGATATATTTTGAATTTTTTAAAACACGTAATGGATATAAACAATTTGATTGATTCACGACAAGTTACTGGGGCAAAGGTTTCATCATAATCAATACCTTCAATTTAAGTGTACTTTTGTACAACCAGCCTAGCCTTATTTCTAATTATGTTACCAAGTTCATCAGACTTATTCTTAAAAATTCATTTTGTTTTGATAATATGTTTATTAGTTGGTCTCGAAACTAAATACGAAACATCATTTCTTATAATTTGATTGAGCTCTTCCTGTATAACTACAATCCAGTTTTCATCAGTAAGAGCTTCTTTTACGTTAGCCAGTTCCATCTGAGATGTAAAACACATGTAGTTACACATATCTTTTAATTGTTTACGAGTTCGTACACTAGTGAAGGGATTTCTAAGGATTTGATCAGTAAGATGATCTTTATTTGAATGTAGTTCAGTGTTATTTTGATTAGATGAAGAGTTTAGTTTATCAATTTAAAAAACTTCATCATCTTCTGAACTTGAGACAAGTGTATTCATATGATCATCACTGACCACATTAATAAATTCTTGTATTACACCGATCCTCTTGTTGAGCACTTGATATGCTCGACTATTCAGAGCATACCCTAAAAATATCCCTTCATCACCTTTGATGTCAAATTTACCCAGATGGATCATGTAAGATATAGCATTTCTGCCGAAAACTTGAAAGTATTTAACAAAAGGCTTCTTATTGAACCATATCTCATAAGCCGTTTTATTATTAGATTTTCTAATTTAAACAGTTAATTTTATAAAAAACAGTATTTACGGCTTCAGCCTTGAGATTTTTTGGAAGCTTCATACTATTTAAAATTACATTAGCCATTTCTTGAAGCACCCTATTTTTCCTTTCCACTATCCGATTTTGTTATGGTGTTTTGGGTGTAGAATATTCATGTGATATTCCCTGGTCACTAAAAAATTTCTCAAAACTACTATTTTCAAATTCAGACCCATGATCACTACGGATCTTAATGACTTGTAACTCTTTTCATTTTGGATACGTTTAAGTACCTTTTTTACTTCTTCGAGAGTTTTAGATTTCTCTCTTAAGAAAACTACCCAAGTATACCTGGTAAAGTCATTTACAATGACTAGAATATACTTCTTGTCATCTTGACTCTCTATTCTAGTTGGTCCAATGAGATCCATGTGGAGGAGTTCGAGTGGTTTAGATGTGGCATTGGAGTTTATATTTTTGAGAACATTCCTGGTTTGTTTACCAATCTGGCACTCAGCACATATCTTATCCACTTTTTTTTTTTTAATTTTGGGTAGACCTCTTACCAAATCACTTTTGCTTAATGTATACAAGTTGTGGTAGTGTACATGTCATAGGTGCTTATGCCATAGTTCGGTTTCATCAGTACGGACCATGTAACACGATAGCTTAGATAAGCTTGAGTCACTAACTATATAACAGTTCTCAGAAGTTTTGTGACCAGTTCATATTACAGAATCACTCTTATTTAAGATTTAACATTTTTGGTTTGAAAATTTTACACTATGATTATTATCAAAAATTTGAGAAATGCTTAGTAAATTATGTTTTAAACCTTCTATACATAAAACATTCTAAAAAAAAGGGAGGTTAGGGAGTTGAACCGTACCTTGGCCAACAATTTTGTAATTGTTATTGTCACCGAATGTGACTGAACCATTAGTCATGTCTTTAAGATTGGTGAATAGACTTTTGTCACTTTGAATGGCTCGTGGCTTTGAATGCGGTGTGGGCAACCAAACAAGCAACCTTAGGGACCCATTTCATTACAGTTTTGGGTTTAGGAGCATAATTGGTCTTCTTCTATTTATAATCGTTATACATCCTACCCACTGAGTTAGATTTTAAGAGCTCCTTAAGCAAGTCTACAATTTTCTCAGCTAAAGGATTACAATTCTGATTTTTATAGTTGATATGTTCTTTTTAAGATTTAAAGATTGAAAAGTTTGAGTCGTTTTAGAAATATTTTGATTCTGAATTTTCCTTTTTGAGTTAGAAGGCTCTCCTTTAACAAATTTAGGAGGAGTATTCTTATATTTGGGAGGAGTATTTTTGTCATAGCCTAATCTAGATCCATTACCACATTTTCTGGATCCAGATAGAAGTTTTTCTAATTTAGGGTCACCTTGGGCTTACCTCCATGTGTCCTTCAAACTCAAAAGTGAAGAGACTTCTAGTTTTATATTTTCATTTTTAGATTTTAAATTTTCAACTTGGGATTTTTTGAAATCTAAGTCACACTTAGCTTTTTTAAAGAAATCTGAAAGGTGTGATTTTTTCAAAACCAGATTATCAAAATTCTCTTTTAATTTTAAAAACTTTTCTTTTTGTAGTTTTAATTTAATAGCTATTTTACAACTTTCCCAGTATAAGGCATCATAAGCATCCTGAAGATCTTCTTCATTCTCATGATCACTTTCCATATTTTCTTCACTGGTTGTATCATTATCTAGAAAAGTGAACTTGGCTAGAGTCATTAGGGCTTTAACATAATTACCCGACTCGGTTTTAGAATCTTCTGACTCAGAAGAGGTTTCAGAGCAGGAAGATTCATCCCATGTAACCAACATGCCTTTCTTTTTTAGATTTATCCTTTTTAGGATATTTGTTTGCTAGATGCCCATATTCATGGCAGTTGTAGCATTGACTTTCCTTTAAAGATTTTCAATTTTTAGATGTTGATCTTTTCTTTTCAACAGGTTTTTGAACATCGACCCTCCTTTTACTTTTGAAAATCTTATAAAACTTTTTAGCTAAAAGGGCCATATCATCTTCAAAAGTGTCTAAATCAGAATTATTATTTTCATGAGAAATATGTTTAGAAGACTTAAGGGCGATAGATTTACCTTTCGGAGCTTTAAAGTTTAACTCGTAGGTTTATAAAGAACCAACCAGTTCTTCAACCTGCATTTGGTCTATATCACAAAGTTCCTGAATGGCCGTGACTTTCGAATTAAACCTTTCAAGTAGTGAGCGTAGTATCTTTACATAGACTTTTCTTTCTAGGATATTATCTTCAAGACCCTACATAGAGTTGACTATGTCATTCAACTTAGTATAGAAGCTCATGAATGTTTCACTTTCTTCCATACGTATTTCCTCAAACCTAGTGGTGAGGATTTGTAGTTTTGATTTTTTGACAGTAGTCGTACTCTTGTGTGTCATTTTTAAGATATCCCAGGCTTGTTTCACAGTATCATAGGATAAAATTTGTGTAAATTCATCTGGCGATAGTGCAAAAGTGATTGCATTTAAAGCCTTGGCATTAACACTACTCTCAGTTCTCTGAAGAGTGGTCCAAGTGTTATAAGGAGCAACTTTTAGAGTTTTAGTTCCATTAAGGCCTAGAACTTCAACAGTCGGTAGAGTCCATATAGTTACTGTGTCTTGCCACACATTCTCATCAATGGACTTAAAAAATATTCTCATTATGGCTTTCCAATAAGCATAATTAGAACTATCAAAAGGTGGAGGCCTAGTGATAGAAAGGCTATCAAAATTTGACATCTTAAATGCTCAGATCGGTTAGCTTAGGAATTAAATCCAAATAAACAAGCTATTAGGCTTTGATACCAGTTGAAAAGGTCGAGCAATATATCCTAGAGGGGGAGGGGGGGGGTGAATAGGACAATGCCAAATTAAAAATAATAAGTAGAATAAAGATAACAAGATAGCCAAATAAATGTAATTAACCAATGGACATAACAACCTCAAAAATTAAGTATTGAGAGGTTGATACAAACTTGGTTCTAAGGACAACCTAACACCAAAAATCAATGGTTTATGGCAGGACAACCTTACTAAAACTTGGGTGAGTATCAAAAACTCAAATTCAAACTCAATAGGATATGAAAGAAATAGAAACTAATCTATTACAACATTCACCACATAATGCTGAAATGTAAAGATTACAACATTCACATCAACAAATACATCTCATAATCTTAAACCATAAAAGATAAAGAAATAAACCACACATTCACCAAACATAAAGAATTATAGTGGTTCGTTTGTGTGTACATCAACTGTTAAACAACAGCCACACAACTACTCCACTCCTAATATCCACTCCATTGGGATATTAGCGTTCACTAATCAAAATAGGTATTTCAAGGTTCACCTAAAACCTTCATAATTGTGTCTTTCAAGTGGGCTTACACAGTTCAAAAACCCCATGCTCTGAGTTTTCTGGATCACCTCAAACCAACCACAAATGGAGATTTTCTGGAACAATCTCACAAACCAAAAAGGAATTGAATTACAGAAAAAGTAAAATACTTATCCATATGAAAATTCTGAAACAGCCCGATAGAACCAACTTGATGACGACGTAGATGTTCAATGTTCAGTCTCACAAGTATATAGGGTTCTAAGTCTAGATGATTTTTAATTAAATCAGTAAGGGCTTTGCTTTGATTTTGATCTCATAAAAGGGTAAATCAAATATCTCTTTTCAACATAAGAATGAAATGGAGAATCAAAATCAAAATACAAGAACTACTTTAAAGAATCTAAAATATGCACAAAATAGCTTATAATGTACTTAAAATTAACTCAGAGTGATTGCTTAAGAATGATAAGAATTGAATAGAAAACTCTAAAATTCGAACACTATTTATAGGTGAAAATCGGCTCGCACGACTAGCCTTGGAATAGCTATGACTAGCTTTATCTAAACAGATTTTTAAAAATTCTATCGTGATAAGTTTTTTCAGTTGCACGACTGGCCTTGTGGGTCCCATGACTGGTCGAGTGGCCTGCTCGATTGGTCATGGACACCACACGACTGGTCGTTTGAGTCCAGATTACTCGCTGGAAAATGAGTCGAGCACTGCACGACTGGTCGAGCACTATTCACACAACCGGTTGAGTAGTTTTCAGGACTAGTTATAGACCAACAAAAAAAATTTTGAAAATTCTGAAAAAATCCTGGACCGGTCAAGGAAATACTAGGACTGGTCAAGCTAGTGCTAGGGCTAGTCGAAAGAACAGAATTTCACACTTATAAAATGACCAAAATAACCGACCAAAAGTATGAAATGATATAATCATGATCTAAGGTCAATCTAGGTCAATCATACCTTACTTGTGAGATAGAATATATGAACCATCAAACTATCAATCACTTTAGTAACTTTAATTCTTAGCTCTTTAAAGCTTGAACTCGACATATCGAACATAGTCTTCAACTAATTCTTGAGTTCTTGAACTTTCTGGTTCCAGATCTTGAACAGCAATGTTCTTGAAAACTAAGTCTTCACTTTTTTCCAGTTTGAAGATCTCGGTAAATTCGTTGTAGATATCGGCAAGATAAATTTAACATGAACAGAATGAATGTCGAAGATTTAATGTAAACAGATGCACAAGCTTGATACACATCAAGATACAAACTTGAATTGGTTTGACACACCAAAATTTAACAATACTTAGGATTTATTAATATAGCACTTTCAATTCAGAATCAGCCTTAACAATTGGAATCGGCTTAAGGGAAGGTCACAATGTGGTCATTTAACCATCATCGCCTATCAATGTGGACATTTAACCGACATTGCTCCTAATGAGTGACCCACATAAACATCATTACATACATCATGGAAAAATCACACATCGCATCGGGCCTCGAATACACAACAGGTGGGCCCTGCACCTTAGCCTCAAATACATCACGCTGGGCCTCGCCAAAGGTCACGAACACATCACAATGGGCGGCATGATATGTACCTAATACACATCATAATGGGTTGCATCAATGGGCCGCACTAATGAGTCTCATACACATCATGCGGGTTGCATCAATGGGTCGCACTAATGGGCCTCATACACATCAGGTGGGCTACGTCAATGGGCCGCACTAATGGGCCTCAAAGACAACAAATGGATTGCATCAATGGGCTGCATCAATGGGCCTGACACCATGGGTTTCAAATACATAATAGATGGGCCCTACAACGAGCTTCAATACATAGCAAGTGGGCCTTAAATATACATCACAGGTGGGCCACATACCTGGGCCTAACACACATCACAGTGAGCCGCAAGTCATAGGCCTAATACACATCACTAGCCGCATGATATGGGCTCCAAATACACAACAAGTGGACCTCATGGGTAGGTTACAAGTACGTCAAGGTGGGCCTCATGGATGGGCAACAAATACATCAAGGTACAAGTATATCAAAGTGCGCTTGGCGGATGGGCCATAAAATACATCAAAGTGGGCCTGACAGATGGGATCTTGGATTACATCTAAAATCATTTAAATAGTTGCAGGTGCAACATGTGTATCACTATACACATCATTCCATGGGACACATGGCCCACTAATGATGATCAGCACTGTCCAAACATTATCCAGGTAAATCAGCACCATCCAAACACTTCCCATGTAAATCTACACCATCCAAACATGTCCAGCACCTTCCATTACTGTCTGGATGATGTGGATGAAACAAATACATCATGGTGTGGTCCACACGGTGGACAGATGGACAGCATGGATATACGGCACATGCATCAAGGCGGCCCACGTCCATGTAATGGACAGTGTGAATAAAACCCATACATCAGTGGGTATAAAAAACACATAGATGGAGTGGGTCCCACATAAGGATAGTAAAAAATACATACATCCTGGTGGTGTCCCATGTTTAGGGACTGGACGTGAGGTGTCCCACATCCACCGTCCAGATGATGGATGGTCTAGATGGCATGGATATAAAACATACCTCTTATTAGGGCCACAGAATTGTCCAGGCACGGACGGCCTGGTCATAAAACCCATATATCCTGGTGGTCCCCACCAATTGTTGATGTGCAAAAATAAATGCATGGCATGGATGAAACCCATATCACAATGGGTCACGTCCAGATGGACGGACGGTTTAGATAAAACACCTATCCAGGTGGGTTCCACATCACCGTCCACATGCTTCCAGAATAGATAGACGGTGTGGGGTACGCACGTGTAGCAAGGTGGGGTCCACGTGAGTGGCCCACCAACTGTAACGTCAAGCTGCTACCTGTGTTTACCCTACATACAGTCCAACAACGTCTGTTACTGAACATCCAATAACTGGACAGCCTGGATGAAATGGTGGGTCCCACAAAATTTACTGTCGTTAGTGCAGTTGGGACCCACAGATCTTGTTGTCTCCAGGCCCAGCTGAGAGTGCTGACCCACCAGAGATGGACGATGTGGATTGGGCACGTACATTGAGGTGGGTCCGCACGGTGGACGGTGTAGATAAAACCCATACATCATGGTGTGGCCCATCGTCCAACTATCTGGATGGTGTGGATGCCGCACATACATGACAGTCGGGTCCACCGTCCCAGCCGGACGGCTGGATGAAACGCATAAATCAGATGAGCTAAATGGCATTATAAGAGGGTGTGAAAAAGAGAGGGAGAGAGAGAGGGACAGAGAGAGAGAGAGAGAGGAACATCGGATAGTGGAGGGACCCCGCCACTATGGGCCCGTCAATACAATGAATACATTAAGATGGGTCCCAAATCACGTGGACCCAACATCAAAATTCAATATTACGAACACCCACCATTAGATTTTGGTCTCTTCCTTCCACCAATGTGATCTAGAGCTCCAAGGGATGCATTTTTAATGGTCGAGATTGGACTTGGATGTTAGAGATGGAAGGTAAGAAGGTGGGCTACACTAGCTTCTCCATGAAAGCTTGGACGGTTTCTTTCATGGTGCTTAGGAGAAATGAGAGAGAGAGAGAGATGAGAGAGAGGTTGTAAGAGAGAGAGAGAGGGATGGGTGAGTGATAAGGTATGATCAGTGAGTGAGTGATGGGTGTACTTGGTTGTAAGAGAGAGTAGACTTTAGATGAGAGAGGGATGGGTGTTGGTACTTGACATGATGTAATATGGTACTTAATTGATTGATGTGATTGATGAGACATTTCTCTTGAGTTTTACAATGCACGACATTTTCCTTGAACTGAATGTGGGCCCACATCTCCTGGCCCGGGTATCGGATCGGCGCACGAGACACGGCATAAGAACCGTGACAATGACGCGGTCGTAAGGGTACAAGTTTCGAGTCAAATCGACTCTGATATAAGGGACATGACTCAGGATCGCACGTAAATACCGTTAACAGATCACGGGTCGCTGAAATTTGATCGGGAGGACCGCAGATGCCTACAAAATGATACGGGATAAGATACGGGTCTCACAGGTGATCTACATATATGTGGTCTTTTCTAGGAGGCTAGTTCTCCTTGGGCATACCTTTACGTACTTTTTTAGGTGGCTAGTTCTCCTTGGGCGACCTTTTATTTTAACGGCTGGATGTGCATCACCAGGTCTGTGATCATGTGCATGCATCCATTCATTTAAATAAGATTATCTTTATATGATTTACTTAATGAATACATATTTGACGAACCTTATTTGATTTACATTGTAATCATTGTGTAATATTTGTTATACATAGTCTCTAATAACTATGCATAATTATCTTGATGATACGATAAATCTTGGGGGTTATGCCTCATTGTATAGCCATTGACGCTATCAAACTGTACTCAGTGTGTAGGAAATGCAAATGATGCGCATACTGGTGTTTAGGTGGAATAGGAGGAGCCAAATGATCTTGTGACTCTCTATTCCTGATTTCATTTGAAATTAAGTTATACTGTCATGTATTATTATAACTTAAGAAATTGGTTTGCATAAATTTTTGGGTAACCACTTGAAACCTTGGTTATGTATATTTGGACTCCCTCTTATACTTGGATTGCTTTTATTCCTCTTAAATGGTTAACTCTGATAAAGAAAAAAAGGTGTACATGAAATTTGGGAAAACAAGTTTTTGGAAAATGAGTAGTGTACTCGGGTTCCAGGAACTGAGGTGTTACAATACACTTGAGGTGACTGGGTAAAGATGTTATGTATGTGCTTCCAATGATGCATTATGTGTAATGTAGTTTTAATGCACCATCACTGCCAAGTGGTAGCTCAGGTTAGATAAATCTACCCTGACTCACCTACTTGTCTAAGAAGAATAACTGGTCAACCCAAGCTTTTGATGGTCATTGTTTCAACCATAAACAAGCATCACAGATTGAAATTTCTGCATTCAATAACCAACAAAGGAACATTAAAGAACAAACATCATCACATATTTTATTAATTATGAATTCACATTATATCCTTCGTATTTCCCTTGATTCTAAAACTAAATATATTTAATCAATAAACAAAATGATTTGACACGGATTTTGACAGCATCTCGGCTTGTATAACATCTGTCATAAAGACAGAGGAGTTGGTGTGGGTTCAAAACCCTTCATGCCAGTATACGTAGAGTATGTGCATAAGAAATCAACTCGCATGAGATTTAGAATCCCATAGAAGGATATTGCCAAATAACCAATGCTTACGTGAACATGACTATTACGCGGCCGCACAAACTATCCCTATTGTGTGGTCGCACAATAGGTCTTTGCCCTACACTTCTTCTCGCATCTCCTTCTTTCATGCTTCTATTATATCGCGTTGCGGGATACCTGAAGACCTGTTTAAAGCTCTTGTAGAACCTCTGAGATTTCTTTGACCTCTTTGAAGCTCTTCATTGGTGAATGAATAAAATGAGAGGGAGAGTGATTATTTATAGGCCTTCCACACGTGTGAAAGATCAAAACTCACGCAATCTATCACTATTACGTGGTCGTGCACCATGTTCTTGTTGTGCGGTCATGCACCATGTTCTTGTTGTGTATGACCGCACACCATGTTCCTATTGTGCGGTTACACAACAGGCCATGCACCTATTCTGGATATCCTACCTTGCTAGCCAACATTCATGTCAACTTTTTTCATTGTGTGACCATGCAACTTACCTTTGTTGTGTAGTCGTGTAATAAGACTATCTTTGTATGATTTTAATAATTTTTTTCTCCAACAGATGCCCCCTCAATCCTCCTTTGACTTCTCATAAAATTAATTGAGGATTGATTGTCATTTTTACCCAAAAAGTCCATTTTTTGTTCGTTGCATGACCACACAATGCTTATTGCGCGATTGGGTCTCTTACAAAGCTTTTCAAGTCCCTACTGCCTATAAAAACCAAACTCCCTTCATTTGAACCACTCAGCCTTTAGCTCTACTAGCCCCCCTGCTTCTTCATTGCGCAACCATGCAACAGACTATGTTTGCATGACTGCATAACCACTTTCCTTTGTGTGACCATGCAAATCAGTCTGTTTTGACAGACCACTAATTCAGTACCCAAACTCCATCGAAATATTGATGTATTTTCCTATGACCAAGAGTGAAAGGACTTCCAGCACTTCTCAAAACCATACAACCCCTCTTCAGATGCCTTCACTTGAGAACCCTCAATCCTCCCATGACAATGACCATCCCAGAAAAAGGCTAAAGATCATGACTAAGAACTCATCTCTTTTTAAGGAACCTAGTCTTCCAACTATAGACTTCTCTGATTGCATAACCCTTTTTGCTAGTTCTATTCACAAGGCTATCATCATGGGTGATATTGAAAGGCCTCCCTGAAGCGGTCAAGAAATAGATTGAGAGAATTGGTTAAAGGCTACTTCCAACATACAGACAAATAGCTCTAGATCATTTGATAAAGAAACAACTCCACCCCCATCCTTCTCGAAGAAGAAACAACAACTCCAAGAGAAGATTAAGGAGTTCAATAAGAAGAGGCTTTAGAACACTTGGGATAGTGTAAACATCCACCAAGAGATGATTAAATTTAATAATGCACTCAAACATGAAATAATCATAATTTCGATGAATCTTTACCACCATTTATCAATTCTCCATAGTGAAACTACTGATCAGATGATGCACAATAGGATACTTTATACAAGTCACTGGATTATGAAAGAACCTCAAATTTTGGAGGGTTATTTAGTGGAGAGAGGTTCTCGTCAAAAGACCTGTAGAATCTCCCCAACGCGATTCCTACTACCATGTTACAATCCTCATCTTCTCTTTTCCACTCATTACTTCGAGACCTTGCAACAACGTTTCCGCATCAGGGACTCTTTGGGAGGAATGGAGGAATTCATAACTTGAGGTTTTCTATCTTTATGCCACTACTATAGTGCATGGGCTTGGGCTATCATTAAGAAGCAGTCAGAGGTCTTAATTAAACTTGACCTTCAAAACGCAATCGAAGTTATGTCTGATCATTTCTGCAAGGATACAATTACCTTTAAGGGCTTCCTTAAATATTGGTGGTCAACAACTAACTTTTTTCCTCTCATGTTGGACGAAGTTGTTATTACTTTATGGGACCTTCACCGGATAGCTTGTCTTCCTATAACAAGCTGCTTTTTCAATGAGTATGTGCCCATGAAGGAGGAATTCACACATTTTCCCCTGCAAATAGCTAGCAAAGATCTCAGAGATTGTTGTTGAACTTTTTAAAGAAATAGTTAAGTTTCTAAATATTCATAAAATCCCACATCTCATTTGGATTACTCACTTTACTAGAGATTTGTAGTACACCTTTTTATCTCTTTTTGCTAAAATTCTTTGTTTATTTTTGCTCCATTCTTTTAATAATTACATCACCCTTTTTCTTGTTCTTTTAGTTTCAACGGCAATAACTCTCAAGAACTCAATGGTCTCAGACGAAAGATTAAGGGCCATGCCGAGTATAATGCCTCTGGCGAGCTAGCCATCTTTTTGGGCAATTGTTTGTGTCTGATAGTGCTATGAAGTTCAAAGTGGGCAAATGACATTCATCTGACTTTGTTCATGGTCGCGGGGGCGATGACGAAAGGCATGAAATACTCCTACCTCCCCTAGTACTTTGTTCACTGTATCGCACCTTCAGGGACGTTGTGACACATTGTAAAAGCCTGATGTAAGTGCTTATACTTGAAGCACACATAATATTGTCAAATTTCATAGTTCCAGTTGGATCACAAGCACACTCTAGTATTCTTCAACAACTCATGAAGATCACTTAAAGACAGGCTCAACATCTCAAGATCAGCTTAACATCTCAAGTGTTAAAGACTTTGCATGGTTCAAGACTAAAGCACTCTGTATGTCAACTATCAGGTGGTATAGCCTTAGAATGACCCTAGGTTAGGTGTATATAAATCACGACTGTAAATATAATATGCATAGCATAAATTCTTTAAAGTTCAGCCAACCTAACTTCTAGTTTAGCCAGTCTAACAATATTTGGGCAAGTATATTACAACATTCAGAAAATCTGTTGCAAGTTTGCTAGCCTAACTTCAAGTTTTCCAGGTTAACTTTGGGTTCGGCCAATCTAACTTGGGTTTAGGCCAGCCCATAAGTTCGCGAGTCAAGTTTCCAGCAATGCAATTCTTTAGAATTCAGGGAGATTCGGCTAGCCAAATTTTTGAAAGATCTTATCCCATAAAATCTGCATGCTATTGGAGTGCCATCATTAGAATTTAGCTAGTTGAACTAAAAATCTAGCCAACAGAGTTTCCAAGATCCTTGACTATAAATAGAGGCCTTCTCTCATTCATTTCTACAATAAAAAATTATGATCAAAACACTTAAGCAAAGAGAGAAAGCCAGGGCCATCATAAGTTATTTGTACGGTAAATGTTATATTAACTTAGCATATTATATTCTCTTTTCTCAAGTTAGTTTTAATAATTTTCAATAGATGTCTGTAAGTGCTATGTTTTCTAGCTCATATGATTGTCAAATTTTATAGTGCCGAAACCTCTTGGAATCTGTTTCTTGCTTAGTTCGTCTTCAAGTTCAGAATGATCTATTTCAAGATTCAAGCATCACGAGTATAAGAGTTCAAGTACAACATCAGGTGATAGTTCAAGCTTTCAAGCGTCTACTATGTCAAGACAATATACTTTACTTTGGTACTTAAAGCTCAAGGTGAAATACAACTCAAGTACCTCAAGTTCAAGCTTCAAAGTGTTTCATATTCAAGCTTCAAAGTATTACAAGTTCAAGCTTCAACATACTTCAAGATGTCAAGCTTCATGTACTTCAAGATCATCTATCAACCAAAGAAAATGATGATTCAATATTTAAACATCGCTTATAAGGTATGAATGACCCTAGATTGACCATAAGTTAGGTCATATTGATTGTATACTTAAATTGGGTCACTTTATAAGTATATAAGCTTTTTCTCGACTAGTCTTAGTCTATGTTCAACTAGTCTTAGTACTGGCTCAACCAGTTTAAGAATTTCCTCGACTAGTCCAAGGTTTGTTACTAATTTTTAAAATTTTTTGTTGGATCCTCGATCAGTCTTGGAGACTGCTCGACCAGTCGAGGAGGCTCGACTTAAAGTCCAACAACTAAATTAGGTCCCACACGACCAGTCGAGGGTTGGGCTCGACCGGTCGTGAAGGCTACTCGACCAGTCGTGGAATGACCTTATCTTATCACGCCCAAATTTTTAAAAGTTTGTTAGTCCTTCGACCAGTCGAGTTGTCCTCTAGGCCAGTTGAGTGAACAATTTCTGCAATTATAAATAGTGCACGATTTTTAGAGTTTTTCATTCAATTCAAAAAATCAAGACACTACTCTGAGAAATAAGTTTGTGATATTCTTAAGCTATTTAGTACTTATTTAATATTCTCTTTAATTTAGCTTTATGTATTTCATTTTGAGATTCTATATTCCAATCTTATTTAAAGAAAGGATTTAAGTTTTTCTCTTTCTTGGAATCAAAATCAAATCAAGCTAGCCTAAGGTAATTTAATTTAAAAATCATTTAAAATATAGAACCTTTTTATAAGTGAGTGTGGACATTGAACATCTACGTTGAACTTCTACTCCGAATTGGTTCTACTGGGTTGCATCAAAGGAGAATATCCAGATAAGTATTTTACATTTCTGTAAATCTATTCTTTTGGTTTCTTTAAGATTGTGCCAGGAAAAATCTCTTTCTTTTGATTTTTCTGAGGTGATCTAGAAAACTCAGAGTTTGAGATTTTTGAATTGTATAAGCTTACTTGAAAGATACAATTGTGAAGGTTTTAGGTGAACCTTAAAAAACCTATTGCATAGTGAACGCTAATATCCACTATGTGAGGATATTGGGAGTGGAGTAGTTGTGTGGCTATTTTTCTAAACAGTTGGTTTACACACAAACGAACCACTATAATTTCTGGTCTTGTGGTGGATGGTTGATTGTGGCATTTTGTGAATATTGTAATTTACTTTTAAGCATTTGTGGAGAATGTTGTAATCTCTTTTTATGCAAGTGTGGGAATGCTGTAATAACTTGGTTATTTTCTTTGTTATTTTATTTTTTATTCCTCTGTATCAGTTTAAGATTTTGATACACAAACCATTTTAGGTATCAGGTTGTCCTACCATAAGCCATTGGTTTTTAATGTAAGGTTGTATTTATAACAACATCTGTATCAACCTTTCAAAACTTGTGCATTTGAGGTTGTTATTCATTTTTTCTTTGTGGGATTGTTTAAGTACTATATTTATTTACATTTGTTTAATTTTGCATTTAATTTTTAATTTGGCATAGTCCTATTCACCTCCCCCCCCCCCCCCCCCCCTCCCTCTAGGACTCTTAGCTCGGCCTTATTAAGTGGTATCAGAGCCTAATAGCTCACTTTTTAAAAAAAAATTATTTCTTAATCTAATCGATTTGAGCTTTTCAAGATGTTAAATTTTGATAGCCTTTCAGTAACTAGGCCTCTACCATTTGATGCCTCCAATTATGTCTATTGGAAAGCCAGAATAAGGTTTTTCTTAAAATCCATGAATGACAGCATGTGACAAGCCACAGTGACCAAGTTGACCCCTCCTACCACTGAAGTAACTAGTACCGATGGATCTAAAACTGTAAAAGTCTCACCTTACTTTTCTTGTTCCGATCTTTAAAAAAGTGACAGTAGTGCTAATGCAAAGGCTTTAAATGCTATAACTTGCGCACTATCACTGGATGAATTCAAGAGAATTATATCCTTTGATATTGCAAGCAAGCCTGGGATATTTTAAAAATGACAGACGAGGGAACAACAATTGTCAAGAAATATAAAGTCCAAATCCTCACAACCAAATTTGAGGAAAAACGTATAGAAGAAAGTGAAACTTTCATGGACTTCTATACAAGATTGAATGACATTGTCAACTCTATGTGGGGTCTTGGTGATAGAATCCTAGAAAGGAAAGTCTATGCAAAGATACTGCACTCATTGCCTGAACGGTTCAATTCAATGGTGACTGCGATCTAGGAACTTTTTGATATGGATAATATGATGATAGAAGAATTAGTTGGTTCCTTACATACCTTTGAGTTAAACTTTAAAGCTCCTAAAGGTAAATCTATCTCTCTTAAGTCTTTTAAAAATATTTTTCAAGAAAATAATAATTCTGATTTAGAAAATTTTAAAAATAATATAACCCTTTTAGCTAAAAAGTTTTATAAGATTTTCGAAAGTAAAAAGATGGTTGATTTGTAAAAATATATTAAAAAGAAAATATCTAGATCTAAAACTTGAAAATCTTTAAAAGATAGTCAATGTTACAACTGCCATGAATATGGGCATTTAACGAACAAATGTACTAAAAAGGACAAACCAAAAAAAAAAGGTACGTTGGGTACACGGGATGAATCTTCCTGCTCTGAAGCTTCTTTTGAGTCAGAAGATTCTGAAACCGAGTCAGATAATGATGTTAAAGCCCTAATGACTCTAGCCAAGTTCACTTTTTCAGATAATGATGATTCAACTAGTGAAGAAAATCTGAATAGTGACCATGAAAATGAGGAAGATCTTCAAGATGCTTATAATGCCATATACAAGGAAAGTTGCAAAATTTTTGTAAAACTAAAACTTCAAAAAGAAAAATTTTCAAAACTAAAAGAAAATTTTAGTAATCTAGTCTTAAAAAAAATCACACATTTCAGATTGTTTTCAAAAAACTAAGTGTGACTTGGATTTCAAATCCTCCTAAGTTGAAAACTTACAATTTGAAAATGAAAAGCTAAAACTTGAAGACTCTTCACTTTTGAGTTTAAAAGACACATGGAGGTATGCCCAAGGTGATCCTAAATTAGAAAAACTCTTATTCGGATCTAAAAAATGTGGCGATTGATCTGGATTAAGCTATGACAAAATTATTCCTCCCAAACATAAGAATACTCTTTGTGAAAGGGGAGTCTTCTAACTCAAAAGGAAAAAGTCTGAATCAAAATTATTCTAAAAATGCTAAGACTTTTTAAAACTTAAAACCTAAAAGCAATCATATCAACTATAAAAATCAGAATCGTAATCCTTTAGTTGAGAAAATTGTTGATTTACTTAAGGAGCTCTTAAAATCTAACTCAGTGGGTCGATCTTATAACAAATACAAATATAAGAAGACCAACTATAATCTTAAACCCAAAACTGTAATGAAATGGGTCCCTAAGGTTACGTGTTTGGTTGTCCACACCGCTTACAAAGCTTCAAGCCATTCAAGTGGTACCTAGACAGTGGTTGCTCCAGACACATGACAAGTGACAAAGGTCTGTTCACTAATCTTAAAGACATGACTAATGGTTCAGTCACATTTGGTGATGGTAGCAATTATAGAATTATTGGCCAAGGTATGATTCAGCTCTTTAACCTCCCTTTATTTGTATAACGCCTTGAAAATCGAGGGTAAGCTCCATTCTCGAGTTCCAACGCATCACTTAGGCAACATAGATAATGATGATTGAATGTTGTTCAAATTAGTGCATTAAACATGAGTGAGATTTTACCAAAACAGCATATCATACTCCAGAGACAGTTAAATTTCGTAAGAGGAAGACAGTGATAGATATATAAAATATATAAACTGTTGTAAGTCTCCAAAGTGTGAACATGTTACCAGGTTAAATATATACATGTATACTCCAAAAATAAAAAAAATGAAGATACATGAGTGTTCCAAAGGTGCAAACTGTAAGACCCGTATCTTGGTCCGTACCTTTCCGTAGACTTCCGCGGTCTTACCGGTCGAATTCTGACAACCTTTGACCCTTAACCGATATCGACGCGCGACCCTGATTCATATACCGACAACCCAAGTCGACTCAACCCAAGAGCAATACCATAGCGACCGCGCCGTCGCCGCAGTTCCGATGCCGCAACTCGCGCACCGAGGCGATACCCTGGTCAAGAGTTGTAGACCGACGTTCGATGCAAGGAAACGCCGCGCGTTGTGAAACCCTAGGGAATCTCTATGATGTGTCACATCAATCACATCAATCCCATCAATCAATCAATCCATCAATCCGTCAAATATCAAGTACACATCACTTTCACCCCTTTCCCCAAGCAACCACAAAAGTCTCCCAGAACCATACCTCTCTTACACAAAAAGCCACAAAAGTCAAGCTTTTCTTACACCTCCCATACCTCTCTTACACAAAAGGCCACAAAGTCAAAGATTTCTTACACAACCATCACTCACCACATCCATCCATCACTCTCTCTCTCCCTTTACAACTCCTCTCTTCTTCATTTACAAAAATCTCCAAGAAACTAAAAATTTCCAAGCTCCATACGTATGGAATTTTTCAAGTATCCCTAAGCTTCAAGTGGCCCACTTTCCTACCCCATTATCTCCCATCTCAACCTTCCATTCTCCATCTCCTCCTTTGAAATCCAAGCTAAGGTGCCAAGGAACCCCTAGGAGCAAGAAGATCGGACGGTGGGTGCCTCTATAGGGTAGTTTTTTTCTTGTTTTATGATGGGCCAAGTGAGACCCATCGATCAATGGTGTGGATCTCGTTTGGGACCCTAGGATAAGGCCGATGGCCCATTAGGATCATCATGATCATTCCATGATGGGGTCATTCTCCATGGACCCCATCATGATGTTTATTTCATTGCAAAAGGTCATCTAGACCGTCCATTTTGGTAGAGAGAGGATCTCCACCGTTGATTCTCGATCTTGGTGGTCCCATGTGTTGAAGGACCCTTTTTATTGTATGATTTTCTTTTAAGGGAGGGCCCATAATGTCGGGGTCCCTCCATCACAAAGCGTGTCCCACTCTCCATGTCTCTCTCTCTTTTATTTCTTTTTATTTTGTGTTATTTTATTTTATGTGATAAGGTTGTGTGGCCCACTTGAATGGACCCCACCTTGAGATTTATTTTGTCTAAGTTTTTATTCAAGTGGGGCCCACCTTATATGTTGTACCCTCGTCAAACATCTGTGGTGGCCACTTCATCAGGGCCCACCACAATACATTTTTAAGATAATCACACCGTCGAGCGTCTGGGACGTTAGACGTCCCTGTACTTAAAAAAAAAAAAGGAAAAGGAGAAGCTTGTGGGGTGGTCCCCTTGTGTAGGCCCCACCTTGATGTATATATTCGATCCAAGCCGTCCATCCCCTTAGCCACAACATTTTAACCGTTGAGCCAAAGAATGAGGTTGACATGATCATCCAGTGGGCCATAATATCAGAAACTTGGGTGGTTACCCTTAAAGATACTTCCTGATGAGTCTATGCGTCCAAAATTCCTGAACTTTGGACTCATTTTGTTTGTCTCGAGTTGTAGAGTCCCATGGTCGGGATGGATCTTCCAAACTTGGGTCTCACCTGTGAAAAACCACAGGAAAACAATATTTCAAATTTTTTTTTTTTACAACAGCAGCAGCAACACTGCTGTTGTCAGAACCAAGATGCTGGCGCGTCCTGCGTCATTAGACGGACAGACGGACGCAGGGGCCCACGCCCCTGCGTGTGGGCCTCACCATAATGTTTATTTGTTATCCAACCTGCTCACGAGGTGGGTCACCCCATTAGTGGGCCCCCCTCCAAAAATGAGACAGATCCAAAACTCAAGTGGCCCACACCACATGAAACAGTGAAATTAAATATCTAACATTGAAATCTTTCTGGGGCCCACAGAAGTGTTCGATCAAGTTGAAATTTATGTTTTCCCTTCATCCAGGTCCGAGTGACCTTATGAACTGGTTGGATGGCATCTGAGCATTTCAGTGGGTCCCACATGGGACCCACAATGATGTATATGTTCAAGACCACTGTCCAGTGGACGGTGGCGCCCACCTTGATGTTGTAGCGTCTCCACCGTCCAGCGGACGGTGGAGCCCTCCTTGATGCGTGTGCCCCCCTTGTCCAGCGGTAGTGGGACCCGCCATGATGCATGTGATGCATCCAGACCGTCCATCCGCTTGGTGGAATCATTTTAAGGCATGAGTGGCTGATTAGGTGGGCCACTCATGTATGGGCTAGGCCCTTTGAATTACAAAAAGGCCTATGGGTTAGGCTCAATTGATTTATGAAAGGCTTATGGGTTAGGCCTATTTGATTCATATAAGGCCTATGAACTTGGG
Source organism: Magnolia kwangsiensis (assembly GCA_037074715.1). Lineage (NCBI taxonomy): Eukaryota > Viridiplantae > Streptophyta > Magnoliopsida > Magnoliales > Magnoliaceae > Magnolia > Magnolia kwangsiensis. The sequence goes on along the minus strand of CM073586.1, from coordinate 47,259,675 downwards.
CCCACTTGATATGTAAAGCCTATGGGCTTAGGCTCACTTGATATCTAAGGCCTATGGGTTTAGGCCCACTTGATATGTTTCAAGTCCATGGGATTAGGCCCATTTGATGTATTCCAAGGCCCATGAAATTGGACCCATTTGATGCATTTTTAAAGCCCATGGAAGTAGGCCATTTGATATATGTAAGGTCTAGTGGTTAAGGCCCATTTGGCGTACATATGGGGTTCAATTAGTGTGGCCCATTCGTTACCTTTAAGACTCATGAGTTAAGCTCATTTGATGCAGTCCAAGGCCCATGGATTTTGACCCATTGCAATGCACATAAGACCCATTGGTGTGACCCACTTATGTGGACCATCTGATGAATAAAAGGCCCATAAGATATGGCCCATTTGATATATATGTAAGGCCCAATGGGAAGAACCTACGGTCCATTGCAATGTGTAATTCCAATACAGACTAAGTAGCGATGTTTACAAAGATCGTGCCTTGGGAGCAATGTTGGTTTGACGTCCACATTGCGAGTGTAATGTTAGTTGGATGTCCACATTACGACTCTCCTTAGGGCCCATTACTGGACCGTACTTGCTGTGTATAGGCCGTCCAGGCCCATCTGCGTTGTAAGAATGGTTCATCACTCATTTACATGTTTAGTATAGTTTCATGACTCATGATCATACGCATCATATGTATGCTTGATATGAGGATTGACTGATCATAGCATATGCCTTCGGACAGGTTGTTTATGGGCTCCTGGTTAGGCAATGTTGCCCTACATGAGTGCACGATATGCACAGGATTTGTTGCATGACTGGATAGCGTGAATCATGCATTTCACATTGGTATGACATGGTTATTGTACGCCCTAGCGACATCAGGGCCGTAGCCTCCACAGACGCATCGTGGTTGGCAAGATTGGATACCGAAAATCTTGTTCTATATGGGGTGTTATAGATATCCCTGGGTGAAAGTCCCTAAACTCTTAAGGTACAAAGAGGTTGCTCCAACGTCTAGACCGAGTGGATAGATGAGCGCTGAGTGCCGAATACCAGTTGGTTGTGCTCTCCACTGTGTCGTGGTCGGTTGGAAGGGGGTGCGGCCTTACCCGCCCGAGTGTAGGGGGTAATCCTAGGCTGAGTTTGACCAGCTCGAGGAATGGGTCCGCTATCGACGAGTCGTGCCCGATATTGGCAGACGGATAGTGTGGTCTCTTTCACTTACCTTATTACGCGCGATGTGGCGGTAATCTGATTTAGAGTGTACTAAACCCCGGTGATATCCCATATTTGAGTTGTATTGATGTGTAGACATAGATGAGGATCTATATGCTTGAGTTGCATTGCACATCGCATGGCCTTAGGATGGCCGATACCATTCATGTCTTGCATCGCATAGCCTTGGTATGGCTCATAATATTATGGATCCATCTGCATATTCCGCATTACTCTGACATTGCATGTTCATATTACTACCATGCGCACACACTTTCACCACCCTCTAAGCTTTCTATAAGCTTATGCATGATTGTTGCGTGCAGGTGACGTTGGTTCGTAGCAGCGCTGAGGCAGGAGCACGTTGCAGCTCATTTTTGGAGTTTTTGTTCTTTACCATTGTATTTCCCTTTATGCTCATTGTACTTGTAAAGTTTTTTATCATAGTGGAAATGTTATGGAGTTCTTGGTTGTTGTTTGTGGGTTATGCCATTGGTTATGCTTATTACGAATCAAACTGACGTTGAAAATCCTCCTCGTAGCATCTCAGGATCGAAACCTGGCGAATGGGAGCTAGGAGCCGAGAATGGGGTTCTACGGAGGCTGTCGGCGCCGGATTCGGTGATCGGGAATTTTGTGAGCCCGGTTTCTGAGTTTGGGGCGTGACACAAACTAACAAGTGTAATGGCATCTAATCAGCATCCCTATAACCCCATCAATTAGGACATGCTCTATATAGACCCGTCTAATAGCTGTATATAGGAGAAACCCTCCTCATCATCATAGAAATCCAGCTTCGCTTCGCAAGCATCGCCATCATCTGAAACTAAAACAGGGGCTGGTTGGTGTTTAAAACACCGTCCCGTAACGTGGGAGTGAGTGATCAACTCAGTGGAACAATAAAGCAAAGGTTAACATGTTATCAATTCAGTCAAGCAGTAATGATAACGTAATACAACAATTAGGTCCTAAGTACTCTTGTTAATGCAAGAATGATATAAAATATTGATGCATGCCCTCTCTTACTCTCCCTCAGCGTCTTCATCTCACGACATGCATGTCATCCTCCCGAAAGTGCTCTTCCTCGCCAAAGCACATGCAGTGCGGTGCATGCTCATGTTAGCTAATACTTAATAAGATTGATTCAGACAATAATATTGGGAAGTTAAGGTACCTCCCTTATATCAATTTCCAAACAGTGATCCATTCTAGGGTCGTTAATCCTAGTAAATCTCATATGATGTTTCGGTTCTAGGTCGCTACAAAGGGCTCATCACCTGATCAGTGTAGGCCTAGTTTATACTCTAGTGGCTACAGAAAGACTTGTCGCCTCAACGTAGTCTCAGAGTATGCTCGAGGTCACTACAAAGTTCTCGTTACCTAATCAGTGTAGGCCGACAACTCGAATACAGTGTCCCATACCACCATATTCGGCTCACGAGCTTTGGTTGTTCACTGGTCACTACAGGGAGGCTCTTCGCCCTAGCGCAGGCCGACAGCTGGACCACGGTGTCCCATACCACCATGCCTGGCTCATGAGTCTTAGCAGATCAAGGTACCAAGGTTAAACGGGTTTTCACTGGTGAGTTTAGTACCTTAGATTCAAGCAGTAGTGTCCATACATGGTGAACATACATTGGGCCAATCAGGTTACTTGACAAGCTTGACTGGTACGAGCGTACGCTGAAGTAACTGACAAGGTACCATTGTCGACAACCATCGTACCACTCGGATTTATCGAATGTGTCTTATGTGGCGAAACGACCTCAGCCACTAATTCGAGAATCATTTCTGATTGCCTGGACTACATCATAGCCCCAATCATATCCAAACACAGTAGGCATTCCTATGCGATAATTAATCAGCATGTGACAACTACTTTCAAGAATAAATTGCATTGAGCATTCTAATAAACTCATACTGTACATGTTATCATACATAGTTATCCCATACATGAAGCACATAGTAATAAGATAGGTTACATGAAGGAAACGGTAACTATAGATAAGGGATTTGAGAACCTTATCTCAATACCCTCATTAAAATACATTGCAACAAACATTTTCGCATTCAGGCATTTTATCAAACACTTAGTCTACACATTACAACATACATGTAACATGTTAGTTATAACATATATTATAGAAATCCTTTCATAAGGAGTTACCATACAGACAACAAACCTATATGCACAATCTAATACTCATGGTAAGCACAAATCATGAATCCATATTCATTCAGGCATTTCAACAAATGCATGAAATGTATTATTTTTAACATAGTTCACATATATATGTAATACACAGAAATCATTGCATCTAAGCACATCTGACAGCAATCAAGTCAGTCATAAATCATTAACTAACATTGAATGCCTTGAAAATCATAAATTAAATGTTTACAGTCCGCACCTTTTGTCGGTACGCCGACTACGAACTCGGTTCGTCTACGACACCTTTGTCTATGGCACAACGACTACCTAATTTATGAAATAGATTAACTATTTCACAATCTACTCTATTTGAATCCCTAAGACAGATTAGGGTTAGGGTTTACTTACTTAAATCAAACTCAAAGTTCATAGAATAACATAGAAGAGAGGCGATTCAGTGTGCGTAGCAACAGGGAAGGATTACAGTAAAACTCCTCACAAACTCCCTCTTCTTCCTTCTTCTTTTCCTCTCCCTTTTTCTCTCTCTCTTACCTAGGGTTTTAAAATTCGTATGGGAGAGAGAGGGGTGGGTTTATGGTCCTTATATAGGCCCAGGACTGACACAAATGGCTCCACGGCCATGGTATACTTATATTTTAGCCAAATGCAGGCCGTTTTGGTCCAACGGAGTTGTTCTGAAGGCCCCTTTTCTACATGTGGTTGGACTTAAGATCCCTGACCATGGATCTAGGTTAGGCTAAGCTTTCAGTCTGATCGAGTCAGTGGATCGGCCATGGGGGACCTGTTTCAGTTTAACGGTCACCGATACTTGATTAGGGCCACAAGTGCACTGACATGTGTGGGAAATTTTCCCTGATCCAAGGGTGTATTTGGGTCAGATTCTAATGGTCTGAATCCTTATATTTGGCTGACAAGCGACACGACTCAGATTTTTTTAATTTGGATTTATTTCTAAAAACATTCACGTTTCTTAAACACTTCGCTCCTGGCTCAAGTAAATCGTCATGGGATACCATCTGGACTTGATTTCTGAGGTGGTTGTCAAGTCTAGCAAGAGGGTCATAATCGTATAACTTTGAGGTAATCGGGCTTTCGACCTGCGGTCCAGGTTCGATACGAAGTTTTGGCATGATCCCGATAGCAACCGGGTTTAGAGATTGATCCTAGTTTCTAGGTAATGTAACATTAGCGGTTCTACTCATTTTGGGTCTTATATTTCATACTTAAAGTGGTTCAAGATAATTCTATTGAGTATTTAGTTTAGTACTTTACTAAATTATGTCCAAATTATGAAAGAATATGTTCGTAAGAAAGTTCTACGCCCCTTTCTGGTACTTCTAGTTATTATATTATTTTAATTATTTTTCTAGTATTTCATCATCAAGTTTACTCCGTCTCCATCAAATTTCATAAGATTTCGTGTTGTAGAAAAATTCTAAAAATTTTAGAAGCAGCAGCTGTCCAAACTATAATTTTTGGACAGTTGTCACAATGACCTATTTTTAACTATACTAAATATTTTTTTTATATTTTTCACATATTTTATATGAAACTAGATGCATTTATCTTCAATCTAGATTTTGAATCACCTAAATTCGAGTTATAACAAGGGAGATATGACTTTTTGAAGTCAGATGAAAAATGCAGGAAAAATGCAGAAAACGGGCCGCCCGACCCGCCAGCCCCACTGCACAGACGAGGCCTCGCCAAACTAGCTAGCCCGTCTCTTGTCACTGGACATTTGGGCAAGGGCTCACCCCAGGCGAGATTTCACCCCCCCCCCCCCCCCCCTCCCCCGGCGGTGCCGGATACATGCAGGACCCACCTCGAGTCCCCCCGAATTGTGTCGTTTGGGCCCCCAAGTCCATCGAGGCATTATTGGGTCTCAATTGCAAACTGGAATGAGTTATTTAACGTGCAATATATGATTTTGGGGTAGGAGAAGATGATCCATCCAACTGATTTATTAATTTTGTCAGATTCAATAAGGTTAATGTCAAAAACCCATTTTATTCATGTATTTACCATTTACAGTAAGTTTTAGTTTAAGTATAGTTCTTCACCATTTAAAATGTAGGATTTATGTCTAATATGAAAGTACTTGGAGAAATTTGAATAATAAGATGGTGAAAGGTAAGATTTTGAAGGAAATGGGTTGAAAGGGGATTTGAGGCTTTAGGATTGACTTCTGAGAAGTTAATTTAAGGTATTATGATCGACTCATTACCTAAGGACATCTAACTCCAGGTTGAAAAAAATCCGGGGTGTTACAATTTGAGAATATTTTATATGTAGAAGGGTTAAAACATAATTTATTAAGCATCTCTCAAATATGCATTAATAATTATAGTGTAAAATTCACCAACCAAGGGTGTAAACTTTTAAATAAAAATGGTTCTGTAATTTTAACTGGTTGCAAAACTTCTAAAAACTGCTACATTGTGAGTGATTCAAGCTCATTTAATCTATTGTGTTATATGGTCCATACTGATGAAATCTAATTATGGCATAAATGCCTTTAGACATGTACACTATTACAACTTGTATAAATTGAGCAAAAGAGAGTTGGTAAGAGGTTTACCCAAAAAATATGTGGTGAATGTCAGATTGGTAAACAAACAAGGAGTACTCACAAAAGGTAAACTCCAATGCCACATCTAAACCACTCAAACTTCTCCACATGTATCTCATTGGACCAACTAGAACGAAAAGTTGAGGTGGCAAGAAGTACATTCTGATAATTTTTGATGACTTTACCAGATACACTTGGGTAGTCTTCTTAAGAGAGAAATAAAAAATTCTCTATAAAGTAAAGAGGATACTTAAATGTATCCAAACGGAAAAAGAATCACAAGTATCTAAGATCCATAGTGATCATGGTTCAGAATTTGAAAATAGCAGTTTTAAGAAATTTTACAGTGATCAAGGAATATCAAATGAATTTTCTGCTCCTAAAACACCACAACAAAATGGTGTAGTGGAAAGAAAAAATAAAGTACTTCAAGAAATGGCAAATGTTATGCTAAATAGTATGAATCTTCCTAAAAATCTTTAGGCCGAAGCCATAAATACTGCTTGTTATATAATTAACCGCATTTATACTAGAAAATTAAATGGTAAAACGGCTTATGAAATGTGGTTTGATAAAAAGCTTACTGTCAAATACTTTCAAGTTTTTGGCAGCAAGTGCTACATTCTACGTGACCGTGAAAATTTGGGAAAATTTGATACCAAAAGTGATGAAGGGATATTTTTAGGGTATGCTCTAAATAGTCGAGTGTATCGAGTTCTTAACAAGAGGACTAGTGTAATTTAAGAGTCCATTAATATGGTTATTAATGATCACTCGAATCACCTGCCACAAGTTCAGAAAATGATGAAGTTCTTTTAATTGATAAACTAGACTCTTCATCAAGTCAAAATAACACTGAACTGATAACAGTTAAAGACCATCCATCTAATAAATCCTTAGAAACCCTCTCATTGGTGTGTGCACTCATAAACAACTTGAAGATATGTGTAACTACATGTGCTTTACATCTTAGATAGAACCGACTAACGTGAAAGAATCTCTTACTGACGAAAACTGGATTGTAGCGATGCAAGAAGAACTTAATTAATTTATTAGAAATGATGTTTGGTATTTAGTTCCAAGACCGAAAGATAAACACATTATCGGAACAATATGGATTTTCAAAAATTAGTCTGATGAACTTGGCAATATTATTAGAAACAAAGATAGGCTAGTTGTACATGGGTATACTCAAATTGAAGGCATTGATTATGATGAGACCTTTGCCCTAGTAGCTTGTCTTGAATCAATCAGACTATTTATATCCATTATGTACTTTAGAAAGTTTAAAATATACCAAATAGATGTAAAGAGTGCATTTTTAAATGGCGATTTACATGAAGAGGTGTATGTTGAACAACCATTGGGTTTTGAAGACCCTAAACATGATAATCATGTCTATCACCTAAAAAAGAAACTTTACGGTTTGAAACAAGCTCCTAAGGCATGGTACGAAAAGTTGACTAAGTTTCTACTAAGTCATAACTGTATAATGGGAAGTGTTGATAAGGCACTGTTTGTAAAGAAACATAATGATCACATACTAATAGCGCAAATCTATGTTGATGATATTATCTATAGATCTACCTGTGCTAACATGACTGTTGAGTTTACAGATCTTATGAAATCTAAATTTGAAATGAGCATGGTTGGAGAATTAAACTATTTCCTAGGGTTGCAAGTCAAACAACTCCCTGATGGTTTCTTTATTTCTCAAACTAAATATGCTCTGAACTTAGTTAATAAGTTCAGATTTGAGAGTGGAAAAAAATTTTATACTCTAATGAGTACTAATTTAAAACTCTCAAAGGACTCTACAGTTAAGAGTGTGGATCCTAAGTTGTATCACAGTATGATAGGTAGTTTGCTTTATTTAACCGTCAGTCGACCTGATATTGCATTTAGCATAGAATTTTTGTTAGATATCAACCTGACCCTAAAGAGCCACATGTAATTGCTATTAAGCGGATTATAAGATATGTCGCTAGTTCAACAAATCTTGGTCTTTGGTATCCACATGATACTAGTGTGTAATTAGCTAGTTACACCAATGCAAATTAGGTTGGTAACATTGATGATCAAAAATCAACCAGTGGTGATTGTTTCTATATATGGAACTATTTAGTTTCTTAGCTAAGTAAGAAACAAAGTTCTGTATCGCTCTCAACAGCTGAGGCTAAATACATTGTTGTAGGTTATACATGTACTTAGCTAGTATGGATGAAAGGAATGTTAATCGATTATGGAATTACGCAAGAATCCATAGTTTTATATTGTGATAATTCAAGCGCAATTAATATCTCCAAAAATCCAATCCAACATTATGAACCAAGTATATCGACATTAGATATCACTATATTCATGAATTAGTGGAAGACGACAATTTCTTTAGATTATATTCCCACCGAGACTCAACTTGCAGACATATTCACAAAACTGCTTGACAAAAGCAGGTTTTCAAAATTGAAATTTGATCTTGGTATGTACAATATGAATTGATGATCCATATCTTTATGTATCATAGTGTATATATTTGTTATTTTGAGATTTAAAAAAAATTTATGAAAACTTGTAAATTGTGTGTTGTGCATGACTAGTCGAGTACATACTCGACCAGTCGTGGCATGACCGGTCGAGCATGTACACGACCTGTTGTGAAACACAGGTTTGACCTTTTATTTGGGGAAAAAATCACTTTTTCTTCATTTTTATCTTCTTCTCCAACGAGCCCTACATCAACCAGTCGAACCCATCTTCGATTCCTCCATGGTAAGTGCGTTATTTTCAATTTTCTTGTAGATTCAAGTCCTTTGTACTTCTTTTTCTTCATTTGTGTGGTTTATTTCATGTTTTATGTTGGTTTTTGGAGTATTCTATTAGAAAATTTGATCTACTAGAAACCCATTTTGCCTCTTTTGCAATCTCTTTCTTCCTTAATTTATTTGTTGCAAATGGAGGGTAAAACTAGGAAGAAAGGATCTCGTGATCCTTTTTCATCTCGTTCGGCTCCTATCATGGTGCACCACCTTCGGTCGCCCAAGGATGATCCCAATTATGTGCAGGATATTCGTTTATGCAATGTGATAGTAAAATGGCCAGTTAACATTGATCATTTGGCTCCTTTTAATATACTTTCTCTCATTTAGTTATCGGATGAGATAACATACTACATTGGGGTGGGCTGGCATACTGCTCCATCGCACAAGCTATATATGTGTGCATTACTAATTTTTTTATCAAAAATCTGACATTTTCTATTACGACCAGAGAAGGTCCAATTAATGTGGACCGTTATCTTATTTCTGGATTAATGGACCTTCCAATTAATGACGAAGGTATTCCCATTAGTTCTTTAGTGGAAAAATCTTCTGAAATCGAGAAGTGAATGCTCACTAGGGATTTATGTAATATGAATGTGGAATGCAGTACTGGGAATGCGATTGCCTTCAAGTTTATGTTACTCAGATACAAAATTCTTCACAGGATTTTCATTTCAAATGTCTATCCTTGATCTGGTAACAAAACTGAACTTACTACATTCATGGTTTGTATTCTTCATTCTATCATTTTTAGAATCTCTATATGTCTTCCTTCTTTGCTTTGTCATAACATCATTCAGTTTCGTCTCCACCCAAGTCACAGTGATGTACCCTTTGCTTATCTTATGACTGTGTTAGCCACCCATAGTTTAGTAGCTATGCCTGTTGGAGAAGCTCTCATTCATCATCTACCCTTCAACAACTCTAACATTAATAAGATGAATTTGAAGTTAGCCCCAAGCCAAGTTAATGTGGATGCTGGTGAAGCTCCTGCCATAAATGAAGAGGAGAGTGATTTGCCTCCAGATGATATCAATATAGATGACCTTTTTGATAAAATTGAATCCAATTTTTTTGTTGATCCTGATTAGCAGCCATCTGACTTTGATGCGCGTTTGCGCTCACTTGAGGAGAAGGTTGAAAGTATGAATGTGTCCTATGAAATACAATTTAAATATATGTGCAAATATCTTATGCGCATTAATAAGCGACTTCATCAAATTGATCCTTCCATACCTACTCCATCTTTGGGTTCAGATTAGTATTTGAATATGTGTTTTGTAATAATAACTTTTAAACTACTTGAACTTCTCTTATTTTATGTGCTTGGACATGCTTGCTAATGGACTTGGTTAACTTGGTAATCTTAATCATATATTCTTTTATTTCTCATTACTCTTCTATTTACTTCCATATTTATTTACTTCCATTATCATTTATTAATTCTTTCCTTTGTCATATTGTGACAAAAAGGGAGAGAATTTATTCTATCATGGTTATTTCATTATGATGAATGTAGGATTGTGGATAGGTAGGAAAATTGTTTTTTGTATGGAGTATGGTAGTAAGGGAGAGTAAGTAAGGGGGAGTATTGACGAGTATTGATTGATGATGCGTATTGGTTTAACCAGGTTATAACTGGTGCATGATTCTTTAACCAGATTATAACTGGTCCATGATTCTTTATTGTGCGTGTTATACGTATCTTATTTTAATGAAGTGTGTTTTATCACAAATTTGTTAAAGGGGGAGATTGTAAGTGCTATGTTTTCTAGCTCCTATGATTGTCCAATTTTGTAGTACCAAAACCTCTTAGAATCTGTATCTTTTTTAGTTCGTCTTCAAGTTCAAGATGATCCATTTCAAGATTCAAGCATCACAAGTATAAGAGTTCAAGTACAACATCAAGTGATAGTTCAAGCTTTCATGCTTCTACTACGTTAAGACAATATACTTTACTTTTGTACTCAAAGCTCAAGGTGAATTGCAACTCAAGTACCTCAAGTTTAAGCTTCAAAGTGTTTCAAATTCAAGCTTCAAAGTGTTACAAGTTCAAGCTTCAACATACTTCAAGATGTCAAGCTTCATGTACTTTAAGATCATCTATCAACCGAAGAAATGATGATGCAATGTTCAAACATCGCTTATAAGGTATGAATGACCCTAGATTGACCATAGGCTAGGTCATATTGATTGCATGCTTAAATTGGGTCACTTTATAAGTGTATAAGCTTTTTCTCAACTAGTCTTAGTCTATGATCAACTAGTTCTAGTACTGGCTCGACCACTTTAAAAATTTCCTCGACTAGTCCAAGGTTTGTTACTATTTTTTAATATTTTTTGTTATATCCTCGACCAGCCTGGAGACTACTCGACTAGTCGAGTGAACAGTGCTTGACCATTCGAGCAAGCTCAACTCAAAGTCCAGCAACTAAATTGGGTCCTACACGTCCAGTCGAGAGTTGGGCTTGACCAGTCGTGAAGGCCACTCGACCGATCGAACCTCTCACTTGATCAGTCGTGGAATGACCTTATCTTATCGTGCCTAAATTTTCAAAAGTTTGTTGGTCCTTCGACTAGTTGAGCTATCCTCTGGGCTAGTCGAGTGAATAGTTTCTACACTTATAAATAGACCATGATTTTCATAGTTTTTTATTCAATTCAAGAAAAATCAAGACACCACTCTGAGAAATAAGTTTGTGATATTCTTAAGCTCATTTAATATTCTCTTTAATTTAGCTTTTTGTATTTTATTTTGAGATTCTACATTCTAATCTTCTTTGAAGAAGGAATTTAAGTTTTTTCCTTTTTAGAATCAAAATCAAATCAAGCTAGCCTAAGGTGATTTAATTTAAAAATCATTTAGAACATAGAACCTTTTCATAAGTGAGTGTGGACATTAAACATCTACGTTGAACTTGTACTCTGAATTGGTTCTACCGGGCTGCATCAAAGGAGAATATCCAGATAAGTATTTAACATTTATGTAAATCTATTCTTTTGGTTTCTTTGAGATTGTGCAAGGAAAAATATCTTTCTTTTAGTTTGTCTAAGGTGAGCCAGAAAACTTAAAGTGTGGGTTTTTGAATTGTGCAAACCCACTTGAAAGACACAATTGTAAAGGTTTTAGGTGAACCTTGAAAAACCTATTGCATAGTTAACACCAATATCCACTGTGTGAGGATATTGGGAGTGGAGTAGTTGTGTGGCTATTTTTCTAAACAATTGGTGTACACACAATCAAACCACTATAATTTCTGATCTTGTGGAGGATGGTTGATTGTGGCATTTGTAAATGTTGTAATTTCCTCTTAAGCATTTGTGGAGAATGTTGTAATATCTTTTTATGCAAGTGTGGGAATACTGTAATAACTTAGTTATTTTCTTTGTTATTTTTTTCTTTATTCCTCTGTATCAATTTGGGATTTTGATACACAAACCGTTTTAGGAATCAAGTTGTCCTACCATAAGCCATTAGCTTTTGGTGTAAGGTTGTCCTTAGAACAACATCTGTATCAACCTTTCAATACTTATATATTTGAGGTTGTTATTCATTTCTGCTTTGTGGGATTATTTAAGTGTTATCTTTATTTTCATTTATTTAATTTCGTATTTAATTTTTAATTTGGCATAGTCCTATTCACCCCCCTCTAGGACTCTTAGCTCAGACTTTTCGATGTCACACCCCAAATCTGGGGACAGACAGCTTCCCTGATGTCACGAATCCGACACTCGACTTCCATAAGCCAATTCTCGAGTTCGCCGCACCACAAGGAAGATTTTTGACTAAAATTATATAATAAAATAATAATAATAATACCTGAGTATGAAGATCCATAATCAACACTCTCCATTATAAATCTTAATGGTTATAAGTACAATGCTTTTCAAAAGGTATACATTGTCAACATTGCTAAATTGAAAAATAGATACAATGCATCGAGAAAGCTAAGTCTTCCAAGCTACTCTTGCCCTGAAAAAAATGAAAAATAGGAAGCTTAAGCAGAAAGCCTAGTAAGTACACACGTGTGTGCAGTGTGTCCTACATGCAATTAAGATAAATATGCCACAAAGAAATCATGTATGGTGAAAGGTGTGTTGTACATAAGGTATGATGTCGATATCAATGCAATGCATATACATCATAGTAATACTCCGAGTCCATGGTACCATCATCACCAAGTCATATTTTCATTTCTCCTATACCACATCCACAATCATATTACGCACATCCATAATCACATTATCATCATCATATTGTCATGCTATATCATAATTGTATATCTCGAGAAAACACCGTGGCTAACACTTATGCAGTAGACACCAACAATCGACCTCGTTATCCACCAATGGTGTTACAACCTCCATTTTTTATACTAGCAGCGGACTTCATTTGCACTTCTCCTCGCTGGTGGGTCAGACCGGTCCTTTTTTGCACCTCAGCCCTTAAGCAGATTGAACCCACCTCTTCTCAACCTGACCTCATCAGTGGTAGTCAAATCCATGACCCATGTATTAACTCAGCCCCGACAGTGAGGTATCCCTAACTAGCATTGGGGTTTAGGAACCTTCAACCCAAGGGGCACATCATCCCCTACTATTTCTACACTTCCGGTGTCCCGTTCATTTTCAGGGATAACCCAAGTCATCATCATAGATTCATATTTCGTCGTCAAAATCCAACTCATGTTATACGACATGACTGTGGTATTTCGATAATCATATATGTCATGATTATGCATGAATTCAAGCAATTATGATAATGTATACGTTCAAGTGCATGTCGTATGCATACAATGCCATGAGTTTAGGGTCTGTGTAACCTTTAAGCCAAAAATGACATATAATCATCATGTGCCACTATCAACTATATCAAACCATGGTCATGTGACTAAACTAAAGAGGACATATCTTACACATGAATAAATGTATTGAAGTACACTTGCACATACCATCATTCCATGGTGCATGAGTATGATTAATATCAACATGACCAAGTCGATGAATTTAGTATGTTATGAAGTGGAACAACTAAATTAAGATATTAAATCACATACTTCTATTAAACATAATCACTAACATCACTAATATTATCCATAACTATCATAATCAGAAGCATTAATTGTATTCAAAATTACACCATATCTGTGAGACCCGTATCCTAGCCTGTACCGTTCCGTAGGCTTCTGTGGTCTTCCCGGTCGAATTTCTGTGACTCGCGATTTGTTATTAGCATTTGCGTGCGATCCTGAGTCATGTCCCGTATATCAGAGTCAGCTCGACTCAAGACTTGTACGCTAGCGATCGCACCGTTGCCACGGTTCCGACGCGATGACTCGTGCACCGAGGCGATACCCAAGGTAGGAGATGTGGGTTCGTGTTCAGTTCGAGGAAAAACGTCGCGCATTGCAATCCCAAAAAAATGTCCCATCAATTACATCAAATGTCAAGTATTCCATCCCATCATGTCAAGTACAACAACCGTCCCCAAGTAACCCCTAAGTCAACTCTCTGAAAGTGCCCTGGTTTGTCAGTTAGCATGAGTGTTGAGTCAACTTGATAGAGAAGCTCCATAGGAAGATCAATCAACTGTCTGCCTCAACCAGATGTGTGCTCAAACTCGCCACAGGTAAATCTAAGTCTCACATCCCATGTCCCAAAACACCAGGTAAATAAAACCCTTTAAATTGGTTAGAATATCATAGGGTTTTTTGGGTTAGAAAACTTTTTTACAAATTTAGAAAATCTCTAAGTTTTCTACCACTATCGATTTATCGGTAGACAGATCCGTATAATCGAGAAGTGTTGTCAATGTCCTCAATGATTAATCGATACCATCGAAATGAGGACAAAAGATGTCCAACAACCACATATTCATCTGGACAGAATTATCGATGTATCGATACCCCTATCGATATCATCGATATTTGAAACTCGAGTCACTGGATAAAATTGACAACAGAGAGTTTGTGTCCCATTTTTTTATATAGAAAATCATGTAGACCTTTGATATATCGAAGTACTCCTCAATATCCTCGGAATTCAAAAACCAATGATATCGGAAGGCCTTCGATGATATCGGTCCTGGACACAATTTTCCAGTAACATTTTTCAGGTGGTTTTTATCTTGGATCGAAGGTCACTCGATAGAATAGATATTCAAATATCAATGATATCGAGGTCGGGTCGACGTCATCGAGAAATGAAATCATCTTTCCAACAAGCTTACTATAAAATTCATTTGATTTATCGATGCATCGACATTGTCATCGATATCATCGACATTCAAATTCCGATGATATCAAGTGTACCTTGATCATATCCTTGACCTGAAAAATTTCAAAGGCATTGTCTATCTCATTTTCAAATGTCGAGGAATCGATCCTCGTGTCGATGAAATCGGAGTTCGAAATCTGATGACATCGACATAGGTTTCGATCTCCTCAACCAGTTGGCAAAAGTTTTTAAAAGTGTATGACATTTGAGTTTGTGTCATCGATCGGCCAATCGATGCAATCGAGAGTATACACTTGATGATATCGACCCTTCTCGATGATATCAAACTCTGTCATAAATGTGCCTGTTTTATATCCGTTGGAACTTTTTGCCTATATATAGAGAGCTTATCTTTAGTTGTTGGTAGAGAAAAAAGAGAGTTCTTTTGAGTGTTTAACCTTAGATCATTTACCCAAAGCTCTTTCTCTCAAGGGAGTTCACCCTCCAATCCACCCTCATCATTGATATTCAATAGAGTAGATTGGGGAATGAACTTCCATATTCAAGGATCATCCATCTGCCACCTTAATGGTAAATCATTAAGCTGGGATACCTTAAATGCATAGATGATTGGAATCACTCTATCTCTTTTATAGAAAAATATTTGAGAGTAGGATTCCATCATAACCATGACCGAACCCGTCGCCATGCATTAGTATATCTTTTGAGTTACAGTTCAAGGAAGCAGAAGATTCCTCATCAATAAAGGAGGAGATCAACAATGAGCTAAAAAGGACTCATCTACTTATCTGTAAGTTATCAGAGTCCAGAGGACCCTTGTGATCATTCGTTTGTAGGATTGGGTCTAAGGTGTTTCTCACCCCTTGCAAGTCCTCTAGGAGGCTTCCGGCGGGAGTGTATGTGGTGGGTGTGTTGTGTTGACCCTTGCTCATGAGAGCATAAAAAGTCAGCCTAAGTATAGGTTGTAAAGGTTAAAGGTGAACCTGATTTAAAACCTTGGGTTTGGGGTGAACCGTGTGAAACCTCTTTAGTGAAATCCAGTACACTCAAGGGTTGAGTGCGGTTACCGGGAGTGGAGTAGACAAGTAGTCGAACCACTATAAAAATGACTGTGTTTGAGATTGTTATTGTCTTTCATTTGTTTATGTAATTTCCTTAAATACTTTTATATATGATTATGTGAGATCATAACTCACACACATGCACAGTCATATCCATCATAAGCTAGTTCGTATATTGTTCATCTCTCAAATAGTTTATGATTGGATCCTCTACTGGGCTTGGAAGCCAGTAGAGTTGCTCTTAAGTAATCCTAATATATGCTTATTATATGGATTTGAGTGATAAGATTTTAAATTGTTATAAAATTATTAAAAAGTCATATTCACCTCCCTCTAGGACATATCGACATATTCTTACTTCAACTAAAGCGGTCTTTACCACAATTTCAATTGGTATCAAAGCGGGTCTCTCTTCAAGGGCTTCATCGCTTAGAGAGTGATCTTGTCTGAAGTTGGGAATATGGCCAAAGGAGAGGGCTCATCGGCCACTAGACCTCCAGTATTTGATAAATCAAATTATGCATACTGGAAGGCTAGGATGCACTACTTTTTAAGATCTTTGGATCATGATGTTTGGGATATTGTTGAAAGAGGATATGTGCCACCTACTAAACAAGTAGTACTGAAAAATGGCACAGCTATCACCAAACCAAAATCCAAAGAAATGTGGACAACATTCGACAAAGAAAGGCAAACATCTGAAGCTAAAGCTATGAATGCTATCTATTGTGCTGTGTCCCAAGATATTTTCAATCAAATTAGTATGTGTGGGACAACCAAAGAAGCATGGGATTTGTTGTAAATAACCCATGAAGGAACAAGCACTGTGAAGAGATCTAAACTGTAACTCCTGACATCACAGTTCGAAAGTCTTAGAATATAAGAGCATGAGACCTTCATGGAGTTTTTCACAAAATTGAATATCATTTGCAACTCCATGGGTGGATTAGGAGAGAAAGTTCTGGTATAAAAATTTGTAGGAAAATTCTAAGATCCCTACTGGAACGATTCAATCCTAAAGTAACAACCATTGAAGAATGTAGGAACATATACGAGATGAAAGTAAAAGAACTGGTAGGTTCCCTACAGACATTTGAACTACATTTCAAACAAACTCCTAAATCCAAAACTATTATCCTCAAAACTTCAAAGAAAACAACAAATGAGGACATTGAAAGTGAAAGAGAAGATGAATATGAAGAAGTAGATTTGTTGGCTCAACAATTCAGAAAGTTCTTTCAGAAAAATCGTGACCATCCATTTAAAGGAAGAAAGGTGGACAACAGACCTCTTGTGGGTAAATTTGGTAAAAATACCAAAGAACCACAATGTTATGCCTGTTAGAAGTTTGGACACCTGTCTATTGAATGCCCAAACAGAAAAACTAAGGGCAAGAAAATGGCCGCCACATGGGATGATACAGAAGAGTCAAACTCAGAATCGCGACTTAGAGAGCGATGGAGATAAAAAAATCTTTAAAAATCCTTATGATCTCCACTGCTCCAATCATTCCCATTGAAACTAAGAACGAGGAAGAACCACATGCCACTGAATCATTTCCGTTAGATAATGAGGAAACTAAAAAGGAAGAAGAAGAAGAACAAAACAAAATACAAGATGCCTTCAATCAACTCTACACCCATAGCATCAACATTCTTAGAAGACTTGGAATGTTTGAAAATAAAAAAGGAATTGCTGTAAAAAGATCTAGATAGAACTTTGAAAATTAATACACATCTAATCAATGATTTACAACAATATCATTCAGATAATGATAGACTTTAGAGAATTAACACCTTCCTTAAATTTGAGTCTGGAAAACTAAATAAACAAGTCAAGCAATTAAAAGATAAAAACATGTTCCTTCAAAACGAAAATCATACACTCCTGTTTGATTTAAAAGAATCCAGAAAAATCGCTAAGCTAAACTATAAGTTTTCCCAGAGTGATGAGAAGTTAGAAAAACTCTTAGGTATGGAAAAACCTGGAAAGGACAAGAGCAGCTTAAGATATGATAGAACAAAGATTAGAAATGCAGCACCAACAACTGAAAAATCTACTGCTTCAGGTAGCAATAGAAGAACTACTGCAGTGTGTCATTTATGTGGTAATTTGGGTCATTATAAGGTTGAATGCTTGTCTCCTAGGAAGACTCAACATAGCTCTGGTCAGAATCATATTGGAAAATTCAAACCAACCAGAGAAGTGTAAAATGTCTAGAGTCAACCTAGGAATACGGATAAAAGAGATTCATATCCACCACTTAAAATGACTAACAAAGTGCATTTGAATCAAGTGGTCGAATTAAATAAGAAAATAAAATCTAATATAATTAAAAATCCTGTCATGAAATGGGTAATGAAAGAAAAGAAAAATTGCCTTCTCACTCGTTCAAATTATATAACAGGTAATAAAACTAAGTGGTACCTAGATAGCGGATGTTCAAGACATGTCACAGGTGACAAATCTCTTCTTACAAATTACTTAGATCTTAATAATGGGATAATCACCTATGGAGATGGAAGCATCACTAGGGTAATTAGATAGGAAATTATTAAAGGAATACAGTTGCTCAAAATTGAGAATGCCTTTTGCATAAAAGGATTAACACACAATCTTCTAGGAATTTCTCAAATATGTGACAATGAGTATGTGGTTACATTCAACAAGGAAAAATATGAAATCCTAGACCTCTCAGGAAAATTAGTGATGAAGGGTTCTCGCACAAATAACCACCGCTATGTCATCAAAGGTAAAGGAAAGGATGATCCCTATGTCTAGAAATACTGAGCATAGAAAAACAAGTCCAGGTCATGTATCAAGATCTGGATATTTGCTGAAATGATGCAACTTTTACTGAGCTCCTGATTATACATCTGAGGTCTCTCACCTCAGTCTTTTTGTATATAAACATTCTAATGTTTATAATTTTGATTTGTTCAATGCTTGTACAAAAATTTACTGTATATACTATTGATTCATAGATATACTAAAAGTATACATGAAGGGTTGTCTGAATACTTAAAATTAAAAACATTCACCTTTGATATGACTATCGATAAATCGGATGGATTTTTGATTAAATCGACTAAGGATCGATGTCATCGACGACCTCTCAAGTAGCTAAAACGTCGGGACAGTTGGTTTTCCCTAGAACTCTTCATTGAAAATTTAAATCAGGGTATATCGATTTCATCGAACCTTTGATCGATGATATCGAACGTTACTACTTAGTAAATATCGGAGGAACAGAAAAAGAGTTTTGTTCGTTGATTAAAACTTAGTTTTTCTATCTCTCAAAAAGGTTTCTCTTATAGATTCCAAATCTTCTTTCACCCCAGGATGTCTAAAGACAAAGATTTGAATCTTCCACAAAGTACCTCAACTGAGGGCAAGAAAGGTAAGAAGAATGCAACTGCTTCATCTTCATTTTTTGACTTAAGAATTGTGGCAGAACAAGCTGTTCATAGGAAGTGTATTGAACCCTTTAGGATCATCAATCTCTTAGAACTGATTTAGTGGAGTAATATCGTGAATTTTGGAGGAGGATTTTAACATCATCTTGTGCATCAGTTTCTGAACCTAATCTACAACGTTGAAAATAATCCTCCATTCATTTCAGTCGCTACCATAAATCAGACTGAGCATATCACTCCCAGACTGATAAGTCGTCTGGTTGGTGTAGAAGTAACTAGGATACCTGTATGAGAACGAAACATAAATAGTCTTGGTGTATGGGGAGAAGTTACTCAAGAACTATGTAATGGTGCTACTATACCGAGAAATGCAAAGAATGTTCTTCATGCTAAATATCTCAATCCTGCATAAATGTCTATCCCTGTGAAGTCTCTGGCAATAAGCTTTCTCCATACATTTTAAATGTTTTGTATGATGTCCATCTCAGTATTCATGTCTGCCTACCCACTCTTATTCTACAACAATTAATTTAGGTTTCTTCAAACAAATCCATCACTACCCTTCCATTCCCATGTCTTGTGTCCAAGCTATCATGACAATTTGGGCTGCCTCCTACTAATGATCTCCCACACCCTGTGCCTGGTTTAACCAAGAAGACATCTTCAATCTGAATATCGTTGTCAACGCACCTAGTGGAGGAAAAATCGATTCAATCTTAGGCAAAGGCTATCCATTGCACAGCCCCGTCTCTATTGAGAACATTCAGGCTGTCACAGAACGAGACACTATATAGGATCTTCTTGATAGACAATCCTACATAATGAAACGGCTGGATGACTGTGAAGTCTATCTATTGGAGATCAAAACCATGCTGGCGACTCTACAACACGCTACACAACAGATTCTGAATGTCTTACCAACGCAGTAAAGGTTTTTTTTATTATCTATAGTCTGACCAATGCATCACATACCTGGATTCTCCCTGAAATGCTTAGGACGTAAATATCTTTTTGAATGCCCTTCACTCATATATAGATGTGATGCATTACTAACTTACAAAGTTTAAAAAGTCTCTTTTTAGTGTAATATCCTCTGAGTGAGGAATATTTTTTAAATTTTCCCATGAATGGGCTTGTTTTTTTTTTTTTTTTGTACTGCTATCAATCTAGGGCAGTATGTGCATTAGATATTTTTGGATATGGCTGGTTATCATTCACTCCAATCTACTGCCATGTTTATATCCCCATTCTCCTCAATATGTGGAATGCATATTTTGTTTTTTATCATTATTCTATCATTGCTCTATTTGGTCTGCTATGCATACATAGTTTCTGAAAATGATGTCTGATTATTCACTTGTTTTGATCATTATACATCTATCTTTTATAAATGTATGTTCTCTGGATGGTTGGTTCTCTCAAATACTTCAAACTTCAGTCAATATCAACTGTTATACCTTTGCTAATAACTGACAAAAAGGGGGAGAACAAATCAAACACCCCGATGGAAAAATTGTATATTTATCTATGAATGGTGATACAGGTGTTAAGGGGAGCAGTTGTGTCACGCTCCAAA
Organism: Magnolia kwangsiensis; assembly: GCA_037074715.1. Taxonomy (NCBI): domain Eukaryota; kingdom Viridiplantae; phylum Streptophyta; class Magnoliopsida; order Magnoliales; family Magnoliaceae; genus Magnolia; species Magnolia kwangsiensis. Next base: position 47,238,610 of record CM073586.1, on the reverse strand, counting down.
CCCAAAAATCATATTCACATGAATCCCGATTGCCGAATCCAGTGCCGACAGCCTCCGTAGTGCCCCATTCTTGGCTCCTGACAATCAAATGCCAGATTCTGATCCTGGGATCCTACAAGGAGGATTTTCAGAGTGATTTTTTTTTTTGTAATGGAGCATAACCACAAGCATAACCAAGTCACAAAACAACATCACCACATATCCACTATATCAAAAAGTTTAAGTACAATGCAGAAAGGAAAATACAAGGTGATCAAAAAACTCCAAAAGGTCCTGATATGCACTCCTGTCTCAACGCTGCTGTTGTCCAACACTACCTGCACGCAACTGTCTTGCATAAGCTTACAAAAGCTTAGAGGGTGGTGTAAGTGTGTGCGTAAGGAAAATGCCAAGTGTACAGTATCAGGGAAATGCGAAAGTATGCAGTAAGTCCATAGAATAAACCATGTCAAGGCTGTGTAATGCAAGACGTGAATGCTATCGGCCATACCAAGACTATGCGATCCGAGATATGAATGTCATCGGTCACACCGATGTAATGCAAGGCCTACATAGCCGAATGTCATATGCGAAATGCAATCCAAGCAAGTAGATACTACTCAAGTACACATATCAGTACAGTTCCTCTCTGGATATCACCGGGGTCTAATACACTTCACAGTGACTGCCACCTCCCTAGCTGCACAGTCAAGAAAGCGGAATAGACCTCACTATCCGCCTGACCAGTAGTCTGCCAATACCTACCCAGCTTGTCGATAGCGGACTCATTTACGAGCTAGTCAAACTCAGCCTAGCTTATAGCCCCCTCACTCAGGAGGATAAGGCCACACCCCCTTCCAACCGACCACGACATAGTGGGAGACGCGGCCTACTGGTATTCGGCACTCGGGCGCTCGTGTATCCACTCGGTCTAGACGTTGGAGCATCTACTGGTACCAAAAATGTTCTGGGACTTTCACCCAAGGACATCCTAAGTGCCCACATTGCTAGAACCAAGTATTTTCGGTATCCCATATGGCCCTCCACGATGTACCTGTGGAGCCACGGCCCTGATGTCGCTAGGGCGTGCAGTGATCAAGTCACACATATGCGAGATGCATGAATCACGCCGTCAAATCATGTAGAAATCCAACGCATACTGCGCGATCATGTGGGGCACTCAGTCTTATAACGAGTCCCATAAGTGGTCTGCCACATGGCATATGCAATGATCAGTCACTACTCAATCCAAGCATACATATGATGCGTATGGGCATGAGTCATGGGATTATACTAAGCATGTTATAAAGCGATGAATAGTAATGAGTATGGGCCTGTCAATGGGCCCTAAGGAGAGTTACAATGTGGACATTTAACCAACATTGTACATACAATGTGGACGTCAAACCAACATTGCTCCGTAAGCACGACCCGCCATAAATATCATTACGTGAACCATGGGAAGTCACACATTGCAATGGACCCTAAGGTCATCCCGTTGGGCCTCGACTGTCACGCCCCAAACTCAAAAACCGGGCTCACAAAATTTCTGATCGCTGAATCCGGCACTGACAGCCTCCGTAGAACCCTATTCTCGGCTCCTAGCTCCCATTCGCCAGGTTCCGATCCTGGGATGCTACAAGGAGGATTTTCAATGTCAGTTTGATTCGTAATAAGCATAACCAAAGGCATAACCCACAAACAACAACCAAGAACTCCATTACATTTCCACTATGATTAAAAACTTTACAAGTATAATGAGCATAAAGGGAAATACACTGGTAAAGAACAAAAACTCCAAAACGATCTGCAACGTGCTCCTGCCTCAGCGCTGCTGTGAACCAACGTCACCTGCACGCAACGGTCGTGCATAAGCTTACAGAAAGCTTAGAGGGTGGTGAAAGTGTATGCGCAAGGTAGTAATATGAACATGCAATGTCAGAGTAATATGGAATATGCAGATGGATCCATAATATCATGAGCCGTACCAAGGCTATGTGATGCAAGACATGAATGGTATCGGCCACCCCAAGGCCATGCGATGTGCAATGCAACTCAAGCATACAGATCCTCATCTATGTCCACACATCAATACAGCTCAAATATGGGATATCACCGGGGTCTGGTACACTCTAAATCAGATTGCCGCTACATCGCGTGTAATAAGGTAAGTGGAAGAGACCTCACTATCCGTCTGCCAATATCGGGCGCGACTCGTCGATAGCGGACCCATTCCTCGAGCTGGTCAGACTCAGTATAGGATTGCCCCCTACACTCGGGCGGGTAAGGCTGCACCCCCTTCCAACCGACCACGACACAGTGGAGAGTACAACCGTCTGGTAATCGGCATTCAACGCTCATCTACCCACTCGGTCTAGACGTTGGAGCAACCTCTTGGAACCATAAGGGTTTAGGGACTTTCACCCAGGGATATCAATAGCACCCCATGTAGAACATGATTTTTGGTATCCAATCCTGCCAACCACGATGCGTCTGTGGAGGCTACGGCCCTAATGTCGCTAGGGCGTACAATACCCATGTCACACAATACGAAATGCATGATTCACGCTATCCAGTCATGCAACAAATCCTGCGCATAACGTGCACTCATGTAGGACAACACTGCGTAACCAGGAGCCCATAAACAACCTGTTCGAAGGCATATGCTATGATCAGTCAATCCTCATATCAAGCATACATATGATGCGTATGATCATGGGTCATGAAACTATACTAAACATGTAAATGAGTGATGAACCATTCTTACAACGCAGATGGGCCTAGACGGCCTATACACAGCATGTACGGCTTAGCAATGGGTCCTAGGGAGAGTCGTAATGTGGACATCCAACCAATATTACACTCGCAATGTGGACGTCAAACCAACATTGTTCCCCAAGCACGATCTTCTTAAACATCGCTACACAATCGGTATTGGGATTACACATTGCAATGGACCTTAAGTTCATCCCATTGGACTTTTCATATATCTATCAAATGGGCCATATCCTATGGGCCTTTTATTTATCAGATGGGCCACATAAATGGGCCACACCAATGGGTCTTATGTGCATTACAATGGGTCAAAACCCGTGGGCCTTGGATTGCATCAAATGAGCTTAGTCTCATGAGTCTAATATGTGACCAATGGGCCACACCAACTGGGCCCCACATGTAGATCAAGTGGGCCTCAACCCATATACCTAACATGAGTCAAATGGGCCAAAACCCCTAGGCCTTAATCAAATCAAATGGGCCTAACTCATGGGTCTCAAATAAATCCAATGGGCCTAATCCCATGGACCCTTTTTTAAAATCAAATGGGTTTAGTCCCATGGGCCTTACAATATATCAAAGTGGGCCCCAATGAACTACTGTAACTGCATTAAGATGGTCCTCAAAACAGGCCAAGGTGGGGTCCATATGAGCTAAGGATCTAACTCATTCTTTATGCCTATGTCATAAAATAGACTTTTAAAATGAATGGACGGTTTGGATGCAGCCCATGCATCATGGGTGGGTCCCATTGTATGAGGATAGGACACGTGTAACAGGGGGCCACTGGTCGTCCAGCAGCCCAGCAGAAAAGGGGCGGACGGCACGGCGACACATGCATTGGGTGGGATCCACCGTCCGCCTGGACGGTGTGAGCAAGACACATACATTATGGTGGGTCCCTTGTGGGGCCCACCCGAAATGTTCATTTGAAATCCAACCCGTTCACAAGGTCACTTGGACCTGGATGAAGGGAAAACATAAATTTCAGCTTGATCCAACACTTCCATGGGCCCCAAGAAGATTTGAATGGTAGACATTTAATTCCACTGTTTCAAGTGGTGTGGGCCACCTGAGTTTTGGATCGGTCTCATTTTTGGAGGGGGGCCCACCACTGGGGTGGCCCATCTCATGAGCGGGTTGGATAACAAATAAACATTATGGTGGGGCCCACGCGCAGGGCCGTGGGCCCCTGCGTCCTTCCGCCCGCCGCCTGCAACAGCGCAGGCGCTGCCTGCGCTGTCCTGACACAAGCAGCGGCTTGCTGCCCATCCTCTCTCTCTCTCCTTAATTTGTATTTTTGCCAAAAATCATGTGTGGGGCCTGCAACCTGAAAATCCACTCCAGCTATAGTGTTCTACAGCTCGCAACAGACAAAAAGAGTCCGAAGTTTAAATTTTTTGGGTGCGTAGAAACACCAGAAAACTTCTCAATGGTGGCCACCAATGTTCCCCATGCTATGGCCCACAAGATATTCAGATCAGCCCCATTCTTTTACTCGACGGTTAAAACGATGTGGGTAAGGGGATGGATGGCTTGGATCAAATATATACCTCAAGGTGGGGCCTACACAAGGGGACCACCCCACAAGCTTCTCTTTTTCACTTTTTTTTTTGTTACAGGGACGTCCAGCGTCCCAGACGCTGGACAGTGTAGTTCTCCCAAAAATATATTGTGGTGGGCCCTGATGAAGTGGGCCACCACGGATGATTGACGTGGGTACAACATATAAGGTGGGCCCCACTTGAATAAAAACTTGAACAAAGTAAGTCTCAAGGTGGGGTCCATTCAAGTGGGCCACACAATCCTATTGCATAAAATAAAATAAAATAAAATAAAATAACAGAAATAAAGAGGGAGAGAGACATGGAGAGTGGGACACGCTTTGTGATGGAGGGATCCCGACATTATGGGCCCTCCCTTGCAATGAATCATACATCAAGTGGGTCATTTAAGACATGAGACCATCAAAACTTAAGATCAACTGTGGGGATCCTTTCCCCACCAACATGGATGGTCTAGATGACCTTTCTAAAGAAATAAACATCATGATGGGGTCCATAGAGAATGGCCCCATCATGGAATGATCATGATGATCCAAGTGGGCCATCGGCCTTATCTTAGGGTCCCAAGCGAGAACCACACCATTGATCGGTGGGTCTCACTTGGCCCATCATAAAAACAAGAAGGAAACTACCCTATAGAGGCAACCACCGTCTGATCTTCTTGCTCCTAGGGGTTCCTTGGCACCTTAGCTTCAACTTCAATGGATGAGATGAGGAATGGAGGGTTGAGATGAGAGATCTTGGGATGAAGAGGTGGGCCACACTTGGAGTTTAGGAAGATGAGGGAGAGGCTCATACGTAGGAGCTTGCTTGGGGTTTGAAATGAGAAAGAGAGAAAGAGAGAGAGTTGTATAGGGAGGGAGAGAAAGTGATGGATGGATGTGGTGAGTGATGGTTGTGTAAGAAAAGCTTGACTTTTGAGGCTTTTGTGTAAGAGAGGTATGGGAGGTAAAGACTTTTGTGGCTTTTTATGTAAGAGAAGTATGAGTTAGGAAGACTTTTGTGGTTGCTTGGGAAAAGGGATAAAAGTGATGTGTACTTGACATGTGATGGATTGATGGATTGATTGATTGAAGGGATGGATGTGATTAATGTGACACATCGTAGAGATTCTCTTGGGTTTAGCAACGCGCGGCGTTTCCTCGCACCGAACGTTGGTCTACAACTTTTGACCACGGTATCGCCTCGGAGCGCGAGTCGCGGCATCGGGACTGCAATGACGGTGCGGTCGACATGGTATTGGTCTCAGGTTGAGTCGACTCGGGTTGTCGGCATATGAATCAGGGTCGCGCGCCGATATTGGTTAAGGGTCGAAAGTTGTCGAAATTCGACCGGTAAGACCGCGGAAGTCTATGAAAAGGTACGGACCAAGATACGGGTCTTACATCGACCCATGGGCCTTAGATACATCAAATGGGCCGAATCACATGGGCCTTACATTCATCAAATGAGCTGCGTTAATGGGCCTCATCAATGAGCCTTATGTACATTGCAATGGTCCATGATCCATGGGCCTTGAAATACATCAAAGTGGGCCTCACAACTTGGGCCTTAAATATATCAGATGGGCCTACACACATGAGCTTTAAAGATATCAAATGGGCGACTCCATTTGCGCCCCATGCACATCAAATGGGCTTGATCCCATGGGCTTTAATATGTATCAAATGGGCTTGAATCCCGTGGGCCTTATATAGAATAAGTGGGCCGGATCCCATGGGCCTTGCATATGTCAAATGGGCCGAAACCCATGGGCATTACATATGCCAAATGGGCTTAATCCCATGGCCGTAGATGTGCACCAAGGTGGGCTTAAATGAATGGCCATAAATGGATCAACATAGGCCCTATATACATACCAAAGTGGGCCCATTTGAACCATAGATCTGGCTCATTTTTAGCTCAAGACATGAGTTTTGAAAATGGATAGATGGTGAGATGCAACACATGCATCATGGTGGGGGTCACATGAAGGCCCACCATCATAAACATATTATGTTTAATATAATATATAATTTATATACAATATCATATGTAATATAATATTATATATACAAATATATATATATATATATATATATATATATATATATATATATATATATATATATACAAATATATATATATATCTACACATATGCACACACACACACACACGCGTACACACACACATGCATGCACACACACCGTCTCCTGGACGGTGTGGATATAGCATACATTCAGTGGGCTCCATCGTCTACACATACATCATTGTGGGTCCCATGTGGGGCCCACCATATTGTTTACATGTCATCCGACCCATTCATTAGGTCACGCAGACCTGAATGAAGGGTAAAAATAAATTTCATCTTGATCCAGAACTTCTGTGGACCCAAAAAAAGTTTCAATGGTAGGATTTAATTCAAACTGTTTCTTATGGTGTGGGCCACCTGAGCTTTGGATCATGCTGATTTTTGGGTGGCCCATGCTTAAGGTAGGGGACCACCTTATGAATGGCTCAGATGGAATATAACCATCAAGGTGGGCCCACGGCTGGAGCCGTGGGGCCCTGCCCGTACGCACGCACACACGCCCGCCCGCCCGCCGCTGGCGCTGTCAGCGTCCTGGCAGCAGCAGTTTGCTGTTGCTGTTGTATTTTTTTTTTTTGAAATCGTGAAATATCACGGTTTTCCATGTGTGCGGCCCACCCCAAGTAAATCCACTCCATCCATTGTATTCACAAGACTAAAACAGATCTATCAAGACCAATATCGGCCCCTTTTCAACTTGTAAAAACAATTCTAGATAGATTTCAATGGTAATAGTACAGTTCTTGATGCTATGGCCCACCAGATATTTTGATCAACCTCATTTTTCGGCTCAACACCTAAAATGAGTCAGGGAAGAGGATGGACGGCTTAAATTGGATACATGCATCAAGGTGGGTCTTGTACAAGTGGCCCATCTCATAGGCTTGAAATCAAGCCCATATTTGTGTTTTTTTCCAGCGACGTCCAGCATCTGGACGTTTTTTTTTTTTTGGGCTTATAAATCACGTTCAAGGTGGGCCCTATTTAGGTGGGCCACCATATGATGAATGATGCATTTAAGATGGGCCCCACCTATGGAGGGCTTGGATAAATACATATTTCATGATGGGGCTCATTCAAGTGGGCCACATGGCCATTTCATCACACACAAAGAAATAAAATAAACGGAAAGAGAGGGAGAGAGAGATAGAGTGGGACACGCGTGATGGAGGGACCCCGGCACTATGGGCCCTCCGTTTCAACCATCCAATCATACATCAATGTGTCCCATTGCACATGGGCCATCCAAATAAAAGATCAACGGTGGAGATCCTTCTCCATTCAAAATGAACGGTCTATATGACCTATTAATGCAAGAAAGTAAACATCATGATGGGGTCCATGGAGAATGGCCCCACCATAGAATAGTTTTAATGATCAAGATGGGCCATTGGACTCATCTTAGGGTCCCTAGTGAGATCCAAACCATTGATCGGTTGGCCTCACTTGGCCCTTCTTAAAAACATGAAAAAGTAGTCTATGGAAACACCCACCACTTGATCTTCTTGGTCCATTGGAAAGCTACCCTCCTAGAGCTTCACTTTGATGGTGAAGATGGAAAATGGATGGCTAGGATGATGGGTTTTGGAGTGGAAAGTGGGCCACCAAAAATCACTTTTCTCTCATGGAAGGCCTTAGACATGTGATGCTCTCTTGGTTGCTTGGGTTTGGTGTGAGAAAAGAGAGAGAGAGAGAGAGAGAGATGAGATGTAGGGAGATGTGAGGTGAGTGATGGGGTGATGGTTGATGGATGTGAGTGATGGGTGAGGTGATGTATTAGTTGACTTTGGTGGTTGCTTGACTTGTGGAGAAAGAAAGCATGGTTGCTTGTACTTGACTTGAGAGGTGATTGATGTGATTGATTTGACACTTTGTAGAGATTCTCTTGGGAATGTAAACGCGTGCCGTTTTCTCAAAATAAACGCTGGCTCACATCTCTTAGTCAGGGTATCGGATCGGTACATGAGTCGCAACGTTGGAACTGCGGCGATGGTGCGGTTGCAATGATACAAGTCTCGGATTAAGCAGACTCCAATGTATAGGATACGAATTACGGTCGTGCGCAACGTCGATTACAGGTCACGAATTGTCAAAATTTGACGAGAAGGATCGCGGAAAGTGACGGAACAGTACGGATTAGGATACGGGTCTTACAAGCTACATCGAGATAGGGGGAGAATGTTGTTAGGGGGAGCGCTACTGATTGTGTGTATGGTTTCACTAGACATTGTACAACTATGTAAATTAAATGTACACACAATTTAGGATGTGTTTGTCAAGATATTGTTCTATGGTGTTTTAGAATTTTGTCACATAATTGACAAAGGGGGAGATTGAAATTGCCTTGGTTTGTTAATTAGAGTGAGTGTTGAGTCAACTAGACAGAGAAGCTCCATAGAAAGATTAATCAATTGTCTACCTCAACTAGATGTGTGCCCTAACTCGCCACAGGTAAATCTAAGCGTCACATCCCATGTCCCAAAATACCAGGTAAATAAAACCCTTTAAATTGGTTAGAATATCAAAGGGTTTGTGGGTTAGAAAAATTTTTACAAATTTAAAAAATCTCTAAGTTTTCTACCTCTGTCGATTTATCGATAGACAGATCAATTTAATCAAGAAGTGTTGTCGATGTCCTCGATGATCAATTTATACCATCGAAATGAGGACAAAAGTTGTCCAGCAACCACATATTCATCTGGATGAAATTATCGATGTATCGATATCATCGATATTTAAAACTCGAGTCTATCGAAGTTGACTTGATAAAATTGAAAACAGAGAGTTTGTGTCCCATTATATATATATATATATATATATATATATATATATATATATATATATATATATATATATATATATATATATAGAAAATCATGTAGACCTTCGATATATCAAAGTACTCCTCGATATCCTCGGAATTAAAAAATCGATGATATCGGAAGGCCTTCGATGATATCAGTCTTGGACACAGTTTTCTAGTAACATTTTTCAAGTGGTTTTTTATCTTGGATTGATGGTCACTCAATAGAATCGATATTCAAATATCGATGATATCGAAGTTGGGTCGATGACATCAAGAAAGGACATTATTTATCTAGTAAGCTTACTAGAAAATCCTTAGGATTTATCGATGCATCGACACTGCTATTGATATCATCGACATTCAAATTCTGATGATATCGAGTGTACCTTGATCATATCCTTGACCTGAAAAATTTCATAGGCATTATCTCTCTCATTGTCAAATATCGAGGAATCGATCCTCGTGTCGATGAAATCAGAGTTCAAAATCTGATGACATCGACGCAGGTTTTGATCTCCTCGACCAGCTGGCAAAAGGTTTCAAAAGCGTATGACATTTGAGTTTGTGTCATCGAGTAGACAGTCGATGTAACTGAGAGTATACGCTTGATAATATCGAACTCTGTCATAAATATGATCGTTTTATATCCATTGAAAATTTTTACCTATATATAGAGAGCTTGTCTTTAGTTGCTGGTAGAGAAAGAAGAGAGTATTTTTGAGTGTTTAACCTTAGATCATTTACCTAAAGTCATTTCTCTCAAGGGAGTTTATCCTTTAATCCACCCTCATCATTGATATTCAATAGAGTGGATTGGGGAATGAACTTCCACATTTAAGGATCCTCCAGCTACTACCGTAATGGCAAATCATTATGCTGGAATACCTTGAATGCATAGATGATTGGAATCACTCTATCTCTTTTATAGGAAAATATTTGAGAGTAGTATTCCATCATAACCTTAACCCAACCCATCGTTATGCATTGGTATATCTTCTGAGTTGCAGATCAAGGAAGTAGAAGATTCGTCATCAACAAAGGAGGAGATCTTCAACAATGTGCTAAAAGGGACTCATCTACTTATCTGTAAGTTATTAGAGTCCAGAGGACCCTTGTGATCATTCCTTTATAGGATTGGGTCTAAGGTATTTCTCTCCCCTTGCAAGTCCACTAGGAGGCCTCCGGTGGGAGTGTATGCAGTGGGTGCGTTATGTTGACCCTTGCTCTGTGGAGAGCATAAACAGTTAGGGTCTTATGGAAGATCCTTGGCTAGTGTGCCTAAAAGTGGGTGCATTTTGTTGACCCTTGCTCATGAGAGCATAAACAGTTAGCTTAGGTGTAGGTTGTATAGGTTAAAGGTGAACCTGATTTAAAACCTTGGGTTTGGGGTGAACTTGAAATCCGGTACACACGAGGGTTGAGTGCGGTTATAGGGAGTGGAGTAGATAAGTAGTCGAACCACTATAAAAATGACTGTGTTTAAGATTGCTATTGTCTTTCATTAGTTTATGTGATTTCCTTAAATACTTTCATATCTGATTATCTGAGATCACAACTCACACACACGCACAGTTATATCCATCATAAATCGGTTTGCATATTGTTCATCTCTTATATAGTTTGTAATTGGATCCTTTACTAGGCTTGGAAGCCAGTAGATTTGCTCTTGAGTAATTCTAATATATGCTTGTTATATGGATTAGAGTGATAGGATTTTAAATTGTTATAAAATTATTAAAGAGTCCTATTCACCCCCTCTAGGACATATCGGCATATTCCTACTTCAACTAAAGCGGTCTTTACCACAATTTCACTCACTCACTCTCTCTCTCTCTCTCTCTCCACTCATCAAGTACACCCATCCATCACTCACCATCCCTCTCCCATCACTTCTCTCCCATCACCTCTCTCTCTCTCTCATTCTCTCTCTCCATTTTCAAGTAACCCCAAAGGAGAGCAATCATCCATGGCCTTCCAAGGGAGAGGAGAGAAGTTAGTGTGGCCCACCTTCCTACCTCCCATCTCCACCATCCAAGCTTCATCTCGACCGTTGAAATGCATTCTATGGAGCTCTAGGACGCATCGGTGGGAGAAGAAGTCCAAGAAGATAATTGATGGGTTATTTTTGTGTGATTTTGATGATTAGAGGGCCCACATATGGTGGGACCATGTTAATGCATGCATTATTTATAGAGGGGCCCATAGTGGCGGGGTCCCTCCCATTTTCGCCGATCTCTCCCTCTTTTTCTCTATTTCTCTCTCTCTCTTTCTCTCTCTCTCTCTCTCTCTCTCTCTCTCTCTCTCTCTCTCTCTCTCTCTCTCTTTCTCTTTCTATTTTGGTGTTGGAACATGGCCCACCTTGCTGCTGGATTTTTGGCAGTCCCTGGATGAAGGGAATCACAAGTATCAGTTTGATCTAGTGGTGGGCCACATTGATGTGGACCCCACCATATTTATGTGATGAATGTGTACCGTATAGCAGAAGGCACTGCTGAACATAACCTCACTTGATCCAAAACTCTGGTGGGCCACACCACGTGGACCCACCCATCATGTATATATTGTATCCATACCGTCCAGATAGTCTGGATGGTAGGACCTCTTGGTGCATGTGTTGTATACCCACACCATCCATACCATCTAAGGGAGTGACTCTAGCAGGTTTTGGTGGGCCCTGATCGTGAGGTATGATTTATACCTAAACCATTCATCTGTGTGGGGCCCGCAGCACGTGCTGCACATCCACACCGTCCGATGGACTGGACGGTGAGGATCACCCCGACTAAAGTGTCATGTATCTAGGCCATCCAGGCTCTGGACGTAAGACGCATGCCTGATGTATTTTTTTTTAAAAAATAATAATAATAATAATAAATATATATATTTATATAATGATGTAATATATATTATATGATATATATACACGCTATATGTATAACTGGTGGGCCCCACGTGGGACCCACTGTTGAGAGCATGGATTGGCTGGATATCCAGCTATATAGCTGATGTATTTACGTCAACAAGTAGGTGGGACCCACCCCTTATGTTTGTCCACTATGCAACCGTAGGCCACGCCTGATGTATTTATTCTATATCCACACCGTCCATAAGCCAGGATGGTGGGATCCCAGTGATGTATGTGCTTTATTCACGCTATCCATCTAAGCTATTCATCTAGATGGTGGCCTGGCCATACAGACCTGCTGTATAGTTGCTGCCCTGACCCACCTCTAATGTACTTTTTATCCACGCCATCCATCTGGATTCCATCAGCAAGTTCTATGGGCCAATCATGAGGCATGTGTATGTTCAGACCGTCCATCCATTGGATGTGAACCCCACCATGGCAGAGAGTGGGGCCCACCTTGAGTTAATGTGTTTTGCATCCACACCGTCTGTTCATGGGTGGTGCTATGGGACACACCTTGATTGTATGAGGCCTGCCTTATATTTGAGGCCCACGTGATAGGGCCCACCTTCCTTGTATTTAAGGCCCATATGTTGGGGCCCACTTGCTTGAATCTGAGGCCCATGGGCAAGGCCCATTGTGATGTATTCGAGGCCTATGGGTAAGGCCCATTGTGATGTATTTGAGGCCTATGAGCAAGGCCCATTGTGATGTATTCGAGGCCTATGGGCAAAGCCCATTGTGATGTATTCGAGGCCTATGGGAAAGGACCAATTTTATGTATTTAAGGCCCATGAGTGAGGCCCGATGTGATATATGTGGCTCAGGAGTGAGGCCCAGTATGATGTATGTGAGGCTCAGATGGTGAGGCTCGATGAGATGTTGAGAGGACTATGCGATGTGGCCCACTTGATGTGTATGTGGCCCTTATGTGAGGCCACGAGCCCACTATATGTTTTGGCTCTATGTGGGCCACTCCTTGGGAAAAATGTTGGTTAAATGTCCACATTGATGGAGAATGATGGTTAAATGACCACATTGTGTGTAACACCCCAGATTTTTGTAACCTGGGATTAGACGTCCTTATGCAATGGTTCAGCCAAAACACTTTGATAACCTCTCAGAACCCAATTCCAAAGCCAAAGAAATCACTTAGAACCAAATTCCTTTAGAAATTAAAAGTTAGCTAGCGCTATGCTGGAGTAGCTGTGAAATTGTCCCTGATTGCTTTAAATACGTTCTGCAAGACCCAAAACTTGTAGAATCGTTGATGCTACGTTACCCTAAAATCCAGGATCAAACTTTAAACCGGTTTATTCTCAGGAACCCTTTAAAACTTTGTATTGGATCTAGACCGCGCGTTGAAAGTCCGATATCTACCATCTTAGACCGTTATGACCGCTTGGTTGGACTTGACAATCGTTTCAAAAATCAAGGCCAACCGACGTTCAGAGGCTATTTCATTGAGCCTGGAGTGAAGAGAGTGAGAAAAGGGTTAGATTTGGAAATTTTAATTCAAATCTGGAACGTGACTTGGCGCGTTATTATTAAGCATTTTAACCGTCAAAATTCAGCCAAATTACACCCTCGGATCAGGAAAAATTTCTCTTTCATATCACGAGACTTGTAGACCTGATCTAGGTACGATGACCGCTGAACTGAAACTGGATCGCCACGTGCGATCTGGGAACTCTACCAGTCTAAAAACTTGATGTGTGCTAGATCCAGTATGCATGAGCTTAAGTCCGACCGCGTTTGGCCAGGGGACTTCCAGAAACGTTCTTTTGGACCGAAACAGCTCCGATTTGGTTATACCTCAAGTGAACCTTGTTCCTAAGCCTAATTTGGGAAGGTTTTATGCTATAAAAGGGTTTGAAACCCTCACTTCTCTCACCCATCTGAATTTGCTAGAAACCCTAGCTAGAGAGAGAGAAAAAGTGAGAGTTTGTGAGAGAGTGTGGGAGAGATCTTCCCACCACTTGCTGCTGCTGCTACACGTGCTAAAGCAACGCACTCCAATCACTTTCCCGGCGATTCCAACGCACTTCTAGGTAAGGAAAACCCTAACCACTTGCTGATTTGGAATTTTCTTCGATTCAAATAGCAAAGTAACTGATGTACTTGTGCATTAGGTCGCCTGTACGCTGTTGATGAAGCGTATACGCTCCGTTTGAAACGATACACATATAAAGTGAAAGGTGAGGATTTTAGACGCTTTGATAGACTGATTTCAAAGCTTTCAATGTCATTTAATAGTAGATTATCGACGGCTACACCGTTTGACATATACAACATGCTGTCCGTTTTTCGTTTCGTAAACGTACGGTAAATATGAGATTTAGGGTATTTTAGTCATTTGTAGGAAATACTGCTTACGTTCATATTTTGATAAAATGATTGCCATGGCTATTTATCGTGTTAGAATATTAGGAATGCGTGCATGATCTGTTTGGCGAAGAGATTCGCCCTAATGTGCACTTTGGGTCGACATACGCTATGTAGACTAAAGTGTGTAGATTTAGTGTTTGTATAAATGTATGTATTAGTATGTATTGAGTAAATGGTGTTGCGTATGAGTTTTGAGAGTGAATTCTCAAGTAATATGCTGTTGTAAACGATTTCCATCATGTTGGCTATACGTATTGATTTCATTGTATACATGAAATGCATGTGTGGGATGATTTGTTTAAGTTGTATGTTATAACATGTGTCAACATGCTTACAATGTTGTATTTCATTTCTGTTACTCACATATGCTTACTGATGTTGATGCACAAATGCTTGGGGCTATGACCTAGTCCAGGCAATCGGTAATGGATCAAATTCGTGGTTGGTTTCTATTTGCTATGAAGGACGCGTCGATGAACGCGAGTCTTGTTTTGGGTTGGCGGTAGTGGTTAGGCCACGCGAAGTGTTTTATGCACTTCATGTCGCTCAGCTTGAGATGCGATCGTACTAGTCGAGCTCGTCAAGTAACCCGACTGGCCATTGTATGTTCACCCTGTATGAGTCATAACCGCTTGAACCTAGGGTACTGAACTTACCATTGAAAACCCTGTTAACCATGGTACCTTGATCCATAAAGACTCATGAGCCGGGCATGGTGGTATGGGACACCGTGGTCGAGCCGTCGGCCTACGCTGGGGCCACAAACCTCCCCGTAGTGACCAGTGAGCACCCTACTCTAAGCAGATTATGGTGGTATGGGACACTATATTCTTGATGTCGGCCTACACTGTTTGGTGACGAGCCCTTTGTAGTGACCTTGAGTTTATCCTGACACCGCATGGGGGCGACGAGTCCTGATGCAGTCTTAAGGATAATTAGGCCTGTATTGATAAGGTGATGGGGGAGAGGTGTAATGAGTGCGAGCAATAGCCCTGACAGCCCTTGCAGCGACCTACAAATGTAACATTGTATGAGATTACTAGGAGTGACGACCCTAGACAGGATCTGTGTTGGAATTTATATAAGCAAAGTACCTTAGTTTTCCAATACTGCTGTATGAAAAGGACTAATAATAACTCGATAATCATATCAACATCACATTGCATGTACCTGGAAGATGTGGAGCACTGAGCGGTACGCAAGCATGCCACGGACGCAGATGGTGCCGTATGAGGGAGAATGTCGGTGAGGGCATCCATCATATCATGTCATATTGCATTAACAACAGTATTTAGGAATGTTTGATTAATTACTTTATTATTATCGCATGATTGATTTGAGAACATGCTAATCTTTGCTCTATGATTCCACTGAGTTAATTACTCACTCCCACGTTACGGGACGGTGTTGTGCACACCAAAAAGTTCCTATCTTAATTGCAGATGATGACGATGCTTGCGAAGCAGAGCCGGACTTGATGATGATGAGGAGGATCCCTCCTATATGCAGGTTCTGATTGACGAGGTTATAGGGTTACTGATTAGATGCCAATATACTTCGTATTTTGTCTTTTCTTACACACCCATGTATATTCTTTTTATCATTTTTGGAGTATACATGTATATGTTTAACCTGGTAACATGTTCACACTCTGGAGACCCACAACAGTTCATATACTTTATATATCTATTATATTCTTCTGCTTGCTAATTTAACTGTCTCTGGAGTATGATATGCTGTTTTGGTCTAATCCCACTCTTGTTTTCTACACTAATATGAACAACATTCATCCATCATTTAAAATGTTGCATAAATAATGTTCTGGAACTCGGGAGTGGAGTCTTTGCTCGACTCCCGATTTTCGGAATGTTACAGTTGGTATCAGAGCATGATTGAGATTAAACTGGAACTGGGTTATGGACACGTGATGTACGCTATCGCCCCTTTGACTTAGGTGGGTGCGAAAGGAACCTAGAAACACTTATAGGATCACAATTTCGCCAATAGGAGAAGTTTACTCAAATTGATCGTTCGATCGAGTCCGTAATGCATCTATGGTCGCGTGAAGCGACCTAAGTTACCTCTAGGTCATTAGTTGGCAGGTTTGGGAGGATTCCAGAAGAATTCCAAACCCAGAAATTCAAGTCCTTGGGTTGTGGGGAAACCACAACCCTTACACTCAATCGCTAGGGTTTAAAAACTCCGTTTCACTCAATGTCTTCAAAATCTTTCCTCTCACCACCCCATTCTTCAATTTTTTTTTAGCATTTTCATGTTAGGCATTAATCATAATGTGAAAATGATATAAAATCATACTTCGGCAAAATTTTACAATGCATAGTAAAATTATGTAAAAATTGGCCTTTTTTGCCATTCCAATTATGAAATATTTCATATCAGATGGTTTAGTTGGATAGATTAGCTCATCCTACCCCAAAATCATATGTTACATGGCATATAAATTCATTCTGGTCTATAGATTGGCCTAAAAACATCCTAAATGGAGTTTTGAGCCTCTCTAAGCCAAACCACAATGAACTAAGGTGGGACCCATGTACATTTGGGGCCTACAGGACAGGGGGACCACGCCTCATGGGGTGCCCATCACCTGATGCCACTTTATCCGGTGATGGCATCGCCAACCGGTGGGCCCCATTTGAGCCATGCGTCGGGCGGATGCCATTAAATGGGTAGGGTACCTCCCCCATAGGTGGTACGTACCTTAAATCCCCTCCAATCCCCCACCTCCTTCACAAATCGACCCTCCAAACTCTCCTTTCTTCACGTTTTTGCTGCCTCCTCTTTCAAAACCCATTTCAAATTGCCCCCAATCCCATTTTCTGCTATAACCGACGCCACTCCATCGTCCACAGCCATTGGCACTCCCTTTCCTCTTCATTTTCATCGTTTGGAGCTCTCTCATTCTCCATTGAAGGCTGAAAATCGTGTGAGCCTCCATTTCTATCTATCTTGCTCTTTTTCCTTTGAAATCCTAGCCTTTGAGGGCCTGATTCACCCCTCTATAGGACCTAGATTCGTTTTATCCCATTAGGGCAGCCATTTCTTCCCATTTTCCTCATTTTCCATGGCTATTGTTAAGGCTATTTTAGCATTTTTCTCCCTTTCCACCGTCCTCTCTCTCATGTCCCTTTTATTTGATCCTCAGACTCGTGGCAACCTGCTTACCCATCCCATTTCTCCACGTTCTTCGCTTGGTTGATTACCGTCTGAAGGATTTCTATGTTTTGTTATTGTTGGGTCTAGCGATGTCATAGGTAGAAATGTGTTTGCATAATGGTTTGGGCTTAGCATAGCCGAATGCGTTCCTGTCATAATCCATGTGGAACTTTATTCCATGTATTGTGACAAATGGAGTGCATGCCTTTTCGTTCGCTGTGAGTTATTGTCCCTAGATTGGGTGTATCCTACGGTTTCCACTACCATGTTGTAAATCCCGGTATTAAACCTATAAAATTAATCTTATCCCAACCCACCCTCTTACCAAGCGTGCCACTCCCAATCTCGACGTAAGAGTAGGAAAGAAATTTCATTTCATACAACTTAATGCCACTGGCCATATAGGCCCTTGGAGTTTTGGACTTAGAGTTAGTGCTCCTAGATTTGAAGGATCTGACGATATAGGAAATCCAATCCCATTTAGATAATCTTGACCCTAAAACGATAGAATGATTCCTTGTATTCATAATGGTATGAAACCATTTAGCGTATAAGCTTAGGTTGTAGATTACAGACTAGTCTACTAGTTACCTTAAGTAGTCTAAAGCCTGTATATGCTAAGGAATAGTAGGTTAGATTTGGTTGGAATGAGACTCCCTTCCTTGGGTAGATCCTCATAACATTCATAGGCGCCTTTAGTAACTCTCAGGAGGCTTATTTACCTTAGAACTATTCATTCTCAGGAAAAACTTCTACTTCCCTAAGATTGAACTTAGAATAAACCAGCACGCCCCTTAGAATTTCCTTCTCCAAGGGCTTACTGTATTTGCGAATGCGGAGTAAAGGAATTGTACATGTAGGCGATGTATTCGCGGTTTGAATCGATTTCTTAATCTTAGTAGTTACCAATAAATCCAATGCTCTGATCAAGCAGAAGATCGGCATCGACTCGGATTAAGAACTGATACGGTAAATTTTCTGTCCTAACTAGACAGAAAGTTTATGTATCCGGCTCATACCCACTACATAACTTTTCTTCCGTGTTGGCCCGACCACCTACAATCAAAAGTTATTGCTTTGCCTTTGGACAATGGCAAGGACTTGCAGCCAATAGAGATTGGACCTCTTACCACGAACTCACATCCGTCCTTGAAATCAACCACAACACCCATCATTTCAGCTCCTTTCTACAACCATAGGTACCAATGCCATAGAACGCATCATTATCAAAGGAAGACCAATGTAGTGAGAGGTTTTTTCCCATTTTATGTCAAGGACAGGTACTAAGTTGCACCTCGTTCCGATATATGGATCGGTACATAGATTCTTGAACTTTAAGTAGAACCAAGTTTTAAGCGGGGTAGAACGTATTGAGTCCAATCTAGCAAGGTCAGCCAATGCAACCGTTAGATCAGAGTGTCACAGCGGAAGCGTGGTTAGCCTCTTCCCCACTGGCCCAGGATCGAAACAGCTGAGTTAGGTTCTACGTAAGGCTAGGTTATTAAATAGGATTTGAACATTCCTTAGAAAAAGTACTCACTACCCTTAGCCAATTTCGAGGATAAAATTTTATTTTAAGGGGGGTAGATTGTAACACCTTGGATTTTTGCCAACCTGGGATTAGACGTCCTTAGGCAATGGGTCAGCCAAAATACCTTGGTAACCTCTCATAACCTAATTCCAAAGACAAAGAAATCACTTAGAACCAAATTCCTTTAGAAATTAAGAGTAAGTTAGCTAGCGTTACACTGGAGTAGCTGTGAAATTGTCCTTGATCGCTTTAAATACGTTCTGCAAAACCCAAAACTTGTAGAATCATTGATGCTACGTTACCCTAAAATTTAGGATCAAACTCTAAACCGGTTTGTTCTCGGGAACCCTTTGAAACTTTGTATTAGATCTAGATCGCACGTCGAAAGTCCAATATCTACCATCTTAAACCGTTATGACCGCTTAGCTGGACTTGACAATCGTTTCGAAAATCAAGGCCAACTGACGTTCAGAGGCTATTTTATTGAGCCTGGAGTGAAGAGAGTGAGAAAAGGGTTAGATTTAGAAATTTTAATTCAAATCTGGCACGTGACTTGGCGCGTTATTATTAAGCATTTTGACCATCGAATTTCAGCCAAATTACACCCTCGGATCAGGAAAAATTTCTCTTTCATATCACGAGACTTGTAGACCTGATCTAGGTGCGATAACCGCTGAACTGAAACTGAACCGCCATGTGTGATCTAGGAACTCTACCGGTCTGAAAACTTGATCTGTGCTAGATCCAGTATGCATGAGTTTAAGTTTGACCGCGTTTGGCTAGGGGACTTCCAAAAATGCTCTTTTAGATCGAAATAGCTCCGATTTGGTTATACCTCAAGTGAACCTTGTTCCTAAGCCTAATTTGGGAAGGTTTTATGCTATAAAAGGGTTTGAAACCCTCACTTCTCTCACCCATTTGAATTTGCTAGAAACCCTAGCTAGAGAGAGAGAAAAAGTGAGAGTTTGTGAGAGAGTGTGGGAGAGATCTTCCCGCCACTTGCTGCTACTGCTACACGTGCTAAAGCAACGCACTCCAATCACTTTCCCGGCGATTCCAACGCACTTCTTGGTAAGGAAAACCCTAACCACTTGTTGATTTAGGAATTTCTTCGATTCAAATAGCAAAGTAGCTGATGTACTTGTGCATTAGGTCGCCTGTACGCCGTTGACGAAGCGTATACGCTCCGTTTGAAACGATACACATCTAAAGTGAAAGGTGAGGATTTTAGACGCTTTGATAGACTGATTTCAAAGCTTTCAATGTCGTTTAATAGTAGATTATCGACGGCTACACCGTTTGACATGTACAACATGCTGTCCGTTTTCCGTTTCGTAAACGTACGGTAAATATGAGATTTAGAGTATTTTAGTCATTTGTAGGAAATACTGCTTACGTCCATATTTTGATAAAATGATTGCCATGGCTATTTATCGTGTTAGAATATTAGGAATGCGTGCATGATCTGTTTGGCGAAGAGATTCGCCCTAATGTACACTTTGGGTCGACATACGCTATGTAGACTAAAGTGTGTAGATTAAGTGTTTGTATAAATGTATGTATTAGTATGTATTGAGTAAATGGTGTTGCGTATGAGTTTTGAGATTGAATTCTCAAGTAATATGCTGATGTAAACTATTTCCATCATGTTGGCTATATGTATTGATTTCATTGTATATATGGAATGCATGTGTGGGATGATTTGTTTAAGTTGTATGTTATAACATGTGTCAACATGCTTACAATGTTGTATTTCATTTCTGTTACTCACATATGCTTACTGATGTTGATGCACAAATGCTTGGGGCTATGACCTAGTCAAAGCAGTCGGTAATGGATCGAATTCGTGGTTGGTTTCTATTTGCCACGAAGGACGCGTCGATGAACGCGAGTCGTGTTTTGGGTTGGCGGTAGTGGTTAAGCCACACGAAGTGTTTTATGTACTTCATGTCACTCAGCTTGAGATGCGATCATACTAGTCGAGCCCGTCAAGTAACCCGACTGGCCATTGTATGTTCACCCTATATTAGTCATAACTGCTTGAACCTAGGGTACTGAACTTACCATTGGAAACCCTGTTAACCATGGTACCTTGATCCACAAAGACTCATGAGCCGGGCATGGTGGTATGAGACACCGTGGTCGAGCTGTCGGCCTACGCTGGGGCCACAAACCTCCCTGTAGTGACCAGTGAGCACCCTACTCTGAGCAGATTATGGTGGTATGGGACACTATATTCTTTCTATCGGCCTACACTGATTAGTGATGAGCCCTTTGTAGTGACCTTGAGTTTATCCTGACACCGCATGAGGGCGACGAGTCCTGATGCAGTCTTAAGGATAATTAGGCCTGTATTGATAAGGTGATGAGGGAGAGGTGAAACGAGTGCGAGCAATAGCCCTGTCAGCCCTTGCAGCGACCTACAAATATAACATCGTATGAGATTACTAGGAGTGACGACCCTAGACAGGATCTGTGTTGGAATTGATATAAGCAAAGTACCTTAGTTTTCCAATACTGCTGTATGAAAAGGACTAATAATAACTCGATAATCATATCAACATCACATTGCATGTGCCTGGAAGATGTGGAGCACTGAGCGGTACGCAAGCATGCCGCGCACGCAGATGGTGCCATATGAGGGAGAATGTCGGTGAGGGCATCCATCATATCATGTCATATTGCATTAACAACAGTATCTAGGAATGTTTGATTAATTGCTTTACTATTATCGCATGATTGATTTGAGAACATGCTAATCTTTGCTCTATGATTCCACTGAGTTAATTACTCACTCCCACGTTACGGGACGGTGTTGCGCACACCAAAAAGTTCCTATCTTAATTGCAGATGATGACGATGCTTGCGAAGCAGAGCCGGACTTGATGATGATGAGGAGGATCCCTCCTATATGCAGGTTCTGATTGATGGGGTTACAGGGTTACTGATTAGATGCCAATATACTTGGTATTTTACCATTTCTTACACACCCATGTATATTCTTTTTATCATTTTTGGAGTATACATGTATATGTTTAACCTGGTAACATGTTCATACTCTGGAGACCCACAACAGTTCATATACTTATATATCTATTACATTCTTTCGGTTGCTAATTTAACTGTCTCTGGAGTATGATATGCTATTTTGGTCTAATCTCACTCATGTTTTCTGCACTAATATGAAAAACATTCATCCACCATTGAAAATGTTGCATAAATGATGTTCTGGAACTCAGGAGTGGAGTCTTTGCTCGACCCCCGAATTTCAGGATGTTACATTGTGACCTTCCCTTAGGCCCTTTGATAGGCCAATTATCAATGCCGATTATCGATGCTGGTTATCGATACTGATTATAAGTATGTGATAGTTTACTATCATGATACATGCCCATATACATCATCTGCATGTTTATTATGAGATGTGGTTGACCATTGCATATGTCATTGGGCATGTTATTATGAGACTCCCTAATAGGAGGAGATTGTCTCACATGCGCACACGGTATGTGCAGCATTGATGCATGATTAGATTGTATAACTCATGAATCTTACATTATGTATTGTGATTATTGTACACCCCCTAGCGATATCAAGGCTATAACCTCCACAAGCATATCGTGGATGGCCATATGGGACACCAAAAATTTATTATTAGCATCGGGCTACCATAAATGGCCCTATGTGAAAATTCCTAAACCTCCGAGGCCAGGAGACCCCAAAGTCGAGACTGAGTGGATACATGAGCGCCCGAGTGCCAAATACCAGCAGGCCATGACTCCTATTATGTCATGGTTGGTTGGGAAAGGCTAACGGCCTTACCTGCCCGAGGGTAGTGGGCATAGCTAGGCTGAGTTTAACCAGCTCGTGATTAGGTTTGCTATTGAAGTGTCAGGTAGATATTGGCTGACTACTGGCTAGGCGGATAGTGAGGCTGATTAGGTTCGCTATTTTCTTCCACTTGCATGGTTGTGCATCCAATGGGCAGTGATTACATGTAGAGTATACTAGACTCCGGTGATGATCCTAAAGATGAATACTACTAATATGTAGACTTATTAAGTAGGAGTTGCATACTCATTGTTTCATTCATTCACTATCAACTCCGGCTGGTGGTGTGCAACTATCTCTTATGTGTACCTTTGTAATGGCTAGGATTTTGGTTGGGGTGCGCGACTAACCTGAGATCAGGAGTTTACTACATTGAGTTTAACTATCCAAATTTATGTATGATACTGGTTTGGATAGAAGTCTCTTGTGATGGACCTCATAGCTTGTGATACTACGTACTATCATCTCAACTTCACACTCCTGCATGGTCATTCGCACCACATATTGCATTGCATCCTCGATATCTGATACTTGATTCTTTATGACTACTCATTTACAAATCTGATTTGTATTATGTACTTTGATATTGTATGACTCATGGACTTATCAGTATTTTCGCTTACTCTGATATCATATGATTCATGATTTTGCCAGTATTTTTGATATTGTATGATTATGGCATTGTATTAAATACTTGGCACTTATTTTGTGCACATACTTACACCACCCTCTAAGCATTTCATGAGCTTATACATGATAGATGTGTGAGGTGGCGTTAGGTTGCAGCAGTGTTGATCTTGGAGTATGCAGCAGTCTTCTGGAGCTTTTATTTTTGATATATGTATTTCCCTTTCAGCATTATATTCAAATATTTATATTAGTGGCTATGTGATGATGATGTTGCCTTTGTGATTTGGGTATACTTTTGGTTATGCTTCTTACGAGTTAAATATACATTGAAAAATCCTCCTTGTAGGATCCCAGGATCATAATCTGGCATATGGGTATTAGGAGCCGAGAATGGGGTACTACAACGGATTCGATAATTGAAAATTTTGTAGGCTCGATTTTCGATTTTGGGGAGTGACAATATCCTCCACAAGATGGATATTCCATTAGCGGCTTTGGCCCGACATGATTTTCTTCTATTAGAACCACATGGTTATACCCTAATTGGGCCTTATGGTTAATGAGTGGTGGTGACGCAAAGCACATGCACCAAGTGGTTATGAGATGAAAGGCATAGATATAACATTTAGTAAATGAGCCACAGGACAGATGGTGCCAGTAAAACTCATATAATGTAATGACCCGACCAGCACTGTACGATATTATCTGCTCTGGGTTCCACTGGACCCGTATGATTTTATTCTCAGGGTTTCCCCCAAAAGGTCTCGTAAAAGGAAGTCCAAACCACACATATAACCATCATTACTTTAGAAAACTCTTCCGATGTGGGACAAGTTCAACCCCCACTGCATACATAGTAGCCTACCAACCACTGGTAGCTCGCCCAGACCCTTAGACCCCACCCACATCAACGTTCTCCCATGTGTGCATGCTCACATGTGCAACAGTGACGGGGCGTAATAATATCCCCCAGAGAGGGTAGAGCCATCCTCGGCTCTAATACCATTTGTAATGGCCCGACCAACACTATACGATATTGTCTGCTCTGGGTCCCATTGGACCCGCATGGTTTTGCTCTCAAGGTTTACCCTAAAAGGCCTCGTACAAGGAAGGTCCGAACCACACATATAACCACCATTACTTCAAACAACTCTTACGATGTGAGACAAGTTCGACCCCCACTGCGTACATAGTAGTTTTCCAACACAGTAGACTGCCAACCACTGGTAGCTCGCCTAGGCCCTTAGGCCCCACCCACATTAGCGTCCGCCAATGTATGCATGCCCACATGTGCAACAGTGACGGGGCATCACATATAGTGTAGTGGACTTCACCTTCAAGTGGGTTGTTAGTAGGTTAGATTTGCAAATAATTATCATAGTAGTTCTATAATGGTTTGGAAGGCACAAGTAAACCTCATAAGATATAGTGAGCCCTAAGTTGAATGATTGGATGACATGGGTCTGTCTCATACAACATAGTGGGTCCTACTTCCAAGTGGTACTGCAAGCAGATGGGTCCATACACAAACAGTACTGTGTGTCTTAACAAGTAGATAGTATGGGTTACTCACATACATTAAGGTAATACAAGGAAGAACAGTTCAGATGCACAAGGCAAACGTCAGCGGGCTCTGTCACGCCCCAAACTCGGAAACCGGGCTCACAAAATTTTCGATCGCCGAATCCGGCGCCGACAGCCTCCGTAGAACCCCATTCTCGGCTCCTAGCTCCCATTCGCCAGGTTCTGATCCTGGGATGCTACAAGGAGGATTTTCAATGTCAGTTTGATTCGTAATAAGCATAACCAAAGGCTAACCCACAAACAACAACCAAGTACTCCATTACATTTCCACTATGATTAAAAACTTTACAAGTACAATGAGCATAAGGGAAATACAATGGTAAAGAACAAAAACTCCAAAATGCTCTGCAACGTGCTCCTGCCTTAGCGTTGCTGCGAACCAACGTCACCTGCACGCAACGGTCGTGCATAAGCTTATAAAAAGCTTAGAGGGTGGTGAAAGTGTGTGCACAAGGTAGTAATATGAACATGCAATGTCAGAGTAATGCGGAATATGCAGATATAACTATAATATCATGAGCCTTACCAAGGCTTATGCGATGCAAGACATGAATGGTATCGGCCATCCCAAGGCCATGCTATGTGCAATGCAACTCAAGCATACAGATCATCATTTATGTCCACACATCAATACAGTTCAAATATGGGATATCACCGGGGTCTAGTACAGTCTAAACCAGATTGCCGCCACATCGCGCGCAATAAGGTAAGTGGAAGAGACCACACTATCCGTCTGCCAATATTGGGCATGACTCGTCGATAGCGGACCCATTCCTCGAGCTGGTCAAACTCAGCCTAGCATTGCCCCCTACTCTCAGGCAGGTAAGGTCGCACCTCCTTTCAACCGACCACGACACAGTGGAGAGCGTAACCGTCTGGTAATCGACATTCAACGTTCATCTACCCACTCGGTCTAGACGTTGGAGCAACCTCTTGGTACCATAAGGGTTTAGGGACTTTCACCCAGGGATATCTATAGTACCTCATGTAGAATAAGATTTTCGGTATCCAATCCTGCCAACCACGATACATCTGTGGAAGTTACGACCCCGTTGTCGCTAGGGCGTACAATATCCATGTCATATAAATGCAATATGCATGATTCACGTTATCCAGTCATGCATCAAATCCTGCGCATATCGTGCGCTCATGTAGGGCAACACCGCCTAATCGGGAGCCCATAAACAACCTTCCCGAAGGCAAATGCTATGATCAGACAATCCTCACCTCAAGCATACATATGATGCGTATGATCATGAGTCGTGGAACTGTACTAAACATGCTATAATAAAATGAACTATTTTACAATGCAGATAGACGTGGACGGCCTATACACAATAAGTACGGGCCTAACAATGGGCCCTAAGGAGAGTCGTAATGTGGACATCCAACCAGCATTACACTCGCAATGTGGACGTCAAATCAACATTGCTTCCCGGGCACGATCTTCTTAATCACCGCTACATAATCGGTATTGGGATTACACATTACAATGGACCTTAGGTTCCTCCCATTGGGCCTTACATGTATATCAAATGGGCCATAGCTTATGGGCCTTTTATTCATCAGATGGGCCACATAAATGGGCCACACCAATGGGTCTTATGTGCATTGCAATGGGTCAAAACCCGTGGGCCTTGGATTGCATCAAATGAGCTTAGTCTCATGAGTCTAATATATAACCAATGGGCCACACCAATTGGGCCCCCACATGTACATCAAATGGGCCTCAACCTATAGGCCTTATATAGTCAAATGGGCCTAAATCCCTAGGCCTTAAACAATTCAAATGGGCCTAACCCATAGTCCTTTTCATAACCAAATGGGCCTAACCCATAGGCCTTGCATGCATATTAAAGTGGGCCTAAACCCCTATGCCTTATATATATCAAATGGGCATACTTCCATGGGCTCTAAAAATGCCTCAATGGGTCCAATCCCATGGGCCTTGGAATACATCAAATGGGTTCGCTCCCATGGGCCTCATAATACACCAAACGGCCCCATTACATGGGCCTAAGATCCACATCAAAGTGGGCCCCAATGGATACCCATAAATGGATCAACATGGGCCCTATACACATACCAAGGTGGGCCCACTTGAACCATAGATCTTGGTCACTTTTAGTCCAATCATAAAAATGAAATAAAAAGAAAATAAATGGATAGATTAGATGTAACACATGCATCATGGTGGGGGGGGGGGGGGGGGGGGGGGGGGGGGGGGGTGTCCACATGAGCTAGGGATTAGCTCATGCCTTAGCCCACAAAATGGATGGACGGTTAGCATACAATTCATACATCATGGATGGGCCCACTGACCGTCCAGCAGCCCCCAAAGATGGCTGGACAGTGTGGACATTACAAGGCTCCACCGTCCGTACGGACAATGGATTAATACACAAACATCACTGTGGGTCCCATGTGGGGCTCACCAATCGGGTTACGTGTTATCTAACCCGTCCATTAGGTCATGCAGACCTGAATGAAGGGTGAAAATAAATTTCAGTTTGATCCAGAACTTCTGTGGGGCCCAAAAAGGATTTTAATGGTAGAATTCAATTCACACTGTTTCTCATGGTGTGGACCACCTGAGTTTTTGATCGACCTGAAATTTGGAGGGGGCCCACCTGAGGATGGGACCCACCTCATGGACGGTTTAGATGGCATATAATGATCAAGGTGGGGCCCACGGCTGGTGGCCATGGGTCGACGTCGCCCGCCCGCTGTTGCAACAGCGCAGGTAGCGCCTGCGCTGGCCTGACAGCAGCAGCAGAGGCTGCCTCTCACATCCTCTCTCTCTCCTTATTTTCATTTTTTTACCAAAAATCGAGCGTGGGGCCCGCTACCTGGAAATCCACTCCTGCCATAGTGTTCTACAGCTCTCAACAGACAAAAAGAGTCCGAAGTTCGAATTTTTTTGGGATTAGAGAATGAAATAAAAACATAAAAGGATCCTTGAATGGTAGTGATACGTTCTTCGATGCTATGGCCCACCAGGTCTTCCAATCAGGCCAAAACTTCTACCCAACGGCTAAAATACCGTAGGTAAGAGGATGGACGGCTTGGATTGTTTAAATACATCACGGTGAGGCCTAAGCAAGTGGGCCACCCAAATGCCTTACTCTACTTCTTTCCTTTTTCTTCTTTCTTATGAAATGTCCAGCGTCCCTGACGCTGGACGGTTTTGTTCTTGCTTTTTTTTTTATAGTGATGGGCCCTGATGAAGTGGGCCACCACTGATGGGTGACATGGGTACAACGTCTAAGGTGGGCCCCACTTGAATAAAAATTTGAACAAAATAAATCTCAAGGTGAAATCCATTCAAGTGGGCCACACAATCCTATTGCATAAAAATAAAGTAAAATAAAATAAAATAAAAGGAATAAAAGAGAGAGAGAGAGACATGGAGAGTGGGACATGCCTTGTGATGGAGGGCTCCGCTACTATGAGTCCTCCCTTGAATGAAATCATACAATAAACAGATCCCTTTGAACATGGGACCATCAAAATGTAAATCAACGGTGGAGATCCATTCCCCACCGATATGGACGGTCTAGATGACCTTTCTAAATAAAATAAACATCATGATGGGGTCCATGGAGAATGGCCCCATTATGGAACGATCATGATGATCCAAGCGGGCCATCGGCCACATTTTAGGGTCCTAAATGAGATCCACACCATGGATCGGTGGGCCTCACTTGGCCTATCATAAAAATAAGAAAAACTATCCTATAGAGGCACCCACCGTCCGATCTTCTTGCTCATAGGGGCTCCTTGGCACCTTAGCTTGGTTTTCAACGGTTAAGATGAGGAATGGAGGGTTGAGATGGGAGATCTTGGGATGAAGAGGTGGGCCACATTTGGAGTTTAGGAAGAGAGGGAGAATTCCATACGTGGGATCTCTTTTGCTTTGGGATTTTAAAATGAGAAAGAGAGAAAGAGAGAGAGAGTTGTAAAGGGAGAGAGAGTGAGTGATGGATGGATGTGGTGAGTGATGGTTGTGTAAGAAAAGCTTGACTTTTGAGGCTTTTATGTAAGAGAGGTATGGGTGGTGAAGACTTTTTTGGCTTTTTGTGTAAGAGAGGTATGGGTTTGGGAGACTTTTGTGGTTGCTTGGGAAAATGGAATAAAGTGATGTGTACTTGACATGTGATGACTTGATGGATTGATTGATTGATGGGATTGATGTGATTGATGTGACACATCGTAGAGATTCCCTTGGGTTTCGCAACGCACGGCGTTTTCTCGCACCGAACGTTGGCCCATATCTCTTGACCAGGGTATCGCCTCGGCGCGCGAGTCACGGTATCGGAACCGCGGCGACGGTGCGGTCGCTATGGTATTGGTCTTGGGTTGAGTCGATTCGGGTTGTTGGCACATGAATTAGGGTCGCGCGTCGATATCGGTTAAGGGTCGAAGGTTGCCGAAATTCGATCGGTAAGACCGCGGAAGCCTACGGAAAGGTACGGACCAAGATACGGGTCTTACAGCCTCCACGATCGAACTATTAGGTTGGAAAAACAATTGAATAATGCAGATAAAATACGTACATTGAGTGGGTTCACAAGTGTTTGAAAGTTATACGTTCAATTAACACTATTTCATATCATCTTACTTATTTAAGAATTGGATCTAGTTCATTTGGGAATTGTCTTCTAGAATTAGCTAGCCTAATGAATAAATGGTGAAATATGCAATACTTACATCAAGGTAGGGTCCAAAATCAATCTGACACATGCCCTAAGTTCACAAACTGAAGAGGTTACACCATCAGCATAGTCCATGAGTATGAGTAATCACACAATTCTCGTATGCCCATATGGTCTTATGGCCACTCCATTATCAAAAGTCCATATGGTTGAGTGGCCCACAAATGTCACTTTACTTGCCATAATAAAGGATTTAAGGTAACATGGTTACATATTTTTACTGCACCATAACTCATACATTTATGAGCAACACTGTATTTAGCTCCCGCATGGTCAGGTTGTTGATGTCATAATTTCACTTGGTTGAGTGGACATATAATTTGTATCCTAGTCTAGTGACCGCATCTCAAAGCATTTGAGACACAATCATAAGCATACCCACCATACTGGGTTATAGTAACTCTTAATGTATGACCGCCCAATACTTCATGCGGAGAATGACTCAGATTCGGTGTCACATGATCAAGTGGCTAAGAATTAGCTTCCATCACATCAAATATAGTTTAGTGGTCCCCACATCTACCTCGCCTATAAGCATAATGTAAGGGTTGTATTTATGTCGCATAACACCGAATTGAGGGCCACTTTATTATCAAGTTGTATAATCCAACCCATATCATAATTCTCATGACTAAGAAAATTTGCACATACAACCCAATTATTCATGGTTTAGGTGACCATGACTATGCCCATAAGCACATGGTTACGTCATTGGGTGGTCACCAATGACACCTGATTTCATGTAGTTGGTTGGCCTTATGTGGATTTCACAATCATAGGGTTAGACGACCACATATACTCCACAATTGCATTTGATTAGGTGGCCATATATACGTCACATACCCACATGATTAAGGGGCCATATACATATATCGTACCCTTACAATGGATTAAGCGGTCATTCACACATCTTACAAACATAAGATTAAAAGTCAAACATCACCATTTTTATACAGGCGAGTGGGCCTATAAGATCACAAGGTCACATAGGTAAGTAGACCGCACAAAATCACCAGTTCATTGGTTTAAGTGGGCCAGGGAATTTCAGCTCAAGCGATATCTTCATGTTTTCAGTTTATCTAATAGGGATGAGTTTTGTATAGTTTGGATGGTATGTAAACATAACAGTGGGGCACACAACAGCCCCTAACAAACTTTGATGGCAAATAAACTTTATACTGGGTCCCACATGGTGGGCTCACTAGTTTTGGGTGATAAATAAACATTGAAGTGACCCTAAGGAGGTTGGCTATGTTGGAAGGTCACAATCTGTGTAACACAAATGGACAAGTTGGATCTCTCCTAAACATCAAAGTGGACCAAGAAGATTTCAACTATGGGCATTTTGGGCTCATCCAAGTGGGTGGGTCCCACTAATGTGGCAAGGCCACATTTATAAGGTCTTCAAAAGCCGATAGATGGTGTGGATCTAACACACATATTATGGTGAAATTTTAGGTGCTTTTAATGGCAGACATTATAACAACACTGTTTCTTGTGCCGCTAAAATAGACAAATGGTTTGGATGTAGCCTATACATCATAGTGGGCCCCATGGTCTTGTGGGCCCTACATGGGTATCAAAAGACGCACCTACTTATCCTCAAAACATTCATAATCATTTGTTGGGCCATCAAGTTGTGGTTCACAAATCCAGCCCATCCATTATGTGTGTCCCACTTGGTTAAGGGGTCAAACCAAGTTTTAGATGCATCAAAATTTCAAGTGGACCCCAGCAAGTGTTTTTATATGCTTGAGTTCTGAGTTGGACGAACGGTTCAAGGAGATCAAAGTTACATGGGTCCCAAAGTGATGTATTTATTATATCTACACTAATCATCTATATAGAGATCATTTTAGAGCATTATCCAAAAAAAAAAAGTGAATCATATCCAAAGATTATCTGGACCATACCACAAATATTAGTGGAGATAATGATTTCACCGTTAAATAATTTACAGGGCCCACTATAATGTTTATTTTCCATCCAATCTTTTTATAAGGTCACAAATACCTAAATTAAAGGGAAAAACAAATTTCATATTGGTCTAAAACTTCTGTGACCCAAAAAGGGTTTTTGTAACGCCTTGAATTTAGGGGGTCGAGCAAAGCCCTACTCCCGAGATTTAGAACATCACTTATGTAGTATGGATGATGATATTCAAATTTCTTCCTTGTAAATGAGTGAAGCATGCATGGGATTATACCAAACAATACATTATACTCCGAATATAATTAAGTTAAGCAAGTGGAAGTCTAAAACATATTTATATTAAGCATGCTAGTGTTTTACAAATTTCCTCCAGAGTATGAGTACGTAACCGGGTTCCGTATATACATGTATTATTTCAAAATTAACAAAATGAATATGTAAAAGTGTTCGACTAAGCCCAGATGTCCCAGTAGTCCCTGCGTATCGGCACGAGGTCTACATCAACCCACCCGAGAGTTGGAAGTAGGAGAATTCCTCCTCCTCATCCAAGAAGTCTTGCTTCATAGCATAGACGTCATCTACACCTGCATCTAAATCAGAGTCTAGTTGGCTGTCCCAGAGTGGGAGTGAGTGATCAACTCAGTGGTTCTATAAGGTAAAAGTTGTACATGCTATCAAGTCAATCAAGCAGTAATGATAAAGCGATCATAAACAATCACTTCCTAACTACTCTTTTTAATGCAGGAATGGTGTGCAAGTAATGATGCATGCCCTCACATCAAAGCTCCCTCACATGCGACTCTGACAACCTATTTCGTATATGACAACACTGCCTCAAAACGATGCAACTCCAATGCCTTTTAAGCACAACCTAAATAATGTAGTGCAATGCATGGTCATGTTATCCGAGTAATTAATTAAGCTTATTTATACAGTAAGTTTGGGAAGCTAGGTTACCTCCCTTTATATCATTGACCCAAATTGAACATTCGGCATCAGACAACCGTAGTGGTCCCACTCCTATGTTTTGGATCCATCTAAGTTCATCACTCCTAGTTAAACACATACGATAGGTAAGTTGTAGGTTCGTTACTCCTAATCAAATGCATACGATAGGCAAGTTGTAAGAAATTGTGCTTGCGGTCATTACGGGAAGACTCTTCACCTCAGCGTAGGCTGATAGCTCGAACATGGTGTCCCATACCATCATGCCCGGCTCATGAGTCTTAATTGCTCATTAGTCACTATGGGGAGGCTTGTCACCACAGCGTAGGCCGACAGCTCGGACACGATATCCCATACCACCATGCCCGGCTCATGAGTCTAGCGGATTGTGGTACTATGGTTATAGTGGGTCTTTACATTGGTGAGGGGTAGCTTAGATTCAAGTAGTCACGTCCATATATGGTAAACACACAATAGGTCAATCAGTTCATTAGGCAAGCTCGATTGGTATGGGCGCACGCTGACTTAATCGACATGGAGTGCGTAAGCACCCATCGTGGCCTAGCCACTATGGACAATCATCGTGCGACTCAGATTCATCGAGTTTACCCAAGGTGGTGAGATTAATTCGGCCACCCGAACAAGGACATTTACCGATTGCATGGGCTACACTTGTAGTCTCAATCTTACTCAAAATGCTGCTACAACCATGGGTGATATACATCCCAATATTTAGCAAAACAATTCAAGTGGATTTCTCATTTAGGAATTTCATTGAACACATAGAGCATGCTAATACAACATGCTTTCATCAATTGATTTCATAGAGGAAAACATACATATGCATAAGACAATAAGGAATCCTACCTTAATACTTATAGTAATTACAAATCATCAACAATTTCTCATTTAAACAATTTAACAAACACATAAATTACGTTAGTTACAACACATGTCTTATCAATTCTTTAAACAGAGAAATCCATATACACATAACAATGTTGAATCCTAGATTAGAAATCATGGTAAGAACAACTCATTTTTAATTGTTCATTTAGACATTTCAATAAACACATAGATTGCATCATTTACATATTACAGTTCATGGGTGTATTTCATACAGAAATCAGCGTATCTAAGGTAATACGGTAGCAATCAAGGCAAACATAAATCATTGGCTGACATGAAAGCATTGATAGACTGCAACCTAAGTGTTTATAGTCTGCACCTTTCGTTAGAATGTTCAACTCAGACTCGGTCCAAATTCTATGCTTCCAAAATGGAACGTTGGGCACCTAAATGGTGAAACTGGTTAGCTAGGTTAACGAAAGCTATCCTGGAGCTCTATAATGATATTAGGGTTAGTATTTCTCACTCGAAATCATAGCTGAATGAGATTTGGTAGCACAATGGGGAGTGATTTAGTGCGTGGATTCGTGGAAGAAGGTTCCTGCACCGATCTCCCAAAGTCCTTCCTTCTCTCTTTTCCTCTTTTCTCTTCTCTTCTCCTCTCTCTCCCTTAAGGTTTTACAAAATTCATATATGGGAGAGAGAGTGAGTGAAATGAGGACTATTTATAGGCACACTTGTGATGTAAATGACCTTGAGGCAACTTTATACATGGTTTATATACCGTGGGCGGCTGTTTCTGACAAATGGGACTTATAGGGAGGCCCACGACTCATCTACATCATAGGGTATGCTCCCTGACAATGGATCCATGCTATGACACGATTTCTGTGCGATCGGATAAGCCAATCAGCCATAGAGAACCTGTGTCAGATCAACGGTCGTACGTACTCAATCGGGGCTATGGTTATACGGATATGTGTAGGAAAATTTCCTTTCCCCGTGGGTGAAGTTTGGTCACAAACTAACGGTCAGAAATCCTCAACTTTGCATGAGAGAAAACGGCCCAATTCACTTAAGTTTTAGTTCATTTTCTAAAGATATTCGCATTTCTCACGGACTTCACTCATGGCTCAAGTTGGACGTTTCTGGACATTATCTGGCCTTGATTCCCGTGATGGTTGTCAAGCCCAGCAGGATGGAAATAGTCCTATAGTTTTGCGGTCATCGGAGCCTCGACATGCGGTCTAGGTCCGTTACCAAGTTTCAATGTACTTTCGACAGTGACATGCTCTTGGGATTTCTCCTAGGTCTTAAGATGACATTGAGTCAGTGGTACTCATGGTTTTAAGCTTTCTCATTTATGAAAATGGTGGTCCAAGCTTAATCTACCAATTATTTAGTACTTAACTAAATTCCATCTAAGTTATATATGACCGGACGCGGTCCTTGGGTAGTTCTACCTGAGGTGGTACTCGGGTCCTTGTACAGATTTTTCTGAGACGTTACAGTTTCAATGGCAGACGTTCAATCCACCGTTGTTTTTTTATAGTGTGGACCACTTGATAGTTAGATCTGTCTTATTTTTCTTCTCAAGCCTTAAGATGAGTTCGTCGAATGGAGGGACAGTTTGGATATAAGACATACCTCATGATCAAACCCACAGAACTTGCTGGTCTTCACATGTTTCTAGATGGTGTGGGCCACCTGAGTTCTGTGTATGGTTGATTTTTGGGGGTGACCCATTTTTAAAGGGGACCCATCAAATGCATAGTGTAAATGGTTAACATGCATCATGGTGTGGCTTGTGGTGGGGCCCTTTGTCCCTACGTGTTCCAAGTAGCAGGATGCTACTTGCTACAACGTCCTCTGGATGCTGACAGCAACAGTGTCAAGCCCTTATCTGCATTTTTTTTTATTTTCCTAAGGTTTTTCATATGTGGGGCCCACATCAGGATGATCCACTCCATCTGTTAGATTCTATGACTCATGACAACCCATCAAGTCCAATATTCAGCATCTTTTTAAGCATACAGAAACATCACACTGGCCTTAACAGTTTATTAGCATTAATACGATCTCTTTGATGTTGTGGCCTACTAGAGATTTGGATTGGCTTAATTTTTTAACTCAATGCCTAAAATGAGCTGGGGATTTGGATGGACGACATGGATTAAATATATACATCATGGGTGGGGCCCGTTGTGGGCCCATAGACCCAACCCCTTTGAACTCAAGTAGCACGAACGCTACTTGCTGTAGCATCTTCTGGACACTGGTAGCAGCGTCCACTCCTCCTATTTTCTTCTTCTTCTTCTTCTTCTT
This sequence comes from Magnolia kwangsiensis, assembly GCA_037074715.1. Lineage (NCBI taxonomy): Eukaryota > Viridiplantae > Streptophyta > Magnoliopsida > Magnoliales > Magnoliaceae > Magnolia > Magnolia kwangsiensis. The sequence continues at coordinate 47,202,601 of CM073586.1, read as the reverse complement.
CTTATTATTATTATTATTATTAGTATTGTGGTGCTATGTTCACGTGTGTGCATGGGTGTGTTTGTATGTGTGAGTTTGGCCAGCTTAATGGGCCACACTTTAGACGGCTTGGCTGATGTACAAAATTATGGTAAGACACACTTTCAATGGGTCCCACATAAAGTCTATAACAAGTTTTTTTTTTTTATATTTCTCCTATACTTCCACACCATTAATCATATTATTATCATCATATCATCACCACTATTAATCATCTTATTATATGTATTCTCTTATGCATCCACACCATTAATCACGTCATTATTATCAAATCATCACCACTATTAATCATCCAAATAATCAAAAAGAAAATAAACCATAAGAGCGGAGGGGGTGTACTCACCTTGATAGATTAGATGGATGGAAGGGTTGGGATTGATGGAGTTGATGGCCCACCATGATCACTCCACTGTCTCTTTCTCTCTCTCTCCTTATTGTAGAAAATGGTGAAAATGCTAAGGGATGGAGGACTATTTGTAGAGAAATGGATAAAAATGTGGTTACGTTAGGTGAATATGATTAATGTTAACTTAGGCTAGGATCATGAGAAATTACGCATGATTAAGAATTAATGGTGGATTAAAGGGGCGTGGGATGGAATGGTGTGATGATGTCATGTATAGGGGAGAGAAGTTGACTTTAGGGAGCACATGAGAGAGGGATGACATGAGAGGGTGACATCACACACATGGGTAGAGATTCTCTTACCTATGTGTGGCATGTACATGTGTGCATGGCATGTATTGTACACATCTATGGAATGGAGTATATGGCACCATGCGCACATGATATACTAACGATTCTTCGCAACGTATCTCGCTAACGAAGGATTGTACAGATGCATGGGTGGTACCTACGTGATCGCGGCGATGGGGCAATCAATATGAAGTCAGTTTCGAGGCCTTGGGATTCTAGTCAGTCGGGTGTGTACTATGCACGGCTAGTCCAGGTCTGGCCAAGGGTGTCAATTACCATGCACATAAGCATAAAAAATGGTACAAATTTGATGGGGTCTTACAATTTACCCTCTTAATAAAAAATTTTCCCTCGAAATTTCTGGTTACAAATACATTATCAAACTCATAACATGGAAAGCCAAACATATGTATCATCATACATATACAATACAATCATCCATCCCACAAGTGAGGGTATTGCTTGCGACTATCTCCCTCATGCCCGAGTGCTAAGTATAGTCTCTACGTTCTCAACTAGGGAATCCTGCTTTGACTAAGTTCTCAAACTGGGAATCCTAGATTCATGTCTTTAGATTCATACAAATCAGGGGTAATAATGGCATCTAGGTTTTCGATCAATCACTATGGGAGACCTAGTTTAAGTTCTTCTATGTTTTCCAATTACTGACTTTTCTCTTAAGTAATCCCAAATCTTATGCTCTGATACTATCTTCTGTGACGCCCCAAATATGGGGACAGACAGCTTCTTTGATGCCTTGAATTTGGCACTCGACTTCCATACACCAAGTAATGAGTTCGGCGCACCACAAGGAAGATTTTTGACTGAAATTTATATATAATAATAATAATAATAATAATAGTAATAATACCTGAGTATGAAGATCCCTGATTAAAATACTAAGAAACACTCTCCATTATAAATCCTGATGGTAACAAGTACAATGCTTTTCAAAAGGTACACAATGTTAACATTGCCAAATCAAAAAATAGATACAATGCATCAAGAAAGCTAAGTCTTCCAAGCTACTCCTGCCCTAAAAAAATAGAAAATAGGAAGCTTAGGCAAAAAGCCTAGTGAATACACACGTGTGTAGTGTGTCTTATTTGCAATCAAGATATATATGCTATGAAGAAATCATGTATGGTGAAAGGCGTGCAGTACGTAAGGTATGATGCCAATGCCAATATAATGCATATGCATCACAGTAATATTCAAGTCAATGGTACTAGCATCACCAAGTCATATTTTCATTTCTCCTATACCACAACCATAACCGTATTACGCGCATCCGTAATCACATCAGCATCATCATATTGTCATGGCATATCATAACTGTATATCTCGAGAAAATACTGTGGTTGACAACCATGCACTAGACACAAGCAATCGACCTCCCTACCCACCAATGGGGTTACAACCACCATTTTGTATACTAGTAGCGGACCTCGTTTGCGCTTCTCCTCGCTGATGGGTCAGACCATCCCTGTTTGTACCTCAACCCTTAAGCAAGTTTTACCCACCTCTTCTCAACCCCACCTCGTCAATGGGAGTTAAATCCATGACCCATGTATCCACTCGGCCCAATGGTGTGGTATCCCTAGCTAGCATCGGGGTTTAGGGACCTTCAACCCAAGGGGCACATCATCCTCTACTATTTTCACACTTCCGACGTCCTGTTCATTTCCAAGGATAACTCAAGTCATCATCATAGATGCACATTTCTTCGTCAAGATCTAACTCATGTTATACGACATGACAATGGTATTTCGATCATCATGTATATCATGACTATGCATGAATTCAAGCAATTATGATAAGGCATACGTTCAAGTGCATATGGTATGCATACAATGCCATGAGTTTAGGGTCTGCGTAACCTTTAAGCCAAAAATGACATATACTCATCATGTGCCACTATCAACTATATCAATCCATGGTCATGTGACTAAACTGAAGAGGACATATCTTACACATGAATAAATATATTAAAGTACACTTGCACATACCATCATTCTATGGTGCATGAGTATGATCAATATCAACATGATTAAGTAGATGAATTTAGTATGCTATGAAGTGGAATAACATCAATCAAGATATTAAATCACATACTTCTATTAATCATAATCACTAACATCACTAATATCATCCATAACTATTATAATCATGAGCATTAATTGTATTCAGAATTACACCATATCCTTTGCAAGATAGGTATTACATGAGTGGTTTTAGCCCGACATGATTTTCTTCTATTGGAACCACATGGTTATACCCTAACTGGACCTTATGGTTAATGAATGGTGGTGATGCAAAGTACATGCACCAAGTGGTTATGAGACGAAAGGCATAAATATAATATATAGTAAATGAGCCACAGGATGGATGGTACTAGTGAAACTCATATAATGTAGTGGACTTCACCTTCAAGTGGGTTGTTAGTAGGTTGGATTTGTAAATAATTATCATAGTTGTTCTACAATGGTTTGGAAGGCACAGGTAAACCTCATGAGATATAGTGAGCCCTAAGTTGAATGACTTAGGTATATAATATACACATAAAAATTAGTTACAGTTGGATGACATGGGTTTGTCTCATATAACGCAGTGGGTCCTACTTCCAAGTGGTACTGCAAGTAGATGGGTCCACACACAAACATTACGATGTGTTCCAACAAGTAGATAGTATAGGTAACTCTCATACATTAAGGTAGTAAAACGAAGAATAGTTCAGATGCATAAGGCACACGTCAACGGGCTCCATGATTGAACTGTTTGGTTGGAAAAATAATTGAACAGTGCAGATAAAATATGTACATTGAGTGGGTTCACAAGTGTTCGAAAGTTATACGTTCAATTAACACTATTTCATATCGTCTGACTTATTTAGGAATTGGATCTAGGTCATTTTGGAATCATCTTCTAGAATTAGCTAGCCTAATGGATAAATGGTGAAATATGCAATACTTATATTAAGGTTGGGTCCATAATCAATCTGACACATGCCTAAGTTCACATACCGAAGAGGTTACACCATAAGCATAGTCCACGAGTTTGAGTATTCACACAATTCTCATATGCTCACATGGTCTTATGACCAATCCATTATCAGAAGTCCATACGGTTGAGTGGCCACACAAATGTCACTCTACTTGCCATAATAAAGGATTTAACGTCACATGGTTACTTATTTATACTACACCATAACTCATACATTTATGGGCAACCACTTGATTAAGCTCCCATATGGTCAGGTTGTTGATGCCATAATTTCACTTAGTTAAGTGGACATACAATTTATATCATGGTCTAATAACCGCATCTCAAAGCATCCAAGACATAATCAGAAGCATGCCCACCTTACTAGGTTACACTAACTCTTAAACTATGACCGCCCAATACTTCATACGGAGAATGACTCAGATTCGGTGTCACATGATCAAGAGGCCAAGAACTAACTTCCAGCACATCAGATATTGTTTAGTGGTCCCCGCATCTACCTTGCCTATAAGCATAATTTAAGGGTTGTATTTATGTCACATGACACTGAATTGAGGGCCACTTCATTATCAAGTTGCATAATCCAACCCATATCATAATTCTCATTACTAAGAAAATCTATACGTACAACCCGATTGTTCATGGTTTAGGTGACCATGGCTATGCCCATAAGCACATGGTCACGTCATTGGGTGGTTACCAATGCCACCTGATTTCATGTAGTTGGTTGACTTCGTGTGGATTTCGCAATCATAGGGTTAGACGACCACATATACTCTACAATTGCATTTGATTAGGTGGCCATATATACGTCACATACCCACATGATTAAGGGGCCAAATACTATTGCACCCTTACACTAGATTAAGCGGTCATTCACACATCTTACAAATATACGATTAAAAACCAAAAATCACCATTTTTGTATAGGCGAGTGGGCCATACAAGATCACAAGGTCGCATAGGTAAGTAGGCCACACAAAATCACCAGTTCATTAGTTTAAGTGGGCTAAGAAATTTCAGCTCAAGCGATATCTTCATGTTTTTAGTTTATCTAATAGGGTTGACTTTTGTATGGTTTGGATGGTATATAAACATAACAGTGGGGCACACAACAGCCCCCAACAAAATTCGATGGCAAATAAACTTTATAGTGGGTCCCACATGGTGGGCCCACTCAGTTTTGGGTGACAAATAAAAATTAAAGTGACCTTAAGGAGGCTGGCCATGTTGGAGGGTCACAATCTATACAACACAAATGGACAGGTTGGATCTCTCCTAAACATCAAAGTGGGCCTCAAAGGTTTCAACTATGGGCATTTTGGGCTCATCCAAGTGAGTGGTTCTCACTAATGTGGTAGGGCCATATTTATAAGGTTTACAAAAGCCGATAGATGGTGTGTATCTAACACACATATTATGGTGAAACTCTAGGAGGTTTTAATGGTGGACATTACAACAACACTATTTCTTTCGCCGTTAAAATAGACAGATGGTTTGAATGTAGCTTATACATCATAATGGGCCCCATGGTCTAGTGGACCCTACATGGGTATAAAAAGAAGTACCTACTGATCCCCCTTAAAACATTTATAATCATTTGTTGGGACATCGAGGCATGGTTCACAAATCCAGCCCATCCATTATGTGTGTCCCACTTGGTTAAGGGGTCAAACCAAGTTTCAGATGCATCAAAATTTCAAGTGGACCCCAACAAGTGTTTTTATATGCTCGAGCTCCGAGTTGGACGAATGCTTCAAGGAGATCAAAGTTACATGGGTCCCAAAGTGATGTATTTATTATATCTACACTGATCATCTATATAGAGATCATTTTAGAGCATTATCCAAAAAAAAAAAATGAATCATATCCAAAGATTATTTGGACCATACCACAAATAGTAGTGGAGATAATGATTTCACCGTTAAATAATTTACAGGGCCCACCATAATGTTTATTTTCCATCCAATCTATTCATAAAGTCACAAAGACCTCAATTAAGTGGAAAAACAAATTTCATATTGGTCTAAAACTTCTGTGACTCAAAAAGGGTTTCAGTGGCAGACGTTCAATCCCCCACTGTTTTGTTATAGTGTGGACCACTTGATAGTTAGATCTGTCTTAGTTTTCTTCTCAAGCCTTAAGACGAGTTCGCCAAATGGATGGACAATTTGGATATAAGGCATACCTCATGATCAGACCCACATAACTTGATGGTCTTCACAAGTTTCTAGATGGTGTGGGCCACCTGAGTTCCGTGTACGACTGATTTTTGGGGGTGACCCATTTTTAAAGGGGGCCCATTAAATGCACAGTGTAGATGGTCGACATGCATCATGGTGGGGCCTGTGGTGGGGCCCACTGTCCCTACTCATTCCAAGCAGCAGGACGCTCCTTGTTGCAACGTCCTCTGGACGCTGACAGCAACAGCGTCCATCCCTTCTTTGCATTTTTTTCATTTTCATAAGGTTTTTCATAGGTGAGGCCTACATCAGTATGATCCACCCCATCTGTTAGATTCAATGACTTGTGACAGAGCCATCAATCCTAATATTCAGCATTTTTTGGCTTACCGAAACATCACAGCTGGCCCTAACAATTTATTACCATTAATACGATATCTTTGATGGTGTGGCCTACCAGAGATTTGGATTGGTTTCATTTTTCCGCTCAATTCCTAAAATGAGCTGGGGAATTGGATGGACGACATAGACTAAATATATACATCATGGGTGGGGCCCGTTGTGGGCCCACAACCCCAACCCCAACCCCTTTGAACTCAAGCAGCAAGGATGCTGCTTGCTGCAGCATCTTCTGGACGCAGGCAACAGTGTCCACTCTCCCTATTATTATTATTATTATTATTATTATTCTTTTTATGGTGTTGTGCACGTGTGTGCATGGGTGTGTGTGTGTGTGTGTGTGTAAGTTTGGCTAGCCCAATGGGCCACACTTTGGATGGCTTGGATGGCGTATAAAATTCTGGTAGGAGCCACTATCAATGGGTTCCACATGAAGTCCATAATAAGTTATTATTATTATTATTATTTTGTATATTTTCTCCTATACATCCACACCATTAATCACATCATTATCATCATATCATCACCACTATTAATCATCTTTTTATATGTATTCTCCTATACATCCACACCATTGATCACATCATTATCATCAAATCATTACCACTATTTATCATCCAAATAATCAAAAAGAAAATAAACCATAAGAGTGGAGGGGGTGTACTCACCTTGATAGATTAGATAGATGGTTGAGATGGAAGGAAGGGATGAGATTGATTGAGTTGATAGCACACTAAGATCACTCCTCTCTCTCTCTCTCTCTCTCTCTCTCTCTCTCTCTCTCTCTCTCTCTCTCTCTCTTTCCTTAATGTAGAAAATGGTGAAAATGTTAAGGGATGGAGGACTATTTGTAGAGAAATGGATAAAAATATGATTAGGTTAGGTTAATATGATTAATGTTATCTTAGGCTAGGATTATGAAAAATTGTGCATGATTAAGAATTATAGGTGGATTAAAGGGGCATGGGATGGCATGGTGTGATGATGTCATGTATAGGGCAGAGAAGTTGACTTTGGGGAGCACATGAGTGAGGGATGACATGGGAGGGTGGCATCACACACATGGGTAGAGATTCTCGCACCCATGTGTGGCATGTACATGTGTGCATGGCATGTATTGTGCACATGTGTGGAATGGAGTATATGGTGCCATGCACACATGATAAAGTAACGATTCTTGACAGCATATCTCATTAACAGAGCATCGTACAGACACATGGGTGGTACCTGCGCGATCGCGGTGATAGGGCGGTCGATATGAAATTGGTTTTGAGGCCTTGGGGTTCCAGTCAATTGGGTGTGCATTATGCACGAGTAGTTCAGGTCTAACCAAGGGCGTTGATTATCGTGCACATAAGCATAAAAAATGGTACAGAATAGACGGGGTCTTACAATAGAGAAATTCATACTCTACTGGAGAATTAGAAAATTGAATTTACAACATTAGGATTTTAGAAAAGGAAAGCTTATGATGTCCTAGAGGGGGGTGAATAGGACAATGTCAAATAATCAAAATAAGTGTTGAATATGTAAATAATACAAAGATATCAATTCCTTGAGTATTGAAACCTTGATTCTAAACAATTCGTAGGACAACCTTTACCTAAAATATTACACAGGATAACTTTATTTCACGAATATCTTTAAAATTAAAACTTTAAACTAGCAAGAGTAAATTACAACATTCACCACACAAATAAAATTAAATACATGCAATCCACCAAAAATAAAAATAGGGTATTCACCACATAGCACAAAGAATTATAGTGGTTTGGTGCTTTAAAAACAACCACACCTACTCCACTCCCAAAATTACTTTCCCTATAATTTTGGATTTCACTCTAAAAAGGTTCCTTAATAACCCGATACAGTTCCTTGTTATTTTCACAGGCTATCACAATAAAAACCCAAACTAAGATTTTACCAGGTTATCTAAAAAAAACCTTAACTAAGATTTTCATAGAAGATCTAAGAAAAAAGTAAAAAGAGTTTTAGAAGGTATACTTATCTTCAACTGTAGGAGACGTAGTAGAAGTTGTAGCAGAAGGACCTCTTTCTTGAATGTAGACGATGCCATGTTCAGTCAAATAGAAAGAGTCTAGGGTTCTATAGATTTTAATTTTTTGAAACCCAAAAGCTACTTAATTCAATTCTCTTAGATCTCAATGAGGATTATAGTTTACTCTCTTAGATTAAACTTAAAAGATCTGAGACTAAAGGGAATTGAAAAAGCTATTTAAATAAATTATAAATACCAACCAATAGCTTGCTAATAACTTGAGCTTCTTTCTCTCTTGCTGAAGTATTTTGATAGTTAACTTATGTAATTCGGAATGAGAAAATAACTCAATTTATAGGCAAAAAAGTTAGAACTTCGGCTAACCTGAGATAGGCTTCAACTAGCCTAAGTTCAGCGGATTATATTCAATGGATTTCGGATTGCGGGGGATAAGAATTATCCAAAATTCGCCCAGCCCAATGTCAACTACTGTTGGTCGAACAACACAATTCAGCTAACCGAATTTTCCCTTCAGCTAGACGAATTCCTCCCAATTCCAAAAGTTGATGTTACTGGAATTTGACCTGAACTTTCTCAGGAAGACTAAATTTCTAGCTTGGGCTAGTCGAACCAAAAATCAGGCTAGCTGAATTTGCAACAATAGTTGTTATTTGCTTTGGGCTTAAAGTTGGGCTGGCTGAACCAGAACTTAGGCTGACCAAATTCTAAGGAAAAATAAATGCAAAAACCCATGATCAAACCTTTTTGAAAGGACCTAGTCCTAAGGTCTTTTTAGGGTTTATACCACCTGAGATATATCAAATATCTGATTCACTTTGGCTTGAACTTTTTCTCGGACTTCATCTTGAATTTGAGTTTAATCTTTTCTTGAACATAAGCCGATCTTAAGCTTAATATTTTCTTGAACATAGATCGATCTTGAGCTTGATCTTTTCTTTGAAGTGGTTTTGTCTTACGAAATTTAACACCCTATGTGTGGCCATCATCATAGTACTTACAATCTCTCCCTTTGTCAATTTCATGATAGAACACTCAATATTACAAAATTGTAAACATACACATCTTTAGAAAGTGTAGCTTATAATCTTCATCTCATAATGCTCAACTGGCACTCCCCCTGTGAAATACACATATAACATACTATACACATAATATCCATGCATTCATTACATATATTCCATACACATAGCATCCATGTATTCATTCCATACTTTCTCTCCTACATTCGCTCCCCCATACTATATCATTGCATATTACTAGCATCTCTCTCCCCCTTTTTGTTCAAATTTAATAAAGGAAGAATAGAAGAAATAAGATGAATAGAAGAAGCATGTAGTAAGAAAATAAGGATAAGCATATGAAATAAAAAGGTAAGTGTCAGCAACCACATCATCACAGCATCAAAAGTATCAAGACAAACACGAAATAAGTTTTAAGTACATAACCAATATAAGTCTGAAAGATAAAGAAATCTAGTTTAATTCGACCTAGAGGAAGATGGAGCAGGCATCGAGGGATTGTTTAGCCAAAAACTCTGGTTCATGCGATGAAAGTACTTTTTCATGTACTTCATTGTAGACTTTTGAGTTTGGGCCAATGAAGCTTGCGATACATGCAAAGACTCCACTTTCTCCTCCAATGCAGATAATCTCTCATCAAACTGAGAGGGATGGTAGTTGAAATCAGCTGGATCATCTGAATCGTCCAACTCATTAAAAATATCCTCCATGGTTGTGTCTGGAGCAGGCTGCGCTTCCTCTTCTTCATTTTGTCTAGAAAGGGGAGTGAGGTTCATCATGTTTAAGTTAGAATTGTTAAATGGGAGTTTGGAATTCGGTGCCTCATACATAGGAATTTGAACATTATAGTGAAAGGCAATGCAAGTCATAAGATGAGCAAAGGGAATCGAACCATGCTTGGGATGCAAGAGAAACTGAACAATGATGTAACAGATTAATGAAAGAAGATAGACATAAATACCTAATACAACAGAGTAAAAAACTTTAAGCATGAAGGGAGTAAGATCAGTCTTATTTCCAGCTTGAGGATATACATTAGATGTAAAAATCTGATGTAAGACGTGGTATTTTGGGAGCATTTGTTTTGTGGGAAGGGCATTACCCAATTGCCATTAGCATTGAAGCGACATAATTTACGAGTGATGGGTTGTTTTTCAGAGTTTGACATCTTCTCTGATATTGTGGCGATTGGTATTCCATCATCCACAACAACTATATCCATCAATGCAAAAATAATGTGCAGCGTTATTGTGAATGTTTCTTCAACAAATTTAACTCAGAATGTCAGATTCTTAAGAGAAATATCACATATGGATGCATGCATGCCCTACACTATGGACCGGTAAGCCGTTCCACCCCAACTCAAAATGCGTTGCCATCCAACCTCAGAAAAAATAGGAACAAGACCAAACCTAGCAATGTGGTGTAAATTAACAAATTTTTCTATGATTATGTCCCTTGTGCGAAAGTCCCGAACATATACCGGATCATCCTCTGGTGACCGTAGGGTCCATATACCAAGAGTAGTTGATATAGAAGATGAACTGGGGCAATTCTTGTGAGCCATTTTCTTAGTTTTATGCTCCATTAAAGAATGCACAAGAAAATATCAAAGAAAAAGAGTAGATCATATTTAAAGAAAACCCAAAACAAAAATGGTTTTAAATGATGAAAAATATACTCATATATGATAATCTAGCATGATACCACTTAATACTTGAAGAAATTTGAAAATAAATCACTTATAAGTGAATTTGGAAGATGGGTTGGTTAAATGGGGCAACAGCTAGCCAAGGTAGAAGGTGAAAAATGAAATAGATTTGGAGATTTTCCTCTTTAAGAGGTAAACATGAGTGATCTTTAGCTAGCTTGAGCATGTGCTTGACTGGCTGAATTCTTCGGCTAGCCCAAGCATGTGTTCGACTAGCCGAAAATTGTCAAAATTTTATTATTTTTTTAAATATTTATTAATATTCTATTTTAAATTTTATGCATTTTACCATAAAAATAAACAAACTTAAATGGATAAAAAGAAATAAAATAATTATTTAACAATACATAATCTAATATCATGCTTTAAATTTAAAATTTTAACTTTGTGAAGCAGCTTAGTTATTATATTTCCAAGTTACTTCTCTGTTTGAATGTATTCAAGCATGATAGATTTGTCTTCAACTAAGTCTCAAATATAATGGTATCGTATGTCGATATTCTTTGTACGAGAATGTTGAATTAGATTTTTAGAGATATTGTATTTGAATTATCGCAATATAAAGTCATCATATCTTGTGTAATTCCATAGTCATCTAGCATTCTTTTCATCCATATTAGCTGAGTGCAAGCATTTCTTGTTACAATATATTCAGCTTCATCAGTAGAGAGAGATACAAAATTTTATTTCTTACTGAGCCAAGATACTAAGCAGTTTCCAACATAGAAACATCTACCGCTAGTAGGTTTTCTATCATCAACATTTCCTGCCCAGTCTGCATCTATATAACCAGAAATTTGTACAAACATATCATGTGTATATCATAGGCCTATGTTCGTAGAACTTACGACATATTTGATTATCCATTTAATAGTAGTTAAGTGCAATTATTTAGGATGAAATTGATATCTGGCACATATTCCGACATTGAATGCAATATCAGGTCTACTAGCAGTAAGTATAGAAGAATACCAATTATACTTCGGTATATTTAAAAGTCTACACTTTTACCTGATTCATCTTTTGAGAGTTTAAGAGTCGTACTCATTCGAGTATCGAAATTTTTACCATTCTCAAGGCCAAACCTTTTTATATGATTCAATTCATATTTGGTCTGTGAGAGGAACATGCCATCTTCAAGTTGTTTGACTTATAATCCAATGAGATAGTTTAGTTTGCTGATCATACTCATTTCAAACTTGGATTTCATTAGATCCGTAAACTCAATAGATAAGTTAGTGCACTTAGATCCATAAATAATATCGTCAACATAGATTTGAATTATTAGAATATGATCATTATATTTCTCGGTGAATAGGGTTTTATCAACACTACTCATAACAAAATTATGACTAAGCAAGAATTTAGTCGATTTCTCATACCATGCTCTAAGAGCTTATTTCAATCTATAAAGAGCCATTTTAAGACAGTAAACATGATTTGAAAGTTTGGGATATTCAAAATCCTTTGGTTGTTCAATATATACTTCCTTATTTAAATCACCATTTAGAAAAGTACTTTTTACATCAATTTGATAAATTTTGATTTTTTTATGGCATGCAATCAAAATAAATAATCTGATTGATTCAAGGCGTGCAACTGGTGTAAAGGTTTCATAGTAATTGATACCTTCTATTTAAGTATAACCTTGTACGACCAATCATGCCTTATTTCTAATAATGTTTCCCATTTCATCAGTTTATTTTTTAAAATCCACCTGGTTCCAATCACATGTTTATCTATATGTCTGGAAACCAAATACCATATATCATTTCTAATAAACTGATTTAATTCTTCCTGCATGGCATTAATCCAACTTTCATCAGCCAGTGCTTCATTTACATTACTCAGTTCAATTTGGAAAGTAAAGCAGGCATGATTACATATATTTTCTAGTTGTCTTCTTATCTAAATGCCAGTGTGAGGGTTACCAAGTATTTGATTAGTCAAATGGTCTTTGACTAACCTTAACTCAGTATTGTCTGATTTAGATGGAGAGTTAGGTATATTAATCAAATTGACATCATCATCATCTTGATTAGGACTAGGTGTGATCTGTCGATCATCTATCACAATGTTTATGGATTCTTGTATCACCCCAGTTCTTTTGCTAAGAACATGGTATGCCCAACTGTTTAGAGCATAACCTAGAAATATTTCCTCATCGCTCTTGGCTTCAAAATTTTTCAAATTTTCTCGGTCACGTAAAATAAAGCATTTTCTTCTAAAAGTTTAAAAATATTTAACTGTAGGCTTTTTTTTAATTAAACTATATTTCATAAGTTGTTTTATTTTTTCTTTTCTAATATAAACATGATTAATTATATAGCATGCAGTACTAATAGCTTCAGCCCATAATTTTTTTGGTAGGTTCATGTTATTTAACATTACACTAGCCATCTCTTGAAGAATTTTATTTTTTCTTTCAACAATTCTATTTTGGTGTGGTGTTTTTGGAGCAGAAAATTCATGCAATATATCATGGTCATTGCGGTATTTCTCAAAATTTCTATTTTCAAATTTGGTACCATGATCACTTCTAATTTTGACTACGTATAACTCTTTTTCAGTTTGGATATGTTTTAAAAAATTTCTGACTTTATCCAGATTATCTAATTTTTTACTTTTCTAGTGTAGTCATCAACTATCACCAAAAAATATTTCTTTCCGCCTCCACTCTCCATTCTAGTTGATCCGACTAAATTTATATGGAGAAGTTCAAGAGGTCTAATTGTGACTAAGGAGTTCACTTTCTTGTGACTACTCCTAATTTGCTTGCCTATTTTGAAAGTGCCCTTGTTTGTCAATATATGTGAGTTTTGAGTCTGTCAGTCCAAGTGTGATCTTATTTAAAGACATCAGGACCAAGCCTAAAAAAAAATGAAGGTTATGATCAAGCTTAATCTAGTAAACCATAGCATCATCATACCACAACAAACCCTAACATGTATATACCCCCATATAATCCCAACTTACCTTATAAAAAAGAATTAAAAATCTTCTACTCAAGTTGGTATATAATGCATAGTGAGTATAAATGGAAGAAAGAAACGAAAAAAGAAAAATCACGTCCTGGTCAAGTACATCAAACTGCAATCGAGGGAATCTTTGATAACATTGAACATTATTCGATAGTATCGAACGGATGCCCATTCTGTCCAGTAATAAAATGAAATATATGCTGGAAACCTCGATAGCATCGATAGCTATTCAACATCATCGAAGCCCATGCTTCGATAACTTCGAATGACCCTCAATTACTTTAACCTTGGAGTTCTTCCAAAGAATCAGAAAATACTCTAAGTGCCCATCGATGACATCAAAGCCTCCTCAATGTTATCAAGATTAAGTTATCGATGACATCGAAGTCTATTCGATAGCATCGAAACTAACTTAGTTTTTTTCAGCAAGCTTTTAAAGAAACCTATTTTCTTCGAGTTCATCGAAGACCATTCGATACCATCGAAATTCAAACCTCGATGGATCAAAAGGACTCCTCGATAGAATTGAACAGGGGACAAAACTATCCAGCAACCATTGTGTATTTTAACAAAAGAAATCTTAATGGAATTGAGTGCCCCTCGACAAAATGAAGTGCATGTCTATATCATCGTAAGATGCTCGATTAAAAATAGTGAGAATCTATCCTACTCTCAAATGAATATCTTGAGTAGAGAGTTGATGCAATTGAAGATAGTTTGATGATATCAAAATTTAAATTTTGATAACATCAAGCACCCTTTGATGGCATTAACAATGTCAAATTTATGCCTATATTTTGACCGTTGGGATTTCAACTCTATAAATACACTAGTGTTACTTTTTGTAAAATAAGCTAGAATCCAAGAGAGAATGAGCCTGTTATTCTAAGATCTGCATACCCTCTTACTCACACTCTCTCTTTCCCATTAAAGTTCATCATTTAATCCTTTTTACAAGCATTAACTCATCATCTTCTATGCTTGGATTGAATTATGATCTCTACCATTCATTGAGCTTCCAACTAACCTCATTGTAGGTATAACCTATTATTAGAAATCTTAAATACATAGCTCATGGGAACCTTCTCTATGGATTTAAATCATATCATTTAAATAGAGAAGATCGAAACCCTAAATGTAACATCCCAAAAATTGGGGGTCGAGTAGAAACTCAGCTCCCGAGTTCCAGAACATCACTTATGTAGCATTTTTTATGATGGATGAATGTCGGCTGTCATAGTACATAAAACATGAGGTGGATTAAGCCAAAACAACATATCATACTCCAGAGACAGTTAAATTATTTAAGCGGAAGACTGTGATAAATATATAAAATGTATAATTAATTGTAAGTCTCCAGAGTGTGAACATGTTACCAGGTTATATATGTACATGTATACTCTAAAAATGGAGTAAAAGAATATACATGAGTGCTTAAATAAAATGTAAAATACCAAGTGTATTGGCATTTAATCAGTAACCCTGTAACCCCATCGATCAGAACCTGCATATAGGAGAAATTTTCCTCAACATCATCAAGTCTGGCTCTGCTTCACAAACATCGCCATCATTTGAAACTAAAATAGGGACTGGTTAGTGTGGCCAATACTGTCCCATAACGTAGGAGTGAGTGATCAACTCAGTGGAAACTATATAAAACAAAGGTTAACATGTATTCAATTCAATCAAGAAGTAATGATAAGGCAGTACAATCAAACATGTCCTAGATACTCTTGTTAATGCAAGAATGATGTGAAGAATTATGCATGCCCTCACCATAATCCCCTCTGTGACATTATCTAACGATCGTGGCATGACTCACTTCCTCAGTGCTCTATCACCAACACCGTTAGCACATGCAATGCGGTGTTATGAATATGCTTACCAAGTTCTTATTAGTCCTTTTCATACAACAGTATTGAGAAGCTAAGGCACCCCCCTTGTATCATTTCCTAACATTGATCCATTCTAGGGTCGTCAGTCCTAAGGATTCTCATACGATATTATGGTTCTAGGTCGCTGTAAGGGCTGTCAGGGTTGTTGCGCGCAATCGTTGATCCACTCCCCCATCACCTTATCAATACAGGCCTATTTATATCCTCAATACTTCATCAAGACTCATTGCCCTGATGCAGTGTCAGGATATACTCGAGATCACTACAGAGGGCTACCAGGGCTGTTGCGCGCAATTGTTGCTCCACTCCCCCATCACCAAATCAGTGTAGGCCGGCAGCAAGAATATAGTGTCACATACCACCATAATCTGCTCACGAGTATAGGTGCTCACTGGTCACTACGGGGAGGTTTGTGGCCCCAGCGTAGGCTGACAGCTCGACCACGGTATCCCATACCACCATGTCCGGCTCATGAGTCTTAGGGGATCTCGGTACCACGGTTAATGGGAGTTTCATTGGTAAGCTCAGTGCCTTAGATTCATACAGTAGCGACTAAACATGGTGAACAAACATCGGTCAATCGAGTTGATTGATAAACTCAACTAGGCCAAGTGCACGTTGAGTTGAACAACATGGAATGCATAAGCACTTTGTGTGGCCTAACCACTGTCGAACATCCCAAGCACGACTTAGATTCGTTAAACTCATCCTATGTGGCGAAAATAACCTCAACCACCATTTGGAGTGCGATTACCGATTACCTGGACTGTAGCACAGCCCCATTCACATACAGATTCAATATCAGGCATATGAGATATGTCCAATATAACTTGAATGTAAATACAATACGTGGAGGAAATCATACACATCTTTCACATGTTGCATCTAAGTTAATCTATCCATGAAGGAAATCATACACACATTTAACATGGATAATGTACATTACATGATTCTTAGAGGAAATCATACACTTAAATATTATGGTTGAAATCCATATCTCAACCATCTTAGCAATCACATTTTTCTAACTACTAACTTACTTAGGCATTTATACAAACACTTAGATTACACATTATATCATGCATATTATGTATTCACTAGCATACGTATTAGGGAAAATCCTTTTATCAAAGGGTTATCACCTATACAATAATCATATATCCATGATAGTTTGTCATGGCGAGCACAAATACAAATTCTATACTCATTCAGTCATTTTCACATACACTTGGCTACACATACTAAATACATATCATATGTTGGTATATCATGTATTTGGACTAAACTTTTAGCCCAAGAGTTATTACATAAACATCTAACATACATAGACGGCAGTTAATCACATCAAGCACAAATTCAAATTTTATACATATACGGTATTTTCTATAAATACGAGGAATACAGTATATTCAACATAATTAACGTATAACTGAAAAATGAAACGGAAAACACTTTATACATGTGAAATAGCATCCTAGGTAAGAATAAATCATTACTTAACATTGAAAGTCTTGAAAACCATAACCTATGCGTATATAGTCCGCACCTTAAACCAGAAAATGCGAAACGGATATGATTCAGACGATAAGTCTTCGTCAACGGCGAATACACTACCTATGGCATGAAACAGGTTAGCTATAGCTTCAATTAAACTATTCTAGGTTTCAAAACAGGTTAGGGTTAGCTTCACTTACCCAAAAATAGAATCAGAATCGCCGAAAGAACAATTCAGATATACAGATTCGCTATATAGTTGAACTAGGAAGAATCCTACGGAGATTCAACAGCTTCTCCCACACTTTCTCTCTCTTTTCTCTCTCTCTCATAGGGCTTTCTCAAATTCATATGGGATTTGTGAGAGAGGGTTTAAGGCCTTCTTATAAGCCCAAAAATGACAGAAACAAACTTAAGGTCAAGGTATACTTATGTTATAACCAAATCGGGTTTGTTCCGATCCAACGGAGTATTTCTGGAGGTCCTGTTACTAAATGCGGTCAGACTTAAGCTCACTAGCATCGGATCTTTAGCGAGTTAAGTTTTCAATCCGATCAGATTTTCAGATCATCCGTGGCGGACCAGTTTCAGTTCAACGGTTACGGGAACTCGATCAGAGCTACAAGTACTATGACATGTAAGGGCCACCTATCCTGATCCGAGGATGGTCAGAATGCTTAAAAATAATGCGCAAGTGAAACGTTCCAGATTTCTTAAATTTATATTTAATTTCTTAAAAATCTTCATTTTCTCACACTCTTCACTCCGGACTCAAGAAAATCGTCCCAGAGCATCGTTTGGACTTGATTTTCGTGATGCTTGTCAAGTCCAACTACGTGGCCAATATCTTCTGAGTTTATCGCTATCGGACTTTCGACGTACGGTTCAGGTCCGAT
The DNA here is from genome assembly GCA_037074715.1 of Magnolia kwangsiensis. Taxonomy (NCBI): domain Eukaryota; kingdom Viridiplantae; phylum Streptophyta; class Magnoliopsida; order Magnoliales; family Magnoliaceae; genus Magnolia; species Magnolia kwangsiensis. Next base: position 47,184,265 of record CM073586.1, on the reverse strand, counting down.
ACGGAGTTTTAAAGTGATCTTGAGGGCAACTGGGTTTAGATATTGAGCCTAGGTTTTACGGTATTGTAGCGTCAATAGTTCTACTCATTTTGGGTCTTGTAGTTCATATTTAAAGTAGTTCAAGTTAATTCTACTAAGTATTCAGTTTGGTACTTAACCTAATTCTAGCCTAATTATGGCAGAATACGGTCCTAGGGCCATTCTATGCCCCATTTTGGGAACTTCTAGTTATCATATTATTTTAATTATTTTTTTAGTGGTTCATCATCAAGTTTACCCTATCTTCACCAAATTTCATAAGATTTCAAGTAGTAGCAGCTGTCCAACAAGTGATTATCAGATAGTTTCTCACAACAACCTACTTTAAACTATATTAAATATTTTGTTATATTTTTCACATATTTTTATATAAAACTAGACTAATTTATCTTCAATCTAATTTTTGAATTATCTAAATCAGAGTTATAACGAAGGAGATATGATTTTTCAAAGTTTGACAAAACGCATAGAAAAAATGCAGAAACCAGGCTGCTTGACCGCTGTACGGACGAGATCGGCGAGGGCTCGCCGAATCTGCAAGGTCCTCCCTGATCACTGACCAAATTGGCATGGGATCAACCCAGGGGTGAGGTCCTCACGCCCTGGGGATGCCGAAAACATGTGGGACCCACCTTGGATCCCCCCGAATTGAGTCGTTTGGGCCCACGAGTCCATCGAGGCATTTATCGAGTCTCATTTGCAAAAAAGAATGAGTTACGCGATGTACAATATATTGTTTTGGGGTAGAAGAAGTTAATCCATCCAAATAACATATATACATCATGAGATTCCAAGAATTTCATAGTCAAAATCCTATTTTATGCATGTACGTACCATTTACGGTAAGTTTTAGTTTAAGTATAGTTCTTCACCTTTTAAAATTTAGGATTGTGTCTAATATGAAAGTACTTGGAGAAATTTAAAGAATGAGGTGGTGAAAGGTGAGATTTTGAAGGAAATGGGTTGAAAAGCGATTTCTAAACTTTATAATTGATCTTTGAGAGTGATATGGTTGACCCATTGCCTAAGGACGTCTAACTTCAGGTTGGCAAAAATTCGGGGTGTTACACTAAACCTCACAACTTCGGAGCATTCAACGACATCACAAGCAAGTTACGGTTCAAACGGAGATGAAGACACTTCATCATCATTGAAGATCTTCACATTATGCGAGAACGAGACTAATCCACTTATTTGTAAGTACTCAGAGTCTACTATGTCTGAAGCCTTTTCCTTGTATAGGATTGGGATTCAGAGTTTGAGTGTCAAACTCGCCAAGTCCTAGTTGTAGGCCTCCGTCAGGAGAATACTTGTGTCCTTGTGTAGGACATATAGCCTTGTATAGGCTTGGGTTGCCTTGTGTAGGCTCCCAGTGTTATGTCCTTGTGTAAGACATGTGTCTTTATGTAGGACATATAGCCTTTTGTACGCTTAGGTTACCTTGTGTAGGCTTTCAGTGTTGTGTTTTTGGGAAGGACGAGTTGCCTTGTGTAGGCATTTAAGAGAATCTTATGTAGGTCCCTTAGTTAACCTTGTGTAGGTTGTGAAGATTCATGGTTAACATGATTTAAAACCACTGGATAATGAAATCCGGTACACTTTAGCAGAGAGTGCAGCCGCTGGGAGTGGATTAGGTAAGTAGCCGAACCACTATACATGATTGTGTTTGGGTTTGCCTTGAGTACATTTATCTAATTATGCTTATGTTTATCATATGATCACAATGATGCATGATTTAGTTAATGTATAAGTGTTGATAGAAGTCACATCCTACACACAATATACACTATCCCTATAGGTTTTATTTTTATATACAAATCTTATATAAGACTATGTGAATTGGACCCTTGTTGAGTGTCAAATATTGCATATTCTCCCCTATTTATATCTTGGTTTTATGAACATGATAATGCATAATGGTATATTTTATACATGTTTTTGTTGGAAGGTGAATCTGACAGCTTGAATTGAAAAGAATGCTAAAAGTATGGATTTAATGCTCAAGAGTCACCAAGCCAAAGTTTAGATCTTAGAAGACCAATAATGAAGAATTCACGTGCCAAAGATCCAAGGAAACCAAGTAAAAAAGGTGAAGAAAGGACTTGAAAGATCGTAGAATTTGGAGCAGAAAATAGACAAGTTCGGTCCGACCGAACCCATGTTTCGTTCGACCGAAATCGTGTAAAATAGTTTAGCAACCAATGGAAAATTTTAGAGTTAATTCGGTTTGAACGAACTCATGTTCGGTCCAATCAAATTTAAGTTCGGTAGGACCGATATTGGGCAATTGCTAAAACAGAATCCTGTCCGGGCTCGGACATGCCTTTGGTCTGACCAATGAGTAATGCGGAAAAGCTGTGAAGTGCATAACTTGAGGCAGTTTGTGAAAATTCCAAGTCAATGTGAAGGTGGATCTTCACAAGTATAAATAGGAGTCCCTATGACGTTCCTAGGCATCATCTAGGGTTTAAGGAGTGGAGCAAAAGGGTGGAGAGCCGCTGCCAAGCGTCTTTCTTCTTCTTCTTCCTCAGTTATTTTTATGCTTTGTTTAAGAGTTCTTAGTTCAATCATGTCTATAGTTGGCTAAACCTCTTAGCTAGGGCTAAGAGGTGAAGCTTGTAGTGTGATTGAGATGTTTACTTTACTTTAATTCATGCTTATATTGAACTTTATTGATTTCTAATTAATTTTAAGGAATATTTTCAGTTTACAATCATTTGTTGCAACTCAAATTACAGTGGAGCCTGCGATAGCTTTGAATATCTTCTTTTTCTAATTGAGATTATGGGATTGGTAAATCCTATTGTTTGTCATCGTCTCATGGGCATGGTTGGGTAATGGAATCCCTTCTAATCTTTACAATTCTCTTCTATTAAGGCTGGATCAATGAGAAGTTCTGAGAATTGATCATCTCTTCTTCCAACTAGGTAAGATAGGACTTTGATTCCAATTGTGTTTCTTAAATCAAGTAAGGTAGCATCTCAATTTCTACAAGTGGATCCTTGGCACCCTAATTCCCACCTTTAAATTTACAAGTTTCAATTACAATAATCACAAATACTCTCTCTATCAATTCAGATTTATATTTAGATCTTGTCACACCCCAAACTCGGAAACCGGGCTCACAAAATTCTCGATCGCCGAATCTGGCGCCGACAGCCTCCGTAGTACTGCATTCTCGGCTTCTAGTGTCCATACACTATATTCCGATCCTATGATCCTATAAGGAGGATTTTCAACATATATTTGTCTCGTAAGAAGCATAACCAAAAGTTTACTTAAATCACAATGGTAACATCATCATCACATATACACTAATATAAAAAAGTTGAATACAGTGCTGAAAGGGAAATACATATATCGAAAATTAAATGCTCCAGAAGATAGCTGCACGCTCCAAGCTCAACGCTCTGTGACCTAACGCTACTTGCATCCATCTATTGTGCATAAGCTTATAGAAAGCTTAGAGGGTAGTGTAAGTGTATGCGTAAGATAAGTGTCAAGTATGTAATATCAGAGCAATGCGAAAACATACCGGTAAGTTTATAATTATCATCAGCCTTATCTAAGCTATGCGATGTAAAAACATAATGAGCTAATATCATATAATGAGGAAGCAATATAAATCAACTATGCAATATGGAGACATAGTAAGCTAAATATCATATACTGAGGATACCATATAATATGCAAATCCTGACGAGTCCACAAATACCGTCGACCACATCTAGGCCATATAAATGCAGAAACATAGCAACTTAAAATTTCATATGATGCAGATGTAATGCAGCATATAGATCTTGCCAAGTCCATACTACCATCAACCTTATTCAGGCTATGCAATATAGAAGCATAGTAAACTAAATGCTATATGATGAGGATGCAATGCAATATGTGGTGCAAATGAAATGGCCAAGTTGGAGTGTGAAGTCGGGATGATAGTACGTAGTACCGCAAGCTATGGGGTCCATCACAAGGGACTTCTATCCAAACTAGTCCTATACCTAAATTTGGATAGCCAGACTTAATGTATTAAACTCCTGACCTCAGGTAGGTCATGCGCTTCAACCGAAATCCTGGCCATCGCGAAGGTACACAACAATTAGTTGCCCACCACCAGCCCGAGTGGATAATGAATGAATGAATGAATGAGCAAAATGCTGAGTATGCAACTCCTACTCAATAAGTCCACATATCAGTACTATACATTTCTTGGATCATCACCGGGGTCTAGTACACTCTAGGCCAGCTTTCAGCCCCATCAAGCGAAAAACTGGGTAAGTGAAAGAGACCTCACTATCTGTCTGCCAATATTGGCCTGGCTCATCGATAGCGGACCCATTCCTCAAGCTAGTCAGACTCAATATAAATTACCTATTCCCTTAGGCAGGTAAGGCCACACCCCCTCCCAACCGACCACGACACATTGAGAGACGTGACCTAATGGTATATAGCCCTCATATGCTCATATATATCCACTGGGTCTAGACGTTGGCCTCGGGAGTTTATGAACTTTAACCCATGGATATCCAAAGTGCTCATATGCTCAAACCAAACATTTTAGGTGTCCCATCTGGCCATCCATGATATGCCTGTGGAGCACGCAGCCCTGATGTCATTAGGGCGTCAAATGATCATATCATAAAATATGAAACGCATGAGCCATACCATCCATTTATGCATTAAACCTGCGCATACCGTGCACTCATGTCAGGAAACTCTATCTCGCAGGGAGTCTCATAAACAATCAGCCCAATGACACATGCTATGCTCAATCACTCCTCATAACAAGCATGTGAATGATGCGTATGGGCATGTATCATGAAGTATACTAAGCATGATTATAATCACATACATCATGGTGGGCCTGTATAAGGCAGCCTATGGCCCGTATAGGTGAATGGGTGGTGTGCACATAATCACACATACATGGCGGGCATCACGTATCATAATTAGGCCTTACCATACAATGGGCCTCATACAATCACAATGGGCCTCATACGATCACAACCGGCCTTGTACCATCACAATGGATCGTATACAGTCATAATGAGTCTCATACAATCACAATGGGTCTCATACAATCACAATGGGCCTCATACGATCACAACGAGCCTCGTACCATCACAATAAATCTCATACAATCAGAATGGGTCTCATATAATCACAATGGGCCTTATATAATCACAATGGGATTCATACGATCATAACAGGCCTCGTACCATCACAATGGATCTCATAAAATCATAATAAGTCTCATACAATCACAACGGGCCTCATACAATCACAACGGGCCTCGTACCATCATAGTGGACCTCATACAATCATAATGTTATACTAACACATACTCAGTGCGTATACTAACATAGTCATAATCAATAATCGACCTATATATGGCGGGGTCCATAGAAGGACAACAAATCTAATCCATAACATGAGGATCAGTCCTCAACAGTGGATATACTAAATCTAATACCATAAATTCTTCTACCTATGGCCAGAGGTGATGATGCATCCTCCTCATAACAAGGATGGGTCTAGATAGCCTACTCATAGGCCTAAGAGTAGGCTTTCAGGTTTGAGTTCTTTTACTAGCATCAATGGGGGCCCAATAGTTTGGGATAACCCAAAAAGGTGAGATGGATCATACTTGTACTAGTGGGGGCCCATCAATTTAGGTTAGCCCTCAACAAGGGGAGAAGAGAATGCGCCTAATAACGGGACCTAGGGAGAGTTACAATGTGGGCATTTAACCATCATCGCTCTTAGAATGTGGACATTAAACCATCATTGCTCCCAAGGCATGGTCCATTTAATACCAACTAGGAGATGGATGAGTATCTTGAACACCATTACATACACCATGGTGGAATCACACATCACAACGGGCCTCACATACATGACATTGGGCCTCATATAGGGGCCACATATACATCGCATTGGGCCTCATTCATGGGCTTATATACATCAGCTAGTGGGTCTGCTCTTGGACCTCCCACAAATACCATAATGGGGCCCAGGAGGTTACAGCGGTGGGCATTAATCCCTATTGTCCAGAAGCACTTGGACCGGGCTACTAGACGGTGTGGATTTAAACATACATCAAGGTGAGTCCCACGTCTAGATGGATGGCGAGGAAAAAACACATATCATAGTGGGCCCACTGTCCCATGGGCCTCAAATACATCACAATGGGCCACAACCCATGGGCCTCAAACACCTCAAATAGGCCACAATCCATGGGTCTCAAATACATCACAATGGACCATAACCTATGGGCCTTAAATACATCACAATGGGCCTCACTCATGGGCCTCAAATACATCTCATTTGGGCCTCGAACACGCACCTCAAATACATCACATCTGGGCCACTCAAATGGACGACATAATGAAACATGTACAACATGATGGGCCAATGTCTAGCCCATCTGGACGGATGGTGCAAATATATAGCACATACTACAAGGTGGACCCCACCCGTCCAGCAAACCGATGGTGCGGATAAGACCCATACATCACGGTACGTCCCACACGGTAGAAAACAGATGGGCGGCATGAATATACAATACATACACTCAAGGTAGGCCCCACCCACACGTGCCACACATGCAGGGTGGGCCCCACCATCCAACGGGTGGACCCCACCATCCAACAAAGGGACTGACGGTTTGGGTATAACATATATATCACGATCAGATCCATAGAACTTGTTGATGTCATTACAGTAGCTATATAACTACTGTGAAGTACACTAGCCAATCCGTTTCCGTATAGGTGGGTTCCACGTAGGGCCCACCATAATGTTTATTTTCCATCCCATCTGTTCATAAGGTCACAAAGACCTGAATTAAGGGGAAAAATAAATTTCATATTGATCCAAAACTTCTGTGACCCAAAAAGGGTTTCAATGGAAGACGTTCATTCCCCTATTTTTTTTATTTTTTTTTATAGTGTGGACCACCTGAGTTCCGTATACGACTGATTTTGGGGTATCCCAATACTTAGTGGGACCTATCAAATACATGGTGTAGATGTCTGACACGCATCACAGTGGGACCAGTGGTGGGACCCTGTAACACCCCGAATTTTGGCCAATCTGGGATTAGACGTCCTTAGGCAATGGGTTAACTAAAACACCTGGAAAATCGCTCAGAACCCAATTCCATAGCCAAAGAAATCACTTAGGGTTAATTCCTTTAGAAACTAAGCATAAGTTAGCTAGCGCGACGACGCTAAAGTAGCTGGGAAATAGTCCCTGATCACTTTAAATACGTTCTACAAGACCCAAAGCGAGTGGAACCAACGACCCTATAACACTCTATAACATCGGATCAAACTCTAAGCCGGTTTGTTCTCTGGACCTCTTTGAAACTTTGTATTGGATCTAGACTGCGCGTCAAAAGTCCGATGCCTACCATCTTAGACCGTTATAACCGCTTAGCTGGGCTTGACAATCGTTTCGAAAATCAAGTCCAACCGATGTTTAGAGGCTATTTCGTTGAGCTTGGAGTGAAGAGAGTGAGAAAAGGGTAGATTTGGAAATTTGAAATTCAAATCTGGCACACAACTTGTCGCATCAGTATTAAGCGTTCTGACCGTCAGAATTTAGCCAAATTACACCCTCGGATCAGGAAAAATTTCTATTTCATATCACGAGATTTGTAGACCTGATCTAGGTGCGATGACCGTTGAACTGAAATTGGACCGCCACGTGCGATCTGGGAACCCTACCGGTCTGAAAACTTGATGCGTGCTAGATCCAGTATGCATGAGCTTAAGTCGGACCGCATTTGGCCAGGGGACCTCCAAAAATACTCTTTTGGACCGAAACAGCCCCGATTTGGTTAGGCATCAAGTAAACATTGTTCCCAAGCCTATTTTGGACATGTTTTAGGTTATAAAAGGGGTTGAAACCCTCACTCCTCTCTCCCATCCGAATTTGTAAAAATCTCTAGATTGGGAGAGAGAAAAGGTGAGAGTTTGTGAGAGAAGGTGGGAGAGAATTCCCTGCTGCTTGTGCCACGTGCTGTACGTGCTTAAGCAACGCACTCCGATCACTTTTTCGGTGATTCCTCCACGTTTTCAGGTAAGAAAATACCCTAGAAGTTGCTGATTTGAGGTTCCTTTCGTTTTCTAGCGAAGTAGCTAATAGAACTTGTGTATTAGGTTCTCTAATCGCCGTAGACGAAGCGTATACGCTCCGTTCGAATTTACACATCCATAAGAGACAAGGTGCGGATATTAGACGCTTTGATTGACTGTTTCCAAAGCTTTCAATGTCGTTTAATAGTAGATTCTTGACGGCAATGCCGTTTGACATGTACAACATGCTGTCCGTTTCCTGTTTCGTAAATCAACGAAGAATATGAGACTTAGGGCATTTTAGTCATTTGTAGGAAGTACTGTTCTCATTCATATTTTGCTGATGTGATTGACATGAATTGTTGTCACATTAGAATGTTAGGAATGTGTGCATAATTAGTTTGGCGAAGAGATTCCCCTAAATGCGCATTTCGGGTCGACATACTATATGTAGACTCAAGTGTGTAGTGTAAGTGTTTGTATAAATGCTTGTATTAGTATGTATTGAATTAAATGGTGTTATGAATTAATTTGAGATTGATTTCTCAATTTATATGCTGAAGTAAATGATTTCCTACATGTTGACTATATGCATGATTTCATTATATGCATGAAATGCATGTACTTAATGATTTACTTAAGTTCTATGTTATAACATGTGTTAACATGCTCACATGGTTGTATTTCAATTCCAATACTCTCGTATGATTTGCTGATGTGATTCCTTAATTGTTTGGGACTATGCTTAGTCCAGGCAGCCGGTAACCGAGCGAATTCGTGGTTGGCTTATCTTTGCCACGAACGACGTGTCGATGAACGCGAACCATGTTTTGGAGTTAGCGGCAGTGGTTAGGCCACACGAAGTGTTTTACGCACTTCATGTCGTTCGACTTGAGATGCGATCGTGCTAGTTGAGCCCGTCAAGTAACCCGACTGGCCATTGTATGTTCACCCTGCATGAGTCATAATTGCTTGAACCTAGGGTACTGAACTTACCATTGTAAACCCTGTTAACCATGGTACATTGATCCACGAAGACTCATGAGCCGGGCATGGTGGTATGGGACACCGTGGTCGAGCTGTCGGCCTACGCTGGGGCCACAAACCTCCCCGTAGTGACCAGTGAGCACCTAGTCTCGTGAGCAGATTATGGTGGTATGGGACACTATATTCTAGCTGTCGGCCTACACTGATCAGGCGACGAGTCCTTTGTAGTGACCGCGAGCGTATTCTGAGTCTACGGGAGGCGACGACCCTTTAGTAGCAGTAGAGTACAGTAGGCCTGTATTGATAAGGTGATGGGGGAGCGGTGCAACGAGTGCGAGCAACAGCCCTGGCAGCCCTTGCAGCGACCTACAAAATATACATCATATGAGATTACTAGGAGTGACGACCCTAGACAAGATCTGTGTTGGGATTGATATAAGGGAAGTACCTTAGTTTCCCAATATTGCTGTATGAACAGGACTAATAATAACTCGGTAATCATATCACCATGACATTGCATGTGCCTGGAAGATGTGGAGCACTTGAGGGTCGATTGAATGCCGTGGTCGTAAGATGGTGCCGTATGAGGGAGATCGTAGGTGAGGGTATACATCACGGTATGTCATATTGCATTAACAACAGTTTTAGGATTGTTTGATTTACTGCTTTACTATTATCGCATGATTGATTTGAGAACATGTTAATCCTTGCTCTATTATTCCACTGAGTTAGCTACTCACTCCCACGTTACGGGATGGTGTTTCCGGACACCCACCAGACCCTTTTGTGATTGCAGATGATGGCGCGGCCTGCGAGGCGGAGCCGGACTTGATGATGAGGAGGAGGATCCCTCCTTTATGCGTGTTCTGATCGATGGAATTACAGGGAGGTTGATTAGATGCTTTGACACTTGTCATTTTATATTTTTAGCGCACTCATGTATATTCGTTTTGTCTACTTTTGGAGTATACATGTATGTATATAACCTAGTAACATGTTCACACTCTGGAGACATACAACAGTTTATATATGTTATACATACTATCACAGTCTTCCGCTTGTTAATCTAACTGTCTCTGGAGTATGATATGTTGTTCTAGCTTAATCTCACTCATGTTTAATATGTTATCACAGACAACATTTAAACATACATATCTATGTTGCATAAATAACATTTTGGAACTCGGGAGTTGGGTTTTTGCTCGACCCCCCGATTTTCGAGATGTTACAGACCCACTATCCCTCCAGTGTCCAGCAGCTAGACGCTGGTTGCTGCAACGTCATCTGGACATTAACAGCAACAACGTTAGATGTTGTTATATATATATATATATATATATATATATATATATATATATATATATATATATATATATATATATATATTCTTAAGGATTTTCATAGGTGGGGCCCACATCAGGACGATCCAGTCCGTCTGCTTGTTTCTCCGGCCAGTGAAGGGTCCAAGGAGCCTAATATCCAATATGTTTTGACATGCAGAAACATTACAATAGGCCCTAATAGATTTTAATAGTAAATATTAATGTTTTCTATGATATGGCCCGCCAGAGATTCAGACTGGCTTCATTAGTTGGCTCAAGGGCTAAAATGAGCTGGGAAATTGGATGGACGGTGTGGATTTAATACATACATCATGGGAGGGGGGAAAGCATTGTGGGCCCACACCCTTCCTTCTATGATTCAAGCAACTAGGACGCTGCTTACTGCAGTGTTCTCTGGACGCTAGCAGTAGTGTCCACCACATTCCAAGCCTCCTTCTTACATGTTGATACACGCCACCAACACTCACACTGTAGTGGGGTTTCATCACCTATGTGGGCCCACTTGGTGGACAGCAAGGATGGTCGACTTGATGGACAACGTAGATTAAATACATATGTCAAGGGTGGGCCATCAATAGGGAAAAAGAGAGATAGAGAGGAAGAGAGGAAAAATGAGTGATGGAGGGCTTCGCCACTAAGAACCCTCCTAGCATTTACAATACATACATTGAGATGGGTCCCAAAACATGTGAGCCCTTAAATAAGGATATCAAGGTGGGCATTCCGTCCCCACCACAAATTAAGGGTCTAAATGACCCCCATCAAGGGTCTAGATGAGCATCAAATAAACATCATGGTGGGGTCCATGGAGAATGACCCCCATCATGGATTAAACATATGAATTATAATGGACCATTGGCCACATCTAGGGTCCAAATGGGGTCTCTACCATCAATCGGAAGGCCCCACTTGTCCCACACATCAAAATCATGATCTAAACCTAAGATCACCCACTGATTGCACTCCTTCTTAGTCCCTTGGCCTCCTAGGCTCCTATGCTTAATCTTTAATGGAGGATGATGAAGATTAAAGGGTTGGGATGTGAGATCTTGGGGTAGGGTGTAATGCCTTGAAAATTGGGGGTCGAGCATAACTCAGCTCCTGAGTTCCAAAACATCACTTATGTAACATTTTCAATGATAGATGAATGTTGTCTGTATTAGTGCATAAAACATGAATTAGATTAAGCGAAAATGGTAAAACATAATCCAGGGAGAGTTATAATATGTAAACGGAAGTCTGAAATAAATATATAAACTAGTAAAACTCTCTAAAATATGTATGCTCTGCCAGGTCAATAGTTACAAGTCTTGTTTCAAAATACAAATGAAAAAATGTGATAGTCCTCTATAAAGTATAAACCCTGAAGCCACAATGATTTAGAACGGTCTAAGTGAACCCGCCTGAATACTGCATACATGAGAAAGCCTCCTCGTCATTCTCGAACTCTGGTTCTGCCTCATGGGTTGCATCATCATCTGTAACTAAGACAGAGTCTGTTTGGTGTTTAAGAACTGTCCCAGAACATGGGAGCGAGTGATTAACTCAGTGGAACTATATAACAAAGGTTATCATGTTATCAATTCAGTCAAGAAGAAATGATAAAGCATTACAACAAACAAGTCCTAAATACTCTGATTAATACAAGAATGAGATGCAATAATGATGCATGCCCTTGCCTGCACTCCCTCAGCGTCTTCATCTTACGGTGCGCATGACAACCACCTGAAAGTGCTCTTCCTCGCTAAAGCACATGAAATGCGATGCATGGATGTGATTACCAAGTTCTTATTAGTCCTTTTCATATAGCAGGATTGGAAAGCTAAGGTACCTCCCTTATATCAATTCCCAAACAATGATCCATTCTAGGGTCGTCAGTCCTAGTAAATCTCATATAATGTTACGGTTTTAGGTAGCTGTAAAGGGCTCGTCACCAATCAATACAGGCCTAGTCATACCCTAGATACTAAGATAAGGCTTGTCGCCTCAATGCAGTTTCAAGATATGCTCGAGATATCTACAGAGGGCTCATCACCAATCAGAGTAGGCTGACAGCACGAATACAGTGTCTCATACCACCGTATTCAGCTCACGAGTCTGGGTTGCTCACTGGTCACTATGAGGAGGCTCTTCACCCTAGTATAGGCTGATAGCTCGACCACGGTGTCCTATACCACCATGTTCGGTTCATGAGTCTTAATGGATCGAGGTACTAAGATTATCAGGGTTTCACTAGTGAGTTTGGTACCTTAGATTCAAGAAGTAGCATCCAAACATGGTGAACATACATCGGTCAATCGGGTCAATTGACGAGCTCGACTAAGATGAGTACATGTTGAGTTAATCGACATGAAATGCATAAGCACTTCCTATGGCCTAACCACTGCCGACATCCCAAGTACGGCTCAGGTTCGTCGAACACATCCTACGTGGTGAAAATAATCTCAACCACCAGTATAATGCCTATTACCGATTACCTGGACTGTGATATAGTCCCAATCACATACAATCACAATGATGAATATTTAAATCAATCCTACAATCATATGAACATGTTACGAAATATAACCTAAATATGAATATAGTACATGGAGGAAATCATACACACTGTTAAGGTAGTTGGGATTCATATCTTGACTCCCTTATAAATCACATTTTACTAATTAGTAACTCATTCAGATATTTTCACAAACACTTAGACTATACTTTCAACATACATCACGTATGTTGGCCATATTACATATTAGGGCAAATCCTTTCGCAAAGGAGTTATCACATACATAAAAACCATGTAAATATGACAATTAATCATGGAAATCATAACATTATATTCCAAATGCATACAAACATTCCAACAAACACATGAAATACTCTATACACAACATAGTTCATACATATACGTAAAACGAAACAGATATCGCATTTGGCATGTGTAATGGCACCCACGTCAGTAATAAATCATTAACTGACATTGAAAGCCTTGAAAACCATAACCTACACATATATAGTCTGCACCTTAAACCAATAAACGCATAACAGATTTGATTTAGATGTTAAGTCTTCGTCAACGGCGATTTAACAACCTAGAGTATGAAATAGGTTAGCTACATCATCACTTAAACTATTTGAAACCCTAGAAAAGGTTAGGGTTAGGATTTCTTACCCAAGTATGGTATTAGAATCATCAGAATAGTGATCCAGTAGCAATGGATAAGCACGTGGAGAGGCAGGGTAGAATCCCTGGGAGAATCTCCAACTCACTCACTCTCTTTCTCTCTCTTTTCTTCACCTTTCTTAGATAGGGTTTTGGAATTCATATGGATTATGGGAGAGAGGGTTAAAGACCCTTATATAGTCCCAGAATTGACAGAAACAGTCCCAGGGCCATGGTATACTTAGGTTATAACCAAATCAGGCTTGTTCCAACCCAACAGAGCAATTATGGAGGTCCCTTTGCTGAATGCGGTCAGACTTAAGCTCACAAATAATGGATCTTGGTCAAGCTAAGCTTTTAGTCCAATCGGGTGTACAGACCGACCATGACAGACCAGTTTCAGTTCAACGGTCACCGATACTTGATCAGGGCCACAAGTGTATTGGCATGGGTGGGACATCTTCCCTGATCCGAGGGTGTATTTGGGTCAGATTCCAATGGTTAGAATGCTTATAATCGGCCCGCAAGTGACACGACTCAGATTACTTAAATTGGATTTAATTAAAAAAAAACATTCACTTTCTCACGCACTTCACTTTGGACTCAAGAAAATAGTCTCAAGACATCATCTGGACTTGATTTTCGAGGTGATTGTCAAGTCCAAGTAGGCGGTCATAATTGTCTAAGTTCATCGTTATCGGACTATCGATGTGCGGTATAGGTCCGATACGAAGTTTCATTGTGCTCCCGAGAGCAACCAGGTTTAGAGATTGAGCCTAGATTTTATGGTAATGTAACATTAACGATTCTACAAGTTTTGGGTCTTACAGATCGTATTTAAAATGATTGGTGCTAATTTCATAGGTAATCTAGTTTAGTTCTAGTTAATTCTCGTTAATTTCTAAAGGATTTAGTCATAAGTGATCTCTGCTTGAGGTGGTGCTCAGGTTTTCGTACGGATTTTTCCATGAAATTACATAAGGAGTGGGCCACACTTAGCTCTTCTCATGGAAGGCTTGGACGTTCACACTTTTGGTTACTTGGGAGTGAAGACAGAAATGAGAGAGGAGAGGATGTGATGGGATGAAAGGGATGGTGTGAGTGATGGGTGGAGAGAGAGAGATAGAGAGTTGACTTTGGATGGGAGAGGTATGAGTTGTCATGCCTTATTGGTGAGATAGGGATAGGCTAGGTATGGGTTGTACTTTGATTGATTGATGTGATGGATAGTAGAGATTCTCTCAAAATTTACAACACGTGGCATTTTCTCAAAATAAATACAGGCCCATAACTCCTGGCCTAGGTATCGCATCGGTGAGCAAGATGTGGAGTTGGAAACAAGGTGATGGTACGATCACAATGGTACAAGTCTCGGGTTGAGTTGACTCAGATCTACAGGACGCGGCTTAGGGTCACGCACAAATGTCGTTACAGGTCGTGGTTTGTCGAAATTTGACTGGGAGGATCATGGGAGTCTACGGAATGGTATGGACTAGGATATAGGCCTTACAAATCTACTTTTTGTTCTACTTTTAGTTAATTTTGGAAACGTATGAGATTAGTCCCTATGTATTTAACCTCGGTCTTACTGTGATTTTTACTACATCCCGACACTACACTTAAGGTTGTGAACAACCCTCTATTGGCTTGGAAGTCATATAGTTATTTGCCTTACTTCTTTTATTTTTCAAGTTAGGTATAGTTTGTTATTAATAGAAAATAAGTTTTAAAAATTCCTATTCATCCCCCTTTAGGACATTTGGACATACTTCATACTTCAGTAATAGTGGTTCTACCGCAATTTCATATTTGACATGCGCTACAAACTTTTTCTATCTTTTTCAGTTTAGGCAGGCCACATAAGTTATCTCTTTTGCTCAATTTATATAGATGTTTATAGTTTACATGTCCAAGATGTTTATGTTATAATTCAATCTCGTCTATTTGAACTATGTAAGATGAATGATTTGTTGAGCAAGAGTTATTAATTATATAACAATTTTCAGACATTCTGCGACCATTTAATATTACACTTCCTTTCTCATTTATAATCTCACATCCATGATCTAAAAATTTTACACTATGTTTATTATCACAGATCTGGGATATCCTCAAAAGATTATGATTTAATCCCTCAACATAAATAACATTTTTGAAGAGAGGTAAGTTAAAAAGTTATACATTACCTTGGCCAATTATCATATAGTTGCTTCCATCTCTGAATGTAACAGAGCCGCCATTTACTTTGTTGATGTTTGAGAATATAGCCTTATCACCTGTCATGTGTCTCAATGTAACGTCTCAAAAAAATCAATACAAGGACCTGAGTACCACCTCTGGCAGAAAATAGTGAGGACCGTATTCTATTGAAATTAGACGAAAAATAATTAAGTACTAAACTAAATTAATTTGTGGATTGGCCTGAACCACTATTTATACAAACGGCAGGTCCTGAACCCATCAAAATCGTAGACTCAACATTATTTAAAAACCTAGGAGAAATCCCAAAAGTCAATTGCTCTCGGGAGCACATTGAAACTCCGTATTAGATCTGAACTGCACGTCGAAAGTCTGATGACTGCGAAACTATAAGATTATGACCACCTTATTAGGCTTGACAACCGTCATGTGAATCGAGCTCAGATGGTGGCCTGAACCATACAATTTGAGCCCCGAGCGAAGTGTGTGGGAAATACGAATATCCTTAGAAAAAATATTGAAACTTAAGTGAATTGGACCATTAGCTTACAGGAAAAATTGAAGATTTCAGACCATCAATTTCTGGTCAAACTTCACCCATGGATTAGGAAAATTTCTCTCCACATATCCATATGCTTATGGCCCTGATCGAGTGACAGTGACCGTTGATCTGATATAGGTCTGTCACAGTTGATCAGCCTATCCAAACGTAAGAAAATCACATCCTGGCCTAGATCCATTGTCAAGGAACTTACTCTGTAACATAGACAGGTAATGGATCCCCAGATGAACCCATTTATTAGAAATAGCTGCCCTTTGGCTATAACCTAAGTATACCATGGCCCTGGGGCCATTTACACCAGTTCTGGGCCTATATAATGCCCTTAAATCACCCCATTTCTATTCCATATGAATTTCTCTAACCCAAAGAGAGAGAAGAGAGAAAAGAAGAGAAAAGAGTGAGGAGAAGAGAGTGAGTTTGGGAGATCATTGTCGGGATTCACTCTCACTACTCCTCGAGCTGATTCTCCTTTCCACATCGCTACATGACTCGTTTCAATTACGAATTGGGTAAGAAATCCTAATCCTAATCTTATTTTAGGAATTCAAATAGACTATTCAAAGAAATAGCTAACCAATTTTAATGTTTAGGTAACCGTTGTTTTGTATACAGGAGCGTAGGATTCGAACCGAGTTTGAAACGAGCAATCCGACGAAAGGTGTGGACTATAAACGTTTAGGTTATGGTTTTCATGGATTTCAATGTCAGCAATGATTTATGTATGACTTGATTGCTGCCATATGAACTTAGTTATGACATTTTTGATAAATTATACATGTTTGGACTATGTTGAATATATGATGCATTCCATGTGTTTGTTGAAATGTTTGAATGAATATAAAATTATGATTTGTGCTAGTCATGACTATAAATCTAGGATTTATGTTAGTCGTGTATATCACGACCTCTTTGTGTAATAACTTGTTATGGTTCTTGTCGTAACTAATCTATTCTATGTATTTGGTGAAGTGTAACCTAAGTGTTTGATAAATTATCTGAATGAGAAAATGTTGATGATTTGTATTTATTAAGTGTATTAAGATAGGATTCTCAATTACCTTAAGCATATGTATAGTTTCTTTCATGTAATCATATTTATCATTGCGCAATTTATGGATAAAATGCAAGTGCTTGGTGACATGTTCAATGTATTTGATGAAATTCTTAAATGAGGGTTATATTTGGATTATTTATTAAATGCTGATATGCTTATCACATGTATCTATTTATTGCATCTGAGTAATATTAGGACTACAACGTAGTCTAGGTAATCGGTAATAATTCCCATTTGAGTGGCCGAATTAGTCTCTTCCTGTTTGATACGTTCAGTGAATCTGAGTCGTATGATGATTGTCAACAGTGGTTAGTCCATGTGGAGTGCTTATGCGCTCCATGTCGATTAATTCAGGGTGCGCTCATACCAATCAAATTTGTCTAATAAACTGATTGGCATATTATGTGTTTACTATGTATGGATGCTACTGCTTGAATCTAAGGTACAACTTACCGATGTAAAGGCCTGTTTCAACTATGGTATCACGATTTGCTAAGACTCATGAGCCGAGCATGGTGGTATGGGACACCGTGGTCGATCTGTCGCCTATGCTGGGGCGACGAGCCTCCCCGTAGTGACTAGTGAGCAACCCAAACTCGTGTGCCGAATATGGTGGTATGAGACACTATGTTCAAGCTATTAGCTTACATTCAGGTGATGAGCCTCCCGTAGTGACCTGGAGTATAAACAATTAAATTTTTCTATCCACTGCTTTCATTAGGGGTGATGCCCTACAACTTGCCTATCATATGTGACAAACTAGGATTGACGACCCTAGATGGATCTCTGTTTAGGTTAATGATGTAAAGGAGGTACCTTAGCTTTTCAAATCTATTGTATGAATAAGCCTAATTAAGTACTCTAGTAACATGACTATGCATCGCATTGCATGTGCTTTGGTGAGGAAGTGCACGTTTAGGGAGGTTTCCATGCGTGAATGGTTGATGACGTCGCTTGAGGGAGCTTTGTGTGACTTCATCAACCATCCTTACATTAACAAGAGTAGTTAAGAAGTGATTGTTGTATTACTTTATCATTACTGCTTGATTAAATTGATAACATGTTAACCTTTGCCTTATAATACCACTAAGTTGATCACTCATACTCTGGGATGGTGTTTTAAAACACTAACCAACTCTATTATAGACGCAGGTGATGAGGATGTATATGCAGCGGAGTTGGACTTCATAGTTGAGGAGGAAGAGTTTTCCTATGTTCAGCTCTCTGGCAGGTTTATGTAGACCTCATGTTGCTTCGTTAGGATTACAGGGATACACGGATTAGCTAGATACTCCACATTTTGACATTATTTTGGTTTGAACCAATACATATATAAATTTTAGCCCGGTTATATGATCATACTCTAGAGGTTGTTGAACCCTTGCTTGCTCATATATATATATATATATATATATATATATATATATATATATATATATATATATATATATATATATATATTATTCTTCCACTTGCTTGAGTAAATTATATCTAGAGTATGAAATGTTGTTTGAGTATAATACCCCTCATGTTTAATGCACTAATATGGACAACGTTTAAGCATCATTATCTATGTTGCATAGTGATGCATCAGATCTCGGGAGTTGAGCTTTGCTCAACCCTCGAAATTCGGGGCGTTACACTCAAACAGCCACTATCTAGGTACCATCTTGAATGGCTAATAGCATTGAAAGCTGTGTGGGCAACAAGAAACTTAACCTTTAGAACCCATTTAATTACGGTTCAAAGTTTAGAAGGATCTCTTACTTTTCACTGTGTTTGGGAGTTAGGAATTCTCCTTTTTCTATATACTCAAATCTTATCAGACTTGGATTTCAATAGCTCTTTAAGAAAGTCCATAGTTTTTTCCAGCTAAAGGAGGTTTATTATTCCTTTGATGTTTGAAATTATTTATTTTAGAGACTCGAAAAGGTTTTGAGTTTTTTAAGTTATTGTTCACAACCACAAGTGTAGGGTCGCAATGTAGTAATAATCTCGGTGAGACTGAGGTCGAATCTATAAGGACTGACTTGTTCGTATCTTCTAAATTTAACCTTGAACAAGAACTTATTGAAGAGCTAAAACTAAATCTATATAATTGAAGAGAGTAATTATGATTTAAGTAATTAAAACTTATAAATTTAAAGGTGGGAACTAGGGCACCAATAATACACTATAGGAATTGATATGCTACCTTGCTTAATTCAAGAGATCCAACTAGAATCAGAGTTATATCCTCTCTAGTTGGAAGAAGAGACAGTCAAATATCTGAACTTCTCATTGATCTAGCCTCAATGAGGGAGAAATGTTGTAAATCAGAAGAGATTCCATCACCCAACCATGCCAAGGAGACAATGGAAAACAACGGGATTTACCAAATTCAAAATCTCAAATAGAAAAGAAGATATTTAAAGCTATTGCGACCTTTCTGTAATTTGAGTCACAACAAACCATTAAAAACTGAAAATATTCCTTAGAATCAACTAGAATTCAATGAAGTTCAAACATAAACATGAATCAGAGCAAAGTAATCATCCCAATCATGATACAAGCTTCACCTCTTAGCCCTAGCTAATAAATTTAAGCAACCATAAACATGATTGAACAAAAATCTCTTAAGAAAATCATATAAACAACTAGAAACAATTAAGGAAGAGGAAGAAAGACTCTTGGCGGTGGCTCTCCATGATTTTTCTCCACTCCTCAAACCCTAGATGATGCCTAGGAACATCCTAGAGACTCCTATTTATAGTTGTGCATCCTCCTCTTACACACCGACTTGAAATTTCCGCAAACTACCTCAAATTATGCAATTCTCATTAGCCCTGTGCAACAATTTTGCGTGATTTCAATAGCACCAAAGTTGGCTTCGGTAGATCTGAAGTCGTATAAGAAATTTATTACATCTAAAATTGTATGTGCAGAGTGCTTGGGTAGCTATCGAAATTGCTTAGGTAGCTACTGAAATTGGCTTCGGTGGTACCGAATTAAGCTTAGGTAGCACCAAATTAAGTTGTTTTCTTGTTGGACTGTTTTGTGCACTTTAAGTAGCCACCGAAGTTGGCTTAAGTAGCACCGAAATTGGCTATTTTTCTACTTTTTATTTATGCTCCAATCTTTTCTTCATCCTTTGTACTTGGTTTCCTTAGATGTTTAGCATGAGAATTCTCTATTCTTGGTCTCCTAAGATCCCTCATTTACCTTGGTGATTCTTGAGCATTAAATCCATGCTTTTATTATCTTTTTCAATCCAAGCTCTTAAATTCACCTTGCAACACAAACATGTTTTAAATAAAACATTAAGCATTATCATGTTCATAAAACTAAGTAATAAATGACGGATAATATGTAATATTTGACCCTCAACACAATCCCCAACCAATATTTTGCTAGTCCCGAGCAAAGTATGCGAAAAATGAACATTAATGCTCAATGCTCAAACCTTTTTCAGAAAATAATCTTTTATATAATCAAGTATGAATGAGTAGACTTAAGACATGAAAATGGTATTTTGAAAACCTAAAGCCGAATCACATAAGCAATCAATTAAATAAGTTCATTATCATTTAATTCAGAGCATAAGTTCATATTCTAAGTTTTTTCAATAAATGTTAACTTACTTCCCATGGGAATACTATTATTTCATAATGTTAGCCATGTTTATCATATCAAAATTAGTCAAAGTACTGATTCCGAATATATTCCCATTTTTCTTCTTTTGCTAGTTTTTGATTTTATATCGACGGCTATTCTTATTCATTCTTTTTCGAACAATTCATCCTTTTCAAAGACCTTTTTTCATTTTCCTCAGAGATGTTGTTATTTTTCATTCTTTTCATGGCCTTTTTGTCGATCTCCTATTTTTTAAACTGATTTTTCATCTTTTAAGGTAGATAAAATTCTTCAAGCTTAATTCTTAACATTTATCAATGATTCACATTCTAACCATTATCAATCCTAACACATCTCAAGGAAGCAATTCGAACATGTTTTATGATGATATACAAGTTTCCTATTAATTATTCAAGAATCTTAGGTGATGGTTTACTCAGGTGATCAAACTCCAACAATTCAAGATCCCATCTTCATCTTATTATCCCACTCAAACCATTCTTAAGTACACGAACTTTTGTTTCCAAACAAATTCTAACTTGAAACATTGCAAATTTTCATATTATTTTTGCTCAAAACTGACAAAACACTGATTAGTTTACCTAATACCCCATCCCCAACCTAAAATCTACATTGTCCTTAATTTAAAAGAAATAAACATGTAATGCATATGAGGCAATGAAAAGAAAGGGAATATGATGAAAAGATAGTACCTAGAGGAAGGAAATTTGAAGCATTTCCATGAATCTTAGCATAAAATGGGTTAGCACAAAACAAAACTCAACTGAGTATAATTAAACTATCCTAATGAGTGGAAAGCAAACTATTCTAGTCCTAAATCATATAAAAGTGATAAACCTAACTATACCTCCATCAAACTAGGAGATCAATCATCAGTCAGAGGTATAGGCATATCCTTTAAATTGATTTTCTCAACAAATGGCTTCAACCGATGTCCATTTACTTTAAAAGTATTTCCATTTTTCAAATTATTTATCTTAACGGTCCCATGAGGATAGACATTAGTAACTGTGAAAGGGCCGGTCCAACGAGATTGGAGTTTTTTCAGAAAAAGATGTAATCGAGAATTGTACAAAATGTCTTTTTCGCCAACCAAGAATGACTTCTGAAGGATGTTCTTAGTATGGAAAACCTTCATTCTGTACTTGTAAATTCTCGAGTTCTCATATGCGTCATTCCGAATCTCCTTGAGTTCATTCAACTGTAGCTTGCGCAACGAGCCAGCATTTTCCAAATCAAAGTTCAAATTCTTAATAGCCCAATAGGCTTTATGTTCCAACTCCACAGGTAAATGACAATCTTTCCCATAGATGAGTCTAAAGGGAGACATTCCATGGGAGTTTTAAAGGCTGCACGGTAAGCCCATAAGGCATTGGTCGAGCGGATTGACCAAGCCTTACAGTCAGGGTTAACCATTTTTTTCCAAGATATGTTTAATTTCCCTGTTGAAAATCTCAACTTGCCTACTTGTCTGTGGGTGGTATGGTGTGCTCACCTTATGAGAGATGTCATATTTCTTTATTAAGTTTGCAAATGGCCTATTACATAAATGTGAGCCTCCATCCTTAATGATGGCCCGAGGCGTTCTGAACCAGGAAAGGATGTTTTCTTTCTAGAATTTAATGATCGTTTGATGGTCATTATTCTGGCATAGGATCACCTCGACCCATTTAGTGACATAGTCTATTACTAGAAAATATATAAATTTCCAAAAGATTAGGAGAATGGTCCCATGAAATTGATGTCACAGTAATCAAATGCTTCAATGAATAGAATGGGGTTCAAAGGCATCATATTTCAATGGGACAATGCTCCCAATTACTGATAACGCTCACAAGCCTGTGAACATAGTGGGCCAATAAAATCCGTATTGCAAAATTTTGGTCATGGTTTTTTAGCACAAAAGTGACCACCACATGACTGAGTGTGACAGAAGCAGATAACACTTTGGTGTTCATTGTCTAGCACATATCTCCTTAGAATATGATCTAAGAAATATTTAAATAAATACGGATCATCCTAGAAGAATTTATGCACCACAGTGAAAAATTTCTTCTTATCCTGTGTAGTCTAATGTGTTGGCGTGAAACCTATAGCAAGATAATTAGCAATATCAGCAAACCAATGTGAGTGAGAGACTTTAAACAATTTTTCATCAGGGAACATGTCATTTATATGTGTTGTCTCAAGGGAATCAGAAAAATTAAGGCAGGAAAGATGGTCATTCACTATGTTCTCTACTCCCTTTTTATATTTCATTTTAAAATCAAATTCTTAGAGTAGAAGGATTCATCTTATCAAGTGGGGCTTGACATAATTCTTAGAAAGAAGATACTTGAGCACCGCATGATCATTGTAGATGATAATCTTGGATTCGATTAAGTAGGACCTAAATTTGTCCAAAGCAAATACCACGGCTTAGAGTTCTTTCTCCATAGTATAGTAATTCACTTGGGCAGGATTTAAGGGTTTACTTGCATAGTGTATAACATAGAGCTTCTTATCTTTTCTCTGGCGTGGCACCATCCCAAGAACATAGTCAGACGCACCATACATAAGTTCAAAAAGAATGCTCCAATTGGGTGGGTGCATGATCGATGCGGTGGTTAGCATACCCTTGAGCTTAGAAAAAACTTCCTGGCATTGCTCAGTCCACTCGTATGGTACATCCTTCTGAAGTAGATTGCATAAAGGATGAGAAAGGTGACTAAAGTACTTTATGAATCTCCTGTAAAACCCAGCATGTTCTAAGAAGGATCGCACATCTTGTATGTAGAGGGTGGAGGTAGGTTAGAGATAAGATCAATCTTAGCCTTATCTACCTTAATTCCTTTAGATGAGATGATATGTTTAAGGACAATCCCTTTACGAACCATGAAATGACACTTCTCCCAATTTAGTACCAAATTCTTTTCTTTACATCGCTTCATCACACATTTAAGATTTTTCAAGCAATTATTGAAGGATGGACTAAAGACAGGGAAGTCGTCCATGAAGACCTCTAGGTATTATCCCACCATGTCAGAAAAAATACTCAACATACATCACTGAAAAGTGGTAGGGGCATTACATAGTCCCAATGGCATCCTTTGGTAAGCAAAGGTGTCAAAGGGGCATGTAAATGTAGTCTTTTCCTAATCCTCAAGGGCTATCTCTAGCTGGTTATACCCCGAATACCCGTTAAGGAAGCAATAGTACAAGTGACCAGCTAGCATTACTAAGATTTGATCAATAAATAGCAGAGGAAAGTGGTCCTTCCTAGTGATGGTATTCAATTTCCTATAGTCAATGCACATTCTTCAACCAGTACTAACTTTGGTTGGCATGAGTTCATTATCGGCATTGGCTACTATGGTAATTTAAGACTTGTTAGGTGTGAGGCCCGTATCCTAGCCCGTACTATTCCATAAGCTTCCGTGGTCCTCTCGGTCGAATTTCGGTGACCCGCGATCTGTTATCTGTGTTTGCGAGCAATCCTGAGTCATGTCCCGTATATCAGAGTCAGCTCAACCCAAGACTTGTATCGTTGTGACCACGTCGTTGCCGCATCTCGCGTGCTAATGTGATACCCTAGCAAAGAGCTGTGGGTCCACTTTCAGTT
Organism: Magnolia kwangsiensis; assembly: GCA_037074715.1. NCBI lineage: Eukaryota > Viridiplantae > Streptophyta > Magnoliopsida > Magnoliales > Magnoliaceae > Magnolia > Magnolia kwangsiensis. The sequence continues at coordinate 47,159,609 of CM073586.1, read as the reverse complement.
TAAGAAAAATGCCGCACATTGCTAATCTCAAGAGAATCTATCACATCAATCCCATTTATCATATCAATCAAATACACATCACTTCATCACTCACAGCCATCCCTAAGTACAACTACCTATCCCCAAAGTCAACTATCTCTCTTACACAAGTCCTCCCATCACTCACTCACTCATCACTCACATCTCTCATCTCTCATCTCTCTCATCTCTCTCATTTCTCCCAAGCAAGCAATCGTCCAACCTTCATGAGAGCCTAATGTGCCTTACCTTTTTACCTCACATCTCCACCCTCTAAGCCTCATCTCAACCATTGGATCACATTCTTTAGAGCTATAGAACGCGTTGATGGAAGAAGGAAGAAGGGATCTTGAGGTGGGTGATCTTATTATTTGATTTTATGATTTGACGGCCCACATATGTGGGACTCATCTTGATGTATGCATGCATAAGGAGGGCCCATAGTGGTGGGGTCCCTTCCCTCTCACAACCGTCTCTCTCTCTCTCTCTCTCTCTTTATCTCTTCCTCTTATGGATGGTGGTGTGTGTATGTGGGGTCCACCATAAAGTATGTACTTTATCCATGTCGTCCACCGAGTGTCCACATGGCAATCCATTTGGACGGCATGATCGAAGGTAAGCACAAATATTAGTTTGAGCAGTGGAGTGTGAAAGGGCCTAGTTATATGCCCTAGAGGGGGGGTGAATAGGGCAATGCGAAGTTAAACTTAAAACAGTAGAATAATAAAAGAAATAAAGCACAATGCTGAATTAAAAAATCAATCTCAATAAACTAGATTTAAGAGAATGATACCATATCAGTTCTAAGGACAACCTTACACTAAAAACCAAAGGTTTAAAGTAGGACAACCTTATTTCTAGAACATCCTTTGTATCACAAACCAATAACAAATAAAAGGCAAGGAAACCAAAATAACTTGTAGAAATAAATCCTAAGTTATTACAACATTCCCCACACTTGCTTGAAATAAAATGATTATAACATTCATCCATAAATGCAATCCACAAAACTGAATGAATAAAGAAATGAAAGAATAAAACACATCCACAACACAACGATATATAGTGGTTCGCCTGTGTGTACACCAACTGTTATCCAACAGTCACATAGAATGTTACTCCACTCCTAATATCCTCACACAAAGGATATTAGCATGCACTATCAAAATAGGTTTCACAGGTTCACCTAAAACCTTCATAATTGTGTCTTTGATCTCAGGCTTACACAATCCAAAAACCCACACAATCTGAGTTTTCTGGCTCTCCTCAGATAACCAATATAATGAGATTTTTCTGGAAAATCTCAAACAAAATCAAAGAAAGTAAATTACACAAATGTAAAATACCTGAATTTCTTTTTGAAGTAGCCCGGTAGAATCAATCGGAGTAGAAGTTCGATTCAACGTTCAAAGTGTAATACTCAATTTAAGAATGGTTCTAAGTCTAATTGATTTTAAATCAAAAGGGCTACTTCTATTTGATTTTGAATCCAAGAAGAAGGAATATCAGAAATTCCCATTTTCAAATAAGATTGGAACGTAGATCAAAATTAAATAAAAAATAAGCTAGCAAAAGGAATATTAAATGAGCACAAAGTAGCTTAAAAACAACACAAACTTATTTCAGAGTATAGCCTAAAGAATGCTTGAATAGAATTGAATTGTATTCAAAAACTTTGAAGTTCGTGCTATATTTATAGCCTAAAAAATCCCATCTACGAGTGGTCTTAGAATTCTAGGACTGGTCGTAGCATTAAAGATATTTAAAGATTTCCGTGGAATAAGGATTAGCTGTTCCATGACTGGTCTTAGGTATCCTACGACCGGTCGTGGGCCACCTACGACCGGTCGTAGGACCCACAATTTAGTTGTTGGAGTTTGAGTCGTAGGGCTAAGACTGGTCGAAGGACGAGTTGTACAATTCACAGGAATAGTCGTAGGATGTCCAGGACTGGTCGTAGGACAATTAGAAAAATCTGAAAATCTTTAACAACCTAGGACTGGTCTTGAAAAACTTAAGACTGGTCGTAGCAAAGCTAGGACTGATCTTGAAATCCCTAGGATTAGTCTTAGAACAGCCCAAACACGTATATTAAAATATACGAATTATATACCCAGAATGACCTACAGTAAAGCTCATCCTAAGGTCAAACAAACCTTAAAAGTGAGATAGACATTGAAAGTCTGTACACTCAGATGACCCTAAAGAGAAGCTTGAGAATATACAAATCTTGTAGTAGGCCTTCTCGAACTTGATCCTTTCTTGAGTTGACAAAGTCTTCTACAATACTTGTACTTGGTTGAATCTTGAACATGCATACTTGAAGTCTTCTTTTCTTGAATTCTTCATCCATGACTAGAAACTTTCTTCATTTAGGTTCTTATCTTGAAATCCGATGTCTTGAAGCAATGAATAGTCTCAAACATGAAACACAAGATATACAAGACATATATATAGGTTTTGGCACACCAAAATTTGACAACCAAAGGGATATGAAATCATAGCACTTACAATCTCCCCCTTTGTCAAATTTGTGACAAAACACATATCATAAAAGATAATAAGAAATCATGAGCCATAAAATCACAAATTACTCTACTCCCCCTGAGTAATACAAATACTGCTCATGTAAACAATAAACAACATCAATACTTCTTGTACTCAATCCACATAACCTTTTCAATCAATCAATTCAAACAAATTACTCCCCCTTTCCATACTACTACTACTCCCCTTTACCATACTAGTCCCCCTTTTTATCACAAAATGTCAAGGGAAAGTCAAGTCACAATAACATAGAGAGTAATAATAAGTAGATAATGAGAAAGAAATATAGAAGGACATAACATATTTTAAAATATAAACCAGAAGCATCAAGCCATTATCAATCCACAATACAATATCCAAAAGACAATACAATATTCAAAATAAAAGATAATGTTATACTATCCCAAAAATAATTCACCTAATCAGATCCAGAGGAGGGAGCAGGGATAGTAGGATCAATCTGGTGTAAGCCTCTATTGATGTGACAAAGATATTTTCGCATATATTCAAACTGCATATCATGGGCTATATTCATGTTATCAACCTTCTCCTCCAATGCACGAAGGCGTGCATCATGACTAGATGGATCGTAATCAGGATCATTTGGTGAATTAATTTCTATATCATCAAATAAATCATCCATATTAACATCCTGTTGAGGAAGATCGCCAGCTTCCCCTTCATTTCCAGCTTCACCACCATCACCACCAACACCACCTTCATCTACTAGGCCGGGAAGCAAATCCAGCTTCATCTTATTAAGATTGGAATTGTTGAAAATAAGATGATGAATTGGTGCCTCATTAATAGGTTTATCGACAAGCATGTGAGTGGCTAAAACAGTCATAAGATAACCAAATGGAATATCACTATGACCCGGATGGAGACGAAACTAAATGATAAAATGACATATCAAAGAAGGAAGGCAAACCATGGTACCAGAAGCAATAGAATGCAACACACGAACCATGAAAGAAGTCAACTCAGTTTTATTACCAGACCAAGGATATAGATTTGAAATGAAAAAATGATGTAACACTCTGTATCTAGGTAACAGATACTTTGAAGGGATCGCATTCCCTTTGTGTGTCCATTGTGCATCAATTTTGCATAAATCTCTTGTTTACATGCATTTTTTTGATTCAGATGGTTTGTCATATAGAGTATGAATCAGTATACATTCATCATTAACGGGTATATCCATAATACCCGATATTAAATGACGATCTACTTCAAATTTCCCTTCTCTAGTATCAATTGAAAAAGTTAAATTATCAAGAGAAAATTCTGAGATGCATGAAACCATTGATTGGGCAATAGACTAGTATGCATGCCCACCTCAAAGAAAAATGTTATTCCAACCAACAGATTTAAGGAGAGGGACAATACCATATGGAGAAGTGTGATTGAGATCAGCAGTATGCTCAACAATAGCATTATGAACATGCAAATCCCGTACATCTTGAGGATCATCTTCGGGTGACTGAAGGTGTCATTTTGTTATCGGAGTAGATCTAGATGAGGATGGACCACGAGATGTTTTCTTCTTCCCTCTAGCATCCATATTCAAAAAGATATACAAAGAGCAAGAGAAATACACAAAAGGAAGGATTGGTTTTCTCTAGATCAGCAAATTGAGAAGAAACCCTTGAGAAACCCAACAAAAAGATGAAAAATAGCTACACAATGATCAAATCAAAGCATAGAGAGCATGAATCTTCAAGAAAAATGATGAAATATGACTCACCTTGAAGAAAAACAAGAAATCCTATGACTGGTCGAGCCACGAATCATCGTAGGTCGGAGTGAAAATGAAGAAGAAGGGGATTTTCTCCAAATTAATACATATTCACGAGTTCCACGATCGGTCGAGTGTGGTTCACAACCGGTCGTACCACGACTGGTCGTGTACAACTACGACCGGTCGAGTTTCGACCAAAAATACATTTTTAATGTAAAAAATTAAAATTTAAACACAAATAATACTAAATATATTACACTATGATACATGCAAGTAAGAATATTCAATGTAAAATGCACATACCAAGATCAAATTTCAATTTATTAAACCTGCTTTTGTCGAGCGATTTAGTAAATATATCAACAAGTTGAGTTTCGGTTAGTATATATTCCAAGGAAATAACTTTTTCTTTAACCAACTCACGAATGTAATGATACCTAATGTCAATGTGCTTAGTACGTGAATGCTGGATTGGATTTTTGGAAATATTTATAGCACTAGAATTATCACAATGTAAGATCATTGAATCTTGATGAATTCCATAATCGTTTAGCATGCGTTTCATCCAAACTAGTTGAGTACATGCATATCCTGCTGTAATATACTCAGCCTCAGCAGTGGAGAGAGATATAGAGCTTCGCTTCTTGTTGAACCAAGAAACTAAGTAATTTCTAATGTAAAAACAACCACCACTGGTTGATTTTCTATCATCGATATTACCAGCCCAATCAGCATCTGAGTACCCGACTAATTGAACACTAGAATCAAAAGGATACTAAAGACCCAGATTTATAGTACTTGCGACATATCTAATAATCCGTTTAACAACAGTAAGATGTGATTCCTTAGGATTAGAATGATATCTCGCACAAATACTAACACTAAATGCGATATCAGGTCTACTTGCAGTTAGATATAACAAACTATCAATCATACTACGATATAGTTTAGGATCTATATCTTTACCTGTAGAGTCTTTTGAGAGTCTTAACGTTGTACTCATAGGAGTATCAAAGTTCTTACCATTCTCAAATCCAAACCTTTTAACCAAGTTTGTAGCATACTTGGTTTGGGAAATGAAAATTCCGTCAGGTTGTTGTTTTACTTGCAACCCTAGGAAGTAATTTAGTTCACCAACCATACTCATTGCGAACCTTAATTTCATAAAATCTACAAACTCAATAGACATGTTAGTACAAGTTGATCCATAAATAATATCGTCAACATAAATTTGAACCATCAAAATATCATTGATATGCTTCGTAACAAAGAGTGTCTTATCGACACTTCCTACTTGAAAGCTATAACTAAGTAAAAATTTAGTCAATTTCTCATACCATGCCCTAGGCGCTTGTTTTAGACCATAAAGAGCCTTTTTGAGACGAAATAATGGTCAGATAACTTGGGGTCTTCAAATCCTGAAGGTTGTTCAACATACACCTCTTCATGTAAATCGCCATTCAAGAAAGCACTCTTTACATCTATATGATAAATCTTAAATTTTCTAAAGCATGCGATGAAAATAAAAAGTCTGATTGATTCATGGAGAGCGACTGGAGCAAAGGTTTCATCGTAATCGATGCCTTCAATCTGAGTGTACCCTTGTACAACCAGTCTAGCCTTATTTCGTATTATATTTTCAAGCTCATCAGACTTATTTTTAAAGATCCATTTTTTTCCAATAATGTGTTTATCTTTAGGTCTAGGAACAAGATACCAGACATCATTACGAGTAAATTAATTAAGTTCATCCTGCATAGCAACTATCCAATTTTCGTCAGAAAGTGCTTCTTTCACGTTGACCGGTTCTATTTGGGATGTAAAACAAACATAATTACATATGTTCTCAAGTTTGCGAGTATGAACTCCAGTGAGAGGGTTTCCAAGAATTTAATTAGTTAAATGATCTTCGACAGTCCTTGGTTCAGACTCTTTTTGACTTGATGAGGTATCTTGATTGTTAATAATAAGAGCTTCATCATCATCTGAACTCGGAGCTGGTATATTCAAATGATCATCAATGACCACATTGATGGACTCTTGAATCACACTAGTTCTCTTATTTAGAACCCTATAAGCTCGACTGTTCAATGAAAAACCAAGAAAAATACTTTCATCACTCTTCGTATCAAAATTTTCCAAATTTTCATGATCTCGTAAAATATAACACTTGCTACCAAAAACCCAAAAGTATTTGACAGTAGGTTTCTTTTCAAACCATAATTCATAAGCAGTCCTATTATCAGATTTACTGTTATAAACCTGATTAATAATATAGCATGCAGTATTAACTGCTTCAGCCCATAGATTTCTAGAGAGCTTCATGCTATTCAACATAACATTAGCCATATCCTAAAGTACTCTGTTTTTTCTTTCAACTATACCATTTTGTTGCGGTGTTTTGGGCACAGAAAATTCATGCGATATTCCCTAATCACTACAGAATTTCTCAAAACTGCTATTTTTAAATTCAGATCCATGATCACTACGGATCTTACTATCATGAGAACCTTTCTCATTTTGAATTCGTTTAATGACCTTTTTCACTTCATCCAGGGTTTCAGTTTTGTCTTTTAAGAAAGATACCCAAGTGAATCTGGTATAGTCATCTACGATAACCAAGATGTATTTTTTGCCTCCTCGACTTTCCAATCTGGTTGGTCCAATAAGATCCATGTGGAGAAGCTCGAGTGGTCTAGATGTCGTATTGGAGTTCACTTTCTTGTGAGAGCTCCTAATTTGTTTGCCCAACTGGCATTTACCACATATTTTGTCTACTCTTTGCAATTTGGGTAGACCTCTAATTAGTTCTCTTTTGCTCAATCTAAATAAGTTCCGATAGTGTACATGTCTAAGGCGTTTATGCCATAATTCAGTCTCATCGGTATGGACCATGTAACACGATTGAGTAGATGAGCTTGCATCACTAATGATGTAGCAGTTTTCAGAAGTTCTACGACCAGTTAATATTACAAAACCCTTTTTATTAACTATCTCACAACCTTGATTAGAAAACTTCACACTATGGATGTTATTGCATATCTGAGAAATGCTTAGTAGGTTGTGTTTCAAGACCTCAACATATAAAACATTCTTAAATAAGGGAAGGTTATAAAGTTGAACCGTACCTTGGCCTATGATTTTGTAATTTTTTCCATCACCAAATGTGACTGACCCTTCAGTCATATCTTTTAGATTGGTGAATAAAGCCTTGTCCCTGTCATATGCCTGGAGAAACCACTATCTAGGTACCACTTTGAATGGCTTGTAGCTTTGAAAGCAGTGTGGACAACCAAGCAGGCAACTTTAGGTACTCATTTCAGAACTGTTTTGGGTTTAGGATTATAGATGGTCTTTTTCTGTCTGTTGTTATAGGAGTAACCCATAGAGTTAGACTTTAATAGCTCCTTGAGTAGATTAATTATTTTTTCAGCTAAAGGATTTCGGTTTTGAAAATTAAAGTTGAAATGACCACCTTTAGGTTTTTGAAAAGCCCTTGAATTTTTAGAAAAACCTTGATATGTATTCTTTTCTTTTGAGATTGAAGACTCTCCTTTTACAAATTTAGGAGCAATGTTCTTTTGTTTAAGAGCAATGTTCTTTTGTTTAAGAGCAATGTTCTTTTGTTTAGAAGATGTATTCAGATTTTCTTCAGTAGATATATCATCATTATCTGAAAAAGTGATCTTGGCTAGAGTCATAAGGGCTTTAACATCATCGCCCGACTCGATTTCAGAATCTTCTGATTTAGAAGAGGATTCAGAATCAGACGATTCATCCCAAGTAGCCATCATGCTTTTCTTTTTTGATTTGTCCTTTTTAGGACATTTATTAGCTAAGTGCCCATACTCTTGACAGTTGTAACATTGACTATCTTTCAAAGATTTTCAAGCTCTAGGTTTAGATCATCTCTTATCATTTGTCTTTTGAATATCAACTTTTTTCTTACTTTTGAAAATTTTGTAAAACTTTTTTACTAAAAGCGCCATATCATCTTCGGAATTTTCTGAATCCGAAGTACTCTCTTGTGAAATATTTTTAGATGATTTGAGAGCAATTAATTTTCCTTTAGGAGCTTTAAAGGACAACTCATAGGTTTGAAGTGAACCAACTAATTCCTCAACCCTCATGGTATCCGTATCACAAAGTTCTTGAATCTCTGTTACATGTTTCCATCGAAAGTCAATCCATCAAATCGATAGTGGGTGCATGTTTTCTCCAGCATGATTTTCAGGATGTTTTAATCAGTGATCGGGGTGCCAGTCGAGAAATTGATATTCATATGTCGATCTTATTAAGACCTAGTCGATTGGATCGAGATGGGACACAAACCGTCCAACAAGCTTATAGGTAAATCTATATGATTTATCGATCCCATCGACACGGTCTCTGATATCATCGATATACAAATTTCGATGACATCGACTGTTCCCCCATCATTTCTTTAGAACCTAAAAATCTTCAAGGCTTGTATCTCTTGTTTTCACCTGTCGATAGATCGATTCATCGATTGATGGAATTGGAGTTCGAAATCCAATAACATCGATGAGTGTCTCGATCTCATCGATCAGTTGGCAAAAATTTTTCAAAAGCATAAATGACATTTGAGTTTATATCATCGAGCAGATCATTGATACAATCGAGAGTATACGCTCGATCATATCGACACTTACTCGATGATATTGAACTCTGTCATAAATATGACCGTTTTATATCCATTGGAACCTTTTGCCTATATATAGAGATGCTTGCCTTTATTGCTGGTAGAGAAAGAAGAGAGTACTTTTGAGTGTTTTAACCTTCCTATCATTTACCTTAAGCCCTTTCTCTCAGGGAGTTCATCCTCTAATCCACTCTCATCATTGATATTCAATAGAGTGGATTGGGGAATAAACTTTCGCATTCAAGGATCCTCCAGCTACTATCTTAATGACAAACCATTAAGCTGGGATGCCTTGAATGCATAGATGATTGGAATCACTCTATCTTCCTAATAGGAAAATCCTTAGTGAGTGGAATTCCATCACAACCTTGACCTAACCTAAAGCCTAGAATAGGTATATCTTTTATGTTGCGGATCAAGGGAGTTGAAGACTCTTCATCAACAAGAAGGAGATCTTCAACATTGCGCTGAAAGGGACTCATCAACTTATTTGTAAGTATCTAGAGTCCAGAGGACACTTGTGATCATTCCTTTCTAGGATTAGGTCTTAAGTGTTGCTCACCCTTTGAAGTCCTCAAAGGAGGCCTCCGACGGGAGTGTACGTGTGGGGTGCATTGTATGGACCCTTGCTCTGTAGGGAGCATAAACATCTGGTTAGGAGTGAACTAGTAAAACTCTAGGGTTAGAGGTGAACTGAGTAGAAACCTTTGGGTGCGTTGTGTGGACCCTTACTTTGTGTGGGCATAAATATCTGGTTAGGAGTGCACCGGCAAAACTCCAGGGTTTGAGGTGAACCAAGTAGAAACCTCTGTAAAGGTTGAAGGCGAACCTGATTTAAAACCTTAGGTTTGAAGTGAACCATGAGAAACCTCCTTAGTGAAATCCGGTCACTCAAGGGTTGAGTGTGAAAGCCGGTGGTGGAGTAGACAAGTAGTCGAACCACTATAAAATGACTGTGTCTGAGATTGATTCTAGTGTTTGATCTTTTGTGTGATTATATTTGTAAGTGCTATGATTTCATATCCCTTTGGTTGTCAAATTTTGTGGTGACAAAACCTATATATATATATATATCTTGTACATCTTGTGTTTCTTGTTTAAGACTATTCATTGCTTCAAGACATCGTATTTCAAGACAAGAACTTAAATGAAGAAAGTTTCAAGTCTAGTCATGGATGAAGTATACAAGAATAGAAGTCTTCAAGTATGCATGTTCAAGATTCTAACAAATACAAGAAAAGAAGAAAACTTTATCAAGTCAAGAAAGGTTCAAGCTCGAGAAGGCCTACCACAAGATTCGTAAATTCTCAAGCTTCTCTTAAGGGTCATCTGAGAGTACAGACTATCAATGTTCATCTCACTTTCAAGGTTTGTTTGACCTTAGATTGACCTTAGGTTGGGCTTTATTGTAGGTCATTCTGGATACATAATTCATATATTTTAAGTATTCTTGTACAGGCTGTTCTAAGACCAGTCCTGGCTCTGCTACGACCAATCTTAAGTTTTTCAGGACTAGTCCTAGGTTGTTGAAGAATTTTAGATTTTTCTGGTGGTCCTACGACCAGTCCTGTGAGTTGTACGACTCGTCCTTCGACCGGTTTTAGCCCTATGACTCGAACTCCAGCAACTAATCTGGAGGTCCTACGACCAGTCGTAGGTGACCCACGACCAGTCGTAGGTGGCCCACGACCGGTCATAGGCTACTTAGGACCAGTCGTGGAATGGCTAATCCTTATCCCGCGAAAATCTTTAAAAATCTGTTGAACCTACGACCAGTCCTAGGGATCCTAAGACCAGTCGTAGATGGGATTTTTCAGGCTATAAATAGAGTACGAATTTCAGAGTTTTTCAATTCATTTTAAGAAATTTTAAGGCCATACTCTGAGATAAGTTCGTGTTTGTTCTTAAGCTACTTTGTGCTCATTTAATATTCCTTTTTCTAGCTTATTTTGTATTTGATTTTGATCTACATTCCAATCTTATTAGAAAAGAGAAATTTTTTATATTCCTTCTTCTTCGATTCAAAATCAAATAGAACTAGCCCTTTTGATTTAAAATCAATTAGACTTAGAACCATTCATAAAGTGAGTATTGGACTTTGAACGTTGAATCGAACTTCTACTCTGATTGGTTCTACCGGGCTACTTCAAAAGGAGATTTAGGTATTTTACATTTATGTAATTTACATTCTTTGGTTTTGTTTAAGATTTTTCAGAAAAATCTCATTGTTTTGGTTATCTGAGGAGAGCCAGAAAACTCAGATTGTGTGGGTTTTTGGATTGTGTAAGCCCAAGATAAAAAGACACAATTGTGAAGGTTTTAGGTGAACCTGTGAAACCTATTTTGATAGTGTATGCTAATATCCCCTGTGTGAAGATATTAGGAATGGAGTAGCATTCTGTGTGGCTATTGGACAACAGTTGGTGTACACACAAGCGAACCACTATATATCTTTGTGTTGTGGATGTGCTTTATTCTTTCATTCCTTTATTCATTTAGTTTTGTGGATTGTATCTGTGGTTGAATGTTGTAATCATTTTATTTCAAGTCAGTGTGGGGAATGTTGTAATAACTTAGGTTTAATTTCCTGCAAGTTATTTCCTTGCTTTATTTATTCCTCTCAGTTTGAGTTTTTGATACAAAGGACGTTCTAGAAATAAGGTTGTCCTACCATAAGCCTTTAGTTTTTGGTGTAAGGTTGTCCTTAAAACTGAATTAGTATCAACCTATCAATACTAGTTTATTGTGGTTGCTTTTTAATTCAACATTGTGGATTATTTTATTTTATTATTCCACTGTTATAAGTTTTATTTGGCATAGCCCTATTCACCCCCCCTCTAGGGCATATAGCTAGGCCCTTTCAATATTAACTGCATTTATACTTGCTCACACTTCACACACAGTCACATTCATCATAGACTATAATTGCACCATGATTATCATTTAAATAGCTCTGTGATTGGATCCTCTACCAGGCTTGAAAGCCAGTAGAGTTAATTTTGAGTAATCCTAATCTATACTCTATGATAGGATTAGTGTGATAGGATTTTTAATAATTCATAAAAACTTTAAAAAGTCCTATTCACCCTCCTCTAGGACATATTGGCATATTCCAACTTCAACTCAAGCAGTCTTCACCGCTATTTTCAATTGGTATCAGAGCAGGTCTCTCTTTAAGGGCTTTACTGCCTAGAGAGTGATCTTGACTGAAGTTGGAATCATGATCAAGAAAGTCCCAGAGAATGTGACAGATTAAAATAATTGCCTTGTAATCCACACTGCTCTCAAAGCTGGCAATAGTTCGAAATGGTATCTTGATAGTGGATGTTTTAAACACATGACTGGTGATTGTACTCATTTTTGTACATATTCAAACTTCAATGGTGGATCGGTCACATTTGGAGATGGTAGCTCAGCCAAAATCATTGGACAAGGAACGATAGCAGTACCAGGTCTTCCAAAAATTAAAAATGTTCTCTGTGTAGAAGGTCTGAAACACAATCTTCTCAATATCTCCCAAATCTGTGACAAGGAACATCTAGTCACCTTCTCAAAAGATGTTTGCAGAATTGTAGATCATATAGGAAAATCTCTCATAAAAGGTTTACATACTAGTGATAACTGTTATATCATTGAGAGTACCAATGAAAATGGGTTGCCCAGAAAATGTAATATGGCTGTAAAGGATGAATCTAAGTTATGGCATCAAAGGTTAGGACGTGTTCATTACCAAAATTTAGCTAAACTTAGCTTAAAAAACTTGGTTAGAGGTCTTCCCAAAATTAGAAAGGAAGAAAAAGTTGTATGTGTGGAATGTCTAAAAGGAAAACAAATAAAAGTAGGACACAAAAAGACAACCACCATAGCAATAACAAAACTCTTGGATCTGCTGCATATGGATCTGGTAGGTCCTACTAAAGTAGAAATTCATGGCAAGAAAAGATACTTTCTGGTGGTAGTAGATGACTATACTGGATTTACTTGGGTTGCATTTCTTCGAGAAAAATCTGATGCTTTTGAAAAATTCATAGTCTTGGCAAAACGAATTCAAAACGAAAAAGGATATGATATAAAACGCATCAGAAGTGATCATGGTGGTGAATTCAAAATTGATGAATTTGAAAAATATTGCAGTGATAAAGGAATTCACTATGAATTTTCAGCCCCAAAAACCCCACAACAAAATGGAGTTGCCGAAAGGAAAAATCAAGTATTACAGGAAATGAGGTCAGTTATGCTGAATGGAAAGGATATGGCAAAGAGTTTTTGGGCAGAAGCTATCAATACTTCCTGCTACATCATAAACAAAGTATATCTTAGAGCAGGTATGAACAAAACTCCATATGAACTATGGTATGGGAAGCTGCCAAATGTGAAATACTTTCGGGTCTTTGGTAGTAAATGCTACATTTTAAGAGACAGAGATCACCTAGGGAAGTTTGAATCTAAAAGTAATGTAGGCATTTTCCTAGGGTACATCATGAATAGTCGTGCTTATAGAGTATACAACTTAAGAACCCTTACTATTTAAGAATCTGTGAATGTGGTAATTGATGATCATCCTCAAGATGTGAATTCCCCTGCAAATGAGATAGAAGATGACGTAGATTCATGCATACCTGAAACATCAGATGACAAATCTTCATTATTGAATGAACCTTAGCAATCATCTGACATAGCCGTTATCAAGAATCACCCTCGAGAGCAAATTATTGGAGACCCTAATGACGGTGTAAGAACTAGACGACAGATAGACAATGTTTAGAGTCATTTCTATTTTACCTCAAAGATTGAACCTAAGAATATTGTAGAAGCTCTTCAAGATGAATACTGAATAAATCCCATGCAAGAAAAACTTCAACAATTCCAGAGAAATGAGGTATAGAAACTGGTTCCTAGACCAACTGATACTAATGTCATTGGAACAAAATGGGTCTTCAAAAATAAATTTGACGAATCAGGGAATGTAATTAGAAACAAAGCAAGATTGGTTGCTTAGGGATACTCACAGATTGAAGGAATTGATTTTGATGAAACATTTGCTCCTATCGCACACCTAGAGTCCATTAGAATTCTTATGTCTATTGCATGCGCACTAAAATTCAAATTATTTCAAATGGATGTTAAGAGTGTCTTTCTTAATGGGGATCTTGCCGAAGAAGTATATGTGGAACAACCAAAAGGATTTTCAGATCCTCAGCATCCCCATCATGTTTATCGTTTGGACAAAGCTCTGTATGGTCTCAAACAAGCACCACGTGCTTGGTATGAATGATTAACGAAGTTTCTTTTAGACCATGAATTCTACAGAGGAAGTGTAGACAAGACACTATTCACCCACAAAAAAAGGAACTCATTGCTTATTGCATAAATTTATGTGGATGACATAGTGTTTGGATCAACATGCAGAGATGATACATCTAAATTTGCCAACCTCATGAAATTAAAATTTGAAATGAGCATGGTTGGTGAATTGAATTACTTCTTAGGATTACAGGTCAAGCAACTGGATGATGAAAATTTCATAAATCAAACCAAGTATGAAAAAGACTTGGTAAAAAGATTTAGATTTGAGTTTGGTAGCACTTATCACACGCCTATGAGTACTACTCTAAAATTTTCAAAAGATACTAACGGCAAAAGTGTGGACCAACATCTCTATCGAAGCATGATCGGAAGTTTGCTATATCTCACTGCCAGTCGTCCAGATATATCCTTTAGCGTTGGTGTGTGTGCTCGTTATCAAGCAGATCCTAAGGAATCCCACCTAACAGCAGTTAAAAGGATTATCAAGTATGTTGCAGGGACTATCACCTTTGGACTATGGTATCCATATGAAACCTTGAAAGGGCCTAGCTATATGCCCTAGAGGGGGGGGGGGGGGGGGGGGTGAATAGGGCTATGCCAAATAAAACTTATAACAGCGGAATAATAAAGCAAGGAAATAACTTGTAGGAAATTAAACCTAAGTTATTACAACATTCTCCACACTGACTTGAAATAAAATGATTACAACATTCAACCACAGATACAATCCACAAAACTGAATGAATAAAGGAATGAAAGAATAGAGCACATCCAGAACACAAAGATATATAGTGGTTCGCCTGTGTGTACACCAACTATTATCCAACAGCCACATAGAATGCTACTCCACTCCTAATATCCTCACACAGGGGATATTAGCATGCACTATCAAAATAGGTTTCACAGGTTCACCTAAAACCTTCACAATTGTGTCTTTTTATCTCGGGCTTACACAATCCAAAAACCCACACAATCTGAGTTTTCTGGCTCTCCTCAGATAACCAAAACAATGAGATTTTTCTAGAAAATCTAAAACAAAATCAAAGAATGTAAATTACAAAAATGTAAAATACCTGAATCTCCTTTTGAAGTAGCCCGGTAGAACCAATCGGAGTAGAAGTTCGATTCAACGTTTAAAGTCCAATACTCACTTTATGAATGGTTCTAAGTCTAATTGATTTTAAATCAAAAGGGCTAGTTCTATTTGATTTTGAATCCAAGAAGAAGGAATATCAAAATTCCTCTTTTCTAATAAGATTGGAATGTAGATTAAAATTAAATACAAAATAAGCTAGCAAAAGGAATATTAAATGAGCGCAAAGTAGCTTAAAAAAAATACGAACTTATCTCTGAGTATGGCCTTAAAATTGCTTGAATTGAATTGAAATGAATTGAAAAACTCTAAAATTCGTTCTCTATTTATAGCCTGAAAAATTCCATCAACGACTGGTCTTAGGATCCCTAGGACTGGTCGTAGCTTTAACAGATTTTTAAAGATTTCTGCAGGATAAGGATTAGGTGTTTCACGACTGGTCCTGGGTAGCCTACGACCGGTCGTGGGCCACCTACGACTGGTCGTGGGTCAGCTACGACTGGTCGTAAGACCCCCAAATTAGTTGCTAGAGTTCGAGTCATAGGGCTAAGACCGGTCGAAGGACGAGTCGTACAGCTCACAGGACTAGTCGTAGGATGTCCAGGACTGGTTGTAGGCCAATCAAAAAAATCTTCAAAAACTTAGGACTGGTCCTGAAAAACTTAAGACTGGTCGTGGCAGAGCTAGGACTGGTCTTGAAGTCCCTAGGACTGGTCTTAGAACAGCCTGTATAAGCATATTTAAAATATATGAATTATGTATCCAGAATGACCTACAATAAAGCCCAACCTAAGGTCAATCTAAGGTCAAACAAACCTTGAAAGTGAGATGAACATTGATAGTCTGTACTCTCAGATGACCCTTAAGAGAAGCTTGAGAATTTTCGAATCTTGTTGTAGGCCTTCTCAAGCTTGAACCTTTCTTGACGTGATAAAGTCTTCTTCTATTCTTGTACTTGTTAGAATCTTGAACATGCATACTTGAAGACTTCTATTCTTGTATACTTCATCCATGACTAGACTTGAAACTTTCTTCATTTAAGTTCTTGTCTTGAAATACGATGTCTTGAAGCAATGAATAGTCTCAAACATGAAACACAAGATGTACATGACATATATAGGTTTTGTCACCATAAAATTTGACAACTAAAGGGATATGAAATCATAGCACTTACAATCTCCCCCTTTGTCAAATTTGTGACAAAACACATCATACAGATAAGAGCAAAATATGCTCCCCTGAGAGAAAAAACATGGAAACATTAAGCAAAGCGCAAGTTATCCACAATCCATACAAATTATTTCCCCTTTTCATACTACTCCCCTTTACCATATTACTCCCCATTTTTGTTACAAAATGACAAGGGAAATTCACAATAGGAAAGAGAACAACAACATAGAGAGTAATAATAAGCACATAATGAGAAAGGAATATGGAAGGAAATATCATATCTCAAAATATAAATCTAGAATCATCAAGCCATAAACAATATAATACAATATCCAAAATAAAAGATAATACAATCCAAAAGATAATCCGCCTAATCAGATCCAGAGGAGGGAGCAGGGATAGTAGGATCAATCCAGTGTAAGCCCCTATTAATGCGACGAAGATATTTTTACATATATTTAAACTGCATATCGTGGGCTACACTCTTGTTATCAACCTTCTCCTCCAATGCACGAAGGCGTGCATCATAACTAGATGGATCGAAATCAGGATCATTTGGCGAATCAGTTTCTATATCATCAAATATTTCATCCATATTAATATCCTGTTGAGGAAGATCGCCAGCTTTTCCTTCATTTCCGGCTTCACCACCATCACCACCAACACTACCTTCATCAACTTGACCAGGAAGCAAATCCAACTTCATCTTATTAAGATTGGTATTGTTGAAAATAAGATGATGAATGGGTGCCTCATTAATAGGTGTATCAAGAAGCATTTGAATGGCTAACACAGTCATAAGATAACCAAACGGAATATCACTATGACCTGGATGGAGTCGAAACTGTATGATAAAATGACATATTAATGAAGGTAGACAGATCATAGTTTCAGAAGCAATGGAATGTAATATACAGACCATGAAAGAAGTTAACTCGATTTATTACCAGACCGATGATACAGATTTGAAATAAATATATGGTGTAACACTCTGTATCTGGGTAACAAGTATTTTGAAGGGAGCGCATTGCCTTTGTGTGTCCATTGCACATTAATTTTGCATAGGTCTCTTGTCAATATATGTTTTTCCGATTCAGATGGTTTATCGTATAGAGTATGATTCGGAATACCTTCATCTTTGACGGGTATATCCATAATGCCCGATATCAAATGTCGGTCTACAAGAAATTTCCCTTCTCTAGTAGTAATTGAAAAAGTTTTGTCAAGGGAGAATTCTGAGATACATGCAACCATTGATTGTGCAATAGACTGGTATGCAGGCCCACCCCAAGTAAAATGTTAGCCCAGCCAACAGATTCAAGGAGAGGAACGATACCATATGGTGCAACATGATTGAGATCAACGGGACGCTCAACGATAACATTACGGACACGCAAATCCCGTACATCTTGAGGATCATCTTCGGGTGACCGAAGGTGCCATTTTGTTATCGGTGTAGATCTAGATGAGGATGGACCACGGGATGTTTTCTTCTTCCCTCTAGCATCCATCTTCAACAAGATATACTAAGAGCAAGAGAAATGCACAAAAAGAAGGATGAATTTTCTCTATATCAATAATTTGAGAAGAAATCCTTGAAAAACTCAACAAAAATATAAAATCAAGCTACAAAATGATCAAATAAAAGCATACAGAGCATGAAACTTCAAGAAAAATGAAGAAATAGGACTAACCTTGAAGAAATACAAGAAATCCTATAACTGGTCGAGCCATGACTCGTCGTAGGTCGGAGTGAAAATGAAGAAGAAAGAGGCTTTTCTCAAATTATATCATGTTCATGAGCTCCACGATCGGTTGAGTGATGTGCACGACCGGTCGTATCAGGACCGGTCGAGTACAGCTAGGACTGGTCGAGTATTGACCAAAAATGCATATTTAATGTAAAAAAATTAAAATTTCAACACATATAATACCAAATATAATACACTATGATACATGCAAGAAAGAATACTCAATGTAAAATGCACATATCAAGATCAAATTTCAATTTATTAAACCTGCTTTTGTCGAGCGGTTTAGTAAATATATCAGCAAGTTGAGTTTCGCTTGGTATATATTGCAAGGAAATAACTTTTTCTTCAACCAACTCATGAATGTAATGATACCTAATGTCAAAGTTCTTAGTACGTGAATGCTGGATTGGATTTTTAAAAATATTTATAGCACTGAAAGTATCACAATGTAAGATCATTGAATCTTGATTAATTTCATAATCGCTTAGCATGCGTTTCATCCAAACTAGTTGAGTACATGCATATCCAGCTGCAATATACTCAGCCTCAGTAGTGGAGAGTGATATTGAGCTTTACTTCTTGCTGAACCAAGAAACTAAGCAATTTCCAATGTAAAAACAACCACCACTGGTTGATTTTCTATCCTCGATATTACCGGTCCAATCAACATCTGAGTACTCGGCTAATTGAACACTAGTATCAAAAGGATACCAAAGACCCAGATTTATAGTACACCTGATATATTTAATAATCTGTTTAACAGAAGTAAGATGTGATTCCTTAGGATTAGACTGATATCTCGCACAAATACTAACACTAAACGCGATATCAGGTCTACTTGCAGTTAGATACAACAAACTACCAATCATACTACGATACATTTTAGGATCTATATCTTTACCTATAGAGTCTTTACCTGTTGTACTCATAAGAGTATCAAAGTTCTTACCATTCTCAAATTCAAACCTTTTAACCAAGTTTGAAGCATATTTGGTCTAAGAAATGAAAATTCCATCAGGTTGTTGTTTTACTTGCAATCTTAGGAAACAATTTAGTTCACCAACCATGCTGATTTTAAACTTTGATTTCATTAACTCTGCAAACTCAATAGACATGTTAGTACAAGTTGATCCATAAATAATATCGTCAACATAAATTTGAACCATCAAAATATCATTGTTATGCTTCTTAACAAAGAGTGTCTTATCGACACTTCCTACTTGAAAGCTATAACTAAGTAAAAATTTAGTCAATTTCTCATACCATGCCCTAGGTTCTTGTTTTAGACCATAAAGAGCCTTTTTGAGATGAAATAATGGTCAGATAACTTGGGGTCTTCAAACCCTAAAGGTTGTTCAACATACATCTCTTCATGTAAATCGCCATTCAAGAAAGCACTCTTTACATCTATCTGATAAATCTTAAATTTTCTAAAGCATGAGATGGAAAAAAAAAGTCTGATTGATTCACGGTGAGCGACTGGAGCAAAGGTTTCATCGTAATCGATGCCTTTAGAATACATCCATCTAGCCCATTAGTTACTAAAGATTGCACATTTAGAATGGCCTAATGGCCAGTTTTCATGAACTTTTACTATTCACTGTAAAATTTTGTTGAAGTATGATTTTATATCATTTTCACATTAGGATCAATACCTAACATGAAAAGTCAAAGAAAGAATTGAAGAATGGAGTGGTGAGAGGAAGAATTTTGAAGAAATTTGGTGAAATAGGGTTTTTAAGCCCTAGCGATTGAATGTAAGGGTTGTGGGTGCCCCAGAGCCCAAGGATTCACATTTATGGATTTAGAACCGCTCAAAGAACGTCTCAACCCACCTACTTACAACGTAAGAGCTACTCAGGTCACTTCACGCGACCCTAGATGCGTTACAGACTCGATCGCGCGATCGATACGAATAGACCTCGCCTATTAGCGAATCTGCGATCTTATAAGTGTTTCTAGACCTTTCTCGCACCCACCTAAGTCAAAGGAAGCAACAACGTACGTTGCGTGACCATAACCCAGGCCCGGTATAATCTCATTCATGCTCTGATACCAACTTGTAACACCCTAAAAATCGGGGGTCATGATAAACCCAACTCCCGAGTTCCAGACCGTCACTTATGCAACAAAAATTATTATGATTCAATGTTGTCTGAGTTAAAGCATCCACATGAGTAAAAGTATATCAAAACTGCAATTCATACTCCAGATTCAGTGATAAAAGCAAGCGAAAGACTAAAAGATATACATATCACTGTATGGAAAACAAAATAGATCTCAACTATTTTCAAAGTATGAATACATCTCTGAGTCTCATATACATGTAAATAAGCAAAATCAAAATGTCAAAAGTAGTCCCACTAAGAAGTCCCGCCAATTCAGGCCACCTAAGCAAAGCCGTCGTGGTACTGCATATATGAAAACTCATCCTGGTCCTCATCATAGTCCGGTTCCGCCTCCTAAATCGCCACCTCACCTGCATCTAAGACAGGGTCTAGTGGGTGTTGTAAACACCATCCCGTAACGTGGGAGTGAGTAGCTAACTCAGTGGAATAATGGAGCAAGGATTAGCATGTTCTCAAATCAATCATGCGATAATAGTAAAGCAGTAAATCAAACATTCATAATACTGTTGTTAATGCAATATGACATGACATGATGGATGCCCTCACCGACATTCTCCCTCATACGGCACTATCTGCGTCCGCGGCATTTTTACGTACCGCTCAGTGCTCCACATCTTCCAAGCACATGCAATGTGATGTTGATATGATTACCGAGTTATTATTAGTCCTTTTCATATAGCAATATTGGAAAACTAAGGTACTTCCCTTATATCAATCACAACACACATCCTGTCTAGGGTCGTCACTCCTAGTGATCTCATACGATGTATATTTTGTAGGTCACTGCAAGGGCTGTCAGGGCTATTGCTCGCACTCGTTGCACCGCTCCCCCATCACCTTATCAATACAGGACTACTGTACTCTCACTGCTACGGAAGGGTCATCGCCTCCCGTAGACTCAGAATACACTCGAGGTCACTACAAAGGACTCGTCGCCTGATCAGTGTAAGCCGACAGCAAGAATATAGTGTCCCATACTACCATAATCTGCTCATGAGTCATATGTGCTTACTGGTTACTACGGGGAGGTTTGTGGCCCCAGCGTAGGCTGACAGCTCGACCACAGTGTCCCATACCACCATGCCCGGCTCATGAGTCTTTATGCATCAAGGTACCATGGTTGACAGGGTTTACAATGGTAAGTTCAGTACCCTCAGTTCAAGCAGTTATGACTCATATAGGATGAACATACAATGGCCATTCGGGTTACTTGACGGGCTCGATTAGCACGAGCGCATCTCAAGTCGAACGACATGAAGTGCATAAAACACCTCGTGTGGCCTAACCACTGCCGCCAACTCCAAAACACGGCTCGCGTTCATCGACACATCGTTCGTGGCAAAGATAAGCCAACCACGAATTTACTCAGTTACCGACTGCCTGGACTAGGTATAGTCCCAAACATTTATAAATTCACATCAACAATCATGTAAGAGTAATGGAAATGAAATACAACAATGTGAGCATATTAACACATGTTATAACATACAACTTAAGTAAATCATCTAACACATGCATTTCATACATATAATCAAATCATGCATATAGCCAACATGTAGGAAATCATTTACATCAGCATATTATTTGAGAATTCAATCTCAAACTAATTCATAATACCATTTAATTCAATACATACTAATACAAGCATTTATACAAACACTTAAACTACACACTTAAGTCTACATATAGTATGTCAACTCAAAGTGCGCATTTAGGCGAATCTCTTTGCCAAACTAATTATGCACGCATTCCTAGCATCCTAATGCGACAAGAAGCCATGTCAATCACATCAGCAAAATATGGATGAAAACAGTATTCCCTACAAATGACTAAAATGCCCTAAATCTCATATTTTTCATCTGCTTACGAAACAGGAAACGAACAACATGTTGTACATGTCAAACGGCGTTGCCGTCGTTAATCTACTATTAAACGACATTGAAAGCATTGAAAACAGTCAATCAAAGCGTCTAAAATCTGCACCTTTTCTCCTATAAGTGTATTAATTCGAACGGAGTGTGTACGCTTCGTCTACGGTGGACCGGGAACCTATTTTACAAGATGTATCAGCAACCATACTAAGGAACTAAGGGAACCTTAAATCAGCAAGTATTTGGGGTATTTGCTTACCTAGAATCGCGGTGAAATCACCGGGAAAGTGATTGAGGTGCGTTGCTTAAGCACGTGCAACACGTAGTGCAAGCGGCAGGAAATTCTCTCCCACTCTCTCTCACAATCTCTCACCTTTTCTCTCACACCAGCTAGGGTTTCTAGAAAATTCGGATGGGTGAGAGAAGTGAGGGTTTAAGCCCCTTTTATAACCTAAAATTTACCCAAAACAGGCTTGGGAACAATGTTTACTTGATGCCTAACCAAATTGGGGCTGTTTTGGTCCCAAAAGACATTTCTGGTGGTCCCCTGGCCGAACGCGATCGGACTTAAGTTCATGCACGTCGAATGTCGCTCACATCCCATTTTCAGACCAGTAGTGTTCGTAGATCGCACGTGGCGGTCCAGTTTCAGTTCAGCGATCATCGCACGTAGATCAGGTCTACAAGTCTCGTGATATGAAATAGAAATTTTTCCTGATCCGAGGGTGTAATTTGGCTGAATTCTTACAGTCAGAACGCTTAATAATAACACGTCAAGTCGTGTGCCAGATTTGAATTTCAATTTTCAAATCTAACCCTATTCTCACTCTCTTCACTCCAGGCTCAATGAAATAGCCTCTGAATATCGGTTGGACTTGATTTTCGAAATGATTGTCAAGTCCAGCTAGGCGGTTATAATGGTCTAAGATTGTAGGTATCGGACTTTCGACGCGCGATCTAGATCCAATACAAAGTTTCAAAGAGGTCCTGAGAACAAACCAGTTTAGAGTTTGATCCGAGGTTTTAGAATATTATAGCGTCATTGGTTCTACTCGCTTTAGGTCTTGTAGAACATATTTAAAGTGATTAGGGACTATTTCTCAGCTACTCTAGCGTTGCACTAGCTAACTTACACATAATTTCCAAAGGAATTAATCCTACGCAATTTCTGGTCAAGTTGGTACTCGAGTCAAAGGACAGATTTTTCCAGGGCGTTACAATCTACCCCCCTCAACAAAAAAATTTCACCCTCGAAATTTGTACCTTTTCATACTCCTCGAGAAGCTGTGGGTAGTTCTTTCTGATCTCGGCTTCTGTTTCCCAGGTAGCCTCTTCCTCAGAGTGATGCGTCCACAATACCTTCACAAGGGGAATCACCTTTCTACGCAGCACCTGTTCCTTCCTGTCTAGGATACGCGTCGGTCGCAGGATATATGTAACATCCTCTCCTAACTTCACCTGCTCCCATCTGATGATATGGGAAGGATCAGAAACGTATTTTTTCAGCATAGAAACATGAAATACATTGTGAACGCTAGCGAGAAGCGTGGGTAAAGCCAAACGGTATGCCACTGCTCCCACACGATCGAGGATCTAGAATGGACCAATGAATCGTGGTGCTAGCTTCCCCTTCTTCCCGAACTGAAGGACTCCCTTCATACGGGAACCTCGCAAAAATACATGATCCCCAACTGTGAACTCTAGCGGCTGCCGTCTCGTATCGGCATAACTCTTCTGTCTGCTCTGCGCTGTGAGAAGCCGACGTCTAATAATATCAATCTTCTCCGACGTCGCCTGCACTAACTCTGGGCCAATCAAGCTACGCTCATCAACCTCTGCCCAGCAATGCGGTGCGCGACAAGGTCGCCCATACAACGCCTCGTAAGGTGCCATACCGATACTCGCCTGGAAACTGTTGTTGTACGCGAACTCCGCATATGCAAGACAGTCATCCCAACTGTCCTTGAAGTCCAGTCCGCAAGCTCGCAATATGTCCTCTAAGATCTGGTTCACCCGCTCTGTCTGTCCGTCTGTCTGTAGGTGGAAGGAAGTACTGAACTTCAACTTCACACCCATAGCCTCCTGAATGCGAGTCCAGAAAATAGAAGTAAACCGTGTGTCTCTGTTTGACACGATCTCCAACGGAACTCCATGCAGACGCATGATCTCTCTGATGTATAGTCTAGCCAACTCGTCTGCAGAGTTCGTGACTCTGATCGGTAGGAAGTGCGCCGACTTCGTCAGACGGTCGACGATCACCCATATGGAATCATGTCCCTTCCTCGTCTTCGGCAGGCCTGAAACGAAATCCATGAAAATGAAGTCCCACTTCCACTACGCGATCGGCATAGGCTGCAAGAGTCCAGGTGGTCGACGATACTCTGCCTTCACCTGCTGGCAAGTAAGACAACGGGACACAAACTCTGCTATGTGGGTCTTCATACCTTCCCACCAATAGGTCCTCTTCACGTCGCGATACATCTTCGTACTGCCTGGATGCATCGCGAGTCTGGTACAATGCGCAGCCTCGAGAATCTCTCCTCTCAAGTCAGGGATATCTGGGACGCATAGGCGGCCACGATAACGTAAGCTCCCATCCGTGCCAACTCGCCACTCGGAGTCCGCATCATCACTGGCCTGCTCTCGAAGCTCAGTCAGATGCGCATCATCCCTCTGCGCCTCGATGACCCGGTCATCGATCTGAGATTGCACCTGCACATGTGCGATGAACTCATACGGCTCCTCTACAGTGAGTTTCTGCTCATAGTCTCGTAAAAACTCAACCACATCCCACTCAGCAACCATCAGCGGTGCTGCAAACTCTATCGTCTTCTTGCGGCTCAACGCGTCAGCCATAAGGTTCGCCTTCCCAGGATGGTAAGAGACTTCGAACTTGAAGTCCTTCAAAGTCTCCTTCCATCGCCGCTGCCTCATATTCAAGTCTCGCTGAGTGAATATGTACTTGAGGCTCTTGTGGTCGCAAAAGAGCTCGAACTCCTCTCCATAGAGGTAATGTCTCCAGAGTCTCAGTGCGAATATGACGGCTGCCAACTCCTGGTCGTGTGTAGGGTAATTCTCCTCGTGCTTCCTTAATTGTCTCGAGGCATACGAAATTACCCTGTCCTTCTGCATAAGGACAACCCAGACCAACGCTAGACGCGTCAGTATATATAGTGTACCTAATCCCTTGCTCTGGCAATACTAGCACAGGGGCGAACATAAGTCTGTCCTTCAGCTCCGGAAAAGCTGACTCCGCCTTGTCATTCCAAGAGAACTTCACGTCCTTCCGTGTCAACTGAGATAAAGGTCTCGCGATCTTCGAGAAATTCTTAATGAAGCGTTGATAATAGCCAGCGAGACCTAAGAAACTCCTCACCTCAGTGACAGAACCAGGCTGTTCCCAGTCCCGAACTGCAACTACCTTAGATAGGTCGACTGCCATGCCATCCTTGGACACCACGTGTCCCAGGAACTTCACTTCCTGCTTCCAGAAGTCGCACTTCTTGTACTGTGCGAACAACTAATGCTGTCTGAGTGTACCTAGGACCAAGTGCAAGTGCTCCTCATGCTCCTCTCGACTCCTGGAGTATACCAAAATGTCGTCAGTGAACACAACGACGAATCGATAGAGGAAAGGCCGAAATACCCGATTCATCAGATCCATGAACACGGCTGGTGCGTTCGTGAGACCGAACGACATCACAAGGAACTCGTAGTGGCCAAAGCTGGTCCTGAATGCTGTCTTCTGCACATCCTCATCCCTGACGCGCAACTGATGATATCCTGACTGAAGATCAATCTTCGAGAAGTACCGCGCTCCTCTCAACTAATCAAACAAGTCATCGATCCTGGGTAAAGGATACTTGTTCTTCATCGTGATCTGGTTCAGCCTGCGATAATCAATACACAATCGCATCGAACCATCCTTCTTCCTTACAAACAGGACTGGTGCTCCCTAAGGAGACACACTAGGTCGAATAAGGCCAAGTTCCAACAGACCATCAATCTGCGTCCTCAACTCCTCCATCTCACACGGTGCCATGTGATACGTCGACAGTGAGACGGGCGTGGAACCAGGCATCAGATCGATAGTGAAATCAATCTCTCGTCGAGGCGGCAAACCAGGGATCTTCCTGAACAGATCCCCAAAATCAAAAACGATTGGCGTATGCTCAAGCATCTGGGCACCAACGTCCCGTAGTAAAGTTGCGTAGCTAAATATGCGGAAGGGGAGATTTACCCGCACTGGGAATGTAAAGGATGTGCCCTCTGGCTCGTAGGCAATCACTATATGAGTCTCGCACTCAATCTCGTCCCTCGCTGCAGTCAACCAGTCCATGCCAAGAATGACGTTGAGATAAACAAGAGAGGGGTCGACGACAAGATCAAGAGTCATCGTCCTGCCCCCCAGATCCACCAAACAGCCCTCACACATCAGGGTGGCATCTGTAAAGGACCTGTGAGCTGTATAAACTCGTACCCTATCCATCCTAATGGTCGGTAGCCCAATTCGCCTGACTATAGCATGTGATATCAATGAAATCGTGGATCCTGTGTCCACCATCACAAGAATTGGAATACCTCCGATGTGGGCAGTGACCTCAAAGGCCAAATCTGAGAAGTCTCTGTCGCAGCTGCCTCAGCTGTCAAGGCATGCACCAGCGCCTTCTGTGGCCAGTTCGGCCGCTGTGCCATGGGCCGTAGAGGCGGCCTGAACTGAGATACCGGAGGTCTGAAGGAAGGGTGTGCAGGAGCCAACCGTAAAGGTGGTGCTGATATAGCATGTGGGCGTGTACGGTCGATCTTCTATGGCGGCGAAAACCCACTGTCCATCATCCAAGCGAAACAACTCTGTGCCGAATGGCCCGATCTTCTACAATAAGTACATGATAAATCGGGGCACCGCATCGGGGGTACTGGCGCTGTAGCCCTAGGAGGAGGGTCAACGCGAGGCCTCTTGCCGGCAAAGGGCCTGTCCTGCAACTCTGGTCATGGCCTAGGAGCAATAGGGCCACGAGATCGCGTAAGTCGATCCACATCCTACTCTGTCCGCATGGACATGTGAATCAGCTCTACGTAGGAGGGAATGCTCACGCAACACATCTTCGACCGAATATCCGGTCGTAAACCCTCTAAAAAGCGCCGTATGCGCATCTGCTCATCTGCCAGTATAGTCGGGACGTATCTGCCCAACTCAGTGAATCGATGCTCATACTCAATGACCATCATGCCTCCCTGTCTGAGGCGCAAAAACTCGTTCTGCCGGTCATGCCTATACGTCTGGGGATAGTATTTCTCATGGAAGCGGAACTCGAACGCTGCCCAGGTCCATATGTAGTCAGCGGTAACGGTCCACAACACACTGTCTCACCATAAGCTGGCCTCCCGCTCGAACAAGAACCTAGCCAACTCGACCTGCTCAGTCTCTGAACAATGCAGCATCCGTAGTATCTTCGACACATGGTCGAGCCAATACTCGGCTTCCTCGGGTTTATGAGAATGCGTAAAAGTGGGAGGCCGTAAGCGCTGAAATTGCTCTAATAAGCTCTATGTGTCTGTGGCATTCCCCGCAGGGTAAGCAGGTGGTACAGGATGAGCCATGCCCTCATCCTGAGTATATGTATAGGAATCCTCAGCTGGATGCGCAGGTGGTACAGGTGGAGGCACACTCCCACCCTGGGCTAGAGCCCCCACTATAGTAGTCAGGAGCTGCTGCTGCTGCTGCATCATAGCCATCATTGCTCAAATCTATCTGGAGGTGGAGCACGCTGTGGCATGTACTGCGTCGAAGAAGACGCACGGTACTGCTCTCTGACGGGCGGTGTGAAAGGCGGTGGTACAACTGCAGGACCAGCAGTAGGCTGAGACGCACATGTTGTCTCAGGAATCGGGCCCACATCAGGGTCCACATGAGCATCAGAGTGAAAAGAAACCTGATCCATAGGCTCACCCAATGTAAGCCGAGCTGTGCTCCGTGTAGCCTTCGGCGGCATTCCTTATATTCAAAATAGGGCGCAACCTTGTCAGTCTCAATAGCACAAATACACCGTAATCATTCACATAAAGAATCAAAGGCATTCCATGCATTTCATTTAATCAAAATTGTCACAATACAAGGGATATCTCCTTACAGGCATCATGACAGGAAGTACATGGGAACTAAGACAGTTAAAGCTACAACAACAACAACAACACAAGTAAGCTACTAGCCTTAACAGGCTTACAAAACATAAAGCAGGAAACGACAACTGCTACCAAACAATGTCTAAAATCTCATCGTTAGTCTGAGTCGAGTGACGGAGGAGGAGCACCCTTATCCTGCAAGCAGCACAGGATCGCCTTCAAGGTGCGAGTCACCTTGCCGAATTTCCTCTTCATAACGGCCTTGGTATCCTCGACCTCAGCTCGAAGTTCCTGAACTTCCTTTCGCAAGGTGACCTGGCTCTCCTCAATTCGGGCAATGCGATCATCACCAGTAGCCTGAGCAGAAGGAGGGCTCTCATCTGTATCCTGAGCCTCCTCTTCTACCTCTTCCTGGACTTCTTTCTCAACTTCTGCTCAAGGTTCTCCCTCACTTGGATCCTCTTCATCATCAAAATCATCCTCGCTATCCTCCTCAAGCTGAGTCTCACGGTACTGAGACCCGATCTTCATCTTGACCATGGTAGACTCATCAATGCAGTGAATCGGAACTGGCAACTCCGGCCCAAGTCTGTAAGTAAACTCAAGCGTGATCTTGCATATAAGCCGGCCAAAAGGAAGCGACTCAGACGTTCTCCTTAATTTCGTTATGAGGATAATCTGTCGCAACACGAAAGTGGCCTTACACACATTTTCTCCCTGGGCCACCTGATATAAGAAATCAACCATAAGGCGCGTACACTCAATGCGATTTGTCGACCTGGGATACATGTTGAACATGCAAATGTGGTGCAGCAGGCGCAAATCATCAAACATATGAGACGCCTTGAGGCTATTGTTAGACTGCCATAGAACTAGACTACCGCATAGGAACCTGGTACGGTAATCTCGCTCATGCCTACTCCTCAAATTCTTTGCACTGGGATGAACATCACCAAGGGGCACATTCAGAAGTCGCGCTATCAACCGAACTTCGACCGTAGCCATCCGGTCTTTACCAAAGGGAATCTTGAACTGCAATGGCTCCAATGTAGGATTCTGGATACGAGTGTAGAAGGCACGAACGGTGCTCACATTAGCACGAGAACGAGCTTCAAATAGCGGACCCCAATGTGCAGTTTTAATGCGCTCGAACAATAGGAATTCGTCGAAGAGTCGTCCTTCCACGTCCGCCTCAAACAACACCTTACGGTCAGTATATTCGCCATGAGGCATCTCTGCTAATATCACTCGCCCAAGTTGAGCATGGGGATCCAAATTTCGCTTTGTATGGAACTCTCGGGCTGTGCTTGGACTTGCGGCGGTGCTTGAGCTAGCGGCGACACCCCTCGGTCTTCTTGATTGTGCAGGGAGACTAGGCCCAGCCTCATCCACTGCGGTCTTTCTCTTTCCTATCAAAGAGAGGATGGTGGAGAGAGAGAAAAAACCCAAAATGGCTTCAACAAAGACCATGAAAAATGTGAGAAATGTAGAGAAATGGCTGCCTAAACAGAAAAAAAAAAATCTAGGTGTTGTGGAGGGATGCTTCAAGCTCCCCTAGGCTGGATTTTCAAAAAGAAAAGAGAAAGAAAAGGGGGAATGGAGCTCCACACGATTTCAGCCACAAATGGAGGTTGTAGGAGCTCCAACGGACGAGATTGGAGAGGGAGAGGGTTTCTAATCACGTTGGAGGTATGGGATAGGGTCGTTTTTAGCAATGGGATGATTTGGGAGTAATTTGGGGTCGCGGTTTTGAGATGGGCAGCAAGAAAAATGAGCAAGGGAGCTTGGGAGGGGGATGTTTGTGAAGGAAGTACCCTTTTTAGGAGTTTTTGATGGACGGACCACACATGGGAGGGATGTACTAGCTACATAAGGGCGTGCGCCCAAATTTTACAGCAAGTGGGCCCCACTCATCGGCGATGCATGGCCGGATAGGCGATGGCATTGCCGGCCGATCGCCCATCCGACCGGTGGGACCACATGGGTTGGGTCCCCCCTGCCTTAGGGACCCCAAATATGTATGGGCCCCACCTTCGCTCATTCTAGAATGGCCTAAGGAGGCCCAAACATCCATTCAGGGCTTTCTGGGGCCAACATATAAAAATGAATGCAATCCACTATCATGCAGCATATGATTTTGGGGTAGAAGGAGCTAATACATCCATCTAGCCTATTAGTTGCTAAATATTGCACATTTAGAATGGCCTAATGGCCAGTTTTCATAAAATTTTACTATTCACTGTAAAATTTTGTCGAAGTATGATTTTATATCATTTTCAAATTAGGATCAATTCCTAACATGAAAATTTAAAGAAATAATTGAAGAACGGAGTGGTGAGAGGAAGAATTTTGAAGAAATTTGGTGAAACAGGGTTTTTAAGCCCTAGCGATTGAATGTAAGGGTTGTGGTTGCCCTACAGCCCAAGGATTCACATTTACGGATTTAGAATTGCTCAAAGAACATATTAACCCACCTACTTACAACCTAAGAGCTACTCAGGTCACTTCACGTGACCGTAGATGCGTTACGGACTCGATCGCGCGATCGATACGAATAGACCTCGCGTATTGGCGAATCTGCAATCTTATAAGTGTTTCTAGACCTTTCTCACACCCATCTAAGTCAAAGGAAGTGACAGCGTATGTCGCGTGACCATAACCCAGGCCCGGTATAATCTCATTCATGCTCTGATACCAACTTGTAACACCCTGAAAATCCCCGAGTTCCAGACCGTCACTTATGCAACAAAAATGATTATGATTCAATGTTGTCTGAGTTAAAACATCCACATGAGTAAAATTATACCAAAACTGTAATTCATACTCCAGATTCAGTGATAAAAGTAAGCGAAAGACTAAAAGATACACATATCACTGTATGGAAAACAAAATAGATCTCAACTGTCTCCAAAGTATGAATACATCTCTAAGTCTCATATACATGTAAATAAGCAAAATCAAAATGTCAAAAGTAGTCCCACTGAGAAGTCCCGCCAATCCAGGCCACCTAACCAAAGCCGTCATGGTACTGCATATATGAGAACTCATACAGGTCCTCATCATAGTCCGGCTCCGCCTCATAAATTGCCACC
Source organism: Magnolia kwangsiensis (assembly GCA_037074715.1). Taxonomy (NCBI): domain Eukaryota; kingdom Viridiplantae; phylum Streptophyta; class Magnoliopsida; order Magnoliales; family Magnoliaceae; genus Magnolia; species Magnolia kwangsiensis. The sequence goes on along the minus strand of CM073586.1, from coordinate 47,128,101 downwards.
TCACCTGCATCTAAGACAGGGTCTGGTGGGTGTTGAAAACACCATCCCATAATGTGAGAGTGAGTAGCTAACTCAGTGGAATAATAGAACAAGGATTAGCATGTTCTCAAATCAATCATGCGATAATAGTAAAACAGTAAATCAAACATTCCTAATACTGTTGTTAATGCAATATGACATGACATGATGGATGCCCTCACCGACATTCTCCCTTATACGGCACCATTTACGTCCGCAGCATGCTTGCGTACCGCTCAGTACTTCACATCTTCAAGGCACATGCAATGTAATGTTGATATGATTACCGAGTTATTATTAGTCCTTTTCATACAACAATATTAGGAAACTAAGGTACTTCCCTTATATCAATCCCAACACAGATCCTGTCTAGGGTCGTCACTCCTAGTGATCTCATACGATGTATATTTTGTAGGTCGCTGCAAGGGCTGCCAGGGCTGTTGCTCGCACTCGTTGCACCGCTCCCCCATCACCTTATCAATACAGGCCTACTGTACTCTCACTGCTACGGAAGGGTCATCGCCTCCCGTAGACTCAGAATACACTCGAGGTCACTACAAAGGACTCTTCGCCTGATTAGTGTAGGCCGACAGCAAGAATATAGTGTCCCATACTACAATAATCTGCTCATGAGTCATAGGTGCTCACTGGTCACTACGGGGAGGTTTGTGGTCCCAACGTAGGCCGACAGCTCGACCACGGTGTCCCATACCATCCTGCCCGGCTCATGAGTCTTTATGGATCAAGTTACCATGGTTGACAGGGTTTACAATGGTAAGTTCAGTACCCTAGGTTCAAGCAGTTATGACTCATACAGGATGAACATACAATGGCCAGTCGGGTTACTTGACGGGCTCGACTAGCACGAGCGCATCTCAAGTCGAACGACATGAAGTGTATAAAACACCTCGTGTGGCTTAACCACTGCAGCCAACTCCAAAACACGGCTCGCGTTCATCGACGCGTCGTTCGTGGCAAAGATAAGCTAACCACGAATTTACTCAGTTACCGACTGCCTGGACTAGGTATAGTCCCAAACATTTATGAATTCACATCAGCAATCATGTAAGAGTAATGGAAATGAAATGCAACAATGTGAGCATATTAACACATGTTATAACATACAACTTAAGTAAATCATCTAACACATGCATTTCATACATATAATCAAATCATGCATATAGCCAACATGTAGGAAATCATTTACATCAGCATATTATTTGAGAATTAAATCTCAAACTAATTCATAACACCATTTAATTCAATACATACTAATACAAGCATTTATACAAATACTTAAACTACACACTTAAGTCTACATATAGTATGTCGACTCAAAGTGCGCATTTAGGCGAATCTCTTCGCCAAACTAATTATGCATGCATTCCTAGCATCCTAATGTGGCAAGAAGCCATGTCAATCACATCAGCAAAATATGCATTCTGGTCGAGTTGGTACTCGAGTCCAAGGACGGATTTTTCCAGGGTGTACAGTATTATATTTCCAAGTTCATCAAACTTATTTTTAAAGATCCATTTTCTTCCAATAATGTATTTATCTATAGGTCTAGGAATAAGATACCAGACATCATTACGAACAAATTGATTAAGTTCATCCTGCATAGCAACTATCCAATTTTCATTAGAAAGTGCTTCTTTCACATTGACCGATTCTATTTGGGATGTAAAATAAACATAATTACATATGTTCTCAAGTTGTTTGCGAGTACGAACTCCAGTGAGAGGGTTTCCAAGAATTTGATTGGTTGGATGATCTTTGACAGTCCTTGGTTCAGATTCTTTTTTACTTGATGAGGTATCTTGATTGTCGATAATAAGAACTTCATCATCATCTACGCTCAGGGCGGGTGTATTCAAATGATCATCAATGACCACATTGATGGATTTTTGAATCACACCAGTTCTCTTATTTAGAATCCTATAAGCTCGACTGTTCAAAGAATAACTAAGAAAAATACCTTCATCACTCTTCGTATCAAACTTTTCCAAATTTTCACGATCTCATAAAATATAACACTTGCTGCCAAAAACTCGAAAGTATTTGACATTAGGTTTCTTTTCAAACCATAATTCATAAGCAGTCTTATTATCAGATTTACTGGTATAAACCTGATTAATAATATAGCATGTGGTATTAACTACTTCAGCCCAAAGATTTCTAGAGAGCTTCATGCTGTTCAACATTAGCCATATCTTGAAGCACTCTATTTTTTCTTTCAACTATACCATTTTGTTGCGATGTTTTGGGCGCAGAGAATTCATGCGATATTCCCTGATCGCTACAAAATTTCTCAAAACTACTATTTTCAAATTCAGATCCATGATCACTACGGATCTTACTAACATGAGAACTTTTCTCATTTTGGATTCGTTTAATGACCTTTTTCACTTCATCCAGGGTTTCAGTTTTGTCTTTTAAGAACGATACCCAAGTGAATCTGGTATAGTCATCTACGATAACTAAGATGTATTTTTTGCCTCCTTGACTCTTCATTCTGGTTGGTCCAATAAGATCCATGTGGAGAAGCTCGAGTGGTCTAGATGTCGTATTGGAGTTCACTTTCTTGTGAGAGCTCCTAGTCTATTTGCCCAACTGGCATTCACCACATATTTTTTCTACTTTTTGCAATTTGGGTAGACCTTTAATTAGTTCTCCTTTTCTCAATCTAAATAAGTTCCGGTAGTGTACATGTCCAAGGCATTTATGCCATAATTCAATCTCATCGGTATGGACCATGTAACACGATTGAGTAGATGAGCTTGCATCACTAACAATGTAGCAGTTTTCAGAAGTTTTGTGACCAGTTAATATAACAAAACCCTTTTTATTAACTATTTCACAACCTTGATTGGAATACTTCACACTATGGTTGTTATCGCATATCTGAGAAATGCTTAGTAGGTTGTTTTTCAAGCCCTCAACATATAACACATTCTTAAATAAGGGAAGGTTATAAAGTTGAACTGTACCTTGGTCAATGATCTTGCAATTGCTTCTATCACCAAATGTGACTGACCCGTCAGTCATATCTTTTAGATCGGTGAATAAAGCCTTGTCGCCTGTCATATGCCTGGAGCAACCACTATCTAGGTACCACTTTGAATGGCTTGTAGCTTTGAAAGCAGTGTGGGCAACCAAGCAGGTAACTTTTGGAACCCATTTCAGAACTGTTTTGGGTTTAGGAGTATAGATGGTCTTTTTCTGTCTATTGTTATAGGAGAGACCTTTAGAGTTAGACTTTAATAGCTCCTTGAGTAGATCAATTATTTTTTCAGCCAATGGATTTCGATTTTGAAAATCAAAGTTGACATGGCTACCTTTAGGTTTTTGAAAAGTCCTTGAATTTTTGAAAAAACCTTGATAAGTATTATTTTCTTTTGAGGTTAAAGACTCTCCTTTTATAAATTTAGGAGCAATATTCTTTTGTTTAGAAGATGTATTCTTATCATAGCCCAACCCGGATCGATCGCCACTTTTCTTGATCAGGAAAATAATTTTTTTAATTTAGGATCACCTTGGGCATATCTCCATGTGTCTTTCAAACTCAGAAGAGAAGCTACCTCATTTTCGATCATCTCTTATCATTTGACTTTTGAAAATCAAATTTTTTTTTACTTTTAAAAATTTTGTAAAACTTTTTTGCTAAAAGTGCCATATCATCTTGGAAATTTTCTAAATCCGAAGTGCTCTCTTGTGAAATATTTTTAGATGATTTAAGAGCAATTGATTTTCCTTTAGGAGCTTTAAAGGTCAACTCGTAGGTTTGTAGTGAACCAACTAGTTCCTCAACCCTCATGGTATCCATATCACAAAGTTCCTGAATCGCACACTTTACTTTCTGGGATTCTATTACCAAGACCCCACACAGAGTTCACAATGTCATTCAATCTAGTGTAGAAGTCCATAAACATCTCATTCTCCTCCATATAAATTTCTTTAAATTTAGTTGTGAGTTGGACTTTAGATTTCTTGACAATTGATGTACCCTCGTCTGTCATTCATAATACATCTCATACTTGTTCTGCATTTTCACAAGAGATGATTCTTTTGAATTCATCTGGTGATAATGCACAAGTAATTGCATTTAGTGCTTTTGCATTGGCACTACTCTCACTTTTCTGAAGTGTGGTCCAATGAAAATAAGCCGTTACTCTCATTGATTTTGAACTAACGTCATCAGTTACTTCAGTGATAGGAGGGTTCCATTCATTCACTGTGGCCAGCCACACACTTTCATCCATGGATTTGAGGAAGATCCTCATCCTGGCTTTCCAATAGGCATAGTTTGTGCCATTAAAGGGTGGTGGCCTAGTGATTGATAGGCTATCAAAATTTGACATCTTAATATAGCTTAGATCGTTATCTCAGGAAATAAATCTAATAAATAAACAATAAGCACGAGCTATTAGGTTCTGATACCACTTGAAAGGGCCTAGTTATATGCCCTAAAGGGGGGGTGAATAGGACTATGCCAAATAAAACTTATAACAGCGGAATAATAAAGCAAGGAAATAACTTGCAGAAAATTAAACCTAAGTTATTACAACATTCCCCACACTGACTTGAAATAAAATGATTACAACATTCAACCACAGATACAATCCACAAAACTGAATGAATAAAGCACATCCACAACACAAAGATATATAGTGGTTCGCCTGTGTATACACCAACTATTATTCAACAACCACACAGAATGCTACTCCACTCCTAATATCCTCACACGGGATATTAACATGCACTATCAAAATAGGTTTCACAGGTTCACCTAAAACCTTCACAATTGTGTCTTTTTATCTCGGGCTTATACAATTCAAAAACCCACACAATCTGAGTTTTTTGGCTCTCCTCAGATAACCAAAACAATGAGATTTTTCTGAAAAATCTCAAACAAAATCAAAGAATGTAAATTATACAAATGTAAAAGACCTGAATCTCCTTTTGAAATAGCCCGGTAGAACCAATCGGAGTAGAAGTTCGATTCAACGTTCAAAGTCCAATACTCACTTTATGAATGGTTCCAAGTCTAATTGATTTTAAATCAAAAGGGCTAGTTCTATTTGATTTTGAATCCAAGAAGAAGGAATATCAAAAATTCCTCTTTTCTAATAAGATTGGAATGTAGATCAAAATCAAATACAAAACAAGTTAGTAAAAGGAATATTAAATGAGCGCAAAGTAACTTAAAAACAAACACGAACTTATCTCAGAGTATGGCCTTAAAATTGCTTGAATTGAATTGAAATGAATTGAAAAACTCTGAAATTCATGCTCTATTTATAGCCTGAAAAATCCCATCTACGACTGGTCTTAGGATCCCTAGGACTGGTCGTAGCTTCAACAGATTTTCAAAGATTTTCGCGGGATAAGGATTAAGTGTTCCACGACTGGTCCTGGGTAACCTACGACCGGTCATGGGTCACCTACGACTGGTCGTGGGTCACTTACGACTGGTCATAGGACCCCCAGATTAGTTGCTGGAGTTCGAGTCGTAGGGTTAAGACCGGTCAAAGGACGAGTCGTACAGCTCACAAGACTAGTCGTAGGATGTCCAGGACTGGTTGTAGGACAACCAGAAAAATCTGAAAATCTTCAACAACCTAAGACTGTTCCTGAAAAACTTAAGACTGGTCGTAGCAGAGCTAGGACTGGTCTTGAAGTCCCTAGGACTGGTCTTAGAACAGCCCGTACAAGCATATTTAAAATATACAAATTATGTATCCAGAATGACCCATAATAAAGCCCAACCTAAGGTCAATCTAAGGTCAAACAAACCTTGAAAGTGAGATGAACATTGATAGTCTGTACTCTCAGATGACCCTTAAGAGAAGCTTGAGAATTTATGAATCTTGTTGTAGGCCTTCTCGAGCTTAAACCTTTCTTGACTTGATAAAGTCTTCTTCTATTCTTGTACTTGTTAGAATCTTGAACATACATACTTGAAGACTTCTATTCTTGTATAATTCATCAATGACTAGACTTGAAACTTTCTTCATTTAAGTTCTTGTCTTGAAATACGATGTCTTGAAGTAATGAATAGTCTCAAACATGAAACACAAGATGTACAAGACATATATATATATATATATATATATATATATATATATATATATATATATATATATATATATATGTATATATATATATATATATATATATATATATATAGGTTTTTTCACCATAAAATTTGACAACCAAAGGGATATGAAATCATAACACTTACAAACCTCCACCATTATTACAGGATATTCAAATGCTGATTAGGCTGAAAATTCGGATGATCGAAAATCAACAAGTGGTGGATGCTTTTATATTGGAAATTGTTTGGTTTACTGGCAAAGCAAGAAACAAAACTCAATCTCGTTATCCATTGTGGAGGTTGAATATATAGCTGCAGGTAGCTGTTGTGCTCAACTCCTTTGGATGAAACAAATGTTATTTGACTACGGGATTGCACAATCCACAATGAGTCTGTTCTGTGACAATACCAGTGCTATTAATATCTCGAAGAACCTAGTTCAGCACTCTTGGACCAAGCATATTGACATTCGTCATCATTTTATTCGAGAACTAGTTGAAGAAAAGATCATTGTGTTGGATTATGTAACTATTGAGAAACAGCTTGCTAATATTCTTATAAAGCCTCTTGACACAAACAGGTTCTATGACCTCCAAAAGTCAATTGGTATTTGTTCGCATTAATAATATCTGAGGACCTATGGTACACACTGAAAATCTTAAAAGTCTGAGATATTCATGGTCATGGTAATGATGAACAAATGTCAAAATTCTGATAGCCTCGATAATATCTATGCAATATTAATTTTATAATCGATTCCATCGAGATGGTACATTGATTCAATCAACGAACTATCTTTAATCGGATTGTTGTTTTCCAACAACTCAGCGCAACTTTTGGTGAAAGTCATGACGATGTTATCGATAACTGATCGATATGATCGATAAGCCTATGATATAAAAAAAGGGGTGGGGGGGGGGGGGGGCATTTAACCTCAATTTTTTTTCTCAAAATACCTCTTCCAGTTCTTATCAGCTTCTCATCTCTTCAAAACATGATCAAAGGGAAAGGCAAGGCTTACTTTCAATCTTTAGAGGAGAAAAGCATGCAATCAAATTCCAGTAGGCATCAACCTACTCCAAAGGAAGGTGGTCCGTCTGTCATCACTGAATGATTAGTGCTCAATAGTTTTATTGAGCCTTTTGGAGTTGACCTCCTTCTTGAAGTAATCGGTTGGTAAAATATTCTACATCTTGGAGGATCATACCAACTAGGTATGATTCATGAATTCTTCAAGCATTTCCATGTCATTTGTGAAGATCCCCCCAGCATTCGAATTGTTCTTGCTCGTTACTCAAAGCTTATCACTCCAGTCACCTTGGCAAAACTCCTCAATCTGGAGGTCACTAGAATTTCGATAACCACCGAAATCTCAATGGGTTGGGGGTATGGGGAGAAGTAACCCGTGCATTGTGCCAAGGGACTACTGTTCTATGAAATGATGAAAATTTGCTGCATATCAACTATCTTGGACCAACTTTCAAAATTCTTCATAGCATGTTTTGGTCAAATGTGTATCCCTGTGATGTCATTGGTGATCATCTTTCTCCATCTATGATCAATGTCCTCTATGATGTATATCAAGAGAATCGTGTGTGCCTGCCAACTCTCCTCCTTAAGCAAATCATTCGTGTAATTTAAGGACATCATGGGGAGACACTACCCTTTCTTGTGCTCATATGCAAACTCACACACCATGCTGGGCTTCCTGCCACATCTGATGAAGTGCATCCTGAAGCCTAGTTTGATGATGATGCATCACTAGCAGCACAACGATTTTGTCTTTCCTTGTCTCCCTCCAAGCATAGTCCTTCTCTACCAAGGACCGTTCAACATGTTCCACCCACAATGCGGCCTATACATGGAGGATCAAATCGCACACCCTTGGTCAGTCCAGAGTCGATTACGAATCGCCCAGCTCATCACCTCGAACGTCACCTGCTCAATGGGATGGTTGGTATAGAGGACCGTCTGAACAATTGTGAAAGGTGTCTCACTATCATTGAAGAGAAGCTCGATGTCCTCTAGGGAACTACTAAGAAAATGGACTTGCTCACAAATGATCTTCCTTGAAGATATTCAGCATCTATCCAGTTATTCCTTGACTATCCAACGTGTCTGATGTTGTGCTATGTATTTTTCTTTGGTCAAACCTCATGATACTGTTGTCTGGGGCAGTATAGTTTTTTTTTTGGGATAGATTTTTTTTTTGGATGATGAAATTTTTAATCAATATGGCTGAATCTAATTCTTATCTTCCTGCCATTTGAATTTATGTCTCCCTGGTTTAATGAAGTTTCAAAATTATGGATTGCATATTTATCTTATGCCTTAAGTGCTTTATTAAATCCATCCTGTCTGCTCGTGATGTATGCTTTACACTGTTTTTCATTTATATACATCTATCTGACTGTGATTCTCTCATATGCTTAAATTCTTTCGTCAATATCACTTACTATATCTTTGTCAATGACTAACAAAAAGGGGGAGAAAAATTACAAACACCCCTGTGGAAAATTGGATATTTTTGCTCTATTTGTTGCAGGTGTTAGGGGGAGCAGCTGCAATAAGAAAGGGAGAGTTTCTGACGTGAGGGGGAGAACTTAATGAGTATGTACATTGGTGATTAGAATTTATAAAATCGTGTCAATGCATGTACACACAAATTAGGATGTATCTGTCGAGATATTTTTCTAGGGTGTTTTGGGTATTTTGTCACGTAATTGACAAAGGGGGAGAACGAAAGTGCACCTACTAGTGCCCTGGTTTGTTAATTACTGTGTAAGTCGAGTCAGTCGGACAACAGCGCCTAACAGGAAGATCAACTCAAGTGTCTGCCTCAACTGGATGTGTGGAAGCTTGCCATAGGTAAATCATAGCCTCACATCCCATGTCCCAAAACACCAGGTAATTAAAACCCTTAAAACTAAGTAGAACATCTTAGGGTTTTAGTGTAAGAAACCTTTTTACCAAATAGGAAAATCTTCAAGTTTTTCTTACACTGTCGATTATATTGATTCACCTTTCGATATGATCGACTTGCTCTGTTGATGTTCTCGGCATATCAATCGATACAATCGAGTGAGGACAAAAGGAGTCCAGCAATCAAACATCCATCTGGACGATTTATTAATATATTGACGGTTCAGTCGATTTCATCGATATTCAAATATCGATCCTATTGAAAGTGCATCGATAATATCGACAGGCAGTTTTCCGGCGCCCCTATTTTTCTAAAGAAAATCATTATGAGCTTTGATATATCGAAGACTGTCTGATTCAATCTGAACTCAAATATCGATCATATCGAAAGTTAATCCATCAAATCGATAGTGGGTGCATGTTTCCTCCAGCATGATTTTCAGGATTTTTTAATCAGTGATCGGGGTGCCAGTCGAGAAATTGATATTCATATGTCGATCCTATTAAGACCTAGTCGATTAGATCGAGATGGGACACAAACCATCCAACAAGCTTATAGGTAAATCTATATGATTTATCGATCCCATCGCACGGTCTCCGATATCATTGATATACAAATTCCGATGACATCGACTGTTCCCCGATCATTTCTTTAGAACCTAAAAATCTTCAAGGCTTGTATCTCTTATTTTCACCTGTCGATAGATCGATTCATCTATTGATGAAATTGGAGTTCGAAATCCAATAACATCGATGAGTGTCTCGATTTCATCGATCAGTTGGCAAAAGGTTTCCAAAAGTATAAATGACATTTGAGTTTGTATCATCGAGCGGATCATCGATACAATCAAGAGTATACGCTCGATCATATTGACACTTACTCGATGATATCGAACTCTGTCATAAATATGACCGTTTTATATCCGTTGGAACCTTTTGTCTATATATAGAGATGCTTGCCTTTATTGCTGGTAGAGAAAGAAGAGAGTGCTTTTGAGTGTTTTAACCTTCCTATCATTTACCTTAAGCCCTTTCTCTCAGGGAGTTCATCCTCCAATCCACTCTCATCATTGATATTCAATAGAGTGGATTAGGGAATGAACTTTCGCATTCAAAGATCCTCCAGCTACTACCTTAATGGCAAACCATTAAGCTGGGATGCCTTGAATGCATAGATGATCGGAATCACTCTATCTTCCTAATAGGAAAATCCTTAGTGAGTGGAATTCCATCACAACCTTGACCCAACCTAAAGCCTAGAATAGGTATATCTTTTGTGTTGCGGATCAAGGGAGCTGAAGACTCTTCATCAACAAGAAGGAGATCTTCAACATTGCGCTGAAAGGTACTCATCAACTTATTTGTAAGTATCTAGAATCCAGAGGACACTTGTGATCATTCCTTTCTAGGATTGGGTCTTAAGTGTTGATCACCCTTTGAAGTCCTCAAAGGAGGCCTCCGACGGGAGTGTATGTGTGGGGTGCGTTGTGTGGAACCTTGCTCTGTAGAGAGCATAAACATCTGGTTAGGAGTGAACCAGTAAAACTCTAGGGTTAGAGGTGAACCGAGTAGAAACCTTTGGGTGCGTTGTGTGGACCCTTGCTTTGTGTGGTCATAAATATCTGGTTAGAAGTGCACCAGCAAAACTCTAGGGTTTGAGGTGAACCGAGTAGAAACCTCTGTAAAGGTTGAAGGTGAACCTGATTTAAAACCTTAGGTTTGAGGTGAACCATGGGAAACCTCCTTAGTGAAATCCGGTCACTCAAGGGTTGAGTGTGGAAGCCGATAGTGGAGTAGACAAGTAGTCGAACCACTATAAAATGACTGTGTTTGAGATTGATTCTTGTGTTTGATCTTTTGTGTGATTATATTAACTACATTTATACTTGCTCACACTTCACACAGTCACATTCATCATAGACTATAATTGCACCATGATTATCATTTAAATAGCTCTGTGATTGGATCCTCTACCAGGCTTGAAAGCTAGTAGAGTTAATTTTGAGTAATCCTAATCTATACTCTGTGATAGGATTAGTGTGATAGGATTTTTAATAATTCATAAAAACTTTAAAAAGTCCTATTCACCCCCCTCTAGGACATATTGGCATATTCCAACTTCAACTCAAGCGGTCTTCACCGCTATTTTCACAAACAACGACTACATAAAGCCTATTCATCAGAATCTGGCGATGGAAAAGGGGCACCCTTATCCTTCAGGAAGCATAGGATAGTCTTCAGCGTGCGGGTTACTTTCTTAAACTTATGCTTTAAGAGGCCCCGTAAATCCATAATATCCTGTCGAAGACTAGTCTGACCTTCTTCGAGTCGAACTATACGGGCATCCCTATCAGCCTGAGCAGGATCAGGCTCCTGAGTCGAAGGAGGAGGACTCTCATCAGTATCCTGAGCCTTCTCTTCTTCTTCGTCCTGCACTTCTTCCTCTATCTCCACCCCACCTTCTTCTTCACTTTCTTCTTCTTTACTATTATACTCATCCTCGCTTTCATCAAGTTGGGCTTCACATTGACGAGGCCCCATCTTCATCTGGTTAAGAGTAGTCTCGCTGATATAATGGACCGGCGTTGGCAACTCCGCCCCAAGTTTGTAGCCAAACTAGAGCACAATCCTACATATGAGTCAGCCGAAGGGAAGAGACTCAGTTGTTCTTCTTGATTACGCTATAAGGATGATTTGTTACAGTACAAACGTAGGCACGCACACCTTCGCTCCCTGCCCTACTTGATACCGAAAATCTACCATGAGACGCGTGTATTCACTGCGATTGCTCCACCTGGGATAAACATTGAACGTGCAGATGTGGTGAAGCAGACGAAAATCACCCGACATATGGGTCACTAAGAGGCTCTTGTTATGCTGCCACTCAACCAAACGACCACATAGAAACCTGGTGCGGTGATCCCTCTCACGAACACTATTCAGATTCCTTGCACTTGGATGTACCTCGCCAAGTGGCACGTTCAGGAGTCGAGCTATCAACCTAACATTGATTCTGGCTTCCCGATCTCTGCCGAAGGGGATCTTGAACTGCAAGGGCTCTAGCGTAGGGTCCCGAATGTGAGCATAGAAGGCGCGAACAATACTCACATTTGTACAAGACTCGCCCTCAAATAGCGGACCCCACCTGACTTCTTCTAAACGCTCGAATAACAAGTACTCACCAAAAGAGTCGCCCATCCACATGCACTTCAAAAAGAACCCTACGGTCCTCGTAGAACCATAAGCCAACTCCGCCAACAACGCTCTTCCTATTGGAGCATGGGGATCTAAATCCCACTTTGAATGCAATTCCCTCCCAATGCTTGAACTCGCGGTAGCTCCTCTAGGCCGCCTTGAACGAGCGGGATAACTAGGCCCAGCCTCATCCACAGGGACACGCTTCTTACCCATCAGCGAAAGGATGGAGGAAATGGAAAATAGAGCCGCGACAAGCTTCAAGAAAGTCATGGAAAGTGAAGAAAATGAAGAAAAGGGCTAAGATTTCTAGGTCCCCACGGATTTGGGTCTGAAATAGGAGTGTAATGGGTCAAAGAAAGACAAAATAGAAGAAAGAAAAGATCAAAATAAGAGGGGTTGGGGGCTGGCACGATGTTGGAGCTTAAATGAGAGTTTTGGGAGCTTAAATCAAAGAAAATGGAAGAAGTAGGTGATGGGTACGGCTGAGCATGATGGAAGAATGTGAGGCTTGAAAGAAAATGGAAGAAAGAAGGATTAGAAGGGCGATTTGAGAGAGGTATGGACTATTTTAAGGAAAGAGGAAAGCTTGGGGTTGAGGTTTGTGAAGGAAGTGATGGATTATGGATGAAATAGGGGTCGAACCCTGTACCAAAGGGTCCCACTAAGCCCCAAAAGCCATCGGCCCGAAAGCCCGGTCCCATCTGGGCTCCCTGGTCGGCGAGGCCCTCGCAGGCCACTGGACATTCCTGCGAGGGCTCGCCCATTGGGCGAGGGCCTCACCACCCCCTGGGTTTAAAAATGTTAGGGTCCCACCCTGGAACCCCCTAAAAGTTGTTCGTTTGACCCCCTCTTCCGATTTGAGCCGTTTGAGGTCATTTCGGAACTAATCTGATCTCTATTCACTTTTACCGATTTCTAACGGCAGGAATGGAATGAAACGCGGTCTATACCCATCAATTGACTGTTTAGAAGTTCTTTGGGGTTATCGTGTGTGATCAGGAGTGTGCATGGACTCGATCTCGGTGATCATTTTCAGTAAACTTTCATCAAATGACAACCTGGGAGTCCTAGTTCCGTTTCTAGATTGTTCTCGCACCCTCCTACGCTATAGTGGTGTCAACATGTGTTGTGTGACCCTACCCCAGGTCCAGGTTAATTCAGATCATGTTCTGATACCAACTTATAATGCCCTAAAATTCGGGGGTCGAGCATAACTCAGCTCTCGAGTTCCAAAACATCACTTATGCAACATAAACAATGATGGATGATGTTATCTGTGTTAGTGCATAAAAACATGAATTAGATCAAGCCAGATCAATAGACATAATTTAGGGATATTGAGGAAAAGTAGACGAAAGACTTAAATACATATATAATTCAAAAATAATCCCTAAAAGATGCGTGCTCTGCCCAGGGCAATATATACAACTATGTCTCAGAATACATGTATCAACTGTGCAAAAATCACCACTACATATCCCAGAATCCTCACTGGTCAGGACAAAGCTCACATGAACCCACCTGAGAACTGCATAAATGAGAATGCCTCCTCGTCCTCGTCAAAATTTGGCTCCGCCTTGTAAGCATCGCCATCACCTGTAACTAAGTCAAAGTCTGGTTGGTGTTTAAGCACCATCCCAGAACGTGGGAGTGAGTGATCAACTCAGTGGTACTATACAGCAAAGGTTAGCATGTTATCAATTCAATCAATCAGTAATGATAAAGTAGTACAATCAAACATGTCCTAGATACTCTTATTAATGTAAGAATGATATGAGGGAAGGATGCATGCCCTCACCACAAACTCTCTCATGTGACATCATCTAACGATCGTGGCATGAATCACTACCACTATGCTCTCACACCAATGCCAATGGCACATGCAGTGCGATGTCATGAATATGATTACCAAGTTCTTATTAGTCCCTTTCATACAGCAAGATTGGGAAGCTAACACACCTCCCTTATATCAATTTTCAAACATTGATCCATTCTAGGGTCGTCAGTCTTAGGAAATCTCATACGATGTTAAGGTTCTAGGTCGCTAGAAGAGCTGTCAGGGCTGTTGTATGAAATCGTTACACCACTCCCCCATCACCAAATCAATACAGACCTAGTTTGTACTCTTGTTGCTACGGAAGGGTCGTCGCCTCCACGTAGACTTAGGGTACGCTCGAGGTCACTACAAGGGCTCCCAGGGCTGTTACAAAGAATCATTACACCACTCCCCCATCACCAAATTAGTGTAGGCCGACAGCTGGAATACAGTCTCCCATACCACCGTATTCAGCTCACAAGTCTGAGTTGCTCACTGGTCACTACGGGGAGGCTCGTGATCCCAGCGTAAGCTGACAACTCGGCCACGGTGTCCTATACCACCATGTACAGCTCATGAGTCTTAGGGGATCATGGTACTAAGGTTAACAGGAGTTTCACTGGTAAGTTCAGTACCTTAGATTCAAACAGTAGCGACCAAACATGGTGAATAAATATCGATCAATTGGGTTAGCTGATGAGCTCAACTAGGCCAAGCGCACGTTGAGTTGAATGACATGGAATGCATAAGAACTCCGTGTGGCCTAACCACTGTCGAACATCCCAAGCACGACTCAGATTCGTTAAACTCATCTTGTGTGGTGAAAATGACCTCAACCATCATGAGATATACAGTTACCGATTACCTGGACTGTAGTACAGCCCCAATCACGAACAAGCTCAAATACAGACATATGATTCATATCCTACATTCATATGAACATTCATGAAATATAACTTGAACCTAAATACAAGACATGGAGGAAATCATACACATAGTTAGCATGAATAATCTAAGTTACAAAATTCATGAAGGAAATTATACACACAGTTAACGTGATTGAGATTCATATCTCAGTAACCTAAAAAGTCACTCTTTACTAACTGCTAACTCATTTAACCATTTATCCAAACACTTAGACTACACTATTCAACATACATCACATATGTCGATTCCATTACATATTGGGGCAAGTCCTTTCGCCAAGGAGTTGCTGCATATATATCAAGCATATGTGTAACACCTCGGATTTTTGCCAACCTGGGGTTAGACGTCCTTAGGAAATGGGTCAACCATAACACCTTGGTAACCTCTCAGAACCTAATTCCAAAGCTAAAGAAATCACTTAGGATTAATTCCTTTAGAAATTAAGCACAAGTTAACTAGCGCTACGTTAGAGTAGCTATGAAATTGTCCCTGATCGCTTTAAATACGTTCTACAAGACCTAAAACTTGTAGAATCATTGATGCTATGTTACCCTAAAATCCAGGATCAAACTTTAAACCGATTTGTTCTTTGAAACCCTTTGAAACTTTGTATTGGATCTAGACCGCGCGTCGAAAGTCCGATATCTACAATCTTAGACCGTTATGACCGCTTGGCTGGACTTGACAATCATTTCGAAAATCAAGCCCAACCGATGTACGGAGGCTATTTCATTGAGCCTGGAGTGAAGAGAGTGAGAAATGGGTTAGATTTGAAAATTTTAATCCAAGCGTTCCGACCATCAGAATTTAGCCAAATTACACCCTTGGATCAGGAAAAATTTCTCATTCATATCATGAGACTTGTAGACCTGATTTAGGTATGATGATCGCTGAACTGAAACCGGTCCGCCATGTGCGATCTGCGAACTCTACCGGACTGAAAACTTAGTGTGAGCAACATCCAGTGACCATGAGCTTAAGTCCGACCGCGTTCGGCCAGAGGACCTCCAAAAATGCTCTTTTGGATCAAAACAGTCCAGATTTGGTTATAACCCAAGTATACTTTGTTCCTAAGTCTAAAACAGTAAAGTTTTAGCCTATATAAGAGCTTTAAACCCTCTCACAACCCTCCCATTCGAATTTGCTTGAAACCCTAGGAAAAGAGAGAGAGAAAGTGAGAGATTATGAGAGAGTGTGGGAGAGATTCTCCTGCCACTTGCTGCAACTATTGCACGTATCGAAGAACCGTACTCCAATCACTTTTTCGGCGATTTCAATGCACTCCTAGGTAAGAAAAATCCTAATTACTTGCTGTTTTGGGGTTTCCTTCGATTCATTAGTGGTGTAGCTTATGTATCTTGTGCATTAGGTCGCCTGTACGCCGTTGATGAAGCGTTGATGTTCGAATCGAATCGATACACTTCTACGACACAAGGTGAGGATTTTAGACACTTTGATTGACTGATTTTAAAGCTTTCAATGTCGTTTAATAGTAGATTATCGATGGCAACGCCGTTTGACATGTACAACATGTTGTCCATTTTCTGTTTTGTAAACGTACGGTAAATATGAGATTTAGGGTATTTTAGTCATTTGTAGGAAATACTGTTTACATCCAAATTTTGATAAAATATTTTCCATGGCTATTTATTATGTTAGGATATTAGGAATGCGTGCATGATTGGTTTGGCGAAGAGATTCGCCCTTATGCGCATTTTGAGTCGACATATGCTATGTAGGCTAAAGTGTGTAGACTAAGTGTTTGTATAAATGTTTGTATTAGTATGTATTGAGTAAATGGTGTTGTGTATTAGTTTTGAGATTGAATTCTCTATTAATATGCTGATGTATATGAATTCCATCATGTTGGCTATATGTATTGATTTCGTTATATATATGAAATGCATGTGTTGGAGGATTTGCTTATGTGGTATGTTATAACCTGTAGCAACATACTTGTATTTTTTATATGCATTCTTGTTACTCTCATGTGTTTACTGACGTTGGTTTATAAATGCTTGGGGCTATGACCTAGTCCAGGCAGTCGGTAATGGATCGAATTCGTGGTTGGTTTCTATTTGCCACGAAAGACGCGTCGATGAACGCGAGTCGTGTTTTGGGTTGGCAGCAGTGGTTAGGCCACACGAAGTGTTTCATACACTTCATGTCGTTCAGCTTGAGATGTGCTCGTACTAGTCGAGCCCGTCAAGTAACCCGACTAGCCATTGTATGTTCACCATGTATGAGTCATAACTGCTTGAACCTAGGGTACTGAACTTACCATTGAAAACCCTGTTAACCATGGTACCTTGATCCATAAAGACTCATGAACTGGGCATGGTGGTATGGGACACCGTGGTCGAGCTGTCGGCCTACGCTGGGGCCACAAACCTCCCCGTAGTGACCAGTGAGCACCCTACTCTGAGCAGATTATGGTGGTATGGGACACTATATTCTTGCTGTCGGCCTACACTGATCAGGTGACGATCCCTTTGTAGTGACCTTAAGTTTATCCTGACACCGCATAGGGGCAACGAGTCCTAATGCAGTCTTAAGGATAATTAGGCCTGTATTGATAAGGTGATGGGGGAGAGGTGTAACGAGTGCGATCAACAGCCCTGACAGTCCTTGCAGAGACCTATAAATATAACATCGTAGGAGATTACTAGGAGTGACGACCCTAGACAGGATCTGTGTTGGAATTGATATAAGCAAAGTACCTTAGTTTCCCAATACTGCTGTATGAAAAGGAATAATAACAACTTGGTAATCATATCCATATCACATTGCATGTGCCTGGAAGATGTGGAGCACTGAGAGGAACGTAAGCATGCCGCGGGCGTAAGATGGTGCCGTATGAGGGAGAATGTCGGTGAGGGCATCCATCATGTCATCTCATCCTTGCATTAACAATAGTATCTAGGAATGTTTGATTGTTTACTTTACTATTAACGCATGATTGATTTGATAACACGTTAATTTTTTCTCTATGATTCTACTGAGTTAATTACTCACTCCCACGTTACGGGATGGTGTTCCGGATACCCACCAGACCCTTTTGTAATTACAGATGATGGCGCTACTTGTGAAGCGGAGCCGGACTTGATGATGAAGAGGAGGATCCCTCCTTTATGCATGTTCTGATCGACAGGATTATAGGGAGGTTGATTAGATGTCATAATACTTGTCATTTTATATTTTCAGAGCACTCATATATATTCTTTTCTTTCTATTTTGAGGTATACATGTATATGTTTAACCTGGTAACATGTTCACACTCTGGAGACTTAAAATGAATTATATATTTTATGTATTTATCACAGTCTTCCGCTTGCTAATTTAACTGTCTCTGGAGTATGATATGATGTTTTGGCTTAGTCTCAATCTTCTTTAATGCCATTCTACAGAAAACATACATTTATCATTATCTATGTTGCATAAGTGACGTTCTGGAACTCGAGAGTTGGGATTCTACCCGACCCCCGATTTTCGGGATATTACAGTTGGTATCAGAGCATGATTTGGATTAAACCGGACCTGGGTTATGGCCACGCAACGTACAATGTCACTCCTTCGACTTAGGTGGGTGCGAAAAGAACCTCGAAACACTTATAGGATCGCAGTTTCGCCAATAGGTGAAGTCTACTCAAATCGATCATTTTGATCGAGTCCATAACGTATCTTTGGTCGCGTGAAGCGACCTAAGTTGCCTCTAGGTCGTTAGTTGGTAGGTTTGGGATGATTCCAGAAGAATTCCGAACCCAGAAATGCAAGTCCTTGGGATGTGGGGAAACCACAACCCTTAAACTCAATCTCAGGGCTTAAAAACCCCGTTTCACCCAATTCCTTCAAAATCCTTCCTCTCACCACCTAATTCTTCATTTTTTTCTAAGTCTTTTCACACTGGGAAAAAATACTAATGTGTAAATGACAGTAAATCATACTTAGATAGAAAATTACTATAAATAGTAAAAATAGGTAATAATTGGACTTTTGGCCATTCTAGTTATGGAATATCTTGTAAAAAATGGGTTAATTGGATGGCTTAGTCTTTCATACCCCAAAATCATATGCTACATGATGTATAAACTCATTCTGGTTTACAAGTTGGCCCCGAAACACCCCAAATGGAGTCATGGGCCTATATAGACCAATATACAATGAACCAGGGTGGGACCCATGTACATTTGGGGCCTAAAGGATAGGGGGACCACGCCTCATGGGGTGGTCATCGTCGAAAACCAATTTGGCCAGCGATGCATCGCGACCAGTGAGCCCCATTTGAGCCGTGCGTCTGGCGGACGCCCTTAAATGGGTAGGGCATCCCTCCCATAGGTGGGCCGACCCTTAAATCACCCCCAAAGATGTACCTCCTTCACAACAGCCCCCCCAAGCTCTCCCTTTTCAGTTTTCTTGCTGCCTCCCTCTCAAATCACGTCTCCAAACCACTCCCAATCCCATTTTTTGCTAAAATCGATCCCACTCCATCGTCCACAGCAGTAGACAGTCCCCTCTCTCTCCAATCTTGTCCGTGGAAGCTCCCACAACCTCCATTTGTGGCTGAAAGTCGAGTGAGATCCATTCCCACTTAGTGTTCTCCTTTCCCTTTGAAAATCCAGCCTTTGGGAGCTGGATTCATCCCTTTACAGGGCCTAGATTCGTTTCAGCCCATTAGGGCAGCCGTTTCTCCCCATTTTCATCCTTTTCCATGGCTTTGTTGAGGCTATTTTAGCCAAAGTGTGTTAAATTAAACAGTTTTAAAGAAGGTAAGTCGGGACCGTGGTAGAAGTCCTTTGGTAAAATTCCTTTAGTAGAATTAGGCATCTATGCCGTTGTCCTGTCGATTGTTTGATTACCGTTTGAAGGATTTCTGTGTTTTTTTGTTGTTAGGTCTAGTGATGTCATAGGTAGAAATGTGTTTGCGTAATTTTTTGGGCTTAATATAGCCGAATGCGTTCCTGTTATAATTCATGTGGAACTTTATTCCATATATTGTGACATAATTTGTCAAATGAAGTGCATGCCATTTCGTTCGCTATAAGGTATTATCCCTAGATTGGGTATATCCTATGGTTTCCACTACTATGATTGGAATGTATATGATTAAAAGTAAATCCCAGGATTAAGCTTACAAATTAATTTTTATCCCACCCCACCCTCCTACCAAGCATGCCACTCCTAATCCCGACGTAATGCGATCCCAATTAACACAATTTGAGACCACTGGCCATATAGGCCCTTGGAGTTTTGGACTTAGAGTTAGTGCTCCTAGATTTGAAAGATCTGACGATATAGGAAATCTAATTCCATTTAGACAATCGTGACCCTAAGCGATAACCTAAATGTATATAGTCTGGATAGCGCATTTGGCATGTGTAATGACAATCACAATATAAATAAATCATTATCTAACATTGAAAGCCTTGAAAACCATAACCTAAATGTATATAGTCTGCACCTTAAACCAGAAAATGCGTATAAGATGTGATTCAGACGATATGTCTTCGTCAACAGCGGATACGCTACCTAAGGCATGAAACAGGTTAGGTATAACTTCATTACAGCTATTCTAGGCTTCAAAACAGGTTAGGGTTTGCTTAACTTACCCAAGAATAGAATCAGAATCACTGAAAAAATGATTCAGATACGCAGGTTCGATGTGCAGATGAACTAGGAAGAATCCTATGGAGAATCAACAGGTTCTCCCAGACTTTCTCTCTCTTAACTCTCTCTTGAAAAGCTAGGGTTTAGGAAATTCGTATGGAATTTGGGAATGAGGGTTTAAGGCCTTTTTATAAGCCTAAAGTTGACAAAAATAGTCTTAGGATCAAGGTATACTTAGGTTATAACCAAATCGGGCTCTTTCTGATCTAACAGAGAACTTTTGGAAGTTCTCTTATCAAATGCGGTTGGACTTAAGCTCACTAGTATTGGATCTTAAGCTAGTTAAGTTTTCAGTCCAATCGGGTTTTCAGATCGTCCGTGGTGGACCAGCTTTAATTCAATGGTTATCAAAATTTGATCAGGGCCACAAGTACTTTGACATGTAAGGGCCACCTTTCCTGATCCGAGGGTGAATTTAGGTTGAAATCTAATTGACAGAACGCTTAGAAACGTTGCGCAAGCGAAACGATCCAGATTACTTAAAAACATAATTTATTTTCTAAAAATCTTCATTTTCTCACACTCTTCACTCTGGACATAAGGAAATGGTCTCAGGACATCGTTTAGGCTTGATTTTTGAGGTGATAGTCAAGTTCAACTAGGCGGTCGTAATGGTCTAAGTTCATTGCCATCAGACTTTCGACATGTGGTCTAGGTCCAATACGAAGTTACAAAGTATTCTTGGGAGCAACTGGGTCTAGAGGTGGATCCTAGATTTCTGAGTAATATAACGTCAATGATTCTATAGCTTTTGGGTCTTACAGATCGCATTGACAGTTATTGGTGCTAATTCCACATGTAATCCAGTTTAGCGTTAGCTAAAACACATTAAATTTCTAAGGGATTAAGGCTTAAATGATTTCTGTTAAAGGTAATACTCGACTCTAAGTATGAATTTTTCTAAGATGTTACAATGAATGACTCATTTGAGGTATTCTTGACCCATGTGTAGGACCCACATGTCATGTATTCATGGCCCATGGGAAGGCCCATTATGATGTATTCATGGCCTACAGGCAAGGCCCATTATGATATGTATTAGGCCAATGAGCAGGGTCCACCTGTTGTGTATATGTGGCCCTTGAGTAAGGCCCATCGTGTTGCATATTAGGCCTTCTGTAACGCCCTGAAATTCGAGGGTCGAGCCTAACTCAGCTCCCGAGTTCCAAAACATCACTTATGAAACATATTTGATGATGATTGTATGTTGTCTATATTAATGCATAAAACATGATATAGATCAAGCTAGATTAGCAGACATAATTCAGGGATATTGAGAAAATGCAAGCGAAAGACTTAAATATATAAATAATTCAAAATAAATCTCCAAATGATGCGTGCTCGATCCAGGGCAATATACATATATCTGTGTCTCAAAATACATACATGAACTGTTCAAAATGATCCAATACATATCCCAAAATAATCTCCGCTGGTGAGGACAAGGCTCACATGAACCCGCCTGAGAACTGCATATATGAGAACGCCTCCTCGTCCTCGTCGAAGTCTGGCTCCGGCTCATGGGCATCGCCATCTCCTGCAGCTAAGTCAGGGTCTGGTTGGTGTTTAAACATGTTATCAATCCAATCAGGCAGTAATGATAAGGCAGTACAATCACACAAGTCCTAGATCTCTTATTAATGCAATGATGAAATAAAGTATGATGCATGCCCTCACCACAATTCCCTCTACGACATCATTTAACGATCGTGGCATGACTCACTTCCTCAGTGCTCTATCACCAACACCATAGCACATGCAATGAGGTGTTATGCATAAGATTACCAAGTTCTTATTAGTCCTCTTCATACAGCAGGATTGAGAAGCTAAGACACCTCCCTTGTATCATTTCTCAACATTGATCCTTTCTAGGGTCGTCAGTCCTAAGAATCTCATACGATGTTATGGTTTTAGGTCGCTGCAAGGGCTGTTGCACGCAATCGTTGCTCCACTTCCCCATCACCTTATCACTACAGGCCTGTTTATACCCTTAAGACTGCATCAGGACTCGTCGCCCCCATACAGTGTTAGGATAAACTCAAGGTCACTACAGAGGGCTCATCACCAATCAATGTAGGCCGACAGCGAGAATATAGTGTCTCATACCACCATAATCTGCTTAGAGTAGGGTGCTCACTGGTCACTACAGGGAGGTTTGTGGCCCCAGCGTAGGTCGATAGCACGACCAGGGTGTCTCATACCACCATGCCTGGCTCATGAGTCTTGTGGATCTTGGTACCATGGTTAACAGGAATATCACTGGTAAGCTCAGTGTCTTAGATTCAAACAGTAGCGACCAAACAAGGTGAACAAGCATC
This sequence comes from Magnolia kwangsiensis, assembly GCA_037074715.1. NCBI lineage: Eukaryota > Viridiplantae > Streptophyta > Magnoliopsida > Magnoliales > Magnoliaceae > Magnolia > Magnolia kwangsiensis. Next base: position 47,105,138 of record CM073586.1, on the reverse strand, counting down.
GGTCAATCGGGTTAGTTGATAAGCTCAACTATGCCAAGCGCACGTTGAGTTGAACGATATGGAATGCATAACCACTCCGTGTGGCCTAACCACTGCCGAACAGCCTAAGCACGACTCAGATTTGCTAGACTTCTCTCGTGTGGCGAAAGCAACCTCAACCACTATTTTCAGAACGTTTTCCAATTACCTGGACTGTAGTGCAGTCCCATTCACAAACAAGGAGAATAACTGCATATGATTTATATTCTTCATCCATGTGAGCAATCATGAAGTATAGCTTGAATGTAAATAGTTCATGCAGGAATTCATGCACGCATTTATCATGATTTAACTAAGTACACAATCCATGGAGGAAATCATACACTCATTTAGCATGGACAACCTAAGTTACATGATTTATGGAGGGAATCATATACACAAATACTATGGTTGAAATTCATATCTCAACCATCTTAACAATCTCACTTTACTAACTACTAACCCACTTAGACATTTATTCGAACACTTAGGTTACACTATTCGACATACATCATGTATGTCGACACCGTTGCAAATTAGAGCAAGTCCTCTCACCAAGGAGTTGCCGCATACATATTAGGTATATCACAATGACAATTTATCATGGCAAGAAAATCAGCAGATTTCATACGCATACGTGTATTCTAACATGTACATGAAATACGGTATTTATAATATAAAGAATATGTATATGAAAGACAAAACCGATAGCACATTTGGCATGTGTAATTGCATTCACAGCATGAATAAATTATTAACTATCATTAAAATTATTGAAAACTATAACCTAAGAACATATAGTCCGCACCTTAAACTAGAAAAGATGTATTTAAGATGATTCAGACGACGTGTCTTCGTCAATGGAGGATACGCTACATATGGCAAGAAATAGGTTAGCTAGAACTCTACTACAGCTAGCTTAAGCTTCAAAATAGGTTAGGGTTAGCTTAACTTACCCAAAAATGGAAACAGAATCGTCAGAAGAACGATTCAGAAATGCCGGTTCAAAGTATAGATGGGTTAGAAAGAATCCTACGGAGTTTCACATGATTCTCCTACACTTTCTCTCTCTTTTCTTTCCCTTAAATCTCTAGGGTTTGGGAAATTCTTATGGCTTAGAAAGCTAAGGGTTTAAGGCCCTTTTATAAGCCCAAACATAACGAAAATGGACTCCAAGTCAAGGTATACTTTGGTTATAACCAAATCGGGATCTTTCTGATCCAACGGAGCATTTCTGGAGGTCCTGTTATCAAACGCGGTCGGATTTAAGTTCACTAGCATCGGATCTTTAATCAGTTAAGTTTTCAGTCCGATCGGATTTTCAGATCGTCCATGACGGACCAGTTTCAATTCAGCGGTCACCAAATCTCGATCAAGGCCACAAGTACTTGGACATGTAAAGGCTAACTTTCTTGATTCGAAGGTGAAATTTGATCGAATTCTGACAGTCAGAACTCTTAAAAATGTCGCGCAAATGACACGTGCTAGATTACTTAAAAATAAAATTAAATTTCTAAATCTTTTCCTTTTCTCACTCTCTTTACTCCGAACTCAGTAAAATGGTGTTAGGACATCAGTTGGGCTTGATTTTCGAAACGATTGTCAAGTCCAACTAAGCGGTCATAATGGTCTGAGATTGTAGATATCGGACTTTGGACGTGCGGTCTAGATCCAATACAAAGTTACTAAACATTCCTTAGAATAACTGAGTTTAGAGTTGGATCCTAGATTTCAGGGTATTATAGCGTCATTGATTCTAAAAGTTTTAAGTCTTGCAGAACGTATTTAAAGCGAACAGTACCAATTTCACAGCAGTCTAACGTAACGCTAGGTAACTTAGGTTCATTTTCTAAGAGAATTAATCCTAAGTGATTTCTGATCGAGGTGGTACTCGGGTCTTAGTACGAAATTTTTTTGGTCGTTACAATCTACCCCCCTAAAAAAAAATTCATCCTCAAAATTCGTACATTCTCATACTCCTCAAGAAGCTGTGGGTAGTTCTTCCTGATCTCGACTTCTGTCTCCCAGGTAGCCTCTTCTTCAGTATGATGCGTCCACAATACTTTCACAAGGGGGATGACCTTGCTACCCAATACCTGTTCCTTCCTGTCTAATATACGCGTCGGGTGCAGCTCATAAGTGGCATTCTCGCACAACTGCACTTACTCTCATCTGATGATATGGGAAGGATCAAGAACATACTTCTTCAGCATGGACACATGGAACAAGCATCGGTGTGGGAAAAGTAAGACGATACACAACCGCCCCCACTCGATTAAGTATCTGGAATGGGCCAATAAATCTCTGCGTGAGTTTCCCTTTCTTCTCGAACCGAAGGACTTCCTTCATAGGAGAAACTCTCAAGAACACGTGATCTCCAACCGCAAACTCTAGCAGTCGCCATCTCGTATCGACATAACTCTTCTGCCTGCTCTGCACTGTGAGAAGTCAATGCCTGATAATGTCAATCTTCTCTGAGGTCACTTGTACTAACTCAGGACCAATCAATTTCCGCTCGCCGACTTCAACCCAGCAATGCGGTGCTCGACAAGGACGTCCATACAAGGCCTCATAAGGTGCCATACCGATACTCGCCTGAAAGCTGTTATTGTATGCGAACTCCGAATATGGAAGACAATCATCCCAACTGTCCTTGAAATCCAACACTCAAGCCCGCAACATATCTTCCAAAATCTGGTTCACCTACTCCATCTGTCTGTTGGTCTGTGAGTGGAATGAAGTACTGAATTTCAACTTCACCCCCATCGCTTCTTGGATGCGAGTCCAGAAAATGGAAGTAAACTGCGTGTCTCTATCCAACACGATCTCCAAGGAAACTTCATGCAGACGAACAATCTCCTTGATGTACAATCTAGCCAACTCATCTGCAGAGTTCATAACTCTGATCAGAAGGAAGTGCGCCGACTTCGTCAAGCAGTTGATGATCACCCAGATAGAATCATGTCCCTTCCTCCTCTTAGACAGTCCCGAGATGAAATTCATAGAGATATAGTCCCACTTCCACTCAGTTATAGGCATAGGCTGAAGGAGACCAGGAGGTCGGCGATGCTCTGCCTTCACCTACTGACAAGTGAGACAATGGGAGACAAACTCTGCAATGTGGGTCTTCATACCATCCCACCAGTATGTCCTCTTCATGTTACGATACATCTTTGTACTACCCGGATGCATCGTAAGTCTAATACTGTGCACAGCCTCGAGAATCTCTCGTCTCAAGTCAGGGACATCTGGGACGCATAGGCGGCCACGATAACGTAAGCCTCCATCCGTTCCAACTCGCCACTCGGCATATGCATCATCACTGGCCTGCTCTCGAAGCTCAGTCAGACGCTCATCGTCACTCTGTGTCGCGATGACCCTGTCATCGATAAGAGGTCGCACCCAAACGAGTGCGATAACCTCGAATGGCTCCTCCACAGTGAGTTTCTGCTCAAAGTCTCACAAAAACTCGACCATGTCCCACTCGTCAACCATTAGTGGAACCGCAAACTCTATCGCCTTCTTGTGGCTCAACTCGTCAGCCACAAGGTTCGCCTTGCCCGCATGGTAGGAAACCTCGAAATTAAAGTCCTTCAAGGTCTCCATCCATCGTCGCTGCCTCATATTCAGGTCTTGCTGCGTGAATATGTACTTGAGGCTCATGTGGTCGCAAAAGAGCTTGAACTCCTCTCCATAGAGGTAATGTCTCTGGAGCATCAATGCGAAGATAACAACTGCCAACTCTAGGTCGTGTGTAGGGTAATTCTCCTCGTGCTTCCTTAATTGTCTCAAGGCATTTGCAATCACCCTGTCCTTCTGCATAAGGACACAACCTAAGCCAACGTGAGACGCGTCTGTGTAAATCGTATATCTAACCCCCTTCTCTGGCAATACTAGCACAGGGGCAGACGTCAGTCTATCTTTCAGCTCCTGAAAAGCTGATTCCGCCTTCTCATTCCATGCAAACTTCAGATCATTCCATTTCAACTGAGATAAAGGTATGGCTATCTTGGAGAAGTCCTGAATGAATTGTTGATAGTAGCCACAAGTCCAAGGAAACTCCTCACCTCGATAACCGAACCAGGTTGCTTTCAATCCTACATCGTGGCTACCTTAGTAAGGTCCACTGCTAGACCATCCTTGGACACGACATGTCCCAGGAACTTAACTTCCTCCTTTCAGAAGTCACATTTCTTATACTGTGCGAACAACTAGTGTTGTCTCAGAGTATCCAGGACCAATCACAAGTGCTCCTCATGCTCCTCTCGACTCCTGGAGTATATCAGGATGTCGTCTATAAAGACGATGAAGAATCGATAGAGGAACGGTCGAAATACACGGTTCATCAGGTCCATGAACACGGCCGGTGCGTTCGTAAGACCGAACGACATCACGAGGAACTCATAATGACCAAAGCTAGTCCTGAAAGCTTTCTTCTGCACGTCCTCCTTCCTGACACGCAGCTGGTGATACCCTGACTGTAGATCAATCTTTGAGAAGTATTGTGCTCCTCCCAATTGATCAAACAGGTCATCTATCCTGGGCAAAGGGTACTTGTTCTTCACCGTAATCTGATTCAGTTTGCGGTAATCAATACACCACCGCAAGGAGCCATCTTTCTTCATCACAAACAACACAAGTGCTCCCCAAGGAGACACGCTCGGTCGTATGAAGTCAGCCTCTAATAAATCATCAATCTGTTTCCTTAGCTCCTCCATCTCACACGGGGCCATGCGATACGTCGACAATGAGATGGGCGTCGAACCGGGTACCAAGTCGATAGTAAAATCGATCTCGCGTTGAGGTGGCAACCTAGGTATCTTCCTAAACACATCCTCATAATGACTCGCTACTGGTGTGCTCTCAAGTGTCGGAACGTTAACATGCCTCAATAAGGTAGCATAACAAAGTACTTGAAAGGGGAGACTGACCTGCACCGGGAATGTAAAGCACATGCCCTTCGGCTCATAAACTGTCACTATACGGGTCTCGCAATCAATCTCAGCCCTTCCTGTAGTCAGACAATCCATGCCAAGAATGACGTCGAAATGGCAGAGAGAGGGGTTGACGATAAGGTCAATGGCCATCGTCCTGTTCTCTGGATCTAGTAAATAACCCTCACACACCATAGTGGCATCAGAAAAGGTCCCGTGTACTGAAAGAACACGCACCACAACCATCCGAGTAGTCGGTAGCCTAAGGCGCTTGACTACTGAATAAGATATCAATGAGACTGTGGATCCCGTATCCACCAACAAAAATATAGGAGTACCTCCAATGTGAGCTGTGACCTCATAGGCCAAAGGTGGTTCGATCTCTGTCTCGGATGGCTTAGCTGTCAATGCATGTACCCGAGCCTGCTGAGAACGGTTCAGCTGAGGTACCATAGGACAATGTGGCGGCCTAAAATGAGGTGATGGAGGTCTGAATGATGGATGTGCAGGCACTGTTCGAAGGGGTGGTGGTGAAATGGTCAGAGGCATCGGACGACCAATCAGCTGAGGCAGCGAGAACCCACTGTCTCGCATCCATGAGAAATATGTAGTCTCGGTGTGGCCGGGCTTCCTACAATAGCCGCATCACACATCAGGGCACCTCACATAGGCAGGAGGTGCAGAAGACCCCTGAGGTGTCTCAAACCGAGGCCTCTTAGCGAGGAAAGGCCTACTCTCGAACTCAAGCCGCAGCCTAGGAACCATTGGTGCTCGCGTGCGGGCCTACCTGTCTCTGTCCTGCTCTGCGCGTAAGGACATACTCACCAGCTTTTCATAGGAAGAAATGCTATCATAGCACATCTTCGATCTGATCTCGGACCGTAAGCCCTCAGAGAAACGTCGCATCCTCATCGGCTGGTCACTCAGAATCAAAGGAGCATACCTCCCTAGCTCCGTAAATATATTTTCATACTCTGTCACCGACATGCCTCCCTGACGAAGGTGAAGGAACTCACTCTCCTTCTCGTGCCGGTACCTGACAGGAAAATACTTCTCGTGGAAGCATGCCTCAAATGCTACCCATGTCCACTCATACCCCTCCGCAACTGTGCGGAGAATGCTGTCCCACCATAGGCTAGCCTCCTTCTCAAACATGAAGGTGGCCAACTCAACCTGTTCTGCCTCAGAACAGTGCAATGGTCTTAGCATCTTCGAGATGCGGTCTAACCAATACTCAGCCTCCTCAGGTCTGTGAGTACCTAAAAATGTGGGAGGCCTCAAGCGCTAAAATCGTTCAAAAGAACTGCTCGCACTAGCATGCCCAACAGGGTGTAGAGGGGAGGCAGGTGGAGTTGTTGCCATCGATTGAGCAAAAATGTCAGCCATGGAGGACAGGAACTGCTACTGCTACTGCTGTATCTTCTGCTGCTGCATCAACAGCATCATCTGCTCAAGTCTATCAAAAGACGGAGAGGGCATCGACGCGGACCCACAATGCTGCTCAGGAGGCACATGTGTAATAGGAGGCACCACAGAAGGTGTCACAGGGGGTGGCCCAGCAGCAGGACCAGAAGCTGGCTGAGAACTCGGCCTGGGATCTGAACTAGATGGGCCCGCATGAGGGTTCATAGGAGTATCACTCAGGGCAAGGGCCCCGTCAAGTGAATCTCCCAAAGAAAGACGGGCGGACAATCTCGAACCCTTAGGCGGCATACCCTACACACAACAAAGGGTAGCAACCAAAGAGATTAGGCATTCACACAGTCCATTCAATGCATTAACTTCACAAGCCAAGGAAACCACATGCATTTCATTAACAAAATTGTCACAATACATAATTTGCAGCATTACATGAATCGCGACAGAAAAAGCATGTGAACAAAACACCTAAGCTTCACACACGAAGCTTCGACGCTAAACAACTACCAACTGATAAATGACAAGCAAACCACACATAAAAATAAACATCAAACAAGCAAACAACGACTACATGAGTCTATGCATCAGAATTTGGTGATGGAGAAGGGGCACCCTTATCCTTCAGGCAGCATAGGATGGCCTTCAAGGTGCGAGTCACCTTGCCAAATTTTCGTTTCATGAAGGCCTTAGTCTCTTCAAGCTCTTGCTTTACCTCGGTTCGGAGTTCTTGGACTTCTTGTCACAAAGCAACCTGACTCTCTTCAAGTAGGGCTATATGAGCATCCCTAGCAGCCCGAGTCGCAGGAAGAGTACTCTCATCAGTATCTTGAGCCTCCTCTTCCTCTTCTTCCTAGACTTCTTCCTCTATTTCTGCCCCACCTTCTGCTCCACTTTCTTCCTCTTCACTATCGTACTCACCCTCGCTGTCATCATCAAGTTGGGCCTCACGCTGCTGAGGCCCTATCTTCATCTAGTTTATAGTAGCCTCGTTGATGTAATGAGCCGGCACAGGCATCTCCGGCCCAAGTCTGTAAGCAAACTCAAGAGCAATCTTACATATGAGCCTGCCAAAGGGAAGTGACTTAGACGTTCTTCTCGATCGCGCTACGAGGATGATGTGTCACAGCACAAACGTAGGCATGCACACGTTCTCTCCCTGGCCCACTTGATACATGAAATCTACCATGAGACGCGTGCATTCACTGCGATTGTTCCACCTGGGATAAACATTAAACGTGCAGATGTGGTGAAGCAGATGAAAATCATCCGACATGTGGGTCGCTAAGATGCTCTTGTTACGCTGCCACTCAAATAAATGACCACATAGAAACCTGGTGCGGCGATCTCGCTCATGAACACTGTTCAGATTCTTAGCACTTGGATGTACCTCGCCAAGCGGCATGTTCGGGAGTCGAGCTATTAACCTAACATCGATTGTGGCTTGCCGATCTCTGCCAAAGGGAATCCTGAACTGCAGTGGCTCCAGCGTAGGGTCCCGAATATGAGCATAAAAGGCACGAACAGTGCTCACATTAGCACGAGACTCACCCTCAAAGAGCGGATCCCACCCAACGCTTCGATACGCTCGAACAACAAAAATTCACCAAAGAGTCGCTCATCCACCTGCACCTCAAAAAGAACCCTACGATCCGTATACGCGCCATGGGCCAAGTTCGCCAACAGTGCTCTTCCTATTGGAGTGTGGGGATCTAAATCCCACTTCGTGTGCATTTCTCTCCCAACACTTGGACCAGTGGCGGCACTTGAACTAGTGGCGCCACCTCTTGGCTTTCTTGAACGTGAAGGGCGACTAGGCCCAGCTTCATTAGCGGCATCCTTCCTCTTTCCCATAAGAGAGAGGACAGTGGAAAAGGAGAAAAAGGCTATAATAGCCTCTAAAAAGGCCATGAGAAAGTGATGAAAAGGGTGAGAAAGGGCTGACCTAATGGGTTCCCACGAGTTTGGGTCAGCTACAGGGGTGCAATGGGCCAAGAAAAGGAGAAAGAAAAGAAGGAAAAGACCAACGACAAAAGGAGTTGAAGGCTACCACGTTTTGGAGCTTCAAATGAGAGCTTGAGAGCTCCACACACAGAAAATGGATGAAGTAGCTAATGGATATGGTGGAGAACGGTAGAGGAATAAAGGAACTAACAGAAAATGAAAGAAGGAATGATTGAAAAAGAGGTTGGAGGGTGAAAACAGCAAAGTTAGAGGAAAGGGAGAGCTTGGAGGGTTGATTTGTGAAGGAAGTATGTGATTTTTAATGAATGGGTGGCTGAACCCTGGACTAAAGGGTCCCATTTAACCCCAAAGTGCATCGGCCCAGGCGGCCCGACCCGATCAGCCCGCTGACCGGCGAGGCCTTGCTGAATCGACGAGGTCCTCGCCATCCTCTAGACCATCTGGAGAGGCCTCGCCAAAGGGGAGAGGTCCTCCTACTCCCCTAAGGCTAAAAACATGTAGGGGCCACCATAGGTGACCCTGGATGTGTCCGATTTGAGCCCTACCTCCGTTTCAAACCGTTTCGGATAGTTTTGGAACTAATCTGATCCCTATTAGAAATTAGAGATTTCTAACGGCTGGAATGGAATTAAATGCGGAGTATACCAGTTAATTGACGGTCTAGAAGCAATTTGGGGTCGTCGTGTGTGATCAGGAGCATGCGCAAACTCGATCCTGGCGATCATTTTCAGTAAACTTTCACCGAACGACAAACTAGGAGTCCTAGTTCTGTTTCTAAATTATTCTTACACCCTCTTACATTATGGTGGCGTCAACGTGCAGTGTGTGACCCTAACCCAGGTCTAGATTAATCCAAATCATACTTTGATACCAACTTGTAACGCCATGAAATTCGGGGGTCGAGCCTAACTCAGCTCCCGAGTTCCAAAACATCACTTATGCAACATATTTGATGATGATTGTATGTTGTCTGTATTAATGTATAAAACATGATATAGATCAAGCTAGATTAGCAAACATAATTCAGGGATATTGAGAAAATGCAAGCGAAAGACTTAAATACATAAATAATTCAAAATAAATCCTCAAATGATGCATGCTCTGCCCAGGGCAATATACATATATCTGTGTCTCAAAATACATACATGAATTGTTCAAAATGATCCAATACATCTCTCAAAATAATCTCCGTTAGTCAGGATAAGGCTCACATGAACCTGCCTGAGAACTGCATATATGAGAACGCCTCCTCGTCCTCATCAAAGTCTGGCTCTGGCTCGCAGGCATCACCATATCCTACAGCTAAGTCAGGGTCTGGTTGGTGTTTAAACACTATCCCAGAACGTGGGAGTGAGTGATCAACTCGGTGGTACTATATAGCAAAAGTTAACATGTTATCAATCCAATCAGGCAGTAATGATAAGGCAGTACAATCACACAAGTCCTATATCTCTTATTAATGCAAGGATGATATGAAGTATGATGTATGCCCTCACCACAATCCCCTCTGCGACATCATCTAACGATCTTGGCATGACTCACTTCCTCAGTGCTCTATCACCAACACCGTTAGCACATGCAATGTGGTGTTATGCATATGATTACCAAGTCCTTATTAGTCCTCTTCATACAGTAGGATTGGGAAGCTAAGACACCTCCCTTGTATCATTTCCCAACATTGATCCTTTCTAGGGTCGTCAGTCCTAGGAACTCATACAATGTTATGGTTTTAGGTCGCTGCAAGGGCTGTTAGGGCTGTTGCGCGGAATCATTGCTCCACTCCCCCATCACCTTATCAATACAGGCCTGTTTATACCCTTAAGACTGCATCAGGACTCGTCGCCCTCATGCGGTATCAGGATAAACTCATGGTCACTATAGAGGGCTCGTCAACAATCAGTGTAGGCCGACAGTGAGAATATAGTGTCCCATACCACCATAATCTGCTCAGAGTAGGGTGCTCACTGGTCACTACAGGGAGGTTTGTGGCCCCAGCGTAGGCCGACAGCATGACTACGGTGTCCCATACCACCATGCCCGACTCATGAGTCTTAGTGGATCTTGGTACCATGGTTAACGGGAATATCACTGGTAAGCTCAGTGTCTTAGATTCAAACAGTAGCAACCAAACAAGGTGAACAAGCATCGATTAATCAGGTTAGTTGATAAGCTCAACTAGGCCAAGCGCACATTGAGTTGAACGACATGGAATGCATAAGCACTCCATGTGGCCTAATCATTGCCGAACAGCCCAAGAACGACTCAGATTCGCTAGACTTATCTCGTGTGGTGAAAGTAACCTCAACCAATATTTTCAGAATGTTTTTCGATTACCTGGACTGTAGTACAGCCCCATTCACAAATAAGGAGAATAACTAGCATATGATTCATGTTATGAGAAGATCCGAGCCCATTATTCCGAGCCGACCCAGTGCCATTACGTCTGAGGCATGACCCACTTAATCTGATCTCAGCGTCATCACAACGACACGAGTCTTATAGCAAGGTTTACCTCGGAGGGGCGGTAAATCCGATCGGACAATAGATTACTTGCCTACCACGATATACCCTTGGCCGACCGCGTAAGCTCAGACTTGACGAGTCGGGTCGGATGCCGAGATTATAGTCAGACAAGCTGAGCTGAGTCGACGATCAGAGGTGCATACCCCGTTCGCTAAACATGGAAACTGCCATAACCAAGCGTGGCCGATACGCATAATCCTCATGATACACTACACAAGTCGATAGATTGCCGCCAGTGTCTCCATGATCCCGGAATCCCCCTGTTCGTGTCGAGATTATCGGACCCAGACTGCCTCAGAGGAAAGTATAAATAGCACACAGCACCATATCTACAAGTACGCTAAATTGAGCTCTCCTCTACTCTCGACATAAACCCTGATTTCCTGGTCCTGACTTAGGCATCAGAGGGTCCCCCGGCTTAGCCAGGGTCACCTTTGCCTTTTCTCTTGGTGCAGGTTTTAGGGATGATACGCAGAGGGTGACGTGGAGAGATGGCTAACCAGATTTTTGCATCAACAATTCATATTCTGCATCCATGTGAGCAATCATGAAGTATAACTTAAATGTAAATAGTTCATGCAGGAATTCATGCACGCATTTATCATGATTTAACTAAGTACACAATCCATGGAGGAAATCATACACTCATTTAGCATGGACAACCTAAGTTACATGATTCATGGAGGGAATCATACACACAAATACTATGGTTGAAATCTATATCTTAACCATCTCAACAATCACACTTTACTAACTACTAACTCACTTAGACATTTATTCAAACACTTAGGTTACACTATTCGACATACATCACGTATGTCGACACCGTTGCAAATTAGAGCAAGTCCTCTCACCAAGGAGTTGCCGCATACATATTAGGCATATCACAACGACAATTTATCATGGCAAGTAAATCAACAGATTTCATACGCATATGTGTATTCTAACATGTATATGAAATACGGTATTTGCAATATAAAGAATACGTATATGAAAGACAAAACTTATAGCACATTTGGCATGTGTAATTGCATTGACAACATGAATAAATCATTAACTATCATTGAAAGTGTTGAAAACCATAACCTAAGCGCATATAGTTCGCACCTTAAACTAGAAAAGATGTATTTAAGATGATTCAGACGACGTGTCTTCATCAATGGCGGATACACTACCTATAAAAAGAAACAGGTTAGCTAGAACTCTACTACAGCTAGCCTAAGCTTCAAAATAGGTTAGGGTTAGCTTAACTTATCCAAAAATGGAATCAGAATCACCGGAAGAATGATTCAAAAATGCCGGTTTAAAGTATAGATGGGTTAGGAAGAATCCTACAGAGTTTCACCTGATTCTCCCACACTTTCTCTCTCTTTTCTTTCCCTTAAATTTTTAGGGTTTGAAAAATTCGTATGGGTTAGAAAGCTAAGGGTTTAAGGCTCTTTTATAAGCCCAAACATAATAAAAATGGACTCCAAGTCAAGGTATACTTAGGTTATAACCAAATCGGGATCTTTCTGAACCAACGGAGCATTTCTGGAGGTCCTGTTATCAATTGCGGTAGGACTTAAGCTCATTAGCATCGGATCTTTAATCAGTTAAGTTTTCAGTCCGATCAGATTTTCAGATAGTCCGTGGTAGACCAGTTTCAATTCAGCGGTCACCGAATCTCGATCAAGGCCACAAGTACTTGGACATGTAAAGGCCAACTTTCTTGATCTGAGGGTGAAATTTGGTCGAATTCTGACGGTCAGAATGCTTAAAAATGTCGCGCAAATGACACATGCCAGATTACTTAAAAATAGAATTAATTTTCTAAATCTTTTCCTTTTCTCACTCTCTTTACTCCGAACTCAATAAAATGGTGTCAGGACATCAGTTGGGCTTGATTTTCGAAACGATTGTCAAGTCCAACTAAGCGGTCATAATGGTCTGAGATTGTAGATATCGAACTTTCGACACGTGGTCTAGACCCAATACAAAGTTACCAAACATTCCCTAGAATAACTGGATTTATAGTTGGATCATAGATTTCAGGGTATTATAGCGTCATTGATTCTAAAAGTTTTAAGTCTTGCAGAATGTATTTAAAGCGAACAGTACCAATTTCACAGCCAGTCTAATGTAACGCTAGGTAACTTAGGTTCATTTTCTAAGAGAATTAATCCTAAGTGATTTCTGATCGAGGTGGTACTCGGGTCTTGGTACGAAATTTTTTGGGTCGTTACAATCTACCCCCCTAAAAGAAAAAATTTCATCCTTGAAATTTGTACCTTCTCATAATCCTCAAGAAGCTGTGAGTAGTTCTTCCTGATCTCGGCTTCCGTCTCCCAGGTAGCCACTTCTTCAGTATGATACGTCCACAATACTTTCACAAGGGGGATGACCTTATTACGCAATACCTGTTCCTTCCTGTCTAATATATGCGACGGGCACAACTCATAAGTGGAAACCTCGCTCAACTGTACCTTCTCCCATCTGATGATATGAGAAGAATCAGGAACATACTTCTTCAATATAGACACATGGAAAACATTATGCATGCCTGCGAGTTGTGTGGGCAAAGTAAGATGATACGCAACCACCCCCACTCGATCAAGTATCTGGAATGGGCCAATAAATCTCGGCGTGAGTTTCCCTTTCTTCTCGAACCGAAGGACTCCCTTCATAGGAGAAACTCTCAACAACACGTGATCTCCAACCGCAAACTCCAGCAGTCGCCATCTCATATCGACATAACTCTTCTGCCTGCTCTGCACTGTGAGAAGTCAACGTCTGATAATGTCAATCTTCTCTGAGGTCACCTATACTAACTCAGGACCAATCAATTTCCGCTCGCGGACTTCAACCCAGCAATGTGGTGCTCGACAAGGACGTCCATACAAGGCCTCATAAGGTGTCATACCGATACTCGCCTGAAAACTGTTATTGTATGCGAACTCCGCATATGGAAGACAATCATCCCAACTGTCCTTGAAATCCAACACGCAAGCCCACAACATATCTTCCAAAATCTGGTTCACCCACTCTATCTGTCTGTTGGTCTGTGGGTGGAATGAAGTACTGAATTTCAACTTCACCCCCATCGCTTCCTGGATGCGAGTCCAGAAAATGGAAGTAAACTGCGTGTCTCTATCCGACACAATCTCCAAGGGAACTCCATGCAGATGAATAATCTCCTTGATGTACAATCTAGCCAACTCGTATCAGAGTTCATAACTCTGATCGGAAGGAAGTGCGCCGACTTCGTCAAGCGATCGACGATCACCTAGATAGAATCATGTCCCTTCCTCGTCTTCGGTAGTCCCGAGATGAAATCCATAGAGATATAGTCCCACTTCCACTCAGCTATAGGCATAGGCTGAATGTAACGCCCGTGAAAAATCCGTACTTGGGTTCGAGTACCAACTCCACCCGAAATCGTGTAGAATTAATTTCCATGGAAATTTAGCGTAAGTTAGCTAGCGCAACGCTAGAGTAGCTGGGAAATAGTCCCTGATCACTTTAAATACGTTCTGCAAGACCCAAATCGAGTAGAACAAATAACTTTACAATACTCTATAACCTCGGATCAAACTCTAAGCAGGTCTGTTCTCTGGACCACATTGAATTTTTGTATTGGATTTAGACCGCGCATCGAAGGTCCGATACCTCCTATCTTAGACCGTTAGAACCGCCCAGCTGGACTTGACAATCATCTCGAAAATCAAGTCAAACCGATAATCACAGACTATTTCGTTGAACCCGGACTGAAGCGACCGCGAATAGGGACAGAATTGGAATTTCAAATTCAAATCTGGCACACGACTTGACGCGTCAGTATTAATCATTCTGACCGTCAGAATTCATCCAGATTACACCCTCGAATCAGGAAAAATTTCTATTTATTATCCTGAGACCTTCAGCCTTGATCTACGTGCGGTGACCGCTGAACTGAAACTGGTCTGCCACGTGCGATCTGCGAACCCTGCCAGACTGAAAACTTAATACGTGCTACATCTGGTACGCATGAGCTTAAGTCCGATCGCAATCGACCAGGGGACCACCAGAAAGCAGCTTTTGGACCGAAACAGCCCCGAAATGGATAGGCACCAAGTAAGCTTCGTTCCGGAGCCTGTTTCCGGCGTTTTTAAGCTTATAAAAGGGGTTGAAACCCACATTTCTCTCTCCCATCCGAAAATTGCAAATCCTAGAGAAAAGGAGAGAGAGTTTGAGAGAGAGATTGGAAGGGATTTTTCCCGCTTCCGAGCCACCGATTGCTGCTGCTTCAGCAACTCTTCCCAATCACCTGGCTGGTGATTTCCCCTTTCTTTCAGGTACAAAACAACCCTAGAACTTTCTGATTTAGGATTTATCCAGATTTAGAGCGTGTTAGCTAACGTATTTCGTAAAACAGGTTCTCCTACTGCCGTAGACGAAGCGTACACGCTCCGTTCAAAATCCCGCATCCGTAAGAGACTAGGTGAGGATTTTAGACGCTTTGATTGACGGTTTACAACGCTTTCAATGTTGTTTAATAGTAGATTATTGACGGCACCGCCGTTTGACATGTACAACATGCTCTCCGTTTCCTGTTTCGTAAATTAACGAAGAATATGAGATTTAGGGCATTTTAGTCATTTGTAGGAAGTGCGGTCTACATTCATATTTCGCTGACGTGATTGACATGGTTTGTTGTCGCATTAGGGAGTTAGGAATGCTTGCATAATTAGTTTGGCGAAGAGATTCGCCTAGTTGCACACTTTGGGTCGACATACTATATGTAGACTTAAGTGTGTAGTGTATGTGTTTGTATAAATGCTTGTATTAGTATGTATTGAATTAAATGATGTTATGTAGTAGTTTGAGATTGATTTCTTAGTTAATATGCTGACCTAAATGATTTCCTACATGTTGACCTTATGCATGATTCCATTACATGCATGGAAAGTATGCCTTGAAGATTTGCTTAAGTTGAATGTTATAACATGTGTTAACATGCTCATATGATTATATTTCAATTCCAATACCTTTACATATATTGCTAATGTGATTTCATAGATGTGTGGGACTAGACTTAGTCCAGGCAGTCGGTAACCGAGCGAATTCGTGGTTGACTGGTCATAGCCACGAACGACGCGTCGATGAACGTGAATCGTGTTTAGAGTTGGCGGCAGTGGTTAGGCCACGCGAAGTGTTTTACGCACTTCATGTCGTTCGACTTGAGATGCGATCGCGCTAGTCGAGCCCGTCAAGTAACCCGACTGGCCGATGTATGTTCACCTTGTATGAGTCATAACTGCTTGAACCTAGGGTACTGAACTTACCATTGTAAACCCTGTTAACCATGGTACCTTGATCCACGAAGACTCATGAACCGGGCATGGTGGTATGGGACACCGTGGTCGAGCTGTCGGCCTACGCTGGGGCCACAAACCTCCCCGTAGTGACCAGTGAGCACCTAGACTCGTGAGCAGATTATGGTGGTATGAGACACTATATTCTAGCTGTCGGCCTACACTGATCAGGCGACGAGCCCTTTGTAGTGACCGCGAGCGTATTCTGAGTCCACGGGAGGCGACGACCCTTCCGTTGCAGTAGAGTACGGTAGGCCTGTATTGATAAGGTGATGGGGGAGCAGTGCAACGAGTGCGAGCAACAGCCCTGGCAGCCCTTGCAGTGACCTACGAAATATACATCGTATGAGATTACTAGGAGTGACGACCCTAGATAGGATCTGTGTTGGGATTGATACAAGGGAAGTACCTTAGTTTAACAATCCTGCTGTTTGAATGGACTAATAACAACTTGGAAATCATATCACCATAGCATTGCATGTGCCTGGAAGATGTGGAGCACTCTAGGGAGTGTGGCATGCCGCGGTCGTAAGATGTTACCGCATGAGGGTGATCGTCGATGAGGGCATACATCACGTCATGTCATCTTGCATTAACAACAGTATTAGGATTGTCTGATTTACTGCTTTACTATTATCGCGTGATTGAATTGTGAACATGCTAATCTTTGCTCTATGATTCCACTGAGTTGATCACTCACTCCCACGTTACAGGATGGTGTTTGCAACACCCACCAGACCCTGTTGTAGATGCAGGTGAGGCCGAGATCCAGGAGGCGGAGCCAGAGATCGACGAGAACCAGGACGAGTTCTCGTATATGTAGTATCACGACGGCTTCCCGTAGGCGACCTGGATCGAGGGGACATCAGTGGGACTATTTTGAACATTATTTTTTTGTTTATGTATATGTATATGAGACTCAGAGATGTAGTCATACTTTGGAGACAGATGAGATTTACTTTGTTTTTCCATATAGTGATATATACATTGTTTAGTCTTCCGCTTGCTTTTATCACTGGATCTGAAGTATGAATTGCAGTTTTGGTAAACTTTTACTCATGTGAATGCTTTAAATCAGACAACATTGAATCATAACCATTTTTGTTGCATAAGTGACGGTCTGGAACTCGGGAGTTGAGTTTATACACGACCCCCCGATTTTCAGGGTGTTACAAGTTGGTATCAGAGCATGAATGAGAGTATACTGGGCCTGGGTTATGGTCTCGCGACGTATGCTGTCGCTTCCTTTGACTTAGGTGGGTGCGAGAAGGGTCTAGAAACACGTCTAAGATAGCAGATTCGCCGATAGGAGAAGTCTATTAGAATCGATCGCAAGATCGAGTCTGTAACGCATCTCGGGTCGCGTAAGACAACCCGAATCGCTTCTAAGCTATAGGAAGTCAGGTTGAGACGTTCTACGAGCGGTTTTAAACTGAAAAAGTGAATCCTTGGGCCGTGGGATGACCACGACTCCTGTAATCAATCGCCAGGGCTTAAAAACCCCGTTTCACCAAAAATCTTTAAAATTCCTCCTCTAAACACTCTAATCTTCATTTCTTTCTTATCCATTTCATGTTAGGCATTAAAACTAATGTGAAAATAACACAAATTAATACTTTCATAAAATTTTACAGTGAATAGTAAAATTTCATGAAAAATGGCCATAAGGCCATTCTAACTTCACTTTCTTTAGCAACTAAGGATCTAGATAGATGTACTGGCTCCTTATACCCCAAATTCATATGCTGCATCATAGGGTTTGGTATTCTGGATTACGATGTGGTCCTGAAAATCTCCGAACACATATTTGGGCTCATACAGATCAAAATACAATGAACTAGGGGGTGGGCCATATATTTTTGGACTCCTTGGATCATGGGGGACCAGACCCATGTGGTCCCACCGGCCAAATTGGAGGTTGGCCGGCGATGCCATCGCCGACCGGTGGGGCCCATTTGCCATGAAACTTGGGCGCACGCCCTTAAATGGGGTGTACATCCTCCCCATACACCTCCCATCCCACGAAAATCCCTAAAACGTCCCCCTCCTTCACAAACAGCCCTCCCCTAAGCCCTATTCTCATTTTCCAGCAGCCATTTCCAAACTCCGGCGTCCCAAATCACTCCTAGGTCCCTCCTTGGCCAAAACCGACCACCACTCATCACTTATTAGGAGTTGGCAGCCCCTCCTCTTGAAGATCTCACCATTGGGAGCTCCAAAAATCCCCAAATGGAGCTGAAATCATGAGGTGCTCCATTCTACCTTTTTGTTTGTATTTCTCCTCGAAATTACAGCCTTGGGAAGCTTGAAGCATCCCTCTACGATGCCTAGATTTCCTTTTTCCAGATTGGGCAGCCACTTCTCCACATTTTCACCGTTTTCCATGGCTTTCGTGGAAGCCATTTTAGGCTTTTATCACTCTCATCCATCATATCTTTGATGGATAAGAGGAAAACCGCAACAGAAGAGGCTGGGCCAAGCCACCCTACTCGATTGAGAAGACCGCGGGGTGGTGCCGCAAGTTCAAGCACCGCCGCAGGTCCAGCTGCAGTCCTGGAGTGCCGTACAAAGCGGGATTTGGATCCCCATGCACACCTTGGGCGAATAATTTTATCAGAGATGCCTCATGGCCAATACACTGATCGTAAGGTGTTATTTGAGGCGGACATAGATGGATGACTATTCGACGAATATCTGTTGTTCGAGCGCATTGAAGCTGCGCATTGGGGTCCGATCTTTGAAGCTCGCGCTCGTGCTAATGTGAGCACCGTTCGTGCCTTTTACGCAAGTATCCAGAATCCTACCTTGGAGCCTTTGCAGTTTAAAATCCCTTTTGGTAGAGATCGGATGCTACGATCGACGTTCGGTTGATTGCGCGACTTCTCAACGTGCCTCTAGGTGAAGTGCATCCTAGTGAGAAGAATCTGAGGACTAGACGTGAACGAGATCGCCGCACCAGGTTTCTGTGCGGTAAGTTGGTTCCATGGCAGCCTAATAATAGCCTCAAGGCGACATATATGTCTGAGGATTTGCGCCTGCTGCACCATATCTGTACGTACAATGTTTATCCCAGGTCGACGAACCGCATTGAATGTACACGCCTTATGGTCGATTTCTTATATCTGGTGGCCCAGGGAGAGAACGTATGTATGGCCACTTTCATCTTACGGCAGATAGTCCTCATAGCCAGGTCAAGAAGAACATCCGAATCGCTTCCCTTTGGCTGACTTATTTGCAAGATTGTGCTTGAGTTTGCCTATAGACTTGGGCCAGAATTGCCGGTATCGATTCATACCATTGATGAGTCAACAATGGTCAAGATGAAGATTGGGTCACAATACTGTGAAAATCAACTTGAAAGGGATAGTGAGGATGACTTTGATGATGAGGAAGATCAAAGCGAAGAAGAACCTAGAGCAGAGGTTCAGGAAGAAGCTCAGGAAGAAGCAGAAGAGGAGGCTCATGATACTGATGAGAGCCCTCCTCCTTTTGCGTAGGCTACTATCGACGATCGCATTGCTCGGATGGAGGAGAGTCAGACCGCTTTGCGAAGGAAAGTCCAAGAACTTCGCGCAGAAGTAGCGGATGCCAAGGCCATTACAAAGAAGAAATTTGGCAAGGTGACTCGTACCTTGAAGGCGATCCTGTGTTGCTTACATGATAAGGGTGCTCCTCCTCCGTCACCAGACTCCGACTAGCGATGCGATCTTTGATGTTATAGTCAGTAGATAGTCATTTCCTGCTTTATGTGTGTAAGCCTGTTAGGGCTAGTGCTTTGTTCATGTTGTTGTTGTTTAACTGTCTTAATTTCCATGTAATTCTCGTCATGATACTTGTAAGGATATATCCCTTGTATTGTGACAATTTTGATTAATTGAAATGCATGGAATGCCTTTGACTCTTTATGTGAATGATTGTGGTGTATTTGTGCAATTGAGACTGATAAGGTTGTTCCCTATTTTGAATATAGGGAATGCCACCTAAGACTATGCGGAGCACGACTCGTCTTGTGCTGACTGAGCATATGGATCAGACTCCCTCTCAGTCTGGTACCCATACGGACCCTGCTTTGGGCTCGATTCCTGAGGCGGTTCGATCGTCTCAGCCTACCGCTGGTCCTACAGATGGACCACCGCCATTTACGCCATCAGTCAGAGAGCCATATCGCGCATCTACCTCCACACAGCATCCGCCACAGCCTGCTCCACCTCCTGACAGATTCGAGCAGATGATGGCTATGATGCTGCAGCAGCAGCAGCTTCTGACTACCATAGTGGGGACATTAGCCCAGGGTGGGGGTGCAACTACATCTACTCCACCTGCACCACCTGTGCAACCAGCTGAGGATGCCTATACATACGCCCAGGATGAGGGCATGGCTCATCCTGCGCCGCCTGCTTTCCCTGCGGGGAATCCTGCCGACACACGGGGCCTATTGGAGCGATTTCAGCGCTTGCGGCCTCCTACTTTCACGGGTTCTCATAGACCCGAGGAGGCTGAGTACTAGATCGACCGGGTGTCGAAGATCTTGCGGATGTTGCATTGCACCGAGGCCGAGCAGGTAGAGCTGGCTACCTTCCTGTTTGAGAGAGAGGCCAGCATGTGGTGGGATAGCGTACTGCGGACCGTTGCCGCAGACTTTGTATGGACGTGGGCAGCATTTGAGTTCCGCTTCCATGAGAAGTATTATCCCCAGACTTACCGGCACGACAGGGAGAATGAGTTTCTCCGTCTCAGACAGGCAACGATGACAGTTACAGAGTATGAGCATCGGTTCACGGAGTTGGGCAGGTACGTCCCGACGATCCTAGCTGATGAGCAGATGCACATACGACACTTTTTGGAGGGTTTGCGACCGGATATTCGGTCTAAGATGTGCTGTGTTAGCATTCCCTCCTATGCGGAGTTGATTCACATGTCCATGCGGGCAGAGCAGGACGTGGATCGACTTGTGCGATCTCGTGGCCCGGCTGCTTCTAGGCCACGACCAGATTTGCCAGACAGGCCCTTCGCAGGCAAGAGGCCTCGCATTGATCCTCCTACTAGGACTACGGCTCCTGTACCACCGTTTCGGTGCCCTGATTTGACATGTACATACTGTGGGAGGACAGGCCACTTGGCGCAGAGCTGTTTTTCGAGGATGCGGGATAGTGGGTTCTCGCCGCCGCAGAAGATTGACCGTGTACATCCACAGGCGATATCAGCACCGCCCATACGGTCAGCTCCTGCGCATCCTTCTTTCAGACCTCCGGTATCGCAGATTAGACAGCCTCCACGGCCCTTGACACAGCGGCCGAACCGGCCACAACAGGCTCGGGTTCATGCATTGACAGCTGAGGCAGCTGCGATGCCGACTTTCCAGCATTCAGCCTTCGAGGTCACGGCCCATATTAGAGGTACTCCCGTTCTTGTCATGGTGGACACTGGTTCCACGATTTCTTTGATATCGCGTGCCGTAGTCAGGCGTCTTGGGTTACAGACTATCACTATAGATAGCATGCGAGTCTTTGCAGCTCATGGGGATTATTCGGATGTCACCCAGATGTGTGAGAGTTGTTTAGTTGATCTGAGAGGCAGGACGATGACTCTTGATCTGGTCGTCGATCCCTCGCTCGTTTATCTCGACGTCATTCTTGGCATGGACTGGTTGACTGCAGCGAGAGCCGAGATTGACTGCGAGGCTCGTATGGTGACGGTGTACGAGCCTGAGGGCACGCCTTTCACGTTTTCAGTGCGGGTAAATCTTCCTTTCCACATACTTAGCTACGCCACTCTATTACGCGACGCTGGTGCCCAGGTACTTGAGCATACGCCAGTTGTTTCCGAGTTCGGGGATCTGTTCAGGAAGATCCCTGGTTTGCCGCCTCGACGTGAGATCAATTTCACTATCGATTTGGTTCCTGGTTCTACACCCGTCTCACTGCCGACGTATCGCATGGCACCATGTGAGATGGAGGAGTTGAGAACGCAGATTGATGGTCTGCTAGAGCTTGGCCTTATACGGCCTAGCGTGTCACCTTGGGGAGCACCGATCTTGTTCGTGAAGAAGGATGGTTCGATGCGATTGTGTATTGGTTATCGCAGGCTGAACCATCTCACGGTGAAGAACAAGTACCCTTTGCCCAGGATCGATGACTTATTCGATCAGTTGAGAGGAGCGCAGTACTTCTCGAAGATTGATCTTCAGTCGAGATATCATTAGCTGCGCGTCAGGGATGAGGACGTGCAGAAGACAGCATTCAGGACCAGTTTTGGCCACTACGAGTTCCTCGTGATGTCGTTCGGTCTCACAAATGCACCGGCCGTGTTCATGGATCTGATGAACTGGGTATTTCGGCCTTTCATCTATCGATTCGTCGTTGTCTTCATTGACGACATTTTGGTGTACTCTAGGAGTCGAGAGGAGCATGAGGAGCACTTGCGTTTGGTCCTTGATACGCTCAGACGGCATCAGTTGTTCGCACAGTACAAGAAGTGCGACTTCTGGAAGCAGGAGGTGAAGTTTCTGGGACACGTGGTGTCCAAGGATGGCATGGCAGTTGACCTGTCTAAGGTAGCTGCGGTGCAGGACTGGGAGCAGCCTGGTTCTGTCACTGAGGTGAGGAGCTTCTTGGGTCTCGCTGGCTACTATCGGCGCTTCATTCAGGACTTCTCGAAGATCACGAGACCCTTATCTCAGTTGACACGGAAGGACGTGAAGTTCGCCTGGAATGATAAGGCAGAGTCAGCTTTTCAGGAGCTGAAGGACAGACTTACGTCCACCCCTGTGCTAGTATTGCCAGAGCAAGGGGTTAGATACACTATATACACTGACGCGTCTAGCGTTGGTTTGGGTTGTGTCCTTATGCAAAGGGACAGGGTAATTTCGTATGCCTCGAGACAATTAAGGAAGCACGAGGAGAATTACCCTACACACGACCTAGAGTTGGCAGCCGTTATATTCGCACTGAGACTCTGGAGACATTACCTCTACGGAGAGGAGTTCGAGCTCTTTTGCGACCACAAGAGCCTCAAGTACATATTCACGCAGCGAGACTTGAATATGAGGCAGCGGAGATGGATGGAGACGTTGAAGGACTTCAAGTTTGAAGTCTCTTACCATCTTGGGAAGGCGAACCTTGTGGCTGATGCGTTGAGCCGCAAGAAGGCGATAGAGTTTGCGGCTCAGCTAATGGTTGCCGAGTGGGATATGGTTGAGTTTTTGTGAGACTTTGAGCAGAAACTCACCGTAGAGGAGCCATTTGAGTTCATCGCACACGTACAGGTGCGATCTCAGATCGATGACCGAGTCATCGAGACGCAGAGGGACGATGCGCATCTTACTGAGCTTCGAGAGCAGGCCAGTGATGATGCTGACGCCGACTGGCGAGTTGGTATGGATGGGGGCTTACGTTATCGTGGCCGCCTATGCATCCCAGATGTCCCTGACTTGAGACGAGAGATTCTCGAGGCTGCGCATTCTACTAGACTCACGATGCATCCAGGCAGTACAAAAATGTATCGTGACGTGAAGAGGACGTATTGGTGGGAAGGTATGAAGACCCACATAGCTGAGTTCGTGTCCCATTATCTCACTTGTCAGCTGGTGAAGGCAGAGCATCGCCGAGCACCTGGACTTTTGCAGCCTATGCCGATTGCAGAGTGGAAGTGGGATTTCATTTCCATGGACTTCATTTCTGGGTTGCCGAAGACGAGGAAGGGACATGATTCCATTTGGGTGATCGTTGACCGATTGACGAAGTCGGCGCACTTCCTACCGATCAGAGTTACGAACTCTGCAGACGAGCTGGCTAGATTGTACATCAGAGAGATTGTGCGTCTGCATGGAGTTCCGTTGGAGATCGTGTCGGACAGAGACACGCGGTTCACTTCTATTTTCTGGACTCGCATTCAGGAGGCTATGGGTGTGAAGTTGAAGTTCAGTACTACCTTCCGCCCACAGACGGACGGACAGACGGAGCGAGTGAACCAGATCCTGGAGGACATGTTGCGAGCTTGCGCATTGGACTTCAAGGACAGTTGGGATGACTGTCTTGCATATGCGGAGTTTGCGTACAACAATAGCTTCCAGGCGAGTATCGGCATGGCACCTTATGAGGCGCTGTATGGGCGACCTTGTCACGCATCGCATTGCTGGTTAGAGGTCGGTGAGCGTAGCTTGATTGGCCCAGAGTTGGTGCAGGCGACGTCAGAGAAGATTGATATTATTCGACGTTGGCTTCTTACAGCGCAGAGCAGACAGAAGAGCTACGCCGATACGAGACGACGGCCACTAGAGTTCACCGTCAGGGATCACGTGTTTTTGCGAGTTTCCCCTATGAAGGGAGTCCTTCGGTTGGGGAAGAAGGGGAAGCTGGCACCGCGATTCATTGGTCCATTCCAGATCCTCGATCGTGTGGGAGCAGTGGCTTACCGATTGGCTTTACCCACGCCCCTCGCGAGCGTCCACAACGTATTTCATGTTTCTATGCTGAAGAAGTACGTTGCTGATCCTTCCCATATCATCAGATGGGAGCAGGTGCAGTTAGGAGAGGATGTTACTTATATCCTGCGACCGACACGCATCTTAGACAGGAAGGAGCAGGTACTGCGTAGCAAGGTGATTCCCCTTGTGAAGGTACTATGGACGCATCACTCTGAGGAGGAGGCTACTTGGGAGACAGAAGCCGAGATCAGAAAGAACTACCCACAGCTTCTCGAGGAGTACGAAAAGGTATAAATTTCAAGGATGAAATTATTTGTTAAGGGGGGTAGATTGTAACGCCCGTGAAAAATCCGTACTTGGGCACGAGTACCAACTTGACCCGAAATCGCGTAGAATTAATTTCCATGGAAATTTAGCATAAGTTAGCTAGCGCAATGCTAGAGTAGCTGGGAAATAGTCCCTGATCACTTTAAATACGTTCTGCAAGACCCAAATCGAGTAGAACAAACAACTCTACAATACTCTATAACCTCGGATCAAACTTTAAGCAGGTCTGTTCTCTGGACCACATTAAATCTTTGTATTGGATTTAGACCGCCCGTCGAAGGTCCGATACCTCCTATCTTAGACCGTTAGAACCGCCCAGCTGGACTTGACAATCATCTCGAAAATCAAGTCAAACTGATAAACACAGACTATTTCGTTGAACCCGGACTGAAGCGACCGTGAATAGGGACAGAATTGGAATTTCAAATTCAAATCTAGCACACGATTTGATGCGTCAGTATTAAGCGTTCTGACTGTCAGAATTCATCCAGATTACACCCTCGGATCAGGAAAAATTTCTATTTATTATCCTGAGACTTTCAGCCTTGATCTACGTGCGGTGACCACTGAACTGAAACTGGTCCGCCACGTGCGATCTGCAAACCCTGCCAGACTGAAAACTTAATACGTGCTACATCTGGTATGCATGAGCTTAAGTCCGATCGCAATCGACCAGGGGACCACCAGAAAGCAGTTTTTGGACCGAAACAGCCCCGAAATGGATAGTCACCAAGTAAGCTTCGTTCCGGAGCCTGTTTCCGGCGTTTTTAAGCTTATAAAAGGGGTTGAAACCCGCATTTCTCTCTCCCATCCGAAAATTGCAAATCCTAGAGAAAAGGAGAGAGAGTTTGAGAGAGAGATTGGAAGGGATTTTCCCCGCTTCCGAGCCACCGATTGCTGCTTCTTCAGCAACTCTTCCCAATCACCTGGCTGGTGATTTCCCCTTTCTTTCAGGTACAAAACAACCCTAGAACTTTCTGATTTAGGATTTATCCAGATTTAGAGCGTGTTAGCTAACGTATTTCGTAAAACAGGTTCTCCTACTGCCGTAGATGAAGCGTACACGCTCCGTTCAAAATCCCGCATCCGTAAGAGACTAGGTGAGGATTTTAGACGCTTTGATTGACGGTTTACAACGCTTTCAATGTCGTTTAATAGTAGATTATCGACGGCACCGCCGTTTGACATGTACAACATGCTCTCCGTTTCCTGTTTCGTAAATTAACGAAGAATATGAGATTTAGGGCATTTTAGTCATTTGTAGGAAGTGCGGTCTACATTCATATTTCGCTGACGTGATTGACATGGTTTGTTGTCGCATTAGGGAGTTAGGAATGCTTGCATAATTAGTTTGGCGAAGAGATTCGCCTAGTTGCGCACTTTGGGTCGACATACAATATGTAGACTTAAGTGTGTAGTGTATGTGTTTGTATAAATGCTTGTATTAGTATGTATTGAATTAAATGATGTTATGTAGTAGTTTGAGATTGATTTCTTAGTTAATATGCTGACCTAAATGATTTCCTACATGTTGACCTTATGCATGATTCCATTACATGCATGGAAAGTATGCCTTGAAGATTTGCTTAAGTTGAATGTTATAACATGTGTTAACATGCTCATATGATTATATTTCAATTCCAATACCTTTACATATATTGCTAATGTGATTTCATAGATGTGTGGGACTAGACTTAGTCCAGGCAGTCGGTAACCGAGCGAATTCGTGGTTGACTGGTCATAGCCACGAACGACGCGTCGATGAACGTGAATCGTGTTTAGAGTTGGCGGCAGTGGTTAGGCCACGCGAAGTGTTTTACGCACTTCATGTCGTTCGACTTGAGTTGCGATCGCGCTAGTCGAGCCCGTCAAGTAACCCGACTGGCCGATGTATGTTCACCTTGTATGAGTCATAACTGCTTGAACCTAGGGTACTGAACTTACCATTGTAAACCCTGTTAACCATGGTACCTTGATCCACGAAGACTCATGAGCCGGGCATGGTGGTATGGGACACCGTGGTCGAGCTGTCGGCCTACGCTGGGGCCACAAACCTCCCCGTAGTGACCAGTGAGCACCTAGACTCGTGAGCAGATTATGGTGGTATGGGACACTATATTCTAGCTGTCGGCCTACACTGATCAGGCGACGAGCCCTTTGTAGTGACCGCGAGCGTATTCTGAGTCCACGGGAGGCGACGACCCTTCCGTTGCAGTAGAGTACGGTAGGCCTGTATTGATAAGGTGATGGGGGAGCGGTGCAACGAGTGCGAGCAACAGCCTTGGCAGCCCTTACAGTGACCTATGAAATATACATCGTATGAGATTACTAGGAGTGACGACCCTAGACAGGATCTGTGTTGGGATTGATACAAGGGAAGTACCTTAGTTTCCTAATCCTGCTGTTTGAATGGACTAATAACAACTTGGAAATCATATCACCATAGCATTGCATGTGCCTGGAAGATGTGGAGCACTCTAGGGAGTGTGGCATGCCGCGGTCGTAAGATGTTGCCGCATGAGGGTGATCGTCGGTGAGGGCATACATCACGTCATGTCATCTTGCATTAACAACAGTATTAGGATTGTCTGATTTACTGCTTTACTATTATCGCGTGATTGAATTGTGAACATGATAATTTTTTGCTCTATGATTCCACTGAGTTGATCACTCACTCCCACGTTACGGGATGGTGTTTGCAACACCCACCAGACCCTGTTGTAGATGCAGGTGAGGCCGAGATCCAGGAGGTAGAGCCAGAGATCGACGAGGACCAGGACGAGTTCTCGTATATGCAGTATCACGACGGCTTCCCGTAGGCGACCTGGATCGAGGGGACATCAGTGGGACTATTTTGAACATTATTTTTTTATTTATGTATATGTATATGAGACTCAGAGATGTAGTCATACTTTGGAGACAGATGAGATTTACTTTGTTTTTCCATACAGTGATATATACATTGTTTAGTCTTCCGCTTGCTTTTATCACTGGATCTGAAGTATGAATTGCAGTTTTGGTATACTTTTACTCATGTGAATGCTTTAAATCAGACAACATTGAATCATAACCATTTTTGTTGCATAAGTGACGGTCTGGAACTCGGGAGTTGAGTTTATACACAACCCCCCGATTTTCAGGGTGTTACACTGAAGGAGACCCGGAGGTCGGTGATGCTCTGCCTTCACCTGCTGGCAAGTGAGACAACGGGACACAAAGTCTGCAATGTGAGTCTTCATACCATCCCACCAGTACGTCCACTTCATGTCACGATACATCTTTATACTACCTGGATGCATCGCAAGTCTAGTACTGTGCGCAGCCTTGAGAATCTCTCGTCTCAAGTCAGGGACATCTGGGACGCATAGGCAGCCACGATAGCGTAAGCCCCCATCCATTCCAACTCGCCACTCAACATCTACATCATCACTGGCCTACTCTGTGCGGCGATGACCCTATCATCGATAAGAGATCACACCCGAACGTGTGCGATAACCTCGAATGGCTCCTCCACAGTGAGTTTCTGCTCAAAGTCTCGTAAAAACTCGACCATGTCCCACTCGTCAACCATTAGTGAAGATGCAAACTCTATCACCTTCTTGCGGTTCAACGCGTCAGCCACAAGGTTCGCCTTGCCCGGATGGTAGAAAACCTCAAAATTAAAGTCCTTCAAGGTTTCCATCCATCGTCGCTGCCTCATATTCAGGTCTCGCTGCGTGAATATGTACTTGAGGCTCTTGTGGTCGCAAAAGAGCTCGAACTCCTCTCCATAGAGGTAATGTCTCCAGAGCATCAATGCGAAGATAATAACTGCCAACTCTAGGTCATGTGTAGGGTAATTCTCCTTGTGCTTCCTTAATTATCTCGAGGCATATGCAATCCCTCTATCCTTCTGCATAAGGACACAACCTAAGCCAACGTGAGACGCGTCTGTGTAAATCATATATCTAACCCCCTGCTCTGGCAATACTAGTACAGGAGCGACGTCAGCCTGTCTTTCAACTCCTGAAAAGCTGATTCCACCTTCTCATTCCAGGTGAACTTCAGATCCTTCCATATCAACTGAGACAAAGGTCTGGCTATCTTGGAGAAGTCCTAAATGAATCATTGATAGTAGCCAGCAAGTCCTAGGAAACTCTTCACCTCGGTAACTGAACCAGGTTGCTTCCAATCTTGCACCGCGGCTACCTTAGCAAGGTCCACTGCTAGACCATCCTTAGACACGACATATCCCAGGAACTTAACTTCCTCCTTCTAGAAGTCACATTTCTTGTACTGTGCGAATAACTAGTACTGTCTCAGAGTATCCAGGACCGATCACAAGTGCTCCTCATGCTCCTCTCGACTCCTAGAGTATATCAGGATGTCGTCTATAAAGACAATGATGAATCGATAGAGGAACAGCAGAAATACACGGTTCATCAGGTCCATGAATACGGCCGGTGCGTTCGTAAGACCGAACGACATCACGAGGAACTCATAATGGCCAAAGCTAGTCCTGAAAGCTGTCTTCTGCTTATCCTCCTTCCTGACGCACAGCTGGTGATACCCTGACTGTAGATCAATCTTCAAGAAGTACTGCGCTCCTCTCAATTGATCAAATAGGTCATCTATCCTGGGCAAAGGGTACTTGTTCTTCACCGTAATCTGATTCAGTCTGCGTAATCTATACACAACTGCAAGGAGCTATCTTTCTTCGTCACAAACAACACAGGTGCTCCCCAAGGAGACACGCTCGGTCGTATGAAGCCAACCTCTAATAAATCATCAATCTGTTTCCTTAGCTCCTCCATCTCACATGGGACCATGCGATACGTCGGCAATGAGATGAGCGTCGAACCGGGTACCAAGTCGATAGTAAAATCGATCTCACTTTGAGGTGGCAACCCAGGTATCTTCCTGAACACATCCTCATAATCACTGGCTACTGGCGTGCTGTCAAGTGTCGAGATGTCAACATCCCTCAATAAGGTAGCATAACAAAGTACTCGAAAGGGGAGATGACCTACACCAGGAATGTAAAGGAAGTGCCCTCCAGCTCATAAACTGTCACTATACAGGTCTCGCAATCAATATCAGCCCTTCCTGCAGTCACCCAATCCATGCCAAGAATGACGTCGAAATGGCAGAGAGAGGGGTCGACGATAAGGTCAATGGCCATCATCCTGTTCCCTAGATCTAGTAAACAACCCTCACACATCATAGTGACATCAGAAAAGGTCCAGTGTGATGAAAGAACACGCACCCCAACCATCCGAGTAGTCGGTAGCCCAAGGTGCTTGACTACTGAATAAGATATCAATGAGACTGTGTATCCCGTATCCACCAAATGTGAGATGCCGTATCCACCAACAAAAATATAGGAGTACCTGTCCAAAAATATAGGAGTACCTATCCATTCTTTTTGCATAACTGTTTTATATTGCGTATTCTGATATTGATTGACTTATAGACTTGTCCATACTTCCACTTATTTTGTTATCATATGATTTATGATCTTGTCAGTATTTCTGCTTACTCTTATAATTCCTGATCTTGTCAGTGTTTCTGCTTATTCAGACATTGTATGGTTTATAGATTACTAGTTTTATGGTATTGTATGATTATGGCATTGTATTGAATACTTGGCACTTACCTTGTGCACACACTTACACCACCCTCTAAGCTTTCTATAAGCTTATGCACGATAGATGCGTGCAGGTGATGTTTGGTTGTAGCAGTATTGAGCTTGAAGCGTGCTATGGTCTTTTGGAGCTTCGTTTTCTATTTATGTATTTCCCTTTCAGTGTTGTAATCAAATGATTATATTAGTGGATATGTGATGATGATGTTGCCTTTGTGAATTGGGTAATCTTGTGGTTATGCTTATTACTAGTTAAATGTACATCGAAAAAAAAAATCCTCCTTGTAGGATCCCACGATCGAAATCTGGCATATAAATACTAGGAGTCGAGAATGGGGTACTACGGAGGCTGTCGGCACCGGATTCGGCGATCGGGATTCCTATGAATCTGATTTTTGGGTTTGGGGTGTGACAGAAGTTGGTATCAAAGCATAACTTGGGAATACCTGAAGATAACATCACATATTTGCTGATAGTTACCTTGCACTCTATGATTGTTGAGAACTTAGAATGATTAGATCCTCAAGTTTGAATAAATTAGAGATTTTCTGATATAGCTCCCTACCGCTAAAATTGTGATGCTACATAGTATTCTATTTTTGATCATTTCTAATCCGAGACCCAAAGATTAGTAGGGTCACCATAGTATTGATAATGTATCTTAAGAGGACGAGGTTGAGACTAGAGAGCGTTACCTTCATCCTTTGCTAGATTGATTATGCCTTGACTTAAATACTTGATGATGTTTCTTCCTCCCTTGTCTGTTCTGTAAATTTTGAGGATGAAATTTTTATTTGGTGGGGAGAGCTGTGTAACACCCCAGATTTTGGCCAATCTGGGATTTGACGTCCTTAGGCAGTGGCTCAACTAAAATACCTGGAAAATCGCTCAGAACCCAATTCCATAGCCAAAGAAATCACTTAGGATTAATTCCTTTAGAAACTAAGCATAAGTTAGCTAGCGCAATGCTAGAGTAGCTGGAAAACAGTCCCTGATCACTTTAAATACGTTCTACAAGACCCAAATCGAGTAGAACCAATGAAGCTATAATACTCTAAAACCTCGGATCAAACTCTAAGCAGGTTTGTTCTCTGGACCACTTTGAAATTTTGTATTGGATCTAGACCACACGTCGAAAGTCCGATACCTGCTATCTTAGACCGTTAGAACCGCCTAGCTGGACTTGACAATCATTTCAAAAATCAAGTCCAACCGATAATCACAGGCTATTTCATTGAGCCCGGACTGAAGAGAGTGCGAATAGGGACAGATTTGGAATTTAAAATTCAAATCTGGCACACGACTTGACGTGTCAGTATTAAGCATTCTGACCGTTAGAATTCAGCCAAATTACACCCTCGGATCAGGAAAAATTTCTATTTCATATCATGAGATTTGTAGGCCTGATCTACGTGCGGTGACCGCTGAACTGAAACTAGACCGCCACGTGTGATCTGTGAACCCTGCCGAACTGAAAACTTGATGTGTGCTAGATCCAGTATGCATGAGCTTAAGTCCGACCGCATTCAGCCAGGGGACCACCAGAAATGTCCTTTTGGACCGAAACAGCCCCGATTTGGTTACCCCTCAAGTGAACCTTGTTCCTGAGCCTATTTCGGGTAAGTTTGGGCTTATAAAAGGGGTTGAAACCCTCACTCCTCTCTCCCATCCGAATTTGCAAAAAATTCCTAGATTGGGAGAGAGAAAAGGTGAGAGTTTGTGAGAGGTGGGAGAGAATTCCCTGCTGCTTGTGCCACGTGCTGTACGTGCTTAGGCAACGCACTCCGATCACTTTCCCGACGATTCCTCCGCATTTTCAGGTAAGAAAATACCCTAGAAGTTACTGATTTGAGGTTCCTTTCGTTTTCTAGCGAAGTAGCTAATAGAACTTGTGTATTAGGTTCTCTAATCGCCGTAGACGAAGCGTATACGCTCCGTTCGAATTTACACATCCATAAGAGATAAGGTGCGGATTTTAGATGCTTTGATTAACTGTTTCCAACGCTTTCAATGTCGTTTAATAGTAGATTATCGACGGCAACGCCGTTTGACATGTACAACATGCTGTCCATTTCCTGTTTCGTAAACCGACGAAGAATATGAGATTTAAGGCATTTTAGTCATTTGTAGGAAGTACTGTTTTCATTCATATTTTGCTGATGTGATTGACATGGTTTGTTGTCGCATTAGAAAGTTAGGAATACCTGCATAATTAGTTTGGCGAAGAGATTCACCTAATTGCGCACTTCAGGTCGACATACTATATGTAGACTTAAGTGTGTAGTGTAAATGTTTGTATAAATGCTCGTATTAGTATGTATTGAATTAAATGATGTTATGGATCAGTTTGAGATTAGTTTCTCAATTAATATGCTGGTGTAAATGGTTTCCTACATGTTAGCCATATGCATGATTTCATTATATGAATGAAATGCATGTGCTTGATGATTCACTTAAGTTGTATGTTATAACATGTGCTTGATGATTTCATTATGATTTAGTTTGAGATTGAATTCTCAATTAATTTGCTAATGGAAATAATTTCCTATATGTTGGCGATATGCATAATTTTATTATATGTATGAAAGGCATGTATCAGGTGACTTGCTTAAGTTGTATGTTACAACATGTGTTAACATGCTCATATGGTTGTATTTCATTTCCAATACTTTCACATGCTTTGCTGATGTGATCCCACATGTTTGGGACTATACTTAGTCTAGGCAGTCGGTAACCGAGCGAATTCGTGGTTAGCTTATCTTCGCCACGAAGGACGCATCGATAAACGCGAGTCGTGTTTGGAGTTGGTGGCAGTGGTTAGGCCACACGAAGTGTTTTACGCGCTTCATGTCGTTCAACTTGAGATGCGATCGTGCTAGTCGAGCCCGTCAAGTAACCCGACTGGCCATTGTATGTTCACCCTGCATGAGTCATAACTGTTTGAACCTAGGGTACTGAACTTACCATTGTAAACCCTGTTAACCATGGTACCTTGATCCACAAAGACTCATGAGCCGGGCATGGTGGTATGGGACACCGTGGTCGAGCTGTCGGCCTACGCTGGGGCCACAAACCTCCCCATAGTGACCAATGAGCACCTAGTCTCGTGAGCAGATTATGGTGGTATGGGACACTATATTCTAACTGTCGGCCTACACTGATCAGGCGACGAGTGCTTTGCAGTGACCGCGAGCGTATTCTGAGTCTACGGGAGGCGACAACCCTTCAGTAGCAGTAGAGTACAGTAGGCCTGTATTGTAACTGTAACACCCCGAATTTTGGCTAATCTGGGATTAAACGTCCTTAGGCAATGGGTCAATTAAAACACCTGAAAAATCGTTCAGAACCCAATTCCATAGCCAAAGAAACCACTTAGGATAAATTTCTTTAGAAACTAAGCATAAGTTAGCTAGCGCAACGTTGGAGTGGTTGGGAAACAGTCCCTGATCACTTTAAATACGTTCTACAAGACCCAAATCGAGTAGAACAAACAACTCTACAATACTCTATAACCTCGGATCAAACTCTAAGCGGGTTTGTCCTCTGGACCACATTGAATTTTTGTATTGGATTTAGACCGCGCTTCGAAGGTCCGATACCTCCTATCTTAGACCGTTAGAACCGCCCAGCTGGACTTGACAATCATCTCGAAAATCAAGTCAATCCGATAATCACAGAGTATTTCGTTGAACCCGGACTGAAGCGACCGCGAATAGGGACGAATTTGGAATTTCAAATTCAAATCTGGCACACGACTTGACGCGTCAGTATTAAGCGTTCTGACCGTCAGAATTCATCCAGATTACACCCTCGGATCAGGAAAAATTTCTATTTATTATCATGGGACTTTCAGCCCTGATCTATGTGCGGTGACCGCTGAACTGAAACTGGTCCGATACGTGCGATCTGCGAACCCTGCCAGACTGAAAACTTAATACGAGGTACATCTGGTACCCATGAGCTTAAGTCTGATCGCAATCGACCAGGGGACCACCAGAAATCAGTTTTTGGACTGAAACAGCCCCGAAATGGATAGGCAATCAGTAAACTTCGTCCCGGAGCCTATATTCGGCGTTTCCAAGCTTATAAAAGGGGTTGAAACCCTCATTCCTTCCTTGCATACGAAATTCACAAACCCTAGAAAAGAGAGAGAGAGTTTGAGAGAAAGGGAAGAGGAGATTTTCCCCGCATCCGAGCCACCGATTGCTGCTGCTTCAACACCTCTTCCCAATCACCTGGCTGGTGATTTCTCCCCTTTTTCAGGTATAAAATAACCCTAGAACTTGCTGATTTAGGGTTTACTCAGATTCATGGCATGTTAGCTAATGTATTCCATAAATCAGGTCTTCCTACTGCCGTAGACGAAGCGTACACGCTCCGTTCAAAATCCCGCGACCGTAAGAGACTAGGTGAGGATTTTAGACGCTTTGATTGACGGTTTACAACGCTTTCAATGTCGTTTAATAGTAGATTATCGACGGCATCGCCGTTTGACATGTACAACGTGCTCTCTGTTTCCTATTTCGTAAATTATCGAAGAATATGAGATTTAGGGCATTTTAGTCATATGTAGGAAGTACGGTCTACATGCATATTTTACTGACGTGATTGACATGGTTTGTCGCCGTATTAGTGAGTTAGGAATGCTTGCATAATCAGTTTGGCGAAGAGATTCGCCAAGTTGCGCACTTTGGGTCGACATACTATATGTGGACTTAAGTGTGTAGTGTATGTGTCTGTATAAATGCTTGTATTAGTATGTATTGTATTGAATGATGTTATGTAGTAGTTTGAGATTGATTTCATGATTTAAAATGCTGACCTAAATGATTTCCTATATGTTGACCTTATGCATGATTGCATCACATGCATAGAAATGATGCCTTGAAGATTTGCCTAAGTTGAATATGCATGGAAAGTATGCCTTGAAGATTTGCCTTAGTTGAATGTTAAAACATGTGCTAACATGCTCACATGATGTGTTTCAATTCCAATACCGTGGTATATAGCGTAATGTAATTCAATAGATGTGTGGGACTTGACTTAGTCCAGGCAGTCGGTAACCGAACGAATTCGTGGCTGACTGGTCATAGCCACGAACGACGCGTCGATGAATGTGATTCGTGTTGAGAGTTGGCGGCAGTGGTTAGGCCACGCGAAGTGTTTTACGCACTTCATGTCGTTCAATTCGAGATGCGATCGCGCTAGTCGAGCCCGTCAAGTAACCCGACTGGCCGATGTTTGTTCACCTTGTATGTATCATAACTGCTTGAACCTAGGGTACTGAACTTACCATTGTAAACCCTATTAACCGTGGTACCTTGATCCACGAAGACTCATGAGCCGGGCATGGTGGTATGGGACACCGTGGTCGAGCTGTCGGCCTACGCTGGGGCCACAAACCTCCCCGTAGTGACCAGTGAGCACCTAAACTCGTGAGCAGATTATGGTGGTATGGGACACTATATTCTAGCTGTCGGCCTACACTGATCAGGCGACGAGCCCTTTGTAGTGACCGCGAGCGTATTCTGAGTCCACGGGAGGCGACGACCCTTCCGTGCAGTAGAGTACAGTAGGCCTGTATTGATAAGGTGATGGGGGAGCGGTGCAACGAGTGCGAGCAACAGCCCTGGCAGCCCTTGCAGTGACCTACGAAATATACATCGTATGAGATTACTAGGAGTGACGACCCTAGACAGGATCTGTATTGGGATTGATACAAGGGAAGTACCTTAGTTTCCCAATCCTGCTGTTTGAATGGACTTAATAACAACTTGGAAATCATATCACCATAGCATTGCATGTGCCTGGAAGATGTGGAGCACTCTAGGGAGTGTGGCATGCCGCGGTCGTAAGATGTTGCCGCATGAGGGAGATCGTCGGTGAGGGCATACATCACGTCATGTCATCCTGCATTAACAACAGTATTAGGATTGTCTGATTTACTGCTTTACTATTATCGCGTGATTGAATTGTGAACATGCTAATCTCTGCTCTCTTATCCCACTGAGTTGATCACTCACTCCCACGTTACGGGATGGTGTTTCCGGACACCCACCAGTCCCTTTTGTGATTGCAGATGATGGCGCGGCCTGTGAGGCGGAGCTGGACTTGATGATGAGGAGGAAGATTCCTCCTTTATGCATGTTCTGATTGACGGGATTGCAGGGAGGTTGATTAGATACTTTGACATTGTCATTTTATATTTTTAGCGCCCTCATGTATATTCATTTTGTTTACTTTTGAAGTATACATGTATGTGTATAACCTGGCAATATATTCACACTCTGGAGACATACAACAGTTTATATACGTTATACATACTATTACAGTCTTCCGCTTGCAAATTTAACTGTCTCTGAAGTATGATATACTGTTCTGGCTTAATCTCACTCATGTTTAATACATTATCACAGACAACATTCAATCATACAAATCCATGTTGCATAAATAACATTTTGGAACTCGGGAGTTGGGTTTTTGCTCGACCCCCCGATTTTCGGGATGTTACAGTAACGCCCGTGAAAAATCCATACTTGGGCTCGAGTACCAACTCGACCCGAATTTGCGTAGAATTCATTCCTTTGGAAAATTTGACTGGGTTAGCTAGTGCAACGTTAGAATAGCTGGGAAATGGTCCCTGATCACTTTAAATACGTTCTACAAGGCCCGAAGCGAGTGGAACTAAGGGTGCTATAATGCTCTAAAGCCTCGGATCAAACTCTAAGCCGGTTTGTTCTCTGGACCACTTTGAATCTTTGTATTGGATCTAGACCGCACGTTGAAAGTCCGATACCTCCTATCTTAGACCGTTAGGACCGTCTAGCTGGGCTTGAAACTCATTCCAAAAATCAAGTCAAACCGATTATCACAGGCTATTTCATTGAGCCCGGACCGAAGAGAGTGTGAATAGGGACATAGTTGGAATTTCAAATTCAAATCTGGCACACAAATTTGACGCATCAGTATTAAGCATTCTGACCGTCAGAATACAGCCAAATTACACCCTTGGATCAGGAAAAATATCTATTACATATCACGAGACTTATAGGCCTGATCTTGGTGCGGTGACCGTTAAACTGAAACTGGGCCGCCACGTGCGATCTGGGAACCCAACCGGTCTGAAAACTGGATGCGTGCTAGATCCAGTATGCATGAGCTTAAGTCCGACCGCACTTGGCCAGGGGACCTCCAGAAATGCTCTTTTGGACCGAAACGGCCCCGATTTGGTTAGACACTAAGTAAACATTGTTCCCAAGCCTATTTTGGGAATGTTTTAGGCTATAAAAGGGGTTGAAACCCTCACTCCTCTCTCCCATCCGAATTTGAGAGAAGCCCTAGCTTGGGAGAGAGAAAAAGGTGGGAGATTGTGAGAGTGTGGGAGAGTTCTTCCTGCCACTTGTGCTACGTGTTGCACGTGCTTAAGCAACACTCCTCTACCGCTTTCCCGGCGATTCCACCGCAATCCTAGGTAAGTAAAAATCCTAAATAGTTGGTGATTTGAGTTTTCCTTGTTTCCATAGCGATGTAGCTTATGGATCTTATGTATTAGGTCCCTTACTCGCCGTAGACGAAGCATATACGCTCCGCTTCAATTCCTGAGTCTACAAGACACTAGGTGAGGATTTTAGACGCTTTGATTGATGGTTCCCAACGCTTTCAATGTCGTTTAATAGTAGATTCTTGACGGCATCGCCGTTTGACATGTACAAAATGCTCTCCGTTTCCCGTTTCGTAAGCTAACGAAGAATATGAGATTTAGGGCATTTTAGTCATTTGTAGGAAGTACTGTTTGCATTCATATTTTACTGATGTGATTGACATGGTTTGTTGTCGCATTAGGAAGTTAGGAATGCGTGCATAATTAGTTTGGCGAAGAGATTCGCCTAGTTGCACACTTTGGGTCGACATACTATATGTAGACTTAAGTGTGTAGTGTATGTGTTTGTATAAATGCTTGTATTAGTATGTATTGAATTAAATGATGTTATTTGATAGTTTGTGATTGATTTTTCAATTATTATGCTGACCTAAATGATTTTCTACATGTTGACAAAATGCATGATTTCATTACATGCATGGAATGTATGTACTTGAGGATTTGCTTAAGTTGAATATGCATGGGAAGTATGCCTTGAAGATTTGCTTAAGTTGAATGTTATAACATGTGCTAACATGCTCACATGATGTATTTCAATTCCAATACCTTTTTATAGTGTTAATGTAATTCCATAGATGTGTGGGACTTGACTTAGTCCAGGCAGTCGGTAACCGAGCGAATTCGTGGCTGACTGGTCATAGCCACGAACGACGCGTCGATGAATGTGATTCGTGTTGAGAGTTGGCGGCAGTGGTTAGGCCACGCGAAGTGTTTTACGCACTTCATGTCGTTCAATTTGAGATGCGATCGCGTTAGTCGAGCCCGTCAAGTAACCCGACTGGCCGATGTTTGTTCACCTTGTATGTATCATAACTGCTTGAACCTAGGGTACTGAACTTACCATTGTAAACCCCATTAACCGTGGTACCTTGATCCACGAAGACTCATGAGCCGGGCATGGTGGTATGGGACACCGTGGTCGAGCTGTCGGCCTACGCTGGGGCCACAAACCTCCCCGTAGTGACCAGTGAGCACCTTGACTCGTGAGCAGATTATGGTGGTATGGGACACTATATTCTAGCTGTCGGCCTACACTGATCAGGCGACGAGCCCTTTGTAGTGACCGCGAGCGTATTCTGAGTTCACGGGAGGCGACGACCCTTCCGTGCAGTAGAGTACAGTAGGCCTGTATTGATAAGGTGATGGGGGAGCGGTGCAACGAGTGCGAGCAACAGCCCTGGCAGCCCTTGCAGTGACCTACGAAATGTGCATCGTATGAGATTACTAGGAGTGACGACCCTAGACAGGATCCGTGTTGGGATTGATACAAGGGAGGTACCTTAGTTTCCCAAATCCTGCTGTTTGAATGGACTAATAACAACTTGGTAATCATATCACCATAGCATTGCATGTGCCTGGAAGATGTGGAGCACTCTAGGGAGTGTGGCATGCCGCGGTCGTAAGATGTTGCCGTATGAGGGTGATCGTCGGTGAGGGCATGCATCACGTCATATCATCTTGCATTAACAACAGTATTAGGACTTGTCTGATTTACTGCTTTACTATTATCGCGTGATTGAATTGTGAACATGCTAATCTTTGCTCTATGATTCCACTGAGTTGATCACTCATTCCCACGTTACGGGATGGTGTTTGCAACACCCACCAGACCCTGTTGTAGTTGCAGGTGACGACGAGATCCAGGAGGTGGAGCCGGAGATTGACGAGGACCAGGATGAGTTCTCGTATATGCAGTATCATGACGGCTTCCCGTAGGCGACCTGGATCGAGGGGACATCAGTGGGACTTTTCTTTTTGAACATTATTCTTTTGTTATGTACATGTATATGAGACTCAGAGATGTAGTCATACTTTGGAGACAGTTGAGATTACTTTGTTTTTCCATACAGTGATATATATCTTGTTTAGTCTTCCGCTTGCTTTTATCACTGGATCTGAAGTATGAATTGCAGTTTTGGTATACTTTTACTCATGTGAATGCTTTAAATCAGACAACATCGAATCATAACCATTTTTGTTGCATAAGTGACGGTCTGGAACTCGGGAGTTGAGTTTATACACGACCCCCGATTTTCAGGGTGTTACAAGTTGGTATCAGAGCATGAATGAGAGTATACTGGGCCTGGGTTATGGTCTTGCGACGTACGCTGTCGCTTCCTTTGACTTAGGTGGGTGCGAGAAGGGTCTAGAAACACTCCTAGGATCACAGATTCGCCGATAGGCGAAGTCTATAAGGATCGATCGCAAGATCGAGTCTGTAACGCATCTCGGGTCGCGTAAAGCGACCCGAATCACTTCTAAGCTGTAGGAAGTCGGGTGGAGACGTCCTATAAGCAGTTTTAAACCGCAAAAGTGAATCTTTGGGCCGTGGGATGACCACGACTCCAGTAATCAATCGCCAGGGCTTAAAAACCCCGTTTCACCAAAAATCTTCAAAATTCCTTCTCTAAACACTTCAACCTTCAGTTATTTCTTATCCATTTCATATTAGGCATCAAACATAATGTGAAGATAACACAAATTAGCACATTCACCAAATTTTACAGTGAATAGTAAAATTTCATGAAAAATGGCCATAAGGCCATTCTAACTTCACTTTCTTTAGAAACTAAGGAGCTAGAAAGATGTACTGGCTCCTTCTACCCCAAATTCATATGCTGCATCATATGGTTTGGTATTCGGAATTGCGATGTGGACCCGGAAAGCCCCGAACACATGTTTGGGCTCATAGAGACCAAAATGCTATGAACCAAGGGGTGGGACCTGATTTTTTTGGGGCCCTGGGACCA
Organism: Magnolia kwangsiensis; assembly: GCA_037074715.1. Classification (NCBI taxonomy): domain Eukaryota; kingdom Viridiplantae; phylum Streptophyta; class Magnoliopsida; order Magnoliales; family Magnoliaceae; genus Magnolia; species Magnolia kwangsiensis. The sequence goes on along the minus strand of CM073586.1, from coordinate 47,064,164 downwards.
TGGGGGACCAGACCCATGGGGTCCCACCGGTCAACTTTCGAGTTGACCGGCGATGCCATCGCCGGCCGGGCGATGCATCGCCGGCCGGCGACCTCTGTTGGTGCTGCCCTTCGGGCGCACCCACTTAAATGCCCTCCACATCACCCCTAGCTACCTCCCATCCCACGAAAACCCCCAAAAACCACCTCTCCTTCACAAACAGCCCCCTTGCATACCCTAGATTTGATTTTCAGCACTCCATTCCAAACCCCGGCGACCCAAACCCCTCCTAAACCCTTCCTTGGCCAAAACCGACCACCACCCATCAATTATTGGGTGTTGGCAGCCCCTTTCCTTGAAGATTTCCCCATTTGGAGCTCCAAAATCCCCCAAATAGTGCTGAAATCGTGAGCAGCTCCATTCCATCCTTTTGTTTGAATTTTTCCCTGAAAGTACAGCCTTGGGAAGCTTGAAGCGTCCCTCTACGACGCCTAGATTTCCTTTTGTCAGATTGGGCAGCCATTTCTCCGCATTTTTGGCATTTTCCATGGCCTTTGTGGAAGCCATTTTGAGCCTTTTGTCGCTCTCATCCATCATATCTTTGATGGGTAAGAGGAAAACTGCGACAGACGAGGCTGGGCCGAGCCGCCCTGCTCGATCGAGAAGACCGCGGGGTGGTGCCGTAAGTTCAAGCACCGCCGCAGGTCCAGCTGCAGTCCTGGAGTGCCGTACAAAGCGGGATTTGGATCCCCATGCACATCTTGGACGAACCATCCTATCAGAGATGCCTCATGGTGAATACACTGATCGTAGAGTGTTATTTGAGGCGGACGTAGATGGGCGATTGTTCGGCGAGTATCTGTTGTTCGAACGCATTGAAGCTGCGCACTGGGGACCGATCTTTGAAGCTCGCGCTCGTGCTAATGTGAGCACCGTTTGTGCCTTCTATGCTAGCATCCAGAGTCCTACCTTGGAGCCCTTATAGTTCAAAATCCCTTTTGGTAGAGATCGGATGGCTACGATCGACGTCCGGTTGGTTGCGCGACTTCTCAACGTGCCACTAGGTGATGTGCATCCAAGTGAGAAGAGTTTGAGGACTAGACGTGAACGAGATCGCCGCACCAGGTTTCTGTGCGGTAAGTTGGTTCCATGGCAGCCTAATAATAGCCTCAAGGCGACGTACATGTCTGAGGATTTGCGTCTGCTGCATCACATCTGCACGTTCAATGTTTATCCTAGGTCGACGAACCGCATTGAATGTACACGTCTTATGGTCGATTTCTTATTTCTGGTGGCCCAGGGAGAGAACGTATGTATGGCCACTTTCATCTTACGGCAGATAGTTCTCATAGCCAGGTCGAGGAGAACATCCGAATCCCTTCCCTTTGGCCAACTCATTTGCAAGATTGCGCTTGAGTTTGCCTATAGACTTGGACCCGAATTGCCGGTATCGATTCACACCATCGATGAGTCGACAATGGTTAAGATGAAGATTGGGTCGCAATACCGTGAAAATCAACTCGAAAGGGATAGTGGGGACGACTTTGATGAAGAGGAAGATCAAAGCGAAGAAGAACCTAGTGCAGAGGTTCAGGAAGAGACTCAGGAAGAAGCAGAAGAGGAGGCTCAGGATACTGATGAGAGCCCTCCTCCTTCTGCGCAGGCTACTATCGACGATCGCATTGCTCGGATGGAGGAGAGCCAGACCGCTTTGTGAAGGGAAGTCCAAGAACTTCGAGCAGAGGTCGCTGATGCCAAGGCCGTTACGAAGAAAAAGTTTGGCAAGGTGACTCGCACCTTGAAGGCAATCCTGTGTTGCTTACAGGATAAGGGTGCTCCTCCTCCGTCGCCAGACTCCGACTAGCGACGCGATCTTTGATGTTGTTATGAGTAGTTAGCCATTTTCTGTTTTATGTGTGTAAAGCCTATTAGGGCTAGTGCTTTGCTTATGTTACTGTTGCTTAACTGTCTTAATTTCCATGTCATTCTAGTCATGATGCTTGTAAGGATATATCCCTTGTATTGTGACAATTTTGATTAATTGAAATGCATGGAATGCCTTTGACTCTTTAGTGAATGATTGTGGTGTATTTGAGCAATTGAGACTGACAAGGTTGCGCCCTATTTTGAATATAGGGAATGCCACCTAAGACTACGAGGATCGCGGTTCGGCTTTCGTTGTCAGAGCAGATGGATCAGGCTCCCTCTCAGTCTGGCACTCGTCCGGACCCTGCTGTGGGGCCGATTCCTGAGACGGTTCGGTCGTCTCAGCCTGCTGTTGGTCCTACAGATGGACCACCGCTATTTACACCATCAGTTAGAGAGCCACAGCGCGCATCTACTTCCGCACCTCATCCGCCACAGCCTGCTCCACCACCTGATAGATTCGAGCAGATGATGGCTATGATGCTACAGCAGCAGCAGCTATTGACTAATATAGTCGGGACTTTAGCCCAGGGTGAGGGTGCGACGGCATCTACTCCGCCTGCACCACCTGCGCATCCAGCTGAGGATGCCTATGCTTACGCCCAGGATGAGGGCATAACACATCCTGCGCAGCCTGCTTTCCCTGCGGGGAATCCTGCCGACACACGGGGTCTTCTGGAGCGATTTCAGCGCTTGCGGCCTCCTACTTTCACGGGTTCTCACAGACCCGAGGAGGCTGAGTTTTGGCTCGACCGAGTGTCGAAGATTCTGCGCATGTTGCACTGTACTGAGGCAGAGCAGGTAGAGCTGGCTACCTTCCAGTTTGAGAGAGAGGCCAGTATGTGGTGGGATAGTATATTGCGGACTGTTACCGCAGATTTCGTATGGACATGGGCAGCATTCGAGTTTCGCTTCCATGAGAAGTATTATCCTCAGACCTACAGGCACAAGAGGGAGAATGAGTTTCTCCGTCTCAGGCAGGCAGCGATGACGGTTACCGAGTATGAGCATCGGTTCACAGAGTTGGGCAGGTACGTCCCGACGATTCTAGCTGATGAGCAGATGCGCATACGGCGCTTTTTGGAGGGCTTGCGACCGGATATTCGGTCGAAGATGTGCTGTATCAGTTTCTCCTCCTATGCGGAGTTGGTTCACATGTCCATGCGGGCAGAGCAGGACGTGGATCGACTTGCTCGATCACGAGGCCCGACTACTTCCAGGCCGCGACCGGAGTTGCCAGATAGGCCCTTCGCGGGCAAGAGGCCTCGCATTGATCCTCCTACCAGGACCACGGCGCCAGTAGGACCGTTTCGGCGCCCTGATTTATCATGCATATACTGTGGGAGGACGGGCCACCTAGCGCAGAGTTGCTTTTCGAGGATGCGGGACAGTGGGTTCTCGCCGCCGCAGAAGATTGATCGTGTACGTCCACAGGCGATATCAGCACCGCCTATACGGTCAGCTCCTGCGCATTCCTCTTTCAGACCCACAGTATCGCAGATTCGACAGCCCCCACGGCCCTTGACACAGCGGCCGAACCGGCCACAGCAGGCTCGAGTTCATGCACTGACCGCTGAGGCAGCTACGACGCCGACTTTCCAGCATTCAGCCTTCGAGGTCACGGGCCATATCGGAGGTACTCCCGTTCTTGTCATGGTGGACACTGGTTCCACGATTTCTTTGATATCGCGTGCCGTAGTCAGACGTCTTGGGTTGCAGACTATCACTATGGATAGCGTGCGAGTCCTTGCAGCTCATGGAGATTATTCGGATGTCACCCATATGTGTGAGGGTTGTTTAGTTGATCTGGGAGGCAGGACGATGACTCTTGATCTGGTCGTCGATCCCTCGCTCGTTTATCTCGACGTCATTCTTGGCATGGACTGGTTGACTGCAGCGAGAGCCGAGATTGACTGCGAGGCTCGTGTGGTGACGGTGTACGAGCCTGAGGGCACGCCTTTCACATTTTCAGTGCGGGTAAATCTTCCTTTCCGCATTCTTAGCTACGCCACTCTATTGCACGACGCTGGTGCCCAGGTACTTGAGCAGACGCCAGTTGTTTCTGAGTTCGGGGATCTGTTCAGGAAGATCCCTGGTTTGCCGCCCCGACGTGAGATCGATTTCACTATCGATCTGATTCCTGGTTCTACACCCGTCTCACTGCCGACGTATCGCATGGCACCATGTGAGATGGAGGAGTTGAGGACGCAGATTGATGGCCTGCTAGAGCTTGGCTTTATACGGCCTAGCGTGTCTCCTTGGGGAGCACCGGTCTTGTTCGTGAAGAAGAAGGATGGTTCACTGCGATTGTGTATTGATTATCGCAGGCTGAACCAGCTCACGGTGAAGAACAAGTACCCTTTGCCCAGGATCGATGACTTGTTTGATCAGTTGAGGGGAGCGCAGTACTTCTCGAAGATTGATCTTCAGTCAGGATATCATCAGCTGCGCGTCAGAGATGAGGACGTGCAGAAGACAGCATTCAGGACCAGTTTTGGTCATTACGAGTTCCTTGTGATGTCGTTCGGTCTCACGAACGCACCGGCCGTGTTCATGGATCTGATGAACAGGGTATTGCGGCCTTTCCTCTATCGATTCGTCGTTGTCTTCATCAACGACATTTTGGTATACTCTAGGAGTCGAGAGGAGCATGAGGAGCACTTGCGTTTGGTCCTTGATACGCTCAGACAGCATCAGTTGTTCGCACAGTATAAGAAGTGCGACTTCTGGAAGCAGGAGGTGAAGTTTTTGGGACACGTGGTGTCCAAGGATGGCATGGCAGTTGACCTGTCTAAGGTAGCTGCGGTGCAGGACTGGGAGCAGCCTGGTTCTGTCACTGAGGTGAGGAGTTTCTTGGGTCTCGCTGGCTACTATCGGCGCTTCATTCAGGATTTCTTGAAGATCGCGAGACCCTTATCTCAGTTGACACGGAAGGACGTGAAGTTCGCCTGGAATGATAAGGCGGAGTCAGCTTTTCAGGAGCTGAAGGACAGACTTACGTCCGCCCCTGTGCTAGTATTGCCAGAGCAAGGGGTTAAATACACTATATACACTGACGCGTCTAGCGTTGGTTTGGGTTGTGTCCTTATGCAGAGGGACAGGGTAATTTCGTATGCCTCGAGACAATTAAGGAAGCACGAGGAGAATTACCCTACACACGACCTGGAGTTGGCAGCCGTTATATTCGCACTGAGACTCTGGAGACATTACCTCTACGGAGAGGAGTTCGAGCTCTTTTGCGACCACAAGAGCCTCAAGTACATATTCACGCAGCAGGACTTGAATATGAGGCAGCGGCGATGGATGGAGACGCTGAAGGACTTCAAGTTTGAAGTCTCTTACCATCCTGGGAAGGCGAACCTTGTGGCTGATGCGTTGAGCCGCAAGAAGGCGATAGAGTTTGCGGCTCCGCTGATGGTTGCCGAGTGGGATATGGTTGAGTTTTTGCGAGACTTTGAGCAGAAACTCACCGTAGAGGAGCCATTTGAGTTCATCGCACATGTTCAGGTGCGATCCCAGATCGATGACCATGTCATCGAGGCGCAGAGGGACGACGCGCATCTTACTGAGCTTCGAGAGCAGGCCAGTGATGATGCTGACGCCGACTGGCGAGTTGGCATGGATGGGGGCTTACGTTACCGTGGCCGCCTATGCGTTCCTGATGTCCCTGACTTGAGACGAGAGATTCTCGAGGCTGCGCATTCTACTAGACTCGCGATGCATCCTGGCAGCACGAAGATGTATCGTGACGTGAAGAGGACGTACTGGTGAGAAGGTATGAAGACCCACATTGCTGAGTTCGTGTCCCGTTGTCTCACTTGTCAGCAGGTGAAGGCAGAGCATTGCCGACCACCTGGACTTTTGCAGCCTATGCCGATTGCAGAGTGGAAATGGGATTTCATTTCCATGGACTTCATTTCTGGGTTACCGAGAACGAGGAAGGGGCATGATTCCATTTGGGTGATCGTCGACCGATTGACGAAGTCGGCGCACTTCCTACCGATCAGAGTTACGAACTCTGCAGACGAGCTGGCTAGATTGTATATCCGAGAGATTGTGCGTCTGCATGGAGTTCCGTTGGAGATCGTGTCGGACAGAGACACGCGGTTCACTTCTATTTTCTGGACTCGCATTCAGGAGGCTATGGGTGTGAAGTTGAAGTTCAGTACTGCCTTCCACCCACAGACGGACGGACAGACGGAGCGAGTGAACCAGATCCTGGAGGACATGTTGCGAGCTTGCGCATTGGACTTCAAGGACAGTTGGGATGACTGTCTTGCATATGCGGAGTTTGCGTACAACAATAGCTTCCAGGCGAGTATCGGCATGGCACCTTATGAGGCGCTGTATGGGCGACCTTGTCGCGCACCGCATTGCTGGTTAGAGGTCGGTGAGCGCAGCTTGATTGGCCCAGAGTTGGTGCAGGCGACGTCAGAGAAGATCGATATTATTCGACGTCGGCTTCTTACAGCGCAGAGCAGACAGAAGAGCTACGCCGATACGAGACGGAGACCACTAGAGTTCACAGTCGGGGATCATGTGTTTTTTGCGAGTTTCCCCTATGAAGGGAGTCCTTCGGTTCGGGAAGAAGGGGAAGCTGGCACCGCGATTCATTGGTCCATTTCAGATCCTCGATCGTGTGGGAGCAGTGGCTTACCGATTGGCTTTACCCACGCCCCTCGCGAGCGTCCACAACGTATTTCATGTTTTTATGCTGAAGAAGTACGTTGCTGATCCTTCTCATATCATCAGATGGGAGCAGGTGCAGTTAGGAGGATGTTACTTATATCCTGCGACCGACACGCATCTTAGACCGGAAGGAGCAGGTACTACGTAGCAAGGTGATTCCCCTTGTGAAGGTACTATGGACGCATCATACTGAGGAGGAGGCTACTTGGGAGACAGAAGCCGAGATCAGAAAGAACTACCCACAGCTTCTCGAGGAGTACGAAAAGGTACAAAATTTCGAGGACGAAATTATTTGTTAAGGGGGGTAGATTGTAACGCCCGTGAAAAATCCATACTTGGGCTCGAGTACCAACTCGACCCGAATTTGCGTAGAATTCATTCCTTTGGAAAATTTGACTAGGTTAGCTAGTGCAACGTTAGAATAGCTGGGAAATGGTCCCTGATCACTTTAAATACGTTCTACAAGGCCCGAAGCGAGTGGAACTAAGGGTGCTATAATGCTCTAAAGCCTCGGATCAAACTCTAAGCCGGTTTGTTCTCTGGACCACTTTGAATCTTTGTATTGGATCTAGACCGCACGTTGAAAGTCCGATACCTCCTATCTTAGACCGTTAGGACCGTCTAGCTGGGCTTGAAACTCATTCCAAAAATCAAGTCAAACCGATTATCACAGGCTATTTCATTGAGCCCAGACCGAAGAGAGTGTGAATAGGGACATAGTTGGAATTTCAAATTCAAATCTGGCACACAAATTTGACGCATCAGTATTAAGCATTCTGACCGTCAGAATACAGCCAAATTACACCCTTGGATCAGGAAAAATATCTATTACATATCACGAGACTTATAGGCCTGATCTTGGTGCGGTGACCGTTAAACTGAAACTGGGCCGCCACGTGCGATCTGGGAACCCAACCGGTCTGAAAACTGGATGCGTGCTAGATCCAGTATGCATGAGCTTAAGTCCGACCGCACTTGGCCAGGGGACCTCCAGAAATGCTCTTTTGGACCAAAACGGCCCCGATTTGGTTAGACACTAAGTAAACATTGTTCCCAAGCCTATTTTGGGAATGTTTTAGGCTATAAAAGGGGTTGAAACCCTCACTCCTCTCTCCCATCCGAATTTGAGAGAAGCCCTAGCTTGGGAGAGAGAAAAAGGTGGGAGATTGTGAGAGTGTGGGAGAGTTCTTCCTGCCACTTGTGCTACGTGTTGCACGTGCTTAAGCAACACTCCTCTACCGCTTTCCCGGCGATTCCACCGCAATCCTAGGTAAGTAAAAATCCTAAATAGTTGGTGATTTGAGTTTTCCTTGTTTCCATAGCGATGTAGCTTATGGATCTTATGTATTAGGTCCCTTACTCGCCGTAGACGAAGCATATACGCTCCGCTTCAATTCCCGAGTCTACAAGACACTAGGTGAGGATTTTAGACGCTTTGATTGATGGTTCCCAACGCTTTCAATGTCGTTTAATAGTAGATTCTTGACGGCATCGCCGTTTGACATGTACAAAATGCTCTCCGTTTCCCGTTTCGTAAGCTAACGAAAAATATGAGATTTAGGGCATTTTAGTCATTTGTAGGAAGTACTGTTTGCATTCATATTTTGCTGATGTGATTGACATGGTTTGTTGTCGCATTAGGAAGTTAGGAATGCGTGCATAATTAGTTTGGCGAAGAGATTCGCCTAGTTGCACACTTTGGGTCGACATACTATATGTAGACTTAAGTGTGTAGTGTATGTGTTTGTATAAATGCTTGTATTAGTATGTATTGAATTAAATGATGTTATTTGATAGTTTGTGATTGATTTTTCAATTATTATGCTGACCTAAATGATTTTCTACATGTTGACAAAATGCATGATTTCATTACATGCATGGAATGTATGTACTTGAGGATTTGCTTAAGTTGAATATGCATGGGAAGTATGCCTTGAAGATTTGCTTAAGTTGAATGTTATAACATGTGCTAACATGCTCACATGATGTATTTCAATTCCAATACCTTTTTATAGTGTTAATGTAATTCCATAGATGTGTGGGACTTGACTTAGTCCAGGCAGTCGGTAACCGAGCGAATTCGTGGCTGACTGGTCATAGCCACGAACGACGCGTCGATGAATGTGATTCGTGTTGAGAGTTGGCGGCAGTGGTTAGGCCACGCGAAGTGTTTTACGCACTTCATGTCGTTCAATTTGAGATGCGATCGCGTTAGTCGAGCCCGTCAAGTAACCCGACTGGCCGATGTTTGTTCACCTTGTATGTATCATAACTGCTTGAACCTAGGGTACTGAACTTACCATTGTAAACCCCATTAACCGTGGTACCTTGATCCACGAAGACTCATGAGCCGGGCATGGTGGTATGGGACACCGTGGTCGAGCTGTCGGCCTACGCTGGGGCCACAAACCTCCCCGTAGTGACCAGTGAGCACCTTGACTCGTGAGCAGATTATGGTGGTATGGGACACTATATTCTAGCTGTCGGCCTACACTGATCAGGCGACGAGCCCTTTGTAGTGACCGCGAGCGTATTCTGAGTTCACGGGAGGCGACGACCCTTCCGTGCAGTAGAGTACAGTAGGCCTGTATTGATAAGGTGATGGGGGAGCGGTGCAACGAGTGCGAGCAACAGCCCTGGCAGCCCTTGCAGTGACCTACGAAATGTGCATCGTATGAGATTACTAGGAGTGACGACCCTAGACAGGATCCGTGTTGGGATTGATACAAGGGAGGTACCTTAGTTTCCCAAATCCTGCTGTTTGAATGGACTAATAACAACTTGGTAATCATATCACCATAGCATTGCATGTGCCTGGAAGATGTGGAGCACTCTAGGGAGTGTGGCATGCCGCGGTCGTAAGATGTTGCCGTATGAGGGTGATCGTCGGTGAGGGCATGCATCACGTCATATCATCTTGCATTAACAACAGTATTAGGACTTGTCTGATTTACTGCTTTACTATTATCGCGTGATTGAATTGTGAACATGCTAATCTTTGCTCTATGATTCCACTGAGTTGATCACTCATTCCCACGTTACGGGATGGTGTTTGCAACACCCACCAGACCCTGTTGTAGTTGCAGGTGACGACGAGATCCAGGAGGTGGAGCCGGAGATTGACGAGGACCAGGATGAGTTCTCGTATATGCAGTATCATGACGGCTTCCCGTAGGCGACCTGGATCGAGGGGACATCAGTGGGACTTTTCTTTTTGAACATTATTCTTTTGTTATGTACATGTATATGAGACTCAGAGATGTAGTCATACTTTGGAGACAGTTGAGATTACTTTGTTTTTCCATACAGTGATATATATCTTGTTTAGTCTTCCGCTTGCTTTTATCACTGGATCTGAAGTATGAATTGCAGTTTTGGTATACTTTTACTCATGTGAATGCTTTAAATCAGACAACATCGAATCATAACCATTTTTGTTGCATAAGTGACGGTCTGGAACTCGGGAGTTGAGTTTATACACGACCCCCGATTTTCAGGGTGTTACATGTATTGATAAGGTGATGGGAGAGCGGAGCAACGAGTGCGTGCAACAGCCTTGGCAGCCCTTACAGCGACCTACAAAAATATACCTCGTATGAGATTACTAGGAGTGACGACCCTAAACAGGATCTGTGTTGGGATTGATACAAGGGAAGTACCTTAGTTTCCCAATCCTGCTGTTTGAATGGATTAATAACAACTTGAAAATCATATCACCATTATATTGCATGTGCCTGGAAGATGTGGAGCACTTTAGGGAGTGTGGCATGCCACGGTCGTAAGATGATGCCGTATGAGGGAGATCGTCGGTGAGGGCATACATCACGTCATGTCATATTGCATTAGCAACAGTATTAGGATTGTTTGATTTACTGCTTTACTATTATCGCATGATTGATTTGAGAACATGTTAATCCTTGCTCTATTATTCCACTGAGTTAGCTACTCACTCCCATGTTACGGGATGGTGTTTCCGAACACCCACCAGTCCCTTTTTGTGATTGCAGATGATGGCGTGGCCCGTGAGGAGGAGCCGGACTTGATGGTGTTGATGAGGAGGAGGATCCCTCCTTTATGTGTTTTCTGATCGGTGGGATTACAGGGAGGTTGACTAGATGCCTTGACACTTGTCATTTTATATTTTTAGAGCACTCATGTATATTCTTTTGTTTACTTTTGAAGTATACATGTATGTATATAACCTGGTAACATGTTCACACTCTGGAGACATACAACAGTTTATATATGTTATACATACTATCACAGTCTTCCGCTTGTTAATTTAACTGTCTCTGGAGTATGATATGTTGTTCTAGCTTAATCTCACTCATGTTTAATACGTTATCACAGACAACATTCAATCATACATATCTATGTTGCATAAATAACATTTTGGAACTCGGGAGTTGGGTTTTTGCTCGACCCCCCGATTTTCGGGATGTTACAAGCTGTCAGGCCCATACTTAGACCATACCATTCTGTAGGCTCCCGCGATCCTCCCAGTCAAATTTCGATGACCCACGATCTGTTATTGATATTTGTACACGATCCTAAGACGTGTCCCATATATCAGAGTCGGCTCGACCCGAGACTTGTACCAGTGCGACCACGCCGTTGCCGTGGATCCAATGCCACGTCTTACACGCCGATGCAGTACCCTGGCCAAGAGATGTGGGCCCGCGTTCAGTTCGAGAAAAATTGCTGCACGTTGTAAATCCCAAGAGAATCCATCACATCAATCACCTCATTTGTCAAAAGTACACTCATTACTCTCTCCATTCACAAGTACAAAAAGCAATCCCAAAAGTCAACTTTCCTATCACCTCACCATCCTCTCTCCCATCACTTTTCTTAAACCTCTCTCTCATCTCTCTCTCTCTCTCATTTTTTAAGCTCCTCTCTCCAAGCAACCCACGTCCATGGCTTCCATGGAGGAGCTTGGTGTGGCCCACTCTCTACCACTCAATTCTACTTTCTAAAATCAATCTCCACCATTCAAATTCATCCCTTGGAGCTCTAAGATACGTTGATGGAAGAAGAAATCTAAGAAGATAAAAGGTAGGTGCTTCTCCTTCTCTCTCTCAGTTTTTTTTATGTTGTTGATGAGGTGTGGCCCACCTTGATGGTGATCCACGTTGTCCATGTGGGACCCACCTAGAATGAGTTTTATTCACACCGTCCAACGTCCCTGGATGTTGGACGTGTAGTGAGGGGCGACCAGACACTGGGATGCACGTCTGGATGTGCCATGCGAAAACAAAATATGAGCTTGGTTTGAAGCTTTTGGGTGGCTGCTCATACAGGCCCCTCCTTGATGAATGTACTTGATCCAAGACGTCCATCCTAATTCTCAGATCATTTTAGGCGTTGAGTCAAAAAATGGAGCCAATCCGAGGTTTTGGTGGGCCATAGCATGGAAAATAATTCCTTACCGTTGAAAACCACCTTGATGTTTCTGTACCCCGAAACATGACCTAATATTGGGCTCGTTGCATTTGTTATAGGTTGTAAGAACCAATGGATGGAGTGGATTTCGTTGATGTGGGCTCCACCTGTGAAAAACCACAGGAAATAACTTTTAAAAAAAAAAAACTAATTACATAAGTAGCAATAGGCAGCCTGCTGCTGGTGTCAGTGCTAAGGACAGGCAGGCATCCTGCGCCACGGGCGAACGGGCATGCAGGGACCGACGGTCCCGGCCATGGGCCTCACCATGATGTGTATTTTTCATCCATGCCATCCAGTTAGTGGACCCCTTCTTGAAGTGGGCTCCGTCCAAAATTCATGTTGATCTGGGACCCAGGTGGCCCACATCACAGGAAAGAGTGTTGAATTAAACGTCCACCATTAAGACTCTTTGAGCATCCAAAAGCTTTGGATCAACATGAAATTTGTTTTCCCTCTTCATCTAGGTCTATGTGACTTATCAACGGGTTGGATGGCGTATAAACATTATGGTGGGCCCCACATGGTACCCACAGTGATGTACGTGTTTTATTCAAACTGTCAAGGCAGACGGTGGAGCCCACATGGATGTTTGTGTTTTATTAATGTCGTCTAGATGCTACTGGACGGCTAGTGGACCCCATCAATGACATATGTGTTTATTCACACCACCGTCCACACCTGGACGGTGGGACCACCCCAGGTGTGGGGCTGATGCGTGTGTGCATGTGTGTGTGTATATATATATATATATATATATATATATATATATATATATGTATATATAATATATTGTATATATTATATATATTATATATAAATTTTATATTATATTATATATATATATATACATGACGGTGGGCCTTCATGGGACCCACCCTAATGCATGTGTTGCATCCAAGCTGCCCATCCATTTGGAAGCTCATTTCATGGTGTGAGCTAAAGAATGAGTTAGATCCATAGTTCATGTGGACCCCGCCCTTGATGCATGTTTTGCATCTAAACCGTCCAACCATTTTGCAAGCTTGTCTTAACAGGCTTGAGGCTAAAAATAAGTCAATCCGTAGTTCAAGTGGACCCTACCATTTAAGGTAGTGGACAATGACGTCCACCGTTCAAAATGTCTAAGGGCCATGGGAGTCTCCTATTAAGCTGATATTTGTTCCTCTTCGTCTATCATTACGTTGATTTATGAACATGTTGGATGGAAAACATATGTTATGGTGGGCCTTAGGAACTTAAATGGTGGAAATCATTATCACCACTTTTATTTGGGTGTGGCCCATTTGATACACATGGGGCCCATTGGTGTGGCCCATTTGATGCATGTATGACCCATGTGAGGAGGCCCATCTTGATGTATTGTGGCCTGTTGTTGGGGCCCACCTGAGCATATATGAGGCCCATGTGACTAGGCCCATCGTGGTGTATTTGTGGCCTGTCTAGTGGGGCCCACCTTAATATATAGGAGGCCCATGTTATAAGGCCCACTTTGATGTATTTTGTGGCCCATTCGAGGTGCTCACCTTGATGCATGCATTCTATATTCACATCGTCCAGCGACTACTAGATGGTGGGGCTCTCCTTATTATATGTTATTATATGTTTTGAATAAGCATACCGTCCATATGCAGTGTGGGCTAGCATGATGTATTTATCCACACCGCCTAATCTCTGGCTGTGGGATGTGAAACCCATGTGACATATGTATTTCATTCCATGCGGTCCATTTGTGTGAGGCCCACCTTGATGCATCTGTTGTACACATGGATCCCACATATAAATATATATATATATATATATATATATATATATATATATTCATATTCATACTGTCTAACTATTTGGATGGGATGCACCATGATGTATTTTTATCCACACCATCCAGGGTAGGCACCCCATTTTGATATAGATCAGGGCCCATGGGTTGAGGCCCATTGAGATGTATTCAAACCCATGGGTTAAGGCCCATTGTAATGTATTTGGAACCCGTGAGCAGAGCCCACCTCATTTGTTCCATCTTAACCACCCAGGTCATATAGGGCCATCTTCGATGTATGTTTTATTCACACTGTCCATGGGACATGTGACCCACTAGATGTATACATTCTATATCCACACTAAACATCTGGTGGGGCCCATCTGCTGCATGTGCAGGGACTACCTAATGTGCATTGTACAGCCCATTGAGGCAACCCACTTGATGTGTATGAGCCCCATCAGTACGGCCCATTGATGCAAGGCCCGTTATGATATGTTAGAGCCCCGTGGTTGAGGCCCATTAGGATGTGTTTATGGCCCATTTGGTAAGGCCCATTGTGGTGTATTTCCAGCCCATATGTCGTGGCCCATTGTGATATGTTTCCAGCCAAGTTATCAAGGCCCAATTTGATGTGTATAAGGCCCATTAGTGCAGCTCATTGATGCGGCCCACTTGTTGGATATGAGGCTCATTGGTGCGACCCAATGATGCGACCCACCATGATGTGTATATTAAGCCAATGGTGCGGCCCAATGTATTGACCCACCATGATGTGTAGGCCCACGTGCTACATGTGTAAGGCCCACCCGTAATGACTATTTGAGGCCACTTGTTAGATATTTGGGCCCACCTTATGTTTGACTCTATGTGGACCCCTGCTTGGGAGTAGTGTTGGTTAAATGTCCACATTTTTGGGTAATGATGGTTAAACGCCCACATGGTGACCTTCCCTTAGGCCTAGTTAGGCCCATTCTCACCGATTTCAATTGTCGGGGCCGATTGTCGAGACTTATATGATGTACATGCGACCCGTAGTTAAGGCCCATTATGACACATATTAGGCCCACGATGCATGACCCAGTTGTTGTATTCTTGACCCATGTGTAGGGCCCACATGTCAGGTATTCATGGCCCATGGGGAAGGCCCATTGTGATGTCTTCATGGCCTATAAGCAAGGCCCATTATGATATGTATTAGCCCCATGAGCAGGGTCCACCTGTTGTGTATATGTAGCCCTTGAGTAAGGCCCATTGTGTTGCATATTAGGCCTTCGTGTGAGGTCGTGGGCCCATTATGTGTTTGGCTCCATGTAGTCATTCCTTGGGGGCAATGTTAGTTAAATGTCTACATTGTCGAGGCGATTGTTGATACCGGTTATTGATGCTGATTATGAGTATGTGATAGCATAACATCATAATACATGCCCATACGCATCATTTTCCTGTTTGTTATGAGATGTAATGGACCATTGCATATGCCATAGGGCAGGTTGTTCATAGGGCTCCCTGATAGGTAGAGTTGCCCCACATGAGAGCATGACATGCACAGGATTGATGCGTGATTAGACTGTGTGACTCATTGTAACACCTCAAAAATTAAGGGTCAGGTAGAAACCCAACTCCCGAGTTCCAGAACATCACTTATGCAACATAGATAATGATAAATGCATGTTGTCTGTAGAATGACATTAAACAAGATTGAGACTAAGCCAAAACAACATATCATACTTCAGAGACAGTTAAATTAGCAAGCGGAAGAATGTGATAGATATATAAAATATATAAATGATTGTAAGTCTCCAGAGTGTGAACATGTTACCAGGTTAACTAAATACATGTATACTCCAAAATAGAAAGAAAAGAATATACATGAGTGCTCTAAAAATATAAAATGACAAGTGTCATGGCATCTAATCAACCTCCCTGTAATCCCGTCGATCAAAACACGGAGGAGAAGTCCTCCTCAGCATCATACAAGTCCAGCTCCGCTCCACAAGCAGCGCCCTCATCTGAAACTAAAATAGGGACTAGTGGATGTCCGGAACACCATCCCGTAACGTGGGAGTGAGTAGCTAACTCAGTGAAATCATAGAACAAAGATTAACATGTTATCAAATCCATCACGCGATAATGATAAAGCAAACAAAACCAAACATTCCTAAATACTGTGATTAATGCATGGATGAAATGACATGATGGATTCCCTCACCGACATACTCCCTCATGCGGCACCATCTGTGTCCACGGCATGCTTTCTTCCTACAGTGCTCCACATCTTTCAGGCACATGCAGTGCGACGTGGATATGATTACCGAGTTGTTATTAGTCCATTTCATACAGCAGGATTGGGAAACTAAGGTACCTCCCTTATATCAATACCCAAACAATGATCCTGTCTAGGGTTTTCACTCATAGTAATCTTATACGATGATATATTTCTAAGTCGCTGCAAGGGCTGTCAGGGCTGTTGCACGCACTCGTTGCACCGCTCCCCGATCATCTTATTAATATAGGCCTAGTTTATATCCTTAAGACTGCATCAGGACTCGTCGCCCCCATGCAGTGTCAAGATAAACTCATGGTCACTATAAAGGGCTGCCAGGGCTGTTGCTCGTACTCGTTGCTCCACTCCCCCATCACCTTATCAATGTAAGCTGACAACAAGAATATAATGTTCCATACCACCATAATTTGCTCAGAGTAGGGTGCTCACTGGTCACTATGGGGAGATTTGTGGCCCCAGCGTAGGCTGATAGCTCGACCACGGTGTCCCATACCACCATGCCCGGCTCATGAGTCTTAGGGGATCGAGGTAACAAGGTTAGAGGGGCTTTCCAATGGTAAGTTTAGTACCCTAGGTTCAAGAAGTTATGATGAATACAAGGTAAACATACAATGGTCAGTCAGGTTACTTGATGAGTCCGACTAGTGCGAGCGCACGTCGAATCGACCGACATGAAGTGCACAAGCACTTCGTGTGGCCTAACCACTGTCGACGACTCTAGTACGACTCGAGTTCGTCGTACACATCCTTCTTGTCGAATAGAATCTAACCACGATTTCTAAACTGTTACCGACTGCCTGGACTAGAGTATAGCCCCAAGCACATGTAATGTGAATCAATAATCATGTGAGAGAGATAGAATCGAAATACAAGACATTCCAGCATGTTATCAGCATGTTATAACATATATCATAAGCAGTTAACCATACACGAGTATTTCAAACAGAAGGTAATCAATTCAATACAACAAGCATGGAGGAATTCATGTACATCATCAAATTAGTTGAGAATCCAATCTCAACGCTAATTTACAACACTATTTACTCAATACTTACTAATACATACATTTATACTAACACTTAGACTACACAACTCTAACGTACTTGACGTATGTTGATTTCAACATATAATATGATAAATCCTTATATCGAGGAGATGTCTAATACACAACAATCATGTTCTTACATTCAAAACATATGGCAGGCATAAATCATATTGATTTAGGCATTTCAACAAACACTTAGTTTACACACATTAGTCTACATAGCATATGTCGGCCAATATGTGCATTAGGGTGAATCTCTTCACCAAACAGATCATACATCCATAACTAGTATAAATACACGGTAAATACCTATGGCAATCATATCGGCAAAATACGTACGTATACAGTATTTCCTACAAATATCTAAAATACCCTAAATCTCACATTCTTCGTACGTGTACAGAATGAAAAACGGACAGCATGTTATACATATCAAATAGCATCCTCATCAGCAATCTACCATTAAACGGCATTGAAAGCTTTGAAAACAGGTAATCTAAGCATCTAAAATCTGCACCTTTCGGCGTAGAAGCGTAACGAATCGAATAGAAACTCTACGCTTCATCAATGTCGATATGACGACCTAATTCACAAGATACATCAGCTACTTCGCTACTTGCATCGATAAAATTCCTAAAATAGGCTAAGGTTAGGGTTTTCTTACCTAGAACGAAGCCGGAGTCGTCGAAAAAGCGATGCAGGTAGGTGGCTTCGGCACATAAAGCAGCAGGGAAGAATCTCAGGAGAAATCACCAGCTTCTCCCTCACTTCTCTCTCTTTTCTCTCTTCTCTCTCTTAGGGTTTTCTCCAAATTCATATGGGTTAGAAAGCTAAGGGTTTGGGCCCCTTTTATAAGCCCAAACATAACCAAAACAGACTCCAAGTCAAGGTATACTTGGGTTATAGCCAAATCGGGTCTTTTTCGATCCAAAAGAGCATTTCGGGAGGTCCCCTGCCCGAATGCGGTCGGACTTAAGTTCATGGATATTGGATCCTTCTCACACCAAGTTTTCAGTCCGGTAGAGTTCCCAGATCGCACGTGGTGGACTAGTTTCAGTTCAGCGGTCACGGAGACTCGATCGAGGATTTCAAGTACACTGACCTGGGTGAGAAATGTTCCCTGATCCGAGGGTGTATTTGGGTCAGATTCCGACGGTCTGAATGCTTATACTTAACCCGCAAGTGAAACGTGCCAGATTTATTTAAATGATATTTAATTTTTAATGAATTTAACTCTTTCTCACACTCCTTGCTCCAGGCTCAATGAAATAGCCTCAGAACATTGGTTAGGCTTGATTTTTGAAACGATTGTAGATATCGGACTCTCGACGTGCGGTCTAGATCTAATATGAAGTTTCAAAGGGTTCCTGAGGGAAAACTGGTTTAGAGTTTGATCCTAGATTTTAGGATAACGAAGCGTCAATGATTCTAAAGGTTTTGGGTCTTACAGATCGTATTTAAAGCGATCAGTGCTAATTTCACAGCTAATCTAACGTAGCGCTGGCTAATTCACATTAAATTTCTAAAGAATTTCATTCTAAACGATTTCTTGGCTTTGGAATTGGGTTCTGAGAGGTTACCAAGGTGTTATGGTTGACCCATTGCCTAAGGACGTCTAATCCCAGGTTGGTAAAAATTCAGGGTGTTACAATCTACCCCCCTTAAAATAAATTTTGTCCCCGAAATTGGCTAAGGGTAATGAGTCCCTAAAGAGACTTTAGTATTGGCATTCTAAGGATGGTTCAAATCCTATTTAATAACCTAGCCTTACATATAACCTAAATCAACTGTTTCGATCCTGGGCCAGTGGGGAAGAGGCCAACCACGCTTTCGCTGCACCACTATGATCTAACGGTTACATTGACTGACCTAACTAGTTGGGCTCAAAAAGTTCTACCCCCCTTAAAACTTAGTTCTACTTAAGGCTCAAGAATCTATGTCTCGATCCGTATATCGAAACGAGGTGTTACTTAGGGCCTATCTTTAACATGAAATGGGAAACAACCTCTCACTACATTGGTTTTCCTTTGCTAACAATGCGTTCTATGGCATTGGTACCTATGGTTGTAGAAAAAAGCTGAATTGATGGGTGTTATAGTTTATTTCAAGGACGGATGTGAGTTTGTGGCAAGAGGTCTATTCTCTATTGGCTGTATGTCCTCAACATTTTCCAAAGGTAAAGCAATAACTTTTGGTTGTAGGTGGTCGGGCCAACACGAAAGAAAAGTTGTGTAGTGGGTCTGAGCCGGATACATTGAACCTTCTATCTAATCAGGACAGAAAATTCACTGTATCAGTTCTTAATCCGAGTCGATGCCGATCTTCTGCTTGATCAGAGCATTGGATATATTGGTAACCACTAGGATTAAGAAGTCGATTCAAACCGCGAATACATCGCTTACATATACAATTCCTTTACTCTGTGTTCCCGAATGCAAAAAGTCTTTGGGAAGGCAATTCTAAGGGCGTGCTGGTTTATTCTAACTTCAATCTTAGGGATGCATAAGTTTTCCCTGAGAGTGATTGGTTCTAAGTTAAAACAACTTTCCTAAGGGTTATAACAGAAGTCTATAAGTATTAAGGGGATCTATCGAAGGAATGAGGTTCTACTCCAACCAAATTTAACCTACTATTCCTTAACATATACAGGCTTTACACTACTTAAGGTAACTAGTAGACTGGTCTGTAACTCACTAGCTGTAATCCAAAGCCTAAGCTTATTCGCTAAATGGTTTCATACCATTTCTAATACAGGGAATTGTTCTATCGCTTACGGTCACGATTGTCTAAATGGAATTAGATTTCTTATATCGTCCGATCTTTCAAATCTAGGAGTACTAACTCTAGGTCCAAAACGTCAAGGACCTATATGGCCAGTGGTCTCAAGTTGTATTAACTGGGACCGCATTACTAATCCCATGTCGGGATTGGGAGTGGCATGCTTGGTAGGAGGGTGGGGTAGGATAAAAATTTATTTGTAAGCTTAATCCTGAGATTTACTTTTAATCGTATACATTCCAATCATGGTAGTGGAAACCATAGAATATACCTAATCTAGGGACAATAACTTACAGCGAATGAAACGGCATGCACTTCATTTAACAAAATTTGCAACAATACATGGAATAAAATTTCACATGCATTATGACAAAGACGACTGCAGCTATGCTAAGCCTAAACTACTAAACACAACACATTTTCTACCTATGACATCACTAGACCCATCAACAACCAAACATAAAAATCCTTAAAACAGTATTCAAACAATCTACAGGACAATGGCATAGATGCCTAATTCTACCAAAGGACTTCTACCACGGTCCCGACTTACCTTCTTTAATAATGTCTAGCTTAATACTGTCTATTTCCCATTAGAGCTCTATCGGCCATGTATTCTCAATACTCCTCAAGCGAAGAAAGTGGAGAAATGGGATGGGTAAGTAGGTTTCCACGAGTTTGAGGCTCAAATGAGAGCTTAAGAGCTCAAATGAGCCATGGAAAGTGAAGGAAATGAAGAAAAAGGGCTGACCTAGTGGGCTGCCACGAATCTAGGTCCTATAGAGGAGGGAAACAGGTCCCAAAAGGCTGAGATTTGAAAGGAAAAGGAGAAAACATGAGGGGTTAAAAGCTCACCCGATTTTGAGCCTTAAATGGGAGCTTGGGAGCTCCAATCTCAGAAAATGGAGAGTGTAAGTGCATGAGGTTGGCTGTAAACGATAGAGGGGCGTGGGTCATAGCAGAAAATGTTGGAATGGGTGATTGGAGGGACGATTTGAGAGGAAAAAGAGCAATTGTGAAGGAAAGGGAGAGCTTGGAGGGTCGATTTGTGAAAGAGGTATGGGATTGGAGAGGATTTAAGGTGCGGCCCACCTACCAGGGGGTCATACAACACCCCAAACTCAGTCGGCCCGAAGCCCGGCCCGAGTGGGGCCCACCGTACCGCGAGGCCTCGCAGAACCGGCGAGGCCCTCGCCGGCCAAACTCAAATCCGGTGATGGCCGGCCTATGGGGCATGGTCCCCCTATCCTGTAGGCCCAAAATTGGTATGGTTCCCACTCCAGATCATGTTGGATTAGCTTGGGTGGGCCCACGACTCCATTTGAGGCATTTCGGGGCCGATATGTAAACCGAAATGAGTTTATATGACATATAATATATGATTTTGGGGTAGAAGAGGTTAATCCATCCAATTAACTCATTTATTCCATGAGATTCCCTAATAAGAATGGTAAAAAGTTAAATGTTTACATATGTTTACTATTTATAGTAAAGTTTTATTTAAGTATGATTCTCCATCATTTACACATTAGAATTTTTGTCTAGTATGAAAGGAATTAGAAAAAGTTGAAGAATGAGGTGGTGGAAGGAGAGATTTTGAAGGAATTGGATAAAAAAGGGGTTTTAGGCCTTGAGATTGAGCGTAAGGTGTTGTGGTTGCCCCACAACCCAAGAAAATTCATTTTCAAGTTTATAATTCTTTAGGAAATGTCTCAAACCCGTCTACTAACGACCTAAAGGCGACTTAGGTCGCTTCATGCGACTGAAGATATGTTATGGCCTGAATTACAGTATAGACTCACTTGTCGGCGAAACTTGGGATTCTAATGTGGTTTCTAAGTTTCCATCGCCCCCTTCCTAAGTCAAAGTGCGTCAGAGTGCGTTGTGTTACCATAACCCAGGTCCAATTTAATCCAAATCATGCTCTGATACCATCTCATGCATCTCACATTTGTATTACACTCATGCATCTCACATTTGTGTGACATGACCATCATATGCCCTAGCGACATCAGGGTCGTAGTCTTCATAGGTATTTGATGGATGACTAGATAGGACATCGAAAATCTGTTTTACATGGGGTGCTATAGATATCCATAAGTGAAAGTTCTTAAACCCTTTTAGTTCAAAAGGTTGCTCCAATGTCTAGACAGAGTGGATGCATGAGTACATGAGGGCCGTATACCTTAGGTCACATCTCCCACTGTGTCGTGGTCGGTTAGAAGGGGGTGCGGCTTTACCTTCTCGAGAGGAGAGGGCAATGCTAGGCTGAGTCTGACCAGCTCGAAGAACGGGTCTGCAATTAACGAACCGGGCTCGATATTGGCAGGCAGATAGTGAGGTCTCTTCCACTCACCTTGTTGCACGCGATGAGGTGGTAATCTAGTTTGGAGTGTAATAGACCCTGGTGATTTCTCAGAGAGGAACCGTACTGATATGTGAACTTATTGAGTAGGAGTGCATGCTCATTCATTCATTCATCCACTATCCACTCGGGCTGGTGGTGCGTAACTAATTATTGTATACCTTCATTATGGCAAAGATTTAGGTTGGGCGCGCGACTAACCTGAGATCATGAGTTTACCACGTTGAGTTTGACTATCCAAATTTAGGTATGAGACTGGTTTGGATAGAAGTCCCTTGTGGTGGACCCCGTAGCCTGTGATACTACATACTATCATCCCGACTTTACACTCCAGCATGGTTATTTCATTCGCATCACATATTGCATTATATCCACAGGCATATGACATCTTGGGTTGCTATGTTTCTGCACTTATATGGCCCAGACAGACTTAGCAGGATTTGTATATTGCATTGCATCCTCGGCATTTGATATTTGGTTCCTTATGACTCCTTATCGCATGGCTGTTCTATATCACGTATTCTGATATTGATTGACTTATAGACTTTTCCATACTTCCACTTATTTTGTTATCGTATGATTTATGATCTTGTCAGTATTTCTTCTTACTCTGATAATTCCTACTCTTGTCAGTGTTTCTGCTTATTTAGACATTGAATGGTTTATGGATTACCAGTTTTCTGGTATTGTATGATTATGGCATTGTATTGAATACTTGGCACTTACCTTGTGCACACACTTACACGACCCTCTAAGCTTTCTATAAGCTTATGCACGATAGATGCGTGCAAGGGATGTTAGGTTGCAACAGTATTGAGCTTGGAGTGTGCAGTGGTCTTCTGGAGCTTGATTTTCTATCACACATTTGAGATTCTTCTCACTAGCATGAACCTCACCACACTCCATCCCCATAATCCGAGCTATCACACCAACATCAACTGTGGCTTCCTGCCTTCCCATGGGAATAATGAATTGTAGAGGCTTCGACAATGGGTCTTGTATGTGGGTATAGAAGGGTCGGATAGTACTCTCACTGCACTTGACTTGCCTTCGAATATGGGTCCCCATCCATCATCCAATAGGAGGCCCATCATCGGATATAACCCAAATCTCCTTTCGTCCATGTGTGCTTCATAAAGAACTCTACGACCTTAGAAACTACCATGTGCGATACCTAGCTGTAGGGCCCTTTCGAGTGAAATTTAAAGATCAAGATCTCACTTCATCCTCTGCTCTCGTGCGATGCTTATACTTACTTCGGCACCCAATTTCTTCATTAGACAGGTTGGGCGGCTAGACCCAGCTTCATCTGTGGAAGCCCTCTTCTTTCCCATGAGGGAAAGAAGTGTGGAGAGAGAAGATCGCAGCCACTAGCTCAAAAAGAGCCATGGAAGTCGGAAAAGCTTGGGAATAGGGTGGATTATGAGGCTTATGTGTTATGAGACACAAAGGTGTAGGTTTTGTGCTCAAATAGGTAAGACATAGGGAAAATGGGGAATTATATGAGATGAGTTTGAGGAATATGATGGAGGGTGGGTATGTAATGAAGAAGAAAAAGAAGATATGAGAATGGTAGGGAGACTTGAGAAGAAAAGTGAGATTTTTGAGAGGTTTAGATGGTGTAGAAGCTAAGTGGGGTTGAAATGAAGCAAAAAGGGCTAAATAGAGGGTCCCACATGATTTCATGGCCCCCATACAAGTGCACAAGGTCAACTCGCTGCGGCCCACCTAGATGCTGGACTCAGACAGCGAGGCATCACTGTAAGCGGGATTCCATCGTGGTCCGCTGGACCCTTGGGTGATGGCTCGCCATGGGGTCGATGGCATCTCCCTCCCAAGGTGTCGAAAATGCACGAGGGCCACTTCGTTTCTCCCCGATTTGTGTCGTTTAGGCCCTCAAGTCCGTTTGAGATGTTTTCGGAGTCCATCTCATGAATATTCATGCTTTCGGGTTGTTTGAGTGTGGAATACGCCAAATCATTGTCTAAACATGTTGATTGATGGTCTATAAAGGAATTGGGATCATCTCACATGATCATGGATGTATACGGGTCCTATTAGTTTCGCCCGTCGGTGAAACTTGGAATCCTACATTCATTTCTACATTTTTATCACCCCCTCCTAAGTCAAAGTATGTCAGTGTGCATTGTGTTACCATAACCCAAGTCCAGTTTAATCCAAATCAAGCTCTGATACCCACTTGTCATGCCTCAAAAATCGAGGGTCGAGCAAAAGCTCAACTCCCGATTTCAACGCATCACTTATACAACATAGATAATGATGTTTAAATGTTGTCCATATTAGTGCATTAAACATGAGTGGGATTATACTAAAACAATATATCATACTTTAGAGACAATTAGATTACGTAAGAAGAAAACTTTGATAAATATATAAAGCACATATGTGGTTATAAGTCCCCAGAGTATGAACATGTTACCGGGCAAATAATTACAAGTCTAGTTTCAAGATTTGTAAAATGATAAAATATAATGGTTGTCTAATTCATATCCTTGTAATCCCATCGACATAACTCCAGGTCTACATAGACCCGCAAGAGAGTTGCATGTAGGAGAACTCCTCGTCGTCGTCATAGAAATCAGGCTCCATCTCGTAAGCCTTACCATCACCTATAGATACAACAGAGTCTGGTTGGTGTTTTAAAACACCGTCCTAGAGTGGGAGTGAGTGATCAACTCAGTGGAGCTATAAGGTAAAGGTTCACATGTTATCAATTCAGTCAAGTAGTAATAATAAGGCAATATAATAATCATATCATAAGTACTCTTATTAATGCAAGAATGGTATGCAATAATGATGTATGCCATCGCCTGTACTCCCTTAGCGACATCATCTCACGATTGCGCATGCACCACTCCAGATACGTGCACTTCCTCTCCAAAGCACATGCAATAAGGTGCATGGTCATGTTATCCAATATTTAATTAGGCTTATTCATACAACAGATTTGGGAAGCTATGATACCTCCCTTTATATCATTTACCCAAATAATGATCCATCTAAGGCTGTCAATCCTAGTTAATCACATACGATAGGCAAGTTATAGGGCAATAACACCCCTGATTGAAAAGCAGTGGATAGGCAAGTTCATGTCTCTACGGAGAGGCTCGTTATCTCAGCGTAGCCTTAGTTTATACTCGGGATCACTACAAAAAGGCTCGTCACCTTAGCGTAAGCCGACAGCTCGAATACAGTGTCCCATACCACTGTATTCTGCTCACTAGTTTGGGTTACTCAATGGATACTATGCGAAGGCTCGTCACCACAGCAAAGGCCAATAGCTCGATCACGGTGTCCCATACACCATGTCTGGCTCATGAGTCTTAGCAGATTGTGGTACTAAGGTTAAACAGGCTTTTTACTAGTAAGTGGTACCTTAGATTCAAGTAGTAGTGTACATACATGGTGAGCATACATTAGGCCAATCGGGTTACTTGATAGGCTCAACTGGTATGAGAGCATGTTAAATTAATTGACATGGAATGCATATACACTCCTTGTGGCCTAACCACTATCGATAATCACCGTACGACTTGGATTCATCGAATGTATCTGTTGTGGTGAAACTAGTTTGGCCACTGATCGTAAACCGTTACTGATTACTTGGACTATGTATTAATCCCAATCATACTCAAATATAATAGGCATTCATATGTGATAGTCAAAACAGCATGTGACAACCAATTCAAATATAAATATCATCTGAGCATTTTAACAAACACATAATGCATATGTTATCATGCATAGGCATTTCATCCATAAATCATATAGTAGCGAGATAGGTTACATGAAGAAAACTGTAACTATAGATACAATAATTGAGAACCCTATCTCAATGCCTTTATTAAATACATTTCAACAACAACTTCTAATTCAGACATTTTATCAAACACTTAGACTACACATATCAACATACATGCAATAAATTAGTTATAACATATATTATAGCAAATCCTTTCACAAAGGAGTTGTCATACATACAACAATTATGTATTCTTAATCAATAATCATGACAAGCATAAATCATAATTTCATATTCATTCAAACATTTCAACAAACATATAAAATGCATTATTTTTAACATAGTTCAAATATATGTGTAATACATAGAAAACATCACATCTAAGTACATGTAACAGTAATAAAGTCAGTCATAAATCATTAACTGACATTAAAAACCATAACCTAATGGTTTATAGTCTGCAAATTTCATCGGTTTACTCGTTATGAACTTGGTTCATACACTACGTCTTTGTCTATGGCACAACGACTGCCTAAACATTGAAATAGGTTAGCTATTTTGTTGATTCCTCTATTTGGATTCCAAGAACGAGATTAAGGTTAGGATTTCTTACCCAAAAATGGATTTGAAATCGATGGTGTAGCGATACGAGAGAGACGATTCAATACGCGGTGTGGTGGGAGTGAATCCCAACAACAAACCACAGGTCTCTGACACTTCTTCTCACTCTTTTCTCTCTTCTCTCTCCTAGGGTCAAGAAAATTCGTATGGAATGAGAGAGGGGTGGGTTAAGGGTCTTATATAGGCCCAGAACTGGTTCAAATGGCCCCAGGGCCATAGTATACATAGATTATAGCTAAAAAGCATCTGTTTCGGGCCAACGGAGCTCATCTGGAGGTCCATCACCTGCATACGGTCCAAAGAAAGTTCCCAGACAATGGATCTATATCAGGTTAAGATTTTGGTCCGATCGTATTTGTGGATCGAACATGGGGGATCAGTTTTAGTTCAACGACCATCGTCACTTGATTACGGCCACAAGTACATTGACATGTGCAGAAAAATTTTCCTAATCTAAAGGTGTAGTTTGGTCAAAATTTGATGGTCTAAAACCTTAAATTTAGCTTGCAAGTGAACTACCCAAATTACTTAAGTTTGAGTTCAATTTCTAAAGATATTCGCGTTTCTCACACTCTTCGTTACAGGCTCAAGTTGTGCATTTCTGGATACTATTTGGACTCAATTCCCATCATAGTTGTCAAGCCCAATAAGGTGGTCATAACCTTATAGTTTTGTGGCCATTTAACTTTTGACACGCCGTGCAGGTCTGATACGAAGTTTCAATGTGCTCCCGAGAGCAGCTGGGTTTTAAGATTTCTCCTAATTTTTTAGGTAATGTAGAGTTAGCAATTCTACTGGTTTTGGATCTTTCTGTTCGTATAAAAAGTGATTCAAGCTAATCTACTAATTAATTTAGTTTAGTACTTAATTAATTTTTTTCTAATTTCTACATTATTTGATCCTTAATGATTTCTGCCTAAGGTGGTATTCGGGTCTTTGTATGAATTTTTTTGAGACGTTACAGATCGAGTCGAGCCAAAGGTCGAGTCGAATTAATTATGAAAATCACAATTTCTTGCTCGACTGTTTTGTGTGATTTCGGTCGGACCGAAGTTGTCTTAGGTTGGACCGAAGTAGCCTGTTTTTCTGCTACAGACTTTGTAATCTTCTCTAATCTTTCTTCATCCTTTGTACTTGGTTTTCTCGGATCTTGAGGTCTTGAAATCTTCAATCTTTGTCTCTTAAGATCCACTCGTTGCTTGGGTAATTCTTGAGCATCAAATCCATGCTTTTAACATTCTTTTCAATCTAAGCTTTTAAACTCACCTTGCAACACAAACATATATAAATTATACCATTAAGCTTTATCATGTTCATAAAACCATAATATAAATAAGGGAAAAATGCAATATTTGGCACTCATCACTATATATCGAAGGATGAAAACATAATATGTTAAACATATCTCAAATATGTGATAATGATCATAGTGTAAAATTTTTGGATCACAGATGTGAGATAATTAACAGTTAAGGTCATATAATACTAAATGGTCGTTAGACCTCTGAAAATTGTTATATCATTAACAACTCTTGCTTAACAAATCATTCATGTTACATGGTCTAAACAAACAAAACTGAACTTTGGTATCAACGTCTTGGACATGTAAACTGCAGAGACTTATATAAATTGAGCAAAAGAGATCATCTTTGTAGTCTACCCAAGCTGGTAGAAAATAAAGTATGTTGTCCCTATCAAATAGGCAAACAAATAAGGAGTAGGCACAAAAAGGTAAAATCTTTAGCCACTATAAGACCTCTTGAACTACTCCATATGGACTTAGTTGGACCAACTCGAACGGAGAATAGAGGTGGAAAGAAATACTTTCTAGTTGTAGTAGATGACTACACTAGATATGGGTAGCCTTTTTAAGAGAAAAGTTGGATACTTTTGAAGAGGTTAAAATGTTAATTAAATGCATCCAGACTGAAAAAGAACAGTCTGTTATCAAAATAAGAAGCGAATCTGATACTGAAATTGAAAATAACAATTTTGAGAAGTACTATAATGACCATGGAATATTACATGAATTTTTTGCTCTTAAAACTCCTCAGCAAAATGGAGGTGCTGAGAGAAAAAACAGAGTCCTATAAGAAATGGCTAGTGTTATGCTAAATAGCTTAAAATTAGGTAAAAATTTATGGGCTGAAGTTGTTAATATCGCCTGTTATATTAATAACCATGTGCATATAAGAGCGGGTGAAAATAAAACAGCTTATGAACTTGGTTTGATTAAAAAAAACTTATGTGAAATATTTTTATACTTTCAGAAGTAAGTGCTTTATTTTACGAGACCAGAAAATTTTAGAAAAGTTTGAAGCTAAAAGTGATAAGGGAATATTTTTAAGATATGCTCTAAACAGTCGATCATATCATATTCTAAATAAAAGAACTAGGGTGATTCAAGGATTCATAAATGTTGTAATTGATGATCAATTGATCAATCCCAATCATTGCCAAGATGATGATGATGATGATATTATTATTATGATTAATTAAAGTGAACCATCTTCCAAATCAAGTTCTACTGAGTCAAGGCTGGTAAAAGACCATCCAATGAATCAAATACTTAGTAACCCTCTTTCTGGTGTTCAAACTAGATGACAATTGGAAAATATTTGCAATTGTATTTGCTTTACTTCTCAAATAGAACCGACCAACGTAAATGACTCACTAGCTGATGAAAGTTGGACTTTGGCTAAGAAAGAACCTAAAAATCACTGATCCTGAGATGCATGTTTCATCTGAATAATTTGTAATAATTTAAGTTTTAACATGTTTACTTGATATTTCTTAGATATTTTATCTATTTTTCCCTCTAATAACTTTAAATTTATTTTTGGATTACTTGCACACTTGTTTGGTTACTCTTAAAACATTGGACAATAGTATTTATGAACTTGTGATAACTTTAAATTGTTATTCTATATGTCTTTATCCTTAATATTCATGATTTCTATTTCGTATCTTCTTGATTTATTTCTTCCTTTGTCAACCTGTGACAAAAGGGGGAGAAAATAGATATCTGAATATATATATATATATATATATATATATATATATATATATATATATATATATATATATATATATATATATATATATATATATATATTTACATGTGTTTGACTAAGCGCTCAGGGGGAGCTAGTGATGCTCGTTTTAAGGGGGTGCATTAAGTAAAAACTTCAAGATATGATACTATAGGTAGTGTATAGTTGTTCTCTTGAACCAGAGCTTATAATAGTATGATGAGTCCATGAGATGTTGTATGATTGTATGAGTTGTGTATGATTATTTTTTGTCATGAAATTGACAAAGGGGGAGATTGTAAGTGCTTAGACTTAAAGTACACTTAGTATTGTCAAATTTCATAGTTTCGGTTGGATCACAAGCACACTTCATTATTCTTTGGCAACTCATGAAGATCACTTAAAGAGAGGCTCAATATCTCACGATCGGCTCAACATCTCAAGCGTTAAAGACTTTGAATGGTTCAAGACTAAAGCACTCTGTATATGTTAACCATCAGGTGGTATAACCTTAGAATGACCCTAGGTTAGGTGTTTATAAATCATGGCCGTAAATATAATATGCATAGTATAAATTCTCTGAAGTTCGACCAACCTAAAAAAATTCGGCCATCTTAATAATATTTGGGCAAGTATACAACAACATTCAAAAAATTTGTTACAAGTTCAGCCAGCCTAACTTGGGATTGGGCCAACTCATAAGTTCACAGGTGAAGTTTCCAATAATGCATTTCTTCGGAATTCAGGGAGATTTGGCCAGTCGAACCCCATGTTCCACCAGCCAAATTTTGGCTTGGGCTAGCCAAATTTTTGAAAGATCTTATCCCGTGAAATCTGATTGTCGTTGGAACGCTATCATTGGAATTTGGCCAACTAAACTGACAATCTGGCCAGCCAAATTTACAAGAACCTTGGCTATAAATAGAAGCCTTCTCTCATTCATTTCTACAATGAAAAATTGTGAGAAATATCCTCAAGCAAGGAGAGAAAGTTAAGGCCATCTCAAGCTATTTGTATTATAAATCTTATATTAATTTAGCTTATTCTTTTCTCTTTTCTCAAGTTAGTTTTAATCATTTTTAAAAGAGTAATCCATACTCTGCTTGAGAATTAGAGAACTAAATTTACAGCATTAGGGTTTTGTTTATTGAAAATAGATTAAATCCCTATATCCTTTTTGGGTTGAACACTTATATGGCTTCATCAATATCCTAAGAAAGAATACCGTTGCAATCACGCTATAGTTACATCTTCGACTCAACATCAAAAGATAAGTATTATACTTTCATTTATTGTCTTTTGGGTTTTGCTGAGATAGCTCAGAAATCTCAGCAGGTTGATTTGTGGTGAGCTCGTGAAAATCACAAAGTGAGTTTTGTTATGATAGCCCATTAAAATCACAAGAACTGTATTAGGTTGTTAAGGTGAACCTATGAAAACCTTGAAATAATGAAAGATAAAATTACGAGGGTAGTAATTTTGAGACTGGAGTATGTGTGGGGTTAAGAACCAAACCACTATAACTCTCAAGTAGTGATGGTGAATGTTTATTTATTTATTACCTTCCTTATGATTGATTCTCTTGTTAAGTTTGGTATTTTGATTGCAAAGACGTCATGAAATAAGGTTATCCTATCTAAATCTTTTAGGTGAAGGTTGTCCTACGAACTATCTGGAATCAAGATTTCAATATATTAAGCAATTGAGAATATTTATTTTATTATTTTACATAGTACTAAAATATTTTGTATTGTCATATTCACCCTCCTCTTGGACATCTATAGCTCATCCTTTTACCTGGCAGTTGGAGCTTCTTCAGCATATACACCCTGGCATTATTTTACAAGATGGCTAGGTGTATAC
The DNA here is from genome assembly GCA_037074715.1 of Magnolia kwangsiensis. NCBI lineage: Eukaryota > Viridiplantae > Streptophyta > Magnoliopsida > Magnoliales > Magnoliaceae > Magnolia > Magnolia kwangsiensis. Next base: position 47,032,612 of record CM073586.1, on the reverse strand, counting down.
TTCCCATTGACTTATAATGAGTCAGAAAATGCCTATTTGAATCCAGATAGTCTTCCCCTTTGGCATTATCAATGGTAAAAATCTGATCAATAAAATATATGATTGGATCGTGGATAAGATTGAGAGAGCATAGTCCATTTCCTTCTTCCAATTTCCTCTTTCCAATGCTATGAAGATAGAGAAGCCATTACTGACAACTCGATTTCTCCAAGCGAATGTGAATTTTTTATTTGCATCAAATCTAGCAGCGTCCTGCTGAGAGAGGGTAGTGAGTTTTGGAGCGAACCCTACTACCCCATTTGCTCGCCAGTTCAACTTCAATTAGATGATTTCAGAAGATTGGAGTGTTGTTACTAGAATTATGAGGAGTTACAGCATCGGACCATATAAATGGGTGCTGATATGGAAACATATACTGATTCTACGCTTGGGATCACACTTCACAATACCAGCCTATGACCATTTTGCCCGAGTTTCTTACTGCTAGATGCATTGGTGGACCCATCAATTCTTTTTGGTGCATAATTATCATTCGATGAATTATCCTATATAGGTTGCTCCATTAAGATTAAGGAACTATAGGTCTAACCAAGGGATTGGTTACATCGTAGAAAAATATCATGCTCCGACCCCTGAAAAAGTTTGTTTGAAGATCTCTTTAGTAGAATCCATTTGTGTGATAAAACCAGCAAACACTTTAGAGGGGTGGATTGCATGTCACTCCTTTAGAGGAATTGCAAAGGCTGAGAGAAAACCCTGATGCAGCCATAACTCCAAGCTTTCCAAGAAGAGATGATGCCCCATCAACACAAGCACCAACAGTTGCCCTCTACACCCCGATTATAGAAACCGCGACAGATACTGGGGATACGCCCAATCCTTCAACAATAACTCCTTCAATGAGGTTGGCACGTCAGAGTTTCTTATCTCTTATAATCCATTCACAAACATAGTCTTGATCTCCTCATATGTTGTAGACTCATCAAGGTACCCCTATTACTGTAGTGGAATTAAGAGCATGTACGAATGAAGACAATATTTCCTGCAAGGATAAGCAAGTAATGGCCAGAGAATCTACTAAAGGATAGTCATTCGAGGGAAGAGAAAATGGAGAATCATCTGCCAGTAATGGCTTTACAAGGTAGAGTAGTTCTTCTAAGGGTGAGGATTTGGAGGGAGAATGAGACATAAACATTGGTGAGGAAGATCAGGCCGTAAATGAAGCTATCATAGCTAATAAAGGGATAATGCAGAACATGTTTACTCCTGCTGACCAAGTGGAAACTCCGAGAGAAGAAAAACATCTTGATTATGGAGAATTTAGTTATTCACTCGTAGCCAATATCTTCATGTCATTCAACATCAACTATTCTCCTGTCCCTCGTGAAATGCCCCATGTCCCTCCAATTAGCATTCCACCAATTGATCTTCAAACTCTCCATTGTATTATAGAAGTGTCCTCCTCGAGAAAAGGAGAACTCTTAGTGCTAGTGGTGCAGATAGTAGCAAAGGCACTGATTTCCCCACATGGCATGGAGGTGGACCAGGATATGGTGATCCACCCACCAATCATTGGGGAGACATTCACTATCGCAAAACATCCTGAAATTGAAGAAGCCGCAAGCACACCTCTTACTATCCCAACTATTGTGGCTCATGAGATCCACTTCCCAACGAAGCCTACCAGGGTGGCTACTCCCGCAACACTCGACTTGAGCATTGCAGACAAGGAGCCATTCACTAACGTCTCAACTGGTACCATGGAGGTCCCTGATCCTTTATCTATAACTGCCAAGGTAGGGGCTTCAGCCTCATCAACTCCTTGATTCCCAATTCCCGCAGTAAGAGGTAATAATCTGCAGATTCTTAAGTCTTATGACATTTCTTGATATACAACATTCTTTTACTTCATTTCCCCTATGTCATTATTTCCTTTGTCTTCTTTGCAATCATTCCATATTTAAGTGGTTCCGCAAGCTCAAATTAATTGCAACGGTATTAAATCTTCTTTCTCTAGAAAAGGTCCCACCATATAAGCTTATTTTGATCAAGCATGCCCTTTTGCCATAGCTTGTATGTTCCAAGACTCTAAGCAATGGCCTTTCCTCAATGATGCTCTGGAAATTTTGGACAACTCCACAAAATTGGCCAATATTAATGTGTCAACTCTTCATGATTATTTTATCTAATTTCGCACCTCACTGCAACAATTGGAATCGACTCGCTACAGAATCATTGCGCTAGAGGTACTTCATCGTCAGAGGGAATTACTGCTCCTTGAAAACAAAATATCTAGGACTTTTGTTATTATTTATCGATATGGCAAGGAGTGTGATTCTCTTTAAGAATAATTAAAGACTTCTAAGAAAACTTTGGTGGCTATTAATGAGCAGATAGTCGATCTTGAAGTTCAAAAGCAAGCCGATGAGCTGAAGGAAAGCAAGATCGAGGCCGATATTGCTAAGAATACCAACATAGCCAAACTTGAGAAATTGTAATTGTCAAAAGATAAGGCGTATGCCATTTCTTTGGAACAGGTTCTCGCCGGTTCTCCCGATTAGGCCAAACTAATTATTGAAGCCGAGCTTAACACTGTCAGAGCCTAAGTCCAGTTAAAACAAGATCTGCAAAATTTTATGCTTGCCTTGGGCATTTCAGAGGAATTGTAATATCTTGATGATTGCCATGTATCAACATTTTTGCATATATATATATATATATATATATATATATATATATATATGTGTGTGTGGTTTTATGCGGTCGAGCTCATGGGAACTCCTTAAGAGGTCGAGCTATATGGGCACCACCGTGATGCATGTTGAACATCAACACCGTGCGTTTGATGGGTCCCCTTTAAATTCTGGGATATCCCAAAAATCAGCCGTATACAGAACTCAGGTGGGCCATAACATTTAAATTCATATGAAGACATGCCTAAAACATATAAAAGCACTTGGTGGGGCCCACCTAAAATTTGGATGCATATAAAACTTGTTCTGACCCCTAATCCAATTGGGACACACATAATGATTGGGCTGGATTTCTGAACCACACCTCGGTGTGCCTGTAACACCTCGAAAATCGGGGGTCGGGTAGAAACCTAACTCCCAAGTTCCAAAATGTCACTTATGCAACATAGATAATGATGAATGCATGTTGTCTGTAGAAGGGCATTAAACAAGATTGGGATTATACCAAAAACAACATAACATACTCCAGGGATGACTAAATTAGGTAAGCGGAAGACTGTGATAAATATATAAAGTACATAAGTGGTTTCAAATCTCTAGAATATGAATATGTAGCAGGGCTGAATAGATACATGCTTTTTGTCAAATTATACTAATTACTAGGAAATAAAGTGTTTAACTAACTCATATAGCCCTGCAACCCCGTCGAATCAGGACAACGTCTAAGAAGACCCGCTTGAATACTGCATATAGGAGAATGTCTTCTCATCATCCTCGAAGTCTGGCTCCTCCTTGCAGGCTGCGCCATCATCTGAAACTACAACAGGGTCGGGTGGGTGTCCAATACACCGTCCCGTAACGTGGGAGTGAGTAGCTAACTCAGTGGAATCATAGAGAAAAGATTAACATGTTATCAAATCAATCAAGCGATAATGATAAAGCAAGCAAATCAAACATTCCTAAATACTGTAATTAATGGAAAGATGAAATGACATGAGGTATGCCCTCGCCAACATACCCCCTCATGCGACACCATCTTACGTCCATGGCATGCTTTCTTCCCTCAGTGCTCCACATCTTCTAGGCACATGCAGTGCGATATGATCATGATTAACGAGTTATTATTAGTCCTTTTCATATAACAGGATTGGGAAACTAGGGTACCTCCCTTATATCATTTCCAAACAAGGATCCTGTCTAGGGTCGTCACTCCTAGTAGTCTCATATGATGATATATTTCTAGGTCCCTGCAAGGGTTATCAGGGTTGTTGCACGCACTCGTTGCACCGCTCCCCATCACCTTATCAATACAGGCCTAGTTTGTACTCTTGTTGCTACGGAAGGGTCGTTGCCTCATATAGACTCAGAGTACGCTTGAAGTCACTATAAAGGGCAGCAAGGGCTGTTACACGCACTCTTTGCACCACTCTCCCATCACCTTATCAGTGTAGGCCGACAGCTCGAATATAGTGTCTCATACCACCATAATCAGCTCACGAGTCTAAGGTGCTCATTGGTCACTACGGGGAGGCTCGTCGCCACAGCGTAGGCCGACAGCTCGACCACGGTGTCCCATACCACCATGCCCGGCTCATGAGTCTTAATGGATCAAGGTACCATGGTTATTAGGGTTATCACTGGTAAGTTCAGTACCCTAGGTTCAAGCAGTTATGATCAACACAAGGTGAACATACAATGGTCAGTCGGGTAACTTGACGAGCTCGACTAGTACGAGCACACCTCAAGCTGAACGACATGAAGTGCATAAACACCTCGTGTGGCCTAACCACTTTCGTCAACCAAAGCACGACTCAGGTTCGTCAACGCGTCTTTCATGGCGAATAGAATCCAACCACGCACTCAAACCTGTTACCGACTGCCCTGGACTAGAGTATAGCCCCAAGCACATGTAATCTGAATCAGTAATCATATGAAATAGATAGAATTGAAATAACAAGTAATTCAAGCATGTTAGCAACATGTTATAAGATACAACATAAGCAATTTAACCATACACAAGCATTTCATATATATAAGGTAATCAATTCGAATAAAACAAACATGGAGGAAATCATATACATCACCAAAATAGTTGAGAATCCTATCTCAACGCTAATCTACAAGCTCATTTACTCAATACTTACTTATACAAACATTTATACAAACACTTAGTCTACACACATTAGCCTACATAGCATACGTTAGCCAAAATGTGTATTAGGGAGAATCTCTTCGCCAAACAGATCATACACGTATAACTAGCATAGATACATGGCAAATACTCATGGCAATCTTATCAGCAAAATTCATACATATACGGTATTTTCTATAAATACCTAAAATACCCTAAATCTCATATTCTTCATACGTATTCGAAATGAAAAATAGACAGCATGTTCTACATGTCAAACAACATCCTTGTCAACAATCTACCATTAAACGGCATTGAAAGCTTTGAAAAATGACAACCTAAGCGTCTAAAATCCGCACCTTACGCCGTAGAAGCGTAATGAATCTATTAGGAACTCTACGCTTCCCTCAATGTCGATATGACAACCTATTACACAAGGGAAGTCAGCTAATTCGCTACTTGTATCGATAAAAATCCTAAAACAGGTTAGGGTTAGGCTTTCTTACCTAGGAATGGAGTTAGAATCATCGGAATAGCGATGCAGATGTGATAGTTGAATTCGTAGAATGGCAGGGAGGAAGCCCTGGATCGAACACCAACTCTCTCTCACACTTTCTCTCTCTTTCCTTCTCTCTTTTCTCCTTAGGGTTAGAAATTCGTATGTGAAGAGAAAGAGGGGTTTTAAAGTCCTTATATAGGCCCAAAAGCGATGAAAATAGACTTGGGCCCAAGGTATACTTAGGTTATGTCCAAATACGGACTGTTCCGTCTTAACGGAGCACTTTTGGAGGTCCTGTTACTAAATGTGGTCGGACTTAAGCTCATGGATACTGGATCCTGATTAAGTTAAGTTTTTAGTTCGATCTAGTTTTCAGATTGGACGTGGCGGACCAGTTTCAGTTCAGTGGTCACTGAGACTCGATCAGGGATTCCAAGTATACTGACCTGAGTGGGAAATATTCCCTGATTCGAGGGTGTATTTAGGTCAGATTCCAACGGTCTGAATGCTTAAAAATAACGTGCAAGTGAAACGTGCCAGATTTCTTAAAAATATATTTAATTTTGATAATATCTTCCTTTTCTCACTCTCTTTACTCCGGACGCAAGGAAATCGTCCCAGAGCATCATTTGGGCTTAATTTTTGAAATGATTGTCAAGTCCAACTAAGTGATCATAATGGTCTAAGATCATGGATATCAGACTTTTGACGTGCGGTCTAGATCCAATACTAAGTTACAAAGCATTCCCGAGAGCAACTAGGTTTAGAGTTTGATCTTAGGTTTCAGGGTAACATAGCATTAACAATTATAGAGGTTTTGGGTCTTACAGATTGCATTAAAAGCTATTGGTGCTAATTTCACAGGTAATCTAGTGTAGCGCTAGCTAATACACATTAAGTTTCTAAAGAATTTGATTCTAAATGATTTCTTTAGCTTTGGAATTGAATCCTGAGAGGTTACCAAGGTGTTATGGTTGACCCATTGCCTAAGGACGTCTAATTCCAAGTAGGCAAAAATCTGGGGTGTTACAATCTACCCCCCTTGAAACATAATTTCATCCCCGAAATTGGCTAAGAGTAATGAGTCCCTAGAAAGACTTTAGTATTGACATTCTAAGTAAGGTTCAAATCCTATTTAGTGACCTAACCTTATGTATAACCTAAATCAACTTCTTCGATCCTGGGCCAGTGGGAAAAATGCCAACCACACTTCCGCTGCGCTACTCTGATCAAACGGTTGTATTAGCTAATCCTAACTAGATTAGGCTCAATACGTTCTACCCCCCTTAAAAACTTAGTTCTACTTAAGGCTCAAGAATCTATGTCTCGATCCGTATATCGGAAGGAGGTGTAACTTAGGGCCTATCCTTGACATGAAATGGGAAACAACCTCTCACTACATTGGTCTTCCTTTACTAATGATGCGTTCTATGACATTGGTACCTATGGTTGTAGAAAGGAGCCTAATCTCTATTGTGATTGAGTTCAGGGGCAGGTGTGAGCTTGCGGCAAGATGTCTAATCCTTATTGGCTATATGTCCTCAACATTTCTTAATGGAAAAGTAATAACTTTTGGTTGTAGGTGGTCGGGCCAACACGGAAGAAAAGTTGTGTAGTGGGTCTGAGCCTGATACATAGACTTTCTGCCTCGCGATGACAGAAAATTTGTCGTATCAATTCTTAATCCGAGTCGATGCCGATCTTCTACTTGATCAGAGCATTGGATTTATTGGTAACCACTAGGATTAAGAACTCGATTCAAATCATGAATACTTCGCTTATATATAGTTTCTCTACTCCGTGTCCCCGGTTGTACTAAGTCCTTGGGAGGGCAATTCTAAGGGGCGTGCTGGTTTGACTATGCATGAATAGTCTCTAAGTCGAAACATCTTTTCTAAGAGTGACTAAGGATGCCTCTGAGTATTATGGGGATCTATCAAAGGAATGAAGTCCTACTCCAACTAAATTAAACCTACTATTCCTTAGTATATTCAGTCTTTACACTGCTTAATACAACTAGTAGCCTAGTCTGTAACTCAATAGCTGTAATCCAAAATCTAAACTTATACGCTAGATGGTTTCATACCATATCTACTATAGGGAATTGTTCTATCGCTTAGGGTCAAGATTGTCTAATTGGAATTGGATTTCTTATATCGTCTAGGAGTACTAACTCTAGGTCCAAAACTCTAGATGTCCTAGCACTAGATGGTCATTTCTTATGACTAAGCTACTGTGTTTGGTCTCACCTGTCGGTAGAAGCGTAGGGGTCGAGAAAATGGCTATAACTAGCTCAAAAGAGCCATGAAAAGTGAAGGAATTGAAGAAAAAGGGCTGACCTAATGGGTTTTCATGGATCTAGGTCTGAAAGAGGAATGAAATGGGTCAAAGAAAGGGAAAATAGAAGAAAGGAAAGATTAAGATAGGAGGGGTTGGGAACTGGCACAATTTTGGAGCTCAAATAGGAGCCATGGGAGCTCCAATCGTAGAAAATGGAAGAAGTAGTTGTTGGGCATGACTGAGATCAATAGAGGGATGAAGGAAATAACGAAAAATGAGAGAGAAAATGATTGGAAGGGAGATTTGAGAGAGAAAACAACAACTTTATAGGAAAAGGAGAGCTTGGGGGGGGGGGGGGGGGGGGGGGGGATTTTGAAGGAAGTAGTAGATATGGAATGAACTAGGGGTCGAACCCTGAACCATTGGGTCCCACTAGGCCCCAAACTCAGTCAGCCCGAAGCCCGGACCCAGCCGAACCCGTTGACCGGAGAGGCCTCACCGACCTCTGACCTATTCGGAAAGGTCCTCCCCCCCCCCCCCCCCCCCCTTGGGTCCAAAATGATGTGGGTCCCACCCTGGGTCCGCCTGTAAGTGCTCCATTTGGCCCCCGACTCCATTTGAGGCATTTTTAGGGTCAAATTGTAAACCAGAATGAGTTTATGTGACATATAGCATATGATTTTGGGGTAGGAGAGGCTAATCTATCCAACTAACCTATTTATTTCATGAGATTTCATAATTTGAATGGTCAAAAGTCCAATTTATACATTTACTTACTATTTATAGTAATTTTTTATTTAAGTATTATTCTCAATCATTTATACATTAGGATTTATGTTTAGTATGAAAGGACTTAGAAATTTTTTTAAAATGAGGTGGTGAAAGGAGAGATTTTGAAGGAATTGGATAAAAAGGGGTTTTAGGCCTTGAGATTGAGTGTAAGGGTTGTGGTTGACCCACAACCTAAGGACATTCATTTTTAGGTTTGTAATTCTTCAGGGAATGACTCAAACCCGTCGACTGACGACCTAAAGGTTACTTCACACGACTGAAGATATGTTATGGAATAAATTACCGTATAGTCTCACTTATCAGCGAAACTTGAAATTCTAATATGGTTTCTAGGTTCCATCATCCCCTTCCTAAGTCAAAGTGTGTCAGTGTGCATCGTGTTACCATAACCCAGGCCCGGTTTAATCCAAATCATGCTCTGATACCATCTGTAACACCTCGAAAATCGAGGGTGGGTAGAAACCCAACTCCCGAGTTCCAAAATGTCACTTATGCAACATAAATAATGATGAATGCATGTTGTCTCTAGAAGGGCATTAAACAAGATTGGGATTATACCAAAAATAACATATCATACTCCAGGGATGACTAAATTAGGCAAGCGGAAGACTGCGATAAATATATAAAGTACATAAGTGGTTTCAAATCTCTAGAATATGAATATGTAGCAGGGCTGAATAGATACATGCTTTTTGTCAAATTATACCAATTACCAGGAAATAAAGTGTTCAACTAACTCATATAGCCCTGCAATCCCGTCGAATCAGAACAAGGTCTAAGAAGACCCGCCTGAATACTGCATATAGGAGAATGCCTTCTCATCATCCTCGAAGTCTGGTTCCACCTCGCAGGCCCCGTCATCATTTGAAACTACAACAGGGTCGGGTGGGTGTCCAGAACACCGTCCCATAACGTGGGAGTGAGTAGCTAACTCAGTGGAATCATAGAGCAAATATTAACATGTTATCAATTCAATCAAGCGATAATGATAAAGCAAGCAAATCAAACATTCCTAAATACTGTAATTAATGTAAGAATGAAATGACATGATGTATGCCCTCGCCAACATATTCCCTCATGCGACACCATCTTACGTCCGCGACATGCTTTCTTCCCTCAGTGCTCCACATCTTCCAGGCACATGCAGTGCGATATGATTATGATTACCGAGTTGTTATTAGTCCTTTTCATACAGCAGGATTGGGAAACTAGGGTACCTCCCTTATATCATTCCCAAACAAGGATCCTGTCTAGGGTCGTCAGTCCCAGTAGTCTCATATGATGATATATTTATAGGTCGCTGCAAGGGCTATCAGGGCTGTTGCACGCACTCGTTGCACCGCTCCCCCATCACCTTATCAATACAGGCCTAGTTTGTACTCTTGTTGCTATGGAAGGTTCAAGCAGTTATGATCAATACAAGGTGAACATACAATGGTCAGTTAGGTTACTTGACGAGCTCGACTAGTACGAGCGCACCTCAAGCTGAACAATATGAAGTGCATAAACACCTCGTGTGGCCTAACCACTACCATAAACCAAAGCACTACTCGGGTTCGTCAACACGTCCTTCGTGGCGAATAGAATCCAACCACGCATTCAAACCTGTTACCGACTACCCTGGACTAGAGTATAGCCCCAAGCACATGTAATCTGAATTAGTAATCATATGAGATAGATAGAATTGAAATAACAAGTAATTCAAGCATGTTTGCAAAATGTTATAAGATACAACATAAGCAATTTAACCATACACAAGCATTTCATATATATAAGGTAATCAATTCGAATAAAAAAAACATGGAGGAAATCATATACATCACCAAAATAGTTGAGAATCCTATCTCAACGCTAATCTACAAGCTCATTTACTCAATACTTACTTATATAAACATTAATACAAACACTTAATGTACACACATTAGCCTACATAGTATACGTTAGCCAAAATGTGTATTAGGGCGAATCTCTTCGCCAAACAGATCATACACGTATAACTAGCATAGATACATGGAAAATACTCATGGCAATCTTATCAGCAAAATTCATACGTATACGGTATTTCCTATAAATACCTAAAATACCCTAAATCTCATATTCTTCGTACGTATTCGAAATGAAAAATAGACAGCATGTTCTACATGTCAAACAACATCCTTGTCAACAATCTACCATTAAACGACATTGAAAGCTTTAAAAAATGACAACCTAAGCGTCTAAAATCCGCACCTTACGCTGTAGAAGCGTAATGAATCGAATAGGAACTCTACGCTTCCCTCAATGTCAATATGAGAACCTATTACACAAGGGAAGTAAGCTAATTCGCTACTTGTATCGATAAAAATCCTAAAACAGGTTAGGATTAGGCTTTCTTACCTAGGAACGGAGTTAGAATCGCCGGAATAGCGATGCAGATGTGATAGTTGAATACGTGGAATGGCAGGGAAGAAGCCCTAGATCAAACACCAACTCTCTCTCACACTTTCTCTCTCTTTCCTTCTCTCTTTTCTCCTTAGGGTTAGAAATTCGTATGTGAAGAGAAAGAGGGGTTTTAAGGTCCTTATATAGGCCCAAAAGTGATGAAAATAGACTTGGGGCCAAGGTATTCTTAGGTTATATCCAAATACGGACTATTCCGTCTCAACGGAGCACTTCTGTAGGTCCTGTTACTAAATGTGGTTGGGCTTAAGCTCATAGATGCTAGATCCTGATTAAGTTAAGTTTTTAGTATGATCGGGTTTTCAGATCGCACGTGGTGGACCAGTTTCAGTTCAGCAGTCACTGAGACTCGATCAGGGATTCCAAGTATACTGACCTGAGTGGGAAATGTTCCCTGATCCGAAGGTGTATTTGGGTCAGATTCCAACGGTCTGAATGCTTAAAAATAACGCGCAAGTGAAACGTGCCAGATTTCATAAAAATATATTTAATTTTCTAAATATCTTCCTTTTCTCACTCTCTTTACTCCGGACACAAGGAAATCATCCCAGAGCATCGTTTGGGCTTGATTTTCGAAATGATTGTCAAGTCCAACTAAGTGATCATAATGGTCTAGGATCATGGATATCAGACTTTCGAAGCGCGGTCTAGATCTAATACTAAGTTACAAAGCATTCCCGAGAGCAACTGGGTTTAAAGTTTGATCCTAGGTTTCTGTAACATCCCAAAAATCGGAGGTCGGGTAGAAACCCAACTCCTGAGTTCCAAAATGTTATTTATGCAACATAGATAATGTTAGATGCATGTTGTCTATAAAAAGACATTAAGCAAGATTGGGATTAATCCAAAACAACATATCATACTCCAGAGACAGTTAAATTAACAAGCGGAAGACTGTGATAATATGTATAACATATATAAACTGTTGTATGTCTCCAGAGTGTGAACATGTTACCAGGTTATATACATACATGTATACTCTAAAAGTAAACAAAAAGAATATACATGAGTGCTCTAAAAATATAAAATGACAAGTGTCAAGGCATCTAATCAACCTCCCTGTAATCCCGTCAATCAGAACACGCATAAAGGAGGGATCCTCCTCCTCATCATCAAGTCCAGCTCCGTTTCTCAAGCTGCGCCATCATCTGCAACCAAAATAAGGACTAGTGGGTGTCCGAAAACACCATCTCGTAACGTGAGAGTGAGTGATCAACTCAGTGGAATAAGAGAGCAGAGATTAGCATGTTATCAAATCAATAATGCGATAATAGTAAAGCAGTAAATCAAACATTCCTAATACTGTTGTTAATGCAATATGACATGACATGATGGATGCCCTCACCGCCATTCTCCCTCATACGACACCATCTGCGCCTGCGGCATGCTTGCATACCGCTCAGTGCTCCACATCTTCCAGGCACATGCAATGTGATGTTGATATGATTACCGCGTTATTATTTATCCTTTTCATACAGTAATATTGGGAAACTAAGGTACTTCTCTTATATCAATCCCAACACAGATCCTGTCTAGGGTCGTCACTCCTAGTAATCTCATATGATGTATATTTTGTAGGTCGCTGCAAGGGCTGTCAGGGCTGTTGCTCGCACTCGTTGCACCGCTCCCCCATCACCTTATCAATACAGACCTACTTGTACTCTCGTCGCTACGGAAGGGTCGTTGCCTCCCTTAGACTCCGAATACACTCGAGGTCACTACAAAGGGCTGCCAGGACTGTTGCTCGCGCTCGTTGCACCGCTCCCCCATCACCTTATCAGTGTAGGCCGACAGCAAGAATATAGTGTCCCATACCACCATAATCTACTCACAAGTATGGGTTGCTCACTGGTCACTACGGGGAGGTTTGTGGCCCCAGCATAGGCCGACAGCTTGACCACGGTGTCCCATACCACCATGCCCGGCTCATGAGTCTTTATGGATCAAGGTACCATGGTTGACAGGGTTTTTAATGGTAAGTTTAGTACCCTAGGTTCAAGCGGTTATGACTCATACATGGTGAACATACAATGGCCAGTCGGGTTACTTGACCAGCTTGACTAGTACGATCGCATCTCAAACTGAGCGACATGAAGTGCGTAAAACACTTCGCGTGGCCTAACCACTGCCGCCAACTCCAAAACACGACTCGTGTTCATCGACGTGTCCTTCGTGGCAAAGATAAGCCAACCACAAATTTACTCGGTTACCGACTGCCTGGACTAAGTATAGTCCTAAATATTTATGAATCTACATCAGCAATCATATAAAGGTAATGAAAATGCAGTACAACAATGTGAGCATGTTAACACATGTTATAACATACAACTTAAGTAAATCATCTAGCACATACATTTCTTACATATGATGAAATCATACATATAGCCAACATGAAGGAAATCATTTACATCAGCATATTATTTGAGAATTCAATCTCAAAACTATTTCACAACACCATTTAATTCAATAAATACTAATACAAATATTTATATAAACACTTAGTCTACACACTTAAGTCTACATATTGTATGTCGACTCAAAGTGCACATTTGGGCGAATCTCTTCGCCAAAATGATTATGCATGCATTCCTAATATCCTAAGGTGACAAAAAGCCATGTCAATCATATCAGCAAAATATAGATGCAAACAGTATTTCCTACAAATGACTAAAATGCCCTAAATCTCATATTTTTCGTCTGCTTACGAAACAGGAAACGGACAGCATGTTGTACATGTCAAACGGCGTTGCCATCGATAATCTACTATTAAACGATGTTGAAAGCATTGATAACAGCCAATCAAAGCGTCTAAAATTCGCACCTTTCACTTTAGATGTGTATCGTTTCGACCGGAGTGTATACGCTTCGTCAACGGCGTACAGGTGACCTAATACACACGTACATCAGCTACTTTGCTATTTGAATCGAAACAATCCCCAAATCAACAAGTGGTTAGGGTTTTTCTTACTTAGAAGTGCGTTGGAATCACCGGGAAAGTGATTGGAGTGCGTTGCTTAAGAACGTGCAGCAGCAGCAGCAGGTGGTAGAAAATCTCTCCCACCCTCTCTCAAAATCTCTCACTTTCTCTCTCTCCCAATCTAAGGTTCTTAGCAAATTCGTATGGGAGAGATATGAGAGGGTTTGAAGCCCTTTTATAAGCCCAAACATGTCCAAAACAGACTCCAGGTCAAGGTATACTTAAGTTATATCTAAATCGGGACTGTTCCGATCCTAAAGACCATTTCGGGAGGTCCCCTGGCTGAACGCGGTTGGACTTAAGCTCATGGTCACTGGATGTTGCTCACACCCAGTTTTCAGTCCGGTAGAGTTCGTAGATCGCACGTGGCGGTCCATTTTCAGTTCAGCGGTTATCGCACCTAGATCAGGTCTACAAGTCTCATGATATGAAAGAAAATTTTTTCCTGATCCGAGGGTGTAATTTGGCTGAATTCTGACGGTCAGAACGCTTAATAATAATGCGCCAAGTCACGTGCCAGATTTGAATTAAAATTTTCAAATCTAACCCCTTTCTCACTCTCTTCACTCCGAACCCAGTAAAATAGCGTCAGGACATCAGTTGGACTTGATTTTCGAGATGAACGTCAAGTCCAACTAGGCGGTCAGGATTGTCTAAGTTCGGGGTAATCGAACTTCCGATGTGCGGTCTAGAGCCGATACAAAGTTTCCAAGGTGCTCCAGAGAGTAATCAGGAATAGAGTTTGATCCCAGGCTTTACGGTATCGTAGCATCACCTATCCTATACGTTTTGGCTCTAGCAGATCATATTGAAAGTGATTGGTGCGAATTTCACCGGCCATCTAGTGCAGCGCTAGGTGATTCTCATTAGATTTCTAAAGGAAGTAGCCTATAATGATCTCTGTTTGAGATGATATTCGAAGGATGGGGTGAGGGTATTTGGGAACGAAAGAAGGAAGAGTTTGGAGGGGTGGTTTTTACGAAAACTCAAACATTTGGAGCGAAAGGAGAGCTTGGAGGGTCACTTTGTGAAGGAAGTACTTCTTTTGGGGGGTTTCAAGGTTCGACCCGCATACCAGGGGGCTATACAACACCCCAAACACCTCCAGCCCAAAGGACGGACCTAACCGGTGATTTTCACTGGCGATGCATTGCGGAATCGACGATGGCATCACCGACGAAATCTCAAACCGGTGATAGTGGCCATATGAGCTGGGTTCCCCCTGTCCCTAGGGTCCCAAAAAAGTATGGGGCGAACCTTGGTTCATTGTGGTTTGGCCTAGAGAGGCTCAAAACTCCATTTGGGGTGTTCTGGGTCCAGTCTGTAAACCAAAATGAACTTATGCATCATGTAACATATGATTTTGAGGTAGGAGAAGCTAATCTATCTAACTAACCCATCTGTTACAAAATATTTCAAATTTGGAATGGCCAAAAGGCTAATTTTCATTTATTTTTATCATTTATAGTAAAGTTTTGTCCAAGTTTTATTTTATGTCATTTACATATTAGGATTTATGCCTAATATGAAAATACTTAGAAAAAGTTGAAGAACGGGGTGGTAAGAGGAAAAATTTTGAAGGAATTGGATGAAACCCGGTTTTTAGGCCCTAGCGATTGAGTGTAAGGATTGTGGTTACCCCACGACCCAAGGACATGTATTTTAGGGTTTTTAATTCTCCTAGGATCATCACAAACCCACCTCTTAACAACCTACTAGCTACTTACATCGCCTCACACGACCTGAGATGCATTATGGACTCGATCGAAACGAACGAGTTGTGTAGACTTCGACTATTGGTGAAACTGTGATCCTATTAGTGTTTCTAGGTTCTTCATCATGAAGAACTTATGATTAGTGGTCTTTACTATTTAGACTTGAGTATTTGTGTCTAATATGGAAGTATTTAGAGAAATTCGAAGAAGAGGTGGTGAAGGGTGAGATTTTGAAGGAAACAGGGAAAAATTGATTTTTAGACCTTGGGATTGATCATTGAGAGTGAAATGGTTGACCCATTTCCTAAGGACGTCTAATTCCTGGTAGGAAAAAATCTAGGGTGTTACAGTTTCAGGGTAATGTAGCGTTAACAATTCTAGAGGTTTTGGGTCTTACAGATCGCATTAAAAGCTATCGGTGCTAATTTCACAGGTAATCTAGTGTAGCGCTAGCTAATACACGTTAAGTTTCTATAAATGATTTCTTTGGCTTTGGAATTGAATCCTGAGAGGTTACCAATGTGTTATGGTTGACCCATTGTCGAAAGACGTCTAATTCCAGGTAGGCAAAAATTTGGGGTGTTACAGTGCCTAACAGATGATTATTAATGTTTTTTATGGGAGGATAACCCCTCTCAACTTTTGTACGTTGTGTGGTGCACAAAAGTCAGCGATTGACTTAATCTTTAAGCCCGAGGCCCACCATGGAATGGTGCATCTGACTGATGGGATAGATGTTTGCATGCATCACAGTGGGGCCCATACAGGTTGACCTCATGGGAAGTTCCCATAATCTTGACTGCATAGAACCATTTCCATATATATATAGATATATATATGTATGTGTGTATATATATATATATATATATATATATATATATATATATATATATATATATATATATATATATATATATATATATATATATTCATGAAAATTTGACAATATTTTAGAATATTCTTTGAATATGAATGATATGGGTTACTCGCATATTCCATCATATAATCATTGATATATGCATATTAAGAATTCATGCCTCAATTGCATGTTCTCATAAGTGGAGATGTAATATGATGAGCATATAATTATGAATGATGAATCTTCTTTCTATCAATTCATGCTTGAATTACATATTTTCATAACTGAAGACATGGCATGGTGATAATATAAATATTGCTCGTTAGCATACACTAAACAATATTCTCCTTTAATGGGAAGAACTACCTTAGAGTTTAAATTAGTATTCCTAAGGTTCCATACACAGTTTAGGCTCTCAGGTATTTGGAGAGACCACAGTTTAAGCTCTTGAGTATTTGGAGCCAGTAGGGCTTATGTAAAATGGTCTTTGTATGTAACACCCCAAACTTTTCAATATCTGAGTATTGAACGTTCTCGAGTGTTACCATGAAATTTAATGTAATATGTACATGTGTACGATACCAATCTAACTATCCTAACCTTACATCTATTCTCTAATACGAATCTAACCCTTGAGAATAGTCTCCATCTATAAATTAAGTCATTCGACCGTTGATCATTTGTTTAATACATGTACATTCTCCTAACTAAATCAATATATGACCGTTCATCCATGATGATTTATACATAAGTTCTTTAATAATAATTACTTAGAAACATGCCCACAACCACATAGAACCATTAGATTTCACAAAACTCTTAGATCAGAAATAATTATGAAAATGCCATTAAACTATGCCCTAAATTCCAAAGCACATGGTTCTCATGATCAATTTCATGTAAAACTATATATCAAGCATAACTATCATAAATTAACTATACATGTTATTTTTCAACCCTTAAATCAGCAAAATCAATGGTTAAAACAAATATCCACCTGAGAGTGGCCCACCTAAGCTTCGGACCTATCAGATCTTTAACCAGGGGCCCACTTAGACCCTAAGGTGGGCTAACAAAATGAATGGGTAGAGTATATTTCTTCAAAACATCACTATGGGCCCCACAGTTGACTATAAGTGTGCACTTACATGTGCACCGACAATGCATTGAACGAGGAATTGGGTTAAACACGGTTTGACCCGACCAATCGTGCAAAGAAGAAGGAAATCATTTTTTTCGTCTTGCGATAACAATGAGTGATCATCCGCTCGGCTACCATCATCATTTGTATAGATGACTAGAGCCATCCAATCGGTTCAGGTGATGAATTCGACCAAAATCATGGCGACCATGTGCATTCATGCACACATGTGAGCTCACAACGACAAGAAAATGTAACGCTACGCTGATTAGTGGTGTGGCCCACTTAGAATTCAAATCTATTCCAAATTTTGGTCCATGATTGGACATTAATCCAACAAATAGAAGAGTGGTATAGATTCTTCAAAGTGATACAAAAGTGGCCCCACTGACTTCATGAAAGGGTCAGAACTAGACCCCTTATGCATGCAAGCAAAGTCCCCTTTATGTACGCAAACAGAGTTCGTTTTGGAGAGGCTGTGACTCATCTCTGATAATAAAATGAATGATCTGGACCGTCCATCTTGTCTAGAGGAGGAATCCGACTAGAACCTCGACCTTTTCGCAATTTATTCTATCAGATGGATGGTTGTTGCAAGCCTTACAAAAGAACATCAAGAGAAGATTCGTACGAACCATTTTTCACTATCCATAATAGAGAGGTGAGGTTTCTGACCGCCTCTATGTCAATCGAAAGAAAGGCTCAGGTGAAAGCCCATGTGCAAGTCTTTAGTTACACAAGGAATATTTCTAGCATAAGCGAAAACCGAAGGGTTGGCGTCCGTGTTCCTTGCTGCGTAAATAAACTTACATAACGAGACTTCCGGGCTCGAACCCTATAAAGGAGTCTAGCAATTTCGAAAAACAAGAGAAAGAGGAAAAAGAAAAGAAAAGAAAAGAAAGAACAGAGACAGAGAAAACCCCAGTCGTCCAGTTGCAGCGTCCGACCAAGAAATAGAAAGAAAGAGAAGAAAGGAGGATAGAGAAAGAAGAAGATGCCCTTGCTGCTAGAAGACATCCACAGAGAAGCAGAGAAGAAGAAATCAAAAGTGAAAGAGAGAGAGAGAGAGAGAGAGAGAGAGAGAGAGAGAGAGTAACATCTTCGAAAAATCCATACTTAGACCCGAGTACCACCTCTTGCAGTTAATCCTTTAGAACCAAATCCTTTAGAAATTTAACGTGTATTAGCTAGCGCTAAACTAGATTACCTGTGAAGTTAGCACTAACCACTTTAAATACGATCTGTAAGAACCAGAACCTATAGAATTGTTAACGCTATATTACCTTGAAATCTAGGATCTAATTCTAAACCCAGTTGCTCCCGGGAGTACTTTGAAACTTCGTATCGGACCTGGACCGCACGTCGAAAGTCTGATAGCGATGAACTTAGACCACTATGACCGCTTAGTTGGACTTGACTATCACCTCAAAAATTAAGCCCAAACGATGTCCTCAGACCATTTCCTTGAGTCTGGAGTGAAGAGTGTGAGAAAATGAAGTTTTCTAAGCATTCTGACCATTGGTTTTTGCCCCAAATTCACCCTCAGATCGGGGAAGGTGGCCCATTCATGTCAAAGCACTTGTGGCCTTGATTGAGTTTCGGTGACCGTTGAACTGAAACTACTCCGCCACGGATGATCTGGGAAGCCGATCGGACTGAAAACTTAACTTGCTTAAGATTCAATATCAGTGACCTTAAGTCCGACCGCATTTGATAAGAGAACCTCAAGAAGTGTTTCGTTGGACCAGAAAGAGCCCGATTTGGTTATAACCTAAGTATACCTTGGCCCTAGGTCCATTTATGTCGCTTTTGGGCTTTTAAAAAGGCCGTAAACCCGTATTCTCATATCCCATACAAATTTTCAACCCTAACTAAGTGAAGAGAGAGAAAAGAGAGAAAGTAAGAGAGAACCAGGTATTTCTCCGTGGAATTCTTCCCAGTTCTTCTATGTATCGATCCTGCATATCTGAATCATTATTCTGGCGATTCTGATTCCGTTCTTGGGAAGTTAAGAAAACCCTAACCTTTTTTGAAGCTTAGAATCGTTTGAGTGAAGTTGTAGCTAACCTGTTTCATGCCTTAATTAGCTTATCCGTCGTTGACGAAGACTTATCGTCTGAATCATATCTACTATGCATTTTCTGGTTTAAGGTACGGAATATATACGTTTAAGTTATGGTTTTCAAGACTTTCAATGATAGATAATGATTTATTCTTGCCTAGGATGCTATTACACATGCTAAACATGCTATCCGTATTGATTTATGTATACATAAAACCTATGTTATAAATAGAGTATTTCATGTATATGTTAGAATACCCGTATATGTATGGAATTTACTGTTATGATTGCCATAATTATTTCACATAGATATATGATTGTTATGTATGCGGCAACTCCTCGACGAAAGCACTCGCCCTAATATATAATGGAGTCGACATACGTGATGTATGTTGAATAGTGTAGTCTAAGTGTTTGTATAAATGTTTGAATGAGTTAGCATTTAGTAAAGTATGATTTTTAAGGTTGTTGAGATATAAATCTCAATCACCTTACCTGTGTGTATGATTTCCTCCATGAATTGTTTAGCCTAAATTATTCATGTTAACTGTATGTATTTATGTTCAAGTTATATTTCACCACATGTTCATATGAATGTAGGATATGAATCAAATGCCTATTATTGAGCCTGTATGTGATTGGGACTATACTACAGTCCAGGTAATCGGTAACCATCCCTAAACTGGTGGTTGAGGTTATTTTCACCGCGCAGGATAAGTCTGACGAAATCGAGTCATGCTTGGGATGTTCGACAGAGGTCAGGCCACACGGAATGCTTATGCATTCCATGTCGATCAACTCAATGTGTGCTTGGCCTAGTTGAGCTTATCAACTAACCTGATTGACCGATGTATGTTCAACATGTTTGGTCACTGCTGTTTGAATCTAAGGCACTGAACTCACTAGTGAAGATCCCGTTAACCTTGGTACCGCGATCCCTTAAGACTCATGAGCTAGACATGGTGGTATGGGACACCGTGATCGGGTGTCGGCCTACGCTAGGGCGACGAGCCTCCCCATAGTGACCAGTGAGCATCTTACTCTCGTGAGATGATTATGGTGGTATGGGACACTATATTCGTGCTGTTGGCCTACATTAATTGGTGACAAGCCCTTTATAGTGACCTCGAGTATATCCTGACACTGCATATGGACGACGAGCCTTGTTGTAGTATCTAGGATATAACTAGACCTGTATTGATTGGTGACGACCCCTTTACAGCGATCTAGAACCGTAACATCGTCTGAGATTTCCTAAGACTGATAACCCTAGAATGAATCATTGTTTAGGAATTGATATAAGGGAGGTGTCTTAGCTTCTCAATCCTACTGTATGAAAAGGACTAATAAGAACTAGATAATCATGCTCATAATATTAAACTGCATGTGCCATTGGCGTTGGTGTAGAGCATTGAGGAAGTGACTGACATGCGCGACCGTAAGATGAAGATCGCAGAGGGAGATTATGGTGAGGGCATGCATCGTTCCCTCATATCATTTTTACATTAACAAGAGTATCTAGGACATGTTTGATTATACTGCTTTATCAGTACTACTTGATTGAATTGATAACATCTTAACCTTTGCTATATTGTTCCACTGAGTTGATCACTCACTCCCACGTTCTAGGACAGTGTTTAAACACCAACCAGACTCTGACTTAGATGCAAGTGATGGTGATGCCGGCAAGGCGGAGCCAGAGTTCGACGAGGACGAGGAGGCTTTTTTGTTCATGCAGTTCTCAGGCGGGTTCATGTGAGCCTTGTCCTGTCTGGCGGGGATTCTGGGTTATGATCGTATTGATTATACACAGTTTGATACATGTATTTTGATACATAGTTTGTAATTATTGTCCAGGCTGAGCACGCATATTTTGGGGATTATTTTGGTTTATATATTTACTTAAGACTTTCACTTGCATTTTCTCACTATCCCTGAATTATGTCTACTGATTTGGCTTAATCTACTTCATGTTTTATGCACTAATACAGACAACATACATCCATAATTAATTATGTTGCGTAAGTGATGTTTTGGAACTCGGGAGCTGAGTTATGCTCGACCCTCGAATTTCAGGGCATTACAAGTTGGTATCAGAGCGTGATCTGGATTAAACTGGACCTGGGTTATGGTCACACAATGCATGTTAACGCCACTATAGTGTAGGAGGGTGCGAGAATAATCTAGACACAGGTTTAGGACTCCCAGTTTTGTTGTTGGCGAAAGTTTACTGAAAACGATCACCGAGATCGAGTCTGTGCACACACTTGATCACACATGACGACCTCAAACCACTTCTAGACCATCAATCAACAGGTTTAGATCATGTTTCAATCCATTTCAGCTGTTAGAAATTGGTAATTATCCATATATATTCACTTTGTTCCGAATCGACTCGAATCGTGCCAAACCGAACTAAGGGCCCAATCGGGGCTGTTTTAGAGGGACCCAAGGTGGGACCCATATCAATTTGGACCTAAGGGGGGGGGGGAGGACCTCGCCGGTGGGGCAAGCCCTCTCCGGGAGGTCCAGAGACAGGCAAGGCCCTCGCCGACCAGCGGGCTCAGCTGGGTCAGGCCATCGGACCGATGGTGTTTGAGGACTTGTGGACCTCACTGGTCCACGGTTCTTCGATTAAAACCCTCCCAAATACCTACTTCCTTCACAAAATCTACCTCCAAGCTCTCCCTTTTTTTCAAAATAGCTCATTTCTCTCTCAAATCATCCTTCCTTCTTTCTTTCATTTTCCTTCAAGCCTCACATCCTTCCACCATCCTCAGCAATACCCATCTTCCAACTCTTTCATTTCCTTTGTTTTGAGCTCCTAAATCCCCCATTTAAGTATCAAATTCGTGCAAACCCACTACCCATCCTATTTTTTCATTTTCTTTTCTCAATATCCCTTTTCTTTGAGCCTTTACACCCTCTTTGAGGCTCAGATCCATGGAGACCCATATAGTTCATCCCTTTCCTTCCTTTTCTTCCCTTTTCCATGGCTTTCATGGAGGTTGTTGTGGCCCTTTTCTCCATTTCCTCCATGTTTTCTTTCATGGAGAAGAAGAGAGCCCCTGTTGATGAAGTTAGGCCAAGTCGCCCAACCTGTTCTAGAAGACCAAGGGGTACCACCACTAGTTCAAGCGCCACTCATGAATTGCAGACGAAGAGGGATCTAGATCTTCATGCTACATTAGGAAGATCCCTATTGGCAGAGTTGTCCCATGGTGTTTTTGAAGGCCGCAGGGTCCTGTTTGAAGTCATGTTGATGAGCGGCTGTTTGGAGAATTTCTGTTGTTCGAGCGGCTAGTTAAAGCCGGGTGGGGTCCGTTATTTGAAGGTGAGGGTTGTGTTAATGTGGGTACTGTTCGAGCTTTTTATGTCCACATCCGAGAGCCAACGCTGGAGCCCTTGCAGTTTAGAATTCTGGTCGGAAGAGATCGGGTGGCTACAGTTGACGCTGCTTTGATATCTCATATTTTGAATGTGCCACTTGGAGAGGTTCATGCCAGTGAGAAGAATCTGAATAGTGCACATGAGAGGGATCGTCGCGCACGATTCCTTTATGGTCGTCTAGTTGAATGACAGCCTAATAGAAGCCTCTTAGTGATAAATATGTCAGACGACTTCCGTTTTCTTCACCACATCTGTACGTTCAATGTTTATCTAAGGTGGAGCAACCGCAATGAGTGCACGCACCTGATGGTGGATTTTTTATGTCAGGTGGGGCAGGGAGAGTAGATTTGTATGCATACATATGTCTTACGATAGATAATCCTTATTGCACGTTCAAATAGAAGGATTAAATCTCTCCCATTCGGTTGACTCATATGTAGGATTGCACTTGAGTTTGGCTATAGGCTTGGGGCGGAGTTGTCGGTGCCAGTCCATTACATTTGCAAGACTACTTTCAATCAGATGAAGATCGGGCCTCGGCAGTGACAAGCCCTCCTTGAGCAGAGCGAGGATGAGTATGAGAGTGAAGAAGAGGAAAATAATGAAGAAGGTGGACCAGAGATAGGAGAGGAAACAAAGCAGGATGAAGAAGAAGAGGAGGCTCATGATACTGATGAGAGTCCTCCTCCTGTGACTCAGGAGCATGATCCTGATAGGGCTGATAGAGAAGCCCGTTTAGTTAGGCTTGAGGAGGGCCAGGCCACTCTTCAGTAGGACATTATGGATTTGCATGGCTACGTGAAGCACAAGTTTAGGAAAGTAACCCGCACTTTGAAGACCGTCCTGTGTTGTCTGCAGGATAAGGGTACCCCTCCTCCATCACCAGATTATGAGGAATAGTCTTTTATATAGTTGGTGTTTGTCTGTCTGTTACTTATTCTTATGTGTGATTTGGTAGTTGTTTAGTGGTTTAGTAGTTTTTTAGTGCTTGAAGCTTAGTTGTTTTGCTCACATGCTTTCTCCGTCGCGATTCATGTAATGCTACACTTGATGTATTGTGACATTTTGTTAATGAAATGCATGTTATTTTTTTGGTTGTGAAGTTAATGTTATGGGTGGACTGTGTGAATGCCTAATCTTCATGGTTGTACCCTTTGTTGTGTGTAGGGTATGCCACCTAAGGGCTCGAGATCTTTGACCCGTCTCTCTCTGGGTGATTCGCTTGATAGGGCCCTTGCCCTGAGCGATAGTCATATGGACCCCCATTTGGGCCCATCTTGTTCTGATCCCATGCCGGGTTCTTAGCCGACTTTTGGCCCTACTGCTTGGCCGCCTCCTGTGACACCTTCTTTGGTGCCTCCTGTCACACCTACGGTTCCTGAGCAGAACCGTGCGTCTGCGTCGACGCCTTCTACATCATAGTCTGCTCCACCTCTTGATAGGCTAGAGCAGATGATGCTGTTGATGCAACAACAGCAGATATAGCAACAACAGCAACAGTTCTTATCCTCCATGGCTGGTATCTTTGCTCAGTTGATGGGGGCGACTCCACCTGCCTCGCCTCTATACCCTGTTAGGAATACTAGTGTCAGCGACACATTCGAACAATTTCAGCGCTTGAGGCCTCCTACATTTACGGGTACTCACAGACCTGAGGAGGCTGAGTATTAGATCAACCGCATCTCTAAGATGCTGAGACCGTTGCACTATTCTAAGGTGGAGCAGGTTGAGCTTGCCACCTTCATGTTTGAGAAGGAGGCCAGCTTATGGTGAGATAGCATCCTCCGTATAGTTGCGGAGGGATTTGTTTGGACGTGGGCGACGTTCGAGGCTCGCTTCCAAGAGAAGTATTTGTTGGTCACTTACCGACATGAGAAGGAGAGTGAGTTCCTTCGCCTTCGCTAGGGAGGAATGGTGGTGACTAGCTAGGGAGGAATGTCGGTGACTAAGTACGAGAACCAGTTTATGGAGCTGGGTAGCTATGCTCCTTTAATTCTGGATGATCAGCCATTGAGGATGCGGCATTTTTCTTAAGGTCTGCGGCCTGAGATTCGATCAAAGATGTGCTGTGCGAGAATCTCTTCTTATGCTGAGTTGGTGAGCATGTCCTTATAAGCTGAGCAGGATGGGGATAGGTTATCCCGCATGCGTGCACCTATGGTTCCCAGGCCGCGACCTGATTTCCCAAGTAGGCCTTTCCTCGGTAAGAGGCCTCGTATCGATTCACTGTCGGGGATTGTGGCATCTCCTACCCATGTGAGGTGTCCTGATGTGTGGTGCAACTATTGTAAGAAGCCAGGCCACACTGAAGTGTCTTATTTTTCCAGGATGGGAGATAGTGGTTTCTCGCCACCTTAGAGGATCGATCGTCCGATACCTTAGGCTATTTCTGCACCACCCCTTCGATCAGCACCAGCTCATCCTTCCTTCAGACCTCCAGCACCCCGATTTAGGCCGCCACAACAACCCATGGTTCCTCCATCGCATCACCCACAACAGGCTTGGGTTCATGCGCTCACAGCTGAGGCGCCCGAGGCAGATTCAGCACCAACATCTTTTGAGGTTCCCGCTCACATCTTAGGTATGCCTATTTTCTTATTGGTGGACACTGGGTCCACTATTTCGATCATCTCTTGTTCTGCGGTCAAGTGGCTAGGTTTGGTTATGGCTCCTGCGAAGGGAGTGAGACTCACGAAAGCTGCAGGGACTACTTCGGATTTTACTTGAACCTGTGAGTCTTGCTCGATAGATTTGGGTAGTAGGACAGTGGTCGTCGACTTGATTGTCGCCCCATTGTGTCATTATGATGTTATATTTGGGATGGATTGGCTCACGAAGATGAGGGCAGAGATTGATTACGAGGCTAGAGTTGTGACAACCTATGGACCTGAGGGCGCGATCTTTTCCTTTCCAGTTTAGGTCAGTTGGTCCTGTCATGTAAGCAGTTATGCATCCTTATTAGAGAGTTCTGATGTTCTGACATTAGAAGTTATGCCAGTGGTTCGTGTTTGAAAAGATTCCAAGGCTTCCTCCTCGGTGTGAGATTGACTTCACTATTGATCTTGTGCCCGATGCAACACATATTTCCTTGCCGATGTATCGTATGCCTCCATGTGAGATGGAGGAACTGAGGAGACAGATCAATGTATTGTTAAAGGAAAGTTTTATTCAACCGAGTGTGTCACCTTGGGGAGCGCCTGTCTTGTTTGTGAAGAAGAAAGACGGTTCCCTGCGGTTATATATTGATTATCGCAGGCTGAATTAGGTGACAGTGAAGAACAAGTATCCCTTGCCCAGGATTGATGATCTATTTGATCAGCTAAAGGAGGCAAGCTATTTCTCAAAGATAGATTTACAGTCTGGGTATCATCAGTTACGCGTCAGGGATGAGGCGTGCAAAAGACTGCGTTCAGGACCAGTTTTGGTCATTATGAGTTTCTTATGATGTCTTTTGGACTCACGAATGCTCCGGCCGTGTTCATGGATATGATGAACAGAGTGTTTCGACCATTTCTGTTCAAATTTGTCATTATCTTTATCGATGACATTTTGATGTACTCCACGAGTCGGGAAGAGCATGAGGAGCACCTGAGAGCAGTATTGAATACTCTAAGAGAGAACTGGTTGTTCGCGCAGTATAAGAAATGTGACTTCTGGAAGGAAGAAGTTAAGTTCCTGGGACATGTAGTGTCCAAGGAAGGTATTGTTGTAGACCTCGCTAAGGTTACTGTGGTTCAAGATTGGAAGCAGCCCAGTTCAGTTACTGAAGTGAGGAGTTTTCTGGGTCTGACAGGTTACTTTCGACGATTCATTCGAGACTTTTCCAAGATTACTAGACCATTGTCTCAGTTGACACGGAAAGATTTAAAGTTTACCTGGAATGAAAAGTCCGAAGCAGCTTTTCAGGAGCTGGAGGACAAGTTGACATCCGCCCCTATGCTAGTATTGACAGAGCAAGGGGTTAAGTATACAATATATACTGATGCGTCTCGCATTGGTCTAGGTTGTGTCCTGATGCAGAGGGACAAGGTGATTGCGTATGCCTCGAGATAATTAAGGAAGCACGGGGAGAATTACCCTATACATGACCTAGAGTTGGCAGCTGTCATTTTTGCATTAAAGCTCTGGAGACATTACCTCTACTGAGAGGAGTTCGAGCTCTTTTGCGACCACAAGAGCCTTAGATATATATTCTCACAGCGAGACTTGAATATGAGGCAGCGCCGATGGATGGAAACTTTGAAAGACTTTAAGTTCGAGGTTTCCTACCATCCGGGCAAGGCAAACCTTATGGAAGATGCATTGAGCCGTAAGAAGACTATAAAATTTATAGCTCCGCTTATGATTGCAGAATGGGATATGGTGGAGTTCGTGCGATACTTTGAGCAGAAACTCACGGTAGAAGAGCCATATGAAGTCGTCGCACATGTTCGTATATAGCCCCTCTTAGATGGCCAGATTATCGAGGCTCAAGCTGATGATGAGCCTCTAGTGAAGATGAATGAGCAAGTTGGTACTGATGAGGACTATGAGTGGACTATTGGTACAGATGGGGGCTTGCGTTATCGAGGCCGCCTATGTATTTCAGACATTCCTGACTTGAGACAAGAGGTTCTCGAGTCAGCCCACAGTTCGAGGCTTGTAATGCATCCAGGTAGCACGAAGATGTATCAAAACATGAAAAGATCGTACTGGTGGGATAATATGAAGGTTCACATTACTGAGTTCGTATCCTGTTGTCTCACGTGTCAGCAGGTTAAGGCAGAGCATCGCAAACCTCCTAGATTGCTTCAACCCATGCCCATAGCTGAATGGAAGTAGGACTTTATTTCCATGGATTTTATTTCTGGACTACCGAAGATGAGGAAGGGACATGACTCTATTTGGGTGATCGTGGATAGGTTGACGAAGTCAGCTCATTTCCTACCGATCGGAGTTACGAATTCTGCAGACGAGTTGGCTAGGTTGTATATTAAGGAGATTGTACGTCTGCATGGAGTTCCCTTGGAGATCGTATCAGATCGAGACGCGTAATTCACATCTATCTTCTGGACTCGTATCTAGGAAATAATGGGTGTGAAGCTGAAGTTCAATACCGCGTTTCATCCGCAGACAGACGGGCAGAAAGAGCGTGTGAATCAGATTTTAGGGGATATGTTTCGAGCTTGTGTGTTGGACTTCAAGGACAGTTGGGATGACTGTCTTCCTTATGCAGAGTTCGCGTATAACAATAGTTTTCAGGCGAGTATTGGTATCACTCCCTATGAGGCACTGTATGGTCGCCCATGTAGAGCGCCGCATTGTTGGGTAGAAGTGGGCAAGAAGACTCTGATTGGCCCAAAGTTAGTTCAGGCGACCTCAGAGAAGATCGGCATTATTCGACGTCGACTGCTCTCAGCACAGAGCATGCAGAAGAGCTATGCCGATTCGAGACGGCGACCGCTTGAGTTTGATGTTGGGGATCATGTATTCCTTAAGGTTTCCCCTATGTGAGGAGTTCTTCGATTTGGTAAGAAAGGGAAGCTCACGTCGAGATTTATTGGCCCATTCCAGATACTTGATCGAGTGGGGGCAGTAGCGTATCGCCTTGCTTTATCCACACCACTCGCAGGCGTGCATAACGTATTCCATGTGTCCATGTTGAAGAAGTATGTTCCTGATCCTTCGCATATTATCAGTTGGGAGCAGGTGCAGTTGAGCGAGGATGCCACTTATGAACTGCGATCGACGCGTATTTTAGATAGGAAGGAGCAGGTTTTGCGTAGCAAGGTTATCCCACTTGTGAAAGTACTGTGGACGCATCATAGTGAAGAAGAAGCTACTTAGGAGACTAAAACTGAGGTCAGGAAGAATTACCCCCCAGATCCTCGAGGAGTATGAGAAGGTACGAATTTTAAGGACAATTTTTTCTTTAGGGGGGTAGATTGTAACGTCTTAGAAAAATCCGTACTTAGACCCGAGTACCACCTCTAACAGAAATTTTTTAGAAATTTAACGTGTATTAGCTAGCGCTAAACTAGATTACCTGTGAAATTAGTACCAACCACTTTAAATACGATCTGTAAGACCCAAAACCTATAGAATTGTTAACGTTATATTACCCTGAAATCTAGGATCTAACTCTAAACCCAGTTGCTCCCAAGAGTACTTTGAAACTTCATATCAGACCTGGACCGCACGTCGAAAGTCTGATAGCGATGAACTTAGACCACTATGACCGCTTAGTTGGACTTGACTATCACCTCAAAAATCAAGCCCAAACGATATCCTAAGACCATTTCCTTTAGTTCGGAGTGAAGAGTGTGAGAAAATGAAGTTTTTAACGAAATTAAATATGAATTTTAGTAATCTGAGTCTTGTCGCTTGTGCGCCTTTTCTAAGGGTTCTAACCGTTGGTTTTTGCACCAAATTCACCCTCGGATCAGGAAGGTGGCCCATTCATGTCAAAGCACTTGTGGCCCTGATCGAGTTTCGGTGACCGTTGAATTGGAATTGGTCCAGCATGGACGATCTGGGAACCTGATCGAACTGAAAACTTAACTTTCTTAAGATCCAATACTAGTGAGCTTAAGTCCGACTGCATTTGATAAGAAGACCTCCAGAAGTGTTCCGTTGGACTAGAAAGAGCCCGATTTGGTTATAACCTAAGTATACCTTGGCCCTAGGGCTATTTCCATTGCTTTTGGGCTTATAAAAAGGCCTTTAACCCTCATTCAAATATCTCATACGAATTTCCAACCCTAGCTAAGTTAAGAGAGAGAAAAGAGAGAAAGTAAGAGAGAACCAGGTATTTCTCCGTGGGATTCTTCCCAGTTCTTCTACGTATTGATCCTGCGTATCTAAATCGTTATTCTGGCGATTCTGATTCCGTTCTTAGGTAAGTTAAGAAAACCCTAACCTGTTTTGAAGCTTAGAATCGTTTGAGTGAAGTAATAGCTAACCTGTTTCATGTCTTAGGTAGCTTATCCACCGTGGACAAAGACTTATCGTCTGAATCATATCTACTACGCATTTTTTGGTTTAAGGTGCGGACTATATATGTTTAGGTTATGGTTTTCAAGACTTTCAATGATAGATAATGATTTATTATTGCCTAGGATACTATTACACATGCTAAACATGCTATCCGTATTGATTTACGTATACATATAACCTATGTTATAAATAGAGTATTTCATGTATATGTTAGAATACCCGTATATGTATGGAATTTACTGTTATGATTGCCATGATTATTTCACGTAGATATATGATTGTTATGTATGCGGTAACTCCTCGACGAATGCATTCACCCTAATATGTAATGGAGTCGAAATACGTGATGTATGTTGAATAGTGTAGTCTAAGTGTTTGTATAAATGTCTGAATGAGTTAGCATTTAGTAAAGTGTGATTTTTAAGGTTGTTGAGATATAAATCTCAATCACCTTACCTATGTGTATGATTTCCTCCATGAATTGTTTAGCCTAAATTATTCATGTTAACTGTATGTATTTATGTTCAAGTTATATTTCTCCACATGTTCATATGAATGTAGGATATGAATCAAATGCCTGTTATTGAGCCTGTATGTGATTGGGACTATACTACAATCCAGGTAATCGGTGACCATCCCTAAACTGGTGGTTGAGGTTATTTTCACCGCGTAGGATAAGTCTGACGAAAACGAGTCATGCTTGGGATGTTCGACAGAGGTCAGGCCACACGGAATGCTTATGCATTCCATGTCAATCAACTCAATGTGTGCTTGGCCTAGTTGAGCTTATCAACTAACCTGATTGACCGATGTATGTTCAACATGTTTGGTCACTGCTGTTTGAATCTAAGGCACTGAACTCACTAGTGAAGATCCCGTTAACCTTGCTACCGCGATCCCTTAAGACTCATGAGCACATAGTGGTATGGGACACCATGGTCCAGCTGTCGGCCTACGTTAGGGCAATGAGCCTCCCCGTAGTGACCAGTGATCATCTTACTCTCGTGAGCCGATTATGGTAGTATGGGACACTATATTCATGCTGTCGGCTTACATGAATTGGTGACGAGCCCTCTGTAGCGACCTCGAGTTTATCCTAACACTGCATATGGATGACGAGCCTTTTGTAGTATCTAAGGTATAACTAGACCGGTATTGATTGGTGACGAGCCCTTTACAGCAATCTAGAATCGTAACATCGTCTAAGATTTCCTAGGACTGACGACCCTAGAATGGATCATTGTTTGGGAATTGATATAAGGTAGGTATCTTAGCTTCCCAATCCTGCTGTATGAAAAGGACTAATAAGAACTAGATAATCATGCTCATTACATTACACTGCATGTGCCGTTGGCGTTGGTGTAGAGCACTGAGGAAGTGATCGACATGCGAGACCGTAAGATAAAGATCGCAGTGGGAGATTGTGGTGAGGGCTTGCATCATTCCCTCATATCATTCTTGCATTAACAAGAGTATCTATGACATGTTTGATTATACTGCTTTATCATTACCACTTGATTGAATTGATAACATGTTAACCTTTGCTGTATTGTTCATGTAACATCCCGAAAATCGGGGGTGGGGTAGAAACCCAACTCCCGAGTTCTAGAACGTCACTTATGCAACATAGATAATGATAAATGCATGTTGTCTGTAGAATGACATTAAACAAGATTGAGACTAAGCCAAAACAGCATATCATACTCCAAAGACAGTTAAATTAGCAAACAGAAGACTGATAAATACATAAAATATATAATTGATTGTAAGTCTCCAGAGTGTGAACATATTACCAGGTTAATTAAATACATTTATACTCCAAAAATGGAAAGAAAAGAATATACATGAGTGCTCCAAAAATATAAAATGACAAGTGCCAAGGCATCTAATCAACCTCCCTGTAATCCCGTCGATCAGAACACGGAGGAGAAGTCCTCATCATCATATAAGTCCGGCTCCGCTTCACAAGTAGCGCCATCATCTGCAACTACAACCAAGTCTGGTGGGTGTCTGGAAACACCATCCCGTAACATGGGAGTGAGTGATCAACTCAGTGGAATAATAGAGAAAAGATTAGCATGTTATCAAATCAATCATGCGTTAATAGTAAAACAAACAATCAAACATTCCTAGATACTGTTGTTAATGTATGCATGAAATGACATGATGGATGCCCTCACCGACATTCTCCCTCATACGACACCATCTGCATCCGCGACATGCTTTCTTTCCACAGTGCTCCACATCTTCCAGGCACATGCAATGCGATATGGATAATGATTACCAAGTTATTACTAATCCTTTTCATATAGCAGGATTGGGAAACTAGGGTACCTTCCTTATATCAATCTCAACACAGATCCTGTCTAGGGTCGTCACTCCTAGTAATCTCATACGATGTTATATTTATAAGTCGCTGCAAGGGCTGTCAGGGATGTTGCACGCACTCATTGCTCCTCTCCCCCATCACCTTATCAATACAGGCCTATTTATATCCTTAAGACTGCATCAGGACTCGTCGCCCCCATACAGTGTCAGGATAAACTCAAGGTCACTACAAAGGGCTCATCACCAATCAGTGTAGGCCGACAGCAAGAATATAGTGTCTCATACCACCATAATCTGCTCAGAGTAGGGTGCTCACTGGTCACTACGGGGAGGTTTGTGGCCCCAGCGTAGGCCGACACCTCAACCACGGTGTCCCATACCACCATGCCCGGCTCATGAGTCTTTATGTATCAAAGTATCATGGTTGATAGGATTTTCAATGGTAAGTTCAGTACCTTAGGTTCAAGCAGTTATGACTCATACAAGGTGAACATACAATGGCCAGTCGGGTTACTTGACGGTCTCGACTAGCATGAGCGCATCTCAAACTGAGCGACATGAAGTGCATAAAACACTTCGTGTGGCCTAACCACTGCCGCCAACTCAAAACACGACTCGCGTTCATCGACACGTCCTTTGTGGTACATAGAAACCAACCACGAATTCAATTTGTTACCGACCGCCTGGACTAACGTATAGCCCCAAGCATTTGTAAACAACATCAAAAATCATATGAGAGTCATAGAAATGAATATAAATAATACAAGCATGTTGACACATGTTATAACATACCACGTAAGCAAATCAACCAACACTTGCATTCCACATAAATCATGAAAGCAATTCATATAGCTAACATGGTGGAAATCATATACATGATCATATTATTTGAGAATTCATTCTCAAAGCTAAGCTACAACAACATTAGCTCAATACAAACTAATACAATCATTTATACAAACAACCAGACTACACAACTCCAACGTACGTTACATATGTTGATTCCAACATATAATATGACAAATCCTAATATCAAGGAGATGTGTAATACACAACAGTCATGTTCTTACATTCAATATATATGGCAGACATAAATCATATTGATTTAGGCATTTCAACAAACACTTAGTCTACACACATTAGTCCACATAGCATATGTCAGCCAATATGTGCGTTAGGGCGAATCTCTTCGCCAAACAGATCATACACGCATTTCTAATATCATAATACGATAAATAGCCATGGCAATCATTTCAGCAAAATACAGACTTATACCGTATTTTTTATAAATGCCTAAAATACCCTAAATCTCATATTTACCGTACGTTTATGAAACGAAAAATAGACAGCATGTTGTACATGTCAAACGGTGTTACCGTCAATAATCTCCTATTAAACGACATTGAAAGCTTTGAAATCAGTCAATCTAAGCATCTAAAATCCTCGCCTTTCGGCTTAGACGTGTATCGTTTCGAATAGAACGTATACGCTTCGTCAACAGCGTAACGGCGACCTAATGCACAAGATGTATAAGCTACTTTGCTATTTGAATTGACGAAATCCTAAATCAACAAGTAGTTAGGGTTTTCCTTACCTAGAAGTGTGTTGAAAATCACCGGGAAAGTGATTCGAACGCATTGCTTTGGTATGTGTAAAAGGTGGAGCAATCGGCAGGAAGATCTCTCACAAGGTCTCCCACAATCTCTCACTTTCTCTCTCTCTGTAGCTAGGGTTTCTAGCAAATTCGGATGGGTGAGATATGTGAGGATTTAAAGCCCTTATATAGGCTAAAACCTCACCTATTTAGACTTAGGAACAATGTATACTTAGGTTATAACCAAATCAGGGCAGTTTCGATCCAAAAGAGCATTTCGGGAGGTCCCCTGGTCGAATGCGATCGGACTTAAGCTCATGGTCACTGGATGTTGCTCACACCCAGTTTTCAGTCCGGCGGAGTTCATAGATAGCACGTGGTGGTCCAGTTTCAGTTCAGCGGTCATCGTACCTAAATCAGGTCTACAAGTCTCATGATATGAAAGAGAAATTTTTCCTGATCCGAGGGTGTAATTTGGCTGAATTTTGACGGTCAGAATGCTTAATAATAACGCGCCAAGTCACGTGCCAGATTTGAATTAAAATTTTTAAATCTAACCTATTTCTCACTCTCTTCACTCCAGGCTCAATGAAATAGCCTCTGAACATTGGTTGGGCTTGATTTTCGAAATGATTGTCAAGTCCAGCTAAGCAGTCATAACGGTCTAAGATTGTAGGTATCGGACTTCCGACGCGCGGTCTAGATCCAATACAATGTTTCAGAAGGTTCCCGAGAGAAAACGGGTTTAACGTTTGATCCTAAGTTTTAGGGTATTATAGCATCATTGATTCTACAAGTTTTAGGTCTTGCAGAACGTATTTAAAGTGTTCAGGGACAATTTCACAGCTACTCTAGCATAGCGTTAGCTAACTTATGCTTAATTTCTAAAGAATTTGGTTCTAAATGATTTCTTTGGCTCTGGAATTGATTCCTAAGAGTGATTTGATTGACCCATTGCCTAAAGACGTCTAATCCCAGGTTGGAAAAAATAGGGGGTGTTACAATCTCCCCCCCTTAAAATAAAATTTCGTCCCCAAAATTTGCCTAAGGGTATTAAAGAAAGACTAATCACTCTATACGTGGTAGGGGGTATACGATCTATATGAGTCTGATTCCTTTTGTTCTAACCCCCCCTTAAAACTTACTTCTTTATGCATCACTTACACATCCCAAAGGTTTACTACAATTCATTCCTTTACCTATTTGATGTCTTGAGGATAATTCTCATCTACTTAGAGTAAGATATATATTTTCAGTGGTTGACCAGTACAGAGAGACGGTTGTAGTGGGTTTGATCCCAATACGTCGAGTGTCTGCCTAGCCAGGGTAGACAACGTTGTATCCCTTCTTATTCCTAGTGGATTCTGGTCTTCTGCTCGGCTAAGCAGTGAGTCCCTTGGTAGTCATCCATGATTGGGAATTGGGTCAAGCCGCGAATGTTTCACATTTGTTCATTTCAGTAACTCCGTAGTCCGATCACTCTGAAAGCTTAGGGAATGTCAATCACTAAAAGGTTCAAAGTCCTATTTATAAGGTTGCTCTTTGGGTTTTAATCTAAGGGAGTCCTCGTTTGAAGCTATGTCCAAGGTAGGGGTTAAGGGTCTCTATCCTTTCGTCTAACCTGGTCCAGTTTCTTTCGATCCTGGGCCAGTGGGGAAGGGATAACCACACTTCTGCTGCACTACTCTGATCCAACGGTTGCGTTAGCTAATCCTAACTAAATTGGGCTCAACACGTTCTACCCCCCTTAAAACATGGTCCTACTTAAGGATCAAGAATCTATGTCTCGATCCGTATATCGGAACGAGGTGTAACTTAGGGCCTATCCTTGAAAAGAAATGGGAAACAACCTCTCACTACATTGATCTTCCTTTGATAATGATGCGTTCTATGGCATTGGTACCTATGATTTATAGAAAGGAGCTAAAAAGATGGGTGTTGTGGTTAATTTCAAGAACGGATGTGAGTTTGTGGCAAGAGGTCTAATCTCTATTTGGCTGTATTTCCTCAACATTTCCCAAAGGCAAAGCAACAACTTTTGGTTGTAGGTGGTTGGGCTAACACGGAAGAAAGGTTGTGTAGTGGGTCTGAGTCGGATACATAGACTTCCTGTCTAGCTAGGACAGAAAATTTATTGTATCAATTCTTAATCCAAGTCGATGCCGATCTTCTGCTTGATCAGAGCATTGGATTTATTAGTAACCACTAGGATTAAGGAGTTGATTCAAACCGCGAATACACCGCTTACATGTCGTTCCTTTACTCCGCGTTCCCGAATGAAATAAGCCCTTGGGGAAGGAAATTCTAAGGGGTGTGTTGGTTTATTCTAAGTTCAACTTGAGGGATTTGATAAGTTTTCCTTGAGAGTGAATGGGTTAACGTTAAAACAACTTTCCTAAGGGTTATAACAGAAGTTTATAAGTATTAAGGGGATCTATCTACTCCAACCAGATTTAACCTACTATTCCTTTGCATGTACAGGCTTTACACTGCCTAATACAACTAGTAGCCTAATCTGTAACTCACTAGCCATAATCCAAAATCTATACTTATACGTTAGATAGTTTCATACCATTTCTACTACAGGGATTGTTTTATGGCTTAGGGTCAGGATTGTCTAAATGGAATTGGATTTCCTATATCGTCAGATCTTTCAAATTTAGGAGCACTAACACTAGGTCCAAAACGCCAAGGGCCTATATGACTAGTAGCATTAAGCTATATGAAATGAAACTGCTTTCCTAATCCTACGTCGGGATTAGGAGTGACATGCTTGGTAGGAGGGTGGGGTGGGATAACAACTAATTTTGTAGGCTTAATCCCAGGATTTACAACATGGCAGTGGAAACCATAGGATACACCCAATCTAGGGACAATACCTTATAGCGAACGAAACTGCATGCACTTCATTTAAAAAAATATGTCACAATATATGGAATAAAGTTCCACATGAATTATGACAGGAACGCATTCAGCTATATTAAGCCCAAACCACTAAACACAAACACACTTTCTACCAATGACTTCACTAGACCCAACAACAAAAAAATACAGAAATCTCTAAAATGGTAAACAAACAATCTACAGGACAATGACATAAATGCCTAATTCTACCAAAGGACTTCTACCACGGTCCCGACTTACTTTCTTTAATACTGTCTAGTTTAACACTGTTTGTTGCCCATTAGAGCTCTATTGTCCATGTATTTTCTCTACTCCTCAAGCGAAGAAGATGGAGAAATGGGATTTGAGATTTGCACGATTTGAGACCAAAAAGAGTGTAAAGGCTCAAATAAAAGGGACATGAGAGGGAAGGTGGTGGAAAAGGAGAAAAAGGCTAAAATAGCCTCAACAATAGCCATGGAAAATGAGGGAAATGAGAAGAAATGGCTGCCCTAATGGACTGAAATGAATCTAGGCCCTGTAGAGGGGTAAATCAGGCCCTCAAAGGCTGGATTTTCAAAGGAAAAAAAATAAAATAGATAGGAAAGGAGGCTCAAACGATTTTCAGCCTCCAATGGAGGTTGAGAGAGCTCCAATGGACGAAAATGGAGAGAG
Source organism: Magnolia kwangsiensis (assembly GCA_037074715.1). Lineage (NCBI taxonomy): Eukaryota > Viridiplantae > Streptophyta > Magnoliopsida > Magnoliales > Magnoliaceae > Magnolia > Magnolia kwangsiensis. Next base: position 46,995,179 of record CM073586.1, on the reverse strand, counting down.
AGAGAGGAGTGTGTATTGCTGTAAATGGTGGAGTGGCGTGGGTTGACACAAAAATGGACGGTGGGAGTGATTGAAACTGGGGTTTAAGAGAGAAATCAGCAAAATGTGAGAAAGGGAGAGCTTGGGGGGCATTTTTGTGAAGGAAGTACTATTTTGAAGGGATTTTAACAAACACCTCCAGCCCGAAGCCCGGACCCAACCGAGGAATTTGACCGACGATGCATTGCGGAATCGGCAATGCCATCACCGACCAAACTTACATCTGGCGATGACCACCCTATGGGGCTGGTTCCCCTTGCCCTAGGGACCCCAAATGTATGTTGCTCCCACCTTAGTTCATTGTATTTGTGCTTGGATAGGCCCAAAACACCATTTGGGGCGTTTCGGGGCCAGTTTGTAAACCAGAATGATTTTATGCATCATATAGCATATGATTTTGGGGTAAGAGAGGCTAATCCATCAAACTAACCCATTTGTTACAAGAGATTCCATAATTAGAATGGCTAAAGTCTAATTCTTACTTATATTTACCATTTATAGTAAATTTTTGTCTAAGTATGATTTTCTATCTTTTACACATTAAGATTTATGCCTAGTGTGAAAAGACTTAGAAAAAGTTAAAGAATGGGGTGGTAAGAGGAAGGATTCTAAAGGAATTGGATGAAATGGGATTTTTATGCCCTGAGATTGAGTATAAGGGTCATGGTTGCCCCACAACCCAAGGACATGCATTTTACGGTTTGGAATTCTCCTAGGATCATCTCAAACCCGCCTACTAACAACCTAGAGGCTACTTAGGTCGCTTCACGTGACCATAGATACGTTACGGACTCGACCAAAACGATCGATTTGAGTAGACTTCGCCTATTGGCAAATCTGAAGTCCTATGAGTGTTTCTAAATTTTTCTCACACCCACCTAACTCAAAGGAGCGACAGCGTACGTCGCGTGTCCATAACCCATAACACAGGTCCGGTTTAATCCAAATCATGCTCTGATACCATCTGTAACATCCCGAAAATTGGGGGTTGGGTAGAAACCCAACTCCCGAGTTTCAGAATGTCACTTATGCAACATAGATAATGATAAATGCATATTGTCTGTAGAATGGCATTAAATAAGATTGAGACTAAGCCAAAACAGCATATCATACTCCAGAGATAGTTAAATTAGCAAGCGGAAGACTGATAAATACATAAAATATATAATTGATTGTAAGTCTCCAGAGTGTGAACATGTTACCAGGTTAATTAAATACATGTATACTCCAAAAATGGAAAGAAAAGAATATACATGAGTACTCTAAAAATATAAAATGACAAGTGTCAAGGCGTCTAATCAACCTCCCTGTAATCCCGTCGATCAGAACACGGAGGAGAAGTCCTCATCATCATACAAGTCCGGCTCCGCTTCACAAGCGCCATCATCTGCAACTACAACTGGGTCTGGTGGGTGTCCGGAAACACCATTGCGTAACGTGGGAGTGATTGATCAACTCAGTGGAATAATAGAGCAAAGATTAGCATGTTATCAAATCAATCACGCGTTAATAGTAAAGCAAACAATCAAACATTCCTAGATACTGTTATTAATACATGCATGAAATGACATTATGGATGCCCTCACCGACATTCTCCCTCATGCGGCACTATCTGCTTCCACGGCATGGTTTCTTCCCGCAGTGCTCCACATCTTCCAGGCACATGCAATGCGATATGGATAATGATTACCAAGTTATTATTAATCATTTTCATATAGCAGGATTGGGAAACTAGGGTACCTTCCTTATATCAATCCCAACACAGATCCTGTCTAGGGTCGTCACTCCTAGTAATTTCATACGATGTTATATTTATAGATCGCTGTAAGGGCTGTCAGGGCTGTTACACGCACTCGTTGCTCCTCTCCCCCATCACCTTATCAATATAGGCCTATTTATATCCTTAAGACTGCATCAGGACTCTTCGCCCCCATGCGGTGTCAGGATAAACTCAAGGTCACTACAAAGGGCTCGTCACCAATCAGTGTAGGCCAATAGCAAGAATATGTGTCTCATATCACCATAATCTACTCAGAGTAGGGTGCTCACTGGTCACTACGGGGAGGTTTGTGGCCCCAGCATAGGCCGACAGCTCGACCACGGTGTCCCATACCACCATGCCCGGCTCACGAGTTGTTATGGATCAAGGTACCATGGTTGATAGGGTTTTCAATGGTAAGTTCAGTACCCTAGGTTCAAGCAGTTATGACTCATACAAGGTGAACATACAATTGCCAGTCGGGTTACTTGACAGGCTCGACTAGCACGAGCGCATCTCAAACTGAGCGACATGAAGTGCATAAAATACTTCGTGTGGCCTAATCACTCCCGCTAACTCAAAACATGACTCGGTTTCATTGACGCGTCCTTTGTGGTACATAGAAACCAACCACGAATTCAATTTATTACCGACCACCTGGACTAATGTATAGCCCCAAGCATTTGTAAATAACATCAAGAATCATATGAGAGTCATAGAAATGAATATAAACAATACAAGCATGTTGACACATGTTATAACATACCACGTAAGCAAATCAACCAACACTTGCATTCTACATATATCATGAAAGCAATTCATATAGCCAACATGGTGGAAATCATATACATGATCATATTAATTGAGAATTCATTATCAAAGCTAAGCTACAACAACATTAGCTCAATACATACTAATATAATCATTTATACAAGAAACCAAACTACACAACTCCAACGTACGTTACGTATGTTGATTCCAACATATAATATGACAAATCCTTATATCAAGGAGATGTCTAATACACAACAGTCATGTTCTTACATTCAATATATATGGCAGGCATAAATCATATTGATTTAGGCATTTCAACAAACACTTAGTCTACACACATTAGTCCACATAGCATATGTCAGCCAATATGTGCGTTAGGGTGAATCTCTTCGCCAAACAGATCATACACGCATTTCTAATATCATAATACGACAAATAGCCATGGCAATCATTTTAGAAAAATATGGACTTATACCGTATTTTTTATAAATGCCTAAAATATCCTAAATCTCATATTTACCATACGTTTATGAAACGAAAAACAGACAGCATGTTGTACATGTCAAACGGCGTTATTGTCGATAATCTACTATTAAACGACATTGAAAGCTTTAAAATCAGTCAATCTAAGCGTCTAAAATCCTCACCTTTCGCCTTAGACGTGTATCGTTTCGAATAGAATGTATACGCTTCGTCAACAGCATAGTGGCGACCTAATGCACAAGATGTATAAGCTACTTTGCTATTTAAATTGAAGGAATCCTAAATCAGCAAGTAGTTAGGATTTTCCTTTCCTAGAAGTGTGTTGTAAATCACCGGGAAAGTGATTCGAACGCGTTGCTTCGGTATGTGCAAAAGGTGGAGCAATCGGCAGGAAGATCTCTCACAAGGTCTCCCACAATCTCTCACTTTCTCTCTCTCTCTAGCTAGGGTTTCTAGCAAATTTGGATGGGTGAGATATGTGAGGGTTTAAAGCCCTTATATAGGCTAAAACCTCACCTATTTAGACTTAGGAACAATGCATACTTAGGTTATAACCAAATCGGGGCTGTTTCGATCCAAAAGAGCATTTCGGGAGGTCCCCTGGTCGAACGCGATCGGACTTAAGCTCATGGTCACTGGATGTTGCTCACACCCAGTTTTCAGTCCGACAAAGTTCATAGATCGCACGTGGCGGTCCAGTTTCAGTTCAGCGGTCATCGTACCTAAATCAGGTCTACAAGTCTCATGATATGAAAGAGAAATTTTTCCTGATCTGAGGGTATAATTTGGCTGAATTCTGACGATCAGAACGCTTAATAATAACGCACCAAGTCACGTGCCAGATTTCGATTAAAATTTCCAAATCTAACCCATTTCTCACTCTCTTCACTCCAGGTTCAATGAAATAGCCTCTGAACGTTGGTTGGACTTGATTTTTGAAATGATTGTCAAGTCCAGCTAAGCGGTCATAACGGTCTAAGATTGTAGGTATCGGACTTCGGACGCGCGGTCTAGATCCAATACAAAGTTTCACAAGGTTCCCGAGAGAAAATGGGTTTAGAGTTTGATCCTAGGTTTCAGGGTATTATAGCGTCATTGATTCTACAAGTTTTGGGACTTGCAGAACGTATTTAAAGTGTTCAGGGACAATTTCACAGCTACTCTAGCGTAGCGCTTACTAACTTACGCTTAATTTCTAAAGAATTTGGTTCTAAATGATTTCTTTGGCTCTAGAATTGATTCCTAAGAGTGATGTGGTTGACCCATTGCCTAAAGACGTCTAATCCCAGGTTGGTAAAAATCCGGGGTGTTTCAGTTCCACTGAGTTGATCACTCACTCCCACGTTCTGGGACGGTGCTTAAACACCAACCAGACTCTGACTTAGCTGCAGGTGACGGTGATGCCTGCGAGGAGGAATCGGAGTTCGACGAGGACGAGGAGGCTTTCTCATTCATGCAGTTCTCAGGTGGGTTCATGTGAGCCTTGTCCTGTCTGGCGGGGATTCTAGGTTATGATTGTATTGATTATAACAGTTTGATACATGTATTTTGTGACACAGTTTGTAATTATTGTCTAGGTAGAGCGTGCATATTATGGGGATTGTTTTGGTTTATATATATTTACTTAAGACTTTCTCTTGCATTTTCTCACTATCCCTGAATTATGTCTGCTGATTTGGCTTAATCTACTTCATGTTTCATGCACTAATACAGACAACATACATCCATAATTAATTATGTCAAGCTAGTTATTGCTACTCTCACCTACATTTTATAAACCTGGTGCTATTTACCTTTAAGGCTTGGGCATGTGTCTTGATATTCCAGAACTCCCATGATTCAATAGATTCTCTCTTCTTTGTAAGTACTATTGTCATGCCCCAAACTCGGAAACCAGGCTCACAAAATTCCCGATCATCGAATCTAGCACCGACAGCCTCCATAGAACCCCATTCTCTACCCCCAGCGCTCATTCGCCATGTTCCGATCCTGGGATGCTACGAAGAGGATTTTTAACATCAGTTTAATTTGTAATAAGCATAACCAAGGCATAACCAAGAAACCACAATCAAAAACTTCATTACATTTCCATTATGATCAAAAACTTTACAAGTACAATGAGTATAAAGGGATACAATGATAATGAACAAAAAGCTCCAAGCTGATCTGCTATGTGCTCCTGCCACAGTGCTGTTGCGGTCCAGCGTCACCTGCACGCAATGGTCATGCATAAGATTATAAAAAGCTTAGAGGGTGGTGAAACTATGTGCACAAGGAGGTAATACAGTTATGCATTACCAGAGTAATGCGGAACATGCTGATGAATCCATGAATACCATTAGCAGTACTAAGGCTATGCGATGCAAGACGTAAGTGATGTCGGCCATACCAAGGCCAAGCGATGCGAGATGCAACTAAGGCATACAAATCCTCATCTAAGTCCACATATCGATACAACTCAACTCTTGAATATCACCGGGGTCTAGTACACTCCAAACCAGATTGTAGCTCCATTACGCATAATAAAGCAAGTTGAAGAGACCTCACTATCCATCAGCCAATATAGGGCTCGACTCGTTGATAGCAGACCCATTCCTCGAGCTGGTCAAACTTAGCCTAGCTTTGCCCCCTTCTCTCGAGCAGGAAAGGCCACACCTCCTTCCAATGGACCACGACACAGTGGAAAGCGCGACCATCTGGTAATCAGCACTCGACGCTCCTGTACCCACTCAGTCTAGATGTTGGAGCAACCTCCTGGTACCATAAGGGTTTAAGGACTTTCACCCAGGGATATCTATAGCACCCAATGTAGAATAAGATTTTCGGTATATAATCCTGCCAAGCACGATATGCCTATAGCGACTATGGCCCTGATGTTGCAAGGGCGTACAGAAAACATGTCACACAATACGAGATGCATGAATTACGCAATCCAGTCATACAACAATCTGAACGTACCATGCTCTCATGTGGGCATTTTCCTTTCCAGGGAGTCCCATAACAATATGTCCAATGGCATGTGCTATGCTCAATCACTCATCTCATCACAAGCATGCAGATGATGCATATGGGCATGTATTATGATGTTCTGTTGTCACATACTCAAAATCGGTATCGATAATCAACATCGATAATTGATACCAATAACCAGGGTCGATAATCGGCGTCGACCTCTACAATTGGCATCGATAATCAGTAGATAAACAAAGCGGGGTCCATAGGTGATCAGTCGATTAACCATAGTATAAGGATTGACACCCAACCGTGGTTATATCAAATTCGATAACATGGAGTCATTCGTCTATTGCGATGTAACATCCCAGATTTTTGCCAACTTGGGATTAGACGTCCTTAGGCAATGAGTCTATCCTAACACTTGATTAACTTCTCAAAACTCAATCCAAAAGTCTCAAATCCTTATTTCCTTCGAAAATCTCACCTTTTACTACTTTATCCTTCAAAATTTTCTAAGAGCTCTCACATTAGACACAAATCTTAAAGTTTAGGTGATGTTGATCAATACTTAAGCTAAAAAGTACTAAGAATAGTAAATAAATAAATGAAAAGGGTTTTTAGCCATTAACCTTTTGAAGTCTCACTAAATAAGTAGACTAATTGGATAGATCAGCTTCTCCTACCCCAAAATCATATATTGCATGTCAAATAACTCATCCCAGGTTCTAAAATACACCCATTTCAAATATCAGACGGAAAAACCACCCCAAACAGGTCAGTGGTCGGCGATGCCATCGCCGGTTTGGCGATGCATCGCCGAACTCGTCCGTACAGCGAGTTTCTGTACCCTTTTTCTTGTGCATTTCTTCGGACTTTGAAAAATCATATCTACTTCGTTATAACTCCGATTTAGGTGATTCAAAAACCAGATTGAAGCTAAATGAGTCTAGTTTTATATAAAAATATATGAAAAATATAATAAAATATTTAATATAGTTTAAAGTAGGTCATTGTGAGCAACTATCTGATAATCACTTGTTGGACAGCTGCTGCTTCTGGAATTTTTAGAATTTTTCTACAACTTAAAATCTTATGAAATTTGGAGGAGTTAGGGTAAACTTAATGATGAACCCCTAAAAAAATAATAAAAATAATATGATACCTAGAAGTTCCCAAAATGGGGGATAGAATGGCCCTAGGACCGTATTCCGCCATAATTAAGGTAGAATTTGGTTGAGTACCAAACTGAATACTCAGTAGAATTAACTTGGACCACTTTAAATACGTTCTACCAGACCCAAAGCGAGTGGAACCAATGACCCTATAATGCTCTAAAGCCTCGGATCAAACTCTAAGCCGGTTTGTTCTCGGGACCTCCTTGAAACTTTGTATTGGATCTAGACCGCGCGTCGTAAGTCAGATGCCTACCATCTTAGACCGTTATGACCACTTAGCTGGGCTTGGCAATCGTTTCGAATATCAAGTCCAACTAACGATCACAGGCTATTTCATTGAGCCCGGACCGAAGAGAGTGTGAATAGGGACATAGTTGGAATTTCAAATTCAAATCTGGCACACAAATTTGACGCATCAGTATTAAGCATTCTGACTGTCAGAATACAGCCAAATTACACCCTTGGATCAGGAAAAATTTCTATTACATATCACGAGACTTATAGGCCTGATCTTGGTGCGGTGACCGTTAAACTGAAACTGGGCCGCCACGTGCGATCTGGGAACCCTACCGGCCTGAAATCTGGATGCGTGCTAGATCCAGTATGCACGAGCTTAAGTCCGACCGCATTTGGCCAGGGGACCTCCAGAAATACTCTTTTGGACCGAAACAGCCCCGATTTGGATATACTTTAAGTATACCTTGACTTGGAGCCTATTTTGGGCGTGTTTAGGCTTATAAAAGGGGTTGAAACCCTCACTCCTCTCTCCCATCCGAATTTGCAAAAATCCCTAGATTGGGAGAGAGAAAAGGTGAGAGTTTGTGAGAGAGATTGGAGGAGAATTCCTTGCCGCTTGTGCTACCTATTGCAAGTGCCTAAGCAACGCAACTCAATCACGTTGCCGGTGATTTCTCCGCTTTTCTAGGTAAGAAAGTACCCTAAATAGTTACTGATTTGAGTTTCCTTTGTTTCCATAGCGATGTAGCTTATGGATCTCGTGTATTAGGTTCCTTATTCGCCGTAGACGAAGCGTATACGCTCCGTTCGAATTCTCATCCCTAAAAGGGAAAAGGTGCGGATATTAGACGCTTTGATTGACTGTTTCCAAAGCTTTCAATGTCGTTTAATAGTAGATTCTTGACGGCAACGCCGTTTGACATGTACAAAATGTTCTCCGTTTCCTGTTTCGTAAATTAACGAAGAATATGAGATTTAGGGTATTTTAGTCATTTGTAGGAAGTACAGTTTACATTCATATTTTGCTGATGTGATTGACATGGTTTTTTGTCGCATTAGGAAGTTAGGAATGCGTGCATAATTAGTTTGGCGAAGAGATTCGCCTAAATGCGCACGTCGGATCGACATACTATATGTAGACTTAAGTGTGTAGTGTAAGTGTTTGTATAAATGCTTGTATTAGTATGTATTGGCTTAAATGGTGTTATGGATTAGTTTGAGATTGATTTCTCAATGAATATGTTGATGTGAATGATTTCCTACGTGTTAGCCATATGTATGATTTCATTATAAGTATGAAATGCATGTGCTTGATGATTCACTAAATTGGTAGGTTATAACATGTGCTTGATGATTTCATTATGATTTAGTTTGAGATTGAATTCTCAATTAATATGCCAATGGAAATGATTTCCTACATGTTGGCTATATGCATAATTTCATTATATGTGTGAAAGACATGTGTAGGATGATTTACTTAAGTTGTACGTTATAACATGTGTTAACATGCTCACATGGTTGTATTTCATTTCCATTACTCTTACATGAATGTTGATGTGATTCCATATTGTTTGGGACTATACTTAGTCCAGGCAGTCGGTAACCGAGTAAATCCGTGAATGGCTTACCTTTGCCACGAGCGACGCGTCGATGAACGCGAGTCGTGTTTTGAGTTGGCGGCAGTGGTTAGGCCACACGAAGTGTTTCATGCACTTCATGTCGTTCATCTTGAGATGCGCTCGTGCTAGTCGAGCCCGTCAAGTAACCCGACTGGCCATTGTATGTTCACCCTGTATGAGTCATAACTGCTTGAACCTAGGGTACTGAACTTACCATTGTAAACCCTGTTAACTATGGTACCTTGATCCATAAAGACTCATGAGCCGGGTATGGTGGTATGGGACACCGTCGTCGAGCTGTCGGCCTATGCTGGGGCCACAAACCTCCCCGTAGTGACCAGTGAGCACCTAGACTCGTGAGCAGATTATGGTGGTATGGGACACTATATTCTAGCTGTCGGCCTACACTGATCAGGCGACGAGTCCTTTGTAGTGACCGCGAGCGTATTCTGAGTCTACAGGAGGCGACGACCCTTCAGTAGCAGTAGAGTACAGTAGGCTTGTATTGATAAGGTGATGGGGGAGCGGTGCAACGAGTGCGAGCAACAGCCCTGGCAGCCCTTGCAGTGACCTACGAAATATACATCGTATGAGATTACTAGGAGTGACGACCCTAGACAGGATCTGTGTTGGGATTGATACAAGGGAAGTACCTTAGTTTCCCAATATTGCTGTATGAAAAGGACTAATAACAACTCGGTAATCATATCACCATGACATTGCATGTGCCTGGAAGATGTGGAGCACTTGAGGGAGTGCGGCATGCCGCGGTCGTAAGATGTTGCCGCATGAGGGTGATCGTCAGTGAGGGCATACATCACGTCATGTCATAATTGCATTAACAACAGTATAGGATTGTTTGATTTATTGCTTTACTATTATCGCGTGATTGATTTGAGAACATGTTAATCCTTGCTCTAATATTCCACTGAGTTAGCTACTCACTCCCACGTTACGGGACGGTGTTCCTGGACACCCACCAGACCCTTTTGTGATTGCAGATGATGGCGCGGCCTATGAGGCGGAGCTGGACTTGATGATGATGAGGAGGATCCCTCCTTTATGCGTGTTCTGATTGACGGGATTACAGGGAGGTTGCTTAAATACCTTGACACTTGTCATTTTATATTTTTAGAGCACTCATGTATATTCTTTTGGTTACTTTTGAAGAATACATGTATGTATATAACCTGGTAACATGTTCACACTCTGGAGACATACAATGGTTTATATATGTTATACATACTATTACAGACTTCCGCTGGTTAATTTAACTGTCTCTGGAGTATGATATGCTGTTTTGGCTTAATTTCACTCATGTTTAATACATTATCACAGACAACATTCAAACATACATATCTATGTTGCATGAATAACATTTTGGAACTCGGGAGTTGGGTTTTTGCTCGACCCCCCGATTTTCGGGATGTTACAGATGGTATCAGAGCATGATTTGGATTAAACCGGGCCTGGGTTATGGTCACGCGACGTACGCTGTCGCTTCCTTTGACTTAGGTGGGTGCGAGAAGGGTCTAGAAACACGTCTAAGATCGCAGATTCGCCGATAGGCGAAGTCTATTAGAATCGATCGCAAGATCGAGTCTGTAACGCATCTCGGGTCGCGTAAGGCAACCCGAATCACTTCTAAGCTGTAGGAAGTCGGGTTGAGACGTCCTATGAGTGGTTTTAAACTGCAAAAGTAAATCCTTGGGCCGTGGGATGACCACGACTCCTGTAATCAATCGCCAGGGCTTAAAAACCCCGTTTCACCAAAAATCTTCAAAATTCCTCCTCTAAACACTCCAATCTTCATTTCTTTCTTATCCATTTCATATTAGGCATCAAAACTAATGTGAAAATAACATAAATTAGTACTTTCACAAAATTTTACAGTGAATAGTAAAATTTCATGAAAAATGGCTATAAGGCCATTATAACTTCACTTTCTTTAGTAACTAAGGATCTAGATAGATGTACTGGATCCTTATACCCCAAATTCATATGCTGCACTATATGGTTTGGTATTCGATATTGCGATGTGGACCCGGAGAGCCCCGAACACATATTTGGGCCCATACAGATCAAAGTACAATGAACCAGGGGGTGGGCCATATATTTCTGGACCCCTGAGATCATGGGGGACCAGACCCATGTGGTCCCACCGGCCAACTTGGAAGTTGGCCGGCGATGCCATCGCCGGTCGGGCGATGCATCGCCGACCGGTGGGGCCCATTTGGCACGAAAGTTGGGCGCACGCCCTATTTTGGGTAGTGTACCCCTCCCATGTAGGTCCCGTCCATAGAAAACCCCAAATAGGGGTACTTCCTTCACAAACAGCCCCTTCCCTAGCCCCATTTTCATTTTTCAGCAACTATCTCCAAAAATCCGTGATTCCAAACCACCCTAGACCCATCCTTGGCCAAAACCGACCATCATCCATCACTTTTTTGGAGTTTGTAGCCCTTCCTCTTGGAGATTTCGTCATTTGGAGCTTCAAAAACCCCCAAATCGAGCTGAATTCGTGAGGTGCTCCATTCCCCTTTTTCGTTTCCATTTCTCTCTGAAAATGCATCCTAGGGGAGCTTGAAGTATCCCTCTACAATGCCTAGATTTCGTTCTGTCCATTTGGACAACGATTTCTTTGCATTTCCTCCTCCATCGCCCGACTCGGACTAGTAATCTAGATCCAGGTATCGCGGGTTGTAGTTAGTCATTTCCTGTTTTAAGTTGTGTTTGTAAGCCTGATAAGGCTAGTAGTTTACCTATGTTGCTGTAGAAGCTGCCTGACATAGCTCCCATGTACTTTTTGTCATGATACTTGTAGGGAGATATCCCTTGTATGATGACAATTTTGGGTTTAATGAAATGCATGATGCTTTTCGACTTGTTATATGAATGTTTGTGTTGTGGTTTGGGCTTAATGTAGCCGAAATTTGTGGAATGGAGTGCATGCCGTCTCATTTCACTGTAAGGTATCGTCCCTGGATCGGGAGTATTGTAACTCCCGGGATTCAGCCTACAAATTAGTTTTTATCCCACCCCACCCTCCTACCAAGCATGCCACTTCCGATCCCGCCATGGGACTAGGAATGCGGTTCCATTTAATACAACTAAGCGCTACCGGCCACATAGGCCCTAGGCGTTTGGAACCTAGTGTTAGTACTCCTAGATTTGAAGGATCTGACGACATAAGACATCCAATTCCATTTAAATAATCTTGACCCTAAGCAATAGAAGAATTACCTGTAGTAGAAATGGTATGGAACCATTTAACGTATAAACTTAGGCTTTGGATTATAACTACTGAGTTACAGACTAGGTTACTAGTTGTCTTAGGCAGTGTAAAGCCTATATATGTTAAGGGATAGTAGGTTAGATTTGGTTGGAATGGGACTCCCTTCCTTCGATAGATCCCCTTATGATTTATAGACTTCTGTTGTTGCCCATAGGAGGGAGCCATTCACTCTTAGGGACCATTTATAAATCCCTTAGAATGAACTTAGAATGTACTAGCACGTCCCTTTAAAAAAAAAAAAAAAAAAAAAAATTGCCTTCCCCAAGGGCTTATTGCATTCGGGGACGCGGAATAAAGGAACTACATGTAAGCGATGTATTCGCGGTTTGAATCGACTTCCTAATCCTAGTGGTTACCAATAAATCCAATGCTCTGATCAAGCAGAAGATCGGCATCGACTCGGATTAAGAATTGATACAATAACTCTTCTGTCCTAGCTAGATAGAAAGTCTATGTATCCGGCTCAGACCCACTATACTACTTTTCTTCCGTGTTGGCTCGACCACATACAACCGAACGGGATCACAGTGTCTTTGGGAAATGGCGAGGACTTAAAGCCAGTAGAGAATTCGACATCTTTCCACCAACTCATACCTGCCCCTGAACTTAACCACAATAGAGATTAGGCTCATCTCTATGATAATAAGTACCAATGCCATAGAACGCATCATTAGCAAGGAAAACCATGTAGAGAAAGATTGTTTCCATTTTAGGTTAAGGATAGCCCCTAAGTTGCGCCTCGTTCCGATATACGGATCGATGCAAATATTCTTCAACCTTAAGTAAAACCAAGTTTTAAGGGGGGTAGAACGTATTGAGTCCAATCCAGTTAGGTTAGTCAACGCTACCGTTTGATCAGAGTGGCGCAGCGGAAGAGTGGTTAGGCTCTTCCCCACTGGCCCAAGATCGAAACCTTTGAGTTAGGTTATACGTAAAGGTTAGGTCGTTAAATGAGATTTGAACCCTTCCTTACACTGTCAAGACTGAAGCCCTGCTAGGTACTCTTTACCCTTCGCCAATGTCGGGGACGACATTGTGTTTTAAGGGGGGTAGATTGTAACATCCCAGATTTTTGCCAACTTGGGATTAGACGTCCTTAGGCAATGAGTCTATCCTAACACTTGATTAACTTCTCAAAACTCAATCCAAAAGTCTCAAATCCTTATTTCCTTCGAAAATCTCACCTTTTACTACTTTATCCTTCAAAATTTTCTAAGAGCTCTCACATTAGACACAAATCTTAAAGTTTAGGTGATGTTGATCAATACTTAAGCTAAAAAGTACTAAGAATAGTAAATAAATAAATGAAAAGGGTTTTTAGCCATTAACCTTTTGAAGTCTCACTAAATAAGTAGACTAATTGGATAGATCAGCTTCTCCTACCCCAAAATCATATATTGCATGTCAAATAACTCATCCCAGGTTCTAAAATACACCCATTTCAAATATCAGACGGAAAAACCACCCCAAACAGGTCAGTGGTCGGCGATGCCATCGCCGGTTTGGCGATGCATCGCCGAACTCGTCCGTACAGCGAGTTTCTGTACCCTTTTTCTTGTGCATTTCTTCGGACTTTGAAAAATCATATCTCCTTCGTTATAATTCCGATTTAGGTGATTCAAAAACCAGATTGAAGCTAAATGAGTCTAGTTTTATATAAAAATATATGAAAAATATAATAAAATATTTAATATAGTTTAAAGTAGGTCATTGTGAGAAACTATCTGATAATCACTTGTTGGACAGCTGCTGCTTCTGGAATTTTTAGAATTTTTCTACAACTCAAAATCTTATGAAATTTGGAGGAGTTAGGGTAAACTTAATGATGAACCCCTAAAAAAATAATAAAAATAATATGATACCTAGAAGTTCCCAAAATGGGGGATAGAATGGCCCTAGGACCGTATTCTGCCATAATTAAGGTAGAATTTGGTTGAGTACCAAACTGAATACTCAGTAGAATTAACTTGGACCACTTTAAATACATTCTACCAGACCCAAAGCGAGTGGAACCAATGACCCTATAATGCTCTAAAGCCTCGGATCAAACTCTAAGCCGGTTTGTTCTCGGGACCTCCTTGAAACTTTGTATTGGATCTAGACCGCGCGTCGTAAGTCAGATGCCTACCATCTTAGACCGTTATGACCACTTAGCTGGGCTTGGCAATCGTTTCGAATATCAAGTCCAACTAACGATCACAGGCTATTTCATTGAGCCCGGACCGAAGAGAGTGTGAATAGGGACATAGTTGGAATTTCAAATTCAAATCTGGCACACAAATTTGACGCATCAGTATTAAGCATTCTGACTGTCAGAATACAGCCAAATTACACCCTTGGATCAGGAAAAATTTCTATTACATATCACGAGACTTATAGGCCTGATCTTGGTGCGGTGACCGTTAAACTGAAACTGGGCCGCCACGTGCGATCTGGGAACCCTACCGGCCTGAAATCTGGATGCGTGCTAGATCCAGTATGCACGAGCTTAAGTCCGACCGCATTTGGCCAGGGGACCTCCAGAAATACTCTTTTGGACCGAAACAGCCCCGATTTGGATATACTTTAAGTATACCTTGACTTGGAGCCTATTTTGGGCGTGTTTAGGCTTATAAAAGGGGTTGAAACCCTCACTCCTCTCTCCCATCCGAATTTGCAAAAATCCCTAGATTGGGAGAGAGAAAAGGTGAGAGTTTGTGAGAGAGATTGGAGGAGAATTCCTTGCCGCTTGTGCTACCTATTGCAAGTGCCTAAGCAACGCAACTCAATCACGTTGCCGGTGATTTCTCCGCTTTTCTAGGTAAGAAAGTACCCTAAATAGTTACTGATTTGAGTTTCCTTTGTTTCCATAGCGATGTAGCTTATGGATCTCGTGTATTAGGTTCCTTATTCGCCGTAGACGAAGCGTATACGCTCCGTTCGAATTCTCATCCCTAAAAGGGAAAAGGTGCGGATATTAGACGCTTTGATTGACTGTTTCCAAAGCTTTCAATGTCGTTTAATAGTAGATTCTTGACGGCAACGCCGTTTGACATGTACAAAATGTTCTCCGTTTCCTGTTTCGTAAATTAACGAAGAATATGAGATTTAGGGTATTTTAGTCATTTGTAGGAAGTACAGTTTACATTCATATTTTGCTGATGTGATTGACATGGTTTTTTGTCGCATTAGGAAGTTAGGAATGCGTGCATAATTAGTTTGGCGAAGAGATTCGCCTAAATGCGCACGTCGGATCGACATACTATATGTAGACTTAAGTGTGTAGTGTAAGTGTTTGTATAAATGCTTGTATTAGTATGTATTGGCTTAAATGGTGTTATGGATTAGTTTGAGATTGATTTCTCAATGAATATGTTGATGTGAATGATTTCCTACGTGTTAGCCATATGTATGATTTCATTATAAGTATGAAATGCATGTGCTTGATGATTCACTAAATTGGTAGGTTATAACATGTGCTTGATGATTTCATTATGATTTAGTTTGAGATTGAATTCTCAATTAATATGCCAATGGAAATGATTTCCTACATGTTGGCTATATGCATAATTTCATTATATGTGTGAAAGACATGTGTAGGATGATTTACTTAAGTTGTACGTTATAACATGTGTTAACATGCTCACATGGTTGTATTTCATTTCCATTACTCTTACATGAATGTTGATGTGATTCCATATTGTTTGGGACTATACTTAGTCCAGGCAGTCGGTAACCGAGTAAATCCGTGAATGGCTTACCTTTGCCACGAGCGACGCGTCGATGAACGCGAGTCGTGTTTTGAGTTGGCGGCAGTGGTTAGGCCACACGAAGTGTTTCATGCACTTCATGTCGTTCATCTTGAGATGCGCTCGTGCTAGTCGAGCCCGTCAAGTAACCCGACTGGCCATTGTATGTTCACCCTGTATGAGTCATAACTGCTTGAACCTAGGGTACTGAACTTACCATTGTAAACTCTGTTAACCATGGTACCTTGATCCATAAAGACTCATGAGCCGGGTATGGTGGTATGGGACACCGTCGTCGAGCTGTCGGCCTACGCTGGGGCCACAAACCTCCCCGTAGTGACCAGTGAGCACCTAGACTCGTGAGCAGATTATGGTGGTATGGGACACTATATTCTAGCTGTCGGCCTACACTGATCAGGCGACGAGTCCTTTGTAGTGACCGCGAGCATATTCTGAGTCTACAGGAGGCGACGACCCTTCAGTAGCAGTAGAGTACAGTAGGCCTGTATTGATAAGGTGATGGGGGAGCGGTGCAACGAGTGCGAGCAACAGCCCTGGCAGCCCTTGCAGTGACCTACGAAATATACATCGTATGAGATTACTAGGAGTGACGACCCTAGACAGGATCTGTGTTGGGATTGATACAAGGGAAGTACCTTAGTTTCCCAATATTGCTGTATGAAAAGGACTAATAACAACTCGGTAATCATATCACCATGACATTGCATGTGCCTGGAAGATGTGGAGCACTTGAGGGAGTGCGGCATGCCGCGGTCGTAAGATGTTGCCGCATGAGGGTGATCGTCAGTGAGGGCATACATCACGTCATGTCATAATTGCATTAACAACAGTATAGGATTGTTTGATTTATTGCTTTACTATTATCGCGTGATTGATTTGAGAACATGTTAATCCTTGCTCTAATATTCCACTGAGTTAGCTACTCACTCCCACGTTACGGGACGGTGTTCCTGGACACCCACCAGACCCTTTTGTGATTGCAGATGATGGCGCGGCCTATGAGGCGGAGCTGGACTTGATGATGATGAGGAGGATCCCTCCTTTATGCGTGTTCTGATTGACGGGATTACAGGGAGGTTGCTTAAATACCTTGACACTTGTCATTTTATATTTTTAGAGCACTCATGTATATTCTTTTGGTTACTTTTGAAGAATACATGTATGTATATAACCTGGTAACATGTTCACACTCTGGAGACATACAATGGTTTATATATGTTATACATACTATTACAGACTTCCGCTGGTTAATTTAACTGTCTCTGGAGTATGATATGCTGTTTTGGCTTAATTTCACTCATGTTTAATACATTATCACAGACAACATTCAAACATACATATCTATGTTGCATGAATAACATTTTGGAACTCGGGAGTTGGGTTTTTGCTCGACCCCCCGATTTTCGGGATGTTACATGCGAGTTGGGCCCACTTATTTGGGTTAATCCATGAAGAGAATGGGCCTAACAAGTCTTAAGGGAAGGCCACAATAAGGACATCTAACCATCATTGCCCAACAATGTGGACGTCAAACCAACATTTCTTCCAAGGGGTGGCCTATGCACAGCTAAACATATAGTGGGCCCATGGCCTCACGTACAATCATGATGGGCCTCATTTACTTCACATGGGCCTCATCACACGGGCCAACATACATGACATTGGGCCTCGAATATACACAATAGGTGGGCCTCGCACCAGGGCCTCGAATACATCTCAATGGGCCTCTTATGTCAAGCGGGCCACATCACATGGGCTACACTATATCGACTATACCATCAGGATTTACGTACATCAAATAGGTCACACCGATGGGGCTCATGTATATCAGATCGGGCCCACCCTCATGTATATTTGAGATCAGAAGTATTCACAAGTTGACATAGAGATAATTGAAGTGGAAATAATATTGGGAACTATGGTGGCCCACAGAAGTTTTGAATGGCGGATGTTACTATCTACTATTTAAATGGTGGGGTCCACTTGAACTTTAAATCTGACATCATTCTTTTTCCCGTGTCGTGTGGTAATCTCACAAATGATTGAACGGCATGGATACAACACATGCGTCATGGTGGGTCACAAATGGTTGAACGACATGATACAACACAAACCTATTATAATATATATATATGTATATATATATATATATATATATATATATATATATATATATATATATATATATATATATATATATATATATAATAAAGTTGTTGTCAACTTTAAGGATAGATATAAAATATAAAATATATTTATAAATCTTAGTTGCTGTTGTGCAGCTTATTTGCTTTAAAGGGAGCAGAGGTGGGTCCACGTAGGGCCCACTCTCATGCATATATTATAATATATATATATATATATATATATATATATATATATATATATATATATATATACACACACACACACACACACATATTATTCCAATGTAACGTCCAGGCCCTTGGAAGGCTTGGACCGTCACCTATAACAAGGAGGGCCGCACACATGGGGTGTGTTCCACCATCCAAAGATGGTGGATGGTCTGGATCTCACGCGCACAGTGGTGTGGCCCATCTGAATGGGTGGAGGGCATGGGTGGGTCCCATGGACCCCACTGTCCGTCCACACACCACGTCAGTACACACCCCATGTTAACCACCTCCACAGGGATCGATACCAAGACCTCAAGTGTTAAAATGAGGCATCTTCCACTCGGTTTACCACCTGAGCTAAGGCCTGGGCCCCACGTTGAAACAAGGTATCTCCACTTAGTCTACGACAAGAGCTATGGATCTTGGTCCCACCCATCTCGACAGTGTGGATCTCATGTGGGACCCACAGAACTTGTTGACATCAGGGACGCAACGTCCTACTACTAGCCATCCAACACATGGACGACCCAGCTGAATGGGATGGATGGTGTGTATATAACACACACCCCATGATCAGTCCCACCGTCCTAGGCCATGGACGGTGGGAATATACAACATAGTGGGTCCATGTTGCTGGAAAACGTCCTTACAGCAGCTCTCCAGTTGCTGTACACGTACAGCGCACACACACATATATATTGTAATATATTCATACTATATATACATATTTTATTATTTATTTTTATATATATAATATTTTTCCAGCATCCAACCACCGTCCAGTAAGCTGGATGGTGCTGGATGATGTCCATGCATCAAGGTGGTCCCACGTAGTGGGCTACTAGATTTGGATCCAACTGATATTTATTTCTCCCTATCATCCGGGCTTGTGTGACGGTTTGATCATGCAGACCCCGAACTGGAATCAAAGTGGCCAACTTATTGGACGACATGGATGAGATACATACATCATAGGTGGGCCATGACCATAGGGAAGGAGAGAGAGTGTAAGAGAGAAGAGAGATTGGCGACGTCGGAGATGATGGAGGGGCACTGCCACTATGGACCCCTCTTTGATACAAAATATACATCAAGGTGGGTTCCAATAGAAATGGACCCTTAAATCACAAAAAAAAATACATAATAAAAAGGGAAAATGTGGGTCTAAGATCACCCATCGTCCACTCCTTCTTGGTCCAATGGGAAGGTAGTCGTTTAGGCTTCGATTTCAGTGGAAGTTGATGAAGTTTTAATGGTGGAGATGGAAGATGAGAGGTAGGAAGTGGGCCACATTTGTTGCTTGGGAGAGCTTGGAGAGGCTTGGACATGTGATGCTTGGGAGTTTTTTGGGAAGTTTTTTGAGAATGAGAGAGTGGGTTGTAGAGAGAGAGAGAGAGAGAGAGAGAGAGAGAGAGAGAGAGAGAGAGAGAGAGAGAGAGAGAGAAAGAGAGATGGGTGATGGAGTGTTGGATGTGGTGAGTGATGGGTGTAAGAACTTTTTTACTTTTGAGATAATTTGTTTAAGAAAGGGGTATGGCCTTATAAGAAATTTTTGACTTTAGGGGTTACTTGGGGAAGGGTGAGAGGTGATGTGTACTTGACATGTACTTGACATGATGGGATCGATTGATGGATTGAGGTGACATGTTGTAAAGATTCCCTTGGGTTTTACAACGCATGACGTTTTCCTCAAACTGAACGCTGGTCCACATCTCCTGGCCTGGGTATCGCCTCGGTGTGCGAGTCGCGGCATCGGAACCTCGGTGATGGCACGGTCGCTAGGTTACAAGTCTCAGGTTGAGCTGACTCTGGTTAACTGCATGCGTCTCAATGTCACGCGCAAACGTCGGATAAAGGTCGAAGGTTGACAGAATTCAACCAAGAAGACCGTGAAGGCTTACGGAACGGTACAGTCTAGGATAAGAGGCTTACGGTTCTCCCCTCCTAATAAAAATTTCATCCTTAAAATTTACACAATCATCGCAACTAGACATAACTCGTGAGGAAGAAGAAACATAACATCATCATATAAAATTAGAGACAATATATAAAATATAATACACAATCAATCATCAAAGAGATGGGGATAGCGCTCTCGAATCTCAGCCTTGGTGCTGATAGCCTACGTAGCACCCCATTCTTGGTTCCTGGCTCCCATACACCAGATTACGATCTTGGGATCCTACAAGGAGGATTTTCCAACGTACATTTATCTCATAAGAAGCATAACCACAAGTGTATCTAAATCACAAAAGCAACATCATCATCATCACATATTCACTAATATAATCATTTAAATACAATGCCAAAAGGGAAATATCTTTGATGATTATCAAAGCTCCAGAGGACCGTTGGATGCTCCAAGCTCAACACTGTTGCAATCTAGTGCCACCTACACTCATCTATCATGCATAAGCTTATAAAAAGCTTAGAGGGTGGTGAAACTGTGCACGCAGGATAAGTGTCAAGTATACAATATAATGCGATAAATCATATAACATCAGAAATACTAGCAAGATCATGAATCATATGACATCAAAGTAAGTAGAAATACTGGCAAGCCCATAAGTCATACAACATCAAAATATGCAACGTAGATCGGCTATGCAAATGTGGAGACATAATAAATAAAATATCTGATGCCGATGATGCAGTGCAATATTTAAACATGAAGAGCCACAAATACCATCAACCTCATCTAAGCCATACATCAAACTTGTGCGTATCGTGCGATCATATGAAATTACTTCATCTTACAAGGAGTCCCATAACATATCAGATGTCGATGATGCAATGCAATATGTAAATCCTGAAGAGTCCACGAATATCGTCAGCCGTATCTAGGCCATATAAATGCAGAAACATAGCAACCTAAAATTTCATATGCCACAGATGTAATGCAATACATGGTGTGAATGAAATGATCAAGCTGGAGTGTGAAGTCGGGATGATATTACGTAGTATCATAGGCTACAGGTTCTATCACAAGGGACTACTATCCAAACCAATCTCATACCTGAATTTGGATAGTTAGACTCAATGTGGTAGACTCCTAATCTCAGGTTAGTCGTGCACCCCAACTGAAATCATTTCCATTACGAGGGTACATAACAATTAGTTGTGCACCACTAGCCTGAGTGGATAGTGAATGAATAAATGAGTATGCAACTCCTACTCAATAAGTTTATGTATCAGTACTGTACATCTATAGGATCATTATCGGGGTCTATTACAGTTTACGCCAGTTTTTCGCCCCTATCCGAGCATGCAACTGGATAACTAGAAGAGACCTCACTATCCACCTGCCAATATCAGGGCCGACTCGCCAATAGCGGACCCATTCCTCAAGCTGGTCAAACTCAACCTAGATATTACCCCCTCACTCAGGCGAATAAGGTCACACCCTTTTCAACCGACCACGACACTGTGGGAGACACAACCTAACGGTATACGGCCCTCATGAACTTATGTATCTACTCGGTCTAGACGTTAGAGCAACCTCTGGTACTAAGAGGATTTAGGTATTTTCACCCATGGACATCTATGACACCTGTATGCTAGAACCAAACATTTTCGGTGTCCCATCTGGCTACTCACGTGGGGCCCACCATCATATCTATATTATTATATATTACATATATTATTATATTATGATCATTTTTTTATGGTCCAACGTCCAGCGTCCCATCTGGACGACCAGCGTGGACAAAACACATGCATTACATGTGGGCCCCACATATGGATAGTGTTGATAAAACACATGCATCATGGAGGGCGACACCATTGCACCGTCCAAAAACTCTAGAACCATCCAGATCATCTGGACGGTGTGGAGGACAAATACATCATGGTGTGGCCCACATAACTTGGTGGCATCCTACATCAGCTACCCGCTGCTTGTCTAACAGATGGACAAGGTGGATTAAAACTTATACATCATGGTGTGGCCACCATTCAGATCTGCTGGATGGTGTAAATTTAATAAATACATCAAGGTGGGTCCACATCAGCGTGGCCCACTGGTTTTGGATTAGTTAATATTCATGTTTTCCCCTCCAATCAGGCCCGTCCAAACGGACTACCAAGTGGGCCCACTCGGCGGACAACATAGATAAAATACATTCATCATGGTGGGATCCATTCGGGTGGGCCACATGGCCACATCACCACCAAAGAAATGAAAGAGAGGGAGAGAAACTAAGAGAGAGAGAGAGATAGAAATGTGAGAAGGGGAGGGACCCCGTCACTACGGACCCTCCCTATACAATGCATACATCAAGATTGGTCCCACCATATGTGGGCCCTAAAATCATAAAATAAAATCACCCACCTTTGTGCTCTTCTTCCTTCTTCCGCCAATGTATGTTAAAGCTCCAATGGAACATGTTTTAAGGGTTGAGATGAAACTTGGATGGTGGAGATGGGAGGTAGGAAGGTGGGCCACACACTAGCTCTTCTCTCCTTGGAAGCCATGGACTTCCACTCTTCCTTGGTTGCTTAGGAGTGAAGAGATAGATGAGAGAGAGGGAGAGCGATGTAAGGAGAGAGGGATGGGTGTGAGTGAGTGATGGAATGATGGGGAGTGATGGGCGTACTTAACTAGGTATGGGTGGAGAGAGAGAGAGAGAGAGTTGACTTTAGGTTGCTTGTACATAACATGTGATGTGATTGATGGGACATTCTCTTGGGTTTACAAATGAGCGGCATTTTTCTTGAACTGAATGCGAGCCCACATCTCCTAGTCTGGGTATCACCTCAGTACGCGAGACGCGACATCGGAACCACGAAGATGGCGAGGTCGTTAGGGTAAAGTATCGGGTCGAACCGACTCTAAAATACGGGATACGACTTAGGGTCACGAAAAACGCCGATAACAGATCGCGGGTCGTCGAAATTTAACTAGGAGGACCGCGGAAGCCTACCGAACGGTACATGCTAGGATACAAGTCTCATAATTTTTTATTCTCATTTGATATTTAAGAAATACTTTTAGTTTTTAATGTTTTGTTGTGACTCAAATTACAATAGATCTGCAATAGCTTTGAGTATGTTCTTTTCATATATTAAGATTGTGAAATTAGGAAATTTTGTTGTTCACCATTGTCTCATGGGCATGGTTGGGTGATGGAATCCTACCAAATCTTCCCAATTCTCTTATGATTGGTTATGGGATTGGTAAATCCTATTGTTTACCTTGTCTCTTGGGCATGGTTTTGTGATGGAATCACTTCTAGTTCTCATACCTCTCATCTATTGAGAATTAGGTCAAAGGAAGATCAAATTTAGTTTTACTGAGATATCTTCCAATTGGATAAGATGGGACTTGATTCCAGTTGTGTCCTTGAATTAAGCATAAATCTCCTTGATCTCTACAAGTGGATCCTTGGAAACCCTAGTTCCCACCTTTAATTTCTTAAGTTTCTAATTTCATACATCACAATTACTCCCTTTATTTTCATATTTAGATTTGCATCTTCTTCTAGTTATTTTTAGAATTATTCACGAGATTAGTCCTTATGGATTCGACCATAGTCTCACTGAGATTATTACTGCATCGCAACTCTACACTTGGGGTTGTGAACAAGTTTTTGGCACTGTTGTCGGGGACTAACAGTTGCATTTTTCTAAGATTAACTAGTTTTTTAATTAGTTTAATATTAGGGTTTTTTTATTTTTAGGATTATAGTTTTTCTGTTTTATTTTAGAAACTAACTTAGATTTCTAATTCTAGGTTTAGAAACTTTCCTAATTTGATTTTAGAAACTAACTTTTCCTCTTTTTAGAAACTTTCTATTTTCTATTTTTAGAAATTTTCCTTTTTCATTTTAGAAATTGGGTTACTTTCTTATTATTATTTTAGAAACTAACTCATCTTTTTATTTTTATTTTTAGAAGCATTCTAATTTCAGAAATTTTGTTTTAGAAACTGACGTGTTTTGTTTTGTTTTGCAGGATCTTAATTTAGGAACTTCTAATTTGGTAACTTCTTTCTAATTCCCTCTCTCTTTCTATTTCTATATTTTTATTTCCCTTCTTTCTTTTAAGTTTAGGTTAGAATATGAAATTGAGGGTTGAGAGTATTTCATGCCCAAGTGGGTCCGTGATAACACTCGACATCTTTTGAGTGAAGGAGGATTAGTTGAGGGGTTATCTATCCATCACAAGGTTAGACATCACTTAAGATCCTCAGAGTTAATTGATGTTATGGCTGCAAATCAACCTATGAATTAGCAGCAACCTCGAGTGGTAAAAATTTAGGATAAGAATGAGGTGCACCATGCACCCTCGCCTCCTACTTTATGAGATTACTTACAACCGGCAGGGGTTAGTACCCTTTCTTGTATGAGTTTTTTAGAAAGCACAGGAAACATGGATATCAAGCCTGAAGTGATCCAACTCCTTCCAAAGTTCCTTGGACTTGAATATGAAAGTCCATACCTGCACTTGCAAGAATTTGATGAGGTTATAGCCACTTTTTCTTTCTTAGCGTGTTTGATGACACGGTCAGGCTGAAACTCTTTCCTTTCTCCTTGATAGAGAAAGCTACGACGTGGTTATGCTCACTACATCTGCGATCTATTGGCACATGGAATGACATGATGGAGTTCATAAAAAAAATTCTTTCCATACCATAAGACGAACACCATCAGGAAGTCGATCATGAACTTCTCCCAAAAGGAAGATGAAACATTCTTCTAATATTGGGAGCGGTTGAAGGATCTTGTCAGTTCATGCTCATAATACGGTTTTGAAATATGGTGCATAACAACTTTCTTCCACAATGGACTGACATCTTCCATGTGCCAGTTTGTCGAGACGATGTGCAATGGGGAATTTATGAACAAGAATGTCAATGAGGTGTGGGATTACTTTGACAAACTTGATGAAACCGCACAATCATGGGACATCACCCCAAAACCTAACACAACATCTAAGCTTACTCAAGCAAGGGAGAGGTGGGATATACTTGCTGAAAGAGGATGATGTTATAAATGCTATAGTGGTTAGTCTCACAAGGAAGGTCAAGGCTATGAAACTTAAGAAGGATGAGGCTAAGGAAGTTGTTTGTGGAATTTTTGCTTGCAACATAAATACAACTGAAAATTGCCCAACGATACCTGCTTTTCAAGAGGCACTGAACGAGCAATCAAATACCGTAAACAACTACCAAAGACCTTTCAGTGGACCCATCTCTAACACATATAGCCATAGTTTGAGAAATCATCTAAACTTTAGTTGGAGGAATGGACAAACTGCTACTCCTTAAGGAATCCCTAAGAGACATGCCTAACCCACTCAACCCATCATAGACATGAGCACTCAAATCCCAATCATTCTTGGTCAGCCATTCCTTGTTACATCAAACGCAATCATTAATTGTAGGAATGGAGTAATGAGTTTATCTTTTGGAAATATGACTTCGAAGTTGAATATATTTTTTTTCAATATAGGTAAACAGTCAAAGGATGATGAAAATTCCCACGATATTAATCTGATTGACTCTTTCGTGGAAGATAGAACACTCTTGACCTTATCCTCTGACCCTCTAGAGACATGCTTGGCCCACTCCTATGATTTTGATGATGACATGATTAGGGAGATGGAGACCATGCTGGATACTGTGCTGGTACTTGAGGTTAACTAGTGGAGGCCACAATTTGAAGAATTGCCCAAAGCTGATGTAGTGCCTCCACCGTCTAACCTCAAGGCACCGAAGCTTGACCTCAAACCTTTACCCTCTGATTTAAACTATGTCAATTTATGTTAAGATGAGAGATACCCGGTGGTGATTTCTTCCTACCTTGAGCAAGAATAAAAGAGTATGCTCATCTCTACTCTCATTGAGCACAAAGGAGCCCTTGGATGGTCGATTGCGAACCTGAAGGGAATTGACCCATTGATTTGTACTCACTGCATTCATCTTGAGGATAATGCGAAGACCTCACGACAACTATAATGTAGACTAGATCCAAACATGAAGGAAGTGGTTAAGGTAGAGGTTTTTAAGCTATTGGATGTAGGTATCGTATACCTAATATCCGATAGTTATGTGTGAGTCCAACTCAGGTGGTTCCTAAGAAATCTAGAATCACCATTGTAGCCAATGCCAATAATGAACTCGTTACAACTAGGATCACTACTGGTTGGAGAATGTGCATTGAATATAAGAAGTTGAATACTGTCATGAGGAAGGATCACTTTCCTTTTCCCTTTATCGATCAAATTTTGGAAAGGCTAGCTGGTCACTCTTACTATTGCTTCCTCGACGGTTATTCGGGCTACAATCAGATCGAGATAGCCCTTAAAGATCAATAAAAGACCACATTTACAAATCCTTGCGGCACCTTTGCTTATCGAAGGATGTCATTCGGGCTATGTAATGCCCCCTCTACTTTTCAACGATGCATATTGAGTATTTTTTCTAACATGGTGGGGAAATATTTAGAGGTCTTCATGGACAACTTCTCAGTCTTTGGTCCATCCTTCAGTGAATGTTTAAAAATTTTGAAAAATGTACTGAAGCGATGTGAGGAAAAGAACTTGGTACTGAATTGGGAAAAGTGCCACTTCATGATTCATAAGGGAATTGTCCTTGGACACATCATCTCGTCCAAGAGAATTGAGGTAGATAAGGCTAAAATTGATCTTATCTTTAACCCACTACCACCTAAGAATATATGAGACGTGCGATCCTTCCTAAGACACGCTCGGTTTTACAGAAGATTCATAGAGGACTTTAGTCACCTGTAACACCCCGAACTTTTCAATACCCGAGTATTGAATGTCCTCGAGTGTTACCATGAATTTAGCCTATTATGTACACGTGTACGATACCAATCTAGCTAACCTAACCCTACATCCATCCTTTAACATGAATCTAACCGATTAAGAATGATCTTCATCCATAAATCAAATCATCTAATTGTTGATCATGTGGTTTGATATATGTATCATCCCTTGACTAAATCAGTGAATAAATCTTTATCCATAATGATTTAGATGTAAGTTCTTTTGTAATAATTGTTTAGAAATGGGCATAAACCATGTAGAACCATAAGATTTCACAAAACTCTTAGATCAGCAGTAATTATGAAAATGCCACTAATCTAGACCCTTGAATTCTAGATCGTATGTTTTCCACTATCCGTTTAATGTGAAAATTTATACCATGCTTAATTATCATAAATTAACCATACACGTTAAATTTCAAGCCTTAAATCCAGTAAACTAGCTACTTGACCTCTACATCCATCCGTACACTTATCAGATTAAGATTCTGATCCGTTCATCTTGTTCGCCCCATATATATATGCTTAAACCACCATTAGAATTACAATATGAGAAATTCTAAGCTATTAAAACATTCTCACAATGCTTGAAATGAAAGATTGCAACATTCACATCCACACATACATCCCACAAACTTGAATGATAAAAAATATAGAAATTAAACAAACATTCAAATCACAAGACATAGAGTTATAGTGGTTCACTTGTGTGCATACCAACTATTAAACAACAACCACATAACTTGTTACTCCTCTCTTAATATCCTCACACAATGGATATTAGCCTTCACTATGAAAATAGGTTTTTCTTAGGTTCACCTAAAACCCTCACAATTGTGTCTTTCAAAAGGGCTTACACAATTCAAAAAACCCCCACTTTGAGTTTTCTATCTCTCTTCAGATAACCAAACAAATGAGATTTATTTAACATAATCTCAAAAGAAACCAAATAATAGAAGATGTACACAGATGTAAAAATACTTAGATTTCTCCTTTTGTTGCAGCCTAGAAGAACTAAGTTCGAAGTAGAAGTTCGAATAGAAGTTCAATGTCCAATACTCACTTTGAAATGGTTCTAGTTCTAATTGATTTGAAATTAAACTAAGTTGGGCTAGCTCTATTTGATTTTGATTCCAAGAAGTGGAATATCACAATTCCTCTTTCAAATCAGATTGGAATGCAGAAACAAAATCAAATATAAAAAGCTAACAAAAGAGAATATTAAATATGCACAATTTAGCTTAAGAAGATTACAAAGTTATCTCTTAGAGTGATGCTTTGATTTTTCTTAAATTGAATTATTAAACTCTAAAATTTGTCGTCTATTTATAGTTGTAGAAATCGCACCTACGAATGGTCTTGAGGACACTTCGACTGGTCGAAGGTCGAACAGATTTTTGAATTTTTATGCACGATCGAATAAAACCGTTCCACAACTGGTTGAAAGCTGTCCATGACCGGTCATGAGTCCTCCATGACTGGTCATGACCTGCCCATGACTGGTCGTGAGGAGCTAGGAATGGTTGCTGGAGTTTGATTCGTAATTACTGGACTGGTCGTGGATCGAGTCGTGCACTGTTCATACGACCAGTCGAGAAGAGTCTAGGACTGGTCATGGATGAATAAAAAATTTTAAAAAATTACAACAAACTTCGGACTGGTCCTTAAATTTCTTGGACTGGTCAAGCCAGTACTAGGATTAGTTGAACATGGTTCAGGACTAGTCTTCGAACAGTCCAAACACTTATAAAGAGATTCAATTTGAATTATGTATACAAAATGACCTACCCTAAGGTTAGTCTAAGGTTAATCATACCTTGAAAGTGATGTATGAACATTGAGTCTTCATTTCTTCAGATGATGGTTGACCTTTGAAGATTATGAAGCTTGAGATCTCGACACATGATGTAACTTGAACTTGAGATCTTCTAAAGCTTTGATTTGAGTTATACTTCATCTTGAGTCTTGAACAAGAACTTGTCTTTTGATTTACCTCTTTAAAAACTCTGAACTTTGAAGCTTGCAGGATACACAAGACACAGATTGTGGTTTTGACACAAAAAAATTTAAGAAACAAAGGAGCAAGAAACCATAGCACTTATAATCTCTCCCTTTGTCAAATTTGTGACAAAACACACTCAATAATAATATAACTAATATACACACAAAGAATCATGCATTATTTATAAAAAGAAACCAATTATAGCTTAGTTAAAGAATCATGCACCAGTTATCATCAATTAACACACAACATCATGAACCAATCACAACACCTCCTTACTTACTCCCCTGAGTAACATACATATAAAAAAAATTCTACTATTATCCACAATCCATCGATATCCATTTCCATAAACAAACACATAATAAAATATTCTCTCCCTTTTTGTCACAATATGACAAAGGAAGAAAGAAAGATATGGAAGAGGAAAACGAACAAGAGAGTAATAAAGGAGTTGACTACGAAATATAAGCAAATTCAAACTTCACATATCAATAACCAACTTAAACAAAAGTCAGTCTCACAAACTGAAGTAAAATCAAAGTTCACATACCAACAAAAGAAAAACAATATTAGAGTTATTATACACCAAAGGATAAAGCACTTAATCAGATCCTGAAGAAGGAGCAGGTATGGTAGGATTGATTTGATGAAGGCCCTTATTTAAGTGCCTAAGATACTTGCGCATATATTTAAATTGCAAATCATGGGCAACATTCATGTTCTTTACCTTCTCCTCAAGTGCACATAGCCGCGCACCAAAATCTGATGGCACAAGTCAGGACCATTTGTAGAGTCTGAATCAATTTCATCAAAAATGTCATCCATATTTATATCATCAGGAGGAAGATCACCACCTTCTTCTTTATTCACTCCTTCAGCTCCACCACCACCAAAATCTACTTGGCCCTCAGCTAACCACAATTTCATTTTATTTATATTTGAATTGCTGAAAATGAGGTGATGAATAAGAGCCTCTCCAACAGGCATAGCAACTAACATGTAGTAGCTAACACAGTAATAAGATAGGCAAATGGAATATCACTGTGTCCTGGATGGAGATGAAACTGAATGATGGAATGACATATTAAAGAAGGTAGACAGACATTTACACCAGTGATGATGGAATGTAAAATATAGACCATAAAGGAAGTTAGTTCTGTTTTGCTACCAGAATGTGAATACAGATTAGAAATAAAAATTTGATGCAAAACCCTGTATCTAGGTAATGTGCATCCATATTACATAATGCTCTAGTAAGTAAGCATTTTTCTGATTCTGAGGCTTTCTCAACTAAAGAACTAGGTGGAATACCATCATCATTGATAGGTATGTCCATTAGCACAGAAATTAGTTGTCGATCAACTGAAAAAGGGCCTTCTCTAGTAGCAATTGTAAAAGTTAAATTCTCAGTCAAAAAATCAGAAATGCAAGCAAACATGGCTTGCGCAATGGACTAGTATGTCGGCCCACCCAAAAGTAGAATGTTATCCCATCCTACAACTTGGAGAAGAGGAAGGAGACCAAAAGGTGCAAGCGTTCAAGATCAACAGGTCTTTCAACAATAACATTGAGCAGTCATAAATCCCGCACATATGAAGGACCATCTTCGGGTGACCGAAGGTGGTGCCTTGTTATTGTTGAAGAACGAGATGAGGAAGGACCACGAGTGTTTTTATTTTTCCCTCTAGCATCCATTTGCAATTAGAAAATCAAAGAAGCAAGGAGTTACATAGGATGTGGAATGGGTTTTCTCAAAAATGGAATATGGAAAAAAAACTCTCAAAATCTTCAAGGAAACTTAAAATCAAGCACTCCAAGGAAGAAAATGAAGTGAATAGAGCTTGAATCTCTAAGAAAAACTGAAATAATGCACTCACCTTGATGAATCAAATAGTTAGGTTTGGCTAGTCGTGCTACAGCCTGATGGAGAAGAAAGAGGAAATGAGGAAGAAAACATTTTCCCCCAAATTAAAAGGTCTAGTACGCTACACGATTGGTCGTGAAACGTGCTTGACCAGTCGTGCCATGACTGGTAGAGTACGTCCTCAACTGGTCGTGCAAATACAAAAACATTCATTTTTCACATAATTTTAAAATTTTAAAAAATAAATTAACAAATAAATATGCTATAATATAGAAATGCAGGATTAATCAAATTAAATTAAACATTCCAAGATCAAATTTCAATTTATTAAACCTACTTTTATCGAGCGGTTTAGTGAAAATGTCAGCAAGTTGAGTCTCGGTTAGAATAATTCCAATGAAATTATTTTTTATTCCACTAATTCATGAATTTAGTGATATCTAATGTCAATGTGCTTGGTTCGTGAATGCTAAATTGAATTTTTGATATATTTATCATACTGGAATTATCACAATATAAAATCATTGAATCCTGTGCAATTCCATAATTGCTTAACATTTTATTCATCCATACAAGCTGAATACATGCATTTCTAGCGGCGATGTATTCAGCCTCAGCAGTTGAAAGCGATATGGACTTTTCTTCTTACTAAACCGAAACTAAAAAATTTCCAATATAGAAACAACCACCACTGGTTGATTTTCTATCATTGATATTACCAGCCCAATCAACATCCGTGTACCCAACCAACTGAACACTAGTATTATATGGATATTAGAGACCCAAATTTACAGTACTTACAACATATCGAATAATTCACTTAAAAGCTGTTAGATGTGACTCTTTAGGTCAGATTGATATCTAGCGTAAATACAAACACTAAAAACAATATCAGGTCTACTTACAATTAAATAAAGTAAAGTGTCAATCATACTATGATATAATTTAGAATTCACACTTTTACCTATAGAGTCTTTTGAGAGTATTAATGTTGTACTCATACGAGTATTAAAATTCTTACCATTCTTAAATCTGAACTTTTTAATCTAGTTTAGAGCATAATTGGTCTGAGAAATGAAAATACCATCAGGTTATTGTTGTACTTGTAACCTTAGAAAATAATTCAATTTCCCAACCATGCTCATTTCGAACTTAGATTTCATTAAATCTGCAAACTCAATAGTCATGTTAGTACAGGTAGATCTATAAATAATATCATCAACATAGATCTGCACCATTAAGATATGATCGTTATGTTTCTTAACAAAAAGAGTCTTATTAACACTTCCCATTAAAAAATTATGACTTAGTAAAAACTCAGTCAATTTTTCATACCATGCCCTGGGAGCTTTTTTCAAACCGTAGAGTGCCTTTTTTAGGTGATAAACATGATTAGCATTCTTAGGGTCTTCAAAACCCATTGGTAGTTCAACATACACTTCTTCATGCAGATCGCTATTTAAGAAAGCATTCTTTACATCCATTTGATATATTTTGATCTTTTCAAAGCACACAATGGATATAAATAGCCTGATAGATTCAAGACGAGCTACTGGGACAAAGGTTTCATCATAATCAATGCCTTTAATTTAAGTGTACCCTTGTATAACAAGTCTAACCTTATTTTGAATTATATTACCAAGTTCATCAGACTTATTTTTAAAAATCCACTTAGTTCTGATAATATTTTTATCTTTAGGTCTAAGAACAAGATACCAAACAACATTTCTAATAAATTGATTAAGTTCATCTTGCATCGCAACAATCCAGTGTTTGTTAGTAAGAGCTTCTTTTATGTTTTCCAGTTCTATCTAAGATGTAAAGCACACATAGTTACATATATCTTCTAGTTGTCTACGAGTGCATACACCAGTGAGAGGGTTTCTAAGAATTTAAGTGGTTGGATGATCTTCGACAGTCCACAGTTTAGAGTTAGTTTAACTTGATGAAGTATCTGGTTTGTCAATTAAGAGAACTTCATCATTATCTGAACTTGAGGTAGGTGTATTTAAGTGATCGTCAATGACCACATTAACAGACTCTTGAATAACACCGGTCCTCTTATTCAGTACTCGATACGCTCGACTGTTCAAAGAATACCCTAAAAAGATTCCTTCATCACTTTTAGTGTTAAACTTACCCAGATTTTCACGGTCATGTAAAATATAACACTTAGTGTCAAAAACTCGAAAGTATTTGACAGTAGGCTTCTTATCGAACCACATTTCATAAGCCGTTTTATTATTTAACTTACTTATATAAACTCAGTTGATTATATAACGTGCAGTATTTATGGCTTCAGCTCAAAGATTTCTAGAGAGCTTCATACTATTCAACATTACATTTGTCATATCTTGAAGCACTCTTTTTTTTCTTTCAATAATTCTATTTTTTTGTGGTGTTTTAGGTGCAAAGAATTCATGTGATATCCCCGATCGCAACAGAATTTCTCAAAACTGCTATTCTCAAATTTTGATCCATGATCACTACAGATCTTACAAACTTAAGAACTTTTTTCTGTTTGGATTCGTTTGAGAACTCTTTTCACTTCATTAAGGGTTTTTAATTTATCACTTAAAAAGGCTACCCAAGTGAATCTGGTATAGTCATCCACTATTACCAGTATATATATTTTTTCCTCCTTAACTCTCCATCCTGGTTGGTCCTACAAGATCCATGTGGAGAAGTTCGAGTGGTTTGGATGTGGCATTGAAGTTCACCTTTTTGTGAGTACTCATATTTTCTTGCCAATTTGGCATTCACTATAAATTTTATCTACTTTCTGTAATTTAGGTAGACCTCTTATCAATTCTCTTTTGCTCAACATATATAAGTTACGGTAATGTACATGTCTAAGGCGTTTATGCCATAACTCAATCTCATCGGTATGGACCATGTAACATGACTAACTAGATGACCTAGAATCACCAATAATATAGAAGTTTTCAGAAGTTCTACGACCAGTTAATATTACTGAACCCTTTTTGTTTAAAATTTTACAACTTTAGTTAGTAAATTTTACACTATGATTGTTATCATATATTTGAGATATTCTTAAAAGATTGTGTTTTAACCCTTCAACATATAAAACATTCTCAAATAAGGGAAGGTTAAAGAGTTGAATCGTACCTTGGCCAATAATCTTGCAGTTGCTACTATCACCAAATGTGATTGAGCCATCAGCCATGTCTTTAAGATCGGTGAATAAACCTTTATCACCGGTCATGTGCCTAGAGCATCCACTGTCTAGGTACCACTTTGAATGGCTTAAAGCTTTGAAAGTCGTGTGGGCAACCAAGCAAGTAACCTTAGGAACCCATTTCATAACTGTTTTGGGTTTAGGAGTATAGTTGGTCTTCTTGTATTTGTAGTTGTTGTAAGAATGACCTACAGAGTTAGATTTTAAGAGCTCATTAAGTAAATCAACTATTTTCTTAGCTAAAGGGTTTCGGTTCTGATTTTTATAGTTGATATGGTTACTTTTAGGGTTAAAAGATTGAAAAGTTTTGGTATTTTTAGAAAATTTTTTATTAGAAATTTTCTCTTTTGAGTTTGAGGACTCTCCTTCTACAAACTTAGGAGAATTATTTTTCAGTTTAGGAGGAATATTTTTATCGTAACCCAAACCGGATCGGTCACCATATTTTCTTGATCCAAACAAAATCTTTTTTAATTTTGGATCACCTTGGGCATACCTCCATGTATCCTTTAAACTCAAAAGTGAAGAGACTTCATGTTTAAGTTTTTCATTTTCAGATTTAAGATTTTCAATCAGGGAGGTTTTGAAATCTAAATCGCATTTCGATTTTTCAAAACAATCTGAAATGTTGGATTTTCTAAAATAAGAGAATCAAAAATTTCTTTAAGCTTTAAAAACTTTTCTTTCTGAAGTTTAAGTTTAACAATAATTTTATAACTCTCCTTGTAAAGGGCATTGTAGGCATCTTGAAGATCTTCTTCGTTTTCATGATCACTATTCAAATTTTCTTCACAAGTAGAATCATCATTATCTAAAAAAGTGAATTTGGGTAGAGTCATAAGGGCTTTAACTTCACTAACCGACTCAGTTTTAGAATCTTCTAATTCAAAAGAGGCTTCAGAGTCAGAGGATTCATCCCAAGTAGCCAACATACCTTTCTTTTTATGCTTGCCCTTATTAGGACACTTGTTTGCTAAATGCCCATATTCATGGCAGTTGTAACACTGACTGTCTTTTAAAGTTTTTCATGTTTTAGGTTTAGATTTCTTCTTATCATAAGATTTTTAAAAATTAACCCTCTTTTTACTTTTAAAAATTTTGTAAAACTTTTTCGCTAAAGGGGCCATATCATCTTCAGAGTTTTCTATATAAGAATTGTTATTATTTTCTTGAAAATTATTTTTAGAAGATTTAAGGATGATAGATTTACCTTTAGGACCTTTAAAAGTTAACTCATAAGTTTGTAAAGAGCCAACTAATTTTTCTACCATCATGTTGTCCGTATCACGAAGTTCTTGTATCACAATTACCTTAGAATTGAACCGTTCAAGAAGTAAGCAAGTATTTTTGCACAAATTTTACTTTCTAGAATTTTATCACCAAGACCCCACATAGAGTTCGCAATGTCATTTAATCTTGTATAGAAGTACATGAACATTTCATTTTCTTCCATACGTATTTCCTCAAATTTGGTTGTAAGGATTTGAATTTTAGATTTCTTGATAATTGATGTTCCCTCGTGTGTCATTTTAAAAATATCTCTGGCTTGCTTTACAGAATCACAGGATATAATTCTTTTGAATTCATCCAGAGACAGTGGGCAAGTGATTGCATTTAGTGCTTTTGCACTACTCTCACTTTTCTGAAGTGTGGTCCAAGAGAAGTAAAGTGTAGTTCTCATAGATTTGGATCCATCGAGTCCAGTTACTTCAATGGTAGGAGGGGTCCATTCAGTCACTATGGCTATCCACACACTCTCATCCATGGATTTAAGGAAAATCCTCATCCTGTCTTTCCAATGGACATAATTGGTGCCACCAAATGGTGGAGGCCTAGTGACTGAAAGGCTATCAAAATTTGACATATTATAAATTGCTTAGATCGGTTAGCTCAAGAAATAAATCTAAAAATATAACAATTAAAATGAACTATTAGGCTCTGATACCACATGAAAAGGACAAGCTATATGTCTTAGAGGGGGGGAGGGTGAATAAGACTATGCCAAAATTTAAAAAGATAACATCGGAATAAAACAATAAGATAGCCAAGAAAAGGAAAGATAACAATCCACAATACAGAATGTAAAACAACCTCACATTCTACTTGTTCTAAAGATAACCTTTCACCATAAAAACCAAGGGTTTATGGCAGGACAACCTTACTAGAACAATTAGAGAAACAAAATCTCAAACTGAAAAGGAAGAAAGGAAATAACAAGAAATAAATTTTAAGCTATTACAACATTCCCCACAATGCTTGAAATGAAAGATTACAACATTCACATCCACACATACATCCTACAAACTTGAATGATAAAAAATATAGAAATTAAACAAACATTCAAATCACAAGACATAAAGAGTTATAGTGGTTCACTTGTGTGTATACCAACTATTAAACAGTAGCCACACAGCTTGTTACTCAACTCCTAATATCCTCACACAGTGGATATTAGTGTTCGATATGAAAATAGGTTTTTCTTAGGTTCACCTAAAACCCTCACAATTGTGTCTTTCAAATGGGCTTACACAATTCAAAAAACCCCCACTATGAGTTTTCTGTCTCTCCTCAGATAACCAAACAAATGAGATTTTTCTTGCATAATCTCAAAAGAAACCAAGTAATAGAAGATTTACACAAATGTAAAATACTTGGATTTCTCCTTTTGTTATAGCCCAGAAGAACTAAGTTCGGAGTAGAAGTTCGAATAGAAGTTTAATGTTCAACTCACTTTGAAATGGTTCTAGATTCTAATTAATTTTAAATTAAACTAAGTTGGGCTAGCTCTATTTAATTTTGATTCTAAGAAGTGGAATATCACAATTCCTCTTTCAAATCAAATTGGAATGCAGAAACAAACTCAAATATAAAAATCTAACAAAAGAGAATATTAAATATGCACAATATAGCTTAAGAAGATTACAAACTTATCTCTCAAAGTGATGCCTTGATTTTTCTTGAATTGAATTATCTAACTCTAAAATTCGTCATCTATTTATAGTCACAGAAATTGCACCTACAACTGGTCCTGAGGACACTTCAATTGGTCGAAGGTCGAACAGATTTTTAAATTTTTGAGAATGATTGGATAAAACCATTCCATGACTGGTCGAAGGCTGTTTACGACCGGTTGTGAGTCCTCCACGACTGGTCATGACCTACCCACGACTGGTCATGAGGAGCCAAGAATGATTGCTGGAGTTTGAGTCGTAACTGCTGGACTGGTCGTGGTTTGAGTCATGCACTGTTCATACGATCGGTCGAGAAGAGTCCAGGACTGGTTATGGATGAACAAAAAATTTTAAACAATTACAACAAACTTAGCACTGGTCCTAGAATTTCTTAGACTGTTCGAGCAAGTGCTATGACTAGTCGAACAGGGTTCAAGACTGGTCTTAGAACAGTCCAAACACTTATAAAGAAATTCAATTTGAATTATGTATTCAAAATGACGTACCTTAAGGTCAGTCTAAGGTCAATCATACCTTGAAAGTGATGTATGAACATTGAGTCTTCATTTCTTCAGATGATGGTTGACCTTTGAAGATTATGAAGTTTGAGATCTTGACACATGATTTAACTTGAACTTGAGATCTTCTAAAGCTTGGATTTGAGTTATACTTCATCTTGAGTCTTGAACAAGAACTTGTCTTTTGATGTACCTCTTTAAAAACTCTGAACTTTGAAGCTTACAGGATACACAAGACAGATTGTGGTTTTGGCACAATAAAATTTAAGAAACAAGGGAGCAAGAAACCATAACACTTATAGATATTCGCTAAATTTCAGGGCGTTTGGATGGTGTACTCTAACCTAAATGATGTTGAAAGGTGACTAAGGAATCGATGGTAATTTTGTAGATAAAACTAGCGCCATGCATTGCACTGTTCAACCAATACTACTAATTTAATGGTGAGTGTCAATTTCCACTTATTTAGATGGTGGGCCCCCTGATTTACGAAACTTCCTCATCTTTTACCCATGTCCTAACATACTGGGACAAATATGGTGAACGGAGTGGATTGCTGACCAAACATCACAGTAGACCCCACCTAATGCCATGACAATATGTATCAATGTTACGTTCCCTCGACAGGCACGCTAGATGTTGGTATGGTCCGATTGTCAAATGTGTTGTGGCCCACCTAAGACTCAGATTTGTCCCATCTTTGGCCCATAGCTGGGCATGACCTTGCAGAGATGATGGATGGTGTGGATTTCTAAGAAGGTCATCAAAAGTGGACCCCACCTATCAACATCCAAACCGGAATAGAGTTCTTTTGCACATAGTAACGGCACCCGCGAAAACCGTGAGCACTGGAGGAAACCCACACCAAAACGTCAATATTTTCTTGATCTAGACCATCCAATCTCCAAAGAAAGGAATCCCAACCCTTCCTAACTCGAAAAGGAGATGGACTTCAAGGAAAAATATGAGATTCCACTGATACTTAAGTGGCACAGCCACATCATGCGGAACTGTTTTGAAACCATCCTGAACTCGGATGCGCCTTATACTTTGGCTCTTCGGACAACACGGCATGCCAGAGCTGATGAAGGGATTGGATCTTCCAAACAATTGAGTTATGTCAGAGATGATGTGGACCCCCCCCCCACCCCCCCGCTAACGTGGAAACAATTTATCCACAGCAGAAGCGAACAGCTAGAGCCCTAGCACAACCCAAATGTTTCTGCACATTGAACGGCCCAGCAGTGGATCACACCTTCAATCCAGATCGTTAAAACCCAAGTAAAGGGAATCCCGACCACTTCGAAGAAGTCAGAACGGGAGAATAGATTAATACTCGCTCCAATTGTGATCACACGCAAGTATCCTCTTGTCTTCGCTACGCAAGAAATAAGGCTGTGTAAACGGGACTTGCGACAATGTTCGCAAGAAGAGTCTGGAAGACTCATTGCATCAATATAAGAAGGCTCTCATCCATCATAGGAGGACGCAAGAAAGAAAGAAAAAGAATCGAAAGAGAGAGAGGAAATAATAGAGAGGGAAGGCCTGACTCCTAGTTGCAGTGTCCGATCAATAAAAGAAAAGAGAAAGAGAAAGAGAGAGAAATGTGAAGGAGAAGAAGAGACTTGTAACACCCTGAATTTTTTCCAACCTGGAGTTAAACGTCCTTAGGCAATGGGTCAACCATAACACCTTGGTAATTTCTCATAACTCAATTCCAAAGCCAAAGAAATCATTTAGAACCAAATTCTTTAAAAATTTAATGTGTTTTAGCTAGCGCTAAACTAGATTCCTTATGAAATTAGCACCAACCACTTTAAATACGATCTGTAAGACCCAAAACCTATAGAATCATTGACGCTATATTACTCTGAAATCTAGGATCCAACTCTAAACCTAGTTGCTCCCGGGAAGACTTTGTAACTTCGTATCGGATCTAGACCGCACGTCGAAAGTCTGATAGCGATGAACTTAGACCATTATGAGCGTCTAGTTGGACTTGACTATCACCTCGAAAATCAAGGCCAAACGATGTCCTGAGACCATTTCCTTGAGTCTGAAGTGAATATAGTGAGAAAGCGAAGATTTTTAGAAAATTAAATATGATTTTAAGTAATCTAGAACGTGTCGCTTGTACGCCTTTTTTAAGCGTTCTGACCGTTAATTTTTGACCCAAATTCACCCTCGGATCAGGATAGGTGGCCCATATATGTCATAGCACTTATAGCTCTGATCGAGTTTCGGTGACCGTTGAATTGAAACTGGTCTGCCACGGTCGATCTGTAAACCCGACCGGACTGAAAACTTAGCTTGACCTAGATCTGATATTAGAGAGCTTAAGTCCGACTGCATTTAGTAATAGGACCTCCAGAAATGCTCCGTTGGATTGGAACAGACCCGATTTGGTTATAACCTAAGTATACATTGGCCCTAGGGCTATTTCCATCACTTTTTGGCTTAGAAAAAGGCCTTAAACTCTCATTTCCAAATCCCATACGAATTTCTAAACCCTAGCTAATAAAGAGAGAGAAAGTGAGGGAGAAGTTGATGATTCTTCCTGGGATTCTTCCCATCCTTACTACGTTCCTAATCCACCTATCCGTATCGCTATTCCGGCATTTTTGATTCCATTCCTAGGTAAGAAATCCTAACCCTAACCTATTTTAGGGCTTAGTATAGTTTAAGTGATGATGTAGCTAATCTATTTCATGTTCTAGGTTGTCAATCCGCCATTGACGAAGACTTATTATCTGAATCACATCTTATATGCGTTTTCTAGTTTAAGGTGCGGACTATATACGTTTAAGTTATGGTTTTCAAGACTTTCAATGTCAGATAATGATTTATACCTTACGTGGATGCTATTTCACATGTATAAAGTGTTATCCATTTCGTTTTTCAGTTATACGTTAATTATGTTGAATATACTGTATTCCTCGTATTTGTAGAAAATACCGTATACATATGAAATTCAGATTTGTGCTTGCCATGATAAATTTATGTCTATGTATGCTAGATGCATGTTCATCATCTTCTGGGTGAACGGATTAGCATAATACATGTTTTATCAACATACATTGTGTATGTTATATTGTGTAGTTTAAGTGTTTGTGAAAATGACTGAATGAGTATGGAATTCACTTTCTTTCTCGCCATGGCTAACTGTCATGGATATATGATTGTTGTATAGGTGATAACCCTTTGACGAAAGGATTTGCCCTAATACATATGCTAATGAATACATAATATGTATGATGTAATGTGTAAACTAAGTGTATGTAAAAGTGTCTGAATGAGTTAGTAGTTAGCAAGATGTACCTGTATGTGGGTAAAGATATGATTCTCAACTACATCAATGATGTGTACGATTTGCTCCATGTATTTTATATTGCATATGTGTGGATTCATGTTTAAGTTGTATTCCATAACATGTAGAAATAATGCCGTGAAGGGTGATGGGGGAGTGGTGTAACGATTCCATGCAACAGCCTTGGCAACCTTAAAGCGGATAATATCGGACCTTTGATTGTACAATTTGAAATATAATCCATTTACTGCTTTGACTATATCATTGGATAACATGTCATAACTGAATGTGATTGGGGCTATTGTATAGTCCAGGTAATCGGTAACCATTCTTCAAGTGGTAGTTGAGGTTGTTTTACCACACAGGATGTGTTCAACGAATCTAAGTTGTACTTGGGATATTTGACAGTGGTTAGGCCACATGGAGTGCTTATGCATTCTATGTCGTTCAACTCAACGTGCGCGTGGCCTAGTTGAGCTTATCAACTAACCCGATTGACCGTTGTTTGTTCACCATGTTTGGTCGCTACTGTTTGAATCTAAGGCACTAAACTTACCAATGAAACTCCTGTTAACCTTGGTACCGTGATCCCCTAAGACTCATGAGCTGGACATGGTGGTACGGGACACCATGGCTAAGCTGTCAGCCTACGATGGGCCGACGAGCCTCCCCGTAGTGACCAGTGAGCAACTCAGACTCGTGAGTCAAATATGGTGGTATGGGACACTGTATTCGAGCTGTCGGCCTACACTGATTTGGTGATGGGAGAGTAGTGTAACGATTCCGTGTAACAGCCCTGACAGCCCTTGTAGTGACCTTGAGCGTACTCTGAGTCTACGTGGAGGCGATGACCCTTTCGTAGCAACAAGAGTACAAACTAGGCCTATATTGATTTAGTGATGGGGGAGTAGTGTAACGATTCCATGTAACAGCCCTGGTAGCCCTTGCAGTGATCTAGAACTGTAACATCGTATGAGATTTTCTAGGACTGACGACCCTAGAATGGATCAATGTTTGGGAATTGATATAAGGGAGGTGTCTTAGCGTCCCAATCCTGCTGTATGAAAGAGATTAATAAGAACTTGGTAATCATATTCATGACATCGCACTGCATGTGTCATTGGCGTTGGTGTGAGAGTACAGTGGTAGTGATTCATGTCTCGATCATTAGATGATGTCGCATGAGGGAGTTTGTGGTGAGGGCATGCATCATTCCCTCATATCATTCTTGTATTAACAAGAGTATCTAGGACATGTTTAATTATACTGCTTTATCATTACTGCTTGATTGAATTGATAACATGTTAACCTTTGCTGTATAGTTTCCACTGAGTTGATCACTCACTCCCACGTTACGGGATGGTGTTTGCAACACCAACTAGTCTCTGTTTTAGTTTCAGATGATGACGATGCTTGCGAAGCAGAGCCGAACTTAATGATGTTGAGGAGGATTTCTCCTATATGCAGGTTCTGATCGATGGGGATTCAGGGCTATGTTGGTAGTGATTTATCACTTTTTGATATATGTATATTGAGACCCGACTTGTAATTATGACCTGGCAGAGCATGCATATCTTGGGGACTTAGGTTGATTTATATATGTATTTCAGTCTTTCGCTCGTATATAAGTACTGATGTTGACAAAGATTGTGCCTTGGGAGCAATGTTGGTTTGACGTCCACATTGCGAGTGTAATGTTGGTTGGATGTCCACATTACGACTCTCCTTAGGGCCCATTACTGGGCCATACTTATCGTGTATAGGCCGTTCAGGCCCATCTGTATTGTAAGATAGTTCATTTTATTATAACATGTTTAGTACAGTTCCATGACTCATGATCATACGCATCATATGTATGCTTGACGTGAGAATTGTCTGATCATAGTATTTACCTTCGGGAAGGTCGTTTACGGGCTCCCGGTTAGGCAGTGTTGCCCTACATGAGTGCACGGTATGCGCAGGATTGGTTGCATGACTGGATAGTGTGATTCATGCATTCCACATTTGTGTGACATGGTTATTGTATGCCCTAGCGACATCGGGGCCGTAGCCTCCACAGACAGATCGTGGTTGGCAGGATTGGATATCGAAAATCTTGTTCTACATGAGGTACTATAGATATCCCTGGGTGAAAGTCCCTAAACCCTTATAATACTAAGAGGTTGCTCCAACATCTAGACCGAGTGGGTAGAAGAGCGCTGAGTGCCGAATACCAGTTGGCTGTGCTCTCCACTGTGTCATGGT
Source organism: Magnolia kwangsiensis (assembly GCA_037074715.1). Lineage (NCBI taxonomy): Eukaryota > Viridiplantae > Streptophyta > Magnoliopsida > Magnoliales > Magnoliaceae > Magnolia > Magnolia kwangsiensis. The sequence continues at coordinate 46,951,860 of CM073586.1, read as the reverse complement.
CTGTTGGAAGGGGGTGCGGTCTTACCCTCCCGATAGTAGGGGGCAATGCTAGGCTGAGTCTGACCAGCTCGAGGAATGGGTCCACTATCGACGAGTCGTGCCCGATATTGGCAGACGGATAGTGAGGTCTCTTCCACTTATCTTATTGCGCGCGATGTGGCACCAATCTGATTTAGAGTGTACTAGACCCCGGTGATATCCCATATTTTGAGCTGTATTGATGTATGGACATAGATGAGGATCTGTATGCTTGAGTTGCATTGCACATCGCATGGCCTTAGGATGGCCGATACCATTCATGTCTTGCATCGCATAAGCCTTGGTACGGCTCATGATATTAGATCCATCTGCATATTCCGCTTTACACCGACATTGCATGTTCATATTACTACCTTGTGCGCACACTTTCACCTCCCTCTAAGCTTTCTGTAAGCTTATGCACGACCGTTGCGTGCAGGTGACGTTGGATCGTAGCAGCGCTGAGGCAAGAGCACGTTGCAGAGTGGTTGGAGTTTTTGGTTCTTTACCATTGTATTTCCCTTTATGCTCATTGTACTTGTAAAGTTTTTAATCATAGTGAAAATGTAATGGAGTTCTTGGTTGTTGTTTGTGGGTTATGCCTTTGGTTATGCTTGTTACGAATCAAACTAACATTGAAAATCCTCCTAGTAGCATCCCAGGATCGGAACCTGGCGAATGGGAGCTAGGAGCCGAGAATGGGGTTCTACGGAGGCTGTCGGCGCCGGATTCGGCGATCGGGAATTTTGTGAGCCGATTTTTGAGTTTAGGGCGTGACATAGGATGTCCAGGACTGGTCATAGGATAGCTAGAAAGATCTGAAAATCTTCAACTACCTAGGACTGGTCTTAAAAAACCTAAGACTGGTCGTAACAAAGCTAGGACTGGTCTTGAAGCCCCTAGGACTGGTCTTAGAACACTTCAAACAAGCATATAAAAATATATGAGTTATGTATCCGAAATGACCTACAATAAAGCCCATCCTAAGGTCAATCTAAGGTCAAACAAACCTTAAAAGTGAGATGGACTTGAAAGTCTGAACACTCAGATGACCCTTAAGAGAAGCTTGTGAATATTCAAAACTTATAGTAGGCCTTCATAAGCTTGATCTTGACTTCACAAAGTCTTCTAGTAAGCTTGAACTTGATCAACCCTTGAACATACAACCTTGAAAACTTCTATTCTTGATTTCTTCATCAGGACTTGAAAACTTTCTTCTTTTAAGATCTTGTCTTGAAATGCGATGTCTTGATATGTCTTGATTGCAATGACTAGTCTTCAAACATAAAACATAAGATATACAAGACATAGATATAGGTTTTGGCACCACAAAATTTGACAACTAAAGGGATATGATATCATAACACTTACAAATTCTAGCGACCTGCGACACATAGATGGCAGTTGTGTGCGACCCTGAGTCTTATCCCATATTCCAGAGTCGGCTCAACCTGAGACTTGCACCCTTGCGACCGCACCGTCACCGCAATTCCAATGTTGCATCTCTCATGCCGAGGCGATACTTAGGCTAGGAGGTGTGGGCCTGCATTTAGTTTGAGAAAAATGCCATGCATTGAAAATCCTAAGAGAATATATCCCATCAATCAAATACACATCACACATCAAATGTCATGTACATGCAACCATACCACTCTTACACCACCCTTACCTAAAGTCAACTCTCTCCCTCTCTCTCTCTTCATCATCCACCCATCACTCACCATCCCCTCTCTCTTTACATCACATCTCTCTCTCTCTCTCTCTCATTTCCTCTCAAGCTCCCAAGAGCAATCGTCCAAGTAAGCTCCATGCGAGAGAAGCTAGTGTGGCCCACTTCCTACCACCCAATTCCACCCTCCAAGCTTCATCTCAATTGTTGAAATTCGTTCCTTGGAGCTTTAGAATGCATCAGTGGAAGGAGTCCAAGATCTAACGATGGGTGTTCATAACATCAGTTTTGATGAATTGAGGGCCCACATATGATGGGACCCATTTTGATGTATGTGTTGTAGATCAAAGAGGGGATCATAGTGGCGAGGTCCCTCCACTACATCGTTTCTCTCTCTCTCTCTCTTTATTCTTTTTTTCTTATCATGGCCCACCTAGAAGGATGGATTAGATCCACACCATAGATGGTGGAAATCCCCACCTTGATGTATTATGCACATTATTTGTCTAGCAGGCGGGGCCTAGCTTGCTGCTGGACAGATTGTCCAACGAGCAAGCCCCTTGCCTAGACCAGTCTGCCATGGACAATGGGAAACTACAATTATTAGCTTGATCACAAAATGGGTGGGCCACACTGATGTGGCACCACCCTGATGCATGTATTTTGTTCACCGTCCATCTGTGTGGACTCACCTTAACGATGAATTTTGTCCAGGCCGTCCTTCCTCTGGACATCCAGACACCTAGATGAAGGATAACACAGATATCTGCTTGATTCAAAACTTTGGTGGGCCATCCTTGGGCCATCTGCACCATTCATTCCAGCTGGACGGTGAGAACCCCCCCAACGTTAGTAAGATCTGTGGGTCCCACATGATGTATATATTATATCTCTACCGTCCAAGAGATTTTAGACAGTGGGGATCCACCTGATGCATGTGCTAGCAGTACGTGGCTCCACCATAATGTAATGTTTTATCACTACCGTCCATCTGTTTTGGATGAGTAGGGCTACATGAATGTATGTATTATGATCCACACCATCCAGATAGTGCTGGATGGTGATGGACTGTAACACCCTGAAAATCGGGGGTCGTGTATAAACTCAACTCCCGAGTTCTACACCGTCACTTATGCAACAAAAATGATTATGATTCAATGTTGTCTGAGTTAAAGCATTCACATGAGTAAAAGTATACCAAAACTGTAATTCATACTCCAGATCTAGTGATAAAAGTAAGCGGAAGACTAAAGAATATATATATCACTGTATGGAAAAAATAAAGTAGATCTCGACTGTCTCTAAAGTATGAATACATCTCTGAGTCTCATATACATGTAAATAAACAAAATCAAAATGTCAAAAGTAGTCCCACTGAGAAGTCCCATCAACCCAGGCCACCTAAGCAAAGCCGTCGTGGTACTGCATATATGAGAAATCGTCCTGGTCCTCATCATAGTCCGGCTCTGCCTCCTGGATCGCTGCCTCACCTGCATCTAAGATAGGGTCTGGTGGGTGTTGTAAACACCATCCCGAAACGTGGGAATGAGTAGCTAACTCAGTGGAATAATAGAGCAAGGATTAACATGTTCTCAAATCAATCATGCGATAATAGTAAAGCAGTAAATCAAACAATCCTAATACTGTTGTTAATGCAATATGACATGACGTGATGGATGCCCTCACCGACGATCTCCCTCATACGACACCATCTTACGACCGCGGCATGCAATTATCACACAGTGCTCCACATCTTCCAGGCACATGCAATGTGAAGGTGATATGATTACCGAGTTATTATTAGTCCTTTTCATACAGCAAGATTAGAAAACTAAGGTACTTCCCTTATATCAATTCCAACACAGATCCTGTCTAGGGTCGTCACTCCTAGTAATCTCATACGATATATATTTTGTAGGTCGCTGCAAGGGCTGCCAGGGCTGTTGCTCACACTCGTTGCACCACTCCCCCATCACCTTATCAATACAGGCCTACTGTACTCTCACTGCTACGGAAGGGTCGTCGTCTCCCGTAGACTCAGAATACGCTCGCGGTCACTATAAAGGACTCGTCGCCTGATCAGTGTAGGCCGACAGCAAGAATATAGTGTCCCATACCACCATAATCTGCTCACGAGTCGTAGGTGCTCACTGGTCATTACGGGGAGGTTTGTGGCCCCACCGTAGGCCGACAGCTCGACCACGGTGTCCCATACCACCATGCCTGGCTCATGAGTCTTTGTGGATCAAGGTACCATGGTTGACAGGGTTTACAATGGTAAGTTCAGTACCCTAGGTTCAAGCATTTATGACTTATACAGGGTGAACATACAATGGACAGTCGGGTTACTTGACGGGCTCGACTAGCATGAGCGCATCTCAAGTCGAATGACATGAAGTGCGTAAAACACCTCGCGTGGCCTAACCACTGCCGCCAACTCTAAAACACGACTCGCGTTCATCGACACGTCGTTCGTGGCATAGATAAGCCAACCACGAACTTGCTCGGTTGTCGACTGCCTGGACTAAGCATAGTCCCAAAAAATTATGAATTTACATCAGCCATCATGTAAGAGTATTGGAAATGAAATACAACCATGTGAGCATGTTAACACATGTTATAACATACAACTTAAGTAAATCTTCCAACGCATGCATTTCATACATATAATGAAATCATGCTTATAGCTAACATGTAGGAAATCATTTACATCAGCATATTAATTGAGAAATCAATCTCAAACTAATTCATAACACCATTTAATTCAATACATACTAATACAAGCATTTATACAAACACTTAAACTACACACTTAAGTCTACATATAATATGTCAACTCAAAGTGCGCATTTAGGGGAATCTCTTCGCCAAACTAATTATGCACGCATTCCTAGTATCCTAATGCGACAAGAAGCCATGTCAATCACATCAGAAAATTATGGATGAAAACAGTATTTCCTACAAATGACTAAAATGCCCTAAATCTTATATTCTTCGTCTGCTTACGAAATAGGAAACGGACGGCATGTTGTACATGTCAAACGGCGTTGCCGTCGATAATCTACTATTAAATGACATTGAAACCGTTGGAAACAGTCAATCAAAGCATCTAAAATCTACACCTTTTCTCTTATAGGTGTATTAATTAGAACGGAGCGTTACGCTTCGTCTATGGCGAACTGGGAACCTAATACACAAGATCTATCAGGTACTTCACTATGGAACCAAGGGAACCTCAAATCAGCAAGTATTAGGGATGTTTTCTTACCTAGAAACGTGGTGAAATCACCGGCAAAGTGATTGGATTGCGTGGCTTAGGCACGTGCAATAGGTAGCACAAGCGGCAGGAAATACTTTCCCACCTTCTCTCATAAACTCTGACTTTCTCTCTCACTCTTGCTAGGGTTTCTAGCAAATTCGGATGGGTGAGAGGAGTGAGGCTTTAAGCCCCTTTTATAACCCTAAACATGCCCAAAATATGCTTAGGAACAATGTTTACTTGATACCTAACCAAATCGGGGCTGTTTCGGCCCAAAAAGGCATTTTTGGTGGTCCCCTGGCTGAACGCGATCGGACTTAAGTTCGTACATGTCGGATGTCGCTCACATTCCATTTTCAGACCATCAGTGTTCATAGATCGCACGTGGCGGTCCAGTTTCAGTTCAACGGTCACCGCACGTAGATCAGGTCTACAAGTCTCATGATATGAAATAGAAATTTTTCCTGATCCAAGGGTGTAATTTGGCCGAATTCTGACGGTCAGAACGCTTAATAATAACGCGTCAAGTCATGTGCCAGATTTGAATTTCAAATTCCAAATCTAACCCTATTCTCTCTCTCTTCAGTCCAGGCTCAATGAAATAACCTGAGAATGTCGGTTGGACTTGATTTTCGAAATGATTGTCAAGTCCAGCTAGGCGGTTCTAACGGTCTAAGATTGTAGGTATCGGACTTTCGACGGGCGATCTAGATCCAATACAAAGTTTCAAAGAGGTCCAGAGAACAAACCGGTTTAGAGTATGATCTGAGGTTTTAGAGTATTATAGCGTCATTGGTTCTACTCGCTTTGGGTCTTGTAGAATGTATTTAAAGTGATCAGAGACTATTTCCCAGCTACTCTAGCGTTGCGCTAGCTAACTTACATTTATTTTCCAAAGGAATTAATCCTACGCGATTTCTGGTCGAGTCAGTACTTGAGTCCAAGTACGGATTTTTTCAGGGCGTTACAATCTACCCCCCTTAACAAATAATTTCATCCTCGAAATTTGTACCTTTTCGTACTCCTCGAGAAGTTGTGGGTAGTTCTTTCTGATCTCGGCTTCTGTCTCCCAGGTAGCCTCTTCCTCAGAGTGATGCGTCCACAATACTTTCACAAGGGAAATCACCTTGCTACGCAGTACCTGCTCCTTCCTATCTAGGATACGTGTCGGTCGCAGGATATATGTAACATCCTCTCCTAACTGCACCTACTCCCATCTGATGATATGAGAAGGATCAGAAACGTATTTCTTCAGCATAGAAACATGAAAAACGTTGTGAACGCTCGCGAGAGGCGTGAGTAAAGCCAAACAGTATGCCACTGCTCCCACACAATTGAGAATCTGGAATGGACCAATGAATCGCGGTGCTAGCTTCCCCTTCTTCCCGAACCGAAGGACTCCCTTCATAGGAGAAACTCGCAAAAATATATAATCCCCAACTGTGAACTCTAGCGGCCTCCGTCTCGTATCGGCATAACTCTTCTGTCTGCTCTGCGCTGTGAGAAGCCGACGTCTAATAATATCAATCTTCTCCGACGTCGCCTGCACTAACTCTGGGCCAATCAAGCTACGCTCACCGACCTCTGCCCAGCAATGCGGTCCGCGACAAAGTCTCATATACAACGCCTCGTAAGGTGCCATACCGATACTCGCCTGAAAACTGTTGTTGCACGCGAACTCCACATATGTAAGATAGTCATTCCAACTGTCCTTGAAGTCCAATGCGCACGCTCGCAACATATCCTCTAAGATCTGGTTCACCCGCTGTCTGTCCGTCTGTCTGTGGGTGAAAGCGAGTACTGAACTTCAACTTCACACCCATAGCCTCCTGAATGCGAGTCCAGAAAATAGAAGTGAACCGCGTGTCTCTGTCCGACACGATCTCTAACAGAACTCCATGCAGACGCACGATCTCTCTAATATATAGTCTAGTCAGCTCGTCTGCAGAGTTCGTAACTCTGATCGGTAGGAAGTGCGCTGACTTCGTCAGACGGTCGACGATCACCCATATAGAATCATGTCCCTTCCTCGTCTTCGGCAGCCCTGAAATGAAATCCATGGAAATGAAATCCCACTTCCACTCTGCGATCGGCATAAGCTGCAAGAGTCCAGGTGGTCGGCGATGCTCTGCCTTCACCTGCTGGCAAGTGAGACAACGAGACACGAACTCTGCTATGTGGGTCTTCATACCATCCCATCAATAGGTCCTCTTCACGTCACGATACATCTTCATACTCCCTGGATGCATCGCGAGTCGGGTACAATGCGCAGCCTCGAGAATCTCTCGTCTCAAGTCAGGGACATCTGGGACGCATAGGCGGCCACGATAACGTAAGCCCCCATCCATGCCAACTCGCCACTCGGCGTCTGCATCATCACTGGCCTGCTCTCGAAGCTCAGTCAGATGCGCATCATCCCTCTGCGCCTCGATGACCCGGTCATCGATCCGAGATCGTGCCTGTACATGTGCGATGAACTCATACGGCTCCTCTACAGTGAGTTTCTGCTCAAAGTCTCTCAAAAACTCAATCATATCCCACTCAGCAACCATCAGCGGAGCCGTAAACTCTATCGCCTTCTTGCAGCTCAACGCGTCAGCCACAAGGTTCGCCTTCCCAGGATGGTAAGAGATTTCGAACTTGAAGTCCTTCAACGTCTCCATCCATCGCCGCTACCTCATATTCAAGTCTCACTGCGTGAATATGTGTACTTGAGGCTCTTGTGGTCGCAAAAGAGCTTGAACTCCTCTCCCTAGAGGTAATGTCTCCAGAGTCTCAGTGTGAATATGATGGCTGCCAACTCTAGGTCGTGTGTAGGGTAATTCTCCTCGTGCTTCCTTAATTGTCTCGAGGCATATGCAATTACCCTGTCCCTCTGCATAAGGACACAACCCAGACCAACGCTAGACGCGTCAGTGTATATAGTGTATCTAACCCCTTGCTCTGGCAATACTAGCACAGGGGCGGACGTAAGTCTGTCCTTCAGCTCCTGAAAAGCTGACTCCGCCTTGTCATTCCAGGCAAACTTCACGTCCTTCCGTGTCAACTGAGATAGAGGTCTCGCAATCTTCGAGAAATCCCGAATGAAGCGTCGATAATAGCCAGCGAGACCCAAGAAACTCCTCACCTCAGTGACAGAACCAGGTTGCTCCCAGTCTTGAACTGTAGCCACCTTAGACAGGTCAACTGCCATGCCATCCTTGGACACCACGTGTCCCAGGAACTTCACTTCATGCTTCCAGAAGTCACACTTCTTGTACTGTGTGAACAACTGATGCTGTCTGAGTGTATCCATGACCAAGCGCAAGTGCTCCTCATGTCGTCAATGAACACAATGACGAATCGATAGAGGAAAGACCGAAATACCCGGTTCATCAGATCCATGAACACGGCTGGTGCGTTCGTGAGACCGAACGTCATCACAAGGAACTCGTAGTGGCCAAAGCTGGCCCTGAATGTTGTCTTCTGTACATCCTCATCCCTGACGCGCAACTGATGATATCCTGACTGAAGATCAATCTTCGAGAAGTACTGCGTTCCTCTCAACTGATCAAACAAGTCATCGATCCTGGGTAAAGGGTACTTGTTCTTCACCGTGATCTGGTTCAGCCTGCGATAATCAATACACAATCGCATCGAACCATCCTTCTTCCTCACAAACAGGACTGGTGCTCCCCAAGGAGACACACTAGGCCGTATAAGGTCAAGCTCCAACAGACCATCAATTTGCGTCCTCAACTCCATCTCACACGGTGCGATGCGATACATCGGCAGTGAGACGGGCGTGGAACCAGGCACCAGATCGATAGTGAAATCAATCTCTCGTCGAGAAGGCAAACCAGGGATCTTCCTGAACAGATCCTTAAAGTCACAAACGACTGGCGTATGCTCAAGCATCTAGGCACCAGCGTCACGTAGTAAAGTAGCGTAGCTAAGTATGAGGAAGGGGAGATTTACCTGCACTGGGAATGTAAAGGATGCGCCCTCTGGCTTGTAGGCAGTCACTATACGAGTCTCGCAGTCAATCTCGGCCCTCGCTGCAGTCAACCAGTCCATGCCAAGAATGACGTCGAGATAAAAAAGAGAGGGGTCGACGACAAGATCAAGAGCCATCGTCTTGCCCCCCAGATCTACCAAACAGCCCTCACACATCATGATGGCATCTGTAAAGGACCCGTGAGCTGTATAAACTCGCACCCCATCCATCCTAATAGTCGGTAGCCCAATGCGTCTGACTATGGCACGTGATATCAATGAAATCGTGGATCTAGTGTCCACCATCACGAGTATAGGAATACCTCCGATATGGGCGGTGACCTCAAAGGCCGAGTGCTGAGAAGTCTCTGTCGCAGCTGCCTTAGCTGTCAAGGCACGCACCCATGCCTGCTATGGTCAGTTCGACTGTTGTGCCATGGGCCATAGAGGCGGTCTGAACTGCAATACGGGAGGTTTGAAGGAAGGGTGCGTAGGAGTCAACTGTAAAGGCGATGCTGATATAGCATATGAGCGTGTACGGTCGATCTTCTGCGGTAGCGAGAACCCACTGTCCCACATCCGAGCAAAATAACTCTATGCCAAATGGCCCGACCTCCCACAATATGTACATAATAACTCGGGGTGCTGCATCGAGGGTACTGGCACTGTAGCCCTAGAAGGAGGGTCGGCGCGAGGCCTCTTGCCCGCAAAGGGCCTGTCCTGCAACTCCGGTCTAAGTCTATAAGCAAACTCAAGCGCGATCTTGCATATAAGTTGGCCAAAAGGAAGCGACTCAGACGTTCTTCTTGATTTCACTATGAGGATAATCTGTCGCAAGATGAAAGTGGCCATATACACATTTTCTCCCTGGGCCACCAGATATAAGAAATCAACCATAATGCGTGTACATTCAATGTGATTTGTCGACCTGGGATACACGTTGAACGTGAAAATGTGGTGCAGCAGGCGCAAATCATCAGACATATGAGACGCCTTGAGGCTATTGTTAGGCTGCCATGGAACCAGTTTACCACATAGAAACCTGGTACGGTGATCTCACCCACGCCTATTCCTCAAATTCTTCACACTGGGATGAACATCGCCAAGGGGCACGTTGAGAAGTCACGCTATCAACCGAACATCGATCGTAGCCATCCAATCTCTACCAAAAGGGATCTTAAATTGTAATGGCTCCAGTGTAGGATTCTGGATACGAGCGTAGAAGGTACAAATGGTGCTCACATTAGCACGAGCACGATCTTCAAATAGCAGACCCCAATGTGCAGCTTCGATGCGCTCAAACAATAGGAATTCATCGAAGAGTCATCCTTCCACGTCCGCCTCAAACAACACCTTACGGTCAGTATATTCGCCATGAGGGATCTCTGCTAATATCACTCGCCCAAGTTGAGTATGGGGATCCAAATCCCACTTTGTATGGAACTCTTGGGCTGTGCTTGGACTTACGGCAGCGCTTGAGCTTGCGACGCCACCTCTCGGTCTTCTTGATTGCGCAGGGCAACTAGGCCCAGCCTCATCTGCTGCGGTCTTTCTCTTTCCCATCAAAGAGAGGATGGTGGAGAAAGATAAAAGACCCAAAATGGCTTCAACAAAAGCCATGAAAAATATAGAGCAATGGCTACCCAAACTGAAAAAAGGAGATCTAGGTGTTGTGGAGGGATGCTTCAAGCTCCCCTAGGGTGGATTTTTAAAAAGAAAAGAGAAGAAAAAAGGGGAATGGAGCTCCACACGATTTCAGCTCATTTTGAAGGTTGTAGGAGCTCCAACGGACGAGATTTACAAGAGGAGGAGTTGTAAACTGCAATGGAGTGATGGAATGGAGTCGTTTTCAGTAATGGGAGGATTTTGGAGTGATTTGGGATCACGATTTTGAGATGGGCAGCAAGAGAACGTGAGAAGGAGCTTGGGAAGGGGGCTGTTGTGAAGGAAGTACCCCATTTAGGAGTTTTCTATGGACGAACCATACATGGGAGGGGTGTACTACCCAAACCAGCATGTGCGCCCGAGTTTCACATCAAGTGGGCTCCACCGGACGGCGATGCATCACCGGATCGGCGATGGCATCGCCGACCATCTTGCATGGTGGCCGGTGAGACCACATGGGTCAGGTCCCCCCTGGCCCAGGGACTCCAAAAATATGTGGGCCCCACCTTAGTTCATTCTAAATTGCCCTAGGGAGTCCCAAACAACCATTTGGGGCTTTTCGGGGCCAATTTACAAACCTGAATGTAATCCCCTATCATGCAGCATATGATTTTGGGGTAGAAGGAGCTAATACATCCATCTAGCCCATTAGTTACTAAATATTGCAAACTTATAATGGCCTTATGGCTAGTTTTCATGAAATTTTACTATTCACTGTAAAATTTTATTGAAGTATGATTTTATATCATTTTCATATTAGGATCAATGCCTAACATAAAAATAATAAGAAATAATTGAAGAATGGAGTGGTGAGAGGAAGAATTTTGAAGAATTTAGGTGAAACTGGGTTTTTAAACCCTAGCGATTAAATGTAAGGGTTATGGCTGTCCCAAAGCCCAAGGATTTACATTTACAGGTTTAGAATCATTCAAAAAATGTCTCAACCCACCTACCTACAATCTAGGAGCTACTTAGGTCGCTTCACGCGACCCTAGATGCATTACGAATTCGATCGCGCGATCGATACGAATAGACCTCACCTATTGGCGAATCTGCGATCCTATAAGTGTTTCTAGACCTTTCTCGCACCCACCTAAGTCAAAGGAAGTGACAGCGTATGTCACGTGACCATAACCCAGGCCCGGTATAATCTCATTCATGCTCTGATACTAACTTATAACACCCTGAAAATCGAGGATCGTGTATAAACTCAACTCCCGAGTTCTAGATCGTCACTTATGCAAAAAAAATGATTATGATTCAATGTTGTCTGAGTTAAAGAATTCACAAGAGTAAAAGTATACCAAAACTGCAATTCATACTCCATATCCAGTGATAAAAGCAAGCGGAAGACTAAAGAATATATATATCACTGTATGGAAAAAATAAAGTAGATCTCGACTATCTCTAAAGTATGAATACATCTCTGAGTCTCATATACATGTAAATAAATAAAATCAAAATGCCAAAAGTAGTCTCACTGAGAAGTCCCGTCAACCCAGGCCACCTAAGCAAAGCCGTCGTGGTACTGCATATATGAGAACTCATACTGGTCCTCATCATAGTCCGGCTCTGCCTCCTGGATCGCTGCCTCACCTGCATCTAAGATAGGGTCTGGTGGGTGTTACAAACACCATCCCAAAACGTGGGAATGAGTAGCTAATTCAGTGGAATAATAGAGCAAGGATTAACATGTTCTCAAATCAATCATGCGATAATTATAAAGCAGTAAATCAAACAATCCTAATACTGTTGTTAATGTAATATGACATGACGTGATGGATGCCCTCACCGACGATCTTCCTCATACGGCACCATCTTACGACCGCGGCATGCAATCATCCCACAGTGCTCCACATCTTCCAGGCACATGCAATATGATGGTGATATGATTACCGAGTTATTATTAGTCCTTTTCATACAGCAGGATTGGAAAACTAAGGTACTTCCCTTATATCAATCCCAACACAGATCCTGTCTAGGGTCGTCACTCCTAGTAATCTCATACGATGTATATTTTGTAGGTCGCTGCAAGGGCTGCCAGGGCTGTTGCTCGCACTCGTTGCACTGCTCCCCCATCACCTTATCAATACAGGCCTACTGTACTCTCACTGCTACGGAAGGGTCGTCGTCTCCCGTAGACTCAGAATACGCTCGCGGTCACTACAAAGGACTCGTCGCCTGATCAGTGTAGGCCGACAACAAGAATATAGTGTCCCATACCACCATAATCTGCTCACAAGTCATAGGTGCTCACTAGTCACTACGGGGAGGTTTGTGGCCCCAGCGTAGGCCGACAGCTCGACCACGGTGTCCCATATCACCATGCCCTGCTCATGAGTCTTTATGGATCAAGGTACCATAGTTGACAGGGTTTACAATGGTAAGTTCAGTACCCTAGGTTCAAGCAGTTATGACTCATACAGGGTGAACATACAATGGCCATTCGGGTTACTTGACGGGCTCGACTAGCACGAGCGCATCTCAAGTCGAACGACATGAAGTGCGTAAAACACCTTGCGTGGCCTAACCACTGCCGCCAACTCCAAAACACGACTCGCGTTCATCGACGCGTCGTTCGTGGCACAGATAAGCCAACCACGAACTTGCTCGGTTGCCGACTGCCTGGACTAAGCATAGTCCCAAACAATTATGAATTTACATCAGCCATCATGTAAGAGTAATGGAAATGAAATACAACCATGTGAGCTTATTAACACATGTTATAACATACAACTTAAGTAAATCTTCCAACGCATGCATTTCATACATATAATGAAATCATGCATATAGCTAACATGTAGGAAATCATTTACATCAGCATATTAATTGAGAAATCAATCTCAAACTAATTCATAACACCATTTAATTCAATACATACTAATACAAGCATTTATACAAACACTTAAACTACACACTTAAGTCTACATATAGTATGTCGACTCAAAGTGTGCATTTAGGTGAATCTCTTCGCCAAACTAATTATGCACTCATTCCTAGTATCCTAATGCGACAAGAAGCCATGTCAATCACATCAGCAAATTATGGATGAAAACAGTATTTCCTACAAATGACTAAAATGTTCTAAATCTCATATTCTTCGTCTGCTTACGAAACAGGAAACGGACGGCATGTTGTACATGTCAAACGGCGTTGCCGTCGATAATCTACTATTAAACGACATGGAAAGCATTGGAAACATTCAATCAAAGTGTCTAAAATCCGCACCTTTTCTCTTATAGGTGTATTAATTCGAACGGAGCGTATACGCTTCGTCTACGGCGAACCGGGAACTTAATACACAAGATCTATCAGCTACTTCGCTATGGAACCAAGGGAACCTCAAATCAGCAAGTATTAGGGATGTTTTTTTACCTAGAAACGCGGTGAAATCACCGGCAAAGTGATTGGATTGCGTGGCTTAGGCACGTGCAACAGGTAGCACAAGCAGCAGGAAATACTCTCCCACCTTCTCTCACAAACTCTCACTTTCTCTCTCACTCTTGCTAGGGTTTCTAGAAAATTCGGATGGGTGAGAGGAGTGAGGCTTTAAGCCCCTTTTATAACCCTAAACATGCCCAAAATAGGCTTAGGAACAATGTTTACTTGATACCTAACCAAATCGGGGCTGTTTCGGCCCAAAAAGGCATTTCTAGTGGTCCCCTGGCCGAACGCGATTGGACTTAAGTTCATACATGTCGGATGTCGCTCACATCCCATTTTCAGACCATCAGTGTTCGTAGATCGCACGTGGCGGTCCAGTTTCAGTTCAGCGGTCACCGCACGTAGATCCGGTCTACAAGTCTCATGATATGAAATAGAAATTTTTCCTGATCCAAGGGTGTAATTTGGCCGAATTCTAACGGTCAGAACGCTTAATAATAACGCGTCAAGTCGTGTGCCAGATTTGAATTTCAAATTCCAAATCTAACCCTATTCTCACTCTCTTCAGTCCAGGCTCAATGAAATAACTTGAGAATGTCGGTTGGACTTGATTTTTGAAATGATTGTCAAGTCCATCTAGGCGGTTCTAACGGTCTAAGATTGTAGGTATCGGACTTTCGACGCGCGGTCTAGATCCAATACAAAGTTTCAAAGAGGTCCAGAGAACAAACCGGTTTAGAGTTTGATCCGAGGTTTTAGAGTATTATAGCGTCATTGGTTCTACTCGCTTTGGGTCTTGTAGAACGTATTTAAAGTGATCAAGGACTATTTTCCAGCTACTCTAGCGTTGCACTAGCTAACTTACACTTATTTTCCAAAGAAATTAATCCTACGCGATTTCTGGTCGAGTCGGTACTCGAGTCCAAGTACGGATTTTTCCAGGGCATTACATGGACCTATTTGGATAGGTACTATGTGGGGCCCTGATTTCATGTATTGTTATGTCCACGCGTCCAGCATCTGGACGATAGGCCACCTTGATATATGTATTCTATCCACATCGTCCAGCTATTTGGAGAGTGGGCCCTACCCAGATGTATGTCTTATATCCAGCTACCTATCCATGGTAGCCACACGTGAGATAAGTGTTTCAACCAGGCCATCCCTCCATGGGACCCCATCATGATGTATTTATTTCATCTACTATTTGGATGGTGAAGTGGTGTTCCACCCTAATGCGTGTGTTATATCTCAACCGTCCGTCTATTTAACACTAGCAAGTTCTATGGGTCCCATGCATGAGGAATGTGTTATATCTCACCGTCCATCCTTGTGGGGCCTTCTTTGATGTGTGTGCGGTCCACATCGTCCAGCATGGGACAGTACCGAGCCCACATGATGTCGTGTTTCATCCACATTATCCTGTTGGGCTGGACGTGGGCCCACCATGCTGTATGTATTTCATCTATGCCATCCAGTAGACTGGACGTGGACCCTATCTTGATGTATTTTCAGCCCTTAAATGAGGCCTGATGTGATGTATGCATGGCCCATATGATGAGGCCCGCCTTGATGCATTTATGGCCCATCCATGAGTCCCACCTTGATGTATTTGTGGCCCATCCATGAGTCCCACCTTGATGTATTTGTGGCCTATCCATAAGGCTCACCTTGATGTATTTATGGCCCATTTGGCGAGGCCCATTGTGATGTAATTTTGACCCTTGAATGAGGCCCGATGCGATGTATGTGTAGCCCATGTGATACGGCCCACTTGTTATATATGAGGCCCATTGGTGCTGCCCATTATGATATATACTGGGCCCGTATGAGTGGCCCATTGTAATATATATTAGTCCCACGTGACGCGGCCCATTGTGATGCGTATTATGCCCATGTCACGCTGCCCATTGTGATGTCTATTAAGACCATGTCATGCTACCCATTGTGATATATTTTCGGCCCATATGAGTGTGGCCCATTGTGATGTATATTTGGCCCGTGTGAATGACTCATTGTGATGTATATTGGGCCCAAGGGATGAGTCCCATTGTGATATATTTGAGAGCCAGACGATGAGGCCCATTGTGATGTATATTAGGCCTATGAGATGTGGCCCATTATGATGTATTCGAGGCCCATCGTGATGCACATTATGCCCATGGGTTGTGGCCCATATGATATATTTGAGACCCATGTGCAGGGCTCACCTGTTGTGTGTTTATGGCCCATTTAGTAAGGCCCGTTGTGATGTAATTTCAGACCATATGATGATGTCAGATGTGATGTATGTGTGGTCCATGTGATGTGGCCCGTTGTGATGTATTTGTGGCCCATTTGGTAAGGCCCATTATGGTGTATATTAGGCCCATGAGAGAGGCCCATTATGATGTATGGTAGGCCCTTGTGCGAGGTCATGGGCCCACTATATGTTTAGCTCTATTTGGGCCACTCCTTGAGTGCAATGTTGGTTAAACTTCCACATTGATGGGCAATGATAGTTAAACGGTGACATTGTGACCTTCCCTTCAACCTTTCTTAGGTCGATTGTCGAGATCGATTATCGATGCGGATTATCGATGGCTGATACCGATACTGATTATGTGTAATTGACAGCATGACATCATGCCCATATGCATTATCTGCATGTTTTTTAGGAGATGTAGATGACGATTGTATATGTCATAGGGCAGGTTGTTTATAAGACTCCTTGATAGGTGGAGTCGTCCTACATGAGCACTCATTATGCACACGATTGATGATTGATTGGACTGTGTAACTAATGCATCTCACATTTTGGGATATGATTACTGTACACCCTAGTGACATCAAGGCCGTAGCCTCTACATGCATATTGTGGATAGCCAGATGAGACACTAAAAATGTTTGGTTCTAGCATACGGGCACCACAGATATGCCTGGGTGAAAATCCCTAATCCCTTTTCGTACCAGAGGTTGATCCAACATCTAGACCGAGTGGATATATGAGCGCATGAGGGCTATATACCAGTAGGTCACATCTCCCACTATGTCATGGTCAGTTAGGAAGGGGTGTGACCTTGCTCACCTAAGTGAGGGGGCAATATCCTAGGTTGAGTTTGACGAACTTAAGAAATGGGTCTGCTATTGACGAGTCGGGCCTAATATTGGTAGGCGGATGGTAAGGTCACTTCCACTTACTCAATTATGTGCTTGGATAGGGGCGACAGCTGGCGTAGACTATAATAGACCCCGGTGATGACCCCAGAGATGTATGGTACTATTATGTGGACTTATTGAGCAGGAGTTGTATACTCAGCATTATACTCATTCATTCATTCATTCACTATCAACTTGGGATGGTGGTGTGTAACTAGTTGTTATGTGTACCTTAGCAATGGCCAAGACTTCAGTTGGGGCGTGTGACCAACCTGAGGTCAGGAGTTTACCACATTGAGTTTATCTATCCAAATATAGGTATTGGACTGGTTTGGATAGAAGTTCCTTCTGATGGACCCCATAGCCTTCCATACTACGTACTATCATCCCGACTTCACACTCCAGTTTGGTCATTTTATTTATACTACATATTACATTACATCTGTAGCATATGACAATTTGGGTTACTATGTTTCGGCATTTATATGGCCTTGTAACACCCCAGATTTTTGCCAACCTGGAGTTAGACGTCCTTAGGCAATGGGTCAACTATAACACCTCGGTAACTTCTGATAACTCAATTTCAAAGCCAAAGAAATTATTTAGAACTAAATTCTTTAGAAAGTTAACGTGACTTAACTAGCGTTAAACTAGATTACCTGTGAAATTAGCACCAACCACTTTAAATATGATCTGTAAGACCCAAAACCTATAGAATTGTTAATGTTATGTTACCCTGAAATCTAGGATCAATCTCTAAGCCCAGTTGCTCTTGGGAGCATTCTGAAACTTTGTATCGGACCTGGACCACACGTTGAAAGTTTGATAGTGATGAACTTAGACCATTATGACCGCTTAGTTAGACTTGACTATCACCTCGAACATCAACTCCAGATGATGTCCTGGGACGATTCGCTTGAGTTCGGAGTGAAAAGTGTGAGAAAGTGAAGATTTTTATAAAATTAAATAAGAATTTAAGTAATCTGAGATGTGTTTCTTGCACGTTATTTCTAAGTGTTCTGACAGTTAGATTTCAACCCAATTTCACCCTTGGATCAGGAAAGGTGGCCCATACATGTCAAAGAACTTGTGGCCCTGATCGAGTTTCGATGACTATCGAATTGAAACTGGTCCACCACAGACGATCTAGAAATCCGATTAGACTGAAAACTTAACTTGCTTAAGATTCTATATTAGTGAGCTTAAGTTCGACCGCATTTTATAAGAGGACCTCCAGAAGTGTTCCGTTGGACCACAAAGAGCCCGATTTGGTTATAACCTAAGTATACCTTGGCCCTAGGGCTATTTTCATCACTTTTAGGCTTATAAAAAAGCCTTAAACCCTCATTCTCAAATCCCATACGAATTTTCAACCCTAGCCAAATCAAGAGAGAGAAAGTAAGAGAGAACCTGTTGTTCCTTCTTGGGATTCTTCCCAGTTCTTCAACACATCAAATCCATCGTCTCTGAATCATTTTTTTCGGTGATTCTAATTCCGTCCTTGGATAAGTTAATCAAACCCTAACCTATTTTGGAGATTAAGATAGTTGAAGTGATGTTGTAACTAACGTATTTGATGCCTTAGGTTGCCTATCCGTTGTTGACGAAGACGTATCGTCTGAATCATATCTAGTAAGCGTTTTTGGTTTAAGGTACGGACTATATACGTTTAGGTTATGGTTTTCAAGACTTTCAATGTCAGTTAATGATATATTACTGACGTGGATGTTATTTCACATGTATAAAGTGTTGTCCATTTCATTTTTCAGTTATACATTAACTGTGTTGAATATACTATATTTCTCGTATTTGTAGAAAATACCGTATACGTATGAAATTTGAATTTATGCTTACCATGATTAATTGCTGTCAATGTATGCTAGATGCATGTGTATCAACTTCTGGGTGAACGGATTAGCCTAATACATATTTTATCAACATATGTTGTGTATATTATATTGTGTAGTCTAAGTGATTGTGAAAATGACTGAATTAGTATAGAATTCGCTTTCATGCTCGCCATGACTAACTGTCATGGATATATGATTGTTGCATAGGCGATAACCCTTTGACGAAAAGATTTACCCTAATACGTATGCTAATTAATTCACAATATATATGATGTGATGCGTAGACTAACTGTATGTAAAGGTGTCTAAATGAGTCAGTAGTTGGTAAGATGCACCCGTATGCGGGTTGAGATATGATTCTCAACTACATCAATGATGTGTATGATTTCCTCCATGTATCTTATATTGCGTATGGGTGGGTTCATGTTTAAGTTGTATTCCATAACATGTAGAAACAAAGCCATGAAGGGTGATAGGGGAGTGGTGTAACGATTCCGTGCAACAGCCCTGACAGCCTTAAAGCAGACAATATCATACCTTTGATTGTATAATTTGAAATATGATCCATTTACTGCTTGACTATATCATCGGATAACATGTCATAATTAAATGAGATTGGGGCTATTGTATAGTCTAGGTAATCGGTAACTGTTCTTCAAATGGTGGTTGAGGTTATTTTCGCCACACAGGATGTGTTCGACGAACCCGAGTCGTACTTGGGATGTTCGATAGTGGTTAGGCCACACGGAGTGCTTATGTATTCCATGTCGTTCAACTCAACGTGCGCTTGGGCTAGTTGAGCTTATCAACTAACCCGATTGACCGATGTATATTCACCATGTTTGGTCGCTACTGTTTTGAATCTAAGGCACTGAAATCACTAATGAAAATACCGTTAAACTTGGTACCGTGATCCCTAAGACTCATGAGCTGGACATGGTGGTATGGGACACCGTGGTCTAGCTGTCAGCCTACGCTAGGGCGAAGTGACCAGTGAGCACCCCACCCTCGTGAGCCGATTATGGTAGTATGGGACACTATATTCGTGCTGTCGGCCTACATTGATTGGTGACAAGCCCTCTATAGTGACCTCGGGTATATCCTGACACTGCATAAGGGCAATGAGTCTTGTTGTAGTATTTAGGATATAACTAAACCTGTATTGATTGGTGACGAGCCCTTTACAACGATCTAGAACCGTAACATCGTTTGAGATTTTCTAGGACTGATGACTCTAGAATGGATCAATGTTTAGGAATTAATATAAGGGAGGTGTCTTAGCTTCCCAATCCTTCTATATGAAAATGACTAATAAAAACTTGGTAATCATACTCATGACATCGTACTGCATGTGTCATTGGCGTTGGTGTGAGAGCACAGTGGTAGTGATTCATGCTGCGATCGTTAGACATTTTCACAAGAGGGAGTTTGTGGTGAGGGCATGCGTCATTATTTCATATCATTCTCGCATTAATAAGAGTAACTAGGACATGTTTGATTGTACTGCTTTATCATTACTGATTGATTGAATTGATAACATGTTAATGAAATTGCGGTGAAGACCGCTTTAGTTGAAGTAGGAATAGGTCAGTATATCCTAGAGGAGGGTGAATAGGATTTTTTAAAGTTTTTATAAATTATTAAAAATCCTTATTACACTAATCCTATTGCAGAGTATTGATTAGGATTACTCAACCTTAACTCTACTGGCTTCCAAGCCTAATAGAGGATCCAATCACAAACTTTTTAAAATACAAACAATGTATAGATGAGATTATGATGGATATGACTGTGTGTGCATAGGATGTGATCATATATAAAGACATGCAAGGCAATCACATAAATGAAAGATAATATCAAAATCAAACACAGTCATTTTATAGTGGTTCGACGACTTGTCTACTCCACTCCTGGCTTCCACACTCAACCCTTGAGTGACCGGATTTCACTAAGGAGGTTTTCCATGGTTCACCTCAAACCTAAGGTTTTAAATCAGGTTCACCTTCAACCTTTACAAAGGTTTCTACTCGATTTACCTCAAACCCTGGAGTTTTACTGGCGTACTCCTAACCAAATGTTTATGCCCACACAGGACAAGGGTCCACACAACGCACCCTGAGGTTTCTACTTGGTTCACCTCAAACCCTGGAGTTTTGCTGGTGTACTCCTAACCAGATGTTTATGCTCTCCACAGAGTAAGGGTCCACATAACGCACCCCTCACGTACACTCCCGTCGGAGGCCTCCTTCGAGGACTTCAAATGGTGAGCAACACTTAAAATCTAATCCTAAAAAGGAATGATCGCAAGTGTCCTCTGGACTCTTAGTACATACAGATAAGTTGATGACTCCCTTTCAGCACAGTGATGAAGACCTTCTACTTGTTGATGAAGAGTCTTCCGCTCCCTTGATCCGCAACACAAAGATGTATATATGCTAGGCTTAAGTTGGGTCAAGGTTATGATGGAATACCATTCTAAAGATTTTCCTACAAGGAGAATAGAGTGGTTCCCATCATTCATGCATTCAAGGCATCCCAGCTTAATGATGTGTCATTAAGGCAGTAACCGAAGGATCCTTGAATGCGGAAGTTCATTCCCCAATCCACTCTATGAGATATCAATGATGAGGGTAGATTGGAGGATGAACTTCCTGAGAGAAAGGGCTTAAGGTAAATGATAGGAAGGTTAAGACTCTCAAAAGCACTCTCTACTTTCTCTACCAGCAATGAAGACAACTCTCTCTATTTATAGGCAAAAGGTTCCAACGGATATAAACGGTCATATTTATGACAGAGTTCGATATCATCGAACAATCGTCGATATGATTGAGCGTATACTCTCGATTGTATCGTTCGACCTCTCGATGATAAGAACTCAATTGTCATTTCGCTTTTGGAAACCTTCCACCAACTGGTCGATTGGATCGAGACACACATCGATGTTATCAGATTTCGTACTCCGATTCCATCGAGTGATGGTTCGATCTATCGACAGGTGAAAAATAAGATAGAAGCCTTAAGAATTTCAGGATCACAGATATGATCGGGAAAATAGTCAAATTCATCAAAATTTGTACATCGATCATATCGGAGACCTTGTCGATGGGATCGATAAATCGTATAGTTTTACATGTAAGCTTGCTGGATGATTTATGTCCTGACTCGATCCAATCGACTTGGTCTCGATATGATCGATATATGAATATTGATTTATCAACAGGCACCCTGATCAACATTAAGAGCAACCTGAAATTCATGCTGGTGAGAACATGCCCCCCACACTCGATATGATCGACTGACTCCCAATATGATCGATATTTGAGTTCAGATTGAATCAGACAGTAATCGATATATCGAAGCATATGTTAGTTTTCCTTAGAAAAATAGGGGCGCTGGAATGCAGTCTGTCGATTATATCATCCACTTCAGATATGATCGATATTCGAATATCGATGATATCGACACTTAAGTCGATATATCGATAAATCGTCCAGAAGATTGTTTTGATTGCTGGACACATTCTGTCCTCACTCGATTGTATCGATTGAGATACTGAGTACATCGACAGAGCTGGCCGATCATATCGAAGGGGTAATCGATATAATCGACAGTGTAAGAAAAACTTCACTGATTTTCCTTTTTGATAAAAAACTTTCTTATACAGAAACCCTAAGATGTTCTAGTTCTTTTTAAGGGTTTAATCACCTGGTGTTTTGGGACATGGGATGTGAGGTTATGATTTACCTTTTGGTGAGCTTCCACACATCCAAATGAGGCAGACGCTTAACTTGATCTTCTTGTTAGGTATTGTCATCCGACTGACTCAACTTACAACGTAATTGACAAACCAGGGCACATAATAGGTGCACTTTCAATCCTCCCCTTTGTCAATTGCGTGATAAAATCCCCAAAAAATCATAGGAACATATCTAGATAGATATATCCTAAATTGTGTGTACATATATTAACACAATTTTACAAATTCTAAACACCCATGTACACAACAAACAAATTCTCCCCCTTAATTTAAAAACTCTCCCTTTCTTGTTGCGGCTGCTCCCCCTAACACCTGCAACAAAGATATACAATTTTCGCTTGAGGTGTTTTGAATTGTTTTCCCCCTTTTTGTCAGTCATTGGCAAAGGTATAAGACGTGATATTGACTGAAGATTGAAGCATATGGGAGAACCATAGAGAGATAGATGTATAAATGATAGAGCATTATGAGAACATTGCGAGAGCAAATAGTAGTTAAGATAGTCATTTAAAATCTCATACATTGCAATAATTCCCCAGATAAACCAAGATGGCAGTAAAGATATAAAAAAAAAAATAACATATGCCATGCAAAACTATAGATGCATTGAGATAAGATAGAGAAAAACAGTCAATAACAAGCAATCCATACAAGGTATACTCAAACCAAAAAGAAAAAACCTTGGAAAGTCTGAAATTCATCACACCCATTATGTCAAAAGGACTTTAGGAATGTGATGGATGTGTATCCTGAGCCTGCTTATGGTGCAGATAGACGTTTCAGAACTCTTTTAGTTGCACGTTGCAGGATCATCAATCGTTGTTGAACGTCAGAAAGATAGGCTTAGAAATCTTTTAGTTTCTCTAAAATGTGAGCTTGTTCATTCAAAAGATCTTGTATGTTGTCTCGCACAGGGATATCAGAATCAGAATTTTGCACCAACCTTCTACTGCTAGGAATTGAACCAATTCTTCCACCACAAAACACATTTTCAAAGATGTTTAGTTTATGTATGTCTTCAAAGTTGAACCACGCACAAGGATGAGGAAGATCATATGTCGGTGGTAGTCCGAATTGACGTAAAATCTTACAGAGAAGACATGGAAATGGCAGTGTAGTGATGGATGTTTCTGTAAGCACACGGATCAGATGTTGTACAATCAGAGTGGGTAAGCATATTGGAATTCTTAGATGAATGTCATATAGAATGTTCAGAATGTATGGTGAGAGTTTGTTGCCGGAGATTTCACAGGTATAGACATTAGTGCTGAAAATGCTGTAAAGAATCCTATAGGTAGGATCAAGGTACTTGATGTGGAGAATATTTTTAGCATTCCTAGGAATTGTGGCACCATTGCACAAAGCACGAGTAACTTTCCCCCATACACCGAAACCATTTATGTTGCGATCAGTTACAGATATTCCAGTAAATCCGATGTTAGCAAGCCTTCTTATCAGTTTGGGCGTGATATATTCAACTCGATTGACGACTGCAACTGAGATGATTGGAGGATTATTATCAACATTGAAGATTAAGCTAGTAAGCTGATGTACCAGATCATGTTGAAACGTTCCACCAAGATTCATAACATTTTCCTATCCAATTTGTTTCAGAAGATCGATAATTCTGAAGGGTTCAATGCTCTTTTTGTGAACCATTCGCTCTGCCACAAAGTTTAATTTGAATAAGGAAGAATGGGTGGTTGCATCGTCCTTACCTTTCTTCTTTTCAGTTGATGCACGCTGTGGATGGAACAATTCTGTCTCTTTTTCCATCTTGGGGAGATGAGATGTCTAGGTCTTGAGAGCACCAGATGCGGCTTTCTTTTTGATCTTCTGATTCTTACCAAGCAGCTGCAATCTATCCCTTTGATCATGTTCTCTAATTCTAAAAATTTTGATTTTTAATTCCAAGTTATAGGGAAGAACAACCGTCTATTCTATCGATTATAAGTCGATGTGATCGACATTCTCAAGTGCCCAATCGGTACTCATATCGAAGGTAGATTTTTACGAGTTATATATATATATATATATATATATATATATATATATATATATATATATATATTTCGTCTAACGATTGTTCATATTCAGAATAATATCACATTGAAGCTCCTAGCAAAGAGTATACAAAATTTCACATATCTTCTATGCATCAAAAAGTATAAACATATGGATATTTATGTGCAAAAGGTGAAGTGAGATGCCTCAGATTGTTTCTTTGAAAGCTCAGCAAAATTACATCATTTCAACAAATATCCAGATTTTGATGCATAACCTGGACCAATTTCTTCTCTCTCAGTGTTTCTCAATATCATTCCTTCCTTTTTCTACAATAATGTAGCAGTGGTTATTTGTGTGAAGACTTTCATAATTGATTTCCCTGTTTGATCTAGAATCTCGCATTCTTCTTTGTTGAAATTTACCATATGCCCATTATCGCAGATTTGAGAGATGCTCAGTAAGTTATGTGTCAATCCTTTTATGCAAAAAGCATTCTCATCTTTAAACAGACTAATTCCTTCTATAATTCCTTGACCAATTACTTCAGCAGTGGTTCCATCTCCGTAGGTGACTATCCCTTTGTGATTATAGTTTGAAAGGAGAGACTTTTCACTTGTGACGTGTCTTGAGTAACCACTATCTAGGTACCATTTAGCCATATTGCCTGATAAATGATCTGATTGAGTAACAAGGCAATTTGTCTTTTCTTTAATCACCCACTTTGTGACATGAGTTTTACTTATGGTCGATTTGTTCTTCTTATTTGATTTGTCCACATGACTTAACTGCTCCTTCATCCTGTCAACTATCTCAAGGGGTGATGATTGCACACTTCTTTTATTTAGTTCATGAACTGACTCCTTATTTTTGCAATGAGCTGGAATAGGTTTGGTGTTACTACTGGATGCAACAGATTTTCTAAATGGTTGTGCATCAGTTTTTGTTCTAGCCTTTCCATAACCTAATCCCTTTTTATCCTCTCCATATTTTTCCATTCCTAACAGTTTTTTAAATTTTTCACCACTCTGAGAAAATTTACAGTTTATTTTGGTAATTTTTCTAGATTCTTCTAGATCATTTTGAAGTTTATGATTTCTATTTTGAAGGATCAGATATTCCTCATTTAGAGCTTTGACTTGTTTCTTTAATTTTTCTGACTCAGATTTCAACGAGTTGTTAGTTCTTTTAAGTCTATCATTGTCTAAGTGGCATTGCTGCAAATTAGTGATTAGATGAGTATTAATGTTTGAAGATTTATCCAAATCTATTTGCAACATTTCCTTTTTGATTTCAACTATTCCAAGTCTTTTGACAATATTAACGCTATGGATGTAGAGTTGATTGTAAGCGTTTTGTAATTCATTTTGCTCTTTATCTTCTTCTTCCTCAATTTCCTCATTGTCAGATGAAAATGATTCAGTGGCTTGTTGTTCTTCTTCAGATTCCATGAGAATAATTGGAGTGGTGGAGACCATAAGAATTTTTAAAGGTTTCTGATCTCCATCACTTCCTGAGTCACTGTTTTCTGAATTTGACTCCTCCGTATCATCCCATGTGACGGCCATTGCCTTGCCCTTGATTTTTCTATTTGGGCATTCGATAGATAGGTGTCCATAATTATGACAGGCATAACATTGTGGTTCTCTGTTTCTTTTTCCAAATTTTCCTGTTAAAAGTTTGTCATCCACCTTTCTACCTTTAGAGGGGCGTCCACGATTCCTTTAAAAGAATCTTCTGAATCTTTGTGCTAGCAGAGCCACTTCCTCATCTTCATCTTCCTTTTCACTCTCACTGTCCTCATGTTTTGGTTTCTTGGAGGTTTTTAGGATAGTGTTTTTGAATTTTTGGGGTTGTGTGAAGTGTAGTTCGAAAGTTTGTAGGGAACCTACTAGTTCTTATACTTTCATCTCATCAATATTCCTACACTCCTCAATTGTTGTTACCTTGGGATTGAAGCATTCCGGCAAGGATCTTAAGATTTTTCTACATATTTTAGGTGCCGGAACCTTCTCTCCCAAACCACCCATGGAGTTACAAATAATGTTTAATTTGGTGTAGAACTCCATAAATGTCTCATGCTCTTCCATCCTGAGATTTTCAAACTGTGAAGTTAAGAGTTGTAGTTTAGATCTCTTCACAGTGCTTGTGCCTTTATGGGTTGTTTCTAGTAAATCACATGCTTCCTTGGATGTCCCACACATACTTATTTTATTGAAAATATCTTGGGACACGGCACAGTAGATGACGTTCATTGCTTTTGCTTCAGAATTTCGCTGTTCTTTGTCGAACGCCGTCCACTTCTCATTAGGTTTGGGTTTAGTGATTGTGGTTTCATCTTCAAGTACAATTTGTTCAGATGGTACCACACATCCTTTTTCAACTGCATCCCAAACTTTATGATCCAAGGATCTCAGGAAGTAGTGCATTCTAGCCTTCTAGTACACATAATTTGATCCATCAAATACTGGAGGTCAAGTGACAGATGAGCCCTCTCATTTGGCCATATTTCTACTTCAGTCAAGATCACTCTCTAGGCGGTGAAGCCCTTAAAGAGAGACCCTCTCTGATACCAATTGAAATTGCGGTGAAGACCACTTTAGTTAAAGTAGGAATAGGTCAGTATATCCTAGAGGGGGGTGAATAGGATTTTTTTAAGTTTTTATAAATTATTAAAAATCCTTATTACAATAATCCTATCGCAGAGTATTGATTAGGATTACTCGACCTTAACTCTATTGGCTTCCAAGCCTAATAGAGGATCCAATCACAAACTTTTTAAAAGACAAACAATGTATAGATGAGATTGTGATGGATATGACTGTGTGTGCATAGGATGTGATCATATATAAAGACATGCAAGGCAATCACATAAATGAAAGATAATATCAAACTCAAACACAGTCATTTTATAGTGGCTCGACGACATGTCTACTCCACTCCCGGCTTCCACACTCAACCCTTGAGTGACCAGATTTCACTAAGGAGGTTTCCCATGGTTCACCTCAAACCTAAGGTTTTAAATCAAGTTCACCTTCAACCTTTACAGAGGTTTCTACTCGGTTCACCTCAAACCCTGGAGTTTTTCTGGCGTACACCTAACCAGATGTTTATGCCTACACAGGACAAGGGTCTACATAACGCACCCTGAGGTTCCTACTCGGTTCACCTCAAACCCTGGAGTTTTGCTGGCGTACTCCTAACCAGATGTTTATACTCTCCACAGAGAAAGGGTCCACACAACGCACCCCACACGTACACTCCCATCGGAGGCCTCCTTCGAGGACTTCAAATGGTGAGCAACACTTAAAATCTAATCCTAAAAAGGAATGATAGCAAGTGTCCTCTGGACTCTTAGTACTTACAGATAAGTTGATGAGTCCCTTTCAGCACAGTGATGAAGACCTACTTGTTGATGAAGAGTCTTCCGCTCCCTTGATCCGCAACACAAAGATGTATATATGCTATGCTTAGGTTGGGTCAAGGTTATGATGGAATACCATTCTAAGGATTTTCCTATAAGGAGAATAGAGTGGTTCCCATCATTCATGCATTCAAGGCATCCCAGCTTAATGATGTGTCATTAAGGCAGTAGCTGAAGGATCCTTGAATGCGGAAGTTCATTCCCCAATCCACTCTATGAGATATCAATGATGAGGGTGGATTGGAGGATGAACTTCCTGAGAGAAAGGGCTTAAGGTAAATGATAGGAAGGTTAAGACTCTCAAAAGAACTCTCTACTTTCTCTACCAGCAATGAAGACAACTCTCTCTATTTATAGGCAAAAGGTTCCAACGGATATAAACGGTCATATTTATGACAGATTTCGATATCATCGAACAGTCGTCGATATGATCGAGCGTATACTCTCGATTGTATCGGCCAACCTCTCGATGATAAGAACTCAATTGTCATTTCACTTTTGGAAACCTTCCGCCAACTGGTCGATGGGATCGAGACACGCATCGATGTTATCGAATTTCGAACTCCGATTCCATCGAGTGATGGTTCGATCCATCGACAGGTGAAAAATAAGAGAGAAGCCTTGAAGAATTTCAGGATCACAGATATGATTAGGGAAACAGTCGATGTCATCGGAATTTGTACATTGATCATATCGGAGACCTTGTCGATGGGATCGATAAATCGTATAAATTTACATGTAAGCTTGCTGGACGATTTATGTCCTGACTCGATCCAATCGACTTGGTCTCGATATGATCAATATATGAATATCGATTTATCGACAGGCACCCCGATCAACATTAAGAGCAACTTGAAATTCATGCTAGTGAGAACATGGCCCCACAGTCGATATGATCGACTGACTGCCAATATGATCGATATTTGAGTTCAGATTGAATCGGACAGTAATCGATATATCGAAGCATATGTTAGTTTTCTTTAGAAAAATAGGGGCGTCGGAATGCAGTCTGTTGATTATATCATCCACTTCAGATATGATCGATATTCGAATATCGATGATATCGACACTTAAGTCGATATATCGATAAATCATCCAGAAGATTGTTTTGATTGCTGGACGCATTCTGTCCT
The DNA here is from genome assembly GCA_037074715.1 of Magnolia kwangsiensis. Classification (NCBI taxonomy): domain Eukaryota; kingdom Viridiplantae; phylum Streptophyta; class Magnoliopsida; order Magnoliales; family Magnoliaceae; genus Magnolia; species Magnolia kwangsiensis. The sequence goes on along the minus strand of CM073586.1, from coordinate 46,922,584 downwards.
CACTCGATTGTATCGATTGAGATGCCGAGGACATCGACAGAGCTGGCCGATCATATCGAAGGGGTAATCGATATAATCGACAGTGTAAGAAAAACTTCACTGATTTTTCTTTTTGATAAAAAGCTTTCTTACACAGAAACCCTAAGATGTTCTAGTTCTTTTTAAGGGTTTAATCACCAAGTGTTTTGGGACATGGGATGTGAGGCTATGATTTACCTTTTGGTGAGCTTCCACATATCCAGATGAGGCAGACGCTTGACTTGATCTTCTTGTTAGGTGTTGTCATCCGACTGACTCAACTTACAACGTAATTGACAAACCAGGGCACATAATCGGTGTACTTTCAGTTAACCTTTACTGTATAGTTCCACTGAGTTGATTACTCACTCCCACATTACGGGACGGTGTTTGCAACACCAACCAGTCCTTGTTTTTAGTTTCAGATGATGGCGATTCTTGCGAAGTGGAGCTGGACTGCAAGGATGACGAGGAGGGATTCTATTTCATGTAGGATTTCGGCAGATTCGTATGAGTCGAATCCAGATCGACGGGGCTTCAGGGATTATGCATGTAGAGGACTATTACATTCTTTTGACATTTTATATTTTTGACATAATACTTGTAATTATTGACCTGGCATTGAAGACATATTTTGGGGACTTATACTTGTTTATATATTCATTTCAGTCTTCCGCTAGCATATTATAACTGTCCCTGGATTATGTTTTGCAGTTTTGGCTTAATCCATTTCATGTTTTATGCACTCATACAGTCGACATTCATCCATCATTGAAAATGTTGCATAAGTGATGTTCTGGAACTCGGGAGTGGAGTATATGCTCGACTCCTGATTTTTAGGGCATCACAGGCCTAGATGAGATTGGAAGTATTCGTGGACTTATCAGGATTTGCATATTACATTGTATCTTTATTATATGATATTTGGCTTACTATGTCTCTACATTGTATAACTGATCTACATTGTTTCTTCAGTATATGACATTGGCTTATTATGTTTTTGCATCGTATATCCTAAATTAGGCTAATGATATTTATGGACTTTTCAGCATATTTTCACATTACTCTGATATTGTACGATTTATGGATTGTGAGTATTTTCACTTACTTTGATATCTATATGCTTGACACGTGCATCGCACACACTTACACCACCCTCTAAGCTTTCTAAAAGCTTATGCATGATAGATGCGTGCAAGTGCCGTTAGGTTACAGTAGCGTTGAACTTGGAGCGTGCAGCAGTCTTCTAGAGCTTTGATTTTTGACATGTGTATATTTCCCTTTCAGCATTATATTCAATTGTTTATATTAGTGGATATGTGATGATGATGTTGCCTTTGTGATTTGAGTAAACTTGTGGTTATGCTTCTTACGAGATAAATGTACGTTAGAAAAATCCTCCTTGTAGGATCCCAGGATCGGAATCTAGTGTATGCACACTGGGAGCTGAGAATAGGGTACTACGGAGGCTGTCGGCACTGGATTCAGTGATCGAAAATTTTATGAGACCGATTTTCGAGTTGGGATGTGACAGAAGTTGGTATCAGAGCATAACTTGGGAATACCTGAGGATAACATCACATATCTACTGATAGCTACCCTATATGCTATGATTATCGAGGACTTAGAATGGTTAGATCCCCGAGTTCGAATAACTTAGAGATTTTCTGATATAGCTCCCTATTGTTGAGATTGAGAGGCTCCATAGTATCCCAGTTTCGATCATTTCTAATCTAGGATTCAAGGATTAGTGGGATCATTGTAGTGTTGACGAGGCATCTTAGAAGTAAGAGATTGAGATTCATGAGTGTTATCCCCATCTCTTCGATGTTTGGTTGTATATGGTGGTTCTAATTATATCTATAGTGATGTGGTTACCCTTTGTGAACTATGTCTAGTTGCACGATAGTGTAAATTTCAAGGATAAATTTTTTATTAGGAGTGTAGAGCTGTCAGACTCATATCCTAGCCCGTACCATTCTGTGGGCTTCCACTATCCTCCCGGTCGAATTCTGATGACCCACCACGCGTAGATAGTAGTTACGCCCGACCCTGAGTCGTATCTCGTATTCCAAAGTCAGCTCAACCTATGAGCGTTTCTATGTTTTTCTTGCACCCACTTAAGTCAAAAGGGCGACAGCATACGTCGCGTGGCCATAACCCAGGTCCGGTTTAATCCAAATCATGCTCTGATACCAACTTGTAACACCCTGAAAATCGGGGGTCGTGTAGGAACCCGACTCCCGAGTTCCAGACCATCACTTATCCAACAAATATGCTTATGCTTCAATGTTGGTTGAGTTAGTGCATTCACATGAGTAAGATTATACCAAAACTGCAATTCATACTCCAGATCCAGTGATAAAACGCAAGCGAAAGACTGAAAGATATATATATATATATATATATATATCACAGTATGAATACAAAATAATCTCAAATTGTCTCCAAAGTATGAATATATCTCTGAGTCACATATACATAAATCAAATAAAAAAAAATGTCATATAACTGTCCAACTAGCAAGTCCTGCCGATGCAGGCCACCTACGCAAAGCCATCAGCGAACTGCATATACGAGAACTTGTCCTGGTCCTCGTAGAAGTCCGGCTCTACGTCCTGAATCACCTCGTCACCTGCAACTAAGACAGAGTCTGGTAGGTGTTGTAAACACCGTTCCGTAACGTGGGAGTGAGTGATCAACTCAGTGGAATCATAGAGCAAAGATTAGCATGTTCTCAAATCAATCACGCGATAATAGTAATGTAAGCAATCAAACATTCTTGGATACTGTTGTTAATGCAAGCATGAAATGACATGATGGATGCCCTCGCCGACATACTCCCTCATGCGGCACCATCTTACGCCCGTGGGATGCTTGCATTCCTCAGTGCTCCACATCTTTCAGGCACATGCAGTGCGATATGAATAATGATTACCGAGTTGTTATTAGTCCATTCATACAGCAGTATTGGGAAACTAAGGTACCTTCCTTATTTCAATCCCAACACAGATCCTGTCTAGGGTCGTCACTCCTAGTAATCTCATACGATGTGATATTTATAGGTCGCTGCAAGGGCTTCTAGGGCTGTTGCTCGCACTCGTTACACCGTTCCCCCATCACCTTATCAATACAGGCCTAATGTACTCTTGTCGCTACGAAAGGGTCGTCGCCTCCAGTAGACTCAGAATACGCTCGAGGTCACTACAAAGGGCTCGTCACCAATCAGAGTAGGCCGACAGCTCAAATGTAGTGTCCTATACCACCACAATCGGCTCACGAGTTAAATGTACTCACTGGTCACTACGGGGAGGTTTGTGGCCCCAGCATAGGCCGACAGCTCGACCACGGTATCCCATACCACCATGCCCGACTCATGAGTCTTTATGGATCAAGGTACCATGGTTAACAGGGTTTGCAATGGTAAGTTTAGTACCCTACGTTCAAGCAGTTATAACTCATGCAAGGTGAACATACAATGGCCAGTCGGGTTACATGACGGGCTCGACTAGTACGAGCGCATCTCAAGCTGAGCGACATGAAGTGCATGAAACACTTCGTGTGGCCTAACCACTACCGCCTGCCCAAAACACGACTCTCGTTCATCGACGCGTCCTTCATGGTAAATAGAAGCCAACCACGAATTTGATCCATTACCGACTGCCTGGACTAGGATATAGCCCCAAGCATTTGTAAATCAACATCAGCTATCATATGAGAGTAACAAAAATGAAATACAACCTATACAAGTATGTTGTCACATGTTATAACATACAACATAAGCAAATCAACCAACACGTACATTCCATATATATAATGAAATCAATTCATATAACCAACATGGTGGAAATCATATACATCAGCATAGTAATTGAGAATTCAATCTCAAAACTAATTCACAACACCATTTACTCAATATATACTAATACAAACATTAATACAAACACTTAGTCTACACACTTTAGTCTACATAGCGTATGTCGACACAAAGTGCGCATTAGGGCGAATCTCTTCGCCAAACAGATCATGCATGCATTTCTAATATCATAACACGACAAATATCCATGGCAATCATTTTAGAAAAATATGGACGTATTCTGTATTTCCTACAAATACCTAAAATACCCTAAATCTCATATTTCCCATACGCTGTCAAAATGGAAAATGAAGAGCATGTTCTATATGTCAAACAACATTCTCATCGATAATCTACTATTAAACGACATTGAAAGCATTGAAATTAGTCAATCTAAGCGTCTAAAATCCTCACCTTTCACCTTAGACGCGTATCGATTCGAATAGAACGTCTACGCTTCGTCAACGACGTTATGACGACCTAATTCATAAGATACATCAGCTACTCCGCTACTTGTATCACAAGAATCCTTAAAACAGCTATAGGTTAGGGTTTTCTTACTTAGAAGTGAGTTGGAATCACCGGAAAAGTGATTTGAAGGCGGTGCTTTGATACGTGCAAAAGCTGGAGCAAACGACAGGAAGTTCTCTCACTAACTCTCTCTTTCTCTCTCACCACTTTCTAGGGTTTCTTGCAAAATTTGATGGGAGAGATATGAGAGGGTTTAAAGCCCTTATATAGGCTAAAACCTCACCTAAATAGACTTGGGACAAGGGTATACTTGAGTTATAACCAAATCGGGTCTTTTTCAATCCAAAAGAGTATTTTGGGAGGTCCCCTGGCCGAACGCAGTCGGACTTAAGCTCATGAATACCAGATGTTGATCACATTAAGTTTTTAGTCCGGTAGAGTTCCCACATTGCATGTGGCGGTCCAGTTTTAGTTCAGCGGTCACGGAGACTCAATCGAGGATTCCAAGTACACTAACCTGAGTGAGAAATGTTTCCTGATCCAAGGGTGTATTTGGGTCAAATTTCGACGGTCTGAACGCTTATACTGATCCCGTAAATGAAACATGCTAGATTCATTTAAATCCCATTTAAATTTTTATGAATTTCACTCTTTCTTACACTCCCTGCTCCAGGCTCAATGAAATAGCCTCAGAACATCAGTTGGGCTTGATTTTCGAAATCATTGTCAAGTCCAGCTAAGCGGTCATAACGGTCTAAGATTGTAGATATCGGACTTTCGACGCGCAGTCTAAATCCAATATGAAATTTCAAAGGGTTCCTGAGAGCAAATGGGTTTAGAGTTTGATCCTAGGTTTCAAGGTATTGTAGCGTCATTGGTTCTACAAGTTTTGGGTCTTGCAGAACGTATTTAAAGCGATCAGGGACAATTTCACATCTAATCTAACGCAACTCTAGTTAACTTACGCTTAATTTCTAAAGGAATTAATCCTACGTGATTTCTGATCGAGTTGGTACTCGAGTCTCTGTACGGATTTTTCCAAGGCGTTACGCTGTCCATCCTTATGGGGCCTGCTATGATGTGTATGCGGTCCACACTGTCTAGCATGGGATAGTGTCGGGCCCACATGATGTCGTGTTTCATCCACACCATTCTGATGGGTTGGACGTGGGCCCACTGGACTGGAAGTGGACCCTATCTTAATGTATTTTTGGCCCTTGAATGAGGCCCGATATGATGTATGTGTGGCCCATATGATGAGGCCCACCTTGATGTATTTGTGGCCCATCCATGAGGCCCACCTTGATGTATTTGTGGCCCTTCCATGAGGCCCACCTTGATGTATTTATGGCCCATTTGGTGAGGCCCATTGTGATGTAATTCTAGCCCTTGAATGAGGCCCGATGTGATATACATGTAGCCCCTGTGATACGGCCCATTGATGTGGCCCACTTGTTATATATGAGGCCCATTGGTGAGGCCCATTATGATATATACTAGGCCCGTGTGAGTGGCCTATTGTAATATATATTAGGCCCACGTGACGCGGCCCACTGTGATACGTATTATGCTCATATTACATGGCCCATTGTGATGTGTATTTGGCCCATGTCATGCGACCTATTGTGATATATTTTTGACCTATATGAGTGCAGCCCATTGTGATGTATATTAGGCCCGTGTGAGCAGTCCATTGTGATGTATATTGGGCCTAAGGGATGAGGCCCATTATGATGCATTTGAGGGCCAGGTGATGAGGCCCATTATGATGTATATTAGGCCCATTGTGATGTATTCGAGGCCCACGTGATGTGGCCCATCGTGATGTGCATTAGGCCCATGGATTGTGGCCCATGTGATGTATTTGAGACCCATGTATAGGGCCCACCTGTTGTGTATTTATGGCTCATTTTGTGAGGGCCGTTGTGATGTAATTTGGCCCATATGATGAGGCTCGATGTGATGTATGTGTGGCCCATGTGATGAGGCCCGTTGTGATGTATTTGTGGCCCATTTGGTGAGGCCCATTGTGGTGTATATTAAGCCCTTGAGAGAGGCCGATTGCAATGTATAGAAGTCCCTTGAGCGAGGCCATGGGCCCACTATATGTTTGACTCTATGTGGGCCACTCCTTGGGAGCAATGTTGGTTAAACGTCCACATTGATGGGAAAAGATGGTTAAACGTCCACATTGTGACCTTCCCTTAGGCCTTTGTTAGGCCGATTGACAAGGTCGATTATCGAGGCCAATTATCGATGCTGATTATCAATGCTAGATACCAATACCGATTATGAGTATGTGACAACATAACATCATGCTCATACGAATCATCTGCATGTTTTTTATGAGATGTGAAAGTGCTATATTAATAAACCCTTAGTATTGTCAAAATTTGGTGTGCCAAACCAATTCAAGTTTGTATCTTGATGTGTATCAAGCTTATGCATCTGTTCACATTGAATCTTGGACGTTCGTTCTGTTCGTGCTGAATCTATCTTGTCGATATCTATGACGAACTTACCGAGATCTTCAAACTGGAAGAAAGTGAAGACTTAGTTTTCAAGAACATTGCTGTTCAAGATCTGGAACCAGAAAAGTTTAAGAACTCAAGACCTAGTTAGAGACTATGTTCGATATGTCGAGTTCAAGCTTCAAAGAGCGAAGAATTAAAGTTACTGAAGTAATCGATATTTTGATGGTTCATATGTTCTATCCATAAGTAAGGTATGATTGACCTAGATTGACCTTAAATCATGATTAGATCATTTCATACTTTCTGTCGATTATTTTAGTCATTTTATAAGTGTAAAATTATGTCCTTTTGACTAGCCCTAGCACTAGCTCAACCAGTCCTAGTATTTCCTCGACCAATTTAGAATTTTTTATGAAAATTTAAAATTTTTCTATTGGTCTATGACCAGGCCTGAAAACTGCTTGACCAGTCATGTGAATAGTGTTCGACCAATCGGGTAGTGCTTGACTCGTTTTCTAACGAGTAATTTGGACTCACATGACCAGTCATGTGGTGTCCACGACTAGTCGAGCAAGCCACTCGACCAGTCATGGGACTACAAGGTAAGTCGTGCAACTGAAAAAATTTATCGCGCCAAAATTTTTAAAAATCTGTTTGGATAAGGCCAGTCATAGCTATTCCAAGGCCAGTCGTGCAAACCAATTTTTCAGCTATAAATAGTGCTTAATTTTCAGAGTTTTCTATTCAATTCTTATCATTCTTAAGTAATCATTCTAAGTTAATTTTGAGTACATTCTAGGCTATTTTGTGCATATTTAAGATTCTTTAAAGTAGCTCTTGTATTTTGATTTTGATTCTCTATTCCATTCTTATATTGAAAAGGGATATTTGATTTACCCTTTTATGAGATCAAAATCAAAGCAAAAGCCTTGCTGATTTAATTAAAAATCATCTAGACTTAGAACCATATATACTTGTGAGACTGAACGTTGAACATCTATGTCGCCATCAAGTTGGTTCTACTGAGTTGCATCAAAATCAAACCAAAAGCCTTGCTGATTTAATTAAAAATCATCTAGACTTAGAACCATATATACTTGTGAGACTGAACGTTGAACATCTATGTCGCCATCAAGTTGGTTCTACTGAGTTGCATCAAAATCGTCATACAGATAAGTATTTTACTTTTTCTGTAATTCAATTCTTTTTTAGCTTGTGAGATTATTCCAGAAAATCTCCATTTATGGTTTGTCTGAGGTAATCCAGAAAACTCAGAGCGTGGGGTTTTTTAATTGTGTAAGCCCACTTGAAAGACATAATTGTGAAGGTTTTAGGTGAACCTTGAAAAACCTATTTTGGATTAGTGAACTTTAATATCCCTAGGGAGTGAATATTAGAAGTGGAGTAGTTGTGTAGCTGTTGTTTAACAATTGGCGTACATACAAGCAAACCACTATAAATTCTTGTGTTTGGTAGATGTGTGGTTTATTTCTTTATCTTTTTTAGTTTAAGATTGTGGGATGTATTTGTGGATGTGAATGTTGTAATAGATTAGTTTCTATTTCTTTCGTATTCTCTTGAGTTTGAGTTTATGATACTCACCCATGTTCTAGTAAGGTTTTCCTGACATAAACCATTGGTTTTTTGTGTAAAGTTATCCGTAGAACTAAGTTTGTATCAACCTCTTAATACTTGATTTTTGAGGTTGTTATTTCCTTTAGTTAATTGCATTTATTTTCCTATCTTGTTGTCTTTATTCCTCTTATTATTTTTAATTTGGCATTGTCCTTTTCACCCCCCCCTCCCCCCCCCCCCCCCCTTCTAAGACATATTGCTCGGCCTTTTCAAGTGGTATCAAAGCCTAGTAGCTTGTTTATTTGGACTTAATTCCTGAGTTAACCGATCTGAGCATTTAAGATGTCAAATTTTGATAGCCTTTAAATCACCAGGCCTCCACCTTTTGATAGCTCTAATTATGCTTATAGGAAAGCTAAAATGGGAATATTTTTGAGGTCTATTGATGAGAATGTGTGGCTAGACATAGTAACTAAATGGACGCCACCTACTGTTGAAGTTCTAGGCCTTGATGGAACTAAAACTCTAAAAGTTGCTCCTTATAGCACTTGGACCACTCTTCAGAGAACTAAGAGTAGTGCTAATGCCAAGGATTTAAATGCAATCACTTGCGCACTATCGCCAAATGAATTCAAACGAATTGTAACCTATGATACTGCGAAACAAGCCTGAGATATCTTTAAAATGACACACATGGGTACGTCTACTATAGAGAAATCTAAACTAAAAATCCTCACTACTATGTTTGAGGAAATACGTTTGGAAGAAAGTGAAACATTCATGGACTTCCATACTAAGTTGAATGACATAGTCAACTCTATGTGGGGTCTTGGAGATAGCATCCTATAAATCAAAGTCTGTGCAAAGATACTATGCTCACTACCTGAAAGGATCAATTCGAAAGTCACGACCATTCAGGAACTTCGTGATACAGATCATACGCAGGTTAAAGAACTTGTTGGTTCTTTACAAACATACGAGTTAAAATTTAAAGCTCTGAAAGGTAAATCTATTGCCCTTAAGTCTTTTAAAAGTATTTCTCATGAAAATAAAAATTTTGATTTAGAAACTTCTGAAAATGATATGGCCCTTTTAGCTAAAATGTTTTACAAGATTTTTAAAAGTAAAAAGAGGGTTGATGTTCAAAACCCCGTTGAAAAGAAAAGATCAAGATCTAAAAACTGAAAATCTTTAAAAGACAACCAATGCTACAATTGCCATGAATATGGGCATCTAGCAAATAAATGTCCTAAAAAGCACAAACCTAAAAAGAAAGGTATGTTGGCTACATGGGATGAATCTTCCTACTCGTAAGCCTCTTCTAAGTCAAAAGATTATGAAACCGAGTTGGGTAATGATGTTAAAGCCCTAATAAATCTAACCAAGTTTACTTTCTCAGATAATGATATAACCAGTGAAGAAAATCTGGGAAGTGATCATGAAAAAAAAGAAGATCTTCAGGATGCTTACGATGCCCTATATAGGGAAAGTTGTAAAATAGCTGTTAAATTAAAACTTCAGAAAGAAAAGAGAAATGAAAGTTTTAAAATTGAAAGAGAATTTTGATAATTTGGTTTTGAAAAAAAATCACACCTTTCAGATTGCTTTAAAAAAAATTAAGTCTGACTTAGATTTCAAAACATCCTAAGTTGAAATTTTAAAATATGAAAATGAAAATATAAAATTGGAAGTCGCTTCACTTTTGAGTTTGAACGATACATAATGGTATGCCTAAGGTGATCCTAAATTAGAAAAACTTCCACCTGGATCCAGAAAACGTGGTGATCGATCTGGATTAGGCTATGATAAAAATAGTCCTCCTAAATATAAGAATACTCCTAAATTTGTTAAAGGAGAGTTCTAACTCAAAAGGAAAAATTCTGAATCAAAATGTTTATAAAACGTCTAAAACCTTTTAGTCTTTAAATCCTAAAAAGAACCATATCAGCTATAAAAATCATAATTGTAATCCTTTAGATGAGAAAATTATAGACTTGCTTAAGGAGCTCTTAAAATCTAACTTAGTGGGTAGGAAGTATAACAATTATAAATAAAAGAAGACCAACTATTCTCCTAAACCCAAAACTATAATGAAATGGGTCCCTAAGGTTGCTTGTTTGGTTGCCCACACCACATTCAAAGCCATAAGCCATTTAAAGTGGTACCAGGATAATGGTTTCTCTAGACATATGACAGGTGACAAAAGTCTGTTAACCAATCTCAAAGACATGACTGATGGTTCAGTCACATTCAGTGATGGTAGCAATTATAAAATTGTTGTCCAAGGTATAGTCCAACTCCCTAACCTCCCTCTTTTTTAGAATGTTTTATATGTAGAAGGTTTAAAATATAATTTACTAAGCATTTCTCAAATTTGTAATAATAATCATAGTGTAAATTTTTCAAACCAAAAGTGTGAAATCTTAAATAAGAATGGTTCCGTAATATTAAATGGTCACAGAACTTCAGAGAACCGCTATATAGTTAGTGACTCTAGCTCATCTAAGCTATGGACCATGAGACTGAACTAAGACATAAGCGCCTAAGACATGTATACTATCGCAACTTGTATAGATTGAGCAAAAGAGAATTTGTAAGAGGTCTGCCCAAAATAAAGAAAGTAGATAAATATGTGGCGAGTGCCAGATTGGTAAACAAACCAGGAGTGTTCACAAAAAGATAAACTCTAATGCCACATCTAAACCACTTGAACTACTCCACATGGATCTCATTGGACCAACTAGAACGGAGAGTCGAGGTGGCAAGAAGTATATTTTGGTCATTGTAGATGACTTTACCAGGTATACTTGGGTAGTTTTCTTGAGAGAAATCTGAAACTCTCGAAGAAGTAAAAAGAGGTACTTAAACGTATCCAAAATGAAAAAGAATTATAAGTCACTAAGATCCGTAGTGATCATGAGTTTGGATTTGAAAATAGTAGTTTTAAAAAATTTTGTAGTGATTAGGGAATATCATATGAATATTTTGCACCCAAAACACCACAGAAAAATGGGATAGTGGAAAGGAAAAATAGGGTGTTTCAAGAAATGGCTAATGTAATGTTAAATAGTATGAAGGTTCCTAAAAATCTCTAGGCTAAAGCTGTAAATACTGCTTTTTATATAATTAACTGTGTTTACATTAGAAAATGAAATAATAAAACGGCTTATGAGATGTGGTTTGATAAAAAGCCTTCTGTCAAATACTTTCGAGTTTTTTGTAGTAAACGTTATATCTTACGTGAGACACCAAAAGTGATAAAGGGATAGTTTCAGGGTACGCTCTGAATAGTCAAGCAGATTGGGTACTTAACAAGAGGACCGGTGTAATATAAGAATCTATTAATGTGGTCATTGATGATCATATGAATACACCCATCTCAAGTCCAGAAGATGATGAAGTTTTTTAAATTGATAAACCAGATTCTTCATCTAATCAAAATAACACTGAACTACGATCAAGTAAAGATCATCCTACTGATCAAATCCTTGGAAATCCCCTCACTGGTGGACACACTTGTAAACAATTAGAAGATATGTGTAACTATGTGTGTTTTACATATTAGATGGAACAGGCTAACGTAAAAGAAGCCCTTACTGATGAAAACTAGATTGTAGCTATGCAAGAAGAGCTCATTCAGTTTGTGAGAAATGAAATTTGGTATTTAATTCCAAGACCAACTGATAAACATATTATTAGAACAAAATGAATTTTTAAGAATAAGTTTGATGAACTTGGTAACATAATTTAAAATAAGGCTAGGCTGGTTATACAAGGTTACACTCAAATTTAAGGAATGGATTATGATGAAACCTTTACCCCAATAGCTCGTCTTGAATCAATTGGACTGTTTATATCCATTGGGTGTTTTAAAAAATTTAAAATATATCAAATGGATGTTAAGAGTGCATTTTTAAACGGTGATTTGAATGAAGAAGTATACGTTGAACAACTGAAGGGTTTTGAAGACCTTAAGCATGCTAATCATGTTTATTGCCTAAAAAGGCACTCTATGGTTTGAAACAAGCTCCCAGGGCATGGTACGAGAAATTAACTAAATTCTTATTAAGTCATGAGTCTGTAATGGGGAGTGTAGATAAAATATTATTTGTTAAAAAATATAAAGATCATATTTTAATTGTGCAAATCTATGTTGATGACATCATCTATGGATTTACCTGTGCTAACATGACTGTTGAGTTTGCAGAACTTATGAAGTCTAAATTCAAAATGAGCATGGTTGGAGAACTAAATTATTTCCTGGGATTGCAAGTTAAACAACTTCTTAATGGATTCCTTATCTCTCAAACCAAAGATGCTCTATACTTAGTTAAAAGGTTCATATTTGAGAGTGGAAAGAATTTTAATACTCTAATGAGTACCACTCTGAAACTCTCTATGGATTCAACAGGTAAGAGTGTGGATCCTAAGTTGTATCACAGTATGATAGGAAGTTTATTTAACTCCGAGTTGACCTGATATTACTTTTAGCGTTGGCATTTGTGCCAGATATCAATCGGACCCTAAAGAGTCTCACTTGATTGTTGTTAAGCGAATTTTGCGATATGTCATTAGTTCAGCTAATCTTGGTCTCTGGTATCCACATATACTAGTGTGCAATTAGGTGGTTATACGAATGCTGATTGGGCTAGTAACATTGATGATCGTAAATCAACCAGTGGTAGTTGTTTCTAGCCGGGAACTGTCTAGTTTCCTGGTTGAGTAAGAAATAAAGTTCCGTATTGCTCTCTACTGTTGAGGCTAAATATATTGTTGTAGATAATGCATGCACTTAGCTAGTATGGATGAAGTGAATGCTAAGCGATTACAGAATTGCGTAAGAATTTATGATGTAATATTCTGATAATACAAGCGTAATTAATATTTCTAAAAATCCTATTTAGCATTCACGAACCAAGCACATTGACATTAAGTATTTACAAAACCATTGATATTCATGAATTGGTGGATGAAAATATAATTTCATTAGAATATATTTAGACTGAGAAACAACTAGCTGATGTATTCACAAAACCATTTGATAAAAATCAATTTTCAAAATTGAAATTTGATCTTGGTATGTGAAATATGAATTGATGATTTATGCTCATTTGTATCATAATGTATGTATATATAGTTTTACATTTTTTATTATTTAAATATATATAAAATAACACATTTTTGTGTTACACGACCAATCGAGTACACACTTGACTAGTCATGGCACGACCGGTCGAGTATGTACACGACCAGTCGTGAAACGCATGAATTGGGTTTTTATTTGGGGAAAAGTGATTTTTCTTCATTTCCTTCTTCTCCATCAAGCCCAACCACGACCGGTCGAACCCATCTCTGATTAGTGATTTATTTTTTATTTGCTTATGTATTTAAGTTCATTGATCATCCTTAATCTTGATTTTGCTTCTTGTTTCAAGATTTATGGTGGTTTGATAGTGTTTCTTCCTTAAAATATGATTTTCTTGAAATTCTTTCATTCCTTTTTGCAAACCTTTGTTTCTTTATTATCTTGTTACGATGGAAGGAAGAAATAGGAAGAGAACCACTCGTGGTTCCTCTTCATCCAGTTCTCCACCTCCTAACGTACCTTCAGCCTCCCGAAGAGGATCCCGAGAATATGTGGGATTTCCGTCATAGAAATGTTATTATTGAGTGTGTTGTCCTTGTTGATCATATTGAGCAATTCAACATAGTCCCTCTCCTTCGAGCTGTAGGTTGGGAAAACATACTATCTTGGGGCAGTCCTGCATACCGATCCATTGTGCAAGGCATGTACACTTGTATTGCTGAGTTCTCTCAAGATGATTTGACATTTACTACGTCAACTAGAGAAGGTACAATTAAGGTAGACCGTCATTTAATTTTAGTAATCATGAATATACCTGTTGTTGATGACAGTGTACCCATATCTACTTTACAAGCTAGACCTTCTGAAAATGTTAAACAATTGATTACAAGAGTTCTCCGTAACATGAATGCAGAATAGAACGGTGGTATTGAGCTCAGTTCAAAATATATGTTTCCCAGATACAGGGTCTTGCATTGTATTTTTATTTCGATTGTCTATCCTCGCTCAGGTAACAAGACTAAGCTGACATCTTTTATGGCCCGCATTATGCATTATGTTATAATTGGCATCCATATTTGTCTTTCTTCTCTTATCTATTATCATATTATTCAGTTTCACCTTCAACCTGATCACAGTGATATTCATTTCGCTTATGATTGCCTTAGCTGATCATGCTTTAATAGTTATACCTGTTGGGGAAGGTTCTATTAATCTCTGTCCATTTAACAATTCTAATATCAATAAGATGAACTTGGACTTGACACCTGGTCAAGTTGATGGGAATGTCAGAGGAGATGAAGAAGCTGAAGAAGCTGATGCTTTACCTCAAGAAGATGTTAATATGGATGATTTATTTAATGAACTTGAATCAGATTCTAAGGCTGACCTGATTATCAACCTTCTGATTTTGCGGAGAGGTTGCATACTCTTGAGGAATAGGTGGCTCATATTCGAGTAACCCAGGATTCTCAATTTTCTTATATGCGCAAATATATGAGGCACATTAATAAGGGTTTACATCTAATTGATCCATCTATTCCTACTCTATAACATCCCGAAAATCGGGAGTCGGGTAGAAACCCAACTCCCGAGTTCCAGAACATCACTTATACAACATAGATAATGATAAATGCATGTTGTCTGTAGAATGACATTAAACAAGATTGAGACTAATTCAAAACAGCATATCATACTCCAGAGACAGTTAAATTAGCAAGCGGAAGACCATGATAAATACATAAAATATATAATTAATTGTAAGTCTCCAGAGTGTGAACATGTTACCAGGTTAATTAAATACATGTATACTCCAAGAATGGAAAGAAAAGAATATACATGAGTGCTCCAAAAATATAAAATGACAAGTGTCCAGACATCTACTCAACCTCCCTGTAATCCCGTCGATCAGAACACAACGAAGAAGTCCTCCTCATCATCATACAAGTCCAGCTCCGCTTCTCAAGCAGCGCCATCATCTGCAACTAAAATAGGGACTGGTGGGTGTCCGGAACACCATCCCGTAATGTGGGAGTGAGTATTCAACTCATTGGGAGAATAGAGCAAAGATTAACATGTTATCAAATCAGTCGCGCGTTAACAGTAAAGCAAACAATCAAACATTCCTAGATACTATTGTTAATGTATGCATGACATTACATGATGGATGCCCTCACCGACAACTCCCTCATACGACACCATCTTACGCCCACGACATGCTTACGTTCCTCAGTGTTCCACATCTTCCAAGCACATGCAATGCGATATGGATAATGATTACCGAGTTGTTATTAGTCCTTTTCATAAGCAGGATTAGGAAACTAGGGTACCTTGCTTGTATCAATCCTAACACAGATCCTGTCTAGGGTCGTCACTCCTAGTAATCTCATACGATGTTATATTTGTAGGTCTCTGCAAGGGCAGCCAGGGCTGTTGCTCGTACTCGTTGCACCTCTCCCCCATTACCTTATCAATACAAGCCTAGTTATATCCTTAAGACTACATCAGGACTCGTCGTCCCCATGCGATGTCAGGATAAACTCAAGATCACTACAAAGGGCTCGTCACCTGATCAGTGTAGGCCGACAACAAGAATATAGTGTCTCATATCACCATAATCTGCTCAGAGTAGGGTGCTCACTGGTCACTACGGGGAGGTTGGTGGCCCTAGTGTAGGCTGATAGCTCGACCACGGTGTCCCATACCACCATGTCCAGCTCATGAGTCTTTATGGATCAAGGTACCATGGTTGACAGGGTTTTCAATGATAAGTTCAGTACCCTAGGTTCAAAAAGTTATGACTCATGCAAGGTGAATATACAATGGCCAGTCGGGTTACTTGACGGGCTCGACTAGTACGAGTGCATCTCAAGCTGAATGACATGAACTGCATGAAACACTTCGTGTGGCCTAACCACTGCCGCCAACCCAAAACACGACTCACGTCAGTAAACACATGAGAGTAACAAGAATGCATATAAACAATACATGCATGTTGTTACAGGTTATAACATACCACATAAGCAAATCCTCCAACACATGCATTTCATATATATAATGAAATCAATACATATAGCCAACATGATGGAATTCATATACATCAGCATATTAATTGAGAATTCAATCTCAAAACTAATTCACAATACTTAGTCTACACACTTTAGTCCACATAGCGTATGTCGACTCAAAGTGCGCATTAGGGCGAATCTCTTTGCCAAACCGATCATACACGTATTTTTAATATCATAACACGATAAATTTACATGTCAAGCATTTCAGCAAAATACGGACGTATATAGTATTTTCTATAAATGCCTAAAATACCCTAAATCTCATATTTACCGTACGTTTACGAAACAGAAAACGGACAGCATGTTGTACATGTCAAACAATGTTACCGTCGATAATCTACTATTAAACGACATTGAAATCTTTGAAATCAGTCAATCAAAGCGTCTAAAATCCTCACCTTTTGCCTTAGACGTGTATCGATTCGAATAGCACGTATACGCTTCGTCAACGGCGTAATGGCGACCTAATGCACAAGATACGTAAGCTACTTCGCTATTGAATCAAAGGAATCCCTAAAATCAGCAAGTGGTTAGGGTTTTCTTACCTAAAAGTTCATTGAAAATCACTGAAAAAGTGATTTGAATATGTTGCTTTGGTACGTGCAAAGGATGGAGCAGACGGCAGGAAGTTCTCTCACAAAGTCTCTCACAATCTCTCACTTTCTCTCTCTCTCTCTAGTTAGGGTTTCTAGCAAATTCGGATGGGTGAGATATGTGAGGGCTTAAGGCCCTTATATACGCTAAAATCTCACCATTTTAGACTAAGGAACAAAGTATACTTGGGTTATAACCAAATCTGGACTGTTTCGATCCAAAGAGCAATTCGGGAGGTCCCCTAGGCGAACGCGATCGAACTTAAGCTCATAGTCACTAGATGTTGCTCACACCAAGTTTTCAGTCTGGTAGAGTTCGCAGATCGCATGTGGTGGTCTAATTTCAGTTCAGCGATCATCGCACCTAAATCAGGTCTACAAGTCTCATGATATGAAAGAGAAAGTTTTCCTGATCTGAGGGTGAAATTTGGCTGAATTCTGACGGTCAGAACGCTTAATAATAATGCGCACTGTCACGTGCCAGATTTGGATTAAAATTTCTAAATCCTTACCCTTTCTCACTCTATTTACTCCAGGCTCAATGAAATAGCCTCTGAACATCGGTTGGGCTTGATTTTTGAAATGATTGTCAAGTCCAGCTAAGCGGTCATAACGGTCTAAGATCGTAGGTATCGGACTTTCGACGCGCGGTCTAGATCCAATACAAAGTTTTAAAGGGTTCTTGAGAGCAAACGGGTTTAGAGTTTGATCTTAAGTTTCAGGGTATTATAGCGTCATTGATTCTACAAGTTTTAGGTCTTGTAGAACGTATTTAAAGCGTTCAGGGACAATTTCACAGCTAATCTAATGTAGCGCCAGTTAACTTACGCTTAATTTCTAAAGGATTTGGTTCTACACAATTTCTTTGGCTTTGGAATTGGGTTCTGAGAGGTTACCAAGGCATTATGGTTGACTCATTGCCTAAGGACGTCTAATCTCAGGTTGATAAAAATTCGGGGTGTTACAATCTACCCCCCTTAAAATAAAATTTTGTCCCCAAAATTTGTCTAAGTGTAATGAGTACTTAAAGAGACTTTTGTATTGAAGGTTCAAATCCTATTTAATGACCTAACCTTACGTATAACCTAAATCAACTATTTCGATCCTGGGCTAGTGGGGAAGAGGCTAACCACGCTTCTGCTGCGCTACTCTGATCTAATGGTAGCATTGGCTGACCTAACTAGATTGGGCTCAAAATGTTCTACCCCCCTTAAAACTTAGTTCTACTTAATGTTCAAGAATCTATGCCTCGATCCGTATATCGGAACAAGGTGTAACTTAAGACCTATCCTTGACATGGAATGAGAGACAACCTCTCGCTACATTGGTCTTCCTTTGTTAGTGATGCGTCCTATGGCATTGGTACCTATGGTTGTAGAAATAATCCTACTCTCTATTGGCTAGATGTCCTCAACATTTCCCTAAGGCAAAGAAATAACTGTTGGTTGTAGATGGTCGAGCCAACATGGAAGAAAAGTTGTGTAATGGGTCTGAACTGGATACGTTGAACCTTCTGTCTAATTAGGACAGAAAACTCATTGTATCAGTTCTTAATCCAAGTCGATGCCGATCTTCTGCTCGATCAGAGCATTGGATTCATTGGTAACTACCAGGATTAAGAAGTCAATTCAAACTGTGAATACATCGCTAATATACAATTCCTTTACTCCGCGTTCCCGATTGCAATAAATCCTTGGGAAAGAAATTCTAAGGGCAATTTGAATGGGCGTGTTGGTTTATTCTAAGTTCAATCTGAGGGGTTTATAAGTTTTCCCTGAGAGTGAATGGTTCTAAGTTAAAACAACTTTCCTAAGGGTTATAAAAGACGTCTATAAGTATTAAGGGGGTCTATCGAAGGAATGAGGTTCTACTCCAACCAAATCTAACCTACTATTCCTTAACATTTACAGGCTTTACACTACTTAAGGTAACTAATAAACTAGTCTGTAACTCACTAGCTGTAATCCAAAGCCTAAGCTTATATGCCAAATGGTTTCATATCATTTATAATACAGGGAATTATTCTATCGCTTAGGGTCAAAATTGTCTAAATGGAATTGGATTTTCCCATATCGTCAGATCTTTCAAATCTAGGAGCACTAACTTTAGGTCCAAAATGCTAAGGGCCTATATGGCCAATAGCATTAAGTTGTATGAAATGAAACTACTTTCCTAATCCTACGTCGGGATTGGGAGTGACATGCTTAGTAGGAGGGTGGGGTGGGATAAAAACTAATTTTGTAGGCTTAATCCTGGGATTTACAACATGGCAGTGGAAACCATAGGATACACCCAATCTAGGAACAATACCTTACAGCAAACGAAACGACATGCACTTCATTTAACAAAATATGTCATAATATATGGAATAAAGTTCCACATGAATTATGACAGGAACGCATTCGGATATATTAAGCCAAAACCAAACACAAACACACTTTCTACCAATGACTTCACTAGACCCAACAACAACAAAACACAGAAATCTCTAAAATGATAAACAAACAATCTACAGGACAACGGCATAGATGCCCAATTCTACCAAAGGACTTCTACCACGGTCCCGACTTACCTTCTTTAATACTGTCTAGTTTAACACTGCTTGTTGCCCATTAGAGCTCTATCAACCATGTATTTTCACTACTCCTCAAGCGAATAAAATGGAGAAATGGGATTTGAGGTTTGCACGATTTTGAGACCAAAAAGAGTGTAAAGGCTCAAATAAAAGGGACATGAGAGGGAGGATGGTGGAAAGGGAGAAAAAGGCTAAAATAGCCTCAACAAAGCCATGAAAAAGGAGGGAAATGGGGAGAAATGGCTGCCCAAATGGGCTGAAACAAATCTAGGCCCTGTAGAGGGATGAATCAAGCTCCCAAAGGCTGAATTTTTAAAGGGAAAGGAGAACAATAAGTAGGAATGGAGCTCACCCGACTTTCAGCCTTGAATGGAGGTTGTAAGAGCTTCCACGGATGAAAATGGTGAGAGAGGGGACTGTGAATAGTTGAAAATGGATGGGTTGGAATCGGTTTTAGCAGAAAATAGGATTGGGAGAGGTTTGGCACCGAGTTTTGAGGGGAGCAACAAGAACATGAAAATATAGGGCTTGGAGGGGGCTGTTGTGAAGGAGGTGGTACTTTTAGGGGGTTTTAAGGTGCGAACCACCTATGGGGGAGGTGCCTTAACCTAAAAAGGGTGTCGGTCCAAATTTCAGCGCAAGTGGGGCCCATCGGTCGGCGATGCATCGCCGAACCGATGATGCCATCGCCGGCCAACTTCTAATCCGGCCGGTTCGGCCATATGGGCTGGGTTCCCCCTACCCTAGGGACCCCAAATATGTGTGGGACCCACCCTAGTTCATTGTATTTTAGCCTAGATAGGCCCAAAACTCCATTTGGGGTATTCCGGGGCCAATTTGTAAACCAGAATGAGTTTATGCATCATATAGCATATGATTTTGAGGTAAGAGAAGCTAATCCATCCAATTAACTCATTTGTTACAAGAGATTCCATAATTGGAATGGCCAAAAGTCCAATTCTTACCTATATTTACTATTTATAGTAAATTTTTGTCTAAGTATGATTTTGTATCTTTTACACATTAGGATTTATGCCTAGTGTGAAAAGACTTAGAAAAAGTTAAAGAATGGGGTTGTAAGAGGAAGGATTCTGAAGGAATTGGAGAAAATGGGATTTTCAAGCCTTGAAATTGAGTGTAAGGGTTGTGATTGCCCCACAACCCAAGGACTTGCATTTTTGGGTTCAGAACTCTTCTGTAATCATCCCAAACCCACCAACTAACGACCTAGAGGCAACTTAGGTCACTACACGTGACCAAAGATACGTCATGGACTCGATCAAAATGATCGATTTGAGTAGACTTCGCCTATTGGCGAAACTGAAGTGCTACGAGTATTTCTAGATTTTTCTCGCACCCACCTAAGTCAAAGGGGTGAAAACATACGTCGCATGGCCATAAACCAGGTCCAGTTTAATCTCAATCATGCTCTGATACCATCTGTAACATCCCAAAAATTGGGGGTCGGGTAGAAATCCAACTCCCGAGTTCCAGAACGTCACTTATACAACATAGATAATGATAAATGCATGTTGTCTGTAGCATGACATTAAAAAAGATTGAGACTAATCCAAAACATCATATCATACTCCAAAGACAGTTAAATTAGCAAGCAGAAGACTGTGATAAATACATAAAATATATAATTGATTGTAAGTCTCCAGAGTGTGAACATATTACCAGGTTAATTAAATACATGTATACTCCAAGAATGGAAAGAAAAGAATATACATGAGTGCTCCAAAAATATAAAATGACAAGTGTCCAGACACCTACTCAACCTCCCTGTAATCCCGTCGATCAGAACACAGAGGAGAAGTCCTCCTCATCATCATACAAGTCCAGCTCCGTTTCTCAAGCAACGCCATCATCTGCAACTAAAATAGGGACTGGTGGGTGTCCTGAACACCATCCCGTAACGTGGGAGTGAGTGTTCAACTCATTGGGAGAATAGAGCAAAGATTAGCATGTTATCAAATCAGTCAGGGGTTAATAGTAAAGCAAAACAATCAAACATTCCTAGATACTGTTGTTAATGTATGCATGACATGACATAATGGATGCCCTCACCGACAACTCCCTCATATGGCACCATCTTACGCCCACGGCATGCTTACATTCCTCAGTGCTCCACATCTTTCAGGCACATGCAATGCGATATGAATAATGATTACCGAGTTGTTATTTGTCCTTTTCATATAGCAGGATTGGGAAACTAGGGTACCTTGCTTATATCAATCCCAACACAGATCCTGTCTAGGGTCGTCACTCCTAGTAATCTCATACGATGTTATATTTGTAGGTCGATGCAAGGGTAGCCAGGGATGTTGCTTGTACTCGTTGTACCTCTCCCCCATCACCTTATCAATACAGGCCTAGTTATATCCTTAAGACTCGTTGTCAGGGCTGTTGCTCATGAGTCTTTATGGATCAAGGTACCATGGTTGACTGGGTTTTCAATGGTAAGTTTAGTACCCTAGGTTCAAACAGTTATGACTCATGTAAGGTGAACATACAATGGCCAGTCGGGTTACTTGATGGGATCGACTAGTACGAGCGCATCTCAAGCTGAACGACATGAAGTGCATGAAACACTTCGTGTGGCCTAACCACTTCCGCCAACCCAAAACACGACTCGCGTTCATCGACGAGTCCTTTGTGGTACATAGAAACCAACCATGAATTCAATCCATTACCGACTGCCTGGACTAGGTCATAGCCCTAAGCATTTGTAAACCAACGTCAGTAAACACATGCGAGTAACAAGAATGCATACAAACAATACAAGCATGTTGTTACAGGTTATAACATACCACATAAGCAAATCCTCCAACACATGCATTTCAAATATATAATGAAATCAATACATATAGCCAACATGATGGAATTCATATACATCAGCATATTAATTGAGAATTCAAACTCAAAACTAATTTACAACACCATTTTACTCAATACATACTAATACAAACACTTAGTCTACACACTTTAGTCCACATAGCGTATGTCGACTCAAAGTGCGCATTAGGGCGAATCTCTTCACCAAACCGATCATACACGTATTTGTAATATCATAACACGATAAATTTACATGTCAAGCATTTCAGCAAAATACGGACGTATACAGTATTTTCTATAAATGCCTAAAATACCCTAAATCTCATATTTACCGTACGTTTACGAAACAGAAAATGGACAGCATGTTGTACATGTCAAATGGCATTGCCGTCGATAATCTACTATTAAACAACATTGAAAGCTTTGAAATCAGTCAATCAAAGTGTCTAAAATCCTTACCTTTCTCCTTATACGTGTATTGATTCGAATAGCACGCATATGCTTCGTCAACGGCGTAATGGTGACCTAATGCACAAGATACGTAAGCTACTTCGCTATTGAATCAAAGAAATTCCTAAATCAGCAAGTGGTTAAGGTTTTCTTACCTAAAAGTGTATTGAAAATCACTGGAAAAGTGATTTGAATACGTTGCTTTGGTACGTGCAAAGGATGGAGCAAACGGCAGAAAGTTCTCTCACAAAGTCTCTCATAATCTCTCACTTTCTCTCTCTCTCTAGCTAGGGTTTCTAGCAAATTCGGATGGGTGAGATATGTGAGGGTTTAAGACCCTTATATCGGATAAAACCTCACCGTTTTAGACTTAGGAACAAAGTATACTTGGGTTATAACCAAATCTGGACTGTTTCGATCTAAAAGAGCATATCGGGAGGTCCCCTGGCCGAACGTGATCGGACTTAAGCTTATAGTCACTAGATGTTGCTCACACCAAGTTTTCAGTCCGGTAGAGTTCGCAGATCGCACGTGGCGGTCCAATTTCAGTTCAGTCGTCATCGCACCTAAATCAGGTCTACAAGTCTCATGATATGAAAGAGAAATTTTTCCTGATCCGAGGGTGAAATTTGGCTGAATTCTGACGGTCAGAACGCTTAATAATAATGCGTAAAGTCATGTGCCAGATTTAGATTAAAATTTTCAAATCCTTACCCTTTCTCACTCTCTTTACTCTAGGCTCAATGATATAGCATCTGAACGTCGGTTGGGCTTGATTTTTGAAATGATTGTCAAGTCTAGCTAAGCGGTCATAACGGTCTAAGATTGTAGGTATCGGACTTTCGACGCGTGGTCTAGATCCAATACAAAGTTTCAAAGGGTTCCTGAGAGCAAACGGATTTAGAGTTTGATAATAGGTTTTAGGGTATTATAGCGTCATTGATTCTACAAGTTTTGGGTCTTGTAGAACGTATTTAAAGCATTCAAGGACAATTTCACAGCTAATCTAACGTAGCGCCAGTTAACTTACGCTTAATTTTTAAAGGATTTGGTTCTACATGATTTCTTTGGCTTTGGAATTGGGTTTTGAGAGGTTACCAAGGCATTATGGTTGACCCATTGCCTAAGGACGTCTAATTCCAGGTTGGCAAAAATCTGGGGTGTTACATACTCCCTCTTTAGGATCTGACTAGTTTCGTTTGCTTTGGATGGTATTTCTAATAAATTTTTTCTACCTCTTTTCCCTTTGACTGCGTGGATAATGTTGTTTAAACTTTTTTTTTAATGGTATTAGTTCAGATACTCTGTTTTGGATGAGTAGTTATTAATTCTACTTACTCTTTTCTTATTATCATTTATCATTATTTGCTTCGTTTGTCATGTTGTGATAAAAAGGGGGAGAACATTGTTGAATGATATGAGGATATGATAGCTATGATGAGTAGTGGAGGGGGAGAGTGGATTTTTGATTGATTTTTTATTATTGATTATGGATCATATCATAATATACTTATGGAATGTGTTGTTTGAATATCTATTGTACATATTGTATTTTAATTTTGTCACAAATTTGACAAAGGGGGAGATCGAAAGTGCTACATTGATAAACCCTAAGTATTGTCAAATTTTGGTGTGCCAAACCAATTCAAGTTTGTATCTTGATGTGTATTAAGCTTGTACATCTGTTGACATTAAATCTTTGATGTTCATTCTATTCGTGCTGAATCTATCTTACCGATATCTACGATGAACTTACCGAGATCTTTAAACTGGAAGAAAGTGAAGACTTAGTTTTCAAGAACATTACGGTTCAAGATCTGGAACCAGAAAAGTTCAAGAACTCAAGACCTATTTGAAGACTATGTTCGATATGTCGAGTTCAAGCTTCGAAGAGTGAAGAATTAAAGTTACTGAAGAAATCGATAGTTTCATGGTTCATATGTTCTATCTCACAAGTAAGGTATGATTGACCTAGATTGACCATATATCATGATTAGATCATTTCATACTTTCGATCGGTTATTTTGGTCATTTTATAAGCTTAAAATTATGTTCTTTCAACTAGCCCTAGCACTGGCTTAACCAGTCCTAGTATTTCCTCGACCAGTTCAGGATTTGTTATAAATTTTCAGAATTTTTTTTGTTGGTCTATGACTAGTCCTGGAATCTTCTCGACCAATCGTGTGAATAGTGCTTGACCAGTCGTGCAGTACTCGACTCATTTTCTAGTGAGTAATCTGGTCTCACACGACCAGTCGTGTGGTGTCCACGACTAGTCGAGTAGGCCACTCGACCAGTCGTGGGACCCATAAGGCCATTTGTGCAACTAAAAAAACTTATCGCACCAGAACTTTTAAAAATTTATTTGGATCAGGTCAGTCGTAGCTATTCCAAGGCTAGTCATGCAAACCAATTTTTCACCTATAAATAGTGCTCAAATTTTAGAGTTTTCTATTTAATTCTTATCATTCTTAAGTAATCACTCTGAGTTAATTTTGAGTACATTCTAGGCTATTTTGTGCTTATTTAAGATTCTTTAAAGTAACTCTTGTATTTTGATTTTGATTCTCTATTCCATTATTATATTGAAAAGGGATATTGGATTTACCCTTTTATGAGATTAAAATTAAAGCAAAGCCCTTGCTGATTTAATTAAAAATCATCTAGACATAGAACCCTATATACTTATGAGACTAAACGTTGAACATCTATGTCATCATCATGTTAGTTTTACCGGGCTGCTTTAAAATCGTCATACAAATAAGTATTTTACTTTTTCTGTAATTCAATTCCTTTTTGGTTTGTGAGATTCTTTCAGAAAATCTCCATTTGTGAATTATCTGAGGTGATCCAAAAAACTCAGAGCATGGAGTTTTTTAATTGTATAAGCCTACTTGAAAGACACAATTGTGGAGGTTTTAGGTGAACCTTGAAAAACCTATTTTGGATTAGTGAACGCTAATATCCCGAGGGAGTGGATATTAAGAGTGGAGTAGTTGTGTGGCTGTTGTTTAACAGTTGGTGTACACACAAGCGAACCACTATAAATCCTTGTGTTTGGTGGATGTGTGGTTTATTTCTTTATCTTTTATGGTTTTAGATAATGGGATGTATTTGTGGATGTGAATGTTATAAAAGATTAGTTTCTATTTCTTTCGTATCCTCTTAAGTTTGAGTTTTTAATACTCACTCACGTTCTAGTAAGGTTATCTTGCCATAAACCACTGGTTTTTGGTGTTAGGTTGTCCTTAGAACCAAGTTTATATCAACCTCTCAATATTTGATTTTTGAGGTTATTATTTCCTTTGGTTAATTGCATTTATTTTGCTATGTTGTTGTCTTTATTGCACTTATTATTTTTAATTTAGTATTGTCCTATTTAACCCTCTTAGTACTAGAGGTTGCTCCAACGTTTAGACCAAGAGGATATATGAGTGCATGAGGGTTGTATACCAGTAGGTCACGTCTCCCACTGTGTCGTAGTCGGTTGAGAAGACGTGTGACCTTACCTGCTTAAGTGAGAGGATAATATCTAGGTTAAGTTTCACCAGCTTGAGGAATGGGTCTAATATTGGCAGGCGGATAGTGAGATCTCTTTCACTTACCCAGTTGTGCGCTTGGGTAGGGGCGACAGCTGGCGTAAAGTGTAATAAACCCCAATGATGATCCTAGATATGTACGATACTGTTATGTGGACTTGTTGAGCAGGATTTGTATACTCAGCATTATACTCATTCATTCATTCATTCACTATCTACTCGGGTTGGTGGTGCATAACTAATTATTATGTGTACCTTCATAATGGCCAAGATTTCGGTTGGGGCAGGCGACCAACCTGAGGTCAGAAGTTTATCACATTGAGTCTATCTATCCAAATTTAAGTATGTGACTGGTTTGGATAGAAGTCCCTTATGCACCCCATAGCCTACGATACTATGTACTATCATCCCGTCTTCACACTCCAGCTTGGTCATTTCATTCGCACTACATATTGCATTACATACGCAGCATATGATATTTTGGGTTGCTATGTTTCCACATTTATATGGTCTAGATGAGGTTTACAGTATTTATGGATTTGTCAGGATTTTCATATTGCATTGCATCCTTAGTATATGATATTTGACTTACTATATCTCCACATTGCATAGCTGATCTACATTGTTTCTTCATTATATGACATTGGCTTATTATGTCTTTACATCGCATAGCCTGGATAAGGCTGTTGATATTTATAGACTTGCTAGCATGTTTCCGCATTACTCTGATATTGTACGATTTATGGATTGCCAGTATTTCCGCTTACTCTGATATTTATATGCTTGACACGTGCATTGCACACACTTACACCACCCTCTAAGATATTTGTGCATATTACATCTGCACGCACATACACATGTACATGCATCATAGATGAGGAGTGCATGGTGTGCATAGTTTGATCATGCGGGGATCATATGCATGTAGTAGAGGATGTTGGAGTGGGGTGCACATGATGGAGTATGTGGTAGAGGATGTTGGTGATGGGTGCACATGATGGAGTATGTGCGGATGTTATTTGGTGCGAGAGACTATGGGCTTGGTCTCTGGGTTAAAGTCTCTAAGCAAATGTATTGGGCATAGTCCCTTAGTTGAAGTCCCTAAAGCTCACTTAATGCTACATTATAATTTACGTTTATGCCGATGCTAATACTACATGTATATCCTTTCCACGATGAGCATGGATTTCAGATCAGATGTGGTTGGCAGAGAAGCTCAAATGGTATTAGGGTTGCCTTGTATGCATATGTGGCTTACATGCGTAGCATTGCTTGAGTGCAATTATATTGCATAGCGTGCTTGTGGATTATCATTTCATTTTGCATAACATCCTCATGAGAAGGATTGAACACCACAACAACATTGTGGTTACATTGATGAGACCACTACAGTGGCTTCATGGTTGGTATTTGTGGACACCGAAATTTTGGGTTTCTTATACTAGGTCCCAGACCACTGGGTGAAACTCCCTAAACCTCGAGTCGTACCCTCGAGCCTCATCATTAAAACTATGTTGATACCATGGGTCACTTGGTGCCGAAGACCATAGTAGGCCTGACTCTCGTCGACGAGGTCAGGTGAGAAGAGGTTCGGCCACACCTAGCTGAAGAGTTGGAGAAAATGTGGTTAGGTTTGACGAGCCCCCAAAATGGGTACACTATTGGCGTACCGGTTGTGTATTGCCATGACTATAGGCCCCCCAATTACAAGGCGGGTATGCGAGGCCTCTATTCAACAAGTTTCAGATTTGCTCTAGATACCAGGCCTCAGTGATTTTGTAATGCCCTATGTTTTCGAAACCCGAGTATATGACTCGTTCTCTAAAAACACCTGTTAACCTTTAAAGATCATCGAACTCAGGTATTTTTTTTCTTTTTTTTTTCTAGAGTTAGCGGTTTAGCGAAAGATGGACAAATCAAACATAAAGGAAAATTTGTATTTACCTTCAGAATATACGAGCGGCTGCCTATAATGACTTATACAAACTAATGTCTCTTATAATAGCAAATACTAAAAAAAAAAT
This sequence comes from Magnolia kwangsiensis, assembly GCA_037074715.1. Classification (NCBI taxonomy): domain Eukaryota; kingdom Viridiplantae; phylum Streptophyta; class Magnoliopsida; order Magnoliales; family Magnoliaceae; genus Magnolia; species Magnolia kwangsiensis. The sequence continues at coordinate 46,894,017 of CM073586.1, read as the reverse complement.
TACATAATTTACATAAGAGAAATAATAAAATGCATATAACCTTGAGCCACAAGATCACACAACTTCTCCTGATAGATATAACCATATATCCCTGATAATTGTACGCTGCTCTTTATCAAGTTTGAACATACATATCATTTAAACCACCTATGCTACCTGTATGGTTATATATTTGATGGATGAGTGGCCAACTCAGTGTGAATTTCCCTCAAGATTACACACTGTCGCCTTAGCTATGTATAGTTAAAAGCAACAAGGAAATTAAAATAATACATGATGCAGTCTTGTTTAAATGCATGGATGCATGAATGCATATCGACTTGGGGATGCTCATCCAGTCGGACTTGGACTCGTCACCCATGCATAAGACTGGTCACCAGCGTAGCATATCTTATGTAGTATAGTGACCAAGTGATCGTACCTCATAGAAGTATGTCAATATTCGATGGTCTGTGAGCTAGCAAAATGATACCCTACTAAAGTTAAGGGCACGTGCTACAACATTCAGAATTAGCCAGCCGTCATCACCAATATACTATGAATGCATGATTAACCAAACCATTATTATTCCAATTATAACCAGCCAATTTAACTAACTCAATGGTCCCTACGGGGGCTCGTCACCTAGCATGGGCCGACAACTTGGAGATAGTGTCCCATGACCACCATCCCCAGCTCATGAGATTTCCCAATCTTAAGATGTTTAATGGATGCCCGTCGACTAGTGGCTAATCAAATTCAATAAGGAAGGATTACTAACGCATGGTTATAGGCCGTCGAAGCCACGCAAGACAACCATCAAAATATAGGACAGATGTTAAATCGCAATGGTAAAAGGGTGCTCGTAACATTAAATTGAGACAATAAAGGGCTCAGGTAAGTTTAAATCAGAGCGGTTAAAGAGGTCATTTATAAGCCACTCAAGCCGTATGACCTACGGATGGTAAATCCCACATTAGTGTTTCATGCCCCTTATAACCTCCAAATCAAGGTCCATTTCTTACCACACTCCATCTTGTTACATCCTAAGTATGGGTTCACATACACAAGAGGGATTACCCGCTAGTAAGTGTAGTGAATATATATCCATAAGTGACTTACAACAATTCATGTGAAAGTATACAGTTATCGCATGGCAAACATATGTTAAGCATAATAATCACAATAGGTCATGATGTGAATTATCGATTAAAATGGGAGTTATCATGTAAGTAACTATTGCATGTAATCATGGTTCACAAGTATCAACTATAAATCAAATATAAATCATGTCTTAAGAATTCATAACTAGTGTAAGAGATCACATGCTATGAGATAACAATTGTGATTCTAATGAAGACTATTACTTTAACTATTTTGGAAATTGAAAGCTCAAGGGGAGAAGTTATCACCTTATGTTTTCAAAAACCTACCTCATCGCTAGGAGGTGCGTACACCCTTAGTGTCGGACCCTACCATGCATTGTAAGTTGTATGGTTAGACCAATGTTTTACAAACTACCCATGGTTAGGATCGACATTAGGATGTTAATTATGTTATCCAATGAGCTTCAACCTACAATTTAACCTAAGGTTAGGGTTTTGAAAAAGATAAGCTTCATAGGTGTAATATTTAATTAAATAATCAAATTAAAATTTCAACACAAGTGGTTAGAGAGTTTATACCTCAAGAGAAGTTGGATGCAGCCTAACTAATGAGCCAGCGGTCTGACTCAGTTTTGAACCATGACCATCTTCTTCTTCCTCTTCTTCATCTATTCTTTTTGCTCTCTTTCCCCCTGCCCTATCCATCAAGGTTGCTAGACCAAAATGCCCCATAACTTTAACTAATGACCTAGTCGAGTCAACTCGGCCCTGAGTTGACTCACTCAAAGGCTATCTCTCTCTCTCTCTCTCTCTCTCTCTCTCTCTCTCTCTCTCTCTCTCTCTCTCTCCTACTTCTCCCCTTCTTTCTTTTCTTTTCCTTCTATTTATTTTCCACATGCTGGAAATCCAGCAATGTCTGGACTAAGCCCAAACCTGACTTGACGTAGCTGGACTTGGTTCCAGCCGAGTTGACTCGGTCTTCTCCCTCTCTCTCTCTCTCTCTCTCTCTCTCTCTCTCTCTCTCTCGTTTCTCTTCCTCTCCCTCTTCTCCCTTTCTTCTTCTTTTTTCCTTTTTTTTGGAAATCTAGCGAGGCCCGACACAGTCTGGACTGGACCCGCTTCGATTTCATGACTCACCAGTGAGTTAAAACCCCGTATGGACTTGGTAGGTGTGGAGCTGTGAGAGGCCTCGACCAGCAATCCTCTCTCTAGTTTCCTTCTTTCTTCTTCTTCTTCTTTACTTCATAATATTCCAGAAGCATCTAGACTCGACCTAGACAGAGCCCAAAACCCACCAGAACAAACCTAACTCGGTCCACGACTCGCTTGAGTCGCACTAGTGCAGCTCTAGTTCGAGTCTTGCACCTGACCTTCTCTCTCTATCTTCTCTCTTTCCTTCCTCTCTATCTCTCTTTCTTTTCTCTCAACAAAGGTCAGCAGGACCTTTGCTCAGCCAGATCTTGTGCCAACCCGAGATGTTTCGATGCAGCTCGAACAGGGAGGAAGGAGGCAGCCGTTAATGGAATTTTCTCCATGAGGGCTTCCTTCTCTATTTTCTTTCTTTGGAACAGCCCTAATGGACTCTAGGGGGCTTGGAGGATAGATGGAATGGTTCTCGGACGCCGTTTGGTTGTTGGGTTCGAAGGAGGAAGAAAACGACACATTTTTTAGCCCAGCCACTGTAAATGGAGGAGGAGACCCTGCTGCTCAATCCTTATGTCTTTTATGCATAACCTAACTCTCTCACAACCCTTAGATGAACAACGAGTGGCCAGGATTGGATCCTGCTGTCCAGTCTCAAGAAACCACTATGTAAAACTATGGTCTTGAAGTCAGTTTTCTAGTGGAAAACCCTACCTCACATGAACAGTGCATGGATGGTTTGGGTTCATCCGAAACAGAGGTATGTGATTGGAGGAACGATCCTCACATGGATCGTGATAGTTGGCTGGAGGAAGTGGTGACATAGTTTCCATTTTTGGAACGGGTCACTCATGTGAGGGTGTTTTTAAGCCAGATTTTAGCACACACATGTATGCATGCATTTATGTGGGGTCGACCATCCTAGATGGAATTGAGAGGCCTATAATCTGAACGGTTAGGATCAGCTCAAGGTGGCCTGCATTGATAAAAAATGGTTGGTTTCGAGCACGCTAAAAACATAAATTTTCTTGTGCGCCAGCCTAGCTCCGCCTCAAATTGTGCACATACTCATTGGTTTCGATGCATGAAAGTGTTGGGTTTTAGTTGAACATGGGCACTCTACTAGGTGGACGGTTCAGATCGTACTTTTAGGCAATGATGGTGGGCCATGATCGAAGAAAACGAACGTCCCTTGTTTGTCGCTAGCAAAAATGTGAAAAAGGGAGGGAATCCTCATTATTAATGAAAGTTGTCAGGTTAGCCATGTTTAACTGGCCTGACAGGTCTGGTGCACAATGGGTGAACCACGCATTGTGCCCTCTTGGGATTGATGGTGGGGTCCATGGGGTTGTACAACACAATACACACCATCCATTCAATCTGGATAGTCCCCCATAGGACATTAGACGAAAAATCAGGTAGATCTAAAGTTCAGGTGGGCCATACGAATTGATTTCTAGTTCTAATGGTGGATTTGCGTCAATCTAGTGGTCGGATAATTCTGTATCTGAATATTAGCGGTTAATAGGGTCCTAGGGACCACCTAGCTAAAAAATCAATGGCTAGATTTGGGGTCATATGACTCCATACACATTTATAATATAAAATATCATTATTACAATATTTTTAATAATCATATTATTACTATTATTATTGTTATTATTATTTTGTATAATTTCTTCTACTTTTCTCTAATTCATTTATGTGGGCCACACCCCAATTTTTAACATTTATTCCTTCACCTAGCCCCTATATGGCTTTAATAAAAGGATTGGATTACTTTAATTGTAAGTCGGTCATCCCAAATTTGAACATCAACGGTCAAAAGACCCTTAGGAATCATCTGTGCATTTAGGACCATCTGTTTCTTGTGTTAATAATACCCTTACTACTATTAAAGTCTATAATAATATTATTTACATTATTATAATGTTATTACTCATTTTATCTTTGTACATTATTATTATATGTGTATACATAAATATTTACTTATTTATTTATTTCTTCACTTATCTTCACTAATAGTAGTATTTTACGTAGGACCCGCCTTTAATTAGAGTCATCAATGGTTTGAATCACATCTTGTTAAGTCATGTGTTCAAATCTCGGGGCTACCACTCGATCAGTTTATGGTTAGTTTTACAACCCGATGGTCAAGTTATGGAAATTGATCATTAGATCGATCAATGGAATGTTGTGATTGATTCATAATTTATCTGAGGAGTCCTAATGTAAATGTATGGTCTACCTGATGTTGTTTATGAATGGCTTGGTTGTAATGGTCAAGTAATGGATTCCAACATTGAGTGGCATGGCCTGATAAATGGCGGATTTGGCGATTCGGGGTTTGATGTTAACAATGGAGGGTTTGATTTGTCCATCAATGAAGTTGGGATCCTAAGAAAATAGGTCTCTTTAATGGTATGATGATCCATCTTGGAAATTGATGGATAAATAGCTTGATGTATGGATTAAGACTACTTTTAACGATTGGATTTTGGCTAGAATGCATGTGAATGTTTACTTAAGTTTGCATTTATACCAAATTTGGTTACACGGTAACACTCAAGTACTAAAAAGTACAGGGTGTTATAGATTCCTAGTGATGATAACTATATTTTGCAGGAGGATTTGCATGCCTGCATACACTCGACATACTTTTGCATATCATCTCTTGTAATGCATCATGCCCTCTTGGCTTTATGTAGCATTACTTGGTCACTATGCTTCAGCTTGTGTACTCTGATATTTGATTGTTACTATATGCTTGTACACTACACACACACAAGTGTACTCATTAGGCTTTTTGTCTAAGCTTCATATTTCCCATTTTTTTAGGGTAGGAGTAACTTGGAGGACATAGCTTTCTCTATACATTGTATCTATTTTTTGATTTGACAATCTTGACGCTATGTACCTTTTGGAAAAGCATTGTACTTGTAACCATCAGGATTTATTATGGAGACTGTTGATTAGTATTATGATTACGGGTCATCATGCTTAGGTATTATTATTAAAAACACCCAGATCCATAGCTTAAGTGGTAGTATGAGTGAAAGATACCTTGTTTTAGCACTAAACTCTTAGTATCGATTCCCTAGTGGGGGTGGCTAATAATGAAGTGTGAACTGACAGTGCGTGTACTAACAAGCTAACAAAAAAAGGTATTATTATAAAAAAAATTAGTCAAAAATCTTTCTTATGCTGCGCCGAACTCGGGACTTGGTGTATGGAAGTCAAGTGCCGGATTTGGGGCGTGATAACTTCTCCTTAAATTATGTTATCTCTTTTGCAAATCATGCTTATTTCTTTTACATTGAGGACAATGTAGATTTTATGTTGTAGATGGGAGATTAGGTAAACTAATCAGTGTTTTCTCAGTTTTGAGAAAAAAATTGTAAAAGTATTTGAAAAAATTTCAATGTTTATTTGATTAGAAAGTGATAAGTTGTGTATTTAAGACTATTTTGAGTATGAAGATAAGATAGGAAACGAATTTTAAATTATTGGAGTTTGATCAACTAAGTAGCCCATCACTTATAGTCCTTGCACTCAATTGATTAAGAGGAAGTTTGAATATTATGTTAATCTAAATCACAAGACATATTCAAATTATTTTCTGTGAATAGTAGTAGATTTTCTGATTGTTAGTATGATGATCATTGAAAGATATTGAGAACAAAGTCTGGAGAATTTTTTACACCTTAAAAGAAGAAAAGAACTACTTTTTTTTAAAAAAGGATAGCAATAGAGAGGCCATGAAAAAGAATGAAAATAATGAAAAATCTAGAAAAGAATGCAAAAATAAGAAGAATGGATAAAAACTAACAGTCGATATAAAATAAAAATTGGAAAAAGAAGGAATGGGGGATAAGTTCGGAATCAGTATTTGAGTTTTCAACTAATCTTAAAGTGATGAGCATGGCTAACAGTAAGAAAAGATAGTATTTTCACTGAGCAAATTGAAAAACTTGATATGTGAACTATACTCTGACTTAATGAATAAAGGACTTATCTGATTGATTTCTTGTGTGATTTGCCTCTAGGTTTTCAAAATCTCACTTTCTCATCATTGAGTCTACTCATTCATACTTGAATAAATAAAAGATTATTTTTAAAAAAGGTTTGAACATTGCACATTAAAGTTCATTTTTTGTATACTTTGCTCAGGACTAGCAAAATGCTACTTGGGGATTGTGTTGAGAGTCAAATATTGCATACTGGACCCCATTTATTACTCGGTTTTATGAACATGATAATGCTTAATGTTCTATTTTAATCATGTTTGTGTTGTAAGGTGAATTTAAGAGCTTGAATTGAAAAGGATGTTAAAAGCATGGATTTAACACTCAAAAATCATCAAAGACAAGGATGGATTTTAAGAGACCAAGAATGAAGAATTCACATGCCAAAGATCCAAAAAAACTAAATAAGGAATGAAGAGCATCGAATACTTGAAGTGAAGAAAAGGAACCCTGAAAAATCGGCATCCTTCGACTAGTCCAAGCCCATCCTCGACTAGTCGAAGGATCCTGCTCGACCAGTCGAAGATTCCTCAACTCGAACTTTAGCGACAAAATCCTTTAAATCCATGTAATCTTTAACTAGTCAAGGGTGGTCCTCGACCAGTCGAAGGTGACCCTTGACCAATCGAAGGATGTCACCGACTAGTCGAGGGTTACACAGAGGTTAGGTAAATTGCATAAATTTGAAGCAGTTTCTGAAATTTTCTAACTCGGTGCAAAAGGAGGTGATGCAAAACTATAAATAGGGGTCCCTAGGATATCCCTTGGAATCATATAGGGTTTGAGGAGTGGAGTAAAAGCGTGGAGAAGCCATCGCTAAGAGTTTTTCTTCTTTTTCCTTAGTTGTTTTTATACTTTTATTAAGAGATTTTAGTTCAATCATGTTTATGGTTGGCTAAACCTTTTAGTTAGGGCTAAGAGGTGAAACTTGTAGTATGATGGGATGTTTTCTATTATTTTAATTAATATTTAAGTTGATCTATCTTTGATTCTAGTTTTATATTTAAGAAATACTTTCATTTTTTAATGGTTTATTGTGACTCAAATTACGATAGATTTGTAATAGCTTTGAGTATGTTCTTTTCATGTATTAAGATTGTGAAATTAGGAAATCCTGTTGTTCACCATCGTCCTATGGACATGGCTGGGTGATGGATTCCTACCTAATCTTCCCAATTCTCTTATGATTGGTGTAACGCCCGTGAAAAATCCATACTTTGGCTCGAGTACCAACTCGACCCAAAATTGCGTAGAATTAATTCTTTTAGAAAATATGACTAAGTTAGCTAGCGCAACACTGGAGTAGCTGGGAAATAGTCCCTGATCACTTTAAATACGTTCTACAAGACCCAAATCGAGTAGAACCAACGACTCTATAACACTGTATAACTTCGGACCAAACTCTAAGCAGGTTTGTTCTCTGGACCACTTTGAATCTTTGTATTGGATCTAGACCACGCGTCGAAAGTCCGATACCTCCTATCTTAGACCGTTAGAACCACCTAGCTGGACTTGACACTCATTCCGAAAATCAAGTCAAACCGGTAATCACAGGCTATTTCATTGAGCCCGGACCGAAGAGAGTGCGAATAGGGACAGAATTGGAATTTCAAATTCAAATCTGGCACACGACTTGATGCGTCAGTATTGAGCGTTCTGACCATCATAATTCATCCAGATTACACCCTCAGATCAGGGGAAATTTCTATTTTTTATCATGAGACTTTCAGCCCTGATCTACGTGCGGTGACCGCTGAAATGAAACTGGTCCGCCACGTGCGATCTGCCAACCCTGCCAAACTGAAAACTTAATACGTGCTAGATCTGGTACGCATGAGCTTAAGTCCGATCTCATTCAACTAAGGGACCACCAGAAAGCATCTTTGAACCGAAACGGCCCCGAATTGGATATGCACTAAGTAAACTTTGTACCGGAGCCTGTTTTCGGCATTTTTAAGCTTATAAAAGGGGTTGAAACCCTCACTCCTCTCTCCCATCCGAAATTGCAAGAAACCCTAGATTGGGAGAGAGAAAAGGTGAGAGTTTGTGAGAGAGAGTGGGATAGATTTTTTTAGTCTTCGTGCCACCTGTTGCTAGTGCCTAAGCAACCCTTCCTGATCACCAAGCCGGTGATTCTTCCACTTTTTCAGGTATGAAACAACCCTAGAAGTTACTGATTTGGGGTAAGATCCATAGCTTTTTAAACCGTAGATTGGGAGAGAGAAAAGGTGAGAGTTTGTGAGAGAGAGTGGGATAGGTTTTTCCAGTCTTCGTGCCACCTGTTGCTAGTGCCTAAGCAACCCTTCCTGATCACCAAGCCGGTGATTCTTCCACTTTTTTAGGTATGAAACAACCCTAGAAGTTGCTGATTTGGGGATCACTAAGATCCATAGCTTTTTAACCAATAGATCTTGTAAAACAGGTTCTCTTATCGCCGTAGACGAAGCGTATACGCTCCGTTCGAAATCACGAGTCTACAAGAGACTAGGTGAGGATTTTAGACGCTTTGATTGACGGTTTCCAACACTTTCAATGTCGTTTAATAGTAGATTATCGACGACATCGCCGTTTGACATGTACAACATGCTTTCCGTTTCCTGTTTCGTAAATCAACGTAGAATATGAGATTTAGGGCATTTTAGTCATTTGTAGGAAGTACAGTTTACATTCATATTTTGCTGATGTGATTGACATGGTTTGTTGTCGCATTAGGAAGTTAGGAATACGTGCATAATTAGTTTGGCGAAGAGATTCGCCTAATTGCGCACTTCAGGTCGACATACTATATGTAGACTTAAGTGTGTAGTGTATGTGTTTGTATAAATGCTTGTATTAGTATGTATTGAATTAAATGATGTTATGAGATAGTTTGAGATTGATTTCTCAATTAATATGCTGACCTAAATGATTTTCTACATGTTGATTATATGCATGATTTCATTACATGCATGAAATATATGTGCTTGAAGATTTACTTAAGTTGAATGTTATAACATGTGTTAACATGCTCACATGATTGTATTTCAATTCCAATATTCCTATATAAGTTGCTGATGTGATTCCATAATTGTTTGGGACTATACTTAGTCTAGGCAGTCGGTAACCGATCGAATTCGTGGCTGGCTGGTCTTGGCCACGAATGACGCGTCGATGAACGCGAGTCGTGTTTGGAGTTGGCGGCAGTGGTTAGGCCACGCGAAGTGTTTTACGCACTTCATGTCGTTCGACTTGAGATGCGATCGCGCTAGTCGAGCCCGTCAAGTAACCCGACTGGCCGATGTATGTTCACCCTGTATGAGTCATAACTGCTTGAACCTAGGGTACTGAACTTACCATTGTAAACCCTGTTAACCATGGTACCTTGATCCATGAAGACTCATGAGCCGGGCATGGTGGTATGGGACACCGTGGTCGAGCTGTCGGCCTACGCTGGGGCCACAAACCTCCCCGTAGTGACCAGTGAGCACCTAGTCTCGTGAGCAGATTATGGTGGTATGAGACACTATATTCTAGCTGTCGGCCTACACTTATCAGGCGACGAGTCCTTTGTAGTGACCGCGAGCGTATTCTGAGTCTACGGGAGGCGACGACCCTTCAATAGCAGTAGAGTACAGTAGGCCTGTATTGATAAGGTGATGGGGGAGCGGTGTAACGAGTGCAAGCAACAGCCCTGGCAGCTCTTGCAGCGACCTACAAAATATACATCGTATGAGATTACTAGGAGTGACGACCCTAGACAGGATCTGTGTTGGGATTGATACAAGGGAAGTACCTTAGTTTCCCAATCCTGCTGTTTGAATGGACTAATAACAACTCAGAAATCATATCACCATAGCATTGCATGTGCCTGGAAGATGTGGAGCACTCTAGGGAGTGTGGCATGCCGCGGTCGTAAGATGTTGCCGTATGAGGGAGATCGTCGGTGAGGGCATACATCACGTCATATCATCTTGCATTAACAACAGTATTAGGATTGTCTGATTTACTGCTTTACTATTATCGCACGATTGAATTGTGAACATGCTAATCTTTTCTCTATGATTCCACTGAGTTGATCACTCATTCCCACGTTACGGGATGGTGTTTGCGACACCCACCAGACCCTGTTATAGATGCAGGTGAGGTTGAGATCCAGGAGGCAGAGCCAGACTTCGACGAGGACCAGGACGAGTTCTCGTACATGCAGTATCATGATGGCTTTGCGTAGGCGACCTGGGTTGATGGGACTTCAGTGGGACTATTTTGAACATTTTGATTTGTTCATGTATATGTTTATGAGACTCAAAGATGTATTCATACTTTAGAGACGATGAGATCTACTTTGTTTTTCCATACAGTGATTTATATATTGTTTAGTCTTCCGCTTGCTTTTATCACTGGATCTGAAGTATGAATTACAGTTTTGGTATACTTTTACTCATGTGAATGCTTTAAATCAGACAACATTGAATCATAATCATTTTTGTTGCATAAGTGACGGTCTGGAACTCGGGAGTTGAGTTTATACACAACCCCCATTTTTCAGGGTGTTACAATTGGTTATGGGATTGGTAAATTAAGTTGTTTGCCTTGTCTCCTACGCATGTTTTTGTGATGGAATCACTTCCAGTTCTCATACCTCTCATCCATTGAGAATTTAGTCAAAGGAAATTCAAATTTGGTTTTACTGAGATATCTTCTAATTGGATAAGATGGGACTCTAGTTCCAGTTGTGTCCTTGAATCAAGCAAAATCTCCCTGATCTCTACAAGTGGATCCTTAGAAACCCTAGTTCCCACCTTTAATTTCTTAAGTTTCTAATTCCATATATCACAATTACTCCATTTATTTTCAGATTTAGATTTTCATCTTCTTCTAGTTCTAATTCTACTTGCTTTCAGAATTACTCACGAGATTAGTCCCTGTGGATTCGACCTTAGCCTCACCGAGATTATTACTGCATCATGACCCTACACTTGGGGTCGTAAATAGGACAATCTCCCTATGGACGACTATACTGAAAGAATAAGAAGATAGTTCTAGGATTTAGCTTTATACTTCCACTGTGAACTCGATAATGTAATAAGCTCCCATTGAGAGGGCATTTGATTATTCCTTTACTCCGATGAAATAATTAATGCAGTCGATCTTATTCTTGTAAATGTTAACTTCATGAATGTATCTGAATGTGAATGAAAAATATATGTATAGGTGTGATTTTTAAAGCATCAAATTTATACATTATTAACACCCGGTTTTCTCGGGCATAAGTACAAACTCTGGCTGAGAAAATTTAGAATGTTACACTGTAACTCTCATGAGTTCGCTGAACCACCGCGACTTGGGGAGTCCACACACTATGGTCCATCAAAGGGGTTCATAGAAGCTACCAGGGTGGTGAACTTAGTAAGATTTACGTGCAAGGTTGGCCTTCGTAACTCTCTAGAGTTCGCGGGGCTCACAAGGTATCTTGTATGGGTAATAGATCAAAGGCTGCTACTTCATCTATGAGGGGAAGCTCATATAGAGGTCAACTCTTCCCCATGAGTCTTTACTGGAATCAAACCAGGAACATGGTGGGGGATGAACTAAAGAGCTCACGCTACAGCCCTTTCTTTCTTTACATGCATGACCTAGATCCATTTATAGGGAGAAATTTTTTCTCACCCATCTTCATGGAGCTATTAAAGAGTGATATAGGCGACAAAGGTCTCACGTGTCGTTGGCCTTCATGGGCTTTGAAGCCACTAGCTTTCTCGGCTACCTACATGGGTTTAAGCATGTGGTTAGTCTTCATGAGCTTTTTAAGCCACTAGCGCTCACTGCTGGCGGCATAATGTTCAGTGAATTGGTGATATAGCACATGTCTTATACATGATTACCCTTCATGGGATTTTAGTGACTAGCTCTCACTGTTGCCTTGCATAATAAATCACTGATCCAGCATAGGTTTTATGCATGGTGAGCCTTCATGGACTTTTTAAGTGTTGGCTCTCACCACTACCTTATATAGTATAAGGAGAATCAGCAATATACCCAATTGATGATAATTGGTGATAATATCAATTTTGCGATAATCGGTGATAATATCAATTTGGCAATAATATCAGTTTGGTGATAATATCAATTTGGAGATAATCGACGATAATATCAATTTGAAGATATTCAACGATATCACTGGAGGCCATAATAATAATAATAATTCTCAACAGATTGCAAGAATAATTTCACTTGGCTAGCCATAATTATATTTCGGCCGTGCTTTGGCCACGATTATTAATTCGCGGCATTATTACTATTGTCGATTATCATCTTATCACTGATTATTGTACCAGAAGACCAGCAATTATCTCTTTTCAGGGCCATGTAATTGGTGATTATACCCTTTGATGACAGAAGACTTCAAAAGTTATATTTTCTTGAAAAATAGTCTCTCATGCTTGTAATCTTGTTCCTTTATAATTGTTCCTCATCCTTACTTTGTCAAAGGAGGAAAGCTCATGATAATACATGGAAGATACACGACTGCCACATTACAGGATTGTTTGCAATATTTCATTTATTGTGGTTATCATTATCATATGGTTGTGCCTATTCTGCCACCTTTTGATTGGGTAAAATTTTCCTAAATAGTCTTCACAGTTAAAATTTAACCACTCTCAAGGATAGTAGCAAGAGAAAATAACATAAATACAGCATTCACCATAAATAATGAAATAAATAACATTCATCACCAAAAGGAAATAAGCATTCACGATAGAGGCACAAGGAGTTATAGTGGTTCATTACTTTAAAAACCACACCTACTCCAATCCCAAAATTACTACTCTCGTAATTTTGGTTTTCACTATCTCAAGGTTTTCATAGGTTCACCTTAACAACCTTATATAGTTCCTTACGATTTTCATGGGATATCACAAATCAACCCACTAAGATTTTTACAAGCTATCTCAGAATAACCTAAAATAAAATAAAGTAAACTACTTATCTTCTATTAGTGCATTTATTTTCACACATGTTTGTCAATCACATGACTAGTTATGTCAAGTAGTCAAATGAGTCCTTTCCAAATGAAGACCAACGATGCAATTGGAGCAGAAGCTTGAGCTACAAAGTCAGATTCCAAAGAGGCTTCTATGATTAGGATCTTACCTACAGATGACTCAAACCTAAATAGGAAAATCCACTTAGGTCATCTATTCAAAGTCAATTCCAACTTTATACTTTCTATCCTTTTAGTCTTGGCCTACAGTCCAACAACTGTTAAAGAATATTTGATACCACCGACTCCTACTGACGAACAAATTTCAGTACCACCAGAAGTAACAAAAATCATCCAGCAAACTTCAGGATCTAATTCAATACCACAAAACTATAATTTGGTACCACCAACGACATTTCGGTACTACCGAAGGTTCATTTGGTAGCATCGATAACTAGCCATTATAGATCCGTTGGACCCTTTTCTCTATAAATATATGACTCAAAACCTTATAAAAGGTGTGGATTTTGTCATTTCAGAGTCCCTAGGTTGTCCCAAGCTCCAATCACTTATCCTATACTCTATCCACATGAGATTCATGTTCTTTTCATTGTGATTCATCACTCATGAGCATTCAAAGCTATTAATTATGAAGAACATGATTTCAAGCCTTCACTTAGAGTATTGAGACCAAATCAGTATATCATTAGTCTCAACCATACTCTAGTGCATCCATCAGTTGAATCTCTTAGGAAATCCATTCATAACCTTTGTTAGAGATTCAACAAACTCCCATTACCTTAGTTACCTTTATAGGAATATCATATGCAAAGTTCTTGATCGTGGAGTTGAAACAATAGGTAAACTACAGCATAACAATCAGGGGAGCATCCGGGAGCTGATTTAAGCATGGAAGAGCGAAGATCAAGCAACCCAAGACAAGCTACAAGAGGATTCATTCCGACAAGTGTCATTTTTAAGAGTTCAAAGTTTAATTTGTATCCTCGTGTATGATTGATGCTAAGAGTTTTTTATCAACAAACTCATGTAGGTTCCTAGTGTGGGACCTTGGCCGGTGTGTCTAAACGAAGGTGCCTAGTATGGGATCTTGGTCGGTGGGCCTAAATGTTGGTTCTTAGTGTAGGACCTTTGCTCGTGTGAAGAGTATAAATTGTTGAGTCCTTTATGTAGGGCTGTAAAGATTAATGGTGAATCTGATTTAGAACTATTCATAGTGAAATCTGACACACTCTAAGAGAGTACAATTGTCAGGAGTGGAGTAGGGAAGTAGTTGAACCACTATATATGCTTATGTTTGAAATGGTCATTTGCACATTTATCATGATTATTTTAGTTTGAATACTTGATTGTTTATGCATGATTAGATGAATGCCTAAGATTGATAAGAAGAACATTCCGCGTACAAGCTCACAACTCTAGGCTAGTTGCTTTATTTATATATCTTGAATAGCCTTTGTGATTAGACCCTCTATTGGCTTGGAAGCCTTTAGAGTTATATTGTCTTACTTGCTTTAAACTGAATGATTGTTTAAGTAAGGCAATTAGGATTTTTAAATAGATATAACATTTGAAAGGTCCTATTCACCCCCCTCTAGGACCTTGTCTCATATTCATTCTTCAGTATCAGCGGTATAAACTGCAATTTCAATTAGTATTGGAGTGATGTTCCTCTGAAAAAGGTCTAACAACCTGAGGAAGATCTTGACTGAACAAAGGATTATGTGCAAAGGAGAGGGACCATCCGTCTCACGACCACCCATCTTTAATGGTACAGACTATGTATACTAGAAGGCTAGAATGATATATTTTCTCTAGGCCTTAGATGATGATGTATGGGAGATTGTTGAAAATAGATATATTACACCTACAGAACAAATTATTCTTGAGGATGACATAACAAACCCCAAACCAAAACCAAGGCCAAAGGGATCCAGTATGATAAAGAGATGAGGATATGTGAAGCTAAAGCCATGAATGTAATTTGCTAGGGAGTTTCATAGGAAGTATTTCATCAAATAAGCATGTATGCAAACTCTAAGGCATCATGGGAGTTATTGGAAACTACCCATGAAGGAACGAACATAGTAAAAATATCAAGGCTTCAATTCCTAATATCTTAGTTTGAACATGTAAAGATGTAAGAAGATGAGTGTTCACAACCCCAAGTGTAGGTCACGATGTAGTAATAATCTCAGTAAGGCCGAGGTCTAATCCACAGGGACTAAACTTGTATGTATTCTAAATTTAACTAGAACTAGAACTAGAAGAAGAACTAAAGCAGAAATCTAAATTTAAATGAGTAATTTTGAGTAATGAGTAAAGTATCCACTTGTAGCAATTAAGATGCTACCTTGCTTAATTCAAGAGTTCCAACTAGAATCAAAGTCCTATCCTATCTAGTTGGAAGAAGAGACAGTCAAATCTTTGAACCTCTCATTAATCTCACCTCAATGAAGAAGAATTGTGGTGAATTGATTTCATCACCCAACCATGCCCATGGGACGATGGCAAATAACAAGATTTACTAAATCCACAATCTTAAACAGAAAAAGAAGATATTTAAAGCTATTGCAGATATTGTAATTTGTGTTACAACAAACCATTAAAAACTGAAAATATTCCTTAGAATCAACTAGAATTCAATGAACTTCAAACATAAACATGAATTAAATTAAAGTAAAAATCTCAATCATGCTATAAGCTTCACCTCTTAGCCCTAGCTAAGAGGTTCAACCAACCATTGACATGATTCAACTAAATTCTCTTAAGGAAAGCATAAAAATAACTAAAAATAAATAAGGAAGAAGAAGAAAGACTCTTGGCGGCAGCTCTCCACACTTTTGTTCCACTCCTTAAACCTTATATGATGCATAGGAATGTCCTAGGAATCTTATTTATAGTCGTGAATCCCCATCTTACGCACTGACTTGGAAATTCCACAAATTGACCTCGAAACTGCTTCAATTTACGCAACAACTTTATGCTTCGGTGTCACCGAAGTTGGCTTTGGTGGTATCGACATCGAGTCTAGATCAAGATGAAAGTCTATTTTCAGCAGTCATTTGATTTTGGTGGCATGGAATTAAATCTTTCATCGCTGGAGCTTTTTTTGCACTTTCGGTGGCACAAAATTTGACTTCGGTGGTACCAAACTTGGATTTAGTGGTACCAAACTTGTCTATTTTTCTGCTGTGAGTTATGAGGTCTTACGAGTCCATTATTCAGCTTTTATACTTGGTTTCCTTGGATCTTTGGCATATGAATTCTCCGTTCTTGGTCTCATAAGATCCATCCTTAGATTTGGTGATTCTTGAGCATTAAATCCATGCTTTTAGGATTCTTTTCAATCCAAGCTCTCAGATTTACCTTCCAACACAAACATGTATAAAATATCACATTAAGCATAATCATGTTCATAAAATTAAGATATAAATGGGGGATAATATGCAATATTTAACCCTCAACACAATCCCTAACCAGCATTTTGCTAGTCTCGAGCAAAGTATGCGTGAAATAAACCTCAATGCTCAATGTCTAAAACCTCTTTAAGAAAATAATCTTTTGCGCACTTAACTATGAATGAGTAGAATTAAGGTGAGAAAATGAGACTTTGAAAACCTAGAGCCGAATCATATAAGCGATCTATCAAATAGATTCGTTATCAATCGAATCAAAGTATAAGTCTAGAGATCATGTTCTTCAATGTGAAAATCAACTTACTTCCCATAATCATACTATCTTTTCATCTTTCTAGCCATGCTCATCACTTCAAGATTGATTTGAACTCAAGTACTAAGTCCGAACTTATCCTCTTCTCCTTCTATTTCTAGTCTTTGATTTTATATCGATGGTCATTTATATTCATTCAGTCTTTTTAGTCTTTTCACTGCACATGATCTTTTTGTCATTCTCATATTTTTTAACTGGTTCTTTTCTTCCTTTAAGGTGGATAAAATTCTCCAAACTTAATTCTCACCATCTATCAATAATTCACATACTTATAGTAAGAAATTCTAACATTATTCATAGAAAACAAATTAAATGTGTCTCGTGATTTAGATTAACACGACATTCAAACTTCCTCTTAATTAATTGAGCACAAGAACTGTAATGGGTATATTATTTAGATGATCAAACTCTAACAATTCAAAATTCAATCTTTACCTTGTCATCATACTCAAAGTGTTCTTAAATACCCAATTCATCGCTTCTTAAACAAATTTCAACTTAAAACATTGAAAATTTTCAAACTTTTTGCTCAAAACTAAGAAAACACTGATTATTTTACCTAATCCACCATCCCCAACCTAAAATCTACATTGTCCTCAATGTAAAAGAAATAAGCCTATAATGCAAAAGAAGCAATGAAAAGAAAAGGTAAGTGATGGAAAGATAATACCTAAAGAAGGAATTTTGAGGCTTTTCCAATGATCTCAGTGTGAAGATGGGTTAGCACGAAAAAACTTAAATAGACGGTAAGAAAATCCTAAACAGTAAAAAGCAAACTACCCTAAACACAACATATATGAAAATAATAAACCTAATTATACCTCCGTCAGACTAGGAGGTCAATCCCGGTAAATAGGATCAATCAAAGGTATGGACATGTCCTCTGAATCAAATTTCTCAACAAATGTCTTTAATTGATTTCCATTCACTTTGAAGGCATTTCCATTGTTTGGATTTTGAATCTCGACATCCCCATGAGGATAGACATTAGTAACAGTGAAAGGGCTGGTCCAATGAAATCGGAGTTTACCCAGAAAAAAATGTAATCAAGAAATGTACAAAAGGACTTTCTGACCTGGTGTAAATAATTTTCGAAGAATGTATTGGTCATGAAACACATTCATTCTATCCTTGTAAATTCTTGAATTCTCATATGCATCATTCTGAATTTCTTTAAGTTCATTAAACTGAAGTTTGCACAGCAAGCCAGCGTTATCCAAATTAAAGTTCAGATTTTTAATAGCCCAGTAGGCTCTATGTTCCAACTCTACAGGTAAGTGGCAAGCATTCCCATAGATAAGTCTAAATGGAGACATTCCAATAGGAGTTTTGAATGCAGTAAGGTAAGCCCATAAAGCATCGGTCAATCGGATTAACCAATCTTTATGGTCAGGGTTAACCGTCTTTTTCAAAATATGTTTAACTTTTCCATTGAAAATCCCAGCTTGTCCACTCATTTATGGGTGGTATGGAGTGTTCACCTTGTGAGAGATGTCATATTTCTTCATTAAGTTCGTAAATGGCCTATTATAGAAATGTGAACCTCCATCACTAATGATGGCTCGAGACGTTCTGAACTGAAAAATGATATTTTCTTTTAAGAATCTAATAACCGTTTGATGGTCATTGTTCCGGCATGAGATAGCTTCGACTCATTTAGCGACATAGTCTACGACTAATAAAATGTATGAATTTCCAAAAGATTGGGGGAATGGGACCATGAAATCGATGCCTCAACAATCAAATGTTTCAATGATTAGAATGAGGTTCAAAGGCATCATATTTTGATGAGACAATGCTCCCAATTTCTGAAAATGCTCATAAGTTTTGCAAAAATCATGAGTGTCCTTGAACATAGTGGGCCAATAAAATTTGCATCGAGGAATTTTGGTCATGGTCTTTTTAGCACAAAAGTGACCACCACAAGCCTGAGTGTGACAGAAGAAGATGAGACTTTGGTGTTCATTGTTTGGCACACATCTCTTTAGAATCTGATCTAGGTAATATTTAAATAAATATGGATCATCCCAGAAGAATTTGTGTACCTCAGTGAAAATTTTCTTCTTATCTTGTGCAGTCCAATGTGTCGGCTTGAAACCTCTAGTAAGATAATTAGTAATATCAGCAAACCAAGGTTAGTGTGAGACTTTAAACAATTGTTCGTCAGGAAACATGTCATTTATATGTGTCTTCTTAAGGGAATCAGAGACATCAAGGTGAGAAAGATGGTCAGCCACTATGTTCTCTACTCCCTTTTTATCTTTTATTTTCAAATCAAATTCCTGAAGTAGAAGGATCCATCATATCAAGCATGGCTTAACATCATTCTTAGAAAGAAGATACTTGAGTGTCACATGATCAGTGTAGATGATGATCTTAGATCCAATCAAGTAGGACCTAAATTTGTCTAAAGAAAATACTGCAATTAAGAGTTCCTTCTCTGTAGTGGAATAATTCACTGGGGAAGGATTTAAGGCTTTAATTACCTAGTGTATAACATAGGGCTTCTTTTCTTTTCTTTGTCCTAACACCACCCCAAGAGCATAGTCAGACACATCACACATAATTTCAAAAGGAATGCTCCAATCAGGTGGTTTCATGATAGATGCGGTGGTTAACATGCCCTTTAGCTTAGTGAAAGCTTCTTGGCATTGCTTAGTCCACTCGTATGTTACATTCTTTTGAAGTAGATTAGATAAAGGACGAGAGAGGTGACTAAAGTCCTTTATGAATCTTCTGTAATATCCGGCATATCCTAAGAAGGATCACACGTCTCATATATTTTTAGTTAGAGGTAAGCTAGAGATAAGATCAATCTTAGCCTTATCTACCTCAATTCCTTTAGACGAGATGATATGTCCAAGCACAATTCCCTTACGAACTATGAAATGACACTTCTCCCAATTCAGTACTAAGTTATTTTCCTCACATCGCTTTAGCACATTTTTTAAATTTTTCAGACATTCGCTGAAGGATGGACCAAAGATCAAGAAATCATCCATGAAGACCTCTAAGTATTGGCCACCATATCAGAAAAAATATTCAACATACATCGCTGAAAAGTGGCGGAGGCATTACATAGCCCGAATGGCATCCTTCAGTAAACAAAGACGTCGTAAGGGCATGTGAATGTTGTCTTTTCCTAATCTTCAAGGGCTATCTTGATTTGATCGTAGCCTGAATATCCGTCAAGGAAATAGTAATAAGAATGACCAGCTAGCCTTTTCAAAATTCGATCGATGAAGGGCAAAGGAAAGTGGTTCTTCCTATCATGGTATTCAATTTCCTATAGTTAATGCACATTCTCCAACTAGCAGTAACTCTGGTTGGCATGAGTTCATTATCGGTATTGCCTACGATGGTGATTACAGACTTCTTGGGGACCACTTGAGTTGGACTCACCCATTGACTATCGGATATGGGATACATGATACGCACATCCAATAGCTTGAGAACATCAGCTTTAACTACTTCCTTCATGTTTGGATTTAGTCTACGTTGTGGTTATCGGGAGGTTTTCACATTATCCTCTAGATAAATGTTGTGAGTACAAATCAAAGGGCCAATTCCCTTGAGGTCCACAATCGACCATCTAAGGACTACTTTGTGCTCAATAAGAGTAGAGATAAGCATACACACTTGTTCTTGCTCAAGGTGGGAAGAAATCACTACCAGATATGTCTCATCCTGACTTAAATAGATATATTTCAAATCGGAGGGGAAAGGTTTTATGTCAAGCTTCGGTACCTTGAGGTTAGACGGTAGAGGCACTACATTAGTTTGTGGTAATTTTTCAAATTGTAGTCTCCACCAGTTAACTTCAAGTACTGGCATGATATCCAGCATGGTTCCCATCTCCCTAATAATGTCATCTTCTAAATCATGGGAGTGGGCCAAGAACATCTCTAGAGGGTCAGAGGATAAGTCAGAAGAGTTTTATCTTTCACAAAAGAGTTAATCAGGTTAATATCGTGGGAATCGTCATCATCCTTTAACTGTTTACCTATATTGAAAAAATATTTGGCTCTAATATCATATTTCCAAAAGATGAACTCATGACTCTATTCCTGCAATTAATGATTACATTTGACGGGGCAAGGAATGGGCGACCAAGAATGACAGGAATTGAGTGCTCATGTCCACGATGGGTTAATTATTCAGTATGATAAAATCTATTGGGTAGTAGAATTTGTCAACCTAAATAACACATCCTTAATTATCTCTCTTGGTACACGAACTAAGCGATTGGGAAGTTATAATGTGGTTCGGGTAAGTTTTAATTCACTTAGACCCAGTTGTTCGTAGACCGAGTATGGGATCCGATTTACGCCCACTCCTAAGTCAAGAAGTTAGTGCTCAATATGGTAATTCCCAATTACACAAACAATGGTTGGGCTACTAGGATCTTTGTGTTTCTGTGGCACATCTTACTTTAGGATGACACTCACTTTTTCTTTTAAAAATATTTTCTTTTGAATACTTTACCTTCTATTAGTCATACACAAATCTTTTAGAAATTTGGCAAATGAGGGTATTTATTTAACGACATCCAATAAAGGAATATTGGCCTTCACTTGTTTCAACACCTATAAAATGTCTAGAGAGTTAGAGAGAAGTTTTGGTGCAATCAATCGTTGGGGAAATGGTGCAATCAGCTTACCTTGAAGTTCCGATTCTAATTCTTATGGAGCAGAGCTAGGTCTATCAGTTTCATTTATTTCTGGGTCAGACTTTTTAGCCCTTACCGAAATAGATTTTTCAATTGGTTTCCCACTCCTAAGGGTGGTGACAGACTTAGCTTGACTCGTTTGATTTGAAGAGCTTGGATTTTGTATTGTGGTTTAGGATTGGGCAAAGGTTGAGCGAGGAGCATCCCCTTCTTTATAACCGTAACATGTGAATCCACCTTTTGCATAAATTTTATAAGTTCTCGTAAAGCTTGGGTAAGCTCCTGAGTTTGGGTGGTATTTTGAACTGGATCCTCTTGAGGTTTCCTTTGATTTGGAATTTAATTAGGGAATCCTTGAGGAGTAGCAGTGTAACATCCTAAAAAAATCTATACAAAGACCCAAGTACCACCTCAGGCAGAAATCACTAAGACTGAATCCTTTAGAAATTAAATGAGAATTAATTAGTGCTAAACTAGATTACCTGTGAAATTAGCACCAATCACTTTAAATACGATCTGCAAGACCCAAAACTTATAGAATTATTAACGCTACATTACCCTAAAATCTAGGATCAATCTCTAAGCCCGGTTGCTCTTGGGAGTACATTGAAACTCTGTATCGGACCTGGACCACACGTCGAAAGTCCAATAGCGACGAACTTAGACGAATATGACCGTCTTGTTGGACTTGACGACCACCTCAGAAATCAAGTCCAGATGGTATCCTACAATGATTTTCTTGAGCCGGAGTGAAGTGTTTGAGAAACGTGAATGTTTTTAGAAATTAAATACGAATTTAAATAATCTAAGTCATGTCACTTGTAGGTCGATTATAAGAATTCAGACCGGTCAGAATTTGACCCAAATACACCCTCGGATCAGGAGAAATGTCCCACACATGCCAATATACTTGTGGCCTTGATTGAGTGTCGGTGACCGTTGAACTGAAACTGGTCCACCACGGTCGATCTGTAAAATCGATCGGACTAAAAACTTAGCTTGATCAAGATTCAATATCAGGGAGCTTAAGTCCGACCTCATTCAACAAAGGGACCTCCAGAACCGCTTCGTTGGATCAGAATAGACCCGATTTGGCTATAACCTAAGTATACCTTGGCCCCGGAGCTGTTTCCATCAGTTCTGGGCCTATATAAGGGCTTGAAAACCCCTCTCACATATTCCATACGAAGTACAAAATCCTAGCAAAGAAAAGAGAAGAAAAGGAAAGGAAAGAGAGAGAAAGAGAGAGAGTGAGTTGGTGATTCATCCTAGGATTCTTCCCAGCTACACTATGTGCCAAATCCGCTTATTTGTATTGCTATATACGGGCAATACCGATTCCATACTAAGGTCAGAAAACCTAACCCTAATCCATTTTAGGGCTTTCAAATAGTCTAAGTGATGATGTAGCTAACCTACTTCATGCTCTAGGTTGCTAATCCACCGTTGACGAAGACTAAATGTTTAAATCAAATCTATTATGCGTTTACCGGCGTAAGGTGCAGACTATATGTGTTTAGGTTATGGTTTTCAAGGCTTTCAATGTTGGATAATGATTTATTACTGATGTGGGTGCCATTACACATGCCGAATGCGATGTCTGTTTCATCTTATGTATACATATAAACTATGTTGTATATAGGGTATTCCATGTATTCGTATAAATAATTATATACGTATAGAATTTAAAACTGCATTTTCCATGATTTATTATCGTGTATATATACTAGTTGTATATGTAACAATTCCTTGATGAAAGGATTTGTCCTAATATGTATTATAACTAACATATGTTATGTATATTGAAAAGTGTAAGTTAAGTGTTTGTAAAAATGTCTAAATGAGTAAGTAGTTAGTAAATTGTAATTTATATGGGTGTTGAGATGTAAATCTCAACTACCTCAATTATGTGTATGATTTCCTCCATGTACGATATATTGTAGTGTCTATGTGTTTATGGGATACATATGTGTGAATTCATGTTTAAGTTGTACTTCCTAAACTGCTTAAATGATTATAGGAATCGAACTGTTTATTCACTACTGCTTTCACTATCTCATGTGATTATCTGTTGTAAATGATTGTGGTTGGGGCTATTATATAGTCCAGGAAATTGGTAATAGGCCATGAATTGGTGGCTAAGGTTATTTTTGCCACACAAGATGTGATCGACGAATCCATGTCGTATTACAGTTTTCAGCAGTGGTTAGGCCACACGGAGTGCTTATGCACTTCATGTTGATCAACTCAATGTGTGCTCGTGCTAGTCGAGCTCGTCAAGTAACCCGATAGACCCGATGTATGTTCACCATATTTGGACGTTACCGCTTGAATCTAAGGTACCAAACTTACCAGTGAAACCATGTTAACCTTGGTACCTCGATCCGTTAAGACTCATGAGCTGGGAATGGTGGTATGGGACACCGTGGTCGTGTTGTCAGCCTATGCTGGGGCGACGAGCCTCCCATAGTAATTAGTGAGCAACCCAGACTCGTGAGTCAAATATGGTGGTATGGGACACTGTATTCGTGCAGTCGGCCTGCACTGATTGGTGACGAGCCCTTTGTAGTGATCTCGAGCATACCTTGAAACTGTATTGTGGTGATGAGCCTTTTTTGTAGTAATTGGGGTATAACTAGGCCTGTATTGATTGGTGACGAGCCCCTTTCCAGTGACCTAAAATCGTAACATGGTATGAGATTTACTAGGATTGACGACCCTAGAATGGATCATTGTTTAAGAATTGATATAAGGGAGGTACCTTAGCTTCCAAACCCTGCTGCATGAAAAGGACTAATATGAACTCAGTAATCACGTTCATGCACTGCGTTGCACGTGCTTTGGCGAGGAAGAGCACTTTTGGGTGGTTTCGTGCACGCTGTAAGATGAAGACGGTAAGGGAGTGCAGGTGAGGGCATGCATCATTATGACATATCATTCTTGCATTAACAAGAGTATCTAGGACATATTTGATTGTATTTCTTTATCATTACTGCTTGACTGAATTGATAACATGTTAACCTTTGCTGTATAGCTCCACTGAGTTGATCACTCACTCCCATGTTCTGGAACAGTGTTAAATACCAACCAGACTCTATCTTAGGTGCAGATGATGATGCGACCCATGAGGTAGAGCCGGAGTTCGAGGATGATGAAGAGGCATTCTCTTACATGTAATTTTTGGGCGGATTCGCATGAGACGAGTCTGGATTGACGGGGCTTCAGGGATTATACTTGTAAAGGACTATTACATTCTTTTTGACATTTTGTATTTTGATATAACACTTGTAATTATTGAGCTGACATTACATAATACTTTGGGGACTTATACTAGTTTATATATTCATTTCAGTCTTTCGCTTTCATATTGCAACTGTCCCTAGATTTTGTTTGTTGATTTGGCTTAATCTAATTCATGTGTTATGCACTAATACAAACAACATTCATCCATCATAAAAAAAATGTTGCATAAGTGTTGTTCTGGAACTCGGGAGCTGAGTTATGCTCGACCCCCCATTTTCAGGGTGTTACAAGTTGGTATCAAATCATGATTTAGATTAAAATGGACCTGGGTTATGGTCCTACAATGTCCATTGATGTACTTTGACATAGGAGGGTGCGATGAGAACATAGAAACGGTTATAAGATTTTCAGTTTCGTCGAACGTCGGATTCGGTCGAAACTGACCTTCATAGTTCACTCCGTAGCCCTGTCAATTGTGTAAGACGATCTAAATCTCTCCTTAGTCCATCCATTAATGAGTTAAGTCACCGATTCAGTCAATCTTGCATGAAAAATATGCCAAAGCATGAGTGGGAGTGCGAATGGGTACCAAACCAATGCGGGGGGAGGGGGGGCATACTGCTACTTAAAATAGGATCTTAGGTGGGTCTTATGAATTTTTGGCACTCCGGGGGGTTGTGGATCTCGCCCCCGTACAGACCCATCACCGACGAAGTAAAAGTCCGACAAGGTCCCCACCAGATTGGCGAGGCCCCGCCGAGCGAGACAGCGCCCGGGTGGGGCCCCCCACCAGCCAGCAGGCCCTGCTAGCTACCATTCATGTGGGCCCCCACGCACGTGTGGGACCTCCCTTCCCACTCTAAAGACCCTCATTTGGGTCATTTTTTCAAAGAACCAACCCCCCTTCACTCTATATTCTCACCCAAATCTCTCAAATCCCTCATCCCCTCTACTCCGTCTCACAAATTCACCTTTAAAGTTTCAAACCTTCTTCCTTCATCATCACTACCTCCCTATTTCTCTTTTCAAGTGATTCAAAATCCTCCAACTTCTTCCATCCCTCTTAAATCTTCTTTCATATCTCTCAAACACCACCTCTTCCTTCATTTTTTCACACAATCTCTCTTTTCTTTCCATTTGAGTACACAAACCCCTTTGCGTTTCTCAAAACTCTAATACCCACCACCCACCTTGATTTCATGGCTTTCTTTGTGGTGGTCACCGCCATCTTCTCCATCTATATGCTCTTGTCTCTCATGACGAGGAAAAGAGAGGCCCCAAATGAGGTCGGGTCGAGCTTACCACGTCGTCCTGCAAGGATGGCGGACGCAGAAGCAAGTACTAGTGCCGAGCGAGAATGGAGGTCCAAGTGGGACCTCGATCCATGGATTCCATTGGAGAGATCCCTCCTACCGAACATTGGTAAGTTCTGCAACCGCAAGGTCGTGTTTGAAGCACACGTCGATGAGAAGTTATTTGGGACGTACCCAGTCATCGACTTTCTCACAGATAATGGGTGGGGTCCCATATTCAAGGCAAAGGAGCCTGTAAGCGAGAACACTGTGCGCACCTTCTATGCACTCATTCAGAACCCACTGTTGAAGCCTCTTCAGTTTTCCATCCCTTTGGGAAGGTAGGAGATTAAGTTTGGTGTGGATGAGATTGCTCGCGTCTTAGGTGTTGAGAAGGAAGTGGTGCATGCTAGCGAGTCGGATTGCAATAGTGAGTAGGAGAAGAGACTCCGCATGCGATTCCTTTGTGGCCAAGCCGAGCATTGGAGGCAGGGAACTGACCTTGCTTCATCCAAGATGATAGACGACTTTCTTCTACTCCACAACATATGCACGTTTAACGTATATCCCCGAGCGAAAAATTGCACTGAGTGTAAGAGGTTCATGGTGAACTTCTTGTTTCGAGCTGGAAAAGGAGACAAAATATGTCTGCCCACTCTGATCCTGACACAGATATTTAAGGCGACAAGGTCCAATAGGGAAAGCACCGTGCTGCCATTTGGCCAACTGATTTGTAGGATCGCCTACCAATACATCTTCTGACTCCATATGGATGATCGTTGCCCCTCTATTCCATTACGACGTCATTTTCGGTATGGACTGGCTCACGGAGATGTGAGAAAAAATTGATTGCGAGACTAGGGTGGTGACAGCCTATGGACCTGAGGGTACAGTTTTTACTTTCCCTATTCAGGTCAGTCATCCTTCCCATCTAAATTGTTTTATTTCGCTATTGGAAAGCATTGGTGGTCTGACGTTGGGGGCTATGCCAGTGGTTTGAGATTTCGAGGACGTATTCGAGACGATTCCTGGATTACCTCCTCGGTGCAAGATTGATTTTATAATCGATCTCATGCCTGGTGCGACACCTATTTCATTGCCCACTTATCGCATGCCTCCGAGTGAAATGGAGGAATTGAGGAGGCAGATTGATGGCTTGTTGGGTTTGGGCTTTATATGACCTAGTGTGTCCCCTTGGGGAGCACCCATTCTATTTGCAAGGAAGAAGGACGGTTTCCTGCGATTATGTATTAATTATCGTAGGTTGAACCAGGTGACGGTAAAGAATAAGTATCCTTTGCCTTTAAGGGGGCACGATACTTCTTGAAGATCGATTTGCAGTCGGGATATCATCAGTTACGTGTCAAGGATGAGGACGTGTAGAAGACAGTATTCAGGACCAGCTTCGGCCATTACGAGTTCCTTGTAATGTCATTCGGCCTTATGAACGCACCGGCCATGTTCATGGACCTGATGAACAGGGTATTTCGGCCGTTTCTGTTCCAATTCGTCATCGTATTTATAGATGACATTTTGATATACTCCACGAATCTGGAAGAGCACGAGGAGCACCTAAGAGCGGTCTTGGATACTCTCAGGAAGAATCATCTTTTTGAACAGTACAAGAAGTGTGACTTCTGAAAAAGAGGAAGTCAAGTTCCTAGGACATGTGATGTCCAAGGAAGGGATAACAGTCAATCTCGCTAAGGTAGTCACGGTTCAGGACTGGAAACAACCCGGTTTAGTTACTGAGGTGAGGAGTTTTCTTCGCCTGGCGGGTTTTTATTAACAATTCATTCTAGATTTCTCCAAGATTGTCATGTCTCAGTTGACTCAGAAGGATCTGAAGTTTGCCTGAAATGAGAAGGCGGAAACAGCTTTTCAGGACCTGAAGGTCAAACTGACGTCCGCCCCTATGCTAGTATTGCCAGAGCA
Organism: Magnolia kwangsiensis; assembly: GCA_037074715.1. Taxonomy (NCBI): domain Eukaryota; kingdom Viridiplantae; phylum Streptophyta; class Magnoliopsida; order Magnoliales; family Magnoliaceae; genus Magnolia; species Magnolia kwangsiensis. Next base: position 46,865,914 of record CM073586.1, on the reverse strand, counting down.
AGGGGTTAAGTATATTATATACACTGACGCATCTCACGTTGTCTGGGTTGTGTCCTTATGTAGAAGGATAGGGTGATTGCTTACGCCTCGAGACAGTTGAGGAAACACGAGGAGAATTACCCTACAAACGACCTAGAGTTGGCATCTTTCATCTTCACACTGAAGCTCTGGAGACATTACCTCTACGGAGAGGAGATCGAGCTCTTTTACAACCACAAGAGCCTCAAATACATATTCACTCAGCGAGACCTGAATATGAGGCTACAGAGATGGATGGAGACCTTGAAGGACTTTAAGTTCGAGGTTTTCTATCATCCGGGCAAGGTGAACCTTGTGACAGACGCGTTGAGCTACAAGAAGGCTATAGAGTTTATGGCTCCGCTAATGGTGGCAAAGTGGGACATGGTAGAGTTTGTGCGAGACTTTAAGCAAAAACTCACGGTGGAGGAGCCATACAAAGTCATTGCACATATTCGAGTATAGCCCCTTATTGACGATAGGATTATCGCAGCTCAGGTAGACCATGAGCTATTGGCGAAGATGAGGGAGCGGGTTAGTGCAGATGAGGACTCAGAGTAGAGTATTGGTACGGATGGGGGCTTATATTATCGAGGCCGCCTATGCATCCCAGACATTCATGACTTGAGACGGGAAGTTCTCGAGGCAGCCCACAGTTCGAAGCTTGTGATGCATCCTGGTAGCACGAAGATGTATCAAGACATGAAGAGGTTATACTGGTGGGATAACATGAAGGCTCACATTGAAGAGTTTGTGTCCCGTTGTCTCACTTTCCAACAGGTCAAAGCAGAGCATCACCGACCTCCTAGACTACTTCAGCCTATGCCCATAGCTGAATGGAAGTGGGATTTCATCTCTATGGACTTCATATCAGGGCTGCCTAAGATGAGGAAAGGACATGACTCCATTTGGGTGATCGTAGACTGGTTGACGAAATCGGCTCATTTCCTACTGATCAGAGTTACGAACTCTGCAGATGAGTTGGCTAGGTTGTACATCAAGGAGATTATACGTCTGCATGGAGTTCCCATGGAGATCGTGTCAGACCAAGACACGTGATTCACATCTATCTTCTGGACTCGTATCCAGGAAGCGATGGGTGTGAAGTTGAAGTTCAACACCGCTTTCCATCCACAGACAGACGGGTAGAAGGAACGAGTGAATCAGGTGCTAGAAGATATGTTGCGAGCTTATGTGTTGGATTTTAAGGACAGTTGGGATGATTGTATTCCTTATGCATAGTTCGCGTATAACAACAGCTTTCAGGTGAGTATTGACATGGCTCCCAATGAGGCACCGTATGGTCGTCTGTGTAGAGCACCGCATTATTAGGAAGAAGTGGGCGAGAAGAGTCTGATTGGCCCAGAGTTGGTTCAGGCAACCTCAGAGAAGATTAACATTATCAGGGATCAACTTCTAACAGCACAGAGCAGACAAAAGAGCTACGCCAATACGAGATGGCGACCGCTTGAGTTTTGTTTCGACAAAGAAATAAAGGCATTTGATTTAGGGAGATTGTCTTATTTAAACATAACAGAGAAAGAGTACTGGGAACATTCATCACATTTTATTAATACTGAGTTCATTTACATCCTCTTTACATCCCTTGATTCTAAGATAAATCACTTAGAAATGAAGGACTTGTGCTTTAAATATCAAAAGTTCATTTTGATAGCCTTCCGGCGCCTGATTCGATCATCTCCTAAGACTTAGGAGGAATGTCATTCCGATCGGCGGGTCTTTAATGAAATAAAGATTTCAGCAGCATAACAGCGCCTATTCCAACCATCTTCTGGGACTTAGGATGAATGTCGATTAGATCGACTGATCTTTCTCCTTTGAACCCATGAAGAGGAGAAAGACTGGAGAAAGGAAGCTTAGTTCATGAACTTCAGCAGCATAACGGCCCTTGGACTTCACAGACTGCAGGGCAATCTGGTTGCGCGGACCCGCACAACTGTTACCGGTTGCGCAGTCCTGCGCAACTGCCAGGAGGCTTTCTTCTACCTTTTGTCTTCTACTCCACTCTGCTTCTCTTAAAAATCTTCAAGTTCTCCTTAATGAAGGAGGGGAGGGGGTATTTATAGACCCTCGCACATGTGAAAATCCTGATCTTAGCTATATGGGACTATTTTTTAGTGCTTTAGGTCATTCTGAACGAAGCCCTTTGTGTAGTACATTCCGAGATCGTGCACAACTGATACTTTCATTGCTCGAGCCCGCACAACCTATAATGGCTGCGCGGACCTGCGCACTCTTGTGAAGGCTATCTCTTTCTTCTTCTTTCTGAAAGTTCTTCTTATCTCTTTTCCTTTCCTTGCTTGATTCCTTCACCATTTTTTATTCCTCAATAGATGCCCCCTTAATCCTTTCTTTGTTTCCTCAAAAAACAAAAAAGGATTAAATTACCTATCTAACTTGGCTTGCACAGACCCGTGCAACCGCCCGCGTACATACTCGGTCGCGGCAACCTATAAATACTGCACTTCCTTCATTTCTGCAGTCTCCTCTTTCTTTGGAAAAATTTTCCTTCTGGCAATTTTTCCGCTCAACTGATATTATCTGCGCGGACCCGCGCAACGGATCTTTCGTCCGCCTGAATTTCTAAGTACCGCAACATGCCACGCAACTGATTTTGATTGCGCGGACCCGCGCAACCAAGACTTTGCTATTTTCTAAACTTCAACAATCTTCCTTAGGTCTTTAACTCTCTTTTCTTCATGGCCCGCATCAAGAGGACCCTTCGTCCCATAGACCCTCCAACGGAGCATCCTCCTCATCCCGACGCACCCGATACTTCTTCTCATCACCCGTCTCCTTCTGCTGATCAGCTGCCGACTAAGCGCACCAAAACCACCACTCAAACCCCCGCGTACTTCAAAGAGCCAGTTCTTCCAACTTTCAATTTTACTGACCGTATTGAATCGCTTTTCTCTCCCATTCATCGAGCTATAATCATGGGAAATATAGAATTGCCTCCGAAGCACGGTCGTGAATATGATTGGGAGGAATGGTTGAAGACAACTGCCCATATTCGCATGGACAACGATAGACCCCCTGCCAGAGAAGATACCCTGCCTGCTTCTCGCTCTAAGAAAACTCGTCGAAATAAGGCGAAAGAGTTTGAAGAAAAGATAAAGGAGCATAATAAGAAGAAGCTCCAGAACTCTTGGGAATCCGTTCGAGTGATTGAGGGTGTCATGAAATTTGACAACCCTCACTCGGAAGGTATGACAGTAATTCCCATCAGTGTTCATCGTCATCAGTCCATTCTTGAGTGTGAACCCACAGATTATGTGGATGGAGAGAAACTGATGTATACCGAATCGTTGGTGGCATGAGAACCTCGGATTCTTGAAGGAAAAATACAGACGTAGAAACCGTGGCAGATCATCGGAGAGGCCCATCCCATGATCTTCCTCACTCCTTTTCACAGTCCACACAATCTCTTCCCAACATATTTCTACGAGACTGTCAGACAGAGATATAAGGACTGCGATCCCCTCTGGGGATCGAAAGATTTTTGAACAAGAGGCCTGCTAACTTCTTGTTGCTATTACTCTGATTGGGCGGAGGCAATCCTAAAGAAACACGCGAGTACTCTTGCTAAAGTAGGCCTCTATGATGCGATAGAGGTCACATCCAAATACTTTTACAAGGAACCCACCATGCTGAAAGGACTCCTCGAATACTGGTCTCCCACCACCAATTCTCTTCATCTACCGTTCAGAGAAATGAGCATATCGTTATGGGATTTGCATTGCATAGTAGGTCTCCCACTTACAAGAAGATTTTATGACGAGTTCATCCCGACAAATGCAGAATTGGCCTTCGTATCCTCTCCTGACCGCAGACCTTCTATCTCCGAAACTACCTTCGAACTTTTCAGAGAAATGGGAAAATTTCTAAATATTCACAAACTATCGCCTTTGCAATGGCTGGCCCATTTTTCTAGAATACTCAGGTATTTCAGACCCAATGATTAGCATCTTCTTCTTCTCCACATATTCCTGCATATTAACATCCCCCTTTTTTCATTTTGCAGATTTCGCAATAGTCACTGTAAGGAATTAACGACTCTTCGTGACAACATGAAGGAACGACCAGATTATAATGCCTTTGGGGAACTTGCAGCCTTCCTAGCTTATTGGCTAAGCATAGTTGCCCTTCCTAGTTCCAAGTGGGCAGATGCTATTCGCCCCACCACCTTCATTGTCTCCGGAGTTCTAGCGGAAGGTCAGAAGTATTCCATTGCCCCCCCTGTGCTATGTTCCATTTATCGGGCCTTTGGAGAAATCTCTACACGTCAAAAATCCCACCTTGGGATCTTCATCAGCGTATACCGCCTGGCACTACTTCACCGGATGGTTAGGAGTCTATTTCCCCTAGACTTTTGAAGCACCGAAAAAAGCTTACATCAACCCTTCTCATCTTCCTCTTTAGTTTTTTCAACAAAGGGCCATGGCCAGAAGATCGTATGAATGGGTAATCAATAAGATCCAGGATTTTGATCAAGTGGACTTCTTCCAGTTCCGACTTCATCATTACATTCAAGATACAAATATGGTAGATCAGGGGGCACTAACTGTAGCGAAAAAGGGCCTTTTTTCTTTCTATTCGTTCTTGTTGTTTTCCCCTTAGGGAAGGAACGAAATTCTGGAGAGAACTCTACTATCCCAGTCGTTTTGCTCGCCAATTCGGCTATGACCAAGCCGTGCCAAAAGATGGTGGGCTGGGTACTAAGAGAATGCGTTGCTACGGAACAGGTCCTTTGAACTGGGCCATGATATGGAAACAACTATTAGGCGGCTGTGCCAACTCTTCTTTCATCATCCCTAGCTGCAACCGGATAGTCCGTACTTCTCACAGCTGGATGAGATGGTGGGACCACCAATCATTTCTGATCAACACATGCCTACCAGTGGATTCTCTTCTCTTTCTCCATCCACCTCGGCTTAGGGGAAGAAAAATTAAAAATGGAATCGGCTTCATTCTAGAGAAAAGTCACGCTCCTCATCATGAAGAAATTTGTAGAAAGATTTCGACGGAAGAACCAATCCGTGAGAGAAAACCAATTAATACTTTAGATGGTTGGTTTGCCCATGGAGTCCTGGCGAAATTTGAACATGTCCCCCACGACCTTGGTGGCCGACCTCCAGAGGATGTTGCAGGAGAATCTTCCCCTATTCCTGAAGAGACTGGTATAGCTGAGGAAGGTCCAGCTCGAAACGAACCTGCCCCTTCTCCACAAACTCTTCCTCCTAGCTCATCGTCCCCGATGACTAGATCACAAGCACGTCTGTAAACGTCGTCACCCACTCCTCAGGAAGAGGCAAGACAGGTTTCTTCATCTCCCTCAATTCCAGTTGGCAGGAGATCTCCGAGAGAAAGCAACCAGCCTATTTCCTATAAAGGAAAACAAGTCATGGTTGCAGAAGTAGATGAGGAGATCTAGCAAGCGAAAGTTCATCTTCTAGCGAAAGTTCATCTTCTACATCAGGAAATTCCACTTCCCTGGTATCTAGAGATGACAATGATGGTGATGGCAATGATGGAGCTCAGGACAATGATTACGAAGAAGGGGAGGTCAACATAGATGACGAGGAAAATATAACCACCGAAAATATAGAGGAAGAACATCTCCCCACGGCTCCTGAAACTTCCCTTGCCACTTCCGTTCCTGGCAAGCCACAGGCGGTAGCCGAAGAGAATGAAGAACTCTTGGACTATGGGGAATATGGGTATTCACCTAGTAAGGGAGCCCAAATTCTTTAAACATTTATGTGCTTGTCCAGTGATCACTATCTTAACACCACTATCATTTCCTTTTTAGGTACCCATGTGGCTTGCATCGGAACGAGCGCTGCCGCCTCTGCAGATCTTCATCCAGCTACACCAATTGTCTCCCCACAGGTTTCGTTGGCCCCTCTGGTGGCGCCGAAGAGGATGGCCTATAAAATTGTATTTCCTATCGAGACTACTGATCTACCAACTCCTACTACCAGAGATTCTAGCACAGAAGTGAGAGTGCCCTCTCTTGCTGACATGTTGGAAGCTAGTACTTCTTTAGCCCCAGAAGTTCCCTTACTTGCTGGTCACACCTCTATGGCAGGTATGTATATTAATTTGAAGAACTGCGAATTTCTTCATTTTATATTTCTCATTCTAACTCGATCTCCTATCCATATTGTAGGAATTCTCCCTTGTAGTGGGGCGGCCAGCTCCGAATCTGTGGCCACTGTCTCTAAGCTACCATTTCCTTCGATGATTCCCGCTCACAAAATGTTTTTGATGAAAAACTCTTTGTCAATGGTGGTTCATATCTTCAAGGATTCTGAATAATGGCCAGACCTGGATATTGCCATCGAAATTCTGGAAAACTCTGCAAAGATGGCGAGGATTAATATTTCTATTTTGCGCGATTCCCTTCTCAGATTCCATGATTCGATAGCTTCTTTCGCATCAGCGGAGAATATTATGATTGCTCCAGAAGTTCTTGAATATGGGAAGTAATTAACTTTGTCTAAGGAGAGGGCTTCACTCATTGCTTCCACCATATCTGAATTAGACCAGGAACAATTATCGTTGCAAGAACAATTGAGGACCCTTACTGATGACAAGGCACTTATTCAAGATCGTATTGCGGCTTTAAGAGAAGAGACTTCGCAGATGGAACTGCAAGGTCATAAGAAGGAGCTGTCTATAAAGAAGGTTAAAAAGAAGCTTGATGTCAATATTCGGTCTGTTGACGCTGAAAAGTTTGAATCACTCAAGAGCAAGGAAATGATCTCATCTCTAGAAGACAAATTAGCTGGCCTTCCTGATCAAACAAAGATTATTCTTGAAGAAAAATCAAAGCATGATGCAGCTCAGCTTGAATTAAAGGAAAACTTGCGGCAATATATGAATGTAATAGGCATCACAGAGGAATTATAAGCATGTAATCCCTCCCTTTTTTATTCATACTTTTGCTTCTTCCTTTCTTCTTCTTCTTTCTCTTTTTTTTTATTTTATTTGAGAGTATGTTCTCTTTTGATTTTCATTAGTAAATTTCAGTAATTTTTCATGCATTTCTACATTATGCATTATTCCAAACGTATTATCTATATCATAACTTCAACAAGAATTTACTGCATTTTGAACGTTGCACATAGTTTACAGTTTGTCATAACATTTTATTGAACTAATCATACAACACCAATATTTATGCCTGTCAGTATCGGATTCCCTACATGACTTCATTCATTTATATTTCATTGGCGGTGCTAAGTTTTAATTCAGTCAGTTGCACATAGTTTAGGCACTTTTAGTAGTAGAGCGAATTTACTTGGCGCATTTACTTAGACTCTAGTTAGAGTCGGGTCTTACGTGATGGTCTCTGTAACTCTCTAGAGTTCACTGGACTTTTCACTGCCTAGGGAGTTCACAAATCGCGATCCATCAGAGGGGCCCAGTGAAGCTACCAGGGCCGTGAACTCGGTTGGTTTTACGTACAAGGTTGGCCACTGTAACTCTCTAGAGTTCACTGAGCTCGCAAGGCTACCTTTGGGGGTACTAAATCCATGGTTGTCGATCCATCAATGAGTAGGTTTGAGCTCTTCCTCATGAGTTGGTACCGGAATCGAACCATAAATCTGGGGGGTCTTATGCATGGTTGGCCTGTCCTGCGCACACTGCAGCCCTCATTTTCTTCACCTTCAAGGTTGGGCCCATTCACGGGAGGGCTTATCCTCCGTTCCCCGTGACGCTGCCGGAAAGCTATACAGACGGCATGAGTGTTACGCTTGACTGTCATTTGAGGACTTTTAGCACTTTGTCTTTTAGTCGACTTTTTGGCCTTTTACTTTTGGTCTTTCGGTTGACTTTTGGCTCTTTTGGCTTTTGGTCTTTTGAAGACTTTTAGCTCTTTTGGCCTTTAGTCATTTGAAGACTTTGAGCTCTTGGCTTTTTGTCAAATCTTAGCCTTCTGGCTTTTAGTCATTGACTCTGTGAGCTGCCCGCATGGGTATGCGTACGATGGCCTTCCCGAGATTTTTAGGGCCACTGGCTTCTCGCTGCTGCTCGAATGGCGATCTTCATAGGTCTTATGCGTAGGTGGTCCCTTTTGAGATTTGGTCCTTTTAGGACTTAGCTTTTCTTTCCTTTTCTTCTCTCTCTTCTCTTTTTTTTCGGGACTTGACTAGGCTGCCTTTTTATGATAAACAGCCATCGTTATTGCCAATTATGTATATACAGTTGACTGTATGATTCATTCTTCTATTATCATATGGCCGATCAATAATTGACATTTCACTGTTGCTGATAATGTCATAAGGACTTTTATATCATGTTCAAAATAATGTATCAGCTTGGCGATGATGGCAACTTTGATGAGCGATTGATCGGTAATAGTGATAGCTGTTTTCTTTTTCTTTTTATGATCATTGATACCTGATAATTTGATTTCGATAGAGATTTTCTATCGGCGATGAACGTCATGCTTGATAGCGATCATTAGCGCTTTTTTTTCGGTTACGATTTAATATGCTATCTTCAAATGTCTTGGAAGACTGAAGACTTTTAGCGATGATCTAGCACGCTATCTTAAAATACGATGATGGGTATTTTTGCTTGAAATTGTTTATCTGTATCATTTGTCTGTATTGTTTGTAATATACCAGCTTGATGGTGATATCAATTTCAAGAAAAATTTTGTAGAGCTCCCTTAACGACGCTCACTTTTTTCGTCTTTCTTTATTTGCTATCACATGATCTTGATATGCTTTATCATATGATTTTGATATGCTTGCGAGCTTCTTCCTTATTCGTCCTGTTCATCTTGCCCCCTTTTGATACAGAATTATTATCTTGGTAATGTTCTGTATCAAAATTAGTGGTGTCTTCGGAAGAAATTTCCCTTTTTATCAATGCGAGTATAGGCCAACATAGGCTTTCATTCACTTCTTTAAAGAATTTCGCTTTCATTGAGCACACTTTACATCATTTGGCTTTGAATTTTCTCCATGGATATGATCGTGACCGTTATTAGAGATACATTCTTTCTTCTTGAAGATATTGAGGCAATATATTTCTTCAGGAGGCTATACGATTGTAATCATATTCATTGACTAGTTTGCCCCCAACCCTTGAAATTTTCAACGCTTCTCTTGATCAATACCAATGGGGACTTGAATTCCCTTCCCATGGTTTAGGCCAACGGGCTCTTCATAATCAAAGCCCATGTTTTTCATCATTTTCTTACTGGCCGGACTATACTTTTGGAGGTCTTGCGGTGTCAACCTACCATGGTAGTCATTACTTTGAGTCTCTCCTCTCGTCCGTACTGCTTCTGGAATATATAATTCGATTGGCTCAGGATATTTTTCATTTACCTTAACTTGAAATCTTGTTGGAGCGGCCGAAAATGGCTTATTTCTTTCAGCATACGGTAGCGGCATCGTATAATTTGACTGTAAAATTTTTAGTTGTTCGGATGACAGCAGCGTTAACGGCGGTTGTCCCGGTCACCTTAAATGTTTTGGTACAAAATAAAACATCTTGCTTATTTCTGCAGTTTCAAATAGTACTACCTTTTCTGCCAACTTCGTAATTGCACTTTCTCGATTATTCTGTAGGGCACTACCTTCATCCTTATTCATTTTTTTGATAGCGAATTCTTTATAATAGCTAGCATCTACAAAGAAGGACTCAGCTTCTGTATACGGTCTCGCATCAGCCATCACTTTACATTGTACTCTATCTTTACAGTATTTGTAAGATTGATGCAGAGTAGAGGGTATGATATTGTACTGATGAATCCATGGCTTTCCTAGGAGAAGATTGTATGTCGTTATTGCATTTATGATGTGACAAACAACGTCAGTAATCAATTCTTCTATTTCCAACGTTACTGTAATTTTTCCAAGTGCGAACTGCCCATCTTGATTAAAACCTTGTATCATCATTCCGCTGGGGCATAGTTCTGAGCGACGATAGTTTAATTTATTTAGCATTGAGAGTGGCAAAAGATTTACCGCAGACCCATTATTTACCATAATCCGTTTAACTTTCTTCCCGCGAATATGGCCTTCTATCATTAGTGGTCTGTTATGGTCTTCCTCACAGATCAGATCATCATCAGAAAAAGAAATGACTGGAAAACAGTCCTCATGCTCATTGAGGTCTCCATGTCTACCTCTGCCAGTAAGGTTTCCCTGATGTCATGATTAGATAAGGCCTAGATCAAACTTTGTCGAAATTCTTCTGATAGCTTCAGTGCATCATAAACTCTTAATCGGGCCGGTATTCCTTTTAGATGATTTACCACGTCATAATTTACTCTCGTCATCTCATTCTTTTCCTTCATCCAGTCGCTGTTACTCTCTTTTACAATCATTTCTTTTTCAGTGGCTTCTGATTTCTGTTTTGTAGGGCTTACCACCTTCTTACCTGACCGTAGTGTGATCACCGCAACCTTCTTTACAACTTTGCCGCTTCCTGCGTTATTCGCATCTTGGTCCTTTTCTCGGACTGTAAGCATGTTTACGGTTGCCATGGAGCCTCTTCCTCTTTCTTTCTCCAATACTATCTCGCCCCTATCGATCAATTGCTCTGTTATACATTTCAGTGTATAACAGTTCTGTGTTGGATGCCCTACCAGACGATGATAACGATAGAAATCCCTCTCTCTGGTTCTTGTCACATCTTCTGGGCGCTTAGGTTCCCACAATACTATCGTGCCAGCTTTTAACAACTGTTCCATCATAGGGGCGACATCTTGTTTTTTAAAAGCGAACCCCTTATGAGAGTTCAGCATTCTTGGCCTCTTCCCATTGTACTTATTTCTTGACTTATCACCTTCTTTGCACCGGTCCGATCTTCTTTCTCTCGAATCTTTTGTGTCTTTTCTTCTTCTGTCATGATCGACAGCGTTCACAGCTGTCCTGCCAGACACTCTCCTACTCATATCATGGTGAAATGCTGGGAGCTTGCGAGTCATCAGCTCCAACGCATGGACTTTAGTAGCCAAATCACAAAAGGTCCTGATATCGGCACTAGTCAGTCCGAATGCAATTCCCGTCCCCATAGAATTTAGGCACATCTTAACTTGTTCTTTTTCCTCCAGTAGTTGTCTACATGAATCCCCTAATGTTTTTCACCTGTCTATGAACTTCTCTACCGGCTCTCCTTTTCTTTGTCGAATAGAGGCCAGTTCTGTAATAATGACGTCATGTTCCAAGGAGAAGAAGTTTGACATGAAAACCTCCTACATTTGTTCCGAGGTACGTATCGATCCAGGTGTCAAACTAGAATACCAGCAAAACGCTTTGTGTGTTAGTGATGAACCAAACAACCGCAAGCAGTACTGTGGTATTGTAGAAAAGTTTTTCATGCTAGTGATGAAGTGCATCAGATGCTCCTCCGGAGATCCTTCTCCATTGAACTTTTGAAAATCCGGGTGTTTGAAATTGGCAGGAAAAGGGATGTCTTCTACTTCCCTTGGGTATGGCGTTTGATACCTAAAACTTCTGGTATTTTCTCATTCCTTTTCTGCTCTCACCGCCTCTTCGACCACTTGCCTTTCCTCTTCTTGTGTCACAGTCCTTGCTGCAGGGGTAGACCCTAGCGACCCTGCCCCCTGTGGTGGGATGACATTAGGTTGATTTTCTTTCCCTTCAGCTGCATTCTAGGGTTGTCATTGCTTCTCTGAGATTTCTGCACTCCTCCATTAATGCATTTTGGGCTTCTCCCATTGCATTGAAACGATCCTCCGTAGTTTTTCTATAGTTTGGATTTGTTCCAGCCATGAATACTGCAGCTTCTCCACTTTTCGATGAAGTAGTAGTCGAAGGAGAACAAGAGAATGCAGATGTGACGGGGCTTGCAAAAAAGGGAGGGGACAGAGTTTCATCGAGCTTTTTCGTGTTCCTGGCAACATCAATTAACTGTGATGATGCCGATATCGGTACATCTTTTAGGGATGGCATTGGCGATCTGATGACCAAATCTTTTCCCTTTCGTTCTCTTGTTCGTTCAGCCATTGAAGCATTTAGAGACGGGAAGTCGCGCACTGTCAACTGGGGAACTGTTTGCGCTGGATAAATTCTGGAGGAGCGAGTTCAGGATTTCTTTTAACCGTGCTTCGCGTTACGGGCCCTCTGATTTTTAATGAAGGCTGATTCATTCCCAAAATTCTGAAGTTTCGTGTCCTTGTCTTACGAGAGGTCACGACGATCCAGCCCGCATTGTCTTCTGATGACTGGGGTGAGGCAGAAATGACCCCAGCTATTGCTTGAACCATGCCGGTACTCACATGACTTGATGCGTATTCTATCACGAACCCTATCGGGGTGAGTCGGAAGTTCACTTTTCTTACGGGGATCGCCATGAGTAATAAGTCGTAGTTGAATTTTCAAACTTCTTCTTCAATCATGAATCAAAGTTATAATTAGTAGTTGAAAGATTGGAGTGATTTATCTTAGAGATGAAGGGAAGGACTTCCCAGTAAGAGTTGTCATTTTGGCGTCCGTAATACGCCAAACCATGACGAATGTTCGTAACAACTTCACTGTTAATATTTTGAATAAGACAAAAACATCCCCAGCAGAGTCACCATTTTGGTTCGATAAAGAAACAAAGGCATTTGATTTAGGGAGATTGTCTTATTTAAACATAACAAAGAAAGAGTACTGGGAACATTCATCACATTTTATTGATACTGAGTTCATTTACATCCTCTTTACATCCCTTGATTCTAAGATAAATCACTTAGAAATAAAGGACTTGTGCTTTAAATATCAAAAGTTCATTTTGACAGCCTTTCGGTGCCTGATTCGATTATCTCCTAAGACTTAGGAGGAATGTCGTTCCGATCGGCAGGTCTTTAATGAACTAAAGATTTCATCAGCATAACAGCGCCTATTCCAACCATCTTCTGGGACTTAGGATGAATGTCGATTAGATCGACTGATCTTTCTCCTTTGAACCCATGAAGAGAAGAAAGCCCGGAGAAAGGAAGCTTAGTTCATGAACTTCAGCAGCATAACGGCCCTTGAACTTCACAGACTGCAGGGCAGTCTGGTTGCGTGGACCCACATAACTGATACCGGTTACGCGGTCCTGTGCAACTTCCAAGAGGCTTTCTTCTACCTTCTGTCTTCTGTTCCTCTCTGCTTCTCTTGAAAATCTTCAAGTTCTCCTTAATGAAGGAGGGGAGGGGGTATTTATAGACCCCCGCACGTGTGAAAATCCTGATCTTAGCGATGTGGGACTGTTTTTTAGTGCTTTAGGTCATTCTGAATGAAGCCCTTTGTGTAGTACATTCCGAGGTCCTGCGCAACTAATACTTTCATTGTGCGAGCCCGCACAACTGATATTGTCTGCACGGATCCGTGCAACCTATAATGGCTGCGCGGACTGTGCACTCTTGTGAAGGCTATCTCTTTCTTCTTCTTTTCAAAAGTTCCTCTTATCTCTTTTTCTTTCCTTGATTGATTCCTTCACCATTTTTTATGCCTCAACAAGTTTGAAGTTGGGGACCATATATTCCTTAGAGTTTCTCCCATGAAGGGAGTCCTTCGGTTTGGAAAGAAAGGGAATCTCACGCTGAGATTCATTGGCCCATTCTAGATACTGGACCGGGTGGGGGTAGTAGCATATCGCCTTGTTTTACCCACACCACTTGTAGGCGTGCACAACATATTTCATGTGTCCATGTTGAAGAAATATGTTCCTGATCCTTTACACATTATCAGTTGGGAACAGATGCAGTTGAGCGAGGATGATACATATGTATTGTGACCAACTCGTATCCTGGATAGGAAGGAGCAAGTATTGCGTAGCAAGGTTATCCTACTTGTGAAGGTACTGTGGACGCATCATAGTGAGGAAGAGGCTACTTGGGAGATGGAAGCCGAGGTCAGAAAGAACTACCCTCAGATTCTCAAGGAGTACGAAAAGGTACTAATTTTGAGGATAAAATTTTTCTTTAAGGGGGGTAGATTGTAACGTCCTGAAAAAATCCATACAAAGACCCGAGTACCACATCAGGCAGAAATAATTAAGACTGAATCCTTTAAAAATTAAAGGAGATTTAATTAGTGTTAAACTAGATTACCTGTGAAATTAGCACCAATCACTTTAAATACGATCTGCAAGACCCAAAACTTGTAGAATTATTAACGTCACATTACCCTAAAATTTAGGATTAATCTCTAAACCCGATTGCTCTTAGGAGTACATTGAAACTCCGTATCGGACATGGATCGCACGTCGAAAGTCTGATAGCGATGAACTTAGATGAATACGACCGTCTTATTGGACTTGACGACCATCTCAGAAATTATCCCACAACGATTTGCTAGAGTCTGGAGCGAAGTGTGTGAGAAACGTGAATGTTTTTAGAAATTAAATACGAATTTAAGTAATCTGAGTCGTGTCGCTTATGGGCCAATTATAAGCATTCAGACTGTCAGAATCTGACCCAAATTTGTCCTCGGATTAGGAGAAATGTCCCACACATACCAATATACTTGTGGCCCTGATCGAGTGTCAGTGACCGTTGAACTGAAACTGGTCCGCCACGGTCGATCTGTAAACTCGATCAGACTGAAAACTTAGCTTGATCAAGATCCAATATCAGGGAGCTTAAGTCTGACCTCATTCAGCAAAGGGACCTCCAGAACTGCTTCGTTGGATCAGAATAGACCTGATTTGACTATAACCTAAGTATAACTTGGCCCTGGGGCTATTTTCATCAGTTCTAGGCCTATATAAGGGCTTTAAAACCCCTCTCACATATTCCATACGAATTCTAAAACCCTAGCAAAGAAAAGAGAAGAAAAGGAAAGGAAAGAGAGAGAAAGAGAGAGTGAGTTGGTGATTAATCCTGGGATTCTTCCCAGGTACACTACGTGCCAAATCCACTTATTCATATCGCTATATGGGCGATACCGATTCCATACTTGGGTAAGAAAACCTATCCATAACCCATTTTAGGGCTTTTAAATAGTCTAAGAGATGATGTAGATAACCTACTTCATGCTCTATGTTTCTAATCCGCCGTTCACGAAGACTAAACGTTTAAATCAAATCCATTACGCATTTATCAGCGTAAGGTGCGGACTATATGCATTTAGGTTATGGTTTTCAAGGCTTTCAATGTCGGATAATGATTTATTACTGATGTGGGTGCCATTACACATGCCAAATGCGATGTCTGTTTCATCTTACGTATACATATAAACTATGTTGTATAAAGGGTATTCCATGTGTTCGTAGAAATAATTATATACATATAGAATTTGAAACTGCATTTGCCATGATTTATTGCCGTGTATATATACTAGTTGTATGTGTAACAATTCCTTGATGAAAGGATTTATCTTAATATGTATTATAACTAACATATGTTATGTATTTTGAAAGGTGTAAGTTAAGTGTTTGTAAAAATGTCTGAATGAGTAAGTAGTTAGTAAATTGTAATTTATATGAGTATTGAGATGTAGATCTCAATTACCTCAATTGTGTGTATAATTTCCTCTATGTATGATATATTGTAGTGTCTATGTGTTTATGGGATACATATGTATGAATTCATGTTTAAGTTGTACTTCCTAAACTGCTTAAATGATTATAGGAATCGAACTGTTTATTCACTACTACTTTCACTATCTCATGTGATTATCTATTGTAAATGATTGTGGTTGAGGCTATTATATAGTCCAGGAAATTGGTAATAGGCCATGAATTGGTGCTAAGGTTATTTTTGCCACACAAGATGTGATCGACGAATCCGTGTCGTATTACAGTTGTCAACAGTGGTTAGGCCACACGGAGTGCTTACGCACTTCATGTTGATCAACTCAACGTGTGCTCATGCTAGTCGAGCTCGTCAAGTAACCCGATAGACCCGATGTATGTTCACCATATTTGGACGCTACTGCTTGAATCTAAGGTACCAAACTTACCAATGAAACCATGTTAACCTTGGTACCTCAATCCGTTAAGACTCATGAGCTGGGCATGGTGGTATGGGATACCATGGTCGTGTCGTCAGCCTATGCTGGGGTGACGAGCCTCCCCTAGTAATTAGTGAGCAACCCAGACTCGTGAGTCAAATATGGTGGTATGGGACACTTTATTCGTGCTGTTGGCCTGCACTGATTGGTGACGAGCCCTTTATAGTGACTTTGAGTATACCTTGAAACTGCATTGAGGCGATGAGCCTTTTTGTAGTAACTGGGGTATAACTAGGCCTGTATTGATTAGTGACGAGCCCCTTTACAGCGACCTAGAACCGTAACATCGTATGAGATTTACTAGGACTGACGACCCTAGAATGGATCATTGTTTGAGAATTGATATAAGGGAGGTACCTTAGCTTCCCAACCCTGCTGTATGAAAAGGACTAATATGAACTCGGTAATCACGTTCATGCACCGCATTGAACGTGCTTTGGCGAGGAAGAGCACTTTTGGATGGTTTCCGTGTGCGCCATGAGATGAAGACACTAAGGGAGTGCAGGCGAGGGCATGCATCATTATGACATATCATTCTTACATTAACAAGAGTATCTAGGACATGTTTGATTGTATTGCTTTATCATTACTGCTTGAATGAATTGATAACATGTTAACCTTTGCCGTATAGCTCCACTGAGTTGATCACTCACTCCCATGTTCTGGGACGGTGTTAAACACCAACTAGATTCTGTCTTAGTTTCAGATGATGATGCAACCCACGAGGTAGAGTCAGAGTTTGAGGATGATGAAGAGGCATTCTCTTACATACAGTTTTCGGTCAGATTCGCATGAGTTGAGTTCGGATTGACGGGGCTTCAGGGATTATACTTATAGAGGAATATTAAATTCTTTTTGACATTTTGTATTTTAACATAACACTTGTAATTATTGACCTGGCATTGCATACATACTTTGGAGACTTATACTAGTTTATATATTCATTTTAGTCTTCTGCTTAATCTAATTCATGTGTTATGTACTAATACAGATAACATTCATCCATTTTTAAAAAAAATGCTGCATAAGTAATGTTCTGGAACTCGGGAGCTAAGTTATGCTTGACCCCTAATTTTCAGGGCATTACAAGCAGTTTTTCCATTCCTCCAACTAAAATTTGGATGATTTCTCTAATAAGGATTGTATGTATTAGAGATGGGTCAATTAAAAAGGCCTTTGATAATTATTCATGGCATTAGATTGCTCATTTAGTACCTCTTGAAAAGCTAGTATTGTTGGAAAATTTTCAGTTGTGTGAATGTTGAAAGTACAAATATCACAAACAGTTTCCTTACCCTTATCTTTCTTTAGTTTCATGGCCTCAAATTGCGCACCCTTCCTTCAGACCTCCGGTATTGCAGATTAGGTAGCCCTTACGGCCCATGGCACAGCGGCCGAACCGGCTACAGCAGGCATGGGTGCATGCGTTGACAGCTGAGGCAGCTGCGACAGAAACTTCTCAGCATTCGGCCTTTGAGGTCATGGCCCACATTGGAGGTATTCCTATACTCGTGATGGTGGACACAGGATCCACGATTTCATAGATATCATGTGCCATAGTCAGACGCATTGTGCTACCGACTATTACTATGGATGGGGTGCGAGTTTATACAGCACACGGCTCCTTTACAGATACCACCCTGATGTGTGAGGGCTGTTTGGTGGATGTGGGGGGCAAGATGATGGCCCTTGATCTTGTCGTCGACCCCTCTCTGGTTTATCTCGACGTCATTCTTGGCATGGACTGGTTGACTGCAGCGAGGGCCGAGATTGACTGCGAGACTCGTATAGTGACTGCCTACGAGCCAGAGGGCGCATCCTTCACATTTCCAGTGCGGGTAAATCTCCCCTTCCGCATACTTAGTTACGCTACTTTACTGCGAGACGCTGGTGCCCAGATACTTGAGCATACGCCAGTCATTTGTGAGTTTGAGGATCTGTTTAGGAAGATCCCTGGTTTGCAGCCTAGACGAGAGATTGATTTCACTATCGATCTGGTGCCTGGTTCCACGCCCGTCTCACTGCCGACGTATCACATGGCACCGTGTGAGATGGAGGAGTTGAGGACGCAGATTGATGGTCTGTTGGATCTTTGCCTTATACGGCCTAGTGTGTCCCCTTAGGGAGCACTAGTTCTTTTCGTGAGGAAGAAAGATGGTTCGATGCGATTATGTATTGATTATCGCAGGCTAAACTAGATCACGGTAAAGAATAAGTATCCTTTACCCAGGATCGATGACTTGTTTGATCAGTTGAGAGGAGCGCAGTACTTCTCGAAGATATATCTTTAATCAGGATATCATCAGTTGCGCATCAGGGATGAGGACGTGCAGAAGACAGCATTCAGGACCAGTTTTGGCCACTACGAGTTCCTTGTGATGTCGTTCGGTCTCATGAATGCACCAGCCGTGTTCATGGATCTGATGAACCGGGTATTTCGGCCTTTCCTCTATCGATTCATCGTTGTTTTTATTGACGACATTTTGGTATACTCCAGGAGTCGAGAGGAGCATGAGGAGTACTTACGTTTGGTCCTGGACACGCTCAGACAGCATCAGTTGTTCGCACAGTACAAGAAGTACGAATTCTGGAAGCAGGAAGTGAAGTTCTTGGGACACGTGGTGTCTAAGGATGGCATGGCAGTTGACCTATCTAAGGTGGTTGCGGTGCAGGACTGGGCGCAGCCTGGTTCTGTCACTGAGGTGAAGAGTTTCTTGGGTCTCGCTGGTTACTATCGACGCTTCATTCAGGATTTCTCGAAGATCGCGAGACCTCTATCTCAGTTGACACGGAAGGACGTGAAGTTCGCCTGGAATGACAAGGCAGAGTCAGCTTTTCAGGAGCTAAAGGACAGACTTACGTCCGCCCCTATGCTAGTATTGCCAGAGCAGGGAGTTAGATACACTATATACACTGACGCGTCTAGCGTTGGTCTGGGTTGTGTCCTGATGCAGAGGGACAGGGTAATTTCGTATGCCTCGAGACAATTAAGGAAGCATGAGGAGAATTACCCTACACACGACCTAGAGTTGGTAGCCATCATATTGGCACTGAGACTCTGGAGACATTACCTCTATGGAGAGGAGTTCAAGCTCTTTTGCGACCACAAGAGCCTCAAGTACATATTCACGCAGTGAGACTTGAATATGAGGTAGCGGCGATGGATGGAGATGTTGAAGGACTTCAAGTTCGAAGTCTCTTACCATCCTGGGAAGGCGAACCTTGTGGCTGACGCGTTGAGCCGCAAGAAGGCGATAGAGTTTACGGCTCCGCTGATGGTTGCTGAGTGGGATATGATTGAGTTTTTGAGAGACTTTGAGCAGAAACTCACTGTAGAGGAGCCGTATGAGTTCATCGCACATGTACAGGCACGATCTCGGATCGATGACCGGGTCATCGAGGCGCAGAGGGATGATGTGCATCTGACTGAGCTTCGAGAGCAGGCCAGTGATGATGCAGACGCCGAGTGGCGAGTTGGCATGGATGGGGGCTTACGTTATCGTGGCCGCCTATGCGTCCCAGATGTCCCTGACTTGAGATGAGAGATTCTCGAGGCTGCGCATTGTACCTGACTCGCGATGCATCCAGGGAGTATGAAGATGTATCGTGACGTGAAGAGGACCTATTGATGGGATGGTATGAAGACCCACATAGCAGAGTTCGTGTCTCGTTGTCTCACTTGCCAGCAGGTGAAGGCAGAGCATCGCCGACCACCTGGACTTTTGCAGCTTATGCCGATCGCAGAGTGGAAGTGGGATTTCATTTCCATGGATTTTGTTTCAGGGCTGCCGAAGACGAGAAAGGGACATGATTCCATATGGGTGATCGTCGACCGTCTGACGAAGTCGGCGCACTTCCTACCGATCAGAGTTACAAACTCTGCAGACGAGCTGACTAGACTATATAGTAGAGAGATCGTGCGTCTGCATGGAGTTCCGTTGGAGATCGTGTCTGACAGAGACACGCGGTTCACTTCTATTTTCTGGACTATCATTCAGGAGGCTATGGGTGTGAAGTTGAAGTTCAGTACTCGCTTTCACCCACAGACGGACGAACAGACAACGGGTGAACCAGATCTTAGAGGATATGTTGCGAGCGTGCGCATTGGACTTCAAGGACAGTTGGAATGACTATCTTGCATATGCGAAGTTCGCGTACAACAACAGTTTTCAGGCGAGTATCGGTATGGCACCTTACGAGGCGTTGTATATGAGACCTTGTCGCGGACCGCATTGCTGGGCAGAGGTCGGTGAGCGTAGCTTGATTGGCCCAGAATTAGTACAGGCGACGTCGGAGAAGATTGATATTATTAGACGTCGGCTTCTCACAGCGCAGAGCAGACAGAAGAGTTATGCCGATACGAGACGGAGGCCGCTAGAGTTCACAGTTGGGGATCATGTATTTTTGTGAGTTTCTCCTATGAAGGGAGTCCTTTGGTTCAGAAAGAAGGGGAAGCTAGCACCGCGATTCATTGGTCCATTCTAGATCCTCAATCGTGTGGGAGCAATGGCATACCGTTTGGCTTTACCCACGCCTCTCGCTAGCGTTCACAACGTATTTCATGTTTCTATGCTGAAGAAATACGTTTCTGATCCTTCTCATATCATCAGATGGGAGCAGGTGCAGTTAGGAGAGGATGTTACATATATCCTGCGACCGACGCGTATCTTAGACAGGAAGGAGAAGGTACTGCGTAGCAAGGTGATTTCCCTTGTGAAAGTATTGTGGACGCATCACTCTGAGGAAGAGGCTACCTAGGAGACAGAAGCTGAGATCAGAAAGAACTACCAATAGCTTCTCGAGTAGTACGAAAAGGTACAAATTTCGAGGACAAAATTATTTGTTAAGGGGGGTAGATTATAACGCCCTGAAAAAATCCGTACTTGGACTCGAGTACCGACTCGACCAGAAATCGCATAGGATTAATTCCTTTGGAAAATAAGTGTAAGTTAGCTAGCGTAATGCTAGAGTAACTGGGAAATAGTCCTTGATCACTTTAAATACATTTTACAAGACCCAAAGCGAGTAGAACCAATGACACTATAATACTCTAAAACCTCGGATCAAACTCTAAACTGGTTTGTTCTCTGGACCTCTTTGAAACTTTGTATTGGATCTAGACTGCACGTCGAAAGTCCGATACCTACAATCTTAGACCGTTAGAACCGCCTAGCTGGACTCGACAATCATTTCGAAAATCAAGTCCAACCGACATTATCAAGTTATTTCATTGAGCCTGGACTGAAGAGAGTGAGAATAGGGTTAGATTTGAAATTTGAAATTCAAATCTGGCACACGACTTGACGCGTTATTATTAAGCGTTCTGACCGTCAGAATTCGGCCAAATTATACCCTTGGATCAGGAAAAATTTCTATTTCATATCATGAGACTTGTAGACCTGATTTACGTCCGGTGACCGCTGAACTGAAACTGGACCACCACGTGCGATCTACGAACACTGATGGTCTAAAAATGGGATGTGAACGACATCCGACATATACGAACTTAAGTCCGATTGCGTTCGGCCAGGGGACCACCAGAAATGCCTTTTTGGGCCGAAACAGCCCCGATTTGGTTAGGTATCAAGTAAACATTGTTCCTAAGCCTATTTTGGGCATGTTTAGGGTTATAAAAGAGGCTTAAACCCTCACTCCTCTCACCCATCCGAATTTGCTAGAAACCCTAGCAAGAGAGAGAGAAAGTGAGAGTTTGTGAGAGAAGGTGGGAGAGTATTTCCTACTACTTGTGCTACCTGTTGCACGTGCCTAAGCCACACAATCCAATAACTTTGTCGGTGATTTCACCACGTTTCTAGGTAAGAAAATATCCCTAATACTTGATGATTTGAGGTTCCCTTGGTTCCATAGCGAAGTAGCTGATAGATCTTGTGTATTAGGTTCCCGGTTCGGCGTAGACGAAGCGTATACGCTCCGTTCGAATTAATACACCTATAAGAGAAAAGGTGCCGATTTTAGACGCTTTGATTGACTGTTTCCAACGCTTTCAATGTCGTTTAATAGTAGATTATCGACGGCAACGCCGTTTGACATGTACAACATGCCGTCCGTTTCCTGTTTCGTAAGCAGACGAAGAATATGAGATTTAGGGCATTTTAGTCATTTGTAGGAAATACTGTTTTCATCGATAATTTGCTGATGTGATTGACATGGCTTCTTGTCACATTAGGATACTAGGAATGCGTGCGTAATTAGTTTGGCGAAGAGATTCGCCTAAATGCGCACTTTGAGTCGACATACTATATGTAGACTTAAGTGTGTAGTTTAAGTGTTTGTATAAATGCTTGTATTAGTATGTATTGAATTAAATGGTGTTATAAATTAGTTTGAGATTGATTTCTCAATTAATATGCTGATGTAAATGATTTCCTAAATGTTAGCTATATGCATGATTTAATTATATGTATGAAATGCATGCGTTGGAAGATTTACTTAAGTTGTATATTATAACATGTGTTAACATGCTCACATGGTTGTATTTCATTTCCATTACTCTTACATGATGGCTGATGTAAATTCATAATTGTTTGGGACTATGCTTAGTCCAGGCAGTCGGCAACCGAGCAAGTTCGTGGTTGGCTTATCTGTGCCACGAACGACGCGTCGATGAACGCGAGTCGTGTTTTGGAGTTGGCGGCAGTGGTTAGGCCACGCGAGGTGTTTTACGCACTTCATGACGTTCTACTTGAGATACGCTCGTGCTAGTCGAGCCCGTCAAGTAACCCGACTGGCCATTGTATGTTCACCTTATATGAGTCATAACTGCTTGAACCTAGGGTACTGAACTTACCATTGTAAACACTATCAACCATGGTACCTTGATCCACAAAGACTCATGAACCGGGCATGGTGGTATGGGACACCGTGGTCGAGCTGTCGGCCTACGCTGGGGCCACAAACCTCCCCATAGTGACCAGTGAGCACCTATGACTCGTGAGCAGATTATGGTGGTATGGGACACTATATTCTTCTTATCGGCCTACACTGATCTGGCGACGAGTCCTTTGTAGTGACCGCGAGCGTATTCTGAGTCTACGGGAGGCAACGACCCTTCCGTAGTAGTGAGAGTACAGTAGGCCTGTATTGATAAGGTGATGGGGGAGCGGTGCAATAAGTATGAACAACAGCCCTGGCAGCCCTTACAGCGACCTACAAAATATACATCGTATGAGATTACTAAGAGTGACGACCCTAGACAGGATCTGTGTTGGGATTGATATAAGGGAAGTACCTTAGTTTCCCAATCCTGCTGTATGAAAAGGACTAATAATAACTCGGTAATCATATCAACATCACATTGCATATGCCTGGAATATGTGGAACACTGTGGGATGATTGCATGCTGCGGTCGTAAGATGGTGCCGTATGAGGGAGACCGTCAGTGAGGGCATCCATAACGTCATGTCATATTGCATTAACAATAGTATTAGGATTATTTAATTTACTGCTTTACTATTATCGCATGATTGATTTGAGAACATGTTAATCCTTGCTCTATTATTCCACTGAGTTAGCTACTCATTCCCACGTTTCGGAATGGTGTTTGCAACACCCACCAGACCCTGTCTTAGATGCAGGTGAGGCAGCGATCCAGGAGGCAGAGCAGGAATATGATGAGGACCAGGAGGGGTTCTCATATATGCAGTACTACGACGGCTTTGCTTAGGTGGCCTGGGTTGACGGGACTTCTCAGTGGGACTACTTTTGACATTTTGATTTTGTTTATTTATATGTATATGAGACTCAGAGATGTATTCATACTTTAGAGACAGTCGAGATCTACTTTGTTTTTTCCATACAGTGATATATATATATTCTTTAGTCTTCCGCTTGCTTTTATCACTGGCTCTGGAGTATGAATTGCAGTTTTGGTATACTTTTACTCATGTGAATGCTTTAACTCAGACAACATTGAATCATAATCATTTTTGTTGCATAAGTGACGGTCTGGAACTCGGGAGTTGAGTTTATACACGACCCCCGATTTTCAGGGTGTAACACATGGAGAGTGGGACACGCTTTGTGATGGAGGGCTCCGCCACTATGAGCCCTCCCTTAAATGAAATCATACATCAATGGATCCCTCTATGCATGGAATCACCGAAATTGAAAATCAACGGTGGAGATCCATTCCCCACCGATATGATCGGTCTAGATGACCTTTAAATACAATGAAACAAACATCATGATGGGGTCCATGGAGAATGGCCCTACCATGGATGATCATGATGATCAAAGTGGTCCATCGGCCACAACTTAGGGTCCTAAGTGAGATCCAAACCATTGATCGGTTGGCCTCACTTGGCCCATCACAAAAATAGGAAAAACTAGTATGATCTAGCACCCACCGTCCGATCTTCTTGCTCCTAGGGGTTCCTTGGCACCTTAGCTTGGATTTCAATGGATGAGATGAGGAATGGAGGGTTGAGATGGAAGATGATGGGGTAGGAAAGTGGGCCACTTGGAGCTTAGGAGTGTTTGGAGAATTCCATACGTGGGATTTTCTTTTGCTTGGAGTTTTTGGCAAATGAGAAAGAGAGGAGTTGTAAAGGGAGAGAGAGATTGATGGATGGATGTGGTGAGTGATGGTTGTGTAAGAGCTTTTTGACTTTTGAGGCCTTTTGTGTAAGAAAAGGCATGGGCATGGAAGACTTTTGTAGCATTTGTGTAAGAAAGGTATGGGTTAGGAAGACTTTTATGGTTGCTTGGAAAAAGGGTGAAAGTGATGTGTACTTGAAATGTGATGGATTGATGGATTGATTGATTGATTGATGGGATTGATGTGATTGATGTGACACATCGTAGAGATTCTCTTGGGTTTCACAACGTGCTGCGTTTTCCTCGCACCCAACGTTGGCCTACAACTCTCGACCAGGGTATCGCCTCGGCGCGCGAGTCGCGGCATCGAAACCATAACAACGGTGCGGTCGCTATGGTATTGGTCTTGGGTTAAGTCGACTCGGGTTGTCGGCATATGAATCAGGGTTGCGCATCGATATCGGTTAAGGGTCGAAGGTTGCCGGAATTCGACCGGTAAGACCGCGAAAGTCTACGGAAAGGTACGGACCAAGATACGGGTCTTATAAATAGGGGTGCCGAAAAGCAGTCTGTCGATATTATCGATCCACTTCAGATATGATCGATATTCGAATATCGATGATATCGACTACCAAGTCGATATATTGATAAATCATCCAGATGATTATTTGATTGTTGGACGCTTTTTATCCTCACTCGATTGTATCGATTGAGATTCTGAGGACATCAATAGAGCTGGTCGATTATATCGAAGCGGTAATCGATATAATCGACAATGTAAGAAAAACTTTAAAGATTTTCCTTTTTGATAACAAGTTTTCTTACACAAAAACCCTAAGATGTTCTAGTTCTTTTTAAGGGTTTAATCACCTGATGTTTTGGGACATGGGATGTGAGGCTATGATTTACCTATGACGAGCTTCCATACATCCAGTTGAGGTAGACGCTTGACTTGATCTTCCTATTAGGCGATGTTATCTGACTGACTCAACTTACAACGTAATTGACAAACCAGGGCACGTAGTAGGTGAACATTCAATCTCCCCCTTTGTCAATTACATGACAAAATATCCAAAAACACCCTAGGAACATATCTAGATAGATACATCCTAAATTTTTTGTACATGTATTAACACAATTTTACAAATTCTAATCACCCATGTACACACCCAATAAATTCTCCCCCTTACTTCAAAAACTCCCCCTTTTCTTGTGGCGGCTGCTCTCCCTAACACCTGCAACACAGATATACAATTTTCGCTCGGGGTGTTTGAATTGTTCTCCCCCTTTTTATCAGTCATTGGCAAAGGCATAAGACGTGATATTGACTGAAGATGGAGGCATATGGGAGAACCACAGATAGATAGATGTATATAAATGAGAACAGTGTAAAGCATACATCAATGAAGACACAGTATGGAGTTAATAGAGCACTTAAGGCATAAGATAAATATGCAGACCATAACTCCAAAAACTTTAATAAACCAGGGAGACAGAAATTCAAATGGTAGGAATAAGAAAACTAGATTCAGCCATAAGTAAAGTAAGCTGCCCAAGATTGGCAGAAATATCCAATGCTGCCTCAGACAGCAGCAATTTAAACCATCCAAAAAAAAAGAAAGCCCATTGGACGGCACACAAAAATAAACCAGTATTTTAGCCCAACCGTGGGCATATTCATCCAAAGAGAAAAACAGAAAAAAAAAACTGTCATACACACCACTGAGAGCATAGAACATCCAAAAAGATACTAATGTTCATATGCAAAAATAAGAGTGAGGTGTGCATGATAGCATGCATGAATCCAGCATCAAGGAGTAGAATGAGATGGCATCGTGTCATCCCGTCGGCACGTCAATAGATCCACCAATTGTTAGACCGTACTCTGAACTCCTTGAACCATTCTTTTCAGAATAGTGAGTCGTTCCTTTACTGAGTGCATGTCCTTCTGAATGACCCCAATCCTGTCCAGTTTAAGCCTTTTACCATACCCAGCAGTTGATGTGGACGGAGCAACATCTGGTCCATGAGGTGCTTCGTCAGCCATTGCATCTCATTCCATGGGATCACCACCTTCTCCTCCTTCTCCTTCTGCATGAATTTCTTCCTCAGTTTCCTCCTTATATTCATAAAATCTCAGATCCATTTTCTGAATATTTTTCTTGTTGAAAACTTTGAGGGGAAAAACTGGATCAGTTGTAGAAGAAAAGTCAATGCTCTGACAGATTCTACTAATAATCCAGGGATATGACAGATGTAAATCTCTGGAAGTGTGTATGGCATTGAAAAACTGATTTTTAATCAAGGTTGGAAGACAGATATTCATCCCGGTTGCAACAGAGTAGACTATCATCACCATAAGACTTGTTAGATCCGACAGGTTCGTGCTTCTTGGGTATAGATTAGTGGTGAAGATCCCATGCATGAATCTGAACCGAGGCTTCATATACTTATCTTTCAGGGCATTCCCTTGATGTCATTGGATATCTTGGTTATGACATATGTATTTGGTTATTTTGGAGCGCACATCTGGAAAGTCAAGATCCCAGTTTGGAAGGTCTACTGGAGCCATTTTTAGATTGAGAATCTGTGTTATGGTGGTAGGAGTGATAAATACATCATCACCATCCATGGATACTATGAAGGAAGGAGGATCAGCCACCGGGGAATGACATGCAGCAAAGAAGTTACGTGTTCTTTCCAGTTGGCATGGTCCACCAAAATCCAGGATGGGCAGCCAACCAATTGCAGCAAATAGAGGTTCTAAGTTATAAGGTGTTAAACACACCCTGTTTACTTTTCTCTTAAAGATCAACTTCCTATTAGCATATTTTGGTGGCCGTTGGACAGTAGGAGGAGGCACTGGTTGAGATGGTTCAGGGATTTCGGTTTGGGACCCACCGCATCGTGATCTTTACCATGTGGGGGTCCCTCTGTCTGGGATCGTTGCTCTCTCCCTTGAGGCAATGACCTTTGTCGAGTACCTCTTAAAGATTCCCCTGGACCGGATGCCACGTTTTTGTCCTTTCCCATGTGAAAGAAAAGGCTATTTGAAATATTGGAAAAAATGACAAAAATCCCGACAAACCAAGAGAAAAAGATTCTGATGATATTGGAAGAATATTACCTGGTTTGTGGAGAGATTTAGCTAGCCCTACTTGGCTTAGGATGATTGGTCGAGAGAATCGGTTAGGGAAGACAATTGAACCGCCCTTTAAAAAAAACCCCCTTTTTCTGTTCTACTAGCTTTTATCGGGCGCCATTTGTCGATCATATCGACCAACATATCGATTGTATCGAGAAGTTGTCGATCGATTCTATCGAGACTACCCTCGATGTTATCCATGGACACAGGACTTTTCACATTCTGAACAACCGTCGATTGTATCGATCCTCAGTCGATAAAATCGAAGAAGACCATCACTTGCATTGAAAGTATGTGCTATTCAGAATTTTCCTAAATTTGACACGCTATTGTATATTTCTTGACTTAATCAGCATATGTCAAAAAAAAAAATTGCACCAGTTCTGTACAAATATAAACATGATAATGTTTATATAAAAAAATTAGAGGTTTCCAACCTTAGATGTAACATTGAGGATTTAGCAAAAATTGCATCATTTCACCAATTATCCAAATTTCAATGCAAAATCTGAACGTGTTCTTATATGCTCAATAATTCAGGGTACAGAGTTCAGCTTTTCTTTCACTCTCCACCTTGAGACAGAAGTTTTTGCTGTGGTGACTTTTGTTATCTCACCAACTTGATCCAGTGATTTTTTCGTTCTGTCTTCCATTTTGGGTGATAAATGGGTATTTTGCATTACTCTGGTCAGATTAAGTTTATCAGTGTGGATTTGACTAGGGTTATAAGAAGTTGTCTTTAAGTATTCAAACTTGCAATGTCCCATATCACCACACAAATGACAAACTGGAGAAGTTCTTGTATTGCTACCTGAAGCAACAGATTTTCCAGTTTTCATTTTGATTTTCTCATACCCTAGGCCACTCTTATCTTTTCCAGGCCTTCCTATCCCTAACATTCTTTCAAGTTTTTCACCACTCTGAGAAAACTGAAAAACTTATAGTTTATCTCGGCAAATTTTCTAGAATTTTCTAAGTCAATACAAAGTGAGTGGTTCTCATTTTTGAGTTTTGCATTATCATATTTTAGCAGTTCAGCTTTGTTCATAAGTTTTGATAATTCTCCTTTTAGGCATAGGTTTTCCTTTTCTAATTGATCATTATCTGTGAGATATTGTTGCAAATCATTGGACAAATGTATGGTTTTTTCTAAGGTTCTGTCCAAGTCTTTCTGCGACAATTTCTTTTTATTTTCAGTCATACCGATTTTCTTAAGGATGTGGATGCTATGTATGTATAGTTGATTATAAGCATCCTGCAATTCATTTTGCTCTTTATCTTCTTCTTCTTCAATTTTCTCATTGTCAGATGAAAATGATTCAGTGGCTTGTTGTTCTTTCTCAGATTTAGTTGGAATGATCGAAGTAGTGGAGACCATAAGTATTTTCAAGGATTTTTTATCTCCATCACTTCCAGAGTCACTGTTTTCTGATTTTGACTCTTCCGTTCCGTATCATCCCATGTGGCAGCCATCGCCTTGCCCTTGGTTTTTCTGTTTGGTCATTCGGTAGATAGGTGATCATACTCATGATAGGCATAACATTGTGGTTCTTTAGTTTGTTTACCAAATTTGCCTGAAGAAGGTTTGTAGTTCACCTTTCTTCCTCTAGAAGGATGGCCTCGATTCTTCTGAAAGAATCTTCTGAATCTTTGTGCCAGCAAGGCCACTTCCTCATCTTCATCTTCTTTTTCACTCTCACTGTCCTCATGTTTTGATTTCTTAGAAGTTTTTAGGACAGTGTTTTTGGATTTTTAGGGTTGTGTGAAGTGTAGTTCAAAGGTCTGTAGGGAACCTACTAGTTCTTCTACTTTCATCTCATCAATATTCCTACACTCCTCAATTGTTGTTACCTTAGGATTGAAGCATTTCGGTAAGGATCTTAAGATTTTTCTACATATTTTAGGTGCCGGAACCTTCTCTCCCAATCCACCCATGGAGTTACAAATGATGTTCAATTTTGTGAAAAACTCCATAAATGTCTCATGCTCTTCCATCCTGAGATTTTCAAACTGTGAAGTTAAGAGTTATAGTTTAGATCTCTTCACAGTGCTTGTGCCTTCATGGATTGTTTCCAATAAGTCCCAAGCTTCTTTGGAGGTCCCACACATACTTATCTGATTGAAAATATCTTGGGACATGGCACAGTAGATGACGTTCATTGCTTTTACTTCAGCATTTCACTGTTCTTTATCAAACGCCGTCCACTTCTCATTCGGTTTGGGTTTAGTGATTGTGGTTTCATTTTCAAGTATAATTTGTTCAGATGGTACCACATATCCTTTTTCAACTACATCCCAAACTTCATGATCTAAAGATCTTAGGAAGTAATGCATTCTAACCTTCCAGTAAGCATAATTTGATCCATCAAATACTGGAGGTCTAGTGACAGATGAGCCCTCTCCTTCGGCCATATTTTTACTTCAGTCCAGATCACTCTCTAGGCGGTGAAGCCCTTAAAGAGAAACCCTCTCTGATACCAATTGAAAAAGCGGTAAAGACCACTTAAGTTGAAGTAGGAATATGTCAATATGTCCTAGAGGGGGGGGGGGGGGTGAATAGGACTTTTTAAAGATTTATAAGTTATTTTTCAGTCCTATCACACTAATCCTATTACAGAGTACAAATTAGGATTACTCAAGAATTAACTCTACTGGGCCTGATAGAGGATCCAATCACAATTACTTGTAAGATAAACAAATTTATGAATCAGATTGTGATGGATATGACTGTACAAAAGATGTGATTTCAGATAATAAGATAGAAAGGCATGTAAGGCAATCACATAAATGAAAGACAATATCAATATGAAACATAATCATTTTATAGTGGTTCTACTACTTGTCTACTCCACTCCCGGCTTCCACACTCAACCCTTGAGTGACCGGATTTTACTAAGGAGGTTTCCCATAGTTCACCTCAAACCTAAGGTTTTAAATCAGGTTCACCTTCAACCTTTACAGAGGTTTCTATTGGGTTCACCTCAAACCCTGGAGTTTTGCTGGCATACTCCTAACTAGATGTTTATGCTCTCCATGGAGCAAGGGTCTACACAACACACCTAGAGGTTTCTACTCAGTTCACTTCTAACCCTGGAGTTTTGCTGGCGTACTCCTAACCAGATGTTTATGCTCTCCACGGAGCAAGGGTCGACACAACGCACCCAGAGGTTTCTACTCAGTTCACCTCTAACCCTGGAGTTTTGCTGGCGTACTCCTAACCAGATGTTTACGCTCTCCACAGAGCAAGGGTCCACACAATGCACCCCATATGTACACTCTCGTTGAAGGCCTCCTTCGAGGACTTCAAAGGGTGAGCAACACTTAAAACCCAATCCTAGAAAGGAATGATCACAAGTGTCCTCTGGACTCTAGATACTTACAAAT
Organism: Magnolia kwangsiensis; assembly: GCA_037074715.1. Lineage (NCBI taxonomy): Eukaryota > Viridiplantae > Streptophyta > Magnoliopsida > Magnoliales > Magnoliaceae > Magnolia > Magnolia kwangsiensis. The sequence continues at coordinate 46,834,813 of CM073586.1, read as the reverse complement.
AAGTTGATGAGTCTCATTCAGCGCAATATTGAAGATCTCCTCCTTGATGTTGAAGGGTCTTCAGCTCCCTTGACCTGAGCCCAAAAGATATACTGATACTAGGCTTTAGGTTGGGTCAAGGTTATAATGGAATACCACTCTCTAAAGATTTTCCTATTACGAAGATAGAGTGTTTCCAATCATCTATGCATTCAAGGCATCCCAGCTTAATGATTTACCATTAAGATAGTAGCTGAAGGATCCTTGAATGCGAAAGTTCATTCTCTAATCCACTCTATGAGATTAATGATGAGGGTAGATTGGAGGATGAACTTCCTAAGAAAAAGGGCTTAGGTAAATGATAGGAAGGTTAGAACTCTCAAAAGCACTCTCTTCTTTCTTTACCAGCAATAAAGACTAATCTCTCTATATATAGGCAAAAGGTTCCAACGGATATAAACGGTCATATTTATGACAGAGTTCGATATCATCGAGCAATCGTCGATATGATCGAGCGTATACTGTCGATTGTATCAGCAGACCTCTCGATGATACAAACTCAATTGTCATATCGCTTTTGGAAACCTTCCACCTACTGGTCGATGGGATTGAGACACACATCGATGTTATCGAATTTCGAACTCCGATTCCATCGAGCGATGGATCGATCTATCGACAGATGAAAACAAGAGAGAAGCCTTGAAGAATTTTAGGTTTAACAGATATGATCGGGGAACATTCGATGGCATCAGAATTTGTACATCGATTATATCGGAGACCTTATCGATGGGATCGATAAATCGTATAGATTTACCTATAAGCTTGCTGGTCGATTTATGTTCGGAATCGATCTAATCGACGAGGTCTCAATATGATCGATATATGAATATCGATTTATCGACAGGCACCCCGATCAACATTAAAAACAACCTGAAATTCATGCTGGTGAAACACATGCGCTCACAATCGATATGATCGACTGACTTTCGATATGATCGATATTTGAGTTTAGATTGAATCGGACAGTCATCGATATATCGAAGCATATGTTAGTTTTCTTTAGAAAAACAGGGTGGCCGAAAAGCAGTCTGTCGATATTATCGATCCACTTCAGATATGATCGATATTCGAATATCGATGATATCGACTACTAAGTCGATATATCGATAAATCGTCCAGATGATTGTTTGATTGCTGGACGCTTTTTGTCCTCACTCGATTGTATCGATTGAGATCCCAAGGACATCGACAGAGCTGGTCGATTATATAGAAGGGGTAATCGATATAATCGACAGTGTAAGAAAAAACTTTAAAGATTTTCCTTTTTGATAATATGTTTTCTTACACAAAAACCCACACATCCAGTTGAGGCAGACGCTTGACTTGATCTTCCTGTTAGGCGCTGTTGTCCGACTGACTTAACTTACAACGTAATTGACAAACCAGGGCACGTAGTAGGTGCACTTTCAGCCTCTGCTCGATAATCTTGTAACAACTCATCTGCCCGCTGAGCCTCGATCACCCTTGCGACAAGAGAGAGTTAAATCGATAGGTTCGATAGCTGAACGATAGAAAACTGTAGACCAAAATTGAAGTCGTACTCTACTATATTCTCGAGCATCCTCCACTCCTGAATCATCATATGTGCCATTAGGCCCTATGGCTGATGACTGAGGGCATCCGCCACCACATTTACCTTTCCTAGGTGGTACTGGAAATAAAAATTAAAATCTTTTAGGAGCTCCATCCATCGTCTCTGCCTCATGTTCAGCTCAGACTGTGAGAATAAATGCTTCAAGCTCTTGTGGTCGGAGAAGAGCTCGAACCTGACCCCATAGAGATAGTGTCTCTACACCTTCAGTGCGAAGATAACTGCTGCGAGCTTTAAATCATGCGTGGGGTAGTTCAACTCATGGACCTTAAGCTGGCGAGATTTATAAGCCATTGGTTTCTTGTACTGCATTAGGACAGCACCCAAGCCAATACGTGAAGCATCATTAAATATAATAAATTCATCACTCCTAGAAGGAAGAGTGAGGACAGGATCGGACATTAGAAAGTCCTTTAGCTCCATGAATGCCCACTCACATGCGTCAATCTAAACAAAATCTACACCCTTCCGAGTCAACCTGGTCAACGAGGTTACAATACGAGAGAAGCCCTCAATGAAACGCCAATAGTATCCTACTAAATCAAGGAAACTATGGATCTCGGACGCAGTCGTGGGATGGCCCCACTGATGTATTGCCTCAACCTTCGAGGGGTCCACTGTGACACCCTCCCTCGTCACTATGTGACTGAGGAACTTCACCTCCTCATGCCAAACTCACACTTCTCCAGCTTCGCATATAGCTGGTCGGCATGAAGGGTCTGCAATGCGATCTCCAAATGCTGCATATGCTCCTCACGGGTCATTGAATATATTAGGATGTCGTCAATGAAGACCACAACAAACTGATCAAGATATGGACGAAAGACCTTGTTCATCAACTGTATGAAGATCGCGTGTGCATTGGTCAGTCTGTAGGACATGACCTGAAACTCAAAATGACCATTATGCATCCTGAAAGCTATCTTCGGGATGTCCGCCTCTCGGACCAGAATTTGATGATAACCAGAACACAGGTCAATCTTCAAAAAAAACTATGCACCCTGCAGCTAATCAAACAAATCATCTATCCTCAGGACCGGGTACTTGTTCTTAATCGTGACCTGGTTGAGCTCGCGATAATCCACGCAAAGCCTCAATGAGACATCCTTCTTTCTGATGAAGAGTACCGGTGCTCCCTAAGGAGAACTGCTCAGACTAATGAATCCCAACTCACACAACTCGTCCAACTATCCCTGCAACTCACGCAACTCCATCGGTGTCATACAGTATGGGGCCTTCAAAATAGGAGTGGTACCAGGCACGAGATCAATCTGGAACTCAATATGCCGACTCGACGGTAATCCTGGAATCTCCTGGAACACATAGAGAAAATTATAGACAATTGGCCACTGATCAATATAAGCGAAAAAAGGTTCCTCAACGGCGCAGGACATCAAGCAAGACAATGGCTCTCCTTCGGGCTCTGCAACGAACTAAAACTGCAGCAAGCCTAGTATGCAGAATGTGACTGTCCTTGCGAAACAATCTAAGATGGCGTATTACTCGGCAAGTCAATCCATGCCCAAGGTAACGTCGAAATCCAACATCGGCAGTACGAATAAGTCAGTGGACAAAAAGATATCACCAACCAGAATAGGGTAAGATGAACAAAAATGGCCCAATACTGTGGTCTTCCCTAAGGGCGTTAACATGGTCAATCCCTCACTAGTAGACTCTGTCGGCAATCTAATCAATCAAAAAAAATCCTTAGACATGAATGAGTGCGAAGCACCAAAATCAAATAATACTTAGGCGATGCATGAAGAGACACAAAGTATACCCTCAATGACTCCTCCGGAAGTCTGCAGGTCTTACTGAACCGTATAAAATCTAGCCTGAGCTGGCTAGGGAAGTGCCTGTCCCCTATGGGGTCCCTGGTGTTGTTGTTACCTCTGCAGCGGCTTGTATTATTGTCTCTACTGCTGCTAGGGTCTCGGCGGCTGAGGTAGCTGCGGTCGGTGCTGCTGTGGTCGCTACTACGCTAGAGGCTATTGCTGTGAAGGCTGTTGTGGTGCTCTCGGCTGCTACTGCTGAGGTCAGGGACACTCCCACCCATGATGTCCTATCTCACCACATCCATAGAAGGTATCAGAAAGTTATCTCTGAGGTGGTACAGCTAGAGTTACCGATGGTGCTACTGGTGCTCTGGCGGATGGGTCACTCTTGTATCTCTGCGGTCGTCGACACTGCTGAGAGCTACTGGAGGGGGCCTAACTCTTTCAGCCTTTCCTCTGATCTCGATCGGTCTGTGAGCTGGCCCACTCAATCTCGTAAATCTGGGCCCTCCGTACTACCACCTAAAAGGTCAGGAGCTCATGCCTAATAACATGGCCTCGAAGACTGTAACGCAAGCCGTTCCTGAAACGGTGAGCCTTCTACCCCTCATCATTACCAGATATGGCACAAACCTTGATAGCGCCATAAAACGGGCAGCGCACTATGCCACGGACATGTCCCCCTTCACCAAAGTCTTGAACTCTAATGCTCTCTGATGGCGAATGTGGTCAGGAAAGTACTGTTGCTCGAATCAGTTAATAAAATCCTCCCATGTCTAGACATAATCAGGTCCTGCAACACGGGTGATGGAGGTCCACCAATGCTCGACCTCTCCCTGGAGAAGAAATATAGTCAATCGAACTCACTGTTGGGTCGTACATACCATTGTATTAAAAATATTCTCCACATCGGAGTGCCACCTCTTAGCTGCTGTCGGATCTGGATTGCCATGGAAACACGGAGGATCGAGCTGTCTGAACTCATGAAGAAGAGCGCTCGCTGGTCCTGCTCGACCTGAGCTGGTGAAACAACTGGGCACCTGCCCTGTCCCTGAAGTGTAGCCGACACAGCCTGCAACATCTGCTATAACTGAGATCAGATCTACACCAATCTCAGGTGGAGGAAAGACATCCTTAGGCTGGGGAGCAGGGATCTCTAGGGGTGGAACGGGAGGGAGTCACAGATGGTGGAGCGGGAGTCGATCGAGTCACTCTCCTGTGCGGCAGTCCTATTGGAAAGAACAAAGGCGCCTATTAATCCTTGAAAACTCTCGAAGGCACTTTAAGGGACTAAATCGGAAGGTTACGCACTCGAAACCTATTCGTCTTAAACCCATAGAAAACATGTGATGTTATTCTTGGTCATTCCCAAGTTATGCTTTAATACCAACTTCTGTCATGCCCCGAACTCGAAAAATGAGTTCATAAAATTTTAAATTATCGAATTCAGCATTGACAGCCTCCATAGTACCCCATTCTCGGTTCCTAGTACTCATACACCAAGTTTTGAACTTGAGATCTTACAAGGAGGACTTCAAACATAATTTTGTTTCAAAACAATCATAACCCATGAACATTAACCACAAGAATATCATTACAAAATCCACTATGATCAAAAACTTTGAGTACAATGCGTATGAAGGAAAATATAAGATAATGATAATAATAGAAACTTCAAAAGCTCGGCTGCACGCTCCAATTGTGATGAGGCTACTCCTACATACTGGCATCATCTGCAAGAATTAATCATGCATAAGCTTATAGAAAGCTTAGAGGGTGGTGTAAGTGTGTGCGTAGTATGAACGTTCTTAGAATGTAATGCACAGTAATGCGGAATCATGCTGATGGGTACATGAATGTAATCATCCGTACCAAGGCTATGCGGTACAAGACATGAATACTATCAGCCATATGAAGGCCATGCGATGCGAGATGCAACTCAAGCATACCAATACTCATCAAATATTAGTATAGTTCTCATTATGGATAATCACTGGGGTTTAGTACACTCCAAATGGCACTGCCCCTCTCCTAGCCGCACAGTCCAAGTGAGCGTAAGAAATCTCACTATCCGTCTGGCTAATAGTCTGTCAATACCTATCCAGCACATCGATAGCAGACCCATTCATGAGCTGGTCAAACTCAGCCTAGTAATGCCCCCTACCCTTAGGCGAGTAAGGCCATACCACTTTTCAACTGACCATGACACAGTGGGAGACATGGCCTCTTGGTATTCATCCCTAGTGCGCTCACATATCCACTCAGTTTTGACGTTGGAGTCATCTTTTGGTATCATTGAGTTTAGGAATTTTCACCAAGGGACATCTATAGCACCCCAATGCTTAGTAACAATATTTCCGGTGTCCGATCCTACCATCCACAATGTGTCTGTGAAAGTCATAGCCCTGATGTCACTAGGGCGTATAGTAATCATGTCATACAAATACGAAGTGCATGAATCACACTATCAGTCATGCAACAATCCTGCGCGTACTGCACGCTGATAAAGGGCAACTCCACCTATCAGGGAGCCCATAAATAATTTTTCCGAAGACATATGCTATGATTAGTCACTCCTCATATCAAGCATACATATGTATGAATCATGAATCTATATTAAACATGTTATATGGTGATGGGCTCTGTTCTTAACAAAGATGGGCCTAGACGGCTTACACACTATAAGTATGGGCCTAATAATGGACCCTAGGGAGAGTGACAATGAGGACATTTAACCAGCATCATCCTACAATGTGGGTGTCAAATCATTATTGCTCCCAAGGCATAGCTCGCCATAAACATCATTTCATATACCATGGTAGAATCATACATTACAATGGACCTCGTGTATATCCCATTGGACCTCAACCCATGGCATCAAATACACCTAATGGGTCGTATCACATGGGCCTCATATATATCAAAGTGGGCCTCAACATCAGGTCTCATATATCACATCAGGTCTAATCAAATGAGCCGAGACAATGGGTTAAATCAATTGGGCCAAGTTGAATGGGCCGAGTCAATTGGCCCATCGAGTGGGCCACGCCAATCATTCATCAATAGAAATCACTATAGAGCATTAAATAAATGAATATATAAATAAATAAAATGAATCATATCCAAAGATCATCTGGACCATACTACAACTAACAGTGGTGATATTAATTTTCCATTTTCAAATTCCAGTGGGCCCACCACAACATTTAATTTCCATCCAGACTATTTCCATGGTCACAAGGACCTGGGGAGAAACAAATATCATATTGATCCAAAACTTTTGTAACCCAGAGGGGGTTTCAATGGTAGGCATTCACTCCACTTTTTTATATAGTGTGGTCCACCTAACAACTGGATCTGTCTCATTTTTTATCTCAGGCCTTAAAATGAGCTTTCACAATGGTTGGAGGGCTTGGTTGCAACACATGAACCATGGTGGATTTCAAAATGGTTAGATGGTTGGGATGCAACACATGCACTATGGTGGCTTTCAAGATGGTTGGATGGTTACGGTGCAACACATGCACCATGGTGGGTCCCATGTGGATGGACAACATAGGTAAGGCATATAGCTCATGGTGGGGGCCACACTCATAGAAGGTATGGAGCACATACATCAGTGGGTCCCACGTGGGGCCCACCATAATGTTTATTTTCCACCTAATCTGTTGATAAGGTCATGTAGACCCATATGAAGAGAAAAAATAAATTTCATAATTATCCAAAACTTCTAGATCGTAGAAGTTTCAAGGGTAGGCGTTCATCCCACCACTAGTTTTGCAGTGTGGCCCATGTAATCAACGGCTGGATGGTGTGGATAGAACATGTACATCATTAGTGAGTCCCACCGTCCAGTGGTGTGGACGGTGTGGTTAGAGTACATAAGCCATGGTGGCTTCCACCGTCCAATACTATGGATGGTGAGAATAAAACACAAACATCATTGTGGGTCTCACATGGGACCCACTGTAATGTTTATCTGCCATCCTATCTATGAATAAGGTCACACAGACCCTGATGGAGAGGAAAATCAAATTTCATACGGATCCAAAACTTTTGTGAATCCAAAAGGATTCCAATGGAAGATGGTTCAATCCTCACTGTTCCCTGTGATGTGGGTCATTTGAGTTCTAAATATGACTGATTTTAGGGTTGGCCCACAGCTAGAAGGGGGCCCACCCAATGAACGGTGTGGATGTACATCACACATCATGGTGGGGCCACGTTTGGGACCGTGGGTCCTTGCATTTCTCATCCAAGTGCAGACGGAGCCATCCAGATGGCAGCAGTAGGTGTTAATGCTGTTGTTTGGTTAAAAATATTTTTTTTAAAAAAAATACATTTTCTAAGGAATTTCCTAGGTGGGGCCCGCATCAAGTGAATCTACTCCAGCCATTGGTTTCTATGGCTCAATACAAGCCCATCAAGCCCAATATTCAGTGGTTTTTGGTGTACAGAAGTATCAGGGTGTATTTCAACAGTCACAGTATTATTTTATATGCTATGGCACGCCAGAAGGTGAGATTAGCATCATTTTTCGGCTCAATGCCTAAAATGAGCGGGGGAATGGGATAGACGACATGGATTAAAGACATACATCGAGGTGGGGTCTGTAGGAGTGGTCCACAGATCACCCTTAGCCACCCCCACACGTCAGTTCACATCACACTGTCACTCACACCCCCACATCAGTTTACGCTTCATGGTGGAGCCACAGGCATCATGGTGGGTCCCACATGAACGTGGCCCACCATGTATATATATATATAATGTTCATATTATATTGATATAATATAAATATAATTATTATATATGCTATATAGATGGTAGATCTTTCCTAAAATGCGGTGGGCCACACCATCTGATGGATGGAGTAGATTTAACACAAATTGTTGGGGCCCACTTCATTCTAGGGGGAGGATAGAGAGAGAGAGAGAAAGAGAGAGGGAGAGAGATAGAGAGGAACGTGAGAGACAGTGATGGAGAGGAGGGATCCCACTACTATGGGCCCTCCATTTCTTACATTACATACTTTAAACGGGTCCCACCACATGTGGCCCCAAAAAAAGACAATTAGCGGTGGATCACCCACCTGTTGACCTTCTTCTTGGTCCCTTAGCCTCCTTAGCTCTTTGCCTTTACTTTTGGTGGTGGTTAATGGAGTTTTGATGGTGGGGATGAAAGATGAGAAGGTGAGCCACACTTATTATTTTTGGAGAGCTTGGGAAGATTTGGACGTGGGGTGTTGTTGCTTGGGAGGTTGTTTTTAAGAAATGAGGGAAAGAGAGGAGTGACGGGATGAAAAGGTGATGGAGTGATGGGTGATGGGTGATGATGTTGTAAGAGAGGGATGAGTGGAGTGATGGATGAAGTGATTTAAGGGTTAACTTTGGGAATGGGAAGGGATGGGTTGTTGTACTTGGGGTATGAAGTGTACTTGACATTGATTGATTGATGAGACATGTTGTAGAGATTCTCTCGAAGTTCGCAATGCGCGACATTTTTCTTAAAATGAATGTGGGCCCACATCTTCTAGCCCGAGTATCGGATCGATGCGCGAGTTGTTGCGATGGCAGGGTCGTAAGATACAAGTTTCGGGTTGTGCCTACTTGGTATGCAGGTCTCAGCTTAGGATTGTGTGCAAATATCGGATACAGGTCGAGGGTTGCTGGAATTTGACTAGGAGGATCGCGGAAGCCTATGAAATGGCACAATCTATGTTACGGGTCTTACAAAATTTCCAATCACCGAATATGGTGCCGACAACCTCCGTAGAATCCCATTCTCAGCTTTCAATGCCCATCTATTAGGTTCTGATCTTGGGATGCTACAAGGAGGATTTTCAACATCAGTTTGATTCGTAATAGGCATAACCCACAAACAATAACTAAAAACTCCATCACATTTTCACTATGATCAAAATTTACAAGTACAAAGTGCATAAAAGGAAATACAATGATGATAGACAAAAGCTTGAAAATGATCTGCCACGCACTCTAGCCTTAGCGCTACTGCGATCCAACATCACTTGCACGCAATGGTTGTGCATAAGTTTATGGAAAGTTAAGAGGGCGGTGAAGGTGTGTACGCAATGTAGTAATACAATTATGCAATATCAGAGTAATGCAAAATATGCTAATGAATCCATGAATACTATTGGTCGTACCATGGCCATGCGATGCAAGGCATGAATGTTGTCGGCCAAAATAAGGCCATACGATCCAAGGCATGAATGATGTCGGCCATACCAAGGCCATACGATTCGAGATGCAACTCAAGCATACAAATCCTTATCTAAGTCCACATATCAATACAGTTCAACTCTAGAATATAACCGGGGTCTAGTACACTTCAACCAGATTACCACCCCATCGCGCCTAACAAGGTGAGTGGAAAAGACCTCACTATTCTCCTTCCAATATCGGACTCGGCTAGTCGATAGTGGACTCATTTCTCGAGTTGGTCAAACTCAGCCTAGCTTTGCCCCTTCCTCTAGGGTGGGTAATGCTACACCCCCTTCCAGCCAACTGCGAAAAAGTGAAAAGTGCAGCCTCCTAGTAATTGGCACTCGGCGCCCATGCATCCACTCGATTTAGATGTTAGAGCAACCTCATGGTACCATAAGAGTTTAGGGACTTTCACTCAGGGATAGGTGCCATAAGGGTTTAGAGACTTTCACTCAGGGATATCTATAGCAACCCATGTAGAATAAGATTTCTAGTATCCAATCCTATCAATCACGATATGCCTATGGAGGCTATGGCCCTGATGTTGATGGCCCTGATGTCGCTAGGGCATATAGTATACATGTCACACAATGCAAGATGTATAAATCACGCAATCCAATCATACAACAATCATGCACATACCTCACGCTCAAATGGGCATCTCCCTTCACCAAGGAGTCCCATAACAATCTGCCCAATGACATGTGCTATGGTTAGTCACTCATCTCATCACAAGCATATAGCTGATGCGCATGGGCATGTATCATGATGTTATGTTGTCACATACTCATAATCGGTAGCGACGGCCGGTGTCGGCCTCGATAATCAGCACCAATAATCAGCATCAATGATCAACATCGATAATCAAGGTTGATAATCGACGTCGGCATCGATAATCGGCACCGATAATCAGCACCAATAATTGGCACCGACAAATAGCATATATAAGGTGAGGTCCATAGATGATCAACCGATCAACCATATCTAAAGATCAGCACTCGACCGTGGTTATATCAAATCCCACTTATTTGGGTTAACCCACGAAGAGAATGGGCCTAACAAGGCCTAAGGGAAGGTCACAATGACAACATATAACCATCATTACCCCATAATGTGGACATCTAACCAACATTACTCCCAAGGAGTGGCCTACATAAGGAATTCATAAATAATGTAATGGCCACACACTATATTGCATTGGGACTCACTCATGGGCCTCACATAAATCGCATCGGGCTTCATATACATCTGTAACACCCCAGATTTTGGCTAATCTGGGATTAGACGTCCTTAGGCAATGGGTTAACTAAAACACCTGAGAAATCGCTCAGAACCCAATTCCATAGCCAAAGAAATCACGTATGATTAATTCCTTTGAAAAATAAGTATAAGTTAGCTAGCGCGACGCTGGAGTAGCTGAAAAATAGTCCCTGATCACTTTAAATACATTCTACAAGACCCAAATCGAGTAGAACCAACGACTCTATAATACTCTATAACTTCGGACCAAACTCTAAGCAGGTTTGTTCTCTAGACCACTTTGAATCTTTGTATTGGATCTAGACCGCTCGTCGAAAGTCCGATACCTCCTATCTTAGACCGTTAGAACCGCCTAGCTGGACTTGACACTCATTCCGAAAATCAAGTCAAACCGATAATCACAGGCTATTTCATTGAGCCCGGACCGAAGAGAGTGCGAATAGGGACAGTTGGAATTTCAAATTCGAATCTGGCACACGACTTGACGCGTCAGTATTGAGCATTCTGACCATCAGAATTCATCCAGATTACACCCTTGGATCAGGAGAAATTTCTATTTTATATCATGAGACTTTCAGCCCTGATCTACGTACGGTGACCGCTGAACTGAAACTGGCCCGCCACGTGCGATCTGCGAACCCTGCCGGACTGAAAACTTAATACGTGCTAGATCTGGTACGCATGAGTTCAAGTCCGATCGCATTCGACCAGGGGACCACCAGAAAACATCTTTTGAACCGAAACAGCCCCGAATTGGATATGCACTAAGTAAACTTCGTTCCGGAGCCTGTTTTCGACATTTTTAAGCTTATAAAAGGGGTTGAAACCCTCATTCCTCTCTCCCATCCGAAATTGCAAAAATCCCTAGATTGGGAGAGAGAAAAGGTGAGAGTTTGTGAGAGAGAGTAGGAGAGAATTTCTTGCTGCTCGTGCCACCTGCTGCAAGTGCTTAAGCAACGCACTCCAATCACTTTTCCGGCGATTCCAACGCACTTCTAGGTGAGGAAAACCTTCAACACTTGCTGATTTAAGCTTCCGTCAATTCCATTAGCGATGTAGCTTATGTAGCTTGTGTATTAGGTTCCCTATTCGCCGTAGACGAAGCGTATACGCTCCGTTCGAATTTGCACATCCATAAGAGACAAGGTGCGGATTTTAGACGCTTTGATTGACTGTTTCCAAAGCTTTCAATGTCATTTAATAGTAGATTCTTGACGGCAACGCCGTTTGACATGTACAACATGCTGTCCATTTTCTGTTTCGTAAATCAACGAAGAATATGAGATTTAGGAAATTTTAGTCATTTGTAGGAAGTACTGTTTTCATTCATATTTTGCTGATGTGATTGACATGAATTGTTGTCGCATTAGATTGTTAGGAATGCATGCATAATTAGTTTGGCGAAGAGATTCGCCTAAATGCGCATTTCGGGTCGACATACTATATGTAAACTCAAGCGTGTAGTGTAAGTGTTTGTATAAATGCTTGTATTAGTATATATTGAATTAAATGGTGTTATGAATGAATTTGAGATTGATTTCTCAATTAATATGCTGATGTAAATGATTTCCTACATGTTAGCCATATGTACGATTTCACTATATGTATGAAATGCATATGCTTGATGTTGCACTTAAGTGGTATGCTATAACATGTACTTGATGATTTCCTTATGATTTAGTTTGAGATTGAATTCTCAATTAATAGGCTAATGGAGAGGATTTCCTATATGTTGGCGATATGCTTAATTTCATTATATGTGTGAAAGACATGTGTAGGAGGATTTACTTAAGTTGTACGTTATAACATGTGTTAACATGCTCACATGGTTGTATTTCATTTCCATTACTCTTACGTGAATGCTGATGTGATTCCATGATTGTTTGGGACTATACTTAGTCCAGGCAGTCGGTAACCGAGCGAATTCGTGGTTGGCTTATCTTGGCCACGAACGACGCGTCGATGAACGCGAGCCGTGTTCTGGAGTTGGCGGCAGTGGTTAGGCCACACGAAGTGTCTGACGCACTTCATGTCTTTCGACTTGAGATGCGATCGTGCTAGTCGAGTCCGTCAAGTAACTCGACTGGCCGTTGTATGTTCACCCTGCATGAGTCATAACTGCTTGAACCTAGGGTACTGAACTTACCATTATAAACCCTATCAACCATGGTACCTTGATCCACGAAGACTCATGAGCCGGGCATGGTGGTATGGGACACCGTGGTCGAGCTGTCGGCCTACGCTGGGGCCACAAACCTCCCCGTAGTGACCAGTGAGCACCTAGACTCGTGAGCAGATTATGGTGGTATGGGACACTATATTCTTGCTGTCGGCCTATATTAATAAGGTGATGGGGGAGCGGTGCAACGAGTGCGAGCAACAGCCTTGGCAGCCCTTTGTAGTGACCGCGAGCGTATTCTGAGTCTACGGGAGGCGACGACCCTTCAGTAGCAATAGAGTACAGTAGGCCTGTATTGATAAGGTAATGGGAGAGCGGAGCAACGAGTGCGTGCAATAGCCCTGACAGCCCTTGCAGCGACCTACAAAATATACATCGTATGAGATTACTAGGAGTGACAACCCTAAATAGGATCTGTGTTGGGATTGATAAAAGGGAAGTACCTTAGTTTTCCAATCCTGCTGTTTGAATGGACTAATAACAACTTGGAAATCATATCACCATAACATTGCATGTGCCTGGAAGATGTGGAGCACTCTAGGGAGTGTGGCATGCCGCGGTCGTAAGATGTTGCCGTATGAGGGAGATCGTCGGTGAGGACATACATCACGTCATGTCATATTGCATTAACAACAGTATTAGGATTGTTTGATTTACTGCTTTACTATTATCGCATAATTGATTTGATAACATGCTAATCTTTGCTCTCTTATACCACTGAGTTGATCACTCACTCCCACGTTACGGGATGGTGTTTCCGGACACCCACCAGTCCCTATTGTGATTGCAGATGATGGCGCGGTCTGCAAGGCGGAGCTGGATTTGATGATGATGAGGAGGATCTCTCCTTTATGCGTGATCTGATTGACGGGATTACAGGGAGGTCGATTAGATACATTGACACTTGTCATTTTATATTTTTAGCGCCCTCATGTATATTCATTTTGTTTACTTTTGAAGTATACATGTATGTGTATAACCTGGTAATATATTCACACTCTGGAGACATACAACAGTTTATATATGTTATACATACTATTACAGTCTTCCGCTTGCAAATTTAACTGTCTCCGGAGTATGATATCCTGTTCTGGCTTAATCTCACTCATGTTTAATACATTATCACAGACAACATTCAATCATACATATCTATGTTGCATAAATAACATTTTGGAACTCGGGAGTTGGGTTTTTGCTCGACCCCCCGATTTTCGGGATGTTACAACATCAAATGGGCCGATTGAATGGGCCAACTAAATGGGTCCAATCAAGTAAGCCGAATCAATGGGCCGATTCAAATGGGCCGACCAAATTGGCTGAATCAAATGGACCGACCAAATGGGTCGAATCAAATGGGTTTAATCAAATGAGCCGATCAAATGGGCCAAATGTATATCAAATCAGCCCCACCCTTATGTATTTGAGATCCGATCTATACATAAGTTATCATAGAGATAGATGAAATGAAAATAATTATCAACTTAATTGGAAACTACCGTGGCCCTTAGGAGTTTGAAATGTGGATGTCACTGCCCTCTATTTGAATGGTGGGGTCCACTTGAACTTTAGATCTGACTCACCCATTGTCCATGCTATAAAATGATCTCACAATTGGTGGGATGGCATGGATACAACACATGCATCATGGTGGGCCCCACCGTTCAAACAGTGGACGGTGTCAATAAGACACATACATCAATGTGGGGACTGTGGGCTCTCAGTCATCCAAAGGTGTAGCTAATAGCTGTTGTACATGCAGCCTGCAGCACGAAAGGGCAGAGGTGGGCAGTACACATACAGCCCTGCTGCATTAAAAGACAGAGGTGGGTCACACGTGGGGTGGGTCCCACCGTCCAGAGACGGTGGATGTCCCACACGTATCACAGTATGGCCCACCAATATGAATGGATGGCGTGGGTGGGTCCCACAGACCCCACTGTCCGATCACACTTCACCGTTAGCCACCCTACTAGGGAATCAGTTCCAAGACATCAACATTGAAACGAGGTACCTTTCATCCAGTCTACCACTAGAGCTATGGATCTAGATGTGGATAAATGCATCAAGGAGGGCCCCACACAGATGTGGGTCCCACCGTCCAGGGGTGGGGGACGGTTTGGATAAAACACACACTATGGTGTGGCCCATCAAAAGGGATGGATGAGGTGGTTGGGTCCCACGAACCCCACCGTCAGTTAACACTTCACTGCTAGCCCCACCCCACGTCAGTCCACACTTCACTGTTAGTACATACCCAGCGTCGGTAGACCTCCACTGTTAGTTAACAGTTCACTGCTAGCACACACCTAGCGTCAGTGCACCCTCCAGTGGTGTGTCCGCTGGATGGACGGTGTGGGTGTGCACCTCATCAAGGTGGGTCCCACATGGACCACCTATTTTGGATCAATCTAATAGTTGGGTTTCCCTTTCATCCGGGCCTGTGTAACCGCCCGGTCATGCAGGCCCCAAAAAGGGATCAAGGTGGCCCACTATTTCGATGGCATATACACACATCATAGGTGGTATGATCATAGAAAGAGAGAGAGAGAGAGAGAGAGAGAGAGAGAGAGAGAGAGAGAAAGAGAGAGAGAGAGAGAGAGAGAGAGAGAGAGACAAGTCGGAGATAACAGACGGGCCTCGCCACTCTGGGCCCCTCTTAGATACAAGCATACATCAAAGTGGGTCCCACCATATGTGGGCCCTTAGATCATAAAAACCAATACAAAAAGGAATAAAGATGTGGGTTCAAGATCATCCACCATCCACTTCTTCTTACTCCCTTGACTTCATTTGCTCCTTAGCTTCGATTATAACGGAAGAGATGGAGTTTTGATGGTTTAGATGGGAGATGAAAGGGTAGGAAGTGGGCCACACTAAAGCTCCTCCATGAGAGCTTTGGGAGAGCTTGGACATGTGGCTCTTTGGTTACTTGGAAATGAGTTTGAGAAATGAGAGAGAGAGTGTTGTAAGGAGAGAGGGAGCGATGGGTGATGGATGTGGTGAGTGATCGGTGTGTAAGAGCTTTTTGACTTTAGGGGTAGATGATGTAAGAAAGGTATGGGGTGTGTAAGAACTTTTTGACTTTTGGGGTTGCTTGGGGATGGGTGTGAGGTGATGTGTACTTAACATGTACTTAACCCTTGATGGGATTGATTGATTAATGGATGTGACATTCGGTAGAGATTCTCTCAGGTTTTGCAATGTGCAGCGTTTTCCTCGAACTGTACGCCGGCCTACATCTCCTGGTCTGGGTATTGCATTGGGGGGTGAGACGTGGCATCCGAACCACGATGATGGTGGGATCGAAAGGGCACGAGTCTTGGTTTGAGTCCACTCGGGTTCTCATGATTTGGCTTAGGATCGCGTGCAAATGTCGAAGGTTTTCAGAATTCGATAGAGAATATCCCGGGAACCTACGGAATGGTATGGGCTATGATGCAGATCTTACGGCTCTCCCCACCTAAATAGAAATTTCATCCTCAAAATTTACATAATCATCACAACTAGATATAACTCATGAGGAATAAGAAACATAACCTCATCATATAAAATTAGAGATAACATACAAAATACAACACATGATCAATCATTAAAAAGATGGGGATAGCGCTCTCGACTCTCGACCTCGCGGTCTCAAGAAGCCTCCTCAACAGAATGGTCACCCCACTGAACCTTCACCAACGGAATGACCTTGGTCCAGAGGACCTGCTCCTTCAGATTAAAGATACGAACTGACTGCTTGATGTAAGTAACGTCCTCACGAACCTCCGACGGCTGCCAATCAATAACAGGAACGATGTCTGACCCATACTTCCTCAACATAGAGACATGAAAAATGTTGTGGATGTTGGATAACTGAGATGGCAATAGTAAGCCGATAGGCCACGGCACCAACATGCCCAGTGATCCCAAAAGGTCCTATGAATCTTGGGGCAAGCTTGCCCTTCACTTCAAAATGAACTATACTCTTCATGGGCAAGACCTTGAGATACACATGGTTCCCTATATCAAACTCCAAGGGACGACGCCGAAGATCAGCAAAACTCTTCTGCTGCTCTGAGCTATACACATCCTTTACCTGATGATATCGATTGCCTCAGACGTCTGCTGCAGAAGCTTGGGACCTAGAAGATGGCGCTCTCCAACCTCGGTCTAATAACTCGGTGATCTGCATGGTCTGTCATATAGTCCTCAAAAAGAGTCATGTCAATGGTCGCCTGATAATTATTATTGTATGCAAACTTAGCCAATCGTAGATACTCATCGTAGCCACCCCCAAAATCAATCGCGTAAGTCCGAAGCATATCTTCAAGGATCTAGTTGACTCTCTTAGTCTTGTCATCGGTCTGCGGATGGTACGTGGTGCTGAGCTGTAAATCAGTCCCCATAGTTATCTAAAAGCTCTCCCAAAACTGAGATGTGAACCTCGGGTCTCAGTCAAAAATGATCGAGACTGGAATGTCATGCAATCTCACGATCTCCTCGAAAAATAACCTCACAAGCCGTTCCATAGACCAAATCGCACGCATCACAAGGAAATGTGCCGACTTCATCAAACGATCCATAATAACCTAGATGGCGTCATGACCACGCTGAGTCCTCAGCAAGCCCATAATAAAATTTTGTCAACACATGCTCTCACTTCCACATCGGAACGCTCAATGGCTGCAATAGACCAGGGGATCTTTGATGATCGGCCTTGACACGCTGGCACGTGTCACACTCAGCCACAAAACTAGCGATCTGGTGCTTCATCCCGGTCCAAAAATACTATCGCCTCATATCGTGATTGTTGAGGATCAAATATTACATATTAGAACCCAATTATTGCCTGAATTTATGAACATGATACTGTTTAATGGTCAATTTAACCATGTTTGTGATGCAGGATGTATTTAGGAGTTTGGATTGAAATAGGATGCTAAAAGCATGGATTTAACGTTCAGAATTCAACAAGGGACGGACTCCCGAGGACCAAGATCGACGGAATTTGCACGCCAGAGATTTGCAAAAATTGAGAAACTGAAGCTCAAGTGGCCCAAAATTGGTATAGAATGCAGGATCATAGGGTTCCTACCCTCTGATTGACTTGAAACTTCATAAACATGATGGGAGCCATAAATTAACAGTACACGTCAAATTTCAGCCATTGGATCCATGTGGAAGTGGCCCAATAGAGAGATCAGAGGGTGTTAGCCATTAAAGAACATCTTGGCAATCCATAAGGATCAAGGCTCAAAATTAGGTGTTAAAAAGAGCGTGAAAAATAACAAGCCCTGAAAATTTTATCTCATTTGAAAGGTACAATGAGGAGATATGGACGACAGAAGTTATAACAAAATAGGATGGCAAATTTGTAAATAAATGTGCCATGCATGGCTACGTGAAGGAGATTTATTCTTTAAACAGTGAACGTTGTCCATGAGCGTGTGGCCCACCCTGAAGTCGAATCTACTTTAAACTGGAGGCCATGGGCTAACATTAAGTACAGGAGCCGATAGAGGGAGTGGATTTCTAGGACAGGAATCACAGTGGACCTTACCTATTTTTTGTGCAAAACATCCAAATAGAGCGTGGGAAACGTCCAGTGATGGACGTGTTGGCGCTGGGTTTTGACAGTGGGCCCCACCCATCATTCTGTTGGATGATCCAAGTCATCCAACATGGTCAGGAAGGAATTTAGAACGAAACCTCATACTCCTTTGCAACCATTCTCAAGAACAGGAGCAGAAAAAATGGATCTTCCGCCGCACGTTGATCAACGTGGTGGCCCACCAAATGATCAGATCATCTTGAGGTTTGGAATGATATCATAAATCAATCTTGCAGAACCAATGGACGTCTCTAATAAGACTGAAAGTCACTGTAAGTGGCCCTATCGAACACCATCGACTCCCACATCCAATCACCGATCGGACGTTGCCTAGCCTTTGTGGTCCAATTGCATAATCTTTGCAGCGATTCGTTGAAAGATCTGCACTATTCAACCTGTTGGGAGGGAAATTTAGACCGTTCACATGTTGACAGAACACCTAGAAGTGATCGCAGGCTGGTCCAAATCTCACCCAAACATAACCCGTTTCACGGTTCTGCTACGTAGAGAAGTTTCGCACCAAAATTGGGGATGCGTAAAGACTTTACGAGATCCTTGTGTGTAGAGTCCATTGGCTCTCTCCAGCCTCTTCATCGACTGCCAAGACCTATAAAAGAGAGAGAGAGAGAGAGAGAGAGAGAGAGAGAGAGAGAGAGAGAGAGAGAGAGAGAGAGAGAGCGTGGGGAGGGGGAGGAGATCTTTGGGACATTGGAAGCTAAGAAGAGCAAGAAAGAGAGAGAGCGTTAGGCTGGTGGTTCCATTTCTTCTCTATTCTTCTCAACTTTTTATTATTTTCTTTTAAGATGTTCAGCCCATCTATGTGTGGCTAAACCTCTTAGTTAGGGCTAAGAGGTGAAGCTTGTAGTGAGATGGGAGATTCTATTTTATGGCTTTAATTTAATTTATGAACTGAACTAATGTTGATGTTAGTTTAATGGAATGTGTTTAGTCTTTAATGGTCTGTTGTGACTGAAATTACAATGGGTCTGCAATGACTTTGATCATGTTGTTTCCTTTTTATGTTTATGACTCCAGGAAGCCCTGTTGTTTACCATAGTCTCCTGGGCATGGTCGAATGACGGTACCCTTCCTAGCCTTCATACATGTGATTGGTTGGTAATTAGTTTAATTCTGTTGTTTGCTTTGTCTCCTGGGCGTGGTTTGGTGATGGAATCCATTCTAATTCATATACCTTTCATCTCTTAAAAACTATATTAATGACAGTTTAGTTTAATTTCATAAAGCAGGTGTAAGATCTCCCTAATCTCTACAAGTGGATCCTCTGAATCCCTAGTTCCCTATCTCTGAATTTTCTTAAGTTTTAGATTAAAATTTCACAATTATTTCCTAAATTCCATTCGATTTAGTTTACATCTTAGTCTAGTTTTAATTCTACTTAATTTCAGATAACGTACAGGTATCAGTCCCTTGGGATTCGACCTCGGTCTTACCGAGTTTATTACTACATCACAACCCTGCACTTGGGGAGTGAACAAGTTTTTGGCGCCGTCGCCAGGGACTGACGGTTACGATTCTCTGAAATTAATTAGTTTTAGGATTAGTTTAAGATTAATATTTCTCTAATTTTCGGTTAGATTATTTTTGTTGATATATAGAAACTAACCTATTTATTTTGTAGGATTTTAAGATAGAAACTTCTAATTCAGTAAGCTCTTTCTAATTTCTAATTTCTATTCCCTTTTATTAACTTACTTTCTAATTTAAGACTTTCCTAATTTATTTTTTACTCTCTTTTTTAGGAACTTCTTCTTTTTATTTAGAAATTAGTTTACTTCTCATTAGGAATTTTCTATTCTTAGACTTTCTATTTCTAGAAACTAACTTGTTTTGTTTGTTTTGTAGGTTTTTAACTAAGGGACTCCAATTTGGTAACTTCTCTCCAACCCTCTCTTCTTTTTAAAATTTTATTTCCTTTCTTAAGTCTAGGTTTAGAATTTAAATCAAGGGCTGCGAGTGTTTCATGCCCAAGTGGGCCCGTGATAACACTCGACGTCTCTTAACCGAAGGAGGATTAGTTGAGGGGTTTACTGTCCATCGCAGGACTAGACATCGCTCAAATTCCCCCGAGTTAATTGAGGTTATGGTTGCGAATCAACCTCAAGCACTACCTCAACCTAGGGTTGAGGAAGTACAAGCTGAGAATAAGGTGCATCAAGCACCCCCGCCTCATACTTTATGAGATTATTTACAACCGGCGGGGGTGAGTACGCCCTCATGCATGATTTTTTTTCTGAAAATACAGGACAAATGGACATGAAGCCAGGGGTTATCCAACTCCTTCCTAAGTTCCATGGGCTTGAGTTTGAAGAACCATATATACATCTAAAAGAGTTCGATGAGATTATAGCCACCTTATACTTTCCTAACGTATCTGAGGATACAATTAGGCTGAAACTCTTCCCATTTTCCTTGAGAGAAGGCCAAGATGTGGTTACATTCACTGTGTCCTAGATCTATTAGCACATGAAATGATATGCATAGGGAATTTATAAAGAAGTTTTTCCCACATCATAAAACGATTACCCTCAGAAAAGCAATCATGAACTTTGCCCAAAAGGAAGATGAAACATTCTTCTAATGTTGGGAAAGATTCAAGGATTTGGTCAGTTTATGCCCACAACACTGGTTTGAAACATGACACATTACAAATTTTTTCTATGATGGACTGACATCTTCCAGGCGCCAAATGGTCGAGACAATGTGTAATGGAGAATTCATTAATAAAAATGTTGACGAGGTATAGGATTACCTCAATAGTCTTGCTGAAAAAATACAATCATGGGACTATTACCCAAATTTGAACATCACGTCTAGGCCGACTCAACCTAAGGAGAAAGTTGGATTATATCTCTTAAAAGAAGATGATTCTCAAGTATAAAGTGTCTACACTCATAAGAAAATTTAAGGCCATGGAAGGAAAGAAGGATAAGGTTAATGAAAGTGTTTATGGCATCTGTGATTGCAACATACAACTGAAAATTATCTTACAATACCTCCCTTTTGAGAAGCATTGAATGAACAATTCAATGTCGTAAATAACTATCAAAGACCTTTCAATAGACTAACCTTTAATACGTACAATCCTGGCTGGAAAAATCATCCCAATTTTAGTTGGAGGAATGGACAAACTGCTACCCCTCAAGATTTCTTCAATCAAAATCTAAATCAGGGGAGACCTCAAGAAGAACTGGTTCAAAATTTCATGTAAGAGCTGACGCAGATAATGTGAGATTTTATGCAAAAGATGGATTCACGTATGACGGCTATAAAAAAGGGAATGCTTCCTGCCCAACCACTCCCTAATCATAAACTGAAATATGAGATAGGTGATCCCAGCTGTAACGCCCTAGAAAAATCCGTACTTGGACTCGAGTACTAACTCGACCAGAAACCGCGTAGGATTAATTCCTTTAGAAAATAAGCGTAAGTTAGTTAGCACAACGCTAGAGTAGCTGTGAAATAGTCCCTGATCACTTTAAATACGTTCTACAAGATCCAAAATGAGTAGAACCAATGACACTATAATACCCTAAAACTTCGGATCAAACTCTAAACCGGTTTGTTCTCATGAACCCTTAGAAACTTTGTATTGGATCTAGACCGCGCGTCGAAAGTCTGATACCTACAATCTTAGACCGTTATGACCGCTTAGCTGAACTTGACAATCATTTCGAAAATCAAGCCAGACCGATGTGCAGAGGCTATTTCATTGAGCTTGGACTGAAGAGAGTGAGAATAGGTCAAATGCTTAAGAAATTAAATCCAAATCTGGCACGTGACTTGGCGCATTATTATTAAGCGTTCTGACCGTCAGAATTCAGCCAAATTACACCCTCGGATCAGGAAAAATTTCTCATTCATATCATGAGACTTATAGACCTGATCTATGTGCAATGATACGCGTCTTACTGAGCTTTGAGAGCAGGCCAGTGATGATGCAGACGCCGAGTGGCGAGTTGGCACGGATGGAGGCTTACGTTACCGTGGCTGCCTATGCATCCCAGATATCCCTGACTTGAGATGAGAGATTCTCAAGGCTGCGCACTGTACCAGGCTTACGATGCATCCAGGCAGCACAAAGATGTATCGTGACCTGAGGAGGACCTATTGGTGGGAAGGTATGAAGACCCACATTGCAGAGTTCGTGTCCCATTGTCTCACTTTTCAGCAGGTGAAGGCAGAGCATCACCGACCACCTAGACTTCTTCAGCCTATGCCGATCGCTGAGTGGAAATGGGACTTCATTTCCACGGATTTTATCTCAGGGCTGTCAAAGACGAGGAAGGGACATGATTTTATTTGGGTGATCGTTGACCGTTTGACGAAGTCGGCGCACTTCTTACCGATCAGAGTTACGAACTCTGCAGACGAGCTGCCTAGACTGTATATCAGAGAGATCGTGCGTCTGCATGGAGTTCCGTTGGAGATCATGTCGGAAAGAGACACGCGGTTCACTTATATTTTCTAGACTCGCATTCAGGAGGCTATGGGTGTGAAGTTGAAGTTCAGTACTGTCTTCCACCCATAGATAGACGGACAGACAGAGCGGGTGAACCAGATTTTAGAGGACATGTTGCGGGCTTGCGCATTGGACTTCAAGGACAGTTGGGATGATTGTCTTGCTTATGCAGAGTTCGCGTACAACAATAGCTTCCAGGCGAGTATCGGTATGGCACCTTACGAGGTGTTGTATAGGCGACCTTGTCGAGCACCGCATTGCTGTTGGTGAGCATAGATTGCTTGGCCCAAAGTTAGTACAGGCGACGTCGGAGAAGATCGATATTATTAGACGTCGGCTTCTCACAGCGCAGAGTAAACAGAAGAGTTATGCCGATACGAGACGGCGGCCGCTAGAGTTCACTGTTGGGGATCATGTGTTCTTGCCAGTTTCCCCTATGAAGGGAGTCCTTCGGTTTAGAAAGAAGGAGAAGCTCGCACCGTGATTCATTAGTGTAACGCCCGTGAAAAATCCGTACTTGGGCTCGAGTACCAACTCGACCCGAAATCGCGTAGAATTAAATTCCATGGAAATTAAGCGTAAGTTAGCTAGCGCAACGCTAGAGTAGATGGGAAATAGTCCCTGATCACTTTAAATACGTTCTACAAGACCCTAATCGAGTAGAACAAATGACTCTACAATACTCTATAACCTCAGATCAAACTCTAAGCGGGTTTGTTCTCTGGACCACTTTGAATTCTTGTATTGGATTTAGACGGCGCGTCGAAAGTCCGATACTTCCTATCTTAGACCGTTAGAACCGCCCAACTGGACTTGACAATCATTTCGAAAATCAAGTCAAACCGATAATCACAGACTGTTTCATTGAGCTCGGACTGAAGAGACCACGAATAGGGACAGAATTGGAATTTCAAATTCAAATCTGGCACACGACTTGACGCGTCAGTATTAAGCGTTCTGACCGTCAGAATTCATCCAGATTACACCCTCGGATCAGGAAAAATTTCTATTTATTATCATGAGACTTTCAGCCCTGATCTACGTGCGGTGACCGCTGAACTGAAACTGGTCCGCCACGTGCGATCTGCGAACCCTGCCAGACTGAACACTTAATACGTGCTACATCTAGTACGCATGAGCTTAAGTCCGATCGCAATCGACCAGGGGACCACTAGAAAGCATCTTTTGGATCGAAACAGCCCCTAAATGGATAGGCACCAAGTAAACTTCATTCCGGAGCCTGTTTTCGGCATTTTTAAGCTTATAAAAGGGGTTGAAACCCTCATTTCTCTCTCCCATTCGAAAATTGCAAACCCTAAGAAAAGGAGAGAGAGTTTGAGAGAGAGAGTGGAAGGGATTTTTCCCGTCTCCGAGCCACCGACTGCTAGTGCTTTAGCAACTCTTCCCAATCACCTGGCTGGTGATTTCTCCACTTTTTCAGGTATAAAATAACCCTAGAACTTGCTGATTTAGGGTTTACCTAGATTCATAGCGTGTTAGCTAACGTACTTCATAAATCAGGTCCTCCTACTGCCGTAGACGAAGCGTACACGCTCCGTTCAAAATCCCGCATCCGTAAGAGACTAGGTGAGGATTTTAGACGCTTTGATTGACGGTTTGCAACGCTTTCAATGTCGTTTAATAGTAGATTATCGACGGCATCGCCATTTCACATGTACAACATGCTCTCCGTTTCCTGTTTCGTAAATTAACGAAGAATATAAGATTTAGGGCATTTTAGTCATTTGTAGGAAGTACGGTCTACATTCATATTTTGCTGACGTGATTGACATGGTTTGTTGTCGCATTAGGGAGTTAGGAATGCTTGCATAATTAGTTTGGCGAAGAGATTCGCCTAGTTGTGCACTTTGGGTCGACATACTATACGTAGACTTAAGTGTGTAGTGTAGGTGTTTGTATAAATGCTTGAATTAGTATGTATTGAATTAAATGATGTTATGTGGTAGTTTGAGATTGATTTCTTAGTTAATATGCTGACCTAAATGATTTCCTACATGTTGACCATATGCATGATTCTATTACATGCATGGAATGTATGTGTTTGAAGATTTGCTTAAGTTGAATGTTATAACATGTGTTAATATGCTCACATGATTGTATTTCAATTCCAATACTCTTACATAGATTACTGATGTGATTCCATAAATGTTTGGGACTAGACTTAGTCCAGGCAGTCGGTAACCGAGCGAATTCGTGGCTGGCTAGTCTTAGCCACGAACGACGCGTCGATGAACGTGATTCGTATTTGGAGTTGGCGGCAGTGGTTAGGCCACGCGAAGTGTTTTATGCACTTCATGTCGTTTGACTTGAGATGCGATCGCACTAGTCGAGCCCGTCAAGTAACCCGACTGGCCGATGTATTTTCACCTTGTATGAGTCATAACTGCTTGAACCTAGGGTACTGAACCTACCATTGAAAACCCTGTTAACCATGGTACCTTGATCCACGAAGACTCATGAGCCGGGCATGGTGGTATGGGACACCGTGGTCGAGCTGTCGGCCTACGCTGGGGCCACAAACCTCCCCATAGTGATCAGTGAGCACCTAGACTCGTGAGCAGATTATGGTGGTATGGGACACTATATTCTAGCTGTCGGCCTACACTGATCAGGCGACGAGTCCTTTGTAGCGACCGCGAGCGTATTCTGAGTTCACGGGAGGCGTCGACCCTTCCGTTGCAGTAGAGTACGGTAGGCATGTATTGATAAGGTGATGGGGGAGCGGTGCAACGAGTGCGAGCAACAGCCCTGGCAGCCCTTGCAGTGACCTACGAAATATACATCGTATGAGATTACTAGGAGTGACGACCCTAGACAGGATCTGTGTTGGGATTGATACAAGGGAAGTACCTTAGTTCCCAATCCTGCTGTTTGAATGGACTAATAACAACTTGGAAATCATATCACCATAGCATTGCATGTGCCTGGAAGATGTGGAGCACTCTAGGGAGTGTGGCATGCCGCGGTCATAAGATGTTGCCGTATGAGGGAGATCGTCGATGAGAGCATACATCACGTCATGTCATCTTGCATTAACAACAGTATTAGGATTGTCTGATTTACTGCTTTACTATTATCGCATGATTGAATTGTGAACATGTTAATCCTTGCTCTATGATTCCACTGAGTTGATCACTCACTCCCACGTTACGGGATGGTGTTTGCAACACCCACCAGACCCTGTTGTAGATGCAGGTGAGGCTGAGATCCAGGAGGTGGAGCCAGACATCGACGAGGACCAGGACGAGTTCTCATGCATGCAGTATCACGACGGCTTCCCGTAGGTGACCTGGATCGATGGGACTTCAGTGGGACTATTTTGAACATTACATTTTTGTTCATGTACATGTATATGAGACTCAGAGATGTAGTCATACTTTGGAGACAGATGAGATTTACTTTATTTTTCCATACAGTGATATATATATTGTTAGTCTTCCGCTTGCTTTTATCACTGGATCTGAAGTATGAATTGCAGTTTTGGTATACTTTTACTCATGTGAATGCTTTAAATTAGACAACATTGAATCATAATCATTTTTGTTGCATAAGTGACGGTCTGGAACTCGGGAGTTGAGTTTATACACGACCCCCAATTTTCAGGGTGTTACAAGTTGGTATCAGAGCATGAATAAGAGTATACTAGGCCTGGGTTATGGTCTTACGACGTACGCTGTCGCTTCCTTTGACTTAGGTGGGTGCGAGAAGGGTCTAGAAACACTTCTAGGATCGCAGATTCGCCGATAGGCGAAGACTATTAGAATCGATCGCAAGATCGAGTCTGTAACGCATCTCGGGTCGCGTAAAGCAACCCGAATAGCTTCTAAGCTGTAGGAAGTCGGGTTGAGATGTCCTATGAGCGGTTTTAAACCGTAAAAGTGAATCCTTGGGCCGTGGGATGACCACGACTCCTGTAATCAATTGTCAGGTCTTAAAAACCCCGTTTCACCAAAAATCTTCAAAATTCTTCCTCTAAACACTCCGATCTTCACTTCTTTCTTATCCATTTCATGTTAGGAATTAAACCTAATGTGAAAATAACACAAAATAATACTTTCACAAAATTTTATAGTGAATAGTAAAATTTCATGAAAAATGGCCATAAGGCCATTCTAACTTCACTTTCTTTAGCAACTAAGGATCTAGATGGATGTACTAGCTCCTTCTATCACAAATACATATGCTACATCATAGGGTTTGGTATTCGGGATTGCAGAATGGCCCCAAAAATCCCCGAACATATGTTTGGGCTCATATAGGTCAAAATACAATGAACCAGGGGGTGGACCACACATTTTTAGGGTCCCTGGACCATGGGGGACCAGACCCATGTGGTCCCACCAGCCAACTGGGAAGTTGGCCGGCGATGCCATCGCCGACCGGTGGGGCCCGTTGGTGCTGAATTTTGGGCGCACGCCCTTAAATGAGGTGTACATCATCCCCATATACCTCCCGTCCCACGAAAACCCCTAAAACACCCCCCTCCTTTACAAACAGCCCTCCCCTTAGCCCTATTTTCATTTTCTAGCAACTATCCCCAAAGTTTGTGATTCCCAATCATCCCTAGGTCCCTCCTTGGCCAAAACCGACCATCATCCATCACTTCTTGGGAGTTGGCAGCCCTTCCTCTTGAAGATTTCGCCATTTGGAGCTCCAAAAACCCCCAAATAGAGCTGAAATCGTGAGGTGCTCCATTTCACTTTTTTGTTTGCATTTCTCCTTGAAAATATAGCCTTGGGAAGCCTGAAGCATCCCTCTACGATGCCTAGATTTCCTTTTTCCAGATTGGACAGCCACTTCTCCGCATTTTTACCGTTTTTCATGACTTTCGTGGAAGCCATTTTAGGCCTTTTATCACTCTCATCCATCATATCTTTGATGGGTAAGAGGAAAATCACAACAGACGAGGCTGGGCCAAGTCACCCTGCTCAATCGAGAAGACCGCGGGGTGGTGCCGCAAGTTCAAGCGCCGCCGCAGGTCCAGCTGCAGTCCTGGAGTGCCGTACAAAGCTGGATTTGGATCCCCATGCACACCTTGGGCGAGCAATTTTATCAGAGATGCCTCATGGCCAATACACTGATCGTAAAGTGTTATTTGAGGTGGACATAGATGGACGACTATTCGGTGAATATCTGTTGTTCGAATGCATTGAAGCTGCGCATTGGGGTCCGATCTTTGAAGCTCCCGCTCGTGCTAATGTGAGCACCGTTCGTGCCTTCTACGCTAGTATCCAGAATCCTACCTTGGAGCCTTTGCAGTTTAAAATCCCTTTTGGTAGAGATCGGATGGCTACGATCGATGTTCGGTTGATTGCGCGACTTCTCAACGTGCCTCTTGGTGATGTGCATCCTAGTGAGAAGAATCTGAGGACTAGACGTGAACGAGATCGCCGCACTAGGTTTCTGTGCAGTAAGTTGGTTCCATGGCAGCCTAATAATAGCCTCAAGGAGACGTATATGTCTGAGGATTTGCGCCTGCTGCACCATATCTGTACGTACAATGTTTATCCTAGGTCGACGAACCGCATTGAATGTACACGCCTTATGGTCGATTTCTTATACTGGTGGCCCAGGGAGAGAACGTATGCATGGCTACTTTCATCTTATGACAAATAATCCTCATAGCCAGGTCAAGAAGAACATCCGAATCACTTCCTTTTGGCCGACTGGTTTGCAAAATTGCCCTCGAGTTTGCTTACAGACTTGGGCCGAAAATGCCAGTCTCGATTCATAGTATTGATGAGTCGACAATGGTCAAGATGAAGATTGGGTCACAATACCGTGAAAATCAACTTGAAAAAGATAGTGACGATGACTTTGATGATGAGGAAGATTAAAGCGAAGAAGAACCTAGAGCAGAGGTTCGGGAAGAAGCTCAGGAAGAGGCAGAAGAGGAGGCTCAGGATACGGATGAGAGCCCTCCTCCTTCTGCGCAGGCTACTATCGACGATCGCATTGCTCGGATGGAGGAGAGTCAGACCGCTTTACGAAGGGAAGTCCAAGAACTTCGCACAGAAGTCGCGGATGCCAAGGCCGTTACAAAGAAGAAATTTTACAAGGTGACTCGCACTTTGAAGGCAATCCTGTGTTGCTTACAGGATAAGGGTGCTCCTCCTCCGTCCCCAGACTCCGACTAGCGTGCGATATTTGATGTTATTATCAGTAGTTAGTCATTTCCTGCTTTATGTGTGTAAGCCTGTTAGGGCTAGTTCTTTGCTTATGTTGTTGTTGTAATTTTAACTATCTTAGTTCTCATGTATTTCTCGTCGTCATGCTTGTAAGGATATATCCCTTGTATTGTGACAATTTTGATTGAATAAAATGCATGGAATACCTTTGACTCCTTGTGTGAATGATTGTGGTGTATTTGTGCAATTGAGACTGACGAGGTTGCGCCCTATTTTGAATATAGAGAATGCTGCCTAAGGCTACGCGGAGCACGGTTCGGCTTGCGTTGATGAGCATATGGATCAGACTCCTTCGCAGTCTGGCACCCATGCGGACCCTGCTTTGGGCCCGATTCCTGAGGCAGTTCGATCATCTCAGCCTGCCGCTGGTCCTACAGATGGACCACCGCCATTTACGCCATCAGTCAGAGAGCCATATCGCGCATCTACTTTCACACAGCATCCGCCACAGCCTGCTCCACCCCCTGAAAGATTCGAGCAGATGATGGCTATGATGCTGCAGCAGCAGCAGCTTCTGACTACCATCGTGGGGACATTAGCCCAGGGTGGGGGAGCGGCTCCATCTACACCACCTGCACCGCCTGCGCATCCAGCTGAGGATGCTTATCCATAAGCCAAGGATGAGGGCATGACTCATCCTGCGCTGCCTGCTTACCCTACGGGGAATCCCGCAGATACACGAGGCCTGTTGGAGCGATTTCAGCGCTTGCGGCCTCCTACTTTCACGGGTTCTCATAGACCCGAGGAGGCTGAGTACTGGCTCGACCGGGTGTCGAAGATTTTACGGATGTTGCATTGCACTGAGGTCGAGCAGGTAGAGCTGGCTACCTTCCTGTTTGAGAGAGAGGCCAGCATGTGGTGGAATAGCGTACTGCTGACCGTTGCCGCAGACTTTGTATGGACGTGGGCAACATTTGAGTTCCGCTTCCATGAGAAGTATTATCCCCAGACTTACAGGTACGATAGGGAGAATGAGTTTCTCCATCTCAGACAGGCAGCGA
This sequence comes from Magnolia kwangsiensis, assembly GCA_037074715.1. NCBI lineage: Eukaryota > Viridiplantae > Streptophyta > Magnoliopsida > Magnoliales > Magnoliaceae > Magnolia > Magnolia kwangsiensis. The sequence goes on along the minus strand of CM073586.1, from coordinate 46,804,459 downwards.
TGACAGTTACAGAGTATGAGCATCGGTTCACGGAGTTGGGCAGGTACGTCCCAACGATTTTGGCTGATGAGCAGATGCGCATACGGCGCTTTTTGGAGGGTTTGCGACCGGATATTCTGTCGAAGATGTGCTGTGTTAGCATTCCCTCTTATGCGGAGTTGATTCACATGTCCATGCGGGCAGAGCAGGACGTGGATCGACTTGCGCTATCTTGTGGCCCTGTTACTACTAGGCCACGACCAGACTTACCAGACAGGCCCTTTGCGGGTAAGAGGCCTCGCGTCGACCCTCCTACTCGGGCCATAGCGCCAGTACTACCGTTTCGGAGCCCCGATTTGACGTGCACATACTGTGGGAGGTCAAGCCACTTGGCACAGAGCTGCTTTTCGAGGATGCGGGACAGTGGGTTCTCGCCGCCGCAGAAGATTGACCGTGTACTTTCACAGGCGATATCAGCACCCCTATACGGTCAGCTCTTGCGCACCCTACATTCAGACCTCCGATATCGCAGATCAGACAGCCTCCACAGCCCTTGACACAGCGGCCGAACCGGCCACAGCAGGCTCGGGTTCATGCATTGACAGATGAGGCAGCTGTGACGCCGACTTTCCAGCATTCAGCCTTCGAGGTCACGGCCCATATTGGAGGTACTCCCGTTCTTGTGATGGTGGACACTGGTTCCACGATTTCTTTGATATCGCGTGCCGTAGTCAGGCGTCTTGGATTACAGACTATCACTATGGATAGCGTGCGAGTCTTTGTAGCTCATGGGGATTATTCGGATGTCACCCAGATGTGTGAGGGTTGTTTAGTTGATCTGGGAGGCAGGACGATGACTCTTGATCTTGTCGTCGATCCCTCGCTCGTTTATCTCGACGTCATTCTTGGCATGGACTGGTTGACTGCAGCGAGAGCCGAGATTGACTGCGAGACTCGTATGGTGACGGTGTACGAGCCTGAGGGCACGCCTTTCACATTTTCCGTGAGGGTAAATCTCCCTTTCCGCATACTTAATTACGCCACTTTATTGCGCGACGCTGGTGCCCAGGTACTCGAGCATGTGCCAGTTGTTTCTGAGTTCGGGGATCTATTCAGGAAGATCTCTGGTTTGCCGCCCCGATGTGAGATCGATTTCACTATCGATCTGGTTCCTGGATGTACGCTCATCTCATTGCCGACGTATCGCATGTCACCATGTGAGATGGAGGAATTGAGGACGCAGATTGATGGTCTGCTAGAGCTTGGCCTTATACGGCCTAGCGTGTCTCCTTGGGGAGCACCGGTCTTGTTCGTGAGGAAGAAGGATGGTTCGATGCGATTGTGTATTGATTATCACAGGCTGAACCAGCTCACAGTGAAGAACAAGTACCCTTTGTCCAGGATCGATGACTTGTTTGATCAGTTGAGAGGAGCGCAGTACTTCTTGAAGATTGATCTTCAGTCAAGTTATCATCAGCTGCGCGTCAGGGATGAGGACGTGCAGAAGACAGCATTCAGGACTAGTTTTGGCCACTATGAGTTCCTCGTGATGTCGTTCGGTCTCACGAACGCACCGGCCGTGTTCATGGATCTGATGAACCGGGTATTTCGGCCTTTCCTCTATCGATTCGTCGTTGTATTCATTGACGACATTTTGGTGTACTCTAGGAGTCGAGAGGAGCACGAGGAGCACTTGCGTTTGGTCCTGGATACGCTCAGACAGCATCAGTTGTTCGCACAGTACAAGAAGTGCGACTTCTGGAAGCAGGAGGTGAAGTTTCTGGGACACGTAGTGTCCAACGATGGATGACAGTTGACCTGTCTAAGGTAGCTGCGGTGCAGGACTGGGAGCAGCCTGGTTCTGTCACTGAGGTGAGGAGCTTCTTGGGTCTCGCTGGCTACTATCGGTGCTTCATTCAGGACTTCTCGAAGATCGTGAGACCCTTATCTCAGTTGACACGGAAGGACGTGAAGTTCGCCTGGAATGATAAGGCGGAGTCAGCTTTTCAGGAGCTGAAGGACAGACTTACGTCGGCCCCTGTGCTAGTATTGCCAGAGCAAGGGGTTAGATACACTATATACACTGACGCGTCTAGCGTTGGTTTGGGTTGTGTCCTTATGCAGAGGGACAGGGTAATTTCGTATGCCTCGAGACAATTAAGGAAGCGCGAGGAGAATTACCCTACACACGACCTAGAGTTGGCAGCCGTTATATTCACACTGAGACTCTGGAGACATTACCTCTACGGAGAGGAGTTCGAGCTCTTTTGCGACCACAAGAGCCTCAAGTACATATTCACGCAGCGAGACTTGAATATGAGGCAACGGCGATGGATGGAGACGTTGAAGGCCTTCAAGTTTGAAGTCTCTTACCATCCTGGGAAGGCGAACCTTGTGGCTGACGCGTTGAGCCGCAAGAAGGCGATAGAGTTTGCGGCTCCGCTGATGGTTGCCGAGTGGGATATGGTTGAGTTTTTGCGAGACTTTGAGCAGAAACTCACGGTAGAGGAGCCGTTTGAGTTCATCGCACATGTACAGGTGCGATCTCAGATCGATGACCGAGTCATCGAGGTACAGAGGGACGATGCGCATCTTACTGAGCTTCGAGAGCAGGCCAGTGATGATGCTGACGCCGACTGGTGAGTTGGTATGGATGGGGGCTTACGTTACCGTGGCCGCCTATGAGTCCCAGATGTCCCTGACTTGAGACGAGAGATTCTCGAGGCTGCGCATTGTACTAGACTCGCGATGCATCCAGGCAGCACAAAGATGTATCGTGACGTGAAGAGGATGTATTGGTGGGAAGGTATGAAGACCCACATAGCTGAGTTCGTGTCCCGTTGTCTCACTTGTTAGCAGGTGAAGGCAGAGCATCGCTGACCACCTGGACTTTTACAGCCCATGCCGATCGCAGAGTGAAAGTGGGATTTCATTTCTATGGACTTCATTTCTGGGTTGCCGAAGACGAGGAAGGGACATGATTCCATTTGGGTGATCGTCGACCGATTGACGAAGTCGGCGCACTTCCTACCGATCAGAGTTACGAACTCTGCAGACGAGCTGGCTAGATTGTACATCAGAGAGATTGTGTGTCTGCATAGAGTTCCGTTGGAGATCGTGTCGGACAGAGACACGCGGTTCACTTCTATTTTCTGGACTCGCATTCAGGAGGCTATGAGTGTGAAGTTGAAGTTCAGTACTGCCTTCCACCCACAGACGAACGGACTGACAGAGCGAGTGAACCAGATCTTGGAGGACATGTTGCGAGCTTGCGCATTGGACTTCAAGGACAGTTGGGATGACTGTCTTGCATATGCGGAGTTTGCGTACAATAATAGCTTCCAGGCGAGTATCGGTATGACACCTTATGAGGCGCTGTATGGGCGACCTTGTCGCGCACCGCATTGCTGGTTAGAGTTCGGTGAGCGTAGCTTGATTGGCCCAGAGTTGGTGCAGGCGACGTCAGAGAAGATTGATATTATTCGACGTCAGCTTCTTACAGCGCAGAGCAGACAGAAGAGCTACGCCGATACGAGACGGAGGCCACTAGAGCTCACAGTCAGGGATCACGTGTTTTTGCGAGTTTCCCCTATGAAGGGAGTCCTTCGGTTCGGGAAGAAGGGGAAGCTGGCACCGTGATTCATTGGTCCATTCCAGATCCTCGATCGTATGGGAGCAGTGGCTTACCGATTGGCTTTGCCCACGCCTCTCGCGAGCGTTCACAACGTATTTCATATTTCTATGCTGAAGAAGTACGTTGCTGATCCTTCCCATATCATCAGATGGGAGCAGGTGCAGTTAGGAGAGGATGTTACTTATATCCTGGGACCGACACGCATCCTAGACAGGAAGGAGCAGGTACTGCGTAGCAAGGTGATTCCCCTTGTGAAGGTATTATGGACGCATCACTCTGAGGAGGAGGCTACTTGGGAGACAGAAGCCGAGATCAGAAAGAACTACCCACAGCTTCTCAAGGAGTACGAAAAGGTACAAATTTTGAGGATGAAATTATTTGTTAAGGGGGGTAGATTGTAACGCCCGTGAAAAATCCGTACTTGGGCTCGAGTACCAACTCGACCCGAAATCGTGTAGAATTAAATTCCATGGAAATTAAGCGTAAGTTAGCTAGCGCAATGCTAGAGTAGCTGGGAAATAGTCCCTGATCACTTTAAATACGTTCTACAAGACCCTAATCGAGTAGAACAAATGACTCTACAATACTCTATAACTTCGGATCAAACTCTAAGCTGGTTTGTTCTCTAGACCACTTTGAATTCTTGTATTGGATTTAGACCGCGCATCGAAAGTCCGATACTTCCTATCTTAGACCGTTAGAACCGCCCAGCTGGACTCGACAATCATTTTAAAAATCAAGTCAAACCGATAATCACAGACTGTTTCATTAAGCTCGGACTGAAGAGACCGCGAATAGGGACAATTGGAATTTCAAATTTAAATCTGGCACACGACTTGACGCGTCAGTATTAAGCGTTTTGACTGTCAGAATTCATTCAGATTACACCCTCGGATCAGGAAAAATTTCTATTTATTATCATGAGACTTTCAGCCCTGATCTACGTGCGGTGACCGCTGAACTGAAACTGGTCCGCCACGTGCGATCTGCGAACCCTGCCAGACTGAAAACTTAATACGTGCTACATCTAGTACGCATAAGATTAAGTCCGATCCCAATCGACCAGGGGACCACCAGAAAGCATCTTTTGAATCGAAACAGCCCCGAAATGGATAGGCACCAAGTAAACTTCGTTCCGGAGCCTGTTTCCGGCATTTTTAAGCTTATAAAAGGGGTTGAAACCCTTATTTCTCTCTCCCATCCGAAAATTGTAAACCCTAAGAAAAGGAGAGAGAGTTTGAGAGAGAGAGTGGAAGGAATTTTTCCCGTCTCCGAGCCACCGACTGCTAGTGCTTCAGCAACTCTTCCCAATCACCTGACTGGTGATTTCTCCGCTTTTTCAGGTATAAAATAACCCTAGAACTTGCTGATTTAGGGTTTACCTAGATTCATAGCGTGTTAGCTAACGTACTTCATAAATCAGGTCATCCTACTGCCGTAGACGAAGCGTACACGCTCCGTTCAAAATCCCGCATCCGTAAGAGACTAGGTGAGGATTTTAGACGCTTTGATTGACGGTTTGCAACGCTTTCAATGTCGTTTAATAGTAGATTATCGACGGCATCGCCGTTTGACATGTACAACATGCTCTCCGTTTCCTGTTTCGTAAATTAACGAAGAATATGAGATTTAGGGCATTTTAGTCATTTGTAGGAAGTACGGTCTACATTCATATTTTGCTGACGTGATTGACATGGTTTGTTGTCGCATTAGGGAGTTAGGAATGCTTGCATAATTAGTTTGGCGAAGAGATTCGCCTAGTTGCGTACTTTGGGTCGACATACTATATGTAGACTTAAGTGTGTAGTGTAGGTGTTTGTATAAATGCTTGTATTAGTATGTATTGAATTAAATGATGTTATGTGGTAGTTTGAGATTGATTTCTTAGTTAATATGCTGACCTAAATGATTTCCTACATGTTGACCATATGCATGATTCTATTACATGCATGGAATGTATGTGTTTGAAGATTTGCTTAAGTTGAATGTTATAACATGTGTTAACATGCTCACATGATTGTATTTCAATTCCAATACTCTTACATAGATTGCTGATGTGATTCCATAATTGTTTGGGACTAGACTTAGTCCAGGTAGTCGGTAACCGAGCGAATTCATGGATGGCTGGTCTTAGCCACGAACGACGCGTCGATGAACGTGATTCGTATTTGGAGTTGGCGGCAGTGGTTAGGCCACGCGAAGTGTTTTACGCACTTCATGTCGTTCGACTTGAGATGCGATCGCGCTAGTCGAGCCCGTCAAGTAACCCGACTGGCCGATGTATGTTCACCTTGTATGAGTCATAACTGCTTGAACCTAGGGTACTGAACTTACCATTGAAAACCCTGTTAACCATGGTACCTTGATCCACGAAGACTCATGAGCCAGGCATGGTGGTATGGGACACCGTGGTCGAGCTGTCGGCCTACGCTGGGGCCACAAACCTCCCCGTAGTGACCAGTGAGCACCTAGACTCGTGAGCAGATTATGGTGGTATGGGACACTATATTCTAGCTGTCGGCCTACACTGATCAGGCGACGAGTCCTTTGTAGTGACCGCGAGCATATTCTGAGTCCATGGGAGGCGACGACCCTTCCGTTGCAGTAGAGTACGGTAGGCCTGTATTGATAAGGTGATGGGGGAGCGGTGCAACGAGTGCGAGCAACAGCCCTGGCAGCCCTTACAGTGACCTATGAAATATACATCGTATGAGATTACTAGGAGTGACGACCCTAGATAGGATCTGTGTTGGGATTGATACAAGGGAAGTACCTTAGTTTCCCAATCCTGCTGTTTGAATGGACTAATAACAACTTGGAAATCATATCACCATAGCATTGCATGTGCCTGGAAGATGTGGAGCACTCTAGGGAGTGTGGCATGTCGCGGTCGTAAGATGTTGCCGTACGAGGGAGATCGTCAGTGAGGGCATACATCACGTCATGTCATCTTGCATTAACAACAGTATTAGGATTGTCTGATTTACTGCTTTACTATTATCGCATGATTGAATTGTGAACATGCTAATCCTTGCTCTATGATTCCATTGAGTTGATCACTCACTCCAACGTTAGGGGATGGTGTTTGGAACACCCACCAGACCCTGTTGTAGATGCAGGTGAGGCTGAGATCCAGGAGGTGGAGCCAGACATCGACGAGGACCAGGACGAGTTCTCTTACATGCAGTATCACGACGGCTTCCCGTAGGCGACCTGGATCGATGGGACTTCAGTGGGACTATTTTGAACATTACATTTTTATTCATGTACATGTATATGAGACTCAGAGATGTAGTCATACTTTGGAGACAGATCAGATTTACTTTGTTTTTCCATACAGTGATATATATATTGTTAGTCTTCCGCTTGCTTTTATCACTGGATCTGAAGTATGAATTGCAGTTTTGGTATACTTTTACTCATGTGAATGCTTTAAATCAGACAATATTGAATCATAATCATTTTTGTTGCATAAGTGACAGTCTGGAACTCGGGAGTTGAGTTTATACACGACCCCCGATTTTCAGGGTGTTACAATTAGTCCATTCCAGATCCTCGATCGTGTCGGAGCAGTGGCTTACCGACTGGCTTTACCTACTCCTCTCGTGAGCGTTCACAACGTATTTCATGTTTCTATGCTGAAGAAATACTTTTCTGATCCTTCTCATATCATCAGATGGGAGCAGGTGCAGTTAGGAGAAAATGTTACATATATCTTGCGACCGACGCGTATACTAGACAGGAAAGGAGCAGGTACTGCGCAGCAAGGTGATTTCCCTTGTGAAGGTATTGTGGACGCATCACTCTGAGGAAGAGGCTACCTGGGAGACAAAAGGCGAGATTAGAAAGAACTACCCACAGCTTCTCGAGGAGTTTGAAAAGGTACAAATTTTGAGGATGAAATTTATTTGTTAAGGGGGGTAGATTGTAACGCCCTGGAAAAATCCGTACTTGGACTCGAGTACTAACTCGACCAAAAATCGCGTAGGATTAATTCCTTTAGAAAATAAGCGTAAGTTATTTAGCGCAACGCTAGAGTACCTGCGAAATAGTCCCTGATCACTTTAAATACGTTCTACAAGACCCAAAACGAGTAGAACCAATGACGCTATAATACCCTAAAACCTCGGATCAAACTCTAAACCGGTTTATTCTCAGGAACCCTTAGAAACTTTTTATTGGATCTAGACCGCGTGTCGAAAGTCCGATACCTACAATCTTAGACCGTTATGACTGCTTAGCTGGACTTGACAATCATTTTGAAAATCAAGCCCAACCGATGTTCAGAGGCTATTTCATTGAGCCTGGACTGAAGAGAGTGAGAATAGGCAAATGCTTAAGAAATTAAATCCAAATTTGCCACGTGACTTGGTGCATTATTATTAAGCGTTCTGACCGTCAGAATTCAGCCAAATTACACCCTCGGATCAGGAAAAATTTCTCTTTTATATCATGAGACTTGTAGACCTGATCTACGTGCGATGACCGCTGAACTGAAACTGGACCGCCACGTGCGATCTATGAATACTACTGGTCTGAAAATGGGATGTGAGCGACATCCGACGTGCATGAGCTTAAGTCCGATCGCTTTCGGCCAGGGGACCTTCCGAAATGTCTTTTTGGATCAGAACAGCCCCGATTTGGTTAGACCTCAAGTAAACATTGTTCCCAAGCCTAATTTGGGAAGAAATTAGCTTTTAAAAGAAAATTAAATGCTCACTTCTCTCACCCATCCGAATTTGCTAGAAACCCTAGCTGGTGTGAGAGAAAAGGTGAGAGATTGTGAGAGAGAGTGGGAGAGAACTTCTTGCTGCTTGCACTACCTGCTACACGTGCTTAAGCCACGTACCTCAATCACTTTCCCGGTGATTCCGCCGCACTTCTATGTAAGGAAAACCCTAACCTTTTGCTGATTTAAGGTTCTGTTGAATCCCTTAGCGAAGTAGCTTACAGATCTTGTGTATTAGGTTCTCGGTTCGCCGTAGACGAAGCGTATACGCTCCGTTCGAATTGATTCACTTATAGGGAAAAGGTGCAGATTCTAAACGCTTTGATTGACTGTTTTCAGCGCTTTCAATGTCGTTTAATAGTAGATTATCGACGGAACGCCGTTTGACATGTACAACATGCTGTCCGTTTCCTGTTTCGTAAGCAGACGAAAAATATGAGATTTAGGGCATTTTAGTCATTTGTAGGAAATACTATTTGCATCCATATTTTGCTGATACAATTGACATGGCTTCTTGTCACATTAGGATATTAGGAATGCGTGCATAATTAGTTTAGCGAAGAGATTCACCCAAATGCACACTTTGAGTCGACATACAATATGTAGACTTAAGTGTGTAGACTAAGTGTTTGCATAAATGTTTGTATTAGTATGTATTGAATTAAATGGTGTTATGAATTAGTTTGAGATTGAATTCTCAAATCATATGCTGATGTAAATGATTTCCTACATGTTGGCTATATGCATGATTTCATTATATGTATAAAATGCATGTGTTAGATGATTTACTTAAGTTGTATGTTATAACATGTGTTAACATGCTCACATTGTTGTATTTCATTTCCATTACTTTTATATGATTGCTGATGTGGATTCATAAATGTTTGGGACTATACCTAGTCCAGGCAGTCGGTAACCGAGTAAATTCGTGGTTGGCTTATCTTTGGCACAAACGACGCATCGATGAACGTGAGTCGTGTTCTGAGTTGGCGGCAGTGGTTAGGCCACACGAAGTGTTTTACGTACTTCATGTCGTTTGACTTGTGATACACTCGTACTAGTCGAGCCCGTCAAGTAACCCGACTGGCCGATGATTGTTCACCTTATATGAGTCATAACTACTTGAACCTAGGGTACTGAACTTACCATTGAAAACCCTGTTAACCATGGTACCTTGATCCATAAAGACTCATGAGACGGACATGGTGGTATGGGACACCGTGGTCGAGCTGTCGGCCTACGCTGGGGCCACAAACCTCCCCGTAGTGACCAGTGAGTACCTATGACTCCTGAGCAGATTATGGTGGTATGGGACACTATATTCTTGCTCTCAGCATACACTGATCAGGTGACGAGCCCTTTGTAGTGACCGCGAGCGTATTCTGAGTCTGGGGGAGGCGACGACCCTTCCGTAGCAATGAGAGTACAGTAGGCCTGTATTGATAAGGTGATGGGGGAGCAGTGCAACGAGTACGAGCAATAGCCCTGACTGCCCTTACAGTGACCTACAAAATATACATCGTATGAGATTACTAGGAGTGACGACCCTAGACAGGATCTGTGTTCGGATTGATATATGGGAAGTACCTTAGTTTCCCATTACTGCTGTATAAAAAGGAATAATAACAACTTGGTAATCATATCCGCATCACATTTCATGTGCCTGAAAGATGTGGAGCACTGAGTGGTACGCAAGCATGCCGCGGACGCAGATGGTGCTGTATGAGGGAGAACGTCGGTGAGGGCATCCATCATGTCATGTCATATTGCATTAACAACAGTATTTAGGAATGTTTGAGTTACTGCTTTACTATTATCGCATGATTGATTTGAGAACATGCTAACCTCTGCTCTATTATTTCATTGAGTTAGCTACTCACTCCCATGTTAAGGGATGGTGTTTGCAACACCCACCAGACCCTGTCTCAGATGCAGGTGAGACAGCGTTTCAGGAGGCAGAGCCGGATTATGATGAGGACCAGGACGAGTTCTCATTTATGCAGTACCACGACGGCTTTTCTTAGGTGGCCTAGATTGGCGGGGCTTCTCAGTGGGACTATTTTTGACATTTTGATTCTGTTTATTTACATGTATATGAGACTCAGAGATGTATTCATACTTTGGAGACAGTTGAGATCTATATTATTTTCCATACAGTGATATGTATATCCTTTTGTCTTTCGCTTGCTTTTATCACTGAATCTAGAGTATGAATTGCAGTTTTGATATAATTTTACTCATGTGAATGCTTTAACTCAGAAATCATTGAATCATAAACATTTTTGTTGCATAACTGACGGTCTGGAACTCGGGAGTCGGGTTTATACACGACCCCCGATTTTTAGGGTGTTACAAGTTGGTATCAGAGCATGAATGAGATTATATTGGGCCTGGGTTATGGTCACGCGACGTACGCTGTCGCTCCTTTGACTTAAGTGGGTGCGAGGAAGGTCTAGAAACACTTATAGGATCGCAGTTTCGCCAATAGGCAAAGTCTATTCGTATCGATCGTTTGATCGAGTCCGTAATGCATCTAGGGTCGCGTGAAGCGACCTAAGTAGCTCCTAAGTTATATGTAGGTGGGTTGAGATGTTCTCTGAAAGGTTCTAAACCTAAAAATGTGAATCCTTGGGCTGTGGGGCAACCACAACCCTTACATTCAATTACTAGGGCTTTAAAACCCCGTTTCACCTAATTCCTTCAAAATTCTTCCTCTCACCACTCCATTCTTCAATTCTTTCTCAGTATTTTCATGTTAGGCATTGATCCTGATGTGAAAATGATATAAAATCATACTTAGGCATAATTTTCTAATGAATAGTAAAAATACATGAAAACTGGCCATTTGGCCATTCTAACTTTACAATATTTAGCAACTAATAGGCTAGATGGATAAATTAGCTCCTCATACCCCAAAATTATATTCTATATGATGGGTAAATGTATTATGGTTTACAAACTGGCCCCGGAATGCCCTAAATGGAAGTTTGAGTCTCCCTAGGTCAAAATACAATGATCTGGGGTGGGGCCCATACCTATTTGGAGTCCCTAGGGCAGGGGGGACCCAACCCATGTGGTCCCACCCGCCAGATCCAGCGATGGCCGGCAATGCCATCGCCGATCCGGGGATCGATCGCCGACCGATGGGCCCCACTTGCTGTAAATTTTGGGCGCGTGGTGTTTTTAGGGTAGGGCATCCCTACCACGTGCCGTCCATCCATCGAAAACCCCTAAAAGGGGTACCTCCTTCACAAACAGTCCCCTCCCAAGCTCCTTTTCACATTTTTCTTGCTTCCCCTACTCACATCGTTGCTCCAAATCCCTTTCAATCCCATTTCTTGCTAAAACCGACCCTATCCCATCCCTTCGTAGTGATTTGCTACTCCTCTTTCAAAACTCGTCCGTTGGAGCTCCTACAACCCCCAAATATGGATGAAATCGTGTGAAGTTCTAAACCCCTTTAGCATTCTCCTTTTTCTTTAAAATTCCAGCCCTTGGAAGCTTGATTTATCCCTCAACAATGCCAAGATTTTCTTCTGTCCATTTGGGCAGCCATTTCTCCCCATTTCCCTCACTTTCCATGGCTATTGTTGAAGCTATTTTGGGTTTTTTTCTCTTTTTCCACCATCCTCTCTTTGATGGAAAAGAGAAAGACCGCAGCGGATGAGGCTGGGCCTAGTCGCCCTGCACAATTAAGAAGACCGAGGGGTGGCGCCGCTAGCTCAAGCACCGCCGCAAGTCCAAGCACAGCCCGGGAGTTTCATACAAAGTGGGATTTGGATCCCCATGCTCAAATTAGGCGAGTGCTATTTGCAGAGATGCCTCACGGAGATTATACTGACCGTAAGGTGTTGTTTGAGGCAGACGTGGATGGAAGACTCTTCGGTGAATTCCTATTGTTTGAGCGCATTGAAGCGGCGCATTGGGGTCCGCTCTTTGAAGCCCGTTCTCATGCTAATGTTGGCACCATTCGTGCCTTCTACGCTCGTATCCTGGATCCTACCTTGGAGCCATTGCAGTTCAAGATTCCCTTTGATAGAGACCGGATGGCTACGATCGATGTTCGGTTGATAGCGCGACTTCTGAACGTGCCCCTTAGAGATGTTCATCCCAGTGCAAAGAATTTAAGTAGTAGGCGTGAGCGAGATCTCCATACCAGGTTCCTATGCGGTAGTCTGGTTCCATGGCAGCCTAACAATAGCCTTAAGGCATCTCATATGTCTGATGATTTACGCCTGCTGCACCACATTTGCAAGTTCAATGTTTATCCTAGGACGACCAACCGCAGTGAATGTACACGCCTTATGGTCGATTTCTTGTATCAGGTGGCCTAAGGAGAAAATGTGTGTATGGCTACTTTCGTGTTGCGACAGATTATCCTCATAGCGAAATCAAGAAGAACGTTTGAGTCGCTTCCTTTTGACCAGTTTATATGCAAGATCGTGCTTGAGTTTGCTTACAGACTTGAGCCGGAGTTGCCAGTTCCGATTCACTGCACTGATGAGTCTACCATGGTTAAGATGAAGATCGGGTCTCAGTACCATGAGACTCAGCTTGATGAGGATAGTGAGGACGATTTTGATGGCGAAGAGGATCCAAGTGAAGGAGAACCTGGGGCAGAAATAGAGGAAGAAGCCCAGGAAGAAGAAGTTGAGGAGGCTCAGGATACTGATGAGAGCCCCCGTCCTACGACTCAGGCTACCAGAGATGCTCACATTTTTTGAATTGAGGAGAGCCAGGTCACCTTGCGAAGAGAAGTCCAGGAACTTCGGGCTGAGGTCGAGGATACCAAGGCTATTATGAAGAGGAAATCTGGCAAGGTGACTCGCACCTTGAAGGCGATCCTGTGTTGCTTGCAGGATAAGGGTGCTCCTCCTCCTTCGCCCGACTCAGACTAGCGATGAGATCTTAGACGTTGTTGGTTGTAGTTAGTCGTTTCCTGCTTTCTGTGTGTAAGCTTGAGAAGGCTAGTACTTTGCGTATGTTATTGTTATTGTAGCTTGACTGTCTTAGTTCCCATGTGTTTCTGGTCATGATGCATGTAAGAAAGTATTTCTTGTTGTAACACCCAGAAAATCGGGGGTCGTGTATAAACCTGACTCCAGAGTTCCAGACCGTCACTTATGCAACAAAAATATTTATGATTCAATGTTGTCTGAGTTAAAGCATTCACATGAGTAAAATTATACCAAACTGCAATTCATACTCCAGATTCAGTGATAAAGGCAAGCGGAAGACTAAAGGATATACATATCACTGTATGGAAAATAAAATAGATCTCAACTGTCGCCAAAGTATGAATACATCTCTGAGTCTCATATACATGTAAATAAACAGAATCAAAATGTCAAAAATAGTCCCATTAAGAAGTCTCGCCAATCCAGGCCACCTAAGCAAAGCCGTCGTGGTACTGCATATATGAGAACTCGTCCTGGTCCTCATCATAATCCGGCTCTGCCTCCTGAATCGCTGCCTCACCTACATCTAAGACAGGGTCTGGTGGGTGTTGCAAACACCATCCCGTAACGTGGGAGTGAGTAGCTAACTCAGTGGAATAATAGAGAAAAGATTAGCATGTTCTCAAATCAATCACGCGATATTAGTAAAACAATAAATCAAACATTCCTAATACTGTTGTTAACGCAATATGACGTGACATGATGGATGCCCTCACCGACGATCTCCCTCATACGGCACCATCTTACGCCCGCGGCATGCTTTCTTCCCACAGTGCTCCACATCTTCCAGGCACATGCAATGTGATGGTGATATGATTACCGAGTTATTATTAGTCCATTCATACAGCAGTATTGGGAAACTAAGGTACTTTCCATATATCAATCCCAACACAGATCCTGTCTAGGGTCGTCACTCCTAGTAATCTCATACGATGTATATTTTGTAGGTCGCTGTAAGGGCAGTCAGGGCTGTTGCTCGTACTCGTTGCACTGCTCCCCCATCACCTTATCAATATAGGCCTACTGTACTCTCATTGCTACGGAAGGGTTGTCGCCTCCCGTAGACTCAGAATACGCTCACGGTCACTACAAAGGGCTCGTCACCTGATCAGTGTAGGTCGACAGCAAGAATATAGTATCCCATACCACCATAATCTTCTCACGAGTCATAAGTGCTAACTGGTCACTATGGGGAGGTTTGTGGCCCCAGCGTAGGCCGACAGCTTGACCACGGTGTCCTATACCACCATGCCCGGCTCATGAGTCTTTATGGATCAAGGTACCATGGTTAACAGGGTTTCCAATGTTAAGTTCAGTACCCTAGGTTCAAGCAGTTATGACTTATACAGGGTGAACATACAACGGCCAGTCGGGTTACTTGATGGGCTCGACTAGTACGAGCGCATCGCAAGTCGAACGACATGAAGTGCGTAAAACACTTCATGTGGCCTAACCACTGCCGCCAACTCAAAACACGACTCTCGTTCATCGACGCATCCTTCGTGGCAAATATAAGCCAACCATGAATTTACTCTGTTACCGACTGCCTGGACTAAGCATAGCCCCAAACATTTGTAAGTCAACATCAGTAATCATGTGAGAGTAATGGAAATGAAATACAACAATATGAGCATGTTAACACATGTTATAACATACAACTTAAGTAAATCATCTAACACATGCATTTCTGTAACGCCCGTGAAAAATCCGTACTTGGAATCGAGTACCGATTTGACCCGAAATCGCGTATAAATAATTTCCATGAAAATTTTACGTAAGTTAGCTAGCGCAATGCTAGAGTAGCTGGGAAATAGTCCCTGATCACTTTAAATACGTTCTACAAGACCCAAATCGAGTAGAACAGACAACTCGACAATACTCTATAACCTTGGATCCAACTCTAAGCAGGTTTGTCCTCTGGACCATATGGAACTTTTGTATTGGATTTAGACCGCGCGTCGAAGGTCTGATACCTCCTATCTTAGACCGTTAGAACCGCCCAACTGGACTTGACAATCATCTCGAAAATCAAGTCAAACCGATAATCACAGAGTATTTCGTTGAACCCGGACTGAAGCGACCGCGAATAGGGACGAATTGGGAATTTCAAATTTAGATCTGGCACACGACTTGACGCGTCAGTATTAAGCGTTCTGACCGTCAGAATTCATCCAGATTACACCCTCGGATCAGGAAAAATATCTATTTATTATCACGGAACTTTCAGTCCTGATCTATGTGCGGTGACCGCTGAACTGAAACTGGTCCGCCACGTGCGATCTGCGAACCCTGCCAGACTGAAAACTTAATACGAGGTACATCTGGTACCCATGAGCTTAAGTCTGATCGCAATCGACCAGGGGACCACCAGAAATCAGTTTTTGGACCGAAACAGCCCCGAAATGGATAGGCAATAAGTAAACTTCGTCCCGGAGCCTATTTCGGGCGTTTCCAAGCTTATAAAAGGGGTTGAAACCCTCATTCCTTCCTTGCATACGAATTTCCCTAAACCCTAGAAAAGAGAGAGAGAGTTTGAGAGAAAGGGAAGAGGAGATTTTTCCCGCTTCCGAGCCGCCAACAGTTGCTGCATCAACGCTTCCTTCCAATCACCTGGCTGGTGATTTCTACACCTTTTCAGGTATAGAAAAACCCCAACAACTTTCTGATTTAGGGTTTATATAGATTCTGAACGTATTAGCTAACGTCTTCCATAAATCAGGATCTCCCACTGTCGTAGACGAAGCGTACACGCTCCGTTCAAATTCCCGCGACCGTAAGAGATTAGGTGAGGATTTTAGACGCTTTGATTGTCGGTTTACAACGCTTTCAATGTCGTTTAATAGTAGATGATCGACGGCATCGCCGTTTGACATGTACAACATGCTCTCCGTTTCCTGTTTCGCAAACTAACGAAGAATATGAGATTTAGGGCATTTTAGGTATATGTAGGAAGTACGGTCTACATGCATAATTTGCTGATGTGATTGACATGATTTGTCGCCGCATTAGAGAGTTAGGAATGCCTGCATAATCAGTTTGGCGAAGAGATTCGCCAAGTTGCGCACTTTGGGTCGACATACTATATGTGGACTTAAGGGTGTAGTGTATGTGTTTGTATAAATGCTTGTATTAGTATGTATTGTATTGAATGATGTTATGTAGTAGTTTGAGATTGATTTCATGATTAATAGGCTGACCTAAATGATTTCCTATATGTTGACCTTATGCATGATTGCATCATATACATAGAAATGATGCCTTAAGAATTGCCTAAGTTGAATATGCTTGGAAAGCATGCCTTGAAGATTTGCCTAAATTGAATGTTATAACATGTGCTAACATGCTCACATGATGTATTTCAATTCCAATACCTTTGTATCGTATTAATGAAATTCCATAGATGTGTGGGACTTGATTTAGTCCAGGCAGTCGGTAACCGAGCGAATTCGTGGCTGACTGGTCATAGCCACGAACGACGCGTCGATGAATGTGATTCGTGTTGAGAGTTGGCGGCAGTGGTTAGGCCACGCGAAGTGTTTTACGCGCTTCATATCGTTCAATTTGAGATGCGATCGCGCTAGTCGAGCCCGTCAAGTAACCCGACTGGCCGATGTTTGTTCACCTTGTATGTATCATAACTGCTTGAACCTAGGGTACTGAACTTACCATTGTAAACCCTATTAACCGTGGTACCTTGATCCACGAAGACTCATGAGCCGGGCATGGTGGTATGGGACACCGTGGTCGAGCTGTCGGCCTACGCTGGGGCCACAAACCTCCCCGTAGTGACCAGTGAGCACCTAAACTCGTGAGCAGATTATGGTGGTATGGGACACTATATTCTAGCTGTCGGCCTACACTGATCAGGCGACGAGCCCTTTGTAGTGACCGCGAGTGTATTCTGAGTCCACGGGAGGCGACGACCCTTCCGTGCAGTAGAGTACAGTAGGCCTGTATTGATAAGGTGATGGGGGAGCGGTGCAACGAGTGCGAGCAACAGCCCTGGCAGCCCTTGCAGCGACCTACGAAATGTACATCGTATGAGATTACTAGGAGTGACGACCCTAGACAGGATCCGTGTTGGGATTGATACAAGGAAAGTACCTTAGTTTCCCAATCCTGCTGTTTGAATGGACTAATAACAACTGGGTAATCATATCACCATAGCATTGCATGTGCCTGGAAGATGTGGAGCACTCTAGGGAGTGTGGCATGCCGCGGTCGTAAGATGTTGCCGCATGAGGGTGATCGTCGGTGAGGGCATACATCACATCATATCATCTTGCATTAAACAACAGTATTAGGATTGTCTGATTTACTGCTTTACTATTATCGCGTGATTGAATTGTGAACATGCTAATCTTTGCTCTATGATTCCACTGAGTTGATCACTCATTCCCACGTTACGGGATGGTGTTTGCAACACCCACCAGACCCTGTTGTAGTTGCAGGTGACGACGAGATCCAGGACGTGGAGCCGGAGATTGACGAGGACCAGGATGAGTTCTCTTATATGCAGTACCACGACGGCTTCCCGTAGGTGACCTGGATCGAGGGGGACTTCAGTGGGACTATTTTGGAACTTATTCTTTTGTCTACTTACATGTATATGAGACTCAGAGATGTAGTCATACTTTGGAGACAGTCGAGATTACTTTGTTTTTTTTTTTTTCATACAGTGATATATATATTGTTTAGTCTTCCGCTTGCTTTTATCACTGGATCTGAAGTATGAATTGCAGTTTTGGTATACTTTTACTCATGTGAATGCTTTAAATCAGACAACATTAAATCACAACCATAATTGTTGCATAAGTGACGGTCTGGAACTCGGGAGTTGAGTTTATACACGACCCCCGATTTTCAGGGTGTTACAATTTCATACATATAATGAAATCATGCATATAGCCAACATGTAGGAAATCATTTCCATCAGCATATTATTTTGAGAGTTCAATCTCAAACTAATTCATAACACCATTTAATTCAATACATACAAATACAAACATTTATACAAACACTTAGTCTACACACTTAAGTCTACATATAGTATGTCGACTCAAAGTGCGCATTTGGGAGAATCTCTTCGCCAAACTAATTATGCATGCATTCCTAATATCCTAATGTGACAAAGAGCCATGTCAATCATATCAGCAAAATATGGATGAAACCAGTATTTCCTACAAATGACTAAAATGCCCAAAATCTCATATTTTTCGTCTGCTTACAAAATAGGAAACGGACAGCATATTGTACATGTCAAATGGTGTTGCCGTTGATAATCTACTATTAAACGACATTGAAAGCATTGAAATCAGCCAATCAAAGCGTCTAGAATCCACACCTTTTCCCTAGAGGTGAACCGATTTGAACGGAGCGTATACGCTTCGTCTACGGCGAACCGGGAACCTAATACCCAAGATCTGTAAGCTACTTCACTAAAGGATTCAACGGAACCTTAAATCAGAAAATTTTTAGGGTTTTCCTTACCTAGAAGTGTGGAGGAATCACCAGGAAAGTGATTGAGGTACGTGGCTTAAGCACATGTAACAGGTAGTGCAAGCAGCAAGAAGTTCTCTCCCACTCTCTCTCACAATCTCTCACCTTTTCTCTCACACCAGCTAGGGTTTCTAACAAATTCGGATGGGTGAGAGAAGTGAGGGTTTAAGGCCCTTTTATAACCTAAAATATTCCTAAAATAGGCTTGGGAACAATGTTTACTTGATGCCTAACCAAATCGGGGTTATCTAGGTCCAAAAAGACATTTCGGGAGGTCCCTTTGCCGAACGCGATCGGACTTAAGTTCATGCACGTCAGATGTCGATCACATCCCATTTTCAAAACAGTAGTGTTCGTAGATCGCACGTGCCGGTCTAGTTTCAGTTTAACGGTCATCGCACATAGATCAGGTCTACAAGGCTCATGATATGAAAGAGAAATTTTTCTTGATCTGAGGATGTAATTTGGCTGAATTCTGACGGTTAGAATGCTTAATAATAACGCACCAAGTCGTGTGCTAGATTTGAATTTTAAAATTCCAAATCTAACCCTATTCTCACTCTCTTCACTCCAGGCTCAATGAAATAGCCTCTGAATGTCTGTTGGACTTGATTTTCGAAATGATTGTCAAGTACAGCTAGGCGGTTATAACGGTCTAAGATTGAAGGTATCGAACTTTTGACGCGCGGTCTAGATCCAATACAAAGTTTCAAAGGGATCCTAAGAACAAACCGGTTTAGAGTTTGATCCGAGGTTTCAGAGTATTATAGTGTCATTGGTTCTACTCGCTTTGGGTCTTGTAGAACGTATTTAAAGTGATCAGGGATGATTTCACAGCTACTCTAGCGTTGCGCTAGCTAACTTACGCTTATTTTCTAAAGGAATTAATCCTACGCGATTTCTGGTCGAGTTGGTACTCGAGTCTAAGTACAGATTTTTTCAGGGCGTTACACTTGTATTGTGACAATTTTGATTAAATGAAATGCATGGAATGCCTTTGACTCATTATGTGAATGATTGCGGTGTGTTTGTGCTATTGAGATTGACAAGGTTGCACCCTATTTTGAATATAGGGAATGCCGCCTAAGGCTACACAGAGTACAACTCGGCTTACTTTGGGAGAGCACATGGATCAGGTTCCTCTCCAGAGTGATACTCATAAGGACCCTGCTGTGGGCCCAATTCCTGAGACAGCGCGTGAGTCTCAGCCTCCTACTGGTCCTACAGTTGGACCGCTGCCTTTCACACCTCCCGTCAGAGAGCAGTATCGTGCGTCTTCTTGAACGCAATACATGCCACAGCCTGCTCCACCTCCAGATAGATTTGAGTAGATGATGCCATGATGCAGCAGCAGCAGCAACTCCTTACTACTATAGTGGAGGCTTTAGCCTAGGGTGGGAGTGCGACTCCACCTGCACCACCCGCGCATACAGCTGAGGATGTCGATACTTATGCTCAGGATGAGGGCATGGCTCATCCTGCACCACCTTCTTACCCTGCGGGGAATGCCGCAGACACATGAGGCTTACTAGAGCGATTCCAGCGCTTACGGCCTCCCACTTTTACGGGTTCTCATAGACCCGAAGAGGCCGAGTATTGGCTCGACCTTGTGTCGAAGGTATTATGGATGCTGCATTGCTCAGAGTCCGAGCAGGTTGAGTTGGATACGTTCTTATTCGAGCGGGAGGCCAGCTTATAGTGGGATAGTGTGTTGCGGACCGTTGCCGCTGATTACATCTGGACCTGGGCAGCGTTTGAGTTCCGCTTCCACGAGAAATACTATCCCCAGACATATAGGCATGAGTGGGAGAACAAGTTTCTGTGCCTTAGACAGGGAGGCATGACGGTGACTGAGTATGAGCATCGGTTCATTGAGTTGGGTAGATACATCCCGACCATATTGGCAGATGAGCAGATGCACATACGGCGCTTTTCTAAGGGTTTGCGACTGGATATTTGGTCGAAGATGTGTTGCGTGAGCATTTCTTCATACACAGAGCTGAATCACATGTCCATGCGGGCAGAGCAGGATGTGGATCAACTTACGCGATCTCTTGGCCCTATTGCTCCTAGGCTACGACCAGAGTTACAGGACAGGCCCCTTGTGGGTAAGAGGCCTCGCGTCGACCCTCCTCCTAGGGCTACAACGCCGGTGTTACCGATGAGGTGCCCTGATCTATCATGTACATATTGTAGGAGAGCGGGTCACGCAGTACAGAGTTGCTTCGCTCGGATAAGAGACAGCGGATTCTCACCACCGCAGAAGATCGACCGTTCACGCCCACAGGCTATATCAGCACCGCCTCTATGGTTGGCTCCTACGCATCCATCCTTCAGACCTCCCACATCTCAGTTCAGGCCGCCTCTACGGCCTAAGGTATCGTGGCTGAATCGGCCACAATAGGCTCGGGTTCATGCTTTGACAGCTGAGGCACCCGAGACAGACACTACTCAGCCTATGCCCTTTGAGGTCACCGCCCACATCGAAGGTACTCCTATACTTGTGATGGTGGATACTGGATCCACGCTTTCTTTGATATCGCGTTCCATAGTCAGGCATCTTGGACTACCGACTATTCGTATGGATGGAGTGCGAGTCCTTTCAGTTCACAGGAATTTTTCTGATGTCACCTTAATGTGTGAGGGTTGCTTGATGGATTTAGGAGGCAGGACTATGTCTATTGATCTTGTCGTCGACCTTTCTCTCATTTATCTCGACGCCATTCTTAGCATGGATTGACTGACTGCAGCGAGGGCCGAGATTGACTGCAAGACTCGTATGGTGACGATATACGAGCCAGATGGCATGCCTCTTACATTTTCAGTGCGGGTAAATCTCTCCTTCCGCATACTTAGCTACGCTTCTTTACTATGGAACCCTGGTGCCCAGACGCTTGAGCATATGCCAGTCGTCCGTGATTTTGGAGATCTGTTCAGGAAGATCCCTGGTTTTTCGCCTCGTTGAGAGATTGATTTCACTATCGATCTGGTACCTGGTTCCGTGCCCGTCTCACTGCCGACGTATCGCATGGCACTGTGTGAGATGGAGGAGTTGAGGATGCAGATTAATGGTCTGTTGAAGCTTGGTCTTATTCGACCCAGTGTGTCTCCTTGGGGAGCACCCGTCCTGTTTGTGAAGAAGAAGGATGGTTGGATGCGATTGTGTATTGATTATCGCAGGCTGAACCAGATCACGGTCAAGAACAAGTACCCTTTACCTAGGATCGATGACTTGTTTGATCAGTTGAGAGGAGTGCAGTACTTCTCGAAGATTGATCTTCAGTCAGGATATCATCAGTTACATGTCAGGGATGAGGACGTACAGAAGACATCATTCAGGACCAGTTTTGGCCACTACGAGTTCCTCGTCATGTCGTTCGGTCTCACGAACGCACCAGCCATGTTCATGGATCTGATGAACCGGGTATTTTGGCCTTTCCTCTATCGATTCGTCGTTGTGTTCATTGAAGACATTTTGGTATACTCCAGGAGTCGAGAGGAGCATGAGGAGCACTTGCGCTTGGTCCTGGATACACTCAGACAGCATCAATTGTTTGCACAGTACAAGAAGTGCGACTTCTGAAAGCAGGAAGTGAAGTTCCTGGGACACGTGGTGACCAAGGATGGGATGACAGTTGACCTGTCTAAGGTAGTTGCAGTTCAGGACTAGGAGCAGCCTGGTTCTGTCACTGAGGTGAGGAGTTTCTTGGGTCTTGCTGGTTATTATCGACGCTTCATTCTGGATTTCTCGAAGATCGCTAGATCTTTATCTCAGTTGACACGGAAGGACGTGAAGTTCGCCTGGAATGAGAAGGCGGAGTCAGCTTTTCAGGAGCTGAAGGACAGACTTACGTCCATCCCCGTGCAAGTATTGCCAGAGTAGGGGGTTAGATATACGATATACACTGACGCATCTAGCGTTGGTTTGGGTTGTGTCCTTATGCAGAAGGACAGGTTAATTTCGTATGCCTCGAGACAATTAAAGAAGCACGAGGAGAATTACCCTACACACGACCTGGAGTTGGCAGCCATCATATTCGCACTGAGACTCTGGAGACATTACCTCTATGGAGAGGAGTTCGAGTTCTTTTGTGACCACAAGAGCCTCAAGTACATATTCACGTAGCGAGACTTGAATATGAGGTGGCGACAATGGATGGAGACTTTGAAAGACTTCAAGTTTGAAGTCTCTTACCATCCTGGGAAGGCGAACCTTGTGGCTGACGCGTTGAGCCGCAAGAAGGCGATAGAGTTTGCGGCTCCGTTGATGGTTGCTGAGTGGGATATGGTTGGGTTTTTGCGAGACTTTGAGCAGAAACTCAAAGTAGAGGAGCCTTTTGAGTTCATCGCACATGTGCAGGTGCGATCTCAGATTGATGACCGGGTCATCGAGGCGCAGCAGGATGATACGCGTCTTACTGAGCTTCGAGAGTAGGCCAGTGATGATGCAGACGCCGAGTGGCGAGTTGGCACAGATGGAGGCTTACGTTACCATGGCCGCCTATGCGTCCCAGATATCCCTGACTTGAGATGAGAGATTCTCGAGGCTGCGCACTGTACCAGGCTTGCGATGCATCCAAGCAGCACGAAAATGTATCGTGACATGAGGAGGACCTATTGGTGGGAAGGTATGAAGACCCACATTGCAGAGTTCGTGTCCCGTTGTCTCACTTGCCAGCAGGTGAAGGCAGAGCATCACCGACCACCTGGACTTCTTCAGCCTATGCCGATCGCCGAGTGGAAATGGGACTTCATTTCCATGGATTTTATCTCAGGGCTGCCGAAGATGAGGAAGGGACATATTCTATTTGGGTGATCATTGACCGTTTGACGAAGTCGGGGCACTTCCTACCGATAAGAGTTACGAACTCTGCAGATGAGCTGGCTAGACTGTATATCAGAGAGATCATGCGTCTGCATGGAGTTTCGTTGGAGATCGTGTCAGACAGAGACACGCGGTTCACTTCTATTTTCTGGACTCTCATTCAGGAGGCTATGAGTATGAAGTTGAAGTTCAGTACTGTCTTCCACCCATAGACAGATGGAAAGACAGAGCGGGTGAACCAGATTTTAGAGGACATGTTACGGACTTGTGCATTGGACTTTTAGGACAGTTGGGATGATTGTCTTGCTTATGCGGAGTTCGCGTACAACAACAGCTTCCAGGCGAGTATCGGTATGGCACCTTACGAGGCGTTGTATGGGCGACCTTGTCGAGCACTGTATTGCTGGGCAGAGGTTGGTGAGTGTAGATTGGTTGGCCCAGAGTTAGTACAGGCGATGTCGGAGAAGATCAATATTATTAGACGTTGGCTTTTCACAGCGCAGAGTAGACAGAAGAGTTATGCCGATACGAGACGGCGGCCGCTAGAGTTCACTGTTGGGGATCATATGTTCTTACGAGTTTCTCCCTATGAAGGGAGTCCTTCGGTTCAGAAAGAAGGGGAAGCTCGCACCGTGATTCATTGGTCCATTCCAGATCCTCGATCGTGTGGGAGTAGTGGCTTACCGACTGGCTTTACCTACTCCTCTCGCGAGAGTTCATAACGTATTTCATGTTTCTATGCTGAAGAAATACGTTTCTGATCCTTCTCATATCATCAAATGGGAGCAAGTGCAGTTAGGAGAGGATGTTACATATATCCTGCGACCGACACGTATACTAGACAGGAAGGAGTAGGTACTGCGTAGCAAGGTGATTCCCCTTGTGAAGGTATTATGGACGCATCACTCTGAGGAAGAGGCTACCTAGGAGACAGAAGCTAAGATTAGAAAGAACTACCCACAGCTTCTCGAGGAGTACGAAAAGGTACAAATTTTGAGGATGAAATTTATTTGTTAAGGTGGGTAGATTGTAACGCCCTGGAAAAATCCATACTTGGACTCGAGTACTAACTCGACCAGAAACCGCGTAGGATTAATTCCTTTAGAAAATTAGCGTAAGTTAGTTAGCGCAACGCTAGAGTAGCTGTGAAATATTTCCTGATCACTTTAAATACGTTCTACAAGACCCAAAACGAGTAGAAACAATGACGCTATAATACCCTAAAACCTCGGATCAAACTCTAAACCGGTTTGTTCTCAAGAACCCTTAGAAACTTTGTATTGGATCTAGACCGAGCGTCGAAAGTCCGATACCTACAATCTTAGACCGTTATGACCGCTTACCTAGACTTGACAATCATTTCGAAAATCAAGCCCAACCGATGTGCAGAGGCTATTTCATTGAGCCTGGACTGAATAGAGTGAGAATAAGGCAAATGCTTAAGCAATTAAATCCAAATCTGACACGTGACTTGGCGTGTTATTATTAAACGTTCTGACCATCAGAATTCAGCCAAATTACACTCTCGGATCAGAAAAAATTTCTCTTTCTTATCATGAGACTTGTAGACCTAATCTACGTGCAATGACCACTGAACTGAAACTGGACCGCTACGTGCGATCTACGAACACTACTGGTCTGAAAATGGGATGTGAGCGACATCTGACATGGATGAGCTTAAGTCCGATCGCATTCGGCAAGGGGACCTCCCGAAATGTCTTTTTGGATCAGAACAGCCCCGATTTGGTTAGACCTCAAGTAAACATTATTCCCAAGCCTAATTTGGGAAGAAATTATCTTATAAAAGGACCTTAAACCCTCACTTCTCTCACCCATCCGAATTTGCTAGAAACCCTAGCTGGTGTGAGAGAAAAGGTGAGAGATTGTGAGAGAGTGGTAGAGAACTTCCTGCTGCTTGCACTACCTGCTACACGTGCTTAAGCCACGTACCTCAATCACTTTTTTGGTGATTTTGCTGCACTTCTAGGTAAGAAAAACCCTAACCTTTTGCTGATTTAAGGTTCCGTTGAATCCCTTAGCGAAGTAGCTTACAGATCTTGTGTATTAGGTTCCCAGTTCGCCGTAGACGAAGCGTATACGCTCCGTTCGAATCGATTCACTTCTAGGGAAAAGGTGCGGATTCTAGACGCTTTGATTGACTGTTTTCAACGCTTTCAATGTCATTTAATAGTAGATTATCGACGACAATGCTGTTTGATATGTACAACATGCTGTCCGTTTCCTGTTTCGTAAGCAGACGAAAAATATGAGATTTAGGGCATTTTAGTCATTTGTAGGAAATACTGTTTGCATCCATATTTTGCTGATACGATTGACATGGCTTCTTGTCGCATTAGGATATTAGGAATGCGTGCATAATAAGTTTAGCGAAGAGATTCGCCCAAATGCGCACTTTGAGTCGACATACAATATGTAGACTTAAGTGTGTAGACTAAGTGTTTGCATAAATGTTTGTATTAGTATGTATTGAATTAAATGGTGTTATGAATTAGTTTTAGATTGAATTTTCAAATAATATGCTGATGTAAATGATTTCCTACATGTTGACTATATGCATGATTTTATTATATGTATGAAATGCATGTGTTAGATGATTTACTTACGTTGTATGTTATAACATGTGTTAACATGCTCACATTGTTGTATTTCATTTCCATTACTTTTATATGATTGCTGATGTAGATTCATAAATGTTTGGGACTATACCTAGTCCATGCAGTCGGTAACCGAGTAAATTCATGGTTGGCTTATCTTTGCCACGAACGTCGCATCGATGAACGTGAGTCGTGTTTCAAGTTGGCGGAAGTGGTTAGGCCACACGAAGTGTTTTACGCACTTCATGTCGTTTGACTTGCGATGCGCTCGTACTAGTCGATCCCGTCAAGTAACCCGACTGGCCTATGGTTGTTCACCTTGTATGAGTCATAACTGCTTGAACCTAGGGTACTGAACTTACCATTGAAAACCCTATTAACCATGGTACCTTGATCCATAAAGACTCATGAGCCGGACATGGTAGTATGGGACACCATGGTCGAGCTGTCGGCCTACGCTGGGGCCACAAACCTCCCCATAGTGACCAGTGAGCACTTATGACTCGTGAGCAAATTATGGTGGTATGAGACACTATATTCTTGCTGTCGGCCTACACTGATCAGGTGACGAGCCCTTTGTAGTGACCGCGAGCGTATTCTGAGTCTACGGGAGGTGACGACCCTTCTGTAGCAATGAGAGTACAGTAAGCCTGTATTGATAAGGTGATGGGGGAGCGGTGCAATGAGTGCGAGCAATAGCCCTGACATCCCTTGCAGCGACTTATAAAATATACATCGTATGAGATTACTAGGAGTGACGACCCTAGACAGGATCTGTGTTGGGATTGATATATGGGAAGTACTTTAGTTTTTCAATACTGCTGTATGAAAAGGAATAATAACAACTTGGTAATCATATCCGCATCACATTGCATGTGCCTAGAAGATGTGGAGCACTGAGCGGTACGCAAGAATGCCGCGGACGCAGATAGTGCCGTATGAGGGAGAACGTCGGTGAGGGCATCCATCATGTCATGTCATATTGCATTAACAACAGTATTTAGGAATGTTTGAGTTACTGTTTTACTATTATTGCATGATTGATTTGAGAACATGCTAACCTCTGTTCTATTATTACATTGAGTTAGCTACTCACTCCCATGTTACGGGATGGTGTTTGAAACACCCACCAGACCCTGTCTTAGATGCAGGTGAGGCAGCGATTCAGGAGGCAGAGCCGGATTATGATGAGGACCAGGACGAGTTCTCTTATATGCAGTACCACGACGGCGTTGCTTAAGTGGCCTGGATCGGCGGGGCTTCTTAGTGGGACTATTTTTGACATTTTGATTCTGTTTATTTACATATTTATGAGACTTAGAGATGTATTCATACTTTGGAGACAGTTGAGATCTATTTTGTTTTCCATATAGTGATATGTATATCCTTTAGTCTTCCGCTTACTTTTATCACTGAATCTGGAGTATGAATTGCAGTTTTGGTATAATTTTACTCATGTGAATGCTTTAACTCCGACATCATTGAATCATAAACATTTTTGTTGCATAAGTGATGGTCTGGAACTCGGGAGTCGGGTTTATACACGACCCCCGATTTTCAGGGTGTTACACCAGCTCTTCAAATCAAATGGGGCATGCTAAATCCATCAGCACTCTTAGGAGTGGAAAGGTTATTAATAAAACCCTTCTGGTTGGCCCGAAAAGCCTCAAGAACTAGAAGAAGACAACAATGATGGATCTAGTCGTACCCCACAAAAATTAGAACCGAATCATCTAAAGAAGCCAGTTGCTCCGTTCTCCCAACAGTTGGTTGCACCAAAATGTCTCTCTAACTCCCAGGATATCCTAGAGGCGTCAAAACAAGTGAAAGTGAACATTCCTCTACTTGATGTCGTAAAATAAATACCTTTATATGCCAAATTCCTAAAGGACTTATGCAGGACCAAACGACAGTAAAGTGTTCAAAAGAAGATTTCTTTGACTGAGAAAGTGAGTGCCATCCTAAAACAAGATGTGTCATATAAATTCAAAGATCCTGGTAGCCCAACCATATCATGTGTAATCGGGAACTATTAAATTGATCATGCACTTCTTGACTTAGGAGCAAGCGTCAATCTGGTTCCCTACTCGGTATACAAACAGTTAGGTTTGGGTGAATTAAAACCCACCCGGACCATACTACAACTTGCTGATCACATTATTTATGTACCAAGAGGGCTAATCGAGGATGTGTTGGTCCAGGTTGATAGATTTTACTACCCTGTAGATTTTATCATCTTGGATATCAAACCAATCAATAACATGAGCACTCAGATTTCTGTCATTTTTGGTCTCCCATTCCTTTCCACTTCAAATGCAATTATCAATTGCAGGAATGGTGTCATGACTATGTCTTTTGAAAATTTGACATTGGAGTCAAATATCTTTTTCAATAATGGCAGCAACTCAGAGGATGATGACGATTTCTACGACATAAACATGATTGATTCTTTCGTGGAAGATAGAACGCCTCTTACCTTATCCTCTGATCCTGTAGAGACGTGCTTGATCTACTCCCATGATTTTAATGATGATATGATTAGGGAGACGTGTGTCATGCTTGATACTGCACCGGTACTTGAAGTTAATCGGTGGAGGCCACAATTTGAAGAGTTGCCCAAACTAATGTAGTGCCTCTACCGTCTAACCTCAAGCCACCAAAGTTTGACCTAAAACCTTTACCCTCTGATTTAAAATATGTCTATTTAGGTCAAGATGAGACATACCCGGTGGTGATCTCTACCCACTTAGAGAAAGAGCAGGAGAGTTTGCTCATATGTACTCTCCTTGAGCATAAGGGAGCTCTTGGATGGACAATAGCGGACCTCAAGGGAATCAACCCATCAATTTGTACTCACCGCATATATCTTGAGGATAATGTAAAGGCTATTCGTCAATTACAATACAGACTAAATCCAAATATGAAGGAAGTGGTTAAGGCCGAGGTTCTTAAACTATTGGATGTGGGTATCATATACCCCATATCTGATAGTCAATGGGTGAGTCCAACTCAAGTGGTTCCTAAGAAGTTTGGGATCACCATCATAGCCAATGCCAATAATGAACTCGTGCCAACTGAGCATTGACTACAGGAAATTGAATACCGTCATAAGGAAGGACAACTTTCCTTTGCCCTTCATCGATCAAATCTTAGAAAGGCTAGCTAGTCATTCCTATTATTGTTTCCTTGATGGGTATTCAGGATACAATCAGATTGGAATCGCCCTTGAGGATCAGGAAAAGACCACATTTACATGCTCCCATGGCACCTTTGCTTATAGAAGGATGCTGTTTGGATTATGTAATGCCCCTGCCGCCTTTTAGCGATGTATGATGAGTATATTTTATGACATGGTGGGGAAATATTTAGAGGTCTTCATGGACAATTTCTCTATTTTCGGTTCATCTTTCAGCGAATGTTTAGAGAGGCTTAAATGTGTGTTGAAAAGATGTGAAGAAAGGAATTTGGTACTTAATTAGGAGAAGTGTCATTTCATGGTTCAAAAGGGAATTGTTCTTGGACATATCATCTCGTCCAAGGGAATCGAGGTAGATAAGATAAAAATCGATCGTATCTCTAACCTACCCCCACCCAAGAACATCAGAGACGTGCGATCCTTCTTAAGACATAGGATTTGTAGGCAATTCATAAGGGACTTTAATCTCCTCTCTTATCCTTTATGTAATCTTCTTCAAAAGGATGCACCATACGAGTGGATTAAGCAATGCCAAGAAACTTTTACTAAGCTTAAGGGCATGTTAACATCTGTACCTATCATGCAGCCACCCGACTGGAGTCTTCCTTTTGAAGTTATGTAAGACGCCTCTAATTATGCTCTTAGAGCAGTTCTAGGTCAGAGAAAAGATAAGTGGCCTTACGTCATTCATTACGCAAGTAGGACTCTGAATCCTGCCCAAGTGAACTACTCGACTACGGAAAAGGAACTCTTAGCCGTAATGTTTTTCTTGGACAAATTTAGGTCATACCTGATCGGATCTAAGATCATTATCTACACAGATCATGCGACACTTAAGTATCTTCTTTCTAAGAATGATTCTAAGCCCCACCTGATACGATGGATCCTTCTACTCCAAGAATTTGATTTGAAAATTAAAGATAAAAAGGGAGTAGAGAACGTAGTGGCCGATTACCTTTCTCGCCTTAATACCTCTGATTACCTTGAGGCAACCCATATCAATGACATGTTCCCTGATGAATAACTGTTCAGAGTCTCCCATTCACCTTGGTTCGCTAATATTGCCAATTATCTTGCCACAGGTTCCATATCGACATATTGGACTGTACAAGATAAGAAGAAATTCTTTACCAAGGTGCGCAACTTTTTCTAGGACGATCCATATTTATTTAAATATTGTCCAGACCAAATCCTAAAGAAATGTGTGCCAGACAATGAGCATCAGAGTGTCATCTCCTTCTGTCACTCACAGGCCTGTGGTGGTCTCTTTTCTGCTAAAAAGACTACGACCAAGATTCTACAGTGTGGCTTTTATTGGCCCACCATGTTCAGGGACACTAATGATTTTTGCAAGGCTTGTGAGCGTTGTCAAAAATTGAGAGCATTGTCCCGTCGAAATATGATGCCCTTGAATCCCATCCTTATCATATAAGCATTTAATTGCTGGGGCATTGATTTCATGGGACCTTTCCCCCAATCCTTTGAAAATTTGTATATCTTTCTCGCCATAGATTATGTCACGAAATGGGTCGAAGCAATTTCGTGCCGTAAAAATGACCATCGTATGGTCATTAAATTTTTAAAAGAAAATATTCTGTCGCGGTTCTGGACACCTCGAGCCATCATTAGTGACGGGGGCTCACACTTTTGTAATAGACCATTTGAGAGCTTAATGAAGAAATACGGTATCTTTCATAAGGTGAGCACCCCATACCATCCACAGACAAGTGGACAAGTTGAGATTTTCAATAGAGAGATCAAACATATCCTGTAGAAAATGGTTAACCTTGATCGTAAGGACTGATTAACCCGATTGACCGATGCCTTATGGGCATACCATACTGCTTTTAAAACTCCTATTGAAGCATCTCCCTTTAGACTTGTTTATGGGAAGGAATGTCACTCGCCTATGGAGTTGGAACATAAAGCGTACTGGGGGATTAAAAATTTGAATTTCAATCTGGACAACGCTGGCTCGCTACGCAAACTTCAGTTAAATGAACTTGAAGAAATCTGGAACGATGCGTATGAGAACTCAAGAATTTACAAGGACAGGATAAAGGCATTTCATGATCAACATATTCTCTGAAAATCATTCACGCTGGGTCAAAAAGTCCTTTTGTATGACTCTCGACTAAATCTCTTTCCGAGTAAGCTTTGATCTCGTTGGACCGGTCTTACATTGTTGTTACTACCTGTCCTCATGGGGCCGTTGAGATAAAAGATCCCGACAATGGCAAGGAGTTTAAAGTAAATAGATCAATTAAAACCATTTGTCAAGAAATTTGATTCAGAGGACATGTCCATGCCTCTAATTGCACCTGTTTACCAGGACTGATCTCCTAGTCTGATGGAGGTATAAGTAGGTTTATTGCTTTCATAGGACTAGGGTAGTGATTTATTTTGACTGGCTGAAGACACTAAACTTAGCACTCCTGGGAGGCAACCCAGCTTTTTATTCCATTTCATTTTTTGTAGTTAATTAGTTCAATGTTTGTGGGTAACATTGTTGCAAACCCTCACGAGACTATAACTTGTCCACTAGGGGCAACCTAGGGGTTTAAAGGCTTGTTGAATATGCTAAATACAATCGAGAGCACCTACGAAAGTGGTATAGGTAGGATTTTATTTTTATTTTTGTTGGTTTCTCTCTCGTACTAACCTGCTCTCTCCAAGCAATCTCTTGAAAACTCTCTCTCGATTTGTTATCCAGGTACTATCCTCCCATCACTTCTCATTTACTTTCGTTGTCCCATGTGCATCGCATGTTATATCTTTTACATTGAGGACAATGTAGATTTTTGGTTGGGGGTGGGAGATTAGGTTGCCTAATTAGTGTTTTCTTAGTCTTGAACAAATATTGTGAAAATTTTTTAAAATTTTCTGGAATTTCTTTTGAATTCGAAGTGATTTTGACGGCCATCTAGGGCACTTAGAATTTCAAGATATGTGATGTTGGTAATTTATGACTCTTGGATTCAGTATCTGTTAGATTCCACAGTTACGTTTGAATTGTTAATCCAGAATTAGAAGTTGAAAACATTGATGGAATCATGATTTCACATGTCACATCTCGCTTTCACATTAACGTTTCAATTTAATATCGAAGGGCTAACTTGGTAATCATTAACATGAAAGGAACCATCTTGAAAAATTTGCCTATCAAGATTAATAAAAAAGAATTGAAGAAAAAGAAAATACCCAGGGTTGGGCGAATGGTCTTCACCATAGGTTTGCTCCCTATAGGTGAAGGTTTGATTCCCCAAGGTTGACATTCAAAAATTATTAGGCGACTGGTCTTTACCATAGGTTTGCTCCCTATAGGTAAGGACTTGATTCCCCTCCTTGACGTTACTTTTAATAGAAAAAAAAAAGGCTGAAAGAAAGAAAAAGAATGATCTATGAGGCACATTTAGGTTTTGGGTGTCCTGAATGCTCTTGTTTGTTACCAATGATATCATTGAATAATGAATTAAATCTTAATATTGATAAGCCGAGATTACACTCTACACCCATGGATCTCAATGTTTAGAATTTTTTTAATTGATGGGTTAATACACTGAACTTGATTATGAAGTTTACCATGTGCTAGAGTACAGGAGAAAGTAATACCCAATATACATGCATCTTAGAATTCTCATATCTGGATTATTTTGCAAAAATTACTTGGGTATACAGAAATTTTCCTATACGACTTAACTTACTTTTTTCATACTTTGCTCGGGACTAGAAAAATGCTAGTTGGGGGTTGTGTCGAGGGTCAAATATTGCATATTAGACCCCAATTATTGCCTGAATTTATGAACATGATACTGTTTAATGGTCAATTTAACCATGTTTGTGCTGCAGGATGTATTTAGGAGTTTGGATTGAAATAGGATGCTAAAAGCATGGATTTAACGCTCAGAATTCACCAAGGCAAGGGACGGACTCCCAGGGACCAAGATTGACAGAATTTACACACCGGAGATCTGCAAAAATTGAGAAACTGAAGCTCAAGTGGCCCGAAATTGGTCTAGAGTGCAAGATCACAGGGTTCCTGCCCTCTGATTGACTTGAAACTTCATAAACTTGATGGGGGCCATAAATTAACCGTATACGTCAAATTTTAGCCATTGGATCCATGTGAAAGTGGCCCAACAGAGAGATAAGAGGGTGTTAGTCATTAAAGGACATCTTGGCATTCCATAAGCGATCAAGGCTCAAAATTAGGCATTAGAAAGAGCATGAAAAATAACAAGACCTGGTGAAATTTTTTCTCATTTGAATGGTATAATCAGGAGATATGGACGGCAGAAGTTATAACAAATTAGGATGGCAAATTTGTAAATAGATGTGCCATGCATGGCTACGTGAAGGAGATTTAGTCTTTAAACGGTGAACGTTGTCCATGAGCGTGTGGCCCACCCTGAAGCCGGATCTACTTTAAACTAGAGGCCATGGGCCAACATTAAGTACAGGAGCCGATAGAGGGAGTGGTTTTCTAGGACAGGCATCAAAGTGGACCCTACCTATTTTTTTTGAAAAACATCCAAATAGAGCGTGGGAAACGTCCAGTGACGGATGTGTTGGCGCTGGGTTTTGACAGTGGGCCCCACCTATCATTCTGTTGGATGATCCAAGCCGTTCAACGTGGTCAGGAGAGAATTTAGACCAAATCCTCATACTCCTTTGCAACCATTCTCAAGAACAAGAGCAGAAAAACTGGATCTTCCGCCGCACGTTGATTAACGTGGTGGCCCACCAAATGATCAGATCATCTTGAGGTTTGGAATGATATCATAAATCAATCTCACAGAACCAATGGACATCTCTGATAAGACTAAAAGTCACTGTAAGTGGCCTTATCGAACACCACCGACTCCCACATCCAATCAGCGATCGGACTTTGCCTGGCCTTTGTGGTCCAATTACATAATCTTGGCAGCAATCGGTTGATAGATCTGCACCGTTCAACCTGTTGGGAGGGAAATTTAGAACGTTCCCATGTTGACAGAACACTTGGAAGTGATCGCAGACTGGTCTAAATCTCACCCAAACATAACCCGTCTCACGGTTCTGCTGCGTAGAGAAGTTCCACACCAAAATTGGGGATGCGTAAAGACTTTCCGAGATCCTTGTGTGTAGAGTCCACCGACTCTCTCCAGCCTCTTCACCGACTGCCATGACCTATAAAAAAGAGAGAGAGAGAGAGAACATGGGGAGGGGGAGGAGATCTTTGGGACGTTAGAAGCTAAGAAGAGTAAGAAAGAGAGAGCGTTAGGCTGGTGGTTCCGTTTCTTCTCTATTCTTCTCAATTTTTAATTGTTTTCTTTTAAGACGTTCATCCCATCTATGTGTGGCTAAACCTCTTAGCTAGGGCTAAGAGGTGAAGCTTGTAGTGAGATGGGAGATTCTATTTTATGACTTTAATTTTATTTATGAACTGAACTAATGTTGATGTTAGTTTAATGGAATGTTTTTAGTCTTTAATGGTCTGTTGTGACTGAAATTACAATGGGTCTGCAATGACTTTGAGCATGTTCTTTTCTTTTTATGTTTATGACATCAAGAAGCCCTGTTGTTCACCATAGTCTCCTGGGCATAGTCGGATGACGGTACCCTTCCTAACCTTCATACATGTGATTGGTTGGTAATTAGTTTAATTTTGTTGTTTGCTTTGTCTCCTAGGCATAGTTTGGTGATGGAATCCATTCTAATTCATATACCTTTCATCTCTTGAAAACTATATTAATGACAGTTCAGTTTAATTTCATAAAGCAGGCGTAAGATCTCCCTAATCTCTACAAGTGGATCCACTAAATCCCTAGTTCCCTTTCTCTAAATTTTCTTAAGTTTTATATTAATATTTCACAATTATTCCCTAAATTCTATTCGATTCAGTTTACATCTTAGTCTAGTTTTAATTCTGCTTAATTTCAGATAACGTAGAGGTATCAGTACCTTTGGATTCGACCTCGGTTTTACCGAGTTTATTACTACATCACAACCCTGCACTTGGAGAGTGAACAGTGATACATCTTCATCGAGCCAAGGTGGATAGAAAACTGCGATCGTGTGCCTCGATGATTAGATTTCTTCACAACTCAGGAATATTCAGGACACATAATTGGACTCTAAAGAGAAATCCACCATCTGAACCAATCTGTCAATCTACCTGACTCTCTGATGTTGCCTCAGCTATATAACTCTGCAATGACTCATCTGCCTGTTGAGCATCGTTCAGCCTTGCACTAAGAGAGGGTTGAATTGACAAGTTCGATAACTGCATGATAGAAGACTACAGGCCAAACTCAAAATCATACTCTGCGATATCCTCAAGCATCCTCCACTCCCGGACCATCATATATGCCACCAAGCGGCGCGGTTGACGGTCGAGGGCATCTGCCACCATGTTTGCCTTACCCCGGTGATACTGAATATCGAATTCATAGTCCTTCAGGAGCTCCATCCAGCGTCTCTACCTTATGTTCAACTCAGACTGTGAGAAGAGGTACTTTAAGGTCTTGTGGTTAGAGAAGAGCTCGAACCTGATCCCATAGAGATAATGCTTCTAAACCTTCAATGCGAAGACAACCGCAGCCAGCTCCAAATTATGCGTGGGGTAGTTTAGCTTATGGACCTTAAGCTGACGAGACATGAAGGCCACTAGTATCCCTTACTACATCAGGACAACACCTAAACTAATATGCGAGGCATCAGTAAATACAATAAATCCATCACTCCCAAAGGAAAGAGTAAGGACAAGAGCGAACATGAGGCACTCCTTCAACTCCAAAAATGCACGCTCACAGGTATCTCTCCAAATAAACTATGCGCCCTTCTGAGTTAACTTGGTCAACGGGGCTGTAATACGAGAGAAGCCCTCAATGAAATGCCGGTAATAGCCCGCCAAACCAAAAAAATTACAGATCTCAAATGCGTTCGTGGGCTAGCCTCACTCTCACATTGCCTTAACCTTCAGGGGGTCCACTGTGATACCCTCCCTCGTCACCACATGATCGAGGAACTTCACCACCTCCTGCCAGAACTCGCACTTATCCAACTTCGCATACAGCTGGTGTGCATAGAGGGTCTGCAAGGCAATCTCCAGGTGATGCTTGTGCTCCTCACGGGTCCTCGAATAGATTAGAATATCATCGATGAAGACTACAACAAACAGATCGAGATATGGGCAGAAGACCTCGTTCATCAACTGAATGAATACCACAGGCACATTGGTCAGTCCGAAGGACATGACCTAAAACTCAAAATGACTATAACGCATCCTGAAAGCTGTCTTCGGAATGTCAACCTCTCGGACCCGAATCTAATGATAACCGGAACACAGGTCAATCTTTAAAAAGAACTGTGCATCCTGCAGCTGATCAAACAAATCATTTATCCTTAGGAGCGAGTACTTATTCTTGATCGTGACCCAGTTGAGCTCGCGGTAATCACGTAGAGCCTCAATGAGTCATTTTTCTTCTTCACGAAGAGTATCGATGATCTCCACGACGAGCAACTCGGATGGATAAATCCTAACTCGTTCAACTCATCCAAATGCTATTGCAGTTCCCGCAACTCCAATGGTGTCATACAATATGGGGCCTTCGAAATAGGCATTGTATCAGGTACGAGATCAATCTGAAACTTGGTGAGTCGATCAGGCGGTAATCCTGGAATCCTCTGAAATACATTAGGAAAATTACAAACCACATGCAACTGGTCATGTTCACTGATATGGGCTCCTCTATGGCACACGACATCATACAAGACAATGGCTCTCCTTTGGGCTCTGCAATGAACTGGAACTGCGGCATGTTGGGTATACAGACCGTCACTATCCTCGCAGAGCGATCTAATATGGCGTAGTACTTGGAAAGTCAATCCATACCCATGGTGACATCGAACTCGGACATCGACAAAGCAAACAAATCGGAAGGTAAAAAGGCATCCCCAACTAGAACGGGGAAAGATGAGAAAAATTGGCCCAACACCGCAGTCTTCCCTAAGGGAGTTGATACTCACAGTCCCTCATGATCAAACTCCAACGGCAAGCCAGTCGATCAGCAGAAACTCTTAGCCACAAAAGAGTATGATGCACCAGAATCAAACAACACACGTGTAATGCATGCAGAGACTAAAAGTATACCCTCGACGACTCCTCCGGATGACTGCAGGTCCTACTGAGTCGCATAGAACCTAGCCTGAGCTGGCTGGGGAGGTGCATGTTGAAATAGCTGTGAAGAACGCTTTAGTTAAAGTAGGAATATGCCAATATGTCCTGGAGGGGGGTAAATAGGACTTTTTAAAGTTTTTGTGATTTATTAAAAATCCAATTACTCTAATCCTAATAAAAGGAACTTATCAGGATTACTCTAAAGTAACTCTACTGGCTTCCAAGCCCGGTAGAGGATCCAATCACAAAATATTTAAGAAGTGAACAATATGTAAACTAGTTTATGATGGACATAACTGTATATGTTTATGAGGTGTGATCTTAGATATTCAGATATGACAATATTAAAGTAAAATCACATAAACAAAAGAATAGCAATCTTAAACACAGTCATTTTTATAGTAGTTCGACTATTTGTCTACTCCACTCTTGGTAACCGCACTCAACCCTTGAGTGTACTGGATTTCACTAAGGAGGTTTCACAGTAGTTCACCTCAAACCTAAGGTTTTAAATCAAGTTCACCTTCAACCTTTACAACCTACATTGAGGCTAACTGTTTATGCTCTCATGAGCAAGGGTCAATACAACACACCCACTTTTAGGCACACTAGCCAAGGATCTTCCATAAGACCCTAACAGAGGTTTCACATGGTTCACCTTAAACCCAAGGTTTTAATTGGTTCACATTTGACTGGATGTTTATGCTCTTCATAGAGCAAGGGTCAACACAATGCACCCACCATGTACACTCCCGTCGGAGGCCTCTTTGAGGACTTGCAAGGGTGAGAAACACCTTAGACCTAATCCTACAAAGGAATGATCAAAAGGGTCCTTTGGACTCTACAAACTTACAGATAAGTGGATGAGTCTCATTCAGCATGTTGACGAAGATCTCCTCCTTGTTGATGAAGAATCTTTTGTTTCCTTGATCCGCAACTCAAATGATGTACTAATATATGATGACGGATTGGGTCAAGGTTATGATGGAATCCTACTCTTTAAATATTTTCCTATCAAGAAGATAAAGTAATTCCAATCATCTATGCATTTAAGGCATCCCAGCTTAATAATTTTCCATTAACATAGTAGCTGGAGGATCCTTGAATGTGAAAGTTCATTCCCCAATCCACTCTATTGAATATTAATGATGAGGGTGGATTGGTGGATAAGCTCCCTTGAGAGAAAGGTCTTTGGGTAAATGATCTAAGGTTAAACACTCAAAAAGCACTCTCTTTTTTCTTTACCAACAATTATAGACAAGTCCTCTTAATATAGGCAAAAGGTTCCAATGGATATACAATGGTCACATTTATGATAGAGTTCGATATCATCAAGTGGGTTCGATATCATCAGGAGTATACTCTCGATTGCATCAATGATCTGCTCGATGACATAAACTCAATGTCATATGCTTTTAAAACCTCTTGCTAGCTGGTCGAGGGAATCAAAACTCGTGTCGATGTCATCGAATTTCGAACTCCGATTTCATCGATGTGAGGTTCGATTCCTCGACATTCGAAAATGAGAGAGACTTGCTATGAAATATTATGATCGAGTAACCTTCGATATCATCGAAATTTGAATGTCGATGATATCAATAGATGTGTTAAGGCATCGATAAATCAAAAGGATTTTCGTTTAAGCTTGTTGGACAATTTCTGTCCCAGTTCGATGTCATCAAGACTGCACCGATATCATCGATATTTGAATATCAATTCTATCAAGTGACCCTCAATCATAGATAAACTATCCTAAAATACTTTGTTGGAAATCTTCATGCCCATGACCGATATCATCGAGACCCTTCCAATGTCATCGAGATTCGAACTTCGATGGTATCGAGGAGGGCTTCGATATATCGAAGAATATATGATATCCTTGAGTAAAAATAGGGGCGCCGAAGATCTGCTTATCGATTTATCGAGTCACCTTCGATGGACTCGAGATTCAAATATTGATGATATCAATAGGTATATCGGTACATCGATAATTTTGTCCAGATATATATGTGGTTGCTGGACACTTTTTGTCCTCATTCCGATGGAATCGATTTATCATCGAGGACATCGACAGTGCAGGTCAATCATATCGAGATGTGTTTTGATAAAATTGAGAAAGCAAGAAAACTTAGAAATTTTTTATTTTTCAAAAAGTTTTCTCACTTATAAGCCCTATGATATTCTAACTTATTTTAAGGGTTTTATTTACCTGGTGTTTTGGGACATGAGATGTGAGGCCTAGTTTTACCTGTGGTGAGCTTGTACACATCCGGTTGAGGCAGACACTTTGAATTGATCTTCCTATGAGGCTCTACAGGCTAACTGACTCAACACTCACGCTAATTGACAAACCAGGGTACTTTCAATCTCCCCCTTTGTCAATTACGTGACAAAATACCAAAACACGCTAGACCAGCTCCTATACTGACACCCTAAATTGTGTGTACATGTTTTCTACACAATTGTACAATGCTAACAATGTCATATGCACAACACATCCAGAAGCTGCTCCCCCTATCTGCAAACTCCCCCTTGCTTGGTGCAACTACTCCCCCTAACACCTGCAACACCATACTCAAGCAAATATACATTTCTTAACAGGGTGTTTGAACTGTTCTCCCCCTTTTTGTCAGTCATTGACAAAGATTACCTGCCAACAGATATTGACTGAAGTTTTAAAGACATGTGAGCACAAGATATAGATGTATAGAGATAAAATCAGTTTAAGCATACATCATTTTCAGAAAGTATGGATGCATATCAGATCAATTAGAGCAGTGATAAAAATTGATAAAATAATTATGAGAATCACATGCACTCTATATCAGAAACTAGATAAACCAGGGGATCTTAACA
The DNA here is from genome assembly GCA_037074715.1 of Magnolia kwangsiensis. Classification (NCBI taxonomy): domain Eukaryota; kingdom Viridiplantae; phylum Streptophyta; class Magnoliopsida; order Magnoliales; family Magnoliaceae; genus Magnolia; species Magnolia kwangsiensis. The sequence goes on along the minus strand of CM073586.1, from coordinate 46,764,007 downwards.
TAACTATGGCAGTAAGAATGAGAATTATATTCAACCATATTCAACATCATAAAAAAAAAAAAACATACACTACCCAAGGTTGGCAATAGATTAACAATCATAAAAAAAAGGCCCATCCATGGGCACCCAATAGTAACCAATAGTAGCAAGCCCACACGGGGCATATACAACATCCACAAAAAGAATTTTGTCAAACTGTTAGAGGGCTATCTCATTCACTCATGAGAGCATAGAGCACTAAAAAGATACTTATGTTCATACGCTAAGATAAGTGTGGGTGAATGTGAAAGCGTTTAGAGTCCCATACTATACCGGAAGAGTAGAGGTAGATGGTGTCGTATCATCTCGACAATAGGTGATTATCTCGACCAATTGTTTCACTGTCTGCTGCACTTCTTGGACCAGCCGTTCCAAGATGGTAAGCCTCTCGTGCACCAAGTGGAAATCCCTCTGAATTGCACCAATCCGATCCTGGTGGAACTTAAATCATTTAGCATGCCCAGGAGCTAATGTTGTGTAACACCCTGAAAATCGAGGGTCGGGTAGAAACCTAACTCCCGAGTTCCAGAACATCACTTATGCAACATAGATAATGATAAATGTATGTTGTCTGTAGAATGGCATTAAACAAGATTGAGACTAAGCCAAAACAACATATCATACTCCAGAGACAGTTAAATTAGCAAGTGGAAGAATGTAATAGATATATAAAATATATAAAAGATTGTAAGTCTCCAGAGTGTGAACATGTTACCAGGTTAACTAAATACATGTATACTCTAAAATAGAAAGAAAAGAATATACATGAGTGCTCCAAAAATATAAAATGACAAGTGTTATAGCATCTAATCAACATCCCTGTAATCCTGTCGATCAAAACACGGAGGAGAAGTCCTCCTCAGCATCATACAAGTCCAGCTTCGCTCCACAAGCAGCGCCCTCATCTGAAACTAAAATAGGGACTAGTGGATGTCCGGAACACCATCCCGTAACGTGGGAGTGAGTAGCTAACTCAGTGGAATCATAGAACAAAGATTAACATATTATCAAATCCATCACGCGATAATGATAAAGCAAATAAAACAAACATTCCTAAATATATGATTAATGCATGGATGAAATGACAAGATGGATGTCCTCACCGATATACTCCCTCATGCGGCACCATCTGCGTCCGCGGTATGCTTTCTTCCCACAGTGCTCCACATCTTCCAGGCACATGCAGTGCGACATGGATATGATTACCGAGTTGTTATTAGTCCATTTCATACAGCAGGATTGGGAAACTAAGGTACCTCCCTTATATCAATACCCAAACAATGATCCTATCTAGGGTCGTCACTCCTAGTAATCTCATACGATGATATATTTCTAGGTCACTACAAGGGCTTTCAGGGATGTTGCACGCACTCGTTGCACTGCTCCCCCATCACCTTATCAATACAGGCCTAGTTTATAACCTTAAGACTACATCAGGACTCTTCGCCCCCATGCGGTGTCAGGATAAACTCAAGGTCACTACAAAGGGCTGTCAGGGCTATTGTTCGCACTCGTTGCTCCACTCTCCCATCACCTTATCAATGTTGGCCGATAGCAAGAATATAGTGTCCCATACCACCATAATCTGCTCAGAGTAGGGTGCTTACTGGTCACTACGGGGAGGTTTGTGGCCCCAGTATAGGAATAGGCCAACAGCTCGACCACGGTGTCCCATACCACCATGTCCGGCTCATGAGTCTTAGGGGATCGAGGTATCAAGGTTAGAGGGGCTTTCTAATGGTAAGTTTAGTACCCTAGGTTCAAGCAGTTATGACGAATACAAGGTGAACATACAATGGTCAGTCGGATTACTTGATGAGTGCGACTAGCACGAACGCACGTTGAATCGACCGACATGAAGTGCACAAGCACTTCGTGTGGCCTAACCACTGCCGACGACTCTAGTACGACTCGAGTTCGTCATACACATCCTTCATGGCGAGTAGAATCCAACCATGAATTCTAAACTGTTACGGACTGCCCGGACTAGAGTATAGCCCCAAGAACAAAGAGGTAAATCAGTAATCATATGAGATAAACAAAATTAGAATAACAAGTAATCCAAGCATATTAGCAACATGTTATAAGATACAACATAGGCAATTAAACCATACACAAGTACTTCACACATAAGGAAATCAATTGAAATATGACAAGCGTAGATGAAATCATATATATCATCAAATTAGTTGAGAATCCAGTCTCAACGCTAATATACAGCACCATATACTCAATACTTACTAATACATACATTTATACAAACACTTAGACTACTCAACTCCAACGTACTTGACGTATGTTAATTACAACATATAATATGACAGATCCTTATATCAAGGAGATGTCTAATACACAAAAATCATGTTCTTACATTTAAAACATATGGAAGGCATAAATCATATTAATTTAGGCATTTCAAAAAACACTTAGTCTACACACATTAGTCTACATAGCATATGTCGGCCAATATGTGCATTAGGAAAAATCTCTTCGCCAAACAGATCATACATCCATAACTAGTATAAATACATGACAAATACCCATGGCAATCATATCGGCATAATACGTACGTATACAATATTTCCTACAAATACCCAAAATACCCTAAATCTCATATTCTTCGTACGTATTCGAAATGAAAAACGGACAGCATGTTGTACATATCAAATAGCATTCTTGTCAACAATCTACCATTAAACGGCATTGAAAGCTTTGAAAATAGGTAATCTAAGCATCTAAGATCCGCACCTTTTGCCGTAGAAGTGTAACGAATCGAACAGGAAGTCTACGCTTCGTCAACGGCGATATGACGACCTAATTCATAAGATACATCAGCTACTTCGCTACTTGTATTGATAGAATCCTTAAAACAGGTTACAGTTAGGGTTTTCTTACCTAGAACGAAGCCGGAGTCACTGGAAAAGCGATACAGAAGGTTGGATTTGGCACGTAGAGCAGCAGGGAAGAATTCCAGGAGAAATCACCAGCTTCTCCCTCACTTCTCTCTCTTTTCTCTCTTCTCTCTCCTAGGGTTTTCCCCAAATTCGTATGGGTTAGAAAGCTAAGGGTTTAAGCCCCTTTTATACGCCCAAACATAACCAAAATAGACTCCAAGTCCAGGTATACTTGGGTTATAGCCAAATCGGGTCTTTTTCGATCCAAAGGAGCATTTCGGGAGGTCCCCTGGCTGAATGCGGCAGGACTTAAGCTCATGGATATTGGATCCTGCTCACACCAAGTTTTCAGTCCGGTAGAGTTCCCAGATCGCACGTGGCAGACCAGTTTCAGTTCAGCGGTCACGGAGACTCGATCGAGGATTCCAATTACACTGACGTGGGTGAGAAATGTTCCCTGATCCGAGGGTGTATTTGGGTCAGATTCCAACGGTCTGAATGCTTATACTTAACCCGCAAGCGAAACGTGCCAGATTTATTTAAATGACATTTAATTTTTAATGAATTTCACTCTTTCTCACACTCCTTGCTCCAGGCTCAATGAAATAGCCTCAGAACATCAGTTGGGCTTGATTTTTGAAACGATTGTCAAGTCCAACAAGGTGGTCGTAATCGTGTAAGATTATTGCTATCGAACTTTCGACGTGCGGTCTAGATCCAATACAAAGTTTCAAAGGGTTCCTGAGAATAAACGGGTTTAGAGTTTGATCCTGGATTTCAGGGTAAGATAGCGTCAATGGTTCTACAGGTTTTGGGTCTTATAGATCATATTTAAAGCGATCAGTGCTAATTTCACAGCTAATCTAACGTAGCGCTGGCTAATTCGCGTTAAATTTCTAAAGAATTTCGTTCTAAACGATTTCTTGGCTTTGGAATTGGGTTCTGAGAGGTTACCAAGGTGTTATGGTTGACCCATTACCTAAGGACGTCTAATCTTAGGTTGGAAAAAATCCAGGGTGTTACATGTTGATGGTGCTTGATGTGGTCCAGGAGCTTCTTCTCCAGCCGTCTCAGTCCCTTCCATGGGAGCGTCACCTACCCCACTTTCCTTCTCTACTTGAATGCCTTCTTCTGGTGGATCCTCAGGATATTTATGAAACTTCAAATCCATCCTTCGAATGTTACTTTCATTGAAGGTTTGGAGAGGAAGTACATGATCACTTGTAGTTGGGAATGCTATGGCATTACAAATCGTATCTATGATCCAGGGATATGGTAAGAGAATGTCCCTAGCCCTATGAAAAGCATAATCCAACTGATACATGATGAGGGTAGTGTAACACCCTGAATTTTTGCCAACCTGGAATTAGACGTCCTTAGGCAATGGGTCAAACTTATCACTTTTAAAACTCAATTCCAAAGCCAGAGAAATCGCTTTTCAACCCATTACCTTCAAAACTCACCTTTCACCACCTCATTCTTCAAACTTCTCCAAGTACTTTCATATTAGACATGAATCCTCAAGTTAAAATAGTAAAGAACTATACTTAAACTAAAACTCACTGTAAACGGTCACCGAGATTGAGTCCGTGCACACTCCTAATCACACACAACTACCCCAAATCACTTTTAGACCGTCAATCGAAGGGTTTAGACCATGTTTCATTCCATTCCAAACTTGAAAATGAATGTCCTTAGGTGGTAGGTCAACCCCAACATCTTAAACTCAATCTCAAAACCTAAAACCTCTTTTTATCCAATTCCTTAAAAATCTCACCCTCCACCACTTTATTCTTCATTTATTTTTAAGCACATTCATAATACACACCAATCCTAGGAAATAAATGAGGAAGAACAATACCGAAACTAGAACTTATCATAAATAGTAAATAAATGGATAAAATGGGTTTTGACCCTTAACCTTTTGGAATTTAACAAAATAAATAGGTTACTTGGATATATAAACATCTCCTACCCCAAAATTATATGCTACACATCGCATAAACTCATTCCGATTTACAAATTAGCCCCGAAAATTCCTCAAATGGAGTTGGGGGCCGACCCACGCCAATCCAGAGGGATCCAGGGTGGGCCCCACACCTTTTTCGGACCTGGGGGGCAGGAGGACCTCGCCCAAGGGGCTAGCCCTGGCCAGTTGGCCAAGTGGTCAGCGAGGACCTCGCAGGTTCGGCGAGGCCTCACCAGTAAACGGGCCTAGATGGGACCGGGCTTCAGGCCGATCGTGTTTGGGGGCAAGGGAAACCCCCTGATGTATGGGCCGTCGATCAAAACCCCTCCAATCTACTACTTCCTTTACAAAACCACCCCTCCAAGCTTTCCTTTTCTTGAAAAATCTCTCAAATCTCTCCAAAAGTCCCTCTCCAAACTCTTCCTTTTTTCGTTTCCAAGAACCCTCACTCCACCCTTCAAATCTTATCTCAAACAGAAATCATTATAGGCTACTTCCTTTAGAAATTAGATGAAACTAAGTGTTAGATTATATGACCTGTGAAATTGTCACCAATCACTTTAAATATGATCTGCTAGAGCCAAAACATGTAGAATATTTGATGCTACAATACCCTAAAACCTAGGATCAAACTCTAAACCCGATTGCTCACGGGAGCATTCGGAAACTCCGTATCGGATCTGGACCGCACATCGGAAGTCCGATTATCCCAAACTTAGATGAATATGACCGCCTAGTTAGACTTGACAATCACCCCAAAAGTCAAGTCCAGATGATGTCCCACGACGATTTTCTTGAGTACAGAGTGAAGAGTGTGAGAAATGTTAGAAATTAAATAAAATTTATGAAATCTGGCACGTGTCGCTTGCACGCCTTTTCTAAGAATTCTGACCATCAGAATCTAATCCAAATTCACCCTCAGATCAGAAGAAATGGCCCACTCATGTCAACGCACTTGCGGCCCTGATCGAGTACCGGTGACCATTGATCTAAAACTGGTCCGCCACCGGCGATTTAGAAATCTGATCGGACTAAAAGCTCTGCCTGACGTAGATCCAACGTCAGGAAGCTTAAGTCTGACCGCAAGCAGAAAAGGGGCTGCCAGAAGTGCTCCGTTGGATCAGAACAAGCCCACTTTGGTTATAAAATAAGTATACCTTGGCCATAAGGCCATTTTTGTCGCTTTTGGACTTATAAAAAGGGCTTAAACCCTTACTCTCTCATTCCATACGAATTTCATAAGCCCTAGAAAAGAGAGAGAGAAAGAGAGAGAAAGTGGGGGATAAGATTGGGTTTTTCTTCCATGAATTCTTCCCTGCTACTCCTTGTGCTTCAACGCCGCTTCTGCACCGCCATTCCGGTGCTTCCAACTCCGCTCTTAGGTAAGAAATCATAACTCTAACCTGTTCTAGAGTTCCAAATAACATAAGTGATAATGTAGCTAACCTATTTCATGGTATAGGTTGTCGTTGAGCCGTTGACGAAGACTTATCGTCTGAATCAACTCCGTTTCACAATTTATGGTTTAAGATGCGGACTATATATGTTTAGGTTATGGTTTTCAAGACTTTCAATGTTAAGCAATGATTTATTCTTGCTTAGGATGCTATTTCACACGTACAAAGTGTTGTTCGTTTCAATTTTCAGTTATACGTTAATTATGTTAATTATACTGTATTCCTCGTATTTGTAGAAAATACTGTATGCGTATAAAATCCAGATTTGTGCTTGCCATGATTAACTACCGTCTATGTATGATGGATGTATGTGTAACAACTTCTGGGCTAAAGGTTTAGTCCAAATACATGATATACTAAAATACAATATGTAGTTAGTATGTGTGGCCTAAGTGTTTGTGAAAATGACCGAATGAGTATAGACTTTGTAAGTGTGCTCGCCATGATAGACTGTCATGGATATATGATTGTTGTATAGGCGATAACCCTTTGACGAAAGGTTTTGCCCTAATACGTATGCTAATTAATACATAATATGTATTATGTAATAGGTGTAGTGCTTGTATAAAATGTCTGAATGCGTTAGTAGTCGGTAAATTGTGATTTATAAGGGAGTTGAGATATGAATCCCAACTGCCTTAGCTGTGTGCATGTTTACATCCATGGATTGTACATGATTCATGTTTAGCTGTGTGTATGATTTCCTTTATGTACTGTATATCCATATTTCCATAGTATGTTCAAATGGTTGTAAGATAGATTTATTTATTCATTACTGCCTTGATAATCTCATATGCTTTTTTATTATAATTGTACATGTTTAGGACTATGAAATAGTCCAGGCAATCGGTAATAGATTCTGCTTGGTGGCTAAGATTGTCTAACCACTTAGGATATGTCTCGACGAACCCGAGCCATACGTTGCTTGTCGACAGTGGTTAGGCCATATCGAATGCTTGCGCATTCATGTCGATTGACTCAACGTGCGCTCGTACTAGTTGAGCTTATCAAGTAACCCGATTAGCCCGATGTTTGTTCACCATGTTTGGACGCTACTGTTTGAACCTAAGGTACCAAACTTATCATTGGAAAGTCCCTCTAACCTTGGTACCTCGATCCCCTAATACTCATGAGCCGGGCATGGTGGTATGGGACACCGTGGTAGAGCTATCGGCCTACGCTGGGGCCACAAACCTCCCCATAGTGACCAGTGAGAAACCCAAACTCATGAGCAGATTATAGTGGTATGGGACACTATATTCTTATTGTCGACCTACACTGATAAGGTGATGGGGGAGCAGTGCAACGAGTGCAAACAACAACCCTGACAGCCCTTTGTAGTGACCTCGAGCATATTCTAAATCTGCGGAGAGGCGATGAGCCTTCCTGCAGTAAACAGAGTATAAACTAGGCCTGTATTGATAAGGTGATGGGGGAGCAGTGCAAGGAGTGCGTGCAACAGCCCTGACAGCCCTTGCAGCGACCTAGAACCGTACTTCGTATGAGATATGCTAAGACTGACGACCTTGGAATGGATCATTGTTTGGATATTGATATAAGGGAGGTACCTTAACTTTCCAATCCTGCTGTATGAAAAGGACTAATAATAACTCGGTAATCATGTTCATATCACACTGCATGTGCCTGGAAGATGTGGAGCACTGAGGGAAGAAAGCATGCCGCGGACGTAAGATGGTGTCGCATGAGAGAGTATGTTGGCGAGGGCATACATCATGTCATTTCATCCTTGCATTAATTACAGTATTTAGGAATGTTTGATTGTACTGCTTGATTGAATTGATAACATGTTAACCTTTATTGTATAGTTTCCACTGAGTTAGCTACTCACTCCCACATTACGAGACAGTGTTTGCAACACCAACTAATTCCTATTTTTTTTAGTTTCAGATGATGGTGATGCTTGCGAAGTAGAGTCGGACTTGATGATGTTGAGGAGGATTTCTCCTATATGCAGGTTCTAATCGATGGGGTTACAGGGTTAATGATTAGATGCCAATACACTTGATATTTTACCTTTTATTTAAACACCCATGTATATTCTTTTTTCTCATCTTTGGAGTATACATGTATATAGTTAACCTGGTAACATGTTCACACTCTGGAGACTTACAATCAATTATATATTTTATGTATTTATCACAGTCTTCCGCTTGTGAAATTTAACTGTCTCTGGAGTATGATTTGCTGTTTTGGCTTAGTCTCAATCTTGTTTAATGTCATTCTACAGACAACATGCATTCATCATTATCTATGTTGCATAAGTGACGTTTTGGAACTCGGGAGTTGGGTTTCTACTCGACCCCCAATTTTCGGGATGTTATAGGTAGGCAAACATATCTTGATCCCAGGGGCGACCGAATATATTATCATAGTCATGAAGCCTGTGAGATCTGCCCTATTGGAACCCCTAGAGTAAATGTTTGAAGCAAGAATACCATGCAAGACTCGATAGCGTGGTTCCATGAATCTGACTTTTAGGGCATTCCCTTGGTGCCACTAGACATCACGCTCATGATAGAGGAATTTGGTGACCTTGGACCGAACCTCAATATTTTAAATGTCTATATCTGGGATTCCCTCAGGAGATAAGGTAAGGTTGAATATCCCTGTGACAGATTCCAGAGTGATCAGCACGTCATCACCATCGACAGATACGGTGATGGATGGTGGGTCAAATATTAGAGAATGACAAGCGACAAAGAAATTATAAGTTCATTCAAGTTGATATGGTCCCCCAAAGTCAAGAACTGGTAACTAATTTATGGCGGCAAATAGAGGTTCCAGATTATATGGAATCCGACAACTTCGGTCGACTTTTCTCTTGGGAATAACCTTTCTCCCAGCAAACTTTGCCAAAACTGAATTAACCTGTACTCGTGGGGGTGCCTGCACCTCGAACTGGGACCCACTCTGTCTCATGCATTGCCTTGTGGGGGTCCCACATTTTGGGGCCCTTGAACTTCTTTTTAAAGTAAACGCTTTTTGTTGAGCATATCTCGATGACTCACCCGGACCGGATGCTTTTCCTTTGTCTTTTCCCATGAGGACAAAAATAATTTTGGGGAAAAAGGACACAACCCAATAGAAATGAAAATACCACAAAAAAGTACTCTTGATGTTTTTAGAAAGGTATTACCATATTTGAGGGATAGTTGGGGCAGCCTGAAAAAGGTCCGATCGATCCGGTTGAGAGGAGTGTGCAAGGAAGAGAAATGGAAACCCTAGAACAAAAGTCCCTTTTTCGCACTCTACCAGCTTGTATCGGGTGGCATTTATCGATATCATCTATCCTTATATCAATGATATCGAGGGACCATGATCGATGTCATCGATCCTGTCTTCGATATCATTCTCGATCACGTCTTTTCTTCTTCCAAGGAGGCGTCGATGATATCAACCCTTGATCGAATGACATATCGACAATCATATCGAAGATGAATATTTTCAATTTGCAGCATTCAAATGACCCTTCATGTATACTTTTAATATTTCTATGAATCAATACTATACATAGCAAAATAATGTACAATCACTGTACACATCAAAATTATAAATATTAAAATGTTTATATACAAAAATTGAGGTGAGAAACCTCAGATATATCATTTAGAGTGCAGCAAAAATTGCATCATTTCAGCAAATATCCAGATCTAGATGCATAACCTGGACTTTTCTTTTCATGCTTAATATTTTAGGGTATATGGATAGAGTTAGTTATCAGACAATTTAGTTTTTCTTTTACTATCCATTTTGAGACAGAATTCTTTACTATGGTAGATTTAGTTTTCATGTTTGTCTTACCCACTTGATCCAATGATTCCTTCATTTTGTCTTTCATCTTAGGTGGTGATGGATGTGTGTTACTCCTAAATGGACTTTTGACATTCTGTATTTCTCTATCTGGTGTGAATTTACCAATGTGATTTTTACCGAAGTTATGTAAAGTCCTTCTAGGTGTCAAACATTCAAACTTATAATGACCTATAACACCACATAAATGACAAACTAGAGAAGTTCTCATATTGTTACTTGAAGCAGTAGATTTTTCAGTTGTTGGGATTGCATTTCCAGTTTTCTTTTTAGTTTTCTCATACCCTAGGTTGTAATTTATTTCAAAAATTTTTCTAGATTTCGGAGTGTGTGATTCTCATTCTTAAGTTGCTCATTTTCATCTTTTAATAATTCAACTTGTTTCATAAGCTTTGATGATTCCATTTTTAAGGATAGAATGACTCTTTCCAACTTATCATTGTCTAAATGATATTGCTGTAAATCATTGATTAAATGTGTATTAATTTCCAAGGTTTTTTCCAAGTCTTTTTCTAGCAATTCCTTTTTGTTTTTAGACATTCCAAGTCTTTTAAGGATGTGGATGCAATGAATATAGAGTTGATTATAAGCATCTTGCAGTTTATCATTTTCTACATCTTCTTCTTCTCTAGTTTCCTCATTATCAGACAGAAATGATTCAGTGGCTTACTGTTCTTTCTTATTTTTAGATTCTGTGGGAATGATTGGAGCAGTGGAGACCATAAGAATTTTCAATGATTTCTGATCTCCATCGCCCTCAGAGTCACTATATTCTGAGTTTGACTCTTCTGTATCATCCCATTTGGCGGCCATTGCCTTGCCCTTCATTTTTCTGTTTGGGGATTCGATGGATAGGTGTCCATATTTTTGACAGGCATAACATTGTGGTTCTTTGGTCTTTTTACCAAATTTTCCTGCAGAAGGTTTATTGTCCATTTTTCTACCTTTGGAAGGACGGCTACGATTCTTCCAAAAGAATTTTCTAAATCTTTGTGCCAGCAAAGCCACCTCCTCATCTTCATCTTCCTTTTCACTTCCACTGTCCTCATTTGATACTTTGTTTGATGTTTATAGGATAGTTGTTTTGGATTTTTGGGTTTGTTTGAAGTGTAGTTCGAAAGTTTGTAGGGAACCTACCAATTCTTCTACTTTCATCTTGTCTATGTTCCTACACTCTTCAATAGTTGTAACTTTGAGATTAAATCGTTCCGGTACTAGAATTTTCCTACAGATTTTTGGTACCAGAACTTTTTCTCCCAATCCACCCATGGAGTTGTAGATGATATTTAACTTCGTGAAAAACTTCATAAACATCTCATGCTCTTCCATTCTGAGACTTTCGAACTGTGAAGTCAGAAGCTATAGTTTGGACCTCTTCACAGTGCTTGTGCCTTCATGGGTTGTTTCCAATAGATCCCATGCTTCGTTGGATGTCCCATACATACTTATTTGGATGAAGATCTCTTGGGACACGGCACAGTCGATAGCGTTAATAGCTTTTACTTCAGTAGTTTGTTTTTCTTTATCAAACATCATCCACTTTTCTTTGGGTTTGGGTTTTGTGATGGTTGTGCCACTATTAAGTACAATTTGTTTGGATGATGGCACATATCCACTTTCAACTATATCCCAAACATCATGATCCAAAGACCTCAAAAAGTAGTGCATCCTAGCCTTCCAGTATATGTAATTTGAGCCATCAAATACTGGAGGCCTAGTCACTGATGAGCCTCTTCCTTGGCCATATTTTAAACTTCAGTCAAGATCACTCTCTAGGCAATGAAGCCTATAAAGAGAGACTCGCTCTAATACCATTTGAAATAGTGGTGAAGACCACTTTAGTTGAAGTAGGAATATGCCAATATATCTTAGAGGGGGTGAATAGGACTTTTCAAAGTTTTTATGATTTATTAAAAATTCTATTACTCTAATCCTAACAATAGGCACTTATCAAGATTACTTTAAAGTAACTTTACTAGCTTCCAAGCCCGGTAGAGGATCCAATCACAAAATATTCAAGAAGTGAACAATATGTAAACTAGTTTATAATGAACATGACTGTATATGTGTGTGAGGTATGATCTCAGATATTCAGATATGACAACATTAAAATAAAATCATACAAACAAAAGAATAGCAATCTCAAACACAATCATTTTTATAGTTGTTCGACTACTTGTCTACTCCACTCCCGGTAACCACACTCAACCCTAGAGTGTACCCGATTTTACTAAGGAGGTTTCACAGCAGTTCACCTCAAACCTAAGGTTTTAAATCAGGTTCACCTTCAACCTTTACAACCTACATTGAGGCTGACTGTTTGACCCAATCCTACAAAGGAATAATCAAAAGGGTCCTCTGGACTCTAGATACTTCCAGATAAATGGATGAGTCCCATTCAACATGTTAACGAAGATCTCCTCCATGTTGATGAAGAATCTTCTGCTTCCTTGATCTGCAACTTAAATGATGTACCAATATATGGCGACGGGTTGGGTCAAGGTTATGATAGATCCTACTCTTTAAATATTTTCCTATCAGGAAGATAGAGTGATTCCAATCATCTATACATTCATGGCTTCCTGCTTAATAGTCTACTATTAATGTAGTAGTTGAAGGATTCTTAAATGCAAAAGTTCGTTCCTCAATCCACTCTATTGCATATCAATGATGAGGGTGGAATGGAGGACGAACTCCCTTGAGAGAAAGGGCTTTGGGTAAATGATCTAAGGTTAAACACTTAAACGCACTCTCTTCTTTCTCTACCAGCAATAATAGACAAATCCTATTTACATAAGCAAAAGGTTCCAATAGATATAAAACGGTCACATTTATGACAGAGTTTGATATCATCAAGCGGGTTCAATATCATCAAGCATATACTCTCGATTACATCGATGGTCCGCTCGATGACACAAACTCAATGTCATACGCTTTTAAAACCTCTTGCCAACTGGTCGAGGGAATCAAAACTCGTGTCGATGTCATCTGATTTCAAACTCCAATTTCATCAATGTGAGGTTCAATTCCTCGATATTTGAAAATGAGAGAGACTCGGTATGAAATATTTTTACTTTATAAGAATGATCGAGGGACCTTCGATATCATCGGAATTTGAATGTCAATGATATTCATAGATATGTCGAGGCATCGATAAATCCAAAGGATTTTCGTTTAAGCTTGCTGGAAAGTTTCTGTCCCAGTTCGATGTCATTGAGACTGTAGCGATATCATCGATATTTGACTATTGATTCTATCGAGTGACCCTCGATCATAGATAAACTATCCTGAAATATTTTGCTGGAAATCTTCGCGCCCATGACCGATATCTTTGACACCCTTTCGATGTCATCGAGATTTGAACTTCGATGGTATCGAGGAGGGCTTCGATATATCGAAGCATATATGATATCCTTAAGTAAAAATAGGGGCGCCAGAGATCTGCCTGTCGATTTATCGAGTCATCTTCGATGGACTCGAGATTTCAAATAATGATGATATCGATAGGTATATTGATACATCGATAATTTTGTCCAGATATATATATGGTTGCTGGACACTTTCTGTCCTCATTCTGATGTAATCAATTTATCATCGAGGACATCGACAACATAGGTTGATCATATTGAGATGTGTTTCGATAAAATCAACAAAGCAAGAAACCTTAGGAATTTTCTATTTTTGTAAAAGTTTTCTCGCTTATAAACCTTATGATGTTGTAACTTGTTTTAAGGGTTTTATTTACCTGGTGTTTTGGGACATGGGATGTGAGGCTTAGTTTTACCTGTGGTGAGCTTGTACACATCCGATTGAGGCAAACACTTTGAATCGATCTTCTTGTGAGGCTCTACAAGCTGACTGACTCAACAGTCACTCTAATTGAAAAACCAGGGCACTTTCACTTATCCCCTTTGAACGTGTTGCTGCTGCTGGGGTCACTGAGGCAGTTAAAACTACTGCCTCTGCTGCTGCTGCCTCGAATGCTGGTGTTGCAGCTGAGGTGGCCTCGATGGTGAGGGTTATCGTTGCTGCTCCTGTGGGGGTCTCTTCTGCGGCTGTGGTGGAGGCTACTGTGGACCTCTTTACTGTTGTTGCTACTGGGGGCGGGAACACTCCCACATACGGTGTCCCATCGCATCACACCTAAAACAGGTATCGGTGAACTGCCTCGAAGGTGGTGCTAGAGGTGCTGCTAGCACTCGAAAGGCTGGGTGACCTGTGCGCCTCTACTACTGTGGTCGACGCTGCTGGGAGTCACCGGAAGGAACCCACATCTTCCGATCTCTCCTCTGACCGTGATCGAACTGAGAACCAGCCCACTCAGCCTCAAAAATTTAGGCCTTCCATACCACTCCTTCGAAAGTCGGGAGCTCATGCCTAATAACACGACCTTAGAGATCGTAACGTAAGCTGTCCTCGAAGTGGCCGGCTCTCTGCTTCTCATCATCTACTAGATATGGTGCAAATCTAGACTGCGCTATAAAATGAGCTGCATACTGAGCCATTGTCATATCACCCTACACCAAGGCCTCAAACTCCAATGTTCGCTATCCTCGGATGTGATCAGGAAAATACTGTCGGTCAAACCGATCCATAAAATCCTCCTAAGTCCACACAAAATCGGTGCCTTCTGCTCGGGAGACTGATGTCTACTAGTGCTCAGCCTTGCCATGGAGAAGAAATACTGCTAAACGGACTCGTAGCTGGGTCATACATCCCATCGTATCAAATATCCTCTCCACATTGGAGCACCATCTCTCAACTGTTGTCGGGTCTTTCTCACCCTAGAAACACGAGGGATCAATTCAGTGAAACTCTCGAAGAAGGGGGTTCGCGCGCTCCTACTCTGCTTAGGCCAGTGAAACAACGGGGTGCCTGCCCTACCCCTGAAGTGCGGCTGTCATAGCCTACAATGTCTGCTGTAACTAGGAGACACTCACAGGTATGGTCGGATCTGCACCGATCTTTGGTAGAGGAGCGACATCCTTAGGCTGGGAAGTAGGAATATCTGGTGGTGGAGTGGGGATCGTAGGTGGTAGGGTGGAAGTCACAGGTGGTGGAGAGGGAGTCTTAGGTGGTGGAGCGAGAGTCGATCGGGTCACTCTCCTGTTCGGCATGTCCTACAGGAAAAAGCAAAGGTGCTTATCAACTTTGAAAACTCTCGAAGGCACGCATGTTAAGGGTTTGTAATAAAAGATCGCTAAACTATCCAAACTCGAGACTTCATGATTCATAGTAGACATGTAATGTTATTTTTAGTTATTCCCAAGTTATACTCTGATACCAACTTCTGTCACGCCCCAAACTCGAAAACCAGACTCATAAAATTCTCGATCGCCGAATCCGGCACCGATAGTTTACGTAGAACCCCATTCTTAGCTTCTAGTGCCCATCCATCGGGTTTCAATCCTAGGATGCTACGAGGAGGAGTTTTAACATCAGTTTGATTCGTAATAAGCATAACCAAAGGCATAACCCACAAACAATAACCAAAAATACCATCACATTTCCACTATGATCAAAATTTACAAGTATAAAGTGCATAAAAGGAAATATAATGATGATAGACAAAAGCTCCAAAATGATCTGCCACGCACTTTAGCCTTAGTGTTGCTACGATCCAACGTCACCTGTAGGCAACAGTCGTGCATAAGCTTATAGAAAGCTTCGAGGACGGTGAAGGTGTGTACACAATGTAGTAATACAATTATGCAATATCAGAGTAATACAGAATATACTGATGAATTCATGAATACTATTGGTCATACCAAGGCCATGCGATGTAAGGCATGAATGACGTTGGTCATACCAAGGCCATGTGATGTTAGGCATAAATTATGTCAGCCATACAAAGGCCATGCGATGCGAGATGCAACTCAAGCATACAAATCCTCATCTAACTCCACATATCAATACAGTTCAACTTTAGAATATAACTGGGGTCTAGTACACTCCAACTCGATTGCCTCCCCATCGAGCATAACAAGGTGAGTGGAAAAGACCTCACTAACTGCATGCCAATATCAGACTCGGCTCATCGATAGCGGACTCATTCCTCAAGCTGGTCAAACTTAGCCTAGCTTTGCCCCCTCCTCTCGGGTGGCTAAGGCTGCATCCTCTTCCAACAGACCACGACACAATGGAAAGCATGGTCTCCTAGTAATCGGTACTTGGCGTCCATACATCCACTCGGTCTAGATATTGAAGCAACCTCCTGGTACTATAAGGGTTTAAGAACTTTCACCCAGGGATATCTATAGCACCCCATGTAGAATAAGATTTTTGATATCCAATCCTGTCAATCACGATATGCCTATGGAGGTTATTGCCCTGATGTCGCTAGGGCGTACAGTATACATGCCACACAATGCGAGATGTATAAATCATGCAATCCAATCATACAGCAATCATGCGCATACAATGCACTCATGTGGGCATCTCACTTCACCAAGGAGTCCCATTAAAATCTGCCCAATGACATGTGCTATGATCAGTCACTCATCTCATCACAAGCATACAGATGATGCGCATGGACATGTATCATGATGTTATGTTGTCACATACTCATAATCGGTATTGACAGCCAGCATCGGCCTCTATAATCAGTACTGATAATCATCATCGATAAATAGGGTCGATAATCAGTGTCGGCCTCGATAATCGGCACCGATAATCAGCACCAATAATCAACACCGACAAACAACATATATAAGCGAGGCGGGGTTCATAAATGATCAGCCAATCAACCATATCTAAAGATCGGCACTCGGCCGTGGTTATATCAAATCTAATAACATGGAGTCATCTGCCTACGACGAATGGGGCCCACTTATTTGGGTTAACCCATGAAGAGAATGGGCCTAACAAGGCCTAAGGGAAGGTCACAATGAGGACATCTAACCATCATTACCCCTCAATGTGGACATCTAACCAACATTGCTCCCAAGGAGTGACCTACATAAGGAATTCATAAACAATGTAATGACCACAAACATACATTACATTGGGCCTCGCTCATGGGCCTCACACACATTGCAACGGACTTCATATACATCAAATGGGCCGATTCAAATGGGTCAAATCAATAGGCTGATTCAAATGGGCCGACCAAATGGATCGAATCAAATGGGCCGAATCAATGAGCCGATTCAAATAGGCCGACCAAATGGGACGATTCAAATGGGCCAACCAAATGGGCCAAATGCATATCAAATCGGCCCCACCCTTATGTATTTAAGATTCGACCTATTCATAAGTTATCATAGAGATAGATGAAATGAAAACAATTATCAACTTAATTGGAAACTACCGTGGCCCTTAAGAGTTTGAACGGTGGATGTCACTGCCCACTATTTGAATGGTGGGGTCCACTTGAGCTTTAGATCTGACTCACCCATTTTCCTTGCTATAAAATGATCTCACAATTGGTGGGACAACATGGATACAACACATGCATCATGATGGGCCCCACCGTTCAAACAGTGAACGGTGTCGATAAGACACATACATCAATGTGGGGCCTACGTGCTCACTGTCATCCAAAGGAGCAGCTAGTAGCTGCTGTACATGCAGCCTGGTGCACAAAAGGGCAGAGGTGGGTAGTACATGTGTAGTCCTGCTGCATTAAAAGACAGAGGTGGGTCCCACGTAGGGCCCACCCTCACATGTTATATATATAATATATAATATATAATACACACACACACATATATTATACTATTGCGCAGTAGCTTTTTTGTATTAAAGAGAGGGCATAGGTGGGTCACACGTAGGGCCCACCCTTAATACATATAAGTTATTATAATATACTATAATATGATATATATATATATATATCATATATTAATATAATATATTATATTATATTGTATTTAATATGACCTAACATCTAGGCCCTGGACGCCCTGGACAGACACACATGCCAAGATGGCCCACACATGGGGTGGGTCCCACCGTCCAGAGACGATGGATGTCCCACACGCATCACAGTGTGGCCCACCAACATGAATGGATGGCCTGGGTTGGTCCCATGGACCCCACTATCCGATCACACTTCACCATTGGCCACCCTACTAGGGAATCAGTGCCAAGACCTCAGCGTTGAAACAAGGTACCTTTCACCCAATCTACCACTAGAGCTATGGATTTAGGTGTGGATAAACACATCAAGGAGGGCCCCACACGGACGTGGGTCCCACCATCGAGGGACGGTGGATGGTTTGGATAAAACACATACACTATGGTGTGGCCCATCAAAAGGGATGGACGAGGTGGGTGGGTCCCACGGACCACACCGTCAGTTAACACTTCACTGCTAGCCCCACCCCATGTCAGACCACACTTCACTGTCAGCACACACCCAGCGTCAGTACACCTCCACTGTCAATTAACACTTCACTGCTAGCACACACCCAGCGTCAGTGCACCCTCCACTGGTTGTCCGCTGGACGGACGGTGTGGGTGTGCACTTCATCAAGGTGGGTCCCACATGGACCACCTATTTTGGATCAGTCTAATATTTACGTTTCCCTTTCATCCGAGCCTGTGTGACCGCCCGATCATGTAGGCCCCAAAAAGGGATCAAGGTGGCCTACTATTTGGATGGCATGGGTAAAATACTCACATCATAGGTGGGCCATGATCATAGAAAGAGAGAGAGAGAGAGAGAGAGAGAGAGAGAGAGAGAGAGAGAGAGATAAAGAGAGGTCGAAGATAATGAAGGGGCCCCACCACTATGGGCCCCTCTTGGATACAAGCATACATCAAAGTGGGTCCTACCATATGTGGGCCGTTAGATCACAAAAAAATAATACAAAAAGGAATAAAGATGTGGGTCCAAGATCACCCACCATTCACTTCCTCTTGCTTCCTTAGCTTCCTCTGCTCCTTAGCTTCGATCATAACAGAAGAGATGGAGTTTTGATGGTTAAGATGGGAGATAAAAAGGTAAGAAGTGGGCCACACTAAAGCTCTTACATGAGAGCTTTAGGAGAACTTGCACGTGTGGTTCTATGGTTTCTTGGAAATGAGTTTGAGAAATGAGAGAGTGTTGTAAGGAGAGAGAGAGAGAGGGATTTTTGATGGATGTGGTAAGTGATGGGTGTGTAAGAGCTTTTTGACTTTAGGTGTAGATGGTGTATAAACTTTTTGACTTTTGGGGTTGCTTGGGGATGGGTGTGAGGTGATGTGTACTTGACATGTACTTGACCCTTGATGGGATTGATTGATTGATTGATGGATGTGACATTAGGTAGAGATTCTCTTGAGTTTTGCAATGTGTGACATTTTCCTCAAATTGAAACGGGCCCACATCTCCTGGCCTGGGTATTGCCTCAGTGCGTGAGATGAGGTAACGAAACCACGGCGACGGTGCGGTTGCAAGGGCACAAGTCTCTGTTTGAGTCGACTCAGGTTCTCAGGATTCAACTTAGGATCTCCCGCAAATGTTGAAGGTTGCCGAAATTCGACAGGAAAGATTGCGGGAACCTATGGAATGGTACGGACTATGATGCGGGTCTTATAGCTCTCCCTACCTAAATAGAAATTTCATCCTTAAAATTTACACAATCATCGCAACTAGAAATAACTCATGAGGAATAAGAAACATAACATCATCATATAAAATCAGAGACAACATATAAAATACAACACATAATCAATCATCAAAAAGATGGGGATAACGCTCTCAAATCTCAGCCTCGTGCTCCCAAGAAGCCTCATTAACAGAATGGTGACTCCATTGAACCTTTACCAACAAAATGACCTTAGTCTGGATGACTTTCTCCTTCCGATCAAGGATACGAACTGACTGCTTGATGTAAAAAGCATCCTTACAAACCTCTAGGGCTGCCAATCAATAACAGGAATAATGTCTAACCCACACTTCTTTAACATAGAGACATGAAAAACGTTGTAGATACCGGACAACTGAGATGGCAAGGAAAGCCAATAGGCCACGGTGCCAATGCGCTCAATGATCTCAAAAGGTCCTATGAATCTCGGGGCAAGCTTGCCCTTCACTCCAAAATGAACTACACCCTTCATGGGAGAGACCTTGAGATACACATGGTCCCGTACATCAAACTCTAAGAGACAATGCCAGCGATCAGCAAAACTCCTCTGCCGGCTCTGAGCTATGCGCATCCTCTGCCAGATGATATCAATAACCTCAAACGTCTGCTACATAAGCCTGGGACCTAGGAGATGGTGCACTCTAACCTCGGTCCAATAACTCGGTGATCTGCATGATCTGCCATATAGTGCCTCAAAAGGAGCCATACCGATGGTCTCCTAATAGTTGTTATTGTATGTGAACTTAGCTAATCACAAATGTTCATCCCAGCTACCCCCGAAATCAATCACACAGGCCTGAAGCATATCCTCAAGGATCTGGTTGACCCTCTCGGTCTGGCCATCGGTATGCAGATGGTACGTGGTGTTAAGCTGCAAATCAGTCCCCATCGCTTTCTAAAAGCTTTCCCAAAACTGAGACATGAACCTTAGGTCTCGGTCAAAAATGATCAAGATTGGAACACCATGTAGTCTCACGATCTCCTCGATAAATAACCTCGCAAGTCGGTCCATAAATCAAATCACACGCATCGTAAGGAATTATACCGACTTCGTCAGACGATCCATAATAACCTAGATGGTATCATGACCACGCTAAGTCCTCGGCATACTCATAATAAAATCTGTTGACAGATGCTCCCACTTCCATATCAGGACACTCAACGGCTACAATAGACCAGGAGGTCTCTGATGATAGGCCTTGACACACTTGCACGTGTTACACTCGGCCACAAAATTGGCGATCTAGTGCTTCATCCCTGCCCAAAAATACTATCACCTTTTATCGCGGTACATCTTCATCGAGCCAGGGTGGATAGAAAACCATGATCGATGTGCATCAGTCATAAGATCTTTGTGCAACTCAAGAATATCCCGGACACGTTATCGGCCTCTGAAGTGAAGTCCACCGTCTGAACCAATCTGCCAATCTACCTGACTCTCAAATGTCACCTCAGCCACATAACTCTACAACGACTCATCAGTTTGTTGAGCCTCGATCACCCTTGCGACAAGAGAGGGTTGAATCGATAGGCTCGATAATTGCATGATAGAAGACTGTATGATGAACTTAAAATCATACTCTGCGATATCCTCGAGCATCCTCCACTCTCGAACCATCATATGCACCACCAGGCCGTGTGGCTAATGGCTTAGGGTATCTGCCACCACGTTCACCTTGCTCGGGTAATACAAAAGATCGAAGTCATAGTCCTTCAGGAGCTCCATCCAGTGCCTCTGTTTCTTGTTCAACTTGGACTATGAGAAGAGGTACTTCAAGCTCTTGTGGTCAGAGAAGAGCTCGAACCTGACCTCGTAGAGATAGTGCCTCCACACCTTCAGTACGAAGACAGCCACAGCTAGCTCCAAATGATGCATGGGGTAGTTCAGCTCATGGATCTTGAGATGACGAGACGTGAAGGCCACTGGTCTCCCGTGCTACATCAGGACAACACCCAAACCAATATGCGAGGCATCGGTAAGTATAATAAATCCATCACACCCAGAGGGAATAGTGAGGATAGGAGCGAATGTCAGGCAGTCCTTCAAATCCATAAATGCTCGCTTGCAGGCGTCACTCCAAATAAACTCTTTCCTTTCGAGTTAACTTGGTCAGCGGGGCTGTAATACGAGAGAAGCCGTCAATGAAATGCCAGTAGTAGCCCACCAAACTAAGGAAACTATGGATCTCAGACGCATTTATGGGCTGACCCCACTGATGCACTACCTCAACCTTCGAGGGGTCCACTGCAACGACCTCCCTCGTCACCACATGACTAAAGAACTTCACCTCCTCCTGCCAGAACTCTCACTTCTCCAACTTCGCATATAACTGGAATGCGCGGAGGGTCTGCAAGACAATGTCTAGGTGCTGCTCGTGCTCCTCACGGGTCTTCGAATATATCAAAATGTCGTCGATGAAGACTATAACAAAATGATCAAGATACGGGCGAAAGACCTCGTTCATCAACTGCATGAATACCGCGAGCACATTGGTCAGTCAAAAGGACATGACCTGAAACTCAAAATGACCATAACACGTCCTGAAAGCCATCTTCGGAATATCCTCCTCTAGGTCCCGAATCTGATGATAACCTGAAAATAGGTCATTCTTCGAAAAGAATTGGGCACCCTACAGCTGATCAAATAAATCATCTATCCTCAGGAGCAGGTACTTATTCTTGATCGTGACCTAGTTGAGCTGGCGGTAATTCACACAGAGCCTCAACGAGCCATCCTTCTTCTTCACGAAGAGTACCGATGCTTCTTATGGCGAACTGCTTGAACGGATAAATCCTAACTCACGCAACTCGTCCAACTGCTTCTGCAGTTCCCACAACTCCAGCGGTGACATATGATATAGGGCCTTCGAAATAGGTGCGGTATCGGGCACGAGATCAATCTGAAACTCGTTGAGTCGACGAGACGGTAATCCTGGAATCTCCTTGAATGCATCATGAAAATTGCAAACCACATGCAACTGGTCGATGCTCACTGCTATGGGCTCCTCTATAGCACACGACATCATATAAAATAACAACTCTCCTTTGGGCTCTGCGATGAACTATAATTATGGCACGCCGGGTATACTAAACATGACTGTTCTCGTGGAATAGTCCAATATGGCATAGTACTCTGTAACCCAATCCATACCCAGGATGACATCGAACTCGAACATCAACAAAGAAAATAAATTAACAAGCAAAAAGGTATTCCCAACTAGAATGGGATAAGATGAGAAAAATTAGCCTAACACTACAGCCTTCTCCAAGGGAATCAATACTAACAGGCCCTCACGAGTAGACTCCAACGGCAAGCCAGTCGATCGGCAGAAACTCTCGGTCACAAAAGAGTGTGATGCATTACAATCAAACAACACACGTGCAATGCATACAGAGACTAAAAGTGTACCCTCAACGACTCCTCCAGATGACTGCGGGTACTGCTGAGCTGGATATAACCTAGCTTGAGCCGGCTGGGGAGATGCCTGTCCCCTCTGACCGTGTTTCTACTGTCGGGGTCGTTGAGGTGGTCGAAACTGCTTCCTCTGTTGCTGCGGCCTCAAAGGCTGGTGCTAATACTGCTGCTGAGGTGGCCTCAGTAGTGGGGGATGCTGTCGTCGTTGCTTTGGGGTCTCTATTATGGTTGTGGTGGAGGCTACTATGGACCTCTCTACTACTGCTGCTACTGTGGACCTCTCTCCAACACACGACTGGATCACGCGCAAGCGTCGAATAAAGCTCGAAGGTTGCCAGAATTCGACAGGGAAGATTGTGGGAACCTACAAAATGGTATGGGCTATGATGCGGGTCTTACACCACGGGACCTAGTCCAGAGCAACAATTCACTATGAAGTAAAACGTTATAACTGATTACAAGCACACACTGCTTGGCCAAACCTTCTTCACTCACACAGAAGTGGATAAACAATAAGAAAATAATAAAAAATGAAGAGATCTCACCGATCACGAGGATGTAGAAGTGCTGAGATGTCGACTGCGAAAACTTCCTTCCCCAAATGTCCTCTCTCTCTCACACACCTTGGTCATGAAAACCCTTAGCAAAATAGATTTAAAAAGCCTTCTCAATCCCTAAGAAAGCCCTAGGGACCCCTATTTATAGTTTAGGAAACTTTCCTTTTTCACCTCTACGAAATCACATCCAATTTCGTAGTCCACATAAAATTGGCGCAAATCTACATAAACCTTGATAGTCGAGTCAGGGCCTCGGCTGGTGTAACACCCTGAAAATTGGGGGTCGTGTAGAAACCTGACTCCCGAGTTCCAGACCATCACTTATGCAATAAATATGATTATGATTCAATGTTGTCTGAGTTAGAGCATTCACATGAGTAAGATTATACCAAAAGCACAATTCATACTCCAGATCCAGTGATAAAACGCAAGCGGAAGACTGAAGAATATATATCACTGTATGGAAAATAAAATAATCCCAAACTGTCTCCAAAGTATGAATACATCTTTGAGTCACATATACATAAATCAAACCAAAATAAAATGTCATATAACTATCCAACTAGCAAGTCCTGCCGATCCAGGCCACCTACGCAAAGCTGTCAGTGAACTGCATATACGAGAACTCGTCCTGGTCCTCATACAAGTCCGGCTCTACGTCCTGAATCACCTCGTCACCTGCAACTAAGACAGAGTCTGGTAGGTGTTGCAAACACCGTCCCGTATTGTAGGAGTGAGTGATCAACTCAGTGGAATCATAGAGCAAAGATAAGTATGTTATCAAATTAATCACGCGATAATAGTAATGCAAGCAATCAAACATTCCTAGATACTATTGTTAATGCAAGCATGAAATGACATGATGGATGCCCTCACCAACATGCTCCCTCATGCGACAACATCTTACGTTCGCGGCATGCTTTCTTCCCTCAGTGCTCCACATCTTCCAAGCACATGCAGTGCAATATGAATATGATTACCGAGTTGTTATTAGTCCTTTTCATACAACAAGATTGGGAAACTAGGGTACTTTCCTTATATCATTCCCAACACAGATCCTATCTAGGGTCGTCAGTCCTAGTAATCTCATACGATGTTATATTTATAGGTCGCTGCAAGGGCTGTTGCTCGCACTCATTGCACCGCTCCCCCATCACCTTATCAATACAGGCCTAATATACTCTTGTAGCTACGGAAGGGTCGTCGCCTCCCATAGACTCAGAATATGCTCGAGGTCACTACAAAGGGCTCGTCACCAATCAGTGTAGGCCGACAGCTCGAATGTAGTGTCTCATACCACCACAATCGGCTCACGAGTTAAAGGTGCTCACTGGTCACTACGGGGAGGTTTGTGGCCCTAGCATAGGCCGACAGCTCGACCACGGTGTCCCATACCACTATGCCCGGTTCATGAGTCTTTATGGATCAAGGTACCATGGTTAACAGGGTTTTTAATGGTAAGTTTAGTACCCTAGGTTCAAGCAGTTATGACTCATACAAGGTGAACATACAATGGCCAGTCGGGTTACTTGACTGGCTCGACTAGTACTAGCACATCTCAAGCTGAGCGACATGAAGTGAATAAAACACTTCGTGTGGCCTAACCACTGCCGCCTGCCCAAAACACAAAACCATTTACTAAATATATACTAATACAAACATTTATACAAACACTTAGTCTACACACTTTAATCTACATAGCGTATGTCGACCCAAAGTGCGCATTAGGGCGAATCTCTTCGTCAAACAGATCATGCACGCATTTCTAATATCATAACACGACAAATATCCATGGAAATCATTTCAACAAAATACGGACGTATTCTGTATTTCCTATAAATACCTAAAATACCCTAAATCTCATATTTCTCATAAGCAGTTGAAATGGAAAACGGACAGCATGTTTTACATGTCAAACAGTGTTCTCGTCGATAATCTACTATTAAACGATATTGAAAGCTTTGAAATCAGTCAATCTAAGTGTCTAAAATCCTCACCTATCTCCTTAGACGCGTATCGATTAGAATAGAACATCTACGCTTCGTCAACGGTGTTATGACGACCTAATGCACAAGATACATAAGCTACTTCGCTACTTGTATCAAAAGAATCCTTAAAACAGCTATAGGTTAGGATTTTCTTTCCTAGAAGTGAGTTGGAATCACCGAGAAAGTGATTTGAAGGCGGTGCTTTGGTACGTGCAAAAGCTGTAGTAAACAGCAGGAAGTTCTCTCACAAATTCTCTCATTAACTCTCTCTTTCTCTCTCACCACTTTCTATGGTTTCTTGCAAAATCGGATGGGAGAGATATGAGAGGGTTTAAAGCCCTTATATTGGCTAAAACCTCACCTAAATAGACTTGGGACAAGGGTATACTTGGGTTATAACCAAATTGGGTCTTTTCCGATCCAAATTGGGTCTTTTTCGATCCAAAAGAGTGTCTCGGGAGGTCCCCTGGCCGAACGCGATCGGACTTAAGCTCATGGATACCGGATGTTGATCACATCAAGTTTTTAGTCCGGTAGAGTTCCTAGATCGCACGTGACGGTCCAGTTTCAGTTCAGCGGTCATGGAGACTCGATCGAGGATTCCAAGTACACTGACCTAAGTGAGAAATGTTTCCTGATCCGAGGGTGTATTTGGGTCAGATTCCGACAGTCTGAACGCTTATACTTAACCCGCAAACGAAACGTGCCAGATTCATTTAAATTCCATTTAAATTTTTATGAATTTCACTCTTTCACACACTCCCTGCTCCAGGCTCAATGAAATAGCCTCAGAACATCAGTTGGGCTTGATTTTAGAAATAATTGTCAAGTCCAGCTAAGCGGTCGTAACAGTCTAAGATTGTAGATATCGGATTTTCAACGCGCGGTCTAAATCCAATACGAAATTTTAAAGGGTTCCTGAGAGTAAACGGGTTTAGAGTTTGATCCTAGGTTTCAGGGTATTGTAGCGTCATTGGTTCTACAAGTTTTGGGTCTTGCAGAATGAATTTAAAGTGATCAGGGATAATTTCACAGCTAATCTAACGTAGCCCTAGTTAACTTACGCTTAATTTTTAAAGGAATTAATCCTATGTGATTTCTGATCGAGTTGGTACACGGATCTTTGTACGAATTTTTTCGAGGCGTTACAATCTACCCCCCTTAACAAAAAATTTTGTACTCGAAATTTATACCTTTTCGTACTCCTCGAGAAGCTGTGGGTAGTTCTTTCTAATCTCGGCTTCCATCTCCCAAGTAACCTCTTCTTAAGAGTGATGCATCCACAACACCTTCACAAGGGGGGTGACCTTGCTACGCAGTACCTGCTCCTTCCTGTCTAGTATACGCGCCGATCGCAGTATATATGTAACTTCCTCACTAAACTGCACCTACTCCCATCTAATGATATGGGAAGGATCAAGAACATATTTTTTCAGCATAGAAATATGAAATACGCTGTGTAAGCTTGCGAGAGGCGTAGGCAAAGCCAAACGATAAGCCACTGCACCCACACGGTCAAGAATCTGGAATGGACCAATGAATCGCGGTGCTAGCTTTCCCTTCTTCTCGAACCGAAGAACTCCCTTCATAGGGGAAACTCGCAAAAATACATGATCTCTAACAGCGAAATCTAGTGGGCACCGTCTCATATCGGCATAACTCTTCTGTCTGCTCTGTGCTGTAAGAAGCCGGCATCTAATAATATCAACCTTCTCCGAGGTCGCCTGCACTAACTCTGGACCAATAAATCTGCGCTCACCAACCTCTGCCCAGCAATGCGGTGCACGGCAAGGTCGCCCATACAAGGCCTCATAAGGTGCCATACCGATACTCGCTTGAAAACTGTTATTGTACACGAACTCTACATATGCAAGACAGTCATCCCAACTACCTTTGAAATCTAACACGCAAGCCCTCAGCATGTCCTCTACAATCTGGTTCACCGGCTCTGTCTGTCCGTTCGTCTGTCTGTGGGTGGAAGGCAGTACTGAACTTCAACTTCACACCCATAGCCTCCTGAATGTGAGTCCAGAAAATAGAAGTAAAGCGCGTGTCTCTGTCCGACACGATCTCTAAAGAAACTCCATGCAGACGCATTATCTCTCTGGTATACAGCCTGGATAACTCGTCTGCAGAGTTCGTAACTCTGATCGCTAGGAAGTGCGCCGACTTCGTCAGACGGTCGATGATCACCCAAATAGAATCATGTCCCTTCCTCATCTTTGGCAATCCTGAAATGAAGTCCATAGAGATAAAATCCCACTTCCACTCAGCTATAGGCATAGGCTGAAGGAGTCTAGGAGGTCGGCGATGCTCTGCCTTCACCTGCTGGCAAGTGAGACAACGGGACACGAACTCTGCGATGTAGGTCTTCATGCCCTCTCACCAATAGGTCCTCTTCATGTCACGATACATCTTTATGCTGCCCGGATGCATCACAAGTCTGGTACTATGTGCAGCCTCGAGAATCTCTCGTCTCAAGTCGGAGATGTCAGGGATGCATAGGCGGCCACAATAACGTAAGGCCCCATCCGTTCCAACTGGCCACTCGACATCTACATCGTCACTGGCCTGCTCTCGAAGCTCAGTTAGACGTGCATCATCCCGCTACGCCGCGATAACCCTGTCATCGATAAGAGATCACACCTGAACATGTGCGATGAACTCAAATGGCTCCTCCACAATGAGTTTCTGCTCAAAGTCTCGTAAAAACTCAATCATGTCCCACTCGGCAACCATCAGCGGAGCCGCAAACTCTATCGTCTTCTTGCGGCTCAATGCGTCAGCCACAAGGTTAGCCTTGCCAGGATGGTAGGAAACCTCGAACTTAAAGTCTTTCAAGGTCTCCATCCCTCGCCTCTGCCTCATATTCAGGTCCCGCTGTGTGAATATGTACTTAAGGCTCTTGTGGTCGCAAAAGAGCTCGAACTCCTCTCCGTAGAGGTAATGTCTCCAGAGCTTCAATGCGAAAATGACGGCTGCCAACTCAAGGTCGTGTGTAGGGTAATTCTCCTCGTGCTCCCTTAATTGTCTCGAGGCATACAAAATTACCCTGTCCTTCTACATAAGGACACAACCTAGGCCAACGCTAGACGCGTCAGTGTATATCGTGTATTTAACCCCCTACTCTGGTAATACTAGCACAGGGGAGGACGTCAACCTGTACTTCAGCTCCTGAAAAGTTGTCTCTGTCTTTTCGTTCCAGGCGAACTTCACATCCTTCCGTGTCAGCTGAGATAGAGGTCTGGCGATCTTCGAGAAATCTCGAATGAAACGTCGATAGTAGCCAGCAAGACCCAAGAAACTCCTCACCTTAGTGACAGAACTAGACTGCTCCCAGTCCTGAACTGTAGCTACCTTAGCCAGGTCAATTTCCATCCCATCCTTGGACACCACATGTCCCAGGAACATAACTCTTGCTTCTAGAAATCGCACTTCTTATACTGTGCGAACAACTGATGCTACCTCAGTGTCCAATCGCAAGTGCTCCTCATGCTCCTCTCGACTCCTGGAGTATACCAAAATGTCGTCTATGAACACGATGATGAATCGATAGAGGAATGGCTGAAATACTCTGTTCATCAGATCCATGAACATGACTGGTGCATTCGTAAGACCGAACGACATCACGAGGAACTCGTAGTGGCCAAAGCTGGTCCTGAAGGCTGTCTTCTGTACGTCCTCATCCCTGACGCGTAACTGGTGATACCCTGACTTAAGATCAATCTTTGAGAAGTACTATGCCCCTCTCAACTGATCAAACAAGTCATCTATCCTGGGCAAGGGATATCTATTCTTCACCGTAAACTGGTTCAGCCTGCGATAGTCAATACATAATCGCAGTGAACCATCCTTCTTCGTCACAAATAATACCGGTGCTCCCCAAGGAGACACACTCGGCCGAATGAAGCTAACCTTCAATAGATCATCAATCTGTTTTCTCAACTCCTCCATCTCACACGGTACCATGCGATACTTCGGCATTGAGACGGTCGTGGAACCAGGTACCAGATCGATAGTAAAATCGATCTCTCACTGAGGTGGAAAACTAGGAATCTTCCTGAATAGATCCTAAAAATCACGGACTACTGGCGTGTGCTCAAGTGTCGGGGCATCAACATCCCGCAATAAGGAAGCGTAGCTAAGTATTTGGAAGGGGAAATTTACCCGTACTGAAAATGAAAAGGGCGTGCCCTCCAGCTCGTAGACTGTCACCATACGGGTCTCGGAGTCAATCTCGGACCTCCCTACAGTCAACCAATCCATGCTAAGAATGACTTCGAGATAAAAGAGAGAAGGGTCGACGACAAGATCAAGAGTCATCATCCTGTCCCCTAGATCCACCAAATAACCTTCACACATCATGGTGGCATCAGAAAAAGTCTCATGTGCTGTAAGAACTCGCACCCCATCCATCCGAATAGTCAGTAGCCCAAGGCGCCTGACTATGGAATGCGATATCAAGGAAATCGTGGATCCTGTATCCACCATCACAAGTATAGGAGTACCTCCAATTTGGGCGGTGACCTCAAAGGCCAAGGGCTGGATAGCCTCTATCTCGGATGCCTCTGCTGTCAATACATGTACCCGAGCCTGCTGTAGACGGTTCAGCCACGGTATCATGGGCCGTTGAGGCAGCCGGAACTGAGGTGCGGGAGGTCTGAAAGAGGGGTGCACAGGAGCCAACCGTAAAGGTGGAGCAGACAATGCCTGTAGGCGAGGACAGTCGATATTTTGCGGCGGTGAAAACCCACTGTCTCTCATCCGAGTGAAACAACTCTCCACAGTGTGGCCCAATCTCCCATAATAAGTATATGACACATCGGGGCACCTATCGGAAGTACTGGCGCTGTAGCCCTAGGAGGAGGGTCGATGCGAGGCCTCTTGCCAACAAATGGCCTGTCCTGCATATCTGGTCGTGGTCTAGCAACCATAGGGCCACGAGATCGTGCCAAGCGATCCACATCCTGCTCTGCCCTCATGGACATATGTTCAACTCTACATAGGAAGGTATGCTGACGCAACACATCTTCGACTGAATTTCCAGTCGCAAGCCCTCAGAAAATTATCGTATGTGGTGAAATTATGGAGAAGACCGCTTTAGTTGAAGTAGAAATAGATCAGTATATCCTAGAGGGGGGTGAATAGGACTTTTTAAAGATTTATATGTTATTTTTAGTCCTATCCCACTAATGCTATCACAGAGTATAAGTTAGGATTACTCAAGAATTAACTCTATTGGCTTCCAAGCCTAATAGAGGATCCAATCACAAACTATTTAAAAGACAAACAATGTAGATGAGATTGTGATGGATATGACTGTGTGTATATAGAATGTGATCATATATAAAGACATGCAAGGCAATCACATAAATGAAAGACAATATCAATCTCAAACACAGTCATTTTATAGTGGTTCGATGACTTATCTACTCCACTCCCGACTTCCACACTCAACCCTTGAGTGACCAAATTTCACTAAGGAGCTTTCCTATGGTTCACCTCAAAACTTAGGTTTTAAATCAGGTTCACCTTCAACCTTTACAGAGGTTTCTACTCGGTTCACCTCAAACCCTGGAGTTTTACTGGGTACTCCTAACCAGATGTTTATGCCCACACAGGACAAGGGTCCACACAACGCACCCTAAAGTTTCTACTCGGTTCACCTCTAACCCTGGAGTTTTCCTGGCGTACTCCTAACCAAATGTTTATGCTCTCCACAGAGCAAGGGTCAACACAACGTACCCCGCACGTACACTCTCGTCGAAGGCCTCCTTCGAGGATTTTAAATGGTGATTAACACTTAAAACCCAATCCTAAAAAGAAATGATTGCAAGTGTCCTCTGGACTCTTAGTACTTACTGATAAGTTGATGAGTCTCTTTCAGCACAATGATGAAGACCTTCTACTTGTTGATGAAGAGTCTTTAGCTCCCTTGATCCGTAACATAAAGATGTATATATGCTAGGCTTAGGTTGGGTCAAGGTTATGATGGACTACCACTCTCTAAAGGTTTTCCTATAAGGAAGATAGAGAGGTTCCTATCAGCTATACATTCAAGGAATCCTAGCTTAATGATATCATTAAAGCAGTAGCTGAAGGATCCTTGAATGTGGAAGTTCATTCCCCAATCCACTCTATGAGATATCAATGATGAGGGTGGATTGGAGGATGAACTTCCTGAGAGAAAGGGCTTAGGTAAATGATAGGAAGGTTAAAACACTCTAAAGCACTCTCTACTTTCTCTACCAGCAATGAAGACAACTCTCTCTATTTATAGGCAAAAGGTTCCAATGGATATAAACGGTCATATTTATGACAGAGTTTGATATTATCGAGCAGTCGTCGATATGATCGAACGTATACTCTCGATTGTATCGGCCGACCTCTCGATGATACGAACTCAATTGTCATTTCACTTTTGGAAACCTTCTGCCAACTGGTCGATGGGATCGAGACACACATCGATGACATTGGATTTCGAACTCCGATTCCATCGAGTGATGGTTCGATCTATCGACAGGTGAAAAATAAGAGAGAAGCCTTGAAGAATTTCAGGATCACAGATATGATCGGGGAAGCAGTCGATGTCATCAGAATTTGTACATCGATCGTATCGGCGACCTTTCGATGGGATCGATAAATTGTATAGATTTTACATGTAAGCTTGCTGGACGAATTATGTCCTGACTCGATCCAATCGACTTGGTCTCGATATGATCGATATATGAATATCGATTTATCAACAGGCACCCTGATCAACATTAAAAGCAACCTGAAATTCTTGCTGGAGAGAACATGCGCTCCATAGTCGATATGATCGACTGACTCCCGATATGATCGATATTTGAGTTCAGATTGAATTGTACAGTCATCGATATATCGAAACATATGTTAATTTTCTTTAGAAAAATAGGGGCGCCGAAAAGCAGTCTGTCGATATGATCGATCCACTTCAGATATGATCGATTTTCGAATATTGATGATATCGACTCGAAGGTTGATATATCG
Source organism: Magnolia kwangsiensis (assembly GCA_037074715.1). Classification (NCBI taxonomy): domain Eukaryota; kingdom Viridiplantae; phylum Streptophyta; class Magnoliopsida; order Magnoliales; family Magnoliaceae; genus Magnolia; species Magnolia kwangsiensis. The sequence goes on along the minus strand of CM073586.1, from coordinate 46,731,274 downwards.
ATAAATTGTCCAGAAGATTGTTTGATTGCTGGACGCTTTTTGTCCTCACTCGATTGTATCGATTGATATGCCAAGGACATCGACAAAGCTGGTCGATCATATCTGAAGTGGATCGATCATATCGACAGACTGCTTTTCGGCGCCCCTAAAGGGGAATCGATATAATTGACAGTGTAAGAAAAACTTAGAAGATTTTCTTTTTGATAAAATTTTTCTTACACATAAACCCTAAGATGTTCTAGTTCTTTTTAAGGGTTTAATCAACTGGTGTTTTGGGACATGGGATGTGAGGCTACGATTTACCTTTTGGTGAGCTTCCACACATCCAGATGAGGCAGACGCTTGACTTGATCTTCTTGTTAGGTGCTGTCATCCGACTGACTCAACATACAACGTAATTGACAAACCAGGGCACGTAATAGGTGCACTTTCATGCACATCTGCTCGTTAGCTAGTATCGTCAGGACGTATCTGCCCAACTCAGTAAACCAATGCTCATACTCTGTGACTGACATGCCTTCCTGCCTGAGGCGTAAAAACTCGTTCTCCCTCTCGTGCTTGTAAGTCTGGGGATAGTATTTCTCGTGAAAACGGAACTCAAATGTTGCCCAAGTCCAGATGTAGCCAGCAGCAACTGTCTGTAATACACTATCCCACCATAAGCTGGCCTCGCGCTCGAACATGAACATAGCAACTCAACCTGCTCAGACTCTAAGCAGTGCAACATCCTCAAAATCTTCGACACACGGTCGAGCCAATACTCGGCCTCCTCGTGTCTGTGAGAACCCGTAAAAGTAGGAGGCCGCAAGCGCTGGAATCACTCAAGTAGGCCCCGTGTATCAGCAGTGTTCCCCGTAGGGTAAGCAGATGGTGCAGGATGAGCCATCTCCTCATCCTGAGCCGAAGTCCTAGCATCCTCAGCTGGATGCACAGAAGGCGCAGGTGGAGCCGCACTGCCACCCTGGGCTAAGGCCCTTGTAATCGTAGTTAGAAGCTGCTGATGCTGCTGGTGCATCATGATATCAACTGCTCAAACCTATCAGGAGGTGGAGTAGGCTGGGGCACATACTGCATTGAGGAAGATGCAAGATACTGCTCTCTAACAGGCAGTGTGAAAGGTGGCGGTCCGACTATAAGACCTGCAGAAGGCTGAGACTCAGGTGCAGTATTAGGAATCGAACCCACAACAGGATCTATATGCTCATCAGTCTGGGGAGGAACCCGATCCATAGGCTTTCCCAGTGTAAGTCGTGTCGTGCTCCGTGTCACTTTAGGTGGCATTCCCTACATTCAAATTAGGGCGCAACCTTGTCAGTTTCAACAATAGCACAAATACACCACCACACCATCATTCACATAACAAGCCGAAGAAACCCCATGCATTTCATTTAATCAAAATTGTCACAATACAAGAGATAAATCTTTACATGCATCATGACAAGAAACACATGGAAACTAAGTTAGCCAAAGCTACAACTGCAACATAAAGCAATTACTTAGCCTTCTCAGGCTCACACATAGAAAGCAGGAAACAAACTAACTACGGCCATCTGAAAACCCAATCACTAGTCCGAGTCTGGTGATGGAGGAGGGGCACTCTTATCCTGCAGACAACACACATCGCCTTCAAGGTGCGAGTCACCTTGCCAAATTTTCGTTTCATGACGGCCTTGGTATCCTCAAGATCTTGTTTCACCTAAGCCCGGAGTTCTTGCACTTCCCGTCGCAAGGCAACCTGACTCTCCTCAAGTCGGGCTACGTGAGCATCCCTAGTAGCCCGCGTCGCAGTAGGAGGACTCTCATCAATATCTTGAGCCTCCACTTCCTCTTCTTCCTGGACTTCTTCCTCTATTTCTGCCCCAGCTTCTTCTTCACTAGCATCCTCTTCGCTATCATATTCGCCCTCACTGTCATCATCAAGCTGAGCCTCATTAATGAAGTGAATCGGCACAGGCAACTCTGGCCCAAGTCTATAAGCAAACTCAAGCGCGATCTTGCATATGAGCCAGCCAAAAGGAAGTGACTCAGACGTCCTTCTCGATTTCGCTATGAGGACTATCTGTCGCAACATAAAGGTGGCCATGCACACATTCTCTCCCTGACCCACTTGGTACAGGAAATCGACCATAAGGCGCGTACATTCACTGCGATTGGTCGACCTAGGATACACATTGAACGTGCAAATGTGGTGCAACAGGCAAAAATCATGCGACATGTGGGATGCTAAGAGGCTCTTATTACGCTGCCACAGAACCAAAACACCACATAAGAACCTGGTGCGACGATCTCGCTCACGAACACTCTTCAGATTCTTAGCACTTGGATGTACCTCGCCAAGAGGCACGTTCAAAAGGTGAGCTATCAACTAAACATCGATCGTGGCTTCCCGATCTCTATCAAAGGGAATCCTGAACTGTAATGGCTCTAACGTAGGGTTCCAGATATGAGCATAGAAGGAACGAACATTGCTTACATTCGTACGAGACTGGGCTTCAAAGAACAGACCCCAACTGGTAGCTTCGATGCGCTCAAATAACAGAAACTCACCAAAGAGCCGCTCATCCACATGCGCCTCAAACAGAACCTTACGATCAGTATACGCACCGTGGACCAAGTCTGCCAACAGTGCTCGCCCTATGTGAGTACGGGGATCCAAATCCAGCTTCGTATGTAGCTCTCTCCCAACACTTGGACTAGCGGCGGCACTTGAACTAGCGGCGCCACCGCTTGGCTTCCTTGATCATGAAGGGCGACTAGGCCCAGCTTCATCTGCGATGGTCTTCCTCTTTCCCATGAGAGAGAGGAGGTAGAAAGGGAGAAAAAGGCTAAAATAGCCTCTACAAAAGCCATGGAAAATGGAGAAAATGGGGAGAAATGGCTGCCCTAAAGGGATAAAATGAATCTAGGTCCTATAGAGGGGTAAAACAGGCCCTAAAGGGCTAGGATTTCAAAGGCAAAAGAGCAAAATAGGTAGGGATGGAGGCTCACCCAATTTTCAACCTCCAATGGAGGATGAGGAGCTTCCATGAATGAAAATAGAGAGGAAAGGGAATGCTTACTGCTGTGGACGATGGAGTGGTGTCGATTATAGTAAAAAATGGGATTGGGGGAGATTTGAAATGGGTTTTGAGAGAGGAGGCAGTAAGAACTTGAAGAAAGGAGAGCTTGGGGGACATTTTTGTGAAGGAGGTAGGGTTTTAGGGGTGATTTAAGGGATGACCCCTATGCACATGGGCTACACTAGCCCCCAAATGATGTCGGCCCGAAGCCCAGCCCGATCCAGGCCCATTGTACGGCGAGGTCCTCACCGACCAAAGTTAAATCTGGTGAGGCCCGGCCTATGGGGCATGGTCCCCCTATCCTGTGGTCCCTAAAAATGTATGGTTCCCCCTTTGATCATGTCATATTTGTGTGGATAGACCCACTACTCCGTTACGCACCATTTCAGATCACTTCGGGCACTACCTGATGCATATTCGCATTTAGCAATTTTTAATGGCTGGGATTGAGTCCAGAGAGGTCTAGACCCATCCACACAAGATCTAGAAGTGGTCAGGGATCATTTCATGTGACCACAGATGCACACGGACTCGATAAAAATGGTCGGTTTGCGTGAACTTTGCCAATCGACAAGACTGGGATCCTATGAGAGTTTCTATATTTTTCTCAGACCCACCTAAGTCAAAAGAATGATAGCATACGTCGCGTGGCCATAACTCAGGTCCTGTTTAATCCAAATCATGCTCTGATACCAACTTGTAACACCCTAAAAATTGGGGGTCGTGTAGAAACCCGACTCCCAAGTTCCAAACCATCACTTATGCAACAAATATGATTATGATTCAATGTTATCTGAGTTAGAGCATTCACATGAGTAAGATTATACCAAAACCACAATTCATACTCCAGATCCAGTGATAAAACGCAAGCGAAAGACTGAATAATACATATATCACTGTATGAAAAATAAAATAATCCCAAACTGTCTCCAAAGTATGAATACATCTCTGAGTCACATATACATAAATCAAACCAAAATAAAATTTCATGTAACTGTCCAACTAGCAAGTCCCGTCGATCCAGGCTACTAACGTAAAGCTGTCAGCGAACTGCATATATGAGAACTCATCCTGGTCCTCGTAGAAGTCCGGCTCTACGTCCTGAATCACCTCGTCACCTGCAACTAAGACAGAGTCTGGTAGGTGTTGCAAATACCATCCCATAACGTGGGAGTGAGTAATCAACTCAGTGGAATCAGAGAGCAAAGATTAGCATGTTATCAAATCAATCACGCGATAATAGTAATGCAAGTAATCAAACATTCCTAGATACTGTTGTTAATGCAAGCATGAAATGACATGATGGATGCCCTCACCGACATACTCCCTCATGCGACACCATCTTACGTCCGCGGCATGCTTTCTTCCCTCAGTGCTCCACATCTTCCAGGCACATGCAGTGGATATGAATATGATTACCGAGTTGTTATTAGTCATTTTCATACAACAGGATTGGGAAACTAGGGTACTTTCCTTATATCATACCCAACACAGATCCTGTCTAGGGTCGTCACTCCTAGTAATCTCATACGATGTTATATTTATAGGTCGCTGCAAGGGCTGCCAGGGCTGTTGCTCACACTCGTTGCACCGCTCCCCCATTACCTTATCAATACAGGCCTAATGTACTCTTGTCGTTACGAAAGGGTCGTCGCCTCCCGTAGACTCAGAATACGCTCAAGGTCACTACAAAGGGCACGTCACCAATCAGTGTAGGCCGACAGCTTGAATGTAGTGTCCCATACCACCACAATTGGCTCACGAGTTAAAGGTGCTCACTGGTCACTACAGGGAGGTTTGTGGCCCCAGCGTAGGCCGACAGCTCGACCATGGTGTCCCATACCACTATGCCCGGCTCATGAGTCTTTATGGATCAAGTTACCATGGTTAACAGGGTTTTCAATGGTAAGTTCAGTACCCTAGGTTCAAGCAGTTATGACTCATACAAGGTGAACATACAATGGCCAGTCGGGTTAGTTGACGGGCTCGACTAGTACGAGCGCATCTCAAGCTGAGCGACTTGAAGTGCATAAAACACTTCGTGTGGCCTAACCACTGCCACCTACCCAAAACATGACTCACATTTATCGATGCGTCCTTCGTGGTAAATAGAAGCCAACCATGAATTCGAACCATTACCGACTTCCTAGACTAGGATACAACCTATACAAGCATGTTGTTACATGTTATAACATACAACGTAAGCAAATCAACCAACACATGCATTCCATATATATAATGAAATCAATTCATATAACCAACATGGTGGAATTCATATACATTAGCATATTAATTGAGAATTCAATCTCAAAACTAATTCACAACACCATTTACTGAATATATACTAATACAAACATTTATACAAACACTTAGTCTACACACTTTAGTCTATGTAACACCCCAGATTTTGGCCAACCTGGGATTAAACATCCTTAGGCAATGGGTCGACTAAAACACCTGGAAAATTGCTCAGAACCCAATTCCATAGCCAAAGAAATCACTTAGGATTAATTCCTTTAGAAACTAAGCATAAGTTAGCTAGCACTACGTTGGAGTAGCTGGGAAATTGTCCCTGATCACTTTAAATACATTCTACAAGACCCAAACCTTATAGAATCAATGATGCTATAATACTCTAAAACCTCAGATCAAACTCTAAGCCGGTTTGTTCTCTGGACCTCTTTGAAACCTTGTATTAGATTTAGACCATGCGTCGAAAGTCCGATACCTACAATCTTAGACTGTTAAGACCGCTTTGTTGGACTTGACGATCATTTCGAAAATCAAGTCCAACCAACATTCGCAGTCTATTTCATTGAGCCTGGAGTGAAGAGAGTGAGAATAGGGTTAGATTTGGAATTTGAAATTCAAATCTGGCACATGACTTGACGCGTCAGTATTAAGCGTTCTGACCGTCAGAATTCAGCCAAATTACACCCTCGGATTAGGAAAAATTTCTATTTCATATCATGAGACTTATAGACCTGATCTACGTGCGGTGACCGCTGAACTGAAACTGGACCGCCACGTGCGATCTATGAATACTGCTGGTCTGAAAACGGGATGTGAGCGACATCTGACATACATGAACTTAAGTCCAATCGCGTTCGGCCAGGGGACCACCAGAAATGGTCTTTTGGTTCGGAACAGCCCCGATTTGGATATAACTTAAGTATACCTTGACCTGAAGCCTGTTTTGGGCACATTTGGACTTATAAAAGGACTTGAAACCCTCACTCCTCTCACCCATCCGAATTTGCTAGAAACCCTAGCAAGAGTGAGAGAGAAAGTGAGAGTTTGTGAGAGTGAGTGGAGGAGAATTCCCTGCTGCTTGTGCTACCTGTTGCACGTGATTAAGCAACACGCTCCAATCACTTAGCCAGTGATTTCTCCGCATTTCTAGGTAAGAAAATATCCTAAATAGTTGCTGATTTAGTGTTCCTTCATTTCCATAGCATGTTAGCTTATGGATCTTGTAAATTAGGTTGCCTATTCGCCGTAGACGAAGCGTATACGCTCCGTTCAAATCGATATGCTTCTAGGAGATAAGGTGCGGATTTTAGATGCTTTGATTGACTGTTTCCAACACTTTCAATGTCGTTTAATAGTAGATTATCGACGTCAACGCCGTTTGACATGTACAACATGCTGTCCGTTTCCTGTTTCATAAACAGACGAAGAATATGAGATTTAGGGCATTTTAGTCATTTGTAGGAAATACTGTTTTCATCCATAATTTGCTGATGTGATTAACATGGCTTCTTGTCACATTAGAATACTAGGAATGCATGCATAATTAGTTCGGCGAAGAGATTTGCCTAAATGCGCACTTTGAGTCGACATACTATATGTAGACTTAAGTGTGTAGTGTAAGTGTTTGTTTAAATGCTTGTATTAGTATGTATTGAATTAAATGGTGTTATGAATTAGTTTGAGATTGATTTCTCAATTAATATGCTGATGTAAATGATTTCCTACATGTTAGCTATATGCATAATTTCATTATATGTATGAAATGCATGTGCTTGATGATTCACTTAAGTTGTATGTTATAACATGTGTTAACATGCTCACATTGTTGTATTTCATTTCCAATACTCTCACATGATTGTTGATGTGGATTCAAAATTGTTTGGGACTATACCTAGTCCAGGCAGTCGGCAACCGAGCAAGTTCGTGGTTGGCCTATCTTTGCCACGAACGACGCGTCGATGAACACGAGCCGTGTTCTCGAGTTGGCGGCAGTGGTTAGGCCACACGAAGTGTTTTACGTACTTCATGTCATTCGACTTGAGATGCGATCGTGCTAGTCAAGCCCGTCAAGTAACCCGACTGGCCGTTGTATGTTCACCTTATATGAGTCATAACTGCTTGAACCTAGGGTACTGAACTTACCATTGTAAACCCTGTCAACCATGGTACCTTGATCCACAAAGACCCATGAGCCGGACATGGTGGTATGGGACACCATGGTCGAGCTGTCGGCCTACGCTGGGGCCACAAACCTCCCCGTAGTGACCAGTGAGCACCTATGTCTCGTGAGCAGATTATGGTGGTATGGAACACTATATTCTTGTTGTCAACCTACGCTGATCAGGCGACGAGTCCTTTGTAGTGACCGCGAGCTTATTCTGAGTCTACGGGAGGCGACGACCCTTCCATAGCAGTGAGAGTACAGTAGGCCTGTATCAATAAGGTGACGGGGGAGCGGTGCAACGAGTGGGAGCAACTGCCCTGGAAGCCCTTGCAGCGACCTACAAAATATACATCGTATGAGATTGCTAGGAGTGACGACCCTAGATAGGATCTGTGTTGGGATTGATATAAGGGAAGTACCTTAGTTTCCCAATCCTGCTGTTTGAATGGACTAATAATAACTCGAAAATCATATCACCATTACATTGCATATGCTTGGAAGATGGGGAGCACTGTGGGACGATTGCATGCCACGGTCATAAGATGGTGCCGTATGAGGGAGATCATCGGTGAGGGCATCCATCACGTCATGTCATATTGCATTAACAACAGTATTAGGAATGTTTGATTTACTGCTTTACTATTATCGCATGATTGATTTAATAACATGCTAATCTCTGCTCTCTTATCCCACTGAGTTGATCACTCACTCCCACGTTAGGGATGGTATTTTCGGACACCCACCAGTCCCTATTGTGATTACAGATGATGGCACTGCTTGAGAAGCGGAGCTGGACTTCATAATGATGAGGAGGATCTCTCCTTTATGCGTGTTCTGATTGACGGGATTACAGGGAGGTTGATTAGATGCCTTGACACCTGTCATTTTATATTTTTAGCGCACTCATGTATATTCATTTTGTTTACTTTTGAAGTATACATGTATGTATATAACCTGGTAACACGTTCACACTCTGGAGACATACAACAGTTTATATATGTTATACATATTATCACAGTCTTCCGCTTGTAAATTTAACTGTCTCTGGAGTATGATATACTGTTCTGGCTTAATCCCACTCATGTTTAATACATTAACACAGACAACAATCAATCATACACATTTATGTTGCATAAATAACATTTTGGAACTCGGGAGTTGGGTTTTTACTCGACCCCTGATTTTCGGGATGTTACAGTCTACATAGCGTATGTCGACCCAAAGTGCGCATTAGGGCGAATCTCTTCTCCAAACAGATCATGCACGCATTTTTAATATCATAACACAAAAAATATCCATGGCAATCATTTCAGAAAAATACGGACGTATTATGTATTTCCTACAAATATCTAAAATATCCTAAATCTCATATTTCCCGTACGCAGTCAAAATGGAAAACGGACAGCATGTTCTACATGTCAAACAGCGTTCTCGTCGATAATCTACTATTAAACGACATTGAAAGCTTTAAAATTAGTCAATCTAAGCATCTAAAATCCTCACCTTTCGCCTTAGACGCGTATCGATTCGAATATAATGTCTACGCTTCGTCAACGGTATTGTGGCGACCTAATGCACAAGATACATAAGCTACTTCGCTACTTGTATCAAAAGAATCCTTAAAACAGCTATAGGTTAGGGTTTTCTTACCTAGAAGTGAGTTGGAATCACCGGGAAAGTGATTTGAAGGTGGAGTTTTGGTACGTGCAAAACCTGGAGCAAACGGCAGGAAGTTCTCTCACAAATTCTCTCACTAACTCTCTCTTTCTCTCTCACCACTTTCTAGGGTTTCTTACAAAATCGTATGGGAGAGATATGAGAGGGTTTAAAGCCCTTATATAGGCTAAAACCTCACCTAAATAGACTTGGGACAAGGGTATACTTGAGTTATAACCAAATCGGGCCTTTTTCAATCCAAAAGAGTGTTTCGGGAGGTCCCCTGGCCGAATGCGGTCGGACTTAAGCTCATCGATACCGGATGTTGATCACATCAAGTTTTCAGTCTGGTAGAGTTCCCGGATCGCACGTGGAGGTACAATTTCAGTTCAGCGGTCACGAAGACTCGATCGAGGATTCCAAGTACACTGACCTGAGTGAGAAATGTTTCCTGATCCGAGGATGTATTTGGGTCAGATTTCGACGGTCTAAACGCTTATACTTAACCCGCAAACGAAACGTACCAGATTCATTTAAATCCCATTTAAATTTTTATGAATTTCACTCTTTCTCACACTCCCTGCTCCAGGCTCAATGAAATAGCCTCAGAACATCAGTTGAGCTTAATTTTCAAAATGATTGTCAAGTCCAGCTAAGCGGTCATAACGGTCTAAGATTGTAGATATCGGACTTTCAACACGCAGCCTAAATCCAATATGAAATTTTAAAGGGTTCCTGAGAGCAAACGGGTTTAGAGTTTGATCCTAAGTTTTAGGGTATTGTAGCGTCATTGGTTCTACAAGTTTTGGGTCTTGCAGAACGTATTTAAAGCGATCAGGGACAATTTCACAGCTAATCTAACGTAGCGCTAGTTAACTTACGCTTAATTTCTAAAGGAATTAATCCTACGTGATTTCTGATCGAGTTGGTACTCGGGTTTCTGTACGGATTTTTTCGAGGCGTTACAACTGGTCAAGCATTGTTCACTCGACTGGTCGAGCCAGGCCCTCGACTGGTAGAGGTCAGAAAACTGAGCTCACTGGACTTTGAGTTGAGTGACCCTTGACTGGTCAAGCGGCTCCCTCGACTGGTTGAGTAGTTTACTCGATTGGTCAAGCAGCATGATGAAACACTCCGATTTTCAATCGGCTGCACTATCTCTCCTTTAAACTAAGGAGGAAAATCCTATCAAATCTCTCCCTTTCTGACTCATGAAGAATTCACCTTAGTCATCATGTCTGACCCATTATCGTCCATGTGGACCTTCTCAAGCTGTAACACCTTCTATTCTAAAGTATCTCTGATCCAGCTATATCGAATCTCTATGTGCTTCAACTTGGAGTACTGACTTGGATTCTTTCTCAAGTGTATAACACTTTTACTATCGCAATAGACCATGTGTTGCTCCTACTTCGGGCTAAGTTCCTATAGGAACCTTTTCATCCAAAGCATCTCTTTACATGACTCTGTCACCGCAATGTATTCAGCCCCTATCGTCCACAATGCTACAATCTTCTGTACCTTGCTTTACTAAGAGACTGCTCCCCCTGCAAGCATGAACATGTACCTCAACGTAGACTTCCTGGAGTCTATGTCACTTACCATATCTACATTTGTGTAGCCCTCTAATACAAGTTTTTCATCACCATAGCATAGGCTCAACCTGAATGAGCCTCTTAGATACCATAATATCCATTTCACTGTTGCCCAATGCTCTTTACTAAGATTGACAAGATATTGGCTGACAACACCAACCACATATGCTATGTCTAGGTGGGTACACACCATAACATATATCAAACTTTCTACTGCTGACGCGTAGGGTATCTTCTACATCTCATCCACCTCTGCCTTCATCTCAGGACACTGCATGTCGCTCAATCTGAAGTGACCATCTAGTGGAGTACTGACCAGCTTTGCTGCATTCATATTGAACCACTCTAGAAATTTCTCAGCAGATAGGCAGAGGATGATGATGAGGCCCATGACATTAACATGATAAATTCTTTTGTGGAAGATAGAGCTCTAATGACCTTTTCCTCTAACCCTTTAGAGACGTGCTTAGCACACTCCCCCATTTTGGATGATGATATGATTAGGGAGATGGATGCCATGCTTGATTCTATGTCGGTACTTGAAGTTAACCAGTGGAGGCCACAATTTAAAAAGTTACCCCAAACTGATGCAGTGCCTCTACTATCTAGCCTTAAAGTGCCGAAGCTTGACCTGAAACCTTTACCCTCTGATTTAAAATACATCTATTTAGGTCAAGATAAGACATAACCAGTGGTGATCTCTTCCCACCTTGAGTAAGAACATGAGAGTATGCTTATCTCTACCCTCATTGAGCACAAAGGAGCCCTTTGATGGTCAATTGCGGTCCGCAAGGGAATTGACCATGTAATTTGTACTCACCGCATTCATCTTAAGGATAATGCGATGACCTCCCATCAACCACAACGTATATTAAATCCAAACACGAAGGAAGTGGTTAAGTCTGAGGTTCTTAAGCTATTGGATGTGGGTATTATATACCCTATATCGGCTAGTCAATGGGTGAGTCCAACTCAGGTGGTTCCTAAGAAGTCCGGAATCACCATCGTAACCAATGCCAACAATGAACTCATGCATAACTAGAGTCACTACTTGTTGGAGAATGTGTATTGACTATAAAAAGTTAAATACCGTCACGAGAAAGGACCACTTTCCTTTGCCATTCATTAATCAAAATTTGGAAAGGCTAGCTGGTCACTCCTACTATTGTTTCCTTGACGAATATTCGGGCTATAATTAGATAGAAATAGCTCTTAAAGATCAAGAAAAGACCACTTTCACATATCCCTTTAACACCCTTGCTTACTGAAGGATTCCATTCAAACTGTGTAACGCCCCCGCCACTTTTCAGCGATGCATGTTGAGTATTTTTTTTGACATGGTAGGGTAATATTTAGATGTAATACCCCAGATTTTTGCCAACCTAAAGTTAGACGTCCTTAGGCAATGGGTCAGCCATAACACTTTCAGAGCTCAATCCTGAAGCTAAAGAAATCGCTTTTCAACCTATTTCCTTCAAAACTAACCTTTCACCACCTTATTCTTCAAATTTCTCCAAGTACTTTCATATTAAACATGACTCCTCAAGTTTAAATAGTAAAGAATACCAACCCTAGAGTATTAATGATGAAGAACAATACCGAAGCTAAAAATTACCGTGAATAGTAAATAAATGAGTAAAATGGAATTTTCTCCTTAACCTTTGGAATCTAATAAAATAGATAGGTTAGTTGGATAGATTAGCATTTTCTACCCCAAAATCATATACTATATGCCATAGAAATTCATTTCGGTTTGCAAACTGACCCCGAAATGTCTCGAATGGAGTCGTGAGCCCACCCACGCTAATCCACAATGATCCAACGTGGGCCCCACATATTTTTGGGACGTAGGGGGCAGGGGGAACCCAACCCATATGTCCGACCTCACCGGAGATGATTTTCATCGGCGATGGCATCGCCGATTCAGCGATGCATCGCCGGTCAAATTCCTCGGTTAGGTCCAAGCTTTGGGCTGGAGGTGTTTGGGGTCTAGGGTAGCCCCCTGGTATGTGGACCATCCGTTAAAACCTCCCCGATCAGGTACTTCCTTCACAAAGTGACCCTCCAAGCCCTCATTTTTCACCAAAATGCCTGATTTTTCACAAAAACCACCCCTCCAAACTCTTCCTTCTTCCGTTTCTAAACACCCTTGCTCCACCCTCCAAATCTCATCTAAAAAAAAAACCAATAAAGGCTACTTCCTTTAGAAATCCAACGAGAATCAACTAGCGCTGCACTAGATGGCCTATGAAATTCTCACCAATCACTTTCAATATGATCTGCTAGAGTCAAAACGTATAGGATAGGTGACGCTACAATACTGTAAAACCTAGAATCAAACTCTATTCCCGATTGCCCTTGGGAGCACCTTGAAACTTTGTATTAACTTTGGACCGCACGTCAGAAGTCCGATTACCCCAGATGTACATGAATATGACCGCCTAGTTGGACTTGACAATCACCTCGAAAATCAAGTCCAGATGATGTCCCACGACGATTTCTTTGAGTCCAAAGTGAAGAGTGTGAGAACTAAATATAATTTATAAAATCTGGCACATTCACTTGTGCGCTTTTTCTAAGCGTTCTGACCGTCAGAATTCAATCAAATTTCACCCTCGAATCAGGAAAAATTTCCCTTACATGTCATAGTACTTGTAGCTCCGATCGAGTTCCCATAACCGTTGAACTGAAACTGGTCCGCCACGGTCGATCTGGATATCCGCTCGTACTGAAAACTCTGCCTGACCTAGATCCAATGTCAGGGAGCTTAAGTCTGACCGAATTCAGTCTCAGGACCTCTAGAAATGCTCCGTTGGATCAGAATAAGCCCTCTTTGGTTACAAAATAAGTATACCTTGGCCCCAAGTCTATTTTGATCATGTTTGGGCTTATAAAAAGGGCTTAAACCCTTGCTCTTTCATTCCATACGAATTTGGGGAGAGAAGAGAGAAAAGAGAGAGAAAGGGAGGGAGATTTTGAACACTCTCCTGGGAGTCTTCCCTGCTGCTCCACGTGCCACATCCACCTGCCTACATCGCTCTTCTGGTGATTCCAACTCCGTTCTAGGTAAGAAAACCCCAACCTATAACTGTTTTAAGGATCCTTTCGATTCAAATTACAAAGTAACTTATGTATCTTGTGCATTAGGACGCCAGAACGCCGTTGACGAAGCATTGACGTTCTATTCGAATCAATACACGTCTATGGCAAAAGGTGAAGATTTTAGACGCTTGATTGACTGATTTCAAAGCTTTCAATGTCGTTTAATAGTAGATTATCGACGGAAACGCCGTTTGACATGTACAACTTACTGTCCGTTTTTCGTTTCGTAAACGTACGGTAAATATGAGATTTAGGGTATTTTAGGCATTTATAGGAAATACCGCATACGTCCGTATTTTGCTGAAATGCTTGACATGTAAATTCATCATGTTATGATATTAAGTATGCGTGCATGATCTGTTTGGCAAAGAGATTTGCCCTATTGCGCACTTTGGGTCGACATACGATATGTAGACTAAGGTGTGTAGGCTAAGTGTTTGTATAAATGTTTGTATTAGTATGTATTGAGTAAATGGAATTGTAGATTAGTTTTTACAATGAATTCTCAATCCATATGATCCTACATGTTGGCTATATGTATTGATTTCACTATATATATATGAAATGCAGGTGTTGGATGATTTGCTTACGTTGTATGCTATCACATGTTGTGAATATGCTTTGGTTGTTTATATTTCAATTATGTCACACTCACATGATCATGGATGTTTTTTATAAATGCTTGGGGCTATACGTTAGTCCAAGCAGTCGGTAATGGATTGAATTCGTGGTTAGCTCCTAATTACCACAAAGGACACGTCGATGAACGCGAGTCGTGTTTTGAGTTGGCGACAGTGGTTAGGTCATATGAAGTGTTTCATGCACTTCATGTCGTTCGACTTGAGATGCGCTCGTACTAGTTGAGCCCGTCAAATAACCCGACTGGCCATTGTATGTTCACCCTTTATGAGTCATAAATGCTTGAACCTAGGGTACTAAACTTACCATTGGAAATTCTATTAACCATGGTACCTTGATCCATAAAGACTCATGAGCCGGGCATGGTGGTATGGGACACCGTGGTCGAGCTGTCAGCATACGCTGAGGCCACAAACCTCCCCGTAGTGACCAATAAGCACCTATGACTCGTGAGCAGATTATGGTGGTATGAGACACTATATTCTTGCTGTCGGTCTACACTAATCAGGTGACGAGCCCTTTGCAGTGACCGCGAGCGTATTCTGAGTCTACGGGAGGCGACGAACCTTCCGTAGCGACGAGAGTACATTAGGCCTGTATTGATAAGGTGATGGGGGAGCAGTGCAACGAGTGCGAGCAACAGCCCTGACTGCCCTTGCAGCGACCTACAAATATAACATCGTATGAGATTACTAGGAGTGACGACCCTAGACAGGATCTGTGTTGGGATTGATATAAGCAAGGTACCCTAGTTTCCCAATCCTACTGTATGAAAAGGACTAATAACAACTTGATAATCATTATCCATATCGCATTGCATGTGTGTGGAAGATGTGGAGCACTGCGGGAAGAAAGCATGTCACGGACGCAGATGGTGCCGCATGAGGGAGTATGTCGGTGAGGGCATCCATCATGTCATTTCATACATGCATTAAAAACAGTATGTATGATAAGATTAGCATGTTATCAAATCAATCACGCGTTAATACATGTATCATCTGAGTTAGCTATTCACTCCTACGTTACGGGATGGTGTTTCCAGACACCCACCAGGCCCGGTTGTAATTATAGATGATGGCGCTGCTTGTGAAGCGGAGCTGGACTAGTATGATGATGTGGAGGACTTCTCCTCCATGTTTTGATCGACGGGATTACAGGGAGGTTGATTAGATGTCTTGACACTTGTCATTTTATATTTTTAGAGCACTGATGTATATTCTTTCTTTTCATTTTTAGAGTATACATGTATTTAATTAACCTGGTAACATGTTCACACTCTGGAGACTTACAATCAATTATATATTTTATGTATTTATCACAGTCTTCCGCTTGCTAATTTAACTGTCTCTAGAGTATGATATGTTGTTTTGGCTTAGTCTCAATCTTGTTTAATGTCATTCTACATACAACATGCATTTATCATTATCTATGTTGCATAAGTGACGTTCTGGAACTCGAGAGTTGGGTTTTTACCCGACCCCCAATTTTCGAGGTGTTACATTAGAGGTCTTCATGGATGACTTCTCTGTCTTTGGTCCATCATTCAGCGAATGTTTGGATAATTTGAATATTATGCTGAAGCGATGTGAAGAAAAGAATTTAGTACTAAATTAGGAGAAGTGTTATTTCATGGTTCGTAAGGGAATTGTTCATGGACATATCATCTCTAAACTACCTTCACCCAAGAGTATACGAGACGTGCGATCCTTCTTAGGACATGCTGGATTTTACAAAAGATTCATAAAAGACTTTAGTCACCTCTCTCATCCTTTATGCAATATACTTTAAAAGGATGTACTATACGAGTGGACTGAGCAATGCCAAGAAGATTTTTCTAAACTCAAAGACATGTTGATCACCGCACTTATCATGCAACCACCTGATTGGAGTATTCCTTTTGAGTTTAAGTTTGATGTGTGTGACTATGCTATTAAGACTGTGTTAAGCTAGTGAAAAGAAAAGAAGCCCTATGTCATTCACTATGTAAGTAGAACTTTAAATCCTGTCCAAGTGAACTACTCTACTATGGAGAAGGAACTTCTTGACGTAGTGTTCGCCTTGGACAAATTTAGGTCCTACTTAATCAGATCTGAGATCATTATCTACACAGATCATGCGACACTAAAGTACCTTTTTTCTAAGAAAGAGGCTAAGCCCCACTTGATAAGATGGATCCTTCTACTCTAGGAATTTGATTTAGAAATAAAAGATAAAAAGAGAGTAGAGAATGTAGCGACTGACTATCTTTCACAACTTGATCTTCCTAATTCCCTTGAGACGACACATATAAACGACATGTTCCTTAATGAACAACTGTTTAAACTCTCCCACCTACCATGGTTTGCTGACATTACAAATTATCTTGCTATATATTTCACGCCGACACATTAGATTGGGCATGATAAGAAAAAAAATTTCATCATGGTATGTAAAAATTTTTTGAGATGACCCATATTTATTCAAATATTGCCCAGACCAAATTCTAAGGAGATGTGTGCCAGTCAATGAAATCAAAGTGTCATATCCTTCTGTTACTCTCAAGTCTGTGGTGGTCACTTTTATGCTAAAAAGACCATGAACAAAATTTTGTAGTGCAACATGTACTATCCCATATGTGTAATGCCCTGAAAATCGGGGGTCGAGTAGAAACCCAACTCCCGATTTCCAAAACGTCACTTGTGCAACATAGATAATGATGAATGCATGTTTTCTGTAGGATGGCATTAAACAAGATTAAGACTAAGTCAAAACACATATCATACTCCAGAGACAGTTAAATTAGTAAGAGGAAGGATGTGATAGATATATGAAATATATGAACTATTGTAAGTCTTCAGAGTGTGAACATGTTATCAGGTTAAACATATACATGTATACTTCAAAAATGATCAAAAAGAATATACATGAGTGCTCCAAAAAAATAAAAAAATGACAAGTGCCATGACGTCTAATCAACCTCCCTGTAAACCCCGTCGGTCAAAACCTGCATATAGGAGAAATCCTCCTCAACATCATCAAGTCTGCCTCTGCTTCGCAAGCATCGCCATCATCTAAAACTAAAATAGGGACTGGTGGGTGTCCGGAACACCGTCTCGTAACATGGGAGTGAGTAGCTAACTTAGTGGAATCATAGAGTAAAGGTTAACATGTTATCAAATCTATCACGTGATAATGGTAAAGCAAGCAATCAAACATTCCTAAACACTGTGATTAATGTAAGCATGAAATGACATGATGGATGCCCTCACCGACATACTCCCTCATGCGACACCATCTTACATTCGTGACATGATTTCTTCCTTCAGTGCTCCACACTTCTAGGCACATGCAATGCGATATGAATATGATTACCGAGTTGTTATTAATCCTTTTCATACAACAGGATTGGGAAACTAGGGTACCTCCCTTATATCAATACCCAAACAATGATCCATTCAAGGGTCGTCACTCCTAGCATATCTCATACGAAGTATGGATCTAGGTCGCTGCAAGGGCTATCAGGGATGTTGCACGCACTCGTTGTACCGATCCCCCATCACCTTATCAATATAGGCCTAGTTTATATCCTTAAGACTACATCAGGACTCGTCACCCCCATGCGATGTCAGGATAAACTCAAGGTCACTACAAAGGGCTATCAGGGCTATTGTTCGCACTCGTTGCTCCACTCCCCCATCACCTTATCAATGTAGGCCGACAGTAAGAATATAATGTCCCATACCACCATAATCTGCTCAGATTAGGGTTCTCACTGGTCACTACGAGGAGGTTTGTGGCCCCAGCGTAGGCCGACAGCTCGACCACGGTGTCCCATACCACCATGCCCGACTCATGAGTCTTATAGGAGCGAGGTACCAAGGTTAGAGGGGCTTTCCAATAGTAAGTTTGGTACCTTAGGTTCAAATAGTTATGACAAATACAAGGTGAACATACAATGGTCAGTCGGGTTACTTGATGAGTCCGACTAGCGCGAGCGCACGTTGAATCGACCGACTTGAAGTGCACAAGCACTTCGTGTAGCCTAACCACTGCCGATGACTCTAGTACGACTCGGGTTCGTCATACACATCCTTCGTGGCGAATAGAATCCAACCACGAATTCTAATCTGTTACCGACTGCCTGGACTAGAGTATAGCCCCAAACACTTGCAATCTAAATCAATAATCATATGAGAGAGACAGAATTGAAATACAAGAAATTCCAGCATGTTATCGGCTTGTTATAACATAGATTATAAGCAGTTAACCATACACAAGTACTTCACACATAAGGTAATTAATTGAAATACAACAAGCATGGAGGAAATCATGTACATCATCAATTTAGTTGAGAATCCAGTCTAAACGCTAATCTACAACACCATTTACTCAATAGTTACTAATACATACATTTACACAAACACTTAGACTACACAGCTCCAATGTACTTGACGTATGTTGATTTTTGCATATAATATGATAGATCCTTATATCAAGGAGATGTCTAATACACAACAATCATGTTCTTACATTCAAAATATATGGCAGGAATAAATCATATTGATTTAGGCATTTCAAAAAACACTTAGTCTACACACATTAGTCTACATAGCATATGTCAGCCAATATGTGCATTAGGGCGAATCTCTTCACTATACAGATCATACACATATAACTAGTATAGGTACATGGTAAATAATCATGGTAATCATATCAGCAAAATACGTACACATACAGTATTTCCTACAAATACCTAAAATACCCTAAATCTCATATTCTTCGTACGTATTCGAAATGAAAAACGGACATCATGTTCTACATGTCAAACAGCGTCCTTATCAGTAATCTACCATTAAACGACATTGAAAGCTTTGAACACAGGTAATCTATGCGTCTAAAATCCACACCTTACGCCGTAGGAGCGTAACGAATCGAATAGGAACTCTACGTCATCGTCAACGACTGATTGGCAACCTACAACATAAGGTAAGTCAGCTACTTCGCTACTTGGATCGATAGAATCCCTAAAACAGCTTAGGGTTAGGATTTTCTTACCTAGAACGGTGTCACGCCCTAAACTCGGGAACCGGGCTCACAAAATTCCCGATCGCTGAATCCGGCGCCGACAGCCTCCGTAGAATCCCATTCTCGGCTCCTAGCTCCCATTCACCAGGTTCTGATCCTAGGATGCTACGAGGAGGATTTTCAACGTCAGTTTGATTCGTAATAAGCATAACCAAAGGCATAACCCACAAACAACAACTAAAAACTCCATTACATTTCCACTATGATCAAAAAATTTACAAGTACAATGAGCATAAAGAGAAATACAATGGTAAGGAACAAAAAATTCCAAAAATGATCTGCACGTGCTCCAGCCTCAGCGCTGCTGCGCCCCAACGTCACCTGACGCAACGGTCATGCATAAGCTTATAGAAAGCTTAGAGGGTGGTGAAGTGTGTGCGCAAGGTAGTAATATGATCATACAATATCAGAGTAATACAGAATATATAGATGGATCCAAGAAAAACCATAAGCCATACCAAGGCTATACGATGCAAAGATAAAGGATGTCGGCCATACCAAGGCTATACGATGCAAGATGCAAGTCAAGCATACAATCCTCATCTAAGTCCACATGTCAATACAGCTCAACTCTGGAATATCACCGGGGTCTAGTACACTCTAAACCAGATCGCTACCACATCGCGCGCAATAAGGTAAGTGGAAGAGACCTCACTATCCGTCTACTAATATCGGGCACGACTCGCCGATAGCGTACCCATTCCTCGAGCTGGTCAAACTTAGCCTAGCATTGCCCCCTACACTCAGGTGGGTAAGGCCGCACCCCCTTCCAACCGACCACGACACAATGGAGAGGGCAACCGTTTGGTAATCGGCACTCAATGCTCATCTACCCACTCGGTCTAGACGTTGGAGCAATCTCTTGGTACCATAAGGGTTTAGGGACTTTCACCCAGGGATATCTATAGCACCCCATGTAGAATAAGATTTTCGGTATCCAATCCTGCTAACCACGATGCGTCTGTGGAGGCTACGACCCTGATGTCGCTAGGGCATACAATAACCATGTCACACAAATGCGAAATGTATGAGTCACGCTATCCAGTCATACAACAAATCTTGCGCATATCGTGCGCTCATGTAGGGCAACACTGCCTAACCGGGAGCCCATAAACAACCTGTCCGAAGGCATATGCTATGATCAGTCAATTCTCATGTCAAGCATACATATGATGCATATGATCATGAGTCATGAAGCTATATTAAACATGTTATAATGAGATAAACTATCCTTACAATGCAGATGGGCCCGGGCTGCCTATACACAATAAGTACGAGCCTAATAATGGGCCCTAAGGAGAGTCGTAATGTGGACATCCAACCAGCATTACACTCGAAATGTGGATGTCAAACCAACCTTTCTTCCAAGGCACGATCGTCGTAAACATCGTCACATACTCCGATTTGGGTTTACACATTGCAATGGACCTTAGGTTCATCCCATTGGGCTTTACATATATATCAGATGGGCCATATCATATGGGCCTTTTATTCATCAAATGGGCCACATAAATGGGCCACACCAATGGGCCTTATGTGCATTGCAATGGGTCAAAACCCGTGGGCCTTAGATTGCATCAAATGGGCCCAATCTCAAGAGCCTTATACATATCAAATGGGCCTAATCATGTGGGCCTTATATGATTCAAATGGGCCTAAATCCCTAGGCCTTATATAAGTCAAATGGGCCTAACCCATAGGCCTTATATAAACTAAATGGGCCTAAACTCATAGGCCTTATATATAAATCAAATGGGTTTAGTCTCATGGGCGCCTTAAAATATATCAAATGGGCCTAGTCTCATGGCCTTGGAACATATCAAGTGGGGCCAATCCCATGGCCTAGAGGCCCACTGTATTGTTTATTTGCCACCCAAATTATTGATAAGGTCATTAAAGCTTGGCCCAAGACTTCCGTTGGTCCCGAGAAATTTTCAACGACAGAAATCAATTCAGGCTATTGCCTGGGCTGAGGTCCACAAGAAATTTGAATATATCTCATTTTTAGGATAAAGAGGGATGGGTGGACCCCACAGAGTTTACTCAGCACGCTAGTGGGCTCCACCGTCCACTAGACGGTGGAGGCAGAACACAAATATCACGGTGGTACCACCGTTCGCTTGGACGGTGGATGCATGGCACATGCAACACTGTGGGTCCCATGTGGGGCCCACCAAAATGTTCAAATGCCATCCAACCCGTTGGTAAGGTCCCATGGACCTAAATGAGGAAGAAAAATAAATTTCATTTAGATCCAAAACTTCTGTGGACCCCAGAATAGGTTTCAATGGTAGATGTTCATTCACAATGTTTTCTATGGTGTGGGCCACCCGAGCGTCAGATCGGCCTCATATTTGGAGGGGGCCCACCTCAAGGGGTGGCCCTCCATCTGAACGGCGTAGATAAAACATATACATCATGGTGGGGCCCACGACATCAGCCGTGGGTGGCTGGCTGACCGCTCGCCCGCCTGACGCTGCACGCAGCAGCATGCAGCTGCTGCTCATGTCAGAGGCAGAGGCTCTGCCTCTTGTAAAAATTGGGGAAAACCCATTTTCCTGTGGTTTTTTTGCACGTGGGGCCCGCTACCTAAGAATCCACTCCGTCCAATGGATTCTCGGGATAGAGATACATCAAACGAGTCCAATGTTTGGTGTTTTTGGCATGAAGGTACATCAAGGTGGGTCCTAATAGTATTTGAATGGTAAGGAATACAATTTCATATGGTATGGCCCACCTTATTAATAGATAAATCTCATTTTTCGGCTCAACACCTAAAATGAGTTGGTAAAAGAGATGGACGGCATGGATTGAACACATATATCAAGGTGGGGCCTGCATGAGCCGGCCCACTCAAACCTTCCCTTTTCTTTTCCTTTTTTTTTTTTTTTACAGGGACGTCCAGCGTCCTAGACGCTAGACGATTGAGTCCTTGAAGAAGTACATCGTGGTGGGCCTTGTTGAGGCGGGCCACCACTGATGGATGATGTAGTTACAATATATGAGGTGGGCGCCACTTGAAGAAGGCCTGGACAAAATAAATGCTTCAAGGTGGGGGTCTAACCATTTGGGCCACACAAACACAATATGAATAAATAAAAAGGAAATAGAGTAGAAAGAGAGAGAGAGGGTGGGACACGCTTGTGATGGAGGGACCCCGATACTATGGGCCCTCCCTTGTAATGAATCATACAATCAAGTGGCTCCTTTAACACATGGGACCATCAAAATTTAGAATCAATGGTGGGGATCCTTTCCACACCAATATGGACGGTCTAAACGACCTTTTCTAAGAAATAAACATCATGATGGGGTCCATGGAGAATGGCCCCATCATGGAATGATCATGATGATCCTAGTGGGCCATCGACTACATTTTAGGGTCCCAAGTGAGATCCAAACCATTGATCAGTTGGCCTCACTTGGCCCATCTCAAAAACATGAAAAACTAGCATAATCTAGCACCCACCGTCCGATCTTCTTGCTCCTAGGGGTTCCTTGGCACCTTAGCTTCAACTTCAATGGATGAGATGAGGAATGGAGGCTTGAGATGGGATATGATGGGATAGGAAAGGGGGCCACCTTGGAGTTTTTGGAAGAGAGAGAGAGACTTGGAGAATGCTCATACGTATGGAGGTGTTGCTTGGATCTTTTTTTAAATGAGAAAGAGAGGAGTTGTAAAGGGAGAGAGAGTGATGGGTGATGGAGTGATGGATGTGGTGGTGATGGGTGTGTAAGACCTTTTTGACTTTTGTGGCCTTTTGTGTAAGAAAAGGCATGGGCATGGAAGACTTTTGTGGCTTTCTTAGGAAAGGGTGAAAGTGATGTGTACTTGACATGTGATGGCTTGAGGGATTGATTGATTGATGGGATTGATGTGACACATCGTAGAGATTCTCTTGCGTTTCGCAACACGCGGCGTTTTCCTCGCACCGAACGTTTGCACACATCTCTTGACCAGGGTATCGCCTCGGCACGCAAGTCGCGGCATCGGAACCGCAGCGATGGCGCGGTCGCTATGGTATTGGTCTTGGGTTGAGTCGATACAGGTTGACGGCATATGAATCAGGGTCGCACGTCGATATCGGTTAAAGGTCGAAGGTTGCTAGAATTCGACCGGTAAGACCGTGGAAGTCTACGGAACGGTACAGACTAAGATATGGGTCTTACAAACGGAGTTAGAATTTCCAGAATAGCGATGCAGGTGGATGAAGTTGGCACGTGGAGCAGCAGGGAAGAATCCCAAGAGAAAGCTCCAACTTCTCCCTCACTTTCTCTCTCTTTTCTCTCATCTCTCCTACGGTTTTCCCCAAATTCGTATGGGTTAGAAGGCTAAGGGTTTAAAGCCCTTTTATAAGCCCAAACATAACCAAAATAGACTCCAAGTCAAGGTATACTTGGGTTACAGCCAAATCGAGTCTTTTTCGATCCAAAAGAACATTTCTAGAGGTCCCCTGACTGAATGCGGTCGGACTTAAGCTCATGGATGTTGGATCTAGGTCAAGATGAGTTTTCAGTTCGATAGGGTTCCCAGATCGCATGTGGCAGACCAGTTTCAGTTCAGCGGTCACTGAGACTCGATTGAGGATTCCAAGTACACTGACCTGAGTGGAAAATGTTCCCTGATCCGAGGGTATATTTGGGTTAGATTTCGACGGTCTGAATGCTTATACTTAACCTACAAGCGAAACGTGCCAGATTATTTAAATCATATTTAATTTATAAAGAATTTTACTCTTTCTCACACTCCTTGCCCCAGGCCCAATGAAATAGCCTCAGAACATCAGTTGGGCTTGATTTTCAAAATGATTGTCAAGTCCAACTAGGCGGTCATAATGGTCTAAGATTATAGATATCGAACTTTTGACGTGTGGTCTAGATCTAATACAAAGTTTCAAAGGGTTTTTGAGAACAAACAGGTTTACAGTTTGATCCTGGATTTTAGGGTACGATAGTGTCAACAATTCTAGAGGTTTTGGGTCTTACAGATTGTATTTAAAGAGGTTGGTGCTAATTTTACAGGAAATCTAGTGTAGCACTGGCTAATTCACGTTAAATTTCTAAAGAATTAGGTTTTAAATGATTTATTTGGCTTTGGAATTGGGTTCTGAGAGGTTACCAAGGTGTTATGGTTGACCCATTGCCTAAGGACGCCTAACTCCAGGTTGGCAAAAATTCAGGATGTTACAATCTACCCCCCTTAAAATAGAATTTTGTCCCCGAAATTGGCTAAGGGTAATGAGTCCCTAGAGAGACTTTAGTTTTGACATTTTAAGGAAGGTTCAAATCCTATTTAATGACCTAACCTGACATACAACCTAAATCAACTTCTTCGATCCTAGGCCAGTGGGGAAGAGGCCAACCACGCTTCGGCTGCGCCACTCTAATCCAACAGTTGTATTAGATAATCCTAAGTAGATTGGGTTCAATACGTTCTACCCCCCTTAAACCTTAGTTCTACTTAAGGCTCAAGAATCTATGTCTCGATCCGTATATCGGAACAAGGTATAACTTAGGTCCTATCCTTGACATGAAATGGGAAACAACTTCTCACTACCTTGGTCTTCTTCTATGAATGATGCGTTCTATGGCATTGGTACCTATGGTTATAGAAAGAAGCTGAAATGATGGGTGTTGTGGTTGATTTCAAGGACGGATGTGAGTTTGTGACAAGAGGTCTAATCTCTATTGGCTGTATGTCCTTAACATTTCTCAAAGGCAAAGTTATAACTTTTGGTTGTAGGTGGTCGGGCCAATACGGAAAAAAAGTTGTGTAGTGGGTCTGAGCCGGATACATAGACTTTCTGCCTAGACTCTGACAGAAAATTTTTCGTATCAATTCTTAATCCGAGTCGATGCCAATCTTCTGCTTGATCAAAGCATTGGATTTATTGGCAACTACCAGGATTAAGAAGTCGATTCAAACCGCGAATACATCGCTTACATACAGTTCCCTTACTCCGCGTTCTCGAATACAATAAGCCCTTGGGAAGGCAATTCTAAGGGGAATTCTAAGGGGCGTGCTAGTTTATTCTAAGTTCAATCTGAGGGATTTATAAGTTTTCCCTGAGAGTGAATGGTTCTAAGTTAAAACAACTTTCCTAAGAGTTACTAAAGGAGTCTAAGAGTATTATGGGGATCTACCAAAGGAATGAAGTTCTACTCCAACCAAATCTAACCTACTATTCCTTAGCATAAACAGGCTCTACACTGCTTAATATAACTAATAGCCTAGTCTGCAACCCACTAGCTGTAATCCAAAGTCTAGGCTTATACGCTAGATGGTTTCATACCATATCTACTACAGGGAATTGTTCTATCGCTTAGAGTCAAGATTGTCTAAATGGAATTGGGTTTCCTATATTGTCAGATCCTTTGAAACCTAGGAGTACCACTCTAAGTCCAAAACTCCAAGGGCATATATGGCCAATGGTCTTAAGTTGTGTTAAATGGGACTGCTTTCCTACTCCCACCTAAGAATTGGGAGTGACATGTTTAGTAGGCGGGTGGGTTGGGATTCAAATCAATTTCATAGTCTTTAGAAAATGAGTCTTGTGTTGGAAAGTGTGAGATGGGATTTCCAAATCCCATGATGATGAATTCTTAAGTATAAGTTGAAAGAAAGAAAAAAGTGAAAATAAAAAATACGGCTGTAATGAACTCAATAGAGCCATAGGAAGTGGAAGAAAGGGATAAAAGGAATGGGGTTTGATGGGTTGTTGAGTTGTGAGGTAATGAGCCATAAAGAGGGGTTTGTGAACTCAAGATAAGTGAAAAGAAGGAGATGGAAGATGTATGCAACAGTGGAGGCCAGTTGGAACCATAAAATGATGAAGGAAATCTATTTTCTAGGAAGGAGAAAATGAGATTTGAGGTTTGCACAATTTTGAGACCAAAAAGAGAGTGTAAAGGCTCAAATAAAAGGGACATGAGAGAGAGGACGGTGCAAATCGAGAATATGGCCGGGACGAACTCAAAGAAGGTCATGAAAAACGAAGAAAGAGGGGAAATGGGGCTGGAGTTTCTGGTTCTCCACGAATGTGAGCCTCAACAGAGGTTGTACAGGCCCAAATGAAAATGATTAAAGAAGGGAAAAGGAAGACATGGGCTGAGTTAAGAGCTTACACGATTTCTAGCCTCAAATGGAGGATGGGAGAGCTCCAACGAACGAGAATGGAAAGGATAGGGAGTGTGTATAGCTGTAAACGATGGAGGGGCGAGGGTTGAGACAGAAAACGACAATGAGAGTGATTGAGAATAAGATTTGCAAGGGAAAACAGCAAATGGGAGAGGAAAGGAGAGCTTGGGGGTGCATTTTGTGAAGGAGGTAGGGGTTTGGGGTGTTTTTAACGGACGGCCCACATACCAGGGGGCCCATTGTACGGCGAGGCCTAGCCGAACCGGCGAAGTCCTCGCCGACCTCTGTGCTGATCGGTGATGCCTCGCCATTTAGGCAAGGTCCTCCTGCCCTAAGGACCCTAAATATATGTGGGTCCCACCCTGGATCATTCTAGATCAGCGTGGGTAGGCCCACGACTCTGTTTAGAACTATTTCGGGTCATTTTGAAAACTAGAATTAGTTTACGCATCATGTAACATATGATTTTGGGGTTGGAGAGGCTAATCCATCCAACTAACCCACTTATTCTACAAGATTCCATAATTGGAACGGTCAAAAGTCCAATTTATACATATATTTACTATTTATAGTAAATTTTTGTTTAAGCATGATTCTCCATCATTTATACGTTAGGATTTATATCTAGTATGAAAGGACTTAGAAAAAGTTGAAGAATGAAGTGGTGAAAGGAGAGATTTTGAAGGAATTAGATAAAAAGGGATTTTAGGCATTGAGATTGAGTGTAGGGGTTGTGGTTGACCCACAACCCAAGGACATTCATTTTTAGGATTGGAATTCTCCAGGGAATGACTCAAACCCATCGACTAACGGCCTAGAGGCGACTCAGGTCGCTTCAAGTGACCAAAGATACGTTATGGCCTAAATTACCGCATAGTCTCACCTGTCAGCGAAACTGGGGGTTCTAAACTCCTTTCTAGATTGTTCTCGCACCCTCCTACATTAAATTGGCATCAGCGTGCAGTGTGTGGCCATAACCCAGGTCCAGTTTAATCCAAATCATGCTCTGATACCATCTGTAACACCCTGAAAATCGGAGGTAAAGTAGAAACCCAAATCCCAAGTTCCAAAACGTCACTTATGCAACATAGATAATGATGAATGCATGTTGTCTATAGGATGGTATTAAAAAAGATTAAGACTAAGCCAAAATAACATATCATAATCCAGAGACAGTTAAATTAGCAAGCAGAAGGATGTGATAGATATATAAAATATATGAACCATTGTAAGTCTCCAGAGTGTGAATATGTTACCAAGTTAAACATAAACATGTATACTCCAAAAATGATTAAAAACAATATACATGAGTGCACCAAAAAAATATAAAATGAAAAGTTTTATGGCGTCTAATCAACCTCCCTGTAAACCCCGTCGGTCAGAACCTGCATATAGGAGAAATTCTCCTCAACATCATCAAGTTCGGCTTTGCTTCGCAAGCATCGCCATCATCTGAAACTAAAATAGGGACTGGTGGGTTCCGAAACACCGTCCCGTAACGTGGGAGTGAGTAGCTAACTCAGTGGAATCATAGAGCAAAGGTTAACATGTTATCAAATCCATCACGTGATAATGGTAAAGCAAACAATTAAACATTCTTAAACACTGTGATTAATGTAAGCATGAAATGACATGATGGATGCCCTCATCGACATACTCCCTCATGCGACACCATCTTACGACTGCGGCATGCTTTCTTCCCTCAGTGCTCCACATCTTCCAGGTACATGCAGTGCGATATAAATATGATTACCGAGTTATTATTAGTCCTTTTCATACAGCAGGATTGGGAAACTAGGGTACCTCCCTTATATCAATATCCAAATAATGATCCATTCTAGGGTCGTCAGTCCTAGCATATCTCATACGAAGTACGGATCCAGGTCGCTGCAAGGGCTACCAGGGCTGTTGCATGCACTCGTTGCACCGCTCCCCCATCACCTTACCAATACAAGCATAGTTTATATCCTTAAGACCGCATCAGGACTCGTCACCCCCATGCGGTGTCAGGATAAACTCAAGGTCACTACAAAGGGCTGTCAGGGCTGTTGCTCGCACTCCCATCACCTTATCAATGTATGCCGACAGCAAGAATATAGTGTCCCATTCCACCATAATCTACTCAGAGTAGGGTGCTCATTGGTCACTACGGGGAGGTTTGTGGCCCCAGCATATGCCAACAGCTCAACTACGGTGTCCCATACCACCATGCCCGGCTCATGAGTCTTAGGGGATCGAGGTACCAAGGTTAGAGGGGCTTTCTAATAGCAAGTTTGGTACCTTAGGTTCAAACAGTTATGACGAATACAAGGTGAACATAGAATGGTTAGTCGGGTTACTTGATGAGTCCGACTAGTGTGAGCGCACGTTGAATCGACCGACATGAAGTGCACAAGCACTTCATGTGGCCTAACCACTGCCGACGACTCTAGTATGACTCAGGTTCGTCGTACACATCCTTCATGGTGAATAGAATCCAACCACGAATTCTAATCTGTTACCGACTGCCTGGACTAGAGTATAGCCCCAAACACTTGCAATCTAAATCAATAATCATATGAGAGAGATAGAATTGAAATACAAGAAATTTCAGCATGTTATCGGCATGTTATAACATAGATTATAAGCAGTTAACCATACACGAGTACTTCACACATAAGGTAATCAATTAAAATACAACAAGCATGGAGGAAATCATGTACATCATCAATTTAGTTGAGAATCCAGTCTCAACGCTAATCTACAACACCATTTACTCAATAGTTACTAATACATACATTTACACAAACACTTAGACTACACAGCTCCAATGTACTTGAGGTATGTTGATTTTCACATATAATATGACAGATCCTTATATCAAGGAGATGTCTAATACACAACAATCATGTTCTTACATTCAAAATATATGGCAGGCATAAATCATATTAATTTAGGCATTTCAACAAACACTTAGTCTACACACATTAGTCTACATAGCATATGTCAGCCAATATGTTCATTAGGGTGAATCTCTTCGCCAAACAGATCATACACATATAACTAGTATAGGTACACGGTAAATACTCATGGCAATCATATCAACAAAATACGTACGCATACAGTATTTCCTACAAATACCTAAAATACCCTAAATCTCATATTCTTCGTACGTATTCAAAATGAATAACGGACAACATGTTCTACATGTCAAACAACATCCTTATTAGCAATCTATCATTAAACGACATTGAAAGCTTTGAAAACAGATAATCTATGCGTCTAAAATTCGCACCTTACGCCGTAGGAGCGTAATGAATCGAATAGGAACTCTACGTCGTCGTCAACGACTGATTGACAACCTACAACACAAGGTAAGTCAGCTACTTCGTTACTTGGATCAATAGAATCCCTAAAACAGGTTAGGGTTAGGATTTTCTTACCTAGAATGGAGTTGGAATCGCCAGAATAACGGTGCAGGTGGATGGAGTTGGCACGTGGAGCAGCAGGGAAGAATCCCAGGAGAAAGCTCCAACTTCTCCCTCACTTTCTCTCTCTTTTCTCTCCTCTCTCCTAGGGTTTTCTCCAAATTCGTATGGGTTAGAAGGCTAAGGGTTTAAGGCCCTTTTATAAGCCCAAACATAACCAAAACAGACTCCAAGTCAAGGTATACTTGGGTTACAGCCAAATCGGGTCTTTTCCGATCCAAAAGAACATTTCTGGAGGTCCCCTAACTGAATGCGGTCGGACTTAAGCTCATGGATGTTGGATCTAAGTCAGGCTGAGTTTTCAGTTCGATAGGGTTCCCAGATCGCACGTGGCGGACCAGTTTCAGTTCAGCGGTCACTGAGACTCGATCGAGGATTCCAAGTACACTGACATGAGTGAAAAATGTTCCCTGATCCGAGGGTGTATTTGGGTCAGATTCCGACGGTCTGAATGCTTCTACTTAACTTGCAAGCGAAACGTACCAAATTTATTTAAATCACATTTAATTTATAAAGAATTTCACTCTTTCTCACACTCCTTGCTCCAGGCCCAATGAAATAGCCTCAGAACATCAGTTGGGCTTGATTTTTGAAATGTTTCTCAAGTCTAACTAGGCGGTTATAATGGTCTAAGATTATAGATATCGGACTTTTGACGTGCGGTCTAATCCAATACAAAGTTTCAAAGGGTTCCTGAGAACAAATAGGTTTAGAGTTTGATCCTGGATTTTAGGGTACGATAGCGTCAACAATTTTAGAGGTTTTGGGTCTTACAAATCGTATTTAAAGTGGTAGTGCTAATTTTGTAGGAAATCTAGTGTAGCGTTGGCTAATTCACGTTAAATTTATAAAGAATTAGGTTCTAAATGATTTATTTGGCTTTGGAATTGGGTTCTGAGAGGTTACCAAGGTGTTATGGTTGACCCATTGCCTAAGGACGCCTAACTCCAGGTTGACAAAAATTCAGGGTGTTACAATATGTTCAAGGACACTCATGATTTTTGCAAAGCTTGTGAGCGCTGTAAAAAATTGGGAGCGTTATCCTGTAGAAATATGATGCCTTTAAATCTCATTCTTATTATTGAAGCATTTGATTGTTGGGGCATTGATTTCATGTGGTCATTCCCCTAATCCTTTAGGAACTTATACATTTTTCTAGCAGTAGACTATGTCACTAAGTGGGTCAAAGCGATCCTGTGACGGAACAATGACCATCAAACGGTCATTAAATTCTTGAAAGAAAATATCATTTTCCAATTCGGAACACCTCGATCCATCATTAGTGATGGAGGATCACGCTTCTGTAATAGGCTATCTGTAAATTTAATGAAGAAATGTGGCATCTATCATAAAGTAGGCACTCCATACCACATGCAGACAAGCGGGCATGGTAAGATTTCCAACAGGGAAATTAAACATATTCTAAAGAAAATGGTTAACACAGACCACAAAGATTGGTCAATCAGCTTGACAGATTCTTTATGGACCTACCATACTGCCTTTAAGACACCTATTGGAATGTCTCCCTTTAGACTTGTTTATGGAAAAGCTTGTTACTTTCCTGTGGAGTTGGAATATAGAGCTTACTGGGCTATTAAAAATAAGAACTTTAACCTGGACAATGCTGGCTCGTTGCACAAACTTCAATTAAATAAATTCAATGAAATCTGAAATGACGCATATTACAAAGATAAGATGAAGGTATAATATGATAAGAACATCCTTTAGAAATCGTTCTTGACTGGTCAAATAGTCCTTTTGTATAATTCTCAGTTACATATTTTTCTGGATAAACTCCGATCTTGTTTGACCAGCCCTTTCACAGTTACTAATGTCTATCCTCATAGGGCCCTCGAGATAAAGAATCCAACGAATGACAATGCTTTCAAAGTGAACAGACATCGATTAAAGACATTTGTTGAGAAATTTGACTTAAAGGACATGTTTATACCTCTAACAAACCCTGTGTACCAGGATTCACCTCTTAGTCTGAAGGAGGTATATAGTTAGGTTTATTGCTTTCATAGAATTTATTATTATGATAGTTTACTTTCCATTTGTTTAGTCTTTGTGCTAACCCATATTCACGTTAAGATCCTCGCAAAGCCTCAAAATTCCTTATTTAGGTATTACTTCTCCTTTCTTTTTGTTGCCACTTTTGCATTACCTGCTTATTTTCTTTATATTGAAGATAATGTAGATTTTAGGTTGGGGGTATGCATTAGGTAAACTAATCAGTATTTTCTTAGTTTTGAGTGAAAAAAATGAAATCTTCAATGTTTCAAGTTGAAATCTATTTGGAAAATGATAATTTATGCACTTAAGAATATTTTGAGTATGATGAGATAGAGATTGAATTTTAAATTGTTGGAGTTTAATCAACTAAGTAATCTATCACCTACAGTTCTTGCACTCAATTGATTAAGAAGAAGTTTGAGTATCATGTTCATCTATGTCACA
Source organism: Magnolia kwangsiensis (assembly GCA_037074715.1). Taxonomy (NCBI): domain Eukaryota; kingdom Viridiplantae; phylum Streptophyta; class Magnoliopsida; order Magnoliales; family Magnoliaceae; genus Magnolia; species Magnolia kwangsiensis. The sequence continues at coordinate 46,698,677 of CM073586.1, read as the reverse complement.
AGACACTTCAAATTGCTTTCCATGAGTTGTGCTAAAAATTTTGATTGTTAGCATAAGAATCATTGATAGATGTTGAGAATTAAGTCTGGAGAATTTTATCCACCTTAAAAAAAAAAGATGAAAAGAACTAGTTAAAAAACAGAAGATCAACAAAAAGGTCATGAATTGTGAAAAGACTAAACTACAAAAAAAAAAAATTGAATAAGAATGTACAATCTGGAAAAAAAAAAAAAAGAATGAATAGAAAAAGACCGTCGATATAAAATTTAAAACTAGAAAAAGAAAAAATATGGGATAAGTTTGAAATCAGTACTTAAGTTTTCAAGTAATATCAATATGGTAAGCATGGCTAACATTATGAAATGATAGTATTCTTATAAGAAGTAAATTAATTTTCACTAGGCACATTGAGGAACTTGATATATGAACTTATGCTCTGATTTAATTGATTAAGAACCGATTTGATTGATTCCTTATATGATTCGGATCTAGGTTTTTAAAATCTTACTTTTTTGCCTTAATTCTACTCATTCGTACTTGATTGCACAAAGGATTGATTTTTGAAAAAAGGATTTGAACATTGAGAAGTGAGAAGTATTTCATGCATGTTTTGATCGGGACTAGCAAAATGTTGGTTGGGGAGTGTGTTGAGTGTAAAATATTGCATATTTTTTCCCATTTATATCTTGATTTTATGAACTTGATAATGCTTAATGGTATATTTTATATATGTTTGTGTTGCAGGGTAAGTTTAAGAGCTTAGATTGAAAAGAATGTTAAAAGTATGGATTTAATGTTCAAGAATCACCAAGGCAAAGAATAGATCTTTGGAGACCAAGATTGAAGATTTCAAGACACTAAGATTCAAGAAAACCAAGTGGAGAAGGAAGTGCAAAAATTAGTGCAAAAATTCATGTAGAAATTCACAGAATCCGAACTTTTATGTCATTGAAGATTGTTCGATGACAACAAAGCCAGTCTTCGATGACATCGAAGAATTATAGAAAATCAAGTCTGGTTGCAGGACATATTGAAAGCAATTATCGATTACTCGAAGATATACTCGATGACATTGAAGAGCTGCTCAATGACATCGAAGACTTTTCGATGGCATTGTGAATTATGAGGATTTCTAAAGAAACTCGTTGGACTAATCTGGATGTATTCTCGATGGGTCGAAGACCCTTCGATGCCATCGAAGGTCTTCTTGATGACATTGAAGGAAGGTTCGATGACACATGAACTTACGCGGTGCAAAAGGAGTTACGCAATGTGTAGAGGCGTGACTTTTGGAACTCAACTTACGCTGGATGACATTGAAGATCATTTAATGTCATCGAACACATTATGCAAAACTTACGCGAACTCCATAAATTGAGGCGATTTTGTGATTTTGCGCAAACAAGGCTACAAATAGGGGTTTCCTAAAGACTTCTAGGCATATCTAGGGTTTGGAGAAGCAGAACAAAAGGATGGAGTCATCTCCCAAGAGTTCTTCTTTCTTTCTTTCCTAGTTTTTAATGATTTCTTTGAGGATTCTTGATCCAATCATGTCTATGGTTGGCTAAATCTCTTAGCTATGGCTAAGAGGTGAAGCTTGTAGTATAATTGGGATGTTTTCTTCACTTTGATTCATGTTTTGTTGAACCTCTTTGATTTCTAGTTGGGTTTTAAGGAATACTTTCTGTTTTTAATGGTTTATTGTGACTCAAATTATAGTAAATTTGCGATAGCTTTGAGTATCTTTTTTTCTTATTTGAAATTATGGGATTGGTAAATCATATTGTTTGCTATTGTCTCCTAGGCATGGTTGGGTGATGGAATTCTTTTCAAATCTTCACAATTCTCCTCCTTTAAGACTAGATCAATGAGAAGTTCAGAGATTTAACTATCTCTTTCTCCAATTGGATAGGATAGGGCTCTAATTTCTGTTGGGATTCCTGAATCAAGTAAGGTAGTATCTCAATTGCTACAAGTGGATCATTGGCACCCTAGTTCCTACTTTTAATTGATAGTTTAAACAATATTCACAATTATTCCCTTTATTCCAGATTTCTAATTAGATCTTTTTCTAGTTCTACTTCTAGTTATTTTTAGTATACACATAAGATTAGTTCCTATGGATTCGGCCTCAGTCTTACTGAGATTATTACTACATCGCGACCCTACACTTGGGATTGTGAACATATACGAAGGTCCAGGGGAGGCTAACCAGATTTTTGCATTAATAGAGATCATAAACTTTAATGCATAAATGATTTAAAAAATGAGATTTAATCATTTTCTAGCACCCACCAAACAGGCCCTAAGAGTTTGACAATGTTGTCCAGCTAGATTTTCACACAAGATGTAAGGATTAAATGAAATAGTTTTAGCTAATGCCGTCTAGAATTCTACATATTTAAGGGCGCATGGATCATGTACATGTACCTAAAAGACTTCAACTAAAGCTTATATGAGCCATGAATGTGTACCAGGAAACTTTAAGCGTATGTTTGGACCTCCAATTGAACTGAATTGCAATTCATTTGATCCGTTACAGATGGGATGACCAGAAGAGTGGTGTCATTTCAATTTCTCAGAGCAACCAAACAACTCATGCAATTCAATGGGTGTGAAGTTGGAACAATGTTCAGTTGGGGGGTTAGCCCAACAATCTGAATGAAGTGAGGGCTGGTTGTGGTTATTTGTTCTTTCATGAATTGAAATAATTACTATTTAGTTCATTAGAAAATCCAAACACAAGCTGATCCAAGTATAAATATGTGCTGTTTGGCGAATCCTGAGCTCGTGATACTGAAATACAAGAAACTTCCAAGCCACTGACAAGCATATGCTGTTTGGAGGAGGTTATGTTTCTGATTTCAGCTGGTCCTTCGTGACTTACAATCCAACAGGGAACAGCTCCCCTGATAGAGAGAGCTTCAGGACTACAAGATGGCACGCTCCCCATTGGGAATGAGATAAAATAGCTATACGTGGAGCAACAAAAATGCAATGGGGATTTTTCAATCAGAGTGTCAAGGGTTAGAGAGGGAAGATTCAGCTTTGTTGTGAAATTAAAGCCAAAGGGACCTTCAGGCATTTGATGAGCAAGGTTCAGTTCCTCCTTTCATTAAGGTAAAACTGCTTCCTTCTCTTCTCATCCTCTGTTATGAACTTCTAGGTCGATCCCTGCGATTAACACGTATGAAAGATCAGACCATTCATCAGGTACGACCCCCTGAATAATTGGTGTGCAAAAAATTAGGCCTTTCTGCTCATCAGCCAGGCGGATGTTAATGAGAAAAAAATGGACAGATGAAGAAAAAGAAGACCAATAGTATAATATTCAAGATATTAGCATGGCACACCTGATGTTTAGAACTTCCTGATCTTTTTGCTACTGCAATTGTGTCCACATGTTTGCGAATTCTTCTCATTAATCTCTGACCGTCGCCATGAATGGCATCTGTAATTCTCTTCTCTATAGGTCATCTAACCTATCACTGATGATAAATTAGGAAAACTATTTCTGTCAATAACGCTTGAAATCACCAGAAGTCCTTACACAAACAAACACCGCCTTTAAAATGATGGAAACGGTTCTTATCTCTCATAACAATCTCTCTACCAACCACTTCGGATACAAATTTAGAGAAAGTATGGCAGTCATTACAGATTCTCAAATTCATCATGATTCTTATTAGTAATTCAGACCTTAAATTGATCAGCCCAAATGCAATAGCAAGCTTCTCGCTATGAGTTCCAATCGCAGCTTCTTTCTCCTCCATCTCCACATCATGCAACACAACACTGGTTCTCGGTGTATATCCCACATTCCTTAGCTGCTTCATCAGCTCCTCCAATACCTCATAGATTTTCACACACTATGGATGCAATTGATCTCCTTCATGAAATACATGAATTTCACCATTTGATTCTACAGAGCTGTAAGCAGCCACTTTCTTCAAGCCATGATCTTTCATTCTCTGCCATACCTTCTCGACATCGGCCCATCTCCCAGCAGCTGCATAGATATTTGACATCAGCACGTCACTACACCAAAATCGATGATCAGAAACGGCTCTGTTTTTGGTTTAGAAATGGTTCTATGCCGTACGGCTCTGTTTTTGGTTTAGAAACGGTTCTATACCGTACGTAACAAAGGTTAAAAAGGTAATTAAAATAAAAGGCTGATTTGGTTACTAAAAGAGTGCCGTCTCTCTCTCTCGCTATTTTCCAGCACTTTAATTCTCTTTTTATCCTTTTCCAAACCCTATGCAAGATTTCCGCAATATTTGTGATCGAGGGCCACTGCCGAGGGCACGAACTCCTCACTGTTGTCAAAGGAAGTTATTTCTCCAGCCGTCGGATTAGGCTCTCATTGTGATTCCCTTTTTCACAATTCGAAAGGGTAGATCAGTGTCGTCGTTTGACGAAGGGGGTTTTTAAAACCCTAGCATTGAAGGAAGTGTGGAAGTCATGACTGGGAGCAGCCAGAGAAGATGGTGGCCAGAGGTCTGGATCTAGGGTTTGAACAAGCCACATTAGAGGATGACGGATTCAAAAGAGGTTTTCCCCTTAGATTTGGCCCGGATTTGAGGGTTTTTGTTGTGATTGCCATTTGAGGGTGGAATTTGAGGGTTTTCCCCTAAGATTTGGCCCGGATTTGGACGAATTCGATTCAAAAGAGCCAGTTTTTTGGGTTTCGGATGCGACTTGGAGCAGATCTAGTTGAAGTCGAAGCATTCAGTGGAGGGTTTCCTGCAGAAATTGCATTTTGCGAGAAATCCATTTTTTGGCCTTTTTTTAGGTGCTTGAAGTTAGATCTGATTGGCATTGAAGTGGTTTGCGGAAAAATGGCAGTATATCTATAGGAGATTTGAGCATTTTTATCTGTTTGATCTGCCAATGGAGGCAGAACAAGAGACAGAGGTTCATATCAGTCTTATCTCATCTAATTCACTTAAATTTCTCTTCTTTTGCCTTAGCATATGCTCTTGGTTGCTGTAAATGATGATTTTGATGTGCATTCCTTCAGTCTGTGATTTCGGTTTCTTGGTTTTCTTTTCCTTCTTCAGCCGTACATTTAACTTTTTTAGATCGTTTTAGGGCATTAATCCAAAAAGAGGCAGATCAAAAGCTCAAGTTGACCATGCCACAGCAAATAGTGGGGATTGAATTCCTACAATTGAAAATGGGAAAGGGTTATCAATCTTGTTGGATTTTGGATTGGAAGATCTACGGTCGGAGTTGACAAAGAGTTTTGGGGGAAAGCCTGCCGGAAGCTCCATTTCCATCAGAAAATCTCGCTTAGCCCGGATGTTTTTGCCATTATGCTGTTCAACCTACCGGATCTCGTAATCTTCGTCTTTTTTCTACTCACATTTGTGGAATTGACAGAGAAAGCACTCGAGAACCGGAATGAATGGGCGAGTTGTAGGAATCGAGATCAGAGGATATAGGTGTAAAGCTTAGAGGAAAAGAAAGGTGTTCGAGGAGATATTCCAGAAACTCGAATGGAAGAGATCAGATTACTTTCTTGAATTTCTCTATTGTAAAGTTTTGTAGCTAAAAATCTTTGTTTTTTCCTACTGAACTATAGGAGATTCAGGCAAAAAGAGGTCTTCAGAACTCTGTATTTCCAGCTGTAAGCAGAGTTTGGAATTTTTTTATGTGGAAAATAGGATTTTTTTTAATTTTTTCTTTTGAGACTTACAGTTCCTTTTCCCTTTTGAAACAGGGACTGGCAATGAAGAGGTGGAGTACAAGCCTCTCCCTGGTGGTCCAAGAAATGGTACTAAAAAAGAGACTAGGGCATCTGGAGATGCAGAGGTGAGTTTATATTGTTAGTTGTATTCCCCTCTATCTAAGCTGTTGGAGTAATTTCTCGTAACCATTCCAGGTCCCAGTTCTTGGAATGTTTACTGGAAGGACCTCATCCTTCTTGTCTCTGTCTGGATTGCATTCCTTGCACTACAGATTGCCAAGGTGAGAGATCTACTATGCCTCATTTTCATGTTCAAGTGCGGTAGATTTTCCTGTATTGTGTTTGTTAGCACATGAGCAAACCCATCAGCAGCTTGACCTGTTTGATGCAGAATTACACGGCAACCTATTCGATAGCATACTGGGTTTTGAACTTATTGCAGGTACGATCTTGTTTTGATCCTTGGTTTACACACATTTTGAACTTATTGAGATGTGGTTACAAAATTTAAGTACAGTAGTTATTTGATTTAAAAGAATTACACTGTTTACATTTGGGACAACAGATAGGAATGTTATCTCTTTACAGTTAGTTTACAAGAATATGTTATAGTCTGTTTTCCATAATTTTTTAGTATCTGGGCCCCATTCAACTCAACCTGCATATTTTCTGACCTAGCAACTCAAAGAGTTTTTAAGATTACCTTGATCAGAGATGAATGCTCCTGAGAAGCCTGGTTTTTAATGTGTTGGAGTATCAAATGTCTGTCAATTGATATCTCTCAGATCCTAGTTGCTGTTGGGGTGTCTCTACGTGAGGCAGTTAGCTTATACAAAAGTAGAAGAGTAATTGCATCTAAGGGAGATGAAAGGACAAACTGGAAAGTCCATCAGTTGGTTCTTTACTACAGCGGTGTATTAGCTGGGATAGTGGGTGGAATGCTTGGTTTAAGTGGAGGCTTTATTACGGGTCCTCTTTTCTTGGAGCTGCGAATGCCTCCTCAGGTGCACACATCATCCTCCAAATTTCACTACATTATATTGCTCATGTTAATTGCTTTTTCCTTCCAACTAGTCATCTTTTAGCTCTGCATCTTCCCCCTCGGACCTGCAATACATTTTACTCATGTTATACCTTTGCTGTTTTCAAAAGTCAAATCAGCATTTTTCATTCATTCTGTCCTGAAAGGTTGCCTCATTGAGATCATAGTTCTAAAACTCACTGATTCGACTTGAAACCAATGGCCCATGTTATGAGGGGGAAAAACCAATGGCCCCATGTTCTATATACGTGTGTGGCCCATTGGACGAATGGTAAGAAATAGTGATCAATGGATAATATTGTATTTACACGTGTGGCCTATCTTATGGATGGATGATTGATTTTGGTCTAGGGTATGCTTATTGTGCGTCCAACCTGATGAATGGCCCAGATCTCACACACGTGCAACAAAGTCATCCTGTCCATCAGCATGTGAGTGCACTGAGCATTCAGTGGTGTTGGAATGAGAGTGAGCAGAAGTATCAATGTACCTATTTCTCTATGGCCACGTTTGGATGCACAATCAAAGTTGAATGATGAAGGTCGAAAAAGGTGAGCATGGAACTAGAAAATTTTAAAATAACTATCAAACAAGTGCTTGGAGTACCATGGTTTAAACCATCACAATGTAGATAGGATATGGGCATTGCAGATACAATGTGATGTTATAACTTTATGCAGTTCAATGAATGACATTTAATTGTTATTACATTTTTTCAGAAAATCATTGTGGTATTTTATAGTTATTTGCTACAAAATCACCTGGAAGAAATAATCTTATAATTTTAGTACAGAAACTTGTGCCAAGTATTCCTTGCATATATCTTTCTCCATGGTGCTCCTACTTTGAAATTAGTAGTGAGTCTAATTTCACAATGCAAATGCTATTTGTAGTTCCAATGTTTGCAGGCATGTCAGCAAAACCAAGGATTATATTGAGGATGCTCATCTGAATCCATGCTCAGCACCCAATTCTCTGTATGAAGTATGCTTTTCTAGGACCAGGGCTTCATGACACCCACAACCAATCAGCTAAAGTTCATTATTTTTTTTTTAACATATGTTGCATCTTTTAGCAATTGACTGCATCTTTTAGTAGTTCTATTTTTCTGTTGAGGAACCTCACGGATTGTGTGCTAGTCTATTTGTCAAGGGCAATTCTTGCAAACTGGTTAGGTGTCAGTTTGTTATACTTTTCCCTGGTGTTCTTTCCAGATAAGTTCAAAAGGTAATTGTTGTTGCGGTTTTTGTCATCATCATGTTCGTTGTTTGTTATTAATTTATATTTTATTGTTATTATTATTGTTGGAGTTTGAGTACTCTTTTATCAAAGAATTGAGAACTCAACTATTTCATAAAGAGTTTGTGCATGTGGTGACCATGATTCAGTGCTCCAGATCATTGATCTGATGGGCCCTCATGAAGGGACCATGCAGTAAGAATCTCCCAATTTTGAAGATCCTAGCTATTGAATGTTTGATCCTTCCACTGAATCTAAACTTTTGGTGTATTTCTTAACCAGCTATTTTCAGGCCAACAGTTGAAAAGGTTAGGATTGTGCCATTGAAGAGAGTTTTCAATCCTGATGGGAATCATCAGAACAATGGTGTCGTCGAAACAAAATACATTCGTTTCTTGTCAAAACAAACAACGGTTCATTAGTTCTTAGTTTGGGTACCTGCGACCAATTTTCTCTTTTCCTAATTGTCTATTTGTTGGCAAGGAGATAGAGATAAACTTGCCTATAAACTGCACCAAATCTGGAACTCTCTCTTTTTTGAATGGGTAGTAGTACTCTATCAATGTGGAACATCTAGATTGCTGGAACTTGAGGTTGTTCTTCAAGATGCAGATAATTTCACTGTCAACATTCCAGAATTAAAGCTTTTAAGGCAGTATCATTCTAATGCTCTCTCCTGGATTCATTGTTTTCATGAATCTCTTGTAAACATTCAGGATCGGGAGGATTACAACGTGATTGTTGAGGAACTAACGAGCATTTTGGAAGCTGGAGAATCGTTGAGAGTACGTGGTTTGGTCTCTTTACAGATCCTGTTCAATCAATAGAAACTCTTAGCAAGGTTGTTTTTTCTTTAGACCATGGCACTGAGATTTAGTTTCCTTTCGTAAACAGTTGATCAGTTGCCCCATGTCAAGGCAGAATTAAGGAAGTCTCGCTGCAGAGAAAAAGCATTCAAGGTATTGATATTCATCTATTCTTTATGTGTTTTACCTGGTCCCTATTTTAATGATTGTTTTGTATTTAGTTTCCTGCTATGTGAATACATGTCTTTAAATAGCTTGCACTTGTAAGCGTCTCTACTATTAAAAAAACTTTCAAGCTTCCAAGACAGCATTTGGTTGTAGGGCCAAACTGCACTTGGTCGGATTTCTGAGCTTGGTTTTAAATTCAAGTATGAGTTGGTTTCGTCTGAAGTGTTCCAGTTCTGAGCCCTCTGACTTATAGTTTTAAAGCACTGTGTATGTACCTCAATTATTTTAAATGTTAGAAACTTATAAAATATTCTTGTTACATCTACAGACACTAACTATTCAAATGCCACTGGAGTTTATCCAGGAGCTAATGAAAGAAGCAGCTTTGTATGTTTTTCTGTCTTGACTCTTGAGCATTTTTCATTTTTAACCAATGGTTGTGGTTTACCATTTCATGATCTTTGAACTTAAAATTAACTTTCAGGTTACAAATCACAAAAGAGATTGTTCATGGATGTTTCTAGAGTAGTAGAAGAAGCTAGTTCTTGGGAAGTGAGTGCTAGGCATCTTCTTTGTAGCATGGGTCAGATGTCTGAGTTTGAGGATGCCCTAAGGTTTTCATTTACTGTGCTTTAGTTCTTGTTACTCACCCTTCTGATCATTTGATAAATCCCTAAATTTATGATTGTTGTCTTTGAATATTTCAGGGCTTCAGAAAGCATATTTGCACAGCTGCCTTCTCTCCAGGATGTCAAGGATGCATTATCGATGGGTGAATCAGGGCATCTCAACCTTTTTTAATGTCTGCTGTTTGTTCTGGGCATGCTCTGAATCCTCTGCTGAAAGTTGATGCCTTGAATGTTGATGTTGTTTTATCATTTTGAGTCATCTATTTTCCAAGCTGGTGGGTATGCTGTATACTCATGCACTTGATTTTGCAGGAACTAGTCACTCAGTCAAAGCTTCTGAAAGTCTCTTTGAAAGCACCAGAGATGCTTCAGAGCATTCTGAAGGATATTGAAGAATGGGAGCTTGATGCCTGTTCTTTGTTAGAGCATGCAGATTCTTTGTCTAATATGCATGATATCAATGTCCAAATCGACAATGAGCTTTCTACAAGAATTGAGACACTACTTTACAGAGTAAATTATGCTACACAAGCTGGCCTATCTTTAGGTTTTAGTGATTTTTCAGACCAATATGAAGATTCATCCTACAGTCTAATTATACTATAACCTTCCTCCAATCCAGCCCATCTGAGGGAGGAGGTTTTAGCTGAGAAAGGGCTGGATTCTACCGTGTCTTGACTCAAGAGGTTCATGGGACAGTTTTAACATTCCATCAATGTCAGTTATGATTCTACTGTGTCTTGACTCAAGGGGTTCTAGGATCCTCAATGCTTGGCTTAGCTCATAAAGATCTTCATAAGTTCTTTGTTTGATATCATGTTTCTATTGCTTGTAAACCATGTGATATTCTTGTAAACTGTGCCTCTGAAGACAGGGCCATTATAAGAGCAGTAGTAGCAATCTGAAGTCAGAGCCAGGCTTAGGGCCCAACTGGTTTGCTACAGTTCTGTATCTGGCCATCCCACAAGGCCATTTCCAGTAGGAATTCCTTCTCTCGTGGAGGCATACAACCAATGCACGGAGCCACATCCAACAAACACCCCTGCTGCCCAATCTATCTCTTGAACAATCACCAGCCCAGACTCACCTCAACTGGTAGAAGAGACTAGTGGCACTTAAGGTAACCACCCCCAAGTAGCTCTATCTCAATCTGCATCATGTGAAGAAACAGGGGCTCCACATAAAGAAATGCTTAGCTTATAGTGTCTTTTAGATTTTCAAGTGATATTCTTGTAAACTGTGTAAGAAGCCATGCCAGATTGCCAATTCCTTTGTAGAAAATGGTTGAATGATGATTTCATTGTCTACTTTGGACAGACCATTACATTGTAATCCAAGCATTCAAATCATGATGGTCAGATGGTTCTTTGTGTATCAAGTTAATTCTTACATAATTATAATTAGACGGAAATATATCTATATTCTTGTTATATTATAGATTATTGCCAAAAAGAAAAAAAGAAAAGAAAGGAAAACTGTGTTTACCATCTTATCAACCATAATCGCACTTATTTAATGTTTTTGTCACATTAAATAACATGCTCATTAACCTTTCTAGGGCCCATATTTGCAAATACAAGAACTCACCTACAAAGTGTGTTAGGAGATGACAACTTCGTAATTGTCAGGTTTGCAAATTTTAATGAAAGCATGTCCTGGGATGGCACTCTCCTCTGTCCGATTGATAGTCAAAGGCAAAAATCTCAAGGTAATCTCTCTCTCTTTCTTCAGAAAACTCAGGTAAAAATCTCACCTGAAATTCATTACCTTTTTCTTGATAATTACAGCTCACGAAAGTAGTGAAACACCAGATTTACTATTCATTTGTGCGGATGCTGCTGCAAAAGCTGAAGCTTGGCATGCTGAGTTGGCCCTTCCATGTAAACGTGAGTTTGGGGACTGGGTAACAGATGTCCAATTGCTTATTTCTCCAGTAGGTTATTCGGTCAGACTTCACCTTTTCTTTAAACTAGACAAGTGCCACATTTGGTAAGTGTTCAACTGGAGACATATTGAATGAAGAAGGGTGATTTTTATTTATTTATAATTATTATTTTTTTATTTTTGTTATCGAGACTTTTGCATCAACAGTTAAAATGTAGTTGTGTGGTATTTGAATTATAATTGCAACACAAGTATTTTGCTAGTATAAATTTGATGTTCTTTAAGGTAGGCTGCATCACTACCAAAGTAGGATTCAAGCCTGAACTTGGTTCTTTGAAGTATTACAATGGTTTCTCACATGGATGTGAAATAGCTCCTTGCCAGTACAATACATAAGTGCCCAATTTTGGAGTTCAGAATAATACATATGAATTTGCTCTGTTTTACAATCTTTGTAATCTTTTTATGGAAATTTGTACCCATGCATTGTTGGGGAAACTGAAAAATGGTTTCAAAGACTTTTGGTTCTTCTTCTCAGGTATGAAACTTCAAGTTCTTGTTCTGTTATTTATTTATTATTTTAAATTTCTATAGTTTGTTGACATATCGTGTTGTCCAACCACCAGATTTTCACAAGTGCCTTTCCTGTTCATTAGTCCTCCAAATGGTTTCCATTTTGAAGTCAATGATGAATCTTCACCTATACATGTACCTACTTCTTATGACAGTTCTCATGTACTCATCTGGATTTTGTTATAACTATATCTCCTCATTGCTATCCTGGAACAATTGTAGGATGATCCTCATCTATATGACTACAATGTTGAACAACACATAAATGATTTCATTGATGCTGCTAGGACTCTAAGTAATAATTTTGTGTACTCTTCATATGAAGTGTCCTAGTGGTTTCTGATATGAGTACAATGCAGCCCATGCATTTAATCTAATACTTCTATGCACTCCCTCTATTGTAATTTTATTTGGCTTTGATGAACAGGCAAATGTGACATATACAAATCACATCATGTGGACAATGGGTGATGATTTTCAGAACCAATATGCTAAATCTTGGTTCAAACTTGGAAGTAGTTCTATTCAACTTTAGAATATTGTTGCTTTTCTTCTTCTTTTTATTTTTATTTATTTTTTATTTTTTTAACTATGTGCTGTATAGAGAAAAAGGTCCTTTGTTGTGCATCTGTTCTCCCTGGTCTGGTGACAGTTGGCTTGGTTGCTGGAAGAAGTTGCAGTGCAACCTTTGTTCTTCCATTTGTTTGGTTTAAAATGTTCCACCAGTAAGGAGCACGTATTTGTGCTCTTCTGATATGTTCCTGATTTTTGTCTTCTATTGGAATTTCCACAGACAAGGCAATAAGGATCTCCGTTCTTAACAGAGCTGAAGCAGAGACTGCTGCTTCCTTAGGGTGAGGCTGCACTGGCTGGGACTCGATACAACGTGCCCCTAATAAACTCCCTTGTGCTTTACGTAGGAATGCAGGTAACTTCTTTTGCGCCATTGGTTAGGCAGGTTAGGCAGGATTTCTTGGCAATCATGTGCTTTGCTGCTATTTGTTTCCTTGCTCTGCTGCTTTTAGGCATTGCTGTTTGGTTTTTCAGCAATTGTGCTCACAGGTTTGGCTAAATTTTCAATTAAAGCTAAAATTAGCTGCCTTTGTTGAATCTCTGATCAGCTCCTTGGCAAGGGTTTCTCAACCCTTGGAGTGGAGAACTACAACAGGCACTTGCATTCTTTTAACATCCAGGTCCATCTATAAAATGAGATTCATAGTTGATTGATCCATTGTATGGAAATCGATTAGGTGGTGGCCTTAGATTCAAGTACTTTAAGACTCTTGCATCTGCTTTTGTAACCATTGGTGATACCTGAACTAGTACCCAAAGCAAACTAAATGGACATGAATTAAAAATATGAAATGATACTGAATTCACTTTAGTTGCACCACCACTATCAAATATCAACAGACATTCAAGACATTTGCTCTATATGGATCGTGTGCGCCTTGGGTAAATAACTTGGCATTTCACAATGATTGATTGATTCTAAATTGTTTGGAATCTTATATGATTTGTGATATTTGGGATATTTTGATAAACATGATGCATAGGTACAGTATATGCCTTTTGTTAATGTTTGGAGCAATCAATAGTTTTGAAGTTAGTTCCATTACATTAACTAAAATTCTTTGCTTGCTTTACTTCTATTTTCAGGAAATGGTGAAGGGTGGGAAGCTAATCTTCTCATTTGATGCAACAAAGAAAGCTCGCTTCGGTATACTCCCATGATATGCAAAAGATGAGCTTCAAATCAAATGGTTTGAGCTCCCAAATTGCTTTTTCCATAATGGTGAGTTTTCTTTTTTTCCTTTAACAGACCAACAACAATGTCTCGGGAAACATTTCAAGCTTACTATGCCTTATGTGCATTTTGTATCATAATCCTATATGTCATATCAAGCAGGGTTAATTGGCCTAGGCACTGAGGGGTCCCAAATGTGTGTTTGTGTTTCTAGTCTTTTGTAGCATGCTCCCATTATACAATCTTGATCATTAGTGGGGAGACTTTTCTTTTTCACTCAATTACCAATTAACTTCAATTTCTATAGTTATTTATATTCTTAGGTGGGAAGCGTCTTGTTCTTGTGGGTCTAGGAGATGATGATCAATGCATTGAGGAGGGAGCTTCACACATCATCTCCGCAAAGCTATAATTTAAAGTGTGGCTTATTTTGTAAATTTGATTTTGCAATGAAACATCTTCAAGCACATTTTCTTATGTTTTTATTTGAATTAATCTCTATATTTATGGAATGTAATAACTTCTGTTAATTTATTTCCCTTGACCCTAAATTTCGTGTTTATCAGGGTTTTAAATTGTTCTTAAAATTCGGTCCTAAAATCTGACCGTTGACAACATTAAGAGGCTCAAAACGTCTCTAAAATTGTGCCTGAAATGTGACCGTTGCACCAGAACGGTTTAAAACCGTTCCTAAAATTCACCCAAAACGGTTCTGAACCGTTCCTGTTTTTCTACGACGCCTCATTTAGGAACGGTTTGAAACCATTCCTGAAGCAGTCAGGAACGGTCTCAAACCGTTCCTAAATGACAATTTTGGTGTAGTGCGTGGTAGGCAGCTGCCTTGGGAGCTAAGCTGAATAAGTGATCAGCCACATGCTGGCCTAATTCCATATTTTGATGAATTGTGCAGGCACCCAACAATGCTCCCCAAACACCTGAGTCTGGCTCAATCGGCATTCTTGTGATGAAACTGTAGGCTTCCAAGAGGTGTCCTGCTCAGCCAAAGGGATCAACCATGCATGCATAGTGTTCTATCTTCGGCTGGATTTTACTGTCGAGCCGGGACATGTAATTGAAATACATCTGCCCTTGTCTCATGAGCCCTGCATGGCTACATGCAAAGAGAACACCGAGATACGTGACCTGATTTGGCTGAACCCCTTCACTCCACATACAAGAAAATAGCTCCAATGCCTTCTCGCTCTCACCATTGATCGCGTACCCTCCAATCATTGTACTCCAAGAAAAAACATTTCTCTGGCACATCTTGTCGAACACCCAGCCCGCCATTTCCATGCTCCCGCACTTTGCGTACATATCCAAAAGTGCATTGTCCACAAATAAATTCTTGTGGAGCCCTTTTTTTGATGATCTGCCGATGGATCCACATCCCGACCTCCAATAAGCCCAAATAAGCACAGGCGGAGAGGATGCTGACAAGTGTTACCGAATCAGGCCTCACTCCCTCAAAATTCATTCCCTCGAACAATGCTAAAGCCTTATCTATGTGCCCCCCTTGCGCATATACAGTGATCAAAGCATTCCAAGAAATCAAATCTCGGTCAGTCATGCTCTCAAACAATAATCTACAGCACCCAAGTCTCCAAACTTGGCGTACATGATCATCAATTCGGTCCTTACTATAGTATCGAACGCTGATCCATATTTGATGATGATGGCATGGACCATAGGCCCACCACAAATCGCGGCTAGCTCAGCGCACGCCTTGATCACGAAAGGGAACATGAACTCATCAGGACAAATACCCGCCCGGTGCATCCGATCATAAATAGTTAATGTTTTTGTACAAAGATCATTTTTCACATACCCTCTTGTGAGGGTGTTCCAAAGGAAGGCACGAGGCTTGTGCAGGGTATCGAAGAGATGGTGACCGTAGATGGTGTGGCCCATCAGAAGAAGAGCGGAAAGGAGGCTGGTGATGAGGCTGTTTCTACGTGAGAGTCCTATTGTGAGTAGGAGTGCATGGATTTGCATGAGTTGGGTGGGGTGCTTGGAGAAGGCATTCAAGAGGGAGGCAAAGCGTTGCTTGTTTGAAGGTGGTGATCGTGGGCCATTGGATCGAGTTCGTGTGTGGGTGTGGATAGAAGCGGCTGATTGGTGGGCCAAAGGTTGGAGTCATCCGTAGAGAGTGTAGAGATTGATGGTGGTTTGGGTGAGTGCGATGGTGAAGAGGGGCATTGGTGGCGGGTTACAATGGGCCTGTTGGCTGTTGTAATCGGCAACGGGCAACGGTACTAGAACTTTTTTGGTAACATAACGAGAAGCGGATTGGCTGGAGTACCACAGACCAACAATATGGCTAGTACAATGACATCAGCAAGTTCTATAGTCCCATCATGATGTATATGTTATATCCAAACTGTCCATCCATTTGGCAAGATCGTCTTAAGGCTTGAGGAGGAAAAATAAGATGGATCCAAATATCAAGTGGACCACATTGATAAAAGCAGTGAGGGATTGAACATTTACTATTGAAATCCTGTTTGGGTGGCAGAAATTTTGGATCAATATGATATTTGTTTTTCCTCTTCATCTAGGTCTTTGTGACTTTATGAACAGATTGGACGAAAAATAAATGTTATAGTTGGCCTTACGAATGTTTAATAATGAAAATCGCTATCCCCACTGCTATTTGTGGAGTGGTCTAACTTAGCTTTGGATAGGATTCATTTTTTGGATCATGCTCTAAAATGATCTCTAAAAATGAATGAATGGTGTGGAAATGATAAATACATCATTGACGAGCCCATGTAACTTACCTTTGATCCATTAGTATAACTCGGGGCTCTAAAAGTGTCAGCACTCGGCTATGAACGACATGTGATAAGAGGAAAAAATTTTGGGTACCATTAAAACTCAGGTTAGCAGATCGACCATCTACCCAGTGATAAGTGAAGGCTTGAAGCTCATCTGAGTATCCAGGTCATCCAAGACCACCTTGGACTCTTGAGCTCGACCCTTTATAACATATGTTATTCGAACAAAAGGAGTTCGGCCTCACACGAAGTATGAGGTCATTACAAGAAAAGGGGTTTTTAGCAACAAAAATTTTTTCGTTGCTAAAAGTGACTTTTAACAACGAACATTTTCGTCGCTAAATGTTGTGAACATTTTTTTTTTTAAATATCAAAATGAATCCAAAGGTTTACTTTTAGCAACGAACATTTTCCTAGCTAAAAACTTGGCTGGGACTTTTAGCGACGAAACTTTTCGTCACTAAATGTGTGAACACTTTATCCAAAGGTTTACTTTTAGCTACAAAAATTTTCATAGATGAAAAATGTGGCTGGGACTTTTAGTGACGAAAATTAGCATCGCTAATGTGTAAACAGTTTTTGAAATAAAATCCAAAGGTTTACTTTTAGCTACGAACATTTTTGTAGCTAAAAACAAAAGCTTTACTTTTAGCTATGAAAATTTTCGTAGCTAAAAAAACCATGGCTGGGACATTTAGCAACGAAAATTTCCTCGTTAAATGTGTGCAGAGTTCTTGAAATAAAATCCAAAGGTTTGCTTTTAGCTACGAACATTTTCGTAGCTAAAAAAAGTTGCTGAAGCTTTTAACGACAAAAATTTTTGTCGCTAAAATCTTTTTTAAAAAAAAATTCATCTCAAATTTCCTTTCATCGTATTTTTCCTGATATACACCTGTTATATAAAATATTTCATCATATTCGTATTCACATCCATCTAAATCGAAACTATGTAAATCCATCCAGACATAAGCTGCATTCATCCAAACATAAACTGCATCCATCCAGACATAAACTACATTCATCCAAACATAAACTGCATCCATCCAAACATAAACAATCCTATGGAAAAAAATAAATGAAAAGAAAGAGAACATATGAGAAATGATCCAGACAAATGAAAAGAAAAACAACCTTAACCTAGGTTAAGGTTTAGGTTATAGGTTTTGGTTTAGGTTAAGGTTATAGGTTTTGGTTTAGGTTAAGGTTTAGGTTAGGTTTAAGTTATAGGTTATATCTATGGGATTTGAGAATATGTTAAGGTTTAGGTTTAGGAATTCGGGTCGGGTTCGGGATCGGGTTTAGGCTTGGGTTTTCAAGTTTAGGTTTAGGTTTAGGTCAGGGAGTTGAGATTGGGATTTGGTGTAGGTTTAGGTTTAGGGATTTGAGAATAGGTTAAGGTTTTGGTTTAGTAAATCGGGTTTGGGTTCGGGATCGGGTTTAGGCTTGGGTTTTCAAGTTTAGGTTTAGGTTTAGGTTTAGGTTAGGGAGTTAAGATTGAGGTTAGGTGTAGGTTTAGGTTTAGGAATTTGAAAATACATTTAGGTTTTACATTTAGGTTAAGGTTATAGGTTTAGCTTAGGTTTAGGTTATAGGTTATAGGCTATAGCTTTAGGGAATTGAGAATAGGTTAAGGTTTAGGTTTAGGAAATCGGGTTCGAGTTCGAGATCGGGTTTAGGTTTGGGTTTTCAAGTTTAGGTTTAGGTAAAGTAGTTGAGATTAGAATTAGGTGTAGGTTTAGGTTTAGGAATCCGAGAATATATTTAGGTTTTAGGTTTAGGTTTAGGTTTTAGGTTTAGATTAGGTTTTGGTTATAGGTTATAGGTTATAGTTTTAGGGAATTGAGAATAGGTTAAGGTTTAGGTTTAGGAAATCGGGTTCGGGTTTGGGATCGGGTTGAGGTTTGGGTTTTCAAGTTTAGGTTTTGGTTAGTAGTTGAGATTAGGATTAGGTGTAGGTTTAGGTTTAGGAATTTAAGAATACATTTAGGTCTTAGGTTTAGGTTTAGGTTTTGGTTTTGATTTAGGTTATAGGTTTTGGTTTAGGTTATAGGTTATAAGTTTAGGATAAGGTTTAGGTTTAGGTTTAGGTTATAGGTTTTTGGATTTGGGAATAGTTTTAGGTTATAAGTATAGGTTTAGGTTAGGTTATACATTTTGGGATTTGATAATGGGTTCAGGTTTAGGTTATAGGTTTTGGTTTTAGTTTAGGTTATAGGTTATAGGTTTAGGATAAGGTTAAGGTTTAGGTTTAGGTTTAGGTTATAGGTTTTGAGATTTGAGAATGGGTTTGGGTTTAGGTTATAGGTTTTAATTTTGGTTTAGGCTATAGGTTTTAGGATTTGAGAATGGGTTCAGGTTTAGGTTATAGGTTTTGGTTTTGGTTTAGGTTATAGGTTTTGGTTAAGGTTATAGGTTATAGGTTTAGGTTTAGATTAAGCTTAGGTTATAGGTTTTGGGATTTAGGAATAGTTTTAGGTTATAGGTATAGGTTTAGGTTAGGTTATAGGTTAAGGTTTAGGGATACGTTATAGGTTTTGGGATTTGAGAATTGGTTCAGGTTTAGGTCATAGGTTTTGGTATTGGTTTAGGTTATAGGTTTTGGGATTTGAGAATGGGTTCGGGTTTAGGTTATAGGTTTTGGTTTTGGTTTAGGTTATAGGTTTTGGGATTTGGGAATGGGTTCGGGTTTAGGTTATAGGTTTTGGTTAAGGTTTTAGGTTATAGGTTTAGGTTTAGTTAAGGTTAGGTTTAGGGTATAGGTTTTGGGATTTGGGAATAGTTTTAGGTAATAAGTATAGGTTTAGGTTAGGTTATAGGTTTTGAGATTCGAAAATGGATTCGGGTTTAGGTTGTAGGTTTTGGTTTTAGTTTATGTTATAGGTTATAGGTTTTGGTTTAGGTTATAGGTTATAGGTTTAGGATAATTTTAAGGTTTAGGTTTAGGTTATAGGTTATAGGTTTAGGTTTAGGTTAAGGTTAGGTTTGGGTTATAGGTTTTGGGATTTGAGAATAGTTTTAGGTTATTGGGATAGGTTTAGGTTAGGTTATAGGTTAAGGTTTAGGGATAGGTTATAGATTTTGGGATTTCAGAATGGGTTCGGGTTTAGGTCATAGGTTTTGGTATTGGTTTAGGTTATAAGTTTTGGGATTTGAGAATGGGTTCGGTTTTAGGTTATAGGTTTTGGTTTTGGTATAGGTTATCGGTTTTGGTTTAGGTTATAGGTTAAGGTTAGGTTTAGGTTTTAGGTTTTGGAATTTGAGAATGGGTTCGGGTTTAGGTCATAGGTTTTAGTATTGATTTAGGTTATAGGTTTTGGGATTTGAGAATGGGCTCGGGTTTAGGTCATAGGTTTTGGTTTTGGTTTAGGTTATAGGTTTTGGTTTAGGGTATAGGTTATAGGTTTTGGTTTTGGTTAAGTTTTGGTTTAGGTTATAGTTTTTGAGATTTGAGAATGGGTTTGGGTTTAGGTTATAGGTTTTGGTTTTGGTTTAGGTTAAAGGTTATAGGTTTTGGATAAGGTTGAGGTTTTGGTTTAGGTTATAGGTTTTAGGATTTGAGAATGGGTTCGAGTTTAGGTTATAGGTTTTGATTTAGGTTATAGGTTTTAGGATTTGAGAATGGGTTCGGGTTTAGGTTATAGGTTTTGTTTTCATTTAAGTTATAGGAGGTTTAGGTTTAGGTTATAGGCTTTGAGATTTAAGAATGGGTTCAGGTTTAGGTTATAGGTTTTGGTTTTGGTTTAGGTTATAGGTTTTGGGATTTGAGAATGGGTTCGGGTTTAGGTTATAGGTTTGGGTTTTGGTTTAGGTTATAGGTTTTGGTTAAGGTTATAAGTTATAGGTTTAGGTTTAGGTTTAGATTAAGGTTAGGTTTAGGTTATAAGTTTTTGGATTTGGGAATAGTTTTTGGTTATAGGTATAGGTTTAGGTTAGGTTATAGGTTAAGGTTTAGGGATAGGTTATAGGTTTTAGGAATTGAGAATGGGTTTAGGTTTAGGTCATAGGTTTTGGTATTGGTTTAAGTTGTAGGTTTTGGGATTTGAGAATTGGTTCGGGTTTAGGTCATAGGTTTTGGTATTGGTTTAGGTTATAGGTTTTGGGATTTGAGAATGGGTTCGGGTTTAGGTTATAGGTTTTGGTTTTGGTTTAGGTTATAGGTTTTGGGATTTGGGAATGGGTTCGGGTTTAGGTTATAGGTTTTGGTTAAGGTTTTAGGTTATAAGTTTAGGTTTAGTTAAGGTTAGGTTTAGGGTATAGGTTTTGGGATTTGGGAATAGTTTTAGGTAATAAGTGTAGGTTTAGTTTAGGTTATTGGTTTTGGGATTCGATAATGGATTCGGGTTTAGGTTATAGGTTTTGGTTTTGGTTTAGGTTATAGGTTATAGGTTTTGGTTTAGGTTATAGGTTATAGGTTTAGGATAAGGTTTAGGTTTAGGTTTTGCTTATAGGTTTTGGGATTTGAGAATGGGTTCGGGTTTACGATATAGGTTTTGGTTTTGGTTTAGGTTATAGGTTTTGGGATTTGATAATGGGTTCGGGTTTGGGTTATAGGTTTTGTTTATGGTTTAGGTTATAGGTTTTGGTTAAGGTTATAGGTTATAGGTGTAGGTTTAGGTTAAGGTTAGGTTTGGGTTATTGGTTTTGGGATTTGGGAATAGTTTTAGGTTATTGGTATAGGTATAGGTTAGGTTATAGGTTAAGGTTTAGGGATAGGTTATAGGTTTTAGGATTTGAGAATGGGTTCGGGTTTAGGTCATAGGTTTTGGTATTGGTTTAGGTTATAGGTTTTGGGATTTGAGAATGGGTTCAGTTTTAGGTTATAGGTTTTGGTTTTGGTTTAGGTTATCGGTTTTGGTTTAGGTTATAGGTTAAGGTTAGGTTTAGGTTTTAGGTTTGGGGATTTGAGAATGGGGTCGGGTTTAGGTCATAGGTTTTGGTATTGATTTAGGTTATAGATTTTGGGATTTGAGAATGGGCTCGGGTTTAGGTTATAGGTTTTTGTAACACCCTGAAAATCGGGGGTCGGGTATAAACTCAACTCCCGAGTTCCAGACCGTCACTTATGCAACAAAAATGGTTATGATTCAATGTTGTCTGATTTAAAGCATTCACATGAGTAAAAGTATACCAAAACTGCAATTCATACTTCAGATCCAGTGATAAAAGCAAACGGAAGACTAAACAATGTATATATCACTGTATAAAAATAAAGTAATCTCATCTGTCTCCAAAGTATGACTACATCTCTGAGTCTCATGTACATATACATATCAAAAGAATAATGTTCAAAAAGAAAGTCCCACTGATGCCCCCTCGATCCAGGTCACCTACGGGAAGCCGTCGTGATACTGCATATACGAGAACTCATCCTGGTCCTCGTCAATCTCCGGCTCCACCTCCTAGATCTCGTCCTCACCTGCAGCTACAACAGGGTCTGGTGGGTGTTGCAAACACCATCCCGTAACATGGGAATGAGTGATCAACTCAGTGGAATCATAGAGCAAAGATTAGCATGTTCACAATTCAATCACGCGATAATAGTAAAGCAGTAAATCAGACAAATCCTAATACTGTTGTTAATGCAAGATGATATGACGTGATGTATGCCCTCACCGACGATCACCCTCATGCGGCAACATCTTACGACCGCGGCATGCCACACTCCCTATAGTGCTCCACATCTTCCAGGCACATGCAATGCTATGGTGATATGATTACCAAGTTGTTATTAGTCCATTCAAACAGCAGGATTGGGAAACTAAGGTACTTCCCTTGTATCAATCCCAACACGGATCCTGTCTAGGGTCGTCACTCCTAGTAATCTCATACGATGTACATTTCGTAGGTCACTGCAAGGGCTTCCAGGGCTGTTGCTCGCACTCGTTGCACCGCTCCCCCATCACCTTATCAATACAGGCCTACTGTACTCTACTGCACGGAAGGGTCGTCGCCTCCCGTGGACTCAGAATACGCTCGCGGTCACTACAAAGGGCTCGTCGCCTGATCAGTGTAGGCCGACAGCTAGAATATAGTGTCCCATACCACCATAATCTGCTCACGAGTCAAGGTGCTCACTGGTCACTACGGGAAGGTTTGTGGCCCCAACGTAGGCCGACAGCTCGACCACGGTGTCCCATACCACCATGCCCGGCTCATGAGTCTTCGTGGATCAAGGTACCACGGTTAATAGGGTTTACAATGGTAAGTTCAGTACCCTAGGTTCAAGCAGTTATGATACATACAAGGTGAACAAACATCGGCCAGTCGGGTTACTTGACGGGCTCGACTAGCGCGATCGCATCTCGAATTGAACGACATGAAGTGCGTAAAACACTTCGCGTGGCCTAACCACTGCCGCCAACTCTCAACACGAATCACATTCATCGACGCGTCGTTCGTGGCTATAACCAGTCAGCCACGAATTCGCTCGGTTACCGACTGCCTGGACTAAGTCAAGTCCCACACATCTATTGAATTACATTAACGCTATATACCAGGGTATTGGAATTGAAACACATCATGTGAGCATGTTAGCACATGTTATAACATTCAACTTAGGCAAATCTTCAAGGCATACTTTCCATGCATATTCAACTTAAGCAAATCTTCAAGGCATAATTTCTATGCATGTGATGCAATCATGCATAAGGTCAACATATAGGAAATCATTTAGGTCAGCGTATTAATCATGAAATCAATCTCAAACTACTACATAACATCATTCAATTCAATACATACTAATACAAGCATTTATACAAACACATACACTACACACTTAAGTCCACATATAGTATGTCGACCCAAAGTGCGCAACTTGGCGAATCTCTTCGCCAAAATGATTATGCAAGCATTCCTAACTCTCTAATGCGGCGACAAACCATGTCAATCACGTCAGCAAAATATGCACGTAGACCGTACTTCCTACAAATGACTAAAATGCCCTAAATTCCATATTCTTCGTTAATTTACGAAACAGGAAACGGAGAGCATGTTGTACATGTCAAACGGTGATGCCGTCAATAATCTACTATTAAACGACATTGAAAGCGTTGTAAACCGTCAATCAAAGCGTCTAAAATCCTCACCTAGTCTCTTACGGTCGCGGGATTTTGAACGGAGCGTGTACGCTTCGTCTACGGCTGTAAGAGAACCTGATTTATGAATTACGTTAGTTAACATGTTGTGCATCTAAGCAAACCCTAAATCAGCAAGTTTTTGGGATTATTTCATACCTGAAAAAGTGTAGAAATCACCAGCCAGGTGATTGGAAGGAAGTGCTGATGCAGCAACCGTTGATGGCTCGGAAGTGGGAAAAATCTCCTCTTCCTTTTCTCTCAAACTCTCTCTCTTTTCTAGGGTTTAGTGAAATTCGGATGTGAAGGAGAAATGAGGGTTTCAACCCCTTTTATAAGCTTGGAAACGCCGAAAATAGGCTCCGGGACGAAGTTTACTTAATGTCTATCCATTTCGGGGCTGTTTCGGTCCAAAAACTGTTTTCTGGTGGTCCCCTGGTCGATTGCGATCAGACTTAAGCTCATGGGTACCAGATGTACCTCGTATTAAGTTTTCAGTCTGGCAGGGTTCGCAGATCACACGTAGCGGACCAGTTTCAGTTCAGCGGTCACCGCACATAGATCAGGGCTGAAAGTCTCATGATAATAAATAGAAATTTTTCCTGATCCGAGGGTGTAATCTGGATGAATTTTGACGGTCAGAACGCTTAATACTGACGCGTCAAGTCATGTGCCAGATTTGGATTTGAAATTCCAAATTCGTCCCTATTCGCGGTCGCTTCGGTCCGGGTTCAACGAAATACTCTGTGATTATCGGTTTGACTTGATTTTCGAGATGATTGTCAAGTCCAGCGGGGCGGTTCTAACGGTCTAAGATAGGAGGTATCGGACCTTCGACGCGCGGTCTAAATCCAATACAAAAGTTCAATATGGTCCAGAGGACAAACCTGCTTAGAGTTTGATCCAAGGTTATAGAGTATTGTAGAGTTGTCTGTTCTACTCGATTTGGGTCTTGTAGAACGTATTTAAAGTGATCAGGGACTATTTTCCAGCTACTCTAGCGTTGCGCTAGCTAACTTACGTTTAATTTCCATGGAAAATATTCCTACGCGATTTCGGGTCAAATCGGTACTCGAACCCAAGTACGGATTTTTCATGGGCGTTACAGTTTTGGTTTATGGTATAGGTTATAAGTTTTGGTTTTGGTTAAGTGTAACACCCTGAAAATCGGGGGTCGTGTGTAAACTCAACTCCCAAGTTCCAGACCGTCACTTATGCAATAAAAATGATTATAATTCAATGTTCTCTGAGTTAAAGTATTCACATGAGTAAAAGTATACCAAAACTGCAATTCATACTCCAGATCCAGTGATAAAAGCAAGCGGAATACTAAACAATATATATATATCACTGTATGGGAAAACAAAGTAGATCTCGACTTTCACTAAAGTATGAATACATCACTGAGTCTCATATACATGTAAAGAAACCAAAATAAAATGTTCAAAATAGTCCCACTGAAGAGTCCCGTCAACCCAGGTCGCCTAAGCAAAGCCATCGTGATACTGCATGTATGAGAACTCGTCCTGGTCCTCATCATAGTCTGGCTCTACCTCCTGGATCTCTGCATCACCTGCATTTAAGATAGGGTCTGGTGGGTGTTGCAAACACCATCCCAAAACGTGGGAATGAGTGATCAATTCAGTGAAATCATAGAGCAAAGATTAACATGTTCTCAAATCAATCATGCGATAATAGTAAAGTAGTAAATCAGACAATCCTGATACTTTTTTTAATGCAATATGACATGACGTGATGTATGCCCTCACCGACGATCTCTCTCATACGGCACCATCTTACGACCGCGGCATACAATCGACCCTCAAGTATCCACATCTTCTAGGCACATGCAATGGTATGGTGATATGATTTTTGAGTTTTTATTAGTCCATTCAAACAGTAGGATTGAGAAACTAAGGTACTTTCCTTATATTAATCCCAACACAGATCCTGTCTAGGGTCGTCACTCCTAGTAATCTTATACGATGTATATTTTGTAGGTCACTGCAAGGGCTGCTAGGGCTGTTGCTCGCACTCATTGCACCGCTCCCTCATCACCTTATCAATACAGGCCTACTGTACTCTACTGCTACTGAAGGGTCGTCGCCTCCCGTAGACTCAGAATACGCTCGCGGTCACTACAAAGGACTCGTCGCCTGATCAGTGTAGGCCGACAGCAAGAATATAGTGTCTCATACCACCATAATCTGCTCACGAGACTAGGTGCTCACTGGTCACTACGGGGAGGTTTGTGGCCCCAGCGTAAGCCGACAGCTAGACCACGGTGTCCCATACCACCATGCCCGGCTCATGAGTCTTCGTGGATCAAGGTACCATGGTTAACAGGGTTTACAATGGTAAGTTCAGTACCCTAGGTTCAAGAAGTTATGACTCATACAGGGTAAACATACAACGGCCAGTCGGGTTACTTGACGGGCTCGACTAGTACGCTCGCATCTCAAGTCGAACGACATGAAGTGCGTAAAATACTTCGCATGGCCTAAGCACTGCCGCCAACTCCAAAACACTGCTCGCGTTCATCGTCGCGTCGTTCGTGGCCAAGATAAGCCAACCACGAATTCGCTCGTTTACCGACTGCCTGGACTAAGTATAGCCCCAAACAATTATGGAATCACATCAGCAATCATATGAGAGTATTGGAAATGAAATACAACCATGTGAGCATGTTAACACATATTATATCATACAACTTAAGCAAATCTTCAAGTACATGCATTTCATACATATAATGAAATCATGCATATAGCTAACATGTAGGAAATCATTTACATCAGCATGTTAATTGAGAAATCAATCTCAAACTAATACATAACACCATTTAATTCAATACATACTAATACGAGCATTTATACAAACACTTACACTACACACTTAAGTCTACATATAGTATGTCGACCCAAAGTGCGCATTTCGGCGAATCTCTTCGCAAAACTAATTATGCACGTATTCCTAACATTCTAATGCGACGATAAGCCATGTCAATCACATCAGCAAAAATATACATGAAAACAGTACTTCCTACAAATGACTAAAATGCCCTAAATCTCATATTCTTCGTTGGTTTACGAAACAGGAAATGGACAGCATGTTGTACATGTCAAACGGCGATGCCGTCGATAATCTACTATTAAACAACATTGAAAGCATTGTAAACAGTCAATCAAAGCGTCTAAAATCCACACATTATCTCTTATAGATGTGTGCATTCGAACGGAGCGTATACGCTTCGTCTACAGCGAATAGAGAACCTAATTTACGAGTTCTATCAGTTTACATGCTATGGAACGGAAAGAATCCCAAATCAGCAACTTATTAGGGTTATTTCTTACCTGAAAATGTGGAGAAATCACCGGCCAGGTGATCAGAGCGTGTTGCTAAAGTACGTGCAACAGGTAGCACAACGGCAGGAAAATCCTCTCCTTCTCTCTCTCACAAACTCTCACCTTTTCTCTCTCCCAATCTAGGGCTTTTCTCAAATTCGGATGGGAGAGAGGAGTGAGGGTTTCAACCCCTTTTATAAGCATAAACTTGCCCAAAATAGGCTCGAGAACAAGGTTTACTTAGGGCATATCCAAATCGGGACAGTTTCGGTCCAAAAGATCATTTCTGGTGGTCCCCTAGCAGAACGCGATCGGACTTAAGCTCATGCATACAGGATCTAGCACGCATCAAGTTTTCAGTCCGGCAGGGTTCGCAGATCACACGTGGCGGTCCAGTTTCTGTTCAGCGGTCACCGCACGTAGATCAGGGCTGCAAGTTTCATGATATGAAATAGAAATTTTTCCTGATCCGAGGGTATAATTTGGCTGAATTCTAACGATCAAAACGCTTAATACTGACACATCAAGTCGTGTGCCAGATTTGAATTTCAAATTCCAATTCTGTCCCTATTCTTACTCTCTTCGGTCCAGGCTCAATGAAATAGCCTGCGAATGTCGGTTGGACTTGATTTTTGAAATGATTGTCAAGTCCAGCTAGGTGGTTCTAACGGTCTAATATAAAAGGTATCGGACTTTCGACGCGCGGTCTAGATCCAATATAAAGTTTCAAAGTGGTCCAGAGAACAAACCTACTCAGAGTTTGATCCGAGGTTATAGAGTATTATAGCACCATTGGTTCTACTCGATTTGGGTCTTGTAGAATGTATTTAAAGTGATCAGGGACTATTTCCCATCTACTCTAGCTTTGCGCTAGCTAACTTACACTTATTTTCTAAAGAAATTAATCTTACACGATTTCGGGTCGAGTTGGTACTCGAGTCCAAGTACATATTTTTCCCGGGCGTTACATTAAGTTTTGGTTTAGGTTATAGCTTTTGAGATTTGAGAATGGGTTTGGGTTTAGGTTTTAGGTTTTGGTTTTGGTTTAGGTTAAAGGTTATAGGTTTTGGATAAGGTTGAGGTTTAGGTTTAGGTTAAAGGTTTTAGGATTTGAGAATGGGTTCGAGTTTAGGTTATAGGTTTTGGTTTAGGTTATAGGTTTTAGGATTTGAGAATGGGTTCGGGTTTAGGTTATAGGTTTTGCTTTCATTTAAGTTATAGGTTATAGGTTTAGGTTTAGGTTTACGTTATAGGTTTTGGGATTTGAGAATGGGTTCAGGTTTAGGTTATAGGTTTTAGTTTTGGTTTAGGTTATAGGTTTTGGGATTTGAGAATGGGTTCGCGTTTAGGTTATAAGTTTTGGTTTTGGTTTAGGTTATAGGTTTTGTTTAAGGTTATAGGTTATAGGTTTGGGTTTAGGTTTAGATTAAGGTTAGGTTTAGGTTATAAGTTTTGGGATTTGGGAATAGTTTTTGGTTATAGGTATAGGTTTAGGTTAGGTTATAGGTTAAGGTTTAAGGAAAGGTTATATGTTTCAGGATTTGAGAATGGGTTCAAGTTTAGGTCATATGTTTTGGTATTGGTTTAAGATATAGGTTTTGGGATTTGAGAATCGGTTCGGGTTTAGGTTATAGGTTTTGGTTTTAGTTTAGGTTTAGGTTAAGGTTTAGGGATAGGTTATAGGTTTTGGGATTTGAGAATGGGTTCGGGTTTAGGTCATAGGTTTTTGTATTGGTTTAGGTTATAGGTTTTGGGATTTGAGAATGGGTTCGGTTTTAGGTTACAGGTTTTGGCTTTGGTTTAAGTTATCGGTTTTGGTTTAGGTTATAGGTTAAGGTTAGGTTTAGGTTTTAGGTTTTGTGATTTGAGAATGGGTTCGAGTTTAGGTCATAGGTTTTGGTATTGATTTAGGTTATAGGTTTTGGGATTTGAGAATGGGCTCGGGTTTAGGTTATAGGTTTTGGTTTTGGTTTAGGTTATAGGTTTTGGTTTAGGGTATAGGTTATAGGTTTAGTTTTGGTTAAGTTTTGGTTTAGGTTATAGTTTTTGAGATTTGAGAATGGGTTTGGGTATAGGTTATAGGTTTTGGTTTTGGTTCAGGTTAAAGGTTATAGGTTTTGGATAAGGTTGAGGTTTAGGTTTAGGTTATAGGTTTTAGGATTTGAGAATGGGTTCGAGTTTAGGTTATAGGTTTTGGTTTAGGTTATAGGTTTTAGGATTTGAGAATGGGTTCGGGTTTAAGTTATAGCTTTTGCTTTCATTTAAGTTATAGGTTATAGGTTTAGGTTTAGGTTTACGTTATAGGTTTTGGGATTTGAGAATGGGTTCAGGTTTAGGTTATAGGTTTTAGTTTTGGTTTAGGTTATAGGTTTTGGGATTTGAGAATGGGTTCGGGTTTAGGTTATAAGTTTTGGTTTTGGTTTAGGTTATAGGTTTTGTTTAAGGTTATAGGTTATAGGTTTGGGTTTAGGTTTAGATTAAGGTTAGGTTTAGGTTATAAGTTTTGGGATTTGGGAATAGTTTTTGGTTATAGGTATAGGTTTAGGTTAGGTTATAGGTTAAGGTTCAAGGAAAAGTTATATGTTTCAGGATTTGAGAATGGGTTCAGGTTTAGGTCATATGTTTTAGTATTGGTTTAAGTTATAGGTTTTGGGATTTGAGAATCGGTTCGGGTTTAGGTTATAGGTTTTGGTTTTAGTTTAGGTTATAGGTTAAGGTTTAGGGATAGGTTATAGGTTTTGGGATTTGAGAATGGGTTCGAGTTTAGGTCATTGGTTTTTGTATTGGTTTAGGTTATAGGTTTTGGGATTTGAGAATGGGTTCGGTTTTAGGTTACAGGTTTTGGTTTTGGTTTAAGTTATCGATTTTGGTTTAGGTTATAGGTTAAGGTTAGGTTTAGGTTTTAGGTTTTGTGATTTGAGAATGGGTTCGAGTTTAGGTCATAGGTTTTGGTATTGATTTAGGTTATAGGTTTTGGGATTTGAGAATGGGCTCGGGTTTAGGTTATAGGTTTTGGTTTTGGTTTAGGTTATAGGTTTTGGTTTAGGGTATAGGTTATAGGTTTAGTTTTGGTTAAGTTTTGGTTTAGGTTATAGTTTTTGAGATTTGAGAATGGGTTTGGGTATAGGTTATAGGTTTTGGTTTTGGTTCAGGTTAAAGGTTATAGGTTTTGGATAAGGTTGAGGTTTAGGTTTAGGTTATAGGTTTTAGGATTTGAGAATGGGTTCGAGTTTAGGTTATAGGTTTTGGTTTAGGTTATAGGTTTTAGGATTTGAGAATGGGTTCGGGTTTAGGTTATAGGTTTTGCTTTCATTTAAGTTATAGGTTATAGGTTTAGGTTTAGGTTTACGTTATAGGTTTTGGGATTTGAGAATGGGTTCAGGTTTAGGTTATAGGTTTTAGTTTTGGTTTAGGTTATAGGTTTTGGGATTTGAGAATGGGTTCGGGTTTCGGTTATAAGTTTTGGTTTTGGTTTAGGTTATAGGTTTTGTTTAAGGTTATAGGTTATAGGTTTGGGTTTAGGTTTAGATTAAGGTTAGGTTTAGGTTATAAGTTTTGGGATTTGGGAATAGTTTTTGGTTATAGGTATAGGTTTAGGTTAGGTTATAGGTTAAGGTTCAAGGAAAAGTTATATGTTTCAGGATTTGAGAATGGGTTCAGGTTTAGGTCATATGTTTTAGTATTGGTTTAAGTTATAGGTTTTGGGATTTGAGAATCGGTTCGGGTTTAGGTTATAGGTTTTGGTTTTAGTTTAGGTTATAGGTTAAGGTTTAGGGATAGGTTATAGGTTTTGGGATTTGAGAATGGGTTCGGGTTTAGGTCATAGGTTTTTGTATTGGTTTAGGTTATAGGTTTTGGGATTTGAGAATGGGTTCGGTTTTAGGTTATAGGTTTTGGTTTTGGTTTAAGTTATCGATTTTGGTTTAGGTTATAGGTTAAGGTTAGGTTTAGGTTTTAGGTTTTGTGATTTGAGAATGGGTTCGAGTTTAGGTCATAGGTTTTGGTATTGATTTAGGTTATAGGTTTTGGGATTTGAGAATGGGCTCGGGTTTAGGTTATAGGTTTTGGTTTTGGTTTAGGTTATAGGTTTTGGTTTAGGGTATAGGTTATAAGTTTGGTTTTGGTTAAGTTTTGGTTTAGGTTATAGTTTTTGAGATTTGAGAATGGGTTTGGGTATAGGTTATAGGTTTTGGTTTTGGTTCAGGTTAAAGGTTATAGGTTTTGGATAAGGTTGAGGTTTAGGTTTAGGTTATAGGTTTTAGGATTTGAGAATGGGTTCGAGTTTAGGTTATAGGTTTTGGTTTAGGTTATAGGTTTTAGGATTTGAGAATGGGTTCGGGTTTAGGTTATAGGTTTTTCTTTCATTTAAGTTATAGGTTATAGGTTTAGGTTTAGGTTTAGGTTATAGGTTTTGGGATTTGAGAATGGGTTCAGGTTTAGGTTATAGGTTTTGGGATTTGAGAATGGGTTCGGGGTTTAGGTTATATGTTTTGGTTTGGTTTAGGTTATAGGTTTTGGTTAAGGTTATAGGTTATAGGTTTAGGTTTAGGTTTAGATTAAGGTTAGGTTTAGGTTATAAGTTTGGGTATTTAGGAATAGTTTTTGGTTATAGGTATAGGTTTAGGTTAGGTTATAGGTTAAGGTTTAGGGATAGGTTATAGGTTTTAGGATTTGAGAATGGGTTCGGGCTTAGGTCATAGGTTTTGGTATTGGTTTAAGTTATAGGTTTTGGGATTTGAGAATTGGTTCGGGTTTAGGTCATAAGTTTTGGTATTGGTTTAGGTTATAGGTTTTGGGATTTGAGAATGGGTTCGGGTTTAGGTTATAGGTTTTTGTTTTGGTTTAGGTTATAGGTTTTGGGATTTGGGAATGGGTTTGGGTTTAGGTTATAGGTTTTGGTTAAGGTTTTAGGATATAAGTTTAGGTTTAGTTAAGGTTAGGTTTTGGGTCAAGGTTTTGGGATTTGGGAATAGTTTTAGGTAATAAGTATAGGTTTAGGTTAGGTTATAGGTTTTGGGATTCGATAATGGATTCGGGTTTAGGTTATAGGTTTTGGTTTTGGTTTGGGTTATAGGTTATAGGTTTTGGTTTAGGTTATAGGTTATAAGTTTAGGATAAGGTTTAGGTTTAGGTTTAGGTTATAGGTTTTGGGATTTGAGAATGGGTTCGGGTTTACAATATAGGTTTTGCTTTTGGTTTAGGTTATAGGTTTTGGGATTTGTGAATGGGTTCGGATTTAGGTTATAGGTTTTATTTTTGGTTTAGGTTATAGGTTTTAGTTAAGGTTATAGTTATAGGTTTAGGTTTAGGTTAAGGTTCGGTTTGGGTTATTGGTTTTGGGATTTGGCAATAGTTTTAGGTTATTGGTATAGGTTTAGGTTAGGTTATAGGTTAATGTTTAGGGATAGGTTATAGGTTTTGGGATTTCAGAATGGGTTCGGGTTTAGGTCATAGGTTTTGGTATTGGTTTAGGTTATAGGTTTTGAAATTTGAGAATGGGTTCGGTTTTAGGTTATAGGTTTTAGTTTTGGTTTAGGTTATCGGTTTTGGTTTAGGTTATAGGTTAAGGTTAGGTTTAGGTTTTAGGTTTTGGGATTTGAGAATGGGTTCGGGTTTAGGTCATAGGTTTTGGTATTGATTTAGGTTATAGGTTTTGGGATTTGAGAATGGGCTCGGGTTTAGGTTATAGGTTTTGGTTTTGGTTTAGGTTATAGGTTTTGGTTTAGGGTATAGGTTATAGGTTTTGGTTTTGGTTAAGTTTTGGTTTAGGCTATAGTTTTTGAGATTTGAGAATGGGTTTGGGTTTAGGTTATAGGTTTTGGTGTTGGTTTAGGTTAAAGGTTTTAGGTTTTGGATATGGTTGTGGTCTAGTTTTAGGTTATAGGTTTTAGGATTTGAGAATGGGTTCGAGTTTAAGTTATAGTTTTGGTTTAGGTTATAGGTTTTAGGATTTGAGAATGGGTTCGGGTTTAGGTTATAGGTTTTTCTTTCATTTAAGTTATAGGTTATAGTTTTAGGTTTAGGTTTAGGTTATAGGTTTTGGGATTTGAGAATGGGTTCAGGTTTAGGTTATAGGTTTTGGTTTTGGTTTGGGTTATAGGTTTTGGGATTTGAGAATGGGTTCAGGTTTAGGTTATAGGTTTTGATTTTGGTTTAGGTTATAGGTTTTGGTTAAGGTTATAGGTTATAGGTTTAGGTTTAGGTTTAGATTAAGGTTAGGTTTAGGTTATAAGTTTTGGGATTTAGGAATAGTTTTTTGTTATAGGTATAGGTTTAGGTCAGGTTATAGGTTGAGGTTTAGGGATAGGTTATAGGTTTTAGATTTTGAGAATGGGTTCGGGTTTAGGTCATAGGTTTTGGTATTGGTGAAAGTTATCGGTTTTGGGATTTGAGAATCGGTTCAGGTTTAGTTTATAGGTTTTAGTTTTAGTTTAGGTTATAGGTTAAGGTTAGGTTTAGGTTATAGGTTTTGGGATTTGAGAATGGGTTCAGGTTTAGGTCATAGGTTTTGGTATTGGTTTAGGTTATTGGTTTTGGGATTTGAGAATGGGTTTTGTTTTAGGTTAAAGGTTTTGGTATTGGTTTAGGTTATCGGTTTTGGTTTAGGTTATAGGTTCAGGTTAGGTTTAGGTTTTAGGTTTTGGGATTTGAGAATGGGTTTGGGTTTAGGTCATAGGCTTTGGTATTGATTTATGTTATAGGTTTTGGGATTTGAGAATGGGCTCGGGTTTAGGTTATAGGTTTTGGTTTTGGTTTAGGTTATAGGTTTTGGTTTAGGGTATAGGTTATAGGTTTTGGTTTTGGTTAAGTTTTGATTTAGGTTATAGTTTTTAAGATTTGAGAATGGGTTTGGGTTTAGGTTATAGGTTTTGGTTTTGGTTTAGGTTAAAGGCTATAGGTTTTGGATAAGGTTGATTTTTAGGTTTAGGTTTTAGGTTATAGGATTTGAGAATGGGTTCAAGTTTAGGTTATAGTTTTTGGTTTAGGTTATAGGTTTTAGGATTTGAGAATGGGTTCGGGTTTAAGTTATAGGTTTTGCTTTCATTTAAGTTATATTTTATAGGTTTAGGTTATAGGTTTTGGGATTTGAGAATGGGTTCAGGTTTAGGTTATAGGTTTTGGTTTTGGTTTTGGTTTAGGTTATAGGTTTTGGGATTTGAGAATGGGTTCTGGTTTAGGTTATAGGTTTTGGTTTTGGTTTAGGTTATAGGTTTTGGTTAAGGTTATAAGTTATAGGTTTAGGTTTAGGTTTTGATTAAGGTTAGGTTTAGGTTATAGGTTTTGGGATTTGGGAATAGTTTTTGGTTATAGGTATAGGTTTAGGTTAGGTTATAGGTTAAGGTTTAGGGATAGGTTATAGGTTTTAGGATTTGAGAATGGGTTCGGGTTTAGGTCATATGTTTTGGTATTGGTTTAAGTTATAGGTTTTGAGATTTGAGAATGGGTTCGGGTTTAGGTTCTAGGTTTTAGTTTTAGTTTAGGCTATAGGTTAAGGTTAGGCTTAGGTTATATGTTTTGGGATTTGAGAATGGGTTCGAGTTTAGGTCATAGGTTTTGGTATTGGTTTAGGTTATAGGTTTTTGGATTTGAGAATGGGTTCAGGTTTTGGTTATAGGTTTTGGATTTGGTTTAGGTTATAGGTTTTGGTTTAGGTTATAGGTTATAGGTTTTGGTTTTTGTTAAGGTTATGTTTACGTTATTGGTTTTGGGATTTGAGAATGGGTTCGGGTTTAGGTTATAGGTTTTAGTTTTGCTTTAGATTATAGGTTTTAGTATTTGCGAATGGGTTAGGGTTTAGGTTATAGGTTTTAGCTTTTGTTTAGGTTATAGGTTTGAGGTTTAGGATAAGGTTTCGGTTTAGATTTAAGTTATAGGTTTTCGGATTTGAGAATGGGTTCGAGTTTAGGTTATAAGTTTTGGGATTTGAGAATGGGTTTGGGTTTAGGTTATAGGTTTTGCTTTTCATTTAGGTTATAGGTTATAGGTTTAGGATAAGGTTTAGGTTAAGGTTTAGGTTATAGGTTTTGGGATTTGAGAATTGGTGCAGGTTTAGGTTATAGGTTTTGGTTTTAGTTTGGGTTTATTTTTGGGATTTGTGAATGGGTTCGGGTTTTGGTTATAGGTTTTGGTTTTGGTTTATGTGATAGGTTTTGGGTTTTGAGAATGGGTTCAGGTTTAGGTTATAGGCTTTGGTTTTGGTTTAGGTTATATGTTTTGGTTAAGGTTTAGGTTTATGTTAAGGTTTGGTTTAGGTTATAGGTTTTGGGATTTGGGAATAGTTTTAGGTTATAAGTATAGGTTTAGGTTAGGTTTTAGGTTAAGGTTTAGGAATAGGTTATAGGATTTTGGATTTGAGAATGTGTTCGGGTGTAGGTTATAGGTTTTGGTTTTGGTTTTGGTTAAGGTTATAGGTTATAGGTTTAGGATAAGGTCAAGGTTTACGTTTAGGTTGTAGGTTTTGCGATTTGAGAATGGGTTCAGGTTTAGGTTTTAGGTTTTGGCTTTAGTTTAGGTTATAGGTTTTAGGATTTGAGAATCGGTTCAGGTTTAGGTTATATGTTTTGGTTTTGGTTTCGATTATAGGTTTTGGTTAAGGTTATAGGTTATAGGTTTAGGTTTAGTTTAAGGTTAGGTTTAGGTTATAGGTTTTGGGATTTGGGAAAAGTTTTAGGTTATAGTTATAGGTTTAGTTTAGTTATAGGTTAAGGTTTAGGTATAGGTTGTAGGTTTTGGGATTTGAGAATGGGTTCAGGTTTAGGTCATTAGTTTTGGTATTGGTTTAGGTTATAGGTTTTGGGATTTGAGAATGGGTTCAAGTTTTGGTTATAGGTTTTGGTTTTGGTTTAGGTTATAGGTTAAGGTTAGGTTTAGGTTATATGTTTTGGGATTTGAGAATGGGTTCGGGTTTAGGTCATAGGTTTTGGTATTGGTTTAGGTTATAGGTTTTGGGATTTGAGAATGGGTTCAGGTTTAGGTTATAGGTTTTGGTTTTGGTTTAGGTTATAGGTTTTCTTTTAGGTTATAGGTTATAGGTTTTGGTTTTGGTTAAGGTTAGGTTTTGGTTATAGGTTCTGGGGTTTGAGAATGGGTTCAGGTTTAGGTTATAGGTTATAGGTTTAGGATAAGGTTTAGGTTTAGGTTTAGGTTATAGGTTTTGGGATTTTAGAATGGGTTCAGGTTTAGGTTATAAGTTCTGGTTTGAATTTAGGTTATAGGTTTTGCGATATGAGAATGGGTTCAGGTTTAGGTTATAGGTTTTGGTTTTTTTTTTTAGGTTATAGGTTAAGGTTAGGTTTAGGTTATAGGTTTTGGGATTTGAGAATGGGTTCGGGTTTAGGTCATAGGTGTTGATTTTGGTTTAGGTTATAGGTTTTAGGATTTGAGAATGGGTTCGAGTTTAGGTTATAGGTTTTGTTTTTGGTTTAGGTTATAGGTTATAGGTTTAGGATAAGGTTTAGGTTTAGGTATAGGTTATAGGTTTTTGGGATTTTAGAATGGGTTCGGGTTTAGGTTATAGGTTCTGATTTTGGTTTAGGTTATAGGTTTTTGGATTTGAGAATGGGTTCGGGTTTAGGTTTGTAACACTCTAAATTTTTGCCAACCTGGGATTAGACGTCCTTAGGCAATGGGTCAACTAAAACACCTGGAAAATCGCTCAGAACCCAATTTCATAGCCAAAGAAATCACTTAGGATTAATTCCTTTAGAAACTAAGAATAAGTTAGCTAGCGTTACGCTGCAGTAGCTGTGAAATAGTCCCTGATCACTTTAGACCCAAAGCAAGTAGAACCAATGACGCTATAATACTCTAAAACCTCGGATCAAACTCTAAACCGGTTTGTCCTCTGGACCTCTTTGAAACTTTATATTGGATCTAGACCAGGCGTCGAAAGTCCGACACCTACAATCTTAGACCGTTAGAACCGCCTAGCTGGACTTGACAATCATTTCGAAAATCAAGTCCAACCGACATTCGCAGGCTATTTCATTGAGCTTGGACTGAAGAGAGTGAGAATAGGGTTAGATTTGGAATTTGAAATTCAAATCTGGCACATGACTTGACGTGTCAGTATTGAGCGTTTTGACCATTAGAATCCAGCCAAATTACACCCTCGGATCAGGAAAAATTTCTATTTCATATCATGAGACTTGCAAACCTGATCTACATGCAGTGACCGCTGAACTAAAACTCGACCGCCACGTGCGATCTACGAACACTGCTTGTCTGAAAATGGGATGTGAGCGACATCCGACGAGCATGAACTTAAGTCCGATCGCGTTCGGCCAGGGGACCACCAGAAATGCCTTTTTGGACCGAAACAGCCTCGAATTGGTTAGGTATCAAGTAAACATTGTTTCCAAGCCTGTTTTGGGCAAGTTTTAGGTTATAAAAGGGGCTTAAAGCCTCACTCCTCTCACCCATCCGAATTTGCAAGAAACCCTAGCAAGAGTGAGAGAGAAAGTGAGAGTTTGAGAGAGTGAGTGGAAGGAAATTTCCTGCTGCTTGTGCTACCTGTTGCACGTGCTTTAGCAGCGCGCCTCAACCACTTTGCCGGTGATTTTGCCTCGATTCTAGGTAAGAAAACACCCCTAACACTTGATGATTTGAGAATCCTTTGGTTCCATAGCGAAGTAGCTGATAGATCTTGTGTATTAGGTTGCCTATTCGCCGTAGACAAAGCGTATATGCTCCGTTCGGATTAATACACCTATAGGAGAAAAGGTGCGGATTTTAGACGCTTTGATTGACTGTTTCCAACGATTTCAATGTTGTTTAATAGTAGATTATCGACGGTAATGCCGTTTGACATGTACAACATGCTGTCCGTTTCCTGTTTCGTAAACAGACTAAGAATATGAGATTTAGGGCATTTTAGTCATTTGTAGGAAATACTGTTTTCATCCATAATTTGCTAATGTGATTGACATGGCTTCTTTTCTCATTAGGATACTAGAAATGCGTGCATAATTAGTTTGGCGAAGAGATTCGCCTAAATGCGCACTTTGAGTCGACATACTATATGTAGACTTAAGTGTGTAGTTTAAGTATTTGTATAAATGCTTATATTAGTATGTATTGAATTAAATGGTGTTATGAATTAGTTTGAGATTGATTTCTCAATTAATATGCTGATGTAAATGGTTTCCTACATGTTAGCTATATGCATGATTTCATTATAGGTATGAAATGCATGTGCTTGATGATTTACTTAAGTTGTATGTTATAACATGTGTTAACATGCTCACATTGTTGTATTTCATTTCCAATACTCTCATATGATTGCTGATGTGAATTCATAATTTTTTGGGACTATACCTAGTCCAGGCAGTCGGCAATCGAGAAAATTCGTGCTTGGCTTATCTTTGCCACGAACGACGCGTCGATGAACGCGAGTCATGTTTTGGAGTTGGCGGCAGTGGTTAGGCCACACGAAGTATTTTACGCACTTCATGTCGTTCGACTTGAGATGCGCTCGTGCTAGTCGAGCCCATCAAGTAACCCGACTGGCCGTTGTATGTTCACCCTGTATGAGTCATAACTGCTTGAACCTAGGGTACTGAACTTACCATTGTAAACCCTGTCAACCATGGTACCTTGATCTACAAAGACTCATGAGCCGGGCATGGTGGTACGGGACACCGTGGTTGAGCTGTCGACCTACGCTGGGGCCACAAACCTCCCCGTAGTGACCAGTGAGCACCTATGACTCGTGAGCAGATTATGGTGGTATGGGACACTATATTCTTGCTGTCGGCCTACACTGATCAAGCAACGAGTCCTTTGTAGTGACCGCGAGCGTATTCTGAGTCTACGGGAGGCGACGACCCATCCATAGCAGTGAGAGTACAGTAGGCCTGTATTGATAAGGTGATGGGGGAGCGGTGCAACGAGTGCGAGCAACAGCCCTGACAGCCCCTGCAGCGACCTACAAAATATACATCGTATGAGATTACTAGGAGTGACGACCCTAGACAGGATCTGTGTTGGGATTGATATAAGGGAAGTACCTTAGTTTCCCAATCCTGCTGTTTGAATGGACTAATAATAACTCAGAAATCATATCACCATTACATTGCATGTACCTGGAAGATGTGGAGCACTGAGCGGTACGCAAGCATGCCGCGGGCATAAGATGGTGCCGTATGAGGGAGAACGTCAGTGAGGGCATCCATCATGTCATGTCATATTGCATTAACAACAGTATTAGGAATGTTTGATTTACTGCTTTACTATTATCGCATGATTGATTTGAGAACATGCTAATCTTTGCTCTATTATTTCACTGAGTTAGCTATTCATTCCCACGTTACGGGATGGTATTTTCGGACACCGACCAGTCCCTATTGTGATTACAGATAATGGCACGGCCTGCGAGGCGAAGCTGGACTTGATGATGATGAGGAGTATCCCTCCTTTATGCGTGTTCTGATTGACGGGATTTCAGGGAGGTTGATTAGATGCCTTGACACTTGTCATTTTATATTTTTTTGAGTACTCATATATATATTTTTTATTTACTTTTGGAGTATACATGTATGTATATAACTTGGTAACATGTTCACACTCTGAAAACATACAACAGTTTATATATGTTATACATACTATCACAGTCTTTCGCTTGTAAATTTAACTGTCTCTGGAGTATGATATGTTGTTCTGGATTAATCTCACTCATGTTTAATACATTAACATAGACAACATTTAATCATAAATATTTATGTTGCATAAATAATATTTTGGAACTCGAGAGTTGGGTTTTTACTCGACCCCCGATTTTCGGGATGTTACAGATGGTATCAGAGCATGATTTGGATTAAACCGGGCCTGGGTTATGGTCACGTGACGTACGCTGTTACTTCCTTTGACTTAGGTGGGTGCGAGAAGGGTCTAAAAATACTTATAAGATCACAGATTCGTCAATAGGCGAAGACTATTCGTATCGATCGCGCGATCGAGTCCTTAACGCATCTAGGGTCGCGTGAAGCGACATAAGTAGCTCCTAGGTTGTAGGTAGGTGAGTTAAGACATTTTTTGAATAGTTCTAAACCCGTAAATATGAATCCTTGGGCCGTGGGACAACCACAACCCTTGCATTCAATCGCTAGGGCTTAAAAAACCCCGTTTCACCTAAATTCTTCAAAATTCTTCTTCTCACCACTCCATTCTTCAATTATTTATTATTATTTTCATGTTAGTCATTGATCCTAATGTAAAAATGATATAAAATTATACTTCGATAAAATTTTACAGTGAATAGTAAAATTTTATGAAAACTGGCCATAAGTCCATTCTAAGTTTGCAATATTTAGCAACTTATGGGCTAGATAGATGTATTAGCTCCTTCTACCCCAAAATCATATGCTGCATTATAGGGGATTGCAATCAGGTTTATAGATTGGCCCTGAAAAGACCCGAATGGATGTTTGGGCCTCCCTAAGGCAATATAGAATGAACTAAGGTGGGGCCCATATATTTTTGGAGTCCCTGGGCCAGGGGGACCCGACCCATGTCATCCCACCGGCCACCATGCAAGATGGCTGGCGATGCCATCGCCGACCGGCGATGCATCACCGTCCGGTGGGGCCCACTTGATGTAATTTTTGGGCGCGTGGGTTATTTTGGGTAGTACACCCCTCCTACGTGTGGTTTGACCGTAGAAAACCCCTAAATGGGGTACTTCCTTCACAACAGCCCCCTTCCCAAGCTCCTTCTCACGTTTTCTTGCTGCCCATCTCAAAATTGTGATCCCAAATCACTCCCAAATCCTCCCATTGCTGAAAACGACTCCATTCCATCACTCCATTACAGTTTACAACTCCTTCACTTGCAAATCTCATCATTTGGAGCTCCTACAACCCCCAAAATGAGCTGAAATCGTGAGAAGCTTCATTCCCCCTTTTCCTTCTTTTTTCTTTTTAAAAATCCATCCTAAGGGAGCTTGAAGCATCCCTCTACAACACCTAGATCTCATTTTTTCAGTTTTGGCAGCCATTTCTCTACATTTTTCCCATTTTTCATGGCTTTTGTTGAAGCCATTTTGGGTCTTTTATCTTTCTCCATCATCCTCTCTTTGATGGGAAAGAGAAAGACCGCAGCGGATGAGGCTGGGCCTAGTCGCCCTGCGCAATCAAGAAGACCGAGGGGTGGCGCCACTATCTTAAGTGCCGCCGCAAGTCTAAGTACAGCCCGAGAGTTCCATACAAAGCGGGATTTGGATCCCCGTACTCAACTTGGGCGAGTGATTTTAGCAGAGATGCCTCACGGCGAATACACTGACCGTAAGGTGTTGTTTGAGGTGGACGTGGAAGGACGACTCTTCAGTGAATTTCTGTTATTCGAGCGCATTGAAGCTGCACATTGGGGTCCGCTCTTTGAAGCTCGTGCTCGTGATAATGTGAGCACTGTTCGTGCCTTCTACGCTCGTATATAGAATCTTATACTGGAGCCATTGCAATTTAAGATTCCCTTTGGTAGAGACCAGATGGCTACGATCAATGTTCGGTTGGTAACGCGACTTTTGAACATGCCCCTTGGTGATGTTCATCCTAGTGCGAAGAATTTGAGGAGTAGGCGTGAGCGAGATCGTCGTACCAAGTTCCTATGCGGTAAACTGGTTCCATAGCAGCCTAACAATAGCCTCAAGGCGTCTCATATGTCTGATGATTTGTGCCTGCTACACGACATTTGCACGTTCAACGTGTATCCCAGGTCGACAAATCGCATTGAGTGTACGCGCCTTATGGTTGATTTCTTGTATTAGGTGGCCCAGGGAGAAAATGTGTATATGGCCACTTTCATCTTACGACAGATTATCCTCATAGTGAAATCAAGAAGAACGTCTGAGTCACTTCCTTTTGACCGACTTATATGCAAGATCGCGCTTGAGTTTGCTTACAGACTTGGGCCGGAGTTGCCAGTTCCGATTCACAGCATTGATGAGTCTACCATGGTCAATGAAGATCGGGTCTCAGTACCGTGAGACTCATCTTGAGGAGGATAGCGAGGATGATTTTGATGATGAAGAGGATCCAAGTGAGGGAGAACCTGGAGCAGAAGTTGAGGAAGAAGTCTAGGAAGAGGTAGAAGAGGAGGCTCCGGATACAGATGATAGCCCTCCTTCTTCTGCTCAGGCTACGAGTGATGATCGTATTGCCTGAATTGAGGAGAGCCAGGTCACCTTGCGAAGGGAAGTTCAGGAACTTCGGACTGAGGTTGATGATACTAAGGCCGTTATGAAGAGAAAATTCGGTAAGGTGACTCGTACCTTGAAGGCGATCCTGTGCTGCTTGCAGGATAAGGGTGCTCCTCCTCCGTAACCCGACTCAGACTAGCGATGAGATCTTTGATTTTGTTGTTAGTAGTTAGTCTTTTCCTGCTTTATGTTTTGTAAGCCTGATAAGGCTAGTAGTTTGCTTATGTTGCTGTAGTTGCTAACTGGCTTAGCTCCCATGCATTTCTTGTCATGGTACGTGTAAGAATATGTCTCCTATATTGTGGCAATTTTGATTTAATGAAATGCATGGCATTTTTTTTTGGTTTGTTATGTGAATGTTTGTGTTGTGGTTTGGGCTTAATATAGCCGAATATGGTTAAATGGAATGTATGCTGTTTCGTTCGCTGTAAGGTATTGTCCCTAGTTTGGGTGTATCCTATGGTTTCCACTGCCATATTGTAAATCTTGAGATTAAGCCTACGAAATTAGTTTTTATCCCACCCCACCCTCCTACCAAGCATGCCACTTCCAATCCCGACATGGGACTAGGAATGCCGTTCCATTAGGCTGTAGATTACAGACTGGTCTACTAGTTACCTTAAGTAGTGTAAATCCTGTATATGCTAAGAAATAGTAAGTTAAATTTACTTGGAATGGGATTCCCTTCCTTGGATAGATCCTCATAACATCCATAAACTCCTTTAGTAACTCTTAGGAAGCTTATGTAACTTAGAACCATTCACTCTTAGGGAAGACTTATAAATCCCTCAGGTCTAACTTAGAATAAATGAACACACCCCTTAGAATTACCTTCCCCAAGGGCTTATTGCATTCGGGAACGCGGAGTAAAGAAACTACATGTAAGCGATGTATTCGTGGTTTGAATCGACTTCTTAATCCTAGTGGTTACCAATAAATCCAATGCTCTGATCAAGCAGAAGATCGGCATCGACTCGGATTAAGAATTGATACAATAAATCTTTTTTCCTAGCTAGACAGAAAGTCTATGTATCCGGTTCAGACCTACTACACAACCTTTCTTCTGTGATGGCCCAACCACCTACAACCAAACGTGATCACATTGCCTTTGGGAAATGGCAAGGACTTAAAGCCAGTAGAGAATTCGACATCTTGCCACCAACTCATACCTGCCCCTGAACTCAACCACAATAGAGATTAGGCTCATCTCTATCACCATAGATACCAATGCCATAGAACTCATCATTAGCAAAGGAAAACCACTGTAATGAGAGGTTGTTTCCTAATTCATGTCAAGGATAGCCCCTAAGTTACACCTCGTTCCGATATACGGAGCGATGCAAAGATTCTTGAACTTTAAGTAGAACCAAGTTTTTAGGGGGGTAGAATATATTGAGTCCAATCCAGTTAGGTTACTCAATGCTACCGTTCGATCAGAGTGGTGCAGCGGAAGCGTGGTTGGCCTCTTTTCCACTGGCCCAGGATCGAAACATTTGAGTTAGGATATACATACGGTTAGGTCATTAAATAAGATTGACCCTTCCTTAGAATGTTAATACTGAAGTCTTGTTAGATACTCCTTACCCTTCACCAATTTCGAGGACGAAATTGTGTTTTAAGGGGGGTAGATTGTAATACCCCAGATTTTTGCCAACCTGGGGTTAACGTCCTTAGGCAATGGGTTAACTAAAACATCTGGGAAATCGCTCAGAACCCAATTCCATAGCCAAAGAAATCATTTTCATAAGTTAGCTAGCGCTACACTGGAGTAGCAATGAAATAGTCCCTGATCACTTTAAATACGTTCTACAAGACCCAAAGCAAGTAGAACCAATGACGCTATAATACTCTAAAACCTCGGATCAAACTCTAAACCGGTTTGTCCTCTGGACCTCTTTGAAACTTTATATTGGATCTAGACCAGGCGTCGAAAGTCCGACACCTACAATCTTAGACCGTTAGAACCGCCTAGCTGGACTTGACAATCATTTCGAAAATCAAGTCCAACCGACATTCGCAGGCTATTTCATTGAGCTTGGACTGAAGAGAGTGAGAATAGGGTTAGATTTGGAATTTGAAATTCAAATCTGGCACATGACTTGACGTGTCAGTATTGAGCGTTTTGACCATTAGAATCCAGCCAAATTACACCCTCGGATCAGGAAAAATTTCTATTTCATATCATGAGACTTGCAAACCTGATCTACATGCAGTGACCGCTGAACTAAAACTCGACCGCCACGTGCGATCTACGAACACTGCTTGTCTGAAAATGGGATGTGAGCGACATCCGACGAGCATGAACTTAAGTCCGATCGCGTTCGGCCAGGGGACCACCAGAAATGCCTTTTTGGACCGAAACAGCCTCGAATTGGTTAGGTATCAAGTAAACATTGTTTCCAAGCCTGTTTTGGGCAAGTTTTAGGTTATAAAAGGGGCTTAAAGCCTCACTCCTCTCACCCATCCGAATTTGCAAGAAACCCTAGCAAGAGTGAGAGAGAAAGTGAGAGTTTGAGAGAGTGAGTGGAAGGAAATTTCCTGCTGCTTGTGCTACCTGTTGCACGTGCTTTAGCAGCGCGCCTCAACCACTTTGCCGGTGATTTTGCCTCGAT
The DNA here is from genome assembly GCA_037074715.1 of Magnolia kwangsiensis. NCBI lineage: Eukaryota > Viridiplantae > Streptophyta > Magnoliopsida > Magnoliales > Magnoliaceae > Magnolia > Magnolia kwangsiensis. The sequence goes on along the minus strand of CM073586.1, from coordinate 46,653,901 downwards.
TCTAGGTAAGAAAACACCCCTAACACTTGATGATTTGAGAATCCTTTGGTTCCATAGCGAAGTAGCTGATAGATCTTGTGTATTAGGTTGCCTATTCGCCGTAGACAAAGCGTATATGCTCCGTTCGGATTAATACACCTATAAGAGAAAAGGTGCGGATTTTAGACGCTTTGATTGACTGTTTCCAACGATTTCAATGTTGTTTAATAGTAGATTATCGACGGTAACGCCGTTTGACATGTACAACATGCTGTCCGTTTCCTGTTTCGTAAACAGACGAAGAATATGAGATTTAGGGCATTTTAGTCATTTGTAGGAAATACTGTTTTCATCCATAATTTGCTAATGTGATTGACATGGCTTCTTTTCTCATTAGGAAACTAGAAATGCGTGCATAATTAGTTTGGCGAAGAGATTCGCCTAAATGCGCACTTTGAGTCGACATACTATATGTAGACTTAAGTAGGTAGTTTAAGTGTTTGTATAAATGCTTGTATTAGTATGTATTGAATTAAATGGTGTTATGAATTAGTTTGAGATTGATTTCTCAATTAATATGCTGATGTAAATGGTTTCCTACATGTTAGCTATATGCATGATTTCATTATATGTATGAAATGCATGTGCTTGATGATTTACTTAAGTTATATGTTATAACATGTGTTAACATGCTCACATTGTTGTATTTCATTTCCAATACTCTCATATGATTGCTGATGTGAATTCATAATTTTTTGGGACTATACCTAGTCCAGGCAGTCGGCAACCGAGCAAATTCGTGGTTAGCTTATCTTTGCCACGAACGACGCGTCGATTAACGCAAGTCGTGTTTTGGAGTTGGCGGCAGTGGTTAGGCCACACGAAGTGTTTTACGCACTTCATGTCGTTCGACTTGAGATGCGCTCGTGCTAGTCGAGCCCGTCAAGTAACCCGACTGGCCGTTGTATGTTCACCCTGTATGAGTCATAATTGCTTGAACCTAGGGTACTAAACTTACCATTGTAAACCCTGTCAACCATGGTATCTTGATCCACAAAAACTCATGAGCCGGGCATGGTGGTATGGGACACCGTGGTCGAGCTGTCGGCCTACGCTGGGGCCCCAAACCTCCCCGTAGTGACCAATGAGCACCTATGACTCGTGAGCAGATTATGGTGGTATGGGATACTATATTCTTGCTGTCGGCCTACACTGATCAGGAGACGAGTCCTTTATAGTGACCGCGAGCATATTCTGAGTCTACGGGAGGCGATGACCCTTCCGTAGCAGTGAGAGTATAGTAAGCCTGTATTGATAAGGTGATGGGGGAGCGGTGCAACGAGTGCGAGGAACAGCCCTGGCAGCCCTTGCAGCGACCTACAAAATATACATCGTATGAGATTACTAGGAGTGACGACCCTAGACAGGATCTGTGTTGGGATTGATATAAGGGAAGTACCTTAGTTTCCCAATCCTGCTGTTTGAATGGACTAATAATAACTCAGAAATCATATCATCATTACATTGCATGTGCCTGAAAGATGTGGAGCACTGAGCAGTACGCAAGCATGCCGTGGGCGTAAGATGGTGCCGTATGAGGGAGAACGTCGGTGAGGGCATCCATCATGTCATGTCATATTACATTAACAACAGTATTAGGAATGTTTGATTTATTGCTTTACTATTATCGCATGATTGATTTGAAAACATGCTAATCTTTGCTCTATTATTCCACTGAGTTAGCTAGTCATTCCCACGTTACGGGATGGTGTTTTCGGACACCCACCTGTCCCTATTGTGATTACAGATGATGGCACGGCCTGCGAGGGGAGCTGGACTTGATGATGAGGAGGAGGATCCCTCATTTATGCGTGTTCTGATTGATGGGATTTTAGGGAGGTTGATTAGATGCCTTGGCACTTGTCATTTTATATTTTTTGAGCACTCATGTATATTCTTTTTATTTAATTTTGGAGTATACATGTATGTATATAACTTGGTAACATGTTCACACTCTGGAGACATACAACATTTTATATATGTTATACATACTATCATAGTCTTCTGCTTGTAAATTTAACTGTCTCTGGAGTATGATATGCTGTTCTGGCTTAATCTCACTCATGTTTAATACATTAACACAGAAAACATTTAATCATACATATCTATGTTGCATAAATAATATTTTGGAACTCGGGAGTTGGGTTTTTACTCGACCCCCGATTTTCGGGATGTTACAAGGTTATAGGTTTTGGTTTTGGTTATAGGTTATAGGTTTATGATAAGGTTTAGGTTTAGGTTTAGGTTATTGGTTTTGGGATTTGAGAATGGGTTCGGGTTAGATTATAGGTTTTGGTTTTGGTTTAGGTTATAGGTTTTGGGATTTGAGAATGGGTTCGGGTTTAGGTTATAGGTTTTGGTTTTGGTTTTGGTTTTGGGTTAGGTTATAGGTTTTGATTTAGGCTATAGGTTTTGGTTTTGATTTAGGTTATAGGTTTTGAGATTTGGGAATGGGTTCGGGTTTAGGTTATAGGTTTTGGTTTTGGTTTAGGTTATAGGTTTTGGGATTTGAGAATGGGTTCCGTTTTAGGTTATAGGATTTGGTTTTGATTTAGGTTATAGGTTTTGGTTAAGGTTATAGGTTATAGGTTTAGGTTTAGGTTTTGGTTAGGTTTTGGTTATATGTTTTGGGATTTGGGAATAGTTTTGGGTTATAAGTATAGGTATATGTTAGGTTATATGTTAAGGTTTTGGGATAGGTTATAGGTTTTTCTATTTGAGTATGGGTTCGGGTTTAGGTCATAGGTTTTTGTATTGGTTTAGGTTTTAGGTTTTGGAATGTGCGAATGGGTTCGGGTTTAGGTTATGGGTTTTGGTTTTAGTTTAGGTTTAGTTTATAGGTTTTAGGTTTTGGTTTCGGTTAAGGTTAGGTTTACGTTATAGATTTTGAGATTTGAGAATGGGTTCGGGTTTAAGCTATAGGTTTTGGTTTTGGTTTAGGTTATAGGTTATGGGTGTAGGATAAGGTTTAGGTTTAGGTTTAAGTTATAGGTTTTGGGATTTGAGATTGGGTTCGGGTTTAGGTTATAGGTTTTGGTTTAGGTTTAGGTTATAGGTTATAGGTTTAGGATAAGGTTTAGGTTTAGGTTTAGGTTATAGGTTTTGGGATTTGAGAATGGGTTCAGGTTTTGCTAATATGTTTTGGTTTTGGTTTAGGTTATAGGGTTTGATTTTGGTATATGTTAAAGGTTTTGGTTAAGGCTATAGGTTATAGGTTAAGGTTAGGTTTAGGTTATAGGTTTTGGGATTTGGGAATAGTTTTAGGTTATATGTATAGGTTTAGGTTAGGTTATAGGTTTTGGGATTTGAGAATGGGTTCGGGTTTAGGTTATAGGTTTTGGTTTTGGTTTAGGTTATCGGTTTTGGTTTAGGTTATAGGTTAAGGTTAGGTTTAGGTTTTAGGTTTTGGCATTTGAGAATGGGTTCGGGTTTAGCTCATAGGTTTTGGTATTGATTTAGGTTATAGGTTTTTGGATTTAAGAATGGGCTCGGATTTAGGTTATAGGTTTTGGTTTTAGTTAAGTTTTGGTTTAGGTTATAGTTTTTGAGATTTGAGAATGGGTTTGGGTTTGGGTTTAGGTTATAGGTTTTTGGTTATAGGTTTTGGATAAGGTTGAAGTTGAGGTTTAGGTTTTAGGTTTTAGGATTTGAGAATGGGTTTGGGTTTAGGTTATAGGTTTTGCTTTCATTTAAGTTATAGGTTATAGGTTTAGGTTTAGGTTATAGGTTTTGCTTTCATTTAAGTTATAGGTTATAGGTTTTGGGATTTGAGAATGGGTTCAGGTTTAGGTTATATGTTTTGGTTTTGGTTTAGGTTATAGGTTTTGGGATTTGAGAATGGGTTCGGGTTTTGGTTTTAGGTTTTGGTTTTGGTTTTGGTTATAGGTTTTGGTTTGGGTTATAAGTTTTGGGATTTGAGAATGGGTTCGGGTTTAGGTGATAGGTTTAGGTTTTGGTTTTGGTTTAGGTTATAGGTTTTGATTTAGGTTATAGTTTTTGGTTTTGGTTTAGGTTATAGGTTTTGAGATTTGGGAATGGGTTCGGGTTTAGGTTATAGGCTTTGGTTTTGGTTTAGGTTATAGGTTTTGGGATTTGAGAATGGGTTCCGTTTTAGGTTATAGGATTTGGTTTTGATTTAGGTTATAGGTTTTGGTTAAGGTTATAGGTTATTGGTTTAGGTTTAGGTTTAGGTTTTGGTTAGGTTTAGGTTATATGTTTTGGGATTTGGGAATAGTTTTAGGTTATAAGTTTAGGTATATGTTAGGTTATATGTTAAGGTTTGGGGATAGGTTACAGGTTTATGTATTTGAGTATGGGTTCGGGTTTAGGTCATAGGTTTTAGTATTGGTTTAGGTTTTAGGTTTTAGGATGTGCGAATGGGTTCGGGTTTAGGTTATCGGTTTTGGTTTTAGTTTAGGTTATATGTTTAGGTTTAGTTTATAGGTTATAGGTTTTGGTTTCGGTTAAGGTTAGGTTTAGGTTATAGATTTTGAGATTTGAGAATGGGTTCGGGTTTAAGCTATAGGTTTTGGTTTTGATTTAGGTTATAGGTTATGGGTGTAGGATAAGGTTTAGGTTTAGGTTTAAGTTATAGGTTTTGGGATTTGAGATTGGGTTCGGGTTTGGGTTATAGGTTTTGGGATTTGAGAATGGGTTCGGGTTTAGGTTATAGGTTTTGGTTTAGGTTTAGGTTATAGGTTATAAGTTTAGGATAAGGTTTAGGTTTAGGTTTAGGTTATAGGTTATGGGATTTGAGAATGGGTTCAGGTTTTGCTAATAGGTTTTGGTTTTGGTTTAGGTTATAGGGTTTGGTTTTGGTATATGTTAAAGGTTTTGGTTAAGGTTATAGGTTATAGGTTAAGGTTAGGTTTAGGTTATAGGTTTTGGGATTTGGGAATAGTTTTAGGTTATATGTATAGGTTTAGATTGGGTTATAGGTTTTGGTATTTGAGAATGGGTTCGGGTTTAGGTTATAGGTTTTGGTTTTAGTTTAGGTTATCGGTTTTGGTTTAGGTTATAGGTTAAGGCTAGGTTTAGGTTTTAGGTTTTAGCATTTGAGAATGGGTTCGGGTTTAGCTCATAGGTTTTGGTATTGATTTAGGTTATAGGTTTTGGGATTTAAGAATGGGCTCGGATTTAGGTTATAGGTTTTGGTTTTAGTTAAGTTTTGGTTTAGGTTGTAGTTTTTGAGATTTGAGAATGGGTTTGGGTTTAGGTTATAGGTTTTTATTTTGGTTTAGGTTATAGGTTATAGGTTTTGGATAAGGTTGAGGTTTAGGTTTAGGTGATAGGTTTTAGGATTTGAGAATGGGTTCGGGTTTAGGTTATAGGTTTTGCTTTCATTCAAGTTATAGGTTATAGGTTTAGGTTTAGGTTTAGGTTATAGGTTTTGGGATTTGAGAATGGGTTCAGGTTTAGGTTATAGGTTTTGATTTTGGTTTAGGTTATAGGTTTTGGGATTTGAGAATGGGTTCGGGTTTAGGTTATAGGTTTTGGTTTTGGTTTAGGTTATAGGTTTTGGTTAAGGTTATAAGTTATAGGTTTAGGTTTAGGTTTAGATTAAGGTTAGGTTTAGGTTATAGGTTTTGGGATTTGGGAATAGTTTTAGGTAATAGGTATAGGTTTAGGTTAGGTTATAGGTTAAGGTTTTGGGATAGGTTATAGGTTTTAGGATTTGAGAATGGGTTCGGGTTTAGGTCATTGGTTTTGGTATTGGTTTAAGTTATCGGTTTTGGGATTTGAGAATGGGTTCGGGTTTAGGTTATAGGTTTTGGTTTTGGTTTTGGTTATAGGTTAAGGTTAGGTTTAGGTTATAGGTTTTGGGATTTCAGAATGGATTCGGGTTTATGTCGTATGTTTTTGTATTGGTTTAAGTTATAGGTTTTGGGATTTGAGAATGGGTTTGTGTTTAGGTTATAGGTTTTGGTATTGGTTTAGGTTATAGGTTTTGGTTTAGGTTATAGATTATAGGTTTTGATTTTGGTTAAGGTTTAGTTCAGGTTATAGGTTTTGGGATTTGAGAATGGGTTCGGGTTTAGGTTATAGGTTTTGTTTTTGGTTTAGGTTATAGGTTATAGGTTTAGGAAAAGGTTTAGGTTTAGGTTTAGCTTATAGGTTTTGGGATTTTATAATGGGTTCGGGTTTAGGTTATATGTTCTGGTTTTGGTTTAGATTATAGGTTTTAATATTTGAGAATGGGTTAGGGTTTAGGTTATTGGTTTTGGCTTTTGTTTAGGTTATAGGTTAGAGGTTTAGGATAGGGTTTAGGTTTAGGTTTAGGTTATAGGTTTTCGGATTTGAGAATGGGTTCGAGTTTAGGTTATAGGTTTTGGATTAGGTTATAGGTTTTGGGATTTGAGAATGGGTTTGGGTTTAGATTATAGGTTTTGGTTTTCATTTAGGTTATAGGTTATAGGTTTAGGTTTAGGTTTTAGGTTTTGGGATTTGAGAGTGGGTTCAGGTTTAGGTTATAGGTTTTGGTTTTGGTTTTGGTTATAGGTTTTGGTTAAGCTTATAGGTTATAGGTTTAGGTTTAGTTTAAGGTTAGGTTTTGGGATTTGGGAATAGTTTTAGGTTATAGTTATCGGTTTAGCTTAGGTATAGGTTTTGGTTTAGGTAAAAGTTATAGGTTTTGGGATTTGAGAATGGGTTCGAGTTTAGGTCATTGGTTTTGGTATTGGTTTAGGTTATAGGTTTTGGGATTTCAGTATGGGTTCGGGTTTAGGTTATAGGTTTTGATTTTTGTTTAGGTTATAGGTTAAGGTTAGGTTTAGGTTATATGTTTTGGGATTTGAGAATGGGTTCGAGTTTAGGTCAAAGGTTTTAGTATTGGTTTAGGTTATAGGTATTGGGATTTGAGAATGGGTTCAGGTTTAGGTTATAGGTTTTGGTTTTGGTTGAGGTTATAGGTTTTGCTTTAGGTTATAGGTTATAGGTTTTGGTTTTGGTTAAGGTTAGGTTTTGGTTATAGGTTTTGGGATTTGAGAATGGGTTCGGGTTTAGGTTATAGGTTATAGGTTTAGGATAAGGTTTAGGTTTAGGTTTAGGTTATAGGTTTTGAGATTTTAGAATGGGTTCGGGTTTAGGTTATAGGTTCTGGTTTTGGTTTAGGTTATAGTTTTTGGGATATGAGAATGGGTTCGGGTTTAGGTTATAGGCTTTGGTTTTTTTTTTTTTAGGTTATAGGTTAAGGTTAGGTTTAGGTTATAGGTTTTGGGATTTGAGAATGGGTTCGGGTTTAGGTCATAGGTTTTGATATTGGTTTAGGTTTTAGGTTTTAGGATTTAAGAATGGATTCGGGTTTAGGTTATAGGTTTTTTTTTTTTGTTTAAGTTATAGGTTATAGGTTTAGGATAAGGTTTAGGTTATAGATTTTAGGATTTTAGAATGGGTTCGGGTTTAGGTTATGGTTCTGGTTTTGGTTTAGGTTATAGGTTTTGGGATTTGAGAATGGGTTCGGGTTTGGGTTATAGGTTTTGGTTTTGGTTTAGGTTATAGGTTATAGGTTTATGATAAGGTTTAGGTTTAGGTTTAGGTTATTAGTTTTGGGATTTGAGAATGGGTTCGGGTTAGATTATAGGTTTTGCTTTTAGTTTTGGTTATAGGTTTTGGGATTTGAGAATGGGTTCGGGTTTAGGTTATGGGTTCGGGTTTAGGTTATAGGTTTTGGTTTTGGTTTAGTTTATAGGTTTTGGTTAAGGTTATATGTTATAAGTTTTGGTTTAGGTTAAGGTTAGGTTTAGGTTTTGAGATTTGGGAATAGTTTTAAGTTATAAGTATAGGTTTAGGTTAGTTCATAGGTTAAGGTTTAGGGACAGGTTATAGGTTTTGGGATTTGAGAATGTGTTTGGGTTTAGGTCATAGGTTTTGGTATTGGTTTAGGTTATAGGTTTTGGGATTTGAGAATGGGTTCGGGTTTAGGTTATAGGTTTTAGTTTTGGTTTAGGTTATAGGTTTTTTGATTTGAGAATCGGTTCGAGTTTTGGTTAAGGGTGTGGTCCCTGCAAATACTAATATAAACACGGACTGTAAAAATGGCCCGGCCCTTCCAATGTCGTCCATAGGAAATGGACAGCTTCATCATGGTCATAACAGCGGTTCCCACCTTCCAGAGACCTTCGCTCTTCCGGATAGCTCTGACGCACATCCGGGTCTGCTCCATTAATTTCGAGCAAATACATAACACTGCCTGTCCAAATGGTCTGGCCCCTCCAATGTCGTCCATAGGAAATGGATAGCTTCATCATGATCATAACAACGGTTCCCACTTTTCATGGACCCCCGCTCATCCGGATAGGTCCGACGCACATCCAAGTCTGCTCTATTAATTTCGAGCAAATACATAAACATGGCCTGTCCAAATGGTCAGGCCCCTCCAATGCTATCTATAGGAAATGGACAGCTTCATCATGGTCATAATAGCGGTTCCCACTTTCCAGGGACCCCCGCTAATCTGGATAACTCCAACGAACATCCGGGTCTGCTCCATTAATTTTGAGCAAATACATAAACACGGCCTGTCCAAATGGCCAGGCCCCTCCAATGCTCTCCATAGGAAATGGACAACTTCATCATGGTCATAACAGCGGTTCCCACCTTCCAGGGACCCCTGCTCATCATTTGGATAACTCCGACGCACATCCGGGTCTACTCCATCAATTTCGAGCAAATACATTTAAAAACAAGGTATGCATCTATTTTTTTATGGATGAAAACCAATCTTAAAGACTATTCATCATGCAGTCCCTACAATGGATAATAGTTGGACATTGAATGATTAAAAAAATTAACCACTTCTGCTGCTTTTCTGCATATACACAAGATTCAAAGGCTGAAAAATTACCATTGAGTTCATGTTTTATGTTCGGTTAGTAGAGACGGACAAAATCTTTATACCATATCACCTACAACTTATGAAAATTTCAAGTAAATTGTACAAGGTTTATAATAATCTTAGTGTGCGAAAAATGTTTGAGTATGTGCATTTCAGTGTGAGTTATTTCTCTAATCACGATAGCCTTGGGAGGGTTGATGAAAGGGCTTAGCTACATGCCCTAGAGGGGGGGTGAATAGGACAATGTCAAATAAAACTTATAACAACGGAATAATAAAAGATATAAAGCACAATGCTGAATATAAAACAATCACAATAGCCTAAAATATAGAGATTGATACTTTATCAGTTCTAAGGACAACCTTACACCAAAAACAAGAGGTTTAAGGTAGGACAACCTTATTTCTAGAACGTCCTTTGTATCACGAACCAAAGAGGAATAATAAGTAATGAAATCAAAATAACTTACAGAAAATAAATCCTAAGTTATTACAACATTCATCCACACTTGCTTGAAGTGATTACAACATTCATCCATAAACACAAGCCACAAAACCGAATGAATAAAGGAATGAAAGAATGAAGCACATCCACAACACAACGATATATAGTGGTTCACCTGTGTATACACCAACTGTTATCCAACAGCCACACAGATTGCTACTCCACTCTTAATATCCTCACACAGGGGATATTAGTATGAACTATCAAAATAGCTTTCACAGGTTCACCTAAAACCTTCACAATTGTGTCTTTGATCTCGGGCTTACACAATCCAAAAACCCCACAATCTGAGTTTTCTGGTTCTCCTCAGATAACCAATACAATGAGATTTTTCTAGGGAATCTCAAACAAAAACCAGAGAAAGTAAATTACAAAACATGTAAAATACCTGAATCACCTTTTATAGAAGCCCAGTAGAACCAATCGGAGTAGAAGTTCGATTCGAAGTTCAAAGTCCAATACTCACTTTAAGAATGGTTCTAAGTCTAATTGATTTTAGATCAAATGGGCTAGATCTATTTGATTTTGAATCCAAGAAGAAGGAATATCAGAAATTCTCCTTTTCTAATAAGATTGGAATGTAGATCAAAATCAAATAAAAATAAGCTAGCAAAAGGAATATTAAATAAGCACAATGTAGCTTAAAATAAACATAAACTTATCTCAGATAATAGCCTAAAGAATGCTTGAATAGAATTGATTTCAAGTGCTAAAACTCTAAAGTTCGTGCTCTATTTATAGCCAGAAAAATCCCGTCTACGACTGGTCTTAGGATCCTAGGACTGGTCGTAACATCAAAGATTTTCAAAAGATTTCTGCGAGATAAGATTTTCAGTTCCACGACCGGTCCTGGGTGGTCTACGACCGGTCGTGGGCCACCTATGACTGGTCGTATGACCTCAAAAATGGTTGCTGGAGTTTGAGTCGTAGGGCTACGACCAGTCGAAGGATGAGTCGTAGAACTCACAAGACTGGTTGTAGGAAGTCCAGGACTGGTCGTAGGACAGCCAGAAAGATTCAAAAATCTTCAACTACCTAGGACTGGTCCTGAAAAACTTAAGACTGGTCGTAGCAAAGCTAGGACTGGTCTTGAAGTCCCTAGGACTGGTCTTAGAACACTCCAAACAAGCATATTAAAATATATGAGTTATGTATCCGGAATGACCTACAATAAAGCCCATCCTAAGGTCAATCTAAGGTCAAACAAACCTTAAAAGTGAGATGGACATTGAAAGTCTGTTCTCTCAGATGACTCTTAAGAGAAGCTTGTGAATATACAAAACTTGTAGTAGGCCTTCATGAACTTGATCTTGACTTGACAAAGTCTTCTAGTAAACTTGAACTTGATCAAATCTTGAACATGCAAACTTGAAAACTTCTATTCTTGATTTCTTCATCCAAACTTGAAAACTTTCTCCATTTAAGATCTTGTCTTGAAATGTGATGTCTTGATATGTCTTGATTGCAATGAATAGACTTCAAACATAAAACACAAGATATACAAGACATATATATAGGTTTTGGCACCACAAAATTTGACAACTAAAGGGATATGAAATCATAACACTTACAGTTGATACTAGGGATGGGTTGATTATAAGAGGCCTGATTAAAACTGCATTGGGTTATCTTGCCAGACATAATCATTTCAGGACCAGCAAGATAACTCAATATAGTTTTAATTGGCCTCTTGCAATCAACCCATCCCTCGCATCAATCCTCCCAAGGCCATCATCATTAGAGAAATAACTCAGACTGAAATGTACATACTTGGAAATTTTTTAATCTCCAAGATTACTGTAAACCTCGTACAATTTACTTAGAAAATTTATAACATGAAATAGTACATGAGTGAGAGAAGACAACGTAACCTTTTATACAGAAGCCAGAAATTGATAGGTTGGGATTGTCCTATCGAGGAGATTCTTGGGTGTAGTCCATCTGCTGTTGGGACAAACACACATGGGTTTGGATTATTGGACCATGGACCCCACCTGTCATTGAAGACCAAGGATTAAAATGGTGTGACAATCTATATGTAGTAAGATATATATATATAAATCCCTTGTGTAGTATTTGTGGATAATGTGTAGTTGTGTACTATTATTTATACAAGAACATGTCTTGACTATATATGGACACACATGCTAAGACATACATATGTGAGATTGGTGAAGCTAAATTTCAATGGATCACATTAACTCGACAAAATTAAATGTCAGGGTCAGTCTTGGGGTGTTGTCATTGCACTATTAGCTCATATATGGTAGTTACACATATGATGAACGGTTCCAATCTTTGGATCATCTGTACATGTGGGCCCATGATGGTGATCCTGAACCAGCACATAGGGAAAGCAAAACCCATAAAGAAGATCTACTCCTAGCCAAACAGCCACACAGACTATAACAACCATCAAACTACATTCATACAAGTCATAAAGAAACAAGATAAGGAAAAAAAATAAGGCATCATTTTTTAATCCATGTCTTAACCCGATCTGTTGGATTCCTCACAAACATCACGGTGCCCCCTTTACTTCCCGCCTACTATGACAGGAAACCCTCTCCTTACCATAGCAATTCTCATTTTGGATGCAGATGAGGCAGATACTCACCATCTCTTTAGATACTCACCAATATTGGACATTTATTTGTCTAATTTAGACCACTTATTCTTTTTCATTTACCATTCCTTTTGATTTCCACACTTTGACACCTAGGATCATTCAGTTGGTATGATTTTCAAGTTGTCGCTGACTTATAATTGGCCTTATTTATCTGGATGGTTTCAATTGAGAAACATAAATGCCTGGCTACACGTATACACATGCATGGATTTTAACACCCTGTAAGCGTATGGAATGAATTGTTTCAAATTGTGCTTTCACATAATCATACATATGCATGGATGTGAATAGCTGCCAGAAGCATATCAAATGAATCCCTTCAAAATGTATGTTTATTGATGCAACACTTCATCTTGTCTAATAATGTAAAAATTAGGTATAAGAGCGCAAGGAAATTCATAATGGAGTGAGAATTTGCCTGATGTTCATCCCTACCTAGAAAACAAAGACAGCATCAGGCACTGTTTTAATGTACTTTGATTTGGGTGTACTGAATATTCCTCGCAAAGGTAAGCATCCATGTCTTTGTTGTGTTTAGTGCATAAGTCTCTGTATATGTCTTTGTTGTGTTTGCAATATGTTTGGTATATATTTATCATAGATCATCTTCTCAAACTTACTCTGAAGGTATGATCGATGTCAAAAGGGTTTTTTTCTTTTCTCTTCTTTTCTTTTCTTCTCTTTCAATGGCAGGCATGATGCAATGTATAAAATATGAGAAATGTGATGGCTAGTCAGTAGAGTAGGATATCAAACCCAACTCTCTCCAAAAGCACCAATGTGGTGCCTTCATGAAAAGATCCATATGGCCCAGAAAATAGGTTGGTCTATCAGAAGGCCCTTGCATGTATGAAGAAAATGGATGGTTAAAGCATTGGCCAGTACTCCAGATTTGACATGCAAACAAGCCCCAACTGACGAATACTAGAAAAAGGCCTGCTTATTGAGCCATGACACATATAAGGTGGGGCCTTGTAACACCCCGAATTTTGGCCAATCTGGGATTAAACGTCCTTAGGTAATGGGTCAACTAAAACACCTGAAAAATCACTCAGAACCCAATTCCATGGCCAAAGAAATCACTTAGGATTAATTCCTTTAGAAACTAAGTATAAGTTAGCTAGCACAACGCTAGAGTAGCTGGGAAATAGTCCCTGATCACTTTAAATACGTTCTACAAGACCCAAATCGAGTAGAACCAATGACTCTATAATACTCTATAACCTCGGATCAAACTCTAAGCATGTTTGTTCTCTGGACCACTTTGAAACTTTGTACTGGATCTAGACTGCGCGTCGAAAGTCCGATACCTGCTATCTTAGACCGTTAGAACCGCCTAGCTGGACTTGACAATCATTTCGAAAATTAAGTCCAACCGATAATCACAGGCTATTTCATTGAGCCCGGACTGAAGAGAGTACAAATAGGGACAGAATTGGAATTTTAAATTCAAATCTGGCACACGACTTGACGCATCAATATTAAGCGTTCTGACCGTCAAAATTCAGCCAAATTACACCCTCAGATCAGGAAAAATTTTTATTTTATATCATGAGATTTGTAGGCCTGATCTACGTGCGGTGACCGCTGAACTGAAACTGGACTGCCACGTGCGATCTGCGAACCCTGCCGGACTGAAAACTTGATGTGTGCTAGATCCAGTATGCATGAACTTAAGTCCGATCGCGTTCGGCCAGGGGACCACCAGAAATCATCTTTTGGACTGAAACAGCCCTGACTTGGATATGCCCTAAGTGAACTTTGTTCCTGAGCCTGTTTTGGGCATTTTTAAGCTTATAAAAGGGGTTGAAACCCTCACTCCTCTCTCCCATCCGAATTTGAGAGAAACCCTAGATTGGGAGAGAGAAAAGGTGAGAGTTTATGAGAGAGAGTAGGAGAGAATTTTCCTGCCTTTGTGCCGCCTGTTGCACGTACTTTAGCAACATACTTCAATCACCTAACCGGCGATTCCGCCGTGTTTTCAGGTAAGAAATAGCCCTAGAAGTTGCTGATTTGAGGTTCGCTAGGATTCATAGCATGTTAGCTGACGTATCTTGTAAATTAGGTTCTCTTATCGCCGTAGACGAAGCGTATACGCTCCGTTCGAAACGACACGTTTATAAGAGACAAGGTGCGGATTTTAGACGTTTTGATTGACTGTTTCCAACGCTTTCAATGTCATTTAATAGTAGATTATCGACGGCAACACCGTTTGACATGTACAACATGCTGTCCGTTTCCTGTTTCGTAAACCGGCGAAGAATATGAGATTTAGGGCATTTTAGTCATTTGTAGGAAGTACTGATTTCATTCATATTTTTCTGATGTGATTGACATGATTTGTTGCGCATTAGAATGTTAGGAATGCGTGCATAATTATTTTGGCGAAGAGATTCGCCTAAATGCGCACTTCGGGTCGACATACTATATGTAGACTTAAGTGTGTAGTGTAAGTGTTTGTATTAATGCTTGTATTAGTATGTATTGAATTAAATGGTGTTATGGATTAGTTTGAGATTTATTTCTCAATTAATATGCTGTTGTAAATGATTTCTTACATGTTAGCTATATACATGATTTCATTATATGTATGAAATGCATGTGCTTGATGATTTGCTTAAGTTGTATGTTACAACATGTGTTAACATGCTCATATGGTTGTATTTCATTTCCAATACTTTCACATGCTTTTCTAATGTGATTCCACATGTTTGGGACTATACTTAGTCCAGGCAGTCGGTAACCGAGCGAATTCGTGGTTAGCTTATCTTCACCACGAACGACGCGTCGATGAACGCGAGCCATGTTTTGGAGTTGGCGGCAGTGGTTAGGCCACACGAAGTGTTTTATGCACTTCATATCGTTCAACTTGAGATGCGATCATGCTAGTTGAGCCCGTCAAGTAACCCGACTGGCCATTGTATGTTCACCCTGCATGAGTCATAACTGCTTGAACCTAGGGTACTGAACTTACCATTGTAAACCCTGTTAACCATGGTACCTTGATCCACGAAGACTCATGAGCCGGGCATGGTGGTATGGGACACCGTGGTTGAGCTGTCGGCCTACGCTGGGGCCACAAACCTCCCCGTAGTGACCAGTGAGCACCTAGTCTCGTGAGCAGATTATGGTGGTATGGGACATTATATCCTTACTGTCGGCCTACACTGATCAGGCGACGAGTCCTTTGTAGTGACCGCGAGCGTATTTTGAGTCTACGGGAGGCGACGACCCTTCAGTAGCAGTAGAGTACAATAGGCCTGTATTGATAAGGTGATGGGGGAGCGGAGCAATGAGTGCATGCAACAGCCCTGACAGCCCTTGCAGCGACCTATAAAAATATACCTCGTATGAGATTACTAGGAGTGATGACCCTAAACAGGATCTGTGTTGGGATTGATATAAGGGAAGTACCTTAGTTTTCCAATCCTGCTGTTTGAATGGACTAATAACAACTCAAAAATCATATCACCATAACATTACATGTTCCTGGAAGATGTGGAGCAATTGAGGGTCGATTGCATGCCGCGGTCGTAAGATGGTGCCGTATGAGGGAGATCGTCGGTGAGGGCATACATCCCGTCATGTCATATTGCATTAGCAACAGTATTAGGATTGTTTGATTTACTGCTTTACTATTATCGCATGATTGATTTGAGAATATGTTAATCCTTGCTCTATTATTCTACTGAGTTAGCTACTCACTCCCACGTTACGGGATGGTGTTTTCGGACACCCACCAGTCCCTTTTGTGATTGCAGATGATGGCGCTGCTTGAGAAGTGGAGCTAGACTTGATGATGAGGAGGAGGATCCCTCCTTTATGCTTGTTTTGATTGACGGGATTACAGGGAGGTTGATTAGATACCTTGACACTTGTTATTTTATATTTTTAGAGCACTCATGTATATTCTTTTATTTACTTTAGAAGTATACATGTATGTATATAACCTGGTAACATGTTCACACTCTAGAGACATACAACAGTTTATATATGTTATACATACTATCACAGTCTTCCGCTTGTAAATTTAACTGTCTCTGGAGTATGATGTGCTGTTCTGGATTAATGTCACTCATGTTTAATACATTATCACAGATAACATTCAATCATACATATCTATGTTGCATAAATAACATTTTGGAACTCGGGAGTTGGATTTTTGCTCGACCCCCCGATTTTCGGGATGTTACAGTCCTGCCTCAAAAATAGGTCATATTTAGCCCACATCCGTCCCATTGGCATAAAGGGAAGCACAAGATTCAATTTTCTTCTCTCCATACATGCAAGTTTTTAGCCTACAGAAAATAATGTAGATTTTTTTAAAAAAATAAAAAATTAAAGGTTTCCACTGTCCAGAAGCGTCATTGGACGAGTATGATTCGAAATCCTTATCTCGCAATAGCCATGGCAGGGGCAGCTCTAAAAGCATTACAATGCAATTCTTTTCAGAATCATATCTATACACATGAAACTAAATAAAAATGTTTACTGACAGAAACATACTACCCAACACCGACGTTATGGACACTGTTTATGCATACTAAACAAAGAAAAGGCTTTGCCTAAGCTTTTAACATACAGTATCCAACAATAATGATGTTTCTCAAATGAGCTATTTAAAAAACATGAGCTTTTGAGATTACAGTATCCAACAACAATGATGATTCATCAAATGAGCTATTTAAAAACATATTGAAATGCATTTAACCACATTCCTTCCTTTGAGGAAGAACTTGACCAAATGGGCTATAAAAAATCCATGCAACCAAACAATTAAGGCATGTTACATAATATTCCGGCCACATTTTTAAATTAGATTCATGCAAGTACAACAGGACAAAATTAACCATGTAAATATCCATGTTCCCATTGCATGAGCATCATCTGTGCTCTTGAATGTTGACAGCGTTGGCCCCACCGTGGCCATTCCATTAATAGTTATGGGGTCCATGGACACCATTAAAAACTTCCTAGGGTCCAATGTAAGGTCTATTTGTCATCCAACCCTAAATCCCCAAATCCCCAAATCCCTAAATCCTCAAATCTCTAAATCCCTAAATCTCCAAATCCCTAAATCCCCAAATCCCTAAATCAGTATTGAGATTGAGAGAGATTGATAGAGAGAGAGATACCTCACGGTCAACCGAGCTTCAGAGAGAGAGAGAGAGAGAGAGAGAGAGAGAGAGAGAGAGGAAGTCTGGGCGTGCGTGGGTAGGGCATCCGACAATGGTCCGCGAGAGAGAGGAAGAGAAATACAGAGAGACAAAGGAGGTAGAGGATGCGAGAGAAATAGAGAGGGGACAAGGAGGAGAGATCAGAGAGAGAGGAAGAGAGCATCGGCGAGAGAGAAGAGGGAGAGGAGGGTGAGAGCGCTGGAGGAAGAGAGAGTAGCTAGAGAGAGAGAGAGAGAGAGAGAGAGAGAGAGAGAGAGAGAGAGAGAGAGAGAGGTTATGTTGTTTGGGTGTAGGGCATCTCTTGAACGCCCTACTTTGACTGACGTCCCCAAGTTCTGTGGGCCCCACTATGATTATTTGTTATATCCACACCGTCCATCCATTTTGAGATATCATTTTAAGTCAGGAGCCTAAACCTAGGGCTGATAAAAATCTGTAGTGGACCCCACCACAGAAAACAGTGGGGAGAGTGATTCCCACCATTGAAACTATGTTAAGGCCCATCGTGATGTTTATTTGAAATCAAACCTGTTCAAATGTTAAAAAATACCTTAAATATGGTAAAACATAAATATCATCTTGATATAAAACTTTTGTTACCTCTAAAAGTTTTTAATGGTGGGCATCACTATCCCATTATTTTTTGTGTTGGGGCCCACTGGAGCTTTGGATTTAACTCGTTCTTTGGATATTGCCCTAAAATGATCTCTACAAATGGATGGAAGGTGTGGATATAAAACATACATCATGGTGGGGCCCAAAAATGAGAGTATATAAAATATCAGGTGGACCACACCATATGAAAACAATACTGATTAGATATCCATCATTAAAATCCTCATAAGGCTGTACCATTTTTTTGGCATCCAATCCTATTAAACGAAGCAGATGTAAGGTTGTACTGTTTATTTGGCATCCTTTAGAAGTTTTCAAGGGTAAGCATTCTATGGATCCTTTAGATTTTCTTCATTTTGAGCTTAGCACAGATATTTTCAAGTCGATAGTTCTCAATAACATGTTCAAATAATTTAGTGCCAATTCATATTTTAGATATGAAAATCCTGAACTTAGTTTCTTTCGTCATGGTAGTTTAAGGCCTATTTATGATCTGCCTGCATCCCTGGTTAAAAGCAACACTTTTGTATAAGGAGCATTTTGACTAATAAACCATGCCTTGATTCCTTGTTAAACATGAGAAAAGATCACATAAGGGCCCACCACCTTTTATGCCAATACATCATGTTGGTAAGACATCCCAGCCGCACAAAATATGGGTCGTACCATGATCATTTCATGTCATCAAAATTTGGTCCATTTACTCACTAGGTGAGTAACACTCCTGCATTGAGTAGGACCATTGGCTTTCGATTGATTTCAACGATGCGGCCCATCCATTGAAAGGAGCAACCTGATTTGCCACAGGTGGCCCACTTTTTACTTATGGGGATGTATGTGAAAGTCTATATTTGTCTAGTTGGTGCAGTCTTTCTTCAAGTGTCCAACCTTCCCACACTTGAAACAAATCAAGTTTCGGGATCGACTACCCCCTTTCATCCAATGCCTTTGTTGGCCAGATTGGGAACATTTCCTTAGTTGTGCTACCACACCGTTTGTGGTTTCTCCTTGTGACCCAAGTTCTTTGATCTACAGATGATGACCCACCTTGTCAACTTCACTTCCTATACTAGGCAACAGTTGAGATCCTTTCCCATTTGATGTATTAAATGATGCACTCTCTCATCCATTAACATCTCCTGCACCTCCATCTGTATGTAAATCGGGCTCCTTGCTAGGCAGATGGTGGCCCACCGAATCCACTTGGAATCCTTCACCAGAAGATGATGGCGGCCCTTTATCTGTGAATCCATGGAGTAACATACCCTCCAGTGCATTACCATTTCCTCCTGCCCCTTCATGTAATCCACGGGGAGGGGAATCACACTCTTGTCTATAGGGAGCAAACCCACAACCAAAGCTATTCACCCAAACTCGTTGCGGGTTTTGGGAAGGTTTATATATATATATATATATATATATATATATATATATATATATATATATATATATATATATATAATAATAGGGTGTCCCCGTCCCTTTAAGGTGAGACCATTCCCTGCAGATGCACAAAAACCGAGTGCATAAAAAAATCCACATGGAGGGAATTGAACTCGGTTGTTAAGCGTCATAAGCATATGCCTATAGGAGTAGGATCAAGCTTCCAAAGAAAGAAAGAAAAAAAAAAAGAACGAATGGACAGGTGTACGCTTACTAGTGAAAGAAAGAAATTGAGGGTTAAAATTTTAGGAATATTGAGATGCGATAATTAAAAATAAAAACCTACCCTGATACACAGCGTGTTGAACAGAGCAACGAGTCGAGTCAGACCAAGTTAGGGTTAACCTGACTCGACCCGATTTTGAAATAGACCTTGTCTGAAATCGACCCAACTCGATACCAAGTCCAGCATGCCTGGCTTGATCTGAGTTTAGCTCTGGCCTGGACTAATCTAGATTGAGTCCGACCCGGTCACAGGTACCAAGTCGAGTCAAGTTAGGTCAGGTGTGGCGAGTCTCTCCAGATGTGGAGATTAAAAAAAAAATTGGGATCAACCCACATTGTTCATCCATTTTTTGAGATCATTTTAGAGAATTATCTGAAAAATGATTCATATCCAAAAATTAATTAAATGATTCATATCCACCATTAAAACCCTTATAAGGCCCACTGTTCTTTTTATTTGACATCCAATCTGTTGATTTGGTCATATAGGCCCAGATGATGAGAAAAAATAAAAAACCAGCTTGATCCATTCATTAATGGTGGTAAATAAACCTTACATTGGACCGTAGGAAGTTTTTAATGGTGTGGTCCACCTAATATTTGTATTGCCATGTGATATGTCCAGACCTTACAAGATCCTCTAAATTCCCAAGAATATTTGATATTATTAGTCTTAATTTCATTTTTAAATCCCAATGATGTGTGTCAAACATCAACACCATGCATTTGATGAGTCCCCTTTAAATTATGGGATATCCCAAAAATCATCCGTATACGGAACTCCGTTGGGCCATACCATCTAAAATTACGTGAAGACACGCCTAAAACATATAAAAGCACTTGGTGGGCCCCACCTGAAATTTGGATGCGCCTGAAACTTGGTATGACCCCTCATCCAATTAGCGCACATATAATGGATGGGCTAGATTTGTGGACCACATCTTTGTGGGACCAAAAAATAAGACTCATGTTTTAATGGAGGGTAACTCCTCGTAACTTTTGTATGTGGTGTGGCCCACACAAGTCATAGATTGAATTGATTTTTAATCCCTGGGCCCACCATGGGATGATGCATCTGACTGATGGGGTAGATTTTTGACACGCATCATGGTGGGGCCCATAGATCCATACCAGAAAATCAGGGAGGCATGCCTAAAATTTGGGCATGCTCTCAAAAGAGAGACCCGCCCAAAAAACCCCATTTGGTCGATCACTCTCTCTCTCTCTCTCTCTCTCTCTCTCTCTCTCTCTCTTCTCTCTCTCCCTGATAGATGCTCTGAAATTCTTGCATCTCCTCGGACAAGGCAAAGCAGATCTCTTTGATTTGAGGTAGATTTCTCCTCATTTTTGTCTAATTTTTGATCGTATTGGATTTCCTAGCATTTCTTGTTGAGTGCTTGCTCGTAGTTACATACCCCATGGATGGTGGGATGGTTAGTCTTCTTTTGTCACCAATGCGCATACTTGAGGATTTACACAGATAAAAGAGTAAATCACAAGAGGTAAATGAAAATTAAATAAGTGATTCATCTTTTCAAGTAAAATGAAGTTAAGACAGCTACCAGCAATATTAACATCCCAGCCCTTTATGACCTGACCTATACCTGTAACAAACAATCCCACTGTTTTTCAGTCGCGCTTGTAACCATCTAAACAATTAAACAAATAAACAAAGAAAAATATTTGCTTTGCAGCATAAGATTAGGTGAACTATAACAGTACCTAGAAGAAACTTAAAAGGCCTTTGGCTAATATTAGAGTCAAATATCTGTCCATTCTTCTTTAGTCAGCCAATGTAGCAGACGAAGACCTGAAATCATGTTGTAGTTATCAAGTATTGTTAATCAGGCAATGTCATCAACAGTGACCTCAAATCAAGCACTAATATCAATCAATCAAAATTTATAGGAATGTATGTATTTGTTGCTGCCTGAGCAGGAAAGTTGTGCAAAAGAACTAAAATGGCACAGGGAAATTTACTCTATTATCATTATCTAAAATGATAAGATAATAGAAAAGAAAGAAAGAAAAATGGGGGGATTTACTCTATTTCCTGGGGAAGCTCTTTTGCCATCTGGTTTGTCCATTGATAGCTCCTCAATAACCAATCCATTGGAGAAGGTCCTTTCTTTCAATGGTTGTACTTCAACTTTCTGTTCAAGTGTCTCCTTAACTTTTGTCATGGCATTCCCAAACTCCACCTGGTTTGCATCAGCAACAACATTCTCTTGGGTCTTTCTCTTCTTCTTCTTCTTCTTTTTCTTCTTCTTAGAAACACTCTGACTATCGGCAGCAGCAGAGTCTACATCGACAACAAGACTCCTGCACAATTAGAGAGAGAGGGAAGAAAGATAAGTTAACAGAATATAGCACATTACTATAGTATAAAAGCAAGCAGGAACTGGATGATCAAATCTCACTTCGCATTAGGTATTTCCTCCTTTGGTTCATCCCCAACAGTGACATCTTGGTCCATGTTATCTATATTTGAGTCCTCTAGCTGTGATTTCTGGTCATTCAGGGCATCCCTCTTGTTGTCATCTATAGCTGCATTTTGATCTGCAGTTTCCTTTTCCTCAGTTTATAAAGTTGGTACATTAGCTTCGACTTCAGGATTTTTTTCTTAGCTTTTTCTTTCCTTTTCTTCTTTGACTTCCCACGCTTATCAGCAACAACTTCACCAGATGGTGTTGTGGAATCATCTATCTGCTTAGCTCCGTTGCATGCACGAGTCGAACATGGTAAAGGAAAAAGGAACAAATATAACATTCAGATAACATAGATAAAAAATGCATAGGAATGGATCTATCCAAATACCGCCATTTCCTTTCTGGCCAGCATTCCATTCTGGGTGGGCCCTTTCTTTCTCCTTTTAATGGATGCTCGTGGGACCCATTCACATTCGCCCAAACTCCTCATCTTCCATCAAAGAATCCATCCATCCAATTCATGCATCTTCCCATTTGTATATGGACTACAATATAGATTTTCCTTCCAGACATACATTTTGAGGCCAACATTGTAGGCTAAGATTGTCCAAATGGGAGAATTCTTTGAAGCAACACCCACAGTGGGGATCCCACCAGATGAGCAGTCTAGATCAGTAAACGCTTTGCCTTAAATATTCGAGAAGGAAGCCATAAGCAAAGGATATGAATCTTTGCCATGCTGATCAAAACATTGATCGGTACCCAAATAGTAACCAGTAAGATGCATGCTTATCAGTCCGACAACAGAGAAAACTACCACATCATCCTCCTCAAATTCAAAATTTATGGATATCTCCAATGAAAAACAAACATGAGAGATTAGACTAGTATTAATCGAGGTGCATGAGCGTGCTATCTAACCTTTCGACACATTATATTTTGTATTGTGTCCATATCATATTTGTGCCTAACAATGGGGATTAAATGCCTTGGGTGAGGGAAGTTTTGTATTAGTATGATATTTGTGGCTATAATTTATTTGAGTGGTAATAACCCTCTAAAATGGTTTGGATGGCATATAAACATCATGGCCAGCTTTAAAAAGATCTCAATGGTGAACGTTTCCCTTTTTTTTGGAAAGGATAACTTGGGCTTTGGATCAATCTTATTTTTAGGTTTGTCCCTTAACATGAATGATCTCCCTTTAATGAATGATCTCCCTCTATTACTAATGCAGCTTATATTGTTCCATTGCCTTCTGTTGCATATAATTGTCCTTGAAAACCTTAATGAGCTTGTATATTATATTTTCTTATCTTAAATTAATATTGTGATTAAATAATTTATAGTTGTGACTTATAATTTATAGTTTTGTAAGTTAGATAATTAGTTACTCGTTTGAGGATTTCTATGTGGCCATAGATAGATATGGTGTGTTTTTAGTGGTATAGAAATCGCTCAAATTGTCCCATTTTGGATAGTTCAAGGTTAGATCGATAGTATGCTTTCATATAATCTATTTCAATGTTCATGCCCGATCCGCGGTCCATCTCCTCATTTCTCTTTGGATATGTTTCTTCCGTTCTGTATCCAATACCAAATATCTTTACATTGCTTTAGATATTTGACATCAGAATGTAACGTAAGATAAACTTATCTGGAGAGGCATGGGGAGATTCAACTTATCTGGAGAGGCATGGGGAGATGCTGCCGGATTTTTGGTGTGGACGTTTAAATGGGAATATGAAAGTATTACAATTTATCCAACCTTGAATGAGTAACTAATTTAGAATTTCATTGTATTAGCTTAAAAAATGTTGAAGCAGACCCGGATGTGCATCAGAGCTATCCGGATGTTGAACGGGGGTCCCTGGAAGGTGAGAACCGCTGTTTATGTTCAGGTAAGATAAGATGCATGATTTTCCTTTTCAATTGTTCGTCATAGACTGACAGTACTTGTTTCAATTTTCTTGATGGATGATGAATGTATTTACAAATGTAAATGAAAATAAACAACTTATGATATATATATATATATATATATATATATATATATATATATATATATATATATATATATATATATATATATATATATATATATATATATATATATATATATATGTTATCAATGGAGGATACCTTGGTTAGGGGGACATGAAATTCTTGTAGCTTATGGTATGGTGCCCCAATATAAGTTATATGTTACTAGTATGTAGTAGATAATACTAGGTTCAATAGTAGATAATACTAGAGAACACCTAAACCTGATCCTAAACCCGAAACCGAACCTGATTCCCTAAACTTAGACCTAAACCTATAACCTAAACCTAAACCTATGACCTAAACCTATAACCTAAACCTAAACCTATGATCTAAACCTAAAACTTATAACCTAAACCTATACTTATAACCTTAACCTAAACTTATAACCTATACTTATAACCTAAACCTATACTTATAACCTTAACCTAAACTTATAACCTTAACCTTAACCTAAACCTATACTTATAACCAAACCTAAACATTAACCAAAACTTAAACCTAAACTTAAAAACCTAAGCCTAAACTTAAACTTATAACCTAAACCTATAACCTAAACCTATTACCTAAACCCAATCCCGAACCCGAACCTTAACCTATAACCTATAACCTAAACCTTATCCCATAACCTATAACCTATTCCCATACCAAAAACCTAGAACTATAAACTAAACCTAAACTTATAACCTTAACCTAAACTCATAACCTTAACCTAAACCTAAACATAAAAGTAAACCTATAACATAGCTTAATCTTAAAGCTATCTCCATAGACTAACTCTAGTCTTTTCATTGTAGAGATGGATAAGAGTTGGATGTGAGCTAAGAGCAGGTTTGGCCCAGAGTATAAACAAGGGATTCAAGAGTTCATAGAATTTGTGCGAAATGGGGCAGATTCAGGGAATAAGATTAGGTGTCCATGTCGAAAATGCATGAACTTGATATATAAGACTTTAAAAAAAGTAGAGGATGATTTGTTCATAGTTGGGATTGACCCAGGTTACACTTGGTGGGTCCATCATGATGAAGATATGACCCATAGAGTTAAGGCCACTGAAGTCAATGAAGACCCAATTGTGCTAGATGCCGAGGGTAAAGATGTTGACGAAATGCAAGATATCATAGGTGATGTGTTCAGGGGAATAATTGTGGATACTAATTTTACAGCGATAAGTAGTAACCAAGATATTCCTCCAATGGGTGATATCGAATCAGATAAGTTTAGTAGGTTGTTGAGGGATGCGTAGCGTCCACTTTATCTGGGGTGTGAGAACTTCTCCAAGTTAAATTTTCTTACAAAGTTACTTCATTTGAAGACAATAAATCATTGGAATAACAAATCGTTCGACATGTTGCTGGAGTTGCTGAAAAAAGTATTATCAGCTAGTGAGACATTACCCAAGTCTCATTACGAGGTAAAATCCTTGATGCGAGACTTGGGCCTTAGTTATGAACGAATCCATCATGTATAAATGATTGTTTATTGTATAGGGAAGAGCATGATAAGGTTGAACAATGTCAAAAATGTGAAGAGTCTAGGTGGAAGTATGACAAAGCCGGGCGTAAGAAAATCCTACAAAAGGTGTTAAGGTACTTCCCATTGAAACCCAGATTATAAAGATTGTTTATGTCTCGTAAGACAGCTGAAGATATGAGGTGGCATAAGGAGAAACGCGTTCATGATGATAGTACCCTTAGGCACCCTGCGGACTCTAAAGACTTGTAAAAATTTGACAAGAAACATGACTAGTTTGCAGAAGATTCTTGCAATGTTCGACTAGGTCTTGCAAGTGATGGTTTTAATCCATTTGGTAATATGAGTAGCTCGTATAGTATGTGACCAGTGGTACTTATTCCCTACAATTTACCTCCTTGGTGGTGTATGAAGGAGTCATTTTTCATAATGTCATTGCTTATTCCTGGACCCAGGTCACCTGAGAATGACATTGATGTGTATTTGTGACCGTTAGTAGATGAGTTAAACGAGTTGTAGAGTCAAGGTGTAGAAAAGTATGACACATTTGTAGGACAGACATTTCGATTACACGCAGCGGTCTTGTGGATAATAAATGACTTTCCCACGTATGAAAATTTATCTGGGTGGAGCATGAAGGGAAAGTTGGCTTGTCCTACATGTGGTATTGAGACTTGTTCATTGTCATTGAAGCATGGTAGAAAAATATGTTATATGGGCCATCGTCGCTTCCTTCCGAGCGATCATAGTTGGCGCAGGAAGACGATGATCTTTGATGGCAAACAAGATCATAGGTCACCCCCGAAAGAGCTATTTGGAGAAGATGTGATACAAAAACTAAGTAACATTGGAGAAGTTATGTTTGGTAAGGCATCGTACTTGAAGAAGAGGAAACGTACAGTATTGGACTATAACTAGAAGAAGAAGAGCATCTTTTTTGAGTTACCCTATTGGAGTGATCTGAAATTGCTACACAACTTGGATGTCATGCATATTGAGAGAAATATATGTGACAATGTCTTCAGAACATTGATGAACATAGAGAAGAAAATAAAAGACAGTGTCAAGGCTCGATTGGATCTACAAGAAATGGGGTTAAGGAAAGAGTTGCACTTGCAACCACATGAAAATTCGTATACTATACCAGCAACCTGCTACATGTTGATAAAACTAGAGAGAAAGCGTTTATGTGAATGGTTAAGATCAATGAAGTTTCCCGATGGGTATGCGTCAAACATATCTCAGCGCGTAAACGTTACGGACTGTAAGGTAATAGGCCTGAAAAGTAATGATTGTCACGTCCTTCTATAACACCTACTGCCGATTGTGATTCATGGATTCTTGAGTAAGGATATCAGTGCGGCGTTGATTGAGTTGGGGATATTCTTTAAGGATTTATGTTCAAAATTGTTAAATGTAGATGTTATTAAATGACTGGAGAGGGACATTGTCGTAATCCTTTGCAAACTTAAAAGAATATTTTCACCTGTATTTTTTGATGTCATGGTACACCTAGCGATTCACTTACCGCACGAGGCGAAGCTTACAGGCCCAGTACAATATTGTTAGATATATTCGATCGAAAGGTGGTAGAACCTATTAAAATTTTTATTCATTCCGTAAACCACATATATCCATGTTTTCATGCTCTTAACATATTGGTTTTGTGTACAGATACCTTCACACACTCAAATGATTTGTGAGGAACAGGGCACGCCCGGAGGGATCCATAGTTGAGGCGTACATTGATAATGAGTGCCTTACATTTTGCTCCTTGTATCTTCGTGGCATAGAGACTAGATTCAACCGAGAAGATCGGAATACCAATGAAGGGTAGGAACATGAACAAGGACTCATATCTATGTTTGTACATAACGTTCGTCCTTTAGGATCCTCAATGTTTCAAGATATGGACATTGGGGATCTTGCAAAGGTGAGGTGGTATGTGTTGCATAATTGTAAAGAAATAGAGTCGTACTTAGAGTAAGTCTTCCACCTAATTATTATTTTCTCTGTAAACTCAGAACCTTAATGTTTCTTACTGATGGTATGTCATTTATGTGTAGCGAACACATAGACGAGATGAAGTCCAAATTCTCCACAAGTTATAATCGAATGCATCAGGATCAGTTTTCACAATGGCTTAAAAAACGTGTAAGATTTCACATTGTATCTCTCCACACTTAGAATTTTTGTTATATTGCACATTATTTGAACCTAAGAAAATTCCTAAATAATTACATTCTGTACATGATAATAAATGAAGACGTTGCGCATAAGCAACTCTGCGGATGCGTCTGATGCACTATACTCGCTGGCGTGTGGCCTTGATAGACGTGTATCTAGATATACAGGTTGTATTGTAAACAGGATTCGGTTCCACACCGAATAACGTAACAAATATAGGACCACACAAAATAGTGGGTGGTTGTGAAGGGAACGAATGAGGATGATGAAATTAACTTTTATGACATTTTGACGGATATTATTGAGCTGAATTATTGTATGAGAAAGCGTGTATACTTATTTAGATTCGATTGGTGGGACGTTGGAAATAAGAGGTTAGGAATGCAGACTGATAACTACTTTATAAGCATAAATTTATCTCGAAAGTGGTTTAAGGATGACCTATTTGTCCTTACTAGCTAAGCCGAACAAGTATTTTACCTCGTTGACACCAAGTTAGGCGGCTCTTGGCACGTGGTGCAGAAAATAAAGCCCAGGAACGTATTTGACGATCCCGAACCAGAAGTTGACGATAGCGAGGACGGGAGAAATGACACGTCTAGCGTTGAACAAGCAGATCAAGAAGATGTGCTGTCTGCATATACAGGAACTGATTCAAGTGTTGATATTAATGTGGTCCAACTAGACAGAGATGATGTGCCACCTGATCATGTTAATGCCTCAATAGTACATGACATTGTTAGAGATGATAGCGGTTTCATTGAGGGATCCATTGCAGACGATGAAGAGGAAATACTGATCAGCGATAGTGATGATGAAAAAGAAATAATCCTAAGCGATAGTGATACAGATGACGATTATCAAATGTACACATGATTTACATGTCATTTTTCAATTCGAATATGTATATTTAATATAGAATGACAATGTGTAATGGAATTTAACAGGATTATAGATTAAAGTTTACAGTTTTAATATATTCTGCTTATATTATAGTGTAATGGTCTAATCATATTTTAATCATCTCTCTAAGCATAAGTATAAATGTATGTACCATGAACATTACTTTTATAATGTTTTAGTATATTTCACTTGTATTGACATTGTTTAAATTTATAAGTTCGTAGCTTATACATATTCAGTGATGGCACCAGGTGGGAGAGTACGTCATTCGCGCACTGGATCTACCTCTTCTACCCGTGATGGGATGGAGTCAGCATCGCCGCCACATGTTGCATCGCAGTCCTCGGATCCCTCAGCCATGCATACATCGGGCACTGCATGTAAGTCTAGATATATACTTCTTTTAATGACTTTGGTTTATGTTTAGACTTACATATTTCTTTTGCAGCAACGTCGTCGACCAGTCGACGAGGATGTGGACCCACGCGTGGGTTACTTTTACAGCGACTTACACGTGAGGGTAGGGTGATGGTAGAGTTCCCACAGGACTGTATTAGACTTATTGGGAACAATGTCAGATTGTATACGTCGGAGG
Organism: Magnolia kwangsiensis; assembly: GCA_037074715.1. NCBI lineage: Eukaryota > Viridiplantae > Streptophyta > Magnoliopsida > Magnoliales > Magnoliaceae > Magnolia > Magnolia kwangsiensis. Next base: position 46,624,806 of record CM073586.1, on the reverse strand, counting down.
TCTATGTCTTATGCCGATCTATGTACCCCACCATCACCTCCCATTGGGCAAACGTGACAGATGATGTGCGGCAGCTCATTCGTCAGCGCCTTCAAGTAAATTTATATGTTATGTGTTTTATTTATATATGTATAGCTTGAAATTGATGGAGCAGACCCGGATGTACGTCGAAGCTATTCGGATGTTAAGCGGGGGTCCCTGGAAGGTGGGAACCACTGTTATGACCATGATGAAGCTGTTCATTTCCTATGGACAACATTGAAGGGGCTTGGCCATTTGGACAGGCCGTGTTTATGTATTTGCTCGAAATTAATGGAGCAGACCTGGATGTGCGTCGTAGCTATCTGGATGAACAGGGGTCCCTGGAAGGTGGGAACCACTATTATGACCATGATGAAGCTATCCATTTCCTATAGACAGAATTGAAGGGGCATGACCATTTGGACAGACCGTGTTTATGTATTTGCTCAAAATTAATGGAGTCGACACGGATGTGTGTCGGAGCTATCTGGAAGAGCAGGGGTCCCAGGAAGGTGGGAACCGCTGTTATCACCATGTGAAGCTGTCCATTTCCTATGGACGGCATTGGAAGGGATTAGCCATTTGGACAGGTCATGTTTATAATTGTATTTACAGAGACCACATCCTAAACCAAAACCTGAACCGATTCTCAAATCCAAAAACCTATAACCTAAACCAAAACCAAAACTTGTAACCTAAACCCAAACCCACACTCAAGTCCCAAAACCGATAACCTAAACCTAACCTTAACCTAAACCTAAACATATAACCTATAACCAAAACCAAAACCTATAACATAAACCAAAACCAAAACCTATAACCTAAACCCAAACCCATTCTTAAATCCCATAACCTATAACCTAACCTAAACCTATACTTATAACCTAAAACTATTTCCAAATCCCAAAACATATAACCTAAACCTTATCCTAAACATATAACCAATAACCAAAACCAAAACCTATAACCTAAACCAAAACTAAAACCTATAACCTAAACCCGAACCCATTCTCAAATCCCAAAACCTATAACCTAAACCAATACCAAAACCTATGACCTAAACCCAAACCCATTCTCAAATCCCAAAACCTATAACCTATCCCAAAACCTTAAGCTATAACCTAACCCAAATCTATACTTATAACCTAAAAATATTCCCAAATTCCAAAACTTATAACCTAAAATTAACCGTAACCTAAACCTAAACCTATAACCTATAACCTAAACAAAAACCTATAACCTTAACCAAAACCAAAACCTTTAACCAAAACACGAATCCATTCTCAAATCCAAAAACCTATAACCAAAACCAAAACCAAAACCTATAACCTAAACCCGAACCCATTCTCAAATCCCAAAACCTATAACCTAAACCAATACCAAAACCTATGACCTAAACCCGAACCCATTCTCAAATCCCAAAACCTATGACCTATCCCAAAACCTTAAGCTATAACCTAACCCAAATCTATACTTATAACCTAAAAATATTCCCAAATTCCAAAACATATAACCTAAAATTAAACTTAACCTAAACCTAAACCTATAGCCTATAACCTAAACCAAAACCAATAACCTTAACCGAAACCAAAACCTATAACCTAAACCCAAACCCATTCTCAAATCCTAAAACCAATAACCAAAACCTATAACCTAAACCCAAACCCATTCTCAAATCCCAAAACCTATAACCTAAACCAAAACTTAAACCTTACCCTAAACATATCAGCTATAACCAAAACCAAAACCTATAACCTAAACCAAAAACCAAAACCTTTAACCTAAACCCGAACCCATTCTCAAATCCCAAAACCTATAACCTAAACAAATATCAAAACCTATGACCTAAACCTGAACCCATTCTCAAATCTCAAAACTTATAACCTATCCCTAAATCTTAACCTATAACTTAACCTAAACCTATACTTATAACCTAAAACTATTCCCAAATCCCAAAACCTATAACCAAAACCTAACCTTAACCTAAACCTTAACTTATAACCTATAAACTTAACCAAAACCTATAACCTTAACCAAAACCAAAACCTATAACCTAAACCCGAACACATTCTCAAATCCCAAAACCTATAAGCTAAACCAAAACCAAAACGTATAACCTAAACCTTATCCTAAACCTATAACCTATAACCTAAACCAAAACCTATAACCTAAACCAAAACCAAAACCTATAACCTAAACCCGAACCCACTATTAAATCCCAAAACCTATAACCTAACCTAAACATATACTTATAACCCAAAACTTTTCCCAAATCCCAAAACCTATAACCTAAACCTAAACCTAAACTATCCTAAACTTATAACCTATAACCTAAACCAAAACCTATAACCTAAACCAAAACCAAAATCTATAACCTAAACCCGAACCCATTCTCAAATCCCAAAACCTATAACCTTAACCTAAACCTAAACCAAAACCTTATCCTAAACCGATAACCTATAACCTAAACCAAAACCTATAACCTAAACTAAAACTAAAAACTATAACCTAAACCCGAACCCATTGTCAAATCCCAAATCCTATAACCTAACCTGAACCTATACTTATAACCTAAAACCATTCCCAAATCCCAAAATCTAAAACCTAAACCTAACCTTAACCTAAACCTAAACCTATAACCTAAAACCTTAACCAAAACCTATAACCTAAACCTAAACCAAAACCTATAAACTAAACCCGAACCCATTCTCAAATCCCAAAACCTATAACCTAACATAAACCAATACTTATAACGTAAAAACTATTCCCAAATCCCAATACCTATAACCTAAACCTAACCTTAACCTAAACCTAAACCTATAACCTATAACCTTAACCAAAACCTATAACGTAAACCAAAACTAAAACCTATAACCTAAACCCGAACCCATTCCCAAATCTGAAAACCTATAACCTAAACTAAAACAAAAACCTAAAACCTAAACCCGAACCCATTCTTAAATCCCAAAACCTATAACCTAAACCTAACCTTAACCTATAACCTAAACCAAAACCTATAACCTAAACCAAAACCAAAACCTATAACCTAAACCCGAATCCATTCTCAAATCCCAAAACCTATAACCTAAACGAAAACCAAAACCTATAACCTGAACCTGAACCCATTCTCAAATCCTAAAACCATTAACCTAAACCTAAACCTAAAACCTATAACCTAAACCTAAACCAAAACCTATAACCTAAACCCGAACCCATTCTCAAATCCCAAAACCTATAACCTTAACCTAAACCTAAACCAAAACCTTATCCTAAACCTATAACCTATAACCTAAACCAAAACCTATAACCTAAACTAAAACTAAAACTTATAACCTAAACCTGAACCCATTGTCAAATCCTAAAACCTATAACCTAACCTGAACCTATACTTATGTAACACCCTGGAAAACTCCGTACTTGGACTCGAGTACCAACTCGACCAGAAATCGCGTAGGATTAATTCCTTTAGAAAATAAGTGTGAGATAGCTAGCGCAACGCTAGAGTAGCTGGGAAATAGTCCCTGATCACTTTAAATACGTTCTACAAGACCCAAAGCGAGTAGAACCAATGACGCTATAATACTCTAAAACCTCGGATCAAACTCTAAACCGGTTTGTTCTCTGGACCTCTTTGAAACTTTGTATTGGATCTAGACCGTGCGTCGAAAGTCCGATACCTACAATCTTAGACCGTTATAACCGCCTAGCTGGACTTGACAATCATTTCGAAAATCAAGTCCAACCGACATTCCCAGGCTATTTCATTGAGCCTGGAGTGAAGAGAGTGAGAATAGGGTTAGATTTGGAATTTGAAATTCAAATCTGGCATACGACTTGACGCGTTATTATTAAGCGTTCTGACCATTAAAATTCAGCCAAATTACACCCTCGGATCAGAAAAAATTTCTATTTCATATCATGAGACTTATAGACCTGACCTACGTGCGGTGACCGCTGAACTGAAACTGGACCGCCACGTGCGATCTACGAACACTACTGGTCTGAAAATGGGATGTGAACGACATCCGATATACATGAACTTAAGTCCGATCGCATTCGGCCAGGGGACCACCAGAAATGCCTTTTTGGATCGAAACAACCCCGATTTGGTTAGGTATCAAGTAAACATTGTTCCCAAACCTGTTTCGGGCAAGTTTTAGGTTATAAAAGGGGCTTAAACCCTCACTTCTCTCACCCATCCGAATTTGCTAGAAACCCTAGCAAGAGTGAGAGAGAAAGTGAGAGTTTGTGAGAGAAAGTGGGAGAATTTTTTCCTGCTGCTGCACTACCTGCTGCACGTGTTTAAGCCACGCAATCCAATCACTTTGCTGGTGATTTCGCCGTGATTCTAGGTAAGCAAATACCCTAAATACTTTTTGATTTGAGGTTCCGTCATTTCCATAGCGAAGTAGCTTATGGATCTTGTGTATTAGGTTGCCTATTCGCCGTAAACGAAGCGTATACGCTCCGTTCGAATTGATACGCTTATAGGAGAAAAGGTGTGGATTTTAGATGCTTTGATTGACTGTTTCCAACGCTTTCAATGTCGTTTAATAGTAGATTATCGAGGGCAATGCCGTTTGACATGTACAACATGCCGTCCGTTTTCTGTTTCGTAAGCAGACAAAAAATATGAGATTTAGGGCATTTTAGTCATTTGTAGGAAATACTGTTTTCATCCATATTTTGCTGATGTGATTGACATGGATTCTTGTCACATTAGGATACTAGGAATGCGTGCATAATTAGTTTGGCGAAGAGATTCGCCTAAATGCACACTTTGAGTCGACATACTATATGTAGACTTAAGTGTGTAGTTTAAGTGTTTGTATAAATGCTTGTATTAGTATGTATTGAATCAAATGGTGTTATGAATTAGTTTGAGATTGAATTCTCAAATAATATGCTGATGTAAATGATTTCCTACATGTTGGCTATATGCATGATTTCATTATATGTATGAAATGCATGTGCTTGATGATTTACTTAAGTCGTATGTTATAACATGTGTTAACATGCTCACATGGTTGTATTTCATTTCCATTACTCTTACAAGATGGCTGATGTGGATTCATAATTGTTTGGGACTATACCTAGTCCAGGCAGTCGGTAACTGAGTAAATTCGTGGTTGGCTTATCTTTTCCACGAACGACGCGTCGATGAACGCGAGCCGTGTTTTGGAGTTGGCGGCAGTGGTTAGGCCACACGAGGTGTTTTATGCACTTCATGTCGTTCAACTTGAGATGCGCTCATGCTAGTCGAGCCCGTCAAGTAACCCGACTAGCCATTGTATGTTCACCTTGTATGAGTCATAACTGCTTGAACCTAGGGTACTGAACTTACCATTGTAAATCCTGTCAACCATGGTACCTTGATCCATAAAGACTCATGAGCCGGGCATGGTGGTATGGGACACCGTGGTCGAGCTTTCGGCCTACGCTGGGGCCACAAACCTCCTCGTAGTGACCAGTGAGCACCTATGACTCGTGAGCAGATTATGGTGGTATGGGACACTATATTCTTGCTGTCGGCCTACACTGATCAAGCGATGAGTCCTTTGTAGTGACTGCGAGCGTATTCTGAGTCTATGGGAGGCGACGACCCTTCCGTAGCAGTGAGAGTACAGTAGGCCTGTATTGATAAGGTGATGGGGGAGCGGTGCAACGAGTGCGAGCAACAGCCCTGATAGCCCTTGCAGCGACCTACAAAATATACATCGTATGAGATTACTAGGAGTGACGACCCAAGACAGGATCTGTGTTAGGATTGATATAAGGGAAGTACCTTAGTTTCCCAATATTGCTGTATGGAAAGGACTAATAATAACTCGGTAATCATATCACCATCACATTGCATGTGCCTAGAAGATGTGGAGCACTGTGGGATGAAAGCATGCCGCGGGCATAAGATGGTACCGTATGAGGGAGATCGTCGGTGAGGGCATCCATCATGTCATGTCATATTGCATTAACAACAGTATTAGGATTGTTTGATTTACTGCTTTACTATTATCACATGATTAATTTGAGAACATGTTAATCCTTGCTCTATTATTCCACTGAGTTAGCTACTCACGCCCATATTTCGGGATGGTGTTTGCAACACCCACCAGACCTTATTGTAGATGCAGGTGAGGCGGCGATTCAGGAGGCAGAGCCGGACTATGATGAGGACCAGGACAAGTTCTCATATATGCGTACCACGACGGCTTTGCTTAGGTGACCTGGATTGGCGGGACTACTCAGTGGGACTATTTTGACATTTGATTTTTGTTATTTATATGTATATGAGACTCAGAGATGTATTCATACTTTGGAGACAGTCGAGATCTATTTTGTTTTCCATACAGTAATATGTATATCTTTTAGTCTTTCGCTTGCTTTTATCACTGAATCTGGAGTATGAATTGCAGTTTTGGTATACTTTTACTCATGTGAATGCTTTAACTCAGACAACATTGAATCATAATCATTTTTGTTGCATAAGTGACGGTCTGGAACTCGGGAGTTGAGTTTATACACGACCCCCGATTTTCAGGGTGTTACAAGTTGGTATCAGATCATGAATGAGATTTTACCGGGCCTGGGTTATGGTCACGCGACGTACACTGTCACTTCTTTTGACTTATATGGGTGCGAGAAAGGTCTAGAAACACTTATAGGATCGCAGATTCGGCAATAAGCGAAGTCTATTCGTATCGATCACGCGATCGAGTCCGTAACGCATCTAGGGTCGCGTTAAGCAACCTGAGTAGCTCCTAGGTTGTAGGTAGGTGGGTTGAGACATTCTTTGAATGATTCTAAACCCGTAAATATAAATCCTTGGGCTGTGGGACAACCACAACCCTTACATTCAATCGCTAGGGCTTAAAAACCCCGTTTCACTTAAATTCTTCAAAATTCTTCCTCTCACCACTCCATTCTTTAATTCTTTCTTATTATTTTCATGTTAGGCATTGATCTTAATGTAAAAATGATATAAAATCATACTTCAATAAAATTTTACAGTGAATAGTAAAATTTCATGAAAACTGGCCATTAGGCCATTCTAAGTTTGCAATATTTAGAAAATAATGGGCTAGATGGATGTAGTAGCTCCTTCTACCCCAAAATCATATGATGCATGATATAGGATTACATTCAGGTTTACAGATTGGCCCCAGAAAGCCTCGAATGGAAGTTTGGGCCTCCCTAGGTCAAATTACAATGATCTGGGGTGGGGACCATATATATTTGGAGTCCTTGGGGCAGGGGGGACCCAACCCATAGGGTCCCACCGGCAGGATGCACCACCGGCAGGCGATGCCATCGCCGATCCGGCGATGCGTCTCCGATGGGTGGGCCCCACTTGCAATAAATTTCGGGCGCATGCCCTTATGTGGCTAGGGTACCCCTCCCATGTGTGGGCCGACTGTCGAAAACCCCTAAAAAGGGCACTTCCTTCACAAACAGCCCCCTCCCTAGCTCCCTTGCTCATTTTCTTGCTGCCCCATCTCAAAATCGTGACCTCAAATCACTCCCAAATCATCCCATTGCTGAAAACGACCCCATCCCATACCCCCTACGTGATCAGCAACCCTCTCCCTCTCCGATCTCGTCCGTTGGAGCTCCTACAACCCCCAAAACATGATGAAATCGTGTGGAGCTCCATTTCCCTTTTTCCTTATCCTTTCTTTTTGAAAATCTACCCTAGGGGAGCTTGAAGCATCCCTCTACAACACCTAGATCTCCTTTTTTCTGTTTGAACAGCCATTTCTCTACATTTTTCCCATTTTCCATGGCTTTTGTTGAAGCCATTTTGGGTCTTTTATCTTTCTCCACCATCCTCTCTTTGATGGGAAAGAGAAAGACCGCAGCGGATGAGGCTAGGCCTAGTCGCCCTGCGCAATCAAGAAGACCGAGGGGTGGCACCCCTAGCTCAAGCGCCGCCACAAGTCCAAGCACAGCCTGAGAGTTCCATACAAAGCGGGATTTGGATCCCCATACTCAACTTGGGCAAGTGATATTGGCAGAGATGCCTCACGGTGAATATACTAGCCGTAAGGTGTTGTTTGAGGTGAACGTGGAAGGGCGACTCTTCGGCGAATTCTTATTGTTCAAGCACCTTGAAGCTGCACATTGGGGTCTGCTATTTAAAGCTCGTTCTCATGCTAATGTGAGCACTGTTCGTGCCTTCTACGCTTGTATCTAGAATCCTACACTGGAGCCATTGCAGTTCAAGATTCCATTTAGTAGAGACCGGATGGCTACGGTCGATGTTCGGTTGATAGCGTGACTTCTGAACGTGCCCCTTGGTGATGTTCATCTCAGTGCAAAGAATTTGAGGAGTAGGCATGAGCGAGATCGCCATACCAGGTTCCTATGTGATAGACTAGTTCTATGACAGCCTAACAATAGCCTCAAGGTGTCTCATATGTCTGATAATTTTCGTCTGTTGCACCATATTTGCACGTTCAACATGTATCCCAGGTCGACAAATCGCATTGAATGTACACGCCTTATGTTTGATTTCTTGTATCAGGTGGCCCAGGGAGAAAATGCGTGTATGGCCACTTTCGTCTTACGACAGATTATCCTCATAGCGAAATCAAGAAGAACATCTGAGTTGCTTCTATTTGGCCGACTTATATGCAGGATCGCGCTTGAGTTTGCTTATAGACTTGGGCCGGAGTTGCCAGTTCCGATTCACTGCATTGATGAGTCTACCATGGTCAAGATGAAGATCGGGTCTCAGTACCGTGAGACTCAGCTTGAGGAGGATAGCGAGGATGATTTTGATGATGAAGAGGATCCAAGTGAGGGAGAACCTGGAGCAGAAGTTGAGGAAGAAGTTCAAGAAGAGGTAGAAGAGGAGGCTCTGGATACAGATGAGATCCCTCCTCCTTCTGCTCAGGCTACTGGTGATGATCGCATTGCCCGAATTGAGGAGAGTCAGGTCGCCTTACGAAGGAAAGTTCAGGAACTTCGGGCTGAGGTCAAGGATACCAAGGCCGTTATGAAGAGAAAATTTGGCAAGGTGACTCGCACCTTGAAGGTGATCCTGTGCTGCTTGCAGGATAAGGGTGCTCCTCCTCCGTCACCCTACTCAGACTAGCGATGAGATCTTAGATGTTGTTGGTAGCAGTTAGTTGTTTCCTGCTTTAAGTTGTGTAAGCCTGTTAAGGCTAGTGCTTTACTTATGTTGCTGTTGTAACTTTAACTGTCTTAGTTCCCATGTACTTCTTGTCATGATGCTTGTAAGGAGATATCCCTTCTATTGTGATAATTTTGATTAAATGAAATGCATGGAATGCCTTTGACTCTTTATGTGAATGATTACGGTGTGTTTGTGCTATTGAGACTGACAAGGTTGCGCCCTATTTTGAATATAGGGAATGCCGCCGAAGGCTACACGGAGCACAGCTCGGCTTACATTGGGTGAGCCTATGGATCAGGCTCCTTCTCAGTCTGATGCTCATGCGGACCCTGCTGTGGGCCCGATTCCTGAGACAGCACGTGCGTCTCAGCCTACTATTAGTCCTGCAGTTGGACCACCGCCTTTCACACCGCCCTTCAGAGAGCAGTACCATGCGTCTTCTTCGATACAGTACATGCCACAGCCTGCTCCACCTCCAGATAGATTTGAACAAATGATGGCCATGATGCAGCGGCAGCAGCATCTCCTGACTACTGTAGTGGGGGCTCTAGCCCAGGGTGGGAGTGTGCCTCCACCTGCACCACCTGCGCATCCAGCTGAGGATGCCGATACATATGCTCCGGATGAGGGCATGACTCATCCTGTACCACCTGCTTACCCTGCGGGGAATGCCGCAGACACACGGGGCTTGCTAGAGCGATTCCAGCGCTTACGGCCTCCCACTTTTATGGATTCTCATAGACCCGAGGAGGCCGAGTATTGGCTCGACTGTGTGTCGAAGATACTACGGATGCTGCATTATTCAGAGACTGAGTAGGTCAAGTTGGCTACGTTCTTGTTCGAGCGGGAGGCTAGCTTATGGTGGGACAGTGTGTTGCATACCGTTGCCGCTGATTACATATGGACCTGGGGCAGCGTTCGAGTTTTTCTTCCAAGAGAAATACTATCCCCAAACGTATAGGCATTATCGAGAGAACGAGTTTCTGTGCCTCAGACAGGGAGGCATAACGGTCACTGAGTATGAGCATAGGTTCACTAAGTTGGGCAGATACGTCCCGACTATACTGGCAGATGAGCAGATGCACATACGGCACTTTTCAGAGGGTTTGCGACTGGAAATTCGGTCGAAGATGTGTTGCGTGAGCATTCCCTCCTACGCAGAGCTGATTCACATGTCCATGCGGGCAGAGCAGGATGTGGATCGACTTACACAATCTCGTGGCCCTATTGCTCCTAGGCCACGATCGGAGTTGCAGGACAGGCCCTTCGCGGGCAAGAGGCCTCGCATCGACCCTCCTTCTAGGGCTACAGCGCCGGTACCATCGATGCGGCGCCCCGATTTATCATGTACCTATTGTGGGGGATCGGGCCATTTGGCACAGAGTTGTTTTTCTCGGATGCGGGACAGTGGGTTCTCACCGCAGCAGAATATCGACCGTACATGCCCACAAGCTATATCAGCACCGCCTTTACGGTTGGCTCCTGTGCACCCTTCCTTCAGACCTCCGGTATCTCAGTTCAGGCCGACTTTATGGCCCATGGCACAGCGGACGAACAGGCCACAACAGGCATGGGTGCATGCCTTGACAGCTGAGGCAGCTGCGACAGAGACTTCTCAGCATTTGGCCTTTGAGGTCACTACCCACATCGGAGGTATTCCTATTCTTGTGATGGTGGACACAGGATCCACGATTTCATTGATATCACATGCCATAGTCAGGCGCATTGGGCTACCGACTATTAGGATGGATGGGGTGCGAGTTTATACAGCTCACGGGTCCTTTATAGATGCCACCCTGATGTGTGAGGGCTGTTTGGTGGATCTGGGGGGCAAGACGATGGCTCTTGATCTTGTCGTAGACCCGTCTCTTGTTTATCTAGACGTCATTCTTGGCATGGACTGGTTGACTGCAGCGAGGGCCGAGATTGACTGCAAGACTCGTATAGTGACTGCCTACGAGCCAAAGGGCGCATCCTTTACATTTCTAGTGCGGGTAAATCTCCCCTTCCTCATACTTACCTACGCTACTTTACTACGGGACGCTGGTGCCCAGATGCTTGAGCATACGCTAGTCGTTTGTGATTTTGGGGATCTGTTCAGGAAGATCCCTAGTTCGCCGCCTCGACGAGAGATTGATTTCACTATCGATCTGGTGCCTGGTTCCACACCCGTCTCACTGCCGACGTATCGCATGACACCGTGTGAGATGGAGGAGTTGAGGAAGCAGATTGATGGTCTGTTGGAGCTTGGCCTTATTCGACCTAGTGTGTCTACTTGGGGAGCACCAGTCCTGTTTATAAGGAAGAAGGATGGTTCGATGCGATTGTGTATTGATTATCGCAGGCTGAACCAGATCATGGTGAAGAACAAGTACCTTTACCCAGGATCGATGACTTGTTTGATCAGTTGAGAGGAGCGCAGTATTTCTCGAAGATTGATCTTCAGTCAGGATATCATCAGTTGCGCGTCTGGGATGAGGACATGCAGAAGACAGCATTCAGGACTAGCTTTGGCCACTACGAGTTCCTTGTGATGTCGTTCGGTCTCACGAACACACCAGCCGTGTTCATGGATCTGATGAACCGGTATTTCGGCCTTTCCTCTAACGATTCGTCGTTGTGTTCATTGGCGACATTTTGGTATACTTCAAGAGTCGAGAGGAGCATGAGGAGCACTTGCGCATGGTCCTGGATACGCTCAAACAGCATCGGTTGTTCGCACAGTACAAGAAGTGCGACTTCTAGAAGCAGGAAGTGAAGTTCCTGGGACACGTGATGTCCAAGGATGGCATGGCAGTTGACCTGTCTAAGGTAGCTGCAGTTCAGGACTGGAAGCAGCCTAGTTCTGTCACTGAAGTGAGGAGTTTCTTGGGTCTCGCTGGCTATTATCGACGCTTCATTCGAAATTTCTCGAAGATTGCGAGACCTCTATCTCAGTTGACACGGAAGGACATGAAGTTCGCCTGAGATGACAAGGCGGAGTTAGCTTTTCAGGAGCTGAAGGCCAGGCTTACGTCCGCCCTTGTGCTAGTATTTCCAGAGCAAGGGGTTAGGTACATTATATACACTGACGCATCTAACGTTGGTCTGGGTTGTGTCCTTATGCAGAGGGACAGGGTAATTTCGCATGCCTCGAGACAATTAAGGAAGCAAGAGGAGAATCACCCTACACACGACCTAGAGTTGGCAGCCGTCATATTCGCACTGAGACTCTAGAGACATTACCTCTATGGAGAGGAGTTCGAGCTCTTTTGCGGCCACAAGAGCCTCAAGTACATATTCACGCAGCAAGACTTGAATATGAGGCAGCGGCGATGGATGGAGACTTTGAAGGACTTCAAGTTCGAAGTCTCTTACCATCCTGGAAAGGCGAACCTTGTGGCTGACGCGTTGAGCTGCAAGAAGGCGATAGAGTTTGTGGCTCCGCTGATGGTTGCTGAGTGGGATATGGTTGAGTTTTTGCGAGACTTTGAGCAGAAACTCACTGTAGAGGAGCTGTATGAGTTCATCGCACATGTACATGTGCGATCTCAGATCGATGACCGGGTCATCGAGGAGCAGAGGGATGATGCGCATCTGACTAAGCTTCGAGAGCAGGCCAGTGATGATGCAGACGCCGAGTGGTTAGTTGGCATGGATGAGGGCTTACGTTATCATGGCCGCCTATGCGTCCCAGATGTCCCTGACTTGAGACGAGAGATTCTCAAGGCTGCGCATTGTACCAGACTCGCGATGCATCCAGGCAGTACGAAGATGTATCGCGACGTGAAGAGGACCTATTGGTGGGAAGGTATAAAGACCCACATAGCAGAGTTCGTGTCCCGCTGTCTTACTTGCTAGCAGGTGAAGGCGGAGCATCGCCGACCACCTGCACTCTTGCAGCCTATGCCGATCGCAGAGTGGAAGTGGGATTTCATTTTCATGAATTTCGTTTCTGGGCTGCCGAAGACGAGGAGGGGACATGATTCCATATGGGTGATCGTCGACCGTCTGACGAAGTCGGCGCACTTCCTACCGATCAGAGTCATGAACTCTGCAGACGAGCTGGCTAGACTGTACATCAGAGAGATCGTGCGTCTGCATGGAGTTCCGTTGGAGATCATGTCAGACAGAGACACGTGGTTCACTTCTATTTTTTAGACTCGCATTCAGGAGGCTATGGGTGTGAAGTTGAAGTTCGGTACTGCCTTTCACCCACAGACAGACGGATAGACAGAGCGGGTGAACCAAATCTTAGAGGACATGTTGCGAGCTTGCGCATTGGACTTCAAGACAGTTGGGATGACTGTCTTGCGTATGCAGATTTCGCATACAACTACAGTTTTCAGGCGAGTATCGGTATGGCACCTTACGAGGAGTTGTATGGACGACCCTGTTGCACCCGCATTTCTGGGCAGAGGTCGGTGAGTGTAGCTTGATTGGCCCAGAGTTAGTGCAGTCGACGTCGGAGAAGATTGATATTATTAGACGTCGGCTTCTCACAGCGCAGAGCAGATAGAAGAGTTATGTCGATACGAGACAGCGGCCGCTAGAGTTCACAGTTGGGGATCATATATTTTTGCGAGTTTCCCTTATGAAGGGAGTCCTTCGGTTCGGGAAGAAGGGGAAGCTGGCACCGCGATTCATTGGTCCATTCCAGATCCTCGATCGTGTGGGAGCAGTGGCATACCGTTTGACTTTACCCACGCCTCTCACGAGCGTTCACAACGTATTTCATGTTTTTATGCTGAAGAAGTACGTTTCTGATCCTTCCCCTATCATCAGATGGGAACAGGTGCAGTTAGGAGAGGATGTTACATATATCTTGCGATCGACACGTATCCTAGACAGGAAGGAGCAAGTACTGCGTAGCAAGGTGATTCACCTTGTGAAAGTATTGTGGACGCATCACTCTGAGGAAGAGGCTACCTGGGAGACAGAAGCCGAGATCAGAAAGAACTACCCACAGCTTCTCGAGGAGTATGAAAAGGTATAAATTTTGAGGATGAAATTATTTGTTAAGGGGGGTAGATTGTAACGCCCTGAAAAAATCCGTACTTGGACTCGAGTACCAACTCGACCAGAAATTGCGTAGGATTAATTCCTTTAGAAAATAAGTGTAAGTTAGCTAGTGCAACGCTAGAGTAGCTAGAAAATAGTCTCTGATCACTTTAAATACGTACTACAAGACCCAAAGCGAGTAGAACCAATGACGCTATAATACTCTAAAATCTCGGATCAAACTCTAAACCAGTTTATTCTCTGGACCTCTTTGAAACTTTGTATTAGATCTAGACCGTGCGTCGAAAGTCCGATACCTACAATCTTAGACCGTTATAACCGCCTACCTGGACTTGACAATCATTTCGAAAATCAAGTCCAACCGACATTCACATGCTATTTCATTGAGCCTGGAGTGAAGAGAGTGAGAATAGGGTTAGATTTGGAACTTGAAATTCAAATCTGGCACACGACTTGACGCGTTATTATTAAGCGTTTTGACCGTCAAAATTCAGCCAAATTACACCCTCGGATCAGGAAAAATTTCTATTTCATATCATGAGACTTGCAGACCTGATCTACGTGTGGTGACCGCTGAACTGAAACTAGACCGCCACGTGCGATCTACGAACACTACTGGTCTGAAAATGGGATGTGAGTGACATCCGACATGCATGAACTTAAGTCCGATCGCATTCGGCCAGGGGACCACCAGAAATGCCTTTTTGGACCGAAACAGCCCCGATTTGGTTAGGTATCAAGTAAACATTGTTCCCAAGCCTGTTTCGGGCAAGTTTTAGGTTATAAAAGGGGCTTAAACCCTCACTCCTCTCACCCATCCGAATTTGCTATAAACCCTAGCAAGAGTGAGAGAGAAAGTGAGAGTTTGTGAGAGAAGGTGGGAGAGTTATTCCTTGCCGCCGCACTACCTGCTGCACGTGTTTAAGCCACGCAATCCAATCACTTTTCCGGTGATTTCTCCATGATTCTAGGTAAGAAAATACCCTAAATACTTGCTGATTTGAGGTTCCTTCATTTCCATAGCTAAGTAGCTAATAGATCTTGTGTATTAGGTTGCCTATTCGCCGTAGACGAAGCGTATATGCTCCGTTTGAATTGATACGCTTCTAGAAGAAAAGGTGTGGATTTTAGACGCTTTGATAGACTGTTTCCAATGCTTTCAATGTCGTTTAATAGTAGATTATCGACGGCAACGCCGTTTGACATGTACAACATGCGGTCCGTTTTCTGTTTCGTAAGCAGACGAAAAATATGAGATTTAGGGCATTTTAGTCATTTGTAGGAAATACTGTTTTCATCCATATTTTGCTGATGTGATTGACATGGCTTCTTGTCGCATTAGGATACTAGGAATGCGTGCATAATTAGTTTGGCGAAGAGATTCGCCTAAATGCTCACTTTGAGTCGACATAGTATATGTAAACTTAAGTGTGTAGTTTAAGTGTTTGTATAAATGCTTGTATTAGTATGTATTGAATCAAATGGTGTTATGAATTAGTTTGAGATTGAATTCTCAAATAATATGCTGATGTAAATGATTTCCTACATATTGGCTATATGCATGATTTCATTATATGTATGAAATGCATGTGCTTGATGATTTACTTAAGTTGTATGTTATAACATGTGTTAAAATGCTCACATTGTTGTATTTCATTTCCATTACTCTTACAAGATGGCTGATGTGGATTCATAATTGTTTGGGACTATACCTAGTCCAGGCAGTCGGTAACTGAGTAAATTCATGGTTGGCTTATCTTTGCCACGAACGACGCGTCGATGAACGCGAGCCGTGTTTTAGAGTTGGCGGCAGTGGTTAGGCCACACGAGGTGTTTTACGCACTTCATGTCATTCGACTTGAGATGCACTCGTGCTAGTCGAGCCTGTCAAGTAACCCGACTGGCCATTGTATGTTCACCCTTATAACTGCTTGAACCTAGGGTACTGAACCTACCATTGTAAACCCTATCAACCATGGTACCTTGATCCATAAAAGACTCATGAGCCGGGCATGGTGGTATGGGACACCATGGTAGAGTTGTCGGCCTACGCTGGGGCCACAAACCTCCCCGTAGTGACCAGTGAGCACCTATGACTCGTGAGCAGATTATGGTGGTATGAAACACTATATTCTTGTTGTCGGCCTACACTGATCAGGAGACATGTCCTTTGTAGTGACCGCGAGCGTATTCTGAGTCTACGGGAGGCAACGACCCTTCCGTAGCAGTGAGAGTATAGTAGGCCTGTATTGATAAGGTGATGGGGGAGCGGTGCAATGAGTGCGAGCAACAGCCCTGGCAGCCCTTGCAGCGACCTACAAAATATACATCGTATGAGATTACTAGGAGTGACAACCCTAGACAGGATCTATGTTGGGATTGATATAAGTGAAGTACCTTAGTTTCCCAATATTACTGTATGAAAAGGACTAATAATAACTTGGTAATCATATCACCATCACATTGCATGTGCCTGGAAGATGTGGAGCACTGTGGGATGAAAGCATGCCACGGGCGTAAGATGGTGCCGTATGAGGGAGATCATCAGTGAGGGCATCCATCATGTCATGTCATATTGCATTAACAACAGTATTAGGATTGTTTGATTTACTGCTTTACTATTATCACATGATTGATTTGAGAACATGTTAATCCTTGCTTTATTATTCCACTGAGTTAGCGACTCACTCTTACATTTCGGGATGGTATTTGCAACACCCACCAGACCCTGTCTTAGATGCAGGTGAGGCGGCGATTCAGGAGGCAGAGTCGGACTATGATGAGGACCAGGACGAGTTCTCATATATGCAGTACCACGACGGCTTTGCTTAGGTGGCCTGGATTGGCGGGACTACTCAGTGGGACTATTTTGACATTTGATTTCTGTTATTTACATGTATATGAGACTCAGAGATGTATTCATACTTTGGAGACAGTCGAGATCTATTTTGTTTTCCATACAGTGATATGTATATCTTTTAGTCTTCCGCTTGCTTTTATCACTGAATCTGGAGTATGAATTGCAGTTTTGGTATACTTTTACTCATGTGAATGCTTTAACTCAGACAACATTAAATCATAATTATTTTTATTGCATAAGTGACGGTCTGGAACTCGGGAGTTGAGTTTATACACGACCCTGGATTTTCAGGGTGTTACAACTTATAACCTAAAAGTATACCCAAACCCCAAAATCTATAACCTAAACCTAACCTTAACCTAAACCTAAACCGATAACATATAACCTATAACCTTAACCAAAACCTATAACCTAAACCTAAACCTAAACCTATAAACTAAACCCGAACCCATTCTCAAATCCCAAAACCTATAACCTAACCTAAACCTATACTTATAACCTAAAACTATTCCCAAATCCGAATAACTATAACCTAAACCTAACCTTAACCTAAACCTAAACCTATAACATATAACCTTAACCAAAACCTATAACCTAAACCAAAACTAAAAACTATAACCTAAACCCGAACCCATTCCCAAATCCCAAAACCTATAACCTAAACAAAAACCAAAACCTATAACCTAAACCCAAACCCACTCTCAAATCCCAAAACTTATAACCTAAACCCAACCTTAACCAATAACCTAAACCAAAATTTATAACCAAAACTAAAACCAAAACCTATAACCTAAACCCGAATCCATTCTCAAATCCCAAAACCTAAAATCTAAACTAAAACCAAAACCTATAACTTAAACCTGAACCCATTCTCAAATCCTAAAACTTATAACCTAAACCTAACCCTATAACCTATAACCTAAACCAAAACTAAAACCTATAACCTAAACCCAAACCCATTCTCAAATCCCAAAACCTATAACCTAAACCTAACCTTAACCAAAACTAAAACCTAAAACCTATAACCTAAACCAAAACTATAACCTAAACCAAAAACAAAACCTATAACCTAATCCCGAACCCATTCTCAAATCCCAAAACCTATAACCTAAACCAAAATCAAAACCTATGACCTAAACCCGAACCCATTCTCAAATCCCAAAACCTATAACCTATCCCTAAATCTTTACCTATAACTTAACCTAAACATATACTTATAACCTAAAACTATTCCGAAATCCCAAAACCTATAACCAAAACCTAACCTTAACCTAAACCTTAACTTATAACCTATAAAATTAACCAAAACCTATAACCAAAACCAAAACCAAAACCTATAACCTAAACCCGAACACATTCTTAAATCCCAAAACCTATAAGCTAAACCAAAACCAAAACGTATAACCTAAACCTTATCCTAAACCTATAACCTATAACCTAAACCAAAACCTATAACCTAAACCAAAACCAAAACCTATAACCTAAACCCGAACCCACTATTAAATCCTAAAACCTATAACCTAACCTAAACATATACTTATAACCCAAAACTTTTCCCAAATCCCAAAACCTATAACCTAAACCTAAACCTAAACCATATCCTAAACCTATAACCTATAACCTAAACCAAAACCTATAACCTAAACCAAAACCTATAACCTAAACCAAAACCAAAATCTATAACCTAAACCCGAACCCATTCTCAAATCCTAAAACCTATAACCTTAACCTAAACCAAAACCAAAACCTTATCCTAAACCGATAACCTATAACCTAAACCAAAACCTATAACCTAAACTAAAACTAAAAACTATAACCTAAACCCGAACCCATTGTCAAATCCCAAATCCTATAACCTAACCTGAACCTATACTTATAACCTAAAACTATTCCCAAATTCCAAAATTTATAACCTAAACCTAACCTTAACCAAAACCTAAACCTATAACCTATAACCTTAACCAAAACCTATAACCTAAACCTAAACCAAAACCTATAAAAAAAACCAAAACCCATTCTCAAATCCCAAAACCTATAACCTAACCTAACCCTATACTTATAACCTAAAAATTATTCCCAAATCCTAATACCTATAACCTAAACCTAACCTTAACCTAAACCTAAACCTATAACCTATAACCTTAACCAAAGCCTATAACGTAAACCAAAACTAAAACCTATAACCTAAACCCGAACCCATTCCCAAATCCGAAAACCTATAACCTAAACTAAAACAAAAACCTATAACCTAAACCCGAACCCATTCTTAAATCCCAAAACCTATAACCTAAACCTAACCTTAACCTATAACCTAAACCAAAACCTATAACCTAAACCAAAACCAAAACCTATAACCTAAACCCGAATCCATTCTCAAATTCCAAAACCTATAACCTAAACTAAAACCAAAACCTATAACCTGAACCTGAACCCATTCTCAAATCCCAAAACCATTAACCTAAACCTAAACCTATAACCTATAACCTAAACCTAAACCAAACCAATAACCTAAACCCGAACCCATTCTCAAATCCCTAAACCTATAACCTTAACCTAAACCTTAACCAAAACCTTATCCTAAACCTATAACCTATAACCTAAACCAAAACCTATAACCTAAACTAAAATTAAAACTTATAACCTAAACCTGAACCCATTGTCAAATCCTAAAACCTATAACATAACCTAAATCTATACTTATAACCTAAAACTATACCCAAACCCCAAAATCTATAACCTAAACCTAACCTTAACCTAAACCTAAACCTATAACCTACAACCTATAACCTTAACCAAAACCTATAACCAAAACCTAAACCTAAACCTATAAACTAAACCCGAACCCATTCTCAAATCCCAAAACCTATAACCTAACCTAAACCTACACTTATAACCTAAAACTATTCCCAAATCCCAATACATATAACCTTAACCTAAACCTAAACCTATAACATATAACCTAAACCAAAACCTATAACCTAAACCAAAACTAAAAACTATAACCTAAAACCAAACCCATTCCCAAATCCCAAAACCTATAACCTAAACCAAAACCAAAACCTATAACCTAAACCCGAACCCACTCTTAAATCCCAAAACCTATAACCTAAACCTAACCTTAACCAATAACCTAAACCAAAATTTATAACCAAAACTAAAATCAAAACCTATAACCTAAACCCGAATCCATTCTCAAATCCTAAAACCTAAAACCTAAACTAAAACCAAAACTAATAACTTAAACCTGAACCCATTCTCAAATCCTAAAATCTATAACTTATAACCTAAACCAAAACAAAAACCTATAACCTAAACCCGAACCCATTCTCAAATCCCAAAACCTATAACCTAAACCTAACCTTAACCAAAACCAAAACCTATAACCTATAACCTAAACCAAAACCTATAACCTAAACCTAAACCAAAACCTATAACCTAAACCCGAACCCATTCTCAAATCCCAAAACCTATAACCCAAACCAACACCAAAACCTATGACCTAAACCCGAACCCATTCTCAAATCCCAAAACCTATAACCTATCCCTAAACCTTAACCAATAACCTAACCTAAACCTATACTTATAACCTAAAACTATTCCCAAATTCTAAAACCTATAATTGAAACCAAACCTTAACCAAAACCTAAACCTATAACCTATAACCATAACCAAAACCTATAACCTAAACCAAAATGGAAACCTATAACATAAACCCGAATCCATTCTCAAATCCTAAAACCTAAAACCTAAACTAAAACCAAAACCTATAACTTAAACCTGAACCCATTCTCAAATCCTAAAATCTATAACTTATAACCTAAACCAAAACAAAAACCTATAACCTAAACCCGAACCCATTCTCAAATCCCAAAACCTATAACCTAAACCTAACCTTAACCAAAACCAAAACCTATAACCTATAACCTATAACCTAAACCAAAACCTATAACCTAAACCTAAACCAAAACCTATAACCTAAACCCGAACCCATTCTCAAATCCCAAAACCTATAACCTAAACCAACACCAAAACCTATGACCTAAACCCGAACCCATTCTCAAATCCCAAAACCTATAACCTATCCCTAAACCTTAACCAATAACCTAACCTAAACCTATACTTATAACCTAAAACTATTCCCAAATTCTAAAACCTATAACTGAAATCAAACCTTAACCAAAACCTAAACTTATAACCTATAACCATAACCAAAACCTATAACCTAAACCAAAATGGAAACCTATAACCTAAACCCAAACCCATTCTCAAATCCCAAATCCTATAACCTAAACTAAAACCAACACCTATAACCAAAACCCGAAGCCATTCTCAAATCTTAAAACCTATAACCTAAACCTAAAGCTAAACCTTATCCCAAACCAATAACCAATAACCTAAACCAAAAACTATAACCAAAACCAAAACCAAAACCAATAACCTAAACCTGAACCCATTCTTAAATCCCAAAACCTATAACCTTAACCTAAACCTAAACCAAAACCTTATCTTAAACCGATAATGTAACACCCTGAAAATTGGGGGTCGTGTATAAAATCAACTCCGGAGTTTCAGACCGTCACTTATGCAACAAAAATGATTATGATTCAATGTCATCTGAGTTAAAGCATTCACATGAGTAAAAGTATACCAAAACTGCAATTCATACTCCAGATCCAGTGATAAAAGTAAGCGAAAGACTAAAGAATATATATATCACTGTATGAAAAACAAAATAGATCTCGACTGTCTCCAAAGTATGAATACATCACTGAGTCTCATATACATGTAAATAAACAAAATCAAAATGTCAAAAGTAGTCCCACTGAGAAGTCCCGCCAATCCAGGCCACCTAAGAAAAGCCGTCGTGGTACTGCATATATGAGAACTTGTCCTGGTCTTCACATAGTCCGGCTCTGCCTCCTGAATCTCTGCCTCACCTGCATCTAAGACAGGGTCTGGTGGGTGTTGCAAACACCATCCCGAAACATGGGAGTGAGTAGCTAACTCAGTGGAATAATAGATCAAGGATTAACATGTTCTCAAATCAATCATGCGATAATAGTAAAGCAGTGAATCAAACAATCCTAATATTGTTGTTAATGCAATATGACATGACATGATGGATGCCCTCACCGACGATCTCCCTCATACGGCACCATCTTACGCCCGCGGCATGCATTTATCCCACAGTGCTCCACATCTTCCAGGCACATGCAATGTGATGGTGATATGATTACCGAGTTATTATTAGTCCTTTTCATACAGCAGAATTGGAAAACTAAGGTACTTCCCTTATATCAATCCCAACACAGATCCTATCTAGGGTCGTCACTCCTAGTAATCTCATACGAAGTACATTTTGTAGGTCGTTGCAAGGGCTGTCAGGGCTGTTGCTCGCACTTGTTACACCGCTCCCCCATCACCTTATCAATACAGGCCTACTATACTTTCACTGCTATGGAAGGGTCGTCGCCTCCCGTAGACTCAGAATACGCTCGCGGTCACTACAAAGGACTCGTTGCCTGATCAGTGTAGGCCGACAGCAAGAATATAGTGTCTCATACCACCATAATCTGCTCACGAGTCATACGTGCTCACTGGTCACTACGGGGAGGTTTGTGGCCCCAGCGTAGGCCGACAGCTCGACCACGGTGTCCCATACCACCATGCCCGGCTCATGAGTCTTTATGGATCAAGGTACCATGGTTGACAGGGTTTACAATGGTAAGTTCAGTACCCTAGGTTCAAGTAGTTATGACTCATACAGGGTGAACATACAATGGCCAGTCGGGTTACTTGACGGGCTCGAATAGCACGAGCGCATCTCAAGTCGAACAACATGAAGTACGTAAAATACCTCGTGTGACCTAACCACTGCCGCCAACTCTGAAACACAGCTCGCGTTTATCGACGCGTCGTTCGTGGCAAAAAAAAGCCAACCACGAACTTGCTCGGTTGCCGACTGCCTGGACTAGGTATAGTCCCAAACAATTATGAATTCACATCAGCAATCTTATAAGAGTATTGGAAATGAAATACAACAATGTGAGCATGTTAACACATGTTATAACATACAACTTAAGTGAATCATCTAACACATGCCTTTCATAAATATAATGAAATTATGCATATAGCTAACATGTAGGAAATCATTTACATCAGCATATTAATTGATAAATCAATCTCAAACTAATTCATAACACCATTTAATTCAATACATACTAATACAAGCATTTATACAAACACTTAAACTACACACTTAAGTTTACATATAGTATGTCGACTCAAAGTGTGCATTTAGGCGAATCTCTTCACCAAAATAATTATGCACGTATTCCTAATATCCTAATGCGACAAGAAGCCACGTCAATCACATCAGAAAATTATGGATGAAAATAGTATTTCCTGCAAATGACTAAAATGTCCTAAATCTCATATTCTTCGTCTGCTTATGAAACAGGAAACGGACAGCATGTTGTACATGTCAAACGGCATTTCCGTCGATAATCTACTATTAAACGACATTGAAAGTGTTGGAAACAGTCAATCAAAGCGTCTAAAATCCACACCCTTTCTCTTATAGGTGTATTAATTCGAACGGAGCGTATACGCTTCGTCTACGGCGAATTGGGAACCTAATACACAAGATTTATCAGCTACTTTGCTATGGAGCCAAAGGACCCTTAAATCAGCAAGTATTTGAGATATTTTCTTACCTAGAATCGTGGCAAAATCACCGGGAAAGTGATTGAGGCGCGTTGCTTAAGCACGTGAAACACGTGGCACAAGCAGCAGGAAATTCTCTTCCACTCTCGATCACAAACTCTCACTTTCTCTCTCACTCTTGATAGGGTTTCTAGCAAATTCGGATGGGTGAGAGGAGTGAGGGTTTAAGCCCCTTTTATAACCTAAATCTTGCCCGAAACAGGCTTGGGAACAATGTTTACTTGATACCTAACCAAATCGTGGCTGTTTCGGTCCAAAAGGACATTTCTGGTGGTCACCTGGCCGAACGCGATCAGACTTAAGTTCATACATGTCAGATGTCGCTCACATCCCATTTTCAAACCAGTAGTGTGCGTAGATCGCACGTGGCGATCCAGTTTCAGTTCAGCGGTCACCGCACGTAGATCAGGTCTGCAAGTCTCATGATATGAAATAGAAATTTTTCCTGATCCGAGGGTGTAAATTTGGCTGAATTCTGACGGTCAGAACACTTAATAATAACGCGTCAAGTCGTGTGCCAGATTTGAATTTCAAATTCTAAATCTAACCCTATTCTTACTCTCTTCAGTCCAGGCTCAACGAAATAGCCTGTGAATGTCGGTTGGACTTGATTTTTGAAATGATTGTCAAGTCCAGCTAGACGGTTATAACGGTCTAAGATTGTAGGTATCAGACTTTCGACACGCGGTCTAGATCTAATACAAAGTTTCAAAGAGGTCCAGAGAACAAACCAGTTTAGAGTTTGATCCGAGGTTTTAGAGTATTATAACGTCATTGGTTCTACTCGCTCTGGGTCTTGTAGAATGTATTTAAAGTGATCAGGAACTATATTTCAACTACTCTAGCGTTGCGCTAGCTAACTTACACTTATTTTCTAAAGGAATTAATCCTACGCGATTTCTGGTCGAGTTGGGACTTGAGACCAAGTATTGATTTTTTCAGGGTATTACAGATAACCTATAACCTAAACTAAAACCTATAACCTAAACTAAAACTAAAAACTATAACCTAAACACGAACCCATTGTCAAATCCCAAATCCTATAACCTAACCTGAACCTATACTTATAACCTAAAACTATTCCCAAATCCCAAAATCTATAACCTAAACCTAACCTTAACCTAAACCTAAACGTATAACCTATTACCATAACCAAAACCTATAACCTAAACCTAAACCAAAACCAAAACCTATAAACTAAACCCGAACCCATTCTCAAATCCCAAAACCAATAACCTAACCTAAACCTATACTTATAACCTAAAACTATTCCCAAATCCCAATACCTATAACCAAAACCTAACCTTAATCTAAACCTAAACCTATAACCTATAACCTTAACCAAAACCTATAACGTAAACCAAAACTAAAACCTATAACCTAAACCCGAACCCATTCCCAAATTCAAAAACCTATAACCTAAACCAAAACCAAAACCTATAACCTAAACCCGAACCCATTCTTAAATCCCAAAACCTATAACCTAAACCTAACCTTAACCTATAACCTAAACCAAAACCAAAACCTATAACATAAACCCGAATCCATTCTCAAATCCCAAAACTTATAACCTAAATCAAAACTAAAAGCTATAACCTAAACCTGAACCCATTCTCAAATCCTAAAACCATTAATCTAAACCTAAACCTATAACCTATAACCTAAACCAAAACCAAAACCTATAACCTAAACCTGAACCCATTCTCAAATCCCAAAACCTATAACCTTAACCTAAACCTAAACCAAAACCTTATCCTAAACCTATAACCTATAACCTAAACCAAAACCTATAACTTAAACTAAAACCAAAACTTATAACCTAAACCCGAACCCATTGTCAAATCTCAAAACGTATAACCTAACCTGAACCTATACTTATAACCTAAAACTATACCCAAACCCCAAAATGTATTACCCAAACCTAACCTTAACCTAAACCTAAACCTATAACCTATAACCTAAAACCTTAACCAAAACCTATAAATTAAAACCAAACCCATTCTCAAATCCCAAAACCTATAACCTAGCCTAAACCTATACTTATAACCTAAAACTATTCCCAAATCTCAAAACCTCTAACCTAAACCTAACCTTAACCTAAACCTAAACCTATAACCTATAACCTTAACCAAAACCTATAACATAAACCAAAACTAAAACCTATAACCTAAACCCGAACCCATTCCCAAATCCCAAAACCTATAACCAAAACCAAAACCAAAACCTATAACCTAAACCCGAACCCACTCTCAAATCCCAAAACCTATAACCTAAACCTAACCTTAACCTATAACCTAAACCAAAATTTATAACTAAAACTAAAACCAAAACCTATAACCTAAACCCGAATCCATTCTCAAATCCTAAAACCTATAACCTTAACTAAAACTAAAACCTATAACTTAAACCTGAACCCATTCTCAAATCTAAAACGTATCACCTAAACCTAAACCAAAACCAAAACCTATAACCTAAACCCGAACCCATTCTCAAATCCCAAAACCTATAATCTAAACCTAACCTTAACCAAAACCAAAACCTATAACCTATAACCTATACCAAAACCTATAACCTAAACCTAAACCAAAACCTATAACCTAAACCTGAACCCATTCTCAAATCCCAAAACCTATAACCTAACCAACACCAAAACCTATGACCTGAACCCGAACCCATTCTCAAATCCCAAAACCTATAACTTATCCCTATACCTTAACTTAAAACCTAACCTAAACCTATACTTATAACCTAAAACTATTCCCAAATTCTAAAACCTATAACTAAAACCAAACCTTAACCAAAACCTAAACCTATAACCTATAACCTTAACGAAAACCTATAACCTAAACGAAAATGAAAACCTATAACATAAACTCGAACCCATTCTCAAATCCCAAATCCTATAACCTAAACTAAAACCAAAACCTATAACCCAAACCCGAACCCATTCTCAAATCCGAAAACCTATAACCAAAACCTAAACCTAAACCTTATCCCAAACCAATAACCTATAACCTATACCAAAACCTATAACCTAAACCAAAACAAAAACCAATAACCTAAACCCGAGCCCTTTCTCAAATACCAAAACCTATAACCTTAACCTAAACCTAAACCAATACCTTATCCTAAACCAATAACCTATAACCTAAACCAAAACCTATAACCTAAACTAAAACTAAAAACTATAACCTAAACCCGAACCCATTGTCAAATCACAAATCCTATAACCAAACCTGAACCTATACTTATAACCTAAAACTATTCCCAAATCCCAAAATCTATAACCTAAACCTAACCTTAACCTAAACCTAAACCTATAACCTATAACCTTAACCAAAACCTATAACCTAAACTTAAACCAAAACCTATAAACTAAACCCGAACCCATTCTCAAATCCCAAAACCTATAATCTAACCTAAAACTATACTTATAACCTAAAACTATTCCCAAATCCCAATACCTACCTAAACCTAACCTTAACCTAAACCTAAACCTATAACCTATAACCTTAACCAAAACCTATAACGTAAACCAAAACTAAACCTCTAACCTAAACCCGAACCCATTCCCAAATTCGAAAACCTATAACCTAAACCAAAACCAAAACCTATAACCTAAACCTGAACCCATTCTTAAATCCCAAAACCTATAACCTAAACCTAACCTTAACCTATAACCTAAACCAAAACCTATAACCTAAACCAAAACCAAAACCTATAACATAAACCCAAATCCATTCTCAAATCCCAAAACCTATAACCTAAACCAAAACCAAAACCTATAACCTAAACCTGAACCCATTCTCAAATCCCAAAACCATTAACCTAAACCTAAACCTATAACCTATAACTAAACCAAAACCAAAACCTATAACCTAAACCCAAACCCATTCTCAAATCCCAAAACCTATAACCTTAAACAAAACCTAAACCAAAACCTTATCCTCAACCTATACCCTATAACCTAAACCAAAACCTATAACCTAAACTAAAACTAAACCTTATAACCTAAACCCGAACCCATTGTCAAATCCCAAAACCTATAATCTAACCTGAACCTATACTTATAACCTAAAACTATACCCAAACCCCAAAATCTATAACCTAAACCTAACCTTAACCTAAACCTAAACCTATAACCTATAACCTATAACCTTAACCAAAACCTACAACCTAAATCTAAACCTAAACCTATAAACTAAACCCGAACCCATTCTCAAATCCCAAAACCTATAACCTAACCTAAACCTATACTTATAACCTAAAACAATTCACAAATCCCAATACCTATAACCTAAACCTAACCTTAACCTAAACCTAAACCTAAAACCTATAACCTTAACTAAAACCTATAACCTAAACCAAAACTAAAATCTATAACCTAAACCCGAATCCATTCCCAAATCCCCAAACCTATAACCTAAACCAAAATCAAAACCTATAACCTAAACCCGAACCCACTCTCAAATCCCAAAACCTAACCTTAACCTATAACCCAAACCAAAACCTATAACCAAAGCTAAAACCAAAACCTATAACCTAAACCCGAATCCATTCTCAAATCCCAAAACCAATAACCGAAACTAAAACCAAAACCTATAACCTAAACCTGAACCCATTCTCAAATCCTAAAACCTATAACCTAAACCTAAACCTATAACCTATAACCTAAACCAAAACCAAAACCTATAACCTAAACCCAAACCCATTCTCAAATCCCAAAACCTATAACCGAAACCTAACCTTAACCAAAACCAAAACTTATAACCTATAACCTAAACCAAAACCTATAATCTAAACCTAAACCAAAACCTATAACCTAAACCCGAACGCATTCTCAAATCCCAAAACCTATAACCTAAACCAACACCAAAACCTATGACCTAAACCCGAACCCATTCTCAAATCCCAAAACGTATAACCTATCCCTAAACCTTAACTTATAACCTAACCTAAACCTATACTTATAACCTAAAACTATTCCCAAATTCTAAAACCTATAACTGAAACCAAACCTTAACCAAAACCTAAACCTATAACCTATAACCTTAACCAAAACCTATAACCTAAACGAAAATGAAAACCTATAACCTAAACACGAACCCATTTTCAAATCCCAAATCCTATAACCTAAACTCAAACCAAAACCTATAACCCAAACCCAAACCCATTCTCAAATCCCAAAACCTATAACCTAAACCTAAACCTTATCCCAAACCAATAACCTATAACTTATACCAAAACCTATAACCTAAATCGAAACCAAAACCAATAACCTAAACCCGAACCCATTCTTAAATCCCAAAACCTATAACCTTAACCTAAACCTAAACCAAAACCTTATCCTAAACAGATAACCTATAACCTAAACTAAAACCTATAACCTAAACTAAAACTAAAAACTATAACCTAAACCCAAACCCATTGTCAAATCCCAAATCCTATAACCTAACCTGAACCTATACTTATAACCTAAAACTATTCCCAAATCCCAAAATCTATAACCTAAACCTAACCTTAACCTAAACTTAAACCTATAACCTATAACCTTAACTAAAACCTATAACCTAAACCTAAACCAAAACCTATAAACTAAACCCGAGCTCATTCTCAAATCCCTAAACCTATAACCTAACCTAAACCTATACTTATAACCAAAAACTATTCCCAAATCCTAATACCTATAACCTAAACCTAACCTTAACCTAAACCTAAACCTATAACTTATAACCATAACCAAAACCTATAACGTAAACCAAAACTAAAACCTATAACCTAAACCTGAACCCATTCCCAAATCCGAAAACCTATAACCTAAACCAAAACCAAAACCTATAACCTAAACCAGAACCCATTCTTAAATCCCAAAACCTATAACCTAAACCTAACCTTAACCTATAAGCTAAACCAAAACCTATAACCTAAAACAAAACCAGAACCTATAACCTAAACCCGAATCCATTCTCAAATTCCAAAACCTATAACCTAAACCAAAACCAAAACCTATAACCTAAACCTAGACCCATTCTCAAATCCCAAAACCATTAACCAAAACCTAAATCTATAACCTATAACCTAAACCAAAACCAAAACCTATAAACTAAACCTGAACCCATTCTCAAATCCCAAAACCTATAACCTTAACCTAAACCTAAAATAAAACCTTATCCTAAACCTATAACCTATAACCTAAACTAAAACTAAAACTTATAACCTAAACCCGAACCCATTGTCAAATCCCAAAACCTATAACCTAACCTCAACCTATACTTATAACCTAAAACTATACCCAAACCCCAAAATCTATAACCTAAACCTAACCTTAACCTAAACCTAAACCTATAACCTATAACCTATAACCTTAACCAAAACCTATAACCTAAACCTTAACCTAAACCTATAAACTAAACCCGAACCCATTCTCAAATCCCAAAACCTATAACCTAACCTAAACCTATACTTATAACCTAAAACTATTTCCAAATCCCAATACCTATAACCTAAACCTAACCTTAACCTAAACCTAAACCTATACTTATAACCTAAAACTATTTCCAAATCCCAATACCTATAACCTAAACCTAACCTTAACCTAAACCTAAACCTATAACCTATAACCTTAACCAAAACCTATAACCTAAACCAAAACTAAAACCTATAACCTAAACCTGAAGCCATTCCCAAATCCCAAAACCTATAACCTAAACTAAAACCAAAACGTATAACCTAAACCAAAACCAAAACCTATAACCTAAACTCGAACCCACTCTCAAATCCCAAAACCTATAACCTAAACCTAACCTTAACTTAAACCCAAACCAAAACCTATAACCAAAACTAAAACCAAAACCTATAACTTAAACCCGAATGCTTTCTCAAATCCCAAAACCTATAACCTAAACTAAAACCAAAACCTATAACCTAAACCTGAATCCATTCTCAAATCCTAAAACCTATAACCGTAACCTAAACCTATAACTTATAACCTAAAGCAAAACCAAAACCTATAACCTAAACCCGAACCCATTCTCAAATCCCAAAACCTATAACCTAAACCTAACCTTAACCTAAACCAAAACCTATAACCCATAACCAAAACCAAAACCTATAACCTAAACCTAAACCAAAACCTATTACCTAAACCCAAACCCATTCTAAAATCCCAAAACCTATAACCTAAACCAACAACAAAACCTTTCACCTAAACCCGAACCCATTCTCAAATCCCAAAACCTATAACCTATCCCTAAACCTTAACTTACAGCCTAACCTAAACCTATAGTTATAACCTATAACTTAAACCAAAACCTATAACCTAAACCAAAACCAAAAACTATTACCTAAACCCGAACCCCTTCTCAAATCCAAAAACCTATAACCTAAACCAATACCAAAACCTATGACCTAAACCCGAACCCATTCTCAAATCCCAAAACCTATAACCTATCCCTAAGCCTTAACCTATAACCTAACCTAAACCTATACTTATAACCTAAAACTATTTCCAAATCCCAAAACCTATAACCTAAACCTAACCTAAACCTAAACCTATAACCTATAACCTTTACCAAAACCTATAACCAAAACCAAAACCAAAACCAAAACCTATAACCTAAACTTGAACCCATTCTCAAATCCCAATACCTATAACCTAAACCAAAGCCAAAACCTATAATCTAAACCCGAACCGATTCTCAAATTCCAAAACTTATAACCTAATCCTAAACCTAAACCTTATCCTAAACTTATAACCTATAACTTAAACCAAAACCTATAACCTGAACCAAAACCAAAACCTATAACCTAAACCTAAACCCATTCTCAAATCCCAAAACCTATAACCTAAACTAAAACTAAAACCTATAACCTAAACCTGAACCCATTCACAAATCCCAAAACCTATAACCTAAACCTAAACCTAAACCTTATCCTAAACCTATAACCTATAACCTTATCCAAAACCTATAACCAAAACCAAAACCAAAACCTATAACCTAAACCCGAACCCATTATCAAATCCCAAAACCTATAACCTAACCTAAAACTATTCCCAAGTCCCAAAACCTATAACCTAAACCTAAACCTAAACCTTATCCTAAACCTATAACCTATAACCTAAACTAAAACCTATAACCTAAACCAAAACCAAAACCTAAACCTAAACCTAATGTAAGTGCTATGGTCTCTTGCTCCTTTGGTTGTCAAATATTGTGTGTGAAAACCTCTATATATGTCTTATGATTGTTTCTTGATAACTATGTTTGAGGCACCTCATCAACACTTCAAGTTCAAGCTAGTTAAGTTCAAGTTAGTTCAAGCTTAAGCTAGTTCAAGCTACAATAAAGAGTTCAAGTTCGAGACTCAAGATAGATCGGGAGACAAGTGCAACTTAAAGTGATACTAAAGCTTGTGATGTGTTCAAGCTACATCAACTTAAAAGTAAAGTTTTCAATGTCCATACTTCGTGTCCCAGGTTTGATAGACCTTATTTTGACCTTAGGGTAGGTCATTTTTGATACATAATCCAATTTTTATAATTATACATGATTCTGATCTGTCCTAAGACTAGTTGTAACGCCCTAGATTTTTGCCGACCTGGAATTAGACGTCCTTAGGCAATGGGTCAACCATAATACTATCAAAACTCTATTCCAAAGCCAAAGAAATCATTTTTCAACCCATTTCCTACAAATCTCCCCTTTCACCACCTCATGTAAGACCCGTATCTTAGTCCGTACTATTCCATAGACTTCCGCGGTCTTACCGGTCGAATTTCGACAGCCTTCGACCCTTAACCGATAGTCACGCATGACCCTGATTCATACGCCGTCAACCTGAGTCGACTCGACCCGAGTTCTGTACCATAGCGATCGCGCCATCGCTGCGGTTCAGATGCCGCGACTCGCACATCGAGACGATACCCTGGTCGAGAGATGTAGGCCGACGTTCAGTGTGAGGAAACGCCGTGCGTTACGAAACCTAAGAGAATCTCTATGAGATGTCACATCAATCCCATCAATCCATCAATCAATCAATCTATCACATGTCAAGTACATGTCAAGTACACATCACCTTTCACCCATTCCCAAGCAACCAAAAAAGTCAAGCTTTTCTTACAAAGCCCATACCTCTCTTACACAAAAGGCCTCAAAAGTCAAGGATTTCTTACACCTCCCATACCTCTCTTACACAAATGGTCACAAAAGTCAAGGTTTTCTTACACACCCATCATTCACCACATCCATCCATCACCCATCTCTCTCTACAACACTCTCTCTCTTTCTCATTTCTCATCTCATTCTCTCCAAGCAAGAAAATCCCATGTATGAGCTCTCCCTCTCTTCCAAAATCTCAAAGGTGGCCCACTTTCCTACCCCCTTCATCTCCCATCCTAGCCATCCATTCCTCATCTCACCCATTGAAATGTAAGCTAAGGAGCTAAGGAACCCCTAGGATCAAGAAGATTGGACGGTGGGTGCCTCTATAGGGTAGTTTTTCTTATTTTTATGATGGGCCAAGTGAGGCCATGGTGTGGATCTCACTTGGGACCCTAAGATGTGGCCGATGGCCCACTAGGATCATCATGATCATTCCATGATGGGGCCATTCTCCATGGACCCCATCATGATGTTTATTTCTTTAGAAAGGTCATCTAGACCATTCATATTGGTGGGGAAAAGATCCCCACCGTTGATTTTAAATTTTGATGGTCCCATGTGCTAAAGGACCCATTTGATTGTATAATTCATTGCAAGGGAGGGACCATAGTATCGGGGCCCCTCCATCACAAGCGTGTCCCACTTTCCATCTCTCTCTCACTTCTCATTTTATTTTATTTTTTTATGTCATTATATATGGTTGTGTGGCCCACTTGGATGGACCCCACTAGGATGCATGTTTTGGAACCAATCCATTTTTAGATGGGGCCCACCTTGTATGTGCATGGGGTAGCCATGTGATGGCCCACCTAATCAGGGCCCACCTCATTGCATTATATATTTTTAAAAAAAAAAACTCAACCGTTCAGCGTCTGAGACGCTGGACGTCTCTGCCTAAAAAAAAGTGGGGGAAAGAAGGAAGGTTTTGGGTGGACCGGCTTATGCAGGCCCCACCTTGACGTATGTATGAAATCCAAGCCGCCCATTCTCTTACCCATTGTAGTTTAGGCATTGAGCCACAAGTTGAGCTTGATTCGAAGATCTGGTTGGCCATAGCGTTGAAGATCGCATCTTTACCATTCAAATCTCATTTTCTTATTTTATTTTATTTTCTAAACATATAAAAATTCAAACTTTGGACTCATTGGGACGGCCTCGAGCCACTGAACACAATGGCTGGAGTGGATTCGCTTAGAGCGGGCCCCACACGTGAAAAACCTCAAAAAATGGGTTTTTCTGATTTTTGGTAAGAGGCAAACCCTCTGCCTCTGACATGCAGCAGCAGCAACTGCACGCTGCTGCATGCAGCGTCTGGGGCGGGCAGACGCGAGGGGCCCACGACCCCACATGTGGGCCCGACCTTGATGTGTATCT
The DNA here is from genome assembly GCA_037074715.1 of Magnolia kwangsiensis. NCBI lineage: Eukaryota > Viridiplantae > Streptophyta > Magnoliopsida > Magnoliales > Magnoliaceae > Magnolia > Magnolia kwangsiensis. Next base: position 46,590,527 of record CM073586.1, on the reverse strand, counting down.
TCCATCTAATCCATTCATTTGGTGGACCCCATCCTCAGGTGGGCCCTCTCTGAATTGTAGCCCCATCCTTGGCTCGAGTGGCCCACACTGTAGGAAAAAGTGGGATCGACCCTCTATCATTGAAACCCATTGTTGAGCCCACCTAAGTTCAGAATCAAGTTGAAATTTGTATTTACCCTTCATCCAGGTCTGTGTGACCTTACGAACGGTTTGGATGGCATTTAAACATTAGAGTGGGCCCCACATGGAGCCCACAGTGATGCACGTGTTCTACCTCCATCGTCCAACGGACGGTGGAGCCCTCGGTGACGTGTGTGTTTTATTCACACCGTCCCTCTAGACGGTGGGCCCCTCCCCACGTGTGGACGGTGCGTGCGTGTGTGCATGGTCCACCGTGATGTGTGCTGGCCCACACTATAGGTGACAGTGTTGAATGAATACCCACCGTCTTAAAAAAAAAATAAAAATTCACAGTGGGCCCCTAGGTCTGTGTGACCCATCAATGGATGGATGGAAAGTAAATATTATGGTGGGCCCCTTGCCAGCCAGTTTGAATGGAAAATTTTTCAGTGGGCCTCTAAGGCCTGTGGATTTAGGCCCATTTAACTTATATAAGGCCTATAGGACTAGGCCCATTTGATATTTATAAGTTCATGGGATTTGGCCCATTGGATGTTTAAGGGGCCTATGGGTTGAGGCCCATTTGTTGAACACATGGGACCTAATTGGTGTGGCCCATTTGTTACAGATTAGACTCATGAGGCTAGGCCCATTTGATGCAATTTAAGGCCCAACGGGTTAAGACCCATTGCAATGCGCACAAGGCCCATTGGTGCGGCCCATTGATGTGGCCCGCTTGACGAATGGAAGGCCCATATGATATGGCTCATTTGATATATTTAAGGCCTAATGGGATGTACCTAAGGTCCATTGCAATGTGTGACCCCGACACGGATTATGTAACGATGTTTACGACGATTGTGCCTTGGGAACAATGTTGGTTTGACGTCCACATTGCGAGTGTAATGCTGGTTGGATGTCCAAATTACGACTCTCCTTAGGGCCCGTTATTAGGCCCGTACTTATTGTGTATAGGCCGTTCAGGCCCACCTGCATGGTAAGGATAGTTCATTTCATTATAACATGTTTAGTATAGTTCCATGACTCATAATCTATAACACCCTAAAAATCGGGGGTCATGTATAACCTGAACTCCCGAGTTCCAGACCGTCACTTATGCAACAAAAATGATTATGATTCAATGTTGTCTGAGTTAAAGCATTCACATGAGTAAAAGTATACCAAAACTGCAATTCATACTCCAGATCCAGTGATAAAAGCAAGCGAAAGACTAAAGAATATATATATCACTGTATAGATTTCAAAGTAGATCTCGACTGTCTCCAAAGTATGAATACATCACTGAGTCTCATATACATGTAAATAAATAAAATCAAAATGTCAAAAGTAGTCCCATTGAGAAGTCCCGCCAATCCATGCCACCTAAGCAAATCCGTCATGGTATTCCATATATGAGAACTCGTCCTGGTCCTCATCATAGTCCAGCTCTGCCTCCTGAATCGCCGCCTCACCTACATCTAAGACAGGGTCTGGTGGGTGTTGCAAACACTAGCCCGAAACGTTGGAGTGAGTAACTAACTCAGTGGAATAATAGAGTAGGGATTAACATGTTCTCAAATCAATCATGCGATAATAGTAAAGCAGTGAATCAAACAATCCTAATATTGTTGTTAATGCAATATGACATGACATGATGGATGCCCTCACCGACGATCTCCCTCATGTGCTACCATCTTACGCCCGCGGCATGCTTTCATCCCACAGTGCTCCACATCTTCCAGGCACATGCAATGTGATGGTGATATGATTATCAAGTTATTATTAGTCCTTTTCATACAGTAATATTGAAAAACTAAGGTACTTCCCTTATATCAATCCCAACACAGATCCTGTCTAGGGTCGTCACTCCTAGTAATCTCATACGATGTATATTTTTGTAGGTTGCTGCAAGGGCTACCAGGTCTGTTGCTCGCACTCGTTGCACCACTCCCCCATCACCTTATCAATACAGGCCTACTGTACTCTCACTGCTACGGAAGGGTCTTCGCCTCCCATAGACTCAGAATACGCTCGCGGCCACTACAAAGGACTCGTCGCCTGATCATTGTAGGCCGACAGCAAGAATATAGTGTCGTATACCACCATAATCTGCTCACGAGTCATATGTGCTCATTGGTCACTACGGGGAGGTTTGTGGCCCCAGCGTAGGCCAACAGCTCGACCACGGTGTCTCATACCACCATGCCCGGCTCATGAGTCTTTATGGATCAAGGTACCATGGTTGACAGGGTTTACAATGGTAAGTTCAGTACCCTAGGTTCAAGCAGTTATGACTCATACAGGGTGAACATACAATGGCTAGTCAAGTTACTTGACGGGCTCGACTAGCATGAGCGCATCTCAAGTCGAATGACATGAACTGCATAAAATACCTCGTGTGTCCTAACTACTGCCGCCAACTCCAAAACACGGCTCACGTTCATCGACGCGTCGTTCGTGGCAAAGATAAGCCAACCACGAATTAACTCGGTTGTCGACTGCCTGGACTAGGTATAGTCCCAAACAATTATGAATCCACATCAGCCATCATGTAAGAGTATTGGAAATGAAATACAACAATGTGAGCATGTTAACACATGTTATAACATACAACTTAAGTGAATCATCTAACACATGCCTTTCATAAATATAATGAAATTATGCATATAGCTAACATGTAGGAAATCATTTACATCAGCATATTAATTGAGAAATCAATCTCAAACTAATTCATAGCACCATTTAATTCAATACATACTAATACAAGCATTTATACAAACACTTAAACTACACACTTAAGTCTACATATAATATGTCGACTCAAAGTGCAAATTTAGGCAAATCTCTTCGCTAAACTAATTATGCACATATTCCTAATATCCTAATGCGACAAGAAGCTATGTCAATCACATCAGCAAATTATGGATGAAAACAGTATTTCCTACAAGAAGCCATGTCTAAAATCCGCACCTTTTCTCCTAGAAGCGTATCAATTCGAACGGAGCATATACACTTCGTCTACGGTGAATAGGCAACCTAATACACAAGATCCATAAGCTACTTCGCTATAGAAATGAAGGAACAACAAATCAACAAGTATTTAGCGTATTTTCTTACCTAGAATCGTGGCGAAATTTCTAGGAAAGTGATTGAGGGGCGTTGCTTAAGCACGTGCAACACGTGGTGTAAGCAGCAGGAAATTCCCTTCCACTCTCTCTCACAATCTCTCACTTTCTCTCTCACTCTTGCTAGGGTTTCTAGCAAATTCGGATGGGTGATAGGAGTGAGGGTTTAAGCCCCTTTTATAACCTAAATCTTGCCCGAAACAGGCTTGGGAACAATGTTTACTTGATACCTAACCAAATCAGGACTGTTTCGATCTAAAAAGGCATTTCTGGTGGTCCCCTGGCCGAACGCGATCGGACTTAAGTTCATACATGTCAGATGTCGCTCACATCCCATTTTCAGACCAATAGTGTTCTTAGATCGCACGTGGCGGTCCAGTTTCAGTTCAGCGGTCACCGCACGTAGATCAGGTCTACAAGTCTCATGATATAAAATAGAAATTTTTCCAGATCCGAGGGTGTAATTTGGCTGAATTCTGACGGTCAGAATGCTTAATAATAGCGCGTCAAGTCGTGTGACAGATTTGAATTTCAAATTCCAAATCTAACCCTATTCTCACTCTCTTCAGTCCAGGCTCAACGAAATAGCCTGTGAATGTCGGTTGGACTTGATTTTCGAAATGATTGTCAAGTCCAGCTAGGTGGTTATAATGGTCTAAGATTGTAGGTATCGGACTTTCGACGTGCGGTCTAGATCCAATACAAAGTTTCAAAGAGGTCAAGAGAACAAACCGGTTTAGAGTTTGATCCGAGGTTTTAGAGTATTATAGCGTCATTGGTTCTACTCACTTTGGGTCTTGTAGAACGTATTTAAAGTGATCAGGGACTATTTCCCAGCTACTCTAGTGTTGCGCTAGCTAACTTACACTTATTTTCTAAAAGAATTAATCCTATGCGATTTCTGGTCGAGTTGGTACTCGAGTCCAAGTACGGATTTTTTCAGGGCGTTACAATCTACCCCCCTTAACAAATAATTTCATCCTTGAAATTTGTACCTTTTCGTACTCCTCGAGAAGCTGTGGGCAGTTTTTTCTGATCTCGGCTTCTGTCTCCCAGGTAGCCTCTTCCTCAGAGTGATGCGTCCACAATACTTTCACAAGGGGAATCACCTTGCTACGCAGTACCTGCTCCTTCCTGTCTAGGATACGCGTCGGTCGCAGGATATATGTAACATCCTCTCCTAACTGCACCTGCTCCCATCTGATGATATGAGAAGGATCAGAAACGTATTTCTTCAGCATAGAAACATGAAATACATTGTGAACGCTCGCGAGAGGCGTGGGTAAAATCAAACGGTATACCACTGCTCCCACACGATCGAGGATCTGAAATGGACCAATGAATCGCGGTGCCAGCTTCCCCTTCTTCCCGAGCCGAAGGACTCCCTTCATAGGAAAAACTTGTAAAAATACATGATCCCCAACTGTGAACTCTAGCGGCCGCCGTCTCATATCGGCATAAATCTTCTGTCTACTCTGCGCTGTGAGAAGCCGACGTCTAATAATATCAATCTTCTCCGATGTTGTCTGCACTAACTCTGGGCCAATCAAGCTACGCTCACCGACCTCTGCCCAGCAATGCGGTGAGCGACAAGGTCGCCCATACAACGCCTCGTAAGGTGCCATACCGATACTCACCTGAAAATTGTTGTTGTACGCGAACTCCGCATATGCAAGACAATCATCACAACTGTCCTTGAAGTCCAATGCGCAAGCTCGCAACATCTCCTCTAAGATCTGGTTCACCCGCTTTGTCTGTCCGTTTGTCTGTGGGTGAAAGGCAGTACTGAACTTCAACTTCACACCCATAGCCTCCTGAATGCGAGTCTAGAAAATAGAAGTGAACTGCATGTCTCTGTCCGACATGATCTCCAACGGAACTCCATGCAGACGCACAATCTCTCTAATATATAGTCTAGCCAGCTCGTCTGCAGAGTTCGTGACTCTGATCGGTAGGAAGTGCGCCGACTTCGTCAGACGGTCGACGATCACCCAAATGGAATCATGTCCCTTCCTCGCCTTCGGCAGCCCTGAAACGAAATCCATGGAAATGAAGTCCCACTTCCACTCTGCGATCGACATAGGCTGCAAGAGTCCAGGTGGTCGGCAATGCTCTACCTTCACCTGCTGGCAACTGAGACAACGGGACACGAACTCCGCTATGTGGGTCTTCATACCTTCCCACCAATAGGTCCTCTTCACGTCACGATACATCTTCATACTGCCTGGATGCATCGCGAGTCTGGTACAATGCGCAGCCTCGAGAATCTCTCGTCTCAAGTCAGGGACATCTGGGACGCATAGGCGGCCACAATAACGTAAGCCCTCATCCATGCCAACTCGCCACTCGGGGTCTGCATCATCACTGTCCTGTTCTCGAAGCTCAGTCAGATGCGCATCATCCCTCTACGCCTCGATGACCCAGTCATCGATCTGAGATCGCACCTGCACATGTGCGATGAACTCATACGGCTCCTCTACAGTGAGTTTCTGCTCAAAGTCTCGCAAAAACTCAACCATATCCCACTCAGCACCCATCAGCGGAGCCGCAAACTCTATCGCCTTCTTGCGGCTCAACGCGTCAGCCACAAGGTTCGCCTTCCCAGGATGGTAAGAGACTTCGAACTTGAAGTCCTTCGACGTCTTCATCCATCGCCGCTGCCTCATATTCAAGTCTCGCTACGTGAATATGTACTTGAGGATCTTGTGGTCGCCAAAGAGCTCGAACTCCTCTCCATAGAGGTAATGTCTCTAGAGTCTCAGTGCGAATATGACGGCTGCCAACTCCAGGTCGTGTGTAGGGTAATTCTCCTCGTGCTTCCTTAATTGTCTCGAGGCATACGAAATTACCCTGTCCCTCTGTATAAGGACAAAACCCAGACCAACGCTAGATGCGTCAGTGTATATAGTGTATCTAACCCCTTGCTCTGGCAATACTAGCACAGGGGCGGACGTAAGTCTGTCCTTCAGCTCCTGAAAAGCTGACTCCGCCTTATCATTCCAGGCGAACTTCACGTCCTTCCGTGTTAACTGAGATAGAGGTCTCGTGATCTTCAAGAAATCCTGAATGAAGCATCGATAATAGCCAGCGAGACCCAAGAAACTCCTCACCTCAGTGACAGAACCAGGCTGCTCCCAGTCCTGAACTGTAGCTACCTTAGACAGGTCAAATGTCATGCCATCCTTGGACACCACGTGTCCCAGGAACTTCACTTCCTGCTTCCAGAAGTCACACTTCTTGTACTGTGCGAAGAACTGATGCTGTCTGAGTGTATCCAAGACCAAGCGCAAGTGCTCCTCATGCTCCCCTCGACTCCTGGAGTATACCAAAATGTCGTCAATGAACACAACGACGAATCGATAGAGGAAAGGCCGAAATACCCGGTTCATCAGATCCATGAACACGGCTGGTGCGTTCGTGAGACCGAACGACATCACAAGGAACTTTTAGTGGCCAAAGCTGGTCCTGAATGCTGTCTTCTGCACGTCCTCATCCCTAACGGGCAACTGATGATATCCTGACTGAAGATCAATCTTCGAGAAGTACTGCGCTCCTCTCAACTGATCAAACAAGTCATCGATCCTGGGTAAAGGGTACTTGTTTTTCACCGTGATCTGGTTCAGCCTGTGATAATCAATACACAATCGCATCGAACCATCCTTCTTCCTTACGAACAGGACTGGTGCTCCCCAAGGAGACACACTAGGCCGTATAAGGCCAAGTTCCAACAGACCATCAATCTGCGTCCTCAACTCCTCCATCTCACACGGTGCCATGCGATACGTCGGCAGTGAGACGGGCGTGGAGCCAGGCACCAGATTGATAGTGAAATCAATCTCTCGTCGAGGCGAAAAATCAGGGATCTTCCTGAACAGATCCCCAAAATCACAAACGACTAGCATATGCTTAAGCATCTGGGCACCAGCGTCCCGTAGTAAAGTAGCGTAGCTAAGTATGCGGAAGGGGAGATTTACCCGCATTGGGAATGTAAAGGATGCGCCCTCTGGCTCGTAGGCAGTCACTATACGAGTCTCGCAGTCAATCTCGGCCCTCGCTGCAGTCAACCAGTACATGCCAAGAATGACGTTGAGATAAACAAGAGAGGGATCGACGACAAGATCAAGAGCCATCGTCTTGCCCCCCAGATCCACCAAACAGCCCTCACACATCAGGGTGGCATCTGTAAAGGACCCGTGAGCTGTATAAACTCGCACCCCATCCATCCTAATAGTCGGTAGCCCAATGCGCCTGACTATGGCATGTGATATCAATGAAATTATGGATCTTGTGTCCACCATCACAAGAATAGGAATACCTCCGATGTGGGCAGTGACCTCAAAGGCCGAATGCTGAGAAGTCTCTATCGCAGCTGCCTCAGTTGTCAAGGCATGCACCCATGCCTACTGTGGCCAGTTCGGCCGCTGTGCCATGGGCCATAGAGGCGGCCTGGACTGAGATACCGGAGGTCTGAAGGAAGGGTACGCAGGAGCCAACCGTAAAGGCGGTGCTGATATAGCCTGTGGGCGTGTACGGTCGATCTTCTGCGGCGGCGAGAACCCACTGTCCCGCATCCGAGCAAAACAACTCTATGCCAAATGGCCCGACCTCCCACAATAAGTACATGATAACTCGGGACGTCGCAACGGTGGTACTGGCGCAGTAGCCCTAGAAGGAGGGTTGGCGCGAGGCCTCTTGCCCGCAAAGGGCCTGTCCCGCAACTCTGGTCATGGCCTAGGAGCAATAGGGCCACGAGATCGTGTAAGTTGATCCACATCCTGCTCTGCCCGCATGGACATGTGAATCAGCTCTTCGTATGAGGAAATACTCACGCAACACATCTTCGACCGAATATCCGGTCGCAAACCCTCTGAAAAGTGCCGTATGCGCATCTGCTCATCTACCAGTATAGTTGGGACGTATCTGCTCAACTTAGTGAACGTATGCTCATACTCAGTGACCGTCATGCCTCCCTGTCTGAGGCACAGAAACTCGTTCTCCCGATCATGCCTATACGTCTGGGGATAGTATTTCTCGTGGAAGCGGAACTCGAATGCTGCCCAGGTCCATATGTAGTCAGCGGAAACGGTCCGCAACACACTGTCCCACCATAAGCTGGCCTCCCGCTCAAACAAGAACGTAGCCAACTCGGCCTGTTCAGCCTCTAAACAATGCAGCATCCGCAGTATCTTCGACACACGGTCGACCCAATACTCGGCCTCCTCGAGTCTATGAGAACCCATAAAAGTGGGAGGCCGTAAGCGCTGGAATCGCTCTAGTAAGCCCCGTGTGTCTGCAGCATTCCCCACAGGGTAAGCAGGTGGTACAGGATGAACCATACCCTCATCCTGAGCATACGTATCAGCATCCTCAGCTGGATGCGCAGGTGGTGCAGGTCGAGTCACACTCTCACCCTGGGCTAGAGCCCCCACTATAGTAGTCAGGAGCTACTGCATCATAGCCATCATCTGCTCAAATCTATCTAGAGGTGGTGCAGGCTGTGGCATGTACTGCGTCGAAGAAGACGCGCGGTACTGCTCTCTGATAGGTGGTGTGAAAGGCGGTGGTCCAACTGCAGGACCAGTAGTAGGCTAAGACGCACATGCTGTCTTAGGAATTGGGCCCACAGCAAGGTCCGCATGAGCATCAGACTACAAAGGAGCCTGATCCATAGGCTCACCCAATGTAAGCCGAGCTGTGCTCCGTGTAGCCTTCGGCTGCATTCCCTATATTCAAAATAGGGTGCAACCTTGTCAGTCTCAATAGCACAAACACACCGCAATCATTCACATAAAGAGTCAAAGGCATTCCATGCATATCATTTAATCAAAATTATCACAATACAAGGGATATCTCCTTACAAGCATCATGACAAGAAGTACATGGGAACTAAGACAGTTAAAGTTACAATAGCAACATAAGTAAACTACTAGCCTTAACAGGCTTACACAACTTAAAGAAGGAAACGACAACTGCTACCAACAACATCTAAGATCTCATTGCTAGTTTGAGTCGGGTGACAGAGGAGGAGCACCCTTATCTTGCAAGCAGCACAGGATCGCCTTCAAGGTGCGAGTCACCTTGCCGAATTTCCTCTTCATAACGGCCTTGGTATCCTTGACCTCAGCCCGAAGTTCCTGAACTTCCCTTCGCAAGGCGACCTGGCTCTCCTCAATTAGGACAATGCGATCATCACCAGTAGCCTGAGCAAAAGAAAGAGGGCTCTCATCTGTATCCTCAGCCTCCTCTTTTACCTCTTCCTAGACTTCTTCCTCAACTTCTACTCTAGGTTCTCCCTCACTTGCATCCTCTTCATCATCAAAATCATCCTCGCTATCCTCCTCAAGCTGAGTCTCACGGTACTGAGACCCGATCTTCATCTCGACCATGGTAGACTCATCAATGCAATGAATCGAAACTGGAAACTCCGGCCAAAGTCTGTAAGCAAACTCAAGCGCGATCTTGCATATAAGTCGGCCAAAAGGAAGCGACTCAGACGTTCTTCTTGATTTCGCTATGAGGATAATCTGTCACAACATGAAAGTGGCCATACACACATTTTCTCCCTGGGCCACCTGATACAAGAAATCAACCATAAGGCGTATACACGCAATGCGATTTGTTGACCTGGGATACACGTTAAACGTGCAAATGTGGTGCAGCAGGCAAAAATCATCAGACATATGAGATGCCTTGAGGCTATTATTAGGTTACCTTGGAACCATTCTACCACATAGAAACCTGGTTCGGCGATCTCGCTCACGCCTACTCCTCAAATTCTTCGCAATGGGATGAACATCACCAAGGGAAACGTTCAGAAGTCGCGCTATCAACCGAACATCGATCGTAGCCATCCGGTCTCTACCAAAAGGAATCTTGAATTGCAATGGCTCCAGTGTAGGATTCTAGATACGAGCATAGAAGGCACGAACAATGCTCACATTAGCACGAGAACGAGCTTCAAATAGCGGACCCCAATGTGCAACTTCAATGCGCTCAAACAATAGGAATTCCCCGAAGAGTCGCCCTTCCACGTCCGCCTCAAACAACACCGTACGGTCAGTATATTTTCCGTGAGGCATCTCTGCCAATATCACTCGCCCAAGTTGAGTATGGGGATCCAAATCCCGCTTTGTATGGAACTCTCGGGCTGTGCTTGGACTTGCGGCGGCGCTTGAGCTAACGGCGCCACCCCTCGGTCTTCTTGTTTATGCAAGGTGACTAGGCCCATCCTCATCCACTGCGGTCTTTCTCTTTCCCATCAAAGAGAGGATGGTGGAGAAAGATAAAAGACCCAAAATGGCTTCAACAAAAGCCATGAAAAATGGGAGAAATGTAGAGAAATGGCTGCCCAAACTGAAAAAAGGAGATCTAGGTGTTGTAGAGGGATGCTTCAAGCTCCCCTAGGATGAATTTTTAAAAAGAAAAAAGAAGGAAAAAGGGGAATGGAGCTCCTCACGATTTCAGCACGTTTTGGGGGTTGTAAGAGCTCCAACGGATGAGATTTGTAAGAGGAGTTGCAAACTGTAATAGAGTGATGGAATGGATTCAGTTTCAACAATAAATAGATTTGGGAAGGATTTGGAGCAACGATTTGAGAGAGGGCAGTAAGAAAACGTGAGAAGGAGCTTGTGAAGGGGGCTGTTGTGAAGGAAGTATCCCATTTAGGGGTTTTCTATGGGCGGACCACACGTGGGAGGAGTGTACTACCCAAAATACCCACACGCGCCAAGTTTCACATCAAGTGGGCCCCACCAGACGGTGATGCATCGCCGGATCGGCGATGGCATCGCCGGCCATCTCGCAAGGTGGCCGGTGGGACCACATGGGTCGGGTCCCCCCTGGCCTAGGGACCTTAAAAATATATGGGCCCCACCTTAGTTCATTCTAGATTGGCCTAGGGAGGCCTAAACATCCATTCGGGGCTTTCTGGGGCCAATCTGTAAACCTGAATGCATTCTCCTATCATGCAGCATATGATTTTGGGGTATAAGGAGCTAATACATCTATGTAGCTCATTAGTTACTAAAGATTGCAGACTTAGAATGGCCTAATGGCCAGTTTTCATGAAATTTTACTATTCACTGTAAATTTTGTTGAAGTATGATTTTATATTATTTTTACATTAGGATTAATGCCTAACATGAAAAGAATAAGAAATAATTGAAGAATGGAGTGGTGAGAGGAAGAATTTTGAAGAATTTAGGTGAAACGGGGTTTTAAGCCCTAGCGATTAAATGTAAGGGTTGTGGTTGTCCCACAGCCCAAGGATTCATATTTTTAGATTTAGAACCATTCAAAGAACATCTCAACCCGCCTACCTACAACCTAGGAGCTACTCAGGTCGCTTCACGTGACCCTAGATGCGTTACGGACTTGATCGCGCGATCGATACGAATAGTCTTCGCCTATTGGCGAATCTGTGATCCTATAAGTGTTTCTAGACCTTCTCATACCTACCTAAGTCAAAGGAAGCGACAACGTATATCACGTGACCATAACCCAGGCCCGGTATAATCTCATTCATGCTCTGATACCAACTTGTAACACCCTGAAAATTGGAGGTCGTGTATAACCTCAACTCCCGAGTTCCAGACCATCACTTATGTAATAAAAATGATTATGATTCAATGTTGTCTGAGTTAAAGCATTCACATGAGTAAAAGTATACCAAAACTGCAATTCATACTCCAGATCCAGTGATAAAAGCAAGCGAAAGACTAAGGAATATATATATCACGGTAGGAAAACAAAGTAGATCTCGACTGTCTCCAAAGTATGAATACATCACTGAGTCTCATATACATGTAAATAAACAAAATAAAAATGTCAAAAGTAGTCCCACTGAGAAGTCCCGCCAATCCAGGCCACCTAAGCAAAGCCGTCGTGGTACTGCATATATGAGAACTCGTTCTGGTCCTCATAATAGTCCGGCTCTGCCTCCTGAATCGCCGCCTCACCTGCATCTAAGACAGGGTCTGGTGGGTGTTGCAAATACCATCCCAAAATGTGGGAGCGAGTAGCTAACTCAGTGGAATAATAGAGTAGGGATTAACATGTTCTCAAATCAATCATGCGATAATAGTAAAGCAGTGAATCAAACAATCCTAATGCTGTTGTTAATGCAATATGACATGACATGATGGATGCCCTCACCAACGATCTCCCTCATACGGCACCATCTTACGCCCGTGACACGCTTTCATCCAATAGTGCTCCACATCTTTCAGGCATATGCAATGTGATGGTGATATGATTACCAAGTTATTATTAGTCCTTTTCATATAACAATATTGGGAAAGTAAGGTACTTCCCTTATATCAATCCCAACACAGATCCTGTCTAGGGTCGTCACTCCTAGTAATCTCATACGATGTATATTTTTGTAGGTCGCTGCAAGGGCTGCCAGGGCTGTTGCTCACACTCGTTGCACCGCTCCCCCATCACCTTATCAATACAGGCCTACTGTACTCTCATTGCTACAGAAGGGTCTTCACCTCCCGTAGACTCAGAATACGCTCGTGGCCACTACAAAGGACTCGTCGCCTGATCAGTGTAGGCCGATAGCAAGAATATAGTGTCGCATACCACCATAATCTGCTCAAGAGTCATAGGTGCTCACTGGTCACTACGGGGAGGTTTGTGACCCCAGCGTAGGCCGACAGCTCGACCACGGTGTCTCATACCACCATGCCCGGCTCATGAGTCTTTGTGGATCAAGGTACAATGGTTGACAGGGTTTACAATGGTAAGTTCAGTACCCTAGGTTCAAGCAGTTATGACTCATACAGGGTGAACATACAATGGCCAGTCGAGTTACTTGACGGGCTCGACTAGCACGAGCGCATATCAAGTCGAACGACATGTACTGCGTAAAACACCTCGTGTGGCCTAACTACTGCCGCCAACTCCAAAACACGGCTCGCGTTCATCGATGCGTCGTTTTTGGCAAAGATAAGCCAACCACAAATTAACTCGGTTGCCGACTGCCTGGACTAGGTATAGTCCCAAACAATTATGAATCCACATCAGCCATCATGTAAGAGTATTGGAAATGAAATACAACAATGTGAGCATGTTAACACATGTTATAACATACAACTTAAGTGAATCATCTAACACATGCCTTTCATAAATATAATGAAATTATGCATATAGCTAACATGTAGGAAATCATTTACATCAGCATATTAATTGAGAAATCAATCTCAAACTAATTCATAACACCATTTAATTCAATACATACTAATACAAGCATTTATACAAACACTTAAACTACACACTTAAGTCTATATATAGTATGTCGACTCAAAGTGCGCATTTAGGCGAATCTCTTTGCCAAACTAATTATGCACGTATTCCTAATATCCTAATGTGATAAGAAGCCATGTCAATCACATCAGCAAATTATGGATGAAAACAGTATTTCCTACAAATGACTAAAATGCCCTAAATCTCATATTCTTCGTCTGCTTATGAAACAGGAAACGGACAACACATTGTACATGTCAAACGGCATTGCCGTCGATAATCTACTATTAAACGAAATTGTAAGCATTGGAAACAGTCAATCAAAGCGTCTAAAATCCACACCTTTTCTCCTAGAAGCGTATCCATTCGAACGGAGCGTATACGCTTCGTCTACGGCGAATAGGCAACCTAATACACAAGATCCATAAGCTACTTCGCTATGGAAATGACGGAACAACAAATCAGCAAATATTTAAGGTATTTGCTTACCTAGAATAGCGGCGAAATCGCCGGAAAAGTGATTGAGGCGTGTTGCTTAAGCACGCGCAACACGTGGTGCAAGCAGCAGGAAATTCCCTTCCACTCTCTCTCACAATCTCTCACTTTCTCTCTCACTCTTGCTAGGGTTTCTAGCAAATTCGGATGGGTGAGAGAAGTGAGGGTTTAAGCCCCTTTTATAACCTAAATCTTGTCTGAAACAGGCTTGGGAACAATGTTTACTTGATACCTAACTAAATCGGGACTGTTTCGGTCTAAAAAGGCATTTCTGGTGGTCCCCTGGCCGAACGCGATCGGACTTAAGTTTATACATGTCGGATGTTGATCATATCCCATTTTCAGACCAGTAGTGTTCGTAGATCGCAGATGGCGGTCCAGTTTCAGTTCAGCGGTCACCGCACGTAGATCAGGTCTACAAGTCTCATGATATGAAATAGAAATTTTTTCTGATCCGAGGGTGTAATTTGGCTGAATTCTGACGGTCAGAACACTTAATAATAACGCGTCAAGTCGTGTGCCAGATTTGAATTTTAAATTTTAAATCTAACCCTATTCTCACTCTCTTCAGTCCAGGCTCAACGAAATCGCCTGTGAATGTCGGTTGGACTTGATTTTCGAAATGATTGTTAAGTTCAGCTAGGCGGTTATAATGGTCTAAGATTGTAGGTATCGGACTTTTGACGCATGGTCTAGATCTAATACAAAGTTTCAAAGAGGTTCAGAGAACAAACCCGTTTAGACTTTGATCCGAGGTTTTAGAGTATTATAGCGTCATTGTTTCTACTCGCTTTGGGTCTTGTAGAACGTATTTAAAGTGATCAGGGACTATTTCCCAGCTACTCTAGCGTTGTCCTAGCTAACTTACACTTATTTTCTAATGAATTAATCCTATGCGATTTCTGGTCGAGTTGGTACTCGAGTCCAAGTACGGATTTTTCCAAGGCATTACATAGTCATGTGCATCATATGTATGCTTGATATGGGAGGTGACTGATCATAGCATATGCCTTCGGGCAGGTTGTTTATGGGCTCCCGGTTAGGCGGTGTTGCCCTATATGAGTGCACCATATGCGCAAGAATTGATGCATGACTGGATAGTGTGAATCATGTATATCGCATTTGTATGACATGGATATTGTACGCCCTGGCGACATCAGGGTCGTAATTTTCACAGACGTATCGTGGTTGGCAGGATTGGATACCGAAAATCTTGTTCTATATGGGGTGATATAGATATCCCTGGGTGAAATTTCCTAAACCCTTATGGTACCAAGAGGTTGCTCCAACGTCTAGACCGAGTGGGTAAATGAGCGTTGAGTGCCGATTACCAAACGGTTGCGCTCTCCACTATGTCGCGGTCGGTTAGAAGGGAGTGCAGCCTTATCCGCCCTAGTGTAGGGGGCAATGCTAGGTTGAGTTTGACCAGCTCGAGGAATGGGTCCGCTATCGACGAGTCGCGCCCAATATTGGCAGACGGATAGTGAGGTCTCTTCTACTTACCTTATTACGCGCGATGAGGCGGCGATCTGGTTTAGAGTGTACTAGACCCCGGTGATATCCCAGATTTGAGTTGTATTGATGTGTGGACATAGATGAGGATCTGTATACTTGAGTTACATTTCACATCGCATTGCCTTGGGATGGCCGATATCATTCATGTCTTGCATCGCATAGCCTTGGTACAGCTCATGATATTTATGGATCCATCTGCATATCCCGCATTGCTCTGATACTGCATGATCATATCACTACCTTGCGTACGCACTTTCACCACCCTCTAAGCTTTCTATAAGCTTATGCATGACCGTTGCGTGCAGGTGACGTTGGATCGCAGCAGTGCTGAGGCTTGAGCACGTGGCAGATTACTCCAGAGTTTTTATTCATCATCATTGTATTTTTCTTTATGCTCATTGTACTTGTAAAGTTTTTGATCATAGTGGAAATGTAATGGAATTCTTGGTTGTTGTTTATGGGTTATGCTTTTGGTTATGCTTATTACGAATCAAATTGACGTTGAAAATCCTCCTCGTAGCATCCCAGGATCGGAACCTGGCGAATGGGAGCTGGGAGCCGAGAACGGGGTTCTACGGAGGCTGTCGGCGCCGGATTCGGCGATCAAGAATTTTGTGAGCCCGTTTTCTGATTTTGGGGCGTGACACCTCATTCTTCAAAATTCTCTAAGTACTTTCATATTAGACACAAATCCTCAAGTTTAAATAGTTTAAATAGTACACATCATCAATGAAAGGAAGACCAATGTACTGGGAGATCGTATCCCATTCCATGTCAAGGATAGGTCCTAAATTATACCTTATTCTGACATACAGATTATGACAGATTCTTGAGCCTTGAGAGTAGAAATAATTTTTTAAGGGGGGTAAAACATTATGAGCCCATTCTAGTTAGGTCAGCTAATACAACCGTTGGATCAGAGGAGCGCGGTGGAAGCGTGGTTGACCCTTTCCCCACTAGCCCAGGATCAAAGAAATTGATTCAGGTTATACGTAAGGTTAGGTCAGTAAATAGGATTTAAACCTTCCTTAGAATGTCAATACTGAAGTCTTTATAGCGAAACAATTAGGGCTTAAATGTTGAACCTATTCATATGAAATTATAGGCCTAGCAATGGGAACGAGCGGAGGTTAGTGTATCCCAAAATCTACTCATTAAATACGTATATAATAGAAGCCTTGGCCAACTTTATATGATTAGAAATCCTTTTAGGATAATATATTAAGGTACTTATTAACCCCTATCTTGGACATAGATTCAGATGAGGACTCTCCTAAACCAAGACCAAAAGGGCAACCTTCAAACTAGAAAATTTGAACCTTTCAGTGATGGGCATTCCCTAAGCTTTTAGAGTGATCAGACTACGGAGTTACTGAAATATACAATTGCGAAGCATTCACGACTTGACCCAATTCTCAATCTTGGGCGACTACCAATGGACTCAATGCTTTGATTGAGCAGAAGACCAGGATCTACTAGGACTAGGAAGGGATACGATGAGCCTTCTACCCTGGTCAGGTAGGTGATCAAAGTATTAGGATCAAGCCCATTACAACCGTCTCTCCGTATTGGTCGACCATTGAAAACATATACCTTACTCTAAGTCGATGGGAATCATCGTCAAGACTTTCATACGATGAGCTCCTCGCCCATGGGGCGAGGCCTCGCTGGTTTATCTAGTGGCTGGCGAGGGCCTCACCGACCGACGGGTTTGTTCGGGCTGGGCCTTCGGGCCGATGGCATGTGGGGCCTAGTGAGACCCAATGCTCCATGGTTCGACGCTTAATTCATCCCCAATCGAGTACTTCCTTCACAAATCACCCTCCCAAGCTTTCCTTTTCTTAAAAAATCTCTCAAATCTCCCCCAAAATCTCTCTCCAAACCCTTCCTTCTTCCATTTCCGTGCACCCTCACTCCACCCTTCAAATCTCACCTCAAGCAGAAATCATTAGAGGCTAATTCCTTTAGAAATTTAACGAGGATTAACTAGCGCTAAACTAGATTACCTGTAGAATTATCACTAATCACTTTAAATATGATCCGCAAGAGCCAAAGCGTGTAGAATAGTTGATGATATATTACCCTAAAACCCAGGATCAATCTCTAAACCCAGTTACTCATGGGAGCATTCAGAAACTCTGTAACGGACCTGGACCGCACGTCGAAATTCTGATAGCGATGAACTTAGACCAGTATGACCGCCTAGTTGGACTTGATGATGACCTCAAAAATTTAGTCCAGACGATGTCCTGAGACCATTTCCTTGAGTCCGAAGTGAAGAGTGTGAGAAAAGTGAATTTATTTAGAAATTAAATATAAATTTAAGAAATATGAGTCATGTCACTTGTGCGTTATTTCTAAGCATTCTGACCGTTAGATTTCGACCCAAATTCTCCCTCGGATCAGGATAGGTGGCCCTTATATGTCATAGTGCTTGTAGCTCTGATCGAGTTCCCGTAACCGTTGAACTGAAACTGGTCCGCCACGGTCGATCTGGAAACCTTACCGGACTGAAAACTTGGCTTAACCTAGATCCAATATTAGAGAGCTTAAGTCTGATTGCATTTAGTAATAGGACCTCCAGAAGTGCTCCGTTGGATCGGAACAGACCCGATTTGGTTATAACTTAAGTATACCTTGGCCCTGGGGCCATTCCCATCACTTTAGAGCCTATATAAGGGCCTTAAGCCCTCACTCTCTCCTCCCATATGAATTTGGGGAAAGCCCTAGGAGAGAAAAGAGAAAATAGAGAGAAAGTGAGAGAGAGTTGGAGTTTCTTCCAGGGATTCTTCTCAGTCTCTCTGCGTGCCTCATCCATCCTTCTGCATCGCTATTCTGGTGATTCCAACTTCATTCTTAAGTAGGAAATCCTAACCTTAACCTATTTTGCAGCCTAGGATAGTTGAAGTGATGTTGTAGCTAACGTATTTCATGCCTTAGGTTGCTTATCCGTCGTTGACGAAGACTTATCGTCTGAATCATATTCGTTACGTATTTTCTGGTTTAAGGTGCGGACTATATGCGTTTAGGTTATGGTTTTCAAGACTTTCAATGTTAAATAATGATTTATTCTTATGTAGGATGCTATTTCATATGTATAAAGTGTTGTCCATTTCATTTTTCAGTTATACGTTAATTATGTTGAATATACTGTATTCCTCGTATTTGTAGAAAATAACGTATGCGTATGAAATTTGACTTTGTACTTGCCATGATAAATTATTGTCTATGTATGCTAGATGCATGTGTATCAACTTATGGGTGAACGGATTAGCCTAATACATGTTTTATCAACATACGTAGGGTATGCTATATTGTGTAGTCTAAGTGTCTATGAAAATGACTGAATGAGTATGGAATTCGCTTTCATGCTCACCATGGCTAATTATCATGAATATATGATTGTTGTATAGGCGATATGTAACACCCCGAATTCTGGCTAACCTGGGATTAGACGTCCTTAGGCAATGGGTCAACTAAAACACCTGGGAAATCGCTCAGAACCCAATTCCATAGCCAAACAAATCACTTAAGATTAATTCCTTTAGAAACTAAGTATAAGTTAGCTAGCGCTACGCTAGAGTAGCTGTGAAATGGTCCCTGACCACTTTAAATACGTTCTACAAGACCCAAAACTTGTAGAATCAATGGTGTTATAATACTCTAAAACCTCGGATCAAACTCTAAACCGGTTTGTTCTCTGGACCTCTTTGAAACTTCGTATTGAATCTAGACCGCGCGTCGAAAGTCCGATACCTACCATCTTAAACCGTTATAACCGCTTAGCTGGACTTGACAATCATTTCGAAAATCAAGTCCAACCGACATTCGCAGGCTATTTCATTGAGCCTGGAACGAAGAGAGTGAGAATAGGGTTAGATTTGGAATTTGAAATTCAAATCTGGCACACGACTTGACATGTTAGTATTAAGCGTTCTGACGTTCAGAATTCAGCCAAATTACACCCTCGGTTCAGGAAAAACTTCTATTTCATATCATGAGACTTGCAGACCTGATCTACGTGCGGTGACTGCTGAACTGAAACTGTACCGCCACGTGCGATCTGTGAACCCTGCCAGACTGAAAACTTGATGTGTACTAGATCCAGTATGCATGAGCTTAAGTTCGATCGCGTTCGGCCAGGGGACCACCAGAAATGGTCTTTTGGACCGAAACAGCCCCGATTTGAATATACATCAAGTAAACATTATTCCCGAGCCTATTTCGGGCACATTTGGGCTTATAAAAGGAGTTGAAAACCTCACTCCTCTCTCCCATCCGAATTTGGAAAAAACCCTAGATTGAGAGAGAGGAAAGGTGAGAGTTTGTGAGAGAGAGTGGAGGAGAATTTTCCTGCTGTCGTCCTACCTGTTGCATGTGCTTTAACAACATGCTCCAATCACTTGGCCGGTGATTCCTCCGCATTTTTAGGTGAGAAAATACCCTAATTAGTTGCTGATTTGAGGTTCCTTTCGTTCCATAGCATGTTAGCTGATAGATCTTGTAAATCAGGTTGTCTAGTCGTCGTAGACGAAGCGTATACGCTCTGTTCGAATTGATACGCTTCTATGAGAAAAGGTGCGGATTTTAGACGCTTTGATTGACTGTTTCCAATGCTTTCAATGTCATTTAATAGTAGATTATCGACGGCAACGCCGTTTGACATGTACAACATGCTGTCCGTTTCCTGTTTCTTAAGCAGACGAAGAATATGAGATTTAGGACATTTTAGTCATTTGTAGGAAATACTGTTTTCATCCATAATTTGCTGATATGATTCACATGGCTTCTTGTCGCATTAGAATACTAGGAATGCGTGCATAATTATTTTAATGAAGAGATTCGCCTAAATGCGTACTTTGAGCCGATATACTATATGTAGACTTAAGTGTGTAGTTTAAGTGTTTGTATAAATGCTTGCATTAGTATGTATTGCATTAAATGGTGTTATGAATTAGTTTGAGATTGATTTCTCAATTAATATGCAGATGTAAATGGTTTCCTACATGTTGACTATATGCATGATTTCATCATATGCATGAAATGGATGTGTTAGATGATTCACTTAAGTTGTATGTTATAACATGTGCTAACATGCTCACATTGTTGTATTTCATTTCCAATACTCTCATATGATTTGCTGATGTGGATTCATAATTTTTTGGGACTATACCTAGTCCAGACAGTCGGCAACCGAGCAAGTTCGTGGTTGGCCTATCTTTGCCACGAACGACGCGTCGATGAACGCGAGCCGTGTTTTGGAGTTGGCGGCAGTGGTTAGGCCACACGAGGTGTTTTACGCACTTCATGTCGTTGGACTTGAGATGCGATCGTGCTAGTCGAGCCCGTCAAGTAACCCGATTGGCTATTGTATGTTCACCCTGTATGAGTCATAACTGCTTGAACCTAGCGTACTGAACTTACCATTGTAAACCCTGTCAACCATGGTACCTTGATCCACAAAGACTCATGAGCCGGGCATAGTGGTATGGGACACCGTGGTCGAGCTGTCGGCCTACGCTGGGGCCACAAACCTCCCCGTAGTGAGCACTGAGCACCTATGCCTCGTGAGAAGATTATGGTGGTATGAGACACTATATTCTTGCTGTTGGCCTACACTGATCAGGCGACGAGTCCTTTGTAGTGACCGCGAGCATATTCTGAGTCTGTGGGAGGCGACGACCCTTCCGTAGCAGTGAGAGTACAGTAGGCCTGTATTGATAAGGTGATGGGGGAGCAGTGCAACGAGTGCGAGCAACAGCCCTGGCAGCCCTTGCAGCGCCCTACAAAATATACATCGTATGAGATTACTAGGAGTGATGACCCTAGACAGGATCTGTGTTGGGATTGATATAAGGGAAGTACCTTAGTTTCCCAATCCTGCTGTTTGAATGGACTAATAATAACTCGGCAATCATATCACTATTACATTGCATGTGCCTGGAAGATGTGGAGCACTGAATGGTACGCAAGCATGCCGCGGGCGTAAGATGGTGTCGTATGAGGGAGAACATCGGTGAGGGCATCCATCATGTCATGTCATATTGCATTAACAACAGTATTAGGAATGTTTGATTTACTGCTTTACTATTATCACATGATTAATTTGAGAACATGATAATCTTTGCTCTATTATTCCACTAAGTTAGCTACTCATTCCCATGTTATGGGATAGTGTTTTCGGACACCCACCAGTCCCTATTTTGGTTACAGATGATGGCGCTGCTTGAGAAGCGGAGCTGGACTTGATGATGAGGAGGAGGATCCCTCCTTTAGCTACTCATTCCCATGTATATTATTTTCTTTAATTTTGAAGTATACATGTATGTATATAACCTGGTAACATATTCACACTCTGGAGACATACAACAATTTATATATGTTATACGTACTATCACCGTCTTCCGCTTGTAAATTTAACTGTCTTTGGAGTATGATATGCTGTTCTGGCTTAATCTCACTCATGTTTAATACATTAACACAGACAACATTCAATCATACACATTTATGTTGCATAAGTGATGTTTTGGAACTCGAGAGTAGAGTTTTTACTTGACCCCTCGATTTTTGAAATGTTACAGATGGTATCAGAGCATGATTTAGATTAAACCGGGCCTGGGTTATGGTCACGCGATGTACGCTGTCGCTTCCTTTGACTTAGGTGGGTGCGAGAAGGGTCTAGAAACACTTATAGGATCGCAGATTCGCCAATAGGCGAAGACTATTTATATCAATCGCGCGATCGAGTCCGTAACGCATCTAGGGTCGCGTGAAGCGACCTAAGTAGTTCCTAGGTTGTAGGTAAGTGGGTTGAGATGTTCTTTGAGTGATTCTAAACCCGTAAATGTGAATCATTGGGCTGTGGGGCAACCACAACCCCTGCATTCAATAGCTAGGGCTTAAAAACCCCGTTTCACCTAAATTCTTCAAAATTCTTCCTCTCACCACTCCATTATTTAATTATTTCTTATCCTTTTCATATTAGGAATTGATCTTAATGTGAAAATAACATAAAATCATACTTTCACAAAATTTTACAGTGAATAGTAAAATTTCATGAAAACTACCCATTAGGCCATTCTAAGTTTACGATACTTAGAAAATAATGGGCTATATGGATGTATTAGCTCCTTCTACCCCAAAATCATATGCTGCATAATAGGGGATTATATTCAGGTTTACATATTGGCCCTGAAAAGTCCCGGATGCATGTTTGGGCCTCCATAGAGCAATCTACAATGAACTGAGGTGGGGCCCATACATTTTTGGGGTCCCTGGACCATGGGGGACTAGACCCATGTGGTCTCACCGACCAACGTGAGGGACGGTCGGTGATGCCATCGCCGATCCGACGATGCATCGCCGTCCAATGTGGCCCACTTGCTGTAAAATTTGGGATCTGGGGGTATTTTGGGTAATACACACCCCCCATGTGTGGTTCGACCATAGAAAACCCCTAAATGGGGTACTTCCTTCACAACAGCCCCCTTCCCTAGCTCTATTTTCATTTTCTTGCTGCCCATCTCCAAAAATGTGATTTCAAATCACTCCTAAATCCATTCTTGACTGAAAACGACCCCACTCCATCACTCCATAGTGATTTTCAGCCCTCCCTCTTGCAAATCTCGTCATTTAGAGCTCTTACAATCCCCAAAATGAGCTGAAATCGTGAGGAGCTCCATTCCCCTTTTTCATTCTCTTTTCTTTCTAAAAATCCATCCTAGGAGAGCTTGAAGCATCCCTCTACAACGCCTAGATCTCCCTTTTCCAGTTTGGACAGCCATTTCTTTGTATTTTCCTCATTTTTCATGGCTTTTGTTGAAGCCATTTTGGGTCTTTTGTCTCTCTCCACCATCCTCTCTTTGATGGGAAAGAGAAAGTCCGCAGTGGATGAGGCTGGGCCTAGTCGCCCTGCACAATCAAGAAGACCGAGGGGTGGCGCTGCTAGCACAAGCACCTCCGCAAGTCCAAGAACAGCCTGAGAGTTCCATACAAAGCGGGATTTAGATCCCCATACTCAACTTGGGCGAGAGATTTTAACAGAGATGCCTCACGGCGAATACACTGACCATAAGGTTTTATTTGAGGCGGACGTGGAAGGACAACTCTTCGGTGAATTCTTGTTGTTCGAGTGCATTGAAGCTGCGCATTGGGGTCTGCTATTTGAAGCTCATGCTCATGCTAATATGAGCACCGTTCGTGCCTTCTACGCTCGTATCCAGAATCCTACACTGGAGCCATTGCAGTTCAAGATTCCTTTTGGTAGAGACCGGATGGCTACGATCGATGTTTGGTTGATAGCGCGACTTCTGAACGTGCCCCTTGGTGATGTTCATCCCAGTACGAAGAATTTGAGGAGTAGACG
Organism: Magnolia kwangsiensis; assembly: GCA_037074715.1. Taxonomy (NCBI): domain Eukaryota; kingdom Viridiplantae; phylum Streptophyta; class Magnoliopsida; order Magnoliales; family Magnoliaceae; genus Magnolia; species Magnolia kwangsiensis. Next base: position 46,566,659 of record CM073586.1, on the reverse strand, counting down.
TGAGCGAGATCACCGTACCAGGTTCCTATGCGGTAAACTGGTTCCATGGCAGCCTAACAATAGCCTCAAGGCATCTCATATGTCTGATGATTTGCACTTGCTGCACCACATTTGCACGTTCAACGTGTATCCCAGGTCGACAAATCACATTGAGTGTACGCGCCTTATGGTTGATTTCTTGTATCTGGTGGCCCAGGGAGAAAATGTGTGTATGGCCACTTTCATCTTGCGACAGATTATCCTCATAGCGAAATCAAGAAGAACGTCCGAGTCACTTCCTTTTGGCCGACTTATATGCAAGATTGCGCTTGAGTTTGCTTATAGACTTGGGCCGAAATTGCCAGTTCCAATTCATAGCATTGATGAGTCTACCATGGTCAAGATGAATATCGGGTCTCAGTACCATGAGACTCAGCTTGAGGAGGATAGCGAGGATGATTTTGATGATGAAGAGGATCCAAGTGAGGGAGAACCTGGAGCAGAAGTTGAGGAAGAAGTTTAGGAAGAGGTAGAAGAGGAGGCTCAGGATACAGATGAGAGCCGTCCTCCTTCTGCTCAGGCTACTGGTGATGATCGCATTGCCCGAATTGAGGAGAGCCAGGTCGCCTTGCGAAGAGAAGTTCAGGAACTTCGGGCTGAGGTCAAGGATACCAAGGCCGTTATGAAGAGGAAATTCGGCAAGGTGACTCACACCTTGAAGGCGATCCTGTGCTGCCTGCAGGATAAGGGTGCTCCTCCTCCGTCACCCGACTCAGACTAGCGATAAGATCTTTGATGTTGTTGTTAGTAGTTTGTCATTTCTTTCTTTAAGTGTGTAATCCTGATAAGGCTAGTAGTTTGCTTATGTTGCTGTAGTAGCTGACTGGCTTAGCTCTCATGCATTTTTTGTCATGGTACATGTAAGAATATGTCTCCTATATTGTGACAATTTTCATTTAATGAAATGCATGACATTTTTTTTTTGGCTTGTTATGTGAATGTTTGTGTTGTGGTTTAGGCTTAATATAGCCAAATTTGGTTGAATGGAGTGCATGCCGTTTCATTTTTTGTAAGGTATTGTCCCTAGATTGGGAGTATCCTATGGTTGACACTGCCATATTGTAATTCCCGGGATTCAGCTTACAAGTTGATTTTTATCCCAACCCACCCTCCTACCAAGCATACCACTTCCAATCCCACTATGGGACTAGGAATGCCGTTCCATTTAATACAACTTAATGCTACTGGCCATATAGGCCCTTGGCGTTTTGGACCTAGTGTTAGCACTCCTAGATTTGAAGGATCTGACGACATAGGAAATCCAATTCCATTTAGATAATCTTGACCCTAAGCGATAGAACAATTCCCTGTACGAGAAATGGTATGAAACCATTTAGCGTACAAGCTTAGGCTGTAGATTACAAACTAGTCTACTAGTTCCTTGAGTAGTGTAAAGCCTGTATATGCTAAGGAATAGTAGGTTAGATTTACTTGGAATGTGATTCCCTTCCTTGGATAGATCCTCATAACATCCATAGACTCCTTTAATAACTCTTAGAAAGCTTATGTAACTTATAACCATTCACTCTTAGGGAAGACTTATAAATTCCTTAGGTCGAACTTAGAATAAACCAACACACCCCTTAGAATTGCCTTCCCCAAGGGCTTATTGCATTCGGAAACGCGGAGTAAAGGAACTGCATGTAAGCGATGTATTCGCGGTTTGAATCGACTTCTTAATCCTAGTGGTTACCAATAAATCTAATGCTCTGATCAAGCAGAAGATCGACATCGACTCGGATTAAGAATTGATACAATAAATCTTCTGTCCTAGCTAGACAGAAAGTCTATGTATCTGGCTCAGACCTACTACAAAACCTTTCTTCTGTGATGGCCCAACCACCTACAACCAAACGTGATCACATTGCCTTTGGAAAATGGCGAGGACTTAAAGCCAGTAGAGAATTCGACATCTTGCCACCAACTCATACCTGCCCCTGAACTCAACCACAATAGAGATTAGGCTCATCTCTATCGCCATAGATACCAATGTCATAGAACGCATCATTAGCAAAGGAAAACCACTGTAATGAGAGGTTGTTTCCTAATTCATGTCAAGGATAGTCCCTAAGTTGCACCTCGTTCTGATATACGGAGCAATGCAAAGATTCTTGAACTTTAAGTAGAACCAAGTTTTAAGGGGGGTAGAACGTATTGAGTCCAATCCAGTTAGGTTAGTCAACACTACCGTTCGATCAGAGTGGCGCAGTGAAAGTGTGGTTAGCCTCTTCCCCACTGGCCTTGGATCGAAACAGCAGAGTTAGGTTTTACGTAAGGTTACCTTCCTTAGAAAAAGTACTCACCCTTCGCCAATTTTGCGGACAAAATTATGTTTTAAGGGGGGTAGATTATAACACACCGGATTTTGTCCAACCTGGGATTAGACGTCCTTAGGCAATGGGTCAACTAAAACACCTGGAAAATCGCTCAGAACCCAATTCCATAGCCAAAGAAATCAATTAGGATTAATTCCTTTAGAAACTAAGCATAAGTTAGCTAGCGCTACGCTGGAGTAGCTGTGAAATGGTCCCTGACCGCTTTAAATACGTTCTACAAGACCCAAAACTTGTAGAATCAATGGTGCTATAATACTCTAAAACCTCGGATCAAACTCTAAATCGGTTTGTTCTCTGGACCTCTTTGAAACTTCGTATTGGATCTAGACCGCACGTCGAAAGTCCGATACCTACCATCTTAGACCGTTGTAACCGCTTAGCTGGACTTGACAATCATTTCGAAAATCAAGTTCAACCGACATTCGCAGGCTATTTCATTGAGCCTGGACCGAAGAGAGTGAGAATAGGGTTAGATTTAGAATTTGAAATTCAAATCTGACACACGACTTGACATGTCAGTATTAAGCATTCTGACTGTCAGAATTCAGCCAAATTACACCCTCGGATCAGGAAAAATTTCTATTTCATATCATGAGACTTGCAGACCTGATCTACGTGCGGTGACCGCTGAACTGAAACTGGACCGCCACGTGCGATTTGCGAATCCTGCCGGTCTGAAAACTTGATGTGTGTTAGATCCAGTATGCATGAGCTTAAGTCCGATCGTGTTCGGCCAGGGGACCACCAGAAATGGTCTTTTGGACCGAAACAGCCCCGATTTGGATATACATCAAGTAAACATTGTTCCCGAGCCTATTTTGGGCACATTTGGGCTTATAAAAGGGGTTAAAACCCTCACTCCTCTCTCCCATCCGAATTTGAAAAAAACCCTAGATTGATAGAGAGGAAAGGTGAGAGTTTGTGAGAGAGAGTGGAGGAAAATTTTCCTACTGTCGTCCTACCTGTTGCACGTGCTTTAACAACACGCTCCAATCACTTCGCCAGTGATTCCTCCACATTTTTAGGTGAGAAAATACCCTAATTAGTTGCTGATTTGAGGTTCCTTTCGTTCCATAGCATGTTAGCTGATAGATCTTGTCAATCAGGTTGTCTAGTCGCCGTAGACGAAGCGTATACGCTTCGTTCGAATTGATACGCTTCTAGGAGAAAAGGTGCAGATTTTAGACACTTTGATTGACTGTTTCCAACGCTTTCAATGTCGTTTAATAGTAGATTATCGACGGCAACGCCATTTGACATGTACAACATGCTGTCCGTTTCCTGTTTCGTAAGCAGACGAAGAATATGAGATTTAGGGCATTTTAGTCATTTGTAGGAAATACTGTTTTCATCCATAATTTGCTAATGTGATTCACATGGCTTCTTATCACATTAGAATACTAGGAATGCATGCCTAATTATTTTGGCGAAGAGATTTGCCTAAATGCGCACTTTGAGCCGACATACTGTATGTAGACTTAAGTGTGTAGTTTAAGTATTTGTATAAATGCTTGTATTAGTATGTATTGCATTAAATGGTGTTAAGAATTAGTTTGAGATTGATTTCTCAATTAATATGCTGATGTAAATGGTTTTCTACATGTTGACTATATGCATGATTTCATTATATGCATGAAATGGATGTGTTAGATGATTCACTTAAGTTGTATGTTATAACATGTGCTAACATGCTCACATTGTTGTATTTCATTTTCAATACTCTCATATGATTTGCTGATGTGGATTCATAATTGTTTGGGACTATACCTAGTCCAGGCAGTCGGCAACCGAGCAAGTTCGTGGTTGGCACATCTTTGCCACGAACGACGCGTCGATGAACGCGAGCCGTGTTTTGGAGTTGGCGGCAGTGGTTAGGACACACGAGGTGTTTTACGCACTTCATGTCGTTCGACTTGAGATGCGATCGTGTTAGTCGAGCCCGTCAAGTAACCCAATTGACCATTGTATGTTCACCCTGTATGAGTCAAAACTGCTTGAACCTAGGGTACTAAACTTACCATTGTAAACCCTATCAACCATGGTACCTTGATCCACAAAGACTCATGATCCAGGCATGGTGGTATGGGACACCGTTGTCGAGCTGTCGGCCTACGCTGGGGCCACAAACCTCCCCGTAGTGACCAGTGAGCACCTATGCCTCGTGAGCAGATTATGGTGGTATGGGACACTATATTCTTGCTGTCGGCCTACACTGATCAGGCGACGAGTCCTTTGTAGTGACCGCGAGTGTCTTTTGAGTCTACGGGAGGCGACGACCCTTCCGTAATAGTGAGAGTACAGTAGGCCTGTATTGATAAGGTGATGGGGGAGCGGTGCAACGAGTGCGAGCAATAGCCCTGGCAGCCCTTGCAGCGCCCTACAAAATATACATCGTATGAGATTACTAGGAGTGACGACCTTAGACAGGATCTGTGTTGGGATTGATATAAGGGAAGTACCTTAGTTTCCCAATCCTGCTGTTTGAATGGACTAATAATAACTCGGCAATCATATCACCATTACATTGCATGTGCATGGAAGATGCGAAACACTGAGCGGTACGCAAGCATGCCGCGGGTGTAAGATGGTGCCGTATGAGGGAGAACGTCGGTGAGGGCATCCATCATGTCATGTCCTATTGCATTAACAACAGTATTAGGAATGTTTGATTTACTGCTTTACTATTATCGCATGATTGATTTGAGCACATGCTAATCTTTCCTCTATTATTCCGCTGAGTTAGCTACTCATTCCCACGTTATGGGATGGTGTTTCCGGACACCCACCAGTCCTTATTTTGGTTGCAAATGATGGCACTGCTTGAGAAGCGGAGCTGGACTTGATGATGATGAGGAGGATCCCTCCTTTATGCGTGTTCTGATTGACGGGATTACAGGGAGGTTGATTAGATACCTTGACACTTTTCATTTTATATTTTAGAGCACTCATGTATAGTCTTTTGTTTACTTTTGAAGTATACATGTATGTATATAACCTGGTAAAATATTCACACTCTGGAGACATACAACAGTTTATATATGTTATACGTACTATCACCGTCTTCCTCTTGTAAATTTAACTGTCTCTGGAGTATGATATGCTGTTCTGGCTTAATCTCACTCATGTTTAATACATTAACACAGACAACATTCAATCATACACATTTATGTTGCATAAGTGATGTTCTGGAACTCGGGAGTGAAGTTTTTACTCGACCCCCCGGTTTTTGGGATGTTACACGATAACCCTTTGACGAAAGGATTTGCCCTAATACGTATGCTAATGAATACATAATATGTATTATGTAATGTGTTGATTAAGTGTATGTAAAAGCGTCTGAATGAGTTAGTAGTTAGCAAGATGTACCTGTATGCATACTGAGATATGCTTCTCAACTACCCTGTATATGTGTATGATTTTCCTCCATGTATTTGATATTGTCTATGTGTGGATTCATGTTTAAGTTGTAATTGAAATAAAGCCGTGAAGGGTGATGGGGGAGTGGTGTAACGATTCTATGCAACAGCCCTGATAGCACTAAAGTGGACAATATCGGACCTTTGATTGTATAATTTAAAATATGATCCATTTACTGCTTGACTATATCATTGGATAATATGTCATAACTGAATGTGATTGGGGCTATTGTATAGTCCAGGTAATCGGTAACCGTTCTTCAAGTGGTAGTTGAGGTTGTTTCTCCACACAGGATGTGTTCAATGAACCCGAGTCGTACTTGTGATGTTCGGTAGTGGTTAGGCCACACGGAGTGCTTATGCATTCCATGTCGATCATTTCGATGTGCGCTTGGCCTATTTGAGCTTATCAACTAACCCGATTGACCGATGTATGTTTACCATGTTTGGATGCTACTGCTTGAACCTAAGGTACCAAACTTACCAGTGAAAAGCCCCTCTAACCTTGGTACCTCGATCCCCTAAGACGCATGAGTCGATTATGGTGGTATGGGACACTATATTCAAGCTGTCGGCCTACTCTGATTGGTGACGAGCCCTTTGTAGTGACCAGTGAGCACCTATACTCGTGAGCAGATAATGGTGGTATGGGACACTATATTCTTACTATTGTCCTACACTAATTTGGTGATGGGGGGTGGTGTAACGATTACGAGTAACAGCCCTGGTAGCCCTTATAGTGACCTCGAGTGTACTTTGAGTCTACGTGGAGGCGACGACCCTTCCATAGCAACAAGAGTACAAACTAGGCCTGTATTGATTTGGTGATGGGGGAGTGGTGTAACGATTGTGTGTAACAGCCCTTGCAGCGACCTAGAACCGTATCATCGTATGAGATTTTCTAGGACTAACGACCCTAGAATGGATCGCTGTTTGGGTAATGATATAAGGGAGGTACCTTAGCTTCTCAATCCTGTTGTATGAAAAGAACTAATAAGAACTAGACAATCATGCTCATTACATTGCACTGCATGTGCTATTGGCATTGGTGTGAGAGCACTGAGGAAGTGACTGACATGCGCGACCGTAAGATGAAGATCACAGAGGGAGATTGTGGTGAGGGCATACATCATTATCTCATTCATTCTTGCATTAACAAAAGTATCTAGGACATGTTTGATTATATTGCTTTATCATTACTGCTTAATTGAATTAATAACATGTTAACCTTTGATATATAGTTTCCACTGAGTTAGCTACTCACTCCCACGTTACGGGACGGTGTTTGAAACACCAACTAGTCCTTGTTTTAATTTCAGATGATGGCGATGCTTGCGAAGTAGACCCGGACTTGATGATATTGAGGAGAATTTCTCCTATATGCAGGTTCTGATCGATGGGGTTACAGGGTTATTGATTAGATGCCAATACACTTGGTATTTTTCCTTTTATTTAAACACTCATGTATACTCTTTTCTTTCCATTTTGAAGTATACATGTATTTAGTTAACCTGATAACATGTTTATAATCTGGAGACCTACAATCAATTATACATTTTATATATTTATCATAGTCTTTCGCTTGAGAAATTTAACCTTCTTTGGAGTATGATATGTTGTTTTGGCTTAATCCACTTCATGTTTTATGCACTCATACAGTCGACATTCATCCATCATCAAACATGCTGCATAAGTGATGTTCTGGAACTCGAGAGCTGAGTTTCTGCTCGACCCCTAATTTTTAGGATGTTAACTAGTCCTGGATCTTGTTCGACCAATCCTAGCACTACTTCGGCCAGTCCAAGAAATTCCAAGACCAATCGTAGTTTTGTTGTGAATTATCAGATTTTTTCTGTTCAGCTACGACTATTCCTGGATTTTACTTGAAAAGTCGTAGGATGGTCTCGACTCGACCTTCGACCAGTCGTGGAGCTACGACTCAAACTCCAACAACTAAATCAAGTGTCGCACGACCAGTCATAGAGGGGTCTCGACCGGTCGTGGACTACCTTCGACCAGTCGTGGACTATCTTCGACCGGACGTAAAATGGTTTTAGCTGATCGTGCTCAAAAATTCAAAAATTTGTTTCTTCTTCAACCAGTCATGGTGACCCTTGGACCAATCGAAGATGAATTTCTGCAACTATAAATAGCACACGAATTTCAGAGTTATTCATTGGAAATATAAGTAAATTTGAAGCTCTACTCTGAGATAAGTTTGTGTTTATTTTTAAACTATATTGTGCATAATTCTACTTCCTTTTATTAGCTTTTTACTATTTGATTTTATTCTATATTCCAATCTGATTTGAAAAGAGGAATTATTGTTTTCCTTCTTCTTGGAATTAAAATTAAATAGAGCTAGCCCAATCTGATTTACTTTAAAATCAATTAGAACTTAGAACCATTGTAAAGTGAGTATTAGACATTGAACTTTCATATTCGAACATCTACTCCAATTGGCTCTTCCGGGCTGCTACAAGAGGAGAAATCCAGGTATTTTACAATCTTATAAATTTCATTATATTTTAGTTTTTGTTTGGGATTTACCAGAAAAATCTCAATTTGTGTGGTTGTCTGAGGAGTGCCAGAAAACTCAGAAAAGAGGAGTTTTTTTTTGTGTAAGCCCAAGTAAAAAAGACACAATTTTGAAGGTTTTTGGTGAACCTGTGAATCCTATTTTGATAGTGAACGCTAATATCCCTGTGTGAGGATATTAGGAGTGGAGTAGCATTTTGTGTGGCTGTTGTTTAACAGTTGGTGAACACACAGGCAAACCACTATAACTCCTTGTCTTGCGGATTGAATACTTGTTTAATTCTTTATCTTTTATCATTCAGTTTTGTGGAATGTATATGTGGATGTGAATGTTGTAACAATTTACATTTCAAGCAAGTGTAGAGAATGGTGTAATAGTTTAGAGTTTTATTTCAGCAATTTATCTCTTGATATTCCTTTATCAATTTGAGCTTCAATTTCTGTAATTATTCTAGTAAGGTTTCCCTGCCATTTTTATGGTGCATGGTTGTCCTTAGAATAATCAATTCTTAAGATTGTAATTTATTCTTTTTGAATTGGTATTTTTCTCTTTCGGTTTGAGTTCTTGATACAAAGATCTTTCTAGAAATTAGGTTGTCTTACCATAAACCTTTGGTTTTTGGTGTAAGGTTGTCCTTAGAATAACTTTTATATTAATCTCTCAAGATCTAAATTTTGAGGTTGCATTATGAATTGATTTATTTTAGTTTGGCTATCTATTTAATTTAATTCCGGTGTATTTAATTTTAATTTGGCATAGTCCTGTTCACCCCCCCCCCCCCCCCCCCCCCCCCCTCTAGGACATATAGCTTGGCCATTTCAAATGGTATCAGAGCCTAATAGCTCGTTTTTATTACTTTTTATTTGGATTTATTTCCTGAGCTAACGATCTAAGCTATATAAAAAGATGTCAAATTTCGATAGCCTTTCAGTCACTAGGCCTCCACCATTTGATGGCTCCAACTATGCCTATTGGAAAGCCAGAATGAGGGTCTTCCTCAAATTAATGGATGAGAGTGTGTGACAAGCCACAATGACTGAATGGAAACTCCCTACCACTAAAGTGACTGGAACCGACGGTTCAAAAACAATGAGAGTGTCTCCTTATTTCTCATGGACTACACTTCAGAAAAGTGAGAGTAGTGCCAATGCTAAAGCACTAAATGCTATCACTTGCGCACTATCACCGGATGAGTTCAAAAGAATCATATCCTATGATACTGCAAAGCAAGCCTGGGATATATTAGAAATGACACACGAGTGTACATCAATTGTCAAGAAATTTAAAGTCCAACTCCTCACAACTAAATTTGAAGAAATTCATATGGAGAAAAATGTTTATGGACTTTTACACTAGATTGAATGACATTGTAAACTCAATGTGGGGTCTTGGCGATAAAATCCCAAAAAGTAAAGTGTGTACAAAGATACTACGCTTACTTCCTGAACGGTTCAACTCTAAAGTAACTGCGATTCAGAAACTTCGTGATACGGATAATATGAGGGTAGAAGAACTAGTCGGTTCTTTAAAAACCTATGAATTAAATTTTAAAGCTCCTAAAGGTAAATCTATCGCTTTAAAATCTTCTAATGGTATTTCTAAAGAAAACTCAGATTTTAAAAATTCAGAAGATGATATGGCGCTTTTAGCAAAAAAGTTTTACAAGATTTTCAAAAGTAAGAAAAGGGTCGATTTTCAAAAGACAAACGAAAAGAAACGATCTAAACCTAAGTCTAGAACTTGGAAGTCTTTGAATGATAGTCAATGTTACAACTGCTAAGAATATTGGCATTTAGCAAACAAATGTCCTAAAAAGGACAAACCCAAGAAGAAGGATATGTTGGCTACTTAGGACGAATCATCTGATTCTGAAGCCTCTTCTGAATCAGAAGATTCTGAAACCGAGTTTGGCAATGAACTAAAAGCCCTTATGACTCTAGCCAAGTTCACATTTTCTGATCACGATGATTCAACTAGTGAAGAAAATTTGCATAGTGATCATGAAAATGAAGATGTAATGCCTTATATAAGGAAAGTTGTAAAATTGATGTCAAACTTAAACTTCAAAAAGAAAATTTTTCTAAAATCAAAGAATGTTTTGAGACTCTTGTTTTAGAAAAATTATAAATTTCAGATTGTTTTGAAAAATCAAATTGTGATTTGAAATTCAAAACCTCCCTGATTGAATATTTGAAATCTGAAAATGAGAAACTTAAAAATGAAGTATCTTCTCTTCTGAGTTTGAAGGACACATGGAGATATACCCAAGGTGATCCAAAATTAGAAAAACTATTATCCGGATTAAGAAAATGTGGTGATCGATCTGGGTTGGGCTATGATAAAAATACACCTCCTAAACAAAAGAATACTCCTCCCAATTTTGTGAAAGGAGAGGTCTCAAACTCAAAAGGAAAAGGTACTTGTCAAGGTTTTTCTAAAAATATAAAAACTTTTCAATAACCTAAAAGTAGTTATTTCAAAAATCAGATCAGAAATCCACTAGCTGAAAAGATAGTTGATTTACTTAAGGAGCTCTTAAAATCTAACTCAATAGGTCATTCTTACAACTACAATCAAAAGAAGACCAACTATACTCCTAAACCCAAAACTGTTCTGAAATGGGTTCCTAAAGTTGCCTGCTTGGTTGCCCACACTGCTTTTAAAGCAACAAGCCATTCAAAGTGGTACCTAGATAATGGATGCTCTAGGCATATAATAAGAGACAAAGCTTTATTCACCGATCTTAAAAATATGACTGATGGGTCGGTCACATTTGGTGATGGAAGAAATTGCAAGATTATTGGCAAAGGTACGGTTCAACTTTACAAGCTCCCTTTATTTAAAGATGTTTTATATGTTGAGGGTCACAACTTGTTAAGCATATCTTAAATATACGATAACAACCATAGTGTGAAATTTTCCAATCAAGGTTGTGAGATCATAAACAAAAAGGGTTCTGTAATATTAACTAGTTGCAGAACTTCTGAAAACTGCTATATAGTTAGTGTTGGTTGCTCATCTAACCAAAAGTGCTACATGATCCATACCGATGAGACAGAACTTTGGCATAAATGACTTGGACATGTACACTATCAGAATTTATACAGATTAAGCAAAGGAGAACTAATTAAAGGTCTACCTAAATTGTAAAAAGTAGACAAAATATGTGGTGAATGCCAGTACGGTAAACAAAATAGGAGCTCTCACAAAAAAGTGAACTCCAATGCTACATTAAGACCACTCGAGCTTCTCCACATGGATCTTATAGGACCAACTACAACGGAAATTCGAGGTGGCAAAAAATACATCTTGGTTATCGTAGATGATTATACAAGATACACTTGGGTTTCATTCTTAAGAGACAAATCAAAAACCCTTGATGAAGTGAAAAAGATCATCAAATGGATACAAACTGAAAAATGTTCTCAAGTCAGTAAGATCTGTAGTGATCATGTATCCGAATTTGAAAATAGCGGCTTTGAGAAATTTTGTAGCGATCAGGGAATATCGCATGAATTCTCTGCGCCCAAAACAACACAACAAAATGGTATTGTGGGAAGTAAAAATAGAGTACTTTAAGAAATGAGAAATGTTATGTTGAATAGCATGAAGCTCCCTAGAAATCTATGGGCTGAAGCAGTGAATACTGCCTGCTACATTATTAACCGTGTTTATACTTGTAAATCTAATAATAAAACAGCTTCTGAAATGTGGTTTGAAAAAAAGTCTATTGTCAAATACTTTCGTGTTTTCGGCAGCAAGTGCTACATTTTGCGTGACCGTGAAAACTTGAAAAAGTTTGACACTAAAAGTGACGAAGGGACCTTTTTAAGATATTCTTTAAATAGTCGTGCTTATCGTGTATTGAACAACAGGACTGGTGTGATTCAAGAGTCAATTAATGTGGTCATTGATGATCACTTGAATACACCTGCCCCTAGTTCAGATAATGATGAAGTTCCTGTAATTGAAAAACCAGATACTTCATCAAGTGAAATTAATTCTGAATTAAGGACTATAAAGATCATCCAACTACTCAAATTCTTGAAAACCCTCTCACTGGTATGCACACTCGTAGACAATTAGAAGACATATGTAATTACGTATGTTTTACATCCCAGATTGAACCGGTAAACGTAAAAGAAGCACTTTCTGATGAAAACTGGATAGCTGTGATGCAGGAAGAACTTAATTAATTTTTTCATAATGATGTCTGGTATCTTGTTTTTAGACCTAAAGATAAAAATATAATTGGAACAAAATGGATTTTCAAAAATAAGTCTGATGAACTTGGAAATATTATTCGAAATAAAGCAAGAATAGTTGTACAAGGGTACACATAAATTGAAGGTATTGACTATGATGAAACCTTTGCCCCTGTAGCTCGTCTTGAATCTATCAGACTTTTTATATCCATCGCATATGTTAGGAAGTTTAAAATTTTCCAAATGGATGTGAAGAGTACCTTTTTGAATGGCGATTTACATGAAGAGGTATATGTGGAACCACCTATAGGGTTTGAAGACCCTAAGTTTACTAATCATGTATATCGTCTTAAAAAAGCTCTCTATGTTCTGAAACAAGCTCCCAGGGCATGGTATGAAAAATTGACTAAGTTTTTACTGAGTCACAATTTTTAAATGGGTAGTGTCGATAAGACGCTCTTTGTTAAGAAGCATAACGATGATATTCTAATGGTTTAGATTTATGTAGATGATATTATTTATTGATCAATGTGCACTAACATGACTGTTGAGTTTGTAGAGTTAATGAAATCTAAATTCAAAATGAGCATGGTTGGGGAATTAAATTATTTCCTAGGGTTGCAAGTAAAACAACAACCTGATGAAATTTTTATTTCTCAAACCAAGTATGCTTTGAACTTGATTAAGAGGTTCGGATCTGAGAATGGTAAGAATTTTGATACACCTATGAGTATAACTCTAAGACTGTCAAAAGACTCTACTGGTAAAGATGTAGATCCTAAATTGTATCGTAGGATGATTGGTAGTTTGCTTTACTTAACTGTTAGTAGACCTGATATTGCTTTAAGTGTTGGAATTTGCGCTAGATATCAGTCTAATCCTAAAGAATCTCACTTAACTGTTATTAAGAGAATTATTAGATATATCGCAAGTTCAGTTAATTTGGGTCTTTGGTATCCTTATGATACTAGTGTTCAATTGGCTGGGTATTCAGATGCTGATTACGCTGGTAATATCGATGACAGAAAATTAACCAATGGTGGTTGTTTTTACATTGGAAACTGCTTGGTTTCTTGGTTTAGCAAGAAGAAAAGTTCCATATCACTCTCAACTGCTGAGGTTGAATACATTGCAGCTGGAAACGCATGTACACAGCTGGTTTGGATGAAACGTATGTTGAGTGATTATGGTATCGCATAGGATTCAATGGTTTTATACTGTGATAATTCCAGTGCAATAAATATTTCAAAAAACCCAATCCAGCATTCACGTACTAAGCACATTGACATTAGATTTCATTATATTCGTGAATTAGTGGAAGAAAAAGTAATATCCTTAGAATACATACCTAGTGAGACTCAGCTTGCTGACATATTCACTAAATCGCTCGACAAAAGCAGGTTTAATAAATTAAAATTTGATCTTGGTATGTGCAATTTAAAATGATTGATCATGCATCTCTGTATCATAGTGTATATATATTAAATACTTTAATACATTAAATTTCAAAATTTGTAGAGAATTACATAAATTTTTTGGTACACGACCAGTCGAGAACGAGCTCGACCAGTCGTGTCACGACCGATCGAGGACGTCCTCCGATGTAACGCCCTGGAAAAATCCGTAATTAGACTCGAGTACCAACTCGACCAGAAATCGCGTAGGATTAATTCCTTTGGAAAATAAGTGTAAGTTAGCTAGCGCAACGCTAGAGTAGTTGGGAAATAGTCCCTGATCACTTTAAATACGTTCTACAAGACCCAAAGCGAGTAGAACCAATGACGCTATAATACTCTAAAACCTCGGATCAAACTCTAAGCCGGTTTTTTCTCAGGACCTCTTTGAAACTTTGTATTGGATCTAGACCGCGCGTCGAAAGTCTGATACCTACAATCTTAGACCGTTATAACCGCCTAACTGGACTTGACAATCATTTCGAAAATCAAGTCCAACCGACATTCAGAGGCTATTTCATTGAGCCTAAAGTGAAGAGAGTGAGAATAGGGTTAGATTTGAAATTTGAAATTCAAATCTGGCACACGACTTGACGCGTTATTATTAAGCGTTCTGACCATCAGAATTCAGCCAAATTATACCCTTGGATCAGGAAAAATTTCTATTTCATATCACGAGACTTGTAAACCTGATCTACGTGCGATGACAACTGAACTGAAATTGAACCGCCACGTGCGATCTACGAACACTACTGTACTGAAAATAGGATGTGAGCGACATTCGACGTGCATGAACTTAAGTCCGATCGCGTTCTGCAAGGAGACCACCAGAAATGTCTTTTTGGACCGAAACAGCCCCGATTTGGTTAGGCATCAAGTAAACATTGTTCCCAAGCCTGTTTTGGGCATGTTTTAGGTTATAAAAGGGGTTTAAACCCTCACTTCTCTCACCCATCCGAATTTTCTAGAAACCCTAGCTGGTGTGAGAGAAAAGGTGAGAGATTGTGAGAGAGAGTGAGAGAGAATTTCCTGTTACTTGCACTACTTGTTGCACGTGCTTAAGCAACGCGCCTCAATCACTTTCTCAGCAATTTTGCTGCGTTTTTAGGTAAGAAAATACCCCAAACACTTGCTGATTTAAGGTTCCTTCGGTTCCTTAGCATGGTAGCTTATAGATCTTGTGTATTAGGTTCCCGGTTCGCCGTAGACGAAGCGTATACTCTCCGTTCGAATCGGTTCACCTCTAGGAAAAAGGTGCGGATTCTAGACGCTTTGATTGACTGTTTTCAACGCTTTCAATGTCGTTTAATAGTAGATTATCGACGGTAATTCCGTTTGACATGTACAACATGCTGTCTGTTTCCTGTTTCGTAAGTAGACGAAAAATATGAGATTTAGGGCATTTTAGTCATTTGTAGGAATTACTGTTTTCATCCATATTTTGCTGATATGATTGACATGGCTTCTTGTCACATTAGGATATTAGGAATGCGTGCATAATCAGTTTGGCGAAGAGATTCGCCCAAATGTGCACTTTGAGTCGACATACTATATGTAGACTTAAGTGTGTAGACTAAATGTTTGCATAAATGTTTGTATTAGTATGTATTGAATTAAATGGTGTTATGAATTAGTTTGAGATTGAATTCTCAAATAATATGCTGATGTACATGATTTCCTATATGTTGGCTATATGCATGATTTCATTATATGTATGGAATGCATGTGTTAGAGGTTTTACTTAAGTTGTATGTTATAACATGTGTTAACATGCTCACATTGTTGTATTTCATTTTCATGACTCTTATATGATTGCTGACGTGGATTCATAAATGTTTGGGACTATACCTAGTTCAGGCAGTCGGCAACCGAGTAAATTCGTGGTTGGCTTATCTTTGCCACAAACGACGCGTTAATGAACGCAAGCCGTGTTTTGGAGTTGACGACAGTGGTTAGGCCACACGAGGTGTTTTATGCACTTCATGTCGTTCGACTTGAGATGCGCTCGTGCTAGTCGAGCCCGTCAAGTAACCCGACTGGCCATTGTATGTTCACCCTATATGAGTCATAACTGCTTGAACCTAGGGTACTGAACTTACCATTGTAAACCCTATCAACCATGGTACCTTGATCCACAAAGACTCATGAGCCAGGCATGGTGGTATGGGACACCGTGGTCCAGCTGTCGGCCTACGTTGGGGCCACAAACCTCCCCGTAGTGACCAGTGAGCACCTATGACTCGTGGGCAGATTATGGTGGTATGGGACACTATATTCTTGCTGTCGGCCTACACTGATCAAGCGACAAGCCCTTTGTAGTAACCGCGAGCGTATTCTGAGTCTACGTGAGGCGATGACCCTTCCGTAGCACTGAGAGTACAGTAGGCCTGTATTGATAAGGTGATGGGGGAGCGGTGCAACGAGTACTAACAATAGCCCTGGCAGCCCTTGCAGCGACCTACAAAATATACATCGTATGAGATTACTAGGAGTGACGACCCTAGACAGGATCTTTGTTGGGATTGATATAAGGGAAGTACCTTAGTTTCCCAATCCTGCTGTATGAATGGACTAATAATAACTCGGTAATCATATCACCATCACATTGCATGTGCCTGGAAGATGTGGAGCACTGTGGGAAGAAAGCATGACACGGGCGTAAGATGGTGTCGTATTAGGAAGATCATCGGTGAGGGCATCCATCATGTCACGTCATATTTCATTAACAACAGTATTAGAAATGTTTGATTTACTACTTTACTATTATCACATGATTGATTTGAGAACATGTTAATCTTTGCTCTATTATTTCACTGAGTTAGCTACTCACTCCCACGTTAAGGGATGGTGTTTGCAACATCCACCAGACCCTGTCTTAGATGCAGGTGAGGCAGGGATTTAGGAGGCAGAGCCAAATTATGATGAGGACCAGGACAAGTTCTCATATATGCAGTACCACGACGGCTTTGCTTAGGTGGCCTGGATTGACGGGACTTCTCAGTGGGACTATTTTGATAATTTAATTTTTGTTTATTTACATGTATATGAGACTCAGAGATGTATTCATACTTTGGAGACAGTTGAGATCTATTTTGTTTTCTATACAGTGATATATATATCCTTTAGTCTTCCGCTTGCTTTTATCACTGAATCTTGAGTATGAATTGCAGTTTTGGTATACTTTTACTCATGTGAATGCTTAAACTCAGACAATATTGAATCATAATCATTTTTGTTGCATAAGTGACGGTCTGGAACTCGGGATTCGAGTTTATACACGACCCCCTATTTTCAAGGTGTTACAGCCGACCAGTCGTGGAGCGCGCTTTTTTCTTTATTTGAGAAAAAATCTCATCTTCTTCAATCTATTTCTCTTCTCCAATGAGCCGAGCTACGACCCATTGAAACCTTCTGTTCGATTCCTTCAGGTTAGAGTATTTTTACTTGTTTTCTTAAAGAATCATAGTCTTTTCTCTTAGATTTCTTGATTGTAGCTCTCTATTTCAACTCGTTCTTCTAGATATTGGGGTTTTCTTCCTCTCTTGCTAAATATAGAGAAACCCATCTCTATTTTCTTGAAATTTCTAGTATTTCTTCAAGAAAATGGACTCTAGAGGTAAAAAGAAAAATCCTAGAGGCGCTTCTTCTTCTACATCAAATATTATCACTAGACACCATCTTAGGGCTCCCAAAGATGATCCACCATATGTACGTGATTTACGTATGCGCAATGTGATAATTGAAAAGGCCGTTGATTTAAATCATATCGCTCCTTTTAGTCTTCTTCCTCTCGTTCAATCTGTAGGTCGGGAAAACATTTTACGCTGGGGCGGGCTGGTATACCAGTCCATAGCGCAGGCCATGATAGCTTGCATAACTGAATTTTCTATTGAGCAACTGACTTTTACTATTGCTACTAGAGAAGGGCCTTTTCCTATTGATCGACATTTAATTTCAGGCCTTATGGACATATCATTAAATGATGAAGGTATTCATCCTAGCACACTGGCTGAAAAAAGTAACTGAATCAGAAAAATATATTTTTACGAGAGCATTGTGTAACATGGATGCACCATGGACTCAAAATAGGAATGCCCTCGCGTCCTGATACTTGTTATCCAGATACAGAGTTTTACATTGTATCTTTACCTCTAATCTGTATCCCCGCTCTGGAAATAAAACTGAGTTGACTCTACTTATGGTTCGTATTATGTACTCAATCATTACTGGTGTTAATGTTTGTTTGCCCTCTTATATTTGTTCCTCTATTATTCAATTTTGTATCCATCCTGGTCATAGTGATATTCCATTTGGGTATCTGATGAATGTGTTAGCCACTCACATGTTAGTCGCTATGCTCGTTGGAGAGGCTCCTATCCAACACCTCATATTCAACAACTCCAACATAAACAAAATGAAGTTGAAATTGGCTCTAGGCCAAGTTGATGTTGGTGCGGGTGGAGCTGTTGCTGAAGCTGAAATTGGTGTCGAGGGTGATGATTTGCCGCCAGATGATATAGACATGGATGATATCTTTAATGAAATTGATTCAGACTCTGGAAATGATCCAGACTTTGAACCATCTGATTTCAATGCACGTATGAGTGCATTAGAGGAGAAGGTAGAACAGATGAATGTTGGCCACAATGATCAATTTAAAAAGATGTGCAAGTATTTTAGGCGCTTACAGAAGTTCTTTCATCAAAGTGATCCTAACATACCAGCTCCTTCCTCTGAATCAGATTGAATTTTTTTTTAGTCTGCAATAACTATTATATTTTTTGTTTGTGTGTGAGACTTTATCTGACTTAACTTGTTAACTCCTGATGATATGTTCTGTACTTTAAACTTTCTATCTTGATATCTATATACTGTTTTTCATATCTTATCTTTGCTTCTTTCTTTGTCATATTTTGACAAAAAGGGGGAGAATTTGTGAATGGCATTATGGATTATGATGGGGTACACTACTCAGGGGGAGTTAATTCAGGGAGATTTAAGAAGTTGTATATTTCGTATCTTCTTATGACAACTGGTGCATGATTCTTTTTGTTGTTTTATAACAACTGATGCATGATTCTTTGTTGCACCTGGTTTATAACAGCCTGTGCTTGTGCTTCTCTTGCTGATTATTGATAGTGCTATTTTTTATGAGAGCATGTTTTTTCACAAATTTGACAAAGGGGGAAATTGTAAGTGCTATGGTCTCATGCTCCTTTGGTTGTCAAATTTTTTGTGTCAAAACCTCTATATATGTCTTGTGTTTGTTGTATTTGTTTCTTGATAACTATGTTCGAGACACCTCATCAACACTTCAAGTTCAAGCTAGTTAAGTTCAAGTTAGTTCAAGCTCAAGCTAGTTCAAGCTACAATAAAGAGTTCAAGTTCGAGACTCAAGATAGATTGGGAGATAAGTGCAACTTAAAGTGATATTGAAGTTTGTGATGTGTTCAAGCTACATC
Organism: Magnolia kwangsiensis; assembly: GCA_037074715.1. Taxonomy (NCBI): domain Eukaryota; kingdom Viridiplantae; phylum Streptophyta; class Magnoliopsida; order Magnoliales; family Magnoliaceae; genus Magnolia; species Magnolia kwangsiensis. The sequence continues at coordinate 46,547,208 of CM073586.1, read as the reverse complement.
AACTTAAAAGTGAAGTTTTCAATGTCCATACTTCGTGTCCCAGGTTTGATAGACCTTAGTTTGACATTAGGGTAGGTCATTTTGGATACATAATCTAATTTTTATAATTATGCATAATTCTAGTCTGTCCTAAGACTAGTCCTGGATCTGGTTTGACTAATCCTAGCACTGGTTCGACCAGTCCAAGAAATTCCAAGACCAGTCATATTTTTGTTGTGAATTATCAGATTTTTTTCTGTTCGGATACGACCAGTCCTGGAGTCTGCTTGACCGGTCGTAAGATGGTCTCAACTCGACCTTCGACTAGTCGTGGAGCTACGACTCAAACTACAGCGACTAAATCAAGTGTCGCATGACTAGTCGTAGAGGGGTCTCGACTGGTCGTGGACTGCCTTTGACCAGTCGTGGACTGTCTTTGACCGGTCATAAAACGGTTTTATCCGATCACGCTCAAAAATTCAAAAATCCATTTCTTCTTTGACTAGTCGTGGTGACCGTAGGACCAGTCGAAGATGAATTTCTACAGTTATAAATAGCATACGAATTTCAAAGTTATTCATTGAAAATATAAGTAAATTTGAAGCTCTACTCTGAGATAAGTTTGTGTTTGTTTTTAAGCTATATTGTGCATAATTCTACTTCCTTTTGTTAGCTTTTTACTATTTGATTTTATTCTATATTTCAATCTGATTTGAAAAGAAGAATTATTGTTTTCTTTCTTCTTGGAATTAAAATTAAATAGAGCTAGCCCAATCTGATTTAATTTAAAATCAATTAGAACTTAGAACCATTGTAAAGTGAGTATTAGACATTGAATTTTCATATTCGAACATCTACTCCAATTGGTTCTTCCGAGCTACTACAAGAGGAGAAATCCAGGTATTTTACAATTTTATAAATTCCATTCTATTTTGGTTTTTGTTTGGGATTTGCCAGAAAAATCTCAATTTGTGTGGTTGTCTGAGGAGAGCCAGAAAACTCAGAAAAGAGGGTTTTTTTTTTTTGTGTAAGCCCAAGTGAAAAAGATAATTGTGAAGGTTTTTGGTGAACCTGTGAAACCTATTTTGATAGTGAACGCTAATATCCCTATGTGAGGATATTAGGAGTGGAGTAGCATTCTGTGTGGCTGTTGTTTAATAGTTGGTGAACACACAGGCGAACTACTATAACTCCTTGTCTTGTGAATTGAATGTTTGCTTAATTCTTTATCTTTTATCATTCAGTTTTGTGGAATGTATATGTGGATGTGAATGTTGTAACAATTTACATTTCAAGAAAGTGTGGAGAATGGTGTAATGTTTAGAGCTTTATTTCAGCAATTTATCTCTTGCTATTCCTTTATCAATTTGAGCTTCAATTTCTGTAATTATTATAGTAAGGTTGCCTGCCATTTTTATGGTGCATGGTTGTCCTTAGAATAATCAATTCTTAAGATTACAATTTATTCTTTTTGAATTTATATTTTCCTCTTTCGGTTTGAGTTCTTAATACAAAGATCTTTCTAAAAATCAGATTGTCCTACCATAAACCTTTGGTTTTTGGTGTAAGGTTGTCCTTAGAACAACTTTTGTATCAATCTCTCAAGATCTGAATTTTGAGGTTGCATTGTGAATTGATTTATTTTAGTTTGGCTATCTATTTAATTTAATTTCGCTGTATTTAATTTTAATTTGGCATAGTCCTATTCCCCCCGCCCCCCTCTAGGATATATAGCTTGGCTATTTCACCTAAGACCTAAATGTATTCTCAAATTCCTAAACCTAAACCTACACCTAATCCTAATCTCAACTACTTAACCTAAACCTAAACTCGAATACCCAAACCTAAACCCGATCCCAAACCAGAACCCAATTTCATAAACCTAAACCTAAAACCTAAATATATTCTCAAATTCCTAAACCTAAACCTACACCTAATCCTAATCTCAACTACTTAACCTAAACCTGAACTTGAAAACCTAAACCTAAACCTGATCTCAAACCCAAACCCGATTTCCTAAACCTAAACCTTAACATATTCTCAATTCCCTAAAGTTATAACATATAACCTATAACCAAAATCTAAGCTAAATCGATAACCTAAACCTATATCCTTAACCTAAACCTAAAACCTAAATGTATTTTCAAATTCCTAAACCTAAACCTACACCCAGTCCTAATCTCAACTACTTAACCTAAACCTAAACGTGAAAACCCAAGCCTAAACCCGATCCCGAACCCGACCTCGATTTCCTAAACCTAAACGTTAACCTATTCTCAAATCCCTAAACCTAAACCTACACCTAACCCTAATCTTAACTCCCTAACCTAAACCTAAACTTGAAAACTCAAGCCTAAACCTGATTTCCTAAATCGAAACCTTAACCTATTCTCAAATCCCTAAACTGAAACCTACACTAAATCCTAAGCTCAACTCCGTAGCCTAAAACTAAACCTAAACTTGAAAACCCAAACCTAAATGCGATCCTGAACCCGAACCCGATTTCCTAAACCTAAACCTTAACCTATTCTCAATTCCCTAAACCTTAACCTATAACCTAACTTAAATCTAAACCTATAACCTACACTTATAACCTATAACCTAAAGCTAAACCTAAAACCTGAATTTATTCTCAAATCCCTAAACCAAAACCTACACCTAATCTTAACTCCCTAACCTAAACCTAAACCTAAACCTAAACTTGAAAACCCAAGCCTAAACTTGATCCCGAATCCGAACCCGATTTCCTAAACCTAAACCTTAACCTATTCTCAAATACCTAAACCTAAACCTACACCAAATCCTAAGCTCAACTCCATAGCCTAAACCTAACCTAAACTTGAAAACCCAAACCTAAACATGATCCTGAACCCGAACCTGATTTCCTAAACCTAAACCTTAACCTATTCTCAATTCCCTAAACCTTAACCTATAATCTAACTTAAATCTAAACCTATAACCTACACTTATAACCTATAACCTAAAGCTAAACCTAAAACCTAAATTTATTCTCAAATCCTTAAACCAAAACCTACACCTAATCTCAACTCCCTAACCTAAACCTAAACTTGAAAACCCAAGCCTAAACCTGATCCCGAACCCGAACCCGATTTCTTAAACCTAAACCTTAACCTATTCTCAAATCCCTAAACCTAAACTTACACCAAATCCTAATCTCAACTCCCTAATATAAACCTAAACCTAAACTTGAAAACCCAAACCTAAACCCGAACCCGAACTCAATTTCATAAACCTAAAACCTTAACCTATTCTCAATTCCCTATAGCTATAACCTATAACCTAAACCTAAACCATAACCTTAACTTAAACCTTATCCTAAACCTAAACCTACACCTACACCTACACCTTAACCTTAACCTAAGCCTAAACCTAAACCTATACTTATGAATTCTAATTTATTTTATAAAAGTTCATTTACGACTAAGTTATTTTCTTAATAAGTTTATTGCCTTAATCTATTATTTACGAAACTGCAGGATAAATTTCACTTGGATTTGAGTGTTCCACACATCTCCTATGCCGTCGACGACATGATGAAGGAGCGATTCAATGCTTATCGCGGTAGTTATACCAGCAGTACAAGTAGTCTGCGAGCCACGAGGAGCTCACACAGTTCGCACTGTCTCACGTGACCCGTGAGGACTGGCGCATACTCTACGATAGGTTTTCGTCTGATTCTTAATATTTACATATTTAGGATATCTTAACGTAATAATTAAATTCGTAATTAATAATAATGCATTATGTATAATGTGTTCAAAATAGGAGCAAAATAAATTCTGACAACAGAAGAAAGTTAAAAGTGAACCACGTAGCTGGTTCAAAATCATTTGTACGACTTCGTCACAACATGGTAAGAAATTACTAGTAATTTATATATTCTTTCCATGCATTTATATTAACTCTATTTTTCTTTCGATTGCACAACGAGATTCCGTCACTCGCTAGGAGCCCGGACCAGTAGACTTCTACAAAGAGACTCACTGTCAGCAGGTGAGTGGATCATGGATACATCCTAGAGCCAGCGAGATTTGGATAAAAATCCTTACATTGTTAAATTTAATTGCATTAAATGATAATAATGTAATTTATTATGAAAATTCATATGTTTTCATTACAGGAGGAGATGGACACCTTACGCAGTCAGCCCACTCCCGATGGTACTCAGCGGAATGAGCCAGAGATCCTGAGTCAGGTGCTTGGCACCCGTTTTAGATATGTGTGTGGGCTTAGCCATGGTGCCAATCTCATGGCACCCGCTAGAGCTGCCTCCAGCCGATCCGTCATTGGCGACAGTGCCATTCGCCAAGCTGATACCGTAGAAAGAGCGTTTAACAGTTACGGGTTGTCGTTAATGACATCAGAGATTAGCTAGACAGGTAGAGGGAGGAGTAGGAGAGGAAGATGATGGAGGAGCTAGCGAGGTAGAGGGAGGAGCAGGAGAGGAAGATGGAGGATCAGCTGGCGAGGCAGAGGGAGGAACAGGAGAGGAAGATGGAGGAGATGCGGGTGGAGCATGAGCGATGGATGAGGAGATATTTCAGGATTTCGCTGCACACTTACCCACCGATGCCCCACCACCTTCGCCTTCATCTTTATGATTTTTTCTTTTTTATTTATGATGTTAAACTTATATGTATTTATGTGTGAATGAATGTGATGTGTATAAGATTCTTTGTGTTTGGATGTATGTAAGTGCTATGATTTCATATCCCTTTGGTTGTCAAATTTTATCGTGCCAAAACCTATATCTATGTCTTGTATATCTTGTTTCATGTTTGAGACTATTCATTACTTCAAGACATCAGACTTCAAGATAAGATCTTAAATGAAGAAAGTTTCAAGTCATGGATGAAGAATTCAAGAATAGAAGTCTTCAAGTATGCATGTTCAAGATACATTCAAGCTCAAGAAGACTTTGTTCAAGTCAAGATCAAGCTCAAGAAGGCCTACTACAAGATTCGTATATTCTCAAGCTTCTCTTAAGGGTCATCTGAGTGTACAGACTTTCAATGTCCATCTCACTTTTAAGGTTTGTTTGACCTTAGATTGACCTTAGGATGGGCTTTACTGTAGGTCATTCTGGATACATAATTCATATATTTTAATATGCTTGTTTGGGCTGTTCTAAGACCATTCCTAGGGACTTTAAGACCAGTCCTATCTCTACTATGACCAGTCTTAAGTTTTTCAGGACCAGTCCTAGGTTGTTGAAGATTTTGGAATCTTTCTGGTTGTCCTACGACCAGTCCTGGACATCCTATGACCAGTCCAGTGAGTTCTACGACTCATCCTTCGACCAGTCTTAGCCCTACGACTCTAACTCCAGCAACTAAACTGGGGGTCCTACGACTGGTCGTAGGTGACCCACGACCAGTCGTAGGTGGCCCACGACCGGTCGTAGGCTACCCAAGACCGGTCGTGGAACAGCAAATCCTTATTCCGCAGAAATCTTTGAAAATATTTGAAGCTACGACCAGTCCTAGGATCCTAAGACCAGTCATAGACAGGATTTTTCAGGCTATAAATAGAGCATGAACTTCAGAGTTTTATCAATTCAATTCAACTCTATTCAAGCATTCTTTAGGCTATACTCTAAGATAAGTTTGTGTTTATTTTAAGCTACTTTGTGCTTATTTAATATTCCTTTTGCTAGGTTGTTTTTTATTTGATTTTGATCTACATTCCAATCTCATTAGAAAAGGGGAATTTCTGATATTCCTTCTTCTTGGATTCAAAATCAAATAGAACTAGCCCTTTTGATTTAAAATCAATTAGACTTAGAACCATTCTTAAAGTGAGTATTGGACTTTGAACGTTGAATCGAACTTCTACTCCGATTGGTTCTACCGGGCTATTTTAAAAGGTGATTCAGGTATTTTACATTTTTATAATTTACTTTCTTTGGTTTAGTTTGAGATTTGCTAGAAAAATCTCATTGTATTGGTTATCTGAGTAGAGCCAGAAAACTCAGATTGTGGGGGTTTTTGGATTGTATAAGCCTGAGATCAAAGACACAATTGTGAAGGTTTTAGGTGAACCTGTGAAACCTATTTTGATAGTGCATGCTAATATCCCCTGTGTGAGGATATTAGGAGTGGAGTAGCATTCTGTGTGGTTGTTGGATAACAGCTGGTGTACACACAGGCGAACCACTATATATCGTTGTGTTGAGGATGTGTTTTATTCTTTCATTCCTTTATTCATTTAGTTTTGTGGTTTGTGTTTGTGTATGAACGTTGTAATTATTTTATTTCAAGCAAGTGTGGATGAATGTTGTAATAACTTAAGATTTATTTCTGCAAGTTATTTTGATTTCCTTGCTTTTTATTCATCATTGGTTTGTGATACAAAGGACGTTCTAGAAATAAGGTTGTCCTACCTTAAACCTTTGGTTTTTGGTGTAAGGTTGTCCTTAGAACTGATAAAGTATCATTCTCTTTATTTTAGGCTATTGAGATTACTTTAAATTCAGCATTGTGCTTTATTTCTTTTATTATTCTGCTGTTATTAGTTTTATTTGGCATTGCCCTATTCACCCCCCCTTTAGGGCATATAGCTAGGCCCTTTCAATGTATATAGTTTATGTTTGGATGGATTTACTAGTTTGGGTTAGATGGATCTGAATGTGAATATGATGAAATTTGACAGGTGTATTATGATATAACAGGTGTATATCAGGAAAAATATGATACATAACAGGTGTATATCAGGATGTGAATATGAATATGATGATATAACAGGTATATCAGGATGAATATGATGAAATATATTGCAACAGGTGTCTATCAAGTATTTTGTACGGAATTTTATATTGGATATTTTAAAAAAGTAGAGACTTTTAGCGATGCAAATTTTCGCCGCTAAAGGGTTCTTCAAAATATATATAGTAACGAAAGTTTTCGCCTCTAAAAGTTTTGTAGCTATTTTTAGCGATGAAATTTTTCGTTGCTAACAGTTTTCTAAATATTATAGGGACAAAATTTTCATCGTTAAAAGTGGAAATATATTTTTGGTAGCGAAAATTTTCGCTGCTAAAAGTCTTGTAAAGTATTTTTCGCTGCGAAATTGTTCGTCGCTAAAACTAAAAAATTTATTTTTAATAGCAAAAATTTTCGCTGCTAATAGTCTTGTAATATTTTTTTAGTGACGAAAAGTGTCGTCATGAAAAGTTGAATGAATTTTTGTAGCAGCAAAAATTTTCGCTGCTAAAAGTCTGCCACAGATTTTTTAGTAACAAAAATTTTTGTTGCTAAAAGTGGAACGATTATTTTTTACAACAAAAATTTTCGATGCTAAAAGTCCTGTACAGTTTTTTAGCGATGGAAGTTTTCGCTACTAAAAGTCTTCCACAGATTTTATAGCAACGAAAGTGGAACGATTATTTTTTGCAGCAAAAATTTTCGCTGCTAAAAGTCTTATACAATTTTTTTTAGTGACAAAAGTTTCATCGCTAAAAAGCTTCTATTTAGCAACGATTTGATTTTTCGGTCGCTAAAACTCTTTAGGGGCTGTGTATTAGCGACGAAGAAAAATTTGGCTTTTAGCGACAAAAATTTTCGTTGCTAAAAGTAGGATTTCTTGTATTGTCAGGTCAGCACACTGCCCCCAGGTCAGGTCAGCCAAGACCATCTCGGCCTCCTACTACACATCTTGCTGATTCTAAATAATCGGATCTTATCTAAGAGAGATCTGCCCGAGATCTTCTCCAAATATCTTGGAGGATATCCTCAACACGCTTGGGATCTTGAGATCTCTGTCAAGGATCTTAGGAGATTCCCCCACGCCTTCGGGATTTGAATCCATCTACGGTACAACCCTACTAAACTAGGAGATCTCCTCTACGTTACCTCATCTCCTCAACTATAAATAGGAGCACATGTAATGGTGAAAGGTATGCACAATTCTAAGCCAAAACCCCTACTTTCGACTAGACATAGATTCCCTAGCATGACTTTGGCATCGAAGGGTCCCTTGCTCTAGCCAGTGTCTCCTTTGTCTATCCCTTGTGCAGATATTTGAAGGCCCAGGGAATGCTAAACATTTTTTTGCATCAACAGTTTGGCACCGTCTCTGGAAATGACATCAAAGTCGTTACCATCTCATCGAGGTTCTACAATGGTGAAAGGAAAAAAAGAAACTTTCAACCTTCACCGCTGCAACCGATCTCGTACCGCCAGAGTAGTCTGTCAGCCAACTGGATTCCTCTTCATAACTTCAGGCTAACTCTGCGCCTTCAGGACCGATTTGGGGGGGGGGGGGGGGGGGGTCCAACTCGTATCCCTTGAACAACACGTTGAGGCACTAAATAACAACATGAGCTTGATGAAATTAATGTTAGAACAATTATAGCTTCCTCCCATCTAGGGGACCGACAAACAACAAGTCGAGCGGCTACAGAGGTCCCTGAGCCATCTGAGGTGCTCGCCGGCTCCTAAAGTATGTAGATCAGAATCTCAAACCCAACACCCTCCCACATCTCTGGCACCACCGTGCTGTCTGCCTCTGACTTATGCCATGAGTTGGAGAAGAAGAGGCATGACAAAGCTCCCAAGGCAGCAACTGAGGTGATGCCGAAAAGCAAAGATCCTTGAGAAGATGAGCTTAATGACCTGCGGGTTCAGATTAGTGACATACAACAGGCTTACCGCATGAATTCTCCAAACTCAGTGGAGGTAATACTAGAAGAAACCGATCCACCATTTACTACCGACATCATGCATGCCCAGCTCTCACCAAGGTTCTGAATACCCCATATTGCCCCATACTTAGGGACCATTGACCCAGCCGAGCACCCAGAATCCTTTAGGGCTTAGATTGAATTACATGGCACATCAACTGCAGTTATGTGTCAAGCATTCTTCGTAACCTTGATAGGAGCGGCTCAGAAATGGTTTCGGCAACTAAAGCCACAACTGATCGACTCTTTTGACGCAGCTCAACAAAGCGTTTATCACCAAAATCATTAGAGGAAAGGAGAGGCTCAAGCCGGCTTCCCATATCCTTAATATTGTTCAGAGAGAAGACGAATTGCTAAAAGATTACATTAAACGTTTCAACCTATAAACAATGCAAGTACAAGGTCATTTAGAAGAAATCACTCTAACTTCCATGGCATGAGGCCTAAGGGAATGAAAGTTCCTCTTCTCGTTCAACAAAAATCCTCCAACAACAATGGCCGACCTCCTAAATCAGGCTCAAAAATACTCTAACGTTGAAGAGCTTTTCAGCTTACAAAAGGCAGCTCGAAAACAGGGGAACTCGGCTAGAGATAAGCGACTTAAGGATGACTCGACCTCAACCAACAACAAGAGAAGGAAAGACGATGAGCCGACCAAAAGTTAGCACACTACTAGGTGACCTGAGAGTAGGTTCAGATTGTACACCCCTCTCAATACGATGCCCGAGCATGTCCTCATGTAAGTTTGGGACAAGATGAAATCCGATGCTGATAAGCAGAACAAGTAGAAGTACTGCCACTTCCACACCAACCATAATCATTCAACCAATGACTGCTTCAATTTAAAAGAAGAGATTGAGGCCCTCATTTACAACAGGCACTTACGAGAATACCTCAGTAGAAGACAAGAAGGGGCAGAGAGGAAGGACGAGAAGCCTATCAACAATGAAACCATAGGGAAAATCCACACCATCTTCGAAAGACCTTCCGAGGGTGGAGGCTCAAATAGATCACGGAGAGCTCATGCCCGAAGTATTAGTCACTATAGCTCAGAGCCTCAAATCAACGTCATCAACAGGCCTTCAAAAGAGTAGAAAGTAGTGCATGGCGAGCTGACTTTCATCGAAGAAGACGCTAGAGGCATCCATCATCCCCATGATGATGCATTAGTAGTGACTATGACTGTAGCCAACTGCAAGGTGTTTTGGATATTGGTGGATATCGATAGCTCAGCCGACATCCTCTTCGGTAACTCCTTCAACAAGATGGGGGTTGGGAGAGCCCGACTCCAACCTGTCAAAACCCCCTTGGTAGGAATCGCGGGCAATAAAGCCACCTCAGAAGGGTCCATCTTACTTCCTGTAACAACATGGGAAGGACAAAATCAAATAACAACAATGGTTAACTTCCTTGTAGTCGATTTCCCCTTTGTCTACAACATCATCTTCGGCTACCCGTCCCTTAACATCCTACGTGTCGTGGTATCCACATACCACCTTGTAATGAAATTCCTGACTGAATATGGCATATGGATGGCCAGAGGAGACCAGTAATAAGCACACTAGTGCTATTCTACAACCTTGAGGGCACAATAACAAATGATGACCATCACGTCACTTAACTCCCTAGAAGAAACGGTCGAAAGATGTGAAAGTGCCCTAGTTTGTCAATTAGCGTGAGTGTTGAGTCAACTCGACAGAGAAGCTCCATAGGAAGATCAATCTACTCTTTGCCTCAATCAGATGTGTGCCGAACTCACCACAAGTAAATCTAAGCCTCACATCCCATGTCTCAAAATACTAGGTATATAAAACCCTTAAAATTGGTGAGAAAATCATAGGGTTTTTGGGTTAGAAAACTTTTTTACAAAATCATAAAATCTCTAAGTTTTCTAGCTCTATCGATTTATCAATATCAGGTTCGATAAAATCGATGTGTGCTGTTGATGTCCTCGAAAGCTCAATCGATAAAATTGAATGAGGACACAAAGTGTCCAGCAAACCACATATTCATCTAGACGGAATTATCAATGTATCGATACCCTTATCGATATCATCGATATTTAAAAATTGAGTTTATTAAACTAGACTCGATATGATCGTCAACAGAGTATTTGTGTCCCTATTTTTTATAGGAAAATCATGAAGACCTTTGATATCATCGGAATTCAAATCTCAATGATATCGAAAGGTCTTTGATGATATCAGTCTTGGACACAATCTTTCTAGCAACATTTGTCAGATGATTTTTATTTCAAATAGAGGGTCAGTCGATAGAATCGATATTCAAATATCAATGATATCAAGGCTGGATCGATGGCATCGAGAATGGACATAAACTTATCTAGCAATCTTATTAGAAATCCTTTGGATTTATTGATGCATCGACATGACCTTCGATATCATCGACATTCAAATTCTGATGAAATCGAGTATCCCTTGATCGTATCTATTGAGTCGAAAATTTTCAAAGCAAGTCTCTCTCATTTTTCAAATGACAAGGAATTGATCCTCCTATTGATAATATCAAAGTTCAAATTTCGATGTCCTCAATGCATATTTCGATGCCCTCGACCAGCTGGCAAAAAGTTTCAAAAGCGTATGACTTTGAGTTTATGTCATCGAGTGGCCAGTCGATGCACTAGAGAGTATACGCGCGATGATATCAACCCTTCTTGATGATATCGAACTCAGTCATAAATGCAATCATTTTATATCTGTTGGAACTTTTTGCCTATATATAGAGAGCTTGTCTTTAGTTGCTGTGAGAGAAAGAAGAGAGAGCTTTTGAGTGTTTAACTTTAGATCATTTACCCAAAGCCCTTTCTCTCAAGGGAGTTCATCCTCCAATCCACTCTCACCATTGATATTCAATAGACTGGATTAGGGAATGAACTTCTGCATTCAAGGATCCTCCAGCTACTACCTTAATGGTAAATCAATAAGCTGGGATGACTTGAATGCATAGATGATTGGAATCACTCTATCTCCTTTATAGGAAAATATTTGAGAGTAGGATTTCATCATAACCTTGACCCAACTCGTTGTCATGCGTTGGTATATCTTCTGAGTTGCGGTTCAAGGGAGCAGGAGACTCTTCATCGACAAAGGAGGAGATCTTTAACAACGAGCTAAAGAGGAACTCATCTGCTTATCTGTAAGTTATCAGAGTCCAGAGGACCCTTTGATTATTCCTTTGTAGGATTGGGTATAAGGTGTTTCTCACCCTTGCGAGTCCTCTAGGAGGCCTCCAGCAGGAGTATACGTAGTGGATATGTAGTGTTGACCCTTGCTCTGTGGAGAGCATAAACTTCCGATTAGAGAGAATAAACTTCCAGTTTAAGGTGAAGTTGTTTAAAACCTTAGGTTAGAGGTGAACCATGTGAGACCTCCGTTAGGGTCTTGTGGAAGATCCTTAGCCAGTGTGCCTAAATGTAGGTGCGATGTGTGGACCCTTCCTCGTGAGAGCATAAACAGTCAGCTTAGGTGTAGGCTGTAAAGGTTAAAGGTGAACCTGATTTAAAACTTTGGGTTTGAGGTGAACCGTGTGAAACCTCCTTTGTGAAATCCGGTACACTCGAGCGTTGAGTGCGGTTACTGGGAGTGGAGTAGACAAGTAGTCGAACCACTATAAAAATGACCGTGTTTGAGATTGCTATTCTTTTGTTTGGGTAATTTACTTTAATATTTTCATATCTGAATATCTGAGATCACACCTCACACACATACATAGTCATATCCATCATAAACTAGTTTGCGTATTGTTCATCTCTCAAATAGTTTGTGATTGGATTCTCTACCCAGCTTGGAAGCTGGTTAAGTTACTCTTAAGTAATCCTAATATAGGCTTGGTGTTAGGATTAGTGTAATAGGATTTTAAATTATCATAAAATTATTAAAAAGTCCTATTCACCCCGCTATAGGACATATTGGCATATTCCTACTTCAACTAAAGCGGTCTTTAGTGCAATTTCAAGAGGTATCAGAGTGGGTCTCTCTTTAAGGGTTTGACCGCCTGACTGAAGTTGGAATCATGACCGAAAGTGTCTCAGAGGATGTGACAGGTCAAAACAATTGCCTTGTAATCTATACTACTCTGAAAGTTGGAAATAATTCAAAATGGTACCTTGATAGTGGATGCTCCAGACACATGATTGGTGATCAACCTCACTTCTGTGAGTATTTAAACTTTGATGGAGGTTCAGTCACATTTGGAAATGGTAGCTCAGTCAAACTAGTTGGACAAGGAACAATAGCTATATCAGGCCTTCCAAAAATCAAACATGTCCTCCGTGTAGAAGGTCCAAAACATAATCTCCTCAGTATCTCCCAGATTTGTGACAAAGAACATCTGGTCACTTTCTCAAAAGATGTGTGTTGGATCTTAGATCATACGGGAAAGTCTCTCATAAAACGTTTACGTACTATTGATAATTGTTATAGTATCGAAAGTACAAATGAGAGTGTGTTATCCTCAAAATGTAATATGGCTATAAAAAATGAATCCAAATTATGGCACTAAAGGTTGGGACAAAGGTTGGGACATGTCCACTATCGAAATTTAGCCAAGCTCAGCTTAAAAAATTTGGTTAGAGGACTTCCTAAGATCAGAAAAAAAGAAAAACTTGTCTGTGGTGAATGTCTAAAAGGAAAACAGATAAAAGTCGGTCACAAAAAGACAACCACCATAGCAACAATAAAACCTTTGGACTTGCTACACATGGATTTGGTTGGTCCAACCAAAGTGAAAAGCCATGGTAAGAAAAGATACTTCTTAGTTGTAGTAGATGACTACACCAGATTTACTTAGGTTGCATTTCTTCGAAAGAAATCAGAGGCCTTTGAAGAATTTTTGACCTTAGCTAAGCGACTATAAAATGAAAAAGTATATGGTATCATTCGCATCAAAAGTGATCATGGTGGGGAAATTGAAAATGAGCGATTTGAAAAATATTGCAATGAAAAAGAAATTCATCGTGAATTCTTAGCTCCAAAAACCCCACAAAAGAATGGAGTCATTGAGAGAAAAAATCGAGTATTGCAGGAAATTGGGTCAGTTATATTAAATGGAAAAGATATGGTAAAAAGTTTCTGGGCTGAAGTTATCGATACTACCTGCTACATCATAAATAGAGTATATCTCAAAGCAGGTTTGAACAAAACTCCATACGAACTATGGTATGGGAAACAACCTAGTGTGAAATATTTTCAGGTTTTTGGAAGTAAATGTTATATTTAAAGAGACAGAGATTACCTAGGAAAATTTGAGTCTAAAAGTGATGAAGGTATCTTCCTGGGGTATGCCTTGAATAGTCGTGCTTATAGAGTGTATAATCTATGGACCCACACCATTCAAGAATCAGTCAATGTGGTAGTCGATGACCAATCTCATAAAGTAGATACTCCTGTGAATGAATTGGAAGATGATGTTGTAATGCCTCATATTTTTTCCAACCTGGGGTTAGACATCCTTGGGCAATGAGTCGATCATAACACCTTAATTAACTTCTCAGAACTAAATCCTAAAGCCTCAAATCCCCTTTAAACCCATTTGCTTCAAAATCTCACCTTTCACCACCTTATTCTTCAATATTTTCCAAGTACTTTCATATTAGATATTGTTGATGCAAAAAACTGGATCCGCCTCTCCCGATCTACTTTTTTCTGAAACACAAAGAATAGAGAACCCTGACTAGAGCCAGGGAACCTCCGATGCTTAAGTCAGTAAGGGTTCAGAAAGAGGAGTTTCAGGGTTCTTTTTTACGTACCTTTGTTTCCTAGAGAACCTCCTTTATATAAGCACGAAGAGTCCCGGCATACGGGGATTCTCTCCCGTATTTTCGAGAGATTTGATTTGGTTTCCGATTGTGTATGGATAAGTTTCGATCCTGAGTTTTTCAGGGTTGGATCCTCTCATAATATGTAAATACGACATTTAATATCACACCACATCTTCTTTGCTTGGCTCGGCCTTAGCATATATTGTTGTTTTGGCTGGCTTACAAAGAGGAAGCTTTGCCTACTTTCGGATGAAACAGAGTCAGATTAGTGCTGACGTCCCTTCTTAGTCTGAGGCCGACACTAACTGCCCTTTCACGGGTCAGTTTTATGGTCGATCAGGTGGCTTTTAGCTTTTAGGACCTCACTCAATCTCTTCAGACATTGCTGACTCTTTGGCCTAGCCAACTTCATGCATCTTTCATATTATGCCTATGGGTCCTGACTTTTCAGCTTCGGTCAGGAATTGAATCACATTGATCCGAGCTAAGTCTCTCATTCGACATACTATTCTCAGATTTTTCTATTGCTTTGGACAATGTAAGAAAACTTGTTTCCTTCAGTACCGAGTTTCCGGACTTGTCATTTTTCCTTCCCAACAGTAAGCCCCCTAATCCTTGTGTTAGCCGTGTCAACACAAAGGAGTAACGATTTGCTTAGTCGGTTTGTCTCAGGGACTGAAGTTATGATGGAACATTTATTGCTTCTTGTCTTATCTTTAATGTACGATGTTTCGTTACTCGAGGTCACACGAGCGGACAGCCGTCAAGTCATTTTATCATCCTATGATCATCAGACACGTGGCAGAGACGTTACTAGTGTCAGTCGGCGTGCACCACGTGTTGGGTGGGGGAGCGATGTTGGCGTCAATTCGACTCCTCCTTAAATACGCCTTGCCACGTGGCTCGGCTATAAAAAGTTGAGAGGGCTCAAATTTCTCATTTTCGCACCCACGCCCAATCTCTCCCCCTATCTCTTCTTCCTTCCTTTTCTTTTCCCCATCGTTATGCCTTTCCTGCATTCGCAACCCACCATTCCATTTCACCATTTCATCCTTTTTCCTTCGTACACCTTTCGCCTTTCCAGTGAGTCTTCTCCCTTCCCTCTCTCTTAATTTCTAGCAATAATGCCACCTTTGAGCCCCCGGGAAGGAAATTTCGATGACGAGGGTGAAACGAGGCACCTTTGGAATGTCGCGGAATTACCCTCCCTACTGGCGGAGATGACAGTGGATGCCAATGAGGCCTTTCAGCATAATGCTAGGCAATCCAGTAGGGCTTCAGCGGAATGTTCTGCTCCAGCGGGACCTTCCGTCCTGAGACATGCTCCGGGTAGATGTACTCCTTACTTTTTTGGAGGAGGAAGTAGAATCAAAAGAGATGGTCAGGTCGGCCCCTCTTCGGAGGTAGGTACAGACCGAGCATGGGGATTCACTGCATCGGTTCCCCTATGGAGATCAGCTCAGTTAGTAGAATCAACAGCTAAAGAAGGAGAGGTTGTCGAAGAAGAGACTACTAAGAGTGAAGGGGTCGGAGATGAGTGAAAAGGGTCGATCCCCTCGGTCTTGACAGAGGCGGATTTGGATAGGATCAGAGTCGGGTATCATATTCCCAACTCAGTAATTCTTTAACTTCCACTCCCACATGAATTGCCCGACCATCCTCCTCCTAGGATGGTCGTAATTTTTTAAATTTCCTTACAATGTGGCCTTCGTTTGCCCTTGTAACCTGTCGCTTGGGATTTTCTCTCCCGACTCCAAATTGCTCCCGGTCAGTTAGTTCTGAACGGATGGAGGAACTTATTCAGATGTGCAGTGTTGTGGGCTGAGACTGAACAGCCCCCGCTGTGCATGGACAAGTTCATTTTTCTGTACCAAGTACGGCGCACACTTCACATCTGGGTTGGTACTTTTTAAGCGCTTGGCGGAACAAGGGTAGCTCTTTAATAACCGACCCTCTTACTTCCAACAAGCATTGGAAAGAGAAGTGGTTCTGGGTCTGCGGCCGCTGGGAGACTGCCGAGCCTGGGCTTTTCGAGCCTCTCATTCCTCAGGCCTTCTCTAAATTAGGTGACTTGGCATGCTCTTTTGACTATCTTTTCATTCTACAATCCTTCTAAGTCTGACCATGCTCATTCTGCAGTGATTCCTAAGAAGACACCAAAGGTAAGAGAAAACGACTTAGCTCGAATCAAGGATTTTTGGAAGATAAGTCCCTAAGATCGGTCTTAGAAGTCTCTCTTACAACCTGAGTGTCTTCTTCTTTTAGGCTTAGATTCATCCGTGACAGGTACTTTCAAGTTACTCTAGTCACATTATTCATTCTTCTTGGATTTTTCTGATCTTTCTTTATCTGCCGCAGAGATGGCTGAAGCTCGTCCTCTCCTAAGGCCATCATCCAAGTTGATGGCTCCCCCTACATTGGTGCTTTTATCAGAGCCTCATCCTCCGAAGAGGGTGAAAACTCTTCCTTCGGTCGCAGGGCGATCTATTCCAACCCCTTCCACTCCTTCCGTCCCGATTGTCGTCATTCTCTCTGATCTCGAAGAGAGGTCTGATGATGCGAGCATTCCTTCCGAATCTCAAGAAATTCCTGATCCAGGACTTGTCACAGAGCAGGTCTCGCGAAGAAAAGAAGAACATAGGGGCCCTTGGACTTCGAGGGGGGAGCCGGACCTACAGGACCAATCGTTCTTCCAAAGTACCGTGATGGATATGGTCCCTTGGGCTATCTCTCATGGGAGCGCGAAAGAGTTCGGCTCTCTCTTCAAAGCCCCTGGGAGTCGGGTACTTGCACATGCAACAAAGATTCTTCTTGAGATGAAACTCGAACTTATGTCTCGGCTTTTCATTTTTTATATCGCTATCCTGACTTGTCTTTTCATTCAGCTTGCTCCTTACCAGCTGAAAGCTAGTGGAGATCTGTCTAAGGTTGAAAAGGCTCAGAGAGTAGTGGTGGAGATTGAAGCGGCTCAGAAACAAGCAGCAGAGGCGGAAGCTCAACTGGAGATCACCTCGGGTTAGGTCGGCCGATTAACTAGCGAGTTGAGCATTGCCAGAAAGGATGCTGAAGATGGTAAGGTTGAATAGCTCGGATGGCTCTTCTGCTGAAAGAAGCACAGGATGAGAGTCTACGGCATCGACTTGCTAGTGAAGAGTCTGAGGGAAAGCTAATTCAACTTAAAACTAAGACAAGAGGGGTGCTCGAGATGACCAAGAAAGAGGCCGAGGAGAAGGCCATAAAAGACTTTCTCGAGTCTCCAGAGTTTGAGGATGAGAGGGATCTCTTATATCAAAGCAGGTATTCTGCTTGCATCCAGGTGATGAAGTAGTATTTCCCTAACCTTGATCTCTCGAGATATGAAGAAGGCCTTCCCGAGGATCCGACAGAGTTTGCCGAGATTCCTGCTCCAAAGGTCACTCTGAGCGATGCCTGACGAGTCCCGGTGCTCAGTCTTTTGGTACATCATTGACTCCATTTTTGGCACTCACGCCGGCATCATCAGCTTCATTTTTGGCACTCACGCCAGCATCGGTCTAGCCCGGGGGCTGTTTTGGCTAAGGAAATAATTTACTCGTTATGTCCGATATTTCTTTTGTTTATAACCCTTTCCTAAGCAAGTCTATGTATTGTTGAAGCAAGATGTAACCCAATGTAACAAACAGTCTGATAAAGGAATTCATTCAGTTTTCCTTTTATTCATTGAATCAGTTTACATGTTCATCATAGTTGAGTCTTTTTCTTTGCTTTGTCATACCGACCTTAAGGGTAATAAATCTTCAGATGCTCGGCATTCCATGGATGAGGTAGCAGCTGTCATGTCAAGTCCTCCAATCGGTATGTCCCTGGTTGAATAGTGCTTGAGATGACATAAGTCCCTCCCAATTGGGCCCTAAGGTGCCTGAACTGACTTCCTTGGTGTTCAGGAAAGATTTACGAAGAACCATGTCTTCGACTCGAAAACGCCTAACTTTGACTCGAGGATTATAAAACCGAACTGCTTACTATTGCCGAGCCATCATATGTAGTCAAGCCTTTTCCCTTTGCTCATCCAAAAGACCAAGTCCAAGTACTAGAAGTTCTTCATTTTTCCCTTCATTGAATGAGCTAACTCGGGCCGTTGACATCCCGATTTCTACTGGTGTGACGATCTCAGTGCCATAAGCAAGGGAGAAAGGAGTTTCTCCTGTGATGGTTCGGGTTGTAGTTCGATAGGCCCATAATATTTTTGGGAGTTCCTCAGCCCATGCTCCTTTGGCTCAGTCTAGCTTGGTTCGAAGATGCTGCTTAATGATCTTGTTGACTACTTCAACTTGCCCATTCGTCTGAAGATGGTGTGGCAAGGAATACACATTCCTTATTCCGAGATTATCACACATCTCACGATAACTCCTATTGTCGAACTGCTTCCCGTTATCGGTTATAATAGTCTGAGGTATGCCGAAACGACAGATGATGTTTTTTCATATGAAGTTAGTAATATTCTGTTTGGTTATTTCTGCCAACGGCTCTGCCTCGGCCAACTTTGTGAAGTAATCTACTGCTACGACTGTAAACTTAGTTTGACCCTTCCCCATAGGGAGAGGTCCAATGATGTCAACTCCCCATTACGCAAAAGGCCAAGGACCAGTCATGGGAGTCAACTCTTTGGGAAGTTGTCTCGAAATGAGCGTGAATCGCTGGCATTTATCACATCGCTGAACGAATTTAGGAGCGTCGTGCTAGATTTTCAGCCAGTAGTATCCTTGACGTAATACTTTGTGTGTGAGAGACCGTCCACCCAAATGATTCCTACAAATTCCTTCGTGGATCTCTCGTAATACATAGTCGTCTTTGCTGAGGTTAAGACACCATAATAATGGAGCGTAGAAACCCTTTTTATATAGCATTCCATTGAGTATTGTATAAAGGGAAGCTCGGATCTTCAGTCGCCGAGCCTCAGCACCGTCTTCAGGAAATTCTCCACTGTCGAGGTATCGGACGATTGGGTTAAACCAAGTAGGTCTCGGATTAATGGTGAGTACGGTTGAATTCTCTGATTCTGAGATACTCAGTTTGGTAACGTATTCAATCATGACAGACCTGGGTATGTCGTCTTCATCAGCAGAGGCGAGCTTCGCTAATAGGTCGGCTTTGGCATTTTTTGTTCAAGGGATCCGAGTGACGATACAATGTTAAAAGCAACCAATCAATTTTTTAGCTTTCTCCATATACGCTTTCAACTATTCTTTTCATGTTTAATATACACTGGTGACTTGATTGACAACTAATTGACAATCGCTGAAAACATCAAGATGTGTCACACTTATACTGGTCGCGAGTCAGAGGTCGAGTAAAAGTGCATCATACTCGATTGTATTGTTCGAGGCTTGAAATCCAAGTCTTAAGGCATATTGCATGTAGGTTTGATCGGGAGTTTCCAGTACCACTCTTGGCCCACTTGCCTTAGACTTGGAGGAGCCATCGACAAATAGCTTCCAAGGGGTGGGCTCGGGCGCTGACTCAGGTACAATGATAGTCAATTTCTCAACCGGGCTGGTCAAACTTGTGTCGGTGTGAGTTGTGACTTCAGTAATAAAATCTACTACGGCCTGACCTTTAATTGTCACCCTCGGCTTGTACTTAATGTCAAACTTGCTAAGTTCAATAGCCCATTTTGTAAGTCGGCCGGATGCTTCTGGTTTCTGTAGAATCTATCGTAGCGGAAGGTCGGTCATAACGACAATGGTATGGGCTTAGAAATATAGCCGTAGTCAGCGCGAGGAGACGACTAAGACCAGAGCCACTTTTTCCAAGAGTGGATACCTCGTTTCTGCTGGTAAGAGCGCCTTACTGACATAGAAAACCGATAATTATTTTCCTTCATGCTCTCGTATCAAAGCTGAGCTAACCGCTGCCTCGGACACCGCAAGGTATAGCAACAGAGATTCTCCAAGTTTGGGCTTTGATAAAAGAGATGGAGAACCAAGGTACAACTTCAATTGCTAGAACGCAGCTTCACATTCTTCTGTCCAATCCAATATTTGTCATCCCTTCAACTGTTTGAAGAATTAGAGACATTTATTAGTGGCTTGAGATAGGAAGCGATTAAGTGTTGCAACCCATCCAGTCAATCTTTGTACGTCTTTAATAGTTTTTGGAGATTCCATATCGAGTAGTCTTTTGATCTTCTCTGGGTGCACCTCGATCCCTCTCTGGCTGACTAAGAATCTCAAGAATTTTCTCGAGCTCATGCCAAAGGCACACTTACTCGAGTTCAACTTGATGTGGAACTTGCGCAAGATCAGGAACGTTTCTTCTAGGTCGGATATAAGGTCGGCCGTGTGTATACTTTTAACGAGCATGTCATCTATGTATACTTCCATGGTTCGGCCGATTAACCAAGAAAATATTTTGTTCACTAATCTCTAGTAAGTTGCTCCAGCATTCTTCAAAACAAAAGGTATCACTCGGTAATAATAAAGACCTTTGTCTATGACAAAGGTGGTTTTTGATTTATCGAATTCATTCATTACAATCTGATTATATCCTGAATATGCATCCATAAAACTAAGTGACTCGTACCCCACAGTACTATCAACCAACTGATCTATCCTCAGTAGAGGAAAGCTGTCCTTCGGGCAGGCTTTGTTTAGGTCGGTATAGTTAATACAGACCCGCCACTTTCGATTGGCTTTCTTCATAAGTATGACATTAGCTACCCATTCTGGATAGTATATCTCTTCTATGAAGTTTTTCTTGAGGAGCTTGTCGACTTCTTCCTCAATTATGGAATACCTTTCTGGACCGAGAGGACGTCGCTTCTGTCAGACAGGTCGATATGTCGGATCGATATTAAGTCGGTGAGTGATTTCTGAAGGGTCGATCACTGGCATGTCTTCATGACTCCATGTAAATATGTTGGCGTATCGTCGGAGCAGAGATATCAAACGGTCTTTCAATGGCGATTGTAAAGACGAGCCAATTTGTATCATTTTTTATGTATCGGTTCCAACTAAGGGTATTGAAATGAGATCTTCGACTGGCTGTCCTCGCTCATGAGTCTCAGCTCGAGGATCTGGTAATTCGATGGTCGATATCTCGGCTTGAGCTTTCTCAACAGGTACCTTTACAGCTGTTGCATAGCATCGCCTTGCATCTTGCTGATCTCCCCTAACAACTCCTATGCCTGACTCAGTTGGAAACTTCATGGAGAGGTGATATGTTGATACTACGGCCTGGAGTAAACTCAATAAAGGTCGGCCGAGCATAGCATTGTAGACAGAAAATTGATCAACTACCAGGAAGTCGACCATTATAGTCGACTGATGTGGAGGACTTTCGGCAGTGAGCCGCAGTGAGATGATTCCTTCGGGAGTATCTTCCCTCCTGAGAATTCGATTAATGGAGTGCGAACCGGTCGCAGCGCCGATCATTCCACTCCCATTTTATTAAACGCCCGGGTAAACAGATATACGGAATCCTTTCGGTTAGCGATCGTCAAAGTGACGACTAGGGCATCGTCATGAGGATGATGGATGCCTCGAGCATCTTCATCGGTGAACATGACACAATACTTCTCTTTCTTTCTTTCCTTTGAAGGTCGAGCGATGATTAGGAGTTCTGACTCGGGTCGGCTTATACTCCTGGCATGATTCTTTCGGGCATTATTTGAATCGCCTCCACCTTGGGGACCACCGATGATAGTTCAGATTTCCTCCGTTGATCGATTGTCAACTGGGTGGATCTCTAACGCTCCAGCCTTTTCGATATGTTTTGCGAGTCAGCCTTCATGGATGAGCTGCTCAATCTCTTCCTTCAGATGAATACAGTCACTCGAGTTATTCCTGTGATCACGATGATAGTGGTAGTACTTGTCTTTGTTTCGTCGGTTGGGATTGGTCCTAAGATTTCCTGGCCAATTAACAAATCCCTCACCCTTGATCTCCATCAGCACTTGTTCCTGCAGTTTGTTGAGTGGAGTATAAGTGGAAAACTTTCTATTGGGACGTTTTCTTGATTTTCGCTCGTCGCGATTTCGGTCGTCCTTACGCTTCTTTCCCCCTGCCGAGTCAACTTCTTTCTTGGCTGACTCTTTGGCCAAGTTTTTTGCATTTTGGGCAGCCTCTCTTAAAATCCTTATTTCCTCGGCATCAACATATTTATCTGACGGAGCCATAAACTTGGCCAGTGTTATCGGTGGATTTTTATCTAATGATGTTAAGAAGGGCTTGTCTCTCACACCCTGCATAAGCGAATTGAGTGTTGTCTCTTCCGAATGTTTTCGAACCTATAATGATTCGAAGTTAAAATGTTTAATGTAGTCTTTTAATAACTCTCCCTCTTTCTGAATTATATTGTTCAGATGGGTAGGAGGTTTTAACTTCTTCTTTCCACCGATGAAGTTGGTGAGGAAGGCCTCGCTGAGTTCGGCGAACGAACTGATCGACTTTGGTTTTAACTGTTTGAACCAAAGCCGAGCCACATCTGCTAAGGTAAGAGAAAAATCCTGACACATGATGGTGTCCGAAGCATCATACAATTCCATGTATGTCCGAAAACATTTGACATGCTCTGTTAGGTCGATTTTTCCTGTGAAAGGTGTAATTTGTGGTATACGAAACTTTTCTGGTAATTGAGCCTGCATTACTTCATCCATAAAAAGAGATGTTTTCACTTCGAGTCGGGTTTGTCATATATCTTGACCCTGTTTCATATCTGCCCTCTCTTCCCTTACCTCTTTCTTGAAGTCTTGGAGTTCAGCTTTCCATGGTTCGTCACTCTCCTCCACACCCTCATCCGGAAGTCGGTCATGCCTCCTCTGATCTATCTCATGTCTGAGGTCAGTGGGGGGTAACACGGCGGTTGTCGAATGAGCCAGCGGTGGTTCGATCAGACCATGGGGCTGACTCGGCTGAGGGAGGGATCGCGGACTCGTCAGTCACTTGATTTGGGGCATTTACCTCTTGACTTTGATGAAACTGCTGCATTTGTTGATAGTGCATTTGTTCCAACATTCGCTTCATAACAGCTACGTCAGCTCTAAGCTCTTTAACTTCCCGATCTAACCATTCATTCTCTTGGTTTCTCTAAGCGTTAGCTGTCACGGAATCGGTGGGACGAGGGACGGGAACTTAGTTGTCAGGTTGATTCTGAGCCCCCTGGATTGTACCAGCTATGCTTCTCCCTACTTGTCCAGGGTCGGCTCCGACGGCGGCAGCGCCACTTGGTTCCTCATTGCCAGTTCTTCTTGTAGTTCTCTCCATTAAAGATGGTTTACATAGCCCTTTGGGTAGAATGTGAAGAAATGACTTTTTGTATCGTTTCCCACAGACAGCGCCAAACTGTTGATGCAAAAAACTGGATCTGCCTCTCCCGATCTACTTTTTTCTGAAACACAAAGAATAGAGAACCCTAGCTAGAGCCGAGGAAGCTCCGATGCTTAAGTCAGTAAGGGTTCAGAAAGAGGAGTATCAGGGTTCTTTTTTTGCGTACCTTTGTTTCCTAGAGAACCTCCTTTATATAAGCACGAAGAGTCCTGACGTATAGGGATTCTCTCCCGTATTTTCGGGAGATTTTATTTGGTTTCTGATTGTGCATGGATAAGTTCCGATCTCGAGTTTTTCAGGGTCGGATCCTCTCACAATATGTAAATACGGCATTTAATATTACACCGCAACTTCTTTGCTTGGCTCGGCCTCAGCATATATTGTTGTTTCGGCTGGCTTACAAAGGGGGTGCTTTGCCTACTTTCGGATGAAACGGAGTCAGATTAGTGCTGACGTCCCTTCTTAGTCCGAGGTCGACACTAACTGCCCTTTCACGGGTCAGTTTCATGGTCGATCAGGTGACTTTTAGCTTTCAGGACCTCACTTGGTCTCTTCAGACGTTGCTGACTCTTTGGCCGAGCCAACTTCATGCGTCTTTCATATTATGCCTATGGGTCCTGACTTTTCAACTTTGGTCGGGAATTGAATCACACTGATCCGAGCTAAGTCTCTCATTCAGCATTTTATTCTCAGCTTTTTCTATTGCTTCGGACAATGTAAGCAAACTCGTTTCCTTCAGTACCGAGTTTCCGGACTTGCCATTTTTCCTTCCCAACAGATACTAATACTAAATTTTAAATGATGAAGAATAATAATGAAATTAAAAATTACTATAAATAGTGAATATATAAATAAATTGGGCTTTTAACCATTAATCTTTTCAAATCTCATGAAATAAATAGGTGTTTTGGATATAGCAGATTCTCCTACCCCAAAATCATATTGCACGTCGAATAACTCATTCCAGTTTGTAAAATACACCCGTTTCAAATATCGGATGACGAAACCACATCAAACGAACTCAGGAGCCTAAACGACGCATATTGGGGGAACCCAAGGTGGGTCCCATGCACATCCGATAACCTGGGAGGAGGGGGGATATCATCACCATTTTGGGGAGGTATCCCCCTACTATCTAGTGACCGGGGATGCATCACCGGCCAGCAGGCTGAGCGGGCCACAGCGGGCCTAACGGCCTGTTTTCTGCCCCATTTTCTTTAAATTTTATCTGATTTTAAAAAGTCATATCTCCCTCATTATAACTCCAATTTAGGTGATTAAAAAGCCACATTGAAGATTAATAAGTATAGTTTGATATGAAAATAAGTAAAAAATATAATAAAAATTTTAATATAGTTAAATATAGGTCGTTGTGAAAACTATCTGAAAATCATTAGTTTGGACGATTGTTGCTTCTAGAATTTTTAGAATTTTCTACAATATAAAATCTAATAGAATTTTGTGGAGACAAACTGAACTTGATGATGAACTATTAAAAAATAATTAAAATAATATACTAACTAAAAGTGCCAAAAAAGGGCATAAAACTACCCTAGATCCTTATTCTGTCGTAATTAGGGCAGAATTTGGTTAAGTACTAAACTAAACAATTGATGGATTTAGCTTGAACCACTTTCTATATGAATTATAAGACCCAAAATCATTAGAATTGCTAACCTAACATTACCTAGAAACCTAGGAGTAACCTCAAAATTCAGTTGCTCTCGGGAGCACATTGAAACACCGTATCGGACCTGGACCGTGCGTCGAAAGTCTGATTACCATGAAACTATATAGTTATGATTTCCTTAATGGGCTTGACTACTATCTCAAAAATTAAATCCAGATAGTGTCCAAAAATGCACAACTTGAGCCCGGAGTGAAGTATGTGAGAAACGAGTATATCTTTAGGAAACGAACTAAAACTTAAGTGAATTGAGCCGTTTGCTTGCAGGCCAATTTTAAGGTTTCAAACCATCAAATTTTGACCCAATTACACCCTTGGATCAGGAAAATTTTTTAACACATGTTAGTGTACTTATGGCCTTGATCGAGTACCGGTGACTGTTGAACTGAAACTGGTCCTCCACGGTCGATCCAATGATCCGATCGGATCGATATCTTAACCTGAACTAGATCCAATGTCAGGAAAATTTTCCCAGACCGTATGCAGGAAATGGGCCACCAAATGAGCTCCGTTGGCCTGAAACAATCGACTTTTGGCTGTAAGCTAAGTATACCATGGCCCTGGGTCCATTACTATCAGTTCTGGGCCTATATAAGGGCTTTAAACCCACCTCTCTCTCTGTCCCATATAAATTTCTCCAAACCCTAGGAGAGAGGAGAGAAATGGAGAGAAAAGAGTGAGGAGAAGAGAGGGAGACTGAGAGACTGTTGCTGTGATCCGTTCCCACCACTCCACATGCCAAATCATCCTTCCTGTATCGCTATACTGGTGATTTTGACTCCATTCTTAGGTAAGAAATCCTAACCTTAATCTACTTTAGGGATCCAAATAGAGTGAATGGTGAAATAGCTAACCTATAGCTAACCTATTTCATAAATTAGGTAGCCGTTGTGCCGTAAACAAAGGTGCCATAAGCGAACCAAGTTCGTAGTCAGTGTACCGATGAAAGGTGTGGACTATAATGTTTAGGTTATGGTTTTTAAGGCTTTCAATGTTAGTAATGATTTATGATTGACTTGCTTGTTATCACATGAACCTAAATACAACGTTTTCAACGTCTTACACATATATATGAATTATATAAAGTATAATGCATTACACGTGTTTGTTGAAATGTCTGAATGAATATGGAATTATGATTTGTGCTTGTCATTCTTGTTAAATTGAAAATACATGATTGTCGTATGTGTGACAATTCCTTTGTGAAAGGATTTGCCATAATATAGGTTATAATTAATATATTACATGTATGTTGTAGTGTGTAGTCTAGGTGTTTGATAAAATGCCTGAATGAGTAATTGTTCAATGAAATGTATTTATTGAAGGTGTTGGGATTAGATCCTCTATTACCTTAATGATTCGAATAGATTTCTCCATGTAGTTTACATTAGGCTTAATGATTTATGTATGAAATGTACATGTGTGATGTCGTGTTCACTATGTGTTTATAGAATGCTCAAATGATTGAAACACATAAGTTAGTTGTTAAATCCTGTTATGACTACTATATGGGAATGTTGTTACTTGGAGTGTGATTGGGGATAAATGTAGTCTAGATAATTTTTAATGGTTTACGATCGGTGGCCGAACTGTTTTAGCCACAATGGATACGTTTTATGAATTCAAGTCATACACTGATTATCAACAGTGGCTAGGCCACGAGGAGAGCATATGCACTCCATGTCAATTAATTCAATGTATGCTCGTACCAATCAAAATTTTTAAGTAACCCGATTGATTTAATGTATGTTCACCATGTATGAACGCTACTGCTTAAACCTAAAGTACCAAACTTACCAGTGAAAAATCCGTTTCAACCTTAGTACCATGATCTGCTAAGACTCATGAGCAGGGCATGGTGGTGTATGAGACATCATGGTCGAGTTGTCGACCTACGCTAGGGCGACGAGCCTCCCCGTAGTGACCACTGAGCAACCCAAACTCATGAGCTGAATATGGTGGTGTATGAGACATTGTATTCGAGCTTTCAGCCTATACTGGTGTAACTTGGCTGTGGTCCCTAGTTAGGTCGGTGATGAGCCCTTGAAAATAGACTACCAGTTGGTAGGGCGTTGGTAGAGTGACCTCGAGTATGCACTAGGACTACGTTAAGGTGACAAACCTTTTTATAGTGACCTCGAGTATAACTAGGCCTACATTAACGGTGACGAGCCTCTCCGTAGCGACCTAAAAATTGCCTATCATATGTGATTAACTAGGATTGACGACACTTGATGGATCATTGTTTGGGTAAATGACATAAGGGTGGTGCGTTAGCTTCCCAAACCTGCTGTATGAATAAGTCTAATTAAGAACTTGGCTAATCATGTACATGCATGGCATTGCATGTGCATTTAGCATTGGAGTTGAGCATAGAGAAAGGGGTGCATACCGCAATCGTGAGATGATGTTGCAGAGGGAGTGAAAGCGAGGGAAGGCATCATTAATACATATCATTCTTGCATTAATCAGAGTACTTAGGAATGCTTGTTATATTGGTTTATCATTACTGCTTGACTGAATTGATAACATGTTAACTTTTACTTTATTGTTCCATTGAATTAGCTACTCATTCCCATCTAGGGTGGTGTTTTAAACACCACCCAGACTCTGGTTTAGATGCAGGTGATGGTGAGGTCTATACAGCAGAGTTGGACTTCGTAGGCGAGGAGGAAGGATTCTCCTACGTTCAACTATCGGGTGAATCTATGTAGATCTCATACTGATGCGCAGGGACTACTGGGATACTTGTTTAGTTGAACATGTTTACTTCCTATATTTTTATATGGTTAGGAACAACACATGTATATATTTAGCCCAGTTTCATACTCATACTCTGAACTTTGTGAAACATTTTCATAATTAAATGTATATATTTCAGTCTTCTACTTGCCAAATTACATTAACTTTGGAGTATGATATGCTGTTTTAGTATAATCCTACTCATGTTTGAATGCACTCATAATAATCATCATAATCTATGTTGCATTAGTGATGCGTTGGTACTTGGGAGTTGAGCTTTCCTCGACCCTCGATTTTTAGATCGTTACAAGATGGTAACAGAGTATGATTTGGATTAAACTGGACCTAGGTTATGGTAACACGACACACTCTGACGGCTCTGACTTAGAAAGGGGGCGATAGAATTTAGAGATGACATTAGGCTCCTAAGGTTTCATCGAAAGGTGAGACCGAATATTGTAATTTAGTCCACAACGTATTTTTGATCATGTGAATCAACCTAGGTCGCCTTTAGGCCGTCAGTCGATGGGTTTGAGTCATTAGTTAACGAATTTCAAACTTGAAATGATTCCAAATGGTGCGAATACAGGCGTGTTGGATCACAAAAAAATGGACCTTACGGGCCTAAGGACCTAAACTAAGAAGTTCAGAGCGGAGTAACGAGATAATTAGGACATTGAGAATGAGGATTATATAAACAACAATGACCATCAAATGTTGGGACATTTAGAGTTTTAGACCTAGAGTTGGTACTCCTAGATTTTGAAAGATCTGACAGTATGGAAAATCTAATAAATTAATAACATGAACCCTAGGGCCTCCTTTGCTAGTATGGGCATATGTGAAGTGCTCGAGCACAGCTAAATTCAAGTTTGGGCAACTCGATTCCAATCAGAAAACTTTTAACCCTAAACGATAAAATAATTTCTCGTATTAGAAATGGTATGAAATCATCTAGCGTATAAACATAGACTTTGGATTGTAACTAGTGAATTACTAGGCTACTGGTTATACTAAGGAATGTAAAAGACTGATTATGCTAAGTTATTTGAAAGATAGACTTAGTTAGTTGGCTTGATTAGGTTAGAGTGAGACCTCATTCCTTCGTTGAATCTCCTTAATACTTATAGACTTCTTTAATAACTCTTAGGAAGGTTGTTTTGACTTAGAAACTATTCATGTTTCGAGAAAACTTATATATCCCTTAGATTTAACGTTAGGTTAAATCAATACACCCCTTAGAATTACCTTCCGAAGGACTTATTACAATTGGGAACATGGAGTAGAGAAATTATATATTTGCGAAGTATTCACGGTTTGAATCGAATTCTCAATCCTGGAAGTTACCAATGAACTCAATGCTTTGATCAATTAGAAGATCGAGATCAACTAGGATTAAAACTGATACAATAAATTTTCTATCATAGTTAGGCAGAAGGTCGATGTATCCGACTCAGACCCACTACACAACTTTCCTTCCTTGGTGGCCTGACCACTTACAAACAAAAGTTTACTACTTCATTTTTAAGAAGCGTTAAGAATATATAGCCAATAGAGATTTTTCTTTTTAGGCCTAAGAAATTTCTCGAATGGGCAACAGATAATGAGGAATTAAGTCTCGAACCACAGACCATTCTAACACCCAGATTGTGCATATGAACTTAGAAAGATAGCCTTCCCGTTAACCTATTTCGTCCAAAATCCTTATGAGCTAATAATCTATAGATTATCTTAGAGTATTAAACTAGACCTGATTAGAAAGGGTAAGTCGAGACCATAGTAAAAGTCCTTTGGTAGAATTAGGCATCTTGCCACAAGCTCACACTCGTCCCTAAAATCGACCACAACACCCATCATTTTAGCTCTTTTCTATAACCATAAGTATCAATGTTATAGCACACATCATCGATGGGAGGAAGACCAATGTATTGGGAGATTGTATCTCACTTCATGTCATGGATAGGTCCTAAATTACACATTATTCCGACATACGAATCAGGACATAGATCCTTGAGCCTTGAGAGTGAAAATAATTTTTAAGTGGGGTAGAACATTGTGAGCCCAATCTAGTTAAGTCAGTCTATACATCCATTGGATCAGAGTGGTGTAACGGAAGCGTGGTGGGTCCCTGCCCCAGTGGCCCAGGATCGAAGGAAATTGATCCAAGCTATGCGTAGGGATAGGTCACTAAATAAGATTTGAATCTTCCTTGGAATGTCAATAATGAAGTCTTGGGAGGAAAGCAATTAGGGTTCAGAGTGTTAAACTAATTCATATTAAAGAATAGGCCTAAAAATGGGTACGAGTTGAATTACAATAACCAAGGTCAGTGTATCTATAATGTGCTCATTGAATATGGACCCAATAGGAGCCTTAGCCAATTTCAGGGTAGAAAATTTTTAAGGAGGATAGACTAAAGTGAGCCCGACTAACATAGTTAGTATACACCTCACCACGCATATAAACATCAAATCAATAAAACTTAGGCAAAAGGAATAATAAAATCTTTACTCAATACCCTTAGCCAATTTCGAGGATGAAATTATTTTTAAGGGGGGTAGATTGTAACGCCCTAGATTTTTGCCAATCTGGGGTTAGACGTCCTTGAGCAATGTGAAAGTGCACCTACTAGTGCCTTGGTTTGTCAATTAGCATGTGCGTTGAGTCAGTCAGACTACAGAGCCTCACAGGAAGAACAATTCAAGTGTCTGCCTCAACTAGATGTGTGAAAGCTCGTCATAGGCAAATCATAGCCTCACATCCCATGTCCCAAAACACCAGGTGATTAAAACCCTTAAAAATAACTTAGAACATACGAGGATTTTTAGGTAAGTGAACTTTTTTAAACATTAGAAATCTCTAAGTTTGCTTACCCTGTCGATTATATCGATACACATTTTGATATGATCGACATACGCCGTCGATGTCTACGACTCTTTATCGATACTATTGATAAGAGGACTAAAAGTGTCCAGCAACCGCATACACCTATCTATATCATCAATATTCAAATTTCTAGCCCATCGGAAGTGGCTCGATAATATTGACAAGAAGATTTTCGGAGCCCCTGTTTTCTTAAAGAAAATTACTATGTGCTTCGACATATCGATGCCTTTTTCGATTTAATCTGAATTCAAATATCGATCATATCAACAGTAGGCGTAAATTTCTTCCAGTAAATATTTCAGAATGTTTTTAACTTTGATCGGTGGCCACTCGAGGAAATCGATATTCTTATGTCAATACTATCGAGGTCTAGTCGATTACATCGAGACTGGACACAAACTGTCTAGCGTGCTTATAGGTAAATCTATACGATTTATCGATTACATCGACACGACTTCGATATCATCGATATTCAAATTCTGATGACATCAGTTGTGCCCCGATCATATCCTAAAAACCTGAAATATTTTAAGGCTAGTCTCTCTCATTTTTCAAATGTCGATAGATCGATCCCAATATCGATGGAATCGGAGTTCGAAATCCAATGACATCGACACCAGTATCGATCCCATCGACCAGCTGGTAATAGGTTTCAAAAGCGTATGACATTTGAGTTTGTGTTATCGAGCGGACAGTCGATCCCATCGAGAGTATACGCTCAATGATATCGATCTTGCATGATGATATCGAACTCTATCATAAATATGACCGTCTTATATCCGTTGGAACCTTTTGCCTTTATAAAAAGAGACTTATCTACATTGCTGCTAGAGAAAGAAAAAAGTGCTTTTATAAGTTTTACCTTTAGATCATATGCCCAAAGCTCTTTTTCTCACAGGAGGTCATCTTCCAATCCACTCTCATTCATTGACATTCAACAGAGTAGATTGGGAAATGAACATCTGCATTCAAGGATCCTTCAGCAACTATCTTAACAGCATATCATTAAGTTGGGATACCTTGAATGAATAGATGATGAGAATCACTATCTTCCTTATAGGAAAATTCTAAGAGAGTGGATTTTATTCCTAACCTTGACCAAACCTGAAGCCAAGTACTGGTACATCTTGTGTTGCGGATCAAGGGAGCTTAAGATTCTTCAACAATAAGGAGGAGATCTTCATCATTGCACTGAATGAGACTCATTAACTTATCTAAAAGTCTCTAGAGTCCAGAGGACACTTGTGATCATTCCTTTCTAGGATTCGGTCTTAACTGTTGCTCACCCTTTGAAGTCCTCATAGGAAGACTCCGGAGAGAGTGTACGTTATGGGTGCGTTGTGTGGACCCTTGCTCTATGTGGGCATAAACATTTAATTAGGAGTGCACCAGTAAAACTCTAGGGTTAGAGGTGAACCAAGTAGAAACCTCCGTGTAAAGGTTGAAGGTGAACCTGATTTAAAACCTTAGGTTTGAGGTGAACCCTGGGAAACCTCCGTAGTAAAATCTGGTACACTCAAGGGTTGAGTTGGACAGTCGGGTGTGGAGTAGACAAGTAGTCGAAACACTATAAAAATGACTATGTTGGAGATTGTTATTGTTTTTCATTTGTGTGATATTCCTTACATGCTTTTATATTTGATTGTCTAAGATCACACCTCATATACACACAGTCATATCCATCACAATCTTACATGCAACTTGTTTCATCTTTTAAGAAGTTTGTGATTGGATCCTCTACTAGGCTTGGAAGCCAGTAGAGTTACATTTAAGTAATCCTGTAAATTGTATATCTGATAGGATTAGTGTAATAGGATTTTTAAATACACTATAAAATTTTAAAAAATCCTATTCACCCACCCTCTAGGACATATTGCATATTCCTACTTCAACTCAAGCGATCTTTACCGCTATTTTCAATTGGTATCAGAGAGGGTCTCTCTTTAAGGGCTTCACCGCCTAGAGAGTGATCTTGATTGAAGAAGGAATCATGTTCAAGAAGGTCCATCCATACTGCTCTGAAAGCTGAAAAAGTTCAAAATAGTATCTTGATAGTGGATGCTCCAGACACATGACTAGTGATCAAACTCATTTCTATGAGTACTTAAACTTTGATGGAGGATCGGTCACTTTTGGAGATGGTAGTTCAATAAAAATTATTGGAGAAGGGACAATAGCTGTACTAGGCCTTCCAAAAATCAAACATGTCCTCTGTGTAGATCTAAAACGTAATCTCCTTAGTATTTCTCAAATCTGTGACAAGGAACATCTTGTCACCTTCTCAAAAGATGTGTGTAGAATTTTAGATCGAACAAGAAAATCCCTCATAAACGAACTACGCACTAGTGATAACTGTTATAATATAGAAACTGCAAATGAGGATGTGATGACTACTAAGTGTAACATGGCTGTGAAAAATGAATCCAAATCATGGCATCAAAGGTTAGGACATGTTCACTACTGAAATTTAGCTAAGCTCAGCTCAAAAAATTTAGTTAGAGGTCTTCCCAAGATTAGAAAAGAAGAAAAAGTTGTATGTGAAGAATGTCTAAAAGGAAAACAGATAAAAACTAGACACAAAAAGACAATCACCATAGCAACAACAAAACCATTAGATCTGATGCATATGGATCGGGTTGGCCCAACTGAAAGGGCCTAGCTATATGCCCTAGAGGGGGGGTGAATAGGGCTATGCCAAATAAAACTTATAACAGCGGAATAGTAAAGCAAGGAAATAACTTGCAGGAAATTAAACCTAAGTTATTACAACATTCCCCACACTGACTTGAAATAAAATGATTACAACATTCAACCACAGATACAATCCATAAAACTGAATGAATAAAGGAATGAAAGAATAAATCGCATCCACAACATAAAGATATATAGTGGTTCGCTTGTGTGTACACCATTTGTTATCCAACAGCCGCATAGAATGCTACTCCACTCCTAATATCCTCACACAGGGGATATTAACATGCACTATCAAAATAGGTTTCACTGGTTCACCTAAAACCTTTACAATTGTGTCTTTTTATCACGGGCTTACACAATCCAAAAACCCACACAATCTGAGTTTTCTGGCTCTCCTCAGATAACCAAAACAAAACTAAAGAATGTAAATTACACAAATGTAAAATACCTGAATCTCCTTTTGAAGTATCCCGGTAGAACCAATCGGAGTAGAAGTTTGATTCAACGTTCAAAGTCCAATACTCACTTTATGAATGGTTCTAAGTCTAATTGATTTTAAATCAAAAGGGCTAGTTCTATTTGATTTTGAATCCAAGAAGAAGGAATATCAAAAATTCCTCTTTTCTAATAAGATTGGAATGTAAATCAAAATCAAATACAAAATGAGCTAGCAAAAGGAATATTAAATGAGCACAAAGTAGCTTAAAAACAAACACAAACTTATCTCAGAGTATGGCCTTAAAATTTCTTGAATTGAATTGAAATGAATTGAAAAACTTTGAAATTTGTGCTCTATTTATAGCCTGAAAAATTCCATCTACGACTGGTCTTAGGATCCCTAAGACTGGTCGTAGCTTCAACAGATTTTCAAAGATTTCCGCGGGATAAGGATTAGCTGTTCCACGACTGGTCCTGGGAAGCCTACGACTGGTCATGAGCCACCTACGACTGGTCGTAGGACCCCCAAATTAGTTGTTGGAGTTCAAGTTATAGGGCTAAGACCGGTCGAAGGACGAGTCATAGAGCTCACAGGACTGGTCGAAGGATATCTAGGACTGGTCGTAGGACAACCAGAAAAATCTAAAAATCTTCAACAACCTAAGACTGTTCCTAAAAAACTTAAGACTGGTCGTAGCAAAGCTAGGACTGGTCTTGAAATCCCTAGTACTGGTCTTAGAACAGCCCATACAAGCATAATTAAAATATACGAATTATGTATCCAGAATGACCTACAATAAAGCCCAATCTAAGGTCAATATAAGGTCAAACAAACCTTGAAAGTGAGATGAACATTGAAAGTCTGTACTCTCAGATGACCCTTAAGAGAAGCTTGAGAATTTACAAATCTTGTTGTAGGCCTTCTTGAGCTTGAACCTTTCTTGACTTGATAAAGTCTTGTTCTTTTCTTGTACTTGTTAGAATCTTGAACATGCATACTTGAAGTCTCTATTCTTGTATTCTTCATCCATGATTAGACTTGCAACTTTCTTCATTTAAGTTCTTATCTTGAAATATGATGTCTTGAAGTAATGAATAGTCTCAAACATGAAACACAAGATGTACAAGACATATATATATATATATATATATATATAGGTTTTGTCACCACAAAATTTGACAACCAAAGGGATATGAAATCATAGCACTTACAATCTCCCCCTTTGTCAAAATTTTGACAAAACAAACATCATACATATAAGAGAAAAATATGCTCCCCTGAGAGAAAAAACATGGAAACATTAAGCAAAGCGCAAGGTATCCACATTCCATATTATCAATCTACATATACTCCTCAATCAATCAATCCATACAAATTACTCCCCCTTTCCATACTACTCCCCCTTTTTGTCATAAAATGACAAGAAAAAGTCATAATAGGAAAGAGAACAACAACATAGAGAGTAATAATAATCAGATAATGAGAAAGGAATATGGAAGGAAATATCATATCTTAAAATATAAATCCATAATCATCAAGCCATAACCAATATAATACAATATCCAAAATAAAAGATAATACAATCCAAAAGATAATCCGCCTAATCAGATCCAGAGGAGGGAGCAGGGATAGTAGGATCAATCTGGTGTAAGCCCCTATTAATGCAACGAAGATATTTTTTCATATATTTAAACTGCATATCGTGGGCTACACTCATGTTATCAACCTTCTCCTCCAATGCACGAAGGCGTGCATTATAACTAGATGGATCGAAATCAGGATCATTTGGTGAATCAATTTCTATATCATCAAATATCTCATCCATATTAATATCCTATTGAGGAAGATCGCCAGCTTCCCCTTCACTTTCAGCTTCACCACCATCACCACCAACACCACCTTCATCAACTTGACCAGGAAGCAAATCCAACTTCATCTTATTAAGATTGGTATTGTTGAAAATAAGATGATGAATGGGTGCCTCATTAATAGGTGTATCAACAAGCATATGAGTGGCTAACATAGTCATAAGATAACTAAACGGAATATCACTATGACCCGGATGGAGATGAAACTGTATGATAAAATGACAGATCAATGAAGGAAGGCAGACCATGGTACCAGAAGTAATAGAATGTAACGCACGAACCATGAAAGAAGTCAACTCGATTTTATTACCGGACCGAGGACACAGATTTGAAATAAAAAAATGATGTAACAATATGTATCTAGGTAACAGATACTTTGAAGGGAGCGCATTCCCTTTGTGTGTCCATTGCACATTAATTTTGTATAGGTCTCTTATCAACATATATTTTTTCGATTTAGATAGTTTGTCATATAGAGTATGAATCGGAATACCTTCATCATTAACGGGTATATCCATAATACTCGATATCAAATATCGGTCTACAAGAAATTTTCCTTCTCTAGTAGCAATTGAAAAGGTTAAGTTGTCAAGGGAGAATTCTGAGTTACATGCAACCATTGATTGTGTAATAGACTGGTATGCAGGCCCACCCCAAAGTAAAATGTTAGCCCAGCCAACAGATTCAAGGAGAGGAACAATACCATATGGAGCAATGTGATTGAGATCAGCGGGATGCTCAACGATAACATTACGGACACGTAAATCCCGTACATATTGAGGATCATCTTCGGGTGACCGAAGGTGCCGTTTTGTTATCAGTGTAGATCTAGATGAGGATGGACCACGGGATATTTTCTTCTTCCCTCTAGCATCCATCTTCAACAAGATATACTAAGAGTAAGAGAAATGCACAAAAAGAAGGATGAGTTTTCTCTAGATCAATAATTTGAGAAGAAACCCTTGAAAAATCCAACTAAAAGATGAAATCAAGCTACACAATGATCAAATCAAAGCATAGAGAACATCAAACTTCAAGAAAAATGAAGAAATAGGACTTACTTTGAAGACATACAAGAAATCGTATGACTGGTCAAGCCACGACTCGTCGTAGGTAAGAGTGAAAATGAAGAAGCAGGTTTTTCCCAAATCATATCAAGTTCATGAGCTCCACGACCGATCGAGTGCTGTGTACAACCGGTCGTACCATGACTAGTCATGTACATCTACGACGGGTTGAACATCGACCAAAAATACATATTTAATGTAAAAAATTAAAATTTCAACACATATAATACCAAATATAATACACTATGATACATGCAAGCAAGAATACTCAATATAAAATGCACATACCAAGATCAAATTTTAATTTATTAAACTTTCTTTTGTCGAGTGGTTTAGTAAATATATTAGCAAGTTGAGTTTTAGTTGGTATATATTCCAAGGAGATAACTTTTTCTTCAACCAACTCACGAATATAATGATACCTAATGTCAATGTGCTTAGTACGTGAAAGCTGGATTGGATTTTTAGAAATATTAATAGCACTGGAATTATCACAATGTAAGATCATTGAATCTTGATTAATTCCATAATCGCTTAGCATGCGTTTCATCCAAACTAGTTTAGTACATGCATATCCAGCTGCAATATACTCAGCCTCAGTAGTGGAGAGTGATATTGAGCTTTGCTTCTTGCTGAACCAAGAAACTAAGCAATTTCTAATGTAAAAACAACCACCACTGGTTGATTTTCTATCATCGATATTACCGGCCCAATCAGCATCTGAGTACCCGGCTAATTGAACACTAGTATCAAAAGGATACCAAAGACCCGGATTTATAATACTTGCGACATATCTAATAATCCGTTTAACAGCAGTAAGATATGATTCCTTATGATTAGACTGACATATCTAATCAAATACCAACACTAAACGCGATATCAGGTCTACTTGCAGTTAGATACAACAAACTACCAATCATACTATGATACAGTTTGGGATCTATATCTTTACTCGTTGAGTCTTTTAAGAGTCTTAACGTTGTACTCATAGGAGTATCAAAGTTCTTATCATTCTCAAATCCAAAACTTTTAACCAAGTTTGAAGCATATTTGGTCTGGAAAATGAAAATTCCATCGGGTTGTTGTTTTACTTGCAACCTTAGGAAATAGTTTAGTTCAACAACCATGCTCATTTCGAACCTTGATTTCATAAGATCTGCAAACTTAATAGACATGTTAGTACAAGTTGATCCATAAATAATATCTTCAACATAAATTTGAACCATCAAAATATCATTGTTATGCTTCTTAACAAAGAGCGTCTTATCGACACTTCCTACTTGAAAGTTATGACTAAGTAAGAATTTATTCAATTTCTCATACCATGCCCCGGGCACTTGTTTTAGACCATAGAGAGCCTTTTTGAGATGAAATACATGGTCAGATAACTTGGGGTCTTCAAACCTTAAAGGTTGTTCAACATACACCTCTTCATGTAAATCGTCATTCAAGAAGACACTCTTTACATCAATCTAATAAATCTTAAATTTTCTAAAGCATGCGATATTAACTGTTTCAACCCAAAGATTTCTAGAGAGCTTCATGCTATTCAACATAACATTAGCGATATCCTGAAGCACTCTATTTTTTCTTTCAACTATACCATTTTATCGGTGTTTTGGGCGTAGAGAATTCATGCGATATTCCTTGATTGCTACAGAATTTCTCAAAACTACTATTTTCGAATTCGGATCCATGATCACTACGGATCTTACTAACATGAGAACCTTTCTCATTTTGGATTCATTTAATGACCTTTTTCACTTCATCTAAGGTTTCAATTTTATCTTTTAAGAACGATACCCAAGTGAATCTGGTATAGTCATCTACGATAATCAAGATGTATTTTTTGCCTCCTTGACTCTCCGTTCTGGTTGATCCAATAAGATCCATGTGGAGAAGCTCGAGTGGTCTAGATGTGGTATTGGAGTTCACTTTCTTGTGAGAGCTCCTAGTCTGTTTGCCCAACTGGCATTCACCACATATTATCTACTTTTTATAATTTGGGTGGACCTCTAATTAGTTCTCTTTTCCTCAATCTAAATAAGTTTCGGTAGTGTACATGTCCAAGGCGTTTATGCCATAATTTAGTCTCATCGGTATGGTCCATGTAACACGATTGAGTGGATGAGCTTGCATCACTAATGATGTAGCAGTTTTCAGAAGTTCTACGACCAGTTAATATAACAGAACCCTTTTTATTAACTATCTCATAACCTTGATTAGAAAAATTCATACTATGGTTGTTATCGCATATCTAAGAAATGCTTAGTAGGTTGTGTTTCAAGCCCTCAACATATAACACATTCTTAAATAAGGGAAGGTTATAAAGCTGAACCGTACCTTGGCCAATGATCTTGCAATTGCTTCCATCACTAAATGTGACTGACCCGTCAGTCATATCTTTTAGATCGGTGAATAAATCCTTGTCGCCTGTCATATACTTGGAGCAACCACTATCTAGGTACCACTTTGAATGGCTTGTAGCTTTGAAAGCAGTGTGGGCAACCAAGCAGGCAACTTTAGGAACCCATTTCAAAACTATTTTGGGTTTAGGAGTATAGATGGTCTTTTTCTATCTGTTGTTGTAGGAGAGACCTATAAAGTTAGACTTTAATAGCTCCTTGAGTAGATTAATTAATTTTTCAGCCAATAGATTTCGATTTTAAAAATCAAAGTTGACATGACTACCTTTAGGTTTTTGAAAAGTCCTTGAATTTTTGGAAAAACCTTGATAAGTATTCTTTTCTTTTGAGGTTGAAGACTCTCCTTTTATAAATTTAGGAGAAATATTCTTTTATTTAGAAGATGTATTCTTATCATAGCCCAACCTGGATCGATCGCCACATTTTCTTGATCTGGACAATAATTTTTCTAATTTATGATCACCTTGGGCATATCTCCATGTGTCTTTCAAACTCAGAAGAGAAGCTACCTCATTTTTGAGTTTCTCATTTTCGGATCTCAAATCTTCAATTTTGGAGGTTTTGAAATCTAAATCACATTTGGTCTTTTCAAAAGAATCAGAAATATGAGACTTTTCTAAAACGAGAGACTCATAATCTTCTTTAAGCTTAGAAAATGTTTCTTTTTGTAACTTAAGCTTGACAACAATTTTACAACTCTCCTTATAAAGGGCATTATAAGCATCCTGAAGATCAACTTCATTATTGCAATCACTATTCATATTTTCTTCACTAGATATATCATCATTATCTAAAAAAGTAATCTTGGCTAGAGTCATAAGGGCTTTAACATCATCGCCCGACTCGGTTTCAGAATCTTCTGATTTAGAAGAGGATTCAGAATCCGAGATTCATCCCAAGTAGCCAACATGCTTTTCCTTTTTGATTTGTCCTTTGTAGGACATTTGTTAGCTAAGTGCCCATACTGTTGACAATTGTAACATTGACTATCTTTCAAAGATTTTCGAGCTCTAGGTTTAGATCGTCTCTTATCATTTGACTTTTGAAAATCAACTTTTTTCTTACATTTAAAAATTTTGTAAAACTTTTTTGCTAAAAGCGCCATATCATCTTCGGAATTTTCTAAATCCGAAGTGCTCTCTTGTAAAACATTTTTAGATGATTTAAGAGCAATCAATTTTCCTTTAGGAGCTTTAAAGGACAACTCGTAGGTTTGTAGTGAACCAACTAGTTCCTCAACCCTCATGGTATCCGTATCACGAAGTTCCTGAATCGCGGTTACTTTAGAATTGAACCGTTCAGGAAGTGAGCGTAGTATCTTTGCGCACACTTTACTTTCTGGGATTCTATCACCAAGACCCCACATAGAGTTCACAATGTCATTCAATCTAGTGTAGAAGTCCATAAACATCTCATTCTCCTCCATATGAATTTCTTCAAATTTAGTTGTGAGGAGTTGGACTTTAGATTTCTTGACAATTGATGTACCCTCGTGTGTCATTTCTAATACATCTCATGCTTGTTTTGCATTTTCACAAGAGATGATTCTTTTGAATTCATCTGGTGATAATGCACAAGTAATTGCATTTAGTGCTTTTGCATTGGCACTACTCTCACTTTTCTAAACTGTGGTCCAATGAAAATAAGTCGTTACTTTCATTGATTTTGAACCATCGACATCAGTTACTTCAGTGGTAGGAGGGTTCCATTCATTCACTATGGTTAGCCACACACTTTCATCCATGGATTTGAGGAAGATCCTCATCCTGGCTTTCCAATAGGCATAGTTTGTGCCATTAAAAGTTGGTGGCTTAGTGACTGATAGGCTATCAAAATTTGACATCTTAATATAGCTTAGATCGTTAGCTCAGGAAATAAATTCAATAAATAAACAATGAGCACGAGCTATTAGGCTCTAATACCACTTGAAAGGGCCTAGCTATATGCCCTAGAGGGGGGGTGAATAGGGCTATGCCAAATAAAACTTATAACAGCGGAATAGTAAAGCAAGGAAATAACTTGCAGAAAATTAAACCTAAGTTATTACAACATTCCCCACACTGACTTGAAATAAAATGATTACAACATTCAACCACAGATACAATCCATAAAACTGAATGAATAAAGGAATAAAAGAATAAAGCACATCTACAACACAAAGATATATAGTGGTTCGCCTGTGTGTGCACCAACTGTTATCCAACAGCCACACAAAATGCTACTCCCCTCCTAATATCCTCCCACAAGGGATATTAGCATGCACTATCAAAATAGATTTCACAGGTTCACGTAAAACCTTCACAATTGTATCTTTTTATCCCGGGCTTATACAATCCAAAAACCCACACAATCTGAGTTTTCTGGCTCTCCTCAAATAACCAAAAAAATAAGATTTTTCTGGTAAATCTCAAACAAAACCAAGTATGGGACACTATATTCTTGTTGTCGGCCTACACTAATCAGGCGACGAGCCCTTTGTAGTGACCGCGAGCGTATTCTGTGTGTACGGGAGGCGACGACCCTTCCGTAGCAATGAGAGTACAGTAGGCCTGTATTGATAAGGTGATGGGGGAGCGGTGCAATGAGTGCGAGCAATAGCCTTGGTAGCCCTTGCAGTGACCTACAAAATATACATCGTATGCGATTACTAGGAGTGACGACCCTAAACAGGATCTGTGTTGGGATTGATATAAGGGAAGTACCTTAGTTTCCCAATATTGCTGTATGAAAAGGACTAATAATAACTTGGTAATCATATCACCATCACATTGCATGTGCCTGGAAGATGTGGAGCACTGTGGGAAGAAAGCATGCCGCGGGCATAAGATGGTGTCGTATGAGGGAGATCGTCGGTGAGGGCATCCATCATGTCACGTCATATTGCATTAACAACAGTATTTAGGAATGTTTGATTAATTTCTTTACTATTATCGCATGATTGATTTGAGAACATGCTAATCTTTGCTCTCTTATCCCACTGAGTTGATCACTCACTCCCACGTTACGGGACGGTGTTTCCGGACACCCACCAGTCCCTATTGTGATTGCAGATGATGGCGCGGCCTGCGAGGCAGAGCCAGACTTGATGATGATGAGGAGGATCCCTCCTTTATGCGTGTTCTGATCGACGGAATTACAGGGAGGTTCATTAGATGTCATGACACTTGTCATTTTATATTTTCAGAGTACTCATATATATTCTTTCTTTCTATTTTGAGGTATACATGTATATGTTTAATCTGGTAACATGTTCACACTCTGGAGACTTATAATCAATTATATATTATATGTATGTATCACAGTCTTCCGCTTGTTAATTTAACTGTCTCTGGAGTATGATATGCTGTTCTAGCTTAATCCCACTCATGTTTAATACATTAACATAGACAACATTCAATCATACACATTTATGTTGCATAAGTGATGTTCTGTAACTTGGGAGTGGAGTTTTTACTCGACCCCCGATTTTCGGGATGTTACAGGCACGTGGAGCAGCAGGGAAGACTCCCAGGAGAAAGCTCCAACTTCTCCCTCACTTTCTCTCTCTTTTCTCTCCTCTCTCCTAGGGTTTTTCCAAAATTCGTATGGGTTAGAAGGCTAAGGGTTTAAGGCCCTTTTATAAGCCCAAACATAACCAAAACAGACTCCAAGTCAAGGTATACTTGGGTTACAGTCAAATCGGGTCTTTTTTGATCCAAAAGGACATTTCTGGAGGTCTCCTGACTGAATGCGGTCGGACTTAAGCTCATGGATGTTGGATCCTGATCACATTAAGTTTTCAACCCGACAGTATTCCCAGATCGCACGTGGCGGGCCAGTTTTAGTTCAGCGGTCACTGAGACTCGATCGGAGATTCCACGTACACTGACCTAAGTGGGAAATGTTCCCTGATCCGAGGGTGTATTTGGGTCAGATTCTGACGGTCTGAATGCTTAAAAAATGTCACGCAAGCGACATGTGCCAGATTTATTTAAATTGTATTTAATTTCTAAATAAATTCACTTTTCTCACACTCTTCACTCCGGACGTAAGGAAATGGTCTCAAGACATCGTATGGACTTGATTTTTGAGTTGATTGTCAAGTCCAACTAGGCGGTCAGGATTGTCTAAGTTCGGGACAATCGGACTTTTGACGCGCGGTCTAGATCCAATACAAAGTTTCAAAGGGTTCCTGAGAACAAATGGGTTTAGAGTTTGATCCTGGTTTTCAGGGTAAGGTAGCGTCAATGATTCTGTAAATTTTGGGTCTTATAGATCGTATTTAAAGTGGTTGGTGCTAATTTTGCAGGAAATCTAGTGTAGCGCTGGCTAATTCACATTAAATTTTTAAAGAATTCGTTTCTAAATGATTTCTTTGGCTTTGGAATTGAGTTCTGAGAGTGATATGGTTGACCCATTGCCAAAGGACGTCTAACCCCAGGTTGGTAAAAATTCAGGGTGTTACAAAAAATCTCAGGAAAAATGGCTCACATAGATACATCTAAAGTCTGAGATGTTCCTAGCCACATTGCTAAGGGAGCAAATGTCAAAATTTTCACGATGGCGATACTATCTAAACTATCTTCGATTTCATCATCGATGGCATTAAAATAATATATCGATATAATCTGCAGTTGAAGGGGAAATACGATGCTT
Source organism: Magnolia kwangsiensis (assembly GCA_037074715.1). Classification (NCBI taxonomy): domain Eukaryota; kingdom Viridiplantae; phylum Streptophyta; class Magnoliopsida; order Magnoliales; family Magnoliaceae; genus Magnolia; species Magnolia kwangsiensis. Next base: position 46,503,000 of record CM073586.1, on the reverse strand, counting down.
TAACTATCAGTTCTTTCCAACGGTCGGACTACATTCAATGGTATTACTGATTTCCAACGACCGTCAGCACAACTCTTGATAAAAGACTTAACGATGCCATCGATAACTGATCGATATGATCGATAAGTATGTTATATTAAGAAAATAATCCATGTGAATTCCTACTCTTTCCTTCTTTTCTCTGAATATTTCCTTTCCAGTACTTCATCTCATCAAACCATGTTCAAGGGAAAAGGAAAGTCGCCTCTTCATCCTCTAAAATCTCAGAATGCACCATCAGAATCAAGCAGGCATCAACCTATGCAAGGACATCCATCTGCTATCGTTGAACGTATTGTGCTTAATAGTGTCATAGAACCATTTGGTGTGGACCTACTTCTGAAAGTAATCAATTGGCATAATATCCTCAATCTTGGAGGATCATATCAGTTAGGGGTAATTCGTGAATTCTTCAATCACTGTCATATTATTAGTGATGATCCCCCTAGCATACGAATTAACCTCACACACCACTCAAAACTGATTACTCCAATCACCTTGGCTCATCTTCTTGATCTGGAGGTCACTTAGATTCCAGTGACTAACCGGAATCTCAACAGTTTGGGTGTATGGGGAGAAGTAACTCGTGCACTCTGTTAAGGCATGACTCTTCCACGAAATGATGGAAATCTGCTTCATGTCAACTATCTAAGACCTACGTTCAAAATTCTTCATAAATTTTTGGGTCTAATGTGTATCCCTGCGATATCAAAGGAGATCATCTTCCTCCTTTCGTGGTCAATGTACTCTATGATATATATCAAGAAAATCAAGTCTGTCTGCCAACTCTTCTCCTCAAGCAAATCATTCGTGTAATACAAGGCAATCATAGGGAGACACTGTCCTTCCATGTGCTCATATGCAAACTAGCACACCATGCGGGCCTACCTGCCACATCTGATGTCGTATATCCCGAAGAATGGTTTGACAGTGGGGCAGCACAGGTGGCACAATAGTTTTTTTCAGGCCAAGTGCTTCCATCCCAAGGGCTGTTCAACATGCTTCACCGTCCAGTCGGCCTATACATGCAAGGTCAAATCCCACGCCAATGCTAAGCCTCGAGTCGATTACAGATCATCAATCTCATCACCTCGAACGTCATCCGCTAAACAGGTTGGCAGGAATAGAGGACCGACTGCACCTCTGTGAATGGCATCTTATTGCTATTAAAGACAAGGTCAACATTCTCCAGCAAACCACTCAGCAAGTGGTGGATCTGCTCACACACCAACCTCCTCAAGGACATTAAAGCAAGTGTCATCCTTCTTTGATTATCAAGTGCATCTGGCATTGTGCTATTTTTTTGGATGATTATACTACTGTTGTCTGGGGCAGTTTGTGTTTTTGAATGATGCATGTTTTGTTGAATATGGCTGCATATAATTCTATTCTTACTGCCATATGATGTCCCCTGGTTGAATAGAGTTTCTGCTATGAAATGCATGTGATTTTCCTGATTATCTTACCTGACCTGTTTAAATCTTCTAAAGATGATGTATGGTTTAAAATGATCTCATCTTTAATACATGTGGTTCTCCCATATGCTTAAAATCTTCAATATCTAGTGCTTTACCTTTGCCAATGACTGACAAAAAGGGGGAGAACGGTTTAAAACACCCCGTGCAGAAAAATTATGTCTTTGAATGGTGTTGCAGGTGTTAGGGGGAGCAGCTGGACCAAGAAAGGGGGAGAAAATACTAGTTGTGTACATGGGTATATTAGAATTTGTAAAATTGTGTAAAAACATGAACACATAATTTAGGATGTGTCTGTCTAGATATCATCCTAGGGTGTTTTGGTATTTTGTCACGTAATTGATAAAGGGGGAGATTAAAAGTGCACCTACTAGTGACCTGGTTTATCAATTGGTGTGTGTGTTGAGTCAGTCGGACTACAAAGCCTCACAGGAAGAACAATTCAAGTGCCTACCTCAACCGGATGTGTGCAAGCTCGTTATAGGTAAATTATACCCTCACATCCCATGTCCCAAAACATCAGGTGATTAAAACCCTTAAAGGAACTTAAAACATATGAGGGTTTTTGGGTAAGTGATTCAAACATCAGAAAATCTCTAAGTTTGCTTGCCCTATCGATTATTGTAACACCCTGAAAATCGAAGGTCGTGTATAAACTCAACTCCCGAGTTCCAAACCGTCACTTATGCAACAAAAATGATTATGATTCAATGTTGTCTGAGTTAAAGCATTCACATGAGTAAAAGTATACCAAAACTGCAATTCAAACTCCAAATTCAGTGATAAAAGCAAGCGGAAGACTAAAAGATATACATATCACTGTATGGAAAACAAAATAGATCTCAACTGTCTCCAAAGTATGAATACATCTCTGAGTCTCATATACATGTAAATAACAGAAATCAAATGTCAAAATAGTCCCACTAAGAAGTCCCGTCAATCCAGGCCACCTAAGCAAAGCCGTCGTGGTACTGCATATATGAGAACTCGTCTTGGTCCTCATCATAGTTCGGCTCTGCCTCCTGGATCGCTGCCTCACCTGCATCTAAGACAGGGTCTGGTGATTGTTGCAAACACCATCCCGTAATGTGGGAGTGAGCAGCTAACTCAGTGGAATAATAGAGCAAGGATTAACATGTTCTCAAATCAATCATGCGATAATTGTAAAGCAGTAAATCAAACATTCCTAACACTGTTGTTAATGCAATATGACATGACGTGATGGATGCCCTCACCGACGATCTCCCTCATACGGCATCATCTTACGACCGCGGCATGCAATCATCCCACAGTGCTCCACATCTTCCAGGCACATGCAATGTGATAGTGATATGATTTCCGAGTTATTATTAGTCCATTTCATACAGCAATATTGGGAAACTAAGGTACTTTCCTTATATCAATCCCAACACAGATCCTGTCTAGGGTCGTCACTCCTAGTAATCTCATACGATGTATATTTTATAGGTCACTGCAAGGGCTGTCAGGGCGGTTGCTCGCACTCGTTGCACCGCTCCCCCATCACCTTATCAATACAGGCCTACTGTACTCTCACTGCTACGGAAGGGTCGTCGCCTCCCGTAGACTCAGAATACGCTTGCGGTCACTATAAAGGACTCGTTGCCTGATCAGTGGAGGCTGACAGCAAGAATATAGTGTCCCATACCACCATAATCTGCTCATGAGTCATAGGTGCTCACTGGTCACTACGGGGAGGTTTGTGGCCCCAGCGTAGGCCGACAGCTCTACCACGGTGTCCCATACCACCATGCCCGGCTCATGAGTCTTTGTGGATCAAGGTACCATGGTTGACAGGGTTTACAATGGTAAGTTCAGTACCTTAGGTTCAAGAAGTTATGGCTCATACAGGGTGAACATACAATGGCTAGTCGGGTTTCTTGATGGGCTCGACTAGCATGAGCGCATCTCAAGTCGAACGACATGATGTGCGTAAAACATCTCGTGTGGCCTAACCACTGCCGCCAACTCCAAAACACGGCTCGCGTTCATCGACGTGTCATTCGTGGCAAAGATAAGCCAACCACGAACTTGCTCGGTTGCTGACTGCCTGGACTAGGTATAGTCCCAAAGAATTATGAATTCACATCAGCCATCATGTAAAAGTAATGGAAATGAAATACAACCATGTGAGCATGTTAACACATGTTATAACATACAACTTAAGTAATTCATCAAGCACATGCATTTCATACATATTATGAAATCATGCGCATAACTAACATGTAGGAAACCATTTACATCAGCATATTAATTGAGAAATCAATCTCAAACTAATTCATAACACCATTTAATTCAATACATACTAATACAAGCATTTACACAAACACTTAAACTACACACTTAAGTCTACATATAGTATGTCGACTCAAAGTGCGCATTTAGGCGAATCTCTTCGCCAAACTAATTATGCACATATTCCTAATATCCTAATGCGACAAGAAGCCATGTCAATCACATCAGCAAAATATGGATGAAAACAGTATTTCCTACAAATGACTAAAATGCCCTAAATCTCATATTCTTCGTCTGCTTACGAAACAGGAAATGGACAGTATGTTGTACATGTCAAACGGCGTTGCCGTCGATAATCTACTATTAAAAGACATTGAAAGCGTTGGAAACAGTCAATCAAAGCGTCTAAAATCTGCACCTTTTCTCCTACGGGTGTAATAATTCGAACGGAGCGTATACGCTTCGTCTACGGCGAATCGGGAATCTAATACACAAGATCTATCAGCTACTTCGCTATGGAACCAAAGGAACCTTAAATCAGTAAGTATTAGGGATGTTTTCTTAGCTAAAAACGAGGTGAAATCATTGGCAAAGTGATTGAGGCGCGTTGCTTAATCACGTGCAATAGGTGGCAAAAGCAGCAGAAAATTCCCTTCCACTCACTCTCACAAACTCTCACTTTCTCTCTCACTCTTGCTAGGGTTTCTAGCAAATTCGGATGGGTGAGAGGAGTGAGGGTTTCAAGCCCTTTTATAAGCCCAAACATGCCCAAAACAGGCTTCAGATCAAGGTATACTTAAGTTATATCCAAATCGGGACTGTTCCGAACCAAAAGACCATTTCCGGTGGTCCCCTATCCGAACGCGATCGGACTTAAGTTCATGCTCATCGGATGTCACTCATATCGCATTTTCAGACCATCAGTGTTCGTAGATTGCACATGGAGGTCCAGTTTCAATTCAGTGGTCACCGCACGTAGATCAGGCCTACAAGTCTCATGATATGAAATAGAAATTTTTCCTGATCTGAGGGTGTAATTTGGCTGAATTCTGATGGTCAGAATGCTTAATACTGACGCGTCAAGTCATGTGCTAGATTTGAATTTCAAATTCCAAATCTAACCCTATTCTCACTCTCTTCGGTCCAGGCTCAATGAAATAGCTTGCGAATGTCGGTTGGACTTGATTTTTGAAATGATTGTCAAGTCCAGCTAGGCGGTTATAACGGTCTAAGATTGTAGGTATCGGACTTTCGACGCGCGGTCTAGATCCAATACAAAGTTTTAAAGAGGTCCAGAGAACAAACCGGTTTAGAGTTTGATCCGAGATTTTAGAGTATTATAGCGTCATTGGTTCTACTCGCTTTGGATCTTGTAGAACATATTTAAAGTGATCAGGGACTATTTCCCAGCTACTCTAGTGTTGTGCTAGCTAACTTACACTTATTTTCTAAAGGAATTAATCCTACGCAATTTCTGGTCGAGTTAGTACTCGAGTCCAAGTACGAATTTTTCCAGGGCATTACAATTATATCGATACACATTTCGATATGATCGACATGCGCTGTCGATGTCCTCAACTCTTTATCGATACTATCGATAAGAGGACTAAAAGTGTCCAACAACTGCATACTCATCTAGACGGATTTATCGATATATTGATACACCTATCGATATCATCGATATTCAAATTTCGAGCCCATCGGAAGTGGCTCGATAATATCGACAGGCAGATTTTTAGCGCCCCTATTTTCTTAAAGAAAATTACTATGTGCTTCGATATATCGATGCCTTTTCCGATTTAATCTTGTAACGCCCGTGAAAAATTCGTACTTGGGCTCGAGTACCAACTCGACCCGAAATCGCGTAGAAATAAATTTCATGGAAATTAAGCTTAAGTTAGCTAGCGCAACGCTAGAGTAGCTGGAAAATAGTCCCTGATCACTTTAAATACGTTCTGCAAGACCCAAACCGAGTAGAACAAACAACTCTACAATACTCTATAACCTCGGATCAAACTCTAAGCGGGTTTGTCCTCTGGACCACGTTGAACTTTTGTATTGGATTTAGACCGCGCGTCGAAGGTCCGATACCTCCTATCTTAGACCGTTAGAACCGCCCAGCTGGACTTGACAATCATCTCGAAAATCAAGTCAAACCGATAATCACAGACTATTTCGTTGAACCCGGACTGAAGCGACCACGAATAGGGATGGATTTGGAATTTCAAATTCAAATCTGGCACACGACTTGACGCGTCATTATTAAGCGTTCTGACCGTCAGAATTCATCCAGATTACACCCTCGGATCAGGAAAAATTTCTATTTATTATCATGAGACTTTCAGCCCTGATCTACGTGCGGTGACCGCTGAACTGAAACTAGTCCACCACGTGCGATCTGCGAACCCTGCCAGACTGAAAACTTAATACGAGCTACATCTGGTACACATGAGCTTAAGTCCGATCACAATCGACCAGGGGACCACCAGAAAGCAGTTTTTAAACCGAAACAGCCCCGAAATGGATAGGCACTAAGTAAACTTCGTTTCGGAGCCTATTTCCGACGTTTTTAAGCTTATAAAAGGGGTTGAAACCCTCATTTCCCTCTCCCATCCGAAAATTGCAACCCTAGGAGAAAAGGAGAGAAGTTTGAGAGAGAGATTGGAAGGGATTTTTCCCGCTTCCGAGCCGCCGATTGCTGCTGCTTCAGCACTTCTTCCCAATCACCTGGCTGGTGATTTCTCCACTTTTTCAGGTATAAAATAACCCTAGAACTTGCTGATTTAGGGCTTACCTAGATTCATAGCATGTTAGCTAACGTATTCCATAAATCAGGTTCTCCTACTGCCGTAGACGAAGCGTACACGCTCCGTTCAAAATCCCGCAACCGTAAGAGACTAGGTGAGGATTTTAGACGCTTTGATTGACGGTTTACAACGCTTTCAATGTCGTTTAATAGTAGATTATTGACGGCATCGCCATTTGACATGTACAACATGCTCTCCGTTACCTGTTTCGTAAATTAACGAAGAATATGAGATTTAGGGCATTTTAGTCATTTGTAGGAAGTACGGTCTACATGCATATTTTGCTGACATGATTGACATGGTTTGTTGTCACATTAGGGAGTTAGGAATGCTTGCATAATTGGTTTGGCGAAGAGATTCGCCTAGTTGCGCACTTTGGGTCGACATACTATATGTAGACTTAAGTGTGTAGTGTATGTGTTTGTATAAATGCTTGTATTAGTATGTATTGAATTAAATGATGTTATGTAGTAGTTTGAGATTGATTTCTTGATTAATATGCTGACCTAAATGATTTCCTACATGTTGACCTTATGCATGATTGCATTACATGCATGGAATGTATGTGGTTGAAGATTTGCTAAGTTGAATATTATAACATGTGTTAACATGCTCATATGATCATATTTCAATTCCAATACCTTTGCATATGTTGCTAATGTGATTCCATAGATGTGTGGGACTTGACTTAGTCCAGGCAGTCGGTAACCGAGCGAATTCGTGGCTGACTGGTCATAGCCACGAACGACGCGTCGATGAACGTGATTCGTGTTTAGAGTTGGCGGCAGTGGTTAGGCCACGCGAAGTGTTTTACGCACTTCATGTCGTTCGACTTGAGATGCGATCGCGCTAGTCGAGCCCGTCAAGTAACCCGACTGGCCGATGTATGTTCACCTTGTATGTGTCATAACTGCTTGAACCTAGGGTACTGAACTTACCATTGTAAACCCTGTTAACCATGGTACCTTGATCCACGAAGACTCATGAGCCGGGCATGGTGGTATGGGACACCGTGGTCGAGCTGTCGGCCTACGCTGGGGCCACAAACCTCCCCGTAGTGACCAGTGGCACCTAAACTCGTGAGCAAATTATGGTGGTATGGGACACTATATTCTAGCTGTCAGCCTACACTGATCAGGCGACGAGCCCTTTGTAGTGACCGCGAGCGTATTCTAAGTCCACGGGAGGCGACGACCGTTCCGTTGCAGTAGAGTACGGTAGGCCTGTATTGATAAGGTGATGGGGGAACGGTGCAACGAGTGCGAGCAACAGCCCTGGCAGCCCTTGCAGTGACCTACGAAATATACATCGTATGAGATTACTAGGAGTGACGACCCTAGACAGGATCTTTGTTGGGATTGATACAAGGGAAGTACCTTAGTTTCCCAATCCTGTTGTTTGAATGGACTAATAACAACTTGGAAATCATATCACCATAGCATTGCATGTGCCTAGAAGATGTGGAGCACTCTAGGGAGTGTGGCATGCTGCGGTCGTAAGATGTTGCCGCATGAGGGTGATCGTCGGTGAGGGCATACATCACGTCATATCATCTTGCATTAACAACAGTATTAGGATTGTCTGATTTACTGCTTTACTCTTATCGCGTGATTGAATTGTGAACATGCTAATCTTTGCTCTATGATTCCACTGAGTTGATCACTCATTCCCACGTTACGGGATGGTATTTGCAACACCCACCAGACCCTGTTGTAGATGCAGGAGAGGACGAGATCCAGGAGGTGGAGCCAGAGATTGACGAGGACCAGGACGAGTTCTCGTATATGCAGTATCACGACGGCTTCCCGTAGGCGACCTGGATCGAGGGGACATCAGTGGGACTTTCTTTTTTTGAACATTATTCTTTTGTTATGTATATGTATATGAGACTCAGAGATGTAGTCATACTTTGGAGACAGATGAGATTACCTTATTTTTCCATACAGTGATATATACATTGTTTAGTCTTCCGCTTGCTTTTATCACTGGATCTGAAGTATGAATTGCAGTTTTGGTATACTTTTACTCATGTGAATGCTTTAAATCAGACAACATTGAATCATAACCATTTTATTGGATAAGTGACGGTCTGGAACTAGGGAGTTGAGTTTATACACGACCCCCGATTTTCAGGGTGTTACAAATCTGAATTCAAATATTGATCAATCGGAAGGTCGTCGATCATATCGAAAGTGGGCTCGAATTTCTTCCAGCAAATATTTCAGGATGTTTTTAACTTTGATCGAGGGCCAATCGAGGAAATCGATATTCTTATGTCAATGCTATTGAGGTCTAGTCGATTGGATCGAGACTGGACATAAACTGTCTAGCGTGCTTAGAGGTAAATCTATACAATTTATCGATCCCATCAACACGGCCTCGATATCTTCGATATTCAAATTCCGATGACATCAGTTATTCCCCGATCATATCCTAAAAACTTGAATATTTCAAGGCTAGTCTCTCTCATTTTTCAAATGTCGATAGATCGATCCCAGTATCAATGGAATCGGAGTTCGAAATTTGATGACGTCGACACTAGTATCGATCTCATTGACCAACTTGCAATAGGTTTCAAAAGCGTATGACATTTGAGTTTGTGTTATCGAGCGGATAGTCGATCCCATCAAGAGTATATGCTCAATGATATCGACCTTGCTCGATGATATCGAACTCTGTCATTAATATGACTGTTTTATATCCGTTGGAACCTTTTACCTATATAAAAAGAGACTTATCTACATTGCTGGTAGAGAAAGAAAAGACTGCTTTTATGTGTATTACTTTAGATCATATACCCAAAGCCCTTTTTTTCACAGGAGTTCATCTTTCAATCCACTCTCATTCATTGACATTCAATAGAGTGGATTGGGAAATGAACATTCTGCATTCAAGGATCCTTCAGTAGCTATCTTAGCAGCATATCATTAAGCTGGGATGCCTTGAATGAATAGATGACAGGAATCACTCTATCTTCCTTAGAGGAAAATTCTAAGAGAGTGGATTTCCATCCTAACCTTGACCCAACCCGAAGTCAAGTACTGGTACATCTTATGTGTTGTGGATCAAGGGAGCTGAAGATTCTTCAACAACAAGGAAGAGATCTTCATCATTGTACTGAATGGGACTCATCAACTTATCTGTAAGTATCTAGAGTCCAGAGGACACTTCTGATCATTCCTTTCTAGGATTGGGTCTTAAGTGTTGCTCACCCTTTGAAGTCCTCATGGGAGGCCTCCGGCGAGAGTGGACGTTATGGGTGCATTGTGTGGACCCTTGCTCTGTGGAGAGCATAAACATCCGGGTGCATTATGTAGACCCTTGCTCTATGTGGGAATAAACATCTGGTTAGGAGTGCACCAGTAAAACTCCAGGGTTAGAGGTGAATCGAGCAGAAACCTCCATGTAAAGGTTGAAGGTGAACCTGATTTAAAACCTTAAGTTTGAGATGAACCCTGGGAAACCTCCATAGTAAAATTCGGTACACTCAAGGGTTGAGTATGACAGCTGGGAGTGGAGTAGACAAATAGTAGAACCACTATAAAAATGACTGTTTTTGAGATTGTTATTATTTTTCATTTGTGTGATATTCCTTACATGCTTTTGTATCTGATTGTCTAAGATCACACCTCATATACACACACAGTCATATCCATCATAATCTTATATGCAACTTGTTTTATCTTTTAAGAAGTTTGTGATTGGATCCTCTACTAGGCTTGGAAGCCAATAGAGTTACATTTGAGTAATCCTATAAATTGTATATCTGATAGGATTAGTGTAATAGGATTTTTAAATACACTATAAAACTTTAAAAAATCCTATTCACCCCCCCTCTAGGACATATTGGCATATTCTTACTTCAACTCAAGCGGTCTTCACCGCTATTTTCACAATGAGTTGATCATAACACCTTAATTGACTTCTCAGAACTCAATCTTAAAGCCTTAAATCCCCTTTCAACCTATTTCCTTCAAAATCTCACATTTCACCACCTTATTCTTCACAATTTTCTAATTAGTTTCATATTAGACACTAATCCTAAAGTTTAAATGATGAAGAACAATAATGAAATTAACATTTACTATAAATAGTGAATATATAAATAAAGTGGGTTTTTAAACATTAAAATTTTGGATATCATAAAATAAATAGATGATTTGGATATATTAGCTTCTCTCACCCTAAAATCATATATTATACATTGAATAACTCATTCTGGTTTGCAAAATACACCCATTTAAAATATCGAGTGATGAAACCACATCAAATGGACTTGGGGGCCCAAACAACGCAAACCGAGGGGAACCGAGGTGGTTCCCGTGCACATCCGATGTCCCGGGGTAGGAGGGAAATCATTGTCAATTTTGGGAGGCATCACCCCACTATCCAGTGACTGAGGACGCATCGCCGGCTAGCGGGCCGAAAAGCCCTTTTTCTACACCGTTTTCTACAAGTTTTGTCTAACTTTAAAAAGTCATATATTCCTCATTATAACTCCAATTTATGTTATTCAAAAGTAATATTGAATCTTGATAAGTCTATTTTCATATAAAAATAAGTAAAAATATAAATAAAATTTAATGTAGTTAAATATAGGTTGTTGTGACAACTATCTGAAAATCATTAGTTTGGATAACTGCTGCTTCTAGAATTTTTTTACAATACGAAATCTAATAAAATTTGGTGGAGATAAATTGAACTTGGTGATGAACTATTAAAAAATAATTAAAATAATATACTAACTAAAAGTGCCAAAAAAGGGCATAGAACTACCCTAGGACCTTATTCTGTCGCAATTAGGGCAGAATTTGGTTAGTACTAAACTAAACGATTGATGGATTTGGCTTGAACCACTTTCTATATGAACTGCAAGACCCAAAACTATTAGAATTTTTAACCTAATATTACCTAGAAACCTAGGAGCAACCTTAAAACCCAGTTGCTCTCAGAAGCACATTAAAACACCGTATCGGATCTAGACCGCGCGTCGAAAGTCTGATTACAGTGAAACTATACGATTATGACTACCTTACTAGGCTTGACTACCATATTAAAAATCAAATCCAGATAGTGTCCAGAAACACATAACTTGAGCCCGGAGCGAAGTGTGTGAAAAATAAGTATATCTTTAGAAAATGAACTAAAACTTAAGAGAATTGAGCTATTCGCTTAAAGGCCAATTTTAAGGTTTCAGACCGTCATATTTTGCCCAATTACACCCTTGGATCAGAAAAAATTTCAACACATGTCAGTGTACTTGTGGTCCTGATTGAGTACCATGACCGTTGAACTGAAACTGTTCCTCCACGTTCGATCCACTGATCCGATCAGACTGAGATCTTAACTTGACCTAGATCTGATGTTAGAAAACTTTCTTCAGACTGTATATAGGAAATGGGCCTCCAGATGAGCTCCGTTGGCCTAAAACAATCGACTTTTAGCTATAAGCTAAGTATACCATGTCCCTGGGGCCATTACCATCTGTTCTGGGCTTATATAAGGGCTTTAAACCCCTCTCTCTCTCCCATACAAATTTCTCCAAAACCTAGGAGAGAGAAGAGAGAAATGGAGAGAAAAGAGTGAGGAGAAGAGAGGGAGAGTGAGAGACTATTGCTAGGATCCGTTCCCACCACTCCACATGCCGAATCATCCTTCCTGTATCGCTACACCGGTGATTTTGACTCTGTTCTTAGGTAAGAAATCCTAATCCTAATCTATTTTAGGGATCCAAATAGAGTGAATGGTGAAATAGCTAACCTATAGCTAAACTATTTCATAAATTAGGTAGCCGTTGTGCCGTAGACGAACCGAATTCGTAGTCGGCGTACCAATGAAAGGTGCGGACTATAATGTTTAGGTTATGGTTTTCAAGGCTTTCAATGTTAGTAATGGTTTATGACTGACTTGCTTGCTATCACATGAACCAAAATTCGACATTTTCAGCGTCTTACACATATATATGAATTATGTAGAGTATAATGCATTCCATGTGTTTGATGAAATGTCTGAATGAATATGAAATTTTGATTTGTGCTTATCATGCTTGTTAAATTGAAAATACATGATCGTTGTATGTGTGACAACTCCTTTGTGAAAGGATTTGCTATAATATAGGTTATAACTAATATATTACATGTATGTTGTAGTGTGTAGTCTACGTGTTTGATAAAATGCCCGAATGAGTAATTGTTTGATGAAATGTATTTATTAAAGGTGTTGGGATTAGATCCTCTATTACCTTAGTGATTCGAATAGATTTCTCCATGTAATTTACATTAGGCTTAATGATTTATGTATGAAATGTACATGTGCGATGTCATGTTCACTATGTGTTTATAAAATGCTCAAATGATTGAAACGCATGAGTTAGTTGATAAATCCTGTTATGACTACTATATGGGAATGCTATTACTTGGAGTGTGATTGGGGCTACAATGTAATCCAGGCAATCTATAATGGTTTACGATCAGTGGTCGAACTGTTTTAGCCACGATGGATACATTCTAGGAATCCAAGTCACACGCTGATTATCGATAGTTGATAGGCCACGAGGAGTGCATATGCACTCCATGTCAATTAATTCAATGTACGCTCGTACCAATCAAACTTGTCAAGTAACCCGATTGATCTAATGTATGTTCACCATGTATGGACGCTACTGCTTGAACCTAAGGTACCAAACTTACCAGTGAAAAACCGATTTTAACCTTGGTACCACGTTCCTCTAAGACTCATGAGTCGAGCATGGTGGGGTATGGGACACCATGGTCGAGCTGTCAGCCTACGCTGGGGCTACGAGCCTCCCCGTAGTGACCAGTGAGCAAACCAAACTCATGAGCTGAATATGGTGATGTATGGGACACTGTATTCGAGTTGTCGGCCTACACTGGTGCAGCCTTGCTGTGGTCCCCAGTTGGGTTGGTGATGAGCCCTCAAAAATAGACTACCAGTTGGTAGGGCATTGGTGAAGTGACCTCGAGTATGCACTAGGACTATGTTAAGGTGACGAACCTTTCCATAGGGACCTCGAGTATAACTAGTCCAACAATGACGGTGACGAGCCTCTCCGTAGCGACGTAGAACTTGTCTATCGTATGTGATTAACTAGGATTAATGACCCTAGATGGATCATTGTTTGGATAAATGACACAAGGGTGGTGCCTTAGCTTCCCAAACCTGCTATATGAATAAGTCTAATTAAGAACTTGGCTAATCATGTACATACATCGCATTGCATGTGCCTTTGGTATTGGAGTTGAGCACAGAGGAAGGGATGCATGCTGCGATCGGGAGATGATGTAACAGAGGGAGTGTAAGCGAGGGCATGCATCATTAATACATATCATTCTTGCATTAATTAGAGTACTTATGAATGTTTACTATATTGCTTTATCATTACTGCTTGACTGAATTGATAACATATTAACCTTTAGTTTATAGTTCCACTAAATTAGCTACTCATTCCCTCCTGGGGTGGTGTTTTAAACACCACCCAGACTCTGGTTTAGATGAAGGTGATGGTGAGGTCTATACAGCAGAGTTGGACTTTGTAAGCGAGGAGGAAGGATTCTCCTACGTTCAACTGTTGGGCGGATCTATATAGATCTCATACCGATGCGTAGGGATTACTGGGATACTTGTTTTAGTTGAACACGTTTACTTCCTGTATTTTTATATTGTTAGGAACAACACATGTATATATTTAGCCCGATTTTATACTCATACTCCGAACTTTGTGAAACGTTTTCTTAATTAAATGCAAATATTTCAGTCTTCCGCTTGCTAAATTACATTAACTCTAGAGTACGATATGCTATTTTAATATAATCTCACTCATGTTGAAATGCACTCATAATAATCATCATAATATATGTTGCATAAGTGATGCGTTGGAACTCAAGAGTTGAGCTTTGCTCAACCTTAATTTTCAGGGCATTACAGATGTAGATTCATGCATACTAGATAAATTTGATAACAAATCTCCATCATCCAATGAACCCCAACCATCATCGAACAAACCCGTCATTAAGGATTACCCTCGAGAATAAATTATTGGGGATCCCAATGATGGTGTGAGAATACGACGGTAGATAAAAGTTATCTATAGTCACTTTTGCTTTACCTCAAAGATTGAGCCTAAGAATATTGTGGAAGCTCTTCAAGATGAACACTGAATTAATGCTATCCAAGAAGAACTTTAACAATTTCAGAGAAATGAAGTATGACAATTGGTTTCTAGGCCACTCGATACTAATGTCATTGGAACCAAATGGATCTTCAAGAATAAATCGGATGAATTAGGAAATGTGATTAGGAACAAAGCAAGGCTCATATCTCAAGGGTAATCACAGATAGAAGGCATTGATTTTGATGAAACATTTGCCCCTGTAGCCCGTCGATACTAATGAATTCATCTGATTCATTTCCTGATTCATCCGATTTATTCTTGAAGATCCATTAGTATCGAGTGGCAATTGGTTTCTAGGCCACTCGATACTAATGACATTAGAACCAAATGGATCTTCAAGAATAAATCGGATGAATCAGGAAATGTGATTAGGAACAAAGAAAGGCTCATAACTCAAGGGTAATCACAGATAGAAGGAATTTATTTTGATGAAACATTTGCCCCTATAGCCCGTCTTGAGTCTATTAGAATTCTTATGTCTGTGGCATGTGCATTAAAGTTTAAATTATTTCAGATGGACGTAAAAAGTGCATTTCTTAATGGGGATCTTGCTGAAGAAGTTTATGTAGAACAACTAAAGGGATTCTCAGATCCTAAGTATCCACATTATGTTTATCGTTTGAACAAAACTCTTTATGGTCTCAAACAAGCACCTCGTGCCCGGTATGAAAGATTGACAAAATTTCTTTTGGAGAATAAATTCTGCAGAGGAAGTGTAGACAAAATATTGTTTACTTAAAAAAAAGGGCTCACTTCTTATTGCACAAATTTATGTGGATGATATAGTCTTTGGTTTTACATGTGAAGACGCTACTCTCAAATTTGCCCATCTCATGAAATCAGAATTTGAAATGAGAATGGTCGGTGAGTTAAATTTCTTCCTAGGGTTACAGGTCAAGCAACTAAATGATGGAATCTTCATTTGTCAGACCAAGTATGAAAACAATCTGGTAAAAAGGTTTGGTCTTGAGTCTGGTTGTTCTTACCACACTCCCATGAGCACCACACTCAAACTTTCCAAAGATGTAAATGGCAAGAGTGTGGATCAACATCTGTACCAGAGTATGATAGAAAGCCTGCTTTTATCTCACAGCTAGTCATCCTGATATATCTTTTAGTGTGGGAGTATGTGCTCGATATCAGGCAGATCCTAAGGAATCTCATCTGACTGTTGTCAAGAGAATCATCAAATACATAGCAGGGACTACCTCCTTCAAATTGTGATATCCATTTGAAACATCCACTATTATCGTTGGATACTCTAATGCTAATTGGGTTGGTAATTTGGATGATCAAAAAATCAACTAGTGGAGGATGTTTTTATATTGGAAATTGTCTAGTCTCCTAGCAGAGTAAGAAGCAAAAATTAATATCATTATCCACTGATGAGGCTGAATATATTGTTGCAGGAAGTTGTTGTGCACAACTCCTTTAGATGAAACAGATGTTGTTAGACTATGGGATTGAACAACCCACGATGAGTCTTTTTTGTGATAACACGAGCTCTATCAACATTTCAAAAAATCCTGTTCAACATTCTCAGACCAAGCATATTGACATCTGTCATCATTTTATCCGAGAATTTGTTCAAGACAAGATTATTGTGTTAGATTATCTATCCATTGAAAGACAACTCGCAGATATCCTCACTAAACTCCTTGATATAAATAGGTTTAGTGATCTTCAAAAATCTATTGGAGTATGCACTTAATGATGATATCCTAGTGATCATGACCCTCATAGATAAATCTTCACACTAGGACATTCGGGGTTAAGTATCAGCCGTAAATCTAAACCACCTAAATTAACTATGTTAGTTTTAAGATGCCAGATTATGACATGCTCGATGAAATCTAGACCCTATCAATATCATCGATATTCAAATTTCGATAATATCGATATGCACTATTGATATGATCGGCGGCTCTCGGAAACGTAAGCTCATGTTCGTTGGAATTCTCAAGTTACTACTGGTTCTTCCCGACAGTCTTTGACACGATCTTCAATGCATTTATGAGCAGTTGTTCAATATCATCGACACCATATCAATGACATTGACAAACCTATTATAAAATTCGACCGACAACAAGGAAGAGATTCACTTGGCTTCCTTCCCTCTGATTTCCCTCATTACCTTGCTCACTCCCAAACATCAAGTAGAGCAAAGAAGATGGTTAAAGGGAAAGGTAAGGACCTCTTTTCCTCAAAATCTTCCAAAGTTAAGAAAGGGAAAAATGTTAGATCACCTCAGAACCAATCCGATTGGGAACAAGTTACGATCATTGATCGTATTATTCTCAACAGTGCTATTTAGCCCTATGGGGGTAGATCTCTTGTTAGAGACTATTGGATGGCAGAATGTGCTTAATTTGGGTAGCCCTTACTAGTTTGACGTGACTCAACAATTTTTCAATTTTTACCACGTTGTTTGGGATTATCCACCATGTATTCATCTAGAATTTATGCAACACTCCAAAATGATTACCCCAATGGTTCTTGGTCATCTTCTGGACATTGGCGTGACTCGGATCCCAGTCACTGGTAGAAGTTTCAATGAATTAGGCAGGTGGGGAGAGATCACTTGAGCACTATGTTAAGGTGCAACAATTCTTAGATATGATAACAATATACTTCCTATAAAACATCTAGGAACCTTGTTCAGAATCCTCCACAGTATCTTCAGTACGAATGTCTACCCATGTGACGCCAATGACATCAGCCTAAATCCTTTTGCAATCATTATCTTATATGATGTCTATCAAGAGGTTCCTTTGTGTTTACCAACTCTTACTCTAGAACAATTGATTAAGGTAGTTAAGAGGGACCATCTTGAGATACTTCCATTTCCATCCCTTATCTGCAAACTCACACATTACGTAGGACTGCTGGCAACATCAGAAAAAGTATATCCTGAAGTGTGGTTCGACCATGATGCAGTTCAACAAGTGTATGTTTCTACCTCTTCTCATGTAAAGAGTCCTCCACCTACTGGTGTGAGCAGCTAGCATCTAAATGAAGAAACACCTTGGGGATCCAATCAGACACCTCTCTATAGTCCTGCATCAGTCACAAATCGTCGGGGTCAGGTACTTGATCATCACTTGCTGAACAACCTAGCTAGAATAGACGAGTGGCTCCATAACTGTGAACGATGATTGTCAAGGATAAAGGACAAGCTAGAAGCTCTCCAACCGTCTGTGCGACAAATTCTTAAATTACTAACGACTAGTGGATCTAGTATGCTTTAGAAGGTGGTAGCGTTAGCAGATAATGTGTGGATATTGTAATCACTTTTTGAAATATCATCACTGTGGTTTATGATATTTTTTTTGTGATGATTTTTTTTTGGGTTTGATGACTCTATATGGATGACTACAAAACTACTGCCAATCTGGGGAAGTTTGTGTTTTTATTTTTAGATATTTGGATTTTGGCTGCTTATATTCAAATCCTTTTTACTACCATGATTATCCTCCCTGTTCTATCTGTTGTGTGATGCATGTGGTATTTTGTTTTATCTATTATTTGCTACGCATCTGTGGTCTGTTAAAATGCATATGCTATTTTTTGATTAATACATCTACATGCTCTTTGAATGCTAGATCTCACATGATGCTTTAACTTCAGTCAATATCAACTGCTATACCTTTGCTAATGACTGACAAAAAGGGCAGAGAGGAAGGACAAGCAACCCATCAATAATGAAACCACGAGGAAAATTCGCACCATCTTCAGCGGACCTTTCGAGGGTGGAGGCTCAAACAGAGCATGGAGAGCTCATGCCCGAAGTATTAGTCACTATAGCTCAGAGCATCAAATCAACGTCCCCAGCAGGCCTTCGAAAGGGTAGAAAGTGGTGCATGGTGAGCTGACTTTCATCAAAGAAGACGTCAGAGGCATCCATCATCCTTATGATGATGCATTAGTAGTGACTATGACTATAGCCAACCGTAAGGTGTTTCAGATATTGGTGGATACTGACAGTTCAACCGACATCCTCTACGTTGAAGCCTTCAACAAGATGGGGGTTGGGAGAGCCCGACTCCAACTTGTCAAAACCCCCTTGGTAGGATTCGCGGGTAACAAAGTCACCTCGGAAGGGTCCATCTTACTTCCCGTAACAACATGGGAAGGACAAAATCAAACAACAACAATGGTCAACTTCCTTGTAGTCGATTTCTCCTTTTTCTACAACTTCATCTTCAGCCACCCGTCCCTTAACTTCTTACGTGTCGTGGTATCCACATAGTACCTTGTAATGAAATTCCTGATCGAATACAACATATGGATGGCCAGAGGAGACCAGCAATAAGCACGTCAATGTTATTCTATAGCCTTGAGGGCACAACAACAGACAATGATTGTCACATCACTTAACCCCCGAGAAGAAATGGTCGAAAGATGTGAAAGTGCCCTGGTTTGTCAATTAGCATAAGTGTTGAGACAACTCGACAGAGAAGCTCTATAGGAAGATTAATCTGTTGTCTACCTCAACCGGATGTGTACCGAACTCTCCACAGGTACATCTAAGTCTCACATCCGGTGTCCCAAAACACTAGGTATATAAAACCCTTAAAATTGGTTAGAACATCATAAGGTTTTTAGGTTAGAATTTATTTTTTTACATAATTAGAAAATCTGTAAGTTTTCTAGCTCTGTCGATTTATCGATATCAGGTTCAATAAAATTGATGTGTACTGTCAATGTCCTCAAAAGCTCAATCAATAAAATTGAATGAGGACATAAAGTGTCCAGCAAACCACCTATTCATCTGGACGGAATTATCGATGTATCGATACCCCTATCGATATCATCGATATTTGAAAATCATGTTTATCAAACTAGACTCGATATGATCGACAGCAGAGTATCTGTGTCCCTATTTTATATAGGAAAATCATGAAGACCTTCGATATATCGAAGTACCATCAATATCATCAGAATTCAAATCTCGATGATATCGAAAGGTCTTCGATGATATCGGTCTTGGACACAATCTTTCCAGTAACATTTTTCAGATGGCTTTCATTTCAGATCGAGGGTCACTCGATAGAATTGATATTCAAATATCGATGATATCGAGGCCGGATCGATGACATCGAGAATGGACATAAACTTGTCCAGCAAGCTTACTGGAAAATCCTTTGGTTTCATCGATGCATCGACACGACCTTTGATATCATCGACATTTAAATTCTAATGATTTCAAGTATCCCTCGATCATATCTGTTGACCTGAAAATTTTTAAAGCAAGTCTCTCTCATTTTTCAAATGTGGAGGAATCGATCCTTGTATCGATAATATCAAAGTTAGAAATCCGATGTTATCGATGCATATTTTGATGCCCTCGACTAGCTAGAAAAAAGTTTCAAAAGCATATGACTTTGAGTTTGGTCATCGAGCGGCTAGTCGATGCACTCGAGAGTATACGCTCAATGATATTGACCCTGCTCGATGATATCGAACTCAGTCATAAATGCGACCATTTTATATCCATTAGAACTTTTTGCCTATATATAGAGAGCTTGTCTTTAGTTACTGTGAGAGAAAGAAGTGGGAGCTTTTGAGTGTTTAACTTTAGATCATTTACCCAAAGCCCTTTCTCTCAAGGGAGTTCATCCTGCAATCCACCTTCAACATTGATATTCAATAGAGTGGATTGGGGAATGAACTTCCACATTCAATGATCCTCCAGTTACTACCTTAATGAAAAATCATTAAGATGGGAGGCCTTGAATGCATAGATGATTGAAATTACTTTATCTCGTTTATAGAAAAATATTTAAGAGTAGGATTCCTTTATAACCTTGACCCAACCCGTCGTCATGTATTGGTATATCTTCTGAGTTGCGGTTCAAGGGAGCAGAAGACTCTTTATCAACAAAGGAGGAGATCTTCAACAACGAGCTAAAGAGTGACTCATCTTCTTATCTGTAAGTTATTAAAGTCCAGAGGACCCTTTGATCATTCCTTTGTAAGATTGGGTCTAAGTTGTTTCTCACCCTTACAAGTCCTCTAGGAGGCCTTTGACGGGAGTGTATGTGGTGGGTACGTAGTGTTGACCCTTGCTCTGTGGAGAGCATAA
This sequence comes from Magnolia kwangsiensis, assembly GCA_037074715.1. Taxonomy (NCBI): domain Eukaryota; kingdom Viridiplantae; phylum Streptophyta; class Magnoliopsida; order Magnoliales; family Magnoliaceae; genus Magnolia; species Magnolia kwangsiensis. Next base: position 46,482,150 of record CM073586.1, on the reverse strand, counting down.
ACATCCAGTTAAAGGTGAACCTGTTTAAAACCTCGATTAGAGATGAACCGTGTGGAACCTCTGTTAAGGTCTTGTGGAAGATCCTTGGACAGTGTGCCTAAAAGTGGGTGTAATGTGTGGACCCTTGCTCGTGAGAGCATAAACAGACAGCCTAGGTGTAGGTTGTAAAGGTTAGAAGTGGACCTGATTTAAAACCTTGAGTTTGAGGTGAACCATGGGAAACCTCCTTAGTGAAATTCGGTACACTCAAAGGTTGAGTGCGGTTACCGGGAGAGGAGTAGACAAGTAGTCGAACCACTATAAAAATGATTGTGTTTGAGATTGCTATTCTTTTGTTTATGTGATTTAGTTTAATACTTTTATATCTAAATATCTGAGATCACGCCTCACACACATACATAGTCATATCCATCATAAACTAGTTTGCATATTTTTCATCTCTCAAATAGTTTGTGATTGGATCCTCTACCAGGATTGAAAGCCAGTAGAGTTACTCATGAGTAATCCTAATAAAGGCTTGATGCTAGGATTAGTGTAATAGGATTTTAAATTATTATAAAATTATTAAAAAGTCCTATTCACCCCCTATAGGACATATTGGTATATTCCTAATTCAACTAAAGCGGTCTTTATTGCAATTTCAAGATGGACCTCAGTTGAGGACCTCATAAGTATGCCCCTCATCGACCCTGACCCACCTCGAATGATCCAGGTCGGTTCATTGTTAACTCCAACTCCGATGACACGTCGACGTGTTTGCTTGGTCCAATCAAGACAAGCCAGGCATCGACCAAAAAGTTATGGTCCACAAACTAAAGGTAGATCCTGACCACCGATCGGTAGGGCAGAAGCAACAAGCGTTTGAAGTAGAATGGTACGCGATCATCGGAGAGGAGATCAGCAATCTGCTCGAAGAAGGCTTCATCGAAGAAATATACTACCCGGATTGGATCGCTAACATCGTTTTGGTAAAGAAATTCAATGGGAAGTGGCGGCTCTGTGTTGATTACACCGACCTGAACAAAGTCTGCCCTAAGGACAACTTCTTCCTCCTAAGGATCGACCATCTCATTGACCGCATGGCCTGACACTAGATTTTGAGTTTCATGGAAGCCTACTTGAGCTACAATTAAATTTTCATGCACCCTCACGATAAGCAGTAGATGACTTTTTTCACCAACAAAAGTCTCTACTGCTACAAAGTCAAGCCCTTCAGGTTGAAGAACATTGGGGCCACGTACTAGCGACTTGTCAACAAAATGTTTGCCCAACAGATTAGAAGTTCCATGGAAATCTATGTCAACGACGTACTTGTCAAAAGCATTAGAGTAGCGGACCACATTGTCAACCTCGAAGAGATGTTTACAATTCTACAAAAATATCAAATAGAATTAAACCCGAGCAAGTTTTCCTTCGATGTTAGCTTCAAAAAATTCCTTAGATTTTTGGTCAACTAAAGAGTGATAGAAGAAAACCTTGACAAAATTCAAGCTCTCCTGAATATGAACTTGCCTAAAACGACAAAAGAAATCCAATGCATCACTGGCAAGATAGCTGCCCTGAACCGTTTTGTCTCTCAAGCCACAGATAAATGTCTCTCATTCTTCAAATAGTTAAAAGGAAAATAGAGGATAGAGTGGACAAACAAATGTGAGCTCGACTTCCAAAAGCTCAAACAGTACATGGGGTCTCCACCACTACTTTCGAAGCTCGAGCACAAAGAACTGCTTTTGTTACATTTAGCAGTCTTATCAACCGCAATCAACTCGAGGCTTATAAGGGAATAAGAAGGGATATAACTAATCGTATACTATTATAACGTCTTAGAAAAATCCATATAAAGACCTGAGTACCACCTCAGGAAAAAATCCTTAATGAACAAATCCTTTAGAAATTAGACAAAAATTAATTAAGTAATAAATTAAATTAATTGGTGAATTATCTTGAATCAATATCTATACGAACTGTAAGACCTAAAACCATTAGAATTGCTAACTCAACATTACTTTAGAACCTAGGAGAAATCTTAAAATCCAGTTGCTCTCGGGAGCTCTTTGAAACTCCTTATCGGACCCAGACCGCACGTCGAAAGTTCAATTACTACGAAACTATAAGGTTATGACTGCCTTATTGGGCTTGACAAGCATCGCGAGAATCGAGCCCAAATAGTATCGAGAAATGCATAACTTGAGCCTGGAGCGAAGTGTGTGAGAAACACAAAAATTTTTAGAAAATGAACTCAAACTTAAGTAAATTGGACCATTCATTTTTGGATGAAATTAAAGGTTTCAGACTGTCAGATTCTAACCAAACTATACCCTTGGATTAGGAAAATTTCTCTACACATGTCGGTATACTTGTGGCCCTGATCGAGTGATAATGACCATTGAACTAAAATAGGTCCTCCACGGTCGATCCATAAATTCAATCAGACCGAAATCATAAATTGACTTAGATCCATGGTCAGGGAACTTACTCCATGATGTAGGTGAGTAATGGGCCTCCATATGAGTCTTGTTTTCTCAAAACTGACACCCTTTGGCTATAACCTATGTATACCATGGCCCTCGGGCCATTGACATCAGTTCTGGGCCTATATAATGTCCTTAAACCACCCCTCTCTCATTTCATACGAATTCTCTAACCCTAGGAGAGAGAAGAGAGGAAAGAGGAGAAAGGAGTGAGGAGAAGAGAGAGAGATTTGTGGATTGTTGCTGGGATTCACTCCCACTGCTCCACGTACCGAATCATCTCTCCCGTTTCGCTACACTGTCAATTCCAAATATGATTTGGGTAAGAAATCCTAAGCCTAATCTTGTTTTAAGGATTCAAATAAAGAAAATGATGAAATAGCTAACATATTTCATGATTTAAGTAGCCGTTGTGATGTAAATGGAAGCGCAGTGTACAAACTGAGTTCGTAACGAGCAAACTGACGAAAGGTGTGGAGCATAAATGTTTAGGTTATGGTTTTCAAGGCTTTCAATGTCAGCAATGATTTATGCTTAACTCGATTGCTACCATATGATATTAGCTACGACATTTTTGGATAAACTATACATGTGTGTGAACTATATGAATATATTATGCATTCCACGTGTTTGTTGAAATGTTTAAATGAAATTACTATTATGACTTATGCTTGCCATAACTATTAATCTGAAATATATTTTTGTTATATGTATGACAATTCCTTTATGAAAGGATTTTCCAAAATATATGCTATTGCTAATTTAGTTTATATATATATATATTATTATGTAGTCTAAGTGTTTGACAAAATGTCTGAATGAGTAATCGTTTGATAAATTGCTCCCAACAAGGGTGTTGAGATAGGATTCTCAACTACCTTGTCCACAATTATAGTTTCTTTCATGTAATGTAATTTTCTACTATGTGATTTATGGTTAAAATGCATATGTATGACAATATGTTTAATGTGTTCAATAAAATGCTCAAATGGGATTTATATTTAAATTGTCTGTTAAATTTTATTATGAATATCACATGTATTCACATGCTGCATTTGGATATTTTTGGGACTACTATGTAGTCCAGGCAATTGGTAACAATTCCCGATTTAGTGGCCAAAGTCGTTTTGCCACATTCGACACATTCAATGAATCCGTGTCGTACGCTGATTGTTGATAGTGGTTAGGTCACGTGGAGTGCTTACACACTCCATGTCTACTAATCACACTTGTCAAACAACCCAATTGGCCTAATGTGTGTTTACCATGTATGGATACTACTACTTCAATCTAAGGTACCACTTACCAATGTAAAGCCTGTTTAACCATGGTACCAAGATCCGCTAAGACTCATGAGCTGGACATGGTAGTGTATGGGACACTGTATTGACCAGTGAGCAGCCCAAACTCGTAAGCCAAACATAGTGGTGTATGCGACATCGTATTCGAGCTGTTGGCCTATGTTCAAGTGATGAGCCTCCCGTAGTGACCTCGAATGTAAATTTAGGCCTACGCTGAGGTAACGAGCCTCTTCGTAGTGATCTCGAGTGTGAACTCGTGAACTTACCTATCCACTTTTCATTAGGAGTGATGCCCTACAACTTGCCTATCATATGTGATTAACTAGTACTGACGACCTTAGATGGATCATTGTTTGGGTAAGTGGTATAAAGGGGGATACCTTAGCTTCTGAAATCTGTTGTATGAATAAGCCTAATAAATTACTTGGCTAACATGACCATGCACCGCATTGCATGTGCTTTGGCGAGGAAGCGCACGTTTAGGGAGTTTTTCATGCGCGATCGTGAGATGATGTCAATGAGGGAGTACAGGAGAGGGCATGCATCATTACGCATATCATTCCTACATTAACAAGAGTACTTAAGATGTGATTGTTGTATTTTTTTATCATTACTTCTTGATTGAATTGATAACATGTTAACCTTTGCCTTATAGTACCACTAAGTTGATCACTCTCTCCTACTCTAGGACGGTGTTTTAAAACACCAACTAGACTCTTATTTAGATATAGGTTGTGATGCGGCTTACATGAGGGAGCCAAACTTCATGGATGACGAGGAGGAATTCTCCTATATTCAACTCTCAGGCGGGTCTATGTAGACCTAGAGCTACGATCGTGGGCATTACAAGGATATTGGATTAGTGTAACATTTACATTTGATATTTTGTATATTTTGAAACAAGTTATGTATTTATTCAGCCCGATAGCACGTTCATACTCTGGAGGTTATGAAACACGTATATACCATATTTATTTATCTCAGTCTTATGCTTGCTTCTTTACATTGACTCTTGGGTATGATATGCTAATTTAGTATAATCCCACTCATGTTTAAGACACTAAGATGGTCAACATTCAAACATCATTATCCATGCTGCATAATGATGCGTTGGAACTCGGGAGTTGGGCTTTACTCAACCCTCGATTTTTGGGGCGTTACAAGTTGGTATCAAAGCATGATTTAGATTAAACTGGAACTGGGTTATGGTAACACGATGCACACTAATATGATCATATGAAATGATCCCAATTCCTTTCTCGACCATCAATCGATGGGTTTTGATGATGATTTCGGTGAATCCCACTCTTAAATGATCCGAAAAGCATGAATATGCACGAGACAGAACCCAAAAACACCTTAAATGGACAAGGGTCCCAAACTACAAAAATCGGTGGGACCCAGGGGGTCCCCTGCATATTTTCGACACCCCGGGAGGGGGGTGGCACTGCCCATGGTCTAGCAGACCATAGCGGCACCGCGCCGACCATGGCGCACCGTGGTGGACCCCCAAGTCCAACAGCCCGCAGCCCCTCCCACACTCGTGTGGGTCCCCCCCATGTGTGGGACCACTCTATTTCCCCCTTTTTGCTTCATTTCACCCCCACCTAGCTTTTAAACCTTTCCAACCCCTCTAAAATCTGATTTTTCTTCTCAAATCTCTGCTCCTTTCTCTTATCTTCTTCTTCTTCTACAATACATACCCATCTCCACCATCTTCCTCAAAACCCATCAACTATCATCTCCTATCTCCCTATTTCCTCTCATTTGAGCACACAAATCCCTCTTTGTGTCTCATAAACCCCAAAACCCACCAACCTATCTCACCTTACAAGCTTTCCAACCAAATGGCTCTCTTTGAGATAGTGGCTTCCATATTCTCGTTCTCCACACTCCTTTCTCTCATGGGAAAGAGAAGGACGTCGACAGATGATGCTCGGCCTAGCTGCCCAACCCAACCGAGGAAGAAAGTAGACGCTGAAGCAAGCACAAGGGTTGCACGCGAGCAAGGGATGAAGTGGGACCATGATCCTCAGATTCTACTTGAAAGAGTTTTACTGGCGGGCATCGGACACGGTAAATTTAGTGGCTATAAAGTTATGTTTGAAAGGCATGTGGATGAAAGGCTATTTAGGCTATACCCTGTAATGGACCTCTTGTTGGAATCCAGGTGGGGTCCTATATTTGAAGGCATGTATCATGCGTGTGAAAGCACTGTCTAAGCCTTCTACGCTCACATACGGGATCCACTACTGGAGCCTCTAGAGTTCACTATTTTCATAGGAAGGCAGGAAGCAATAGTCAATGTTAATGTGATGGCCCGCATCATGGGAATTTCATGTGGTGAAGTGCATGCTACTGAATCTCATTTCAAGAGCGTGCAAGAAAGAGATCGTCGTATGCGGTTTCTTTGTTGTCGACTGGTTCACTAGAAGCGAGGTAATTGCCTCCCATCGATGAAATTGACAAATAATTTCTACCTGCACTACCTGTGCATCCTGTTGGGAATATGAATGCCTACGGTTTATTTAAACACTTTCAGCGTTTCCGATCTCCCACCTTTGTAGGCACTCATAGGCCCAAGGAGGCTGAATATTGGCTCGACTGCATCTCTAAGATGCTGAAGCCACTATACTGCACTAAGGCAGAGCAGGTGGAGTTGGTCACTTATATGTTTGAGAAGGAGGCCAGTTTTTGGTAGGACAACATCTTATGAACAGTTGCCCTTGGATATGTATGGACGTGGGATGCGTTTAAGACCTGCTTCCATGGAAAATACTTCCCCCTTACCATAATGAAAAGGAGGGTGAGTTTCTTTACCTCCAATAGGGAGTAATGACCATGGTAGAGTATGAGAACCACTTCATGGGGCTAGCCAGATATGCTCCTTTGATACTCGCAGACGAGACGATGAAGATGAGGCAATTTTCTGAGGGTTTACAGCCTGAAATTTATACAAAGATGTGTTGCGCTAGCATTCCCAATTATGTTGAGCTAATGAACATGTCCCTACGAGCTAAGCAGGATGGGGATAGACTATCCTATACACTTGTGCCCTTGGGCTTGATGCCCCAACCGGACTTGATGAATTAACCATTCCTCGGCAAGAGGTCGTATGCAGATTCACCTCCCAGTCTTATGGCTCCACTGACTTAGCAGAGGTAATCTAATATATGGTGCACCTATTGTAAGAGGATGGGCCATACAGACACATTTCTTTACTAAGATGAGGGATAACGGCTTTACGCTGCCTCAGAAGATCAATTGTCAGTTGTCATAAGCCATTTCAGCTCCACCTCTATATCAGTACCACCAGCACAATCTTCTTACAGACCAAATTACCTTGAAGTAGGCTGCCTCAACGACCTATGGCAGAACAACCGAATCATCCTCAACAAGCATGTGTGCATGCGCTTACAGCTGAAGCATCTGACTTAATAGCTACAGTGCCTTTAGCCTTCAAAGTCACTGCCCACATCCAAGGTATATCGATTTTTCTATTGGTGGACACCGAGTCCACTATTTTGATGATATCATACTCTACGATCAAGCATTTAGGGTTGAATACTATCACTATGGTTGGGGTGAGAGTCATTATGACAGCAGGAACCTTCACAGATGCCACTAAGCTTTGTAAGGCTTGCTTGATAGACTTAGGAAGCAGGGTGGTGTCTGTTGACTTGATCGTCACCACTATATACCATTACAACGTCATCCTTAGAATGGATTAGCTTACTGAAATGAAGGCCCAAATCGACTACGAGACCCAACTAGTGATGGCACACGAAATCAAAAACATAACCTTCACCTTCCCCATTTAGGTGAGTTTCCCATTCTAGGTTCTTTATTATGTTGCCCTATTGAAAGATCATAATGGTCTGACACTTGGAAACATGCCCGTGGTCCAGGACTTCTGAGAAGTGTTTAAAATGATCCCTGTATTACCTCCTTGGCATGAGATTGACTTTACTATTAACCTTGTGCCTGGTGTGATACCCATTTTCTTACCCACGTATCGCATGCCTCCATGCGAAATGGAGGAATTGAGGAGACAGATTGATAATTTGTTAGATTCAGGTTTCATATGACCAAGTGTATCTCCTTGGTGAGCACCTGTGTTTTTTTTGAAGAAGAAGGATGGATCACTGTGATTGTATATTGATTATCGTAGGTTGAACCAACTGATAGTCAAGAACAAGTATCTTTTTCCTGGGATAGATGATCTGTTTGACTAGTTGAAAGGGACACAGTATTTTTTGAAGATCGACTTACACTCCGGGGACCATCAGTTGTGTGTCAGGGATGAAGACGTACAGAAGACGACACTTAGAACTAGTTTTGGGCACTATGAATTCCTCATGATGTCGTTTGGACTTACAAATGCACCGGCAGTATTCATGGACCTCATAAACAGGGTGTTTCGGTCGTACGTACCTGTATCGGTTCGTCATCATATTTATATATGACATTTTAATATACTCCAAGAGCTGAAAGGATTGCAAAGAATACCTGCGAGTAGTCTTCAATACTCTCATGAAGAACCAGTTATTTGCTCAATACAAGAAATGAGACTTCTGGAAGGAAGATGTCAAGTTCCTAAGACATGTTGTGTCCAAGGAAGGTATCACTGTGGACCTTTCCAAGGTGGCCAGAGTTCAGGACTAGGAGAAGGCCAGTTCAGTTACAAAAGTGAGGAGTTTCCTAGGACTTGCTAGCTACTATTGCCGATTCATTAAATATTTTTCCAAGATAGCTAGACAGTTGTCTCAGCTTACTCGAAAGTATCTTAAGTTTATCTGGAATGAGAAGGTAGAAGCATCCTTTCAAGAATTAAAGGACAAGTTGACATCCACACCCATGCTAGTATTGTCAGAGCAAGGGGTCAGATATACGATATACACTGATGCATCTTATATTGGTTTAGGTTTTATTCTTATGCAGAAGGATAAAGTGATCGCCTATGCCTCGCGACAGTTAAGGAAGCAGAAAGAAAACTACCCTATGCATGACCTGGAATTGGCAGTAGTTATCTTTGCATTAAAGCTCTAGAGACATTACCTCTACGGAGAGGAGTTTGAGCTCTTTTACGACCATAAGAGCCTCAAGTACAGATTCATGCAGAGGGACCTGAATATGAGGCAACAACAATGGATGAAAACTTTAAAGACTTTAAGTTCGAGGTTTCCTACCATCCTGAAAAGGCTAACCTTGTGGCAGATGCGTTGAGCCACAAGAAGACAATAGAATTTACGGCTCCGCCAATGATTGAAGAGTGGAACATGATAGAATTTAAGACTCGTATCTTAAACTGTACCATTTCGTAGGCTTCCGCAGTCCTCTCGATCGAATTCCTACAACCCTCGACCTGTATCTAACATTTGCGCATGAGCTTAAGCCGAGTCCTACGTACCAAAGTCGGATCGACCCAAAACTTATACCCTAGCAACCACGCTGTCGCCGAGACTAGCGCACCGATCCGATACCCGGGCCAGGAGATGTGAGCCCGCGTTCATTCTGAAGAAACGCCGTGCATTGCAAATTCTAAGGGAATCTCTATAAAATGTCTCATCAATCAATCAAAGTACACATTCTATCATAAGTACAAGTCAAGTACAAGAAACCAATCTCTCTCCCTTTCCCCAAAGTCAACTCTCCCTCTCTCCACCCATCCCTTCCTTACACCACCATACCTCACACCCCATCCCTCTCTCTCTCTCTCTCTACATCACCCTCTCTCATCTCTCTCTCATTTATTCATTTCAATCTAACCCCATGAAAACCCAATGTCTAAGGGAGAGGAGAGAACTAAGTGTGGCCAACCTCTCTACCACCCAATCCTACCATCCAAAGATCATCTTCACTATTGAAATGCATTCCCCGGAGTTCTAGGATGCATTGATGGAAGAAGAAGTCCAAGAAGATCAAAGGTGGGTGTTCTATGATTTAATTTTTATGATTTGAGGGCCCACATATGGTGGGACCCATTTTGATCTATGCATTACATTATGGAGGAGCTCATAGTGGTGGAGTTCCACCCACCTCACCGATCTCTCTCTCTCTCTCTCTCTCTCTCTCTCTCTCTCTCCCCTTCCATTATTTTGTGACCCACATGATGAGTGTATGTGTGATATCTAGACCATCCATCCAATAGACTTGATTAAAGGAAGACACAAACATCAACTCCATCTAGCAGTGGGTGGCCCCCCGATGTGGACCCACCTTGATGCAACCGTACCCACATCCTGTATTAACAACAACAAGTATTATGGGTCTGAATCACGAGGTATGTGTATAGAACCCACCCCACGTGTGGGGCTACACCATGACTGTAACACCCCGGATTTTGGCTAATCTGGGATTAGACGTCCTTAAGCAATGGGTTAACTAAAACACCTGAGAAATCACTCAGAACCCAATTCCATAGCCAAAGAAATCACGTAGGATTAATTCCTTTGAAAAATAAGTGTAAGTTAGCTAGCGCGACGCTGGAGTAGCTGGGAAATAGTCCCTGATCACTTTAAATACGTTCTACAAGACCCAAATCGAGTAGAACCAACGACTCTATAATACTCTATAACCTCGGACCAAACTCTGAGCAGGTTTGTTCTCTGGACCACTTTGAATCTTTGTATTGGATCTAAATCGCGCGTCGAAAGTCCGATACCTCCTATCTTAGACCGTTAGAACCGCCTAGCTGGACTTGACACTCATTCCGAAAATCAAGTCAAACCGATAATCACAAGCTATTTCATTGAGCCCGGACCGAAGAGAGTGCGAATAGGGACATAGTTGGAATTTCAAATTCAAATCTGGCACACGACTTGACGCATCAGTATTGAGCGTTCTGACCGTCAGAATTCATCCATATTACACCCTCAGATCAGGAGAAATTTCAGTTTTATATCATGAGACTTTCAGCCCTGATCTACGTGCGGTGACCGCTGAACTGAAACTGGCCCGCCACGTGCGATCTGCGAACCCTGCCGGACTGAAAACTTAATACGTGCTAGATCTGGTATGCATGAGCTTAAGTCCGACCGCATTTGGCCAGGGGACCTCCAGAAATGCTCTTTTGGACCGAAACATCCCCGATTTGGTTAGGCACCAAGTAAACATTGTTCCCAAGCCTATTTTGGGCATGTTTTGGGTTATAAAAGGGGTTGAATCCCTCACTTCTCTCACACATCCGAATTTGCTAGAAACCCTAGCTTGTGTGAGAGAAAAGGTGAGAGATTGTGAGAGAGAGCAGGAGTGTTCTTCCTGCCACTTGTGCTACGTGTTGCACGTGCTTAAGCAACGCACCTCTAACGCTTTCCCGGCGATTACACCACGATTCTAGGAAGCAAATATCCTAAATAGTTACTGATTTGAGGTTCCTTTATTTTCATAGCGAAGTAGCTTATGAATCTTGTGTATTAGGTTCCCTATTCTCCGTAGACGAAGCATATACGCTCCGTTCGAATTGATACGCTTCTAGGAGAAAAAGGTGCGGATTTTAGACGCTTTGATTGACTGTTTCCAAAGCTTTCAATGTCGTTTAATAGTAGATTATCGACGGCAATGCCGTTTGACATGTACAACATGTTGTCCGTTTCCTGTTTCGTAAACTAGCGAAGAATATGAGATTTAGGGCATTTTAGTCATTTGTAGGAAGTATAGATTTCATTCACATTTTGCTGGTGTGATTGACATGATATGTTGTCGCATTAGAATGTTAGGAATGCGTGCATAATTAGTTTGGCGAAGAGATTCGCCTAAATGCGCACTTCGGGTCGACATACTATATGTAGACTTAAGTGTGTAGTGTAAGTGTTTGTATAAATGCTTGTATTAGTATGTATTGGATTAAATGATTTTATGGATTAGGTTGAGATTGGTTTCTCAATTAATATGCTGACGTGAATGATTTCCTACATGTTAGTTATATGCATGGTTTCATTGTATGTATGAAATGCATGTACTTGATGATTTACTTAAGTTCTATGTTATAACATGTGTTAACATGCTCACATGGTTGTATTTCAATTCCAATACTCTCATATGATTTGCTGACGTGATTCCTTAATTGTTTGGGACTATTCTTAGTCCAGGCAGTCGGTAACCGAGCGAATTCGTGGTTAGCTTATCTTCGCCACGAACGACGCGTCGATGAACGCGAGCCGTGTTCTGGAGTTGGCGGCAGTGGTTAGGCCACACGAAGTGTTTTACGCACACATGAGTCATAACTGCTTGAACCTAGGGTACTGAACTTACCATTGTAAACCCTGTTAACCATGGTACCTTGATCCATGAAGATTCATGAGCCGGGCATGGTGGTATGGGACACTGTGGCCGAGCTGTCGGCCTACGCTGGGGCCACAAACCTCCCCGTAATGATGAGTGAGCACCTGTCTCGTGAGCAGATTATGGTGGTATGGGACACTATATTCTTGCTGTCGGCCTACATTGATAAGGTGATGGGGGAGCGGTGCAACGAGTGCGAGCAACAGCCCTGGCAGCCCTTTGTAGTGACCGCGAGCGTATTCTGAGTCTACGGGAGGCGACGACCCTTCCGTAGCAGTAGAGTACAGTAGGCCTGTATTGATAAGGTGATGGGGGAGAGGTGCAACGAGTGCGTGCAACAGCCCTGGCAGCCCTTGCAGCGACCTACAAAATATACATCGTATGAGATTACTAGGAGTGACGACCCTAGACAGGATCTGTGTTGGGATTGATATAAGGGAGGTACCTTAGTTTCCCAATCCCGCTGTTTGAATGGACTAATAACAACTTGGAAATCATATCACCATAGCATTGCATGTGCCTGGAAGATGTGGAGCACTCTAGGGAGTGTGGCATGCCGCGGTCGTAAGATGTTGCCGTATGAGGGAGATCGTCGGTGAGGACATACATCACGTCATGTCATATTGCATTAACAATAGTATTAGAATTGTTTGATTTACTGCTTTACTATTATCGCATGATTGATTTGATAACATGCTAATCTCTGCTCTCTCATCCCACTGAGTTGATCACTCACTCCCACATTACGGGATGGTGTTTCCGGACACCCACCAGTCCCTATTGTGATTGCAGATGATGGCGCGGCCTGCGAGGCAGAGCTGGATTTGATGATGATGAGGAGGATCTCTCCTTTATGCGTGATCTGATTGACGGGATTACAGGGTGGTTGATTAGATACATTGACACTTGTCATTTTATATTTTTAGCGCCCTCATGTATATTCATTTTGTTTACTTTTGAAGTATACATGTATGTGTATAACCTGGTAATATATTCACACTCTGGAGACATAAAACAGTTTATATATGTTATACATACTATTACAGTCTTCCGCTTGCAAATTTAACTGTCTCTGGAGTATGATATGCTGTTCTTGCTTAATCTCACTCATGTTTAATACATTATCACAGACAACATTCAATCATACATATCTATGTTGCATAAATAACATTTTGGAACTCGGGAGTTGGGTTTTTGCTGGACCCCTCGATTTTCGGGATGTTACAGATGGTATCAGAGCATGATTTGGATTAAACCGGGCCTGGGTTATGGTCACACGACGTACGCTGTCGCTTCCTTTGACTTAAGTGGGTGCGAGAAGGGTCTAGAAACACTTCTAGGATCGCAGATTCGCCAATAGGCGAAGTCTATTCGAACCGATCGCACGATCGAGTCTGTAACGCATATCGGGTCGCGTGAAGCAACCCGAATAGCTCCTAGGTCGTCGGAAGTCGGGTTGAGACGTTCTTTTAATGATTTTAAACCCGTAAAAGTAAATCCTTGGGCCGTGGGATGACCACGACTCCTGTATTCAATCGCTAGGGCTTAAAAACCCCGTTTCACCCAAAATCTTTAAAATTCTTCCTCTCACCGCTCCAATCTTCAATTCTTTCTTATCCTTTTCATATTAGGCATCAATCCTAATGTGAAAATATTGTAAAATCATACTTTCACAAATTTTACAGTGAATAGTAAAATTTCATGAAAAATGGCAATAAGGCCATTCTAACTTCACTTTCTTTAGCAACTAATAGTCTAGATGGATGTACTAGCTCCTTATACCCTAAAATCATATGCTGCATGATAGGGTTTTGTATTCGGGATTGTGGATTGGTCCCGGAAAGCCCCGAACACATGTTTGGGCCTATATAGGTCAAAATACAATGAACCAAGGTGGGGGCCACACATTTTTGGAGTCCCTGGACCATGGGGGACCAGACCCATGTGGTCCCACCGACTAACTGAGAAGTTGGCCGGTGATGCATCGCCGACCGGTGGGCCCCACTCTGGCCGGCCTTCAGTCCGGTGATGTTTGGGGTGTTGTATGGCCCCCTGGTATGTGGGTCATCCCTCATAACCCCCAAAAAATCTCACTTCCTTCACAAACAGCCCCTCCCCTAGCCCCATTTACGTTTTCTTGCTGCCCTAACCCAAATTCGTGGTTCCAAACCACTCCCAAATCCATTCCCTGCTGAAAACGACCACACTCCTTCACTCCATGGCTGTTTGCAGCCTTCCCTCTTGAAGATCTCATTGGTTGGAGCTCTTAAAACCCCCAAATCGATCTGAATTCGTGAGGTGTTCCATTCCCCTTTTTCATTCTCTTTTCTTTCTGAAAATACATCCTAGGGGAGCTTGAAGCATCCCTCTACAACGCTTAGATCTCCCTTTTCTATTTTGGTTAGCCATTTCCTTGCATTTCTTCCATTTTTCATGGTTATTGTTAAGATGTTTTAGCCTTTTTCTCTCTTTCCACCATCCTCCCTCTCAATCCTATTTCTCCATTTTCTTTGCTTAAGGGATACTAAAAATATATGGCCGAGAGAGCTCTAGTGAGCAACAGACAGTATTAGACTCGACAGTGATAAAGAAGGTAAGTCGGGACTTTGGTAAAGTCCTTTGGTAGCATTAGGCATCTGTGACGTTGTCTTGTAGATGTTTGATTACCATTTTGAAATCTCTGTGTTTTGTTGTTGTTAGGTTTAGTGACGTCAGAGGTAGAAAGTGTAAAACCTTGTTCCGTGTATTGTGACTAGCATGCTACTCCCAATCCCGGCATGGGACTAGGAATGCGGTTCCATTTAATACAACTAAGCACTACCGGCCACATAGGCCCTAGGCGTTTTGGATCTAGTGTTAGCACTCCTAGATTTGAAGGGTCTGACGACATAAGAAAGCCAATTCTATTTAGACAATCTGGACCCTAAGCAATAGAACAACTGCCTGTAGTAGAAATGGTATGGAACCATTTAATGTATAAACTTAGGCTTTGGACTATAGCTACTGAGTTACAGACTAGCCTACTAGTTACCTTAAGTAGTGTAAAGCCTGTATATGCTAAGGAATTGTAGGTTAGATTTGGTTGAAGTAGAACCTTATTTCTTCGATAGATCCCCTTATGACTTATAGACTGCTATTGTTGCCCATAGGAAGGAACCATACACTCTCAGGGAACATATATAAATCCCTCAGATTGAACTTAGAATGTACTAGCACGCCCCTTAGAATTGCCTTCCCCAAGGGCTTATTGCATTCGGGAATACGGAATAAAGGAACTACATGTAAGCGATGTATTCGCGGTTTGAATCGACTTCTTAATCCTAGTGGTTACCAATAAATCCAATGCTCTGATCAAGCAGAGGGTCGGCATCGGCTAGGATTAAGAACTGATACGAAGAATTTTCTGTCAGAGTCTCGGCAGAAGGTCAAAGTATCCGGCTCAGACCCACTACACAACCTTTCTTCCGTGATGGCCCAACCACCTACAACCAAACGAGATCACATTGCCTTTGAAAAATGGCGAGGACTTAAAGCTAGTAGAGAATTCGACATCTTGCCACCAACTCATACCTGCCCCTGACCTTAACCACAATAAAGATTAGGCCCATCTCTATCGCCATAGATACCAATGCCATAGAACGCATCATTAGCAACGAAAGCCACTGTAATGAGAGGTCGTTTCCATTTTAGATTAAGGATAGCCCCTAAGTTGCGCCTCGTTCCGATATACGGAGCGATGCATAGATTCTTGAACTTAAGTAAAACCAAGTTTTAAGGGGGGTAGAACGTATGGAGTCCAATCCGGTTAGGTTAGTCAACGCTCCCGTTCGATCAGAGTGGTGCAGCGGAAGCGTGGTCGGCCTCTTCCTCACTGGCCCAAGATCGAAATCTTTGAGTTAGGATATACGTACGATTAGGGTATTAAGTAGGATTGAACCTCCCTTAGAAAAGTATTCCTTGCTCTTCGCCAATGTCGGGGATGACATTGTGTTTTAAGGGGGGTAGATTGTAACACCCCGAATTTTGGCTAATCTGGGATTAGACGTCCTTAAGCAATGGGTTAACTAAAACACCTGAGAAATCGCTCAGAACCCAATTCCATAGCCAAAGAAATCACGTAGGATTAATTCCTTTGAAAAATAAGTGTAAGTTAGCTAGCGCGACGCTGGAGTAGCTGGGAAATAGTCCCTGATCACTTTAAATACGTTCTACAAGACCCAAATCGAGTAGAACCAACGACTCTATAATACTCTATAACCTCGGACCAAACTCTGAGCAGGTTTGTTCTCTGGACCACTTTGAATCTTTGTATTGGATCTAAACCGCGCGTCGAAAGTCCGATACCTCCTATCTTAGACCGTTAGAACCGCCTAGCTGGACTTGACACTCATTCCTAAAATCAAGTCAAACCGATAATCACAGGCATTTCATTGAGCCCGGACCGAAGAGAGTGCGAATAGGGACATAGTTAGAATTTCAAATTCAAATCTGGCACACGACTTGACGCATCAGTATTGAGTTTTCTGACCGTCAGAATTCATCCAGATTACACCCTGGGATCAGGAGATATTTCTATTTTATATCATGAGACTTTCAGCCCTGATCTACGTGCGGTGACCGCTGAACTGAAACTGGCCCGCCACGTGCGATCTGTGAACCCTGCCGGACTGAAAACTTAATACGTGCTAGATCTGGTATGCATGAGCTTAAGTCCGACCGCATTTGGCCAGGGGACCTCCAGAAATGCTCTTTTGGACCGAAACATCCCCGATTTGGTTAGGCACCAAGTAAACATTGTTCCCAAACCTATTTTGGGCATGTTTTGGGTTATAAAAGGGGTTGAATCCCTCACTTCTCTCACACATCCGAATTTGCTAGAAACCCTAGCTTGTGTGAGAGAAAAGGTGAGAGATTGTGTTCTTCCTGCCACTTGTGCTACGTGTTGCACGTGCTTAAGCAACGCACCTCTAACGCTTTCCCGACGATTACACCGCAATTCTAGGTAAGCAAATACCCTAAATAGTTGCTGATTTGAGGTTCCTTTATTTCCATAGTGAAGTAGCTTATGGATCTTGTGTTTTAGGTTCCCTATTCGCCGTAGACGAAGCGTATACGCTCCGTTCGAATTGATACGCTTTTAGGAGAAAAAGGTACGGATTTTAGACGCTTTGATTGACTGTTTCCAAAGCTTTCAATGTCGTTTAATAGTAAATTATCGACGGAAATGCCGTTTGACGTGTACAACATGTTGTCCGTTTCCTGTTTCGTAAACTAGCGAAGAATATGAGATTTAGGGCATTTTAGTCATTTGTAGGAAGTATAAATTTCATTCATATTTTGCTGATGTGATTGACATGATATGTTGTCGCATTAGAATGTTAGGAATGCGTGCATAATTAGTTTGGCGAAGAGATTCGCCTAAATGCACACTTCGGGTTGACATACTATATGTAGACTTAAGTGTGTAGTGTAAGTGTTTGTATAAATGCTTGTATTAGTATGTATTGGATTAAATGATGTTATGGATTAGGTTGAGATTGGTTTCTCAATTAATATGCTGACGTGAATGATTTCCTACATGTTAGTCATATGCATGGTTTCATTGTATGTATGAAATGCATGTACTTGATGATTTACTTAAGTTCTATGTTATAACATGTGTTAACATGCTCACATGGTTGTATTTCAATTCCAATACTCTCATATGATTTGCTGACGTGATTCCTTAATTGTTTGGGACTATTCTTAGTCCAGGCAGTCGGTAACCGAGCGAATTCGTGGTTAGCTTATCTTCGCCACGAACGACGCGTCGATGAACGCGAGCCGTGTTCTGGAGTTGGCGGCAGTGGTTAGGCCACACGAAGTGTTTTACGCACTTCATGTCGTCAACTTGAGATGCGATCGCGCTAGTCGAGCCCGTCAAGTAACTCGACTGGCCATTGTATGTTCACCCTACATGAGTCATAACTGCTTGAACCTAGGGTACTGAACTTACCATTGTAAACCCTGTTAACCATGGTACCTTGATCCATGAAGATTCATGAGCCGGGCATGGTGGTATGGGACACTGTGGCCGAGCTGTCGGCCTACGCTGGGGCCACAAACCTCCCCGTAATGATGAGTGAGCACCTGTCTCGTGAGCAGATTATGGTGGTATGGGACACTATATTCTTGCTGTCGGCCTACATTGATAAGGTGATGGGGGAGCGGTTCAACGAGTGCGAGCAACAGCCCTGGCAGCCCTTTGTAGTGACCGCGAGCGTATTCTGAGTCTACGGGAGGCGACGACCCTTCCGTAGCAGTAGAGTACAGTAGGCCTGTATTGATAAGGTGATGGGGGAGAGGTGCAACGAGTGCGTGCAACAGCCCTGGCAGCCCTTGCAGCGACCTACAAAATATACATCGTATGAGATTACTAGGAGTGACGACCCTAGACAGGATCTTTGTTGGGATTGATATAAGGGAGGTACCTTAGTTTCCCAATCCCGCTGTTTGAATGGACTAATAACAACTTGGAAATCATATCACCATAACATTGCATGTGCCTGGAAGATGTGGAGCACTCTAGGGAGTGTGACATGCCGCGGTCGTAAGATGTTGCCGTATGAGGGAGATCGTCGGTGAGGACATACATCACGTCATGTCATATTGCATTAACAACAGTATTAGGATTGTTTGATTTACTGCTTTACTATGATCGCATGATTGATTTGATAACATGATAATCTCTGCTCTCTCATCCCACTGAGTTGATCACTCACTCCCACATTACGGGATGGTGTTTCCGGACACCCACCAGTCCCTATTGTGATTGCAGATGATGGCGCGGCCTGCGAGGTGGAGCTGGATTTGATGATGATGAGGATGATCTCTCCTTTATGCGTGATCTGATTGACGGGATTACAGGGTGGTTGATTAGATACATTGACACTTGTCATTTTATATTTTTAGCGCCCTCATGTATATTCATTTTGTTTACTTTTGAAGTATACATGTATGTGTATAACCTGGTAATATATTCACACTCTGGTGACATACACCAGTTTATATATGTTATACATACTATTACAGTCTTCCGCTTGCAAATTTAACTGTCTCTGGAGTATGATATGCTGTTCTTGCTTAATCTCACTCATGTTTAATACATTATCACAGACAACATTCAATCATACATATCTATGTTGCATAAATAACATTTTGGAACTCGGGAGTTGGGTTTTTGCTCGACCCTCCGATTTTCGGGATGTTACAGATGGTATCAGAGCATGATTTGGATTAAACCGGGCCTGGGTTATGGTCACACGACGTACGCTGTCGCTTCCTTTGACTTAAGTGGGTGCGAGAAGGGTCTAGAAACACTTCTAGGATCGCAGATTCGCCAATAGGCGAAGTCTATTCGAACCGATCGCACGATCGAGTCTGTAACGCATATCGGGTCGCGTGAAGCAACCCGAATAGCTCCTAGGTCGTGCGATCGGTTCGAATAGACTTCGCCTATTGGCGAATCTGCGATCCTAGAAGTGTTTCTAGACCCTTCTCGCACCCACTTAAGTCAAAGGAAGCGACAGCGTACGTCGTGTGACCATAACCCAGGCCCGGTTTAATCCAAATCATGCTCTTATACCATCTGTAACATCCCGAAAATCGAGGGGTCGAGCAAAAACCCAATGACGTAGGAGTTTTATACCCACGCATCCATCAGAAGTGGGACCCATGTGATACATGTGTGGTGTCCACACCGTCCATCTGAGACGGTGGGGCCCATCGTGAGATGTGTTTTCACCCATGCCATCTTAGCCTCCTAGATGCTGGGCGTTAAAAAAAATAGATATATACATAGCTTGACTCAAAATTTTTGATGGGCTATCGATGTAGGCCCCACCTTGATTTATAAACCTTATCCACACCGTCCATCCCATCCCCCAGGTGATTTTAGGTGTTGAGCCAAAAAATGAGGCGAATCCGGGTAACTGGTGGGCCAAACCTTAGAAAATAGTATTTTGATTGTTATGGCCTACTTTGATTTTTCTACACACCGATATATGCTGTATATTGGGTTCATTTATGGGTGAAGTGGATCCACCTGATGCGGGCCCCACCTATGAAAATCTATAAGAAAAGCAATTTTCATATATATATATATATATATATATATATATATATATATATATATATATATATATATATATATATATATATATATATATATATATATATAACAGCAGCAGACGCTGCTACTAGACTTCCTAAGGACGGCAGTGTCCTGCTATGTACACAGGCAAGGACATGGATCCCAGATGTAGGCCCCACCATGGTGTGTTAGGAACATCAACTCCGTGCATTTGGTGGGCCCTTTCTTGTAGTGGGTCCCCTCCAAAAATCAGTTGTACGTCGAACACAGGTGGTCCACGTCACAGAGAAGCAGTGAGGATTGAACGTCTTCCATTGAAACCCTTTCCGGTCAAAGAGGTTTTATATAATTATGAAATTTATTTTTCCTCTGCATCTGGGTTTTTGTGACCTAATTAACAGATCAGATGGAGATAAACATTATGGTGGGACCCACTGATGTATGCATGAATACATACACCGTCAGTCCATTTGGTGGGAACCACCAATGATGAATGTGTTCTACCCCAACCGTCCAGTCCTTGGACGTGGGGCCTACCTTGATAAATGTGTTGAATCAACACCTTTCAGTTGTGGAGCATCCGGCGGGCAGGCCACCCTGCTAACTGCGTGGACCCCACATGTAAGTATTTAGTATCCACTCCGTCCATCATAGGGTGTTACTGGACTAATGTCCATTAGATGTGGGACACACATGGCATGTATTTCAATCCACACCATTCATTAGAGGGTGTCATTGGAAGTTGGACTTACCATGATGTATGTGTTTCATACTCACGTTGCCCAGCTGCATGCAGGGCCCACGTGATGTATGTATGATATCCACACTGCCCAATATCTAGATGCTGGGACCCACCTGTAAGTGTTATATTTGCACCGTTGAAACCATCTCAGGCCCACCTATTGTACGGTGGGATCCACCATGATGTACACTCTACCCACACCATCTAGAAGCAGGCCCAAACGCTGAAGGACAACAGTGTGTTGATGCCCACCATTGAAAGCTTTCTGGGCCCACTATGTTGTTTGAGGGTGGCCCACATCCAGCAGGCCCATGCCGCCCAGCCAAGCAGGCCCACCTGCTATATGCAAGGCCCATTTGCTGCTATATGAAGCCCATTTATGTTATGCAGTAGCCACCCTTCTGGTGAACCATCTGTAAGTGGGGCCCACCATATGTAAGTGTTTCATCCATGCAGCCCACTTGTTCACCATCCAGCAGCCGGCCCACCTCAGCTGTATGTGTTGTATACCCCGCTGGCTTTCCATTGTGGACCCGTTGGTGGCGTGTAGGACCTAGCTTGTATATATGTATGCCCAGCTTGCCCATCTAATTTTCCATATCACTTAGGCCATGAGCCTGGAAATGAGGCAGCTCATCCATTTTATCGAAACATGGGCTGACTTGTGAGGCCTATTATGATGTATAAATGGGTTGTCCATCCATTTTTTAGGCCATGGGCTGCCCTATGAGGGCCTATTATGATGTACACCTTACACATGTTGGCCCACCATGATGCAGATGTTTCATCCCTACCATCCATCTGTCTTGAGGCCCGCCTTAATGTGTGTATCGTAAACACACTATCCATCCATCTTTCTGGATAATAGGGTTGGCCTGTGCTGCCCACCTTGATGTATATGATATATATGATGTCCACCTATTTTGTTGGATTATATGGGCTACCCTGTGAGGCTAACTCTGATGTATGAAGCCCATTGTGATGTATAAGCCCACTATGCCCACTGTGATGTGTTTATTTCAACAAGGAAACAAATGCATTCCATTTGAGGGATCTATTCAAAGATAACAAAGAATTCAATGAGAGAACATTCATCACATTTATCCGAGTTCATTTACATCCTATGATCCCCTTGATTCTGAAAGTAAAGTACAATTAATGCAATGTAATGAATGAAAGAGAAGATAGTTAGATAAAAATTTTGGCAGCATTCTGACGCTTGTTTTAATCATCTCCTAGTACTTAGGAGGAATGTTGATTTCATCAACCAGTTTTCCAGGAAACAAGGCTTGTGCAAGATTGAATCCTCTGATCTGACCATCGAGATCAATTCTGAGCATCATTCCAGTCATCTTTCCTAGAAATATAGAGCATCCTTCCAGTCATTCTTCCTTGAAATATGAAGCAGCCCATTGAAATGTGGCCAAGACCCAAAGGAATCAGGCCCATCATGTTAAACGAGCCTAAAAAATCTCCAAAAATATAATATCACAGGGTTTCCACCATCCATTTGACTTGAAACTTTATGTGTAGCCTTAGAACCACAAATTAACCGTACACATCAAATTTCAGCTCCTGGATCCTTGTAGAAATGGCCAAACTGATAAATCAGCCCCTGAAATCATGATTTGGGGCCCACCTAGCACCTGGATATGCTTTAGATTTAGTCACAATGTATTAGATAAGTTAACAAAGGAGATGGATGGAGCAGATTTCCCACGAACATCATGATAGAACCCACATGTACATCGCATGTACATGGTGTACAAGTGTACGAGACGTGCATGGAATTTCTCAAAGTCGGTCAGCGCATGTTGACTGACATCTTCATCTTCATTTTAAGAAATGCAATAGCGTCCACCCTGTCTCTTTGCAATTTTCTCAGTGTGGCCCATTCCACATTCATATTGTCGATCTGTACCGTCCATCGTGTACAGAAGGAAGATTTAACCCTTGGCAATGTGGCATTCTGAAACTATGCAGGCTATTGTAGAATTATGACCGTTGAACATGAAATGGATGGGGAAGTAGATAAGCTAGTGGGCCACGCTGATTTTCCTCCAAAAGCACTTTTTTCCTGATGGATTTTCGCCATAGAACCAATGAACGGAGTGGATTTCTCATACAACTTCAATAATGGGCCGCCGAACTTCATAGAGTCAACGTGCATCAACTCTGTGCATAACAGAGGTTCCGTTCCTTCGTTGTGGGCCACCATCATGGAGTGACAGGTGGATCTGAACCATTCATCAGGTAGAGGGAGAGATACCATTCAGGACCATGTTGATCTTTCTTAACCATGTACATTCTCGTGATCTCTACAACGATCGAAAGAAGACCGTTCGACGACTTTTGAGGCTTGATTATTCAAGGGGGCCACATCATCAAATGATCAAAGCTCATCATTCATGGTCAAAATTCCAAGAGGAAGACAGTAGATGGTTTAGATTTCTCAAAAGGATGCTGTACTGGGCCCCATCAGCAGCACAGTTGAAAAGAAAACGACCTTCTTCCTCTGTTTATGCAGGACTGAAAGTTTCTCCAGAATGCTTGGTGCGGAGATGCTGTTGTGCGGAGAAATTTTGAAGATCAGCTTTGTGCGGAGATGGATTTATGCGGAGAGGCTTTGAAGATCAGCTTTATGCAGAAGCTACTTTATGGGGAGATGCTTTGAAGATCAGCTTTGTGCGGGAGCTGCTTTGTGCCCCGCACACTACCCCCAGCACACAAAGCTCTCTCACTATTTTCTTCTCCCTCTTATTTCTTGGCCCACCAACTGATCCAATTCGATCCACCCACCCCCTCAAATGAGGTGGGGGAGGGGTATTTATAAGCCCCACCACTCTTACAAAGTGTTGATCACCACTACTTTTCTGTTCGCATCATGATCATCTTCCTTCCCTAATCAACGGTGTCCACCAAGCTCTCCCTTAAATGGTGGTGTAAAATCTCTTTCCATTAAAAAGACATTTGTGCACCCTTTATTACCAAAATACCCTTTTCAATGCTTTTTTACTAAAATACCTAAATTACCCCTGGACATGAAATTTTACCAAAATGCCTAAAATAACCCCGAACATGGAATTTTCACAAAATACCTAAAATACCCTCAGACATGGAATATTTTCAAAATATGGAGTGCACAACTTTGAAAAAGATCCACACCATAGAATTCTCTGACCACTACAATGGAATGTTTTTTATACCTCAACAGATGCCCCCTCGATCCTTCTTTGATTTATTCCTGAAATTAAATAGAGGATCGATCTTCCTCCTCCTGAAGAATCTTGAATGAACTGCAACTGAAGGATGATTGCATTCGATCATGCTTGCATGGAAGATTGCTTGACTAGAAGACTGGATGGTTATACTTGACTAGAAGACTGGATGGTTATACTTGACCAAAAGATTGAATGATCGCGTTCGATCGGAAGACTGGAATGCTCATGTTTAACCAGAAGATCGAATGATCATATTTGATCAGAAGACTGGAATGCTCACGTTCGAATGGAAGACGTGAACGAATGCGCTGGAACGAAAGATTTGAACAATCGCGTTCGAACGGAAGATTTAAACAATCACGTTCAAACAGCAGATTAGAATGCCCCCTGCTAGCATTGTTGAGTAGATGCTTTAATCGAAACTTGCTACTATAATAGTTGTGACTACTCCATCTTTGAGTAACAGGACCAGAGAACTATCTTTCAACACCACTGCTACTGTAACGGTCTCTTTGATCAACTTCAGTGACTTTTTCCTTTAATTCTGTGTTTAGAGAGTTGTTCTTTAATGCTACTCCTACCGCAACAACTTTTTCAATTGTTTCCTTTATTCATGATCTGCATAATCTAAGCTTTCGAATGATAGCCTTTCCTGCCAAATTAATCAGAATTAGTATCTTAATACATTGTAATTTTTCAAATTAGCTTCATGAAGCATTTATAATTTTAAAATATATTGAAAGCTTCTTCTCTCTTTTAGGATGATTGTCATATTCGCAATATGATAATGATTTCATCATTTCATCTTTGCGCTCGTCATCATGCTTCGCATTACATTCTTTTCTCATTATATCGCACTTTCGAGAATGTCATCTTCAGCTCCAAAAGTTCAATCATTGAATCTTTTTGCTGAATTATTTCTAGCTTGTGCTCCTTGACATAGGCTTTTCCTTAGACCTTTGCTGACCTTTGTAGATCTTGAAAAATAAATAAAGCTTCTCTCAATTTCCATTTAATAAATTTCTGAAAGTCATAGAATTTTCTAATGATGATCTTGTTTGTTCCTTGTCTTCATCAAATCTAGTACTTGAAGTCTCGCGATATCATTACTCATAATTCTCATCATATGAATTCCTTTTCCATATATAAGAAATTATTAGAAAGACTAAAGCATAGATTACTTTGAATACACAGATCCTACCCCCTTTCCCGATCAATGTCACATAAAGATTTCTTTAGAAGATAATATTTCCAAAGTAAAGCCTGTTGATACTCCCGAAGAATAGATAATCTTTACTGCTCCTTTAATGAATCCAAAGAATATATCCAAATCCTTATATTGTCCGGGAGAGAACAACGATTTTTTGCTAGTTTATTCTCTGCCGCCTTTTGAGAATCTTGTGCGATAATATTTCTCTATTCATCAAAAAGGTGAAGGACGAAAAGACCTTACGGCTTTTGTCAATATATTAATTGACCTTGAAGACTTGAACCTTTGAGTAGATAATTTTCAATATCTTGAAGATATTTGCTATTGTTATAATTTGAACCTAATTTAAAAGAAACGCATTTTTGCATGTTGTCTAATCAATGTTTAAGATTTTATTAGGCAATTACACATTTGAGTATATCCAGACTAAAATAGGTTTCTACGGCATTTTGAATGTTATGCATGGTTTATGCTTTTAAGCAATGGAGATACTATACTCTTGACTGATCATACTTGACTGAACATGACTTGACTTGAACTAAACACGACTCGACCAAACTCCACTGAACTGGACTGACACTACTAGACTAACACTACTGGACAGACACCTATACACACAATTTAGGCTCTTGAGTAGTTGGAACAACACACAGTTTAACCTCTTGAGTAGTTGGAGCAACACAGTTTAAGCTCTTGAGTAGTTGGATCAACACACAGTTTAAGCTCTTAAGTAGTTGAAGCAAGTTGTTTCTTAGACTCATGCAGGAGTCGGGTCTTACGTGATGGTCTCTATAACTCTTAGGAGTTCACTGGACTTCTCACTGCCGGGGATTTACGCACAGGGTTGGACTCGGTAACTCTCTAGAGTTCACGGGGCTCACAAGGCTACCTTTGGGGTACCAAATCCAGGGTCACCAGTCCATCAATGAGTAGATTTAAGCCCTTCCTCATGAATTAGTACTGAAATCAAGTCGTAAATCTGGGGGGTCTTACGCATAGTTGGCCTATCTATGGACATGGTCCAAAGAGCTCACACTGTGGCCCGCTTTTTCTTCACCTGCAAGGTTGGGTCCATTCACGGGAGGGCATTTTCCTTCGTTCCCTATAACGCTCCCTAAAATCTTTACAGACAACATGGGGGTTACGCGTGACTAGCCGTTGAGGACTTTTTGGCCTTTTAGGCTTTAGGTCGCTGGCTTCATCCGTAACCCGCATGGGTATGGGTACGATGGCCTTCATGGGCTTTTTAAGGCTACAAGCTTCTTGCCGCTACCCGAATGGCAATCTTGATAGGTCTTATGCGTATTTGGCCTTATAGGCTTAGCTAGGATACCTTGAATGATAAGCAACCATTACTGTCATTAACTTTATGTGTGGTTGGCTATATAGTTTATTCCACTGCCATGATGATCAATGATTGATATTTCAGATCAATAATTGACATCTCGGGTCAATAATTGATATTTCGCTGCTGCTGAAAATGTTATGAGAATATTTATATTATATTTGAAATAGTGGATCATCTTGGAGATGATAGCAATTTTAATAAGCGATTGATGGCAACAACAATAGTTGCGAATCTGGGCAATAATCATTGGCACATGGCGATTCTGACAAAAATGTTTTGGCGTCGTTGACAATCGTTAATGCTTGACAACAATCATCAATGCTCGGTAGTAATTGTCAGTATTTGGCCGCTTGATGGAAATCATCAACGCATGCTAGCTATCATCAGTGCTTAGCAACAATCATCAACGCTTAGCATTTGATAATCACTTGATATGCTTGAAAGCCTGTCTTTCATTCAAATACACAAAATAAATACATTTTAATGTGAGAAACATATTTCATAGCTTTTACTCACCTGTCTTGCCCCCTTTTGATTAGGAAGCATTTCTCTGGAAATCTTCGTAATCAAAATCGCAATGTTGCAACCTGATTCGACATCCCCTCATACTTTTTGCCCAGGATTGACTTTACCCTTAGTCTCGAACTAGACAAGCCTGTGTATTCTTATTTCTTCTTCTTCTTTTTTTTCATTTCTTTTCTTTTATATTGTACACCTTAACAATCTCTCTTTTATCAATCTTCTTCTGTAACTTGGTCTTCAGGCCATTCACTTTTCTTTCTTCTTCAAATGTATCTCCTGAATTTCTCTTGAAATTCAAAGTCAATTGAAAATTTATGCTTTAGTTCATTCGCATAAGGGAGAGTACATGACCTTGTCTTTCACAATCCTTTTGCTCCTCTACTTGTTGGCGACAATCGTTAATGCTTTCTATCGTCAGTGCTTAGTACCATCAGTGCTTACTTTTGCCCCAATTTTACCCTGCAAAAAATAAAATCTCGGGAAATCAACTACTACCTCATTTGGGATTCTGAGATTTTGGCATTCTAAAACTTTTCTTATCTTGCCCCTAATTTGAAAACATCAAAAATGTAGTTTATTTTCAAGGATAACATATTTTGTATGCCTTTGTCTGCCCCCTGAATAATTACGCTGTAAATCTTCTAAGTTAAAATGCCGCGAATCTTCTTGATCAAACGTAGCGATTCTTCTCGGTATTCAGGAATAATATATTTTTCTGAACTAACAAATATATTGATGAAAATTTGCCCCCATTATAAATATACTTGTCTTGATTTCTTCTTGCTTGTCCTTCTATAGAGTAAATATCTTCAATCGAGACCATATGTCATTACTTTCTCTTTTATTTCATATATGATAGTTTTACTATTGTTGTTCATTTCCTGCAGAATATTCTTTTCTTCTTTGCTTCATTTCCTCTAAATACTTTAACCATGGAAATTTGATTGCTTCTGCAACTAGCGATTGATTCCGCATAAGTAGTATACCGTCCTTCTTTGACTATATGTTTCCTTTAGTCCCTGAATTATCCAAACTCCTTTAAGGAAACAAATGCATTCCATTTGGGGGATTTATTCAATGATAACAAAGAATTCAATGAGAGAACATTCATCACATTTATCCGAGTTCATTTACATACTCTGATCTCCTTGATTCTGAAAGTAAAGTACAATTAATGCAATATAATGAATGAAAGAGAAGATAGTTTGATAGAAATTTTGGCAGCATTTTGATGCTTGTTTCAATCACCTCCTAGTACTTAGGAGGAATGTTGATTTCATCAACCAGTCTTCCACGAAACGGGGCTTGTGCAAGCTTGAATCCTCTGATCTGACCGTCGAGATTAATTCTGAGCATCATTCCAGTCATCTTTCCTTGAAATATAGAGCATCCTTCTAGTCATTCTTCCTTGAAATATGAAGCAGCCCGTTGAAATGTGGCTAAGACCTGAAGGAATCGGGCTGATCATGTTAAACGGGCATAAAAAATCTTCCAAAATGTAATATCATGGGGTTGCCACCGTCCGTTTGACTTGAAAATTTATGTGCAGCCTTAGAACCACAAATTAGTCGTACACATCAAATTTTAGCTCCTGGATTCTTGTAGAAATGTCCAAACTGACAAATCAGCCCTTGAAATCAAGATTTGGGGCCCACCTATCATCTGGATATCTTCAGATTTAGTCCCAATGTATTAGATAAGCTGACAAAGAAGATGGATGGAGCAGATTTCCCATGAACATCATGCTAAAACCCACATGTACATCACATGTACATGGTGTGCACGAGATGTGCATGGAATTTGTCAAAGTCGATCAGCGCATGCTGGCCGACATCTTCTTCTTTATTTTAAGAAATGCAACAGCGTCCTGCCTGTCTCTTTGTAATTTTCTCAGTGTGGCTCACTCCACATTCAAATCGTCTATCTGTATCGTCCATTGTGTACAGAAGGGAGATTTAACCCTTGACAATGTGGCATTCTGAAACCATGCAGGCTATTGTAGAATTATAATGGTTGAACAAGAAATGGACGGCGGAGTAGATAAGCTAGTGGGCTATGCTGATTTTCCTCCAAAAGCACTCTATGCCTGATGGTTTTTTGCCATAGAACCAATGAATAGAGTGGATTTCTCATACAGCTTCAATAAATGGGCCACCGAACTTCACAGTGTAGATGTGCGTCAACTTTGTGCATAACAAAGGTTCCGTTCCTTCGTTGTGGGCCACCATCATGGAGTGACAGGTGGATCTGAACTATTCATCAAGTAGAGGGAGAAAAACCATTCAGGACCATGTTGATCTATCTTAACCATGTATATTCTCATGATCTCTACAATGATCGAAAGAAGACCGTTCGGCTGCTTTTGAGGCTTGATTATTTAGGTGGTCCACATCATCAAATGATCAAATCTCATCATTCATGGTCAAAATTTCAAGTGGAGGATAGTAGACGGTGTAGATTTCTCAAAAGGATGCTCTATTGGGCCCCATCAGTAGCATAGTTGAAAAGGAAACGACCTTCTTCCTTTGTTTACGCAAGACCGAAAGAGTTTCTCCGGAATGCCTCATGTAAAGATGTTGTTGTGCGAGGAGGTTTTGAAGATTAGCTTTGTGTGGAGAGGCTTTAATGATCAGCTTTGTGTGGAAGCTACTTTGTACGGAGATGCTTTGAAGATCTGTTTTGTGTGGGAGCTGCTTTATGCGCTGCACACTACCCCCAGCGCACAAAGCTCTCTCTCCCTCTTGTTTCTTGGCCAACCAACTGATCCAATCCTATCCACCCCCTCAAATGAGGCATGGGAGGGGTATTTATAGGCCCCACCACTCTTACAAAGTGGTGATCACCACCACTTTTCTGTTCACATCATGATCATCTTCCTTCCCTAATCAACGGTGTCCATCAAGCTCTTCCTTAAATGGTAGTGTACAACCTTTTTTCATTAAAATGACACCTGTGCACCCTTTAGTACTAAAATACCCTTTTCAATGCTTTTTTACTAAAATACCTAAACTACCCCTAGATATGAAATTTTACCAAAATACCTAAAATACCCCCGGACATGGAATTTTCCCAAAATACCTAAAATACCCTCATACATGGAATTTTCCCAAAATACAGAGTGCACAACTTTGGAAAAGATCCGCACCATGAAATTCTCTGACCACTGCAATGGAATATTTTTTATGCCTCAATAGATGCCCCCTCGATCCTTCTCTGATTGATTCCTGAAATCAAATGGAGGATTGATCTTCCTTCGCCTGAAGAATCTTAAATGAACTGCAACTGAAGGATGATTACGTTCGATCATGCTTGCATGGAAGACTGGATACTCATACTTGACTAGAAGACCGGATGGTTATACTTGACCGAAAGATCGAATGATCACGTTCGATCGGAAGACTGGAATGCTCATGTTTGACCAGAAGATTGAATGATCGTATTCGATCGGAAGACTGGAATGCTCACGTTCAAATGGAAGACGTGAACGAATGCGCTCGAACGGAAGATTTGAATGCCCCCTGCTAGCATTGTTAAGTAGATGCTTTAATCGAAACTTGCTAATATAAAAGTTGTAACTACTCCATCTTTGAGTAACTCAACCAGAGAACTATCTTTCAACACCATTCCTGCTGCAACGGTCTCTTTGATCAACCCTAGTGACTTTTTCCTTTAATTCTGTGTTTAGAGAGTTGTTCTTTAATGCTACTCCTACCATAACAGCTTTTTCAATTGTTTCCTTTATTCATGATCTGCATAATCCAAGCTTTCGAATGATAGTTGTTCCTGCCAAATTAATCGGAATTAGTATCTCAATACATTATAAGTTTTCAATTTAGCTTCATGAAGCATTGATAATTTTAAAATATAGTGAAAGCTTCTTCTCTCTTTTAGGATGATTTTGATATTCGCAATATGATAATGATTTCATC
Organism: Magnolia kwangsiensis; assembly: GCA_037074715.1. NCBI lineage: Eukaryota > Viridiplantae > Streptophyta > Magnoliopsida > Magnoliales > Magnoliaceae > Magnolia > Magnolia kwangsiensis. The sequence continues at coordinate 46,450,992 of CM073586.1, read as the reverse complement.
ATTTCATCTTTACGCTTGTCATCATGCTTTGCATTGCATTCTTTGCTCATTATATTTCACTTTCAAGAATGTCATCTTTAGCTCCAAAAGTTCAATCTTTGAATCTTTTTGCTGAATTATTTCTAGCTTGTGCTCCTTGACATAAGCTTTTCCTTAGACCTTTGTTGACCTTTGCTGATCTTGAAAAATAAATAAAACTTCTCTCAATTTCCATTTAATAACTTTCTGAAAGTCATAGAATTTTCTAATGATGATCTTGTTTGTTCCTTATCTTCATCAAATCTAGTACTTGAAGTCTCACGATATCATGACTCATAATTCTCATCATATGAATTCCTTTGCCATATATAAGAAATTATCAGAAAGACCAAGGTGTAGATTACTTTGAATACATAGATCCTGCCCCCTTTCCTAATCAAAGTCGCATAAAGATTTCTTTAAAAGATAATATTTTTGAAGTAAAGCCCGTTGATACTCCCGAAGAATAGATAACCTTTACTACACCTTTAATGAATCCAAAGAATATATCTAAATCCTTATACTGTCCGGGAGAGAACAATGATTCTTTGCTAGTTTATTCTTTGCCACCTTTTGAGAATCTCGTGTGATAATATTTCTCTATTCATCAAAAAGACGAAAGACGAAAAGACCTTATGGCTTTTGTCAATATATTAATTGACCTTGAAGACTTGAACCTTTGAGTAGATAATTGTCAATATCTTGAAGATATTCGCTATCTTTATAATTTGAACCTGATTCAAAAGAAATGCATTTTTGCATGTTGTCTAATCAATGTTTAAGATTTTATTAAGCAATTGCACTTTTGAGTATATCTAGAGTAAAATAGGTATCTACAACATTTTGAATGCTACGCATAGTTTATGCTTTTGAGCAATGGAGAAACTATACTCTTGACTGATCATACTTGACTAAACATGACTTGACTTGAACTAAACTTGACTCAACCAGACTCCACTGAACTGGACTGACACTACTAGACTGACACTACTGGACAGACACCTATACACACAGTTTAGGCTCTTGAGTAGTTGGAGCAATACACAGTTTAAGCTCTTGAGTAGTTGGAGCAACACACAGTTTAAGCTCTTGAGTAGTTGGATCAACACAGTTTAAGCTCTTAAGTAGTTGGAACAAGCAATTTCTTAGACTCATGCAAGAGTAAGGTCTCACGTGATGGTCTCTATAACTCTTAGGAGTTCACTGGACTTCTCACTGTCGGGGATTTACATACAGGGTTGGACTTGGTAACTCTCTAGAGTTCACGGGGTTCACAAGGTTACCTTTGGGGTACCAAATCCAGGGTCGCCAGTCCGTCAATGAGTAGGTTTAAGCCCTTCCTCATGAGTTAGTACTGGAATCGAGCCATAGATCTGGGGGGTCTTAAGCGTAGTTGGCCTATCTATGGACATGGTCCAAAGAGCTCATATGTGGCCTACTTTTTCTTTGCCTGCAAGGTCGGGTCCATTCAGGGAGGGCATTTTCCTCCGTTCCCCGTGACGCTGCCTGAAAGCTATACAGAGCATGGGGGTTACGTGTGACTAGTCGTTGAGGACTTTTAGGCCTTTTAGGCTTTAGGTTGCTTGCTTCATCCACAACCCACATGGGTATGCGTACGATGGCCTTCACGGGCTTTTTATGGCTACTAGCTTCTCGCTGCAACCCGAATGGCGATCTTGATAGGTCTTTTGCGTAGTTGGCCGTATAGGCTTGGCTAGGCTACCTTGAATGATAAGCAACCATTACTATCAACTTTATGCATGGTTGGCTATATAGTTTATTCCACTACCAAATGATGATCAATGATTGATATTTCAGATCAATAATTGACATCTCGGGTCAATAATTGATATTTCGCCATTGCTGATAATGTTCTGAGAATATTTCTATTATATTTGAAATAATGGATCAGCTTGGCGACGATAGCAATTTTAATAAGCGATTGATGACGATAGCGATAGTTGCCAATCTAGGCAATAATCATCGGTACATGGTGATTTTGACAAAAATCTTTTAGCGTCGTAGACAATCGTCAATCCTTGACTGCAATCATCAATGCTTGGCAGTAATTGTCAGTATTTGGCTGCTTGACGACAATCATCAATGCTTGGCAGTAATTGTCAATATTTGGCTGCTTGACGGCAATCATCAACACTTGGTAGAGATCATCAGTGCTTAGCAGCGATCATCAACGCTTAGCATTTGACAATTACATGATATGCTTGAAAGCCTGTCTTTCATTCAAATACACAAAAGAAATACATTTTATGGTGAGAAACATATTTCACAGTTTTTACTCACCTGTCTTACCCCCTTTTGATTTGGAAGCATTGCTCTAGCAATCTTCATATTCAAAATCATAATGTTGTAACCTGACTCAGCATCCCCTCATACTTTTTGCCCAGGATTAACTTGGCCCCTAGTCTCAAACTAGTCAAGCCTGTGTATTCTTATTTCTTCTTTTTCTTTTCTTTTCTTTTCTTTTCTTTTATATTGTACACTTTAACAATCTCGCTTTTATCAATCTTCTTCTGTAACTTAGTCTTCAGGCCATTCACTTTTCTTTCTTCTTCAATTGTATCTCCTGAATTTCTCCTGAAATTCAAAGTCAATTGAAAATTTGTGCTTTAATTCATTCGCATAAGGGAGAGTACATGACCTTGTCTTTTGCAATCCTTTTGCTCCTCTACTTGTTGGTGATGATCGTCAATGCTTGCTATTGTCAGTGCTTGGTACCATTAGTGCTTACTTTTGCCCCAATTTTACCCTGTAAAAATTGATATAGACAATTATCATCTCGGGAAATCAACTACTACCTCATTTGGGATTGTGAGATTTTCGCATTTTGAAACTTTTCTTATCTTGCCCCTGATTTGGAAACATCAAAACTGTAGTTTATTTTCAAGGATAACATATTTTGTATGCCTTTGTCTACCCCCTGAATAATTATGCCGTAAATCTTCTAAGTTAAAATGCTGCAATCTTCTTGGTCAAAACGTAGCGATTCTTCTCGGTATTCAGGAATGATATACTTTGCTGAACTGGCAAATATATTGATGAAAATTTGTCCCCATTATAAATATACTTATCTTGATTTCTTCTTGCTTGTCCTTCTATAGAGTAAATATCTTCAATCGAGACCATATGTCATTACTTTCTCTTTTATTTCATATATGACAGTTTTACTATTGTTGGTCATTTCCTGCAGAATATTCTTTTCTTCTTTGCTTCATTTCCTCTAAATACTTTAACCATGGCAATTTGATTGCTTCTTCAACTAGCAATTGATTCTGCATGAATAGTATACCGTCCTTCTTCGATTGTATGTTTCCTTTAGTCCCTGAATTATCCAAACTCCTTCAAGGAAACAAATGCATTCCATTTGGGGGATTTATTCAATGATAATAAAGAATTCAATGAGAGAACATTCATCACATTTATCCGAGTTTATTTACATCCTCTGATCCCCTTGATTCTAAAAGCAAAGTACAATTAATGCATGTAATGAATGAAAGAGAAGATAGTTTGATAGAAATTTTGGCAACATTTCGACGCTTGTTTCAATCATCTCCTGGTACTTAGGAGGAATGTTGATTTCATCAACCAGCCATCCAGGAAACCAGGCTTGTGTAAGCTTGAATCCTTTGAACTGACCGTCGAGATCAATTCTGAGCATCATTCTAGTCATCTTTCCTTAAAATATAGAGCATTCTTTCGGTCATTCTTCCTTGAAATATAGAGCATCCTTCCGATCATTCTTCCTTGAAATATGAAGCAGCCCATTGAAATGTGACCAAGACTCGAAGGAATCAGGTCGATCATGTTAAACGGGTTTTAAAATTTTCCTAAAATGTAATATCACGGCGTTTCCACTCTCCGTTTGACTTGAAACTTTATGTTCAGCCTTAGAACTACAAATTAGCCGTACACGTCAAATGTTAGCTCCTGGATCCTTGTAGAAATGGCCAAACTGACAAATCAGCTCCTGAAATCATGATTTCGGGCCCACCTATCATCTGGATATGCTTAAGATTTAGTCCCAATGTATTAGATAAGATGAAAAAGCAGATGGATGGAATAGATTTCCCATGAACATCATGCTAGAACCCATATGTTCATCGCATGTACATGGTGTACAAGTGCATGAGACGTGCATGGAATTTCTCAAAGTCGGTCAGCGCATGTTGACCGACATCTTCTTCTTCATTTTAAGAAATGCAAGAGCATCCTCCCTATCTCTTTGCAATTTTCTCAGTGTGGCCCACTCCACATTCAAATCGTCAATCTGTACCTATCATTGTGTACAGAAGGGAGATTTAACCCATGGCAATGTGGCATTCTGAAACCATGTAGGCTATTGTAGAATTATGATCGTTGAACATGAAATGGATGGAAAAGTAGATAAACTAGTGGGCCACGCTGATTTTCCTCCAAAAGCACTCTATTCCTGATGGTTTTTCACCATGGAACCAATGAACGGAGTGGATTTCTCATACAGCTTCAATAAATGGGCCACCGAACTTCACAGGCAGAGGTTTCGTTCCTTCGTTGTGGGCCACCGTCACGGAGTGACAGGTGGATCTGAACCATTCATCAGGTAGAGGGAGAAAAACCATTCAGGACCATGTTGATCTTTCTTAACCATGTACATTCTCGTGATCTCTACAACGATCGAAAGAAGGCCGTTCAGCTACTTTTGAGGCTTAATTATTCAGGTGGGCCATATCATCAGATGAACAAAGCTCATCATTCATGGTTAAAATTCCAAGAGGAAGACAGTAGACGGTGTAGATTTCTCAAAAGGATGTTGTACAGGCCCCCATTAGCAGCACAGTTGAAAAGAAAACGACCTTCTTCCTCTGTTTACGCAAGACCGAAAGAGTTTCTCCAGAATACTTCGTGCGGAGATGTTGTTGTGTGGAGAGGTTTTGAAGATCAGCTTTGTGCGGAGATGGCTTTGTACAGAGAGGCTTTGAAGATCAGCTTTGTACGGAAGCTACTTTGTGCGAAGATGCTTTGAAGATCATCTTTGTGCGGGAGTTTCGTTGTGCGCCGCACACTACCCCTAGCGCACAAAGCTCTCTCTCTCTATTTTCTTCTCCCTTTTGTTTCTTGGCCCATCAACTGATCCAATCCGATCCACCCCCTCAAATGAGGCGGGGGAGGGGTATTTATAGGCTCCACCACTCTTACAAAGTGGTGATCACCACCACTTTTCTGTTCACATCATGATCATCTTCCTTCCCTAATCAACGGTGTCCACCAAGCTCTCCCTTAAATGGTGGTATACAATCTCTTTCCATTAAAATGACACCTGTGCACCCTTTATTACCAAAATATATTTTTCAATGCTTTTTTACTGAAATACCTAAACTACCCCTAGACATGAAATTTTACCAAAATACCTAAAATACCCCCAGACATGGAATTTTTCAAAAATACCTAAAATACCCCCAGACATGGAATTTTCTCAAAATACTTAAAATACCCTTGGACATGAAATTTTTTCAAAATACCTAAAATACCCCCGAACATGGAATTTTTCCAAAATATGAAGTGCACAACTTTGAAAAAGATCCGTACCATAGAATTCTCTGACCACTACAATGGAATATTTTTTATGCCTCAACAGTGTTAGAGGCCCAATGTGATGTATATGTGGCCCATATGATGCAACCTACCTAATGTATGAGAGGCCCATGGATATGACCCATCGTGATATATATTAGACCCTTGTATGAGGCTGTGGGAACACTGTATGCTCGGCCCTATGTGGACCACTCCTTGGGAGCAATGTTGGTTGAATGTCCACATCAATGGGCAATGATGCTTGAATGTCCACATTATGACCTTCCCTTTGGCCTTGTTAGGCCCATTTTCATCGATGCCGATTGTCGAGGTTGGTTATCATGACTGATTGTCGATTCCGATTATCAATCAATTCTGATTATCGAGACTAATTATCAATCGATTCCGATTATCGAGGCCAATTCTGTTGTTGAGGCCGATTCTGATTATTGAGGCTGATTTCGTTTGGTTGAGGCTGATTTTATTTTTCGAGGTCTAATGTAATGTATATAAGGCCCATGAGATGTGGCCCTTTGTGATGTATATTAGGCCTATGTTAGAGGCTATTGTAATGTATATGTTAGGCCCATGTAAAAGGCCCATCGTGATGTGTATTAAGCACTTGAGTGAGGCCCATGGTATTGTATTTTTAGCCCTTGTGTGAAGTCATAGGTCCACTATATGTTAGGCTATATAAGGGTCATTCCTTGGGGGTAATGTTGGTTAAATATCTACATTGTCGAGGCTGATTGTTAATACCAGTTATTGATACTAACTATGAGTATGTGACGGCATAGCATCAAGATACATGCCCATACGCATCATCTACATGTTTATTATGAGATGTGATTGATCATTGCATATGTCATAGTACAGATGATTTATGGGACTCCCTAATAGGTGGAGTTATCCCACATGAGTGCACGGTATGCGCATGATTGATACATGATTGGACTACATGACTCATGCATCTTTCATTGTGTAATAGTGATTACTATACGTCCTAGCGACATCAGGGCTGTGACCTCTACAGGCATGTTGTGGATGACTATGTAGGACACCAAAAATGTTTGGTTCAAACATCTGGGCACTTTGGATGTCCGTGGGTGAAAGTCTCTAAACCTCCGAGGCCAGGAGATGCCCCAACGTCGAGACCGTGTGGATACATGAGTGCCCGAGTTCCGAATACGAGGAGGCCGTGTCTCCCACTGTTGTGATCGATTGGGAGGGGGTGTGGCCTTACCCACCCTATAGTAAGGGGCATGGCTAGGCTAAGTTTGACCAGTTAGTGAATGGGTCCGCTATTGACGTGCAAGGTAGATATTGGCTGACTACTGGCTAGGCAGATAGTGAGGTCTCTTCCACTTGCATGGTCACATGTCAATGGGTGGCGATTTGCATGTAAAGTGTACTAGACCTTGGTGATGATCCCAAAGATGTACAGTACTGATTTGTAGAGCAGGAGTTGCATACTCATTCATTCATTCATTATCCACCCGGGTTGATGGTGCGCAACTATTTATTACTTGTATCTTCTCAATGGTCAGGATTTCGATTGGGGCGCCCGACTAACCTGAGATCAGGAGTTTACCACATTGAGTCTGACTATCCAAATTTAGGTATAGGACTGGTTTAGATAGTGAGGTCTCTTCCACTTATATGGTCACATGTCAGTGGGTGGCGATTTGCATGTAGAGTGTACTAGACCTTGGTGATGATCCCAAAGATGTACAGTACTGATTTGTGGAGCAGGAGTTGCATACTCATTCATTCATTCATTATCCACCCGGGTTGATGGTGCGCAACTATTTGTTACTTGTATCTTCTCAATGGTCAGGATTTCGATTAGGGCACGCAACTAACCTGAGATCAAGAGTTTACCACATTGAGTCTGACTATCCAAATTTAGGTATAGGACTGGTTTGGATAGAAGTCCTTGTGGTGGACCCCGTAGCTTGCGATATCACGTACTATCATCCTTACTTCACACTCCCGCACGGTTATTCCATTCATACTGCATATTGCATTACATTCACGACATATGGCATTTTGGGTTACTATGTTTCTGCATGACCTAGATACAGCTGACAGTATTCGTGAACTCATCAGGAATTGTATATTGCTTTGCATTCTTGACATCTAATATTTGACTCTTTATGACTTCTCATTTGCATATCCGATCTGTATTGCGTACTCTGATATTTTATGACTCATGTACTTATTAGTATTTTTGTTTACTCTGATATCGTATGATTCATGATCTTACCAGTATTTCTAATATTGTATGATTATGACATTATTTTGAATTCTTAGCATTTACCTTGTGCACACACTTAAACCACCCTCTAAGCTTTCTATAAGCTTATGCACGATAGATGTGTGCAGGTGATATTAGGTTGTAGTAGTGTGGAGCTTGGAGCATGTAGCTGACTTTTAGAGCTTTGATTTTGACACACACACACACACACACACACACACACACACACACACACACACATATATATATATATATATATATATTTTTTCAATATTGTACTTAAATGATTATATTAGTGGATATGTGGTGATGATGTGTTCTTATGATTTGGGTATACTTGTGGTTATGCTTCTTACGAGAAAAATGTACATTGAAAAATCCTCCTTAAAGGGTCCTAGGATCGAAATCTGGCATATAGACATTGAGAACCAGGAATGGGGTACTACGGAGGCTGTTAACACTAGATTCGACGATCGGGATTCTTGTGAATTGGATCTCTGGATTTGGCATATGACAGGAGTTGGTATCAAAGAATAATTTGGAAATACGTAAGGATAACATCACATATCTGCTGGTTGATACCTTACACTTTCTGATTGTTGAGAACTTATAATGATTAGGTCCCCGAGTATGAATAACTTAGGGATTTTCTAATATAGCTCCTCATTGTGTGTATATTCAAAAATTTTCAAGGATAATATGCCCTTGTTCCTTCTTGTAAGACATGACACCCAAGCGAGTGACCCGAGTGACTTTCGCTCCCCCACCTGAGATTTTCATTTCCCCAATTAAGACTCCTGAACCTCCGTCTGAGTCCATCACAGCCCCGACAATGCCCGTGAGTGCAGATCAGCTTCAGCAAATGTTACAGACCATGACCGTCATCTTTCAAGGGCAGGGTAGGCCACTCGTTGTTTCATTAGCCCAGGCTGAGCAGGAGCGCACGAGCGCCCTTCTCTAAGAGTTTCGATAGATCGATCCTCTATATTTTTTGGGTGAACCAAATCTGACTGCAGCTGAAAGATGATGCTCCGATGTGGAGAAGATTTTTGATACTATGACATGTACGACCCAGGAGTGGGTCCAGTTGGCAATATTTCTTCTCCAAGGTGAGGTCGAGTAATGGTGGACCTCCGTTACCCATGTTGCAAGGCCTAATTTTATCTGGACATGGGAGGATTTTATTGGTCAATTTGAGAAGCAGTACTTCCCCAACCACATTCGTCGTTAGATAGCATTAGAGTTTAAGACTCTGGTGCAAGGGGATATGTCCGTGGCATAGTATGCGGCTCGTTTTATAGTGCTATCGAGGTTCACTCCGTATTTAGTTGATGATGAGGAGCGAAAGGCCTACCGTTTTGAGAATGGCTTACGTTTTGGCCTCGGGAGTCGTGTCGTCGGACACATGCTCCCAACCTTTCAGCAGGTAGTTCAGAGGGCCCAAATTTACAAGGCAGAATGGATTGATTCGCAGAGGCTTGTGACTACAGAGGAGACTGGAAGAGGAAGACCCCCTCTAGTAGTTCACAGCAATAGTAATATCGACGACCGCAAAGGCACAGGGACTGTCCATCCTTTCGAGCATCAGCAGTACCTTCAGTACCATCACAAAGACCGTTCATGGGAGTTTGCTTCAAATGTGGTAAGACGGGGCATCGTAAATGTGAGTACCCCCATTTTTTAGCATCAATGACCGCCTTAGGGGAGGACATACACCTCTCCAGAAAACTTATGGTAGGTCTTATGCAGCTCAGTAGGACCCTCAGTCACCATGAGGAGACGAGGCTGCAAGGTATACTAGTTTCGATCGATTCTGATCCAGGATCTGAGGTTTAGTAGGGGTCACCACAGTATTGATGAGGTGGCTTGGGAGCACAAGGTTGAGATTAGAAAGTGCTCTCATCCTACTTATGTAAACAGATTGTGCCTTGACTTATATAGGATGTTTCCTCTTCCCTTATTTGTTCTATAAATTTCGAGGATGAAATTTTTATTTGGAGAGGAGAGTGGTAAGACTTATATCCTAAACCAGTACCATTCTATAGGCTTCCGCGATCCTCCTGGTCGAATTCCTATAACCCTCGACCTGTATCCAACATTTGCGTACGATCCTAAGCTGAGTCTTGCATACCAAATTCGGATCGACCCAAAACTTGTACCTTAGGGACCGAGCCGTCACCGCGGTTCCAACGCCGCGACTCGCACACTGATCCGATACCCGGGTTAGGAGATGTGGGCCCGCGTTCATTTCGAAGAAACGCCGTGCATTATAAATTTTGAGGGAATCTCTACAACATATCTCATCAATCAATCAAAGTACACATTCTTTCATAAGTACAAGTCAAGTACAAGTAACCCATCTCTCTCCCTTTCCCCAAAGTCAACTCTCCCTCTCTCCACCCATCCCTTCCTTACACCACATATCTCACACTCCATCCCTCTCTCTGTCTCTACATCACCCTCTCTCATCTCTCTCTCATTTATTCATTTCAAGCTAACCCCATGAAAACCTAACATCTAAGGGAGAGGAGAGACCTAAGTGTGGCCCACCTCCCTACCACCCAATCCCACCATCCAAAGATCATCTCCCACTGTTGAAATGCTTTCCCCGGAGTTATAGGATGTGTTAATGGAAGAAGTCCAAGAAGATCAAAGGTGGGTGTTTTATGAATTAGTTTTTGTGATTTGAAGGCCCACATATGGTGGGACCCATCTTGATTTATGCATTACATTATGGAGGAGCTCATAGTGGGGGAGTTCCTCCCACCTCATCCGAAATCTCTCTCTCTCTCTCTCTCTCTCTCTCTCTCTCTCTCTCTCTCTCTCTCTCTCTCTCTCTCTCTCTCCTTCCTTTATTTTATGGCCCACATGATGAGTGTATGTGATATCTAGACCATCCATCCAACAGACCTAATTAAAGGAAGACACAAACAACAACTCCATCCTAGTAGTGGGTGGCCCACCTACGTGGACCCACCTTGATGCAACTGTACCCATGTGCTGTATTAATAGCAAGAAGTTTTGTGGCTCTGAATCACGAGGTATGTGTATAGAACCCACCCCACGTGTGGGGCTACACCATGACGTAGGAGTTTTATATCCACGCCTCCATCAAAAGTGAGACCCATATGAGACACGTGTGGTGTCCACACCATCCATCAGGGACGGTGGGACCCACCGTGAGATGTGTTTTTACCCATGCTGTCCTAGCCTCCTGGATGCTGGGCTTTAAAAAAATAGATATATACATAGCTTGATTCAAAATTTTTGGTGGGCTGCTGATGTTGGCCCCACCTTGATGTATAAACCTAATTCACACTGTCCATCCCATTTGCCAGATGATTTTAGGCATTGAGCCGAAAAATGAGGCCAATCTGGATATCTGGCGGGCCATACCTTAGAAAATAGTATTTTGATTGTTATGGCCTACTTTGATTTTTCTACACATCGAAATATGCTTTATATTGAGCTCATTTAGACTATCTTGAGCCGTAGAAACCCATGGGTGGAGTGGATCCACCTAATGCTGACCCCACCTAGGAAAATCCGTAAGAAAAGTGATTTTATATATATATATATATATATAACAGCAGCAGACGCTTCTGCTAGACATCCTGAGGATGACAGCGTCCTGCTGCATACACGGGCAGGGACGTGGGTCCTAGATGTAGGCCCCATTGTGGTGTGTTAGGAACATAAACACCATACATTTGGTGGGCCCCTTCTTACGGTGGGTCCCCTCTAAAAATCAGTTGTACGTGGAACATAGGTGGTCCACGTCACAGAGAAGCAGTGAGGATTGAACGTCTTCCATTGAAACCCTTTTAGGTCAAAGAGGTTTTGGATAATTATGAAATTTATTTTTCCTCTGCATCCAGGTCTGTGTGACCGGATTAATAGATTAGATGGAGATAAATGTTATGGTAAGCCCCACGTGGGACCCACTGATGTATGCATGAATACCTACACCGTCAGTCCATTTGGTGGGAACCACCAATGATGTATGTGTTCTACCCCCACCACCCAGTCCCTGGACATGGGGCCTGCCTTGATAAATGTGTTGAATTAACACCTACCAACTGTGGAGCATCCATCAGGCAGGCCACCCTGCTAACTGCGTGGACCCCACATGTAAGTATTCAGTATCCACTCCGTCCATCATAGGGTGCTACTGGACTGATGTCCAGTAGATGTGGGACCCACATGTGATGTTTTATTTAAACCAACCCGATTTAAATGATTTTAAACTCGCAAGTATACGAATCAGATATAGATATGGTACATATTATGAGATCATTCACACGAGGACTGATTGTCACAATTTGAAATTTATGATTCTTCTTAACTAGTCCAACAAATAGTTTAGCGAACTACTAACATAAATCTATGAAAAATAACCGAGCGCAATAAGGAAAATTCAATCAAGGAGAATACTAGGACTTTTCAATCCACCCCTAATTATCCTGACCCTTGTTGTACCAGTTGATTCACCTTGATTTAGATTGATATAAATTTAATGAATAAAGCACACACTGTCCTTGGTCGGGCACACAGAATGTATAATCCCTTAAATCATAAGGATTACATCTTTCCATCCATGGTCAGGAATGAAGAGATGTAATTCCTATTTCTTTCTCTATAGAAAACCTGTTCATGATCAGATACAAGCACCTAGAATAAGATTTCAAACAACATCCACATCTAGACTTTGGTTAAGCTCATAGAATGGAGCAGCACAGAGTTTTCATGTAAGCACACAAGAGAAAGAAATAAATCAATCAATTCAAATGAAATCAACAATAAACAAGACTCATTCTAATTAAGGGTTTCATCTCAGCCCTAGCTAAAAGATTAGAAACTCATAAAATCAACTAGAAAGAGAGAACAATAAAATTGATTAAAGGAAAACATCCTTCTAGCCCTTCTTTCTTCCTCTCTCTCTCTCTCTCTCTCTCTCTCTCTCTCTCTCTCTCTCTCCCCTTGGCTCTAGATCTGCTCTCCCTTGGATCCCGCTCTCTCCAAGCTTTTCAGCTCTTTTTATAGCTGTTGGAGTCAGTGGAACTTTCATACAATAAAAATCAGATTTGTGTATAACTCTTGCACAATAAAAATCGGAGCCTCCCACGTCCCATGTTCCTTGCATTATGTCCGTAAAATCAACGTCTCCTGGGATGTTTTTGACTGAGCTACATGATTGACGGATCAGATCTTCCATCTGATCATCATCCGGATCGTACCACTTCTGCAAACATCGGTCGGCATCCGGACGTCCTCTTTCACACGTAATAGTGCTGCGATGCTCGGTGGGGCCCACATTGATGTTAGAAGTGAAATCCAATCCGTTCATTGGATTCAGGATGAAATTTTGGTTAGGAATGGTTGGCTTTAAATGTCCATTAACGTGGCCCACAGAAGCAATAACGCTGAGATCTTTTTGAATGTCGCAAGGTAGCCTATTTGTGGCCTCTGTATCACGCACGTGTGTATTAATAGATGCCAAAGGTTAGCATGGTTTTGATGTTTACGAACCCCTCTACAAGATGGATAGCTTGGATCATCCATACGGATGATATAAGTGGCCCACTGGCTTCCACAAAATGGACACTCGTTCATCTGGTACGGAACAGGAAATGACAGTTTCCTTTTTGAGAAGAAGACGTGGGTCAGCGTAACGCTGACCCGTCCCTCGATTCCGGTGCGACTACTGTGTATATATGTGTAGTGTGCACACACCGCAATGTCAGGTCCACTACGATGTTTTTGAGAAATCTGCACCGTTCATCTGCTGTATCATCGAGTTTAAGGGGTTGAGACTAAAGTTGAAGTGTAATATCTCAAAAAAATCCATACAAAGACCCAAGTTCTACCTCAGGAAGAAATCAAATAGGACCAAATCCTTTTGAAATTAGATGAGAATTAGCTAAGTGTTAAACTAGATTACCTGTAAAATTAGCACTAATCACTTTAAATATGATCTGTAAGACCCAAAACTTGTAGAATCATTAATGCTAAATTAACCTAAAATCTAGGATCCATCTCTAAACCCAGTTGCTCTCGAGATCATCATGAAACTCCATATCAGACCTGGACCGCACGTCGAAAGTCTAATTTTCACGAAACTATACAGTTATAACCACCTTGTTAGACTTGACAACCATCTCAGAAATAAAGTCCTAAAGGTGTCCAGAAGTGCACAACTTGAGCCTGGAGCGAAGTGTGTGAGAAACGCGAATATCTTTAGGAAATGAACTGAAACTTAAGTGAATTGAGTCATTTGCTTGCAGGATAAATCTAAGGATTCAGAACATCAAAATCTGACCCAATTACACCCTCAGATCAGGAAAAATTTTCAACACATGGTAGTGTACTTGTGGCCCTGATCGATTGTTGGTGACCGTTGAACTGAAACAGGTCCCCCACGGTCGATCCTTAAACCTGATCGAATCGAAAACTTAGCCTGACTTAGATCCAATGTCAGGGAGCTTAAGTCCGATCGCATGTAGAAAAGAGGCCTCCAGAACAGCTCCGTTAAGTTGAAATAGTTAGGTTTTGGCTATAACCTAAGTATATCATGGCCCTGGGGCCATTAAGGTCGATGTTGGGCCTATATAAGGACCTTAAACCCTCTTTCTCCCTTCACATATGAATTTCTAAACCTTAGAGAGAGAAGAGAGAAGAAAGAGAAGGAAAGAGAGGGAAAGTGAGAGGTAGAGTTAAGGTTTGTTCTCAGGATTCAATCCCGTCGTTCCATGTGCTTAGCTACCACTACCATATTGCTATTCCAGCAATTCTGATTCCATTTTCAGGTAAGAAATCCTAACACTAATCTATTTTAGGAATTCAAATAATGTATGTGATGAAATAGCTAACCTATTTCATACTATAGGTTGTTGTTGTGCTGTAGATGAAGGCGGAGTGTTCAAACTGAATTTGTTACGAGTTTTTCGACGAAAGGTGCGGACTATAAACGTATAGGTTATGGTTTTCAAGGCTTTCAATGTCGGTTAATGATTTATAACTGACTGGGTTGCTGTTTCACATATTAGATACGTTGTTTTTCTCGCTTGATGATTATATATGAACTGTGTTGAATATAGGGTATTCCATGTGTAGGTTAAAATGACTAGATATGTCGGGAATTTGGTTTTGTGCTTGCAATGATTATTCATCGTGAACATGTGATTGTTGAATATGTGATGACTCCTTATGAAAGGACTTGCCCTAATATAGCTTATAACTGAGTTGTATCGTGTAGGTTGAAATGTGTAGTCTAAGTGTTTGTGAAAATGATTGAATGAGTATGGAATTTGGATCCCTGCTCGCCATGATTATCCATTGTGGATATATGCGTGTTGTATTCGTGACAACTCCTTAGTGAAAGGATTTTCCCTAATACATGCTGTGATCAACATACGTCATGTATGTTGATGTGTGTAGTCTAAGTGTTTGTGAAAATGTCTGGATGAGTAAATATTTAGTAAAGTGTATGTTATATAGGTGTTGAGGTGAGATTCTCAACTACCTTATCTATGTGTATATATCCCTTCTTGTAACTTAGATTCAATTTATGTGATTTAGCATGAAATGTATTTGTGAAAATTATGTTTACCTTGTATTTTGTGAAATGTCCAATTGGTTACGTTACTTGAATTAATTTTTTAACTTTGATATGCCTACCACAAGTGTTATCCTGTTATATTTACATGCATTTGGGACTACTACATAGTCCAGGATAGCGGTAACGGTTCCCGAACGAGTGGCTGAGTTAGCTTCGCTACAATAGATGTGTTCGAGGAATCTGCGTTTATGCTATAGATTGGTCTCATTTGTTTGGACTATGTAACACGATAACTTAAACGAGCTTGAATCACAAATTATATAGTAGTTCTCAGATGTTATGTGACCAGTTAATACCACAAAACCATTCTCATTAGAAATTTCACACCCTTAGTTGGTAAATTTGATGTTATGTTTATTATCACAAATTTGAGACATGCTTAAGAGATTATGCTTAAGTCCCTCTACAAACAAAACATTCTCAAATGGAGGAAGATTAAAGAGTTGAACCATACCTTGGCCAAGAATTCTGTAGTTGCAACCATCACCAAATGTGACTAAGCCATCAGTCATATCTTTAAGATTGGTGAACAAATCTTTGTTACCTATCATGTGTCTAGAACAACCAATGTCTAGGTACCACTTTGATTAACTCAAAGCCTTGATAGTGGTGTGGGCAACCAGACAAGCAACCTTATGGATCCATTTCATTATTATTTTGGGTTTTGGAGCATAGTTGGTTTTTCTATGCTTATAGTTGTTATACATTCTACCGTTTGAGTTAAATTTTAGAAGTTCATAGAGTAAATCTACAATTTTCTCAGCTAAGGGGTTATGATTCTAATTTCTATAATTGATATGATTGCTTTTAGGTTTTATGGCCTGAAAATTTTTAAGATTTTTGAAACTATTTTAATTCAGACTTTTCCCTTTTAAGTTAGAGGACTCCCCTTTAACAAACTTAGGTGAAGTGAACTTACTTTTAGGATGTGTATTCTTATCGTAGCCCAAACCAGATCTATCGCCATATTTCTTTAATCCGGTTAATAATCTTTCTAATTTAAGATCACCTTGAGCATACCTTCAAGTATCCTTCAAACTCAAGAGAGAAGAGACTTCTAATTATAGTTTTTCATTTTTTAATTTAAAGTTTTCAACGTAGGATGTTTTGAAATCTAAATCACACGTAGTTTTTTCAAAACAATCAGAAAATATGATCTTTCTAAAACTAAGTTATCAAAATCTTCTTTAAACTTCATTTTAAAGTTTTAATTTTACAACTATCTTGCAACTTTCCTTATATAGGGCATTATAGGCATCTTATAAATCATCATCATTTTTAGGGTAGCTTCTCAGATTTTCATCATAAGTTGAATTACAACTGTCTGAAGAAGTGACTTTGGCTAGAGTCATTAAGGCCTTGACTTCATTAGTAAACTCAGGTTCAGAATCATCTGACTCAAAAGAAACTTCAGAGCAAGATGACTCATCCTATCTGGCCAACATACCTTTCTTCTTAGGTTTATCCTTCTTTGGACATTTGTTTGTCAGATGCCCGTATTCATGACAGTTGAAGCATTGGTTGTCTATAATAGATTTTTAATTTTTAGATCTAGTGCTTTTCTTTTCAGATGGTTTTTAAAATCTACCCTCTTTTTGCTTTTAAAAATTTTATAAAACTTCTTGGCTAATAGTGTCATATCATCTTCAGAATTTTCACAATCAGAATTACTAGCATTATCATGAGAAATATTTTTAGAAGACTTAAGGGCTATGAACTTACCTTTAGAAGCCTTAAAATTTAACTCATAGGTTTGTAAATAACCAACAAGCTCTTCAACTCGCATATTATTCATATTACGAAGTTCCTGAATGGCGGTGACCTTAGAATTGAACCTATCAAGCAATGAGCACAATATCTTTGCACAGACTTTACTTTCTGGGATACTATCACTAAGACCCCATATAGAGTTGACTATGTTATTTAACTTAGTATAGAAGTCCATGAAAGTTTCACTTTCTTCCATACGTATTTCCTTAAACCAAGTGGTGAGGATTTGAAGTTTAAATTTCTTGACTATAATCGTACCCTAGTGTGTCATTTCTAGAATGTCCCAGGCTTACTTTGCGGTATTGCAAGATATAATTATTTTGAATTCATCCAGTGATAGTGTGCTAGTGATTGTATTTAAAGTCTTGGCATTAGCATTACCCACATTTTTCTGAATAGTGGTCCATGAAAAATAAGGTGTAACTTTAATAGGTTTAGTTCCATCAGTACCTAGAACTTTAGTTGTGGGTGGGTTCCATCTAGTCACTATGGCTTGCCACATGCTCTCATCTATGGACCTTAAAAAGCTCCTCATTATGGCTTTCCAATAGGAATAATTGGAGCCAACAAAAGGTGTGGAGGCATAGTAATTGAGAGGCTATCAAAATTTGACATCTTATAAGCTCAGATCGGTTAGCTTAGGAAATGAATCGAAATAATAAAACGGAGCTATTAGGCTCTGATACCACTTGAAAAGGTGGAGCTTAAAGTCATTTGGTGGGGGGGGGGGGGGGGGGGGGGGGGGGTGAATAGGACTATGCCAAATTAAAAAATAAATACGGAATATAAAGATAGATAACATAACTAAATAATAAAATAACATAAGTAAATAGCAACATCAAATGCACTAGTCTTGACAGGTTGATACAAACTTAGTTCTAAGGATAACCTAACACTAAAAACCAAAGGCTTATGGCAGGACAACCTTACTAGAACGTTTGTAAGTATCAAAAACTCAAACCAATAAATAGGCAAAGGAAATAAACTAAGTTATTACAACATTCACCACAAGTGCAAAAAGTAAATTACACCATTCACCACAAGTGCATAAAGTAAATTACAACATTTACACACATAAGTAAATCCAATCATCCACCACAACTCCAGGAATTATAGTGGTTCGTTTGTGTGTACACCAACCATTAAAAAATAGTCACACAACTACTACACTCACAATATCCACACTCACGAGAGATTGACTTTCACTATGAAAAAGGTTTTCCATGGTTCACCTTAAAACCTTCATAATTATGTCTTTAGATGGTCTTACACAATTACAAAAACCCATACTCTGAGATTTTCTGGATTACCTCAGACAAAACTAAAAATGAGATTTTCCTAGCACAACCTCATAAACCACAAAAGATACACAAAGATTAAATGGTACTTATCTGAAAATTTTCCTTTTGATGAAGCTCGATAAAACCAATCTGATGTAGACAAAGATGTTCAATGTCCATTCTCACAAATGAAAGGTTATAAATCTAAATGATTTTTAAATTAATTTCGCCTGGGTTAGCTTGATTTGATTTTGATCTCAAAAAGGGTAAAATCACAATTCCCTTCTTTAATGAAATTGAATTGAATGGAGATCATGAAATCAAATGCAAAAACTATTTAAGAGAATTTTAAATGAACACAATATAGCTTAACAAATACAGAAACTTATCTCTCAGAATGATGGTTTGATATACCTTGGAATGAATAAAAAACTCTGAGATTCGTCCTTTATTTATAGGTCAAAATACTTGAGCTTAAAATCTTGAACTTCGACAATGTTTCTTCAACTTAAATACATAGAGAAGTTGAAAGAACACTTGGACAACTTTAAAGTGCAAGAAGTCGATCAATTCAACTCATCAATACATAATACAGATTCTAAATGATTTGACACAACAAAATTTGACAACTCTGGGTGATAGATTTTCAATATAGCATTTACAGTCTACCATGTGAGAAGATTTCAGATCAGAAAAAGGAAAGGGGGGGAAAAAACCTTCTTTTATGGAAGACACAAAATAAATGACTAGAAGCTATTCTCAAAATCTGATTATAAAAATCAAAAGTTTTAATGAACTCCTAATAATATTAATATGGTCTTACATTTTCATCAGCGGTTTCAATTGTTTTGACTAAAGGAGTTTCTCTAAACTTTTGTCCATCGATGTTGTCCTATCATGAAAAACATATTGGTAAATGTGATTACAATAGTTAGGATATCAAAGCACTACAAAATATGTTCCCTGAATTGAGAAAATCTGAATCCATCTCAGCTTACCTGCAGCTGATTTGAACTATCGTGCTCAGACTCTGGAAAAGAAGAGGTCAGCTCTGTGAAAGAAGCAGTTCTTTTGTCAGCAACAATTCTAACTTTTTGCATCTTAGCCAAATAGAAATATATGGTTTAGACCAATACTTTATGACCTCCAAAGATAAACTGATTTGAAATTTTCTAACATGGACCACTCTCTATGGTGTTTTATGTTCCAAGAGTATATAAAGAAACCAAAATAAAAACAATATAGATAATAATACTACATGAGGAGACATCGTATAGTACCTTGTTGTATGTGGTTCTTCCCTTGCTCTCAACCTTCTTACAAACTAAAAACAAGAAAATCAATATGAAATTATTGAAGCTTCAAGCAAATAAGTCTGAACTTCATTAATATCCAATCCTCATTTCACTAATATATTGGCGTATGTCAAGTGCGTTGTCTAAACTTCATTAATATCCAATCCTCATTTGACTAATATATTGGCATATTATAATAACTGATATGAGAACAATACGATAATGTAGCAAACTCCCTTATGAATTTAACATGTGTGACAAATTCATCTTGCAACATTAGGAGAACTGCAAAGATTTGAAAATGGCTACCTGACACATAAGTACATTACATCAACTCCAAAAGTGCATCAGGTGAGCGGCATGATATCACCCAAAACAATATCGAGTATACCAACATAACTACCCCTAACCTCTTATGTTGAACTAGCGAAGGCCTCCACCCGCAATCCGTGAGACTCTCTTCTTCTTCGCTATACTATTTATGGAGAAAATAAAATTTTGAATTGGATCACTAAAGTAGTATTTGCAACCAAAGCTCGTGCATTTCAATAGGAAAAACCACATAATATAAAACCCATGGCTAAAATCTAGAAATTGGTTTCGAGCTAAGTGTATATGCTTACCCATCAACCATTGGACTCTGGATATCCTCTCCCTAAGTATCCAAATTGTTAACCGTTGGACTACTTTCATTACCAGTTGTAGTTGCTACATGATCACCACCTCTTGGAGAAGAATCAGTACTCCTTGCACAGGAATGTGCCTGGATAAAGCTACGAGGAAAATCTGCCCATTGCATTTATAGTACTCCCTAGCAGGCAGTGGTAAAGAATAACCCTTGGTCTTCTCCCACTATTTATATGCAATGATTATTAAATTATACCTATAGGCAAACACAAAAAAAACCATAGAAATTATTATACACAGAGCCACCGGAATCAAATTGCACATGTTACCATAAATAAGACAATAAATAGTGAATTTTCCATGAGACTGGGTACATGGAATAACATTAGATATTGAGAGAATGAAAGCACATCACCACCAAGATCATGCCAAGAGAACATTTCTATTACATTGTTGTCAAGACTAACTAAAATATATACATGGTGTTGAGAGCTCCAGAAGCAAAACATTCAGAAAATGTATCATATGCATACATTCAATTAGAATGGGCATTCTACTACAATGTGCCTATGAGATACTCATATTTCATACAGATTTTCCAACTGCACACACATAGGCCTAATCTCTCCACATGTCACTACATATGTCAAGACAACACAAGTGCAAGATCCAAGCCATTCATCAGGTCATCCTCAAAGTTTTGATGGTTAGACCACTCATCAGGTGGACCCTAAAGCATGAAACAAATGGATCCTAAACCACAGAGCAACTCACTTGAATGAAAGGCCAAGAGATTGTTCCCCACCCTCAAATATGTGCATGAAAGAGTCTCTAAACACAGAATGGCCAAAAATTTCAGCGACCACAACAAGGCCACATGTCCTTTCAACAACAACCTTCATCTCTGCAACCCCAACCTGGAATTATTGCAGATAGAATGCACATGATGATTCTAGTTGAATTACAAATCAAAACTTAAAGAAAGTGCAGAAACATTTCTACCAGTTAAATACATTCCAAACAACATGAGAAAAAGGGTAAAAATATCCGGGACTAATTATTTCAAAAGCAAAGTGCATGCCTAAGTGTGCACCTCGGTGCAAGGTACCCCTAAAACATCCTGCGCACGACCACAGTTCCAACAAACGGACCAAAGGGTGCACCTCAAGGACTAGTTTCGTCCATTTTTTTCTTTTTCTTTTTCTTTTTTTTCAACATCTAGTTTGTCGACTTTTTGGGAAATGATACAAAGAAAGATGTCTTTGTGTATGGAAAAATTTTTAACATCACATTCACAACCTGTAACCAAATTCAGGTTGGGCAAAGGATGTAATACAACTAAACAAAAACTTCTCCACTCTTGATCTATTAAGAAACTTATGACGGACCAAGATTTTGTAGCACAAATGACTTGGATAAAGAAAAAACTGTTTTTGCAAGTGTTTATGAGAACTGTAGGCTATTAGAGAGTAAAGTAATTATTAAAAGTAAATTGAAGTAGGCCAATCCAAACTTGATCAAGTGCTGAAGCAAAAAGGTCCAAAACATGTCCCTAGCCAACTAGCTGTTTGGCAAGATTTTCATAAAATTTGACAGCTTTCTTAAAATGGCGTGCTGCATCCTTGTCAAGATCCTTATGGGAGAGCACTGGCTCAAACAGATCTTTTGATACAATCTGTAGA
Organism: Magnolia kwangsiensis; assembly: GCA_037074715.1. Classification (NCBI taxonomy): domain Eukaryota; kingdom Viridiplantae; phylum Streptophyta; class Magnoliopsida; order Magnoliales; family Magnoliaceae; genus Magnolia; species Magnolia kwangsiensis. The sequence goes on along the minus strand of CM073586.1, from coordinate 46,428,877 downwards.
TAGCTGGCAGGTCAGCATATACAAAACTTCAAGAACTACCATTTTATTTAAATAGAAATGAAATTTTAATGGAAAAAGAATCCCCCTTTCGAGTAGGACTATTCTACTATAATTAGGTTCATCTTCTTTCCATGACACTGCAATTCCATCCCAAAAGGCCTTCTCCATAGTCTCTTTAACTTTTACCTACAATGTGGGAAACATGTATATCAATTGCAACAATCTTCTTTTCTTTTGTTCTTTATTTCTTAGATGATTTTCCCACAGAGAATAAAAGGAAAAACAAGATCAAGATGTTGCACATTCCATCCGTTCAATGCCAACACTACCACTCAGATGTTACACTTTCTCCCGCAGAAGTTCCCGATCTTCCGAAACCTAAGCATCATGAAACATAACAAACCATCAAAGCATTGATCATATATTGATTAACAAGTAGCCATCAAAACTACACCCACAAAGAGAAAACATCATTTAAACATTTAAAATACCTAAGAATGTGTTTGGATGTATCGTCATGCTTTTAAATTTGAAACCAGCAACAGAAGACCGGATTCCACTAGCAGCTCCAATCCTCCCACATGCAACATCCACCTGAAAGAATGTGCATAACCATCATGCTTGAGCAATCAATACAAGAATGTACAAGTAAAACCATAAAACCAAAAATACTCACTGTGTTTGGCTTTCCCGGATACCACAACTATTGTTTTCCTTGCAACGAATAGAGGCGCCTCATTGCAAACATGTTCTATTAAAAATTGCTACAGTATATCCACATGTAAATTCTACTTTTGAATGAATGCATAGGGATTAAAGGATTGAAGGCAACATGATCATCATTCATATTCTATTAAATTAGGATTATTTTTTGTTTTTGATGATTCTAAAAAATCGATTAATGATGCTAACCCACAAATGCCAACGATTCGACATAAAATCCATATGGTAAAAGACTAATCTAATACAAATCCAATGAATACAATGAGGAAACTGCGATTCAAAAGCAACTGTGATTCAAAACCTAATTCATCAATATGAATGTTGGGGAAGTTGCATTTCGATTCAATGGCGCATCCAAATGCAACAAATTTCAGAAACACACACACACACACACACACACACAGAGAGAGAGAGAGAGAGAGAGAGAGAGAGAGAGAGAGAGAGACTAACCATTCTTCTTCTTCTTCTCCTTCTTGTAGCGAAAAGGGGTTTTAAAAATGCTAGTGAGAGAGAGAGAGAGAGAGGTTGGGAAACAGAAAGAGGAGAATGTGGCCAAGAGACAAGAAGAGGGTGAGGGAGAGCGGGAGACTGAGAGAGGGCGAGGGAAAGGGAGAGGCTGAGTGTGAGAAAGAAAGGATGAGGGCTTAGGAGATGGAGAGAGGACAATAGAAATGTGGGTTTTAGGAGGTTTTCGTGTGAGAGAAAAGGGTGGACAGAATCGAATTTCGTTTTGGGGGAGGGGCGCGTGATGGACGACCCTTTAAGACGTGGGTTTTAGGACAATGGGGCCCACTGTGATGTATGTTATTTATCCACTCTGTCCATTAATTTTAAAGTATTTATTTTAAAGGTTGATGCAAAAAATGAGTCAGATCAAAGCTGTAAGAAGACCATACAACATATTAACAATAGAATTAATTTTTATTATTTCTTATAGTGTGGTCCACTTAGACCTTCAATCTACATAATTTTTGGGCTTATCCACTGAAATTATATATCAAAATTGATGGGTGGCTTAGATCAAACACATATATTCCAATGGGCCCCATGGAGCCCCTTAAGCACCATCAATCTCTAATAAGGTTCTAGTGAGGATGTAGGTTTTAGCTACAAATCAATTAGGTTTTAACTACAGATTAAATCTGTAGCATAATTGATACAAATTTAATCCGTAGTGAAAAACTTTCAAAGTCCGTAGCCTTTGCTCCATTTTTTAGTAGTCTACGGAATTAGGAATGTGATACCCCAACCTAATCTGCACCAGGTCAGTATTAGTCAGCGAATACCCTAATGGCCCTCTCTTCTCTTCCTTTAACGAAGACCCACTGGTCCCTTCAGTCCCTAGGGTAACCCCCTCTACATCCTCTAGCCACTTGGCTGAGGACTGCTCCGCTGTCTGCGACTCGTGGGACCCCCAAAAATCCCTATCACTCATCACCATCAAAGGTAATGGTGGGTTCGACATAGGGCGAAGATCATCTACCCCACCGTCACTCCAGGATGTCCCCTGCCGCTAGTCAGATATCTTGGGCATATTTTCGAGCAAGAAAGTTGCCAGAAACCCAAAGGAAAGAAGAAAAAGATGAAGGGAGGGGAATTAAAAAGCAGAAACGGGACTCACCAAGGGAGGAAGCCTGCCTGAGAAAACTCTGGATAACCGGCCAAAGACGTTTGAGAAGACAAAGCCTAGATCTCCCAGTAGAATGATGAAGAAGTAAATGACTGAGAAATTATAGGGCACCCCCTTCTATAGCAATCTGATTCGTGTGAGCTATTAATGATTGCATTTAATGTGCAACCCAAAAATGGCTCCTCAACTACCGCGCTCAGACACTTGGAGCTCTCCCATTCACTGAACAACTTGGCTCTGAAGGAGACGCCACGCGTCACCTCCCCATAAGCCACGACCTAAGTAAATGTCATACTAGCGTAGGTAGCCTCGAACCGACACACACCACCTCGAGCATGCCATACTATGATTGTAAATCCACCCCAATCCTCACATCAGCCGCCCTGTCCAGCATTAATGAGCAACGGGCCTAACACCCCAGGAACAAGATGGTCTGACCTCATCAATACCAACCTACTTTGCGAGCCCATTGTGTGAGCTTAAAAGTAGGGAGGCATACTATTGTGGGTAAAAATGGACTGGTCAATGAGATAAGGTCAAGTCGAACATCAGTGCGTACTGCGAGGTTGGTTAATGATCGATACAATGAAGAGCTCAGGTCAGTAGATCGACCATCTACCTAATGATAAGGGAAGGCTCAAAGCTCATCTGAGTATCTAGGTCATCCATGACCACCTCAGACTCTTGAGCTCAACTCTCTACAACATATGTCATCTAAAGGAAAGGAGCTCAGCCTCACACGAAGTATGAGGTCAGGTGGGCACACTCACCCCAGGTCAAGTTAACCAAGACCATCTCGGCCTCCTACTATACATCTTTACTAATTTCAAATAATCGGATCTTATCTAAGAGAGATTCACCCGAGATCTTCTTCAAAGATCTCGGAGGATACCCATGACACACTCAGGATCTCAAGATCTCTGGCAAGGATCTTGGGAGATTCTCCCACGCATTCGGGATCTGAATCCCTTTACAGTACGCCCCTATAAAATAAGGAGATCTCCTCTACGTCACCTCCTATCCTCAACTATAAATAGGAGCACCTCCAATGGTGAAAGGTATAAACAATTCTAAGCCAAAAACCCTACTTTCAACTAGACCCAGATTCTCTAGCCTGACTTTAGCATCGAAGGGTACCCTACTCTAGGCAGAGTCTCCTTTTTCTGTCCCTTGTGCAGGTATTTGAAGGTCCAAGGAAGGCTTACCAATTTTCTGCATCGATAGAACCAATAATTTTTGATGTGGTTTTAAAACATATATAAATATCTTGTCCGATTTCATTTATCATCATTCCTTTCTAAACATTTGCAAGTCATTCTCATTGTAGTATCGTATTTAGACGAGAAATAAGAGTGTGTATACTTGGATGACTTTCATTATATTTTAGGTTAAAAAAATATTCCAAACTGCCACATACCATGAGACTTTAATTACATTTCTTTAGATAACTCTTAATTCTAAAGTAAGATATTAAATAAATAAAATAAACTTACTTTGAGTAAGGAATGTAAATAATTCACATGTACTTGAGTTAATAAGACAATATCAAGTAAATTTCTCAAGATGCCATCAAGAGGACTTAATTAATACACATACCGAGGACTCCACTTGATACGGGTTATAAGACTAATAAAAGAAAGTCAAACTATAACAAAAGATATTTACATGGTTTGATAACTTTACCTACGTAAATACCCCTCCCTAAGAAGGATCATAACTATTGTCAACTTCAGTACCAACTTTGATCAAAGTACAGCACGGCACGACATGACACTTGCACATACGGTCAAAGACTTGAGATGAATTTTGCAGATGGCCAATGGGTTGGATAAGCTAATAAGGTGTCCCATCAATCTTTTTTTCCTTGCACCATTATCTTGATCTTCGTAAAGTGAAACACACAACATTCCAATAAAACTACTCCTGGGCTGACCATAGGACCCCGAAAGGTTTAAAAGGAAAGCTTAGGAAAGCCATCAACACAATCTGAAAATGATTAATGGCACGGATCGATAGAACCATAACCTATTTGGCTCAATCTCGATCATTCACCCTAGGTATCAGTAAACTGCAAAACCAATCAAACCACATTTCCTCGACTCCAAGGACACCAATATCGTATGAAAATATAGTTGAGAGATCCCTGAAATATTTCATAAATAACCAATAGATCTGTAACGCCCGTGAAAAATCCGTACTTGGGCTCGAGTACCAACTCGACCCGAAATCGCGTAGAATTAATTTCCATAGAAATTAAGCGTAAGTTAGCTAGCGCAACGCTAGAGTAGCTGGGAAATAGTCACTGATCACTTTAAATACGTTCTACAAGACCTAAATCGAGTAGAACAAACAACTCTACAATACTCTATAACCTCGGATCAAACTCTAAGCGGGTTTGTTCTCTGGACCACTTTGAATTATTGTATTGGATTTAGACCGCGCGTCGAAAGTCCGATACTTCCTATCTTAGACCGTTAGAACCGCCCAGCTGGACTTGACAATCATTTCGAAAATCAAGTCAAACCGATAATCACAGCCTGTTTCATTGAGCTCGGACTGAAGAGACCGCGAATAGGGACAGAATTGGAATTTCAAATTCAAATCTGGCACACGACTTGACGCGTCAGTATTAAGCGTTCTGACCGTCAGAATTCATCCAGATTACACCCTCGGATCAGGAAAAATTTCTATTTTATATCATGAGACTTTCAGCCCTGATCTACGTGCGGTGACCGCTGAATTGAAACTGGTCCGCCACGTGCGATCTGCGAACCCTACCAGACTGAAAACTTAATACGTGCTATATCTGGTACGCATGAGCTTAAGTCCGATCGCAATCGACCAGGGGACCACCAGAAAGCAACTTTCGGACCGAAACAGCCCCGAAATGGATAGGCACCAAGTAAACATCATTCCGGAGCCTGTTTCTGGCATTTTTAAGCTTATAAAAGGGGTTGAAACCCTCATTCCTCTCTCCCATCCAAAAATTGCAAACCCTAGCTTTGGGAGAGAGAAAAGGAGAGAGAGTTTGAGAGAGAGAGTGGAAGGAATTTTTCCCGTCTCCGAGCCATCGACTGCTAGTGCTTCAGCAACTCTTCCCAATCACCTAGCTGGTGATTTCTCCACTTTTTCAGGTATAAAATAACCCTAAAACTTGCTGATTTAGGGTTTACCTAGATTCATAGCGTGTTAGCTAATGTACTTCATAAATCAGGTCCTCCTACTGCCGTAGACGAAGCGTACACGCTCCGTTCAAAATCACGCATTCGTAAGAGACTAGGTGAGGATCTTAGATGCTTTGATTGACGGTTTAAATGCTTTCAATGTCGTTTAATAGTATATTATCGACGGCATCGCCGTTTGACATGTACAACATGCTCTCCGTTTCCTGTTTCGTAAATTAACGAAGAATATGAGATTTAGGGCATTTTAGTCATTTGTAGGAAGTACGGTTTATACTCATATTTTGCTGACGTGATTGACATGGTTTGTTGTCGCATTAGGGAGTTAGGAATGCTTGCATAATTAGTTTGGCGAAGAGATTCGCCTAGTTGCGCACTTTGGGTCGACATACTATATGTAGACTTAAGTGTGTAGTGTATGTGTTTGTATAAATGCTTGTATTAGTATGTATTGAATTAAATGATGTTATTTGGTAGTTAGAGATTGATTTCTCAGTTAATATGCTGACCTAAATGATTTTCTACATGTTGACCATATGCATGATTCCATTACATGCATGGAATGTATGTGTTTGAAGATTTGCTTAAGTTGAATGTTATAACATGTGTTAACATGCTCACATGATTGTATTTCAATTCCAATACTCTTACATAAACTGCCGATGTGATTCCATAAATGTTTGGGACTAAACTTAGTCCAGGCAGTCAGTAACCGAGCGAATTCGTGGCTGACTGGTCATAGCCAAGAACGACGCGTCGATGAACGTGATTCGTGTTTGGAGTTGGCGGCAGTGGTTAGGCCACGCGAAGTGTTTTACGCACTTCATGTCGTTCGACTTGAGATGCGATCGCTAGTCGAGCTCGTCAAGTAACCCGACTGGCCGATGTATGTTCACCTTGTATGAGTCATAACTACTTGAACCTAGGGTACTGAACTTACCATTGTAAACCCTGTTAACCATGGTACCTTGATCCACGAAGACTCATGAGCTGGGCATGGTGGTATGGGAAACCGTGGTCGAGCTGTCGGCCTACGCTGGGGCCACAAACCTCCCCGTAGTGACCAGTGAGCACCTAGACTCGTGAGCAGATTATGGTGGTATGGGACACTATATTCTAGCTGTCGGCCTACACTGATCAGGCGACGAGTCCTTTGTAGTGACCGCGAGCGTATTCTGAGTCCACGGGAGGCGACGACCCTTCCGTTGCAGTAGAGTATAGTAGGCCTGTATTGATAAGGTGATGGGGGAGCGGTGCAACGAGTGCGAGCAACAGCCCTGGCAGCCCTTGCAGTGACCTACGAAATATACATCGTATGAGATTACTAGGAGCGACGACCCTAGACAGGATCTGTGTTGGGATTGATACAAGGAAAGTACCTTAGTTTCCCAATCCTGCTGTTTGAATGGACTAATAACAACTTGGAAATCATATCACCATAGCATTGTATGTGCCTGGAAGATGTGGAGTACTCTAGGGAGTGTGGCATGCCGCGGTCGTAAGATGTTGCCGTATGAGGGAGATCGTCGGTGAGGGCATACATCACGTCATGTCATCTTGCATTAACAACAGTATTAGGATTGTCTGATTTACTGCTTTACTATTATCGCATGATTGAATTGTGAACATGCTAATCTTTGCTCTATGATTCCACTGAGTCGATCACTCACTCCCACGTTACGGGATGGTATTTGTAACACCCACCAGACCCTGTTGTAGATGCAGGTGAGGCTGAGATTCAGGAAGTGGAGCCAGACATCGACGAGGACCAGGACGAGTTCTCGTACATGCAGTATCACGATGGCTTTCCGTAGGTGACCTGGATCGATGGGACTTCAGTGGGACTATTTTGAACATTACATTTTTGTTCATGTATATGTATATGAGACTCAGAGATGTAGTCATACTTTGGAGACAGATGAGATTTACTTTGTTTTTTCATACAGTGATATATATATTGTTTAGTCTTCCGCTTGCTTTTATCACTGGATCTGAAGTATGAATTGCAGTTTTGGTATACTTTTACTCATGTGAATGCTTTAAATCAGACAACATTGAATCATAATCATTTTTATTGCATAAGTGACGGTCTGGAACTCGGGAGTTGAGTTTATACACGACCCCCGATTTTCAGGGTGTCACAAGTTGGTATCAGAGCATGAATAAGAGTATACTGGGCCTGGGTTATGGTCTCGCGACGTACGCTGTCGCTTCCTTTGACTTAGGTGGGTGCGAGAAGGGTCTATAAACATTTCTAGGACCGCAGATTCGCCATTAGGCGAAGTCTATTCGGATCGATCGCACGATCGAGTCTGTAACGCATCTCGGGTCGCGTAAAGCAACCCGAATAGCTTCTAAGCCGTAGGAAGTCGGGTTGAGACGTCCTATGAACGACTTTAAACCTGCAAAATTGAATCCTTGGGCCGTGGGATGACCACGACTCCTGTAATCAATCGCCAGGGCTTAAAAACCTCGTTTCGCCAAAAATCTTCAAAATTCTTCCTCTAAACACTCTGATATTCATTTCTTTCTTATCCATTTCATGTTAGGCATCAAACCTAATGTGAAAATAATACAAATTAGTACTTTCACAAAATTGTACAGTGAATAGTAAAATTTCATGAAAAATAGCCATAAGGCCATTCTAACTTCACTTTCTTTAGCAAATAAGGATCTAGATGGATGTACTAGCTCCTTATACCCCAAAATCATATGCTGCATCATAGGGTTTTGTATTCGAAATTGTGGAATGGCCCCGGAAAGCCCCGAACACATGTTTGGGCCTATGTAGGTCAAAGTACAATGAACCAGGGGTCGGACCGTACCTTTTTGGGGTCCTTGGACCATGGGGGATCGAACCCATCCGGCCCCACCGACCGGATGCATCACCGGTCGACGATGCATCGCCATACAGGTGGGCCCCTTTGGTGTGGTTTTCGGGCGCACGCCCTAAAGTACCTAGTACATCATCCCCACATAGCTCCCGTCCCACGAAAACCCCCAAAACACACCCCTCCTTCACAAACAGCCCTCCCCTTAGCCCTATTTTCATTTTCCAGCAGCCATTTCCAAATTTCAGCATTCCAAATCGCTTCTAGATCCCTCCTTGGCCAAAACTGACCATCATCCATCATTTCTTGGGAGTTGGCAGCCCTTCCTCTTGAAGATTTCGTCATTTGGAGCTCCAAAAACTTCCAAATTGAGCTGAAATCGTGAGGTGCTCCATTCCACTTTTTTGTTTTCATTTCTCCCTGAAAATACACTCCTGGGAAGCTTGAAGCATCCCTCTACGATGTCTAGATTTCCTTTTTCCATATTGGAGAGCCACTTCTCCGCATTTTTGTCATTTTCCATGGCTTTCGTGGAAGCCATTTTAGGCCTTTTATCACTCTCATCCATCATATCTTTGATGGGTAAGAGGAAAACTGCAACAGACGAGGCTGGGCCAAGCCGCCCTGCTCAATCGAGAAGACCGCAGGGTGGTGCCGCAAGTTCAAGCGCCGCCGCAGGTCCAGCTGCAGTCCTGGAGTGCCGTACAAAGCGGGATTTGGATCCCCATGCACACCTTGGGCGAGCAATTTTATCAGAGATGTCTCTTGACCAATACACTGATCGCAAAGTGTTATTTGAGGCGGACGTAGATGGACGACTATTCGACGAATATCTGTTGTTCAAACGCATTGAAGCTGCGCATTAGGGTCCGATCTTTGAAGCTCGCGCTCGTGCTAATGTGAGCACCGTTCGTGCCTTCTACGCTAGTATACAGAATCCTACCTTGGAGCTTTTGCAGTTCAAAATCCCTTTTGGTAGAGATCGGATGGCTACGATCGATGTTCGGTTGATTGCGCGACTTCTCAACGTGCCTCTTGGTGATGTGCATCCTAGTGAGAAGAATCTGAGGACTAGACGTGAACGAGATCGCCGCACCAGGTTTCTGTGCGGTAAGTTGGTTCCATGGCAGCCTAATAATAGCCTCAAGGCGACGTATATGTCTGAGAATTTGCGCCTGCTGCACCATATCTGTACGTACAATGTTTATCCCAGGTCGACGAACCGCATTGAATGTACACGCCTTATGGTCGATTTCTTATATCTGGTGGCCCATGGAGAGAACGTATGTGTAGCCACTTTCATCTTACGGCAGATAGTCCTCATAGCTAAGTCAAGAAGAACATCCGAATCACTTCCTTTTGGCCGACTGGTTTGCAAAATCGCCCTCGAGTTTGCTTACAGACTTGGGCCGAAAATGCTAGTTTCGATTCATAGTATTGATGAGTCGACAATGGTCAAGATGAAGATTAGGTCACAATACCGTGAAAATCAACTTAAAAAGGATAGTGAGGATGACTTTGATGATGAGGAAGATCAAAGCAAAGAAGAACCTAGAACAGAGGTTCAGGAAGAAGCTCAGGAAGAGGCAGAAGAGGAGGCTCAGGATACAGATGAGAGCCCTCCTCCTTCTGTGCAGGCTACTATCGACGATCGCATTGCTCGGATGGAGGAGAGTCAGACCGCTTTGCGAAGGGAAGTCCAAGAACTTCGCGCAGAAGTCGCGGATGCCAAGGCCGTTACAAAGAAGAAACTCGGCAAGGTGACTCGCACCTTGAAGGCGATCCTGTGTTGCTTGCAGGATAAGGGTGCTCCTCCTCCGTCACCAGACTCTGACTAGCGATGCGATCTTTGATGTTATTATCAGTAGTTAGTCATTTCCTGCTTTATGTGTGTAAGCCTGTTAGGGCTAGTGCTTTGCTCATGTTGCTGTTGCTTAACTGTCTTAATTCCCATGTATTTCTCGTCATGATGCTTGTAAGGATATATCCCTTGTATTGTGACAATTTTGATTAATTGAAATGCATGGAATGCCTTTGACTCCTTGTGTGAATGATTGTGGTGTATTTGTGCAATTGAGACTGACAAGGTTGTGCCCTATTTTGAATATAGGGAATGCCGCCTAAGACTACGCGGAGCACGGCTCGGCTTGCATTGACTGAGCATATGGATCAGACTCCTTCGCAGTCTGGCACCCATGCGGACCCTGCTGTGGGCCCGATTCCTGAGACATTTCGAGCGTCTCAGCCTGCTGCTGGTCCTACAGTTGGATCACCGCCATTTACACCGTCAGTCAGAGAGCCACATCGTGCATCTACTTCGACACAGCATCTGCCACATCCTTCTCCATCTCCTGACAGATTCGAGCAGATGATGGCTATGATGCTGCAGCAGCAGCAGCTTCTGACTACCATCGTGGGGACATTAGCCCAGGGTGGGGGTGCGGCTCCATCTACTCCACCTGCACCACCTGCGCATCCAGCTGAGGATGCCTATACATACGCCCGGGATGAGGACATGGCTCATCCTGCGCCGCCTGCTTACCCTGCGGGGAATCCCACTGATACACGGAGCCTATTGGAGCTATTTCAGCGCTTACGGCCTCCTACTTTCACGGGTTCTCACAGACCCGAGGAGGCTGAGTACTGGCTCGACCGGGTGTCGAAGATTTTACGGATGTTGCATTGCACCGAGGCCGAGCAGGTAGAACTGGCTACATTCCTGTTTGATAGAGAGGCCAGCATGTGGTGGGATAGCGTAATGCGGACCGTTGCCGCAGACTTTGTATGGACGTGGACAGCGTTTGAGTTCCACTTCCATGAGAAGTATTATCCCCAGACTTACAGGCACGACAGGGAGAATGAGTTTCTCCACCTCAGACAGGCAGCTATGACAGTTACAGAGTATGAGCATCGGTTCACGGAGTTGGGCAGGTACGTCTCGACGATTTTGGCTGATGAGCAGATGCCCATACGGTGCTTTTTGGAGGGTTTGCGACCGGATATTCGGTCGAAGATGTGTTGTGTTAACATTCCCTCTTATGCGGAGTTGATTCACATGTCTATGCGGGCAGAGCAGGATGTGGATCGACTTGCGCGATCTCGTGGCCCGGTTGCTTCTAGGCCGCGACCAGACCTGCAGGACAGGCCCCTCGCGGGCAAGAGGCCTCGCATTGATCCTCCTACTAGGACTACGGCGCCTGTACCACCGTTTCAGTGCCCTGATTTGACATGTACATACTGTGGGAGGTCAGGCCACTTGGCGCAGAGCTGCTTTTCTAGGATGCGGGACAGTGGGTTCTCGCCGTCGCAGAAGATTGACTGTGTACGTCCACAGGCGATATCAGCACCGCCTATACGGTCAGCTCCTGCGCATCCTTCTTTTAGACACAGATCAGACAGCCTCCACAGCCCTTGACACAGCAGCCGAACCGGTCACAGCAGGCTCGGGTTCATGCATTGACAGTTGAGGCAGCTGCGACGGGCACTTCTCAGCATTCGGCCTTCGAGGTCACTGCCCATATTGGAGGTACTCCTATTCTCGTGATGGTGGACACTGGATCCACGATTTCTTTGATATCGCGTGCTATTGTCAGACGTCTTAGCTTACACACCATTACTATGGATGGGGTGCGGGTTTATACAGCTCATGGGTCCTTTACAAATGCCACCTAGATGTGTGAGGGTTGTTTGGTGGATCTGGGGGGCAAGACGATGGCTTTAGATCTCGTCGTCGACCCTGCTCTTTATTATCTCGACGTCATTCTTGGCATGGACTGGTTAACTGCAGCGAGAGCCGAGATTGACTGCGAGACTCGTATAGTCACAGCGTACGAGCCTGAGGGTGCATCCTTCACATTTTCAGTGCGGGTAAATCTCCCTTTCCGCATACTTAGCTACGCCACTTTATTGGGCGACGCTGGTGCCCAGGTACTTGAGCATACGCCAGTTGTTTCCGAGTTCGGGGATCTGTTCAGGAAGATCCCTGGTTTACCGCCCTATCGAGAGATCGATTTCACTATCGATCTGGTTCCTGGATCTACTCCCGTCTCACTGCCGACGTATCGCATGGCACCATGTGAGATGGAGGAGTTGAGGACGCAGATTGATGGTCTGCTAGAGCTTGGCCTTATACAGCCTAGCGTGTCTCCTTGGGGAGCACCGATCTTGTTAGTGAGGAAGAAGGATGGTTCGATGCGATTGTGTATTGATTATCGCAGGCTGAACCAGCTCACAGTGAAGAACAAGTACCCTTTGCCCAGGATCGATGACTTGTTCGATTAGCTGAGAGGAGCGCAGTACTTCTCGAAGATTGATCTTCAGTCAGGTTATCATCAGCTGCGTGTCAGGAATGAAGACGTGCAAAAGACAGCATTCAGGACCAGTTTTGGCCACTACGAGTTCCTCGTGATGTCGTTCGGTCTCACGAACGCACCAGCCGTGTTCATGGATATGATGAACTGGGTATTTCGGCCTTTCCTCTATCGATTCGTCATTGTATTCATTGATGACATTTTGGTGTACTCTAGGAGTCGAGAGGAGCACGAGGAGCACTTGCGTTTGGTCCTGGATACGCTCAGACAGCATCAGTTGTTCGCACAGTACAAGAAGTGCAACTTCTGGAAGCAGGAGGTGAAGTTTCTGGGACATGTGGTGTCCAAGGATGGCATGGCAGTTGACCTGTCTAAGGTAGCTGCGGTGCAGGACTGGGTGCAGCCTGGTTCTGTCACTGAGGTGAGGAGTTTCTTGGGTCTCGCTGGCTACTATCGGCGCTTCATACGGGACTTCTCGAAGATCGCGAGACCCTTATCTCAGTTGACACGGAAGGACGTGAAGTTCGCCTGGAATGATAAGGCGGAGTCAGCTTTTCAGGAGCTGAAGGACAGACTTACGTCCACCCCTGTGCTAGTATTGCCAGAGCAAGGGGTTAGATACACTATATACACTGACGCGTCTAGCGTTGGTTTGGGTTTTGTCCTTATGCAGAGGGACGGGGTAATTTCGTATGCCTCGAGACAATTAAGGAAGCATGAGGAGAATTACCCTACATACGACCTAGAGTTGGCAGCCGTTATATTAGCACTGAGACTCTGGAGACATTACCTCTACGGAGAGGAGTTCGAGCTCTTTTGCGACCACAAGAGCCTCAAGTACATATTCACGCAGCGAGACTTGAATATGAGGCAGCGGCGATGGATGGAGACGTTGAAGGACTTCAAGTTTGAAGTCTCTTACCATCTTGGGAAGGCGAACCTTGTGGCTGATGCGTTGAGCAGCAAGAAGGCGATAGAGTTTGCGGCTCCGCTGATGGTTGCCGAGTGGGATATGGTTGAGTTTTTGCGAGACTTTGAGCAGAAACTCACTGTAGAGGAGCCGTTTGAGTTCATCGCACATGTACAGGTGCGATCTCAGATCGATGACCGAGTCATCGAGGCGCAGAGGGACGATGCGCATCTTACTGAGCTTCGAGAGCAGGCCAGTGATGATGCTGACGCCGACTGGCGAGTTGGTATGGATGGGGGCTTACGTTACCGTGGCCGCCTGTGCGTCCCAGATGTCCCTGACTTGAGACGAGAGATTCTCGAGGCTGCGCATTCTACTAGACTCGCGATGCATCCAAGCAGCATAAAGATGTATCGTGACGTGAAGAGGACGTATTGGTGGGAAGGTATGAAGACCCACATAGCTGAGTTCGTGTCCCGTTGTCTCACTTGTCAGCAGGTGAAGGCAGAGCATCGCCGACCACCTGAACTTTTGCAGCCTATGCCGATTGCAGAGTGGAAGTGGGATTTCATTTCCATGGACTTCATTTTTGGGTTGCCGAAGACGAGGAAGGGACATGATTCCATTTGGGTGATCGTCGAACGATTGACGAAGTCGACGTACTTCCTACCGATCAGAGTTACGAACTCTGCAGACGAGCTGGCTAGATTGTACATCAGAGAGATTGTGCGTCTGCATGGAGTTCCGTTGGAAATCGTGTAGGACAGAGACACGCGGTTCACTTCTATCTTCTGGACTCGCATTCAGGAGGCTATGGGTGTGAAGTTGAAGTTCAGTACTGCCTTCCACCCACAGACAGACGGACAGACAGATCGGGTGAACTAGATCTTGGAGGACATGTTGTGAGCTTGCGCATTGGACTTCAAGGACAGTTGGGATGATTGTCTTGCATATGGGGAGTTTGCGTACAACAACAGCTTCCAGGCGAGTATCGGTATGGCACCTTATGAGGCGCTGTATGGGCGACCTTGTCGCGCACTACATTGCTGGTTAGAGGTCGGTGAGCGTATCTTGATTGGCCCAGAGTTGGTGCAGGCGACGTCAGAGAAGATTGATATTATTCGACGTCGGCTTCTTACACGGCAGAGTAGACAGAAGAGTTATGCCGATACGAGACGACGACCACTAGAGTTCACAGTTGGGGATCATGTGTTTTTGCGAGTTTCCCCTATGAAGGGAGTCCTTCGGTTCGGGAAGAAGGGGAAGCTGGCACCGCGATTCATTGGTCCATTCCAGATCCTCGATCGTGTGGGAGCGGTGGCTTACCGATTGGCTTTACCCATGCCTCTCGCGAGCGTTCACAACGTATTTCATGTTTCTATGCTGAAGAAGTACGTTGCTGATCCTTCCCATATCATCAGATGGGAGCAGGTGCAGTTAGGAAAGGATGTTACATATATCCTGCGATCGACACGTATCATAGACAGGAAGGAGCAGGTACTGCGTAGCAAGGTGATTCCCCTTGTGAAGGTATTATGGACGCATCACTCTGAGGAGGAGGCTACCTGGGAGACAGAAGCCGAGATTAGAAAGAACTACCCACGGCTTCTCGAGGAGTACGAAAAGGTACAAATTTCGAGGATGAAATTATTTGTTAAGGGGGGTAGATTATAACGCCCGTGAAAAATCCGTACTTGGGCTCGAGTACCAACTCGACCCGAAATCGTGTAGAATTAATTTCCATGGAAATTAAGCGTAAGTTAGCTAGCGCAACGCTAGAGTAGCTGGGAAATAGTCACTGATCACTTTAAATACGTTCTACAAGACCCAAATCGAGTAGAACAAACAACTCTACAATACTCTATAACCTCGGATCAAACTCTAAGCGGGTTTGTTCTCTGGACCACTTTGAATTCTTGTATTGGATTTAGACCGCGCGTCGAAAGTCCGATACTTCTTATCTTAGACCGTTAGAACCGCCCAGCTGGACTTGACAATCATTTCGAAAATCAAGTCAAACCGATAATCACAGACTGTTTCATTGAGCTCAGACTGAAGAGACCGCGAATAGGGACAGAATTGGAATTTCAAATTCAAATCTGGCACACGACTTGACGCGTCAGTATTAAGCGTTCTGACCGTCAGAATTCATCTAGATTACACCCTCGGATCAGGAAAAATTTCTATTTTATATCATGAGACTTTCAGCCCTGATCTACGTGCGGTGACCGCTGAATTGAAACTGGTCCGCCACGTGCGATCTGCTAACCCTACCAGACTGAAAACTTAATACGTGCTATATCTGGTACGCATGAGCTTAAGTCCGATTGCAATCGACCAGGGGACCACCAGAAAGCAACTTTCGGACCGAAACAGCCCCGAAATGGATAGGCACCAAGTAAACTTCGTTCCGGAGCCTGTTTCCGGCATTTTTAAGCTTATAAAAGGGGTTGAAACCCTCATTCCTCTCTCCCATCCGAAAATTGCAAACCCTAGCTTTGGGAGAGAGAAAAGGAGAGAGTTTGAGAGAGAGAGTGGAAGGGATTTTTCCCGTCTCCGAGCCACCGACTGCTAGTGCTTCAGCAACTCTTCCCAATCACCTGGCTGGTGATTTCTCCACTTTTTCAGGTATAAAATAACCCTAGAACTTGCTGATTTAGGGTTTACCTAGATTCATAGCGTGTTAGCTAACGTACTTCATAAATCAGGTCCTCCTACTGCCGTAGACGAAGCGTACACGCTCCGTTCAAAATCACGCATTCGTAAGAGACTAGGTGAGGATCTTAGATGCTTTGATTGACGGTTTACAATGCTTTCAATGTCGTTTAATAGTAGATTATTGACGGCATCGCCGTTTGACATGTACAACATGCTCTCCGTTTCCTGTTTCGTAAATTAACGAAGAATATGAGATTTAGGGCATTTTAGTCATTTGTAGGAAGTACGGTTTATACTCATATTTTGCTGACGTGATTGACATGGTTTGTTGTCTCATTAGGGAGTTAGGAATGCTTGCATAATTAGTTTGGCGAAGAGATTCGCCTAGTTGCGCACTTTGGGTCGACATACTATATGTAGACTTAAGTGTGTAGTGTATGTGTTTGTATAAATGCTTGTATTAGTATGTATTGAATTAAATGATGTTTGTGGTAGTTAGAGATTGATTTCTCAGTTAATATGCTGACCTAAATGATTTCCTACA
This sequence comes from Magnolia kwangsiensis, assembly GCA_037074715.1. Lineage (NCBI taxonomy): Eukaryota > Viridiplantae > Streptophyta > Magnoliopsida > Magnoliales > Magnoliaceae > Magnolia > Magnolia kwangsiensis. The sequence goes on along the minus strand of CM073586.1, from coordinate 46,412,089 downwards.
TGTTGACCATATGCATGATTCCATTACATGCATGGAATGTATGTGTTTGAAGATTTGCTTGAGTTGAATGTTATAACATGTGTTAACATGCTCACATGATTGTATTTCAATTCCAATACTCTTACATAAACTGCCGATGTGATTCCATAAATGTTTGGGACTAGACTTAGTCCAGGCAGTCAGTAACCGAGCGAATTCGTGGCTGACTGGTCATAGCCACGAACGACGCGTCGATGAACGTGATTCGTGTTTGGAGTTGGCGGCAGTGGTTAGGCCACGCGAAGTGTTTTACGCACTTCATGTCGTTCGACTTGAGATGCGATCGCGCTAGTCGAGCCCGTCAAGTAACCCGACTGGCCGATGTATGTTCACCTTGTATGAGTTATAACTGCTTGAACCTAGGGTACTGAACTTACCATTGTAAACCCTGTTAACCATGGTACCTTGATCCACGAAGACTCATGAGCCGGGCATGGTGGTATGGGACACCGTGGTCGAGCTTTCGGCCTACGCTGGGGCCACAAACCTCCCCATAGTGACCAGTGAGCACCTAGACTCGTGAGCAGATTATGGTGGTATGGGACACTATATTCTAGCTGTCGGCCTACACTGATCAGGCGACGAGTCCTTTGTAGTGACCGCGAGCGTATTCTGAGTCCACGGGAGGCGACGACCCTTCCGTTGCAGTAGAGTACAGTAGGCCTGTATTGATAAGGTGATGGGGGAGCGGTGCAACGAGTGCGAGCAACAGCCCTGGCAGCCCTTGCAGTGACCTACGAAATATACATCGTATGAGATTACTAGGAGCGACGACCCTAGACAGGATCTGTGTTGGGATTGATACAAGGGAAGTACCTTAGTTTCCCAATCCTGCTGTTTGAATGGACTAATAACAACTTGGAAATCATATCACCATAGCATTGCATGTGCCTGAAAGATGTGGAGCACTCTAGGGAGTGTGGCATGCCGCGGTCGTAAGATGTTGCCGTATGAGGGAGATCGTCGGTGAGGGCATACATCACGTCATGTCATCTTGCATTAACAACAGTATTAGGATTGTCTGATTTACTGCTTTACTATTATCGCATGATTGAATTGTGAACATGCTAATCTTTGCTCTATGATTCCACTGAGTCGATCACTCACTCCCACGTTACGGGATGGTGTTTGCAACACCCACCAGACCCTGTTGTAGATGCAAGTGAGGCTGAGATCCAGGAGGTGGAGCCAGACATCGACGAGGACTAGGACGAGTTCTCGTACATGCAGTATCACGATGGCTTTCCGTAGGCGACCTGGATCGATGGGACTTCAGTGAGACTAGTTTGAACATTACATTTTTGTTCATGTATATGTATATGAGACTCAGAGATGTAGTCATACTTTGGAGACAGATGAGATTTACTTTATTTTTTCATACAGTGATATATATATTGTTTAGTCTTCCGCTTGCTTTTATCACTGGATCTGAAGTATGAATTGCAGTTTTGGTATACTTTTACTCATGTGAATGCTTTAAATCAGACAACATTGAATCATAATCATTTTTGTTGCATAAGTGACGGTCTGGAACTCGGGAGTTGAGTTTATACACGACCCTCGATTTTCAGGGTGTCACAAGATCTAATTGGCCGGTGTCAACTAGGCATGAGGCATGACCAAGACGAGTACCATAGCTTCGGAACACCTTAGAAGGTGTTGAATTAAAAAAAGGTTTTATTGAAAAGGGGCTTTCAAAAAATGATCATTCATTAGCCCTTTTAAGAAAGATGTCTGGTTTTGCAGCTCATGTGTAAAGGAAGAATGAGAGTGCCTAAGAACAACCAATGAAGGGCCGTTATTAGGCATCTTCAACCTATTTAAGGGCCTCAGCTGCAGACAACCATGAGACAATGGAGGCAAGATAGGAGAAGGTCATATGAAGGTTGGTTGTTGCTGGAAGAATCCTCTAAAGCTGACCCTCGAGTTTAGCCAAAGCCTCGGTTAATTTGTGCACCTAGTTGGTTTATTACATTACTTCATGTGTCATGCAGTTTATCTTACCCTTAAAAAGTTGAAGACCCAAGACAAAAGAGGACGTGGAGCATCAAGAAATAAAGAACATGTAAATAAGGTGCCCTGGTGATCCTAACCTTAACTCAAAACAACCCCATCACTTCTAAATGATCCTAATCTTAATAAGTAGACATTGTTGATCATTCCTTAGCCTTAGATGCTTTATTGGAACATGATTAGGTAATAAGAGGTACAAAGCTACTATGAAATCGTATGCCTAAAACAATAGTTTTAAGTGGTTCTCGACCACATCAACAAGCTGTCGATGGGACTCGATGAAATCGAAGAATCACTTGATCAGAACAAAGAATGAGTCCAGCAACCAAATTGATAATTTCTAGATTTTCTCGATAGGATTGATAATGGGTTTGAACCTATCAAAGGACATTCGATCTCATTGCAGGCCCTTTCGATCCTATCAATAGAGCCATTAATTAGCTATTTTATAGCCATTATAACTAAATTTATTATAAAAAGACATTCGATTCTTGGGAAAAATGATATAATTTTTGTGTAATATAAGCTTATGAGATTCCCCACTCATATCCTACATTCCAAGGCTAAAAAACCTTGAGATAAAATCATCTTCCTTTTGATTGATCACCTGAAAGAGGATTCTAACCTCAATGAGGAAGATGAACTTAGTCTCTACCTTGTTCTAGAGATTAGAATTGAACCAATAGTTAAATAATTTTCTAAACAATCTGGAACACCCATATAGGTGAATCCCATAAGAAATTATAACTTTCCCATTAGTTGTAGGATATTTACCCAACCTCTTATCACCTTGGTCACCTCAATGGAGCATCGCATGCAATGTGTTTGATCTTAGATCCGAAGCCTTAAAACATGAAAGTGTATCAATCAAGCAACAATCAGGGGAGTAAAAAAAGAGCTAATTAAAACATGAAAGTGTATCAATCAAGCAAACCAAAATGATGTATCAAATGGGCTCAATTCAAAAAGTGTTAATTAGTCAATCCATACTCTCTTTCCTTTGTATGATTGAGGGTAAGAGTTTGTAATCCAAACTTGATAGATTCTTGTATAGGACTAAGACTCTTGTGTAAGATTGAATTCACTGGACACGAATGTGTATGTATTAGTCTCTGTGGGAGCCTCCAGTGGAAGTAAACCTATGTTCTTAGAATGAGACCGAGGTTGTTAGTTAGCCGATTGAAAACTAACTAATGTCTCTTACAGGAGCCTTTCACGTTAACTAGATAAGTTCTTGTGTAGGACTGCAGTCCTTGTGTAAGGCTTTAAAGGTTAGAGGTGAACCTGATTTAAACTCTCCAATAATGAAATTCGATACACTCATGAGTTGAGTGCATCCATTGGGAGTTTAGTAGGAAAATCTAACCATTATACATGCTTGTATTTGTGATTGTCATTTGAGCACTTGTTTAATTATACTAATGTGATTGATTAATGATTTATATGCATGTATGATCAGATTAATGTTAGGAGTTAATAGTTAGCACATCTCTCATACATATGTACACTACCATATATAGACTAGTTGCTTGAATGATATATTTATTGTAGTTTATGTGATTGGACCCTTTATTGGTTAAGAAGTTTTAGATTTAATTACTTAGTATAAAATGATATATTAGTTTAAGTAAACAATTGTGTATTAATTGGCAAAAAAAATTCAGTCCTAATTACTCTATTTAGGACATAGCTTTCATTCATTAGCTTCGCCAAGCTTCCGCATATAGTCGTGGTATTCTACACCATATACAATTTCACCGTTGCTTATCTTGATACTCTATCATTTTAAGAAAAGCTCAATTATACTATCGCATTGCCTCACTAATGCGCGAATCACCTGAAGTAAAAAAAAAATAAAAATACAAAAGCTAATGTGTAGTGCTAGAATTCGAGATATCCAATAATCCCTTTTGACCATAATATGACTTCCCATTTTCCATCTCACAACCCAAATCAAAACATACGACACTGCATATTCTAAGAATATCGACAACTTATACGGACACACATATCTTCACTGTATTGTTCTACTACTTTTTCTTCTTCTTCTTCTCTCTCTCTCTCTCTCTCTCTCTCTCTCTCTCTCTTAACACCCTGAAAATCGAGGGTCGTGTATAAACCCGACTCCCGAGTTCCAGACTATTACTTATGCAAAAAATATGATTATAATTCAATGTTGTCTGAGTTAAAGCATTCACATGAGTAAGATCATACCAAAACTGCAATTCATACTCCAGATCCAGTGATAAAACGCAAGTGGAAGACTGAAGAATATATATATATCACTGTATGGAAAATAAAATAAATCTCAAACTGTCTCCAAAGTATGAATACATCTCTGAGTCTCATATACATGTAATAAAACACAAATCAAAATGTCATAAGGTCCAACTAGCATGTCCCGCCGATCCAGGTCACCTATGCAAAGCCGTCGTAGAACTGCATATACGAGAACTCATCCTGATCCTCTTAATAATCCGGCTGAGCGTCCTGAATCGCCTCATCACCTGCATCTAAAACAGGGTCTGGTGGTGTTGCAAACACCGTCCCGTAACGTGTGAGTGAGTGATCAACTCAATGGAATAATAGAGCAAAGATTAGCATGTTATCAAATCAATCACGTGATAATAGTAAAGCAATCAATCAAACATTCCTAGATACTATTGTTAATGCATACATGAAATGACATGATGGATGCCGTCACCGACATACTCCCTCATACGGCACCATCTTACGCCCACGGCATGCTTGCATTCCTCAGTGCTCCACATCTTCTAGGCACATGCAATGCGATATGGATAATGATTACCGAGTTGTTATTAGTCCTTTCATTCAGCAGTATTGGGAAACTAAGGTACTTCTCTTATATCAATCCCAACACAGATCCTGTCTAGGGTCATCACTCCTAGAAATCTCATACGATATTATATTTGTAAGTCGCTGCAAGGACTGTTGCTCGCACTCGTTGTACCGCTCCCCCATCACCTTATCAATACAGGCCTAATGTACTCTCGTCACTACGGAAGGGTCGTCGCCTCCCGTAGACTCAGAATACGCTCGCGGTCACTACAAAGGACTCGTCACCTGATCAGTGTAGGCCGACAGCAAGAATATAGTATCCCATACCATCATAATCTGCTCACGAGTCATAGGTGCTCACTGGTCACTACAGGGAGGTTTGTGACCCCAGCGTAGGCCGACAGCTCGACCACGGTGTCCCATACCACTATGCCCGGCTCATGAGTCTTTATGGATCAAGGTATCATGGTTAATAGGGTTTCCAATGGTAAGTTCAGTACCCTAGGTTCAAACAGTTATGACTCATATAGGGTGAACATACAATGGCCAGTCGGGTTACTTGACAGGCATGACTAATACGAGCGCATCTCAGGTTAAATGACATGAAGTGCATAAAACACTTCGCGTGGCCTAACCACTGCCGCCAACTCAAAACACGACTCGCGTTCATCGACGCGTCCTTCGTGGCAAATAGAAGCCAACCACAAATTTGATCCATTACCGCCTGCTTGGACTAACATATAGCCCCAAACACTTGAATATCAACATCAGTAATCATGTGAGAGTAACAGAAATGAAATACAACAATGTAAGCATGTTGACACATGTTATAACATACAACTTAAGCAAATCATCCAACACATGCATTTCATGTATATAATGAAATCAATACATATAGCCAACATGATGGAAATCATTTACATCAGCATATTACTTGAGAATTCAATCTCAAAACTCATTCACAACACCATCTACTCAATACATACTAATACAAACATTTATACAAACACTTAGCCTACACACTTTAGTCTACATAGCGTATATCGACTCAAAGTGCGCATTTAGACGAATCTCTTCGCCAAACCGATCATGCAAGCATTCCTAATATCCTAACATGACAAATAACCATAGCAAACATTTCAGCAAAATGTGAATGTAAACAGTATTTCCTACAAATGACTAAAATGCCCTAAATATCATATTTTCCATACGTTTACGAAACAGAAAACGGATAGCATGTTGTACATGTCAAACGGCGTTGCCGTCGATAATCTACTATTAAACAACATTGAAAGCTTTGAAATCAGTCAATCAAAGCTTCTAAAATCCTCACCTTTTTGCCCTATACGTGTATCGTTTCGAACGGAACGTATACGCTTCGTCAACAGTGTAACGACGACCTAATGGACAAGATGTATAAGCTTCGCTATTTAAATCGATGGAATCCTAAATCAGCAAGTAGTTAGGGTTTTTCTTACCTAGAAGTGTGTTGAAATCACCAACAAAGTGATTTGAATGCGGTCCTTAAGCACATGTAGTAGCTACAGCAAGTGGTGGGAAATCTCTCCCACAAGTCTCTCACTTTCTCTCACTTTCTCTCTCTTCCAATCTAGGGTTTCTAGCAAATTCGGATGGGAGAGATATGTGAGGATTTAAGGCCCTTATATAGCCTAAAATCTAACCTTTTTAGACTTAGGAACAAGGTATACTTGGGTTATAACCAAATCGGGGCTGTTTCGATCCAAAAGAGCATTTCGGGATGTCACCTGGCCGAACGCGATCGGACTAAAGCTCATGGTCACTGGATGTTGCTCACACCAAGTTTTTAGTCCGGTAGAGTTTGCAAATCGTGCGTGGCGGTCCAATTTCAGTTTAGCGGTCATCGCACCTAAATCAGGTTTACAAGTCTCATGATATGAAGGAGAAATTTTTCCTGATCCGAGGGTAAAATTTGGCTGAATTCTGACGGTCAGAACGTTTAATAATATCACGCAAAGTCTCGTGCCAGATTAGGATTTAAATTCCCAAATCTTACCCATTTCTCACCCTCTTCACTCCAGGCTCAATGAAATAGCCTCTGAACGTCGGTTGGGCTTGATTTTCGACATGATTGTCAAGTCCAGCATAGCGGTCATAACGGTCTAAGATTGTAGGTATCGGACTTTCAGCGCGCGGTCTAAATCTAATACGAAGTTTCAAAAGGTTCCTGAGAGCAAACGGGTTTAGAGTTTGATCCTAGGTTTCAGGGCATTATAGCGTCATTGATTCTACAAGTTTTGAGTCTTGCAGAATGTATTTAAAGTGTTCAGGGATAATTTCACAGCTACTCTAGCGTAATGCTAGCTAAGTAATGCTTAATTTCTAAAGGAATTAATCCTACGTGATTTCTGGTCGAGTTGGTAGTCGAGTCCCTGTACGAATTTTTTCGAGACGTTACACACTCTCTCTCTCTTATTTCTCTTGCTTAAGGTCATGGAAACTAGCTTAGAGTGGCTTAACATAGTAATATTGTAAGTTCTCCTGTATCTCCCTAAAATTGTAAGGCCCTATAAAATAGAAACTGTGTAACACGGGTGAAAAGTGGGATCTTTTACTCCTTCTATTTCCGTAATCGAGGCCCTTATCAAGAGTTTGCAGTGCAAATCAACTATATGAGTCCCCTGAGTCAAGGAATCCTGTGATTTCTAGCCTTCTACGCGATTATAAGGGTTCTATTCAACCGTAAAACATAAAGCCAATCTTAGCTAGTGTTGACTAGTCAATGAAAAATGCATTTGCATGGGAAGCAATCCCACATGTAACGCAAACCTCGTGAGTATAAACTCAAAAAAGCAGTCCTAGTAAGGATAAGTGAGGTTCGTGCTTCGACGTCTGCCCAAAGGAGGGCATTCACAACCTACTCGAGATATGCGATGAGTACTTAATGTATGCTTTTGGGCTCTGTTACCACGTGTAATGATTATACTGTAGTCATTGTTCTGGACTTCATGCCTTCTCATGCTACGAAGTGTTAAAACATGTTAATGCCTATGAAATGCTTGTGATGAATATGACAAGTATGTATGTCAAATGATTAGCACGCGCATCAATAGAGTAGCTATGTATAATAATTAATGAAAGCAAATCTGGAAATTAGAGATAGCATTACGAATAAGGATTAGGCCAAGTATACCACTAATTATAAACAAGCCAAATGAGCTGTGGGCTGTGGGTCGCGGAATAAGCCACGAGCAATGTAAATATGCTATAGGCCATTAAAAGAGATCATGAGCACATAAATGGGCTACAGAAGGAGCATATGGCGTGGGAATAGGCTGACCAAGTGAGCCGAGCACTAGTTGTAAAACAGGCAATAAAAGGGGCCGGTTGTTGACAACAAGCAGGCCTAAACCTGGACTGCGTCCTGGGGTCCGGATTCGAAAGTTAAATGGGCCTTCATATAATGGACATCAAACTGTCCACCTGTAACTCGGACGTCAGGTGGACTGAAGATAATCTAATGGGCTTGGGATTAGGTAGGCAGCAAGCCCATCAGGTGAGCTTATGAGCCTTTCAAGTGTGCTGTTGTTCAAACATATCAGCTGTGAATGGTCAATTGAGCCACAAGCTAGGCAGGTGGGCCATAACAACTAAATGGTCATGAACCGAACAGATAAGAGTATGGGCCGTCAAAGTGGGCGTTGGGCTGCCCAAGTCATTGAATATGACAGATGGTATCAATCGTACGGTTGTGATGAACAGTCCAGACTGCAATGGACAACCATTGAAATCAACATGGTCCACCATGTAAATGGGGCTGACGTAGAAGGCATGCATGCCGTTCCACACGTGTGCAGGGGCCATGAGCAGCTGATATGTTAGCAAGCAAGTGTCAGCAGCTGTTACATGATGCTGGACACGTGCTGCAGACTCCAAACGGCTACAACTTCGGTGAGAACAGAGCAGTTGCTGATGGACAGTTGAAGATGATATGCTAGCCCTGGCCTACTAGATGGACGGTTGAATGAATGGTAAATAGATCCAAGATTTGGACTGTAAATCTGACATCTAACAAGATCGCACGTTCATCCGATGGGCTACGCATGAGGAACATGCCACGGGATGAATAGCTCTGATTATGAGAAGGGAGACTCGTACCTAGCTAAACAACCGCTGCTATGATTGGAGAAGATGAACAGTAGCTTCTGCAGATGAAGGGTGATCGGCGTTCCTTATGGAGGGATTATTGATCAGCAACTCACGTAAGGAGGTGATTGGGATGAAGCAGATAATACCTCATGCAGAGCAGCAGCGTTCTCTGTTGATCGGACCATAATTGGTCCCTAGATATGATCTGGAGTATTGAATCTATTGTCTGGAGAAGCTTGGTTTGAAATCTCTGTAAATTATTGGAACAAGATCTGATATCAGATCTGGATAATCCTGGGCCATAATCTGATCTTGATCACCATTGCTGGATGACAATCCGAACCGGCTGGATATTGATTTACAGTTGCTCGGCAATCACGCTCTGGAATAGTTGATCTCGATCGTAACCTGGAAGTGCCGATCTCGATCTCTGCTTTCAATGTTGTTAGATGCGATTTGCTCTCAAGTCCGGATAATTTCGGAATGTGAATGCTGTCCACGATCTATGCTTGCTGGCCGTTGATCATGGTCACCAATCATGGGATGCCGATCATTAGCCATCTGATTATGTGACCCAGGGAAGGACGTGAGGATGTGATGAGGTCGATCACCATCTTCCTCAAGGGGATAACTACTCCGAATCCATGGAGCTTCCGTGGACTCTCACTGAGATACCCCGTGATTGGGTTTTCCTCCTCAGTTCAGAGGAGAGATAGTGCTGCTGGTTGAAAATCGGAGTGTTTCATTGCGCTGCTCAACCAGTTGAATGGACTGCTAGACTAGTCTAGGGAGTTGCTCGACTAGTCGAGGGTCAGTCAATTCAAAGTCTAGCGAGCTCAGTTTTCTAGCCTCGACCAATCGAGGGCCTAGCTCGACCAGTCGAGTAAACAATACTCGATCAGTCGAGGGTTACACAGATTTGTGCTAATTTTGTACAGACTGCATAAATTGGAGGTGGTTTTGCAGAGGTGCGAAGGGAAAGTTGCCTAAACTATAAATAGAGGTCCTTAGGGCTTTTCTAGGCATTGAGAAGGCTTTCTAAAGCTATTTTGTTAAGGGTTTTTACGACCAAGGTGAGAGAGAGAGAGAGAGCTTGTGGAAGGGAGTTTTCGTAGTCGATGTCTCATCGCTTCTACGTCATCATGATCGGTGAAATCTCTTCATTTTTCATTATTCTCTTATTGTTTATCTACTTCTGCGTAAGTGAAAAAGGTCTGATCCAAGCAGTGTGTGCTTGTGATTGGCTATAACGTTTTACTTCTTAGTGAATTATTGCTCTGAAGTAGGTCCCATGGTTTTTACCTCTTCAAGGGTTTTTCACGTAAAAATCTCTTGTGTCGTGTGGTTTATACTTTGATTTATTTCATTGCTTTATTATCTCATAATTTTGATGTTTTTGGGAGGCGAGATCCTAAGGTTTTTGTGCAACGCTCCCAATAAAGTAGTATCAAAGCGTCCATGTTTGTTGAACGAAGTGGGATTAGTTCTGAATTATAAAAGGTAGCTCATCAAGGATGATCAATCTCAATGGTTCTAATTAGACCATATGGAAGGCAAAGATAGAGGACTTGCTTTATTGCAAGGACTTGTATGCTCCAATCTTAGGCATATTAGTAAAAACAAAGGATATGATAGATGATGATTGAAAGAAATTGGATCGAAAGGCGGTGGGGTTTATTTGACAATGATTGAATTATTCCGTATTCCACCATATGTCTATAGAGACCTTAGCCGATATCCTATGACTGAAATTACAAGGGCTATATGAGAGGAAGATAGCCGACAATAAGATTTTTCTGATAAGATAACTTGTGAATCTCAAGTTCAAAGATAGCGGTTCTATGACTAAGCATATGAATGAAGTCAACAATATATTAAACCAGCTCTCCGCTATGGAGATGGTCCTGGACGATGAATTATAGTTTTTGCTATTGGTTAGCTCATTGCCTAATAATTAGGAGACATTGGTGGTGTCTCTGAGTAGCTCTGCGACAAATGGAAAGGTGTTCATGGAACCGGTAACTAGTTGTCTCTTCAATGAGGAGACAAGGAGGAAGTTTATGGGTCTACTCAGCAAGATGCCCTTGTGACAAAAGAAGGGGGAGAGGAAATAACAAAAAGGGCGAGAAGGCCCGAGATAAATCAAGAGGTAAGTGGAGTACCAGAAAGGATGTTGAATGCTGGAATTGTGGCAAGAAGGGTCACTACAAGCATGAATGTCGTAATAAGAAGAACGACAAGAAAGAAAAAGAAAAGGAGAAGGAAGATGAATTAGACTTCACTGTGGTCGCTTCAGATAGCGACGTCATATTTATTCTTTCAATAGATCACGATGTTTGTCTTATGGCTACGAGTCAGGACACTGACTGGGTGATAGAGTCAAGAGCCTCGTTTCATACGACTCCACGCAAAAACTTCTTCACAAGCTACAAGTCAGGTGACTTTGAGATCGTGAAGATAGAAAATTCTGGCATATCGAAGATCTTAGGTGTCAGTGATATTTGTGTGAAGATTGATGTGAGATGCACATTGGTTATTAAGAATGTGAGGTATATCCCAGACCTTCGCTTCAACTTGATGTCGATGAGAAGGTTGGATGATGATGGCTATGAAAGTTGATTTGTTAATGGGCATTGGAAGCTCATTAAGGGTTCGTTGATCGCAGCTAGAGGGAGAAAGTGTTGCACCCTATACAAGGAAGTGTTAGTGTTTGCAAGGGTGGATTGAACGCAGCAGAAGATTTGGTTATTTACATATGGCATAGGCGTTTGGGCCACATGAGTGAAAAAGGGCTTCAACTACTAGGAAAGAAGCGGCTACTTCCAGATGTGACAGGTATACCTCTCAAAACCTGTATTGATTGTTTATTAGGAAAATAACATAGAGTTTTATTTGTTAAATCTATTTCTTATGTTAATAAAGTGTATGCATTAGATTTGGTTTATTCTGATGTTTATTGTCACGCCCTAAATCCAGAAATTGGATTCACAAGAATCTCGATCATCGAATCTGGTGCCGACAGCCTTTGCAGTACCCCATTCTCGGCTCCTAGCATCCGTATGCCAGATTTCGATCCTGGGATCCTACAAGGAGGATTTTTTAATGTACATTTAACTCGTAATAAGTATAACCACAAGTGCACCCAAATCACAAAAGCAACATCATCATCACATATCCACTAATATAAACATTTGAATACAATGTTGAAAAGAAAATACATAAGTCAAAAATTAAAGATCCAAAAGTCCACCGCACCCTCCAAGCTCAACGTTGCTGCGACCTAACCCCACCTGCACACATCTATCATACATAAGCTTATAAAAAGTATAGAGGATAGTATGCATTACAATTCTATAAACCATACAATGTCGGAATAAACGAAAATACCGACAAAATCATGAATCATACAAGATCAGAATAAACGAAAATACTGACAAGTCCATGAGTCATATAATATCAGAATACGCGGTTACAGATTAGCTATACAAATGAGGAGTTCAAGAGAGCCAAATATCAGATGCTGAGGGTACAATGCAATATGTAAATCATGTTGAGTCCTTCTATACCATATAAGTACAGAAACATAACAACCCAAAATGTCATATGCCTGCGGATGTAATGCAATATGTGATGCGAATGAAATGACTAAGCTGGATGGTGAAGTCGGGATGATAGTAAGTGGTATTGTAGGCTATAGGGTCCACCACAAGGGACTTCTATCCAAACCAGTCTCATACCTAAATTTGGATAGTCAGACTCAATGTGGTAAACTCCTGATCTCAAGTTAGTCGCATGCCCCAATCAAAATCTTGGCCTTCGCGAAGGTACAAGTAACAAATAGTTGTGCACCACCAACCCGAGTGGATAGTGAATGAATGAAGTAGTATACAACTCCTGCTCCACAAATCAGTATTATACATCTTTGAGATCATCACCGGGGTCTAGTACACTCTAAACTAGCTACCTCCCATGCAGGCCGCACAACCCAGCGAATGGAAATGACCTCACTACCCGCCTACCAGCAGTATACCAACGCCTACCCGGATCGTCGATAGCGGTCCCATTTAGGAGCCGGTCAGACTCAACCTAGCTATATGCCTACTCCCTTAGGCGGGTAAGGCTACACCCCCTCCAACCGACCATGACACAGTGGGAGACGTGGCCTACAGATATACGATCCTCATGCGCTCATATATTCACTTGGTCTTAATGTTAGGGTGTCCTCTGATACTAAGAAGGTTTAGGAATTTTCACCCAGGGCCATTTATGGCAGCCCGATGCTCGAACTAAATATTTTCGGTGTCCCATCTGGCTATCCACAATATGCTTGTGGAGGCTATGGCCCTGATGTCACTAAAGTATACAGTAATCACAACACAATGCAAGATGCATGAGTCATATAATCCAATCATGCATCAATCCTACGCATACTGTGTGCTCATATGAGATAACTTCTTCCTATCAAGGAGTCTCATAAACCATCGACACTATGACATATGCAATGGTTAATCATATCTCATAATAAACATGCAGATGATATATATGGGCATGTATCATGATGCTATGCGGTCACATACTCATAAATCGATATCAATAACCGGCATCGACAATCGACTTCGATAATGTAGATATTTAACCAACATTGCCCCCAAAGAATATCCCACATAGAGCCAAACATATCGTGGGCCCATGGCCTTACACAAGGGCCTTATACATCAAGTGGGCCGCATCACATAGACCTAACACATCGCTATGGGCCGCATCACATGGGCCAGAAATACATCTCAATAGGCCTCATCATACAGGTTAATATACATCATAGTGGATCTCATCATATGGGTCAATATAAAACACCATGGGCCTCACTCAAGAGCTTAATACACATTACGATGGGCCTCTCACATGAGCCTAATATACATCACAATGGGCTCCATCGCCTGGCCCTTAAATGCATCATAATAGGTCTCATCACATAGGCCTCATATACATCACATTGGGCCTTAAACACGGGTTGAATACACATCAAAATGGGCAAAAAATATGGGCCGCATATACATCACATTAGGCCTCGATAATCAGTCTCGATATCCAGCCTTGACAATCAACTTCGATAATTGGCCTCGACAATCAGAATCGGCCTCGATAATTGTCTTTGATAATCGAAATCGGCCTTGTTAATTAAACTCAGCCTCGATAATCGGAATCGACAATCACAATCAGCCTTGATAATTGACCTCGACAAATGAAATCGGCCTTGTCAATCAGCCTCGACAACGGAATCAGCCTCAACAATCGGCCTCAACATATGGAATCGGCCTCATCAATTGAACTCAGCCTCGACAATCAAAATCGACAATTGGAATCAACCAAACAAGGCCTAAGGGAAGGTCACGATGTGGACATTAAACCATCATTGCCTATTAATGTTTCCATTTAACCAACATTGCTCCTAAGGAGTGGCCTACATAGGGCCAAACATATAATGGGCCCATGGCCTCACATACAATCATGATGGGCCTCATTTATGTCACATCGATCTCGTCATATGGGCTGACATACATCACATCGAGCCTCGAATACATAACAGGTGGGCCTTACACCTGGGCCCCAAATATATCATATGGGTCTCATCGCACAGGCCTCAAACTAGGCCTTATTTATCAAGTGGGCCTCATTACATGGGCCTAACAATATAATCAGGTGGGCCCTGCCCATGGGTCAAAATACATCATAATGGGCCTTGCCCATGGGCCACGAATACATCACAATGGGCCTCTCCATCTGGGCCACAATTTCACCATAATGGACCCTATCTCGTGGGCCTAAAATATATATTATAGGTGGGCCTCAAGTATACATCACAGGTGGGCCTTATCACATGGCCAGGCGGTGTGGATGAATCACATCCATCAAGGTGGGACCGAGAGAAGGACGACATGGACATAATATACAAACATCATGGTGGAGTCCTCATCACCATCTAAACACGTCCAACACTATCCAGATCATCTGAACGGTGTGGATGAACAAATGCATCGCGATGGGGCGGCACGGCACCATCCAAATTGCCGAGCATAGATGGACGGAGTAAGTATAATACATACGTCAAGTCAAGACCCCACCATCCCTGTGGATGATGGTGGATGGAGCACATACATCGTGCGTCCAGCATAGATAGATGGTGTGAATATGATACATGCATCAAGGTGGGGTCCTACAGTGGGACGGCTTAGATAAAACCCATACCTCATGTTGGGGTCCATGCATGTGGATAGTGTAGATCAACAACACATACATCATGCATGGGACCCACAGAACTTGTTGACATTGTAGCAGCTACCAGCTGCGTGGATCCCATTATTTTGTGGTGTAGACAGCAAGGATGAAACTCAACCAACAGTGTCCCACCTGATTGGACAGCTGCATGTAAAATAGATGGACGACATGAGTGCAGAACAGGTGGACGACGTGGATAATAAATACATCACGGTCGCCCCGCGTAGCACCGTCCAGCTGTGGACGGTGTGAAGAAACACATACATCTTGGTGGTCCACTGATCTTGGTGACGTCAATCCAATAGTCGTTGCTGCTGGAGTCCCCACAAATGGACAGTACCAACTGTAACACATACATCACAATCAGGCCCACACAGCTTGCTGATGTCAATCAACAACTTTGTGGTGCTAGGTTGTAGGTCAAGCGTTCAATAGATGAACGGCGTGGATTGAACCATACATCAAGGTGGCTATTCAAAGCTCCTGCCCACCCCAACTAAGTGGAGGGACGGTGTGGTTAAATATATATAGAAGGTGGGTCCCCCATTGCTGTGACTCAAAAAGGGTTTCAATGGTAGACGTTCAACCCCTACTGCTTTGAAGTGTGGTCCACCTGAGTCCAGTGAGTGGCTAATTTTTTGGGGCACCCCATATATAAAGGGGACCCATCAAATGCACAGTGTTGATGTTCAACACGCATCAAGGTGGGGCCTATAGTGGGGCTCACGGTCTAGTAGCAGGAGTTGCAGCGTCCTGAAAGCTGGACGTCTGCAGCCAAGGGCATTAGCCCCTTGGCTATATTTATTTTATTTTTTATTTTCTTGTAGTTTTTCATAGGTGGGGCCCATATCAAGACAATCCACTCCATTTACTAAATTCTATGGCTCATGATACACCCAACGAGCCCAATATTGGATATTTTTTGATGCACAGAAATATCACAGTAGGTCCTACTAAATTATAACTATTAAAATAATGTTCTAGACGGTGTGGCCTACTAGAGTTTTAGATCAGCTTCATTCTTCGGCTCAACGCCTAAAATGAACTGGAAAATAGGGTGGACGGTGTGGATTAAATATGTGCATCATGAGTGGGGCCTATTGTGGGTCCCACACTCCCCCATTTAAGAGCGGGGACGCTACTTGTTGCAGCATCCAGACGCCTCCACACTCACGCTGTGGTGGAATTTCAACACCTATATGGGCCGCATCACCCATGTGGGCCTACTTGGTGGACGGCGTGGTAAATACATACTTCATGGTGGGGTCCATCCGGGTGGTCCACAAGGCCTCATCATCACAAAACAAATGAAAGAGAGAGGGAGAGAGAGAGAGAGAGAGAGATGCGGAGTGATGGAGGGACCCTGCCACTATGGGCCCCTCTATACATGCATACATCAACGTGGGTCCCACCATAAGTGGGCCCTTAAATCACAAAATCAAAACATAAAATCACCCATCTATGATCTTCTCCTCCTTCCGCCAAAGTATGTTAGAGCTCCAATGGATGGACGTCAATGGTTGAGATGGGCTTAGGATGGTGGGATCAGGTGGTAGGAAGGTGGGCCACACTAGCTCTTTTCCATGGAGCTTGGACGTGAGTTCTCTCATGGGATTTACTTGAAATGAGAAAATGAGAGAGAGAGGAGATGGGATGGAAGGTATGGGCTCTTTTGACTTGTTGGTAAGAAAGGGAAGGCTAAGCATGGGTTACTTTGACTTTAGGTAAGGAGAGGTAAGGGTGAGTGATGGCTTGTGATGGGATGTACTTGACTTCTGATTGATGTGATTGATGGGACATTTCGTAGAGATTCTCTCAGAATTCACAACGCGCGACGTTTTTCTCAAACTAAACACGAACCTACATCTACTGGCCTGGGTATCGCCTTGGTGCATAATACGTGGCATCGGAACCACGGCAATGACACAGTCGTAAGGGTACAAGTCTCGGGTCGAGCTAACTCTAGAATACGAAATACAACTCAGGATTGCAAGCAAACGCTGATTACAGATCATGGGTTGTCGAATTCAACCGAGAGATCTGTGGAAGCATACGGAATAGTACGGGCTAAGATACAAGTCTTACATTTATGATCCTATGAGAATAAAAACCTTTGGTGGGACATTATATTTTATCAATTTTATAGATGATGCATCTAGGAGAGTTTCAGTTTATGCTTTGAAATCCAAGGACGAGGTCTTTGATGTGTTTAAATTATTTCATGTTATGGTCGAGAGAGAGATAGGTAGATCATTGAAGTGCATCCACACAAACAATGATGGTGAATACATCGGTGACTTCCATGAGTATTTTAAGTCCTTGGGTATACGACATGAACAGATAGTTCCCAAGACCCCCCAGCATAATGGTGTGGCTGAGCGAATGAATCGCACCATTGTAAAGAGAATCAGATGCATGTTATCCAATGCAAAGTTGCCCAAGACATTCTGGGGAGAAGTAATGCACATAGAAGTGTATCTGATAAACAGGTCTCCATCAGTCCCGTTGAATGGAGAATTACCCAAGAAGGTGTGGACTGGACAAGATCCATCGTGCAGTAATCTCAGGGTGTTTGGATGTAGGGCATCCATTCACGTACCAAAGGACGAGAGGTCCAAGCTCGATACGAAGATCAGGCAATGTGTGTTCTTGGGGTATGGTGATAATAAAGTTCAACTACAAATTGTGGATCTGACTGAGAAGAAGCTCGTCAGGAGCAGAGATGTGGTTTTCTTTGAAGACTAATGTATTGAAGACCTTTGTAAGCCAGAAAAGACACAGCCTAGTTCAGGATAGATAGAGGATATGGATCCAGTTATTCCTCCTATGGTGCCTAATGATGGGGGAGTAAAGCAAGGTACAAAGGACAAGGAAGTTCATATTAAAGATGAACAGAAGGAGCAGCCCCCACTTGATCCACCTTTTGAGCCATAGGTGAGGAGGTCATCTAGGGACAGACAGTCATCCAAGAAGTACTCGCCATATGAGTACATTATGCTCACTGATGGGGGAGAGTCAGAAGATTATTCTGATACCCTAACCGATGAGCATAAGGGGGAGTAGTTGAAACCTATGCAAGAGGAGATGAAGTCCTTGCATAAGAACCACACCTATGATATGATAAAACTTCCTATGGGTAAAAAAGCTCTAAACAATAAGTGGGTGTTTAGAAAGAAGATTGATCAGAAGAATTTATAAACGAGATTCAAGACTAAACTTGTAGTGAAAGGGTTCGGTCAGAGGAAATGTATAGACTTCGAGGAGATATTCTCATCAGTAGTGAAGATGACATCCATACGGGTGTTGCTTGGGTTGGTGCTAGCATGGATCTAGAGATAGAGTACATAGATGTTAAAACTTCCTTTCTCCATGGTGACCTGGAAGAAGAGATCTACATGCACCAACCAGAGGGATTCGAAGTCAAGGGCAAATATCATTGTGTGTAGGCTGAAACAAGCTCCACGTAATGGTATAAGAAGTTCGACTCGTTCATGTTAAAGCATGGATATGACAAAATGGAGTCAGACCACTGTGTCTTCACGAGCAAGTTCTCAAATGGTGATTTCTTAGTTCTGCTATTATATGTTGATGACGTGCTCATCATGAAAAAAAACATCAAGAAGATTGACAGGCTAAAACAGGAGTTAGGCAAGTCGTTTGCAATGAAAGACTTGGGCTCGGCCAAAAAGATCCTAAGAATGGAGATAACCTGTGACAGAAGTAGTAGGAAGCTTTGGTTATCACAAGAGCGTTATATTGAACTCAAACGTCATATTTTTAAAAGACAAATTCATGACCCCATTCCTACAATTGATGATTGCATTAGATGTAGCAAGGAATGGGCGGTCAAATATGACAGGGATTCAAGTGCTCATATCTGCGATGAGCTAAGTATCCAGGATGATAAAATCTATTAGATAATAGAAGTTGTCAACCTAAATCAATACATCATCAATCATCCCTCTTGGTACATGAACTGAGCGATCAGCAAGCTATAATGTGGTCCAGGTAGGTTTTAATTCACTTAGACCCAGTTATTCGTAGACCGAATAAGGGATCAAATTTACGCTTGCCCCCAAGTCAAGAAGTGCGTTTTAAATTTGGTGATTCCCAATTATACAAGTGATATTGGGCTATTAGAATCTTTATATTTTTGTGGCACACTTTGCTTGAGGGTGGCACTCACTTTTTTTGTCAGAAAAATTTTCTTTTTGATACTTTACCACCTCTTGGTCGTGCATAGGTCTTTCAGAAATTTGGCATATGAAGGAATTTGTTTCACAACATCTAGAAGAGGGATGTTGACCTTCATTTGTTTCAACACCTCTAGAATATCCTGTGATTTGGTTATAGGTTTTGGTGTAATTAACCGCTGGAGGAATTGAGCAATTGGCTTGCTTAGAGGTTTCGGTTCTAATCCATGTGGACTAATGCTAGGTCTATCATTCGTGTCCTCTTCTGGGTCCTTAAAGTTTTCAGCCCTTACCATAAAAAATTTGTCAATAGTTTTTTCACTCCTAAGAGTGGCGAAAGACTTGGCTTGCTCCATTGGATTTGAAGCGCTTGGTTCATTAACTCCGTATTGTGGTTTAGGATTGGGCATAGGTTGAGCTGGAAGCATCCTTTTCTCCATAAACATAACGTGTGAGTCTATCTTTTGTATAACCTTAGTAAGTTCTCGTATGGCTTGGAGAGTACTTTGCTGGATGAGCTCTCAAGTTTATGTAGGATTTTAAAACGATTCCTCTTGAGGTTTCCCTTAATTCAAGAATTGGTTAGGGATTCCTAGAGGAGTAGCAATTTGTCCATTCCTCCAACTGAAGTTTGGATGATTTCTCGATATTGAATTGTATGTGTTTGAAGTGAGTCCTTTAAAAGGCCTTTGGTAGTTGTTCATGACATTCGATTGCTCGTTCAATTTATCTTGAAAAAGCAAGTATTATTGGAAAATTCTCAGTTATTTGAACGTTACAAGCACAAATACCGCAGAAAACTTCCTTAGCCTTATCCTTCTTAAGTTCCATGATCTCGAGTTTCCTTGTGAGACTGGCCACTTTAGCATTTATATCATTTTATTCTTTCAAAAGATATATTCAGCCCTTCTCCTTTGATTGAGTAAGCTTAAAAGTAGAGATGTCCCATGATTGTGTGTTTTCAGTAAGCTTGTCAAAATAATCCTACACATCATCGACATCTTTGTTCATAAATTCCCCATTGCACATTGTCTCAACTGTAAGACCCGTATCCTAGACCGTATCGTTTGGCTTCGCGGTCCTCCCGGTTGAATTTCAGCGACCCTTGACCTGTATCCGACGTTTGCATGCGATCCTAAGCCAAGTCCTACATGTCTGAGTCAACTCGACCTGAGAGTTGTACCAGTGCGACCGCGCTGTCACCGCGGTTCCGATGGCATGTCTCACACGCCGATGCGATACCCTGGCTAGGAGATGTGGGCCCACGTTCAGTTTGAGAAAAACTCTGAGCGTTGCAAAACCCAAGAGAATCCATCACATCAATCCCTCCAAACCCATCAATCAAGTACATATCACTCTCCCATCACTCACCCATCCCCAAGTACAACTACCGATCCCCAAAGTCAACTCTCCCCATCACCCATCACTCACTCACCATCTCTCTCCCATCACTTCTCTTACATCTGAAATGGCCAAGGTATATGTCTTAGAAGGGGGGGGAGGGTGAATAGGACTATGCCAAATTAACTTAAATACAACGGATTAAAATAAAGAAATAGCCTTACAATAAAAAATTAATTCACAATGCTGAAATTAAATCAATCTCAATAAACAAGCATTGAGAGGTTGATACAAATTCAGTTCTAAGGACAACTTTACACCATAATAAACAAGGGCTTATGGTAGGACAACGTTATTTCTAGAACGTCTTTTGAATCAAGAACTCAATCTAAAAATAAATAGCAAGGAATTGTAATCTTAAGAATTGATTATTCTAGGGATTACCATGCACCATAAAAATGGCAGGGCAACCTTACTAGAATAATTACTGAAATTGAAGCACAGATTGATAAAAGTATAGCAAGAGATAAAATGCTGAAATAAAACTCTAGATTATTACAACATTCCCCACACTTGCTTGAAATGAAAATTATTATAGCATTCACATCCACATGTACATCCATAAAATTAAATAATGAAAGATAAGAAATTAAGCAAGCATTCAATCCACAAGACAAGGAGTTATAGTGGTTCACCTGTGTGTATACCAACTATTTTACAATAGCCACACAGAATGCTACTCCACTCCTAATATCCTCATAGGGATATTAGAGTTCACTATTAAAATAGGTTTCACAGGTTCACCTAAAACCTTCACAATTGTGTCTTTTAACTTGGGCTTACACAATCCAAAAACCCACACTATTATGAGTTTTCTGGCTCTCCTCAGATAACCAACAAATGGAATTTTTCTGGCGAATCCCAAACAAAAATCAAAAGTATAAAAATTTTACAGAATTGTAAAATACCTGAATTTCTCCTCTTGTAGTAGCTCGAAAGAACCAATTGGAGTAGATGTTCGGATATGAAAGTTCAATGTCCAATACTCACTTTATAGTGGTTCTAAGTTCTAATTGATTTTAAGTTAAATCAGATTGGGCTACAACTATTTAATTTTAATTCCCAGAAGAAGGAAAACAATATTTCCTCTATTCAAATTAGATTGGAATATCGAATCAAATCAAATAGTAAAAAGATAACAAAAGGAAATAGAATTATACACAATATAGCTTAAGAACAGACACAAACTTATCTCAGAGTGGAGCTTTGAATTCACTTAATTATCGATGAAAAACTCTGAAATCCGTGTGTTATTTATAGTTGCAAAAATTCATCTTCGACTGGTCCTAGGGTCACCACGACTGGTCGAAGAAAAAATAGATTTTTAAATTTTTGGGGGCGATCGAATAAAGCCGTTACATGACCGGTCATGAGCAGTACACGATTGGTCGAAGGCCGTCCACGACTGGTCGTGACCAACCCACGACTAGTCGAGCGACACTTGATTTAGTCGCTGGAGTTTGAATCGTAGCTCCACGAGTGGTTGAAGGTCGAATCGAGACCATCTCACGACCGGTCGAGCAGACTCCAGGACTAGTCATAGCCGAACAAAAAAAAATCTGATAATTTACAACAAAACTTTGACTGGTCTTGAAATTTCTAGAATTGGTCGAACCAGTGCTAGGACTAGTCGAATAAGGTCCAGGACTAGTCTTAGTACAGAGTAAAATCATTTGTAAAAGATATATAAATTATGTATCCAAATTGACCTACTCTAAAGGTCAACCTAAGGTCAATCAAACCTCAATAAGTAAGGACATTGAATCTTCATTTGCTTAGACGTTGAACTTTACGAAGCTTGAGTTCTGCTTGATGTAGCTTGAACCCTTCACAAGCTTGATGTAAATGTTGTTTTGAGCTGCTCTCAGTTCCCTAACTATGCTTGAATCTTGAACTTGAATTTATGTGAACTTTGCATCTTGAACTTGAATTCAAGGTGGAGTCTTTAACTTGAACTCTTCTTTAAAATCATCAATATTGTAGCTCGAACTAACTTGAGAAGTTCATCATCTTGTCTCGAAGTGTTGGCGTGATGTCTCGAACATATTCAACAATATATAGAGGTTTTGACACACAAAATTTGACAACCAAAGAGGATTCAAACCATAGTACTTACAACATTACACTCTCTCTCATCTCTCTCATCTCTCTCATCTCTCTCATTCTCCAAGCAAGAATCCTCCAAGCTTCCATGAGAGGCCTTGTGTGGCCCACTTCCTAACTCCCATCTCCACCATCCATGATCCATCTCGACCGTTGAATCTCAACCGTTGGAACCTTAAAATGCATTGATGGAAGAAGAAATCTAAGAAGATCAAAGGTGGGTGCTTCTCTCTCTCATTCTCTCTCTCCTTTTCCTTTTCTTGGTGATGATGTGGTTGTGTGGCCCACTTGGATGGACCCCACCATGAGGTATGTATTTGATCCAAGCCATTTTATAGGTGGGGCCCACCTTATATTTGTATTGTATCCACACCATTCGAGCATTTGGTGGCCCACCTGAGTAAGGCCCACTTTAAATGTATATGTTCCACACCACCCAGCCATATGGTGGCCACCTGAGCAGGGCCCACCTTACATATATGTGTCACGCCAGTAAAAAAAAAAAAAAAAGAAAGGGAGATTTCTTTTGACTTTGGGGTGGACCACTCATGCAAGCCCCACCTTGATGCGTGTTATTAATCCACGCCATCCATTCTATTCTCCAGATCATTTTACCCATTGAGCTAAAAAAAAAGAAGCCAATCCAAGTATCTGATGGGCCATAGCATTGAAATTAATATCATTACCATTGAAATCTACCCTGATAGTCCTATACACCTAAAAAAATCAGATATTGGACTTGTTTGGTCCATCTCAGGCCATGAAAACCAGTGGTCGGGATGGATTTGGCTGAAACAGGCTCCACGCAAGAAAAACCTTAGAAAAATGCAATTAAAAAAAAAACAACACAGCAGCATTACTACTACTGCTGACAGGAGAGGACGCGCAGGCGTCTTGCGCTCGAACGACGGGCGTGAGGTAGCAACCCACGGCTTCAGCCGTGGGCCCCACCTTGATGTTTATTTGTCATCTAACCCATTCATAAGGTGGGCCACTCCCTGAGGTGGGCCCCCTTCAAACTTCATCCGCATCCAACGCTCATGTGGCCCACAGCAGAGAGAAAAGTGTGATTGAATGTCCACCTTTGAAACCCATTTTTTTGAGTTCACAGAAGTCTTAGATAATATGAAATTTATTTTTCCTCTTCATTCCAGGTTTGTACGACCTTACCAACGGGTTAGATGGAAAGAAAACGTTATGGTGGGCCCCACATGGGACCCTCAATGATTTATGTATTTTATTTCCACCGTCCAGGCAGACGGTGGATCCCACAGTGATGTTTGTGCTTCATTCATACCGTCCAGGCGTAAATGTATGTGTTTTATCCACCGTCCATTATCTAGACGGTGGGACCCCTAGTGATGTATTTGTTTTATATCCACGCTGCCTATCAGGTGGACCACACAGCAGGATCAATGGGGATTTAACGTCTACCGTTGAAACCTCCTGGTCCAAAGGTTTTGGATCATTATGAAACTTGTTTTTCCTCTTCATCCGGTCTATGTGACCCTATCAACAGTTGGATGTCAAATAAATATTATGGTGGCCCCACGTGGGACCCACCAAGGATGTATGTGTCTCATCCTCACCGTCCACTGTTTGGACGATGAGACCCACCATGATGCATGTGTTGCATCCAAACCGTCAATCCATTTTGCAAGCACATTTTGGGCATGAACTAAAGAATGAATCAGATCCATGGTTCATGTGGACCCCCCCACCATGATGCATGTGTTACATATAAGTCATCTAACCACTTGTAAGCTTATTTTAAAGCTTGAGTTAAAAAATGAGACAGATCTAGGAATAGATGGACCGCATTATAGGAAGTAGTGGGTTTGAATGTCCACCATTAAGACCCTTGGGCTACTAGGTTTGGGACCAAATATGATATTGGTCTTTCCTTTTAAATTCAGGTATGTGAGGCCTTATAATCAGATTGGATGGGAAATAAATATTATGGTGGGCCTTAGGAATTTCAATGGTGGAAATTATTACCACCACTTGTATTCGGGTGTGGCCCATTCCAGTGGCCCATTGTTGTGGCCCACTTGATGTACATAAGGCCCACGTAAGGTGGGCCCATCTTAATGTCTTTGTGGTCCATTGTCGAGGCCCACCCTGATGTACATAAGGCCCATGTGATTAGGCTCATTCGATGTATTTGTGGCCCGTTGTCGAGGGCCACCTTGATGTATATAAGGCCCATGTCATGCAACCCATTGTGATGTATTCAAAGGCCCAGGGGTTATGGCCCATTGCAATGTACATAAGGCCCATTGATGTGGCCCACTTGATTTATATAAGGCCCATTTGATGCGGCCCATTTGATGTATCCAAGGCCCATGGGTCGAGGCCCAACAGGGTTTCCTTAGGGTTCATTGCAATGTGTGATTTCCTCATGGTTTGTGTGTTGATATTATGGCGGGCCATGCCTTAGGAACAATGTTGGTTTGACGTCCACATTGTAAGTACAATGTTGGTTAAATATCTGCATTGTCACTCTCCTTAGGGCCCATTGATAGGCCCAACTCGTTGTGTATAAGGCCCATGTGCAGGGCCTACCTATGATATATATTAGGCCCATATGTAGGGCCCACCTATTGCATGTTTAAATCCCATGAGTTGTGGCCTACTATATGATGTGTTTAAGGCCCACAGGAGAGGCCCGTGTGATAGGACCCACCTACTGTGTATTCCGAGGCCCATGTGCAGGGCCCACCTGTTGAGTGTTAGGCCCAGCATGATGTAGGTGTTATGTACACACCGTTTACCATTTTTTTTTGCCATGGGCTGCCCTTATGAGGCCCATTATGATGTATGTATTACACACGCGGCCCACTCATTATTTTAAGGCCATGGGCCCTTTTTCATGAGGGGCTCACCTTGATGTATTTTATGACTCATTCGTCAGGCCCATTTTGATATACTTGTGACCCATCTACGAGGCCCACATAGATGTATGTATTCGTTATATTCACGTCGTCTATCACGATAAGCCCATGTACTATTTTAACTAGTTGTCGGACCACCTAATGGGTGATGTGTGGATCGTCCCACCTCTCGGATGGTCCGCTATGTGGATGTTTTGAATCTAGACCGTCTATCCAATTTTCGATACGAATTTGGGACATGGGCCCGAGGATGAGGCAGATCCAAGCTCAATTGATCCACACTGCAGGAAGTATTAGGCTGGACGTCCAGCCAGTTTCCACCCGTTGTATATGATACCTATACACGTCGTCCATCCACTTTCGGGAGCATGTGAACTGTCCTATAAGGCCTAGGTATGAGGCCCACTTGATTGTATTAGGCCTTGTTCGGCCGATTCTGATTGTTGACGCCGACTCCAATTGTCGAGGCCATTGTTGAGGCCCATGTGATACGACTCACTTGGTGTATATTGAGGCCTATGGGTTACAAACCATTTGATGTATTCGGGGCCCATTTGATGAGGCCCGATGTAATGTATTTGGGGCCCATGTGTTGAGGCCCATTGCGATGTATTAGGGCCCATGGGTTGAGGCTCATTGTGATGTACTTGGAGCTCATGGGTAGAGGCCCATTGTGATATATTCCCGTCCCATTTGGCAAGGCCCATTGTGATGTATTCCTGACCCATATGAAGAGGCCCATTGTGATATATTTTCATCCCATTTAGCAAGGACCATTGTGATATGTATTAGGCCCATGATGCACGACCCATTTGAGGTAATCGAGACCCATGTGTAGGGCCCACATGTCATGTATTTGAGGCTCACCTGTTGTGTATATGTGGCCCTTGAGTAAGGCCCACTAAACCTTTGTATGAGGTCGCGGGCCCATTATATGTTTGGCTCTACGTGGGCCATTCCTTGGGGGCAATGTTGGTTAAATGTCCACATTGTCGAGGCAGAACATTAATATCGATTATGAGTATGTGACAGCATAACATTATGATACATGCCCGTAAACATCATCTGCATGTTTGTTATGAGATGTGGTTGATCATTGCATATGTCATTGAGCGTATTGTTATGAGACTCCCTGATAGGTGAAGGTTATCTCACATGAGCGCATGGTATGCGCAGGATTGATGCATGACTGGATTGTATGACTCATGCAACTTGCATTGTGTGTTGTGATTACTGTACGCCCTAGCGATATCAGGGTCGTAGCCTCCACAGGCATATTGTGGATGGCTAGAGGGGATACCAAAAATATTTGGTTCTAGCATACAGGCGCCATAGATGTCCTTGGGTGAAAATTCCTAAACCTCCGTGGCCAGGAGAAGCCCCAACATCGACACCGAGTGGATATATGAGCGCATGAGGGTCGTATACCAGCAGGCCGCGTCTCCCACTGTGTCGTGGTCGGTTGGGAGGGGATGTGACCTTACCCGCATGAGTGAGGGGGAATGTCTAGGTTGAGTTTGACCAGCTTGAGGAATGGGTTCGCTAACGACGAGTCAGGCCCGATATTGGCAGATGAATAGTGAGGTCTCTTCCACTTATCCAGTTGTGCGCTTGGATAGGGACAGAAAGCTGGCGTAGAGTGTAATAGACCCCGGTGATGATCCCAGAACCGTACTGATATGTGAACTTATTAAGCAGGAATTGTATATCCATTCATTCATTCATTCACTATCCACTCGGGCTGGTGGTGCGTACCTATTGTTAGGTGTACCTTCGCATGGCCAGGATTTCGATTGGGCGCGCGAATAACTTGAGATCAGGAGTTTACCATATTGTGTCTGACTATCCAAATTTAGGTATGGGACTGGTATGGATAGAAGTCCCTTGTGATGGACCCCATAGCCTATGATACTTCGTACTATCATCCCGACTTCACATTCCAGCATAGTCATTCCATTCGCACCGCATATCACATTGCATCCGCAGTACTTAGCATTTTGGGTTACTATGTTTTTGCACTTATATGGCCTAGATGAGATTGATGGTATTCATGCTCGTCAGGATTTGTATATTGAATTGCATCATCAGCATCTGTTATTGTCTTATTATGTTTTGCATCGCATAGCCTTGGTACGGCTGATAACACTCATGGACTTACCAGTATATTTTTTCTTATCCTGATATCGTATGATTTATGATCTTACCAGTATTTCTGATATTATACTCTGACATTGTATAATTTATGGGCTTATCAGTATTTTTCGCTTACTCTGATATTGCTTACTTGGCACTTACCTTGTGCACACACTTTCACCACCCACTAAGCTTTGTATAAGCTTATGCATGATAGATGCGTGCAGATGGTGTCAGGTTGCAGCAATGTTGAGCATGGAGTGAGAAGCGGTTATTTGGAGCTTTGATTTTTTTGACATATGTATTTCACTTTCAGCATTGTATTCAAATGTTTATATTAGTGGATATGTGATGATAATGTTGCCTTTGTGATTTGGGTATACTTGTAGTTATGCTTATTATGAGTTAAATGAACGTTGGAAAATCCTCCTTGTAGGATCCCAGGATCGAAATCTGGCGTATGGACTCTAAGAGCCGAGAATGGGGTACTATGGAGGCTGTCGGCACCGGATTCAGCGATCGGGATTCCTGTGAATCCAATTTTTAGATTTAGGGCATGACATCAACCATTTAGCGCATGAAAGATATCAGCCCATCATAGAAGAAACTTGCTATGTGTCACGTTTCGAAATCGTGTTATGGGCATGAACTCACAAGATCCTTGAACCGCTCCTAATATTGGAAGAATGTTTTATCTTCCTTTTGGGCAAAGTTCATGATTGACTTTCTGAGGGTGTTCGTTTTATGATATGGAAAATTTTTCTTAATGAATTTCCTTGTCTTATTGTTCCATCTGTTAATCGATCGTGGACGTAGTGAGTGCAACCACGTCCTAACCTTTTCTTTTAAAGAGAAGGGAAAGAGTTTAAGCCTGACCATGTCCTCAGACACGTTGGGAAAGTATAAAGTGGCTTTGATCTCATCGAACTCTTTCATGTGTAATATGAACTTTCAAATTCAAGTCCATGGAACTTTAGAAGGAGTTGGATCACCCCTGGCTTGATATCCATATTCCCTGTATTTTCTGAAAAAAATCATACATGAAGGTGTGCTCACCCCAACCGGTTGTAAGAAATCTCATAGAGTACGAGGCGGGGGTGCATTCTGCACCTCGTTTTTATCCTGGATTTCCTCAACTGGAGGTTGATGTTGATTTGCAGGTTGGTTTGTAGCATCACTTCTATCAACTCTGAGAATCTTTGGTGGTGTGTAATCCTGTAATGGATAGGCAACTCTTTAACCAATCCTCCTTCACTTAAGAGATGTTGAGTGTTGTCACAAACTCACTTGGGCATGAAACACTCGAAGCCTTCAAGTAAACCTAAACCTAAGAAAGAAAACAAGAGAAACTAAAATAAATAAGAGATCTAAAATAAGAGAAAGAATTAGAAAGTGGTTACTGGATTGGATATTTCTATGTTAGAATCCTATAAAACAAAAAACAAAGTCATTTTCTAAAAAAAAAACTAGAAAAATTTCTAACCTAAAAATAAAACAAAAAGTTAGTCTTAATCTTAACCTAATTCTAAAACCAATTAAATTCGAAAAAACATAGCCATAGTCCTCGACAACGATGCCAAAAACTTGTTCACAACCCCAAGTGTAGGGTCGCTATGTAATAATAATCTCGGTAAAATTGAGGTCTGAAAAGGCGAGCTTAACAGTCCTTGAGGGGGGGGGGGGGGGGGGGGTGTGAATAGGATAATCCAAATAAAAAATTAAAATGTAGAAATAATAAACAAATCTAAAATCTCAATCGCACTAGTATTGAAAATTTGATTCCAACTAATTCATAGGACAACCTACACCCAAAACAAAGTTTAGGTAGGACAACTTTATTTAACAAACGATTGTGAGAATCAAGATCTCAAACTAAGCAAGAGAAAGTAAACCTATCTATTACAAACATTCACTACTTTTACATAAAAGAAATTACAAACATTCTTCATAAATGCAAAAAGAAAACATCACCACTAACACCAAGAATTATAGTGGTTCGGTGTGTACAACAACTGTTCTTAAACAACCACACCTGCTCCACTCCTAAGATTACTAACCTTGTAATCTCGGCTTTTACTATGAACAAGGTTTGCACAAGGTCACCTTAAAATCTGATATAGTTGTGATTTTAAAGGGCTATCATAAACAAAGAAACCCCTCTCTAGGATTTTTAGGTTATATTAGACAAAACCTCTAATGAGATTTTCTGATTATGTCATAAAAAACCAAATACAAAGTAAAATGATACTTATCTTCACTGAAGAAGATGTTGTAGCTGTAGATCACTTTTCTTGAATGACGAATGACAAATGTCCAATAGAAAAGGTCTAAGGTTCTAGTTAATTTTAATTATATTTAATCTCAAAAGGCTACATGCATTATTTCCCTTAAATCTCAATAAGAGTAAACACTCTTTTTAAAATCAGATTAACAGAGTTTTGAGATAAATGAATTAATGAAAATGTTATAAAATAAATTTATAAATATAACTTGATAGCTTGATAATAAATGAAGCTTCTTTCTCTCTTGAATAAGGGCTTTAATAGGCTTAAGTTGTATTTTCAGATTGAGAAAGAACCTCTATTTATAGTCAGAAAATTTGTTCCTTCGGCTGGTCTAAGGCAATCTTCGACTGGTCGAAGCACCAGATTCAGTTTAAATAATTTTTCAAAATCGAGTGGGATAAGATTTAACAGATCTTCGATTGGTCGAAGAGCCAGTTCGACTAGTCGAGGGCGACCTTCGACTATTCGATCAGTCTGTTCAACTGGTCGAGAAAGTAGAATCTGATTTGAATATAGTTGTTGAACTTCGAGTTGAGGAATCTTCCAGTAGTCAAGGACTCTACCCAACTGGTTGAAGGTGAAACAAATTTTCTATTACGCTTTGGTTGTTTCTTGGACTAGTTGAGAAATTTCTTAGACTGGTCGAAGCAGAACTTAAACAAGTCGAAACTCAGTCAATTATAAGTATAGAAACCCAATTTAAATATGTTATGAAAGCCCCTATACCTAAGGTCTTTCTAAGGTTTAAAATACCTGTATGGACTAAACTTCATGGGATTAGAAACTAGAAGTTTTCAAAGGAGCTTCATCTTCTACTAGTTGATTCATCAATAAGTGATGAACTTGTCGATGAAGTTGAAATGGCCAAGCTATATGTACTAGAGGGGGGGGGGGGGGGTGAATAAGACTATGTCAAATTTAAAATAAACACAGCATAATTAAATAAAATAGATAACCAAATAAAGAAATTCAATACTCAACGCTGAAATGAAAAGCACCTTCAAAATTCAAGTCTTGAGAGATTGGTACAAATGTTATTCTAAGGACAACCTTACACCAAAAATCAAAGGTTTATAGTAGGACAACCTTATTTCTAGAAAGGTCTTTGTATCAAGAACTCAAACTGAAGAGGAATAAATAAATAAATGAATAAATTCAAACTGCATTAAAGAATAAAATCCAATCTCAAATATTGATTGTTTTAAGGACAACCATACACCATAAGAATGGCAGGGCAACCTTACTAGAACAAATAAAGAAACGGAATCTCAAAGCAATAAAGAAATAGCAAGAAGTAAATTCTAAACTATTACACCACTCACCACAATGCTTGAAATAAAATGATTACAACATTCACATCCACGTATACATCCCACAAATGAATAATCAAGGATAGGAAGATAAATCACACAACCACAAAATATAAGGGATTATAGTGGTTCGCCTGTGTGTACACCAACTGTTAATAAACAGCCACACAGCTACTCCACTCCTAATATCCTCACACAATGGATATTAGCGTTCACTATCAAAGATAGGTTTTTCAGGTTCACCTAAAACCTTCACAATTGTGTTTTTCTCTGTGGGCTTACACAATTAAAAAAAAAACCCCACTTCTGAGTTTTCATGGCTTTTCTCAGATAACCAATACAATGGGATTTTTCTGGCAAATCTCAAAAGTAAACCAAAAGAAAGTAGATTACATAAACGTAAAATACCTGAAATTTCTCCTTTGTTGTAGCAGTCCAGAAGAACCAAATCGGAGTAGAGATTTGAATGTTCAAGTTCAATGTCCAATACTCACTTTATAATGGTTCTAAGTTCTAATATATTTTAAATTAAACCAGATGGGCTAACTTTAATTGATTTTGATTCTAGAAAAAGGAAAATTAAACTTCCTCTTTATCAGATTAGATTGGAATACAAGAAACAAAATCAATTTAAAAAGCTAAAGAAAGAGAATATTAAATATGCACACTTATGTAACATCCCGAAAATCGGGGGTCGAGCAAAAACCCAACTCCCGAGTTCCAAAATGTTATTTATGCAACATAGATATGTATGATTGAATGTTGTCTGTGATAATGTATTGAACATGAGTGAGATTAAGCTAGAACAGCATATCTTACTCCAGAGACAGTTAAATTAACAAGCGGAAGACTGTGATAGTATGTATAACATATATAAACTGTTTTATGTCTCCAGAGTGTGAACATGTTACCAGGTTATATACATACATGTATACTCCAAAAGTAGACAAAACGAATATACATGAGTGCGCTAAAAATAAAAAATGACAAGTATCAAAGTATCTAATCAACCTCCCTGTAATCCCGTCAATCAGATCATGCATAAAGGAGGGATCCTCCTCATCATCATCGAGTCCAGCACCGCCTCGCAGGCCACGCCATCATCTGCAATCACAAAAGGGACTGGTGGGTGTCCGGAAACACCATCCCGTAACGTGGGAGTGAGTAGCTAACTCAGTGGAATAATAGAGCAAAGATTAACATGTTATCAAATCAATCATGCGATAATAGTAAAGCAATAATTCAAACATTCCTAATACTGTTGTTAATGCAATTATGACATGACGTGATGTATGCCCTCACCGACGATCACCCTCATGCGGCAACATCTTACGACCGCGGCATGCCACACTCCCTAGAGTGCTCCACATCTTCCAGGCACATGCAATGCTATGGTGATATGATTTCCGAGTTGTTATTAGTCCATTCAAACAGCAGGATTGGGAAACTAAGGTACTTCCCTTGTATCAATCCCAACACAGATCCTGTCTAGGGTCGTCACTCCTAGTAATCTCATACGATGTACATTTTGTAGGTCGCTGCAAGGGCTGCCAGGGCTGTTGCACGCACTCGTTGCACCGCTCCCCCATCACCTTATCAATACAGGCCTACCGTACTCTACTGCAACGGAAGGGTCGTCGCCTCCCGTGGACTCAGAATACGCTCGCGGTCACTACAAAGGGCTCGTCGCCTGATCAGTGTAGGCCGACAGCTAGAATATAGTGTCCCATACCACCATAATCTGCTCACGAGTCTAGGTGCTCACTGGTCACTACGGGGAGGTTTGTGGCCCCAGCGTAGGCCGACAGCTCGACCACGGTGTCCCATACCACCATGCCCGGCTCATGAGTCTTCGTGGATCAAGGTACCATGGTTAACAGGGTTTACAATGGTAAGTTCAGTACCCTAGGTTCAAGCAGTTATGACTCATACAAGGTGAACATACATCGGCCAGTCGGGTTACTTGACGGGCTCGACTAGCGCGATCGCATCTCAAGTCGAACGACATGAAGTGCGTAAAACACTTCGCGTGGCCTAACCACTGCCGCCAACTCTAAACACGAATCACGTTCATCGACGCGTCGCTCGTGGCTATGACCACTCAGCCACGAATTCGCTCAGTTACCGTCTGCCTGGACTAAGTCTAGTCCCACGCATCTATGAAATCACATCAACAATATATGCAAAGGTATTAGAATTGAAATACAATCATGTGAGCATGTTAACACATGTTATAACATTCAACTTAAGCAAATCTTCAAACACCTACATTCCATGCATGTATTGGAATCATGCATATGGTCAACATATAGGAAATCATTTAGGTCAGCATATTAATCAAGAAATCATTCTCAAACTACTACATAACATCATTTAATTCAATACATACTAGTACAAGCATTTATACAAACACATACACTACACACTTAAGTCTACATATAGTATGTCGACCCAAAGTACGCAACTAGGCGAATCTCTTCGCCAAAATGATTATGCAAGCATTCCTAACTCCCTAATGCGGCAACAAACCATGTCAATCACGTCAGCAAAATATGCATGTAGACCGTACTTCCTACAAATGACTAAAATGCCCTAAATCTCATATTCTTCGTTAATTTACGAAACAGAAAACGGAGAGCATGTTGTACATGTCAAACGGCGTTGCCGTCAAGAATCTACTATTAAACGACATTGAAAGCTTTGGAAACAGTCAATCAAAGCGTCTAATATCCGCACCTTTTCCCTTTTAGGGATGAGAATTCGAACGGAGCGTATACGCTTCGTCTACGGCGAATAGAGAACCTGATTTACGAAATTTATCAACTAACAAGCTATGGAACTAAAGAAGCATCAAATCAGCAACTTTCTAGGGTTATTTCTTACCTAGAAACGCGGAGAAATCACCGGCAAGGTGATTGGAATACGCCGCTTAAGCATGTGCAGCAGCAGCAGGAAAAGCTCTCCCACCTTCTCTCACAAACTCTCACTTTCTCTCTCACTCTAGCTAGGGTTTCTAGCAAATTCGGATGGGTGAGAGAAGTGAGGGTTTCAACCCCTTTTATAAGCTCAAATGTGCCCAAAACAGGCTTGGGAACAAAGTATACTTGAGGTATATCCAAATCGGGGCTGTTTCAGTCCAAAAGGGCATTTCTGGTGGTCCCCTGGTCGAATGCGATCGGACTTAAGCTCATACGTACCAGATCTAGCGCGCATTAAGTTTTTAGTCCGACAGGGTTCACAGATCGCACGTGGCGGACCAGTTTCAGTTCAGCGGTCACCGCACGTAGATCAGGGCTGGAAGTCTCATAATATAAAATAGAAATTTTTCCTGATCCGAGGGTGTAATCTGGATGAATTCTGACGGTCAGAACGCCTAATACTAACGCGTCAAGTCGTATGCCAGATTTGAATTTGAAATTTCAAATCTGTCCCTATTCGCACTCTCTTCGGTCCGGGCTCAATGAAATAGTCTGTGATTATCGGTTTGACTTGATTATTGAAATGATTGTCAAGTCCAGCTAGGCGGTTCTAACGGTCTAAGATGAGAGGCATCGGACTTTCGACGCGCAGTCTAGATCCAATACAAAATTTCAAAGTGGTCCAGAGAACAAACCTGTTTAGAGTTTGATCCAAGGTTATAGAGTATTATGGAGTCATACGTTCTACTCGATTTGGGTCTTGTAGAACGTATTTAAAGTGATCAGGGACTATTTCCCAGCTACTCCAGCGTTGCGCTAGCTAACTTATGCTTAGTTTCTAAAGGAATTAACCCTAAGTGATTTCTTTGGCTATGGAATCGGGTTCTAAGCGATTTTTCAGGTGTTTTAATTGACCCACTATCTAAGGACGTCAAATCCCAGATTGGCCAAAAATCGTGGTGTTACAACTTAGCTTAAATGGAGCATAGACTTGTCTCTCAGAAGGCCAAATTAGATTAGTGTGAATTGTGCTAATTATTCTGAGATTCATGTTCTATTTATAGGTGAGCAAATCACATCTTCGACTGGTCCAAAAAACTCTATGACTGGTTAAAGAACCAACAGATATTTGAAATTTTGGGCGCGATAAGATAAGGTGGTTTCACAACTAGTCGTAGGTCAGCTACGACTGGTCGAAGGTCTCCTACGACTGGTCGAAGATCTCCTACGACTAGTCGAAGCTAGTCAAATTTCAACGTTGTAGTTTAAGTCGTAGGTCTACGACTGGTCGAAGAAACAGTCAACACTGTTCATACGACTAGTCAAACAGTCTCCAGGACTGGTCGAAGCCTAATAAGAATTTTTAAATTTTTACAACAAACTTACCATTGATCCAGGAAATTCTTAGACAAGTCGAAGCAGTACTAGGACTAGTCAAGCAAGACCCAGGACTAGTCTTAGAACAGACCAAATGCTCATATATAAAACATACGAATTATATATCCAAAATGACCTACTCTAAAGGTCAACCTAAGGTCAATCATACCTCAATAGTGAAGTAAGGACATTGAAAACTTAAAGACGAGTGACCTTTGAGAATAATAAAGCTTGAGATCTTGGTGTAGCTTGAACTTTGAAGGCTTCTTAAGATCTTGATGTCGAAAACTTCATGAGATCTTGAATTATACTTGTCTGGAACTAAGTCGTACATACTTGCATTCTCGAGTCTTGACTTGTGAATAGTGCATGTCTATCAAAGCTGATCTTGTGAGACTTTTGTTGTGACTCGGTATGTCTTGAGTAGAGCTTTGTTCTTCACATATGCAAGCTTCATAACAAGATACAAATAATATTTTTGGCACCACAAATTTGACAACAACAAGAGCTAGCAACTATAGCACTTACAGAAACTTGATCTTCTAATAACATTTTTAGTAGAACTTAAACTTACACTTAAAGGTGAACTTTCCATCTTGATCCACGTAACTTGAACTTTAGTTTCACTTCAATTTGAACACAAGCTTATCTTTAACTTGAACATGAGCTAGACTTCAACTTGAACATGAGATAGACTTCAACTTGAACATGAGCTTCTCTTTAACTTGAAGAACACTACACTGAGTTGTTTTGACAAGACAAAATTTGACAAACCAAGTGTGACATGTTCTTTAAACATAATATCACTTACAATCTCCCCCTTTATAAAATTCATGACAAAAGACTTAGTCATACATGAATTAGAGTGTAGCCCAGTATTCTTGAACTCATGTAACCCTGTATTCTTGAACTCATGGTGTAGTTGAAGAGAGAAAAAAAAAACTCCCCCTTAAGTTGTGCTTTCCTTGTTTCCTATTTTGTTTCCTGTTTTAAAACATACGATATTTCAAGCAGTCCTAACATTTATATTCAAGCATTTTTTCTTAGCATGTATATATAATCTTTACCATATTCTTACATGCATTCTACTGATATATTTATTCAAATCTCTCCCCCCTTTTATCACAACTTGACAAAGAAAGAAGGATGTTGACATGTAAAACATGTACAATAAATAAAGCATTAAGTCAAGATAGTATAAAGGATCTGACTAAGTTCATTTCATTTCTTATTTATTTTTATAGGGCTGTA
Organism: Magnolia kwangsiensis; assembly: GCA_037074715.1. Classification (NCBI taxonomy): domain Eukaryota; kingdom Viridiplantae; phylum Streptophyta; class Magnoliopsida; order Magnoliales; family Magnoliaceae; genus Magnolia; species Magnolia kwangsiensis. The sequence continues at coordinate 46,374,969 of CM073586.1, read as the reverse complement.
TAACTTTATACTTGTTTTGCTTACTGACTTGATATCGATCCCTAGCTGGAGTGGCTAACATGGAATGTGTGTACTACCAAGCTAACCCAAAAAAAAAACTCAGTCAGATCCTGAGGTGGAAGGAGCAGGTATGGAAGGATCCATTTGATACGAACTCCTCGTAATACGGTGGAAGCACTTCTTCATGTACTTCATCGAGGATTTTTTAGTTTGCGCCAGGTTATCCTGTGAAACCTGTAATGCCGTGACCTTCTCTTCCAGTGATTTGAGTCGATCATCAACCTGTGAAGGCTGAAAATCTGAATAATCTGGATCGTCTGACTTGTTGAGTTCAACAAAGATATCGTCCATAGATGTGTCTTCTGGTGGTGCGGGTTCCAGACCCAGAACCTAGTATCCATTCCATTCCGTTAGGTCCCACGGTCCTTCCGGTCGAATTTCGACAACCTGTGACCTATAGGTTGCATTTGCGATCATCCCTAAGTTTTGCCCTGTAAACATGAATCGATTCGACCCGACACATATGCCATTGCGACTGCATCATTGCCGCAGTTCCAACGCCGTGTCTCATGCGTCAATCCAAGGTGTAGATCAAAAGATGTACCCCACACAATATTTGGACCATTGATCATGATGTGGGACCCACTTTGTGCTTGTGCACATTTTCCTAGATGGGTAACATCACCCTAGTTTCATCATTACATAGCTACCTACCCTACCTATGATAGCTACCTAGCCTATTACCTATAGCCCTAGCCTAACAATCTCATTATAGGGTTTCTTCACAAAGCCATCATTGGATTCTCTACCCCATGTGCTATGATGGGTTCTCTTACCAAAACTCATAATGGCCTTACACCCTTATCATTCCACTCTTACAACTCTCTCTTTCTCTCCTTTCTCCTTCATTTCATTTCTCTTCCTCCATTAATAGAGAGGTTGGAACGTCCCACCTGCCTCCATTTTCCATCCCTCTTCTCTAGAATCCCACCTAATACAGTCCTTGTAATCCCATCTCAACCATAGATCCTTCTTCCTTAGAGCTAGAGGAGCATAGTGTTGAGGAAAGAAAAAGATCCTTAAGTTGGGTGTTCTCCTAGGGTAGATTTTTTTATTTTTTTTCTTCCTTAGATCTTCATCTTTCCTTCATGGGAGTGTGTAAGACCCACCAATCAATGGTGGAGATCTTACATGACTCCATGAGTGTGGCCAAATGCCCACTTTGTGCATGCATGTCGCCATGATGGGGCCATTCTCCATGGACCCCATCATGATGTTTTTCCTTTGATCTATGGTTTGTTGGGTCATCTAGAACCTAAATCCATGGTGGGGATGGTATCTCCACCTCAATTTTTTTATTGTAGGGCAAATGAATGCATGGGACCCATGTGTATTTGATCATATGGTTATTTGCTTGAGAAGGACTCATAGTGGTGGAGCCCTCCCTATGGCCAAGATCTCACTACACCAAAATCGTCATTTAGGAACGGTTTAAAACCATTCCTAAATGAGGCATCGCAAAAAAATTGGATTGGTTTAGAACCATTTTGGGTACCATTTCAAATTTTAGAGACAAAATTTTAGGAATGGTTTTAAACTGTTCTAGTGCCAACGATCACATTTTGGGAACGAAATTTTAGGAACAGTTTAATGTTGCCAATGATCAAATTTTAGGATGAAATTTTAGGAACAATTTTAAACCCTGATAAATACATGACGTTTAGGTTCAAGGGAAATAAATTATTAGAAATTTATTACATTCCATTAAAATAGAGATTAATCCAAAGAAAAACATAAGAAAATAATGTGCTTGAAGATGTTTCATTGCAAAATCAAAATTACAAAATAAGCTACAATAAAGGGTAGCACTTTAAATTATAGCTTTATGGAGATGGCAAAAAATGCTAGCAAATCTATTTGTTAAAGTTTCAGTATTGGCTAATCAAAGGGAACAATGTGCATTTTATGAATAACACCAGAACAAAAATGAAAAAAGCTTGCTGCCCGGCCCATCAGTTGCATATGAAATCTGATCTCAGCATAGCATCTCTTGCAACAAGTAATGATTATATAACTACTTCCTGGGATGGGTCTGTAGCTCGCTCCAGCCACTGTACAAATGTTACAAATCAAACATCAAGTAGAACAATATGAAAAATAGATTCAATGTTAAGATGGCATACCCTGCCATGAATGGGCCACAATATTAAAATTTCACTACAAGGCAATCTTAAACATTGGATTAGGTGACCTAAGAACAGATGATAGAAAACAATATTTCCAAGCATCAATAGGGGAAAGTCCAAAAATCACATGGGTATCATTTATCAATCCGTGCAATTTTCTAGGTGTGGCCCATCCAACAAGAGAGACCCCATGGATTATCTGGATCACTAGATGGTTGTGAGGCTTGTCCTAGCCTAGCATATAAAATGCTTCTGCCAAGCACTGGTTAAAAAAACTTAAGAAGGAACATAAAAGATAAAGAAAATCATCAAAAATATAAATAGGAGTGAAAATGGAGAGAATGCACACCTACTGCTACTGTTGAGCTTAAGGCAACTTAGAACTAGGGCTCTTAGCTTCTATGACTGTGTAGGTGGAGAAACGTTAATAGATCCAATACCACTCAACAGTTAAGACCTAAGAATTATAGTTGTGTCGAGGAAAATCCTTCAATTCTGCTGTTTGACACTACCAAATGGCCAGATGAAGGACATAAATTGTAATGTCTAAAACCTATCATTAGAAGTTCAACATATTCTTGTCACAAATTAATTTTCCAGCTTGATGCATAGCTCCAAAGTCTGCACCTTGAGCACTTAAAATTTGTCTTAAATCAGCTTAGATGTGGCATTTGTAATGTACTCCATTGGACTGCCTCACTACATCCATTTTAACACTAGTGCACCCATTGGCAACTCAGGCTATTATCACAGTTGAATTTCGGAATGCATGGAGTTAGTAGATTGCATCCAAGTGAATTACATCCAAGTATCTGATGTCAAATACTTACATGCCCCAAGCAAAAACCAGGTTGGCTGATTGAGTTCAGCAAGACATGCAAGAGATGATGCATTTCTTTTCTTTTCTTTTTCATTTTTCTTAAAGAAAAATAAAAATAAAGAGAAAATGAAATTTAAAGACCATGTATACTATTAACTATAGAATATAGAATACAAGGTTGCATGAATAAGGTAAATAAACTACATGTATTACGATATTAAAAAATTTCAAGTTCTATGTGCTTGGTAGTATTTGTTAATCTATTCTATTTATGACTTTTCAAGGTATTTAGTCTATATAAAATTAGGAATTGATAATTTAAAATTACAGATTTTAGATTGGTTGATTGATATTAGAAGGTTGTAACAACTAGTGAGCATCTTAAGAGCCATTCATCTTTTTATTTAAAATTGTATTGACAGTAAAAGAAATTACAAAGAAATTACTCTCATACAAGCATATTCAAAAGAAACACCGACCTAAAAGGATACTACAAAATCTATTTAAAATTGTAGAAACACAACATAACAGAATATAAAATTGGCATAATAGAAAAGAATTCATAATGTTTATAGTGAACTAGTCTATAGTCAAAGCAGGAATATTTGACAGTGTTTAGCAGCAAAAGTATTAACAGCAGAAGTAGTGGGTAATCAACTAAAATCAAAAGTAAATATCTGATCTTCAACCAACAATGAATTTGAAATGATAGAAATGATAGAAATTGTTGTTGACCAGTAAAGGTTTGTGGAGTCTAGTGGTAGAGGGGACCACTTCAACCTTAGAGGTGGTGAGTTTGAATCTTGCACCAAGCCATTTACTAATTTTATAAAGTACAGTTTCACATTCTGAGTGACTCAGCTCAAGTCACTGCGAGTCACATAGAGTCGACTGAGTTTCAAAGTCAACTCTATGAGTCTTCTTGACTCCAAGATGAGTCAGTCTCAAAGGATTCGTCTCAAAATCTTGCCAAGTCAGGTTGACTCAGCCAAGTTTCAAGTTGAAACTGTGAGTTTTAGAACTATGATCTCAATGAGGTAACCTTTCAGGACAAAGAATGAATGAAAAATGCTGATTTGACTTTTGAAAACAATAAAGATATAACATGAGTTAAATGTATTAAAGGTCCGAGGGGGAAGATGCATAGCTAAAAGGTGACCAAGTTGGGAAGAAAAAGCAATTGACATGAGCAATCTAATATAGTGAAATCTGGAGGATGATGTGTGCACCTGAGGAGGAATTCCCGGCTCCAAGAAAAGAGGACCTATAAATTAATTTTTATAAATACACTCATATTTATGTACATCAATACGTAACAGGAATTTATTGTGAAGGAGTATTATGAGTTCACTTGTACTCAACATCTAGTATCAGTTTGGCCCATCATAGAACTTTGCACACAATATGCAATAGGAAGTGACGTCTTATTTCTCGAACAGAGTCCTTCCAATTGCCTCCACTAAAAGAAATGTGTATAATACGCCCACATACCCATAAAGGAAAAGAAAAAGAAAATTCACCATTTCTATATATTTCTGTAGGATTTGATGAGCACCAAGTCAAAGGCGACATGCAAAATCATAGCTAGAAGATTAGCACAAGTAAAATCTGCAATTTCAAGAGAAGTACACAAATATAGACTTAAAAGATATGGGTACAGTGAGCAGTAAGACATACCAAACAATCCTCGAGGCAACTAAATAACCTTTCTGACCCCAAGATACATCTTCAGTTCATCCTCTATTTGTTCCTTATTCATTGTTAGGTTTCGATATGGATTCAATAGGCATTCTTCTGTGGTAATGCAAGTCCGTGAAGAAAGGGAACAAATACCCAAAAAAAAGAAGAAGCAAAACATGAGAATAATATTGTTAGAATACAATATTGGACTCTGAAGTTATTTATGTCAATAGTGATGAAAACAGGTTTATCAGTTACTTCTGGCCAACAAATTTCTAAATTCAAACACAGAAACAAAACCATTTTGTATCAACAGCAAAAACATGAAATTCTGGGGGAAAAAAAAAGAACTAATACAGATACTAAAAGAAGTTAGATATAAAAGGATCATAATTTCTCAACAAGGAAATATCTAGCAAATTAAGGATCGGAAGAATCTTACCATTCAGAAAGACATAGTTGTAAATTAAGTGCAGAAGGAAATGGACAAGAGAAGAAGAGAAACTACTGTTCTCACAATGGATCAGAAAGAACACCTGCATATTTTAAGCAATAATGGATCAAAAAGAAATTAATGCTTGACAAAGCCAGTTAGAAGTGCACATAATTCTTATAATCCAATGTTCTCACAAAGTTAGTTGGTAAATTATATCTTTTACAATATAGTTCAATATTTAAGGGAGAAAATACCTATGTTTTTTAAGGACTAGATTAGAAAGATATCCATAGCCAAATAATGCATGATAGAGCCAATTTACAAGTCTACATGGTTCTTCTAGTAAACCTTTTCACCATTTAGATGTTCATAATAGCCAGACCATTAAATTTTGTTTGTGATACATGGTTTGCACTTTACATAATGAAATTTGTTTTACAAATTTATAGGGTATAGTCGAGCTCCTTTGACCACCTGAATAGGAATAAGAGTCCAAAAATCAGGAAGCCAAACATCAGACAAAAATCTGAGGAATGAACAAGTTCAACAGATCACCAAAAAAGTTCCCTACAACCAACTACAGCAGCCAAAAATTTGGGGTCATCTTACTGGTGCAATCCATGGTGTTGGATGAGCCCAAGACCATATAAGACGAGGCTTTCTGCAAGTTCGATTAATTACAAGGGTGTAATAACATCAAAGAGGCCATTGTACACCTGCTTCTTAGAATAAAGCAAATTTTGTGAAAGGAAAAGGGAAAGAAAGAAAAAGAGAAGAAAAGAAAAGTTGGTAAGCACCAGCCATTTAATTCTTCTCCTTTGAAATATAGTATGAAAGTTTTTTGTCCTGAATGAAAAAATGAGGTTTACATAAATAAAAGATTTCAACACCTTCTCCTGAATACACCTTTGAAACCCACAGAACCACATTCTTCAAGCCTCCATACACAATCTAATTCAAGGAGGAATCGGAGAGGATCTTCCATCCCAATTACTATAAATACATGAAAAGCATAATGACCATACATGTAGACAACCTTACCAAAGAGAGAGATCCCCTCTGAATGGAGCTCCTATATCGAAGGAAGAACAATTAATAGACAATAGAGGCATTGGAAAAGGCCAAGTGAAGGAAAGAACCAACCAATTCTTCAACAGCAGTTCACTTCACAAATTTTATAGTAGTATATCCCGAAGTAGTAAAAATGCACTCCCCAATGGGATTCTATCCTGCTCGAAAAATCTAGCCCCAATGATAAAAATGTTTCATGACATTTGGTGTAACCAAATACACCCTTACACAAAGCATGAAAAAAATCTAGCCCCATAAAGCTCATTAAACTACACAATAGTCCATTCCAAAGGCTTCAAGATAGATTCTTTTGAGTTCATGTTTGAATGCAATGAAACCATGATGACAGAATTTATAAACATAATCAACAAAGAATCACCTAAAAAGTATTCTATCCAAGAGCTCCCCACTTTCACATAACCTGAAATATACAACAAATGAATTATGAGGATTCCAAACTACCATCTTTAATTTACCTAGTTCATTTATCAAATCTCAAATAGCCACACATTATTTCCATGCACATGATAGGAATTTTAGTGACTATTATATCATATTAGAACTACTCAATGGTAGATAAGTTTGACACTAAAAGTTCAACAATGCCAAGTTCAAATGTTCCACCATCTGCTATTAATCGCATGCATTCACTTGATGAATTACATGCCTTAGAAGAAAGTTTTTCCATTGGAAAACAATGGAGAGAGGGATTTCAGGATTGTAGCATCCAACTAGAAATACGATAACAGATTTCTAGCACAAACGAACTTGGCATTAATTCCCAAGCAAACCAATAATGTGTCTGCACTATTCTCCTCTTCATTAAACCATCTAACTTCATTATGCAACATGGCTGAAAGGAGCATGATACCATAGTGAGTGAGCATCAATATGATCTGGAAAGACTAGATTATGTATTCATGAAAATAATAGGACCATTCGCTCATCAGAAAGTGGATTTTGCACTAGAAATTAACACTGGACTAATAATATGAAGTTAAAGAACCTTAGTGCAAGAAGTGTTCATCTCTGATCTCCTCCTTGATAAACAATAACACGACAAATACAGCTTCCCAAGCTAAACAAATTGATGGGTATGTTACATGAATATAACATGGTAGCTCCAACCTTACAGTTCTCTGCTACAAATGATGTCATTTAATTACCTTTGATAGCCCAAGGTTCACCAAATCCTCTGTAGCTGGTTGATCTTGTAGAAGTTCAAACCATTCAGTTTATATATAGGTAAAGGTGTGAGTGTCTAGAAAGTCAAACCAGTCATTTTATATATAGGTTGATCTTGTAGAAGTTCAAACCAATCATTTTATATATAGGTAAAGGTGTAAGTGTCTATAAGTTAATAGTTGGATAAGAACCAATTCATTTTGAAGTACCCGGTATGTCATGGCCCCTTCATAAGTAGATAACCAACACTGTTCAAATTATCCACAAACATGTCAATATCTGGCACTCTTAGTCCGATTCTATTTTCCAAACTATATATTTCCTGACAATGAATAACCAGATGTTATTTTCCTTTGATAAGTATGAATAAAAAATTTTGATAGTAACAGAAAAAGGAGAGAGAAATTTTGAAGTTAGATGCAAGATCGAAATGAACAATGTGTTGTTTCAGAAAGATAATATTTTTAGAAAGCACAAGTTCAGCAACAAGAGGAGAAACAATTAACTCATGAGCTGACAAACCTTGTAGTTATGAACCATGGGACCCACATGTAAGGATTGAAAAATCAAGATCCTATAAGACGTCTTTCCAATAATCCTATACGAACTAGAAATAAAGTAATAGCCAGTTGAATCACAATGGAAAGGAAACAAAGATGATATATTTGAAAAATAAGCTGATATGCATATAAAGAAGATTGACCATGCCTGAGATTTTAAGACTTGGATGCCTTTCATAAAGTTCTCCTTTGAAGCAGAAGTATGCAGCAGTCCTAGTAAGGTACTTTTCTCTAAAGGATCCCCAATCTTCACTTGTTTGTAAACTCCAACCAGCTGATCAAGTACATTTTGATATGTGCTTTCATGAAGAAGCTGTATTCAAAGGAAAACAAGAGAAAAAAAAAATCAACTACAACAACTTCCATCTTCTTTGAACATTGAAGATTCATGAAAGTGATGAGAAGACCCCAAGGATGGGGTTGGTTGACAAATTGGCGCTCCAACAATGCCCTCGTTATTTGCTCCTGGATGATGTCCTGTAACCATAAATGAATTATAAACAATGAAACATAAGTTAATGCTCATTTTTGGAATGAAATAGAAAAAATGTTTTGTACATACAATACTATATACAGACGGGAATATAATCAGTAACTAAGAATTACAAGAAGAAACAATCTGCCAAAGCCAAACTTCACTAAGTACACATTCAAGGCAGGTTTTTTTTTTCTTCTTTCTTAAAAGCAGTTTGATGCATTTTTATTCAATCCTCCATGAGTGATTAGCCATTTTAGCAACAATTAACGAATTTCAACAAACATGAAAAGGTAAATAAAATGCAAACTCCTAAAGCTTCAATTAATTTGGAAATTCAGGCTTAAGAGCAGTAAACTCATCCAATTGTACATGTACAGTGAGAAAACATTGTAGATGACCTGCATTTGATAAGAAAATTAAAAATAATGGGTATGAATTATTTATGAATAATGGAATAAGCACTAAAGAGACACCATAGGCTTAGTCACAAAATTGAGAAGGAATTCCAATCAATTTAATCAAACCCATATAATTTGGACAGATGTAAAGCTTTATAAGTTCTTCATCAATGAACTGTACCAAAGTCATAGGGTCCCTCACCATGAAACCCTCACCAACATTCACATCATTATAAAGATCATCATACTCATCATCTTCCCCCATTAGTTCCTCATCAGCAAGTGCAGAGATCGCTCTGCTACCTTGAAATTGCAGTTTCTGACTTCCCCCATATTTATTATCCTCATAATCTAATTGTTCTTCGCCCATTGGATCCATTTATGCCAATCGAACAAGAATTAGATTAGAGATATCTCTCATGCCAACCTTTTAAAAAATAAGATATCATTACTAGTCGTTGATAAAATTATGGAAAGGAAATTTTCAACAACCAATCTAACATCAAAAAACCAGTCTAACATGAAACAGAAAAATACAGAAATCTCTAGAAAATAGGCTTCCCTACAACCCATATAAATATTAGAACTAAAAAAACATAGAAATCTATGATGCACATAACAAAGAGGGAAAAAACATGGTAATCTCCAATACCTACCATCAAAAACACGGAAACAATGGAACTTCCATAAATCATCTGAGAGTTTTTTTTTTCTTTTTTTAAAGGTAACAACTCCTATGATATTATTTTTGGAAGAACAACCCCTATGATATTAAATTCAAAAATACAAAACTCTCAAATACCCACCAATAAAAGTAGAGAAACATGGAATTTAAACATGATCCATGTAACATTAGACACAAAAAAGGGAAAAACCTCTAATGCCACCAATGATAACAAAAAAACTAGTAATTATTATTATTATTATATATAAATGGACATTGAAGATGAAAATACAGAGATATTTCTCAACAACAAAAGTAGAGAGATCTTTGAATTTTCAACAATCCACCTTTTTTTGTTCTTTTTTGAAGGACCACAAACAATCTAATGTTAAACAAAAACCTCATAGAAATCTCTAATACCCATAAAAATAATGGATTTCTAGAAATCATCAAACATTAAACAGAAGAAACACAATATATCTAACAAAGAATCAATGACATTGCACCAGAGGATTGGTTTAACATTCTGAGATGCCCAAATTTAGTTATCTAAACCATTGATCTGATGGACCCAACATGAACATGGAAACGAGCAACTCCCAAACTTGAAGATCCTAGCATTCCAATCTTTGGCCTTTTCCATTGAATGAACCTTGACACAAAAATCTTCTATAATAGAAGATTCCATCCATCCAACCTTTGGCCTTCTCCATTAAATGGAGACCATCAGTGAGCAGGCCATTGACAAACGAATCAAGAATCTCTCATCAAAGGGGATTCTTAAGGCATAGAACTATAAACAGTGGAACCCGTCCTTTCAACTGTCTGGATTACAAAACCATGGCCCGCTTTGTACAAGATCGAGCCCAAGGACACTGCAAATATCCAAGGCCGACGATTTACCCAAAAAATAAAATTATAAAAGAAAACCATAAAAGCATCTTATCAAACGGTATACGTGCATCATTAATATGACCACATTTTATTTAACGTCCTAGAAAAATCTGTACGAAGACCCGAGTACCACCTCAAGCAGAAATCCTTTAGACCAAATCCTTTAGAAATTTAATGAGACTTAACTAACACTAAACTAGATTACCTGTGAAATTAGCACCAACCACTTTAAATACGATCTACAAGACCCAAAACCTATAGAATTAGTAACGCTACATTACCCTGAAATCTAAGATCTAAATCTAAACCCAGTTGCTCTCAGGAGCATTCAGAAACTCTGTAACGGACCTGGACCGTACGTCGAAAGTCCGATAGCGACGAACTTAGACAATTATGACCACCTAGTTGGACTTGATTATCACCTCAAAAATCAAGTCCAGATGAGGTCCTGAGATGATTTGCTTCAGTCCAGAGTGAAGAGTGTGAGAAAGGTGAATCTATTTAGAAATTAAATATAAATTTAAGTAATCTGAGTCGTGTCCCTTTCACGCCATTTATAAGCATTCTGACTGTTGGATTCTGACCCAAATTCACCCTCGGTTCAGGGAAGATGGCCCACATATGCCAATATACTTGTGGTCCTGATCGAGTTTCGATGACCGCTGAACTGAAACTGGTCCACCACGGTCAATCTGGAAACCCAATCGGACTGAAAACTTAACGTGATCAAGATCCAGTATCTGTGAGCTTAAGTCCGACCGCATTCAGTAAAGGGACCTCCAAAAATGCTCCGTTAGATAGAAATAAGCCCGATTTGGTTATAACCTAAGTATACCATGGCCCTGAGACTAATTTTGTCAGTTTTGGGCCTATATAAGGACCTTAAACCCTCTCTCAAAAATTCTATACGAATTCTCAAACCCTAGCTAAGAAAGGGAGAGAAAGTGAGAGAGAAGTTGGTGAATCATCTTGGGATTCTTCTCATCTACTCTATGTGCCTAATCCATCGCATCTGAATCATTATTATGGCGATTCTAATTCCATTTTTGGGTAATACAATCAAACCTTAACCTGTTTTGGAACTTAGAATAGTCTAAGTGTTGATGTAGCTAACCTAATTCATGCATTAGGTTACCTATTCACCGTTGATGAAGACTTATCGTCTAAATCAAATCCGTTATGCATTTTCTGGTTTAAGGTGTGGACTATATACATTTAGGTTATAGTTTTCAAGGCTTTCAATATCAGATAATGATTTATTACTGACATGGTTTCCATTACACATGCCAAATGCGATATCTGTTTCGTTTTACGTATATATACGATCTATGTTATGTATAGACTGTTTCATGATTTTTTTGAAATGTTTGTATGCATTTGAAATCTGATGTTGTGGTTGCCATGGTTAATTGTCATAGGAATATGATTGTTATGTATGCAACAACTCCTTGGCAAAAAGATTTTCCCTCATATGTAATATGGCCGACATACATGATGTATGTTGAAAAGTGTAGTCTAAGTGTTTGTGAAAATGTCTAAATGAGTTCGTAGTTAGTAAGCTGTGATTTATGAGGGAGTTAAGATATGAAATCCCAACTATCTTACTTGTGTGTATGATTTCCTCCATGAACTATTTATTCTAACTATCCATGTTAATTATGTGTATGATTTCCTCCATGTACTGTGTATTCATGTTTAAGTTATATTCCATAACATGTTATATGATTGTAGGAATTGAGTTAAATATTCATTATTATGATTAGACGTGGTTGGGACTATATCTCAATCCAGGTAGTCAGTAACTGCTCTCGAACTGGTGGTTGAGATCGCTTTCACCACACAGGATGTGTTCGACAAATTTGAGCCGTACTTGGGATGTTCGGTAGTGGTTAGGCCACATGAAGTGCTTATGAATTTCATGTCATTCAACTCAACGTGTCATCATCCTAATCGAGCTTATCAATTAACCTGATTGACCGATGTATGTTCACCTTGTTTGGACACTACTGCCTGAATCTAGGGTACTAAACTTACCAGTGAAATCCCTTTAACTTTGGTACCTTGATCCCCTAAGACTCATGAGCCAGACATGGTGGTATGGGATACTGTGGCCGAGCTATCGGCCTACGTTGGGGCGACGAGCCTCCCCATAGTGACCAGTGAGTAACTCAGACTCGTGAGCCGAATGCGATAGTATGCGACATGGTATTCGTGTTGTCGGCCTACTCTGATTGGTGACGAGCCCTTTGTAGTGACCTCGAGTATATTCTGAAACCGCATTGGGGCGACGAACCTTATTATAGTATCTAGGATATAACTAGACCCGTATTGATTGGTGATGAGCCCTTTATAGTGATCTAGAACTATAATATCGTATGAGCTTGTCTAGGACTAACGACCCTAGAATGGATCATTGTTTAGATATTAATATAAGGGAGGTACCTTAGCTTCCCAATCCTGCTGTATGTAAAAGGACTAATAAGAACTTGGTAATCATGTACATGCACCACACTGCATGTGCCATTTGGCATTGGGCAGAGCACTGAGGAAGTGACTGACATGCGCGACCGTAAGATGAAGATCATAGAGGGAGTGTAGGCGAGGGCATGCATCATTACTTCATACATCCTTACATTAATCAGAGTAATTAAGGATGTTTAATTGTATTACTTTATCATTATTGCTTAATTGAATTGATAACATGTTAACCTTTGTGGTATAGTTCCACTGAGTTGATCACTCACTCCCACGTTCTGGGATGGTGCTTAAACACTAACCAGAATCTGACTTAGCTGCAGGTGATGATGTGACACTTGAGGCAGAGTCAGAATTTGATGTTGACGAGGAGGCATTCTCGTTCATGCAGTTCTCAGGGGGGTTCATGTGAGCCATGTCCTGATTGGCGAGGATTTAGGGTTATGTTTGTCGTATTCCATTACATTTTGATATTTATATTTTGAGACAAGACGTGAACCTATTGACCTAGTAGAGCACTCATATTTTGGGGACTTGTACTAGTTTATATATTTATTTTAGACTTTCACTTATGTATTTTAACTGTCCCTGGATTATGTTTGCTGATTTGGCTTAATCTACTTCATGTTTTATGCACTAATACAGGCAACATACATCCATCATTAAATATGTTGCATAAGTGATGTTTTGAAACTCGGGAGCTGAGCTATGCTCGACCCCCGATTTTTAGGGCCTTACATTTTACATACACATTATTAAAGAAGATCACCTCTCTTGCCATGTCGTACCCCAAATCTGAGCTTTGATAAGCTTCCCATTGATGCTCAAGATATGCCATGCAAACTTGACTCCGATCGTCAACTTCGATTTGAGACAAAACTTGTTCTTAGTGAACCTCGAGAATAAATTCAACTTCCCAGCTCCCGGAGAGGGAGATCGAGAGAGAGGGTTGAGTTTGGGAGAGGGAGATCGAAAGAGAGGGTTGAGATTGGGAGAGGGAGATCGAGGGAGATGGAGATCAAGAGCAAGGAAAATGGAGACGGAGACAAAGATGGAGATGGAGATGCGAAATGAGGATGTTAGGGCTTTTAACATAAGAAAAGGGTTAAAACCCATCATTAGTCTGTGGAAGATATAGAGCAATGTTCCTCTTGGGCCTAGAGGGGTCCACTCAGAGGTTTTTAATCAAATTCATTCCGTCCATCTGTTTCAAAAAAAAATAAAAATAAATAAAATAAGAAGAAATAAGAAAATCCAACACTCAATTGGGACACACCAACGAAATAGTGGAAAGAACAATGAATAACACAATGATTTTAGTATGGTTTGTAACCATTTCAAATTAGGAACGGCTTAAAGCCGTTTCTAAACCAAAATCTGACCCGTACTAGTTTGACAATTTTAGTGTAGTGTCTCCTTTCTCTCTCCTTCTCTCTCTCTCCTTTCTCTTATTTTCTGATGTGTGTGGCCCGCTTAATATGTCCATGCATCTAGACCATCCACTTGTAGGGACGTCCAAGCCCAAGCTTCTGGATGTCGAGGCCCATCATTGCTACCCGAATTAGGTTGCATGGTTTGGATGGCCATTAAGTTTGATTGTATGGTTGTTTTGAATGGGGCTTGGGTCTGGGTATGTGTGACCCATCTAGGTGGACTCCACCTTAATGAATTTGAGATAAATCCCCCAATCAACCACATTATGGGCTGGAATGGACAACAACATGTTGTTGTCCAGATTTCTGGCCCATTGTTGTATGATTTTGTATGGAGTTTAAGCCCTGTTTATAGCTCTTTTTCTCCCTAATTTTTGGGTATTACTCTAAGGTGTTGACCCCACCCCGTAGTGTGATGAAACTCACTCCATCCACCCTTGATTGGAGCCCCATGGAGCAGGCCCAAGAGGGGTGGACGGCCAAGTTTTTGGACCATCCAATAGTCCTACATGGAGGGAAAACATATATGTCAGCTTGGGTTTTGGGGATGGTGGGCCACTCATGTGGACCCCACTTATTGTTCTTCCATGGGTGCATGTAATCCATCCATTCTACCCTTGATTAAGCAAGCCTGGGTCCACTCTATTGGGTGTACAAGATGGGGACAACAACAATTCCAGCAACATTTTATTTTTAAAACCTTGCTGTCGAGATTTTTAATTCCTATTTATATATATGTATGTATGTATGTATGTATATATATATATATATATATATATATATATATATATGGCTTCTCCCCTTACCTTCCTTGTAGCCCACCTTGCTGGGACCCACCTCAGGTGTATGTGGACCATTCAGACAGCCCATTTTTAGGGGTTGCTATAGATGGGCCAGCAACCCACTTGCTGGACGTTCCAGCTAAGCTGACTTCCAGCAGGGGCTGGCCGTCTCCCCCATGTGGCCCACTTGATTATGTGTGTCGTCCATGATATCCTCCCCTTCGTGTGGCCCACTTGAATATGTGTGTTGTCCACGCCATCCTCCCCTTTATGTGGCCCACTTGGATGTGGTCCACCCCTTGGTGGGACGTCCACAAGTGGGGCCCACCTTGGGTGTTTATAAGGCTAGCCGTCTAGCCCCATGGGGAAGCTCAGACCGTTTGGGGTGCTGCTGGACTTACAGTCTAGCAGCAGGCCCACTTTGATTTATGTGTCGTATTCTCACCTTCCATCTAGTGGGGCTCACTGTGATAATTACGGGCCATCATGAAGTCTATGTTCACTCAGAATTACCATCTGTTGGACCCCAATAAGCCTAGGAAGTTGGGTGGGCTGGGTGTCCAGCAAAGACCTTAAAAAAAATCTGTATATAGCTGGAAGATGTGAATTGTGAGGCCCATCAAATTGAGGGTGCTGTGTACTCACTCCATGTAGGTATTTTCCTGTGATTATTAGACCCCATTAGTGCCTGGTGAGGCCCGCCTTTGGCTGATTGTTTGAGGACCAAGACAGTCTAGATTTTTAGACGTCCAGTAGGCCCAGATGGATTGGACGTCCAGCCTTGAGCCCAGTTTTGTGTATGGGTTACTTACCTATTGTGTCGGACCTTGTGGGCTAATATGTTGCATGTAATTGGATCTTGGTTACCCATCTATCTTGCCCAGTCTTGTGCTGAATTGTAAGGCCCATCTTGGCGAATCTTGGATATGCCTTACCTATGTATTAGGGCATAAGGGCTGCCCATGAGGCCCATCATACTGTATGTATTCGTTGGCCATGATACTTGGGCCATGGTTTGCCCCATTGAGCCCACATTGATGTATGTAGGCTATGGGACATTTCTTGAGACCCATTATGTGGTATGAGATGTTATGGATTGCTGCCCTTTTTCTTTTCATGGTTGTATCCGGGCCATGAGCCTTATTTTAGCTAGATTCTTTGTTAGGCTGCCTTCTAGAGAACAATAGTGGTTAAATGTCCACATTGTGAGCCACTCTAGGCCCTTCGTTAGGCTCACTCTCACCTATTGGGCCCATAGTATTGCTTACCTAGACTTTGTGGGCTACCCCAAACTGTTGGGCCCCCACTATTTGTTATGCTTCTTCCGCACCATGTAGAATTGTCTAAGTACCTAGACCCGACCTTGTCAAGAGGAGAGTACAACATCAATGCATGTTATGCTTGGTTATCTTCATGATTCATTCCCATGTGCATCATATGTATGCTTGGTTGAGGAGTGATTGATTATGGTATGTGCCATTGAGCAGGTTGTTTATAGGACTCCCTGAGTGATGGAGTTACCCCACATGAGCGCGTTGTATGTGTAGGACTGATGCATGATTGATTGGTATGATTCATGCATCTCACATTTGCATGGCACGGTTATTATTCGCCCAAACGACATCAGGGCCGTAGCCTCCACAGGAACATCATGGATAGCCAGATTTGGACATAAAATGTAACACCCTGAAAATTGGAGGTCGTGTATAAACTCGACTCCCGAGTTCCAGACCATCACTTATGCAACAAAAATGATTATGATTCAATGTTGTCTAATTTAAAGCATTCACATGAGTAAAAGTATACCAAAATTGCAATTCATACTCCAGATCCAGTGATAAAAGCAAGCGAAAGACTAAACAATATATATATCTCTGAGTCTCATATATATATACATGAACAATATATATATCACTGTATGGAAAAACAAAGTAGATCTCATCTGTCTCTAAAGTATGAATACATCTCTAAGTCTCATATACATATACATGAACAAAATTAAATGTTCAAAATAGTCTCACTGAAGTCCCATCAACCCAGGTCGCCTAAGCAAAGCCATCATGATACTGCATGTACGAGAACTCGTCCTGGTCCTCGTCAAAGTCTGGCTCTGCCTCCTGGATCTCAGCATCACCTACATCTACAACAGGGTCTGGTGGGTGTTGCAAACACCATCCCGTAACGTGGGAGTGAGTGATCAACTCAGTGGAATCATAGATCAAATATTAGCATGTTCATAAATTAATCATGCGATAATAGTAAAGCAGTAAATCAGACAATCCTAATACTGTTGTTAATGCAAGATGACATGACGTGATGTATGCCCTCACCGACGATCTCCCTCATACGGAACCATCTTACGACCGCGGCATGCCACACTCCCTAAAGTGCTCCACATCTTCCAGGCACATGCAAAGTTATGGTGATATGATTTCTGAGTTGTTATTAGTCCATTCAAACAGCAGGATTGGGAAACTAAGGTACTTCCCTTGTATCAATCCCAACACAGATCCTGTCTAGGGTTGTCACTCCTAGTAATCTCATACGATGTATATTTTGTAGGTCGCTGCAAGGGCTGTCAGGGCTGTTGCTCGCACTCGTTGCATCGCTCCCCCATCACCTTATCAATACAGGCCTACTGTACTCTATTGCAACAGAAGGGTCGTCGCCTCCCGTGGACTCAGAATACGCTCGCGGTCACTACAAAGGACTCGTCGCCTGATCAGTGTAGGCCGACAGCTAGAATATAGTGTCCCATACCACCATAATCTGCTCACGAGACTAGGTGCTCACTGGTCACTACGGGGAGGTTTGTGGCCCCAGCATAGGCCGACAGCTCGACCACGGTGTCCCATACTACCATGCCTGGCTCATGAGTCTTCATGGATTAAGGTACCATGGTTAACAGGGTTTACAATGGTAAGTTCAATACCCTAGGTTCAAGCAGTTATGACTCATACAGGGTGAACATACATCGGCCAGTCGGGTTACTTGACGGGCTCGACTAGCGCGATCGCATCTCAAGTCGAACGACATGAAGTGCGTAAAACACTTCGCGTGGCCTAACCACTGCCGCCAACTCCAAACACGACTTGCGTTCATCGACGCGTCATTCGTGGCCAAGACCAGCCAACCACAAATTCACTCGGTTACCGACTGCCTGGACTAAGTATAGTCTCAAACACATATGAATTCACATCAGCAATTTATGTAGGAGTATTGGAATTGAAATACAATCATGTGAGCATGTTAACACATATTATAACATTCAACTTAAGCAAATCTTCAAGCACATACATTTCATGCATAGTATGGAATCATGTACATAGTCAACATGTAGGAAATCATTTATGTCAACATATAAATTGAGAAATCCATCTCAAACTAATTCATAACATCATTTAATTCAATACATACTAATACAAGCATTTATACAAACACATACACTACACACTTAAGTCTACATATAGTATGTCGACCCGAAGTGCATAATTTGGTGAATCTCTTCGCCAAACTAATTATGCACGTATTCCTAACTTTCTAATGTGACAACAAACCATGTCAATCACATCAGCAAAATATGAATGTAATCAGTACTTCCTACAAATGACTAAAATGCCCTAAATCTCATATTCTTCGTTGATTTACGAAACAGGAAACGGATAGCATGTTGTACATGTCAAACGGCGATGCCGTCGATAATCTACTATTAAACGACATTGAAAGCGTTGGAAACTGTCAATCAAAGTGTCTAAAATCCTCACCTTATCTCTTATGGATGTGTCGTTTCAAACGGAGCATATACGCTTCGTATACGGCGATAAGAGAACCTGTTTTACAAGATCTATTGGTTAAAAAGCTATGGATCCTAGTGAATCTTAAATCAGCAACTTCTAGGGTTGTTTCATACCTGAAAACGTGGAAGAATCACCGGCTTGGTGATCAGGAGGTGTTGCTACAGCACGTGCAACAGGTGGCACGAAGACGGGAAAAATCTCTTCTACTCTCTCTCATAAACTCTCACCTTTTCTCTCTCCCAAATTAGGGTTTCTCTCAAATTCGGATGGGAGAGAGGAGTGAGGGTTTCAACCCCTTTTATAAGCCCAAAAATGCTGAAAATAGGCTCTGGTACAAGGTTCACTTAGTGCATATCCAAATCGGGGCTGTTTCGGTCCAAAAGATGCTTTCTGGTGGTCCCCTGGCCGAATGTGATCGGACTTAAGTTCATGCATACCAGATCTAGCACGTATTAAGTTTTCAGTCCGGCAGGGTTCGCAGATCGCCCGTGGCGGACCAGTTTCAGTTCAGCGGTCACCGCACGTAGATCAGGGCTGAAAGTCTCATGATATGAAATAGAAATTTTTCCTGATCCGAGGGTGTAATCTGGCTGAATTCTGACAGTCAGAACGCTTAATACTGACACGTCAAGTCGTGTGCCAGATTTAAATTTTAAATTCCAATTATGACCCTATTCGCACTCTCTTCAGTCCGGGCTCAATGAAATAGCCTGTGATTATCGGTTGGACTTGATTTTTGAAATGATTGTCAAGTCCAGCTAGGCGGCTCTAACGGTCTAAGATAGGAGGTATCAGACTTTCAACGCGCGGTCTAGATCCAATATAAAGATTCAAAGTGGTCCAGAGAACAAACCTGCTTAGAGTTTGATCCGAGGTTATAGAGTATTGTAGAGTCATTGGTTCTACTCGATTTGGGTCTTGTAGAACATATTTAAAGTGATCAGGGACTATTTTCCAGCTACTCTAACATTGCGCTAGGTAACTTACGCTTAATTTCCATAGGAATTAATTCTATGCAATTTCGGGTCGAGTTGGTACTCGAGCCCAAGTATGGATTTTTCACGGGCGTTGCATAAAAAATGTTTGGTTCTAACACTATGGGTATGTAGGATGTCCTTTAGTGAAAGTCTCAGAATCTTTTTGGTACTAAGATATGCTCCAATGTCTAGACCCAATGAAAATATGAGCGCAAGTGCCGAATACCATTAGGTTGCGTCTCCCACTGTGTCATGGTTGGTTAGAAGGGGGTGTGCCCTTACCCACTCGATTGAGGGGACTATAAGCTAGGCTAAATTTGACCAGCTCGCAAATGGGTCTGCTATCGATGAGTTAAGTAGGTATTGGCAGACTACATGCAGATAGTGAGGTCTCTTCCTCTCACTGAGCTGCGCGACTAAGGAGGCGGTAGTCAGCGTGGAGTGTATTTGACCCCGGTGATCTTCCAGAAAGTACTGTACTGATATGTGGCCTTGATATGAGGACTGACATGATCGCATTGCATATCCAATATGGCATTTGGCTATATAGGTCCCACATCGCATAGCCCTGGTATGGCTAATAGCATTCATGCTTGGTGTAGCATAGCTTTGGGATGGCTGATGGCATTCTTGCCTTGTATTGCATAGCCTTGTTAAGGCTGGTGGTATTCTTAGTCTTGTCAACATATTCCACATACTCTGATATTATATACTTGACACCTACCTTGCACACACTTATACCACCCTCTAAGATTTTTATAAGCTTATGCATGATTAATGCATGAAGGTGCCGCTAGGTAGTAGCTGAGTAGGAGCAAGAGTGTGTCATGGAGCTTTTGGAGTTTTATTATAGCCACTGTATCTTTCCCTTTATACGCCTTGTAAAAGTTTTTATTCTTAGTGGATTTTGTGATGATGTTCCTATAGTTATTATTTGTGGGTTATGATCTTGGTTATGCAGATTATGAAATAGACTTATGTTATAAAAATTCTCCTGGTAGGATCCCAGGATCGGAACCTGGTGTATGGGTGTTAGGAACTAAAAATGGGGTACTATGGAGGCTATCAGCGCCGGATTCAGTAATCGAGAATTTTGTGAGCCCAGTTTTTGAGTTTAGGGCGTGATAGGAGTTACTATCAGAGCATAACCCAGGAATAACTTACGACAACATCACACATCTTCTTCGAGCTTATGACAAGTAGTATCCCGAGTGCATACTATTTTGATTTAGTTCTCTAACGTCTGAGCCTTCAAGGGTTCTATTCTCAAGGCTAATGGATTCCTTTGTTCTTTCTGTAGATCATGCTGCCTAGACAAGGCACCCATGGTATCGGAGCGACCCGTGCTCATCCCACTCCACCTCTTGAGGATCATATTCCCAAGGTTCTCATTCCACCTCCAGTTGCTCCCATTCCCCCGTCTGAGCATGTTGTACCTATGCTAGAGGCCCCTGCAGTTCCTGTGCCTCCGCCTGAGGCCAGTGCAGCCCCTACATTCCCTACCATGCCCATTGAAGCAGAGCAGTTACAATAGATATTGCAGGATGTCACAGCCACCCTCCAAGGGCAGGACAGACATCCAGTGGAGACTCTAGAGCAGACAAAGCAGATGCACACGAGCACTCTTCTACAAGACTTTCGTCAGCATGATCCCCCGCATTTCTGGGGTGAGCCAGACCCTTCAGTAGCTGAGTTATAACGCTCCGAGGTGGAGAATATTTTTGACATAATGCGATGCATGACTCAGTAGTGAGTCCCGTTAGCAGTATTCCTTCTTCAGGGAGAGGCACAGAATTGGTGGGCATCCGTTTCCCGAGTGGCTGGGCCAAATTTTGTGTGGACTTAGAAGGATTTCGTGGACCAGTTCGACCAGAAGTTCTTCCCCAAGCATGTTCAGTAACAGCGTGCATTGGAGTTTGAGACACATGTCCAGGGGGACATGACCGTGTCATAATATGAGGCACGTTTCATTGCATTGTCCAGATTTTTAACTTATTTTATGGATAATAAGAGGCGAAAGGTCCATAGTTTCATAAACGGCTTGTGTCCTTCCCTCAGGAGTCATGTGGTCTGACACCTGCTTACGACGTTCAATCAGGTTGTTTAGAGATCCCTGGTCTACGAGGATGATTGGGCCACCTTACAGAGGACCTGTGACCAGGGAGGAGACCGAAAGAAGAAGGCACCCTCTGGCAGCTCCCTTCAGCAGCAGCACCGTCGGCATACGGCTCACCCAAGATTTTAAGCACCAGTAGTGCATCTAGCATCATCTTCGGGACCATTCACAGGCGTTTACTTTGGTTGTGGTAATATGGGACATCATAGGCATGAGTGTCCCCATCCTCATAGCAGCAGTAGTCGAGGGCACCATAGTAGCCCCCACATCAGCCTCCACAGAAGCAGCAGCAGCGACCATAGCACTAGCCTCCAAGGCCTCCCCCGCAACAGCAGAGGTAGTAGATTAGGCCGTTGTAGTGGCAAAAGCAGCAGCAGAGACCGTAGAGGGGACATGCACCTCCCCAGCTGACCTAGGGCAGATTTTATGCCACTCAGCAAGACCCTCAGTCATCAGGAGGGGTAATCGAGGGTATTCTTCATGTTTCCACTTGCATGACACATGTATTGTTCGATTTTGGATCATCTCATTCTTTTGTGGCTAAGGAGTTCTATTGATCGACTGGTCTACCATTGGAGTCCGCTCATGAGGCTTTGTCGGTATGGACTCCCTTGGAGAAGACTACAGTATTGGGCTAATTTTACTCGTCTTGCCCTGTGCTGATTTGGGATATCTTTCTACTTATGAATTTTTTTATGTTGCTGATATTTAAGTTTAATGTTATCTTGTGCATGGATTGGCTCATCGAGTACCACACCGTATTGGACTGCTCCGCAAGGACAGTCACATTCTTTATACCAGGCTTGGTGTTGTTCCAGTTCGTTGTCGAGCCTAGAGGAGAGTCGTTGTTTAGTTTGATGGTGTGTGCAGTAGAGGAGTCAATGGCTATGTGCATCGATCAATTTTCGATTATCTGTGATTTCCCCGACATATTCTAGGAGATTCCGGGTTTGTCGCCCAGCCAGCAGATTGAGTTCCAAATTGATCTTATGCCCGGTACCACGCCTATCTCAAAGGCCTCGTATCGTATGACACCGATGGAGTTATAGGAACTACAAGAGTAATTGGACTAGTTACAGGAGTTAAGTTTTATCCATCTGAGCAGTTCGTCATGGGGAGCCCCGGTACTATTCGTGAAGAAGAAGGATGGCTCATTAAGGCTCTACATGGATTTCCGCGAGCTCAACAAGGTCACAATCAAGAATAAATACCTGCTCCCAAGAATTGACGGTTTATTTGATCAGCTGTAGGGTGCACAGTTCTTTTTGAAGATTAACATTCATCTGACTATCATCAGATTCAATTCTAAGAGGAGGACATCCCAAAGATAGCCTTCTAGATGTGCTACGGTCATTTTGAGTTTTAGGTCATGTCCTTCGGACTGACCAATGCACCCACCGTCTTTATGCAGTTGATAAACAAGGTCTTCTAGCCTTACCTCGATCAGTTTGTTGTGGTTTTCATTGATGACATTCTGATCTATTCAAGGACCTATGAGGACCATGAGCAGTATTTGTAAATTATTTTACAGACCCTTCGTGCCCACCAACTCTATGTGAAGCTGGAGAAGTGTGAGTTCTGGCAGGAGGAGGTGAAGTTCCTTGTTCATGTAGTGATGAGGGAGGGTGTCGTTGTGGACCCCTCGAAGGTAGATTCAGTGCGTCAGTGGGGCCATCCCAGGAACTCGTCTGAGATTTACAATTTTCTTGGTCTAACAGGATATTATCGATGATTTATTGAGGGATTCTCCCGCATTGCAGCACCATTGACCAGGTTAACTCGGAAGGGTGTCAAGTTCATCTGGAGTGATGGCTATGATTAGGCATTTATGGAGCTGAAGGACAGCCTCGCGTCCGCTCCTATCCTCACTCTTCCCTCTGAGAGTGATGGATTTGTTGTTTTTACTGATGTCTCAAGAGTTGGATTGGGTGTTGTAGCATGAAAAACCAGTGGTGTATGCGTCGCACCTGCTCAAGGTCCATGAGCTGAACTACCCTATGCATGATCTGGAGTTGGCAGAAGTTGTCTTCGCACTGAAGGTGTAGAGGCACTATCTTTATGGGATTAAGTTTGAGCTCTTCTCTGCCACAAATGCTTGAAGTATCTATTTTCTCAGTCGGAGCTAAATATGAGACAGAGGCACTAGATGGAGCTCTTAAAGGACTACAATTTTGACCTTTAGAACCACCTGTGTATGGCGAACGTGGTGGCGGATGCGCTCAGCTGTTAGCCATGAGGTTTGGTAGAATAGATGATTTTTCGGGAGTGGAAGATGCTCGAGGATGTAGCAAAGTACGACTTCGAGTTTAGTCTGCAGTTTCTCATTGTTCAGCTATCAAGCCCGTCGATTCAACCCTCTCTTGTCGCAAGGGTAATCGAGGCTTATCAGATAGACGAGTTATTACAGAGATACCGAGCAGAGGCCACATCTGTGGAGTAGTTAGATTAGCAGATTGGCTTCGATGGTGGACTTTATTTTAGAGGACGATTGTGTGCTCTAGACATACCAGTGTTACATAAAGATCTGATGATTGAGGCACACTGATCACAACTTACTATCTACTCGGGCTCCATGAAGATGTATCACGACATGAGGAGACAGTATTTTTGTTCTGGGATGAAGCGCCAGATTACTATCTTTGTGGCCAAGTGTGACATGTGCCAGTGTGTCAAGACCGATCACCAGAAACCCCCTAGTCCCTTGTAGTCGTTGAGAATTCCATTATGGAAGTGGGAGCACGTATCACTGATTTTATCATGGGCTTGCAGAGGACTTAGCGTGGTCACGACGACATCTGGGTTGTCATGGATCGTCTGACGAAGTCAGCACATTTTATTCTAATTCATGCGACCTGGCCATTGGATTATCTTGCTAGGATATTCATCAAGGAGATTGTGAGACTGCACGACATTCCCATTTCGATCATTTCTGACCAAGACCCGAGATTCACGTCTCAGTTTTGGAGGAGCTTTTAGTCAGTGATGGGGTTTATTTTGTAGCTTAGCACCGTGTTTCATCCGCAGACTGATGGGCACACCGAGAGGGTTAACCAAATTCTTAAGGATATGCTCAGAGCTTGCGTGATCAACTTTTCAGGTAGCTGGGATGAGCATTTATGCCCAAATGAGTACGTGTACAACAACAACTATTAGACAACCATTGGAAAGGCTCCTTTTGAGGTATTATATAGCAGACCTGCAGATCTCTTAGATGTTGTACCGAGGTTAGAGAGTGGTGTCTCCTAGGTCCCGAGCTTATGCAGTAGTCATCAGAGATCATCGACATCATCAGGAAAAGGATGTGCATAGCTTAGAGCTGACGAAAGAGTTTTGTTTATCGTCGACGTCATCCCTTAGAGTTTGCAGTAGGGGATTGTGTGCATTTCAAGGTCTCGCCTATGAAGGGCGTGTTTTGATTTGGAGCAAAGGACAAGCTTGTCTCGAGATTCATTGGACCTTTCGAGATCACTAGGCGCATGGGCGCCATGTCCTGCAAGCTTGCCTTACCTTCTGAGTTGTCTGGAATCCATAACATTTTCCATATTTTGATGTTGCGAAAGTGTGGATCAGACATTATTCCTGTGATTGATTGACAACCTCTTAGCGTCTGTGAGGATGCTTCTCATATAGAGCAACCGATTTGCATCCTTGATCGAAAGGAGCAGGTTCTCCGGACAAAGGTCATTCCTCTAATGAAGGTTCAGTTGGGTCACCATTCTGAGGCAAAGGTGTCTTGGGAGCGTGAAGCTGAGATTAGAGAGCGTTATCCCAATTTGTTTGTTGAGTGATTGATTATATTATGCAATGTATGGCCTTGTATTTATTGCTATATATGTGATGATGTTTTGTCTTCTTCCTTTGTTTTGTCCTAGTTATAGTAAATTTCAAGGATGAAACTTTTTATTAGGAGGAGAGAGCTGTCAGACCCATAACCTAGTATTCATTCCATTCCATTAGGTCCCGCGGTCCTTCTGATCAAATTCCAGCAACCCGTGACCTATAGGTAGTATTTGCAATCATCTCTAAGTTCTGCCCTGTAAACCTGAATCGATTCGACTCGAAACCTATGCCATTACGACTGCATCGTCGCCGCGGTTCCAACGTTGTGTCTCATGCGCCAATCCAAGGTGTAGATTAAAAGATGTACCCCACGCAATATTTGGACCGTTGATCATGATGTGGGACCCACCTTGTGCTCGTGCATATTTTCCTAGGTGGATGACATCACCTTAGTTTCATCATTACATAGCTACCTAGCCTACCTATGATAGATACCTAGCCTATTACCTATAGCCCTAGCCTAGCAATCTCATTATGGCTTTTCTTCCTAAAGCCTTCATTGGCTTCCCTATCCCGTGTGTTATGATGAGTTTTCTTACCAAAAATCATAATGGCGTTACACCCTCATCATTCCACTCCAACATCTCTCTCTCTTCTCGCCTTTCTCCTTCATTTCATTTCTCTTCCTCCATTGCTAGAGAGGTTGGAACGTCCTACCTCCCTCCATTTTCCAGCCCTCTCTTCTTTAGAATCTCACCTAATACAGCCCTTGTAATCCCATCTCAACCATAGATCCTTCTTCCTTAGAGCTAGAGGAGCATAGTGTTGAGGAAAGAAGAAGATCCTTAAGGTGGGTGTTCTCCAACAGTAGATTTTTTTATTTTTTTTTCTTCCTTAGATCTTCATCTTTCCTTCATGGGAGTGTGTAGGACCCACCAATCAATGGTAGAGATCCTACATGACTCCATGAGTGTGGCCAATGACCTACTTTATGCATACATGTCTCCATGATGGGGCCATTCTCCATGGACCCCATCATGATGTTTTTCCTTTGATCTATAGTTTGTTGGGTCATCTAGACCCTAGATCCATAGTGGGGATGGTATCTCCACCTCAGATTTTTTATTGTAGGAACAATGCATGCATGGGACCCATGTGTATTTGATCATATGGTTGTGTTTCATTGAGGAGGACTCATAGTGGCGGAGCCCTCCCTATGGCCGAGATCTCCTTTCTCTCTCCTTCTCTCTCTCCTTTCATTTATTTTCTGATGTGTGTGGCCCACTTGATGTGTTCATGCATCCAGACCATCCAGCTGTAGTTGTTGGATGTCCAAGCCCATCATTGTTGCCCAAATTACTTTGCATGGTTTAGATGGCCATTAGGCCTGATTGTATGGTTATTTTGAATAGGGCTTGGGTCTGGAGTATGTGTGACCCATCTAGGTCGACCCCACCTTGATGAATCTGAGATAAATTCCCCAATCAACCACTTTATGGGCTAGAATGGACAATAACATGTTACTGTCCAGATTTCTAGCCCATTGCTATATGATTTCGTATGGAGTTCACACCCGGTTTATAACTCTTTTTCTACCTGATTTTTTGGGTATTCCTCTAAGATGTGGACCCCACCCTGTAGTGTGATGAGACCCACTCCATCCACCCTTGATTGGAGCCCCATAGAGCAGGTCCAAGAGGGTTGGAAGGTCCAAGTTTCTGAACCGTCCAACAGTCCTACATGGAAGGAAAGCATATATATCAGCTTGGGTTTTAGCGATGGTGGGCCACTCATGTGGACCCTACTTATTTTTCATCCATGGGTGCATGTAATCCACCCATTTTCCCCTTGATTAGGCAGGCCTGGACCCACTCCATTACGAGTACAAGATGGGGACAACAACAATTCCAGCAACATTTTATTTTCAAAACCGTGCTTTCCAGATTTTTAATTATTGTTTGTATGTATATATATGGCTGCTCCCCTTACCTTCCTTATGGCCCACCTTGCTAGGACCCACGTCAGGTGTATGTGGACCATATGGACCGCCCATTTTTAGGGGTTACCATAGTTGGGCCAGCAACCCACCTGTTGGACGTTCCACCTAGGCTGACGTCCAGCAGGGGCTGACCGTTTCCCCCATGTGGCCCACTTGATTATGTGTATTGTCCACACCGTCCTCCCCTTTATGTGGCCCTCTTGGACATGGTCCACCCCCTGGTGGGACATCCATAAGTGGGGCCCTCCTTGGGTGTTTGTAGGGCCAACCGTCCAGCCCCATTGGAATGCCCAGACCGTTTGGCCCACTTTGATTTATGTGTTGTATTCTCACCTTCCATCTAGTGGGGCCCACTATGATAATTACGGGCCATCATGAAGTTTATGTTCACTCAGAATTACCATCTGTTGGACCTCAATAGGCCTAGGAAATTGGGTGGGCTGGATGTCCAGCAAAGGCCTTAAAAAAATTCTTTATGTAGCTAGAAGTTGTGATTTTGTGAGGCCCACCAGATTGAGGGTATTGTGTACTCACTCTATGTAGGTATTTTTCTGTGATTATTAGACCACATTATTAGCTTATGAGGCCCACCTTTAGCTGATTGTTTGAGGACCAAGATAGTCCAGATTTTTGAATGTCCAGCAGGCCCAAATGGATTAGACGTCCAGCCTTATGCCTAGTTTTATGTATGGGCTTCTTACCTATTGCGTTGGACCTTATGGGCTGATATGTTGCATGTAATTGGATCTTAGTTGCCCATCTATCTTGCCCAATCTTGGGCTGAATTGTAAGGCCCATCTTAGCGAATCTTGGATATGCCTTACCTGTGTATTTGGGTATATGGGTTGCCCATGAGGCCCATCATAATGCATGTATTCGTTGGCCATGATAATTGGGCCATGGTTTGCCCCGTTGTGCCCACGTTGATGTATGTAGGCCATGGGCCTTTTCTTGAGGCCTATTATGTGGTATGAGATGTTATGGATTGCTGCCATTTTTCTTTTCATAGTTGTATCCGGGCCATGAGCCTTATTTTAGCTAGATTCCTTGTTGGGCTGCCTTTTAGGGAACAATGGTGGTTAAATGTCCACATTATGAACTTCTCTAGGCCCTTTGTTATGCTCACTCTCACTTATTGGACCCATAGTATTACTTACCTAGACTTTATAGGCAACCCCAAACTGTTGGGACCCCACTATTGGTTATGCGTCTTCCATACCATGTAGAATCATTGATGTACATAGACTTGACCTTGTTAAGAGAAGAGTACAACATCAACACATATTATTCTTAGTTATCTTCATGATTCATTTCCATGTGCATCATTTGTATGCTTGGTTGAGGAGTGATTGATTATGGTATGTGCCATTGGGTGGATTGTTTATGGGACCCCCTGAGTAATGGAGTTGCCCCACATGAGCGCGCTGGATGCGCAGGACTGATGGATAGTTGATTGGTATGATTCATGTATCTCACATTTGCATGGCATGGTTATCATTCGCCCTAGCGACATCAAGGTCGTAGCCTCCACAGGCACATCGTGGATGATCAGATTTGGACACCGAAAATACTTGGTTCTAGTACTGTGGGCACGTAGGATATCTATAGGTGAAAGTCCCAGAACCTTTTTTGTACCAGGAGATGCTCCAATGTCTAGACCAGGTGGAAACAAGAGTACCAATGCCGAATACCTTTAAGCCACATCTCCTAGTGTATCGCGGTCGGGTGGAAGGGGGTGTGACCTTACTTGTCCGAGTGAAGGGGTGTAAGCTAGGCTGAGTTTGACCAGCTCACAAATGGGTCTGCTATCGATGAGCCAAGTAGGTATTGGCAGACTATAGGCAGATAGTGAGGTCTCTTCCACTCGCTAGGTTGAGCGGCTAGGGAGACGATAGTCAGTGTGGAGTGTATTTGTCCCCGGTGATTTTCCAGAGAGGAATTGTATTGATATGTGGACTTGATATTTAGACTGGCATGATCGCATTGCATATTGCATATGACATTTGGCTATATAGGCCCCACATCACATAGCCTTGGGATGGCTGATGGCATTCCTACCTTGTATTGCATAGCCTTGTTACAGCTGGTGGTATTCATGGTCTTGCCAACATATTCCACATACTCTGATATTACATACTTGGCACCTGTCCTGCACACACTTATACTGTCCTCTAAGCTTTCTATAAGCTTTTGCACGATTGATGCATGCAGGTGACGCTAGGCAGTAGCTGAGCAGGAGCGTGCCCTAGAGCTTTTGGAGTTTTATTATAGCTATTGTATCTTTCCCTTTATGCGCCTTGTAAAAGTTGTTATTCTTAGTGGATTTTGTGATGATGTTCCTCTGGTTATTATTTGTGGCTTATGATATTGGTTATGTTGATTATGAAACAGACTTATTTTATAAAAATCCTCCTTATAGGATTCCAGGATCGAAACCTAGTGTATGGGTGCCAGGAACCGAAAATGGGGTACTAAGGAGGCTGTTGGCGCTGGATTCGACAATCGGAAATTTTATGAGCCTGGTTTCCAAGTTTGGGGTGTGATAGCAGGTGCTTCCTCTTCTTCCTCATCTCTCTGACTCGGAAGATATTTCAGATTCATCTTGTGAATATTCGCGTTATCAAATAGTAATACTGACTCAGGTGCCTCAGACGTAAGAATAGGAACGTTTCAATGTAAGACAATACAAGTCATAAGATATGCAAAGGGAATAGAACCATGATCAAGATGATGATGAAACTGAATTATAATATTATAAATAAGAGAAGGAAGACACACTTGTACCCAAGAAACAATAGAGTGAAGAATATTATCCATGAAGGAAGTAAGTTCTAACTTATTTCCCAATCGAGGATACACATTAGACGTAAAGATACGGTGAAGAACTCAAAATTGAGGCAGCATTTGATTGACACATAACGCATTACCCTAATACCATTCCACATTAAATCGACATAGTTTATGTGTAACCACTAGCCATTCTATATGGGACATTCTATTAGTTAGATTGTCAAGAGGAATTTCATCCTCTGCAATAGCAATCCTAGTTAATGTTGAGATTAGATTGCGGTCTACAGAAAGTTCCTATCCACAAATTTAATTATAAAGGTTAGATTTTCTTTGGACACTTCACAAATTGATGCATACATGATTATGCAATGGAACGGTAAGCTTTTCTGTCGCAAGCCAAAATGTCCCCCTAACCAACATTAGAAAGCAATGGAATAAGATTGAATAGAGAAATGTGAGCAACATTTACACTACGCTCAATATTTATGTCTCTTGAAATGAAATCCCCAATTTGGTTCGAATTTTCTTTGAAACCCCTTAGGGTTCTCATATTGGATGAAGTCGGCCTAGATGATGAACTACCATGAGTTTTTTATGCAGTCACACATTTAGTACGTTGCTCCATTTAATGTTTGCTCAAGAAATAATTAAAGAGAGAAGTGTGATTGTGCATATATCAGATTTTCCACAAATCTCACACCAAAAAGGGTTTAGAATCAACAATAAACTCCAAATGATAGATTAGCTAGCAAAGAAGTACTCAAATCTTAAAAGAAATAGGAAAATAATCACTTACAAGTAAGATTTAGAGATGGGTTCGATGAGAGGGCCACCGATGAGTTGAAGAAGATGAGGGAAATGAAAGAAAAAATTGATTTTTCACTTTTTAGAAGAGGAATCCCGTGGTCCTCGACAGGTCGAGCAGCGTACTCAACCCATCGAGGGTTTGACTGGTCAAGTATGTCCACGACCCGTCGAAGAACCCAAAAAAATGATTTTTTTATAATTTTTAATTTTAACATTATATTATTAGTATTATATGCACTTAATTAATTATAAACAAGAAAAAAATAAATACATAAATACTTAATTAATAACACATAAACCAATATCATTCTTTAAATTTGAAAATCTATTCTTGCTGAGCGGTTTGGTCAAAATATCAGCAAGTTACTTTTTAGTTTGAATATATTTTAGCACAACACTCTTAGCTTCAACAAGTTCTCAAATATAATGGCATGTGATATCAATATGTTTTGTACGAGAATGTTGGATTGTATTTTTTGAAATGTTAATTGTGTTTAAATTATCACAATACAATATCATTGTATCTTACGCAATGTCATAATCGGCTAACATTCTTTTCATCCAAATGAGTTGAGGGCAGGCGTTATAAGCCGCAATATATTCAGCTTCAGCAGTTGAGAGTGATATAGAGTTTTGCTTCTTACTGAGTCATGAAACTAAACAGTTCTCTATGTAGAAACATCCACCACTAGTAGATTTTCTATCATCAATATTTCCAACCTAGTCTATATCAGTATATTCAGCAATTTGTACGGATGTATCATGTGGATACCAAAGACCTAAATTAGTTGAACTTGTGACATATCTGATTATCCACTTAACAACAACTAAACGAGATTCTTTAGGATTATATTGATAATGGGCATATATTCCAACACTACATGCAATATCAGGTCTACTAGAAGTTAAATATAAGAGACTACAAATCATACTTCGATATAAACGGGAGTCTATACTTTTACCTGATTCATCTTTTAAGAGTTTAAGAGTTGTACTCATTGGAGTATCAAACATTTTTTCATTCTTAAATCCAAACATTTTTACAAGATTTAATGCATATTTAGTTTGTGAGATGAATATACCATCTTCATAGTACTTAACTTATAATCCAAGAAAGTAGTTAAGTTCACCAACTATACTCATTTCAAACTTGAATTTCATCATATCTACAAACTTAATGATAAGTTAGTGCATGTAGATCCATAAATTATATCGTCAACATAGATCTATACTATTAGTATATGATCGTTATAGTTTTTAACGAATAAAATTTTATCAACACTACCTATATTAAAGTTATGACTAAGTAAAAATTTAGTCAACTTTTCATACCATGCTCTTGGAACCTGTTTCAAACCATAAAGTGCCTTTTTAAGATGGTATACATGATTTGGAGATTTGGGGTCCTCAAAACCCTTAGGTTGTTCAACATAAATCTCCTCATGTAAGTTTCTATTTAGAAATGCACTTTTGATATCCATCTAATATATTTTGAATTTCATATAATATGTAATCAAAATAAATAATCTTATGGATTCAAGGCAAGCAACCGGTGCAATTATTTCATCATAATCAATGCCTTCTATTTATGTGTACCCTTGTACAACCAGTTGAGCCTTATTTCTGATAATGTTACCTAATTCATCAGTTTTATTTTTTAAAATCCATTTGGTTTCAATTATATGTTTATCATAAGGTGTAGGAACTAAGTATCACACATAATTTCTTATAAATTGATTTAGTTCTTCTTGAATGGCAATTAGCCAACTTTCATCAGTAAGTGCTTCATTTATATTGGCCGGTTCAATTTGAGAAGTGAAACAAGCATAATTACAAATATTTTCTAATTATTTTCTAGTCTATACACCAGTGCTAGGGTAATCATTTACTAGATCAGTCGGATGGTCTTTGACTAATTTTAGTTTAGTGTCAATAGATTTTGATGAAGAGTCAGGTATATTAATTATGTTAACTTCATCTTCATCTTGACTTGGTGTGGGTGTGATCAAGTGATAATCAATTACAACATTAATAAATTCCTGAATCACTCATGTTCTCTTGTTAAGAACACAATATGCTTGATTATTAAGAGCATAACCCAAGAATATTCCCTCCCTCATCACTCTTGGCTTCAAACTTTCACAGATTTTCTCAGTCACGTAAAATGAAACATATACTTCCAAAAGTCCTAAAATATTTAACAGTCGGCTTTTTATTAAACCATAGTTCATAAGTCATTTTAATTTTTAATTTTCTAATATAAACTTGATTTATAATATAACATGCACTATTAACAACTTCACCCCATAAATTTTTTAGTATTTTCATGATGTTTAACATTACACTAGCCATTTCCTGTAGAACTCTATTTTTTCTCTCAACAATTCTATTTTTTTGAGGTGTTTTGGGAGTAGAGAACTCATGAGATATATCATGATCATCACAGTACTTCTCAAAATTGTTATTTTTGAACTCTATGCCATGATCACTTCTAATTTTGATCACAAACATTTCTTTTTCTGAATTCGTTTTAGAATTTTTCTGACTTCATCGAGAGTATCTGATTTCTCTCTAAAGAAAGCTACCCAAGTATATTTAGTATAATCATCAACAATGACCAGAAAATACATCTTTCCACTTAAAATTTCAATTCTAGTTGGTCCTACTAAATCCATATGAAGTAGTTTTAGTGGTTTGCCTATGGCTAAGGAGTTCACTTTTTTGTCACTACTCCTAGTTTTTTTACCAATTTTACATACACCACATAATTTTTTAAGTTTGGGTAAACCTCGTAGGTGATCTCTTTTACTCAACTTATATAGATCTCTATAGTTAACATGTCCAAGATGTTTATGTCAAAGTTCAGTTTCGTCTGGTTGGACCATGTAACATGAATGTGTAAGTGCTATGTTTTAGATCTAGTACCCTGTATTGTCAAATTTTGTAGTGACAAACCACTTGAAAGTGATTGACTTCTTTGATAGATGAAAAGTTCACCTACAAGTTCAATAGATGGAAAGTTCACCTTCATTCGAAGATGAGTTTTTGTGTTATCTACATCAACAATCTAAAGCTTCTACATCTTCAAGTTGAAGAGCATGTTCAATTGTCAAAGATCATACATAAGTCAGAGTGCAAGTATAAGTACACAAGCTCAAGTCCAAGGTCAAGTACAAGTACACAAGCTCAAGTCTAAGCTCAAGTAAAAGTACACAAGCTCAATCCTAATCTCAAGCTCACGTGCTCAAGCTAAGTTCAAGCATTCAAGCTCAATCTTCAAAGTACTTCAAGTATTTTATCTACCAAAGTGACTGAGTTAACAAGTTCAATGCTCACATTTTAGGTATACAGGACTAAGAAAAACCTTAGGAATAGGTCGTACTTATTACATATAGAATTTGGATCATGGTACTTAATTTGGACCTCGCTTCGACTAGTCTTAGTCTTGGTTCAACTAGTCCAGGCACTGGGTCAACCAATCCAAGGTTTTTCTCGACTAGTCCAGGATTTATTAGAAAATTTTTGAATTTTCTATTGAGGACTCGACTGGTCAAGCGTCCCGTTCGACCGGTCGTGGAGAATGGCTCGACCAGTTGAGCAAGGCTCGACTCGAAGTCCAGCAAACTATTTTGAGCCCACTCGACTAGTCGAGCAAGCCACTTGACCAGTTGAGTGACGAGTTTATCTGATCAAGCCAGAATTTTTGAAAATTGGTTACTGCTTGGACCATTAGAGGGAACAGAATTTCATCCTATAAGTAGAGGACATTTCTCAGCTTTATTCATTCATTCCAAGCTATATCAAGTCTCCTCTCTAAGAATTAAGTCCCCGCTAATGTGAAGCTATTGCTCAGTAATTTTAGATTCTTTTATATCTCATTTAATTTTGATTTTATTGATCTCTTGTTATTCAATTCTACTTATTAAAAAGGGAATTTTGCTTTACCCTTTTAAGATCTAAAAAATAAAATCAAGCTAGCCCGAGGTTGATTTAAAATTAAAATTCATTTAGACCTAGAACCCTTTTATTTGTGAGATTGAACTTTGAACATCTTCGTCTATAAAGAATTGGTTCTACCGGGCTACATCGAAGAAGAATCTTCAGATAAGTATATTTCATTTATTACATTATAGTTTATAAGATTGCCAGAAAATCTTTCATTTTGGTTTTGACTGAGATAGCCAGAAAATCTCAGTGTGTGGGGGTTTTTAATTTTGGTAGCCCATTGAAAATACAATTGTAAAGGTTTTAAGGTGAACCTTGGAAAATCTTCTTTCTTAGTGAAAGATGATATCCCATGGGTTGTGGATATTGGGAGTGGAGTAAAATGGTTGTTTGAGAATAGTCGGTGTACACCCAAACCACTATAATTCTTAGAGTTTGGTTGATGATGATGATGGTGATGTATGTGATGTGCTGAATGTTGTATTTATTTTCATGTACATGTGGTGAATGTTGTAATAGCTAGATTTATTTTATTTACCTTTGATATTAGTTTGAGTTTTTGATCCTTACTAAGTTCAAGACATCAGGTTGTCCTACCATAAACCTTAGTTTTTGGTATAAAGTTGTCCTTTGAACAAAGTTTGTATCCACCTCTCAAGACTAGTGTATTAGAGGTTGTAATTTATTTATGTTATCTACTTTTATATTCTGCATTTAATTTTTATTTAGCATAGTCCTATTCACCCCCCCCCCCCCCCCCCTCTCCTTCCTCTAGGACTAAAAGCTCACCCTTTTCAAGTGGTATCTGAGCCTAATAGCTCATTCCATTGTATTTATTTCCTGAGCTAATCGATCTTAAGCTTTCAATATGTCAAATTTTGATAGCCTTTCTATTACTAAGATCTCAAGCTTTCAAGATGTCAAATTTTGATGGCTCTAACTATGCTAATTGGAAAGCAAGGATGAGGATCTTTTTAAGGTCTATTGATGAAAGCGTGTAACAAGCAACGGTTACCAAATGGAAACCACCAATGACTAAAGTTCTAGGCAGTGATGGAACCAAGTCCATGCAAGTATCACCTTATTATTTATGGACCACACCTCAAAAAAATGAGATCAGTGCTAATGCCAAAGCTTTAAATGTAATTACTTGTGCACTATCACCTAATGAGTTCAAAAGAATTATATCTTGTGATACTACAAAACAAGCTTGAGATATCCTAGAAATGACACACGAGGGTATGACTATTGTAAAAAAAAGTCAAAACTTCATATCCTCACCACTAGTTTTGAGGAAATACATATGGAAGAAAATGGATCATTCATGGACTTCTATGTAGTCAACTCAATGTGGGGTCTTGGAAATAGCATCCCAGAAAGAAAAGTTTGTGCAAAAAAATTGCGATCACTTCCTAAGAGATTCAATTCCAAGGTGACTACCGTTCAGGAACTTAGAGACACTGATAATATGAGGTGGAAGAACTTGTTGGTTCACTTCAAACATATGAGTTGAATTTCAAAGCTCCAAAAGGTAAGTCTATCGTTCTTAAATAATCCAAATCTCTTTCTCAAGATAATAATTCTGATTGTGAAAACTCAGAGGATGATATAGCTTTACTTACGAAAAACTTGTACAAAATTTTTAAGAGT
Source organism: Magnolia kwangsiensis (assembly GCA_037074715.1). Classification (NCBI taxonomy): domain Eukaryota; kingdom Viridiplantae; phylum Streptophyta; class Magnoliopsida; order Magnoliales; family Magnoliaceae; genus Magnolia; species Magnolia kwangsiensis. The sequence goes on along the minus strand of CM073586.1, from coordinate 46,338,046 downwards.
AAGAAAAGAGTTAATTTTCAAAAACCCCTGAGAATAAAAAGGGAAAAACCAAAACTTGGGAAATCTCTAAAAGATAGCCAATGTTTCAACTACCATGAATACGGGCATTTGGCAAACAAGTGTCCAAAGAGGGACAAGCCAAATTGAAAAGGCATGTTAGACACATGGGATGAATCATCCAGCTCTGAAGCCTCTTTTGAGTCAAATGAATTAGAACTTAAAACTTCGAGTGAAGTTAAGGCTTTAATGACTCTAGCCAAAGTCACTTTCCCAGATAGTTGTGATTCAACCGATGATGAAAATCTAAGGAGTGACCCTGAAAACGATAATGAAGATGATCTCCAAGATGCCTATAATGCCCTATACGGGGAGAGTTGTAAGATTGATATCAAACTCAAGCTTCAAAAAGAGAAATTTCTGAAGTTAAAAGAGGATTTTGTAAATGTTATTTTAGAAAAATATCATATTTCTGATTGTTTAGAAAAATAAAATGTGATTTAAATTTCAAAACATCAGAACTTGAAAAATTAATATTAGAGAAAGAGAAATTAAAAAATAAAGTATCTTCCCTCTCGAGTTCAAAGGATACATGGAGGTATGCCCAAGGAGACCCTAAACTTGAAAAGTTATTAACCACATCTAGAACATGTGGAGATAGATCGGGTTTGGGTTATGATAAATTCATGCCTCTTAAAAATAAGAGCACTTCTCCAATGTTTGTCAAAGGAGAATCCTCTTGACTCAAAAGGAAAGGACTTGAAACAAAATAATCATAACAACTCTAGAAATTCAAAGACTTTTCAAGCACCTAAAGTCAATTCTAATAATATCAGCTTTAGAAAACAATCTTATAATCCTTTAGCTGAAAAAATTGTGGATTTATTTAAAGAGCTTCTCAATTCTAACTCTAATGTTAGGGTTAATAGTAATTATAAGAGAAGAAAAACCAACAGTGCTCTAAAACCCAAAACAACTATGAAATGGGTTCCTAAGGTTACTTGTTTGGTTACACACACCGCCTTCAAATCTTCGAGTCAATCAAAGTGGTACCTAAATAGTGGTTGCTCAAGGCACATGACAGGTGACAGATATTTGTTCACCAACTTCAAAGATATGATTGATGGTTTAATCACATTTGGTGATGGAAGGAACTGTAAAATAATTGGCCTAGGTACAGTTCATATCTCCAACCTTCCTCCTTTTCAGAATGTTTTATTTGTAGAAGGTATTAAGCACAATATTTTAAGTATATCTCAAATCTACGATAACACGCATAGTGTTAAATTAACTAATCAAGGATGTGAGATATCAAATGAGAAAGGTCGTGTGATATTAAATGGCCATATAACATTTGAGAATTACTATATCGTAAATGAATCTTGCTCATCTAAATTATCTTGTTACATGGTCCAAATCAATGATAGTGAGTTATGGCACAAACACCTTGGACATGTAAACTATTGGAATCTGTAAAGAATGAGCAAAGGTGATCTAATTAGGTGTTTATCCAAATTGAAGAAAATGGATAAAATATGTGGTGCATGTCAAATTGGAAAACAAACATGGAGTAGTCACAAGAAAGTGAACTCCATCACCACATCTAAACCTCTTAAACTCCTCCACATGGATCTAATAGGACCAACTAGAATGGAGAGTGGTGGAGGTAAAAAGTACTTCTTGGTAATTGTCGATGACTTTACCAAATTTACCTGGGTTGATTCATGAGAGAAAATTTTAAAACTCTTGATGAAGTCAAAAGATACTTAAGCGTATTCAAACAGAAAAAGAAATGAATGTAGTCAAGATCCGAAGTGATCATGGATCAGAATTCGAGAATAGCATATTTGAGAGGTTCTATAGCAACCATGGTATATTGCACGAGTTTTCTGCTCGTAAGACGCCTCAATAAAATGGGGTTGTTGAAAGGAAGAACAGAATGCTTCAAGAAATGGCCAATGTAATGTTAAATAGCATGAAGTTACCTAAGAATTTATGGGTCGAAGCTGTTAATACTGCATGTTATATCATAAACTGTGTTTACATTAGAAAATCAAAAGATAAAACGTCTTATGAATTATGGTTTAATAAGAAACTCACTATAAAATACTTTCAAATTTTTGGTAGTAAGTTTTATATTTTACGAGACCGAAAAAATTTAGGGAAGTTTGACACTAAGAGTGACAAAGGGATTTTTCTAGATTATGCCTTGAATAGTCGGACATATCGTGTTCTCAATAAGAGAACCGGTGTCATTCAAGAGTCCATAAATGCGGTTATTGATGATCACTTGAATACACCGACTACTAGTTCAGAAGATGATGAAGTCAATATAATTGACAAACATGATTCCTCATCTAGTCATATCAACACTGAACTATGATCAGTTAAAGACTATCCTACTGATCAAATTCTTAGTAACTCTCTCATTGGTCTGCGTACTCGAAGACAATTGGAAAACATATGCAATTATGCATGTTTTAATTCCCAAATTGAGCTGGCCAATGTAAAGGGGGCACTTACTGATGAAAATTGGATATTTGTCATGCAAGATGAACTGAATCAATTTGTTAGAAACAATGTATGATATTTGGTTCCAAGACCGTCTGATAAATATATTATAGGAACCAGGTAGATTTTCAAAAATAAATCTGATGAATTAGAAAACATTATAAGAAACAAGGATAGATTGGTTATATAAGGGTACACTCAGAAGGAATTGACTATGATGAAACCTTTGCTCCAGTAGCTCATCTTGAATTTATCAGATTGTTCATATCCATTGCTTATTTTAAAAAGATTAAAAATCTATCAAATGGATGTGAAAAGTACTTTCTTGAATGGTGATCTATATGAAGAAGTATACGTTGAACAACCTAAGGGTTTTGAAGATCCTAAATATTCTAATGATGTTTATTGCCTTAAAAAGGCACTTTATTGTTTGAAATAAGCTCCTAGGGCTTGGTGTAAGAAATTGACAAAGTTTTTTCTAAGTCGTGATTTTGTTATGGAAAGTGCTGATAAAACTCTTTTTGTTAAGAGGCATAATGAACACATACTTATAGTACAAATCTACATTAATGACATTATCTATGGTTCTACATGTTCTAACCTGTCTATTGAGTTTGTAGAGTTGATGAAATCTAAGTTTGAAATGAGTATGGTGGGAGAATTAAATTACTTTATAGGTTTACAAGTTAGACAACTTGACGATGATATTTTCATTTCTCAAACTAAGTATGCTTTAAATCTAGTGAAAAAATTTAGATTTGAAAATGGAAAAAACTTCGATTCTCCTATGAGTACAACTCTTAAGCTTTCTAAGGATGCAACAGGTAAAAGTGTAGATCCTCAGTTACATCGCAGTATGATTGGTAACTTATTATATTTAACTGTGAGATGACCTGATATAGCATTTAGTGTAGGCATCTGTGCTAGATATCAACCAGATCCTAAGGAATCACACCTTATTGTTGTCAAACAAATTATAAGATATGTCACAAGTTCGGCCAATCTAGGCCTATGGTATCCACATGATACTAATGTTCAATTAGCTAGTTATATGGATGCTAACTGGGCTGGGAATAAAGATGATAGAAAGTCTACTAGCGGTAGATGTTTTTATATTGGGTACTATTTAGTTTCGTGGCATAACAAGAAATAAAGTTCCGTGTCACTATCCACAGCTAAGGTTGAATATATTGCAATCAAAAATGTATGTAATCAGCTTGTGTGGATGAAAAGAATGTTAAATGACTATAGGTTTGTATAAAATACTATGATTCTGTATTATGATAATTCTAGTGCAATTAATATTTCTAAGTCCAAACCAAACATATTGACATTAGATATCATTGCATTCAGGAATTAGTGGAAGATAAAATGATTTTATTGGATTATGTTCAAACTAAAAATCAACTTGCGAATAAATTTATTAAACCACTTGATAGAAATAGGTTCTCTAAATTAAAAATGAATATTGGTATGTGTAATTCGATCTGAGTTTATCATGTTTGCATGTTCTATTTTTGTATATTTTTATACAAACTTTCAAATTTTAAAAATTAATAAAATTATGCATTTTTATGCTTACATGACCGGTCGTGTACATACTTGACCAGTCATGGTGCATGGTTGGAGGGATTTTTAATGTGTAAAAATCACTTTTTCTCCATTACTTTCTTCTTCTACACTAGACCCCTTCTCCAACCGGTCAAACCCACCTTCGATTACTACTTGGTATGTGCATCATTTTCATTTTTCTTTCAAATTTGGGTTCCTTGATTGTCATTTAGCTTAATTCTTGCCTTGATTTCAAGTTTCCTTGTGATTTCCACAATGTTTTAGGGAAAAATCTGTTGGGTTTGAAACCCTTAAATCCTTTCTTGCATTTTCTTATTTTCTCTTATAATGGAAGGTAGACCGAAGAAGAAACCTACTCGAGCATCTTCTTCTCATTCCACACCTTTTTCAGTACATACTCTTCGACCACCCAAAGAGGACCCGAAATATGTATGGGATATCCATCACCGCAACATAATTATTGAGCAGACCATCAATGCAAACCATCTTTTTCAATTCAACATTATTCCCCTCCATGTTCCTGTAGGATGTGATAACATTCTGAATTGGGGCGGACTGGCATACCGCTCCATTGCGCAAGCAATGTATGCATGTATAGGTGATGTTTGTATTGAAGATTTGAATTTCACTATCATGTTTAGAGAAGTTCATATAAGTAGATCATCACTTGATTTCTAGGTTGATGGACATTCAAGTGAATGATGAAGGCATTCCTATTCCGACATTGGTTGAAAGATTGAATGAGTCAGAAAAATGTCTATTAACTAGAAATTTATGCAACATGAACTTGGAATGGCATTTTGGGAATGTGCTCCGGGCCAACCAGATGTTACCAAGATACAGAGTATTACATCGCATCTTTATTTTTAATGTTTACCCTAGATCTGGTAACAATGCCGAACTGACTACCTTTATGCTGCATATTCTTCATTCTGTTGTGTCTGGCATTCCGGTGTGTATTCCTTCGTTAATCTGTTATTTCATTATCCAATTTTAACTTCATCCGGGGCATAGTGATATTTCATTCACTTATTTGATGACCACCCTTGCTTTACATTGTTCTGTGGTCATGCCACCTGGAGAAGCTCCTACTTCTCATATTCCATTAAACAATTCAAATATCAACAAGATGAATTGGAAGTTAGCACCTAGTCAAATAGATAGGGATGCTGGAGGAGTTAGAGAAGAAGTTAGAGAGGAAGATGCGCTGCCAACTGACACCGATATGCATGATATTTTTAATGAATTGGAATCTGATGACGTTAAGGCTAATCCTGATTTTCAGCCTTTTGGTTTTGATGAGCGCCTTAGAGTCTTAGAAGAGAAGGTGGATGGATTGACAATATCCCAAGAAAATCAAATAAAATATATGTGTAAGTATTTTAGACGCATTACTAAGGGATTGCATCAGATAGATCCGTCCATCTCACCTTCGTCTTCTTCTAGCACTGATTAGTATGCGTTACTTTGCTTTTGGACTTGTATTAAGGATTACTTTCACCCCCTGATAGCTGGACATATATAACTCTTAAAAGTTGATGCTTTCATACTTTATGGTTTAATCTTCTACGCTTTTATTCTCTTTCTATTTATCCTTTTCATCTATCCTATCTTGTTTATACTTGATTCTATATGTCTTCCTTTGTCATATTATGATAAAAGGGGGGAGAAATTTGTGTAGATGATGGATATGTTTGGTGAATGTTGAGATGCATGTATGTATATTTTTATTTTTTTTGAAATGTATTTGTTAATATAGGTCTCTATAAGTCACCAAGCTCATAATGAAAGGGAGTATATTGAGGTGAGTTTTGAAGAATTTTGTAAGATTGATTTAATTGCGAATCTGTATATTGAATAGATTGATTCTCTAAATTGGTGTTGTCACAAATTTGAAAAAGGGGGAGATTGTAAGTGCTATGTTTTAGATCTAGTACCCTGTGTTGTCAAATTTTTTAATGATAAACCACTTAAGAGTGATTAACTTGTTTGATAGATGGAAAGTTCACTGTCAAGTTTAATAGATGGAAAGTTCACCCTCATTCAAAGATGAGTTTTTATATCATCTACATCAACAAGCTAAAGCTTCTACATCTTCAAGTTGAAGCGCATGTTCAACTGCCAATGATCATATACAAGTCAAAGTGCAAGTACAAGTACACAAGCTCAAGTCTAAGCTCAAGTACAAGTACACAAGCTCAAGCTCAAGTGCTCAAGCTTAAGTTCAAGCATTCAAGCTGAAGCTTCAAAGTGTATAAGTTGCGAGCTTCAAAGTAATTCAAGTATTTTATTTACTGAAGCAACTGAGTTGACAAGTTCAATGCTCACATTTCAGGTATACATGGAAATAGAAAGACCTTAGGAATAGGTCATACTTATTACATATAGAATTTGAGTCATGATACTTAATTTGGACCTTACGTAGACTAGTCCTAGTCTTGGTTCGACAGGTCCAGGCACTGGCTTGACCAGTCCGGGTTTTTCTCAACTAGTACAGGAATTATTTAAAAATTTTTAGATTTTCTATTGAGGACTCAACCAGTCGAGCACCCTGCTTGATCAGTCGTGGAGACTAGCTCGACCAGTCAAGTAGGGCTTGACTCGAAGTCTAGTAAACTATTGTGAGCCCACTCGACTAGTTGAGTGATATGCTCGACCAGTCGAGTAGGCCATTCGACCAGTCGAGTGACGGGTTTATCCGATCGCGCAAGAATTTTTGAAAATTGGTTGCTACTTGTACCAGTTGAGGCAGACCTTAGACTAGTCGAGGAAACCAACTTTCACCCTATAAATAGAGGACATTTCTCGGCTTTATTCATTCAATCTAAGTTATATTAAGCCTCCTCTCTGAGAATTAAGTCTCAGCTATTATGAAGCTATTGCTCGGTAATTTTAGATTCTTTTATAGCTCTTTTGATTTTGATTTTATTGATCTCTTATTATTCAATTCTACTTATTAAAAAGGGAATTTTGCTTTACCCTTTTGAGATCTAAGAAATTAAATTAAGCTAGCCCAAGGTTGATTTAAAATTAAAATTCATTTAGACCTACAACCCTTTCATTTGTGAGATTGAACTTTGAACATCTTTGTCTACAAAGAATTGGTTCTACCTGGCTACATTGAAGAAGAATCTTCAGATAAGTATATTTCATTTATTATATTGTGGTTTGTAAGATTTCTAGAAAATATTTCATTTTGGTTTTGACTGAGATAGCCAGAAAATCTCAATGTGTGGGGGTTTTTAATTGTGGTAGCTCATTGAAAACACAATTATAAAGGTTTTAAGGTGAACCTTGGAAAACCTTCTTTCTTAGTGAAAGTCGATATCCCGTGGGTTATGGATATTGGGAGTGGAGTAAGGTGGGTGTTTGAGAATAGTTGGTACACCCGAACCACTATAAGTCTCAAAGTTTAGATGATGATGATGGTGATGTATGTGATGTGCTAAATATTGTATTTATTTTCATGTACATGTGGTGAATGTTGTAATAGCTAGATTTATTTTATTTACTTTTGGTATTAGTTTGAGTTTTTTTATCCTTACTATGTTCAAGACATCAGGTTATCCTACCCTAAACCTTGGTTTTTGGTGTAAGGTTGTCCTTTGAACAAATTTTGTATTAACCTCTCAAGACTAGTGCATTAGAGGTTGCAATTTATTTATGCCCGCCCACCCCCCTAAGGACTGAGTGCTCACTCTTTTAAGAATGGTTAAATGAGAAAAAGTTATCAATAATATAACAATTTTCAAAGGTCTAGCGACCATTTAATATCACAATACCTTTCTCATTAATTATTTCACATCCGTGATGAGAAAATTTCGCACTATGCTTGTTATCACAGATTTGAGATATACTTAAGAGGTTGTGTTTTAAACCTTCAACATAAAGCATATTTTCAAAGGGAGGAAGGTTAGGAAGTTGTACAGTACCTTAGCATGTTATTTTGCGGTTGCTTCCATCACCAAAAGTAACTAAACCACCATTAACTTCTTTAATATTCAGAAATATCGCCTTGTCACCTATCATATGCCTTGAGCATCCACTATCCAGGCACCATTTTGAATGGCTAATGGCTTTGAAAGCAGTGTGGACGACAAGACACTTGACCTTTGGAACCCATTTCATAATGGTTCTAGGTTTAGGAGTGACTTTTGAGTTTCACTACTTTTAAGAGTTAGGATTTCTCCATTCTTTATAAACTTCACAAACATTTGAGTTGGATTTCAAAATCTTTTTAAGTAGGTCCAGTATTTTTTAGCTAAGTGAGATTTATTATTCTTTAGATATTTGTAACTGATGGTTTTATTATTTTTAGGAACTTGAAAGAGTTTTGAGTTTTTAAAATCATTATGATTAAAATCTCTTAAAGTTTTACCTTTAGAGTTAGAAGATTCTCATCTTATAAAAATAGGAATAGACACTTTGGATTTTGATGAGTTACCTTTAATATATCCCAAACCTGACTTGTCACCACATTTTCTAGATGAGGTTAACAACTTTTCAAGCTTTTGGTCACCATAGGTATGTTTCCAAGTGTCCTTTAAACTCAAAAGGGAAGAAACTTCAAGTTTTAGTTTCTCATTTTCTATTTTAAAATTTTCTAATTCAAAAGATTTAAAAATTAAATTAAATTTTATTTTTTCAAAACAATTTAAAAAATGAGATTTTTCTAAAATTGTATTTTCAAGTTCTTCTTTTAATTTAACATGTTTTTCTTTTTGAATTTTTAATTTGACAACAATTTTACAACTCTCTCTATATAGAGCATTGTAGCCATCTTGAAGATCATCTTCATTTTCATTTTCAAGGTCACTCCTGAGATCATTGTCAGATAGATTACAGCTATCTGAGGAATTGACTCTGACTAAGATCATAAGAGCTTTTACATCATTTGTATTTGTATACTCTTATTCTGATTCATCAAACTCAGAAGAGCTTTCAGAGTCAGATGATTCATCCCAAGTAGCAATCATGCCCTTTCTTTTTTACATATCCTTTCTAGGACATTTATTAGCCAAATGCCCATATTCATGACAGTTGAAACATTGGATGTCCTTAATTTTAGATTTCTAAGAATTAGATTTTCTTTTTCTTTTATCTGTTGATTTTTAAAAATCTGATCTACTCTTGTTTTTGAAAATTCTATAAAACTTTTTAGCTAACATTGTCATATCCTCTTCTTTTTCTTCAGAATTAGAATTAGAATTAGTTTCTTTTAAAATAGATTTAGAAGATTTAAGAGCAACAAATTTAGCTTTTGGAGCCTTAAAATTCAACTCAAATGTTTGTAAAGAGCCAACTAGCTCCTTAACTCCTATAAGGTCAGTATCTCTCAATTCCTGAATGGCAGTAACTTTCGAATTGAATCTCTTAAGAAGAGATCATAATATTTTTGCACAGACCTTACTTTCAGGGATTCCATCTCCTAGACCCCAAATGGAATTTACTATGTCATTTAGTTTCATATAGAAGTCCATGCAAGTTTTATTTTCTTCCATGCAGATTTCCTCAAATCTGGTAGTGAGGATTTGAAATTTTGATTTCTTAACTATATAAGTTCCTTCATGTGTCATTTCAAGGATATCTCATGCTTGTTTGGCTATATCGCATGAAATAATTCTTTTGAATTCATTAGTCCATAGAGCACAAGTTATGGCATTTAATGCCTTAGCATTAGCACTGCTTTTACTTTTTTGAGCTACAGTCTATAAATAGAATGCAGTTTCTTTCATAAATTTAGTTCCATCACTGCCTAATACTTCAGTCATGGGAGGTTTTCATTTGATCATAGTGGCTTGTCATACACTTTCATCTATGAATTTTAGAAAAATCCTCATTCTGGCCTTTCAATATGAATAGTTAGAGCCATCAAAAGTCGTGCCCTGGTAATAGATAGACTATCAAAATTTGACATGATTAAAGATCTAGATCTTTAACTCAAGAAATTAATCAAAAAATAAGAAACTTAGCTTTGATACCACTTGAAAAGGCGAGCTTAACAGTCCTAGAGGGGGGGTGAATAGGACTATGCCAAATAAAAAATTAAAGCACAGAAATAATAAATAAATATAAAATCTCAATCGCATTAGTATTGAAAAATTGATTCCAACTAGTTCGTAGGACAACCTACACCCAAAACAAAGTTTAGGTAGGACAACTTTATTTCATGAACGTTTGTAAGAATTAAGATCTCAAACCAAGCAAGAGAAAGTAAACCCATCTATTACAAACATTCATCACTTTTGCATAAAAGAAATTATAAATATTCTCCATAAATGCAAAAAGAAAACATTTACCACTAACACTAAGAATTATAGTAGTTCGATGTGTACAACAACTATTCTCAAATAGCCACACATACTCCACTCCCAAGATTACTAACTTCGTAATCTCATCTTTCACTATGAACAAGGTTTTCACAGGGTTACCTTAAAACATAATATAGTTGAGATTTTAAAGGGCTATCACAAACAAAGAAACCCCTCTCTGAGATTTTCAAGCTATCTTATACAAAATCTCTAATGAGATTTTCTAGCTATCTCATAAAAAATAAATACAGAAAGTAAAATGATACTTATCTTCACCAAAGAAGATGATGCAGCCGTAGATAATTTTTATTGAATAACAAATGTTCGATGTTCAGTCTAATAGAAAAGGTCTAGGATTCTAGTTAATTATAATTAGATTTAAACCTAAAGGCTACTTGCATTAATTCCCTCAAATCTCAATAAGAGTAAACACTCTTTTTAAAATCAGAATGACAGAGTTTTAAGATAAAAGAATTAATGAAAAAGCTATTTACTGCTTGATAGCTTGACAATAAATGAGGTTTCTCTCTCTCTCTTGAATAAGGGCTTTGATAGGCTTAAGTTACATTTTCGGATTGAGAAAGAACCTTTATTTATAGTTAGAAAATTTGTTCCTTGGACTGGTCTAAGGCAGTCTTCTACTGGTCAAAGCACCAGATTCAGTTCCAACAATTTTTCAAATTTGAGCGATAAGTAGGGGTGTACATCGAGTCGAACCGAGTCGAGCTGGCCTCGGCTTGGCCACTAGCTAACCTCAACTTGAATTGGGCTCGGCTGGATCCTCGAGCCTGACTGGCCAGCTTGGCTCGGTTTGGTCAGCAGCTCAGGCCAGTTTGAGCCGAGTTCCCCTGTGCAGCATTTCCATGGACACCTGAACTACATCTTCAAAATCCCACTGTATGTAAAATAAAAGCAGTGGTTTTACAGGTATTTGATCAATCACCTTCTAAGCAACATAAAAACTGAGAAAAAAAGGGTAATTGTTTCATGTACATACCTTCCGTTCCACCAGCCACACTTCGTTGAGTCATTTCATCAAACACTTGGTGAGAAACATCAATAGAAAAGTAACCCAGTCACCAAACTAGTTCGATTCGAGTTCAATTCGAGCTGGATTCGATCTGAGTTAAGTCGCGAACTCGACTCAAACTCATTTTCGAGCTAAAAAAATTTGCTCAACTCAGCTCAAACTCAGCTTCGATCTAAGTCAAATTAACATTTTCAAGTTGAGTCGAGCAAGCTAACGGAGCTAGCTCAGTTCGTGTACACCTCTAGGGACAACAGTTAATAGATCTTTGACTGGTCGAGAAAATAGAATCTGATTTGAATATAGTTGTTGGACTTCGAGTTGAGGAACCTTCGACTGGTTGAGGACTTCACTCGATTGGTCGAAGATGCAACAAAATTTCTGTTACACTTCGATTGTTTCTTAGACTAGTCGAGGAATTTCTTAAACTGGTTGAAGTAGAACTTAGACAAGTCAAAACTCAGTCAATTACAAGTATAAAAAACCCAATTTAAATATGTTTTGAAAGCCCCTAAACCTAAGGTCTTTCTAGGGTTTAAAATACCTATATGGACTGAACTTTATAGGATTAAAAACTTGAAGTTTTCAAAGGAGCTTGATCTTTTACTAGTTGATTCATTAGTACATGTTGAACTTGTCGATGAAGCTTGATCTTCTAATAGTATTTTTAGTAGAACTTGAACTTATACTTGAAGATGAACTTTCCATCTTGATCTATGTGAATTGAACTTTAGCTTAACTTCAATTTGAATATAAGCTTGTCTTCAACTTGAACATGAGCTAGACTTCAACTTGAACATGAGCTTGTCTTTAACTTGAAGAACACTATGCTAAGTTATTTTGACAAGATAAAATTTGACAAACCAGGTGTGACATGTGCTTTAAACATAATAACACTTACAAGGTCGAATCCACAAGGACTAGTTTTGCGTGTATTCTGAAAATAACTAGAAGTAGAACTAGAAGAAGATATAATTAGAAATCTATAATAAAAGGAATAATTGTGAATATTGTTTAAACTATCAATTAAAAGTAAGAATTAGGGTGCCAAGGATCCACTTGTAGCAATTAAGATGCTACCTTGCTTGATTTAGGAATCCTAACTGGAATTAGAGTCCTATCCTATCTAATTGGAGAAAGTGATAGTCAAATCTCTAAACTTCTCATTGATCTAGCCTCAAAGGAGGAGAATTGTGAATATTTAGAAGGGATTTCATCACCCAAGAAATGGCAAACAAAAGGATTTACCAATCCCACAATCTCAAATAAGAAAAGAAGATACTCGAAGCTATTGCAGATCTATTATAATTTGAGTCACAATAAACCATTAAAAAGTGAAAGAATTCCTTAATATCCAATTAGAAATCAAATAAGTTCAACAAAATATGAATCAAAGTGAAGAAAACATCCCAATCACGCTACAAGCTTCACGTCTTATCCCTAACTAAGAGATTTAGATAACCATAGACATGATTAGATCAGGGAAAAATAGATCTGATCCGGTAGATCCAACTCAATTAGACCTGATCTGACCCAAACCGACGACCTAGATCGGTCAAGATCGAGTTGTGTAATTCTGATCTGAATGAATTTCAGATCAAGTTTCAGTCGGGGTGGATCTAGAATCTGATCCGAATGGATCCGGACCGATCCAATCCGACCTGATCTGGTGTCACTCCCTTTTTTTCCCTTTCCACAGAAAGAATAAGTATCCGTCGATAGATGCCTGAGACACTGGTGAAACGTCATTTCCCTTTAGTAGGTATATGCAGAACGAACTCCATATATTTATGTAAAAGTTCTATTTTAAATAGGAAACGAGGGTTTCCATCACTACATAAAATAGGTTTCTATCTTTCAAGAAGGAAGAATTGTAATTTGACTTTTCCTCTTCTCCATCTCATTTCCTACCATTCAAACCAGAATCCGTTTGCAATTAGGTTTCTTTTCTCCAGTTGAGTGGTTGAGTCATCCAACGACAATTGGTCGCTTTCCTCATCTAAGGCTTTTGGCTGCTTCTAAATCGCAATGTGATGGAAACTTCTTCTTACTACTTGAGTCGGTCTCTTTTTGAGTCTTTCGATTTATTCCACGTTGATTTTTCTTCTGTCAGTGCATATCCCCTCATATACATACATTCAACCATTTATTTTTTTTCAATTTGTTTAATCTGGACCGATCTAAACCATGCCCAATCCGATCCAACTCAATTTTCCTAATCAAGTCGGACTCAAATCGGATCAGGAAAAGCACATTTCGAATCGGCCCGAGTCAGGTGACCCGGACTCCGTCCCGGATTGGATCGAGTTCGGGTCAAGCCATTAAGATTTTGGATCGGACTGAGTTGAACCCAATCCGATCTGATCCAGAGCAATGCCCAGCTCTAGACATGATTGGATCAAGAATCCTCAAAGAAAGCATAAAAACTAGGAAAGAAAGGAAGAAGAACACTTAGAAGATGGCTCCACCCTTTCACTCTGCTTCTCCAAACCCTAAATATCCCTAGAAGTCTTTAAGAAACCCCTATTTATAGCATTGTCCATGTAAAATTACAAAACCGCCTCAATTTACGTAGTCCGCGTAATTTCTACATAATGCGTTCGATGACATTGAACAACCTTCGATGTCATCGAGTGTAAGTTGAATTCCAGAAGTTGTGCCTTTACGCACTGCGTAACTCCTTTCACACTGCGTAAGTTCTTATGACATTGAACCTTCCTTCGATGTCATCAAGAAAACCTTCGATGGCATCGAAGGGTCTTTGACCCATTGAGAATGCATCGAGATTAGTCCAACGAGTTTCTTCAGATATCCTCATAATTCACGATGCCATAAAAAATCGTCAATGTCATCGAGTATGTCTTCGAGTAATCAAGAATTGCTTCCAATATGTCCAGCAACTAGACTTGGATTTCTATAATTCTTCAATGTCATCAAACTGCTGTCGATGTCATCGAAGACTAGCTTCAATGTCATTGAATAGCCTTTGATGACATAGAAGCTCAGATTCTATGAATTTCTTTACTTCCTTCTTCACTTGGTTTTCTTGAATCTTGGGGTCTTGAAATCTTCAATCTTTGTCTTTAAAGATCCATTCTTTGCCTTAGTGATTCTTTAGCATCAAATCTATGCTTTTAACATTCTTTTCAATCCAAGCACTTAAACTCACCTTGTAACACAAACATGTATAAAATATATCATTAAGCATTATCAAGTTCATAAAACCAAGATATAAATGTGGAAAAACATGCAATATTTGACACTCAACACAATATTTTATCTAATCATTTATACATTAGAGTTCATGATCCCTATTAATGCAAAAATTTGGTTAGCCTCCCCTGGACCTTCTTATACCTGCACAATGAACGGACAAAGGAGACCCTCACTCGTGCAAGGGACCCTCCAACGCCTAAGTCAGGTAGGGAATTTGGGTCTTAGTAGAATAAGGAGTTTTTGGCTAGAGATTGTGCATACCTTTCACCATAGGAGACGCTCCTATTTATAGGTGAGGAAAGGCGGTGGCATAGGGGAGATCTCCCTGTTTAGCAGGGGTATGTTGTAGTAGGATACAGGTCCCGTATATGTCTCGAGGATCTTTCGGATCCTCGACAAAGATCTCGAGCAGATATCCACATTGTTTGTTGTCTTGGATTCTTAGTTAGGATCTCACGTAGATGTCACAGAGACCGGGTTAGATCTGGTGGAAGGAGAGTCAGCCCGACCTAGGGTCACGTAGATCTGAGGTGCAGGTTTTAGGCTTCTTTTGGTGACAGGAGGATCGGTGGATCTTTCGACCTACTAATGAGAGGCCGAGCTCTACCTCATTTCATATTCGGTCAGGGGTTGAGGGTCAGAACTTTAGTTGCATTTGTAACTGTACTACCTAGAAAAGTACATAAAGTTTTGACCTGACCTCTTCTTATTGGTCGATCCATTTTCCACATAACAGTAAACCCCCTACTTTTGAGCTCACATAGTGGGCTTGAGAAGTAAATCGATCTTGGTTAGGTCAGGATGTCAGGTGTCTGGGATGTTGAATTAGCTTATCATTAAAGCCAGATAAGCAGCAGGCATAAGGATTGGGGCATATCTGTAATCAGAGTATAAAACACTTGAGGTGATGTGTCATGTCATGAGGTCACGTGTGCAGTCAGGGTGCCTTTTTAACACTTGGCATATGGGACGATGATGTGTGGCCCATTCTCGGTAGTCGAGTCATGTGGCTGGTGGTAGCATTCCACATGTCTGAGCAGTAGCGTCGAAGAGCCATTTTGGCTGCGCATTGAGTGAGAACATTAAATGCTTGTACTTGCAGGTTTTCTTATAAAAGGAGATGCCCTAGCACTGTCCCACATTATTTTCCCCCTTTGCCCTTGCTGCGTTCCTCAATTCCTCTTCGGCGTCAAGCAATTCCTAGCAAAGCTTCGAGGGGTTTTCTCAGGTGGGCGTCCTCTTTTGGTGAGCCCTATTCCCACCTCTTTATCCCCCTCCCTTCATTTTTTTTCTTCTTTTCTTCCAATTTCTGGCAATTTTCGTGCCTAAAAACATGCCGAAAATATACGGACAGTAGGAGGGGACATCATGTCATGATGGTGGGGTAGACGATCTTCGCCCCATTTCGAACCCACCATTGCCCTTGATAATGATGAGTGATAGGGATTTTCAAGCTTCCCATGAGTCATGGATGGCAGAGCGGTCCTCAACTGAATAGGCAGAGGACGCGGAGGGGGCTTCCTTAGCAGTAGAAGAGGTTAGTGGGTCTTCATCAAAAGAAGAGGAGAAAAGGTCGGTAGGGTCTTCGCTGACGGAGGCCGATCTGGTACGAATTAGGTTGGGGTATCATATTCTCAATTTTGTGGTATTCCAAGCCCCTACACTAGGCGAGCTTCCCAACGAACTTCAGGAGGGTAAGTTGGCCATCTACCAGGTCACCCACCAGTGCGGGTTGAGGCTTCCTCTGCAAGGGATAGTGAGGAAAGTCCTCACATACTTAGGGTTAGCCCCTATGCAGCTGATCCCTAACTCATGAAGAGCACTAGTGGGGGACATTCATTCTCTGGTCTGAGCTCGATCATCCTAAGCTGACAGTGAATTAGTTTCTCCACTTGTACCAAGTGAAATCTAACCCTCTTTATGAGGGTCGGTACTATTTTACTACCTGGAAGAAGACTATTAGGGCCATAATCATAGACATCCCGACCTCGAAAAAGAACTGGAAGACTAAGTGGTTATAGGCGTCGGGGGACTGGAAGACACCAAGGATTTTTTGGGTTGTGCTTTTGGGTTCTGGCCTCCTTCGCCACACCAGGTTGGTATATCTGAATTGTTGTTCTGCAGTTTAATTTTCTTTCTCTATTTCTAACTGTGGTCGCTCATGGTAGTTCTACCTAAGTACATTGCTAGAGTGGGCAGAGATGAACAAGCCCGGATCACTTAAGCGATGTCGATGGATGCCAAGCTGAGGTCTTGGAGGTGCCTGATCACCCCCCAACTGTTGTTCAAATCAGGTCTTGATTTATTCTTGACAGGTATATCTTTTTTAGGGGTTTAATTATAAGTTCTCCTTTCATTTATGTGTTCGTTGATCTCCCCTTTCTGTTGTGTAGAGATGCCCGAGTAGAATAAACTAAAGCGAAGGGCTCCGTTTGCAGCCGAGTTAGCCTAGAAGAAGTCAAGGCATGCCTTGAAGAAGAAGAAGGCAGCTGCTGACTCTACTTCTGCTGTTATTGTCACCCCCCCAGACCAAACCATGGTTTCTAAGGGCGTTGAAATCGGTGTGGAGGCGGCCCCCTCGATGGAAACTCAGCCTCCTGAGGCACAGGTGACCTTTAGCTGTGAAGCTCAACTCACTTAACCCCAATTGATCAACTCAGCTGGGGCCTGAGGGGGTGAAGTTCTGACATCTCTGAAGTCAGCTGCCACCACGATAGAGGTTCTTATGCCCTAGATTACTTGACATGTGTCTGATGTCGAGTTCACCCGGGTGGTGGATATGCCTTTGGAGGCCGTCATGGACCAATAGCTGCCCTCTTCTACATGGTAAGTTGTCCTTTTTACAATGTGTAAGGGATAAAATGTTGAGCACACTTTAGTTGTCAAATTTCATAAAGCCAAAACAACTTGACAATCGATCTTCAAGACCGGTTCAAGATCAAGAGAATATTAAGCTTAAGACCAGTCCATACTCAAGAGAAGATCAAGCTCAAGATAGACTAATGTTCAAGAAAATATTAAGCTCAAAGTCAAGATGAAGTCCAAGACTTAGTTCAATCAAAGAACAGATATTTGATATATCTCAGGTGGTATAAAACCCTAGAAAGACCTTAGGATTAAGTACTTTAAAAAATGTGTTATTTTGGGTTTTTATGCTTATTTTGCATGGAATTCAGCTAACCCAACTTTTAGTTCGGCTAGCCTAAGCTTCCTCAGCTAGCCCAACTTCAAGCCCGAAACAACAATTAATTTTTATTGTAAATTTAGCTAGCCCGAGTTTTGGTTCAGCTAGCATGAGCTTGAAATTCAGTTATCTCGAGAAAGTTTGGGTCAAATTCCAGCAACATTACCTTTTGGAATTCGGATGAATTCAACCAGCCAAATGGAAAATTCAACTAACCAAACTAGGGTGTTCGGCTAGTCGAAGTTGACCTTGGGCCAGCCAAATTTTGGTTAAATCTTATCTCACACGATTCGAAGTCTATTAAACTAAATCCGATCTGCTCGGGCTAGTCAAAGACTATCTCGAGCTAGCCGAAGTTCCAACTTCTTTGCCTATAAATTGAGTTCCTCTTTCATTCCGAATTACACAAGTTAATTATCAAAATCCTTCTACAAGAGAGATAAGCTTAAGTTATTAACAAGATATTCAACGGTATTTATAATTTAATTTATATAGATTTTTTCAATTCCCTTTATCTTAGATCATTCAAGTTTGATTCTAAAGAGAGTAAACTATACTCTTCTTTTGAGATCAAAGAGAATTGATTCAAGTAGCTCATTGGGTTTAACTTAATTAAAATCAATAGAACCCTAAACCCTTTCTATCTAACTGAATGAGAAACAATCTACATTCAAGAAAGAGGTTCTTCTGCTACAAACT
Source organism: Magnolia kwangsiensis (assembly GCA_037074715.1). Taxonomy (NCBI): domain Eukaryota; kingdom Viridiplantae; phylum Streptophyta; class Magnoliopsida; order Magnoliales; family Magnoliaceae; genus Magnolia; species Magnolia kwangsiensis. The sequence goes on along the minus strand of CM073586.1, from coordinate 46,319,529 downwards.
TCCGATACGTCTTTTACGGTGAAGATAAGTATACATTCTAAACTCTTATAGGATTTTCTGAGATAGCCTGTTAAAATCTCAGTTTAGGTTTTGTCTGAGATAGCCTGAAAATGTCAGTGTGGGTTTGTTTGTGATAACCCATAAAAATCACAAGAATTGTACAAGGTCGTTAGGTGAACCTGGGAAAACTTTTTCATAGTAAAAGCCAAAATTATAAGGTAAGTAATTTTGGGAGTGGAGTAGGTGTAGTTATTTTTAAAGCACCGAACCACTATAATCCTTTGTGTTATATGGTGAACGCCTTTATTTTATTTATGGTGAATGATTATATTTAATTTTAGTTGAGTAGTGAATGTTGTAATATTTTAATTTACTCTTGTAAGTTTGAGGTTTTTATTTTAAAGAAATTCGTGAAATAAGGTTCTCCTGCCTAAAACTTTAAGTGAAGGTTGTCCTACAAATTATTTGAAATCAATGTTTCAATACTTAAGAAATTGAGATCTTTACTTTATTTACATATTCAGCACTTATTTCAATTATTTGGCATTGTCCTATTCACCGCCCCTCGAGGACATCTTAAGCTCTCCTTTTCACGATGGTTGTCGTTCTTAACTTAAACAATTCTTCTGTTTTCTAACCGTGGGTTTGTTTTCATTTTCTTCCTTCTCTCGTGAGCGCCTGTAATGAAATATTATGCATCAAGATGGAGTGTAAAGAGGCAAAGGCAACCCTGCTACAAAAGAGCGTTGAGTCCGAGCAGCTCCGCTCTGAGAATGCTGCTCTGCTGGCTCAAGCAAAGGCGTCAAAGGCCGAGCTGGGGGGGCCAAAGGAGCTTCTTAATAAGGCTCAGGAGAAGTCTTTTTAGTGGAAATCTAAGAATTCCGAGCTGAGGCACACCATCATCGTGAAAGAAAAGGAAGCTCAGGCGGCCCTCCTAAAGGCTAAGGAGGCGGGAGTGGAGGAGTTGAAGGCCTCCAAAGAGTGGGAGGAAAAGAGGGATGCTCTCTACAGTGTTGGGTATGAAAAGTGCCTAGAAGATATTAGGGAGGTGCATCCTGGGCTTGACTTATCCGTTTTCAAGGCCAGCCCCTCCGAAGACTCTGCCCCGACTGGGAACTGAGTTCCTTTCCCCTTCCGGGCAGCCTCATCTACCATTACTTTGAGCCTTCTCTCTTCTTTTTTTTTGTTTATGCTTCCAATTGTATCTCATTTTTGTACTCTTCACTATATTTAATGAAAATGGAGTTTTTTATTGATGACTAATTGTTTAAGTTTTCCAAGTGGGCTGGTTGGATTTTTTGTCATTGATAAGCAGGTCGACCTTTTTAGGCCATGTTAAGGCTAGCCTTTTATCCATGCAGGCTTTTAACAAGCTATGTTAATTCCTTAATTGATCAATTACCCTTTGTGGTTGATCGTGCTACCCAAATTGTCATGCCCCAAACTCAGAAATCAGGCTCACAAAATTCTTGATTGCTTAATCTGATACCAACAGCCTCTCTAGTACCCCATTCTCGACTCCCAGCACCCATACACTAGATTCCGATCCTGGGATCCTACAAGGAGGATTTTTCATCGTACATTTATCTCGTAAGAAGCATAACCACAAGTTTATCCAAATCACAAAGGTAACATCATCATCACATATATACTAATATAAATAGTTGAGTACAGTGTTGAAGAGGAAATACATATATCGATAATTAAAGCTCTAGAAGAGAGTTGCACACTCCAAGCTCAATGATGCTATGACCTAATGACACCTACACACATCTATCATGCATAAGCTTATAGAAAGTTTAGAGGATGGTGAAAGTGTGTACAAGGGAAATGTCAAGTATGCAATATCAGAGCAATGCAAAAATATAATGGTAAGTCCATAAATACCATCAGCCTATCCAGGCTATGCGATGCAAAAATATAATAAGCCAATATCATATACTGAGTAAGTAATATAGATCAACTATGTAATGTAGGACACACTACGCCAAAAAAGCCAATTTATGACGTATTTTTGCAACGGAGTTCGTCCGTCACAAAAATCTCTTGGTTTAACGATGGATTTAATCCGTCACTAGTGGGAAAGGTCCATCTCTAAACTCGTCTTTCTTGAATATCTGTAGGCTGAACATCGCGGAATTTAGTGACAGACCAAAATCTGTCGCTAAAATCTGATTAACGACGGATTTTTGTCCGTTGTAACTAGGCGACGGATGAAATCTTCATCCGTCGCAAATTTTCATTTGGAGACGGAAATTTAGCTGCAAATCTCAGCCCAAAATACAAAATAGCGTGCTTTTCAGTTGATTTTGCGACGGATCAGGTCCGTCGTAAAAGGGCATTTGCCTTGACATTATTTTTTTTAGAATATGGTGGAAATTTTAGTTTTTTTTTGTCTAATAATTGTTTTTTTATAGAATTGCAGTGGTTTAATTGTACATATTTGTATCTAAGGTTATTTTTTAACAATTGATTGAATGCAAAAAGGAGAATTTATTTTGTTTTTATATTAAATGAGTGGAATTTTTATTTTTATTTTTTAATTTAAAACTAATATTTAAATGATTTGTAATATCACGTGAAAAAGAATATTGAGAAGTTTAAAAGAATTTAACAATGTTTAAGAAAAAAAAATAGATTTTGAAAAAATAAAAATCGTGATTTAATAAAAATCTATTTTGTGGAAACAAAAAAGAATATTTAAAAAAGTTGATAAATTTGAAAAAAAAAAGCATTTAATTTTGAGAAAATATAATATCCTGAAAAAGAAAATTAAAAATATTTTAAAAAATGTGAAAATTTTCACAATGTTGAAAAATGAAAATATTTTTAAAAGGAAAATGAGAGTTTGAAATTTGAAGAAAAAAAATGTGAAGTTCAATAAATATTGACAAGTTCGAATAAAATGCTTTTAAAAAAATGGAGAAGTGAAAAAGAATTGTAAATTTTAAAATAAAACAATATTAAAAAATTGATAATTTATCAAAAAACAAACATTTTGAAACGAAAAATAAATAAGTTAAAAAATTTTATAATTTTGAAAAATAATTGAAAATGTTCAAAATTCAAAATTAAAAGAAAAATTTATTTATAAAAACACTAAGATTTTGAAAAAATATATATAATTTTAAAAAAATTGAAAAGTTGAAAACAACATGATGCTTTTGAAGAAAAAAAATCGGCATTTTGGAATTTTTGGGAAAAAAATTAAAAATTGTGAAAATTTAAGATATTTTGAAAAAAAAAAATTCAAAATTTGTATTTTAATTTATTTTTTGAAATATTTTATAATAAAAATGATATTTTGTTAAAAAATTTTAAAGAAAAATTAAGAGTAAAAAATATAAATTTTGAAAAAAAATATTATTTTTAATGGAATTGAAATTTATCTGTGAAATAAAATATTTTTTAATAAATTATTAGGCACATCCACTAATTGAACACTTAACCGTTTTTGGACATTCGAATTAGTCCAGATTGAAGAGTAAATAACTTCATATGTTTAAATCAAATTTCACTCAAATTGTTGATCAATCTTGTATTCCCAATACCTTTCTCACATGTAGATAGCCTGATTGGGGCGAGTAACTAGTCAAGTTGAGGGTATTGATCAATAAAATAGAGTGAATGGACAATACATATAAAATGGGCTAAATATTATTGTCAAAATTGTGACCTAACTTATTGACCTCGCAAGAACCTACGAATTGATGTTAATAAGTTTTGTGGGCCCCATAATAATTTATGTCAAACATCAACACTGTGCATTTAATGTGTCCCCTTTAGGTTATGGGATATCTCAAAAATCATCCGTAAACAAAACACAGGTGGGCTATACCATCTAAATCTATGTCAAGACATCTTAAAAAATATAAAAGCACTTGGTGGGGCCCACATGAGTTTTGGATGCAGCTAAAACTTGGTCTGACCCCTCATCCAAGTGGGACACACATAATGAGTGGGTTGGATATATGAATCACATTAAGGCAAGTCCAATACATGATTAAGATTAATGTTTTAAGGAAACCCCTCTACATTTAGGTGAGTTAGTTATTACCCTTACCAGAGTAAACTCTATGGGGTCCACCATTATTTATTTATTTTATCTACTCCGTTTATCCATGTTAACAGATAATTTGAGGTCTAAAGTACAAAAATGAATCATATCCAAAGCTCAAGTGGACCACACCACATGAAATAGTGTGTTGAACCTCTACCATAGAAAAATTCTTGGAGGCCATAGAAGTTTTGGATCGAGCTGATGTTTGTGTTTTCTCTTCATTCATATATATTTGATATTATGAATAGGTTGGATGGAAAATAAACGTTACTGTGGGCCCAAGGAAGGTATCAATGGTGGAAATCATTATTCCACATTGTTTCGTGTGGCATGGTCCACTTAAGTTCTGGATTTACCGAAATTTTGGGATCAACCCACACTGTTCATCCATTTTTTGAGATCATTTCAGAGAATTATTCAAAAATGAATCATATCCAAAGATTAAATGGACCGCACCACAAATACGAGCATTGATGGGAACGGATTGACTACTACCCTGCCACCCACCCATTGGCTAGTATTCTGTGCTACATGGGCCCCACCATGATGTATGTATTTCATCCATTATGTCCATCCATTTTTACCGATCATTTTAGGGCTTGGTCGAAAAAATGATAGGGATATAAACCTAAGGTGGACCACATCATAGGAAAATAATATTGATTGGATATCCATCATTAAAATCCTCTTAAGGCCCATAGTACTATTTATTTGACATCCAATCTGCTGATTAGATCATACAGGCATCCAATCTGTTGATTAGATCATACAGGCCCTGATGAAGGGAAAAAACAAAGATCATCTTGATCCAAAACTTTTATGGCCACAAAAAGGGTTTCAATGGTAGACGTTCAATCCCCCACTTCTTTTTTCAGTGTGGTCTACTTGATAGTTAAATCTGTCTTATTTTTTGTCTCAAGCCTTATGACAAGCTCGCCATATGTATGGACAGTTTGGATATAACACACACCTCATGATAGGACCCACATAACTTGCTAACGTCACCCAGCCCCGAGCGCGGATGGGCTACTGACAAGTTGAGTAGAGAGGCTGCTACTGAAGTGATGTCACCAAGTTCTGTGGGCCCCACCATGATATATGTTTTGTATCCACACCGTTCATCCATCTGGAGAGATCATTTTGGGGTAATATCCAAAGAATAAGTTACATCCAAAGCTCTAGTGGACCCCACCAAAGAAGACAGTGGGGAGAGTGACACCACCATTAAAACCTTCTAAAGTCCACAAAAGTTTTATATCAAGCTGATATTTGTTTTTTCCTTTTTTTAATGTCTTTGTTAACTTTTGAACAAGTTGGATTTTGAAAAAACATCATGGTGGGCCTTAGGAAGGTTTCAATGGTGGGCATCAATCTTCCCGTTGTTTTCTTTGGTGGGGTCCAGTAAAGCTATGGATCTGCCTCGTTCTCTGGGTCATGCCTTAAAATAATATATCCAAATGAATGGACATTGGGATACAATACATACATCATAGTGGGTTCCACAGAACTTGGTGACGACACTTCAATAGCTAGCCTCACTACTCAAACCTATCAGTATCTAATCCGCTTTCCCTCACGAGTGGATTAGGGCACCGCCCCCTCTCTCGTTTGAGCTCTGAGGACTGGTTAGGGCGCCAGCCCTAACCAGTCTCTGTTTCAACCCCTCTCTCATACGCTCTCCTCTATCCCTTCCTACAAATCTCTCATTCCTCTCTCTCTTCCTGTCGATCTCTCTCCCTCCTCTCTCTCTTCCTATCGATCTCTCTCTCGCCTCTCTCTCTTCATGGTGAAAATTCGGTGACTCGCCTGATGGAAAAGGTGGATTTGAAGCTCGGGTTAAATCAGATTCACATAGGTGAAAGTATTTCTCTCTCTCTCTCTCTCTCTCTCTCTCTCTCTCTCAATATTAATGCCAATTTAGGAATTTGAGAGTATTTGTAGATTCCCGATTTGAATGTAGACCCTTATTTTAGGATCTGGAGATTTTAGGGTATACAAATTTGAATGTATACCCCAAATTGGGGATTTAGGGATTTTAGGATTTTGGGGATTTTTGGACTTTTAAAATTGGGGATTTTCTGATTTTATAAATTGGGAATTTTTTAATTTTACAAATTGGGATTTTTTGATTTTACAGATTTTTTTTTTTTAACATTCTGTTATTGTTCTCTTTCTAATTTTCACGATGGATCCTAAAAATCAAGGCCACGCCATAAGGAATAGTGTTAAATCATGCTAAATTTACTATATATGGCCAAGATGAGTCTTAGAATATCCTGATTTTCGAGGAATCCATTCATCCCAGTGTGGAAAATCATATAAGTAGATTGGATGGCATATAAATATCAGGGTGGAACCTGTATGTACTTTGGACGATTTTGGTGGTGGGAATTACTATATCAACTGTTTCTCGACAGGTGTTGTCTTTGGTTTTGGAAGATTTTGGGTACCACCCACTCTGCATGGCCCATATAGGCAATTTGGATCATTGCAGCATGCCCTGGATCTAGGTGCAGTTAGTGGTGAAACTCGGACAGGTGGATTTGGATTGAAGATGGATCTAGTGGTGCAACATGTCCTCCTTATACACAGTAGAGATGTGAAAGATGGAGGAAACGTATGTATACTTAGAGAAATAGTTAATTGTGTCTACTGTATAACATAATCAGATTTTTTTCCAATGGATTAAACATTTCATTATCTCGTTTGGCATCTCTACTCTAATGGAATAAGAAATTTCTAAATAAGAGCTACTCTAATAACCTCTTTTTGTTCTAATAGTTGTTTTAAATAAGCTCATTTGGTAAAATTACTTCTTCAAATCTGAAAACAACTCTTATTTAAAATAAGCATGCTTGGTAACATGATGAAATAAGGGCATTTTTTAAGGGTAGTAGATATCATTTAAAAATAAAAAATAAAAAATTACAACATGGCCGTGTGTTGATTCATTTAAGAACCTCCTTTTTATTTATTTTTTTGTAGGGTTTGAAGATAGTAAAAAAAAAAAAAGTTTAAATCATTAACCTTGATCATCAATCATTTAGGCCCCACGTTTGATTGATAATAACTCTTGGGAAGTACTTTGATTGGATGAATCATCCATTTGATCAGTGGTCATTGATCAAATGGCTTGCATTTTTGTTGTCAATTATGTGGGTGGAGAAAAACATGAGAATCACACCCACTTTTCAATGATCTAACAGTTACACTTTAGAATTGGACAATGTTCTCTTCTCTAAGTAACTGATATGCTACTCTCAATTTATCCTTTTGTAACTGATATTCTTGAGAACACACAAAGTTGAACTACACTTTGCGGGGAACAAAGTATAAGGGAATGTTCAAAACAGCTGCCTTGATAAGCTTTGTGGGCCAGATTGTGCATTCTTATTTTCCAAACATCTTTCAGGAAGTTTTACATCTATGATTTATCACAATCCTATGGTTGGATGCACATATTTCTTATGCGTGACAGAAGGTACACATATTTTTATTATGATTTTTTTTATTTTTTCTTTGCTTATGTGTAAAATGTTCTGATTTAAATATTAAGAACTACGTATTGGCTTGATCCCAATCTTCTAACATTGGGCATGTAGGCAGCCGTTCATACTAGACCGTATCGGTGTAGCCACAATTTTTTTTTTTCCCTTCTCATAGTGTGGATGCATTTTCATCAGGACTACTTGGCAATAAGTGTGAAGTGGATGTAAGTTCTTGAAACCTTTAATTAATCTTGAATCATTTATATCTTTATCGCTTCATTTATATGCTATTGTCAGGGTCAACTTATAACTCCTCAGAACCCGCTCTGCTGTAAGACATTACGGTGCATGACGATTCCTAGCAGGTTAAGTTGCAAATTATTATTAAGAGTTGATTGGATATATTTCATTTTTTGTAAATGTTGTTAATAGTTAGATGGATGATGAATGTATTTGTGAATGTAAATGAAAATAAAAAAACTTATGATATATATATATATATATATATATATATATATATATATATATATATATATATATATATATATATTCATATTGCAATTTATATATGAAATAATCGTGCCATATCCTAATTAATTAGGGTCGCCTACATGAATCCTATTCCACCGTTCCATTCTATCAAGGGCCATACCTTCAGTTAGACCAAAGGTCATCGGGTCTTTTCTTACTGCCTCAATCCACATCTTTTTGGGCCTTCCCCTTGCCCAACAATTTGTTCCCTAAAGCATGGTTGGTCTTACAACTATTCTATAAAACTTCCCTTTTAGTTTGAATGGTACTTGGCGATCATTTAAAATTCCCAAGGCACATCGTATAGCAATTTTTTTCATCCTGCTGGCTTGAAACACTCTTGATGGTAGCAATGTGAAATGGCACCATGCTACCGTGGATTAGCAAAAGGAAAACCTCATTCTTTTGGTCGATCTGTATCATTAATTCCCTGGACTGTGGGATATCATTCACATTCTTGTAGGCAATGAGATCGCTTGAAGCTTTTGCAAAACCACAGCTATCTCCAGTTGCAGAACCGCCCCCAGCCAACCTCCTCGTAGTTTCTTCATTCTTCTATCGGGCCAGCTCAGCCTGATGCTGCCTCCGCAGCTCCTCCTTTGACATCTCCTGATTAATATGGTTGTATTATATTAGGAAATGAAGCTACTTGCAAAGGTGGACTAATCGGGTAGCCTGATTGATAATTATATATGTGACTCAGCTGAGCGTTGTGCTCTCGCGCAAGGCTGCATGTTTGGTGAGCCTCCATGCTCACCTGGCAAGGTTCCAGCACTGTCTGAAGGAACAAGTAGGTTCATCCAAATGAACCGTTGCTATTATCAAGTAGGTTCATCCAAATGAACTCTTTCTATTATCAAGTAAGTTCATCCAAATGAACTCTTGCTATTATCAAGTAGGTTCCACTATATTTTCTGATATTTTATTTCATTTGGTAGTGGGATTTTAAACCCCACTCTTGCTACTTATGTATCCATTGGTTTTCTTTGTTAGAAAGGGAAAGATTTGTGGAGTGGGCATTAATAGGCTGTAGTTTGTCATTATTGTAGAAAGGGGTTTTCTATCATTGTGCTTTGTTTATGTTTGTGTTGTGTTTGCTTATTTGTTTTATCCATTTGATATGCTTTCTTAGTGGGTATAATTTGGATCTCATGATTAGAAAGTTGTTCAATCTGTTTGTGATTACAAGATTGGCAATGTGGTTTTCTATCATTGTGCTTTGTTTACTGCTTGTTCAATCCCATGATTCCAGGTTCCCATCTTACCCTTATTTTAGTCATACTCAACGTTTCATAAATTTGACATGCAATGGTCTATGGCTATGGTTCAAATTATAAAGTGGTTGAATGTGACATGGGCAAAGTACTTTAATGAGGTTTAATTGGAAGTGTCCAAGATAATTAATTAATTGAATGTGACATGCAATGGTCTATGGCCATAGAATTTAAATCAAGGTTATCATTTTTAGTAGATCATGCCATGAACATGCTTACCTCCAAATCAAGGTTATCATTTTTAGTAGATTAACTTAGTATTTTCTTTCTCTTCTTTCAATTTTGTTCAGGTCTATAATGTCAAATCTGTAATAATTGATAGCCCTATTAGGAATCCAGAGATCCCAGACTATATGAAGTCGTTCAGTTAGCATATCAGATCTTGTCCTTTCTCATTTTAGTTTTAAAAATTCAGTCTCTCAGTTAAGCATGCTCAATTTGAAAAATAATTATTTGTTGAAAGGTGTAGCTAGATAATAGAGTCTGTTGCATATGACCAAACTAAGTCTACTTATCCCTTGTTTTGTTTCCTATCTCCCAAGCTCCCTCAAATGCATCTATTAATTCTATCCTTCCCCGTCTCGCCACTAATCCACACAAGATTCTCATTTTAGCTGCACTTATCCTCGAACATGATCCTCAACCACCCAACAGTTTGTCCCACAACTCCAAAAATAAGGACTATATTATCTTGTTTTGAATCCAATATATGTTGAGCCCTTGCACTTCTGTAAGCGATTGTTGTTCCATCCTCAACTCAACATGCATCAGTCGAGCTTCATGTGCACAAAGACTGCATGGTTCATAAAGAAATTGACGACAATCCACATTCGACATACATGTGGCCTACCTGATTTGTGGTCCAAATCATCTATAGAGTAGGGCCCACATGATGTTCTAGTTAGGTGTCCTCTCACGCCTGCAGAGGTGCATGTAAGCTTAGCATGAATGCTCTCACTTTGACAAAAATCTTATTCTGGTCTTGACTGTTGTTCAGCACGGTGTGTGGGTCAACATGGGATTTAATCTGTTACATAAAGAATTTCTATGTCGGAAATCTTCTGAAGATGGTTGTGATGTTGGCACTCTTTTACATTGGTCATTTTTAAACAGTTAATAAGAAGCAAACTGCTACTAATCATGCAAGTTTTAGAAAATTCTTATGCATAATGTTGGGTGTTATCCACTGCTAATCATACATTGTTGTTGGCTCTCTTTTAATGCTCAAACTGCCAACCTATTGGAAGGATTGGGTGTCACAAGACTTAACAGGTTGGACATTATCCACTATAAATCTCATGTTCTTGATAGCCTACACTTGAAGTTTGAGCAGTAACAGTAGCAGTAACAACTCCACTAGAGATTTCTGAGTAAAGCCCTTCTCTACATGTGCTAGTGCTAGTACTAATAGCAGTAGTAGTAACAACTCCACTAGAGATTTCCTTTCGTTAACAGACAAGCAGCTGATGGCCCAGTGCGACATACTATTGGGATATATTTTTAGTGATTCTTGATTCTTCAATTCTGTTGAATTCTTGCATAGTGTGTTATTTTTACTCTTAAGAATACAAACATGCTGCACTTATGCACATAAAACTGTATTTTGATTTCTTTTGTTTCTGCTGTATGTTCAAGCCAGAGTCCATGAAACTTTGAAGAAGCACGATCTTATAAAAGCTCTTGTAATGAAAGAGCTGGTGTGGTTTGTGGTATGTACTGATTCTATATTCTCTGTATATACCTTGACTTTTTTTTTCCTTTCCTTTTCCCTGTAAACTTGTGGTTTTAGTCAGTGAACAATTGTTTTGTTTTCATTTGACCAGCCATGATTAGGAGCTTACAATAGCATTCAAAAATGACACTTCTGCATAGTAAGCAAATGAAGAAACATATTACAATCTGATCTTTCTTCTATCAATTCTATTAATTGATAATGGCAGAACACTTTACCTTGGTTGTTAATAGAACACTTTCAGCCACTTCCGAAAGTAATCAAGATTGATCGTGTAAGCACTGGGTGCCCCAGCAGCATTTTTGTCAGAAGGTTTTACATTCCCATTTCGATGTTCCACCATTGAAGCTATGTCGGCTCTAGAAGAACTAAAATCCACAACACAATTAATACTACCAACAAGCTACTCGCGTATTGCAGCAACATTTTAAAACAGCAAAAATGCCCCTATTCCCAGTGGAGGTAAACTCCACATTGTTGATGGGGTTGACAGGTACAATCTGAAACGTTGGTTGCTACACGAGTGTATGCCTCCAAATTACCTAAATACATGTTACATTTGTTTCAAATTCCTCCCCATGTTCCTTGAAAATCCAAAGTTCATGATACTCTGAAAACTATTTGCATGGGAAAAATTGCCCCCAGCTAATGCATACAGAGCTTTGCTAAGCCCACATGCATGTTCAAGTCAGCTAATGCACATGCCACCACATATTCTAGCAAGGCGAACAAGTGGAATGTCCAAGCCATCCATCATAATGAGATTCCCTATCCCAAGAATTAGGTCAGTCCACTAGTCAAGTGGGCCACAATCAACTGAACGAATGTACAGCTGTGAAAAAAAAATAGCCAAAGTTTTCTAATCCGCTTGGATTATTTCTACTATCATGGCACACCAACTGAATGGACCACCTTTATCTTTGGGCTCTACACAGTGAACTCCACCTAGTGGATGGCTTGGATGTTTCACTGGCCTACCATACTAGCTTATACAGTGGGTGGTGCATTAGCTAACTTGTAGACACGTGGTAGAGTGCGTTGGATGAATGGTCTGAAACAAGTCCATTCCTGCATATGTATATAATTGTATGATACATTTGTGTATGTATTTATGAATATAACTATATGATGGTTGAATGGATGGATGGGGGAATCAAAGATATTTTTTTAGGTCTGGTTTCATGGACCAAATGGTAATAGAGATGTAGTTTCATAAATGAAAGCAGTTACAAGAACTGACAAGTTGTTGCTATCTTCTCATTATGCAGGTGTATCTTGTTGCAAAATAGGAATTTCGCAGTTCCTACACTTTCATTTGGTCATTTTGTTAGACACTAGTGCGTTAAATGCAGATTGCATTATGTTGTTGTGTATTGATTCTAACATCTAAAGATCTTTTCAAACTATATTGTACTCTCCCAGTGAATGCTATGAAGTTAAGAAACGCTCTTACCTGAACCTCTAATGGCTAAGATGAATTCTAATCTTTTATTTTGTTAATTGGTTTCAGTTGATTAAACTATTCACTTTTCATGGATTTTAGCTGGTTATTTGTAATATATGAAGGGATGACTAAACTAGTGTTTTCTTGGATTGAATCTCGTTGTCTGTAATATATGTAGGAAGGGCTCAAAAGAAGGTTGAACAAGAGAAGATACTAAGTAGCCAATTCAAGGCAAGGCATAGCCAACAGTTGAAGTTCCGAGTAAGAAGTGTTTAGTTAGGAGTTAAAAGTCAATTTTTGTTAGAGTAGGCCACTTGGGTCATTTCCTCTTTTATTGAATTGAGTTGTTACCAATTTTGTGAATAGGATTCTTATCAAACAATAGTGTGAATTAATTTTTAAATGACCATCAGGTGCAAGATTAAAAAATAATGATAATAAATTATCAATATTTTTTTATTTACAAATATTTTAGCGATGGACCAAATCCGTCGATAATTTCTAAACATTGAAAATCAACGATGAATTTGAGGTCCGTCGCTTACTCATATTAGCAATGGACCTTACCCGTTGCAGATTAAACGATGAATAAAATCCGTCGTAAAATTAAAAATGACCCAGTAAATAGCGATGGACCAAGTCCATCATTTATTTAGTTTTACGATGGATTTGGTCCATCACAAAACAGTGATTTTGGCATAGTGATAGTAAGCCCAATATCATATAATAAGGAAGCAATGTAGATCAGCTATGCAATGTGGAGATATAGTAAGCCAAATATCATATACTGAGGATGCAATGAAATATGGGGTGCGAATGAAATACTAAGCTGGAGTGTGAAGTCGGGATGATAACACGTGGGGTCCATCACAAGGGACTTCTATCCAAACCAGTCTCATACCTAAATTTAGATAGCTAGACTCAATGTGGGAAACTCCTGATCTCATGTTGGTGGTACGCCCCAACCAAAATCTTAGCCATTACAAAGGTACACATAATGATTAATTGCGCACCACCAGCCCGAGTGGATAGTGAATGAATGAATGAATGAGTAAAATGCTGAGTATGTAAGTCCTTCTTAATAAGTCCATATATCAGTACCGTAAATCTCTAGGATCATCACCAGGGTCTATTACACTCTACGCCAACTTGTCACCCCTATTTGAGCGCACAACTAGGTAAATAGAAGAGACCTTATTATCTGCGTGCCAATATCGGGCCCAACTCGTCGATAGCAGACTCATTCCTTAAGCTGGTCAAACTCAACCCAATATTTTCCCCTCACTCAGGTGAGTAAGGTCACATCCTCTTCCCAACCAACCATGATACAATGAGAGACGTGGCCTACTGGTATATGGCCCTTATGCGCTCATATATATCCACTCGGTCTAGACGTTGGGGCATCCTCTGGCCTAGGGGATTTAGGAATTTTCACCCAAGGACATCTATCGCACCCATATGCTAAAATCAAATATTTTTAGTACTCATCTGGTCATCCATGACATGCCTATGGAGGCCACGACCCTGATGTCGATAGGGCGTACAGTGGTCATATCAGAAAATACAAAATTCATGAGTCATACCATTTAGTCATGTATCAAACCTACATGTACCATGCGCTCATGTGGGGCAACTCCGCCTCTCAGGGAGTCCTATAATAATTCACTCAACAGCATGTATTATGATCAATCACTCCTCATATCAAGCATACATATGATGTGGATGGGCATGGATCGTGTAGCTATACGAAGCATGTTATATGATGATGATGTACTCTCCTCCTATCAAGAATGGGCCTGAACGGCCTATTCATATCAAGAATGGGCCTAACAAGGCCTAAGGGAGGTCAAAATGTAAACATTTAACCAACATTGCTCCCAAGGAGTGGCCCTCATAGGGCCAAACATATAGTGGGGCCAATGGCCTCACATAAGGGCCAAACATATAGTGGGGCCAATGGCCTCACATAAGGGCCTCACATACATCATAATGGGCCTCACACAAAAGCCCAATATACATCACAATAGCCGCTCATACGGGCTTAATATACATCACAATGGGCCTCTCACATGGGCCTAATATACATCACAATGGGCCACATACAATCTCAATGGGCCTCATATAATCACCATGGGCCACATACAATCTCAATGGGCCTTACACAAGGGTCTCATACATCACAATGGGCCTCATCACATGGGCCTCGCATACATCACACTGGGGTTCATCATATGGGCCTCGCATATCATAATGGGCCAAATCACATGGGCCTTATATACATCAAGTGGGCCACATCACATGGTCCTCATACACATCACAATGGGCCCCATTACTAGGGCCTAATATACATCACAATGGGCTACATCACATGGGCCTTATATATAACACATCGGGCCTTATATATGTCAGATTGGGCCTCACATATGGGAAGTTTGGATCAAACACATACATCACATGGGGTCCACGTCCCATGTGGACGATATGGATATACATCATGTGGGCCTTGCGGATGCACGATGTGGATTTAACACATCACGATGGCCCGTGAACGGACAACGTGTATATAAAATACATAAATCAAGGTGGACCACACGTCCAGCGGACTGGACAGCGTGGGTAAAACACATGCATCAAGGTGGGTCACACCGTCAGATGGACGGTGTAGATAAAACATATATATCACTGTGGCCCCCACATATGGATGGTGTAGATATAATACATACATCATTGTTGCGTCCCACAGCTGCTGGACGTCAGTCAAGAAACACCTTCTAATGAATGGTGTGGATTAAGACACATGTCACGTGGGTCCCATAGTTGTTGGACTGCCACACATATCGCGGTGGCCCCACGTCTCATGGATGGTGTAGATAAAACATGTACATCATGATGGGCCCACATCCAACGCATGTGGACGGACGGGATGGATAAAATCCCACACATCGAGGGGGTCCCATGGAGGGACGGTGTGTGTATAACACATCATACAAGGCAAGGGCCCACCATAACATTTATTTTCATACAATCTATTCACAAGGTCGCAAAGACCTGGATTAAGAGAAAAAAAAATAAATTCCATATTGATCCAGAACTTCCATGACCCCAAATGGGTTCCAATGATAGACGTCCAATCCTCCACTGATTTTTACAATGTGGTCCACTGGATAGACATATCTATCTTATTTCTAATGTCAAGCTTAAGACGAGCTCGTAGAGTGCATGGACGGTTTGGATCTAACACATACCGCCTGATCGAACCCACAGAACTTGTTGAAGTTAACCCTGCAGGTTGTTGGCCCACCATCCATCAGATGGACAATTTGGATATAACATAAACCTCGTGATCAGGGCCGTAAAACTTTACTGACATCCTTACAGATGGATGGTTGGATGCAACAGATGCATCAGAGGTGGGTCCCACTGTCTAGGGTGCTGGACGGTGTGATAAGACCCATACATCACGTGTGGCCCCACCTGGCATCATCCTTGAATGGACGGTGTGGATATAAACTACATACATTAATGTGGGCCCCACCCCCACACATGCAGCATGTGTGGGGTGGGTCCCACTTCTGCTAAAACGGACAAACGATGTGGGACCACAGAACTTGCTAACGTTGTTACAACAGCTATATAGTTGTTAAGGTACACTAACCACTCAGCTTCCAGGCAAGTAGGTCCTACGTGTGGGACCCACCAACTCGAGCTAGAGCTGATATTTGTGTTTTTCTCTTCATCTATGTCAAGCCCGTGTTCTAGTGACCATTCTATTTTGTAAGATCCGGTAGTCCTCCCGGTCGAATTCCATAAGCACTTACACGTTCCATGGGTGTTGCAGGGATCGAATGTCCATACTTTCAAGCCGATATGTTCCCAGTCGGCATGTGCTTATCATCTTGTAGGGTCCTTCCCAATTCAGCCCTACAGTTCCTAAGCCAGGCTCCTTAGTGTTCTGGAACATCCAACGTAGGACCAGGTCTCCACCTCGGAACCTCCTTGTCTTCACTCTAGAATTTTAGAAATGAGTGACTTGTTGTTGCCAAGCCGTAAGTCTAAGTTGGGCTTGCTCCCTTCTTTCTTCAATAAGGTCAAGGTCCAGCGTCATCTGCTCGGTGTTCTTTCATTCATCATAGGAGCGGGTCCGAGTAGTCGGGAGACCGATTTCGACTACAACAACGACCTCAGTGCAGAAGGCCAGGGAGAAAAGAGTCTCTTGCGGCCGTCCGGGCAGTAGTCCGGTATGCCCAGAGGAAGTGGACAAGCTCTTCAGCCTAGGATCCTTTGGATTTCTCAATCTTGGTTCGGAGGTGACCCTTGATGATTTTATTGACTACTTCGACCTATCCATTAGCCTGGGGGTGCCGAGGTGATGAGTAGACATTCTGAATTCTGAAGTTTTTGCACATACCTTGGAATCAATCATTGTCGAATTACTTCTCATTGTCAGAGAATATCGTGTGGGGGATCCCATACTGACATATTATGTTCTTCTAAATAAAGTTGCTAATCTTTTGTTCAGTGATCATGGCTAGGGACTTAGTCTTGGCCACTTAGTGAAGTAGTCGACCGCGACAACCATAAACTTGGTCTATCCTTTTGTAACACCCTAAACCTTTCAATGCCAAGTATTGAAAGCTCTCGAGTGTTACCAAGAAGTTCAATTTAATACATACATGTGTACGACACCAACCTAGCTATCCTAACCTTACATTCATTCCATGATACGAATCTACCCGTTGGGAATGATCTCCATTCATATATCCCAGATTTTGAGACAAGACCATCCATCATGTGATTTGAAATGCATACCTTCTCTTAAATGAATTGGTGAATAATTCATTATCTATAATGATTTAGATGTAAGTTCTTTTCTAAAAATTTCTTACAAAAGTACATATAACCATGTAGAACCATTAGTTTACAAAACTCTTAGATTAACCATAATTACGAGAAAGCTACTAACCTAGAACCTTGAATTCTAGATCACATATTTCCCACTATCCGTTTAACGTGGAACTTTACACCATGCCTATGTATCATAAATTAACCATACACGTCGAATTTTATCTCTTAGATCATTAGAAAAGTGACCCAATTGACAGTTCAACCCCCTTAACCATTAATTTTGGTGTCCATCGAATGTCATGGGCAGTTGTAGTAGGATATTTCTCTTCATTTATGTCTGTATGATCTTATGAACAAGTTGGATGATGAATAAATATCATTGTAGGCCCCACACGAATGTTGTGTGTGCACCAGGAGGGGTGCACCCGCCACACACGGGCCTCACCAGTCAGGTTAAACAAGGTTTGACCCAACACTCTCGCCTGAAGAGGAACTCCTCCTCTTCTTTCGTTTCTTTCCAGCAAATGGACGGTTTCCATTTGTGACGTCTATGGCCCACCATCATGGCCCATGTAGATGATCCAAACAGTCCATCATGTTCAGAACCCACTCCCGTCCTAACCCTAGTTGTCCTCACATGAGACTACGCACGCATGGGTATACGATTCCCAGCAACAGAAGAACCTCGGTGCTGCTATGTTAATAGACATAATCTGTTTGAGAACGCTGGTGGCCCACCATCATAATGATGATGAGAAATCTAGACCGTCCATCATGCTCAGCTCTTAAATTTTATCAAGATCAAACCACCTTTCGTACCAAACCTGACCAAACCCCGTGACCGATCTCTGTTCGAAAGCCTTACATAAGGAACGCGAAGAAACCGATTCAGTTCTAAAGACCCGCATAAGAAATCCAAAGGGGACCCACTTGAACTTATCATAACCATCCAAAACCAAGGATTAGGGATTCCAATCCCACCCTAGCCAAAAAAGAAAATAGAGGGTCATTTTTTACGACTTTCTCATGCTAAACACGCTCCTGAGAATATTGTTCACAAAATTTCTAAAAACTACATCGAAACAGGGCCACCATCCAATCAGTTGGATGGACGTTCTTGCATCCAAGAATAAAATCATAGCCTCCCGTTTGTGGGCCCCATCTAAGGAAAGATCCAGATCTGTCCAAGAAGGATGGAGGAGAGAAAAAGAAACAGGTTAAACTAGGCTCCCACACACAATAACGCAGTTCGGTTACAGTGGGAATTTTCTACATACAACTCGTGTAGAAAATGTCATGCCCAAACTTGGAAACTAGGCCAACAAAATTTTTGATCACCGAATCCGGCGCTGACAGCCATTATAGTACCCCATTCTCGGCTCCCGGCACCCATACACTAGGTTCTGATCCTGAAATTTTATAAGGAGGATTTCAAACATGATTTTGATTTATAATGAGCATAACCATAAGTATAGTCCATGAACAATAACCATAAGAACACCATCACAAAATCCATTATGATCAAAAACTTTGAATACAACACATATGAAGGGAAATACAAGATAATGATAATAATGAAAACTCCTGAAGCTCGTCTACAAACTCCTACTGTAGCGAAGCTATGGCTGCATCCTGGAGTCACCTGCACGCATCAATCGTGCATAAGCTTATAAAAAGCTTAGAGGGCAGTGTAAGTGTGTGCGCAATATGAGAGTGCTCAGAATGCAATGCTAGAGTACTGTGGAATCATGCTAATGAGTACATGAATGTAATCAGCCATACCACGACTATGCGGTGTAAGACATGAATGCTATCGGCCATATTAAGGCCATGCGATGCGAAATGCGAGTCAAGCATGTCAATCCTCATCCACATATCAATGCACCTCATCACTAGGGCATCAAATATTAGTACGTTCTCACTCTGGATAATCATCAGAGTTTAATACACTCCAAATGGCACTACCCCTTTCCCAAGCGCACAATCCAAGTAAGCATAAGAAACCTCACTATCCGCCTGGCCAACAGTCTGTCAATACCTATCCAGCATGTCAATAGCGGACCCATTCAAGAGATGGTTAAACTTAGCCTAGTAATGCCCCCTACCCTCAGGCAAGTAAGGCCACACCCCTTTCCAACCGACCATGATACAATGGGAGACGCAGCCTCCTGGTGTTCAGCCCTCATGCGCTCATATTCTACTCGGTCTCGATGTTAAAGTCATCGTTTAGTACCATCGGGTTTAGAAATTTTTACTCAAGGACATCTATGGCTCTCCGATGCTTAGTAAAAATATTTTCGGTGTCCAATCCTACCATCCATGATGTGCCTATGGAGGTCATAGCCTTGATGTCGCTAAGGCGTATAGAAATCATGTCATACAAATATGAAGTGCATGAATTACACTACCAGTCATGCAACAATCCTGCGCGTATTACGCACTTATGAAGGGCAACCCCACCTATCAAGGAGCCCATAAACAATCTACCTGAAGGCATATGTTATGATCATTCACTCCTCATATCGAGCATACATATGATGTGTATGAGCATGAATCATATTATGTGGTGGTGGATCCTGTTCATAATAAAGAGGGGCTTAGACGGCCCACACACTACAAGTATGGGCCTATCAATGGGCCCTATGGAGAGTTATAATGCAGACATTTAACCATCATTATTCTTATAATGTGGACGTCAGACCATCATTGCTCCCAAGGTATGGCCGCCAAAAATCATTACATGCATAATGGTGGAATCTCACATTGTAATGGGCTTCATATACATCACATTTGGCCCACACAAAGGCCTCACATACGTCTCATTAGACCTCATATTAATCAAATGGGTCGATCAAATGGGCTGAATCGAATGGGCCGAATCGAATGGGCCGATACAAAGGGGTCGAATCAATGGGCCGAATCAAGTGGGCCGAATCAAGTGGGCCGAATCAAATGGGCTTATTCAAATGGGTCGAATCAAATGGCCCGATCAAATGGGCTGATTCAAATGAGCCCAAACCAACCACACCATTCACCTACTACTAGAGATTATTTTAAAGCATTAATTCAAAAAAAAATGAATCATATCCAAGGATCATCTGGCCCATACCACAAATGACAGTGGTGGTAATGATTTCCACAGTTAAGAATTTAGAGGACCCACCATAGCATTTATTTCCATCCAAACTGTTCATAAGGTCACACAGGCCTAAACAATGTGGGAGAAACAAATATCATATTGGTTCAAAATTTCTATAACCCAAAAGGGTTTTCAATGGTGGGTGTTCAATCCACTTTTTTTGTAGTGTGGTCCATCTGATAATTGGATCTGTCTTATTTTTAGTCTCAAGCTTTGAGATAAGCCTGCCCAATGGTTGGACAGTTTAGATGTAACACATATATTAGTGGCCCCCATAGAATTTACTGACTTTAGCTATAGCAGCAAGCCGCTGTAGGAGCTAGGCCATCCATTAGATGAACAGTGTGGACACGAAATACATCACCGTGTGGCCCACGCTACCACTGCTGCACGTACAATAGCAGTATGTGGGAGTCCCACCATCCCGTGGTGTGGATGGTGCGGATATAACTCATATGTGTGGGTCCCATGTGAAAGTGGCCCATAAAACATCTGTTTTAATAATATAATATATTATATAATATTATATATATGTATATTACATATATCATGGTAGGAGGCAACCACCATTCAGACCCATCTGGACAGTGCAGTGTACTCGCGTTAAAGGTGGGTCCCATGGAATTTGGTTGGATGGCATTGGTTTGCTCCCACTTACAGTCGTGGGTGGGTCCCACGTGGGGCACTACTCTCATGCATATAACAATATTATATATAATATAATGTAACGCCCTGGAAAAATCCGTACTTGGACTCGAGTACCGACTCGACTAGAAATCGCGTAGGATTAATTCCTTTGGAAAATAAGTGTAAGTTATCTAGCGCAACGCTAGAGTAGCTGGGAAATAGTCCCTGATCACTTTAAATACGTTCTATAAGACCCAAAGCGAGTAGAACCAATGACGCTATAATACTCTAAAACCTCGAATCAAACTCTAAACCGGTTTGTTCTCTGGACCTCTTTGAAACTTTGTATTGGATCTAGACCGCCGTCGAAAGTCCGATACCTACAATCTTAGACCATTAGAACCGCCTAGCTAGACTTGACAATCATTTCAAAAATCAAGTCCAACCGACATTCTCAGGTTATTTCATTGAGCCTGGACTGAAGAGAGTGAGAATAGGGTTAGATTTGGAATTTGAAATTCAAATCTGGCACACGACTTGACGTGTTATTATTAAGCGTTCTGACCATCAGAATTCGGCCAAATTACACCCTTGGATCAGGAAAAAATTTTATTTCATATCATGACACTTGTAGACCTGATCTACGTGCGGTGACCGCTGAACTGAAACTGGACCGCCACGTGCGATCTACGAACACTGATGGTCTGAAAACGGGATGTGAGCGACATCCGACATGTACGAACTTAAGTCCGATCTCGTTCGGCCAGGGGACCACCAGAAATGCCTTTTTGGGCCGAAACAGCCCCGATTTGGTTAGGTATCAAGTAAACATTGTTTCTAAGCTTATTTTGGCCATGTTTAGGGTTATAAAAGGGGCTTAAACCCTCACTCCCCTCACCCATCCGAATTTGCTAGAAACCCTAGCAAGAGTGAGAGAGAAAGTGAGAGTTTGTGAGAGAAGGTGGGAGAGTATTTCCTGCTACTTGTGCTACCTGTTGCACGTGCCTAAGCCATGCAATCCAATCACTTTGCGGTGATTTCACCACGTTTCTAGGTAAGAAAACATCCCTAATACTTGCTGATTTGAGGTTCCCTTGGTTCCATAGCGAAGTAGCTGATAGATCTTGTGTATTAGGTTCCCGGTTCACCGTAGACGAAGCGTATACGCTCCGTTCGAATTAATACACCTATAAGAGAAAATGTGCAGATTTTATATGCTTTGATTGACTGTTTCCAACGCTTTCAATGGCAACACCATTTGACATGTACAATATGTCGTCTGTTTCCTATTTCGTAAGCAGATGAAGAGTATGAGATTTAGGGCATTTTAGTCATTTGTAGGAAATACTGTTTTCATCGATAATTTGCTGATGTGATTGACATGGCTTCTTGTCGCATTAGGATATTAGGAATGTGTGCATAACTATTTTGGCGAAGAGATTCGCCTAAATGCGCACTTTGAGTCGACATACTATATGTAGACTTAAGTGTGTAGTTTAAGTGTTTGTATAAATGCTTGTATTAGTATGTATTGAATTAAATGGTGTTATGAATTAGTTTGAGATTAATTTCTCAATTAATATGCTGATGTAAATGATTTCCTACATGTTAGCTAAGTGCATGATTTCATTATATGTATGAAATGCATGCGTTGGAAGATTTACTTAATTTGTATGTTATAACATGTGTTAACATTCTCACATGGTTGTATTTCATTTCCATTACTCTTACATGATGGCTGATGTAAATTCATAATTATTTGGGACTATTCTTAGTCCAGGCAGTCGGCAACCGAGCAAGTTCGTGGTTGGCTTATCTGTGCCACGAACGACGCGTCGATGAACGCGAGTCGTGTTTTAGAGTTGGCGGCAGTGGTTAGGCCACGCGAGGTGTTTTACGCGCTTCATGACGTTTGACTTGAGATGCGCTCTTGCTAGTCGAGCCTGTCAAGTAACCCGACTGGCCATTGTATGTTCACCCTGTATAAGTCATAACTGCTTAAACCTAGGGTACTGAACTTACCATTGTAAACCCTGTCAACCATGGTACCTTGATCCACAAAGACTCATGAGCTGGGCATGGTGGTATGGGACACCGTGGTTGAGCTATCGGCCTACGCTGGGGCCACAAACCTCCCCGTAGTGACCAATGAGCACCTATGACTCGT
Organism: Magnolia kwangsiensis; assembly: GCA_037074715.1. Lineage (NCBI taxonomy): Eukaryota > Viridiplantae > Streptophyta > Magnoliopsida > Magnoliales > Magnoliaceae > Magnolia > Magnolia kwangsiensis. Next base: position 46,296,222 of record CM073586.1, on the reverse strand, counting down.
GAGCAGATTATGGTGGTATGGGACACTATATTCTTGCTGTCGTCCTACACTGATCAGACGACTAGTCCTTTGTAGTGACCGCGAGCGTATTCTGAGTCTACGGGAGGCGACGACCCTTCCGTAGCAGTGAGAGTACAGTAGGCCTGTATTGATAAGGTGATGGGGGAGTGGTGCAACGAGTGCGAGCAACAGCCCTGGCAGCCCTTGTAGCGACCTACAAAATATACATCGTATGAGATTACTAGGAGTGATGACCCTAGACAAGATCTGTGTTGGGATTGATATAAGGAAAGTACCTTAGTTTCCCAATCCTGCTGTATGAAAAGGACTAATAATAACTGGTAATCATATCACCATCACATTGCATGTGCTTGGAAGATGTGGAGCACTATGGAATGATTGCATGCCGCGGTCGTAAGATGGTGCAGTATGAGGGAGATCGTCGGTGAGGGCATCCATCACGTCATGTCATATTGCATTAACAACAGTATTAGGATTGTTTGATTTACTGCTTTACTATTATCGCATGATTGATTTGAGAACATGTTAATCCTTGCTTTATTATTCCACTGAGTTAGCTACTCATTCCCATGTTTCAGGATGGTGTTTACAACACCCACTAGACCTTGTCTTAGATGCAGGTGAGGCAGCGATCCACTTTATTTACATGTATATGAGACTCAGAGATGTATTCATACTTTAGAGACAGTCGAGATCCACTTTGTTTTTTCCATACAGTGATATATATATTCTTTAGTCTTCTGCTTGCTTTTATCACTGGATCTGGAGTATGAATTGCAGTTTTGGTATACTTTTACTCATGTGAATACTTTAACTCAGACAACATTGAATCATAATCATTTTTTTTTACATAAGTGACGGTCTGAAACTCGGGAGTTGAGTTTATACACGACCCCCGATTTTCAGGGTGTTACAAGTTGGTATGAGAGCATGAATGAGATTATACCGGGCCTGGGTTATGGTCACGCGATGTACGTTGTCACTTTCTTTGACTTAGGTGGGTGCGAGAAAGGTCTAGAAACACTTATAGGATCGCAGATTCGCCAATAGGCGAGGTCTATTCGTATCGATCGCGCGATCGAGTCCGTAACGCATCTAGGGTCGTGTGAAGTGACCTAAGTAGCTCCTAGATTGTAGGTAGGTGGGTTGAGACATTCTTTGAACGATTCTAAACCTGTAAATGTAAATCCTTGGGCTGTGGGACAGCCACAACCCTTACATTCAATCGCTAGGGCTTAAAAATCCCGTTTCACCTAAATTCTTCAAAATTCTTCCTCTCACCACTCCATTCTTCAATTATTTCTTATTATTTTCATGTTAGGAATTGATCCTAATATGAAAATAATATAAAATCATACTTTGACAAAATTTTATAATGAATAGTAAAATTTTATGAAAACTGGTCATAAGGCCATTCTAAGTTTGCAATATTTAGCAACTAATGGGCTATATGGATGTATTAGCTCCTTCTACCCCAAAATCATATGTTGCATGATAGGAGATTACATTCAAGTTTGTAAATTAGCCCTGAAAATCCCTGAATGGATGTTTGGGCCTCCATAGGGCAATCTAGAATGAACTAAGGTGGGGCCCACATATTTTTGGAGTCCCTGGGCCACGGGGGACCCGACCCATGTGGTCCCACCGGCCACCGTGCAAGATGGTCGGCGATGCCATCACCGATCCGACGATGCATCGCCGTCCGGTGGGGCCCACTTGATGTGAAACTCGGGCGCACGTGCTGGTTTGGGTAGTACACCCCTCCCATGTATGGTTCGTCCATAGAAAATCCCTAAATGGGGTACTTCCTTCACAATAGCCCCCTTCCCAAGCTCCTTCTCACGTTCTCTTGCTGCCCATCTCAAAATCGTGATCCCAAATCACTCCCAAATCCTCCCATTGCTGAAAACGACTCCATTGTAGTTTGCAACTCCTCTTACAAATCTCATCCGTTGGAGCTCCTACAACCCCTAAAACGAGCTGAAATCGTGTGGAGCTCCATTCCCCTTTTTCCTTCTCTTTTCTTTTTAAAAATCCACCCTAGGGGAGCTTGAAGCATCCCTCTACAACACCTAGATCTCCTTTTTTTAGTTTGGGCAGCCATTGCTCTACATTTTCCACTTTCTTCATGATTTTTTTTGAAGTCATTTTGGGTCTTTTATCTTTCTCCACCATCCTCTCTTTGATGGGAAAGAGAAAGACTGCAGCGGATGAGGCTGGGCCTAGTCGCCCTGCGTAATCAAGAAGACCGAGGGGTGGCGCCGCAAGCTCAAGCGCCGCCGCAAGTCCAAGCACAGCCCGAGAGTTCCACACAAAGCGGGATTTGGATCCCCATACTCAACTTGGGCGAGTGATATTAGCAGAGATGCCTCACGGTGAATACACTGACCGTAAGGTGTTGTTTAAGGCGGACGTGGAAGGATAACTCTTCGACGAATTCCTATTGTTCGAGCGCATTGAAGCTGCACATTGGGGTCCGCTATTTGAAGCTCGTGCTCGTGCTAATGTGAGCACCGTTCGTGCCTTCTACGCTCGTATCCAGAATCCTACACTAGAGCCATTACAATTTAAGATCCCTTTTGGTAGAGACCGGATGGCTACGATCGATGTTCGGTTGATAGCGTGACTTCTGAATGTGCCCCTTGGTGATATTCATCCCACTGCGAAGAATTTGAGGAGTAGGCGTGAGCGAGATCACCGTACCAGGTTTCTATGTAGTAAACTGGTTCCATGGAAGCTTAACAATAGCCTCAAGGCATCTCATATGTCTGATGATTTGTGCCTGCTGCACCACATTTACACATTCAACGTGTATCCCAGGTCGATAAATCGTATTGAATGTACACGCCTTATGGTTAATTTCTTATATCTGGTGGCCCAGGGAGAAAATGTGTGTATGGCCACTTTCATCTTGCGACAGATTATCCTCATAGAGAAATCAAGAAGAACGTCTGAGTCGCTTCCTTTTGGCCGACTTATATGCAAGATCGCGCTTGATTTTGCTTACAGACTTGGACCGGAGTTGCAGGACAGGCCCTTTACGGGTAACAGGCCTCGGGCCGACCATCCTTCTAGGGCTACAGTGCCAGTACCCCCGATGCGGCACCCCGAGTTATTATGTACATATTGTGGGAGGTTGGTCCATTTGGCACAGAGTTATTTTGCTCGGATGTGGGACAGTGGGTTCTCACCACCGCAGAAGATCCACTGTACACGCTCACAAGCTATATCAGCACCGCCTTTATGGTTGGCTCCTGCGCACCCTTCCTTCAGACCTCCCGTATCGCAGTTCAGACCGCCTCTACGGCCTATGGCACAGCAGCCGAACCGGCCACAGCAGGCACGGGTGCATGCCTTGACAGCTGAGGCAGCTCTGACAAAGACTTCTCAGCACTCGGCCTTTGAGGTCACCGCCCACATCAGAGGTATTCCTATACTCGTGATGGTGGACACTGGATCCACGATTTCAATGATATCACGTGCCATAGTCAGACGCATTGGGCTACCGACTATTAGGATGGATGGGGTGCTAGTTTATACAGCTCACGGGTACTTTACAGATGTCACCCTGATGTGTGAGGGCTGTTTGGTGGATCTGGGGGATAAGACGATGGCTCTTGATCTTGTCATCGACCCCTCTCTTGTTTATCTCAATGTCATTCTTGGCATATACTGGTTGACTGCAGCGAGGGTCGAGATTGACTGCGAGACTCGTATAGTGACTGCCTACGAGCCAGAGGGCGCATCCTTTACATTCCCAGTGCGGGTAAATCTCCCCTTCCGCATACTTAGCTACTCTACTTTACTACGTGACGCTGGTGCCCAAATGCTTAAGCATACGCCAGTCGTTTGTGACTTTGGAGATCTGTTCAAGAAGATCCCTAGTTTGCCGCCTCGACAAGAGATTGATTTCACTATCGATATGGTGCCTGGTTCCACGCCCATCTCACTGTCGACGTATCGCATGGCACCGTGTGAGATGGAGGAGTTGAGGACGCAGATTGACGGTCTGTTGGAGCTTGGCTTTATACGGCCTAGTGTATCTCCTTGAGGAGCACCAGTCCTGTTTGTGAGGAAGAAGGATGGTTCGATGCAATTGTGTATTGATTATCGCAGGCTGAACCAGATCACGGTGAAGAACAAGTACCCTTTACCCAGGATCGATGACTTGTTTGATCAGTTGAGAGGAGCGCAGTACTTCTCGAAGATTGATCTTCAGTCAGGATATCTTCAGTTGCGCGTCAGGGATGAGGACGTGCAGAAGACAGCATTCAGGACCAGCTTTGGCCACTACGAGTTCCTTGTGATGTCGTTCGGTCTCACGAACGCACCAGCCGTGTTCATGGATCTGATGAACTGGGTATTTCAGCCTTTCCTCTATCGATTCATCATTGTGTTCATTGATGACATTTTCGTATACTCCAGGAGTCGAGAGGAGCATGAGGAGCACTTGTGCTTGGTCCTGGATACACTCAGACAGCATCAGTTGTTCGCACAGTATAAGAAGTGTGACTTCTGGAAGTAGGAAGTGAAGTTCCTGGGACACGTGGTGTCCAAGGATGGCATGGCAGTTAACCTGTTTAAGGTGGCTGCAGTTCAGGACTGGGAGCAGCCTGGTTCTGTCACTAAGGTGAGGAGTTTCTTGGGTCTCGCTGGCTATTATCGACGCTTCATTCGGGATTTCTCGAAGATCACGAGACCTCTATCTCAGTTAACACGGAAGGACGTGAAGTTCGCCTGGAATGATAAGGCGGAGTCAGTTTTTCAGGAGCTGAAGGACAGACTTACGTCTGTCCCTGTGCTAGTATTGCCAAAGCAAGGGGTTAGATACACTATATACACTGACGCGTCTAGCGTTGGTCTGGGTTGTGTCCTTATGCAAAGGGACAGGGTAATTTCGTATGCCTCGAGACAATTAAGGAAGCATGAGGAAAATTACCCTACACACAACCTAGAGTTGGCAGCCGTCATATTCGCACTGAGACTCTGTAGACATTACCTCTATGGAGAGGAGTTCGAGCTCTTTTGCCACCACAAGAGCCTCAAGTACATATTCACGCAGCGAGACTTAAATATGAGGCAGCGGCGATGGATGGAGACGTTGAAGGACTTCAAGTTCGAAGTCTCTTACCATCCTGGGAAGGCAAACCTTGTGGCTGACGTGTTGAGCCGCAAGAAGGCAATAGAGTTTGTGGTTCCGCTGATGGTTGCGGAGTGGGATATGGTTGAGTTTTTGTGAGACTTTGAGCAGAAACTCACTGTAGAGGAGCCGTATGAGTTCATCGCACATGTACAGGTGCTATCTCGAATCGATGACCGGCTCATCGAGGCACAGAGTGATGATGCGCATCTGACTAAGCTTCGAGAGCAGGCCAGTGATGATGCAGACGCCGAGTGGCGAGTTGGCATGGATGGGGGCTTACGTTATCGTGGCCGCCAATGGATCCCAGATGTCCCTGACTTGAGACGAGAGATTCTCGAGGCTGAGTATTGTACCCGACTCGCGATGCATCCAGGCAGTACGAAGATGTATCGTGACGTGAAGAGGACCTATTGGTGGGAAGGTATGAAGACCCACATAGCAGAGTTCGTGTCCCGTTGTCTCACTTGCCAGCAGGTGAAGGCAGAGCATCGCCAATCACCTGGACTCTTGCAGCCTATGCCGATCGCAGAGTGGAAGTGGGATTTCATTTCCATGGATTTCGTTTCAGGGCTCCCGAAGATGAGGAAGGGACATGATTCCATATGGGTGATCGTCGACCGTTTGAAGAAGTCGGTGCACTTCCTACCGATCAGAGTTACGAACTCTGCAGATGAGCTGGCTAGACTATATATTAGAGAGATCGTGCGGCTGCATGGAGTTCCGTTGGAGATCGTGTTGGACAGAGATACGCGGTTCACTTCTATTTTCTGGACTCGCATTCAGGAGGCTATGGGTGTGAAGTTGAAGTTCAGTACTGCCTTTCACCCACAGACAGACAGACAGACAGAGCGGGTGACCCAGATCTTAGAGGATATGTTGCGAGCGTGCGCATTGGACTTCAAGGACAGTTGGGATGACTGTCTTGCATATGCGGAGTTCGCGTACAACAACAGTTTTCAGGCGAGTATCAGTATGGCACCTTACAAGGCGTTGTATGGGCGACCTTGTCGCGCACCGCATTGCTGGGCAGAGGTCGGTGAGCATAGCTTGATTGGCCTAGAGTTAGTCCAGACGACGTCGGAGAAGATTAATATTTTTAGACGTCGGCTTCTCATAGCGCAGAGCAGACAGAAGAGTTATGCCGATACGAGACGGAGGCCGCTAGAGTTCACAGTTGGGGATCATGTATTTTTGTGAGTTTCTCCTATGAAGGGAGTCCTTTGGTTCGGAAAGAAGGGGAAGCTAGCACCGCGATTCATTGGTCCATTCTAGATCCTCGATCGTGTGGGAGCAATGGCATACCGTTTGGCTTTACCCACGCCTCTCGCGAGCGTTCACAACGTATTTCATGTTTCTATGCTGAAGAAATACGTTTCTGATCCTTCTCATATCATCAGATGGGAGCAGGTGCAGTTAGGAGAGGATGTTACATACATCCTGCGACCGACGCGTATCATAGACAGGAAGGAGCAGGTACTGCGTAGCAAGGTGATTCCCCTTGTGAAAGTATTGTGGACGCATCACTCTGAGGAAGAGGCTACCTAGGAGACAGAAGCTGAAATCAGAAAGAACTACCAACAGCTTCTCGAGTAGTACGAAAAGGTACAAATTTTGAGGATGAAATTATTTGTTAAGGGGGGTAGATTATAACGCCCTGAAAAAATCCGTACTTGGACTCGAGTACCGACTCGACCAGAAATCGCGTAGGATTAATTCCTTTGGAAAATAAGTGTAAGTTAGCTAGCGTAATGCTAGAGTAACTGGAAAATAGTCCCTGATCACTTTAAATACATTCTACAAGACCCAAAGCGAGTAGAACCAATGACACTATAATACTCTAAAACCTCGGATCAAACTCTAAACTGGTTTGTTCTCTGGACCTCTTTGAAACTTTGTATTGGATCTAGACTGCACGTCGAAAGTCCGATACCTACAATCTTAGACCGTTAGAACCGCCTAGCTGGACTTGACAATCATTTCGAAAATCAAGTCCAACCGACATTCTCAAGTTATTTCATTGAGCCTGGACTGAAGAGAGTGAGAATAGGGTTAGATTTGGAATTTGAAATTCAAATCTGGCACACGACTTAACGCTTTATTATTAAGCGTTCTGACCGTCAGAATTCGGCCAAATTATACCCTTGGATCAGGAAAAATTTCTATTTCATATCATGAGACTTGTAGACCTGATCTACGTGCGGTGACCGCTGAACTGAAACTGGACCACCACGTGCGATCTACGAACACTGATGGTCTGAAAATGGGATGTGAACGACATCCGACATATACGAACTTAAGTCCGATTGCATTCGGCCAGGGGACCACCAGAAATGCCTTTTTGGGCCGAAACAGCCCCGATTTGGTTAGGTATCAAGTAAACATTGTTCCTAAGCCTATTTTGGGCATGTTTAGGGTTATAAAAGAGGCTTAAACCCTCACTCCTCTCACCCATCCGAATTTGCTAGAAACCCTAGCAAGAGAGAGAGAAAGTGAGAGTTTGTGAGAGAAGGTGGGAGAGTATTTCCTGCTACTTGTGCTACCTATTGCACGTGCCTAAGCCACGCAATCCAATAACTTTGTCGGTGATTTCACCGCGTTTCTAGGTAAGAAAATATCCCTAATACTTGATGATTTGAGGTTCCCTTGGTTCCATAGCGAAGTAGCTGATAGATCTTGTGTATTAGGTTCCCGGTTCGGCGTAGACGAAGCGTATACGCTCCGTTCGAATTAATACACCTATAAGAGAAAAGGTGCCGATTTTAGACGCTTTGATTGACTGTTTCCAACGCTTTCAATGTCGTTTAATAGTAGATTATCGACGGCAACGCCGTTTGACATGTAGAACATGCCGTCCATTTCCTGTTTCGTAAGCAGACGAAGAATATGAGATTTAGGGCATTTTAGTCATTTGTAGGAAATACTATTTTCATCGATAATTTGCTGATGTGATTGACATGGCTTCTTGTCACATTAGGATACTAGGAATGCGTGCATAATTAGTTTGGCGAAGAGATTCGCCTAAATGCGCACTTTGAGTCGACATACTATATGTAGACTTAAGTGTGTAGTTTAAGTGTTTGTATAAATGCTTCTATTAGTATGTATTGAATTAAATGGTGTTATAAATTAGTTTGAGATTGATTTCTCAATTAATATGCTGATGTAAATGATTTCCTAAATGTTAGCTATATGCATGATTTCATTATATGTATAAAATGCATGCGTTGGAAGATTTACTTAAGTTGTATATTATAACATGTGTTAACATGCTCACATGGTTGTATTTCATTTCCATTACTCTTACATGATGGCTGATGTAAATTCATAATTGTTTGGGACTATGCTTAGTCCAGGCAGTCGGCAACCGAGCAAGTTCGTGGTTGGCTTATCTGTGCCACGAACGACGCGTCGATGAACGCGAGTCGTGTTTTGGAGTTGGCGGCAGTGGTTAGGCCACGCGAGGTGTTTTACGCACTTCATGACGTTCGACTTGAGATGCGCTCGTGCTAGTCGAGCCCGTCAAGTAACCCGACTGGCCATTGTATGTTCACCTTATATGAGTCATAACTGCTTGAACCTAGGGTACTGAACTTACCATTGTAAACCCTATCAACCATGGTACCTTGATCCACAAAGACTCATGAACCGGGCATAGTGGTATGGGACACCGTGGTCGAGCTGTCGGCCTACGCTGGGGCCACAAACCTCTCCATAGTGACCAGTGAGCACCTATGACTCGTGAGCAGATTATGGTGGTATGGGACACTATATTCTTGCTGTCGGCCTACACTGATCTGGCGACGAGTCCTTTGTAGTGACCGCGAGCGTATTCTGAGTCTACGGGAGGCAACGACCCTTCTGTAGCAGTGAGAGTACAGTAGGCCTGTATTGATAAGGTGATGGGGGAGCGGTGCAACGAGTATGAGCAACAGCCCTGGCAGCCCTTGCAGCGACCTACAAAATATACATCGTATGAGATTACTAAGAGTGACGACCCTAGACAGGATCTGTGTTGGGATTGATATAAGGGAAGTACCTTAGTTTCCCAATCCTGCTGTATGAAAAGGACTAATAATAACTCGGTAATCATATCAACATCACATTGCATATGCCTGGAATATGTGGAACACTGTGGGATGATTGCATGCCGCGGTCGTAAGATGGTGCCGTATGAGGGAGATCGTCAGTGAGGGCATCCATCACGTCATGTCATATTGCATTAACAATAGTATTAGGATTGTTTAATTTACTGCTTTACTATTATCGCATGATTGATTTGAGAACATGTTAATCCTTGCTCTATTATTCCACTGAGTTAGCTACTCATTCTCATGTTTCAGAATGGTGTTTGCAACACCCACCAGACCCTGTCTTAGATGCAGGTGAGGCAGCGATCCAGGAGGCAGAGCCGGAATATGATGAGGACCAGGAGGAGTTCTCATATATGCAGTACCACGACAGCTTTGCTTAGGTGGCCTGAGTTGACGGGACTTCTCAGTGGGACTACTTTTGACATTTTGATTTTGTTTATTTACATGTATATGAGACTCAGAGATGTATTCATACTTTAGAGACAGTCGAGATCTACTTTATTTTTTCCATACAGTGATATATATATATTCTTTAGTCTTCCGCTTGCTTTTATCACTGGCTCTGGAGTATGAATTGCAGTTTTGGTATACTTTTACTCATGTGAATGCTTTAACTCAGACAACATTGAACCAAAATCATTTTTGTTGCATAAGTGACGGTCTGGAACTCGGGAGTTGAGTTTATACACGACCCCTAATTTTCAGGGAGTTACATATAATATAACATAATATAATATAATATAATATATATGAATTACAAAAAAAAAGCCAACTATCTAGGCCCTTTGATGTTCTAGACAGTGCGGAATCTGGCACAAATATCATGGTGGGTGATACCCACGTGTACTACATCCATGTGGACCCCACATATGTGCCATGGTGGGTCCGCATCCAATGGAGGGACGGTTGTGATACAACACATACCTCATGATTGTACCCCTAGAACTTGCTGGCGTCCATCTAATCAGACGGATAGACGGTATAGATATAACCCATACCACATGGTGGGTCCCACACATGTGTCCCACCAATGCATATATGACTATATATATAGATATAATATAATATTATATTTTACTTGGAAAAGAGTCCAACGTCCAAACCCTCTGGACGCTTGGACGGACGGTGTGGATTTAAACCACACATCTCAGTGGCATCCTACCATCTGTCCAGATGGACAGTGTGGATGGATCACATACTTCATGGTGGTCACACACACCAAGTAGGCCACACACCGCTACACCATCATCACCATACAAGAGAGAGAGAGAAATGTGAAGGGGAGGCACCCCGGCACTATTAGGCCCTCCCTTATACAATGCATTCATCAACTGGGTCCCACAATGTAACACCCTGAAAATCGGGGGTCGTGTATAAACTCAACTCCCGAGTTCCAGACCGTCACTTATGCAACAAAAATGATTATGATTCAATATTGTCTGATTTAAAGCATTCACATGAGTAAAAGTATACCAAAACTGCAATTCATACTTCAGATCCAGTGATAAAAGCAAGCGGAAGACTAAACAATATATAAATCACTGTATGGAAAAATAAAGTAGATCTCATCTGTCTCTAAGGTATGAATACATCTCTGAGTCTCACATACATATACATGAACAAAATGTAATGTTCAAAATAGTCCCACTGAAGTCCCATCAATCCAGGTCACCTACGCAAAGCCATCATGATACTGCATGTACGAGAACTCGTCCTGGTCCTCGTCGAAGTCTGGCTCTGCCTCCTGGATCTCAGCCTCACCTGCATCTACAACAGGGTCTGGTGGGTGTTGCAAACACCATCCCGTAACGTGGGAATGAGTGATCAACTCAGTGGAATCATAGAGCAAAGATTAGCATGTTCACAATTCAATCATGTGATAATAGTAAAGCAGTAAATCAGATAATCCTAATACTGTTGTTAATGCAAGATGATATGACGTGATGTATGCCCTCACCGACGATCTCCCTCATACGGCACCATCTTACGACCGCGGCATGCAATCGACCCTCAAGTGCTCCACATCTTCCAGGCACATGCAATGGCATGGTGATATGATTTCCAAGTTGTTATTAGTCCATTCAACCAGCAGGATTGGAAAACTAAGGTACTTCCCATGTATCAATCCAAACACAGATCCTGTCTAGGGTCGTCACTCCTTGTAATCTCATACGATGTATATTTTGTAGGTCGCTGCAAGGGCTGCCAGGGCTGTTGCTCGCACTCGTTGCACCGCTCCCCCATCACCTTATCAATACAGGCCTACTGTATTCTACTGCTACTGAAGGATCGTCGCCTCCCGTAGACTCAGAATACGCTCGCAGTCACTACAAAGGACTCGTCGCCTGATCAGTGTAGGCCGACAGGTAGAATATAGTGTCCCATACCACCATAATCTGCTCACGAGACTAGGTACTCACTGGTCACTACGGGGAGGTTTGTGGCCCCAGCGCGTAGACCGACAGCTCGACCACGGTGTCCCATACCACCATGCCCGGCTCATGAGTCTTCGTGGATCAAGGTACCATGGTTAACAGGGTTTACAATGGTAAGTTCAGTACCCTAGGTTCAAGCAGTTATGACTCATACAGGGTGAACATACATCGGCCAGTCGGGTTACTTGACGAGCTCAACTAGCGCGATCGCATCTCAAGTCGAATGACATGAAGTGCGTAAAACACTTCGCGTGGCCTAACCACTGCCGCCAACTCCAAACACGACTCGCGTTCATCGATGAGTCGTTCGTGGCTAAGACCAGCCAGCCACGAATCCGCTCAGTTACCGACTGCCTGGACTAAGTCTAGTCCCAAACACTTATGGAATCACATCAGCAATTTATGTAAGAGTATTGGAATTGAAATACGATCATGTGAGCATATCAACACATGTTATAACATACAACTTAAACAAATCTTCAAGCACATACATTTCATGCATAGTATGGAATCATGAACTTAGTCAACATGTAGGAAATCATTTATGTCAGCATATAAATTAAGAAATCCATCTCAAACTAATTCATAACATCATTTAATTCAATACATACTAATACAAGCATTTATACAAACACATACACTACACACTTAAGTCTACATATAGTATGTCAACCCGAAGTGCGCAATTAGGCGAATCTCTTCGCCAAACTAATTATGCACGCATTCCTAACTTCCTAATGCGACAACAAACCATGTCAATCACATCAGTAAAATATGAATGTAAACTGTACTTCCTACAAATGACTAAAATGCCCTAAATCTCATATTCTTCGTTAATTTACGAAACAGGAAACGGAGAGAATGTTGTACATGTCAAACGGCAATGCCGTCAATAATCTACTATTAAACGACATTGAAAGCGTTCAAAACCGTCAATCAAAGCGTCTAAAATCCTCACCTAGTCTCTTGTAGACTCGTGATTTCGAACGGAGCGTGTACGAAGCGTCTACGGCCGTAAGGGAACCTGATTTACAAGTTACGTTAGCTAACACGCTATGAATCTAAGTAAACCTTAAATCAGAAACTTCTAGGGTTGTTTTATACCTGAAAAAGTGGAGGAATCACCGGCCAGGTGATTGGGATGAGTTGCTAGAGCACGTGCAACAGGTGGCACGAAGGTGGGAAAAATCCCTTCTACTCTCTCTCTCAAACTCTCACCTTTTCTCTCTCCCAAAGCTAGGGTTTTGCAATTTCGTATGGGAGAGAGGAATGAGGGTTTCAACCCCTTTTATAAGCTTAAAAACGTCGGAAACAGGCTCCGGAACGAAGTTTACTTAGTGCATATCCAATTCAGGGCTATTTCGGTCCAAAAGATGCTTTCTGGTGGTCCCCTGGTCGAATGCAATCGGACTTAAGCTCATGCGTACCCGATCTAGCACGTATTAAGTTTTCAGTCCGGCAGGGTTCGCAGATCGCTCGTGGCGGACCAGTTTCAGTTCAGCGGTCACCGCACGTAGATCAGGGCTGAAAGTCTCATGATATAAAATAAAAATTTTTCCTGATCCGAGGATGTAATCTGGCTGAATTCTGACGGTCAGAACACTTAATACTAACGTGTCAAGTCGTGTGCCAAATTTGAATTTAAAATTCCAATTCTGTCCCAATTCGCACTCTCTTCAGTCCGGGCTCAATGAAATAGTCTATGATTATCGGTTTGACTTGATTTTCGAAATGATTGTCAAGTCCAGCTAGGCGGTTCTAACGGTCTAAGATAGGAGGTATCGGAGTTTCGACGTACGGTCTAGATCCAATACAAAGATTCAAAGCGGTCTAGAAAACAAACCTGCTTAGAGTTTGATCCGAGGTTATAGAGTATTGTAGAGTCATTTGTTCTACTCGATTTGGGTCTTGTAGAACGTATTTAAAGTGATCAGGGACTATTTCCCAGCTACTCTAGCGTTACGCTAGCTAACTTACGCTTAATTTTCATAGAAATTAATTCTACGCGATTTCGGGTCGAGTTGGTACTCGAGCCCAAGTACGAATTTTTCACGGGCGTTACACACAACAAGTGGGCCCTTAAAATAGGAATCAACAGTGGATCACCCACCTATTTCACTCCTCCTTGATCCCTTGGACTCCTATGCTCCTTGCCTTTAACTTTGATGGAGGTTGATGGTGATTGTAAGGTTGAGATGGGAGATGAGAAGGTGGGCCACACTTAGTATTTAGGAGAGAGCTTGGACGTTGAAATTTTGTTGCTTGGGAAATGAGTTTTGAGAAATGAGAGAAAGAGAGAAATAATGGATTAAAGGGATGGATGGAGTGGTTGTTGTAAGGAAAGGAGATGGAGAGGTATAGGTGTGTTTGAAATTTTAAAAAAGAGGGATGGGTAGGGGAGAGAGAGAGTTGACTTAAGAAAAAATGAGAGATAGGTGTAGGTACTTGTGGTAAGGGGTGTACTTGATTGATTGATTGATTGATTGATGGGACATATTGTAGAGATTCTCTCAAAATTCATAAAGCATAACGTTTCTTCGAAATGAACGCGGGCCCACATCTCTTGGCCCAAGTATTAGTTCAATGAGCGAGTCATGGTGTTGGAACCACGGCGATAACGCAGTCTCTAAGATACAAGTTTCAGGTCGAGCTGACTTCGGTATGTAGGTCTCAGCTTAGGATTGCATGCAAATGTCGGATACAGGTCGAGAGTTGCCAGAATTTGACCGGGAGGACCGCGAAAGCATACAGAACAGTATGTTCTAGGATACGAGTCTTACAAAAATCTTAGAAGCCCATATGGGTATAAATACCACACACACTATCAAGCTGTGAAGCACGCTAACAAGAGAAGAAGGAGAGAAGGAATCTAGCATTGGATTCCTCCGATCTTCAACAATAATCTAGGCCAAGCAGAAAATCCAAATCAGTGTAAGTTCCTCTTTCCCCCTTATTCCCATGAATTCTTCTTTCAAAACTCCCTAATCAATGATGGTGGAAGAGTCCTCCATGTCAAAGCCAAGCCAATGGAAAGTCATATCGAGTCTTTAAACTTAGGTGATACAAGGCATAACATGAACCCCATACTCCATAACCTAGAACCTCTAATTCTTACTTTAGTCAAATCCAAACAAGTGAATCTAAATAAAGATTAATTCTAAATTACATTCCTAGAGTACCATCAGACAACCAAGGTAAGGTTTTATCCTTTAAGCTTATATTAACTTAAGTTGTTATATGTATCCTACCTTTTACATGCCTTCTTTTTATTTTATATTACCTTTTACATGCCTTCATATTACTTTAAATTTTGACCATCAATTATTTTCCTGTGGCTTACAGTATAATGTTGATTACAAGTGATCTTTTTGAATTAATGTGAGGTCATGGATACAAACTTTACCCTTGCCTTATCAAATTTATTGAGTTGGCCTTTGAGTTGGCCCTGCCACTCATCTCTTATTATAGAGTCGGCCATTGCCGCTCTTCTATTTATTGAGTTAACTATTGCTACTCTTCTTTTATTGAGTTAACCATTATCACTCTCCTATTTGCTATGTTGGCCATTACCACTTTTCGAGTTGACCATTGTTACTCTTCTATTTATTATATTAGCCTTGTGTTATTTATCTTTAACGCTTGGGCATGTGTCTTGATATTCCAGAACCTTTATGATTGAAATCACATTCTCTATAAGTGCAAGTGAGGTATTAAAAGGTATCACAACTAGTGATTCAAAAATCTTATCATGGATGTAATGCGTTACGGGTAACGGCCCTATTGATCATCATGTAATTTCATGGGTTAGTTGGCATTGTGCACAATCGATGTAGATAAATCGTCATGCATGCCACATCACTTTTTCAGGATTGGATATCGTAAATAATCACTCCATGAACACATCGCGTTATGTAAATCCTCCAGCCGCGTGTTGTGTTATCTTGAGATGTTCGTGTAAATTCACGTTAGCGTTGGCCATCCCGGCGAATATTCGTAGTTATGGGATGGGGTCGAGTCGGATTTTCTATGAATTATATTCCACATTGTGACGATCACTACGTATGATGAACCTCATACACTTTACAAGGCATGCATCTCATGTAGGTTGTTTATACATACTGATATCTCATGTATTAGTGCAGTATGAGACATATCAGAGCCTTTACATTACTTTTATGAATCTCTTGAATTATTATTAATCGTAAAGGATAACCATCACTATGAGTAGGGCATTGACCCTCTCCCAACCATACAGATTATGTAGGTGACGTACAGTTTAAAGACCTACTAAACAATCTCCCGAAGGAAGATTATGTTGAAAGACTGAAAGATTAAGAAGACAGTTTTATGATTTAATTTTATAGTTCCACTGTGAACTCGATAAATGTAATAAGATCCCATTGAGATGGAATTCGATTTTCCTTTTTACTCTGATGAAATATAATCAATACAGTTAAATTTATTCTTGTGAATGTTACTTCAAGAATGTATCTGCATGTGATACAAATGAAAAAAAAAGTGCAATTTTTAAAAGCATCCAATTTATACATCATTAACACCCGATTTTCTCGAGCACGAGTACAAACTCTGGCCATGAAAATTCAAGATGTTTTACCTTTACCACTTGGTAGAGGACGAATGATGTTGATCCTCCACTGGGTAAAAGGCCACGGTCTAGTCATGGGAGTCAACTGCTCGGGAGGTTTGTAAGACCCGTATCTTAGTCCGTACCGTTCCGTAGACTTCCACGGTCTTACCGGTTGAATTTCGGTAACCTTCGACCCTTAACCGATATTTACGCGCGACCTTGATTCATATGTCGTCAACCCATATCGACTCAACCCAAGACCATTACCATAGCGACTTGCGTGCCGAGGCGATACCCTGGTCAGGAGATATAGGCCAGCGTTCGGTGCGAGGAAAACGCCGTGCGTTGCGAAACCCAAGAGAATCTCTATGAGATGTCACATCAATCCATCAATCCATCAACATGTCAAGTACACATCACCTTTCACCCATACCCAAGCAACCACAAAAGTCAAAAAAGGTCTTACAAGCCCATGTTTTTCTTACACAAAAGGCCACCAAAGTCAAAAAGTTCTTACACCCATCACCACCACATCCATCACTCTCTCTCTCTCTTTACAAGTCTCTCTCTCTCATTTTCAAACTCATTCCAAGCAAGAGAGGAAAAATCCATACGTATGAGAATTCTCCCACTCTTTCCAAAACTCCAAGTGTGGCCCACCTCTCCATCCCAAGATCTCCCATCCTAGCTATCCATTCCTCATCTCCTCCATTGAAATCAAAGCTAAGGTGCTAAGGAACCCATTGGAGCAAGAAGATCGAACGGTGGGTGCTTGATAATAGTAGTTTTTCATGTTTTTGAGATGGGCCAAGTGAGGCTAATCAATCAATGGTTTGGATCTCACTTGGGACCCTAAGATGTGGCCGATGGCCCACTTTGATCATCATGATCATCCCATGATGGGGCCATTCTCTATGGACCCCATCATGATGTTTACTTTTCCTAGCTTGTAAATAAGGTCATCTAGACCGTTTATTTTCGTGGAGAATGGATCTCCACCATTGATTTTGATTAGGTGGGCCCATATGCAATGATTTATGTTGTAGATCATGGAAGGGAGGGCCCATAGTGCTGAGGACCCTCTATCATGTGTGTCCTACTCTATCTTTCTCTCCCTCTCTTTTTATTTAATTATTTGTTTTTGTGTGATGAAATGGCCTTATGGCCTACTTGGATGGACCCCACCATGAGGCGTATACCTTATCCAAACCATCTACAAGTGTGGCCCACTTTGTGTGAGTTGTATCTACACCATCCTCCATGAGGTGGCCCACCTAAGCAGGGCCCACCTCAATGCTTGTGCTAAGACCAAAACCGTCCAGCGTCCCAGACGCTGGACATGAGATAAAAATAAATATAAGCTTGGTTCAAGCCATGGAGGTGGACCATTGGTGTAGGCCCCACCTTGTTGAATGTGTTCAATCCATGCCGTTCATTTCTTTCCCGAGATCATTTTAGGCGTTGAGCCAAGTGATGGGGTTGGTTGGAAGGTCTGGTGGGTCATAGCGTTGGAGATTGCACCCTTACCATTCAAAGATCTTTTTTTTATTTATTTTCTAAACACAAAAATTACTCTACATTAAACTCGTTAGATTTGTTCCGAGCTGAGGAAGCCAATGGACGGGGTGGATCTCCCCAGATGCAAAAAATTGTGAAAAAATGGGTTTTCCCAATTTAAAAAAAAAAAAGGTACAGAGGCTTGCCTCTACCTCTGACGCGCTGCAGCAGTAGCACGCTACTGCATGCAGCAGGCGGGCGGGCAGCGTCTCACGGCCCCTGCCGTGGGCCCCACCATGTCTTATCCACGCCGTTCATATGGTGGGCCCCTCTCCAAAGCAGGCCCCCTCCAAATTTCAACTGAATCCAAAACTCAGGTGGCCCACACCACATGAAATAGTGGGATTGAACCTCTACCATTGAAACCATTTTTTGGGCCCACATTAGTTTCGGATCAATCTGAAATTCGTGTTTTCTCTTCATTCAGGTCTGAGTGACCTTATGAATGGATTGGATGGCATATAAACATTTCAGTGGGCCCCACATGGGAACCCACAGTGATGCATGTGTTTCATTTCCCACCATCAGCATGACGGTGGGGCCCTCTGTGGGCGTGTGTGTGCGTGTGTGTGGTGTGCAGCGTGTGTGTGCAGCGTGTGTGCATGTGTGCAGCGTGTGTGTGTTTATATATATACATATTATATATGTATTATATTGTATTTTATATATATATATATATATATATATATATATATATATATATATTATATTGTATTATATATATAATATTATATATATTATATATATTATATGTTGTTTATACATTATACAATATATAATATTCACGTTGGTGGGCCTTCTTGTGGGCCCCCACCCTTGATGCAGGTGCTGCATCCAATCTGTCCATCCATTCTATAAGCTCATTTTATGAAATGAGTTAAAGAATGGGCCAGATCCATAGTCCAAGTGGACCCCATCTTAGCATGTTATAAGGCCCATGGGATTAGGCCCATTTGATACATTTCAAGGCCTATGGGTTTAGGCCCATTTAATTTATATAAGGCCTATAGGATTAGGCCCATTTGATATGTATAAAACCCATGGGACTGGACCCACTTTGATGTATTTCAAGGCCTATGGGTTTAGGCCCATTTGATTTATATAAGGCCTATGGATTTAGGCCCATTTGATTTGTATAAAGCCTATGGATTTAGGCCCATTTGATTCATATAAGGCCTATGGTTTTAGGCCCATTTGACGCATATAAGGCCTATGAGATTAGGCCCATTTGATAGGTAAGGCCCAGTCGGTGTGGCCCATTTCATATATATAAGGCACATGGGTCGAGGACCATTGATGCATTCTAAAGCCCACGGGTTATGACCCATTGCAATGCACTTAAGGCCCATTGGTGCGGCCCATGGATGTGGCCCACTTAATAAATATAAGGCCCATTGAATGTGGCCCATTTGATATATTTAAGGCCCAATGGGATGTACCTAAGGTCCATTACAATGTGTAATCCCAACACGGTTTAGGTAATGATGTTTACGACAATCGTGCCTTGGGAGCAATGTTGGTTTGATGTCCACATTGTAAGTGTAATGTTGGTTGGATGTCCACATTACGACTCTCCTTAGAGCCCATTGTTAGGCTCGTACTTGTTGTGTATAGGCCATCTAGGCCCAGCTGCATTGTATGGATATTTCATTACTTTATAACATATTTAGTATAGTTCCATGACTCATGATCATACGCATCATAAGTATGCTTGATATGAGAAGTGACTGATCATAGCATATGCCTTCAGACAGATTGTTTATGGGACCCTGATTAGGCAGTGTTGTCCGGCATGAGCACACGATACGCACAGGATTTACTGCATGATTGGATATTGTGATTCATGCATTTCGCATTATGTGACATGGTTGTTGTACACCTTAGCGACATCGGGGCCGTAGCCTCCACAGACAGATCGTGGTTAGTAGGATTGGATACCAGAAATCTCATTCTACATAGGGTGTTATAGATATCCCTACGTGAAAGTCCCTAAACCCTTATGGTACCAAGAGGTTGCTCCAATGTCTAGACTGAGTGGGTAAATGAACGTTGAGTGTCGATTACCAGATGGCTGCGCTCTCCACTGTGTCATGGTCGGTTAGAAGGGGGTGCGGCCTTACCCGCCTGAGTGTAGGGGGCAATGTTAGGCTGAGTCTGACCAGCTCGAGGAATGGGTCCGCTATCGACGAGTCGAGCTCGGTATTGGCAGACAGATAGTGAGGTCTCTTCCACTAACCTTATTGCACGCGATGAGGCGGCGATCTAGTTTAGAGTGTAGTAGACCCTGATGATATCCCAGATTTGAGTTGTATTGATGTGTGGACATAGATGAGGATTTGTATGCTTGAGTTGTATTTCACATCGCATGGCCTTAGGATGGCTGATATCATTCATGTCTTGCATCGCATAGCTTTGGTACGGCTAATGGTTCTCATGGATCCATCTGTATATTTCACATTACTCTGATATTGCATGATAATATTACTACCTTGCACACACACTTTCACCACTCTCTAAGTTTTCTATAAGCTTATGCATGACCGTTGCGTGTAGGTGATGTTGGGGCGCAGCAGCGCTGAGGCAGGAGCACTTTGCAGATCATTTCGGAGTTCTTGTTCATCATCATTGTATTTCCCTTTATGCTCATTGTACTTGTAAGTTTTTGATCATAGTGGAAATGTAATGGAGGTTTTGGTTGTTGTTTGTGGGTTATACCTTTGGTTATGCTTATTATGAATCAAACTGACATTGAAAATTCTCCTCGTAGCATCCCAAGATCGAAACCTGGCGAATGGGCACTAGGAGCCGAGAATGGGGTTTTACGGAGGCTGTCGGTGCCGGATTCAGTGATCAGAATTTTATGAGCCCGATTTTTAAGTTTGGGGCGTGACAGAAGTTGGTATCAGAGTATAACTTGGGAATAACCAAGAATAACATTACATATTTGCTATGAGTGTAGAATAGCTAATCCCGAAGTTCAGATAGCTTGGTAATCTCCTGTTACAGACCCTTAACGTGCGTGCCTTCAAGAGCTTTCAAGTTGATAGGTGCCTTCGCTCTTTCATGTAGGATATGGCGCAAGGGAGAGTGACCTGATTGACTCCCGCACCACCACCTGAGGATCCTGCTCCACCACCTGCGGTTCCTGCGCTACCACCTACAATGCTCGTTCCACCACCAGAGATTCCTACTGTCCATCCTAAGTATGCTGCTCCTCCACCAGAGACCGATGCGGACCCGACCATATCCGTGAGTGCCTCCCAGTTGGAGCACATGTTACAGGCTATGACGGCTGCACTTCAGGGACAAGGCAGGCAGCCAGTCGTTTCACCGACACAGGCAGATCAGGATCATGCGAGTGCCCTCCTTCGTGAGTTTCGACGGAGCCAGACTCGACGGTAGCAGAGAGATGGCGTGCTGATGTGGAGAAGATATTTGAGATGATGGGATGTACGATCGAGCGGTGAGTTCAATTAGCCGTATTTCTTCTCCATGGTGAGGCTGATCACTGGAAGACGCCGACTTTGTATGGACATGGGAGGATTTTATGGATCAGTTTAACCGACAATACTTCCCTAATCACATCCGACGACAGCGAGTGTTGGAGTTCGAGGCCCTGGTGCAGGGTGATATGACAGTGGCCCAGTACGCGGCTTGTTTTGTAGCACTGTCTAGGTTTACACCATATCTAGTTGATGATGAGGAACGGAGAGCCCGTCGCTTCGAGGATGGCCTACATGACGGTCTTCGCAGTCGTTTTATTAGGCATAAGCTTTCGACTTTTGAGGACGTAGTGCGAAAGGCCCAGATTTTTGAGGCTGAGTGGGCCGGTTCTCAGTCTGATCGCGGTCAGAGGAGAGACCGGAAGAGGCAGGCTCCTTCCAGTGATTCCCAACATCTTCGACCACAACAGCAGAGGCCCATAGGTCGCCCAGCCTTTCGAGCACCAGTAGCACCTCCAGCACCACCTTTGAGGCAGTTCACCGGCACTTGTTTTAGGTGCTGTGCGACGGGACACTATTCTTGGGAGTGTCCCAGCCCCCAGCAGTAGCAGAGAGGTCCACAGCAGCAGAGGGTTCCACAGCAGCCTCCACCACAACCGCAGTAGAGGCCCCCATAATAGTAGTGACAGCATCCCCCACCACCGAGGCCACCTCAGCAGCAGCATCAGCACCAGCCTCCGAGTAGCAGCAGCAGTTTCGACGGCCTCAGCGACCCCAGTAGCAGCAGCAGCACGCTCAAAGGGGACAGGCACCTCCCCAGCCAGCTCAGGCTAGGTTCTATGCAGCTCAACAGGATCCGCAGTCGTCCGGAGGAGTCGTTGAGGGTATACTTCCGGTCTCTGCATGCATTGCACGAGTGTTATTTGATTCCGGTGCATCGCATTCTTTTATGGCCAAGAGCTTCTGCCAATCGACTGGCTTACCGTTGAAGTTTTCTTGTGATAGTCTATCAGTATCGACTCCCTTGGGGAAGACTGCAGTGTTGAGCCAATTTTGCTCGTCTTACCGCGTTCTAGTTGGGGATATCTTTTTGCCTGCCGATTTTGCTCGTCTTACTCCGTTCTAGTTGGGGATATCTTTTTACCTGCCGATCTGTTTGCATTGCCGTTGTCTGAGTTTGATGTCATCCTAGGCATGGAATGGCTCACCGAGTACTATGCCATATTAGACTGCACTGCGAGGACAGTTACGTTTTGTATACCCGGCGTGCCACAGTTCTAGTTCGTTACAGAGCCCAGAGGAGAGCAGTTGTCTTGTTTGATGTCGTGTGCCATCAAGGAGCTTGTTACCGCTTGTATCGACCAGTTGCCCATGGTTTACGATTTTTCCGATGTGTTTCAGGAGATTCTGGGATTACCGCCTCGTCGACTCACCGAGTTTCAGATTGATCTTGTACCTGGTACCGCGCCTATTTCGAAGGCCCCGTATCGTATAGCACCATTAAAGTTATGGGAACTGCAGAAGCAGTTGGATGAGTTGCGTGAGTTGGACTTTATCCGTCCTAGCAGTTCACTGTGGGGAGCACCGGTACACTTCGTGAAGAAGAAGGATGGTTCGTTGAGGCTCTACGTGGACTATCATGAGCTCAACAAAGTCACGATTAAGAACAGATACCCGCTCCCTAGGATTGATGATTGTTCAATCAGCTGTAGGGTGCACAGTTCTTTTCGAAGATCGACCTACGTTCCGATTATCATCAGATTCAGGTCCAAGATGAGGACATTACGAAGATAGCATTCAGGACGCGATACGATCATTTTGAGTTCCAAGTCATGTCCTTCGGGCTGACCAATGCACCAACGGTCTTCAAGCAGCTGATGAACGAGGTCTTCCGCCCTTACCTTGATCAGTTTTTTGTAGTCTTCATCGATCACATTCTGATCTTTTCGAGGACCCGTGAGAAGCATGAGCAGCATTTGGAGATCACTTTACAGACCTTCCGTGCACACCAGCTGTATGCGAACCTGGAGAAATGCAAGTTCTGGCAGGAGGAGGTAAAGTTTCTTGGTCACGTGATGACGAGGGAGGGTGTCGCAGTGGACCCCTCGAAGGTCGAGGCAGTGCGTCTGTGGGGCCAGCCCACAACTGCCACAGAGATCCATAGTTTCCTTGGTTTAGCAGGCTACTACCGACGTTTCATTGAGGGCTTTTCTCGTATTGCAGCCCCGCTGACCAGCGACGAGAGTACATTAGGCCTGTATTGATAAGGTGAGGAGGGAGCGATGCAACGAGTGTGAGCAATAGCCCTGGCAGCCCTTGCAGCGACCTACAAATATAATATCGTATGAGATTACTAGGAGTGACGACCCTAGACAGGATCTGTGTTGGGATTGATATAAGGAAGGTACCTTAGTTTTCCAATCCTGCTGTATGAAAAGGATTAATAATAACTCGGTAATCATATCCACATTGCACTGCATGTGCCTGGAAGATGTGGAGCACTGTGGGAAGAAAGCATGCCACGAGGGTAAGATGGTGTCGTATGAGGGAGAATGTCGGTGAGGGCATTCATCATGTCATCTCATGCTTGTATTAACAACAGTATGTAGGAATGTTTGATTGTCTGCTTTACTATTATCGCGTGATTGATTTGATAACATGATAATCTTTGCTCTATTATTCCACTGAGTTGATCACTCACTCCCACGTTACGGGACGGTGTTTGCAACACCACCAGACCCTATTTTAGATGCAGGTGATGAGGCGATTCAGGACGCAGAGCTGGATTACTACGAGGATCAGGATGAGTTCTCGTATATGCAGTTCTCCGACGGTTTTGCGTAAGTGTCCTGGATCGGTGGGACATGCTAGTTGGACTATCACCTGACATTTATTTCTTGCTTTATGACATGTATATGAGACTCAGTGATGTATTCATACTTTGGAGACAGTTTGAGATTATTTTATTTTTGTACAGTGATATATATATTTTTCAGTCTTCCACTTGCATTTTATCACTGGATCTGGATATGAATTGCGGTTTTGGTATAATATTACTCATATGAATGCTTTAACTCAGACAACATTGAATCATAATCTATTTGTTGCATAAGTGATGGTCTGGAACTCGGGAGTCAGGTTTCTACACGACCCTCAATTTTCAGGGTGTTATAAGTTGGTATCTGAGCATGATTTGGATTAAGCCGGACTTGGGTTATGGTCATGCGACATACGCTGTCACCCCTTTGACTTAGGTAGGTGCGAGAAAAATCTAGAAACACTCGTAGGACTTCAGTTTCGCCAATAGGAGAAGTCTACTCAAATTGATCGTTTTGATCGAGTCCATAATGTATCTTTGGTCGCGTGAAGCGACCTAAGTCACCTCTAGGTCATTAGTTGGCAGGTTTGATATGATCCCAGAAATGCATGTCCTTGGGTCGTAAGGCAACCACAACCCTTACACTCAATCTCAAGGCTTAAAAACCCCTTTTCATCCAATTCCTTCAGAATCTTACCTTTCACCACCCCATTCTTCAACTTTTTCTAAGTCCTTTCATACTACACATAAATCCTAATACGTGAAGGATAGTAAATCATGCTTAAATAAAAAATTTACTATAAATAGTAAATATATGTAAGAATTAGACTTTTGAACATTCTAATTATAGAATCTCTTATAATAAATGGGTTAGATGGATAGATTAGCCTCTCCTACCCAAAATCATATGCTACATGATGTATAAACTCATACTGGTTTACAAATTGGCCCCGAAACGCCCCAAACGGAGTCATGGGCCTATCTAGGCTAAAAGATAATAAACCAGGATGGGTCCCACATATATTTGGGACCTCCAGGGAAGGGGGAACCCATCCCATGTGGCCGGAATCTCTGAATTACAATTTCACCGGTAAGGACCTCGTCGAACCGTACGGTGGGCCCCACTCGGGCTGAATTTTGGGCCGATGCCCTTTTGTGGCTAGGGCACCCCCCCTACACGTGGGTCACACCTTGAAACCCCCCAAATACCCTACCTCCTTCACAAACAGCCCTCCCAAGCTCTCCTTTTTATATTTTTTTGATGCCTTCCCCTCAAATCTCGGTGTCAAACCTCTCCCATCCCATTCTCTCTCTCAACCGACGTCAACCCATCCATTTTCAGTTGTAGACAGTCCCCTCTCTCTCCATTCTCATCGATTGGAGCTCCTACACCCTCCATTGAAGGCTAAATTTCGTGTGAGCCTCCATTCCCACTTATTGTTCTCTTTTTCCTTTAAAAATCCAGCCCTTGGGAGCCTGATCTACCCCTTTACAAGGCCTAGATTCATTTTAGTCCATTTGGGCAGCCATCTCTCCCCATATCCCACATTTTTCATGGCTTTTGTTGAGGCTATTTTAGCCTTTTTCTCTTTCTCCACCATCCTCTCTCTCATGGGAAAGAGGAAGACCGCCGCAGATGAAGCTGGGCCTAGTCACCCTTCACGTTCGAGGAAGCCGAGAGGTGGCGCCACTAGCTCTAGTGCCACTGCTAGTCCAAGTGTTGGGAGAGAGCTACATATGAAGCAGGATTTGGATCCCCCTGCTCACATAGGGCGTGCACTGTTGGCAGACTTGGCTCACGGTGCGTATACTGATCGCAAGGTTCTGTTTGAGGTGCATGTGGATGAGCGGCTCTTTGGTGAATTTCTATTGTTTGAGCGCATTGAAGCTGTCAATTTGGGTCCGCTCTTTGAAGCTCAGTCTCGTGCGAATGTGAGCACTGTTCGTGCCTTCTATGCTCATATTCAGGCTCCTACGTTGGAGCCATTACAGTTTAGGATTTCCTTTGATAGAGACCAGGAAGCCACGATCGATGTTCGGTTGATAGCTCGCATTCTAAAGGTGCCTCTTGGTGAAGTTCATCTAAGTGCTAAGAATCTGAAGAGTGATAGTGAGAAAAATCGCCGCACTAGGTTCTTATGTGGTGGTTTGGTTCCATGGCAGCGTAACAAGAACCTCTTAGCGTCCCATATGTTGGATGATTTCCGTCTGCTGCATCACATTTGCATGTTCAATGTGTATCCTAGGTCGACCAACCGCAGTGAATGTACGCGTCTCATAGTCGATTTCTTGTATTAAGTGGGCCAAGGAGAGAATGTATGCATGACTACCTTTGTGTTGCGAAAGATCGTCCTCATAGCGAAGTCGAGGAGAACTTCTGAGTCACTTCCTTTTGGCCGGCTCATATGCAAGATCGCGCTTGAGTTTGCTTATAGACTTGGGCCGGAGATGCCTGTGCTGATTCACTTCATTGATGAGGATACCATGAACCAGATGAAGATAGGGCCTCGACAGCGTGAGGCTGATAGTGAGGGCGAATATAATAGCGAAGAGGATGCTAGTGAAGAAGAGGCTGGGGCAGAAATAGAGGAAGAAGTCCAGGAAGAAGAAGAAGAGGAGGCTCAGGATACTGATGAGAGTCCTGTTGCGACTCGGGCTACTAGGGATGCTCATATAGCCCGACTTGAGGAGAGTCAGGTTGCCTTGCGACGGGAAATCCAGGAACTTCGGGCCGAAGTGAAACAAGATCTCGAAGATACCAAGGCCATCATGAAGTAAAAATTTAGCAAGGTGACTAGCACCCTGAAGGCCATCCTATGTTGTCTGCAGGATAAGGGCGCTCCTCCTCCATCGCCAGACTCAGAGTAACGATGGGATTTTAGATGTTTGTTAGTTGTAGTTGGTTTATTTCCTGTTTTCTGTGTGTAAGCCTGAGAAGGCTAGTAGTTAGTTTATGTTGCAGTTGTAGCTTTGACTGGCTTAGTTTTCCATGTGTTTCTTATCATGATGCATGTAAGGATATATCTCTTGTATTGCGACAAATTTTGATTAAATGGAATGCATGGAATTCTGCAGTGTTATGTGAATGATTGCGGTGTGTTTGTGCTATTGTTGAAACTGACAAGGTTGCACCCTATTTTGAATATAGGGAATGCCGCCTAAGACTACGCGGAGCACGACACGACTTACACTGGGAGAGCCTATGGATCAAGTTCCTCTCCAGACTGATGTTCATACGGACCCTACTGTGGGCCCGATTCCTGAGACTGCACCTGAGTCTCAGCCCTCTACAGGTCCTACAGTTGGACTGCCGCATTTCACACCACCTGTCAGAGAGCAACATCATGCGTCCTCCTCGACGCAGTATGTGCCACAGCCCGGTCCACCTCCTGATAGGTTTGAGCAATTGATGGCCATGATACATCAGCAGCACCAGCAGCTCTTGACTACGATAGCAGGGGCTCTAGCCCAGGGTGGGAGTGCGACTCCACCTGCACCATCTGTGTATCCAGGTGAGGATGTTGGTACTTCGACTTAGGATGAGGGCATGGCTCATCCTGTACCATCTGCTTACCTTAAAGGGCACACTGCTGATACACGGGGCCTACTCGAACGATTCCAGCCCTTGCGGCTTCCTACCTTTACGGGTTCTCACAGACCCGAGGAGGCTGAGTATTGGCTCGACCATGTGTCGAAGATTCTGAGGATACTGCACTGCTCAAAGTCTGAGCAGGTTGAGTTGGCTACGTTCATGTTCGAGCGAGAGGCCAACTTGTGGTGGGATAGTGTGTTACGGACCTTTGCTGTTGACTTCGTCTGGACTTGGGCA
Source organism: Magnolia kwangsiensis (assembly GCA_037074715.1). Lineage (NCBI taxonomy): Eukaryota > Viridiplantae > Streptophyta > Magnoliopsida > Magnoliales > Magnoliaceae > Magnolia > Magnolia kwangsiensis. The sequence continues at coordinate 46,268,297 of CM073586.1, read as the reverse complement.
GCATTCGAGTTCCCTTTTTATGAGAAATAGTATCTCTAGACTTACAGGCACGAGCGGGAGAACGAGTTTCTATGCCTCAGGCAGGTAGGCATGACCGTTACAGAGTATGAGCATCGGTTTACTGAGCTGGGCAGATACGTCCCGACTATACTTGCAGATGAGCAGATGCGCATACGACAATTCTCTGAGGGCTTGCGACCGGACATTCGGTCGAAGATGTGTTACGTCAGCATACCCTCCTATGCAGAGCTGATTCACATGTCTATGCGGGCAGAGCAGGATGTGGATCGCTTGGCACGGTCTTGTGGCCCTATGGTTGCTAGGCCACGACCAGATATGCAGGATAGGCCATTTGTTGGCAAGAGGCCTCGCATCGACCCTCCTCCTAGGGCTACAGCACCAGTACTTCAGATGCGGCACCCTGATGCATCATGTACTTATTGTGGGAGATCGGGTCACACAGTAGGGAGATGCTTCGCTCGGATGAGAGACAGCGGGTTTTCACCGCCGCAGAAGATTGACCGTCCACGCCCACAGGCATTGTCTGCTCCACCTTTACAGCCGGCTCCTGCGTATCCTTCCTTCAGACCTCCCGTACCTCCATTCCAGCCGCCTCAACGGCCCATGGTACCACGGTCGAACAGTCCACAGCAGGCTCGGGTACATGCTTTGACAGAAGAGGCAGCCGAGACAGAGACTGCTCAGCCTTTGGCCTTTGAGGTCACAGCCCATATTGGAGGTACTCCTATACTTGTGATGGTGGATACAGGATCCACGATTTCATTGATATCACATTCCATAGTCAGGTGTCTTGGGCTACCGACTATTCGGATGGATGGGGTGCGAGTTCTCTCAGCTCATGGGACCTTTTCTGAGGCCAACATGATGTGTGAGGGTTGTTTGGTGGACCTGGGGAGTAGGACAATAGCTATCGATCTTGTCGTCGACCCCTCTCTTGTTTATCTCGACATCATTCTTGGCATGGATTGGCTGACTATAGGGATGGCTGAGATTGACTGCGAGACCCATATGGTGACGGTATACGAGACAGAGGGCACGCCTTTTACATTTTCAGTGTGGATAAATCTCCCCTTCCGCATACTTAGCTACGCTTCTTTACTATGGGTCGCTAATGCCCCGACACTTGAGCATACGCCAGTCGTCCGTGATTTTGGAGATCTGTTGAAGAAGATTCCTGGTTTGTCGCCTCAACGAGAGATCGATTTTACTATCGATCTGGTGCCTGGTTCCACGCCCGTCTCACTGTCGATGTATCGCATGACACCGTGTGAGATGGAGGAGTTGAGAAAACAGATTGATAATTTGTTGGAGGTTGGTTTCATTCAACCGAGTGTGTCTCCTTGGGGAGCACCAGTACTGTTTGTGAAGAAGAAGGATGTTTCTATGCGATTGTGCATTGATTATCGCAGGCTGAACCAGATGACGGTGAAGAACCGATATCCCTTGCCCAGGATAGACGACTTGTTTGATCAGTTGAGAGGGGTGCAGTACTTCTTGAAGATTGATCTTCAGTCAGAGTATCACCAGTTGCTCGTCGGGGATGAGGATGTGCAGAAGACAGCTTTCAGGACCAGCTTTGGCCACTACGAGTTCTTAGTGATGTCGTTTGGTCTTACGAACGCACCGGCCGTGTTCATGAATCTGATGAACAGGGTATTTCGGTCATTCCTCTATCGATTCGTCATCGTGTTCATAGACGACATTTTGGTATACTCTAGGAGTCGAGAGGAGCATGAGGAGCACTTGCGATTGGTCTTGGATACACTGAGACAGCATCAGTTGTTCGCACAGTACAAGAAGTGTGACTTCTAAAAGCAGGAAGTGAAGTTCCTGGGACATGTAGTGTCCAAGGATGGGATGGCAGTTGACCTGTCTAAGGTAGCTGCAGTTCAGGACTGGGAGCAGCCTGGTTCTGTCACTGAGGTGAGGAGTTTCTTAGGTTTGGCAGGCTACTATAGACGTTTCATTTGAGATTTCTCGAAGATCGCCAGACCTCTATCTCAGCTAACACGGAAGGATGTGAAGTTCGCCTGGAATGATAAGTCGGAGACAGCTTTCCAAGAGCTGAAGGACAGGTTGACGTCCGCCCCCGTGCTAGTATTGTCAGAGCAAGGGGTAAGATACGTGATATATACTGACACATCTAGCGTTGGTTTGGGTTGTGTCCTTATGCAGAAGGACAGGGTAATTTCGTATGCCTCGAGACAATTAAGGAAGCACGAGGAGAATTACCCTACACACGACCTTGAGTTGGCAGCCGTCATTTTCACATTGAAGCTCTGGAGACATTACCTCTATGGAGGGGAGTTCGAGCTCTTTTGCGACCACAAGAGCCTCAAGTACATATTCACACAGTGAGACTTGAATATGAGGCAGCGACGATGGATGGAGACTTTGAAGGACTTCAAGTTCGAAGTCTCCTACCATCCGGGCAAGGCGAACCTTGTGACTGACGCATTGAGCCGCAAGAAGGCGATAGAGTTTGTGGCTCCGTTGATGGTTGCTGAGTGGGACATGGTTGATTTTTTGTGAGACTTTGAGCAGAAACTTACTGTAGAGGAGCAATATGAGTTTATCGCACATGTGCAGGTGTGATCTTAGATCGATGACCGGGTCATCGAGGCGCAGAGGGATGATGCGCGTCTGATTGAACTTCGAGAGCAGGCCAGTGATGATGCAGACGCCGAGTGGCGAGTTGGCACGGATGGGGGCTTACGTTATCGAGGCCGCCTATGCGTCCCAGATATCCCTAACTTGAGACGAGAGATTCTCGAGGCTGCGCACAGTTCCAGGCTTGCGATGCATCCGGGCAGCACTAAGATGTATCGTGATGTAAGGAGGACCTATTGGTGGGATGGTATGAAGACCCACATCGCAGAGTTTGTGTCCCGTTGTCTCACTTGCCAGCAGGTGAAGGCAGAGCATCGCCGACCACCTGGACTCCTTCAGCCTATGCCTATAGCTGAGTGGAAGTGGGATTTCATTTCCATGGATTTCATCTCGGGACTGCCGAAGATGAGGAAGGGACATGATTCTATTTGGGTGATCGTCGACCATCTGATGAAGTCGGCGCACTTCCTACCGATCAAAGTTACGAACTCTGCAGACGAGTTAGCCAGGCTGTATATCAAAGAGATAGTGCGTCTGCATGGAGTTCCTTTGGAGATCATGTCGGACAGAGACAAGCGTTTCACTTCTATTTTCTGGACTCGCATTCAGGAGGCTATGGGTGTGAAGTTGAAGTTTAGTACTGCCTTCCACCCACAGACAGACGGACAGACAGAGCGAGTGAACCAGATTCTAGAGGACATGTTGCGAGCTTGCGCATTGGACTTCAAAGACAGTTGGGATGATTGTCTTGCATATGCAGAGTTCGCGTACAACAACAGTTTTCAGGCAAGTATCGGTATGGTACCTTATGAGGCCTTGTATGGGCGACCTTGTCGAGCACCGCATTGCTGGGCAGAGGTCGGTGAGCGCAGATTGATTGGCCCAGAGTTAGTGTAGGCGACGTCGGAGAAGATTGATATCACTAGACGTCGGCTTCTCACAACGCAGAGTAGACAGAAGAGTTATGCCGATACGAGACGGCGCCTGCTAGAGTTCACGGTTGGGGATCATGTATTTTTGCGCGTTTCCCTTATGAAGGGAGTCATTCGGTTCGGGAAGAAGGGAAAACTAGCACCGTGATTCATTGGTCCGTTTCAGATTCTCGACCGTCTGGGTGCAGTGGCTTATCGTCTTGCTTTACCTATGCCTCTCGCGAGCGTACACAACGTATTTCATGTTTCTATGCTGAAGAAATACGTTTCTGATCCTTCCCATATCATTAGATGGGAGCAGGTGCAGTTAGGTGAGGATGTTACATATATACTGTGACTGGCACGTATACTAGACAAGAAGGAGCAGGTACTGCGTAGCAAGGTCATCCCCCTTGTGAAGGTGTTGTGGACACATCACTCTGAGGAAGAAGCTACCTAGGAGACAAAAGCCGAGATCAGAAAGAACTACCCACAGCTTCTCGAGGAGTATGAAAAGGTACAAATTTTGAGGATGAAATTTATTGTTAAGGGGGGTAGATTATAATGCCTCAAAAAATTTCGTACTGAGACTCGAGTACCAACTCTACCAGAAATCACGTAGGATTAATTCCTTTAGAAATTAAGCATTAGTTAACTAGCGCAACGCTAGTTTAGCTGTGAAATTAGTATCGATTGCTTTAAATACGTTCTGCAAGACCCAAAACTTATAGAATCAATGACGCTATAATACCCTGAAACCTATGATCAAACTCTAAATTCGTTGCTCTCAGGAACCCTTTGAAACTTCGTATTTGATTTAGACCGCGCGTCGAAAGTCCGATGTCTACAATCTTAGACGGTTATGACCGCTTAGCTGGACTTGACAATCATTTCGAAAATCAGGCCTAACCGATGCTCTGAGGCTATTTCATTGAGACTGGAGTGAAGAGAGTGAGAAATGGGTAAAGATTTGAAATTTTAATTCAAATCTGGCATGAGTCTTTGCACGTTATTATTAAGCGTTCTGACCGTCAGAATTCAGGCAAATTTCACCCTCGGATCAGGAAAAATTTCTCTTTCATATCTTGAGACTCGTAGGCCTGATTTAGGTACGATGACCGCTGAACTGAAACTAGACCGCCACGTGCGATCTGAGAACTCTACCAGACTGAAAACTTGGTGTGAGCAACATCCAGTGACCATGAGCTTAAGTCCGATAGCGTTCGGCCAAGGGACCTCCCAAAATGCTCTTTTGGATCGGAACAGCCCCGATTTGGTTATAACTTAAGTATACTTTGTTCATAAGTCTAAATAGGTGAGGTTTTAGCCTATATAAGGGCCTTAAACCCTCTCATATCTCTCCCATCCGAATTTGATAGAAACCCTAGATAGAGAGAGAGAAAGTGAGAGAAAGTGAGAGAAAGTGAGAGAGTTGTGGGAGAGATTTCCTGCCACTTGTTACAGCTGCTACCCGTGCTCATTCACCGCGTTCAAATCACTTTCCCGGTGATTCCAACGCACTCCTAGGTAAGAAAAACCCTAACTAGTTGCTATTTTAGGATTCTTTCGATTCAAATAGCGAAGTAGCTTATATATCTTGTGCATTAGGTCGCCTTTACGCCGTTGACGAAGCGTATACGTTCAAATCGAATCGATACACGTCTAGGGCAAAAGGTGAGGATTTTAGACGCTTTGATTGACTGATTTCAAAGCTTTCAATGTCATTTAATAGTAAATTATCGACGGCAATGCCGTTTGACATGTAGAACATGCTGTCCGTTTTCCGTTTCGTAAACGTATGGAAAATATGAGATTTAGGGCATTTTAGTCATTTGTAGGAAATACTGTTTACGTCCACATTTTGCTGAAATGTTTGCTATGGTTATTTGTCGTGTTAGGATATTAGGAATGCGTGCATGATCTGTTTGGCGAAGAGATTCGCCCAAATGCGCACTTGAGTCGACATACGCTATGTAGACTAAAGTGTGTAGGCTAAGTGTTGGTATAAATGTTTGTATTAGTATGTATTGAGTAGATGGTGTTGTGAATGAGTTTTGAGATTGAATTCTCAAGTAATATGCTGATGTAAATGATTTCCATCATGTTGGCTATATGTATTGATTTCATTATATACATGAAATGCATGTGTTTGATGATTTGCTTAAGTAGTATGTTATAACATGTGTCAACATGCTTACATTATTGTATTTCATTTCTATTACTCTCATATGATTATTGATGTTGATATTCAAGTGTTTGGGGCTATACATTAGTCCAGGCAGTCGGTAATGGATTGAATTCGTGGTTGGCTTCTATTTGTCACGAAGGACGCGTCGATGAACGTGAGTCGTGTTTTGAGTTGGCGGCAGTGGTTAGGCCATACGAAGTGTTTCATGCACTTCATGTCGCTCAGCTTGAGATGCGCTCGTACTAGTCGAGCCCGTCAAGTAACCCAACTGGCCATTGTATGTTCACCCTGTATGAGTCATAACTGCTTGAACCTAAGGTACTGAACTTACCATTGGAAACCCTGTTAACCATGGTACCTTGATCCATAAAGACTCATGAGCCAGGAATGGTGGTATGGGACACCTGGTCGAGCTGTCGGCCTACGCTGGGGCCACAAACCTCCCCATAGTGACTAGTGAGCACCTATGACTCGTGAGCAGATTATGGTGGTATGGGATACTATATTCTTGTTGTCGGCCTACACTGATCAGGTGACGAGCCCATTGTAATGACCGCGAGTGTATTCTGAGTCTACGGGAGGCGACGATGCTTCCGTAGCGACGAGAGTACATTAGGCCTGTATTGATAAGGTGAGGAGGGAGCGGTGCAACGAGTGCGAGCAACAGCCCTGGCAACCCTTGCAGCAACCTACAAATATAACATCGTATGAGATTACTAGGAGTGACAACCCTAGACAGGATCTGTGTTGAGATTGATATAAGGAAGGTACCTTAGTTTTCCAATCCTGCTGTATGAAAAGGATTAATAATAACTCGGTAATCATATCCACATCGCATTGCATGTGCCTGGAAGATGTGGAGCATTGTGGAAGAAAGCATGTCGCGGGCATAAGATGGTTCCATATGAGGGAGAATGTCGGTGAGGGCATCCATCATGTCATCTCATGCTTGTATTAACAACAGTATCTAGGAATGTTTGATTGTCTGCTTTACTATTATCGCGTGATTGATTTGATAACATGTTAATCTTTGCTCTATTATTCCACTGAGTTGATCACTCACTCCCACATTACGAGACGGTATTTGCAACACCACTAGACCCTGTTTTAGATGCAGGTGATGAGGCGATTCAGGACGTAGAGCCGGATTACTACAAGGATCAAGATGAGTTCTCGTATATGCAGTTCTCTGATGGCTTTGCGTAGGTGGCCTGGATCGGTGGGACATGCTTGTTGGACTATCACCTAACATTTATTTCTTGCTTTATGACATGTATATGAGACTCAGTGATGTATTCATACTTTGGAGACAGTTTGAGATTATTTTATTTTTATATAGTGATATATATATTTTTTAGTCTTCCACTTGCATTTTATCACTAGATCTGGAGTATGAATTACGGTTTTGGTATAATATTACTCATGTGAATGCTTTAACTCAGACAACATTGAATCATAATCTATTTGTTGCATAAGTGATGGTCTGGAACTCGGGAGTCAGGTTTCTACACGACCCCCAATTTTTAGGGTGTTACAACCATTATCGTTATGTTGATGCCGGGCATGTCCCATTGTGACCAGGCAAACACATCGACATCAACATATTGTCGAAGGAGACTCATCACCTCATCTCGCAATGTTGGAGGTAGTGATGACCCGACCTAGACTGTATGGGTCGGGTTAGATTCATTGAGCGGGATGGGTATGAGGTCTTCTATTGGACATCCTCTCTTGACAGAGTCTTCCCAGGGATCGAGAGAAGTGATGGTCATCGCTTGATGTTGTGTTCACAATGCTAGGGAATAACATTGTTGAGCTTCTTGTTGATCCCCTGTCACGCCCCAAGTCTGGAGACGGACAGCTTCTGGGATACCCCGAATCCAGCACTCGACATCCATACACCAAGTCCTGAGTTCGGGGCACCACAAGGAAGATTTGTTACTATTTTTTTTTTTTATATACATATAATAATACCTGATCATGAATATCCATGATAAAAATACCAAACAGCACTCTCCATTATAAATCCTGATGGTTACAAATACAATATTTTCCAAAGGTCCATGACGTCAATATTGTCAAATCGAAAAATAGATACAATGCATCGAGCAAGCTAAGTCTTCCAAGTTACTCCTACCCTGGAAAAAAAAATGGAAAATAGGAAGGTTAGGCAAAAATCCTAGTGAGTACACATGTGTGGCAGTGTGTCGTACAAGCAAGCAAGATAAATATGCCATGAAGAAATCATCTATGGTGAAAGGCATATAGTATGTAAGGTATGATGTCAATGCCAATGCCAATGCAATACATATGCATCATAGTAATACACCGAGTCAATGCTACCAGCATTACCAAGTCATATTTTCATTTCTCCTATACCATAACCATAACCGTATTACATGCATCCGTAATCACATCATCATCATCGTATTGTCATGCCATAATCATACAATATTAAAAATACTGGTAAGATCATGAATCATATGATATCATAGTAAGCAAAAATACTGACAAGTCCATGAGTCATACAATATCAGAGTATGCAATACAGATCAGCTATGCAATTGAGGTGTCATAAAGAGCCAAGTATCAGATGTCGAGGATGCAATTCAATATAAAATTCTTGATGAATTCATGAATACAATCAGCCGTATCTAAATATAAAAATACAGTAACCTAAAATGCCATATGTCATAGATGTAATGTAATATGCGGTGTGAATGGAATGACCATGCTGGAGTGAATTCAGGATGAGAGTACGTAGTATCGCAGGCTATGGGGTCCATCACAAAGGACTTCTATCCAAACTAGTCCCATACCTAAATTTGGATAGTCAAACTCAATGTGGTAAACTCCTGATCTCAGGTTAGTCACGCGCCCCAACCAAAATCTTGGCCATTGTGAAGGTACACGTAACAAATAATTACGCACCACCAGCCCGAGTGGATAGTGAGTGAATGAGTATGCAACTCGTGCTTAATAAGTCCACGTATCAGTACGGTTCATCTCTGGGATCATCGCCGGGGTTTAGTATACTCCAAATGGCACTGCCCCTCTCCCAGCAACACAGTCCAATTGAGCGTAAGAAACCTCACTATCCGCCTGGCCAATAGTCTGCCAATACATATCCGGTACATCGATAGTGGACCCGTTCACGAGCCGGTCAAACTCAGCCTAACAATGCCCCCTACCCTCGGGCGGGTAAGGCCACACCCCCTACCAACCGACCATGACACAGAGCGAAACGCTGCCTCCTGGTAATTGGCACTTAAGCGCTCATGTATGGGCATCCTCTGGTACCAAGAGGGTTTAAGAATTTTTACCCAGGGCCATCTATGGCAGCCCGATGCTAGAAAAAATTTTTTATGTCTCAACTAGCCATCCACGATATACCTATGGAGGCTACGACCCTGATGTCGCTAGGGCATACAATGCAAGATGCATGAGTCATACATCAATCCTGCGCATACAGTGCACTCATGTAAGATAACCTCCACCTATCAGGGAGCCTCATAACAATCTGCACTATGATATATGCAGTGGTCAATCATATCTCATAACAAACATGCAGATGATACGTATGGACATGTATCATAATGTCATGCTGTCACATACTCATAATCGGTATCAATAACTATCATCGACAATCAACCTCGACACTATGGACATTTAACCAACATTGCCCCTAAGGAATGACCCATATAGAGCCTAACATATAATGGACCCATGGCCTCACATAAGGCCAAATATACAACACCAGGGGTCTCACTCAAGAGCTTAATACTCATCATGATGGGCCTTTCACATGAGCCTAATATACGTCACCATAGGCCTAACATACATCAAGTGGGCCACATCAATGGGCCGCAACCAAATGGGCCTCATACTCATCAAGTGGGCTACATTAATGGGCCAACCGCTTTACTAAACTTTCACATAGTCAGGCGACCAGTACCACAATTTCACATAGTTTAGCAATCACCTGAGCACCACATAATTATATGGTTGAGTGGTCACAAAATGTCACTCTACTTGCCTTTATTAAATGATTTAAGGTCATATGGTTACTTATCATAACTCATACATTTATGGGCAATCAATTTATTAAGCTCCCACATGGTCAGGTTGCCGATGCCATAATTTCACTTGGTTAAGTGGACAATAATTAGTATCCTGGTCTAGTGACCGCATCTCAAAGCATCCAAGGCACAATCACAAATATACCCATTATTCCCGATTACACTAACTCTTAAACTGTAACCATTCAATACTTCATATGGAGAATGACTCAGATCGGTGTCACATGATTAAGAGGCCAAAAAAACTAGTTTTCGTCACATCAGATATAGTTTAGTGGTCCCTGCATCTGCCTCACTTACGAGCATAATGTAAGGATTGTATTTATGTCACATAACACTGAATTGACAAAGAAAATCTGCGCGTACAACCCGATTGTTCATGATTTGGGTGACTATGGCTATGCCCATAAGCACGTGGTCATAACATTGGGTGGTCACCATTGCCACTTAACTTCATGTAGTTGGTTGAACTTGTGTGAATTTCAAAATCATACGGTTAAACTCACATATATACTCCACAATTTCATTTGATTAGGTGGCCATACATACGTCACATGCCCACATGATTAAGGGGCCAAACACATATCGCACCCTCACACATCTAGAGTCTACCTAATTGTTATAATTGAACATGTTTATGGGTTTAAACACATGTCATATGATTCTACTACTTAGGGCCACACTCAATCTAAAGTGCCAAGTGGTGAAAGGTTGTGCACTCATTATATAATTAGGTAATCTAAGGCAGAAACATAATACAACGTATGTCACATACCAAATGGTGAAGGGCCAGACACATAACACAATTTCACATGTTTCAATATAGCGTACATTTAATATATGTGGATCATGAACTCTTGCCGAAGAGGGCCAATGGTTGGCCCAAACAAGACTACTACTGATGCACCCACATGACACTCACTCAAAATGGGCCTTAACATTCTCAGGCCCACACATCAATGGAATTCAAATGGGTTTTATGTAGTGGAGAAATTTTAACAGAGATTGATACCATTCACATATCAATCCAATTTGCATATATAATGGGCCACCAATCCATGGTGGGCCTGGGGCTAAAAATCAAGTCAATCTATGGCACATGTGGGCCACACCACACACAAAAATTGAGAGGATTACCCTCCATTAAAACATTCATAATTACTTGTCAGGCCACTAAGGCGTGGATCACAAATCCAGCCCATCCATTATGTGTGTACCACTAAATTGAGGGGTCAGTCCAAGTTTCAGATGCATCCAAATTTCAAATGGACCCCACAAGTGCTTTTATATACTTGAGTTCCGAGTTGCATGAACGGTTCAAGGAGATCAAAATTACATGGGTCCCAAAGTGATGTATTTATGACATATACACAGTTCATCTATTTTTATTTTATTTTATTTTATTTTATTTATTTATTTATTTATTATTATTATTATTATTATTATTATCATTATTATTATTTTGAGATCATTTTATAGCATTATCCAAAAATGAATCATATCCAAAGATTATTTGAACCTCACCACAAATAGTAGTGGAGATAATAGTTTACAGGACCCACCTTAATGTTTATTTTCCATACAATCTATTCATGAGGTCACAAAGACCTAAATTAAGGAGCAGAAGAAATTTCATATTGGTCCAAAACTTTTGACCCAAAAGGTTTCAATGGTAGACGTTCAATCCCTACTACTTTTGTAGTTTGGCCCACTTGATAGTTAAATCTATCTTATTGTTATTATTATTATTATTATTATTCCAGCCTTAAGACAAACTCCCCAAATGAATGGACGGTTTGGATACAACACATACCTCATGATCGATTCCTATTTCTATTTATTTTTTTATTATTATTATTATTATTATTAATGGTGTGGGCCACCTGAGTTCCGTGTATGGATGAATTTTGGAGGTGACCCATTTTTAAATGAGACCCATCAAATGCATGGTGCTGATGTTCGACATACATCATGGTGGGGCCTGTGGTGGGGCCTACTTCTAGCGTTAACAGCAGACGCGGCTTGCTGTAGCATCATCCAGACACTGACAGTGGCAGTGTCATATTTTATTTTATTTTTCAAATATGGGGCCCATAACAGGACGATCCAATTTGTTTATTGTATGTGTCCCACTTGGTGGAGGGGTTAGTCTAACTTTCAATGCCTAAAATTTTCAAGTGGGCCCCAACAAGTACTTTTATATGTTTTAGCATGTCTTCACATGATTTTTGATGGTGTGGCCTACCAGAGAACTGTTTTAGCTTCATTTTTTTGGCTCAACGCCTAAAATTAGCTGGGAAATTGGATGAATAGCGTGAATTAAATACATACATTATAGGTGGGGCCCGTTGTGGACCACAACCCCCAACCCCTTTTCATCTAAGCGACAGCAGCGAGCAGCGTCCACTTCTCTCTCTTTTTTGTGTTAAATTTAATTTAATTTAATTAATTTATTTATTTATTTTAATGTGGTGTGTCACATGTGTGTATGTATGAGTATGTGCCCAGCCCAATGGGCCACACTTTAGACAATTTGGATAGCCTACAAAATTCTAGTGGGGCCCATAGTCAATGGGTCCCACAATAAGTCTATAACAATTTTATTTTATTTTTTTATTTTTTTGGTATTCTCTCATGAATCCATACCATTAATCACATCATATCATCACCATTATTGATCATCATTAACACGATTAAACACATCATACTCTCCTATGCATCCACACCATTGATCACATCATTATCATCAAATCCTCACGACTAACAACCATACAAATAATCAAAAGGAAAACAAATTAAGAGTGGAATGAGTGTACTCACCTTAATGAATTAGATGGATGGTTGAGATGGAATTGATGGAGTTGATGGCCCACCAAGATCACTCCTCTCTCTCTCTCTCTCTCTCTCTCTCTCTCTCTCTCTCTCTCTCTCTCTCTCTCTCTCTCTCTCTCTCTTTATGTGTAGAAAATGATAAAATGCTAAGAAATGAAGGGATATATGTAGGAAAATTCTTTCAATTAATGTGATCTTAGTTAGCTTAGATTAGGATTATGACAATTAACTCATGATTTATAATTAATAGTGGGTTAAAGGAGCATGGGATAGCATGGTGTGATGATGTCATGCTTAAGGTATGGAATGGAGAGGTGTTGACTTTGGGGAGACATGAGAGATGGGAGGCATGGGTGTGTGACATCACACACATGGGTAGAGATTCTCTAACCCATGTGTGCATGACATGTTGTCACGCCCCAAACCCGAAAATCAGATTCACAGGAATCCCGATCGCCGAATCTGGTGCCGACAGCCTCCGTAGTACCCCATTCTCGCTCCCAGCGCAACATACGCCAGATTCCGATTCTGGGATCCTACAAGGAGGATTTTCTAACGTACATTTTGTCTTGTAATAAGCATAACCACAAGTTTACCCAAATCATAAAGGCAACATCATCATCACATATCCACTAATATAATCACTTGAATACAATGCTGAAAGAAAAATACATATATCAAAATCAGAACTCCTGAAAACTACTACACGCTCCAAGCTCAACGCTGCTACAACCTAACGCCACCTGCACGCATCTATCGTGCATAAGCTTACAAAAGCTTAGAGGGTGGTGGAAGTGTGTGTAAGGTAAGTGCCGAGTATACAATAGAGTCCATAAATCATACATCATTGAGATAAGAAGGAAAAATAACAAGGTCATGAATCATACGATATCAGAGTAAATAGAAATATACTGGTAAGCCCATGAGTCACATAATATCAGAGTATGCAATGCAAATCATAATGAGCCAAATATTACATACTGCAGATGCGATGCAATATGCTGATCCTGTCAAGTCCTTCTAAGCCATATAAGTGCAGAAATGTAGTAATCCAAAATGTCATATGCCGTGGATGAAATGCAATATGCGATGCGAATGAAATGACCAAGCCGGAGTGAAGTCGGGATGATAGTACGTAGTATCACGGGCTACGGGTCTATCACAAGGAAATTCTATCCAAACTAGTCCCATACCTAAATTTGGATAGTCAAACACAATGTGGTAAACTCCTAATCTCAGGTTAGTCGCGCGCCCCAACCGAAATCCTAGTCATTGCGAAGGTATACGTAACAAGTAGTTGCGCACCGTCAGCCCGAGTGGATAGTGAATGGATGCATGAATGAGTATGCAACTCCTACTCAGTAGCCTGTTAGCACAGTAGCCTGCCAACCGCTGGTAGCTCGCCCAGTGTAGTAGCTCGCCCAGGCCTCAGCCCCACCCACATCAATGTCCGCTCACATGTACAACAGTGATGGGGTGTTATAATATCATGTCAGTCCTCATATCAAGTCCACATATCAGTACGGTTCCTCTCTGAGAAATCACCAGGGTCTATTACACTCCACTCTGACTGCCTCCTCCCTAGCTGCACAGCCCAACGAGCGTAAGAGACCTCACTATCCTCCTAGCCAACAGTCTGTCAATACCTATCCGGCACGTCGATAGCGGACCCATTTACGAGCTGGTCATACTCAGCCTAGCTTATAGCTCCCTCACTCAGGCGGATAAGGCCACACCCCCTTCCAACCAACCACGACACAGTGGGAGACACGGCCTCATGGTATAGGCACCAGCGCTCATATTCCACTCGGTCTAGACGTTGGAGCATCTCCTGGTACCAAGGAGGTTCTGAGATTTCCACCCAAGGACATCCTACTTGCCCATAGTGCTAGAACCAAGCATTTTCGGTGTCTCATCTGGCCATCCACGATGTGCCTGTGGAGGTCACGGCCCTGATGTCGCTAAGGCGTACAATGATTAAGTCACATATGTGCGAGATGCATGAGTCACACTAACCAGTCATGCAACAATCCTGCACATATTGGCGAAATGTGGGGCACTCCGTCTTATAAGGAGTCTTATAAATGGTCTGCCCGATGGAATATGCTATGATCAAACATTTCTCATATCAGGAATACGTATGATGCATATGGGCATGAATCATGGAGTTACACTAAGCATGTTATAAGGTGATAAACTACTCTCACAACGAAGATGGGCCTATACGGCCTACACTCAACAAGTATGGGCCTATTAATGGGCCCTAGGGAGAGTTATAATGCGGACATTTAACCAACATTATTCTTACAATGTGGACGTCAAACCATCATTGCTCCCAAGGCATGGCTTGCCATAAAGGTCAACACATACACCATGGTAGAATCACATTCAATGGGCCTTAGGTACATCCTATTGGGCTTTGACCCATGGGCCTCAAATACATCAAATGGACCTCATCATATGGTCCTCACGTATGTCAAGGTGGGCCTCAACAGCGGGCCTCATACATATCACGGTGGGCCTCAATAACGAGCCTCATACACATCAAGGTGGGCCTTATAGATGGCCACAAAACACATCAAGGTGGACCTCATAGACGGGCCACAAAGTACATTAAGGTGGGCCTAATCACATGGGCCTCATATATGTCAAGGTGGGCCTCAACAACGGGCCACCAATACATCAAGATAGGCCTCATATATGTCAAGGTGGGCCTCAACAACGGGCCACCAATACATTCAGATGGGCCTTAATGGATGGTCATAACTACATCAAGATGGGCCTAATCATATAGTCCTCATATATATACTAAGTGGGCCTCATTGGATGGCCACAAATGAAACAAGATGGGCCTCATACATATACCAAGGTGGGGTCCACTTGAACTATAGAGATGTCTTATTTTTAATCTCAAGCCTGTAGGACAAGCTTGCCAATGGTTGGATGGTTAGGATGCAACACATGCATCAAGGTGGGTCTCATGAACTACGAATCTGACTCATTCTTCTCTCATGCCATAAAATAATCTCTCAAAATGGTTGGGAAGTGTGGATACAACACATGCATCGTGGTAGGGTCCACACACGTGGGGCGCACATGTCACCAAGGTGGGCCCCACGAAACTTACCGCTTCAACAGCAACTATAGGCTAGTGTGCGGTACACCCGCCAGCCTAATCCCATCATAGGTGGGTCCAAGTAGGCCCCTCCATCAAGTTTATTTTCCATCCTGCTGGTGATAAGGCCACGTAGACCCAATAATTAAATAAATATTATATGTATCCAAGACTTCTGGACCGAAAAGGGTTTCAATGGTAGACGTTCAACACCACTGTGCAGTGTGGTCCGCTTGATAAATAGGTCTGTCTTATTTTTCTTCTAGTCTCAAGCCTTAAAACTATCTATTGAAATGGTTGGACAGTTAGATTAAATCATACATCAAGGTGGACCACATGTATAGGGTCTACGTCCAACACATGAACGGGACGGCGTGGATGAAACACTTACATCATGTCTGGTCCCACATATAGACGGATGGCGTGAATACATACATCAGGGTAGTGGGTACAACACATACTACGAGGTGGGCCCTCACAGAACTTGTTGACGTCAATCAAAAATGGGGCCCACCATCCTGAAAATCGAATGAGTGGTATGGATGTAACATATACATCAAGTGGCTCCCACCTGCCATCTCAAAATGGCTGGACAGCGTGTGATAGAATAGATACCTTAAGGTGGTGTCCCACCGTCCAGATGATGGATGGCTGGGATAAAACACTTACACGTGGGCTCCACACGTTTAAGTGGACGATGAGTGAGGAACATTCATCAAAGGGACCCACCGTCCCATGGAACTTGCTGACGTCAATTATACCAGCCATTGCTGGTGTGTGGTACGCCAACCACTCCACTTCAACATAGGTGGGTCCCATGTGGGGTCCACCATAACGTTTATTTTACATCCAAACTGTTGATAGGGTCACATAGACATGGGTGAGGGGGGAAAACAAATTTTAGCTTGATCTAAAACTCCTGTGGACCCCAAGAAAAAGGGTTTCAAGAGTAGACATTCAATCTCATTGTTGTCGGTCGTGTGGGCCACTTGAGTTACGTAAATAGCTGATTTTTGGGCTGGACCGCTGCCCTAGGGGGACCCAACAAATGCACGGTTTTGATGATCAACATATAACATAGTGGGGCCCATGACAGGGACCCAACATCCCTGCCTCTACCGTCCACACGCAGTAGCCAGCGCCTGCTGCTGTCAGCGCAGCAGGTGCATATGTATATTTTTTTATTCTTTTCTTTTTGAAAAAGAACATTTTTCTGAGGTTTTTCTGAGGTGGGGCCCACATTAGAAAGATCCAGCCCAGCCATTGGACTCCATGGCTCGAGACCGTCCAAAACAATCCACTATCCAGTATATTTTTGCAAATAAATAAGATTAAAGTGTGTCCTAACTAATTTCAATGGTAAAAATCACAGTTTTCTATGGTATGGCCCGCTTGATTATCGGATTGGCGTCATATTTTGTTTCAACACCTAAAATGATCTGAGGAACGGAGTAGACAGCATGGATTGGCTCAATGCATCAAGGTGGGGCCTATATGGGTGGGCATTCTCCTATGCTTGAAAAACATCAAGTTAATATTTGTGTTTCCTTTCCACGTCCAGCGTCCAGACACTGGACGTTTCCCCCCCCCCCCCCCCCCCCCCCCCCCCCTTTTTTTTGTTTAGGTGGGCCACTACAAGATGGATGGTGCATCTAAGATGGGCCCCACTCATGGAGAGCTTGGATAAAATACATATTTCATGTGGGGCTCATTCAAGTGGGCCACATGGCCTCATCAACATTCAAGAAAAATAAATAAAAATGAGAGGGAGAGAGAGAGAGAGGGAGAGAGAGAGAGAGAGAGAGAGAGAGAGAGAGAGAGAAGTGGGATGCATGTGTGATGGAGGGACCCCGATACTATGGACCCTCCATTTCAACCATCCAATCTTACATCAATGGGTCCCGTTGCACATGGGCCATCCAAATAAAAGATCAACGGTGGGGATCCCTCTCCATCCAAAATGAACGGTCTATATGACCTCTTTAATGCAAGAAAGTAAACATCATGATGGGGTCCATGGAGAATGGCCCTATCATGGAATGATATTGTAACACCCTGAAAATCGGGGGTCGTGTATAAACTCAACTCCCGAGTTCCAGACCGTCACTTATGCAACAAAAATGGTTATGATTCAATGTTGTCTGATTTAAAGCATTCACATGAGTAAAAGTATACCAAAACTGCAATTCATACTTTAGATCCAGTGATAAAAGAAAGCGGAAGACTAAACAATATATGTATCACTGTATGAAAAAATAAAGTAATCTCAACTGTCTCCAAAGTATGACTACATCTCTGAGTCTCATATACATGTAAATAGACCAAAAGAATAAGTTCAAAATAGTCCCACTGAAGTCCCCCTCGATCCAGGTCACCTACGGGAAGCCGTCGTGATACTGCATATACGAGAACTCATCCTGGTCCTCGTCAATCTCCGGCTCCACCTCCTGGATCTCGTCGTCACCTGCAACTACAACAGGGTCTGGTGGGTGTTGCAAACACCATCCCGTAATGTGGGAATGAGTGATCAACTCAGTGGAATCATAAAGCAAAGATTAGCATGTTCACAATTCAATCACGCGATAATAGTAAAGCAGTAAATCAGACAATCCTAATACTGTTGTTAATGCAAGATGATATGACGTGATGTATGCCCTCACCGACGATCACCCTCATACGGCAACATCTTACGACCGTGGCATGCCACACTCCCTAGAGTGCTCCACATCTTCCAGGCACATGCAATGCTATGGTGATATGATTACCAAGTTGTTATTAATCCATTCAAACAGCAGGATTGGGAAACTAAGGTACTTCCCTTGTATCAATCCCAACACGGATCCTGTCTAGGGTCGTCACTCCTAGTAATCTCATACGATGTACATTTCGTAGGTCACTGCAAGGGCTGCCAGGGCTGTTGCTCGCACTCGTTGCACCGCTCCCCCATCACCTTATCAATACAGGCCTACTGTACTCTACTGCACGGAAGGGTCGTCGCCTCCCGTGAACTCAGAATACGCTCGCGGTCACTACAAAGGGCTCGTCGCCTGATCAGTGTAGGCCGACAGCTAGAATATAGTGTCCCATACCACCATAATCTGCTCACGAGTCAAGGTGCTCATTGGTCACTACGGGGAGGTTTGTGGCCCCAGCGTAGGCCGACAGCTCGACCACGGTGTCCCATACCACCATGCCCGGCTCATGAGTCTTCGTGGATCAAGGTACCACGGTTAATAGGGTTTACAATGGTAAGTTCAGTACCCTAGGTTCAAGCAGTTATGATACATACAAGGTGAACAAACATCGGCCAGTCGGGTTACTTGACGGGCTCGACTAGCGCGATCGCATCTCGAATTGAACGACATGAAGTGCGTAAAACACTTCGCGTGGCCTAACCACTGCCGCCAACTCTCAACACGAATCACATTCATCGACGCGTCGTTCGTGGCTATGACCAGTCAGCCACGAATTCGCTTGGTTACCGACTGCCTGGACTAAGTCAAGTCCCACACATCTATGGAATTACATTAACACTATAAAAAGGTATTGGAATTGAAATACATCATGTGAGCATGTTAGCACATGTTATAACATTCAACTTAAGCAAATCTTCAAGGCATACTTCCCATGCATATTCAACTTAAGCAAATCCTCAAGTACATACATTCCATGCATGTAATGAAATCATGCATTTTGTCAACATGTAGAAAATCATTTAGGTCAGCATAATAATTGAAAAATCAATCACAAACTATCAAATAACATCATTTAATTCAATACATACTAATACAAGCATTTATACAAACACATACACTACACACTTTAGTATACATATGGTATGTCGACCCAAAGTGTGCAACTAGGCGAATCTCTTCGCCAAACTAATTATGCACGCATTCCTAACTTCCTAATGCGACAACAAACCATGTCAATCACATCAGCAAAATATGAACGTAAACAGTACTTCCTACAAATGACTAAAATGCCCTAAATCTCATATTCTTCGTTAGCTTACGAAACGGGAAACGGAGAGCATTTTGTACATGTCAAACGGCGATGCCGTCAAGAATCTACTATTAAACGACATTGAAAGCATTGGGAACCGTCAATCAAAGCGTCTAAAATCCTCACCTAGTGTCTTGTAGACTCGGGAATTGAAGCGGAGCGTATATGGTTCGTCTACGGCGAGTAAGGAGCCTAATACATAAGATCCATAAGCTACATCGCTATGGAAACAAGGAAAACTCAAATCAACATCTATTTAGGGTTTTTACTTACCTAGGATCGCAGTGGAATCGCCGGGAAAGCGGTAGAGGAGTGTTGCTTAAGCACGTGCAACACGTAGCACAAGTGGCAGGAAGAACTCTCCCACTCTCTCACAATCTCTCACTCTTTTTCTCTCTCCCAAGCTAGGGCTTCTCTCAAATTCGGATGGGAGAGAGGAGTGAGGGTTTCAACCCCTTTTATAGCCTAAAACATTCCCAAAATAGGATTGGGAACAATGTTTACTTGGTGCCTAACCAAATCGGGGCCGTTTCGGTCCAAAAGAGCATTTCTGGAGGTCCCCTGGCCAAATGCGGTCGGACTTAAGCTCGTGTATACTGGATCTAGCACACATCCAGTTTTCAGACCGGTTGGGTTCCCAGATCGCACGTGGCGGCCCAGTTTCAGTTTAACGGTCACCGCACCAAGATCAGACCTATAAGTCTCGTGATATGTAATAGAAATTTTTCCTGATCCAAAGGTGTAATTTGGCTGTATTCTGACGGTCAGAATGCTCAATACTGATGCGTCAAATTTGTGTGCCAGATTTGAATTTGAAATTCCAACTATGTCCCTATTCACACTCTCTTCGGTCCGGGCTCAATGAAATAGCCTGTGATCGTCAGTTGGACTTGATATTCGAAACGATTGCCAAGCCCAGCTAAGTGGTCATAACGGTCTAAGATGGTAGGCATCTGACTTACGACGCGCGGTCTAGATCCAATACAAAGTTTCAAGGAGGTCCCGAGAACAAACCGGCTTAGAGTTTGATCCGAGGCTTTAGAGCATTATAGCACCCTTGGTTCCACTCGCTTCGGGCCTCGTAGAACGTATTTAAAGTGATCAGGGACCATTTCCCAGCTATTCTAACGTTGCACTAGCTAACCTAGTCATATTTTCTAAAGGAATGAATTCTACGAAATTTCGGGTCGAGTTGGTACTCGAGCCCAAGTATGGATTTTTCACGGGCGTTACAATCTACCCCCCTTAACAAATAATTTCGTCCTCGAAATTTTGTACCTTTTCGTACTCCTCGAGAAGCTATGGGTAGTTCTTTCTGATCTCGGCTTCTGTCTCCCAAGTAGCCTCCTCCTCAGTATGATGCGTCCATAGTACCTTCACAAGGGGAATCACCTTGCTACGCAGTACCTGCTCCTTCCGGTCTAAGATGCGTGTCGGTCGCAGGATATAAGTAACATCCTCTCCTAACTGCACCTGCTCCCATCTGATGATATGAGAAGGATCAGCAACGTACTTCTTCAGCATAGAAACATGAAATACGTTGTGGACGCTCGCGAGGGGCGTGGGTAAAGCCAATCGATAAGCCACTGCTCCCACACGATCGAGGATCTGAAATGGACCAATGAATCGCGGTACCAGCTTCCCCTTCTTCCCGAACCGAAGGACTCCCTTCATAGGGGAAACTCGCAAAAACACATGATCCCCGACTGTGAACTCTAGTGGTCTCCGTCTCGTATCGGCGTAGCTCTTCTGTCTGCTTTGCGCTGTAAGAAGCCGACGTCGAATAATATCAATCTTCTCTGACGTCGCCTGCACCAACTCCGGGCCAATCAAGCTGCGCTCACCGACCTCTAACCAGCAATGCGGTGCGCGACAAGGTCGCCCATACAGCGCCTCATAAGGTGCCATGCCGATACTCGCCTGGAAGCTATTGTTGTACGCAAACTCCGCATATGCAAGACAGTCATCCCAACTGTCCTTGAAGTCCAATGCGCAAGCTCGCAACATGTCCTCCAGGATCTGGTTCACTCGCTCCGTCTGTCCGTCCGTCTGTGGGTGGAAGGCAGTACTGAACTTCAACTTCACACCCATAGCCTCCTGAATGCGAGTCCAGAAAATAGAAGTGAACCGCGTGTCTCTGTCCGACACGATCTCCAACGGAACTCCATGCAGACACACGATCTCTCTAATATACAATCTAGCCAGCTCGTCTGCAGAGTTCGTAACTCTGATCGGTAGGAAGTGCGCTGACTTCGTCAATCGGTCGACGATCACCCAAATGGAATCATGCCCCTTCCTCGTCTTCGGCAACCCAGAAATGAAGTCCATGGAAATGAAATCCCACTTCCACTCTGCAATCGGCATAGGCTGCAAAAGTCCAGGTGGTCGGCGATGCTCTGCCTTCACCTGCTGACAAGTGAGACAACGGGACACGAACTCAGCAATGTGGGTCTTCATACCTTCCCACCAATACGTCCTCTTCACGTCACGATACATTTTCGTACTGCCTGGATGCATCGCGAGTCTAGTAGAATGCGCAGCCTCGAGAATCTCTCGTCTCAAGTCAGGGACATCAGGAACGCATAGGCGGCCACGGTAACGTAAGTCCCCATCCATACCAACTCGCCAGTCGGCGTCAGCATCATCACTGGCCTGCTCTCGAAGCTCAGTAAGATGCGCGTCGTCCCTCTGCGCCTCGATGACACGGTCATCGATCTGAGATCGCACCTGTACATGTGCGATGAACTCTATCCCACTCGGCAACCATCAGCGGAGCCGCAAACTCTATCGCCTTCTTGCGGCTCAACGCATCAGGCACAAGGTTCGCCTTCCCAGGATGGTAAGAGACTTCAAACTTGAAGTCCTTCAGCGTCTCCATCCATCGCCGCTGCCTCATATTCAAGTCCCGCTGCGTGAATATGTACTTGAGGCTCTTGTGGTCGCAAAAGAGCTCGAACTCCTCTCCGTAGAGGTAATGTCTCCAGAGTCTCAGTGCGAATATAACGGCTGCCAACTCCAGGTCGTGTGTAGGGTAATTCTCCTCGTGCTTCCTTAATTATCTCGAGGCATACGAAATTACCCTGTCCCTCTGCATAAGGACACAACCCAAACCAACGCTAGACGCGTCAGTGTATATAGTGTATTTAACCCCTTGCTCTGGCAATACTAGCACAGGGGCGGACGTAAGTCTGTCCTTCAGCTCCTGAAAAGCTGACTCCGCCTTATCATTCCAGGCGAACTTCACGTCCTTCCGTGTCAACTGAGATAAGGGTCTCGCGATCTTCGAGAAATCCTGAATGAAGCGCCGATAGTAGCCAGCGAGACCCAAGAAACTCCTCACCTCAGTGACAGAACCAGGCTGCTCCCAGTCCTGCACCGCAGCTACCTTAGACAGGTCAACTGCCATGCCATCCTTGGACACCACGTGTCCCAGAAACTTCACCTCCTGCTTCCAGAAGTCGCACTTCTTATACTGCGCGAACAACTGATGCTGTCTGAGCGTATCAAGGACCAAACGCAAGTGCTCCTCATGCTCCTCTCGACTCCTAGAGTATACCAAAATGTCGTCGATGAAGACAACGACGAATCGATAGAGGAAAGGCCGCAATACCCGGTTCATCAGATCCATGAACACGGCCGGTGCGTTCGTGAAACCGAACGACATCACAAGGAACTCGTAATGACCAAAACTGGTCCTGAATGCTGTCTTCTGCACGTCCTCATCTCTGACGCGCAGCTGATGATATCCTGACTGAAGATCAATCTTCGAGAAGTACTGCGCTCCTCTCAACTGATCAAACAAGTCATCGATCCTGGGCAAAGGGTACTTGTTCTTCACCGTGAGCTGGTTCAGCCTGCGATAATCAATACACAATCGCAGCGAACCATCCTTCTTCTTCACGAACAAGACCGGTGCTCCCCAAGGAGACACGCTAGGCCGTATAAAGCCAAGCTCTAGCAGGCCATCAATCTGCGTCCTCAACTCCTCCATCTCACATGGTGCCATGCGATACGTCGGCAGTGAGACGGGTGTAGAACGAGGAATCAGATCGATAGTGAAATCGATCTCACGTCGGGGCGGCAAACCAGGGATCTTCCTGAATAGATCCCCGAACTCAGAAACAACTGGCGTCTGCTCAAGTACCTGGGCACCAGCGTCGCGCAATAGAGTGGCGTAGCTAAGTATGCGGAAAGGAAGATTTACCCGCACTGAAAACGTGAAAGGCGTGCCCTCAGGCTCGTACACCGTCACCACACGAGCCTCGCAGTCAATCTCGGCTCTCGCTGCAGTCAACCAGTCCATGCCAAGAATGACGTCGAGATATACGAGCGAGGGATCGACGACCAGATCAAGAGTCATCGTCCTGCCTCCCAGATCAACTAAACAACCCTCACACATCTGGGTGACATCCGAATAATCTCCATGAGCTGCAAGGACTCGCACGCTATCCATAGTGATAGTCTGCAACCCAAGACGTCTGACTACGGCACGCGATATCAAAGAAATCGTGGAACCAGTGTCCACCATGACAAGAACGGGAGTACCTCCGATATGGCCCGTGACCTCGAAGGCTGAATGCTGGAAAGTCGGCGTCGTAGCTGCCTCAGCGGTCAGCGCATGAACTCGAGCCTGCTGTGGCCGGTTCGGCCATTGTGTCAAGGGCCGTGGGGACTGTCGAATCTGCGATACTGTGGGTCTGAAAGAGGGATACGCAGGAGCTGACCGTATAGGCGGTGATGATATCGCCTGTGGACGTACACGATCAATCTTCTGCGGCGGCGAGAACCCACTGTCCCGCATCCTCGAAAAACAACTCTGCGCTAGGTGGCCCGTCCTCCCACAGTATGTGCATGATAAATCAGGACGCCGAAACGGTCCTACTGGCGTCGTGGTCCTGGTAGGAGGATCAATGCGAGGCCTCTTGCCCGCGAAGGGCCTATCTGGCAACTCCGGTCGCGGCCTGGAAGTAGTCGGGCCTCGTGATCGCGCAAGTCGATCCACGTCCTGCTCTGCCCGCATGGACATGTGAACCAACTCCGCATAGGAGGAGAAACTGACACAGCACATCTTCGACCGAATATCCGGTCGCAAGCCCTCCAAAAAGCACCGTATGCGCATCTGCTCATCAGCCAGAATCGTCGGGACGTACCTGCCCAACTCTGTGAACCGATGCTCATACTCAGTAACCGTCATCGCTGCCTGCCTGAGACGGAGAAACTCATTCTCCCTCTCGTGCCTGTAGGTCTGGGGATAATACTTCTCATGGAAGCAGAACTCGAATGCTGCCCATGTCCACACGAAATCTGCGGCAACAGTCCGCAATATGTTATCCCACCATATACTGGCCTCTCTCTCAAACTGGAAGGTAGCCAGCTCTACCTGCTCAGCCTCGGTACAGTGCAACATGCGTAGAATCTTCGACACTCGGTCGAGCCAAAACTCAGCCTCCTCGGGTTTGTGAGAACCCGTGAAAGTAGGAGGCCGCAAGCGCTGAAATCGCTCCAGAAGGCCCCGTGTGTCGGCAGGATTCCCCGCAGGGAAAGCAGGCTGCGCAGGATGTGCTATGCCCTCATCCTGGGCGTAAGCATAGGCATCCTCAGCTGGATGCGCAGGTGGTGCAGGCGGAGTAGATGCAGTCGCACCCCCACCCTGGGCTAAAGTCCCGACTATAGTAGTCAATAGCTGCTGCTGCTGTAGCATCATAGCCATCATCTGCTCGAATCTATCAGGTGGTGGAGCAGGCTATGGCGGATGAGGTGCGGAAGTAGATGCGCGCTGTGGCTCTCTAACTGATGGTGTAAATGGCGGTGGTCCATCTGTAGGACCAACGGCAGGCTGAGACGACCGAACCGCCTCAGGAATCGGGCCCACAGCAGGGTCCGGACGAGTGCCAGACTGAGAGGGAGCCTGATCCATCTGCTCTGACAATGAAAGCCGAACCGCGCTCCTCGTAGTCTTAGGTGGCATTCCCTATATTCAAAATAGGGCGCAACCTTGTCAGTCTCAATTGCTCAAATACGCCACAATCATTCACTAGAGTCAAAGGCATTCCATGCATTTCAATTAATCAAAATTGTCACACTACAAGGGATATATCCTTACAAGCATCATGACTAGAATGACATGGAAATTAAGACAGTTAAGCAACAGCAACATAAGCAAAGCACTAGCCCTAATAGGCTTTACACACATAAAACAGAAAGTGGCTAACTACTCATAACAACATCAAAGATCGCGTCGCTAGTCGGAGTCTGGCGACGGAGGAGGAGCACCCTTATCCTGTAAGCAACACAGGATTGCTTTCAAGGTGCGAGTCACCTTGCCAAACTTCTTCTTTGTAACAGCCTTGGCATCAGCGACTTCCGCTCGAAGTTCTTAGACTTCCCTTCGCAAAGCGGTCTGACTCTCCTCCATCCGAGCAATGTGGTCGTCAATAGTAGTCTGCGCAGAAGGAGGAGGGCTCTCATCAGTATCCTGAGCCTCCTCTTCTGCTTCTTCCTGAATCTCTTCCTGAACCTCTGCACTAGGTTCTTCTTCGCTTTGATCTTCCTCTTCATCAAAGTCGTCCCCACTATCCCTTTCAAGTTGATTTTCACGATATTGCGACCCAATCTTCATCTTAACCATTGTCGACTCATCGATGGTGTGAATCGATACCGACAATTCGGGTCCAAGTCTATAGGCAAACTCAAGCGCAATCTTGCAAATGAGTCGGCCAAAGGGAAGGGATTCGGATGTTCTCCTCGACCTGGCTATGAGAACTATCTGTCGTAAGATGAAAGTGGCCATACATACGTTCTCTCCCTGGGCCACCAGAAATAAGAAATTGACCATAAGACGTGTACATTCAATGCGGTTCGTCGACCTAGGATAAACATTGAACGTGCAGATATGATGCAGCAGACGCAAATCCTCAGACATGTACGTCGCCTTGAGGCTATTATTAGGCTGCCATGGAACCAACTTACCGCACAGAAACCTGGTGCGGCGATCTCGTTCACGTCTAGTCCTCAAATTCTTCTCACTTGGATGTACATCACCTAGTGGCACGTTGAGAAGTCGCGCAACCAACCGGACGTCGATCGTAGCCATCCGATCTCTACCAAAAGGGATTTTGAACTGTAAGGGCTCCAAGGTAGGACTCTGGATGCTAGCATAGAAGGCACGAACAGTGCTCACATTAGCACGAGCGCGAGCTTCAAAGATCGGTCCCCAGTGCGCAGCTTCAATGCGTTCGAACAACAGATATTCGCCGAACAATCGCCCATCTACGTCCGCCTCAAATAACACTTTACGATCAGTGTATTCACCATGAGGCATCTCTGATAGGATGGTTCGTCCAAGATGTGCATGGGGATCCAAATCCCGCTTTGTACGGCACTCCAGGACTGCAGCTGGACCTGCGGCGGCGCTTGAACTTGCGGCACCACCCCGCGGTCTTCTCGATCGAGCAGGGCGGCTCGGCCCAGCCTCGTCTGTCGCAGTTTTCCTCTTACCCATCAAAGATATGATGGATGAGAGCGACAAAAGGCCCAAAATGGCTTCCACAAGAGCCATGAAAAATGCTGAAAATGCGGAGAAATGGCTGCCCAATCTGACAAAAGGAAATCTAGGCGTCGTAGAGGGACGCTTCAAGCTTCCCAAGGCTGTACTTTCAGGGAAAAATAAGAACGAAAAGATGGGATGGAGCACCTCACGATTTCAGCACTATTTGGGGGATTTTGGAGCTCCAAATGGGGAAATCTTCAAGGAAGGGGGCTGCCAACACCCAATAACTGATGGGTGGTCGGTTTTGGCCAAGGAAGGTTGTAGAGGTGATTTGGGTCGCCGGGGTTTGGAATGGAGTGCTGAAAATCGAATCTAGGGTATGCAAGGGGGCTGTTTGTGAAGGAGAGGGGGGTTTTAGGGGTTTTCGTGGGATGGGAGGTAGCTAGGGGTGATGTGGACCCTATTTAGGAGGGTGCGCCCGAAGGACAGCACCATCCGTGCTCGCCGGCCGGCGATGCATCGCCCGGCCGGCGATGGCATCGCCGGCCAACCTTCAGGTTGGCCAGTGGGACCCCATGGGCCTGGTCCCCCATGGTCCCAGGGTCTCAAAAAGTTAGGTCTCACCCCTTGGTTCATTGTATTTTGGTCTCTATGAGCCCAAACATGTGTTCGGGGCTTTCCGGGTCCACATCGCAATCCCGAATACCAAACCATATGATGCAGCATATGAATTTGGGATAGAAGGAGCCAGTACATCTTTCTAGTTCCTTAGTTGCTAAAGAAAGTGAAGTTAGAATGGCCTTATGGACATTTTTCATGAAATTTTACTATTCACTGTAAAATTTGGTGAATGTGCTAATTTGTGTTATTTTCACATTAGGTTTGATGCCTAATATGAAATGGATAAGAAATAACTGAAGGTTGAAGTGTTTAGAGAAGGAATTTTGAAGATTTTTGGTGAAACGGGGTTTTTTTAAGCCTTGGCGATTGGTTACTGGAGTCGTGGTCATCCCACGGCCCAAAGATTCACTTTTGCGGTTTAAAACCGCTCATATGACGTCTCCACCCGACTTCCTACAGCTTAGAAGTGATTCGGGTCGCTTTACGCGACCCGAGATGCGTTACAGACTCGATCTTGCGATCGATCCTTATAGACTTCGCCTATCGGCGAATCTGTGATCCTAGAAGTGTTTCTAGACCCTTCTCGCACCCACCTAAGTCAAAGGAAGCGACAGCGTACGTCCCAAGACCATAACCCAGGCCCAGTATACTCTCATTCATGCTCTGATACCAACTTGTAACACCCTGAAAATCGGGGGTTGTGTATAAACTCAACTCCCGAGTTCCAGACCGTCACTTATGCAACAAAAATGGTTATGATTCAATGTTGTCTGATTTAAAGCATTCACATGAGTAAAAGTATACCAAAACTGCAATTCATACTTTAGATCCAGTGATAAAAGCAAGCGGAAGACTAAACAATATATGTATCACTGTATGAAAAAACAAAGTAATCTCAACTGTCTCCAAAGTATGACTACATCTCTGAGTCTCATATACATGTAAATAGACCAAAAGAATAAGTTCAAAATAGTCCCACTGAAGTCCCCCTCGATCCAGGTCACCTACGGGAAGCCGTCGTGATACTGCATATACGAGAACTCATCCTGGTCCTCGTCAATCTCCGGCTCCACCTCCTGGATCTCGTCGTCACCTGCAACTACAACAGGGTCTGGTGGGTGTTGCAAACACCATCCCGTAACGTGGGAATGAGTGATCAACTCAGTGGAATCATAGAGCAAAGATTAGCATGTTCACAATTCAATCACGCGATAATAGTAAAGCAGTAAATCAGACAATCCTAATACTGTTGTTAATGCAAGATGATATGACGTGATGTAAGCCCTCACCGACGATCACCCTCATACGGCAACATCTTACGACCGCGGCATGCCACACTCCCTAGAGTGCTCCACATCTTCCAGGCACATGCAATGCTATGGTGATATGATTACCAAGTTGTTATTAATCCATTCAAACAGCAGGATTGGGAAACTAAGGTACTTCCCTTGTATCAATCCCAACACGGATCCTGTCTAGGGTCGTCACTCCTAGTAATCTCATACGATGTACATTTCGTAGGTCACTGCAAGGGCTGTCAGGGCTGTTGCTCGCACTCGTTGCACCGCTCCCCCATCACCTTATCAATACAGGCCTACTGTACTCTACTGCACGGAAGGGTCGTCGCCTCCCGTGAACTCAGAATACGCTCGCGGTCACTACAAAGGGCTCGTCGCCTGATCAGTGTAGGCCGACAGCTAGAATATAGTGTCCCATACCACCATAATCTGCTCACGAGTCAAGGTGCTCATTGGTCACTACGGGGAGGTTTGTGGCCCCAGCGTAGGCCGACAGCTTGACCACGGTGTCCCATACCACCATGCCCGGCTCATGAGTCTTCGTGGATCAAGGTACCACGGTTAATAGGGTTTACAATGGTAAGTTCAGTACCCTAGGTTCAAGCAGTTATGATACATACAAGGTGAACAAACATCGGCCAGTCGGGTTACTTGACGGGCTCGACTAGCGCGATCGCATCTCGAATTGAACGACATGAAGTGCGTAAAACACTTCGCGTGGCCTAACCACTGCCGCCAACTCTCAACACGAATCACATTCATCGACGCGTCGTTCGTGGCTATGACCAGTCAGCCACGAATTCGCTCGGTTACCGACTGCCTGGACTAAGTCAAGTCCCACACATCTATGGAATTACATTAACACTATAAAAAGGTATTGGAATTGAAATACATCATGTGAGCATGTTAGCACATGTTATAACATTCAACTTAAGCAAATCTTCAAGGCATACTTCCCATGCATATTCAACTTAAGCAAATCCTCAAGTACATACATTCCATGCATGTAATGAAATCATGCATTTTGTCAACATGTAGAAAATCATTTAGGTCAGCATAATAATTGAAAAATCAATCACAAACTATCAAATAACATCATTTAATTCAATACATACTAATACAAGCATTTATACAAACACATACACTACACACTTAAGTATACATATGGTATGTCGACCCAAAGTGTGCAACTAGGCGAATCTCTTCGCCAAACTAATTATGCACGCATTCCTAACTTCCTAATGCGACAACAAACCATGTCAATCACATCAGCAAAATATGAACGTAAACAGTACTTCCTACAAATGACTAAAATGCCCTAAATCTCATATTCTTCGTTAGCTTACGAAACGGGAAACGGAGAGCATTTTGTACATGTCAAACGGCGATGCCGTCAAGAATCTACTATTAAACGACATTGAAAGCATTGGGAACCGTCAATCAAAGCGTCTAAAATCCTCACCTAGTGTCTTGTAGACTCGGGAATTGAAGCGGAGCGTATATGGTTCGTCTACGGCGAGTAAGGAGCCTAATACATAAGATCCATAAGCTACATCGCTATGGAAACAAGGAAAACTCAAATCAACATCTATTTAGGGTTTTTACTTACCTAGGATCGCAGTGGAATCGCCGGGAAAGCGGTAGAGGAGTGTTGCTTAAGCACGTGCAACACGTAGCACAAGTGGCAGGAAGAACTCTCCCACTCTCTCACAATCTCTCACTCTTTTTCTCTCTCCCAAGCTAGGGCTTCTCTCAAATTCGGATGGGAGAGAGGAGTGAGGGTTTCAACCCCTTTTATAGCCTAAAACATTCCCAAAATAGGCTTGGGAACAATGTTTACTTGGTGCCTAACCAAATCGGGGCCGTTTCGGTCCAAAAGAGCATTTCTGGAGGTCCCCTGGCCAAATGCGGTCGGACTTAAGCTCGTGTATACTGGATCTAGCACACATCCAGTTTTCAGACCGGTTGGGTTCCCAGATCGCACGTGGCGGCCCAGTTTCAGTTTAACGGTCACCGCACCAAGATCAGACCTATAAGTCTCGTGATATGTAATAGAAATTTTTCCTGATCCAAGGGTGTAATTTGGCTGTATTCTGACGGTCAGAATGCTCAATACTGATGCGTCAAATTTGTGTGCCAGATTTGAATTTGAAATTCCAACTGTCCCTATTCACACTCTCTTCGGTCCGGGCTCAATGAAATAGCCTGTGATCGTCAGTTGGACTTGATATTCGAAACGATTGCCAAGCCCAGCTAAGTGGTCATAACGGTCTAAGATGGTAGGCATCTGACTTACGACGCGCGGTCTAGATCCAATACAAAGTTTCAAGGAGGTCCCGAGAACAAACCGGCTTAGAGTTTGATCCGAGGCTTTAGAGCATTATAGCACCCTTGGTTCCACTCGCTTCGGGCCTCGTAGAACGTATTTAAAGTGATCAGGGACCATTTCCTAGCTATTCTAATGTTGCACTAGCTAACCTAGTCATATTTTCTAAAGGAATGAATTCTACGAAATTTCGGGTCGAGTTGGTACTCGAGCCCAAGTATGGATTTTTCACGGGCGTTACAGATATTGATAATCAAGATGGGCCATCGGCCACATCTTAGGGTCCCAAGTGAGATCCAAACCATTGATCGGCTGGCCTCACTTGGCCCATCTTAAAAACATGAAAAAGTAGTCTATGGAAGCACCCACCACTTGATCTTCTCGGTCCGATGAGATGCTATTCTCCTAGAGCTTCACTTTGATGGTGGAGATGAGAAATGGATGGCTAGGATGATGGGTTTTGAAGTGGGAAGTGGGCCACCAAAAATCACATTTTCTCACTTGGAGGAGCTTGGACGTGTAATGCTCTCATGCTTGAGATTTTGAGATAAGAAAATGAGAAAGAGAGAGAGAGAGAGAGAGAGAGAGAGAGAATTGTAAGGAAAGAGGGATGGGTGATGGGTGAAAGGGTGAGGTGAGTGATGTGTGATGTGAGTGATGGGTGAGGTGAGAGCTTGGTTGACTTTTGGGCTTGCTTAACTTGTGGAGAAAGAAAGCATGGGTGTGTGTACTTGATATGAGAGGTGATTGATAGGATTGATTGATGGGATTGATGGGACATATTGTTGAGATTCTCTTGGGATTGCCAACGTGCGGCGTTTTTTCTCGAACTAAACGTGGGCCCACATCTCTTCGACTGGGTATCGGATCAGTACATGAGTTACGGCGTTGGAACCGCGGCAACGGTGCGGTCGCAATGATACATGTCTTGGATTAAACTGACTCAAATGTACAGGATACGACTTATGGTCGTGCGCAACGTCGATTATCGGTCGCAGGTTGCTGGAATTCGACGGGAAGGATCGTGAAAGTTGACGGAACAGTACGGTTTAGGATACGGGTCTTACACATGTGTTGTGCACATGTGTGGAATAGAGCACATGGCGCTATGCTCACATGATACAACAATGATTCTTTGCGACATATCTCACTAACGGAGTATCGTACAGACACACGGGTGGTACCTACGCTATCGTAATGACAGGGCGGTCGATATGAGATAGGTTCCGAGGTCTTTGGGTGTCGGTTAGTTGGGTGTGTACTATGAACGGCTAATCCAGGTCTAGCTAAGGGTGTTGATTATCGTGTACATATGCATAGAAAATGGTACGAAATGGATGGGGTGTTACATCCCTCCTTGACTAATCTGGTGTCATGCTTAGTTGGGAATTTCATCGTGAGATGATATGTTAAATGACTGGTTAGAGTTGAGGGAAGGTCATCCGAGGATGATGTTGTAAATGAAAGGGCAATCGACCACTAGGAAGTCGATCATTGTCGTCATTTAGCATTGTCCCTCTCCCATAGTGATCAGGAGCTAAATCGATCCTTCTGAAGTGACTTTATCCTCTGTGAATCAAAGCAGAGGGTTTTGACAGGTCAGAGTCGAGACCTTCCGACCCCCATTTTGTCAAATGTTTCGATGAAGTGAATGTCTATTGAGCTATCGGTGTCCACCAAGATTCGAAACACTTTGCCATTAGCTATGGTCATAGTAACTCCTAGTGCTTCATCTGAGGGTGGTGGACACCTCGTGCATCTTACTTCGGTAAAGGTTAGATCAAAAGGTGTCATTCTTGTAAGTGCTATGATTTTATATCTCTTTGGTTGTCAAATTTTGGTGTGCCAAAACCTATATCTATGTCTTGTATATCTTGTGTTTCATGTTTGAGACTATTCATTGCTTCAAGATATCGGATTTCAAGACAAGAGCCTAAATGAAGAAATTTTCAAGTCTAATCATGGATGAAGAATTCAAGAAAAGAAGACTTCAAGCATGCATGTTCAAGATTCTAATAAGTACAAGAATAGAAGAAGACTTTATCAAGTCAAGAAAGGTTCAAGCTCGAGAAGGCCTACAACAAGATTCGTAAATTCTCAAGCTTCTCTTAAGGGTCATTTGAGTGTATAGACTATCAATGTCCATCTCACTTTTAAGATTTGTTTGACCTTAGATTGACCTTAGGATGAGCTTTAATGTAGGTCATTCTGGATACATAATTCGTATATTTTAATATGCTTGTTCGAGCTGTTCTAAGACCAGTCCTAGGGACTTCAAGACCAGTCCTAGCTCTTCTACGACCAGTTTTAAGTTTTTCAGGACTAGTCCTAAGTTATTGAAGATTTTCGGATCTTTCTTGTTGTCCTACAACCAGTCTTGTACATCCTACGACCAGTCCTGTGAGCTGTATGACTTGTCCTTCGACCAGTCTTAGCCCTACAACTCAAACTCCAGTAATTAAATTGGGGGTCCTACGACCGGTCGTAGGTGGCCCACGACCGGTCGTAGGCTACCCAGGACCAGTCGTGGAACATCTAATCCTTATCCCGCAAAAATCTTTGAAAATCTTTGATGCTACGACCAGTCCTAGGATCCTAAGACCAGTCGTAGATGGGATTTTTCAGGCTATAAATAGAGCACGAACTTCAGAGTTTTTCAATTCAATTCAACTCTATTCAAGCATTCTTTAGGCTATACTCTGAGATAAGTTTTTATTGTTTTGAAGCTACTTTGTGCTCATTTAATATTCCTTTTGCTAGCTTGTTTATTACTTGATTTTGATCTACATTCCAATCTTATTTGAAAAGGAAAATTTCTGATATTCCTTCTTCTTGGATTCAAAATTAAATAGAACTAGCCCTTTTGATTTAAAATTAATTAGACTTAGAACCATTCTTAAAGTGAGTATTGGACTTTGAACGTTGAATCGAACTTCTACTCCGATTGGTTCTACCGGGCTACTTCAAAAGGAGATTCAGGTATTTTACATTTGTGTAATTTACTTTCTTTGGTTTTGTTTGAGATTTGCCGAAAAAATCTCATTGTGTGGTTATCTGAGGAGAGCCAGAAAACTCAGATTGTGTGGGTTTTTGGATTGTGTAAGCCTGTGATAAAAAGACACAATTGTGAAGGTTTTAAGTGAACCTGTGAAACTTATTTTGATAGTGCATGCTAATATCCCCTGTGTGAGGATATTAGGAGTAGAGTAGCATTTCTGTGTGGCTGTTGGATAACAGTTGGTGTACACACAGGCGAACCACTATATATCGTTGTATTGTGGATGTGCTTTATTCTTTCATTTCTTTATTCATTCAGTTTTGTGGATTGCATTTGTGGATGAATATTGTAATCATTTTATTTCAAGCAAGTGTGGGGAATGTTGTAATAACTTAGGATTTATTTCTGTAAGTTATTTTGGTTTCTTTGCTTTTTATTCCTCATTGGTTTGAGATATAAAGGACATTCTAGAAATAAGGTTGTCCTACCTTAAACCTTTGGTTTTTGGTGTAAGGTTGTCCTTAGAATTGATATAGTATCAGTCTCTTAGATCTAGTTTATTGAGATTTCTTTTAATTCAGCATTGTGCTTTATTTCTTTTATTATTCCGCTGTTTTAAGTTTTATTTGGCATTGCCCTATTCACCCCCCCTCCAGGGCATATAGTTAGGCCCTTTCAATTCTCTGCTCCTTTGGAGGCCTGTTGGTGGCGTGTATTTGGTGCTCCAAGATGTAGTGGCTGATACACCGAGCGTGGGCCCTCCGAGCTGTAAGACCCGTATCTTGGTCCGTACCTTTCCGTACACTTCCGCGGTCTTACCGGTCGAATTCCGGCGACCTTCGACCCTTAACCAATATCGACACGTGACCCTGATTCATATGCCGACAACCCGAGTTGACTCAGCCCGAGACCAATACCATAGCAACCGCGCCGTCATTGCGGTTCCGATACCGCGACTCGCGCGCCAAGGCGATACCCTGGTCAAGAGATATGGGCCAACGTTCAGTACGAGAAAACGCCGCGCGTTGCGAAACCCAAGAGAATCTCTACGATGTGTCACATCAATCACATCAATCTCATCAATCAATCACCCATCAATCCATCACATGTCAAGTACACATCACTTTATTCCATTTTCCCAAGCAACCATAAAAGTCTTCATCTCCCATACCTCTCTTACACAAAAAGTCACAAAAGTCTTCATCTCCCATACCTCTCTTACACAAAAGCCTTAAAAGTCAAAGATTTCTTACACAACCATCACTCACCACATCCATCCATCACTCTCTCTCTCCCTTTACATCACTCTCTCTCTTTCTCTCTTTCTCATTTCAAAAATTCCAAGCAACAAGAGTCCATACGTATGGAATTTCTTCAAATTCCCAAGCTCCAAGTGGCCCACCTTCCTACCCCATCATCTCCCATCTCAACCCTCCATTCCTCATCTTAACCGTTGAAGTTGAAGCTAAGGTGGCAAGGAACCCCTAGGAGCGAGAAGATCGGATGGTGGGTGCTAGGTCATACTTATTTTCTTGTTTTTATGATGGGACAAGTGAGGCCCCACCGATCAATGGTGTGGATCTCACTTGGGACCCTAAAATGTGGCCGATGGACCACTTGGATCATCATGATCATTCCATGATGGGGCCATTCTACATGGACCCCATCATGATGTTTATTTTCTTTAGAAAGGTCATCTAGACCATCCATATTGGTGGGGAAAGGATCCCCACCGTTGATCTTCAGTTTTGATGGTCACATGTGCAAAATGACCCACTTGATGTATGATTTTATGTAAGGGAGGGCCCATAATGACGGGGTCCCTCCATCACAAGCCGTGTCCCACTCTCCATGTCTCTCTCTCTCTCTTTTATTTATTTTATTTTATTTTATTTTATTTTATTTTATTTTATTTTATTTTCTTAGGATTGTGTGGCCCACTTGAATGGATCCCACCTTGATGTAATTTTTATTCAAGTGGGGCCCACCTTGGACATTGAGCCCATGGCACCCATCAGTGGTGGCCCACTCCATCAGGGCCCACACTCAAAAAAAAAATATATATATATATATATATATATAAGACCGTCCAGCATCTGGGACACTGGACGTTTCAACAGAAAGGAGGAAAAGGAAGAAAGAAAAAGGAAAGGGACTTGGGTGGTTCCCTTACATAGGCCCCACCCTAATGTTTATGTCCGATCCAAGCCGTCCATCCTCTTACCCATGGCATTTTAGCCGTTGGGTAGAAGTTTGGAGCTGATCCAATCACCTGGTGGGCCATAGCGCTAAATATTACGTCCTTACCATTTAAATACTATTTTCTCACTTTATTTCACTTTCTTAGCTTATAAAAATTCAAACTCTGGACTCATTTCAACTGTTGCGGGCCACTGAACGCAATGGCCGGAGCGGATTTCATTTTAGCGGGACCCATGCACGAAAAACTACAGGAAAATCAATTTTCCTGATTTTTGAAAAGAGGCATAGCCTCTGGCTTTACGTCAGCAGCAGGAGGGCTGCACGCGCCTGTGTGCAGCCGTGAAGCGGGCAGGCGGGCGGGCGGCTGCTGGCCACCCACGGCCCTGCTCGTGGGCCCCACTGTAATGTTTGTCTGCCATTCAATCCGTTCATGAGGTGGGTCCCATCCTCAGGTGGGCCCCCTCCAAAAATGAAACAGATCTAAAACTCAGGTGGCCCACATCACATGAAACAGTGTGAATGAACGCCTTCCATTGAAATCTTTTTCGAGGCCCACAGAAGTATTGGATCAAGCTGAAATTTATGTTTTCCCTTCATCCAGGTCCAAGTGACCTCGTGAACGGGTTAGATTTCATATGAACATTACGGGGTGGGCCCCACATGGGACCCACAATTGATGCATGTGTTAAGTCCACCGTCCAGCGGACGGTGGCACCCACCTTATCTATGCGCTGCCTCCACCGTCCAGCGGACGGTGGGGCCCTTATGATGTATGTGCCCTATCCGCACTGTCCACTGGACAATGGGACCCACCATGATGCATGTGATGCATCCGGACCGTCCATCCACTTTAACACATAAGGCCTATGGGTTAAGCCCCTTTGGACTGTAAAAAGGGCCTATGGGTTAGGCCCATTTGCTTTTAAAAAGGGCTATGGGTTAGGCCCATTTGATTTATGGAATGCTTATGGGATAGGCCCATTTGATTCATTTAAGGCCTAAGAATTTGGGCCCACTTCATATGTAGAGCCTATGGGCTTAGGCCCACTTGATATTTAGGCCTATGGGTTTAGGCCTACTTAATATGTTTCAAGTCCTTGGGACTAGGCCCATTTGATATATTCCAATGCCCAGGGGATTGGACCCTTTTGGTGTATTCCAAGGCCCATGAAATTGGACCCAATTGATACATTTTAAAGCCCAAGAAAGTAGGTCCGTTTAATTTGATTAAGGCCTAGGGTTTTAGGCCCATTGAACTCATGTTAGGCCTATGGGTTGAGGCCCACTTGATCTACATGTGGGGCCCAATTGGTGTGGCCCATTGGTTATATATTAGACTCATGAGACTACGCTCATTTGATGCAATCCAAGGCCCACGGGTTTGACCCATTGCAATGCACATAAGACCCATTGGTATGGCCCATCTGATGAATAAAAGCCCATAGGATATGGCCCATTTGATATATATGTAAGGTCCAATGGGGACAACCTACGGTCCATTGCAATGTGTAAATCCATTACAGACTAAGTACTGGTGTTTACAAAGATCGTGACTTGGGAGCAATGTTGGTTTGACGTCCACATTGCGAGTGTAATGCTGGTTGGATGTCCACATTACAACTCTCCTTAGGGCCCATTGATAGGCCTGTACTTATTGTCCAGGCCCATCTGCATTGTCAGGATAGTTCACCTCATATACATGTTTAATATAGTTTCATGACTCATGATCATACGCATCATATGAATGCTTGACGTGAGAATTGTCTGATCATAGCATTTGCCTTCGGGCAGGTTGTTTATGGGCTCCCGGTTAGGCGGTGTTGCCCTACATGAGTGCACGCTATGCGCAGGATTTATTGCATGACTGGATAGTGTGAATCATGCATTTCGCATTTGTGTGACATGGTTATTGTACGCCCTAGCGACATCAGGGTCGTAGCCTCCACAGATGTATCGTGGTTGGCAGGATTGGATACCGAAAATCTTATTCTACATGGGGTACTATAGATATCCCTGGGTGAAAGTCCCTAAACCCTTATGGTACCAAGAGGTTGCTCCAACGTCTAGACCGAGTGGGTAGATGAGCGCTGAGTGCCGAATACCAGTTGGTTGTGCTCTCCACTGTGTCGTGGTCGGTTGGAAGGGGGTGCGGCCTTACCCGCCCGAGAGTAGGGGGCAATGCTAGGCTGAGTTTGACCAGCTCTAGGAATGGGTCCGCTATCGACGAGTCGCGCTCGATATTGGCAGACGGATAGTGTGGTCTCTTCCACTTACCTTATTGCGCGCGATGTGGCGGCAATCTGGTTTAGAGTGTACTAGACCCCGGTGATATCCCATATTTTGAGCTGTATTGATGTAACGCCCGTGAAAAATTCGTACTTGGGCTCGAGTACCAACTCGACCCGAAATTGCGTAGAATTCATTCCTTTAGAAAATATGACTAAGTTAGCTAGTGCAACGTTAGAATAGCTGGGAAATGGTCCCTGATCACTTTAAATACGTTCTACAAGGCCCAAAGCGAGTGGAACCAATGGTGCTATAATGCTCTAAAACATCGGACCAAACTCTAAGCAGGTTTGTTCTCTGGACCACTTTGAATCTTTGTATTGGATCTAGACCGCACGTCGAAAGTCCGATACCTCTTATCTTAGACCGTTAGAACCGCCTAGCTGGACTTGACACTCATTCCGAAAATCAAGTCAAACTGATAATCACAGGCTATTTCATTGAGCCCGGACCGAAGAGAGTGAGAATAGGGTTAGAATTAGAATTTGAAATTCAAATCTGGCACACGATTTGACGCATCAGTATTAAGCGTTCTGACCGTCAGAATACGGCCAAATTACACCCTTGGATCAGGGAAAATATCTATTACATATCACGAGACTTATAAGCCTGATCTTGGTGCGATGACCGTTAAACTGAAACTGGACCGCCACGTGCGATCTGGGAACCCTACCGGTCCGAAAGGTGGATGTGTGCTAGATCCAGTATGCATGAGCTTAAGTCCGACCGCATTTGGCCAGGGGACCATCAGAAATGCTCTTTTGGACCGAAACGGCCCCAATTTGGTTAGGCACCAAGTAAACATTGTTCTCAAGCCTATTTTGGGCATGTTTTAGGCTATAAAAGGGGTTGAAACCCTCACTCCTCTCTCACATCCGAATTTGAGAGAAACCCTAACTTGGGAGAGAGAAAAGGTGAGAGATTGTGAGAGAGAGTGGGAGGGTTCTTCCTGCCACTTGTGCTACGTGTTGCATGTGCTTAAGCAACGCACCTCTATCGCTTTCCCGGCGATTTCACCGCGATTCTAGGTAAGTAAATACCCTAAATGGTTGTTGATTTGAGATTTCCTTGTTTCCATAGCGATGTAGCTTATGGATCTCGTGTATTAGGTTCCTTATACGCTGTAGACGAAGCGTATACGCTCCGTTTCAATTCACGAGTCTACAAGACTTAAGGTGAGGATTTTAGACGCTTTGATTGACGGTTTCTAACGCTTTTAATATCGTTTAATAGTAGATTCTTGATGGTATCGCCGTTTGACATGTACAAAATGCTCTCCGTTTCCCGTTTCGTAAACTAACGAAGAATATGAGATTTAGGGCATTTTAGTCATTTATAGGAAGTACTGTTTACATTCATATTTTGCTGATGTGATTGACATGGTTTGTTGTCGCATTAGGAAGTTAGGAATACGTGCATAATTAGTTTGGCGGAGAGATTCGCCTAATTACGCACTTCGGGTCGACATACTATATGTAGACTTAAGTGTGTAGTGTATGTGTTTGTATAAATGCTTGTATTAGTATGTATTGAATTAAATGATGTTATGTGATAGTTTGTGATTGATTTCTCAATTAATATGCTGACCTAAATGATTTTCTACATGTTGACTAAATGCATGATTTCATTACATGCATGGAATATATGTGCTTGAAGATTTGCTTAAGTTGAATGTTATAACATGTGTTAACATGCTCACATGATTGTATTTCAATTCCGATGCTTTTACATAAATTGCTGATGTGATTCCATAAGTGTTTGGGACTAGACTTAGTCCAAGCAGTCGGTAAC
Organism: Magnolia kwangsiensis; assembly: GCA_037074715.1. Classification (NCBI taxonomy): domain Eukaryota; kingdom Viridiplantae; phylum Streptophyta; class Magnoliopsida; order Magnoliales; family Magnoliaceae; genus Magnolia; species Magnolia kwangsiensis. The sequence continues at coordinate 46,227,525 of CM073586.1, read as the reverse complement.
CGAGCGAATTCGTGGCTGACTGGTCATAGCCACGAACGACGCGTCGATGAACACAATTCGTGTTTGGAGTTGGCGGCAGTGGTTAGGCCACGCGAAGTGTTTTACGCACTTCATGTCGTTCGACTTGAGATGCGATCGCGCTAGTCGAGCCTGTCAAGTAACCCGACTGGCCGAAGTATGTTCACCTTGTATGAGTCATAACTGCTTGAACCTAGGGTACTGAACTTACCATTGTAAACCCTTTTAACCATGGTACCTTGATCCATGAAGACTCATGAGCCGGACATGGTGGTATGGAACACCGTGGTCGAGCTGTCGACCTACGCTGGGGCCACAAACCTCCCCGTAGTGACCAGTGAGCACCTAGACTCGTGAGCAGATTATGGTGGTATGGGACACTATATTCTAGCTGTCGGCCTACACTGATCAGGCAACGAGTCCTTTGTAGTGACCGCGAGCGTATTCTGAGTCCACGGGAGGCGACGACTCTTCCGTTGCAGTAGAGTACAGTAGGCCTGTATTGATAAAGTGATGGGGGAGCGGTGCAACGAGTACGAGCAACAGCCCTGGCAGCCCTTGCAGTGACCTACGAAATATACATCGTATGAGATTACTAGGAGTGACGACCCTAGACAGGATCTGTGTTGGGATTGATACAAGGGAAGTACCTTAGTTTCCCAATCCTGCTGTTTGAATGGACTAATAACAACTTGGAAATCATATCACCATAGCATTGCATGTGCCTGGAAGATGTGGAGCACTCTAGGGAGTGTGGCATGCCGTGGTCGTAAGATGTTGCCGTATGAGGGAGATCATCGGTGAGGGCATACATCACGTCATATCATCTTGCATTAACAACAGTATTAGGATTGTCTGATTTACTGCTTTACTATTATCGTATGATTGAATTGTGAACATGCTAATCCTTGCTCTATGATTCCACTGAGTTGATCACTCACTCCCACGTTACGGGATGGTGTTTGCAACACCCACCAGACCCTGTTGTAGATGCAGGTGAGGCTGAGATCAAGGAGGTGGAGACAGACTTTGACGAGGACCAGGACGAGTTCTCGTACATGCAGTATCACGATGGCTTCGCGTAGGCGACCTGGATCGATGGGATTTTAGTGGGACCATTTTGGATATTTATTTTGTTCATGTATATTATATGAGACTCAGAGATGTAGTCATACTTTGGAGACAGATGAGATTTACTTTGTTTTTCCATACAGTGATATATATATTGTTTAGTCTTCCGCTTGCTTTTATCACTGGATTTAAAGTATGAATTGCAGTTTTGGCATACTTTTACTCATGTGAATGCTTTAAATTAGACAACATTGAATCATAATCATTTTTGTTGCATAAGTGACGGTCTGGAACTCAGGAGTTGAGTTTATACACGACCCCCGATTTTCAGGGTGTTACAATTGATGTATGGACATAGATGAGGATCTGTATGCTTAAGTTGCATTGCACATCGCATGGCCTTGGGGTGGCCGATACCATTCATGTCTTGCATCGTATAAGCCTTGGTACGGCTCAGATATTATGGTTCCATCTGCATATTCCGTATTACTCTATTATTGCATGTTCATATTACTACCTTGCGCACACACTTTCACCACCCTCTAAGCTTTCTGTAAGCTTATGCACGACCGTTGCGTGCAGGTGACGTTGGTTCGCAGCAGCGCTGAGGTAGGAGCACGTTGCAGAGCATTTTGGAGTTTTTGTTCTTTACCATTGTATTTTCCTTTATGCTCATTGTACTTGTAAAGTTTTTGATCATAGTGGAAATGTATAGGAGTTCTTGGTTGTTGTTTGTGGGTTATGCTATTGGTTATGCTTATTATGAATTAAACTGACATTGAAAATCCTCCTCGTAGCATCCCAGGATCGGAACCTGGCGAATGGGAGCTAGGAGCCGAGAATGGAATTCTACGGAGGCTGTCGACGCTGGATTCGGCGATCGGGAATTTTGTGAGCCCGGTTTCTGAGTTTGGGGCGTGACACGAGCTTTGTTCGAGTTTCCTCCTCCGGCGGGCCTGCCGAAGATAGTGTGAATTTCCCCATTGGGTTCATTGTTGATGGGTTGCTCTTTCTTTGGGTCTGATCACTCCTCCCTTTTTTTAACATATTTCCACAAGTGCCCATTGCAGATGGGGGTTTCAATATCCTCCTTTAGATCAAAGCAGTCATCTGTCAAATGGTTGTTATCATGCTCCAAACTCAAAAACCGGGCTCACAAAATTCCTGATCACCGAATCCGGTGTCGAAAGCCTCCGTAGTACCCCATTCTCGGTTCCCAATGCCCATACGCCAGATTTCGATCTTGGAATCCTATAAGGAGGATTTTTCAACGTACATTTATCTCATAAGAAGTATAACTACAAGTTTACCCAAATCACAAAGGCAACATCATCATCACATATCCACTAATATAAATAGTTAAATACAATGCAGAAAGGAAAAATACATATATCAAAAATCAAAGCTCCAAAAGACCACTGCACACTCCAAGTTCAACGTTACTACAACCTAACATCACCTGCACACATCTATTGTGCATAAGCTTATAGAAAGCTTAAAGGGTGGTGTAAGTGAGTGCGATGCACGTGCCAAGCATATATATATCAAAGTAAGCGGAAATATTGACAATCCATAAATCTTATAATATCAGAATAATGCGAAAATATACAAGTAAGTCCATAAATACCATCAGCCTTATCGAGGCTATGCGATGCAAAAACATAATAAGCCAATATCTTATACTGAGGAAGCAATGTAGATCAGCTATGCAATGTAGAGACATAGTAAGTCAAATATCATATACTGAGGATGTAATGCAATATACAAATCTTAATGAGTCCACGAATACCATCAAGATTATCTAAGCCATATAAATATAGAAACATAGCAATCTAAAATGCCATATGCCATGGATGTAGTATGTGATATGCGGTGCAAATGAAATGACCAAGGTGGAGTGTGAAGTCAAGTTGATAGTACATAGTATTGCAGGCTATGGTGTCCATGACAAGGGACTTCTATCCAAACTAGTCTCATACCTAAATTTGGATAGCTAGGCTCGTAGTAGGCTCCTGATCTAAGGTTAGCCGTGCGCCTAACTGAAATCTTAGCTATTGTGAAGGTACACATCAAATTAGTTGTGCACCACCAACCCGAGTGGATAGTGAATGAATGAATGAGTAAGATGCCGATTATATAACTCTCGCTCAATAAGTCCACATATCAACACCGTACATCTCTAGGATCATCACCGGGGTCTAGTACACTCTAAATGCAATCACCGCCCACTGGACGAGCAACCATGCAAGTGAAAGAGACCTCACTATCTTCCTGGCCAGTAGTCAGCCAATATCTATCCAACACATTGATAATGGACCCAATTACGAGCTAGTCAAACTCAACCTAGCTATGCTCACTACCCTTGGGCGGCTAAGGTCACAACCCCTTCCCAACCGACCATGACACAGTGGGAGACGTGGCCTACTAGTATTCGACACTCGAGCGCTTATGTATCTACTCGGTCTAGACATTGGGGCTTCTTTTAGCCACAGAGGTTTAGGAATTTTCACCTAGGGACATCTATGATACCCCGATGCTAGTATCAGATTTTCGGTGTTCCATCTAGCCATCCACGACATGCCTGTGAAGGCTACGGCCCTAATGTCACTAGGGCATATAGTAATCACAACACACAATGTAAGATGCATGAGTCATACAATCCATTCAAGTATCAATCTTGCGCATACCGTGCACTCATGTAAGACAATCTTCGCCTATCAGGGAGTCTCATAACAACCTATCCAATGATATATGCAATGGTTAACCACATCTCATAATAAACATGCAGATGATGCGTATGGGCATGTATCATATTATTATGCTGTCATATACTCATAATCGGTATCAATAACCGACATCAATAATTGGCCTCAATAATTAGAATCGACCTTGATAATCAAAATCATCCTCGACAATCGGCCTCGACAATCGGAATCGACCTCAGCAATCAGCCTTGATAATTGAAATTGGCCTCGATAATCCACCTTGACAATCGAAATTGGCCTCGACATTTTTCTCTAGTAAGTCAGAAATCTTCTCTTACGACAAGCTCTGCTTCCTCAAATCTTCTTTCATTTTTCTTTACTTCTTTTGCTTTCCAACCACTTTCCCATCCAAGATATTGGATATGTCGAATGACTGGGATGAACCAGCCACTTTTCATGTTGATTCTGGGCCAAAGAGTTGGGATATATTCTCAACCAGGGGGACCCAGTGATCCACTGTCTCCGATCGCACTATTTGGTGATAAAGAGATTGCGCCTGTCCCAACAAAGAAGGCTGTGGCCCAATCCTCAGCTGAACAGCCTGTAAATGCTAAGGTAGGGTCTACTTCCATAGAGGAAGGGACGTCTCGATCCCCCACCGTTGGATCTGAAGAGATCAGCCTATTCAAGTTGAGACTTAAGGAATCTGACCTGGTTCAGATCAGATCATGGTACCACATCACTGACTCAGTGGCCTCAAACTTCCCTTTCACCACATTATTAGGAAATTCATATCTCTTTTGAGGTTGACCCATGGCTAAATAATCTCGAACGCTTTGAGGGGTCTGCTGTGGGCCTTTATACTGTAGTTTTAGCTCAAGAATCCTGAGCTGGCCACCAACGAGCTCCTCCATCTCTACCAGATGAAGTCCAACCCTAAGCACATAGGTTGGTATTACTTCTCAGCCTGGTCGGCCAAGGGTAAAGCCCTCATCACATATAACTTTTCCTCCAATAAAAATCAGATGGAAAAGTGGTTTTGGGCATCCGGAGATTAGGAAGCTCCGGCGGCTGCTGGGCTACGACCATGAGTTCTAACCCACTTTGCTAAACCAGGTGGGATCTTAGAACTGCTAACCTCTAGTTTGTATTCATTTTTTTTTACTTCTAACAGTAGTATTTTTTTTGTAGTCCTACACAAAAAGCCTACTATGTTAACTGAGTCTGAGTGCAATCGAATCGCTTACACGAGGTTGGTAGACACTTCTAAGAGATCTTAAAAGCTATTAATCACTCCCGAGCTCCTTCATCAGTCTAACCTTGCTCCATCCATCTCAAGTAACAAGTAGTTGAATAAATTTTTTGGTAGTTCGATGATGTCTTTCCTTTATTTATGATCTGTCATTATTGTCGTGCAGGAATGGTTGATCTCCCTCTCTCCACCAAAAGAGCTCATGTTCCTTTTAACATCGAACTAGCCCAGAAGAAACCACCTTCAAATAAGAGGGTGGTCGTACCCCCCGCCAAGCAACGGGCCAACTCTTCCATAATCGTGGAAGGGAGATCAAAGTCGGGTGTTGGTCATCCAGCGATGCAGTCAAGCTCGACTATTATCGAAGGGAGTGCTCAGGGCACCCCTACTAGCATAAATCCTCCAATGGCTTTGGAGGTGGTGGATTTGGAACCCTCCTCGGCATAAGAGGGTGTTCCTGTCATCGAGGCCCAACCCCCCATGACCCAGGCCTAAAAGGGAAACTCATCTGGTCAACAAGCCAATGAAACTCAGGAGGGTCGTTATCCACAGGGCCACTACATGCAGAGTCTCCTTCCCTTGGTGTCTTGGCACCTTCCTTAGGATCACGGCTGCAATGAAGACTCATCCGGTCACCTTTCTGGGTGAGGTGGTTGCGACTTTCTATAAGGTAGAGCTCTTTCTTTACATGACACTTAATTTCATAATCTGGGATTAGTTAATGTATGTCTTTGTTTATCTCTTCAACTCACCCCTGTTATTCTATATGCTTATTGATTGATGATACGCGCCGGGGAGGAATGTGAAGAAGCAGAGGTGAGGATTCAAGCCAAGACCGTCGAGGTCGATCAACTTCAACTTGCCTTGGAAAAATCTGGGGAGGAGCAAACAGCTTTGAAGATCCAAATGGTGGATGCCCAGAAGAGGGAAGGTCAGGTGAAGGCCAAGCTAGAGGTGATGCGGTTACACCTGGATGGGATGAAGGCTAAGGCCACCAGGTTGAAGGCCGAACTAGTAAAGGTGAAGGTAAGCTCGACAGCGAAGCTGGCCGAAGTCGAGGCATCCATCCCATTGGCTTGAGCAACAATGATGGAGGAATTCAAGGCTTCGAAAGAGGGAGCAGACAAAAAGGAGATACTTTACAACTATGGGTATGATAAATGTCTTGAGGACATCAAAGAAAGATACCCTAAGCTCGACTTAAGTAGCTTTAAAGACAGGCCTACCGAGGACTCAACCCTAGCAAAAGCCAAGCAGCCGCCTCAAGATGATTAGCTTCTCTGAACCCTTTATCTTATACTCCTGATGTAATCTTCTTCTTTTTTAAAAATCAATGAAAGGAGAACTTTTAGTGTGCGTGTTCTTCATGCGTTATATTTTTAAGTTTCATGTGTCACGTGATGATTATACAAGAAGGTCGGTCGTGCCGTTCAGATGGTCGAAGTGTTTAGGAGGAGTTCTTCCCTTTTCTTTGGGGAATCCCTACCCATGTAGAACATAAGAAGAATTAACTCTACCGACTTGTTCACAATAGGCCAAGCAGTCTGATAAGAGGATTTCTTTCCCTTGCACTAAAGGCCAGTCCTTAGTAAGCCGTGTAGTCCGAGTAGTCAAAATTTACAAGTAGAACTTTAAATTTCCTAACCTTAGAGAGTTTTATTGTAGATTTCGTAAAGTAGACAAACAAGTCGTTCTGACCTTATAGGTCAACTATTTCCAATATAAGACTTGATTAATCTTCACGGATATGTGGTAGAAGTCATTCATCCATATCATCAAGTTGATATGTCCTTGGTCGGGTCATACCCATTATCTCGTAGGGCCCTTCCCAGTTCGGCCCTAAGGTTCCCGAACTGGGCTCCATAGTATTTTGAAAGGTTCTACAGAGGACTAAGTCTCCCACTTAGAACCTTTGCACATTTACTCGGGAGTTGTAGAACCGAGCGACTTCTTGCTGGCAAGTCGCAATCTTCAATTATACTTGTTCCCTTTCCTCTTCAAATAGATAGAGGATCAAAGTTATTTCTCGGCATTCTAAGATTTGTCATATGATTGAACTTGTGCAATAGGGAGCCCTATTTCGACTGGAATGACGACCTCTGCCCCGATGGCTCGGGAGAAGGGAGTTTCTTCTATAGATGTCTGAGCAGTAGTTCGATATGCACAATGGATATATGGAAGCTCCTCGGCCTAGGACCTTTTGGCCTTTTTAAGCTTAGTTTTGAGGTAATTTTTGATGATCTTGTAACTGCTTCTACTTGGCTGTTAGCCTGAGGATGCTGAGGTGACGAATGAGCATTATGAATCCCGAGGTTTTCACACACGCCTCGAAATCGATCGTTATCAAACTGTTTACCGTTATCCGAGACAATTGTATGCAAAATCCCGTACCGACATATGATATTTTTCTAGATGAAGTCGGTGATCTTCTGCTCAATAATCTTGGTTAATGGCTCAGCCTCAGTCCATTTGGTGAAGTAGTTGACTACGACGACAACGAACTTGATTTGACCTTTTTCCATTGGCAATGGGTCGATGATGTCTATTCCCCATTAGGCGAACGACCACGGTCTGGTCATGGTGGTCAGCTGCTCAGGTGGTTGATGAGGTATTGCTACGAATCTTTGACACTTGTCCCATTTTCAGGTATACTGCTTGACATTTTCTCAAACGGTCAGCCAAAAGTATCCTTGTTAGATGACCTTATGGGCAAGGGATCGAATGTCGGAATGATTATCGCAAATTCTTTCATGTACTTCCTTCTAGATGTACTTAGCCTTCTTAGGTCAGAGGCAACTCAGGTAAGGTAAAGAAAAACCTTTTTTTATAAAGGATATCTCCTACCATGATGTACCGAGTAGACCTAGCCTGAATCCTGTGTGCCTCTAGTCTATCTTCGGGTAATTTACCTTCCAGAAGATACTTAATGATTGAGTCCATCCAGCTTGGGGCCAAGATGACGGGACAAGTTGTCTCCAAGTTAGGCTCACTGATGCTCAGATCTGATAGGAACTCGATGGGGGATTGATTTCGAGATGTCGTCCTCGATTGTCATGGCTAACTTTGTCAACGCATCAACTTTGGAATTTTTCGCTATAGGGACCAAGACGACTTCATATCTTCAGAACTTATTGATGAGGTCTCGAGCTTTCTGAAGATAGGCAATAATTTTTTCCTCTTTAGCCTGATATTTACTAATGACCTAGTTGACGATGAGCTAAGAATCTATGGATTTTTAAAGTCTAGACCCCCATTGCTGCTGCTAACCTGAGTTTGGCGAGCAATGCTTCGTACTCTACCACATTATTGGATGTTTAGAATTCAAATCTCAAGGCATATTATGTGTAAGTTTAGTCAGGTGCCTCAAGGACTATCCCTGCCCCACTGCCTTTAGAGTTGGAAGACCCGTCGATGTACAATGTCCAAACCTGTTGGTCGACTTCACTATTCAGATTAGTTGGAGCTTCCAGGTTCTGTCCATTGGTGAATTCAACAATGAAGTTGGTCACCACTTGGCCCTTGATGGCGGTCTGAGGTTGAAATTTGATGTCGAACTCACTAAGCTTAATTGTCCATTTCGTGAGCCTTCCAAACACCCCGGGCTTCTAGAGCACTTGGTGGAGAGGTTGATTGGTCGAGACTATGATTGTGAGGGCCTAGAAGTATGGGAAAACATGACGAGATGACATAATTAAAGCTAGGGCAAGCTTTTCGGTGTCGGGGTATCTGGTCTCGGCTGGGACCAGTGCTTTACTGACATAGTAAACTCAGAGCTACTTCCCCCCTTGTTCTCGAATGAGAGTCAATCTGACCACCGTAACAAAAACCGCTAGATAGAGCAGTGGAAACTCTCCTTGCTCGGGCTTGAAGAGTAGTGGAGGCGAACCCGGGTACTACTTGAGCTATTAAAATGCTTGGTGACAATCCTCGATCCATTTTGTCTTCTTTTTTCCTTTTAACTGCTAGAAGAATGGAAGGCACTTATTAGTAGACCCGGAAACAAAGCGATTAAGGGCGACGATCCTTCCGATGAGGCAATGAATCTCTTTTATCGTTCTAGGCGAGCTCATGTCCAACAGAGCTTGTATTTTGTCAGGGTTTTCCTCAATTCCCCTCTAACTGACCAGAAAGCCAAGGAATTTTCCTGAGTTGACGCCAAATGCGCATTTGCTCAAGTTCAGCTTCATTCAATATTTTCGAAAGATTACGAACATCTACTTGAGGTCAATGGTGTGACCTGCTACTTTAATGCTCTTGACAAGCATATAATTAATGTAAACTTCCATGGACTGCCGATCTATTGGGTGAACTTTTGTTGATGAGCCCCTGGTACGTGGCCCCAGCATTTTTTAGCCCGAAGGGCATAACTTTATAGCAATAGAGCCCCTTGACCGTGATAGAGGTTATCTTCTTCTTTTCATACGGGTGCATGGCGTTTTGATTATAGCCTGAATATGCATCCATGAAGCTTAAGAACTCGTGCCCTGTTGTACTGTTGACCAGCTGGTCGATCCCCTGGAGGGGGAAGCTATACTTGAGACATGCCTTATTCAGGTCTGTGTAGTTAACGCATACGCGCCATTTTTCATTGGACTTTTTCACCATGATGACATTAGCAATACATTTGGGATAATAGACTTCTTCAATGAACCTAACTTCTAGGAGCTTTCTGACGTCCTCCCCAATGATGACATATCGTTGACGTTAAAAGGCTCATCGCTTTTGCCTCACCGATTGGTAGTTGGGATCAACGTTTAACTTTTTGACCATTACTTCCAAGCTACTACCGGGCATGTCCTAGTGGGACCATGCGAAGACGCCGGCATGGCATCACAGAAGATCTATGAGTTTGTCCAGTAGATTCGAGGCTAACCACAAGCTAACCTGTATAGTATGGGTCGGGTTGGACTTGCAATGGGGGAACGCTACGAGGTCTTCCATAGGAGATCCTCTCTCGAGTAACTCTTCCCGAGGGTCTAGGTAAGTGATGAACATGGCACGGTGCCATGCGCCTACTCTCAAAGCTGTGGAGTAACATTGATGAACTTCGCACTGATCTCCCCTGACCTGTCCTACACCGTGCTCAGTTGGGAATTTCATCAAGAGGTGGTAGGTTAAAACTAATACTCTCATGGCATTGAGGGATGGCCGTCCGAGTATGACATTGTAGACAGAAGGACAATCAACCACAAGAAAGTCAATTACTGTTGTCGTCTAATTTTGTCCCTCTTCAACAATAATTGGAAGTAGTATAGATCCTTCAGAAGTGACCTTTTCTCCTGTGAATCCGAGCAGAGGGGTTCGGATAGGTTGGAGTCAAGATCTTTCAATCCTTATTTTGTCGAAGGCAACAACGAAGAGGATATCAGCTGATCTGCTGGTGTCTATCAAAATTCAAAACACCTTGTGGTTGGTTATAGTTATGGCCACCACTAGAGAATCGTCATGGGAGTGGTGGATTCCGCGAACGTCCTCTTTGGTGAAAGTTAGTTTACAGGGAACCGTCTTTTGCTCTTTTGGAGGTCGGAAGGTGAGGTGGATTGGTGTTCTGGGCTATTATGGCTGATGCTTTGTGCATGAGCCTTGTGAGCTCGGTTTGAATCTCCTCCTCCCATAGGCCCACCAAAGATAGTGCGTATTTCTCTCATAGCCTCATTGTCGTTTCTATTGTCGTGTTGTTCGTTCCTCTGATATGGTTGTTCTTCCCTTGTGCTTACATACTCCCACAGATGTCCGTTGCAGATAAGGGCTTTGATCTCCTCATTGAGGTCGAAACAGTCACTGGTGGCATGGTCTTGGTTGCGGTAAAAGTGACAGTACTTTCGCTTGTCCCACTTGTCTCCATCTTCCACCTTTCTTTTCCTCCAACGAATTAGCTGATGAAAACTTTGCTGAGTTATGCGAACGAACTAATGGATTTCAGTTGCAACTGCAGAAACCATTTCCAAGTTGTTCCTGATAGGGTTAAGGAGAATGCCCTACACATTACTGTGATCGAGGCACTATGAACTTCCATCCACGCCCTGAAAGATTCTAGATGCTTAGCTAAGTCAGCAAACCCAAAGTAAGGAGAAATCTGCGGCATCCTAAATCTAGGCAGGAGCTGAGCTTCCATGATATTGTCGGTGAATGGTGTTTCAATTTCCTCTAGCACTACTTCTATCGAAGTCGGAACCTGTGTGTGGTATGCTTGGTGTATATCACCGATCTGACCTCGTAACTCTTTGAGTCCTGCTTCCCAGGAAACTTCATTTTCTCCTACTACTTCTGGAGTTTTTCCTCGCCTTCGATTTTCTAGCATGTGACGCAGGTCGAAAGCGGCAAGAGTGGTCGTTCTTGCAGTTCGGGCAGGCATTTTGTTGGGCTGCCCTAACTACGGTCTGACCGCCCACGAGATTAGGAGGTCATGTGGAGGTCGAGATTACTCAGTTGTTGCACCATCTTCTGCCTCATGACCAGGGAGTGGATTCTGCCTCTCCAGGATTTATATTAATCAATTCATGTTGTTGTTTAAAGTTTTGACACGATTCTCCAGAGAGACAAGCCAACCTCCCCGGTTATAGGATCTGGGCGCAAGTGCCTTTGGAGCGGAATCAACTCGATACTGAGACAATTGTCTGCCTTGCTCCGCAGATGACTCTGGTGGAGCAGACGGAGCTTTTTTCTTCCTTTTGCCATGGTAGAACCTTGTTAAGATGAGAAAGGCTTTGATGTTGTTCCCACGGACTGTGCCAAAATGTCGATGCTGAAATCTGGTTAACCCTTGCTGGACCTCCAAGTACTTGCATACGAAGATGACAAAAGAGACCCTGGCTGTAGTAGGGGCACCATCCGATGCCTAAGTTAGGGTTAAGCAATCTAGATCCAGTAGAGTTGAGGGTTTACTGGTGCGTACCTTTAAGTGTAGATGGGGCCTCTATTTATAGGCATATGAGTTGATTTAGTAGATGAAAACGCTCCCTAAATCATAGGCGTGCATTTAATATACATTTCTTAACCGTTTCGCGAGATCTTTGGTGACGATAAAATCAAGTGGTCAAGCTCTGAAATCATATGAGGTTGGTGGCTGAGGTCAATCATTTGAGCCAACCTCAGGAATTAAACACACGGCCATTCCGAAGACGACCGTCCCAAGCTGAGCACTTCATAGGATATGGTCGGTTCTTTCAAAATATCGTCGAACTTTTGTTGAATTCTTGGGTCACGGCCAAATTTTTAAGTAGCAAAGCCAGCTACTTTCATTTGATACCTTAGTGGTGTTTCGAAGGTGCCATGGATGACCATCATCTACGTATTATCGTATGATATAGGGATTTCCTTCTAAGATCCGGGTCACATAGCCTCGTGTAAAGAATCACAAGTCAGATGACCCTCAGAGGAGTAAGAACTCGGAAGAAGCTTAAAAATGGAGGGGTCCGTCATAGAGCTCGAAGCTCGTCCTCTTCCAAAATAAGTGGAAGTACTTAATCTTTTAGTGGACAAGGTCGTAAGGTGGACTGGTCTCCTCGTGGTGGATTACTACTACCCATTTATCGGGGAGTTCCTTAGTCATGATCGGTATTAGCCGACCACGCTATATGGATGGATATCCGAGCCGACCTCATTTGTCTGAATCGTTTATTTTTACTCATAACAGGTTTGATTTAATACTTAGCTTGGGTGTAATTTAGTACTGGGCAAAGAATAATTTATGAGCTCAACCTTCTAGTGCTGGTTTAGAGGGATCAACGGCCTGGATCGAATTGGTCCGTCTAATGTAATCTGCTTCCGCCGTGAACCTTGCATGATGTCACATGACCCTTTCAAATCCGGATGCCGATTCGCTGGTGTACCACACATCAGCTATATATCTACTGTAGGTACGCGTCGCGCGAACCCTTTCAAATCCGGAAGCAGATTCGCTGGTGTACCACACATCAGCTATATATCCACTGTAGGTACGCGTCGCGCGAAGACGAGTACTGGCACATATCGAGCGCTGAGTTGTACTAACGGTTCAAAAGAGATCAAAGTTATATGGCCCCACCGTGGTGTATTTATTACATCTACACCGTTCATCTATTTTTAAAGATCATTAGTGAGCATTATCCAAAAAATGAATCATACCCCAAGATCATTTGGACCACACCACAAATAGCAGCGGAGATAATGATTTTCACCGTTAAACAACTCATAGGGCCCATGATAACACTTATTTTCCATCCAATTTGTTCATAAGGTCACAAATACATTAAAGAAGAGAAAAAACTAATACAAAACTTCTGCTACCGAAAACAGGTTTCAAAAGTAGACATTCAATCCCTCACTGCTTTTTGCATTGCGGTCCCTTGATAGTTATATCTAACTTATTAACACACGCACGCACACCCCACACACGCACACCGTAGGATTTCACCACCTTGGGTACTCGAACCCTTGACCCGGTGTTGAAACTCCAAGGAGTCTACCACCCGGGTAAGAGTAAGAAGCCGGATATAACATATACCTCGTTATCAAACCCACGTAACTTGCAAAGGTCTATACAACAGCTGTACAGCTGGTGTGAGGTACACCAGCCAATCCGCTTTCGTCGAATCCTGCCGCACAGTCTTCCAGGCCATTTGAACAGATGGCATATGCTTTGCGTTTGCATAAATGAATAATAGCAAGATTTTTATAACAGCGCATTCTAGCCCTTACATAAACGACCGCATGGCGGGTGGATTACGTGCAGCCCGGCCTCTACCAACACGGTAAGACCCTGCGGGTCCCACTTTAACGTATGTGTGCATCCGTTTTTCCGGATCAATCACGCCGAATCCAAAAATAAGCAGATCTAAATGTCAGGTGGACAACACCATAGAAAATAGCGGTGATTGAATGCCCACTACACCGTAGGAAATACCGTGATCAAGTAGACACTACTAAAAATTTCGTAAGCCACACTGTAATGCCCTCAGTAATGTTTGTTTGCCATCAACTCATTCATAAAGTCACGTAGAATTGGACCAAGAGAAAAGGCACTTATCATTTTGATCCAAAAATTTAATTCCCTAGGGGCCTGTTTGGACAGTCAAGAGGGATGAAATTAGGTGAGATTAGGAGGGTTATCCTTTGTTATCCCATTCCGTCGGCTGTTTGGGATAGCGGGGATGTATTTCGTCCACTGCGCCCTCATACACGCCGCCCGGATCTTGCCAATCAAGGGATGCATGTTTTCATCGCTATGTGGGGTCCACCGAGATATCAATGAGATATCCACTCCCTCCATCATTTTCACCAGCTTACATTTAACCGTAAACCTATTTTGAGGCAGATATCCATCAGTGAGTGGCGCACACCACGAGAAGCAGTGGAGATGCAAACCAATCCATCCGTGACAGTCCAAACACTGTTGTGTATCCCATGGGCTATCCCAAACCCATGGGATCAGGGGACAAACACTGACACCACCATCATTACCTTAAATTCCATTCCATCCTTCCTAATCCCATGGGATCAGTTTGGCCAAACACGCCCTAAGGGCCCGTTTGGCTGAGTGGATTGGAAGGGATTGAATGGTATTATGGTGGATGGCATGGATTTCTGGGTAATGATGGGGTTGTCTGTGGATTGTCTTAAGATCCATGGGATTGCTCTATCCTAAAGTTGCTACATCGAGGTTGTTTGGCACGCCTGGCCAATCTCGGGATTTAACCTTCCCATCCTTTCCAATTCCTCGAACCAAACACATCCAAGCAAAATTAAACGAATTAGGGTGGATTGGATGGGATTTTGAAGGTAATGATGATGTTGCCAGTGGATTGTCTTAAGATCCATGGGATTGGGTTCAGATCACCCCATCTGTTTGGCACACCCGGTCAATCCCGGGATTTAACTTCTAATCCCTTCTAATACCATCCAGTCCCTTCCAATTTGCCTGGCCAAACGGGCCCTAAGATAAGTCTGCAAAACGGATGTAAGCGTGATATACATGCAGGAAGCAGATTGGCTGGTGTACCACACACCAAATATAACTGATAAGTTGACATTAGCAAGTTCTGTGCATCCCATCATAAGGCGAGCTCGTCTTAAGGCTTGAGCTGAAAAATAAGACAAATATAAAGATCAATTGGACTACAATGCAAAAAGCAATGGAGGATTGAATGTTTACTATTGAAACCATTTTAGGGGTCACAGAAGTTTTGAATCGATATGAAATTTGTTTTTCCTCTTCATCCATGTATTTTTGACCTTATCAATAGATTGGATGGAAAATAAATGTTATGGTGGGCCCTAAGAATTTTTTAATGATAAAAATCATTATTATCACTGCTATTTTTAGTTTGGTCCATTTAAGATATAGATATGATTTATTTTTTATCTAATATTGTAAAATGATCTCAAAAATTGGATGAGCAGTGTGGATATAATAAATACATCATTGTGAGGTCCACGTAACTTTAATCTCCTTTGAACCATTCATACCACTCGAAGCTCGAGGAGCATCGGCGCTGGTCTTCGCAATATATATATCTACACCAACTATATAGCTGGTGTGTGGTACACTAGCCAATTTGCTTCCTCGAGGGAAGTGGTGTGTGGTACACTAGCGAAGGAAGCGGATTGGCTAGTGAACCACACAATGGTTATATAGCTGTTGTAGGTACATGTCGTGCAAAGACCACACCAGCACTGGCGCTCCTCAAGCTCCGAGTTGTATTAGCGGGGGTTAGCTTGTTAGTACACACCCATGTCAGTACACACCATTCATGTTAGCCACCCCTGCTAGGGATCGATACCAAGACCTCAAGTGTTGAAACAAGGTATCTCCACTCAGTCTGCCAGTTGAGCTATGGATCTAGGTGTAATAATTCTCACCGTTAAAACATTCGTGAAGCCCATCTCAACATTTATTTTCCATCCAATCTCTTAATAAGTTCCTCAGTAGACGTTCAATCTCCTGCTACTTTTTGCAGTGTGGCCCAATTGATCTTTAAATCTATCTTATTTTATGCTGAAGCCTTACCATAAGCTCCCCAAATGGAAGGACGGTTTGGCCCAAATGATCTTTGAATCTATCTTATTTTATGCTAAAACCTTATCATGAGATCCCCAAATGGATGGACGGTTTGGATATAAAGCATACCTCTTGATGTGATCACATAACTAGGTGACGTCAACATGCCAACAGGTCATTGGTATTTGGTACACCACCCAATCCACTTCTATCCTTAGTTCAGGGCTTTTTTGATTTTCCGGTGAAAGAGTAAATACCAAGTAAAAAAGTAATAATTATTTCCTTTGCATTTATAAGGTTTTTGATTTGACTACTTACTTTTTAAAAATATTATAAAATATATATGGGTCCTACTATGATACATTTCACTTACTCACACCGTTAATCCATTATGCCTTTTGAATTTATAATATGAGCAAAAAATGTTGTATATCCAAAACTCAAGTGAACTACACCAAACGAAAATAGAAATCAAATACTCACTGTCAAAAACTTTGTAAGGCCATTGTTTCTTTTGGTGTGGGCCACCTGATTCTTGGATCATCCTCAATTTTTGGCTCATGCTTCAAGAAATTGTAGTAAAACATACGAACGGAATTGATATAGTATACAATACCTCAAGGTTCAAAAATTTTAAATAGTTATTTTGAACAAGTTCCAGTGCAGAAATTTCTCTTGATTTTCGAACGGGTCAAATGGTAATATTTACCCGGATATTTACCCGAGCTCTTGAAAACCAAACACGGTAAGAGCAGAGCAATAAGAAGTCATGTCCAAGCCTCAAGTGGATTTTATGCGAAAAGTAATGGTTAAATCTCGACGCAATGCATAAAAAAACATTAATAATAATAATAATAGTGCGATCACTGTCCTTTCGTAACATTTTTTATTTGCAGGAAGCCACAAGCATCCCAAGGGAATCTTTTTGTACGCAGGAGGAGAGAGAGTAGCGGGAACCAGTCAAATACTTTTGACTTGCTGCTATTTAATCCACCAGCTTTACCCCACTTTTGGCGCAGCGGCTAAACAGCGAATGGGAGTGTGGTGTACATGCGCGTCCAAAAAGAAATTACATGCTGCATTCACAAGTTAAATGAAACGGTGTACACACCTTTTAATTCTTACAGTGGGATAAATGGATGTGTAATCCAGATTGTTGGTGTGTTATTTTCCCACACTTAATAGACTATTTGTCTAAATTTTGGTTAATATATGGCCTAGCCGATGGAAGTTCAAGAAAAGAAAAATTCACGGTTCAAAATAAACAGAAAGACGTAATCTTAAAATTGATCACTTGAGATAATGTAGCGAGGGATTATCTAGGCATTCTCCATCCACTGTTGGACTCGTGAGATACATAGTTAACCAATAAAAATAAATAAATAAACAAACCAAGATCCTACCCATGGCCATCGCATAGCTTTCCTCTTGATCATCGCTTCGCTGGGGTGAGAATGACATTAATGAGGGCTGTTTCCTGGATTTGAAACCCGTTGTATTAGAAATCCTCCTGTTATGTTTCACCCTTGTATAAGTGGAATCACGTTAATCCAAAAGTAGCTATATATGATATATTTATATAAGTTTAAATTTAATTATTAAATTAATTATAATATCTTTAATTAGTAAACATACATAATATTTAATATAATAATTGCAGTAAGCCTGATGAGGTATATGATTTATCTGAAAATGATGAAAGTACAAATCTCAAATAAGCCACAAATATAAAATTATGCTACCCCGGATGCAAAGCTCAAGTGAGATATATAATTTATCTGAAAATGATGAAAGTACAAGTCTCAAATAGCCACAAATATAAAATTATGCTACCTCCGGATGCGAAGCTCAAGTAATAGATTGAGTGAAAGATGCCTCGTTTTAACACTAAGATCTTAGCATCGCTTCCCTAATGAGGGTTAGAGGTGGGAAAAATAGACCTAATTTAGTGGATCCGACTTGATCCGACTGACCGGTCTTAATTCGTACAAAATTGTTGGCTGGGATCAATTAGATTTGGGTAGAATTTGTTGGATCCAAATGACGGGGTATGATAACTATAAAATTATAAGTTTACCCCTCTTAATATCTCACATTAGTAGGTGGATCCTACTAATCTTTTAACCGTGAAAAAATTATTATCTCCACCTCTACTTATGGTGTGGCTAGGATGATTTGGATATGAGTTTTTTTTTTTTTAAATGCTTTAAAATGATCTTTAAAAATAAATGAACGGAGGAAATATAATAAATAAATCACTGTAAGGCTATGTAACTTTGATCTCCTTTGAACCGTTCGTACAACTCAAAGCTCGAGGAGCGTCAGTGCTAATCTTCGAGCGATACGCACCACAGATGGCGTTAGCTGGAAGCGGATTGCGTCGGATTGTGTACTGTGTAACTCAGTAGGCTAAGCGTACTAGTAAACTAAGTGGGGTCTACTGTGACTTATGTATTTTATCCACTCCGTCCATCCATTTTAATAGATAATTTTATGGCTTGAACCTAAAAACTAAGTATATTCAAATCTAAAATTGACCACATCATAGGAAACAGTGTGAATTGAACATATTCCATTGAAGATTTCTTGGGGACCACTGAAGTTTTGGATCAAGCTTGTATTTGTGTTTTCCCTTCATACATATCTTTGTGATCTTATAAACAGGTTGGATGAGAAATAAACATTACTGTGGGCCCTATAAAGGTTTCAACAGTGAAAGTCATTATTCCAACTGTTTCTGATGGTATGGTCTAGTTGATCTTTGTTTATGCTTAAATTTTAGTCTCAACTCCTAAAATAAGATGGAAAAACGGATGAACGGCGTGGATAGACCAGATACGTTAACGGTGGGCCAACGAAGTTTTTCCACGGTGACACGTACCTAGAGGCTAAAGAGCTGTGTAGCTGGTGTTACTGTTAGCCTGTACGTGAAGCTTCGTCAGGAAGCCACAGTCATGAGCTTCTTCAAGAAGTTATATACGTAGCATTTTGAATACTCTGGCAGTGTGATGGATGATACGCAGGCACTTAGAAATTACTGAGAAACTGCATGGCGTACACATAATTCAAAGAAAAACCGTCCAAATTATAGGTTCTATTTTAGATATATCATGAACTAAAATTTACTTCTATCGTGTTATCTGCCTATTAGATTAATGGGAATTTACTGGACGGTTAAAGATGGAAATACCTCCAATGGTATTATTTCAAAAACAAGTATCCACGAATCATAGGACAGGATTGTTCAATCAAATTGGTTTACGGAGAGTAACTCAGTAAAAGGTGGTTCCAAAAATTTGGACGGTTTAGTTGGAGTTAATTCATGCCACATATAACGTATCTTTAAGTGCTCGCGTATCAAGAGTCACACACAGCCAGAGTATCAAATAGCTCCTTTTCCCGTATTCGTTCTTCTCGAGAAATGCTTCACTCGGGTGAGATGAACAGAGGGATTTGCAAGACACCTATCAACAAGGTTCGTATGTAGGAGATCTGGTCCATCCGTCCGGCTCATCAGACCATGGACATGCAATGGCCCAGAAATAAGGTGGGTCCGCTCATTAACTTGGCCGAAATTTTTATTTTTATTTACCATGAGCATGGAAGACGCAACCTATCGTTACACGGCCTGGATTTTGAGACAGAGTAAATTCACATTTTGGACCCGTTTATAAAGGGCGTGGATCTTGTGCACCTACATATTTCAAGTAGGTCCGTATATTAACCAAACACTTTAAATGCACTACATTTGAAAAGAAAGTACGATCAGACGACTCACATATCAGTAATAGGTACTTCGAATAGGCCATCTACAAGCAAAACAGCAAGATCCATGCCAGGCCCTCCGAACACAATCCAGGACGTCTAGCTGGCCTGAGCTTTACTCATTTCATAATGAGTAAACTATTTAGGGCCCGTTTTGAATTTTTTGATTTATTCACACCGTTCATCAGTTTTTCCGTATCAATTTAGGAGTTGATACTAATTTTTAAGCATATCTAATAATCAGGTAGATTATACCATATGAAATAATGAGAATAATAATTTTGATGCTGTTGAAAAAATTAACGATCGGATCTTTATCCAATCCAATCTGCCTCACATTTTCTTACCGAGTCCGACTCAGACCAGATCAAGCCAGCAGAAGATCATATCAAATCGAGTAAGTTGGCTCAGACTCGGTATCAGATCGAGTTCAGATTTAACCATACAAATTTCGTATAAAATCAGGTTGGGCCATCCGATCCGACTCGGTCGGATGCAGGGGTAGTTAACATTGAAGCGTAACCTCTCAGTGGGTGTACGAACAAGCTAACAAAAGAAATATATATAAAAGCATGTTCAAGTGACTAACCAATGATTTTTAAGGGTTGATTTATATGCATAATGTCCGGATGAGACATTATAGTGATGCAACCGATAGGATTTTGGATGTAATCCAATTTCTTAATGTGTATCTCAAACTTCCTTTTTAAGGGGATTTGAGACACCCTCGATTTAATACCCCCAAGTAGTACCAAACAATCTAGAGATAAAATCCATGGTGCCTTACGACCCCTTAGACCGCATTTAACCGTTCCATTCTTTGTTTACTACTCATGACACTGTCTACTATATGTCCACCGATCTGCTGGTGACAGTCATGTTCCACATTCGAGTTTCCGTTCTCTGCTTTTACCTGATCCGCTTTTCCACCTCCCATTGCCTACTGTTACGGTACTCCGGGGGATTATTAGAAATGGTAATTGTTTAAACTTTGAGTTTTTTACCACTGTAAACTCCATCTTTTACCAGGCGGCTTTTCTAAAGACTCCCAAACTTTCCTTCCAAGACTAAACTATTGACCTTTTTTTTTGGACAAAACTACCCCAGTGCTTTTCGAACCTAGTTTCTATAATCATCTCTCTTCTCCACTTATGCATAACCCCAATTTTAAACGAAAATACCATAACCCAAATTTTAAACGAAAATACCCCTGCCTTGGTTGCACCATCCATTTTCCTTAAAACTACGTTCCATGCTTATACCCCTGTCAAGATGAAAATACTTCTGTCAAGATGAAAATGGTACTTCCATCGAAGAAAGCACGTACTACAGGTATATTTTAATAAATTACTCTAAACCTTAAATCAAAAAATAAAAATAAAAATTATTGTGGGCCATTGAAGTTTTGGATCAAGCTTGTATCCTTGTTTTCCATTCATCTATGTCTACATCATCCTATGAACATGATGGATGTCAAATAAAATATCACTGTGGGACCTCGCTAGGTTTCAACGGTGGAAATGATTATCCCCACTGTTTCTTGTGGTATGATCCACTTGATCTTTAGATATGCTACAATTTTTGGCTTAACCCCTTTAATTAAATGGGAAAATGGATGGACATCATGGATAGTCCACATACCCAACTCAGTTTACTCAGTACGATAAGAACATACTGAGCAATTTGATTTTCAATTTACGAGAGTTCTTGGTCCATTTGACATACTTTTCGGCCAATTTGCTCGAGTAGTTGATGAAATTGCTGGTGTATAATTGGTGAAATTGCCCCAGCAATTAATGAAATTGACAGAGACATCATAAAAAAATGACCAGGAGCTTTCACAAATTGATGTAATGCTTTCATGAACTGCTCGGTCAATTTCCTTAAAGTACTCATTGAACTTCATGTGAAGTTCGATCAATTACATGTTAGGCTCATTTAATTTAATTTGAAGCTCACTCAATTTGAAGTTATCCTCACTTAATTTCATGTGAAGCTCACTCAATTTCAAGTTACCTTTGCTCAATGTCATGTTAGCCTCGCTCAATTTTATGTTTACCTTACTCAATTTCAAGTTAGGCTCATTCAATTTCATTTGAAGCTCGCTCAATTTCATGTTTGGTTTGCACAATTTCAAGTTAGCCTCGCTCAATTTCATGTTAGGCTTATTCAATTTCATTTGAAGCTCACTTAATTTCATGTTAGCCTCGCTCAATTTAATGTTTTGTCTCTCAATTTCAAGTTAGGCTCGTTCAATTTCATTTGAAGCTCGCTTAATTTAATGTTTTCTTCGCTCAATTTCATGTTTTCCTCACTCAATTTCAAGGTAGGCTCATTCAATTTCATTTGAAGCTCGCTTAATTTCATGTTTTTCCCGCTCAATTTTAAGTTAGACTTGTTCAATTTCATTTGAAGCTCGCTCAACTTCTTGTTTGTCTCACTCAATTTTATGTTAGCCTTGTTCAATTTCATTTAAAGCTCGCTCAATTATTTCATGTTTGCCTAGCTCAATTTCAAGTTAGGCTCATTCAATTTCCCTTGAGGCTCGCTCGATTTCATGTTTGCCTTGCTCAATTTCATGTTAGGCTCGTTCAATTTCATTTGAAGCTCGCTCAATTTCACGTTTTTGTCACTCAATTTCAAGTTGGCCTCGCTCAATTTCATTTTAGGCTCATTCAATGTCATTTGAAGCTCGCTCAATTTCATGTTAGCCTTGCTCAATGTCAAGTTAGGCTCATTCAATTTCAAGTTAGCCTCGCTCAAGTTCATATTAGGCTCGTTTAATTTCATGTTAATCTCGCTCAATTTCATTTGAAGCTCGCTCATGTTTGCCTCGCTCAATTTCAAGTTAGCCTCGCTCAATTTCATGTTAGGCTTATTTAATGTCATTTGAAGCTTGATCAATTTCATGTTATCCTCGCTCAATTTCCTTTAAAGCTTGTTCAATTTTAAGTTAGCCTCGCTCAATTTCATGTTAGGCTCGTTCAATTTCATTTGAAGTTCACTTAATTTTCAGTTAGCCTTGCTCAAGTATGTTAGGTTCGCTCAATTTCCTTTAACGCTCACTTATGTTTTGCCTCGCTCGATTTCAGGTTAGCCTCGCTCAATTTCATGTTAGGCTCTTTCAATTTCAATTGAAGCTCACTCAATTGCATGTTATCCTTGCTCAATTTTCTTTGAAGCACGCTCAATTTTAAGTTACCCTCACATATTTTCATAAGCTTGTTCAATTTCATTTGATGCTCGTTCAAATTGATGTTAGCCTCGCTCAGTTTTATGTTAGCCTCACTCAATTTCATGTTAGCCTCGCTCAATTTCAAGTTAGGCTCATTCAATTTCATGTTAGGCTCGTTCTATTTCCTTTGAGGCTTGCTCAATTTCATGTTAGCCTTGCTCAATTTCATTTGAAGCTTACTCAATTTCATGTTTGCCTCGCTCAATTTTACTTGAGGCTCGTTCAGTTTCATTTGAAGCTCGCTTAAATTCATTGAATGCTTGAATGATATAAATTATTTCTGATTTTTTACACTATGCTTCACAAAATTAACTATTAAATTTTATTTTTGATATGTTTTGCAATTCATTCTTGTAGGCGACGATTCTTTTGCTGGATTCCCAAACCCATCATCCGAGTGTTCACTAAAATGGTGGTTTGATACGGTGAGGTGTGGGTTGGAGAAGCAGGATAGTCAGCTAAATCTTTTTAGGCAATCCCCATTTTCTTTTTTTTTTATTGCACATTTCATCTTTTAGATTTATAGGAGCTTTATTTCACCTTCTTTTTGTAAGATATAAAGGTGATCTTGTGTTTAAGATACGGGGGACACCTTTGAAATTCACAGAGATGGACTTCACCATTATAATGGGGCTTAAGACTGGAGAGCTTACTATACCGAAAATTCATCCCATTACAAAGACAATAAGAGATAAGTACTTTAAAGAATATCTAATTTTAAAGAAACATTTAAGAGAGGTGTTTGAAAAAATAGTTGACACCAATAAGCATAAAGATGTTGTGAAGGTTGCCCTAAATATGTGTGTAGAGTGGTTTATTAGGGGAACTTGCTCACAACCCCAAGTATAGGGTCGCGATGCAGTAATAATCTCGGTGAGACCGAGGTCGAATCCACGTGGACTAATCTCGTGAGTAATTCTGAAAGAAACTAGAAGTAGAACTAGAAGAAGATGTGAATCTAAACCTAGAAGTATAGAGAAAATAATTATAAATTATTTAACTAAAACTTGAAAATTCGAAGGTGGGAACTAGGGTTTCCAAGGATCCACTTGTAGAGATCAGAGATATCTATATTTGATTTAAGAACACAATTAGAATCAGAGTCCTATCTTATCTAGTTGAAAGATATCTCAGTAAAACCAAATCTAAACTTCCGTTGACCTAATTTTCAATGGATGAGAGGTGTGAGAACTAGAAGTGATTCTATCACAAAACCATGCCCAGGAGACAATGGCTCACAATAAGATGTACCAATCTCATAACCATACATAAGAGAATTATGAAGATTAGAAGAGATTCTATCATCCAACCATGCCCAAGGGATGATGGTGAACGATAGAATTTTCTAATTTCACAATCTCAAAACATAAAAAGAGATACTCAAAGCTATCACAAATTTATTATAATTTGAGTCACAACAAACCATTAAAAACTAAAAGTATTTCTTAAATATCAAACTTGAATTAAAGAGAGTTCAACTTAAACATGAATCAAAGCAATAGAAAACATCCCATCATGCTACAAGCTTCACTTCTTAACCCTAACCAAAAGGTTTAGTTAATCATAGACATGATTGGATCTAAAACCCTAGAAGAAAGCATGAAAACTAAGAAAGGAAGAAGAAGAACGCTTGACGATGGCTCTCTATGCTTTTGCTCCACTCCTCAAACCCTAGATAATGCCCAGGGTCGTCTTGGGGACTCCTATTTATAATTGTGCAACACCTCCTTTCGCACCTCTTTGGAAAAAATTGAAAACTACCTCAAATTCTACGTAACTTCACGCGATCCGTTTGATGACATCGAACATGCTTCGATGTCATCGAAGGTATCTTTTATGCATGCTTTTTCTGCGCTTTTGTAGCTTTATCTAAATTCTATAACCTTCGATGTCATCGAGCATTGTTCGAGGAATCGATAATGTGCCCAAAACAGTCTAGAGAATTAATCCAATTTCTTCAATAAATTCGATGTCATTGAAGAGACCTTCGATGTGATCGAGTAGGTCTTCGATGTTATCAAGGAGTGCTTTAAGTAATCGAAAATGATGCCCAATGTCCAGCAAGTTTTGCTAAAATTTCACAAAAAATTTGATGTCATCGAGGAGGCATTTGATGTCATTGAGCAGAGCTTCAAGTCATCGAACAAGTTCTTGAGTCATCGAAAAATGTTTTCAATTTGTTTAGTGACTAACTCAATTTTTCTTCATAAATTTGATGTCATCAACCTATGTTTGATGTCATCGAATGGTAGCTTTGATGTCATTGAATGGTGATCGATGACACAATCAGTGTGAATTCTGCACTTATTTTTTTGACTTCGTTCCTTCTTCACTTAGTTTTCTTGAATCTTGGGACCTTGAAATCTTCAATCTTTATCTCTAAAGATTCATTCTTTGCCTTGGTGATCTTTGAGCGTCAAATCCATGCTTTTAGCACCTTTTCCCATCCAAGCTCTTAAATCCACCTTACAACACAAACATGAGTAAAATAGGACATTAAACAGTATCATGTTCATAAAACCAAGATATAAATGGGGTCCAATATACAATATTTGACCCTCGATAGAACTGACACCAAAATCATGTGTAACATAGATTATATTGACCTAGTTGACTCTATAAAAGACTTCTATAGCTATCCTTGGGGTAGATTGACCCTCTACATAATGTCCTAAGGGGTCAAAGCTGCTGTGATGGTGTTGAGGCATAAAAAAATATTCTTTGTATTGCATGAGTTGAAACCCTCCTGTGGTGCACCTTTGGATAAGCGCACCAGTCTCCATCTTTGTTGTGCACCATTTGGTATGAAGGAGGAAGTGGTTGTGCACCACCTTGAATGAAGGACAATTATGTCTTGTCTTGAATGAAGGATGGTTGGGCATTACATTGCTTAAATGAAGGACAGTTGTGTGTTGCCTTGTATGAAGGCAGAAGTGGTTGAACACCACTATTTAAGGAGGGTTGGATGTTGTCTTATATGAAGGGAAAGTGGTTCTGCGTCATTATTTGAGGAGTCCCTGACATGTTGTCTGAAGGGAGAGTGGTTGAAGACCACTATTTAAGGAGGAGGGATGGACGTTGCCTTATGTGAAGGGAGAAGTGGTGGAACACCACTAGTTAAGGAAGAAGGTTGGGGGGAGAAATGTTGTCGTCCACCCCTCCTCAGGAAATGGTGTTGAACACCACTATTTAAGGAGGGGAGGAGCCTATGAGGTCTATAAATACTCCTCCCCTCTCCTCATTTGAAGCAAGATGGAAGCTAGGAGGAGAATGTTGTCCGCCCCTCTAGGAAAGCTGTTGTGCGCATTTTGAGTGGAGAAGGAATGAGGGTTGTGGGCATTTTAAATGGAGAAAGAATAGGAGAGGTTGTGCGATGGTCTCTTATCCTAAGACCAAGCTTTGTGCACCACTTTACATGGCCCTTGTCCTAAGAGGTTATTTTGTGCGCCACTTTACATGGGCACTTATCCTAAAGGATGGCTTATGTGAAACTTCTCAAGGAGTGCTTGTGCGCACTGGTCCTAAAGGATGAAGGATGGCTTTGTGCGCCACTTTATATGCTGCACTTGTCTTGAAGGATGGCTTTTGCGCCACTTCTCAAGGAGCTTGTGCTCTCCTTGACTAAGAGGAAGCCCTTTGCGCCACTATTCAAGGAGGTTGTGCGCTCCTTGTTTGAAAGGAAGCCCTCTACGCCACTATTAGAGGAACTCTTATTGTGCGCTCCATGCTTCCCCCTGATCCACTCATGTTGTGCACTCCCTGCCTTCAGAGAAAGCTTGTGCACTTCCACCTTCAGAGAAAGCTTGTGCGCTCCCACCTTCAGACAGATAACCTCCACATGTGTGGGAGGTCTATAAATACTCCGCTCTCATCTTCATTTGGAGAAGGCAGTGAGAGAGTGAAGCGAGAAAGAGAAGTGAGAGAAGACAGAAATTGGAGAGTCTTAAGGGGCTTTGTAACGCCCGGGAAAAATCCGTACTTGGACTCGAGTACCAACTCGACCAGAAATCGCGTAGAATTAATTCCTTTAGAAAATAAGAGTAAGTTAGCTAGCGCAACGCTAGAGTAGCTGAGAAATATTTCCTGATCACTTTAAATACGTTCTACAAGACCCAAATCGAGTAGAACCAATGACTCTATAATACTCTATAACCTCGGATCAAACTCTAAGCAGGTTTGTTCTCTGGACCATCTTGAAACTTTGTATTGGATCTAGACCGCGCGTCGAAAGTCTGATACCTACTATCTTAGACCGTTAGAACTGCCTAGCTGTACTTGACAATTATTTCAAAAATCAAGTCCAACCGACAATCACGGGCTATTTCATTGAGCCTGGACTGAAGAGGGTAAGAATAGGGACAGATTTGGAATTTAAAATTTAAATCTGGCACACAACTTGACGTGTCAGTATTAAGCATTTTGACCGTCAGAATTCAGCCAGATTACACCCTCGGATCAGGAAAAATTTCTATTTCATATCATGAGACTTGCAGCCCTGATCTACGTGCGGTGACAGCTGAACTGAAAATGGACCGCTACTTGCGATCTACGAACCCTGCTGGACTGAAAACGGGATGTGAGCGACATCTGACATGTGTGAACTTAAGTCCGAACGCGTTCGGCTAGGGGACCACTAGAAATCATCTTTGGATCGAAACAGCCCCGCTTTGGATAAGCATCAAGTGAACTTTGTTCCTGAGCCTGTTTTGGGCATTTTTAGGCTTATAAAAGGGGTTGAAACCCTCACTCCTCTCTCCCATCCGAATTTGAGAAAAACCCTAGATTGGGAGAGAGAAAAGGTGAGAGTTTGTGAGAGAGTGTAGGAGAGAATTTTCCTGCCTTTGTGCCGCCTGTTGCACGTACTTTAGCAACACACTTCAATCACCTGGCCGGTGATTCCTCCACATTTTCAGGTAAGAAATAACCCTAAAAGTTACTGATTTGAGGTTCACTAGGATTCATAGCATGTTAGCTGACGTATCTTATAAATTAGGTTCTCTTATCGCTGTAGACGAAGCGTATACGCTCCGTTCGAATTCACACATCTATAAGAGATAAGGTGAGGATTTTAGACGCTTTGATTGACTGTTTACAACGCTTTCAATGTCATTTAATAGTAGATTATCGACGGCAACGCCGTTTGACATGTACAACATGCCGTCCGTTTCCTGTTTCGTAAACCGGCGAAGAATATGAGATTTAGGGCATTTTAGTCATTTGTAGGAAGTACTGATTTCATGCATATTTTGCTGATGTGATTGACATGATTTATTGTCGCATTAGAATGTTAGGAATGCGTGCATAATTAGTTTGGCGAAGAGATTCACCAAAATGTGCACTTTGGGTCGACATACTATATGTAGACTTAAGTGTGTAGTGTAAGTGTTTGTATAAATGCTTGTATTAGTATGTATTGAATTAAAGGATATTATGAATCAGTTTGAGATTGATTTCTCAATTAATATGCTGACGTAAATGATTTCCTACCTGTTAGCTAAATGCATGATTTCATTATATGTATGAAATGCATGTGCTTGATGATTTACTTAAGTTGTATATTATAACATGTGTTAACATGCTCACATGGTTGTATTTCATTTCCAATACTCTCATATGATTGCTGATGTGATTTCATAATTGTTTGGGGCTATACTTAGTCCAGGCAGTCGGTAACCGAGAAATTTCGTGGTTGGCTTATCTTTGCCACGAACGACGCGTCGATGAATGCGAGCCGTGTTTTGGAGTTGGCGGCAGTGGTTAGGCCACGCGAAGTATTTTACGCACTTCATGTCGTTCGACTTGAGATGCGATCGCGCTAGTCGAGCCCGTCAAGTAACCCGACTGGCCGTTGTATGTTCACCCTGTATGAGTCATAACTGCTTGAACCTAGGGTACTGAACTTACCATTGTAAACCCTGTTAACCATGGTACCTTGATCCACGAAGACTCATGAGTCGGGCATGGTGGTATGGGACACCGTGGTCGAGCTGTCGGCCTACGCTGGGGCCACAAACCTCCCCGTAGTGACCAGTGAGTACATAGTCTCGTGAGCAGATTATGGTGGTATGGGATACTATATTCTTGCTGTCGGCCTACACTGATCAGGCGACGAGTCCTTTGTAGTGACCGCGAGCGTATTTTGAGTCTACGGGAGGCGACGACCCTTCAGTAGCAGTAGAGTACAGTATGCATGTATTGATAAGGTGATGGGGGAGCGGTGCAACGAGTGCATGCAACAGCCCTGACAGCCCTTGCAGCGACCTACAAAATATACATCGTATGAGATTACTAGGAGTGATGACCCTAGACAGGATCAGTGTTAGGATTGATATAAGAAAAGTACCTTAGTTTCCCAATCCTGCTGTTTGAATGGACTAATAACAACTCGGCAATCATATCACCGTTACATTGCATGTGCCTGGAAGATGTGGAGCACTGAGCAGGATGCACGCATGCCGTGGGCGTTAGATGGTGTCGTATGAGGGAGAACGTCGGTGAGGGCATCCATCATGTCATGTTATATTGCATTAACAACAGTATTAGGATTGTCTGATTTACTGCTTTACTATTATCGCATGATTGATTTGTGAACATGCTAATCTTTGCTCTATGATTCCACTGAGTTGATCACTCATTCCCACGTTACGGGAAGGTATTTGCAACACCCACCAGACCCTGTCTTAGATGCAGGTGATGCAGAGATCCAGGAGGCAGAGCTAGACTACGATGAGGACTAGGACGAGTTCTCATACATGCAGTACCATGATGGCTTTGCTTAGGTGACCTGGATTGACGGGACTCTTCAGTGGGACTATTTTGAACATTTTATTTTGGTTTATTTACATGTATATGAGACTCAGTGATGTATTCATACTTTAGTGACAGTCGAGATCTACTTTGTTTTTCCATACAGTGATATATATATTGTTTAGTCTTCCGCTTGCTTTTATCACCGGATCTGGAGTATGAATTGCAGTTTTGGTATACTTTTACTCATGTGAATGCTTTAACTCAGACAACATTGAATCATAATCATTTTTGTTGCATAAGTGACGGTCTGGAACTCTGGAGTTGAGTTTATACACGACCCCCGATTTTCAGGGTGTTACAAGTTGGTATCAGAGCGTGAATAAGAGTATACTGGGCCTGGGTTATGGTCTCGCGACATACGCTGTCATTTCCTTTGACTTAGGTGGGTGCGAGAAGGGTCTAGAAATATTGTAGGATCGCAGATTCGCCAATAGGCGAAGACTACTCATATCGATCACGCGATCGAGTTCGTAACGCATCTAGGGTCGCATGAAGCGACCTGAATAGCTCCTAGGTTGTAGGTAGGTGGGTTGAGACATTCTCTGAACGATTCTAAACCCGTAAATGTGAAACCTTAGGCTGTGGGACAACCACAACCCCTGTATACAATCGCCAGGGCTTAAAAATCCCGTTTCACCTAAAATCTTCAAAATTCTTCCTCTCACCATTCCATTCTTCAATTATTTCTTATCCTTTTCATGTTAGGCATCAATCCTAATGTGAAAATAACATAAAATCATACTTTATAAAATTTTATGGTGAATAGTAAAATTTCATGAAAAATGGCCATAAGGCCATTCTAACTTTACTTTCTTTAGCAAATAATAGTCTAGATGGATGCACTAGCTCCTTCTACCCCAAAATAATGTGCTGCATGATAGGATTTTGTATTCAGAATTACAGATTGGCCCCAGAAATCCCTGAACACATGTTTGGGCCTATATAGGTCAATATACAATGAACTAAGGTAGGGCCCATAGTTATTTGGGGTCCCTGGACAATGGGGGACCATACCCATGTGGTCCCACCGCCCGACCAGAGAGATGGTCGGCGATGCATCGCCGGCCACTGTGGCCCACTTGATGTATGGTTTGGGATTTGGGGGTATTTTGGGTAATATTCACCCCCCAGGTGAGGTTCGACCATAGAAAACCCCAAATAGGGGTACATCTTTCACAAATCGCCCCATTCCAAGCCCCATTCTCATTTTTCAGCTGCCCTAACCCAAAACCGTGGTTCTAAACCACTCCCAAATCCATCCTTGGCCAAAAACGACCACACCCCATCGTTCTATTGAAGTTTTCTGCCTTCCCTCTTCATGATCTCGTTGTTGGAGCTCTTAAAATCTTCAAATCGAGCTGAAATCATGAGATGCTCCATTCCCCTTTTTCATTTTCATTTCTTTCTAAAAATACATTCTAGGGAAGCTTGAAGCATCCCTCTACGACACCTAGATCTCTCTTTTCCAGTTTGGAAAGCCATTTTCTTGTATTTTCTCCATTTTTCATGGCTTTTGTTGAAGCCATTTTCGGCCTTTTGTCACTCTCCACCATCCTATCTTTGATGGGTAAAAGAAAGACCGCAGCAGATGAGGCTGGGCCAAGTCGCCCTGCTCAATCGAGAAGGTCGTGGGGTGGTGCGGCAAGTTCGAGCGCCGTCGTAAGTCCAACCACAGCCCGAGAGTTCCATATAAAGCGAGATATGGATCCCCATACTCAACTTGGGCGAGTGATTCTAGCAGAGATGTCTCACGGCCAATACACTGACCATAAAGTGTTGTTTGAGTCGGACGTGGAAGGACGACTATTCGGTAAATTTCTATTGTTCGAGCGCATTGAAGCTGCGCAATGGGGTCCGATCTTTGAAGCTCGTGCTCGTGCCAATGTGAGCACCGTTCGTGCCTTCTACGCTCGTATCCAGAATCCTACCTTGGACCTATTGCAGTTTAAAATTCCTTATGGTAGAGACCGGATGGCTACGATCGATGTTCGGTTGATTGTGCGACTTCTGAACGTGCCCCTTGGTGATGTTCATCCTAGTGAGAAGAATCTGAGGAGTAGGCATGAGCGAGATCGCCGTACCAGGTTCCTGTGCGGTAAACTGGTTCCATGGTAGCCTAATAATAGCCTCAAGGTGACTTATATGTCTGATGATTTGTGCCTGCTGCACCACGTTTGCACGTTCAACGTGTATCCCAGGTCGACAAATTGCATCGAGTGTACGCGTCTTATGGTTGATTTCCTGTATCTGGTGGCCCAGGGAGAGAATGTGTGTATGACCACTTTCATCTTGCCACAGATTATCCTCATAGCTAAATCAAGAAGAATGTCAGAATCACTTCCTTTTGCCAACTCATATGCAAGATCGCGCTTGAGTTTGCTTACAGACTTGGGCCGGAGTTTCCAGTTCCGATCCATAGCATTGATGAGTCTACTATGGTTAAGATGAAGATCAGGTCTCAGTACCGTGAGAATCAGCTTGAGGAGGATAGCGAGGATGACTTTGATGATGAAGAGGATCCAAGTGAAGAAGAAACTGGTGCAGAAGTTAAGGAAGAAGTCCAGGAAGAGGTAGAAGAGGAGGCTCAGGATACAGATGAGAGCCCTCCTCCTTCTGCACAGGCTACTAGTGAAGATCGCATTGCTCGAATTGAGGAGAGCCAGATCACTTTGCGAAGGAAAGTTCAGGAACTTCGTGCTGAAGTCGAGGATGCCAAGGCCATTACGAAGAGAAAATTTGACAAGGTGACTCGTACCTTGAAGGCGATCCTGTGCTGCTTGCAGGATAAGGGTGCTCCTCCTCCGTCACCCGACTCAGATTAGTGATGCGATCTTTGATGTTGTTGTTAGTAGTTAGTCATTTCCTATTTTATGTTTTGTAAGCCTGATAAGGATAGTTGTTTACTTATGTTGCTGTTGTATCTTTAACTGCCTTAGTTCCCATGTATTTCTTGTCATGATGCTTGTAAGGACATATCTCCTGTATTGTGACAATTTTGATTAAATGAAATGCATGGAATGCCTTTGACTCTTAATGTGAATGATTGTGGTGTGTTTGTGCTATTGAGACTGACAAGGTTGCACCCTATTTTGAATATAGGGAATGCCGTCAAAGGCTACATGGAGCGCAGCTCGGCTTACATTGAGTGAGCTTATGGATCAGGCTCCTTCGCAGTCTGATGCACATGTGGACCCTGCTGTGGGCCCGATTCCTGAGACAGTGCGTGCATCTCAGCCTATTACTGGTCCTACAGTTGGACCACCGCCGTTCACACCGCTCATCAGAGAGCCTTACCGTGCGTCTTCTTCGACGTAGTACATGCCACAGCCTGCTCCACCTCCAGACAGATTTGAGCAGATGATGGCCATGATGCAGCAGTAGCAGCAGCTCCTGACTATTATTGTGGGGACATTAGCCCAGGGTGGGAGTGTGCCTCCACCCGCACTACCTGCGCATCCAGCTGAGGATGCTGATACATATGCCCAGGATGAGGGCATGACTCATCCTGTACCACCTGCTTACCCTGCGGGGAATGCCGCAGATACACGGGGCTTGTTAGACCAATTCCAGCGCTTACGACCTCCCACTTTTATGGGTTCTCATAGACTCGAAGAGGCCGAGTATTAGATCAACCGTGTGTCGAAGATACTGCGGATGCTTCATTGTATAGAGGCCGAGCAAGTAGAGTTGGCTATGTTCCTGTTTGAGCGAAAGGCCAGCTTGTGGTAGGACAGCATATTACGGACCGTCGCCGCCGATTACGTATGGACATGGGCAACGTTTGAGTTCCGCTTCCACGAGAAGTATTACTCCCGTACGTATAGGCATGACCGGGAGAATGAGTTTCTCCGCCTCAGACAGGGAGCCATGATAGTCACGGAGTATGAGCATCGGTTCACGGAGTTGGGCAGATACGTCCCGACTATTTTAGCTGATGAGCAGATGCGCATACGGCGCTTTTCAGAGGTTTTGCGACCGAATATTCGGTGGAAGATGTGCTGCGTGAGCATTCCCTCCTATGCGGAGTTGATTCACATGTCCATGCGGGCAGAGAAGGATGTGGATCGTCTTACCCGATCTCGTGGCCCTGTTGCTCCTAGGCCACGACCAGAGTTGCCAGATAGGCCCTTTGCGAGCAAGAGGCCTCGCGCCGACCCTCCTACTCGGGCTACAGCGCCAGCACCACCGTTTCGGTGCCCCGAGTTATCATGTACATACTGCGGGAGGTCAGGCCATTCAGCGCAGAGTTGTTTTCCTCGGATGCGGGATAGTGGGTTCTCGCCGCCGCAAAAGATCGACCGTGCACGTCCACAGGCAATATCAGCACCGCCTATACGGTTGGATCCTGCGCACCCTTCCTTCAGACCTCCGGTATAGCAGATCAGGCAGCCTCCACGGCCCATGGCGCAGTGGCCGAACCGGCCACAGCAGGCACGGGTTCATGCATTGACAACTGAGGCAGCTACGACACAGACTTCTCAGCATTCAGCCTTCGAGGTCACTGCCCACATTGGAGGTATTCCTATTCTCGTGATGGTGGACACTGGATCCACAATTTTTTTGATATCATGTGCCATAGTCAAACGCATTGGGTTACAGACTATTACTATGGATAGGGTGCGAGTCCTTGCAGCTCATGGGGATTATTCAGATGTCACCCAGATGTGTGAAGGCTGTTTGGTGGATCTAGGGGGCAAGACGATGGCTCTAGATCTTGTCGTCGACCCTTCTCTGGTTTATCTCGACGTCATTCTTGGCATGGACTGGTTGACTGCAGCGAGGACCGAGATTGACTGCGAGACTCGTATAGTGACAGCCTACGAGCCAGAGGGTGCATCCTTCACATTTTCAGTGCAGGTAAATCTCCCCTTCTGCATACTTAGTTACACTACCTTACTGCGAGACGCTGGTGCCCAGATACTTGAGCATACGCCAGTCGTTTGTGAGTTTGGGGATCTGTTCAGGAAGATCCTTGGTTTGCCGCCCCGACGAGAGATTGATTTCACTATCGATCTGGTTCCTGGTTCCACGCCCGTCTCACTGCCGATGTATCGCATGACACCGTGTGAGATGGAGGAGTTGAGGACGCAGATTGATGGTCTGCTGGAGCTTAGCCTTATACGGCCTAGTGTGTCTCCTTGGGGAGCACCGGTCTTGTTCATGAGGAAGAAGGACGGTTCGATGCGATTGTGTATTGATTATCTCAGGCTGAACCAGATCACGGTGAAAAACAAGTACCCTTTACCTAGGATCGATGACTTGTTTGATCAGTTGAGAGGAGCGCAGTACTTCTCGAAGATTGATCTTCAGTCAGGATATCATCAGTTGCGCGTCAGGGATGAGGACGTGCAGAAGACAGCATTCAGGACCAGCTTTGGCCACTACGAGTTCCTTGTGATGTCGTTCAGTCTCACGAACGCACCAACCGTGTTCATGGATCTGATGAACCGGATATTTTGGCCTTTCCTCTATCAATTCGTCGTTGTTTTCATTGACGACATTTTGATATACTCCAGGAGTCGAGAGGAGCATGAGGAGCACTTGCGCTTGGTCCTGGATACGCTCAGACAGCATCAGTTGTTCGCACAGTACAAGAAGTGCAACTTCTGAAAGCAGGAAGTGAAGTTTCTGCGACACATGGTGTCCAAGGATGGCATGGCAGTTGACCTGTCTAAGGTAGCTGCGGTGCAGGACTAGGAGCAGCCTGGTTCTGTCACTGAGGTGAGGAGTTTCTTAGGTCTCGCTGGCTACTATCGGCGCTTCATACAGGACTTCTCGAAGATCGCGAGACCTTTATCTCAGTTGACACGGAAGGACGTGAAGTTCGCCTGGAATGACCAGACGGAGTCAGCTTTTCAGGAGCTGAAGGACAGACTTACTTCCGCCCCTGTGCTAGTATTGCCAGAGCAAGGGGTTCGATATACTATATACACTGACGCGTCTAGCATTGGTCTGGGTTGTGTCCTTATGCAGAGGGACAGGGTAATTTCGTATGCCTCGAGACAATTAAAGAAGCACGAGGAGAATTACCCTACACACGACCTAGAGTTGGCAGCCGTCATATTCGCACCGATACTTTGGAGACATTACCTCTATGGAGAGGAGTTCGAGCTCTTTTGCTACCACAAGAGCCTCAAGTACATATTCACGCAGCGAGACTTGAATATGAGGCAGCGGCGATGGATGGAGACGTTGAAGGACTTCAAGTTTGAAGTCTCTTACCATCCTGGGAAGGCGAACCTTGTGGCAGACGCGTTGAGCCGCAAGAAGGCGATAGAGTTTGCGGCTCCGCTGATGGTTGCTGAGTGGGATATGGTTAAGTTTTTACGAGACTTTGAGCAGAAACTCACCGTAGAGGAACCGTATGAGTTCATCGTACATGTACAGGTGCGATCTCAGATCGATGACCGGGTCATCGAGGCGCAGAGGGACGATGCGCATCTGACTAAGCTTCGAGAGCAGGCCAGTGATGATGTAGATGCCGAGTGGCGAGTTGGTATAGATGGGGGCTTACGTTATCGTGGCCGCCTATGCGTCCCAGATGTCCCTGACTTGAGACGAGAGATTCTCGAGGCTGCGCACTGTACCAGACTCGCGATGCATCCAGGCAGTACGAAGATGTATTGCGATGTGAAGAGGACTTATTGGTGGGAAGGTATGAAGACCCACATAGCAGAGTTCGTGTCCCTTTGTCTCACTTGTCAGCAGGTGAAGGCAGAGCATCACTGACCACCTGGACTTTTGCAGCCTATGCCGGCAGAGTGAAAGTGGGATTTCATTTTCATGGACTTCATTTCTGGGCTGCCGAAGACGAGGAAGGGACATGATTCCATTTGGGTGATCGTCGATCGCCTGATGAAGTCGGCGCACTTCCTACCGATCAGAGTTACGAACTCTGCAGACGAGTTGGCTAGACTGTACATCAGAGAGATTGTGCGTCTGCATAGAGTTCCATTGGAGATCGTGTCGGACAGAGACACGGGGTTCACTTCTATTTTCTGGACTCGCATTCAGGAGGCTATGGGTATGAAGTTGAAGTTTAGTACTGCTTTTCACCCACAGACGGACGGATAGACAGAGCGGGTGAACCGGATTTTAGAGGATATGTTGCGAGCTTGCGCATTGGACTTCAAGGATAGTTGGGATGATTGTCTTGCATATGCGGAGTTTGCGTACAACAACAGCTTTCAGGCGAGTATCGGTATGGCACCTTACGACGCACTGTATGGGCGACCTTGTCGCGCACCGCATTGCTGGGCTGAGGTCGGTGAGCGTAGCTTGATTGGCCCAGAGTTAGTGCAGGCGACGTCAGAGAAGATTGATATTATTAGACGTCGGCTTCTCACAGCGCAGAGCAGACAGAAGAGTTATGCCGATACGAGACGACGTCCGCTTGAGTTCACAGTTGGGGATCATGTGTTTTTACGAGTTTCCCCTATGAAGGGAGTCCTTCGGTTCGGGAAGAAGGGGAACCTGGCACCGCGATTCATTGGTCCATTCCAGATCCTCGATCGTGTGGGAACAGTGGCTTACCGATTAGCTTTACCCACGCCTCTCGCGAGCGTTCACAACGTATTTCATGTTTCTATGCTGAAGAAGTACGTTTCTGATCCTTCCCATATCATTAGATGGGAGCAGGTGCAGTTAGGAGAGGATGTTACATATATCCTGCGACCGACACGTATCCTGGACAGGAAGGAGCAGGTACTGCGTAGCAAGGTGATTCCCCTTTTGAAGGTATTGTGGACGCATCACTCTGAGGAAGAGGCTACCTAGGAGACAGAAGCCGAGATCAGAAAGAATTAGCCACAGCTTCTCGAGGAGTACGAAAAGGTATAAATTTTGAGGATGAAATTATTTGTTAAGAAGGGTAGATTGTAACGCCCGGGAAAAATTCGTAGTTGGACTCGAGTACCAACTCGACCAGAAATCGCGTAGAATTAATTCCTTTAGAAAATAAGAGTAAGTTATCTTGTGCAACGCTAGAGTAGCTGGGAAATATTCCCTGATCACTTTAAATACGTTCTACAAGACCCAAATCGAGTAGAACCAATGACTCTATAATTGTAACACCCTGAAAATCGGGGGTCGTGTATAAACTCAACTCCCGAGTTCCAGACCGTCACTTATGCAACAAAAATGGTTATGATTCAATGTTGTCTGATTTAAAGCATTCACATGAGTAAAAGTATACCAAAACTGCAATTCATACTTTAGATCCAGTGATAAAAGCAAGCGGAAGACTAAACAATATATGTATCACTGTATGAAAAAAACAAAGTAATCTCAACTGTCTCCAAAGTATGACTACATCTCTGAGTCTCATATACATGTAAATAGACCAAAAGAATAAGTTCAAAATAGTCCCACTGAAGTCCCCCTCGATCCAGGTCACCTACGGGAAGCCGTCGTGATACTGCATATACGAGAACTCATCCTGGTCCTCGTCAATCTCCGGCTCCACCTCCTGGATCTCGTCGTCACCTGCAACTACAACAAGGTCTGGTGGGTGTTGCAAACACCATCCCGTAACGTGGGAATGAGTGATCAACTCAGTGGAATCATAGAGCAAAGATTAGCATGTTCACAATTCAATCACGCGATAATAGTAAAGCAGTAAATCAGACAATCCTAATACTGTTGTTAATGCAAGATGATATGACGTGATGTATGCCCTCACCGACGATCACCCTCATACGGCAACATCTTACGACCGCGGCATGCCACACTCCCTAGAGTGCTCCACATCTTCCAGGCACATGCAATGCTATGGTGATATGATTACCAAGTTGTTATTAATCCATTCAAACAGCAGGATTGGGAAACTAAGGTACTTCCCTTGTATCAATCCCAACACGGATCCTGTCTAGGGTCGTCACTCCTAGTAATCTCATACGATGTACATTTCGTAGGTCACTGCAAGGGCTGCCAGGGCTGTTGCTCGCACTCGTTGCACCGCTCCCCCATCACCTTATCAATACAGGCCTACTGTACTCTACTGCACGGAAGGGTCGTCGCCTCCCGTGAACTCAGAATACGCTCGCGGTCACTACAAAGGGCTCGTCGCCTGATCAGTGTAGGCCGACAGCTAGAATATAGTGTCCCATACCACCATAATCTGCTCACGAGTCAAGGTGCTCATTGGTCACTACGGGGAGGTTTGTGGCCCCAGCGTAGGCCGACAGCTCGACCACGGTGTCCCATACCACCATGCCCGGCTCATGAGTCTTCGTGGATCAAGGTACCACGGTTAATAGGGTTTACAATGGTAAGTTCAGTACCCTAGGTTCAAGCAGTTATGATACATACAAGGTGAACAAACATCGGCCAGTCGGGTTACTTGACGGGCTCGACTAGCGCGATCGCATCTCGAATTGAACGACATGAAGTGCGTAAAACACTTCGCGTGGCCTAACCACTGCCGCCAACTCTCAACACGAATCACATTCATCGACGCGTCGTTCGTGGCTATGACCAGTCAGCCACGAATTCGCTCGGTTACCGACTGCCTGGACTAAGTCAAGTCCCACACATCTATGGAATTACATTAACACTATAAAAAGGTATTGGAATTGAAATACATCATGTGAGCATGTTAGCACATGTTATAACATTCAACTTAAGCAAATCTTCAAGGCATACTTCCCATGCATATTCAACTTAAGCAAATCCTCAAGTACATACATTCCATGCATGTAATGAAATCATGCATTTTGTCAACATGTAGAAAATCATTTAGGTCAGCATAATAATTGAAAAATCAATCACAAACTATCAAATAACATCATTTAATTCAATACATACTAATACAAGCATTTATACAAACACATACACTACACACTTAAGTCTACATATGGTATGTCGACCCAAAGTGTACAACTAGGCGAATCTCTTCGCCAAACTAATTATGCACGCATTCCTAACTTCCTAATGCGACAACAAACCATGTCAATCACATCAGCAAAATATGAACGTAAACAGTACTTCCTACAAATGACTAAAATGCCCTAAATCTCATATTCTTCGTTAGCTTACGAAACGGGAAACGGAGAGCATTTTGTACATGTCAAACGGCGATGCCGTCAAGAATCTACTATTAAACGACATTGAAAGCATTGGGAACCGTCAATCAAAGCGTCTAAAATCCTCACCTAGTGTCTTGTAGACTCGGGAATTGAAGCGGAGCGTATATGGTTCGTCTACGGCGAGTAAGGAGCCTAATACATAAGATCCATAAGCTACATCGCTATGGAAACAAGGAAAACTCAAATCAACATCTATTTAGGGTTTTTACTTACCTAGGATCGCGGTGGAATCGCCGGGAAAGCGGTAGAGGAGTGTTGCTTAAGCACGTGCAACACGTAGCACAAGTGGCAGGAAGAACTCTCCCACTCTCTCACAATCTCTCACTCTTTTTCTCTCTCCCAAGCTAGGGCTTCTCTCAAATTCGGATGGGAGAGAGGAGTGAAGGTTTCAACCCCTTTTATAGCCTAAAACATTCCCAAAATAGGCTTGGGAACAATGTTTACTTGGTGCCTAACCAAATCGGGGCCGTTTCGGTCCAAAAGAGCATTTCTGGAGGTCCCCTGGCCAAATGCGGTCGGACTTAAGCTCGTGTATACTGGATCTAGCACACATCCAGTTTTCAGACCGGTTGGGTTCCCAGATCGCACGTGGCGGCCCAGTTTCAGTTTAACGGTCACCGCACCAAGATCAGACCTATAAGTCTCGTGATATGTAATAGAAATTTTTCCTGATCCAAGGGTGTAATTTGGCTGTATTCTGACGGTCAGAATGCTCAATACTGATGCGTCAAATTTGTGTGCCAGATTTGAATTTGAAATTCCAACTATGTCCCTATTCACACTCTCTTCGGTCCGGGCTCAATGAAATAGCCTGTGATCGTCAGTTGGACTTGATATTCGAAACGATTGCCAAGCCCAGCTAAGTGGTCATAACGGTCTAAGATGGTAGGCATCTGACTTACGACGCGCGGTCTAGATCCAATACAAAGTTTCAAGGAGGTCTCGAGAACAAACCGGCTTAGAGTTTGATCCGAGGCTTTAGAGCATTATAGCACCCTTGGTTCCACTCGCTTCGGGCCTCGTAGAACGTATTTAAAGTGATCAGGGACCATTTCCCAGCTATTCTAACGTTGCACTAACTAACCTAGTCATATTTTCTAAAGGAATGAATTCTACGAAATTTCGGGTCGAGTTGGTACTCGAGCCCAAGTATGGATTTTTCACGGGCGTTACAATCTACCCCCCTTAACAAATAATTTCGTCCTCGAAATTTTGTACCTTTTCGTACTCCTCGAGAAGCTGTGGGTAGTTCTTTCTGATCTCGGCTTTTGTCTCCCAAGTAGCCTCCTCCTCAGTATGATGCGTCCATAGTACCTTCACAAGGGGAATCACCTTGCTACGCAGTACCTGCTCCTTCCGGTCTAAGATGAGTGTCGGTCGCAGGATATAAGTAACATCCTCTCCTAACTGCACCTGCTCCCATCTGATGATATGAGAAGGATCAGCAACGTACTTCTTCAGCATAGAAACATGAAATACGTTGTGGACGCTCGCGAGGGGCGTGGGTAAAGCCAATCGGTAAGCCACTGCTCCCACACGATCGAGGATCTGAAATGGACCAATGAATCGCGGTGCCAGCTTTCCCTTCTTCCCGAACCGAAGGACTCCCTTCATAGGGGAAACTCGCAAAAACACATGATCCCCGACTGTGAACTCTAGTGGTCTCCGTCTCATATCGGCGTAGCTCTTCTGTCTGCTCTGCGCTGTAAGAAGCCGACGTCGAATAATATTAATCTTCTCTGACGTCGCCTGCACCAACTCCGGGCCAATCAAGCTGCGCTCACCGACCTCTAACCAGCAATGCGGTGCGCGACAAGGTCGCCCATACAGCGCCTCATAAGGTGCCATGCCGATACTCGCCTGGAAGCTATTGTTGTACGCAAACTCCGCATATGCAAGACAGTCATCCCAACTGTCCTTGAAGTCCAATGCGCAAGCTCGCAACATGTCCTCCAGGATCTGGTTCACTCGCTCCTTCTGTCCGTCCGTCTGTGGGTGGAAGGCAGTACTGAACTTCAACTTCACACCCATAGCCTCCTGAATGCGAGTCCAGAAAATAGAAGTGAACCGCGTGTCTCTGTCCGACACGATCTCCAACGAAACTCCATGCAGACGCACGATCTCTCTAATATACAATCTAGCCAGCTCGTCTGCAGAGTTCGTGACTCTGATCGGTAGGAAGTGCGCCGACTTCGTCAATCGGTCGACGATCACCCAAATGGAATCGTGCCCCTTCCTCGTCTTCGGAAACCCAGAAATGAAGTCCATGGAAATGAAATCCCACTTCCACTCTGCAATCGGCATAGGCTGCAAAAGTCCAGGTGGTCGGCGATGCTCTGCCTTCACCTGCTGACAAGTGAGACAACGGGACACGAACTCAGCAATGTGGGTCTTCATACCTTCCCACCAATACGTCCTCTTCACGTCACGATACGTCTTCGTGCTGCCAGGATGCATCGCGAGTCTAGTAGAATGCGCAGCCTCGAGAATCTCTCGTCTCAAGTCAGGGACATCAGGAACGCATAGGCGGCCACGGTAACGTAAGCCCCCATCCATACCAACTCGCCAGTCGGCGTCAGCATCATCACTGGCCTGCTCTTGAAGCTCAGTAAGATGCGCGTCGTCCCTCTGCGCCTCGATGACACGGTCATCGATCTGAGATCGCACCTGTACATGTGCGATGAACTCAAATGGCTCCTCTACGGTGAGTTTCTGCTCAAAGTCTAGCAAAAACTCCACCATATCCCACTCGGCAACCATCAGAGGAGCCGCAAACTCTATCGCCTTCTTGCGGCTCAACGCATCAGCCACAAGGTTCGCCTTCCCAGGATGGTAAGAGACTTCAAACTTGAAGTCCTTCAGCGTCTCCATCCATCGCCGCTGCCTCATATTCAAGTCCCGCTGCGTGAATATGTACTTGAGGCTCTTGTGGTCGCAAAAGAGCTCGAACTCCTCTCCGTAGAGGTAATGTCTCCAGAGTCTCAGTGCGAATATAACGGCTGCCAACTCCAGGTCGTGTGTAGGGTAATTCTCCTCGTGCTTCCTTAATTGTCTCGAGGCATACGAAATTACCCTGTCCCTCTGCATAAGGACACAACCCAAACCAACGCTAGACGCGTCAGTGTATATAGTGTATTTAACCCCTTGCTCTGGCAATACTAGCACAGGGGCGGACGTAAGTCTGTCCTTCAGCTCCTGAAAAGCTGACTCCGCCTTATCATTCCAGGCGAACTTCACGTCCTTCCGTGTCAACTGAGATAAGGGTCTCGCGATCTTCGAGAAATCCTGAATGAAGCGCCGATAGTAGCCAGCGAGACCCAAGAAACTCCTCACCTCAGTGACAGAACCAGGCTGCTCCCAGTCCTGCACCGCAGCTACCTTAGACAGGTCAACTGCCATGCCATCCTTGGACACCACGTGTCCCAGAAACTTCACCTCCTGCTTCCAGAAGTCGCACTTCTTATACTGTGCGAACAACTGATGCTGTCTGAGCGTATCAAGGAC
The DNA here is from genome assembly GCA_037074715.1 of Magnolia kwangsiensis. NCBI lineage: Eukaryota > Viridiplantae > Streptophyta > Magnoliopsida > Magnoliales > Magnoliaceae > Magnolia > Magnolia kwangsiensis. Next base: position 46,184,102 of record CM073586.1, on the reverse strand, counting down.
CAAACGCAAGTGCTCCTCATGCTCCTCTCGACTCCTAGAGTATACCAAAATGTCGTCGATGAAGACAACGACGAATCGATAGAGGAAAGGCCGCAATACCCGGTTCATCAGATCCATGAACACGGCCGGTGCGTTCGTGAGACCGAACGACATCACAAGGAACTCGTAATGACCAAAACTGGTCCTGAATGCTGTCTTCTGCACGTCCTCATCTCTGACGCGCAGCTGATGATATCCTGACTGAAGATCAATCTTCGAGAAGTACTGCGCTCCTCTCAACTGATCAAACAAGTCATCGATCCTGGGCAAAGGGTACTTGTTCTTCACCGTGAGCTGGTTCAGCCTGCGATAATCAATACACAATCGCAGCGAACCATCCTTCTTCTTCACGAACAAGACCGGTGCTCCCCAAGGAGACACGCTAGGCCGTATAAAGCCAAGCTCTAGCAGGCCATCAATCTGCGTCCTCAACTCCTCCATCTCACATGGTGCCATGCGATACGTCGGCAGTGAGACGAGTGTAGAACCAGGAATCAGATCGATAGTGAAATCGATCTCACGTCGGGGCGGCAAACCAGGGATCTTCCTGAATAGATCCCCGAACTCAGAAACAACTGGCGTCTGCTCAAGTACCTGGGCACCAGCGTCGCGCAATAGAGTGGCGTAGCTAAGTATACGGAAAGGAAGATTTACCCGCACTGAAAATGTGAAAGGCGTGCCCTCAGGCTCGTACACCGTCACCACACGAGCCTCGCAGTCAATCTCGGCTCTCGCTGCAGTCAACCAGTCCATGCCAAGAATGACGTCGAGATATACGAGCGAGGGATCGACGACCAGATCAAGAGTCATCGTCCTGCCTCCCAGATCAACTAAACAACCCTCACACATCTGGGTGACATCCGAATAATCTCCATGAGCTGCAAGGACTCGCACGCTATCCATAGTGATAGTCTGCAACCCAAGACGTCTGACTACGGCACGCGATATCAAAGAAATCGTGGAACCAGTGTCCACCATGACAAGAACGGGAGTACCTCCGATATGGCCCGTGACCTCGAAGGCTGAATGCTGGAAAGTCGGCGTCGTAGCTGCCTCAGCGGTCAGTGCACGAACTCGAGCCTGCTGTGGCCGGTTCGGCCGCTGTGTCAAGGGCCGTGGGGGCTATCGAATCTGCGATACTGTGGGTCTGAAAGAGGAATGCGCAGGAGCTGACCGTATAGGCGGTGCTGATATCGCCTGTGGACGTACACCATCAATCTTCTGCGGCGGCGAGAACCCACTGTCCCGCATCCTCGAAAAGTAACTCTGCGCTAGGTGGCCCGTCCTCCCACAGTATGTGCATGATAAATCAGGACGCCGAAACGGTCCTACTGGCGCCGTGGTCCTGGTAGGAGGATCAATGCGAGGCCTCTTGCCCGCGAAGGGCCTGTCTGTCAAATCCGGTCGCGGCCTAGAAGTAGTCGGGCCTCGAGATCGCGCAAGTCGATCCACGTCCTGCTCTGCCCGCATGGACATGTGAACCAACTCCGCATAGGAGGGGAAACTGATACAGCACATCTTCGACCGAATATCCGGTGGCAAGCCCTCCAAAAAGCGCAGTATGCGCATCTGCTCATCAGCTAGAATCGTCGGGACGTACCTGCCCAACTCTGTGAACCGATGCTCATACTCGGTAACCGTCATTGCTGCCTGCCTGAGACGGAGAAACTCATTCTCCCTCTCGTGCCTGTAGGTCTGGGGATAATACTTCTCATGGAAGCGAAACTCGAATGCTGCCCATGTCCATACGAAATCTGCGGTAACAGTCCGCAATATACTATCCCACCACATACTGGCCTCTCTCTCAAACTGGAAGGTAGCCAGCTCTACCTGCTCTGCCTCAGTACAGTGCAACATGCGCAGAATCTTCGACACTCGGTCGAGCCAAAACTCAGCCTCCTCGGGTTTGTGAGAACCCATGAAAGTAGGAGGCCGCAAGCGCTGAAATCGCTCCAGAAGGCCCGTGTGTCGGCAGGATTCCCCGCAGGGAAAGCAGGCTGCGCAGGATGTGCTATGCCCTCATCCTGGGCGTAAGCATAGGCATCCTCAGCTGGATGCGCAGGTGGTGCAGGCGGAGTAGATGCAGTCGCACCCCCACCCTGGGCTAAAGTCCCGACTATAGTAGTCAATAGCTGCTGCTGCTGTAGCATCATAGCCATCATCTGCTCGAATCTATCAGGTGGTGGAGCAGGCTGTGGCGGATGAGGTGCGGAAGTAGATGCGCACTGTGGCTCTCTAACTGATGGTGTAAATGGTGGTGGTCCATCTGTAGGACCAACGGCAGGCTGAGACGACCGAACCGCCTCAGGAATCGGGCCCACAGCAGGGTCCGGACGAGTGCCAGACTGAGAGGGAGCCTGATCCATCTGCTCTGACAATGAAAGCCGAACCGCGCTCCTCGTAGTCTTAGGTGACATTCCCTATATTCAAAATAGGGCGCAACCTTGTCAGTCTCAATTGCTCAAATACGCCACAATCATTCACTAGAGTCAAAGGCATTCCATGCATTTCAATTAATCAAAATTGTCACACTACAAGGGATATATCCTTACAAGCATCATGACTAGAATGACATGGAAATTAAGACAGTTAAGCAACAGCAACATAAGCAAAGCACTAGCCCAAATAGGCTTTACACACATAAAACAGAAAGTGGCTAACTACTCATAACAACATCAAAGATCGCGTCGCTAGTCGGAGTCTGGCGACGGAGGAGGAGCACCCTTATCCTGTAAGCAACACAAGATTGCTTTCAAGGTGCGAGTCACCTTGCCAAACTTCTTCTTTGTAACAGCCTTGGCATCAGCGACTTCCGCTCGAAGTTCTTAGACTTCCCTTCGCAAAGCGGTCTGACTCTCCTCCATCCGAGCAATGCGGTCGTCAATAGTAGTCTGCGCAGAAGGAGGAGGGCTCTCATCAGTATCCTGAGCCTCCTCTTCTACTTCTTCCTGAATCTCTTCCTGAACCTCTGCACTAGGTTCTTCTTCACTTTGATCTTCCTCTTCATCAAAGTCGTCCCCACTATCCCTTTCAAGTTGATTTTCACGATATTGCGACCCAATCTTCATCTTAACCATTGTCGACTCATCGATGGTGTGAATCGATACCGGCAATTCGGGTCCAAGTCTATAGGCAAACTCAAGCGCAATCTTGCAAATGAGTCGGCCAAAGGGAAGGGATTCGGATGTTCTCCTCGACCTGGCTATGAGAACTATCTGCCGTAAGATGAAAGTGGCCATACATACGTTCTCTCCCTGGGCCACCAGAAATAAGAAATCGACCATAAGACGTGTACATTCAATGCGGTTCGTCGACCTAGGATAAACATTGAACGTGCAGATATGATGCAGCAGACGCAAATCCTCAGACATGTACGTCGCCTTGAGGCTATTATTAGGCTGCCATGGAACCAACTTACCGCACAGAAACCTGGTGCGGCGATCTCGTTCACGTCTAGTCCTCAAATTCTTCTCACTTGGATGTACATCACCTAGTGGCATTGAGAAGTCGCGCAACCAACCGGACGTCGATCGTAGCCATCCGATCTCTACCAAAAGGGATTTTGAACTGTAAGGGCTCCAAGGTAGGACTCTGGATGCTAGCATAGAAGGCACGAACAGTGCTCACATTAGCACGAGCGCGAGCTTCAAAGATCGGTCCCCAGTGCGCAGCTTCAATGCGTTCGAACAACAGATATTCGCCGAACAATCGCCCATCTACGTCCGCCTCAAATAACACTCTACGATCAGTGTATTCACCATGAGGCATCTCTGATAGGATGGTTCGTCCAAGATGTGCATGGGGATCCAAATCTCGCTTTGTACGGCACTCCAGGACTGCAGCTGGACCTACGGCGGCGCTTGAACTTGCGGCACCACCCCGCGGTCTTCTCGATCGAGCAGGGCGGCTCGGCCCAGCCTCGTCTGTCGCAGTTTTCCTCTTACCCATCAAAGATATGATGGATGAGAGCGACAAAAGGCCCAAAATGGCTTCCACAAGAGCCATGGAAAACGCCGAAAATGCGGAGAAATGGCTGCCCAATCTGACAAAAGGAAATCTAGACGTCGTAGAGGGACGCTTCAAGCTTCCCAAGGCTGTACTTTTAGGGAAAAATAAGAACGAAAAGATGGGATGGAGCACCTCACGATTTCAGCACTATTTGGGGGATTTTGGAGCTCCAAATGGGGAAATCTTCAAGGAAGGAGGCTGCCAACACCCAATAACTGATGGGTGGTGGTCGGTTTTGGCCAAGGAAGGTTGTAGAGGTGATTTGGGTCGCCGGGGTTTGGAATGGAGTGCTGAAAATCGAATCTAGGGTATGCAAGGGGGCTGTTTGTGAAGGAGAGGGGGGTTTTAGGGGTTTTCGTGGGATGGGAGGTAGCTAGGGGTGATGTGGACCCTATTTAGGAGGGTGCGCCCGAAGGACAGCACCATTCGTGCTCGCCGGCCGGCGATGCATCGCCCGGCCGGCGATGGCATCGCCGGCCAACCTTCAGGTTGGCCAGTGGGACCCCATGGGCCTGGTCCCCCATGGTCCCAGGGTCCCAAAAAGTTAGGTCCCACCCCTTGGTTCATTGTATTTTGGTCTCTATGAGCCCAAACATGTGTTCGGGGCTTTCCGGGTCCACATCGCAATCCCGAATACCAAACCATATGATGCAGCATATGAATTTGGGGTAGAAGGAGCCACTACATCTTTCTAGCTCCTTAGTTACTAAAGAAAGTGAAGTTAGAATGGCCTTATGGCCATTTTTCATGAAATTTTACTATTCACTGTAAAATTTGGTGAATGTGCTAATTTGTGTTATTTTCACATTAGGTTTGATGCCTAATATGAAATGGATAAGAAAGAACTGAAGGTTGAAGTGTTTAGAGAAGGAATTTTGAAGATTTTTGGTGAAACGGGGTTTTTTAAGCCCTGACGATTGGTTACTGGAGTCGTGGTCATCCCACGGCCCAAAGATTCACTTTTGCGATTTAAAACCGCTCATATGACGTCTCCACCCGACTTCCTACAGCTTAGAAGTGATTTGGGTCGCTTTACGCGACCCGAGATGCGTTACAGACTCGATCTTGCGATCGATCCTTATAGACTTCGCCTATCGGCGAATCTGTGATCCTAGAAGTGTTTCTAGACCCTTCTCGCACCCACCTAAGTCAAAGGAAGCGACAGCGTACGTCGCAAGACCATAACCCAGGCCTAGTATACTCTCATTCATGCTCTGATACCAACTTGTAACACCCTGAAAATCGGGGGTCGTGTATAAACTCAACTCCCGAGTTCCAGACCGTCACTTATGCAACAAAAATGGTTATGATTCAATGTTGTCTGATTTAAAGCATTCACATGAGTAAAAGTATACCAAAACTGCAATTCATACTTTAGATCCAGTGATAAAAGCAAGCGGAAGACTAAACAATATATGTATCACTGTATGAAAAAAACAAAGTAATCTCAACTGTCTCCAAAGTATGACTACATCTCTGAGTCTCATATACATGTAAATAGACCAAAAGAATAAGTTCAAAATAGTCCCACTGAAGTCCCCCTCGATCCAGGTCACCTACGGGAAGCCGTCGTGATACTGCATATACGAGAACTCATCCTGGTCCTCGTCAATCTCCGGCTCCACCTCCTGGATCTCGTCGTCACCTGCAACTACAACAAGGTCTGGTGGGTGTTGCAAACACCATCCCGTAACGTGGGAATGAGTGATCAACTCAGTGGAATCATAGAGCAAAGATTAGCATGTTCACAATTCAATCACGCGATAATAGTAAAGCAGTAAATCAGACAATCCTAATACTGTTGTTAATGCAAGATGATATGACGTGATGTATGCCCTCACCGACGATCACCCTCATACGGCAACATCTTACGACCGCGGCATGCCACACTCCCTAGAGTGCTCCACATCTTCCAGGCACATGCAATGCTATGGTGATATGATTACCAAGTTGTTATTAATCCATTCAAACAGCAGGATTGAGAAACTAAGGTACTTCCCTTGTATCAATCCCAACACGGATCCTGTCTAGGGTCGTCACTCCTAGTAATCTCATACGATGTACATTTCGTAGGTCACTGCAAGGGCTGCCAGGGCTGTTGCTCGCACTCGTTGCACCGCTCCCCCATCACCTTATCAATACAGGCCTACTGTACTCTACTGCACGGAAGGGTCGTCGCCTCCCGTGAACTCAGAATACGCTCGCGGTCACTACAAAGGGCTCGTCGCCTGATCAGTGTAGGCCGACAGCTAGAATATAGTGTCCCATACCACCATAATCTGCTCACGAGTCAAGGTGCTCATTGGTCACTACGGGGAGGTTTGTGGCCCCAGCGTAGGCCGACAGCTCGACCACGGTGTCCCATACCACCATGCCCGGCTCATGAGTCTTCGTGGATCAAGGTACCACGGTTAATAGGGTTTACAATGGTAAGTTCAGTACCCTAGGTTCAAGCAGTTATGATACATACAAGGTGAACAAACATCGGCCAGTCGGGTTACTTGACGGGCTCGACTAGCGCGATCGCATCTCGAATTGAACGACATGAAGTGCGTAAAACACTTCGCGTGGCCTAACCACTGCCGCCAACTCTCAACACGAATCACATTCATCGACGCGTCGTTCGTGGCTATGACCAGTCAGCCACGAATTCGCTCGGTTACCGACTGCCTGGACTAAGTCAAGTCCCACACATCTATGGAATTACATTAACACTATAAAAAGGTATTGGAATTGAAATACATCATGTGAGCATGTTAGCACATGTTATAACATTCAACTTAAGCAAATCTTCAAGGCATACTTCCCATGCATATTCAACTTAAGCAAATCCTCAAGTACATACATTCCATGCATGTAATGAAATCATGCATTTTGTCAACATGTAGAAAATCATTTAGGTCAGCATAATAATTGAAAAATCAATCACAAACTATCAAATAACATCATTTAATTCAATACATACTAATACAAGCATTTATACAAACACATACACTACACACTTAAGTCTACATATGGTATGTCGACCCAAAGTGTGCAACTAGGCGAATCTCTTCGCCAAACTAATTATGCACGCATTCCTAACTTCCTAATGCGACAACAAACCATGTCAATCACATCAGCAAAATATGAACGTAAACAGTACTTCCTACAAATGACTAAAATGCCCTAAATCTCATATTCTTCGTTAGCTTACGAAACGGGAAACGGAGAGCATTTTGTACATGTCAAACGGCGATGCCGTCAAGAATCTACTATTAAACGACATTGAAAGCATTGGGAACCGTCAATCAAAGCGTCTAAAATCCTCACCTAGTGTCTTGTAGACTCGGGAATTGAAGCGGAGCGTATATGGTTCGTCTACGGCGAGTAAGGAGCCTAATACATAAGATCCATAAGCTACATCGCTATGGAAACAAGGAAAACTCAAATCAACATCTATTTAGGGTTTTTACTTACCTAGGATCGCGGTGGAATCGCCGGAAAAGCGGTAGAGGAGTGTTGCTTAAGCACGTGCAACACGTAGCACAAGTGGCAGGAAGAACTCTCCCACTCTCTCACAATCTCTCACTCTTTTTCTCTCTCCCAAGCTAGGGCTTCTCTCAAATTCGGATGGGAGAGAGGAGTGAGGGTTTCAACCCCTTTTATAGCCTAAAACATTCCCAAAATAGGCTTGGGAACAATGTTTACTTGGTGCCTAACCAAATCGGGGCCGTTTCGGTCCAAAAGAGCATTTCTGGAGGTCCCCTGGCCAAATGCGGTCGGACTTAAGCTCGTGTATACTGGATCTAGCACACATCCAGTTTTCAGACCGGTTGGGTTCCCAGATCGCACGTGGCGGCCCAGTTTCAGTTTAACGGTCACCGCACCAAGATCAGACCTATAAGTCTCGTGATATGTAATAGAAATTTTTCCTGATCCAACGGTGTAATTTGGCTGTATTCTGACGGTCAGAATGCTCAATACTGATGCGTCAAATTTGTGTGCCAGATTTGAATTTGAAATTCCAACTATGTCCCTATTCACACTCTCTTCGGTCCGGGCTCAATAAAATAGCCTGTGATCGTCAGTTGGACTTGATATTCGAAACGATTGCCAAGCCCAGCTAAGTGGTCATAACGGTCTAAGATGGTAGGCATCTGACTTACGACGCGCGGTCTAGATCCAATACAAAGTTTCAAGGAGGTCCCGAGAACAAACCGGCTTAGAGTTTGATCCGAGGCTTTAGAGCATTATAGCACCCTTGGTTCCACTCGCTTCGGGCCTCGTAGAACGTATTTAAAGTGATCAGGGACCATTTCCCAGCTATTCTAACGTTGCACTAGCTAACCTAGTCATATTTTCTAAAGGAATGAATTCTACGAAATTTCGGGTCGAGTTGGTACTCGAGCCCAAGTATGGATTTTTCACGGGCGTTACAATAATACTCTATAACCTCGGATCAAACTCTAAGCAGGTTTGTTCTCTGGACCATCTTGAAACTTTGTATTGGATTTAGACCGCACGTCGAAAGTCCGATACCTACTATCTTAGACCGTTAGAACCGCCTAGCTGGACTTGACAATCATTTCAAAAATTAAGTCCAACCGACAATCACAGGCAATTTCATTGAGCCTGGACTGAAGAGGGTAAGAATAGGGACAGATTTGGAATTTGAAATTCAAATCTGGCACACGACTTGACGTGTCAGTATTAAGCATTATGACCGTCAGAATTCAGCCAGATTACACCCTCGGATCAGGAAAATTTTTTATTTCATATCATGAGACTTGCAGCCCTGATCTACGTGCGGTGACTGCTGAACTGAAACTGGACCGTTACTTGCGATCTACGAACCCTGCTGGACTGAAAACAGGATGTGAGCGACATCTGACATGTGTGAACTTAAATCCGATCGCGTTCGGCCAGGGGACCACCAGAAATCATCTTTTGGACCGAAACAGCCCCGCTTTGGATAAGCATCAAGTGAACTTTGTTCCTGAGCTTGTTTTGGGCATTTTTAGGCTTATAAAAGGGGTTGAAACCCTCACTCTTCTCTCCCATTCGAATTTGAGAAAAACCCTAGATTGGGAGAGAGAAAAGGTGAGAGTTTGTGAGAGAGTGTAGGAGAGAATTTTTCTACCTTTGTGCCGCCTGTTGCACGTACTTTAACAACACACTTCAATCACCTGGCCGGTGATTCCTCCGAGTTTTCAAGTAAGAAATAACCCTAGAAGTTGCTGATTTGAGGTTCACTAGGATTCATACCATGTTAGCTGACGTATCTTGTAAATTAGGTTCTCTTATCGCTGTAGACGAAGCGTATATGCTCCGTTCGAATTCACACATCTATAAGAGATAAGGTGAGGATTTTAGACACTTTGATTGACTGTTTACAACGCTTTCAATGTCGTTTAATAGTAGATTATCGACGGCAACGCCGTTTGACATGTACAACATTCTGTCCGTTTCCTGTTTCGTAAACCAGCGAAGAATATGAAATTTAGGGCATTTTAGTCATTTGTAGGAAGTACTGATTTCATGCATATTTTTCTGATGTGATTGACATGATTTATTGTTGCATTAGATTGTTAGGAATGCGTGCATAATTAGTTTGGCGAAGAGATTCGCCAAAATGCGCACTTTGGGTCGACATACTATATGTAGACTTAAGTGTGTAGTGTAAGTGTTTGTATAAATGCTTGTATTAGTATGTATTGAATTAAAGGATGTTATGAATCAGTTTGAGATTGATTTCTCAATTAATATGTTGACGTAAATGATTTCCTACCTGTTAGCTAAATGCAAGATTTCATTATATGTATGAAATGCATGTGCTTGATGATTTACTTAAGTTGTATGTTATAACATGTGTTAACATGCTCACATGGTTGTATTTCATTTCCAATACTCTCATATGATTGCTGATGTGATTCCATAATTGTTTGGGGCTATACTTAGTCCAGGCAGTTGGTAACCGAGAAATTTCATGGTTGGCTTATCTTTGCCACGAACGACGCGTCGATGAACGCGAGCCGTGTTTTGGAGTTGACGGCAGTGGTTAGGCCACGTGAAGTATTTTACGCACTTCATGTCGTTCGACTTGAGATGCGATCGCGCTAGTCGAGCCCGTCAAGTAACCCGACTGGCCGTTGTATGTTCACCCTGTATGAGTCATAACTGCTTGAACCTAGGGTACTGAACTTACCATTGTAAACCCTGTTAACCATGGTACCTTGATCCACGAAGACTCATGAGTCGGGCATGGTGGTATGGGACACCGTGGTCGAGCTGTCGGCCTATGCTGGGGCCACAAACCTCCCCGTAGTGACCAGTGAGCACCTAGTCTCGTAAGCAGATTATGGTGGTATGAGACACTATATTCTTACTGTCGGCCTACACTGATCAGGCGACGAGTCCTTTGTAGTGACCGCGAGCGTATTCTGAGTCTACGGGAGGCGACGACCCTTAAGTAGCAGTAGAGTACAGTAGGCCTGTATTGATAAGGTGATGGGGGAGCGGTGCAACAAGTGCGTACAACAGCCCTGGCTGCCCTTGCAGCGACCTATAAAATATACATCGTATGAGATTACTAGGAGTGACGACCCTAGACAGATCAGTGTTGGGATTGATATAAGGAAAGTACCTTAGTTTCCCAATCCTACTGTTTGAATGGATTAATAACAACTCGGCAATCATATCACCATTACATTGCATGTGCCTGGAAGATGTGGAGCACTGAACGGGATGCACGCATGCCACGGGCGTTAGATGGTACCGTATGAGGGAGAATGTCGGTGAGGGCATCCATCATGTCATGTCATATTGCATTAACAACAGTATTATGATTGTCTGATTTACTGCTTTACTATTATTGCATGATTGATTTGTGAACATGCTAATCTTTGCTCTATGATTCCACTGAGTTGATCACTCATTCCCACGTTACGGGATGGTGTTTGCAACACCCAACAGACCCTGTCTTTGATGCAGGTGATGCAGAGATCCAGGAGGCAGGGCTAGACTACGATGAGGACCAGGACGAGTTCACATACATGCAGTACCATGATGGCTTTGCTTAGGTGACCTGGAATGACGGGACTCTTCAGTGGGACTATTTTGAACATTTTATTTTGATTTATTTACATGTATATGAGACTCAGTGATGTATTCATACTTTAGTGATAGTCGAGATGTACTTTGTTTTTCCATACAGTGATATATATATTGTTTAGTCTTCCGCTTGCTTTCATCACTGGATCTGGAGTATGAATTGTAGTTTTGGTATACTTTTACTCATGTGAATGCTTTAACTCAGACAACATTGAATCATAATCATTTTTGTTACATAAGTGACGGTCTGGAACTCGGGAGTTGAGTTTATACACGACCCCCGATTTTCAGGGTGTTACAGGCTCACAGAGGAGAAAGAAAAGTGGAGTATGATGGAAGATCCACACAACGAAATTATGGCACAACCCAAGTTCATGAAGTTTCCAACTCCTAGATTGTGCACCAGTATTCTTGCCCAAAATGTCCCTTCCTTGATCAAGTGAGCTAGTTGCCAGATTCATAAAGAGAAGTAAGGGAAATGTGAAGCATGGAGAGAGAGAGAGAGCTCCAGGAGAAAGAAGAGTCCGCCCATACGACTGAAAGGATAAGTGGAAGGACGATCAATGCCTATCGCGTGACCAAATCAAGAGCATCAAATCTGCACAGCCCATCTGCCTTTGCGATGAAGATCAAAAACATTGAAATGCTGCTAAAATTGCCATTGAATTGCCATTAAACTGCTTCTTCTCTCATTAATTGTGTTGATTTATTGTACTTTTTTTCTGAATCAAGGGAAATGCGAGGATGTAAATGAACTCAGGATGAATAGAATACCTTGTGATCATTGTTCTCTCATTCTTTCTTTGTTATTATTGAATAAATCCCCCAAATCAAATGCATTTATTTCTTGTCGAAATAAAATGACGACTTTTATGAGACCCGTATCTTAGCCCATTCCGTTCTATAGGCTTTCGGGGTCCTCCCGGTCGAATTTCGATGACCTGCGACATGTAGATAGTAGTTGCACGTGACCCTGAGTTGTATCCTATATTTCAGAGTCGGCTTAACTTGAGACTTGTACCCTAGCGACCGCGCCATCACCGCAGTTCTGACACCGTGTATTATGCGCTGAGGTGATACTAGGCCAGGAGATGTGGGCCTGCATTCATTTCGAGGAAACTCCGCACATTTGTAAACTCAAGAGAAACATGTCAAATCAATCACATCACTAGTCAAGTACAACACCCATCCCCAAGTGCAACCACCCTCGCCAAAGTTAACTCTCTCTCTTTCAACCAAGTACACTCATCACTCACCCATCTCTCTCTCTCTCTCTTATAACCTCTCTCTCTCATCTCTCTCTCCCTCATTCTCCAAGTAACCCACATCCAAGCTTCCATGAGAGAAGCTAGTGTGGCCCACCTTCTTAACTCCCATCTCCACCATCCAAAGATTATCTCGACCATTGAAATCATTTCCTTAGAGCTCTAGAGGTTATAAGCGAAAGAAGGAAGAGGAGATCAAATGTGGGTGATTTTTTTTATTTGGATTTGATGATTAGAGGGCCCACATATGTTGGGACCCATCTTGATGTATGTGATCGTAAGCTTGAGGGGCCATAGTGGCGAGGCCCCTCCCATTTCCACCGATCTCTCTCTCTCTCTCTCTCTCTCTCTCTCTCTCTCTCTCTCTTCCTCCTCTTTTTTTTCCTTATGCAATGGTCCACCTTGCTGGACGATGCTAATTGAGGGACCCACCAGACGTGTGTGCTAGATCCACACCGTTTAACACCCCGGGACGGTGCTGGACCCACTGTGATGCATGTAGATCCACACCATCCAGGAGCCTATAGAAGGTGCTGGACCTACAATGATGTATATCCATGTCATCCATTGCATGGACGTGGGGCCCACCTTGGATGCATATATTCTATATCAACGCCATCCGTCCAGTTCAGCACCAGGACGTGGGACCCTAGCAGCAGAGGACTGCTGAATTGACGTTTGGAAGCTCCGTGGGAGCCCACCATGACGTATCTTTATCCACGCTGTCCGTTGGGCATGAACCACTCCACACATGTGGGTGGGACCCACCTTGATACATAGTCTCCCACTGTCCAAAGAAGTTTGGACGGTGCTGCGGGCACCGTGATGTATTGTCACGCTCCAAACCAAGAAATCAGATTCATAGGAATCCCGATAGCGAAATTCGGTGCCGACAGCCTCCGTAGTACCCCATTCTCGGCTCCTAGCATTCATATGCCAGATTCCGATCCTGGGATCCTACAAGGAGGATTTTTTTTTTAAAATATATATTTAACTAGTAATAAGCATAACCACAAGATTACTCAATTCATAACGGCAACATCGTCATCACATATCCACTAATATAATCATTTGAATACAATACTAAAAGGAAAATACATAAATAGAGAATCAAGCTCCAGAAGACCACCACACTCTCCAAGCTTAACACTGCTGCAGCCTAACATCACCTGCACGCATCTATCGTGCATAAGCTTATAGAAAGCTTAGAGGGTGGTGTAAGTGTGTGCACAAGGTAAGTGTCAAGTATTCAATACAATGTCATACTCATACAATACCAAAAAACTAGTAATCCATAAACCATACAATGTCTGAATAAGCAGAAACACTGACAAGAGCAAGAATTATCAGAGTAAGCAGAAATACTGACAAGATATAACTCACATGATAATAGAGTAAGTGAAAGTATGGACAAGTCTATGAGTCAATCAATATCAGAAAACACGATATAGAATAGCTATGCAGTGGACTTATAAAGAGCCAAATATCAAATGCCGAAGATGCAATGCAATATACAAATCCTACTAAATCCATCTAAGTCATATAAGTGCAGAAATAGCAATCCGAAATGCCATATGCTTGCAGATGTAATGCAATATGCGATGCGAATGAAATGACCATGCTGGAGTGTGAAGTCGGGATGATAGTACGTAGTATCGCAGGCTACGGGGTCCACCACAAGGACTTCTATCTGAACCAGTCCCATACCTAGATTTGGATAGTCGACTCAATGTGGTAGACTCCTAATCTCAGGTTGGTCGCACACCCAACCAAAATTCTTGCCATAACGAAGGTACACAATAATTAGTTGCGCACCACCAACCCGAGTGGATAGTGAATGAGTGAATTAATGAGCATGCAACTCCTACTCAATAAGTCCATATATCAGTACGGTTCCTCTCTGAAAAATCACCGGGGTCTATTACACTCCAAACCAGATTGCCGTCCCATCGCGCGCAATAAGGTGAGTGGAAGAGACCTCACTATCCACCTGCCAATATCGGGCTCAGCTCGTCGATAACGGACCCATTCCTCGAGCTGGTCAAACTCAGCCTAGCTTTGCCCCCTACTCTCAGGCGGGTAGGCTGCACCCCCTTCCAACTGACCACGACACAGTGGAGAGCACAGCCATCTGGTAATCGGCACTCGACGCTCATCTACCCACTTGGTCTAGACGTTGAAGCAACCTTTAGAACTAAGAGGGTTTAGGGACTTTCACCTAGGGATATCTATAGCACCCCATGTAGAACAGATTTTCGGTGTCCCATCTGGCCATCCACGATATGCCTGTGGAGGTTACGGCCCTGATGTCGCTAGGGCATGTAATAATCACAACACACAATGTGAGATGCATGAGTCATACAATCCAATCATGCATCAATCCTACGCATACCGTGTGCTCATGTGAGATAATCACCGCCCATCAGGGAGTCTCATAACAACCAGTACTATCACATATGCAATGGTCAATCATATCTCATAACAGACTTGCAAATGATGCGTATGACCATGTATCATAATGCTATGCAGTCACATACTTATAATCGGTATCAATAACAGGCATTGAAAATCGATATCAACGATATGGATATTTAACCAACATTGTCCCCCAAGGAACGGCCTACACAAAGCCTAACATATAGTGGACTCATGGCCTCATATAAGGGCCAAATATACAACACAATGGGCCTTACTCAAGGGTTACATGTACACAACAGGTGGGCCTTACTCATGGGCCTAACATACATCACAACGGACTCCTTTTCCTGACCCTCACATGAATCACAATAGGCCTCATCACCGAGGCCTCAATATACATCACATTGGGCCTTAAACATGGGCTGGATACACATCACAATGGGCCTCAAATACGGGCCGCATATACTTCACATTGGGCCTCGACAATCAGAAATCGGTGATCAGCCACGACAATCGGAATTGACAATCGACCACGATAATTGGCCTTGATCGATAATCGGCCTCGATAATCAGAATCGGTCAATCGGCCATGACAAGCAGAATCGGCAATCGGCCATGTCAATCGACAATTGGCTACGATCAGTAATCGGTCACGATAATCGGCCTCAATCGGTAATCGGTCAATCGGCCATGGCAAGTAGAGTCAACAATCGGTCATGTCAATCGATAATCGGCCACGATCGGTAATTGGTCACGATAATCGGCCAAAAATCGATCATGTCAATCGAAATCGGTAATCAGTCGGGATAATCAGAATCGATCGATAATCAGATTCGAAAAACCGGTCACGTCAATCAGAACGGTAATTGGTCATGAAAATCGAAATCGCCAATTGGTCACGATAATCTGAATCAGCAATCGGTCATGTCAATCGAAATCGATAATCAGCAGATAAAGAAGATGGGGTCCATAGATGATCAACCGATCAACTATAGTATAAAGATCAACACTCGCCTGTGGTTATATCAAATTCGATAACACGAAGCCATCTGTCCATGACAAATGGGGCGCACTTAATTGGGTTATCCCATGAAGGGAATAGGCTTAACAAGGCCTAAGGGAAGGTCACAATGAGAACATTTAACCGTCATTACCCATCAATGTGGACATTTAACCACTATTGCTCCCAAGGAATGGCTTACCTAGAGCCAAAGCCAAACATATAGTGGGCCCATGGCCTCGCACAAAGGCCTCATACACATCGCAATGAGCCTCAAACAAGGGCTACATACATATCGTTATGGGCCGCATCACATGGGCCTCGAATACATCACATTGGGCCTCGCCCATAAGCCTCGAATACATCACATTGGGCCCCACCCATGGGCGTCGAATACATCACATTGGGCCTCGCCCATGAGCCTTAAGTAGGCTTAGACCACACCAAAAATCACTTCGATAGTTGCAGGTGTAACATGTGTATCACCGCACACTATCATTCTATGGGGCACATGGCCCACATATGATGATCAGCACTATCCAAACATTGCCTAGCACCATGGTGGTGCTGCTATGCAACAAATCATTAAGGTGGACCCCATGGCTTGCTGACATTGACACAACAACCATATAGCTGGTGTGACCTGCCGGCCCACTATCTAGATGAACAGTTGGATATAACACATGTCATGGTGGGCCACATATGATCGGCAGGATGAAACACATACATCACACTAGCCCTACATGGATGGACAGTGTAGATTTAAAATACATACATCTATGTGGGCCCTCACAGGCGTGCCTATGGAGGGGCGAATGGAATGCATATCACATGATCAGACCCTCAGAGCAGTCAGCAGCTCTCTGCTGATGTGGGGCCACCGTTTGGACGGTATGATGGGATACATACATCGTGGTGGAGTCCACATGTGTGTGGGTCCCACGGCTGCAATGCAGCATGGATAAAACACAACTATCATGTGTGGCCCACGAATATACGGTATGGATGAAGCACACACCTCCCGTGGCGTCCATGTGTGTTGTATACATGATATAAATATAATATATAATATTTAAATATCATATCGATTGGGAGTGCTGGACGGACGGAATAAAACACATGCATGACCGTGGAATCCCACGACAGTTGGATGGACGGTGTGGAATTAAAGCATATACCTCAAGGCTGGCCCATGATTTGGACGGCCAGGATGGGGCGAGCCTGGATGTACAATACATCACCCAGGTGGGCCACGTGGAGGGTGTAGATATAACAAATACATTACTGTGGTTCCCACCTACCATATGAAAATGGCTGGACGATGTGGAATTAGAACAGATACATCGTGATGGAACCCCACCGTCCAGGTGATGGACGACTGGGATAAAACACTTACATCACTCGTGGGCTCCACCTGCTGGACAGCATGTATGTACAACACATACATCAAAGGAGGGCCACACAGATGGGCGGTGTGGATCAAACCCACACGCTATACACAGCAGCAGGGTCCCAACGTCTAAATGGACGGTGTAGATAAAACCCAACATTCGTGGGGTCCACAAAACTGGTGACGTCACTGCAGCACAATAGGTGGTTGCACTAGCCAACCTCGTCCAGATGAATGGACGGTGAAGATACAACACATGTATCTGGTGGTACCACCATCCATGGATTTGACGGTGTAGATTTATATACATCAAGGTGGGTTCCACAAGCCACCATCCTTATGAACGGACACATACATCATTTGGTGGGCCCCACCCAGCTTGCTGACGTCAATACATCAGCCAATCGGCTTCCCATAGGTGGGGTCCACATGCATGGGTGGACTCAGAGTACATCATAGTGCTCCACCGTCCAACCAACTGGACGGTGGATCTAGCCCATATCTGGTGGGACCCACAGGTCTAGCTAGCAGTCCAGCAGCTACATGCTGCTGGACGTTTAACTAATGGATGGCTCGGGTTCAACACACACATGGGGTGGGTCCACACGTGTGTGACCCATCGGAATATCAAGCCTATTTTTGTGTTTTCCCCTCCAACGTCTAGGCAAGACAGATAGCCTGGATTCAACATATGCACGAGGGGTCTCTCCATCCAGTTTTGCAAGACAGTGTGGACCCAAAACATACATCATTTGGGTCTCGTTGTGGGCAACAAGGCGGACCTTCCGGATGGACAACGGTGTGGATAAAATGCATACATCATAGTTGGGGTCCACGGCACCGTCCATCATGGTGGACCATCACACAAGGAAAATAAAAGTAAAAAGGAGAGAGAGATAGAGAAAGAGAAACGGATGGAGGAGGGACCCCGCCACTATGGACCCCTCAATACATGCATACATCATAATAGATCCCACTACAAGTGGGCCCTCAAATCACAAAATCAATTAATAGAATCACCCACAAAACAAAGGAAAAAGAGAGGGAGAAAGAGAGAAAGAAGCACCCACTTTTGATCTTCTTGGATTTCTTCTTCCATGAACGCCTTTTAAAGCTCCAATGGTTGAGATTTAAAGGTCGAGATGGATCATGGATGGTGGAGATGAGAGTTAGGAAGTGGGCCACACAAGGCCTCTTATGGTGGCTTGGACGATTCTTGCATGGAGAATGAGAGAGAAATGAGAGAGAGAGGGAGTGATGCGAGAGAAATAATGGTGAGTGATGTAAGCATGTACTTTGTTGTAAGAAATGTTAACTTTTGGGGAGGGGTGGTTGTACTTGGCATTAATTGGTGATGTGTACTTTGATTGATAAGATTGATGAGATGTTTCGTAGAGATTCCCTTGATACTCGCAACACGCGGTGTTTTCTGGAACTGAATGCGGGCCCACATCTCCTAGCCTGGGTATCGCCTCGGCATGCGAGACGCGCCATCGGAACCGCGGCGACGACACGGTCGCTAGGGTACAAGTCTCAGGTCGAGTCGACTCGGGTTAACGACGTGTGAATTAGGGTCGTGCGCAAATACCGGTTAAGGGTCAAGGTTGCTGGGATTCGATTGGAAAGACCGCGGAAGTCTACCGAACGATACGGTCCAGGATACGGGTCTTACATGTATGAATTCATCTAGGCCATCCCAGGCCTGGACGTTGCTACTAATTCAAAAAAAAAATATATAAAATATAATATTAATATACATATACATACATATATATATATATATATTTATGTTATATACATATTTGGTGGCCCCATGTGGGAATCCACCTGCTGTGGGGCCAACCATGATGTATTTTCCATCCAATCTGTCTGTACATTTTGTCAAGGACGTGGGATGCACTCCACACGTGTTGCACGTGTGGAGGTGGGGCCCACCTTAATGTCTGCATTCTATATTCACACCATCTAGCAGCCACTGGATGGTGGGGCCCTCCTTGTTATATGTGTTATATATGCAGACCATCCATGTGCAATGTGGGCCAACATGATATATTTGTATATCCACACCGTCTCTGGAAGTGGGATGTGGAGCCCGCATGATGTATGTATTTCATTCCATGTCGTCCATCTGTGTGGGGCCCACCTTGATGTATCTGTTGTACACATGGACCCCACGTGATGTATATGTTTTATATCCACACCGTTCAACTATCTGAACGGGATCCACCATGATGTATGTATTTTATCGGCACCGTCCAGCTGGGATGAGACCCACTTGAGGTATGTTTTGTATGCATGTGGTTCATAGGCTGTGACCCACCATGATGTTTTCTATCCACGCCGTCCAGGGCAAGCAACCCATTGTGATGTATGCGTCGTATATCCATGTTGTCCATCTGGTAGGGCCCATCTGACTCGTGTAAATCCACCTGTTGTATGCGCAGGGCCCACTTGCTGTACATGAGGCCATGTATAAGGCTCATTGTGATTCATTTGTAGCCCATATATAAGGCCCATTGTGATGTATTTATGGCCCAGATATAAGGCCCATTGAGATGTATTTGAGGCCCAGGTAAGAGGCCTATTATGATGTATTTGAGGCCCAAATATCAGGCCTCGATGTGATGTATATGCGGCCCATTTGGTAAGGCCCATTGTAATATATTTCTAGCCCATTTGGTAAGACCTATTGTGATGTATTTCTGTCCCATTTGGTAAGGCCCATTGTGATGCATTTCTGGCCCATTTGGTAAGGCCCAATGAGATGTATTTTTCCGACCCATATATTACGGCCCATTTGACATACATGGGGCCCATGTATTGCGACCCATTGTGATGTAAATGGGGTCCATGAGCGAGACCTAATCTGATGCATATGTAGCCCATAAGTGAGGCTCATCATGATGTATATTAGGCCCTTGAGAGAGGCCCATGGTGATGTATATTGGGTAATTGGGTGAGGTCATGACCCACTATATGTTTGGCTCTATGTAGGCCAGTCCTTGGGAGCAATATTGGTTATATGTCCACATTGATGGGCAATGATGGTTAAATGTCCTCATCGTGATTATCGATGCTAGTTAGGGATACCGATTATGAGTATGTGATAGCATAACATTAGGATACATGCCCATACACATCATCTGCATATGTCATTGGGAAGGTTATTATGAGACTCCTTGATAGGTAAAGATTTTCTCACATGAGCATATTGTATGTGCAGGATTAATGTATGACTGGATTATATGACTCATGCATCACACATTTTATGATATGATTATTATATGCCCTAGCGACATCAGGGCCGTAGCCTCCAAAGGTATATTGTGGATAACTAGATGGGACACTAAAAATCTGTTACTAGATTGGGCCGCTATAGATGACCCTGTGTGAAATTCTCCAAACCCTTTTGGTACCATAGGATGCTCCAACATGTAGACTGAGTGGATTACATGAGTGCCCGAGTGCTGAATACCAGTTGGTCACGTCTCCCACTGTGTTATGGTCAGTTGAAGGGGGTGTAGCCTTATTCTCCCGATTTGTAGTGAGTAAAACTAAGCTGAGTTTGACCAGCTCATAAATGGGTTCACTATTAATGTGCCGGGTAGGTATTGGCTGACTACTAGCCAGGCAGATAGAGAGGTCTCTTCCACTCACTTGGTTGCCCGCGATGGGGCAGTAATTTAGTTTGGAGTGTACTAGACTCCAGTGATGATCCCAGAGATGTACAATACTAATACGTGGACTTATTGAGCAGGAGTTACATATCATTCATTCATTTACTATTCACTCAGGCTGGTGGTGTGTAAATATTTGTTACGTGTACTTTCACAATGGCTAGGATTTTGGTTGGGGCGCATGACTAACCTGAGGTCAGGGGTTTACCACATTAAGCCTGACTATCTAAATTTAGGTATGGGATTGGTTTGGATAGAAGTCCCTTGTGATGGACCCCATAGCCTGCGATACTATGTACTATCATCCCGACTTCACTCTAGCTTAGTCATTTCATTCGCACCGCATATTGTATTGCATTCGTAATATTTAGCATTTTGAGTTACTATATTTCTGCATTTATATGGCTTAAATGAGGTTGATGGTATTTTTGGCTTGTCAGGAATTGTATATTGCATTACATCCTCAACATCCGATATTTGGTCCTTTATGACTCCTCAATTGCATAACTGATCTGTATTGCGTACTCTAATATTGTATGATTCATGAACTTGCTAGTATTTTTGATATTGTATGATTTATGTCATTGTATTGAATACTTGGCACTTACCTTGTACACACACTTACACAACCCTCTAAGCTTTCTATAAGCTTATGCATGATAGATGCGTGCAAGTGATATTAGGTTGTAGCAAATCGAGATTGGAGGTGCAGTGGTCTTTTGGAGCTTTGATTTTATATATATATATATATATACATGTGATGTTAGGTTACAGCAACATTGAGATTGGAGCGTGCAACGGTCTTCTAGAGCTTTGATTTTCGATATATATATATCTCTTTCAACATTGTATTCAAATATTTATATTAGTGGATATGTGATGATGATGTTGCCTTTGTGATTTGGGTAAACTTGTGGTAATGCTTATTATGAGTTAAACGTACATTGTAAAATCCTCCTTATAAGATCTCAGGATCTGAATTTGGATTATGGACGCTGGGAGCCAAGATTGAGGTACTAAAGAGGCTATTGGCATTGGATTCGGCGATCAGGAATTTTGTGAGCCCAGTTCCCAAGTTTGGGGCATGACAACTTTACTGGGGATCTTTTCAATGATAACTTAGAAAATATTTAGAGAATATTTATCACTTTTTGGCATTGTATAGATGCCAAAATGATGACTCTCAATAGGAACATCCTCCCCTTCATCTATAAAACAAAGTACAAATTTATTTAATCAAAATAACTCACACTCTGTTTTGAATAATAAGTATACCGCAATGACTTTTCTCTCGACTAACGTGGTTGTCTACTTCGCACCTAATAATTTCTAGTAGATTACATTGACAATACGAGATTGCCACTACAAAAAGTACCAGAAAAGGTTAAATCAGTTATGATCAAGGACAAATAATGCCAGGTAATGTCTGGAGTAGTTTCTGCTTTACCGGTAACGCAGCAAGACGATGAAGGATGGATGATAGTGACATTTGAAAAATGAAGGGTTCGATCTTCTTTTATAAGGAGTACCATCCTCCCGAGCATGGTCAACGGGCCTATCATGTGCAGTACTACGAGGCATAGGTTTACCTCACTCACTCAGTTCATCCTCCTCGACGACATCAACAATGTAGTTTTCACTTTCTCCTTTGATATCAGTACATTCAAAGTGTAAAGAAAACAAAAAATTTGACAGTAGATGTTAATCAATTTTCACCAGATGAACATGTTATTGAAGAAGTTCCTAATTTTCCAATAGCGACTACCATGAACAACAGTAAACTTTACGGAAAGCTTTTAAATGAGAAGTTAGTTCGACTAAATTAGGCACTACTCGCCAACGAGAAGACAAATCAATTAATGAATTCACCAGTCAATAGAGAACCTTGCGGGCATCGTCATAACTTAACAGAGTAGAAAAGAAAGTCAAGTTAGGTATAGAATGTATAAAACTAGACATTGCATTAGGACTCAGTGATTTGAATATATAGATCTTTTAAGGTTTGATTATAAAAGTTTGCAATTTGAAAAGAGTCAAAGTGAAGCTACTCAACTCTCATATGAATCGGCTATTTCAAAATTTTAAGAGAGCAGCAACGAATATTGCCAAAAAAGAAAAGAAGAACAAAGAATTGTTAAAATGAATGAAGAAACTCCAATAAAGAGAACATGGGTGATTTTATAATTAAGAAAGTAAAGAAAGAGTTTGGACAATTCAAGGAATATAGGAAATATACAAATGAAGAAGATGATATACTCCTTACGATGAATCAATTGCTAGCTTCAGAGAAAATCGAATTGCCACAGCTAAAGTATTCAAAGGAAATGAAGCAAAGAAGAAAAGATGTATTCTGATTGACGATAGTAAAATTGTCATGAAAAAGATATATGGAATAAGAGAGAAATTAATGACATATGATCCTGATTGAAAATATTCACTCTATAGAAGAACAGGCGAGATGTAACATCCCAGATTTTTACCAACCTGGGGTTAGACGTCCTTAGGCAATGGGTCAACTAAAACACCTGGAAAATCGCTCAGAACCCAATTCCATAGCCAAAGAAATCACTTAGGATTAATTCCTTTAGAAACTAAGCATAAGTTAGCTAGCGCTATGCTGGAGTAGCTGTGAAATAGTCCCTGACCACTTTAAATACGTTCTATAAGACCCCAAACTTGTAGAATCAATGGTGCTATAATACTCTAAAACCTCGGATCAAACTCTAAACCGGTTTGTTCTCAGGACCTCTTTGAAACTTTGTATTGGATCTAGACTGCATGTCGAAAGTCCGATACCTACAATCTTAGACCGTTATAACCGCCTAGCTGGACTTGACAATCATTTCAAAAATCAAGTCCAACCGACATTCAGAGGTTATTTCATTGAGCCTGGAGTGAAGAGAGTGAGAATAGGGTTAGATTTGGAATTTAAAATTCAAATCTGGCACACGACATGACGCGTTATTATTAAGCGTTCTGACCGTCAGAATTCAGCCAAATTACACACTCGGATCAGGAAAAATTTCTATTTCATATCATGAGACTTGTAGACCTGATCTACGTGCGGTGACCGCTGAACTGAAACTGGATTGCCACGTGCGATCTATGAACACTACTGGTCTGAAAATGGGATGTGAGCGACATCCGACGTGCATGAACTTAAGTCTGATCGCGTTCGGCCAGGGGACCACCTGAAATGTCTTTTTGGATAGAAACAGCCCCGATTTGGTTAGGCATCAAGTGAACATTGTTCCCAAGCCTGTTTTGGGCAAGTTTTAGGTTATAAAAGGGGCTTAAACCCTCACTTCACTCACCCATCCGAATTTGCTAGAAACCCTAGCTGGTGTGAGAGAAAAGGTGAGATATTGTCAGAGAGAGTGGGAGAGAATTTCCTGCTGCTTGCACTACTTGTTACACGTGCCTAAGCAACGCGCCTCAATCACTTTCCCGGCGATTTTGCCACGTTTCTAGGTAAGAAAATACCCCAAACACTTGCTGATTTGAGGTTCCGTCATTTCCATAGAGAAGTAGCTTACAGATCTTGTATGTTAGGTTGCCTGTTCACCGTAGATGAAGCGTATACGCTCCATTCGAATCAATACACTTCTACGATAAAAGGTGCAGATTTTAGACGCTTTGATTGATTGTTTTCAATGCTTTCAATGTTGTTTAATAGTAGATTATCGACGGTAATGCCGTTTGACATATACAACATGCTGTCCGTTTCCTGTTTCGTAAGCAGACGAAAAATATGAGATTTAGGGCATTTTAGTCATTTGTAGAAAATACTGTTTTCATCCATATTTTGGTGATGTGATTGACATGGCTTCTTGTCGCATTAGGATACTAGGAATGCATACATAATTAGTTTGGCAAAGAGATTCGTCTAAATGCGCACTTTGAGTCGACATACTATATGTAGACTTAAGTGTGTAGTTTAAGTGTTTGTATAAATGCTTGTATTAGTATGTATTGAATTAAATGGTGTTATGAATTAGTTTGAGATTGAATTCTCAATTAATATGCTGATGTAAATGATTTCCTACATGTTAGCTATATGCATGATTTCATTATATGTATGAAATGCATGTGTTAGATGTTTTACTTAAGTTGTATGTTATAACATGTGTTAACATGCTCATGTTGTTATATTTCATTTCCATTACTCTTATATGATTGCTGATGTGGATTCATAATTGTTTGGGACTATACCTAGTCCAGGCAGTCGGCAACCGAGTAAAGTCGTGGTTGGCTTATCTTTGCCACGAACGACGCGTCGATGAACGCGAGCCGTGTTTTGGAGTTGGCGGCAGTGGTTAGGCCACACGAGGTGTTTTATGCACTTCATGTCGTTCGACTTGAGATGCGCTCGTGCTAGTCGAGCCCGTCAAGTAACCCGACTGGCCATTGTATATTCACCCTATATGAGTCATAACTGCTTGAACCTAGGGTACTGAACTTACCATTGTAAACCCTGTCAACCATGGTACCTTGATCCACAAAGACTCATGAGCCGGGCATGGTGGTATGGGACACTGTGGTCGAGCTGTCGGCCTACGCTGGGGCCATAAACCTCCCCGTAGTGACTAGTGAGCACCTATGACTCGTGAGCAGATTATGGTGGTATGGGACACTATATTCTTGCTGTCGGACTATATTGATAAGGTGATGGGGGAGCGGTGCAATGAGTGCGAGCAACAGCCATGACAGCCCTTTGTAGAGACCTCGAGGGTATTCTAAGTCTACGGGAGGCGACGACCCTTCCATAGCGACGAGAGTACAAGTAGGCCTGTATTGATAAGGTGATGGGGGAACGGTGCAACGAGTGCGAGCAACAGCCCTGGCATCCCTTGCAGCGACCTACAAAATATACATCGGATGAGATTACTAGGAGTGACGACCCTAGACAGGATCTGTGTTGGGATTGATATAAGGGAAGTACCTTAGTTTCCCAATCCTGCTGTTTGAATGGACTAATAATAACTCGATAATCATATCACCATCACATTGCATGTGCCTGAAAGATGTGGAGCACTGAGCGGTACGCAAGCATGCCACAGACGCAGATGGTGCCGTATGAGGGAGAATGTCGGTGAGGGCATCCATCATGTCATGTCATATTGCATTAACAACAGTATTAGGAATGTTTGATTTACTGCTTTACTATTATCGCATGATTGATTTGAGAACATGCTAATCTTTTCTCTATTATTCCACTGAGTTATCTACTCACTCCCACGTTACGGGATGGTGTTTGCAACACCCACCAGACCCTGTCTTAGATGCAGGTGAGGCAGCGATTCAGGAGGCAGAGCCGGACTATGATGAGGACCAGGACGAGTTCTCATATATGCAGTACCATGACGGCTTTGCTTAGAGGGCCTGGATTGGCGGGACTTCTCAGTGGGACTCTTTTTGGATATTTGATTTCTGTTTGTTTACATGTATATGAGACTCAGAGATGTATTCATACTTTGGAGACAGTTGAGATCTACTTTGTTTTTCATACAGTGATATATATATTCTTTAGTCTTCCGCTTGCTTTTATCACTGGATATGGAGTATGAATTGCAGTTTTGGTATACTTTTACTCATGTGAATGCTTTAACTTAGACAACATTGAATCATAATTATTTTTGTTGCATAAGTGACGGTCTGGAACTCGGGAGTTGAGTTTTTACATGACCCCCGATTTTCGGGATGTTACACGAGAAGAAAGCAAGACAAGTATATTCACAATGGGGGAAAATTTTCATCAATATACCTGCCAGTTCAGCAAAATATATCATCCTTGAATTTATATGTAGGTTTGACTCAGAAGATTCATCGCATAGTTCTTCTAAATAAAAAAGACGGTAGACAAAAGCATAAAAAATACGTCATCCTTGAAGATAATCTCACTTTTGATTTCAAAGATTATCAACATAATACTTCAAAATAAAAAGGGAGCAAGATAAGCAGAATACCAAGAAGGCCAAAGTCTCAGAATGCCAAAGTCTCAAAATGCCAATGAGGCCAAAGTCTCAGAATGCCGATTCCATACATGAATAAAACGTAAACTTTCAAACATATCAAGCAGATGAATAGTAGCTATCTTGCCATCGCCATATCGTTGACACAAGAGACTATTCCATTATCAAAATTTATCAAAATTGCTATTGTCGCCAAGCTGATACACCATTCTAATCATAAAATTTTGTGATATCATCAGCAATGGTGATATATCAATCATCAATTTATCATCTTCAATAAAGCCTATACAACAAACCATCATGTCAGCGATAACAATTTATAATTCAAGGCAACCTAGCTAAGCCCTATACGACCAACTACGCATAAGATGTACATATTATTCGGGAAGCAGTGAGAAGCCAGTGGCCCTAAAAAGTCTGTATAGACCATCACATGCGTACCCATGCGAGCAACAAATGGAGCTAGTGACTAAAAGTCCTAAAAGGCCAAAAAGTCCTCAACGGCCAGTCACGCATGAGACCAATGCCTTCTATACAGCTTCTGATAGCGTTATGGACGAGGATGAAAATATCCTCCCGTGAATGGGTCTGACCTTACAGACAAAGAAAAATGGGGAGTAGAATAAGACCCCCATATCTCTAGCTTGATTTCAGTAGTAACTCCTGAGAACAAGGTCTCTAAAACAAAACTACCCCCTTATTGATGGATTGACGGCCTTGGATTTGGTACCAAAGGTAGCTTTGCGCGCCCCGTGAACTGCGACCAACCATGTGCATAAATCTCATTGAGTTCACGGCCCCGGTAGCTTCACTGGGCCCCTCTGATGGATCGTAGTTTGTGAACTCCCCGGCCGCGATAAGTCCAATGAACTCATGAGAGTTAAGACCTGACTCCAACTACTTATGAGTCTAAAAAATTGTGTGATTGCTCCACTACTCAAGAGTTTAAACTGTGTGATTGCTCCACTACTCAAGAGTCTAAACTGTGTGAAGTGTCAACTCTAGTCAGTAAAGTCAAGTTTGGTTAAGTTAAGTCCAATCAGTAAAGTTTAGTTAAGTTAAGTCAAGTCAAGTCAAGTTAGTAAAGTTAAGTCAAGTCCAGTCAAGTCATAGTCAGTCAAAAGTATGCTAGCTCCACTACTCAAGAGCATAAATGATGTGTACATCAAAATGTTGTAAATATATATTTCACTTTACATATGCTCAAATATGCAATTGCCTGATGAAAATCTCAAACATTGATTAAACAATATACAAAAATTTGTTTCCCTTGAATCAAGTTCAATTTACAGTAACAACAAATGCATTCAAAATATTGGCAGTTCTCTATTCAAAAGTTCAAATCTTCAAGATCAAATACTAATCTTCAATTACAATATATTCATTCTTTTGACAAGAGCCGCAAGGTCTTTTTGTCTTTTACCTTCTTGATGATAAAGAAATATTATCTCACAAAATTCTTAAAGGCGGCAGAGAATAAACTAGTAAAGAATTATTATTCTCTTCTGGGTGATTCAAAGATTTAGATATATTCTTTGGATTTATTAAAGGGGCAACAAAGGTTATCCATCCTTCAAGAGTGTCAGCAGATTTTATTTCATGAATATTGTCTCCCAGAGAATTCCTTATATAAAGATTAGCCTAGAAAGGGAGCATGATCCGATTCTTCAAAGTAATCTATGCCTTAGTCTTTTTGATAATTTCTTATGAGTGGCGGAGGAATTCATATAGTATAATCTATTGAGAAATAATCGTGCACTGAGTAATATTAATGAGCTCATTAACATATCCAACTATAAGAAGTATGAGCTAGATAATTATAGCTGAGAATTATGAAGTAAGATTTAGTGTGAATGTAAGGCCCATATCCTAGTTCGTACCATTCCATAGACTCCCTCGATCCTCCCTGTCAAATTTCGGCAACCCTCGACCTGTAATCGGTATTTGTGCTCGACCCTAAGTCACATCCTGTGATTCTCAATAGGCTCGACTCGAAACTTGTACCATCCCGACCGCATCATCACCACGGTTCTAACGCCGCGTCTTGTGCACTGATGCGATACTTAAGCCAGGAGTTGTGGGCCCGTGTATTTTTCAAAGAAATGTTACGCGTTGCGAATTCTGAGAGAATCTCTACAACTCATTACATGAATCAATCAAGTACTAGTCAAGTACACAACCCATGCCCCTCCCATCCCTTTCTTACCAATAAAGATAAGTAACCCATACCCCATGCCACCTTACCCCCCATAAGTCAACTCTCTCTTACACACACCCATCCCTCTCTTACACTACCCATTCCTCTCATCCCATCCTTCTTACACAACCCCACTCCTCTCTCATGTCACTCTAACCATGAAAGGAGAATCCTAAGGAGAGAAAGAACCCAAGATCAAGGCCCACTTCCTACCCTAAGATCCCTCATCCTAGCCCTTCAATCCTTATAAACCTCCATCAAAGAGAGAGCCAAGGAGTTTGGCATTCCATCGGACCAAGAAGATCCTTAGGTGGATGTTTTTATAGGCTTAGATTTATGTTTTGATGATGGGCCAAGTGGGGCCTACCGATTGATGGTATGGATCTCACTTTGGACCCTATGGGTGGCTGATGGCCCACCGTGATTCACATGATCATTCCATGATGGGGCCATTCTCTATGGACCCCATCATGATGTTTACTTTTATAGTTTGAAAATGTCATCTAGACCTTGCATTTTTGGTGGAGAAGTGATCTCCACCTTTGATTTTGATTGGTGGACCAACATGTAATGGGACCCACTTGATATATGTTGTAATGCATGGAAGGGAGGGCCCATAGTGTAACACCCCGTATCTCTGATACTCGGGTGTTACCTTTTTCAAGACTTTTCAACCTAATGACTTGACTTAACATATGACAGGGCAGGATTTCCCTAGCAGTGTTGACACAAGCCACTACGACCTGGAGGATCCAACTAACCCTCCACTCCAATCAAAAAGGTAAGCAGGATCGAATCACATAAGCTCACTCAGTTTCTAAAACCTTACATGTTGGACGTACTCTGATAAGTCAAACCACGGGAATCTGAGGGTAACCAATGGAACACCCCTGCACCTTAAACATACGTTTAACTGTCATAAACAAATAACAGACCCGTCCGAATGATAGATCACATCATACGGGCCAAATAAATCCTAAAAAAACATGTGATGGGCCACCTAAGCCTCACAACGAACTCCAAACTGGACTAGGGCCTCATATAGGGATCCCTAACAAACTGGTCGGAATAGATCTGCTAAAAACATCACTAGAAGGCCCCGCACCCGATGCATGTGCACAATATACAAGGGTACATGAAATGCACTGGATGATTTGGTGCGGTCAAACTGGTGTTGACCGAACTAATTTCAAAAGAGAAGAAACACCTTCCTACCGGTTTTAAATATGTAAAACTGGGAGATTTTGAGCCCCTAGTTGAGCTCACCAGACCACTTTCCGGGCAATCCTGACCATCTATTTTGTCGGCGAGACCAACCTCAAACAAACCGTATAAGCTTGTGGGCCCCTGTAAACCAATAAAGGAGATCACCGTCAACCGTCCATTCTCCTTGCCACGAACAACTGTATCCAGGGGAACGTGATTGGACCGTTGGCAAAAGAGGGTGTTCTCCATCGTATTGCCTAGGAGATTACAGGCGTGCACACGCCACCTCTGAGGGTCTCCTCCCTCAAACCAAAAATGGTTAGGCAACAAGAAAAATCTGTCGCGGTTTTTATTTTGGGAAAAGCAGAGGCTGCCACCGGCGGCCGTCATTTGGAGATTTGCAAGGCAAATCTCAGCCGTTGGTCCTTCCCTTCCCTGCCTATAAATAGGGAGCTCAGCCTCTTGGACTTCACACAGAAAAAGAGTTGAGAGAGGAAACTGAGAGGGAGAGAGTAAGGCAGAGGATTGTTTTGGTGCACTTGGAGCACACTGCCCCAACTTAGTCCGAGAAAACTGGACCGAGTCGAGTCAGTGTGGGGTCACAACAACACCATTTGAGATAGAAAAAGGGAGGAAAAAAATAGAGAGAGAGAGAGAAGTGAGGAAGAAGGAAAGGAAGGTGCGTGTGTGACAGATCTGACTCGAGTCAGACCCGATTGAACCAGGTAGAAGCCTTCCCTCCACTCTTTTGAAATTCTAAAACGAACTTAAACCAAGCTCCACCAGGCCTCACCCGCACCTCAAGCAAAGTCACCAAACAGAGCTCTATTCCTTGCTGAAAAAAACCGCAGCAGGAACCATGCATAAGGCCTAGAACAGGCCCTGTTCTAGAAGATTGCAGGAGGCCTGGCTTAGGCACTGTTTTTGGGACCGATCTAGCCTAAGTGCGGGATATGTTTTGGGCCAAACAATGGCTTGAAGGCGGTCTCAGCTGAGGGTTGACGCTCAGCCTTGGAGCAGACCTCGAGCAGGCCCTGTTACAGCTTTAAACCAGACTGATAAACATCGGCTTCTCAGTCAAAAACAGGCTGAGGAAGGATCACTTTTCAACATGAAAATGACCCTGATCGGACCATTTGCTAGGCTGAAAGAAATGGCAGCTACCACACCTCTGGTTGGATGCTGTGTTGGGTCAAAAAATAGTCGGGCAGAGGGCCACGTTGATCCAAAAATCTCAAGCCGTGAAGGCCTCCAACACAGCTGAGGCAGAAACCCTTCACGTCAGATGCTGTGCCTTTGGGCTTCACCAAACGTAGGTGGGCCCTACAAAAATTCAGGTGGGCCTCACCTAAAAACCAGAGGGCTGCCCTAGTTGCGGGCCCTGTACAAGTACTGATGGGCCACACCCTGCATCAGCAGGTGGCCTCCACCCTATCACAGTCGGTGGGCCATGTAAGTGGTCCCACCTTTATGATTTAGTACGCTCTAGGCCGTCCATCAAAAGTTGGGCCCTGGGCATTCAAAAAATAAAATCAACGTATATATATATGTAGATGTGTGCACCTGCGAATGATTAGGGACTTCAAGGACACGCGTCCCTTCCATGCATGTAGTGTACATGGGCTATATCCCAGCCGTCCATCATTGAGCAGGTAGTGCTGGACGTCTGATTCAAAAAAAAAAATATATAATAATAATAATAATAATAATAATAATATATGTTAAACACATCTAAGGCTTGCATGAGGTTTTACCTCTAATATATGAAGCAGGGTATAAATGGATTTCATGCAAACCATTCGTCAGGGGATGTCTGGTCCCTGAACGTTTTTTTTATATACATACACACGAGTGCAGTACATGCATATCAAACATAAATTATGCATCTGTAGTGCACGCGCATAATCTAGGGGACCCATGAAGATATGTGATTCATCCAAACCGTCCATTTTGTTTGGTAAGCTTACCATACGGTTTAAAACAAAAATAAGGTAGATCCATGTGGGGGACTGCATTACAGTAAAAGTAGGGGTGAAATGCCTAGCCATGGAATCCTTCAGGTCACAAAGGTTTTGGGATCAATATGTTAGCTAATAATTTTCCCTGATCCAGATCCCTGTGACCTTGTGAATGGCTTGGATGGGAAATAAAACGTCATGAAGTGCCTCGTGGGGTTCAACGACAGGGATCGTTACTGCCACCGATATTCAATTTGAAATATTGTCCGGGTGGCCCTTCAATTTAATCTATCCCCTTGAAAATTGTTCCTGATAACTTATAAAGACCGAATACAATAAACAGCAAGGCAAGCCTAACACAAGCCAAAAGGGCCCTGTTGTTACGCTCCTTTGACCTTTCAAGCTGTAGAAATAACTGACGAATGTGAACCATAATTTTAGGAAATTCCTCAAGTAACCTAGGGCCGCAGGAAGGCTTGGATCAAGTTCGCGAGCAACACCATACAGGTGATGACTTTCCCCTTGGGCTTTTCAATTCTAAATTAGTTAAACATAGTTTACACTAGATTACCACTGCAGTGATACTTGTTTCACCACATGATAGACTCACATGATTAATATTTGTTTATCTATCAATGCAAAATATAAATTGAAATATTGATGCTTCTTTTCACGTTCATTTAAAGATATATGTCATCATATGCTATTTTTATTGCTGCTATACATAATCTCATGATGCTACACGTGGAAGACGTCATGTCTGTATGCAAGCCACACATGGGATGTACTCAGACGAATATGTGGAAGATAGGAGCCTTGAACTAGTGACGTCTTTATCGAGGCATCCTATTTTAAACATCCCAAGGTAGAGGACCTCATGAGCCGAGGATGGTGGAATGGGACACTATGCTCGAGTTGTCGGCCTACGCTGGGCTATATGCTCCCCGTAGTGACCATTGAGTTACTTAAATCGGTTATTTGTAATTGGAAATAATAACGGCTGGTTAATCATGCATCCATAGCATATTAGCGATGACGGATGGATATTCTAGATGTTGTAGCACGTGCCCTAGGGTTGTCGAGGTATCGTTTCGCTAGCTCCCAGACCATCGACCATCGACCCTTGTCCGACTGGATGATCATTCCCAGGTCATGAATGCATGGGTGACGAGTCCAAGTCCGGCTGGATGTGCATGCCCAAGCCGATGTGCATTCATGCATCCACGCATCTAATAAGACTACATATTTCTTGTTTTGGATTACTGCTTGTTCCTCTTTTAACTACATTTACTAAGGCGGGGTTGTGTAATCTTAAGGGGAATTCACACTGAGTTGGCCACTCATCCATCAATATCCAACCGTACAGAGCATGCAGGGATAGACATAGAAGGCGTCGGTGTCGGCCTCGATGATGCCACCGTGGAGCAAGATGAGGAGCATTATGAGGACGAGCTGCATCAAGAAGAGGCAGCGTATTTTAGACTCAATCATTAGTTTTACATTCTAGTTTAGTGGTTTGGTATTTTTTTTGGACTATGGAATTTGTATTCAAGACCCCCAGCTGAGCGGGTCAAATGTTTGGCTATCATGAATATATATATGTGCTTCTTTTTTACTATCACCCTTCGAACTTTCATTCTGCCGTTTCTCTGATTCATTAACTCCTAGATTCTTGGAGATGAGTTTCGTACTTGGGTTCCAGGAATCGGGGCGTTACACAGTGCCGGGTCCCTCCATTACTCGTTCTCTCTCTCTCTCTCTCTCTCTCTCTCTCTCTCTCTCTCTCTCTCTCTTTCCTAATTTACTGGCCCACTAGGGGTGATCAGACCATCCAACAGGTGGGGTGGCCCTACTGTCCACCCTGCTAGACTAGCGGTCCAGTTGGACG
Source organism: Magnolia kwangsiensis (assembly GCA_037074715.1). Taxonomy (NCBI): domain Eukaryota; kingdom Viridiplantae; phylum Streptophyta; class Magnoliopsida; order Magnoliales; family Magnoliaceae; genus Magnolia; species Magnolia kwangsiensis. The sequence goes on along the minus strand of CM073586.1, from coordinate 46,149,992 downwards.
GCCTGGATGATCGAAAACACAAAATACCAGCTTAATTCAAAAATCTTGGTGGGCCACTCACATGCACCCACCTTACTGCACGTGTGACAAATCCAAACCGTCCATGTGTGGGGCTCACATCTAATGCATGTGTTTTGTCCACGCTGGCTGTCTAGTTGGGATGCTGGACCATTTTCAACAAAAAAATGATAATAATAATAATAATATATTAATAATATATAATATATAATAATATACATATGATGGTGGGCCCCACGTGGGACCCATCAAGATTGGAAGGGATTGACTGGTGTCAGCGCACCATCCAAATGGTTAGACGGTGGGACCCACTTGATGTATGGATCACATCAACACCGTCCAATCACATGGGGTCCACCGTGCAGTATGTGTTTCATCCACACTATCCACTATTAGGACGGTGGGACCACCTGATGTGTGGATTTCATCCATGACGTTCGTCCATCTATTTGGACCGTGGACCACTCCATGATATATGTGCTTTATCTCCGCTGTCCATATTGCTGGACAGTGGGTTACTCGGTGATGCAAATGTTTCATCAACATTTGAGGGTGGACCCCACCATAATGTAAGTGTTTTATTTGTGCCGTCCATCCGTACAGGACCCACGTGATATATGTGTTTATCTATATCGTCCATCTGGGGATCTCGCCAGCTATAGCTGATGATGACGTTAGCAAGTTCGGTGGGACCCACTGCTGTGATGTTATCAACAAGTTTTGTGGGTTCCGCTAATGCTTGTATTATATCCAAATCGTCCATCCAATTGGTAAGCTCGTCTTAGGGCTTGAGACTAAAAGTGGGATATATCTATTAAGTGGACCACACTGCAAAAATCAGTGGAGAGTCTAACGCCTACCATTTAAATCCTTGAGGGGTCATAGAAGTTCTGGATCAATATGATATTTATTTTTCCTCTTGATTTAGGTCTTTGTGACCGTATGAATAGATTGGATGGAAAATGAATGTGATGGTGGGCTCTCTGAAGTTTTAACTGTGAAAATCATTATCTCCATTGTTATTTGTGGTATGGTCCAGATGATCTTCCTATATGATTCATTTTTGGGAAATGCTCTAGAATGATCTCTAAAAATAGGTGAATGGTGTAGATGGTGTGGCCCATTGTTGTGGCCCATCTTGATGTATATGGGACTCATTGGTGCAGCCCATTGATATGGCCCACTTGATGTATATGAGGCCTATTAGTGCGGCCTATTGATGTATATAAGGCCTATTAGTGTGGCCCGTTGATGCGGCCCACTTGATGTATACGAGGCCCATTGGTGTGGCTCATTGATGTGACTCACTTGATGTATATGAGGTCCATTGTGATGTATTTGATGGCCCATGGGTTGAGGCCCAATGTGATGTATATAAGGACCATGAGTGAGGCCCAATAAGACGTATGTGAGACCTTTGTGTGGGGCCGAATGAGATGTATATGAGGTCCATTGCGATGTGTGATTCCACCATGTTGTAATGATGTTTATGGCGGGCCATGCCTTGGGAGCAATGATAGTTTGACGTCCACATTGTAAGAGTAATGATGGTTGAATGTCCGCATTGTAACTCTCCCTAGGGCCCATTGTTAGGCCCATACTTGTTATGTGTAGGCCGTCTAGGCCCATCTTTGTTATGAAGATAGTTCATCACCATATAACATGCTTAGTATAACTCCATGATTTATGCCCATATGCGTCATATGTATGCTTGATATGAGGAGAGTTTGATCATAGCATATACCGTTGGGCTGAGACATTTACGGGACTCCTAATGAGATGGAGTGCCCACATGATCGCCAGTATGTACAGGATTGATGCATGACTGGATGGTATGACTCATGCATCTCGCATTTGTATGACATGATTACTATATGCCCTAGCGACATCAGAGTCGTGACCTCCACAGGCACATCGTGGTTGGACGGATTGGATACCGAAAATATTGGCTCTAGCACTTTGGGCACATAGGATGTCCTTGGGTGAAAGTCCATAACCTTTTTGGTACTAGGAGATGCTCCAATATCTAGACTGAGTGGATACATGAACGCACGAGTGCCGAATACCAATAGGTCACGTCTCCCACTATGTCGTGGTCAGTTAGAAGGGGGGCCTTATCCGCCAGAGTGAAGGGGCTGTAAGCTAGGATGAGTTTGACTAGCTCGCAAATGGGTTTGTTATCGACAAGCCAGGTAGGTACTAGCAAACTACTGGTCAGGTGGATAGTGTGGTCTCTTCCACTCGCTGGGCTGTGTGCCTAGGGAGGTGGTAGTTAGTGTGGAGTGTACTAGCCCCGGTGATATCCCAGGGGAGAACTGTACTAATATATGTATTTGATGAGGACTGACATGCTTGCATTGCATCTCACATATGACATTTGATTACGTAGGCCTCGCATCGCATGACCTTGGTATGGATGATAGAGCTAAATGTTTTAGGGGGGGGGGGGGGGTGAATAGGACTGCCAAATTAAAAATTAAATGTGGAATTGAAAGAAAGTTACCAAAATTAAATAATAAAGAAACACAAGTAAATAACAACTTCAAATGTACTAGTCTTGAGAGGTTGATACAAACTTAGTTCTAAAGACAACTTAACACCAAAAACCAAAGGCTTATGGTAGGACAACCTTACTAGAATGTTTGTAAGTATTAAAAACCCAAACCAATAGAGAGGCAAAGGAAATAGAAAAGGAAATAAACTAAGTTATTACAACATTCGCATAAGTGCACAAAAATAAATTATACCAATCACTACAAATGCGCAAAGAAAATTACAACATTCACACACATAAGCAAATTCAATCATCCACCACAACTTCAGAAATTATAGTGGTTCATTTGTGTGTACACCAACTATTAGAAAACAGCCACACAACTACTCCACTCCTAATATGTCATGCCCCAAACTCGAAAACCAGACTCACAAAATTCCTGATTATCAAATCCGGTGCCACATCCTCCTTAGTACCCTATTCTTGCCTCCTAGCGTCTATACGCCAGATTCTGATCCTGAGATCCTATAAAGAGGATTTTCCAATGTACATTTACTCATAAAAAGCATAACCACAAGTTTACCTAAATCACAAATGCAACATCATCATCACATAGCTACTAATATAAACATTTGAATACAATGCTGAAAGGGAATACATATGTCAAAATCAAAGCTCCAGAAGTCAGCTACATGCTACAAGCTCCATGCTGCTACAACCTAACATTACTTACACACATCTATCGTACATAAATTTATAGAAAGCTTAGAGGGTGGTGTAAGTGCATGCACAAGGTAAGTGCCAAGTATTCAATACAGTGCCATAATCATACAATATCGAAAATACAGGTAAAATCATGAATCATATGATATCAGAGTAAGCAAAAATACTGACAAGTCCATGAGTCAAACAATATCAGAGTACGCAATGCAGTTCAACTATGCAAATCAGGAGTCATAAAGAGCCAAATATCAGATGCCGAGGATGCAATACAATATACAATTCCTGATTAGTTCACGAATACCGTCAGCCGTATCTACACCATATAAATGCAGAAACACAGTAACCTACAATGTCATATGCCGCGGATGTAATGCAATATGCGGTACGAATGAAATGACCATGTTGGAGTGTGAAGTTGGGATGATAGTACGTAGTATCGCAGGTTATGGGGTCTATCATAAGGGACTTCTATCCAAACCAGTCTCATACCTAATTTTGATAGTCAGACTCAATGTGGTAAACTCTTGATGTCAGGTTAGTCACGCCCTAATCAAAATCCTGATCATTGTGAAGGTACACGTAATAAATAGTTATGCACTACTAGCTCGAGTGAATAGTGAATGAATGAATGAATGAGTATGCAACTCTTGCTCCATAAATCAGTACTGCACATCTTTGAGATCATCATCGGATCTAGTACACTTTACATGTAATCACCGCCCACTGATGTGTGACCATGCAAGTGGAAGAGACCTCACTATCCACCTGACCAGTAGTTAGCCAATATCTACTCGGCATGTCAATAATGGAACCATTAACGAGCTGGTCAAACTCAGCCTAGCTATGCCCCCTACCCTAGGGCGGGTAAGGTCACACCCCCTCCAAACCGATTACGACACAGTGGGAGACATGACCTCCTTATATTCGGCACTCGGGCGCTAATGTATCCACTTGGTCTCGATCTTGGGGCGTCCTCTGGTACCAAGAAGGTTTAGGGATTTTCACTCAGGGCTATCTATGGTGGCCCGATGCTAGTAACAGATTTTTGGTGTCCTATCTGGACATCCATGACATGACTGTGAAGGCTACGATCTTGATGTCGCTAGGGCGTACAATAATCACAACACACAATGTAAGGTGCATGAATCATATAAGCCAGTCATGCTCCGTGCGTTCATGTGAGACGATTTCCGCCTATTAGGGAGTCTCATAAACCACCAGCATTATGACATATGCAATGGTTAATCATATCTCATAACAAAGATGCAGATGATGTGTATGGGCATGTATCATGATGCTATGCTGTCACATACTCACAATCGGTATCAATAACTGACATCGACAATCAACCAAGACAATGTGGACATTTAACCCACATTACCCCCAAGGAATGACCCGCATGGACCAATGACCTTACACAAAGGCCTAATATACAACACCATGGGCCTCACTTAAGAGCTTAATACACATCACGATGGGCCTCTCTCATGGGCCTAATATACATCACAATGGGCTCCATCGCCTGGCCCTCAAATGCACCACAATGGGCCTCATCACATAGGCTTCATATACATCACATTGGGCCTTAAACATGAGCTAAATACACATCACAACGGGCCTTAAATACGGGCTGCATATATATCACATTGGGCCTTAAACACGGGCCAAATGCACATCATAATGGACCTCAAATACGGGCCGCGTATACATCACATTGGTCCTCATCAATCGACCTTGACAATCAGAATTAACCTCAATAATTGACCTTAACAATCAGCTTATACAATCGACATCGACAATAGAAATCAGCCTCGACAATTGTAATTGGAATCGGCCTCAACAATCGGCCTCGACAATCGAATCGACCTCGACATTGGAATCAGTGTCGACAATCAGAATCGGACTCGACAATCAGAATCAATATCGATAATTGGAATCAGCCTCGATAATCAGAATCGGCCTCAATAATTGAAATTGGAATTGGCCTCAACAATCGGCCTCTACAATTGGAATCGGCCTTGACAATCGAAATCGGTATCGACAATCGAAATTGGCCTCAACAATTGGAATCGGCATCGACAATTAGAATCAGCCTCAACAATTGAAATCAGAATCGGCCTCAACAATCAACCTTGATAATCAAAATTGGAATCGGCCTCAACAATTGTCCTCGACAATCGGAATCGGCCTCGATAATCAGCCTCGACAATCAGAATTGGCCTTGACAATCAGAATCGACCTCAACCATCAGCCTGAGGGAAGGTCATAATGTGGACATTTAACCTTCATTGCCCATCAATGTAGACATTTAACCAACATCGCTCCCAAGCAGTGGCTCACATAGAGCCTAACGTATAGTGGGCCCATAACCTCACATAAGGACCTAATACACATCACTATGGGCCTCACTCATGGATTGCACATACTCATTAATGGGCTGTACCATGGGCCTTATACATCAAGTGGGCCGCACTAATGGGCCTCATACATCAAGTGGGCTGCATTAATGGGCTGCACCATGGGCCTTATACATCAAGTGGGCCACATCAATGGGCCACACCGATGGGCCCCATACATTAAGTGGGCTGATGGGCCTCATACATCAAGTGGGCCGCATCAATGGGCCACATCATGGGCCTCATACATCAAGTGGGCAGCATCAATGGGCCGCACCAATGGGCCTCATACATCAATTGGGTCGCATCAATGGGCCACACCATGGGCCTCATACATTAAGTGGGCTGCATCGATGAACCGCACCAATGGGCCCCATACATCAAGTGGGTCACATCAATGGGCCTCACTATTTACACCATTCGTCTAATTAGATATCTAAACCCAAAAATGAATCATATCAAAAGATCATCTAGACCATACCATAAATAGCAGTGGTGATAATGATTTTCATGGTTAAACAAATCACAGGGGCCCACCATAAAGTTTATTCTCCATCAAGTTTGATCATAAGGTCACAAAGACCTGGATTAAGAGGATAAACAAATATCATATTGAACCAAAAGCCTCTGTGACCCGAAAAGGGTTTCAATGGTGGACGTTCAATCTTCACTATTTTTGGTAATGTGGTCCACTGATAAACAGATCTGCCTCATTTTTATCTCAAGCCGTAAGACAAGCTCACCAAATTGATAAATGGTTTAAATATAACACATACATCATGTGGGTCCCCCATAGAGATGGACGACATAGATAAAACACATACCTCATGGTGGGGTCCACATGTGTGGCCCACCAGATGAAAGGACAGACAGTTTGGATCTACCACAAACATCATGTACAGGGCCCACATAGGCTTCTGACGACATACCATAGAAATATACTGGTGTGAGGTATACTAGCTAGAGCACATCCACCGTTCAACAATATTGGACGGTGTGGATATTCACATATATCATGATGGTCCCCCACACACTTGGCAGGAGGTCCCACCATCCAAAGTATTGGACGGTGAGGATTAGATTACATACAACAAGGTGGGTTCCCATGTGGGGCCCACCATCACACATGTATATATATATTATAAGATATATATATCACATGTATTATATATATTATATATATATATATATTTGATATATATATAACATATGTATATATATATATATATATATATATATTTATTTTTTAACTAAAAGAGGCCAGCACGTCCAGGGATCCAGCGTCCAGACTCTGGACGTTGGACGGTGCAGATGATAATACATACATCACGGTGGGTCCCACACACGTGGCCCACCAGAGTCTTTGGATGAACCTAATACTTGTGTTTTCCTTCATCTCGGCCTATCCAGATGGACTGCCATGTGGGCCACTCAGTGAACAACATGGATAAAATACATACTTCATGGTGGGCCACACATACACACATCGACATCCATGAGAGAGAGAGAGAGAGAGAGAGAGAGAGGGAGAGAGAGAGAGAGAAATGAGAAGGGGAGGGACCCCGCCACTATTGGGCCCTCCCTAATATAATGCATACATCAAGTGGGTCCCATAATGAGTGGGCCCTTAGAAATCGAAATCAATGGTGGATCACCCACATTTGGCCTCCTTCTTTAGCTCCTTGGACTCCTATGCTCATTGCCTTCAATCTTGATGGAGGTTGATGAAGAATGAATGGTTGAGATGGGAGATGAAAGGGTGAGAAAGTGGGCCACACTTATTATTTTGGGAAGGCTTGGAGATCTTGGATGTTTAGGTGTTTCTCTTGGGGTTGGAAAGTAAAGATAGAAATGAGAGAGAGAGAGAGAGAGAGAGAGAGAGAGAGAGAGAGAGAGAGAGAGAGAGAGAGAGAGAGAGAGAGAGAGAGAGAAGATGGAGAAAAGGGATTGATGGTATGGTTGTTGTAAGGGATGGGAATGGGAAAGCATGGCTTGGGTTAAAATTTGTGTAAAGGAGGTATGGGTGGGGAGAGAGAGAATTGACTTGTGAAAGGGGTGAGGTGGCATGGGGTATGGGTGATGTACTTGTGATAGGGTGTGTACTTGATTGATTGATTGATGAGACATGTTGTAGAGATTCTCTTAGAATTCGTAACGCACGGCGTTTCTTTAAAATGAACTCGGGCCCACATCTTCTTACTCAGGTACTGCCTCGACGCGTAAAACACAGCGATGGTGCGGTCACAAGGATATAAGTTTTAAGTCAAACCGACTTTGATATACGGGACATGTAATGTCCTAGAAAAATCTGTACAAAGATCCAAGTACCACCTCAAGCAGAAATCCTTTAGAACCAAACCCTTTAGAAATTTAACGAGACTTAACTAGCGCTAAACTAGATTACCTGTGAAATTAACACCAACCACCTTAAATATGATCTGTAAGACCCAAAACTTGTAGAATTGTTAACGCTACGTTACCCTGAAATCTAGGATCCAATTCTAAACCCAGTTTCTCTTGGGAGCATCAGAAACTCCATAGCGGACCTGGCCCGCACGTCAAAAGTCTGATAGCGATGAACTTAGACAATTATGACCGCCTAGTTGGACTTGACTATCACCTCAAAAATCAAGTCCAGTGAGGTCCTCAGATGATTTGTTTGAGTCCGGAGTGAAGAGTGTGAGAAAGGTGAACTGTTTAGAAATTAAATATAAATTTAAGTAATCTGAGTCATGTCGTTTGCGCGCCATTTATAAGCATTCTAACTGTTGGTTTCTGACCTAAATTCACCCTCGGATAAGGGAAGTTGGCCCACATATGCCAAGATACTTGTGGCCCTGATCGAGTTTCGATGACCGTTGAACTGAAACTGGTCAGCCACGGTCGATCTGGAAACCCGATCGGACTGAAAACTTAACTTGATTAAGATCCAGTATCTGTAAGCTTAAGTCCGACTGCATTCAGTAAAGGGACCTCCAGAAAAGCTTCGTTAGATCGGAATAAGCCCGATTTGGTTATAACCTAAGTATACCATGGCCCTGAGACTAATTTCATCAGTTTTGGGCTTATATAAGGACCTTAAACCCTCTCTCACAAATTCCATATGAATTCTCAAACCCTAGCTAAGAAAGAGAGAGAAAGTGAGAGAGAAGTTGGTGAATCATCTTGAGATTCTTTCCAACTACTCTACGTGCCTAATTTATCGCATCTGAATCGTTATTCCGGTGATTCTAATTCCATTTTTGGGTAAGACAATCAAACCTTAACCTGTTTTGAAACTTAGAATAGTCTAAGTGTTGTTGTAGTTAACCTAATTCATGCCTTAGGTTGCCTATTCGCCATTGACAAAGACTTATTGTCTAAATCAAATCTGTTGCACATTTTCTGGTTTAAGGTGCGGACTATATACGTTTAGGTTATAGTTTTTAAGGATTTCAATTTCAAATAATGATTTATTACTGACGTGGTTGCCATTACACATGCTAAATGCGATATCTATTTCATTTTACGTATATATACGATCTATGTTGTGTATGGACTATTTCATGATTTTGTTGAAATGGTTGTATGCATTTGAAATTTGATGTTATGGTTGCCATGATTAATTGTCATAGGAATATGATTGTTATGTATGCGACAACTCCTTGGCAAAAGGATTTGCCCTAATATGTAATATGGCTGACATAAGTGATGTATGTTGAAAAGTGTAGACTAAGTGTTTGTGAAAATGTCTTAATGAGTTTGTAGTTAGTAAAGTGTGATTTATGAGGGATTTGAGATATGAAATCCCAACTATCTTACTGTCACGCCCCAAACCCAAAAATCTGATTCATAGGAATCTCGATAGCCGAATCTGGTGCCGACAGCCTCCGTAGTACCCCATTCTCGGCTCCTAGCATTCACATGACAGATTCCGATCCTGGGATCATATAAGGAGAATTTTTTTAATGTACATTTAACTAGTAATAAGCATAACCACAAGATTACTCAATTCACAAAGGCAACATCATCATCATATATCCACTAATATAATCATTTGAGTACAACACTGAAAGAGAAATACATAAATAAAAAAAATCAAGCTCCAGAAGACCACTGCACGCTCCAAGCTCAACACTGCTGCAACCTAACATCACCTGCATGCATCTATCGTGCATAAGCTTATAGAAAGCTTAGAGGGTGGTGTAAGTGTGTGCACAAGGTAAGTGTCAAGTATTCAATACAATGCCATAATCATACAATACCGAAAAATTGATAATTCATAAACTATACAATGTCTGAATAAGCAGAAATACTGATAAGATCATGAATTATTAGAGTAAGCAGAAATACTAACAAGAGCATGAATTATCAGAGTAAACAGAAATACTGACCAGATCATAAACCATACGATAACAAAGTAAGCGGAAGTATGGACAAGTCTATAAGTCAATCAATATCAGAATACGCAATATAGAACAACTATGCAATAAAGAGTCATAAAGAGTCAAATATCAGATGTCGAGGATGCAATACAATATACGAATCCTGTTATGTCTGTCTAGGCCATATAAATGCAGAAACATAGTAACCCAAGCTGTCATATGCTTGAGGATGTAATGCAATATGCGATGCGAATGAAATAACCATGTTGGAGTGTGAAGTCGGGATGATAATACGTAGTATCGCAAGCTACGGGGTCCACCACAAGGGACTTCTATCCAAACCAGTCCCATACCTAAATTTGGATAGTCAGACTCAACGTGGTAAACTCCTGATCTCAGGTTAGTAGTGCGCCCAACTGAAATCCTTTCCATAACGAAGGTACACACTAAATAGTTGTGCACCACCAGCCCGAGTGGATAGTGAATGAATGAATGAACGAACATGCAACTCCTACTCAATAAGTCCATATATCAATACGGTTCCTCTTTGGAATATCACCGGGGTCTATTACACTACAAACCAGATCGTCGCCCCATCACGCGCAACAAGGTGAGTGGAAGAGACCTCACTATCTTCCTACCAATATCAGGCCCGACTCATCGATAGCGGACCCATTCCTCAAGCTGGTCAGACTCAGCCTAGCATTGCCCCCTCCTCTCGAGTAGGTAAGGCCGCACCCCCTTCCAACCGACCACGACACAGTGGGAGACGCAGCCTAATGGTATACGGCCCTCATGCGCTCATGCATCCACTTGGTCTAGACGTTGGAGCAACCTCTGGAGCCAAGAGGGTTTAGGGACTTTCACCCAGGGATATCTATAACACCCCATGTAGAACAGATTTTTGGTGTCCCATCTAGCCATCCACGAAATACCTGTGGAGGCTATGACCCTGATGTCGCTAGGGCGTACAGTAATCACAACACACAATGCAAGATTCATGAGTCATACAATTCAGTCATGCATCAATCATGTGCATATCGTGTACTCATAAACCACCAGTACTATGGCATATGCAATGGTCAACTACATCTCATAACAAATATGCAGATGATGTGTATAGGCATGTATCATGATGCTATACGGTCACATACTCATAATCGGTGCCAATAACCGGTATCAACAATCGGCCTCGACAATGTAGACATTTAACTAACATTGCCCCCAAGGAATAGTCACATAGAGTCAAACATATAATGGGCCAACGGCCTCACACAAAGGCCTAAGATATAACATAATGGACCTTACTCAAGGGCCACATATACACAAAAGGTGGACACTACTAGGGGCCTAATACATATCACAATGGGCCTTGTCCATAGGCCATAAATACATCACAATGGGCCTTGCCCATGGGCCATGAATATATCACAATGGGCCTTGCCCACGGGCCTCAAATATATGACATGTGGGCTCTACACACGGGTCTTGAATACATCAAACGGCCATACATCATGGGCCTAATGCGTGTCACAATGGGCCTCAACTACGGGTCGCATGTACATCATATAGGTCTCAACAATTGGTTTTGGCAATCGAAATCGGCAAATCGGTTACGATAATCGGAATCGATCAATAATCGGGATCGCCAAATCGGTCATGTTAATTGAAATCATCAATTGATTACGACAATCGGAGTCAGCAATTGGTCATGATAAATGGCCTCGATCGCTAATTAGCAATCGGCCACGATAATCGGAATCAGCAAATCGATCACGTCAATCAGAAATCGGCAATCGGTCAAGATAATCGACCTCAATCGCTAATCGGAATCAGCAATCGGTCATGTTAATAAAAAATTAGCAATCGATCATGATAATCAGCCTCAATCGCTAATCGAAATCGGTAAATCGGTCTTGATAATCGACCTTAATTGCTAATTGGAATCGAAAAATCGGTCACAACAATCGGCACCGATAAGCAGCAGATAAACAAAGTGGGGTTCATAGATGATCAGCCGATCAACCATAGTATAAAGATCGGCACTCGACCGTGGTTATATCAAATTCGATAGCATGGAGCCATCCTTCTATGGTAAGTGAGGCCCACTTATTTAGGTTAACCCGCTAAGAGAATGATGAGAATGGGCCTAACAAGGCCTAAGGGAAGGTCACAATGTAGACATTTAACCATCATCGCTCACCACTGTAGACATTTAACCATCATTGCTCCTAAGGGGTGGCCCACATAGAGCTAAACGTATCGTGGGCCCATGATCTCATACAATGGCCTAATATACATCACTATGGGCCTTGGCACATGGACCATATATACATCACATCAGGCCTCACTATATGGGCCAACATACATCATATCAGGCCTCGAATACACCATAGGTGGGCCCTGCACTTGGGCCTCAAATTCATCATATGGGCTTAATCGTATAAGCCAAAAATATATCACAATGGGCCACAACATATGGGCCAGAAGTACATCACAATGGGCCTTACCAAATGGGCCTCAAATACATCACAATGGGCCTCATGCCTGGGCCTCAAATACATCACATAGGGCCTCACCCATGGGCCTCAAATGCATCACATTGGGCCTCAGATTCAAACAGGTGGGCCCTGTCACATGGGCCTTAAATACAAGGCAGGTGGGCCCTATCACGTGGGCCTCAAATATACATCATGACGGGCCTCATGGATGGGCTGCACCAATGGGCCTCAAGTGGGTTTGGACCACACCAAAAATCATTTTAATAGTTATAGGTGTAACATGTGTGTCACTGCACACTATCATTCCATGGGGCACGTGGCCCACTAACGATGATCAGCACTGTCCAAACAGTGTCCAGCACCATCCAAACGTTGTTTAAGTAGGTTAGCACCGTCCAGATATTGTCTAGCACCATCCAGCATAATCTGGATGGTGTGGATAAACTAAATACATCATGGTGGGATGCCATCAGATGGATGGTTAGATAGAACACATGCTCCAAGGTGGATCCAATACAATATTATATATATATATATTATATTAATATATTACTATATATGTATATTTAAACTGATATTACACAGTCCAGCATCCTGGACAGACGACCTTGATGAAATACATTTCATGGTGGTCCCGTGATCTAAATGGTGAGAGTTTCACACATGCCACCACGGTAGATCTCACCGTCCAATGCTCTGGATGGTGCAGATACAACAGATCTATCAGGGTGGCCCCACAGAATTGTTGACGGATAGCAGCTGGTGTGAGGTACCCAGCCATTCCGTCCAGCAGGTGGGTCCCACATGGGGCACACCACATACAGACATGCACATATATACATGTATATACCATCTGTGTATATATGATATAATATAATAATAATAATAATATTATTATTATATACTTTTATATATGTGTAGGGAGTGCACGGTGCAGCATCTAGCGTCCAGATCTTTTGGACGCTACTGGATTAACGGTGTGGATATAAACTAAAGACATCAAGGTGGTTCCCATTCCACACGTACAACACGTATGGGATGGCCCCCACATGAGCTGAAATTATATGGATGGTGTGTGTGAAAAACATACATCTCAGGGGTCCCACCGTCCCGCACATGGACGGTGCAGGTGCAGAATATAATACATACCTTATGACCAAACCCATGGGCACCGTGCAATCCACACGAGGATGGATGGTTTGGATATAACAAAAATCCACGTGAAGGTGGGTCCCACCTCCACACGTGCAACACGTGTGGAATGGGTCCACCCTCGCTGATGTAAAAACGTCACCTAACAGCTAAGTGCTGTGCGCCAGCCAACCTGTTTTACAATAGGTGGGTCCCATGTGGAGCCACCATAAAGATAATATTATTTTATTATTAATATTAATATTATTATATTTAATTACTTCCCTGCCCATGGACGTCCGTTTGACGGACAGTCAGGATACAAAACATATATCAAGGTGGGGTCCGCACGTCCCACCTGATGGACGGCTGGATCAAAGGTGGGTCCCTCCATAAATGGACGGTGTAGATAAACACAGACCCATAGGACTTTTGTAATCCCAACGAATTTCAATGGTAGACATTCATTCTCCACTAATTTACAGTGTGGCCCACCTGAAAGGCTGATCAGTCCTATTTTTAGTCTCAAGCCTTAAAACGAACTCAAGAAGTGGCTGGACGGTTGGGATATAACATATATCTAATGATGGGCCATAGAACTGTTGATGTCCATACACATGGACGATTGGATACAACATGTGCCCCACCGTGGGCTCCAAAACTTGTTGACGATAATGTAATCCAGCAGCTAAATTGCTGCTGGACGGTGGAGATCTATATGGATCAGTATATATATATATATATATATATATATATATATATATATATATATATATATATATATATATATATATATATATATACACTGGTGGGTCCACACGTGTGGGACCCACCAGCTTATGGCAAGCTGATATTTGTGCTTTTCATCGTCCTGGCCTATCCAGACGGATAGGCAGCAGGGTGAGGTCCAATGCATGGACAGCATGGATTAAATGCATATTAAGGTGGGCCATCAAACATAGGGGAGAGAGAGAGAGAGAGAGAGGGGGGGGGGGGGGGGGCTGCCACTATGGGCTGTCCCTATACATGCATATATTAAGATGGGTCCCACATGTGTGGGCCCTCAAATAACAAAATCAACAAATAAAAGCACCCACCTTACGATCTTCTTCTTCCTTCTTCCACCAACACGTTCAAGAGCTCCAAGGGGTGCGATTCAACGGTTGAGATCAGTTTTGGAGGGTGGAGATGGGAGGTAGGAAAGTGGGCCACACAAGCTCTCTCCCATGAAATCTTAAACATGGGTTGCTTGGAGAATGAGGGAGAGAGATGAGAGAGAGTGGTTGTAAGAGAGAGAGGGATGGGTGAGTGATGGGGTGATGGGTGAAGTGAGTGATGGGTGTACTTTATGTAAGGGAGAGTTTGACTTTGGGGTTACTTGGTAATGGGGTTGTACTTTGACATGTAAGGTGATGTGTACTTGATTGATGGATTTTGATGTGATGTTCTCTTAGGTTTTGTAACTTGCGGTGTTTTTCTCGAACCGAATGCAGGCCCACATCTCCTGGCCAGGGTATCACTTTGGTGCGCAAGACGCGGCATAGGAACCGCAGCGACGTTGCGGTCGCACGGGTACAAGTCTCGGGTCAAGCCGACTCTGAAATACAGAACATGACTCAGGGTTACATGCAAACCCCAATAATAGAATGCAGGTCACTGAAATTCAACCGGGAGGACCGCGGAAACCTACGGAATGGTACAGCCTAGAATACGGGTCTTACACTTACTTATGTGTATGATTTCCTCCATGAACTGTTTAGTCTAACTATTCATGTTAATTATGTGTATAATTTTCTCCATGTACTGTGTATTCATGTTTAAGTTATATTCCACAACATGTTATAAGATTGTTGAAATTGAGTTAAATATTCGTTATTATGATTGTATGTGGTTGGGACTATATCTTAGTTCAGGTAATCGGTAACTGTTCTCGAACTGGTGGTTAAGATCGCTTTCTCCACACAGGATGTGTTCGATGAATTCGAGCCGTACTTGGGATGTTCGGTAGTGGTTAGGCCACACGAAGTGCTTATCCATTTCATGTCGTTCAACTCAACGTGCGATCGTCTTAGTCGAGCTTATCAATTAACCCAATTGACCAATGTATGTTTACCTTGTTTGGACGTCACTACTTGAATCTAGGGTACCAAACTTACCAGTGAAATCCCGTTAACCTTGGTACCTTGATCCCCTAAGACTCATGAGCAGGACATGGTGATATAGGACACCGTGGTCGAGCTGTCGGCCTATGCTGGGGCGACGAGCCTCCCCTTAGGGACCAGTGAGCAACTCAGACTTGTAAGTCGAATATGGTTGTATGGGACACGGTATTCGTGCTATCGGCCTACTCTGATTGGTGACGAGACCTTTGTAGTGACCTTGAGTATATCCTAAAACCGCATTGGGGCGATGAGCCTTATTGTAGTATTTAGGATATAACTAGACCTGTATTGATTGGTGACGAGTCCTTTACAGCGATCTAGAACTATAATATCGTATGAGATAGTCTAGGACTGACAACCCTAGAATGGATCATTGTTTGGGTATTGATATAAGGGAGGTACCTTAGCTTCCCAAGCCTGCTATATAAAAAAGGACTAATAAGAACATGATAATCATGTACATGCACTGCACTACATGTGCCGTTTGGCGTTGGGCAGAGCACTGAGGAAGTGACTGACATGCGCGACTATAAGATGAAGATCGCAGAGGGAGTGTAGGCAAGGGCATGCATCATTACTTCATACATACTTGCATTAATCAGAGTAATTAGGGATGTTTGATTGTATTGCTTTATCATTACTACTTGATTGAATTGATAACATGTTAACCTTTGCGATATAGTTCCACTGAGTTGATCACTCACTCCCACATTCTGGGATGGTGCTTGAACACCAACCAAACTCTGACTTAGCTGCAGGTGATGGTGATGCCTGCAAGGTGGAGCCGAAGTTTGATGATGACGCCGAGGCATTCTCGTTTATGCAGTTTTCAGGCGGATTCGGGTGAGCCGGGTCCGGATTGATGGGGCTTTAGGGTTTACATTTTATAGAGGACAATTACATTTTGTCATATGTATTTGAAGCAAACTTTGTACTTATTGACCTAGTAGAGCACTCATATTTTGGGGACTTGTATTGATGTAGTTATGTATTTTAGACTTCCGCTTGCATTTTCTCATTGTCCCTGAATTATGATTTGCTGATTTGGCTTAATCTACTTCATGTTTTATGCACTAATACAGACAACATACATCCATCATTAAATATGTTGCATAAGTGATGTTTTGGAACTCGGGAGCTGAGCTATGCTCGACCCTCAATTTCTAAGGCATTACAACACATGACTCAGGATCGCGTGCAAAAGCCGATAACAGATTATGGGTCGTCGAAATTCGACTGAGAGGACCGTGGAGGCCTACGGAACTGTACAGGCTAGGATACGGGTCTTACATAATATTCACTCCCTCAGGATATTAGCGTTCACTAAGAAAAAGGTTTTCCAAGGTTCACCTTAAAACCTTCACAATTATGTCTTTAATTGGGCTTACACAATTACAAAAACCCCACACTTTGAGATTTTCTAGATCACCTCAGACAAAACCAAAAAGAAATTTTTCTAGCACAACCTTAAAAACCAAAAATGATACAGAATTGTAAATGATACTTATCTGAAAATTCTCCTTCTGAAGAAGCCCAGTAGAACCAATCCGATGTAGACAAAGATGTTATATGTCCAGTCTCACAGATGAAAATGTTCTAGTTCTAAATGATTTTTAATTAAATCAACCTGAGCTAGCTTGATTTGATTTTGATCTCAAGAAAGGAGAAATCACAAATTACTTCTTAATGTAAGATTGGAATGAAGATCACAAAATCAAATTACAAAAACTAATTAAAGAGAATCTAAAATGAACACAATGTAGCTTAACAAATTCACAAACTTATCTCTCAGAGTGGTGTCTTGATTTACTTTAATGAATGAATAAACTCTGAAATTCGTGCCCTATTTATAGGTGAAAATACTATTTACTTGACTAGTCTAAGGGTCGGTTCGACTAGTCGAAGGAGTAACAAAATTTTAAATTTTATTTTTTGGTACGATAAGATAAGGTCATTACTTGACTAGTTGAGTGAGATCAGAAAATCTTGTTGGACTTTGAGTCGAAATTGCATGACCGGTTGAGCACTGTTCACCCGGCTAGTCGAGCAGTCTCCAGGATTGGTCGAGAGTCGAACAAAAAATTCTGAAAAATAGAAACAAACCTTAGATTGGTTGAGAAAACTCTTAGACTGGTCGAGCCAGTACTTGGACTAGTCAAATAAGGACTAAGATTAGTTGAGGAAAAAACCTATAAACATATGAAATGACCCTGATACAATATGTAATGAATATGGCACAACCTATGATCAATCTAGGGTCATCCATACCTGTTTGTGAGTTGGATTAATTGAAACACCATTTAATTTAGAGTCTTGATATCTTGTGATACTTGAAGCTTGAGTTAGATCTCTTGAACTTGAGCTTGAGTTACGCTTGAGTTCTTAAGTCTTTAATGTACAGTCATTGAACTTCAAACTTGAACTTGAGTTCTTGATCCTTAGTTCTTGAATTTGAGCTTAAAACCATGATCTTCAACAATCTTTGCTTCAACTTGAAGATGTAAGAAAGTTCGACGAAGATACATATAACTTTAAAATGAACGAACCTGATCACTTCAATCTTAAAGCATGATATAAGCTCTAAATGGTTTGGCACAACAAAATTTGACAACTCTTCAGGTGGTAGATTTATACTATAGCATTTACAATCTCCCCCTTTGTCAAAATTGTGATAAAACCAAGTAAAGAATCATGCGCACAATAAAGAATCATGCACCAATCATGCACCAATAAGGAATCATGCATCAGTTATATGCACAATAAAGAATCATGTACCATTTGAGTAACAAATGATCAACAGACACATCTCTCCCTCATTCAATTACTCCCCCTCAATCTAGGAGAGGTGATTTGCAGAACCTATAAAAAAAATTCCATACATCTACATTCCATATCCAATCCACAATCACAAAATCAACTCTACAATTTTCTTCCCCCTTTTGTCACAATAAGACAAATGAAAGAAATAAAAGAGAAGTAATTGAAATAAGATAGGAAGGAGCATCACCATGATAATCAGAAGATCAACGTAAGGCATAATAACATGTACACACACTAAAAAGTAAAAGTATGTCCAAGAAATATCCCAACATACAAAGAGTAGAAAGTATTAATACATGATCAGAATAAAATAAAAAGTTAATCAGATCTAGATAATGGAGTAGGAATAGAAGGATCTATCTAATGTAGTCCCTTTTTAATGCACCTAAGATATTTGCACATGTATTTGAATTGATTTTCCTCGGATACATGCAGACCCTCCACCTTCTCCTCAAGGGATCACAATCGCTCATTAAAGTCAGAAGGCTGAAAGTCTAAATTAGCCGCAGAATCTGAATCAATCTCATCAAACAAGTCATCCATTTTAACATCATCAGGAGGCAAAGCATCCTCCTCTTTAGTTGCTTCAGCAGCTCCTCTAGAACCCACATCAACTTATCCAGGAGCCAACCTCAGATTCATCTTATTAATGTTCGAGTTGTTGAAGGGAAGATGGTTAATGGGAGCTTCTTCAATAGGCATAGCCACAAGACTATGGTTGACTAAAGCAGTTATAAGATAGGCAAATGGAATATCACTATGACCCGGATGGAGATGAAACTGAATGATAATGTAACAGATAAGAGATGGAAGACATATAGGAACACTAATAACAATAGAGTGAAGGATGCGAGCCAAGAAAGAACTAAGCTCAGTCTTGTTACCAGACTTAGGATATACATTAGAGATGAAAATTTGATGGAAAATCCTATATCTGGGTAACATATATTTGGAACTGAGCGTAACACCAGAGTTCCAATCAACATTCATGTTGCATAATACTCTAGTTTGCATTCTTTTCTTAGACTCAGAAGATCTTGCCACTAAAGTAGAAATAGGAATTCCATCATCATTTACTGAAATATCCATCAATCCAGATATTAAGTGACGGTCCACATCAATAGGACCTTCTCTTGTTGTAATAGTAAAAGTTAAATTCTCAGTATAGAAGTCACTTATACAAGAAAACATGGCCTACGTAATGGAATGATATGTAGGACCATCCCAATATAATATGTTAGCCTAACCTGTAGTTTGAAGGGGGGAAATAATATCGAAAGGTTCCAAATGATTAGAGTTGATCATCCGTTCAACAATTACGTTGCGAAGATGTATATTCCGCACATATTCAGGATCTTGTTCAGGTGACCAAAGATGGCGCACCATGATTGAAGCAGAACGAGAAGAAGAGGGACCGCGAGAGGCTCTCTTCTTATTTCTACCTTTCATGACACAAGTGATACAAGAAATACAAGCAATGTAAGAAAGTAAGGATGGGTTTTAAGGAAATTAGATTTTTAACAAGAAAACCTAATAAACCACCAAAAAACTTAAAATAAATAATAAAATTAAGGATATGGAGGTACAAAGAACCTAAATCTACAAGAAAAATGAAAAAGATGCACTAACCATGAAGGAATCAAAGGTGAGTTCGACCAGTCATGGTAGGGCTGGTTAGGGAAGATGAAATAAATGAAGAAAAAGTGCTTTTTGCACAACAAAAGGCCCTAAACCCGAGTGGCTCGACTGGTCGAGTACATACTTGACCGGTCATGCCGCGACTGGTCGAGTGTGTACTTGACTGGTCATGCACCTCATAAAATTTATAAATTTTCATATATTTGAAATTTAAAAAAATTTATAAAAATAAATAAAATAAAAACAAGCAACATAGTACAAATAAACATAAGCAATTCAGATCATATTGCGCATACCCATATCCAATTTTAATTTATCAAACCTATTTATGTCAAGTGATTTTGTAAAAATGTTTGCAAGTTACTTTTCAATCTAAATATAATCCAAAGAAATAATCTTATCTTCTACTAATTCACGAACATAATGATATCTAATGTCAAAATGCTTAGTTCGTAAATATTGAATTGGATTTTTAGAAATGTTAATTGCGATAGAATTGTTATAATACAATACCATAGAATCATGGGCAAATCCGTAATCACTTAACATCCTCTTCATGCACATAAGCTGGATGCATGCATTACTGACCACAATATACTCAGCCTCAACTATAGAAAGTGATACAAAACTTTATTTCTACTATGCCATGAAACTGCACAGTTCCTGACATAAAAACATCCACTACTGGTAGACTTGTGTTCATCAATATTACCAGCCTAATCAGCATCCGAATAACTGGCTAATTGAACATTAGTATCATGAGGATACCAAAGGCTGACTTGGAAGGGTGTAAATTTTGTTTGGACTGATGCATGTGAACAGACATTCGTGGAGCTGAAGGACCATTTGACGTCTACTCCTGTCCTCACTCTTCCCTCAGGGAGTGATGGATTTGTTGTATTTACCAATACCTCACATATTGGTTTAAGTGTTGTCCTGATGTAGCATGGCAGGCCTATAGCCTTTGCATCTCGCCAGCTCAAGGTCCATGAGATGAACTATCTCACGCATGATTTGGAGCTGGTAGCAGTCATCTTTGCACTGAAGGTGTGGAGGTACTACCTCTTGGGGTTAGGTTTGAGCTCTTCTCCGACCACAAGAGCTTGAAGTACTTATTCTTTCAGTTTGTACTGAACATGAGGCAGAGGTGTTGGATGGAGCTCCTAAAGGACTATGATTGACCTCTAATATCACCCAGGCAAGGCAAACGTGGTGATGGATGCCTCAGTCGTCAGCCACGGGGCCTGGTAGCACACATGATGATTCAGGAGTGGAGGATATAGTAGAGTATGACTTCGAGTTTAGTCTGCAGTCTTCTATTGTTCAGTTATCGAGCCTGTCGGTTCAACCCTCTCTTGTCGCAAGGGTGATTGAGGCTCAGTAGACAGATGAGTCATTATAGGATTACCGAGCAAAAGTAACATCTGAGAGTCAGACAGATTGATAGATTGGTTCTGATGGTGGACTTCGCTTCAGAGGGCGACTGTGTGTCTTGAATATTCCTGAGTTACGCAGAGATCTTATGACCGAAGCACATCGATCTCGATTTTCTATCCACCCTGACTCGAAGAAGATGTATCGTGATATGAGGAGATTATATTTTTAGGTGGGGATGAAGTACCGGATCGCTAGTTTTGTGACCGAGTGTGACACATGCTAGCGTGTCAAGACCGATCATTAGAGATCCCCTGGTCCATTGCAGCCGTTGAGTGTCCCGATGTAAAAGTGGGAGTATGTATCTAATGATTTTATCATGGGTTTGCCAAGGACTCGGCGTGGTCATGACACCATCTGAGTTGTCATGGATCGTCTGACGAAGTTGGCACATTTTCTTGTGATCCATGAGACTTGGCATGCGGACTGGCTCGCCTAGCTATTTGTTGATGAGATCATGAGATTGCACTGTGTTCCTATCTCGATCGTTTCAGACTGAGACTTGAAGTTCACGTCTCAATTTTGAGGGAGCTTTTAGAGAGCGATGGGCACTGATTTGCAACTCAGCACCCCGTATCATCTGCAGACTGATGGCCAGACGAGAGGGTCAACCAGATCCTTGAGGATATGCTTTGAGCATGCGTGATTAATTTTGGGGGTAGCTGGGATGAACATCTACGTTTGGCTGAATTCACATACAACAATAGCTATTAGGTGACCATTGACATGACTCCTTCTAAGGCATTATATGGTAGATCGTATAGATCTCTGAGTTGTTGGATCGAGGTTGGAGAGCAGTGTCTTCTAGGTTCTGAGCTTGTGCAGCAGATGTCAGACGCTATCGATATCATCAGGCAGAGGATGTACAGGCTCAGAGCCGGCAGAAGCATTTTGCTAATCACCGGTGCTGTCTCTTGGAGTTCACTGTTGGGGATAAAGTGTATCTCAAGGTCTAGCCCATGGAGGGCGTAATTCGATTTGGAGAGAAGGGTAAGCTTTCCTCGAGATTTATAAGACCTTTCGAGATCACTGGGCGTGTTGGCGCCGTGGCCTATCGGCTTACCTTACCATCTCAGTTGTCTGACGTCCACACTAATTTTCATATCTCAATGCTGAGGAAGTGTGGGTCAGACATCATTCCTGTTATCTATTGGCAACCGATGGAGGTTCGTGAGGACGCTTCTTACATTGAGCAGTCAATTCGTATCCTCGAACGAAAGGACCAGGTCCTTTAAACCAAGGTCATCTCCTTGGTGAAGGTTTAGTGGAGTCACCAGTCTATTGATGAGGCATCTTGGGAGCGCGAGGCCGAGATTCAAGAGAGCCATCCCTATCTCTTTGATGATTGATTATATGTTGTATCTTATGTGCTGTCTCCGATTTTATATGGGGATGCTATGTTTCCTCTTTCCTAATGAGTTATGTCTAGTTGTGATGATTGTGTAAATTTTGAGGATAAAATTTTTTACTTAGAGGGGAGAGCTATAAGACCTATATCCTAGACTGTACCATTCTATAGGCTTCTGTGGTCCTCCCGATCAAATTTTGGCAACTCTCGACCTGTATCCGACGTTTGCACGCGATCCTAAGCCGAGTCTTGCATACTGAAGTCAGGTCAACCCGAAACTTATACCCTAGTGACCGCACCGTCGCCGCGGTTCCAACACCATGACTCGTACACCGATCCGATACCCAGGCCAGGAGTTCATCTCGAGGAAAATGCTGCGCGTTGTGAATTCCTAGAGAATTTATACGATTCATCACATCAAATCAAGTACACCACCCATACCCCATGCCACCTCACCTTATCCCAAGTACAAACACCCACTCCCTCTTTTCCACAAGTCAACTCTCTCTCTCCCTACCCATCCCTCTTTTACCAAAATTTTAAACAAACCCATACCTCTCCATCCCCTTCCTTATAACACCCATTCCACCCATCCCATATCAATCCATCACCTCCCTTTCTCTCTCATTCTCTAAGCAATCTCCCAACTCCCATGAGAGCTTCCAACGTCCAAACTCTCTCCCCCAAAAACATGTGTGGCCCACTTTCCTACCCTCTCATCTCCCATCTGAACCATTCATTCTCCGTCAACCACTATTAAAATAGAAGGCAAGGAATATATGAGTCCAAGGAGTTAAAGAAGAAGGTCGATAAGTGGGTGATCCACTGTTGATTTCGATTCATTAGGGCCTACTTGATGTGAGACCCACATGATGTATGCATTGTATAAGGGAGGGCCCAATAGTGGCGGGGTCCCTCTCCTTCCCATTTCTCTCTCTCTCTCTCTCTCTCTCTCTCTCTCTCTTATGGATGACGATGTGTGTGTGTGACCCACCATGAAGTATCTATTTTATCTCTACCGTCCACCGAGTGGCTCATATGGCAATCCATTTAGATGGGCCTAAATGAAAAAAAAAACACAAGTATCAGTTTGATCTGGATCTGATGTACGTCACTATTATACGTGTGGACCCCACCATGACGTACATCTCTATTATATGTGTAGCAACAGGGAGTGGGGACCACTCCACACGTGTTGCACATGTGGAGATGGGCCCACATCAGTGCAGGAAATCAGCCTTCCATCCAGCGTCCAGACTCTCTGGACGCTGCGTGCTTTAATGTTATAATATAATATATTATATTAAGTATATAATATACAATATTATTTAATATAATATATTATATTAACTAATACTATGGTGGGCCACTCTTACGTGGGACCCACCTTTAGCATACGTAATATGCATCTGGACGGTGGATCTAGACACACCCCCCTTCTTTTATATATATATTATATAAAATATTATATAGTATATATATATATATATATATATATATATATATATATATATATATATATATATATATAGCAGTTGTATTACCGTTAGCTACGTCCAGAGGTCTATACGGTGGGACCCATCGTTGATGGGTGTATCCCATCCAAACCGTCCATCCATTGACATGCTCACCATGGTGGGCCACACTCATGGACCCCACCTTGATCTATGTGTTTCATCTACACCGTCAATTTGGATGGTGCCATGTACGGACCACCCTAATGCTCTACATCTCCACCGTCCGTGTAATGACCCACCATGATGCAGGTGCTATATCTACAATGTCCAACCATTTTGAAAGATAATTTTATGGCTTGGGAAGAAGAATAAGACAAATTTAGTATCAAGTGGACCACACAACCAAAATAGTGGAATTGAATGTCTACCATTGAAATCCCTCTGCGTTACAGAAGTTTTGGACTAATATGATAATTATTTTCCTCCCATTTCATGTCTTTGTGACCTTATAAATTGACTAGATGGAAAATAAATGCTATGGTGGGCCCATTGGAGTTTTAATAGTGGAAATCATTATCACCATTGTTATTTGTGGTATGGTCCAGATGATTCTTTGGATATGATTCATTTTTATATAATGCTCTATAATGATCTCTAATATTGGATGAATGGTGTATTAGAATCGGTCCATTTGATCAGCCCATTCGACTTGGCCTATTTGATTAGGCCCATTGATTCGGCCCATTTAATTTGGCCCATTGATCCGGCCCATTTGAATCGACCCATTGAATCGGCCCATTTGCCTCGGCCCATTTGATTCGACCCATTTGAATTGGCCCATTTCCCTCTACCCATTTGATCGGGCATCTGATTTAGCCCATTTAATTCGGCCTATTTGAATCAGCTCATTTGCCTCAGCCCATTTGATTCGGCCCATTTGCCTTGGCTCATTTACCTTGGCCCATTTGATTCGTCTCGTTGATTGGACCCATTTGATACGGCCCAATGTTATATATATATTGGCCCATGAGTGAAGCCCAATGTGATACATAAATGCCCCATAAGTGAGGCCCATGATGATGTATATGAGGCCCTTGTATGAGGTCGTGGGCCCATTATACGATTGACCCTATGAGCGTCATTCCTTGGGAGCAATGTTGGTTAAAGGTCTACATTGATGGGCAATGATGGTTGGACGTCCACATTGTGAGCTTCCCTTAGGCCTTGTTAGGCCCATTCTCATCATTCTTTAGTGCGATAACCAAAACTCTTGGGCCCCCTTTGATTTTAATTGATCCATCGTCGGTCGTCCATCTATGGACCTTGCCTTGTGTTGAGGTTGATTATCAATTGCTGATACCATCTACGGTTGTTGATTATGAGTTTGTGACAATATAACATCATGATACATGCCCATACGCATCATCTATATGTTTGTTATGAGATGTGATTGGCCATTACATATACCATAGAGCAGGTGGCTTACGGGACTTCCTGATAGGCGAAGTTATCCCACATGAGTGCACAGTATACGTAGGATTGATACATGATTGGACTACGCGAATCATGCACATTGCATTTGTGTGATTGTAATTACTATATGCCCTAATGACATTAAGGTTGTCACCTCCACAGACGCATTGTGGGTGGCCAGATTGGATACTGAAAATACTGTTTTTAGCATCGGGGTGATATAGATGTTCTTAGGTGAAAATCCCTAAACCTGATGGTACTAAAGGATGACTCCAACATTGATACCGAGTGGATATATGAGCACACGAGGTTCAAATACCAGGAGTCTGTGTCTCTCATTGTGTCGTGGTCGGTTGGAAATGGGTGTGGCCTTACCCGCTCGAGGGTAGGGGGCATTGCTAGGCTGAGTTTGACCAGCTTGTGAATGGGTTCGCTCACGATGTGTCGGATAGGTATTTGCTAACTATTGGCTAGGCGGATAGTGAAATTTCTTACGCTCACTTAGACTACACGCCTGGGAAAGGGGCAGTGTCATTTAGAGTGTACTAAACCCTAGTGATTATTCAAAATGAGAACTGCATTGATATTTGATGCTCTCGTGATGAGCTGTATTGATATGTGGATTTAGATGAGGATTGACATGCTTGAGTTGCATCTCGCATTCATGTGTTGAAATGGTTGATAACATTCATATCTTGCACTGCATAGCCTGGGTACGACTGATTGTATTCATGTACCCATCAGCATGATCCCGCATTACTCTGACATTACATTCAGAGCACGTTCACATTACGCACACACTTACACCACCCTCTAAGCTTTCTATAAGCTTATGCACGATTGATACATACAGGTGATGCCAGGTCGTAGCTGTAGCTTCGCTACAGTAGGAGCGTGTAGTCGGGCTTCAGGAGTTTCCGTTATTATCATTATCCTATATTTTCCTTTATACACATTGTACCTTAAAGTTTTTTATCATAATGGATTGTGTGATGGTGTTCTTGTGGTTATTGTTCGTGGGTTATGCTTATATTGAATCAAAATCATGTTTGAAATCCTCCTTGTAGGATCCTAGGATTGGAACCTGGTGTATGGGTGCCGGGAGCCGAGAATGGGGTATTAAGGAGGCTAGCGATGCGGGATTCGGCGATCGGGAATTTTGTGAGCCCGATTTTCAAGTTTGGGGCATGACAACATGAATGAAAGATAGAAGTAGCTTTCGTTTTCCTTCTTGATGCAGCTAATTTCTCAATCATTGGTGCTACATTTTTGGGACTTGATTTGAATTTTTCATATCCCAAACCACTCTTATCTTTTCCTCATCTTCCCATCCCTAAGAGTCTTTCTAATTTTTTACTACTCTGAGAGAATTTGTAATTCAATTCAGCAGACTTCTTAGATTGTTCTACATCAAACCTAAGTGTGTGATTCTCATTCTTTAAATGCATATTTTCATCTTTCAATAGTTCAATTTGTTTAGTCAGTTTTGAGGATTCAGATTTGAGGGATAGATTGATTCTTTCCAGCTTATCATTTTCAGAGTGGTATTGCTGAAGATCATTGATCAGGTGTGTATTGACTTCTGAAGTTTTATCTAGATCCTTTTGCAGCAACTTATTCTTATTTTCACTAATCCCAAGTCTTTAAGGATATTGATGCTACGGATATAAAGTTGATTAGAGGCAACCTGTAATTTATCTGTTTCTTCTTCTGCTTTCTCTGTTTCCTCATTATCAAATGGAAATGATCGAGTGGCTTGAGGTTTTTGATTTTCTCAGTCTCTATGGGAATGTTGGAGGATGTAGAGATCATAAGGATTTTTAGTTATTTTTGGTCTCCATCACTCTCTGAGTCACTACATTCTGAATTTGACTCTTCAGTATCATCCCATGTAGCTGCCATTGCTTTTCTTTTAGTTTTTCTATTTGGGCATTCAGTGGACAGGTGCCCAAAATTTTGGCAAGTGTAACACTGTGGCTCTTTGGACTTTTTACCAGATTTACCTGTATAATGTTTTTTATCCAATTCTTTTCCTTTAAATGGTCAACCACGATTTTTATGGAAGAATTTTCTGAACCGTTGAGCCAAAAGGGCCACTTCTTCATCTTCATTTTCCCTTTCACTTTCATCCTCTTCATTAGTAGTGTGCTTTGAAGTTTTAAGGACAATATTTTTGGGTTTAGGAGTTTACTTGAAGTGTAGTTCAAATATTTGTAGGGAACCTATGAGTTATTCTACTTTCATGTCATCCATGTTTCTACATTCTTCAATGGTTGTAACTTTCGAGTTGAACTGTTTCGGTAATGATCTCATAATTTTCCTATAGATTTTTGGAATGGGAATTTTTCTCCTAATCCACCCATGGAGCTGCAGATGATGTTCAGATTTGTGAAGAACTCCATGAAGGTCTCATGCTTTCCATTTTGAGACTTTCAAACTGTGATGTTAGGAGTTGCAGTTTGGATCTTTTTACTCTGTTGGTTCCCTCATGAGTTGTTTCCAACAAGTCCTATGCTTCTTTGGCTGTTCCACACATATTGATCTCATTAAAGACTTCTTCAGACACAGCACAGTACATAACATTCATTCTCTGCGGTCTGTTTTTCTCTGTCATGAGTAGACCACAACTCTTTAGATTTTGGTTTGGATATGGTTGTGCCATCATCACGTACTACTTGATCAGTTGAGGGCACATATCCATTTTCAATAATGTCCCAAACATCATGATCCAAAGATCTCAGAAAGTAATGCATCCTAGCATTCTAATAAGCATAATTTGATCCATCTAATACAGGAGGTCTAGTTATAAATGAGCCCTCTCCTTTGTTCATGATTCTAACTTCAGTAAAGATCACTCTCTAGGCGATGAAGCCCTTAAGAGAGACCCACTTTGATACCAATTGAAATTGCTATAAAGACCGCTTTAGTAGAAGTAGGAGTAGGTTAAAGTGTCTTAGAGGGGGAGTGAATAGGACTTTATAAAATTTTATGACAGTTCAAAATCCTATCATTATTATCTTGATCTAATATAACAATTTATCCAGATATCTTTAACTTAACTCTAATGGCTTCCAAGCCAAATAGACGATCCAATCACAAGACTATGCAACATCTAAACAATGTATTAATTTAGTTTATGATGGATTGAATGGGTGGCTATGTGTGGAATGTGATACTTATCAGTTCTAACTAATCATGTCATCATGCATCATGCATCATGTGAACATTTAAAGTAAATACAGAAAAGTAAGGTGCGAATAACAATTTCGAACACAGTAGTTTATAGTGGTTCGGCTACTTGCCTACTCCACTCTCGGTGGACGCACTAAACCCTTGAGTGTACCAGATTTCACTAACGGAGGTTTCAAATCAGGTTTACCTGAAACCAGTACAACCTACACAAGGCTGACTCTAGGACCTACACTAGGTACCTGACATGTCTCTATGGGATACAAGTTTATGCCCCACACAGGAGCAATCAACACATAATACCCAAGTTTTATGTCCTACACAAAAGGAAATGATCCACATAAGGAACCTAGAGTTTATGCCCTACACAAGAACAAAGGTCAACACACAACACCTAAGTTTTAGGCCACATAACCCAAGGAGCTACTCTAAGGACCCAAATTTATGCTCCCTAGGAGCAAGGGTTAACACAGAACACCCACATGTATTCTCTTGTCGGAGGCCTCCTATGAGGACTTGAAAGGGGTGAGAATCATATGTGACCCAATCCTACACAAAGGAATGATCAGTAGGGTCTCTGGACTCTATTGACTTACAGATAAGTAGATGAGCCCCATTAATCACGTTGATGAAGATCTCCTTCTTTGATAATGAAGAATCTTCAGCTTCCTTGAACCATGACATTGATGATGCTCTAATGTTGTTATATTGGAATCCTACTCTATTAAGTGTTTTCCTATTTCAGAGATGAAGTGATTCCAAGCATTTAAGCATTCAAGGTGTCACATCCCAAACTCAGAAATCGGTTTCACAAAATTTTTGATCTCTGAATCCGGCACTGACAACCTCCATAGTACCCATTCTCGGATCCTGGCACCTATACACCAGGTTTCGATCCTGGGATCTACAAGGAATATTTTCAACATGAATTTGATTCACAGTAAGCATAACCTATAAACAACAACCAACAACATATCACAAATCCACTTTGATAAAAAAATTAGAGTACAATGCGCATAAAGGGAAATACAGTAACAGAATCAGAATCTCTAGAAACTTGATGTTTTATTTAAACCAAGTTGATTTAAATGATTGAAACTCGTAAGTATATGAACCAAAGTAGATATGGTACGTATTATGAGATCGTTCCCACGAGGACTGGTTGTCACAATTCAAAATTTACAATTCCAATTCAAAATTTATGATTCTTCTTAACTAATCCAATAAATATTTTAGTTAGTGATTAAGTAAACTAACAAAAATCAATGAAAATTATCTAAGAACAATGAGAAAAATTCAATCAAGGAGAATACTAGGACTTTTGAATCCACCCCTAATTATAATAACCCTTGTTTTACCTGTTGATTCACCCTAATTCAGATTGATATAAATTTAATAAATAAAGCACACTCTATGTCCTTGGTCGGGCACACAGAATGTATAATCCTTTAAAGTATAAGGATCACATCTTTCCATCCATGGTCAGGCATGAAGAGATGTAGATTCCTATTTCTTTCTCTATAGGAAACCTGTTCATGGTCAGACACAAGCACCTAGAATAAGATTCCAAACAACATCCACATCTAGACTTTGGTTAAGCTCATAGAATGGAGAAGTACGAAGATTTCAGTTAAGCACACTAGAGAAAGAAATAAACCAATCAAATTCAGATAAAATCAACACATACAAGAGTTATTCAAATTAGGGGTTTCATTTCAGCCCTAGACAAGAAATTAACAATCCATAAAATCAATTAGAAAGAAAGAAAAATAAAATTGATTAAAGGGAAACATCCTTCTGGCCCTTCTTTCTTCCTCTCTCTCTCTCTCTCTCTCTCTCTCTCTCTCTCTCTCTCTCTCTCTCTCTCTCTCTCTCTCTCTCTCTCTTGGCTCTTGATCTCCTCTCCCTAAGCTCTGGCCATCTTTCCCTTGCTCTCTCAAACTTTTATAGCTGCCAGGGGTGGTGGAGAGATTGTCGCAGCAACGTTCGCATGCGCAGCGAAAGCCTTTTCGCAGTAAAGTTCGCATGCAAAACAACACCACTTTCCTCGATCAGTTTTCAAAGAAACATCGTTCCTTAGGACAATTTGAATGCTCTACTTGATGGACGAATCAGATCTTCCATTTGATCAAAGATGGTGGGCCATAACTGCTTGAAAAAGTCACTTTTCATGGACATGCATAAGCTTATGCACGTCCTTCGCTGATGTGATCTGTGGGCCCCACAAAAGTGTTTTCGAGGAAATCCACCCCATCCATTGGATTTAGGATGAAATTTTATTCAAAGATGGATGGTTTTGAACGTTAATTGATGGACCCAAAGAAGAAATCACACTGAGATCATTTTAAACGTCGCAGGGCATCCTGTTTGTGGCCTCTATATCGCGCACGTGTGTATGTACGGATGCAAACAGTTAGCATGGTTGTGACTATAACGAGGCCCTCTACAAGATGGACAGCTTAGATTAACTCCCTGGTCCATGACGGTGGCCCCTTGACGTTCACAAAATGGACAGTGTCCGTCCGTTACACGACAACGAAACAAAAATTTCTGTTTTTAGAAGATGGTCGGGTCAGCGCCTGCTGATCGCCTTAGTCGGTCCGATGCACGACGCAACTACATGTGCATAGTGTACACCCACCATGGTGTGGGGTCCACTATAATATTTATAAGAAATCTGCACCATCCATCTACTGTATCACTACCTAAAATGAGTTGAGAATAACTTTGAAGCATATCCAGATTGTAGGTGAGCCCCATTTAAGGAATTAAGTTATTGATCTGTCTGTTAGGCCACTTCTTGAGATATCCAATGGTTGAAATTTTACGTGTGCGGTTAATTTATGGCCCCTAGGCTATGTTTGAAGTTTCGAGCCAATCAGATAGTGGAAACCCTGTGATCTTGCATTTTGGACCATTTTCGAGCCTCTTTAATGTGAACGACTTGATTTCTTGGATCTCTGGCATATAAATCCATCAATCTTAGTCCTCTAGAATCCGTCCCTTGCTCTGATGACTTCGGAGCATCAAATCCATGCTTTTAGTACTCTTTTTCAGTCCACGCTCTTAATTACTCCCTGCAACAAAAACATGATTAAAATATGACATTAAGCATTGTCATGTAAGTAAAATCAGGTAATAACTAGGGTCTGATATGCAATATTCGACCCTCATCACAAACTCCAACCAGCATTTTGTTAGTCTCAAGAAAAACATGAAAAAAATAAGTTCAGAAATAAAAGACAATTCCTGCAAACCCAAGCGACTTGTAAATAAATAGTTGAGATGCGCAAATTCTAAAATTCATGAATGGTGAGTGGAATTTTCTCCTAAAATCAAGCTCACTATAAACTTCCTAATCAAGTTCTAAGTATTAATCCATCAATCAGAAAATTCTAAACATTGAGTTCCATGAGTGTATAGTGTAATCTCAGCTTACAATCATTAAGAGATCCAATTGTCAATTTCATGATATCATTGGTAATTAACAATGGAATTCATGACAACCAAAACTGAAACCCACACTTGCCTTACAGATTAACTTTTCATTCTACCAGCATTTGATTTTCTTTATGAACAGTAACGTCAAGGAGGGAAATTAAATCCTCACCTATAGGGAGCAAACCTATGGTGAAAAATAGTAGCCCAGCCTGTTCCGAATGTTAACCTTGGGAAATCAAATCTTCATCTATAGGGAGCATACCTATGGGGAAGATTATTCGACTCACCCTTTCAAGTCAATTCTTCTTTATAAACTGATGCTAAAATATTTTTTCAGGCTGTTTCCTTTCATGCTTAGTGATTACCAAGTTAATCATTCAATATCAAACCAGAACCTTAATGTGTAAGTGAGATGTGATATGTGAAATCATGACTCAGTGAATGTTTAGAACTTCTAATCATGAGTTAACAATTCAAACTTAACTGTGAAATCTAGCAGATGACTAAATCCAATAGTCATAAATTACCAACATTCTGTATCTTGTAATTCTGCAATCACGACTATCCTTCAAAATCACAAGAAATTCTAGAAAAGGTTAAAAATTTTCTCACAATTTTTGCTCACGACTAAGAAAATACTTATTAGGTAACCTAATCTCCCACCCCTAACCTAAAATCTACATTGTCCTCAATGTAAAAGAAATAAGCGTGCAATGCATATGGAACAATGAAAGAAAAAGAAGAGAGATAGAAAGATAGTACCTGGACGGAGAATCAAGAGGCTTTCCCAAAAATATCAACGTAAAAGCGAGTCAGCACAAGAGAGAAATCAACAAAAGTAAAATAACAAAAATAAAATCACAAAAAGAAGATCCTACCTATACCACTTTCGCAGGTGCTCTCGATTGCATTTAGCATATGCAACAAGCCTTTAAACCCCTAGGTTACCCCTAGTGGATGAGTTGTTGTCTCGTGAGGGTTTACAGTAATGTTATCCACAAACATTGAACTAATTAACTAGGAAAATGAAATAGAATGAAAAGCTGGGTTACCTCCCAGAAGCGTTAAGTTTAACGTCTTTAGCCAGACAAGAATGGACCATGAATTAATCAATCTTGATAACCTGGTTCTGCCAACTAAATTTCCTCAACACCTTGATTAAACAATCCCAGACTTTGTGGGAACAACTTGAACCCTTCTATCTGAAATGGGGTAAATGATACCATCGTCTAATAATTTATGCACTTTCGTTCAAACAAATTCTTCCATGTTAGGGCTAAGCCTCCTTTGCATTTCACGCGACGTTTCTGTATTTTCTTCAAGATCAGTACGATGCATACACAAAGTGGGGCTTACTCTCTTCATGTTCTCTATCGTCCACCCAATAGTTACCTTATATTCTCTGAGCACTTTAAGCAACTTGCTCTCCTGTTCTCTCTCAAGGTTAGAAGTTATGATAACAGGCAGAGTCTTTGAAGGACCTAAAAATGCATACTCAAGATTTTTAGGTAATGGTTTAAGGTCAAGTTCAGGTGGTTTCTCAATAGATGGGATTGGTTTAGACTCAGAAGGTGGAAGAGGTTCCACTTTCGCTTTCCAATTTGCAGTCTCCATTATAGGAATAGAGTCGAGCAATGCATTGACTTCTTGGATGGAACTTTGTATGTTAAAGTCTGTGCCAAAATGTGCTAAGCAAGTCTCAAGTGCGTCTTCAGAAGATTGAAGGAAAGATTCATGCACTAGACTCTCAATCATGTCCACTTCAAATATATCATCCAAGTATACTGGTTGTTGTCCAGCACTGAAAATATTAAGTTTAATCTTTATGTTACCAAAAGACAACTTCATAACTCCATTCTTACAATTTATGATAGCATTGGATGTGGTTAAGAATGGACGTCCCAAAATAATCAGGATTTGACTAGTAGGATTCTTGACAGGCTGGGTATCTAGAATGATGAAATCCACTGGAAAATAAAACTTATAAACTTGGATTAGCACATCCTTAATAACACCACGGGATACCTTGACAGATCTATCAGCTAGTTGTAGTGTTATTTTAGTTGGTTTCAGCTCACCAAGTCCTAGTTGCTCATATACAGAATATGGTAACAAATTAACACTGACCCCTAAATCAAGCAATGCCTTCTCAACCTTATGATCTTGTATGACACAAGAAATGGTAGGAGCTCCTGGATCCTTAAATTTAAGAGGGGTGTTGTTTTGAATCATGGAGCTGAGTTGCTCTGCAAGGAAGACCTTCTTATGAACATTCATCTTACGCTTTTGAATGTATAAATCTTTAAGAAACTTAGTGTAAGCAGGGACTTGCTTGATGAATGTTTATTTGCACTTTCTTAAACATCTCCAATATATCATTAAAGTTGTTTCCTTTCTTAAATGGTGCCAGACGTTGAGAAAAAGGTGCTTTAGGCACATAAGATAACACATGAGTGGTTTTTGGAGGGTCAGAGTGCTTTTAAACTTTAGATGCACTAATATATCTCTCCGTTTCATTTTGGTCTTTCAATTTGGAATTTGATTCTTCCCTAGGCATCTCTACTTTGTTCTTGATATGTTTACCGGACCTAACGGTAATGATAGATTTGGCTTACTCATGATATTGTTCTTGGTTTAAATTAGAGCCAATCTTATACTGTTCTTTTGGATTTGCCACAGGTTGGCTAGGGAACTTTCCCTTCTCTCTCTCACTCAATGTGGCAGCAAGTTGACCTAATTGTACTTCCAGCTTCGTAATGAATTGCGCATTTGCATGTAAGCTTTACTGGTTAGCTAGTAAAGTTTGTTGGGTATCCTTTTGAAATTGAAGTGAACTCTGCATAAAAAGATTGAGTGTATCCTCAAGAGATGGTTTCCTATATTGTGGAGGTACTTGTTGATACTGCGAAAACTGCTGAGGTTGTTGACTACCAACTTGGGGGTAAGGTTGCATAGGAGGATTTTCAGATGGTCCTCCTTGTTGTGGTCCTTTTGTCCAAAAAAAATTTGGATGCCTAGCCCACCCTGGGTTGTAGGTGTCTGAGTAAAGGATCATTCCCAGGTCTCCGAAAAGTGTTCATAGCATGCACTTGTTTAGAGAGAAATTCTGAAAATACTGCACTAAATGGACAAGACTACGTAGGATAGGCGGGACTAAAACATATGGCACATGAATCGATTTGAGTTGTTTGTGGAGGACCATTATTTAACATTAATGTATCAGCTTTCTTTATCAGGCTATCGATCTTGGCATAAAGATTTGGCGTGACTCCTATCTCATATATACCACCTTTCTTCTATGGTTAGGGACTTCTTTCACCTCTATTTGAATAGTCCCATTGCTGAAAATTTCACACAAGGTTTCAAAAAAATTTCACGCTTCGACATCACTTTTGGTCATAAATGCCCCTCCACTGCTGGCATCAACCATGCGACGGTTTTGGGTTGTCAAACCGTCATAGAAGTATTGAACTTATTGCTACTTCTCAAAACCATGGTGTGTACATTTAAGAAGCAAGTCCTTCCATCTTTCCCAACATTCATAAAAATGTTCACCCTCTTTTTGTGTAAAATTAGTAATTTCTCTACGGAGAGCATCAGTTTTGTGAACATGGAAGAACTTGTTTAAGAACTTCTTAGACAGTTGATCCCATGTAGTGATAGACCCAACTCCTAGAGAATTCAACCATGCTTTTGCCTTATCCTTCAAAGAAAAAAGAAAAAGGCGTAAACGGATCGAATCATCTGAAAATTTTTGAAACCTAAAGGTAGAGCAAATGTCTAGGAATTCTTTCACATGATGATATGGATCCTCATTGTTTAAACCATAGAAAGAGGGCAACAATTGTATGACCCCAGGTTTAAATTCAAAGTGTGCTGCTGTGGTGGCTAGCAATACTATGCATGAAGGTGCATTAAATTGGACAGGAGCTGAATAATCTCTAAGTGCTTTAATTCCATTCTCATCCGCCATTTCAAATAGGATGTTTCTAAATCTTCTATGAAAGGTTCTTTCTATTTCAAGATCAAAAGGTGCTAGTTCAATGTTTAGAGATCTACATCCTAGCATAAACTATGTTATTGCAATGTAAGAAAGAAAACTAAACTAAGATGCAACCTAATAGAAATAAAACTAGAACTAAAAATTATGAATTACTAAAAACAAGATAAAACTATGTAAACAAGAATTGGAAGAAAGAACCCAGAAAAGGAGATGATCGATGACTGAAGATTTGGGAGCTCCTCCTTTTGAAGACAATTTTATTTTACAGCTTCCTTCCTCAATTCCTGTAAATAAAATAAAAATAAAAATAAATTAAGTTTCCTAAAATAATTGTAACATCCCGAAAATCGGGGGGTCGAGCAAAAACCCAACTCCCGAGTTCCAAAATGTTATTTATGCAACATAGATATGTATGATTGAATGTTGTCTGTGATAATGTATTAAACATGAGTGAAATTAAGCCAGAACAGCATATCCTACTCCAGAGACAGTTAAATTAACCAGCGGAAGTCTGTAATAGTATGTATAACATATATAAACTGTTGTATGTCTCCAGAGTGTGAACATGTTACCAGGTTATATACATACATGTATACTCCAAAAGTAGATGAAACGAATATACATGAGTGCGCTACAAAATATAAAATGACAAATGTCAAAGTATCTAATCAACCTCCCTGTAATCCCGTCGATCAGAACATGCATAAAGGAGGGATCCTCCTCCTCATCATCAAGTCCAGCTCCGCCTCGCAGGCCGCGCCATCATCTGCAATCACAAAAGGTCTGGTGGGTATCCAGGAACACCGTCCCGTAACGTGGGAGTGAGTAGCTAACTCAGTGGAATAATAGAGCAAAGATTAACATGTTATCAAATCAATCATGCGATAATAGTAAAGCAGTAAATCAAACAATCCTAATACTGTTGTTAATGCATTTATGACATGACGTGATGTATGCCCTCACCGACGATCACCCTCATACGGCAACATCTTACGACCGCGGCATGCCACACTCCCTAGAGTGCTCCACATCTTCCAGGCACATGCAATGCTATGGTGATATGATTACCAAGTTGTTATTAATCCATTCAAACAGCAGGATTGGGAAACTAAGGTACTTCCCTTGTATCAATCCCAACACAGATCCTGTCTAGGGTCGTCACTCCTAGTAATCTCATACGATGTATATTTTGTAGGTCGCTGCAAGGGCTGCCAGGGCTGTTGCACGCACTCGTTGCTCCGCTCCCCCATCACCTTATCAATACAGGCCTACTGTACTCTACTGCTACGGAAGGGTCGTCGCCTCCCGTAGACTCAGAATACGCTCGCGGTCACTACAAAGGGCTGCCAGGGCTGTTGCTCGCACTCGTTGCACCGCTCCCCCATCACCTTATCAGTGTAGGCCGACAGCAAGAATATAGTGTCCCATACCACCATAATCTGCTCACGAGTCATAGGTGCTCACTGGTCACTACGGGGAGGTTTGTGGCCCCAGCGTAGGCCGACAGCTCGACCACGGTGTCCCATACCACCATGCCCGGCTCATGAGTCTTCGTGGATCAAGGTACCATGGTTAACAGGGTTTACAATGGTAAGTTCAGTACCCTAGGTTCAAGCAGTTATGATACATACAAGGTGAACAAACATTGGCCAGTCGGGTTACTTGACGGGCTCGACTAGCGCGATTGCATCTCGAATTGAACGACATGAAGTGCGTAAAACACTTCGCGTGGCCTAACCACTGCCGCCAACTCTCAACACGAATCACATTCATCGACGCGTCGTTCGTGGCTATGACCAGTCAGCCACGAATTCGCTCGGTTACCGACTGCCTGGACTAAGTCAAGTCCCACACATCTATGGAATTACATTAACACTATAAAAAGGTATTGGAATTGAAATACATCATGTGAGCATGTTAGCACATGTTATAACATTCAACTTAAGCAAATCTTCAAGGCATACTTCCCATGCATATTCAACTTAAGCAAATCCTCAAGCACATACATTCCATGCATGTAATGAAATCATGCCTTTTGTCAACATGTAGAAAATCATTTAGGTCAGCATAATAATCGAAAAATCAATCACAAACTATCAAATAACATCATTTAATTCAATACATACTAATACAAGCATTTATACAAACACATACACTACACACTTAAGTCTACAAATAGTATGTCGACCCAAAGTGCGCAACTAGGCGAATCTCTTCGCCAAACTAATTATGCACGCATTCCTAACTTCCTAATGCGACAACAAACCATGTCAATCACATCAGCAAAATATGAATGTAAACAGTACTTCCTACAAATGACTAAAATGCCCTAAATCTCATATTCTTCGTTAGCTTACGAAACGGGAAACGGAGAGCATTTTGTACATGTCAAACGGCGATGCCGTCAAGAATCTACTATTAAACGACATTGAAAGCGTTGGAAACAGTCAATCAAAGCGTCTAATATCCGCACCTTTTCCCTTTTAGGGATGAGAATTCGAACGGAGCATATACGCTTCGTCTACGGCGAATAAGGAATCTAATACACGAGATCCATAAGTTACATCGCTATGGAAACAAGGGAAACTCAAATCAACAACTATTTAGGGTTTTTACTTACCTAGGATCGCGGTGGAATCGCCGGGAAAGCGGT
The DNA here is from genome assembly GCA_037074715.1 of Magnolia kwangsiensis. Taxonomy (NCBI): domain Eukaryota; kingdom Viridiplantae; phylum Streptophyta; class Magnoliopsida; order Magnoliales; family Magnoliaceae; genus Magnolia; species Magnolia kwangsiensis. The sequence goes on along the minus strand of CM073586.1, from coordinate 46,110,747 downwards.
AGAGGAGTGTTGCTTAAGCACGTGCAACACGTAGCACAAGTGGCAGGAAGAACTCTCCCACTCTCTCACAATCTCTCACTCTTTTTCTCTCTCCCAAGCTAGGGCTTCTCTCAAATTCGGATGGGAGAGAGGAGTGAGGGTTTCAACCCCTTTTATAGCCTAAAACATTCCCAAAATAGGCTTGGGAACAATGTTTACTTGGTGCCTAACCAAATCGGGGCCGTTTCGGTCCAAAAGGGTATTTCTGGAGGTCCCCAGGCCAAATACGGTCGGACTTAAGCTCATGCATACTGGATCTAGCACACATCCAGTTTTCAGACCGGTTGGGTTCCCAGATCGCACGTGGCGGCCCAGTTTCAGTTTAACGGTCACCGCACCAAGATCAGGCCTATAAGTCTCGTGATATATAATAGATATTTTTCCTGATCCAAGGGTGTAATTTGGCTGTATTCTGATGGTCAGAATGCTTAATACTGATGCGTCAAATTTGTGTGCCAGATTTGAATTTGAAATTCCAACTATGTCCCTATTCACACTCTCTTCGGTCCGGGCTCAATGAAATAGCCTGTGATCATCGGTTTGACTTGATTTTTGGAATGAGTGTCAAGTCCAGCTAGACGGTTCTAACGGTCTAAGATAGGAGGTATCGGACTTTCGACGTGCGGTCTAGATCCAATACAAAGATTCAAAGTGGTCCAGAGAACAAACCTGCTTAGAGTTTGGTCCGAGGTTTTAGAGCATTATAGCACCATTGGTTCCACTCGCTTTGGGCCTTGTAGAACGTATTTAAAGTAATCAGGGACTGTTTCCCAGCCACTCCAACGTTGCGCTAGCTAACTTATGCTTAGTTTCTAAAGAAATTTATCCTAAGTGGTTTCTTTGGCTATGGAATTGGGTTCTGAACGATTTTTCAGGTGTTTTAATTGACCCACTGTCTAAGGACGTCAAATCCCAGATTGGCCAAAATCCGGGGTGTTACAATCTACCCCCCTTAAAACACAATGTCGTCCCCGACATTGGCGAAGGACAAGGAGTACTTTCTCTAAGGAAGGTTCAAATCCTATTTAATAACCTAATCGTACATACACCCTAACTCAAATGTTTCGATCCTGGGCCAGTGGGAAAGAGGCCAACCGCTCTTCCGCTGCGCCACTTTGATCGAACGGTAGCGTTAACTAATCTAACTGGATTGGACTTAATTCCTTCTACCCCCCTTAAAACTTGGTTTTACTTAAGGTTGAAGAATATTTGCATCGATCAGTATATCGGAACGAGGCGCAACTTAGGGGCTATCCTTAACCTAAAATGGAAACAGCCTTTCTCTATATGGTCTTCCTTGCTAATGATGCGTTCTATGACATTGGTATCTATGATCATAGAGATGAGCCTAATATCTATTGTGGTTAAGGTCAGGGGCAGGTATGAGTTGGTGGCAAGATGCCTAATTCTCTACTGGCTTTAAGTCCTCGCCATTTCCCAAAAGGCAATGTGATCCCGTTTGGTTGTAGGTGGTTGGGCCATCACAGAATAAAGGTTATGTAGTAGGTCTGAGCCGGATACATAGACTTTCTGTCTAGCTAGAACAGAAGATTTATTGTATCAATTCTTAATCCGAGTCGATGCCGATCTTCTGCTTGATCAGAGCATTGGATTTATTGGGAACCACTAGGATTAAGAAGTCGATTCGAACCGCGAATACATCGCGTACATGCAGTTCCTTTACTCTGCGTTCCCGAATGCAATAAACCCTTGGGGATGGCAATTCTAAGGGGCGTGCTAGTCCATTCTAAGTTCAATCTGAGGGATTTATAAATGTTCCCTGAGAGTGAATGGTTCCTTCCTATGGGCAACAACAGTAGTCTATAAGTCATAAGGGGATCTGTCGAAGGAATAAGGTTCTACTTCAACCAAATCTAACCTACAAGTCCTTAGCATATACAGGCTGTACACTACTTAAGGTAACTAGTAGGCTAGTCTGTATTTCATTCGCTATAATTCAAGACCTAAGCCTATACACTAGACGGTTTCATACCATCTCTAATACAGGGAATTGCTCTATCGCTTAGGATCAAAATTGTCTAAATGGAATTGGATTTCTTATGTCGTCAGACCCTTCAAATCTAGGAGTGCTAACACTAGAACCAAAACACCTAGAGCCTATGTGGCCGGTAGCGCTTAGTGGTATTAAATGGAACTGCATTCCTAGTCCCATGGCAGGATTGGATGTGGTATGCTTGGTAGGAGGGTGGGTGGGGATAAAAATTAATTTGTAGGCTGGATCTCAGGGAGTTATAATACTCCCAATCTAGGGACAATATTTTATAGCGAAATGAAACAACATGCATTCCATTCGACAAATTTTGGCTATATTATGCCCAAACCACAACACAAACACATTTTTCTACCTAACAACAAAACAACACAGAAATTTCAACAGTAGTCAAACAAGCTAAAGGGCAACGACATAGATGCCTAATTCTACCAAAGGACTTCTACCAGGGTCCCGACTGACCTTCTTGAATACTATCAAGTTCAATACTGTCAGTTGCCCATTAGAGCTCTATCGGCCATGTGTTTTCAATACTTCTCAAACGGAGAAAGTTGAGAAATGGGATTTGAGGTTAGCATGATTCTGAGACCCAAAAAGAGGGTAAAGGCTCAAATAAAAGGGACATGAGAGAGAGAACGATGGAAAGGGAGGAAAAAGGCTGAAACAGCCTTAACAATAGCCATGGAAAATGGAGGAAATGCGAAGAAATGGTCGCCCAAAGGGACAGAATGAAATCTAGGCGTTGTAGAGGGATGCTTCAAGCTTCCCTAGGATGTATTTTCAGAAAGAAATGAAAATGAAAAAGGGGAATGGAGCACCTCACGATTTCAGCTCGATTTTGGGGTTTTAGGAGCTCCAACGGATGAAATCTTCAAGAGGGAGGGCTGCCAACTTCAAAGGAATGACGGAGGGTGGTCGTTTTTGGCAGGGAATGGATCTAGGGTGGTTTGGAATCATGAATTTTTGGGATAGGGCAGCTGAAAACGAAAATGGGGCTAGGGGAGGGGCTGTTTGTGAAGGAAGTACCCATATTTGGGGTTTTCTTGGGGTGGGAGGTGCATAGGGGTGATGTGGACCCTGTTTAAGGGGGTGCGCCCGAAGGACGGCCCCATCGGAGCTCGCCGGCCGGCGATGCATCGCCGAACCGGCGATGGCATCGCCGGTGAAGTTGCAAACTGGCCTCTGAGGCCATATGGGATGGATTCCTCTTGCCCTAGGGATTCCAAAAAGGTATGGTGCACACTCTAGTTCATTGTAGATTGCCCTAGGGAGGCCAATACATTTTTAACATCCATTCGAGGATTTTTGGGTCCAATCTTCAATCCCGAATACAAAACCCTATCATGCAGCATATTATTTTGGGGTAGAAGGATCTAGTACATCCATCTAAACCATTAGTTGCTAAAGAAAGTGAAGTTAGAATGGCCTTATGGCCATTTTTCATGAAATTTTACTATTCACTGTAAAATTTTGTGAAAGTAAGATTTTATGTTATTTTCACATTAGTATTGATGCCTAATATAAAATGGATAAGAAATAATTGAAGATTGGGGTGGTGAGAGGAAGAATTTCGAAGATTTTCGGTGAAACGGGGGTTTTTAAGCCCTGGCGATTGAACACAGGGGTCGTGGTTGTCCCATGGCCCAAGGATTCACTTTTACGGGTTTAGAATTGTTCAAAGAACATCTCAACCCACTTACCTACAACCTAGGAGCTATTCGGGTTGCTTTACGCGACCCTAGATGCGCTACGGACTCGATCACGCGATCGAAATGAATAGACTTCGCCTATTGGCGAATCTGGGATCCTAGAAGTATTTCTAGACCCTTCTCGTACCCACCTAAGTCAAAGAAAGCGACAGCGTACGTCGCGTGACCATAACCCAGGCCCGGTTTAATCCAAATCATGCTCTGATACCATCTGTAACATCCCGAAAATCGGGGGGTCGAGCAAAAACCCAACTCCCGAGTTCCAAAATGTTATTTATGCAACATAGATATGTATGATTGAATGTTGTCTGTGATAATGTATTAAACATGAGTGAAATTAAGCCAGAACAGCATATCCTACTCCAGAGACAGTTAAATTAACCAGCGGAAGTCTGTAATAGTATGTATAACATATATAAACTGTTGTATGTCTCCAGAGTGTGAACATGTTACCAGGTTATATACATACATGTATACTCCAAAAGTAGATGAAACGAATATACATGAGTGCGCTACAAAATATAAAATGACAAATGTCAAAGTATCTAATCAACCTCCCTGTAATCCCGTCGATCAGAACATGCATAAAGGAGGGATCCTCCTCCTCATCATCAAGTCCAGCTCCGCCTCGCAGGCCGCGCCATCATCTGCAATCACAAAAGGTCTGGTGGGTGTCCAGGAACACCGTCCCGTAACGTGGGAGTGAGTAGCTAACTCAGTGGAATAATAGAGCAAAGATTAACATGTTATCAAATCAATCATGCGATAATAGTAAAGCAGTAAATCAAACAATCCTAATACTGTTGTTAATGCATTTATGACATGACGTGATGTATGCCCTCACCGACGATCACCCTCATACGGCAACATCTTACGACCGCGGCATGCCACACTCCCTAGAGTGCTCCACATCTTCCAGGCACATGCAATGCTATGGTGATATGATTACCAAGTTGTTATTAATCCATTCAAACAGCAGGATTGGGAAACTAAGGTACTTCCCTTGTATCAATCCCAACACAGATCCTGTCTAGGGTCGTCACTCCTAGTAATCTCATACGATGTATATTTTGTAGGTCGCTGCAAGGGCTGCCAGGGCTGTTGCACGCACTCGTTGCTCCGCTCCCCCATCACCTTATCAATACAGGCCTACTGTACTCTACTGCTACGGAAGGGTCGTCGCCTCCCGTAGACTCAGAATACGCTCGCGGTCACTACAAAGGGCTGCCAGGGCTGTTGCTCGCACTCGTTGCACCGCTCCCCCATCACCTTATCAGTGTAGGCCGACAGCAAGAATATAGTGTCCCATACCACCATAATCTGCTCACGAGTCATAGGTGCTCACTGGTCACTACGGGGAGGTTTGTGGCCCCAGCGTAGGCCGACAGCTCGACCACGGTGTCCCATACCACCATGCCCGGCTCATGAGTCTTCGTGGATCAAGGTACCATGGTTAACAGGGTTTACAATGGTAAGTTCAGTACCCTAGGTTCAAGCAGTTATGATACATACAAGGTGAACAAACATTGGCCAGTCGGGTTACTTGACGGGCTCGACTAGCGCGATCGCATCTCGAATTGAACGACATGAAGTGCGTAAAACACTTCGCGTGGCCTAACCACTGCCGCCAACTCTCAACACGAATCACATTCATCGACGCGTCGTTCGTGGCTATGACCAGTCAGCCACGAATTCGCTCGGTTACCGACTGCCTGGACTAAGTCAAGTCCCACACATCTATGGAATTACATTAACACTATAAAAAGGTATTGGAATTGAAATACATCATGTGAGCATGTTAGCACATGTTATAACATTCAACTTAAGCAAATCTTCAAGGCATACTTCCCATGCATATTCAACTTAAGCAAATCCTCAAGCACATACATTCCATGCATGTAATGAAATCATGCCTTTTGTCAACATGTAGAAAATCATTTAGGTCAGCATAATAATCGAAAAATCAATCACAAACTATCAAATAACATCATTTAATTCAATACATACTAATACAAGCATTTATACAAACACATACACTACACACTTAAGTCTACAAATAGTATGTCGACCCAAAGTGCGCAACTAGGCGAATCTCTTCGCCAAACTAATTATGCACGCATTCCTAACTTCCTAATGCGACAACAAACCATGTCAATCACATCAGCAAAATATGAATGTAAACAGTACTTCCTACAAATGACTAAAATGCCCTAAATCTCATATTCTTCGTTAGCTTACGAAACGGGAAACGGAGAGCATTTTGTACATGTCAAACGGCGATGCCGTCAAGAATCTACTATTAAACGACATTGAAAGCGTTGGAAACAGTCAATCAAAGCGTCTAATATCCGCACCTTTTCCCTTTTAGGGATGAGAATTCGAACGGAGCATATACGCTTCGTCTACGGCGAATAAGGAATCTAATACACGAGATCCATAAGTTACATCGCTATGGAAACAAGGGAAACTCAAATCAACAACTATTTAGGGTTTTTACTTACCTAGGATCGCGGTGGAATCGCCGGGAAAGCGGTAGAGGAGTGTTGCTTAAGCACGTGCAACACGTAGCACAAGTGGCAGGAAGAACTCTCCCACTCTCTCACAATCTCTCACTCTTTTTCTCTCTCCCAAGCTAGGGCTTCTCTCAAATTCGGATGGGAGAGAGGAGTGAGGGTTTCAACCCCTTTTATAGCCTAAAACATTCCCAAAATAGGCTTGGGAACAATGTTTACTTGGTGCCTAACCAAATCGGGGCCGTTTCGGTCCAAAAGGGTATTTCTGGAGGTCCCCAGGCCAAATACGGTCGGACTTAAGCTCATGCATACTGGATCTAGCACACATCCAGTTTTCAGACCGGTTGGGTTCCCAGATCGCACGTGGCGGCCCAGTTTCAGTTTAACGGTCACCGCACCAAGATCAGGCCTATAAGTCTCGTGATATATAATAGATATTTTTCCTGATCCAAGGGTGTAATTTGGCTGTATTCTGATGGTCAGAATGCTTAATACTGATGCGTCAAATTTGTGTGCCAGATTTGAATTTGAAATTCCAACTATGTCCCTATTCACACTCTCTTCGGTCCGGGCTCAATGAAATAGCCTGTGATCATCGGTTTGACTTGATTTTTGGAATGAGTGTCAAGTCCAGCTAGACGGTTCTAACGGTCTAAGATAGGAGGTATCGGACTTTCGACGTGCGGTCTAGATCCAATACAAAGATTCAAAGTGGTCCAGAGAACAAACCTGCTTAGAGTTTGGTCCGAGGTTTTAGAGCATTATAGCACCATTGGTTCCACTCGCTTTGGGCCTTGTAGAACGTATTTAAAGTAATCAGGGACTGTTTCCCAGCCACTCCAACGTTGCGCTAGCTAACTTATGCTTAGTTTCTAAAGAAATTTATCCTAAGTGGTTTCTTTGGCTATGGAATTGGGTTCTGAACGATTTTTCAGGTGTTTTAATTGACCCACTGTCTAAGGACGTCAAATCCCAGATTGGCCAAAATCCGGGGTGTTACAATAATGCTAGAGAAATCCTAAGGCTATGAATTATGATAAGAAAGAATCTTAAATCCAATTTGGACCGAAACAGTCCCTGGCAACCGTGCCAAAAACTTGATGTTTTATTTAAACTAATCTCAATTAAATGATTGTGAACTCATAAGTATACGAATCAGATGTAGATATGGTATGTATTACGAGATCGTTCCCACGAGGACTGGTTGTCCCAATTCGAAATTTACGATTCTTCTTAACTAATCCAATAAATATTTTAGCTAGTGATTAAGTAAACTAACAAAAATCAATGAAAAATATCTAAGAACAATGAGGAAAATTCAATCAAGGAGAATACTAGGACTTTTGAATCTATCTCTAATTATCCTGACCCTTATTTTACCTGTTGATTCACCCTAATTCAGATTGATATAAATTTAATAAATAAAGCACACTCTATGTCCTTGATCGGGTACACAAAATGTATAATCCCTTAAAGTATAAGGATCACATCTTTCCATCCATGGTCAGGCATGAAGAGATGTAGATTCCTATTTCTTTTTCTATAGGAAACTCATTCATGGTCAGACACAAGCACCTAGAATAAGATTCCAAACAACATCCACATCTAGACTTTGGTTAAGCTCATAGAATGGAGAAGTACGGAGATTTCAGTTAAGCACACTAGAGAAAGAAACAAACCAATCAAATTCAGATAAAAATCAACACATACAAGAGTAATTCAAATTAGGGGCTTCATCTCAGCCCTAGACAAGAAATTAACAATCCATAAAATTAGTTAGAAAGAAAGAAAAATAAAACTGATTAAAGGAAAACATCCTTCTGGTCCTTCTTTCTTCCTCTCTGTCTCTCTCTTTCTTCTCTTTCCTCTCTGTCTGTCTGTCTGTCTCTCTCTCTCTCTCTCTCTCTCTCTCTCTCTCTCTCTCTCTCTCTCTCTCTCTCTCTCTCCTTGGCTCTTGATCTCCTCTCCCTAAGCTCTGGCCATCTCTTCCCTACTCTCTCCAACTTTTATAACTGTCAGGGGCAGTGGAGAGATTGTTGCAGCAACGTTCGCATGTATAGTGAAAACCTTTTTGTAGCAAAGTTCACACACAAAACAACACTTTCCTCGATCATTTTTCAAAGAAACACCATCCCTTAGGACAATTTTGAATGCTCTACATGATTGATGGATCAAATTTTCCATCTGATCAAAGATGGTGGGCAACAATCGCCTGGAAAAGTCACATTTCACGGACATGCGTAAGCCTACACACATCCTTCACTAATGTGATCGGTGGGCCCCACAAAATTATTTTTGGGAAAATTCACCCCATCCATTGGATTCAGGATGAAATTTCATTCAAAGATGGATGGTTTTGAACGTCACTTGATGTGGCCTAGAGAAGCAATCACACTGAGATCATTTTAAACGTCGCAGGCCAGCCTGTTTATGGCCTATGTATCGCGCACGTGTGTATGTATAGATGTAAATAGTCAGCGTGGTTCTAACTATGACAAGGCCCTCTACAAGATGGACGACTTAGATCAGCTCCTTGGGCCACGATGGTGGCCCCCTGACGTCTGCAAAATGGACAATGTCCATCTATTACACGGCAACGAAAGAATAATTTTTATTTTTAGAAGATGGTCAGGTCAGCGTCTGCTAACCACCTTAGTTGGTCCGGTGCACGGCGCGACTACATGTGCATAGTGTATGGTAACATCCCAGAAATCGGCGGTCGAGCGAAAACTCAGCTCCCGAGTTCCAGAACATCATTTATGCAGCATTTTGATGATGAATGAATGTTATCGACATTAGGGCATAAAACATGAGGTAGATTAAACCAAAATGACAAACATAGTTCAGGGACAGTCTGAAAGCACGAACGAAAGACTGAAATACATATATAAATTAACATAAGTCCCTAAGATATGCATGCTCTACCAGGTCATAATTACAAGTCGTGCCTCAACATACATATATCAAAAAGTGATGAATCACTACCAACATAGTCCTGAATCCCTGTCAATCAGAGTGTTGTTCGCATGAACCCGCCTGAGAACTGTAAATAGGAGAAATCCTCCTCATCATCATAAAGTCTGGCTCTGCTTTGCAAGCATCGCCATCATCTGAAACTAAAACAGGGTCTGGTTGGTGTGGCCAACACCGTCCCATAACATGGGAGTGAGTGATCAACTCAGTGAAAACTATATACAACAAAGGTTAACATGTTATCAATTCAATCAAGCAGAAATGATAAGGTAGTAAAATCAAACATGTCCTAGATACTCTTGTTAATGTAAGAATGATATGAAGAATGATGCATGCCCTCACCACAATCCCCTCTATGACATCATCTAACGATCGCGGCATGAATCACTTCCTCAGTGCTCTATCACCAACCCCGTTAGCACATGTAATGCGATGAAATGAGCATGCTTACCAAGTTCTTATTAGTTCTTTTCATACAGCAGGATTGGAAAGCTAAGGTACCTCCCTTGTATCATTACCCAAACGGTGATCCATTCTCAGGTCGTCAATCCGAGATAATCTCATACGATGTTACGGTTCTAGGTCGCTGCAAGGGCTGCCAGGGCTGTTGTGCGCAATCGTTGCTCCACTCCCCCATCACCTTATCAATACAGGCCTAGTTATATCCCACATACTACAACAAGACTCGTCGCCCTTATGCACTATCAGGATATACTCGAGGTCACTACAGTGGGCTCGTCACCAATCAATGTAGGCCGACAGCTGGAATATAGTGTCCCATACCACCATAATCGGCTCACGAGTATAGGTGCTCACTGGTCACTACAAAGGGCTCGTCACCAATCAGTGTAGGCCGACAGCTCAAATATAGTGTCCCATACCACCATAATCGGCTCATGAGTCTTAGCGGATCGAGGTACCAAGGTTAGAAGGGCTTTTCACTGGTAAGTTTGATACCTTAAGTTCAAGCAGTAGCATCAAAACATGGTGAACATACATCGGTCAATCGGGTTAGTTGATAAGCTCAACTAGGCCAAGCGCACGTTGAGTTGAACGACATTGAATGCATAAGCACTACGTGTGGCCTAACCACTGCCGAACATCCCAAGTATGACTCGGGTTCGTCGAACACATCCTGTGTTGCGAAACACCCTCAACTACCACTTGAAGAGCGGTTACCGATTACTTGGACTATACAATAGCCCCAATCACATTACAATCTCAATAACTGGCATATGATTCATATCCTACATTCATATGAACATTCATGACATATACTTTGAACTTAAATACAGTACATGGAGGAAATCATACACACATGTAATATGATTCATCTAGGTTAATCAATCCATGGAGGAAATCATATACATATTTAACATGGATAATCTAAGTTACATGATTCATGGAGGAAATTATACACATAGTTTAACATGAGCAGGATTCATATCTCAACAACTTTAACACTCACACTTTACTAACTACTAACTCATTTAGGCATTTATACAAACACTTAGATTACACTATTCAACATACATCACGTATGTCGATTCCGTTACATATTAGGGCAAGTCCTTTCGTCAAAGGGTTATCGCCTATACAACAATCATATATCCATGACAGTTAGTCATGGCGAGTAAGAAAGTGAATTCCACACTCATTTAGTCACTTTCACAAACACTTAGACTACATAATACTAAGTACATATCATATGTTGGTATATCATGTATTTGGACTAAACTTTTAGCCTAGGAGTTATTACACAAACATCTAGCATACATAGATGGCATTTAATCATGACAAGCACAAATTCAAATTTTATACGTATACAGTGTTTTCTATAAATACGAGAAATACAGAATATTCAACATAGTTAACGTATAACTGAAAAACAAAACAGACATTACTTTATACATGTGAAATCGCATCCTAGGCAAGAATAAATCATTATCTAACATTGAAAGTCTTGAAAACCATAACCTAAACGTATATAATCCGCACCTTAAACCGGAAAATGCGTAACGGATATGATTTAGATGACAAGTCTTCGTCAACAGCGGATACGCTACCTATGGCATAAAATAGATTAGTTATAACTACATTAGAATTATTCTAGGCTTCAAAATAGGTTAGGGTTGGGATTTATTATCTGGAATCACCATAATAGCGATGCAGAAGGATGGATGAGACACGTAGTAAAGCTGGGAAGAATCTCAGGAAGCAGCACCAACTTCTCCCTCACTTTCTCTCTCTTTTCTCTCTCTTGGAAAAACTAGGGTTAGGAAATTCGTATGGAATTTGGAATGAGGGTTTTAAATTCTATTTATAAGCCTAAACTTGACGAAAATAGACTTAAGGCAAAGGTATACTTAGGTTACAACCAAATCGGGAATCGGGTCAGTTCCGATCCAACGGAGCATTTCTGGAGGTCCTATTACTAAATGCGGTCGGACTTAAGCTCTCTAATATCGGATCTAGGTCAAGCTAAGTTTTCAGTCCGGTCGGGTTTCCAGATCGACCGTGGTGGACCAGTTTCAGTTCAACGGTTACGGGAACTCGATCAGAGCTACAAGTATTATAACATGTAAGGGCCACCTATCCTGATTTGAGGGTGAATTTGGGTCGAAATCTAACTGTCAGAACGCTTAGAAACATTGCGCAAGTAAACCGTTCCAGATTACTTAAAAATATATTTAATTTTCTAAAAAACTTCATTTTCTTACTCTCTTTACTCCGGACTCAATAAAATGGTCTCAGGACATCGTTTGGACTTAATTTTTGAGGTGATTGTCAAGTCCAACTAAGCGATCGTAATGGTCTAAGTTCATAACTATCAGATTTTCGACGTGCGGTTCAGGTCCATTAAAGAATTTCTAAATGATCTCAAGGGAAAATGAGATTAGAGATTGATCCTAGGTTTCAGGGTAATATAGCGTCAATGATTCTATAGGTTCTTGGTCTTACAGATCGTATTGAAAGTTATTGGTACTAATTTTACAGGAAATCTAGTGTAGCGCTATTTAATACATGCTAAATTTCTAAAAAATTAGGTTCTAAATGGTTTCTATGGCTTTAAAATTGAGTTATGAGAAGTTACTAAGGTGCTATGGTTGACCCATTTCCTAAGGACGCCTCACTCCAGGTTGGAAAAAAAATCTGGGGTGTTACATGTACACCCACCATAGTGTGAGGTCCACTATAATGTTTATAAGAAATCTGCACCATCCATCTATTGTATCACCTCCTAAAATGAGTTGAGAATAACTTTGAAGCATATCTAGATTGTAGGTGAGCCCCACTTAAGGAATTAAGTGGCTGATCTATCCGTTGGGCCACTTCCTGAGATATTCAATGGCTGAAATTTTACGTGTACAGTTAATTTATGGCCCCTAGGCCATGTATGAAGTTTCGAGCCAATCAGATGTTGGGAACCCAGTGATCTAGCATTCTGGACCATTTTTGGGTCTCTTTAATGTGCACGACTTGATTTTCTTGGATCCCTGGCATATAAATTCGTTAATCTTGGTCCTTTGGAATTCGTCCCCTGATCTGATGACTTTGGAGCATCAAATCCATACTTTTAGTACTATTTTTCAATCTACACTCCTAATTACTCTCTGCAACAAAAACACGATTAAAATATGACATTAAGCATTATTATGTATGCAAAATCAGGAAATAATTGGGGTCTGATATGCAATATTTGACCCTCATCAAAGCTTGATTGCAAACTCCTGTTGCGACTAAGCTACGGCTGTGTCTTGGCGTCACCTGCATGTATCAATTATGCATATGCTTATAAAAAACTTAGTGGGTGGTGAGAGTATGTGCATAATATAAGTGTGCTTGAATATAATATCAGAGTAATGTGGAATCATGTTGACAAGTACATAAATGCAATCAGCCATACCAAGGCTATGCGGTGATAAGCATGAATGCTATCGGCCATATCAGGCCATGCGATGCGAGATGTAACTCAAGGATGCTGATTCTCATCCAAATCCACATATCAATGCAGCTCATCACTAGAGCATCAAATATTAGTATAGTTCTTACTCTGAATAATCACTGGGGTTTAGTACACTCTAAATGACACTGCCCCTTTCCAGGCACGCAGTCCAAGTGAGCATAAAAAAAATCACTATCCGCCTATCCAATAGTTTGCCAATACCTATCCGGCACATCGATAGCGGACCCATTTACGAGTTGGTCATACTCAGCCTATCAATGCCCTCTACCTGTAGGCTGATAAGGCCTCACCCCCTTCCAACAGACCATGACATAGTGGGAGACATGGACTCCTAGTATTCGGCCTTTGTGCACTCATGTATCCACTGTCTCAATGTTGGAGTCATCCTTTGGTACCATCAGATTTAGGAATTTTCACTCAGGGACATCTATGACACCCTAATGCTAGTAATAGTATTTTCGGTGTCTGATCCTGCCATCCATGATATACTTGTGGAGACCACAGCCTTGATGTCGCTAGGGCATATAGTAATCATATAACATAAATGCGAGGTGCATGAATCACTCTATCAGTCATGTAGTGATCCTGTGCATACCACATGCTCATGCGGGGTAACTTTACCTATCAGGGAGCCTCATAAACAATCTGACCGAAGGCATATCTAAGATCAGTCACTCCTCATATCAATCATACATATGATGTGTATGAGCATGAATCATGGAGCTATACTAAGCATGTTATATGGTGATGAACTCTCTTCATAACAAAGATGGGTCTAGATGGCCTACACAACAAGTATGGGCCTATCAATGGGCCCTAGGGAGAGTTACAATGCTGACATTTAACCATTGTTGCTCTTACAATGTGGACGTCAAACCATCATTTCTCCCAAGGCATGGTCCACCATAAACATCATTACATACATTATGGTGAAATCACATATCATAATGGACCTCATATACATCACATTCAGCCTCACACAAAGGCCTCACATACATCTTATTGGGCCTCACTCATGGTCCTTATATACATCACATTGGACCTTAACCCATGGGCCTTAAATACATCATAATGGGCCTTATATACATCAAGTGGGCAACATCAATGAGCCTTATATACATCAAATGGGCCACATCAATGGTTCTCATATACATCAAGTGACTTGCACCAATGGGCCTCATATCCATTAAATGGGCCACATCAATGGGCCGGACCAATGGGCCTCATATACATCAAGTGGGCCGCATCAATGGGTTCCACCAATGGGCCTCGTATACGTCAAATGGGCCGCATCACATGGGCCACACCATCTACACTATTCATCTATTTTAAAGATCATTTTAGAGTATTTCTAAAAAAATGAATTATGTCAAAAGATTATCTGGACCATACCACAACTAACAGTGGAGACAATGATTTTCATTGTTAAACAAATCACAGGGCCACCATGACATTTATTTTCCATCCAATCTGTTCATAAGGTCACAAAGACCTAAATTACTCCCAAAAGGGTTTCAATGATAGGGATTCACTCATCTGTTGTTTTCTGTAGTGTGGTCCACTGTAACGTCCGTGAAAAATCCGTACTTGGAATCGAGTACCGATTTGACCCGAAATCGCGTATAAATAATTTCCATAAAAATTTTACGTAAGTTAGCTAGCGCAACGCTAGAGTAGCTGGGAAATAGTCCCTGATCACTTTAAATACGTTCTACAAGACCCAAATCGAGTAGAACAGACAACTCTACAATACTCTATAACCTTGGATCCAACTCTAAGCAGGTTTGTCCTCTGGACCATATGAAACTTTTGTATTGGATTTAGACCGCGCGTCGAAGGTCTGATACCTCCTATCTTAGACCGTTAGAGCTGCCCAGCTGGACTTGACAATCATCTCGAAAATCAAGTCAAACCGATAATCACAGAGTATTTCGTTGAAACTGGACTGAAGCGACCGCGAATAGGGACGAATTGGGAATTTCAAATTTAGATCTGGCACACGACTTGACGCGTCAGTATTAAGCGTTCTGACCGTCAGAATTCATCCAGATTACACCCTCGGATCAGGAAAAATATCTATTTATTATCACGGAACTTTCAGTCCTGATCTATGTGCGGTGACCGCTGAACTGAAACTGGTCCGCCACGTGCGATCTGCGAACCCTGCCAGACTGAAAACTTAATACGAGGTACATCTGGTACCCATGAGCTTAAGTCTGATCGCAATCGACCAGGGGACCACCAGAAATCAGTTTTTGGACCGAAACAGCCCCGAAATGGATAGGCAATAAGTAAACTTCGTCCCGGAGCCTATTTCGGGCGTTTCCAAGCTTATAAAAGGGGTTGAAACCCTCATTCCTTCCTTGCATACGAATTTCCCTAAACCCTAGAAAAGAGAGAGAGAGTTTGAGAGAAAGGGAAGAGGAGATTTTTCCCGCTTCCGAGCCGCCAACAGTTGCTGCATCAACGCTTCCTTCCAATCACCTGGCTGGTGATTTCTACGCTTTTTCAGGTATAGAAAAACCCAAAAAACTTGCTGATTTAGGGTTCACGTAGATTCTGAACGTATTAGCTAACGTAATCCATGAATCAGGTTCTCCTACTGTCGTAGACGAAGCCTACACGCTCCGTTCAAATTCCCGCGACCGTAAGAGATTAGGTGAGGATTTTAGACGCTTTGATTGACGGTTTACAACGCTTTCAATGTCGTTTAATAGTAGATTATCGACGGCATCGCCGTTTGACATGTACAATATGCTCTCCGTTTCCTGTTTCTCAAACTAACGAAGAATATGAGATTTAGGGCATTTTAGGTATATGTAGGAAGTACGGTTTACATGCATAATTTGCTGACGTGATTGACATGATTTGTCGCCGCATTAGAGAGTTAGGAATGCCTGCATAATCAGTTTGGCGAAGAGATTCGCCAAGTTGCGCACTTTGGGTCGACATACTATATGTGGACTTAAGGGTGTAGTGTATGTGTTTGTATAAATGCTTGTATTAGTATGTATTGTATTGAATGATGTTATGTAGTAGTTTGAGATTGATTTCATGATTAATAGGCTGACCTAAATGATTTCCTATATGTTGACCTTATGCATGATTGCATCATATGCATAGAAATGATGCCTTAAGAATTGCCTAAGTTGAATATGCTTGGAAAGCATGCCTTGAAGATTTGCCTAAATTGAATGTTATAACATGTGCCAACATGCTCACATGATGTATTTCAATTCCAATACCTTTGTATCGTATTAATGAAATTTCATAGATGTGTGGGACTTGATTTAGTCCAGGCAGTCGGTAACCGAGCGAATTCGTGGCTGACTGGTCATAGCCACGAACGACGCGTCGAGGAATGTGATTCGTGTTGAGAGTTGGCGGCAGTGGTTAGGCCACGCGAAGTGTTTTACGCACTTCATGTCGTTCAATTCGAGATGCGATCGCGCTAGTCGAGCCCGTCAAGTAACCCGACTGGCCGATGTTTGTTCACCTTGTATGTATCATAACTGCTTGAACCTAGGGTACTGAACTTACCATTGTAAACCCTATTAACCGTGGTACCTTGATCCACGAAGACTCATGAGCCGGGCATGGTGGTATGGGACACTATATTCTAGCTGTCGGCCTACACTGATCAGGCGACGAGCCCTTTGTAGTGACCGCGAGCGTATTCTGAGTTCACGGGAGGCGACGACCCTTCCGTGCAGTAGAGTACAGTAGGCCTGTATTGATAAGGTGATGGGGGAGCGGTGCAACGAGTGCGAGCAACAGCCCTGGCAGCCCTTGCAGTGACCTACGAAATGTACATCGTATGAGATTACTAGGAGTGACGACCCTAGACAGGATCCGTGTTGGGATTGATACAAGGGAAGTACCTTAGTTTCCCAATCCTGCTGTTTGAATGGACTAATAACAACTGGGTAATCATATCACCATAGCATTGCATGTGCCTGGAAGATGTGGAGCACTCTAGGGAGTGTGGCATGCCGCGGTCGTAAGATGTTGCCGCATGAGGGTGATCGTCGGTGAGGGCATACATCACGTCATATCATCTTGCATTAAACAACAGTATTAGGATTGTCTGATTTACTGCTTTACTATTATCGCGTGATTGAATTGTGAACATGCTAATCTTTGCTCTATGATTCCACTGAGTTGATCACTCATTCCCACGTTACGGGATGGTGTTTGCAACACCCACCAGACCCTGTTGTAGTTGCAGGTGACGACGAGATCCAGGACGTGGAGCCGGAGATTGACGAGGACCAGGATGAGTTCTCTTATATGCAGTACCACGACGGCTTCCCGTAGGTGACCTGGATCGAGGGGGACTTCAGTGGGACTATTTTGGAACTTATTCTTTTGTCTACTTACATGTATATGAGACTCAGAGATGTAGTCATACTTTGGAGACAGTCGAGATTACTTTGTTTTTTTTCCATACAGTGATATATATATTGTTTAGTCTTCCGCTTGCTTTTATCACTGGATCTGAAGTATGAATTGCAGTTTTGGTATACTTTTACTCATGTGAATGCTTTAAATCAGACAACATTAAATCACAACCATAATTGTTGCATAAGTGACGGTCTGGAACTCGGGAGTTGAGTTTATACACGACCCCCGATTTTCAGGGTGTTACAAGTTGGTATCAGAGCATGAATGAGAGTATACTGGGCCTGGGTTATGGTCTTGCGACGTACGCTGTCGCTTCCTTTGACTTAGGTGGGTGCGAGAAGGGTCTAGAAACACTTCTAGGATCACAGATTCGCCGATAGGCGAAGTCTATAAGGATCGATCGCAAGATCGAGTCTGTAACGTATCTCGGGTCGCGTAAAGCAACCCGAATCACTTCTAAGCTGTAGGAAGTCGGGTGGAGACGTCTTATGAGCGGTTTTAAACCGCAAAAGTGAATCTTTGGGCCGTGGAATGACCACGACTCCAGTAATCAATCGCCAGGGCTTAAAAACCCCGTTTTGCCAAAAATTCTCAAAATTCCTTCTCTAAACACTTCAACCTTCAGTTCTTTTTTATCCATTTCATGTTAGGCATCAAACCTAATGTGAAAATAACACAAATTAGTACATTCATCAAATTTTACAGTGAATAGTAAAATTTCATGAAAAATGGCCATAAGGCCATTCTAACTTCACTTTCTTTAGAAACTAAGGAGCTAGAAAGATGTACTGGATCCTTCTACCCCAAATCCATATGCTGCATCATATGGTTTGGTATTCGGGACTGCGATGTGGACCCGGAAAGCCCCAAACACATGTTTGGGCTCATAGGGACCAAAATATAATGAACCAAGGGGTGGGACCAACTTTTTTGGGGCCCTGGGACCATGGGGGACCAGACCCATGGGGTCCCGCTGGCCAACCTGAAGGTTGGCCGGCGATGCCATCGCCGGCCGGGCGATGCATCGCCGGCCGGCCACCTCGGACGGTGCTGCCCTTTGGGAGCACCCACTTAAATACGTCCCCCATCACTCCTAGCTACCTCCCATCCCACGAAAACCCCTAAAACTCCCCTTTCCTTCACAAACAGCCCCCTTGCATACCCTAGATTCAATTTTCAGCACTCCATTCCAAATTTCGGCGACCCAAACCCCTCCTAAACCCTTCCTTGGCCAAAACCGACCACCACTCATCGATTATTGGGTGTTGGCAGCCCCTTTCCTTGAAGATTTTCCCATTTGGAGCTCCAAAATCCCCCAAATAGTGCTGAAATCGTGAGCAGCTCCATTCCACCTTTTTGTTCTTATTTTTCCCTGAAAGTACAGCCTTGGGAAGCTTGAAGCATCCCTCTTCGATGCCTAGATTTCCTTTTGTCAGATTGGGCAGCCATTTCTCCGCATTTTCGGCGTTTTCCATGGCTTTCGTGGAAGCTATTTTGGGTCTTTTGTCACTCTCATCCATCCTGTCTTTGATGGGTAAGAGGAAAACTGCAACAGACGAGGCTGGGCCGAGCCGCCCTGCTCGATTGAGAAGACCGCGGGGTGGTGCCGCAAGTTCAAGCGCCGCCGCAGGTCCAGCTGCAGTCCTGGAGTGCCGTACAAAGCGGGATTTGGATCCCCATGCACACCTTGGACGAACCATTCTGTCAGAGATGCCTCATGGTGAATACACTGATCGTAGAGTGTTATTTGAGGCAGACGTAGATGGGCGATTGTTCGGCGAGTATCTGTTGTTCGAACGCATTGAAGCTGCGCACTGGGGACCGATCTTTGAAGCTCGTGCTCGTGCTAATGTGAGCACTGTTCGTGCCTTCTATGCTAGCATCCTGTAACACCCCGGATTTTGGCCAATCTGAGATTTGACGTCCTTAGGCAATGGGTCAAGTGAAACACCTAGAAAATTGCTTAGAACCCAATTCCATAGCCAAAGAAACCACTTAGAATCAATTCCTTTAGAAAATATGACTAAGTTAGCTAGTGCAACGTTAGAATAGCTGGGAAATGGTCCCTGATCGCTTTAAATACGTTCTACAAGGCCCAAAGCGAGTGGAACCAAGGGTGCTATAATGCTCTAAAGCCTCGGATCAAACTCTAAGCCGGTTTGTCCTCGGGACCTCCTTGAAACTTTGTATTGGATCTAGACCGCGCGTCGAAAGTCCGATACCTCCTATCTTAGACCGTTAGAACCGTCTAGCTGGACTTGACACTCATTCCGAAAATCAAGTCAAACCGATAATCACAGGCTATTTCATTGAGCCCGGACTGAAGAGAGTGTGAATAGGGACATAGTTGGAATTTCAAATTCAAATCTGGCACACAAATTTGACGCATCAGTATTAAGCATTCTGACCGTCAGAATACAGCCAAATTACACCCTTGGATCAGGAAAAATATCTATTATATATCACGAGACTTATAGGCCTGATCTTGGTGCGGTGACCGTTAAACTGAAACTGGGCCGCCACGTGCGATCTGGGAACCCAACCGGTCTGAAAACTGGATGTGTGCTAGATCCAGTATGCATGAGCTTAAGTCCGACCGCATTTGGCCTGGGGACCTCCAGAAATGCCCTTTTGGACCGAAACGGCCCCGATTTGGTTAGGCACCAAGTAAACATTGTTCCCAAGCCTATTTTGAGAATGTTTTAGGCTATAAAAGGGGTTGAAACCCCCACTCCTCTCTCCCATCCGAATTTGAGAGAAGCCCTAGCTTGGGAGAGAGAAAAAGAGTGAGAGATTGTGAGAGAGTGGGAGAGTTCTTCCTGCCACTTGTGCTACGTGTTGCACGTGCTTAAGCAACACTCCTCTACCACTTTCCCGGCGATTCCACCGCGATCTTAGGTAAGTAAAAACCCTAAATAGTTGTTGATTTGAGTTTCCCTTGTTTCCATAGCGATGTAGCTTATGGATCTTGTGTATTAGGCTCCTTATTCGCCGTAGACGAAGCGTATACGCTCCGTTTCAATTTCCGAGTCTACAAGACATAAGGTGCGGATATTAGACGCTTTGATTGACTGTTTCCAAAGCTTTCAATGTCGTTTAATAGTAGATTCTTGACGGCAACGCCGTTTGACATGTACAACATGCTCTCCGTTTCCTGTTTCGTAAATTAACGAAGAATATGAGATTTAGGGCATTTTAGTCATTTGTAGGAAGTACCGTGTACATTCATATTTTGCTGATGTGATCGACATGGTTTGTTGTCGCACTAGGAAGTTAGGAATGCGTGCATAATTAGTTTGGCGAAGAGATTCGCCTAGTTGCGCACTTTGGGTCGACATACTATATGTAGACTTAAGTGTGTAGTGTATGTGTTTGTATAAATGCTTGTATTAGTATGTATTGAATTAAATGATGTTATTTGATAGTTTGTGATTGATTTTTCAATTATTATGCTGACCTAAATGATTTTCTACATGTTGACAAAATGCATGATTTCATTACATGCATGGAATGTATGTGCTTGAGGATTTGCTTAAGTTGAATATGCATGGGAAGTATGCCTTGAAGATTTGCTTAAGTTGAATGTTATAACATGTGCTAACATGCTCACATGATGTATTTTAATTCCAACACCTTTGTATAGTGTTAATGTAATTCCATAGATGTGTGGGACTTGACTTAGTCCAGGCAGTCGGTAACCGAGCGAATTCGTGGCTGACTGGTCATAGCCACGAACGACGCGTCGATGAATGTGATTCGTGTTGAGAGTTGGCGGCAGTGGTTAGGCCACGCGAAGTGTTTCACGCACTTCATGTCGTTCAATTCGAGATGCGATCGCACTAGTCGAGCCCGTCAAGTAACCCGACTGGCCGATGTTTGTTCACCTTGTATGTATCATAACTGCTTGAACCTAGGGTACTGAACTTACCATTGTAAACCCTGTTAACCATGGTACCTTGATCCATAAAGACTCATGAGCCGGGCATGGTGGTATGGGACACCGTGGTCGAGCTGTCGGCCTACGCTGGGGCCACAAACCTCCCCGTAGTGACCAGTGAGCACCTATGACTCGTGAGCAGATTATGGTGGTATGGGACACTATATTCTTGCTGTCGGCCTACACTGATAAGGTGATGGGGGAGCGGTGCAACGAGTGCGAGCAACAGCCCTGGCAGCCCTTTGTAGTGACCGCGAGCGTATTCTGAGTTCACGGGAGGCGACGACCCTTCCGTGCAGTAGAGTACAGTAGGCCTGTATTGATAAGGTGATGGGGGAGCGGAGCAACGAGTGCGTGCAACAGCCCTGGCAGCCCTTGCAGCGACCTACGAAATGTACATCGTATGAGATTACTAGGAGTGACGACCCTAGACAGGATCCGTGTTGGGATTGATACAAGGGAAGTACCTTAGTTTCCCAATCCTGCTGTTTGAATGGATTAATAACAACTTGGTAATCATATCACCATAGCATTGCATGTGCCTGGAAGATGTGGAGCACTCTAGGGAGTGTGGCATGCCGCGGTCGTAAGATGTTGCCGTATGAGGGTGATCGTCGGTGAGGGCATACATCACGTCATGTCATAATTGCATTAACAACAGTATTAGGATTGTTTGATTTATTGCTTTACTATTATCGCATGATTGATTTGAGAACATGTTAATCCTTGCTCTATTATTCCACTGAGTTAGCTACTCACTCCCACGTTACGGGACGGTGTTCCGGACACCCACCAGACCTTTTTGTGATTGCAGATGATGGCGCGGCCTGTGAGGCAGAGCCGGACTTGATGATGATGAGGAGGATCCCTCCTTTATGCGTGTTCTGATTGACGGGATTACAGGGAGGTTGCTTAAATACCTTGACACTTGTCATTTTATATTTTTAGAGCACTCATGTATATTCTTTTGGTTACTTTTGAAGTATACATGTATGTATATAACCTGGTAACATGTTCACACTCCGGAGACATACAATGGTTTATATATGTTATACATACTATTACAGTCTTCCGCTTGCAAATTTAACTATCTCTGGAGTATGATATGCTGTTCTGGCTTAATCTCACTCATGTTTAATACATTATCACAGACAACATTCAATCATACATTTCTATGTTGCATAAATAACATTTTGGAACTCGGGAGTTGGGTTTTTGCTCGACCCCCCGATTTTCGGGATGTTACAGATGGTATCAGAGCATGATTTGGATTAAACCGGGCCTGGGTTATGGTCACGCGACGTACGCTGTCGCTTTCTTTGACTTAGGTGGGTACGAGAAGGGTCTAGAAATACTTCTAGGATCCCAGATTCGCCAATAGGCGAAGTCTATTCATTTCGATCGCGTGATCGAGTCCGTAGCGCATCTAGGGTCGCGTAAAGCAACCCGAATAGCTCCTAGGTTGTAGGTAAGTGGGTTGAGATGTTCTTTGAACAATTCTAAACCCGTAAAAGTGAATCCTTGGGCCATGGGACAACCACGACCCCTGTGTTCAATCGCCAGGGCTTAAAAACCCCCGTTTCACCGAAAATCTTCGAAATTCTTCCTCTCACCACCCCAATCTTCAATTATTTCTTATCCATTTTATATTAGGCATCAATACTAATGTGAAAATAACATAAAATCTTACTTTCACAAAATTTTACAGTGAATAGTAAAATTTCATGAAAAATGGCCATAAGGCCATTCTAACTTCACTTTCTTTAGCAACTAATGGTTTAGATGGATGTACTAGATCCTTCTACCCCAAAATCATATGCTGCATGATAGGGTTTTGTATTCGGGATTGAAGATTGGACCCAAAAATCCTCGAATGGATGTTAAAAATGTCTTGGCCTCCCTAGGGCAATCTACAATGAACTAGAGTGTGCACCATACCTTTTTGGAATCCCTAGGGCAAGAGGAATCCATCCCATATGGCCTCAGAGGCCAGTTTGCAACTTCACCGGCGATGCCATCGCCGGTTCGGCGATGCATCGCCGGCCGGCGAGCTCCGATGGGGCCGTCCTTCGGGCGCACCCCCTTAAACAGGGTCCACATCACCCCTATGCACCTCCCACCCCAAGAAAACCCCAAATATGGGTACTTCCTTCACAAACAGCCCCTCCCCTAGCCCCATTTTCGTTTTCAGCTGCCCTATCCCAAAAATTCGTGATTCCAAACCACCCTAGATCCATTCCCTGCCAAAAACGACCACCCTCCGTCATTCCTTTGAAGTTGGCAGCCCTCCCTCTTGAAGATTTCATCCGTTGGAGCTCCTAAAACCCCAAAATCGAGCTGAAATCGTGAGGTGCTCCATTCCTCTTTTTCATTTTCATTTCTTTCTGAAAATACATCCTAGGGAAGCTTGAAGCATCCCTCTACAACGCCTAGATTTCATTCTGTTACTTTGGGCGACCATTTCTTCGCATTTCCTCCATTTTCCATGGCTATTGTTAAGGCTGTTTCAGCCTTTTTCCTCCCTTTCCATCGTTCTCTCTCTCATGTCCCTTTTATTTGAGCCTTTACCCCCTTTTTGGGTCTCAGAATCATGCTAACCTCAAATCCCATTTCTCAACTTTCTCCGTTTGAGAAGTATTGAAAACACATGGCCGATAGAGCTCTAATGGGCAACTGACAGTATTGAACTTGATAGTATTCAAGAAGGTCAGTCGGGACCCTGGTAGAAGTCCTTTGGTAGAATCAGGCATCTATGTCGTTGCCCTTTAGCTTGTTTGACTACTGTTTGAAATTTCTGTGTTGTTTTGTTGTTAGGTAGAAAAATGTGTTTGTGTTGTGGTTTGGGCTTAATATAGCCAAAATTTGTCGAATGGAATGCATGTTGTTTCATTTCGCTATAAAATATTGTCCCTAGATTGGGAGTATTATAACTCCCTGAGATCCAGCCTACAAATTAATTTTTATCCCCACCCACCCTCCTACCAAGCATACCACATCCAATCCTGCCATGGGACTAGGAATGCAGTTCCATTTAATACCACTAAGCGCTACCGGCCACATAGGCTCTAGGTGTTTTGGTTCTAGTGTTAGCACTCCTAGATTTGAAGGGTCTGACGACATAAGAAATCCAATTCCATTTAGACAATTTTGATCCTAAGCGATAGAGCAATTCCCTGTATTAGAGATGGTATGAAACCGTCTAGTGTATAGGCTTAGGTCTTGAATTATAGCGAATGAAATACAGACTAGCCTACTAGTTACCTTAAGTAGTGTACAGCCTGTATATGCTAAGGACTTGTAGGTTAGATTTGGTTGAAGTAGAACCTTATTCCTTCGACAGATCCCCTTATGACTTATAGACTACTGTTGTTGCCCATAGGAAGGAACCATTCACTCTCAGGGAACATTTATAAATCCCTCAGATTGAACTTAGAATGGACTAGCACGCCCCTTAGAATTGTCATCCCCAAGGGTTTATTGCATTCGGGAACGCAGAGTAAAGGAACTGCATGTACGCGATGTATTCGCGGTTTGAATCGACTTCTTAATCCTAGTGGTTCCCAATAAATCCAATGCTCTGATCAAGCAGAAGATCGGCATCGACTCGGATTAAGAATTGATACAATAAATCTTCTGTTCTAGCTAGACAGAAAGTTTATGTATCCGGCTCAGACCTACTACATAACCTTTATTCTGTGATGGCCCAACCACCTACAACCAAACGGGATCACATTGCCTTTTGGGAAATGGCGAGGACTTAAAGCCAGTAGAGAATTAGGCATCTTGCCACCAACTCATACCTGCCCCTGACCTTAACCACAATAGATATTAGGCTCATCTCTATGATCATAGATACCAATGCCATAGAACGCATCATTAGCAAGGAAGACCATATAGAGAAAGGCTGTTTCCATTTTAGGTTAAGGATAGCCCCTAAGTTGCGCCTCGTTCCGATATACTGATCGATGCAAATATTCTTCAACCTTAAGTAAAACCAAGTTTTAAGGGGGGTAGAAGGAATTAAGTCCAATCCAGTTAGATTAGTTAACGCTACCGTTCGATCAAAGTGGCGCAGCGGAAGAGCGGTTGGCCTCTTTCCCACTGGCCCAGGATCGAAACATTTGAGTTAGGGTGTATGTACGATTAGGTTATTAAATAGGATTTGAACCTTCCTTAGAGAAAGTACTCCTTGTCCTTCGCCAATGTCGGGGACGACATTGTGTTTTAAGGGGGGTAGATTGTAACACCCCGGATTTTGGCCAATCTGAGATTTGACGTCCTTAGGCAATGGGTCAAGTGAAACACCTAGAAAATTGCTTAGAACCCAATTCCATAGCCAAAGAAACCACTTAGAATCAATTCCTTTAGAAAATATGACTAAGTTAGCTAGTGCAACGTTAGAATAGCTGGGAAATGGTCCCTGATCGCTTTAAATACGTTCTACAAGGCCCAAAGCGAGTGGAACCAAGGGTGCTATAATGCTCTAAAGCCTCGGATCAAACTCTAAGCCGGTTTGTCCTCGGGACCTCCTTGAAACTTTGTATTGGATCTAGACCGCGCGTCGAAAGTCCGATACCTCCTATCTTAGACCGTTAGAACCGTCTAGCTGGACTTGACACTCATTCCGAAAATCAAGTCAAACCGATAATCACAGGCTATTTCATTGAGCCCGGACTGAAGAGAGTGTGAATAGGGACATAGTTGGAATTTCAAATTCAAATCTGGCACACAAATTTGACGCATCAGTATTAAGCATTCTGACCGTCAGAATACAGCCAAATTACACCCTTGGATCAGGAAAAATATCTATTATATATCACGAGACTTATAGGCCTGATCTTGGTGCGGTGACCGTTAAACTGAAACTGGGCCGCCACGTGCGATCTGGGAACCCAACCGGTCTGAAAACTGGATGTGTGCTAGATCCAGTATGCATGAGCTTAAGTCCGACCGCATTTGGCCTGGGGACCTCCAGAAATGCCCTTTTGGACCGAAACGGCCCCGATTTGGTTAGGCACCAAGTAAACATTGTTCCCAAGCCTATTTTGAGAATGTTTTAGGCTATAAAAGGGGTTGAAACCCCCACTCCTCTCTCCCATCCGAATTTGAGAGAAGCCCTAGCTTGGGAGAGAGAAAAAGAGTGAGAGATTGTGAGAGAGTGGGAGAGTTCTTCCTGCCACTTGTGCTACGTGTTGCACGTGCTTAAGCAACACTCCTCTACCACTTTCCCGGCGATTCCACCGCGATCTTAGGTAAGTAAAAACCCTAAATAGTTGTTGATTTGAGTTTCCCTTGTTTCCATAGCGATGTAGCTTATGGATCTTGTGTATTAGGCTCCTTATTCGCCGTAGACGAAGCGTATACGCTCCGTTTCAATTTCCGAGTCTACAAGACATAAGGTGCGGATATTAGACGCTTTGATTGACTGTTTCCAAAGCTTTCAATGTCGTTTAATAGTAGATTCTTGACGGCAACGCCGTTTGACATGTACAACATGCTCTCCGTTTCCTGTTTCGTAAATTAACGAAGAATATGAGATTTAGGGCATTTTAGTCATTTGTAGGAAGTACCGTGTACATTCATATTTTGCTGATGTGATCGACATGGTTTGTTGTCGCACTAGGAAGTTAGGAATGCGTGCATAATTAGTTTGGCGAAGAGATTCGCCTAGTTGCGCACTTTGGGTCGACATACTATATGTAGACTTAAGTGTGTAGTGTATGTGTTTGTATAAATGCTTGTATTAGTATGTATTGAATTAAATGATGTTATTTGATAGTTTGTGATTGATTTTTCAATTATTATGCTGACCTAAATGATTTTCTACATGTTGACAAAATGCATGATTTCATTACATGCATGGAATGTATGTGCTTGAGGATTTGCTTAAGTTGAATATGCATGGGAAGTATGCCTTGAAGATTTGCTTAAGTTGAATGTTATAACATGTGCTAACATGCTCACATGATGTATTTTAATTCCAACACCTTTGTATAGTGTTAATGTAATTCCATAGATGTGTGGGACTTGACTTAGTCCAGGCAGTCGGTAACCGAGCGAATTCGTGGCTGACTGGTCATAGCCACGAACGACGCGTCGATGAATGTGATTCGTGTTGAGAGTTGGCGGCAGTGGTTAGGCCACGCGAAGTGTTTCACGCACTTCATGTCGTTCAATTCGAGATGCGATCGCACTAGTCGAGCCCGTCAAGTAACCCGACTGGCCGATGTTTGTTCACCTTGTATGTATCATAACTGCTTGAACCTAGGGTACTGAACTTACCATTGTAAACCCTGTTAACCATGGTACCTTGATCCATAAAGACTCATGAGCCGGGCATGGTGGTATGGGACACCGTGGTCGAGCTGTCGGCCTACGCTGGGGCCACAAACCTCCCCGTAGTGACCAGTGAGCACCTATGACTCGTGAGCAGATTATGGTGGTATGGGACACTATATTCTTGCTGTCGGCCTACACTGATAAGGTGATGGGGGAGCGGTGCAACGAGTGCGAGCAACAGCCCTGGCAGCCCTTTGTAGTGACCGCGAGCGTATTCTGAGTTCACGGGAGGCGACGACCCTTCCGTGCAGTAGAGTACAGTAGGCCTGTATTGATAAGGTGATGGGGGAGCGGAGCAACGAGTGCGTGCAACAGCCCTGGCAGCCCTTGCAGCGACCTACGAAATGTACATCGTATGAGATTACTAGGAGTGACGACCCTAGACAGGATCCGTGTTGGGATTGATACAAGGGAAGTACCTTAGTTTCCCAATCCTGCTGTTTGAATGGATTAATAACAACTTGGTAATCATATCACCATAGCATTGCATGTGCCTGGAAGATGTGGAGCACTCTAGGGAGTGTGGCATGCCGCGGTCGTAAGATGTTGCCGTATGAGGGTGATCGTCGGTGAGGGCATACATCACGTCATGTCATAATTGCATTAACAACAGTATTAGGATTGTTTGATTTATTGCTTTACTATTATCGCATGATTGATTTGAGAACATGTTAATCCTTGCTCTATTATTCCACTGAGTTAGCTACTCACTCCCACGTTACGGGACGGTGTTCCGGACACCCACCAGACCTTTTTGTGATTGCAGATGATGGCGCGGCCTGTGAGGCAGAGCCGGACTTGATGATGATGAGGAGGATCCCTCCTTTATGCGTGTTCTGATTGACGGGATTACAGGGAGGTTGCTTAAATACCTTGACACTTGTCATTTTATATTTTTAGAGCACTCATGTATATTCTTTTGGTTACTTTTGAAGTATACATGTATGTATATAACCTGGTAACATGTTCACACTCCGGAGACATACAATGGTTTATATATGTTATACATACTATTACAGTCTTCCGCTTGCAAATTTAACTATCTCTGGAGTATGATATGCTGTTCTGGCTTAATCTCACTCATGTTTAATACATTATCACAGACAACATTCAATCATACATTTCTATGTTGCATAAATAACATTTTGGAACTCGGGAGTTGGGTTTTTGCTCGACCCCCCGATTTTCGGGATGTTACACATCCAGAGTCCTACCTTGGAGCCCTTACAGTTCAAAATCCCTTTTGGCAGAGATCGGATGGCTACGATCGACGTCCGGTTGGTTGCGCGACTTCTCAACGTGCCTCTAGGTGATGTACATCCAAGTGAGAAGAATTTGAGGACTAGACGTGAACGAGATCGCCGCACCAGGTTTCTGTGCGGAAAATTGGTTCCATGGCAGCCTAATAATAGCCTCAAAGCGACGTACATGTCTGAGGATTTGCGCCTGCTGCACCATATCTGCACGTTCAATGTCTATCCCAGGTCGACGAACCGCATTGAATGTACACGTCTTATGGTCGATTTCTTATTTCTGGTGGCCTAGGGAGAGAACGTATGTATGGCCACTTTCATCTTACGGCAGATAGTTCTCATAGCCAGGTCGAGGAGAACATCCGAATCCCTTCCCTTTGGCCGACTCATTTGCAAGATTGCGCTTGAGTTTGCCTATAGACTTGGACCCGAGTTGCCGGTATCGATTCACACCATCGATGAGTCGACGATGGTTAAGATGAAGATTGGGTCGCAATATCGTGAAAATCAACTTGAAAGGGATAGTGGGGATGACTTTGATGAAGAGGAAGATCAAAGCGAAGGAGAACCTAGTGCAGAGGTTCAGGAAGAGACTCAGGAAGAAGCAGAAGAGGAGGCTCAGGATACTGATGAGAGCCCTCCTCCTTCTGCGCAGACTACTATTGACGATCGCATTGCTCGGATGGAGGAGAGTCAGACCGCTTTGCGAAGGGAAGTCCAAGAACTTCGAGCAGAGGTCGCTGATGCCAAGGCCGTCACGAAGAAGAAATTTGGCAAGGTGACTCGCACCTTGAAGGCAATCCTGTGTTGTTTACAGGATAAGGGTGCTCCTCCTCCGTCGCCAGACTCCGACTAGCGACGCGATCTTTGATGTTGTTATGAGTAGTTAGCCATTTTCTATTTTATGTGTGTAAAGCCTATTAGGGCTAGTGCTTTGCTTTTGTTGCTGTTGCTTAACTGTCTTAATTTCCATGTCATTCTAGTCATGATGCTTGTAAGGATATATCCCTTGTATTGTGACAATTTTGATTAATTGAAATGCATGGAATGCCTTTGACTCTTTAAGTGAATGATTGTGGTGTATTTTTGCAATTGAGACTGACAAGGTTGCGCCCTATTTTGAATATAGGGAATGCCACCTAAGATTACGAGGAGCGCGGTTCGACTTTCATTGTCTGAGCAGATGGATCAGACTCCTTCTCAGTCTGGCACTCGTCCGGACCCTGCTGTGGGCCCGATTCCTGAGACTGTTCGATCGTCTCAGCCTGCTGTTGGTCCTACAGATGGACCACCGCCCTTTACACCATCAGTTCGAGAGCCACAGCGCGCATCTACTTCCGCACCTCATCCGCCACAGCCTGCTCCACCCCCTGATAGATTCGAGCAGATGATGGCTATGATGCTACAGCAGCAGCAGCTATTGACCACTATAGTTGGGACTTTAGCCCAGGGTGGGGGTGCGACTACCTCTACTCCACCTGCACCGCCTGCGCATCCAGCTGAGGATGCCTACATTTACGCCCAGGATGAGGGCATAGCATATCCTGCGCAGCCTGCTTTCCCTGCGGGGAATCCTGCCGACACACGGGGCCTTCTGGAGCGATTTCAGCGCTTGCGGCCTCCTACTTTTTCGGGTTCTCACAGACCTGAGGAGGCAGAGTTCTGGCTCGACCGAGTGTCGAAGATTCTGCGCATGTTACACTGTACGGAGGCAGAGCAGGTAGAGCTGGCTACCTTCCTATTTGAGAGAGAGGCCAGTATGTGGTGGGATAGTATATTGCGGACGGTTGCTGCAGATTTCGTATGGACATGGGCAGCATTCGAGTTCCGCTTCCATGAGAAGTATTATCCCCAGACCTACAGGCACGAGAGGGAGAATGAGTTTCTCCGTCTCAGGCAGGCAGCGATGACGGTTACTGAGTATGAGCATCGGTTTACAGAGTTGGGCAGGTACGTCCCGACGATACTAGCTGATGAGCAGATGCGCATACGGCGCTTTTTGGAGGGCCTGCGACCGGATATTCGGTCGAAGATGTGCTGCGTCAGTTTCCCTTCCTATGCGGAGTTGGTTCACATGTCCATGCGGGCAGAGCAGGACGTGGATCGACTGGCGCGATCTCGAGGCCCGACTACTTCCAGGCCGCGACCGGAGTTGCCAGATAGGCCCTTCGCGGGCAAGAGGCCTCGCATTGATCCTCCTACCAGGACCACGGCGCCTGTACGACCGTTTCGGCGCCCTGATTTATCATGCACGTACTGTGGGAGGACGGGCCATTTGGCGCAGAGTTGCTTCTCCAGGATGCGGGACAGTGGGTTCTCGCCGCCGCAGAAGATTGATCGTGTACGTCCACAGGCGATATCAGCACCGCCTATACGGTCAGCTCTTGCGCATCCTTCATTCAGACCCACGGTATCGCAGATTCGACAGCCTCCACGGCCCTTGACACAGCGGCCGAACCGGCCACAGCAGGCACGAGTTCATGCACTGACCGCCGAGGCAGCTACGACACCGGCTTTTCAGCATTCAGCCTTCGAGGTCACGGGTCATATCGGAGGTACTCCCGTTCTTATCATGGTGGACACTGGTTCCACGATTTCTTTGATATCGCGTGCCGTAGTCAGACGTCTTGGGTTGCAGACTATCACTATGGATAGCGTGCGAGTCCTTGCAGCTCATGGAGATTATTCGGATGTCACCCAGATGTGTGAGGGTTGTTTAGTTGATCTGGGAGGCAGGACGATGACTCTTGATCTGGTCGTCGATCCCTCGCTCGTATATCTCGACGTCATTCTTGGCATGGACTGGTTGACTGCAGCGAGAGCCGAGATTGACTGCGAGGCTCGTGTGGTGACGGTGTACGAGCCTGAGGGCACGCCTTTCACATTTTCAGTGCGGGTAAATCTTCCTTTCCGCATTCTTAGCTACGCCACTATATTGCGCGACGCTGGTGCCCAGGTCCTTGAGCAGACGCCAGTTGTTTCTGAGTTCGGGGATCTGTTCAGGAAGATCCCTGGTTTGCCGCCCCGACTTGAGATCGATTTCACTATCGATCTGATTCCTGGTTCTACACCCGTCTCACTGCCGACGTATCGCATGGCACCTTGTGAGATGGAGGAGTTGCGGACGCAGATTGATGGTCTGCTAGAGCTTGGCTTTATACGGCCTAGCGTATCTCCTTGGGGAGCACCAGTCTTGTTCGTAAAGAAGAAGGATGGTTCGCTGCGATTGTGTATTGATTATCGCAGGCTGAACCAGCTCACGGTGAAGAACAAGTACCCTTTGCCCAGGATCGATGACTTGTTTGATCAGTTGAGAGGAGCGCAGTACTTCTCGAAGATTGATCTTCAGTCAGGATATCATCAGCTGCGCGTCAGAGATGAAGACGTGCAGAAGACAGCATTCAGGACCAGTTTTGGTCACTACGAGTTCCTCGTGATGTCGTTCGGTCTCACGAACGCACCGGCCGTGTTCATGGATCTGATGAACCGGGTTTTTCGGCCTTTCCTCTATCGATTCGTCGTTGTCTTCATCGACGACATTTTGGTATACTCTAGGAGTCGAGAGGAGCATGAGGAGCATTTGCGTTTGGTTCTGGATACGCTCAGACGACACCAGTTGTTCGCACAGTACAAGAAGTGCGACTTCTGGAAGCAGGAGGTGAAGTTTCTGGGACACGTGGTGTCCAAGGATGGCATGGCAGTTGACCTGTCTAAGGTAGCTGCGGTGCAGGACTGGGAGCAGCCTAGTTCTGTCACTGAGGTGAGGAGTTTCTTGGGTCTCGCTGGCTACTATCGGCGTTTCATTCAGGATTTCTCGAAGATCGCGAGACCCTTATCTCAGTTGACGCGGAAGGACGTGAAGTTCGCCTGGAATGATAAGGCGGAATCAGCTTTTCAGGAGCTGAAGGACAGACTTACGTCCGCCCCTGTGCTAGTATTGCCAGAGCAAGGGGTTAAATACACTATATACACTGACGCGTCTAGCGTTGGCTTGGGTTGTGTCCTTATGCAGAGGGACAGGGTAATTTCGTATGCCTCGAGACAATTAAGGAAGCACGAGGAGAATTACCCTACACACGACCTGGAGTTGGCAGCCGTTATATTCGCACTGAGACTCTGGAGACATTACCTCTACGGAGAGGAGTTCGAGCTCTTTTGCGACCACAAGAGCCTCAAGTACATATTCACGCAGCGAGACTTGAATATGAGGCAGCGACGATGGATGGAGACGCTGAAGGACTTCAAGTTTGAAGTCTCTTACCATCCTGGGAAGGCGAACCTTGTGGCTGATGCGTTGAGCCGCAAGAAGGCGATAGAGTTTGCGGCTCCGCTGATGGTTGCTGAGTGGGATATGGTTGAGTTTTTGCGAGACTTTGAGCAGAAACTCACCGTAGAGGAGCCATTTGAGTTCATCGCACACGTACAGGTGCGATCTCAGATCGATGACCGTGTCATCGAGGCGCAGAGGGACGACGCGCATCTTACTGAGCTTCGAGAGCAGGCCAGTGATGATGCTGACGCCGACTGGCGAGTTGGTATGGATGGAGGCTTACGTTACCGTGGCCGCCTATGCGTCCCAGATGTCCCTGACTTGAGACGAGAGATTCTCGAGGCTGCGCATTCTACTAGACTCGCGATGCATCCTGGCAGCACGAAGATGTATCGTGACGTGAAGAGAACGTATTGGTGGGAAGGTATGAAGACCCACATTGCTGAGTTCGTGTCCCGTTGTCTCACTTGTCAGCAGGTGAAGGCAGAGCATCGCCGACCACCTGGACTTTTGCAGCCT
Organism: Magnolia kwangsiensis; assembly: GCA_037074715.1. Taxonomy (NCBI): domain Eukaryota; kingdom Viridiplantae; phylum Streptophyta; class Magnoliopsida; order Magnoliales; family Magnoliaceae; genus Magnolia; species Magnolia kwangsiensis. The sequence continues at coordinate 46,076,813 of CM073586.1, read as the reverse complement.
ATGCCGATTGCAGAGTGGAAATGGGATTTCATTTCCATGGACTTCATTTCTGGGTTGCCGAGGACGAGGAAGGGGCATGATTCCATTTGGGTGATCGTCGACCGATTGACGAAGTCGGCGCATTTCCTACCGATCAGAGTTACGAACTCTGCAGACGAGCTGGCTAGATTGTATATCCGAGAGATTGTGCGTCTGCATGGAGTTCCGTTGGAGATCGTGTCGGACAGAGACACGCGGTTCACTTCTATTTTCTGGACTCGCATTCAGGAGGCTATGGGTGTGAAGTTGAAGTTCAGTACTGCCTTCCACCCACAGACGGACGGACAGACGGAGCGAGTGAACCAGATCCTGGAGGACATGTTGCGGGCTTGCGCATTGGACTTCAAGGACAGTTGGGATGACTGTCTGGCATATGCGGAGTTTGCGTACAACAATAGCTTCCAGACGAGTATCGGCATGGCACCTTATGAGGCGCTGTATGGGCGACCTTGTCGCGCACCGCATTGCTGGTTAGAGGTCGGTGAGCGCAGCTTGATTGGCCCAGAGTTGGTGCAGACGACGTCAGAGAAGATTGATATTATTCGACGTCGGCTTCTTACAGCGCAGAGCAGACAGAAGAGCTACGCCGATACGAGACGGAGGCCACTAGAGTTCACAGTCGGGGATCATGTGTTTTTGCGGGTTTCCCCTATGAAGGGAGTCCTTCGGTTCGGGAAGAAGGGGAAACTGGCACCGCGCTTCATTGGTCCATTTCAGATCCTCGATCGTGTGGGAGCAGTGGCTTACCGATTGGCTTTACCCACGCCCCTCGCGAGCGTCCACAACGTATTTCATGTTTCTATGCTGAAGAAGTACGTTGCTGATCCTTCCCACATCATCAGATGGGAGCAGGTGCAGTTAGGAGAGGATGTTACTTATATCCTGCGACCGACACGCATTTTAGACCGGAAGGAGCAGGTACTGCGTAGCAAGGTGATTCCCCTTGTGAAGGTACTATGGACGCATCACTCTGAGGAGGAGGCTACTTGGGAGACAGAAGCCGAGATTAGAAAGAACTACCCACAGCTTCTCGAGGAGTACGAACAGGTACAAATTTCGAGGACGAAATTATTTGTTAAGGGGGGTAGATTGTAACGTCCGTGAAAAATCCGTACTTGGAATCGAGTACCGATTTGACCCGAAATCGCGTATAAATAATTTCCATAAAAATTTTACGTAAGTTAGCTAGCGCAACGCTAGAGTAGCTGGGAAATAGTCCCTGATCACTTTAAATACGTTCTACAAGACCCAAATCGAGTAGAACAGACAACTCTACAATACTCTATAACCTTGGATCCAACTCTAAGCAGGTTTGTCCTCTGGACCATATGGAACTTTTGTATTGGATTTAGACCGCGCGTCGAAGGTCTGATACCTCCTATCTTAGACCGTTAGAGCTGCCCAGCTGGACTTGACAATCATCTCGAAAATCAAGTCAAACCGATAATCACAGAGTATTTCGTTGAAACTGGACTGAAGCGACCGCGAATAGGGACGAATTGGGAATTTCAAATTTAGATCTGGCACACGACTTGACGCGTCAGTATTAAGCGTTCTGACCGTCAGAATTCATCCAGATTACACCCTCGGATCAGGAAAAATATCTATTTATTATCACGGAACTTTCAGTCCTGATCTATGTGCGGTGACCGCTGAACTGAAACTGGTCCGCCACGTGCGATCTGCGAACCCTGCCAGACTGAAAACTTAATACGAGGTACATCTGGTACCCATGAGCTTAAGTCTGATCGCAATCGACCAGGGGACCACCAGAAATCAGTTTTTGGACCGAAACAGCCCCGAAATGGATAGGCAATAAGTAAACTTCGTCCCGGAGCCTATTTCGGGCGTTTCCAAGCTTATAAAAGGGGTTGAAACCCTCATTCCTTCCTTGCATACGAATTTCCCTAAACCCTAGAAAAGAGAGAGAGAGTTTGAGAGAAAGGGAAGAGGAGATTTTTCCCGCTTCCGAGCCGCCAACAGTTGCTGCATCAACGCTTCCTTCCAATCACCTGGCTGGTGATTTCTACGCTTTTTCAGGTATAGAAAAACCCAAAAAACTTGCTGATTTAGGGTTCACGTAGATTCTGAACGTATTAGCTAACGTAATCCATGAATCAGGTTCTCCTACTGTCGTAGACGAAGCCTACACGCTCCGTTCAAATTCCCGCGACCGTAAGAGATTAGGTGAGGATTTTAGACGCTTTGATTGACGGTTTACAACGCTTTCAATGTCGTTTAATAGTAGATTATCGACGGCATCGCCGTTTGACATGTACAATATGCTCTCCGTTTCCTGTTTCTCAAACTAACGAAGAATATGAGATTTAGGGCATTTTAGGTATATGTAGGAAGTACGGTTTACATGCATAATTTGCTGACGTGATTGACATGATTTGTCGCCGCATTAGAGAGTTAGGAATGCCTGCATAATCAGTTTGGCGAAGAGATTCGCCAAGTTGCGCACTTTGGGTCGACATACTATATGTGGACTTAAGGGTGTAGTGTATGTGTTTGTATAAATGCTTGTATTAGTATGTATTGTATTGAATGATGTTATGTAGTAGTTTGAGATTGATTTCATGATTAATAGGCTGACCTAAATGATTTCCTATATGTTGACCTTATGCATGATTGCATCATATGCATAGAAATGATGCCTTAAGAATTGCCTAAGTTGAATATGCTTGGAAAGCATGCCTTGAAGATTTGCCTAAATTGAATGTTATAACATGTGCCAACATGCTCACATGATGTATTTCAATTCCAATACCTTTGTATCGTATTAATGAAATTTCATAGATGTGTGGGACTTGATTTAGTCCAGGCAGTCGGTAACCGAGCGAATTCGTGGCTGACTGGTCATAGCCACGAACGACGCGTCGAGGAATGTGATTCGTGTTGAGAGTTGGCGGCAGTGGTTAGGCCACGCGAAGTGTTTTACGCACTTCATGTCGTTCAATTCGAGATGCGATCGCGCTAGTCGAGCCCGTCAAGTAACCCGACTGGCCGATGTTTGTTCACCTTGTATGTATCATAACTGCTTGAACCTAGGGTACTGAACTTACCATTGTAAACCCTATTAACCGTGGTACCTTGATCCACGAAGACTCATGAGCCGGGCATGGTGGTATGGGACACTATATTCTAGCTGTCGGCCTACACTGATCAGGCGACGAGCCCTTTGTAGTGACCGCGAGCGTATTCTGAGTTCACGGGAGGCGACGACCCTTCCGTGCAGTAGAGTACAGTAGGCCTGTATTGATAAGGTGATGGGGGAGCGGTGCAACGAGTGCGAGCAACAGCCCTGGCAGCCCTTGCAGTGACCTACGAAATGTACATCGTATGAGATTACTAGGAGTGACGACCCTAGACAGGATCCGTGTTGGGATTGATACAAGGGAAGTACCTTAGTTTCCCAATCCTGCTGTTTGAATGGACTAATAACAACTGGGTAATCATATCACCATAGCATTGCATGTGCCTGGAAGATGTGGAGCACTCTAGGGAGTGTGGCATGCCGCGGTCGTAAGATGTTGCCGCATGAGGGTGATCGTCGGTGAGGGCATACATCACGTCATATCATCTTGCATTAAACAACAGTATTAGGATTGTCTGATTTACTGCTTTACTATTATCGCGTGATTGAATTGTGAACATGCTAATCTTTGCTCTATGATTCCACTGAGTTGATCACTCATTCCCACGTTACGGGATGGTGTTTGCAACACCCACCAGACCCTGTTGTAGTTGCAGGTGACGACGAGATCCAGGACGTGGAGCCGGAGATTGACGAGGACCAGGATGAGTTCTCTTATATGCAGTACCACGACGGCTTCCCGTAGGTGACCTGGATCGAGGGGGACTTCAGTGGGACTATTTTGGAACTTATTCTTTTGTCTACTTACATGTATATGAGACTCAGAGATGTAGTCATACTTTGGAGACAGTCGAGATTACTTTGTTTTTTTTCCATACAGTGATATATATATTGTTTAGTCTTCCGCTTGCTTTTATCACTGGATCTGAAGTATGAATTGCAGTTTTGGTATACTTTTACTCATGTGAATGCTTTAAATCAGACAACATTAAATCACAACCATAATTGTTGCATAAGTGACGGTCTGGAACTCGGGAGTTGAGTTTATACACGACCCCCAATTTTCAGGGTGTTACATCCACCTGATAGATCTGTCTTATTTTTAATCTCAAGCCTTAAGACGATGGATGGACGGTTTGGATATAACTCCTACATCAGCGGGCCCAACAGACTGCTGATAGGTGTGGTTGGTCCATCATCCAAATGGACGGTCTGGATTTTAGACCCCCCCCATCAGACCCACTTGCTAATGTCTAAGCATCAACTAACATGAGGTGGGGTCCACATAGATGGACTGTCCAGATGGTCAGACCGTCCCTTGCTGATGTCAATATATCAGCTTGCTGCTGGATAACGTACACCAGCCAATCTACTTGGTGGGTCCCAACGAATGGATGGACGGTGTGATAAACACAAACATCAAGGTGGGCCTTTGTACAGATGGTGTAGATGCAACGCTGCATTATGGTAGGGCCATACATGGCACCGTCCATATGGACTATGCAGATGAAACACATAAATTTAAGGTGGATCCCACAGAACTTGTTGTCGTGAAGACAGCAGCTATCTGCTACTGGCATGGGTGCTCCAGCCATTTAACGACAATAGGTGGGTCCCATGTGGGGCCCACCATAACATAATAATATTATATATATTATTTAAATATTATTTCTCTTATATATATATAGCCGTTTGTTGTGTTTTCCCTTACATAGTCCAACAGCAGAGGCTGTTGGACGTCTAATGTATGGATGTAATACATTCATTAAGGTGAGGTCCATGTACACGTGGCCTAACAACCACATATATTGAGGTGGCCCCACTTATATGTGGTCCTCAGATGGACGGTGTGGATCTAATCCATTCATCACGATGGGGTCCATACGTCCCAAAACGAATGGTATGGATATAACACATATGTCATAAGTGGGCCACTCTCATCATCATCATCACTAAAAGAAAGAGAGAGAGAGAGAGAGAGAGAGAGAGAGAGAGAGAGAGAGAGAGAGAGAGATTGGTGTAGTGGAGGGACCCCGCCATTATGTGCCCCTCATATGATTACAACGCAGATCAAATTAGGTTGGCCATCAAATTGAAAATCAACGGTGGATCACCCACCTATTGGCCTTTATCTTTAGCTCCTTGGACTCCTAGGCTCCTTGGCTTCGATCTTGATGGAGGATGATGAAGATTAGATGGCTAAGATAAGAGATTAGGGTAGGGAAGTGGGCCACACTTGGGTTTGGCTTTGGAAGCTTGGACTTTGAATGCTCTCCTTGGGAGCTTGAGAGTGAAGAGAGAAATGAGAGAGAGTGAGAAGTGATGGGATGAAAAGAGATGGAGTGATGGGTGATGTAAGGAGAGAGGGATGAGTGTGAGTGACATGAGAGTTGACTTAGGGAAGGAGAGGATGGGTTGCTTGTACTTATGATAGGGTGTGTACTTGATTGATTGATTGATTGATGGGATAGGTTGTAGAGATTCTCCCAGAATTCGTACATGTAGTATTTTCCTCAAAATGAATGTGGGCTCACATCTTCTGAGCTGGGTATCGCATTAGTGTGTGAGACGTGGTGTTGAAACTGCGGCGATGGCGTTGTCGCTAAGATACACGTTTCGAGTCAAGCCAACTCAGAATTATAGGATGTGACTTAGGGTCGCATGCTAATGCCGATTACAAGTCGAAGGTTGCCGAAATTCGAGAGGAAAGATCACAGGAGTCTATGAAATGGTACGAACTAGGGTACAGGCCTTACATAAGATATCTCAACTCAATGATTTGCCATTAAGGTGGTAGCTGGATGATCCTTGAATGCGAAAGTTCATTCCCTAATCCACTCTATTAAATATTAATGATGAGGGTGGATTGAAAGATGAACTCCCATGAGAAAAAGAGCTTAAGGTAAATAGTATGCAGGACTCTCTCAAGGCTCTCTATATTTTTCTCATTATTGCAACCAATAGCAAGTTCTCCTTAAATAGGCAAAGGGATCCAATGGTAATAAAATAATTAGATTTTTGACAGAGTTTGATATCATCAAATGTATACTTTCGAAGACATCAAGGGACAGATCGATGATATGAAATCTACTGATAATAACAGTTGAATCTCTTATACACAGCTCGATCATATAGAATATGCTTCAATGTCATCGAATTTTGAACTCCGATTTCATTGAACCATGGTTCGATTTCTTAACAATGAAAAACAAGAGAGCAGGCTAGATATGAGATAGCTGGCTTCGATATTATCGATCCTTCAATGATTTCATTGAATTGTAAATGTTGATGATATTGATACCTAGTTCGATTCATTGATCTTTTATAGAAGATTTTCCTATAATCTTACTGGACATTCCATTGTCCAAATTTAATGATATCAACCTAGATTCGATATGATTGACATTTGAAAATAGATATTATCGAGGGAGTCTCGATTCGTCGAATCATTTACAGAGGTTTTTCTAAAAAGCTTGTTGGACAGTTTTAGTCCAAAATCGATAACATCGAAGGTCTATTGATATCATCGGAGTTTGAATTTCAAGGATATCAAGGCTTCCTTCGAGTCATCTATAAATCTATGATTTTCCTTAGGAGCTTTCTTGAAACATAAATAGACCAGAATTCGATTATATCGAGCCGTCTCAATGATCTTAGAATTTGAATGTCAATGATATCGATTATTCCATCGATTCATCGATAATGTTATTCAGAGATCAAGTTGGTTGCTGGACATAGAAGGTGCTTAATTCGATGATATCGATGGCATGTCAAGGACATCAATAACTAAAGTCTGATCTCATCGATCTTATCTCAATAAATTGACAAAAGATGAAAACTTAAAAATTTTCTTGATTTGCAAAATAGTTTTCATACTTTAACCCCATGTTGTTCTATCCATTGTTAAGGGTTTTATATTCCTGGGTATTTTGGGACGTGGGATGCGAGGCTAAGTTTACCTTTGATGAGTTCGGGGCACACATCCATTGAGGCAGACGCTTGAATGATCTTCCTATGGAGCTCACTTGTCTTATTGACTCAACACTCACGCTAATTGACAAACTAGGGCACTTTCAATAGTGTCATATCATCTTAAGAGTTTTCAAAATATGAATTGTTAGCATTTTCATGAGAAACATTTTTAGAAAACTTAAGGGTGATTGACTTTCCTTTAGGAGCCTTAAAGTTTAACTCGTAGGTTTGTAAAGAACCAACCAGCTCTTCAACCCTCATATTATTTGTATCATGAAGTTCCTGAAAGGCAGTGACCTTAGAATTGAACCTTGCAGGCAATGAGCGTAATATCTTTACAAAGACTTTACTTTTTGGGATACTATCACCAAGACCCCACATAGAGTTGACTATGTCATTTAACTTAGTATAAAAGTCCATGAAGGTTTCACTTTCTTCCATATGAATATCCTTAAACCGAGTGGTGAGGATTTGAAGTTTAGATTTCTTGAAAATAGTCATACCCTCGTATGTCATTTCTAGAATGTCTCAGGCTTTCTTTGCAGTATTACAAGATATAATTTTTTTGCATTCATCTGGTGATAGTGCACAAGTGATTGCATTTAAAGCCTTTGCATTAGCATGACTCTAAATTTTCTGAAGTGTTGTCCAAGAAAAATAAGGTGTAACCTTCATAGATTTGGTTCCATCAGTGCCTAGAACTTCAGTGGTAGGAGGGGTCAATCTAATCCCCGTGGCTTGCCACACGCTCTCATCTATGGACCTTAAAAAGATCCTCATTCTGGCTTTCCAATAGGTATAATTGGAGCCATCAAAAGGTGGAGGCCTAGTAATTAAGAGGCTATCAAAATTTAATATCTTATAAGCTCAGATCGGTTAGCTCAGGACATGAATCCAAATAAAAAGAGCTATTAGGCTTTGATACCACTTGAAAAGGTTGAACTAAATGTCCTTTGGGGGGGGGGAGGGGGTGAATTGGACTATGCCAAAATAAAATTAAATGCAGAATTGAAAGAAAGATATCATAATCAAATAATAAAGAAGCACAGGCAAATAGAAACCTCAAATGTACTATTCTTGAGAGGTTGATACAAACTTAATTCTAAGGATAACCTAACACTAAAAACCAAAGGCTTATGTTAGGACAATCTTACTAGAACGTTTGTAAGTATTAAAAACCCAAACCAATAAAGAGGAAAAGGAAATAGCAAAGGAAATAAATTAAGTTATTACAAAATTTCCACAATTGCATAAAAATAAATTACACCATTCACCACAAATGCTTAAACAAAATTACAACATTCACACACATAAGCACATTCAATCATCCACCACAATTCCAAGAATTATAGTGGTTCATTTGTGTGTACACCAACTGTTATAAAATAGCCACATAACTACTCCACTCCTAATATCCACTCCCTCGGGATATTAGTGTTCATTAAGAAAATGGTTTTTAAAGGTTCACCTTAAAACCTTCACAATTGTGTCTTTAATTAGGCTCACACAATTATAAAAACCTCACACTCTGAGATTTTCTGGATCACCTCAGATAAAACCAAAAAGGGATTTTTCTGGCATAAACCTCAAAAACCAAAAATGACATAAAATTGTAAATGATACTTATCTGAAAATTCTCGTCCTGAAGAAGCCCGGTAGAACCAATCCAATGTAGAAGAAGATGTTCTATGTCCAGTCTCATAGATGAAAAGGTTCTAGTCCTAAATGATTTTTAATTAAATCAACCTAGGCTAGCTTGATTTAAATTTGATCTCAAGAAATGGGAAATCATAAATCCCTTCTTAATGTAAGATTGGAATAAAGATTATAAAATTAAATTACAAAATTTAATTAAAGATAATCTAAAATGAGCACAATATAACTTAACAAATTGACAAACTTATCTCTTAGAGTGGTGTCCTGATTTCACTTTAATCAATGCATAAACTCTAAAATTCGTGCTCTATTTATATGTAAAAATATTGTTCACTCGACTGGTCTAAGGGTCGGACCAAAAAAATTTCAAAATTTCTGGCGCTATAAGATAAGGTTGCTACTCGACTGGTCGAGTGGCCTCCTCGACTGGTCGAGAAATGCACTCGACTAGTTGAGTGGGACCAAAAAAGCTTGTTGGACTTTGAGTCGAGCTTGCACAACCGGTCGATCACTGTTCACTCGACTGGTCGAGTAGTCTCCAATACTGGTCGAGAGCCCAACAAAAAATTATGAAAAATAAAAACAAACTTTGGACTGGCCGAGAGAACACTTATACTGGTCGAGCCAGTACTCGGACTAGTCGAACAAGGACTATGACTAGTCAAAAAAAGACCTATTAACATATGAAATTACTTTGATACAATATGCAATGAATATGACACAACCTATGGTCATTCATACCTGTTTGTGAGTTGGATCAATTGAAATACTATTTGATTTAGAGTCTTGATATCTTGTGATACTTGAAGCTTGATTTCGATCTCTTGAACTTGAGATTGAGTTACGCTTGAGTTCTTGAGTCTTTAGCGTACAGTCATTGAACTTCAAACTTGAACTTGAGTTCTTGATCCTTAGTTCTTGAATTTGATCTTGAAACCATGATCTTCAACAATCTTCACTTCAACTTGAAGATGCAAGCAAGTTTGACGAAGATACATATAACTTTAGAATGCATGAACTTGATCACGTCAATCTTAAAGCATGATACAAGCTCTAAATGGTTTGGCACAACAAAATTTGACAACTCTTCGGGTGCTAGATTTACACTATAGTATTTATAATTCATACCTCGCATCTCATGCCCTTAGTATGGCCGATAACATTCATGCCTTACATTACATAGCCTTGGTACGGCTGACAGTATTCATAGACATGCCAGCATATTTCCACATTAATATGATATTGCATACTTGGCACTTACCTTGCGCACACACTTACACCACCCTCCAAGCTTTTCGTAAGCTTATGCACGACCATTGTATGCAGGTGACGTTAGATCGCAAAAATGCTGAGGCAGGAGTGTGTAGCTAAGCTTTTGGAGTTTTGATATCTATATTTGTATTTTTCTTTCCGCATTGTACTCAAAGTTTTTGATATAGTGGATATATAGTGATGTTGCTTTGTCACTTGGTTATGTTTATGGTTATGCTCCATTACAAAAAAAAATCTTATTGAAAATCCTCCTTGTAGGATCTCAAGATCGGAATCCGGTATATGGTTGTCGGGAGATGAGAATGCATCATTATGGAGGCTGTCAATGTTGGATTCGGCTATCAGGAATTCTGTTAGCCCAGTTTCTGAGTTTAGGTGTAACGCCCTGAAATTCGGGGGTTGAGCATAACTTAGCTCCCGAGTTCCAGAACATCACTTATGCAACATAATCAATGATGGATGTATGTTATCTGTGTTAATGCATAAAACATGAAATAGATCAAGCCAAATCAGTAGACATAATTCAGGAATATTGAGGAAATGCAACTGGAAGACTTAAATACATATATAATTCAAAATAATCTCCAAAAGATGCATGTTCTGCCCAGGGTAATATATACAACTGTGTCTCAAAATACATATATCAAACTATGCAAAATCAACCTATATATATCCCACAAATCCCCGCTAGTCAGGACAAGGCTAACATGAACCCGCCTGAGAACTGCATAAATGAAAACGTCTCCTCATCCTCGTCAAAATCTGGCTCCACCTCGCAAGCATCGCCGTCACCTGCAGCTAAGTCAGAGTCTGGTTGGTGTTTAAGCACCGTCCCAGAATGTGGGAGTGAGTGATCAACTCAGTGGTACTATACAGTAAAGGTTAACATGTTATCAATTCAATCAAGCAGTAATGATAAAATAGTACAATCAAACATGTCCTAGATACTCTTGTTAATGCAAGAATGATATGAGGGAATGATGCATGCCCTCACCACAAACTCCCTCATGCGACATCATCTAACGATCGCGGCATGAATCACTACCACTGTGCTCTCACACCAATGCCAATGGTACATGCAGTGCGATGTCATGAGTATGATTACCAAGTTCTTATTAGTCCCTTTCATATAGCAGGATTGGGAAGCTAAAACACCTCCCTTATATCAATTCCCAAACATTGATCCATTCTAGGGTCGTCAGTCCTAAAAAATCTCATACGATGTACGGTTTTAAGTCACTGCAAGGGCTGTCAGGGCTGTTGCACGGAATCGTTACACCACTCCTCCATCACCAAATCAATACAGGCCTAGTGATATCCTCAATACTGCAACAGGACTCGTCGCCCATATGCAGTGTTAGGATATACTCGAGGTCACTACAGAGGGCTCGTCACCAATCAATGTAGGCTGACAGCAAGAATATAGTGTCCTATACCACCATAATCTGCTCACGAGAGTAGGGTGCTCACTGGTCACTACGGGGAGGCTCGTCGCCCCAACGTAGGCCGACAGCTCGACCACAGTGTACCATACCACCATGTCCGGCTCATGAGTCTTAGGGGATCACGGTACCAAAGTTAACAGGAGTTTTATTGATAAGCTCAGTGCCTTAGATTCAAACAGTAGCGACCAAACATGGTGAACAAACATCGGTCAATCGGATTAGTTAATAAGCTCAACTAGGCGAAGCGCACGTTGAGTTGAACGACATGGAATGCATAAGCACTCCGTGTGGCCTAACCACTGTCGAACATCCCAAGAACGACTCAGATTCGTTAAACTCATCCTGAGTGGCGACAACGACCTCAACCACTAATTACAGAACGGTTACCGATTACCTGGACTCTAGTACAGCCCCAATCACATACAAGCTCAAATACAGGTATGATTCATATCCTACTTTCATATGAATATTCATGAAGTATAACTTAAATGTAAATACAGCACATGGAGGAAATCACACACACATTTAATATGATTCATCTAGGTTAATCAATCCATGGAGGAAATCATACACACAATTAAGGTGAGTGAGATTCATATCTCAACAACCTAAAAAGACATTCTTTCCTAACTACTAATTCATTCAGGCATTTATCTAAATACTTAGACTATAGTATTCAACATACATCACGTATGTCGATTCCTTTACATATTAGTGCAAGTCCTTTCACCAAGGAGTTGCCGCATACATATCATGCATATGTCTATGACAAATAAACATGGTAATCACAACAGCATATTCCATACGTATATAGGTATTCTATCATATACATGAAATACTCTAATTGTAACATGGCTTATACAGATACGTACATCGAAACAGAGAGTGCATTTGGCAATTATAATAGCATTCATGTCATGAATAAATCATTATCTAACATTGAAAGCCTTGAAAACCATAACCTAAGTGTATATAGTCTGTACCTTAAACTAGAAAATGCATACTAGATGTGATTCAGACAATATATCTTTGTCAATGGCGGATGCGCTACCTATGGCATGAAACAAGTTTGCTATAACATCATTGGAACTATTCTAGACTTCAAACAGGTTAGGGTTTGCTTAACTTACCTAAAAATAGAATCAGAATCACCGAAAGAACGATTCAGATACGCAGGTTCAATGTATAGATTAACCGGAAAGAATTCCACGAAGAATCAATAGATTCTCCCACACTTTCTCTCTCTTTTCTCTCTCTTAAGTAGCTAGGGTTTAGGAAATTCGTATGGAATGTGGGAATGAGGGTTTAAGGCCTTTTTATAAGCCTAAAGTCGAAGGAAATAGGCTTAGGGCTAAGGTATACTTAAGTTATAACCAAATCAGGCTCTTTCTGATCCAAATACTTAGACTATACTATTCAACAAGTATTTATCCAAATACTTAGACTATACTATTCAACATACATCATGTATGTCGATTCCATTACATATTAGGGCAAGTCCTTTCACCAAGGAGTTGCCACATACATATCATGCATATGTCTACGACAAATAAACATGGCAATCACAACAGCATATTCCATACGTATATAGGTATTCTATCATATACATGAAATACTCTAATTGTAACATAGCTTACAGAAATACATACATCGAAACAGATAGTGCATTTGGCATGTGTAATAGCATTCACGTCATGAATAAATCATTATCTAACATTGAAAGCCTTGAAAACCATAACCTAAGCGTATATAGTCCGCAACTTAAACCAGAAAACGCGTATTAGATATGATTCAGATGATACATCTTCGTCAACGGCGGATGTGCTATCTATGGCATGAAACAGGTTAGCTATAACGTCATTAGAACTATTCTAGGCTTCAAACAGGTTGGGGTTTGCTTAACTTTCCTAAAAATGGAATCAGAATCGTCGGAAGAATGATTCAGATACGCAGGTTCGATGTATAGATTAACCGGGAAGAATCCCACGAAGAATCAACATATTCTCCCAAACTTTCTCTCTCTTTTCTCTCTCTTAAGTAGCTAGGGTTTAAGAAATTCGTATGCAATATGGGAATGAGGGTTTAAGGCCTTTTTATAAGCCTAAAGTCGATGGAAACAGACTTAGGGCTAAGGTATACTTAGGTTATAACCAAATCGGGCTCTTTCTGATCCAACAGAGCACTTCTGGAGGTCCTCTTATCAAATGCGGTCGGACTTAAGCTCACTAGTATTGGATCTTTATTAACTTAAGTTTTCAGTCTGATCGGATTTCCAGATTATTCGTGGTGGACCAGCTTCAATTCAACGGTTACCGAAATTCGATCAGGGCTACAAGTACTTTGACATGTAAGGGCCACCTTTCCTGATCCGAGGGTGAATTTGGGTTGAAATCTAACGGTCAGAACGATTAGAAACATTGCGCAAGCGAAACAGTCCAGATTACTTAATATCATAATTAATTTCTAATAAATCTTCAGTTTTTCACTCTCTTCACTTCGGACTCAAGGAAATAGTCTCAGGACATCGTTTGGGCTTGATTTTCGAGGTGATTGTCAAGTCCAACTAAGCGGTCATAATGGTCTAAATTCATTGATATCGGACCTTCGACGTGCGGTCCAGATCCAATACAAAATTACAAAGCATTCTTGGGAGCAACTGGGTTTAGATTTGGATCCTAGATTTCAGAGTAATATAGTGTCAATGATTCTATAGTTTTGGGTCTTTCAGATCGAATTGAAAGTTATTGGTGCTAATTCCACATGTAATCTAATTTAGCGCTAGCTAAAACACATTAAAATTTTAAGAGATTAAGGTCTAAATGATTTCTTCTAAAGGTGATACTCGGGTCTAAGTACGGATTTTTCTAACTCGTTACAATCTACCCCCCTAAAGAAAAAATTGTCCTCGAAATCTGTACCTTTTTATACTCAAGGATCTGGGGGTAATTCTTCCTGACCTCAACTTCAGTCTCCCAGGTAGCTTCTTCTTCACTGTGATGCGTCCACAATACCTTTACAAGTGGGATAACCTTGCTACACAATACCTGCTCCTTCCTATCCAAAATAGGCATCGGTCATAGTTCATAAGTGGCATCCTCGCTCAACGGCACCTGCTCCCATCTGATAATGTGCGAAGGGTTGGGAACATACTTCTTCAACATGGACATATGAAAAAAATTATGCACGCCTGTGAGTGGTGTGGGCAAAGCAAGGTGATACGCTACTGCCCTCACTCGATCAAGTATTTAAAATGGGCCAATAAATCTCGGCGTGAGCTTCCACTTCTTACCAAATCTAAGAACTCCTCGCATAGGGGAAACCTTAAGGAACACATGGTCCCCAACATCAAACTCAAGTGGTCGCCGTCTCGTATCGGCTTAGCTCTTCTGCCCACTCTGTGCTGAGAGCAGTCGATGATGAATAATATCGATCTTCTCCGAAGTCGCCTGAACCAACTCTGGGCCAATCAAAGTCTTCTCGCCCACTTCTGCCCAACAATGCGACGCTCTACATGGGCGACCATACAGTGCCTCATAGGGAGCCATACTAATACTCGCCTGAAAGCTGTTATTATACGCGAACTCTGCGTAAGGAAGACAGTCATCTTAACTGTCCTTGAAGTCCAACGCACAAGCTCATAACATATCCTCCAAAATCTGATTCACACGCTCCGTTTGTCCGTCTGTCTGCGGATGGAACGTGGTACTGAACTTCAACTTTACACCCATTACTTCCTGGATACGAGTCTAGAAGATAGATGTAAATTGGGTGTCTCTGTCTGACACAATCTCCAAGGGAACTCCATGCAGGCGTATAATCTCCCTGATATACAATCTAGCTAACTCGTCTGCAGAATTTGTGACTCTGATCGGTAGGAAATGAGCTGACTTCATTAACCTATCAATGATCACCCAAATAGAGTCATGTCCCATCCTCGTCTTCGGCAGTCCAGAAATAAAATCCATGGAAATAAAATACCACTTCCATTCGGCTATGGGCATGGGCTGAAGCAATCTAGGAGGTCGGTGATGCTCTGCCTTAACCTGCTGACATGTGAGACAATGAGATACGAACTTAGCTATGTGGACCTTCATATTGTCCCACCAGTACGATCTTTTCATATTCTGATACATCTTCGTGCTACCTGGATGCATAGCAAGCCTCGAACAGTGGGCTGACTTAAGATTCTCTCGTCTAAAGTCAGGTATGTCTGGAACGCATAGGCAGCCTCGATATCGCAGGCCCCCATCCGTACCAATAGTCCACACAGAGTCCCCGTCAGTACCAACCTGCTCCTTCATCTTCATCAGAAGCTCATTGCCTGCCTAAGCCTTAAGGATACGACCATCTACGAGCGGTTGTACACGAATATGTGTGACGACTTCATACAGCTCTTCCACTATGAGCTTCTGCTCAAAGTCTCGCATGAATTCCACCATATCTCATTCTGCAATCATAAGCGGAGCCATAAATTTTATAGTCTTCTTACGGCTCAATGCATCTGCCACAAGGTTAGCTTGCCCGGATGGTAGGAAACCTCGAACTTAAAGTCTTTCAAGGTCTCCATCCATCGGCGCTACCTCATATTCAAATCTCACGGTGAGAAAATATATCTAAGGCTCTTGTGCTCGCAAAAGAGCTCGAACTCCTCTCTGTAGAGGTAATGTCTCCAGAGCTTTAATGCGAAGATAATAGCTGCCAACTCTAAGTCGTGCATAGGGTAATTCTCCTCGTGCTTCCTTAATTGTCTTGAGGCATACGCAATCACCCTGTCCTTCTGCATAAGGACATAACCCAGACCAATGCGAGATGCGTCAGTATATATCGTATACTTAACCCCTTGCTCTGAAAATACTAGCACAGGGGCAGATGTCAACTTGTCCTTTAGCTCTTGAAAAGCTACTTCAGCCTTATCATTCCAGGCAAACTTCAAATCTTTCCGTGTCAACTGAGACAACGGTCTAGTAATCTTAGAAAAATCTCGAATGAAACGTCGATAGTAACCTACCAGACCCAGAAAACTCCTCACCTCAGTAACTGAACTGGGCTGCTTCCAATCTTGAACTGCAGCTACCTTAGCGAGGTCAATCGCAATGCCTTCCTTGGACACCACATCTCCCAGGAACTTAACTTCTTCCTTCCAGAAGTCGCATTTCTTATACTGTGCGAACAACTTGTTCACCCTGAGAGTCTTCAATACCCTCTCAGGTGCTCCTCGTGCTCTTCCCGACTCGGGGAGTATATCAAAATGTCATCGATAAAGACAATGAGGAACCAGAATAGAAATGGCCGAACCACTCTGTTCATCAGATCCATGAACACGGCCGGAGCATTCGTAAGTCCAAAAGACATCATAAGGAACTCATAATGACCGAAACTAGTCCTGAACGCAGTCTTCTGCACGTCCTCATCCTTGACGCACAACTGATGATACCCAGATTACAAATCTATCTTCGAGAAATAACGTGCCCCCTTTAACTGATCAAACAGATCATCAATCCTGGGCAAAGGATACTTGTTCTTCATTGTCACCTGATTCAGCCAACGATAATCAATACACAACCGCAGGGAACCGTCTTTCTTCTTCACAAATAAGACAGGAGCTCCCCAAGGTGACACACTCGATCGAATAAAGCCTGTTTCAAAAAAATCATCAATCTGTCTCCTCAACTCCTCCATCTCACATGGAGGCATACGATACGTCGGTAGGGAAATAGGTGTCGTACCGGGCACAAGATCAATAGCGAAGTCAATCTCAGGTCGAGGAGGAAGCCCTGGAATATTCTAAAACACATCAGAGAAATCACGAACTACTGACATATCTTCTAGCATCGGAACATCAGAACTCTCTAACATGGAAGCGTAGGTGCTAACATGACAGGACCAACTGACCTGAACTGGAAAAGAGAAGGCCATGCCCTCAGGTCCGTAGGCTGTCACAAATTTGGCCTTGTAATCAATTTTTTCTCTCATCTTCGCGAGCCAATCCATCCTAAAATAACATCGTAATGACACAGTGGGGCGACAATCAGGTCGACGACCACTGTCCTACTATCCAAATCTATCGAGTAAGACTCACAGGTCCGAGTAATATCTAATGTAGTCCCTGTAGTTGTCGTGAGTCTCACTCCCTTCGTAGGAGTCATAACGAAACCTAGCTGCTTGACCGTAGCACAAGAAATGTTTGAAATAGTGGACCTAGTGTCCACCAACAGGAAGATAGGCGTACCTATGATGTGAGCAGGAACCTCAAATGGTGACGGTGCTGAATCTACCTCGGGCGCCTCAGCTGTGAGTACATGAACCCGAGCCTACTATGGGCGATGTGGTGGAGGAACCATGGGCCATTGTGGCGGCCTGAATTAAGGTGTTGGAGGTCTGAAGGAAGGATGAGCTTGTGATGATCGAAGGGGTGGTGCTGAAATAGCCTGAGGTATCTGACGGTCGATCCTCTGAGGTGGTGAGAACCCACTGTCTCGCATCCTGAAAAAGTAAGAAATCTCAGTGTGGTCAGGCCTCTTACAATAGTTGCACCACACATCAGGACGTCTTAATTGGGCCGGAGATTCAGAAGACCCCTACGGTGAATCAAACCGAGGCCTCTTACCGAGGAAAGGCCTACTCATGAACTCAGGTCGCGGCCTGGGAACCATAGGTGCTCACGTGCGGGACAAACTCTCCCCGTCCTGCTCTGCTCGCAAGAACATTCTCACCAGCTTCGTATAATAAGAAATGCTCGCACAACACATCATCGATCTAATCTCGAGCCGTAAACCCTCAGAAAAATGCCACATCCTTAATGGCTGATCACCCAGAATCAAAGGAGGATACCTGCTTAGCTTCGTAAACCGATTCTCATACTCTGTCATCAACATGCCTCCTTGGCGAAGGCGAAGGAACTCACTCTCCTTCTCGTGCTGGTAAGTGACCGAAAAATACTTCTCGTGGAAGCGAGCCTCAAATGTCACCCACGTCCACTCAAATCCTTTCACAACTGTGCGAAGAATGCTGTCCCACCATAAGCTAGCCTCCTTCTCAAACATGAAGGTGGCAAGCTCAACCTGCTCTGCCTCGGAATAGTGCAATGGCCTAAGCATCTTAGAGATGCGGTCGATCCAATACTCACCCTCCTTGGGTTTGTGAATACCTGAAAATGTAGGAGGCCTCAAGCGCTGAAATTGCTCGAATGTACCACTTACACTAGTATGCCCAACAGGGTGTAGAGGCGAGGCAGGTGGAGTCACCACCATCGACTGAGCAAAGATACCAGCCATGGAGGACAAGAACTGCTGCTGCTGTATCTGCTGCTGCATCAACAACATCATCTGCTCTAGCCTATCAAGAGGTGAAGTGGACTGTGATGTAGAAGGCGTTGAAGCAGACGCATGGTTCTGCTCTGGAACCGCAGGTGTGACAGGAGGCACCACAGAAGGTGTCACAGGAGGTGGCCCAACAGCAGGGCCAGAAGTCGGCTGAGAACTCGGTATGAGATCTGAACGAGATGGGCCCAAATGAGGGTCCATATGAGTATCGCACAGGGCAAGGGCCCCATCGAGCGAATCTCCCAAAGAAAGACTGGCCGAAGATCTCGAACCCTTAGGTGGCATACCCTATACACAACAGAGGGTAGCAACTAATGAGATTAGGCATTCACACAGTCCATCCACAACATTAACTTCACAAGCCAAAGAAACAACATGCATTTCATTAATAAAATTGTCACAATACATGATGTGTAGCATTACATGAATCCCGGCGAAGAAAGTATGTGAACAAAACAACTAAACTTCAGACACTAAACTTCAAATACCCAAAAAACTACCAATTACCAAACAAATACCAAACCACACATCAAAATAAGCAACAAACAAGTAAACAATGACTACATAAAGCCTATTCATCAAAATCTGGTGATGGAGAAGGGGTACCCTTATCCTTCAGGAAGCACAAGATAGTCTTCAGCGTGCAGGTTACTTTCTTAAACTTATGCTTTACGAGGCCCCGTAAATCCACAATATCCTATCGAAGAGCAGCCTGACCCTCCTCTAGTCGAACTATACGGACATCTCTATCAGCTTGAGCAGGATCAAGCTCCTGAGTCGCAGGAGGAGGACTCTCATCAGTATCCTGAGCCTCCTCTTCTTCTTCGTCCTGCACTTCTTCCTATCTCTGCCCCAACTTCTTCTTCTTCGCTATCATACTCATCCTCACTTTCATCAAGTTGGGCCTCACGTTACTGAGGCCCCATCTACATCTGATTAAGTGTAGTCTCGCTGATATAATGGACCGACGCTGGAAACTCCGGACCAAGTCTATAGCCAAACTCAAGCGTAATCTTGCATATGAGTCGGCTGAAGGGAAGCGACTCAGTCCTTCTCTTTGATCGCATGATAAGGATGATCTGTCGCAGTACAAACATAGGCACGCACACCTTCGCTCCCTGTCCCACTTGATACAGAAAATCTACCATGAGACGCGTGCATTCACTGCGATTGCTCCACCTAGGATAAACATTGAACGTGCAAATGTGGTGGAGCAAACAGAAATCGCCCGACATATGGGACATTAATAGGCTCTTGTTATGCTGCCATGCAACCAAACGATCACATAGAAACCTAGTGCGGTGATCCCTCTCACGAACACTATTCAGATTCCTTGCACTTGGATGTACCTCGCTAAGTGGCACATTTAGGAGTCGAGCTATTAACCCAACATTGATTGTGGCTTCCTGATCTCTGCCAAAGGGGATCTTGAACTGGAAGGGCTCTAGCGTAGGGTCCCGAATATAAGCATAGAAAGTGCGAACAGTACTCACATTTGCACGAGACTCGCCTTCAAATAACAGACCTCACTTGGCTTCTTCCAAACGCTCGAACAACAAGTACTCACCAAAGAGTCGCCCATCCACATACGCTTCAAAAAGAACCCTACGATCCTCGTAGACGCCATGAGCCAACTCTGCTAACAATGATGGATGTATGTTGTCTGTGTTAGTGTATAAAACATGAAATAGATTAAGCCAAATCAACAAACATAATTTAGGGATTCTAAGGAAATGTAAGCAGAAGACTTAAATACATATATAATTCAAAATAATCCCCAAAAGATGCATGCTCTGCCCAAGGTAATATATATAACTGTGTCTCAAAATACATATATCAAACTATGTAAAATTAACCTATACATATCCCAAAAATCCCCGCTAGTCAGGATAAGGTTCACGTGAACCCGTCTGAGAATTGCATAAATGAGAACGCCTCCTCGTCTTTGTCAAAATCTGGCTCCACATCACAAGCATCGTTGTCACCTGCAGCTAAATCAGAGTCTGGTTAGTGTTTAAGCACCATCCCAGAACATGAGAGTGAGTGATTAATTCAGTGGTACTATACAGCAAAGGTTAACATGTTATCAATTCAATCAAGCAGTAATGATAAAACAGTATAATCAAATATGTCCTAGATACTCTTGTTAATGCAAGAATGATATGAGGGAATGATGCATGCCCTCACCACAAACTCCCTCATGCGACATTATCTAACGATCGCGGCATGAATCACTACCACTGTGCTCTCACACCAACGCCAATGGCACATGTAGTGTGATGTCATGAGTATGATTACTAAGTTCTTATTAGTCCCTTTCATACAGCAGGATTGGGAAGCTAAGACACCTCCCTTATATCAATTCCCAAGCATTGATCCATTATAGGGTCGTCAGTCCTAAGAAATTTCATACGATGTATGGTTCTAGGTCACTGCAAGGGCTGCCAGGGCTGTTGCACGAAATCGTTACACCACTCCCCCATCACCAAATCAATACAGGCCTAGTGATATCCTCAATAATACAACAGGACTCGTCGTCCATATGCAGTGTCAGGATATACTCTAGGTCACTACAGAGGGCTCATCACCAATCAATATAGGCCGACAGCAAGAATATAATGTCCCATACCACCATAATCTACTCACGAGAATAGGGTGCTCACTGGTCACTAAGGGGAGGCTCGTTGCCCCAACGTAGGACGACAGCTAGACCACAAGTCCTATACCACCATGTCCGGCTCATGAGTCTTAGGGGATCATGGTACCAAGGTTAACGGGAGTTTCGTTGGTAAGCTCAGTGCTTTAGATTCAAACAGTAGCGACCAAACAAGGTGAACAACATCGGTCAATCGGGTTAGTTAATAAGCTCAAATAGGACAAGCGCACGTTGAGTTAAATGACATGGAATGCATAAGCACTTCGTGTGGCCTAACCACTGTCGAACATCCCAATCACGACTCAGATTCGTTAAACTCGTCCTGAGTGGCGACAACGACCTCATCCACTAATTACAGAATGGTTACCAATTACTTGGACTATAGTACAGCCCCAATCACATACAAGCTCAAATACCGGTATACGATTCATATCCTACTTTCATATGAACATTCATGAAGTATAACTTAAATATAAATACAGCACTTGGAGGAAATCAGACACACATTTAATATGATTCATCTAGGTTAATCAATTTGTGGAGGAAATCATACACACAATTATGGTGAGTGAGATTCATATCTCAACAACCTAAAAAGACATTCTTTCCTAACTACTAATTCATTCAAGCATTTATCTAAATACTTAGACTATACTATTCAACATACATCACGTATGTCGATTCCTTTACATATTAGTGCAAGTCCTTTCACCAAGGAGTTGCCGCATACATATCATGCATATGTCTATGACAAATAAACATGGTAATCACAACAGCATATTCCATACGTATATAGGTATTCTATCATATACATGAAATACTCTAATTGTAACATAGCTTATACAGATACGTACATCGAAACAGAGAGTGCATTTGGTAATTATAATAGCATTCACGTCATGAATAAATCATTATCTAACATTGAAAGCCTTGAAAACCATAACCTAAGTGTATATAGTCCGCACCTTAAACTAGAAAATGCATACTAGATGTGATTCAGACAATATATCGTTGTCAATGGTGGATGCGCTACCTATGGCATGAAACAAGTTTGCTATAACGTCATTGAAACTATTCTAGACTTCAAATAGGTTAGGGTTTGCTTAACTTACCCAAAAATGGATTCAGAATCACCGAAAGAACGATTCAGATACGCAGGTTCAATGTATAGATTAACCGGGAATAATCCCACAAAGAATCAACAGATTCTCCCACACTTTCTCTCTCTTTTCTCTCTCTTAAGTAGCTAGGGTTTAGGAAATTCGTATGGAATGTGGGAATGAGGGTTTAAGGCCTTTTTATAAGCCTAAAGTCGAAGGAAATAGGCTTAGGGCTAAGGTATACTTAGGTTATAACCAAATCAGGCTCTTTCTAACCCAACGGAGCACTTTTGGAGGTCCTCTTATCAAATGCGGTCGGACTAAGCTCACTAGTATTGGATCTTTAGTAAGTTAAGTTTTCAGTCCGATCGGGTTTCCAAATCATCCGTGGTGGACCAGCTTCAATTCAATGGTTACCGAAATTCGATCAGGGTTACAAGTACTTTGACATGTAAGGGTCACGTTTCCTGATCCGAGGGTGAATTTGGGTCAAAATCTAACAGTTAGAATGCTTAGAAATATTGCACGAGTGAAACAGTCCAGATTACTTAAAATCATAATTAATTTCTAATAAATCTTCAGTTTCTCACTCTCTTCACTTCGGACTCAAGGAAATAGTCCTAGGACATCGTTTAGGCTTGATTTTTGAGGTTATTGTTAAGTCCAACTAAGCGGTCATAATGGTCCAAATTTATCGATATCGGACCTTCGACGTGCGGTCTAGATCCAGTACAAAATTACAAAGCATTCTCGGGAGCAACTGGGTTTAGAGTTAGATCCTAGATTTCAGAGTAATATAACGTAAATGATTCTATAGGTTTTGGGTCTTACAGATCGTATTGAAAGTTATTGGTTCTAATTTCATGTGTAATCTAGTTTAGAGTTAGCTAAAACACATTAAATTTTTAAGGGATTAAGGCCTAAATATTTTCTTCTAAAGGTGATACTTGGGTCTAAGTACGGATTTTTCTAAGTCGTTAAATTAGGGGATGACAGTGAATGTTTAGAAGTTATTTCTATATCAATGTCCAGTTATATGGTTAGATGTTGTAACTTCTCATTGTTCTAATAATGATATCACAAGACTCTAAGTACCGGATCTGATGGAGACAAGGAACAAATGTTTATCAAAAGAGATAAAATCATCGTCAATAACTTCTATGGCCTTTGGAAAGCTATTAAATGGAAATTGAAAGAAGTCTTATCTATTCTTTAGAATCATCAAAGGTCTAAGGAAAATATACTCTTAGCCAGTCTATGAAGAAATGCCATGAGTACAACTAGAAAAGACTCTGCGGTTGAACCTCTAAAGCCAGAAATGACATCTCCAAAAGGATGATATAATGCAAAGCACAATGACAAGCACAAAGAGGGGATGATCAAATCAATATAATATTACAAATATTATAATCATTCTAAAAAGTATTTCAAAATATAATTCATGAAATTAAATTAAAAATTATAATATCTTGAGATACTAATTCTGATTAATTTAGCAGGAAAGATTACCATTTGAAAGCTTGGGTTATGCAGATCATGAATAAAGGAGACAAACGAAAAAGTTGTTGCAACAGGAATAGTATTAAAGAACAACTCCCTAGACACAGAGTTCAAAGAAAGAGTTGCAGGAGTTAATCAATGAGAATGTTATAGCAACAATAACATTAAAAGATATTTCTCTGAACAAGATACTTAAAGACGAAGTCATCATAGCAATTACAGTGATGGGTTTTGATGAAAAGAGAATTTATCCTCTCTAAAGAAAGTATCTGCTCGACACTATTGGCTAGGGGCATTTAATCTTTTGGTTGAGCGTGATCATTTAGTCTTCCATTCAAGGATGCTCATCCAGTTATCCTTCAGTTGCAATTCATTCGATTTTTCAGATAGGTGATTCTTCTTCATTAATGCGACTATGTTTCATGAAGAATCCTTCACTGAAGTGAAAGGATTTTTGTGCAAAAGAAGATCAATCCTCCATTTAATTTCATAAATCAATTAAAGAAGGATCGAGGGGGCATCTGTTAAGGCATAAAAAAAATTCTATCTTTCTATTACACGAGTTAAAACCCTCCTATGGTGCACCTTAGGATAAGTATGCCAGTCTCCATCTTTATTACTCGCCATCTGGTGTGAAGCAGGAAGCGGTTGTGCACCACCTTAAATGAAGGATAGTTGTGTCTTTTCTTGAATGAAGGACGGTTGGGCGTTGTCTTGAATGAAGGACAGTTGGACGTTGCCTTAAATGAAGGATGGTTGGGCGTTGCCTTGAATGAAGGACAGTTGTGTGTTGCCTTGTATGAAGGGAGAAGTGGTTGAACACCACTACTTAAGGAGGAGGGTTAGACGTTGTCTTGTATAAAGGGAGAGTGGTTCTGTGTCACTATTTGAGGAGTCCCTGATGTGTTGTCTGAAGGGAGAGTGGTTGAAAGCCACTATTTAAGGAGGAGGGATGGACATTGCCTTATATGAAGTGAGAAGTGGTTGAACACCACTATTTAAGGAAGAGGGTTGGGGGGAGAAATGATGTTATCTGCCCCTCCTCAAGAAATGGTGTTGAACGCCACTATTTAAGGAGGGGAGAGCATGGGAGGTCTATAAATACTCCTCCCCTCTCCTCATTTGAAACAAGATGGAAGCTAGGAAAATGTTGTCCACCCCTTTAGGAAAGTTGTTGTGCTCTATTTTTTGTGCGCATTTTGAGTGGAGAAGGAATGAAGGTTGTGCGCATTTTAAGTGGAGAAAGAATAGGAGTGGTTGTGCGATGGTCTCTTGTCCTAAGACAAAGCTTTGTGTGTCACTTTGTATGGCCCTTGTCTTAAGAGGTTGCTTTGTGCGCCATTTTGCATGGGCACTTGTCCTGAAGGATGGATTTTGCACCACTTCTTAAGGAGTGCTTGTGCACACTTGTCCTGAAGGATGAAGGATGGCTTTATGTGCCACTTTATATGCTGCACTTGTCTTAAAGGATGGCTTTTACGCCACTTCTCAAGGAGCTTGTGTGCTCTTTGTCTAAGAGGAAGCCCTCTAAGCCACTATTCAAGGAGCTTGTGTGTTCCTTGTCTAAAAGGAAGCCCTCTGCACCACTATTAGAGGAACTCTTGGTGTGTGCTCCATGCTTCCCCTTAATCCACTCATGTTGTGAGCTCCCTGCCTTTAGAGAAAGCTTGTGCGCTCCTTGCCTTCAAAGAAAGCTTATGTGCTCCCACCTTCAGTGAAAGCTTGTGCGCTCCCACCTTCAGACAGATGACCTCCACACATGTGGGAGGTCAATAAATACCCCTCTCCCATCTTCATTTGGAGAAGGTAGTGAGAGAAAGAAGCGAGAAAGAGAAGTAAGAGAACATAGAAATTGGAGAGTCTCAAGGAGCTCACAGAGGAGAAAGAAAAGTGGAGTATGATGGAAGATCCGCACAACAAAATTATGGCACAACCCAAGTTCGTGAAATTTTCAACTCCTCCTAGATTGTGCACTAGTATTCTTGCCCAAAATGCCCCTTCCTTGATCAAGTGCGCCAGTTGCCAGGTTCATAAAGCGAAAGTAAGGAAAATGTGAAGCATAAACAGAGCTCTAGGAGAAATAAGAGTCCGCCCGTACGACTGAAAGGATGAGTGGAAGGACAATGAATGCTTATCGTGCGACCAAATTAAGGGCTTCAAGTCTACACAACCCATCTACCTTTGCGATGAACAATAAAAGCATCAAAATGCTGTTAAAATTGCTATTGAATTGCCATTAAATTGCTTCTTCTCTCATTCATTGTGTTGATTTATTATACTTGGTTTTCAGAATCAAGGGAAATGCGATGATGTAAATGAACTCAAGATGAATAGAATACCTTGTGATCATTTTTTTCTTATTCTTTCTTTGTTATTATTGAATAAATCCTCCAAATCAAATGCATCTATTTCTTATCAAAACAGAAGGCATCAAGTGCGATTCACTACCATGTATGTGGCTACATCTTTCCTCTACAAGTTAGGATTCTTCCTTTACTCTACATGATTATAGTCTACATTCAATTATATATTTTTAACCTAATGCAATTTTATTGTAATAGAGATGGGCCGTAAAGAGGTACCGGCCTTTCAAGAGTGTGTCATTTCATATGTTCCCTCTTAAATTTCATGCTTCATTTAATATCGAGGTTGGAAGGGTTGAAGGTACAACAAAATATATGAAATTTTCATGAGTAAAGATGTAAGGCAATATATTTCTTCGCTATTCAATTCGCTTAATTTAAGATATACACTCTGTATATTAACATCAAATAAGTTCTTTTGAAAACTTTAATAATAATGACCTTAGAACCCACCACTAAAGAACCAGAAACGGACGCCGTTCGCTTGGTCCGTGATAGGTTACATGTGAGATGTTATGAATTTTTTTTTTTTACATGTTTAATTCGGTTAGTCCGTAAAATTAATGTCCTTATAAAAGTATCCCGACTTTTATATATTCATCACTACATTTTGTACGTTATTGAAGCTAAGGAAGAGGAGGAGGAGGACAAGAATGATGATGAGGAGGTGGATTATGAGAATGATGAAGAAAACGACGTAGAGGGAGAGCGATAGGGGGGATATTATGAAGCCATATGATTTGATGGATGAATTTAGGGAGGAGAGGGTGTTGAGGCATAAAAAATATTCCATTGCATTGGTTAGAGAATTCCATAGTAAAAATCCATCTCCAGGGGTATTTTAGGTATTTTGATAAAATTCTATCTCCAGGGGTATCTTAGGTATTTGGTAAAATTTTATGTCCGAGGGTATTTTGGGTATTTTGGTAAAATTCTATGTCCAGGGTTATTTTAGGTATTTTGATAAAATTTCGTGTCTAGGGGTATTTTAGGTATTTTGGTAAAATTTTATGTTCGGGGGTATTTTAGGTATTTTGGTAAAAATCCATCTCCAAGAGTATTTTAAGCATTTTGGTAAAAATCTATGTGTAGGGGTAGTTTAGGTATTTCAGTAGAAGGGATTGAAAAGGGTGTTTTGGTAGTAAAGGATACACAGGTGTCATTTTAATGAAGAGAGGTTGTATACCACCATTTAAGGGAGAGCTTGGTGGACATCGTTGTTTAAGAGAGGAAGATGTAATATGTGAAGGGATAAGTGGTGGTGATCACCATTTTGTAAGAGAGCAAGGGCCTATAAATACCCTTTCCCTGCTTCATTTGAAGGGTTGGATTAGTTGGTGGGCCAGAAAATAAGGAAGAAGAAGTTGAGAGAGAGAGAAAGAAAGCTACTATAATGCCAACCACGCAAGGAAGCTGCTGATTGCTTGAATCAAGAAAGTTACAGTTGTGCTAACTGCGCAAGGGAGGATTAACCGTTACGCCACGCGCAAGGAAGACTGCCTGTTGCGTGGACTGCCAATTGTGCATACCGCGCAACAGATACAGGAGAATTCCCGTAGGCCACATGTCACGTGATGTTGTCCGAAGGAAGATTTTCGTTGCACAGACCGCGCAACTAGCTAGAACTTCAGCCGTGCATAAACAGAGGAAAAAACCATTTCCCTTCCACTATGTTGCTGGTAAGGACCAGTATGGCCGTCTTTTGAGAGATCCACACCGTCCATTGGATTCCTCTCGGGATTTAAATCATTTATGATGAGTTTTGATCATCCGATGTTGTGGCCCACTGAGACAATCAAGCTGAAATAGCAGTTGAACGGTCTTTTTGTGATCGATGTAATGATCATGAGGAAGTACATGGCCATGAAAGATCAACGTGGTTTTGATGGGTTTTTCTCCTTCTAATTGATGAGTGGTTTAGATCCACCTTTCACTCCATGATGTGGCCTACAATAAATAGACAGAGCCTTTGTTTTGCAACAGAGTCGATGCACGTCGACTCTGTGAAACGTGATGGCCCACTTATTGAAGTTAAGTGGAAAATCCACTCCGTACATTGGACTTAGGGTAAAAAACCATCCAGGAAGGACAGTCTTTGAAGTGAAATTAGTGTGGCCCACGAGGTTGTTTACCCCGTCGTCCATTTCATGTTTAACGGCTGAGATTCTGTAACAGCTTTCATAGAGACAAAAGGACACCTAGGCAATGATAATGCCCACCCTCTAGAGTGAATGAACGGCTCAGATCATTCAATGAAGCAGTGAGTGGGCCCCACTACACAAAAAAGGTGAATGCAGTGAAGACGCTGTGGCCATTTTCTGAATTGGAGAAGAAAGAGTTGGTCAGCGCACGCTGACTGACTTTGAGAAATTCCGTGCATGGTTGTGCACTTGTGCACCATGTACATGCAATGTACATGTGGGCTCCAACATGATGTTCGTGAGAAATCTGCTCCATTCATCCGCATTTTCAGCTCATCTAACGCGTTAAAACCGTATTTGAAGCATATCCAGATATTAAGTGGGCCCCAAATTAGGATTTTGGGGGTTAATCTGTCAGTTTGGCCATTTTCGCACGATACAGGAGCTAAAATTTTATGTGTATGGGTAACTTGTGACCCTAAGGCTGCATATAAAGTTTTAACCCAAACGGATGGTGGAAACCCTGTGATCTTACATTCTGGGAGACTTTTTAGGCCCGTTTAATATGAACGGCCTGATTCCTTCGAATCCTAGTTACATTTCAAGGGACTGCTCTATATTTTAAGGAAGAATGTCTAGAAGGATACTCTCAGAAATTATCTTAATGGTCAGATTAAGGGTTTCAAGCTCGCACAACCCCTATCTCATTGAAGACTGGTTGATCAATTTGACATTCCTCTTAAGTCCTAGGAGATGACTGAAACAATTGTCAAAATGCTGCTGAAATTTCTATCTGATTATCTTCACTTTCATTCATTACATTACATTAATTATACTTTATAATCAGAATTAAGGGAATCCGAGGATGTAAATGAACTCAGAATAAATGTGATCAATGTTCTCTCATTATATTCTGTGTTATCATTGAATAAATCCCCCAAACCGAATGCATTTGTTTCTTGTTGAAACAAAATGGTGACTCTGCCGGGGATATGTTTCTCACCATAGAATGTATTTATTTTGTGTATTTGAATGAAAGACAGGCTTTCGAGCATATCAAGTCATTGCCAAAGCAAGACAGGCTTTCAAGCATATCAAGTCATTATTAAATGCGAAGCGCTAATGATGATCGTTGTAAAGCACTGATGATCACCAAATGTAAAGCACTGATGATCGCTGTAAAGCATTGATGATCGCTGTCAAGCGTTGATGATCATTATTAAGCGTGGATGATCGCAGCCAAGCATTGATGATTGTTGTCAAGCATTGTCAACCAAAGATTTTTGTTAGTAAGTACCGATGATTATCGCCCAGATTAGCAACTATCGCTGTGGTCATCAATTACTTATCAAAATTACTATCATCGTCAAGCTAATACACTATTTTAAACATGATATGAATATTCTCAAAGTATTATCAGCAGTGGCGAAATATCAATTATTGATCACCTTTTGGCAGTGGAATAAACTATATAGCTAACCACACATAAAGTTGATGACAGTGATGGTTTCTTATCATTCAAGGCAGCCTAGCTAAGCCTAGATGGCCAACTACGCATAAGGCCTATCAAGATCACCATTCGGGCAGCGGCGAGAAGCCAATGGCCCTAAAAAGCCTGTGAAGGCCATCATACGCATACCCATGCGGGTTGCAAATGAAGCCAGTGACCAAAAGTCTAAAAGGTCAAAAATCTTCAATGGCTAGTCACGCGTAACCCCATTGTCGCCTATATAGCTTCTGACAGTGTCACGGGGAATGGAGGAAAATGCCCTCCAGTGAATGGGCTCGACCTTGTAGCTAAAGAAAACGAGGGCCACAGTGTGAGCATTTTGGTCATGTCCATAGATAGGCCAACCATGCGTAAGACCCTTCAAATCTTTGGCTTGATTTTAGTACTAACTTATGAGGAAGGGCTTAAACATACTCATTGATGGAATGGCGGCCCTAGGTTTGGTACCCTAAAGTTTCCCTTGCGAGCCTCGTGAACTCTAGAGAGTTATTGCGGTCAACCCTGTGCGTAAATCCAACCGAGTTCATGGCCCAGTAGCTTTACTAGGCCCCTCTGATGGATCGCGGTTTGTGAACTCCCCAGGCAGTGAGAAGTCCAGCGAACTCCTAAGAGTTACAGAGACCATCACGTGAGATCCGACTCCACTACTCATGAGTCTAAAAAACTATGTGTTGCTCCACTACTCAAGAGCTTAAACAGTGTATTGCTCCACTACTCAAGAGCTTAAACTGTGTGTGTAGGTGTCTGTCAGTAGTGTCAGTTTAGTAGTGTCAGTCCAGTAGTGTCAGTTCAGTAGTGTCAGTTTAGTAGTGTCAGTCCAGTCGTGTCAGACCAGTAGTGTCAGTTCAGGTCAAGTCATGTCCAGTCAAAGTATGGTCAGTCAAGAGTATATTATCTCCATTGCTAAAAAGCATAAACTATGCATAGCATTCAAAATCTTGCATAAATCCCGCAGATACGTATTTCATTTTAGAGATGCTCAAATATGCAAAGAATAAACTATGTGCAACATTCAAATGCTGCAAATACATATTTCACTCTGAATATGCTCAAATATGCAATTGCCTAATGAAAATTTTAAATATTGAGTAAACAACATGCAAAAATGGTTTCTTTTGAATCAGGTTCAAATTATAAAGATAACGAATATCTTCAAGATATTGAGAATTATCTACTCAAAAGTTCAAGTCTTCAAGGTCAATTGGTATATTGAGAAAAGCTGTAAGGTCTTTTTGTCTCTCGCCTTCTTGATGAATAGAGAAATATTATCATACAAGATTTTCAAAAGGCAGCAAAGAATAAACTAGAGAAGAATTATCATTCTTTTTCGGACAATATAAAGATTCAGATATATTCTTTGGATTCATTAAAGGAGAAACAAACATTATCTATCCTTCAAGGGTATCAGCAGGCTTCACTTTGAAAATATTATCTTCTAAAGAAATCTTTATGCAATGTTGACCAGGAAAGGAGGCAGGATTTAATGTCTTCAAAATAATCTATACCTTAGTCTTTTTGATAATTTCTTATGCGTGGCAAAGGAATTCATATGCCGAGAATTATGAATAATAATATCGCAAGATTCTAAGTACCATATCTGATGAAGACAAAGAACAATCAGAATCATCATTGGTAACTTATATATTCTATGGAAAGCTATTAAATGAAAATTGAAAGAAGTCTTGTCTATTTTTCAGAATTAGCAAAGATCTAAGGAAAAGTCTATGCCAAGGAGCACAAGCTAGAAAAGACTCAGGAAAGAGACTCAGCGATTAAACCTTTGAAGCTGAAGATGAAATCTCCAAAAGTGCAATATAACGAGCAAAAAATGTGATACAAAGCATGATGACAAGAATAAACATGAAATGATTAAATCATTATCATATTGCGAATATCATAATTAGCCTGAAAGAGAGAAGAAGCTTTTAATATATTTAAATAATTATCAATGCTTCATGAAACTAAATTAGAGAAAAAATTATAATGTCTTGAGATACTAATTCTGATCAATTTGGCAGGAAAGACTACTATTCGAAAGCCAGGATTATGCTGATCATGAATAAGGGAAACAATCAAAAAAGTTGTTGCGACAGGAGTAGCATTAGAGAACAACTCTCTAGACACCGAATTGAAGGAGAGAGTCACTGGAGTTGATCAAACAGATCGTTGCAGTTGCAACGGTGTTGAAAGATAGTTCTCTGATCAAATTGCTCAAAGACGAAGTCGTCATAGCTGTTGTAGAGATGTGTTTCGATGAAAAGAGAATTTTATCCTCTCTAGTGAAACATCCGCTCGACATTACTGGCTGGGGGCAGTCAAATCTTTCATTCAAGCGTGACTGTTCAAATTTACCGTTCAAGCGTGACCAGTCAAATCTTTCGTTTGAACGTGATCGTTTAGATCTTCCATTTAAATGCAATCATTCAAGTCTTCCGGTTGAGCGTAATCATTCAAGTCTTCCATTTGAATGTGATCATCCAGTCTTTCTTTCGTTTGAACGTGAGCATTCCGATTTTTCTAATCGAACGCGATCATTCGATCCTCTGTTCAAGTATGACCATCCAGTCTTCCATATGAGCATGATCATTCTGTCATCCTTCAGTTGCAGTTCATTCAAGTTCTTTAGGCGAAGGAAGATCGATCCTCCATTTGATTTCAGGAATCAATCAAAGAAGGATCGATGGGGCATCTGTTGAGGCATAAAAAATATTCCATTGCATTGGTCAGAGAATTCGATGGTAAAAATCCATCTCCAGGGGTATTTTAGGTATTTTGGTAAAAATTCATATCCAGGAGTATTTTAGGTATTTTGGTAAAATTCCACGTCCAGGGGTATTTTAGGTATTTTTGGTAAAATTCCATGTCCGGGAGTATTTTAGATATTTTGAAAAAATTCCATGTCTGGGGGTATTATAGGTATTTTGGTAAAAATCCATCTCCAGGAGTATTTTAGTTATTTTGGTAAAAATCTATGTCCAGGGGTAGTTTAGGTATTTCATTAGAAGGGATTGAAAAGGGTGTTTTGGTAGTAAAAGGTGCACAGGTATCATTTTAATGAAGAGAGGTTGTACACCACCATTTAAGGGAGATCTTGGTGGACACTGTTGTTTAAGGGAGGAAGATGTATATATGTGAAGGGATAAGTGGTGGTGATCACCACTTTGTAAGAGAGCAAGGACTTATAAATACCCTTCCCTTACCTCATTTGAAGGGTTGGATCAGTTTTTGGTTCAGTTGGTGGGCCGAGAAATGATGAAGAAGTTAAGAGAGAGAAAGAAAGTTGTTATTGCGCCAACCGGGCAAGGAAGCTGCTGATTGCGTGAACCGTGCAAGCAAGTTGCAGTTGCGCCAACCACTCAAGGGAGGATTGACCGTTACGCCAACCGCACAAGGAAGACTGTTTGTTGCGCGGACTGCCTGTTGTGCGTGAAAGTGCACCTACTACATGCCCTGGTTTGTCAATTACATTGTAAGTTGAGTCAGTCAGACAATATCGCCTAACAGGAAGATCAAGTCAAGCGTTTTCCTCAACTGGATGTGTGGAAGCTCGCCATAGGTAAATCATAGCCTCACATCCCATGTACCAAAACACCAGGTGATTAAAACTCTTAAAAAGAACTAGAACATCTTAGGGTTTCTGTGTAAGAAAACTTTTTATCAAAAAGGAAAATCTTTAAAGTTTTTCTTACACTGTCGATTATATCGATTACACTTTCGATATGATTGAACAGCTCTGTCGATGTCCTCGACATCTCAAATCGATACAATCGAGTGAGGACAAAAAATGTCCAGCAATCAAACAATCATCTGGACGATTTATCGATATATCGACTGGTCAGTCGATATCATCGATATTCGAATATCGATCCTATTGGAAGAAGATCGATACTATGGACAGACTGTTTTACGGTGCCCCTATTTTTCTAAAGAAAATGAACATAAGCTTCGATATATCGATGACTGTTCGATTCAATCTGAACTCAAATATCGATCATATCGGAAGTCAGTCGATCATATCGATTGTGGGCGCATGTTTTCTCCAACATGAATTTCAGGTTGTTTTTAATGTTGATCGGGGTGCCAGTCAATAAATCGATATTCATATATCGATCATATCGAGACCTCGTCGATTGGATCGAGTTCGGACATAAATTGTCCAGCAAGCTTATAGGTAAATCTATACGAATTATCGATCCCATCGACAAGGTCTCCGATATGATCGATGTACAAATTTCGATGACATCGACTGTTCCCCGATCATATCTGCAGAACCTGAAATTCTTTAAGACTTCTCTCTTGTTTTCACCTGTCGATAGATTGATCCATCTCTAGATGAAATCGGAGTTCAAAATCTGATAACATCGATGTGAGTCTCGATCCCATCGACCAGTTGGTGAAAGGTTTTCAAAAGTGAAATGACAATTAAGTTTGTATCATCAAGAGGTCTGTCGATACAATCGAGAGTATACGCTCAATCATATCGACGACTGCTCGATGATATCGAACTCTGTCATCAATATGACCGTTTATATCCGTTAGAACCTTTTGCCTATAAATAGAGAGATTAGTCTTTATTGCTGGTAGAGAAAGAAGAGAGTGCTTTTGAGAGTTTTAACCTTCCTATCATTTACCTATGCCCTTTCTATTAGGAAGTTCATCCTCCAATCCACCCTTATCATTAATATCTCATAGAGTGGATTGGGGAATGAACTTCCGCATTCAAGGATCCTCTAGCTACAATCTTAATGACAAATCATTAAGCTGGGATGCCTTGAATGCATAGATGATTGGAACCACTCTATATTCCTTATAAGAAAATCTTTAGAGAGTGGTATTCCATCATAACCTTGATCCAACCTAAAGCCTAGAATAGATACACCTTTGTGTTGTGGATCAAGGGAGCTGAAGACTCTTCATCAACAAGAAGGAGATCTTCATCATTGCGCTAAAAGGGACTCATCAACTTATTTGTAAGTATCTAGAGTCCAAAGGACACTTGTGATCATTCCTTTCTAGGATTGGATTTTAAGTATTGCTTACCCTTTGAAGTCCTCGAAGGAGGCCTCCGACGGGAGTGTACGTGCGGGGTGCGTTGTGTGGACCCTTGCTCTGTGGAGAGCATAAACATCTGGTTAGGAGTACGCCAGCAAAACTCTAGGGTTAGAGGTGAACCGAGTAGAAACCTCCAGGTGCGTTGTGTGGACCCTTGCTCTATGGAGAGCATAAACATCTGGTTGGGAGTACGTCAGTAAAACTCCAGGGTTTGAGGTGAACTGAGTAGAAACCTCTGTAAAGGTTGAAGGTGAACCTGATTTAAAACCTTAGGTTTGAGGTGAACCATGGAAAACCTCCTTAGTGAAATCTGGTCACTCAAGGGTTGAGTGTGGAAGCTGGGAGTGGAGTAGACAAGTAGTCGAACCACTATAAAAATGACTGTTTTTGTGTTTGATTCTTGTGCTTGATTATTTGTGTGATTATATTAATTACATTCATACCTGCTCACACTTCACACATAGTCACATCTATCATAGACTATAACTACTTTATGCTTATCATCTAAATAGTTCTGTGATTGGATCCTCTACCAGGCTTGGAAGCCAATAGAGTTAATTTTGAGTAATCCTTATCTATACCTTGAGATAGGATTATTGTGATAGGATTTCTAATAATTCATAAAAACTTTAAAAAGTCCTATTCACCCACCTCTAGGACATATTGGGATATTCCTACTTCAACTTCAGCGGTCTTCACCGCTATTTCAGTGCGTACCCCGCAACAGATACGGGAGAATTCCCATAGGCCATGTGTCACGTGATGCCGTCAGAAGGAAGATTTCCATTGTGCGGACCACGTAACCGGCCGAAACTTTAGTCATGCGTAAATAGAGGAAAAAACCATTTCCCTTGCACTGTGTTGCTAGTGAGGTCCAGTATGACTGTTTTTTGAGAGATCCATGTTGAGGGTCAAATATTGCATATCAGACCTCATTTATTGCCTAGATTTACGAACAATTTACTATTTAATGGCTCGTTTTAACCGTGTTTGTGCTACAAGGTGTAATTACGAGCTTGAACTGAAAATGGGTACTAAAAGCCTGGATTTGACGCTCTGATGACACCAAAGGCAAGGGATGGACTCCTAGGGACCAAGATCAACGCCAAGGATCCAAGAAAACCGAGAAAATGAAGCTCAAGAGGCTCGAAATTGGTCCAAAATGCAAGATCACAGGGTTCCCACCATCAGTTCAGTTCGTAACTTCATACGTAGCCGGAGGACCATAAATTAACCGTACACGTCAAATTTCAGCCGTTCAATCCCTGTGAAAGTGACCTAATGGGCAGATCAGCTCATAAATCAGTGATGTGGGGCCCACCTGATATCTGGATCTACTTCACTTTTGGTCTCAACGTCTAAAAAGATATGATAAAACAGATGGATAGAGAAGATTTCTCACAAACATTTTCGTGGGATCCAGACATGCAGTGCATGCGCAAGGTGCATAAGTGCACCGGGCGTGCACCAGAAAATCTGAAAGTCGGTTAGCAGCGCTGACCGACTCTTCCTCTCAACGCGTAAAAACGCAATGGCGTTAACGCCGTCAAACACTGATCTACACAGTGGGCCCCTCTCATCAACTAGTTCGATGATCCGAACCGTTTACTGGTCTCAGGAGGTGTCCACGATTCTCACCTAGGTGGAATTTTGGTCCCATGAAATCATCCACACACTCCGAGGCGATTCAACGCAAGACCGACGGTGGAGTGAAAAATCTAGTGGACCACACCGATTCTAATTGAAGACCAACGTTTCCTGACTTATTTTCTGTTGGGAATCAAATGGACGGCGTGGATTTATCATCAAAACCTGATCGATGCCCCCACTGAGGTCCAGCGTAATGCGTATGCAGGCCCTGTTCGCAGGCGTCCGCGAAATCCGGCCGCTGTGGGTCCCATTGCGTTCGTGATCACCGTCGAATCGATGATCCGATCCATTCAGAAGATGCACAGGTGGGTCTTCACCCCAACTAAGGAGCCAAAACCAAGCAAGGGACAGTTAGCCATCCTAAAAACTCATTCACCCGCAAGGCAGTTTGCGTTCCTGTGCAAACACAAACAACAGCTGTACACATTCCTCTTCACTGTCCACCGACTGCATCATGTATATAAAGAATACGTGAGAGAGAGTTAGGCATCATTCACGGCTGAGGCTTGGGACGTGGGAAGCCAAAAAGAGCAAGGGAGAGAGAGAGAGTTTGGCTGGTGGTTCTATTTTCTTCTCTATTCTTCTCAATTTTTAATTATTTTCTTTTAAGATGTTCAGCCCATCTATGTGTGGCTAAACCTCTTAGCTAGGGCTAAGAGGTGAAGCTTATAGCGTGATGGGAGAGCCCTGTGCTTGTTCCTTTTGTTTAAACTGAATTGATGTTAATCTTAGTTGAATTTATGAAAATATTTTTTTAGTCTTTAATGGTCTGTTGTGACTGAAATTACAGTGGGTCTGAAATGACTTTGAATATTTCTTTTTCCTTTTGATGTTTATGACGCCAGGAAGCCTTGTTATTCACCATAATCTCCTGGGCATGGTTGGTACCCTTCCTAACTTTCATAGCATGTGATTGGTTGGTAATTAGTTTAATTCTGTTGTTTTCCATAGTCTATTGGGCATGGTTTGGTGATGGAATCCATTCTAATTCATATACCTTTCATCTCTTTGAAAACTAGATCAATGGCAGTTCAGTAATTTCCATGATTTTTGATGCAAGTATAAGATCTTCCTGATCTCTACAAGTGGATCCTCTGAATCCCTAGTTTCCTTACCTCTGATTTCTCCTATAAGTTTTAGATTAATAGTTTACCATTATTCCTCAATTTATAATTCAATTCAGATTTCATCTCATTCTAGTTCTATTTCCAGTTAGTTTTAGATAACGTACAGATATCAGTCCCTTGGGATTCGACCTCGGTCTTACCGAGTTATTACTACATCACAACCCTGCACTTGGGGAGTGAACAAGTTTTTGGCACCGTTGCCGGGAACTGAAGGCTACGATTTTCTGAAATTAATTAGTTTCAGGATTAGTTTAAGATTAGATTTTCTTTTTAGAATTTTCAAATTCTAGGTTTAGAAGCTTAGTTATTTTCCTTATTAGAAATTTTTTCTAACTTTAGAAACTTGTTATTCTTCATTCTATCTGATTTTTAGAACTAACCCAATTTTTCTGTTTTGTAGGAAACTTTTAATTTAGTAAGCTTTTTCTAATTTCTCTTTCTTTGGAATTTCTTCTTTTCTCTAGAAATTAGTTTACTTTTTATGACTTGCTATTCTTAGAAACTAACTTGTTTTGTTTATTCTGCAGGTTCTTAACCTAGGACTTCGAAACCGGTAACTTCTTTCCATCTCTCCCCTTTCTTTTCTAGATTTTTACTTCTTCCTTTCTCTTAGGTTTAAGTTAGAATTTGAGGGCTGAGTGTGTTTTATGCCCCGGTGGGCACGCGATAACACTCGATGTCTCGTGACTGAAGGAGGATTAGTTGAGGGGTTGACTGTCCATCATAGGACTAGACACCACTTGAATTCTCCTGAGTTAGTGGAGGTTATGGCTGAAATCAACCTCAAGCACTACTCCAACCTGGGGTTGAGGAAGTACATGATGAGAATGAGATGCATCAGGCACCCCCGCCTCGTACTTTACGAGATTATTTACAACCGGTGGGGGTGAGTACGCCCTCATATATGATTTTTCCTGAGAATACAGGACAGATGGACATCAAGCCAGGGGTTATCCAACTCCTTCCTAAGTTCCATAGGCTCGAGTCTGAAGAACCGTATCTTCATCTGAAAGAGTTCGACGAGATTATTACCACCTTATACTTTCCTAATGTATCTGAGGATACTATTAAGCTGAAACTCTTTTCATTTTCCTTGAAAGAGAAGGCCAAGACGTGGTTTCACTCACTACGTCCTAGATCCATTGGCACATGGAATGATATGCAGGAAGAATTTATGAAGAAATTTTTTCCACATAATAAAACAATTATCCTCAGAAAAGAAATCATGAACTTTGCCCAAAAGGAAGATGAAACATTCTTCCAATGTTGGGAAAGGTTCAAGGATTTGGTCAGTTCATGCCCACAATACGGCTTTGAAACGTGGCGCATTACAAATTTTTTCTACGATGGACTGACATCTTCCATGCGCCAAATGGTCGAGATAATGTGTAATGGAGAATTCATTAATAAAAATGTTGACGAGGTATGGGATTATCTCGATAGTCTTGCTGAAAAAACACAATCATGGGACTATTACCCAAATCTGAACACTACGTCTAGGCCGACTCATTCAAAGGAAAAAGGCGGAATATATCTCGTAAAAGAGGATGATGATCTTAACACTAAGGTGGCTAATCTCACCAGAAAATTTGAGGCTATGGAAGGAAAGAAGGAAAAGGTTAATGAAAGTGTTTGTGGCATCTGTGATTGCAACATTCACACTACTGAAAATTGTCCTACAATACCTGCCTTTCGAGAAGTATTGAATGAACAATCCAATGCCGTAAACAACTATCAAAGACCTTTCAATGGACCACCCTCTAATACGTATAATCCTGACTGGAAAAATCATCCTAATTTTAGTTGGAGGAATGGACAAACTGCTACCCCTCAAGGTTTTTTCAATCAAAATCCAAATCAGGGGAGACCTCAAGAAGAACCGGCTCAAAATTCTGTGCAAGAGCTGATGCAAATAATGTGAGACTTTATACAAAAGATAGATTCACGTATGACGGCTATAGAAAAGGGGATGCT
The DNA here is from genome assembly GCA_037074715.1 of Magnolia kwangsiensis. Taxonomy (NCBI): domain Eukaryota; kingdom Viridiplantae; phylum Streptophyta; class Magnoliopsida; order Magnoliales; family Magnoliaceae; genus Magnolia; species Magnolia kwangsiensis. The sequence goes on along the minus strand of CM073586.1, from coordinate 46,036,934 downwards.
TCCTGCACAACCAATCCCCAATCCTAAACCGCAATACGAGATAGGTGACCCCAGCTCTTCAAATTAAATGGGACACGCTAAATCCATCACCACTCTTAGGAGTGGGAAGGTTATTGATAAAACCCTTCCAGTTAGGCCCCAAAAGCCTCAAGAACCAGAAAAGGACAACAATGATGGATCTAGTGACGCTCCACAAAAATTTGAACCGGAACCTCTAGAAAAGCCAGTTGCTCCGTTCCCCCAATGGTTGGTTGAACCAAAATGTCTCTCTAACTCTCAGGATATCCTAGAGGTGTTAAAACAAGTGAAAGTCAACATTCCTCTACTTGATGTCGTAAAACAGATACCTTCATATGCCAAATTCCTGAAAGACCTATGCACTACCAAACGACGAAAAAGTGTTCAAAAAAAGATCTCCTTGACTAAGAAAGTGAGTGTCATCCTAAAATAAGATGTGCCACAAAAATTCAAAGACCCCGGTTACCCAACCATATCATGTGTAATCGGAAACTATCGAATTGATCACGCACTTCTTGACTTAGGAGCAAGCGTCAATCTAATTCCCTACTCGGTATACCAACAGTTAGGTTTAGGTGAATTAAAACTCACTCGAACCATACTACAACTTACTGATCATTTTGTTCGTATACCAAGAGGGATAATCGAGGATGTGTTGGTCCAGGTTGATAGATTTTACTACCCTGTAGATTTTATCATCTTGGACACCGAACCCATCAATGACACGAGCACTCCGATTTCCTTCATTCTTGGTCGCCCATTCCTGTCCACTTCAAATGCAATTATCAATTGCAGGAATGGTGTCATGACTATGTCTTTTGAAAATTTAACATTGGAATCAAATATTTTTTTTAATAACGGCAGCAACTCAGAGGATGATGACGATTTCCACGATATTAACATGATTGATTCTTTTGTGGAAGATAGAATGCCTCTCACCTTATCCTATGATCCTCTAGAGATGTGCCTGGTCCACTCCCATGATCTTGATGATGATATAATTAGGGAGACGTGTGCTATGTTTGATACTGCACCGGTACTTGAAGTTAACCGTTGGAGGCCACAAATTGAAGAGTTGCCCCAAACTGATGTAGTGCCTCTACCATCTAACCTCAAGCCACCGAAGCTTGACCTAAAACCTTTGCCCTCTGATTTAAAATATATCTATTTAGGTCAAGATGAGACATACCCGGTGGTGATCTTTGCCCACCTGGAGAAAGAACAAGAGAGTATGCTCATATCTACTCTCATTGAGCATAAGGGAGCTCTTGGATGGACGATAGCTGACCTCAAAGGAATTAACCCATCGATTTTTACTCACCACATATATCTTGAGGATAATGCAAAGGCTGTTCGAAAATCACAACGAAGACTAAATCCAAATATGAAGGAAGTGGTTAAGGCCGAGGTTCTCAAACTATTGGATGTGGGCATCATATATCCCATATCTGATAGTCAATGAGTGAGTCCAACTTAGGTGGTTCCTAAGAAGTCCGGGATCACCATCGTAGCCAATGCCAATAATGAACTCATGCCGACCAGAGTTACTACTGGTTGGAGAATGTGCATTGACTACAGAAAGCTTAATACTGTCACAAGGAAAGACCACTTTCCTTTGCCCTTCATTGATCAAATCTTGGAAAGGCTAGCTGGTCATTCCTATTACTGTTTTCTTGATGGGTATTCAGGTTATAATCAGATTAAAATCGCCCCTGACCACATTTACATGTCCCTACGGCACCTTTACTTACAGAAGGATGTCATTCGGGTTATGTAATGCCCCTGCCACCTTTCAGCGATGCATGATGAGTATCTTTTCTGACATGGTGGGGAAATACTTAGAGGTCTTCATGAATAATTTCTCTATTTTTGGGTCATCTTTCAGCGAGTGCTTAGCGAGTCTTAAATGTGTATTGAAAAGATGTGAAGAAAAGAATTTGGTACTTAATTGGGAGAAGTACCATTTCATGGTTCAAAAGGGAATTGTCCTTAGACATATCATCTCTTCCAAAGGAATCGAGGTAGATAAGGCAAAGATCGACCTTATCTCTAACCTACCTCCGCCCAAGAACATCAGAGATGTGCGATCCTTCTTAGGACACGAAAGATTTTACTGATGATTCATAAAGGACTTTAGTCTCCTCTCTTGTCCTTTATGTAATCTTCTTCAAAAGGATGCACCATACGAGTGGACTGAGCAATGCCAAGAAGCTTTCACTAAGCTTAAGGGCATGTTAACTACCACACCTATCATGCAGCCACCTGACTGGAGTCTTCCTTTTGAACTTATGTGCGACGCCTCTGATTATGTTCTTGGAGCGGTTCTAGGCCAGAGAAAAGATAAGTGGCCTTACGTCATTCATTACGCTAGTAGGATTTTAAATCCTACCCAAGTGAACTACTCGACTACGAAAAAAGAACTCTTAGCTGTAGTGTTCGCTTTGGACAAATTTAGGTCCTACCTGATCGGATCCAAAATCATTATTTATACAGATCATGCGGCACTTAAGTATCTTCTTTCTAAGAATGATTCTAAGCGCCGCTTGATACGATGGATCCTTCTACTCTAAGAATTTGATTTAGAAATTAAAGATAAAGAAGGAGTAGAGAACGTAGTGGCCGATCATCTCTCTCACCTTAATACCTCTGATTCCCTTGAGGCGACCCATATCAATAACATGTTCCTTGATAAACAACTATTTAGAGTCTCCCATTCACCTTGGTTTGCTGATATTGCTAATTATCTTGCTACAGGTTCCATACCGACACACTGGATGTCACAAGATAAGAAGAAATTCTTTACCAAGGTGCGTAACTTCTTCTGGGACGATCCATATTTGTTTAAATATTGCTCAGACCAAATCTTAAGGAGATGTGTGCCAGACGATGAGCATCAGAGTGTCATCTCCTTCTGTCACTCACAGGCCTGTGGGGGTCACTTTTCTGCTAAAAAGACCATGGCTAAGATTCTGCAGTGTGGCTTTTATTGGCCCACCATGTTCAGGGACACTCATGAGTTTTGCAAGGCTTGTGAGCGTTGTCAAAAATTGGGAGCATTGTCCCATCGAAATATGATGCCTTTGAATCCCATCCTTATCATTGAAGCATTTGATTGCTGGGGCATTGATTTCATGGGACCATTCCCCCAATCCTTTAGAAATCTGTATATTTTGCTCGCTGTCGATTATGTCACTAAATGGGTCGAAGCGACTCCGTGTCGCAACAATGACCATCGCACGGTCATTAAATTCTTAAAAGAAAACATCTTATCGCGGTTCGGGACGCCTCGAGCCATCATTAGTGACGGGGGCTCACACTTCTGCAATAGACCATTTGAGAGCTTAATGAAGAAATACAGTATCTCTCATAAGGTGAGTACCCCATACCATCCACAGACAAGTGGGCAAGCTGAGATCTCCAATAGGGAGATCAAACATATCCTGGAGAAAACGGTTAACCCTGATCGTAAGGATTGGTCAATCCGATTGACCGATGCCTTATGGGCGTACCGTACTGCTTTTAAAACTCCTATTGGAACATCTCCCTTTAGACTTGTTGTAATACCCCGGATTTTGGCCAATCTGGAATTTGACGTCCTTAGGCAGTGGGTCAACTAAAACACCCGAAAAATCGCTCAGAACCCAATTCTATAGCCAAAGAAACCACTTAGGATTAATTCCTATGGAAATTAAGCGTAAGTTAGCTAGCGCAACGTTAGAGTAGCTGGAAAATAGTCCCTGATCACTTTAAATACGTTCTACAAGACCCAAATCGAGTAGAACCAATGACTCTATAATACTCTATAACCTCGGATCAAACTCTAAGCAGGTTTGTTCTCTGGACCACTTTGAAATTTTGTATTGGATCTAGACCGCGCGTCAAAAGTCCGATACCTCCTATCTTAGACCGTTAGGACCGCCCAGCTGGACTTGAAAATCATTTCAAAAATCAAGTCCAACCGATAATCACAGGCTATTTCATTGAGCCCGAACTGAAGAGAGTGCGAATAGGGACAGATTTGGAATTTAAAATTCAAATCTGGCACACGACTTGACGTGTCAGTATTAAGCGTTCTGAACGTGAGAATTCAGCCAGATTACACCCTCGGATCAGGAAAAATTTCTATTTCATATCATGAGACTTTCAGCCCTGATCTACGTGCGGTGACCGCTAAACTGAAACTGGTCGGCCACGCGCGATCTGCGAACCCTGTCGGACTGAAAACTTAATACGTGCTAGATCTGGTACGCATGAGCTTAAGTCCGATCGCATTCGGCCAGGGGACCACCAGAAAGCATCTTTTGGATCGAAATAGCCCCGAGTTGGATATGCACTAAGTGAACCTTGTACCGGAGCCTATTTTCGGCGTTATTGGGCTTATAAAAGGGGTTGAAACCCTCACTCCTCTCTCCCATCCGAATTTACAAAAATCCCTAGTTTGGGAGAGAGAAAAGCTGAGAGTTTGTGAGAGAGAGTAGGATAGATTTTTCCTGCCTTCATGCCATCTGTTGCACGTGCTTCAGCAACACATCCCAATCACCTGGCTGGTGATTCCTCCACTTTTTCAGGTATGAAATAACCCTAGAAAGTTACTGATTTGACGTTTACTAGGATTCATAGCTTGTTAGCTGACGTAACTCGTGAATTAGGTTCTCTTATCGCTGTAGACGAAGCGTATACGCTCCGTTCGAAACGATGCATCCATAAGAGATAAGGTGCGGATTTTAGACGCTTTGATTGACTGTTTCCAAAGCTTTCAATGTCATTTAATAGTAGATTATCGACGGCAACGCCGTTTGACATGTATAACATGCTGTTCGTTTCCTGTTTCGTAAATCAACGAAGAATATGAGATTTAGGAAATTTTAGTCATTTGTAGGAAGTACTGTTTTCATGCATATTTTGCTGATGTGATTGACATGGTTTATTGTCGCATTAGAATATTAGGAATGTGTGCATAATTAGTTTGGCGAAGAGATTCGCCTAATTGCGCACTTCGGGTCGACATACTATATGTAGACTTAAGTGTGTAGTGTAAGTACTTGTATAAATGTTTGTATTAGTATGTATTGAATTAAATGATGTTATGGATTAGTTTGAGATTGATTTCTCAATTAATATGCTGGTATAAATGGTTTCCTACATTTTAGCCATATGCGTGATTTCATTATATGAATGAAATGCACGTGCTTGATGATTCACTTAAGTTGTATGTTATAACATGTGCTTGATGATTTCGTTATGATTTAGTTTGAGATTGAATTCCCAATTAATTTGCTGATGGAAATGATTTCCTTTATGTTGGCGATATGCATAATTTCATTATATGTATGAAAGGCATGTATCAGGTGATTTTCTTAAGTTGTATGTTACAACATGTGTTAACATGCTCATATGGTTATATTTCATTTCCAATACTTTCACATGCTTTGCCGATGTGATTCCACATGTTTGGGACTATACTTAGTCTAGGCAGTCGGTAACTGAGCGAATTCGTGGTTAGCTTATCTTCGCCACGAACGACGCGTCGATGAACGCGAGTCGTGTTTTGGAGTTGGCGGCAGTGGTTAGGCCACATGAAGTGTTTTACGCACTTCATGTCGTTCAACTTGAGATGCGATCGTGCTAGTCGAGCCCGTCAAGTAACCCGACTGGCCATTGTATGTTCACCCTGCATGAGTCATAACTGCTTGAACCTATGGTACTGAACTTACCATTGTAAATCCTGTTAACCATGGTACCTTGATCCACGAAGACTCATGAGCCGGGCATGGTGGTATGAGACACCGTGGTCGAGCTGTCGGCCTACGCTGAGGCCACAAACCTCCCCGTAGTGACCAGTGAGCACCTAGTCTCGTGAGCAGATTATGGTGGTATGGGACACTATATTCTTGTTGTCGGCCTACACTGATCAGGCGACGAGTCCTTTGTAGTGACCGCGATCGTATTCTGAGTCTACGGGAGGCGACGACCCTTCAGTAGCAGTAGAGTACAGTATGCCTGTATTGATAAGGTGATGGGGGAGCGGAGCAACGAGTGCGTGCAACAGCCCTGTCAGCCCTTGCAGTGACCTACAAAATATACATCGTATGAGATTACTAGGAGTGACGACCCTAGACAGAATCTGTGTTGGGATTGATACAAGAGAAGTGTAACACCCTGAAAATCAGGGGTCGTGTACAAACTCACCTCCCGAGTTCCAGACCGTCACTTATGCAACAAAAATGATTATGATTCAATGTTGTCTGATTTAAAGCATTCACATGAGTAAAAGTATACCAAAACTGCAATTCATACTTCAGATCCAGTGATAAAAGCAAGCGGAAGACTAAACAATATATATATCACTGTATGGAAAAACAAAGTAAATCTCATCTGTCTCCAAAGTATGACTACATCTCTGAGTCTCATATACATATACATGAACAAAAATGTAATGTTCAAAATAGTCCCACTGAAGTCCCATCGATCCAGGTCGCCTACGAAAAGCCATCGTGATACTGCATGTACGAGAACTCGTCCTGGTCCTCGTCGATGTCTGGCTCCACCTCCTGGATCTCAGCCTCACCTGCATCTACAATAGGGTCTGGTGGGTGTTGCAAACACCATCCCGTAACGTGGGAGTGAGTGATCAACTCAGTGGAATCATAGGGCAAAGATTAGCATGTTCACAATTCAATCATGTGATAATAGTAAAGAAGAAAATCATACAATCCTAATACTGTTGTTAATGCAAGATGACATGACGTGATGTATGCCCTCACCGACGATCTCTCTCATACGGCAACATCTTACGACCGCGGCATGCCACACTCCCTAGAGTGCTCCACATCTTCCAAGCACATGCAATACTATAGTGATATGATTTTCAAGTTGTTATTAGTCCATTCAAACAGCAGGATTGGGAAACTAAGGTACTTCCCTTGTATCAATCCCAACACAGATCCTGTCTAGGGTCGTCACTCCTAGTAATCTCATACGATGTATATTTCGTAGGTCACTGCAAGGGCTGTCAGGGCTGTTGCTCGCACTCGTTGCACCGCTCCCCCATCACCTTATCAATACAGGCCTACCGTACTCTACTGCAACGGAAGGGTCGTCGCCTTCCGTGGACTCATAATACGCTCGCGGTCACTATAAAGGACTCGTCGCCTGATCAGTGTAGGCCGACAGCTAGAATATAGTGTCCCATACCACCATAATCTACTCACTAGTCTAGGTGCTCACTGGTCACTACGGGGAGGTTTGTGGCCCCAGCGTAGGCCGACAGCTCGACCACGGTGTCCCATACCACCATGCCCGGCTGATGAGTCTTCGTGGATCAAGGTACCATGGTTAACAGGGTTTTCAATGGTAAGTTCAGTACCCTACGTTCAAGCAGTTATGACTCATACAAGGTGAACATACATCGGCCAGTCGGGTTGCTTGACGGGCTCGACTAGCGCGATCGCATCTCAAGTCGAACGACATGAAGTGCGTAAAACACTTCGCGTGGCCTAACCACTGCCGCCAACTCCAAATACGAATCACGTTCATCGACGCGTCGTTCGTGGCTATGACCAGTCAGCCACGAATTCGCTCGGTTACCGACTGCCTGGACTAAGTCTAGTCCTAAACATTTATGGAATCACATCGGCAGTTTATGTAAGAGTATTGGAATTGAAATACAATCATGTGAGCATATTAACACATGTTATAACATTCAACTTAAGCAAATCTTCAAACACATACATTCCATGCATGTAATGGAATCATGCATATGGTCAACATGTAGGAAATCATTTAGGTCAGCATATTAACTGAGAAATCAATCTCAAACTACCACTTAACATCATTTAATTCAATACATAATAATACAAGCATTTATACAAACACATACACTACACACTTAAGTCTACATATAGTATGTCGACCCAAAGTGCGCAACTAGGCGAATCTCTTCGCCAAACTAATTATGCAAGCATTCCTAACTCCCTAATGCAACAACAAACTATGTCAATCACGGCAGCAAAATAAGAGTATAAACCGTACTTCCTACAAATGACTAAAATGCCCTAAATCTCATATTCTTCGTTAATTTACGAAACAGGAAACGGAGAGCATGTTGTACATGTCAAACGGTGATGCCGTCGATAATCTACTATTAAACGACATTGAAAGCGTTGTAAACCGTTAATCAAAGCATCTAAGATCCTCACCTAGTCTCTTACGGATGCGTGATTTTGAACGGAGCGTGTACGCTTCGTCTACGGCAGTAGGAGGACCTGATTTATGAAGTACGTTAGCTAACACGCTGTGAATCTAGGTAAACCCTAAATCAGCAAGTTCTAGGGTTACTTTATACCTGAAAAAGCGGAGAAATCACCAGCCAGGTGATTGGGAAGAGTTGCTGAAGCACTAGCAGTCGGTGGCTCGGAGACGGAAAAAATCCCTTCCACTCTCTCTCAAACTCTCTCTCCTTTTCTCTTCCAAAGCTAGGGTTTGCAATTTTCGGATGGGAGAGAGGAATGAGGGTTTCAACCCCTTTTATAAGCTTAAAAATGCCGGAAACAGGCTCTGGAACAAAGTTTACTTGGTGCCTATCCATTTCGGGGCTGTTTCTGTCCGAAAGTTGCTTTCTGGTGGTCCCCTGGTCGATTGCGATCGGACTTATGCTCATGCGTACCAGATACAGCACGTATTAAGTTTTCAGTCTGGTAGGGTTCGCAGATCGCATGTGGCGGACCAGTTTCAGTTCAGCGGTCACCACACGTAGATCAGGGCTGAAAGTCTCATGATATAAAATAGAAATTTTTCCTGATCCGAGGGTGTAATCAGGATGAATTCTGACGGTTAGAACGCTTAATACTGACGCGTCAAGTCGTGTGCCAGATTTGAATTTGAAATTCCAATTCTGTCCCTATTCGCGGTCTCTTCAGTCTGAGCTCAATGAAACAGTCTGTGATTATCGGTTTGACTTGATTTTCGAAATGATTGTCAAGTCCAGCTGGGCAGTTCTAACGGTCTAAGATAGGAAGTATCGGACTTTCGACGCGCGGTCTAAATCCAATACAAGAATTCAAACTGGTCTAGAGAACAAACCCGCTTAGAGTTTGATCCGAGGTTATAGAGTATTGTAGAGTTGTTTCTTCTACTCGATTTGGGTCTTGTAGAACGTATTTAAAGTGATCAGGGACTATTTTCCAGCTACTCTAGTGTTGCGCTAGCTAACTTACGCTTAATTTCCATAGAAATTAATTTTACGCGATTTCGAGTCGAGTTGGTACTCGAGCCCAAGTATGGATTTTTCACGTGCGTTACAATCTACCCCTCTTAACAAATAATTTCATCCTCGAAATTTGTACCTTTTCATACTCCTCGAGAAGTTGTGGGTAGTTCTTTCTGATCTCGGCTTCTGTCTCCCAAGTAGCCTCCTCCTAAGAGTGATGCGTCCACAATACCTTCACAAGGGGAATCACCTTGCTACGCAGTACCTGCTCCTTCCTGTCTAGGATGTGTGTCGGTCGCAGGATATAAGTAGCATCCTCTCCTAACTGCACCTGCTCCCATCTGATGATATGGAAAGGATCAGCAACGTACTTCTTCAGCATAGAAACATGAAATACGTTGTAAACGCTCGCGAGAGGCGTGGGTAAAGCCAATCGGTAAGCCACTGCTCCCACACGATCGAGGATATGGAATGGACCAATGAATCGCGGTGCTAGCTTCCCCTTCTTCCCGAACTGAAGGACTCCCTTCATAGGGGAAACTCGTAAAAACACGTGATCCCCAACTGTGAACTCTAGTGGCCTCCGTCTCGTATCGGCGTAGCTCTTCTGTCTACTCTGCGCTGTAAAAAGCCGACGTCAAATAATATCAATCTTCTCTGACGTCGCCTGCACCAACTATGGGCCAATCAAGCTACGCTCACCGACCTCTAACCAGCAATGCGGTGCTCAACAAGGTCGCCCATACAGCGCCTCATAAGGTGCCATCCCGATACTCGCCTGAAAGCTGTTGTTGTACGCAAACTCCGCATATGCAAGACAATCATCCCAACTGTCCTTGAAGTCCAATGCGCAAGCCGCAACATGTCCTCCAAGATCGGGTTCACCCGCTCTGTCTGTCGGTCTGTCTGTGGGTGGAAAGCAGTACTGAACTTCAGCTTCACACCCATAGCCTCCTGAATGCGAGTCCAGACGATAGAAGTGAACCGCGTGTCTCTGTTCGACACGATCTCCAACGGAACTCCATGCAGACGCACAATCTCTCTGATATACAATCTAGCCGGCTCGTCTGCAGAGTTCGTAACTCTGATCGGTAGGAAGTGCGCCGACTTCGTCAGACGGTCGATGATCACCCAAATGGAATCATGTCCCTTCCTCGTCTTCGGCAACCCAGAAATGAAGTCCATGGAAATGAAATCCCACTTCCACTCTGCAATCGGCATAGGCTGCAAAAGTCCAGGTGGTCGGCGATGCTCTGCCTTCACCTGCTGACAAGTGAGACAACGGGACATGAACTCAGCTATGTGGGTCTTCATACCTTCCCACCAATACGTCCTCTTCACGTCACGATACATCTTTGTGCTGCCTGGATGGATCGCGAGTCCAGTACAATGCGTAGCCTCGAGAATCTCTCGTCTCAAGTCAGGGACATCTGGAACGCATAGGCGGCCACGGTAACGTAAGCCCCCATCCATACCAACTGGCCAGTCGGCGTCAGCATCATCACTGGCTTGCTCTCGAAGCTCAGTAAGGTGCGCATCGTCCCTCTGCGCCTCGATGACTCGGTCATAGATCTGAGATCGCACCTGTACATGTGCGATGAACTCAAACGGTTCCTCTACCGTGAGTTTCTGCTCAAAGTCTTGTAAAAACTCAACCATATCCCACTCGGTAACCATCAGCGGAGCCGCAGATTCTATCCCCTTCTTGCGGCTCAACACGTCAGCCACAAGGTTCGCCTTCCCAGGATGGTAAGAGACTTCAAACTTGAAGTCCTTCAACGTCTCCATCCATCGCCGCTGCCTCATATTCAAGTCTCGCTGCGTGAATATGTACTTGAGGCTCTTGTGGTCGCAAAAGAGCTCGAACTCCTCTCCGTAGAGGTAATGTCTCCAGAGTCTCAGTGCGAATATAACGGCTGCCAACTTTGGGTCGTGTGTAGGGTAATTCTCCTCGTGCTTCCTTAATTGTCTCGAAGCATACGAAATTACCCTGTCCCTCTGCATAAGGACACAAACCAAACCAATGCTAGACGCGTCAGTGTATATAGTGTATCTAACCCCTTGCTCTGGCAATACTAGCACAGGGGCGGACGTAAGTCTGTCCTTCAGCTCTTGAAAAGCTGACTCCGCCTTGTCATTCCAGGCGAACTTCACGTCCTTCCGTGTCAACTGAGATAAGGGTCTCGCGATCTTCGAGAAGTCCTGAATGAAGTGCCGATAGTAGCCAGCGAGACCCAAGAAACTCCTCACCTTAGTGACAGAACCAGGCTGCTCCCAGTCCTGTACAGCAGCTACCTTAGACAGGTCAACTGCCATGCCATCCTTGGACACCACATGTCCCAGAAACTTCACCTCCTGCTTCCAAAAGTCGCACTTCTTGTACTGTGCAAACAACTGATGCTGTCTAAGCGTATCCAGGACCAAACGTAAGTGCTCCTCATGCTCCTCTCGACTCCTAGAGTACACCAAAATGTCGTCAATGAATACAACGACGAATCGATAGAGGAAAGGCCGAAATACCCGGTTCATCAGATCCATGAACATGGCCGGTGCGTTCATAAGACCGAACGACATCACGAGGAACTCGTAGTGGCCAAAACTGGTCCTGAATGCTGTCTTCTGCACGTCTTCATCCCTAACGCGCAGCTGATGATAACCTGACTGAAGATCAATCTTCGAGAAGTACTGCGCTCCTCTCAGCTGATCGAACAAGTCATTGATCCTGGGCAAAGGGTACTTGTTCTTCACTGTGAGCTGGTTCAGCCTGCGATAATCAATACACAACGCATCGAACCATCCTTCTTCCTCACGAACAAGATCGGTGCTCCCCAAGGAGACACGCTAGGTCGTATAAGGCCAAGCTCTAGCAGACCATCAATCTGCGTCCTCAACTACTCTATCTCACATGATGCCATGCGATACGTCGGCAGTGAGACGGGCGTAGATCCAGGAACCAGATCGATAATGAAATCGATCTCTGGACGGGGTGGTAAACCAGGGATCTTCCTGAACAGATCCCCGAACTCGGAAACAACTGGCGTATGCTCAAGTACCTAGGCACCAGCGTCGCCCAATAAAGTGGCATAGCTAAGTATGTGGAAAGGGAGATTTACCCGCACTGAAAATGTGAAGGATGCACCCTCAGGCTCGTACGCTGTGACTATACGAGTCTCGCAGGCAATCTCGGCTCTCACTGCAGTCAACCAGTCCATGCCAAGAATGACGTCGAGATAAACGAGCGAGGGATCGACGACAAGATCAAGAGTCATCGTCCTGCCTCCCAGATCAACTAAAAAACCCTCACACATCTGGGTGACATCCGAATAATCCCCATGAGCTGCAAAGACTCTCACGCTATCCATAGTGATAGTCTGTAACCCAAGACGCCTGACTACGGCACGCAATATCAAAGAAATCGTGGAACCAGTGTCCACCATCACAAGAACGGGAGTACCTCCAATATGGGTCGTGACCTCGAAGGCTGAATGCTGGAAAGTCGGCGTCGCAGCTGCCTCAGCTATCAATGCAAGAACCCGAGCCTGCTGTGGCCGGTTCGGCCGCTGTGTCAAGGGCCGTGGAGGCTGTCTGATCTGCGATACCGTAGGTCTGAAAGAAGGATGCGTAGGAGCTGACCGTATAGGCGGTGCTGATATCGCCTGTGGAGGTAAACGGTCAATCTTCTGCTGCGGTGAGAACTCACTGTCCCGCATCCTAGAAAAGCAGCTCTGTGCCAAGTGGCCTGACCTCCCACAGTATGTACATGTCAAATCAGGGCGTCGAAACGGTGGTACAGGCTCCGTAGTCCTAGTAGGAGGATCAATGTGAGGCCTCTTGCCCGCGAGGGGCCTGTCCTGCATGTCTGGTCGCAGCCTAGAAGCAACCGGGCCACGAGATCATGCAAGTCGATCCACATCCTGCTTTGCCCGCATGGACATGTGAATAAACTCCGCATATGAAGGAATGGTCACACAGCACATCTTCGACCGAATGTCCGGTCGCAAACCCTCCAAAAAGCGCCGTATGCGCATCTGCTCATCAGCCAAAATCGTCGGGACGTATCTGCCCAACTCCGTGAACCGATGCTCATACTCTGTAACTGTCATAGCTGCCTGTCTGAGACGGAGAAACTCATTCTCCCTGTCGTGCCTGTAAGTCTGGGAATAATACTTCTCATGGAAGCGGAACTCAAATGCTTCCCACGTCCATACATAGTCGGCGGCAACAGTCCGCAGTACGCTATCCCACCACATGCTGGCCTCTCTCTCAAACAGGAATGTAGCTAGCTCTACCTGCTCGGCCTCTGTGCAATGAAGCATCCACAAAATCTTTGACACACGGTCGAGCCAGTACTCAGCTTCCTCGGGTCTGTGAGAACCCGTGAAAGTGGGAGGCCGCAAACGCTGAAATCGCTCCAATAGGCTCCGTGTATCGGCGGGATTCCCCGCAGGGTAAGCAGGCGGCGCAGGATGAGTCATGTCCTCATCCCGGGCGTATGTATAGGCATCCTCAGCTGGATGCGCAGGTGGTGGAGGTGGAGTAGATGGAGCCGCACCCCCACCCTGGGCTAATGTCCCCACGATGGTAGTCAGAAGCTGCTGCTGCTGCAGCATCATAGCCATCATCTGCTCAAATCTATCGGGAGGTAGAGCAGGCTGTGGCGGATGCTGTGTGGAAGTAGATGCGCGATATGGCTCTCTGACTGATGGCGTAAATGGCGATGGTCCAACTGTAGGACCAGCGGCAGGCTGAGACTATCGAACTGCCTCAGGAATCGGGCCTAAAGTAGGGTCCGCATGGGTGCCAGACTGCAAAGGAGTCTGATCCATATGCTCAGTCAATGCAAGCCGAACCGTGCTCCGCGTAACCTTAGGCGGCATTCCCTATATTCAAAATAGGGCGCAACCTTGTCAGTCTCATTAGCACAAATACACCGCAATCATTCACATAAGGAGTCAAAGGCATTCCATGCATTTCAATTAATCAAAATTGTCACAATACAAGGGATATATCCTTATAAGCATCATGACGAGAAATACATGGGAATTAAGACAGTTAAGCAACAGCAACATAAGCAAAGCACTAGCCCTAACAGGCTTACACTCATAAAGCAGGAAATGACTAACTACTGACAACTATATCAAAGGTCGCATCGCTAATCTGAGTCTAGGGATGGAGGAGGAGCACCCATATCCTGTAAGCAACACAGGATCGCCTTCAAGGTGCAAGTCACCTTGCCAAATTTCTTCTTTGTAACGGCCTTGGCATCCGCGACTTCTGCACGAAGTTCTTGAACTTCCCTTCGCAAGGCGGTCTGACTCTCCTCCATCCGAGCAATGCGATCGTCGATAGTAGCCTGTGCAGAAGGAGGAGAGCTCTCATCTGTATCCTGAGCCTCCTCTTCTGCCTCTCGTGAGCTTCTTCCTGAACCTCTGCTCTAGGTTCTTCTTCGCTTTGATCTTCCTCATCATCAAAGTCATCCTCACTATCCTTTTCAAGTTGATTTTCACGGTATTGTGACCCAATCTTCATCTTGACCATTGTCGACTCATCAATACGATGAATCGAGACTGGCATTTCTGGCCCAAGTCTGTAAGCAAACTCGAGGGCGATTTTGCAAACCAGTCAGCCAAAAGGAAGTGATTCGGATATTCTTCTTGACTTGGCTATGAGGACTATCTGCCGTAAGATGAAGGTGGCCACACATACGTTCTCTCCCTGGGCCACCAGATATAAGAAATCGACCATAAGGCGTGTACATTCAATGCGGTTCGTCGACCTAGGATAAACATTGTACGTACAGATATGGTGCAGCAGGAGAAAATCCTCAGACATATACGTCGCCTTGAGGCTATTATTAGGCTACCATGGAACCAACTTACCGCACAGAAACCTGGTGCGGCGATCTCGTTCACGTCTAGTCCTCAGATTCTTCTCACTAGGATGCACATCACCAAGAGGCACGTTGAGAAGTCACGCAATCAACCAAACATCGATCGTAGCCATCCGATCTCTACCAAAAGGGATTTTGAACTATAAAGGTTCCAAGGTAGGATTCTGGATACTAGCGTAGAAGGCACGAACGGTGCTCACATTAGCACGAGCGCGAGCTTCAAAGATCGGACCCCAATGCGCAGCTTCAATGCGTTCGAACAATAGATATTCGCCGACTGGTCATCCATCTACGTCTGCCTCAAATAACACTTTACGATCAGTGTATTGGCCATGAGGCATCTCTGATAAAATTGCTCGCCCAAGGTGTGCATGGGGATCCAAATCCCGCTTTGTACGGCACTCCAGGACTGCAGCTGGACATGCGACGGCGCTTGAATTTGCGGTACCACCCCACGGTCTTCTCGATTGAGCAGGGCGGCTCGGCCCAGCCTCGTCTGTTACGGTTTTCCTCTTACCCATCAAAGATATGATGGATGAGAGTGATAAAAGGCCTAAAATGGCTTCCACGAAAGCCATGGAAAATGGTGAAAATGCGGAGAAGTGGTTGTCCAATATGGAAAAAGGAAATCTAGGCATCGTAGAGGGATGCTTCAAGCTTCTCAGGAGTGTATTTTCAGGGAGAAATGAAAATAAAAAAGTGGAATGGAGCACCTCACGATTTCAGCTCGATTTGGGGGTTTTTGGAGCTCCAAATGACGAAATCTTCAAGAGGAAGGGCTGCTAACTCTAGAGAAGTGATGGATGATGGTCAGTTTTGGCCAAGGAGGGACCTAGGAGTGATTTGGAATGCCAAAATTTAGAAATGGCTGCTGGAAAACGAAAATAGGGCTAAGGGGAGGGCTGTTTGTGAAGGAGATGCACATTTTAGGGGTTTTCATGGGACGGGAGCTATATGGGGAGGGTATGCACCTCATTTAAGGGCGTGCACCCAAAAATCAGATCAAAGGGGCCCACCTATACGGCGATGCATCGCCGGATCGGCGATGGCATCGCCGACCGGTGATGCATCCGGTTGGTGGGGCCGGATGGGTTCGATCCCCCATGGTCCAAGGACCCCAAACAAGTATGGTCCGACCCCTGGTTCATTGTATTTTGACCTATATGAGCCCAAACATGTGTTCGGGGCTTTCCGGGATAACTCCGCAATCCTGAATACCAAACCCTATGATGCAGCATATGAATTTGGGGTAGAAGGAGCTAGTACATCCATCTAGATCATTAGTTTCTAAAGACAGTGAAGTTAGAATGGCCTTATGGCCAATTTTCATAAAATTTTACTATTCACTGTACAATTTTGTGAAAGTACTAATTTGTGTTATTTTCACATTAGGTTTGATGCCTAATATGAAATGGATAAGAAATAAATGAAGATTGGAGTGTTTAGAGGAAGAATTTTGAAGATTTTTGGCGAAACGAGGTTTTTAAGCCCTGGCGATTGATTACAGGAGTCGTGGTCATCCCACGGTCCAAGGATTCACTTTTACGGTTTAAAACCGCTCATAGAACGTCTCAACCTGACTTTCTATGGCTTAGAAGCTATTCGGGTTGCTTTACGTGACCCGAGATGCGTTACAGACTCGATCTTGCGATCGATTCTAATAGACTTCGCCTATCGACGAATCTGCGATCCTAGAAGTGTTTCTAGACCCTTATCGCACCCACCTAAGTCAAAGGAAGTGACAACGTACGTCATGAGACCATAACCCAGGCCCAGTATACTCTTATTCATGCTCTGATACCAACTTGTAACACCCTGAAAATCGGGGGTCGTGTACAAACTCAACTCCCGAGTTCCAGACCGTCACTTATGCAACAAAAATGATTATGATTCAATGTTATCTGATTTAAAGCATTCACATGAGTAAAAGTATACCAAAACTGCAATTCATACTTCAGATCCAGTGATAAAAGCAAGCGGAAGACTAAACAATATATATATCACTGTATGGAAAAACAAAGTAAATCTCATCTGTCTCCAAAGTATGACTACATCTCTGAGTCTCATATACATATACATGAACAAAAATGTAATGTTCAAAATAGTCCCACTGAAGTCCCATCGATCCAGGTCGCCTACGAAAAGCCATCGTGATACTGCATGTACGAGAACTCGTCCTGGTCCTCGTCGATGTCTGGCTCCACCTCCTGGATCTCAGCCTCACCTGCATCTACAATAGGGTCTGGTGGGTGTTGCAAACACTATCCCGTAACGTGGGAGTGAGTGATCAACTCAGTGGAATCATAGGGCAAAGATTAGCATGTTCACAATTCAATCATGTGATAATAGTAAAGAAGAAAATCATACAATCCTAATACTGTTGTTAATGCAAGATGACATGACGTGATGTATGCCCTCACCGACGATCTCTCTCATACGGCAACATCTTACGACCGCGGCATGCCACACTCCCTAGAGTGCTCCACATCTTCCAAGCACATGCAATACTATAGTGATATGATTTTCAAGTTGTTATTAGTCCATTCAAACAGCAGGATTGGGAAACTAAGGTACTTCCCTTGTATCAATCCCAACACAGATCCTGTCTAGGGTCGTCACTCCTAGTAATCTCATACGATGTATATTTCGTAGGTCACTGCAAGGGCTGTCAGGGCTGTTGCTCGCACTCGTTGCACCGCTCCCCCATCACCTTATCAATACAGGCCTACCGTACTCTACTGCAACGGAAGGGTCGTCGCCTTCCGTGGACTCATAATACGCTCGCGGTCACTATAAAGGACTCGTCGCCTGATCAGTGTAGGCCGACAGCTAGAATATAGTGTCCCATACCACCATAATCTACTCACTAGTCTAGGTGCTCACTGGTCACTACGGGGAGGTTTGTGGCCCCAGCGTAGGCCGACAGCTCGACCACGGTGTCCCATACCACCATGCCCGGCTGATGAGTCTTCGTGGATCAAGGTACCATGGTTAACAGGGTTTTTAATGGTAAGTTCAGTACCCTACGTTCAAGCAGTTATGACTCATACAAGGTGAACATACATCGGCCAGTCGGGTTGCTTGACGGGCTCGACTAGCGCGATCGCATCTCAAGTCGAACGACATGAAGTGCGTAAAACACTTCGCGTGGCCTAACCACTGCCGCCAACTCCAAACACGAATCACGTTCATCGACGCGTCATTCGTGGCAATGACCAGTCAGCCACGAATTCGCTCGGTTACCGACTGCCTGGACTATGTCTAGTCCCAAACATTTATGGAATCACATCGGCAGTTTATGTAAGAGTATTGGAATTAAAATACAATCATGTGAGCATGTTAACACATGTTATAACATTCAACTTAAGAAAATCTTCAAACACATACATTCCATGCATGTAATGGAATCATGCATATGGTCAACATGTAGGAAATCATTTAGGTCAGCATATTAACTGAGAAATCAATCTCAAACTACCACATAACATCATTTAATTCAATACATACTAATACAAGCATTTATACAAACACATACACTACACACTTAAGTCTACATATAGTATGTCGACCCAAAGTGCGCAACTAGGCGAATCTCTTCGCCAAACTAATTATGCAAGCATTCCTAACTCCCTAATGCAACAACAAACCATGTCAATCACGTCAGAAAAATATGAGTATAAACCGTACTTCCTACAAATGACTAAAATGCCCTAAATCTCATATTCTTCGTTAATTTACGAAACAGGAAACGGAGAGCATGTTGTACATGTCAAACGGAAATTCCGTCGATAATCTATTATTAAACAACATTGAAAGCATTGTAAACCGTCAATCAAAGCGTCTAAGATCCTCACCTAGTCTCTTACGGATGCGTGATTTTGAACGGAGCGTGTACGCTTCGTCTACGGTAGTAGGAGGACTTGATTTATGAAGTACGTTAGCTAACACGCTGTGAATCTAGGTAAACCCTAAATCAGAAAGTTCTAGGGTTATTTTATACCTGAAAAAGTGGAGAAATCAACAGCCAGGTGATTGGGAAGAGTTGTTGAAGCACTAGCAGTCGGTGGCTCGAAGACGGGAAAAATCCCTTCCACTCTCTCTCTCAAACTCTCTCTCCTTTTCTCTCTCCCAAAGCTAGGGTTTGCAATTTTCGGATGGGAGAGAGGAATGAGGGTTTCAACCCCTTTTATAAGCTTAAAAATGCCAGAAACAGGCTCCGGAATGAAGTTTACTTGGTGCCTATCCATTTCGGGGTTGTTTCGGTCCGAAAGTTACTTTCTGGTGGTCCCCTGGTCGATTGCGATCGGACTTAAGCTCATGCGTACCAGATACAACACGTATTAAGTTTTCAGTCTGGTAGGGTTCGCAGATCACACGTGGCGGACCAGTTTCAGTTCAGCGGTCACCGCACGTAGATCAGGGCTGAAAGTCTCATGATATAAAATAGAAATTTTTTCTGATCCGAGGGTGTAATCTGGATGAATTCTGACGGTCAGAACGCTTAATACTGACGCGTCAAGTCGTGTGCCAGATTTGAATTTGAAATTTCAATTCTGTCCCTATTCGCGGTCTCTTCAGTCCGAGCTCAATGAAACAGTCTGTGATTATCGGTTTGACTTGATTTTTGAAATGATTGTCAAGTCCAGCTGGGCGGTTCTAACGGTCTAAGATAGGAAGTATCGGACTTTCGACGCGCGGTCTAAATCCAATATAAGAATTCAAAGTGGTCCAGAGAACAAACCCACTTAGAGTTTGATCCGAGGTTATAGAGTATTGTAGAGTTGTTTGTTCTACTCGATTTGGGTCTTGTAGAACGTATTTAAAGTGATCAGGGACTATTTTCTAGCTACTCTAGCGTTGCGCTAGCTAACTTACGCTTAATTTCCATAGAAATTAATTTTACGCGATTTCGGGTCGAGTTGGTACTCGAGCCCAAGTATGGATTTTTCACGGGTGTTACAGGAAGTACCTTAGTTTCCCAATCCTGCTGTTTGAATGGACTAATAACAACTCAGAAATTATATCACCATAACATTGCATGTGCCTGGAAGATGTGGAGCACTTGAGGGACGATTGCATGCCGCGGTCGTAAGATGGTGTCGTATGAGGGAGATCGTCGGTGAGGGCATACATCACGTCATGTCATATTGCATTACCAACAGTATTAGGATTGTCTGATTTACTTCTTTACTATTATCGCATGATTGATTTAAGAACATGTAAATCTTTGCTCTATTATTTCACTGAGTTAGCTACTCATTCCCACGTTACGGGATGGTGTTTGCAACACCCACCAGACCCTATTGTAGATGCAGGTGATGCTGAGATCCAGGAGGCAGATCCAGACTTCGAAGAGGATCAAGATGAGTTCTCGTACATGCAGTATCATGATGGCTTTGCTTAGGCGAACTAGGTTGACGGGACTTCAGTGGGACTATTTTGAACATTTGATTTTGTTCATGTACATGTATATGAGACTTAGTGATGTATTCATACTTTAGTGACAGTCGAGATTTACTTTATTTTTTTCATACAGTGATATATATATTGTTTAGTCTTCCGCTTGCTTTTATCACTGGATCTGGAGTATGAATTACAATTTTGGTATACTTTTACTCATGTGAATGCTTTAACTCAGACAACATTGAATCATAATCATTTTTGTTGCATAAGTGATGGTCTGGAACTCGGGAGTTGAGTTTATACACGACCCCCGATTTTCAGGGTGTTACACTTGTCTATGGGAAGGCTTGTCACTTGCCCGTGGAATTGAAACGTAAAGCATACTGGGTGATCAAAAATCTAAATTTCAATCTGGACAACGCTGGCTCGCTACGCAAACTTCAATTAAATGAACTTGAAGAAATCCGAAACGATGCGTACGAAAACTCAAGAATTTACAAGGACAAGATGAAGGCGTTTCATGACCAACATATTCTACGGAAATCATTCATGCCAGGTCATAGAGTCCTTTTGTACGATTCTCTACTATATCTTTTTTCGGATAAACTGCGATCTCTTTGGACTGGCCCTTACATTGTTGTCACTGCTTATCCTCATGGGGCCGTCGAGATAAGAGATCCCGACAATGGCAAGGAGTTTAAAGTCAATGGACATCGATTAAAACCATTTGTCGAGAAATTTGATTCAGAGGAGATGTCCATGCCTCTGATTGCTCCTGTTTCCAGGACTGATCTCCTAGTCTGATGGAGGAATAGGTAGGTTTCTCGCTTTCATAGGACTAGGATAGTTTGCTTTATTTTTCTGGCTGAAGACGGTAAATTTAGCGCTCCTGGGAGGCAACCCAGCTTTTTATTCCATTTCATTTTTTTTAGTTAGTTCGTTTAATGTTTGTGGGTAACATTACTGTAAACCCTCACGAGACTACAACTCGTCCACTAGGGGTATTCTAGGGGTTTAAAGGCTTGTTGCATATGCTAAATGCAATCGAGAGCACCTGTGAAAGTGGTATAGGTAGGATTTTATTTTTATTATTTTTGTTTTACTTTCTCTCTCGTACTAACTTGCTCTCTCCCAACGATCTCTTGAAAAATCTCTCTCGATTCGTTATCCAGGTACTATCCTCCCATCACTTCTCATTTACTTTCGTTGTCCCATGTGCATTGCATGTTATATCTTTTACATTGAGGACAATGTAGATTTTAGGTTGGGGGTGGGAGATTAGGTTTCCTAATCAGTGTTTTCTTGGTCTTGAGCAAAAATTGTAAAAAAATTTAAAATTTTCTGAAAATTCCTGTGAATTCGAAGTGATTTTGACAGATATCCCTAATTTAGATTTTCAAGATACGTGATGTTGGTAATGTATGACTCTTGAATTCAGTTATCTATTAGATTTCACAATTAAGTTAGAATTATCAATCCATGATTAGAGGTTTTAAACATTGATTGAATCATGATTTCAGGACACGTCTTGCTTACACATTAATATTTCAGTTCCATATCGAAGGATTAACTTGGTAATCACTGAGCATGAAAGGAACCAGCCTGAAATATCTTGCCATCAGGGTATAAAAATTGAAAAGGTTGGGCAATTAATCTTCACCATGGGTTTGCTCCCTGTAGGTGTGGATTCGATTCCCCACGGTTAATAGTTGGAAAGAGTTGGGTGACTAGTTTCACCGTAGGTTTGCTCCCTATAGGTGAGAATTTGATTCCCCTCTTGACATTCTTTTAATAATAAAAAAGAAAAAACTAAAAAAATCAAAAGACGATCTTTGAGGCAAGTGTTGGTTATTATGAATGCTCTTGTTGATTACCAATGATATCCTGAGAATAAAGAATTGAATCTTAATGTTGATGAGTCGAGAGTACACTATACGCTCATGGATCTTAATGTTTAGAAATTTTCTAATTAGTGGATTAATATTTTGAACTAGACTAGGAAGTTTACCATGCACTCGAGTCTAGGAGAAAGTAATGCCCAACATTCATGAATCTTGGAATCCTGGTATCTGAATTGTTTTTCAAAATATCACTCGAGTTCTTAGAAATTGTGTTATAATTCTCAACTTATTTTTCGTATACCTTGCTCGGGACTAGCAAGATGCTGGTTGGGGGTTGTGTTGAGGGTCAAATATTGCATATCAGACCTCATTTATTGCCTAGATTTATGAAAAATTTACTGTTTAATGGCTCGTTTTAACCGTGTTTGTGCTGCAAGGTGTAATTACGAACTTAAACTGAAAATGGGTACTAAAAGCGTGTATTTGATGCTCTGATGACACCAAAGGCAAGGGATGGACTCCTGGGGACCAAGCTCAACGCCAAGGATCCAAGCAAACTGAGAAACTGAAGCTTAAGAGGCTCGAAATTGGTCCAAAATGCAAGATCACAAGGTTCTCACCATCAGTTCAGCTCGTAACTTCATACGTAGCCGGAGGACCATAAATTAACCGCACACATCGAATTTCAGTCGTTCAATCCCTGTGGAAGTGACCCAGTGGGCAGATCAGTTCATAAATCAGTAATGTGAGGCCCACCTGATATCTGGATCTGCTTCACTTTTGGTCTCAACGTCTAAAAAGATATGATAAAATAGATGGACAGAGAAGATTTCTCACAAACATTTTCGTGGGATCCAGACATGCAGTGCCTGCGCAAGGTGCATAAGTGCACCGGGCGTGCACCAGAAAATCTGCTGACTGACTCTTCCTCTCAACGCGTAAAAACGCAATAGCGTTAATGCCGTCGAACACTGATCTGCACAGTGGGCCCCTCTCATCAACTAGTTCGATGATTCGAACCGTTTACTGGTCTCAGGAGGTGTCCACGATTCTCACCTAGGTGGAATTTTGGTCCCATGAAATCATCCACACACTCCGAGGTGATTCAACGCAAGACCGACGGTGGAGTGAAAAATCTAGTGGACCACACCGATTCTAATTAAAAACCAACGTTTCCTGACTTATTTTCTATTGGGAATCAAATGGACGGCGTGGATTTATCATCAAAACCTGATCGATGCCCCCACTGAGGTCCAGCGTAACGTGTACGCAGGCCCTGTTCGCAGGCGTTCACAAAATTCGACTGCTGTGGGCCCCATTGCGTTCGTGATTACTATCGGATCGATGATCCGATCCGTTCAGAAGATGCACAGGTGGGTCTTCACCCCAACCAAGGAGCCGGAACTGAGCAAGGGACAGTTAGCCATCCTAAAAACTCAGTCACCCGCAAGGCAGTTTTTGTTCCTGCGCAAACACAAACAACAGCTGTACACATTCCTCTTCACCGTCCACTGACTGCATCATGTATATAAAGAAGACGTGAGAGAGAGTTAGGCATCATTCACGGCTGAGGCTTGGGACGTGGGAAGCCAAAAAGAGTAAGGGAGAGAGAGAGGGTTTGGTTGGTGGTTCTATTTTCTTCTCTATTCTTCTCAATTTTTAATTATTTTCTTTTAAGATGTTCAGCCCATCTATGTGTGGCTAAACCTCTTAGCTAGGAAGTGAAGCTTATAGCGTGATGGGAGAACCCTGTGCTTGTGCCTTTTGTTTAAACTGAATTGATGTTAATCTTAGTTGAATTTATGGAAATATTTTTTTAGTCTTTAATGGTCTGTTGTGACTGAAATTACAGTGGGTCTGCAATGGCTTTGAATATTTCTTTTTCCTTTTGATGTTTATGACGCCAGGAAGCCTTGTTGTTCACCATAGTCTCCTGGGCATGGTTGGATGACAGTACCCTTCCTAACTTTCGTAGCATGTGATTGGTTGGTAATTAGTTTAATTCTATTGTTTGCCATAGTCTCTTGGGCATGGTTTGGTGATGGAATCCATTCTAATTCATATACCTTTCATCGCTTTGAAAACTGGATCAATGGCAGTTCAGTAATTTTCATGATTTTTTATGCAAGTATAAGATCTCCCTGATCTCTGCAAGTGGATCCTCTGAATCCCTAGTTTCCTTACCTCTGATTTCTCCTATAAGTTTTAGATTAATAGTTTACCATTATTCCTCAATTTATAATTCAATTCAGATTTCATCTCATTCTAGTTCTATTTCCAGTTAGTTTTAGATAACGTACAGATATCAGTCCCTTGGGATTCGACCTTGGTCTTACCGAGTTATTACTACATCACAACCCTGCACTTGGGGAGTGAACAATCCACACCATCCATTGGATTCCTCTCAGGATTTTAACCGTGAATGGTGAGTTTTGATCATCTGATGATGTGGCCCATTGAGACAATCAAGCTGAAATAACAGTCGAACGATCTCTTTGTGATCGATGTAACGATTATGAGGAAGTACATGGCCATGGAAGATCAACATGGTTTTGATGGGTTTTTCTCCCTCTAACTGATGAACGATTCAGATGCACCTTTCACTCCATGATGGAGGCCCACAACGAATAGACAGAGCCTCTGTTTCGCAACAGAGTCGACGCACATCGACTCTGTGAAACGTGATGGCCCACTTATTGAAATTAAGTGGAAAATCCACTCCGTACATTGGACTCAGGGTAAAAAACCATACAGGAAGGACCATCTTTAGAGTGAAATCAGCGTGGCCCACGAAATTGTTTACCCCGCCGTCTATTTCATGTTTAATGGCTGAGATTCTACAACAGCTTGCATGGACATAAAAGGACACCTAGGCAATGGTAATGCCCACCCTCTGGAGTGAATGAACGGCTCAGATCATTCAATGAAGCAGTGAGTGGGCCCCACCACACAAAAATGGTGAATGCAGTGAAGATGCTGTGGCCATTTTCTGAATTGGAGAAGAAAGAGTTGGTCAGCACATGCTGACCGACTTTGAGAAATTCTGTGCACGGCTTGTGCACTTGTGCACCATGTACATGCAATGTACATGTGGGCTCCAGCATGATGTTCGTGAGAAATCTGATCCATTCATCCGCATTTTCAGCTCATCTAACGCGTTGAAACCGTATTTGAAGCATATCCAGATATTAAGTGGGCCCCAAATCAGGATTTTGGGGGCTAATCTATCAGTTTCGCCATTTCCACATGGATCCAGGAGCTAAAATTTTATGTGTATGGCTAACTTGTGACCCTAAGGCTACATATAAAGTTTCAACCCAAATGGATGGTGGCAACCCTGTGATCTTACATTCTGGGAGACTTTTTAGGCCCGTTTAATATGAGCGGCCTGATTCCTTCGAATCCTAGTTACATTTCAAGGGACTGCTCTATATTTTAAGGAAGAATGTCTAGAAGGATACTCTCAGAACTTATCTTAATGGTCAGATCAAGGGTTTCAAGCCCGCACAACCCCTATCTCGTTGAAGACTGGTTGATCAATTCGACATTCCTTCTAAGTCCTAGGAGATGACTGAAGCAACTGTCAAAATGCTACCAAAATTTTTATTTATCTTCTCTTTCATTCATTACATTACATTAATTGTACTTTATTTTCAGAATCAAGGGAATCCGAAGGATGTAAATGAACTTAGAATAAATGAGATCAATGTTCTCTCATTAGATTCTTTGTTATCATTGAATAAATCCTCCAAACCGAATGCATTTCTTTCCTGTCAAAATAGAGGGAAGAGTGGGAGGTGTTGAAGAAGGAGAGGGAGGAGTTGAGAAGGAAGAAAGAGAAGCTCAATGAGAGGGAAGATTTGCTGAAAGAGAAGGAAGTGTTAAAGATGGAGAGAGAAGATTTGAATAAGAGAGCATAATTGAAGGCAGAGAAGGAATTATTTTTTAAAGAGAAAGAGGAGTTGAAAAAGTAGATGTGTGAGTTTTTAAGAGAAGGAATATTTAACGGAGAAGGAAGAGATGAATAAAGAGAAGGAAGATTTTTGTAGACAGAGGGGAAAATTTTTAAAGGAGCCTGAGGAGTTGAAGAAGAAAAAGGAAGCAAAGGATATGGAAGAGAAAGAACAGGGGAATGGAGAGTTGGAGATTCAACCGTATACTATAGCCAAGCATACTGTATTGGAGAAAGCACTCATTTCTCATCTTTTTATTGAAAGAGATCTAAAAGGGCCCTGAAGCCATCTTATTATATGGTTTCTCCATTTTTGTCCCTGTCTTCAATTGATACAATCCCTAGTGTGGTGACTGGATCTATGGAAACCATAAATTTTGCTAGTTCTTCAATACCATTATAGACCCAGATGGATCCATTCAGGATGCTATCAGCGAATGAATTGAAAGAACTAGAGAGCTGGTATGAAGCAAATAAGGAGACGATATCAGCTAGTTGGTTCAAATCCATATGCGGGAAAGATGAATGGGTTGATAGTGTGGTAAGCATTCATAATATATAGTTTTTATACATTTATTTACATATATTTATCTCTTATATTCGATTATGACTGAATCATATTATTCTATTGATTAGGTTATTGACAAATACATTAATTTCCTTGAGGAAAGGCAGTCTGAAATTTCAACAGCATATCCTCAAGATTGCAAGTTCTGTCCCACTTATTTTACGGTAAATGTTTACATCGGATTGTCGTTAATCTATTTTTCTTTTTCATTTTTTAATTGTATTAATCTTAATTATTTTTATAATCACAATGTCTTGAAGCAAGTATGCCAATTCTGAAAACATATCGAGACTCAAATTGTGGCTCAGATCATGCAAAATTACAAGGCGAGATGGGCACTGTCTACACAATTGTTAGGCAACAGGAAAATCAATATGCCAAGGCCATTTGGTGCTATGAACGGGAAATGTATTCATTACAAATTGTGGGATCCCGTTCTTTTGCAACATTGCTCATGTGCAGCACACATGTCCTAACTCCCACCTTTGATAGACCATACAATGCACCCTAGTGCACATAGAAAACTCACCCAAGTTATTTGTTCTAGATGATCTTGAAACCTCTATCATGTGGACCGTGTCGTCATTGCGATCACAATGGTGAAAACCATGCATCAATCCAACGCTCCGTTAGTGAGATATGACCCATCGAATGTAAGGCCCAAATTATGTATCCAGTAACATCGACAACCTTTATTATGCTAGGCCTATTGGACTTAAACCCATTTGGGTCTAAAGCCCATGTTTAGAATATGGAAATTACCAACAAATAAGACAATTGATACATGAAAAAATAAGAAGCTAACACATATAAGACAACCACTATAAGATAAATTTGAAGTTTATCCCAAAACTCATCATTAGCTCTCTCCCCCTGCGTTAGAAACTAATCATGGCTCATGTCCCCTCATCCTATACATACATCCAATGCACGTCTTGATTTGTGCCACATCACTTCAAACAACTAATTACAACACTCCACTTCATCATCCATCATGCATCACCTACAACTCACAACCCTTATCCATCCATTAGCCAATGCATGTATAGATTTCTTCCACCTTAGCCAATGCATGCTTAGCACCATCCACCTCATCCATCCACTACCCATATCATAAATCACCTTTCACCTCACTTTTAGCACCAATAAGATCCCCAAAACTTGCCACATCATCTTGCCACCTCAACCCCCAATTCCCTATATAAGAGTACGAGCTCTCTTGCACTTATTCTTTTCCTATAATTAGAAAAATTCTGAGATTTTTAGAGAGAGTGAGAGAGAGTGGGTCCAAGGTGTAGCCTACCATTAAGCAAAGAGGGAGTGGACCACACATCATCATCCAACTATCCATCCCTTGAGGTGAGTCTACACCCCTCCTCCCATCCTCCTCATTCTCCTCTTTCTTCCTATTTTTATTTTCTTGATATGTGTGGGCCCCACCGGTGTGGAGTTCTTGTGTGCATGTATTTATGGCTATGGTGGTCAGAAAAGTGGCCCATATCAGTATTGTCCACCATGATGAACAATATATCCATACCCTTCACATGTAATCTCGTTTTTGTATCTGGACAGTAACTTGTAAAATTCGTATAAAATCAACTATGCTAAGATCGGAGTTTAAACTTGGAAATACTATTAACCATAATATGAACTAACTTTGAAGTTTAAATTTTGTAGTCATCCAACAGTCCAATCATCCGTAACATCAAGTTTACTTGGCTGTTGTCCAGTAGCGCATGTAGCATTCCAATTTACCTAAAATGGACCCATTTTTAATTTCTTTAATGAATGTATTAAAAATATATGTTCCATTAGATTCCTAGAAAATTGAACTAGATTTTCAATGGTATATAATAAGCCTTAATCGGAGTTCGGACGATTGAGATCTTGGCCTTACACGAAAGATGTATTTGGGGGCTTGTTATGACCATTTTTGTGTGGTCGATACCCATGATTCCAACGATTAGATGCATTTGATATTTTTTCTTGACTTACTTGAGATAGTAAATAATCATATATATGGTCCCTATGATTAGATTCTTTCATGATAAAATTTAAAAAATTCTGAACCAATAGATACTTCCGTAAGGATAACTCTTAAATTATTTTGTATGGTCCAGATGGATCCAAGGCTCGGTATGGTTGGAAACCTATATACAACCTAAATAATGTATTAGTTAACCATCCATTAGATTAGATTTTCCCATAGAGAATATGAGCATAGAGATTTGATCAATATATTTCATGTGCTACTAGATGTGTATGTTGGATATATGTTATACATAACATTCATCCACTTATTGACCAACTTGGGTGTGGGTTCACTTGTGATTTATGAATTTTATTAGCTCATCCAATTTGGAAACCCATGTATATTTTTGTGTGTATTTTATCTATGGCTTGCTAGCTTGTGGGCTGTAACACCCCGAATTTTTGCCAACCTCGAGTTAGACGTCCTTAGGCAATGGGTCAACCATAACACCTTGATTACTTCTCATAACTCAATTCCAAAGCCAAAGAAATCATTTAGAATTAAATTCTTTAGAAAGTTAACGTGACTTAACTAGTGTTAAACTAGATTACCTGTGAAATTAGAACCAACCACCTTAAATACGATCTGTAAGACCCAAAACCTCTAGAATTGTTAACGCTATGTTACCCTAAAATTTAGGAACAATCTCTAAACCCGGTTGCTCTCGGGAGCACTTTGTAACTTCGTATCGGACCTAGACCGTACTTCGAAAGTTTGATAGCGATGAACTTAGACCATTATGACTGCCTAGTTGGACTTGACTATCACCTCGAAAATCAAGCCCAAACAATGTCCTGAAACCATTTCCTTGAGTCCGGAGTGAAGAGTGTGAGAAAGTGTAGATTTTAGAGAAATTAAATATGATTTTAAGTAATCTGAGATGTGTCGCTTCCGTGACTTTTCTAAGCGTTCTGACCATTGGTTTTTGCCCCAAATTCACCCTCGGATCAGGAAAGGTGGCCCATACATGTCAAAGTACTTGTGGCCCTGATCGAGTTTCGGTGACTGTTGAATTGAAACTGGTCCGCCATGGACGATCTGGGAACCCATCAGACTGAAAACTTACTTTTCTTAAGATCCAATATTAGTGAGCTTAAGTCCGACCGCATTTGATAAGAGGACCTCCAGAAGTGCTCCGTTGGATCAGAAAGAGCCTGATTTGGTTATAACCTAAGTATACCTTGGCCATAGGGCTATTTCTATCACTTTTGGGCTTATAAAAAGGCCTTAAACCCTCATTCTCAAATCCCATACGAATTCTAAACCTTAGCTAAATCAAGAGAGAGAAAAGAGAGAGAAAGTAAGAGAGAACCTGTTGTTCCTTCTTGGGATTCTTCCCAGTTCTTCTACAAATCAAATCCATCGTCTCTAAATCATTTTTTCGGTGATTCTAATTCCATCCTTGGGTAAGTTAATCAAACCCTAACTGGTTTCTAGCTTAGAATAGTTTAAGTGATGTTTTAGCTAACCTGTTTCATGCCTTAGGTAGCCTATCTGCCGTTAACGAAGACTTATCGTCTGAATCATATCTATTACGTATTTTTTGGTTTAAGGTGCGGACTATATACGTTTAGGCTATGGTTTTCAAGACTTTCAATGTCAGTTAATGATTTATACCTGATGTGGATACTATTTCACATATATAAAGTGTTGTCCGTTTCGTTTTTCAGTTATACATTAACTATGTTAAATATATGGTATTCCTCGTATTTGTAGAAAATACCGTATACATATGAAATTCAGATTTGTGCTTGCCATGATTAATTGCTATCTATGTATGTTAGATGCATGTGTATCAACTTCTGGGTGAACGGATTAGCCTAAAACATGTTTTATCAACATACGTTGCGTATATTATATTGTGTAGTCTAAGTGATTGTGAAAATGATTAATGAGTATAGAATTCGCCTTCGTGCTCGCCATAACTAACTGTCATGGATATATGATTGTTGTATAGGCGATAACCCTTTGACGAGAGGATTGGCCCTAATACATATGATAAACTTATATATATCACATATTATGGAATGTGTAGGTTAAGTGTTTCTAAAAATGTTTGAATGAGTTAGTAGTTAATCAGGTGTACGTATATGCGTGTTGAGATATGCTTCTCAACCACATTGTCTATGTGTATGACTTCCTCCATGTATTTTATATTACATATGTGTGGATTCATGTTTAAGTTGTATTCCATAACATGAAGAAACAAAGCCGTGAAGGGTGATGGGGGAGTGGTGTAACGATTCCGTGAACAGCCCTGTTAGCCCTAAAGCGGACAATGTCAGACCTTTGATTGTATAATTTGAAATATGATTCATTTACTACTTTGACTATATCATCGGATAACATGTCATAATTGAATGTGATTGTGGTTATTGTATAGTCCAGGTAATCGGTAACCGTCTTTAAACTGGTGGTTGAGGTTGTTTTCACCACGCAAGATGTGTTCGACGAACCCAAGTCATACTTGGGATGTTCGACAGTGGTTAGGCCACACGGAATGCTTATACATTCCATGTCGTTCAACTCAAATTGCACTTGGTCTAGTTGAGCTTATCAACTAACCCGATTGACCAATGTATGTTCACCATGTTTGGTCGCTACTGTTTGAATGTAAGGCACTAAACTTACTAGTGAAAATCCCATTAACCTTGGTACCATGATTCCCTAAGACTCATGAGCCGGACATGGTGGTATGGGACACCGTGGTCGAGCTGTCGGCCTAGCTGGGATGACGAGCCTCTCCGTAGTGACTAGTGAGCACCCTACTCTCGTGAGCCGATTATAGTGGTATGGGACACTATATTCGTGTTGTCGGCCTACATTGATTGGTGACAAGCCCTCTGTAGTGACCTCGAGTATATCCTGACACTGCATAAGGGCGACGAGTCTTGTTGCAGTATTTAGGATATAACTAGACCTGTATTGATTGGTGACGAGCCCTTTACAGCGGTCTAGAACCGTATCATCGTATGAGATTTCCTAGGACTGACGACCCTATAATGGATCAATGTTTAGGAATTGGTATAAGGGAGGTGTCTTAACTTTTCAATCTTGCTGTATGAAAAGGACTAATAAGAACTTGGTAATCATACTCATGACATCGCACTGCATGTGTCATTGGTGTTGGTGTGAGAGCACAGTGGTAGTGATTCATGCCGCAATCATTAGACGTTGTCGCAAGATGGACTTTGTGGTGAGGGCATGCATCATTATTTCATATCATTCTCACATTAACAAGAGTATCTAGGACATGTTTGATTGTACTGCTTTATCATTACTGCTTGATTGAATTGATAGCATGTTAACCTTTGCTGTATAGTTCCACTGAGTTGATCACTCACTCCCACGTTACAGGACGGTGTTTGCAACACCAACCAGTCCTTATTTTAGTTTCAGATAGTGGTAATGCTGGTGAAGTAGAGCTGGTCTTTTATGATGATGAGGAGGATTTCTCCTATATGCAGTTCTTAAGTGGGTTCATGTGAACAATGCCCTGATTTACTGGGATTCAGGGCTATGTTGTTAGTAATTTATCACTTTTTGATATATGTATTTTGAGTCACGACTTGTAATTATGACCTGACAGAGCATACATATCTTAGGGACTTATGTTGATTTATATATGTATTTCAGTCTTTCGCTCATGTTTTCAGACTATCCCTGAATTATGTTTGTTGTTTTGGCTTAATCTACCTCATGTTTTATGCACTAATGCCGATAATATTCATCCATCATAAAAAATGCTGCATAAGTGATGCGTTGGAATTCAGGAGTAGAGTTTATGCTCGACCCCTGATTTTCAGGGTGTTACAAGATGGTATTAGAGCATGATCTGGATTAAACTGGACCTGGGTTATGGTTACACACCGCACGCTAACCCCAATTTAAGTAGGAGAGTGCGAGAACAATCTAGAAACAGGTTTAGGACTCCCAGTTTTGGTTGTTGGCGAAAGCTTACTGAAAATGATCACTGAGATCGAGTTCGTGCACACTCCTGATCACACACGACGACCCCAAATCACTTTTAGACCGTCAATTGACGGGTTTAGATCATATTCCAATCCATTTCAGCTGTTAAAAATTGGTAAATATCAATATGCATCAGCTTTGTTCCGAATCGACCCGAATCGAGTCAAACCTGAGTAAGGGCCCAATCAGGGCTATTTTAGAGGAACCCAGGGTGGGAGCCACATCTTTTTGGACCCGGGGAGGGAGGAGGTGAGGAGGACCTCGCCGGCTGGGCCAGCGACCGGCAGGCTCAGATGGGTCGGGCCGTCTGGCCGACCGTGTTTAGTGACTTTTGGACCCCACTGGTCCATGGATCGATGATTAAAACCCTCCCAATCACTTACTTCCTTCACAAACTCCACCCGCAAGCTCCCCCTTTTCTTCAAAACAGCCCCTATCTCCCTCAAATTGCCCTTTCAATCCCTTTTTTCCTCATTTTCCTTCAGGCCATACATCCTTCCACTGTTCTCAGAAATACTCATCTTTCAACCCCTTCATTTCCTTTGATCTGAGCTCCTACACCCCCCATTTAAGTCTCAAATTTGTGTAAACCCACCACCCACCCTATTTGTCATTTTTTAAATCTTTATATCTCCTCCATTTGAGCCTTTACACCCTCTGTTGAGGCTTAACTCCGTGGAGACCCAAATTTCCCATCCCATTCTTCTTATTTACCTCCTTTTCCATGGCTCTTTTTGAGTTAGTTATAGCCATCTTCTCGATCTCTCCGCTTCTACCGACGGGCAAGACTAAATACAGTAGCTTAGTCCATAAACAGTGACCATCTAATGCTAGGACATCTAGAGTTTTGTACCTAGAGTTAGTACTCCTAGATTTTGAAAGATCTGACGGTTTAGGAAAGCTAGTAAATTATATGTGAAGTGCTCGAGTGCAGTTAAATTCAAATTCGGGCAACAGACAGTTAGGAATTAGATCCTGAATCACAGATCATTCTGGCTTACATATGGACTTAGAAAGTTAGTTTGCCTGTTAACATATTTTATGTCCAAATTCATTACGTACTAATAATGTATAGATTATCTTATAGTATTAAAATGTACATGATTAAAGAGGGCAAGTCGGGACTGTAGTAAAAGTCTTTCTTTCGTAGAATTAGGCATCTTGCCACCATACTCACACCCCTCCCTGGAATCAACCACAATAGAGATTAGGCTCATTTCTATAACCATAGGTACCAATGCCATAGTACACATCATCAATGAAAGGGAGACCAATGTATTGAGAGATTATTTCCCATTCCATGTCAATGATAGTTTCTAAATTATACCTCGTTCCGACATACGGATCAAGACATAATTCTTGAGCCTTGAGAGTATAAATAAGTTTTTAAGGGGGGTAGAACTTTATGAGTCCAATCTAGTTAGGTCAGCTAATACAATAATTAGATCAGAGTGGCGCAGCGAAAGCGTGGTTGGCCCCATGCCCCACTGGCCCAGGATCGAAGAAATTGATTCAGGTTATACGTAAGGTTAGATCAGTAAATAGGATTTGAACCTTCCTTAAAATGTCAATACTGAAGTCTTTATAGGGAAACAATTAGGGCTTAAGTGTTGAACCCATTCATATTAAATCATAGGCCTAAAAGTGAAAGCGAGCGAAGGTCAGTGTATCCGTAAACCTACTTGTTAAATATGAACATAATAAAAGCCTTGGTTGACTCTATACGATTAAAAACCCTTTAAGCTGATCTATTAAAGTGTTTATTAATCCCTACCTTGGCCATAGATTTAGATGAGAACTCTCCTAGATCAAGACCCAAAGCACAACCTTATAAATAGGAACTATGAACCTTTCAGTGATAGGCATTCCCTAAGCTTTTAGAGTGATCGAACTACAGAGTTACTGAAATGTATAAATGCGAAACATTCGCGGCTTGACCCAATTCTCAATCTTGGCAGACTACCAATGGACTCACTGCTTGACCGGGCAGAAGACCAGGATCCACCAGGATTAGGAAGGGATACAACGTTATCTACCCTGCCCAGGCAGACATTCGACATATCGGGATCAAGCCCATTACAACCGTATCTCCGTATTGGTCGACCATTAAACATATTTTTAGGAAAAAGGAATAATAGAATCTTTACTCATTACCTATAGCCCATTTTAGGGATGAAAATATTTTTTAAGGGGGTAGATTATAACACGCTGAATTTTTGCCAACCTGGAGTTAGACGTCCTTAGGCAATGGGTCAACCATAACACCTTGGTAACTTCTCATAACTCAACTCCAAAGCCAAAGAAATCATTTAGAACTAATTTTTTTAGAAAGTTAACGTGACTTAACTAGCGCTAAACTAGATTACCTGTGAAATTAGCACTAACCACTTTAAATATGATCTGTAAAATCTAAAACCTCTAGAATTGTTAACGCTATGTTACCCTAAAATCCAGGATCAATCTCTAAACCCGGTTGCTCTTTGGAGCACTTTGTAACTTTGTATCGGACTTAAACCACATGTCAAAAGTCTGATAGCGATGAGCTTAGACCATTATGACCGCCTAGTTGGACTTGACTATCACCTCAAAAATCAAGCCCAAACGATGTCCTGAGACCATTTCATTGAGTCCGGAGTAAAGAGTGTGAGAAAGTGTAGATTTTAAAGAAATTAAATATGATTTTAAGTAATTTAAGACGTGTCGCTTGTGCGTCTTTTCTAAGCATTCTGACCATTAGTTTTTGCCCCAAATTTACCCTCAGATCAGGAAAGGTGGCCCATACATGTCAAAGTACTTGTGGCCCTGATCGAGTTTCGATGACCGTTGAATTGAAACTGGTTCGACACGGATGATCTTGAAACCCGATCGGACTGAAAACCTAACTTGCTTAAGATCCAATATTAGTGAGCTTAAGTCTGACCGCATTTGATAAGAGGATCTCCAGAAGTGCTCCGTTGGATCAGAAAGAGCCTGATTTGGTTATAACCTAAGTATACCTTGGCCCTAGGGATATTTTCGTCACTTTTGGGCTTATAAAAAGGCCTTAAACCCTCATTCTCAAATCCCATACGAATTCTAAACCTTAGCCAAATCAAGAGAGAAAGTAAGAGAGAACCTGTTGTTCCTTCTTGGGATTCTTCCCAGTTCTTCTACACATCAAATCCATCGTCTCTGAATCATTTTCTCAGTGATTCTAATTCCATCCTTGGGTAAGTTAATCAAACCGTAACCTGTTTCTAGCTTAGAATAGCTTAAGTGATGTTTTAGCTAACCTGTTTCATGCCTTAGGTAGCCTATCCGCCGTTGACGAAGACTTATCATTTGAATCATATCTATTATGCATTTTCTGGTTTAAGGTGCGGACTATATACGTTTAGGTTCTGGTTTTCAAGACTTTCAATGTCAGTTAATGATTTATACATGATGTGGATGCTATTTCACATGTATAAAGTGTTGTCCGTTTCATTTTTCAGTTATGCGTTAACTATGTTGAATATATGGTATTCTTCGTATTTGTAGAAAATATTGTATACGTATGAAATTCGAATTTGTGCTTGCCATGATTAATTATAATCTATGTATGCTAGATGCATGTGTATCAACTTCTGGATGAACGGACTAGCCTAATACATGTTTTATCAACATACGTTGTGTATATTATATTCTGTAGTCTAAGTGATTGTGAAAATGACTAAATGAGTATAGAATTCGCTTTCGTGCTCGCCATAACTAACTGTCATGGATATATGATTGTTGTATAGGCGATAACCCTTTGACGAGAGGATTGGCCCTAATACGTATGATAAAATTATGTATATCACATATGATGGAATGTGTAGGGTAAGTGTTTGTAAAAATGTTTGAATGAGTTAGTAGTTAGTCAGGTGTACCTGTATGCGTGTTGAGATATGCTTCTCAACCGCCTTGTCTATGTGTATGACTTCCTCCATGCATTTTATATTACATATGTGTGGATTCATGTTTAAGTTGTATTCCATAACATGCAGAAACAAAGTCGCGAAGGGTGATGGGGGAGTGATGTAAAGATTTCGTGCAATAACCCTGACAGCCCTAAAGCAGACAATGTCGGACCTTTGATTGTATAATTTGAAATATGATCCATTTACTAATTTGACTATATCATCGGATAAGATGTCATAATTGAATGTGATTGGGGCTATTGTATAGTCTAGGTAATCGGTAACAGTCTTTAAACTGGTGGTTGAGGTTGTTTTCGCCACGCAGGATGTGTTCGACAAACCTGAGTCGTACTTGGGATGTTCGATAGTGGTTAGGCCACATGGAGTGCTTATACATTTCATGTCGTTCAACTCAAAGTGCGCTTGGCCTAGTTGAGCTTATCGACTAATCCGATTGACCGATGTATGTTCACCATGTTTGGTCACTACTGTTTGAATCTAAGGCACTGAACTTACTAGTGAAAATCCTGTTAACCTTGGTACCGTGATCCCCTAAGACTCATGAGCGGGACATGGTGGTATGGGACACTGTAGTCGAGCTTTCGACCTACGCTGGGGCGACAAGCTTCCCCGTAGTGACCAGTGAGCACCCTACTCTCGTGAGCCAATTATGGTGGTATGGAATACTATATTCGTGCTGTCAGTCTACATTGATTGGTGATGAGCCCTCTGTAGTGACCTCGAGTACATCCTGACACAGCATAAGGGCGACGAGTCTTGTTGCAGTATTTAGGATATAACTAGACCTGTATTGATTGGTGACGAGCCCTTTACAGCGGTCTAGAACTGTATCATTGTATGAGATTTCCTAGGACTGACGACCCTTGAATGGATCAATGTTTAGGAATTGGTATAAGGGAGGTGTCTTAGCTTCCCAATCCTGCTGTATGAAAAGGACTAATAAGAACTTTGTAATCATACTCATGACATCGTACTGCATGTGCCATTGGCGTTGGTATGAGAGCACAGTGGTAGTGATTCATGCCGCGATTGTTAGACGTTGTCGCAAGAGGGAGTTTATGGTGAGGGCATGCATCATTATTTTATATCATTCTCGCATTAACAAGAGTATCTAGGACATGTTTGATTGTACTGCTTTATATTACTGCTTGATTGAATTGATAACATGTTAACCTTTGCTGTATAGTTCCACTGAGTTGATCACTCACTCCCACGTTATGGGACGGTGTTTGCAACACCAACCAGTCCCTGTTTTAGTTTCAGATGGTGGTAATGCTGGCGAGGTAGAGCCGGTCTTTTATGATGATGAGGAGAATTTCTCCAATATGCAGTTCTCAGGCGGGTTCATGTGAACAATTCCCTGATTTATGGGGATTTAGGGCTATGTTAGTAGTGATTTATCACTTTTTGATATATATTTTTTGAGTCATGACTTGTAATTATGACCTGGCAGAGCATACATATCTTCGGGACTTATGTTGATTTATATATGTATTTCAGTCTTCCACTCATGTTTTTAGACTGTTCCTGAATTATATTTGTTGTTTTGGCTTAATCTACCTCATGTTTTATGCTCTAATGTCGATAACATTCATCCATCATAAAAAATGCTGCATAAGTGATGCGTTGGAACTCGGGAGTGGAGTTTATGCTTGACCCCCGATTTTCAAGGTGTTACATGGGCCCTACTTGCCATTGGATCTATTTCATTTCCTTTGCACTTTCTGTTTGTTGAAAATTTCTAAGTACTTAACTGTATTGCATGTAGGCCTCTTTGACACCTTGTAGTGGGCCCCACACTCTGTAGTTAAGGGTCCACATTGGGGGATGTTTAATCCTTATATAAGTGAGCTAAGATGTCTCACTTTTTTATCAGGACTGATCCCTAAGTTTTTTTAAATTAGGCCCTAAGTTGTGACAGACCCCATTGTTAAAAATTGTCTGATTATTTGTATTTTATACCAACTTTAGGCCTCTATAGTGGACCACACGCTGGAGATATGAGTAGCCACCACTTGGAACCTTTAACCTATACCAATGAATAAATAAATAATATTTTAATCGGGCTAAATCAGACCCCACATGATCAGGGAGTGGAACCCAAAATGTGGTCAGGCATGGTTGTGCAGAAATTTAAAATACCTATGTTTGGCCCTATACCAAATATTATGTGTGCACAACTAGTTGGTCCTAGATTATAATTTTTGAAGTACATATATAGTACAACCAAGTGAACCTAATGGGACAATGAAAGGTAATCTCTTTTGATCATCAGACGTACTCAAGATCGGGCTAAAATTAATTCTGCATTATATTTCCTGCACAGTTTCTCCAAGTACCTATGTTTAGACCATCACCGTAAATTGTACTCACCCAACCAATGAGGCCTGCCTTATAATTTATAAATCTCATACATATAACTACCAAGTGTTTATTTTCTTTCACCATATGCAGGTCCCATGTGATCGTGAATTTGACTCTAAAACGACCTAGAACCAACCCTGTGCCAAAAGTCTGTTTTACATAGAATTTATGTGAGGCCACGTCGGTAGGGTTCACCACCTTCCCAAAGAATTTAATACAACACCTAAACTCTGAAAAATAACTCTTAGATATTGTTGGGCTTAAAAACCTTAAGTGGACCATCTAGTATGGGCTATCTTCTATAGGCCTTACCTTTCATGTAATGAGGTCCACCTGGTATATTTTATAAATGGGTGTTGCATAACTTGTAAAATATTTAGTGGACAGATCTTGTTGTCTAAATGTTCTTTGAAGACACAGGTGGTCTTAGGCCCATCTAAATGATGCAACCCTAAGGCCCAAGCGGGCTCAACACTAATGGAAATCGTTGGGGAATGAGAAACTCACAATGGTGACCTTCCTTGAGCTTGTTGGGTAGGCTTATTACTTACTAGGCAGCATGCCTTTCATACTACCTTTAGTCAAGTGAACCACGGTTAGAGAGACCTATTTTACAATGCATAAACTGGATAATTGGGCTTTTTCTTGGTTTGTTGTGTAAGTGGCTAGTGGGCCTAATATGATATATGACATGAAAGATGTTATCATGTTATCCTTCATGTTTGAGATTGTGCATTATTTCTAGTTGGTGGAATTGTGGGGCCCACTTAGTTGTGGAACTAGATCCACACCATTGAAAGCATTGTGGTTAGACATTTATGTCCTTGGGTTAGCTTATTGATTCACTAAGTGGGACTCACACTTGACCTATACGACCCCATGCCTTGGATGTAGTTCAAGTCTAGTGTGGAAGTCACACTAGGCAGGACGCACCTAGTGATGGGTGAGATGATGATACATGTATGGTAACATGATAATGATGATTGTGAGTTGTTGGTTGAAATGATAGATATGATTTAATGGATGGTGAATTAGAGCGTATGCATCGATGATGGATGAGTAATTATTTATAACATTTATGACATTTCTTATGTTTAATCATGAAGTGAAAATGATCTCATGGTAATGATGATATATATATATATATATATATATATATATATATATATATATATATATATATATATATATATATATCCATGATGACAAAACATGCTAGTTGACTACCATGCTTGATATCCAAGTGATAATAATGCACGTATTGATTGTCATGATGATATTGTGGATAAGATAACTATGTTTTACTTGATGCATAAATGATGATAAATATATGATGTCGGTGAATGTAAGGATAACCTTATGCATGACAGACAACTAATTCCCAAGGCATGAATGATAATGATGAATGATGTCCATGATATTGATGATGCCTGTGAATCCTTACATGATGTGTGTTTTATGCACATGCTTGCATGATGTAGGTTGTGATGATGAATTTGATGATGAATGATGTTATGATAGCAATGATGCATGACAGAACCTGTGTACCACCATAACCTATGCACCTTATGTATGTACATACTATGTGAGCCCTGTTGGCCATTTGTTAAGTATTCACAAGAGGTACAGGGCCTCAGTGTGTTATTGAAGACACATATATATGGACCCTCATGTCACATTGGCTATTCTTATGTTTAGGTCGATTATTATTTTTACTGATAGTCATGCTAGTGTACCTAGTCTAGTAGGACACACAGAGAATATGCTAAGTATGGCATCACGATACATGCCCATACGCATCGTTTGCATACTTATTATGAGTGATTGGTCATAACATGTACCATTGGGCTAATTTTTATGGAACTCCTTGAGAGATGGAGTTGCCCACATGAGCGCGCGGTACGCGCAGGTTTGATGTATGACTAGATGGTATGATTCATGCATCTTACATTTTATGACATGATCGCTTAGCGCCCTAGCGAAATCAGGGTTGTGTTATCCACAGGCTTATCGTGGATGGTCAGATGGGACACCAAAAATGTTTAAGATTCAACATATGGGCACTTTAGATTCCATGGGTGAAAGTTTCTAAACTCCGTGGCCAAGGGTTGCTTCAATGTCTAAACAGAGTGGATGCATGAGCGTACGAGGGCCAAATACCAGTAGGTCACGTCTCTCATTATATCGTGGTTAGTTGGAAGGGGGTGTGGCCTTACAGCTTGTAATACCACATACTATCATCCCGACTATACACTCTAGCTTTTTCATTTCTTTTACATTACATACTGCATTACATCCTCTACATATGACATATCGTTTCTTTTGCATTGCATATTACATTGCATCCTTTGCATATGTATCCTAAGTATATGACATTTGGCTACGTAGGCCTTGCATCTCATAGCCTTGGTATGGTCGACAGCATTCATGCCTTGCATCGCATAGCCTTGGTATGACCAACAACATTCATGCCTTGCATCACATAGTCTTGGTATGACTAATAGATAACACTCATGGAATTGTCAGTATTTTCGCTTACTCTAATAGCGGATGATGAAGGATTTTGTCCCACTCTTATGTAAGGATGGTGGATTACCCATATGTGGTATGTTCATGATCTTGGTGGAGATGTATCATGTGTTGTGGAGATGTACTCACAGAAAGGAGGATGTTCAGTATTTGACTAATGCATTCATTCATCCCGACTCCACACGCCAGTTCTGCCATTGCCCTTCTATCATATGCTATATAGTAGAAAATGGAATTTGATTATCTTGTTCATGGTGATTGGTTAT
The DNA here is from genome assembly GCA_037074715.1 of Magnolia kwangsiensis. NCBI lineage: Eukaryota > Viridiplantae > Streptophyta > Magnoliopsida > Magnoliales > Magnoliaceae > Magnolia > Magnolia kwangsiensis. Next base: position 45,994,950 of record CM073586.1, on the reverse strand, counting down.
TTTAATGATTCATGGTCGCTCGTTGAGTACATGCCTATTATTGATGTCATGAACATGATAACCTGTGTAGTTGTACGACATGATTAATTAATAAAAAAATTCACACTAAAAATCCTCCTTATAGGACCCCAGGATCGGAATCTGGCATATAGGTGTCGGGAGTTGAGAATGGGATACTACAGATGTTGTCAGTGCCAGATTCGGTGATCGAGAATTTTGTGAGCCTGGTTTTCGAGTTTGGGATGTGACACAAATCACTAACACTAGTTGTAACGTATTCTATCATGTCTTTAATGTTATATTATTTTTTCAAACATGGACAGGTTTATGTACATGTGAACCATGAAAATTGTTATTGGTTTTTTATGGTCATTTATCCAAGAAAATAAGAGATTGTTGTTATCGATAGTTTAAATACGAATGCACTCATGAAGTACAAGCAAAAGATTAAAATGATGACCGAGGGGCTCCTCATTCTCTTCCATGGCACCAGAGACATGACTACACTTAAAAGGAAGGTATGGACCACCAAAGAAGAGAAACTGGTACCGAAGCAAACCAATGGTTATGATTGTGGTTATTTGTAATGAAATTCATCAATATATTGTGCAACAGTCGCACCTTGGTGGGAACAAATATGTAAAAATTCACTCCAGATTGGAGGAATTCAATAGCATATGATTGTTTGAGTGTTACCTACAAATGATATTTGTTGTAGGTATGGGAGACAAAGGAAAATTTTGTGAAATGTTGTATTATGTTTAGCATTTGATATTTTCTGTAGAATTTATATTAAAGGAAAATTTATATTGAATGAAAATTTGAAAGATTGAATGTGAATTTTGAGGATCGTTGATTTTTGTGTTTGCCTCTCTCAATTCATGTTAACCTTGTTGAATTTCGTGTTTTCCTTGCTCAATTTCCTTTGAGGCTCTTGAATTTCATGTTTGGCTCGCTGAATTTCATGTTTGCCTCACTTAATTTCATGTTTGAGGCTCATTGAATTTCATGTTTGCTTCACTGAATTTCATATTAGTCTCGCTTAATTTCCTTTGAGGCTCATTAAATTTCATGTTTGCCTTGCTAAATTTCATGTTAGCCTCTTTGAATTTCATGTTCGACTCACTCAATTTCCTTTAAGGCTCATTGAATTTCATGTTAGCCTCACTCAATTTCCTTTAAGGCTCGTTGAATTTCATGTTTGCCTCACTCAATTTCATGTTAGCCTCACTGAATTTCATGTTTGCCTTGTTCGATTTCCTTTGATGCTCGTTGAATTTCATGTTTGCCTTGCTGAATTTCATGTTTACCTCACTCAATTTCTTTCAAGGATCATTGAATTTCATGTTTTCCTTACTCAATTTCATGTTAGCCTCGTTGAATTTCATGTTTGCCTCACTCAATTTCCTTTGAGGCTCGTTGAATTTCATGTTTGCCTCGATGAATTTCATGTTAGCCTCGTTTAATTTCATGTTTTCTTCGCTTTATTTCCTTTTAGCCTTGCTAAATTTCAAGTTAGCCTTGCTTAATTTCCTTTGAGACTCATTGAATTTCATGTTTGCCTCACTCAATTTCCTTTGAGGCTTGTTGAATTTCATGTTTGCCTCGCTCAATTTCATGTTAGCCTTGCTCAATTTCATGTTAGCCTCGTTGAATTTCATGTTTACCTCACTTAATTTCCTTTGAGGCTCATTGAATTACATGTTTGCCTCGCTCAATTTCCTATGTATTTGATCCGATCGAGGCAGCCTTAACCATATCATTAACGGTTAATAGTGGATCGTCTCAGTATGGATCATGAGATTAAAACACAAACATCAAACTTAGTAATCGTTCAAGCATCTTATGGAAATCTCACTAATATTCACAATTTATGGACATAATTTGTAATATATGTAAATTATCATGCAATTTTCAAATCAACAAGTAGAAATCCTAATCTAATGCATAATGTATGATAAGTGGTAACAAAAAAAAGGTCTGCACCCTTTCCTACCTCATCCTACTTGGACCTGCATCTAGGGATGTCGTTTTTGGGAAAGGTTGTCGACCAATTGCATGAGCAAGATGTGTTTGTAAGGATTGGATGGAGTCCATTACAAAACCTACACGTAAAAGCGAGATTCATAACATTACCCCTAGTTGTTGTTGTAGAAGTGTCGTGGAAGTTATGATAGGTTGAGAGGAAGAGGGGCAACCTCTTTCAAGAAGCCACACCCTCATTCTTTCTCATCCTTTCCTTCCTTTCTCTCCTTTTCTTCCTGGTCCAGGGTTATAAATTCGAATTGGAATAAAGGGGGTGAAATTAGAAAGTTATTTATAATGCACCTTTATCTATCATACCTACCCTAAAAGAGGTCATCTAATGGGTCGATCGTGACTTATGTGAATTGTCCACACCTCTCATTTGTTAGGCTCGTTAAGCTCATGGCAGTAGCAAAAACATGAGGCAGATCCAAAGCTCAAGTGGACCACACGAAAGCAAAATAGTGGGAATCAAAAGCCCACCATTAAAAACTGCTTTGGCCTTTAAAGGTTTAAGATGAAGCTGATATTTATGTTTTCCTCTTAACCATGACTGTTTCACCCTATGAACGGGTTAGATTATAATAATACAACATCGGGGGCCCAATTTAGAAAATTAAATTAATATTGAAATTTATACAAGTATAATGAAATTTATATAAGTAAAATCAATTTCCTAACGATTGCATCGAGATCCAATCGAGGACATCTTCGATGGAATCGAACATGGTTCGATTTCATCGAAAACAAGTCCATATAGTACATTAACAAACTGAATTTGATGTTGGGTATTGTCAATTGCATCAAATGCAATTCGATGACATCGAAACTTATGTGTCAATGGAATCGAACACATTTTGATCAAATCGACCTTGGGCTTATTTTCACCAAATCCAAAATACTCCAAGTGATTCTCGATGTAATTGAAACTTCTTTAATAACATCGAGAGTAAATTATCGATTCTGATAAGTGCTATATTGGAAATCTAGCACCCAGATTTGTCAAATTTTGTTGTGCCAACCCATTTAGAATTTGTATCGTGTTTTGATAAGTTGGAAAGATCATCTTCATGCATTTTAAGTTGTCCATGTCATCGTCGAACTTTTCTACATATTCAAGTTGAAGAATGTTGACAAAGTTCAAGACTATAAGCTCAAGTACAAGAACAGAAGTTCGAAGCTCAAGCTAAAGTTCAAGATCACTACCTTAAGCCTAGCTCAAGTTCAAGACTTCAAGGACAAGCTCATGTACTTCAAGTAATCGAAAGCGATCGATGTTTCGATGTTTCAAACTCATAATCAAGGTATGAATGACACTAGATTGACCATAGGTTAGGTCATATTTATTGCATATTGAATTTGGGTCATTATATATGTTTATAAGCTTTTCTTTGACTAGTCTTAGTCATTGTTCGACCAGTCCAAGCACCAGCTCGACCAGTTCAAAGAATTTCTTGACAAGTCCAAGATTTGTTGAGAATTTTTGGTTGTGACTTAGACTAGTCGTGGACACTGCTCGACCAGTCGAGTGTAGAGTCTCGACCAGTCATGCAGTGCTCGACTCGAAGTCCAGCAAGCTTTTCTGGTCCCACGTGACCAGTTGAGCAAGTCGCTCGACCAGTCAAGTAACAGATTTATTTTATCACGCCAGAAATTTTAAAAATTGGTTAGTGCTTCGACCAATCGAACCGACCCTTAGACTAGTCAAGGGAACGAAATTTTTACCAATAAATAGAGGACGAATCTTAGAATTTTTCATTCATTCCAGCCTAATTAAGCCATCACTCTGAGAGATAAGTTTCTGCAAATTGTGAAGTTATAACTTATTCATTTTAGATTCTATATATAGCTATTTGTGTTTGATTTTATGATATCTATTCAACTCTATTGTATTAAAAAGGGGAATTGTGATTTACCCTTTTGAGATCAAAATCAAATCAAGTTAGCCCCAAGTTGATTTAATTTAAAAATCATTTAGACTTAGAACCCTTTCATTTGTGAGATTGGACATTGAATATCAACGTCTACATCGAATTGGTTTTATCGGGCTACATCGGAATCTTCAGATAAGTATTTTATTTGTTACATTTTTCGTTTGTGAGATTTAGCCAGGAAAAACTCATTGTGGGGTTTATTATAATTGTGTAAGCCCATTTGAAAGACACAATTGTGAAGGTTTAAAGGTGAACCTTGGAAAACCTTATTTTATAGTGAAAGCCAATATCCCGTGGGTGTGGATATTGAGAGTAGAGTAGTTGTGTAAGACCCTGTCCATTTCGTACGATTTTTCTATGCCTATGTGCATGACGATTGATGCCCTTAGCCAAACTTGGACTAGTCGTGCATTGTGCATACCCAGCTGACTAGAAGCCTAAGGCTTCGAAACTGATTTCATATCGACCGCCCCATCACCGCGATCACGTAGGTACCACTTGTGCGTTGGTACGACGCTCCTCCGTTAGTGAGGTACGTTGTGTATCATGTGCGCATGACACCATATACTCCATTCCACACATGTGCACAACACATGCCATGCACACATGCACATTCCACAAATGGGTGAGAGAATCTTTACCCATGTGTGTGATGTCACCCTACTTTGTCATCCCACTCTCATGTGCTCCCCAAAGTCAACTTCTCTCCATTCCATACCTTATGCATGACATCATCATACCATGTCATCCCATGCCCCTTCAATCCACCATTAATTCTTAATCATGCACAATTTCCCATAATCCTAGCCTAAGCTAACATTAATCACATTAGCCTAACCAAATTAAATTTTTATCCATTTCTTTACAAATACCCCTCCATCTCTTAGTTAACATTTTCACCATGTCCTACAATAAGGGGAGAGAGAGAGAGAGAGAGAGAGAGAAGAGTGATCTTGGTGGGCCATCAACTCCATCAATCTCATCCCTTCCATCCATCTCAACCATCTATCTTGATCATCAAGGTGAGTACACCCCCCTCACTTGTCTTTGGAATGTTTTATTTACTTTGGAGTGTGATGTTGAAGTGATGATGATGATGTAGGACCCATTAATGGTATGGCCCATTATGATATATCATTACACACATATAGATGGTGGGATGAAACAAATATTAGCTTGATCTGAAGCATGTGTGGGAGCCACTAGCCATGGGCCCACCGTGATTTATACTAACCATCATACATGCGTATATGGTCACAAGGATGTGGATGAAGAAAAAAAAACATAAATACCAGCTTATCAGGACCAAGGCCCACTACGATGTCATGACACAAATCCAAACTGTCCAAGCAATGGTCCATTGGGCTGGCCAAACTCACACACACACACCAATTCACACACGTGCACACAAATAATAATAATAATAAATAATTTTTTTTATAATAAGGGACGATATTGTTGCCAGCGTCCCTGCTAGTTGATTAAAGGGAGGAGTGTGGGGCCCACAACAGGCCCCACCATGATGTAAGTATCTGATCCACACCATTCATCCTATTTTTCGAATCATTTTAGGCGTTGAGCCGAAAATTGAAGTCGATCCAAATCTCTGGCGGGCCACATTATACAAACAGTGGTAAAAGATGATATGTACTAATAAAATCTGTTAGAGCCCACTTAATGTTTCTATTCGCCAAAACATACTGAATATTGGACTCGTTAGACTTATCTCGAGTTGGAGAACCTCGTAGATGGAGTAGATTGTCCAGATGTAGGCCCCACCTATGAAAGACCATAAAAAAATAGCAGCTAGACACTGTTGTTGCCAACGTCCAGAGGACGCTACAACAAGCAGCATCTTGCTGCTTTGTAATAAGGTGGGGATCGTGGGTCCCAGCCATAGGCCCCACCATGATGCATGTCGAACATCAGCACTAAGCATTTGATGGGTCCCCTCTAATCAACAGGTTTCCCCAAAAATCAGTCATACATGGAACACAGGTAGCCCACACCATCTAAAATTATGTGAAGACATGTTAAAACATATAAAAGCACTCGTTGGGGCCCACCTGAAATTTGGATGCATCCGAAACTTGGACTGACCCCTCAACCAAGTGGGACACACATAATGGATGGGCTGGATTCATGAACCATGTCCCGGTGGCCCAACAATAATTATGGCTGTCTTAATGGAGGATAACCCTCTCAACCATTGTGGGTGGCGTGGCCCACAAGAGCCACATATTGACTAGATTTTAAGCCCCAGGCCCCACCATGATGTATGTGCTAAATCCACACCGTTCATCCATCTTACCAGCCCCATCCATTGCACAGTATAAAAAATCAGGCCCATTAGAAGCTCATGCAGGCCATGCCACTTAGACAGTGTAAATTGTACTCAAAATGTTCAGATTATTCTGGGGCCCACCTTAGTGATGAAAAGTATATCTGGGCCATTCATCCACTCCTTCAGACCATTTAAAGACATGAGTAAAAGAACAAGGTAGATCTATGCCTTAGGTGGACCACACTATAAGAAACAGTGGAAATAAAAATCCCTACCATTAAATCCCTTGAGTTCTACCGTGATGTGTAACTGCCACCAAAGTTGGATCGGTTATTGGATAGCGGAGGCAACTCATTACATGTATTTTATATCCAGGCCATCCATCATTTAGACCATTCATGTGTGGTGGGCCCCACCCAATGTATGTACCTTATAGCCATGTCATTCATCTAGTGGGAGGTATCAACTATGATGTTGTTGTTTATATAAACTGTTCATGGGTGGACCCCAACACGTCAATGGGACCCACAATTATATAAAATATAATAATAATAATAATAATAATAATAATAATAATAATAATAATAATAAGGAAAGGGAATTGCATGCTTACCAATGAAAACTTAGACATAATGTGTTGCATGTGGAGCCCACCCAGGTGCATGTGTTGTATACCCACATTGCCTATATTTTCCAGTCACTTGGGAAGTGGGCCCACCTCCTGCCCATGGACACAAGATGAAGTAGAACTCAATTTTACATGGGCCACACTGCAAGTAGAAACAGTTGTAACAACCATTGGAAATTCTTAGGCTCTAGTGTGCCCCCTATATGCTAGGACACTTCCTTGACCATGGACTCCACCTTGTAGTATGATGTAGATCCATGTCATTCATCGGTTTATCCTTATCATTTTAGGGTATGGTCCCATAGATTAGTCAGATCCAAATCTCATGCCACGGGAGCAATATTAATCACTTGTCCACCATTTGATATTTCCTAGAGCTGTAGTAATGTTTGTGGAAATCTATCCATCCCTTTTAACCGATCATTGACCACCTAATATACATTTTTTATCAGCCGTTCATCTATTTTGTTAGATCATTTTAAAGTGTGGGGCTACCTATGTATTTATTGCAATCTAAGTCATTTTTATGGTACCCATTGTAATGGTTATTCCTCATTTAAACCGTCAGTTGGTAGAAATCATGTGGATCACTACACCATAGGAATTTGGGATTTTGGGTGGCCCAATTAGTCATGTGGATTGGTGGAAGTTGTGTGGGCCACCACACCATGTGAGTGCGTGATTTTTATAACCCACCTAACTGTATGAAATTGGAGCAATTGCGTGACTACTCGTCTAAGTGGATATATGATTGTTGTGACCCTTAACCATATGATCACTGACGGGATGAATGGTAGCTAGATTTGGCAAAATAGTGTTAAATATGTAGCTCATATGTAAGACTCGTATCTTATACCGTACCGTTCCGTATGCTTCCGCAGTCCTTCCGGTTAAATTTCGGCAACCCTCAACCTGTATTCGATGTTTGCACGCGATCCTAAGATGAGTCCCACATATCAAAGTTGGCTCAACTCGAAACTTGTACCCTAGTGACAATGCCATCGCCTCGGTTCCAATACTATAACTCAGGCACTGAACCGATACCCAGGCAAGGAGATGTGGGCCTACGTTCATTTCGAGATAAACGCCACGTGTTACGAATTTTGAAAGAATTTCTATTACATTGTAACACCCCAGATTTTTGTCATCCTGGAGTTAGACGTCCTTAGGCATTGGGTCAATCATAACACCTTGGTAACTTCTTGAAACTCAATTCTAAAGCTAAAGAAATCATTTAGAACCTAATTCTTTAGAAATTTAACATGTATTAACTAGCACTAAACTAGATTACCTGTGAAATTAGCACCAATTACTTTTAATACGATCTGTAAGACCCAAAACCTATAGAATTGCTAACGCTATATTACCCTGAAATCTAGGATCTAACTCTAAAACCAGTTACTCTCGGGAGTACTTTGAAACTTTGTATCAGACCTGGACCGCACGTCGAAAGTCTAATCGTGATGGACTTAGACAATTATGACCACCTAGTTGGACTTGACCATCACCTCGAAAATCAAGCCCAAACGATGTTTTGAGACCATTTCCTTGAGTTCGGAGTGAAGAGTGTGAGAAAATGAAGTTTTTAAAGAAATTAAATATGATTTTAAGTAATCTGAGATGTGTTGCTTGCGCGCCCTTTCTAAGCATTCAGACCGTTGGTTTTTATCCCAAATTCACCCTCAGATCAGGGAAGGTGGCTTATTCATGTCAAAGCACTTGTGGCCCTGATCGAGTTTCGGTGGCCGTTGAATTGAAAATGGTCCGCCACGGACGATCTGAAAACTCGATCGGACTGAAAACTTAACTTGCTTATGATCCAATACTAGTGAGCTTAAGTCCGACCGCATTTAATAAGAGGACCTCCAGAAGTGTTCTGTTGGACCAGAAAGAGACCGATTTAGTTATAATCTGAGTATACCTTAGCCTTAGGGCTATTTTCATCAATTTTAGGCTTATAAAAAGGCCTTAAACCCTCATTCCTAAATCCCATATGAATTTCCAACCCTAGCCAATTAGAGAGAGAGAAAAGAGAGAGAAAGTAAGAGAGAACTTGTTGTTTCTTCTTGGGATTCTTCCCAGCTCTTCTACGTATCGATCCTGCATATCTGAATCGTTGTTTCGGTGATTCTGATTTCGTTCTTGGATAAGTTAATCAACCCTAACCTGTTTTGAAGCTTAGACTAGTTAATGTGATGTTGTAGCTAACCTGTTTCATGCCTTAGGTAGCCTATCCGCCGTTGACGAAGACTTATCGTCTGAATCATATTCATTATGCATTTTCTGGTGTAAGGTGCAGATTATATACATTTAGGTTATGGTTTTCAAGACTTTCAATGTTAGATAATGATTTATTCTTATTGTGGACGCTAATACACTTGATAAATGTACTATCCATTTTGATTTACGCATATGTATAACCTATGTTATAAATCAAGTATTTCGTGTATATGTTCGAATACCCATATACATATGAAATTTGCTGTTATGATTGCCATAATTATTTGTCGTAGATATGTGATTGATATGTATGCGAAAACTCTTAGGTAAAAGGATTTTCCCTAATATGTAATGTAGTCGACATACGTGATGTATGTTGAATAGTGTAGTCTAAGTGTTTGTAAAAATGCCTGAATGAGTTAGTATTTGGTAAAAGCATGATTTTGAGGGTATTGAGATATGAATCTCAATCACCTTACCTGTGTGTATGATTTTCTCCATGAACTGTTTAGCCTAACTTCTTCATGTTAACTGTGTATATGATTTCCTCCATGTACTGTATTTATGTTCAAGTTATATTTCATAAATGTTCATATAAATGTAGGATATGAATCAAATGCCTGTTATTGAGCTTGTACGTGATTGGGGCTATACTACAGTCTAAGTAATCGGTAACCGTCCCTAAACTGGTGATTGAGGTTGTTTTCGCCACGCAGGATGTGTTCAACGAATCCGAGTCATGCTTGGGATGTTCGACAGTGGTTAGGCCACACGTAGTGCTTATGCATTCCATGTCGATCAACTCAACGTGTGCTTGGCCTATTTGAGCTTATCAACTAACCTGATTGACTGATTTATGTTCACCATGTTTGGTCGCTACTGTTTGAATTTAAGGCACCGAACCGTGATCCCCTAAGACTCATGAGCTAGACATGGTGGTATGGGACACTGTGGTCAAGCTGTTGGCCTACGTTAGGGCGACGAGCCTCCCTTAGTGACCAGTGAGCATCCTACTCTTGTGAGCCGATTATGGTGGTATGAGATACTATATTTGTGCTGTTAGCCTACATTGATTGGTGACGAGCCCTCTGTAGTGACCTCGAGTATATCTTGACACTGCATATGGGCGACGAGCCTTATTGCAGTATCCAGGATATAACTAGACCTATATTGATTGGTGACAAGCCCTTTAAAGCGATCTAGAACCGTAACATCGTCTGAGATTTCCTAGGACTGACGACCCTAGAATGGATCATTGTTTGAGAATTGATATAAGGGAAGTGTCTTAGCTTTCCAATCTTGCTGTATGAAAAGGACTAATACGAACTTAGTAATCATGCTCATAACATTGCACTGCATGTGCTGTTGGCGTTAGTGTAGAGCACTGAAGAAGTGACTGACATGCGCGACTGTAAGATGAAGATCGCAGAGGGAGATTATGGTGAGGGCATGCATCATCCCCTCATATCATTCTTACATTAACAAGAGTATTTAGGTCATGTTTGATTGTACTGCTGTAACAACCCAGATTTTTACCAACCTAGAATTAGACGTCCTTAGGCAATGGGTCAACCATATCACTCTTAGAGATCAATCCTAAAGTCTACAAATCGCTTTTCAACCCATTTCCTTCAAAATCTCACCTTTCACCACCCCATTCTTCAAATTTCTCTAAGTACTTTCATATTAGACACAAAACTAAAGTTTAAAAAGTGAGGAATTATACTTAAACTAAAACTTACTATAAATGGTAAATACATGCATAAAATGGGATTTTGACTAGTTAATATTTAAAATTTCATGATGTAGATAGGTTATTTGGATGGATTAGCTTCTTCTACCCCAAAATCATATATTGTACATTGTGTAACTCATTCCATTTTGCAAATGAAACTTGATAAACGCCTCGACGGACTCGTGGGACGAAATGACTCAATTCGGGGGGATCCAAGGTGGGCCCCACATGTTTCCGGCATCCCTTGGGGGTGAGGAGCTCACACATGGGCAAATTCCTTACCAAATAATTCAGTGAGCGGCGAGGTCCTCGCGGCATCGGCGAGGCCTCGTCCGTACAACAGACAAGGAGCCCGATTTCTGCATTTTTTCTATACATTTTATCAAACTTTGAAAAATCATATCTCCTTCGTTATAACTCTGATTTAGGTTATTCAAAAACAAGTTTGAAGATAAATGAGTATAAATTTATATAAAAATATGTGAAAAATATAATAAAATATATAACATAGTTTAGATTAGGTCGTTGTGAGAAACTATCTGATAATCACTTGTTGGACAGCTGCTGCTTCTGGAATTTTTAGAATTTTTCTACAACTCAAATCTTATGAAATTTAGGAGAGTCAGGGAAAACTTGATGATGAACCACTAGAAAAATAATTAAAATAATATGATACTTACAAGTTCCCAAAATGGGGCATAGAATGGCCCTATGACCGTATTATGCCATAATTAGGGTAGAATTTGGTTAAGTACCAAACTGAATACTCAGTAGAATTGACTTGAACCACTTTAAATACAAACTAAAAGACCTAAAATGAGTATGGATGCTAATGCTATGTTACCTAGAAATCTATGATCAATCTCTAAACCCAGTTGCTCTCGGGAGCATTCAGAAACTTCGTATTGGACCTAGACAGCGCGTCAAAAGTCTGATAGCGATGAACTTAGAAGATATTGACCGTGTTGTTGGACTTGACAAGAACCACAAAAATCACATACAAACAATGCTCTGGGATGATTTCCTTGAGTCCGGAGTGAAGAGTGTGAGAAAATAAAGATTTTTAAGAAATTAAATATAATTTTAGGAAATCTGGCACGTTTCACTTGCGCATTATTTCTAAGCATTCTGACCGTTAGATTTTGACCCAAATTCACCCTCAGATCAGGATAGGTGGCCCATACATGTCATAGCACTTGTGGCCCTGATCGTGTTTCGGTGATCGCTGAATTGAAACTGGTCCTCCACGGTCGATCTGGAAACCCGACTGAACTGAAAACTTGGATTGACCAAGATCCAATATTAGAGAGCTTAAGTCCGACTGCATTTAGTAACAGGACCTGCAGAAGTACTCCGTTGGATCGGAACAGACCCGATTTGGTTATAACTTAAGTATACCTTGACTTCAAGTCTATTTTCATCGTGTTTGGGCTTATAAAAAGGCCTTAAACCCTCTCTCACAAATTCCATACGAATTTTAAACCCTACCCAAATCAAGAGAGAAAAGAGAGAGAAAGTGGGAGAGAAGTTGGTGATTCTTCCCAGCTTTGCTACGTGCCTAATCCACCCCTCCGTATCGCTTTTTCGGCGACTCCGGCTTCGTTCTTAGGTAAGAAAGCCTAACCCTAAACTGTTCTAGGGTTTCAATTGGTGCAAGTGGTGAAGTAGCTAACCTAAGTCATACTGTAAGTTGTCAATCAGTCGTTGACGAAGACTTAGAGTCTCTATTGAATTCGTTACACTTCTACGGCGTAAGGTGCAGATTTTAGACGCTTAAGTTACCATTTTTCAAAGCTTTCAATGCCATTTAATGGTAGATTGTTGACAAGTATGCTGTTTGACATGTAGAACACGCTGTCCATTTTTCATTTCGAATACGTACGAAAAATATGAGATTTAGGGTATTTTAAGTATTTACAGGAAATACTGTATACGTACGTATTTTGCTGATATGATTGCCATGAGTATTTATCGTGTACCTATGCTAGTTATGCGTGTATGATCTGTTTGGTGAAGAGATTCTCCCTAATGCACATTATTGGCCTACATATGCTATGTAGACTAATGTGTGTAGACTAAGGGTTTGTATAAATGTATGTATTAGTAAGTATTGAGTAAATGGTGTTGTAGATTAGCATTGAGATTGGATTCTCAACTAATTTGATGATGTACATGATTACCTCCATGCTTGTTGTATTTGAATTGATTACCTTATGTTTGAAATACTCGTGTATGGTTAACTGCTTATGATGTATGTTATAACATGCTGGAATTACTTGTATTTCAGTTCCGTCTCTCTCATATGATTATTGATTTAGATTACAAGTGTTTGGGGCTATACTCTAGTCTGGGCAGTTGGTAACAGATCTGAATTCGTGGTTGGATTCTATTCGCCATGAAGGACGCGTTGACGAACCCGAGTCGTGCTTTGGTTGACGGCAGTGGTTAGGCCACACCAGGTGTTTATACACTTCATGTCGTTTAGCTTGAGGTACGCTCGTACTAGTCGAGCTCGTCAAGTAACCCAAATGACCATTGTATGTTCACCTTGTATTGGTCATAACTGCTTGAACCTAGGGTATTGAACTTACCAGTGATAACCCTGATAACCGTGGTACCTTGATCCACTAAGACTCATGAGCCGGGCATGGTGGTATGGGACACTGTGGTCGAGCTGTTGGCCTACGCTAGGGCCAAGAGCCTCCCCGTAGTGACCAGTGAGCAACCCAGACTTGTGAGCCGATTATGGTGGTATGGGACACTATATTCGAGCTGTCGGCCTACACTGATAAGGTGATGGGGGAGCGATGCAATGAGTGCGTGTAATGGCCCTGACAGCCTTTGTAGTGACCTCGAGCGTACTCTGAGTCTACGTGAGGCGATGACCCTTCTGTAGCATTAAGAGTACAACTAGGCTTGTATTGATAAGGTGATGGGGGAGAGATGCAACTTAATGCGTGCAACAGTCTTGACAGCCCTTGCAGTAACCTAGAACCATATCATCGTATGAGACTACTAGGAGTGATGACCCTAGATAGGATCCTTGTTGGGAATGATATAAGGGAAGTACCCTAGTTTTCCAATTCTGCTATATGAAAAGGACTAATAACAACTCAGTAATCATATTCATATCGCAATGCATGTGCATGGAAGTTGTGGAGCACTGAGGGAAGAAAGCATGACGTGGACGTAAGATGGTGTCGCATGAGGGAGTATGTTGGCGAGGGCATCCATCATGTCATTTCATTCTTGTATTAATTACAGTATTTAGGAATGTTTGATTTTCTTACTTTATCATTATCGCTTGATTGATTTGATAACATGTTAACTTTTGCTCTATGATTCTACTGAGTTGGCCACTCACTCCCACGTTACGGGACGGTGTTGTACACACCAACCAGTCCCTGTTTTAGTTTCAGATGATGGCGCTGCTTGTGAAGCGGAGCCGGACTTATATGATGAGGAGGAGGATTTCTCCTATAGGCGGTTATCAGGAGGGTCTATGTAGACCGTGTTCTGATCGACGGGATTATAGGGAGGTTGATTAGACGCCATGACACTTGTCATTTTATATTTTTGGAGCACTCATGTGTATTCTTTTTTATCATTTTTGGAGTATACATGTATATGTTTAACCTGATAACATGTTCACACTCAGGAGACTTACAACAGTTCATATATTTTATATATCTATAACATTCTTCCACTTGCTAATTTAACTGTCTCTAGAGTATGATATGCTGTTTTGTCTTAATCCACTTCATGTTTTATGCACTATTACAGCCGATATTCATTCATCATTGAAAATGTTGCATAAGTGATGTTCTGGAACTCGGGAGTGGAGTTTATCCTCGACCCCCGATTTTCAGGGCTTTACAGATGGTATCAGAGCATGATTTGGATTAAACCGGACCTGGGTTATGATAGCACAATGCACACTGACACACTCTGACTTAGGAAGGGGGCGATGGAATCTAGAAACCACATTAGAATCCCAAGTTTCACCGACCAACGAGATTAACTATCGTAGTATAGCCCATACGTAATCGAGACCATGTAAAATGATCTCACATCCCCACTTCTATTCACTCAAGCTTCCGTCTTCTTCTAAATCTTACACCCATCAACCACCATTACTTAAAAACTACTCTGTATGACTTTCCACCTTCATTATACCCTCTCATATGGGCACATAACTCACATTTTTATGTCCCATAACCTGCACATTTTCAAATGATGGGACATTTAGGGCCCATTCGACCAACTGCATTAGGTGAGATTAGGATAGATAGAATTGTAAAAGTAACAATAAATACATGTGTAAGGTATTGTCCTTAGATTTGGGTGTAACCCATGGTTTCCAATGCCATGGTTGAAATGTATGCAATTAACAGTAAATCTCAGGATTTCCTTTCAGATTACACTTGGACATTCATCATCATGGGATTTGAAAATCCCATCTCACATTCTCCAACACAAGGCTCATTTTTCAAAGCCTATGAAATTGATTTTTATTACATCCCACCCTCCTTCCAAACATGTCATTCCCAATCTCGAGGTGGGATTAGCGACGCAATCCATTAGCCAAACAGGCCCTTAGAGTTTTGGACCTAGAGTGGGTATTCTTAGATTTAGAAAGATCTGATGGTATAGGAAAGCTAGTAAATTAAAAACGTAAATCCTATGACCTCCTTAGCTAGTATAGACATATGTGAAGTGCTTGAGCATTGTTAAATTTATTAAGACTAGGCTACTGGTTTTGTTAAGGAATGTAAAAGACTGATTTTGCTAAGGTAATTGGAATATAGACGTAGTTAGTTGTCTTGATTTAGTTAGAGTGAGATCTCGTTCTTTTGTTGGATTCCCTTGATACTTATAGGCTCCTTTATTAACTCTTAGGAAGCTTGCTTGACTCAGAACTAGTTACGCTTAGAGAAAACTTATATACCCCTCAGATTAAATGCTAGGATAAACCAGCAGGCCCCTTAGATTTACCCTCCAAGGAATTAGTACAATTGGGAACACGGAGTAGAGAAATTATACATAAGCGAGGTATTCGTGGTTTGAATCGACTTCTTAATCCTGGTAGTTACCAATGAACTCAATGCTCTGATAAAGCAGAAGATCGAGACCAACTAGGATTAAGAACTGATATGACAAGTTTTCTGTCCTAGCTAGATAGAAAGTCTATGTATCCAGCTCAGACCCACTACACCACTTTTCTTTCGTGTTGGCCCGACTACCTATAACCAAAATTTATTGCTTTACCCTTGGGAAATGTTAAGGACATATAGCAGTAGAGTAGCCAGTAGAGAAATAGATATCTTGCCACCAACTCACACCTGCCTCTGAAATCAACCGTAATAAAGACTGGGCTCATTTCTATAACCATAGGTGCCAATGCCATAGTATACATTGTCAATGAAAGAAAGATTAATGTATTGAGGGGTTGTTTCCCATTTCATGTCAAGGATAGGTCCTAAATTATACCTCGTTCCGACATACGGATCAAGACATAGAATCTTGAGCTTTGAGAGTAGAAATAATTTTTAAGGGGGGTAGAACCTTATGAGCCCAATCTAGTAAGGTCAGTTAATACAACAGTTGAGTTAGAACTGTGCAGCGAAGCGTGGTTGGCCCTTTCCCCACTGGCCTAGGATCGAAGAAAGTGATTCAGGTTATACGTAAGGTTAGGTCATTAAATTAGGATCTGAATCTTCCTTAGAATGTCAATAGTGAAGTCTTTATAGGGAAACAATTAGGGCTTAAGTGTTGAACCCATTCATATTAAATCATAGGCCTAACAGTGAGAGTGAACGAAGGTTAGTGTATCCATAAACCTACTCGTTAAATACGAACATAATAGAAGCATTGACCAATTCTATACAATTAGAAATCCTTTTAGGATGATCTATTAGGGTGCATATTAACCCCTACCTTGGACATAGATTCAAACGAGGACTCCCTTAGACCAAGACCCAAAGAGCAACCTTATAAATAGAAAATTGGAACTTTTCAATGATGGGCATTCCCTAAGTTTTGGAGTAATCGGATTATACGGAGTTACTGCAATATACAATAGCGAAGCATTCACGGCTTGACCTATTTCTCAATCCTGGGAGACTACCAATGGACTCACTGCTTTGACTGGACAGAAGACCAGGATCTACCAATACTAGGAAGGGATACGATGAGCCTTCTACCCTGGTCAGGTAGATGTTTAACGTATCAGGATCAAGCTCACTACAACCATCTCTCCGTACTGGTCATCCACTGAAAACATATATCTTACTCCAAGTAGATGGGACTCATCGTCAAGACTCTAAATAGATAAAGAAATTAATTGTAGCCAGCCATCGGAGTATAAGCAAGAGATAAAGAGTAAATTTTTAAGGAGGATAGATAAAAGACAAAAATGCGCCAGACAAGTATAGATGTATATATCTCACCACGCATATAAACTTGAAATCAGTACAGTTTAGGCAAAAGGCATAATAAAATCATTACTCATTACCCTTCGCCAATTTTGGGGATAAAATTATTTTTAAGGGGGGTAGATTGTAATACCCCAGATTTTCACTAACCTGGAATTAGACGTCCTTAGGCAATGGGTCAACCATATCACTCTTAGAGATCAATCCTAAAGTCTACAAATCGCTTTTCAACCCATTTCCTTCAAACTCTCACCTTTCACCACCCCATTCTTCAAATTTCTCCAAGTACTTTCATATTAGACACAAACCTAAAGTTTAAAAGGTGAGGAACTATACTTAAACTAAAACTTACTATAAATGATAAATACATGCATAAAATGGGATTTTGACTAGTTAATATTTAGAATTTCATGATGTAGATAGGTTATTTCGATGGATTAGCATCTTCTACCCCAAAATCATATATTGTACGTTGCATAACTCATTCCAGTTTGTAAATGAAACTCGATAAACGCCTCGACGGACTCGTGGGCCCAAATGACTCAATTCGGGAGGATCCAAGGTGGGCCCCACATGTTTCTGGCATCCTTGGGGGGTGAGGAACTCACCCATGGGGCGATCTCTCACCAAATAAGTCAGTGACCGGCGAGGTCCTCGCGGCATCGACGAGGCCTCGTCCGTACAGCGGACAGGCAGCCCGGTTTCTACATTTTTTCTGTGCATTTTATCAAATTTGAAAAATTATATCTCCTTCATTATGACTCCAATTTAGGTGATTTAAAAACTAGGTTGAAGCTAAATGAGTCTATTTTTATATAAAAATATGTGAAAATATAATAAAATATTTAACATAGTTTAAAGTAGGTCGTTGTGAGCAACTGTCCGATAATCACTTATTAGACAGCTGCTGCTTCTGAAATTTTTAGAATGTTTCTACAACTCAAAATCTTATGAAATTTAGTGGAGTCAGGGTAAACTTGATGATGAACCACTAAAAAAATAATTAAAATAATATGACACTTATAAGTTCTCAAAATGGGGCATAGAATGGCCTTAAGACCGTATTCTACCATAATTAGGGTAGAATTTGGTTAAGTACCAAACTGAATACTCAGTAGAATTGACTTGAACCACTTTAAATATGAACTACAAGATCCAAAATGAGTAGGGCTGCTAACGCTATGTTACCTAGAAACCTATGATCAATCTCTAAACCCAGTTGCTCTCGGGAGCATTTAGAAACTTCGTATCGGACCTAGACCGCACGTCGAAAGTCTGATAGCGGTGAACTTAGAAGATATTGACCGCATTATTGGAATTGACAAGCACTACAAAAATCATATCCAAACAATGCTCTGGGACGATTTTCTTGAGTCCGGAGTGAAGAGTGTGAGAAAATGAAGATTTTTAAGAAATTAAATATAATTTTAGGAAATCTGGCACGCTTCACTTGCGCGTTATTTCTAAGCATTCTGACCGTTAGATTTCAACCCAAATTCACCCTCGGATCAAGATAGGTGGCCCATACATGTCATAGAACTTGTGGCCCTGATCGAGTTTCGGTGACCGCTGAACTGAAACTGGTTTGCCACGGTCGATCTAGAAACCCGACCGGACTGAAAACTTGGCTTGACCTAGATCCAATATTAGAGAGCTTAAGTCTGATTGCATTTAGTAACAGGACCTGCAGAAGTGCTCTGTTGGATCGGAACAGACCCGATTTGGTTATAACTTAAGTATACCTTGACTTCAAGTCTGTTTTCGTCGTGTTTGGGCTTATAAAAAGGCCTTAAACCCTCTCTCACAAATCTCATACGAATTTCAAACCCTACCCAAATCAAGAGAGAGGAAAGAGAGAGAAAGTGGGAGAGAAATTGTTGATTCTTCCTGGGATTCTTCCCAGCTTTGCTACGTGCCTAATCCACCCCTCCGTATCGCTCTTCCGGCGACTCCGACTTCATCCTTAGGTAAGAAAGCCTAACGTTAACCTGTTCTAGGGTTTCAATTGGTGCAAGTGGTGAAGTAGCTAACCTAAGTCATACTGTAGGTTGTCAATCAGTCGTTGACGAAGACTTAGTCTCTATTGAATTCGTTACACTTCTATGGCGTAAGGTACATATTTTAAACGCTTAGGTTACCATTTTTTAAAGCTTTCAATGTTGTTTAATGGTAGATTGTTGACAAGGATGTTGTTTGACATTTAGAACATGCTGTCCATTTTTCATTTCGAATGCGTACGAAGAATATGAGAATTAGGGTATTTTAGGTATTTGTAGGAAATATTGTATACGCACGTATTTTGCTGATATGATTGCCATGAGTATTTATCGTGTACTTATGTTAGTTATGTGTGTATGATCTGTTTGGGGAAGAGATTCGCCCTAATGCACATTATTGGCCGACATATGCTATGTAGACTAATGTGTGTAGACTAAGGGTTTGTATAAATGTATGTATTAGTAAGTATTGAGTAAATGGTGTTGTAGATTAGCGTTGAGATTGGATTCTCAACTAATTTGATGATATACATGATTACCTCCATGCTTGTTGTATTTGAATTGATTACCTTATGTTTGAAATACTCGTGTATGGTTAACTGCTTATGATGTATGTTATAACATGCTGATAACATGCTAGAATTACTTATATTTCAGTTCGGTCTCTCTCATATGATTATTGATTTAGATTACAAGTATTTGGGGCTATACTCTAGTCCAGGCAGTCGGTAACAGATTTAAATTCGTGGTTGGATTCTATTCGCCACGAAGGACGCGTTGACGAACTCGAGTCGTGCTTTGGTAGACAACAATGGTTAGGCCACATGAGGTGTTTTTACACTTCATGTCGTTCAGCTTGAGGTGCGCTCGTACTAGTCGAGTTCGTCAAGTAACCCGACTGACTATTCTATGTTCACCTTTTATTGCTCATAATTGTTTGAACCTAGGGTACTGAACTTACCAGTGATAACCCTGATAACCGTGGTACCTTGATCCATTAAGACTCATGAACCGGGCATGGTGGTATGGGACACAGTGGTCGAGCTGTCGGCGTACGCTGGGGCCACGAGCCTCCCCGTAGTGACCAGTGAGCAACCCAGACTCATGAGCCGATTATGGTGGTATGGGACACTATATTCGATTTGTCGGCCTACACTAATAAGGTGATGGGGGAGCGGTGCAACGAGTGCATGTAACAGCCCTAGAAGCCCTTTGTATTGACCTCGAGCGTACTCTGAGTCTACGTGAGGCGACGACCATTCCGTAGCAATAAGAGTACAACTAGGCCTGTATTGATAAGGTGATGGGGGAGAGGTGCAACGAGTGTGTGCAATAGTCCTGACAACCCTTGCAGTGACCTAGAACCATATCATTGTATGAGACTACTAGGAGTGACAACCCTTGACAAGATCCTTGTTGGGAATGATATAAGGGAAGTACCCTAGTTTTCCTGTCCTGCTGCATGAAAAGGACTAATAACAACTCGGTAATCATTTTCATATCGCATTGCATGTGCATGGAAGTTGTGAAGCACTAAGGGAAGAAAGCATGATGCAGACGTAAGATGGTGTCGCATGAGAGAGTATGTTGGCGAGGGCATCCATCATGTCATTTCATTCTTACATTAATTACAGTATTTAGGAATGTTTGATTTGCTTGCTTTATCATTATCGCTTGATTGATTTGATAACATGTTAACCTTTGCTCTATGATTCTACTGAGTTAGCCACTCACTCTCACGTTACGGGACAGTGTTGTACACACCAACCAGTCCCTGTTTTAGTTTCAGATGATGGCGCTTCTTGTGAAGCGGAGCCGGACTTATATGATGAGGAGGAGGATTTCTCCTATAGGCGGTTATCAGGCAGGTCTATATAGACCGTGTTCTGATCGACGGGATTATAGGGAGGTTGATTAGACGCCATGACAGTTGTCATTTTATATTTTTGGAGCACTCATGTATATTCTTTTTGATCATTTTTAGAGTATACATATATATGTTTAACCTGGTAACATGTTCACACTCAGGAGACTTACAACAGTTCATATATTTTATATATCTATAACATTCTTCCGCTTGCTAATTTAACTGTCTCTAGAGTATGATATGTTGTTTTGTCTTAATCCACTTCATGTTTTATGCACTATTACAGTCGACATTCATTCATCATTGAAAATATTGCATAAGTGATGTTCTGGAACTCGAGAGTGGAGTTTATCCTTGACCCCCGATTTTCAGGGCGTTACAACTGCTTGATCATTACTGCTTGATTGAATTGATAACATGCTAACCTTTGCTGTATAGTTCCACTGAGTTGATCACTCACTCCCACGTTACGGGACGGTGTTTAAAACACCAACCAGTCCCTGTTTTAGTTTCAGATAATGGCGATGCTTGCGAAGCAGAGCTGAACTTGATGATGTTGAGGAGGATTTCTCCTATATGCAGGTTCTGATCGACGGGGTTATAGGGTTACTGATTAGATGCCAATACACCTGGTATTTTACATTTTATTTAAGCACCCATGTATATATTTTTTTTTTCATTTTTAGGGTATACATGTATATAATTAACCTGGTAACATGTTCACACTCCGGAGACTTACAATAAATTATACATTTTATATATCTATAACAGTCTTCTGCTTGTGAAATTAAACTGTCTCTGGTGTGTGATATGCTGTTTTGGTCTAATCCTACTCATGTTTACTGCACTAATATGAACAACATTCAATCATCATTATCTATGTTGTATAAGTGATGCATTGGAACTCGGGAGCTGAGTTTCTGCTCGATCCCCGATTTTCAGGGCGTTACATACATGTCCCATCAAATCAAGTCAAGTACACCACCTTACCTCAATGCCACCTCACCCAACAACAAGTACACATGACCACTCCTTCCTTTACCATAAGTCAACACTTCCCTCCCCTAACCATCCCTCTTTAACACCATTTTCAACTAAAGACATACCTCCCATCACCTTTCCTTACACCCATCACTCCAATCATCCCTTTTATTATTATCTCTCTCATTCCATCTCTTCACTCTTAAGCAACAACATTCCATATGTTCAAGCTTCTCTCTCCTAAGCCAAGTGTGGCCCACGCTCTCATCTCTCATCCTCACCATCAAAATCCCATCACCATCAAAAGTGAAGGCAAGGAGCATACAAGTCCAAAGGATCAAGGAGGAGTGCAACAGGTGGGTGATCCACCATTAATTCTTATTTTAGGACCCACTTGTTGGTGGGACCCATTATGATGTATGTGTTATATTCATTAGGGGCCCCATAGTGGCAGGGCCCCTCCATCACCGTCTCTCTCTCTCTCTCTATCCTCCCCCTAGAATGATGTGGGCCCCACCAATTTGTGTTAAATCTACTCCATCCATCAGACAGTGTGGCCCATCGCATTTGAAAAGAGATCCACCATCTATATATATAGTATATTATATTAATATTATATTAATATATGTATGCATGGTGGGCCACGTCCATGTGGGACCCTCCATGACGCCTATGTTGTATCTAAGTGGTCCAGCGTCTAGGGACGTTGGATGTAGCCCCACCATGAAGTATAAACTGGCGTGGTGTGTGTGGGTAGCCGTGAAGTGTGATCTCATGTGGGTGAGTGCTAAGAGTGAAGTGTGGGCTGCTCATGCAAGCCCCACCTTGACGTATGTATACAATCCATGCCGTCTATCCCGTTCCCCAATTCATTTTATTCATCCAGCCCAAAAATGAAGCTAATCAACTTTCTGGCGGGCCATAGCATGGAGAATAGTATGTTCACCGTTGAATTACACCCTGATATTTCTATACACCAAAACCCATCCAATATTGGACTTAATGGGTTTGTATTGAGCCACAGGGACCAATGGCTAGATCGGATCCACTTGATGCGGGCCCCACATGGGAAAAACCGTGGAAATTCCATTTTAAAAAAAAAATTAAGCAAGAGGCAGCAGGCGCTGCTGCTGGTGCTAGAGGACACTGCACAACGTCCTGCTACACTCCTGTGGTGGGCGTGAATGGCCAGGGACCCATGGGTCCCAGCCGTGGGCCCCACTATGATGTGTTTGAACATCAACACCGTGTGTTTGGTTGGCCCCCTTCCACTTGTAGGCCACCCCAAAAATCAGCCATTAAGTGACTCAGGTGGCTCACGCCATAGGGAACAGTGTGGATTGAATGTCTGCCATTGAAACCCTTATTGGGTTGCAAAAGTTTTGGATCAGATATGAAATTTGTTTTTACTCTTCATCCAGGTCCGTGTGACCTTATCCACAAGTTGGGTGGAAAATAAACATGATGGTGGGCCCCAGGTCTGTATGACCTTATCAACAGGTTTGGGTGGAAAATAAACATTATGGTGGGCCCCATGCAGGACCCACTGACATGTGTGCTCCACACCTTCCATCAGTGTGGTCCCCACCATGAGGTATGAGTATTATATATGTTATCCATCCCTATCGGACCCACCATGATGCATGTGTTGCATCCAAGCTGTCCAACCATTTTAAATGCTCACTTTAAGGCAAGAACTTAAAAATAAGACAGATCTAGGATCAGGTGGGCCATATTTCAAGAAAAAGTGGGTTTGAACGTCCACCATTAAACCCTTGAGTTTTCTAATGGTGGAAATCCTTATCACCACTTATATTTGAGTGTGGCTCTGTTTCGACAAGAAAACAAATGCGTTCTATTTGGGGAATTTATTCAGTGATAACAAAGAATTTAATGAGAGAACATTGATCACATTTATTTGAGTTCATTTACATCCTCTAATTCTCTTAATTCTGAAAATAAAGTATAATTAATGCAATGTAATGAAAGAGAAGATAGCTCAATGGAAATTTCGGCAGCATTCTGACGCTATTTTGGTCATCTCCTAGATACTTAGGAGGAATTGATGATCTAATCAACCAGTCTTCAACAAGATAGAAATTTCGGCAGCATTCCGGCGCTATTTCGGTCATCTCTTAAGCACTTAGGAGGAATTGACTAATCGATCAACCAGTCTTCAACGAGATGGATCATCCTTCTAGTCATTCTTCCTTGGAATATATAGTAGCTCGTTGAAGTGTAGCCAGGCCCTAAGTAAATCAGACCGATCATGTTAAACGGGCCTGAAAAGTCTCCCATAATGTAAGATCATGGGGTTGCCACTGTCCGTTCAGCCCGAAACTTTATGTGCAGCATTAGAACCACAAATTAGCCGTACACATCAAATTTCAGCTCCTGAATCCTTGTAAAAGTGGCCAAACTGACAAATCAGCCCCTGAGATCATGATTTGGGGCCCTCCTGATATCTGGGCATGCTTTAGATTTGGTCTCAACGTGTTAAATGCAATGGTAAAGCATATGGACGAAGTAAATTTTTCACGAGCATTAAGTTGGTGCTATATGTATGTCGCATGTACATGGTGTGCATGAGCACCGACCGTGCATGGGATTTCTCAAAGTCGGTCAACACCCATTGACTGACTTCTTCTTCTCATATTCAAAAAACATATAGCGTCCTTAGAGCTCGTTTGTAATTTTCTCAGTGTGGCCCAGTCATTACTCAAATCATCGATCCAGACCGTCCATCATGTTTGGAAGGGAGTTTTAACCCTTGGCAATGTGGCAATCTGAAACCATGCAGGCGTTTGTAGAATCATGACCATTGAACATGAAATGGACAGCGGAGTGAATAATCTTGTAGGTTATGCTGATTTTACTCCAAAACCACTCTATTCCTGATGTTTTCCATCGTGAATCGAATGAGTGGTGTGGATCTTTCACTTGGCTTCCACAAACAAGAGATCAAACTTCACAGAGTCGACGTACGTCGACTCTGTTGCAAAACTGAGTATCAGTCCATCTGTAATTGACCACCATCATTGTAAGACCCGTATCTTAGTCCGTACCATTCCATAGACTTTTGCAGTCTTACCGGTCGAATTCTGGCAACCTTCGACCCTTAACCGATAGTCACGCGCGACCCTGATTCATACGCCGTCAACCCGAGTCGACTCAACCCAAGACCAATATTATAGAGACTGCGCCATCGCTGCGGTTCCAATGCTGTGACTTGCGCGCTGAGGAGATACCTTGGTCAAGAGTTGTAGGCCGATGTTCGGTGCGAGGAAAACACCGCGCGTTGCGAAACCCAAGAGAATCTCTACGATGTGTCCCATCAATCCCATCAATCAATCAATCCATCAATCCATCACATGTCAAGTACATGTCAAGTACACATCACTTTCACCCCTTTTCCCAAGTAAGCCACAAAAGTCTTCCAATGCCATTCCTTTCTTACACAAAAGGCCACAACAGTCAAAAGGTGTCTTACACACCCATCACCACATCCATCCATCACTCTCACTCTCTCTCTCTCTCTCTCTCTCTCTCTCTCTCTCTCTCTCCCTTTACAACTCTCTTTCTTTCTCTCTTTCTCATTTCAAATCTCCAAGCAAAAGAGATCCCACGTATGGAATTCTCCCTCTCCTTCCAAAGCTCCAAGTGGCCCACTTTCCTACCCCATCATCTCCCATCCTAGCCATCCATTCCTCATCTCATCCATCGAAGTTGAAGCTAAGGTGCTAAGGAACCCCTAAGAGCAAGAAGATCGGACAGTGGGTGTTTAATCATACTAGTTTTTCCTATTTTTGAGATAGGCCAAGTGAGGCCAACCGATCAATGGTTTGGATCTCACTTGGGACCCTAAGATGTGGCCGATGGCCCACTAGAATCATCATGATCATTCCATGATGGGGCCATTCTCGATGGACCCCATCATGATGTTTATTTCTTAGAAAAGGTCATCTAAACCGTCTATATTGGTGGGGAAAGGATCCCTACCGTTGATTCTAAATTTTGATGGTCCCATGTGTTAAAGGACCCACTTGATTGTATGATTCATTGTAAGGGAGGGCCCATAGTATCGGGGTCCCTCCATCACAAGCGTGTCCCACCCTCCATCTCTCTCTCTCTCTCTCCATCTCTCTCTCTCTCTCTCTTTTTTTAATTTCATTTTCTTTTTATTTTATTTTATTTTATTTGTAATAGGGTTGCGTGACCCACTTGAATGGACCCCACCTTGAAGCATTTATTTAGTCCAAGTTTTCTTCAAGTGGGGCCCACCTTAAATGTTGTACTACATCACCCATCAGTGGTGGCCCACCTAATCAGGGCCCACCAAATTATTTTTTTTAAATGCCAAACTGTCCAGCGTCTGGGACAGTGGACGTCCCTGTATAGAAAAAGAAAAAGAAAAGAAAAGAAAGACAGCTTTTGGGGTGGGCTACTTGCATAGGCCCTACCTTGATGTTTATATCCAATCCAAGCCGTCCATCTTCTTACCCATCTCTTTTTAGGCGTTGAGCCAAGAGTTGGGGTTGATTGGAAGATCTGGTGAGCCATAGCATCGAAGAATGCATCATTACCATTTAAGGATCCTTTTCTTGTTTTATTTCATTTTCTAATCATATAAAAATTCAAACTTTAGACTCGTTAGAATTGTTCCGAGCTGAGGAAGCTAATGGATGGAGTGGATTTATGCGATGTGGACCCCACCTTCAAAAATCCTCAAAATCATGGATTTTTTAAAAAAAAGAAAAAAAAAAAGAAGAAGAAGAGAAGCAGCATGTCAGAACCGCTGCAGGCGCTGCTTGCAGCGCGTCACGCGGGCGGACGGGCGTCCATGCAGCTACCCACGACTGCTATCGTGGGCCCCACCATGATGTATATGTTTTATCTACGCCATTCAGATGGAGGGCCATCCCCTGAGGAGGACCCCCTCCAAGTTTCAGCCTGATCCAACGCTCAGGTGGCCCACACCATATGAAATAGTGGAATTGAATATCTACCATTGAAAACTTCTTTGGGCCACAGAGGTTTTTGAATCAAGCTGAGATTTGTATTTTCCCTTCAACTAGGTCTGCATGACCTTATTAAACGGGTTGGATGCTAAATAAATATTACAGTGGGCCCCACATGGAGCCCACAGTTGATTTATGTGTCTTGCATCCACCGTCCAGTGGACGGTGGAGCCCACCTTATGCATGGATTTTATTCACTCCCCCCTGCTGGTAGGCAAATAAATATCACAGTGGGCCTTCCCCTGGCCCACACGTTGGATGACAAATAAACATTGCAGTGGGCCCCTCTCCAATTTGGGTGGCTAATAAACAATACAATGGGCCTCTAGGCCCATGGGACTAGGCCCATTTGTTGTATTTTAAAGCCCATGGGACTAGGCCATTTAAATTGTAAAAGGCTTATAGGTTAAGCCCATTTGAATTATATTAGGCCCATGAGTTAGGCCCATTTAAATTATAAAAGGCCTATGGGTTAGGCCCATTTGATTTATTTAAGGTCCATGGGATCATTTGATGTATGATAAAGCCCATGGGAGTAGGCCCATTTGATATGTATAAGGCCCTTGGGTCGAGAACCATTGATGCATTCTAAGGCCCACGGGTTATGACCCATTGCAATGCACTTAAGGCCCATTGGTGCGGCCCATGGATGTGGCCCACTTAATGAATATAAGGCCCATATGATATGGCCCATTTTGATATATTTAAGGCTCAATGGGATGTACCTAAGGTCCATTGCAATGTGTGATCCCAACACTGATTATGTAACAACGTTTACGGCGATCGTGCTTTGGGAGCAATGATGGTTTAACGTCCACATTGCAAGTGTAATGCTGGTTGGATGTCCACATTACGACTTTCCTTAGGGCCCATTATTAGGCCCATACTTATTATGTATAGGCCGTCCGGGCCCATCTGCATTGTAAGAATAGTGCATTTCATTATAACGTGTTTAGTATAGTTCCATGACTCATGATCATACGCATCATATGTGTGCTTGATATGAGAAGTGACTAATCATAGCATGTGCCTTCGGGCAAACTGTTTATGGGACCCCGATTAGGCGGTGTTGCCCTACATGAGCGCACGATATGCGCAGGATTTTCTGCATGATTTGATAGTGTGATTCATGCACTTCGCATTGTATGACATGATTACTTTAAGCCTTAGTAACATTAGGGCCATAGCCTCCACAGACGTATCGTGGTTGGCAGGATTGGATACCGAAAATCTTATTCTACATGGGGTGCTAAAGATATCCCTGGGTAAAAGTTTCTAAACCCTTATGGTACCAAGAGGTTGCTCCAACGTCTAGACCGAGTGGGTAGATGAGGGTTGAGTGCCAATTACCAGACGGTTGCGCTCTCCACTGTGTCATGGTCGGTTGGAAGGGGGTGCAGCCTTACCCGCCCGAGTGTAGGGGGCAATGCTAGGCTGAGTTTGACCAGCTCGAGGAATGGGTCCGCTATCGACGAGTCGCACCTGATATTGGCAGATGGATAGTGAGGTCTTTTTCACTTACCTTATTGCGCGCGATGTGGCGGCGATCTGGTTTAGAGTGTACTAGACCCCGGTGATATCCCAAATTTGAGCTGTATTGATGTGTGACATAGATGAGGATTTGTATGCTTGAGTTGCATTTGACATTGCATGGGCTTGGGATAGCCGATATCATTCATGTCTTGCATCGTATAGCCTTGGTACGGCTCATGATATTATGGATCCATCTGCATATTCTGCATTACTCTGATACTGCATGATCATACTACTACCTTGTGCACACACTCTCACCACCCTCTAAACTTTCTATAAGCTTATGCAAGACCGTTGCATGCAGGTGACGTTGGGGCACAACAGTGCTGAGGCAGGAGCACGTTGCAGATTGTTTTGGAGTTTTTGTCCTTCATCATTGTATTTCCCTTTATGCTCATTGTACTTGTAAAAGTTTTTTATCATAGCGGAAATGTAATGGAGTTCTTGGTTGTTGTTTGTGAGTTATGCCTTTGGTTATGCTAATTACGAATCAAACTGACGTTGAAAATCCTCCTCGTATCATCCCAGGATCGGAACCTGGCGAATGGGCGTTAGGAGCCGAGAATGGAGTTCTACGGAGGCTGTCGGCGCCGGATTCGGTGATCGAGAATTTTGTGAGCTCGATTTTCGAGTTTGGGGCGTGACAATCATACAGCGAGAGGTTAATTCGAGCCGTCTATCAAATAGAGGGGGAAAAACCAATCAGGGTCATGTTGAGCTTTGGCGATCATACTTGTCCATATGATCGTTATGTCGACCGTAAACGGATCGTTGGGCTTTCATTGCAGCTTGATTATCACGGTGGGCCACATCATCAGTTGATCAAAACCAGTCTTTCACGGTCGAAATTCTGAGAGGAAGATATTGGACGGTGTGGATCTCTCAAAAGGTGGCTATATTGCGCTCCACCAGCAGCACAGTTGAAAGAAAACATCTTCTTTCTCTGCTCGTGCATGGCTGCCAGTCCGACTGGTTGCGCAGTCCCGCGGAGGGAAAGCATCCCTCGGACAGTATTTCTGAGGCGTGTGAAGCATGGGAAAAACTCCCATTCTCGTTGCGCGGTCCCGCGCAAAGAGTTTTCTTTGAACTCTCTTAAGAAGTGGCGTAAAGGCTAGTTGCGCGTCCATGCGCAAGCAACTGCAGTTACGCGGCTACGCGCAAGAAACTTCTTCTACCTTGCTTCTCTCTTATTTCTTTAGCCCACCAACGGCTCCAATTTGATCCAACCCCTCAAATGGAGTAGGAGTGGGGTATTTATAGGCCCCACCACTCTTACAAAGTGGTGATCACCACCACTTATCTCTTCTCATATGGACTTTCTCTTTCCTTAAACCATGGTGGTCACTAAGCTCCCTCTTAAATGGTGGTGTA
The DNA here is from genome assembly GCA_037074715.1 of Magnolia kwangsiensis. Taxonomy (NCBI): domain Eukaryota; kingdom Viridiplantae; phylum Streptophyta; class Magnoliopsida; order Magnoliales; family Magnoliaceae; genus Magnolia; species Magnolia kwangsiensis. Next base: position 45,964,923 of record CM073586.1, on the reverse strand, counting down.
CCACCTTTCTCCTTTTAAATGATACCTTTGCACCCTTCTTTACCAAACTACCCCTTCCAATGCTTTCTTACCAACATACCTAAACTACCCCTGGACTTAAAATTTTACCAAAATACTTAAACTACCCCTGGAACTGGAATTTTACTAAAATACCTAAAGTACCCCTGGAGTTGGAATTTACTGAAATACCTAAACTACCCCTGGACTTGGAATTTTACCAAAATACCTAAAATAACCTTGGAGCTGGAATTTACCAAAATACCTAAACTACCCTTGGAACTGGAATTTTACTAAAATACCTAAACTACCCCTTCCAATCGAATTTTACCAAAATACCCAAAATACCCTTGGAGCTGAATTTTTACCAAAATACCTAAATTACCCCTGAACTTGGAATTTTACTAAAATACCTAAAATACTCTTGGAGCTGGAATTTACCGACATACCTAAACTACCCCTTCTAATGAAATTTTACCAAAATATCCAAAATACCCCTGGAGCTAGAATTTACCAAAATACCTAAACTATTCTTGGACTTGAAATTTTACCAAAATTTCTAAACTACCCCTAGACTTGGAATTTTACCAAACAATGCAATGACATATTTTTTATACCTCAACAGGCTCATTTAATATACATGTGGCCCATGTGGTGTGGCCCACTTACCATACTTATGGCCCATTTTGAGCCACCTTGATTTGTATGAGGCCCGCCTTAATAGATACGGGGCCCATGTTATGAGACCCATTGTGATGTATGCAAGGCTCACGTGATTAGGCCCACCTTGATATATATACGAGACCCATGTTATGAGGCCCATTTGAAGTATTGAAGGCCCATGGGTAGAGGCCCAATGGGATGTACATAAGGCCTATTGTAATGTGATTCCATAATGGTTTACGAGATGATCTTGATAGCATCTATGCCATGGGAGCAATGATGGTTTCACGTTTACATTGTAGGATAATATTGGTTAAATGTCCGCATTGTCACTCTCCCTAGGGCCCATTATTAGGCCCATACTTATAGTATGTAGGTCGTCTAGGCCCATCTTCGTTATGAACAGAGCCTAGCACTATATAACATGTTTAGTATAAATCCATGATTCATGCTCATACGCATCATATGTATGCTTGATATGAGGAGTGATTGATCATAGCATATACCTTCGGGCAGATTATTTATGGGTTCCTTGATAGGCGGATTTGTCCTTCATTAGCGTAGTACGCGTAAGATTATTGCATGACTGATAGTTTAATTCATGCACCTCACATTTGTATAACATGATTACTATATGCCTTAGCGACATCAGGGCTATGACCTCCACAAACACATCGTGGGTGACAAGATCGGACACTGAAAATATTGTTATTAAGCATCGCAGTGCCATAGATGTCCCTAGGTGAAAATCATTAAACCTGATGGTACCAGAGGATGACTCCAACGTTGAGACCAAGTGGATATATGAGCGCATGAGGGCTGAATACTAGGAGGTCGCGTCTCCCACTGTGTCATGGTCAATTGGAAAGGGGTGTGGCCTTACTCGCTTGAGGGTAGGGCGCATTACTAAGTTGTGTTTGACCAGCTCGTGAATGGATCCGCTATCGACGTGCCGGATAGGTATTGACAGACTATTGGCCAGGAGAATAGTGAGATTTCTTACGCTCACTTCAACTATCTAGCTGGGAGAGCGATAGTGTCATTTAGAGTGTACTAAACCCTGGTGATTATCCAGAAGGAGAACTATACTTATATTTGATGAGCTGTATGTGGATTTAAATGAGGATTGGTATGCTTAAGTTACATCTCACATCGCATGGTCTTGATATGGCCAATAGCATTCATATCTTGCATCGTATAGCCTTGGTACGGTTGCTTGTATTCATGTACTCATCAGCATGATTCCGCATTACTCTGACCTTACATTCTGAGCACGCTCTTATTGCGCACACACTTACACCACCCTCTAAGCTTTTTATAAGCGTATGCACGATCGATGCGTGCAGGTGACACCAAGACGTAGCCGTAGTCTTGCAGTAGTTGGAGCATACAGTCCACATTTTGGAGTACATAGTCGAGCTTATAGAGTTTTTTGCTATTTACATTATCTTGTATTTCTCTTTCATTCACATTGTACTCAAATTTTTTTATCATAGTGCATTTTGTGATGGTGTTTTTGTAGTTATTATTCATAGGTTATGCTTATGGTTATGCTCATTATGAATCAAATTGATGTTAAAAGAAATCCTCATCATACGATCCCAGGATCAAAATCTGGTGTATGGGTGCCAGGAGGCGAGAATGGGGCACTATAGAGGCTGTCGGCGTCAGATTTGGCAATCGAAAAATTTGTGAGCCCGGTTTTTGAATTTGGGGCGTGACATCATAAATCTTATGATCATGCGTGACGTGGATAGCTGTAAATCATGTGGGTATGTGGGGAATGTGTGGCCCAACCATATGATCATGTGGTGCTTAGGTGACTATTAAACTATGTGAAATTATGGTACTGGCCGCCTAACTATGTGAAAGTTTAGCAAAGCGGCTACCCCATTATGTATGCTATGGAATAAAAAAATTTAAAAAAAGTAACCATCTCAACTTGAGTCCCTTATTATGACAAGTAGAGTGACATTTGTGTGGCCACTCAACCATATGGACTTCTGATAATGGAGTAGCCATAAGACCATGCGGGCATATGAGAATTGTGTGGTTACTTAGACTCGTGGACTATACTGATGGCATAACCTCTTGGGTATGTGAACTTAGGACGTGTGTCAAATTTATTATGGACCCTACCCTGATGTAAGTATTGCATATTTCTCAATTTCTCCATTAGTCTAACTAATTCTAGAACATGATTCCAAAATGACCTAGATCCAATTCCTAAATAAGTCAAACAATATGGAATATTGTTAATTGAACGTATAACTTTCGAACACTTGTGAACCCACTCAATGTACATAGTTTATCCACACTGTTCAATTATTTTACCAACCAAATAGTTTGATCATGGAGCCCGCTGATGTGTGCCTTGTGCATCTGAACTGTTCTTCCTTGTACTACCTTAATGTATGTGAGTTACCTATGTTATCTACTTGCTGGGACCCATCGTAATATTTGTGTGTGGACCCATCTACTTGCAGGACCACTTGGAAGTAGGACCCACTACATTGTATGAGATAAACCCACGTCATCCAACCATGACCAAATCTTATGTGTATATTATATACCAAGTTGTCTAACTTAGGGCTCACTGTATCTTATGAGGTTTATCTGTGCCTTTCAAACCATTGTAGAACTACTATGATAATTATTTGTAAATCCAACCTACTAACAGATCACTTGAAGGTGAAGCCCATTACATTATATGAGTTTCACCAGCACCATCAATCCTGTGGCTCATTTACTATATGTTATATTTATGCCTTTCATCTCATAACCACTTGGTGCATGTATTTTGCGTCACCACTACTCATTAACCATACAGCCCAGCTAGGGTATAACCATGTGGTCTCAATAGAAGAAAATTATGTCGGGCCAAAGCCGCTAATGGAATATCTTTCTTGCGAAGGATATGGGGTAATTCTGAATACAATTAATGCTCGCGATTATGATAGCTATGGATGATATTAGTGGTGTTAGTGATTATGGTTGATAGAAGTATGCGATTTAATGTCTAGATTAATGTTGTTCCACTTCTTAGCATACTAAATTCATCTACTTAACTATGTTGATATTGATCATACTCATGCACCATGTAATGATGGTATGTGCAAGTATACTTCAATACATTTGTTCATGTGTAACATATGTCCTCTTCAGTTTAGTCACATGATTATAGATTGATATAGTTGATAGTGGCACATGATGATTATATGTCATTTTTGGTTTAAAGGTTAAGCAGACCTTAAACTCATGGCATTATATGCTTACCACATGCCTTTGAACGTATGCCTTATTATAATTGCTTGAAGTGCATAATCATGACATACATGATGATTGAAATAACACAGTTGTACCATATAACATGAGTTGAATCTTGACAACAAAATGTATATCTATGATGATGACTTGGGTTATCCCTGAAAATGAATGGGACACCAGAAGTGTGGAAATAGTAGGGGATGATGTGCCCCTTAGGTTGAAAGTCCCTAAACCCCAATGCCAGCTAGTGATACCTCACCATCAGGATGAGTGGATACATGGGTCATGGATTTGACTCCCACTAACGAGGTCGGGTTGAGAAGAGGTGGGTCCAACCTGCTTAAGTGTTGAGGTGCAAATAAGGACTGGTCTGACTTGTTGGCAAGGAGAAGCACGAATGAGGTCCACTACTAGCATACCAGGTGGAAGTCCACCATAGGACAGGTATGCAAGGTCAATTACTGGTGTCTAGTGCATGGGAGTTGACCACGGTGTTCCACATGATATACAGTTGGTGGAAGTCCACCGCAGGGCAGGTATGAGAGGTCGATTATTGGTGTTTGGTGCATGAGTGTCGACCATGGTGTTTCCCAAGATATATAGTTATGATATGGCATGACAATATGATGATGATGATGTGATTATGGATGGGTGTAATAGGGTTATGGCTGTGGTATAGGAGAAATGAAAATATGACTTAGTGATACTGGTAGCATTGACTTGGAGTATTACTATGATACATATGCATTACATTCACATTGGCATCATACCTTACGTACTACATGCCTTTCACTATATATGATTTCTTCGTGGCATATTTATCTTTCTTGCATGCAAGACACACTGCACACATGTATGTACTCCATGAAGAATTGTTAATGTAACATGTGCACATGGCGCCATATACTCCATTTCACACATGTACATAAAACATGCCATGCACACATGCACGTGCCACACATGGGTGAGAGAATCTCTACCCATGTGTGTGATGTCACCCTCCTATGTCATCCCTCTCTCATGTGCTCCCCAAAGTCAACTTCTCTCCATACCATACCTTATGCATGACATCATCATACCATGCCATCCCATGCCCCTTTAATCCACTATTAATTCTTAATCATGCACAATTTCCCATAATCCTAGCCTAAGCTAACATTAATCACATTAGCCTAAGCTAACCAAATTTTTATCCATTTCTTTACAAATACCCCTCCATCCCTTAGCATTTTCACCATTTCCTACAATAAGGAGAGAGAGAGAGAGAGAAGAGTGATCTTGGTGGGCCATCAACTCCATCAATCTCATCCCTTCCATCCATCTCAACCATCTACCTTGATAATCAAGGTGAGTACACCCCCCTCACTTTTTTTTTGGTGTTAGCTTGTTAGTACACACCCATGTCAGTACACCCCTCTCACTTGTCTTTGGAATGTTTTATTTACTTTGGAGTGTGATGTTGAAGTGATGATGATGATGTAGGACCCATTGATGGTAGGGCCCATTATGATATATGGTTACACACATATAGATGGTGGGATGAAACAAATATTAGCTTGATCTAAAGCTTGTGTGGGAGCCACTAGTTTTGGGCCCACCGTGATGTATACTAACCATCATAGGTGGGTATATGGTCATAAGGATGTGGATGAAGAAAAAAAAAAAACATAAATACTAGCCTATAAAGACCAAGGCCCACTACGATGTCATGACACAAATCCAAACTAAGAAATGGTCCATTAAGTTGGCCAAACTCTCTCTCACACACACACCAATGCACACACGTGCACACACACATAAAAAAATAACAATAATAATTAATTTTTTTAAAATGAGGGACAATGTTGCTGCCAGCCTCCAGAGGATGCTTGTAACGCCCTGGAAAAATCCGTACTTGGACTCGAGTACCGACTCGATCAGAAATCGCGTAGGATTAATTCCCTTAGAAAATAAGTGTAAGTTAGCTAGCGCAACGCTAGAGTAGCTGGGAAATAGTCCCTGATCACTTTAAATATGTTCTACAAGACCCAAAGTGAGTAGAACCAATGACGCTATAATACTCTAAAACCTCGGATCAAACTCTAAACCGGTTTGTTCTCTGGACCTCTTTGAAACTTTGTATTGGATCTAAACCGCGCGTCGAAAGTTCGATTCCCACAATCTTAGACCGTTATAACCGCCTAGTTGGACTTGACAATCATTTCAAAAATCAAGTCCAACCGACATTCATAGGCTATTTCATTGAGCCTGGAGTGAAGAGAGTGAGAATAGGGTTAGATTTGGAATTTGAAATTCAAATCTGGCACACGACTTGACGCGTCAGTATTAAGCATTCTGACCGTCAGAATTCAGCCAAATTACACCCTTGGATCAGAAAAAATTTCTATTTCATATCATGAGACTTGCAGGCCTGATCTACGTGCGGTGACCGCTGAACTGAAACTGGACCGCCACGTGCGATCTACGAACACTGATGGTCTGAAAATGGGATGTGAGTGACATCCGACGTGCACGAACTTAAGTCCGATCACGTTCGGCCAGAGGACCACCAGAAATGGTCTTTTGGTTCGAAACAGTCCCGATTTGGATATAACTTAAGTATACCTTGACTTGAAGCCTGTTTTGGGCATGTTTGGGCTTATAAAAGGGCTTGAAACCCTCACTTCTCTCACCCATCCGAATTTGCTAGAAACCCTAGCAAGAGTGGGAGAGAAAGTGAGAGTTTGTGAGAGAGAGTGGGAGAGTATTTCTTGCTGCTTGTGCTACTTGTTGCACGTGCCTAAGCAACACACCTCAATCACTTCCCTGGTGATTTCACCGCGTTTCTAGGTAAGAAAACACTCCTAACACTTGCTGATTTGTTGTTCCGTCATTTCCATAGCGAAGTAGCTTATGGATCTTGTGTATTAGGTTGCCTATTCACCGTAGACGAAGCGTATACGTTCCGTTCGAATTAATACACCTATAGGAGAAAAGGTACGGATTTTAGACGCTTTGATTGACTGTTTCCAACTCTTTCAATGTCGTTTAATAGTATATTATCGACGGCAACGCTGTTTGACATGTACAACATCCTGTCCGTTTCCTGTTTCGTAAGCAGACGAAGAATATGAGATTTAGGGAATTTTAATCATTAGTAGAAAATACTGTTTTCATCCATAATTTGTTGATGTGATTGACATGGCTTCTTGTCACATTAGGATACTAGGAATACGTGCATAATTAGTTTGGCAAATAGATTCGCCTAAATGCGCACTTTGAGTCGACATACTATATGTAGACTTAAGTGTGTAGTTTAAGTGTTTGTATAAATGCTTGTATTAGTATGTATTGAATTAAATGGTGTTATGAATTAGTTTGAGATTGATTTCTCAATTAATATGCTGATGTAAATGATTTCCTATATGTTAGCTATATGCATGATTTCATTATATGTATGAAATGCATGTGCTTGATGATTCACTTAAGTTGTATGTTATAATATGTGTTAACATGCTCACATTGTTGTATTTCATTTCCAATACTCTTACATGATTGCTCATGTGGATTCATAATTGTTTGGGACTATACCTAGTCCAGGCAGTCGGCAACCGAGCAAGTTCGTGGTTGGCCTATCTTTGCCACGAACGACGCGTCGATGAACGCGAGCCGTGTTTTGGAGTTGGCGGCAGTGGTTATGCCACGCGAGGTGTTTTACGCACTTCATGTCGTTCGACTTGAGATGCGCTCGTACAAGTCGAGCCCGTCAAGTAACCTGACTGACCGTTGTATGTTCACCCTGTATGAGTCATAACTGCTTGAACCTAGGGTATTGAACTTACCATTGTAAACCCTGTCAACCATGGTACCTTGATCCATAAAGACTCATGAGCCGGGCATGGTGGTATGGGACACCGTGGTCGAGCTGTCGGCCTATGCTAGGGCCACAAACCTCCCCGTAGTGACCAGTGAGCACTTATGACTCGTGGGCAGATTATGGTGGTATGAGACACTATATTCCTGCTGTCGGCCTACACTGATCAGGGGACGAGTCCTTTGTAGTAACCGCGAGCGTATTCTGAGTCTACGGGAGGCGACGACCCTTCCGTAGCAGTGAGAGTACAGTAGGCCTGTATTGATAAGGTGATGGAGGAGCGGTGCAACGAGTGCGAGCAACAGCCCTGGTAGCCCTTGCAGTGACCTACAAAATATACATCGTATGAGATTACTAGGAGTGACGACCCTAGACATGATCTGTGTTGGGATTGATATAAGGGAAGTACCTTAGTTTTCTAATCTTGCTATTTGAATAGACTAATAATAACTCAGAAATCATATCACCATCACATTGCATGTGCCTGGAAGATGTGGACCACTGTGGGATGATTGCATGCCGCGGGCGTAAGATGGTGTCGTATGAGGGAGATCGTCGGTGAGGGCATCCATCATGTCATATCATATTGCATTAACAACAGTGTTAGGAATGTTTGATTTACTGCTTTACTATTAGAACACGTTAATCCTTGCTCTATTATTCCACTGAGTTAGCTACTCACTCCCACATTTTGGAATGGTGTTTGCAACACCCACCAGACCCTATCTTAGATACAGGTGAGGCAGCGATCCAGGAGGCAGAGCCGGACTATGATGAGGACCAGGACGAGTTCTCATATATGCAGTACCACGACGGCTTTGCTTAGGTGGCCTGGATTGGAGGGACTACTCAGTGGGACTATTTTGACATTTAATTTTTGTTATTTACATGTATATGAGACTCAGAGATGTATTCATACTTTGGAGACAGTCGAGATCTACTTTGTTTTCCATACAATGATATATATATTCTTTAGTCTTCCGCTTGCTTTTATCACTGGATCTGGAGTATGAATTGCAGTTTTGGTATACTTTTACTCATGTGAATGCTTTAACTCAGATAACATTGGATCATAATCATTTTTGTTGCATAAGTGACGGTCTGGAACTGGGGAGTTGAGTTTATACATGACCTCCGATTTTTAGGATATTACAATGCTGCACCAAGCAGCATCCCGGCTGCTTGATTAAAGGAGGAGTGTGGGGCCCATAACAGGCCCCACCATGATATAAGTATCTGATCCACACCGTTCATCCTATTTTCCAGATCATTTTAGGCGTTAAGCTGAAAATTGAATCCAAATCTCTGGCAGGCCACATTAAAGAAAATAATGGTAAAAGATGATATGTACCATTAAAATCTGTTAAGGCCCGCTATAATGTTTCCATCTACCAAAACATACTAAATATTGGGTTAATTGGACCTATCTTGAGTCAAAGAATCTCGTAGATGGGGTAGATTGTCCTGATGTGGGCCCCACCTATGAAAGACCATAAAACAAAACAAATAAAAAAAAAAACACAACAGCTGGACGCTATTGCTGCCAACATCCAAAGGACACTGCAACAAGCAGCGTCCTGCTACTTTGTAATAAGGCTGGGACCTATAGGCCCCACCATGATGTATGTCGAACATCAGCACTGTGCATTTGATGGGTCCCCTTTAATTAATGAGTTTCCCCAAAAATCAACCGTACACGGAACTCGAGTGGCCCACACTGTCTAAAATCATGTGAAGACATGTTAAAGCATATAAAATCACTCGTTGGGGCCCACTTGAAATTTGGATGCATCTGAAACTTGGACTGACCCCTCAACCAAGTGGGACACACATAATGGATGGGCTGGATTCGTGAACCATGTCCCAGTGGCTCGACAAATAATTATGAATGTCTTAATGGAGAATAACCCTCTCAACATTTGTGTGTGGTGTGGCCCACAAGAGCCACATATTGACTTGATTTTAAGCCTCAGGCCCCACCATGATGTATGTGGTAAATCCACACAGTTCATCCATCTTACCAACCCCATCCATTGCACAGTATCAAAAATCAGGCCCATTAGAAGCTCATGCAGGCCATGCCACTTGGATAGTGGAAGTTGTACTCAAAATGCTCAGATTATTCTAGGGCCGACCTTGGTAGTGAAAAGTATATCTAGGCTATTCATCCACTCCTTCAGACCATTTTAAGACATGAGTAAAAGAACGAGGCAGATCTATGCCTTAGGTGGACCACACTATAAGAAACAGTGGGAATAAAAATCCCTACCATTAAATCCCTTGAGTTCTACCGTGATGTGTACTTACCACCAAAGTTGGGTCGGCCATTGGACAGCGGAGCCAACTTGTTACATGTATTTTATATTCGGGTCGTCCATCATTTAAACCATCCATGTGTTGTGGGCCCCACCCGATGTATGTACCTTATATCCATGTCATTCATCTAGTGGGAGGTATCAACTATGATGTTGTTTGTTGTACAAACTGTTCATGGGGTGGACCCCACCATGTCCATGGGACCCACAATTATAAAAAATATAATAATAATAATAAAGGGAATTGCATGCTTACCAATGAAAACTTCCTTGGAGATAATGTGATGCATGTGGAGCCCACCTAGGTGCATGTGTTGTATACCCACACCGATGATATTTTCTATTCACTTGAGAAGTGGGCTCACCTCCTGCCCGTGGACATAAGATGAAGTAGAACTCAATTTTAGGTGGGCCACGTTGCAAGTAGAAACAGTGGTAACAACCATTGGAAATTCTTAGGCTCTAGCGTGCCCCCTATATGCTGGGACACTTCCTTGACCATGGACTCCACCCTGTAGTATGATGTAGATCCATGCCATTCATCGATTTATCCTTATCATTTTAGGGTATATTCCCATAGACTAGTCAGATCTAAATCTCATGCCATGGGAGAAATATTGATTACTTGTCCACCATTAAATATTTCCTAGAGCTACAGTAATGTTTTTGAGAAATCCATCCTTCCTTTTTAACCGATCATGGGCCACCTAATATACATGTTTTACCAGCCATTCATCTATTTTGTTAGATCACTTTAGAGTGTGGGGCTACCTATATATTTATTGCAATCTAAGTCATTTCCATGGTACCCATTGTAATGGTTATTCCTCATACAGTCAGTTGGTAAAAATCATGTGGATCACTACACCATAGGAATTTGGGATTTTGGGTGGCCCAATTAGTCATGTGGATTGGTGGAAGTTGTGTGGGCCACCACACCATGTGAGTGCATAATTTTTATAGCCCACCTAACTGTATGAAATTGGGGCAATTGTGTGACTACTTGTCTAAGTGGATTTATGATTGTTGTGACCCTTAACCATATGATCACTGGCGGGATGAATGGTAGCTAGATTTGGCAAAATGGTGTTGAATATGTAGCTCATAAATCTTCTGATCATGTGTGACGTGGACAGTCGTAAATCATGTGGGTATGTGGGGAATGTGTGGCCCAACCATATGATCATGTGGTGCTTAGGTGACTGCTAAACTATGTGAAATTATGGTACTAGCCGCCTGACTATGTGAAAGTTTACTAAAGTGGTTGCCCCATTATGTGAGCTATGGTATAAAAAACTTTAAAAAAAGTAACCATCTCACCTTAAGTCCCTTATTATGACAAGTAGAGTGACATTTGTGTGGCCACTCAACCATATGGACTTCTGATAATGGAGTAGCCATAAGACTATGCGGGCATATGAGAATTGTGTGGTTACTCAGACTCATGGACTATGATAATGGTGTAACCTCTTGGGTATGTGAACTTAGGACGTGTGTCAGATTGATGATGGACCCTACCTTGATGTAAGTATTACATATTTCACCATTTATCTATTCGGCTACTTAATTCTAGAACATGATTCCAAAATGACCTAGATCCAATTCTTAAATAAGTTAGACGATATAAAATAGTGTTAATTGAACATATAACTTTTGAACACTTGTGAACCTACTCAATGTACTTATTTTATCCGCTCTATTCAATTATTTTGCTAACCAAATAGTTCGATCATGGAGCCTGCTGATGTGTGCCTTGTGCATCTGAACTATTCTTCCTTGTACTAGCTTAATGTATGTGAGTTACCTATGTTATCTACTTGTTGGGACCTACCGTAATGTTTATGTGTGGACCCATCTGCTTGTAGGACCACTTGGAAGTAGGACCCACTACGTTGTATGAGATAAACCCACATCATCCAACCATGACTAACTCTTATGTGTATGTTATATACCAAGTTGTTCAACTTAGGGCTCATTATATCTTAAGAGGTTTACCTGTGCATTCCAAACCATTATAGAACTACTATGATAATTATTTATAAATCCAACCTACTAACAACTCACTTGATGGTGAAGTCCATTACATTATATGAGTTTCACCCGCACCATCCATCCTATGGCTCATTTACTATATGTTATATTTATGCATTTATGCATTTCATCTCATAACCACTTGGTGCATGTATTTTACGTCACCACCATTCATTAACTGTAACTTCTTGTATTTTTTTTTGCCAACTTGGAGTTGGACGTCTTTAGGCAATGAGTCTATCATAACACCTTATCAACTTAAGAGGGAGCGATCGAACTTATCGATGTTAAATGACCCTAGGACCCATCCATCTGTCTAATCTAAACACTAAAGTCTTAGCCTAGGGTTCAGCTATAAAAGGAACCCCTCTTTGCTCTCATGAATCATATAGAAGCCCGAGGGGCTTCACCTAGTGTCATTTCTACTTCTTTTATACCCCATTTCTAGTCCATTATACCCTTTTCACTCTCAATTCATCACCCCATTCTCTTCGTAAGCTCTTAAAACTCAATTCCTAAGTCTCAAATCTCCCTTTCAACTCATCTCCTTTAAAAATCTCACCTTCCACCACCTTATTCTTCAAATCCTTCTAATTACTTTCATATTAGACACAAATCCTAAAGCTCAAAGGATGAAGAACTATAATTAAACTAAAATTTATTATAAATAGTAAAAATATAAATAAAATAGACTTTATACTATTAACCTGATGAAATATTAGGAAATAACTAAGTAATTTGGATAGTGTAGCTTCTTCTACCCCAAAATCATATATCACAAGTCAAACAACTCATTTCGGTTTGTAAGATACACAGGTTTCAAATATTTAGTAGCAAAGCTACTACTAGACACCACAGAGTATGGTAGCACCACCGTCAGATCGGCGGTGCACCACCACCAGCTCCATAGGAGTGCAGCTGAACCGCCATGATGGCGGTGCACCACCGGTGCACCAGATTTCGGTGGACCATCGTCAGGAAATCTCTGCATTTTTAAGCCGACTTTAAAAAGTTATACCTTCCTTAATATAACTCCGATTTAGGTGATTCAAAGGCCATATTGAAGCTTGATAAGTCTAGTTTCATATAAAAAGAAAAATAATAATTTTTTTTAATATAGTTAAATCTATGATAATGTGACAACAACTTAAAAATTATTAGTTTCAGATAGCTAGTACTTCCAGAATTTTTAAAAAATTTTTAAAATAAGAAATTTAATGAAATTTAGTGAAGATAAAGTAGACTTGATGATGAACTATTAAAAAAATAATTAAAATAATATAATAACTAAAAGTTCCAAAAACATTATATGAAATAAAGTTATTGAAATTGAAAATTTTCTACAACTACACGTTGTCAATGGGCCGCACGTATCTTTTTCATCTTAGAATTTTTATACTTGGCATCTTCTTAGAAATTGCTTCTAATCATACAAGGAATCATCTTATTTGATTAAATTTAAATTTTCTATTTTAGTATATTTTACTAAATCAGGTAGTTTCAAGTATAGTTGAATTAGGGTTCTTGATTAGGTTGATTATGACCGAATCATCATTCTCACTACTTTTGAATACTCTACACTATGAAATTAACTAATTTAAATCCTAATCATTTCTCACAAGAAATATTGATACCTAATTCATTCTGAAATGACCCTGATTATCCAAACAAGCTCTGGACGACTTGTTAATGGGCTACTAAATCCAAGATTATAGAAAGACATTCGTCTTAGTGGGCTTGACATCCATCGTGGGACATCAAATCAAGATCATGCCCCATATTGCTCAACTTGGACTCACAAGGTGAGTGCTTGGGTTGTGCGAATACCTTATAAGAAAATCTGTAACTTAAGTGAAACTAGTCACTTTGTTCTTTTACGAAGTTGTAACTTTTAGACCATCGATTCATGGCCAAAGTTGGGATACTGGCTAACGATATTTTCTTAAATATATCCGTATAACTGTGACCCCGATCGACCATCGGTGACCGTTGAATAAACTTCTAATCATATTCGTCGATCGACGCATCTAAATGGCGGGCCGATTATGTTTATGCATAGATCATGACTAGGGCCAACTATCTTACGGTGGGTGTCGACCCCTACACCTCGTAATGGACCCTAAAGAGTAGAAACACAATCCCCTAGGGCTAGTATAGTAAAAACCCAACTCTTAAGGCCATTTGCACCAAATCTGGTGCTATAAATAGGTTATTTGGGGGCCTCATTTGCTCCCATACGAATTTGCAAAGCCAAGGAGAGAAAATGGAGGAGAAGAAGAGAGGAATGAGAAAGATGGTGAGGCCCGGTGCCGGATCACACCATCCAATCTTCGTGCTCGTCAGATTCGTGCAAGACATCATCTCTATTCCCAATCTCATGTCTTCCACGGATGAAATCCAAATATTTTGGGTTGGATTCTCCACTCACTTGCAGGTAAGAGGTTTTCCTATATGTATTTCCATCTGTTTCTTTCATTTATTTCATTTTGAGCCATTAGGGTTAGAAACCCCCTTTTGTTTCCGTCGATTCTCACAAACCGTAATATTAAGATTGAGTATGTTAGGGCTTTAAGTTACAATTATCAATTGGAGAAATCCATACTCTTATGGGAGCCATAATCGGGCCCCATTCCATTACGGTTTAGGTTATGCGCCGATTTCGAGTCCCGATTCGTCAAGCCAAGTTGATGGATCAATCAAATTGAGTTAGTTAAGGTATAATTCATTGTTTAATATTTAATCATGAATAAATCCATGTCATTAATGATAGTCTTATACTTTAATTTATGTTTGGGGCATTTTCCCAAATTCCCAATGTTAGGGCCGCATTCGAGTACTGGATTTTAACTTAAAGGTGAAGATCTACCCCTAAGCTTCTACTTAACATTTTAGAGTTATTAAATACATTTATTTACTTTTTGAATTATAACATACTTGATGAAATGCTTGGATGACAAGAAACTCTTAATATTATAAAAAATCTTGAATGTTGAATGCTTAGAAATACTGGGATAATTGAATTGGGTTGTTGTGGTAGATTAAGCTTCACAAATTATGTAAATATGCGGATATCCTGCTTTAGGGAGGCTATCTCGGGCTTATACGGCCGACTGGAGTTGAACACGGACGATCGACAGTAGTTGGAACTACACGGGATGCTTTGCACCCAATGTTGATTTACTCGAGGTCCTCCGTAGTCGTTCGCATTAATCTAATGCAAGCTCGATCATTCTTGTGCTTGGTGATTATATAACATTCAATATAATCTGGGATACCACCACTACCATTGATTTAGTCTACACATAGCCATTATTGATACGATTTCAAGACTCATGAGTCGGCATGGTGGTATGGGACATTATGTCTGAGCCTTCGGCCTACAATGGGGTGACGAGCCTCCCTGTAGTGACCAGTGAGCAACTAAGACTCAGGAGTTGGGCATGGTGGTATGGGACACTATTTCCATGTTGTCAACCTACGCTGGGGTGACGAGCCTCCCCGTATTGACCATCGAGCACTAATAGAGGTGACAGGTCCTTGTTTGAATGGCCCCGTCAAATTACCCGGCCGATGGTTCCATGCCAGAGTACTATTCGAATGACCCGGGCATGAATGAAATTGGGTGATGAGCCCTTTTCATTTATATTGATTTGGTTTAATGTGATAAGTCCGCACCTTCGAATTGAGTAATCATACTTGGTTTAGGTGACAACCCATATTGGGTGGATCCTCATACATTTAGGTATCATACCATACCTTTGGAATTGTTGATTTGTGAAATAAATGGGTAACACCTAAATTTAGATCAAGGGACATTGGTAAGGAGTCTTTACGTGCGGCAATGACCCACGTGATTCAGATAAGGACTCATGATATAACGTCGGTGTCCTAGCTTCGCCAATATGCTGGATGAATTAAACTTAATAATTACTTGGCTAACATAATCATTCACCACATTGCATTAGCTTAAAATGTGGCAAAACATGCGTGGTTGTCGCGTGATGAGGGATTATTATCATTTACGAACCAGGTGATCAGAGTCGTGTGTGAGGGAGTGTTATTTGAAAAGGGCATACATTATATCATATCTTCATATATACATTTAACAAGAGTATTTAGAAATTATTTGATTTCTTATTTACCATTAACTACGTTGATTGTGTTGGTAACATGTGTAACTTGTCTAATAATTGTGCATTAAAGATAACATGCTTGAGTGTATAATATGTATTAATATATATATATATATATATATATATATATATATATATATATATATATATATATTTATTGTGAACCTGCTAATTACTAAAATATCCCAAGTAACAATCTTAGGGATATTTCTTCATTATGTTGACATTTGAAGCCTTCAAATTGACATATGTAGATAAGTCAACAATAGGACCATTCTGTGGTGCGCTCAGGGTGCCTAGTAGATCTCTAGCTTCTTCCCGCTTGGTAGTTGTTCTTCTATTCCTATTACAATTATTGTAACTTGTATAATTCTCATTTAGGTGAACACTATATTTTAATTGTATCTTTACTGTCGGCCCCATATTTATTTATTTTTATTATCTCTACCTCGCTTTAGATCCACGAATTTAAATTGTGCTATTTTGATTGCTCGTGTGTGGAACTGATGTGAATCTGAATGAGGCCACACGTACATTTTCATTTGGTTAACACTTGAAAACTTGGGATTGGAGTCTATGTACTTGGGTGTCAATTTTCAGGGTGTTAGATTAACCATAAGGCCCAGTTAGGGTATCACCATGTGGTTTCAATAGAAGAAAACATGTCGGGTCAAAGCCACTTATCTATCTTGCGAAGGATATGGTGTAATTCTGAATACAATTAATGCTCGTGATTATGATAGTTATGGATGATATTAGTTATGTTAGTGATTATGGTTGATAGAATTATTTGATTTAATGTCTAGATTAATGTTGTTCCACTTCTTAGCATACTAAATTCATCTACTTAACTATGTTGATATTGATCATACTCATACACCATGTAATGATGGTATGTGCAAGTGTACTTCAATACATTTGTTCATGTGTACGATATGTCCTCTTCAGTTTAGTCACATAACCATGGATTGATATAGTTGATAGTGGCACATGATGATTATATGTCATTTTTGGCTTAAAGGTTAAGCAGACCCTGTAAGACCCGTATCTTGGTCCGTACCTTTCCGTACACTTCCGCGGTCGTACCGGTCGAATTTCGACAACTTTCGACCCTTAAACAATATCGACGCACGACCCTAATTCATGTACCGACAACCCGAGTCAACTCAACCCGAGACCAATACCATAGCGACTGCGCCGTCGTTGCGGTTCCGATGCCGCGACTCGCGCGCCGAGGCGATACCCTAATCAAGAGTTATGGGCCAACGTTCGGTGCGAGAAAATGCCGCGCGTTGTGAAAACCAAGGGAATCTCAACAATGTGTCACATCAATCACATCAATCCCATCAATCAATCACCCATCAACCCATCACATGTCAAGTACACATCACTCTCACCCATTTTCCCAAGCAACCACAAAAGTCTTCCTAACCCATACCTTTCTTACACAAAAGACCACAAAAGTCTTCACCACCCATACCTCTCTTACACAAAAGCCATAAAAGTCAAGTTTTTCTTACACAACCATCACTCACCCATCCATCCATCCATCACTCTCTCTCTCTCCCTTTACATCACTCTCTCTCTTTCTCTCTTTCTCATTCCAAAATTTCCAAGCAACAAAAATTCCAAGAGCCCCATACGTATGAAAATTTCCCAACCTTCCTAAGCTCTAAGAGGCCCACCTTCCTACCCCAAAATCTTCCATCTAAACCCTCCATTCTTCATCTTAACCATTGAAGTTGAAGCTAAGGTGCCAAGGAACCTCTAGGTGCAAGAAGATCGGACGGTGGGTGCCTCTATAGGGTAGTTTTTATTATTTTTATGGTGGACCAAGTGAGGCCCACCGATCAATGGTGTGGATCTCACTTGGAATCCTGAAAGGTGGCCGATGGACCACATGGATCATCATGATCATTCCATGATGGGGCCATTCTCCATGGACCCCATCATGATGTTTATTTTCATTTGAAAAGGTCATCTAGACCATCCATATTGGTGGGGAAAGGATCCCCACCGTTGATCTTTAATTTTGAGGGTCACATGTGCAAAATGACCCAATTGATGTATGATTTCATGTATGGGAGGGCCCATAATGACGGGGTCCCTCCATCACAAGCCGTGTCCCACTCTCCATGTCTCTCTCTCTCTTATATTGATTTTATTTTATTTTATTTTATTTTATTTTTTTATTATATTTTTTTATATATATGCTATAGGATTGTGGCCCGCTTGAATGGACCCCACCCTGATGTAATTATTTTTATTCAAGTGGGGTCCACCTTAAACGTTAACCCATGACATCCATCTTGTGGTGGCCCACTTCATCAGGGCCCACCATTCTTTTCAAAAAAAAATTTTGTTATATAAAGCCGTCCAGCGTCCCAGACGCTGGACGTTGTAAAAAAAAAAGGGAAGAAAGGAAGGGACTTGGGTGGTCACCTTACATGGACCCCACCCTGATGTTTATGTTCAATCCACGCCGTTCACCAATTTTCCTGGGATATTTTAGGCGTTGAGCCAAGGAATGAGCTCAATCCAATGATCAGGCGGGCCGTACCAGAGAAAATGGTACTTTCACACTTCCAAGCCTGGTAATGCCCATTTTGTGGTTTCTACACTCCAAATCAGTGCCAGAGATGAGGCTGGTGTGGCCTATTTGGGCCCTAGAATCAAGTGGGCGGAGCGAATTTCTCATCAGTGGACCCCACCTGTGTTTTTTTTAAGTACACAAAAAAAAAAGAAGGCAGCAGCGCTGCCACCTTTTGAAGGCAGCAGGCGCTGCCTGCGCATGCGGGCACGGGCGGACGTACGCAGGGGGGCCCACGGTCCTGCATGTGGGCCCCACCATGATGTTTATATGAACTCCAACCCGTTCATTTGGCGGGCCACCCCAGTGGTGGGTTCCCCTCCAAAGATGAAACAGATCCAAAACTCTGGTGGCCCACACCACGCGAAACAGTGTGAATTGAGTTCTACCATTGAAAGGATTTTGGGGCCCACAGAAGTATTGAATCAAGCTGAAATTTTTGTTTTCCCTCCACCTAGGCCCGAGAGGCCTTGTGAATGGCCCGGATGGCATTTGGGTATCATGGTGGGCCACATCCGTGGACCCCACCATTAATGTATGTGTCTTAATACACCGTCCACGGCTGTGGATGGTGGACTCCCACCATGATATATGTGTTATACTCCACCGTCCAGCGGACGGTGGGGCCCCCCTTGTGGCATATGTGCCTTATTAGCACTGTCCACTGGACAGTGGGACCCACTATGATGCATGTGATGCATCCGAACCGTCGATCCATTTGAATTGTTTAAGGCCTTTGGGTTAAGCCCATTTGCCTTACAAAGGGCCTATGGGTTAGACCCATTTGAGTTATGAAAGGCTTATGGGCTAGGCCCATTTGATTCATTTAAGGCCCAAGAGCTTGGGCCCACTTGATATGTAAAACCTATGGGCTTAACTTGATATTTAAGGCCTATGGTTTTAGGCCCAATGGATATGATCTAAGGCCATGTGTCTAGGCCATTTGATGTACTTCTAGGCCCATGGAAGTGGACTCATTTGTTATATTGTAAGAC
Organism: Magnolia kwangsiensis; assembly: GCA_037074715.1. NCBI lineage: Eukaryota > Viridiplantae > Streptophyta > Magnoliopsida > Magnoliales > Magnoliaceae > Magnolia > Magnolia kwangsiensis. The sequence continues at coordinate 45,945,079 of CM073586.1, read as the reverse complement.
CCATGGGACTACACCCATTTGATTAAGAAAGGGTCCATGGGATTAGGCCCACTTTCATATGCATGCAAGCTCATGGATTAGGCCCATTAGAATTGTTTAAGGCCTAAGGATTTAGGCCCATTCGACTCATATAAGGCCTCTTGGTTGAGGCCCATTTGATATACATTTGGGGGCCTAATTGGTGTGGCCCATTTGATACATATTAGACTCATATGACTAGGTCCAATTGATGTAATCCAAGGCCCACGGGTTTGACCCATTGCAATGCACATAAGACCCATTGGTGGCCCATTTATGTGGCCCATCTGATGAATAAAAGCCCATAGGATATGGCCCACTTGATATATATATGTAAGGTCCAATGGGGACAACCTACGGTCCATTGCAATGAGTAAATCCATTACAGGCTAAGTACGATGTGTACAACGATCGTGCCTTGGGAGCAATGTTGGTTTGACGTCCACATTGTGAGCATAATGTTGGTTGGATGTCCACATTACGACTCTCCTTAGGGCCCATCACCAGGCCGTACTTGCTGTGCATAGACCGTCCAGGCCCATCTGCATTGTAAGATAATTCATTTTATTATAACATGTTTAGTATAGTTTCATGACCCATGATCATACGCATCATATGTATGCTTGATATGAGGATTGACTGATCATAGCATTTGCCTTCGGGCAGGTTGTTTATGGGCTCCCGGTTAGGCGGTGTTGCCCTACATGAGCGCACGATATGCGCAGGATTTATTGCATGACTGGATAGCGTGAATCATGCATTTCGTATTTGTGTGACATGGTTATTGTACGCCCTAACGACATCAGGGCCGTAGCCTCCACAAATGCATCGTGGTTGGCAGGATTGGATACCGGAAATCTTGTTCTACATGGAGTACTATAGATATCCCTGGGTGAAAGTCCCTAAACCCTTATGGTACCAAGAGGTTGCTCTAACGTCTAGACCGAGTGGGTAGATGAGCGCTGAGTGTCGAATACCAGTTGGTCGTGCTCTCCACTGTGTCGTGGTCGGTTGGAAGGGGGTATGGCCTTACCCGCCCGAGAGTAGGGGGCAATGCTAGGCTGAGTTTGACCAGCTCGAGGAATGGGTCCGCTATCGACGAGTCGCGCCCGATATTGGCAGACGGATAGTGTGGTCTCTTCCACTTACCTTATTGCACGTGATGTGGCAGCAATCTGGTTTAGAGTGTACTAGACCCTGGTGATATCCCATATTTTGAGCTGTATTGATATATGGACATTGATGAGGACCTGTATGCTTGAGTTGCATTGCACATAGCATGGCCTTTGGATGGCCGATACCATTCATGTCTTGCATCGCATAAGCCTTGGTACGGCTCATGATATTATGGTTCCATCTGTATATTCCGCATTACTCTGTCATTGCATGTTCATATTACTACCTTGCGCACACACTTTCACCACCCTCTAAGCTTTCTGTAAGCTTATGCATGACCGTTGCGTGCAGGTGACGTTGGATCGCAGCAGCGGTGAGGCAGGAGCACGTTGCAGAGCATTTTGGAGTTTTTATTATTTACCATTGTATTTCCCTTTATGCTCTTGTACTTGTAAAGTTTTTGATCATAGTGGAAATGTAATGGAGTGCTTGGTTGTTGTTTGTGGGTTATGCCTTTGGTTATGCTTATTACGAATCAAACTGATGTTGAAAATCCTCCTCGTAGCATCCCAGGATCGGAACCTGGCGAATGGGAGCTAGGAGCTGAGAATGGGGTTCTACGGAGGCTGTCGGCGCTGGATTTGGCGATCGGGAATTTTGTGAGCCCGGTTTTCGAGTTTGGGGCGTGACAGACCCTAAACTCATGGCATTATATGCATACCACATGCCCTTAAACATATGCTTTATTATAATTGCTTGAATTCATGCTTAATCATGACATACATGAGGATCAAAATACCACAGTCATGCCCTTTAACATGAGTTGGATCTTGACGATGAAATGTACATCTATAATGATGACTTGGGTTATCCTTAAAAATGAATAGGACACCGAAAGTGTGGAAATAGTAGGGGACAATGTGCCCCTTGGATTAAAAGTCCCTAAACCTCGATGTTAGTTAGGGATACCTCACCGTCGAGCCGATTGGATACATGGGTCATGGATTTAATTCCCACTAACGAGGTTAGGTTGAGAAGAGGTGGGTCCAACCTGCTTAAGGGTTGAGGTGCAAACAGAGACCAGTCTGACTCGTTGGTGAGAAGATACGCGAATGAAGTCCACTACTGGCATGTCGGGTGGAAGTCCACTGCAGGGCAAGTATGCGAGGTCGATTACTGGTGTCTAGTATATGGGTGTCGACCATGGTATTTCTCATGATATATAGTTGGTGAAAGTCCACCATAGGGCGGGTATGCGAGGTTGATTACTGGTGTTTGGTGCATGAATGTTGACCGTGGTGTTTCCTGAGATATACAGTTATGATATGGCATGACAATATAATGATGATGAGTGATTATGAATGTGTGTAATATGGTTATGGCTGCGGTATAGGAGAAATGAAAATATAACTTGGTGATGCTAGTAGCATTGACTCAGAGTATTACTATGATGCATATGCATTGCATTGGCATTTGCATCATACCTTACGTATTACACGCCTTTCACCATATATGATTTCTTCGTGGCATATTTATCTTACTTGCATGTAGGATACACTACACACATGTGTGTACTCACTAAGCCTTTTGCCTAAGCTTCCTATTTCTCAATTTTTTCAGGGCAGGAGTAGCTTGGAAGACTTAACTTTCTAGGTGCATTATATCTATTTTTCGATTTGGTAATATTGACGTTGTGTACCTTTTAGAAAGCATTGTACTTGTAACCATCAGGATTTATAATGGAGAGTGTTGCTTGGTATTTTGATCATGGATCTTCATGCTCAACTATTATTATATATATATTAAAAAAAAATTAGTCAAAAATCTTCCTTGTGGTGCACCGAACTCGGGACTTGGTGTATGGAAGTTGAGTGCTAGATTCTGGACATCACGGAAGCTGTCCGTCCCCGGATTTGGGGCATGACAAGTTATGTGGCCGTTTGCTAATAGTTGGTGTACACACAAATGAACACTATAATTCCTGGAGTTATGATGGATGATTATATTTGTTTGTGTGTGAATGTTGTAATTTACTTTATACGCTTGTGCTGAATGTTGTAATAGCTAAGTTTATTTCCTTTACCTCTTTCTGGGTTTGGATTTTTGATACTTACAAACGTTCTAGTAAGGTTGTCTTGCCATATGCCTTTAGTTTTTGCTGTTAAGTTGTCCTTAAAACTCAGTTTGTTTCAACCTCTCAAGACTAGTGCATTTGAGGTTGTTATTTACTTGTTGTATTTTATTATTTAATTGTATTATCTATCTTTGTATTCTGCATTTACTTTTTATTTGGCATAGTCCTATTCACCCCGCCTCCCTCTAGGACTTAGAGCTCAGCCTTTTCAAGTGGTATCAGAGCCTAATAGCTTATTTTTTATTTGGATTCATTTCCTGAGCTAACCGATCTCAAGCTTATAATATGTTAAATTTTGATAGCCCCTCTATTACTAGGCCTCTACCTTTTGATGGCTCTAATTATGCTTATTAGAAAGTCAGGATGAGGATCTTTTTGAGGTTCTTTGATGAGAGTGTGTAGCAAGCCATAGCGACTAGATGGAACCCACCCACATATGAAGTTCTAGGCACAGATGGAACTAAATCTGTTAAAGTTACACCTTATTATTCATGGACTACTCTTCAGAAAAATGAAAGTAGTGTCAATGCCAAAGCTTTAAATGCAATCACTTGCGCACTACACCAGATGAATTCAAAAGAATTATATCTTGTGATACTGCAAAGAAAGCCTAGAATATCTTAGAAATGACACATAAGGGTACGAATATAGTTAAGAAATCTAAACTTCAAATCCTCACCACTAGGTTTGTGGAAATAAGTATGGAAGAAAGTGAAACTCTCATGGACTTCTATACTAAATTGAATGACATAGTCAACTCAATGTGGGGTCTTGGAGATAACATCCCAGAAAGTAAAGTTTGTGTAAAGATACTGCGCTCATTACCTGAAAGGTTCAATTCTAAGGTCACTGCCATTTAGGAAATTCGTGATACAGATAATATGAGGGTTGAAGAGCTTGTTGGTTCTTTACAAACTTATGAGTTAAATTTCAAGGCTCTTAAAGGTAAGTCCATAGCCCTTAAGTCATATAAATGTATTTCTCAAGATAATTCTAGTAATTCTGATTGTGAAAATTCAGAGGATGATATGACACTATTAGCCAAGAAGTTTTATAAAATTTTCAAAAGCAAAAAGAAAATAAATTTTCAAAAATCCTCTGAGAAGAAAAGGGGTAGATATAAAAATTAAAAATCACTTAAAGACAACCAATGTTTCAATTGCCATGAATATGAGCATTTGACAAATAAGTGTCCAAAAAGGGACAAGCTAAGGAGAAAAGGCATGTTGGCCACATGGGATGAATCGTCTTGATCTGAAGCTTCTTCTGAGTTAGATGATTCTGAACCTGAATCTTCTAATGAGGTAAAGGCCTTAATGACTCTAGCCAAAGTCACTTCCTCAGAGAGTTGTGATTCAACTTATGATGAAAATCTAAGGAGTGACCCTGAAAATGATGAAGATTTACAAGATGCCTATAATGCCCTATACAAGGAAAGTTGTAAGATAGCTGTAAAACTTAAACATCAAAAAGAAAAATTTTAAAAGTTAAAAGAAGATTTTGAAAACCTAGTTTAAGAAAAATTGTAACTTTCTGATTATTTTGAAAAGACTAAATGCGATTTAGATTTCAAAATGTCCCAAGTTGAAAATCTACAATCAGAAAATAAAAAACTAAAACTAGAAGTCTCTTCTCTCTTGAGTTTGAAGGATACTTGGAGGTATGCCCAGGGTGATCCTAAACTAAAAAAATTACTAACCAGATTAAAGAAATGTGGAGATAGATCTGGTCTAGGCTTTGATAAGAATACACCTCTAAAATGTAAGTCTACTCCTCTTAAGTTTGTTAAAGGGGAGTCCTCCAAATCAAAAGGGAAAAGTCTTAATTAAAATGATTTTAAAAATCCTAAAACTTTTCTAACTACTAAATCTAAAAATAACCATATCAATTTTAGAAATCAGAATCATAACCCCTTAGCTGAGAAAATTGTGGATTTACTCAAAAAGCTTCTGAAATCAAACTCGAATGGTAGAACTTATAACAACTATAAGCATAGAAAAATAAACATTACTCCAAAACCCAAAATAGTAATGAAATGGGTCCCTAAAGTTACTTGTTTGGTTACCCACACCACTTTCAAGGCTTCGAGTCAATCAAAGTGCTACCTAGACAGTGTTGCTCTAGACACATGACAGGTGACAAAGATTTGTTCACCAACCTTAAAAATATGACTGATGGTTCAGTCACTTTCGGTGATGGTATCAACTATAAAATAATTGGCCAAGGTATGATTCAACTCTTCAATCTTCATCCTTTTGAGAATGTTTTATTTGTAGAAGGCCTTAAACATTTCTCAAATTTGTGATAATAAACATAGTGTCAAATTCATTAATCAAAGGTGTGAAATTTCTAATGAGAAAGATTCTGTGATATTAACTGGTCACAGAACATCTGAAAATTGCTATATAGTTAGTGATTCGAGCTCATCTAAGTTATCGTGTTACATGGTCCAAACTAATGAGACTGACTTATGGCATAAACGCTTAGGACATGTACATTACCGTAATATTTATATACTGAACCAAGGTGAATTAGTAAGAGGTCTACCCAAGTTAAAGAAAATTGATAAAAATTGTCATGAATGTCAGATTGGGAAACAAACCAGGAGTACTCACAAGAAAGTGACCTCCAGTGCCACATTAAAACCCCTTGAACTCATCCACATGGATCTCGTTGGACCTACTAGAATGGAGAGTTGAGGTGGTAAGAAATACATTTTGGTAATAGTTGATGACTTTACCAGGTATACATGGATGACTTTCATGAGAGAGAAGTTTGAAACTCTCGATGAAGTGAAAAGGAAACTCAAGAATATCCAAACTGAGAAGGAATTAAATGTTTCAAAAATTCGAAGTAACCATAGATCAGAATTTGATAATAGCAAATTTGAGAAGTTTTATAGTGATCATGGGATATCGTATGAATTTTCTACACTTAAGACACCTCAACAAAATGGGGTTGTTGAAAGGAAAAATTGTGTGCTTCAAGAAATGGTCAATGTTATGTTAAATAGAATGCAATTGCCTAAAAATCTATGGGCTGAAGTTGTGAACACTGCATGTTATACGATAAATCGTGTTTATACTAGAAAATCAAATGATAAGGCTACATATGAGCTGTAGTTCAATAAGAAGCCCACAGTCAAATACTTTTGAGTTTTTGGCAGTAAGTGTTATATTTTGCATGACCTTAAAAATTTAGAGAAGTTCGACACTAAAAGTAACAAAGGAATTTTTCTAGGGTATGCTCTAAATAGTCGAGCATATCGAGTTCTCAATAAGAGAACTGATGTTATTCAAGATTCCATTAATGTGGTTACAGATGTTGCTTGAATACACCTGTTTCTAGTTCAAAAGATGATGAAGTCTCTATATTTGATAAACTAGACTCTTCATCTAGTCAAAATGACACTGAATTACAGTCAATTAAAGACCATCCAACTGATCAAATACTTGGAAACCCTCTCACTGGTGTGCGCACTCGAAGATAATTAAAAAACATATGTAATTATGTGTGCTTCACTCCTCAGATTGAGCCAGCTAATTTAAAAGAAGCACTTACTGATGAAAACTGGATTGTGGTTATGTAAGATGAACTAAATCAATTCGTAAGTAATGATGTATGGTATTTGGTTCCTAGACCTAATGATAAACATATAATTAGAACTAAGTGGATCTTTAAAAATAAATCTAATGAATTAGAAAATATTATAAGAAACAAGGCAAGACTAGCTGCACAAGGGTACACTCAGATAGAATGTATCGATTACGATGAAATCTTTGCCCCAGTAGCTCGTCTTAAATCTATCAGACTATTTATATCAATTTCTTGTTTCAAAAAGTTTAAAATTTATCAAATGGATGTCAAGAGAGCTTTCTTGAATGGTGATTTACATGAGGAGGTATATGTAGAACAACCTAAGGATTTTGAAGACCCTAAATACACAGATCATGTTTATCGATTGAAAAAGACACTCTATGGTTTAAAACAAGCTCCCAGGGCATGGTATGAGAAGCTGACTAAGTTTTTACTAAGTCATAACTTTATAATGGGGAGTGTTAATAAGACACTATTTGTAAAGAAACACAATGATCACATACTTGTAGTACAAATATATGTTGATGACATTATCTATGGTTCTGCATGTTCTAACTTGATTACTGAGTTTGCAGAATTGATGATGTCCAAGTTTGAAATGAGCATAGTTGGAGAACTGAATTACTTTTTAATTCTATAAGTGAAACAACTTACAGACGGGATTTTTATTTCTCAAACCAAGTATACTCTAAACTTGATGAAGAAGTTTGAATTTGAGAGTGGCAAAAACTTCAATATTCCTATGAGTACGACTCCTAAGCTCTCTAAGGATGCAACAGGTAAAAGTGTAGATCCTAGGTTGTATCGCAATATGATTGGTAGCTTATTATATTTAGCTACGGCCAACCTGATATAGCATTCAATGTACGTATCTGTGTTAGATATCAATAAGATAATAAAGAATCTCACCTGATTGCTGTCAAGCGAATTATAAGATATGTCACAAGTTTGGCCAATCTTGGTCTTTGGTATCCATATGATACTTGATGAGGGTCGAATATTACATATCAGACCCTGATTATTACCTGATTTCACGTACATGATAATGTTTAATGTCAAATTTTAATTGTGTTTTTAGTACAGGATGAAATCAGGAGCGTTGACTTAAAACGAGTACTAAAAGCGTGGATTTGACGCTCCGAAGTAACCAAAGTAAGGGACCGACTCCAGAGGACTAAGATCGAAGGATTTATACGCCAGGGATCCGAGGAAATCAAGTCATTCACGTTAAAGAGGCCCGAAATTGGTCCAGAATGCAAGATCACATGGTTCCCACCATCCGATTAGTTCGAAACTTCATACATGTGATGAGGTACATAAATCAACTGTACATATTAAATTTCAACCATTAAAGATCTCAGAAAGTGGCCCAACGGACATATCATCCCATTAATCTTTAATTTGAGGCCCACCTAATATCTGGAACTGCCTTAACTTTGGTTTGGACAGTTAAATTAGTTTGAGAAAAGGGATGGACGGATTGGATTTCTATGCATGGTGTGTACATTACACATGTACATGCATGCGATGTGCACCGCTAACACATACGCGGTCAGCAGGCGTTGACCCGTGCCTTACCGCCTTCTAAAAAAGAAACGGCACTTGCCATTTTCAGCCTGCGAAGCACATACGCAATCCGATTTTTGTGGATGACTGTGGGCCCCACAAATGCCCCGTACGGCCGATCTGATCCGTCCATCGTGAAGAGGGGCACGCATACTACAAACCCATGCTGATATTTTGTGCTCATGAGTGCACACGTGTGTGATACAAGGACCACGAGTGGACTGCCCTGCAATGTTCAAAACTGATCCTTCTGTGATATCTTCTCTGGGCTGCGTCAATGGACATTCAAAACCACCCATTCTTGACTAAAATTTCATTCTGAATGCAATGGATGAGGTGGATTTCTCCGAAAATACCTCTGTGGGGCCCACCGATCACAACAGCAAAAGGGTGTGAAAAGTTTCGCACATTCGCGAAAACTAACTTTTCCAGGCGGTTGTGGCCTACCATCTTTGATCGTATGACAGATCTGAACCATCTATCATGTAGAGGACCTAAAAAAGTCCTAAGAGACGATGTTTCTTTGAAAATTGAGCGAGAAAAGTGACAATTTTTGAGGCACCGAACTTGGCTGCGAAAAAGCTTTCGTTGCGCCTGTGATAGCTTTCCAAATCCGATTTAAATCTGATTTTCACCACTCCAGCAGCTATATAAGAAGGTTTTGGATGTGAGGAGGAGGATTCAGACTTTGGGGGCTAGATCTAGAGCTTTTAAGAGAAGAAAGAGAAGAAAGACAAGAGAGAGAGAGAGGAAGGAAGATGTTCATATTTTTTATATTTATTACTTCTTTTCTAATTAATTTCATGGATAGCTAATTTTCTCAGCTAGGGCTGAGATGAAGCCCCTAATTTGATTGAATCTTGTTTATTATTGAATTCATGTTAATTTAATTGATTTGTTTCTTTTTCTAGTTTGCTTTCCTAAGATTGTCGTACTTCTCCATTCTATGAGCTCGACTAAAGTCTAGATATGGCTGTTGTTTGGAATATTATTCTAGGTGCTTGTGTCTGACCATGAACAGGTTTCCTATAGAGGAAAAAATAGGAATCTACATCTCTCCATGCCTGACCATGGATGGAAAGATGTGATCCATATGCTTTAAAGGATTATACATTCTGTGTGCCCGACCAAGGACATAAGATGTGCTTTGTTTATTAAATTTATATCAATCTGAATTAGGGTGAATCAACAGGTAAAACAAGGGTTAGGATAATTAGGGCTGGATTCGAAAGTCCTAGTCTTCTCCTTGATTGAATTTTTCTCATTGCTCTCAGTTATTTTCCATAGATTTATGCTAGTTTACTTAATAGCATGTTAAACCATTCATTAGATTAGTTAAGAAGAGTCTTAAATTTCGCATTGTGACAACCAGTCCTCGTGGGAACGATCTCGTAATACATATCATATCTACATCTGATTCGTATACTTGTGAGTTAAAATCATTTAAATCAGATTGGATTAAATTAAAACATCAAGTTTTTGGCACCGTTGCCGGGGACTGTTTTGGTCCAAATTGGATTTAGGATTCTCTCTTATCATAATTCATAGCCTTAGGATTTTACTAACTTTAGGTTAAAGTTTTTTTATTTTATTTTAGAAACTAACCTATTTCTTGTTTTGTAGGGTCCTGACTTGAACTTCTAATTTAGTATTCCCTTTTTAATTTCTATTTTTTAAAATTAGGGTTTATTTTTATTTTTAAAAGTTTTCTAATTCTAGGCTTTTTTTAAAGAAATTTTCTATTTTTTAATTTTAGATTTAGATTCTTCTTTTAAGTAACTTTCTATTTTGTAGTTTTAGAAATTCTTCCCTTTTTAAAAACTGACTTAGCTTTTTTATTTCTAAGATTAGAAACTAACTTTCTATTTTTATTTTTAGTAACTTTCTAATTCTAGGATTTCCTTCCTTTTTAGAAACTAACTCTTCTTTGTTGTTCTTTAGAAAATTTCTAATTTTAGATTTTTTGTTTTTTAGAAACTAATTTGTTTTATTTTCTTTTGTAGGATTCTAACATAGATCTCCAAATTGGTAACTTCTTTCTAATTATCTCTCTTCCTATTTCTAGATTGGCGTAGGATTTTTTCTTTAGAATTAGATTTAGAGTTAGGGTTTCACCATGTATATGCACGGGTGGGAATGTCAGTATGCTGAGAAGAATAACATATATTGGGATGATGATTATCATAGAAATCCACCAATGTCTCAAAACTTTTCTGAAACTATCATCGAGAACCAACCGGAATCTAATGATCCACCAGTTAAAAAGTCCTTACTCGATCATATGCGGGAGAATAATTACACTCCATGGATTAATAAGACAGTACGTGAGTGTTGGGATTATCATAACTATAGGCATGAGGACTATTATCAACCATCAGATTCTCCCACCTATGATCCATATGACTATAATCAGTGGAAACATCAAAATTGGGGAAATAAACCAACAACATCTTATAATGATTATTCTCTTAGGTTCCCTACTTCTGAATATCCACTAGAAATGATGCAGGAGGAGTCATCTCCGAGTTACACAGCCTATGACTTGATGAAATTATTAGATGCACTTGAATCACGCATTGATAGGCTAATGGAGATAATTCATCCCGACCACAACCCGTTGATTATTCCTTTGGATTTTCTACTTATGATGCGCTGATGGAAGCTAGTTCATCTCAGCCACAACCCAATCTAGAAATACAATGCGAGGAAGGTGATCCTCACTCACTTTTAAAATACTCTGGAATTTGGGATGAAGAGTTGAATTATGTTAATGAGCATGTGGTTCAATTTCTAGATGAATCGATCTCGACGACGGTTCAAAGGAATGGTGAAGAGACATGGGTATCTTTTAAATACAATGATGATAACACACTTCACTCACATGAGACACTCGAGTTTAATGATGATGAAGAGGTCAGCTTATTTGAACCTCCACCCAATTTAGGAATAGAATGTGAGGAAAGTAATCCCATCCCAAGTGTGCATGACAGGGAATTAGACGATGATATGTATTGGGACGATGATCATGAATGTTCAACCCAAATTTCCCCGGAATCAATCTCAAGTATGGTCCAGGTTAGTGATCAAGAAGTATACGAAGCGGTCGGTCAAAATGAGCCACTCCTCTCATCTAATATGTCTAATTTAAAAGTGGAGGATGAGCCCATTACAACCAACCCTTTTAACTCTTGTGAAACATGTTTGGGTCACTCCCCTGAATTGGATGATGATATGATTCGGGAAATGAACGAACTGCTTGATATGACTCTGGAAGTTGAAACCACCCAGTTGAGGCCACCATCTGAGTCATACACTTTTAACAATTCAATACCTCTTCTGAGTAGTATCAATGAGCAGAGTCCTCACATTTATACTTCGTTTCTTCATCATCAAATTGTTTGCGCAGGGTTAGAGCAAGAGTGTGTACTTCCATCCACTGTAAAAAATGATGGATTCCTTGGACAGATCATCACAATCTCTAATGTGAAAAATAAATCATGCTCAGCTAAACGTCCCAACTCTTTAGATGATTGCTTGACACATTTTGCAGATTCAAACGATCCCATGTTATAAGAAATAGTGAATGCCTTGCAAGACAATACCTTAGTAGTTATCACTGACCAAGAGAAACCTTATTTTGAAGCCCCTCCTTCCCCAGAATCTGAATGTTTACCATTAAAGGAAGAAGAGTTGAAAATTAAACTGAAGAGTGAAACCTCAGAATATGTTGAGACTGCATCACTTTTTAATAAGTTTTCTAAACTTTATTTATGTGTAGTCTCTGATTCACCATGGAATACTAACGCTGAAACTTCTTCTGTCGCAGGTGAATCGTATATACTCTGGATACCTCAAGCAATGTAAAGGAAAATTTTTTATGAGGTACATAAGTTTCTCTGGAAAGTCATGCTCCAAGGCGTCCAAACCTATTGCAAAAAGGGCTTTTGGATGATCCTATTGAGGAACTTACTGAGAAACTTATCAAGATATTGGCCGGAAGAGGAACCGTGCGGCATGATCGAGTGGTTTTTCCCTGCTTTCATAGGACTAGGGTAGTTTGTTTTATGCTGTTTTAGGATAGATGAAAAACTTAGTGCTCCTAGGAGGCAACCCAACTTTTCTTTTTTTTTTTTTTTTTTTCTAGTTAGTTAGTTCAATGTTTGTGGGTAACATTGTTGCAAACCCTCACGGGACTACAACTCGTCCACTAGGGGCAACCTAGGGGTTCAAAGGCTTATTGCATACGTTAAATGCAATCGAGAGCACCTGTGAAAGCGGTACAGGTAGGATTTTCTTTTGTGATTTTCTTTTGTGATTTTATTTTTATTATTTTATTTTTGTTGATTTCTCTCTTATGCTGACTCGCTTTTATGTTGATATTTTTGGGAAAGCCTCTTGATTCTCCGTCCAGGTACTATCTTTCCATCACTCCTCTTTTACTTTCATTGTCCTATGTACATTTTATGCTTATTTCTTTTACATTGAGGACAATGTAGATTTCAGGTTGGGGTGGGAGATTAGGCTACCTAATCAGTATTTTCTTGATCTTGAGCAAAATTGTGAAAATTTTTAATTTTTAAATTTTTTTAGAATTTCTTATGAATTTGAAGGATAGTTATGATTTTTAAATTAAAAGATACGTGATATTAGCAATTTATGACTCTGGATTCAACCATCTATTAGATTTCACAGTTAAGTTTAAGCTATTAATCCATGATTAGAAGTTGTAAACATTGATTGAGTCATGATTTCGCATATCACATCTCGCTTACACATTAAGGTTCTAGTTCAATATTGAATGATTAACTTGGTAATCACAAAGCATGAAAGGAACCAGCCAAAATAAAATTTCATGTGCAGTAAAGAAGAATTAAAAGGGTAAGTTGCATAATCTTCACTATAGGTTTGCCCCCTATAGGTGTAGATTCGATTCCCCATGGTTGATAGCTAGAAAAAAAAAAGTTAGGTGACAAGTTTTCACCATAGGTTTGCTCCCTATAGGTGAGGATTTGATTACCCTCCTTGGCATTACTGTTTATAAAAGAATTAAAGGCTAATAAAATGAAAAGTTAATCTGTAAGGCAAGTGTTGGCTTCAGTTGTCATGAAATCTGTTGTTAATGCTATCATGAATTGACAATTGGATCTCTTAATGATTGTGAGCCGAGATTACCCTATACACTCATAGAACTCGATGTTTAGAATGTTCTAATTGATGGATTAATATTGTGAACTTGATTATGAAGGTTACCATCAGTTTGATTCTAGGAGAAAATTCTACTCACCATTCATAATCCTAGAATTTTCGCATCTCAACTATCTGTTCACAAGTCACTTGACAATTTCTCTTTTATTTTTGAAATTATTTTTCGCATGTTTTGCTCGGGACTGGCAAAATGCTGGTTGGGGTTTGTGATGAGGGTCGAATATCACATATCAGACCCTGATTATTACCTGATTTCACGTACATGATAATGTTTAATGTCATATTTTAATTATATTTTTAGTACAGGATGAAATCAGGAGCATTGACTTAAAACGAGTACTAAAAGAGTAGATTTGACACTCTGAAGTAACCAAAGTAAGGGACGGACTCCAGAGGACTAAGATCAAAGGATTTATACGCCAGGGATCCGAGGAAATCAAGCCATTCACATTAAAGAGGCCCAAAATTGGTCCAGAATGTAAGATCACATGGTTCCCACCATCCGATCAGTTCGAAACTTCATACATGTGATGAGGGCTATAAATCAACCGTACATATTAAATTTCAACCATTGAATATCTCGAAAAGTGGCCCAACAGACATATCAGCCCATTAATCTTTAATTTGGGGCCCACCTGATATCTGGAACTGCCTCAACTTTGGTTTAGATGGTTAAATTAGTTTGAGAAAAGGGATGGACGGATTGGATTTCTGAAACACATTACAATGGGGCCTGTATGCATGGTGTGTACATTACGCATGTACATGCATGCGATGTGCACCGCCAACACATACGCAATCAGTAGGTGCTGACCCACGCCTGGCCGCCTTCCAAAAAAGAAATGGCACTTACCGTTTTCAACCTGCGAAGCATGTATGTAATCTGGTTTTTGCGGATGACTGTGGGCCCCACAAATGCCCCGTACGGCCGATCTGATCCGTCCATCGTGAAGAGGGGCACGCATACTACAAACCCATGCTGATATTTTGTGCTCATGAGCGCACACGTGTGCGATACAAGGACCACGAGTGGACTGCCTTGCAACGTTCAAAACTGATCCTTCTATGATATCTTCTCTGGGCCGCGTCAATGGACATTCAAAACCACCCATTCTTAACTGAAATTTTGTTCTGAATGCAATGGACGGAGTGAATTTCCTCGAAAATACCTCTGTGGGGCCCACCGATCACAATAGTGAAAGGGTGCGAAAGGTTTCGTACATCCACAAAAACTGACTTTTTCAGGTGGTTGTGGCCTACCATCTTTGATTGTATGACAGATTTGAACCGTCTATCATGTAGAGGACCCAAATAAGTCTTAAGAGATGGTGTTTTTTTTTTAGAAATTGAACGAGAAAAGTGACTATTTTTGAGGCACCGAACTTGGCTGCAAAAAAGCTTTCGCTGCGCATGTGATAGCTTTCCAAATCCGATTCAAATCCAATTTTCACCACTCCAGCAGCTATATAAGGAGGTTTTGGATGTGAGGAGGAGGATTCAGACCTTGGGGCCCAGATCCAGAGCTTGTAAGAGAAGAAAGAGAAGAGAGAGAGGATAGGAAGGAAGATGTTCATATTTTTATATTTATTACTTTCCTAATTAATTTCATGGATAGCTAATTTTCTCAGCTAAGGCTGAGATGAAGCCCCTAATTTGATTGACTCTTGTTTATTATTGAATTCATGTTGATTTGATTGATTTATTTCTTTTTCTAGTGTGTTTTCCTGAGATTGTCGTACTTCTCCATTCTATGAGCTCGACCAAAGTCTAGATATGGTTGTTGTTTGGAATATTATTCTAGGTGCTTGTGTCTAACCATGAACAGGTTTCTTATAGAGGAAGAAATAAGAATCTATATCTCTCCATGCCTGACCATGGATGGAAAGATGTGATCCATATGCTTTAAAGGATTATACATTCTGTGTGCCCGACCAAGGACATAGGATGCGCTTTGTTTATTAAATTTATATCAATCTGATTAGGGTGAATCAATAGGTAAAATAAGGGTTAGGATAATTAGGGGTGGATTCGAAAGTCCTAGTCTTCTCCTTGATTAAATTTTTATCATTGCTCTCAGTTATTTTACATAGATTTATGCTAGTTTACTTAATAGCATGTCAAACCATTCGTTGGATTAGTTAAGAGGAGTCTTAAATTTCACATTGTGACAACCAGTCCTCATGGAAACGATCTCGTAATACGTATCATATCTACATCTGATTCGTATACTTGCGTGTTAAAATTATTTAAATCAAATTGGTTTAAATTAAAACATCAATACTAATGTTCAGTTAGCTGGTTATACGGATGCTGACTAGGATGGGAATATAGATGATTGAAAGTCTACTAGCGGCAGATGTTTTTATGTCGGGAACTGTTTAGTTTCATGGCATAGCAAGAAAAAAAGTTTCGTTTCGCTATCCACAGTTGAGGTTGAATATATTGCAGCCAGAAATGCATGCACTCAGCTTGTGCGGATGAAAAGGATGCTAAATGTCTATGGATTTGTGCAAATACTATAATTCTTTATTGTGATAACTCTAGCGCTATCAACATCTGTAAAAATCCCATCCAGCATTCACGAATTAAGCATATTAACATTAGATATCATTACATTCATGAATTAGTGGAAGGATAAAATTATTTCATTGGTTATGTTCAAACTGAAAATCAACTTGTGGATATTTTCACAAAGCCACTTAACAAAAATAAGTTCGATAAATTAAAAATGGATATTGGTATATGTAATGTGATTTGAGATTATTGTGTCTTCTTGTATCATATTGTACATTTATTTTTGCACAATTATTATATTTCAAAAATTAATAAAAATTGTACATTTTTAGTCTATATGACCAGTTAAGTACACACTCGACCAATCGTGGCACGATCGGTCGAGTATGTACACGACCAGTCAAGTAGCGGGTGTAGGGTGCTTTTAAGATGAGTAAAATCACTTTTTCTTCATTCTCTTCATCTTCTCCAATAGCCCCTTTCACGATTAGTCGAACCCACCTTCGATTGCAACTTGGTTAGTGCGTCTTTTCCATTTTCCTTTCGGATTTTGGTTCTTTACACTTCTATTTGCTTGATTTTGGTTTCTTTGCATTTCTAGCAAAAAATGTGATTTGTGTGAAACTCTTAAATCCTTCTTGCATTTTTATTTCTTGCAATGGAAGGTAGATATAAGAAGAGAACCACTCGTGGTCCTTGTTCTTTTCGTTCCACACCGATTTTGTTGCGTACTCTTCGACCACGCGAAGAGAACCCAGAATA
The DNA here is from genome assembly GCA_037074715.1 of Magnolia kwangsiensis. Lineage (NCBI taxonomy): Eukaryota > Viridiplantae > Streptophyta > Magnoliopsida > Magnoliales > Magnoliaceae > Magnolia > Magnolia kwangsiensis. Next base: position 45,928,167 of record CM073586.1, on the reverse strand, counting down.
TGTACAAGATATTCGTCTCTGTAACGTCATTGTTGAGCGTACTGTCGATTCCAACCATTTGAGTCCTTTCAATATCATTCCCCTCATTGTGGCTGTAGGATAGGCTAACATATTGAATTAGGGTGAACCCGTATATCGATCCATTTCCCAGGCCATGTATGCATGCATTAGTGATGTGTCTGTAGAAGATTTAACCTTCATTATTATGTTTTAAAAAGGTACATTTTTCATAGATCGTCACTTAATCTCAAGTTTAATGGATATTCCTATTAATGATGAAGAATACCAATATCTACATTGGTTGCGAGATTGACTGAATCTGAAAAATGAATGTTAACTAGAGATTTATGAAACATGAACTCAGATTACAATTCTGGGATTGCGCTCTGATCCAATTATATGTTACCCAGATACAGTGTTCTTCATCGTATCTTTATCTCGAATGTTTACCCGAGATCTGGTAACAAGATTGAATTAACTTCTTTCATGGTGCACATTCTTCACTCTGTTATTTCCGGTACTCAAGTGTGTCTTCCATCTCTAATTTTTTATATGATAATTTAATTTCGTCTCCATCCGGGCCATAGCGATATACCTTTCGCTTACTTGATGAGCACCCTTGCTAGTCATTGTCTTGTGGTTATGCCAACTGGAGAAGCTCTTATTTCCCATCTCCCCTTCAATAATTCCAACATTAATAAGATGAATCTGAAGTTCGCTCCTGGCCAAGTTAATAGGGATGCTAGAGGAGTTATTGAAGAAGCTAGAGAGAAAGAAGCACTACCCCATGATGATGTGACTATGGATAATATATTTGATGAATTATAATCTGATTCTGAGGCTGATCTTGATTATTAACCATCTGATTTTGATGAGTGGTTGAGAACCTTAGAGGAGAAGATGGAAGGTTTGCATGTATCCTAAGAGACTCAATTCAAATATATGAGCAAATACCTTCGGCGTATTAATAAGGGATTACATTAAAATGATCCATATATTCCTACTCCATCTTCTAATTCTGGCTAGTTGTTGTTTATGTTGGGTTTGTAATAAATCTTAACTTTACATGTGCTTGAATAGTACTTGGTCATGTTTGGTTTATGCTTCATGGTGATATTTTGAACATGTTATTATGCTTCATGATGATATTTTGATGTTTATCTATGGACATGTTTATGTTATTCACTCTCTTAAATCATACTCTTCTCTTATATTTTTTTTATTCTCTCTTTCATTTTCTTTCCTTTGTCATATTGTGACAAAAAGGGGGAGAAATGTGGTATGATTCTTAATGGTATATGTATATGATGATCGTTGGGGATGTGTGATTGTGGAGATATATAGAGATATATATTTTCTGGATATGTATTTGATTAATATAGGTACTCTACAATTCACTTCGCCTGGATTGAGGGGGAGTATTGGATTGTGGGGGAGTTGTAATGAGTTGTAGTAGCATTTCTAGTGCATGATTCTTTATTAAACTGGTGCATGATTCTTTATTGAACTGGTGCATGATTCTTTAGTTGGTTTTGTCACAAATTTGACAAAGGGAAAGATTGTAAGTGCCATATTAGAAATCCAACACCCGGATTTGTCAAATTTTGTTATGTCAAACCATTTAGAATCTGTATCATGAAAGATCATCTTCATGCATTTTAAGTTGTCCACGTCATCATCAAACTTTACTACATATTCAAGTAAGGTTGTCCTGCCATAAGCCTTTAGTTTTTAGTGTTAGGTTGTCCTAAGAACTTAGTTTGTATCAACCTCTCAAGACTAGTGCATTTGAGGTTGCTATTTACTTATGTTATTCGATTATTTAATTGTGATATCTATCTTTACATTCCGCATTTATTTTTTATTTGACATAATCCTATTCACCCCCCCCCCCACTAGGACTTAGAGCTCGGCCTTTTCCATTCCATCGAAGACAGTTCAATTGTATCAATAAAGGACCAATTTGTCTTGCAAGCTTTTCAAAGAAAATCTAATATTTTCAATAATTTCGAAGGTCATTCAATGGAATTGAACCTGCTTTGATGGAATCGAATAAACTCTTCGATTGCATCGAAAAACTCCCAAATCTCATTGACTTAATTGGACACTTTTCGATAACATCGAATGTGTTTAGATAGCATCGAACAATACTTCGATGGAATCGAACATACATCGATGGAATCAAAAAATCACAAATCTCACTGACCTAACTGAACACTTTTCAATGGAATCAAACTCATTTTGATTGAATCGACCTTGGGCTTATTTTCTCCAAATTCAAATTACTCTAAGTGATTATCAATGTAATTGAACCATCTTCGATAACATCAAGAGTAAGTTATCGAATCCATCGAAGCAAGTTCGATTGCATCATTAAAGGACCAATTCGTCCAGTAAGCTTTTTAAGGGAAATCTAATATTTTTGATAGCATTGAAGGTCATTCGATGGAATTGAACCCACTTTGTTGACATTAAATAAACAAATTAATTGCATCGAAAAAATCTCGAATCTCACTGACCTATTAACACTTTTCGATTACATCCAAGGTCACTCGTGAAATGGCCAAGCTATGTCCTAGAGGGGGGGGGGGGGGGGGGGGGGGGGGGGTGAATAGGACTATGCCAAATTAAAATTAAAACAAGAACGGAATTAAAGAAAGAATGATAACTAAATAAAAAAATGAATTCACAATGCTGAATTAAAATACAACCTCAAAATTCAAGTCTTAAGAGGTTGGTACAAATGTTGTTCTAAGGACAACCTTACACCAAAGACCAAAGTTATGGTAGGACAACCTTATTTCTAGAAAATTCTTTGTATCAAAAACTCAAACTGAAGAGAAATAAATAAATAGTAAGGAACTAAAATAAATTGCAGGAATTTAAATCTAAGTTATTACGACATTCCCCACTGTGCTTGAAATGAAAATATTACAACATTCACATCCACATATACATCCCATAATTTTGAATAATAAAAGATAGGAAATATAAATCACACATCCAAAAAATATAAAGAATTATAGTGGTTCACCTGATGTAGGCCAACTATTATAAAACAGCCACACAGATTGCTACTCCACTCCTAATATCCTCACATAGGGGATATTAGCGTTCACTATCAAAATAGGTTTTCACAGGTTCACCCAAAACCTTCACAATCGTGTCTTTTTCAAAGGGCTTACACAATCAAATTCTGTGTTTTCTGGCTCTCCTTAGATAACTAACAAATTGAGATTTTTCTGACTTAACCTCAAATAATACCAAAATGAAAGGAATTTACAATAAATGTAAAATACCTGAATTTCTACTTTGAAGTAGCCCGGAAGAACCAATCAGAGCAGAAGTTCAAATGAAGAAATTTAAAAGTTTAATACTCATTTTAAAATGGTTCTAGGTTCTAATTGATTCTACATTAAACCAGTTGGGCTTAACTATATTTGATTTTAATTCTAAGAAGAAGGAATATCACAATTCCTCTTTTCAATTAAGATAGGAATGTAGAAACAAAATCAAATTAATAAAGCTAATAAAAGAGAATATTAAATGTGCACAATGTAGCTTAAAATAAACATAAACTTATCTCAGAGTTGTCCCTTGATTTTACTTGAATTTCTGTATCAAACTCTGAAATTCGTCGTCTATTTATAGTTATAAAAATCACACCTTTGACTGGTCTAGTGGACACCACGACTGGTCGTAGGAGAACGAATTTTTAAATATTTTAGCGCGATCGGATAAAACCATTTCACAACTGGTCGTAGGGTGTCCACGAATGGTCGTACGCCCTTTATGACTAGTCGTAGCATTCCCACGACTGGTTGTATGACCCAGAGTTTGGTTGCTAGACTTTGAGTCGTAGAACCAGGACTGGTCGTAGGACGAGTTAGCACTATTCACACGACTGGTCGAACAGAATCCAGGACTAGTCGTGGACAAATAGAAAATTTTCAAAAAATTACAACAAACTTAGGACTGGTCTTGAAATCTCTTAGACTAGTCGTGGACGTGCTAGGACTAGTCGTAGAAAAGTTTAAATTCATGTATAATGATTCAATTGAATTATGTATTCAAAATGACCTATCCTAAGGACAATCTAAGGTCAATCTTACCTTGAAAGTGAGATATGATCTTTGAGACTTCATATCTTCGGATGATAGATGACCTTTGATCATTGTGAAGCTTAAAAACTTTGAACATAATGTAGCACAGAATCAAGAGATCTTCTAAAACTTGAATAACCATTTATCTTTGTGTTGTACACTGGCTTGAGTCTTGAACAAGATCTCTTCTGCTGTTGTGGCTAGTACTTGCATTTCTCGAAGCAGTTTGTACTCGCATTCTTCTGTAGCAGCTGAAGTAGTTATTCATTCTTGACTTAAAACAAAGTGCTTAGAGCGATGACGCAATGTCTTGAACATTTATAACAATGAGCTATACAAGACATAGATTAAGGTTTTTGGCACCACAAAATTTGACAACCAAAGGAGCATATAACCATAGCACTTATAATCTCCCCCTTTGTCAAATTTGTGACAAAACACTCAATAATAATATAACCAATATGAATATAAAGAATTATGGACACAGATTATAAAATCTGGTTAAAGAATCATGCACCAGTTTGTCATGCACCAGATGCATCAACAAACACACATCAAGATGAAGTAGGCAAGTAGGCAAAACATTTACATTCCACCTCCTTACTCCCCCTGAGTAGCACATAAATCCATCAAAAATGCTTGTTGCTTGCAATGCAATGCTACTACTCACAATCAAACCATATTAACCATATAAATTCTCCCCCTTTTTGTCATAATATGACAAAGGAAGAAGAAACCAAGGGAAAATAAAATTAAATAGGAGTAATTAAGGAGTCAAGATATATGTAAATAAAAGTTCAACAAAGCATTAAGATTTCAATAGTTCAAACCAAAGTTAGTAAATCATTTAAAGTTCACAATCCAACAAAAGTAAACTTAAAGTTATTACAGACTAAAGAGAAAACTTCTCAATCAAAACCTGAAGACAGAACAGGTAAGGTAGGATCAAGTTGATGCATGTCCTTGTTTAAGCGCCTAAGATACTTGTACATATATTTGAACTGTAAATCATGGGCAACATTCATGTTTTCTACCTTAACATTCATATTTTCTACCTTCTCCTCAAGTGCACGTAGACGCGCATCAAACTCAGATGGTTCATAATCAAGATTATTAGTAGAATCAGACTCAATTTCATCAAAAATATCATCTATATTTATGTCATCAGGAGGAAGATCATCAGCTTCTTCTTCATTCCCAACTCCAACTCCATCACCACCATCCACTTGGCCAAAAGACAATTGCAACTTCATTTTGTTTATATTTGAGTTGTTAAAAATCAGATTATGGATAGGAGCCTCTCCAACAGACATAACGACCAACATATGAAAAGTCAAAACAGTCATAAGATAGGCAAATGGTATATCACTATGACCTGGATGCAGAAGAAACTGAATGATGGAATGACAAATTAAAGAAGGAAGACAAACTTTGGCACCAGAAATAACAGAGTGCAAAACACGAACCATAAATGAAGTTAACTCTATTTTATTACCAGAACATGGATACAGATTTAAAGTAAATATTCTGTGGAAGACTTTATATCTGGGTAACAAATACTTTGAGGGGAGTGCATTCCCTTTATGAGTCCATTGAACATTCATGTTACATAATGCTCTGGTGAGCATTCATTTTTTTGTTTCTAAGGGTTTTTCAGTTAGAATATGAATGGGGATGCCCTCATCATTAACAGGTATTTCCATAAGGCCAGATATTAGATGACGGTCTACATCATAAGGGCCTTCTCTAGCATCCATTTTGAATGTTAAATTTTCAGCAGAAAAGTCAAAGATGCATGCAAACATGGACTGTGCAATAGATTGGTATGCAGGTCCACCCCAATATAAGATGTTATCCCATCTTACAGCTTGGAGGAGTGGAAATATACCAAATGGAGCAATGTGGTTAAGATCAACAGCTCTTTCAACAATAACCTTACGCAAATGCAAATCCCGTACAAATGGGGGATCATTTTCGGGTGCACGAAGATGGCACTGAGTTATTGAAGCTGATCTAGAGGATGATGGACCATGGGCTGTTTTCTTTTTTTCTCTAGCATCCATTTCCACAAAGAAATACAAAGGAACAAGAAATCACAGAGGAAGTAGAGATGAGTTTTTCTAGATCAGCAAATGGAGAAGAAAAATCCTAAAATCTCCACAAAGCTTGAAATCAAGCACTCCAATGAAAATAAAGAAGAGAATAGAACTTGAATCTGCTAGATTGACAAAAAAATGTACTAACCTTGAAAATCAGGTAGGTGGGTTCGACTGGTCGGACGTCGGCTCGTTGGAAAGGAAGTTAAAAATGAGGAAGATGAAAATTTTTCCAAATTTTAAAATACCCAACGCGCTCCACGATCGGTCTTGAGCTCTCCTCGATTGATCGTACCAGGACTGGTCGTGTACACTCACGACTGGTCGAGTACCAACTAAAAACATGTAATTATCATAAAAATTTGTAATTTAAACACATAAATACTCAAATATATTTACACTATGATACACAAATGCATGAATAATTAATTTTGAACACACATACTAAGATCAAATTTCAATTTATTAAACTTTCTTTTGTCGAGTGGTGTAGTGAAAATGTCAGCAAGTTAAGTCTTGGTCGGAATGTATTCCAAAGATATTATTTTTTCTTCCACTAATTGACAAATATAATGATACCTAATGTCAATATGCTTGGTACGTGAATGTTGGATTGGATTTTTTAAAATATTTATAGCACTGGAATTATCACAATATAAAACCATTGAATCCTATGTAATTCCATAATTACTTACATACGTTTCATCTAAACAAGCTGAGTACATGCATTTTCAGCTGTGATGTATTCAGCCTTAGCCGTAGAAAGTGATATAGAACTTTGCTTCTTGCTAAACCAAGAAACTAAACAATTTATGATATAAAAACAACCACCACTGGTTGATTTCCTATCATCAATATTTCCAGCCCAATCAGCATCAGTATACCCTACCAACTGAGCACTAGTATCATATGGATACTAGAGACCCAAGTTAACTGAACTTGCGACATATCGCATAATCCGCTTAACAACAGTTAAATGTGACTCTTTAGGTTTAGACTAATATCTAGCGCAAATACCAACACTTAAAACAATATCAGATCTACTAGCAGCTAACTAAAGAAAACTGTCAATCATGCTATGATACAATTTAGGATCCACATCTTTACCTATAGAATCATTAAAGAGTCTTAAAGTTGTACTCATATGAGTATCAAACTTTTTACCATTCTCAAATCTGAACCTTTTAATCAAGTTCAGAGTATATTTGGTCTGAGAAATAAAAATTCCATCAGGTTGTTGTTTTACTTGCAACCCTAGAAAATAATTTAATTCCCCAACCATGCTCATTTCGAACTTAGATTTCATTACATCTGCAAAGTCAACAGTCATGTTAGTACAAGTTGATCCATAAATAATATCATCAACATAGATTTAAACCATTAAAATATTATCGACACTGCCCATTTGAAAATTATGACTAAGTAAAAACTTAGTCAATTTCTTGTACCATGCCCTGGGAGCTTATTTTAGATCATAAAGAGATTTTTTAAGATGGTATACATGATCAGTAAACTTAGGGTCTTCAAACCATATAGGTCGTTCAACATATACTTCTTCATGTAAATTGCCATTTAAGAAGGCACTCTTTATATCCATTTGATAAATTTTAAATTTTCTAAAGCATGCAATGGATATAAAAAGTCTGATAGATTCAAGGCGAGTAACTGGAGCAAAAGTTTCATCATAATCAATGCCTTCAATTTGAGTGTACCCTTGTACAACCAGTCTTGCCTTGTTTCAAATAATATTACCAAGTTCATCAGACTTATTTTTAAAAATTCACTTTGTTCCAATAATATTTTTATCTTTAAGTCTAGGAACAAGATACCAGACATCAATTTGAACAAATTGATTAAGTTCTTCCTTCCATAACATCTATCCATTTTTTTCCAGAAAGAGCTTCTTTTACATTTACCGGTTCTATCTGGGATGTAAAGCACATGTAATTACATATATCTTCTAATTGTCTACGAGTGCACACATAAGTGAGAGGGTTTCTAAGAATCTGAGTGGTTGGATGAACTTTAACAGTCCTCAATTTAGAGTTTACTTGATTTGATGAAGTATCTGGTTTGTCAATTAAAAGAACTTCATCATTATCTGAACTTGGGGCAAGTGTATTCAAGTGATCGTCTATGACCACATTAATAAATTCTTGAATAACACCAGTCTTTTTGTTCAGTACACGATATGCGTGACTATTTAAAGAGTATCTTAAAAATATTTCTTCATCAATTTTAGTGTTAAAATTTCTCAAATTTTCACGGTCACGTAAAATATAGCACTTGCTACCAAAAACTCAAAAGTATTTGATAGTAGGCTTCTTATCGAACCATAGTTCATAAGCCGTTTTATTATTAAATTTACATGTATAAACTCATTTAATAATATAGCAGGCAGTATTTACTGCTTCAGCCTAATGATTTTTAGGGAGCTTCATACTATTCAACATTACATTTCCTATTTCTTGAAGAACTCTATTTTTCCTTTTCACAATTCCATTTTGTTATGGTGTTTTGGGCACAGAGAATTCATGCGATATTCCATGATCACTACAGAATTTCTCAAAACTTCTATTCTCAAACTCAGATCCATGATCATTACGGATCTTACAGACTTGAGAACCTTTTACAGTTTGAATACATCTGATAATCATTTTCACTTCATCAAGGGTTTTTAATTTATCCCTTAAAAAAGCTATCCAAGTGAATCTGAAAAAATCATCTACGATTACCAAAATGTATTTTTTTCCACCTCGACTCTCTATCCTGGTTGGTCTTACAAGATCCATATGGAGAAGTTCGAGTGGTCTTGATGTGGCTTTGGAGTTTACCTTTTTGTGAGAGCTCCTAGTTTGCTTGCTTATCTGGCATTCGTCACATATTTTGTCTATCTTTTTTAATTTAGGTAGACCTCTTATTAGTTCTCTTTTGTTCAATCTGTATAAATTATGGTAGTTTATATGTCCAAGTCGTTTATGCCATAATTCTATCTCATCGGTATGGACCGTGTAACACGATTGACTAGAAGAGCTTCCATCACTTACAATATAGCAGTTTTTAGAAGTTCTATGACCAGTTAATATTACAAAACCCTTTTTGTTTATGATTTCATAACCTTGATTGAAAATTTTCACACTATGATTGCTATTGCATATTTGAGATATGCTTAACAAGTTGTGTTTTAGTCCCTCAACATATAAAACATTCTTGAATAAGGAAAGGTTATAGAGTTAGACCGTACCTTGGCCAATAATCTTGCAATTGCTACCATCACCAAATGTGACTGACCCATCAATCATATCTTTGAGATCGGTGAATAAAGCCTTGTCGCCTGTCATATGCCTACAGCATCCACTATCTATGTACCACTTTGAATAGCTTGTAGCTTTGAAAGCAGTGTGGGCAACCAAGCAGGTAACCTTAGGAACCCATTTCATAACAGTTTTGGGTTTAAGAGTATAGTGGGTCTTCTTTTGATTGTAGTTATAGTTAGAGTGACCCACTGAGTTAGATTTTAAGAGCTCCTTAAGAAGATCAATTATTTTTTCAGCTAAAGGGTTTCGGTTCTGCTGTTTATAATTAACAAAGTTGCTTTTAGGTTTTTGGAAAGTTTTAGCATTTTAAAAAAAAAAACTTGATTTGTACTTTTCCCTTTTGAGTTTAAGGCCTCTCCTTTTACAAACTTAGGAGGCATATTCTTATATTTAAGATGAACATTTTTCTTGTAGCCCAAACCGGATCGATCGCCATATTTCCTTGATTCAGATAAAAGTTTTTCTAACTTTGGATCTCCTTGGGCATATTTCCATATATCCTTTAAACTTAAAAGAGAAGAGACTTCAAGTTTAAAATTTTCATTTTCAGATTTCAGATTTTCAATTTGGGAGGTTTTGAATTCCAAATCGCATTAGCATTTTTCAAAACAATCTGAAATATAGGATTTTTCTAAAATAAGGGATTTAAAATTTTCTTTAACTTAAAAATTTTTTCTTTTTTAAGTTTCAGTTTCACAGCAATTTTACAATTTTCCTTATATAGGGCATTGTACGCATCTTGAAGATCATCTTCATTTTCACATTCACTCTTCAGATTTTCTTTACTTGTTGAATCATTATCTGAAAATATGAATTTTCCTAGAGTCATATGGGCTTTCACTTCATTACCCGACTCGGTTTCAGAATCTTCAGAATCAGAAGAGGCTTCAGAATCAGATTATTAATCCCAAGTAGCCAACATACTCTTCTTTTTGAGTTTGTCCTTTTTAGGACACTTGTTTGCTAAATGCCCATATTCTTGGCAGTTGTAACATTGACTATCTTTTAAATAATTTCAAGTCTTTAATTTAGATCTTTTCTTATCATTAGCTTTTAAAAAATCAACCCTCTTTTTTCTTTTAAAAATTTTGTAAAATTTTTTCGCTAAAAGGGCCATATCATCTTCAGAATTTTCTAAATCAGAATTGTTTTCTTGAGAAATATCTTTAGAAGATTTAAGGGCAATAGATTTTTCTTTAGGAGCTTTAAAATTTAACTCGTAGGTTTGTAAAGACCCAACTAATTCTTCTACCCTCATAGTATCTGTATCACGAAGTTCCTAGATTGCAGTTACCTTAGAATTAAACCGTTCAATAAGTGAGCGTAATATTTTTGCACACACTTTACTTTCTAGGATTTTATCTCCAAGACCCACATAGAGTTCATAATGTCATTTAATCTAGTGTAAAAGTCTATAAACTTTTCATTTTCTTACATATGTATTTCTTCAAATTTGGTTGTGAGAATTTGGACTTTAGATTTCTTGACAATTGATGTACCCTCGTGTGTCATTTCTAAAATATCCCAAGCTTGCTTTACAGAATCATAGGATATAATTCTTTTGAATTCATCCGGTGATAGTGCGCAAGTGATTGCATTTAGTGCTTTAGCATTTGCACTACTCTCACTTTTCTAAAGTGTGGTCCATGAAAAATAAGGTGTTACTCTCATTGATTTTGAACCATTGATCCCAGTTACTTCAATGGTAGGAGGGGTCCATTCATTCACTGTGGCTAGCCACACACTTTCATCCATCGATTTAAGAAAAATCCTCATCCTGGCTTTCCAATAGGCATAATTGGTGTCATTGAAAGGTAGAGGCCAAGTGACTGAAAGGCTATCAAAATTTGACATCTTATATATAGCTTAGATCGTAAGCTTAAGAAATAAATCTTTAAAAAAAAAAGAATTAAAAGCGAGCTATTAGGCACTGATACCACTTAAAATGGACAAACTATATGTCCTAGGGGGGGGGGGGGGGGGGGGAGGGATAGGAATATGCCAAATTAAAATAAAAATAACAGCAGAATTAAAGAAAGAGTGATAGCCAAATAAAGAAATCAATTCACAACGCTGAATTAAAATGCAACCTCAAAATTCAAGTCTTGAGAGGTTGATACAAATGTTGTTCTAAGGACAACCTTATACCAAAGACCAGAGTTTATGGTAGGATAACCTTATTTCTAGAAAAGTCTTTGTATCAAAAACACAAACTGAAGAGAAATAAATAAATAGTAAGGAACTGAAATAAATTGCAGAAATTTAAATCTAAGTTATTACAACATTCCCCACTGTGGTTGAAATGTAAATATTACAACATTCACATCCACATATACATCCCACAATTCTGAATAATAAAAGATAGGAAATATAAATCACACATCCACAAAATACAAAGAATTATAGTGGCTCGCCTGTGTGTACACCAAGTGTTATAAAATAGCCACACAGATTGCTACTCCACTCCTAGTATCCTCACACAGGGGATATTAGCGTTCACTATCAAAATAGGTTTTCACAGGTTCACCCAAAACCTTCACAATTGTGTCTTTTTCAAAAGGCTTATACAATCCAATTCTGAGTTTTCTAGCTCTCCTTAGACAACCAAAAAATTGAGATTTTTCTCGCTTAACCTCAAATTAAACCAAAATGAAAAGAATTTACAATAAATGTAAAATACCTAGATTTCTCCTTTGAAGGAGCCTGAAAGAACCAATCGGAGTAGAAGTCCGAATGAAGAAGTTCAAAGTCCAATACTCACTTTAAAATGGTTCTAAGTTCTAATTGATTTTACATTAAACCAGTTGAGCTTAGCTCTATTTGATTTTGATTCCAAGAAGAAGGAATATCACAATTCCTCTTTTCAATTAAGATTGGAATGTAGAAACAAAATTAGATTAATAAAGCCAATAAAAGAGATTATTAAATGTGCATAATGTAGCTTAAATTAAACACAAACTTATCTCAAAGTAGTCCCTTGATTTTACTTGAATTTCTGTATCAAACTTTGAAATTCATCATCTATTTATAACTGCAGAAACCACACCTTCGACTGGTCTAGTGGACATTACGAGTGGTCATAGGAGAATGGATTTTTGAAAATTTTAGCGCGATCGGATGAAACCGTTTCACGACTGATTGTAGGGTGTTTACTAGCATTCCCATGACTGGTCATATGACCCAGAGTTTGGTTGTCGGACTTTGAGTCGTAGAACCAGGACTGGTTGTAGGATGAGTTGACACTATTCACACGACCGATCAAACAGAGTCCAGGACTGGTCGTGGACGAACAGAAAATTTTTGAAAAATTGCAACAAAGTTAGGATTGGTCTTGAAATCTCTTGGACTGGTCGTGGACGTGCTAGGACTAGTCGAACAAGGTTCAGGACTAGTCTTATAAAAGTCTAAATTCATGTATAATGATTCAATTGAAATATGTATTCAAAATGACCTATCCTAAGAACAATCTAAGGTCAATCTTACCTTGAAAGTGAGATATGATCTTCGAGACTTCATATCTTTAGATGATAGATGACCTTTGATCACTATGAAGCTTGAGAACTTTGAACATAATGTATCATTGAATCAAGAGATCTTCTAAAGCTTGAATAACCATTTATCTTTATGTTGTACACTGGCTTGAGTCTTGAATAAGATCACTTCTGCTGTTGTAGCTAGTACTTGTATTTCTCGAAGCAGTTTTTACTCGCATTCTTTTGTAGTAGCTGAAGTAGTTCTTTGTTCTTGACTTGAAGCAAAGTGCTTAGAGCAATGAAGTAATATCTTGAACATTTATAAAAATGAGCTACATAAGACATAGATTAAGGTTTTGACACCACAAAATTTGACAACCAAAGGAGCATAAAACCATAACACTTAGAATTCGATGGAATCGAACCTACTTTGATGGCATCGAATAATGCTTTGATCGCATCGAAAAACTCTTCGTTCTCACTAACTTAACTGGACACTTTTCAATTATGTTGTAATGTATTTTATGTCTTGATGTAACTCCCCAAATTTTCGTGGCCCAAATATATACTCATGCTCGAGAATTTCAAGTGTTAATAATGTAAAAATTGGATGCTTCAAAATTGGACCTTGTATTTTTTTTTTCATTTATATTACATCTAGTTACATACATGAAGGTAAAAATTCAAGAGAATAAAATCAATTGTATTTATTATTCAATTAGATTAAAAGAATTCAAAAAATTATCAAATGCCGTCTCAATGGGAGCATATTACATTATCAAAGTTTGCAATGGAAATAAATAAAACTAAACATAAAACTATCACTTTATTTATTTAGAATAATCTTCTGTACGGGGATTGTCATCTGTGTCTTCATCTGCACATCACCTGCATCATCTGTATGATTGGAGAGAATCGATGCCCTACTCATAGTGATGGTTATCCTTTAAGATTAATAATAATTTAAGAGATTCATAAGAGTAATGTAAGGGTTCTGATATGTCTCGTACTCCATTACTACAAGTGGTATCGATATGCACAACCAATATATATGATTGCATGCCTAATAAAGTGTGTATAGCTCATCATAATATGATCATCACAATGTGGAATACAATTTATAGAAAACCCAACTCGCCCCGCATCCCATAACTACAGAGATTCACTGGTGTATCTAACGCTACTGTGAACACTTCAAATCGGAACAACACATGAGTCAGATGAATTACGTGATACGATTTGTTCATAGAGGACTATTTGCGACATTTGATCCCGGAAGTGATATAGCATGCGTTGTGAATTACTTACATTAATTTGTTTACCACTACCCAAACCCATGAAATTACACGTTGACTAAGACGGTCACTACTCAGAGCGCACTACGTCCACGATAAATATTTGAATCACTAGTTGTGATACATCTAACACATCACTTGCATAAAAGGGAAATAAATTGAAATATGGGAGTTTTGAAATTTTAAGACACATACCTAAGCCATAAAGGGAGGTATCACAAGACTAACCTAATAAAGGAAAAAAGTATCATTAAGTTACTTCAATAAAAGAGATGACTAGCAAATAGACTATTTCATTAAGAATAAGGAGAGAGGAGCAAAAGGCCAACTTAATATAGAGTGGAGGCACGCGTCGCTCTCAAAATTGATAAAGGGCAAGGCTTATATCCATCACCCCACATATATTTATAAAAATTACACATAATTAAAATCATACCTTAGCCATAATTTATAAAGTATAAGTAATTGATAATGGTAAACTAAACAATTGCATAGAGGATTCATAGTAATATGTAAATATGTAAAAAATAAGATAATTCATACCAACTCAAATTAATGTAAGCTTAAAAGAATCCCTCACCTTAGCCTTAGATCAAAACCATAGGTAGATATCCATGTAAGAAAGCTTCTACATAAAAAGCTTCCACATGAATCATGATATCGCTTTAGCAAGAGGGAGACACTATACATATGGAGAAGGAAGAGGGCATCTAGGCTTCCCATTCTCTTTCTCCTTCTCTCTCTCTCCCTCTCTCTCTCTCTCTTTCTCTCTCTTTCTCTCTCTACTCCTTGGAGGTTGGGGGTATTGGCATGTGAGTGGAGAAGGGCATACAAACTCCTTTATATAAAGGAGTGGGCATGTGGGAGGGGTGTGTTTCACATCCCACTTGGATTGGGTTTATCCAATTTGACCTTTTTTGGTGATCTTTCTTTAAATCTAATTCATCTAGTGTGTCGAGGTCGTCGGATAGAGTCGGGGTATATGACTTTCTTGATGATCTAAAATTTAGATTGGCCTATCTTAAAAATTCTCCTGACGGGTGCCAAAACAAACCTAATCTCAATTAATAGTCTACACTTAATGATCATGGCCTAAATTTGGAAGTAATATGTATTCAGGATATCAAAACAATTGGATAAAATTTATTGGTTTATCAATGGTGGAAAAAGCCTAAATATAAAATTTCACCTTTTATAGCAAAAGGAGCTACTTCAATATTCAACGGTGTAGGATCATAGATCGGGGTCTAAATTTTGTATAACCTTGTAGTCATATGAGACCAAAGTGTGGTCAAATTTTGAGTTGTAATGGATGGCATGAAGTGATTAAATTAGAAGATCCAGATTTATAAGGAGTTGGTAAGCCTAGAAAGGATAACTTTGCTCTTAAGGAAAAGCCTACCAAGGTGGGGTATTCATATTTCATACTTGGTCCATATTATGGGCAATCCAAGTCATTCATATAAAGGAAAATATCCTACTACAACTACCCATGATATTTCTTCACTTGATAGACACTAAAATCTACAGTTAAGGATTTGATTTGTCAATTGAGTAACTTTTACAACGATCTAAAGGCTAAAATTTAGCGTATGTGGTTAATTTATGATACATAGGTATGATATAAAATTTAATATCAAACAGATCGTGAAAACCATGTGATCTAGAATTCAAGGGTCTAGGTTAATGACATTTTCAGAATTACTGTTGATATGAGAGTTTCGAAAAATCTAATAGTTCTACATGGTTATATACATGTTTCTAAGTACTTCTTAGAAAAGAACTTATATCTCAATCATTATGAATAAAGAATTATTCACCAAATTAATTAAGGGAATGTAGATATATTAACCAACGTAATGGATGGTCGGATGACATGTTAAAAATTGAAAAACCTAATGGTTAGTACTCTAACAGCGTATGTAAGTAGGTGTACGGTTAGTTTTGTAAATGGATGATCACAAGTAGGTTTTTAAAGTGATCCAGAGGCAGAACATGTTTACCGTTAGATTCAAGTGACTTGTTCACATGTGTAAATTTCTTAGATTATAGTTTTGATGGTGGGTTAAACATATTCATAAGTGGTGAACAAGATGAAAGGATAATAATTTCAATTTAATATATGTACGAGCGGATGCAGATATCAAGTAGTTAGTTTACTATGATCAGTTGGTCGAAACTCAAAGTGGACAGTCAGATGTCTCTATCTAACAGTGCATATTTAACTGAGAAGTTAGTTATGATGAACAGGCAAGGATACTTAGATATATGATGGTCCTGTCTTAAAATTAATGGTTGGATGGCTTGATCCATGGATGAAGATCATTCCTAAGAGTTAGATTCATGTTGGAGAATAGGCGTAAAGCTAAGATAGTTAAATGTGTATCGTACACATGTATATACTAAGTTACATTTCATGGTAACACTCGAGAACTTTCAATACTCGAGTATTGAAAAGTTCAGGGTGTTACAATCTACTCCCCTTAAATAAAAGTTCATCCTTAAAATTTAATTTCTTCTATCATTTTTACTGTTTCATTACGCTTAAGTTTTCAATGTATTCCTCGCAAGGAAGATATATATGTCTAGGTGCTCGTATACATGGCTACATGAAATTGGGATGTTACAGCCTTCATCCTACTTAGCCATTTCAAGATCTTCTTGTCAATCACTTACATGAGGACTTGCTCGGGAGTGGCATTAAGGGGAGTATAGGAATGAAATCTACTTTCTTATTACTTGTTTGGGCATTGGTCTATGTCCGAGGCTTTTTCTCTCTTCTTGTTATTAACTAAGGGAGGTTGTTCTTCTCCATGTTTTTGGTCTTTAGTCGAGCTCCCCGTGCTCCGGGTGGCCTTTTGTGAGCTGAAGAGTTGTTCTGCATTAGAGTAATTTTGTGCTCTGCTGAGTATATCAGTCAACATGGTCGGAGGATTCTTGTCGATTGAGAAGAGAAATCAGCCCTCATTGAGGCCAGATATCATGGTGGCCGAAGCTATTTTCTTGAAGTATCCTTCCACATGTACTACTTCTGTGTTGAAGCTCATGATATAATCTTTCAACAACTCATCTTCCTTTCGGGTAATGGTGAGGAGATGAGTTGCTGGTTTTCTTCTATCTTTCCCACCAATGAACTGGATGATAACAGTTTTACTGAGCTGTGTGAAAGAATTGATGGATCTTGGCTTAAGCTACTTGTACCACTTTTGCACTGCTCCTAATAAAGTCAGGGAGAAATCCTGGCACATCATCGAGCTATTTGCGTCATGTAACTCCATCCATGCTCTAAATGACTCCACATGCTTGGCTAGATCACCAGTCCTGGAATAAGGAGTGATTTGAGGCATCCAGAATCTTGGTAGTAATAGAATGTCATTATATTGTCAATGAATGGCAGCTCTTCTTCTTCTAACATTGCTTCTATTTAGGTCAGGACCCAAGTTCGGTACACTTACTGAATATCACCGATTTAGCCTCGTATCTCCCTGAGCTTGGCCTCCCAAGGGACCTCGTTCTTGGCCACTACCTAAGGAGCTTTCCCCCACCTTTTGTTCTCCAACATGTGGCGCAGGTCGGTGTCAAAAAGCACGATAGTCCCGTGGTGTGGTTGGGTGCTTGATTATGTTGTCCAGGCTGTTGCCTCGCTCTGTATGAGTCATGGGGGACTTGTGGAGATCGATATTGCTTAGTGGTTGTGGATGCTTTTGTTCTTTGGTCAAGCAATGGATTCTACGTCTCCAGCAACTGCATAATATGATAAATATTACTGGCTGAAAACCTGACTAGGTTTTCCAGGGAGATATGTCGTCCCCCCCCCCCTGGTTAAGGGATTTATTTACATGCACTACTATGGTAGAATCAGCATGGTGCTGGGAGGACGAACCGCCTTGGTCTGCGGATTGTTCTACCGGTGCAGGAGCAATTGCATCAATGGTTCCTACACTAGCTACCATAGCTCCCTTCCTTCCTTTGGCCATCATAGAAATTTTGTGAGATGGAGACAACTTTAACATCATCCTCATAGACAGTGCCAATTGTCGATGCTGAAATCTCGACGTCCTCCTCTGACTGCATAAGGGCCTGCAAAAAGGAGATAACAATGGAGACCTTGGCTACTGTAGGGGACCCTCCGATGGTAAAGTAGTGCAGACCAACTAGGTCTAGTTGGACGTAAGGTTTACGATGTGTATTTTGTACGTACCTTTCACAATAGGCAAAGCTCTAATTATAGTTGTTGGGCACTGGTGGTGTAGATAGAAATCTTCCTACTTTGTAGGTGCATATTATAGAGGGATTCTGTTGAGTGTGAAATATTATATATTTTTCCCTATTTATACCTTGGTTTTATAAACATGATAGTGCTTAATTAATTTAATTGTGCATATTTTCATGTGCGAGGTGATTTGGAGAGCCTAAGGTGAAATTGATGTGAAAGGAAGATTTATGCTCTAAAGACTACTAAATGAAGATTTGGAGATTTAGAAGTCATTAATGAAAAATTCACATGCTAAAGATCCAAGAAAATTAAGTGAGGAATGAAGAGAATCAAAGATTTGAAGTGAAGAAAAGGAATCCAGAAATTGTCCTGAAAACAAATATATTACTAAAACTGTCCTGAAAAAATATATTTTGAAACTCCGAGTATATTTTTGAAAATTGCGTATAGTGCGTACATTTGAGGCATTTTAAACACCGAGTTTATTTTGAAAAATCACACAGAATACGTAAATTTGAGGCGGTTTAAACAGCGAGCCTATTTTGGAAAACTATGCAGAGTGCATAAATTTGAGGCCATTTATAGATTTTTCTAACTCAGTCCAAAAGTTGGAGTTCTACAACTATAAATAGGACTCCCTAGAATGATCCAAAGGAACTTCTAGGTTTTGAAAATGTCTCAAGGAGCATATATAAGCGTGGAGTAGCCGACAAAGAGTTTTTCTTCTTCCTTAGTTTATTTTTCTTGCTTTGTTTAAGAGATTTCATTTCAATCATCTCTATGGTTGGCTAAACCTCTTAGTTAGGGCTAAGAGGTGAAGTTTGTAGCTTGTTTGGATGTTTATTTTACTTTGATTCTTGTTCTTATTGAACTTTATTGATTTCTAGTTTAATATTAAGGAAATATTTTCAGTTTTCTATGATTTATTGTGACTTAAATTACAATAGACGTTGTGATAGCTTTGGATATCTTCTTTTCCTATTTGAGATAGTGAGATTAGTAAATCCTATTGTTCACTATCATCTCCGGACATGGTAAGGTGATGGAATCCCTTCCAATCATTATAATTCTCTTCCATTGAGAATTAGGTCAATGAAAAGTTCAGATTTGTTTTAATTGTTTTATATTCTAATTGGATAGGATAGGATTACAATTCCAATTATGTTCCTTGAATCAAGTAAGGCAGTATCTTGATAGCTACAAGTGGATCCTTAGCACCCTAATTCCCACCTTGAAATTCAGAAGTTTTAATCAACATTATTCATCATTACTTTCAATTATTTAGATTTCAATTTAGATCTTTTTCTAGCTTTAGTTTTAGTTGACTACATCGCTACCCTATACTTGGGGTTGTGAACAAGTTTTTGGTGCCATTGCAAGGGACTACAGCTGCATTTTTTCTAAGATTAATTAGTTTAAGATTAGGATTAGTTCTTCTTTTGTAACATCCCGAAAATCGGGGGGTCGAGCAAAAACCCAACTCCCGAGTTCCAAAATATTATTTGTGCAACATAAATATGTATGATTGAATGTTGTCTGTGATAACACATTAAACATGAGTGATATTAAGCTAGAACAGCATATCATACTCCAGAGACGGTTAAATTAACAAGCGGAAGACTGTGATAGTATGTATAACATATATAAACTGTTGTATGCCTCCAGAGTGTGGATATGTTACCAGGTTATATACATACATGTATACTCCAAAAGTAGACAAAACGAATATACATGAGTGCGCTAAAAATAGAAAATGACAAGTGTCAAAGTATCTAATCAACCTCCCTGTAATCCCGTCAATCAGAACACGCATAAAGGAGGGATCCTCCTCATCATCATCAAGTTCAGCTCCGCCTCGCAGGCCGCGCCATCATCTGCAATCACAAAAGGTCTGGTGGGTGTCCAGGAACACCGTCCCGTAACATGGGAGTGAGTAGCTAACTCAGTGGAATAATAGAGCAGGGATTAACATGTTCTCAAATCAATCATGCGATAATAGTAAAGCAATAAATCAAACAATCCTAATACTGTTATTAATGCAATTATGACATGACGTGATGTATGCCCTCACTGACGATCACCCTCATGCGCCAACATCTTACGACCGCGGCATGCCACACTCCCTAGAGTGCTCCACATCTTCCAGGCACATGCAATGCTATGGTGATATGATTTTCGAGTTATTATTAGTCCATTCAAACAGCAGGATTGGGAAACTAAGGTACTTCCCTTATATCAATCCCAACACAGATCCTGTCTAGGGTCGTCACTCCTAGTAATCTCATACGATGTATATTTCGTAGGTCGCTGCAAGGGCTGCCAGGGCTGTTGCTCGCACTCGTTGCACCACTCCCCCATCACCTTATCAATACAGGCCTACCGTACTCTACTGCAACGGAAGGGTCGTCGCCTCCCGTGGACTCAGAATACACTCGCGGTCACTACAAAGGGCTCGTCGCCTGATCAGTGTAGGCCGACAGCTAGAATATAGTGTCCCATACCACCATAATCTGCTCACGAGTCTAGGTGCTCACTGGTCACTACGGGGAGGTTTGTGGCCCCAGCGTAGGCCGACAGCTCGACCACGGTGTCCCATACCACCATGCCCGGCTCATGAGTCTTCGTGGATCAAGGTACCATGGTTAACAGGGTTTACAATGGTAAGTTCAGTACCCTAGGTTCAAGCAGTTATGACACATACAAGGTGAACATACATCGGCCAGTCGGGTTACTTGACGGGCTCGACTAGCGCGATCGCATCTCAAGTCGAACGACATGAAGTGCGTAAAACACTTCGCGTGGCCTAACCACTGCCGCCAACTCTAAACACGAATCACGTTCATCGACGCGTCGTTCGTGGCTATGACCAGTCAGCCACGAATTCGCTCGGTTACCGACTGCCTGGACTAAGTCTAGTCCCACACATCTATGAAATCACATTAACAATATATGCAAAGGTATTGGAATTGAAATACAATCATGTGAGCATGCTAACACATGTTATAACATTCAACTTAAGCAAATCTTCAAGGCATACTTTCCATGCATGTAATGCAATCATGCATAAGGTCAACATGTAGGAAATCATTTAGGTCAGCATATTAATCAAGAAATCAATCTCAAACTACTACATAACATCATTTAATTCAATACATACTAATACAAGCATTTATACAAACACATTCACTACACACTTAAGTCTACATATAGTGTGTCGACCCAAAGTGCGCAACTAGGCGAATCTCTTCGCCAAACTGATTATGCAAGCATTCCTAACTCCCTAATGCAGCAACAAACCATGTCAATCACGTCAGCAAAATATGCATGTAGACCGTACTTCCTACAAATGACTAAAATGCCCTAAATCTCATATTCTTCGTTAATTTACGAAACAGGAAACGGAGAGCATGTTGTACATGTCAAACGGCGTTGCCGTCGAGAATTTACTATTAAACGACATTGAAAGCTTTGGAAACAGTCAATCAAAGCGTCTAAAATCCGCACCTTTTCCCTTTTAGGGATGAGAATTCGAACGGAGCGTATACGCTTCGTCTACGGCGAATAGAGAACCTGATTTACGAGTTATATCAGTTTACATGCTATGGAACTAAAGAAGCATCAAATCAGAAACTTTCTAGGGCGTTTTCTTACCTGTAAATGCGGAGAAATCGCCGACAAAGTGATTGGAATACGCCGCTTAAGCACGTGCAGCAGCAGCAGGAAAAGCTCTCCCACCTTCTCTCACAAACTCTCACCTTTTCTCTCTCCCAATCTAGGGCTTTTGCAAATTCGGATGGGAGAGAGGAGTGAGGGTTTCAAGCCCTTTTATAAGCCTAAACTTGCCCGAAATAGGCTCAGGAACAAGTTTCACTTGAGGGGTAACCAAATCGGGGTTGTTTCGGTCCAAAAGATGCTTTCTGGTGGTCCCCTGGTCGAATGCGATCGGACTTAAGCTCATGCGTACCAGATCTAGCGCGCATTAAGTTCTCAGTCCGGCAGGGTTCGCAGATCGCACGTGGCGGACCAGTTTCAGTTCAGCGGTCACCGCACGTAGATCAGGGCTGGAAGTCTCATAATAATAAATAGAAATTTTTCCTGATCCGAGGGTGTAATCTGGATGAATTCTGACGGTCAGAACGCTTAATACTGACGTGTCAAGTCGTGTGCCAGATTTGAATTTGAAATTCCAAATCTGTCCCTATTCGCACTCTCTTCGGTCCGGGCTCAATGAAATGGCCTGTGATTATCGGTTTAACTTGATTTTCGAAATGAGTGTCAAGTCCAGCTAGGCGGTTCTAACGGTCTAAGATAGGAAGTAACGGACTTTCGACGCGCGGTCTAAATCCAATACAAGAATTCAAAGTGGTCCAGAGAACAAACCCGCTTAGAGTTTGATCCGAGGTTATAGAGTATTATGGAGTCATACGTTCTACTCGATTTGGGTCTTGTAGAACGTATTTAAAGTGATCAGGGATTGTTTCTCAGCTACTCCAGCGTTGCGCTAGCTAACTTACGCTAAATTTCCATAGGAATTAATCCTAAGTGGTTTCTTTGGCTATGAAATTGGGTTCTGAGCGATTTTCCAGGTGTTTTAGTTGACCCATTGCCTAAGGACGTCAAATCCCAGATTGGCCAAAATCTGGGGTGTTACATCTTTAGTGTTTCTTTGTTAAAATTTTCCGAACTTACTTCTAAAACTAACTTTGTTTTCTGTTTTGTAGAACCCTAGCATAACAATCTTAATCAGGTAACTTCTCTCCTAATCTCTCTTATCTTTTCTAGATTTCTTATTGTTCACAACCCTAAGTGTAGGGTTGCGATGTAGTAATAATCTCAGTGAGACCAAGGTCGAATCCACAAGGACTAATCTCGTATGTATTCTGAAAGTAACTAGAAACAGAATTAGAAGAAGATGTAAATCTAAATTGGGAATAAAAGGAAGTAATTTTGAACTGTTTAATTAGAAACTTAAGAATTCAAAAGTGGGCACTAGGGTTTCTAAGGATCCACTCATAGTAATCAGGGTGATATTATGCTTGATTCAAGGATACAACTGGAATCTTAGTCCTATCTTATCCAATTGGGAGATATAGCAATTAAAATTAAATCTAAACTTCCATTGACCTAATTCTCAATGGATGAGAGATATGAGAACTGGAAGTGATTCCATCACCTAGCCATGCCCAATAGATAATGGTAAACAACAGGATATACCAATTCCACAATCAAACATAGGAGAATTATGAAGATTAGAAGGGATTCCATCATCTATCCATGCCCAAGGGATGATGGTAAACAACATGATTTCCTAATTTCACAATCTCAAAGCATGAAAAGGAAATACTCAAAGCTATTGCAGATCAACTATAATTTGAGTCACAATAAATCATTAAAAACTGGAAGTATTCCTTAAATATCAAACTAGAATTAAAGAGAATTCAACATAAACATGAATCAAAGTAATAAAAACATTCCATCACGCTACAAACTTTACCTCTTAGCCATATTTAAGAGGTTTAGCCAATCATAGTCATGGTTAGAACTAAAACCCTAGAGGAAAACATGAACAACTATGGAAGAAAAAAGAAAACGCTTGGCATCGGCTCTCCACCCTTGTGTTTTGCTCCTCTAAACCCTAGATTAATGCCCAAGGATACCCTGGGGACTCCTATTTATAGTTGTCCAACACCTCCTTTCACACCTCCTTAGAAAAATTTGAAAACTGCCTCAAATTTATGCACTCCGCATAATTTTACGCAACTCTACATAAGTCATTCGATGTCATCGAAGGTGCCTTTTATACGTGCTTTTTCGCGCTATTGTAACTTCATCCATACTGCGTAACCTTCTATGTCATCAAACCTTCCCTTGATGTCATTGAAGGTGTCTTCAATGTCATCAAGCGGCATGCAAAACAGTCCAGCAAATTTTGTCAAAAATCTATATAAAATTCGATGTGATTGAACTGGCTTCGATGTCATCGAGCAAAGCTTCGAGTCATCAAACAAGTCCTTGATTCATCAAAAAACATCTTCAATTTGTCCAGCGACCAACTCTATTTTCATTCATAAATTCAATGTCATCGATCCGTGTTCGATGTCATCGAATGGTAGCTTCGATGTCATCGAACAGTGATCGATGACATAGTCAATATGAATTTTACACTTGTTCTTTCAACTTTGTTCCTTCTCCACTTGATTTTCTTAAACCTTAGGACCTTAAAATCTTCAATCTTTGTCTCCTAAGATCCATTATTTTCCTTGGTGATCATCGAGCGGCAAATCCATGCTTTTAACACCTTTTCCAACCAAGCTCTTTCACCTTGCAACACAAGCATGAGTAAAATAAGACATTAAGTAGTATCATGTTCATAAAATCAAGATATAAATGGGGGATACTATGCAATATTTGACCCTCAATAATTATTTGCTTTATTTAGATTTCTTTTTCTTAAGTTTAGTTTTGTTTGGTTGTTTAAGGGCTGTAGGTGTTTCATGCCCAAGTGGGTTCATAACAACACTCGATGTCTCTTAAGTGAATGTGGATTAGTCGAAGGGTTACTTATCCATCATTGTTTTAGATACCACTTAAGATCATTTGAGTCAATTGGAGTGATGGCTGCAAATCAACCTCAACCTCTAGTTGCGAAAATCCAAGATGAAAATGAGGTGCATAATACACCCTTTCCTCATACTCTACGAGATTATTTACAACCGGCGGGGGTGAGTACGCCTTCCTACATGGTCTTTCCACTTAATGCAGGAAACATTGACATCAAACTCGGAGTGATACAACTCCTTCTCAAGTTTTATAGACTACATTCTGAAAGTCCATACCTACACATCAAAGAGTTTGATGAAATAGTCGCTACATTACACTTCCCAAACTTGTTTGAGGACACAATGTGACTTAAATTATTTCATTTTTCATTGAAAGAGAAGGATAAGATGTGGATGCACTCCTTAAAGCCAAGATCTATTGGTACATGGACCGAGATGACCCGGGAATTTCTCAAAAAGTTTTTTCTGTTTCATAAAACTAATACTTTAAGGAAGGCAAATCATGAACTTTTTCAGAAAGAGGAAGAGACCTTCTTCCAAAGATGGGAAACGTTCAAAGATCTCATGAATTCTTGTCCACATCATGGCTACAAAATATGATGAACAATAAGTTTTTTAATAACGAATTAACTTCACGAATGCGCCAGTTCGTAGAGATGATAAATAATGGTGAATTCATGAATAAAGAGGCTGATGATGCGTGGGATTACCTTGATCAATTGGTAGAAAACACGCAATCATGGGACACCTCTCTAAGACTCACTACTTCTAAACCTACTCAATCAAAGGAAAGGGGGGGGGGGGGGGGGGGGGAATTTATGTCATAAAAGAGGAAGACGATATAAGTGTAAGAGTGGCTAGTCTCATGAGAAAAGTTGAGGGAATGGAACTTAAGAAGGCAGAACTCGAAAAGGCTACGGAAGTTGTTTATGGTATTTGTGCTTGTAACATAGATATAATTGAGAATTGTCCAAAAATTCATGCTTTTTAAGAGATCTTGAATGAGAAATCAAATGTTGTAAACAACTACTAAAGACCTTTAAAAGGACCCACCTCAAATACATACAATTCCAGCTAGAGAAACCATTCAAATTTCAGTTAGAGGAATGGACAAACAGCTAACCCACAAGAGACCTTTACTCAATTTTTAAATCAAAAGAGACCCCCAAGGGGATATAATTCAAAAATTCATGCAAAACTAATAGCTACTTAACCAGAATACAGTACAAGCATTCTAGGATATCAAAACAACAATGGAAATATTTGCATCATCTATTTAAAGGATTGATTCACACTTAGCGAATGGGGAGAAAGGGATGCTTCTAGCCCAACCTCTCCTCAATTCAAAACCACAATGTGAAATAAGTGACCCAAGCTCTTCAAATCAAATGGAACAAGCTAAGTCTATCACCACTCTTAGGTGTGGGAAGATAATTGACAAAGCTATTTTGACAAGGGCTGAAAAGGCTAAGGACCCAAAAATAGATGAGAATGATAGACCTAACAATGCTCCACATGGGTTAGAATTGGAACCTCAAAGTAAGCCGATTGTGTCATTCCCTCAATGGTTGATTGCACCAAAACCTCTCTCTAACTCTCAGGATATTCTAGAGGTGCTTAAGCAAGTGAAGGTCAATATTCTTCTACTGGATGTCGTGAAATAAATACTTTCATATGCTAAATTTTTGAAAGATCTATGCACAACCAAAAGATGACAAAACATTTAAAAGAAAAATTTTCTAAAAAAAAAAAGTGAGTGTCATCCTCAAGTAAGATGTGCCATAAAAATATAAATATCCTGGTAGCCCAACTATCACTTGTATAATAGAGAATTAGATTAAGCATGCACTTATTGACATACAAGCAATTTTTAATTTAATTCCTTTCTCGGTATACGAACAATTGAGTCTAGGAGAATTAAAACCCACTAGGACCACATTACAGCTTTCAGATCGCTCAGTCCGTGTATCAAGAGGGATGATAGAGTACTTTTGACTCTATACTCTTACCCTCTAGAGACATGCTTGGCCCACTCCCCTGATTTAGATGCTGACATGATTAGGGAGATGGATGTCATGCTTGTTGCTACGCCGATACTTGAAGTTAACTGATGGAGGCCATAATTTAAAGAATTACCTCAAACAGATTTAGTGCCTTTACCGTCTAACTTTAAAGTGTTGAAGCTTGACATAAAACCTTTTCCCTGTGATCTTAAATATGTATTTTTAGGTCAAGATCAAACATACCCGGTGGTGATTTCTTCCCACCTTAAGAAAGAACAAGAGATGCGCTTATCTGCACTCTCATTGATCATAAAGGAGCCCTTAGATGGTCTATTGTGGACCTTAAGTGATTTGACCCTTTGATTTGTACTTATCACATTTATCTTGAGGATAATGCGAAAGCCTCCCGAAAACCACAACGTCAACTCAATCTAAACATGAAAGAAGTGTTTAAGGATAAAGTACTTAAGTTGTTAAATGTGGGTATCGTATACCCTATATCCGACGGTCAATGGGTGAGACCAACTCAAGTGGTTCCTAAGAAGTCTGGAATCACCATCGTAGCCAATGCTAATAATGAACTTGTGCCAACTAGAGTCAATACTAGTTTGAGAATGTATATTGACTATAGAAAATTGAATACTATCACAAGGAATGACCACTCTCTTTTACCCTTCATTGATCAAATTTTGGAAAGGCTAGCTATTAATTATTACTATTGCTTCCTCGATGGATATTTGGGCTACAACTAGATAGAGATAGCCCTTGAAGATCAAGAAAAGATAACATTCACATGTCCCTTTGACACTTTTGCTTACCAAAGGATGTCATTCGGTCTATGTAATGCCCTCGCCACTTTTCAACAATGCATGTTAAATATTTTTTCTGACATGGTGGGGCAATATTT
The DNA here is from genome assembly GCA_037074715.1 of Magnolia kwangsiensis. Lineage (NCBI taxonomy): Eukaryota > Viridiplantae > Streptophyta > Magnoliopsida > Magnoliales > Magnoliaceae > Magnolia > Magnolia kwangsiensis. The sequence continues at coordinate 45,900,197 of CM073586.1, read as the reverse complement.
AGAGGTCTTCATGGACAACTTCTCTATCTTTGGTCCATCCTTCAGCGTGTGTCTAGAAAATCTGAAAAGTATGCTAAAGTGATGTGAGGAAAAAATTTTGATTCTGAATTACGAGAAGTGTCATTTCATGGTTCATAAGGGAATTGTTCTTGGACACATAATTTCGTCCAAGGGAATTGAAGTAGACAAGGCTAAAATTGACCTTATCTCTAACCTACCTCCACCCAAGAGCATACGTGACGTGTGATCCTTCTTAGAACACGCCGAATTTTATAGACGATTCGTAAAGGACTTTAGTCATCTCTCTCGTCTTATATGTAATCTTCTCTAAAAGGAGACCCCATTCGAGTGGAGTGAAGAATGTCAGAAAGCTTTTTCTAAGCTCAAGGGCATGTTGACTACCGCTCCTATCATGCAGCCACTCGACTGGAGCATACGTTTTAAGATTATGTGTAATGCGTCTAACAATGCTATTGGGGCGGTGTTAGGCCAGAGAAAAGAGAAGAAGCCCTACGTTATTCACTATACAAGTTGAACTCTAAATTCTGCTCAAGTAAACTGCTTTACTACAGATAAGGAACTCTTAGCTGTAGTATTCGCTCTGGACAAATTTAGGTCTTATTTGATCTAATCTAAGATCATCATCTACACTGATCATGCGACACTGAAGTACATTCTTTCCAAGAATGATGCTAAGCCTCGCTTGATAAGATGTATACTCCTACTCCAGGAATTCGACTTAGAAATACAAGACAAAAATGGATTAGAGAATGTAGTAGCTGACCATCTGTCGAGACTTGATCTTCCCGATCCACTTGATATAACACCTATAAATGACATATTCCCTGACAAATGACTGTTTAAAATCTCCAACTACCTTGGTTTTCTAACATTATAAATTATCTTGCCACAGGTTTCATGTCGACACATTGGACTATGTAAGATAAGAAAAAATTCTTTGCCGAGGTATGTAAGTTCTTCTGGAATAATCCTTATTTGTTTAAATATTACCCATACCAATTCTAAGGGGATGTGTATCAAACAATGAACATCAGAATGTTATCACCTTTTTTCATTCTCAAGCCTGTGGTGGTCACTTTTCTAGTAAAAAGACCATGAAAAAAAATTCTGCATTGCGGCTTTTATTGGCCCACGATGTTCAGAGATACTAATGAGTTTTACAAATCTTGTGAGCATTGTCAGAAATTGGGAGGTTTGTCCATAGAAATATAATATCACCAAACCCAATTCTTATCATTGAGGCATTTTATTGCTGGGACATTGATTTCATGAGGTCATTCCCCCAATCCTTTGGAAATATTTACACATTGTTAGCAGCAGACTATGTCACTAACTAGGTTGAAGCAATCTCAAGCCAGAACAATGATCATAAAATGGTGATTAGATTCTTAAAAGAAAATATCCTTTCCCAGTTCGGAACGCATCAAGCCATCATTAGTGATGGAATTTCACACTTTTATAATAGGCCATTTGAGAATTTAATGAAGAAATATGACATCTCTTATAAAGTGATCACTCCATCCCACCCAAAAATAAGTGGAAAAGCTGAGATTTTTAACAGGAAAATTAAACAAATTTTAAAAAAATGGTTAACCCTGACAGTAAGGATTGGTCAATTCACTTGACTGATGCCTTACGGACTTACTGTATAACTTTTAAGACCCCCATTGAAATGTCTCCCTTTAGACTCATTTATGGGAAGCTTGCCACCTACCTGTGGAGTTGGAGCATAGAGCCTACTAGGCTATCAAAAATTTGAACTTTAATTTAGACAATGCTAGCTCGCTGCATAACCTTCAATTGAATGAACTAAAAAAAAAATAATCCAAAACAATGCTTATGAGAGCTCGAGAATTTACAAGGACAGGATGAAGATGTTCCATGACAAGAACATCCTTTGAAAATCATTCATAACTGCTCAAAAAGTCCTTCTGTACAATTCTCGGTTACATCTTTTCTGGAAAAACTTCAATCTCGTTAGACTGACCCTTTCATTGTTACTAATGTCTATCCTCGTGGGGCCATCGAGATAAAGAATATGAAAAATGATAATATTTTCAAAGTGAATGGACATCGTCTCAAGGCATTTGTTGAAAAGTTTGATTCAGAGGACATGTCCATGCCTTTGACTGATCCTGTGTACCAGGATTGACCTCCTACTCTGATGAAGGTGTAGTTATTGCTTTCATATGATTTAGGATTATGATAGTCTGATTTCAGTTTGTTTACTCTTCGTGCTAACCCATTTACATTTTAAGAAGTTTGAAAAAACTTTAATTCTTCTTCTTTAGGTATTATCTCCCCATCATTTCCCATTTCTTTTTGTTGTCTCATGGGCATTGCATACTCATATCTTTTACATTGAGGACAATGTAGGTTTTAGGTGGGGGGTGTGGATTAAGTAAACTAATCAGTGTTTTCTTAGTTTTGAGTAAAATTTGTGAAAATTTTTAATTTTTCAAGCTAAAAATATGTTTGAAAAATGATAATTTGTAGAATTACGAATGCTTTAAGTATGATGATAAGATAAGAAATTGAATTTAAAATTGTTGGAGTTTGATCAATTGAGTAAGACAATCACTTAAATTCTTTCATTCGATCAATTAAGAAGTTTGAATATCATGTTAATCTAAGTCATAAGACACGTTCAATTTGCTTTCTGTGAATAGTTCTAGAATTTCTAATTGTTAGTTTTCACAACCCCAAGTGTAGGGTTGCGATGCAGTAATAATCTTGGTGAGACTTAGGTTGAATCCATAGGGACTGAACTTGTGTGTCTTCTGAAAGTAACTAAAACTAGAATTAGAAGAAGATGTGAATCTAAACCTAAATTAATTAAGAGAGTAATTGTGATTAAAGAAATTAAAACTAACAAATTTGAATGTGGTAACTGGGGTTTCCAAGGATCCACTTATAGCAATTGGGAGACTACCTTACTTGATTAAGGACATAATTGGAATCAGAGTCCTATCCTATCTAATTGGTAAAAAGAGATTTTTCAGATCTCTGAACTTTTCATGGATCTAATCATCAATGGATGAGAGTTGTGAGGATTCAGAAGTCATTCCATCACCTAAGGATGCCTAAGAGACAAGGCAAACAACAGGATTTACCAATCCCACAACCAATCATAAGAGAATTATGAAGGTTATGAAAGATTCCATCATCCTACCATGCCCAAGGGATGATGGTGAACAACAAGATTTCCTAATTTCACAATCTCAATTCAAAAAAGAAGATATTTCAAGCTATCACAGATCTATTGTAATTTGTCACAACAAACCATTAAAAACTAAAAATATTCCTTCATAATCAAACTAGAATCCAAAAGAGTTCAACAAAACATGAATCGAAACAAAGTAAACATCCCAATCATGCTACAAGCTTCACCTCTTAGCCCTAGCTAAGAGGTTTAGCTAGCTATAGACATGATTGAACTAAAATCTCTTAAGAAAAATATAAAAATAACTAAGGAAAAGGAAGAAAAACTTTTGAAAATAGCTTCTCCATGCTTTTGCTCCACTCCTTAAACCTTAAATGATGCCTAGGAATGCCTTAGGGACTTCTATTTATAATTGTGCATCACCTCCTTTCACACAGAGTTGGAAAATTTCAGAAACTACCTCAAATTTAAATAGTTTGCACAACATCTGCGTAACCCACCACTAGTCGAGGATAGCCTTCGACTGGTCGAGGATGATAGGAATTAAGCAGATTTTGTTGGTGGAGTTGGACTCGAAGGAGGTAGATTTTTAGGATTCCTTTTCTTCACTTCAAGTCTTTAATGCTCTTTATTCCTCACTTGGTTTTCTTGAATCTTTAGTATGTGAATTCTTCAATTTTGGTCTTCTAGGATCCATCCTTTGTTTGGTAATTCTTGAATGTTAAATCCATACTTTTAGCATCCTTTTCAATCCAAGCTCTTAAATTCACCATGCAACACAAACATGATTAAAATAGAACATTAAGCAGCATCGTGTTCATAAAACCAAGATATAAATGGAAAAAATATGCAATATTTGACACTCAACACAATCCCCAACCAGCATTTTGCTACTCCCAAGCAAAACATGTAAAAGATATTTTGAAAACCACTGTATAATTTCTATAAGTGCAAGTGGTTCTGAAGAGAATCCATTCCATAGAAATATAGGATACATTAGTATTGAGCAGTATTTTCTCGTAAAGTCTAGTACACTGTAAATCTCATAGTCAAGTTCAAAGCCTTAATACTCCAATTAGAACAATTCTAAATATTGAGTTCCATGGGTGCATAATCAAGTCTAGACTTATCACAATCAAAGGCTCAATTCTTCATTTTCATGATAACATTGATAATCGGAAGAGCATTCAGGACAACCAAAATCTAAACCAAAACTTACCTTATAATTCATCTTTTCATTCATTTTCATTTTTCTAGCTTTTGATTTTTCCATATATGACTTTCACATTATGTCAACCATTTTAAAGATCTTTAATAGGTAGTCATTTTCGACGACAACTATTTTTTAGCTGGGTATTACTTTTTTTTTCATTTGAACATGATGGACGAATTCCCTAGGTTGGTTCCTTCCATGCTTAATAATCACCAAATTAACACTTCAATATCAAATTGAAGCTCTAATGCGAAGCTGGATGTGATATGTGAAATCATGACTCAATCAATGTTTAAACCTTTTAATCATGGATTAATAATTCGAACTTCATTTGGTATCTCCTAAGTGACTAAAATCTAAGAGGCATAAAGCATCAACATTAAGCATCTTATAATTCTAATTCATGGATTAACTACAAAATCACTTGAATTCGTAGACTTTCTAGAATTTTTTAGAAAAATTTTCACAATTTTGCTCAAAAACTAAGGAAATAATTGATTAGCCTGCCTAATCCACACTCTCCAACATAAAATCTATATTTTCCTCAATGTAAAAGAGATAAAAATGTAATGCACATGAGGCAATGAAAAGAAAAGGAGTAGTGATGGAAAGGTAATACCTGAAGAAGGAAGTTTGAGGCTTTGGCATGGATCTCAGTATAAAATGGGTTAACATATAGACTAAACACTGAAAACAAACTATCCTAGTCCTAAATCCTATGAAAGAAGTAAACCTAACTACACCTCCATCAGGCTAGGAGCTCAATCCTGGTAGACATGATCAGTCAGAGCTATGGACATGTCCTTAGAATTAAATTTCTCAATAAATGGCTTTAAATGGTGTCCATTCACTTTGAAAGCATTGTCATTTGTTGAATTTACTATCTTGATGGCCCCATGAGGATAAACATTAGTCAGAGTGAAAGGGCTAGTCCAACAAATCGGAGCTTACCAGGAAAAAGGTGTAACTGAGAATTGTACAGAAGGAATTTTTGGCCAGTCAAGAATGATTTACGAAGGATGTTCTTGTCATGGAACACCTTCATCCCATCCTTATAAATTCTCAAGTTCTCGTAAGCATCATTCTGGATTTCCTCGAGTTCATTTAACTAAAGTTTGCGTAGCGAGCCAGCGCTGTCCATTTTAAAGTTTAGATTTTTAATAGGCCAGTAGGCTCTATGTTCCAACTCCACAGGTAAATGACAAGCTTTCCCATAGACGAGTCTAAAGGGAGACATTTTAATGGGTGTTTTAAAGGCAGTACAGTAAGCCCATAAAGCATCGGTCAAGTGAATTGACCAATCTTATGGTCAGGATTAACCGTTTTCTCTAAAATGTGGTTAATTTCTCTGTTAGAAATTTCAACTTGGCCACTTATTTGTAAGTGGCATGGAGTGCTCACTTTGTAAGAAATGTCATATTTCTTCCTTAAATTCTCAAATGACCTATTAAAGAAGTGTGAATCTCCATCACTAATGATGGCTCGAGGCATTCTGAACTAGGAAAGGATGTTTTTAAAAAAAAAAAAAAAATCTAATGACCGTTTGATTGTCATTGTTCCAGCATGGAATTGCTTCAACCCATTTAATGACATAGTCTACTATTAGCAGAATGTATAAATTCTGAAAGGATTGGGGGAATGGTCCCATGAAATCGATGCCCCAACAATCAAATGCTTCAGTGATCAAAATGGAGTTCAGAGGTATCATATTTTGACAAGACAATGCTCCTAACTTCTGATAATGCTCACAAGCTTTGCAAAACTCAGGAGTATCCCTAAACATAGTGGGCCAGTAGAAGCCACACTATAGAATCTTGGTTGTGGTCTTTTTTAGCAGAAAACTGACCAACATAGGCTTGAGAATGACAGAAGGAAATGACACTTTGGTGTTCATTGTCTGGCATACTTCTCCTTAAGTTTAGTCTAGGCAATATTTAAACAAATATGGATCATCCCAGAAGAACTTACGAACCTTGGTGAAGAATTTTTTGTTATCTCGCGTAGTCCAATGTGTCGACGTGAAACCTGTGGTAAGATAATTAACAATATCAACAAACCAAGGTGAATGCGAGACTTTGAATAATTGTTCGTCAGGGAACATGTCATTTACATGTGTCATCTCAAGAGAATCAAAGAGATCAAGGTGGGAAAGATGGTCAACCACTATGTTCTCTACTCCCTTTTTATCTTTTATTTATAAATCAAATTATTGGAGTAGGAGGATCCATCTTGTCAGGCGAGGCTTAGCATCATTCTTAGAAAGAAGATACTTGAGTGCCGCATGTTCTATGTAAATAACGATCTTAGATCCGATCAAGTAGGACTTAAATTTGTTAAAGAGAACACTACAGCTAAGAGTTCCTTTTCCATAGTCGAGTAGTTCACTTGGGCATGATTCAGAGTTCTACTTGTGTAATGAATAATGTAGGGCTTCTTTTCTTTTCTCTGGACTAAAACTGCCCTATGAGCATAGTCAGACACATCGCATATAAGTTCAAAACGAAGGCTCTAGTCGGGTGGCTGTATGATAGGTGAACTGGTTAGCATGCCCTTGAGCTTAGTAAAAGCTTCATGGTATTATCCAGTCCACTTTTATGGTGCATCCTTTTGAAGTAAATTATATAATGGATGAGAGAGGTGACTAAAGTCCTTTATAAATCTCTTGTAAAAATCAGCATGTCCTAAGAAGGATCGCACATCTCGTATGTTCTTGGGTGAAGGTAAGTTAGAGATAAGATCAATCTTATCCTCATTTACCTCAATTCCCTTGGACGAGATGATATGTCAAGGACAATTCCCTTATGAACCATAAAATGACACTTCTCCCAATTCAGCGCCAAATTCTTTTCCTCACATCGCTTCAGCACACATTTAAGATTCTCCAAACAATCGCTAAAGGATGGACCAAAGACAGAGAAGTCATCCTTAAAGACCTCTAAATATTGCCCCACTATATCAGAAAAATATTCATAATGCATCGCTGAAAAGTGGCGGGGGCATTACACAGTTCGAATGACATCCTTCGATAAGAAAATGTGTCAAAGGGACATGTGAATGTGGTCTTTTCCAGATCTTCAGGGGCGATCTCTATCTGGTTGTAGCCTGAATACCCGTCAAGGAAACAATAGTATGAGTGACCAGCTAACCTTTCTAAGATTTGATTAATGAATGACAAAGGGAAGTGGTCCTTCCTTGCAACAGTATTTAATTTCCTGTAGTCAATGCACATTCTCCAACGAGTAGTAACTCTGGTTGGCACGAGTTTACTCTTGGCATTGGCTACGATGGTGATTTTGAACTTCTTAGGAACTACCTGAGTTGGACTCACCCATTGACTATCAGATATAGGGTATATGATACCCACATCCAATAGCTTAAGAACCTTGACCTTAACCACTTCCTTCATGTTTAGATTTTATCTATGTTTTGGTTATTGGGAGGTCTTCGCATTATCCTCAAGATGAATGTGATGACTACAAATCAAAGGGTTAATTCTCTTAAGGTCCGCAATCGACCATCCAAGAGCTCTCTTGTGCTCAATGGGAGTAGAGATGATCATACTCTCCTGTTCTTGCTCGAGGTGAGAATAAATCACCACTGGGTATGTCTCATCTTGACCTAAATAGACATATTTCAAATCAGAGGGCAAAGGTCATAGGTCAAGCTTCGGTGCCTTGAGGTTAAATGGTAGAGGCACTACATCAGTTTGGATCAATTCTTCAAATTGTGGCCTCCACTAGTTAACTTCAAGTACTTCCATAGTATCCAACATGGTCCCCATCTCCCTAATCATGTCATCATCAAAATCATGGGAGGGGGCCAGGCACATATCTAGAGGGTTAGGATAAGGTCAGAAGTGCTCTATCTTCCACAAAAGAATCAATCAGGTTAATATCGTAGGGATTATCTTCATCCTCTAACTAATTACTTGTGTTGAAAAAGATATTTAACTCCAATGTCATATTCCCAAAAGACATACTCATGACTCCATTCCTACAATAAATGATTGCGTTTGAAGTAGCAAGGAATGGGCAACCAAGAATGATGGGAATTTGAGTGCTCATGTCTACGGTGGGTTCAGTATTCAAGAGGATAAAATCTACCGAATAGTAAAATTTGTCGACCTAGACTAACACATCCTCAGCTATCCCCCTTAGTACATGGACTAAGCGATCGATAACTTGTAACATGGTCCGGGTGGATTTTAATTCACCTAGACCTAGTTACTTGTAGACTGAGTACGGGATCAAATTTATTCTCACTCCTAAGTTAAAAAGTGCATGCTCAATCCAGTAGTTCCTAATTATGCAAGTGATGGTTGGGTTGCTAGGATCTTCGTACTTTTGTGTCACATCTTGCTTTAGGATAACACTCACTTTTTCAATTAAAAAGGTTTTCTTTTAAATATTTTGCTATCTTTTGGTCGTGCAAAAGTCTTTCAGAAATTTGGCATTGAAGGTATTTATTTTACGGCATTAAGTAGAGAAATATTGACATTCACTTGTTTCAACACCTCTGGAATGTCTTGAGAGTTGGAGAGAAATTTTGGTGCAATCGGCTTGCCTTGAAGTTCTAGTTTTAACTCTTATGGAGTGTTACTAGGTCTATCAGGTTCATCTACTTCTGAGTCCTTAAACTTCTTAGTGCTTACCAGAATATATTTTTAAATTATCTTCCCACTCCTAAGAGTAGTGATAAACTTAGCTTGCTCAATTTGATTTGAAGATCTTGAATCACTTATTTCGTATTGTGATTTAGGATTGGGGAAAGGTTAAGCAAGAAGCATCCCTCTTTCTATAACTGTAACATGTGAATCCATCTTTTACATAAATTTTTTAAGTTCTCGTATTGCTTAAGTAAGCTCCTGAGTTTATGTGAAATTTTGAACCAGTTCTTCATAAGGTTTCCCTTTATTTGTAATTTGATTAAAGAAACCTTGAGGGGTAGAAGTTTGTCCATTCCTCCAACTGAAGTCTGGATGATTTCACCAACTAGGATTATACATATTAGAGGTAGGTCCATTGAAAGGTCTTTAGTAATTATTCACGATATTGGATTGCTTATTAAATACCTCTTAAAAGGCAGGTATTGTTGGACAATTTTTAGTTTTGTGAATGTTGTAAGCACAAATACCACAAATAGTTTCCTTGGTCTTATCCTTCTTTAGTTACATGGCCTCGAATTTCCTTATGAGATTAGACACTTTAGAGTTGATATCGTCATCCTCTTTCAGAAGGTATAATCCGCCCCTCTCCTTTTATTGAGTGGGCATAGAAGTGGTGCTTGATTTTAGGGAGGTGTCCCATGATTGTGCATTTTCAACAAGTCTATCTAAGTAGTCCCACACGTCACTGACATTTTTATTCACGAATTCCCCATTGCAGATTGTCTTAATCAATTGGCATATGGAAGATGTCAGTCCATCATAGAAAAAGTGTGTAATGAGCCACATTTCAAATCCATGTTGTGGGCATGAACTGACAAGATCCTTAAACCGTTCCCAACATTAGAAGAATGTTTCATCCTCTTTTTGGGCGAAATTCATGATTGACTTTCTGAGGGTGTTCGTTTTATGATGTAGAAAATTTTTCTTTATGAATTCCCTTATCATGTCATTTCGTGTGCCAATAGATCAGGGACATAGTGAATGCAACCACGTCTTAGCTTTCTCTTTCAAAGAAAAGGGAAAGAGTTTTATCTGACAGTGTCCTCAGACACTTTAGGAAAATATAAAGTGGCTACAATCTTGTTAAATTCTTTCAAGTGAAGATATGGACTTTCAGATTCCAATCCATGGAATTTTGGAAGGATTTGGATCACCCTTGGCTTAATATCCATGTCCCATATTTTCTGAAAAAACCATGCATGAAGGCGTGCTCACCCCCGCCAGTTGTAAATACAAAGTATGGGGTGGGGGTGCTTGATACACCTCATTCTCATCCTAGACTTCCTTAGCTCGAGGTTGAGGTTGTCTTCCCGGTTGATTGACCGATTGATTGGAAGTCATCATCTCAATTGACTTTTAAGATCTCGAGGGGTGTCTAATCTTATGATGGATAGATAACACCTTAACCAATCCTCCTTCACTCAAAAGACATTGAGTGTTGTCACAGACCCACTTGAGCATGAAACACTCTCAACCCTCAATTTCAGACTCTAACCTAAACCTAAAAGAAAGAAGGAAAATAGAGATCTAGAAATAGAAAGAGAGGGAATTAAAAAGAAGTTACCAAATTAGAAGTTCCTAAATTAAGATCCTGTAAAACAAAACAAAATAAGTTAGTTTCTAAAAATAGAAATTCTAAATTTAGAAAGTTTTTAAAAATAAAAATAGAAAGATGAGTTAGTTTCTAAAGTAAAACAGAAAAATCCTAATCTTAAAACTAGAAAATAGAAAAAAAAAATCCTAATGTTAATATAATTCTAAAATTAGTTAATCTTAGAAAAAGGCAACCGTTAGTCCCTGGCAACGGCGTTAAAAATTTATTCACAACCCCAAGTGGAGGGTCGCAATGCAGTAATAATCTTAGTGAGACCGAGGTCGAATCCACAGGGACTAAACTTGTGTGTAACTAGAACTAGAACTAGAACTAGAAGAAGATGTGAATCTAGATTTAAGTTAATTGAGAGAGTAATTATGATTAAATTTATTAAAACTAACAAAATCTAGGGTGGTAACTAGGGTTTTCAAGGATCTACTTATAACAATTAGGAGACTACCTTGCTTAACTCAAGGACACAATTGGAATCAGAGTCTTATCCTATCCAAATGGTAAAAAGAGATTTGTCAGATCTCTAAACTTCTCATGGATTTAATCATCAATGGATGAGAGTTATGAGGATTTGGAAGTGATTCCATCACCCAACCATGCCCAGGAGACAAGGTAAACAACAGGATTTACCAATCCTACAAACAATCATAAGAGAATTGTGAAGGTTAGGAAGGATTCCATCATCCTACCATGCCCAAGGGACAGGATTTTCTAATTTCACAGTCTCAATTTAGGAAAAGAAAATATTTCAAGCTATCGCAGATCTATTATAATTTTTCATAACAAACCATTAAAAACTAAAAATATTCCTTCATAATCAAACTAGAATCCAAGAGAGTTCAACAAAACATGAATCAAAATAAAGTAAACATCCCAATCACACTATAAGCTTCACCTCTTAGCCTTAGCTAAGAGGTTTAGCCATTTATAGACATGTTTGAACTAAAATCTCTTAAGAAAAGCATAAAATAACTAAGGAAAAGGAAGAAAAATTCTTAGTGATGACTTCTCCACACTTTTACTCCACTCCTCAAACCCTAGATGATGCCTAGGGATGCCCTGGGGACTTCTATTTATAGTTGTGCATCACCTCCTTTCGCACCGAGTTTGAAAATTTTAAAAACTGCCTTAAATTTATGCAGTCTGCACAACATCTGTGTAACCCTCAACTGGTTGAGGGTCACCTTCGATTGGTCGAGGATATCTTTCGACTAGTCAAGGATGACAAGAATTAAGAGAATTTTTTCGTTAGAGTTTGAGTCGAGGAATCTTCAACTGGTCGAGGGACTAGTCGAAGGAGTTAGATTTTTAGGATTCCTTTTCTTTGCTTCAAGTCTTCAATGCTCTTTATTCTTCACTTGATTTTCTTGGATCTTTGGTGTGTGAATTCTTCATTTTTGGTCTTCTAGGATTAATCCTTTGCTTGGTAATTCTTGAGCGTTAAATCCATACTTTTAGCATCCTTTTCAATCCAAGCTCTTAAATTCACCTTTCAACATAAATATGATTAAAATAGAACATTAACCAGTATCATGTTCATAAAACTAAGATATAAATGAGAGAAAATATGTAATATTTGACACTCAACAGTTAGTATGTATATCACTGAAAGATATTGAGAATTAAGTCTGGAAAATTTTATCCACCTTTAAAAGATGAAAAGAATGAGTTAAAAAATAGAGAGATTGACAAATAGGTCATGTATGATGAAAAGATTGGAAAAGAATGAAAATTATAAAAAGAATGAATAAATAAAAGGGACCATCGATATAAAATCAAAAATTGAAAAAAGAAGGAAAAAGTGATAAGTTCGGAATCAGTACTTAATTATTCAATAAAACTTGAGGTAATGAGCATGGCTAACATTATGAAATAGTAGTATGTTATGGAAAGAAAATAGAAATTCACTAAGCATATTAGAAAATTTTGATATATGAGTTTATGCTTTTAAATGATTGATAAAGAAACCTTTTGATTGATTGCTTGTGTGATTCGACTCTAAGTTTTCAAAATTACACTATCGCTTCTTTAGATTGTATTCATTCATACTTGATTGCATAAAAGATTATTTTCTGAAAGTGATTTGAACATTAAAGATTAAGGATCACTTCACGTATGTTTTGCTCGGGATTAACAAAACGTTGGTTGGGAGGTGTGTTGAGTGTAAAATATTACATATTTTCCCATATTTATACCTTATTTTTATAAACATGATAGTGCTTAATTGATTTAATTATGCATGTTTTTATGTGTGAGGTGATTTGGAGAGCTTAAGGTGAAATTGATGCCAAAAAGAAGATTTATACTCAAAAGATTACTAAATAAAGATTTAGAGATTTGGAAGTCATTAATGAAGAATTCATATTCCAAAGATCCAAGAAAACTAAGTGAGGAATGAAGAGAATCAAAGATTTGAAGTAAAGAAAATAAATCCTGAAACTCTCATAAAAATAAACATATTCTTGAAATTGTCTTGAAAAAGCAGATTCTGAAACTCTGAGTCTGTTTTGGAAAAATACGCAGAGTGCAAAATTTGAGGCGGTTTCTAGATTTTTCCAACTCAAAGTGAAAGTTGGAATTCCACAACTATAAATAGGACTCTCTAAGATGCTCCAAAGCATCTTCTAGGGTTTGAAAAGGTCTCAAGGAGCATACATAAGGGTGGAGTAGCCGCCAAAGAGTTTTTCTTCTTCCTTAGTTTATTTTTCATGCTTTATTTAAGAGATTTGATTTCAATCATATCTATGGTTGGTTAAACTTTTTAGCTAGGGCTAAGAGGTGAAACTTATAGCATGTTGGGATGCTTATTTTGCTTTGATTCTTGTTCTTATTGAACTTCATTGATTTTTAGTTTGATATTAAGAGAATATTTTTAGTTTTCTATGATTTATTGTGACTCAAATTATAATAGATGATGTGATAGCTTTGGATATCTTCTTTTTCCATTTTAAGATAGTGAGATTGAAAAATCTCGTTGTTCACAATCATCTCCTGGGCATGGTAGGGTGATAGAATCCCTTCCAATCATCACAATTCTCTTCCATTGAGAATTAAGTCAATGAAAAGTTCAAATTTGATTTAATTCTTTTATCTTTCAATTATATAAGATAGGACTCCAATTCCAATTGTGTTCTTTGAATCAAGTAAAGTAGCATCTTGATAGCTACAAGTGGATCCTTGGCACTCTAGTTCCCACCTTTAAATTCATAAGTTTTAATCAACAATATTCACCATTACTCTCAATTATTCAGATTTCAATTTAAATCTTTTTCCAGTTTTAGTTCTAATTATTTTCAGAATACATACAAGTTTATTCCTTGTGGATTTGACCTCGGTCTTACTGAGTTATTACTACATCGCGACCCTACACTTATGGTTGTGAACAAGTTTTTGGCGCCATTACCGAGGACTACGACTGTGTTTTTTCTGAGATTAATTAGTTTTGAAATTAGTTTAAGATTATAATTATTTCTTCTTTTGTGTTTCTAAGTTAGAATTTTCTAAATTTATTTCTAGAACTAACTTTTTTTTTCTGTTTTGTAAAACCATAGCATAACAATCTTAATCGGGTAACTTTTCTCTGACTCTCTCATAGCTTTTCTAGATTTCTTATTTGCCTTATTTAGTTTTCTTTTCCTTAGGTTAATTTTTGTTTATAATTAGTTGTTTAAGGGATGTGAGTATTTCATACCCAAGTGGGTTCGTGACAATGCTTGACATCTCTTAAGTGAAGGAGGATGAGTAGAAGGGTTGCTTATCTATCACTGGATTAAACATCACTTGAGATCCTTAAGTCAAACTCTTCATTAGTGGTTGGATAGTCGAGCTGCTTGTAGGGGTCACGCTCGGTTATTAGTGTCGAGCTATCCCCTTAGAAATGTTGTGTGTTCTATTTCATACTGGTCTCTCTTGGTCAGTCCGTTTTCACCCACACGAAAGAGCATCATTAGCATATTAGCTTTATCTTCCTCAAGTTGTGCACGAAGTAGTTGTTATGAATCCACTCACCAAAGCATTAATATTGAAATTATAAATAAATAAATAAATAAGGTATTTCAAGAAATGTCACGATCCAATACTCCCATAGAGCTTATGAGTTGGAAGGCAAACTCGCCTACATCCACTGTTTTATCCACTACCAAAAAAATGATCAAAGGCAATGGACTATGCTAGTTTTTAGCTATGGATATAAACTATAGGTACATTGCTACGCCTTAAAATCGTAGCTAAAAGTTTCCAAACCGTAGCTAAAAGCTACCACCTCCTTCAACCTTGAATAGCCCCATAAGGGACTCTACGAGGCCTATTAAAATGTGTGTACTCTATCTAATACGTCTATCCATTTTTAAAGAACATTTTAGGGCAAGTGCCCAAAAAGGGAAGTAGATCGAAAGCTCAAGTGGACCACATGGTAGGAAACAGTAGAGATTAATACGTACCATTGATGAAATTAGAATTGGCTCCTAGCCAAGTGTATATGGGTGGTGGTATAGCTGAAGCAGGGAATGAAGAAGAAGCTAGTGATCTTCCTCCTAATGATATAAATATGGATGATATTTTTAATGAAATTAAATCAGACTCTGGAAATGATTCTGACTATGAGCCATCTGATTTTGATACTTGTCTTCGTGCTCTAGAGGAGAAGATAAAGAATATGAATGTTGCCCATGATTTACAGTTTAAGTATATATGCAAGTATCTTAGGCACTTGAACAAGTGCCTTCATCAACTTGATCCTTCCATACCTGCTCCTTCTTCAGGATCTGATTAAGTGTTTTACTCTTTAGTCTGTAATAACATTAAGTCTACTTGTATTGGTTTGTGTATAACTCGAAATGAAGTGTAATTCAAGCTCTAGAAGATCTCATGTTCAATGCTACATTAAGTATAGAAATCTCAAGCTTCACAAACTTCAAAGGTCAACTATCATATGAAGTCTCAATGTTCATATTTCACTTTCAAGGTATGATTGACCTTAGGATAGGTCATCTTGTATACATAACCTTAAGGTAGGTCATTTTGTATATATAAGTCAAATTAAATCACTTTGTAAGTATTTGGTCTCTTCTAAGACTAGTTCTGGATCCTGTTCGACTAGTCCTAGCATTCACTAGACCAGTCCAAGAAATTCTAAGACCAGTCCTAAGGTGTTGTAATTTTTCAAAATTTTTTGGTTGAGCTACGACTAGTCCTGGAGTCTGCTCGACTGGCCATATGAACAGTACTTGATTCGTCCTACGACCAGTCTTGGTTCTACAACTCAAACTCCAGCGACCAAACCTGGTGCCTGACGACCAGTCGTGGGTTGGTCACGACCAATTGTGGAGGGCTCACAACCAGTCGTGGACACCCTACGACCAGTGGTGGAACAGTTTTATCCGATCGCACTCAAAATTTTAAAAATTTGTTTCTCCTTTGACCAGTTGTAGTATTCACAAGACCAGTCGTAGATGAGTTTCTGCAACTATAAATGGAATATGAATTTCAGAGTTTAATAATCCAATTCAAGAAAATCTAGGCATCACTATGAGATAAGTTTGTGTTCTTTTAAAGCTACTTTGTGCATATTTAAAATTCTCTTTTGTTAGCTTTATTGATTTGATTTTGTTTTTATATTCCAATCTGATTTGAAAAGAGGAATTGTTGTATTCCTTCTTCTTGGAATCAAAATCAAATATAGCTAGCCCAACTGGCTTAATTTAAAAATAATCTAGAACCTAGAACCATTTCTTAAGTGAGTAATTGGACATTGAACTTCTATTCGAACTTCTACTCCGACTTAGTTCTTCTGGGCTGCAACAAAAGGAGAATTCTAAGTATTTTACATTTGTGTAAATTTTCTTCTTTTGATTTTATTTGAGATTAAGCCAGAAAAATCTCAATCTATTGGTTATCTGTGGGAAGCTAAAAAAACTTAGAAGTGGGGTTTTTTGAATTGTGTAAGCCCATTTGAAAGACACAATTGTGAAGGTTTTGGTTGAACCTGTGAAAACCTATTTTGATAGTGAACGCTAATATCCCCTGTGTGAGGATATTAGGAGTGGAGTAGCAAGCTATGTGGCTATTGTTTAATAGTTGGTGAACACACAGGTGAACCACTATAACTCTTTATGTTTTGTGTATGTGAGATTTATTTTTCCTATCTTTTATCATTCAAAGTTCTGGGATGTATGTATAGATGTGAATGTTGTAATATTTACATTTTAAGCATTGTGGGGAATGTTGTAATAGTTTAGAATTTATTTCTTGCTATTTTCTTTATTTCCTTTCTTATTGAGTTTAGGTTGTCCTGACATAAATCCTTGGTTTTTATGGTGCAAGGTTGTCCTTAGAACAATATTGGTATCAATCTCTCTATTTGAGATTATTTTACATTTTTGTATTGTGATTTGATTAAAGTGTTATCTTTCCTTTATTCATTTATATTCCCCTGTTAAAGTTATAATTTCACAGTCCAATTCACCCCTGAAAAGGCCTAACTATATGTCCTAGAGGTTGGGGGGGTGTGGGTGAATAGGACTTTGCCAAATAAAACTTATAACAACAAAAATTAAATAAATACGATAGCAAAAAAATATTATAAATAAACCACAATGCAAGAATGTAAAGAAACCTCAAAATTCAGATCTTGAGAGGTATATACAAATGTTGTTCTAAGGACAACCTTACACAAAAAACCAGAGTTTATAGTAGGACAACCTTATTTCTAGAAAAGTCTTTGTATCAAATCTCAAATCGAAGAGGAATAATAAAAAATTAAATACAAACTGCACTAAAGAATAAATTGCAATTACAAATATATTTTGTTCTAGGGACAAACATACACCATAGGAATGTCAGGGCAACCTTACTAGAACAATTAAAGAAGCTGATAAAGGAATAATAAGAAATAAATGTTAAACTATTACAACATTCCTACAATGCTTGAAATAAATGATTACAACATTCACATCCACTATTACATCCCACAAATGAATAATTAAAGATATGAAATATAAACCATTCAACTACCAAACACAAAGGATTATAGTGGTTCACCTGTGTGTTCACCAATTATTAAACAACAGCCACACAGAATGTTACTCCACTCCTAATATCCTCACACAGGAGATATTAGCATTTACTATCAAAGTAGGTTTTCACAGGTTCACCCAAAACCTCCACAATTGTGTCTTTCTCTGTGGACTTACATAATTAAAAAACCCGACTTCTGAGTTTTCCTGGCTCTCCTCAAATAACTAATACAATGAGATTTTTCTAGCAAATTCCAAAAGAAATCAAAACAGAAAGGAATTTATAATTAAATGTAAAATACCTGATTTTCTCCTTCGTTGTAGCAGCTCCGAAGAACCAAGTCAGAGTAGATGATTGAATATCTAAGTTCAATGTCCAAAACTCACATTACAATGGTTCTGGTTCTATTTAATTTTAAATTAAACCAAAATAGGCTAGCTTTAATTGATTTTGATTCCAAAGAAAGGGAAATAATAATTCCTCTTTTCAGATTAGATTGGAATACTAGAAACAAAATTAATTAATAAAGCTAAAGAAAGAGAATATTAAATACGCACACTTAGCTTAAAATAGAACACAAACTTATCTCTTAGAAGGCCGAATTGATTAGCTTGAATTGTCTCTCTTATTATGAGATTCGTGCTCTATTTAAAACTGAGTAAAACACGTCTTCGACTGGTCTTAGGACCTCTATGACTGGTCGAAGAACCAACAGAAATTTGAATTTTTAGGCGCGATAAGATCTGACGGTTTCACGACTGGTTATAGGTACCCTACGACTAGTCATAGGTCACCTTCGACCGGTCATAAGTTGCATACAACTGGTCATAGACTGCAGATTTTCAACGTTGTACTTTGAATCAAAGATATACGACTGGTCGAAGAACCAGTCGACATTGTTCACACGACTGGTCGAACAGCCTCCAGGACTAGTCGTAGAGTAACCAAAAAATTCTAAAAATCTTCAACAACTTAGGACTGGTCGTGGAATTTCTTGGACTGGTCAAACCAGTTCTAGGACTAGTCAAACAAGGTCCAAGACTAGTCTTAGAACAAACTAAATTCACTTATACAACATATATGGATTATGTATTCAAAATGTCCTACTCTAAAGGTCAACTTAAGGTTAGTCATAGCTCAATAGTGAAGCAAGGACATTGAAACTTGAAGACAAGTGACCTTTGAGTATAATTAAGCTTGAGATCTTGAACTTGAAAGCTTCTAAGATCTTGAACTTGAAAGCTTTGCTTGTCTATCAAAGCTAATCTTGTTAGACTATCATCACGACTCTTCATGTCTTGAATGGATCTTTTGTTCATCACATATACAGCTTCAAAGCAGTGTCTTTGTCACCACAAATTTAACAATAATAAGGAGCTATAAACTATAGTACTTACAATATTCCCCTTTGTCAAATTAGTGATAAAACACATTTCCAAGATATGATACATAACACAGAATATTTGATTAAAGAATCATGCATCAGTTGTTATCAAATGACACACATTCATGAACCTGCAATTAAATATTCAACATACACTCCACCTCTAAACATACAGTCACATACTCCATATACTCCGCATACTCCCCCTGAGTAACATATATCACAAAAATAATAAAAAAATTATTATGCACAATGCTACTCACTCCACAATGCTAATCCAATTCAATCATGAGGAGCACAAGAATCATTATCCATTCTCCCCCTTTTTGTCACAATATGACAAAGGAAGCAAAGAACAAATGACTAAGGAGTAATAAGTAATGAGATAAAATAAGAGGTAAGACAAGATATGAGAACATAGCATAAGCAACACACAAATCATAAACGGAGCCAAGTCAACTAAAGTTACAGTATCAAGTTGATGCATGCCCTTATTCAAGCACCTAAGATACTTGTGCATATACTTGAATTATAAATCATGGGCAACAGACATGTTTTCCATCCCAACATTGATATTCTCAACCTTAGTTTCCAATGCATGTAAATGTGCATCAAAAGCAGAAGACTCAAAATTTGGATCATTTGCAGAGTCAGAATCAAGTTCTTCAAAAATATCATCCATGTTAATATCATCAGGAGAAAGATCACCATCTTCTTCCTCATGTTCAGCTTCAGTCGTATCAACATTATCTCTTTGGCCAGGAAGAAATTTCAGCTTCATCTTATTGATATTAGAGCTGTTAAATATCAGATGATGGATAGGAGCTTCACCAACCGACATATCGACTAACATATGTGTAACCAATACAGTCATCAAATAACCAAAAGGGATATCACTATGAGCAGGATGGAGTCTAAACTGAATGATAGAGTGACAAATCAAGGATGGTAAGCAAAGATGAGCACTTATGGCAATATTATAAAGAACACGTGCCATAAAAGTCGTTAATTCAGTTTTATTACTCAATTGAGGATACAAGTTAGATATAAAGATCCTATGAAGAACTCTGTATTTGGGTAACAAAAATCTTAAGGGGAGTGCATTTCTTTTATGTGTCCATTGAACATCCAGATTGCATAAATCCTTAGTTAACATGCGTTTTTCAGTCTGTGAGGGTTTTTCAGACAATGTATGAATGGGAACTCCCTCATCATTCACCGGGATTTTTATAAAAGCTGAAATCAAGTGACGATCAATGTCAAATGATCCTTCTCTTGTGGCAATTTTAAATGTTAGATTTTTCAGTAAAAATTCACATATGCAAGCAAACATGAACTGGGCAATGGACCAGTATGCTGGCCCACCCCAATGCAATAAGTTATTCCAACCTACAACTTAGAGCATAGGAAGGATATCAAAAGGAGCAGTATGATTAATATCAACAGGATGTTCAACAATAACATTACACAATCTGATGTCCAAAATAAAGGATGGATCATCCTTGGGAGCCCTAAGATGACGCGTAGTGATAGAGGCTGATCTGGAAGAAGATGGACCACGGGAAGTTATTTTTCTCCCCCTATATGCCATTTGCAACAAAGATTTCAAGAAGACAAGGAGTTATAAAGGATTGCGAAGAGGGTTCTCTCAAATTAGATTTCCTAAAAGAAAAATCACAAATCACAATGAAATTCAAAATAGATAACTTCAAGAGAGAAATAGAAGTAATTTAGACACAAATCGACAAGAAAAATGTAAATGAAGCACTAACCATGAAGATTTTGAAGGTTGGCTTTGACTCGTCGGACGTTGGCTCGTTGGTGAGTGAAAATGAAATGAGGAAGATGAAGTGTTTTCCCTAAATTAAAGTGATTTCACGAGTTTCTCGACTGGTCGTAGATGTACATGACCGGTCATACCACGACTGGTCATGTATATTCACGATCGGTTGAAGACCAACCAAAAATGCAATTTTCCTTTGAGTTTTATAAAATTTTTTGCATGATTTGCAAAAATTGAAATCTAAACTAGTAAGAATATACAATATGATACAAAAGGGCATAAATTATCATCTTAGAATGCACAGGGCAAGATCAAATTTCATTTGGTTAAACCTGCTTTTGTCGAGAGGTTTAGTGAAAATATCAGCACGTTGATTCTCGGTAGGTATATATTCTAAAGATATAACCTTTTCTTCTACTAATTCACGGATATAATGAAATCTAATCTCAATGTGCTTAGTACGAGAATGCTAAATAGAATTTTTTTAAATATTTATGGCACTGGAATTATCATAATATAATAACATAGAATCCTGTTTAATTCCATAATCACTTAGCATTCGATTCATCCAAACACGTTGTGTACACGCATTACCAGCTGCGATGTATTCAGCTTCAGCTGTTGAAAGTGATATAGAACTTTGTTTCTTACTAAACCAAGAAACTAAACAGTTTTCAATATAAAAGCAACCACCGCTAGTTGATTTTATATCATCAAGATTACCAACCCAATCAGCATCCGAGTACCCAGCTAATTGAACACTAGTCTCATGTGGATACTAGAGATCGAGATTAACAATACTTGCGACATATCGCACAATCCGCTTGACAACAATCAAGTGTAATTCTTTAGGATTAGACTGATATCTATCACAAATACCAACACTTAATACAATATCAGGTCTACTAGCAGTTAAATACAATAGGCTACCAATCATGTTCCGATATAATTTCGGATCAACATTTTTACCTGCAGAATCTTTTGAGAGTTTCAAGGTAGTACTCATAGGAGTATCGAAGTTGTTACTATTCTCAAAGCCAAATTTCTTTATTAAATTCAAAGCATATTTAGATTGAGAAATGAATATTCCATCAGGTTATTACTTTACTTACAACCCTAGGAAATAATTCAATTCTCCAACCATGCTCATTTCAAACTGTGATTTCATCAAATCTGCAAACTCAGTAGTCATGTCAGTACAAGTAGATCCATAAATGATATCATCAACACAAATCTGAACCAATAAAATATGATCATTATATTTTTTAACAAACAGAGTTTTATCAACAGATCCCATTTAAAAATTATGACTTAACAGAAACTTTATTAGTTTCTCATACCACGCCCTAGGAGCTTGTTTTAATCCGTAAAGTGCCTTTATAAGGTGATACACATTATCAACATTTTTGGGATCTTCAAAACCCATCGGTTGTTCAACATAGACTTCCTCATGCAAATCACCATTTAAGAAAGCACTTTTCACATCCATTTGATAAATCTTAATCTTTCTAAAACATGCAATAGATATAATAGTCTGATTGATTCAAGACGTGCTACTGGTGCAAAGGTTTCATTAAAATCAATACCTTCAATTTGAGTGTAACCTTGTACCACTAGCCTAGCCTTGTTTCTAATTATATTTCCAAGCTCGTCAGACTTATTTTTGAAAATTCATTTTGTTCCAATGATGTGTTTATCTTTAGGTCTAGGTACGAGATACCAAACATCATTTCTTACAAATTGGTTAAGTTCTTCTTACATCACAACAATCCAGTTTTCATCAGCAAGAGCTTCTTTTACGCTAGATGGTTCTATCTAGGATGTAAAACATACGTAATTACATATATCCTCAAGTTGTCTACGAGTACGAACACCAGTGAGAGGGTTTCCAAGAATTTGAGTAGTTGAATGATCTTTAACAGTCGTTAGTTCAGAATCAGTCTGATTAGATGAATTATTAGGTTTATCAATTACAAGAACTTCATCATTATCTGAACTTAAGACTGGTGTGTTTAAGTGATTATCAATGACAATATTGATGGACTTTTAAATCACACCGGTCCTTTTGTTCAGAACCCTATAAGAACGACTATTTAAAAAATACCCTAGAAAGATCCCTTCATTACTTTTCGTATCAAATTTTTCCAGATTTTCACGATCTCGTAAAATATAACACTTGCTGTCAAAAACTCAAAAGTAATTGACAGTAGGCTTTTTATTAAACCGCATTTCATAAGCCGTTTTATTATTACCTTTACTAGTGTAAACTCGGTTAATAATATAACAAGCTATATTGACTGCTTTAGCCCAAAGATTCTTAGAGAGCTTCATGCTATTCAACATAACATTAACCATTTCTTGAAGCACTCTATTTTTTCTTTCCACTATACCATTTTGTTATGGAGTTTTGGGCGCTGAGAATTCATGTAATATTCTTTGGTCACTACAGAACTTCTCAAAACCGCTATTCTCAAATTCAGATCCATGATCACTACGAATCTTACTGATTTAAGAACCTTTTTTAGTTTGAATCCTTTTGAGAACTTTTCTTACTTCTTTAAGGGTTTCTGATTTATCCCTTAAGAAGACTACCCATATATATCTGGTAAAGTCATCTATTATTACTAAGATATACCTTTTATCACCTCGACTCTCCATTCTGGTAGGTCCTATCAGATCCATGTGGAGAAGTTTGAGTGGTCTTGATGTGGTATTGGAATTCACCTTTTTGTGTGAGTTCCTTATTTTTTTACCTAACTGACATTCACCACATATCTTATCTAATTTTTGAAGTTTGGATAGACCTCTTATAAGTTCCCGTTTGCTCAATCTATATAAATTTCGGTAGTGTACATGTCAAAGATGTTTGTGCCACAATTCAGTCTCGTCTATATGGACCATATAACATGTTTGATTAGATGAGCTGGATTCGCTAACAATATAGCAGTTTTCAGATGTTATACGTCCAGTTAGTATTACAGAACCCTTGTTGTTTAGAATCTCACAGCTTTGATTAGAAAACCGAACACTATGGTTATTATCGCATATTTGAGATATGCTTAGCAAATTATGTTTTAGTCCTTTAACATATAAGACATTCTTAAATAACGGAAGGTTATAAAGTTGAACCGTACCTTGGCCCATAATTTTGCAGTTACTGCCATCATCAAATGTGACTGAACCATCAGTCATATCTTTTAGATCGATGAATAAAGCCTTGTTGCCTGTCATATGCCTAGAGCATCCACTATCTAGGTACCACTTTGAATGACCTGTAGCTTTGAAAGTGGTGTGGACAACCAAGCAAGTGACCTTTGGAATCCATTTCATAACCATTTTGGGTTTAGGTAGATAGTCTTCTTTCGATTGTAAGATTTATAAGTATGACCTATTAAGTTAGATTTTAGAAGCTCCTTAAGTAAATTAACTATCTTTTCAGCTAAAGAATTTTGGTTATGCTTCTTATAGTTGAAATAATTTCTTTTAGGTTTTTAAACAGATTTAGGGTCTTTAGAAAACACTTGTCCTTTCCCTTTTGAGTTTAAGGTCTCTCCCTTTACAAACTTAGGAGGTGTATTTTTCAGTTTAGGAGAAACATTCTTATCATAACCCAGACTGGATCGATTGCCACATTTTCTCGATCCTGATAAGAGTTTTTCTAATTTAGAATCATCTTGGGCATATTTTCAAGTTTCCTTTAAACTCAAGAGAGAAGAGACTTCATGTTTTAGGTTGTCGTTTTCAGATTTAAGATTTTCAACTTGGGCAGTTTTAAAATCCAAATCACATTTTATTTTTTCAAAACAGTCTGAAATATAGGACTTTTCTAAAACAAGAAATTCTTTTTGAAGTTTCAGTTTTACCGCAATTTTACAACTCTCCTTGTATAGGGCATTATAGGCATCTTGAAGATCATCTTCATTTTCACATTCACTGTTCAGATTTTCTTCACTTATTGAATCATTATCTAAAAATGTGAATTTGGCTAGAGTCATAAGGGCTTTTACTTCATTTCCTGACACAGTTTCAGAATCTTCAAATTCAGAAGAAGCTTCAGAATCAAAGGATTCATCCCAAGTAGCCAACATACCCTTCTTCTTGGGTTTGTCCTTATTAGGACACTTATTAGCCAAATGTCCATATTCTTGGCAGTTGTAACATTGACTATCTTTCAAAGATTTCTGAGTTTTAGATTTAGGTTTAGATCTTTTCTTATCATTTCCTTTTTGAAAATCAACTCTCTTTTTACTTTTGAAGATTTTATAAAACTTTTTTGCCAAAAGGGCCACATCATCTTCAGAGTTATCTAAATCAGAATTTTCTTGAAAATTTTTTTTAGAAGTTTTAAGAGTAATCGATTTTCCTTTTAGAGCTTTAAAATTTAACTTGTAGGTTTATAAAGAACCAACTAGTTCCTCAACCCTCATATTATCTGTATCACGAAGTTCCTAGACCGCGGCTACTTTAGAGTTGAACCGTTCAGGAAGTGAGTGTAGTATTTTTGCAAACACTTTACTTTCTGGGATTTTATCACCAAGACCCCACATAGAGTTTATAATGTCATTTAATATTGTATAAAAGTCCATAAATGTTTCATTTTCCTTCATATGAATTTCTTCAAATTTGGTTCTGAGGAGTTGGACTTTCAATTTCTTGACAATTGATGTACCCTCATGTGTCATTTCTAATATATCCCAAACTTGATTTGTAGAATCACATGATATAATTCTTTAGAATTCATCCAGTGATAGTGCGCAAGTGATTGCATTTAGTACTTTAGCATTTGCACTACTCTCACTTTTCTGAAGTGTGGTCCAAAAGAAATAAGGTGTTACTCTCATAGATTTTGAACCATCAACTCCAGTTACTTCAGTGGTAAGAGGGTTCCACCCATTCACAGTGGCCAGCCACACACTTTCATCCATGGATTTTAAGAATATTCTCATCCTGGCTTTCCAATAAGCATACTTAGAGCCATCAAAGGGTGGCGGCCTAGTGACTGATAGGCTAACAAATTTTGACATCTTAAATAACTTAAATCGTTAGCTCAGGAAATAAATTCAAGAATTAAAATTTAAAAATGAGCTATTAGGCTCTGATACCACTTGAAAAGGCCTAGTTATATGTCCTTGGGGGGGGGGGGGGGGTTGAATAGGACTATGCCAAATAAAACTTATAACAATGAAAATTAAATAAATACGATAGCCAACAAATAATATGAACAAACTATAACGCAAGAATGCAAAGCAACCTCAAAATTCAGATTTTGAGAGGTTGATACAAATATTGTTCTAAGGACAACCTTATACCAAAAACCAAAGTTTATGGTAGGACAACCTTATTTCTAGAAAGGTCTTTGTATCAAATCTCAAATCGAAGAGGAATAAAAAAAAAATTAAATACAAACTGCACTAAAGAATAAATTGTAATTGTAAATATATTTAGTTCTAGGGATAACCATACACCATAGGAATGGCAGGGTAACCTTACTAGAACAATTAAAGAAGCTGATAAAGGAATAATAAGAAATAAATGCTAAATTATTGCAACATTCCCATAATGCTTGAAATAAATGATTATAACATTCACATCCACTATTATATCCCACAAATGAATAATTAAAGATATGAAATATAAACCATTCAACCATCAAACACAAGAGATTATAGTGGTTCACCTGTGTGTTCACCAACTGTTAAACAACAACCACACAGAATGCTACTCCACTCCTAAAATTCTCACATAGGGAATATTAGCATTCACTATCAAAGTAGGTTTTCACAGGTTCGCCCAAAACCTTCACAATTGTGTCTTTCTCTGTGGGCTTACATAATTAAAAAACTCCACTTCTGAGTTTTCCTGGCTCTCCTCAAATAACCAATACAATGAGATTTTTTTAGCAAATTCCAAAAGAAACCAAAATAAAAAGGAAATTACAATTAAATGTAAAATACCTAATTTTCTCCTTCGTTGTAGCAGCCCCGAAGAACCAAGTCAGATTAGATGATTGAATGTTCAAGTTCAATGTCCAAAACACACATTACAATGGTTCTAGTTCTAATTGATTTTAAATTAAACCAAAATGGGCTAGCTTTAATTGATTTTAATTCCAAAGAAAGGAAAATAATAATTCCTCTTTTCATATTAGATTGGACTATTAGAAATAAAATCAATTAATAAAGCTAAAGAAAGAGAATATTAAATATGCACACTTAGCTTAAAATAGAGTATAGACTTATCTCTCAAAAGGTCGAATTATTTAGCTTGAATTGTCTCTCTTATTCGGAGATTCGTGCTCTATTTATAACTGATCAAAACACGTCTTCGACTGGTCTTAGGACCTCTACGACTAGTCGAAGAACCAACAGAAATTTGAATTTTCAGGCACGACAAGATCTGACGGTTTCACGACTGGTCGTATGTCACCTTCTACCGGTCATAGGTTGCATACGACTAGTCGTACACAACAGATTTTCAATGCTGTACTTTGAATCGAAGATATATGACTGGTCGAAGAACTAGTCGACACTGTTCACATGACTGGTCGAACAGCCTCCAGGACTTATCGTAAAGTAACAAAAAAATTTTAAAAATATTTAACAACTTGGGACTGGTCTTAAAATTTCTTGGACTGGTCGAACCAGTGCTAAGACTAGTCGAACAAGGTCCAAGACTAGTCTTAGAACAGACCAAATTCACTTATACAATATATATGGATTATGTATCCAAAATGGCCTACTTTAAAGGTCAACCTAAGGTCGGTCATACCTCAATAGGGAAGTAAGGACATTGAAACTTAAAGATAAGTAACCTTTAAGTATAATTAAGCCTGAGATATTGAACTTGAAAGCTTTGCTTGTCTATCGAAGCTAATCTTGTTAGGCTATCATCACGACTCTTCATGTCTTGAATGGATCTTTTGTTCATCACATATACAGCTTCAGAGCAGTGTCTTTGTCACCATAAATTTGACAATAACAAGGGGCTATAAACTATAGCACTTACAACCCCCCTCCCTCCCCTTCTAGGACTCATAGTTAGGCCTTTTCACAAACTCCCTAAACGTGCGCTTTCTTGCCAAAGCACATACAATGCGGTACATGGTTGTGTTAGCCAAGTAATTTATTAAGCTTATTCACACAGCAAATTCGAGAAGCTAAGGTACCTCCCTTTATATCACTCACCCAAACAATGATCCATATAGGGTCATTAGTCCTAGTTAATCACATGTGATAGGCAAGTTGTAGGGCATCACCCCTGATGAAAAATAATGGATAGGTAAGTTCACAAGTTTACACTCGAGCTCACTATGAAGAGGCTCATTTCCTTAGCGCAGGCATAATTTATACTCGAGGTCACTACGGGAGGCTCATCACCTAACATAGGCCGATAGCTCGAATACGGCGTCCCATACACCACCATATTTGGCTCATGAGTTTAGGTTGCTCACTGGTCACTACGGGGAAGCTCGTAACCCCAGCTTAGGCTGACAGCTCGACCATAATGTCGTATATACCACCATGTCTGGCTCATGAGTCTTAGCCGATCTTGGTACCATGGTTAAACAGACTTTACATTGGTAAGTGGTACCTTAGATTCAAACGGTAGTGTCCATACATGGTAAATACACAATATGCCAATCGAGTTATTTGACAAGTGCAATTGGCACGGCGCACGTTGAATTGGTTGACATGGAGAGCGTAAGCTCTCCACGTAGCCTAACCATTGTCGACAATCAGTGTACGGCTCAGATTCATCGAATGTGCCTAATGTGGCAAAATTGATTCGGCCACTCAATCGAGAACATAGTAGTCCCAAACATACTCAAATGCAGCATGTGGATACATGTGATATTCATAAAAACATTTAACAGACAATTTAAATATAAATCTCATTTGAGCATTTTATCAAACACATTGAACATATTGTTATACATATGTTTTTCAACCATAAATCACATAGTAGCAAATTACATTATATGAAAGGAATTATTGTTGCGGATAAGGTAGTTGAGAATCCTATCTCAATACCCTTGTTAGAAGCAATTTATCAAACACTTTCTCATTCAGACATTTTATCAAACACTTAGACTACATAATACTATATACACATATAAATTAGTTATAGCATATATTTTGGTAAATTCTTTCATAAAGGAGTTGTCATACACACAACACACATGTATTCTAGATTAATAATCATGACAAGTATAAATCATAATTTCACTTTCATTCAAACATTTCAATAAACACATGGGATGTATTTTATATTCACATAGTTCACACACATTTATAATTTACTAAATATATTGCAAGTAAGATCATATGGTAGCAATCAAGTCAGACATAAATCATTGTTAACATTGAAAGCCTTAAAAGTCATAACCTAAACATTTATAGTCCACACCTTTTGTCGGTTTTCTCGTTACGAACTCAGTTCATACACAATGCTTTCGTCTACAGCACAACGGCTACCTAAATCATGAAATAGGTTAGTTATTTCGTCGTTTCCTCTATTTGAATCCCTAAAACAAGATTAGGGTTAAGATTTCTTACACAATCATATTTAGAATCAACGATGTACCAAAATGAGAGAGATGATTCAGCCCGTGGGGTGGTGGGAGTGAATCCCAGGAACGATCTACAGATCTCTCTCTCTCTCTTCTCCTCACTCTTCTCTCCTCTTTTCTCTTCTCTCTCCTAGGCTTAGAGAATTCATATGGAATGAGAGAGGGGTGGTTTAAGGTCCTTATATAGGCCCATAACTGATGTCAATGGCCCCATGGCCATTGTATACTTAGGTTATAGCCAAAGGGTGTTTGTTTCGAGAAAAAAGGACTCAACTGGAGGCCCATTTCTCACCTAAGTGATGGAGTAAACTCCTTGACAATGGATCTATGACATGACTTTGTTTATGGTGTGATCTGACAAATAATCAGTCGTGATAAACCCGAATTAGATCAATGGTCGTTGTTCCTCGAAGGGCCATAAGTATACCGACATGTGTAGGAAAATTTCCCTGGTCCAAGGGTATAGTTTGCTCAGAATTTGACGGTCTAAAACCTTCAATTTTGCCCGTAAGTGAATGGTTCAATTCACTTAAGTTTGAGTTCATTTTCTAAAGATATTTGCATTTCTCATACACTTTACTCAAGGCTCAAGTTGTGCATTTTTGGATACTATTTGGGTTCGATTCCTGCGATGCTTTTCAAGCCTAGTATGGCGATCATAACCTTATAGTTTTAGGATAAATGAAATTTCGATGCACGGTCCAGATCCGATACGGAGTTTCAATGTGCTCCCAAGAGCAACTGGATTTTGAGATTGCTCCTAAGTTTTTATGTAATGTTGAGTTAGTGATTTAATGGTTTTGGGTCTTGCAATTCATATAGATAGTGGTTCAAGATAATTCACCATTTAATTTATCTTTGTACTTAACTAATTTTCATTTAATTTCTAAAGAATTCGTTCATTAAGAATTTCTGCCAGAGGTAGTACTTGGGTCTTTGTACGGATTTTTTTGAGACGTTACAATTTACCCCCCCCCCCCCCCCCCCCCACCCCCCTCCTTAAAGAAATATTTCATCTTCAAAATTAGTACCTTTTCATACTCCTCGAGATTCTGAGGGTAGTTCTTACGGACTTTGGCTTCCGTTTCCTAGGTCACCTCTTCCTTAGTGTGGTGAGTCCACAATACTTTCACAAGAGGGATAACTTTGTTACGCAACACTTATTTTTTCCTATCCAAGATACGTGTAGGTTGCGGTACAACATCTTCACTTAACTGCACATGCTCCCACTTGATAATGTGAGTAGGATCAGAAACGTATTTCTTCAACATAAATATGTGAAATACATTGTGCATGCCTGCAAGTGGTATGGGCAATGTAAGGTCGTATGCTACCACACCCACTCGGTTGAGAAACTGGAATGGGCCAATGAATCGTGGTGTGAGTTTTCCTTTCTTACCAAAATAAAGAACTCCCTTTATTAGGAAAACTTTAAGAAACACATGGTCCCTAACCTCGAATTCTAACTGTTGTCGTCATGTATTGGCATAACACTTCTGTCTACTCTGTACTGAAAGGAGTCAGCGTCTAATAATATCAATCTTCTTAGAGGTCGCTTGAACCAAATCTGGGCCAATCAGGCTTCTCTCACCAACTTCTACCCAACAATGGGGTGCTCAACATGGGTGCCCATACAGTACCTCGTAGGGAGCCATGTCAATGCTCACTTGAAAGCTGTTGTTATAAGAGAACTCTGCATAGGGAAGATAGTCATCCTATCTGTCTTTAAAATCGAGCACACATGCCCACAACATATCTTTTAACACCTGATTTACCCGTTCCATCTACCCATCAGTCTGTGGGTGAAACGCGGTACTGAACTTCAGTTTAACCCCCATTGCTTCTTGTATTCAAGTGTAGAAGATAGACGTAAATTACGTGTCTTGATCCGATACAATCTCCATAGGCACTCTATGTAGACATACTATCTCCTTGATGTACAACTTGGCCAAATCATCTGCTGAGTTTAAGACTCTAATTGGGAGGAAATGAGCTGATTTCATCAATTGGTCCACAATCATGCAAATGGAGTTGTATCCCTTCCTCATCTTTGGTAACCTAGAAATGAAATCCATAGATATGAAGTCACATTTCCATTTAACTATGGGCATGGACTGAAGTAAACCAGGAGGTCGGTGATACTTGGCCTTGACCTGCTAGCACGTGAGACAACGAGATACAAAATCTGTTATGTGGGCCTTCATGTTGATTATCTCAAATATGATATCTTACCAGAAGACCCAATACTAAAATAGCAAGTCAAGCAGAGATCGAAAAGATTCATTATGAGTAATAAAGTTTTATATAGAATAACTTATAATGAAATTATGCTGCGATGTCTGGATGAGCAAGAAGCAAGTCAAGTGTTGCAAGAGGTTCATTTCGGGGAATGTGAAGCACATCAAGATGGCTAAAATTTATTCATCGAGTACATCGGATGGGATATTATTGGTCCACAATGTTTAAAGATGCTATAGATTATGCAAAGAGATGCCATGAATGTCAAATTCATGGGGATATCATACATATACCTCCCAAAGACCTTCATCAGACAACTACTTCTTGGCCTTTTGCTACATGGGGACTCGATGTTATTGGTCTTATAAATCCGCCGTCATCCAAAGGAAAGCAGTATATACTAGCAGCAACAAATCATTTCTTTAAATAGACAAAGGCAATTGCATTGTGAAATGTTAAAGAGAAAGACATAGTAAATTTCATCCAACACGTGATAATATATCATCACGGTATCCCAAAGAAAATCATCACTGATAATGGTACTCCATTCATGAATAGGGGTATGGAAAAACTATATCTCAAATTCAGTATTCATTATTCATTCTCAACACACTACTATCCACCGGCCAATGGATTAGTAGAGGCATTCAACAAGATGATTGTGAAAGTATTGAAGAAGATAGTGATTGAAAATAAGCGTGATTGGGATGAAAAGTTGCAAGAAGCTTTGTGGACTTACAAGCTACTCACCGGACAACAACAAAAGCTACACCATATTCGCTAGTATATGGCATAGAGGTTGTCATTCCAATTAAAACACAAGTTGCCTCACTCAGAGTAGCAATGCACCAGTCGATTATAGATGATGAGAATGCAAGAATAAGGTTGATAGAATTAGACTTGCTCGATGAAAAATGACTAGCAGCTCAGGAGCGATTGCAATTATATCAAGCAAAGATTTTCACATCCTTTGATAAGAAAGTTAATCATCGATCTTTTAAGAAAGGTGACTTGGTATTGATGTTGAAGAGGTCGATAGTGGTAACCCACAAAACAAAGGGCAAGTTCGACCCTAAATGGGAGGGGCCATACATCATAACTGAAGTATATTCCAATGGGGCATACAAAGTTACGGATCAGGATGGACGAGGCATTAGCATATCGGTCAATGCCCGTTTCATCAAAAAATATCGTCACTGACAGCGAAAGGAGTTTTGATTCAGAACATTATGAGAATAATGCTTCTAAATCAAAAGGGGGCAATTATGAGTGAAATGATGAAACAGCCTTAAAAGGTGAAGCCTTGTATTCTTTCTTTCATATATGAATAAAGTGCGAATTCTTAAGCATATCAAGATTAAGCATCAATGATTATCGTTGAAATCAGCAGTCATCACTGTCGTCATTGACCGCCTATCAAAATTGTTATTATCGCTAAGCTAATTTAATATGAAGATGGATATCATCAAAACATTATAGGCAATAGTAAGCAACGATGATGTATCAATTATTGATTCACCATTCATGGTAGTGAGATAGCCTATGCAGACAAGCACATACGGATTTTATGACAGTAATGGCAACTCATCATTTAAGGTATCCTATCCAAGCCCTATACGGCCAACTATGCATAAGGCCTACATATTATTCAGGCAGTAGTGAGAAGCTAGTGGCCCTAATAAACCCATATAGGCCATCACATGCATACCCATGTGGGCAATGGACGGAGCCAGCGACTAAAAGTCTCAAAAGGCTAAAAGTTCCTCAACAGCCAGTCACGCATCAGACCAATGTCGTTTGTATAGCTTCCAACAGCGACACGAATGAGGATGAAAATACCCTCCTGTGAATGAGTCTGACCTTGAAGACGAAGAAAAATGGGGAGCAGAATAAGACCCTTCAGATCACTGGCTTGATTTTAGTAGTAACTCATGAGGACAAGGTCTCTCTAAAAATACCCCCTCATTGATGGACTGGAGGCTTTGGATTTGGTACCAAAGGTAGCCTTACACACCCCGTGAACTCTAGAGAGTTACTATGGCCACCTATTCGTAAATCCCATTGAGTTCACGGCCCTGGTAGCTTCACTGGGCCTCTCTAATGGATCATAGTTTGTGAACTTCCTGGCAGTGATAAGCCCCATAAACTTCAAAGAATTATAGAGGTCATTCACATAAGACCCGACTCCAACTACTTATGAGTCTAAACAACTGTGGTTGCTTCACTACTTAAGAGCTTAAACTATGTGCAAAACTAACTCTACTAACTCAAAATATAAAGTAGCCCCATCCACTAAAATAAATACCACATAGGGATGCTTTGTGATTCATAATTATGATAGATTGTAGGTATAATAAAGCATGATGATCATGAAAATATTGCATCAACATGTATCCAAAATCAATGATCGCATTTCCAAGAATATGTTTGTTTTTAACAAAGCATTGAAATTCATCTAAACATTGCAAGACAAAATGAAACAAAGAAATTTATATGAAAAGGCAATATTTTTTATAACTCTTCTGGCATGCCTGCCAGTTCTTGTAACATATTTTTATAAATTCTCCTTCAAATGAACTTGTGTTGCGGCTTGGGATTGTTCGGCCTTGAGGATAATCTTAACTTGATCAAGAATGCCTGCCAGTTCTTGCTCCATAGAAGTAACCATTTCTTCAATCTTCATCTGCTCAGTCTTCTCAAATTCAGTAATGCGAGTATTGGATTCAATTTCTTCTTTGATCATGCTAATATTTGATTCTTCTTCTTTTTTTTTTCATTTCAAATAAAGCTATCTCTTTTTGTAATAAAGCGATATGGTTCTCAAGGACCACTCTGTTCTTACCAGAAGCATTTTCTCTGTCGTGAAGAGACTAATTTTCTGCATTATAATTGGATATTAAGGCATCAGCTTGGAAATCTTCTCCTTAAGAGACATAAGCTCTCATTGGCAACCTAAAACTTCCGGAGGAATGACTGTGTTTTGTGCTAACTCCAAAGCATTTGTGGAATTGTAAAATTGAAGCAACGAATCATACAAAGGATGAACGTTAATGTGAGCTAGTCTTCCTGAATGTTTAAGGATAGTTAAAGCACTGTCCAAGAAAGGCCATTGAGTAGGGTCCCTGAAAGCATTCACAATGATGGAGATGGTGTTTTTGAAAAATATAAGTGTGACACCTTCTCCAAAGAAATCTTGTCAGAAACTGTAGCCACAGAATTGGAACCCTCAGTACCACTCGCGGTCAGTATGATTGCAGCTGAAAAAAAAAAGAAACACAATCAAAAATATGGGAACTGAATATATAAATATTTAGTAAATAAAAAAAAAGGTAAAAGTATACCTTCTCTGGGGGCAATCGGAGAAGTGGCCCGAACAGAAAGTTTCTAGTTCAGAAGATACAGGCATGTCCATAGCCGCATCAATGACATTAAGAGAAAGCTCATGAGTACTTGAATTTAAAGTCATCGAAGTTGGGACGTCAACTGGAATGGAAAAGAATTTTAAATTTTGAGTTACCGGTGGATAGGGGAAGGACGCACAGTTGGAGACTTATCGACACGAGTAGAAACATCAGGGATTGCACATCAGGGATTGCAGTAACCATTGGTAGAACTTGCGCAATGTCTTGGATCACCTCCACACTATGAGGAGAAAATATATTTTCCACTTCTACTTGAATGTTTGGGATTTCTGCTTCTTTTGAGGTAGACACTTTACTATCATTAGAAGAGTGGTATGCGCAATTGCGTTCGTGGTCTTTATGATGCAAGGAGAATACGAAGCATCAAAAGAAATGAAAATATTCACCCCAGGAGAACAACTAGACCCTTCAAAATTTATTTGTTCTTCTTTGAAAGAAGCCGCCCTTATAGGGGAGGAAATATCTGGATGATTTGGTGGGATTTCGAGAGGCGAAAGTTCAACCCTGACTTCAGCTTCTTCATCGATGTTCGCGAGAGCATCTGCTTCTTAGTTTTCATCCAATAAAGCATCCCCTTCATAAGTTAAACTTGTAGAAAAGGATGTTTCACTGATTAAAGTATCTGCCGAATAGTTCGATGAGCTATCCTCTTCAAAGATGGCTTGTTTTCCTTTATAAACAGTCTTCACATGGAGAAGACGAGTACGTCAAACAAGAGAAGGAAGTTGTTATGCTAGAATTTCTGGGGATAATGACTTGGCTCATGAACGATTCATAGGGGAAGTGGTAGCAGCAATCTAACCGGCAGTAAGAGAAACTGCAGTTATTGTATGATCTGCGATAGGAGAAACTGCATTTGTTGTATGATCTATGGTGGGAGAAACCGTAGTGATGGCTTGATCTTCTCTTTCACAGATAGGAGAGGAGAGAATAGCACCAGGGGTTTTGAATTCATCTGTAGGAGTGGCTAGTCTTTCCCTTCACTTTATAAGATTGATGGGAGATCCAAAAGCAATCCACCCCTCTAGAGTATTTAGCGACTTTAGCTCTTTGATAGGTTCTTCTACAAAATTTCTGGCAAAGCTGCACTAAAGTAGTTGCGTGATCTTTTTCAATGAAATACCTGATCCCTTATTCTGGTCTGTAGTTTCTCAGCCTCGGAGGAGGAATCTAAATGGAACGGTCAACAGGAAAATAATTGCGTAATAGATAATAATGATGTGCCCACCAGCACATCCAGGAATATGAAGCCTGCACTCGATGACTGAATCCTGGGAGAATGAAGTGGGAGCCGAATTTCCTAGCCAGAAGTTGTTTCCATATTAAAGCCCAATTATATGGGCCAACCCCATAACTTCTCATCGTTCGTGTAACCTCTTCTCCCGCTTGGGGTACTACTTGATCGTAGTCGAATTGTCTGGAAAACCAACTTGGATAATAAGGTTCCCTCCAAAATTCCACTCCTTTCCGCATGACAAGCTGCGAGAATGAATACAAAGCAAAAAAGTTCTCTCGATAGGCTCCAAACTGTTGTTATCTTCAACCTCTCTATCCTTAGCCTGATGAGTTAAGTTAAAGGGGAAGAAATCGATAGATTTTATATTCTCGATTTTATCAATTATCCATTCGTATGCCTTCTTCACCATATTCTGTTTGAGGTAATACCACAAAGAAAGGCGTCCAGGGTGAACGTAAGCCTTCTCAGGGTCCCCATAAGTCCAGGGAAAGTATACTCCAAGCCAACCTGAGAAGTAGTTCCATGGAGTAAAAGTGGATGAAGCCCCAATTACTGGGCTTAAGCAATGTTCCGTAGCATTTCTAAAAGCTCTATACAACGAACATAGGATAGGAGGGGCCAAAGAATACTTCTTACCTTTTGTTATGGCTCCTTTTGCTAAAAAAATAAAGTTGGTCCAATGGAGTTTGAACATTTTGAACCAATTAAAACAACCAAACTTAGCTAGTACTCCAGGAAAGCGGCTAATTCAGTTTCAGCAGTGAAATTGGCTAGACCTCTTATCCTCCTGCAGGCAGCTTCCAATTTCAGTAAGTGGCTGCTAGAAAACCTAAAAAGAGAAGAAATATGAGAAAAGGAGAGATGCATGAAAATGTGTTTGAAAGAAGAAGGGAAGAAATATTAAAAAAAAAAAAAAAACATTTATCGCAAAAATTGTGAGAAATACACAAGCCACTAGAATGGGGGATATTCCTTGAACATCAGGGAAATGGGACATTTAACGAAAGAGTTCGATAGTGGAAGTAGAAATCCAAGGTGTTCTACCAAGAGCGACATAAGCAAACTCTTCATTGGTAGGAATATATTCATTAAGAAAAGAACCAGTGATGAGAAGGCTTGTCATCCTGTGCAAATCACATAAAGTAATGCTCACTTCACCAACTGGGAGATGAAAGAATTCATGGTAGAAGACCAATACTTCAAGAAGCCCTTATAGATCAAAGTGTCCTTGTGAAAGAAATCAGAGGTGGCTTCTATGGATACATATATATTCCCCGCAATGAGAACTCCATTGTATTTTTGCAGGATTGCCTTGGTCTATGAACTATAGAACTGACGCTGAACCAAGAGACCGCGCGTCCTGAATTCATCTTTTCCCCACAAGGAATCATGATCATGAAAACACTACTGAATTGTTTCAAAATAATGGGTGGGGTATCTAGAGTGAGGATCGTAGCATGGCATGAGAAAATGCGTATACAATACTTGCCTGGTCTTCTGAACTAGTCACTTTTCTATGAGATAGCCTTCGAGAATTCACAACTCTTTTATAACCCAATTTGCCATGTATAGAAGCCGATTTTGTGTTATATGATCGGATGGTTCGCTCTTAATCATAGATAAGTGACGCTAAAGGTGCAGAGGGATGGTGATAATCTCGTCTTTATAAGGACTTCTGAACTTAATTACATCTGCCTGAGATTTGATCATGTCCCAAACATTTTGATAGCGTCTTTTAGCCAATTCTCCCCATCAGACTCCTGACCCTCCGTGGGTGGTCCTTCTAGCTCTTTCATCAGAACGGCAGTGTGGATGGAATCAGATAGGCGCTGGATTTGATTAGAGAAGTTAATAATCAATGGGGTTGGTGCCTTGAAAAGAGAATAATAGCCTTCAGAAGATCTGGCTTTCTTTTGGGGATGAGTTTCAAGCGGCTGGGGGTCTAACGATTCAGTGACATGATGGTTTGGAGAAGTATGAGGCCTCTTAGAATGTGCCATTAGAAGAGGAGAATTTAGTAGACGAATCAAAGCACTTGGAGAAGTCCAAAATCTACAAAGTTTAGAGTTATGCAGAAAAGTCCTGTCATGCGCAGGTGTACTATTGCGCATAAGGACAGAGTTGTGCACAAAAGATGGGTTGTGCACAAAAGACCTATTATGCACAACAGGTGGTTGTGCACAAGAACGCGTTATGCACAAGAGCGGGTTGTGCACAAGAATACATTATGCGCAAGTAGGGGAGAAAGTTGCAGAGTAGAAATGAATGAAATTAGGGCTTAGACGGGTTTATATAGACTTTTTCAGGCTGAATTGTGCACAAACTCAGGTTCTGCGTTAGAGATGTTATGCACAGATTTAAAATTGCGCACAATAAGAAAAAATGCAAATTGAATAAATTATTAAAGGTTGATCCAACATTTTCTTATTTTGTAGATAAAAATAAAAAATGCAGGATTAAGGGGGCATCGGTTGAGGTATAAAAAAAGATCAAGAAAGATAAGGGAGAAGAAATACTTCCTGAAAGAGGGTTGTGCGGTGCACAATGGAAGCATGCAATGGAGGGTTGTGCGGAGCACAAGGTGGTCTGCGCATAAAGTGGTCCGTGCACAAGGTGGTTAGTGCACAAGGTGGTTCGCACACAAGGTGGTCCGTACACAAGTAGGGTTAGCGCACAAAGGTGTGACCACACAATTGTGCTGAGTGCACAATGAATATGAT
The DNA here is from genome assembly GCA_037074715.1 of Magnolia kwangsiensis. Lineage (NCBI taxonomy): Eukaryota > Viridiplantae > Streptophyta > Magnoliopsida > Magnoliales > Magnoliaceae > Magnolia > Magnolia kwangsiensis. The sequence continues at coordinate 45,861,161 of CM073586.1, read as the reverse complement.
CAGGCGTTCACATGTGTGAAAGGCTATATATGCCCCATCATCCCTCTATAATTCATTCATTAGAGAAAAAATTTAAGCAGAGGAGAGAGATCCAGAATTCAAAAGAATTCAGGTATCGTCCGCACTCGTTGTCCGGAACATGACTTATGGGGCTCACAACTGTGCTGGCACACAACAGACAAGGGCGCACAACCATTAAGGGCACAGAACACTTGTGTTCACACAAACCTACTAATGCATAGTGGTTATGGGCGCACAACCCTCTTGTTGGTGTACTATTCTCCCCTGTGGGCGTGTGATGACTTCATTTGAGTCAGGGATTCATTGATTGTAACGTCTTAGAAAAAAAATCCGTACTTAGACCCGAGTACCGCCTCTAGCAGAAATCATTTAGAACCAAATCCCTTAGAAAATTAATGTGTATTAGCTAGCGCTAAACTAGATTACATGTAACATTAGCACCAATAACTTTTAATATGATCTGTAAGACCCAAAACCTATAGAATCATTGATGCTATATTACCCTGAAATCTAGGATCCAACTCTAAACCCAGTTTTGCTCTTGGGTGCACTTTGAAACTTCATATCGGATCTAAACCGCACGTCGAAAGTCTGATAGCGATGAACTTAGACCATTATGACCACCTAGTTGGACTTGACTATCACCTCAAAAATCAAACCCAAACGATGTCCTGAGACCATTCCCTTGAGTCCGAAGTGAAGAGAGTGAGAAAATGAAGATTTTAAAAAAATTAAATATGATTTTAAGTAATCCGAGACGTGTCACTTGCCCGTTATTTTTAAGCGTTATGACCATTAGATTTTGACCCATATTCACCCTCGGATTAGGAAAGGTGGCCCATATATGTCATAGCACTTATAACTCTGATCGAATATCGGTGACCGTTGAATTAAAACTAGTCTGCCACGGACGATCTGGAAACCCGATCGGACTAAAAACTTAACTTGCTTAAGATCCAATACTAGTAAGCTTAAGTCCGACCGCATTTGATAAGAGGATCTCCAAAAGTGCTCCGTTGGATCAGAAAGATCCCGATTTGGTTATAACCTAAGCATACCTTGGCCCTAAGGCTATTTTCGTCGACTTTAGGCTTATAAAAAGGCCTTAAACCCTCATTCCCAAATCCCATACGAATTTCCTAAACCCTAGCCATTCAAGAGAGAGAAAAGAGAGAGAAGGTAAGGGAGAACCTGTTGTTTCTCCGTGGAATTCTTCCCAGTTCTTCTACGTATCGATCCTGCATATCTAAATCATTATTCCGGTAATTCTGATTTCGTTCTTGGGTAAGTTAATCAAACCATAACCTATTTTAGAGCTTAGAATAGCTATAGTGAAGTTATAGCTAACCTGTTTCATACCTTAGGTAGCGTATCTGCCCTTGATGAAGACTTACCGTCTGAATCATATCTTATACGCATTTTCTGGTTTAAGGTGCGGACTATATACATTTAGGTTATGGTTTTCAAGACTTTCAATGTTAGATAATGATTTATTCATGATGTGAATGCTATTACACATGCCAAATGCACTATCTGTTTCGATTTACGGATATGTATAATCTATGTTATAAATAGCGTATTTCATACATATCTTAGAATAACCATATACGTATGGAATTTTCTATTATAATTGCCATGATTATTTGTCGTAGAAGTATGCTTGATATGTATATGGAAACTCCTTGGCGAAAGGACTTTCCCTAATAAGTAATGGAGTCAACATACATAATGTATGTTGAACAGTGTAGTCTAAGTATTTGTATAAATGCTTGAATGAGTTAGTAGTTAGTAAAGTGTGAATTTCAAGGTTGTTGAGATATGAATCTCAATTACCTTACCTGTGTGCATGATTTCCTCCATGAATTTATTTGCTTGAATTGTTCATGTTACCTGTGTGTATGATTTCCTCCATGTACTGTATGTAAATTCAAGTTATATTTCATAAATGTTCATATGATTGTAGGATATGAATCAAATGCTTGTTATTGAGCTTGTACGTGATTGGGGCTATATTATAGTCCAGGTAATCGGTAATTGTTCTTCAAATGGTGGTTGAGGTCATTTTTGTCACGCAGGATGAGTTTAACGAATCTGAGTTGTTCTTGGGATGTTCGACAGTGGTTAGGCCACGCGGAGTGCTTATGCATTCCATGTCATTCAACTCATCATGTACTTGGCCTAGTTGGGCTTATCAACTAACCCGATTGATCGATGTTTGTTCACCATGTTTGGTCGCTACTGTTTGAATCTAAGGCATTGAACTCACTAGTGAAACTCTCGTTAACCTTGGTACCGTGATCCCCTAAGACTCATGAGTCAGACATGGTAGTATAGGATACCGTGGTCAAGTTGTCGGCCTACGCTAGGGCGACGAGCCTCTCCGTAGTGACCAATGAGCACCCTACTCTTGTGAGCCGATTATGGTGGTATGGGACACTATATTCATGTTGTCAGCCTATATTGATTGGTAACGAGCTGTAACAGCCCACGCCCACACTGTATGATATTGTCCGCTCTGGGCACAGCCCGCACGGCTTTGTTCTCGGGGTTTTCCCCAAAAGGTCTCATACAGTATAGGGAGACAACTCCACATATAACCACCATTACTTCAGACAACTCTTCCGATGTGGGACAAGCTATGCTACAGTCAACTGCAACAGTAGCTCGCCCAGCATAATAGCCTTCCAGCCACACAGTAGCCTACCAGCCAGCTTGGGGCCCATCCACATATGCGCCCGCCCACATGAAGCAGTGACCGGGGCGTCACATTATCCCCCACCGAGGGCAGAGCCATCCTCGGCTCTGATACCATTTGTAACAGCCCACACCCATACTGTATGATATTGTCCGCTCTGGGCACAGCCCGCACGGTTTTGTTCTCAGGGTTTCCCCCAAAAGGCCTCATACAGTATAGGGTGATAACTCCACATATAACCACCATAACTTCAGACAACTCTTTCGATATGGGATAAGTTATGCTACAGTCAACTGCAACAGTAGCTCGCCCAGCACAGTAGCCTGCCTGCCAGCTTGGGGCCCGTCCACATATACGCCCGCCCACATGTGGCCGCCCACATGAAGCAGTGACCGGGGCATCACATTATCCCCCACCGAGGGTAGAGCCGTCATCGGCTCTGATACCATTTGTAACAGCCCTCGCCCACACTATATGATATTGTCCGCTCTGGGCACAGCCCGCACGGTTTTGTTTCAGGGTTTCCCCCAAAAGGCCTCATACAGTATAGGGTGATAACTCCACATATAACCACCATTACTTCAGACAACTCTTTCGATGTGGGACAAGTTACGCAACAGTTAACTACAACAGTAGCTCGCCCAGCACAGTAGCCTGCCAGCCAGCTAACTTGGCTGGCAGGGCCGTCATCGGTTCTGATACCATTTGTAACAGCCCTCGCCCACACTATATGATATTGTCCACTCTGGGCACAGCCCGCACGGTTTTGTTTCAGGGTTTCCCCCAAAAGGCCTCATACAGTATAGGGTGATAACTCCACATATAACCACCATTACTTCAGACAACTCTTTCGATGTGGGACAAGTTACGCAACAGTTAACTGCAATAGTAGCTCGCCCAGCACAGTAGCCTGCCAGCCAGCTAACTTGGGGCCCGCCCACATGTGCGCCCGCCCACATGTGCCCGCCCACATGAAGCAGTGATTGGGGCGTCACACAAGCCCTCTGTAGTGACCTCGAGTATATCCTGGCACTGCATAAGGGTGACGAGTCTTGTTACAATATTTGGGATATAACTAGACCTGTATTGATTGGTGGCGAGCCCTTTACAGTGATCTAAAACTGTACATGGTATGAGAGTTCCTAGGCCTGACGACCCAAGAATGGATCAATGCTTGGGAATTGATATAAGGGAGGTGTCTTAGCTTCTCAATCCTGCTGTATGAAAAAGACTAATAAGAACTTGGTAATCATACGTATATCATACAGCAGAATTGGGAAGCTAAGACACCTCCCTTATATCAATTCCCAAACAATGATCCATTCTAGGGTCGTCAGTCCTAGGAAATCTAAGACGATGTTACGGTTCTAGATCGCTAAAAAGGGCTTGTCACTAATCAATACAGGTCTAGTTATGTCCTAGATACTACAATAAGGCTCGTCGCCCATATGCAGTGTCAGGATATACTCGAGGTCACTACAGAGGGCTTGTCACCAATCAATGTAGGCCAACAGCACGAATATAGTGTCTCATACCACCATAATCGGCTCACGAGAGTAGGGTACTCACTGGTCACTACGGGGAGGCTCGTCATCCCAACATAAGCCAACAGCTCAACCACAGTATCCCATACCACCATGTCTAGCTCATGAGTCTTAGGGGATCACGGTACCAAGGTTAACGGGAGTTTCACTAGTGAGTTTAATGCCTTAGATTCAAACAGGAGCGTCCATACATGGTGAACATACATCAGGTCAATCGGGTTAGTTGATAAGCTTAACTAAGCCAAGCACACATTGAGTTGATCGACATGGAATGCATAAGCACCCCGTGTGGTCTAACTACCTCAAACCTCCCAAGTACGACTCGGATTCGTCGGACTTACCCTTCATGGCGTAATTAACCTCAACCACCAGTTCAAGGGCTGTTACCGATTACCTGGACTATGTCATAGCGCCAAACACATTCAAATATAACATGATGTCCTATGAGATGGTCAAAGCAGTAATGGATCAATATTACAAATCATACAATCAAATGAACATGTTCTGAAGTGCATTGTAAACATGAATTCACACACATTCAATTCATAATCAAGCAAACATCAGAATAGGTTATACATGGAGGAAATCATATACATCATTAATGTAGTTGAGAATCATATCTCAAGCCACATATAGGTACATCTTACCAACTACTAACTCATTTAGACACTTTTACAAACACTTAGTCTACACATTACATCAAACATATTGTGTATTAATTAGCATACGTATTAGGGAAAATACTTTCGTCAAAGGGTTGTCGCCCATACAACAATCATATATCCACGACAGTTTGTCATGGCGAGAATGAATACAAGGTCTATACTCATTTAGTCATTTTCACAAACACTTAGGCTACACATACTACATACATATCGTATGTTGGTATATCATGTATTTAGGCTAAACCTTTAGCCCAAGAGTTGTTACACATGCATCTAGCATACATAGACGGCAGTTAATCATGGCAAACTAAAATTCATATTCCATACGTATACGAGCTATTCTACAAATACATGGAATACAGTATATTCAATATAGTTCACGTATAACTGAAAGGTGAAATGGACATCATAATTTGCATATGAAATAGCATCCACGTCAGTAATAAATCATTATCTAACATTGAAAGTCTTAAAAATCATAACCTAAATGTATATAGTCTGCACCTTAAACCTGAAAATGCGTAATAGATATGATTCAGACGATAAGTCTTCGTCAACGGTGGATAGGCAACCTAAGGCAAGAAATAGGTTAGCTACAACTTCACTAAAACGATTCCAAGCTTCAAAAAAGGTTAGGGTTTGATTGACTTACCCAACAACGGAATCAGAATCGCTGGAATAATGATTCAGATACGATGGATCGATGCGTAGAAGAACTGGGAAGAATCTCACAAAGAAATACTAGGTTCTCTCTTACTTTCTCTCTCTTTTCTCTCTTAAATTGGCTAGGGTTTAGGAAATTCGTATGGGATTTGAGAAATAGGGTTTAAGGCCTTTTTATAAGCCTAAAATCGACGGAAATAGCCCTAAGGCCAAGGTATACTTAGGTTATAACCAAATCGGGCTCTTCCTGATCCAACGGAACACTTCTGGAGGTCTTCTTATCAAATGCGGTCAGACTTAAGCTCACTAATATTGGATCTTAAGAAAGTTAAGTTTTCAGTCCGATCGAGTTTCCAGATCGTCCGTGACGGACCAGTTTCAATTCAACGGCCACTAAAACTCGATCACGGCCACTAAAGTTTTCAAAGTTGGATGAAATGCGCAGAAAAAAATACAGAAACCGGCCCGTTGACCACTGTACGGGCGAGGCCTCGCCAAACCGGTGAGCCCCTCGCCGGTCACTGGACTTTTTGGTGAGGACTCGCCCCAGGGGCAATATCCTCCCCCCCTCCCCGGGGTGCCGGAAACATGTGGGCACCACCCCGGGTCCCCCCGAATTGAGTCGTTTGGGCCCACGAGTCCGTTGAGGCATTTATCGTGTCTCATTTACAAACAGGAATGAGTTACGCGAAGTACAATATATGATTTTGGGGTACGAGAAGCTAATATATTCAAATAACCTATCTACATCATGAGATTTCAAAAATTCAATAGTTAAAATCTCATTTTATTCATGTATTTACCATTTACAGTAAGTTTTAATTTAAGTATAGTTCTTCACCATCTAAACTTTAGAATTTATGTCTAATATGAAAGTACTTGGAGAAATTTGAAGAATGAGGTGGTGAAAGGTGAGATTTTGAAGAAAATGGGTTGAAAAGTGATTTCTTTGGCTTTGAAATTGAGTTATGAGAAGTTACCAAGGTGCTATGGTTGACTCATTGCCTAAGAATGTCTAATTCCAGGTTGGCAAAAATCCGGGGTGTTACAGAATCGAAATGTCAGAATACTTTCTTAATAACATGGAATCAATCAGAATGAATGTTATTCCAGCATGTCAATACCACTACATTGAAGGTCATGATACAATCAATGTTGAGCATTTAATATTTATATAATGTTTTTGTAAATGTTCTACTTAGGAATCAAAGGAGATAAAGGATGTAAATGGATTCAGAATGAAATAAGATTGTGATTGTTCTCTTTATTCTTCTTTTATTAACTATTGAGTAAATGAATCCCCCAAATCAAATGCATTTGTTTCTTATCGAAACACTAAACCCGGTCTTGTAGACATTATGGTTATCGAGACGGATGACACACAAGCACAACTAGATTAAGCCAGCAGAATCAGAAGGGGAAGACGACCGAACTGGTCGGCTATCCCCCTGATAATCGAATCGGCTGGTAAGCCATCCAAGGGTTTTGGTCTAAAAAAATGCCAATGTAAATAGCAGTTGGCATCCCGATCCAGCATAGTATCAATCATGGTTTACAACACCATCCTGTTTGGGATCCCTTGGAATAAAAAAAATTTAAAAAACCTTCAAAACACAAAAACAACAGATATTCCTGAATCACAAAAAATAAGATATTTCTCAAAATCACAAAAAACTAAAAACTCCTCCAAAAACAAAAATAATAGAAAACTTCACAAAAAGCAATGTGCCGAATGCACCAATCACAGCACCAAAGTTTAAGGTCGACTCATACGATTTTGCTCTAGAGCTAGACTTTGAACTCATGGATTTGGATAAAGCCAAAGATGAGGGAATTGATGATCCAACTCTCGACCTAGAGGATTCCGTCAAAAGGTTCAAAACAAAGGCTAATGTTGTGGCAAACGATTTCAAAATTATAAAACTAGGATCATTGGAACTCCCTAAAGAAGTGCAAATCGGTAGATCCTTGTCTCTAGAATACAAGTAGAAGATGATGGAATTCTTGAAGCCGAGGTTATCCAACTTTGCTTTCTCTTATGAAGACTGCCAGGGCTCGATGAAGAACTGGTGGTACACTATTTGCCAACGAAGCCTGAAATGAAGCCCATCAAACCAAAGCTCCGAAGAATGATGCCAGAATGGGCCCTGAAGGTCTGTGATGAAGTAATCAAGAAATACAACATGGGATTCTTGGTAGTCTCTAACTACCCGAAATGGCTCACAAATATCATATCAGTTCTAAAGAAGGACAATAAAGTCAAGATGTGCATCAACTTTAGGGACCTCAACAAAGAAAGTCCTAAAGACGATTTCATTCTACGTCACATCAAGACACTAGTAGATAATACTGCTGGACATAAGATCTTCTCGTTCATGGATGGTTTCTCTAGCTACAATCAAAACAAGATGGCTGTGGAAGACCATGGGGAACTTTTTGCTATCGTGTTATGCCCTTTGGGCTGAAGAACGCGGGAGCTACATATTAGCAAGTCATGACTGCTTTGTTCTACAACATGATAAACAAGAAAATGAAAGTCTATGTGGATGACATGATCATCAAATCTCGCATGATTGAAGGACATTTTAAAGCTCTCAAAAATCTCTTCGACAGGCTAAAAAAGTTCAAGCTCTGCCTCAACCTGCAAAAATTTGTCTTCGGAGCAACCGGGGGCAAACTGTTGGGCTTCATCGTTAGCGAAGATGGCATCCGGGTGAACGAGACTAAAAAATAAAAAGCAATCATCGAGATGCCGTCTCCAAGAACTGAAAAGGAAATTCAGAGTTTCCTCATGCGAATTCAATACATCAGCTGATTCATCGCACAGCTCACACCCATCTATAATCCCATATTCAAGCTCCTAAGGAAGAACTCGCCAAAGGAATGGAATGATAACTATCAAGCGACCTTTCACAAGATCAAGAAGTACCTATAAAATCCTCCAATGCTCATACCTCCTACACAAGTAGGCCATTGCTAATATACATTTTTATTGTAATAGAAGCAATCAAATGCATCCTCGGCCAACATGATGTTATAGGAAGAAAGGAGCAAGTGATCTACTATTTAAGCCGAAGGTTCACTAGCTATGAATCTAAATATTCTAGCTTAGAGAAAACATGTGTTTCCTTAGTCTGGGCAACACAACGGCTCTGACAATACATGATCACCTGTCCAATCCTTCTGCTCACTCGCATGGACCCATTGAAATATTTGTTTGAAAAATCAGCATTAACAGGAAGGATCGCGAAATGGAACTGCTGCTTTCCAAGTTTGACATCTCCTATGTCACTCAGAAAGTAATCAAGGGGTAAGCACTAGCCGACTACCTAGCGGCACACTTTCTACCTGATTATCAACCATTGAAGACCTTCTTTCCTGATGAGGATATCCTCCTCATCGAGGAAGAAGAAGAAAGGAAGGAAGGAGAGTGGACACTCTTCTTTGAGGAAGCTACAAATTCAAAAGGAAGTGGGGTAGGAGCAATACTCTACTCTCCCGACGACGTCCCAATCCCCATCTCTAGGCGATTAACATTCCACTGCACCAACAATGTAACCGAATATGAAGTTTGTATCACTGGTTTAAGTGAAGCCATCATCCTCAACACGAAAAGGTTGTGGGTCTTCAAAGATTCGCAAGTCATCATCAATCAAACAAATGGTGATTAGAAGACCAAAGATGAAAATTTGATCCCTTATCATGTCTATTTGGATAATCTAATCAAGGAATTTGAAGAAATCTGTCTCTCATACATGCCCCAAGACAAGAATCACTTCGCAGACACCCTGGCTATCCTCACCTCGATGTTGGAGATCCCTAGAGGAATTGATGAGTGGGAACTCACTATAGAGTTCCAGGAAGAACCCGCATTCTTCCTGTAGATCAACGAAGCTGAGACCTCCCCAAACAATCAGCCATGGTATATAGACATCAAAGAATACCTCAAGCATCAAAGGTACCCGGAAGGAGCAACAACAACCGATCGTCGCACTATTCAATGGCTGGCAGCCCAAATCACAATCACTAGGGGCATCCTCTACAAATGATCCTTCAATCAAGTCCTCTGATGCATGGATGAAACAGAAGTAGCTCAAATTATGACGAAAATCCACGAAGGACTATGCGACCTACATATGAATTGACATATGATGATAAAGAAAATCCTATGGCTTAGTTATTATTTCCTAACAATGGAGACAGACTGTTGCAAACACGTTAGGAAGTGCTTCATATGTTAAGAGCATGCGAACCAGATCCATGCGCCTACTTTTAAACTATGCAATCTGATGACACCATGGCCCTTCTTCATATGGGGACTCGATATCATCGGAAAAGTTAACCCTAAAGCTTCAAATGAGCATGAATACATCTTGATGGAAGTAGATTACTTCACCAAATGCATAGTGAAGAGTTAGAAGAATTATTGTGAATATAGAAACCCAAACTAAGGTTCCCTTAGAAGTGACTTGGATGGTAATAAAAAATTCCATCTGAGTGAAGAATAATTTAAGAATTTAGAAATTTCAAAAACTTAGGTCTCCTTAGAAATTATTAGAATAACTATTTGAACTTATGAGAATTTCCTCTGTATCTAAGAGGAATTGAGAATATAGGAAATCAAAATGTTAGGCCCCCTAGACAGCTATTTGGATAATAATGAAACTTAGAAATGAACTTAGGTTCCCTTTGAAATTGTCAGAGTACCATTCAAAGATTATGTGAGATTCCCTTGTGTTAAGAGAGATCGAGGACTTAGAGGCTTGAAACTTAAGTCCCTTGAACATCTTAGGTTAGTCATTTGAAGCTTAGTTCCCTATTGTAGAATATTAGGGTGACTGCTTGAACTTGGAATTAAACCTAAATGTTGGGGGGGGGGGACAAATACCATTGCAATGTACGTAAGACCAAATGAGAACATTCCCTAGACTTGACTCCCAATTTACAATTCCTAAAGACCTAGATTTTTGAACACTTCTAGAAATTTCAGTAGTTAGAAATAATGACGTCATAATATTTAGCATATGAAGCGAACTTAAACTTCATAAGCAACTCCTTGCACACCATGTTGTACATTAAGTAGGACATAAGCACTCCCTAAACTTAAGGAATTGCAATGGGAAATGTAATTTGAATTCCTCAACACATCTCTTTACTTAGAATTGATATTTCCTACAAATTCTAGTACATAGAATTAATTAAAGGTGAAGTTATGGGATTTTGGGTAAGTTTTCAACCCTAGGCTACACATATTAGGATTACATTTAAAATCCTAAGTAAGTTTAGAAATTTCTAACTCAAACTTCATGTAGAAATTCTTGTCTTGAGACTTCCAAGGAGTACTTAAATAATCAGAGTGTGCATTAAAAGCGTAATGGGCCACATAGGCTTATCCCTTACGAGGATATAAAATTACCTGACATTCCCCATTAGTCCAGAATAATCAAGGCCGCAAGATGATGGAACCATATTTGAACAAAAGTTTACATGGTTTGGCTTAAATTCTAAGTCCTAGTAAATCTCAATGACTCCAATGCTCTGATCAAGTAAAGGATTGATATTTAATAGGATTATGAATTGATACCAAAATCCTCTGTCCTGCAGGCAGACGACTAATGTATCGGGCTCAAACCTACTACAACCATCTATTCATGTTGGCTCAAGCATGAAAGTAGAAAACTGTAATGTACATTAGTCAGTAGTGAAACCATCATTAAAAGAAAGAGAAAGATGTAAAATATTACTAGTGGCCACCTAAATGAACTTGTAATCTTTGTAGATACTATGAGAAATTTTAAATGTTGACAAGCGATAGGATAACCCTGATACTTGTACCATTAAAAATTGGAAAGAGTATCATCAAAATTTTGGGGACAAAATTCTCTTTAAGCGGGGTAGATTGTAATACCCCATACTTTCTAGTACTCAGGTGTTACTACAAAAGTAATACAAAATAAACATGTACACTATAGAAGGTTATTTATATACTTTGTAAGACTTAAAATTTCCATATTAAAATGTAACCATAATCCATACTATGTTAATACACAAAAATAAAGTATACTAGAAAATTTTGAAGCAGATAGCACATTTCAAGCAATTTGACACCTTGTATAAAATTTAAACATAACATACGTATCCCCATACAAATAATACATAATAATAGATACTAATCTTCTCTTACTTACATTCATGCATATAAATGATCTGTAAGGATATAAATCAAATATGACAAATTATATAAATGATAATAATAATAATAATAATGGTAATAATAATAATAATAATAATAATAATAATAATAATAATAAAGGTGGTGTAGAATGATATTTAGATTTATAAAAACGTAGCAGCTAATATATCAGTAACCTAACCATTGATTTCTAGCTAAAATGGTCCCTCGGACCTTTCTAACCGTTGATGTTAAATTTCAGGGTGATCCAACCGTCTGGTTGACATAACCAACACCAAAGGACCTTAAAACCATTAGTATGGCCCCACTTAAGCTTTGGATCTACCTAGTTCTTGTTTACATGCCTTGGTAGGGACCCCCAAACTGAACAGATGGTGTGGATTTCACCTGAACATCACGGTAGACCCCACGCGAGGTGCGTGTGCGCGCAATATACCTATGGACGAAGTGCACTGGACCAAGCTCGTTGGTCAAATGACCTTTGATAGAGCTCTCTCGCAAAAAGCAAGAGAACTCCTCCCGCCGTTTTAAAAATTCAAATCTGATGAGCTTTAAGCCCCAAAGTGGCCCACCCTAACCAATTTTTGAAAGATCCAAACCATCCATTTTACTCACGTGGGTCCGTTGAACAAAACGGTATTGGGTCTTTGACCCGTGCATTGAAACAAAGAACATCAGCCCCAACTGTCCATTTCCTTCACATAGGGCTAGGATTCAATGAGAGGAACCATCAAGAGGCTTGTTGGGCAAGCTAACATCATATGGACGAGGGGGTTACATCCCTCCTCTTTGCCAGCTGAGAAGGATAGTGATTGTTGTCACACCTGTGACCGTCTGATGAGCCACGTGGCACTATCCCAGCCCTCCCTGGTGGTAGGTACGAGAAGAGATAAGCAACTCTCTCATCTCATGAGATAAAGAGGAGAAATTAGAAGATTCTCATGAGATGGAGTCAAGCATCGCCAGGGGTCTGAAAAGTGGGCCCCACACTGATCTAGGGATCTATCTGGTCCATCCAAATGGACCAGATCATCGCAAAACACATGAGGCATCATTCCTCCATTAATGCTCAGGTCATCTTCCCCATTGACCCATTAAAGCCTGATTGCGAGATAGGCCCCACAGGACCCTGGGGATGTACTTTTGAGTGGGCCAAGGTGTTAGCAATCCATCCCGAAACATGGATGGCCCCATGCATAGCCATCCTTCAATCTTAACCATTGCATATAGTGAGCTTTTTTCCAACTGTTGGTGGTACCTCTCACTGTCTATAAATAAGACCCTATTGCTTTAGGAAATTCCACACCAGAAAATGGAGAGAAAAGTGGGCATTTGGTGAGCTTGGCACGCACTGCCCAAATCGGTCCGTGAAAACCGGACTAAGTCGAGTCAGTGTGGGACCACTGCGTCACCACCTGAGAGAGAGAATAAAAGGAGAAAAAGAAGAGAGGAAGAAGGAAGGAGGTGTGTGTGTGTGCGTGTCGGATCTAGCTCGGGTCAGGCTCGACGAAACCAGGTAAAGGCCTTTCCACCACCCTTACGGGGCTCTAAAACAAGCTCAAAACAAGCCCCATCACACCTTGTTCACACCATGTTCAGCCTTCTAAAATAGGCTTTGCTTGTGGCTGAAAACATGACCTGTGAGCAACCGTGTATTCAGTTAAAAACAGCTGAAAATTAGCCTAATGTTAAGCCCAAAGACTGATGAGATTGCAAACATGGCATCAGTAGAAAGACAGCTGGAGATTTCAGCATGAAACAGCTGAGATTTCAACTTACTAGTAGCAGGGAAAAGGTCCCTTAGCTGGGCCGTTGGCAGGCCTGAAAATGGAGCAAGTTCTAGCCATTCCCGTCCCTATAAGAACCTCAATTTGGGGCTGGGATTAGCCTCACCAACGATCCAGATGGATGGGTATCTCTGGCTTGAGAAAATGGCTGAAAAATGGCCTACAAATGTGGTCGAGCACTTTGGCAGTGAAGCGTTAAATAGGCTTTGAGCCTCACCAAGTTCAGATAGGCTTCACCCAATGCAGGTGGGCCCTGCACAAATGCAAGTGGGCCTCACCCAAAATTGATGAGTTATGGGCCCTGCACAAGTGCCGACGGGCCACACCCTGCATCAACAGGTGGGGCCCACAACCATGTGGAACCCACGTTGATATAAAAATGCATACATATTGTTTATACATTCTAATGCATGTAATATGTAATAAAATACTATGTGGGCCCCACACCCATGTGGAACCCATGTTGAAGTAAGGTACGTATATATTGTATATATGTATGGTAGGGCCATGTGGGATCCATGTGATTAGATGCATATAACATGCAATGCAGGTGACGTTAGGATATTATTTAAATATATGAGATGTATGTTGGCCACAACATGTGGGATGAGCTCCACTGATGGGCATGTTCCATCCTAGTCGTCTATCCATTTGCCAAGCTTGTACTTATGGCAGTGGGCCATGTATGTGGACCCCACCCTGATACTAATGATTCATCCCAACCGACCATCTATGTAGTGGACCCCACCATGACATATGAAAATATCCACAGCATCCGGTAGTGTTGGATGGTGGACGCGTTTGGCCAGCATCCCTCACACCAGTTACCTAATTGTTGTGTACCACCAGTAACCTATGAGGGCCCCATGCACGGCGTTTGTGTTAAATTCAAACCATCCACCCATTGGTAGACCACCATAATGTAATCCACACCATCCTGACTATGCTGGACAGTGGTGAATGATATTTAGGACAGTGCTGAACCATACTCGGACAACACTAGATTATCTGAACTATATATAAACGGTGCCGACTCGCATGGATTATATATGAAAAAGCACTGACCTATATGAATGATAAAGTATGGTCACACACACGTCACCATTACAACTATTAAGTGAGCTGGAGTCCTATTAGACCAACTTATCGAATAAATACATGGTGGGCTTAACGCAAGCCAAAGAAACCTCGTTATTACTCTCCTTTGAACATTTTAGTTGGTGGGATGAAGCCATAGGAAGAGCTAACAAACATGAACCATAATTTTAGGAAATTCCTCAAGCGACCTTAGGCCGTAGGAAGGTTTGGATCAAGTTCGCAAGCAACACCCTACAGGTGATGATTCTTCCCCTTGAGCTTTCGATTTTTCCATTAGCTTAAGTTATAGTTTTTATTAAAAGTTATAATTGATATCTCTCTCTTATAATCACATGTGTTAGCTGGTGGAAAGTGAATTGCTATATTGCCTGCTTAATGTTCATCATGTATATTTGTTCATGCTTATGGATTATTTGTGTATTGCTTATGGACTTTAAACTTGTACATTAGTAGAAAACCTCCACCTATAAATGTACACCTATAAGACCCGTAACTTAGACTGTACCGTTCCATATGCTTCCGCGGTCCTCCCGGTCGAATTCCAGCAACCTTCGACCCATATTCGATGATTGCGCGCGATCCTAAGCCAGGTCCCGTATACCAACGTCGACTCAACTCGAAACTTTTACCTCAGTGACCACGCCGTCACTGCGGTTCTAACGCCGCGACTCACGCACCAAACTGATACTCGTACCAGAAGATGTGGGCCCACATTCATTTCAAGAAAAAAAATGCCACGCATTACGACTTTCGAGGGAATCTCTACAATGTGTCCCATTAATCAATCAATCAATCAATCAAGTACACCACCTTACCTCAATGCCACCTCACCCAACAACAAGTACACATGACCTCTCTCTCTTTCCTCATAAGTCAACACTTTCCTTCCCTCACCATCCCTCTTTTACAACTTTTCAACTCAACCCATACCCATCCTTACACACACCACTCCATCCATCCCATAATATTTCATCCTCTCTCTCTCTCACGCTCTCTCATTTTCTCAAATTTCCCAAGCCCCACACGTCCAAGCCTCCCCTCTTCCAAGCAAATTCCATACAAAGTGTGGCCCACCCTCTCATCTCACATCTCAACCCTTCATCAATCATCTACCTCCATCAAACTTGAAGGCAAAGAGCTAAGGAGGCTAGGGGAGCAAGAAGAAGGAAGATATGTAGGTGATTCACCATAAATTTTTACTTTAGGGCCCACTTGTTGGTGGGACCCACTTTGATGTATATGATATACTGATGAGGGGCCCATAGTGGTGGGGTCCCTCCTTCACCATCTCTCTCTCTCTCTCTCTCTCTCTCTCTCTCTCTCTCTCTCTCTCTCTCTCTCTCTCTCTCTCTCTCTTCTCTCTCATTCTATCCATTTGATGTAGTGGGCCCCACCATTTAGTGTTCCATTCATACTATTCATCATGAATGGTGGGACCCACCATGGAACACATCTAGATTCATAGCTCAACTGGTAGAGTGAGTGGAGATACTCGTTTCAATACTTGGGATCTTGGTATCTATCCCTAGTGGAGGTGGCTAGCGTGGATGGGCCCACCACAAGGTAGGTCAGACTAACGTGGGTGGGACCCACCATGATGTACGTCCTTGTGGGACCCACCGAAATGTATCTATTTATGCACGTCATCCAGCGTCTCTAGATGCTGGACTGGCAACGTTAACACGCTGCATGTTTAAAATAAAAAAAATAAAAAATAAAAATAAAAAAAGGAATTCTTTTGAATGGGGCTGCCCATGTAAGCCCCACCTTGATGCTTGGACTTAATCTAAGCCATCCATCCTATTCCTGAGATCATTTTAGCCATTGAGCCAGAAAATGAACTCAATTTGAGTTCCTTGGCGGGCCATAGTTTAGAGTGTATCCCCTTGTCGTTAAAATACGTCCCAATGTTTCTGTCCACCAAAAACTATCGAATATTGGACTCCATGCGACTGTCTTGGGCTGTAGAGTGCAATGGCTGGGTTGGATTACTCCGACGTAGGCCCCACCCAGTGAATTCTATGGAAAAATAGATTTTAAAAGAATAAAAAAAAAAAACAAAACAAAACAAAATAAGCAGCGTCCGTTGCTGCTGCTGCCTATAGGAGGAGGCAGATTACGTGTTGAGCAACCCAGTACGCTAGGCATGCTGAGTAAACTCTGTGTGGTCCACCTGTCCATCTTGATCCCAAAAATAAGATATATTCAAATCTCTAGTGGACCTCACCCCAGGAAACAGCGTGAATTGAATTCTGCCGTTGAAAATTTCTTGGGGCCCACGGAATCTTAGGCCAAGCTGATATTTATTTATTTATTTTCATCCATCTATGTGTAATTTTATGATAAGGTTGGATGGAAAAAAAATATAAATAAATAAATAAATAAACATTTTGGTGGGCCCCAGGCCAGGCCTTATGACCTTATCAATAGTTTGGGTGGAAAATAAACATTATGATGTGGCCCACTTTGATATATATGGGCTGATGTGCTTAGGCCATCTTGATGTGTTTTTAGGCCCATTGTTGAGGCCCACTTTGGTATATATGGGCTGATGTATTTAGGCCCATCTTAATGCATTTGTGGCCCGTTGTCGAGGCCCACTTTGATATATATAGGCTCAGGTGTTTGGGCCTATCATGATGTGTTTATAGGCCCATTGTTGAGGCCCAGTTCGATATATATATGGGCCCATTTGAGAGGCCCATCTTAAGGTATTTGTTTCCCGTTGTTGAGGCCCACCTTAATATATATATATAAGGCTCATATCGTGAGGCCATTGTGATGTATGCAAGGCCCATGGGTTATGACCCATTGCAATGTACATAAGGCCCGTTGGTGCGGCCCATATGATAGGGCCCACTTGATGAATATAAGACCCATATGATATGGCCCAATTGATATACTTAAGGCCCAATAAGGGGGGCAATTAGGTCCATTGCAATGCGTATTTCCTCTGTGGTGTATATAATGATGTTTATAATGGGTAGTGCCTTGGAAACAATGATGGCTAGATGTCCACATTGTAAGGATGATGTCAATTAAATGTCTGCATTATCGCTCTCCCTAAGGCCCATTGATAGGCCCATACTTGTAGTATGTAACCCATCTAGGCTCGGCTTCATTATGAACAGGGCCCATCTATTTGTATTTTAGCCCATGAGACAGGGCCCACTTGCCTTGTATTCTGAGGTGCAGGCGATAGGGCCCACCTTATAATGTGTTGTTCGCACCGTTCACGTGGCCCCCCACGTGATGTAGGTGTTTTATCTAAGTTATCCAGTAATGGGCCCATTTGGAATGAGCAGGGCCCAACCCATTGTGATGTGTTTGTGGCCTATGAGCAAGGCCCATTGTGATACGTATTGGGCCCATAACACGTGACCTATTTGATGCATTCGAGACTCATATGCATGGTCTATTTAATGTATATAGGACCCATGTGTAGGGCCCACATGAGATGTATTAATGGCCTATGTGCAGGGCCCACTTGTCATGTATTCAAAGCCCGTGCAATAAGGCCCATTGTGATGCATTTCTGACCCATAAGATGCGGCCAATTAGGATGTATATATATAGGCCCAGGTATGTAGCCCATTGTAATGTATTGGTGACCCATTTGGCGAGACCCGATGTGAGGTATATGTGGCCTTTGAGTGAGACCCCTTGCGATATAAATTAGATCTTTACGCAATGCCATAGGCCACTATAGGATTAGTTCCATGTAGGTCACTCCTTGGGAGCAATATTGGTTAGATATCCGCATTGATGTGCAATGATGGTTAGTTGTCCTCATTATAACCTTCCTGTAAGCTTTTTTGAGGCTCATTCATACCATTCTTGAAGTGGGTTAACTCAAATAAGTGGGCCCCATTCGCCATAGACGGATGGCTCCGTGCTATCAGATTTGGTATAACCACAGCCAAGAGCCGATCTTTACATTATGATTGATTATTGTCCATCTATGGACCTCGCCTTGTATATATGTGGGTTGTCGGTGCTGACTATCAATGTTGATTATCGGTACTGATTCTTGTGGCCGATTATCGATCGATTCCGATTGTTATGGATAATTGCCCATTCCGATTATCGAGGCCAATTATCGATCGATTCCGATGGTTGTGGCCAGTTGCCAACTTCGATTGTCGAGGCCCAAAATAATGTTATTATGGTCCACCTGGATATCTTTGTGGCCAACCCCTGAGGCCCACCTTGATGTGTATTAGTGCGGCCCATTGATACAGCCCACTTAATGGGGCCTATTGTTGTGACCCGTCGACACGGCCCGCTTGATGAATACGAGGCTCATGGTGATATATTTCTGGCACATATGATGAGGCCCATTATGATGTACATTCAGCCTATATGTGAGGCCCGTTGTGATGGGTATTCAGCCCATGCTTAAGACCCAATGGGATGTATACAAGGTCTGTCTGACGAGGCCCATTATGGTACATTTGAGGGCCAGGCGATGGAGCGCATTGTGATGTACATTAGGGCCCTGGTGTTGTGTATTTGGCCCTTGTTTGAGGTCATGGGTCCACTGTATGTTAGGCTCTATATGGGTCATTCCTTGGGGGCAATGTTGGTTAAACGTCCACATTGTCGAGGTCGATTGTCGATGACGGTTATCGATACCGATTATGAGTATGTGACAGCATAGCATCATGATACATGCCCATACGCATCATCTGCATATTTGTTATGAGATGTGATTGACCATTGCATATGACATTGGGCTAGTTGTTATGAGACTCCCAGATAGGTAGAGGTTATCTCACATGAGCGCACGGTATGCACAGGATTGATGTATGACTGGATTGTATGACTCATGCATCCTGCATTATGTGTTTTGATTTTTGTACGCCCGAGAGACATCAGGGTCGTAGCCTCCACAGGCATATCGTGGATGGCCAGATGGGACACTGAAAATATTTGGTTCTAGCATACGGGCGCCATAGATGTCTTTGGGTAAAAATTTCTAAACTTCCATGGCCAAGAGACTCCCCAATGTCGAGATCGAGTGGATATATATGAGCGCATGATGGCCGTATACCAGTAGTCGCGTCTCTTACTATGTCGTGGTCGATTGGGAGGGGGTGTGACCTTACCCGCCTGAGTGAGGGGGCAATATCTAGGTTGAGTTTGACCATCTTGAGGAATGAGTCTGCTATTAACGAGCCGAGCCTAATTTTAGTAGGCGGATAGTGAGGTCTCTTTCACTTACCCAGTTGTGCTCTTAGATAGGGGCGGAAAGCTGGCGTAGAGTGTAATAGACCCTGGTGATGATCCTAAAGATGAACCGTACTGATATGTGAACTTATTGAGCAGGAGTTGTATACTCATCATTCATTCATTCACTATCCACTTGGGCTGGTGGTGTGCAACTAATTATTACGTATACCTTCGCAATGGCCAGGATTTCGGTTGGGGTGCGCGACTAACCCGAGATAGGAGTTTACCACATCGAGTCTGACTATCCAAATTTAGATATGGGACTGGTTTGGATAGAAGTCTCTTGTGATGGACCCCATAACCTGTGATACTACGTATTATCATCCCGACTTCACACTCCAACATGGTTATTCCATTTGCACTACATGTTGCATTATATCCATGACATAGGGTACGACTGATGTTGTTTGTGTTACTCATTAGGAATGTATATTGCATTGCATCCTCTGCATTTGATATTTGGCTCTCTATGACACCTCATTTGCATAGTTGATTTCTATTGCGTATTCTAATATTGTATGACTATGCACTTGTCAGTATTTCTGCTTACTATATTATTATGTGATTTATGATCTTGTCAGTATTTCTGTTTACTCTGATAATTCATGATCTTGTCAGTATTTTTGTTTATTCTGATAATGTACGAGTTATGGATTACTAGTATTTTTGGTATTGTATGATGATGGCATTGTATTGAATACTTGACACTTATCTTGTGCACACACTTACACCACCCTCTAAGCTTTCTATAAGCTTATGCACGATAGATGCGTGCAGGTGATGTTAGGTTGCAGCAGTGTTGAGCTTAAAACGTACATCGGTCTTCTGAAGCTTGATTTCGATTTATGTATTTCCTTTTCAGTATTGTACTCAATGATTATATTAGTGGATATGTGATGATGATGTTGCCTTGGTGAATTAGGTAATCTTGTGGTTATGCTTATTACGAGTTAAATGTACATTAAAAAAAAAATCCTCCTTGTAGGATCCCAGGATCGGAATCGGCATATGGATGCTAGGAGCTGAAAATGGGGTATTACATAGGCTGTCGGCACCGGATTCGGTGATCAGGATTCTTGTGAATCCGATTTCTGAGTTGGGGGCGTGACAACCCCCATACTTGGGATGTAACCCGACTGTTATGATTAAAATGGACCTTCGACTTAGTAGTTACTGAGTGGTGGTCTAAATAGATCATTGGTGTGGGCCTACCATCTAGGATTTTTGTGTCCAATAGTTTTCAAGGATGGTCTTTTATCGCATGGTTTTGATACTCATCCTATGAGGCCTATTGTGATAATTACCCTATGTAGCTTGTTTGACAACGCCCTATGTGGCTTTGTTCTGGATTTTCCCTCTATGGGTTTGATGTTTTACACCGTGCAACCTGCAATGGTAAGCCCCATATACTGTAATATGATTGGCCACTAGTCGATGGATTTTCATTAAATATCCTAAGATGGTAGCCTCATGGGTCAGGGATGGTGGTAATGGGACACTATGCCCGAGCTGTCGGAATACGCGGGGCCATCTGCTCCCCTAGTGACCTTTGAGCATATCTAAATTGGCTATTTTTAAATGGACTAATAATGACTTGGCTAATCATGCATGCATGGCATATTTCGATGGCTTGGATCACTTTGTCCTGCGATTATGCTGAATGTTACGTTTATGACCAGTCATTCGATTTATGATGATGACTTGGATTTTCATGCCCATGCGATTATGCCGAGTGTTGCGCTGATGACTAGTCTCATTCATGGGTGACGGCCTCAATGCCTGTCCTGATGTTTTTCCCGAGGCACCAACCATCCGGATGTTTTACCTGGGTTGATGATTGCATTGGTGACCTGACTGGATGATGTTTCTCAGGTTCGATGATTACATTCATGCAACTAATAAGACTGCATTTACTCTGTTTTGAATGTCTGGGTGTTTTATACTATTTCTTACCTAATGCGGCTCATCCATCAAATATACAATCATACAGGTAGTACAGGTGGTTTTAGTGATATGTATGTTCGGACTTGATGAGGAACAAGGTACGATCGCTAGGGATGTATGGCTGTATTTGCCTGGAGGAGCTGCTTGATTTTGTGACTTATATTTATATGTTTTCTGTCATTCTTCATGTATTAAATTCTTGTAAATCTTATACTTGTTAAATTCAGAAACATCGGTTTGTATAAGTCATTATGGGCAGCTTCTTGAATATTTGAATGATAACGAAATTTCCTTTATGTCGATTTGTCCACACTATGATCATTTTCTTACTCTGATGAAGGAAAAAAAATGTATGCTCGAATTTGACCACCTTTTAAGGTTAACACTCGGGTTTTTGGGACACGGGTCATATACTCGGGTCCTGAAAAGTTAGGGCGTTACATCATCGATTAAGCCCCTACCGCCCTCAAATGAATGGTGGGGTCGAAGTTGCAAATAAGATTATCATCCAAATACTGGAGAAAATAGTCATGACATATTGCAACTAGTCAGAAATGCTCACATACGCACTTTGGGCTTATCGGACGTCTGTACAGTCTGCTACAGGCACAACTCCTTACGAACTCGCATACAGAATGGAAGCAGTATTGCCAATTGAAATCGAAATCTCATCACTCTGAATATTATTGGAAAGCGAAGTCAAGGAAGGCGAGTGGCAACAAGCAAGATACAATCAACTGTACCTAGTAGATGAAAAGCGCATGTGCGTGCTTAGACACTCACAATGCTATCAAAGGAGGATCACACGGGCCAATAACAAGAGGGTCCGAAAGAGGAGCTTCAAAGTCGGTGACATGATCATGAAATGCATCCTACCGCCACACTTTCCAAACCCCAGAGGAAAGTTTAAACCTTTGTGGGATAGACCGCTGATCATTCGGGAAGTACTCCTAGGAGGCGCCCTTCAGCTCACTAATCTGAGAGGAGAGGATCTTTCTGAGTTCATCAACACTGACAACATGAAAATCTATCACGGGTAACCACACCTAACTTCATTAATGATTACAATCACAAAGTTGAGTTCAACAAAAAAAAGAGACAAAGAGAGCACTCATCATCCCTCCCAAAAAAATAAACAAATAAAAGAGAGAAACTAAAAAAGAAAGCAAAAAGGGAGAAGAAAATAAGGTCATCCAATGTTCCCGAAATAATCCGACCAAAATAAGACAGCTTACGATTGTGATCAGAGATAAGGGCATTAAAGTAACCAGTCAGCTGGCTATGAAGGAAATCTCTCCGTCTCTCATGGTACTCCCAAAAAAAAAAGTGTGCTTAAGTAAGAAAGAGCGAGCTGAAAGCCCAAAAGGGTGGCTCATGTAAAAATAGTGGGCATGTAGCAGACTTGGGGAAAACCTAAAACCCACCAAGGATTTTTTTAAAAAAAACACAAGCTGCCAAGGGGCAGGCAAGAGCAAAAACCCAAGACGTGAAAATTCGAAAGGACACTACGAGAAAAAATGATGGGAAAGCCAGTCGTAGTGAAAACCTGAAAAGACGCTACAAGCATAAAATGGCAAGAAAAAAAAGTGCAAGTACAGAGGAAGCCAAGGCAATGAACAAAGCGAAGAGATGCAAGGAAAAATAAACTCCTGATCAATATTCTGTCAGACTCTACCTAAGTCCATAGGACATGATCCTAATACGCACTATTCTCAGGGAACCGAGATCCCTAGTACACAACTCAGACTACCGAACTGAATGTAGGTCAAGCCCAATATTCTGATCCCAATCACCTAAAGCACAAATTCAAACACAACCAAACACTAACAAGCTGTGGCACAAATAAAAAATTTCATTCCTTTCTAAAACTTTTGTTTACATGTACACTGTTTCTTTTCTTTTACAAAATAAAACAAAACAAACAAAAAAAATATAATATATATACAAGGTAGCAGCTAACAGAGTCAGAAACTGCCAAGTAAGCCTTCATCCCATTCCTCATACATCTACAACCGCTACCTAAATTTGTCCACTTCCATGCGCAAGTAGAAGACTTCATCCCTCTCCAAACAGTGCGACGTGATCATACTCTCATCAAATCGTCGCCCCATATCTAGACGACGGGCCATATCCTCGCAAGCATGACAGAGCACTGAAAGCTCGAATATAAGGTGGTCGTGCATGGTTAGCAGAAATAATGGGTCAATGAAGGGTCTCTCCTCGAAAGCCTCAAAGGAGTCATCAACCCCTGAGGAAGATGAAATAGAGTCCTTAAAAATGTCTTGAAGCGACTGCTCTGCCACCCATCACTGATATGGGATCGTCACCAGGGGAGGAGCCCAGGACTCAAACTCCAAAGCCGCCACATCTAAGCAGCCCTGCCACGAAGACCAAACTCATTGACAAAGAGCTGGCATGCGTAAAGGAAGGGGAGCATGCCCGAATCCCGATAAAGCAAAATCAGGGATGTCCTGGCAGAAGCCAAACCGCCGAAGGAACCACACTGGATGATAAGAGCAGTACCCTCGGAAGCCTAACAGTAGCAGAGGAGTAAGAACCACATTGTAGATCAACAGCACACGGCAGAGCCTCCCAACTGACTTCCCATCTGTGGAGCTGAGAGAACATGCAACGATAAAGGGACTCCGTAGCCTCAGCACCTAAAGGGAGTCCATCCAACAGTAAAGACAGCATGTCGACGCAAAGGGAATTCGGCCATGAGAGGAGAGGAGTCATGTACAAATGCTCCCACAACCATATCTAAGAGATGCAGGACCGTACAGGAGAGATGTGCAAAAGAAAGAGTGAAAAAGAAAAAGGGATGGAGTAGAAGGTACCTGAAGGAATGAACAGCATCCCCTAAGCATGTAGGTTTGTCCGAGTGAACACTCGAACAAACCCAAGAAGAGCACCGCCAGCACAACTGAGACAATGCTCCGACGAGCTAGGACACAATGGAAGGTGTCAAACGAAACTGCCAAAGATGACCACCGCCATCTTGAAAAGAGCAGCTCAGCCAGAACACAGAATATAAGTGCATTCAAGCACCAGAGCCAGCGGTCCGAACCCTCACCTCCTCGAGCAATCAAACATTGACCCTATAAAAGCTTGAGGGAGAACTCATCAGCTCTGTCATCGACCATGGGAAAAATAGCCGAGAACCCAAACCACGACTCCAAGTCTAAAGGACGAACCAGTAGAGATGAAGGGATGTACAACTCCTGAGAGAGGAGTCCAGATAAGCAGGCAAACTCCTCTAAACACAGACCTAGCTCCAGGTCATTGAATGAGAACAAGTTCAACGTTGGGACCCAATCATAAGACGTAGTGCTCAACAGCCGCCAATCTAGGCAAACTTAGTGAAAGTGAAGGACCTCCTTCTAGCCTAAAGAATCCAACTTGAAAATCTCAGAAGCTGTCAGATTCTCTATCCTGGCACATAGTCTCTCAAAACAAGTATTGTGTGGTTGTAGGCGACGAGTACAAACCGGCACACCCTCAACAACTTGGAGGCCCAAATCAGCTGGCGAGTAGTCAAAATGGGCATACCCTCATCTTGAAGATCAATCTCATGATGCCAAAAGAAGCCTGACTCTCCCATGGCCTCGCGAAGCGTGTCCTGAAAGGCGGTGATAGGTGGACCAGAACCATGATTACCATCACATCAGGAGCTGTTTGAAAAGTATATGACCCAAGAGTCATGACACTTGGGCCACTCCAATAGCTAACAGAACTATCACCTTAATCCCCAGCAATAGCTGCACCTCCCATCACTGCCTCGTAATCCGTACCAAATATCTGGCCCAAGCCATCGACAGAGGGGCCATCACCCACCCGATCAAAACCACTCGTCAAGCTCAGAACATCAAGGTGGGGCACACCATCCATCCGCCCCATCCAAACCATCCAAAATGATCAGATCATTATCCCCACCATCCAAACCCATGCCATCAACCATGATAAGATCCGGTCCATCCATCATTATCATAGAACCATCCACACCACTTAATGGCACATCCATGCCTAAGCCTCCAAACGATAGCCCATCAAATGGCCCACCAAGCACGGGACCATCCAAACCGTCAAGACCTTCCTCCAACATCACATCTCCACCTATCCCACCATTAATGATAGTAGGAGCCACACCATGAATGGCTTTCACTTCCTCAAGTGGCCCTACTAACTCACCATAACTACCCACCAATCGACCATCAAAACCAATAAATGGGCTCCCACCCACCATGCCATCATGAGCCAATAAAGGAGACACACCACTCACTTCAAAAAGATTCACCATCTCATCATTGTGGGATCCACCAACATGATCTTCAAGGTCAGCCATGGAGTAAAAGACAAAGGAGAAGAGGACAAAGGGAAGAAGAAGACAGAGGAGACAAAAAGTAAAAGAAGGGGACAAAAGAGATGATCCAAGTGATCGGAGCAAAAAGCGAATAACAGAGGGAGCAACTGTGGATGAACAAAGAAGAGTGGACTTACTATAACAAAAGATGAGCAGCAGTACTATGAGTACCGCCTGCATGCTCTTTCTGCACCAACAACATGACAGAGCTAGAACCCAGGGTAAATGTCAATCGGCGGTAGTCAGACTACCGCCCGTGGTAGTCCAACTACCGCCCACCCAGATCTCTCACAAATCGAAAATGTGGTCCACCTAGGGGACCGGAGGGGTCCAAATCACCAACCATCAACATGATCAGATTAACAAAAGGGCTCGAAAAGAAATATCAGGCAAATAAAATCTGATATATACAGAAGATTGTACAATAGATGATACACAAAAAAGAATTATATAAAAAACACTACTCATCAGGTACATAATCATCTGTATCTTTTGGATGAACTTCAAGCCCCAAAAGGCCTCCCCTGGCAAAGCGCACACTGCCACCTAGAGCATAAGCATTCTGAAGGATCGGGCTGATGTCTTTGAAAAAGATCTAAAGCATTGAAGGGTGGCTCTCATGGCACCAAAATCGAGGTTCCACACGTGCGAGGGCCTATAAATATCCCCTCCCCTCCTTCATTTGGACAGATCGAAGATTTTTGAGAGGAAGCGGAGTAAGGAGGAAGATCGAAGGTAAGAGAGAGCGCAATGGTGGTTTGTGCGGGTCCGCGTAACCAACATCCATTGCACGGGACCGCGCAACCAGACTGCCCTACAGTCTATGAAGATAAAGGGCTATTATGCTGCCGAAATGGTTGAAGTCTTCAAGTTCCTTTTGCGCAAGTTTAAAGGAGAATCATCAGCAGATGATCATATTCCTCCCAAGAACTAAGGATGACTGAAATCACTGACAAAAGGCTGCCGGATTTAATATTTGACTATGACAGTTGAACTTATAATAATTCCTTTATTTTGAGTAATCTATCTTAGAATCAAAGGACACTAGAAGGATGTAAATGAACTCAACATTAATAAAGTATGATGATCGTTTTAAATACCTTTTCTTTGTTATGTTTAAATAAGATAATTTCTCAAATCAAATGCATTTGTTTTCTTGTCAAAACGTAGTTTTTTCTTCCTAATAAAAATTTTATCCTCAAAATTTAAATTACGACGCAACTAAACAGAGCTCACAAAGGTAGGAAAATCATATCACTATATATATAATTTGAAATACTAAAAACAATCAAACATCGAAGAGATGGAGATAACGCTCGCGAATCTCAGCCTCTCATTCCCAAGATGCCTTATCTACACTATGATGACCCCACTAATCCTCGGATCCTGGTAAGAAACGATTGAAACTGTAATACTATGCAGCATCAAAATCTCATTAATGATTAATCTAACAAGACGGTCCTAAGGCCTGGTCGCACGAATCGTCGATGACTCCTCCTAATGCCTTAAGATCCTGCTAGGCTGTGAAAGATCTGCCCTGACCCTACTGGGGAGGTGCATGTCCCCTCTAAGGTCACCGTTATTGCTATTGCCATTGTTATGGCCTATACTGCTGCCTCGAGTGCTGTTGGGGCCTCAACGGTAGGTACTGTGGTCGCTACTCCTCTGGTAGAGGCTGTTGTGGTGCCCTCTCTTGCTGTTGCTACTGCCGAGGGTGGGGACGCTCTTTCTTGCGGTGTCCCGCCTTACCACATCTGAAGCATACACTTGAGAACTGATATAGAGGTGGTGATGGAGGTGCTACTGGTGCTCGAAAGGATGGATGGTTCCTGTGCCTCTGCGGCCACTGTAACGTCCTAGAAAAATCCGTATAAAGATCCGAGTACCGCCTTAGGCAGAAATCTCTTAGGACTAAATCCTTTAGAAATTAAATGAGAAATAACTAGCGCTAAACTAGATTACCTGGAAAATTAATACCAATCACTTTAAATACGATCTGCAAGACCTAAAACTTGTAGAATTATTAACGCTACATTACCATGAAACCAAGGATTCATCTCTAAACCTGGTTGCTCTCGGGAGCACATTGAAACTCCGTATCGGACCTAGACAGCACGTCAAAAGTCCGATAGCGACGAACTTAGACAAATATGACCACCTTGTTGGACTTGACAACCACCTTGAAAATTAAGTCCAGACAGTATCCCACAACGATTTACTTGAGTTCGGAGTGAAGTGTGTGAGAAAAGTGAATGTTTTTAGAAATTAAATACAAATTTAAGTAATCTGTGTCGTGTCGCTTGCGGGCCAATTATAAGCATTCTGACCGTCAGAATTTGACCCAAATTCACCCTCGGATCAGGAGATATGTCCCACACATGCCAATGTGCTTGTGGCCCTGATCGAGTGTTGGTGACCATTGAACTGAAATCAGACCGCCACGGTCGATCTGTAAATTCGATCGGACTAAAAACTTAGATTGACCAAGATCCAATATTAGTGAGCTTAAGTCCGACCGCATTCAGCAAAGGGACGTCCAGAAATGCTCCGTTAGATCGGAACAGACCCGATTTGGATATAACCCAAGTATACCAGGGCCCTGGGGCTGTTTCCATTAGTTCTATGCCTATATAAAGGCTTTAAACACCCTCTCTCATATTCCATACGAATTCTAAAACCCTAGCTAAGAAAAGGGAGAGAAAGAGAGAGAAAGAAAGAGTGAGTTGGTGATTCATCCTGAGATTCTTCCCAACTACACTATGTGCCAAATTCCCCAATTCATATCACTATACGGACGACACCAATTCCATACTTGCATAAGAAATCCTAATCCTAATCCGCTTTAGGGCTTTCAAATAGTTTAAGTGACGACGTAGCTAACCTACTTCGCGCTCTAGGTTGCAAATCCGCCGTTGACGAAGGCTAAACGTCTTAATCATATCCATTACGTGTTTATCGGTTTAAGGTACGGAATATATACATTTAGGTTATGATTTCAATACTTTCAATGTCAGATAATGTTTATTACTAACGTGGGTGCCATTACACATGCCAAATGCGCTATCTGTTTCGTTTTACATATATGTATAAACTATGTTGTGAATAGAGTATTTCATGTGTTTGTTGAAATGTTTGTATGCATTTGGAATCTAATGTAGTGATTGCTATGATTAATTGTCATAGGTATATGGTTGTTATGTATGTGATAACTCCTTGGCAAAAGGATTTGCCCTAATACGTAATATGGCCAACATACATGATGTATGTTGAAAAGTGTAGTCTAAGTGCTTATGAAAATGTCTGAATGAGTTAGTAGTTAGTAAAGTGTGATTTATGAGGGACTTGAGATATGAGGGAGTTGAGATACGTAATATGGCCAAATATGGTGGTATGGGACACTGTATTCGTGCCGTCGGCCTACACTGATTTGGTGACGAGCCCTTTGTAGTGACCTCGAGCATACCTTGACACTGCACGGAGGCGACGAGCCTTTTTGTAGTAACTAAGATATAACTAGGCCTGCATTGATTGGTGATGATCTCTTTACAACGACGTAGAACTGTAACCTCGTATGAGATTTACTAGGACTAACGACCCTAGAATAGATCATTGTTTGGGTATTGACATAAGGGAGGTACCTTAGCTTCCCAATCCTGCTGTATGAAAAGGAATAATAAGAACTCGGTAATCATGTACATGCACCGCACTGCATGTGCCATTTGGTATTGGGCAGAGCACTGAGGAAGTGACTAACATGCGCGACTGTAAGATGAAGATCGCAGAGGGAGTGCAGGCGAGGGCATGCATCATTCCTTCATACATTCTTACATTAATCAGAGTAATTAGGGATGTTTGATTGTATTGCTTTATCATTATTGCTTGACTGAATTGATAACATGTTAACCTTTGCTGTATAGTTCCACTGAGTTGATCACTCACTCCCACGTTCTGGGACGGTGTTTAAACACCAACCAGACTCTGTCTTAGATGCAGATGTTGATGCGTCCCGCGAGGCAGAGCCGGAGTTCGAGGATGATTCTCGTGTATGCATTATTCAGGCGGGTTCACTTAGAACGTTCTAAATCATTGGGGCTTCAGGGTTCATAATTTAATGAGGACTATTATATTTTGACATTTCTATTTTGAAACAATACTTGTAACTATTTACCTGGCAGAGCATACATATTTTGGGGACTTATACTGGTTTAAATATTCATTTCAGTCTTTCGCTTGCGTACTACAACTATCTCTGGATTATGTTTTACTGATTTGGCTTAATCTACTTCATGTTTTATGCAATAATACAGACAACATAGATCCATCATTAAAAATGTTGCATAAGTGATGTTTTGAAACTCGGGAGCTGAGTTATGCTCGACCCCCGATTTTCAAGGCATTACAAGTTGGTATCAGAGCATAATTTGAATTATACCGGACTTGGGTTATGGTCACACGATGTACGCTGACACCAATTTATTGTAGGAGGGTGTGAGAAAAATCTAGAAGCAAGTTTAGGTTTCTCCATTTCGCCAATTGGCAAATGATTACTATAAACGATTACCGAGATCGGGTTCGTACATACTCGTGATCACGCGAAGCGATCCTAACCCACTTTTAGACCATTAATCGACGTGTATAGACCATGTTTTATTCTATCCCGACCGCTTAAAAATTTGATACAATTGTATATACATCAGAAATTACCCGAAATGACTCAAAATTGAGTAGGGGACCAATCGGGGCACTTCTAGGGGGACCCAAGGTGGGACCCGTACATTTTTAGACCTAAGGGGGGGGGGGGAGGACATCGCGCCACCAGCAAGCCCTCGTCGGGATGTCCAGAGACCGGCGAAGACTGCACGTCGAAAGTCCGATAGCGATGAACTTAGACAAATATGACCGGCTTGTTCGACTTGACGACCACCTCAGAAATCAAGTCCAGATAGTATCCCACGATGATTTACTTAAGTCCGGAGCGAAGTGTGTGAGAAAAGTGAATGTTTTTAGAAATTAAATACAAATTTAAGTAATCTATGTTGTGTCACTTACAGGCCAATTATAAGCATTCTGACCGTCAGAATTTGACCCAAATTCACCCTCGGATCAGGGAATATGTCCCACACATGCTAATGTGCTTGTGGCCCTGATCGAGTGTCAGTGACCATTGAACTGAAATTGGATAGCTACGGTCGATCTATAAATTCGATCAGACTAAAAACTTAGCTTGACCAAGATCCAATATTAGTGAGCTTAAGTCCGACTGCATTCAGCAAAGGGACCTCCAGAAATGCTCCATTGGATCAGAATAGACCCTATTTGGATATAACCTAAGTATACCATGGCCCTAAGCCTGTTTCCATTAGTTCTAGGCCTATATAAGGGCTTTAAACACCCTCTCTCATATTCCATACGAATTCCAAAATCCTAGTTAAGAAAAGGGAGAGAAAGAGAGAGAGTGAGTTGGTGATTCATCTTGAGATTCTTCCCAGCTACACTACGTGCCAAATCCATAAATTTGTATCACTATACGGGTAATACCAATTCCATACTTGGGTAAGAAATCCTAACCCTAATCCGCTTTAGGGCGTTCAAATAGTTTAAGTGATAGTATAGCTAACCTACTTCGTGCTTTAGGTTGCAAATCCGTCGTTGACGAAGGCTAATCGTCTAAATCATATCCGTTACGTGTTTATCGGTTTAAGGTAAGGACTATATACATTTAGGTTATGGTTTTTAAGACTTTCAATGTCAGATAATGATTTATTACTGACGTGGGTGCCATTAGACATGCCAAATGCGCTATCTGTTTCGTTTTACCTATATGTATAAACTATGTTATGAATAGAGTATTTCATATGTTTGTTGAAATGTTTGTATGCATTTGGAATCTGATGTTGTGATTACCATGATTAATTATCATAGGTACATGGTTGTTATATATGCGACAACTCCTTCGCAAAAGGATTTGCCCTAATACGTAATATAGCCAACATACGTGATGTATGTTGAAAAGTGTGTGTAAGTGTTTATGAAAATGTCTGAATGAGTTAGTAGTTAGTAAAGTGTGATTTATGAGGGAGTTGAGATATGAATTCCAACTACCTTAACTATGTGTATGATTTCCTCCATGAACTGTATAGCCTACTTATTCATGTTTAACTGTTTGTATGATTTCTTCCATGTACTGTGTATTCATGTTTAAGTTATATTTCATAACATCCTCATATGATTATAGGATTTGACTTAAATATTCATCATTGTGATTGTACGTGGTTGGGACTATATCATAGTCCAGGTAATTGGTAACAGTTCTTGAACTGGTGGCTGAGGCTGTTTTTGCCACGCAGGATGTGTTTGACGAATCCGAGCCGTACTTGGGATGTCAACAGTGGTTAGGCCACACGGAGTGCTTATGCATTTCATGTCAATCAACTCAACGTGCGCTCATCCTAGTCGAACTTGTCAATTAACCCAATTGACACGATATATGTTCACTATATTTGGATGTTACTACTTGAATCTAAGGTACCAAACTCACCAGTGAAAACCTGTTAACCTTGGTACCTCAATCTGCTAAGACTCATGAGCTGGACATGGTGGTATGGGACACCGTGGTCGAACTGTCAGCCTACGCTGGGGCGATGAGCCTCCCCGTACTGACCAGTAAGCAACCCAGACTCATGAGCCGAATACGGTGGTATGGGACACTATATTCGTGCTGTTGACCTACACTGATTTGGTGACGAGCCATTTGTAGTGACTGCGAGCATACCTTGACAATGCATGGAGGCAACGAGCCTTTTTGTAGTAACTAAGATATAACTAGGCCTGTATTGATTGGTGACGAGCCCTTTACAGTGACCTAGAACCGTAACCTCGTATGAGATTTACTAGGACTGACGACCCTAGAATAGATCATTGTTTGGGTATTGACATGAAGGAAGTACCTTAGCTTTCCAATCCTGCTGTATGAAAAGGAATAATAAGAACTCGGTAATCATGTACATGCACTGCACTGCATGTGCCGTTTGGCGTTGGGCAGAGTACTGAGGAAGTGACTGACATACGCGACCGTTAGATGAAGATCACAGAGGGAGTGCAGGCGAGGGCATGCATCATTCCTTCATACATTCTTGCATTAATCAGAGTAATTAGGGATGTTTGATTGTATTACTTTATCATTACTGCTTGACTGAATTGATAACATGTTAACCTTTGTTATATAGTTCCACTGAGTTGATCACTCACTCCCACATTCTGGGACGGTGTTTAAACACCAACCAGACTCTGTCTTAGATGCAGATGTTGATGCGTCCCGCGAGGTAGAGCCGGAGTTCGAGGATGACGAGGAGGCATTCTCGTGTATGCAGTATTTAGGCGGGTTCACTTAGAACTTTCTAAATCATTGGGACTACAGGGTTCATAATTTAATGAGGACTATTATATTTTGACATTTCTATTTTGAAACAATACTTGTAACTATTTACCTGGCAGAGCATATATATTTTGGGGACTTATACTGGTTTATATATTCATTTCAGTCTTCCGCTTGCATACTACAACTGTCCCTGGATTATGTTTTACTAATTTGTCTTAATCTACTTCATGTTTTATGCAATAATACAGACAACATACATCCATCATTAAAAATGTTACATATGTGATGTTTTGGAACTCTGGAGCTGAGTTGTGCACGACCCCCGATTTTCAGGATGTTACAGCCACCGCTGCTGCTGCAGGAGTATATCAGAGGGGGACTTTCTCTTCTAGTTTCCTCTCTGAAGAATGGTGGTTATCGCTTGCAACATTCGTTACAGCTGGTCCGCACTCACCGATTCGGTAGGAGCCACACTCGACTCAGATGGGGGAGTAGGAGTCTTTCAGGTCGCTCTCTTAGGCACCATGTCGTATAGAAAGGAACAAGGGACCTCTCAACCTTCTCGAATGCACACATGTTAGGGAGCTATATTAGAAAGTTTCGAGGTTATTCGAACTCGAGGACCTAATCATTCTATGTTCACAACAATCACATGATGAAGGGTGGCTATCAGCAGACATGTGATGTTATCCTTAGATATTCCAAAGTTATGCTCTGATACCAACTTCTATCATGCTCCAAACTCAGAAATCGGGCTTACAAAATTTCTGATCACCAAATTCGGTGCTGACAGCCTCTGTAGTATCTCATTTTCGGCTCCCAGCACTCATACGCCAGATTCAGTTCTTGGAATCCTACAAGGAGAATTTTCAATGAATTTTTTTTACAAAGAATCATAACCATAAGTATACCCAATTCACAAGAACAACGTCATCACCACATATCTACTAATATAAATATTAGAATATAATGTTGAAAGGGAAATACATAAATAACAAAATCTCCAAAATGATCTTCCACAAGCTCCTGCCTCAACGCTACTACGACCTAACGTCACCTACACGCAACAGTCGTGCATAAGCTTACTAAGAAGCTTAGAGAGTGATACGTGTGTGCGCAATACATGTGTCAAGCACACAAATATCAGAGTAAGTGGAAATACGAGCAAGTCCATGAATACTGTCAACCATAACAAGGCTATGTGATGCAAGACATAATATGCTAAATGTCATATGCTGAGGATGCAATGTAATGTGCAAATCCTGACAAGTTCACGAATATCATCAACCTTATCTAGGTCATGTAATGCATAAACATAGTAAACCAAATGTCATATATAAAGGATGCAATGCAAAAGAAATGATAAAGCTGGAGTGTGTAGGCGAGATAATAGTACGTGTATCGTAAGTTGTTGGGTTTATCACAAGGGCCTTCTGTCCAAACCAGTCATACACCTAAATTTAGATAGTTAGACTCAATGTGAAAAACTCCTGATCTCAGGTTGGTTGCGCGCTCAACCAAAATCCTGGCCATTACGAAGGTACACATAAGGATTTGGTTGCACACCACTAGCCTGAGTGGATAGTGAATGAATGAGTCAAGTGCTGAGTATGCAACTCCTGCTCAGTAAGTTATGACTGCCACAGTGCTTCCGATTTGGGATAAAGTTTTACCTCATTGTATGCACAGTAGGTTTCCAGCACAATAGCCTGTCAACTACTGGTAGCTAGCCTAGGCCCTTAGGCCCCGCTCATGTGTGCAACAATGATGGGGCGCCACAATATCAGTACCATATATCTCTGGGATGTCACTGGGGTCTAGTACACTCCACACTGGCTGCCGCCTCCCTGGCTGAGCAACCACTAAAAGGAAAAGATCTCACTATCCGCTTAACCAGTAGTTTGTCAATACCTACCCAGCTTGTCAATAGTGGACCTATTTACAAGCTGGTCATACTCAGCCTAACTTATATCCCCCTCACTCGGACAGATAAGGCCACACCCCCTTCCAACCGACCACGACATAGTGAGAGATGCAGTCTACTCATATTCGGCACTCGGGCGCTCATGTATCGACTCGATCTAGACATTGGAGCATCCCCTGCACACGGTGGTTTAGGAATTTTCACCCACGAACATCCAAAATGCCCATATGGTGAGATCTAAACATTTTTGGTCTCCCATCTGGTTATCCACGATATGCCTATGAAGGCCACAACCCTTGTGTCGTTAGGGCGTACATTGATCACATAACACAAAATGTGAGATGTATGAGTGATACCATCCAGTCATGCATCAACCTGCGCGTACCGTGCGATTATGTGGGGAAACTCCGTCTTGCAAGGAGTCCCCTAAATAACTCAGCCCAACGACAATGTTATGATCAAACATTCCTTACAATAAGCATACAAATGATGAGTATGAACATGTATCATGATGTAATACTAAGCATGTTCTTAGTATTTCTTACTAGATTAAGTACGTTAGCATGATTATCAGATATAGCAGGCGATGATCGGCCTTAACCAGTATGTCACTTACAAGAATAGTGGTTGAACGATATGTCCTACTAGACATATAGAAGTCTATATGGAATGGTCCATGTTAGACTATCATAACCTACTCAAGGTACTAGCATAACATATATCCTAAGGTGGGGCTCACTAAAAGGATGGTGGATCTAACCCATGTGTCAAGGTAGTCTTCACACAATGGATATATCAAATCTGATACCACATATTCTTCCATTTACGGTAAGGGGTGATGATGTACTCTGCTCCAGATAGCGAAGGCCTAGATAACACACTAATGTCAAGGGTGGACCTCACACTCATCTTAATAAGGAGATGGACGGTGTGGATAAAATGTACATGTTACGAGGTCCTAAAAAATGGGGTACAAAGGTAGGATACATTTCTTATGGTGAGTCAAGTGGGTATATACAATGAGGTGAGTTCACAGGGTGAGATAAAAGGGTGAACAATTGGGCTTCCTCAATCTCTTATCATGAATAAACTGGGCTTCTCTATGGGGTTCGATACATACACAAAGTGGGCTTAGTAGAGTTCATACATCTAGGACGATGTGTCTTTTTAAGCGAATTGGGTAGCTCACTTAACACCTAAGTGGGCCTTAGGTATGGTCACTAAAATTGGGCTGAACATGTATCTAGGTGTGACACATTGCTATGGAAGGCCCGGTATGAACATAATGTGGGCTCCAAGGTTTAGACAATCCTACAGGGCATGGTGGGAAGCACCATTATCAATAGGGGCCCAATGGTATGGGTTAGCCCAATGGGTATTATTAACATCGGTGGGGACCGAATGGTTTGGGTTATCCTAATAAGGTAACTGTGGAAATGGGCTTGACAATGGACCCTAGGGAAGTTTACAATGGTGGACATTTAACCACTATTGTTTCCTAAAGTGCGGTCCATTTGGAATTGGAATCAGAATCACAATCAGGCCCTTGGCCTTCCAAATATCTAGAAAGATGGATGGTCTACGTGTGTATCACATACATCATGGTGGGCCTGCACGAGGTGGCCCATATAAATGAACGGGTATTGTGCATACAACACACACATCATGGTGGGTCTCATACATCACAATGGGCCTTATACAATCACAAGGGGCCTCATACAATCATAATGGGCCTCACACATAATGGGCCTCATCCTAATGTAGATGGGCCCCATATATATAATAAGTGAGCCGCATGCATCACAGTGGGCT
This sequence comes from Magnolia kwangsiensis, assembly GCA_037074715.1. Lineage (NCBI taxonomy): Eukaryota > Viridiplantae > Streptophyta > Magnoliopsida > Magnoliales > Magnoliaceae > Magnolia > Magnolia kwangsiensis. Next base: position 45,823,845 of record CM073586.1, on the reverse strand, counting down.
TGATGAAGCAATGGGACCCCATGGACCTAGCCAAATAGATGAATAGTGTGTATATAATACGTACTTCATGGTGGCCTCACACATCACAATTGGGCCTCACACATACATTGGGCCTTACACATACAATGGGCCTCACACACGGGCCTCATACATCACAATGGGCCTCATCACATGGGCTTATACATCACCATGGGCCTCACACACGGGCCTCTTATATCACAATGGGCCTCATCACATAGGCCTCACACATCATAATAGGCCTCATCATATGGGCCTCATACATCACAATGGGCCTCATCACATCACAATGGGCCTCATCACATCACAATGTCTACCATTGTAATGGGCCTCATTTATATAATGGGCCTCACACATGGGCCTCATACATGGCCACAATGGGCCTCACATACATCAAATGGGCCCTGCACATACAGCAGGAGGTCCAATACATTGGCAAGTGGGCCTCACGGTGGGCCTACAAGATGGACCCCACCAAATGGACAGTGGAGATATAATACATACATTGGGTGGACCAGCTGGTGGGCGGCCAGCCCACCAATGCCCTGGCCCATATGGGCATCGAATAAATGGACGGCCTGGATGAAAACAAATCATAGTGGGTCCCACCACACATGCAACACGTGCAGGGTGGGTCTCACCGTCTAGAAACATTGGACGATGTGGATGAAACACGTACATCATGGTGGATCCCACCGTCCAAAAATGCTGGACAGTGAGGATACGATACATATCATCAAGGTGGATCCGACCGTCCACGTGGCTAGACTGTGTGGATAAAACACTTACGTCAGGTGGGTTCCCACCATCCCTCGCTGGACGGTGTGGAGTAAACAGATACATCAGGTGGGTCACACCTTCCATGTTGGACGGTGTAGATAGAATACATGCATCAATGGTCCCACGTTCCACGCTTGGACGGTGGAGACAAAACACATATATCACGATGGATCCCACCATCCCAAGTTGGACGATGAGAATATCCAACACATTCATCAAGGTGGGTCCACGTGGATGTTGCCCACCCGATCCAAATCAAGTTGATATTTATCTTTTCTTTTATCCTAGGCCTGTCCAGTACGAACAGCCAGGATTTACAACACATACTTGATGGTGGGTCCCATGTGTTAGAGATACAACACACCAAGTGGCCCTGCAACTGCTGGAAGACGGTCCAGCAGTGCCCCCACTAGTGGATGGTGCGAATGTAATGCATACCTCAAGGTGGGGTCCACATGGGTGGGCCACCCCATCACTTAAATCAAACTGATATTTGTGTTCTCCCTCCAAACCGGCTGCCTAAAATGGCCAGCAAGGTGGATTGTCGGACAGTGGTAGTGAGATGGGCCCCGGTTTGGATGGTAGGGACGTCCCGCACTTAGGCCAGCGTGGGTAAAATTAATATATCAAGGTGGTCCACAACAGGAGAGAGAGAGAGAGAGAGAGAGAGAGAGAGAGAGAAATGTGTGGTGATGGAGGGAGCCCCGCCGCTATGAGCTCCTTTCTATGATACAATGCATACATCAAGATGGGTCTCAAGATTGTGTGGGCCCTCTCATCAACAAATCAAGATGGGGATGTCATCCCCATCACAAATCAAGGGTCTAGATGACTCCGTACATTTTGATCATCAAATAAACATCATGGTGGGGTCCATGGAGAATGGCCTCATCATGGATAAAACATATGAATCATGGGGAGCCATTGACCACACCTTGGGTCCCAAATAGGATCCATACCATCAATCGGTAGGTCTCACTTGGCCCATCATCAAAATCACAATCTTGTCCTATAAACCCCACCTATGATCCTCTTCTCTAGCTCCTTGGAATCCTTAGCTCCTAAGCTCTCTTTGATGGAGGATGATGAAGATTAAAGGGTTGGAAGATGAGATTTGGGGGTAGAAAAGTGGGCCTTGATCTTGGGTTCTTTCTCTCCTTAGAATTTTCTCTCTTGGTTGCTTGGGATTTGGGTAGAAAAATGGGATGAGATGGAGTGAAGGATGGGAGAGAGGGATGGTGTTGTGTAAGAAGGATGGGATGAGAGGGATGGATGGTGTAAGAGGAGTGACATGAGAGGCATGGGTTGTGTTGACTTTTGGGGGCATGAGGTGGCATGGGGTATAAGTTGCCTTATATTGTTGGTAAGAGAGAGATGAACTAGGTATGGGTTGTACTTGACTTGTACTTGATTGATTAATGCAATAGATTGGGTAGAGATTCTCTAAGAATTCGCAATGCGCGGCATTTCCTCAAAATATACGCGGGCTCACTAATCCTAGTCTGGGTATTGCATTGGTGCGCAAGACACGGCATTGTTACTGTGGCGACGGTACGGTCGTTAGGGTACAAGTCTCGGGTCGAGTCGACTCAGATCTAAGGGATACAAATTAGGGTCGCACGTAAATGTTGTCTACAGGTCGCGGATTGTCTGGATTCGACAGGGAGGATCGTAAGAGTCTAAGGAACGGTACGGACTAGGATACGAGCCTTACAGGTGGGATGATTGCAGCAGATGATTCAAAAAGAGCTTTCTTTTTTTTTCCTTTCACCATTGTGGTTTTCTATGGAGAGTTAGGAACTGCTTTGATGTCGCTTCCTACAAACAATGCCAAATTGTTGATGTAAAAATTTGGTTCACCCTCTCTGAGTTGTTGGACCTTCAAACACCTTCACAGGAAGAAGACAAAGGAGACCATCGCTAGCGTAGGGGTCCTCCGATGCTAAAGTCAGGCTAGGAATCTGGGTCTGGTAGTATCGAGGGGTCTTGGGTGAGAGATTCTTTGTACCTTTTCATGTATATGGGCCTCTTATTTATGGTATAGGTGGGCTAGAGACAGCTCTTGATCTTAGGTGTAATTTTTGCATAAGTTTTTCAACCGTTATGCGAGATTTATGGTGAAGATAAGATCAAGTGGTTGAACCTTGATAAAGTTGAGGCAAATGGTCGAGGCCGAGGTTTATATCCGACCTGACCTGCCAAGGCCGACCTTACATGAGGGTAGTAGGCCAACCTGACTCAGATGAGCTTTAAGCCTTTCCTTATCATTGGGCAGATGGCGGACCTACCAACTTGCCAACCTCTTTTCTTTGGCTATTGAGGAGCTAATTGGTCATGATTGGCACTGACCGACCTCGTGTCTCGCAAAGATGTCTGAGCTGACATCTTCTCTTTAATCAGACCATTTTTACCCATAACATGGCCCATTTCAAACTTGGAATTTCATCATTTTCGGGCAAAGTATATATTTCAATGGGCTTATTACATACTTACACTAATTAGAGACATTAAAGTTAATCTAGTAATTAAATTCAAACTCAAGTAAATACACTATACATAACTAATTTTGGTTTATAGGGGATTTTGAATTCAAAGTGTCAAACACAACAAGAGGATTTCAAATTCAGTAGGTTTCAAATCCAAGGGGTTCTGAATCCAGGGGTTCTAAATCTACCCTAGGAAACCGGCCATATTTTCCCATCATCCAGTTCAGTTTTACCCTAGCAATAAGTTGGATGTAAAATAAGCATTACCAATCTTACGGTGGGCTTTAGAAAGTTTTAACGCTAATCGTTCAATATCATTACTTCTTAGTGGTGTGGTCCACTTGATATTTGCATATGCTTCATGTTTGAACCGTTTCCTAAAACGGGCATAGATAAACCAATGGATATACAACATATCATGAAGGTGAGCGCAACGCCGGGTCCTTCCTCATGCCTCATGCAGGACTCATATAAGTTTCAGTAGGTGATCACCCATCGTGGTGAAGTGAACGCGTATTGCGTCCTACCCGCTTGTCTGCAGTGGGAAACGGGCCCAAGCTCCGAGTGGTCAGCGTGATGTATGGCCTTTATCCACACCGTCCATCCATTTATCCTTATCATTTCAAGATTTGGGTTCAAAACCGAGGCCGATCTGAGACACAGGTGGATCACACAATCGGGATTAAACTCTTACCATTGAAAACTTCTTAGCGGCTAAAGAAGTTTTGAATCGAGCCGATATTTGTGTTTTCTCTTCATCCAAGTCTACGTAACCTTATTAATAGGTTGGATGGTAAATAAACATCACAAAGGGCCCTAGGAAAATTTCAATGGTGAGAATCATCACCACCACTGCTTTCTGTGGTGCGGTCCATTTGAGCCTTGGATTTTCCTAATTTTTTGTCCCATTTCATAAAATGTCATGGAGAAGTAGATGGATGGTGTGGATAAAACCCATAAATCACAGGGGCCACTCAGTGATCCTGCCCGTTCCTGGCAGGAGACGGCGGGGGTAGGACGCAATCCGCGTTCGGTGAAGTTCCACTGCAAAATAACAACAAAGAAAAAGTGAGCTCTAACGCCCTGAGCTGCTGGCCCTTTTTATTTATTTATTTATTTATTTTATTTTAACACACGCGCACACACCCCCACACACTACTCGAACCATTGACCCGGTGTTGAAACTCCAACGAGTCTACCACCCGGGTAAGAGTAAGGACCCCACTGAGCTGCTAGCCTGTAAACGCTAAACCCGCGCCGCCGGGCACCATGACATCTGTGTTTTATCCATGTCATACATTCATTTTGACGGATCATTCTAGGGCATGAGCCCTAAATGATGCAGTTCCAAATCTAATGTGGACCGCATTGTAGGAAATAGCGGTGAATAAATGTCCACCGTTAAAACCTTTCTAGGCCCAGTGTAATATTTATTGCAATCCAAACTATCGAGTAGGTTACACACAACTGGATGAAGGGAAAACAAAAATGTCAACTCCATCCAAAATTTGTGTGGCCCGTGAGTTGTTTACGGTGGGCGTTCAATCACATTTGCTTAGTATGATACAATCTATCATTTGTTTAGATTCTTGGCTGGTGCACTAAAATAAGCTGTCAAAATAGATGGACCATCTGAATAAAATCATACATCATGTAGAGCCAGCAGAGCTTTTTTATAGCACCAACACATGTGGAGGGTATTTGTTAGCGCATGTGTATGGAAATGAGGTGGATCCAAAGCTCAAGTTAACTACACCACATAAAATAGTAGGCATGGATTGCCTACCATTAGAAACTTATTAAGGCCATGAAAGTCTTGGATAAAGCTAAAATATGTGTTTTCCCTTCATTCAGGTCAATGTGACCTTATAAAAAGGTTGGATGGCAAATAAACATCATACTAGCTCTTAGGAAGGTGGGTGGGCATCACCGTATGTCTTATTCTAAGGCCCATCCCCTAAAATTGATCTCAAAAACAGATGGACGGTATAAATATAACGTATACATAATAGTGCCACCCACGGAACTTGATGACGTCAACACACCCCAAGGTGTATGGTGCATGGCACACCACGCAATCCACTTCCAATGGGGAGGTGGGGGTCACTACGAAATTATAGTAAGCCTTTCAATGGATTGGATCAACCCGACAATCCAATCCGATCTATCTATTTATAGTAGGTCTAGACCACCATATAGATCTGACGGGGAATGTCTAGATCTTAAGATGTCGATATGTTTATAATCAGATTGATTCCCTTGATCCAATCTTGTTAAGACTTGATCTAATTATTCCAATAAATATTTCAATTTTAATCATCCGTCTAAAATAAATCTAAAAGCGAAAAATCTTAAGTCATTCCTATCACGCCTCAAACTCAGGGACCAGACTCACAAAATTCTTGATTACCGAATCCGGCGTCGACAGCCTCCGTAGTACCCCATTCTCGGCTCCCAGCACCTATATACCATATTTTAATCCTAAGATACAAGGAGGATTTTCAGCATAAATCTACTTCATAAGAAGCATAACCAAGCCACAATAACAAGAACACCATCACATATCTACTAATAACAAAAAATTTTGAGTACAATGCATAAAGGGAAATACAATATCAATATCAAAGACTCCAGAAAGTTAATAGCACGCTGCTGCCTCAGTGTTGCTGTAGCGTCCCAGCGTCACCTACACACGACGATCATGTATAAGCTTATTAGAAAGCTTAAAGGGTGGTGTAAGTGTGTGTGGAAGGTATGTGCCTAGTATGTAATATTAGAGTAATGCAGAAACATGTTAACAAGTCTATGAATGCTCTCAGTCATAACACAGTTATGCTATGCAAGGCTTACATGGCCAATGTCATATGCAAGATGCAACGCAATCATACCAATCATTCTCAGGGACCACATATTAGTACAACTCATCTCTAGAATATCACCGAGATCTAATACACTCCACACTGGCTGCCGCCTCTCTAGCCACACAACTAAGAAAGTAAAAGATACCTCACTACATGCCTGGCTAGTAGTCAGCTAATATCTACCTGACTCGTCGGTAGCAGGCCCACTTATGAGCTGGTCAAATGCAACCTAGCTTAAAGCTTCCTCACTCGGGTGGATAAGGTCATACCCCCTTCCGACCAACCATAAAATAGTGGAATACGCGGCTTACTGGTATACGGCCCTCATGCACTCATGTATCCACTCGGCCTCGACATTGGAGCAACCTCTTGGTACCATAAGGTTTATGAGACTTTTACCCAAGGACATCTTAAGTGTCCACAGTACTAGAACCAAGTATTTTCGATATCCAATTTTGTCATCCACGTTATGCCTGTGGAAGTCATAGTCTTGATATCGCTAGAGCATACAATGATCATATCACATAATGCAAGATGCATGAGTCATACTATTCAGTCATGCATCAATCCCACACGTACCGTCCGCTCATGTGGGGCAACTTCATCTTTTAGGGAGTCCGGTAATCAATCTGGCCAATGACATATGCTATGATCAATCACTTCTCATATCAAGCATACATATGATGCACATGGGCATGAATCATAAAGTCGTACAAGCATATTGTACGATGATGATGTACTCTCCTCGTATCAAGGATGAGCCTAAATGGCCTACCCATATCAAGAATAGGCCTAAAAACAGAGAATGGGCTTTCTTATCCGTCCCATCATGAAGTAAATTGGGCTGCATAAGGAGCCCAATAAGCATAAAGTGGGCCTAAGGGCTTTAGATAAGTGTACAAGGCATGGTAGTAGCATAATCCATAATGGGGGTCAACGGTTTGGGTTAGCCCACTAAGGCTAGATAGGTAATACTATGGGGACCCAATAGATGAGAATGAGCCTGACAAAGGGCCCTAGGGAGGTTCACAACATGGACATTTAACTACCATTGGCCCCTAAAGAGTGACCCATTAAGAAATCTAATTTATAACGGGCCCATGGCCCGAATACTACTTAGAAAATAAATGGGTAGCATTCACAACATATCACACATCATAGTGGGCCTCAAGAAACAACCCAAGGCCTATGCACATCAAGATGGGCTATATAAGGGGCAGCTTATGGCCCCTCCCCCCACTCCTATAAAAAAAAAAAAAAACATCATGGCTAAAGAAAACATCCAATACATGCATTATGGTGGGCCTCATGGGTAGCCCATATGCTCCAAAATAAATAGCTAAGGAATATCCAATATCCACCAATGTGGGCTTTTTAAATCAGCCCAAGACCGGACAAGTTGGATGGGCAGCAAAGATTCAATCACATACATCATATTGGGCTTACAATCAGCCCACAAGGCCCAGCACAACGGGTTGGCAGCACTAGCATATGAGAAAACACTAAGCCTGGATGTCCAGCCCATCTGGGCCTGCCTAGACGCCCAAAAATCTAGACAGCAAGGTCCTCATACAATCAGATGGTTAGTGGGTTGTACAAGGCATAAACAAGGCCCACAATCTCATAAAAACACAGGCATAGAAGGTATACAAAACACCCTCAATCTGGTGGGCCTCATAACTTCAAACAGTCAACTATATACAGCAAAATCTGGGCCCTTGCTGGACATCCAACCCATCCAAAAACAATTAATTCATGGTGGCCCATATATATCACAGTGGGCCCCACCAGATGGAAGCTTGGATAAAACTCATAAAAACAGGATGGGCCTGTTGCTGGACTACAAGTCCAGCAGCACCCCGACCAATCTGGGCATCCATAGGACTTGGACGGCTGGCTCAAATTATGCACATGGTGGGCCCCAACTTTGGACGTCCCCAACAGGGGTGGGCCACACAAAATGGAGGACGGTTGGATACAACACATCATCAAGGTGCGCCCCCCCCCCCCCCCCCCCCCCCCCCCCCGTTGGACGCTGGCCCAGCTAGGGTGTCCAGCAGGTGGGCTGCTGGCCTAGTTGTGGTTTCCAAAGATGGACAGCCTGGATGGTCTACAAGTGGCTAAGGTGGGTCGCAACAAGGTGGACCATAATGGAGGTAAGTTTGGGAATCATAAACACATACAACAGTAAATAAAAATCCTGGATATCAAGATGTTGAAATAAAATATTGCTGGAAAATGTTGTTGTCCTTGATTTGTTCACCCACTAGAGTGGGCCCAGGCCTGCCTAAACAGGGGGAAATGGGTGGATAGTGTACACCCATGAATGTACAGCAAGGTGGGGTCCACATGAGTGGACCAGCATCCCCAAAACCAAGATGGAGTTGGTGTTTTCCTGGCATGCTGGACTACTGGACAGTCCAGAAATCTGGACCGTTCAGGTCCCTTGGGCTTGATCCATGGGCATTCCATCAGGGGTGGGGCATAGAGGGTCCATCATACATTAAAGTGGGGTCCACACATTAGTGAACCACCCACAAATAGAGAGATAAACAAGCTGAAACACGTAGATCTACTCCATCCAAATGGCCAGCAAATGGGCCTAAAAGAATGGGCAGCAAGGAGTTGTTGCATATCCCAGTCCATAAGATGGTTGGACAGGGGAAAATACATTAGATAATACATGCTATGTCCTACCTTAGTGGTCCCCCACAGACCCCAAACCAAGCCTCTAGTATCATATTTCATTGCATGCCAAAATGGGCTGCAATGTGGGGCGCCCAACATCCAGAAAATGGGCAGCAAGGACGTGTTGGATGGTCTAGGCATCCTAGACGCACTAGGTGGGCCACACCATCAAGGAAAAAGGAGAGGAAAGGAGAGAGAGAGAGAGAGAGAGAGAGAGAGAGAGAGAGAGAGAGAGAGAGAAGAAGAGAGGAAAATCAGTAATGGGAGGGGACTCCGCCATTATGAGCCTCTCCAAACAAATCTAACCTTACATCAAGATCAACACATGGGTCCCATGCATGCATGGGCCATACATCTAAAATTCTGAGGTAGGGATATCATCCCTACCAAGAAATCAGGGTCTAGATGACTCATCAAATCCATGGATTTAAATAAAATATCATGATGGGGTCTATGGAGAATGGCCCCATCATGGCTCATGCATGTAAAAAGGGTAGGCCATTAGCTATACCCAAGGGGTCAAGTAGGATCTCCACCATTGATTGGTGGGTCTTACATGCCTCTAAGCAAGAAAATCAAAGATCTAAAGAAGAAAATACAAGAACTACTCCTAAGAATGACACCCACCTCAAATCTCTTCCTCCTTCCACCTTTAGGTTCTAGAGCTCCAAGAGAAAGGTTTTAATGGTTGAGATAGGTTCTTAAGGACTGGATTTGGGGGAACTAAAGCTTGAAGTGACTGGCCATGAAGGTTGCTTAAGATGTCCAAGCTCTCTCTAGCAAAGGGAGAATGAAAAGGAAAGAAGGAGAGAGAGAGAGAGAGAGAGAGAGAGAGAGGAATAGGTTAGGCTAGGAATGATTGCTCTTGGGAAGAGGTTGGCATGTTCTTATCTAGAGTAGGGTGATGTCACCCCTAGCGTGACATTATCCTAATGATAAGATTTCTAGGAAAAAGAGCTATCTGGAATGGTTAGGTCCCACACCGTGCTCTCCATGACCGGAATAAAGCACGGCCACATCTCACAATCTAAGCGTTGCATTGGCGCATGAGATGCGGTGTTGGAATCGCGGCGACGATGCGGTCGCAATGGCATAGGTCTTGGGTTGAGCCGACTTAGGTTTACAAGATGCAACTTGGGGTTGCTCGCCAATGTTATATACAGGTCATAGGTAGCCGAAATTCGACAAGGTGGATCGCGGGATCCTAAGGAATGAAATGGTACCAAAACACAGGCATGACAATTCCCTTCCATTCCTCATTTTCCTCTCTCCACAGTCAGCAGCCCATGAAAAAAATAAAATAAAAAATTTTCATATTTCAATAAATATTTCAATCTTACTCGTGCATTTAAAAACCTAAAAGCAAAAAAAAAACTCTAAGGCATTCCTTTCCCTCCCTTGTTCTCTCTCTCTCTCTCTCTCTCTCTCTCTCTCTCTCTCTCTCTCTCTCTCTCTCTCTCTCTCTCTCTCTCTCTCTCCACAGCCGACAACCCATGTAAAAAATAAAAATAAAAAACCTATTTCCCCTCTTTCCTCTCTCTCCTCTCTCTCATTCTCCCTTCTCACTTCTTCCTCTCCTCTCCTTTCCGTTCTTTTCTTTTTGTTTTATTTCTCAATATTCTTATTTCTCGTGATTTTTCTTCAACATATTAAGGATTTCTCTCTCTTCAATTGCATATATTTATCTACGATTTTTGTTTCTCAAAGAATTCATAAGTCCACAACCTAAAAAGCATTGTATTATCTTCTGTGAGTGCATGTTATTCTCGATTCTAATAGTTTTTTTTTTGTATTAGTTTGCTCTGTTTTAGTGTTTCTGATTTTATTATTATTTTTATAGAGAATGTTATTTTTTTGTACCTAAAATTATTATGCTTAACTTAAAAAATATAATGTATATTGTTCATTTACTCATTTTTGTGTTATTTCATTAATGATGCATTAGGACTGCGAGTAATTTGTTAGATCGCTATGTTTGAACCCAATAACTTATTGATGAGAATATTGTTAAGGTGTCAAGCCAATGTAATTCTCCTAGATAATGAAAATTGACATCTAAAGTATGGAATGAGTTTGCTAAACATCGATCCCCAAGTGGTGAGGAAGTGACTATTTGTAATCATTGTAAGAGAAAGTTTGTGGGGAGTAGTAATAGTAGAATTAGCCATTTGAATAATCACTTGACAAAATGTCCAAAGAAGAAGCATATGGATATTTCTCAACAATTAATATCATTGAACAAGAATATTGTATGCAAAAAGATATATTGTTTGAAGAACTTTAAATTTGATTAATAATGAAGTCGTTTAAATCTTTGTCGCATGATAATTAAGTATGAGTACCCATTTAACATGGTTTAACACTAGTATTTTAAAATATTCGTGAATAAACTTCAACTATGTTTAAATTAGTTTCCCGTAACACAAGTAGGGCCAATTTGATGCATGTTCACAAGCAAGAAAAAGAAAACTCTATGAATACTTCAATATGCTTTCTTCTAGAATTGGCCTTACTACTAAATTGTAGACATCAAACCAATAAAATATTAGGTATTATTGCATAACTTTGTATTTCATTGATGATGCAAAGGAATTACATAAGATGATTCTTGCTTTTACAGCAGTTAAAACTCTTCATGATACGAAGACTCTATGTAGAATTAATATGGATAGAGTTCTAGAGTGGAATATCGATTAAAAAAAAATTATTCACCATCATTGTAGACAATACTTCTATAAACAATGTCATTGTTAAAAGTATGAAGACTTGTCTTTTTTATCGAGGTGCTCACATTATTTGGAGAGTTGTTTCATATCCATTGTTTTGCTTATATTCTTAATTTAATTGTATAAGATAGCTTACGTGAGATATCACATATGCTCCAAAAAATACTAGAAAGTATAAAATATATTAATTCATCACCATCAAGGGAGCAAAAGTTCTAATTTGCAGTGGCTCAAGTAAAATTACTAGGGAAAAAGAGTGTACTAATGGATGTTCCAACAAAGTGAAACTCCATATATCGCATGCTTAAGGCTGCTTTGGACTTTAGAGAAGCAATTTCTCGATTGGAGTAATGTGACGTCCAATGAAAAATGAGAGATGGAAAAAGTTATAAGTGTTTTAAGATTTTCTATGAAGCTATCAATAACTTTTCGGATTTCAAATATCCAACTGATAATATGCATTTTCCCAATGTTTGTGACATTCATTTTGAATTAGATGAATAGGAGAAAAGTATTTGTAATTATGTTAAATCAATGGCAAATAAAATGAAATCAAGGTTTAATAAGTATTGGCATGAATCTAATTTAGTTTTGGCAGTGATATTAGTTCTTGATCCTTGGTTTAAAATGAGAATACTACTACTGTTAAATCTATGGTGGTAGTGTTTATTTCTACATAAGCAAAATTCAACATACAATGGTTGATCTTTTCTCAAGAGTATAAACTTGTTGACTCGGATAAATCAATAATAACTTTTTCAACCATTGGTGAAAACAATTGTAATAATATATTTTCATCATTTAGTGGTGTTTCTAATAATACTGAAGATAAATTTGGAGGATTTAATGAGTGGTATTCTCATGCACGTCCTCGCAATCAAGTTTTTTTTTTCTTTTTTTTTTTTTCAAAAATCAAAATTAGATCAGTATTTGGAAGAGCCACTATTTCATCATAACTAAGAGTTTAACATATTAAGATGATGATGAATCAATAGACCAAAGTTTTCAATACTTTCAAGAATGACCTGTGACATCCTAATGATTCCAATATCTACTATTGCATCAAATTAACATTTAGTACTGATAGTAGAGTGCTTGACAAGACCCCTACTTGCTTACTTTTATACGTTGTGGAGGCCTTATTATGTAAACATAATTGGCTGCAATATTTAAAAAAGAGTAAATAGATTTTAAATTCATTTCGTCTTAATTATTATTATTTATATAAAGTTATCTAATTACCATTTTTATGTATGTGTTAGATGTTTCTTCTCCTACCATATGTAGGAGTAAGAGCACAAATTAGAATTTCCATGGTTAGTCTCTTCAAGTTGGTAACGAAAAATATGTATGATATTTTCTTAGAGTTAATATTTGATAGAGTTTCATGACTTTGTTTTCTTTTTGTATTAGTTTAATTTTATACAATTAGTTTGACTTGATTGAGTTGATACTTGATAGATTTTCTTAAAATTTTAGATTAGTCTCGAGCTTGGCATGGGCAGATGCCGATCCATTGATAGGACTTGGATGGGTAGCTGGGAGATCCGATCCTACTCCGACCCAATGACAAATCCAACAGGACGGGTCTGAATCCATTATGCAAGTCCGATGAGACAAGTCTTGATCTTAAATGCCAATCCATTTATAATCGAATCGGTCTAAATCCACCCTAACCTAATTCGCTCCAACACGTTGACATGCCTAAATTAGAGTACCCATTCAGATAATCCAAGTTGTGGGTTCCATTCTACATCCAAGTAAGAAGGTGTGGAGCCCACAGAGATGCCAATGACAAATGCACTTCACCCATCATCCATCAATTTTGCAAGACCATGATTAGACATGATTCTAAACATCTAGCATATCCAAAACTCATGTGGGCCATACCACGCGGAACAAAGGAGACTAAACACGGAGCGTTGGAATCTTTACAGGATGATATTTGTACCTACAGTTTATCTAAAGTGATAATATCCATATGAATAGTTTGGATGGCACCTTGTTTAGGTGCGTGGATTTAGAACCCCTTGATTTGAAATCTTCATGTTGTGTTTGTCACTTGGATTTAGAATCTCTTATAATCCAAAAGTAGTTATACATGATATATCTACATTGGGTTTGAATTTAATTACTAAATCAACTTTAATATTTCTAATTAGTACAAATATGTAATATTTGACATAATAGTTATAATAAGCTCATTGAAATATATACTTTGTTGGAAAATAATGAAATTTCAACTCTCGAATAGGCCACAAGCACAAGATCACATCTGAGTGACTAACCACAATTTTTTACCATTGTTTTCAATGGCAATGTTTGGACAACACATATCATCGCATCAACATAATTATTATGATGCAATTGATAATCTGATTGTTTTAGAATATCATTGATGGGCCATGTGCCTAATAAATTAATAGTCCCGTGACACACACGCAACTTTTGGAAGGATTTTAGATGTAATCCTGGATTTCACCATGGTTTTCAAACCTTATTTTTTTATTTCAGATGTAATCCAGGCTTTCACCTTGATTTTCAAACCCCATTTTTTAAGGGATTTGAAGCCGCCAACTTTGGAAGCCCCATTTACTTTATGGTACTAACATAAGAGGTGATTTAAAATCCCCTCAAATTCCCTCAACGTGCCAATCAACCCCTAAAGTTTAACGGGAGATATTTCGGTTTCTACCCTCTCTTTTGATGTGGCCCACTTGAGTTTTGAATATACTAATTTTTACAATTAGGACCTATTTTGGTTGGATTTGTCACTGACTTCTCTGTGGGCCCCACATAGTATACAACACATGGGATGGAGGCAATCCACATCTATAAGAATATTTACAAACCACGCTGATGAAGCTATTATGGGTAGAGATGAGCCGGTTAGAAATATGAGGTCCGCTCGGACATTTGTGCATGTCGCATGGTCTGCCAGCACCAATCATAACGAAGGAGCTTCTCAATGATAAGAAAATATTATCTTGTTGTACTTTATTATACGATGCCGAACTCGACACCAAGGTCTTCTATGGCCCCATCCATGTCCGAGCTAATGTTTAGATCTCTTGGAGACTCCCATTTCACTTATATTCTATTAAGGAAGCTCGATCTCAACGCTTAGATACAACATTCAAGGGCAAGTCGACAAGTCAATAACTTACTCGAATGTTAAATGCGAAGCTTGACCACAATACATTAGAAAGCCCAAGTCAATAACTTACTATATGTTTCTTCTAATCCTGATCACTCGGAGCTTATCAAAGAGTTCTTTTCGAAGATCTTCACCGAGGATCATAAAAGATTACCTTGACATGTTCACGATAAAACTACCTTTACAATACGCACCTACCAAGTAGAAAAATAAAATTATCATTTACACTATCGTGCCTCTCAACTATAAATAGAGAATTATTCTATAAAGAAAGGTACGCAGAAAATCACATCTAAAACTCTGTTGTATTAGACCCAATTTGCCTGCTTAACTCTAGGATCTCTAGTGTTAGACGGACTATGCCCATATCTCTGCATAAACAGAGCATCACAACCAATCAATTGACGGCAATCAAATGGTTAAAAGGAATACAATGAGTCGTCTAATTCGAAGGGAAAAAACATCGTCTTCCCAGTGCGATCTTTTATGGGGCCGTGATCTGGACAGTCCAGATTCCCGCACACCCATGCCATGCCAGGGCACGGTTGATCCGGGAGACGGATTGCCTGTGACCTGAGTACAATGATAAACCCGTCCCGGTCCTGTGTGGGATCCACATATCAATGACAAATCAACTCCTTCCATATGTTTTGAAAATCTCATCAACTCCTTCTGTATGTTTTGAAAGATGAAAATAGGACAGGATTTTAAAATCAGGCAGATCCAAAACTCAGGTGGCCACACATACGAAACAGTGGGAAGAGGAACGAAACCTTCGCGGAGCAGAGCATGATGCTTATTTGTCATACAAACCATTAATAAAGTTATTAACACTCAGATAAAATGTAGAAACAAATATCATCCTGATACAAAACTTCTGTCACCCCAGGTCTTCAATCCTCACTGTTTCGTGTGATACGGCGTACATGAGTTTTGGATCTGCCTAATTTTTAGAATCCCGTCCTGTTGTGGTCTTTCAAAACAAATGGCCGGAGTGGATCTGTCATGAACATCTCTATGGGTCCCACACAGCCCCGGCCAAAGAAATATCCGAGGGGCGGGGTCACAGGCAATCCGATCCCGTTGATCCGTCACCACCCTTTCGTAAAGGGCGTAAAACTAACCCAGTAACAAATCCCAAACATTGACAGGACAAGAGTAGAAAACAAAAACAGCAGAGATTTTACAGAAGTCACATGCCTCCCAGAGCCTAAAACAAAAACCATATATAATTTCTATACTCCTTAGTACCTCCAAAACAGCAGCATAAGCACACAAAGCAAACCAACGACAAAATCAGAGGATAAATAAAGATAAAAAGAGAGAAAAAAAAGGCGTCTAGCGGTGTGGGCAGAAGGTAATGAAATAGCTACCCCCACTACATGTCACAATACTGGTAGGATCATCATACGCATAAGAATACGCCCTAGGACAGGCCGTCTTGAATATCCTGGAATACGCCGTGGGCTTGCAGGACTGCGGATTCCCGTAGATCCCGGTACAGCAATACTTGGGGGAGTTAAACGCGAAGCACGCGCTCTTACACGCGACCACCCTATTATCTCTTCCCGACCGCACCTGAAGGCCCACCGGACACATCATATTCAGATCGCTCACACAACCCGCCGAGCTGCACTTTCCCTTCCCCCTATACGGTATCACCGATATGGCCAGATTGTAGCCGTCCACTAGGCTCACGTCGTAGAAATCTTGTGGACCCAGTGTGATCTCAGCCAGCGTGGCAGGTGGGGTACCACCTAGGCCGTTGCAGTAGAGGGCCCCACCACAGTCGCCTGTGGCACAGTGGCCGCGGCCGGATGCGTCGAAGGCGCAGTCCTGGCGGCCCCAGATGCGGCCCGACCATGCTGCTGGCGCGTGCAGGGTGTAGGCTTGCTTGGGGAGGAGGCGGAAGCCGCCACGTGCGAGGATGGGCTTGCCTGCACCAGGCTGTATGCCGGGCCACACTGTGTGGGGACACTTATTGTAGACTGTGAACGTCGTTGCCGATGCTGTGGATCAGATCATAGACATTGCAATGTTAAACTTAGACCAGAGAAAATGATGGATAAGATCCGGTGATCTGGACGGTTTATCTGTTGGGCCACACCATGGATGTGCAATGATATAAAAGTAACGTCGATGGGTCGAGTTTTAACGTTTTATTCTGTGGCCTGCAATACCCCAACGGTGGGGCTAGGATCTTCCAACGCAGGAGATTTTCCAATGCAGGAGATTTTCTGGGAATGTCCCACCCAAATCAATGGTGGGCCTCATTTGTATAAGCTGTGGAAGTCCGGGCATATACTCGGAGATCAAAGAGGCGGGATTTGCAGCACGTGCGTGAGATCCGTGTAGCTCAAAAGTCACTGGCCCGAGAAATCAGGGTGGATGTACTCATAAGGTGGGCCACATTCCTGTAAGAAAAAAGACCAAAGGGTTACATTCAACATAAACGAGTGGCCCAACTGATAAGCTGCCGTGATTCCTCGGACGGGATGTCCATGGCGGTACCCATATCAAGCGCACGGGATCTCTCACACATTTGCTGCAAATGGCCTACACATTTCTCCTCTTTTGTTAAAGGAAATGAAAATAAGAGAGAGAGAGAGAGAGAGAGAGAGAGAGGAACTACCTGAGGGCATTAGGAGGGGGAGGAAAATGAAGAGAGAGAAGATCTCCATCACTTTCCCAACAAAAGAGAGTGTTTGCATGGAGTTGAGAGAAAAAAGGTCGTTTTTTCTTTTGTTTGTGTGGGAAGGGGAGCGAAGGTTAAGAGGGGTTATGTTCTCCTTTTAAAGAGGAACAGAGAGGGAAGAGGAAGATGAGAAAAATGACTGCTAGTCCGCGGGAGCACTGACTGTAACCGTTCATCTTCGAGACCGCCCACACGTTTTGGATCATCCAGTCTCTCACACATCTTGCAATCTTCCTCGCACGACAAAATGAGTGACGCATGTGTAACAATGGACTCGCTTTTATTTGCATCCAATATCAGCAAATAGGATCATCCGTTGGGCCACACTTTTCCTCGACTCGGATTAGTATGGTATTTAAAATGTACGGTTGGCCTGAGAAGCAGCTTAGATAATCCACCCGTGTGAACCATCTGAACGTGTCAAGTGAAACAAAGTGCCCTCCAGCTGGATCAGCCCTCATTCTCCGTGCAACAAATACACTTTCAACTTGGCGCCAATTGCATGTGCCCTGTGTGGGGCCCAATGCAATGCCCGTGGGATATTCATTCCCTTTCACCGGTTCAGGTGAGTTTATAATTCTAAAAATGAAGCATATTCAAGGACTCGGATTCGATAGTGATCCCTCCATTACTTGCCTCGGTAGACTTCTGAGCTGGAAAAGCTGTGTATCACCGCCACGAAGTACTTGTTTTATCCAAGCCGTCCATCTTCATTTTTTCAAAGATCATTTCAGGACATGTGCTAAAAAACTTAATGACGTAGATATTCTTTTACTGGTAAAATTGGAACTGGATTGATTAAGGAGAAGGGGTCAGCTTATTAACCTATGATCGTTGTGTGCTCAGCTAGTGTTATTCATGACCAAGGTGCTCTTCAATGGTCAGAAAGTAATAAACCACGGCCAGGAAAAGGACCTACTCCCCGGTCACCAGGAGATGAAGTCTCTCCACTTCCATCAGACGTCGAGCCCTTCTATGGTCTCATCCATTTTCAAGCTATTGCTCAGAACATTTCTTAGTAAGGTCTCCCGAGGCATAACTCCAAGTGAGGCGAGATGCCAATTTGCTACACTCGGCAAGACACTCTCCCATACAGTAGGAAGAAGATAATGGTCATACTTGATTTTGTTTATATTTTACTAAGGAAAGAAGCTTGGTCTCAATGCTCGGATGCGACTCCCAAAGGCAGGTCGACAGGTCGGCAATCTGCTCGATGCCAAGGAAAAACTCAACCACAGCTCACTTGAGAATCAATGTCAATAGGCCACCATTTGGAACGACCCTATAGGCCACGTTAAACTCACAATCTCGGCCTCCTACCATGCGCTTCTACTGATTCTGACTTGGTTCCGACTTTACCTACCCGAGATTCTAGCTGAGGATCTCAGAAGACGACCGCAACACGGATTTGCCTGAGGATCTTAGGAGATACTTGTGACATATTCGGGATACGAATCCTTCTATAATACGCCCCTATTAAATATGAAAATTGTCTTCTACATCATTGCCCCTCCTTAACTATAAATAAGAGCATTCCTAATGGTGAAATGTATGCACAATCAAACTCAGAAAAACAGAAGATCCAAAACCTTGCGTTCTACTATACCTAGCTTGTTTATCTGACTTTGGTATCAGAGGGTCCCTTACTGCAGCCAAGGTCTTCATCTTTGCCTTCTCTTACAAGTGTTAAGTGGTCGAAGGAGGATATCCATATTTTTACATCAACAGTTTGGCATCGTTTGTGGGAACAACATCGAAAGATGTTCTCATCACCTACAATGCTATAAAAATGGCGCAAGGGAGAAAGAAGGCTCAAACCATCACTATTGCACCCGATCCTTGGTTGGGAGAATAATCGCAAACCATCAGGACTCAACCTCCTAACTTTAGGCTGATTCCACACCCACGAGTCCAGTACAATGGTCCTGAAATCGGGGAGGTTAGCTTGTTTCTTTGGAGCACTAGGTTGAAGCACTGATCAGTAACATTGATAAAATAAAACAGATGCTGGAGCGGCAGAATCCTCCTCCCAACGAGGGGTTGAGGAGGCTGACACTCGGACAGCCACTGAAGTCTCCATGCCGTCCTGAGCACCTGTCGACTTTCAGAGGAAAAAACAGGCTCGGGAGGTGTTGAATTGTAAACCCTCTCATGCCTTCGGGACTGCCACATTGGCTACCTCTAACTTATGCCATGCATTGGAGAAGAAGAGGCATGATAAGGCTCTCGAGGCGGTAGTTGATAACGAGTACCCCTGGGAAGCTGAACTCAACGAATCCACAAGGAATGGAGAATACGGTCTAGAATTAATCTAAGCCTAACTTGGTTTGTCTGGATTTTTAATCCAGCAATTTAGAAAAAAGGTTTTTGAAATAATAAAGATAAAAAGACTAAGGATATGAATCTGCCTATCATAATCTCAATATTCAATCTAGTTGATTCAAAGATAACTCAATTGAAATCGAAGTCCTCTATCTAATCAGATGATGGGACAGTTAAAACAGAATCTAAACTTTCCATTAATTTGGTTCTCAAATATCCATCTAATTGCAATGATGGTAAGGAATTCAATCATCTTACCATGCATAGGAAGCGATGGTGAACAACGACTTCTACACATCACACAATTCCAAAGTCAATAAGATCATATCAAAAGCCTTCACAACATCTAATATAATTTTAGTCACAATAAATCATAGAAAATTGAAAATATATCTTAATTTAAACCAAAACTTGATGGAAGTTCAATATATACTTGAATCAAAGTAAACTAAACATAAAAAAAAATTATAGGTTTCATCCCTTAACCTTAGCTAGGAGATTAGCCTAAGAAGACTAACTTCCTATAAGAAAAATAAAAAGATCTACTAGAACCCATGAAGAAATTGAATTAGAAGAACGTTGTTGGCACTCCACCTACGCATTCTCTCCATTTTTAAACCCTAGAAGATGATTTGGAGTATCCTAAGGACTTCCATTTATAGTTGTGGAACTCTAACTTTCGTATTGATTTGGAAAAATTCACAAACTGCCTCAAATTTACGCACTCCGCGTAAGCTCCTCATAATTCCTTCGATGTCATCGAACGCAAGTCAAATTCGAAAGTCGTGCCTTTTCACATTGTGTAACTTTTCATGTCATTGAACCTTCTTTCGATGTCATTGAACAGTCCTTTGATGTCATCAAAGGGTGTTCGATCAATCGAGAATGTGTCTAAAGTGTTCCAGCGAGTTGCTCCGAAAATCTTCAAAAATCTCGATGTCATCGAAATGCTTTCGATCTCATCGAACTAGTCTTCGAGAAATCGAACTGGGCTTCGATATCATCGAGAAATCGAACTGGGCTTCGATATCATCGAGAAATGCATTCAATTTGTCCACTAACCAAACTCAATTTTCATGTAATGCTTCGATGTCATCAACCAGTGGTCAATGTCATCGAATACTGGCTTCGATATCATCGATCAATGGTCGATTACATAAACAGTGAATATAACGCCCTGAAAATTAGGACGTAAGCGGAAGACTGTGATAGATATATAAAACATATAAGTGGTAAGTCCCCAGAGTATCAACATGTCGCCGGGTTAAATAATTACATGTATAGTTCCAAAATAAACAAAATAATGAAGTGTAATGTCCTCTAATTCATGTCCCTATAGCCCCGGTGATGCAACTCCAGGTCTACATACACCAGCCAGAGAGTTGCATGTAGGAGAACTCCTCGTCATCATAAAAGTCAGGCTCCGCCCCATAAGAATTGTCGTCATCTGAAACTAAAACAGGGTCTGGTTGGTGTTTTAAAACATCATCTCAGAGTGTGGGAGTGAGTGATCAACTCAGTGGAGCTATAAGACAAAGGTAAATATGTTATCAATTCAGTCAAGTAATAATGATCAAGCAATACAATAGGCATTCCTAAGTACTCTGATTAATACAAGGATGATATGTATTAATGATGCATGCCCTCTCCTACACTCCCTCTGCAACATCATCTCATGATCGTGGTATGCACTCCTTCCTCTGTGCTTAACTCCAACGCTAAAGGCACATGCAAATGCGGTGCATGTGCGTGATTAGCTAAGTTCTTAATTAAACTCATTCATACAATAAGTTTGGGAAGCTAAGGTACCTCCCTTTATATCATTGACCGAAACAATGATCCATTTAAGGTCGTCAATCTTAGTTAATCACATATGATAGGTAAGTTTGAGAGTTATACTCTAGGTCGCTATGAGAGGCTCGTCACCGTCAGCGTAGGCCTATTTTTGTACTGGAGGTCACTACCACCAACGCCTTACGAACTGACAGTATATTTTCGAAGGCTCGTCACCAACCCGACTAGGGACCATAGCCAGGCTACACTGGGGTATGCTTATTTCATACTTGAGGTCACTTTACTAACGTCCTACCAACTGACAGTCTATTTTAGAAGGCTCATCACCAACCCGACTGGGGACCACAGCCAGGCCGCGCCAGTGTAGGTCGACAGCTCGAATACAATGTCTCATACCACCGTATTCGGCTCACGAGTTTTGGGTGGCTCACTCGTCACTACGAGGAAGCTCGTCGCCCCAGCATAGGCCGACAACTCGACCACAGTGTCTCATACCACCATGCCTAGCTCATGAGTCTTAACAGATAGTGGTATCATGGTTGATACGGGTCTTTACATTGGTAAGGGGTACCTTAAGTTCAGACAGTAGTGTTCATACATGATAAACACAAAATAAGTCAATCGGTTTATTAGACAAGTTCGACTAGTACGATCGTACGCTAAATTAATCGATAAGGTACCGCTATGGACGATCAGCTTACGACACCGATTCACCGAACACATCAATTATGGCGAGACTAATTCGGCTACTCAAACAGGAATTGTTACCGATTACCTGGACTACGTAGTAGTCCCAATCATATTCAAATGTAGCATATGGAGACATGTGATAATCATATAGGTATTTAACAAACATTCCCAACACGAATCTCATTCGAGCATTTAATCGAACACATTACACATATTGCCATATATTGCATTTCATCCATAAATTGCATAATCAAAATTTAAGTTAAATGAGGGAATCTATACATAAAGATAAGGTAGTTGAGAATTCTATCTCAACACCCTTATTAAATATAGTTCATCAAACAATATCTCATTCAGACATTTTATCAATCACATATAACATGTTATTATATATATGCATTTTATACATAAACCACGTAGTTGAAATTAAGATTACATGGAAGAAATTATATATCTAGGGAAGGTACTTGAGAATCCTATCTCAACGCCCTAAATAAATACAATTCATTGGACCATTTCTCATTCAAACATTTCATCAAACACTTAGTCTACAGATTCCATCATATATGAAATAAATTACTTATAACCTATATTATAGCAAATCCTTTCACAAAGGAGTTGTCACACATACAACAATCATGTATTCTTAAACAATAATCATGGCAAACACAAATCATAATTCCATATTCATTCAAGCCTTTTGACAAACACATGGAATACATTAAAATCAACATAGTTTACATATATGTGTAATATATAGAAAACAACGCATCTAAGCACATGTGACGTCAATTAAGTCAGTTATAAACCATTACTGACATTGAAGGCCTTGAAAACCATAAACTAAATGTTTATAGTCTGCACCTTTCGTTAGTAGACTTGTATCGTACTCAGTTTGAACACTACGTCCTTGTCTACGACGCAAATGTTACCTGAATCAATCTTCCTATTTGGATATCTAAAACAGATTAGGACTAGGATTTCTTACCCAAGAACAAAATCGGAATCACCAGAATAGAGATACGGGAGAGGCAGTTCAGCACGTGGAGTAGCGGGGATGAATCCCGGCAACTATCTCCCACTCTCTCTCACTTCTCATTCTTTTCTCTCCCTTTGTCTCTTCCCTCTCTTAGGGTTTGGAGAAATTCATATAGGAGAGAGAGAGAGGAGGGTTTAAGGCCCTTATATAGGCCCAGAACTGACACAAATGGCCCCAGGGCCATGATATACTTAGGTTGCAGCCAAAGGGTGGCTGTTTCGGTCCAACGGAGCACATATGAAGGCCCCTTTTCTGCATACGATTTGGCTATTTCTGTCCAATATCAAGGAAGGTTTCCTGACATTGGATCTAGGTTGAATTAAGTTTTCGGTCCGATCAGATGGGTGGATCGACTGTGAAGGACCGATTTCAATTCAACGATCATCGGTACTCGATTAAGGCCACAAGTACACCGAGATGTGTTGAAAATTTTTTCTGATCTGAGGGTGTAATTTGGTCAAAATCTGACTGTCTGAAACCTTAAAATTGGCCTGCAAGTGAATGACTCAATTCATTTAAGTTTCAGTTCATTTCTTAAAGATATTCTCGTTTCTCACACACTTCGCTCCGGGCTCAAGTTGTGCATTTCTGGACACTATTTGGAATTGATTTTCAAGATGGTAGTCAAGCCCAATAAGGCGATCATAACCGTATAGTTTTACGGTAATCAGACTTTTGACGCACGGTCCGGGTCCTATACGGAGTTTTAATGTGCTCCCAAGAGCAACTGGGTTTTAAGATTGATCGTAAATTTCTAGGTAATGTTGAGTTAGTGATTCTAACGATTTTGGGTCTTGCATTTTGTATAGAAAGTGATTTAAGCCAAATCCATCAATTGTTTAATTTAGTACTTAACCAAATTCTGCCATAATTACGATAGAATAAGGTCATAGGACAGTTTCATGCCCCTTTTTGGCACTTTTAATTAGTATATTATTTTAATTATTTTTTTAGTAGTTCATTCTCAAGTTTACTTCGTCTCCACCAAATTTCATTAGATTTTATATTGTAGAAAAATTCTAAAAATTCTACAAGTAATAGCTGTCCAAACTAATGATTTTCGGACAGTTGTTACAATGACATATATTTAACTATATTAAAATTTTTATTATATATATATTTTTATTTTTATAGGAAACTAAACTTATCAATCTTCAATCTGGCTTTTAAATTACCTAAATCGGAGTTATAACGAGGAAGATATGATTTTTCAAAGTCGAATAAAAATTCAAAAAAATTGGACAGAAAACAGGCCGCTGGCCTACTGTGGCCCACTACGGCGAGGGCATCGCTGGTCACTGTCTTGTCTGGTGATGATTCTGCCATGTGATTTTTGAAATGATCATATCTTACAAATCGAAATATGTTATTTGACATGCAATATATGATTTTGAGGTAGGAGAAGCTGCTCTATCCAAATAATCTATTTATTACATAAGATTCTAAAAGGTTAATGGTCAAAAACCTATTTTATTTATTTATTTATTATTTATAGTAATTTTTAGTTTAAGTATTGTTCTTCATCACTTAAACTTTAGGATTTGTGTCTAATATGAAAGTACTTAGAAAAATTTGAAAAATAAGGTGGTGAAAGGTGAGATTTTAAAGAAAATGGGTTAAAAAGGAATTTGAGGCTTTAGGATTGAGTTCTGAGAAGTCACTTAAAGTGTTAGGATTCACCCATTACCTAAGGATGTCTAACTTCAGGTTAGTAAAAATCTGAGGCGTTACAATCTTCCCCCCTTAAAAATAATTTCGTCCCCGAAATTGGCTAAGGGTTAATAAGTAAAGGTTTTATTATTTCATTTGATTAGTTTTATTTATTTTGGGTTTATATACGTGTTAGGGTATATAATAACTACATTATCCTAGCTTATATTGGTCTACCCCCCTTAAAAGTTTCTACCTTTGAGCTTTGAAAATAAATGTCTAAATCATTATTATCGTGCTAAGTGTTTGATGATAAAGTTTACCTAAGGGTGGTATAATCTACTATTTATGATCGAGCTAATACGGAAAGACAGTTATGGTGGTCTCAAATTCGATACGTCGATTACCCGCCTGACCAGGGTAGACAACTCGTTGTATCCCTTCTTAATCCTGATGGATCCTGGTCTTTGTTCGGTCAAAGCAGTGAGTCCTTTGGTAATCACTCAGGATTGAGAATTGAGTTAAGCCGCGAATGCCTCGTAGGGATATGGTTCTAAAATTCTAAAGTCTGATCATCCTAAGTATTTAAGGAGTATTATAATTCATTAGGAGGTTCAAGCCTTATGTTTATAAGGTTGTCCTTTGGGTCTTGTTTAACGAGAGTTCTTGTCTAACCAATGTTTAACTTGGTGGATAATAAGTTCTTCCATGGTGCTCATAGTCAAAAGACTATACTAGAAAGGTTTTTCAATCTCCTAAAATTACATTTGTATGTCACCATTTCGATCATACGGCTAGGGGGTTATGGGCAGATTACACTTTGGTTTCATTAACTTCAGGAGGGAAGGAAGAGTAAATATTTAAGAAGTTTGGAATGTTGGCGACGTAAGGTCGCGGGAAAGGAAAAAGGAGGGACATTTCCTTGACGTGGTATGAACCTTGAATCTACAAGGGAATAAGAAACTCATAATATTTTACTGTAGTCCGCCTCTAACATGAGCTTATGGAGTATTAAACTATAAAACTCAAACCTACTCGAGGATCCTAATTTAATTTCATAAAAATAACTAATATATATATATATATATATATATATATATATTTATATTTATATATGTATGTATGTATAATTAAATTTAATCACAGGATGATTCCTAGTATGATTATAAAAAATTCTTAAATAGACACCACATGCTAAACTTTAATATAAAAAGATATGACCAGACTATTGGCAACTTGAAGTTGTAGAAATTTTCCGTTTTGACCCTTCTATTATTTATTACATGTTTGTCACCTCTAGTTACCATATTATTTTTATAATCCATATAGTAAGCCATTGTTAGGCCTATTCTTTCATATGAATTGGTTTAATAGACCCAGTGTCTACCAATAGGAATACAGGTGTACCTTGAATGTAGACAGTGACCTCAAAGGCCAAAGGCGTTGTAGTGGTTGACTTAGGTGTTTCAGGTGCAAGTGCATGCACACGGGCTTGTTGAGGATGATTTGGTTGCGCTGTCGTAGGTCGTTGAGGCGGCCTATTCTTAGGTACAGGTTGTCGGTAAAATGGCTGCGCTGGTGGTGCAGATCGTAAAGGTGGAGTCGTTATACCACGTGGTGGCTGACGGTTGATCTTTTGAGATGGCGTGACACCATTGTCTTTCATCTTAATAAAACAGAAGGGGTTAGTGTGTCCCCCTTTGTTGCAATATGTACACCAACAACCAACTCGTCTCTGAGGGGTTGGCGAAGTCATGAGCCTGAGAGGCGAGTCTACATGTGGCCTCATATTCATGTTGTTGATAGTAGTGTCATTGATGAAATGGATCAGTGCAAGAATTTTTGCGCCCAGTTTGTAGCCAAATTCACATGCAAGCTTGCATATAAGTCGGCCGAATAGTAGTGAAATGGTTGTCCTAAGAGAGTGTGTGGCGATCTCTTTCACTCACACTCCTGAGGTTCTTCTCGCTAGCATGCACCTCTCCCCGTGGCATCCCTAAGGTCTTAGTTATCTCATTACTTCGATTTGAAATTCTTGGTTTGGGTTCGTTTCTGTGGTCTAACGCGCTGGTATTTGCACCATTCGGATTTGTTTCAGGTTTGGAATTCATCAACTAATAACTCAAACCCGTCAACTGATGGCTTAGAGGCAACTGAAGTCGATTCACGTGATCGAAGATACGTTGTAGACTAAATTACAGTATTCGGTCTCGCCTGTTAGTGAAACCTTGGGATCCTAATGTCATCTCTAAATTCCATCGCCCCCTTCCTAAATCAGAGTGTGTCAGTGTGCATCGTGTTACTATGACCCAGGTCCAGTTGAATCCAAAGCATGCTCTGATACCAACTTGTAACACCCTGAAAATAGAAGTCGAGCAGAAGCTTAGCTCCTAAGTTCCAATGCATCACTTATGCAACCCGTATTAGTGCATTTAAACATGAGTGAGATTATACCAAAACAACATATCATACTCCAGAGATAATTAGATTACGCAAGCGGAAGACTGTGATAGATATATAAAGCACATAAGTGGTAAGTCCCTAGAGTATTAACATGTCGCTGGGTTAAATAATTACATGTATAGTTCCAAAATAAACAAAATAATGAAGTGTAATGTCCTCTAATCCATGTACCTGTAGCCTTGGTGATGCAACTCTAGGTCTGCATAGACCAGTTAGAGAGTTTCATGTAGGAGAACTCCTCATCATCATAAAAGTCAGGCTCTGCCCCATAAGAATCGTCGTCATCTGAAACTAAAATAGGGTCTAGTTGGTGTTTTAAAACACTATCTCAGAGCGTGGGAGTGAGTGATCAACTCAGTGGAGCTATAAGGCAAAGGTTAACATGTTTCAATTCAGTCAAGCAGTAATGATAAAGCAATACAACAAGCATTCCTAAGTACTCTGATTAATGCAAGGATAGTATGTATTAATGATGCATGCCCTCACCTACACTCCCTTTGCGACATCATCTCACGATCGCAGCATGCACCCCTTCCTCTGTGCTCAACTCCAAATGCCAAAGGCACATGAAAATTCGGTGCATGTGCATGGTTAGCTAAGTTCTTAATTAAATTCATTCATACAACAGGTTTGGGAAGCTAAAGTACCTCCTTTTATATCTTTGACCCAAACAATAATACATCTAGGATTGTCAATCCTAATTAATCACATACGATAGGCAAGTTCGAGAGTTACACTCTAGGTCACTACGAGAGGCTCGTCATCGTCAGTGTAGGCTTACTTTTGTACTCGAGGTCACTACCACCAACGCCCTACCAACTGACAGTCTATTTTCGAAGGCTCGTCACCAACCTGACTGGGGACCACAGCCAGGCTGCACTGGGGTAGGCTTATTTCATACTCGAGGTCACTCCACTAACGTCCTACCAACTGCCAGTTTATTTTTGAAGGCTCATCACCAAACTGACTAGGGAATACAGCCAGGCTACGCCAGTGTAGGCCGACAGCTCGAATACAGTGTCCCATACCACCGTATTCGGCTCACAAGTTTTGAGTTGCTCTCTAGTCACTACGAGGAGGCTCGTCGCCCTAGCGTAGGCCGACAGCTAGACCACGGTGTCCTATACCACCATACCCGTCTCTGAGTCTTAGTGGATCGTGGTACCATGTTTCATGCAGGTCTTTACATTGCAAGGAATACCTTAGGTTCAGGAAGTAGTGTTCATACATGGTAAATACACAATAGGCCAATCATTTTATTAGATAAGTTCGACTGGTATGAGCATACGCTAAATTAATCGACAAGGTACTGCGGTCGACGATCAACGTACGACTCTGTAACACCCCAAAAATCGGGAGTCAGGTAGAAACCCAACTCCCGAGTTCCAGAACGTCACTTATGCAACATAGATAATGATAAATGCATGTTGTCTGTAGAATGACATTAAACAAGATTGAGACTAAGCCAAAACAGCATATCATACTCCAGAGACAGTTAAACTAGTAGGCGGAAGACTGATAAATACATAAAATATATAATTGATTGTAAGTCTCCAGAGTGTGAACATGTTACCAGGTTAATTAAATACATGTATACTCCAAAAATGGAAAGAAAAGAATATACATGAGTGCTCCAAAAATATAAAATGACAAGTGTCAAGGCATCTACTCAACCTCCCTGTAATCCCGTCAATCAGATCACGCATAAAGGAGGGATCCTCCTCATCATCATCAAGTCCGGCTCTGCCTCGCAGGCCGCGCCATCATCTGCAATTATAAAAGGGTCTGGTGGTGTCTGGAACACCGTCCCGTAACGTGGGAGTGAGTAATTAACTCAGTGGAATCATAGAACAAAGATTAGCATGTTATCAAATCAATCACGCGTTAATAGTAAAGTAAACAATCAAACATTCCTAGGTACTGTTGTTAATGTAAGCATGAAATGACATGACGGATGCCCTCACCGACATACTCCCTCATGCGGCACCATCTGCGTCCGCGGTATGCTTTCTTCCCGCAGTGCTCCATATCTTCCAGGCACATGCAATGCGATATGGATAATGATTACCGGGTTGTTATTAGTCCTTTTCATACAGCAGGATTGAGAAACTAGGGTACCTTGCTTATATCAATCCCAACACAGATCCTGTCTAGGGTCGTCACTCCTAGTAATCTCATACGATGTTATATTTGTAGGTCGCTGCAAGGGCTGCCAGGGCAGTTGCTCGTACTCGTTGCACCTCTCCCCCATCACCTTATCAATACGGGCCTAATTATCCTTAAGACTGCATCAGGACTCATCGCCCCCATGCGGTGTCAGGATAAACTCAAGGTCACTACAAAGGGCTCGTCACCTGATCAGTGTAGGCCGAGAGCAAGAATATAGTGTCCCATACCACCATAATCTGCTCAGAGTAGGGTGCTCACTGGTCACTATGGGGAGGTTTGTGGCCCCAGCGTAGGTCGACAGCACGACCACGGTGTCACATACCACCATGCCCGGCTCATGAGTCTTTATGGATCAAGGTACCATGGTTGACAGGGTTTCCAATGGTAAGTTCAGTACCCTAGGTTCAAGCAGTTATGACTCATACCGGGTGAACATACAATGGTCAGTTGGGTTACTTGACGGGCTCGACTAGTACGAGCGCATCTCAAGCTAGACGACATGAAGTGCATGAAACACTTCATGTGGCCTAACCACTACCGCCAACTCAAAACACGACTCGCGTTTATCGACGCGTCCTCTTTGGTGAATAGAAGCCCATCACTAATTCAATCCATTAGCGATTGCCTAGACTAAAGCATAGCCCCAGACATGTGCAATCCATACCAGTGATCATATGAGAGTAATAGAATTAAAGTTCAACAATACAAACATGTTAACACATGTTATGACATACAAAGTAAGAAAATCAACCAACACATGTGTTCCATACATATAAGGAAATTATTTCATATAGAAAACATGTAGGAAATCATATACAGCATCATTTGGATTGAGAATTCATTCTCAAAACTAATTTACAACACCATTTACTCAATACATATTAATACAAACATTTATACAAACACTTAGTCTATACACTTTAGTCTACATAGCGTATGTCGACCCAAAGTGCGCATTAGGGCGAATCTCTTCGCCAAACAGATTATAAACGCATACATAATATCATAATACGATGAATTTACATGTCAAGCATTTCAGCAAAATACGGATGTATACAGTATTTCTATAAATGCCTAAAATACCCTAAATCTCATATTTACCGTACGTTTACGAAACGGAAAACGGACAGAACATTGTATAGGTCAAACGGCGTTGCCGTCGATAATTTACTATTAAATGACAGTGAAAGCTTTGAAATCAGTCAATCAAAGCGTCTAAGATCCGTACCTTTCGCCTTAGACGTGTATTGTTTCGAACGGAACGTATACGCTTCGTCAATGGCGTAGCGGCGACCTAATACACAAGATGTATAAGCTACTTTGCTATTTGAATCGATGAAATTCCAAAATAGCAAGTGGTTAGGGTTTTTCTTACCTAGAAGTGCGTTGGAATCACCGGGAGGGTGATGCAGGCAGGTGGATGTGGCACGAGGAGCAACAGGGAAGACTCCCAGGAGAAAGCTCCAACTTCTCCCTCACTTTCTCTCTCTTTTCTCTCTTCTCTCCCCAAATTCGTATGGAATGAAAGAGCAAGGGTTTAAGCCCTTTTTATAAGCCCAAACATGACCAAAATAGACTTGGGGCCAAGGTAGACTTATTTTATAACGAAAGAGGGCTTGTTCTGATCCAATGGAGTATTTCTGGAGGTCATGTGACTGAATGCAGTTAGACTTAAGCTGCCTGACATTGGATCTAGGTCAGGCAGAGTTTTTTTAGTCCGATCGGATTTCCAGATCGCCCGCGGTGGACCAGTTTCAGTTCAACGGTTATGGGAAATCGATCGGAGCTACAAGTACTATGACATGTAAGGAAAATTTTTTCTGATCCGAGGGTGAAATTTGATTGAATTCTGATGGTCAGAATGCTTAGAAAAAGCGCACAAGCAAACGTGCTGGATTTCATAAATTATATTTATTCTCACACTCTTCACTCTGGACCCAGTAAAATAGTGTCAGGACATCAGTTGGACTTGATTTTCGAGATGAACGTCAAGTCCAACTAGGCAGTCAGGATTGTCTAAGTTCGGGATAATCGGACTTCCGATGTGAGGTACAGAGCCGATACAAAGTTTCTAAGGTGCTCCAGAGAGCAATCGGGAATAGAGTTTGATCCCAGGCTTTACGGTATTATAACGTCACCTATCCTATACGTTTTGACTCTAGCAGATCGTATTGAAAGTGATTGGTACGAATTTCCCAGGTCGTCTAGTGCAGCGCTAGGTGATTCTCTTTAGATTTCTAAAGGAAGTAGCCTATAATGATCTCTGTTTGAGATGAAATTTGAAGGGTGGATTGAGGGTATTTGGAAACAAAAGAAGGAAGAGTTTGAAAGGGTAGTTTTTACCAAAAATCAGACATTTGAAGCGAAAGGAGAGCTTGGAGGGTCACTTTGTGAAGGAAGTACTTGATTGGGGTGTTTTTAACGAATGGTCCACATACCAGGGGGCTACCCTAGCCCCCAAACACCTCCAGCCCAAAGCCCGCACCCAACTGATTATTTTGACCGGTGATGCATCGCGGAACTGGCGATGCCATTGCCTACCAAACTCACATCTGGTGATGGCCGCCATATGGGCTGGGTTCCTCCTGTCCCCAGGGTCCCAAAAAAGTATGGGGCCCACCATAGATCATTGTGGATTAGCGTGGGTGGGACCACAACTTCATTTGAGGCATTTCGGGGCCAGTTTGCAAGCAGAAATGAATTTCTATGGCGTATAGCATATGATTGTGGGGCAGGAGGCGCTAATCTATCCAAGTAACCTATCTATTTTGTTATATTCTAAAATTTTAAGGAGAAAAGTCTATTTTACTCATTTATTTAGTATTCACAGTAATTTTTAGCTTCGGTATTTTTCTTCATCATGAAGACCTTAGGATTAGTGGTATTTACTATTTAGACTTGAGAATTTGTGGCTAAGATAGAAGTACTTAGAGAAATTCGAAGAATGAGGTGGTGAAGGGTGAGATTTTGAAGGAAATAGGAAAAATTTGATTTTTAGACCTTGGGATTGATCATTGAGAGTAAAATGGTTGAACTATTGCATAAGGATGTCTAATTTCAGGTTGGCAACAATTCGAGGTGTTACAAACTCCGATTCACCAAACACATCAATTGTGGCGAGACTAATTTGGTCACTCAAATAGAAATTGTTACCGATTATCTGGACTACGTAGTAGTCCTAATCATATTCAAATGTAGCATATGGAGACATGTGATAATCATATAGGCATTTAATAAACATTCCCAACACGAATCTCATTTGAGCATTTCATCGAACACATTGCACATATTACCATATATTGCATTTCATCCATAAATTGCATAATCGAAATTTATGTTACATGTAGGAAACTATACATATAGATAAGGTAGTTGAGAATTCTATCTCAACACCC
Source organism: Magnolia kwangsiensis (assembly GCA_037074715.1). NCBI lineage: Eukaryota > Viridiplantae > Streptophyta > Magnoliopsida > Magnoliales > Magnoliaceae > Magnolia > Magnolia kwangsiensis. The sequence goes on along the minus strand of CM073586.1, from coordinate 45,790,912 downwards.
TTATTAAATATAGTTCATTAAACAATATCTCATTCAGACATTTTATCAATCAGATAAAACATGTTATTATACATATACATTTTATACATAAACCACGTAGTTGAAATTAAGACCACATGGAGGAGATTATATATCTAGGTAAGGTAGTTGAGAATCCTATCTTAACGCCCTAAATAAATACAATTCATTGGACCATTTCTCATTCAAACATTTCATCAAACACTTAGTCTATACATTCCATCATATATGAAATAAATTAGTTATAACCTATATTGTAACAAATCCTTTCACAAAGGAGTTGGCACATATACAACAATCATGTATTCTCAAATAATAATCATGAAAAGCACAAATTATAATTCTATATTCATTTAAGCATTTCAACAAACACATGTAATGCATTAAAATCAACATAGTTCACATATATGTGTAATATATGAAAAACATCGCATCTAAGCACATGTGACAACAATTAAGTTAGCTACAAACTATTACTGACATTGAAGGCCTTGAAAACTATAACCTAAACATTTATAGTCCACACCTTTCACCAGTAGACTCGTATCATACTCAATTTGAACACTACGTCCTTGTCTACGACACAACTGCTACCTGAATCACAAAATAGGTTAGTTGTTTCACTGATCTTCCTATTTGGATATCTAAAATAGATTAGGTTTAGGATTTCTTACCCAAGAACGGAATCAAAATCGCCGGAATAGTGATACGGGAGAGGCGGTTCAGCATGTGGAGTGGCGGGGATGAATCCCGACAACTATCTCCTATTCTCTCTCACTTCTCCTCACTCTTTTCTCTCCTTTTCTCTCTTCTCTCTCCTAGGGTTTGGAGAAATTCGTATGGGAGAGAGAGAGAGAGGAGGGTTTAAGGCCTTTATATAGGCCCAGAACTGACGCAAATGGCCCCAGGGCCATGATATACCTAGGTTACAGCCAAAGGATGGCTATTTTGGTCCAGTGGAGCACATCTGGAGACCCCCTTTTTGCATACGGTCTGGGGAAGGTTCCTTAACATTCGATCTAGGTCAAGTTAAGTTTTCGGTCCGATCGGATGAGTGGATCGACCATGAAGGACCAGTTTCAGTTCAACGGTCATTGGTACTCGATCAGGGCCACAAGTACACTGACATATGTTAAAATTTTTTTCTGATTTGAGAGTGTAATTGGGTCAGAATCTGATGGTCTGAAACCTTAAAATTGGCCTACAAGCGAATGACTCAATTCACTTAAGTTTTAGTTCATTTCCTAAAGATATTCTTGTTTCTCACAGACTTCTCTCCGGGCTCAAGTTATGTATTTCTGGACACTATCTGGATTTGATTTCTGAGATAGTAGTCAAGCCCAGTAAGGCAGTCATAACCGTATAGTTTTGCCATAATTGGACTTTCGACGCACGGTCCAGGTCTGATGTGGAGTTTTAATGTGCTCTCGAGTGCAATTGGGTTTTAAGATTGATCATAGATTTCTAGGTAATGTTGAGTTAGTGATTCTAATGGTTTTGGGTCTTGCAGTTCGTATAGAAAGTGGTTCAAGCCAAATTCATCAATTGTTTAGTTTAGTACTTAACTAAATTTTGCCCTAATTACGATAGAATAAGGTCCTAGGGAAGTTCCATGCCCCTTTTAGGCACTTTTAGTTAGTATATTATTTTAATTATTTTTCTAATAGTTCTTCATCAAGTTCACTTCATCTCCACCAAATTTCATTAGATTTCATATTGTAGAAAAATTCTAAAAATTCTAGAAGCAACATTTATCCAAACTAATAATTTTCAAATAATTGTCACAATGACATATATTGAACTATATTAAAATTTTTATTATATTTTCTCTTATATTTATATGAAATTAGACTTATCAAGCTTTAATCTGGCTTTTGAATCACCTAAATCAGAGTTATAACGTGGGAGATATGATTTTTTAAAGTTAGACAAAAATCATAAAAAATTAGGCAGAAAACGCGCTGCTCAGCCCGTTGTGGCCCGTTGGCCGGCGAGGGCATCGTCGGTCGCTGTCCAGTCTGGTGATGATTTTACCATGTGATTTTTGAAATGAGCATATCTTGCAAATCGGAATGTATTATTCGACATGTAATATATGATTTTAGGGTAGGAGAAGCTTCTCTATCCAAATAACCTATTTATTTAGTGAGATTCCAAAAGGTTAATGGTCAATAACCTATTTTATTTATTTATTTATTATTTATAGTAATTTTTAGTTTAAGTATTGTTCTTCATCACTTAAACTTTAGGATTTGTGTCTAATATGAAAGTACTTAGAAAATTTGAAGAATAAGGTGGTGAAAGGTGAGATGTTGAAGGAAATGGGTTAAAAAAGGATTTAAGGCTTTAGGATTGAGTTCTGAGAAGTCACTTAAGGTGTTAGGATTGACCCATTGCATAAGGACGTCTAACTTCAGGTTGAAAAAAATCAGGGGTGTTATAGTGAAGTTCAGTTCTCTGAATTTTTACACTTTGCACTTTCGACTTTCTTTCTTCTCCACTTGGTATCCTTGACTCTTGAGGTATTGAAATATTCAATCTTGGTCTCTTAAGATCCATCCCCTTGCCTTGGTGATTCTTGAGCATTAAATCCATACTTTTAACATTCTTTTCATTCTAAGCTCTTAGATTCACCTTGCAAGGCAAACATGCATAAATATACTAATTAAGCATTATCATGTTTATAAAATCAAGATATAAACAAAGGATAATATGCAATATTAGACACTCAAAGCAGACCCCAACAAGTATTTTTCTAGTCCCCAGCAAAACACATAAAAGACATTTTAAGAGTAATTGAATAATTTTCATGAGCTCAAGCGGTTCTAAAAATAATTCAATTTATAGAAATCTAAAATATATTAATGTTGAGAACTACTTTCTCCTAAACTCCAGTACTTTGTAAATTTCTTAATCAAGTTCAAAGCATTAATTCTACATTTAGAAAAAATCTAAACATTAAGTTCTGTAGGTGCATAGTGAAGTCTAGACTTATCACAATCAAAGGTTCAATTCTCTATTTTCATAATAACATTGATAATCAAAAGAGCATTCAGGATAACCAAAATCTAAACCAAAACTTGCCTTACAATTTAGCATTCTATTATTCCAGCTTATGATTTTTCCATCGATGACTTTTACACTATTTCACTTTTTTCTTATTTTCAATGGTCCTTATGAACTTTAATAGGCCCTTTTCGACAATAATTATTTTTTTGCTGGGTATTACTTCTTTCTTTTTTCTTCAATTCTTTTTATTGAACATGATGGAACTATTTTCCAGGTTGGTTCCTATCATGCTTAATAATCATCAAGTTAACAATTCAATATCAAACTAAAACTTTAATATGTAAGTTAGATCTGACATGTGAAATCATGACTCAATCAATGTTTAAAATTTCTGATTAAGAATTAATGACTCAACTTAGTTTTGAAATCTATCAAATAACTGAAATCTAGGAGTCATAAATCATCAACATTAAGTATCTTATAATTCTACTTTATGGATTAATTTTAAAATCACTTAAATTCACAAAAATTCTCAAGAATTTTGAAGAATTTTAACTCAAAAATTTAATAATTTTGCTCAAGTTTAAAGAATTTCCGATAGGAAACCTACCCCTAACCTAAAATGTACATTGTCCTCAATGTATAAGCATATGAAATGAAAGAAAAATTAAGAGCAATGAAAATAAAGAGAAATAGATGAAAAGTACCTGTGAAGTGAATATGATGTTTCAATAAAATGTGGTTCTAGTGTCTAAACTAAACTGTGAAAATAAATCCAATCCTAAGAAAGCAAATAAATTCCAATCCTAAACTAGGAAAGTAAGGGAAAACTGCTCAATCATATAATAAGGTTCCTCCTCTGACTAGTATCTTGATAAATTTTTTAGTAGGTTTCTCAACAAGATAATCCAAAAACCCTTTTCACAATAGGCTTGAATGCCTTGGAGCATGAATGTCCAAATAAATATATGAACCTCAGCAAAATATTATAATTTAATCCCTTGAGGTATCCAAAGTATATACGATTCACATGTAATAGAAAAAATTTCAATGTTAGTGCAATATGGTGAATTAGAGATTACAAATAGATGGAATTCATAAAAATTCTTAGTAGGTAATGTAGTCTCAACACATTTTAAAGTTTCAGACTTCGACTTAAGTTCTAGTTTCTCCACTTCTAATGGTAAACATTCAGGATATGTGGAAGGGAGCTCTTCAGAAAATTAATTCTCTCAATCAATATCAACAACTGAGGTATTGTTTTGCAAGGTGTTCACAATGTCTTGTATCATAGGATCATTTGAATGTGTAAATTGTGCCAAGAAATCTTCTAAAGAATTAAGACATTCAGTTAAAAAGAGCTCATTCTCTACATTGAGGTCTATGATGATATGCCCAATGACTCAATCTTCTTTGAGAATAGAGGGAAGCAAACTCTCTTACTCTTCATCTCGATGAGAGTAAATCATCACCGGATACATCTCACCTTTCCCTGCATAGAAAAATTGAGGATCAGCAGGCGAAGATTTAATGTGAAGACTCGGTTCCTTGATACTAATCAGTAAAGGTTTTATATCGTCAATGGGTGGTTGCTCAAATGGCGGCCTCCACTGGGTAGTTTCAGATACCGAAGTCGTATTAAGCAAGTCGTCCATCTCCCTAATCATATCATAATTTAAATCAGGGGGGTTGGCCGAGCACGCCTCAAAAGAGTTGTGTGGTTCACTTGAAAGGGGCTCTTCCTCTACATTAGAATCAAGCGTGTAATTTAGGTGGAGTGGGTCAACATCATTATATTTAAAAGATACCCATATCTCTTATGAAAAGGCCTATCTATATGTCCTAGATGTGGGGGGGGGGGGGGGGGGGCGAAAATAGGACTATGCCAAATAAAAATTTATAACAACGGAAATTAAAGGAATATGATAGCCAACAGGATAACAAAATAAACCACAATGCAAGATAGTAAGGCAACCTCAAAATTCAGATCTTGAGAGGTTGATACAAATGTTGTTCTAAGGACAACCTTACACCAAAAACCAGAGTTTATGGTAAGACAACCTGATTTCTAGAAAGGTCTTTGTATCAAGTCTCAAACCAAAGAGGAATAAAAAATAAATACAAACTGCACTGAAGAATAACTTGTAATCACAAATATGTATTGTTCTAGGGACAATCATGCACCATAAAAATGACAGGGCAACCTTACTGGAACAATTCAATATCAAACTGATAAATGAATAGCAAGAAATAAATTCTAAACTATTACAATATTCCCCACAATGCTTGAAACAAAAGATTACAACATTCACAACCACATGTACATCCCTCAAATGAATAAATAAAGATATGAAATAAAAACCATTCAACCACAACACAAGGGATTATAGTGGTTCGCCTGTGTGTTCACCAACTGTTATACAACAACCACACAGAATGCTACTCCACTCCTAATATCCTCACACAGGGGATATTAGCATTCACTAACAAAGTAGGTTTTCACCGGTTAACCCAAAACCTTACAATTGTGTCTGTATCTGTGGGCTTACAAAATTAAAAAAACTCCACTTCTGAGTTTTCTTGGCTCTCCTCAGATAACCAATACAATGAGATTTTTCTGGCGAATCTCAAAAGAAACCAAAAGAAAGTAAATTACTCAAATGTAAAATACCTGGATTTCTCCTTCGTTGTAGCAGCCCAAAAGAACTAATCGGAGTAGAAGTTCGAATCAACATTCAATGTCCAATACTCACTTTAAAATGATTCTAGTTCTAATTAATTTTAAATTAAACCAAATTGGGCGTATCTCTATTTGATTTTAATTCCAAGAAGAAGGAATACATCAATTCCTCTTTTCAAATTATATTGGAATTCAGAAACAAAATCAAATAATGAAAGATAACAAAAGAGAATAAAAATTAAGCACAATGTAGCATAAAATGAATACTAACTTGTCTCAGAGTGGAGACTTGAATTTACTTGAATTACTTATCAAAACTCTGAAATTCGTGTTCACTTTATAGGCGAGCATTTCACGTCTTCGACTGGTCTTACAGCTTCTACGACTGGTCGAAGATCTAATAGATTTTGAAAAATCGGGCGCAATAAGATTTTCAGTTGCACGACTGGTCGTGGGTATCCTACGACTGGTCGAAGGTCCCCTTCGACTGGTCGTAGGTCCCATACAACTGGTCGAAAAAGGCCAATCTTACGTTGTACTTTGAGTTGAAGAACCACGATTGTTCACAGGACTGGTCGAACAGTCTCCAAGACTGGTCGAAGAAAAACTAGAAAATTCCAAAAATCCTCAACACCTTAGGACTGGTCGAGGGATTTCTTAGACTGGTCGAACCAGTGCTAGGACTAGTCGAACAAGGTGTAGGACTAGCCTTAGAATAGATCCAAGTCACTTATAAAAGATATATACATTATGTATCCAAAGTGACCTACTCAAAAGGTCAACCTAAGGTTAGAAAAACCTCAATAGTGAAGTAAGGACATTGAAACTTGAATACCAGTGACCCTGAGTATCATGAAGATTGAGTCCTTAAACTTGAGATCTTTAGCTTTAAAAACTTCTAAGAACTTAAACTTAAAACCTTCTAAGATCTTCAACTTGAATAGCTTCCGAGAACCTGAGAGCTTCTGAAATCTTCACCTTTGAGATCTTCAACTTGAATAGTTGTGCTTGTCTACTCGAAGCCAATCTTATGTCTTGAATATATCTTTTGTTCATCACATAAACAAGTTTCAAAGCAGTGTCTTTATCACCACAAATTTAACAATCACAAGGGGCTATTCACTATAGCACTTACAATCTCCCCCTTTATCAAATTTGTGATAAAACACACTTCCGAGATAGGATACATATCACAGATTATTTGATTAAAGAATTATACACCAGTTGCTAAACCGATACACATTTATAAACTTGCAAATTAATATTCAACTAACAAGCATTCCATACACATATACTCATGCTCATACAGTCCAACCACTGTACATACTCCCCCTGAGTAACATATTTCACCAATCCTACTTGAGCAAAAAAAAAATTATCTATCTACTCCCCCTTTTTGTCACAAAATGACAAAGGAAGAACAAAGTAGATTGGAAAGGAGTAATAATTAAGAAGGGAAGCAAATGAGAATGGAAATCATAGCATAAGCAATACATAGAATAGATAAACTGAGCCATAGACAGTGATAGTGACAATAGCAAATCTAGTCAAGTGAACATGAAAAAAAAGTTATTATAGACCAGAAAATAGAAAATGAACTAATCTGACCCAGATGAAGGAGCAGGGATGGAGGGATCAAGTTTGTACATGCCCTTGTTCAAGCGCTTAAGATATTTGCGTATATACTTGAATTGTAAATTATTGGCAACAGACATGTTTTCTATCCTAGCATTTAAAGATTCAACCTTAGTTTCCAATGCAACAAAGCGTGCATCGAAAGCAGAAGGCAGATAATTTGGATCATCAGCAGAGTCAGAATCAAGCTCATCAAAGATATCATCCATGTTAATATCATCTGGAGGAAGATCACCAGCTTCTTCTCATGTTCAGCTTCAGCTGCACCACCACCATCAACTTGGCTAGGAAGAAATTTCAGCTTCATCTTGTTGAGATTAGAATTATTAAATATCAAGTGATGGATAAGGGCCTCTCCAACTGGCATATCGAATAACATATGAGAAGCCAATATGGTCATCAAATATCCAAAGGGAATATCACTATGATCGGGATGGAGTCGAAACTGAATGATAGAATGAAAAATCAAGGAAGGTAGGCAGAGATGAGCACCTTGGGCTACATTATGAAGAATACGAACCATAAAAGACGTTAACTCAGTCTTATTGCCCGACCGAGGATACAGATTAGACACAAAAATCCTGTGTAACACTCTATATTTGGATAACAGATACCTTAAGGGGAGCGCATTTCCTTTAGGTGTCCAAGGAGCATCCAAATTACATAAATTCTTAGAAAGCATACATTTTTCAGTTTGAGAGGGTTTTTTAGTCAATGTATGGATGAGAACTCCCTCATCATTAACTAAAATTTCCATAAGAGCAGATATCAAGTGACGATCAACATTAAATGGTCCTTCTCTTGTGGCAATTTTAAATGTCAGATTTTCAAGTGAATAATCACATATACATGCAAACATGGATTGAGTAATGGACCGGTATGCAGGTCCACCCCAATGTAGTAAGTTATCCCAACCTACAACTTGTAGCATGGGAAAAATATCAAACGGAGTTGTATGATTAAGATCAACAAGGTGTTCAATGATTACATTTCGCATACGAATGTCATGAACATATGATGGATCATCTTCAAAATCCCTAAGATGACATTTAGTGAGAGGGGCTGATCTGGAGGAAGATGATGGACCACGAGAAGTTAATTTCCTTCCTCTAGAAGCCATTTGCAATAATGAGTTCAAAAATAAAAGGAGTTACAAATGAAAGAAAATGGGTTTTTCTATTATCAGATTTTTCAGAATAACTTTCCCAAATTACAATGAAACTCGAAATAATTAGTTACAAGAGTAAAAGAGAAGTATTCTAGACTTAAATTTAGAAGAAAAATGCAAATGGAATACTTACAATGAAGATTTTGGGAGTTGGCTTCGACTAGTCAAGGTTCAGCCGGTTGGAGGAAGAAATAGAAATGAGGAAGATAAAAAATTTTCTAAATAAAAAGGGTTTCACGAGTTCCTCGACTGGTCATGTATTTTCACGATCGGTCGCGTACAAGTATAAAATGCATTTTTAATAAAAGAATTTTTAATTTTTTTCAGAATATTTTACAAAAATTGAAATCTAACCTACCAAGCATATACAATATGATACAAAAATGCATAAAACATCATCTTATAATGCACATACTAAGATCAAATTTCATTTGATTAAACTGACTTTTGTCGAGCGGTTTTGTGAAAATATCAGCACGTTGATTCACGGTAGGTATATATTCCAGAGATATAACCTTTTCTTCTACTAATTCACGGATATAATGAAATCTAATGTCAATATGCTTAGTACGAGAATGCTGAATAAGATTTTTTGAAATATTAATAGCACTAAAATTATCATAGTATAACAACATAGAATCCTGTTTAATTGCATAGTCACTTAGCATTCGCTTCATCCAAACAAGCTGCGTACACGCATTACCAGCTGCGATGTATTCAACTTCAACAGTTGAAAGTGATATAGAACTTTGTTTCTTGCTAAACCAAGAAACTAAACAGTTTTCGATATAAAAGCAACCACCACTGGTTGATTTTCTATCATCAAGATTACCAGCCCAGTCAGCATCCGAGTACCCAGCTAATTGAACGCTAGTTTCATGAGGATACCAGAGATCGAGATTCATAGTACTTGCAACATATCGCATAATCTACTTGACAAAAATCAAGTGTGATTCTTTAGGACTAGACTGATATCTAGCGCAAATACCAACACTTAGCGCGATATCAGGTCTATAGCAGTTAAATACAATAGACTACTAATCATACTCCGATAAAGTTTTGGATCAACATTTTTACCTTTAGAGTCTTTTGAAAGTTATGGATAATAATCATAGGAGTATCGAAGTTACCATTCTCAAATCCAAATCTCTTAATTAAATTTAAGGCATATTTAGATTGAGAAATGGATATTCCATCAGGTTATTACTTTACTTGCAACCCTAGGAAGTAATTCAATTCTCCAACCATGCTCATTTCAAACTGAGATTTCATCAAATCTGCAAACTCAGTAGTCACGTTAGTACAAGTAGATTCATAAATGATATCATCAACATAAATCTGTACCATCAAAATATGATCATTATGTTTTTTAATGAACAAAGTTTTACCAACAGATCCCATTGGAAAATTATGGCTTAACAGATTTTTTTTTAGTTTCTTATACCATGCCCTAGGCACTTGTTTTAATCCATAAAGTACCTTTTTAAGCCTATACACATGATTAGTATTCTTTGGATCTTCAAAACCCATCGGTTGTTCCACATAAACTTCCTCATGTAGATCACCATTTAAAAATGCACTTTTCACATCCATTTGATAAATCTTAATCTTTCTAAAACACGCAATGGATATAAACAGTCTGATTGATTCAAGACACGTTACAGGTGCAAAGGTTTCATTAAAATCAATTCTTTCAATTTGAGTATAACCTTGTACCACTAGTCTGACCTTGTTTCGAATTATATTTTCAAGCTCGTCAAACTTATTTTTGAAGATCCATTTTGTTCTTATGATGTGTTTATCTTTAGGTCTTGGTACGAGATACCAAACATCATTTCTTACGAATTGGTTAAGTTCTTCTTGCATCACAACTATCCAGTTTTCATCAGCAAGAGCTTTTACGTTAGATGGTTCTATTTGGGATGTAAAACACACATAATTACATATATCCTCAAGTTGTCTACGGGTACAAATACTAGTGAAAGGGTTTCACTTGCTGCTAAAAACTCGAAAGTATTTGACCGTAGGTTTTTTATCGAACCACATTTCGTAGGCCATTTTATTATTATCTTTGCTAGTGTAGACTCGGTTAATAATATAACAAGCTGTATTGACTACTTCAGCCCAAAGATTCTTAGAGAGATTCATGCTATTCAACATGACATTAGCCATTTCTTGAAGCACTTTATTCTTCCTTTTCACTATACCATTTTGTTGTAGAGTTTTGGACGCTGAGAATTCATGTAATATTCCTTGGTCGCTACAGAACTTTTTCAAAACTGCTATTCTCAAATTCAGATCCATGATCACTATGAATCTTACTGATTTAAGAACCTTTTTCCATTTGAATCCTTTTGAGAACTTTCTTACTTCTTCAAGGGTTTTTGATTTGTCCCTTAAGAAGACTACCCATGCATATCTGGTAAAGTCATCTACTATTACCAAGATATACCTTTTGCCACCTCGACTCTCTGTTCTGGTAGGTCCTATCAAATCCATGTGGAGGAGTTCGAGTGGTCTTGATGTGATATTTGAATTCACCTTTTTGTGTGAGGTTCTTGTTTGTTTGCCTATCTAGCATTCACCACATATTTTATCTAGTTTTTGAAGCTTGGGTAGACCTCTTATAAGTTTCCGTTTACTCAATCTATATAAATTTCGATAATGTACATGTCCAAGACGTTTGTGCCACAAATCAGTCTCGTCTGTATGGACCATGTAACATGTTTGATTAGATGAGTTGGATTCGCTAACTATATAGCAGTTTTCAGACATTCTACGTCTAGTTAGTATTATAGAACCCTTATTGTTTAGAATCTCACAGCTTTAATTAGAAAACTGTACACTATGGTTATTATCGCATATTTGAGATATGCTAAGAAGGTTATGTTTTAGACCTTCAACATATAAGACATTTTTAAACATTAGTAGGTTACAAATTTAAACCATACCTTGGCCTATAATATTGCAGTTACTGCCATCACCAAAAGTGACTGACCCATCAGTCATATCTTTTAGATCGGTGAATAAAGCCTTGTCGCTTGTCATGTGCCTGAAGCATCCACTATCTAGGTACCACTTTGAATGGTTTGAAGCTTTGAAAGCGGTGTGGGTAACCAAGTAGGTAACCTTAGGAAACCATTTTAGTACTGTTTTGGGTTTAGGAGGATAGTTGGTCTTCTTATATCTGTTATTGTAAGAATGACCTATAGAGTTAGATTTTAAGAGCTCCTTGAGTAAATCAACTATCTTTTTAGCTAATGGATTTCATTTTTGATTAAAGTTGACATGACTACTTTTAGGTTTTTGAAAAGATTTTGAATTTTTGAAAAAATCTTGATAAGTACTTTTTCCTTTTGAGTTTGAGGATTCTCCTTTCACAAACTTAGGAAGAGTATTCTTCTGTTTAAGAGATCTGTTCTTATCATAGCCCAACCGAGATCTATCATCACATTTTCTTGATTTGGATAGTAGTTTCTCTAACTTAGGATCACCTTGGGCATATCTCCATGTGTCCTTTAAACTCAGAAGAGAAGATACTTCATTCTTAAGTTTCTCATTTTCAGATTTCAGATTTTTAATCTGGGATGTTTTGAATTCTAAATCGCATTTTGATTTTTCAAAAAAATCTGAAATTTAGGATTTTTCTAAAGCAAGTGACTTAAAACATTCTTTAAGTTTAAAAAACTTTTCTTTTTGAAATTTAAGTTTGAGAGCAATTTTACAACTTTCTTTGTATAGGGCATTGTAAGCATCTTGAAGATTATCTTCATTTTCACAATCACTGTTCAGATTTTCCTCACTAGTTGAATCATCATGGTCTAAAAAAGTGAACTTGGCTAGAGTCATAAGGGCTTTCGTTTCATTACCTGACTCGGTTTCAGAATCTTCTGATTTAGAAGAAGCTTCAAAATCAGATGATTCATCCCATGTAGCCAACATACCCTTCTTTTTGGGTTTGTCCTTTTTAGGACATTTGTTTGTTAAATGCTCATATTCTTGGCAGTTGTAACATTGACTATCTTTCAAAGACTTCCAAGTTTTAGATTTAGGTTTAGATCTTTTCTTCTCATTTGATTTTTAAAAATCTACACTTTTCTTGCTTTTGAATATTTTATAAAACTTTTTTGCTAAAAGAGCCATATCATCTTCAGAATCAAAATTTTCTTCAGAATTGCATTTAGAAGATTTTAGAGCGATAAATTTACTTTTAAGAGGTTTAAAGTTTAACTCATAGGTTTGTAAAGAACCAACTAGTTCTTCTACCCTCATATTATCCGTATCCCGAAGTTCCTGGATCGCGGTTACTTTGGAGTTGAACCGTTCAGGAAGAAAGCGTAGTATCTTTCCACACACTTTACTTTTTAGGATAGTATCACCAAGACCCCAAATAAAGTTTACAATGTCATTTAGTCTTGTATAAAAGTCCATAAATGTTTTATTTTCCTCCAGATGAATTTTTTCAAATTTGGTTGTGAGGAGTTGGACTTTAGATTTTTTGACAATTGTAGTACCCTCGTGTGTCATTTCTAATATATCCCAAGCTTGCTTTACAGTATCATAGGATATGATTCTTTTGAGCTCATCCGATGATAGTGCGCAATTGATTGCATTTAGTGCCTTTGCATTGGCACTACTCTCATTTTTCTGAAGGGTGGTCCAAGAGAAATAAGGAGTTACTCTCATTGATTTTGAACCATCGACTCCAGTCACTTCAGTGGCAGGAGGTTTCCATTCAGTCATTGTGGCTTACCACACACTCGTATCCATTGGTTTGAGGAATATCCTCATTCTGGCTTTCCAGTAGGCATAATTGGAGCCATCAAAGGGTGGAGGCCTAGTGACTGATAGGCTATCAAAATTTGACATCTTAAATAGCTTAAATCGTTAGCTCAGGGATTAAATCTAAAAAATAAGAAAAAATGAGCTATTAGGCTTTGATTCCACTTGAAAAGATCTAGTTATATGTCCTAGAGGGGGGGTGGTGAATAGGACTATGCCAAATAAAAATTTATAACAGCAAAAATTAAAGGAATGTGATAGCCAACATGATAACAAAATAAACCACTATGCAAGATAGTAAGGCAACCTTAAAATTTAGATCTTTATAGGTTGATACAAATGTTGTTCTAAGGACAACCTTACACCAAAAACCAGAGTTTATGCTATGACAACCTGATTTCTAGAAAGGTCTTTGTATCAAGTCTCAAACCGAAGATGAATAAAAAATAAATACAAACTACACTGAAGAATAACTTGTAATCACAAATATGTATTGTTCTAGGGATAACCATGCACCATAAAAAGGCAGGGCAACCTTACTGGAACAATCCAATATCAAGCTAATAAATGAATAGTAAGAAATAAATTCTAAACTATTATAACATTCCCCACAATGCTTGAAACAAAAGATTACAACATTCACAACTACATGTACATCCCTCAAATGAATAAATAAAGATATGAAATAAAAACCATTCAACCACAACACAAGTGATTATAGTGGTTCACCTGTGTGTTCACCAACTGTTATACAACAACCACACAGAATGCTACTCCACTCCTAATATCCTCACACAGGGGATATTAACATTCACTAACAAAGTAGATTTTCACCGGTTCACCCAAAACCTTACAATTGTGTCTTTATCTGTGGGCTTACAAAATTAAAAAAACTCCACTTCTGAGTTTTCTTGGCTCTCCTCAGATAACCAATACAATGAGATTTTTCTAGAGAATCTCAAAAGAAATCAAAAGAAAGTAAATTACTCAAATGTAAAATACCTAGATTTCTACTTCGTTGTAGCAGCCCAGAAGAACCAATCGGAGTAGAAGTTCGAATCAACGTTCAATGTCCAATACTTACTTTAAAATGATTCTAGTTCTAATTGATTTTAAATTAAAGCAAATTGGGCGTAACTCTATTTGATTTTAATTCCTTATTTGATTTTAATTCCAAGAAGAAGGAATACAGCAATTTCTCTTTTCAAATCAGATTGGAATTTAGGAACAAAATCAAATAATGAAAGCTAACAAAAGAGAATAAAAATTAAGCACAATGTAGCATAAAATGAATACTAACTTGTCTCAGAGTGGAGGCTTGAATTTACTTGAATTACTTATCAAAACTCTGAAATTCGTGTTCAATTTATAGGCGAGCATTTCACGTCTTCGACTGGTCTTACAGCTTCTACGAGTGGTTGAAGATCCAACAGATTTTTGAAAAAATCAGGCGTGATAAGATTTTCAGTTGCACGATCGGTCGTGGGTATCTCACGACTGGTCGAAGGTCCCCTTCGACTGGTCGTAGGTCCCATATGACTGGTCGAAGAAGGCCAATCTTAACGTTGTACTTTGAGTTGAAGAACCATGACCGGTCGAAGAACCAGTCAACACTGTTCATAGGGCTGGTTGAACAGTCTCCAGGATTGGTCGAAGAAAAACCAAAAAATTTTAAAAATCCTCAATAACTTAGTACTGGTCGAAGAATTTCTTGGACTGGTCGAACCAGGGCTAGGACTAGTCAAACAAGGTGTAGGACTAGCCTTAGAACAAATCCAAGTCACTTATAAAAGATATATAGATTAAGCATCCAAAGTGACCTATTCTAAAGGTCAACCTAAGGTCAGAAAAACCTCAATAGTGAAGTAAGGACATTGAAACTTGAATACCAGTGACTTTGAGTATCATGAAGATTGAGTTCTTAAAGATTGAGTCCTTGAACTTGAGATCTTCAGCTTGAAAAACTTCTGATAACTTGAACTTAAAACCTTCTGAGATCTTCAACTTGAATAGCTTCTGAGAACCTGAGAGCTTCTGAAATCTTCACCTTCGAGATCTTCAACTTGAATAGCTGTGCTTGTCTACTCAAAGACAATCTTGTGTCTTGAATAGATCTTTTGTTCATCACATAAATAAGTTTCAAAGCAGTGTCTTTATCACCACAAATTTGACAATCACAAGGGGCTATTCACTGTAGCACTTACATCTTGATCATTATTTTGGACAGTCATTGGGATTGACTCTTTAGAAAATTGAACCGTATACTCATTAATATAATCCAACTCCTCATTCTCAATTTTAGTATTCTCCACATGCGAGTTATGATCAATTTCATCGCATTGTGTTTTTAAGTTGGATTATGGCTGGGATAACCTAGCCTCTTCCTCATTAATAAGGTGTGATTGAATTCTTTGAATGGAGGATTCAAAAAATTTCAATGATGTTCTAATTTCTATGAATAATTGCATGATGTGTTGGTTAATTTGCTCGTGAGCATCCATGAATTTTTGAAATGAATCTTTTTGGACCGTTTCTGGTTGGATCTCAAAGATAGGGGATCCAAGAGGATAGTCACTAGAATCGATTGTTGGTTCATCTCTCTAGTGTTGATGTTTTCATTGATCCTAGTCATACAGGTCATATGCGGGAGAGTTTGATGGTTGTTGGTACACATTATCACCCATTATTTTCTTCTTGCCAGATGGGTGATAATTGTTCTCACTCCAATCATCACGTAATGATTTCTTAATCCGTGAAGTGTAATTATTCTCCCACATATGATCGCATATAGACTTCTTAACCGGTGGGGCATTATATTCTAGTTGGTTCTCGATAATGGTTTTAGAAAATTTTTGAGACATGGGTTGTTTCATAACATAATCATTTGATAACTCTTCATGGTACCTCTCATCTTCTAGAGGTAGATTAGCATACTTATGTGTCCACTTTTACATGTACATGGTGAAACCCTAATTTTGGATCTAATGAATTCCTATGGAAAAATCCTATAGCAAAAATGAAAGCAAGTAAAGGGAAGAAGTTACTAAAAGAGAAGAACTAAAATTGAGAATCCTATAAGATCAAAACAATCAAACTATGTTAATAATGTTAGAAGAGAAAAAAGAGGAAAAAAATTGAGATGAATCCTTGTGAACACTGGGAAATTGGTGCCCATGCTTGGCGTCAGATGTTATGTTCTCGGTATTTATGGGGGTGGCCTGATTGATGTAGGTTTGGAGTCACCACTAGCCACTTAATCTCTAAATCCCACAGTCGACTAGAACCTATAGAATATGTAAAGCTAGAGAATCCAAGGACCCTCTTGCTTTAAGTTGACTCCTGGTCTACGATCTGGGATTTCGAGTTAGGGACCTCGGTTATAAAGAGGAAAGGTGTTAGGTACCCTATTTGCCCGTATAGATGCATAGTCTTTACTCTATGTGGTGAGTAATCTCAAAGGATGAATGATTTAGTCAGAGTAGGACTAGGCACACACGAATTTCTGTTGTAGCAAGATCCGGAGTTCTGGCAAGCCACAGAGCATACGTCTGAAGGTGTGTCTAGAAAGGTGGATGTAATGACGCTTATGTAACAGTAAAGAAAAAGCGGACTAGATCACTATGAGTTTCTGATGCGATAAGATCCGATATACAGCAAGTCATAGAGCATACATTCACCAGTGATCTAGAGTAGCAAGTGAAAGAGCCCTGTTTTGCCAATTAGCATGACTGCTGAGTCAGATAAACTGCAGAGCCTCATAGGAAGATCAATTCAAAGCATCTGCCTCAACCGGATGTGTGCAAGCTCGCCATAGGTAAATCTAAGCCTCACATCTCATGACCCAAAACCCTAGGTAAATAAAACCCTTAAAATAAGTTAGAACATCATAGGGTTTTTAAGTGAGAAAACTTTTTCAAAACTCAGAAAATCTCTAAGTTTTCTTACTTTGTCAATTTTATCGATACACATCTCGATATGATCAACCTACATTGTCGATGTCCTCGATGACAAATCGATTCCATCGGAATGAGGACTAAAAGTGTCCAACAACCACACATATCTCTAGACGGAATTATTGATGTATCGATACCATCGATATTTGAATCTCGAGTCCATCGAAGGTGACTCGACAATATTGACAGGTAGATTTTCGACGCCCCCATTTTCACTTAAGAATATCTTATATGCTTCAATATATTGAAGCCCTCCTCGATACCATCGAGGTTCAAATCTCGATGACATTGGAAGGCTCTCATTGATATCGGTCATGGGCGCGAAGATTTTTAGAAAATATTTCAGGATAGTTTATCTGTGATCGAGGGTCACTCGATAGAATTGATATTCAAATATCGATGATATCAGTACAGTTTTGATGGCATCGAACAGGGATAAAAACTGTCCAGCAAGCTTAAATAAAATATCCTTTGTATTTACCAATGCCTCGACACAGCTATCGATATCATCGACATTTAAATTTCGATGATATCGAAGGTGTCTCGATCATTTTTATAAACCTGAAATATTTTAAAGCAAGTCTCTCTCATTTTTAAATGTCGAGGAATCGAACCTCACATTGATGAAATCGAAGTTTGAAATTCGATGACATCGACACGTGTTTCGATTCCATTAACCAGCTCACAAGAGGTTTCAAAAGTGTATGGCATTTGAGTTTGTGTCATCGAGCGAACCGTCGATGCTATCGAGAGTATACGCTTGATGATATCGAACTTTATCATAAATGTGACCGTGTTATGTCAGTTGGAACCGTTTGTCAATATAAAGAGGACTTGTCTATTATTGCTGGTAGAGAAAGAAGAGAGTGCTTTTGAGTGTTTTACCTTAGATCATATACCTAAAGCCCTTTCTCTCAAGGCAGTTTATCCTCCAATCTACCCTCATCATTGATATTCAATAGAATGGATTGGGGAATGAACTTCCACATTCATGATCCTCCAGCTACTACCTTAATGACAAATCATTAAGCTGGGATGCCTTGCATGCACAGATGATTGGAATCACTCTATCTCCTTTATAGAAAAATATTTGAGAGTAAGATTCTATCATAACCTTGACCCAACCCATTGCCATGCATTGGTATATCTTCTGAGTTGCGGATCAAGGGAGCGAAAGATTCTTCATCTGTAAGGAGGAGATCTTTGTCAACGTGCTGAATGGGACTCATCCACTTATCTGTAAGTATCTAAAGTCCAGAGGACACTTATGATCATTCCTTTTTAGGATTGGGTCTAAGGTGTTTCTCACCCTTGCAAGGTCTCGCAGGAGGCCTTCGGCGGGAGTGTACATAGTGGGTGCGTTGTGTTAACCCTTGCTCTGTGGAGAGCATAAACAGTTAGGGTCTTATGAAAGATCCTTGACCAGTATGCATAAAAGTGGGTGCATTGTGTTGACCCTTACTCGTGAGAGCATAAACAGTGAGGTTCCTTGCATGGATCCTTGGTCAGTGTGCCTAAAACTGGGTGCTATGTGTTTGCCCTTACTCAAGGAGCATAAACAATCAGCTTAAGTGTAAGTTGTAATGGTTGAACGTAAACCTGATTTAAAACCTTAGGTTTAAGGTGAACCACTGTGAAACCTCCTTAGTGAAATCCGATGCACTCAAGGGTTGAGTGTAGTTACCAGGAATGAAGTAGACAAGTAGTTGAACCACTATAAAAATGACTGTGTTTGAGATTGCTATTATTTTATTTGTGTGACTTACTTTAATACTTTCACATCTGAATATCTGAGATCACACCTCACACACATACACAATCATATCCATCATAAAATAGTTTGCATATTGTTCATTTCTTAAATAGTTTGTGATTGGATCCTTTACTGGGCTTGGAAGCCAGTAGAGTTACTTTTGAGTAATCCTGATAAGTGCCTATTGATAGGATTAATGTAATAGGATTTTTAATAAAATAAAAAACTTTAAAAAGTCCTATTCACCCCCTTATAGGACATATTGGCATATTCCTACTTCCATTAAAGAGGTCTTCATTGCTATTTCAATTGGTATTAGAGCGAGTCTCTCTTTAAGGGCTTCACCGCATAGAGAGTGATCTTAACTGAAGTTGGAATCATGGTCAACAGTGTCTCAGAAGGTGTGACAAATCGAAACAATTGCCTAGTTATCCATACGACTCTGAAAGTTGGCAATAGTTCAAAATGGTACCTTGATAGTGGATGCTCCAGATACATGACGGGTGATTAAACTCACTTTTATGAATATTCAGACTTTGATGGAGGATCAACCACATTTGGAGATGGTAGATTTGCCAAAATTGTTGGACAAGGAACAATAGCTCTATTAGGCTTTTCAAAAATTAAACATGTTCTTTGTGTAGAAGGTCTGAAACATAATCTCCTCAGTATCTCTCAAATATGTGACAAAGAACATCTGGTCACTTTTTCAAAAGATGTGTGTAGGATTTTAGATCATAAAGGAAAATCTCTCATAAAAGGATTACATGCCCGTTATATTATTGAGAGTACAAATGAGAGTGTGTTATCCACAAAATGTAATATGACTATAAAGAATGAATCCAAATTATGGCACCAAAGGTTGGGTCATGTTCACTACCAAAATTTAGCTAAACTAAGTTCAAAAAATTTGGTTAAAGGTCTTCCCAAGATTAGAAAAGAAGAAAAAGTTATTTGTGGAGAATGTCTAAAAGGAAAACAGATAAAAGTCAACCACAAAAAGATAACTACCATAGCAACAACAAAACCTTTGGATTTCCTGCATATGGACCTGATGGGCCCAACCAAAGTGGAAAGCCATGGTAAGAAAAGATACTTCCTGGTGATAGTAGATGACTAAACCAAATTTACTTGGGTCACAATCCTTTGAGAGAAATCAGATGCCTTTGAAGAATTTGAAATTTTGGCAAAGCGACTTCAAAATGAAAAAGGATATTGCATCAACTGCATCAAAAGTGATCATGGTGGGGAATTTTAAAAAATATTACAATGAGAAAGGAATTTGTCATGAATTCTCAGCCCCAAAAACCCCACAACAAAATGAAGTTGTTGAAAGGAAAAATTGAGTATTACAAGAAATGGGGTTAGTTATGCTAAATGGGAAAGATATGGCAAAAAGTTTCTAGGCAAAAGCTGTCAATACCGCCTGCTACATCATTAATAGAGTGTATCTTAGAATAGGCTTGAACAAAACTCCATACGAATTATGGTATGGGAAACTACCTAGTGTGAAATATTTTCGGGTGTTTGGTAGTAAATGCTATATCTTAAGAGACAGAGATCACCTTGGAAAATTCGAGTTTAAAAGTGATGAAGGTATTTTTCTGAGGTATGCCATGAATAGTCATGCTTATAGAGTGTACAACCTAATAACTCTCACTATTCAAGAGTCTGTCAATGTGGTAATTAATGATCATCCTCAAAAAGAAGATACTTTGGTAAATTAATAAGAAGATGATGCAAATTCATTCATATTAGAAAAATCTAATAACAAATCTCCATCATCCATTGAGCCTCAACCAACATCTGACATATCCATCATAAAGGATCACCCTCGAGAATAAATTATTAGCGATTCTAATGACGATGTGAAAACGAGATGGCAGATAGAAAATATCTATAGTCATTTCTACTTTACCTCAAAGATTGAACCCAAGAATATTGTAGAAGCTCTTCAAGATGAACACTGGATAAATGCGATGCAAGAAGAACTTCAAAAATTCCACAGAAATAAGGTATGGAAATTGATTCCCAAACCAACTGATACAAATGTCATTGGAACCAAATGGGTCTTTAAGAATAAATCCAATGAGTTAGGTAATGTGATCAGAAACAAAGCAAGGCTAGTTGCTTAAGAGTACTCACAGATAGAAGGGATTGATTTTGATGAGACATTCGCCCCTGTCAGTCGTCTTGAGTTTATTAGAATTCTTATGTTTGTTGTATGCACACTAAATTTTAAACTGTTTCAAATGGACGTTAAGAGTACATTTCATAATAAGGATCCTGCTGAAGAAATTTATGTAGAACAACTAAAAGGATTTTCAGATCCTAAGCACCCCCATCACGTTTATTGTTTAGCAAAGATCTGTATGGTCTCAAATAAGCACCGCGTGCTTGGTATGAATGATTAACAAAATTTCTTTTAGACCATGAATTCTATGGAGGAAGTGTAGATAAGACACTGTTTACCCAGAGAACAAAGAACTCATTGCTTATTGCACAAATTTGTGTGGATGATATAGTGTTTGGGTCAACATGTGGAGATGCTGCATACAAATTCTCCAACCTCATGAAATCAGAATTTAAAATGAGCATGGTCGACGAATTAAACTTCTTTTTAGGATTATAAGTCAATCAACTAAATGATGGAATTTTCATAAATCAGACCAAGTATGCAAAAGACTTGGTGAAAAGATTTGGGCTTGAGTCTGGACGCACTTATCACACTCCCATGAGTGCCACACTTAAACTTTCCAAAGATGCTAACGGCAAAAGTGTGGACCAACATCTCTATCAGAGTATGATCGAAAGTCTACTATACCTCACAGCCAGTCGTCCAGATATATCCTTTAGTGTGGGAGTGTGTGCTCCGTATCAGACAGATCCTAAGGAATCTCACTTAACGACTGTTAAAAGGATTATCAAATATGTAGCAGGAACTACCACCTTCGGTCTATGGTATCCATATGAAACATCTGCCATCATTGCAGGCTATTTTGATGCCGATTGGGCTAGAAATTTGGATGATTGAAAATTGACAAGTGGAGGATATTTTTATATTGGCAATTGTTTGGTCTCCTGGCAAAGTAAGAAATAAAATTCAATGTCATTATCCACTGCAGAGGCTAAATATATAGTTACAGATAGTTGTTATGCACAACTCCTTTGGATGAAACAAATGCTGTTGGACCATGCACTACCAAAAATGGGGCAAAGGATTCAGACTAGGTTACTTATTTGCTACGGACATAAACCTTAGCTATGATTGCTACGGTTTTAATCCATAGCTAAAAAGTTGATACAACATTAATAATTAATAGTGGTGTAAGGGGCTCTATGAGGCCTAAGAAAAATTATATGTTCTATCTGAGCCGTCTATATATTTTTAAATATTACTTTAGAGGATGAAAAAAAAATCATCTTGATCTAAGTCTTAAGTGGACCACATGGTAGGAAACATTGATATTAAATTATTGTTTCTTCTCATGGTGTTGTCTACTTTGGCCTTCAATATACCTGAACTTTTTTGTTATAAAGTAAAATAATTTATTAAAATTATGGAGCGGAATGGATAACGAAATACGTCATGGTGGGCCCCACAGATCCCTGATCATAGCCTCTCCGTTCGTCCGTTCATAAAACGTGAAATTTGGGTGTGCGCTCAAACAGAGCTGCACCCAAACGCCCATCTCTCGAGTCTCTCAGTCTCTCCTTCTCTCTGTCTCTCCGTTCCCTAATCACAGACTCTTCTTTCCCAAATCTCCTCTCTCCCTCCCGATCCTTGCTCCATCTCTCTCATTCTCCTCCCCCTCTCTCTCCAATGCATCTGCCATGAATGCCATCCTCTCTCTTTCTCTATCCGTTCCCTAATCAGCCCTAATCCTCTCTCTCCCTCCTGATCTCTACTCCATCACCCTCATTCTCCTCCCTCTCTCTCCATTGCATCAGCCGTGAAGAAACATAGGCCATGAATTCCCTCTTCTCTCTTTCTCTCTCTCTCGCTCTCGATTGCGGTAGCTGTGAATCTCCTAGCCGAAGAAATACACACCGTGAAGCTCCTCTCAATAGGTTTGATATCTTCTGCTATTTGTATCTCTTTTCCTGTCTTTCAGATTTGATATACGCTAACTGTTTGACGAAATGACATTCTATATGTTTGTTGAAATGGGTGTATGAGATTTTGTTTTTTTAAAATCTTTTGTAATATATACATGATTGGAGAGTTAATTTAAAATGTCATGCTATATGTTTGTTGAAATGGGTGTATGAGATTTTTTTTAAAAAAATCTTCTGTAATATATACATGATTGGAGAGTTAATTTGAAATGGCATGCCATATGTTTGTTGAAATGGGTGTTTGAGATTTTTTTTTTTTAATCTTCTGTAATATATACATGATTGGAGAGTTAATTTGAAATGGCATGCTATATGTTTGTTGAAATGGCTGGATGAAAAATCATATGATCATAGAAAATTTCCACCAGTATTAGCAGTAGACATTTGAAGTTTACCTCTAGGCCTTGGAAAAATGTATTATGTTCCTACAATTTGAATAGGTATCAGCTGGGCATTAGCAGATATGTGCTTTTATACCAATTTCTAAATGCAAGGCTATATTGCCTACAACCCATGCTGTGGGAAACTGAAAGTTTGGCCTACTAGGCATCTTGCCTTATAATTCATGCTGGGAAAATTTTTTTGTTTCTGAGGGACTCCTTAAACTCCATTTTTGAATGCACATCCTCTTGTTGACTAAGAGGATTCTTGATTACAGTTTGGTTCTACACCAGTAGATGTTCATTAGGAAGTTGGTTCCAAAGCAGATTTTGCATCCAATTAGGGGTGACTAGAATTATGGTGGTTGTTGGCCAAATGTTACCCCTAAGATCAGATATGAAATCCTCAATTTTCTTTCTTCTCTGTCTTCTTTCTGCATCTTGAGTCTGATCTAATTCTTGCTTTGTTACCGGCTTCTTTCTTAGAATCTGTTTTAGCAAAAAAAGTTATCAATAAAAAACTAAAGCAGTTTGATAAATTTCTTTTTTCCCCCCACCCATTTTATCATTTATATGATTCTAGAATCCAAGATTCCAAATCATCAAAAAACAATTCCAAATCATCCAAAAAAAAATAAAAAATCCTGGATTCCAGATTGTTGATTCTAGTTAAATGTAACTGCAAGAAGAAAATTGTAGCTAAGGTTCCTGCCAGATCGAATAAACCACTCCCACCTAAGAGTTCACCTAGCCCAACATTAAAGAAGAAAGAAGAATCAATTGACAGTTCAGAAAGTGATTCAGAAGATGAGGTAGGTGGAATGCTTTTGAACTATAAATGCATGGAATTTTCTGATAATAATCTGGCATCTGGAATGGTGCACATGGTGGTATCTGTTTTAAGTTGGTTGCCCCATTGAATCGCCTTAGCTGAAGCCATCAATCCTAGTACAAGGAGACCCACGGATGAGAGTTTGTTAAAGGCTAACAACCTTTCTCGATCAAGCCCAGTTATGTTTTGGGTGGCTAGAGCACGGGTAAATACATTTGTCTTCCACCTATGCAGAAACCATACAAATGCAAGAATAACTGCTCCTCTGCAAGCTTGTGGAATATATTGTGACGCAATTATGGTGGGTGCAATCATCACACGTCTGTAGAAGAAAATGAACAACAAAAACTCTACCGATAAGTTATAAGCCACTAAAAAGAAATGCAAACATAAGAAAGAGATGGTCTGGTTTATGCTGATAGTACTCAATGCAACAAATTTAGAATACAAATTCTCAATCCAAGCAATTCTTTGCAATTGTGATAGAACATTCATAATCTCAATATAACGAGCATTTAAGGAAGCTCAGGACTTGTGCAGAGTGCATCCAATCAGTTTAAAGGTCATCTCTAGAGAGGAAAACTCTGAAGTGGACTCTCTAGCTAAATAAGGCGTTGTAAGCTCTGATGTACATATCATATATATATGCATTGATGGTTCTGTAGGCTTGGGTTCTTGTTTTGAGTGGGGGATGGTGCCTTTTCTGATGTCTACACGTGTGCGCGGACACACACACACACATATGTATGTATATATGTTTATATTTATTTATTTATATATAATCATTTGAATGTTCTCTGTCAAAGTTTACAAATTCACACTCAACTTGACAATAAGTTAAAGATTAGAAGTAGTGCAACCCTAGAAGGCTTGAGAATGCCGCAAGGCATGCATTGGGACTAGTTTGTGAAATCAGTTTCCATACTTTGAATTTTTTTTCCTATATACATTTATATTTATATTTATATTTGTTTATATATAATAATTTGATTGCTCTCTGTCAAAGTTTACAAATTCAAACTCAACTTGACAACAAGTTAGATATTAGAAGCAATGCAACCATGAATCTTGCATAGATTAAACAATCCATGATTGGGACTAGAGGAAAAGTTGAGGTGTATTGTTGTCTCTAGTCAAGTCATAAATTTTGTTTGAGGTAAATTTGTGTTTGGATTATTATTTGTTGTAGTTTGATGCAAGATAGGTGTTTATTACCTAGGAGTTTTTGAGGATGGTCCAGGATCATGAAAGGGCCTAGCTATATGCCCTAGAGGGGGGGTGAATAGGGCAATGCCAAATAAAATTAATAACAGTAGAATAATAAAAGAAATAAAGCACAATGCTGAATTTAAAGTAATCTCAATAGCCTAAAATAAAGAGAATGATACTTTATCAGTTCTAAGGACAACCTTACACCAAAAACCAAAGGTTTAAGGTAGGACAACCTTATTTTCAGAACGTCCTTTGTATCACAAACCAATGATGAATAAAAAGTAAGGAAATCAAAATAACTTGCAGAAATAAATCCTAAGTTATTACAACATTCATCCACACTTGCTTGAAATAAAATGATTACAACATTCATCCATAAACACAACCACAAAACTGAATGAATAAAGGAATGAAAGAATAAAGCACATCCATAACACAACGATATATAGTGGTTCGCCTGTGTGTACACCAACTATTATCCAACAGCCACACAGAATGCTACTCCACTCCTAATATCCTCACATAGGGGATATTAGCATGCACTATCAAAATAGGTTTCACAGGTTCACCTAAAACCTTCACAATTGTGTCTTTGATCTCGGGCTTACACAATCTAAAAACCCCCACAATTTGAGTTTTCTGGCTCTCCTCAGATAACCAATACAATGAGATTTTTCTGAAAAATCTCAAACAAAACCAAAGAAAGTAAATTACAAAAATGTAAAATACCTGAATCACCTTTTGAAGTAGCCCAGTAGAACCAATCGGAGTAGAAGTTCGATTCAACGTTCAAAGTCCAATACTCACTTTAAGAATGGTTCTAAGTCTAATTGATTTTAAATCAAAAGGGCTAGTTCTATTTGATTATGAATCCAAGAAGAAGGAATATCAGAAATTTCCCTTTTCAAATAAGATTGGAATGTAGATCAAAATCAAATAAAAAACAAGCTAGCAAAAAGAATATTAAATAAGCACAAAGTAGCTTAAAACAAACACAAACTTATCTCAGAGTATAGCCTAAAGAATGCTTGAATAGAGTTGAATTGAATTGCTAAAACTCTGAAGTTCGTGCTCTATTTATAGCCTAAAAAATCTCGTTTACGAGTGGTCTCAGGATCCTAGGATTAGTCGTAGCTTCAAAGATTTTCAAAGATTTCCACGGGATAAGGATTTGCTGTTCCACAACCGGTCGTGGGTAGCTTATGACCGATCGTGGGCTTGTCGTGGGTCACCTACGACCGGTCGTAGGACCCCAAAAATAGTTGCTGGAGTTTGAATCGTAGGGCTAAGACTGGTCGAAGGATGAGGCGTAGAATTCATAGGACTGGTCGTACGATGTCCAGAACTAGTCGTAGGACAATCAGAAAGATCTGAAAATCTTCAACAACCTAGGACTGGTCCTGAAAAAATTAAGACTGGTCGTAGCAGCGCTAGGATTGGTCTTAAAGTCCCTAGGACTGGTCTTAGAATAGCCCAAACAAGCATATTAAAATATATGAATTATGTATCCAGAATGACCTACAGTAAAGCCCATCCTAAGGTCAATCTAAGGTCAAACAAACCTTAAAAGTGAAATGGACATTGAAAGTCTGTACACTCAGATGACCCTTAAGAGAAGCTTGAGAATATACGAATCTTGTAGTAGGCCTTCTTGATCTTGATCTTAACTTGAACAAAGTCTTCTTGAGCTTGATTGTATCTTGACTTTCATATTCTTAAATTCTTCATCCATGGCTTGAAACGTTCTTCATTTAAGATCTTGCCTTGAAGTCCGATGTCTTGAAGCAATGAATAGTCTCAAACATGAAACAAGATATACAAGACATAGATTTAGGTTTTGGCACGACAAAATTTGACAACCAAAGGGATATGAAATCATAGCACTTACAATCTCCCCCTTTGTCAAATTTGTGACAAAACACATAGCATAAAGAATAAGAAGTAATCATAAGCCATAAAATCACAAATTACTCTACTCCCCCTGAGTAATACAAATACTGCTCATGTAACCAATCAATAACATCAATATAACATGTTCTCATCCACATATCCTTCTCAATCAATCAATCCAAATCAATTCAAATTACTCCCCCTTTCCATACTACTCTCCCTTTTTGTCACAATATGACAAGGAAAAGTCACAATAGAAAAGAGAACAACAACATAGAGAGTAACAATAAGTAGATAATGAGAAAGAAATATGAAAGGACATAGCATATTTCAAAATATAAACCAGAAATATCAAGCCATTATCCATAATACAATATCCAAAAGATAATACAATATTCAAAATAAAAGATAATGTTATACTATCCAGAAGATAATTCGCCTAATCAGATCCAGAGGAGGGAGCAGGGATAGTCGGATCAATCTTGTGTAAGCCTCTATTGATGCGACGAAGATATTTTTGCATGTACTTAAATAACATATCATGGACTATACTCATGTTATCAACCTTCTCCTCCAATGCACGAAGGCGTGCATCATGACTAGATGGATCCTAATCAGGATCATTAGGCGAATCAGATTCTATATCATCAAATAAATTATCCACATTAATATCCTGTTGAGGAAGATCACCAGCTTTCCCTTCATTTCCAGCTTCACCACCATCACCACCAACACCACCTTTATCAACTTGGCCAGGAAGCAAATCTAACTTCATCTTATTAAGATTGGAATTGTTGAAAATAAGATGATGAATTGGTGCCTCATTAATAGGTTTATCGACAAATATGTGAGTGGCTAGAACAGTCATAAGATAACCAAACGGAATATCACTATGACCCGGATGGAGACAAAACTGTATAATGAAATAACAAATCAAAGAAGGAAGACAGACCATGGTACCAGAAGCAATAGAATACAACACACGAACCATGAAAGAAGTCAACTCGATTTTATTACCGGACCGAGGATACACATTGGAAATGAAGAAATAATGTAACACTCTGTATCTTGGTAACAAATACTTTGAAGGGATCGCATTCCCTTTGTGTGTCCATTGTGCATCAATTTTGCATAAATCTCTTGTTAACATGCATTTTTCTGATTCAAATGGTTTGTCGTATAAAGTATGAATTGGTATACCTTTATCATTAACAGGTATATCCATAATACCTGATATCAAATGACGGTCTACTTCAAATTTCCCTACTCAAGTATCAATTGAAAATTTTAAATTATCAAGAGAAAATTCTGAGATGCATGCTACCATTGATTGTGCAATGGATTGGTATGCAGGCCCACTCCAAAGTAAAATGTTAGTCTAGCTAACAGATTCAAGGAGAGGGACAATACCATATGGAGCAATGTGATTGAGATCAGCGGTATGCTCAACGATAATATTACGGACACGCAAATCTCGTACATCTTGAGAATCATCTTCAGGTGACCGAAGGTGCCGTTTAGTTATCGGTGTAGATCTAGATGAAGATGGACCACAGGATGTTTTCTTTTTTTCTCTAGCATCCATATTCAAAAAGATATACAAAGAGCAAGAGAAATGCACAAAAGAAAGGATGAGTTTTCTCTAGATCAGCAAATTGAGAAGAAACCCTTGAAAAACTCAACAAGAGATGAAATCTAGCTACACAATGATCGAATCAAAGCATAGAGAGCATGAATCTTCAAGAAAAATGATGAAATAGGACTCACCTTGAAGAAAAATAAGAAATCCTATGACTGGTCGAGCCACGACTCGTCGTAGGTCGGAGTGAAAATGAAGAAGAAGGGGATTTTCTCCAAATATATCACATTCACGAGCTCCACGACCGGTCGAGTGCGGTCCACGATCGGTCGAACCACAACTGGTCGTGTACAGCCACGACCAGTCGAGTATCGACCAAAAATATATTTTTAATGTAAAAAATTAAAATTTAAACACAAATAATACTAAATATAGTACACTATGATACATGCAAGTAAGAATATTCAATGTAAAATGCACATACCAAGATCAAATTTTAATTTATTAAATCTGCTTTTGTCAAGTGGTTTGGTAAATATATCAGCAAGTCGAGTTTCGATTGGTATATATTCCAAGTAAATAACTTTTTCATCAACCAACTCACGAATGTAATGATACCTAATGTCAATGTGCTTAGTACGTAAATGCTGGATTGGATTTTTAGAAATATTTATAGCACTGGAATTATCACAATGTAAGATCATTGAATCTTGATTAATTTCATAATCACTTAGCATGCGTTTCATCCAAACTAGTTGAGTACATGCATATCCTGCTGCAATATACTCAGCCTCAGTAGTGGAGAGAGATATTGAGTTTTGCTTCTTGCTGAACAAAGAAACTAAGCAATTTCCAATGTAAAAACAACCACCACTGGTTGATTTTCTATCATCGATATTACCGGCCCAATCAGCATCTGAGTACCCGGCTAATTGAACACTAGTATCAAAAGGGTACCATAGACCCAGATTTATAGTACTTGCGACATATCTAATAATCCGTTTAACAACAGTAAGATGTGATTCCTTAGGATTGGACTGATATCTCGCACAAATACCAACACTGAATGCAATATCAGGTCTACTAGCAGTTAGATACAACAAACTACCAATCATACTACGATATAGTTTAGGATCTATATCTTTCCCTGTAGAGTTTTTTTGAGAGTCTTAACGTTGTACTCATAGGAGTATGAAAGTTCTTACCATTCTCAAATCCAAACCTTTTAACCAAGTTTGAAGCATAATTGGTCTGAGAAATGAAAATTCCATCAGGTTGTTGTTTTACTTACAACCCTAGAAAATAGTTTAGTTCACCAACCATGCTCATTTCGAACCTTAATTTCATTAACTCTGTAAACTCAATAGACATGTTAGAGCAATTTGATCCATAAATAATATCATCAACATAAATTTGAACCATCAAAATATCATTGTTATGCTTCTTAACAAAGAGTGTCTTATCGACACTACCTACTTGAAAGCTATGACTAAGTAAGAATTTAGTCAATTTCTCATACCATACCCTGGGCGCTTGTTTTAGACCATAGAGAGCCTTTTTGAGATGAAATACATGGTCAGATAACTTGGGGTCTTCAAACCTTGAAGGTTGTTCAACATACACTTCTTCATGTAAATAGCCATTCAAGAAGGCGGTCTTTACATCCATCTGATAAATCTTAAATTTTCTAAAGCATGTGATGGAAATAAAAAGTCTGATTGATTCAAGGCGAGCGACTGGAGCAAAGGTTTCATCGTAATCGATGCCTTCAATCTGAGTGTAACCTTGTACAACCAGTCTAGCCTTATTTTGTATTATATTTCCAAGCTCATCAGACTTATTTTTAAAGATTCATTTTGTTCCAATAATGTGTTTATCTTTAGGTCTAGGAACAAGATACCAGTTATCATTACGAACAAATTGATTAAGTTCATCCTGCATAGCAACAATCCAATTTTCATCAGAAAGTGCTTCTTTCATGTTGACCGGTTCTATTTAGGATGTAATACAAACATAATTACATATGTTCTCAAGTTTTTTACGAGTACGAACTCCAGTGAGAGGGTTTCTAAGAATTTGATTGGTTGGATGATCTTTGACAGTCCTTGGTTCAGATTCTTTTTGACTTGATGAGGTATCTTGATTATCGATAATAAGAGCTTCATCATCATCTGAACTCGGAGCTGGTGTATTCAAATGATCATCAATGACCACATTGATGGACTCTTGAATCACACCAGTTCTCTTATTTAGAACCCTATAAGCTCGACTGTTCAAAGAATAATCAAGAAAAATACCTTCATCACTCTTCGTATCAAACTTTCCTAAATTTTCACGATCACGTAAAATATAACACTTGCTGCCAAAAAACTGAAAGTTTTTGACAGTAGGTTTCTTTTCAAACCATAATTCATAAGCAGTCTTATTATCAGATTTACTGGTATAAACCCGATTAATAATATAACATGCGGTATTAACTGCTTCAGCCCAAAGATTTCTAGAGAGCTTCATGCTTTCAACATAACATTAGCCATATCCTGAAGCACTCTATTTTTTTTTTCAACTATACCATTTTGTTGCGGTGTTTTGGGTGCAGAGAATTCATGTGATATTCCCAGATCGCTACAGAATTTTTCAAAACTACTGTTTTCGAATTCGGATCCATGATCACTACGGATCTTACTAACATGAGAACCTTTTTCATTTTGGATTCGTTTGATGACCTTTTTCACTTCATCCAGGGTTTCAATTTTATCTTTTAAGAACGATACCCAAGTGAATCTGGTATAGTCATCTACGATAACCAAGATGTATTTTTTACCTCCTTAACTCTCCGATCTGGTTAGTCCAATAAGATCCATATGGAGAAGCTCGAGTGGTCTAGATGTGGTATTGGAGTTCACTTTCTTATGAGAGTTCCTAGTCTATTTTCTCAACTGGTATTCACCATATATTTTTTCTACTTTTTGCAATTTGGGTAGACCTCTAATTAGTTCTCTGTTGCTCAATCTAAATAAGTTCTGATAGTGCACATGTCCAAGGAGTTTATGCCATAATTCAATCTCATCGGTATGGACCATGTAACTTGATTGAGTAAATGAGCTTGCATCATTAACGATGTAGTAGTTTTCAGAAGTTCTGCGACTAGTTAATATAACAGAACCCTTTTTATTAAGAATCTCACAACCTTGATTAGAAAACTTCACACTATGGTTGTTATCACATATCTGAGAAATGCTAAGAAGGTTGTGTTTCAAGCCCTCAACATATAAAAACATTTTTAAATAAGGGAAGGTTATAAAGCTGAACCGTACCTTGGCCAATGATCTTGCAATTGCTTCCATCACCAAATGTGACTAACCCGTCAGTCATATCTTTTAGATCGGTGAATAAAGCCTTGTCACCTATCATATGCCTGGAGCAACCACTATCTAAGTACCACTTTGAATGGTTTGTTGCTTTGAAAGCAGTGTGGGCAACCAAGCTGGCAACTTTAGGAACCCATTTCAGAACTGTTTTGGGTTTAGGAGTATAGATGGTCTTTTTCTGTCTGTTGTTATAGGAGTGAGCTATAGAGTTAGACTTTAATAGCTCCTTGAGTAGATCAATTATTTTTTCAGCTAAAGGATTTCGGTTTTGAAAATTAAAGTTGACATGGCCACCTTTAGGTTTTTGAAAAGACCTTGAATTTTTAGAAAAACCTTGATAGGTATTCTTTTCTTTTGAAGTTGAAGACTCTCCTTTTACAAATTTAGGAGTAATGTTCTTTTATTTAGGAGATGTATTCTTATCATACCCCAACTTGGATCGATTGCCACATTTTCTTGATCTGAAAAATAATTTTTCCAATTTTGGATCACGTTGGGCATATCTCCATGTGTCTTTCAAACTCAGAAGAGAAGCTACCTCATTTTTGAGTTTCTCTTTTTTGGATTTCAAATCTTCAATTTGGGAGGTTTTGAAATCTAAATCACATTTGGTCTTTTCAAAAGAATCGGAAATATGAGACTTTTCTAAAACAAGAGACTCATAGTCTTCCTTAAGCTTAAAAAATTTTTCTTTTTGTAATTTAAGCTTAACGGCAATTTTACAACTCTCTTTATAAAGGGCATTATAAGCATCCTGAAGATCATCTTCATTATCGCAATCACTATTCAGATTTTCTTCACTAGATATATCATCATTATCTGAATAGGTGATCTTGGCTAGAGTCATAAGGGCTTTAACATCATCGCCCGACTCGGTTTCAGAATCTTCTGATTTAGAAGAGAATTCAGAATCAGACGATTCATCTCAAGTAGCCATCATGCTTTTCTTTTTTGATTTGTCCTTTTTAAGACATTTGTTAGCTAAGTGCCCATACTCTTGACAGTTGTAACATTGACTATCTTTTAAAGATTTTTGAGTTATAGGTTTCGATCGTCTCTTATCATTTGACTTTTGAAAATTAACTTTTTTCTTGCTTTTGAAAATTTTGTAAAACTTTTTTACTAAAAGTGCCATATCATCTTCAGAATTTTTTGAATCCGAAGTACTCTCTTGTGAAACATTTTTAGATGATTTAAGAGCAATTGATTTTCCTTTAAGAGCTTTAAAGGACAACTCATAGGTTTGAAGTGAACCAACTAATTCCTCAACCCTCATGGTATCTGTATCATGAAGTTCCTGAATCGCGGTTACTTTAGAATTGAACCGTTCAGGAAGTGAGTGTAGTATCTTTGCGCACACTTTACTTTCAGGGATTCTATCACCAAGACCCCACATAGAGTTCACAATGTCATTCAATCTAGTGCAGAAGTCCATAAACATCTCATTCTCCTCCATATGAATTTCTTCAAATTTAGTTGTGAGGAGTTGGACTTTAGATTTCTTGACAATTGATGTACTCTCGTGTGTCATTTCTAATACATCCCATGCTTGTTTTGCATTTTCATAAGAGATGATTCTTTTGAATTCATCTGGTGATAATGCACAAGTAATTGCATTTAGTGCTTTTGCATTGCACTACTCTCACTTTTCTGAAGTGTGGTACAAAGAGAGTAAGCCGTTACTTTCATTGATTTTGAACCATCGCCATTAGTTACTTCAGTGATAGGAGGGTTCCATTCATTCACTGTGGCCAGCCACACACTTTCATCCAAGGATTTGAGGAAGATCCTCATCCTGGCTTTCCAATAGGCATAGTTTGTGCCATTAAAAGGTGGTGGCCTAGTGACTGATAGGCTATCAAAATTTGACATCTTAATAT
This sequence comes from Magnolia kwangsiensis, assembly GCA_037074715.1. Taxonomy (NCBI): domain Eukaryota; kingdom Viridiplantae; phylum Streptophyta; class Magnoliopsida; order Magnoliales; family Magnoliaceae; genus Magnolia; species Magnolia kwangsiensis. Next base: position 45,756,654 of record CM073586.1, on the reverse strand, counting down.
AGCTTAGATCATTAGCTCAGGAAATAAATCTAATAAATAAACAATAAGCACGAGCTATTAGGCTCTGATACCACTTGAAAGGGCCTAGCTATAAACCCTAAAGTGGGGTGAATAGGGTAATGCCAAATAAAACTAATAACAGCAGAATAATAAAAGAAATAAAGCACAATGCTGAATTTAAAGTAATCTCAATAGCACTAACAGATCAATAGTCTCAAACATGAAACAAGATATACAAGATATAAATATAGGTTTTGGCACAATAAAATTTGACAACCAAAGGGATATGAAATTATAGCACTTACAGATCACTTGTGCAATGGGGGAAGGAATCTTTGAGATTTTGATAATTTGAACAAATTTGGTACTCTATAATTGAACTTGGTGTGGATGCTTTTTTTAGTTACTTTTTATGATGTTTCACTTGTTTTTTTGGTTAATTTTGAACTAATTTGGCACTTTAGTTACTTTATATTGATGAACTTAGAACTTGGTTTGGTTTTTAGTTACTTTATATTGATGTTTCGCTTGTTTTTTTAGTTACTGTATATGTTGTTTGGTTTGGTTTTTATAATTTCGAATGAATTTTATACTCTTTATTTAAACATATTAGACTCCATTTGGTCGTCACAAACCAAATGGAGCCTAAGCCCCTTTTTAACTCCGCCAATGCAAGCCAATGCAACTCCTTGCATTGCTGGTCCTAAGCCCGGGTAAAGGAGGAGGGAGATTGGGCATCAAGGTGAGTTGTGTAATTTTCCTTTATTTTCTGATTATCTATTTATTCTATGTCAATCTTCATGGTTCATTATTCATTGAAACCTGATTATCTATTTATTTGTTATTATTTTGCAGGATGCTGAGAATGCTATCAATGACTTGACTGGTAAGGCATCTGGGGTTTGCAAATTTTAGGTTTGTTAGAATGCTTGTACATGGTATTTTTCTTTGATTTTACTATGCTCCTGTCAGGTAAATGGCTCGGAAATAGACAAAAAAGATGCAATTGGGCTGCTAAAGGAGCTGACTTTGCTGAGGAAAAACCCCAAAGTGAAAACCAAAATCAAAACATGGTGGTCCTGACAAATGGCAGTTCAGGTAGTATGGGTATGGTATCCTCCATCTTCTCCTTTCTATTGAAAGTTAGGGCCATTATTTCAATGCCAATGACAAATGACAAACCAAACTCCCATCTCCTTTCAGTGTTTGTCATTGGAATAAACCATTTGGTGGACGTACCAAACTGTCAATTCCACTGGTATCGATTTAACTCTGTACTGAATGATGTTTAAAATGATGAGTACTACCCACCACGCAGCACACAATCTGAAATTTCATGGTCTTGCATTAATGAACTATAGCTTAATGGCCATCAGTAGCTGTTCAGACGCTTAATCCAGATGCTCTCACATGGACACCCATAACTGAATTTAGTAGAGCTTTTCATTCAATTTGTGCATGTATAAGATCTCTAACCAAGAAGGGTGTGTGTCAACTGACGAATGTTCTTTGCTTCCATTGTCACTTTGCACAATATGTGCAGATTTTGGAGATCTTTTGCTTTGTGATGGTTGCCCCAGGGCCTTTCACCATGGTAAATGCTTTTCCCTCATGTTAATGATTGCTTACCTTTCTATCTTGAATGCTATTCATCAACTTCTTTCTCATTTTTTTTAATTGTATAAACTGGTAAGAGCTTATTTTTTAAATGAGGAATAATGTAGAACTGTTGCTATTTATACATTGGTGAACCTAGAATTTCAAGAATTGCATATGTTTATGCCATGTCGATGATATAAAAATTTGATCAGTTAAGGTGGGACAAATGTACGAAACCAATGGATGACTACAAACAGTTAACCAACAAACCCAATTCAATGTAAATGTGCTCCATTGGATGAGCAGAAAGGGCTGATTCTTGGGCAATTGCATGTTCAACCTACATAGTGGATTGTTTGAATCTCACATGCATGCAAGGGGGCTGGCGCAATACATCTCTCTCTCTCTCTCTCTCTCTCTCTCTCTCTCTCTCTCTCTCTCTCTCTCTCTCTCTCTCTCTCTCTCTTCTCTTTTAGGAAATGCTTATATGTTCTAAGATAGGTTGTAAGTTCCACAAAATCATAATGCCAAACAAAACAGTTACTGTTTGTCTAGGAAATTATCTGGCCAGTCAATACTATTTGAATGCTACCATCAACTGATGAGTAACGACTAACGAACCAAAACAGGAAGTTAAGAATATAGTAACATGAAATGGCACATAATGTAGTACACAAAACCAAAACCTTGCATCAGATAAATAACTTATGAGAAGAACATGTGGATTTGCACACCCAACCAAACATACCATTAGTACCTCTCCCATTATATTTTGAAAGATAATATTATAGAAAGACTTTCCTTTTCCCTTTTTGGGAAACTCTTGATTGCCCACCTTCACATCTGTGCATCAACACAAAAAGAAAAAAAAATGCAATTGCCTTAAAAAATATAGAGCTTACATTGGCATAGAGGTGGCTAGTAACCTTTCATGGGGGATAGAAGTCCAAATGACTAAGATGCATATAATTATACATATTCACAATAGAAAATGCAAGTAGCTTGAATCTAATTCCAATTTTGTTCTAGAGATCATAGCTTTTGATGATTAAATAGAATTTCCCTATTTTATTTCAATGTCACGGAGGAAAGACTTTGTAGGTACACTCACTATTGGTGGCATGTTACTGTTTGTTATTTGGAAGGTCATTCTCCAATTAACAAAGTGCTAGAAGTCTATGACCATCATATCTGGAAAGAGTTACAAAGAAGTGATGCTGATTGTGGACAGGTATATTTAGTAGACACTGTCAACAACATGACCCAGTTTAGCACACTTATGGTCGTTATCTCTTGCATTTAGGTTTATGCAAATGCTCTAGGATTGTTGCTTCGGATTGACATTCGTGGTAAGGTGAGTTATTACCAATGTTTTTCATTCAATCAGCAACCCATCCAAATTGACTGATTTTGACCTAGGCACCTAGCTGATTTTCTTCTTAATCGATACTGCAGTAGGTGCAGCCCCAGAACTGCAATAGGTGCAGCTTAATTGCAGTTAGTGTAGCCCCAGAACTGTAGTAGGTGTAGCCCCAAAACTACAACAGGTGCAGCTTACTTATAGCTTGACTGCAACAGGTGCAGCTTAATTACAACAGGTGCAGCTTAACTGCAGTTCAAGCATATATTCAGCTTTCACCCATGTAAAGGTTCTGAAATGTATGGGTTGCTTTGTGTAGGTTATATTGACATCTGCAACTCTGGCTCATGAAATTTTAGAGATAACAAACAAGTTTATGACAGATCCTGTTAGAATACTTGTGAAGCGTGATGAGTTGACCTTGGAGGTAAAATAATTTGTTTCCTTTCTCCTTTTTCTTTTCCTTTTCTTTCTTTTCTTTTTGGTTAAAAATGCTTGCTGAAATGTTTCTTTGGCGCTCTTGGTTATGACTCGACAAGTGTGATCATATGTGCAATCGGATCGTGCTATAACAGCTACTGCTCAAACATTGCCAGAACATTTCTCATTGATGCAAATGCAACACAGAGTAAGGCTTATGAGGTTCTCCTCAAGGCCCATGAGGCAGCGATAGGTGCATTGAAGGTTGGGAATAAGGTCAGTGTTATTTACCCGTATTTATGTATTTGCTCAAAATTAATGGAGCATACCCGGATGTGCGTCGGAGCTATTCGGATGAGCGGGGGTCCCTGGAAGGTGGGAAACGCTGTTATGACCATGATGAAGTTGTCTATTTCCTATGGACAACATTGGAAGGGCTTGACCATTTGGACAGGCCGTATTTATATATTTGCTCAAAATTAATGGAGCATACCCGGATGTGCATCAGAGCTATCCGAATGAGCGGGGGTCCCTGGAAGGTGGGAACCGCTATTATGACCATGATGAAGCTGTCCATTTGCTATGGACAGCATTGGAAGGGCCTGGCCATTTGGACAGGCCGTGTTTATATCTTGTTTATATATGTATTTGTAGGGACCACACCCTTAACCTAAAATACACCCTAAACCTATAACCTATAACCTAAACTTATAACCTTAACCTAAACCTATTCTCAAATCCTAAAACCTATACTTATAGCCGAAACCTAAACCTATACCTTAACCTATAACCTATTCTTACAACCTTAACCTAAACCACAACCTTAACCTATAACCTAAACCTATACCTATAACCTTAACCTATACTTATAACCTTAACCTAGACCTATTCTCAAATCCCAAAACCCTAACCTATAACCTAAACCTAGACCTAAACCTTAACCTATAACCTAAACCTAGACTCATAACCTTAACCTAAACCTATTCTCAAATCCCAATACCTATAACTATAACCCAAACCTAAACCTGAACGCGATTTCCTAAACCTAAACCTAAACCTATAACCTAAACCTAAACCTATAACCTAAACTTAAACCTTATTCTATAACTTAAACCTAGACTTATAACCTTAACCTAAACCTATATATTTTCAAATCCCAAAACCTATACTTATAGCCGAAACCTAAACCTTAACCTTAACCTATAACCTATACTTACAACCTTAACCTAAACTTATTCTCAAATTCCAAAACCCATACCTATAACCCAAACCTAAACTCAATCCCGAACCCAAACCTGATTTCCTAAACCTATAACCTAAACCTATACCTATAGCCTAAACCTAAACCTTAACCTATAGCCTAAACCTAGACTCATAACTATAACCTAAACCTATTCTCAAATCCCAAAACCTATACCTATAACCCAAACCTAAACTCAATCCTGAACCCGAACCCGATTTCCTAAACCTAAACTTTAACCTATAACCTAAACCTAAACCATAACATATAACCTAAACCTAGACTTATAACCTTAACCTAAACCTATTCTCAAATCCCAAAAACTATACTTATAGCTGAAACCTAAACCTTAACCTTAACCTATAACCTATACTTACAACCTTAACCTAAACCTATTCTCAAATCCCAAAACCCATACCTATAACCCAAACCTAAACTCGATCTCGAACCCAAACCCGAACCCGATTTCCTAAACCTAAACCTTAACCTATTCTCAATTCCTTAAAGCTATAACCTATAACATATAACCTAAACCTAAAACTTGACCTAAACCTATAACCTAAACCAAAACTTAACCTTAACCTAAACCAAAACCTATAAACTAAACCTTAACCCATAACTTATAACCTATAACCTAAACTTATAACCGATAACCTAACCTTAAACTAAACCTAAAACCTAAATGTATTCTCAAATCCCTAAACCTAAACCTACACCTAATCTTAATCTCAACTCCCTAACCTAAACTTAAACCTAAACTTGAAAACCCAAACCTAAACTCGATCCTGAATTCCTAAACCTAAACGTTAACCTATTCTCAATTCCCTAAAGCTATAACCTATAACCTAAACCTTAACCTATAACCTAAACCTAAACCTATAACCTAAATGTATTCTCAAATCCCTAAACCTAAACCTACACCTAATCCTAATCTCAACTTCCTAACCTAAACCTAAACCTAAACTTGAAAACCTAAACTTAAACCCGATCCCGATCCCGAACCCGATTTCCTAAACCTAAACCTTAACCTTAACCTAAACCAAATCCTATAAACTAAACCTTAACCCATAACATATAACCTATAACCTAAACTTATAACCGATAACCTAACCTGAACCTAAACCTAAAACCTAAACCTAAACGTAAACCTAAAACCTAAAACCTAAACCTAATCATAAAACCTAAATGTATTCTTAAATCCCTAAAACTAAACCTACACCTAATCCTAATCTCAACTCCTTAACCTAAACCTAAACCTAAACTTAAAAACCCAAACTTAAACCCGATCATGAACCCGAACCTAATTTCCTAAACCTAAACTTATAACCTTAACCTAAACCTATTCTCAAATCCCAAAACCTATAACCTAAACCTAAACATAAACCTAAACCTATACCTTAACCTATAACCTAACCTTAACCTATAACCTGAACCTATAAACTAAAACCTAAACCTAAACCTAAAACCTTATTCTCAAATCCCTAAACCTAAACTACACCTAATCCTAATCTCAACTCACTAACCTAAACCTAAACTTAAACTTGAAAACCTAAACCTAAACTTGATCCCGAACCTGAACCCGATTTCCTAAACCTAAACCTTAACCTATTCTTAATTCCTTAAAGCTATAACCTATAACATATAACCTAAACCTAAACCTTAACCTAAACCTATAACTTAAACCTAAACCTTAACATTAAACTAAACTAAAACCTATAAATTAAACCTTAACCCATAACCTATAACCTATAACCTAAACTTATAACTGATAACCTAACCTTAACCTAAACCTAAAACCTAAACCTAAACTTAAAACCTAAATGTATTCTCAAATCCCTAAACCTAAACCTACACCTAATCCTAATCTCAACTCCCTAACCTAAACCTAAACCTAAAATTAAAAACCCAAATCTAAACTCGATCCTGAATTCCTAAACCTAAACCTAAACCTAAACTTGAAAACCCAAACCTAAACTCGATCCTGAATTCCTAAACCTAAACCTTAACCTATTCTCAATTCCCTAAAGCTATAACCTATAACCTAAACCTAAACCTTAACCTATAACCTAAACGTAAACCTATAACCTAAACCTAAACCTTAACCTATAACCTAAACCTAAACCTAAAACCTAAATGTATTCTCAAATCCCTAAACCTAAACCTACACCTAATACTAATCTCAACTCCTTAACCAAACCTAAACTTGAAAACCCAAACCTAAACCTGAATCTGAACCCGAACCCAAACCCGAACCCAAACCCAATTTCCTAAACCTAAACCTTAACCTATTCTCAATTCCCCAAACTGTAACCTATAACCTAAACCTATAACCTACACTTATAACCTAAACCTAAACATGTAACCTTAACCTCAACGTAAAACCTAAACCTAAACCTGATCCCGAACCCGAATCTGAATCCCTAAATCCTTAGCCTAAATGTAAAACCCAAACGTAAACCCGATCTCGAACCTGAACCTGATTTCCTATACCTAAACCTTAACATATTCTCAAATCCCTAAACTTAAACCTACACCTAATCCAAATCTCAACTCCCTAACCTAAAACTAAACCTAAACTTGAATACCCAAACCTAAACCCGATCTCGAACCCTAACACGATTTACTAAACCTAAACTTATAACCTTAACCTAAACCTATTCTCAAATCCCAAAACCTATAACCTAAACATAAACCTTAACCTTAACCTAAACCTTAACCTATAACCTAACCTTAACCTATAACCTAAACCTATAAACTAAAACCTAAACCTAAACCTAAACCTAAAACCTAAATGTATTCTCAAATCCCTAAACCTAAACCTACACCTAATCCTAATCTTAACTCCCTAACCTAAACCTAAACTTAAACTTGAAAACCTAAACCTAAACCCGATCTCGAACCTGAACCTGATTTTCTAAACTTAAACGTTGGCCTATTCTCAATTCCTTAAAGCTATAACCTAAACCTAAACCTAAACCTTAACCTAAACCTTAACCTAAACCTATAACCTAAACCTAAACCTTAACCTTAACCTAAACCAAAACCTATAAACTAAACCTTAACCCATAACATATAACCTATAACCTAAACTTATAACTGATAACCTAACTTTAACCTAAACCTAAAACCTAAACCTAAACCTAAAACCTAAATGTATTCTCAAATCCCTAAACCTAAACCTACACCTAATCCTAATCTCAACTCCCTAACCTAAACCTAAACCTAAAATTGAAAACCCAAACCTAAACCCGATCCTGAACCCAAACCTGATTTCCTAAACCTAAACCTTTACCTATTCTCAATTCCCTAAAGCTATAACCTATAACCTACATCTAAACCTAACCTAAACCTAAAACATAAACCTAAACTTAAAACCTAAATGTATTCTCAAATCCTTAAGCCTAAACCTACACCTAATCCTAATCTCAACTCCTTAACCTAAACCTAAACTTGAAAACCCAAACTAAACCCGATCTCAAACCCGAACCCGATTTTCTTAAACTAAACCTTAACCTATTTTCAATTTCCTAAAGCTTTAACCTAAACCTAAACCTATAACCTTAACCTAAACCAAAACCTATAACCTAAACCTTAACCTATAACATAAACCTAAAACCTAAACCTAAAGCTATAACCTAAATCTAAACCTAAAACCTAAATGTATTCTCAAATCCCTAAACCTAAACCTACACCTAATACTAATCTCAAGTCCCTAACCTAAACCTAAACCTACACCTACACCTAATATTCCTAATCTCAACTCCCTAACCTAAACCTAAACCTAGACTTGAAAACCCAAACCTAAACCCGATCCCGAACCCGATTTCCTAAACCTAAACCTTAACCTATTCTCAATTCCCTAAAGCTATAACTTATAACCTATAACCTAAACATAACCTAAACCTATAACCTAAAACTAAGCCTATAACCTTAATCTAAACCTAGGTTTTGAATTTAAAAGTCCATCATAGGTTTGAACACATTACTCATGTTGGATTTTGCTATAGTTTAGAAGATTTATAGGTTCATTTTTTATTTCTTCATATATAAGTGTTTTTTTTTGGATTTCTTCCTTTTAAGATGTGTACAAAGGAATGCTTGTTTGATTGTGTCTACAAATTCTGTTTTATATAGGTTGACAAGCTAAAGAAGTCAGTGGAGGATGAAATTTATTTTCTTAAGGGAAGAGTTTCAGAACTTAAAAGTGATCTTATGTCGAAGTGCACAAAAGTTACATATGCAGTTTCAAGGAAAGAAGAAGCTTTATCTTCTGCATTTATTAAAATTGACAGTCTGAAGGAAGAAAATTCTGTAAAAATATGAGCATTATTGAATGCAGTGTTGGAGTGTATTTGTTTCTTGCAAATGAGGGCATGCCTTAGTTGTAATTCTTATGATAGGTTGAGCATAATGAAGTATTGTCTAGTTAGAAATGTGAAAGTAGGATGCATTGTATGATTTGATTGTTATTTGTAATAAATGCATTATTTTTTTTTTCTAATTGCATTTTATATACTATTTCTATCAGCATTAAGCTTAGATGAGTTATAAATCATAGTAGGTTCTTGCAATGGAAACAGGTCGTATAATTACAATTTTTTTAAAAATTGCTACAAATATAATCTGTAGCTATCACTACGGCTTTTGTCCGTAGCTATTGGTATCTATTGCTACAGATATTATTGGTGCTATTGGTATTTATTGCTATGGATAAAATTTCTTTTTCTACGGATATGATCCGTAGCCTGTCCGTCGCTATTGGTGGGGTAGCTAAAGATATTGATACAGATATAATCCGTAGCTATTGGTATCTATTGCTACGGATATAATCCATAACTAGACCTTTTGCTACCCCACCAATAGCGATGAACGTGCTACGGATTATATTCGTAGCAAAAGGGATTTTGCTAAGGATTTTGGCCGTAGCCTTTTTCCATTTTTCTTGTAGTGATGGGATTGCACAACCTACAATGTGTCTTTTCTGTGAAAACACAAGTGCTATAAACATCTCGAAAAATCCAGTTCAACATTCTCAGACCAAGCATATTAACATTTGTCATCATTGTATCCAAGAACTTGTTGAAGAAAAGATCATTGTATTGGATTATGTAACTACTGAAAAATAACTTGCCAATATCTTCACAAAGCCTCTTGATACAAACAGGTTTCGTGACCTTAAAAAATTAATTGGCATATGTACTCATTAATGATATCTCAGGAATAATGACCCACATAGGTAAATATTAAGTCTAAGATATTCATGGCTAAATTACTTAATAAATCCAAACCATTTAAAGTTAAATAGTGATGAACAAAAATGTAAAAATTTTCACAGTTCCGATGATATCTAGGCAGTTTCAATACCATCGTGATTTGAACATCGATGCCATCGAGATACTCTATCAATGAAATCGATGGTTCTTGGGAATACAATGCTTTAACTACTAGTCTTTCCTAACATTTGGACTGCATTCTATGGATTATTATTTTTCCAACGACCGTCAGTACAATTCTTGATAAAAGTCATGATGATGCTATCGATACCTGATCGATATGATAGACAAATCTGCTATATTAAGAGAAGATTGCATTCGAATTCAAACTTATTCCTTCTCTTCTCTGAGTACTTCCTCTCAGCCTCTCACATCTACAAAACATGATTAAGGGGAAAGGTAAGTCTTCTCTTCACTCTCTGCAATCAAAGAACATGCAATCAGAATCCAGTAGGCATCAACCTATGGAAGGACGTCCATTCACCATTGTTGAACGTCTAGTGCTCAATAGTGTCATAGAACCTTTTGGAGTGGACCTACTTTTAAATTAATAGGTTGGTAGAATATTCTAAGTCTTGGAGGATCATATCAACTAGGTGTGATCTAAGAATTCTTCAATCACTGTTATGTCATTAGTGATGATCCCCCCAAGTATTCAGGTTGAACTCGCACATTACTCAAAGCTTATCACCCCAATCACCTTTGCTCACCTTCTAGACCTTGATGTCACTAGAATCCCAGTGACCAACAGGAATCTCAACGGTTTAGGTGTGGGGGGAGAAATAACTCGTGCATTATGTTAAGGCACTACTGTTCCGCGAAATGATGAAAATTTGCTACACAACACCTATCTTGGACCCACTTTCAAAATTCTTCATAGAAATTTCAGGTCTAATGTATATCCCTGCGATATCAAAGGTAATCATCTACCTCCATTTGTGATAAATGTGCTTTATGATGTATATCAAGAAAATTAAGTGTGCCTGCCGCCTCTTCTTCTCAAGCAAGTCATTCGTGTAATCCAAGGCAATCACAGGGAGACACTGCCCTTTCAAGTGCTTATATGCAAACTAACACATCATGCGGGGCTTCCTGCTACATCTGACGCTGTGTATCCGGAAGCATGGTTTGACAGTTATGCAGCTCAGGAGGCCTAATAGTTGTGTCTTTCTTTATCTCTTCCTAGGCATAGCCTTCCCATGCCGCGGGCTGTCCAATATGCTTAACCATCAGTCCGGCCTACGCATGAGGGGTTCAATCGCACACCAATGGTCAGCCCAGAGTTTATCACAAATCGCCAGACCCATCACCTAGAACGTCACTTACCGAACGGGATGGTTGGGATGGAGGAACGACTACACAATTGTGAAAGGCGCCTCATTGCAATTGAAGAGAAAGTCACCGCCCTCCAAGAAACAACTCAGCAAGTGGTGGCCTTACTCACACATAACAATCTTTGAGGACATAGTGTGAGTTGAGAAATGCAGTTGTCATTGGAATACCAAGTGTGTCTATTGTTGTGTTAATTTTTTTTCTTTTTGGATGAATTTGGATTGACTAATGCTCTACTGCTAACCTTTGGACAATACTCTTTTGTTTTTGGATATTTTAGCTATGGATAAATATCATTTGTATCTATCTACTGCCATGTTGATATATGTGATCCCCTAGTTTATCTCGTTTCTGATATGGAGTGCATGTGATTTTCATGATTATTTTATTTGAGTTTATCACTACTGTATTTAATTTGATATGCATCCATACTTTCTGAAAATGATGTATGCTTAAAAACTAGTTTAATCTTTATAGATCTATATTTTTTTGTTCTCCCACATGTCTTTAAAACTTCAGCCAATATCTACTATAATGCAATCTTTGTCAATAACTGACAAAAAGGAGGAGAACGAGTCAAACATCCTGTCAAGAAATGTATATCTGCTTGAGTATGGTGTTGTAGGTGTTAGGGAGTAGCTCCACCAAGCAAGAGGGAGTTTGCAGATAGGGGGAGCAGCTTATGGATGTGTTGTGACATTGTTAGCATTGTACAATTGTGTAAAGAACTTGTACACACAATTTATGATGTCAGTATAGAAGCTGGTCTAGGGTGTTTGGGTATTTTGTCATGTAATTGACAAAGGGAGGATTGAAAGTGCCTTGTTTTGTCAATTAGTGTGAGTGTTGAGTCAGACTAAAGAGCCTCATAAAAATATCAATTTAAAGCGTTTGCTTCAACCGGATGTGTGCAAGCTCGCCATAGGTAAATCTAAGCCTCACATCCCATGACCCAAAACACCAAGTAAATAAAACCCTTAAAGCAAGTTAGAACATCATAGGACTTTTAAATGAGAAAACTTTTACAAAACTCAGAAAATCTCTAAGTTTTCTTACTTTGTCGATTTTATTGATACACATCTCGATATGATCGACCTGTACTGTCAATGTCCTCGATGAAAAATTGATTCCATCGGAATGAGGACAAAAAGTGTCCAGCAACCACACATATTTCTGGACAGAAATATCGATGTATCGATATACCTTTCGATACCATCGATATTTGAATCTCGAGTCCATCGAAGGTGACTTGATAATATCGATAGAAAGATTTTCGGTGCCCCTATTTTCACTTAAGAATATCATATATGCTTCGATATATTGAAACCCTCCTCGATACTATCGAAGTTCAAATCTCGATGACATCGGAAGGCTCTCGATGATATCGGTCATGTGCGCGAAGATTTCCAGTAAATATTTCAGGATAGTTTATCTGTAACCAAGGGTCACTCAATAGAATCGATATTCAAATATTGATGATATCAGTACAGTTTTGATGGCATCGAACAAGGAAAAAAACTGTCCAGCAAGCTTAAATTAAAAATCCTTTGGATTTACCGATGCCTCGACACAGCTATCGATATCATCGACATTCAAACTCTGATAATATGAAGGTCCCTCGATCATTCTTATAAACCTGAAATATTTCAAAGAAAGTCTCTCTCATTTTTAAATGTCAAGGAATCGAACCTCACATCGATGAAATTGGAGCTCGAAATCCAATGACATTGACATGTGTTTTGATTCTATCGACCAACTGGTAAGAAGTTTCAAAAGCATATGACATTTGATTTTGTGTCATCAAGCGGATCATCGATGCTATCGAGAGTATACGCTTGATGATATTGATCCCGCTGGATCATCTCAAACTCTGTCATAAATGTGACCGTTTTATATCTATTGGAACCTTTTGCCTATATAAAGAGGACTTGTCTATTATTATTGATAGAGAAAGAAGAGAGTGCTTTTGAGTTTTTTTTACCTTAGATCATATACCCAAAGCTCTTTCTCTCAAGGGAGTTCATCCTCCAATCCACCCTCATCATTGATATTCAATAGAGTGGATTGGGGAATGAACTTCCGCATTCAAGAATCCTCCAGCTACTACCTTAATGACAAATTATTAAACTGGGATGCCTTGAATGCATAGATGATTGGAATCACTCTTATCTCCTTTATTGAAAAATATTTGAGAGTAGGATTCCATCATAACCTTGACCCAACCTATCGCCATGCATTAGTATATCTTCTGAGTTACATATTAAGGGAGCAGAAGATTCTTTATCTACAAGGAGGAGATCTTCGTCAACGTGCTGAATGGGACTCATCCACTTATTCATAAGTATCTAGAGTCTAGAGAACACTTGTGATCATTTATTTTTAGGATTAGGTCTAAGGTGTTTTTCACCCTTGCAAGCCCTCGCAAGAGGCCTCTGGCGGGAGTGTACATAGTGGGTGCGTTGTTTTGACCCTTGCTCTGTGGAGAGCATAAACAGTTAGGGTCTTGTGGAAGATCCTTGGTCAGTGTGCCTAAAAGTGGGTGTGTTGTGTTGATCCTTGCTCGTGAGAGCATAAATAGTAAGGTTCCTTATGTGGATCCTTGGCTAGTGTGCCTAAAACTGGGTGCTATGTGTTTACCCTTACCCAGGGAGCATAAATAGTCAGCCTAGGTGTAGGTTGTAAAGGTTAAAGGTGAACATGATTTAAAACCTTAGGTTTGAGGTGAACCGTTGTGAAATCCGTTACACTCAAGGGTTGAGTGCGGTTACCGGGAGTGGAGTAGACCAGTAGTCGAACTACTATAAAAATGACTGTGTTTGAGATTGTTATTCTTTTGTTTGTATGATTTACTTTAATACTTTCATATTTGAATATCTGAGATCACACCTCATACACATACACAGTCATATCCATCATAAACTAGTTTACATATTGTTCATTTCTTAAATAGTTTGTGATTGGATCCTCTACTGGGTTTGGGAGCCAGTGGAGTTACTTTTGAGTAATCCTGATAAGTGCCTATTGATAGGATTAGTGTAATAGAATTTTTAATAAAATATAAAAACTTTAAAAAGTCCTATACATCCCCCTCTAGGACATATTGGCATATTCCTACTTCAACTAAAGCGGTCTTCACCGCTATTTCAACAAGGGGGTTGAGAAGAGAGAAGATGATATGATGAATGCTTAAATAGAGAATGACATGATCTTTGGCTTGGTCTTGAGATGGCTAGAACATGGAATACACCATGACCAATCCGGGCTAGATTGTGGGATCGAGATGCCAAAGCAAGTGGACACCCCACCCTTTTGGTCAGAAAAGGTAGTGGTTTGAATCTATTGCCTGCCATTGTATCGTTGTTAATTGACTGTTTGGAAAAGAGATGAATCGTACATATCATGAGGGTTGAGGAAAATGTTGTGATTGTCCCTGCATGTTCTGCAGCATTAAGGGCCTCGAATCACAACCTGTGCATTAATGCTGCTTTATGAGGATTCTCGTACTGTTTGGATCTGTTATTTCCTTTGCTACGTAATTACCCCAGGAGTATTTGTTCCGTTTGATTGTCAAAGTTGGTAGCTGCCCTTCGTGTTGATGCGGCCTTATGGGGAACTCACTACACCGACTTGGAGTCAATTAAACTTTTTGAATATCCCTGACTAGGTATGTGCGGGTAATCTTTTGCCCTGCAGTCTGCTAATTATGATATTTTGGTTACAACGGATCTTCTTTCACTTCGAGTTTGGTTGTTCTTACCAGAGATAGATCAAGTCATCATCACTTATATTTAACTTCTATGATTGTCCAGATATTGAGATTGGGCCAATTTTACTTATATAATATACATATTTGATCGTCCTCTGGGGAGATCGGAAGAGATTGAATGTTATTTTACTGTTTGCACTGGCCGCAACTGGAGAATATGGAAGATTCCTCAGTATACTGCATGCTGAATGCATTTTTGAAAATTTTTTTTAAAGCTATCCTCTTCGTAACTATATTCCTTAAGGATTTTATTGTAATATTTTTTTGAAATTTCCTGAAAATATCCGTTCGATCTCACAAGTGGGCGTTGTCGTTCAATTTTTATTTGCGTGATGTAAATAGGCATCAAACAGTCATGTTGCCTTCACTAATGGATATAATGGGCCTTTAACCATGATTTATTGTATTTAAGTTTTGCATTTTCTTTGCTTCTTTTTTTTTGTATTTTTCTGCGATTTATCACTTCATTTTTTCAAAATTCCCAATTTCTCACGAGATTTTGCAATTTCTCATGAGTTATTAGGTCATCTCATGAGGAGATTCCTTTTGCTCACTTTTTCGTCCATTATCTACCGGTCCATGGCTTTTCCCTATTATCTCATCAACTTAAGAGGGACGACATGCTGACCCACGCATGTCGGGTGGCAGGCGGTAGTCCAACTACCGTGAGTACCAGTTTGCCCACTGGTCGGGTGGTGGTGCTAGCGCGGGTGTGGTTTTCCCCTCCTTATTTCTTTACTTGATCCATTCTGTCTAGGAGCACCATTTTTACTCCCTTGAAGCTCTTGGTTGCCAGTTCTTCATTCTTTACAACTCCTTACTTCTTCTCTCTATTTTCCTTTTAGGTGGTTGTTTGTTCCCTAAAATGATTGTCTCTTATGTGTTTACTAGATTTTGACATCCATGCTTGTGGAGTGTTTGAAATGCTCACCTGTGGCCTTGGATATTTCTATCGGACATGGGAGATTTGTTGATTTGGATTTCGAAGGACATTACCCGGAACTCCAGCTGTTGGATCTTGCTGGAAATTTTTATTTTGCCATGCCAGATGTATTTTTGTAATTTTGATTGAGTGGGGTATGATAAGAAATGGGCCTCACTCTCATTTTGTGTATGACCATTTTTATTTAATTTTGTGTTTTCCTTTTTATTTTTTTGAAGAAGATGATCCTGATCATAAGATGGTGGGCCAGGATGAATGCTTGGAGGTTCACTCGGATCTTCCAATAGCATGGATCTCGATGGTGGGCCATCATTTGTAGAGTGGATTGCACTCTTTGGCTTGATTTTTGGCTCCATGTGTGGATTGGATTTTCAAGTGGGCCTTGGATCATGGACTTAGAAACCTTGGCCTTTTTCTTTGATATGTGAGCCTTGGATCATGGAGTTAGAGACATGGGCCTTGGGATAGGCTTTGGACTTGGAGACATGGGTTTTGAACAATAGGCCTTGGAGTGAGCTTTTTAGTGGGCCTTGACATGTGAGCCTTGGATGGGCTTTAGGCTCAGAGACATGGGCCTTGAAAATTTTGAATTGTGGGCCTTGAAGTGGGCTTTCTGATGGGCCTTTAATAGCCCATCCATAATGCGTATCCTTCTTATAGAATGTTTATTTTACGAAAATGAGAGGGATACTTACCTGTGAATGTTTGATCATACAGCATGCCTCACCGTGGCAGGAATGAGGCTAGTCCTTCTCATCAGTTAGCTGATCCTTATTATGTGCCTCGAGAGGGTCGACACCTTTCTGATGTGGACTGGGAGGGAGGAGCTCCTTTGGTCTTGAGGGGTCGTAGGGTCCGCACCCATTGGCTAGACTGGCTCAAGGATCCCTAGCCTGTGTTCTTTCAAGTGTTAGAGCGCATTATGTCTAGCTTGTTCAGAGTCCATATGAGTAAGAGGAACATGGCTCTATTTTCCACGCTAATCGAGTGGTGGTGCTGTCAGGCCTGTGTCCTAGTACCATTCCATTCCTTAGGATCCTGCAATCCACTTTGTTGAATTCTGGCAACCCGCAACCTCTAGATAGCGTTTGCGAGTGACCTCAAGTTGTATTCTGTCAACCTGAGTTGACTCAACCCGAGACCTATGTCATTGCAACTGCATCGTTACCACGGTTCCAATGCCTCATCTCGTACGCCAATGCAGTGCTTAGATTGAGAGTTATGGCCTGAGCATTATCCCACCTGTAGACTGCACGACGTGGGACCTAGCTATTCCTGAAAAAGTACATCTCCCCAGGAATCATCATTTAGATGATGTCACCTTAGGCTACTAGCCTAGGGGTGACATCACCTTATAGGCATGCTATCCTCTTCCCCATGTGCAATGATTACCCTAGCTAACTATCTCTCTCTCTCTCTCTCTCTCTCTCTCTCTCTCCCTCTTTTCTTCCTCATTTTCCCTTGCTAGAGAGCTTTAACGTCCCAAGAGAGCGTCCATGTCTAGCCACTTTTTGGTTCAAGCCTTCCCAATCCAGCCCTTAGGAACCTATCACCACCATTAAATCAACTCCTTTGAAGCATAAGAACCCAATGGTGAAAGAAGAAGAAGGATATTTGAGGTGAATGTCATTTCTAGGAGTAGATCTTTTGTTTCTTCCCTAGATCTTTACTCTTCTTGCATGGGGCATGTAGGACCCACTAATCAATGGTGGAGATCCTACTTGACCCCTAGGTGTGGCCAATGGCCCACCCTTGTTGCATGCATAAGCCATGATGGGGCCATTCTCCGTGGACCTCATCATGATGTTTTATTTGAATCCATACCATTGATGGGTCATCTAGACCCTTGATTTCATAGTGGGGATGGCATCCCCACCCTTAGATTTCTGATGTAAGGGCCCATGCATGGATGAGACCCATTTGATGTATGGTGTGGATCATTTTGTGAGGCTCATAGTGGCGAAGCCCCTCTCTTGGCCATTCTCTCTCTCTCTCTCTCTCTCTCTCTCTCTCTCTCTCTCTCTCTCTCTCTCTCTCTCTCTCTCTCTCTCTTTCCTTGTACGATGGCCCACTTGATGATGGAGTGTGATCCATGTTATCCAAATGGTGGACCACATGGCTGTCCAAACAGTGGGACTAACCTACCTTGCTGTCCACCATCCAGCAGCCCTCGCTGCCCATTTTTGGGTCGGCCTAGATAGAGGGAAAGCACAAATATGAGCCTGATCTGGGGTTGTGTGGCACACCATATGGATACCACCTTGATTCATGCATTTTACCCATGTCATCCTCCTATGGGGCCCACCTTGCCGATATCCAAGGCGGGCCTGGACTGTTCAGCATGCTGGTATTATCGAAAACCACAAATATCAACTTGGTCCAGCTGGTGGGCCACTCACATGTGGACCTGCCTTGATGTATATGTTGTATCTCCATCGTCCAGTCCCTAGATGGTGGGGCCTACCTTGATGGAATGTGTTGTATCCGTACAGTCCAATCCTTGGACGATGGGATGTAAGTGTTGTATTCGCATCATTTGTCCATGGACCCCACCCGATGTATGTGTTTCATCCATGCCGTCCAGTGTTTGGACGTGGGATGGACCCCACCATGATTTATGTATTATATCCACGCTATTCAGTCCCTAGAAAGTGGGACCACTTTGATTTATGTATTCGTCCGCACCGTCCATCTGGGACGGTGGGACACCCCGATGTATCTATTCATCCCCACCGTCTAGCTGGGATGTGGGACCCTCCTACTGTACTTGTAAGATCCACTATGATGTATTTAATTCACACCGTCTAGCAACCTGGAACGGTGGGATCCATCATGATGAATGTGTTGTATATCCCTGCTATCCATCTGAGGGACACCACGTGCCGAGAGAGCAGCCCCTCTGTTGGATGCCCAAGCAAGCCTAGTGTCCAGCAAGGACTGGCTGTCCCAGGCTTTGCCGGCCCACTTCGATGATGTGTTGTGAACAGACCGTTCTTCCTCTTGGTGCGACTCGCCTGGACGTGGCCCACCCTTGGTGGGATGTTCATAGTTGGGGCCCACCTGTGCATGTTTCGACTAAAAATTGACCCAATCCGACATGCAATGAGGGAGTTATGAGCGTTTTATTCGCATCACACGATTTCAAAAGATTGACGACCGAGATGGAGAAACGACGATCGAAGGCTTCTGGTGTGCTTTCAGGATACCAAACGGCCTTGGAATCAGAAGAGTCCCCGTCCGTTTTAAAAGTTCATCGAGTAAGCTTTCCAATGACCCAAAAACCATCCAAATTCGACCTCCCGTGAGGGAGTTATGAGGGTTTTCGTGGGCATCTAGGCCTATGGACCATCCAGGCTAGGTTGGGTGTTGCTAGACTTCCAGTCTAGCAATAGGCCTACTCTAATTTTTGTGTTGTATCCATGCTTCCATCTGGTGGGCCCATTATAGTATTTATGGGCCACCATGAAGTATTTGTCTTACCCAGATAACCTATTTGCTAGACCCCAGCAGGCTTAGAAAGTTGGGTGGGCTGGATGTCTAGCGAAGGCCCGAAATTACTGCATATAGTTTAAAGTTTTGAAGTTGTAAGGCCCACCAGATTGAGGGTGTTATGTATACACCCATACCTATATTTTTTTGAGATTATGGGTCCCATTCATGCCCTGTACAGCTCACTATCCATCTGATTGATTTAGACCTTGTTGTCCAGAACTTTTGGATGTCCAGGCAGGTCCAGATGGGCTGGACGTCTAGCTTTAGTGTCTTTCCAAATGAAAGTGTTGCCCGTCCATTTTGCTAGGCCTTGAAGGTTGGTTGTAAGCCCACTATGATGTATGTGTTTGTATCTATGATTGCCCATCTAATTTGCCTAGTTTTGAGCTGACCTATAAGGCCCACAATAGTACTTGTGATGTACTCCTAGCCCAACTATTTTCTAGGGTATATGGGCTGCCCATGAGGCCCACCATAATGTATATATTGTATGTTTCCTTTGGCCATGGTATTTTTAGGCTATGGGTTGTCCCAAATAGCCCATCTTGATGTATGTAGGCCTTAGGCCATTTCTTGAGGCCTGCCATGATGTATGAGAAGTGATGTATGCTGCCCATTTATTTCCTAAGTAGTATACGGGCCATGGGCCCTGTTATAAGTCATATTTCATGATGGGCCTCATTCTAAGGGACAATGGTGGTTAAATGTTCATATTGTGAACCTCCCTAGTGCCCATTGTTAGGCCCATTCTCATCACTTTGCACCCCTATAATGTTACCTATCTAGCCTTAGTGGGCTAACCCAAACCATTAGGCCCCTCACTATTGATTATACTTCCTCCATGCCTTGTATACTTGTCCAAGTCATAGAGCCCACCTTGTTCTTATTGGGCCCCATAGGAAGCTTGATTTACTATGTGATGGAATGGGTGAGGAAGCCCATTCCTTGTTCTTAGGCCCATTCTTGATATGAGTAGGCCATTTGCTGATTATAGGAGAGTACATCATCATCGTTGGATATTCCTAGTAGAGCATCATGATACATGCCCATAAGCATCATTTGCATGCTTGTTATGAGGAGTGATTGATCATAACATATGCCATTGGGCTGGTTCTTTTTAGGACTCCCTGAGAGATGGAGTTGCCTCACATGAGCGAGCGATACGCGCAATATTGCTGCATGAATGGATAGTATGACTCATGCATCTTGCATTTGTGTGATCTAATTATTATACGCCCTAGCGACATCAGGGCCGTAACCTCCACAGGCATATCATGGATGACAGGAATGTATACCAAAAATGTTTTAGTTCTAGACATGAGGCGCCAAAGATATCCCTGGGTGAAAGTTCCTAAACCCTTATGGTACCAGGAAGTTACTCCAACGTCAAGACCAAGTGGATGCATGAGTGCCCGTGTGCCGAATACTAGGAGGCCGCATCTCTCACTGTGTCATGGTCAGTTGGAAGGGGGTGTGACCTTACCTGCCCAGAGAGAAGGGGGCATAGCTAGGTTGAGTTTGACTAGCTTGAGGAATGGGTCCGCTATCGACATGCCGGATAGATGTTGGAAGACTATTGGTCAGGCGGATAGTGAGGTCTCTTACATTCACATTGGACTACATGCCTGGAGGAGGGGTAGTCAATGTGGAGTGCACTGAACCCCAGTAATTTTTTAGAGAGGAACTGTACTAATATGTGATTTTTCAGAGAGGAATTGTACTAATATATGATATTCTAAAGAGGAACTGTACTGATATGCAGATTTAGCTGGAGACTGGTGTGCTTGCATTGCATCTTACATACGACATTTAGCCATGTAGGCCTTGCATCACATAGCCTTGGTATGGTTGATAGCATTCATGGACTTGCCAGCATTTTCGCATAGCATTCATGGACTTGCTAGTATTTCCGTATTACTCTGATAGTGTATACTTGACACGTATATTACGTACACACTTACACCACCCTCTGAGCTTTCTGTAAGCTTATGCACGATAGATGCATACAGGTGATATATATGACGCAGTCGAGCTGAGGTAGGAGCGTGTAGCTAAGCTTTTGGAGTTTCTGATACCTACCTTGTATTTCCCTTTATGCGTTGTACTCAAAAGTTTTTGATTATAGTGGATATGTGGTGATGTTGTTGTTATTGTTTATGGGTTATGATTCTCTTACAAAGATTTTATGGTCAAAATTCTCCTTGTATGATCCCATGATCAGAATCCAGTATATGGGTGTTGGAAGCCGAGAATGGGGTACTATAGAGACTGTCAGCGTCGGATTCAGCGATCAGGAATTTTGTGAGCCCGGTCCCCGAGTCTGGGGTGTGACTAGTATGCTGAGACCCATACTTTTCATCTGCCCTTTGGGGAGTGGCGGATCACCTTCTATGACATTTACATGCAGTTGGGCCTCCAGTAGGAGGGAGGATCCATCCCGTTTAAAGAGGATCTCCCTATCCCTTCTGCTGATGATTGGATGAATTTGTTAGGGATAACGCTGGATCCTTCAGATTTTTTGGGACCGTGGTTTAAATTTCTTTGGTTGTTCGTGAACTTCTTCTAACACATTCCTGAGACTAAAGTTGAGGCCATTGTGAAGGCTCGTGCCTTGATCTTGTATACCATGGGGGCCATGATTTTCTAACATGGGAATGAGTTGGTGAGCTCCCGTCTATTGTCGCTCGTGGTAAACATCACTTTTCCCATGCCGTACAACTGGAATGAGGCACTCCTGGCCCATTTGTATGATAAGTTGGATAAGGTCAGCCGCTGCATCAACAGATCTTTGATTGGCTTTTACCCGATCATTTAGGTGCGTGTCAGATCCCTTTTCCACACCATACCCTTGGTTGATCGATACATCTTCTAATTATGGCTCTCGCGTAGATCTTCTTTTTTGAATAGTTTCCTCATCTGGGGCCCACTCTAATCAATCGCACGCCTCCTTTTCTGTGCATAATGTTGTGGTATAAGGATAATCGCAGCTGCATTCACCTATTTTTCGATCTTGCTTGGAGGTCAAATGTGGATGCCCTTGTCCTTGATGATGTGAGTGACTGCCCTTTGTTATCCCTTTTTTTGCTTGCCCTTTATCTCTAACTCTTTTGTACCTGCCAATTCCACACCAAACCCTACTTTCGGTCGGCCGCTGATCTTACTCCTACGGCTTAGGAGGCTTTCCAGGCCTCACATCGGTGCCACATTCTAGAGGATCCCTGGGTGATGAAATGGTACCTAGGTGAAAGGATTTTCTGGTAGTTGATCGGTAGTCCTTTGGTTCCATTCAACCCACTATATGGTCCGATAGATTGGAGGATAGTGCCTGAACGGGAGTTGACCGTTGCTTTGGAGGGCTACGAGGCGAACACCTTCATCGATCCATTGAGGGAGTACAACTCCTGGTGTGAGCAGTACTGAGCTAGTTCTGGATTTTGTTGTGCGAACCCGTGCAACTGATATTTGGTTGCATGGTCCCGCGCAACGGATATTGGTTGTGCGGACCCATGCAAACCACCTTCTACTACTTCAAATCTTTTTCGGAGAACAAAAGCCTGCCCAACTAGTATTTTGGTTGTGCAGTCCCACGCAATCAATATCTCTTGCGCGGTCCTGTGCAATCAATATTGCTGTTGTGCAGTCAGGCACAATACTAAGCTATTCGTTCGTCTCTTCTCCTCTTCTTCCTTCAGTACCTTTCTTCTTTCTTCCTTGTCTCTGATATCTTCTCATTTCTTCACATCAACACATGATGGAAACTTTGTACATTTTTTG
The DNA here is from genome assembly GCA_037074715.1 of Magnolia kwangsiensis. Lineage (NCBI taxonomy): Eukaryota > Viridiplantae > Streptophyta > Magnoliopsida > Magnoliales > Magnoliaceae > Magnolia > Magnolia kwangsiensis. Next base: position 45,733,455 of record CM073586.1, on the reverse strand, counting down.
TACACCAACAGATGCCCCCTCGATCCTTCTTTGATTGATTCCTGAAATCAAATAGAGGATCGATCTTCCTCCCCCCGAAGAACTTAAATAAACTGCAACTAAAGGATGACTGAATGATCATACTCGCATGAAAGACTAGATGGTCATACTTGACCAGAAGATTGAATGATTACGTTCGACCAGAGGACTGGACTGATCACACTCAAACGAAAGGCTTGAACAATCACATTCAAACAGAAGACTTGAATGCTCATGTTTGAATCGAGGATTTGAACAATTACATTCAAACGAAAGATTTGAATGATTGCACTCGAACAGAAGACTTGAATGCCCCCAGCCAGTAGCATCAAGCGAATGCTTCACTAGAGAAGATAAAATTCTCTTTCCATCAAAACATGGCCCTGCAACAGCTGTGACGACTTCATCTTTGGGCAATTTGATCAGAGAACTATCTTTCAACACCGTTGCTACTGCAACAGTCTCTTTGATCAATTCCAGTGACGGTCTCTTTGATCAATTCCAGCAATTCTTTTCTTCAATTCTATGTTTAAAGAGTTGTTCCTTAATGTTGCTCCTGCCGCAACAACTTTTTTGATTGTTTCTTTTATTTATGATCTGCATAATCCAAGCTTTCGAATGATAGTCTTTCCTGCCAAGTTAATTGAAATTAGTATCTCATTACATTATAATTTTTTCAATTTAGTTTTATGAAGCATTGATAATTATTTAAATAAATTGAAAGATTCTTCTCTATTTGGGTTGATTATGATATTCGCTCTGTCATCGTGTTTCGCATTGCATCCCTTATATCCTTTGCTTGTTATATTGCGCTTTTGGAGATTTCATCTTCATCTCCAAAGGTTCAACCTCTGAGTCTTTTTGCTGAGTTGTTTCTAACTTTTGCTCCTCAACATTTCTTCATTCATTGGATCTTTGTTGATTCTGAAAAATAGACAAGACTTCTTTTAATTTCTATTTAATAACTTTTCAAAGGTCATAGAAGTTACTGATGATGATTCCATTTGTTCTTTGTCTCCATCAGAACTAGTACTTGAAATCTTGCGATATCATTACTAGGATAGTGAAAAGTTACAACATCGGCATATAATTGGGCTTTAATATAGAAACAATTCTTTTGAACGTTCACGTTGAATTATGCTTCATGATTCTCAGTGTATGAATTCCTCCACCGTGCATAAAAAATTATCAGAAAGACCAAGGCATAGATTACTTTAGCGAACTATATCATGCCCCTCTCCGGATCAATCTTCGCATAGATATTTCTTTAGAAGATAATATTTTCGAAGTAAAGCCCTTGAAGGATGGATAATCTTTGTTGATCCTTTAACGAATCCAGAGAATATATCTAAATCTTTATATTGTTTAGAAGAAAATGGTAATTCTTCACTAGTTTATTCTCTGTTGCCTTTAAGAATATTGTGTGATAATATTCCTCTATCATCACGAAAGAAAAAGATAAAAAGACTTTACGGCTCTTTGTCAATATACTAATTGACCTTGAAGACTTGAACTTTTGAGTAGATAATTGCCAATATCTTGAAGCATTTACTGTTGTTGTAATTTGAACTTGATTCAAGAGAAACGCATTTTTACATGTTTGTTTATTCAATATTTAAAATTTTTATTAGGCAATTGCACATTTAAGCATATCTAAAGTGAAATATGTATCTGCAGCATTTTATATGCTAAACTTAGTTTATGCTTTTTGAGCAGTGATGCTAGTGTACTTTTGACTGACCATACTTTGATTGACAAGACTTAACCTGAACTGAACTTGACTCGACTAGACTTGACTGAACTGGATGACCAGATTTGACTGAACTGGACTTGACACTAGGCTTAAAGAACAAGATAGTTTACTACTGATTTCGGGCAAGGCTCAAAGAGCAAGATAGTTTACCGCTAATTTCGGACAAGGCTCAAAGAGCAAGATAGTTTACTGCCGATTTCGGGCTCTTTTTTTTAAAAAAAAATAATAGGTCTTATGCATAGTTGGCCATATAGTCTTAGCTAGGTTGCCTTAAATGATCATTTTCCATCGCTGTCGTAAGATTTGTGTGGTTGGCCATATAGGCTTATTTCACTGCCATGAATGGTGAATTAATAATTGATACATCGCCACTACTGATATGTTCTAACAATGCGTATGATTAGGATAGTGTATCAGCTTGGCGATGATAAAAATTCCAATAAGGTGAGATAAGATAATTTTGTATCAGCAATTGATGACAACAGCGATAGTTACCAATTTTGGCGATAATCATTGATGCTTTTCATTTGCCAATCGTTATTGGTGTTTCACATTTGGCGATCACTTGATATGCTTGAAAGCCTGTATTTTATTCAAATACAAAAGAAATACATTCTATGGTGAGAAATACAATTCACAGTTTTTTTCACTCACCTGTCTTGCCCCCTTTTAATTTTGGAAGTATCATACCGATATCTTTCAAAATCAAAATAGTGGTCATCTCCTGAATTGGCAGGTATTGCAATGCATGTCTGTAACAAATATGCTTTTTATCATGGCTTTATGTCTTTTGCCTCACTCGCATTATTCCTCCACTGATGAGTCACTCGATCTTGTCAATTACTGACAATTCACGATACAAAGCATGTTATCGTCTTTTAATGCGGATGCCCCCAGAATTTTCTTTATCGAGTTTCTATCATTTTTTTCTATTTTTCTCTTTCTGTCATGCTCTTTTCATCACAATTTCTCCCTTATCGATCATCTCTTGTAGCTTTTTCTTGAAAGAATTACAATTTTTTGAATGATGCCCAAATTGACGATGATAATGGCAATAATCCATTCCTCTTGTATTTTTGATTTCTTCGAGGTGTCTTAGCTGAGGTAAGTCAATACTCTTCATAGCCAACAATTGATTCAGCATAGGAAGCATACTTTTCTTGTAAACGAATACTTTGTATGATCTTTATTTTTTCTGGACCTTTTATATGTCATTATAACCGCATGACCATTTCTATCTTTTTCATTGCTGTCTTTTTCCACATCCTGATAATCTTCTTTAGTTTCTTCTTTCTAAGTTATGTGGGTTGATTTTGACTAAAAAGCAAACGTTCTTTCCATCACCTTTTCAAGAGCATAAGCCTTTGTAGCAAAAACACGAAAGGTTTTTCAATCTTTATCAATCAGGTGACATGCTAGCTCTAGTCTCATGCCTTCTAAACATAGTTATACTTGTTCTGATTACAGTAGAGGATGTTGACATGATACTGCCAAGTCCTTCCATCGACTAATAAATTCTTCAACTGATTCATTTTCTTCTTGGTGAATAGAGGCCAATTCAGTCAAACTAACTTCTCAGTCCGAAGAGAAAATTTTTAACATAAAAGCATCCTGCATTTATTCCCAGGTATGAATAGATCCTGAGATTAAACCTGAACACCATCTAAAAGCTCTTCCTGTCAGAGAAGATCGAATAATCGTAAACAATATAGAGAAACGTTAAAGAAATCTCCCATCTTTGTTATGAAATGCATTATATGCTCTTCTAGTAATCCGTTCCCATTAAATTTCTGGAAATCTGAGTGTTCAAAGTCAGCGGAAAATGACATTTCTTCTATTTCACAAGGATATGATGTCTGATATTGAAATTTTTTATTTTGACTTCGTTTATTCTCTAGATGAATAGATTCGATAACCATCTACCAGATTTCTTCCTGCGTTATATTATGAATAATATTAGGCCTCGGTTCTTGAAGTCTAACCGATTGCGGTTGTGGCCTTTCTTCTTGCGGTTCAGTGTTGTTCACGGCAGTCACTATCGGAATATTAGGGACTTCTTCAACCACATGCTCATATAGCGAAAACTGATCAGGCTGATTAATATCTGTCGATAAACTTTCTGTTTCTTTATACTTTGATTGTCTTGATATTGAAGGAGGAAGCGAGCATCGTGCTGCAGATGTTGTTGAAGAAGATGAACTATTATTTGATTTGAAACCAGTGTATTATCGCTTCGAAGGACTATCTGACTCAAATCGTGGCATTCTCAATGCATGAGTTTGCTTGAAATCTTTTGCAGGAGGTGCTGTGAGTGAACATTTGCTAGTTACGGTCGCCTTTCCTTTATTTTTCTGAACTCGTAATGATTCTGTGGAAGATGTCTTTACGGTTATGGTTGATGGTATCGAAAGACCTTTTCTAGTAACATGCCTTTCTGTTTTGCTCGAATGAGATGATTGTATAACTGAAGCAGGACTGTGTCTCATGGCACTTCGCATAATCGACCTAATACTCGGCGAGATGATACTTCTTGCAGAAACAGATCGAACTTTTTATCTTTTGGAGGTTACTATCCTCCATCCTCCCTCACCTTATTGAGCTATTGGTGAAACAGAGATTGTTCCATCCATTACATGAAATTTCTTACTCTTGATCACAGCAGACTTTGCTTTCTTTGACACTTTCTACTTACTTTTTGTCACATCCCGAAAATCGGGGGTCGAGTAAAAACTCCACTCCCGAGTTCCAGAACATCACTTATGCAACATAAATGTGTATGATTGAATGTTATCTATGTTAATGTATTAAACATGAGTGGGATTAAGCCAGAACAACATATCATACTCCAGAGACAGTTAAATTTACAAGCGGAAGACTGTGATAGTATGTATAACATATATAAACTGTTGTATGTCTCCAGAGTGTGAACATGTTACCAAGTTATATACATACATGTATACTCCAAAAGTAAATAAAAAGAATATACATGAGTGCTCTAAAAATTTAAAATGACAAGTGTCAAGGCATCTAATCAACCTCCCTGTAATTCCGTCAATCAGAACACACATAAAAGAGGGATCCTCCTCATCATCATCAAGTCCAGCTCTGCCTCGCAGGCCGCGCCATCATCTGCAATCACAATAGGGACTGGTGGGTGTCCGAAAATACCATCCCGTAATGTGGGAGTGAGTAGCTAACTCAGTGGAATAATAGAGCAAGGATTAACATGTTCTCAAATCAATCATGCGATAATAGTAAAGCAGTAAATCAAACAATCCTAATACTGTTGTTAATGCAATATGACATGCCATGATGGATGCCCTCACTGACGTTCTCCCTCATACGGCACCATCTTAAGCCCGCGGCATGCTTGCGTACCGCTCAGTGCCCCACATCTTCTAAGCACATGCAATGTGATGGTGATATGATTGCCGAGTTATTATTAGTCCATTCAAACAGCAGGATTGGGAAACTAAGGTACTTCCCTTATATCAATCCCAACACAGATCCTGTCTAGGGTCGTCACTCCTAGTAATCTCATACGATGTATATTTTGTAGGTCACTGCAAGGGCTGTCAGGGTTGTTGCTCGTATTCGTTGCACCGCTCCCCCATCACCTTATCAATACAGGCCTACTGTACTCTCACTGCTACGGAAGGGTCGTCGCCTCCCGTAGCCTCAGAATACGCTCGCGGTCACTACAAAGGACTCGTAGCCTGATCAGTGTAGGCCGACAGCAAGAATATAGTGTCCCATATCACCATAATCTTCTCACGAGACATAGGTGCTCACTGGTCACTACGGGGAGGTTTTTGGCCCCAGCGTAGGCCGACAGCTCGACCACGGTGTCCCATACCACCATGCTCGGCTCATGAGTCTTCGTGGATCAAGGTACCATGGTTGACAGGGTTTACAATGATAAGTCCAGTACCCTAGGTTCAAGCAGTTATGACTCATGCAGGGTGAACATACAATGGCCAGTCGGGTTACTTGATGGGCTCGACTAGCACGAGCGCATCTCAAGTTGAACGACATGAAGTGCGTAAAACACCTCGTGTGGCCTAACCACTGTCGCCAACTCCAAAACATGGCTCGCGTTCATCGACGTGTCGTTCGTGGCAATGATAAGACAACCACGAATTTGCTCGGTTGCCGACTGCCTGGACTAGGTATAGTCCCAAACAATTATGAATCCACATCAGTAATCATGTGAGAGTATTGGAAATAAAATAAAACAATGTGAGCATGTTAACACATGTTATAACATACAACTTAAGTAAATCATCAAGCACATGCATTTCATACATATAATGAAATCATGCATATAGTTAACATGTATGAAATCATTTACATCAGCATATTAATAGAGAAATCAATCTCAAACTAATTCATAACACCATTTAATTCAATACATACTAATACAAGCATTTATACAAACACTTAAACTACACACTTAAGTCTACATATAGTATGTCGACTCAAAGTGCGCATTTAGGCGAATCTCTTCGCCAAACTAATTATGCACGTATTCCTAGTATCCTAATGCAACAAGAAGCCATGTCAATCACATCAGCAAAATATGGATGAAAACAGTATTTCCTACAAATGACTAAAATGCCCTAAATCTCATATTCTTCGTCTACTTACGAAACAGGAAACGGACGGCATGTTGTACATGTCAAACGGCGTTACCATCGATAATCTACTATTAAACGACATTGAAAGCGTTGGAAACATTCAATCAAAGCGTCTAAAATCCGCACCTTTTCTCCTAGAAGCGTATCAATTCGAACGGATCGTATACGCTTCGTCTACGGCGAATAGGCAACCTAATTTACAAGATGCATCAGCTTTTTCGCTATGGAAACTAAGGAACCTCAAATCAGCAACTATTTAGGGTATTTTCTTACCTAGAAATGTGGCTAAATCACCGGCAAAGTGATTGGAGCATGTTGCTCAGGCACGTGCAACAGGTAGCACAAGCAGCAGGGAATTCTCCTCCACTCTCTCTCAAAAACTCTCACTTTCTCTCTCACTCTTGCTAGGGTTTCTAGAAAATTCGGATGGGTGAGAGGAGTGAGGGTTTCAAGCCCTTTTATAAGCCCAAACATGCCCAAAACAGGCTTCAGGTCAAGGTATACTTAAGTTATATCCAAATCGGGGCTGTTTCGGTCCAAAAGACCATTTCTGGTGGTCTCCTGGTCGAACGCGATCGGACTTAAGTTCATGCACGTCGAATGTCGTTCACATCCCATTTTCAGTCCAGTAATATTCGTAGATCGTACATGGCGGTCCAGTTTCAGTTCAGCAGTCACCGCACGTAGATCAGGCCTACAAATCTCATGATATGAAATAGAAATTTTTCCTGATCCGAGGGTGTAATTTGGCTGAATTCTGACGGTCAGAACACTTAATACTGACGCGTCAAGTCGTGTGCCAGATTTGAATTTTAAATTCTAAATCTAACCCTATTCTCACTCTCTTCAGTGCAGGCTCAATGAAATAGCCTGTGAATGTCGGTTGGACTTGATTTTCAAAATGATTGTCAAGTCCAGCTAGGCGGTTACAACGGTCTAAGATTGTAGGTATCGGACTTTCGACACGCGGTCTAGATCCAATACAAAGTTTCCAAGAGGTCCAGAGAACAAACCGGTTTAGAGTTTGATTCGAGGTTTTAAAGTATTATAGCATCATTGGTTCTACTGGCTTTGGGTCTTGTAGAACGTATTTAAAGTGATCAGGGACTATTTCCCAGCTACTCTAGCGTGGCGCTAGCTAACTTACACTTAGTTTCTAAAGGAATTAATCCTAAGTGATTTCTTTGGCTATGGAATTGGGTTCTGAGCGATTTCCCAGGTGTTTTAGTTGACCCATTGCCTAAGGATGTCTAATCCCAGGTTGGCCAAAATTCGGGGTGTTACACTTTTCTTACAGAAGTTGCCATTGGTTATAATTTATAATTAAATTCAGAAACCTTTAGACATGAAACATAACTATAGTTAGTATTTGAAGAATCAAATGATCTATCTTAGAGATGAAGGGGAGGATGTTCCCACTGAGAGTCACCATTTTGGTGTCAGAAAGACACCAAATTATGATGAAAGCTCTATAAATTTCCCAATGTTAATGTTAAATAAGATAAACTCTCCAACAGAGTCGCTATTTTGTTTTGACAAGGAAACAAATGTGTTTGATTTGGAAAATTATCTTATTTAAACATAACAAAGAAAAGGTATTTAAAATGATCATCATACTTTATTAATGTTGAGTTCATTTACATCCTTCTAGTATCCCTTGATTATAAGATAGATTACTCGGAATAAAGGAATTATTATAAGTTCAACTATCATAGTCGAATATTAAATCTGGCAGCATTTCGTTAGTGATTTCAGTCATCTCCTAGGACTTAGGAGGAATATGTTCTTCTGCTAATGATTCTCCTTTAAACTTGCACAGAAGGAACTTGAAGAATTCAATCATTTTGGTAGCATAACAACCCTTTATCTTCACAGCCTACAGGGCAGTCTGGTTGCGCGAACCCATGCAAACCACCGCTGCGCTCCCTCTCACTTTGGATCTTCCTCCTTACTTCGCTTCCTCTTGAAAATCTTCAATCGGTCCAAATGAAGGAGGGGAGGGGGTATTTATAGGCCCTTACACATGTGGAACCTCGATTTTGGTGCCATGAGACCTACCCTTCAATGCCTTAGATCTTTTTCAAAGAGCCAATTCTAGATTTCATTGTGCAAACCCGCGTAATTGATATTTCGGTTACACGGTCCCACACAAAAAATATGGTTGTGCGGACCCATGCAAACCACCTTCTACTACTTCAGATCTTTTTTGGAGAATAAAACCCTACCCAACTGGTATTTTGGTTGCGTGGTCCCGCGTAATGAATATCTCTTATGCGGTCCCGCGCAATCAATATTGTTGTTGTGCAGTCCGACGTAATACTAAGCTATTCTTTCGTCTCTTCTCCTCTTCTTCCTTCAGTACCTTTCTTCTTTCTTCCTTGTCTCTGATATCTTCTCATGTCTTCAAATCAACACATGATGAAAAATTTTTACATTTTTTTGTGCACCAACAAACTATAAGGCTCGTATCCTACTCCGTACCATTCTTTAGACTTCCTCGATCCTCCCCGTCGAATCTTGGTAGCCAGGGACTTATAGATAATATTTGTATATAACCCTAAATTGCACCCCTTAGATTTAAGTTGACTCGATCTGAGACTTGTACCTTAGCGACCGCGTCGTCCCAGCGATTCCAATGCCGGGTCTTGCGCACTAATGCGATACCCAGGCTAGGAGTAGTGGGTTCGCATATATTTTGAGGAAATACCTCGCATTGTGAATCCTGAGAAAATCTCTACCAAATCTATCACATCAATCAATCAAGTACAACCCATACCTAGCTCATCCCTCTCTTACCAACAATGTAAGGCAACCCATATCCCGTGCCACCTCATGCCCCCAAAAGTCAACACAACCCATGCCTCTCATGTCACTCCTCTTACACCACCCATCCCTCTCATCCCATCCTTCTTACACAACACCATCCTTCTCTCCCATCCTTCGTTCCATCCCATCCCATTTCTCTACCCAAATCCTAAGCAACCAAGAGAGAAAATTCTAAGGAGAGAAAGAACCCAAGATCAAGGCCCACTTTCCTACCCCCAAATCTCACCATCCAGCCCATGGTGATGTGTAAGGCCCATGTGATGAGGCCCATTGTGATGTATGAGGCTCGTGTGTGAGGCCAAATGTATGTGTAAGGCCCAAATGTGATGTGTGACTCCACCATGAAGTACGTATTATATACACACTATTCATCTGTGTAACACCCCGAATTTTTTGCCTACCTGGAGTTAGACGTCCTTAGGCAATGGGTCTACCATAACACCTTGGGAGCTTCTCAAAATTCAATTCCAAAGCCAGAGAAATCATTTAGAACTAAATTCTTTAGAATTTAACGTGAATTAGTCAGCGCTACACGAGATTACTTGTGAAATAAGCGCCAACTACTTTAAAAACGATCTGTAAGACCCAAAACCTCTAGAATCGTTGATGCTACGTTACCCTAAAATTCAGGATTAAACGCTAAACTGGATTGTTCTCAGGAACCCTTTGAAACTTTATATTGGATCTAGACCGCGTGTCGAAAGTTCGATATCCGCAATCTCAGACCGTTATGACCGCTTAGCTGGACTTGACAATCATTTCAAAAATCAAGCCAACCGATGCTCTGAGGCTATTTCATTGAGCCTGGAGCAGGGAGTGTGAGAAGGAGTGAAATTCATTTAAAATTAAATGGGATTTAAATAAATCTAGCATGTTTCGCTCGCGGGATTAGTATAAGCATTCAGACCGTCGGAATCTGACCCAAATACACCCCCTGATCAGGGAACATTTCTCACCTAGGTCAGTATACTTGAAATCCTCGATCGAGTCTCCGTGACCGCTGAACTGAAACTGGTCCGCCACGTGCGATCTGGGAACACTACCGGTCTGAAAACTTGATGTGAGCAGGATCCAATGTGCATGAGCTTAAGTTCGACCATGTTAGGCTAGGGGACCTCCCAAAACGCTCTTTTGGATCGTAAGAGACCCGATTTGGTTATAACCCAAGTATACCCTTGTCCCAAGTCTATTTAGGTGAGGTTTTAGCCTATATAAGGGCTTTAAAACCTCTCATATCTCTCCCATCCGAATTTGCTATAAACCCTAGAAAGAGAGAGAGAGAAAGAGAGAGATTGTGAGTTGTGGGAGAGATTTCCTGCCACTTGCTACAGCTTCTGCCCGTGCTTAAGTACCGCATTCAAATCACTTTCCCAGTGATTCCAGCTCACTTCTAGGTAAGAAAACCCGAACCACAAGCTGTTTTAGGGATTCCTTTGTTACAAGTAGCGATGTAGCTTATGTATCTTGTGATATAGGTCGCCATAACGCCGTTGACGAAGCGTAGACGTTCTATTCGAATCGATACACGTCTAAGGCAAAGGTGGGGATTTTATACGCGTAGATTGACTGATTTCAAAGCTTTCAATGTCATTTAATAGTAGATTATCGACAAGAACGTCGTTTGACATGTAGAACATACTGTCTGTTTTCCATTTCGACTGCGTACGAAAAATATGAGAATTAGGGTATTTTAGATATTTGTAGGAAGTACAATATACGTCCGTATTTTACTGAAATGATTGCCATGGGTATTTATCGTGTTATGATATTAGGAATGCGTGTATGTTCTGTTTGGCGAAGAGATTCGCCCTAATACGCACCTTGGGTCGACATACGCTATGTAGACTAAAGTGTGTAGACTAAGTGTTTGTATGAATGTTTGTATTAGTATGTATTGAGTAAATGGTGTTGTGAATTAGTTTTGAGATTGAATTCTCAATTAACATGCTGATGTATATGATTTCCACCATTTTGGCTATATGAATTGATTTCATTATATATATAGAATGCATGTGTTGGTTGATTTGCTTAAGTTGTATGTTATAACATGTGTCAACATGCTTGTATTGTTTATATTCATTCCTGTTACTCTCATATGATCATTGATGTTGTTTACAAATGCTTGGGGCTATAACCTAGTCCAGGCAGTCGATAATGGATTGAATTCGTGGTTAGCTTCTATTTTCCACGAAGGACGCGTCGATGAACGCGAGTCGTGCCTTGGGCAGGCGGTAGTGGTTAGGTCACACGAAGTGTTTCATGCACTTCATGTCGCTCAGCTTGAGATGCGCTCGTACTAGTCGAGTCCGTCAAGTAACCCGACTGGCCATTGTATGTTCACCCTGTATGAGTCATAACTGTTTGAACCTAGGGTACTAAACTTACCATTAAAAATCCTGTTAATCATGGTACCTTGATCCATAAAGACTCATGAGACGGGCATGGTGGTATGGGACACCGTGGTCGAGCTGTCGGCCTACGCTGGGGCCACAAACCTCCCCGTAGTGACCAGTGAGCACCTTTGACTCGTGAGCCGATTGTGGTAGTATGAGACACTACATTCGAGCTATCGACCTACGCTGATTGGTGACGAGACCTTTGTAGTGACCTCGAGCGTATTCTAAGTCTACGGGAGGCGACGACCCTTCCGTAGCAACAAGAGTACATTAGGCCTGTATTGATAAGGTGATGGGGGAGCGGTGCAACGAGTGCCAGCAACAGCCCTGGAAGCCCTTGCAGCGACCTATAAATATAACATCGTATGAGATTACTAGGAGTGACGACCCTAGACAGGATCTGTGTTGGGATTGATATAAGGAAGGTACCTTAGTTTCTCAATACTGTTGTATGAATGGACTAATAACAACTCGATAATCATTATCCATATTGCACTGCATGTGCCTGGAAGATGTGGAGCACTGAGGAATGCAAGCATGCCGCGGTCATAAGATGGTGTCGCATGAGGGAGTATGTCGGTGAGGGCATCCATCATGTCATTTCATGCTTGCATTAACAACAGTATTTAGGAATGTTTGATTGTTTGCTTTACTATTATCGCGTGATTGATTTGATAACATGCTAATCTTTGCTCTATGATTCCACTGAGTTGATCACTCACTCCCACGTTACGGGATGGTGTTCCGGACACCCACCAGTCCCTATTTTAGTTTCAGATGATGGCGATGCTTGTGAAGCAGAGCCGGACTTGATGATGATGAGGAGGATCCCTCCTATATGCAGGTTCTGATTGATGGTGTTACAGGGTTACTGATTAGATGCCAGTACACTTGGTATTTTACCTTTTATCTTCACATCCATGTATATTCTCTTCTTTCTATTTTGGAGTATACATGTATTTAGTTAACCTGGTAATATGTTCACACTCTGGAGACTTACAACAGTTCATATATTTTATATATCTATCACATTCTTCCGCTTGCTAATTTACTGTCTCTAAAGTAAGATATGCTGTTTTGGCTTAATCCACTTCATGTTTTATGCACTATTATGGCCAACATTCATCCATCATTGAAAATGTTGCATAAGTAATGTTCTAGAACTCGTGAGTTGGGTTTCTACCCGACCCCCGATTTTTGAGGTGTTACAATCTATTTGGCCTGGGCCATGGGGTCCCAATGTTTCGTCAGGCCCACTGTGATGCATGTGGCTCACTTGTTGTATATATTCCGCCCATCTACATTGGAATGAGGCCCATTGTGATTGTATGAGGCCCCTTGTGATTGTATAAGGCCCATTATGGTGTATGAGACCCACCATGATGTGTGTGTTGTATGCACACTGCCCATTCATTTATACGGGCTCCCTCATGCAGGCTGATCATGATATATATGATACACACGTGGACCATCCGTCTTTCTAGATATTTGGAAGGCCAAGCGCCCCATTGTGATTCTGATTCCAATCCCAAATGGACTGCACTTTAGGAAATAATATTGGCTAAATTTCACGATTGTAAAATTCCCTAGGGCCCATTGTCAAGCCCATTTCCAGCCTAACCTTATTGGGATAACTCAAACCGTTGGGTCCCCACTGATGTTAATAATACTCATTGGGCTAACCCAAACCATTGGGCCCCCATTGATAATGGTGCTTCCCACCATGCCCTGTAAGATTGTCCAAACCTTGGAGCCCACCTTATTTTCATACCGGGCCTTCCATAGCAATGTGACCCAACTAGATACATGTTCAGCCCAAGTTTAGTGTCCATACCTAAGGCCCACTTAGGTGTTGAGTGAGCTACCCAATTCGTTTAAAAGGACACATCATCCTAGATGTATGAACTCCACCATGCCCACTTTGTGTATGTATCGGGCCTCATTGAGAAGCCTAGTTTATTCATGATAAGAGATTTAAGAAGCCCAATTGTTCACCCTTTTAGCTCACCTTGTGAACTCACCTCATTGTATACCCACTTGACTCACTACAAGAAATGTATCATACCTTTGTACCCCATTTGTTAGGACCTCATAACATGTACATATCATCTACACCGTCCATCCTTATTAAGATGAGTGTGAGGTCCACCCTTGACATTAGTATGTTATCTAGGCCATCAGCTATCTGGAGGAGAGTACATCATCACCCCTTATAGTAGATGTAAGAATATGTGGTATCAGATTTGGTATATCTACTATGTGGAGAGTACCTTGATACATGGGTTAGATCCACTGTCCCTTTAATGGACCCCGCCTTAGGATATATGTTATGCTAGTACCTTGAGTAGGTTATGATAGTCTAATATGGACCATTCCATATAGACTTCTATATGTCTAGCGGGGCGTATCGTTCAGCCACTATTCTTGTAAGTGACATACCAGTTAAGGCCGATCATCGCCTGCTATATCTGATAATCATGCTAGCGTACTTAATCTAGTAGGACACACTAAGAACATGCTTAGTATTACATTATGATACATGTTCATACGCATCATTTGTATGCCTATTGTAAGGAATGTTTGATCATAGCATTGCCGTTGGGATGAGTTATTTAGGGGACTCCTTGCGAGACGGAGTTTCACCACATGACCGCGCGGTATATGCAGGTTGATGCATGAATGGATGGTATCACTCATGCATCTCATATTTTGTGTTACATGATCATTGTACGCCCTAGCAACACAAGGGATGTGACCTTCACAAGCATATCGTGGACGACCAAATGGGACACTAAAAATGTTTGAGACTCAGCATATGGGCACTTTGGATGTCCATGGGTGAAAAACCCTAAACCTCTATGGCTGTAACACCCTGAAAATTGGGGGTCGTGTATAAACTCAACTCCCGAGTTCCAGACCGTCACTTATGCAACAAAAATGATTATGATTCAATGTTGTCTGAGTTAAAGCATTCACATGAGTAAAAGTATACCAAAACTGCAATTCATACTCCAGATCCAGTGATAAAAGTAAGCGGAAGACTAAACAATATATATATCACTGTATGGAAAAACAAAGTAGATCTTGACTGTCACTAAAGTATGAATACATCACTGAGTCTCATATACATGTAAATAAACAAAAATAAAATGTTTAAAATAGTCCCACTGAAGAATCCCGTCAACCCAGGTCACCTAAGCAAAGTCGTCGTGATACTGCATATATGAGAACTCGTCCTGGTCCTCATCATAGTCCGGCTCTACCTCCTGGATCTCTGCATCACCTGCATCTAAGACAGGGTCTGGTGGGTGTTACAAACACCATCCTATAACGTGGGAGTGAGTGATCAACTCAGTGGAATCATAGAGCAAAGATTAGCATGTTCACAAATCAATTATGCGATAATAGTAAAGCAGTAAATCAAACAATCCGAATACTGTTGTTAATGCAATATGACATGACATGATGGATGCCCTCACCGATGTTCTCCCTCATACGGCACCATCTAACGCCCGCGGCATGCGTGCATCCCGCTCAGTTCTCCACATCTTCCAGGCACATGCAATATAATGGTGATATGATTGCCAAGTTGTTATTAGTCCATTCAAACAGCAGGATTGGGAAACTAAGGTACTTCCCTTATATCAATCCCAACACAGATCTTGTCTAGGGTCGTCACTCCTAGTAATCCCATACGATGTATATTTTGTAGGTCGCTGCAAGGGCTGCCAGGGCTGTTGCTCACACTCGTTGCACCGCTCCCCCATCACCTTATCAATACAGGCCTACTGTACTCTCACTGCTACTGAAGGGTCGTCACCTCCCATAGACTCAGAATACGCTCGCGGTCACTATAAAGGACTCATCGCTTGATCAGTGTAGGCCGACAGTAAGAATATAGTGTCCCATACCACCATAATCTGCTCACGAGACTTAGGTGCTCACTGGTCACTACAGGGAGGTTTATGGCCCCAGCGTAGGCCGACAGCTCGACCACGGTGTCCCATACCACCATGCCTGGCTCATGAGTCTTTGTGGATCAAGGTACCATGGTTAACAGGGTTTACAATGGTAAGTTCGGTACCCTAGGTTCAAGCAGTTATGACTCATACAGGGTGAACATACAACGGCCAGTCGGGTTACTTGACGGGCTCGACTAGCACGATCGCATCTCAAGTCGAACGACATGAAGTGCGTAAAACACTTCGTGTGGCCTAACCATTGCCGCCAACTCCAAAACACGGCTCGCGTTCATCGACGCGTCGTTCGTGGCAAATATAAGCCAACCACGAATTCGCTCGGTTACCGACTGCCTGGACTAGGTATAGTCCCAAACAATTATAGAATCACATCAGCCATCATGTTAGAGTAATGGAAATGAAATACAATCATGTGAGCATGTTAACACATGTTATAACATACAACTTAAGTAAATCATCAAGCACATGCATTTCATACATATAATGAAATCATGCATATGGCTAACATGTAGGAAATCATTTACATCAGCATATTAATTGAGAAATCAATCTCAAACTAATTCATAACATCATTTAATTCAATACATACTAATACAAGCATTTATACAAACACTTACACTACACACTTAAGTCTACATATAGTAGTCGACCCGAAGTGCGCATTTAGGAGAATCTCTTCGCCAAACTAATTATGCATGTATTCCTAACATTCTAATGCGACAATAAACCATGTCAATCACATCCGCAAAATATGCATGAAAACAGTACTTCCTACAAATGACTAAAATGCCCTAAATCTCATATTCTTCGTTGGTTTACGAAACAGGAATCGGACAGCATGTTGTACATGTCAAACGGTGATGCCATCGATAATCTACTATTAAACGACATTGAAAGCATTAGAAACAGTCAATCAAAGCGTCTAAAATTCGCACCTTATCCCTTATAGGTGAAACGATTCGAACGGAGCGTATACGCTTCGTCTACGGCGAATAGAGAACCTAATACACAAGTTCTATCAGTTACTTCACTATGAATCCAAGGGAACACTAAATCAGCAACTTCTAAGGTATTTTCTTACCTGAAAATGTGAAGAAATCACCGGCCAGGTGATTGAAGTGTGTTGCTAAAGTACGTGCAACAGGTAGGGCAACGGCAAGAAAATCCTCTCCTACTCTCTCTCATAAACTCTCACCTTTTCTCTCTCCCAATCTAGGTTTTTTCTCAAATTTGGATGGGAGAGAGGAGTGAGGGTTTCAACCCCTTTTATAAGCACAAAAATGCCCGGAATAGGCTCGGGAACAAAGTTTACTTGATGTTTATCTAAAGCGGGGCTGTTTCGGTCCAAAAGATCATTTCTGGTGGTCCCCTGGCCGAACACAATCGGACTTAAGCTCATGCATATAGGATCTAGTACGCATCAAGTTTTCAGTCCAACAGGATTCGCAGATCGCACGTGGCGGTCCAGTTTCAGTTCAGCGGTCACCGCACGTAGATCAGGCCTGCAAGTCTCATGATATGAAATAGAAATTTTTCCAGATCCGAGGGTGTAATTTGGCTGAATTCTGACGGTCAGAACGCTTAATACTGACGCGTCAAGTCGTGTACCAGATTTGAATTTTAAATTTCAAATCTGTCCCTATTCGCACTCTCTTCAGTCCGGGATCAATGAAATAGCCTGTGATTATCGGTTGGACTTGATTTTCGAAATAATTGTCAAGTCTAGCTAGGTGGTTCTAATGGTCTAAGATAGTAGGTATCGGACTTTCGACGCGTGGTCTAGATCCAATACAAAATTTCAAAGTGGTCCAGAGAATAAACCTGCTTAGAGTTTGATCCGAGGTTTTAGAGTATTATAGAGTCATTGGTTCTACTCGATTTGGGTCTTGTAGAACGTATTTAAAGTGATCAGAGACTATTTCTCAGCTACTCTAGCGTTGCGCTAGCTAACTTACACTTATTTTCCAAAGGAATTTATCCAACGCGATTTCGGGTCGAGTTGGTACTCGAGTCCAAGTACGGATTTTTCCCGGGCGTTACAGTGGCTAAGGATGCTCTAACGTGTAGACCTAGTAGATACATAAGCGCCCAAGTACCGAATACCAGTAGGCTACATCTCCCACTGTGTTGTGGTTGGTTGAAAGGGGGTGTGGCCTTATCCGCTCGAGTGAGGGGGATATAAGCTAGGCTGAGTATGACCAGCTCGTAAATGGGTTCGCTATCGACGAGCCGGGTAGGTATTGATAAACTATTGATTAAGCAGATAGTGAGGTCTTTTCCTCTTTTTGGTTGTTCGGCTAGGGAGGTGACAGCTAGTGTGGAGTGTATTAGACCCCGGTGATATCCTAGAGATGTATGATATTGATATTGTGACGCCCCATCACTGTTGCACATGTGGGCGAATACTGATGTGGGCGGGGCCTAAGGGCCTGGGTGAGCTACCAGTGGTTGGCAGGCTACTGTACATATAGAGAGGTGGAACTGTAAGACCTGTATCTTATTCCGTCCCATTTCGTAGGTTCCCGTTGTCCTCCTGATCGAAGTCCGGCAACCTTCGACCTTTATCCGATGTTTGTGCATGATCCTAAGCCAAGTCCTATTAACCTAAGTCAACTCAACCTGAGACTTATATCATTGCGACCACGCTATTGTTATGGTTCCGACGCCGCGTCTCTCCCGTCGAGGCGATACTCAGGCCAGGTGATGTAGGACCGCGTTCAGTTTAAGAAAATATTGAGCGTTTGCAATCCCAAGAGAATCTCTACAACATGTCCCATTAATTAATCACTCAATCAATCAATCAATCACCTCATGTCAAGTACAAGCAACCCATACCCTACCCTTGCCTCTCTATTACACAAGCTACCCCAAAGTCAACCCTTACATCACTTCACCCATCACTCCATCACTCACATCACCTCTCTTTCTCTCATCTCTCTCTCTCTCTCTCTCTTATTTTTTTCTCCCAAGCTCCATGAGAGCAACCGACTTCCAACGGAGAGGAGAAAGCCATGTGTGACCCACCTTCCTACCACCCAATCCCACCCTCCAAGCCTTATCTCAACCGTTGGATCACATTCTTTGGAGTTATGAAACGCATTGGTGGAAGAAGAAAGAGAAGATCAAAGGTGGGTGTTTTTATAGGCCTAGATTGTATGGTTTTGATGATGGGTCAAGTGGGGCCTATCGATTGACGGTAGGGATCTCACTTTGGACCCTAGGTGTGGCCGATGGCCCACCTTGATTCTCATGATCATTCCATGATGGGGCCATTCTCCATGGAGCCCATCATGATGTTTATTCTCCTTGCATGAATAGGGTCATTTAGACCTTATATTTTGGCGGAGAAAGGATCTCCACCATTTATTTTCGTTTTGATGGGCCCACATGTAATGGGACCCACTTGATGTATGTTATAAATCATGGAAGGGAGGGTCCATAGTGTCGGGGTCCCTCCATCACTCGATCTTACTCTCTTTCTCTCTCTCCCCTCTTTTTTTTTCATTTGTTATTGTGTGTGATGACGTGGCTGTGTGGCCCACTCGAATGGACCCCACCTTGAGGTATGTATTATCCACACCATCTTGCATTTTGGTGGCCCACATCTGTAGGTGGGGCTTACCTTAAAAGGGTGTTACAACTAAACCATCCAGCATCCTTGAACACTGGATGTGGCCACAAGTGAAGTATGAACTAGCAGCGTGGTGCACTGACGTGCAAATAAAATAATAATAATAATAATAATAGTTTGATTCTTAAGGTTTTTGGGTGGGCCACTCATGCAGGCCCCACCTTGATGTATGGGTCTAATCCACGCCATCCATTTCATTCCTCTTTTTATTTTATGTGTTGAGCTGAAAAATTAGGTTAATCCAATCATCTGGCAAGCCATAGCATAGAAGATAGTGGTTTTACCGTTAAAATCCACTCTGATATTTCTATACACCGAAATGCTCAATATTGGGCTTATTGGATTTGTTATGAGTTGTAGAATACAATGGGTGGAGTGGATCCTCCCGACGCGGGCCCCACTTATAAAAAACTATATAATTTTTTTTAAAAATATTATATATCCAGTAACCCTGCTGTCGTTGATGTCATGGCTGATTGACCGATTATCGTTCGATTTCGATTGTCGTGGCCGATTGACCAATTAGTGTCGAGACTGAGTATCGAGGCCAATCGTATAGGCCAATTCTAATTGTCGAGGCCGAGTATTGAGGCCGATTCCAATTGTCAGGCCGAGTATTAAGGCCGATTCCGATTGTCGATGCTTGATTGTATAGGCCGATTTCGATTGTCGAGGTCGATTGTATAGGGTGATTGCGATTATCGAGGCCGAGTATTGAGGCCAATTCTAATTGTATAGGCCGATTTCGATTTTTGAGGCCGAGTATCAAGGCTGATTCCGATTGTCGAGACCGATCGTATAGGCCGATTCCGATTATCAAGGCCGAGTATTAAGGCCAATTTTAATTATCAAGGCCGATTGTATAGGCCAATTTCGATTGTCGAGGCTGAGTATCGATATCAATTTCGTATGTCGATTCCAATTGTTAAGGCCGATTCCGATTGTCGAGGCCGATTGTATATGCCGATTCCGATTGTCGAGGCCGAGTATCGAGACCGATTCCATGTGTCGATTCCAATTGTCGAGGTCGATTGTATAGGATGATTCTGAGGCCGATTGGTAGGCCGATTCTAATTGTTATGGCCGAGTATCGAGACTGATTCCGTGTGTCGATTCTGATTGTCGAGGCCGATTCTGATTGTCGAGGTCAATTGTATAGGCTGATTCTGATTATCAAGGCCCAGTATCGAGACCGATTCCGTATGTCAATTCTGATTGTTGAGGCCAATTTCAATTGTCGAGGCCGATTTTGATTGCCAAGGCTGATTGTTGAGACCTATATGATGTATATGCGATCCGTAGTTGAGGCCCATTGTGATGTATATTCGGCCTGTGTGATGTATATGCGGCCCATGTTTGAGGCCCAATGTGATGTATATGCGGCCCATATTTGAGGCCCATTATGATGTGTATTCAACCCATGTTTAAGGCCTAATGTGATGATTATGAGGTCTATGTGATGAGGCCCATTGTGATGCATTTGAGGGGTGAGTGATGGAGTCCATTGTGATGTACATTAGGCCCATATGAGAGGCACACCATGATGCGTATTAAGAAATTGAGTGAGGCCCATGGTATTGTATATTAGGTCCTTGTGTGAGGCCATGGGTCCATTATATGTTAGGCCCTATGTGGGCCATCCCTTGGGGGCAATGTTGGTTAAACGTCCACATTGTCGAGGCCAATTGTTGATGCTGATTATTGATACCGATTATGAGTATGTGACAGCATAACATCATGATACATGCCCATACGCATCATCTGCATATTTTTTATGAGATGTGATTGACCATTGCATGTGTTATTGGGCAGGTTACCATGAGACTCCCTGATAGGTGGAGATTGTCTCACATAAGTGCTCGGTATGCGTAGGATGGACGCATGATTAAATTATATGACTCATGTATCTTGCATTGCATGTTATGAGTACTGTATGCCCTAGCAACATCAGGGCCATGGCCTCCATAGGCATATCATGGATGGTCAAATGAGACACCGAAAATATTTGGTTCTAGTATACAGGCACCATAAATGTCCCTAGGTGAAAATCTTTAAACTTTCATGGCCAAGAGACGCCCCAACATCGAGACCGAGTGAATATATATGAGCGCATGAGGGTCGTATACCAGTAGGTCGTGTCTCCCACTGTGTCGTGGTCGGTTGGGAGGGGGTGTGACCTTACCCGCCTAAGTGAGGGGACAATATCTAAGTTGAGTCTGACCAGCTTGAGGAATAGGTCTGTTATCGATGAGTCAGGCCCGATATTAGTAGGTGGATAGTGATGTCTCTTCCACTTACCCAGTTGTGTACTCAGATAGGGGCAGCAAGCTGACGTAAAGTGTAAAAGACCCTGGTGATAATCCCAGAGAGGAACTATACTAATATGTGGACTTATTAAGCAGGAGTTACATACTCATTCATTCACTCTCCACTCGTGCTGGTGGTGCGCAACTATTTGTTACATGTACCTTTGCGATGGTCAGGATTTCGGTTGAGGCGCGCAACTAACCTGAGATTAAGAGTTTACCACATTGTGTCTGACTATCCAAATTTAGGTATGAGACTGGTTTAAATAGAAGTCCCTTATAGTATACCTCGTAACCTGCGATGCTACGTACTATCTTCCCGACTTCAAACTCCAGCTTGGTCATTTCATTCACATCGCATATTGTATTACATCTATAGGCATATGACATTTTGGGTTGCTATGTTTCTGCACTTATATGGCCTAGATGGACTTAGTAGGATTTACATATTGTATTTTATCCTCGACATCTGATATTTTGCTCTCTACAACTCCTAATTTGCATAGCTGATTTGTATTGCGTACTCTGATATTGTATGATTTATAGACTTACAGTATTTCTGCTTATTTTGATATTAAATAATTTATGATCTTGCCAGAATTCTGATATTGTATGATTATGGCATTTTATTGAATACTTGGCACTTACCTTGCACACATACTTATACCACCTTCTAAGCTTTCTTTAAGTTTATGCATGATAGATGCGTGCAGGTGGCTTAGGGTTACAGTAGAGTCGAGCCTGGAGCGTGCAGCTGCCTTCTGGAGCTTTAATTTTTGATATATATGTATTTCCCTTTCAGCACTATATTCAAATGTTTATATTAGGGGATATGTAATGATGATGTTGCCTTTGTGATTTGGGTATACTTGTGGTTATGCTTCTTATGAGAAAAATGTATGTTGCAAAATCCTTCTTATAAGGTCCCAAGATTGGAATTTGGCGTATAGACACTGGAAGCAGAGAATGGGGTACTATGGAGGCTATCAGCACCGGATTCGACGATCAGGATTCCTGTGAATCCGATCTCAGGCTTTGGAGTGTGACAGGAACCTTGTCCTACATTAGAAGTGTAGTGGCGGTAATTTGTGAACTTGCTGAACAGGAGTTGCGACTCAACACTTAACTCATTCACTCATTCATTTACTATCCACTTGGGCTAGTGGTGCGTAACCAAATCATTATGTGTACCTTCATAATGGTCAGGATTTCGGTTAGGCGCGCGACCAACCTGAGATCAGGAGTTTACCACATTGAGTGTAGCTATTCGAATTTAGGTATAGGACTGTGTAACACCCTGAAAATCGGGGGTCGTATAGAAATCCGACTCCCGAGTTTCAGACCATCACTTATGCAACAAATATGATTATGATTCAATGTTGTCTAAGCTAAAGCATTCACATGAGTAAGATTATACCAAAACTGCAATTCATACTCCAAATCCAGTGATAAAATGCAAGCGGAAGACTGAAAGATATATATATATATATATATATATATATATATATTTATATATATATATATATATCACTGTAAGAAAATAAAATAATCTCTGACTATCTCCAAAGTATGAATACATCGCTGAGTCTCATGTACAAATCACAACCCAAAAGTAAATGTCAAAAATAGTCCCACTAAGAAGTCCCGCCGATCCAGGCCACCTACGCAAAACCGTCAGAGAACTGCATATACGAGAACTCATCCTGATCCTCGTAGTAATCCAGCTCTGCGTCCTGAATCGCCTCATCACCTGCATCTAAGACAGGGTCTGATGGTGTTGCAAACACCATCCCGTAACGTGAGAGTGAGTGATCAACTCAGTGGAATAATAGAGCAAAGATTAACATGCTATCAAATCAATCACGCGATAATAGTAAAGCAATAAATCAAACATTCCTAAATACTGTTGTTAATGTATGCATGAAATGACATGATGGATGCCCTCACCGACATACTCCCTCATACGGCACCATCTTACGCCCGGGGCATGCTTGCATTCCTCAGTGCTCCACATCTTCCAGGCACATGCAATGCGATATGGATAATGATTATCGAGTTTTTATTAGTCCTTTCATTCAACAGTATTGGAAAACTAAGGTACTTCCCTTATATCAATTCCAACACAGATCCTGTCTAGGGTCGTCACTCCTAGAGATCACATACGATGTTATATTTGTAGGTCGCTGCAAGGGCTGCCAGGGCTGTTGCTCGCACTCATTGCACCGCTCCCCCATCACCTTATCAATACAGGCCTAATGTACTCTCATCGCTACGGAAGAATCGTCGCCTCCCGTAGACTCAGAATACGCTCGCGGTCACTATAAAGGGCTGGTCACCTGATCAGCGTAGGCTGACAGCAAGAATATAGTATCCCATACCACCATAATCTGCTCAGAGTAGGGTGCTCACTGGTC
Organism: Magnolia kwangsiensis; assembly: GCA_037074715.1. Classification (NCBI taxonomy): domain Eukaryota; kingdom Viridiplantae; phylum Streptophyta; class Magnoliopsida; order Magnoliales; family Magnoliaceae; genus Magnolia; species Magnolia kwangsiensis. The sequence goes on along the minus strand of CM073586.1, from coordinate 45,709,494 downwards.
ACTACGGAGAGGTTTGTGGCCCCAGCGTAGGCCAACAGCTCGACCACGGTATCCCATACCACCATGCCCAATTCATGAGTCTTTATGGATCAAGGTACTATGGTTAACAGGGTTTTCAATGGTAAGTTCAGTACCCTAAGTTCAAGCAGTTATAACTCATACAAGGTGAACAATCAACAGCCAGTCAGGTTACTTGACGGGCTCGACTAGTACGATCGCACCTCAGGTTAAATGACATGAAGTGCATAAAATACTTCGCGTGGCCTAACCACTGCCGCCAATCCAAAACACGACTCGCGTTCATCGACGCGTCCTTCGTGGCAAATAGAAACCAACCACGAATTTGATCCATTACCGACTGCCTGGACTAGGTCATAGCCCCAAGCATTTGTAAATCAGCATCAGTAATCATATGAGAGTAATATAAATGTAATACAACAATACAAGCATGTTGTTACTTGTTATAACATACAACTTAAGCAATTCATCCAACACATGCATTTCATACATATAATGAAATCTATATATATAGCCAACATGGTGAAAATCATATACATCAACATGTTGATTGAGAATTAAATCTCAAAACTAATACACAACACCATTTACTCAATACATACTAATACAAATATTTATACAAACACTTCGTCTACACACTTTAGTCTACATAACGTATGTTGACTCAAAGTGCGCATAAGGGCTAATCTCTTCGCCAAACCAATCATGCACGCATTCCTAATATCCTAACACGACAAATAACCATGGCAAACATTTCAGCAAATTTTGGATGTAAACAGTATTTCCTACAAATGACTAAAATGCCCTAAATCTCATATTTTCCTTACGTTTACGAAACGGAAAACGGACAACACGTTCTACATGTCAAACGGTGTTCTCTTCGATAATCTACTATTAAACGACATTGAAAGCTTTGAAATCAGTCAATCAAAGCGTCTAAAATCTGCACCTTTTGCCCTAGTTGTGTATCGTTTCGAACGGAACGTATACTATTCATCAGCAGCGTAAAGGCGACCTAATACACAAGTTACATAAGCTACATCGCTATTCGAATCGCAAGAAACCTAAAACAGTAAGTAGTTAGGGTTTTTCTTACCTAAATGTGCATTAGAATCACCGGGAAAGTGATTTGAATGCCGGGATTTAGCACGTGTAACAGCCGTAGCAAGTGGCAGGAAAAACTCTCCCACACTCTCTCACAATCTCTCATTTTCTCTCTCTTTCAATCTAGGGTTTCTTGCAAATTTGGATGAGAGAGATATGTGAGGGTTTAAGGGCCTTATATAGGCTAAAACCTCACCTTTTTAGACTTAGGAACAAAGTATACTTGGGTTATAACCAAATCGGGGCTATTCCGATCCAAAAGAGCATTTTGGGAGGTCCCCTGGCCAAACGCGGTCGGACTTAAGCTCATGCATATTGGATCCTGCTCACATCAAGTTTTCAGACCAGTAGAGTTCTCAAATCGCATGTGACGGTCCAGTTTCAGTTCAGCTGTCACGGAGAATCGATCGAGGATTCCAAGTACACTGACCTAAATGAGAAATGTTTCCTGATTCGAGGGTGTAATTGGGTCAGATTTCGACGGTCTGAATGCTTATACTGATCCCGCAAACGAAACGTGCCAGATTTATTTAAATCCCATTTAATTTTAAATGAATTTCACTCTTTCTCACACTCCCTGCTCCAGGCTCAATGAAATAGCCTCAGATCATCGGTTGGGCTTGATTTTCGAAACGATTGTCAAGTCCAGCTAAGCAATCATAATGGTCTAAGATTGTAGGTATCAGACTTTCGACGCGCGGTCTAGATCCAATACAAAGTTTTAAAGGGTTCTTGAGAACAAACCGGTTTAGAGTTTGATCCTGGATTTTAGGGTAACGTAGCATCAACGATTCTAGAGGTTTTGGGTCTTATAGATCGTATTTAAAGTGGTTGGTATTAATTTCACAGGTAATATAGTGTAGCGCTGGCTAATTCTCGTTAAATTCTAAAGAATTTGGTTCTACATGATTTCTTTGGCTTTAGAATTGGGTTCTGAGAGGTTACTAAGGTGTTATGGTTGGCCCATTGCTTAAGGACGTCTAATCCCAGGTTGGCAAAAATCTGGGGTGTTACAGACTGGTTTGGATAGAATTCCCTATAATAAACCGCACAGCTTGCAATACCATGTACTATCATCCGGACTACACTCTCTATCTTTGTCATTTGTTTTTCATTGCATCCTCTGTATATGACATTTGATTTACTATGTTTCTGCATTACATGACTTAGATAAGGTTGATGGTATTTGTGGACTTGTCAGGATTTATACATTATATTGCGTCCTCAGCATATGACATTTAGCATACGATGTCTTGCATCACATAGCCTTGTTATATTTGACAGTATTCATGGACTTGCTAGTATTTCCACTTACTCTGATATTTGTGTGCTTGACACATGCATTGCGCACACACGCACCACTCTTTAAGCATCTTAGTAAGCTTATGCATGACCGTTACGTGCAGGTGTCGTTAGGTCATAGCAGCGTTGAGGTAGGAGCTTGTGGAAGATCATTTTGAAGATTTTGTTATTTATGTATTTTCCTTTCAACATTGTATTCTAATATTTATATTAGTGGATATGTGGCGATGATGTTGTTCTTGTGATTTGGGTATACCTGTGGTTATGCTTCTTTACAAAAAACAAATTCACTGAAAATCCTCCTTGCAAGATCCCATGATCGAAATATGGCATATGGGTGCTGGGAGCCAAAAATGGGCAACTATGAAGGTTGTTGGAATTGGATTCAGCGATCGAGAATTTTGTGAGCTCAGTTCTCAAGTTTAAGACGTGACACCAGCTCTTCCTAAATCATTTGTTGCAGTCCTCCCAGTTCTTCCTGAATCACCATCTGAGCATGGTGCTCAGCCTTACCGGCAGCGGATCGACTCTACTCCCGCAGCGCCCGCTCCTCGATCTCGCACCAGGGCAGTTGATTAGTCTCTTTGGAAAACTGGGTCGAAGCCCTGAATAAAAAACATGGATTGACTCATTCAACTTCTGGAGAGACAGAATCCACCCCTTAGTCGCAATGCAGAGGAGGGTGTTACCACTACATCACCTCAAGCACTAGTCAACTCTCATATAAACAAGCAACCTCCTTAGCTGCCAGCCCAGGCTCTTTCCCATACTTCGAGAGTAGCTGTGCTCGCAAACTTTTACTTGCACCCCGCACTAGAGAGGAAGAGTTGTGGAAAAGCCCCCGAAGTAGTGGTCGAGAACGAGGGCCCTTGGAAGGCAGAGCTTAGGAAAATTCAAGGGCAGATTAACGACATTAGATAAGCCCACCATGTCCGAGTGCCAACCTTATTAGAGGCCATTTTAAAAGAAACCAAACCACAATTCACCAATGACATTATGGCATCTCCGCTTCCGCCCAAGTTCCGGATGCTGCAGATGACCCCTTACTTTGGAACTGTCAATCCGACCGAGCACTTCGAGTCCTTCAAAGCTTGGATGGAGCTTCATGGAACCTCGGGCCTTGTAATATGCTGAGCATTCTCCCTGACCTTATTAGGAGTTGCTCGGTGGTGGTTTAGGCAGCTAAAGCTAAGGTCCATCAATTCCTTCTCGCAGCTCAGCAAAGCCTTCCTCACACAGTTCATCGATGGGAAGGAAAGAAGATAGCCATAAGCTCATCTTCTTACGATCAAACAAAGGGAGGGCAAGTTGTTAAGAAACTACCTCATCCATTTTTAACATTGAAGTTGTCCAAGTTAATGATTATTCCGACTAGATAACTATGACTGCCATGATAGCCAGCCTCAAATAAGGAAAGTTCCTCTTCTCTGTTGGTAAGAACTCTCTGACTACCATCGCCGACCTACTTAATCGAGCTCAAAAATATTCAAATGTCGAAGAGCTCTTTAGTTCAAGAAGATCTGCTTAAAGAGGAAATAACTTGACTAAGAATAGATAGCGAAGGGAAAGAGGGGAGCCCTTTGATGTTAACACTAAAAGAAAGAAAGAGGACAATCAAGACCGAAACCATCCTACCAACTGACATCCGGAAAGTCGCTTCCATCGATACACTCCCTTGAACACCATGTTGGAGCAGGTACCAAAAAAAGTCAAGCTGAGCAAGGAAACTTGACGATCGAGCTGAACCAATCGATCGAGTTCATTAATACGACTCATCAACCAACCGCGACCTACCCGACTAAGAGCGACCTCCCTTTTTGAAAGGAAAAAAGTGCTCATTTCTACTATTGTGTTTTCTACTATTTGACGATTTCTATAATAAATGAACTTCTCCGAGTTAGGAGAAGGGATTTTTTTTAAAATGTATCGACGATCCAAGCTATTGGGACTTCCCTCAATTAAAGGGAAGAAAGTCCCTCTTACTATAACTATATAACTGACTACGAGGACTTCCCTTAGTGCAAGAGAAAAAATAGTTCTTAACCAGTCGTCTAACCCTTAAAGAAGTGGTCGGATCACTAATTAGTAATGCCACTCGAATTGCACGATCTACAATGAGAATCTCTTAGGGCAAGGGAAAATAATCCTCCTAAGTAAACTGCTTGGCCCCTCGTGAAGGGGTCATTGCAGTAACTCATCTGTTCGACAAAAAGCAGAATTCCCCTATTAAAAGGAAGAGCTCCAGAGCTCACCGTAACGCTCCTACTTGGCTAAAATATTCGACATCACCAAAACCAACTTACTTCTCAAGCCCGCTACGCGAACTCGAAAGTAGGGAGGCTTACTTTTATGGGTAAAAATGGACTAACTGAGGAGAAGAGGTTGGTTCAGACATCTTTGCGGGACACGAGATCGGCTAGTGCCGGTCATGACCAATGAACTCCTCAATGGCCAAGGAAGAGAGGTCGACAGGTCAGTCATCTGCCCAATGATAAGGGAAGGCTCAAAGCTCATCCGAGTCAGGTCGGCCTACTACCCCCAGGTCAGTTCGGCCATATACCTCGGCTTTGACAGGTCGGCCTCGGCAAGTCAGGTCAGCCATAGACCTCAGCCTCAACCATCTGCCTCACTTTCTCAGGGTTCGACCACCTGATCTTATTTTCACCAGAAATCTCATGTAACGGTTCAGATTATGCAAAAATTACACCTAAGATCAAGAACCGTATCTAGCTCACCTACACTATAAATAAGAGACTCATCTACATGAAAAGGTACGCAAAATTTTTCACTTAAGATCCCTTGATACTACCAGACCCAGATTCCTATCTTGACTTTGACATCAGAGGATCTCCTACTTTAACCAGGGTCCCCTTTGTCTTCTTCTTGTGCAAGTGTTTGAAGGTCTAACAGCTCAGTGAGGGTGAACCATATATTTGCATCAACAGGCCCAAGCATAAAATCACATTGGAGTGGCTAAGCAACGATTTTTAACTGTTAATTTACATGGACAATGTTTGGACAACACAAATCATCATATTAAAGTAATTATAGTGATTCAATTGATAATCTAATTGTTTTAGGATATCATTAGTGGCACATGTCTAATAGATTATTAGCCTAGTGACACACATGTTACACATGCAAATATTGAAATGATTTTAGATATGATCTAAGCTTTTAACTTGGATTTCAAAACCCCTCTTTAAGGCCATTTGAAAACTACTGGATTTCAAACCCCACTTACTTTATGTGCCAAACATACCGTGGGATTTGAAATTGCCTCAAAATCCCTCAAATCCATGGTGTCAAACGGAAGTGGATTGCGAACTGAGTTACTCAGTACGCTCTGTGGGGTCCGCTATGATTTATCTATTCCATCCACTCCTTACATCCATTTTAACATATAATTTTAAGACTTAATCCCAAAAATGAAGTATATACAAAGCTTAAGTGTGCCACACCACAGGAAATAATGTGAATTGAATGTCAACCGTTGAAAATTTTCTTGGGTCCACAAGTTTTAGATCAATCTCATATTTATTTTTTCCTATTTATTTTTTTACTTTCATCCATATCTGTGCGATCTTACGAACAGGTTGGATGACAAATAAACATCACTGTAGACCATAGAAAGGTTTCAACGGTGGAAATTATTACTCCAAATGTTTTCCTGTTCTATGGTCTACTTGAGCATTGGAAATGATTCAATTTTGGTCTCGACCGTTAAAATACGATTGAAAAACGGATGTACAGCGTGGATAGACCACATCCATTCACAGTAGGCTAACAGAGTTTACTCGGTACGATGAGGGCCTGTTTGGTTGGCTGGATTAGATGGGCTTGGGTGGGATGGAATTGCATCCGGTCCCGTGCCAATTCCACTCCATGTTTGGAAAGAATGGAAAAGCTTGGAAGTAGGTTAAATGGAATCGTATTGGTCCCTTGCCAATTTCACTCAATGTTAGTAAGTTGTGTAGGTCCCACCATGATGTGTGGGCTATATTCACACCGTCCATCCATTTTTCGAGATCATTTTAGAGCATGGGCCAAAAATCAAGTAAATCTAAAGCTCAAGTGGACCCCACCATAGAAAGCAATGGGGATTGAATACTTACCGTTGAAAACTTCTTTGAGGCCACATAAGTTTTGGATATGCCTCATTTTTAGGCCCATGCCATAAAATGATGTTACAAAACAAATGAATGGTTTAGATATAAAACATGTGTGTTATTCTCAGTAGTTTTAAATGATGGTGGGTATATCCTTCCAATGTACCACCATATTAAAAACAAAGCATAGAATTAAGCTTATCCTATGGTAACAGGAACAATCCTCCTATGAGTAATAGTTATGTTTTTTGAATCTCATCCTACGTAATCCTACCCAGTGAAACTGGCAAGAGGGTGCAGAAGCATACCGAGTAACTTAGTACGCAATCCGATTTCGTGCCCCAAATCCTCGAGTACTGAGGTCGGTACCAAGGGTTCGCTACAGAATCTGACGCAGAACGAGCCCCCTCCAATTTTTTCGAATGGCGCGTAGCTAAGATACCAGTCCTGGTCGTCGCTGCTTTTTATGTGTGCGCGGGATTCGAGACCTGGGAAGAACGATGGCAGTCGGGAGGGACGCGGATCCCGTGGTGCTGCCCACGCCACCTCAGATGTGAGTGTGATGATGCGTTGGGGACCGTGATGCCTAACTCTCATCTACGCCGTCCATCGGTTTCGCCTGCTCATTTTAAGTTGAGAACTTAAAAATCAAGGAAATCTGAAGCTTAAAGTAGATTACACCATACGAAACAGGGGTAATTGAACATCCACTGTTGAAAACTTCGTTTTTATTTTCCATTCATCTACAGCTGTGTTTATCAACTGGTTGAATGGTTAATAAGCATGACAGTGCAATTTAGGAAAGTTATAATGGTGGGTCATTATCTCCGCTGTTTCCTGTAGTGGGGTAAAAGCACATGGGTGGCGCCACAACACCACCAAACCTGCTTCCCAGTGCAGACTAGCAGTCACTTTACTGGGAGGCGGATTGGCTGGTGTACCACACACCACCGACATTATTAATTCGTTGATACCTAAACCGTGCGTTCATTTGGCGAGCTTATAGTAATGCTTTAACTAAAAAAATAAGCCAAAGCTAAAAATTATGTGGATGACAGTACAAAAAGCAGGATGAGATTGAACGTCTACCATTGAAATCATTAGAAATTTATATAAGTTTTGGATATATTCGTTTTTACTCTTCATTTAGGTTTATCTGACCTTTTGAATAAATTGAATGGAAAATAAATTATATGCAGCCCTATAAATGTTTTAGCGTAGCCCTTTGAATGTTTTAATCGTGAGAATCATTAACCCTGTGATGCGTTTCACTTGAGCTTTGGATATGAATCATTTTTGTGGTCATACTAAGAAATGGACTTCAAAAATGGATAAACGGTGTGAGTATAATAAACACATCATTGTAAGCCCGTGTAACTTTAATCTCCTTTGAACGGTTTGTACAACTGGGAGCGCGATGAGCGTCAGTGCTCGTCTTTGCACGACAGTACCCACATCAGCCAGGCCGGTGCTGTGTGGTACACCAGCCAATCTGCAACCGCAGGTTATGTAGTCACACATGCACACCTTTAACAATCGTACGGTAATGCGGCGAGATGTGATTTGTGGGGCCTTATGCTGTCGGACATGAAGCGGGCTTTCTTTTTGAAGGGTTTTGTCTGGGCGAAGCCATCGACACCGCGAGCGGATGGAGGGGCCCACCTTGCTGATGTACTGTATATCCATGCTGTTCATCCGTTTCTCCAGCCCATTTTAGGACGTGGTCCAAAAAATTAAGCAAGTCAAGATCTCGGGTGGACCACGTCACAAGATACCGTGGTGGAGTACCTCACCGTTAAAAATTCAAAAGGGCCCATCATACGAAGACGTGGATGAAGGGAAAATAGAAAGATCAACTCGGTCCAAAACTTTTCCGACCCACAAAATGTTTTTAATGGTAAGAAGATTTTAGATCACATTCTAAAGTAAGATGGTAAAGCAGGTGGAGGCGTTGATATACTACAAATACGTTAAGTGGCCGACACGTAAAGGGTAAAACTAGCCAAGTTGTTACAAAATGAGATCGGGAACACAGTGCCCAAATAACTTTCATCGTACTGGGTAAACTTTGTTACGCCCGCTGTGATCGCATGTAGTTTATTCATACCGTACATACGATTAAAGCTCATTTTAAGGCTGAGCTCAAAAGTAACATATATAAAAAAGATCAATTTTACCGCACGATAAAAAACAGTAGGAATAAGATTACCACCTACAAAACTTTGGCAGTTGAGGGTGATATTTATTTGTAATAGGTGTTGTATCTTTTCTTAGTACGTAGAAGTTACCACGGGAACCAAATAGAGAGGGATATCGTCTAATTCTACGAGAGTTTTGTGTTATATTCGAAATTTCTGAAATTTGTGATGATATAAATGGCGTCTAACCAGTGATGTCACATGATCCACAAAACAAGGGCGGTTAAAGAAAACGTGATTGAGTTGGTTAGGAAATTTAGAGCTCCTATAATACCGGTGGTACTAAGAAAAGGCTCCAGAATATCAATGTGCTGAAATAGTTACTGTCATAGGAAAAATTGAACTAACTTAACACATGAGTCATGTGGTAAGGAACCATTAAAGTAGTTTTCCCAAACTACTAAAGCGCTTACTACTAGGGAAGCTGGCCCAAGTAAGGATATACAACAACCGAGCTAAATCAATCAACCTGGCTCTGAGATAAAGATTCATTGACCGACCTCGGCCATGGACACCAACCTCGACCTTGACCTCAGATATCGACCTCGAACTCAAGATATAAATATCCTTAGAGAATCTCGTACCGTATACGGATAGAATTACCCATCGAGATCCTAGCCAAATATCACGCCAATTGAGGCATAATCGAAGAAATACTCGAAAATAGATTCCAACTCTAATATGGGACCCTTTATCATATCTCACAGATCTAATCAGATACACAAGCTACCACTAAACCTATAGACACATCACATTGCTAAAAGGTAAGGTATGCACAATAATTCAAACTCTAACCACACTTACTTCGAGTTCATCTACCTGACTTAGGCATCAAAGGGTCTCCGGCCATAACCGGTGTCTCCGGTGTCATCTTGTTCTCCATTGAAGTGCTGGTACCCATAGGCTCACAGGAGGTGGTACGAGATCAATAAGATTTGAGCGATAACAGTTATAACAATTGTCAGAACGTGGAAAACATACATATGGTCAGTTTAAGGCTAAAAATAATAATGGAATTTAACGGAAGAAAAGCTCTCATTTGAACAAAACCAAGTCAAACATATATTTCAATTACTTTATGTTCCTTAGCATTATCTGTCATTTGCATTCCTTAGTGTAATTCGTAGTAGTAATTAAGTAGTTGTTAACCTTAACATTATCTATCATTTACATTCCTTAGTGTAATCCGTAGCAGTAATTGTTATGGGTAAGAATGGTCCGATCACTTATGAGATTAGCACGCACTCACGAAAACGGGCTTCCTGGTCTGAGTATCAGAGGCAAGGTCAGGATCGATGGTAGCCAAGGGACTGAATGATCTCTAGATCAATCTGGAGAACAACGCCCTCAAGCTAAGGTCTCGACACCATACATTTCTGAGCTCGTACCCATCCCTGGGGAATGTCTAGATTTGTACGATCAGCTTGACTGGTCGAAAATTTAGGTCAGCATGGCCTCAACAAACAACCAGGAGGCCAATATCAAGAGGTCATCCAGAATGACAATCTTTGCTAAAAAGATGAACATATCTTCCAAGTCCAAACGTAGACAGACCAAGGAACTGGTCAGCCCACTAGTGGAGATAGGCATAGAAGTCTACCTTGAAGCTGACCATGGAGGTTAGCTTGATTGACCGAAGGCCTGGCTAAGCTCGGCCTTGGTCATAAACCTCGACCTTGACAAGTCAGCTTCGGTCATGGAGATCGGCCTTGGTCATCTGCCTCAACTTTTTCAGAGTTCAACCACTCGATCTTATCTTCACCAAAGATCACACGAAATGGTTGAGATGTTTGTCGAATGCATGCCTATAATTTAGGAAACGTCTTCACTCACGTAATCAACTCTTGCCCTATAAATAGACACTACCAGAAAAGGGGCAAAGGCTACAAATAAAAACCGTAGCTAAAGGCCTTTTGCTATGGATCTAGTCCGTAGCACGTCCGTAGCTATTGGTGGTGTAGTTAAAGGTTAAAAAACCGATGGCTACGGATTACATTCGTAGCAATAGAGATCAGTAGCTACGAATAAAAACCGTAGCTATAATTTTTGTAGCGAAATGTACCTATGCCTACAGATTAAATCTGTAGCAATAGATATCACTAGCTACGGATAAAGGCCGTAGCTATAATTTTTATAGCAAAATATACCTACGACTATAGATTACATCCGTAGCAATATTGTACCACCCCGAATTTTTTCCAACCTGGAATTAGACGTCTTTAGGCATTGGGTCAACCATAACACCTTGGTAACTTCTCATAAGTCAATTCTAAAGCCAAAGAAATCACTTTTCAACCCATCTCCTTTAAAATCTCACCTTTCACCACCTCATTCTTCAAATTTCTTCAAGTACTTTCATATTAGACACAAATCCTAAAGTTTAAATGGTGAAGAACTATACTTAAACTAAAACTTACTATAAACGGTTGTCGAGATCGGGTCCGTACACACCTGTGATCATGCAAAATGATCTCAATCTACTTCTAGACCGTCAATCGATGGATTTAAACCGTGTTTTATCCCATCCCAGCCATTTAAAATCAGTTAGCATAAATATGCATAAGATTTTATTCGAAATGACCCAAAACGAGTTGAAATAGAGTAGAAGGCCCAATCAAGGCACTTCTAAGGAGACCCAAGGTGGGACCTACACCTTTTTAGACCCCGGGGGGAAGGAGGAAATCGCCCCACCGGAGAGTCCTCGCTGGACTGTCCATAGACCGGTGAGGGCCTTGCCGGTTCAACAAGGACTCGCCGCCGGTCGGGCCGGCGCGGGTCGATGCTTCTAGGGTCCTGTATGGTCCACTAGTCCATGATTGGTTGAATAAAAATCCTCTTACAACATCTTTCCTTCACAAACCACCCCTCCAAGCTCTCCTTTATTCAAACATTTCTTAAATCTTTTTAAAAATCACCCTTCAAGGGCTTCCTTCTTCCATTTTTGTGCACCCTCACTCTACTCAGTTCAAAACCCACCTCCATTACTAAATTCCCCCTTCTTTTCTTTCCATTTGAGCACTCAAATCTCACCTCAAGCAGAAATCACTAAGGGCTAATTCCTTTAGAAATTAAACAAGAATTAACTAGCGCTACACCAGATTACCTGGAAAATTAGCACCAATCATTTTAAATACGATCTGCAAGATCCAAAACTTGTAGAATTGTTAACGCTACATTACCCTGAAATCTAGGATCCAACTCTAAACCCAGTTGCTCTCGGGAGCATTCGAAAACTCTGTAACGAACCTACACTGCACATCGAAAGTTCGATAGTAATGAACTTAGACAATTATGACCGCCTAGTTGGACTTGACTATCACCTCAAAAATTAAGCCAGATGAGGTCCTAAAACGATTTGCTTGAGTCTAGAGTGAAAAGTGTGAGAAAGGTGAATCTATTTAGAAATTAAATATAAATTTAAGTAATCTGAGTCGTGTCGCTTGCGCGCCAATTATAAGCGTTCTGACCATTGGATTCTGACCTAAATACACCCTCGGATCAGGGAAGATGGCCCACACATGTCAATCTACTTATGGCCCTGATCGAGTTTCGATGATCGTTGAACTGAAACTGGTCCGCTACGGTCGATCTGGAAACTTGATCAAACTGAAAACTTAACTTGGCCAAGATCCAGTATCTGTGAACTTAAGTCCGACCGCATTCAGTAAAGGGACCTCCAGAAATGCTCTGTTGGATCGTAACAAGCCCGATTTGGATATAACCTAAGTATACAATGGCTCTGGGGCTATTTTCGTTAGTTCTGGGCCTATATAAGGACCTTAAACCCTCTCTCACAAATTCCATACGAATTCTCAAACCCTATCTAAGAAAGAGAGAAAAAAAGAGAAAGTGAGAGAGAAGTTGATGAATCATCTTAGGATTCTTCCCAGCTACTCTACATGCCTAATCCATCACATCTGAATCGTTATTCCGACAATTCTAATTCCATTTTTGGGTAAGACAATCAAACCCTAACCTGTTTGAAACTTAGAATAGTCTAAGTGTTGATGTAGTTAACTTAATTCATGCCTTAGGTTGCCTATTCACCGTTGACGAAGACTTATCGTCTAAATCAAATTCATTGTACATTTTCTGGTTAAAGGTGCAGACTATATACGTTTAGGTTATGATTTTCAAGGCTTTCAATGTCAGATAATGATTTATTACTGACGTGGTTTCCATTACATATGCCAAATGCGATATCTGTTTCGTTTTACGTATATATATGAACGATGTTGTATATAGGCTGTTTCTTGTTTTTGTTGAAATGTTTGTATGCATTTGAAATCTGATGTTGTGGTTGTCATGATTAATTATCGTAGGAATATGATTGTTATGTATGCGACAACTCCTTGGTAAAAGGATTTTCCCTAACATGTAATATGGCCGACATACGTAATGTATGTTGCAAAGTGTAGTCTAAGTGTTTGTGAAAATGTCTGAATGAGTTCGTAGTTAGTAAGGTGTGATGTATGAGGGAGTTGAGACATGAAATCCCAACTATCTTACTTGTGTGTATGATTTCCTCCATGAACTGTTTAGTCTAACTATTCATGTTAATTATGTGCATTATTTCCTCCATGTACTGTGTATTCATATTTAAGTTATATTCCATAACATGTTATATGATTGTAGGATTTGATTGACATATTCATTATTGTGATTACACGCGATTAGGACTATATCACAATCCAGGTAATCGGTAATAGTTTTTGAACTGTTGGTTGAGGTTGCTTTCACCACGCAGGATGTATTCGATGAATCCGAGTCGTGCTAGGGATGTTCGACAGTAGTTAGGCCACGCGAAGTGCTTATGCATTTCATGTCGATCAACTTAACGTGCGATCGTCCTAGTCGAGCTCGTCAATTAACCCGATTGACCGATACATGTTCATCTTGTTTGGACGCTACTGCTTGAATCTAGGGTATCAAACTTACTAGTGAAATCCAGTTAACCTCGGTACCACGATCTCCTAAGACTCATGAGCTGGACATGGTGGTATGGGATACCGTGGTTGAGCTATCGGCCTACGCTGGGGCGATGAGCCTCCCCGTAGTGACCAGTGAGCAATCCAGACTCGTGAGCCAATTATGGTGGTATGAGATAATATATTCGTGCTGTCGGCCTACTCTGCTTGGTGACGAGCCCTTTATAGTGACCTCGAGCATACCTTGATACTGCATGGAGGCGACGAGCCTTATTGTAGTAACTAGGGTATAACTAGGCATGCATTGATTGGTGACGAGCCCTTTGCAGCGACCTAGAACCATAACATCGTATGAGATTGTCTAGGATTGACGACCCTAGAATGGATCATTGTTTGGGAATTGATATGAGGGAGGTACCTTAGCTTCCCAATCTTGCTGTATGAAAAGGACTAATAAGAACTTGGTAATCATGTTCATAACATCATACTGCATGTGCCGTTAGCGTTGGTGTAGAGTACAGTGCTAGTGATTCATATCGCAATCGTTAGATGTTGTCGCAAGAGGGAGTTTGGGTGAGGGCATGCATTATTTTCTTATATCATTCTTGCATTAATAAGAGTATCTAGGACATGTTTGATTGTAATGCTTTATCATTACTGCTTGATTGAATTGATAACATGTTAACCTTTGCTATATAGTTCCACTGAGTTGATCACTCACTCCCACATTCTGGGACGGTATTTAAACACCAATCAGACTCTGTCTTAGCTGCAGGTGATAGTGAAGCTTATGAGGCAGAGCTGGACTACGAGGATGATAAGGAGGCATTCTCTTTCATGCAGTTTTCGGGTGGATTCACATGAGTCGAGTCTTGATCGACGGGGCTTCAGGGATTATGCATGTAGAGGACTATTACATTCTTTTGACATTTTGTATTTTTGACACAACACTTGTAATTATTGACCCGACATTACAGACATATTTTGGGGACCTATACTAGTTTATATATTCATTTCAGTCTTCCGTTAGCATATTACAACTGTCCCTCGATTATGTTTTGTTGTTTTGGCTTAATCTACTTTATGTTTTATGCACTAATATAGCCAACATTCATCCATCATTGAAAATATTACATAAGTGATGCATTGGAACTCGGGAGCTGAGCTCTTACTCGACTCCTGATTTTCAGGGCATTATAAGATATCACTAGCTACGAAAAAAAGTAGTAGCTATAATTTTTATAGCAAATGTACCTATGGCTATGGATAATATCAGTAGCTAAACGTGGAATGAAATCTGTAGCAATGTGCTGAAGTTAGCAATATCTACGGTTTTTAGAACAAGAGCTACGGCTAAAATCCTTAGCTATGTTTAAAAAAATTTAAAAAATTATAATAATGATGCCTTTTTCCATTACAAGAACCTGTTGTGATTGATAACTCATCTAAGCTAATATAATTAATGCTGATAGGAATAGTACATAAAATCCAATCAAGAAAAAAATGATGCATTTATTACAAATAACAATCAAATCATACAATGCATCCCACATTTATATTTCTAAATAAACAATACTTCACTTTGCTCAACCTATCATAAGAATTACAAAAAAGGAATCTGTTCGAACTTTAGCTTTGACTCCATCTCCAAATACTTCCTACGAAGTTTTTCCATATCCCAGTGCATTTGAGTAACTCTTTCCCTTTCAATTAAGATGGCTTGTTGTAGGTTTTGTTTACTTTTCTACTTAGTACTTTCAAGTTCCACATCCAAATCTTTCACCTGGGTAGGCATGTTACCATTTACAAGAGTTATAAACGCAACAATAACCATGTAAAAGGGTTTGAATGACGTGGCAAGGAGTCCTGGAATCCAATGGATAACATATGTAAAGTTTTAATTAATTACAAAGCCTAGATTCTGGAGTTATATATGTCAAAGAAGCCCAATTTACAAGAAACTTTGAAGCTAATTAACCCCGGAGCTTGTAATCAGGAAAGAAAATACAACTCACCCCTGTTCTATAATTTGTCATACGTTTCAGTTGTCCAGATGTTGATGAAAAGGACATCTTCATATTCCCAGGTCCAACCTCCAATGTCTCATTTTGTAAAGTATCCGTAACTGACATGTGCCCACTACTTGCTCCTGTTTCGTGTAAAGAAGAATTACAATATGTGAATATTGTTATTGCTCATGGTGCTTTTGAATGCAGTATGTAACAAATGACTAGAAAAGCCAATAAGTATTTAATGAGAAGAATATTGAAAATCCACCTTGTCCCCCAGCTTTAAAAATAAAAGATCATTAATTATCACAATTCAACCCAAATACTTACTTGCTTTTGCAGTTAGCACATTCCCTGTTCCCTAGAAATTTAAGAAGTCCTTCCAATATCTGCAAATGATGCACCAAATGAAGGAACAAAAAATAATCCCAAATAATAACAGAGAGAAAGTAGTACATATCTATAGAAGTGAATAAGAAGACGAACCCAAGTAGAAGAGGTTAAGATGCTTATAAAACTCCATGAACAGGATATGATGATATAGTTCCTCCATCCCATTCAGAAACAAGAATGCAAACAAATAGAGCATGAAAAATCCGACCAAAATGTGAATATGATATTTGAAAAGAAAAAAAAACAAACTGAGAAGTCTTTCTTCTCCATAGTGATGATGAAACTCGGATATAAATATATGTATATTATAAAAATGTGAGGAAATCCTGACACATGACAAAGTTTTGCACTAAGCTGAGTGAGTCCAAATCTTGAGTAGTATTGACTCAATACAATAACAAAACACTTAGAACACAACAAACACATTAGGTTTTCCCATTGCCAATCTCAAAGTTGTAATTGAAAATTTTTAGTTTTGTGGAAAATAAATAATGTTTTTGGAGTTATTTTTCTTTTTCTTTCTTTCTTCTTCTTCTTCTTCTTTTTTTTTTTTTCCCTTTTTAATACTTTTTTTTTCTTTTTTTTTTGGTGATAGGAAGAGGAAAAGGAAATAATCCTTAGTCTAGGGCTTTTCTTCTAAATTTCCTTCCTTTATAATGTTTCTTATATATATATATATATATATATATATATATATATATATATATATATATATATATATATATATATATATATATATATATATCAGGTTATAGGTTTAGGTTCAGTTTATAGGTTATAAGTTATAGGTTATAGGTTATAGGTTTAGGTTTAGGTTTAGGTTATAGGTTATAAGTTATAGGTTATAGGTTTAGGTTAAAGTTAAGGTTAAGGTTATAGGTTATAGGTTATAGGTTTAGGTTTAGGTTATAGGTTATAAGTTATAGGTTTAGGTTTAGGGATTTGAGAATAAGTTTAGGTTTAGGTTAAGGAATTTGGGTTCGTGTTCGGGTTTAGATTTAGGTTTTCAAGTTTAGGTTTAGGGTTAGGAAATCATTGTACCCAATATATATATATATATATATATATATATATATATATATATATATATATATATATATATATATATATATATATATATATATATATATATATATATATATATATATATATATGTTTATCTACACCGTCCATTTACTTTTCCAGATCATTTAAGGGGTTGAAACCAAAATTGAATCACATCCAAAACTCAGGTGGACCATACCACAAGAAATAGTGGGTATAATGATTTTCATCATTGAAACCTTTTTAGGGAATATAGTGATGTTTATTTATCATCCAACCTGTTCATAAGATCACACAGACAGTGATGAAGGGAAAAAATAAATATCAGCGGTTCCCACCTTCCATGGATCCCCGCTCAACATCCAAATAGCTCCAACGCACATCCGGATCTGCTTTATCAATTTCGAGATAATACATAAATACAGGCCTATCCAAATAGCCAGGCCACCCATACTGTTGTCTATAGGAAATGGATAGCTTCATCATAGTCATAACAGTGGTTCCCACCTTCCAAGGACCCCCACTCAACATCCGAATAGCTCCGACGCAATACAGAAACAAACTAATTAGGAACTTATAATAATAAAAGGTACCAGGTCTTTGTTCCAGGGGCCGGTGATCCATAATAAAAGGTACCATTTACCATGAACTAAAACCATGTATTATCCATAACTTGATTTGTAACATCCCGAAAATCGGGGGGTCGAGCAAAAACCCAACTCCCGAGTTCTAAAATGTTATTTATGCAACATAGATATATATGATTGAATGTTGTCTGTGATAATGTATTAAACATGAGTGAGATTAAGCTAGAACAACATATCATACTCCAGAGACAGTTAAATTAACAAGCGGAAGACTGTGATAGTAGGTATAACATATATAAACTGTTGTATGTCTCCAGAGTGTGAATATGTTACCAGGTTATACACAGACATGTATACTCCAAAAATAAACAAAACGAATATACATGAGTGCGCTAAAAATATAAAATGGCAAGTGTCAAGGTATCTAATCAACCTCCCTATAATCCCGTCAATCAGAACACACATGAAGGAGGAATCCTCCTCATCATCATCAGGTCCAGCTCCGCTTCTCGAGCAGCGCCATCATCTGCAATCACAAAAAGGGACTGGTGGGTGTCCGAAAACACCATCCCGTAACGTGGGAGTGAGTGATCAACTCAGTGGGATAAGAGAGCAAAGATTAGCATGTTATCAAATCAATCATGCGATAATAGTAAAACAGTAAATCAAACAATCCTAATACTGTTGTTAATGCATTATGACATGACGTGATGTATGCCCTCACCGACGATCTCCCTCATACGGCAACATCTTACGACCGCGGCATACCACACTCCCTAGAGTGCTCCACATCTTCCAGGCACATGCAATGCTATGGTGATATGATTTTCGAGTTGTTATTAGTCTATTCAAACAGCAGGATTGGGAAATTAAGGTACTTCCCTTGTATCAATCCCAACACAGATCCTGTCTAGGGTCGTCACTCCTAGTAATCTCATACGATGTATATTTTGTAGGTCGCTGCAAGGGCTGCCAGGGCTGTTGCTCGCACTCGTTGCACCGCTCCCCCATCACCTTATCAATACAGGCCTACAGTACTCTACTGCTTCTGAAGGGTCGTCGCCTCCCGTAGACTCAGAATACGCTCGCGGTCACTACAAAGGGCTGTCAGGGCTGTTGCACGCACTCGTTGCTCCGCTCCCCCATCACCATATCAATGTAGGCCGACAGCAAGAATATAGTGTCCCATACCACAATAATCTGCTCACGAGTCATAGGTGCTCACTGGTCACTACGGGAGGTTTATGGCCCCAGCGTAGGCGGACAGCTCGACCACGGTGTCCCATACCACCATGTCCGGCTCATGAGTCTTCGTGGATTAAGGTACCATGGTTGACAGGGTTTACAATGGTAAGTTCAGTACCCTAGGTTCAAGCAGTTATGACTCATGCAGGGTGAACATACAATGGCCAATCGGGTTACTTGACGGGCTCGACTAGCACGATCGCATCTCAAGTCGAACGACATGAAGTGCGTAAAACACTTCGTGTGGCCTAACCACTGCCGCCAACTCCAAATATGACTCGCGTTCATCGACGCGTCGTTTGTGGCCACGATAAGCCAACCATGAATTCACTCGGTTACCGACTGCCTGGACTAAGTATAGTCCCAAACAATTATGGAATCACATCAGCAAATCATATGAGAGTATTGGAAATGGAATACAAACATGTGAGCATGATAACGCATGTTATAACGTACAACTCAAGTAAATCATCTTACACATGTCTTTCACACATATAATGAAATTATGCATATTGCCACATATAGGAAATCATCACCATCAGCGTATTAATTGAGAATTCGATCTCAAACTAAATCATAAAGAAATCATCAAGCACATGTTATAACATACCACTTAAGTGAAACATCAAGCATATGCATTTCATACATATAATGAAATCATGCATATAGCTATCATGTAGGAAATCATTTACATCAGCATTTTAATTGAGAAATCAATCTCAAACTAATTCATAACACCATTTAATTCAATACATACTAATACAAACATTTATACAAACACTTACACTACACACTTAAGTCTACATATAGTATGTCAACCCGAAGTGTGCATTTAGGCGAATCTCTTCGCCAAACTAATTATGCACGTATTCCTAACATTCTAATGCGACAATAAACCATGTCAATCACATCAGCAAAATACGAATAAAAACAGTACTTCCTACAAATGACTAAAATGCCCTAAATCTCATATTCTTCGTTGGTTTATGAAACAGGAAACGGACAGCATGTTGTACATGTCAAACGGCGATGCCGTCGATAATCTACTATTAAACGACATTGAAAGCTTTGGAAACAGTCAATCAAAGCGTCTAAAATCTGCACCTTGTCCCTTATGGATGTGTAAATTCAAACGGAGCGTATACGCTTCGTCCACGGCGATTAGAGAACCTAATACACAAGTTCTATTAGCTACTTCGCTAGGAAATGAAAGGAACCTCAAATCAGCAACTTCTAGGGTATTTTCTTACCTGAAAATGCGGAGGAATCGCCGAAAAAGTGAACGGAGTGCGTTGCCTAAGCACGTACAGCACGTGGCACAAGCAGCAGGGAATTCTATCCCACCTTCTCTCACAAACTCTCACCTTTTCTCTCTCCCAATCTAGGAATTTTTGTAAATTCGGATAGGAGAGAGGAGTGAGGGTTTCAACTCCTTTTATAAGCTTAAAAATGCCCAAAATAGGCTCCGGTACAAAGTTCACTTAGTGCATAACCAATTCGGGGCTGTTTCGGTCCAAAAGATGCTTTCTGGTGGTCCCCTGGTCGAATGCGATCGGACTTAAGGTCATGCGTACCAGATCTAGCACGTATTAAGTTTTTAGTCCGGCAGGGTTCGCAGATCGCGCGTGGCAGACCAGTTTCAGTTCAGCGGTCACCGCACGTAGATCAGGGCTGAAAGTCTCATGATATGAAATAGAATTTTTTCCTGATCCGAGGGTGTAATCTGGCTGAATTCTGACGGTCAGAACGCTTAATACTGACACGTCAAGTCGTGTACCAGATTTGAATTTTAAATTTCAAATCTGTCCCTATTCGCACTCTCTTCGGTCCGGGCTCAATGAAATAGCCTGTGTTTATCGGTTGGACTTGATTTTTGAAATGATTGTCAAGTCCAGTAAGGCGGTTCTAACGGTCTAAGATAAGAGGTATCGGACTTTTGACGCGCGGTCTAGATCCAATACAAAATTTCAAAGTGGTCCAGAGAACAAACTGACTTAGAGTTTGATCCAAGGTTATAGAGTATTATGGAGTCATATGTTCTACTCGATTTGGGTCTTGTAGAACGTATTTAAAGTGTTCAGGGACTGTTTCCCAGCTACTCCAGCGTTGCGCTAGCTAACTTATGCTTAGTTTCTAAAGGAATAAATCCTAAGTGGTTTCTTTGGCTATGGAATTGGGTTCTAAGCGATTTTTCAGGTGTTTTAATTGACCCATTGCCTAATGACGTCTAATCCCAGGTTGGCCAAAATCCGGGGTGTTACATGATTGGACTCACTACAAGGGTAATCTTTCAATGATTGCCCACTGCTTTCTGATAATCACTACAGGAGTAAGAAAATTACAAAAAGTAAGACTCATGAGATGACATACGTATAAATAGTGATAAAACTAGCTGGTTATGACAGGAGGCTAGGACCTCAAATTATTTATGAAGAACAGGAAAAAATAAAGATAAAATAAATAGTTAAAAACTTTACCATTTCAATATTGAACCTTATAGTGGCAACATTGATCCGTGGGGCTAAAAATACATCAGGATACATATAAAAATCTCAAGTTAGTTTGTAACATCCAGGAAAATTTCGTACAAAGACTCGAGTACCACCTCAAACAGAAATCACTTAGGACTAAATCCTTTAGAAATTAAACAAGAATTAACTAGCGCTAAACTCGATTACCTGTGAAATTAGCACCAATTACTTTAAATATGATCTGCAAGATCCAAAACTTATAGAAACGTTAACGCTACACTACCCTGAAATCTAGGATCTAACTCTAAACCCAGTTGCTCTCGGGAGCATTCAGAAATCCCGTATCGGACCTAGACCGCACACCGAAAGTCCGATAGCGATAAACTTAGACAAATATGACCGCCTGGTTGGACTTGACAATCACCTCAAAAATTAAGTCCAGATGAGGTCCTGGGACTATTATCTGGAGTCCGGAGCGAAGTGTGTGAGAAAAGTGAATTTATTTAGAAATTAAATATAAATTTAAGTAATCTGAGTCATGTTTCTTATGCGTCATTTATAAGCATTCTGACCATTGCATTCTGACCCAAATTCAGCCTCAGATCAGGGAAGATGGCCCACACATGCCAATGTACTTGTGGCCCTGAACGAGTTTCGGTGACCGCTGAACTGAAACTGGTCCGCCACGGTCGATCTGAAAATCCGATCGGACTGAAAACTTAACTTGCTCAAGATCCAATATCTATGAGCTTAAGTTCGATAGAATTTAGCAAAAGGACCTCCAAAAATACTCCGTTGGATCGGAACAAGCTCGATTTGGTTATGACCTAAGTATACCTTGGCCCCGGGGCTATTTTCGTTAGTTTTGGGCCTATATAAGGACCTTAAACCCTCTCTCAAAAATTTCATACGAATTCTCAAATCTTATCTAAGAAAGAGAGAGAAAAAGAGAGAGAAAGTGAGAGAAGTAGGAGTTTCTTTCAGGGACTCTTCCCAGTCTCTCTACATGCCTAATCCACCTATCTGAATCATTATCCCGGTGATTCTAAATCCATATTTGGGTTATACAATCAAATCCTAACTTATTTTAGAGTTTAGAATAGTCTAAGTGTTGATGTAGCTAACCTATTTCATATTCTAGGTTGTCAATCCGCCGTTGACAAAGACTTATTGTCATAATCAAATCTGTTACGCATTTTCTGGTTTAAGTTGCGGACTATATACGTTTGGGTTATGGTTTTCAAGGCTTTCAATATCAGATAATGATTTATTACTAACGTGGTTGCCATTACACATGCCAAATGCGATATCTGTTTTGTTTTACATATTTATACGATCTATGTTATGTATAGACTATTTCATGATTTTGTCAAAATGTTTGTATACATTTGAAATCTGATATTGTGGTTGCCATGATTAATTGTCGTAGGTATATGATTGTTACATATGTAACAACTCCTTGGCAAAAGGATTTGTCCTAATATGTAATATGGCCCACATACGTGATGTATGTTGAAAAGTGTAATCTAAGTGTTTGTGAAAATGTCTGAATGAGTTAGTAATTGGTAAAGTGTGATTTATGGGGGAGTTGAGATGTGAAATCCCAACTACCTTACTCGTGTGTATGATTTCCTCCATGAACTGTTTAGCCTAATTATTCATGTTAATTATGTGTATGATTTCCTCCATGTACTGTATTCACGTTTAAGTTATATTCCATAATATGTGTATATGATAGTAGGATTTGACTCAAATATTCATTATTGTGATTATATGTGGTTGGGACTATATCACAATCCAGGTAATCGGTAACAATTTTTGAACTGGTGGCTGAGGTTGCTTTTGCCACGCAGGATGTGTTCGACGAATCCGAACCATACTTGGGATGTCCGCATTAGTTAGGCTATACGAAGTGCTTATGCATTTCATGTTGTTCAAATTAATGTGCAATCGTCCTAGTCGAGCCTATCAATTAACTTGATTGACCGATGTATGTTCACCTTGTTTGGACGCTACTGCTTGAATCTAGGGTACCAAACTATCAGTGAAATCCCGTTAAACTTGGTACCTCGATCCCTTAAGACTCATGATCCGGACATGGTGGTATGAGACACCGTGGTCGAGCTGTCGGCCTATGCTAGGGCGACGAGCCTCCCTGTAGTGACCAGTGAGTAACTCAGACTCGTGAACCGAATACGGTGGTATGTGACATGGTATTCGTGCTATTTGCCTACTCTGATTGGTGACGAGCCCTTTGTAGTGAACTCGAGTATATCCTGAAACTGCATTGGGGCGATGAGCCTTATTATAATATCTAGGATATAACTAGACCTATATTGATTGGTGACGAGCCCTTTACAATGATCTAGAACTATAATATCGTATGAGATTGTCTAGGACTGACGACCCTAGAATGGATCATTGTTTGAAAATTGATATAAGGGAGGTACCTTAGCTTTTCAATCCTGCTGTATGAAAAGGACTAATAAGAACTTGATAATCACGTTCATGCACCGCATTGCATGTACTTTGGCATGGAAGAGCACTTTTAGGTGGTTGTCATGCGCGCCGTAAGATGAAGATGCTGAGGGAGTGTAGGCGAGGGCATGCATCATTACCTCATATCATCTTTGCATTAACAAGAGTACCTAGGACATGTTTGATTGTATTACTTTATCATTACTGCTTAACTGAATTGATAACATGTTAACCTTTGCTATATAGATACACTGAGTTGATCACTCACTCCCATGTTCCGGGACGGTGTTTAAACACGAAGTACACTCTATCTTAGTTACAGATGATGATGCGACCCACAAGGCAGAGCAGGAGTATGAGGATGAGGAGGAGGTGTTTTCTTTCATGCAGTTCTCAGGTGAGCCGTGTCCTGAGTGACGGGAATTCAGGGTTATGTTTGTAGTGGTTTATCACATTTTGATATTTGAATTTTGAGACAATACATGTAATTATGACCTGGAAGAGCATACATGTCTTGGTATATATATTTCTTCTAGTCTTCCGCTTGCGTATGCTAACTGTCCCTAGTTTATGTTTGCTGATTTGGCTTAATCTACTTCATTTTTCATGCACTAATACTGTAACGCCCTGAAAAAATCTGTACTTGGACTCGAGTACCAACTCGACCAGAAATCGAGTAGGATTAATTCCTTTAGAAAATAAGTGTAAGTTAGCTAGCGCAATGCTAGAGTAGCTGGAAAATAGTCCCTGATCACTTTAAATACGTTCTACAAGACCCAAAGCGAGTAGAACCAATGACGCTATAATACTCTAAAACCTCGAATCAAACTCTAAACCGGTTTGTTCTCTGGACCTCTTTGAAACATTGTATTGGATCTAGACCGCGTGTCGAAAGTCTGATACCTACAATCTTTGACCGTTATAACCGCCTAGCTGGACTTGACAATTATTTCGAAAATCAAGTCCAACCGACATTCGCAGGCTATTTCATTGAGCCTGGAGTGAAGAGAGTGAGAATAGGGTTAGATTTGGAATTTGAAATTCAAATCTGGCACACGACTTGACGCATTATTATTAAGCGTTCTGACCGTCAGAATTCAGCTAAATTACACCCTTGGATCAGGAAAAATTTCTATTTCATATCATGAGACTTGTAGACCTGATCTACTTGCTGTAACCGCTGAACTGAAACTGGACTGCCACGTGCGATCTACGAACACTACTGGTCTGAAAATGGGATGTGAGCGACATCCGACATGCATGAACTTAAGTCCGATCGCGTTCGGCCAGGGGACCACCAGAAATGCCTTTTTGGACCGAAACAGTCCCGATTTGGTTAGGTATCAAGTAAACATTGTTCCCAAGCCTGTTTCGGGCAAGTTTTAGGTTATAAAAGGGGCTTAAACCCTCACTTCTCTCACCCATCCGAATTTTCTAGAAACCCTAGCTGGTGTGAGAGAAAAGGTGAGAGATTGTGAGAGAGAGTGGAAGAGAATTTCCTGCTGCTTGTGCCACGTGTTGCACGTGCTTAAGCAACGCGCCTCAATCACTTTCCCGGCGATTTTGCCGCTATTCTAGGTAATCAATACCCTAAATACTTACTGATTTATTGTTCCCTCATTTTCTTAGCATGTTAGCTTATGGATCTTGTGTATTAGGTTCCCAGTTCGCCGTAGACGAAGCGTATACGCTCCGTTCAAATTAATACACCTATAGGAGAAAAGGTGCGGATTTTAGACGCTTTGATTGACTGTTTCCAACGCTTTCAATGTCATTTAATAGTAGATTATCGACGGCAACGCCATTTGACATGTACAACATGCCGTCCGTTTCCTATTTCGTAAGCAGACGAAGAATATGAGATTTAGGGCATTTTAGTCATTTGTAGGAAATATTGTTTTCATCCATAATTTGCTGATGTGATTGACATGGCTTCTTGTCGTATTAGGATACTAGGAATGCGTGCATAATTAGTTTGGCGAAGAGATTCGCCTAAATGCGCACTTTGAGTCGACATACTATATGTAGACTTAAGTGTGTAGTTTAAGTGTTTGTATAAATGCTTGTATTAGTATGTATTGAATTAAATGGTGTTATGAATTAGTTTGAGATTGATTTCTCAATTAATATGCTGATGTAAATGATTTCCTACATGTTAGCTATATGCATGATTTCATTATATGTATGAAATGCATGTGTTAGATGATTTACTTAAGTTGTATGTTATAACATGTGTTAACATGCTCACATTATTGTATTTCATTTCCATTACTCTTACATGATTGCTGATGTGGATTCATAATTGTTTGGGACTATACCTAGTCCAGGCAGTCGGTAACTGAGTAAATTCGTGGTTGGCTTATCTTTGCCACGAACGATGCGTCGATGAACGCGAGCCGTGTTTTGGAGTTGGCGGCAGTGGTTAGGCCACACGAGGTGTTTTACGCACTTCATGTCGTTCGACTTGAGATGCGCTCATGCTAGTCGAGCCCGTCAAGTAACCCGACTGGCCATTGTATATTCACCCTGTATGAGTCATAACTGCTTGAACCTAGGGTACTAAACTTACCATTGTAAACCCTATCAACCATGGTACCTTGATCCATAAAGACTCATGAGCTAGGCATGGTGGTATGGGACACCGTGGTTGAGCTGTCGGCCTACACTGGGGCCACAAACCTCCCCATAGTGACCAGTGAGGACCTATGACTCGTGAGCAGATTATGGTGGTATGGGACACTATATTCTTGCTGTCGGCCTACACTGATCAGGCGACGAGTCCTTTATAGTTACCGCGAGAGTATTCTGAGTCTACGGGAGGCGACGACCTTTCCGTAGCAGTGAGAGTACAGTAGGCCTGTATTGATAAGGTGATGGGGGAGCGGTGCAACGAGTGCAAGCAACAGCCCTGACAGCCCTTGCAGTGACCTATAAAATATACATCGTATGAGATTACTAGGAGTGACGACCCTAGACAGGATCTGTGTTGGGATTGATATAAGAAAAGTACCTTAGTTTCCCAATCCTACTGTTTGAATGGACTAATAATAACTCGGCAATCATATCACCATCACATTGTATGTGCCTGGAAGATGTGGAGCACTGTGGGATGAAAGCATGCCGCGGGCGTAAGATGGTGCCGTATGAGGGAGATCGTCGGTGAGGGCACCCATCATGTCATGTCATATTGCATTAACAACAGTATTAGGATTGTTTGATTTACTGCTTTACTATTATCGCATGATTGATTTGAGAACATGCTAATCCTTGCTCTATTATTCCACTGAGTTAGCTACTCACTCCCACGTTACGGGATAGTGTTTGCAACACCCACCAGACCCTGTCTTAGATGCAGGTGAGGTAGTGATTCAAGAGGCAGAGCCGGACTATGATGAGGACCATGACGAGTTCTCATATATGCAGTACCACGACGGCTTTGCTTAGGTGGCCTGGATTGGTGGGACTACTCAGTGGGACTATTTTGACATTTGATTTTTGTTATTTACATGTATATGAGACTCAGAGATGTATTCATACTTTGGAGACAGTCGAGATCTACTTTGTTTTTCATACAGTGATATATTATTCTTTAGTCTTCCACTTTCTTTTATCACTGGATCTGGAGTATGAATTGCAGTTTTGGTATACTTTTACTCATGTGAATGCTTTAACTCAGACAACATTGAATCATAATCATTTTTGTTGCATAAGTGACGGTCTGGAACTCGAGAGTTGAGTTTATACACGACCCCCGATTTTCAGGGTGTTACAAATATAGACAACATACAACCATCATCAAACATGTTGCATAAGTGATGGTCTGGAACTCGGGAGCTGAGTTATGCTCGACCCCCGATTTTTAGGGCATTATAAGTTGGTATCAGAGCATAATTTGAATTAAACCGGACCTGGGTTATGGTCACACGATGCACGCTGATGCTACTTTAGCGTAGAAGGGTGCAAGAAAAATCTAGAAACAAGTGTAGGATTCCCAGTTTCACAAATTGGCGAAAGTTTAATAAAAATGATCGCCGAGATAGAGTTCGTGCACACTCCTGATCACACACAACGACCCTAAACCATGTTTAGACCATGTGTCATCCCATTTCAGCCGTTAAAAAATGGTAAATGTGAATATGTATCAGGTTCAATTCGAAATGACCTGAAACGAGTCGAAACGGAATAGGGGG
This sequence comes from Magnolia kwangsiensis, assembly GCA_037074715.1. Taxonomy (NCBI): domain Eukaryota; kingdom Viridiplantae; phylum Streptophyta; class Magnoliopsida; order Magnoliales; family Magnoliaceae; genus Magnolia; species Magnolia kwangsiensis. The sequence continues at coordinate 45,681,418 of CM073586.1, read as the reverse complement.
CCTAATGGGACATATTTAGGGGGACCCAGGGTGGGACCCATACCTTTTTGGGACCCAGGGGCAGGAGGACATCACCCTAATGGTGAGTCCTCACCGGACTGTCCAGAGATCGGTGAGGTTCGGGGAGGGCTCGCTGCCCAGTGGGCCCGGACGAACTGGGCCGGTCGGGCCGACGCCCCTAGGGCGTTGTGTGGCCCACTGATGTATGTTTTGTCAGTTTTAAATACCCCAAAATCGTCTTCCCTTCACAAGCTACTACTCCAAACTTTCCTTTTCTTGAAGAATCTCTCAAAACTCCAAAGAAATCCCTCTCTAAACCCTTTCTTCTTCCATTTTCGTGCACCCCCTTTCTACCCATTTTAAAACCCACCTTCTTTGCTGATTTCCCTTTTCTTTTCTTCCCATTTGAGCACTCAAATCCCTACTTTGAGTCTCAAATTCGTGGCCATCATTCCTTCCATTTCTCTCTTTTCTTTCATTTTTTATGGCCCTCTTTGAGCTTGTTATGACCATATTTTTCATTTCCACCATACTCTCTTTCATGGGAAAGAAGAGAGCTTCCGTAGATGAAGCCGGGCCTAGTCGCCCAACCCGTTCAAGGAGGCCGAGAGGTGCCACCGCGAGTACAACCGCCACTCAAGAGTTGCAGACAAAGCGGGATCTAGATCCCCATGCTCCCATAGGAAGGGCTTTGTTGGCGGAGTTGTCTCATGGGGTTTATGAGGGCCGTAAGGTTCTTTTTGAAGCTCATGTAGATGCGCAACTATTTGAAGAATTTTTGTTGTTTGAGCACCTAGTAGAAGCCAAGTGGGGTGCACTATTTAAGGGTGAGCATCGCGCAAATGTAGGTACAGTCTGAGCTTTTTATGCCTACATTTGAGAGCCAATATTGGAGCCCTTGCAGTTTAAGATTCCATTTGGAAGAGATCGGGAGGCCACAATCAACGTTGATTTCATATCCCGGCTTCTGAATGTGCCACTTAGCGAGGTTCATGCAGGTGAGAAGATTTTGAGTAGTGCACGTGAAAGGATCACCGCACACGGTTCCTTTATGGTCTTCTGGTTGAATGGTAGCCTAACAAAAGCCTTTTAGTGACCAATATGACGGATGACTTTCACCTGCGCACCACATCTGCACGTTCAACGTTTACCCTAGGTGAAGCAATTGCAGTGAATGCACGCGCCTGATGATGGATTTTCTGTACTAAGTGGGGCAGGGAGAGAAGTTATGTGTGCCTACATATGTCTTACAACAGATAGTCCTTATTGCACGTTCGAATAGAAGGACTGAATCACTCCCATCCGGCTGACTCATATGCAAAATTGCACTCAAGTTTGGCTACAGACTTAGGGCGGAATTACCGGCATTGATCGATTACATCATCAAGACTACTCTGAATCAGATGGATATCGGGCCATGACAATGACAAGACCTACTCGAGGAGAGTGAGGATGAGATCGAAAGTGAAGAGGAAGAGAGTAATGAAGAAGGTGGAGTCGAAATAGAAGAAGAAGAAGAGCAGAACGAAGAAGAAGAGGCCCAGGATACGGATGAGAGTCCTCCTCCTGTGCCTCAGGAGCATGATCCTGATTGGGTTGATAGGGAAGCCCATTTAGTTAGACTTGAGGAGGGTCAGGCCACTCTACGGCAGGATATTATCGAATTGGGGGGCCTCGTGAAGCACAAGTTCAAAAAAGTAACCCGTAATTTGAAGTCTATCCTATGCTGTCTGCAGGATAAGGGTGCCCCTCCTCCATCACCAGATTTTGACGAATAGTTCTATATGTAGCAGTTGTTTGTTTGTTTTGTTGCTTGTTCTTGTGTGTAGCTTTTAGAGGCATAGTAGTTTGGTAGTTTTTTAGTGTTTGAAGCTTAGTTGTATTAGCTCACATGCATTCTCTGTCACGATTCATGTAATTCTGCACTTCATGTATTGTGACAATTTTGTTAAATGAGATACATGTTGTTTCTTTAAGTTGAGATATGAATGTTGTGTGGATGGATTATATGTATGCTTAATCTCACTGGTTGCACCCTCTGTTGAATGTAGGGTATACCACCTAAGGGCTCGAGGACTTCGGCCCATCTCTCTTTGGGTGAGTCGCTTGACGGGGCCCCTCCCCTGAGCGATAACTATACGGATCCCTGTTCGGGCCCGTCTCACTCAGATCCTATGCTGGATTCTTAGCCGGATTCTAGCATCGCTTCTGGGCCGACTCCTGTGACACCATCTATGGTTCCTCCTGTCACACCTTTGGTTCCCGAGTAGAACCGTGCATCTGCGTCGACGCCTTATGCATCATAGTCCGCTCCACCTCCTGATAGGCTAGAGCAGATGATGTTGTTAATGCAATAGTAGTAGATCCAGCAGCAGTAACAACAGCAGCAGTTTTTGACCTCCATGGCTGGCATCTTTGCTCAGACGATGGGGCGACTCCACCTACTTCACCTATGCACCCATTTGGGACCGATAGTGCCAGCGGAACATTTGAGTGATTTCAGCACTTACGGCCTTCCACTTTTGCGGGTACTTATAGACTCGAGGAGGCCGAGTATTGGATTGACCGCATCTCTAAGATGCTTAGGCCACTACACTATTTTGAGGTGGAGAAGGTCGAGCTTGCCACCTTCATGTTTGAGAAGGAGGCTAGCTTGTGGTGGGACAGTGTTCTTCGCAGTGTTGCGGAAGGTTATGTTTGGACATGGGCGGCATTTGAGACCCGCTTCCAAGAGAAGTATTTCCCTGTCACCACAGGCACGAGAAGGAGAATGAGTTCTCGTGCCTCTGTTAGGGAGGGATGTCTGTGGCGGAATATGAGAACAGGTTTACGGAGTTGGGAAGGTATGCTCCATTGATACTACGTGATCAGTCGATGCGGATGTGGTGATTTTCAGAGGGTCTGCGGCCTGAGATTCGCTCAAAGATGTGTTATACAAGCATTTCCACTTATGCTGAGTTGGTGGGTATGTCCCTGCAAGCTGAGCAGGACGGGGACAGATTGTCCCATATGCGAGCACCTATGGCTCCCAGGCCGCGACCTGATCTTTCGAGTAGACCATTTCTCGGTAAGAGGCCACAGGCAGATTCTCCTCCGAGACTTGTAGTGTCGCCGGCTCAGCTGGGGTGTAAAGACTTGCACTGCTCATACTGCGGGAAGGTCGGGCACATGGATTGATATTATTTCACGCGGATGAGGGACAGTGGATTTACGCTGCCACAGAGGATCATCCGTCCGATGCCTCAAGCCGTTTCAGCTTCACCCCTTCGTTCAGCACCAACTCACCCATCTTTCAGGCCACCCGTACCTCGTTTCAGGCTACCTCAATGGCCTATGGTATCACCACCGAATTGCCCACAGCAGGCTTGAGTTCACGTGCATATAGTTAAAGCGCCCGGGGCAGACTTAGCACCGAGATCTTTTGAGATTTCGGCTCACATCCAAGGTATTCCCGTCTTCTTATTGGTGGATAACAGGTCCACTACCTCTATCATATCATATGCGGCAGTTAAGCACCTGAGATTGGGCACTGTTCCTACAAAGGGAATAAGGGTCCTCACAGCCACTAGGACCTTTACAGACGTTACAAGGATTTGTAAGGGATGCGCGATAGATTTAGTGAGCAGGATGGTACTAGTCGACATGATTGTCTTTCCCCTATATCATTATGACATCATCCTTGGCATGGATTGGCTCATGAGGATGCGAGCAGAGATCGATTGTGGGGCTAGGTTGGTGACATCCCATGAATCTGAGGGCATAACTTTTACTTTCCCTATTCAGGTCAGTCATCCTTTTCGTCTACAGTGTTATGTTTCGTTATTGGAGAGCATTGATGGTCCAATGTTGGGGGCTACGCAAGTGGTTCAGGATTTTGAGGACGTATTTGAGATGATTCCTGGATTACCTCCTCGACGTGAGATTGATTTTACAATTGATCTCATGACTGATGCGACACCTATTTCATTGCCCACTTATCGCATGCCTCTGAGTGAAATGGAGGAATTGAGGAGGCAAAGTGATGGCTTGTTGAGTTTGGGCTTTATATGATCTATTGTGTCCCCTTGGGGAACACCTGTTCTGTTTGCCAAGAAGAACGACGGTTCTGTAACACCCTGAAAATCGGGGGTTGTGTATAAACTCAACTCCTGAGTTCCAGACCGTCACTTATGCAACAAAAATGATTATGATTCAATGTTGTCTGATTTAAAGCATTCACATGAGTAAAAGTATACCAAAACTGCAATTCATACTCCAGATCCAGTGATAAAAGCAAGCGGAAGACTAAACAATATATATATCACTGTAAGAAAAAACAAAGTAGATCTCATCTATCTCTAAAGTATGAATACATCTCTGAGTCTCATATACATATACATGAACAAAATCAAATGTTTAAAATAGTCCCACTGAAGTCCCACCAACCCAAGTCGCCTACGCAAAGCCATCATGATACTGCATGTACGAGAACTCGTCCTGGTCCTCGTCGAAGTCTGGCTCTACCTCCTGGATCTCAGCCTCACCTGCATCTACAACAAGGTCTGGTGGGTGTTGCAAACAGCATCCTGTAACGTGGGAGTGAGTGATCAACTCAGTGGAATCATAGAGCAAAGATTAGCATGTTCACAAATCAATCATACGATAATAGTAAAGCAGTAAATCAGACAATCCTAATACTGTTGTTAATGCAAGATGACATGACGTGATGTATGCCCTCACCGACGATCTCCCTCATACGGCACCATCTTACGACCTCGGTATGCAATCGACTCTCAAGTGCTCCACATCTTCCAGGCACATGCAATGGTATGGTGATATGATTTCCGAGTTGTTATTAGTCCATTCAAACAGCAGGATTGGAAAACTAAGGTACTTCCCTTGTATCAATCCCAACACAGTCCTATCTAGGGTCGTCACTCCTAGTAATCTCATACGATGTATATTTTGTAGGTCGCTGCAAGGGCTGCCAGGGCTGTTGCTCGCACTCGTTGCACCGCTCCCCCATCACCTTATCAATACAGGCCTACTGTACTCTACTGCTACTGAAGGGTCGTCGCCTAACGTTCGCGGTCACTACAAAGGACTCGTCGCCTGATCAGTGTAGGCCGACAGCTAGAATATAGTGTCCCATACCACCATAATCTGCTCACGAGACTATGTACTCACTGGTCACTACGGGGAGGTTTGTGGCCCTAGCGTAGGCCGACAGCTCGACCACGGTGTCCCATACCACCATGCCCGACTCATGAGTCTTCGTGGATCAAGGTACCATGGTTAACAGGGTTTACAATGGTAAGTTCAGTACCCTAGGTTCAAGCAGTTATGATTCATACAGGGTGAACATACATCGGCCAGTCGGGTTGCTTGACGGGCTCGACTAGCGCGATCGCATCTCAAGTCGAACAACATGAAATGCATAAAATACTTCGCGTGGCCTAACACTACCGCCAACTCCAAACACGGCTCGGGTTCATCGATGCGTCCTTCGTGGCCAAAACCAGCCAACCACGAATTCGATCGGTTACCGACTGCCTGGACTAAGTATAGCTCCAAACAATTATGGAATCGCATCAGCAATTTATATAGGAATATTGGAATTGAAATATAATCATGTGAGCATGTTAACACATGTTATAACATTCAACTTAGGCAAATCTTCAAGCACATATAATTCATGCATGTAATGAAATCATGCATATAGTCAACATGTAGGAAATCATTTAGGTGAGCATATTAATTGAGAAATCAATCTCAAACTATTTCATAACATCATTTAATTCAATACATACTAATACAAGCATTTATACAAACACATTCACTACACACTTAAGTCTACATATAGTATGTCGACCCTAAGTGCGCAATTAGGCGAATCTCTTCGCCAAACTAATTATGCACGTATTCCTAACTTCCTAATACGACAACAAACTATGTCAATCACGTCAGAAAAATATGAATATAATCTGTACTTCCTATAAATGACTAAAATGCCCTAAATCTCATATTCTTCGTTGATTTACGAAACAGGAAACGGATAGCATGTTGTACATGTCAAACGGCGATGCCGTCAATAATCTACTATTAAACGACATTGAAAGCGTTGGAAACCGTCAATCAAAGCATCTAAAATCCTCACATAGTCTCTTATAGACGTGTTGTTTCGAACGGAGCGTATATGCTTCGTCTACGGCGATAAGAGAACCTGATTTACGAGTTACGTTAGCTAGCATACTACGAATTCAAGTAAACCTTAAATCAGCAACTTGTAGGGTTGTTTTATACCTGAAAATGCGGGAGAATCACCGGCTTGGTGATCAGGAAGGGTTGCTTAGGCACTAGCAACAGATGGCACGAAGGCTGGAAAAATCTATCCCACTCTCTCTCACAAACTCTCACCTTTTCTCTCTCCCAATCTAGGATTTCTTGCAATTTCGGATGGGAGAGAGGAGTGAGGGTTTCAACCCCTTTTATAAGCTTAAAAATGCCCGAAATAGGCTCGGGAACGAAGTTTACTTAGTGCATATCCAATTCGGGACTATTTCGGTCCAAAAGATGCTTTCTGGTGGTCCCCTGGTCGAATGCGATCGGACTTAAGCTCATGAGTACCAGATCTAGCACGTATTAAGTTTTCAGTCCGGCTGGGTCCGCAGATCGCACGTGGCGGACCAGTTTCAGTTCAGCGGTCACCGCACATAGATCAGGGCTGAAAGTCTCATGATATAAAATAGAAATTTCTCCTGATTCGAGGGTGTAATCTGGCTGAATTCTGACGGTCAGAACGCTTAATACTGACGCATCAAGTCATGTGCCAGATTTGAATTTGAAATTCCAATTCTGTCCCTATTCGCACTCTCTTCGGTCCGGGCTCAATGAAATAGCCTGTGATTATCGGTTTGACTTGATTTTCGAAATGAGTGTCAAGTCCAGCTAGGCGGTTCTAACGGTCTAAGATAGGAGGTATCGGACTTTCGACGCGCGGTCTAGATCCAATACAAAGATTCAAAGCAGTCCAGAGAACAAACCTGCTTAGAGTTTGGTCCGAGGTTATAGAGTATTATAGAGTCATTGGTTTTACTCGATTTGGGTCTTGTAGAACGTATTTAAAGTGATCAGGGACTATTTCCCAGCTACTCCAGCGTTGCGCTAGCTAACTTAGTCATATTTTCTAAAAGAATTAATTCTACGCAATTTCGGGTCGAGTTGGTACTCGAGCCTAAGTATGGATTTTTCACGGGCGTTATAGGTTCCTTGCGATTATGTATTGATTATCGCATGTTGAATCAGGTGACAGTGAAGAACAAGTATCCCTTGCCCAGGATCGATGATTTGTTTGATCAGTTGGAGGGGGCACAATATTTTTTGAAGATAGATTTGCAGTCAGGGTATCATTAGTTGCACGTCAGGGATGAGGACGTACAGAAGACCGCATTTAGAAGCAGCTTCGGCCATTACGAGTTCCTTGTGATGTCATTCGGCCTTACGAACGCACTAGTCATGTTCATGGACCTGATGAACAGGGTATTTCGGTCATTCCTGTACCGATTTGTCATTGTATTTATTGATGACATTTCGATATACTCCACGAGTCGGGAAGAGCACGATGAGCACCTAAGAGCAGTCTTGGATACTCTTAGGAAGAATCAGCTTTTTACGCAGTATAGGAAGTGTGACTTCTGGAAAGAGGAAGTCAAGTTCCTAGGACATGTGGTGTCCAAGGAAGGGATTACAGTCGACCTCACTAAGGTAGCTACGGTTTAGAATTGGAAGCAGCCTGGTTCAGTTACTGAGGTGAGGAGTTTTCTTGGTCTGGTAGGGTACTACCATCGATTCATTCAAGATTTCTCTTAGATATCCAGACCGCTGTCTTAGTTGACATGGAAAGATTTAAAATTTTTCTGGAATGAGAAGACCGAAGCAGCTTTTCAGTAGGTGAAGGACAAGTTAACGTCCGACCTTGTGCTGGTATTACCAGAGCAAGGGGTTAAGTATATGATATATACTGACGCCTCTCGCGTTGGTCTGGGTTGTGTCCTTATGCAGAAGGACAGGATGATTGCATACACCTCGAGACAGTTGAGGAAACACGAGGAGAATTACCCTACGCATGACGTGGAGTTGGCATGTAAAATCCTGAAAATTAGAGGTCGGGTAGAAACCCAACTCCCTAGTTCTAAAATGTCACTTATGCAACATAGATAATGATAAATGAATGTTGTCTGTAGAATGACATTAAACAAGATTGAGACTAAGCCAAAACAACATATCATACTCCAGAGACAGTTAAATTAGCAAGCGGAAGACTGTGATGAATACATAAAATATATAAGTAATTATAAGTCTTCAGAGTATGAACATGTTACCAGGTTAATTAAATACATGTATACTCCAAAAATGGAAAGAAAAGAATATACATGAGTGCTCTAAAAATATAAAATGACAAGTGTCAAGGCGTCTAATCAACCTCCCTGTAATCCTGTTGATCAGAACACGCATAAAGGAGGGATCCTCCTCATCATCATCAAGTCCGGCTCCACTTCACAAGCAGTGTCATCATCTAAAACTAAAATAGGAACTAGTGCGTATCCGGAACACCATCCCGTAACGTGGGAATGAGTAATCAACTTAGTGGAATCATAGAGCAAAGATTAGCATGTTATCAAATCAATCACGCGATAATAGTAAAGCAAATAATCAAACATTCCTAGATACTGTTGTTAATGCATGCATGAAATGACATGATGGATGCCCTCACTGACATACTCCCTCATACGACACCATCTTATGCCCACGACATGCTTTCTTTCCGCAGTGCTCCACATCTTTCAGGCACCTGCAATGCGATATGGATAATGATTACCAAGTTGTTATTAGTCCTTTTCATACAGTAGGATTGGAAAACTAGGGTACCTTCCTTATATCAATCCCAACACAGATCCTGTTTAGGGTTGTCACTCCTAGTAATCTCATATGATGTTATATTTGTAGGTCGCTGCAAGGGCTACCAGGGCTGTTGCTCGCACTCGTTGCACCGCTCCCCCATCACCTTATCAATACAGGCCTAGTTTATATCCTTAAGAATGCATCAGGACTCGTCGCCCCCATGCAGTGTCAGGATAAACTCAAGGTCACTATAAAGGGCTGCCAGGGCTGTTGCTCGCACTCGTTGCGCCACTCCCCCATCACCTTATCAATGTAGGCCGGCAGCAAGAATATAGTGTCCCATACCACCATAATCTGCTCAGAGTAGGGTGCTCACTGGTCACTACGGGGAGCTTTGTGGCCCCACGTAGGCCGACAGCTCGACCACGGTGTCCCATACCACCATGCCCGGCTCATGAGTCTTTATGGATCAAGGTACCATGGTTGACAGGGTTTTCAATGGTAAGTTCAGTACCCTAGGTTCAAGCAGTTATGACTCATACATGGTGAACATACAATGGCTAGTCGGGTTACTTGACGGGCTCGATTAGTACGAGCGCATGTCAAGTCGAACGACATGAAGTGCATGAAACACTTCGTGTGGCCTAACCACTGCCGTCAACTCAAAACACGACTCGCGTTCATCGACGCGTCCTTCATGGTAAATAGAAGCCAACCACGAATTCAATCCATTACCGACTACCTGGACTAACGTATAGCCCCAAACACTTGAACATCAACATCAGTAATCATATGAGAGTAACAAAAATGAAATACAACAATGTAAGCATGTTGACACATGTAATGACATACAACTTAAGAAAATCATCCAACAAATGCATTTCATGTATATAATGAAATCAATACATATAGTCAACATGATGAAAATCATTTACATCAGCATATTACTTGAGAATTCAATCTCAAAACTCATTCACAACACCATCTACTCAATACATACTAATACAAACATTTATACAAACACTTAGCCTACACACTTTAGTCTACATAGCGTATGTCGACTCCAAGTGCGCATTAGGGCGAATCTCTTCGCCAAATAGATCATGCACGCATTCCTAATATCATAACCCGATAAATAACCATGGCAAACATTTCAACAAAATGTGGATGTAAATAGTATTTCCTACAAATGACTAAAATGCCCTAAATCTCATATTTTCCATACGTTTACGAAATGGAAAATGGACAACATGTTTTACATGTTAAACGGCATTACTGTCGATAATCTACTATTAAACGACAATGAAAGCTTTGAAATCAGTCAATCAAAGTGTTTAAAATCCTCACCTTTCGCCTTAGACGTGTATCGGTTCAAATAGAATGTATACGCTTTGTCACCGGCGTAAATGCGACCTAATGCACAAGATACAAAGCTATTTCGACAATGAATCGAAGAAATGCCTAAAACAGCAAGTGAATAGGGTTTTCTTACCTAGAACGAAGTTGGAATCGACAGAATAACGATGCAGGTGGGTGGCTTTGGCACGTGGAGCAGCATGGAAGAATCCCTGGAGAAATCACCAGCTTCTCCCTCACTTTCTCTCTTTTCTCTCCTCTCTCCTAGGGTTTTCTCCAAATTCGTATGACTTAGAAGGCTAAGGGTTTAAACCCCTTTTATAAGCCCAAACATGACCAAAATAGACTCCAAGTCAAGGTATACTTGGGTTATAGCCAAATCGGATCTTTTTCGATCCAAAAGAGCATTTCGGGAGGTTCCCTGGCCGAACGTGGTTAGACTTAAGCTCATGTATATCGGATCCTGCTCACACCAAGTTTTCAGACCGGTAGAGTTCCTAGATCGCACGTGACGGTCCAGTTTCAGTTCAGCGGTCACGGAGAATCGATCGAGGATTCCAAGTACACTGACCTGAATGAGAAATGTTTCCTGATCCGAGGGTGTAATTAGGTCAGATTTCGACGGTCTGAATGCTTATACTGATCCCGCAAGCGAAACGTGCCAGATTTATTTAAATCTCATTTAATTTTAAATGAATTTCACTCTTTCTCACACTCCCTGCTCCAGGTTCAATGAAATAGCCTCAGAGCATCGGTTGGGCTTAATTTTTGAAACGATTGTCAAGTCCAGCTAAGTGGTCGTAACGGTCTAATATTGTAGGTATCATACTTTCGACGCGTGGTCTAGATTCAAAACAAAGTTTCAAAGGGTTCCTGAGAACAAACCGGCTTAGAGTTTGATCCTGAATTTTAGGGTAACATATCGTCAACGATTCTAGAGGTTTTGGGTCTTACAGATCATATTTAAAGTGGTTGGTGCTAATTTCACAGGTAATCTAGTGTGGCGCTGTCTAATTCACGTTAAATTCTAAAGAATTAGGTTCTACATGATTTCTTTGGCTTTGGAATTGGGTTATAAGAGGTTACCAAGGTGTTATGGTTGGCCCATTGACTAAGGACGTCTAATCCCAGGTTGAAAAAAAATTCAGGGTGTTATATGGCACCTGTTATTTTCGCACTGAAGCTCTGGAGACATTACCTCTACGGAGAGGAGTTCGAGCTCTTTTGCGACCACAAGAGCCTTAAATACACGTTCTTTCGGTGAGACTTGAATATGAGGCAGTGCCGATGGATGAAAACCTTGAAGGACTTTAAGTTTGAGGTCTCCTACCACTGGGCAAGGCAAACCTTCTGGCAGATGCGTTGAGCCGCAAGAAGGCTATCAAGTTTGCGGCTCCGCTGATGATAGTAGAATGGGACATGGTTAAGTTTGTGTGAGACTTTGAGCAGAAACTCACGGTTGAGGAGCCGTACGAGGTTATCGCACATATTCGAGTATAACCCCTCATTGACGATAGGATTATTGCAGCTCAGGCAGGCGATGAGCTATTGGCGAAGATGAGAGAGCGGGTTGGTATGGGTGAGGACTCTGAGTGGAGTATTGGTTCAGATGGGGGTTTACGTTATCATGGCCGCCTATGCGTCCCAGAAATTCTTGACTTGAGACGGGAGGTTCTTGAGTCAGCCCACAGTTCGAGGCTTGCGATGCATCCAGGTAACATGAAGATGTATCAAGACATGAAGAGATCGTAATGGTGGGATAACATGAAGGTTCACATTACAGAGTTTGTGTCTCGTTGTCTCACGTGTCAGCAGGTCAAGGTAGACCATCGCCGACCTCCTGGATTGCTTCAGCCTATGCCCATAGCTGAGTGGAAGTGGGATTTCATCTCTATGGATTTCATATCAGGGCTACCGAAGACAAGGAAGGGACATGACTCCATTTGAGTGATCATCGACCGATTGACGAAATCGACTCATTTCCTACCGATCAGAGTTATGAACTCTGCAGACGAGTTGGCCAAATTGTACATCGAGGTGATTGTATGTCTGCATGGAGTTCCTTTGGAGATTGTGTCAGATCGAGATGTACAATTCACATCTATCTTATGGACTCATATCCAGGAAGCAATGGATGTGAAATTAAAGTTTAGCACCGCGTTCCATCCACAGATAGACGGGCAGACGGAATGAGTGAATCAGGTACTAGAAGATATGTTGCGAGCTTGTGTGTTGGATTTCAAGGACAGTTAGGATGACCGTCTTCCTTATGCAGTGTTTGCATATAACAACAGCTTTTAAGCGAGTATCGGCATGGTTCCCTATGAGGCACTGTATGGTCGCCCATGTAGAGCACCGCATTGCTGGACAGAAGTGGGCGAGAAGAGTCTGATTGGCCTAGAGTTGGTTCAGGCGACCTCAGAGAAGATCGACATTATTAGGCATCAACTTCTATCAGCACAGAGCAGGTAGAAGAGTTACGCCGATATGAGAGGGCGACCGCTTGAGTTTGAGGTTGGGGACCATGTATTCCTTAAGGTTTCCCCCATGAGGGGAGTCCTTCGGTTTGGTAAGAAAGGGAAGCTCACACCGAGATTCATTGGTCCATTTGAGATACTTGATCGAGTGGGGGCAGTAGCATATCGCCTTGTTTTGCCCACACCACTCGCAGGCGTGCACAACGTATGTCATGTGTCCATGTTGAAGAAGTATGTTCCTGATTCTTCGCACATCATCAGTTGGGAGCAGGTGCAGTTGAGCAAGGATGCCACCTATGTATTGCAACCGACACATTCTGGATAGGAAGGAGCAGGTATTGCGTAGCAAGGTCATCCCACTTGTAAAGGTACTGTGGACGCATCATAGTGAAGAAGAGGCTACTTGGGAGACTAAAGCTGAGGGCGGGAAGAACTACCCTCAGATCCTCGAGGAGTACGAGAAGGTACAAATTTCGAGGATGAAATTTTTCTTTAAGGGGGTAGATTGTAACGTCCTGAAAAATTCCGTACAAAGACCTAAGTACCACCTCAAACAGAAATCACTTAGGACAATCCTTTAGAAATTAAAAGAGAATTAACTAGCGCTAAACTCGATTACCTGTGAAATTAGCACCAATCACTTTAAATACAATCTGCAAGACCCAAAACTTGTAGAAATGTTAATGCTACACTACCCTGAAATCTAGGATCCAACTTTAAACCCAGTTACTCTCAAGAGCATTCGAAAACCCCGTATCGGACCTAGACCGCACACGGAAAGTCCGATAGCGATAAACTTAGACAAATATGATCGCCTGGTTGGACTTGACAATCACCTCAAAAATTAAGTCCAAATGAGGTCTTGGGACTATTATCTGGAGTCCGGAGCAAAGTGTGTGAGAAAAGTGAATCTATTTAGAAATTAAATATAAATTTAAGTAATCTGAGTCGTGTCGCTTGTGCATCATTTATAAGCATTCAGACCATTGGATTCTGACCCAAATTCACCCTCGGATCAGGGAAGATGGCCCACACATGCCAATGTACTTGTGGCCCTGATCGAGTTTCGGTGACCGCTGAACTGAAACTGGTTCACCACGGTCGATCTGGAAACCCGATCGGACTGAAAACTTAACTTGCTCAAGATCCAATATCTATGAGCTTAAGTCCAACCGTATTCAGTAAAAGGACCTCCAGAAATACTCCGTTGGATCGGAATAAGCCCGATTTGGTTATAACCTAAGTATACCTTGGCCATGGGGCTATTTTCGTTAGTTTTGGGCCTATATACGGACCTTAAACCCTGTCTCACAAATTCCATACGAATTCTCAAATCCTAGCTAAGAAGGAGAGAGAAAAAGAGAGAGAAAGTGAGAGAGAAGTAGGAGTTTCTTCCAGGGACTCTTCCCGGTCTCTCTACGTGCCTAATCCACCTATCTGAATCGTTTTTCCGACGATTTTAAATCCACATTTGGGTAAGACAATCAAAACCTAACTTTTTTTAGAGCTTAGAATAGTCTAAGTGATAATGTAGTTAACCTATTTCATATTCTAGGTTGTCAATCTACCGTTGACAAAGACTTATTGTCTAAATCAAATCTGTTACGCATTTTCTGGTTTATAGTGCGGACTGCATATGTTTGGGTTATGATTTTCAAGACTTTCAATGTCAGATAATGATTTATTACTGATGTGGTTGTCATTACACATGCCAAATGCGACATCTGTTTCATTTTACTTATATATATGATCTATGTTGTGTATAGACTAATTCATGATTTTGTTGAAATGTTTGTATACATTTGAAATCTTATAAGACCCGTATCTTAGTCCATACCGTTCCGTAAACTTCTGCGGTCTTACCGGTCCAATTTCGGCAACCTTCGACCCTTAACCGATATCGACACGCGACCCTGATTCATATGACGTCAACCTGTTTCGACTCGACCTGAGTTCTGTACCATAGCAACCGCGCCATCGCTGTGGTTCCAATGCCGCGACTCGCGCGCCGAGGTGATACCCTGGTCAAGAGATGTGGGCCAATGTTCGGTGTGAGGAAAACGCCGCATGTTGCGAAACCCAAGAGAATCTCTACGATGTGTCACATCAATCACATCAATCCCATCAATCAATCATCCATCAACCCATCACATGTCAAGTACATGTCAAGTATACATCACTCTCACCCCTTTTCCCAAGCAACCACAAAAGTCTTCCAAACCCATGCCTCTCTTACACAAAAGGCCTCAAAAGTAAAAAAGTGGCTCTTATACACCCATCACCACATTCATCACTCCATCACCCATCATTCCATCTCTCTCTACAACTCTCTCTCTTTCTCATTTGTAAAAATCTCCAAGCAAAAAGTGATCCCACGTATGGAATTCTCCCTCTCCTTCTAAAGCTCCAAGTGGCCCACTTTCCTACCCCACCATCTCTCATCTCAACCCTCTATTCCTCATCTCATCCATTGAAGTTGAAGCTAAGGTGCCAAGGAACCCCTGGGAGCAAGAAAATCAGACGGTGGGTGCTAGATTATGGTAGTTTTTCATATTTTTGAGATGGTCCAAGTGAGGCCAACCGATCAATGGTTTGGATCTCACTTGGGACCCTAAGTTGTGGCCGATGGACCACTTTGATCATCATGATCATCCATGGTGGGGCCATTCTCCATGGACCCCATCATGATGTTTATTTCATTACATTTAAAGGTCATCTAGACTGTTCATATCGGTGGGGAACGGATCTCCACCGTTGATTGTCAATTTCGGTGATCCCATGCATAGAGGGATCCATTGATGTATGATTTCATATAAGGGAAGGCTCATAGCAGCGGAGGCCTCCATCACAAAGCGTATCCCACTTTCCATCTCTCTCTCCCTTCTCATTTCATTTTTTTTTTAATTATTTTATTTTATTTTATGTCATTATAAATGGTTGTGTGGCCCACTTGGATGGACCCCACTAGGATACATGTTTTGGACCCAATCCATTTTTAGATGGGGCCCACCTTTTATGTGCATGGGGTAGCCATGTGATGGCCCACCTAATTAGGGCCCACCTCGATGCATTCTATTTTTTTTTTTTTAAAAAAAAAAAACCCAACTGTCCAGCGTTTGAGACGCTGGACGTCTCTGCCTTAAAAAAAAAAGAAGGAAGGATTGGGTGGGCCGGCTCATGCAGGCCCCACCTTGATATATGTGTTCAATCCATGCCGTTCATCCCTTTTACCAACTCATTTTAGGCGTTGAGCGGAAAAATGAGGTTGATTTGTTGATCTGGTGGGCCATACTATAGACAACTGTATTCCTTGCCATTTAAAGCTATTTGGACCCACCTTGTTGCACCTATATGCTAAAAATACCGAACATTAGAGTCGTTTGGTTATTTCGGGTCCTAGAAACTAATGGACGGAGTGGATCCTCATGATGCGGACCCCACACGATAAAAACCCCAAGAAAATGGGTTTTCCCTGTTTTTAAAAGAAGCAAGGCAGCCTCTGCCTCTGACATGTGCTGCAGCAGCAGCACGCTGCACGTGCAGTGATTGGGGCGGGTGGGCGGTCAGCGAGCCACCCACGGCTGTTGCCGTAGGCCCCACCATGATGTTGTTTGTCATCCAACCGGTTAATGAGGTGGGTCCCCTCCTCAGGTGGGCCCCCTCCAAAGATCAGCCTGATCCAACGCTCCAGTGGCCCACATCACAGGGAACAGTGTGAATGAACATCTACCATTGAAATAAATTCTGGGGCCCACAGAAGTTTTGAATCAAGCTGAAATTTGTATTTTTCTTTCAACCATGTCTGTTTGGCCTTATCAACGGGTTGGATGCTAAATAAATATTACAGTGGGCCCCACATGGGACCCATAATGATGTATGTGTTTTAAGTCCACCGTCCAGTGGACGGTGGCGCCCACCTTGAAGTCGTATTGTCTCCACCGTCCAGCGGACGGTGGAGCCCTCCATGATGCATGCGTTATCCACACTGTCCAGCGGCAGTGGGACCCGCCATGATGCATGTGATGCATCCAGACCGTCCATCCACTTGATTTGTAAAAAGGGCTATGGGTTAGGCCCATTTGATTTGTAAAAGGCTATGGGTTAGGCCCATTTGATTTACAAAGGCATATGAGTTTAGGCCCATTTGAATTATAAAAAGCCCATGAGTTAGGCCCCCCTTTGATTTATAAAAGGCCCATGGGATTGGGCCCATTTTGAAGCATTCTAAGGCCCATGAGATTGGGTCCATTTGGAAGTATTCCAAGGCCCTAGGGATTAGGCCCATTTGATTTAGTTAAGGCCTATGGGTTTAGGCCCACTTGATCTATATAAGGCCTATGATTTAGGCCCGATTGATGCAGTCTATGGCTCATGAGTCGAGAGCCAATTGATGTAGTTTAAGGCCCACGGGTTATGACCCATTGCAATGCACATAAGGCCCATTGGTGTGACCCATTCATGTGGCTCAATTGAAGAATAAAAGGCCCATATGATAAGGCCCATTTGATTTATTTAAGGTCCAATGGAGTGTACCTAAGGTTCATTGCAATGTGCGATCCCAACACGGGTTATGTAGCGATGTTTACAAAGATCGTGCCTTGGGAGAAATGTTGGTTTGACGTCCACATTGTGAGTGTAATGTTGGTTGGATGTCCACATTACGACTCTCCTTAGGGTTCATTGTTAGACTCGTACTTATTGTGTATAGGCCGTCCAGGCCCATCTGCATTATAAGGATAGTTCATCTCATTATAACATGTTTAATATAGCTTCATGACTCATGATCATACGCATCATATGTATGCTTGACATGAGAATTGACTGATCATAGCATATGCCTTTGGACAGGTTGTTTATGGGATCCTGGTTAGGCGGTGTTGCCCTACATGAGCGCACGATATGCGCAGGATTTTTTGCATGACTGGATAGCGTGATTCATGCATTTCGCATTTGTGTGACATGGTTATTGTATGCCTTAGCAACATCAGGGCCGTAGCCTCCACAGACGCATCGTGGTTGGCAGGATTGGATACCGAAAATCTTATTCTACATGGGGTGCTATAGATATCCCTGGGTGAAAGTCCCTAAACCCTTATGGTACCAAGAGGTTGCTCCAACGTCTAGACCGAGTGGGTAGATGAGCGTTGAGTGCCGATTACCAGACGTTCGCGCTCTCCACTGTGTCGTGGTCGGTTGGAAGGGGGTGCGGCCTTACCCGCCCGAGTATATGGGGCAATGCTAGGCTGAGTCTGACCAGCTCGAGGAATGGGTCCGCTATCGACGAGTCGCACCCGATATTGGCAGATGGATAGTGAGGTCTTTTCCACTTACCTTATTACGCGCGATGTGGCGGCAATCTAGTTTAGAGTGTACTAGACCCCGGTGATATCCCATATTTGAGCTGTATTGATGTGTGGACATAGATGAGGATCTGTATGCTTGAGTTGCATTGCACATTGCATGGCCTTGGGATGGCCGATACCATTCATGTCTTGCATCGCATAGCCTTGGTACGGCTCATGATATTATGGATCCATCTGCATATTCCTCATTACTCTGACATTGCATGTTCATATTACTACCTTGCGCACACACTTTCACCACCCTCTAAGCTTTCTATAAGCTTATGCACGATCATTGCGTGCAGGTGACGTTGGTTCGCAGCAGCGCTGAGGCAGGAGCACGTTGCAGATCGTTTTGGAGTTTTTGTTCTTTACCATTGTATTTTCCTTTATGCTCATTGTACTTGTAAAGTTTTTGATCATAGTGGAAATGTAATGGAGTTCTTGGTTGTTGTTTGTGGGTTATGCCATTGGTTATGCTTATTACGAATCAAACTGACGTTGAAAATCCTCCTCGTAGCATCCCAAGATCGGAACCTGGCGAACGGGAGCTAGGAGCCGAGAATGGGGTTCTACGGAGGCTGTCGGCACCGGATTCGGTGATCGAAAATTTTGTGAGCCCGGTTTTCGAGTTTGGGGCGTGACAAATCTGATCTTGTGGTTGCCATGATTAATTGTATTAGGTATATGATTGTTACGTATGCGACAACTCTTTGGCAAAAGGATTTGTCCTAATATGTAATATGGTCGACATACGTGATGTATGTTGAAAGGTGTAATCTAAGTGTTTATGAAAATGTCTGAATGAGTTAGTAATTGGTAAAGTGTGATTTATGAGGGAGTTGAGATGTGAAATCCCATCTACCTTGCTCGTGTGTATGATTTTCCCCATGAACTGTTTAGCCTAATGATTCATGTTACTTATGTGTATGATTTCCTCCATGAACTGTTTAGCCTAATTATTCATGTTAATTATGTATACGATTTCCTCCATGTACTGTATTCACGTTTAAGTTATACTCCATAATATGTGTATATGATAGTAGGATTTGACTCAAATATTCATTATTGTGATTGTACGTGGTGGGGACTGTATCACAGTCTAGGTAATCAGTAACAGTTTTTGAACTGGTGGTTGAGGGTGCTTTCACCACGCAGGATGTGTTCGACGAATCTGAACCGTACTTGGGATGTCGGTAGTGGTTAGGCCACACGAAGTGCTTATGCATTTCATGTCGTTCAACTCAACTTGCGATCATCCTAGTCGAGCCCATCAATTAACCCGATTGACCGATGTATGTTCACCTTGTTTGGATGCTACTGCTTGAATCTAGGGTACCAAACTACCAGTGAAATCCTGTTAACCTTGGTACCTCGATCCCCTAAGACTCATGAGCCGGACATGGTGGTATGGGACACCATAGTCGAGCTGTCAGCCTATGCCGGAGTGACGAGCCTCCCCGTAGTGACTAGTGAGCAACTCAGACTCGTAAGCCAAATATGGTGGTATGAGACATGGTATTCGTGCTGTCGGCCTACTCTGATTGGTGATGAGCCCTTTGTAGTGACCTCAAGTATATCCTGAAACCGCATTGGGGCAATGAGCCTTATTGTAGTATCTAGGATATAACTAGACCTGTATTAATTGGTGATGAGCCCTTTATAGCGATCTAGAACTATAATATCGTATGAGATTGTCTAGGACTGACGATCCTAGAATGTATCACTGTTTGGAAATTGATATAAGGGAGGTACCTTAGCTTCCCAATCCTGCTATATGAGAAGGACTAATAAGAACTTGGTAATCACGTTCATGCACCACATTGCATGTGCTTTGGCATGGAAGAGCACTTTCGGGTGGTTGCCATGCGCGCCGTAAGATGAAGACGCTGAGGGAGTGCAGGTGAGGGCATGCATCATTACCTCATATCATCCTTGCATTAACAAGAGTACCTAGGACATGTTTGATTATACTGCTTTATCATTACTACTTGACTGAATTGATAACATGTTAACCTTTGCTGTATAGCTCCACTGAGTTGATCACTCACTCCCATGTTCTGGGACGGTGTTTAAACTCTGTCTTAGTTGCAGATGATGATGCGACCCACGAGGCAGAGCAGGAGTATGAGGATGATGAGGAGGCATTCTCCTCCATGCAGTTCTCAGGCGCGTTCATGTGAGCCATGTCCTGAGTGACGGGGATTTAGGGTTATGTTTGTAGTGGTTTATCACATTTTAATATTTGTATTTAGAGACAATACATGTAATTATGACCTGGCAGAGCATACATATCTTGGGGACCTATATTGGTATATATATTTCTTCTAGTCTTCCGCTTGCGTATGCTAATTGTCCCTAGTTTATGTTTGCTGATTTGGCTAAATCTACTTCATGTTTCATGCACTAATACAAACAACATACAACCATCATTAAACATGTTGCATAAGTGATGGTCTGGAACTTGGGAGCTAAGTTATGCTCGACCCCCGATTTTTAGGGCGTTACATAGTTAGGCCTTTGAGGTCCTCAGATGATAGTAGAAGAAGCTGGAAAACTTTTGAAATTAACCATCAAGAATTTTAAAAATGCCACAACACAGGGAACAGTGAGGGAGGATGCGCCACCTCAAAAACATATCATAGTATCAATGGAGCTTAGTATCATGTGTATATGCCATCCAAGACATTCACTAGGTGTGTCCCACAAGGATGAAGGGATACTAAAATGACCACATAGATCAAAACTGTGGGACCAGCCACTTGAATTTAGAATTGAATATCCCCCTATCATCCCTAATGACATGGACGATACAATTTTTTATGGTGAAATAATATGATGAAACTAATTTTTAATCATGGGCTCTTAATATATCAAATCAAGATGCGGACGGAATCCAAACAAGTATCCATTAGGCCTTAGCTGGCTTGTCATTAGGCTTTGGAATGGGTTGGGATCATTGGGAAAAAAAACTAAGATGAGAAGCTAAGGAAACAGAGTAATTTTAAGGGACTTACTTGATACTCTGGTGAAGTATGATGATACACAGTCATAAAAAACTAGAGCCCATCATGGATAGGTCAGTACCTCAAAATAGAATTGATTAAGAATTGATTAACGGACGCCCATTCACTGAATTGGATCAAATCAAACAATTCTAACCTCTGATCAATGGGCAAGTATTTGTAAATTTGGACCATTAATAACTACACTTCATGAGAAGGATGCACGATGAAGTACCTGACCCAACCTGATTTTTTACTGCTATAAGGTGCTTGGATAAAAGCCCAAGTACACAAAGAAGAGTGAGGGCTAATTCATCGACTGCAGCAAGTGTGAAACCACTTGCAAATGTAAGCTTACCACCCCATCTTTGCACTTGTATTATTTGCAAATAAGTCATCAATTTTAGAATTTCTACTCTTCGTAGAATTTACAAAAATCATGCAAAGATTACTTATTTAGGGAAGAGTTTTTCCCAATTCAACATTAATGGTCCACTTTCGAGGCTCCCAAGTTTTTCTAGGGTCGGTATGATATCTTACTAAATATATATGCTAAGCACCACATCCTCCACGTTGGATTCCAACCAACTGAAGGGGTTCTTTCCTCCACATATATGCAATTATAGAAATTGTTGGAAAAAATAAAACAGAACAAATTGCAATTGTGGAGGGAACTACCACTCTAACATATCTAATTCGAAGTTGAGGACATGGGATTTTCCAAAATCGGGATTAGACTTTGAGAATAAAACATTCGTATAAAGTAAAGGAAATAGAAGAAAGAAATCACTGCCAGTAGAACATCCTACATTTGAGAAACTCACCGGTATTGAATTCAATGGAAGCGTGCTGCATGCACAAAGAAATCAGAACATCCATATGCAGACTCTAGGAGCTGAAGACAATAATATCTATGACTGCTAGAAGTGCCACCTTTTTCTTTTTCTTTTTTTTTTTCTCTTTCATTTTCTTTCTTGTCAAAAGAATGAGGTGGGTTGGTGCTCTTGGTAACATTGGAATGTACAGCTGGTTCCACACCTAGGCCTTACGTTATCACTATTCTACCCAATGTATTCTTACTTTCAAAACTTCAGCCTAGTGGTAATTAATTTTATTTTTTATCTTTCCATTTTCATTATTATTTTGTAAAATATTTTTCAATAGTCACGCAATCCACATCCCAACACCACGAAGTTACTTGTTGTCATGGATACCATGCAAACCACATCCCTTAAATTGTGAAGCTTATGTGGATACAACACAGCCTAAAAGCTACAGGGACAAGTTCATCAATGCCCATCTAACTGGTGTAAAATTTATTCAGAAAAATTAGATTGACAATTGTAAAGATTGTCCAGATTGGGTGGTGGTGACCCAACACCACCTGGCTAAGTCGTGATAGCTACTGTGGGGCCCATTGCAATGTATGTATTTTATCCATGTTGTCCATTTGTTTCATCCGTCCTTCTCATAAAAGTAAATTAAAAGCTTAAGTAGACCACATCACAAGAAACAATGGTGATTGAATGCCCACTACTAAAAACTTTTTTGTTGGCTGTAAAAGCTGATATTTATGTTTTCCCTTCATCTAGGTGTATGTGACCTTATCAATAAGTTGGATGACAAGTAAACATTTTAGTGGGCCTAAGAAGGTTTCAAAAGTGGGTGTATTATTCCATTATCTAAATTCAAGAATGCGGTCACATAAGTTTTTCCTTATAAATTACTCCTATAATGCAATCCAAGCTGCTTTCTACAACTAGATGTAAACTGAAAGAAAGAGAGTCGTGCACGAGCACCAGGCCGCATGCACGCACACACATATACACACAGAGCTGGGGGGCTTGGTAATTTAACCATCATCTAGATTAACAGGCTGAAAAATAGACGTGTCTCCTTCAATATCTCTATTTTAGCAGCTATTAATGCCTCCACATCCTTTCCAGAATGTATGTTCTCATCCTGGTGCATTGAGAAGAAATAAAAGAACAAGTTCTTAGTTGGAAAATTAAAAAGCTGGAAACTGCCATTCAAAAAAAAATAAATAAATTTGGAAACCTTTAATAAATATAACAAAAGGTAAAGCTTAGAAGAATGTTGTTAACCTCATCATCCTCAAAAATCTTGATGATCAAAGGGTCCATTTGAACTTGTTTTGAAATATACAAAGCAAACAGCTCGCTACAAAATTACTGTGTTCAATGTTCTCCAAAAATCAATTGTTTTCTAATTATTTTTGGTACATAAACCTAACCAAGCAACACTAACCTTGAGAGCTTTTTTTCTCATTAGTATACTAAAATACTGGCACAGAGAAAATGCCTCCACTGAAAATGTAGTCCTCAACCAGAGCTTGCATGTTATGAGAAAACACCATAATGAAATAGATAAATTAAACTTTGAGAATAAAAACATTGGTATAAAGTAAAAGGAATCAGAATAAAGAAATCACTACTAGTAAAACATCCTACATTTTAGAAACTCCTTGATATTGAATTCAATGGAAAAAAACTGCATGCACAAAGAAATCAGAACATCCAAGTGCAGACTCTAGGGGCTGAGGACAATAATATCTATGACAGCTAGAAGTGCCACCTTTTTTTCTTTTTCATATTCTTTTTTGTCAAAAGAATGAGGTGGGTTGGTGATCTTGGTAACAATGGAATGGACAACTGGTTCCGCACCTAGGCAACATCAAACATATCCATGTCAAGTCCATGGGCTTGATATGCTGACGTATTTGCAGGGCTGAGATTGCATGGGTGGTTTTTGGCGCATTAAAATCATAAGCATATATGATGATTCAAATGCGTGGATTGCAAAAAGTCATAGAATATCTATACACATCTAAATCATAATATAAAGGAAAGAAAGCATATCTGAATCATTTGTAGCCAGGCTGTAAGCCCCAGCCTCATTTGCATCCTCAGGCTCAACTATAAGCCTAGCCCCAGCCTTATAGCCAGCCGCCTCCATATGTACAGCCCCTGCTCATTGGCTTGTACATGCCCTTTTGTACCTGCAACACATTTATAAAATTAGCAATTTCATTAATTTCATTTTATTTAATGGAAAATGTATGGTCTACATGACAGTTAACCAGCCTGAAATGAAATACACTGTTGGTTCCACCTGATACATGGCTCGAGTATCCCATGTGTACCGGCAATGATGTGTGTGACCTGGTGCTATAAACACCAATGTATAAGTTAGTTAACAAGCACTCACATTTATGGGATCTAGATCATTCATCTGTTTGGCCACGCACAAAGAACCACACCAATCTAATGATCCTAGATGCTGAAATGCCACTAACATTTACTTGATGGAATTAAAATATCATAAACCAGTCTCCAAACTTCCCAAGTT
Source organism: Magnolia kwangsiensis (assembly GCA_037074715.1). NCBI lineage: Eukaryota > Viridiplantae > Streptophyta > Magnoliopsida > Magnoliales > Magnoliaceae > Magnolia > Magnolia kwangsiensis. Next base: position 45,656,989 of record CM073586.1, on the reverse strand, counting down.
AATTACATATTCGAAGGTGATAAGCTTGACTTATGGATAACATGATGCATACATGAATCCATATGTCATAGACTAACCTAGAAACACTCGGTGAGTGTTTGCAAAGGAGCAAATCTCAGAATGGGGTTAAGGGCGGATGGGGCGGATGAGTTAAGAAGGTATAGGAAAGAGAATGCAACAATCCACATGCATATACGGAGCCATTGTGCATGTGCCATCCTTGTTGAGGCATTTTATCAAACAGTTTTAATCACATAAACAAAACCTTAAATGGAAAAACGAGAGCAAAAATTCCAGAAATGCAGCAAATGAGGCGATAAATTGCAAAATCAAAATCCCATTTCTTCACTGATAATCGAGATCTTTGGTCGAGAATCGGAGAAGATCCACAAAACATAAGGAAATTAATAAAAAAGAAAAGGAGAAATCACTCACCTTTCCAAATCCATTGAGATTGCGAGAGAGAGAGAGAAAATGCTATTGCATTGCAAATGGGATGATTTTTTTATTTAGAAAAGCTAATCAACATTTCATTGAAACACCCAAACATTGGCTTCATGGATGGAAAAAAGAAGGGAAGGAAAAATCCTAAACCCCCTCGCATTGCATCTAAAAGCCCCCTTTTTTTTCTTTACAAAAAGACCCCTCCTTTTTTTTAAAAAGGAAAAAAACCCAAGGACCTAAAAAAATAGCAAAAACCCATCTAAACCCCTCAAACCCTAGTCTTCTACAACAGAGGTGTGAAGTCATGGCAAGATCCCATCGTTTCCTTGCAAGGATCAAAACTAACCTTGGAAAAAGTCTTAAAAACCTCTTCTAGTTCTACTCCATGGAATCTCTGCTCGTCCTTCTTGAGAATCTTTAAAACCCCTTTGAAAAAACCCACCTCGTAGGGCAAAAGTAGGCCACCGCATGTCTGGAATCCAAACTCCTCTTCCGCTTTCTTTAGGAGGGAGACGAAAATTGGGAGGTTGAAGAACCGGGTCGGGATCACGAACCGGCGCTGCTCGGCCCCAACGTAAACCGCGAGGTTGCCAGACGGGATCACGAACCGGCACTGCTTGGCTCCAACGAAAATGGGATGATTAAGAGAAAGGGAGAGAGAGGGAGAAAGGGTTTAGGGCGCGAAGAGTGGACTCAGTTTTGGGCGCAGAGAGAGAGTGAGAGAGAGAGGAATAGAAGGGTACAAAGGGCCGCATATTCATTTGGGTGCGCGACTCTATTTTGAGTGCGTGCCCAATTATTATAGGCATGGATTTGGTACCTACGTGGGTCCCACCATGATGTAAAGGGTGTATCCATTCTGTCCATTTATTTTTATAAATACATTTAGGTAATGATCCCAAAAATGAGATATATTGAACGCCCAACTAGACCACACCATAGACATCATGTGTGATTTAATCTCTACTATTTCCTATCATGTGGTCCAGTTGAGTCTTAAAAATACCTCATTTTTTGGGATGATACCTAAAATTATATTTAAAAACAAATGGAAGGATTAGATAGAACACATATATTGTGGTGGGCCTCAAAAAGTTCCTTACAGGACCGTCAATTTTCAGTGGTGTATCAACCTTTCTGCTATGGATATGCTCTATAGTAATCTAGCTACGGTTTATATCCGTAGCTAAAAACCTATATTGTCTGTATCCTTTGTCCATTTTTTTGGTAGTGAGAAGGCCTATCTATAATGAAAGGTACGTACAATCTCTCACCCAAAACCCCTCGATACTACCAGACCCAGATTCCTAGCTTGACTTTGGCATCGGAGGGTCCCCTGCTCTAGTCAGGGTCTCCTTTATCTTATTCCGGTGTAGGTACTCGAAGGTCTAAAATGGGTGGACCAGATTTTTACATTAACTGTTTGGCGCCGTCTGTGGGAGGGGACAGTAATGTCATTTTCACCCCCCGAGGGGTTTACAATGGAAAAGGGAAGAAGAAGGCCCTCGCAGTGATTGTCACAGCTAACCCAGTACCAGCAGACTAGCTTGAGGAACATTAGGACTCTTCTTCCTAGTTCCAGTCTGATTTAGCTCCCGTGGGTTTAGCTTAATGATCTTGAAACTGAGGAGGCCGTCTTCTCTCCCTAGAACACCAAGTTGAAATGTTGGCTAGCAATGCTGTTGGGCCTGATTTTGTTTGGACATGGGAGGACTTCGTGGACCGGTTTAACCAACAGTTCTTCCCCGACCACTTTCGACAGCAGTGTGCATTGAAGTTCGAGACTCTGGTGCAAGGGGATATGTCCATAGCTCAGTACGCGGCTCGCTTTGTTGCACTTTCCAGATATGCGCCATACTTGGTTGATGATGAGGGTCGGAAGGCCCGTCGTTTTGAGAACGGCTTGCGTTATGGCCTCAAGAGAGCTGTTGTTGGACACATGCTCCTGACATTCGAGGAGGTAGTTCAGAGGGCTTAGGTCTATGAGGTAAAGTGGGTTAACTCACAGAGAGTTCGTAATTTTAGAGAAAATGGGAAGAGGAATGCCCCCTCTGGTAGCTCCCAACGACAGTAGCACCGATCTCAGCAAAGGCGCGCAACCTACCCAGCAGCATCCGCAACACCTCTGGCACCACCTCTGACATAGTTTACTAGTACTTACTTTGGATGCAGTGGGGTAAGACACCATAGGCAAGAGTACCCCCGCCCCCAGCAGCAGTAGCAACCGAGAGGGCCACATCAGCCTCCACAGCAGTGGCAAAAAAGATCCCCACAACAGCAACAACAACATCAGCCACTGAGGTAGTAGTATAGGCTACCACAGTGGCAGCAGCAGTAGCCTCGACCTTAGAGGGGACCTGCACCTCCCTAGCCTGCCCAGACCAGGTTCGACCTGGCCCGACAGGACCCGCAGTCTTCAGGAGGAGTCGTTGACGATTCGTGCAACCAAGCCTTAGGACCATCTTGTTAGATTAATCATTGATGGGATTTTGAGGCTACATAGTATCCCAATTTTGATAATTTTTAACCAGGATTCGAGGATTAATGGGGTCATCATAGTGTCGAGGAGGTGTCTTGGGAGCGCGAGGCTAAGGTTCCCGAGCGCTATCCCCATCGCTTCGATGTTTGATTGTATGTAGTGGTTCTGATTATATATATATATTGATATGGTTTATCTTCCTTTATAAGCTCTGTCTAGTTGCATTATAGTGTAAATTTCAAGGATGAAATTTTTATTAGGAGGGGAGAACTTTAAAGCCCATGTCCTAGTCCGTATCGTTCTGCCAACTCCCGCGACCCTCCTCGTTGAATTTCGATAACCTACGACCTGTAGATAAGTCTACTCGTGACCTTAAGTCGCATCCCGAAGATCTGAGTGACTTGACCCAAGTCTTGTACCCTAGTGACTGCACCGTCGCCTTGGTTCAAACGCCGCGTCTTGCGCACCAATGCGATACCCAAGCCAGGAGTTATGGGTTCGCGTATATTTCGAAGAAGCATCGTACATTGTAAATCTCGAGAGAATCTCTACCCATCTATCACATCAATCAATCAAGTACAAGTCAAGTACACATCCCATCATAACCCGTGCTTTCTTTCTCCCCAAGGTAAGCAACCCTCCCCAAAGTAAACTCTAATGTCACTCACACCCATCACTCCACCCATCACTCCATCCCATCTCCCTTACACAACAACCACCCTCTCTCTCTACCCCATTTCCCAAGCAACCCAAGAGAGAGAATGTCCAAGCGTTTCCAAGGAGAGAAGAACCAAAGTGTGTGGCCCACTCCTTACCCCAAATCTCTCATCCTAACCCTTCAATTTTCATCATCTTCTATCAAAGAAAATCTAAGAAGCTTAGCATTCCAAGGAACCAAGAAGAAGATCCAACGGTGGGTGTTTTATAGGATTAGATTGTAATTTTAGTGATAGGCCAAGTGAGGCTTACAGATTGATGGTATGGATCCTTCTTTGGACCCTAGGTATGGCCGATGGCCCACCATGATTCATATGTTCATTACATGATGGGGCCATTTTCCATGGACCCTATCATGATGTTTATTGTGGTGGTAAGAAGGTCATCTAGATCTTGTAATTTGTAAGACTCCTATCCTAGTCCGTACTATTCCATCAACTTCTGCGATCCTTCGCGTCAAATTTCGGTAACCTATGACCTATGATCGACGTTTGTGCATGACTGTAAGTTATATCCCATACATTTGAGTCAGCCTAATCTAAGACTTGAACCATTGCGACCGCACAGTGGCCGCGGTTCCAACGCCGCGACTTGCTCACCGATCCAATACCTTGGCAGGGAGATGCAGACCTGTGTCAGTTCGAGGAAAACACCACATTTTCAAATAAAAATAATATAAAAATAAGGGGCAAACGCTACTGGCCAAAGGCGCAGACAGCTCCTGCGCTGTTGGTAGGCATCCCAACAGGGACCCATGGCTCCAGCCGTGGACCCCACCTTGATGTTTATTTGCCATCTAACCTGTTCATGAGGTGGCCCACCCCCTGAGGTGGGCCCTCTCCAAAAATGAGCCATATCTAAAGCTTAGGTGGCCCACACCGTAGGAAACACTGGGATTGGACGTATACCATTGAAGCCCTTTCATGGGCCACAGAAGTTTTGGATCAAGCTGAAATTTGTATTTCCTCTTCATCCAGGTCTGTACGACCTTATCAATAGATTAGATGGAAAATATATGTTATGGTGGGCCCCACGTGGGAGCCCACAGTGATGTATGTGTTGTACTCCCACCGTCTAGCCGGACGGTGGAGTCCACAGTGATGTATGGACAGTGGAGCCCACTGTGATGTACACGTTTGTCCACACTGTCCACTGTTTGGACAGTGGGACCCACCATGATTTATGTGTTCTATCCACTCTGTCCACACTATGTGTGTGAATGTATAAATATATGTATATATATATATATATTCAGAAACGCTCACCTGCGAACCAGTTCGTACGTACTACGTACGAACTTTTTTGAGAACCCATCATAAGTAATGTGGATCCAAAATCTGAACCGTTCATGTGAAGCAACACCTCGTGAAACCCCCTGGACCTAAGTTTTACTTTGATTTAAAACTTTGATAGGCCATGAAAAATGAAAAAAGTTTCCTCCCTTGATTTGCATTTCTCTTTGCTATGGCCCACCAGAATTTTAGATCGGGGTGAGAATTTGTCACATGGAGTTTCATGGGATTCCGCATCACATGAACCGTTCAAATTAGACACCCATGGCACGTGTGCAAAGGTGCGCACGTGCGTAGGTGCGCAGGGGAGCATGACTCTATATATATTATATTATATATAATATTATATATATTATATATATTATATATGTATATATGTATGATGGTGGGCCTTTATGTGGACCCCCACCATGATGCATGTGTTGCATCCAAACCGTCCATTTATTTTATAAGCTCATTTTATGGCTTGAGCTAAAAATGAGTCAGCTCTTTGGTTCAAGTGGGCCCACCTTGGTATGTGTATAGGGCCTACCTGTTGTATATTTATGGCCCATTGAGAAGGCCCATTGGGATGTATTTGGAGCCCATGGGTTAAGGCCCATTGTGATATATTAGGGCCCATGGATTGAGGCCCATCTTGATTTAATTGTGGCCGTCCATTGAGGTCCACCTTGGTATGTGTATGAGGCCCATTTTGATTTATTTGGGGCCGTTGTTAAGGCCCACCTTGATATGAACGTAAGGACCATTTGATAAGGTTCGATGTAATGTATTTGGGGCCCATGGATTGAGGCCCATTGTAATGTCACTACAAGAAAAGTCACTTTTACCGACAAAAAATTTTGTTGGTAAAAGCCTTTTTTTCGCAGGCAAAGACTTTTACCGACGAAAATTTTCGTCGATAAATTTGTTGTTAAAAGACCGAGGGGAAAAACTTTTACCAACGAAAAAAACAATTCGTTGGCAAAGGTAAGACTTTTGCCGATGAAATTTTTCGTTGGTAAAACATTTTACCAACGCTTTTTTTCATAGGTAAAAATATTGACAAAACTTTTTACCTACGAAAATAATATTTACAAGACTTATACCTATGAATTTTTTCGTACTTGATAATATTTTCAAAACCTTTACCAACGAATAATTTCGTAGCTAAAAATATTTACAAAACTTTTACCTATGAATACTTTCGTTGTGATAAATATTTTCAAAACTTTTACCTACGAATAATTTTGTAGCCAAAAATATTTTCAAAACTTTTACCTACGAATATTTTCGTAGGTAAAACATTTTCAAAACTTTTACCTTTGAATATTTTTGCAGCTAAAACTATTATCAAAACTTTTACCTACGAATATTTTCATAGCTAAAAATATTTTCAAAGCTAAAAATATTTTCAAAACCTTTACCAACGAATAATTTCACAGCTAAAAATATTTTTAAAACTTTTACCTATATATTTACAAAACGTTTACCTACGAATCTTTTCGTAGGTAAAAGTATTTACAAAACCTTTACCTACTAATATATTCGTAGGTAAAAATGTCCACAAAACTTTTACCTACGAATCTTTTCGTAGGTAAAAATTATTTACAAAACTTTTTCCTACGAATGTTTTCGTAGCTAAAAATATTTACAAAACTTTTACTTACGAAAATTTTCGTAGGTTAAAAAAGTGGGTGAGACTTTTACTTACAAAATGATTCGTAGGTAAAAGTCTCCTTTTTTTTTTCAATATTCCACCACAAAATTCTTGAAATACACCTATTACAATATATTTTATCATATTCTTCCTGATATACACCTGTTATGTAATATACTTCATCATATTCACATTCACATCCATCTAAACTCAAAATACATAAATTCATCCAAACATAAACTACATCCATCAACACACAAACAATCTTATTTACATCACATTCATCCACGCATAAATACATCATAAATAAAATACAAAAAATTATTCATAACCTATTTCCCGGTGGGGCTGACAAAATTTAGTGTGCTGAACACATTGTCGACTGTGCACACACACCTAGGTCCTTACTCATGCCTTCATGGTAGATTCAAAATAGTTTCATGTTATAGGTTTAGGTTAAGGTTATAAGTTTAGGTTAAGGTTTAAGTTTAGGTTAAAGGTTGCTTTAGGGAATTGAGAATAAGTTAAGGTTAATTTAGGTTTAGGAAATCGGGTTTGGGTTCGGGATGGTGTTTAGGTTTGGGTTTTCAAGTTTAAGTTTAAGTTTAGGTTAGGGAGTTGAGATTATGATTAGGTGTAGGTTTATGTTTAGGGATTTGAGAATACATTTAGGTTATAGGTTTAGGTTATAGGTTTAGGTTTAGGTTTTAGGTTTTGGGATTTGAGAATAGGTTTAGGTTATAAGTATAGGTTTAGGTTAATATTGTAGGTTATAGGTTTAGGTTATATGTTTTGGGATTTGAGAATAGGTTTAGGTTATAAGTATAGGTTTATGTTAATATTGTAGGTTATAGGTTTAGGTTTAGGGATTTGACAATACATTTAGATTTTAGGTTTAGGTTTAGGTTTAGGTTTTAGGTTTAGGTTAAGGTTACATGTTTAGGTTATAGGTTTAGGTTTAGGTTTAGGTTTTACATTTAGGTCAAGGTTACATGTTTAGGTTATAGGTTTAGGTTTAGGTTATAAGTGTAGGTTATAGATTTAGGTTAAGGTTTAGGTTACAGGTTATAGCTTTAGGGAATTGAGAATAGATTAAGGTTTAGGTTTAGGAAATCGGGTTCGGGTTCGGGATCGGGTTTAGGTTTGGGTTTTCAAGTTTAAGTTTAGGTTTAGGTTTAGGTTAACGAGATGAGATTAGGATTAGGTGTAGGTTTAGGTTTAGGGATTTGAGAATACATTTAAGTTTTAGGTTTAGGTTTAGGTTTTAGGTTTTAGGTTTAGGTTTAGGTTAAGGTTAGGTTATAGGTAATAAGTTTAGGTTATAGGTTATAGGTTAAGGTTTAGGTTATAGGTTTTGGTTTAGGTTAAGGTTAGGTTATAGGTTATAAGTTTAGGTTATAGGTTATAGGTTATAGGTTTTGGTTTAGGTTAAGGTTATAGGTTTATGTTTAGGTTAAGGTTTAGGTTTAGGTTAAGGTTATAGGTTTAGGTTATAGCTTTAGGGAATTGAGAATAGGTTAAGGTTTAGGTTTAGGATATCGGGTTCAGGTTTGGGATCGGGATCGGGTTTAAGTTTGGGTTTTAGGTTTAAGTTAAGGTTATAGGTTTAGGTTTAGGTTATAAGTTATAGCTTTAGGGAATTGAGAATAGGTTGTAGGTTATAGATTTACGGAATTGATAATAGGTTAAGGTTTAGGTTTAAAAAATCGGGTTCGGGTTCGGGATCGGGTTTAGGTTTGGGTTTTCAAGTTTAGGTTTAGGTTAAGGAGTTTAGATTAGGATTAGGTGTAGGTTTAGGTTTAGGGATTTGAGAATACATTTAGTTTTAGGTTTAGGTTTAGGTTTTAAGTTTAGGTTAAGGTTTTAGGTTTAGGAAATTGAGAATAAGTTAAGGTTTAGGTTTAAGAAATCGGGTTCGGGTTCAGGATCAGGTTTAGATTTGGGTTTTCAAGTTTAGGTTTAGGTTAAGGAGTTGAGATTAGGATTATGTTATAAGTATAGGTTTTGGGATTTAAGAATAGGTTTAGGTTAAGGTTATAAGTAGAGGTTTAGGTTTAGGTTATAAGTATAGGTTTTGGAATTTGAGAATAGGCTTAGGTTAAGGTTATAAGTTTAGGATTAGGTTATAAGTATAAGTTTTGGGATTTGAGAATAGGTTTAGGTTAAGGTTATAAGGTTAGGTTAAAGGTTAAGGTTTAGGGAATTGAGAATAGGTATAGGTTTATGTTTAGGAAATCGGGTTCGGGTTTACGTTTGGGTTATAAGTATAGGTTTAGGTTATAGGTTAAGGTTCATTTTTAAGTTATAAGTATAGGTTTTGAGATTTGAGAATAGGTTTAGGTTAAGGTTATAAGTATAGGTTTAGGATTAGGTTATAAGTATAGGTTTTGGGATTTGAGAATAGGTTTAGGTTAAGGTTATAAGTATAGGTTTTGGGATTTGAGAATAGGTTTAGGTTAAGGTTATAAGGTTAGGTTATAGGTTAAGGTTTAGGGAATTGAGAATAGGTGTAGGTTTATGTTTAGGAAATCGGGTTCAGGTTCGGGTTTAGGTTTGAGTTATAAGTATAGGTTTTGGTTATAGGTTAAGGTTCAGGTTTAGGTTTTAGGATTTGAGAATAGGTTTAGGTTAAGGTTATAAGTTTAGGTTTAGGTTATAAGTAAAGGTTTAGGTTATAAGTAAAGGTTTAGGTTTAGGTTATAAGTATAGGTTGTGGGATTTGAGAATAGGTTTAGGTTTAGGTTATAAGTATAGGTTTTGGGATTTGAGAATAGGTTTAGCTTAAGGTTATAAGGTTAGGTTATAGGTTAAGGTTTAGGTTAGGTTTAGGTAATAGGTTAGGTTATAGGTTTTAGGTTTAGGTTAAGGTTATAGGTTTAGGTTATAGGTTTAGGTTTAGGTTATAAGTTATAGCTTTAGGGAATTGAGAATAGGTTAAGGTTTAGGTTTTAGAAATCGGGTTTAGGTTTAGGTTTTCAAGTTTAGGTTTAGGTTTAGGTTAGGGAGTTGAGATTAGGATTAGGTGTAGGTTTAGGTTTAGGGATTTGAGATTAGAATTAGGTGTAGGTTTAGGTTTAGGGATTTGAGAATACGTTAAGGTTTAGGTTTAGGAAATCGGGTTCGGGTTTACAATCGGGTTTACATTAACGTGTAGGTTTAGGTTTTTGGTTTAGGTTTAGGGTATAGGTTTAGGTTTAGGTCATAGGTTTAGGTTTAGGTTATAGGTTTAGGTTTAAGTTTAGGTTTATGGAATTAGGTTCGTTTCAGGTTCGAATCGGGTTTAGGTATTCTCTAGTGTTATCTACTATTGAACTTAGTATTATCTGCTACATACTAGTAACATATAACCAATATTGGGGCACCATACCATAAGCTACAAGAATTTCATGTCCCCCTAAATAAGGTATCCTCCATTGATAACATATATATATATATATATATATATATATATATATATATATATATATATATATATATATATTATAAGTTCTTTATTTTCATTTACATTTACAAATACATTCATCATCTATCCAAGAAAATTTATATCCTCCATTGATATAAATGAACCTTGTCCTTTGACCAAGCTTCATCAATGTCTCCCATTCAATTCAAAATCTACACATCTAGGTGACAGGGAACAAACATTTCACATACCTGTGCTCCAAGAAACTCGCACCATAATTTTCCCACTCGCTGATACCTCCCAATGTCGATACATGCAAAAAAAATGAATTGGGAACCTTGTGGATTAATAAGGCTAAAAAGAGAAAGGAAGCAGGGTAAAGAGAGTTTGCTAAAGGCTCCATTTCATGCATGACAAGTCTTCTTTCCCAAAGTACTCAATACTTTCTTTTTAACTTTAGCATAGTAAAAAAACCAATTAGATTTCAATCTTCAAAACAATAAAAGATAATAAAAGAAGTAAAAAACTAATATGGGAAGCTGGCACACCTACAAGCTTCACTGTGAAGAGTCCAAAAACTTGTGGGAAAATTCCTTGCAAAATGGCATTTCGTCCTACAAATAGTTTGAAAAAGCATGATTGGAACATGTAGTAATAAAAAATTGAAAGAAAAAACATAATGAAGAAAAAATTTTAAGATCATTTTAATGTCATGAAAAAAAAAATCTCTATTAATTAAGAGGGGGAAGGTACATGAGAGACCAGTTTTAATGGATACAACGAGAAACAATATTAGCAAAACCAGTTATTACCAAAGAGAATAAAGGATTTGTGTACCTGATCAGAGTTCAGAGAAGTTATTAAGAATAGAAACATGACCAAATGACAATAAGCTAGCTTATAAAAATAAATGTTTAAGATTTTTAAACAAAATTATCATTATGGTTTCAAGGAGGGTCCATTTATCTCCCCAATGTTGAGTCATCTCAAAAGCAAAGGGTTAGCAAAAAGCCAAAAACCAAACAATAGTATTGCAAAGGACCAGTGGAGCTAAGTTACAGTGAAGACAGCACACAAAGAAATGGAGAAATTACAATGATTGCTTTATATTGGGAGGCAAAGATCACTAAGTATAATGTAGCTAACAAAGGAGTTTTTTCTTAGAAACATTGTGATTTAAAGAATGAACATTAGGTAAAAGAAAGAACTGGAAATTTCAGAACAAACTTCTTGAGACAAAAGACATGTTGTCTCCAAGTATCCCACCATACAAAAGCCAATGGATGGCCAATTTCATTAAGGACTTGATTTTAGAAAATGCCTTAGAATGGCCAAATCTTCTTTTGGGGTCATGAGCCCCATGCTCCTTTAAAATCTTGTATAAGACAAAGAAGACAACCAATGTACATCAAAACCAAATGACACTTACACAGATTTCTTTAGCATTAGACTTCTACCAGTTTGTAGAAAGTCTTATACATGATCTTATTTCTTTTTGAGAAAGATCTTTCAAATATTTTTCTCACCAATCCAAACACAAATATCTTAGAGATTTTGACAATTATTGGTCCCTGTTACTATAATATTGGACATCTACTACACTAGTGACCCATCCAAATCTCATTCGTAAAGAACCCAACATGCACCCATATCATGGATAAGGACTTGCACACTCCCCATTTAGGGCTGTCAATGAGCCAAGTGTGTGTTGCTCTCGACCCAAACAGGTTGAAGTACATGCCAACCGAATTGTCCAGATCATGGGTCCTGCTGTGGATGGAGCATTGCCTAGAAATCACATGGATTGGCTGATCCAAACCATCCAGCTTTGTGCATATAAGTTGGACAACAGACAGTTTCTTAACTGCCCTTGGATCCACAACACCAATTAAAGAACTAGGATCACCTGATCCATATGATTATTGGGCCACGGTTCATCTGTAGTGGAGCTATGATTTTGACAATGTAGATCGTTGCCACCATTTCGTGAGTCCTGGAAAAATAATTCGATAGTCTAGCTCCTAACAAGGAGATTTTATCTGCTATATTCATGGCATATCAAGCCATGATCCTGACCATTCCTAATGCACCCCTCAGAAATGGATATCCTAGAGTAGAAAAATCCCACTCATTAGACAACACTAACTGTCTGATCGGTGAACAACAATCAGACAACAGAAAAGCCATCATTGACCATGAAATGGTGACCAAACGAATAGATAGAACTAGAACGTCCAACCCATTGAGGAACAGTCCATCCATGACCTGATGAACGGTCGTCATCACAAACATTCTTTACATATTTAAGATCCAATAATGAAATTGGTACCCTGATTTCAAATAAGATTTCTCCTAAAGAAAATGATAAAAAAAAAATCAATAAACAAACCATTTAGAAAAAAAAACTCACATTGCAATCGCTACCGAGACGCGACCTCAGATACGGTAGCAGGTTCTTCCATTCCTTGCCAGTCCAGCCATTGGTGCTTGTAACAAACATACACAAATATTAGAAAAATAAAAGAATTTTTTTAATGAAAAGAAAAGAAAGGAGAATGTGGTTAGAAGAAAACCCTTGGGATTGACGACGAAGATGAGGTGGCGAGATGAGTTGTGAGCCGTCTGATCAAAAGAAGAGAGATCGATGGCGGAGAATTTCCCTTGAAGGCTACCATCTTTCCTTGCTTCATGCATATGCCAAAATATAGAGAAAGAAAGCTCCAAGATATATTTGTCGATTACTCTCCAGATATATACAAGGATCTTTCTTTTGATTTGGTCATTAATCCAAAATTGATCCATCAAATAATTCTTTAGTCAATCTACCTGGTGATCTATCCATGAAAATCCAACCTTAACAATGATGATTGCTACCACTCCGATGACAATTAAGAAGAGCATGGCCATAATACATCGGTCATTTGCAACCTAAAGAAAAAGTGAATAAATTTTTTAAAAAATAATAATTAAGACAATAGAGAGATAAACAGAGTAAAGAACAGTTAGAAACCAATTGAGTGACATTTGAGAAGACTCACCTGCCTACTCATTTGTTCAGTCTAAAGAGAACATATTGACAAGTAGTTTTAATACTGGTAGGGCAAACCAAGAAATCAGGGTTCTCATATCTTACTGTTGAAAGCTAGCTGCATGTGACCATTAAATCAAGAGAAATACCATTAAACAAAACATGTGCCACCAGGAGTTAATTTTTCTGAGGCTTAAACCCCAATCAAGAGAAATACCTTTAAATCGGCAGAATTCCAGAACTGATTTTGCACCGGTTAGTTTCCACCTTTTAGTAGACTATACTACAATGATAGTTCACCACCAATTTCTAAGTTCCAAAAGAAACAATATCCTCCATAGTAAACTAGCTCAAACTTGATGCCATGTCTCATAAAAGCCCCAAAATATTTAAAAACATACTTTTAAAACTCGACTCAAAAATGAGATACACCTGTAGTTGGATAGGGCATGCAATCTATCTCATCCTTGATAGCAATTTGGAACTCCGTCCAAAACTGAGATTGGTTTGCCTATAAAAGGCCATAATGAGCACTTACACAGGTAAGAGTACAACAAAAAATCTTATATCGTGAGTTGAATTTTCAGTGGATGGTCCAACTTATGAGTGTTTATTTGTTAGCATCGATAGTTGAAAGTGCGTCCTATCATATAAATAGTTTGTATCATTAGAAAACAAACCAGTTTTCCCAAGTCCTAATACATTGGATTGTGATACAATGGGATGTACTCCAATAGACTTCTTGTTTGATTTTAGAATGGCATCCAAGGCACCTGAAATATTCTTTTCAATGTTTTAAGTTTATATTTATACAATCATTCCTCCAAAAAAGATGGCCTATATGAGCTAAATTACAGCTTTCAAAACAATTAATTTATTCACTGTGAGACTGAAAGTTTTTATGTTGCCATTTTCAGAAATTCCATTTTTTTTTTCTCTAGTTGGTTGACACACTGGATTGTAACAAGGCTCTTGTTTGATTTTAGAGAAGTATGTGAGGCATCTTAAATATTCTTTTCAATATTTTAAGTTCATCTACATAGAATAATCCCTCTAGAATTTTGTACATCTACTGGAACACATTCTCAACCTCACATAGGACCTCTCTTTATGAGAAACTAAACGACACATCAAAGAAAATTTAAGCTTGATACCAAAAAATGAGCTCGAAATAAATCTCGGGTGAACCACACCACATGAAAACAGTAGTGAGTGAATGTCCACTGTTAAAAATTGGCCCTTTGGCCACAGATTAAATAGGAAAATTAACAACAACAACCCAAAAAAAAAAAAAGTGAAACAAGAAAAGGAGGAAGCTTAAACAGGAAAATTAGCATTAGTCAACGATAAAAGCATTTTTAAATAGTTAAAGATAAGTACAAATGAAGTGTACATTGAGTATAATCGTCGGTCTTACTTTTCCAACCATCCATTTTCTCATACATGTGGGGCCCACTTGATGGCCAGATTTTTAGGTCTAAAGCATTTAAATGGTGCACCTGATCAATGGCCCAGATGTCAGACTATGTCCAAACTCTCCTCATGTGAATTTCCTTTACCAGTTCTCAACCTCTAAGCTAGAACCCAATACTTGTCAGGTAGGCCTTTTCCAACCATTCCTTCTCTCATACATGTGTGGGCCACTTATTATGATGTCATTGGAAACAAAATAAAGAATTACATGACAATTGCATTGGAATTTATATAAACAGCAATAACAAACATCTCATCATTAAATCCACGGACAGTTGCAAGAACAATGTCTTTGGTTCGAGCTTTGTAAACTTCCGCAGTCTCACTGTCTTCTCCAAAGATCTGATATGAGAATTCGAGAGATTGAGATAAGAGCATATAGTGGAAAGACACGCCTGCTAACACAGGGCGCTTGTTTACAGTAATCAGGACCATTGATTTTGTGAGCCACCACATGAATGGGCCATATCCAATGAGTTTGGACTGACATTTAATAGCCAAAACTTATATGGCGACAATTTTCTGTTTGCTGCAATCTTCAAACTATGGCCCATCCAAGTTGTGGTCCACCAGATCAATAGCCCTAATCACCATACATGTTTGCATTGGGAGAAAGGAAGAGAAGATTCAACAAAGAGTGAGACGTACCAAAGTCAAATTTGGTGGAATGGTTGGAGATTCAGATGGAATTGCCGGAGATTCTCCTAAGGTTGGATTTTGCGTTCTCTGGGACAGGGGTCTTGCTTGAATTGGGGTTTAAGATGAGTTGATTTGGGGGTGTGTGAGGCCAAGGAGGATCAGGATGTTGGAGATTGATGAAAGAGAGGGAAAATGGAGGAAATTTGAGAGAGAGAGAGAGAGAGAGAGAGAGAGAGAGAGAGAGAGAGAGAGAGAGAGAGAGAGAGAGAGAGAGAATTGGGCACGAATTTGGGGCGGGATTTTTTTGGCTTCTGGGCGCGGTTTCTATACCCCACACGAATTTGGGGCTGGATTTCTTGGAAGTTCCAATGCAAGGATGCTGGGTGGGTCCCACTAAAATATTTGTGAGAAATCCATTCCATCCATCCATTTCGAGAGCTTATTTTAGGATGTGTGACCAAAAATGAGGTGGTTACAAAACTCTTGTGGGTCACATAAGAGGGGAAATGAGGGAAAGAAATTCCTACTGTTAAACCTTCCTGGGCTCCACCTTGATGTTTATATGCTATCCAAACCCTCTTGGGCCCAAATGTCAGACTAAAATGATCTGCAAAAGAGAAGGGATGAACAGAATGGACGAAGAACACATATCATTGTGGGGCCCACAGAGCACCCCGTCGCTGGTGGGAACGAATTGGCTACTCCCCCTGACACCAGCCAATGGCCAGTAGTCGGTGCTATGTGGGCCCCATCATGATGTATGTGTCAAAGGGAGTAGCCAATCCGTCTCCTAGTTTTTAAGTCTTGTGGGGTCCACCGTGATGTATGTTATTTATCCACTCCATCTATTCATTTTAACGGATTATTTTAATAGTTGATAAAAAAAGGAGTCAAATCTGAGTTCGAGCCGAGTCAAGTTTATTTTTTTAGCTTGAAAAAATTTTGAACAGAGTTCAAGCTTTGCTTTTTTGGTAGCTTGTTAGTACACCCATTGTTAGTTCACACTTCACTGTCAGTTCAAGCTTACCCGAGCTTGACTCGACTCGGATCGAACCCAACTCAAATCGAACCAGTTCGGTGACTCGGTTACTTTGATATTGTTGTTGCTCACCAAGTGTTTGATGAAATGACTCAATAAAGTGTGGCTGGGTGGCAAGGAAGGTACGTATATGAAAAAATACCACTTTTTTTCTTGATTTTTATGTTGCTTACAAGATGTTTTAGATCACATACTACCATAACTTTCTATGATCACATTCTAATGTATCATTTGAACATCATTGTGGAACTATATAGGCCCCACCTAAAAAGTTTCCATAATTTTCCAGAGATTTGGTTCTGCCCTATTTTTGGCCTCATTGGCTAAAATAAATTGGAAAAATGGATGGACAGGGTAAATAAGACACACACATCATGGTAGGGCCCACATAGCTTTGACACCAGCTAGTTAGCTAGCCTTGAGTGCACTAGTCAAACTGCCTATTGATTTTTGGCAAACATCAGGTACGCCCCAGTCAAGGATTGCATATTGAGTAACCCAGTTAGATTACTGCACTAATTAAACCCTATTGAGCTCACTTTGAATGTGTGCGTCTTATCCACACTATCCATCTGGTACTTCAGCTCATTTTAGTGGTTAATATCATGTAGTATGATCAGGGGGAGTAACTAGTCAAATTAAGGGTAATGATCAGTAAAATAGAGGGAATGGACCAGACATGTAAAATTGGACAAATATTCTTGTCAAAATTGTGAACCAACTTATTGACCTTGTGAGAACCTAAGAATTGATGTTAGTAAGTTTTGTGGGCCCCATCATGATGTGTGTCGAACATCAACACCGTGGATTTGATGTGTCCCTTTTAGGTTATGAGATATCTCGAAAATCATTGGTAAACAAAACTCAAGTGGGACATGCCATCTAAAACTATGTGAAGACATCCTAAAAAATATAAAAGCCCTCGGTGGGGCCCACACCGTTCATTCATTTTTGGATCAAGCTGATGTTTGTGTTTTCTCTTCATTTATATCTTTTTGATATTATGAACATGTTGGATGTCAAATAAACATTATTGTGGGCCCAATGAAGGTATCAATGGTGGAAATCATTATTCCACACTGTTTTTCATGGCATGGTACACTTGAGTTTTGAATTTACCAAAAATTTGGGATCAACCTACACCATTCATCCATTTTATGAGATAATTTTAGAGAATTATCCAAAAAATGAATCATATCCAAAGATTAAATGGACCACACCACAATAAGGGGAATGGATTGGCTACTTCTCATGACATCATCCAATGGCTGGTGGTTGGTGCTCTGTGAGCCCTACCATGATATATGTGTTTAATCCATGTCGTTTATATATTTTTAAAGATCATCTTATGGTATGAGGCTAAAAATGAGATATATCCAAATCTTAAGTGGACCACATTCAAGGAAACAGTGTTAAATGAGTGTCAACCATTAAAAAACATTTTGGGCCATAAAAGTTTTGGATCAAACTGATTTTTGTTTTTCCACTTCATCTGACCCTGTATGACCTAATCAACATATTGGATGTCAAATAAATAGTACGGTGGGCCTTAGGAGCTATGTGGGCCCCACCATGATGGGTGTCGAACATCTACCCAATCAATCAGATGCATCATTCCATGGTAGGCCTAGGGCTTAAAAATCACAAGTCAATCCGTGACTTTTTTGGGCCACACCACATATAACAGTTGAGAGGGGTTACCCTCAATTAAAATATTCATAATCATTTGTTGGGACCACTGAGATGTGGTTCACAAATCCAGCCCATCCATTATGTGTGTCCCACTTGGATGAGGAGTCAGACCAAGTTTCATATCCATCGAAATTTCAGGTGAGCCCCACCAAGTGATTTTATATGTTTTAGGCATTTCTTCACATGATTTTAGATGGTATGGCCCACCTAAGTTACATATACGACTGATTTTTAGGATATCCCATAATTTAAAGGGGGCCCATCAAATGCACGGTGTTGATAGTTGACACGCATCACAGTGGGGCCATAGAGCCCTACCAGATCCAATGATCAAGTAGTGTTTTTTATTTTATGGTAAATGTATGTGAGTTTTGCATTTGCTCTAAATTTGTGGTTACTCATTTATAGAAATAGTGGTAATGATATAGGGTTATCCAGACCAACCAAACAATGGTTCTAGTTGTACATGGATAATATGTATATATTTTCTTATATAAAACTATCTTAACCATCCAGTAAATGGTCCCTTACATGTACGGCTGTTAATATGGTGTATGCTATAAATGATAGTAAATGTACAATATTCGGATTTGAAAGTATTTTCTTTTTTTTTTCTTTTTTTTTTCACCAAAAATGCCCTAACCCTCATTCTCTTTCTCACTCTCGCCGTTTTTGCTGCCCGACCTCTCAATTTCCCGTATTCATGGCACAAACGATCCCTCTCAATCTCTCTCATTTAGACATTTCCCCACCTCCAAAAACCCTCTCTGCTGCATTGCGCCCATCTCGCTCGATCGCGGAGACCGTGGCAACCCCCCGCTGTTGATGTTCAACGGTTCCGTTAGGAGTAACAGTTTTCATCAAGTCCCATCAGCTGTTGACACGGAGCCTGCGGTGAATCGTGAGATGGAAGAGGCAGCGTTCGCAGTGGTAGCGATAGAGGGGAGGGATTCGAAGGGATGTTGTAGAAATAATGACGTCATTGCCGGGATTCTTTACAAGTGGGTGAATTACGGGAAGGGGTGGCAGTCGTGGTGGTTCGTGCTGCAAGATGGGGTGCTCTCATACTACAATATCCATGGGCCTGACAAGATCTGGGTGGGGGTCGCGAGTAAGAAGGGTTTCCAGGTGATTGGGAAGGATTCGTTGCAGTATATGAGGAAGCATGCTATGCGTGCGTCCACCAAGCGGTGGAAACCTTTCGGCGATATCCATCTTAAGGTTCAATTTTTGGATTTTTTTTCTTCCTTTCTTTTAGTTTTATTTTTATTTTCTATTGATTTGAATGCTAGATGTGAAGGAAATGTGAGGAATTTAGTTTAATGGAAGGAAAGAGAGTGCTGGTTGGTTTTTGCTCTGTATTGTTTCTGAAAAATGGGAATTGATATTTACATCCACCATTTTTTGGTATATGCACCTTTTTTTCCAGACCTATTTTGGCATAAATGGTACAATGCACATGAGCTAACTAGCTAACTAGCTGTTTGGCCATCTTCTATATCCAGTCAAGGACCATCAATGGGGAATTTGGCTATTTTTTCTTCACTTAATCATTGTTGGGATGTGTCAAATCCTCTATTGAATTCCATGGAACTTGAGATTTCCAATGATTGAATGCCCGAGTTCCATGGATTATTCCCAACCTGACCTTACTCAACCTGCATTTGCTCAACCCAAACACAACTTGAATTCAAATTAGATTGTTGTTTTCCAAACTGAACCAACTCAAGGACCTTAACAGCCTCAGCCAAAATGACCCAAACTCAGGTTGTCCCAAACCCAAGTTGTAGTCCTAATTGGGTATACCTAGTTCTCTAATTACAAATAGAGAGTTAGAATTTCTTCTTTCCTAGTTATGTTAGCCAGATAGAGAGGACCGTAATAGACAAATTCAAGAATCTCTACAACTTCTCCATAAAATCAAGGTTTGTTGGATTACCTTAATTTGTTTGACCAAGTTTGATTATTTGCTGCCAATCTGGCATCAACCCCACTTTACCCTACCTTGGGAATGGTTGGCCTGTTGCTACCATGTGGAATTACAATGCTTAACTAATGTCTATCATACCATTTGGATTCCTCTGATATTTTATTTTGTAGTTCTTCTATGATCTCTAGAATCTTGTATGCTTTGGAGAACTAGCCCCTCAGATGTTCTCTATAAGAGGGCAACATGCTCATTGATGTGTTAACTAAGGGATGAAACTTAGACCTCTTTTGATTACCGGATTCATTTATTCATGATATTAATGGATTGTGTTTCCTTTCCTGCATCTATTTTCCATTTAGAAATATATTCCTTAGAACATAAAACCTTCTAACCATTTACTTATCTATGGTTCCATCATCGTCATCATCCTTATCATAACCTTGTCCCACCTATTCGAGGTCGGTTTCTCATGATTTTCTTGGCAAAGGTTTTACCACTGGTTGTCCACCTAACATAAACTCTCCTTTTCCTGCGCTTGGGACCAGCTAGAGTGTCACTAGTAGGCGGAGTTGCAATGCTTATCTGTAGTTTCTATCATATTATTGGATTCATCTGTTGTCATCTATTGTAATTCTTCATTATTCTCCAGATATCTCGCATATTCTAGAGAAGCAACCTATCAGTATTCATACAAGTGGCCAACACAATCACTAATGTTTTAGCTGATGAATGGGGACTCCTTTTTTGTATGTTTCCAATAATATAAAAATGTTATATTTTGGTTGTGGATCAATTTTATTATTTCCCGATGTCTATTGTTCTTCAAATTTTGCCATTAATTTTTTATTTTTTTTTAAAAAAAAATTGACAGGAACAAGGCATATCAATTCTAAATGATGCAATTAAAGCTTACACGGAAGAGATAGACCGGCACAAGGGGAAACTTGTAGTGAAGGAGGCACCTAGAGCTATGAGTTATATTCTCATTGATAAATCTCTATTTGAACATAAAAGTTTCAGGCTACTTTTGGATGCACTATTGAACTGAGTTGCAATAATTAGTTTGTGTTTGGAAAGCTTCAAAATTGATGTTCGGCGCTGTTTCCACCATGCCTAATTGAGGTTGAGGGTTGCAACTATTTGAAAAAGACAATGTGCAATGGACAGTTCACCTAATGTATTTTTTTCTATCCGGCAAACCAGTTTGAAATCACCATTCAGCTTTGTTTATGTATAATAAAAGCTGAATCGGAGTTGAGCCAAGTAGGCCAATGCAACTAGAGTTGAAAGAAAGTAATCGCTGGAACCTGAAGTTTTATGTGTCAGATCTAGAGTCATGGATAATCACAAAAGAAAGGATAATGTCTTGGGCTTGCTCCACACAAGCCTAATGCATCACACCCTAAGTCATTACACTAGTGGAAAAATATTTTATGTTGCAGTAAACACCTGAAGTTCTTTATTTATAATAACCATCATAACTATTCATAAATTACTTTTGATATTTTCAATAATTTACCCACTGGCTACATATGTTTATTTTTTTTCACTGAAAAGTTATGTTGGGATCCAACATACGTCCTTGAGCTCTGAATATTTATGTTCGGTCCCAGCTCTACTTATTCTGCTCCTCAAAATTGGGAGTTCTTAATGGTTCAGAACAGACTGTTTGAATTGTGTTTATGATTTTTTTGGCTCGGTACAAGTAGCATAAACAATTCAAATGGGTGTTTGCATTCTCTTTTTCACATTTCTTGCTAGCATGCCTCAATTTTCTCTTCTTTTTTGCAGTCTCTTCATACTGCTGTTCAAGGTCCTGATAGCTCACCCTTGGAGGTGCAAATAAGAACTCAGGTAGTACAACCTTTACTAGTACGAAATATCAATATTAATTTTCCTGGTGATACAATCTTGTAGTTTAGCAAATAGTGACAAGTGACTCTTCAACTGTGTAGAGGATGCATGAGCATGCAGAATTTGGACTTGCTGCACATTAGCTTTATAAGGAAATTGAGAACAATGTTACATTCCCAAGCATTACACATAATTCCAGGATAAATACATCCCAATACCAATCCAAAGGGCTGGTGGACGAAACTCCTATTCAAGATGATGAATTTCAGAAGTATAGTTCCCTAAAAGTAGGACATCCGGTCCTTAGAGTGGAGGGGAGTCACTTACTTGTAGCTGTCATTGTCAGGTTAAACAGTCCTTGTGCCCAAAGTTATTTTACAAAGAATACTAGTTATTTTCACTAACTTAATCTTGAGATTCTGATTTTGCAGTATGGATAAGGGGGGAAGAGAGCTACTCGTGGCTGTGAGCTTTGGACTTGGAGCTTCTGAAGCAGTAGTTGATAGAAGATCTTTTTTCCATATAAAATGTTAGGAAGCTTATGCAAAGCTCTACAAAAAGGTTGGCTTGATTAATTATTTCCTAATTGCTCAGACCCAAATAAAAGATTATTTAGCTCCAACGTCAGCCTTGCAGAGATCTATGACATGAGGTTTTTGGTTATGATGATCAACCAAACTCAATTCTCAATTCCACTAAACCTTAACCTATAACCTAACTTAAACCTAAACCTATAACCTACACTTATAACCTAAACCTAAAACCTAGATCTAAACCTAAAACCTAAATGTATTCTCAAATCCCTAAACCTAAACCTACACCTAATCCTAATCTCAACTCCCTAACCTAAACCTAAACCTAAACTTGAAAACCCAAACCTAAACCTAATCCCGAACCCAAACCCGAACCTAATTTCCTAAACCTAAACCCTAACCTATTCTTAATTCCCTAAAGCTATAACTTATAACCTAAACCTATAACCTAAACCTAAACCTTAACCTAAACCTAAACCTATAACCTTAACCAAAACCAAAACCTATGACCTAAACCTTAACCTATAACCTATAACCTAAACTTATATCCTATAACCTAACCTTAACCTTAAACCTTAAACCTTAACCTAAAACCTAAACTTAAACCTAAACCTAAACTTAAAACCTAAATGTATTCTCAAATCCCTAAACCTAAACATACACCTAATCCTAATCTCAACTCCCTAACCTAAACCTAAACCTACACCTGAAAACCCAAACCTAAACCCGATCCCGAACTCGAACCCAATTTCCTAAACCTAAACCTTTACCTATTCTCAATTCCCTCAAGCTATAACCTAAAACCTAAACCTAAACCTAAAACCTAAATGTATTCTCAAATCCATAAACCTAAACCTACACCTAATCCTATTCTCAAGTCCCTAACCTAAACCTAAACCTAAACCCGATCCCGAACCCGAACTCGAACTCAATTTTCTAAACCTAACCCTTAACCTATTCTCAATTCCCTAATGCGATGAATAATTTTTTGTATTTTTTTTATGATGTTAAACTTATATGTGTTTATGCGTGGATGAATGTCATGTGGATAAGATTATTTTTGTTTGGATGGATGTAGTTTATGTTTAGATGAATGTAGTTTATGTTTGGATGGATTTATGTAGTTTGGGTTTAGATGGATGTGAATATGATGAAATATATTATATAACAGGTGTATATCAAGAAGAATATGATGAACTATATTGTAACCAGTGTATATTAGGAATTTTGAGCTGGAATTTTTTTTTAAAAGACTTTTTACCTACGAAATATTTCGTAGGTAAACGGTAAAATTCTCATAAACGTTTTTACCTACGACAATTTTCGTAGGCAAAAGTCTCAACGGTGTTTTTTAGCTACGAAATCTTTCGTAGGTAAAAGTCTCATCTACGTTTCACATTTAAGTTAAATATTATATTTATCTTTCGTAGGTAAAAGTCTCTTCTACGTTTCATGTTTAAGTTAAATATTATATTTATTGAAATATGTATTTATCTTTTTACCTACGAAAATAGTCGAAGGTAAAAGCCCTGTACATGTTTTTTTACCTACGAAATCGTTGGTAGGTAAAAGTAAACTTATTTTTTATTTTTTCAAAAATTCAAAACATCTTTACTTACGACAAGTTTTGTCAGTAAAGATGGATTTTACCTACGAAATTTAATTTTGTCGGTAAAAGTACACTATTCAACTTGTTGGTTGGTTCGAAAAATTCAAAATATTCTTTACCTACGAAACTTTTCGTAGGTAAAGATGGCTTAAATTCAAAACACCCTTTACCTACGAAAAGTTTCGTAGGAAAAGATAGATTTTGTTGAATTGAAAACACCTTTTACCTACGAAAAGTTTCATAGGTAAAGATGACTTTTACCTACGAAAATAAATTTCGTCGGTAAAAGTAAACTTTTTGATTTTTTTATTTTTTTGAAAAATTGAAAACACCCTTTACTTACGAAAATTTGCGTAGGTAAAAATGGCTTTTACCTACGAAATCTAATTACGTAGGTAAAAGTAAACTTTTCATTTTTTTTTATATTTAGAAAAACTAAAAACACCCTTTACCTGTGAAAAGTTTCGCAGGTAAAGATGGCTTTTACCTACGAAATTAAATTTCGTCGGTAAAAGTAAACTTTTTAATCTTTTCTTTATTCAAAAAATTCAAAACACCCTTTTCCTATGAAAGTTTACGTAGGTAAAGATGGCTTTTACTTACGAAATTAGATTTCGTAGGTAAAAGTAAACTTTTCGTAATTTCGTAGGTAAAAGTAAACTTTTCGTTTGTTTTTATGAAGAAAAACTGAAGAGAACCTTTACCTATGAAAATTATCATAGGTAAAGATGACTTGTAGCTATGAAATTTAATTTCATCGGTAAAAGTTTACTTTTACCTACGACAATAAGTTTCGTCGGTAGAAGTTTCGTAGGTAAAAACCATATTTCTTGTAGTGTGTATTTAGGGCCCAGGGGTTGAGGCCAATTGTAGTATATTTTGGGCCCATGGGTTGAGGCTCATTGAGATGTATTAGGGCCCGTGGGATGAGGCCCATTGTGATGTATTCTAAGGCTCATGGGATATGGCCCATTGCAATGTACATAAGGCCCATTGGTACGGCCCATTGGTGTGGCCCACTTGGCCAACATAAGGCCCATGTGATGCGGCCCATTTGATGTATCTAAGACCCATAGGTTGAGGCCCCATGGGATGTCCTTAAGGTCCATTGCAATGTGTGATTCTACTGTGGTTTATGAATGATGTTTATGGCGGGCCGTGCCTTGGGAGCAATGTCGGTTTGACGTCCACATTGTAAGAAAAATGTGGGTTAAATGTCTACATTACAACTCTCCCTAGGGCCCATTGATAGGCCCATACTTGTTGTGTGTAGGCCATCAAGGCCCATATTCGTTGTTGTAACACCCCAGATTTTTACCAACCTGGGTTAGACGTCCTTAGGCAACGGGTCAACCATAGCACCTTGGTAACCTCTCAAAATTCGATTCCAAAGCCAAAGAAATCATTTAGAACCTATTTCTTTAGAAATTTAACGTGAATTAGCTAGCGCTACGCTAGATTAGCTGTGAAATTGTCCCTGATCACTTTAAAAATGTTCTGCAGGACCCAAAACTTGTAGAACCGATGACGCTACAATACCCTGAAATCTAGGATCAAACTCTAAACCCGTTTGCTCTTAGGAACCCTTTGAAACTTCATATTGGATTTACACCGTACGTCAAAAGTCCGATATCTACAATCTTAGACCGTTATGACCGCTTAGATGGACTTGACAATTGTTTCGAAAATCAAGCCCAATCGATGCTCTGAGGCTATTTCATTGAGCATGGAGTGAAGAGAGTGAGAAATGGGTAAAGATTTGAAATTTTAATTCAAATCTAGCACGTGTATTTGCACGTTATTATTAAGCGTTCTGACCATCAGAATTCAGCCAAATTTCACCCTCGGATCAGAAAAAAATTCTCTTTCATATCATGAGACTTGTAGACCTGATTTATGTACGACGACCGCTGAACTGAAACTGGTCTGCCACGTGCGATCTGGGAACTCTACCGGTCTGAAAACTTGATGTGTGCTAGATCCAGTAACCATGAGCTTAAGTCCGATCGCGTTCGGCCAGGGGACCTCCCGAAATGCTCTTTTAGATCGGAACAGTCCCGATCTGGTTATAACCTAAGTATACCTTTGTCCCAAGTCTGTTTTGGTGAAGTTTTAGCCTATATAAGGGCTTAAAACTCTCTCATATCTCTCTCATCCGAATTTGGATTAAACCCTAGAAAGAGAGAGAGAAAAAGTGAGAGATTGTGAGAGAGTTGGGGGAGGAATTTCTTGCTACTTCACCAGCTATTGCACGTACCAAAGCAACGTATTCAAATCACCTTTTTGGTGATTTCCAACGCACTTTTAGGTAAGAAAATCCTAACCAATTACTGTTTTAGGGATTCCTTGATTCAAATGGAAAAGTAGCTTATGTACTTGTGCATTAGGTCGCATTTACGCTGTTGACAAAACGTACACGTTCTATTCGAATCGTTACGCTTTTACGACAAAAGGTGAGGATTTTAGACGCTTTGATTGACTGATTTTAAAGCTTTTAATGTCGTTTAATAGTAGATTGTCGAAGAGAATGCCGTTTGACATGTACAACATGCTGTCCGTTTTCCGTTTCGTAAACGTACTGTAAATATGAGATTTAGGGCATTTCAGTCAATTGTAGGAAATACTGTTTACATCCATATATTGCTGAAATGTTTACCATGGCTTTTTGTCGTGTTAGGATATTAGGAATGCGTGCATGATCGGTTTGGCGAAGAGATTCGTCCTAATGCTCACTTTGAGTCGACATACGCTATGTAGGCTAAAGTGTGTAGACTAAGTGTTTGTATAAATGTTTGTATTAGTATGCATTAAGTAAATGGTGTTGTGAATTAGTTTTGAGATTGATTTCTTAATTAATATGCTGACGTATATGGTTTCCACCATGTTGGCTATATGAATTGATTTCATTATATTTATGGAATGCATGAGTTGGTTGATTTGCTTACGTAGTATGTTATAACATGTGTCAACATGCTTGTATTGTTTATATTCATTTCTGTTACTCTCATATGCTTACTGACGTTGGTTTACAAATGCTTGGGACTATGACCTAGTCCAGGCAGTCGGTAATGGATTGAATTCGTGGTTGGTTTCTATGTACCACAAAGGACGCTTCGATGAACGCGAGTCGTGTTTTGGGTTGGCGGCAATGGTTAGGCCACATGAAGTGTTTTATGCATTTCATGTCGCTCAGCTTGAGATGCGCTCGTACTAATCGAGCCCGTCAAGTAATCCGACAGGCCATTGTATGTTCACCATGTATGAGTCATAACTACTTGAACCTAGGGTACTGAACTTACCATTGAAAACCCTGTCAACCATGGTACCTTGATCCATAAAGACTCATGAGCCTGACATGGTGGTATGGGACATCGTGGTCGAGCTGTCGGCCTACGCTGGGGCCACAAACCTCCCCGTAGTGACCAGTGAGCAACCCAGACTCGTGAGTAAATTATGGTGGTATGGGACATTATATTCTTGCTGTCGGCCTACACTGATCAGGTGACGAGCCCTTTGTAGTGACCACGAGCGTATTTTGAGTCTATGGGAGGCGACGACCCTTCCGTAGCGACAAGAGTACATTAGGCCTATATTGATAAGGTGATGGGGGAGCGGTACAACGAGTGAGAGCAACAGCCCTGGAAGCCCTTGCAGCGACCTACAAATATAACATCGTATGAGATTACTAGGAGTGAAAACCCTATATAGGATCTGTGTTGGGATTGATATAAGGAAGGTACCTTAGTTTTCCAATACTGCTCTATGAAAGGGTTAATAATAACTCGGTAATCATATCCACATCGCATTGCATGTGCATGGAAGATGTGGAGCACTGTGGAAAGAAAGCATGCCGCGGGCATAAGATGGTGTCGTATGAAGGAGAGTGTCGGTTAAGACATCTATCATGTCATTTCATACTTGCATTAACAAAAGTATCTAGGAATGTTTAATTTTTTGCTTTACTATTATCATGTGATTGATTTGATAACATGCTAATCTTTTCTCTATAATTCCACTGAGTTAATTACTCACTCCCACGTTACGGGATGGTGTTTCGGACACCCACCAGTCCCTATTTTAATTTCAAATGATGGCGCTTCTTGTGAAGTGGAGCCGGACTTGATGATGATGAGGAGGATCCCTCCTTTATGCGTGTTCTGATCGACAGGATTACAGGGAGGTTGATTAGACACCTTGACACTTGTCATTTTATATTTTTGGAGCACTCATGTATATTCTTTTCTTTTCATTTTTGGAGTATACATGTATTTAATTAACCTGGTAACATGTTCACACTCTGGAGACTTACAATTACTTATGTATTTTATGTATTCATCACAGTCTTCCGCTTGCTAATTTAACTGTCTCTGGTGTATGATGTTTTGGCTTAGTATCAATCTTGTTTAATACCATTCTACAGACAACATGCATTTATCATTATCTATGTTGCATAAGTGACGTTCTGAAACTCGGGAGTTGGGTTTCTACTCGACTCCCGATTTTCGGGATGTTACAGATGGTATCAGAGCATGATTTAGATTAAACCGGACCTGAGTTATCACCACGCGACGTACACTTTCACCCCTTTGACTTAGGTAGGTGCGAGAAAAATCTAGAAACACTCGTAGGACTTCTGTTTTTTCAATAGGTGAAGTCTACTCAAATCGATCGTTTTGATCGAGTCCATGACGTATCTTTGGTCGCGTGAAGCGACCTAAGTTGCCTCTAAGTCATTAGTTGGCGGGTTTGGGATGATTCCAGAAGAATTCTGAACCCAGAAATGCAAGTCCTTGGGTTATGGGGCAACCACGACCCTTATACTCAATCTCATGGCTTAAAAATCCCGTTTCAGCCAAATCCTTCAGAATCTTTCCTTTCACCACCCCATTCTTCAAATTTTTTTAAGTCCTTTCTTACTACACATAAATCCTAATGTGTGAAGGATAGTGAATCATACTTAAACAAAAATTTTACTATAAATAGTTAATATATGTAATAATTAGACTTTTGGCCATTCCAATTATGGAATCTCTTGTAATAAATATGTTAGTTGGATATATTAGCCTCTCCTACCCCAAAATCATATGCTACATGATGCATAAACTCATTCCAGTTTGTAAACTGGCCCCGAAATGCCTCAAATAGAGTCGGGGGGCCAAACGATCAACTTCCAGAATGATCTATGGTGGGCCCCACACCTTTTTGGGACCCAGGGGACAGGGGGAACCAGCCCCATAGGGCGACCATCGCCAGATTTGAGTTTGGCCGGCTATGGCATCACCGGTCAAAATGCTCAGTTGGGTCCGGACTTCGGGTCGGAGGTGTTTGGGGCCTAGGGTAGACCCCTGGTATGTAGCCCGTCCGTTAGAACCCATCCAATCTAGTACTTCCTTCACAAACTACTCCCCAAGCTCTCCCTTTCTCACATTTTTGCTGATTTCTCTCTTAAATCCCAGTTCCAATCACTCCCACCATCCAGTTCTGTCTCAACCCACGCCACTCCACCATTTACAGCACTACACACTCCACTCTCTCTCCATTTTTATCTGTTGGAGCTCTCCCATCCTCCCTTGGAGGCTAGAATTCATGTGAGCCTCCATTCCTACCTATCTTGCTCTTTTCCCTTTGAAAATCCAGCCTTTGGGAGCCTATTCCACCCCTTTATAGGGCCTAGATTTGTTTCAGCCCATTAGGGTAGCCATTTCTCCCCCTTCCATTTTCCATGGCCATTATAGAGGCTATTTTAGCTCTCTTCTCCCTTTTCACAGTCGTCACCCATTTGAAAACTCCCTCTTACAGCTGTGGTCTCTCTCCTGCCCCTTTTATTAGACCCTTTACATTCCCATGTCAGGTCCAAAGTCGTGGAGACCCAAAGACCTCAGCCTTTCCCTTCATTTTCTTCATTTTCAATGGCTCATTAGAGCTAGTTTTAGCCATTTTCTCGACCTCCAATCTACTACCAACGGGCGAGACCAAACGCAGTATCTTAGTCCATAAACAGCAACCATTTAGTGCTAGGACATCTAGAGTGTTGGACCTAGAGTTAGTATCCCTAGATTTGAAAGATCTGATGATATAGGAACCATTAAACAATCTTGACCCTAAGCCATAGAATAATCCTTGTAGTAGAAATGGTATGAAACCATCTAACGTATAAGTATAGATTTTGGATTATGGCTAGTGAGTTATAGATTAGGCTACTAGTTGTATTGGGCAGTGTAAAGCCTGTACATGCTAAGGAATAGTAGGTTAAATTTGGTTGGAGTAGAACCTCATTCTTCGATAGATCCCCTTAATACTTATAAACTTCTATTATAACCCTTAGGAAAGTTCTTTTAACTTAGACCCATTCACTCTCAGGGAAAACTTATCAAATCCCTCAAGTTGAACTTAGAATAAACCAACACACCCCTTAGAATTGCCTTCCCCAAGGGCTTATTGCATTTGGGAATGCGGAGTAAAGGAACTACATGTAAGCGATGTATTCACGGTTTGAATCGACTTCTTAATCCTAGTAGTTGCCAATGAATCCAATGCTCTGATCAAGCAGAAGATCGGGATCCACTCGGATTAAGAACTGATACGGTAAATTTTCTGTCCTAGGCAGAAAGTCTATGTATCCGGCTCAGACCCACTACACAACTTTTCTTCCGTGTTGGCCCGACCATCTACAACCAAAAGTTATTACTTTGCCTTTGGAAAATGTTGAGGACATACAGCCAATAGAGATTAGACCTCTTACCATAAACTCACATCCGTCCTTGAAATTAACCACAACACCCATCATTTCAGCTCCTTCTATAATCATAGGTACCAATGCCATAGAACGCATTATGAGCTAATGAAGACTCATGTAGTGAGAGGTTGCTTCTCATCTCGTGTCAAGGGTAGACCCTAAGTTACATCTCATTTCGAAATACGGATCGGGACATAGATCTTGAGCCTTAAGTAGAACTAAGTTTTAAGGGGGGTAGAACGTATTGAGCCCAATCCAATTAGGATTAGCTAATACAACCATTGGATCAGAGTAGCGCAATAGAAGCGTGGTTGGCCTCTTCCCCACTGGCCCAGGATCGAAACGGTTGATTTAGGTTATATGTAAGGTTAGGTCATTAAATAGGATTTGAACCTTCCTTAGAATGTCAATACCAAAGTCTCTCTAGGGACTCATTACTCTTAGCCAATTTCGGGGATAAAATTTTATTTTAAGGGGGGTAGATTGTAACACCCCGGATTTTTGCCAACCTAGGTTAGACGTCCTTAGGCAACGAGTCAACCATAGCACCTTGGTAACCTCTCAAAATTCGATTCCAAAGCCAAAGAAATCATTTAGAACCTATTTCTTTAGAAATTTAACGTGAATTAGCTAGTGCTACGCTAGATTAACTATGAAATTGTCCTTGATCGCTTTAAATACGTTCTGCAGGACCCAAAACTTGTAGAACTGATGACGCTACAATACCCTGAAATCTAGGATCAAACTCTAAACCCGTTTTCTCTTAGGAACCCTTTAAAAATTTGTATTGGATTTAGACTGCATGTCGAAAGTCCGATATCTACAATCTTGGACCGTTATGACCGCTTAGCTGGACTTAATAATCGTTTCGAAAATCAAGCCCAACCGATGCTCCGAGGTTATTTCATTGAGCATGGAGTGAAGAGAGTGAGAAATGGGTAAAGATTTGAAATTTTAATTCAAATCTGGCACGTGTCTTTGCACGTTATTATTAAGCATTCTGACCGTCAGAATTCAGCCAAATTTCACCCTCGGATCAGAAAAAATTTCTCTTTCATATCATGAGACTTGTAGACCTGATTTACGTACGATGACTGCTGAACTGAAACTGCTCCGCCACGTGCGATCTGGGAACTCTACCGGTCTGAAAACTTGATGTGTGCTAGATCCAGTAACCATGAGCTTAAGTCCGACCGCGTTCGGCCAGGGGACCTCCCGAAATGCTCTTTTGGATCGGAACAGTCCCGATTTGGTTATAACCCAAGTATACCTTTGTCCCACGTCTGTTTTGGTGAAGTTTTAGCCTATATAAGGGCTTGAAACTCTCTCATATCTCTCTCATCCGAATTTGGATTAAACCTTAGAAAGAGAGAGAAAAAGTGAGAGATTATGAGAGAGTTGTGGGGAGAATTTCTTGCCACTTGCACCAGCTATTGCACGTACCAAAGCAACGTATCCAAATCACTTTTTCGGTGATTTTCAACACACTTTTAGATAAGAAAACCCTAACCACTTGCTGTTTTAGGGATTCCTTCGATTCAAATGGCAAAGTAGCTTATGCACTTGTGCATTAGGTCGCATTTACGCTGTTGACAAAGCGTACACGTTCTATTCGAATCGTTACGCTTCTACGACAAAAGGTAAGGATTTTAAATGCTTTGATTGACTGATTTCAAAGCTTTCAATGTCGTTTAATAGTAGATTATCGAAGAGAACGTCGTTTGACATATACAACATGCTGTCCATTTTCCGTTTCGTAAATGTACGGTAAATATGAGATTTAGGGCATTTTAGTCAATTGTAGGAAATACTATTTACATCCATATTTTTGCTGAAATGTTTGCCATGAATTTTTGTCATGTTAGGATATTAGGAATGCGGGCATGATCGGTTTGGAGAAGAGATTCGCCCTAATGCGCACTTTGAGTTGACATACGCTATGTAGGCTAAAGTATGTAGACTAAGTGTTTGTATAAATGTTTGTATTAGTATGTATTGAGTAAATGGTGTTGTGAATTAGTTTTGAGATTGATTTCTCAATTAATATGCTGACGTATATGGTTTCCACCATGTTGGCTATATGAATTGATTTCATTATATTTATGGAATGCATGAGTTGGTTGATTTGCTTACGTAGTATGTTATAACATGTGTCAACATACTTGTATTGTTTATATTCATTTCTATTACTCTCATATGCCTACTGACGTTGGTTTACAAATGCTTGGGGCTATGACCTAGTCCATGTAGTCGGTAATGGATTGAATTCGTGGTTGATTTCTATGTACCACAAAGGACGCGTCGATGAACGCGAGTCGTGTTTTGGGTTAGCGGCAGTGGTTAGGCCACACGAAGTGTTTTATGCACTTCATGTTGCTCAGCTTGAGATGCGCTCGTACTAATCGAGCTCGTCAAGTAATCCGACTGGCCATTGTATATTCACTATGTATGAGTCATAACTGCTTGAACCTAGGGTACTGAACTTACCATTGAAAACCCTGTCAACCATGGTACCTTGATCCATAAAGACTCATGAGCCGGGCATGGTGATATGGGACACCGTGGTTGAGCTGTCGGCCTACGCTGGGGCCACAAACCTCCTCGTAGTGACCAGTAAGCAACCCAGACTCGTGAGCAGATTATGGTGGTATGGGACACTATATTCTTGTTGTCGGCCTACACTGATCAGGTGACGAGCCCTTTGTAGTGACCTCGAGCATATTCTTAGTCTACGGGAGGCGACGACCCTTCCGTAGCGATAAGAGTACATTAGGCCTGTATTGATAAGGTGATGGGGGAGCGGTGTAACGAGTGAGAACAACAGCCCTGGCAGCCCTTGCAGCGACCTACAAATATGAGATTACTAGGAGTGACGACCCTAAATAGGATCTGTGTTGGGATTGATATAAGGAAGGTACCTTAATTTCCCAATACTGCTATATAAAAGGATTTATAATAACTCGGTAATCATATCCACATCGCATTGCATGTGCCTGGAAGAAGTGGAGCACTGTGGAAAGAAAGCATGCCGTGGGCGTAAGATGGTGCCGTATGAGGGAGAGTGTCGGTGAGGGCATCCATCATGTCATTTCATGCTTGCATTAACAACAGTATCTAGGAATGTTTGATTGTTTTCTTTATTATTATCGCGTGATTGATTTGATAACATGCTAATCTTTACTCTACAATTTCACTGAGTTAATTACTCACTCCCACGTTACGGGATGTGTTCCGGACACCCACCAGTCCCTATTTTAGTTTCAGATGATGACGCTTCTTGTGAAGCAGAGTCGGACTTGATGATGATGAGGAGGATCCCTCCTTTATGCGTGTTCTGATTGACGAGATTACATGGAGGTTGATTAGACGCCTTGACACTTGTCATTTTATATTTTTGGAGCACTCATGCATATTCTTTTCTTTTCATTTTTGGAGTATACATGTATTTAATTAACCTGGTAACATGTTCACACTGTGGAGACTTACAATTACTTATGTATTTTATGTATTTATCACAGTCTTTCGCTTGCTAATTTAATTGTCTCTGGAGTATGATATGCTGTTTTGGCTTAGTCTCAATCTTGTTTAATGCCATTCTACAGACAACATGCATTTATCATTATCTATGTTGCATAAGTGACGTTCTGGAACTCGGGAGTTGGGTTTTTACTCGACCCTCGATTTTCAGGATGTTACAGTTGGGAGGATAGTTTATCACCGTATAAAATACTTAGCATAACTCCATGATTCATGCTCATACGCATCATATGCATTGTTGAAATGAGAAATGTTTGATCATAGCATACGCAATTGGGCAGACCATTTATAAGACTCCTTATGAGACGGAGTGCCCCACATTTCGTGCATTACACACAGGATTGTTGTATGACTGGTTAGTGTGACTTGTATATCTCGCATATGTGTGACTTGATCATTGTATGCCATAGCGACATCAGGGTCGTGGCCTCTGCAAGCACATCGTGGATGGATAAATGGGATACTAAAAATACTTGGTTCTAGCACTGTGGGCACTTAGGATGTCCTTGGGTGAAAGTCCCAGAACCTCCGAGGCCAGGAGTAGCCCCAACATCTAGACCGAGTGGAACATGAGCGCCCGATTGCCAAATACCAGTAGGCCGTGTATCCCACTGTGTCGTGGTCGGTTGGGAGGGGGTGTGGCCTTATCCGCCTGAGTGAGGGGGCTATAAGCTAAGCTGAGTATGACCAGCTCGTAAATGAGTCAGCTATCGACGAGCCGGGTAGGTATTGGTAGACTACTGGTCAGGAAAATAATGAGGTCTATTCCGCTTGCTTGACTGTGCAGCTAGGGAGGAGGCAGTCAGTGCGAAGTATATTAGACCTCGGTGATTTCTCCAGAGAGCAACCGTACTGATATGTGGACTTATTGAGCAGGAATTACATATCCATTCATTAATTCATTCACTATCCACTCGGGCTAGTGGTGCATAACTATTTATTACGTGTACCATCACATGGTCAGGATTTCGGTTGGACGCGCGACTAACCTGAGATCAGGAGTTTACCACATTATGTCTGACTATCCAAATTTAGGTGTGGGACTAGTTTGGATAGAAGTCCCTTGTGATGGACCCCATAGCCTGTGATACTTCGTACTATCATCCTAACTTCACATCCCAGCATGGTCATTTCATTCTCACCGCATATTACATTGCATCCGCAGTACTTAGCATTTTGGGTTACTATATTTTTACACTTATATGGCTTAGATGAGGTTGATAGTATTCGTGGCTCGTTAGGATTTGTATATTACATTGCATCCCCAGAATCTATTATTGTCTTATTATGTTTTGCATCGTATAGCCTTGGTACAGTTGATAGTACTCATGGACTCACCAGTATATTTTCGCTTACTCTGATATCATATCTTGTCAGTATTTCCATTTATTCCATTATATGATATATGACATTGTATTGCATACTTGACACTTACCTTGTGCACACACTTTCACTACCCTCTAAGCTTTCTATAAGCTTATGCAAGATAGATGCGTGCAGGTGGCGTTAGGTTGCAGCAGCATTAAGCTTGGAGCATGCAACTATTTTCTGGAGCTTTGGTTTTGACATATGTATTTCTCTTTCAACATTGTATTCAAACGATTATATTAGTGGATATGTGATGATGATGTTGCCTTTATGATTTGGGTATACTTGTGGTTATGCTTCTTATAAGACAAATGTACGTTGAAAAATCCTCCTTATAGGATCTCAGGTTAGGAACCTGGCGTATGTACGCTGGGGGCCGAGAATGGGGTACTACGGAGGCTGTCGACACCGGGTTCGGCGATCAGGATTCCTGTGAATCTGATTTTTGAGTTTGGGGCGTGTCGTAATTTGATTAGTAGGAAAGGGATTTCCACCATGGATTGTTTTAATTTGTAGGCTCACATGTGGTGGGACCCATTTAATGTAAGATCCGTATCTTAGTCCATACCATTCCGTAGGTTCTCGCGATCCTCCCTGTCGAATTTCAACAACTTTCGACCTTTATCCCATGTTTTTGTGCGATCCTAAGTCGAGTCCTGCAAACCAGATACGATCTAAACCGAGACTTGTACTTTAGAGACCGCACCGTCGCCGCGGTTCTGATGCCATGTCTCGTGCGCCGAGGCAATGCCCAGGCTAGGAGATGTGGGCCCGTGTTCAATTCAAGGAAAACACCATGTGTGCAAATTCCTAAAGAATCTCTACAACATGTCACATCCATCAATCAATCAATCCCATCAAGGGTCAAGTACATGTCAAGTACACATCACCGCACACCCATCCCTAAGCAACCCCTAAAGTAAAAAAGGTTCTCACAAACCCCATACCTTTTTTACACCATCTACCCCTAAAGTTAAAAAGTTCTTACACACCCATCACTTACCACATCCATCACTTCATCACCCATCTCTCTCTCTCTACAACCCTCTCTCTCTCTCATTTCTCAAGCTCAATTCCAAGCAACCAAAAACACCACACGTCCAAGCTTCCTAAGCTCTCATGGAGGAGCTTTAGTGTGGCCCACTTCTTACCCTCTCATCTCCCATCACCAACATCGAATCTCCATCTCTTCCGCTGGGATCAAAGCTAAGGAGAAAAGGAAGCCAAGGGAGAAAGAAGAAGTGGACGGTGGGTGATCTTAGACCCACATCTTTACCTTTTGGTGATTAAAGGGCCCACTTGTTGTGGGACCCACTTGATGGATGTATTGTTCAAGGGAGGGCCCAATAGTGGTGAGGTCCCTCCCCTACACGTTCCCTTTCCTTTTTCTCTCTCTCACTCCCTCCTTTTTCTTTGTGATGGCTTGTGGCCCACCTTGATGCATGATATCATCCACGTTGTCCATCCATCTTAAAGCAGCAAGGTGGCTACTATATTGCCATTGACTAAGCGATGGGCCCTACCATGAATACATGTGTTTTATTAAACTGTCCATCCATTTGCATGGGGCCCACCCCACATGTGTGACACGTGTGAAGGTGGGAACCACCAGATGTATGTGTTTCTCATGTAGCCATCCATCCAACAGGGACGGGACGGTAGGCCACAGGATCTATGTATTTTGTCCAACATCCAGACGGACGGCTGGATGTTACTACTTTAAACAAACACATATATATATATGGTATGTATATATATATTATAATATTATATTATATTATGACATATAATATGATACAATATTATATTAATATATATGGCATGGCACGTATATATATTATAATATTATAAAACATTTGTACGTGTGGGTCCCATGTCGGACCCACCTGTTTGGGAAAACAGATTGGCTGGTGTGATGTTAGTCAGCAGCTAGCAGGGTTGCTGCAATACGCAGCAACCTCTGGTGGGCCATGCTCATGGACCCCACCTTAGTCTACATGGTTCATTAGCACCATCTGTTTGGACGGCGCCATGTACGGCCCACCTGGATGTTTTAGTCCACTCCATCCATCTACTAGATGGTGGGACCCACTTCCTTTTCAACGTCAGCAGTTTTGTGGGTCCCACGTGAGGCCATCCAAATAGTGAGACCTAGATCCATAGTTCAAGAGGTAGACTGGGTGAAAGATACCACTTTTCAACGCAGAGGTCTTGGCATTTATTCCCTTGTACGAGTGGCTAATAGTGATGTGTGAATGTCAGTGGGGTTCGTGGGACCCATCCACAACGTCCATCCGTTTAGATGGGCCCCACTATGATGCATGCGATGTATTCACCATCCATTATTTCGACAGTGGGGCCCACCATGATGCATACGTTGTGTCCAAACCATCTAACCATTTTGAGATATCATTTTCATCGCATAAGCAAAAGGATGGGTCAGATCTAAAGTTTAAGTGGACCCCACCATTTAAATAGTGGACAGTGACATCCATTGTTCAAACTCCTAAGGGCCATGGTAGCTTCCAATTTAGTTGATAATTATTTTCATTTCATCCATCTCTATGATAACTTATGAATAGGCCGGATCTCAAGTACATAAGGGTGGGCCCAATTTGATATACCTTTGGCCCATTTGAATCGGCCCATTCGATCGGCCCATTTAATGTATACGAAGTCCGATGTGATGTGTGTGAGGCCCATGAGCGAGGCCCAATGTAATATATGTGTGTGGCCGTTACATTGTTTATGAATTCCTTATGCAGGCCACTCCTTAGGAGCAATGTTGGTTAGATATCCACAATGAGGGGAAATGATGGTTAGATGTCCTCATTGTGACCTTCCCTTAGGCCTTGTTAGGCCCATTCTCTTCATGGGTAAACTCAAATAAGTGGGCCCCAGTCACTGTAGGCAGATGACTCCATGATACCGGATTTGATATAACCACGGCCGAGTGCCGATCTTTATATATGGTTGATCGGCTGATCATCTATGGACCCCACCTTACTTATATATGTTGTTTGTCGTGCCGACTATCGATGCTGATTATCGGTGCCGATTATCAAGGCTGACGCCGATTATCGACCTTGATTATCGATGCCGATTATCGATGCTGATTATCAGTGCTGATTATCGAGGCAACGCTAGCTATCAATACCGATTATGAGTATGTGAGAACATAACATCATAATACAAGCCTATGCGCATCATCTGTATGCTTGTGATGAGATGAGTGACTGATCATAGCACATGTCATTAGGGAGATTGTTATGGGACTCCTTGGTGAAGGGAGATGCCCACATGAGCGCTCGGTACGCGCATGATTGCTGTATGACTGGATTACGTGATTCATGCATCTCGCATTGTGTGACATGTATACTGTACGCCCTAGCAACATTAGGATCATAGCCTTCATAGGCACACAGTGGTTGGAAGGATTGTATTTAGGCAATCTTGTTCTACATGGGATGCTATAGATATCCCTGGGTGAAAGTCACTAAACCCTTATGGTACCAGGAGGTTACTCCAACGTCTAGACCGAGTGGATGTATGGGCGCCAAGTGCCGATTACCAGGAGGCCGTGCTTTCTGCTGTGTCGTGGTCAGTTGGAAGAGGGTGTGGCCTTACCCGCCTGAGAGGAGGGGGAAAAGCTAGGTTGAGTTTGACCAATTCGAGGAATGAGTTCATTATCGACGAGTCGAGTCTGATATTGGCAAGTGGATAGTGAAGAAATTGTCACTCACCTTATTGTGCTTGATGGGGCAGCAATCTGGTTAGAGTGTACTAGACCTTGGTTATATTCCAGAGTTGAACTGTATTCATATGTGGACTTAGATGAGGATTTGTATACTTGAGTTGCATCTCACATTGCATGGCCTTGGTATGGCCAACATCATTCATGCCTTGCATCGCATGGCCTTGGTATGGCTAATAGTATTCATGGATTCAGAAACATATTCTGCATTACTCTGATACTACATAATTGCATCATTATATTACGCACACGCTTTAACCACCCTCTAAGCTTTTCATAAGCTTATGTACGACCGTTGCGTGTAGGTGACATTGGATTGTAGCAGTGTTTAGGCTACAATGCGTGGTAGATCATCATGGAGCTTTTGTCTATCATCATTGTATTTTCCTTTTTGCGCTTTGTACTTGTAAAATTTAATCATAGTGGAAATGTGATGGATTTTTTGGTTGTTGTTTGTGGGTTATGCCTTTTGTTA
Organism: Magnolia kwangsiensis; assembly: GCA_037074715.1. Taxonomy (NCBI): domain Eukaryota; kingdom Viridiplantae; phylum Streptophyta; class Magnoliopsida; order Magnoliales; family Magnoliaceae; genus Magnolia; species Magnolia kwangsiensis. The sequence continues at coordinate 45,617,348 of CM073586.1, read as the reverse complement.
TGCTTATTACGAATCAAACTGATGTTGAAAATCCTCCTCGTAGCATCCTAAGATTGGAACCTAGCGAAAGGGCGCCAGGAGCCGAGAATGGGGTACTATAGAGGCTATCTGTAATACCCCGGATTTTGGCCAATCTGGGATTTGACGTCCTTAGGCAGTGGGTCAATTAAAACACCTGAAAAATCGTTCAGAACCCAATTCCATAGTCAAAGAAACCACTTAGGATAAATTTCTTTAGAAACTAAGCATAAGTTAGCTAGTGCAACGTTAGAATAGCTGGGAAACGGTCCCTGATCACTTTAAATACGTTCTACAAGGCCCAAAGCGAGTGGAACCAATGGTGCTATAATGCTCTAAAACCTCGGACCAAACTCTAAGCAGGTTTGTTCTCTGGACCACTTTGAATCTTTGTATTGGATCTAGACCGCACGTCGAAAGTCCGATACCTCCTATCTTAGACCGTTAGAACCGTCTAGCTGGACTTGACACTCATTCCAAAAATCAAGTCAAACCGATAATCACAGGCTATTTCATTGAGCCCGGACCGAAGAGAGTGAGAATAGGGTTAGAATTGGAATTTGAAATTCAAATCTGGCACACAATTTGACGCATCAGTATTGAGCGTTCTGACCGTCAGAATACAGCCAAATTACACCCTTGGATCAGAAAAAATATCTATTATATATCACGAGACTTATAGGCCTGATCTTGGTGCGGTGACCGTTGAACTGAAACTGGGCCGCCACGTGCGATCTGGGAACCCAACCGGTCTGAAAACTGGATGTGTGCTAGATCCAGTATGCATGAGCTTAAGTCCGACCGCATTTGGCCTGGGGACCTCCAGAAATGCCCTTTTGGACCGAAACGGCCCCGATTTGGTTAGGCACCAAGTAAACATTGTTCCCAAGCCTATTTTGGGCATGTTTTAGGCTATAAAAGGGGTTGAAACCCTCACTCCTCTCTCCCATCCGAATTTGAGAGAAGCCCTAGCTTGGGAGAGAGAAAAAAAGTGAGAGATTGTGAGAGAGTGGGGGAGTTCTTCCTGCCACTTGTGCTACGTGTTGCACGTGCTCAAGCAACACTCCTCTACCGCTTTCCCGGCGATTCCACCGCGATCCTAGGTAAGTAAAAACCCTAAATAGTTGTTGATTTGAGTTTTCCTTGTTTCCATAGCGATGTAGCTTATGGATCTTATGTATTAGGCTCCTTACTCGCCGTAGACGAAGCATATACGCTCCGCTTCAATTCCCGAGTCTACAAGACACTAGGTGAGGATTTTAGACGCTTTGATTGACGGTTCCCAACGCTTTCAATGTCGTTTAATAGTAGATTCTTGACGGCATCGCCGTTTGACATGTACAAAATGCTCTCCGTTTCCCGTTTCGTAAGCTAACGAAGAATATGAGATTTAGGACATTTTAGTCATTTGTAGGAAGTACTGTTTACATTCATATTTTGCTGATGTGATTGACATGGTTTGTCGCCGCATTAGAGAGTTAGGAATGATTGCATAATCAGTTTGGCGAAGAGATTCGCCTAGTTGCGCACTTTGGGTCGACATACTATATGTGGACTTAAGTGTGTAGTGTATGTGTTTGTATAAATGCTTGTACTAGTATGTATTGTATTGAATGATGTTATGTAGTAGTTTGAGATTGATTTCATGATTAAAATGCTGACCTAAATGATTTCCTACATGTTGACCTTATGCATGATTGCGTTACATGCATAGGAAGTATGCTTTGAAGATTTGCTTAAGTTGAATATGCATGAAAGGTATGCCTTGAAGATTTGCTTAAGTTGAATGTTATAACATGTGTTAACATGCTCACATGATGTATTTCAATTCCAATACCCTGGTATATAGTGTTAATGTAATACCATAGATGTGTGGGACTTAACTTAGTCCAGGCAGTCGGTAACCGAGCGAATTCGTGGCTGACTGGTCATAGCCACGAACGACGCGTCGATGAACGTGATTCGGGTTGAGAGTTGGCGGCAGTGGTTAGGCCACGGGAAGTGTTTTACGCACTTCATGTCGTTCAACTTGAGATGCGATCGCGCTAGTCGAGCCCGTCAAGTAACCCGACTGGCCGATGTTTGTTCACCTTGTATGTATCATAACTGCTTGAACCTAGGGTACTGAACTTACCATTGTAAACCCTGTTAACCATGGTACCTTGATCCACGAAGACTCATGAGCCGGGCATGGTGGTATGGGACACCGTGGTCGAGCTGTCGGCATACGCTGGGGTCACAAACCTCCCCGTAGTGACCAGTGAGCACCTAGACTCGTGAGCAGATTATGGTGGTATGGGACACTATATTCTAGCTGTCGGCCTACACTGATCAGGCGACGAGCCCTTTGTAGTGACCGCGAGCGTATTCTGAGTCCACGGGAGGCGACGACCCTTCCGTGCAGTAGAGTACAGTAGGCCTGTATTGATAAGGTGATGGGGGAGCGGTGCAACGAGTGCGAGCAACAGCCCTGGCAGCCCTTGCAGTGACCTACGAAATATACATCGTATGAGATTACTAGGAGTGACGACCCTAGACAGGATCTGTGTTGGGATTGATACAAGGGAAGTACCTTAGTTTCCCAATCCTGCTGTTTGAATGGACTAATAACAACTTGGTAAACATATCACCATAGCATTACATGTGCCTGGAAGATGTGGAGCACTCTAGGGAGTGTGGCATGCCGCGGTCGTAAGATGTTGCCGCATGAGGGTGATCGTCGGTGAGGGCATACATCACGTCATATCATCTTGCATTAACAACAGTATTAGGATTGTCTGATTTACTGCTTTACTATTATCGCGTGATTGAATTGTGAACATGCTAATCTCTGCTCTCTTATCCCACTGAGTTGATCACTCACTCCCACGTTACGGGATGGTGTTTCCGGACACCCACCAGTCCCTTTTGTGATTGTAGATGATGGCGCGGCCTGTGAGGCGGAGCTGGACTTGATGATGAGAAGGAGGATTCCTCCTTTATGCGTGTTCTGATTGACGGGATTGCAGGGAGGTTGATTAGATACTTTGACATTTGTCATTTTGAATTTTTAGCGCCCTCATGTATATTCATTTTGTTTACTTTTGAAGTATACATGTATGTGCATAACCTGGTAATATATTCACACTCTGGAGACATACAACAGTTTATATATGTTATACATACTATTACAGACTTCCGCTGGTTAATTTAACTGTCTCTGGAGTATGATATACTGTTCTGGCTTAATTTCACTCATGTTTAATACATTATCACAGACAACATTCAATCATACATATCTATGTTGCATAAATAACATTTTGGAACTCGGGAGTTGGGTTTTTGCTCGACCCCCCGATTTTCGGGATGTTACAGATGGTATCAGAGCATGATTTGGATTAGACCGGGCCTGGGTTATGGTCACGCGACGCACGCTGTCGCTTCCTTTGACTTAGGTGGGTGCGAGAAGGGTCTAGAAACACGTCCAGGATCACAGATTCGCCGATAGGCGAAGTCTATTAGAATCGATCGCAAGATCGAGCCTGTAACGCGTCTCGGGTCGCGTAGAGCAACCCGAATAGCTCCTAAGTTGTAGGTAAGTGGGTTGAGCTATTCTTTGAACAATTCTAAACCCGTTAATGTGAATCCTTGGGCCGTGGGACAACCACGACCCCTGTATTCAATCGCCAGAGCTTAAAAACCCCCGTTTCACCGAAAATCTTCGAAATTCTTCCTCTCACCACCCTAATCTTCAATTATTTCTTATCCATTTCATATTAGGCATCAATACTAATGTGAAAATAACATAAAATCTTACTTTCACAAAATTTTACAGTGAATAGTACAATTTCATGAAAAATGGCCATAAGGCCATTATAAATTCACTTGATTTAGCAACTAATGAGCTATATGGATGTACTAGATCCTTCTACCCCAAAATCATATGCTGCATGATAGGATTTTGTATTCGGGATTGAAAATTGGACCCGAAAAGTCTCGAATGGATGTTAAAAATGTATTGGCCTCCCTAGGGCAATCTACAATGAACTAGAGTGTGCACCATACCTTTTTGGAATCCCTAGGACACAAGGAATCCATCCCATATGGCCTCAGAGGCCAGTTTGTAACTTCACCGGCGATGCCATCGCCGGTTCGGCGATGCATCGCCGGTCAAACTTGTCGGATGGGCTTGATCTTTGGGCTGGAGGAGTTTGGGGGCTAGGGTAGTCCCCTGGTATGCGGTCCGTACCTTGAAACTCTCTAAAAGATGTACTTCCTTCACAAAAGTCCTCTTCCCTAGCCCCATTTTCGTTTTCTTGCTGCCCTAACCCAAAACCGTGGTTCCAAACCACCCCTAGACCCATTCCCTGCCAAAAACGACCACCCTCCATCATTCCTTTGAAGTTGGCAGCCCTCCCTCTTGAAGATTTCATCCGTTGGAGCTCCTAAAACCCCCAAATCGCGCTGAATTCGTGAGGTGCTCCATTCCCCTTTTTTGTTTCCATTTCTTTCTGAAAATACATCCTAGGGGAGCTTGAAACATCCCTCTACAACGCCTAAATCTCCCTTTTCTACTTTGGTTAGCCATTTCCTTGCATTTCCCCCATTTTTCATGGCTATTGTTAAGCCGTTTTAGCCTTTTTCTCTCTTTTCACCATCCTCCCTCTCAATCCTATTTCTCCATTTTCTTTGCTTAAGGGATACTGAAAATATATGGCCGAGAGAGCTCTAGTGAGCAACAGACAGTATTAGACTCGACAGGGATAAAGAAGGTAAGTCGGGACTGTGGTAAAGTCCTTTGGTAGAATTAGGCATCTATGCCTTTGCCCTGTAGATTGTTTGATTTTTGTTTTAAGGGTTTCTGTATTTTGTTGTTGTTAGGTTTAGTGAAGTTACAGGTAGAAACTGTGTTTGTGTTGTGGTTTGGCCTTATCATAGCCGAATTTTGTTGAATGAAATGCATGCCGATTCATTTTGTTCTGAGGTATTGTCCCTAGATTGGGAGTATTATAACTCCCGGGATTCAGCCTACAAATTAGATTTTTATCCCACCCCACCCTCCAACCAAGCATGCCACTCCCTATCCCGCTATGGGACTAGGAATGCGGTTCCATTTAAGACAACTAAACGCTACCGGCTACATAGGCCCTAGGCGTTTTTGGATCTAGTGTTAGCACTCCTAGATTTGAAGGATCTGACGACATAAGAAATCCAATTCCAGTTAGACAAATCTTGACCCTAAGCAATAGAAGAATTCCCTGTAGTAGAAATGGAATAGAAAGCCATTTACCGTATAATCTTAGGCTTTGGATTATAGCTACAGAGTTACAGACTAGGCTACTAGTTGTCTTAGGCAGTGTAAGGCCTATATATGTTAAGGAATGATAGATTAGTTTTGATTGGAATGAGACTCCCTTCCTTGGATAGATCCCCTTATGACTTATAGACTCCTGTTGTTGCCCATAGGAAGGAACCATACACTCTCAGGGAACATTTATAACTCCCTCAGATTGAACTTAGAATGAACTAGCACGCCCCTTAGAATTGCCTTTCCCAAGGACTTATTGCATTCGGGAACGCAGAGTAAAGGAACTACATGTAAGCGATGTATTCGCGGTTTGAGTCGATTTCTTACTCCTAGTGGTTACCAATAAATCCAATGCTCTGATCAAGCAGAGGATCGGCATCGACTTGGATTAAGAACTGATACAACGCATTTTCTGTCCTGATTAGACAGAAGATTCAACGTATCCGGCTTAGACCCACTATACAACCTTTCTTCTGGGATGGCCCAACCATCTACAACTAAACAGGATCACATTGTCTTTGGGAAATGGCGAGGACTTAAAGCCAGTAGAGAATTAGACATCTTGCCACCAACTCATACCTGCCCCTGAATTCAATCATAATAGAGATTAGGCTCATCTCTATGATCATAGGTACCAATGCCATAGAACGCATCATTAGTAAGGAAGACCATATAGAGAAAGGCTGTTTCCATTTTAGGTTAAGGATAGCCCCTAAGTTGCGCCTCGTTCTGATATACGGATCGATGCAAATATTCTTCAACCTTAAGTAAAACCAAGTTTTAAGGGGGGTAGAACGTATTGAGTCCAATCCAGTTAGGTTAGTCAACGCTACCGTTTGATCAGAGTGGCGCAGCGGAAGAGTGGTTGGCCTCTTTCCCACTGGCCCAAGATCGAAACCTTTGAGTTCGGATATACATACGATTAGGTTATTAAATAGGATTTGAACCTTCCTTAGAGAAAGTACTCCTTGCCCTTTGCCAATGTCGGGGACGACATTGTGTTTTAAGGGGGGTAGATTGTAACACCCCGGATTTTGGCCAATCTGGGATTTGACGTCCTTAGGCAGTGGGTCAATTAAAACACCTGAAAAATCGTTCAGAACCTAATTCCATAGTCAAAGAAACCACTTAGGATAAATTTCTTTAGAAACTAAGCATAAGTTAGCTAGTGCAACGTTAGAATAGCTGGGAAACGGTCCCTGATCACTTTAAATACGTTCTACAAGGCCCAAAGCGAGTGGAACCAATGGTGCTATAATGCTCTAAAACCTCGGACCAAACTCTAAGCAGGTTTGTTCTCTGGACCACTTTGAATCTTTGTATTGGATCTAGACCGCACGTCGAAAGTCTGATACCTCCTATCTTAGACCGTTAGAACCGTCTAGCTGGACTTGACACTCATTCCAAAAATCAAGTCAAACCGATAATCACAGGCTATTTCATTGAGCCCGGACCGAAGAGAGTGAGAATATGGTTAGAATTGGAATTTGAAATTCAAATCTGGCACACAATTTGACACATCAGTATTGAGCGTTCTGACCGTCAGAATACAGCCAAATTACACCCTTGGATCAGAAAAAATATCTATTATATATCACGAGACTTATAGGCCTGATCTTGGTGCGGTGACCGTTGAACTGAAACTGGGCCGCCACGTGCGATCTGGGAACCCAACCGGTCTGAAAACTGGATGTATACTAGATCCAGTATGCATGAGCTTAAGTCCGACCGCATTTGGCCTGGGGACCTCCAGAAATGCCCTTTTGGACCGAAACGGCCCCGATTTGGTTAGGCACCAAGTAAACATTGTTCCCAAGCCTATTTTGGGCATGTTTTAGGCTATAAAAGGGGTTGAAACCCTCACTCCTCTCTCCCATCCGAATTTGAGAGAAGCCCTAGCTTGGGAGAGAGAAAAAAAGTGAGAAATTGTGAGAGAGTGGGGGAGTTCTTCCTGCCACTTGTGCTACGTGTTGCACGTGCTCAAGCAACACTCCTCTACCGCTTTCCCGGCGATTCCACCGCGATCCTAGGTAAGTAAAAACCCTAAATAGTTGTTGATTTGAGTTTTCCTTGTTTCCATAGAGATGTAGCTTATGGATCTTATGTATTAGGCTCCTTACTCGCCGTAGACGAAGCATATACGCTCCGCTTCAATTCCCGAGTCTACAAGACACTAGGTGAGGATTTTAGACGCTTTGATTGACGGTTCCCAACGCTTTCAATGTCGTTTAATAGTAGATTCTTGACGGCATCTCCGTTTGACATGTACAAAATGCTCTCCGTTTCCCGTTTCGTAAGCTAACGAAGAATATGAGATTTAGGGCATTTTAGTCATTTGTAGGAAGTACTGTTTACATTCATATTTTGCTGATGTGATTGACATGGTTTGTCGCCGCATTAGAGAGTTAGGAATGATTGCATAATCAGTTTGGCGAAGAGATTCGCCTAGTTGCGCACTTTGGGTCGACATACTATATGTGGACTTAAGTGTGTAGTGTATGTGTTTGTATAAATGCTTGTACTAGTATGTATTGTATTGAATGATGTTATGTAATAGTTTGAGATTGATTTCATGATTAAAATGCTGACCTAAATGATTTCCTACATGTTGACCTTATGCATGATTGCGTTACATGCATAGGAAGTATGCTTTGAAGATTTGCTTAAGTTGAATATGCATGAAAGGTATGCCTTGAAGATTTGCTTAAGTTGAATGTTATAACATGTGTTAACATGCTCACATGATGTATTTCAATTCCAATACCCTGGTATATAGTGTTAATGTAATACCATAGATGTGTGGGACTTGACTTAGTCCAGGCAGTCGGTAACCGAGCGAATTCGTGGCTGACTGGTCATAGCCACGAACGACGCGTCGATGAACGTGATTCGGGTTGAGAGTTGGCGGCAGTGGTTAGGCCACGCGAAGTGTTTTACGCACTTCATGTCGTTCAACTTGAGATGCGATCGCGCTAGTCGAGCCCGTCAAGTAACCCGACTGGCCGATGTTTGTTCACCTTGTATGTATCATAACTGCTTGAACCTAGGGTACTGAACTTACCATTGTAAACCCTGTTAACCATGGTACCCTGATCCACGAAGACTCATGAGCCGGGCATGGTGGTATGGGACACCGTGGTCGAGCTGTCGGCCTACGCTGGGGTCACAAACCTCCTCGTAGTGACCAGTGAGCACCTAGACTCGTGAGCAGATTATGGTGGTATGGGACACTATATTCTAGCTGTCGGCCTACACTGATCAGGCGACGAGCCCTTTGTAGTGACCGCGAGCGTATTCTGAGTCCATGGGAGGCGACGACCCTTTCGTGCAGTAGAGTACAGTAGGCCTGTATTGATAAGGTGATGGGGGAGCGGTGCAACGAGTGCGAACAACAGCCCTGGCAGCCCTTGCAGTGACCTACGAAATATACATCGTATGAGATTACTAGGAGTGACGACCCTAGACAGGATCTGTGTTGGGATTGATACAAGGGAAGTACCTTAGTTTCCCAATCCTGCTGTTTAAATGGACTAATAACAACTTGGTAAACATATCACCATAACATTGCATGTGCCTGGAAGATGTGGAGCACTCTAGGGAGTGTGGCATGCCGCGGTCGTAAGATGTTGCCGCATGAGGGTGATCGTCGGTGAGGGTATACATCACGTCATATCATCTTGCATTAACAACAGTATTGTAACACCCTGAAAATCGGGGGTCGTGTATAAACTCAACTCCCGAGTTCCAGACCGTCACTTATGCAACAAAAATGGTTATGATTCAATGTTGTCTGATTTAAAGCATTCACATGAGTAAAAGTATACCAAATCTGCAATTCATACTTCAGATCCAGTGATAAAAGCAAGCGGAAGACTAAACAAGATATATATCACTGTATGGAAAAACAAAGTAATCTCAACTGTCTCCAAAGTATGACTACATCTCTGAGTCTCATATACATGTACATAACAAAAGAATAATGTTCAAAAAGAAAAGTCCCACTGATGTCCCCTCGATCCAGGTCACCTACGGGAAGCCGTCATGATACTGCATATACGAGAACTCATCCTGGTCCTCGTCATCATCTAGCTCCACCTCCTGGATCTCATCGTCACCTGCAACTACAACAGGGTCTGGTGGGTGTTGCAAACACCATCCCGTAACGTGGGAATGAGTGATCAACTCAGTGGAATCATAGAGCAAAGATTAGCATGTTCACAATTCAGTCACGCGATAATAGTAAAGCAGTAAATCAGACAAGTCCTAATACTGTTGTTAATGCAAGATGATATGACGTGATGTATGCCCTCACCGACGATCACCCTCATACGGCAACATCTTACGACCGCGGCATGCCACACTCCCTAGAGTGCTCCACATCTTCCAGGCACATGCAATGCTATGGTGATATGATTACCAAGTTGTTATTAGTCCATTCAAACAGCAGGATTGGGAAACTAAGGTACCTCCCTTGTATCAATCCCAACACGGATCCTGTCTAGGGTCGTCACTCCTAGTAATCTCATACGATGTACATTTCGTAGGTCACTGCAAGGGCTGCCAGGGCTGTTGCTCGCACTCGTTGCACCGCTCCCCCATCACCTTATCAATACAGGCCTACTGTACTCTACTGCACGGAAGGGTCGTCGCCTCCCGTGAACTCAGAATACGCTCGCGGTCACTACAAAGGGCTCGTCGCCTGATCAGTGTAGGCCGACAGCTAGAATATAGTGTCCCATACCACCATAATCTGCTCACGAGTCTAGGTGCTCACTGGTCACTACGGGGAGGTTTGTGGCCCCAGCGTAGGCCGACAGCTCGACCACGGTGTCCCATACCACCATGCCCGGCTCATGAGTCTTCGTGGATCAAGGTACCACGGTTAATAGGGTTTACAATGGTAAGTTCAGTACCCTAGGTTCAAGCAGTTATGATACATACATGGTGAACAAACATCGGCCAGTCGGGTTACTTGACGGGCTCGACTAGCGCGATCGCATATCGAATTGAACGACATGAAGTGCGTAAAACACTTCGCGTGGCCTAACCACTGCCGCCAACTCTCAACACGAATCACATTCATCGACGCGTCGTTCGTGACTATGACCAGTCAGCCACGAATTCGCTCGGTTACCGACTGCCTGGACTAAGTCAAGTCCCACACATCTATGGAATCACTATAAAAGTATTGGAATTGAAATACATCATGTGAGCATGTTAGCACATGTTATAACATTCAACTTAAGCAAATCTTCAAGGCATACTTCCCATGCATATTCAACTTAAGCAAATCCTCAAGCACATACATTCCATGCATGTAATGAAATCATGCATTTTGTCAACATGTAGAAAATCATTTAGGTCGGCATAATAATTGAAAAATCAATCACAAAGTATCAAATAACATCATTTAATTCAATACATACTAATACAAGCATTTATACAAACACATGCACTACACACTTAGGTCTACATATAGCATGTCGACCCAAAGTGTGCAACTAGGCGAATCTCTTCGCCAAACTAATTATGCACGCATTCCTAACTCCCTAATGCGACAACAAACCATGTCAATCACATCAGCAAAATATGAATGCAAACAGTACTTCCTACAAATGACTAAAATGCCCTAAATCTCATATTCTTCGTTAGCTTACGAAACGGGAAACGGAGAGCATTTTGTACATGTCAAACGGCGATGCCGTCAAGAATCTACTATTAAACGACATTGAAAGCATTGGGAACCGTCAATCCAAGCGTCTAAAATCCTCACCTAGTGTCTTGTAGACTCGGGAATTGAAGCGGAGTGTATATGCTTCGTCTACGGCGAGTAAGGAGCCTAATACATAAGATCCATAAGCTACATCGCCATGGAAACAAGAAAAACTCAAATCACCAACTATTTAGGGTTTTTACTTACCTAGGATTGCGGTGGAATCGCCGGGAAAGCGGTAGAGAAGTGTCGCTTAAGCACGTGCAACACGTAGCACAAGTGGCGGGAAGAACTCTCCCACTCTCTCACAATCTCTCACTCTTTTTCTCTCCCCCAAGCTAGGGCTTCTCTCAAATTCGGATGGGAGAGAGGAGTGAGGGTTTCAACCCCTTTTATAGCCTAAAACATTCCCAAAATAGGCTTGGGAACAATGTTTACTTGGTGCCTAACCAAATCGGGGCCGTTTTGGTCCAAAAGGGCATTTCTGGAGGTCCCCAGGCCAAATGCGGTCGGACTTAAGCTCATGCATACTGGATCTAGCACACATCCAGTTTTCAGACCGGTTGGGTTCCCAGATCGCACGTGGCGGCCCAGTTTCAGTTTAACGGTCACCGCATCAAGATCAGGCCTATAAGTCCCGTGATATATAATAGATATTTTTCCTGATCCAAGGGTGTAATTTGGCTGTATTCTGACGGTCAGAATGCTTAATACTGATGCGTCAAATTTGTGTGCCAGATTTGAATTTGAAATTCCAACTATGTCCCTATTCACACTCTCTTCGGTCCGGGCTCAATGAAATAGCCTGTGATCACCGGTTTGACTTGATTTTTGGAATGAGTGTCAAGCCCAGCTAGACGGTCCTAACGGTCTAAGATAGGAGGTATCGGACTTTCAACGTGCGGTCTAGATCCAATACAAAGATTCAAAGTGGTCCAGAGAACAAACCGGCTTAGAGTTTGATCCGAGGCTTTAGAGCATTATAGCACCCTTAGTTCCACTCGCTTCGGGCCTTGTAGAACGTATTTAAAGTGATCAGGGACCATTTCCCAGCTATTCTAACGTTGCACTAGCTAACCTAGTCAAATTTTCCAAAGGAATGAATTCTACGCAAATTCGGGTCGAGTTGGTACTCGAGCCCAAGGATGGATTTTTCACGGGTGTTACATAGGATTGTCTGATTTACTGCTTTACTATTATCGCGTGATTGAATTGTGAACATGCTAATCTCTGCTCTCTTATCCGACTGAGTTGATCACTCACTCCCACGTTACGGGATGGTGTTTCCGGACACCCACCAGTCCCTTTTATGATTGCAGATGATGGCGCGGCCTGTGAGGCGGAGCTGGACTTGATGATGAGAAGGAGGATTCCTCCTTTATGCGTGTTCTGATTGACGGGATTGCAGGGAGGTTGATTAGATACTTTGACATTTGTCATTTTGAATTTTTAGCGCCCTCATGTATATTCATTTTGTTTACTTTTGAAGTATACATGTATGTGCATAACCTGGTAATATATTCACACTCTGGAGACATACAACAGTTTATATATGTTATACATACTATTACAGACTTCCGCTGGTTAATTTAACTGTCTCTGGAGTATGATATACTGTTCTGGCTTAATTTCACTCATGTTTAATACATTATCACAGACAACATTCAATCATACATATCTATGTTGCATAAATAACATTTTGGAACTCGGGAGTTGGGTTTTTGCTCGACCCCCCGATTTTCGGGATGTTACACTATCGGCCCTGGATTCGGCAATCAGGAATTTTGTGAGCCCAGTTTTCGAGTTTGGGGTATGAAATTTAATGTATGTATTGTAAAGCCCAATGGAGGGCTCAGTGGCAGAGCCCCTCCCCTCCACACGATTCTCTCTCTCTCTCTTTCCCTTTTTTTGTAGCCCACCATAATGCATGTATTTTTATCCAAACCATCCACTGAATGGACCACCTTGCTGTCCACTAGTTGGACCACCCACACTGTTTAAATAGGCCTGCATAACCGATCGACCACACAGGCCCAATGGAAGGGAAAACGAAAAGATCAGCTAGATCCTAAGCTAGGTAGGCCACCTACGTGGACCCTACCTTGTCATACGTGTCGCATCCTGACCAGCATTTGGACGAAGGCAAGATACAAATATCAGCTTGTATCCCATGCTGGTGGGCCACCACTTGGACCCACCTGATGTACCTATTTTATCCACACGAGTGGACCCACCTTGCTGTATCGGTTATATCCCCACCATCCAGCAGGGACGGTGGGTCATCCAGACCTTCCAGATCATGGAACCTACCATGATATATGTATTTTATTCCACGACATCCAGCCATGTGGACGTAGACCCCACAGTGATGTATGTGTATGATACATGTCGTCCATCCATACATGGGATGTGGGACCCATGATATGTGTTGTATCTTCACCATCTAGCAGCAGGCACTGCTGGTGAGGCAAAACACGAATAACAGCTTAATCTAAACTTTGGTGGCCCACCCACGTGGCACCACCTTAATGAATGTGTTGCATCCCACCGTCCAGCACGTGGACAGTGGGGACCCTCCGTGATATGTGTTTTATCTACATCGTCCACCTGGACGGTGTGACCCACCAGGATGTATGTATTTTAATCCACACCATCTAGTAGATTAGGATGGTGGGACCCACCTACATGTTTGGTATCTCCACTGTCCAGCATGGATGGTGGGATCCACCTTGCTGTACATGTTGTATCTCCACCGTCCATCTGGGGCGTTGGAATCTACCATGATGTATGTGTTTCATATCCATGCTATCCATTGGGTGGGGCCTATCTACCACATGCAGGGCCCACCTATTGTATGAAGGACCCACCTGATGTATATGAGGCCCATGTGATGCGGCCCATTGTGATGTATATAAGGCCCTTGTGTAAGGCCCAATGTGATGTTTCATAGGGCCCGTGTGTGAGGCCCATTGTGATGTATATGAGGTCCATGTGGTGAGGCCCATTGTGATGTATATGAGGCCCTTATGTGAGGCCCATTGTGATGCGTTAGGCCATTGTAATGTGGGAGGTCCAATTATGAGGGGTGAGGCCCACCATGCATGAGTGATGTACACACTTTGTCCATTTATTTTCTAGATATTTGGAGGGCTGAGGGCCCCGCTGTGATTCCGATTTTTATCTCAAATGGACCGCACCATAGGGAATAGTGGTGGTTAAATGTCCACCATTGGGAACCATCCTAGGGCCCACCATGAAGCCCATCTCCCCATCCTCTCTTTTACCCTAGCCCTGAGTAGAGTCCCACCTTAATGTATATGTTATACACTCATCCATGTTTTAGAGTGTGTGGCCACCTTGTAAGGCCCACCATGATATATGTGTTGTATGATAGTTGTCCATCCACTTTTTCTGCACCCACCATGATGTGTGTGTTGTACACGCACTATCCATCCATCCTCTAGATAGTATAAAGGCTGTGGGCCCCATTGTTAGTCAAACCTAATTCCTAAATGTCCATCCACTTTCACCTAATTCCTTTAAAATTCTTCCTCTCACCACTCCATTCTTCAATTCCTTCTCAGTATTTTCATGTTAGGCATTGATCCTAATGTGAAAATGATATAAAATCATACTTCGACAAAATTTTACAGTGAATAGTAAAATTTCATGAAAACTAGATATTAGGCCATTCTAAGTTTGTAATATATAGAAACTAATGGGCTAGATGGATGTATTAGCTCCTTCTACCCCAAAATCATATGCTACATGATAGGGGAATGTATTCAGGTTTACAGATTGGCCTTGGAATGCCCCAAATGGAGTTTTGGGCCTCCCTAGGCCAATCTACAATGAACTAAGGTGGGGCCCATATATATTTGAGGTCCCTAGGGCAGGGGGGACCCAACCCATGTGGTCTCACCGGCCGGAGTGGTGACTGGCCGGCGATGCATCGCAGTACGGTGGGCCTCACGTGGGCTGAATTTTTGGCACGAGTGGTTTTTGGGGTCGGGCATCCCTCCCATACAGTGTTCGTCCGTCAAAAACCCCTAAATGGGGTATCTCCTTCACAAAAAATTCCCCAACGCCCTCCCTTTCACGTTTTTCTTGCTGCCCCATCTCAAATCGCTGCTCCAAATCCCTCTTAACCCCATTTCTTGTTGAAACTGAATCCATTCCATCTCTCCATTACTGTTTGCAACTCCTCTTGCAAATCTCATCCGTTGGAGCTCCTACAACCTCCATTTGTGGCTAAAATCGGGTGGAGCTCCATTCCCCTTTATCCTTCTCTTTTCTTTTTAAAAATCCAGCCCTAGGGAGCTTGAAGCATCCCTCTACAATGCCTAGATTTCCTTCTATCCATTTGGGCAGCCATTTCTCCCCATTTCCCTCACTTTTCATGGCTATAGTTGAAGCCATTTTGGGTCTTTTCTCTTTCTCCACCATCCTCTCTTTGATGGGAAAGAGAAAGACCGCAGCGGATGAGGCTGGGCCTAGTTGCCTTGCGCAATCCAGAAGACCGAGGGGTGGCGCCGATAGCTCAAGCGCCGGCGCAAGTCCAAGCACAGCCCGTGAGTTTCATACAAAGCGAGATTTGGATCCCCATGCTCAAATTTGGGCGAGTGATATTAGCAGAGATGCCTCACGATGAATATACTGACCGTAAGATGTTGTTTGAGGCGGATGTGGAAGGGCGACTCTTTAAAGAATTCCTATTATTTGAGCGCATTGAAGCTACACATTGGAGTCCGCTCTTTGAAGCCCGTTCTCGTGCTAATGTGAGCACCTTTCGTGCCTTCTACGCTCGTATCCAGAATCCTACATTGGAGCCATTGCAATTCAAGATTCCCTTTGGTAGAGACCGGATGACTACGATCGATGTTCGGTTGATAACGCGACTTTTGAACGTACCCCTTGGTGATGTTCATCCCAGTGTGAAGAATTTGAGGAGTAGGCATGAGCGAGATCGCCATACTAGGTTCCTATGCGGTAGTCTGGTTCCATGACAGCCTAACAATAGCCTCAAGGCGTCTCATATGTCTGATGATTTGTGTCTGCTGCACCACATTTGCACATTCAACGTGTATCCCAAGTCGACAAATCGCATTGAATGTACGCGCCTTATGGTTGATTTCTTTTATCAGGTGGCCTAGGGAGAAAATGTGTGTATGGCCACTTTCGTGTTGCAACAGATTATCCTCATAGCGAAATCAAGAAGAACGTCTAAGTCGCTTCCTTTTGGCCGGCTTATATGCAAGATCGCGCTTGAGTTTGCTTACAGACTTGGGCCGGAGTTGCCAGTTCCAATTCATTGCATTGATGAGTCTACCATGGTTAAGATGAGGATCGGGTCTCAGTACCGTGAGACTCAGCTTGATGAGGATAGCGAGGGCGATTTTGATGACAAAGAGTATCCAAGTGAAGGAGAACCTGGGGCGGAAGTAGAGGAAGAAGTCCAGGAAGAGGTAGAAGAGGAAGCTCAGGATACTGATGAGAGCCCTCCTCCTTCTACTCAGGCTACTAGTGATGCTCGCATTGCCCGAATTGAGGAGAGCCAGGTCGCCTTGCGAAGGAAAGTTCAGGAACTTCAGGCTGAGGTCGAGGATACCAAGGCCGTTATGAAGAGAAAATTCGGTAAGGTGACTCGCACCTTGAAGGCGATCCTGTGCTGCTTGCAGGATAAGGGTGCTCCTCTTCCATCACCTGACTCAGACTAGTGATGAGATTTTAGATGTTGTTGGTAGTAGTTAGTTGTTTCCTGCTTTATGTTGTGTAAGCCCGTTAAGGCTAGTAGTTTACTTATGTTGCTGTAGTAGCTTTAACTGTCTTAGTTCCCATGTACTTCTTGTCATGATTCCTGTAAGGAGATATCCCTTGTATTGTGACAATTTTGATTAAATTAAATGCATGGAATGCCTTTGACTCTTTATGTGAATGATTGCGGTGTGTTTGTGCTATTGAGACTGACAAGGTTGCGCCCTATTTTGAATATATGGAATGCCGCCTAAGGCTACACGGAGCACAGCTCGGCTTACATTGGGTGAGCCTATGGATCAGGTTCCCCTCCAGTCTGGTGCTCGTACGGACCCTGCTGTGGGCCCGATTCCTAAGACAACCCATGATTCTCAGCCTCCTACTGGTCCTGCAGTTGGACCACCGCCTTTCACACCACCCGTCAGAGAGCAGTACCGTGCGTCTTCTTCGACGCAGTACATGCCACAGCCTGCTCCACCTCCAGATAGATTTGAGCAGATGATGGCCATGATGCAGCAGCAGCAGCAGCTCCTGACTACTATAGTGGGGGCTCTAGCGCAGGGTAAGAGTGTGACTCCACCTGCACCACCGGCGCATCCAGCTGAGGATGCCGATACATATGCCCAGGATGAGGGCATGACTCATCCTGCACCACCTGCTTACCCTGCGGGGAATGCCGCAGACACACGGGGCTTACTAGAGCGATTCCATCGCTTACGGCCTCCCACTTTTACGAGTTCTTATAGACCCGAGGAGGCCAAGTATTTGCTCGACCGTGTGTCGAAGATACTACAGATGCAATATTGCTCAGAGACTGAGCAGGTTGAGTTGGCTACGTTCTTGTTCGAGCGGGAGGCCAGCTTATGGTGGGACAGTGTGTTACGGACCATTGCTGCTGATTACATCTGGACCTGGGCAGCGTTCGAGTTCCGCTTCCATGAGAAATACTATCCCCAGACATATAGGCATGATCGGGAGAACGAGTTTCTACGCCTTAGACAGGGAGGCATGACGGTGACTGAGTATGAGCATCGGTTCACTGAGTTGGGCAGATACGTCCCGACTATACTGGCAGATGAGCAGATGAGCATGCGGCGCTTTTTGAGGGTTTGCGACTAGATATTCGGTCAAAGATGTGTTGCGTGAGCATTCCCTCCTACGCAGAGCTGATTCACATGTCCATGTAGGCAGAGCAGGATGTGGATCGACTTACGAGATCTCATGGCCCTATTGCTCCTACGCCACGACCAAAGTTGCAAGACAGGCCCTTTGCGGGAAAGAGGCCTCGCGTTGACCCTCCTTCTAGGGCTACAGCGCCAGTACCCCCGATGCGGCGCCCCGATTTATCATGTACTTATTGTGGGAGATCGGGCCATTTAGCACAGAGTTGTTTCGCTCGGATGCGGGACAGTGGGTTCTCGCCACCGCAGAAGATCGACCGTACACGCCCACAGGCTATATCAGCACTGCCTTTACGGTTGGCTCCTGCGCACCCTTCTTTCAGACCTCTCGTATCTCAGTTTAGGCCGCCTCTACGGCCCATGGCACAGCGGCCGAATCGGCCACAGCAGGCGCGGGTGCATACCTTGACAGCTGAGGCAGCCGAGACAGAGACTTCTCAGCATTCGGCCTTTGAGGTCACTGCCCACATCGGAGGTATTCCTATACTTGTGATGGTGGATACTGGATCCACACTTTCTTTGATATTGCATTCCATAGTCAGGCGTCTTGGACTGCCAACCATTCGTATGGATGGAGTGCGAGTCCTTTCAGCTCATCGAGATTTTTCTAATGCCACCCTGATGTGTGAGGGTTGCTTGGTGGATTTGGGAGGCAGGACGATGGCTCTTGATCTTATCGTCGACCCCTCTCTTGTTTATTTCGACGTCATTCTTGGCATGGACTGGTTGACTGCTGAGAGGGCCGAGATTGACTGCAAGATCGTATGGTGACGGTGTACGAGCCAGAGGGCACGCCTTTTACATTTTCAGTTCGAGTAAATCTCCCCTTCCGCATACTTAGCTACGCTTATTTACTTCGGGATGCTGATGCCCCGATGCTTAAGCATACGCCAGTCATTTGTGATTTTAGGGATCTGTTCAGGAAGATCCCTAGTTTGCCGCCTCGACAAGAGATTGATTTCGCTATCGATCTGGTGCCTGGTTCCGTGTTCGTCTCACTGCCGACGTATCGCTTGGCACCGTGTGAGATGGAGGAATTGAGGACGCAGATTGATGGTCTATTAGAGCTTGGCCTTTTTCGACCCAGTGTGTCTCCTTGGGGAGCACCAGTCCTGTTTGTAAGGAAGAAGGATGGTTCGATGCGATTGTGTATTGATTATCGCAGGCTGAACTAGATCACGGTGAAGAATAAGTACCCTTTACCCAGGATCGATGACTTATTTGATCAGTTGAGAGGAGCGCAGTACTTCTCGAAGATTGATCTTCAGTCAGGATATCATCAGTTGCACGTCAGGAATGAGGACGTGCAAAAGACAGCATTCAGGACCAGCTTTGGCCACTACGAGTTCCTTGTGATGTCGTTCGGTCTTACGAACGCACCAGCTGTGTTCATGGATCTGATGAACCGGGTATTTCGGCCTTTCCTCTATCGATTCGTTGTTGTGTTCATTGACGACATTTTAGTATACTCCAGGAGTCGAGAGGAGCATGAGGAGCACTTGCACTTGGTCCTGGATACACTGAGACAACATCAGTTGTTCGCACAGTGCGACTTCTGGAAGCAGAAAGTGAAGTTCCTAGGACACGTGGTGTCCAAGGATGGGATGGCAGTTGACCTGACGAAGGTAGCTGCAGTTCAGAACTGGGAGCAGCCTGGTTCTGTCACTGAGGTGAGGAGTTTCTTGGGTCTCGCTGGCTATTATCGACGCTTCATTCGAGATTTCTCAAAGATCGCGAGACCTTTATCTCAGTTGACACGGAAGGACGTGAAGTTTGCCTGAAATGACAAGGCGGAGTCAGCTTTTTAGGAGCTGAAGGACAGACTTACGTCCGCCCCTATGCTAGTATTGCTAAAGTAAGGGGTTAGATACACTATATACACTGACGCGTCTAGCGTTGGTCTGGGTTGTGTCCTTATGCAGAAGAACAGGGTAATTTCGTATGCCTCGAGACAATTAAGGAAGCACGAGGAGAATTATCCTACACACAACCTGGAGTTGGCAGCCGTCATATTCGTACTGAGACTCTGGAGACATTACCTCTATGGAGAGGAGTTCGAGCTCTTTTGCGACCACAAGAGCCTCAAGTACATATTCACGCAGCGAGACTTGAATATGAGGCAACGGCGATGGATGGAGACCTTGAAGGACTTCAAGTTCGAAGTCTCTTACCATCCTGGGAAGGCAAACCTTGTGGCTGACGCATTGAGCTGTAAGAAGACGATAGAGTTTGCGGCTCGACTGATAGTTGCTGAGTGGGATATCGCTGAGTTTTTGCGAGACTTTGAGCAGAAACTCACTGTAGAGGAGCCTTATGAGTTCATCGCACATGTACAGGTGCGATCTCAGATCGATGACCGGGTCATCGAGGCACAGAGAGATGATGCGCGTCTGACTGAGCTTCGAGAGTAGGCCAGTGATGATGCAGATGCTGAGTGGCGAGTTGGCACGGATGGGGGCTTACGTTATTGTGGCCGCCTATGCGTCCCAGATATCCCTGACTTGAGACGAGAGATTCTCGAGGCTGCGTATTGTACCAGACTCGCGATGCATCCAGGCAGTATGAAGATGTATCGCGACGTGAAGAGGATCTATTGGTGGGAAGGTATGAAGAGCCACATAGCAGAGTTCGTGTCCCGTTGTCTTACTTGCCAGCAGGTGAAGGCAGAGCATCGCCGATCACCTGGACTTCTTTAGCCTATGCCGATCGCAGAGTGGAAGTGGGACTTCATTTCCATGGATTTCGTTTCAGGGCTGCCAAAGATGAGGAAGGGACATGATTCCATATGGGTGATCGTCGACCGTCTGACGAAGTCGGCGCACTTCCTACCGATCAGAGTCACGAACTCTACAGACAAGCTGGCTAGACTATATATCAGAGAGATCGTGCGTCTGCATGGAGTTCTGTTAGAGATCGTTCAGACAGAGACACGCGGTTCACTTCTATTTTCTGGACTCGCATTAAGGAGGCTATGGGTGTGAAGTTGAAGTTCAGTATTGCCTTCCACCCACAGACAAACGGACAGACAGAGCGGGTGAAACAGATCTTAGAGGACATGTTGCGAGCTTGCGCATTGGACTTCAAGGACAGTTGTGATGATTGTCTTGCATATGCGGAGTTTGCGTACAACAACAGCTTCCAGGCGAGTATCGGTATGACACCTTACGAGGCGTTCTATGGGTGACCTTGTCGAGCACCGCATTGCTGGGCAGAGGTCGGTGAGCGTAGATTGATTGGCCCAAAGTTAGTGCAGGCGACGTCGGAGAAGATTGATATTCTTAGACGTCGGCTTCTCACAGCGCAGAGCAGACAGAAGAGTTATGTTGATACGAGACAGCAACCGCTAGAGTTCACGGTTGGGGATCATGTATTTTTGCGAGTTTCCCCTATGAAGGGAGTCCTTCTGTTTGAAAAGAAGGGAAAGCTAGCACCGCGATTCATTGGTCCATTCCAGATCCTCGATCGTGTGGGAGCAGTGGCATACCTTTTGGCTTTACCCACGCCTCTCGCGAGCGTTCACAACGTATTTCATGTTTCTATGCTAAAGAAATACGTTTATGATCCTTCCCATATCATCAGATGGGAGTAGGTGCAGTTAGGAGAGGATGTTACATATATCCTGCGACTGACGCATATCCTAGACAGGAAGGAGCAGGTACTGCGTAGCAAGGTGATTCCCCTTGTGAAGGTATTGTGGACGCATCACTCTGAGGAAGTGGCTACCTGAGAGACAGAAGCCGAGATCAGAAAGAACTATCCACAGCTTCTCGAGGAGTACGAAAATGTACAAATTTCGAGGATGAAATTTTTTGTTAAGGGGGGTAGATTGTAACGCCCTGAAAAAATCCGTACTTGGACTCGAGTACCAACTCGACCAGAAATCGCGTAGGATTAATTCTTTTGGAAAATAAGTATAAGTTAGCTAGCGCAACGCTAGAGTAGCTGGAAAATAGTCCCTGATCACTTTAAATACATTCTACAAGACCCAAAGCGAGTAGAACCAATGACGCTATAATACTCTAAAACCTCGGATCAAACTCTAAACTGGTTTGTTCTCAGGACCTCTTTGAAACTTTATATTGGATCTAGACCGCGCGTCGAAAGTCCGATACCTACAATCTTAGACCGTTATAACCGCCTAGCTAGACTTGACAATCATTTTGAAAATCAAGTCCAACCGACATTCAGAGGCTATTTCATTGAGCCTGGAGTGAAGAGAGTGAGAATAGGGTTAGATTTGGAATTTAAAATTTAAATCTGGCACAAGACTTGGCGCGTTATTATTAAGCGTTTTGACCGTCAGAATTCAGCCAAATTACACCCTTAGATCAAGAAAAATTTCTATTTCATATCATGAGACTTGTAGACCTGATCTACGTGCGATGACTGCTGAACTGAAACTGGATCGCCACGTGCGATCTACGATCACTACTGGTCTGAAAATGGGATGTGAGCGACATCCGACGTGCATGAACTTAAGTTCGATCGCGTTCGGCCAGGGACCACCAGAAATGTCTTTTTGGACCGAAACAGCCCCGATTTGGTTAGGCATCAAGTAAACATTGTTCCCAAGCCTGTTTTGGGCATGTTTTAGGTTATAAAAGGGGCTTAAACCCTCACTTCTCTCACCCATCCGAATTTGCTAGAAACCCTAGCTGGTGTGAGAGAAAAGGTGAGAAATTATGAGAGAGAGTGAGAGAGAATTTCCTGCTGCTTGCACTACCTGTTGCACGTGCTTAAGCAACACACTTCAATCACTTTCCCGGTGATCTCGTCGCGTTTCTAGGTAAGAAAATATCTCAAATACTTGCTGATTTAAGGTTCCTTCGGTTCCTTAGCATGGTAGCTTATAGATCTTGTGTATTAGGTTCCCGGTTTGCCGTAGACGAAGCGTATACGCTCCGTTCGAATCGGTTCACCTATAGGGAAAAGGTGCGGATTCTAGACGCTTTGTTTGACTGTTTTCAACGCTTTCAATGTTGTTTAATAGTAGATTATCGACGGTATTGCCGTTTGACATGTACAACATGCTGTCCGTTTCCTGTTTCGTAAGCAGACGAAAAATATGAGATTTAGGGCATTTTAGTCATTTGTAGGAAATACTGTTTTCATCCATATTTTGCTAATATGATTGACATGGCTTCTTGTCACATTAGGATATTAAGAATGCGTGCACAATCAGTTTGGCGAAGAGATTCGCCCAAATGCGCACTTTGAGTCGACATACTATATGTAGACTTAAGTGAGTAGACTAAGTGTTTGTATAAATGTTTGTATTAGTATGTATTGAATTAAATGGTGTTATGAATTAGTTTGAGTTTGAATTCTCAAATAATATGCTGATGTAAATGATTTCCTACATGTTGGCTATATGCATGATTTCATTATATGTATGAAGTGCATGCGTTAGATGATTTACTTAAGTTGTATGTTATAACATGTGTTAACATGCTCACATTGTTGTATTTTATTTCCATTACTCTTATATGATTTCTGATGTGAATTCATAAATGTTTGGGACTATACCTAGTCCAGGCAGTCGGCAACCGAGTAAATTCATGGTTGGCTTATCTTTGCCATGAACGACGCGTCGATGAACGCGAGTCATGTTTTGGAGTTGGCGGCAGTGGTTAGGCCACACGAGGTGTTTTAGGCACTTCATGTCGTTCGACTTGAGATGCGCTCGTGCTAGTCGAGCTCGTCAAGTAACCCGACTGGCCATTGTATGTTCACCTTGTATGAGTCATAACGGCTTGAACCTAGGGTACTGAACTTACCATTGTAAACCCTATTAACCATGGTACCTTGATACATAAAGACTCATGAGACGGGCATGGTGGTATGGGACACCGTGGTCGAGCTGTCGGCCTACGCTGGGGCCACAAACCTCCCCGTAGTAACCAGTAAGCACCTATGACTCGTGAGCAGATTATGGTGGTATGGGACACTATATTCTTGCTGTCGGCCTACACTGATCAGGCGACGAGTCCTTTGTAGTGACCGCGAGCGTATTCTGAGTCTACGGGAGACGACGACCCTTTCGTAGCAATGAGAGTACAGTAGGCCTGTATTGATAAGGTGATGGGGGAGCGGTGTAACGAGTGCAAGCAACAGCCATGTCAGCCCTTGCAGCGACCTACAAAATATACATCGTATGAGATCACTAGGAGTGACGACCCTAGACAAGATCTGTGTTGGGATTGATATAAGGGAAGTACCTTAGTTTCCCAATCCTGCTGTATGAATGGACTAATAATAACTAGGTAATCATATCACCATGACATTGCATGTGCCTGGAAGATGTGGAGCACTGTGGGAAGAAAGCATGCCGCGGGCATAAGATGGTGCCGTATGAGGGAGATCTTCGGTGAGGGCATCCATCATGTCACGTCATATTGTATTAACAACAGTATTAGGAATGTTTGATTTACTGCTTTACTATTATCGCATGATTGATTTGAGAACATGCTAATCCTTGTTCTATTATTCCACTGAGTTAGCTACTCACTCCCACGTTATGGGATGGTGTTTGCAACACCCACCAGACCCTGTCTTAGATGCAGGTGAGGCAGCGATTCAGGAGGCAGAGCCGGATTATGATGAGGACCAGGATGAGTTCTCATATATGCAGTACCACGACGGCTTTGCTTAGGTGGCCTGGATTGACGGGACTTCTCAGTGGGACTATTTTTGACATTTTTGTTCTGTTTATTTACATGTATATGAGACTCAGAGATGTATTCATACTTTGGAGACAGTTAAGATCTATTTTATTTTTCATACAGTGATATGTATATCCTTTAGTCTTTCGCTTGCTTTTATCACTGAATCTGGAGTATGAATTGTAGTTTTGGTATACTTTTACTCATGTGAATGCTTTAAATCAGACAACATTGAATCATAATCATTTTTGTTGCATAAGTGACGGTCTGAAACTCGGGAGTTGGGTTTATACACGACTCCCGATTTTCAGGGTGTTACTCCAATTCACTTAAAAGGACACATCGTCCTAAATGTATGAACTCCACCAAGCCCACTTTGTATCGGGCCCCATAAGGAAGCCCAGTTTATTCATTATAAGAGATTGAGAAAGCCCAATTATTCACCCTGTGAACTCACCATGTTGTATACTCACTTCACTCCCCACAAGAAATGTATCCTACCCTTCTACTCCATTTGTTAGGACCTTATGACATATACATATCTTCCACACCGTCCATCTCCTTATTAAGACAAGTGTAAGTTTCATCCTTGACATTAGTGTATCATCATCGCTTACCGTAGATGGAAGAATATGTGTTATTAGATTTGGTATAACCATTATTTAGTATATCATCACCCTTTGCCATAGAGGGATGAATACGTGGTATCAGATTTGGTATATCCACTATGTGGAAACTACCTTAATGCATGAGTTAGACCCACCGTCCTTTTGGTGGACCCCACCTTAGGACATATGATATGCTAGTATCTAGAGTAGGTTATGATAGTCTAACATGGACCATTCCATATAGACTTTTATATGTCTAATGGGCATATCATTTAGCCCCTACTCTTGGCCAATCATCGCTTGTTATATTTTATAATCATGCTAGTGTACTTACTTTAGTAGGACACACTGAGTTTGTGTTAGCATAGCATTGTGATACATGCCCATACGCATCATATGTATGCTTGATATGAGGAGTGACTGATCATAACATATGCCATTAGGTGGATTATTTATGGGACTCCCTGATAGATGGAGTTGCTCCACATGAGTGCGCGGTACGTGCAAGATTGATGTATGACTGGATAATATGACTCATGCATCTTGCATTGTGTGATATGATCATTGTACGCGCTATTGACATCAGGGTTGTGGCCTCCACAGGCATATCACAGATGGCAGGATTGAATATCAGAAATATTTTAGTTTTAGCACTGGAGCACAAGGGTGTCCCTGGGTGAAAGTCCCTAAACCCTTATGGTACCAGGAGGTTGCTCCAACACTTAAATCGAGTGGATACATGAGCACACGAGGGTCGTATACCGTTAGGTCTCGTCTCCCACTTTGTCGTGGTCGGTTGGAATGGGGTGTGGCCTTATCCTGAGGGTAGGGGGCATAGCTAGGCTGAGTTTAACTAGCTCATAAATGGGTTCGTTATCGACGTGCCGGGTAGATATTAGCTAACTACTGGTCAGGTAGATAGTGTGATCTCTTCCACTTGCATGGTTGTACGTCCAGTGGGCAACGATCTGGTGTAGAGTGTACTAAACCCCAGTGATATTCAAGAGTTGAGCTGTATTAACATGTGGATTCAAATGAGGATTTATATGCTTGAGTTACATCTTGCATATAATATTGGCCATGTTAGGCCTTGCATTGCATAGCCTTGGTACGGCTGATAACATTCATAGATTTATTAGCATGTTTTAGCATTAATCTGATATTGCATACTTGGCACTTACCTTGCGCACACACACCACCATCTAAGCTTTCTATAAGCTTCTACACGATCATTGCATGCAGGTGATGCCAGAAACCAGTCGAGCTGAGGCAGGAGTGTGTGGCTGAGCTTCTGGAGCTTTGATATCTATCTTGTTTTCCCCCCTTTATGTATTATACTCTAAAGTTTTTTTTTTATTATAGTGGATATATGGTGTTGTTATTGTTTGTGACTTGGTTATACTTGTGGTTATGCTCCTTTACAATAAATTCATACTAAAAATCCTCTTTGTAAGATCTTAGGATCGGAATCTGGCATATAGGCGTTGGAAGCCGAAAATAGGGTGCTATGGAGGCTGTCGGCACCGGATTTGGTAATCGAAAATCCTGTGAGTCCGGTTTTCGAGGTTAGGGCATGACATTGGGTAGATTCCCATATCCAATAATTTGATTACCTCATTTTTTACAACTTCCACCATGTTTAGATTGAGACGCTTTTGAGGTTATCTAATTAGTTTGACGTCCTCATCGAGGTGGATCTGATGGGTGTATATGGAAGGGCTTATACCTTTGATGTCAGAAATGGTCCAGTCCAAGGCTCCTTTGTGGTCCTTTATAACATTTAACAATTTAATCTCTTATTTCTTGTCTAAAAATGAAGAGATCACCACAGGATAAGTTTTATTTTCACCCAAGTATACATAGTTAAACTCATTTAATAGTGGGTTTAGATCAAGCTTTTGAACATTGGTCTCGATAGATAGTATTGGAGTGCGTGGTCTCCATTGGTACATACTAATGTCCTGGTTGGTAGTGCTCTTATTATCATCACAAATTTCAGCAAGCACTTTTTCTAAATCAGAATTTTTCAAGTCCCTAAAGACTTAAATCAACTCCTTAGTCAGACTAGGTTCCAATTCCTCTTCTTCTATCAAGCAGTCCATGAAATTTAACTCATGGATCTCATTATTATTAATGGGCTTCTTACATAGATTGAAAATATTTCGCTCTAGAGTAATGTTACCGAAAGACAAATTCATCATTCCATTCCTGTAATTTATGATTGCATTTAAAGTTGCTAGGAATGGAAGACCTAAAATGATGAAAACTTGAGTGCTTGCATTTACACATGGTGCCATGTCTACTACAATAAAATCCACGGGGAAGTAGAATTTCTCCACTTGGAGTAACATGTCCTCTAGAATTCCCCTTGGTACCTTAATGAAGTGGTCAGCGAGTTAGAGTATAATTGTAGTTTGTTTAAACTCACCTAACCCCATTTGTTGGTAAACCGAATAAGGTACTAAGTTGACACTTGCACTCAAATCTAGTAAAGCATGTTCAATTTAAAAATTCTGAATAATACAAGAAATAGTGAGACTTCCCGGATCTTTGTATTTGGGTATGGCCCTTTGTTGAATGATAGTGCTCACTTTCTCAGTAAGGAAGGCCTTTTTGTGCACATTTAATTTCCTCTTTACAGTGCACAAGTCCTTGAGATATTTAAGATATGGTGAAATTTGTCTAATGACATCAAGCAGAGGAATATTAACAGTAACCTTTTGGAGCACATCCAACACCTCTTGATATTTCATGGGGACAGTTGGGTTCTAAAGTTTAGATGGGAATGGAACTGGAGGTTCATATGACTTACTCTCTTTATCCTTTTATTTTTGAGGCTCTTGAACCATAGCGGATTCATCATTCTCTTGAGATGGTGGCTCATCCTCTAGTATTTCTACCAGTTGCATTATCTTGTTATCGACTTCATTTTCACTTCTCAAGATAATGATGGCCTTACCTTGTTCATGATGTAGCTCGCTTGGATTTAAATCTCCAATGAAATGTGTATTTTTAGGGTTTGGCACAGGTTAAGAAGGGTGCATTTTTTCCTAGCATTTAGTTGGGTCTCAATCCTAGCCATAGCCATCTTTAATTTTTAATTTAATTAGATTAGAGACTGATTCACTTGAGCTTGAGAGTTCATGAATGCGGTCAATGCATCCTCCACAGATGATCGCTTTAATAGGGGCACATATGGTGCATTATTAGATGCCCTAAAGAAGTTATTTTGTGGAGGTATTTGAGGTACATTGGGCACATTAATTTATGGTCCATTCCTCCAACTAAGATTAGGATGATTACGTCAATTTGGATTATACATGTTTCCTATTGGTTGCATAACTGACCTTTGGTAGTTATTTATAGCATTTGCTTACTCATGCTCATACGTGATATTTTCTACAACTAGGATTATTGGACAATCCTTTTTGTCATGGTTTGCACCACCATAAATGCTATAAAAATTACTTAAGAAAGTGTTTTCTTTAACCATATCAACCTTCCTAATTTCCAATGCTTCGACCTTTCTAGCCAATGCAGCGAATTTTGCATTAAGGTCGTCTTCCTCTCTTAGGATATATATCCTTACTTTCTCTCTAGGAATGGGTCTAGTTTGTTCTGGTTTAGCAAAGACATCCCATGTCTGCATATTCTCTGCTAACATGTCTAAAAAATCCCAAGTCTCATTATGATCTTTGTCAAGAAAGGTTCCACCACACATCATCTCTATGAACTGACAAGTATTAATGGTGTGTCCCTTTCGAAATGCATCAATCATGTGCCATGGTTCATAACCATGATGTGGACAAGTAAGTATAAGGTCTTTGAAGCACTCCAAAGCTTGTAAAAATAGTTCATTCCCCTTTTGGGAGAATGACATGATTTTCTGTTTAAGTGCATTTGTTTTGTGCTAGGGAAAGAATTTATTCAAAAACTCTCTACTCATGACCTGCCATGTAGTGATGGTATTAAGTCTTAAAGATTTGAGCCATGCTTTGGCCCGATCCTTTAGAGAAAATGAGAATAACCTAAGCTTAATTGTATCCTTATTGCAATTGTTTACTTGTAATGTTGCAATTACTTCTTTAAAGTCCTTGAGGTGCAAGTAGGGGCTTTCAAAATCCAAGCTATGAAATTTAGGAATCAATTGATCACACCTGGTTTAAAATTAATGTTCCCTGTGTGAGCAGGGAACACTATGCCAGATGGTAAAGTTGATCTCTCAGGGTGTAGACGTTCACGTAAAGTCCGCGGTTGGTTTAACAAGTTCTTATGAACTTCATTTTCATCGTCAAGAGGAGGATTACGTTGATTTTCTCTATTTTAATTTATAGTTGGATCTAACAGATTTGGATTTGGATTATCAACTGGGTCTACCATGGAATCCAAGTGATGTTTAGTGTCTCTTCTAAGTAAATGATCAAGGTTTGGAACTAATCTGCTTTTGGAGGAGACTCGATTGTTTTGATCCCTACTCTAATGGGACATAAACCATCCACACCTCATAACAAATACCACTAATTTAAATAGTAAGTATGATACTTAAAATTTAAAAAAACTTAACCAACAACCCAGGCTGCAGGGCCAACCATGAGGGTTCAATTCACAAAGAAAAATGTAACGCCCGGGAAAAATCCATACTTGGGCTCGAGTACCAACTCGACCCGAAATTGCATAGAATTAATTCCTATGGAAATTAAGCGTAAGTTAGCTAGCGCAACGCTGGAGTAGCTGGGAAATAGTCCCTAATCACTTTAAATACGTTCTACAAGACCCAAATCGAGTAGAACCAACGACTCTATAATACTCTATAACCTCGGACCAAACTCTAAGCAGGTTTGTTCTCTGGACCACTTGAATCTTTGTATTGGATCTAGACCACGCGTCGAAAGTCCGATACCTCCTATCTTAGACCGTTAGAACCGCCTAGCTGGACTTGACAATCATTTTAAAAATCAAGTCAAACCGATAATCACAGGCTATTTCATTGAGCCCGGACCGAAGAGAGTGCGAATAGGGACAGGATTGGAATTTTAAATTCAAATCTGGCACACGACTTAACGCGTCAGTATTAAGCGTACTGACCGTCAGAATTTAGCCAGATTACACCCTCGGATGAGGAAAAATTTCTATTTTATATCATGAGACTTTTAGCCCTGATCTACGTGCGGTGACCGCTGAACAGAAACTGGTCTGCCACGCACGATCTGCGAACCCTGCCGGACTGAAAACTTAATACGTGCTAGATCTGGTACGCATGAGCTTAAGTCCGATCGCATTCGGCCAGGGGACCACCAGAAAGCATCTTTTGGACCGAAACAGCCCCGAATTGGATATGCACTAAGTGAACTTTGTACCGGAGCCTATTTTTAGCATTTTTAGGCTTATAAAAGGGGTTGAAACCCTCACTCCTCTCTCCCATCCGAATTTGAGAGAAACCCTAGATTTGGAGGGAGAAAAGGTGAGAGTTTGAGAGAGAGTGTAGAAGGGATTTTTTCCGTCTTCGTGCAACCTGTTGCTAGTGCCTAAGCAACACCTCCTGATCACCAAGCCGGTGATTCTTCCGCGTTTTCAGGTATGAAACAACCCTAGAAGTTACTGATTTAAGGTTCACTAGGATCCATAGCTTTTTAACCAATAGGTCTTGTAAAACAGGCTCTTTTATCGCCGTAGACGAAGCGTATACGCTCCGTTCAAATTTACGCATCCATAAGAGACAAGGTGAGGATTTTAGACGCTTTGATTGACGGTTTCCAATGCTTTCAATGTCGTTTAATAATAGATTATCGACGACATCACCGTTTTACATGTACAACATGCTATCCGTTTCCTGTTTCGTAAATCAACGAAGAATATGAGATTTAGGGCATTTTAGTCATTTGTAGGAAGTACTGATTACATTCATATTTTTCTGACATGATCGACATGGTTTGTTGTCACATTAGAAAGTTAGGAATACGTGCATAATTAGTTTGGCGAAGAGATTCGCCAAATTGCGCACTCCGGGTCGACATATTATATGTAGACTTAAGTGTGTAGTGTATGTGTTTGTATAAATGCTTGTATTAGTATGTATTGAATTAAATGATGTTATGAATTAGTTTGAGATGGATTTCTCAATTTATATGCTGACATAAATGCTTTCCTACATGTTGACTATGTACATGATTCCATACTATGCATGAAATGTATGTCCTTGAAGATTTGCTTAAGTTGAATGTTATAACATGTGTTAACATGCTCACATGATAGTATTTCAATTCCAATACTCCAACATAAATTGCTGATGTGATTCTAAAATTGTTTGGGACTAGACTTAGTTTAGGCAGTCGGTAACCGAGCAAATTCGTGGCTGGCTGGTCTTGGCCACGAAAGACGCGTCGATGAACGCGAGTCGTGTTTGGAGTTGGCGTCAGTGGTTAGGCCACGCGAAGTGTTTTACGCACTTTATGTCGTTCGACTTGAGATGCGATCGCTCTAGTCGAGCCCGTCAAGTAACCCGACTGGCCAATGTATGTTCACCCTGTATGAGTCATAATTTCTTGAACCTAGGGTACTGAACTTACCATTGTAAACCCTGTTAACCATGGTACCTTGATCCACGAAGACTCATGAGCCGGGCATGGTGGTATGGGACACCGTGGTCGAGCTATCGGCCTACGCTGGGGCCACTAACCTACCCGTAGTGACCAGTGAGCACCTAGTCTCGTGAGCAGATTATGGTGGTATGGGATACTATATTCTAGCTATCGGCCTACACTGATCAGGCGACGAGTCCTTTGTAGTGACCGCAAGCGTATTCTGAGTCTACGGGAGGCGACGACCCTTCAGTAGCAGTAGAGTACAGTAGGCCTGTATTGATAAGGTGATGGGGGAGCGGTGCAACGAGTGCGAGCAACAGCCCTGACAACCCTTGCAGTGACCTACAAAATATACATCATATGAGATTACTAGGAGTGACGACCCTAGACAGGATCTGTGTTGGGATTGATACAAGGGAAGTACCTTAGTTTCCCAATCCTGCTGTTTGAATGGACTAATAACAACTCAGATATCATATCACCATACCATTGCATGTGCCTGGAAGATGTGGAGCACTTGAGGGTCGATTGCATGCCACGGTCGTAAGATGTTGCCATATGAGGGAGATCGTCAGTGAGGGCATACATCACGTCATGTCATCTTGCATTAACAACAGTATTAGGATTATCTGATTTACTGCTTTACTATTATCACATGATTGATTTGTGAACATGCTAATCTTTGCTCTATGATTCCACTGAGTTGATCACTCACTCCCACGTTATAGGATGGTGTTTGTAACACCCACCAGACCCTGTTGTAGATGCAGGTGATGCTAAGATCCAGGAGGCAGAGCCAGACTTCGACGAGGACCAGGACGAGTTCTCGTACATGCAGTATCATGATGGCTTTGCTTAGGCGACCTGGGTTGATGGGACTTCAGTGGGACTATTTTGAACATTTTATTTTGTTCATGTTTATGTATATGAGACTCAGAGATGTATTCATACTTTAGAGACAGATGAGATCTATTTTGTTTTTTCTTACAGTGATATATATATTATTTAGTCTTCCGCTTGCTTTTATCACTAGATCTGGAGTATGAATTGCAGTTTTGGTATACTTTTACTCATGTGAATGCTTTAAATCAGACAACATGGAATCATAATCATTTTTGTTGCATAAGTGAAGGTCTGGAACTCGGGAGTTGAGTTTATACACGATCCCCGATTTTCAGGGTGTTACACAAAATAAATCAACAACCCAGGTAATAAGGCTGACCATGAGGGTTCAATTTACAAAGAAAAATAAATCAACAACCTAGGCGGTAGGGTCGACCATGAAGGTTCAATTCATAAAGCAAAATAAATTAACAACTCAGGCGGCAGGGCCAACTATGAGGGTTCAATCCATAAAGCAAGAATAAATCAACAACCTAGGTGGTAGGGCTGACCAAAGGGTTCATGTAACACCCCGTACCTCTGGTACACGAGTTTTATCCTTTAAAACTACATCTATGAAAACCAAGACCAACTAACTAGACAACTTGAACTTAATACAGGATGGGACTTCCAGTCAATGTTGAAGCCATCCATTGGAGGCCTGGAAACTGATTACACCCCATGATAGTAAAGAAGGTAACTTTGATTAATCATCTTGAGTTAAAATAATCCTTGAGGCAACTAATAGTAAAGAAATGAAGCAACACCTTAGTAATCAACCTCTAGGGGCTAGTGGATAGCGAAACGAGCAATTAATGCATCTCATGCCCACATTTGGTCATTAAAATTAAGTACCAGGTCAATCCAGCCATTGGATTGATAGTATTGGCTGTAAAGTAACCTGAAAAGTGTGATATGGCCCACCTGGGCCTTGGCTCCACCCTAAAATGGACTGGAACCCCTACATCAGGGTCCTAAGATGAATGGATGGATTGGATTTATCACAAACATCGTGGTGGACCCTACACGGAGTGCGTGTACACCCCACGCATAAGTGTGCGAGGTGCACTGGAACAGCAGGCTCTGTTAAACAGCTGTTGACCGAGCTAAATTCGAAAATGGGTCCTCCCACCCATTTAAAACTTTTAAATT
Organism: Magnolia kwangsiensis; assembly: GCA_037074715.1. NCBI lineage: Eukaryota > Viridiplantae > Streptophyta > Magnoliopsida > Magnoliales > Magnoliaceae > Magnolia > Magnolia kwangsiensis. The sequence goes on along the minus strand of CM073586.1, from coordinate 45,583,510 downwards.
GCCAATATTTGAGCTCAAAAGTAACCCACCCAGGGTACTTTTCGAGCGATCCAAACAGTTCATTAGACTCATGGGCCCCATTTAAACAAAACAGTATAGGCTCTTAAGTTCACGTAAGGGAATGAAGAAATTAGACTAAAACCATCCAAAGACCTACCCGTGGCTAGGATCCTTGATGTGGGCCTGATCTGTGGCTACATGGGTGGCCCACAATCGGCCTAATCGGGCCATCCCAATCATTCATCACCCAGGGAGAGCCACACTCTCCCATTTTCATAAATAGCCAGGCAGGGCCTACCTTTAGAAAAGTAAAAGAAGAGATTTTCCTCTTTGGGAAGGAAATACTGGCGCGCTCCTGGCCATTCCTTAGGCCACATGGAGCAATCCCAGCCTTCCCTTAAGCACAGTACGAGGTCAAGTAGAGAAACACTCTATATCGTAAGAAAAGGAAGAAAATTGGGTTATCTCGAGGGATACTTTGAAACTGACATTTGGGGCCTAAAAAGTGGACCCTACATTGATCAAAGGTTCCATCCGGTCCACTCAAACAGACCAGATCATGTTATAATACATGGTGAAGTGAATTTTCATTAGAGGCCCGATCGTCTTCCCTGATAACCCATAAAAATCTGATCATGAGATGGGCCACACTAGACCTAAAAAATACTTTTTGGATGGACCAGGGCACCAACAGTCCATCCCCAGGCATGGATGGGCCCCATATGTAGCCCTCTTTTGATCACAACCATTGCAAAGTGGGCCATTTTTCCATCCGTTGAATCTCTCCCTCTCACTGCTATAAAAAGAGCCCTGTAGCTCTTTAGATTCACACCAAGGAGAAAGAAAGGAGAAAGGAGAGAAAGAAAGGAAAGAGAGAAGAGAGAGAGAGAGAGAGAGAGAGAGAGAGAGAGAGAGAGAGAGAGAGAGGGAGAGAAAAGAGTGGTGTGGGTGCAGACTCAGTTCTGCACTGAGTCGACCCAGCCTATCCATATTGAGTCGAGCTAGTGCGGGTCAGGGGCATTTGTTCAAGTCCAAATGTTATCGGACTAGTAGTGCGAGAAGAAGTGGGAGAGAGAGAGAGAGAGAGAGAGAGAGAGAGAAAGAGAGAGAGAGAGAGAGAGAGAGAGAGAGAGAGAGAGAGAGAGAGAGAGATGGGCCACAAATCGAGTCTGTACTGAGTCGGGTAGATCCCGACCCACTGATTCTTAGGGTTGGTTGGGCCCAGATAGCTGCTTGTTGCAGCTAGCTTGAGTAAGGAAGAAAGAAAAGAGAAAGAAAGCAGAAGAGGAAGAAAGGGTGTGAGAGAGAAGAAAATGAGAGAGACAGCGACTGTGAGAGGTTGCTGCTACTACTACAGCTGTTGACTTGGTGTTTGAGTTCAGTCTGAACTGAGTCTAGAACAAGTTGGGTGCAGTCTTGATGAGCCCAGACGCTATCTGGTCTAGCAGGAAGAGGAAGCAAGAAAGGAAGGGAGAGGGAGGAAGCTATCCTCTTTTTTTTGCCACTGCTGCTAGTGCACCGAGTTGGGCCGACCCAGCAATTGATTTTCGAGTTGTATATGCCTCAGCTCAGCCCTTCTGAGATTGTTACCAGCCGTGGAATTCCACTACCTAGAGAATGATAGCTGATCTCATCTTGGATAGAAGGTTTGGGTCGAGTTGTGTTTAAGTTGAGACCAAATCGGGACTGAGTTGAGTCAAGTGAGTCACACTACAAAATTTGGAATATGAAGCCTTTAAGTTAGATCTTCCTTATTCAAATTGATTTAAAATTGAGGTGAGTTCAGGTTAGAGTCAAAGTGAGTCAAATTGACCATACAAGGTTAGTTGATCTCTTAATTATTTTACTGGAATGTTATTTAGAGCTTGATCTAAGTTAAATAACATTATTGTCTGATTTTAAATTAGGAAATTAGAGCTCCCCAATTTTCATCATTGAGTCACATTTGGGTGGGTTGAATTGATTCGGATTAAGTTCTAGCTAATGTTAATTGATAAGAATTGATTTTGAGATTTGTTTTGGGCATTGGTAGCATCTTGTGTATTGAACCCACACTCTAAGGTGAGGACTCACCCTTTGAGCTTCCCACTTAAATTCATTAACCATAAATGATTCCTTAATCCTTCCCATTTAACATTTCCTAAGTCACTTGATTGAACTGCTTAATTTATTATGTGAATATGTTAATGTGTTGTGCACCTGATTCCTGTGTTAGACATCTCTCTTTAATTATAACATGCACAAATGATTTGATGATAACAGGCTATCTTTTGTTGCACCTGTAATAATTAATCATATGCTACCACTTGCTCTTAAATGATGAATTGAATGGAACCTACCTTGGACTTATTATCCTGCGGTCCACATTTTCCTTACGGGGCTTAGATCGCATATTTGCCTTACACAACTTAAATAACACCTTTGACTTACTTGACTTGGATTGCACATTTTCCTGTCATGGCTTAGACCGCATGTTCACCCTACATGGCCTGGATCGCATATTTGCCCTTGTGGCTTTGATAGGTTATTGGTGCCCTTCGTGACTTGTTTGTTATATTTGCACATCTTGTTGATTTCTGGGTCATTACGTGGAGTTCGTTACGATTTTCAGGTGGAGCTAAAGTTCGCTTATCAATTTTTTAACCATCTTGTAGAGTTCATACGATTTCTGAATGACGCTGAAGTTCTTATGTTGGTACTCTCTTCATCTTGCAGTGTTCAGTCGTATGGTGATTTCTGGGTGGAGCTGAATTTCATTTATCAAATTTCTAGACATCTTACAGTGCTCACATATGATATGATTTCCGGCGAAGCAGAGAGTTATATGTTGATTATCTCGTCATTTTATGGAGTTCAGTCGTATCACGATTTCCGGGTGGAGTTGAACTTTGTTTATCGATTTTCTAGCCATCTTGAGGAGTTCATGTACGATGTGATTTTCGAGTCAAGTAGAGGTTTAAAGGTTGATTTTCTATTCACCTTATGGATCTCGCTTATACCATGATTTCTGGGTAGATTTGAGGTTCGTTTATTGATTTTCTATCCACCTTGCGGAGTTTACATACAATGTGACTTCGGGTGCAATAGAAAGTCCTATGATTGATTATTCATCTATCTGGGCATATTCCCTTATATCGCGATTGCTATTATATTTTTCTTATGATGATTGATTGACTTAATTTTTAAGCATGTATGATTATGAAATGCCCTATTTAATATAACTAATTTAATGACTTACGATATATATTGGATTATGAATGATGAGTGCACAATCTTAGAGGGTGCACCTACTACGATAGCCATTAATGTTATCACACCATAACAGTTGATGCAGGTATAGGGCGAGCTGATGCTGTTCACTAGGTTGCTAGAGCAGACCAGGTAGTTGGGGAGCTAGGCGGGGTCCTTCCAGCCCATAATGAGCTCCACCACTAGTTGATGGATTCCTATTTCTTCTTATATGAACTTTGTTATTTGGGATTGTATAAGTCCTGTATGGGCGTTACATTTGAAATGTTGTAATGATCAGAACATTTTTATTTAATGGATGGTTTACTTTAGCTTCATTGCTATTAACTCTGATTAATGGTAAGCGGTTTAAATTTTCACTGAATTTTATAGGCTAACACTCGGGTTTTTGGAGGACGAGTCATATACTCGAGTTCCAAAAACCGGGGTGTTATAGTTCAATGCACAAAGAAAAAATAAATCAACAACCTAGGCAGTAGAGCAGACAATAAGGGTTCAAACCACAAAGCAAAAATAAAAAAATAAATCAACGAAAGTAAAAGTAATGCAAAAATTAAACTATGTTAATCTAAAAAATAAATTCAACGGATGATCTTTGTCATTAAATAACAACTATAGGAGAACCATAGAACTTGGGTGATAAAATCCTAAGTAAGGCAACCTTATGTCACAGTTAGTGCTTGAAAGACCCAACTGAATTTACTTTCAAAGAAAAAAAAATCTACAGAAATTTTGGAGGGTTTAAAAGAGAACTTACCGTAAAAAAGTACTTACCTTATCTATCTTGTACAGATCTAATCTATCTCAGTCTCCCCGATAATGACGCAAAAAACTTAATTGCTTGCCTCCAAGTGTAGAGGTTCGTAAGTAATATCTCGTGAATATAGGTTCGATCCTATACGGTGATGAATTGCGAGAAGGAGAAAATCAAATGCAAAATAAACTAAGTAATAAAAACTAAACTAATGATTTGATTTTGGGAGTTTTGCATGGATGTAATTCAACCGAATTAAAGCAACACCCAAGCTTCAAAGTTCCACACATAGGTTAATATTTCAAAATCATGATGACTTGGATAACACAACTAAGATCTGAGTACTATGCTCGGCGTAATTGGAAAATAAAATAATTTAAACATTTTAAATAAATGATATAAAAGATTAAAAAATCATGGATTTGCACCATTGATATATATTCTCAAGCACAAGTGATTTTAAGAATTCATATCTATAAGATAATGAATATTAAATAAATATAGTAGGTTAAGAACCTCTCCTATATAGGAAATGTAATTAATTCAGGGTAAGCCTATCCATCAATGTAGATCTCATATGATGAAAACATATGGATCTCATATTAGGATATAAAACTAAACCTAAATAATAGATAATATGCATACACCATTCTTCTCATCATTAAAATAATCAATTATCATAACTATGAAACATTAAACGAATGTACTTTTCTTCTAGTTTGGGCTAGAGGGAACTTAGAAAAATATAACTAGAATAGAGAAAGAAAGCAACAAGAAAGAATAAATATATAAAAGTTTGTAAAGAAAAATAAATTAAAACCATAAAACTCTCTAAAAATCTTAGATCTTGTTTTGGAATGCCTTGAATGATGCTTAGGAATGCCCTGAGAAGCCTATTTATAAGTGGGGAACTCCAACTTTCACACCAAGTTGGAAAACTCTACAAATCGCCTCAAATTTACAAAGTTTACTAAAATAGACCTCACGCTACATAGTTTTCCAAAATAGACTTTAGAGTTTCAGAATACGCTTTTCAGGACGATTTCAAGATTCTTCACTTTAAATCTTTGATTCTCTTCATTCCTCACTTGGTTTTCTTGGATCTTTGTCATGTAAATTCTTTAATCTTGGTCCCTTGAGATCCATCCCTTGCCTAGGTGATTCTTGAGCATCAAATCCATGCTTGCAGCACCCTTTTCAATCCAAGCTCTTAAATTCACCTTGCAACACAAACATGAGTAAAATAAAACATTAAGTTGATTCATGTTCATAAAACCAAGATATAAATGGGGGAGATTATGTATTATTTGAGTCTCAACAGTGCGTCAGTATCAGAAGTGTCAAAGGCATCACTGATGAAGAGAGCACTATCAAACAAGAAAGAAGACTGGCCATAATCAACAAGGCCAAGATCAAGAATCTCTTTAAGGTAGGTCTTAACCTGACTAAGGAAAGAAGAACATAGTTGGTTGGAAGTTATATTCATAAATAAAAAATAAGAGCTTTTGGGAAGTATGTGGGTTTTTTAGTGAGTTGCAATATGGGGTAGAGTTCTGTTTAAATAGGCGTTATGCCTTCCCACACGTTTGATGCATTATAGGCAGTTATAGCATGCAATGGCACCTTAAATTCCTAAGAAGTCGGAATGTGTAGTCATCATGGCATCTTCTTCAGCTAAGGCAGTGCATGACTCCTCTTTTTTCCACATCATCAAGTCAATTATAGATACTAAAAGTAAAAGAAAATGCTAAATAAAAGACGACAGATAAAATAAAACAAAGGTGCCTCAGAGGCTAACTTCATTAATTTTTAAAAGTATAGGAGGAAAGTTAGAACTTAAAAGAGGAAAATCTAGCATTTGCATCCTTCACTTTGCCATGTTTATCTTTCTTGACCAAGGAAAAAACAAGGAAGAAATCTTGATAAACTCAGAAACGTGTGGAAATGGGGTTTATATTGGCCAAAATATGGTACATTAATTAAGGTGTAATCATGATGTCATATGGTATGACACTTATACGTGTGTTACCACATGAATAACTATCTGTTCAAAAAAGGAAAACACGACCATCATTCAAAATTGTCTCAATCATGGGTAATAAATGAAGCGTTGCCACGTAGCCAAAAGAACGGCTGCATTTATGAGGGGTCATACATTGCTTTCACCTTTTACCAAAGATGAAGTTCGTGGGGGCCAATGTTGTTTATATTTCTATCTATTCCTATAAGAGCCAATCAATAGGGACATGTGTAATTTTACGAGAGTTGCATGGTGTATTTGAAATTTGTAAAGATATATGAAGAGTATTTTGTGATGGAATAACTAGCGTCTATTGAACAATGCCATGTCATCCACAAAGAAAGGGCAGCTGAGTGGAACATGTTTGAGTCGATAAGTAAGCTTGGAACGATTATATGACATGTGGCAAGTTAAGAAGGAAAGGTTCTAGAAGGTCAATAATGCTGAAATAGTTAAAACAATCCTTAGAATATGTAAAATATTTGGATGGTCAGTTTAAGGCTATAAATAACAAGAGAATTCAGCAGAAGAAGAGGTCTTATAACAACCAAACCAAATCAAGCCTATCTTCCAATTACTTTATGCTCATTAGCATTATCTATCATTTAAATTCCTTAGTGTAATCTGTAGTAGTGATCAAGTAGTCCTTAACTTTAGCATTATCTATTATTTACATTCCTTAGTGTAAACCGTAGCAGTAATCAAGTAGCTATTAACCGTAGCTGTAATTCGAATCTACACTCATATGTTAGATTCAGTTTGAGTAACAAGTAAAGTTCTTGGTTTAGAAAGGTGTCTTACAGTTTCTCTTCACAGCTGAGTGTAAGAATTTCCTTTTTGTTTTATCTGTGTTGAAAAATTTGTATAAAAGGCAGAGGTGTAACCCATTTTTAGAGGATGAACTCTACCCTCTGATAATCACCTGATCATCTCAAGGAACATTGTGTAAGTGGCTAAATAGGTGACTAATCTCATTTGATCTCAGTCACATACGATCGATTTTCGACATATATGCCTATATTGATGCTTGTGGTTGTAGTCATTCGGTTTAAATTGAGCCACACATTTAATTCTGGCATGCGTGCACAAACCACGCGACCCAAAATGGAAACAAAAAGGGGTAAAATCAATGGACATGGAACTTTAAATACTAACTTGATCTAAAAATTTTATGGCCCTAAGAATTTTCGAAGGTAGATTGTTCAGTTCACACTATTTTCCGCTTCTACTGTCACTGGGTACCACTGATTGGTTGGTGTACCATACACCACTGACTTAGTTGGTGTGTTGACATCACCAAGTTCTGTGGGTCCCATAATGAGGTATGTATTATATCCAAACTGTTCGTACATTTTGCGAGCTCATCATGTGGCTTGAGCCAAAAAATAAGACATCCAAAGATCAAGTGGACCACACTACAAAAACCAATGGGGGACCGAACGTCTACCATTGAAAACCTTTTGGGTTCATAGAAGTTTTGGATCAATATGATATTTATTCTTCCTCTTCATCAAGGTTTGTGTGACGTTATGAATAAATCGAATGGTAATAAACGTTATGGTGGGCCTTCCGAATATTTTAATGGTGAGAATCATTAGATACACCTCATTTTTTGTCAAATGTCCTAAAATGGTCTCTTAAAAGGGATGAATGGAGTGGATTTCTCACAAATATCTCAATGGTCTCACCTAACGTCCTTGTGCATGAACTTTCTGCTAAAGGGTTCGGCAGGTAATCCATGTCCCTGCCAAAGCCTTTCGCAGGATGTTCTTGCCGTATGACATCGGCGGGGCCACTGAAATGTAAGTGAGAAATTCATTTTGTCATCCATTCTGGGAGCTCATTTTAGTACGTGAGAAATAAAAGAAAAAGTAGCGAATACAAAAGTCATTTGGCCAGCTCATTTCAGAACATGAGACAAAGAAAGAGGTGTATACAAAACTCTAAGCAGGTCACATGAGGTAAAAATAGGGAAAACATTTCTACAGTTGAAACCTTCCCATCTTAATTTTTATTTTCTATCCAAACTATTTACAAGGTCATCCCTACTGGGATGAAGTGAAAACACGAAAAGATAGCCTCATCCAAAACTTTCAGCCATAAGAATAATTCAACGATGTTCAGAATTCCTATTATTTTCTCTTGTGTGTCCCACTTGAGTGTTGGATATGCTTCATGTTTGGTGGAAAGTACTAGAATGATATCTCAGGACGGATGAACAGGGTGAATTTTTAACATACATCTCGCCCCACCAGTGTCCTTAAACAGTAATTTCCTAGAATCCGCGTTCTTCCCTCTTGTACAATAATGGATTGGCTGTTGCCCCTGCCACCAGCCTGAAGGCTGGTGGTTGGTGCTCTATGGGCCCCACTATGATGTATGTGTTTCATCCATTCCATTCATACATTTTTATAGATCATTTTAGGGTTGAATCCTAAAAATGAGAGGGATATAAATCTCAGATGGACCACATCACAAGAAAATAATAGTGATTGGACATCCACCATTAAAATCCTCCTAAGGCCCAATGTACTGTTTATTTGACATCCAATCTGTTGATTAGGTCATACAAGCCCAAATGAAGGTAAAAAAATAAAGATCAAATTGATTCAAAACTTTTATGGCCCGTAAAAAGTTTTTAATGGTCGACGTTCATTCAACACTGTTTATTGCAATGTGGTCCAGTTGAGATTGGGTGTAACATCCTGGATTTTCACTATTTTGAATTTTTAAAAATATTTAATTTTTTTATATAATTAACTTATATTATCACTTATTGACCATCAGCACTCAATGTTAGTTTATATACAGGTGATACCAGTAAAGAACCGTACAAGTTCGATTAATCAACCGTAGGAAGCCAATGAATCTGCCCGATCACTTGAACATCAAGTTTAGCCCCATGATTTACTCACATAAGGCCCAAATCTAACCAATCCATCGCTACCTAATCAAGATAATTATAACTAAATTAAAGATCTAACTGAAGCCAAGTCAGATAAGGCCCGGATCTTGACTAATAGACCAAATCAACCCCGTTACTCTTTTACCCTAAAACCAATGGTTTAGAGTAATCATGACCAAATCTCTACTTTCACTAGTTATAAATAGACCACACTATGAACATAGTTAATCCAAAACCTAATCATTGCCTATGAGAAATCTCAATACCTAATTTATTCTAGAAATGCCCTGATTTTTCGAACCGCTCGTTAGTGGCCTACTAGTTCCAAAACTATACAATAATGTCCGTCTTACTAGGCTTGAAGTCCATCGTGGTAGTCGGACCTAAGTGCTATCCAGAACCGCTCAACTTGAGCTAAAGGATGAGTGCATGAGAAGTGTAAATACCCTAAAGGAAGAAGTTGAAACTTAAGTGAATTAGGTCGTCCACTCTTATACAAAGTTAAGGATCTCAGACCATCAATTTATGACAAAACTTTACATGTGGAGTAAAGATATTTTCCTACTCATATCCATATATATCCGTGGCTTTAATTGACCATTGATGACCCTTGAACAGACTTCTAATCATATCTCTCGATCGGCACATCCAAATGGTGAGCCGATCATATCAATACATAGATCATCATTAGGGCTAACTATCCTATGGTGTATATCAATATGTACGCCCCCATAGTGGGTCCTAGAGGTTAGAAAGACCCTCCCATAGGGCTAGTATAGTAAAAACCTAGCCCTTGGGGCCATTTACACCAAATCTGGTACTATATAAGGGTTTCATTTGAGCACCCCTCTCCCAATACGAATTTAACCTACAAGAAAGAAAGAGAGAAAGGGAGAAGAGAAAGAGGAGAAATGAGGAGGAAGAGATAGGGATAGATTGGAAGCATGAGGGTTTGTGCACCGTCACCCTCTCATCTCCTCTATAGCTACATTGTCCTTCATTGGTGTCGATTCGGCAATGATTGAAGGAAAGTATTGAGTTATGTTTGTCGGTTTAGGTCTTGTATTTAATTCTTTCTAATTCTTACAAGCTTGTATGCTTATTTAGGTATTTAAATGATGATTTCTTAACACCATAACCCTACGAGGGCCGTAAATCGAGCGGTTCGTCATAAGGTGCGAACTATTTTTCTTAGGTGGCTTAACACCAATTTTACTATTTGTTTAATGATTATGAATGTCAGGATGATGTACTTGAGTAATCTAGAGAAAACTTATGCTAAATTTTATGATATGATTGAGTATTGTTATTTTCTCTTCAACATGATTAGGCTTGATTTGGTATGGTATGTTCATCTCATATGCGATCCTAGTATAACCTTTCTGTGGTATGCATGATTATATTAATCCTTGTTGTATGTTTGTCCTACGAATGATGTATAACTCTTGTTCTCTTCGTTAACCCCACACAACGTACATACCTATTTACTTCATATTATTATTAGTAGTAGCAATTGTAGAAAATTTTAAGTTTTTTATGTTTGATGTGTGAGTGCTTGACTTCACTTGGGTTAGAAGAAAAATCCCAAATTGTTGGAATATTATTCAACATTATCAAATCCTTGGGTTGGTTAGGGAACTGAGGTGGGAGAGGATGGTCCCATTGGTAGGACCATCCTGTGGCTAGACCATCGGATTTGGGCGGATGTGTATGGGCGACAGTAATTAGACTACATGGGTCGCTTGTACTAGATGTCATCCGTCACTTACTCTCCTGAACTTGCACGGTTTATTTCACTTACTGACTAACCATGTTTGTTAACCATGTCTGCTCATGCCTGTATGGAACTTGGAATAGCCTTCAACCACTAAAGCCTATTGATAACCATCTGAAATCGATCCACTGACTCAAGAGCTGAGCATGGTGGAATGGGACACTGTATCTGAGCTGTCGGCCTACGCTGGGGTGACGAGCCTCCCCTTAGTGACTGCGAGCGATCCCTCTTCTCAGTACTCCCCATGTGCTTAAAATCGGGGATGGAGAATCCAATGGGATTAAGGATCGCAGGGTCTTGGCCTCACATGTTGAGGGGCCCTGGCCTCGCAGCCAGTTGAGGGTAATGATACGTGGGGTGTACCAGTTTTCCCAATCTGCAGGATGAATAGAATTAATTAAAAACTCAACTAACACAATCACAATTGCATCGCACTAGTTAGGTTGGTGATTCGACAGTTGAGGTTGCATTAAGGGAGTATTGGTCATGCATAATCGTTAAACGAAGTTGATCAAGGGAGTGTTGTTGCGAGGTCATGCATCGTATCATAATACATGCATATGCATTAATAAGACTATTTAGGGATCTGTGAATGTATTCATTAAATTCATCATATAATTGATACTTATTGTAACTTAAGGTTAATAGTAATCACTAAATTAGCTACTCACTCCCACTCTAGGATGATGTTTTAAAATACCAACCAGACCCTTTACTAGATGCAGGTGAGGCGGAGCTCGACAAACCGAGCGAGGTGAGCGTGGATAGGGAAGAGGAGCTTTCCTACTTCCAGCTTATGGGTGGATCATCGTAAATGTGTGGGTTGTTTATGGGTTGTTGAGTAGGGATCTACCGCATCATTTCCTTTGGGAATTTCTTGTATAAACTTTGTCGGGCGACGCCTTATGCAACTTGGTTGATATTCCTATAGACTTGTATTTCTTAGCCATATTTATTTCAGTAGATTAGTTGTGGTTGTGGTTTATGTTTCAATCGATTCCTTCATTGCTCGTTTAAACTGATTTATGCACAAATTACCATAATTAGGATATAAGTGACACCCGAGAATTTAGAGGCTAAGTTCCTACACAGCCCTTGAAAACCTAGGGTGTTACATTGGGATATTCCTCATTTTTGGTCTCATACAATAAAACGATCTAGAAAAATAGATGGACACCATGGATGAAAAACAAACATCATGGTGTGGCCCACAGGACACTGACCATCAGCCATTGCCTAGTGGCAGGGGGAGTAGCCCATCCATTTCCCTCTTGTACTTACAACCATCTGACACCGTGCGGCCTCACCAATCAGAAATGGATTGGCTACTCCTCCTGCCACCAGCCTCGTGGCTGGTGGTCGGTGATCTGTGGGCCTCACCATGATGTATGTGTTTCATCCATTCTATTCATCCATTTTTATGGATCATTTTAGGGCTTGATCCGAAAAATGAGAGGGATATGAATCTTAGGTGGACCACACCACAGGAAAATAATAGTGCTTCGATATCCACCATTAAAATCCTCCTAAGGCCCACTGTACTATTTATTTGACATCCAATCTGTTGATTAGGTCATACAGGCCCAAATGAAGGGAAAAAATAAAGATCAGCTTGATCTAAAACTTTTATGGCCCTAAAAAATTTTTAATGGTCGACGCTCACTCAACACATTTTCTTGTAATGTGGTCCACTTGAGATTGTGATATATCTAATTTTTTGTCTCATACCATAAAATGATCTGGAAAAAATAGATAGACAAAATGGATGGAACACATACATCATGGTAGGGCCCACAGAGCACCGACCACCAGCCATTGGTTGGTGTTAGGGGGAGTAGCTAATCCGTTTCCTCACCAAACACATCTTCTCACATCTCCACACCACAGCCAGGGAAAGTGGACTGGCTGGTGTTACACGCACCAACCATGTAGCTGATGTATTAACGTTAGTAAGTTTTTTGGGTCCCATCATGAAGTATGTGTTATATCAAAACCGTTTATAAAACAGAGCGAAAGATAAAGTGGACCACAGTACAAAAAACAATGGAGTATTAAATGTCTACCATCCAAACCCTTTTCAAGGTCACGGAAGTTTGGTATCAATATGAAATTTATTTTTCCTCTTCATCCACATAGTTGTGACCTTATTAACAAATTGGATGGAAAATAAACGTAGACTTATGAATTTTTTAACAGTGAAAATCATTATCCTTATTGCTATTTTTGGTGTGGTCCATTTGAGCTTTGGATATGATTCATAATTTTTCTAATGATCTAAAATGATCTCAAAAAATGGATTAATGGTGTGGATATAATAAATACATCATTGTGGGGCCCATATAACTTTGATCTCCTTTGAACCATTCATACAACTTGGAGCATCAACACTGTATTTGCATGACACATATCTACACAAGCTAAATAGCTAGTGTGTGGTACACCAGCTAATCCTCTTCCCCAGCCAGGTTGCGTGCAAATCGGATTGCATACTGAGTTACTCAATACGTTCTTATCGTACTGAGTAAACTACATTGGGCCAATGTGAAATCATGTGGTTTATCCACGCCATCCATCCATTTTTTTAGATCTTTCTAGGGGTTAAGCCCAAAATTGAAGTATATTAAAATCTTAAGCAGACCATATTAAAGGAAATAGTGGAAGTATTGATTTCCACTGTTGAAACCTTTCTAAGGCCCTCAGTGATGTTTATTTATCATCCAAATTGTTAATAAGATTACACAAACATAGATGAAGGGAAAAAAGAAAAATCATCTTGATCAAAAACTTTTGTGGGTCCTAAGAACTTTTCAATGATAGACTTCAATTCACGTTGTTTCAGGTGGTATGGTTCACTTGAGCTTTGGATATAATTAATTATTGATTTAATCCTAAAATTATATGATAAAGTGGATTAATGGAGTTAATATAATGCATGAATGATAGTGGGCCCCATAAAGTGTACTCAGTACGCTAAGCGTACTGAGTTACTCATTACACAATCCGCTTCCGATCACGTGAAATCTGATTGCATATCGAGTTATTTACTAGGCTCTTACCGTACCGAGGAAACTATTGAATGCACCGTGAATGTACCTGACTTATCCACGATGTCCATCCATTTTTCCGACTCATTTGAGCTGTTGAGCCCAAAATGGATGCATATCCAAAGCTTAAGTGGACCATTTCGTCGAAAACCATGGGAATAACAATTTCCACCGTTGAAACCTTGTTAGGCCACACAATGATGTTTATTTTTCATCCAACATATACATTTCGTTGACTTGCACAGGAAAAGAACAAAGGAGACCCTGACTTATTCAGGGGACCCTCCGATGCCAAAGTCAGGCCTGGAATCTGGGTCTAAGAGTATGATAATGGCTTAGGGGTGAGATTGTCTGTGTACCTTTCACCATTAAGCATTTCTTACTTACAGAGGAGATGCAATCTCATGGATTTTGGATAGTTCTCTGATTTGTAGGAGATTTAGATTCCTTATCCAAGCCGATCCCGAGATCTTCGATCTCCTAGACTTTCAGGATAGGATGTTATCATCCGAGGATCTCGGGAAGAAAATATTTCATCTCAAGACATCTCCTTGGTTTGACTCTAAAGGAGATAATGCTGAATGACGCTAATTGAGTTGTGCACCACTCAAATTACGGTCGGCTGTGAACAACTGATTCATGACCAACCTATGCATTGAGGCAACATTATATGCCTCTAAAGGCCTTGGCTCTTGGCTTGACGCCTATTGACTCTTGGCATGTAGGTCTTGGTCAGGCTCAATGCCTAAGGAGCTCAGGCTATGTCTGTAGAGTTGGTCCATTCCATAAGTCGACTTACCGACTTGTTATATTTTTCCCCAATAGTAAGCCCCCTACTCCTTGTGGCAACCTGTGGAAGTCGAGGAGTAGATCGGAATTGGGTTAGATTGTATTTGGACCAAGCTTATGATAGAGCATTTATCGCTTGTACGGTGGCCAGCACGAATATTGGGACATGTTACCTTGTTCTAACACATGTCAGTTCACTTCCCGAGGTCGCACCAGTTGTATGGCTGTCATTTCGATAGCGAAACAAATAGGAGGGTGACGTGTGACAAGGCATTTGATGGTGGACCCAAACGGTGCATGGTCTAGTGCCACATGTCGGGCCAGGGCATCTGAGGAGACACCGATTCGGCTTCCCATTTAATGTTGGAGACACGTGGCATAGCTATATAAAGGGCACCCTAGCGTCTTCCTTTTCACTTTCGTGCCTATTTCTTCTTGGTCTCATTCTCTCTGCCCTCTTTGTTTTCTCTACATTCTCTAGCAATTCCACAAAACTTCGGTGAACTCCTCCCTTTCTTTTTTTAATTTTAAGAATGTCAGGCTCCGTAAGCCCTCAGGAGGGAGTTTACAGCGGCAAAGGTGAAGCGAGCAGCTTCCGGGCTGCCTCGGAATCACCTTCGTTGCTACCAGCGATAGAGAATACGACAGAGGTGGATTCCTTACTCCGTCATTCACAGAGGGTACTGGACTCTCCGGCATAAAGGCCGGCAGTGTCTGCTAAGTCGTCGAGTCTCTCTACAGGAGACGAACATGGAAGGTTTCTCTAGTTGACCCGACCCTCCGGCCGAGGATGAGATTGAGGAAGTCGAGGTAGAGGAAGTGTTCAGGGGGCCGGTGTTCTCTATTCTGACTGAGGATGACTTATTTCAGATCTGAATTGGGTATCATATCTCTGAGTCGGTTGTCCTTCGTCTCCCTTTGTGGGGCGAGTTGCCTAACCAACCACCACCTGGGTCGGTTGCCATATTTCAGGTTGCACTGTAGTGCGACCTTCGCTTACCTCTTCAAGGGATCGCTCGACGTCTCATGGGCAGCCTCGGTATGGTCCTGGGGTAAGTTACCCCGAACAGGTGGAGGGACTTGTTCGGTTGTAAAGTTCTATGGGCCGAGATGGGTTAGCTTGAGCCAACTGTAGATGAGTTCCTCCATATGTACCATGTACGGGCGAACACCTAGCAGCCCAGCTGGCATTATTTTTACTCCTGGAAAAAAATAGGTGGGGCTCTAATTACCAATCCTCCTTCCTCAAATGAAAATTGGAGGGATCGGTGGTTCTAGGTCGGCAGTTGCTGGGAGGCGGGAGAGCCAGGGCCTTTCGTGCCCTTAGTTCCCCGAGCTTTCTCTCATCCAGGTGACTTGCCATTACTCTATTATTGTTTTTCTTGGTTGAATCTATTTTACTCTTCCTCCCGATCGTTCTGATCTTTTTAGTTGTCCCCAAGTGTCCGTCGAAGCTTCAACCAGGCTCGGTAGCTCAAATCAAGGACCTACGAGCTCTAAGTCCAGAGAAGAGGTCTTGGAAAAGGCTTCTTCAGCCAGACCGCCTTCTTCAGTCGGTCTTAGATACAGCTCTGACAAGTATGTCTCATTACCGAGGATTTGAACTTAGAGAAATTTCTCTCTTTTTTTTGCTGACGCTCGTCGTATCTTGTCGCTGATGTAAGGATGTCTTCAACTCGCCCGCCCTTCGCCCTCCCTCCAAGGTGAAAGCCCCTCCTAGGGCTTCAAAGATGCAGAAGACCTCCTCCATGAGCAAGGGGAAGGTTACCCCTTCTATCTCGCCGTCATAGAGGTTGTAGATGAGGGCACGGAGATGGAAAAGGCGTTTCCTCCCGAGCCTCGGGAGGTTTCGGAGCTAGGACCTGTTGTAGAACCAGTTCCCTCAAGGAGGGAGATGGAGGAGACTCCGAGAAGGGAGGCAGCTGAGGAAGGGATCGACCCTAGTAGGTCATGAGTCTTTGGCATTTGGGGCCAAGGGCCAAGGGCAAGCTCCTCTGGTGGCTGCCGAGGAATTGTTGCGAATCTTTGGCATTTATCACAGCTTTGGACGAGCTTCCGGGCATCTTCCTTGATGGTTGGGTAGTAGTAACCTTGCCAAACAACTTTGTGAGACAAGGATCGTCCTCTAGAGTGATTGCCATAGATACCTTCATGAATTTCTCACATGACATAGTTGGCCTTGCTTGGTCGTAAACATCGCAGGAGTGGTGTGAAGAATCCTTTCTTATAGGATTCTGTTAAGCATAGTGTATCGGGCAGCTCGGATCTTCAGTCTTCAGGCCTCGGCTCTATCCTCAAGCAACTCACCGGTCTCAAGGTACCATTGATAGGATCAACCCAAGTAGGTCATGAGTCAATGGGGAGCATGGCTGCAGAGTCAGTCTCATCTTGGTAACATACTTGACTGGGACGGACCTAGGGATTTCATCTTCATCGACCGAGGCGAGCTTTGCCAAAAGGTCAGTTTTGGCATTCTAAGCCCACGGGATTCGGACGATGGTACAGTTTTGAAAGTCGCTGATCAACTCTCTTGCCTTTTGTAGGTAGGCTTTTAGTTTCTCTTTCCTAGTCTAGTGGATATCAACTATCTGCTTGATAACTAGTTGAGAATCGTTGTACACATCGAGATGAGTGACTCCCAGACTGGCTGCCAAATGAAGTCCTAGGAGTAGAGCTTCGTATTCTACTGTATTGTTGGAGGCTTGAAATTAAGTCTTAAGGTATACTGCATATGTGTGTGATCAGGAGTTTCCAGGACAACCCTTACCTCACTTGCCTCAGAGTTGGAAGAGCCATTAATGTATAGCTTCCAAAGGGGTTGGGCAGGAGTGGTCTGTTCTTAATTTTACTGGTCAATTGACCTCTCTAACTCGGTTGAAGTTAGCTCGGATTGCTACATGACTTCAATGATGAAGTCGGCCACTGCCTGACCTTTGATCACAACTTTGGGCTTATAATGGATGTTAAACTCACGCAGCTCGATTGTCCATTTTGTGAGTCGTCCTGAAGCTTCTAGGTTTTGGAGTATCTGTCGCAGCAGTTAGTCGGTCATAACGATAATTGAATGAGACTGGAAGTAGGGCCACAGGCATTAGGATGAGACAACCAACGCTAGGGCCACTTTTTTCAGGGTCAGATACCTCGTCTCTATCAAGATGAGAGCTTTGTTGATGTAATAAACTAGAAACTGCTTTCCCTCGTACTTACAGATTAATGTCGAGCTTATGGCAGCATCAGAAATTGCTAAGTATATCACCAGTGTTTTGCCTGGCTCGTGCTTGGATAGTAAGGGCCGGACCCCAAGTATTCTTTAAGCTTCTGGAAGGCTATTTCACATTCTTCAGTCTAATTGGCTATCTGCCGACCCTTCAATTGTTTAAAGAAGGGAAGGCATCTATCTGTGGCTTAGGACACGAAGCAGTTGAGTGTTGTAACCCTTTCAGTCAGCCTCTGGATGTCTTTAATCATCTTAGGCGATTCCATGTCGAACAAGGCTTTAATCTTCTTAAGATTTACCTCGATCCCTCTCTGACTGACCAGGAAACCGAGGAACTTGCCCGAGCTTACCCTAAAGGTGCATTTGCTCATATTTAATTTCATCTGGTATTGTCAAAGGATGAGAAACATTTCCTTGAGATCAACTACGTGATCTGTTGCTCGGATGCTCTTAATGAGCATATCGTCGATATACACTTCCATTATCAGCCCTATTTAGCGGGAAAACATCTTGTTAACCAACCTTTGGAAGGTCGCGCCTTCATTCTTCAACCTAAATGACATCACTCAGTAACAATAAAGGCCTTTGTCGGTGACAATGGTGGTTTTTGATTTATCACTCGAATGCATTATAATTTGGTTATAGCCTGAATAGGCATCCATAAAACTAAATAACTCGTGCCCCGCGGTGTTGTTGACCAACTAGTCAATCCTAGGAAGAGGGAAACTGTCTTTTATCTTTTGGACAGGCTTTGTTTAGGTCGGTGTAGTCCGCGCAGACCCGCCACTTCCCGTTAGCTTTTTTGACAAGGACAATGTTGGCTATCCAATTGGGATAGTACACCTCCTCGAAAAACTTGGCCTTTAGAAGTTTTCTCACTTCTTCCTCTATTATAACATATCTTTAAGGGGTGAGAGCACGCCTCTTCTGTTCGACCGGCTTGTAGGTTAGATCGATATTGAGGCGATGAGTGATTACTAATGAGTCGATGCCGGGCATATCTTCGTGAGACCATGCGAAAATATCAGAGTATCGTCGCAGCAGAGCGATGAATTTGTCCTTTAATAGAGATGTCAAAGATGACCCTATTTATACTATCTTGGATGTGTCAGATTCATCAAGTGGCACCTGAATGAGCTCTTTGATCGGCTGACCACGCTAGGGAGAATCGTTGCGAGGGTCCAGGGACTCGATCGTTGCTACTTCGGATGGAGCTTTCAGGGCTGTAGTGTAACACCGTCAAGCATCATGCTAATCACCGTTGACGATCTCGACCCCTGATTCAGTCAAAAACTTCATAGAGAGATGGTATGTCGGGACTATGGCTCGGAGATAGCATAGTAAGGCTCGGCCGAGAATAGCGTTATAGACTAAGGATTAGTCGACTATGAGGAAGTCGACTATGATCATTGGTTGATTTGATGTGTCCCCCGCAATGAGGGGGAGCTAGATGGTTCCCTCTAGGAGGACTTGTCTGCCTGAGAAGCTGATCAAAGGGGTTCTCACAGACCATAATGCGGACCGTTCGATACCCATCTTTTCGAAAGCCTGAGTGAATAACATGTCTGCAGATGACCCCATGTCAACGAGGACACTGAAGAATCTGCAATTTGCTATGATGATAATGATGAGCAAATCATCATCGTGCAGATGGTGGATACCTCGAGCATCTTCCTCGGTGAACGTTACATTATATTTTTCCCAGCTTCCTCTCCTTTGAGGGTCAATCTAGAATCATAATCTCGCACTCAGGCCGACTAATGATCCTCACATGATTTTTTCGAGCATTATTTGAGTCGCCTCTGCCCTGATGACAACCGACAATGGTTCAGATTTCTTTTGTGGGTCGGTTATCACCGCATTCTTCAACAGTCACAATCTTAGTTTCTCGGTCCATGTGCTTGCCTAGATGGCCTTCTCATATGAGCCTCTCGATTTGCTGCTTTAGGTTGGAGCAGTCGCTCGTATTATGTCCATGGTCGTGATGGAAATGACAATACTTGTCTCTGTTTTGCCGGTCAGGATTGCCACACAGTTTGTTCGGCCAGTTGACGAAGTTCTCGCCCTTTATTTCCATTAGGATTTGCTCTTGAGATTTGTTGAGCGGAGTGTAGTTTGTGAACTTGTTATTAGGTCGTTTGGTCAACCTGCACTCATCTCGTGGCCTATCATCTTTCTGCTTTTTATTGGCATTGGCCGAGTCAGCCTCCTTTTTCGTCGACTACTTTGTTGAGGCATTTTTGTTCTGAGCTGCTTCTCGCAAGATGCGGGTCTCCTCGACATTAGCGTATTTCTCTACTCAGGCCATGAACTCAACCAGGGTAGATGATGGATTTTTATCTAGGGATAAGAGAAATGGTTTGTCTCTTACCCCTTGAATGATGGAGTTGAGAGATGTTTCATCTGAGTGCTTTCGAACTTGTAGGGCTTCAAGATTGAAATGCTTGATGTAGTCCTTAAGGAGCTCTTCTTCTTTCTGGACTATGTTATTTAGAGGCACTGATGCCTTCAGCCTTTTCTTACCCCCAAAGAAGTTCGCGACAAAGGAACCACTGAGCTCGGTGAACAAGCTGATGGACCTTGGCCTCAGTTGCTTGAACCAAAGTTGAGCAACGTCGGGTAGAGTAAGCGAGAAGGCTTGACACATTATTGCATTTGAAGCATCATGCAATTCCATATAAGTACGGAAGGACTTTATGTGCTCTATTGGATTAGCCTTTCCGATGTAGGGCACTATCTGAGGAAGGTGAAACTGATCTGGTAGCCGAGCTTGCATGATATCGGCCAAGAATGGAGATTTTATCTCCTCTAATCCTAATGGATTAACTAGACGACTCTGCTTCAGGTCCAATTTGCTTCTGCAGATTTTGGATCTGAGTTTTCCATGGTTCTTCACTATCGGTTGTTCCTTCGGTTGGTAGTCAACTGTGCCTCCTCTGATCTATTTCATGTCGTAGATCGGAAGAAGGTAGAGGGGTCGTTCCCGAGACATGTGTCGGCTCCAACTTGGTTGAATCTTGATGCAAGGTCAGCTGAGGAGCAGTTTGTGGGGCGGATGGCTGAGGATTGGTAAATTATTGAACACCGCTCGACCGTCCCTCCCTTTTGTCGGGTTCTTGCATTCGCTAAGGCTACATTTGTTCTAGTATTTCCCTCATATAGTCCATATTGTCTCTAATATCTCCAACCTCTCTTTCCAATGTATCCCGTCGCCCGTTTCCTCCTCTGTTCTGTTGGGCGCACCTAGTCGAGCCAGAGGTCGCCTGACGGGTTGGCATTCCCTGGTGGCTACCTTGCTACTCTGGTTGATTGGGGGCACGATCTATCGCAGGCAGGGCTGCGAATGGATCCTCCTCAGGAGGGGTCTGGGCTTTCTTTTTTCCTCTAGCCATGGTAAGTGCTTCTAATAGAGCGGAAAATAACTTATAATGTCGGTACCCACGGACGGTGCCAGACTATTGATGTTGTTTTCTGCTCGCCCCCTTTTCGCTACTCGGACACCTGCACAGGAAGAGGATAAAGGAGACCCTAACTTATTCAGGGGACCCTCCGATGCTAAAGTCAAGCCTGGAATCTGGGTCTAAGAGTATGATAATGGCCTAGGGTGAGATTGTGTGAGTACATTTCACCATTAGGCATTTCTTACTTATAGAGGAGGTGCAATCTCGTGGATTTGGGATAGTTATCTGATTTACAGGAGATTTGAATTCCTTATCCAAGCCGATCTCGAGATCTTTGATCTCCTAGACTTTCGGGATCGAATGTTATCATTCAAAGATGTCAGGAAGAAAATATTTCATCTCAAGACGTCTCCTTAGTTCGGCTCTAAAGGAGATAATGTCGAATGACACTGATTGAGTTGTGCACCGCTCAAATTACGGTCAGCTGTGAACGACCAATTCATGACAGACCTATGCATTGAGTCGGCATTATATCCCTCCGAAGGCCTTAACTCTTGGCTCGACACCTATTGGCTCTTGGCATGTAGGCCTTGGTCAGGCTCAAGGCCTAAGGAGCCCGGGCAATGTCTGTAGAGTTGGTCCATTCCATAAGCCGACTTACCGACTTGTCATATTTTTTCCCAACACATTTTCATTAGAAAAGAAAACAGGGATGAAAGAAAAGCACAAATATAAGCTTGATCCAAAACTTCAATGGTCTTCAAAAAAATTTCAACATTAAATTTTCAAGTCATACTATTTCCTATCGTGTGGTCTGTTTGAGCTTTGGACATGGAACATTTTAGGTTGAAGAACTAACATTATCTGGTAAAATGGATAGAAGGAGCTGATAAAATAAATAAATCAAGGTGGAACTTACAAAGTTTACTAAGCAAACAACTGAGTTACTCAGTACGCAATCCACTCGGGGTCCAGTTTTTGAGGGAGTACCTACAAGACAAGCATAGCTTCGGTGGATCTGGTCTGATGGATTCCTACACTACAGGAAATTTCCCTTTTATCGACAACAAAATTTGTCAGTATTTCATCTTTTTCGTTGGTAATTATTATTACCGATGAAATATGTCATCAGAAATATCGTTGCGATAAGATCGTGGCTAATAGCTTTTCCCAACGAAATATTACTTTGTTGGCAATGGTAAAATAAATACCGACAAAAAAATTCATTGGCAAAACATGTCAATTTTGGTAGGAGAAAACAATTATTTCGTCAGTAAACACAGCTTATGCCGACGAAATATTTTATCGGTAAAACTGTGCATTAAACTTTTACCTATGAAATATTTTATCGGTACAAACTTTTACCTACGAAATATTTCGTAGGTAAAAACTATGGATTAAACTTTTACCTACATATTTTGTAAGTAAAAGTTTAATCCACAGTTTTTACCTATGAAATATTTCATTGGTATAAACTGTGGATTAAACTTTTACCTGCGAAATATTTTATCGGTATAAACTTTTACCTACGAAATATATCATTGGTATAAACTGTAGATTAAACTTTTAGCTGCCAAATATTTCATCAGTATAAACTTTTACCTACGAAATATATTCGTCAGCATAAGACGACTATTACTGATGAATTATTTCGTCAATATATCTCATATATAGATCATTGGTATTAATTTTTACCTATGAAATATTTCATCGGTATACATTTTTGACTTATTGTTACCAACGAAATATTTCATCGGTAATAGTCTCCCTTTTTTTTTCAAAATTCAGGAAAAAATTCCTGATATACACCTGCTACAATACATTTTCATCATATTCACATCCACATCCACTTAAACACAAACAATATCCATCCAAACAAACCACATCTATCCATACATAAACAATCTTATCCACATCACATTCATCTACGCATAAATACATATAAGTTTAACATTCGTATATAAAATAAATCATAAATAAAATTTTTAAAAATCACGAAGATGATAGGACATTAGATGAAGGCGGAGGTGGTGGGGCATCGATGGCTAAACATGCAATGAGAGCCTAAAACATCTCATGCATCCGTCGTTCATGCTTCACTCGCATCTACTCGATCCTCCTCTCCTAGTCCTCCCGTCGCCTCTCATCCTCCTCCCTCTGATCTCATCGACGACGAGTCGTAGTTGTTGAACCTCTCTCTCTGCCATATCATCTCGGCGTAGGGTGCTCTCGCCAACGATAGATCAGCTGGAGGCAGGTCTAGCACATGCCATGAGCTTGACATCATGGCCAAGCCCACACACATATCCATAATGAATGTCAAGCACCTCGATCAGAATATTTGGCTCACTCCACTGACTACCATTGGGAGTGAGCTGACTGTGCATGGTGTCTATCACCGTATATAATGAAAACATATGAATTTTCATAACGAATGACCTTATTATAATTCAATGCAATTAAATTTTACAATGCGTGCATTTTTATCCAATTCTTGCTGGCTCTAGGATGAATCTAAGATCCTGTCGCTTGCCGACAGTAAGTCCCTCTATAGAGGTCTATTGGTCTAGGCTCCTGGCTGGTGACGGAATCTCGCTGTGCAATTGAAAGGACAATAGAGTTAATATAAATGACTTTGAATATATTAACTTAATAATCACTAGAAATTTCTTACCATTTAGTGACGATGTCATACAAATGACTTTGAATCAGCTACGTGGTTCACTTTAACTTTTCCCTATTCGCAGAATTATTCTGCTCCTCTTCTGAACACATTATTCATAATACATTGTTATTAATTACGAATTTAATTCTTACCTTAAGATAACATAAATATGTAAATATTACTAAAAAGCCTCAGACAAAAATCTCTCACAGAGTGTCCACCAGTCATATGTAGTCACCAAATGCAAACAGTATGACCTCCTCGTGGGTCTTGCATTGCTTGTACCTCTAGTGTAACTCCCCGCGGTACTCCTTGAACCGCTTTCTGAACAAGTTGTTGACGGCATGGGAAATATAATGAACACTCAAATCTAAGACAAATTTATCATGTAGTTTCGTAAATAATTGATTAAGAAAATAACTTAACCGTAAATGAACTTTCATAAAAAAAAATTAATTTACTAAAATTTATCTAAATGTACGAACGGATGAGCTGCCGCACATCATCTGTCACATCTACCCAATAGGGGATGGTGGTGGGGATCAGAGATCGGCATAAGACACCGACCTCCAACGTAAAAAATTTGGCATTGTCCCCAACAAGTCTAAGGCAGCCCTGTAGGAACTCTACCATCACTCTACCTCACCCGTAAGCTACTCTAAAACTAACCTACGCATGGGTCCACGCCCTCATCGGCTAGTCGACGATACTATTGCAAAAGAAATATGTAAGTCTAAACATAAACAAAAGTCACTAAAAGAAATATATGTCTACACTTACATGCAGTGCCTGGTGTATACTCAACAGAGGGCTCAAACGCCTATGATGTAGCATGCAGCGTCAATACTGTCTCCTCTGCATCACAAGTGGAAGGGGTAAATCCAGTGTGCGAACAACGTGATCTCCCACCTGGTGCCATGACTGAATATGTGTAAAGTATGAACTTATAAATTTAAACAATGTCAATACAAGTATATGAACATCAATATAATAAACACATTAAAATTTATAGTGCAAGTGGAATATACTAAAATATTATATAAGTAGTGTTGATGGTAGAATGAATTTGTGCTTATGCTTAGAGTGATGATTAAAAATGATTAGACCATTATATTATAATGCAAGCAAAATATAATAAAACTATAAACATTCTAGTAAAATTTGAAAATTCCATTACACATTGTCATTTTATATTAAATACATGTATTTCATTAAAATACGAAACAACTTCGGGTCAACTATCTGAAGTACTCCCTGCATAAGTTATTGTACACTACTGAAGTATATATCAAGTTGTATGAAGCACTCAACATTGTTACAGCCAACATGCCAATCACAATAGAAGAAATCTGGTCTCTTGGGACTCTATCCAGATGTGCAAGTGACAAAACTGCATCTTCCATACGAAGTTTCTCACAGTTATATTCCTCCCTACACTCATTGACCAGACCGGGTATCTCTTTGACCATAGTAAAAGAAGATAGGGTCAAAAAAGTCCATCCACAACAGCTGATGAAGTATGCTGCATACTTCCACTGTGCTCCGGTTTGAGGAGGCATGATCAGAAATTGACTGAACTACAAATGTGGATTATAAACAAGTCAATTAAAGGAATAAATCATGACTTGTAAAACATGTATGCATTTAATAATCAAATTATTCAAATTAAAAAATGACATTTAATAATCATGTGTACATTTAATAATCGTCATCTGTATTACTATCGCTTAGGTCTATTTCTTCTTCACCATCATTATCGCTGATTAGTATTTTCTCTTCATCATTTGCAACATCGTCATCAGTGAAACCGCTATCATCTCTAACAATGTCATGTATTAGCGAGGCATCAACATGATTAGGTGGCACATCATCTCCATCCAATTACACCACATCAATATCAAAATTTGGATTAGTCCCTCTATCCCTAGATGACATGTCTTCTTGATATGCTTGTTTAACCCTAGACATTTCATTTCCCTCATCCTTGCTATCTTTAACGTTTGGTTCTGGAATGTCAAATATGTTCCTGAGCTTTATTTTCCACACCACGTGTCAAGAGCTGCCTGACTTGGTGTCAGCGAGGTAAAATACTTATTTGGCTTGGTTGGTGAGGACAAATGGGTCGTCTTTAAACCACTTTCGAGATAAATTTACTCTCGTAAAGTAGTCGTCAATCTGTATTCTCAACTTTTTATTTCTAATGTCCCACCAGTCACATTTAAATATGTATACCCACTTTCTCATACAATAACTCAGCTCAATAATATACATTAAAATGCCATAAAAGTCAATTTCTACCTCCTCATGCATTCCTTTCATAACCACCCCACTATTTTATGTGGTCTTATACTTCTCATGCTCTTCGGTGTAGAACCGAATCTTGTTTACAATACAACCTGTATATTTAGATACACGTCTATCAAGGCCACATGCCAGTGAGTAGAGTGCCTCAGACACATCCGCAGAGTTGCTAGCATGCAACGTCTTCATCTATTATTATGTGTTTCGATAAAGAAACAAATGCATTTTGATTTGGGAGAATTGTCTTATTCAAACATAACAGAGAGAGTACTATGGACATTTATCACATTTTATTAATACTGAGTTCATTTACATCCTCTTTACATCCCTTGATTCTAAGATAAATCATTTAGAAGTAAAGGATTTGTTGTAACACCCTGAAAATCGGGGGTCGTGTATAAACTCAACTCCCGAGTTCCAGACCGTCACTTATGCAACAAAAATGGTTATGATTCAATGTTGTCTGATTTAAAGCATTCACATGAGTAAAAGTATACCAAAACTGCAATTCATACTTCAGATCCAGTGATAAAAGCAAGCGGAAGACTAAACAATGTATATATATTACTGTATGGAAAAACAAAGTAATCTCATCTGTCTCCAAAGTATGACTACAACTCTGAGTCTCATATACATGTAAATAAACAAAAGAATAAGTTCAAAATAGTCCCACTGAAGTCCCCCTCGATCCAGGTCACCTACGGGAAGCCGTCGTGATACTGCATATACGAGAACTCATCCTGGTCCTCGTCAATCTCCGGCTCCACCTCCTGGATCTCGTCCTCACCTGCAGCTACAACAGGGTCTGGTGGGTGTTGCAAACACCATCCCGTAACGTGGGAATGAGTGATCAACTCAGTGGAATCATAGAGCAAAGATTAGCATGTTCACAATTCAATCACGCGATAATAGTAAAGCAGTAAATCAGACAATCCTAATACTGTTGTTTAATGCAAGATGATATGACGTGATGTATGCCCTCACCGACGATCACCCTCATGCGGCAACATCTTACGACCGCGGCATGCCACACTCCCTAGAGTGCTCCACATCTTCCAGGCACATGCAATGCTATGGTGATATGATTACCAAGTTGTTATTAGTCCATTCAAACAGCAAGATTGAGAAACTAAGGTACTTCCCTTGTATCAATCCCAACACGGATCCTGTCTAGGGTCGTCACTCCTAGTAATCTCATACGATGTACATTTCGTAGGTCACTGCAAGGGCTGCCAGGGTTGTTGCTCGCACTCGTTGCACCGCTCCCCCATCACCTTATCAATACAGGCCTACTGTACTCTACTGCACGGAAGGGTCGTCGCCTCCCGTGGACTCAGAATACGCTCGCGGTCACTACAAAGGGCTCGTCGCCTGATCAGTGTAGGCCGACAGCTAGAATATAGTGTCCCATACCACCATAATCTGCTCACGAGTTTAGGTGCTCACTGGTCACTACGAGGAGGTTTGTGGCCCCAGCGTAGGCCGACAGCTCGACCACGGTGTCCCATACCACCATGCCCGGCTCATGAGTCTTCGTGGATCAAGGTACCACGGTTAATAGGGTTTACAATGGTAAGTTCAGTACCCTAGGTTCAAGCAGTTATGATACATACAAGGTGAACAAACATCGGCCAGTCGGGTTACTTGACGAGCTCGACTAGCGCGATCGCATCTCGAATTGAACGACATGAAGTGCGTAAAACACTTCGCGTGGCCTAACCACTGCCGCCAACTCTCAACACGAATCACATTCATCGACGCGTCGTTCGTGGCTATGACCAGTCAGCCACGAATTCGTTCGGTTACCGACTGCCTGGACTAAGTCAAGTCCCACACATCTATTGAATTACATTAACGCTATATACCAGGGTATTGGAATTGAAACACATCATGTAAGCATGTTAGCACACGTTATAACATTCAACTTAGGCAAATCTTCAAGGCATGCTTTCCATGCATATTCAACTTAGGCAATTCTTTAAGGCATCATTTCTATGCATGTGATGCAATCATGCATAAGGTCAACATATAGGAAATCATTTAGGTCAGCATATTAATCATGAAATCAATCTCAATCTACTACATAACATCATTCAATGCAATACATACTAATACAAGCATTTATACAAACACATACACTACACACTTAAGTCCACATATAGTATGTCGACCCAAAGTGCGTAACTTGGCGAATCTCTTCACCAAACTGATTATGCAAGCATTCCTAACTCTCTAATGCGGCGACAAATCATGTCAATCACGTCAGCAAATTATGCATGGAGACCGTACTTCCTACAAATGACTAAAATGCCCTAAATCTCATATTCTTCGTTAATTTGCGAAACAGGAAACGGAGAGCATGTTGTACATGTCAAACGGCGATGCCGTCGATAATCTACTATTAAACGACATTGAAAGCGTTGTAAACCGACAATCAAAGCGTCTAAAATCCTCACCTAGTCTCTTACGGTCGCGGGATTTTGAACGGAGCGTGTACGCTTCGTCTACGACAGTAGGAGAACCTGATTCATGGATTACGTTAGCTAACATGTTCAGAATCTACATAAACCCTAAATCAGCAAGTTTTTGGGGTTTTTCTATACCTGAAAAAGTGGAAAAATCACCAGCCAGGTGATTGGAATGAAGTGTTGAAGCAGCACTGTCAGGGGCTCGGATGCGGGAAAAATCTCCTCTTCCCTTTCTCTCAAACTCTCTCTCTCTTTTCTAGGGTTTGTGAAATTCGTATGCAAGGAAGGAATGAGGGTTTCAACCCCTTTTATAAGCTTGGAAACGCCGAAAATAGGCTCCGGGACGAAGTTTACTTATTGCCTATCCATTTCGGGGCTGTTTCGGTCCAAAAACTGATTTCTGGTGGTCCCCTGGTCGATTGCGATCAGACTTAAGCTCATGGGTACCAGATGTACCTCGTATTAAGTTTTCAGTCTGGCAGGGTTCGCAGATCGCACATGGCGGACCAGTTTCAGTTCAGCGGTCACCGCACATAGATCAGGGCTGAAAGTCCCATGATAATAAATAGATATTTTTCCTGATCCGAGGGTGTAATCTGGATGAATTCTGACGGTCAGAACGCTTAATACTGACGCGTCAAGTCGTGTGCCAGATTTGAATTTGAAATTCCCAATTCGTCCCTATTCGCGGTCGCTTCAGTCCGGGTTCAACGAAATACTCTGTGATTATCAGTTTGACTTGATTTTTGAGATGATTGTCAAGTCCAGCTGGGCGGTTCTAACGGTCTAAGATAGGAGGTATCGGACCTTCGACGCGCGGTCTAAATCCAATACAAAAGTTCAATATGGTCCAGAGGACAAACCTGCTTAGAGTTTGATCTAAGGTTATAGAGTATTGTAGAGTTGTCTATTTTACTCGATTTGGGTCTTGTAGAACGTATTTAAAGTGATCAGGGACTATTTCCCAGCTACTCTAGCGTTGCGCTAGCTAACTTACGTTTAATTTCCATGGAAATTATTTATACGCGATTTCGGGTCAAATCGGTACTCGATTCCAAGTACGGATTTTTCACGGGCGTTACAATCTACCCCCCTTAACAAATAATTTCGTCCTCGAAATTTGTACCTGTTCGTACTCCTCGAGAAGCTGTGGGTAGTTCTTTCTGATCTCGGCTTCGGTCTCCCAAGTAGCCTCCTCCTCAGAGTGATGCGTCCATAGTACCTTCACAAGGGGAATCACCTTGCTACGCAGTACCTGCTCCTTCCGGTCTAAGATGCGTGTCGATCGCAGGATATAAGTAACATCCTCTCCTAACTGCACCTGCTCCCATCTGATGATATGGGAAGGATCAGCAACGTACTTCTTCAACATAGAAACATGAAATACGTTGTGGACGCTCGCGAGGGGCGTGGGTAAAGCCAATCGGTAAGCCACTGCTCCCACACGATCGAGGATCTGAAATGGACCAATGAATCGTGGTGCCAGCTTCCCCTTCTTCCCGAACCGAAGGACTCCCTTCATAGGGGAAACCCGCAAAAACACATGATCCCTGACTGTGAACTCTAGTGGCTGTCGTCTCGTATCGGCGTAGCTCTTCTGTCTGCTCTGCGCTGTAAGAAGTCGACGTCGAATAATATCAATCTTCTCTGACGTCGCCTGCACCAACTCTGGGTCAATCAAGCTGCGCTCACCGACCTCTAACCAACAATGCGGTGCGCGACAAGGTCGCCCATACAGCGCCTCATAAGGTGCCATGCCGATACTCGTCTGGAAGCTATTGTTGTACGCAAACTCCGCATATGCAAGACAGTCATCCCAACTGTCCTTGAAGTCCAATGCGCAAGCCCGCAACATGTCCTCCAGGATCTGGTTCACTCGCTCCGTCTGTCCGTCCGTCTGTGGGTGGAAGGCAGTACTGAACTTCAACTTCACACCCATAGCCTCCTGAATGCGAGTCCAGAAAATAGAAGTGAACCGCGTGTCTCTGTCCGACACGATCTCCAACGGAACTCCATGCAGACGCACAATCTCTCGGATATACAATCTAGCCAGCTCGTCTGCAGAGTTCGTAACTCTGATCGGTAGGAAGTGCACCGACTTCGTCAATCGGTCGACGATCACCCAAATGGAATCATGCCCCTTCCTCGTCTTCGGCAACCCAGAAATGAAGTCCATGGAAATGAAATCCCACTTCCACTCTGCAATCGGCATAGGCTGCAAAAGTCCAGGTGGTCGGCGATGTTCTGCCTTCACCTGCTGACAAGTGAGACAACGGGACACGAACTCAGCTATGTGGGTCTTCATACCTTCCCACCAATACGTCCTCTTCACGTCACGATATATCTTCGTGCTGCCTGGATGCATCGCGAGTCTAGTAGAATGCGCAGCCTCGAGAATCTCTCGTCCCAAGTCAGGGACATCTGGGACGCATAGGCGGCCACGGTAACGTAAGCCCCCATCCATACCAACTCGCCAGTCGGCGTCAGCATCATCACTGGCCTGCTCTCGAAGCTCAGTAAGATGCGCGTCGTCCCTCTGCGCCTCGATGACACGGTCATCGATCTGGGATCGCACCTGTACGTGTGCGATGAACTCAAATGGCTCCTCTACGGTGAGTTTCTGCTCAAAGTCTCGCAAAAACTCAACCATATCCCACTCGGCAACCATCAGCGGAGCTGCAAACTCTATCGCCTTCTTGCGGCTCAACGCATCAGCCACAAGGTTCGCCTGCCCAGGATGGTAAGAGACTTCAAACTTGAAGTCCTTCAGCGTCTCCATCCATCGCCGCTGCCTCATATTCAAGTCTCGCTGCGTGAATATGTACTTGAGGCTCTTGTGGTCGCAAAAGAGCTCGAACTCCTCTCCGTAGAGGTAATGTCTCTAGAGTCTCAGTGCGAATATAACGGCTGCCAACTCCAGGTCGTGTGTAGGGTAATTCTCCTCGTGCTTCCTTAATTGTCTCGAGGCATACGAAATTACCCTGTCCCTCTGCATAAGGACACAACCCAAACCAACGCTAGACGCGTCAGTGTATATAGTGTATCTAACCCCCTGCTCTGGCAATACTAGCACAGGGGCGGACGTAAGTCTGTCCTTCAGCTCCTGAAAAGCTGACTCCGCCCTATCATTCCAGGCGAACTTCACGTCCTTCCGTGTCAACTGAGATAAGGGTCTCGCGATCTTCAAGAAATCCTGAATGAAGCGCCGATAGTAACCAGCGAGACCCAAGAAACTCCTCACCTTAGTGACAGAACCAGGCTGCTCCCAGTCCTGCACCGCAGCTACCTTAGACAGGTCAACTGCCATGCCGTCCTTGGACACCACGTGTCCCAGAAACTTCACCTCCTGCTTCCAGAAGTCGCACTTCTTGTACTGTGCGAACAACTGATGTCGTCTGAGCGTATCCAGGACCAAACGCAAATGCTCCTCATGCTCCTCTCGACTCCTAGAGTATACCAAAATGTCGTCGATGAAGATAACGACGAATCGATAGAGGAAAGGTCGAAAAACCCAGTTCATCAGATCCATGAACACGGCCGGTGCGTTCGTGAGACCGAACGACATCACGAGGAACTCGTAGTGACCAAAACTGGTCCTGAATGCTGTCTTCTGCACGTCCTCATCTCTGACGCGCAGCTGATGATATCCCGACTGAAGATCAATCTTCGAGAAGTACTGCGCTCCTCTCAACTGATCAAACAAGTCATCGATCCTGGGCAAAGGGTACTTGTTCTTCACCGTGAGCTGGTTCAGCTTGCGATAATCAATACACAATCGCAGCGAACCGTCCTTCTTCTTCACGAACAAGACCGGTGCTCCCCAAGGAGATACGCTAGGCCGTATAAAGCCAAGCTCTAGCAAACCATCAATCTGCGTCCTCAACTCCTCCATCTCACATGGTGTCATGCGATACGTCGGCAGTGAGACGGGTGTAGAACCAGGAACTAGATCGATAGTGAAATCGATCTCACGTCGGGGCGGCAAACCAGGGATCTTCCTGAACAGATCCCCGAACTCAGAAACAACTGGCGTCTGCTCAAGTACCTGGGCACCAGCGTCGCGCAAAAGAGTGGCGTAGCTAAGAATAGGGAAAGGAAGATTTACCCGCACTGGAAATGTGAAGGATGCACCCTCAGGCTCGTACGCTGTGACTATACGAGTCTCGCAGTCAATCTCGGCTCTCGCTGCAGTCAACCAATCCATGCCAAGAATGACGTCGAGATAAACGAGCGAGGGATCGACGACCAGATCAAGAGTCATCGTTCTGCCTCCCAGATCAACCAAACAACCCTCACACATCTGGGTGACATCCGAAAAATCTCCATGAGCTGCAAAGACTCGCACGCTATCCATAGTGATAGTCTGCAACCCAAGACGTCTGACCACGGCACGCGATATCAAAGAAATTGTGGAACCAGTGTCCACCATGATAAGAACGGGAGTACCTCCGATATGGCCCGTGACCTCGAAGGCTGAGTGCTGGAAAGTCGGCGTCGTAGCTGCCTCAGCGGTCAGTGCATGAACTCGAGCCTGCTGTGGCCGGTTCGGCCGCTGTGTCAAGGGCCGTGGAGGCTGTCGAATCTGCGATACCGTAGGTCTGAACGAAGGATGCGTAGGAGCTGACCGTATAGGCGGTGCTGATATCTCCTGTGGACGTACACGATCAATCTTCTGCAGCGGCGAGAACCCACTGTCCTGCATCCTGGAAAAGCAACTCTGCGATAAATGGCCCGTCCTCCCACAGTATGTGCATGATAACTCAGGGCGCCGAAACGGTCGTACAGGCGCCGTGGTCCTGGTAGGAGGATCAGTGCGAGGCCTCTTGCCCGCGAAGGGCCTATCTGGAAACTCCGGTCGCGGCCTGGAAGTAGTCGGGCCTCGAGATCGCGCAAGTCGATCCACGTCCTGCTCTGCCCGCATGGACATGTGAACCAACTCCGCATAGGAGGGGAAACTGACACAGCACATCTTCGACTGAATATCCGGTCGCAAGCCCTCCAAAAAGCGCCGTATGCGCATCTGCTCATCAGCTAGAATCATCAGGACGTACCTGCCCAACTCTGTGAACCGATGCTCATACTCGGTAACCGTCATCGCTGCCTGCCTGAGACGGAGAAACTCATTCTCCCTCTCGTGCCTGTAGGTCTGAGGATAATACTTCTCATGGAAGCGGAACTCGAATGCTGCCCATGTCCATACGAAATCTGCAGCAACAGTCCGCAATATACTATCCCACCACATACTGGCCTCTCTCTCAAACAGGAAGGTAGTCAGCTCTACCTGCTCAGTCTCGGTACAGTGCAACATGCGTAGAATCTTCGACACCCGGTCGAGCCAGAACTCTGCCTCCTCAGGTCTGTGAGAACCCAAAAAAGTAGGAGGCCGCAAGCGCTGAAATCGCTCCAGAAGGCCCCGTGTGTCGGCAGGATTCCCCGCAGGGAAAGCAGGCTGCGCAGGATGTGCTATGCCCTCATCCTGGGCGTAAGTATAGGCATCCTCAGCTGGATGCGCAGGTGGTGCAGGTGGAGTAGAGGTAGTCGCACCCCCACCCTGGGCTAAAGTCCCAACTATAGTGGTCAAAAGCTGCTGCTGCTGTAGCATCATAGCCATCATCTGCTCGAATCTATCAGGGGGTGGAGCAGGCTGTGGCGGATGAGGTGCGGAAGTAGATGCGCGCTGTGGCTCTCTAACTGATGGTGTAAATGGCGGTGGTCCATCTGTAGGACCAACAGCAGGCTGAGACGATCAAACAGTCCCACAGCAGGGTCCGGACGAGTACCAGACTGAGAGGGAGTCTGATCCATCTGCTCTGACAATGAAAGCCGAACCGCGCTCCTCGTAGTCTTAAGTGGCATTCCCTATATTCAAAATAGGGCGCAACCTTGTCAGTCCCAATTGCACAATTACACCACAATCATTCACTAAAGAGTCAAAGGCATTCCATGCATTTCAATTAATCAAAATTGTCACAATACAAGGGATATATCCTTACAAGCATCATGACTAGAATGACATGAAAATTAAAACAGTTAAGCAACAGCAACATAAGCAAAGCACTAGCCCTAATAGGCTTTACACACATAAAACAGGAAATGGCTAACTACGCATAACAACATCAAAGTCGCATCGCTAGTCAGAGTCTGGCGACGGAGGAGGAGCACCCTTATCCTGTAAGCAACACAGTATTGCCTTCAAGGTGCGAGTCACCTTGCCAAACTTCTTCTTTGTAACAGCCTTGGCATCAGCGACTTCCGCTCGAAGTTCTTGGACTTCCCTTCGCAAAGCGGTCTGGCTCTCCTCCATCCGAGCAATGCGATCGTCGATAGTAGCCTGCGCAGAAGGAGGAGGGCTCTCATCAGTATCCTGAGCCTCCTCTTCTGCTTCTTCCTGAACCTCTTCCTGAACCTCTGCTCTAGGTTCTTCTTCGCTTTGATCTTCCTCTTCATCAAAATCATCCCCACTATCCCTTTCAAGTTGATTTTCACGGTATTGCGACCCAATCTTCATCTTAATCATTGTCGACTCATCGATGGTGTGAATCGATACCGGCAATTCGGGTCCAAGTATATAGGCAAACTCAAGCGCAATCTTGCAAATGAGTCGGCCAAAGGGAAGGGATTCAGATGTTCTCCTCGACCTGGCTATGAGAACTATCTGCCGTAAGATGAAAGTGGCCATACATACGTTCTCTCCCTGGGCCACCAGAAATAAGAAATCGACCATAAGACGTGTACATTCAATGCGGTTCGTCGACCTAGGATAAACATTGAACGTGTAGATATGATGCAACAGGCGCAAATCCTCAGACATGTACGTCGCTTTGAGGCTATTATTAGGCTGCCATGGAACCAACTTACCGCACAGAAACCTGGTGCGGCGATCTCGTTCACGTCTAGTCCTCAAATTCTTCTCACTTGGATGTACATCACCTAGAGGCACGTTGAGAAGTCGCGCAACCAACCGGACGTCGATCGTAGCCATCCGATCTCTACCAAAAGGGATTTTGAACTGTAAGGGCTCCAAGGTAGGACTCTGGATGTTAGTATAGAAGGCACGAACGGTGCTCACATTAGCACGAGCGCGAGCTTCAAAGATCGGTCCCCAGTGCGCAGCTTCAATGCGTTCGAACAACAGATACTCGCCGAACAACCGCCCATCTACGTCCGCCTCAAATAACACTCTACGGTCAGTGTATTCACCATGAGGCATCTCTGATAGAATGGTTCGTCCAAGGTGTGCATGGGGATCCAAATCCCGCTTTGTACGGCACTCCAGGACTGCAGCTGGACCTGCGGCGGTGCTTGAACTTGCGGCACCACCCCGCGGTCTTCTCAATTGAGCAGGGCGGCTCGGCCTAGCCTCGTCTGTCGCAGTTTTCCTCTTACCCATCAAAGATATGATGGATGAGAGCGACAAAAGGCCCAAAATGGCTTCCACAAAAGCCATGGAAACGCCGAAAATGCGGAGAAATGGCTGCCCAATCTGAAAAAAGGAAATATAGGCGTCGTAGAGGGATGCTTCAAGCTTCCCAAGGCTGTACTTTCAGGGAAAAATACAAACAAAAAGATGGGATGGAGCACCTCACAATTTCAGCTATATTTGGGGGATTTTGGGGCTCCAAATGGGGAAATCTTCAAGGAAAGGGGCTGCCAACACCCAATAAATGATGGGTGGTGGTCGGTTTTGGCCAAGGAAGGGTTTAAGAGTGGTTTGGGTCGCCGGGGTTTGGAATGGGTTGCTGAAAATCGATTCTAGGCTATGTAAGGGGGCTGTTTGTGAAGGAGAGGTGGGTTTTGGGGGTTTTCGTGAAGTGGGAGGTAGCTAGGGGTGATGTGGAGGCTATTTAAGTGGGTGCGCCCGAAGGACAGCACCAACCGAGCTCGCCGGCCGGCGATGGCATCGCCGGTCAACTCGCAAGTTGACCGGTGGGACCCCATGGGTCTGGTCCCCCATGGTCCCAGGGTCCCAAAAAGTCAGGTCCCACCCCTTGGTTCATAGTATTTTGGTCTCTATGAGCCCAAACATGTGTTCGGGGCTTTCCGGGTCCACATCGCAATCCCGAATACCAAACCATATGATGCAGCATATGAATTTGGGGTAGAAGGAGCCAGTACAATGATCTAGCTCCTTAGTTGCTAAAGAAAGTGAATTTAGAATGGCCTTATGGCCATTTTTCATGAAATTTTACTATTCATTGTAAAATTTGGTGAATGTGCTAATTTGTGTTATTTTCACATTAGGTTTGATGCCTAACATGAAATGGATAAGAAAAACTTGAAGGTTGAAGTGTTTAGAGGAGGAATTTTGAGAATTTTTGGCAAAACGGGGTTTTTAAGCCCTGGCGATTGATTACTGGAGTCGTGGTCATCCCACGGCCCAAAGATTCACTTTTACGGTTTAAAACTGCTCATAGGACGTCTCCACCCGACTTCCTAAAGCTTAGAAGTGATTCGGGTTGCTTTACGCGACCCGAGATACGTTACAAACTCGATCTTGCGATCGATCCTTATAGACTTCGCCTATCAGCGAATCTGTGATCCTAGAAGTGTTTCTAGACCCTTCTCGCACCCACCTAAGTCAAAGGAAGCGACAGCGTACGTCGCAAGACCATAACCCAGGCCCAGTATACTCTCATTCATGCTCTGATACCAACTTGTAACACCCTGAAAATCGGGGGTCGTGTATAAACTCAACTCCCGAGTTTCAGACCGTCACTTATGCAACAAAAATGGTTATGATTCAATGTTGTCTGATTTAAAGCATTCACATGAGTAAAAGTATACCAAAACTGCAATTCATACTTTAGATCCAGTGATAAAAGCAAGCGGAAGACTAAACAATGTATATATATCACTGTATGGAAAAATAAAG
The DNA here is from genome assembly GCA_037074715.1 of Magnolia kwangsiensis. Taxonomy (NCBI): domain Eukaryota; kingdom Viridiplantae; phylum Streptophyta; class Magnoliopsida; order Magnoliales; family Magnoliaceae; genus Magnolia; species Magnolia kwangsiensis. The sequence goes on along the minus strand of CM073586.1, from coordinate 45,546,051 downwards.
TAATCTCATCTGTCTCCAAAGTATGACTACAACTCTGAGTCTCATATACATGTAAATAAATAAAAGAATAAGTTCAAAATAGTCCCACTGAAGTCCCCCTCGATCCAGGTCACCTACGGGAAGCCGTCGTGATACTGCATATACGAGAACTCATCCTGGTCCTCGTCAATCTCCGGCTCCACCTCCTGGATCTCGTCCTCACCTGCAGCTACAACAGGGTCTGGTGGGTGTTGCAAACACCATCCCGTAACGTGGGAATGAGTGATCAACTCAGTGGAATCATAGAGCAAAGATTAGCATGTTCACAATTCAATCACGCGATAATAGTAAAGCAGTAAATCAGACAATCCTAATACTGTTGTTTAATGCAAGATGATATGACGTGATGTATGCCCTCACCGACGATCACCCTCATGCGGCAACATCTTACGACCGCGGCATGCCACACTCCCTAGAGTGCTCCACATCTTCCAGGCACATGCAATGCTATGGTGATATGATTACCAAGTTGTTATTAGTCCATTCAAACAGCAAGATTGAGAAACTAAGGTACTTCCCTTGTATCAATCCCAACACGGATCCTGTCTAGGGTCGTCACTCCTAGTAATCTCATACGATGTACATTTCGTAGGTCACTGCAAGGGCTGCCAGGGTTGTTGCTCGCACTCGTTGCACCGCTCCCCCATCACCTTATCAATACAAGCCTACTGTACTCTACTGCACGGAAGGGTCGTCGCCTCCCGTGGACTCAGAATACGCTCGCGGTCACTACAAAGGGCTCGTCGCCTGATCAGTGTAGGCCGACAGCTAGAATATAGTGTCCCATACCACCATAATCTGCTCACGAGTTTAGGTGCTCACTGGTCACTACGAGGAGGTTTGTGGCCCCAGCGTAGGCCGACAGCTCGACCACGGTGTCCCATACCACCATGCCCGGCTCATGAGTCTTCGTGGATCAAGGTACCACGGTTAATAGGGTTTACAATGGTAAGTTCAGTACCCTAGGTTCAAGCAGTTATGATACATACAAGGTGAACAAACATCGGCCAGTCGGGTTACTTGACGAGCTCGACTAGCGCGATCGCATCTCGAATTGAACGACATGAAGTGCGTAAAACACTTCGCGTGGCCTAACCACTGCCGCCAACTCTCAACACGAATCACATTCATCGACGCGTCGTTCGTGGCTATGACCAGTCAGCCACGAATTCGTTCGGTTACCGACTGCCTGGACTAAGTCAAGTCCCACACATCTATTGAATTACATTAACGCTATATACCAGGGTATTGGAATTGAAACACATCATGTAAGCATGTTAGCACACGTTATAACATTCAACTTAGGCAAATCTTCAAGGCATGCTTTCCATGCATATTCAACTTAGGCAATTCTTTAAGGCATCATTTCTATGCATGTGATGCAATCATGCATAAGGTCAACATATAGGAAATCATTTAGGTCAGCATATTAATCATGAAATCAATCTCAATCTACTACATAACATCATTCAATGCAATACATACTAATACAAGCATTTATACAAACACATACACTACACACTTAAGTCCACATATAGTATGTCGACCCAAAGTGCGTAACTTGGCGAATCTCTTCACCAAAATGATTATGCAAGCATTCCTAACTCTCTAATGCGGCGACAAATCATGTCAATCACGTCAGCAAATTATGCATGGAGACCGTACTTCCTACAAATGACTAAAATGCCCTAAATCTCATATTCTTCGTTAATTTGCGAAACAGGAAACGGAGAGCATGTTGTACATGTCAAACGGCGATGCCGTCGATAATCTACTATTAAACGACATTGAAAGCGTTGTAAACCGACAATCAAAGCGTCTAAAATCCTCACCTAGTCTCTTACGGTCGCGGGATTTTGAACGGAGCGTGTACGCTTCGTCTACGACAGTAGGAGAACCTGATTCATGGATTACGTTAGCTAACATGTTCAGAATCTACATAAACCCTAAATCAGCAAGTTTTTGGGGTTTTTCTATACCTGAAAAAGTGGAAAAATCACCAGCCAGGTGATTGGAATGAAGTGTTGAAGCAGCACTGTCAGGGGCTCGGATGCGGGAAAAATCTCCTCTTCCCTTTCTCTCAAACTCTCTCTCTCTTTTCTAGGGTTTGTGAAATTCGTATGCAAGGAAGGAATGAGGGTTTCAACCCCTTTTATAAGCTTGGAAACGCCGAAAATAGGCTCCGGGACGAAGTTTACTTATTGCCTATCCATTTCGGGGCTGTTTCGGTCCAAAAACTGATTTCTGGTGGTCCCCTGGTCGATTGCGATCAGACTTAAGCTCATGGGTACCAGATGTAACTCGTATTAAGTTTTCAGTCTGGCAGGGTTCGCAGATCGCACATGGCGGACCAGTTTCAGTTCAGCGGTCACCGCACATAGATCAGGGCTGAAAGTCCCATGATAATAAATAGATATTTTTCCTGATCCGAGGGTGTAATCTGGATGAATTCTGACGGTCAGAACGCTTAATACTGACGCGTCAAGTCGTGTGCCAGATTTGAATTTGAAATTCCCAATTCGTCCCTATTCGCGGTCGCTTCAGTCCGGGTTCAACGAAATACTCTGTGATTATCAGTTTGACTTGATTTTTGAGATGATTGTCAAGTCCAGCTGGGCGGTTCTAACGGTCTAAGATAGGAGGTATCGGACCTTCGACGCGCGGTCTAAATCTAATACAAAAGTTCAATATGGTCCAGAGGACAAACCTGCTTAGAGTTTGATCTAAGGTTATAGAGTATTGTAGAGTTGTCTGTTTTACTCGATTTGGGTCTTGTAGAACGTATTTAAAGTGATCAGGGACTATTTCCCAGCTACTCTAGCGTTGCGCTAGCTAACTTACGTTTAATTTCCATGGAAATTATTTATACGCGATTTCGGGTCAAATCGGTACTCGATTCCAAGTACGAATTTTTCACGGGCGTTACATTTGTGCTTTAAGCATCAAGAGTCTATTTCGACAGCCTTCTGGTGCCTGATTTTATCATCTCTTAGGACATAGGAGGAATGCCGATTCGATCGACGGGTCATTTCAACAGCCCTCCGGCGCCTGATTTGATCTTCTCCTAGGACTTAGGAGGAATGCCGATCCGATCGACGGGCCTTCAATGAAATAAAGATTTCAGCAGCATAATAGCGCATATTTCAACCATCCTCTGGGACTTAGGAGGAATGTCGATTAAATCGATTGATCTTTCCCCTTAGAACCCATGAAGAAGAGAAAACCCAGAGAAAGGAAGCTTGGGCCATGGACTTCGGTAGCACAACAGCTCTTTGGGTTTACAGACTGCAGGGCAGTCTGATTGTGCAGACCCGTACAACCGATATCAGTTGCGCGGTCCTGCGCAACTCCCAGGAGACTTCGCTCCTACCTTGTGTCTTCCGCTCCACTTTTCTCCTCTTAAAATCTTCAATTCCCTTTAATGAAGGAGGGGAGGGGGTATTTATAGACCCTCGCATGTGTGAAAATCCTGATCTTAGCGATGTGGGACTATTTTTTAGTACTTTGGATCATTTTGAACGAAGCCCTTTTGTGCAGTTCATTCTGAGGTTTCGCGCAACTGATACTTTCATTGCGCGGTCTTGCGCAATAGAGATTGATTGCGTGGACTGGAGCAACATATACTGGCTGCGCGGTTCTGCGCAACTGCCATGAAAATTATCTCCCTTTTCTTCTTTCCGAAAGTTCTTCTCTTCTTCTTTTTTACCTTTACTTGCTTGATTCCTTTCACCAATTTTATACCTCAACAAATTGCCCCCTTGATCCTTTATTTTTTCTTTCGGAGTAACAAGTAGAGGATCAAATATCCCATTTGGTTTGCGTGGACCCACGCGACTGGCCATGTATATACTCGGTCACAGTAACCTATAAATACCGCACCCTTCGTCACTTTCTGCAGTCTCTGCTTTCTCTGGTGAATTTTTTCGCTCTTGGCGATTTTTCACGCAGCGGACATTGTCTGCGTGGAGCCGCGTAAAGAATCTTTTGTTCGCGTAATTTTCTAAGTGCCGCAACACGTCGCATAACTTCTTTTGATTGCGCGGACCTGCGCAACCAAGACTTCTCCATTTTTTGAACTCTTTCCTCAACAACCTTTCTTAAGTCTTCAACCCTCCTCTCTTCATGGCTCGCATCAAGAGGACCCTTCGTCCTGTAGAAGCTCAAATGGAGCATCCTTCTCATTCCGACGCTCCTGATACTTCTCATCGCCCATCTCCTTCCGCTGACCAACCACCGACCAAGCGTACCAAAACCACCACTCAGACCCCGTCATACTTCAAAGAGCCAGTACTCCCAACTTTTGATTTCACTGGTCGCATCGAAGCACTTTCCTCACCCATTCATCGTGCTATAATAATGAAAAACGTACAACAGCCTCCCAAGCACGGTCGTGAATATGATTGGGAAGAATGGTTGAAGACAACCGCCCACATTCACAGGGATAGCGATAGACCCCCTGTTAGAGAAGGTACCCCGCCTGCTTCTCGATCCAAGAAAACTCGTCAGAATAAGGCATGGGAGTTTGAAGAAAAGATCAAAGAGCACAATAAAAAGAAGCTTCAGAACTCTTGGAAATCTGTTCGAGTGATTGAGGGTGTCATGAAATTTGACAATCCTCATTCGGAAGGCATGACAGTAATTCCCATTAGCGTGCATCATCACCAATCCATCCTTGAATGTGAACCCACAGACTATGTGGACGAAAAAAAGCTGATGTATACTGAATCGTGGGCGACATGAGAACCTCAGATTCTTGAAGGGAGAATACAAGCGCAGAAACCCTGGCAGATTATCGGAGAGGCCCATCCCATGATCTTCCTTACTCCCTTTCACAGTCCGCACAATCTCTTCCTAACCTATTTTTACGAGACTGTCAGACAACGCTACAAGGACTGTGATCCTTTCTGGGGATCAGAAGATTTTTGCACAAGAGGCCTACTGACTTCTCGTCGCTATTACTCTGATTGGGCAGAGGAAATTCTGAAGAAACACGCAAGTACCCTTGCTAAAGTAGGCCTTTACGATGTGATAGAGGTCACATCCCAATATTTTTACAAGGAACCCTACATACTGAAAGGATTTCTCGAATATTGGTCTCCCACCACCAATTCCCTTCACCTGTCGTTCAGAGAAATGAGCATATCACTATGGGATCTACACCGCATAGCAGGTCTTCCACTTACAAGAAGATTTTATGACGAGTTCATACCGACAAATGCAGAATTGGCATTTATATCCTCTCCCGATCGCAGACCTTTCACCTCAGAAACCACCATCGAACTTTTCAGAGAGATGGAAAAATTTCTGAATATTCACAAACTATCTCCTCTGTAATGGCTGGCCCATTTTTCTAGAATACTCAGGTATCCCATACCCAGAGATTAGTGTATTCCTCTTCACCACATATTCCTGCATATTGATTCCTTTCTTGTTCTACAGATTTCACGACAGTCGTTGTAAGGAACTGATGACCCTTCATGACAACATGAAAGAACGACCAGCTTATAGCTCATTTGGGGAACTGGCAGCCTTCCTTGCTTACTGGTTAAGCATAGTTGCTCTTCCTAGTTCCAAGTGGGCGGATGCTATTCGTCCCACCACTTTTGTGGTCTCCAGAGCTCTAGCAGAAGGTCAGAAGTATTCTATTACACCCCCTGTGCTATGCTCCATTTATCGAGCTTTTGGAGAGATCTTTACACACGTAAAAAATCCCACCCTGGGATCTTCATCAGCATATACCACGTGGCATTATTTCACCGAATGGCTAGGAGTCTATTTCCCCTGGACTTTTAAAGCACCGGAAAAAGCTTACGTCAGTCCTTCTCATCTTCCTCTTTGGTTCTTTCAACAAAGGGCCATGGCCAGAAGATCGTACGAGTGGGTGATCAATAAGATTTAGGACTTTGATCAAGTGGACTTCTTCCAGTTCCGGCTTCATCACTACATTTAAGATACAGATATGGTAGATCAAGGGGCACTAACTGTAGCAGAAAGGGCCTTTTTTCTTTCCATTCGTTCTTGCAGTTTGCTACTCAGGGAAGGAACGGAATTCTGAAGAGAACCCTACTATCCTAGCCATTTTTCTCGCCAATTCGGTTATGACCAAGCCGTGCCAGAAGATTGTGGGCTGGTTACTAAGAGAATGCGCTGCTATGGAACAGGTCCCTTGAATTGGGCCATGATATGGAAACAACTATTAAGCGGCCGTGTCAACTCTTCTTTCATCATCCCTAGCTGCGATCGGATAGTCCGTACTTCTTACAGCTGGATGAGGTGGTGGGACCACCAATCATTTCTGATCAACAAACGCCTACCGGCGGTCTCTCTTCTCTTTCTCCATCCACCTCGGCTTAGGGCAGAAAAATTGATAATGGAATCGGCTTCATTCCAGAGAAAATTCACGCTCCTCATCATGGTAAAATTTGTAGAAAGATTTCGACAAAAGAGCCAATCCGTGAGAGAAAACCAATTAACACTTTAGACGGTTGGTTTGCCCATGGAGTCCTGGCACAATTTGAACATATTCCCCACGACCTTGGTGGCTGAGCTCCAGAAGATGTTGCAGGAGCATCCTCTCCTATTCTTGAAGAGACTGCCACGGCTGAAGAAAATACAGCTCAAGACAAACCCGCCCCTTCTTCACAAACTCTTCCCCCTAGCTCATCATCCCCGATGACTAGATCACGAGCACGTCAGCAAACGTTGTCACCCACTCCTCAAGAAGAAGCAAGACAGGTCTCTTCATCTCCCTTGATTCCAGTTGGTAGGGGATCTCCAAGGGAAAGTAACCAGCCTATTTCCTATAAAGGGAAACAAGTCGCGGTTGCAGAAGTGGATGAGGAAGATCTGACAAGCGAAAGTTCATCTTCTAGCGAAGATTCATCTTCTACATCAGGAAATTCCACTCCCTTGGGGTCTGACAATGATGATGATGGAAATAATGGAGTTCAAGATGATGATTATGAGGAAGGGGAGGTCAATATAGATGATGAGGAAGATATGGCCACCGAAAATGTAGCAGAAGAACATCTCCCATAGCCTCTGAAACTTCCCCTACCACTTTCATTCCTAGCAAGCCACATGCGGTAACCGAAGAGGATGAAGAACTCTTGGACTATGGGGAATATGGGTATTCACCTGGTAAGGGAGCTCGAATTCCTTAAACATTTATGTGCTTGTCAAGTGATCACTATCTTAACACCACTATCATTCTCTTTTTTTAGGTACCCATGTGGCTTGCATTGAAATGAGCGCTGCCACCTCTGCAGAACTTCATCCAGCTACACTAATGGTCTCCTCACAGGTTTTTTTGGCCCCTCTTATGGCATCGAAGAGCGTGGCCCGTGAAATTATATTTCCTGTCGAGGCTACTAATCTACCAACTCCTACTACCAGAGATTCCAGCATAAAAGTGAGAGCACCCTCTCTTGCTGATATATTAGAAGCTGGTACTTCTACAGCCCCCAGAAGTTCCCTTTCTTGCTGGTCATACTTCTATAGCAGGTATTTATATATTAATTTGAAGAGCTATAAATTCTTCATTTTGTATTTCTCACTCCAGCTTGATCTCTTACTCATTTTACAGGAATTCTCCCCTGTAGTGGGGCGGCCAGTTCCGAATCTGTGGCCACTGTCTCTGAGTTACCATTTCCTTCGAAGATTCCCACTCACAAAATGCTTCTAATGAAAAACTCTTTGTTAACAGTAATTCATATCTTCAAGGACCTTGAACAATGGTCAGATCTGGACATTGCCATCGAAATTCTGGAAAACTCTGCAAAGATGGCGATGATTAATGTTTCTATTTTGCGTAGTTCCCTCCTTAGATTTCGTGATTCAATAGCTTCTCTAGCATCAGCGGAGACTATTACAATTGCTCCAGAAGTCCTTGAATATGGGAAGCGGTTAACTTTGTCTAAGGAGAGGGCTTCACTCATTGCTTCCACGATATCTGAATTAGATCAGGAGCAATTATTGTTGCAAGAACACTTGAAGACCCTTACTGGTGACAAAGAGCTTATTCAAGATCGTATAACAGCTTTAAGAAAAGAGATTTCGCAGATGGAACTGCAAGGTCATGAGAAGGAGCTATCTATACAGGAGGTTAAGGAGAAACTCGAGGTCAATATTCGGTCTACCGATACTGAGAAGTTGGAAGTACTCAGGAGCAATGAAATGATCACATCTCTAGAAGACAAATTAGCTAGCCTTCCTGATCAGACAAAGATTATTCTTGAAGAAAAATCAAAGCATGACGTAGCTCAACTTCAATTAAAAGAAGACTTGCGGCAATTTATGAATGTAATAGGCATCACTAAGGAATTATAAACATGTAATCTTTCCCTCTCTTTTTCATGTTTGAATGTATGTTCTCTTTTGGTTTTCATCAGTAAATTTAACTTTTCATGCACTTCTATATTATGCATTGTTTCAGGCATACCATCTATGTCATGATTTCAACATGAATTTGCTGCATTTTGAACATGGCACATAGTTTATCATGACATTCTATGAAACTAATCATAAAACAACAATATTTTATGCTTTGTTAGTATGGATTTTCTTATATGACCTCATCCATTTATATTTTATTGGCGGCGCTAAGTTTCAATTCAGTTAGTTGCACACAGTTTAAGCTCATGAGTAGTGGAGCGCTGTTACTTCGGGTCTTATGTGATGGTCTTTGTAACTCTCTAGAGTTCGTTGGACTTCTCACTGCCTAGGGGGTTCACAAACCGTGATCCATTAGAGGGGCCCAGTGAAGCTATCGGGGCCGTGAACTCGGTTGGATTTACAGCACAGGGTTGGTCACGGTAACTCTCTAGAGTTCACAGGGCTCACAAGGCTACCTTTGGGGGTACCAAATCCATGGTTGTCTATCCATCAATGAGTAGGTTTAAGCCCTTCCTCATGAGTATATACAGGAATCGAACCACAAATTTGGAGGGTCTTATGCATGGTTGGCTTGTCATGCGCGCACTGCGGCCCTCATTTTCTTCGCCTGCAAGGTCGGACCCATTCACGGGGGGACTTGTCCTCTGTTCCCCGTGATGCTGTCGGAAAGCTATACAGACGGTATGGGTGTTACGCTTGACTAGTCATTTGGGGACTTTTAACACTTTGGGAGCAGGACGATGACCATTGACCTTATCGTCGACCCCTCCCTCTATCATTTCGACGTCATTCTTGGCATGGATTGGCTGATGGCAGGGAGGGCTGAGATTGACTGTGAGACCCCTATAGTGACAGTTTACGAGCCGGAGGGCACATCCTTTACATTTTCGGTGCAGGTCAGTCACCCCTCTCGAGTGATTTGTTATGCTTCCTTATTGAGGGATGTTGATGTCCCAACACTTGAGAGCACGCTAGTAGTTCATGATTATGAGGATGTGTTCAGGAAGATTCCTAGGTTGCCACCCCAGCGCGAGATCGATTTTACTATCGACCTGGTACCCAGTTCGACGCCCATCTCACTGCCGACGTATCGCATGGCCCCATGTGAGATGGATGAGTTGAGGAAACAGATCGACGAGTTGTTGGAGGCTGGCTTTATACGGCCGAGTGTGTCTCCTTAGGGAGCACCGGTGCTATTTGTGACAAAGAAGGATGGCTCATTGCGATTATGTATTGATTATCGCAAGTTGAATCAGATTACGGTGAAGAATAAGTACCCTTTGCCCAGGATTAATGACCTGTTTGATCAACTGAGAGGAGCGCAGTACTTCTTGAAGATTGATCTGCAGTCAGGGTATCATCAGCTGCGTGTCAGGGGTGAGGACGTGCAGAAGACGGCTTTCAGGACCAACTTTGGCCATTATGAGTTCCTCGTGATGTCATTTGGTCTTACAAACACACCAGCCGTGTTCATAGACTTGATGAACAGGGTATTTCAAGCGTTCCTCTATTGGTTCGTCATCGTGTTTATAGACGACATTTTGATATACTCCAGGAGTCAAGAGGAGCACTTGCGATTGGTCCTAGATACACTGAGACAACATCAGTTGTTTGCACAGTATAAGAAGTGTGACTTCTGGAAAGAGGAAGTCAAGTTCTTGGGGCACGTAGTGTCTAAGGACGGGATAACAGTTGACCTTGCTAAGGTAGCTGCAGTACAGGACTGGGAGCAGCCTGGTTCAGTCACTGAGGTGAGGAGTTTTCTAGGATTAGCAGGCTACTATCGACGTTTCATTCGAGATTTCTCGAAGATCGACAGACCTCTATCTCAGTTGACACGGAAGGATTTGAAGTTCGCCTGGAATGAAAAGGCGTAGGTAGCTTTTCAGGAGCTGAAGGATAGGCTGACGTCCGCCCCTATGCTAGTATTGCCAGAGCAAGGGGTTAAATATACGATATACACCGACGCATCTAGCGTTGGTCTGGGTTGTGTCCTTATATAGAAGGACAGGGTGATTTCATATGCCTCGAGACAGTTGAGGAAGCACAAGGAGAATTACCCTACACACGACCTAGAGTTGGCAGCTGTCATTTTTGCATTGAAGCTCTGGAGACATTATCTCTACGGAGAGGAGTTCGAGCTCTTTTGCAACCACAAGAGCCTTAGATACATATTCACACAGCGGGACCTGAATATGAGGCAGCAGCGATGGATGAAGACCTTGAAAGACTTAAGTTTGAGATTTTCTACCATCCTGGCAAGGCCAACCTGGTAGCCGATGCCTTGAGCCACAACAAGGCGATAGAGTTTACGGCTCCATTAATGGTAGCTGAGTGGGACATGGTTGAGTTTTTGTGAGACTTTGAGCAGAAACTCACTGTGGAGGAGCCATTTGAGTTTATCGTACATGTTCAGGTGCGACCTCTTATCGATGATAGGGTCATCACGACGCAGAGGGATGATGAGCGTCTAACTAAGCTTCGAGAGCAGGCTAGTGATGATGCAGACGCCGAGTGGCGAGTTGGAACGGATGGGGGCTTACGTTATCGTGGCCGCCTATGCGTCCCAGATATCCCCGACTTGAGACGAGAGATTCTCGAGGCTGCGCACAGTTCTAGACTTGCGATGCATCCGGGCAGCACAAAAATGTATCGTGACGTGAAGAGGACCTATTGGTGGGATGGCATGAAGACCCACATCACAGATTTCGTGTCCCGTTGTCTTACTTACCAGCAAGTGAATGCAGAGCACCGCTGACCTTCTAGTCTCCTTCAGCCTATGCCCATAGCTGAGTGGAAGTGGGACTTTATTTCTATGGATTTTATTTCAGAACTGCTGAAGACGAGGAAGGGACATGATGCTATTTAGGTGATCTTCGACCGTTTGACGAAGTCGGTGCACTTCCTACCGATCAGAGTTACGAACTCTACAGATGAGTTGGCTAGACTATACATCAAGGAGATAGTGCGTCTGTATGGAGTTCCCTTAGAGATCGTGTCGGACAGAGACACGCGCTTTACTTCCATTTTATGGACTCGCATCCAAGAAGCTATGGGTGTGAAGTTAAAGTTCGGTACTGCATTCCATCCATAGACAGAGCGGGTGAACCAGATTCTAAAGGACATGCTGCGGGCTTGCGTGTTGGACTTCAAAGACAGTTAGGATGATGTCTTCCATATATGGAGTTCATGTACAACAACAGTTTTCAGGCCAGTATCGGTATGGCACCTTATGAGGCCTTGTATGGGCATCCTTGTCGAGCACCGCATTGCTGGGCAGAGGTCGGTGAGCGCAGATTGATTGGCCCAGAGATAGTACAGGCGACTTCGGAGAAGATTGATATCATCAGACGCCGACTTCTTACAGCGCAGAGCAGGCAGAAGGGTTATGCTGATATTAGACAACACCCGCTAGAGTTCGTTGTTGGAGATCACGTATTTTTTAGAGTTTCCCCTATGAAGGGAGTTCTTCAGTTCCGGAAGAAGGGGAAGCTATCACTACGATTTATTGGTCCGTTCCAGATTCTTGACCGTGTGGGTGCAGTGGCATATCGTCTGGGAAAAATCCGTACAGAGACCCGAGTACCGCCTCAAGCAGAAATCACTTAGGATTAATTCCTTTAGAAATTACGCATAATTTAACTAGCGCTAAGCTAGATTAGCTGTGAAATTAGTATTTTTCACTTTAAATACATTCTGCAAGACCTAAAACTTGTAGAATCAATGATGCTATAATACCCTCAAATCTATGATCCAACTCTAAACCCAGTTGTTCTAGGGCATGTTTGGTAACTTTATATTGGATCTAGACTGCGCGTCGAAAGTTCGATATCTACAATCTCAGACCATTATGACCGTTTAGTTGGACTTGGCAATCATTTCAAAAATCAAGCCCAACTGATGTCCTGACACCATTTTACTGAGTTAGGAGTGAAGAGAGTGAGAAAAGGAAAAGATTTAGAAAATTAATTTCATTTTTATGAAATCTGACATGTGTCGTTTACGCGTTATTTTTAATCGTTCTGACCGTCAGAATTCAACCAAATTTCACCCTCGGATCAGGAAAATTGGCCCTTTCATGTCATGAAACTTGTAGTCCTAATTTAGGTTCGGTAACCATTGAATTGAAACTGGTCCGCCACAGACGATCTGGAAATTCGATCGGACTGAAAACTTAACCGATTAAAGATCCGATACTAGTAAGCTTAAGTCCGACCATAATTGATAACAGGACCTCCAGAAAGGCTCCATTGGATCAGAAAGATCCCGATTTGGTTATAACCTAAGTATACCTTGACTTGGAGTCCGTTTTCGTTATGTTTGGGCTTATAAAAGGGCCTTAAACCCTTCGCTTTCTAACGCATATGAATTTTCCAAACCCTAGAGAGTTGAGAGAGAGAAAAGAGAGAGAGTGTGGATGAATCAGGTGAAACTCCGTCGGAGTTTTCCTAACCCATCTAGACATTGCACTAGCCTTTCTGAATCATTTTTCCGGTGATTCTGACTTCGTTCTAGGTAAGAAAACTCTAACCTTAACCTATTTTAGGAATTCTATCGATACAAGTAGCGAAGTAGCTGACTTACCTTGTGTAATAGGTGGTCATATCGTCGTTGGCGAAGGCGTAGAGTTCCTATTCGATTCATTACGCTCCTACTGCGTAAGGTGCGAATTTTAGATGCTTAGGTTATCTGTTTTTAAAACTTTCAATGTCGTTTAATAGTAGATTAGTGACAAGGATGTTGTTTGACATGTAGAACATGCTGTCTATTTTTCATTTTGAATACGTACGAAGAATATGAGATTTAGGGTATTTTTGGTATTTGTAGGAAATACTGTATACGTACGTATTTTGCTAATATGATTACCATAAGTATTTGTCGTGTACTTATGCTAGTTATGCGTGTATGATCTGTTCGGCGAAGAGATTCGCCCTAATGCACATTATTGGCCGACATACGTTATGTAGGCTAATGTGTGTAGATTAAGTGTTTGTATAAAGTTTTGTATAAGTATTGAGTAAATGTTGTTGTAGTTTAGCGTTGAGATTGGATTCTCAACTAGTTTGATGATGTACATGATTTCCTCCGTGCTTGTTGTATTTGAATTAATTACCTTATGCATGAAATACTCATGTATGTTTAACTGCTTATGATGTATATTATAACATGCTAATATCATGATGGAATTACATGTAGTTTAATTCTGTCTCTCTTACATGATTATTGATTTAGATTACAAGTGTTTGGGGCTATACTCTAGTCCAGGCAGTTGGTAACATATTCGAGATCGTGGTTGGGTTCTATTCACCACGAAGGACGCGTCGACGAACCTGAGTCGTGCTTGGGTTGACGGCAGTGGTCAGGCCACACAAGGTGTTTATGCACTTCATGTCGTTCAGCTTGAGGTGCGCTCGTACTAGTCGAGCTCGTCAAGTAACCCGACTGACCGCTGTATGTTCACCTTGTATTGGTCATAACTACTTGAACCTAGGATACTGAATTTACCAGTGATAACCCTGATAACTGTGGTACCTTGATCCACTAAGACTCATGAGCCTGACATGGTAGTATGGGACATTGTGGTCGAGCTGTCGGCTTACACTGTGGTGATGAGCCTCCCCGTAGTGACCAGTGAGCACCTCAGACTCGTGAGCCGATTGTGGTGATATGAGACACTACATTCGAGCTGTCGGCCTACTTTGATTGGTGACGTGCCCTTTGTAGTGACCTCGAGAGTATTCTGAGTCTACGTGAGGCGACGACCCTTCCGTAGCAACAAGAGTATAGACTAGGCCTATATTGATAAGGTGATGGGGGAGCGGTGCAACCAGTGCGTGCAACAGCCCCGACAGCCCTTGCAGCGACCTAGAAATATATCATCGCATGAGACTACTAGGAGTGATGACCCTATACAGGATCTATGTTGGGAATGATATAAAGGAAGTACCTTAGTTTTTCAATACTTCTGTATGAAAGGACTAATAAAACTCGGTAATCATATTCATATCACACTGCATGTGCCTGGAAGATGTGGAGCAATGAGGGAAGAAAGCATGCCGCGGACGTAAGATGGTGTCGCATGAGGGAGTATGTCGGTGAGGGCACGCATCATTACTACATCTCATCCTTACATTAATAACAGTATCTAGGAATGTCTGATTGTTTGCTTTACTATTATTGCGTGATTGATTTGATAACATGTTAATCTTTGCTCTATGATTCTACTGAGTTGATCACTCACTCCTATGTTACAGGACGGTGTTTGCAACACCTACCAGACTCTGTCTTAGATGCAGATAGCAAGGTGATTCAGGATGTGGAGCCGGACTACTACAACGACCAGGACGAGTTCTCATACATGCAGTTTTCTGACGGCTTCGCATAGGTGGCCTGGATCAGTGGGATTTTTCTAGTTGGACTATCGCATGACATTTGATTTTTGGTTTGGTATATGTATTTGTGACTCAGAGATACATTCATACTTTGGAGACAGATCGAGATTATTTTGTTTTACAGATAGTGATATATATATCTTCTAGTCTTTTGCTTGCGTTTTATCACTAGATCTGGAGTATGAATTGCAGTTTTGGTATAATCTCACTCATGTTAATGCACTAACTCAGACAATATCTAAATCATAATCATATTTGTTGCATAAGTGACGTTTTAAAACTAGGGAGTTGGGTTTCTACACGACCCCTGATTTTCAGGGTGTTACAATGGGTCCAAACTAACCCAATTCAGAACCATTGGGTACTTAAATCTAATGTTGCAATAAGAGGTAAGTAAGCTAGGTGAAGGTAGTAGGACCACACATTCTATCACAACACCTTTCATTATTTGAATACCTATGGAGACATGATGAGGTGGGTTGTATGAATGAAAACCTTGCCATGCACATAGTTGTACTTGGAACCGTTGACATCCACATCAACAATCAGGACAGTCTATTAGGTATAGCCCACTCTTCATAGACATTCTTGAAAAATTTTATAAGAATGAAATGATTTAAACTGTCCATTCAGTGGCTTGCAGAGATTGATGGACAAGCTTGTTCATTAAAGATAAGTCGAGCAAAGGATGTTTAGGACCTCCTGATTGTTGGATTTTTTGTATAGTAAATAAAGAATATTCTTTTCTGCAATTATTTTTCTTAAGAATTTTTATTTTTTGTTGCAATTATTTACTATAAAATTTGTGCATTAGTTACCACATTATTGTCAAATGAGGCAATCTAAGGCAACTGGAATATTAAAAAATTCATATTTGAAAATTTTTCCTTTCTCTTTAAGATTCCTTTATCCAACAACTATCACCACATTTTATTTACTATAAAAATTGGGCACGGTAAGACTTAACTGTGATTCACATTTACAAAACAAACTTTCACCACATTTTATTAACTATTAAATTTCTGGCATTGACCATTTTTAACTGTGCATTTGTTGGCCACCAATTGGTTGGATAGAATCCTTCCATAAGTGTCATTTCTGGGATCTTCTCTATTTACAACATGGGTCATGTTTCAAGATTAGATGGACTCATGTCTTCTAGCCCATGCTAGTAAATCTAAAAATGACGCATCAGGAAATGTGGCATTATGAAATGCTCTACCAAGATATCCCAGAGCATGAGCTTGGGCTTTCCCTATTGTATAAGGGTTCTACAACTCTAAGATGCAAACTGTCTTACACAATGAATGCCCCACACAGCAAAAGAAGTTTCTAGATTGGAAAATCCTAGCCATTAAATCCATGGTCTTTCTTTGTTGAATGTGCACAATTACCTTTTTTTCCTTGATCATTTATCTATTGGGCACTAAAATGGTTAGGATTTCCAATTAGAGAATTGCCAATGCATGAGCCATTCAAATTGGGGCCCGCCATGTCAATGGTTTGGATCTTGGAACTATGGACCTCACTAGTACAGACTTAAAACCTTAGATACTCTTAAGCACGTTTGTTGGTTATTTCCTTTACTTCCTATATATATATATATATATATATAGAGAGAGAGAGAGAGAGAGAGAGAGAGAGAGAGAGAGAGAGAGAGAGAGAGAGAGAGAGAGAGAGAGAGAGAGAGAGAGAGAGAGAGAGGGATTTGGCTTGTAGGTCTAAAATATTGATACTAGGTTGTTGGTCCATGATATTGGTACAGGTAATTAATTATGCTAAATACAACATTACCTATACACACCATTAAAATCTCTAGTTCACACATGCCAACTTCTCACGCATTTGGGAAATCTGGGGCGTACATAAAAATAGGGCCAACCATCCAGATGACCCAACAATGATTAAGCTTATCCCGTTATCAGGTAGGCCACCACCATGTAAAAACAATGGACAATTTTGAGAAAAAACAAATTTAAAAAATGCCAACAGTATGCATTCAATGTATATATGTGGCATGCCTAATGATTGGACGATCCCAACTTCCTAGCTAGATCATCAGAAATTTTGGCCCATGTTATGCTCCTCCTAGATGTGCCAAATACGCCACTTGGCACATACTCAGTTTGTATAGATGCCTTGGGATTAGCAAGCACAAAAGCCTAGATGATATGAAACCTAGATTAAGAAACCCAGGTTAGTTTGATATATGGATAAGAGTTTATCTATTGATGATTAGCAAAGAATAGAGAATTTGATCGAACAATCTTCTATCATGTAGAGCTTGCATATACAATGAGGGTGACTGAGAAGGATGAAAACTCTTCATAAAGCTTTCTTGGATACATCTCCACGTCATTTCCACAAAAGTGCTAGTTTCATAATTAATTCTTAATAAATAATTAATTTATTAAGCTAAACAAACACTTCTAAAGCTTTAAGTAATGATTTTGGGAATCAAATCAGTAATCACCCAAAAAATTCTTAAATTCCAATTTTGGACAATCCACCCTATAATCCTCAAATCCCTAAATTGTCATTGAGATTGAGAGAGATTAAGAGAGAGAGAGAGAGCGAAATAGAGAGAGGGAGAGAGAGAGAGCAACAACAAGAGTGAGAGAGAGAGAGAGAGAGAGCAATTGAGGGAGATGGATGGGCGCTAGAGTCGGTTCGGCTTAAAACATAAACTTATTGTCGAAGAAACTTTTCGTTGGTAATACTTGTCACCATTCATCGGTAAAAGGTTGTAAAAATATTTGGGCCCACCCATGCTCTATTAGCCCCATCCACTCTGTACATATGTTTTTAAATATACTTATTAGCTACACCAAAAACAAAAATTACAAATCAACATTTGTCACTACCAAAAAAATGAGCAAAGGCTATGGACTATATAGGTCTATAGCTACGGCTTTAATCCATAGCTAATTATCTGCGAATTTAATCCGTAGCTAAAACATACTTAATCTGTAACTAAAACATAGCTCCCCATAGGAACTTGATGATGCTTAAGGGGCTCAATGGGGCCCATTGTAATATATTTATTTTATCAAATCAGTCCATCAAATTTGAAATATTATTTCAGTGCATGAGCCCAATAATTAGAAAGATCAAAAGTCTAAGTGGACCACACCATGAGAAAGAATGAAAAATAACTTTACATCGTTAATATGTGGTGTGGTCCACCTAAATCTTAGATGTGACTCATTTTTTTTGGATAAACCCTAAAAATGAACCGTTAAAATGAAGGAACGGAGCGGATAATTAACATACACAACGGTGGGCCCCACAAGTCCTAAAATAAATCACCCCTAAAATCTCATCCGCACACCTCTCCTGCGCACCTCTCCCGCGCACCCAATTTCACAAAAGCAAATGCCCCTTTCTCTTTCTCTCTCTCGCCCGCCCCCGACTCACCCTCCCTCGCCCTTCTCTCTCTCTCTCTCTCTCTCTCTCTCTCTCTCTCTCTCTCTCTCTCTCTCTCTCGCCCACGACTCACCCTCCCTCGCCCTCTCCTCTCTCTCTCTCTCACTCAGCCCTCTGTCGTTCTCTCGCGCTCCCTCACCCTCTCTCTATCTCTCAGCCCCATTTCCCTCTCTATTTCCCAACCTCTCTGTCTCTCTCGCTAGGGTTTTCAAAACCCCTTTTCGATGCAAGAAGGAGAAGAAGGAGAAGGTGGAGATATGACGTCAACCGATCTGTCTGGATGGGATTGAGGTTAAAAGACAAATCGTGAACTTGAATATGCAGTGAGGTATCTCTTTCTCTCTCTCTCTCAATCTCTCTCAATCTCAATACCGATTGAAATGATTTGGAGATTTAGGGATTTGGGGACTTGGGGATTTAGGGATTTGGAGATTTAGGGATGTGGGGATTTAGGGATTTAGGGAGTTGGGTCTAATACATAGCTAAACCTAAGCAGTCCAAAATAGCTAATAGAATGTTGAGGAAATATTTGATCCCCAACCCAAAGTTAATACAGTGTAATCAGGTTTTCGATTTGTATAAGTGGGGCCATGGTACACTGATCCAGATCATCGGTCCATTGTGCTATGGATGGTGCACCATGGATGCACCAAACTAAAAAAAATCTCCCAAGATTAAGAGATCCTAGCCACCAATCTGTAGCCTTTTTCAGCGAATGTGGATAGTTCCTCTTGAATACATATAACTGATGGATATCTTAATCACTCAAGCTGAACCTTAGCTGCTAAAAATAGTAGGAAGTGGGTGTGAGAGTGGATACAAAAACTAGTAGTAAATATCCATTTTAAAGCCCAAAGTTTGTAAGAATTATGAGATTATGAAGCAGGAAAAAATGGTAGATGATTTTTTTACAACTATAGGGTGAGCTACAACACAACAAATGAATATATATATATATATATATATATATATATATATATATATATATATATATATATATATATATATATCTTGGCAATGAACATGACATGTAGATAGGATGAAATTTCTGTTTTTGAACTAGAATGACATGCTTTTTGTTTTTTGGATGATAGATTATGAAATATGATAAGGTCAATCTCTTTTGCATGCAATATATTTCCCAAAAATAGATTCACCTGTAACGCGGGGTCATGGCGTTTGAGGGAGCTATTCTTCTCCTAAAATTCTTTAGTCACAACTTGTTCCCCATCTTAATATGAAAATACTGCATTTATTTGAAACACTTGGTTACTGTTGAAACCTGCTTTAGCACTTGGATGGTCTCAAATTCATGGAAATGCATTTGCTTCTCTCAAATAAAAGGCCTTTTCTCCTAACAACTTGTTCTGGGTATATCTTTTCCAATCTGGAGTATATCTTTGCATTATTTTATTTCTCTGAATCCTAATTTCTGAACTGGGTTATTTTTAATTTAAAGACCTCTCAAAGACAGGCAACGAAGAGATAGAACTTAGTTGTTTTGAGGGAGATGATTCATCATGGATCTCTTGGTTCTGTGGCTTGAGAGGAAATGAGCTCCTTTATGAAGTTGATGAGGATTATATACTAGACAACTTCAATTTATGTGGACTGCAAGGACAGGTTCCCTATTATGATTATGCCTTGGATATGATCTTGGATGATGACTCTTTGAGTGGATGATTTTAGTCACAAAATCTTAGTACTAATGGGTGTACAATTGCCGTTGATGGTTGTAGGTATCAGGCTATTACATCTAGGCTCATAGATCTCTCCATTATCACTTGCATGCAACTTGCATATAAGCTCTGGAATTAGAACTAATAGACTATATTTGCATTTTACAACTTTCAAGTATCGAATCTGTTTATAATTTCTATCCGTTCATTTTTTTTTATTGTTTTTTTTTTGTTTTATATATATATATATATATATATATATATATATATATATATATATATATATATATATATATATATATATATATATATATATATATATATATATATATATATATATATATATCTTTCATACAAAACTTCACTCTTTGACTTCTTAGTAGCTACTAGCTACCATTTGAAAAAAAAACCTTATAATCTGACTTCATAGTACACTAAAAGCGGTTGCACTGATCTGAATTTATTTTGCTTGTTTAGTTGTATGTGCCAAGATAAAGTTCAAAATGTGAATATACAACTCATTTCTAAGGTTTCAATGGTTGATCTTTTTATAAACATTTTCTACACGGGCATGTTAAATTCTTTGAAAATACGGCTGATTCAAGTTAAGGTCATTGAGTTTTGCTTGATTGATTTATGCATCAAGGCTACTAAGAAGTTAGTTCTCAGTCACTATATGCGTCTATTGTTACAGACTCAAGAGGTAACAGTGAAGCTGGAAAAGAATCTAGAGGATTTGCATTTCTCAGACAAACACATCATCATTTCAAACCATCTTCATGTCCCTGAAGCTGAGAGAAGCGGATTGAGTTTCGGAAGCTTTGATGCTAGTTTTGGGCTTAATGTAATCTTCACAAATGGCACAAATACTGACAAGAGCTCTACACCTTTGTCTGAGTCATCTTAGGTGATTGAAGAGTCAGCTAAGGAGCCTTCTTCAAGGTCTGAAACTTTTTCCTGCCTGTTATCACTTTTCTTATCATGTGTAGAGTAGTTTTGAGCTCTTTTGGCTCATCGTATTACAAGGGATGTTTGTTCATCTTACATGGACTAAAATTCACAAAATACATGGATAGTGTCAGCTGTAATGAATAGTATCAGCTTTTTCTTCTATTTTCTTTTGAGAGTGGATGATTGGAATACAAGTAGAATCTTTAAATCTAAACATGCATGCCTTAGTTCAATTTTTTACATCTCATTTTCATTTTTTGTTAACTTTCTATTTTCAAGTAATTTTTGGAATGAATGGTGTCAATTCATAAAATTCAGTAAAATTAGTTTTTTTTTTTTTCTTCTTCTTCTTTTGAGTGTGGATGGTTGGAATACATGTAGAATCATTAAATGTATAAATGCATGTCTTAGATCAGATTTTTGGATGTCATTTTCTATTGTTTTTATATTTTATTTTTAGTTAATTTTTCAAATGAATGGTGCTAGTTCATAAAATTCAGTAAAAAAAAAAATGAAGATTTTTCTTTTCTTTTCTTTTCTTTTGAGTGTGGATGGTTGGAGTACATATAGAATCATTAGATCTACACATGCATGCCTTAGCTCAGATATTCACATCTCATGTTCTATTTATTTATAATTATTTATTTTCAGATAATCTCTATAATGAAATGTGTCACTTCATAAAATTAGCAATTTTTTTTTCTTTTCTTTTGAATGTGGATGGTTGGAATATATATGTAAAATCTTTAGTTTTACAAATGCATGCCTTAAATAAGATTTTCACATCTCGTTTTCTATTTATTTATAGTGATTAGGACTGTGCACCGGTTGTCACTACATTGGTGAGCAATGAGCCAAAAATGACAGAGACTGGACTGCTCTAGTCCACGTTCTGATTGAGAACTTGATTTCCATGCAAGAAAAGGTCAATGACAACTGCTGTATTTTCTAGCGATGGCTCTGTTCTAGATATATTGCAACAGAGGATATTGTCACTTTATGGGACCTAGACACAAATGTTCTTGTAGCTATAATTGGAGAGTCTCTTAGAGTGATTTTCTAAATATCATTATCGAATTGTGTTGTGTGTGCAAAGAAGACATTTGCTAGCTGTAATTGGAGAGACCCTGCAACTTTACATGTCTTACACTTGTGTATGTTTATTCCTTCTCTTTCACCTTTGTATGTTGGTTCTTTATTTCTTATTCTGGATCATTGCTGAAAAATTACTGATGGTTATCATACACATTAATTTGACATGAAAGCTTACCAGAAGAGATGTGGCCTTGGTGCAAAGAAAGAGTGTCATAGAAAAAGTTCATTTTTTTAGTGTTTTTTCATGCAGAATTCTGTATTTTCATTGATGATTTCATTGAATTAAAGTTGCATTTCTTGGGAAATTGGTTTGGGATCTGTTTGATAGTATTTTAATATTTGATAAGTTGAATTCTTAAAGAAGCGATGACCAAGAAAAGGAGGCGGTTGATTGATAAACAGCCCGATGGCAGTAGTGGAGGTGATTCGAGTGGGAGCCATGATCTTGAAACACAACTCAAGCTTTATGGTACGGGTTTCAAAGAACTCAAGTGGGTTTTTCTTTTCTTTTCCTTTTTTTTCCACTTTTCTTTTTGAAAGACTTTGAAATAGCATTTGGTTGTTTTGTTTCTTCAAATTTGGCTCTCCAATGCTAGAAAATGGTAACTTTCATTTTGGGTTTTTAAATTCCTAGGGCCTCAACTGTAGAAATTCAAAACCCAAATCCAATTGTTATTTTTTAGATTCAAAATTATTGGGCGTTTAAAGAGCCAAAGTTTCTAACCTAAAAACATAGATGACTTGACCTTTTGTTGTGCAAATGTAGAAAGAAATAAAAGAGCTAATTCAACAGTGAGATCTTGCTTAATCTCATCTCAAGGGCTCATCTCTTTTTCTCAACATATTTCAGGTAACTTAATGCCTTTTTCTAGAACTATATCATTAATCTATTGGTGAAATTGGTTGTTGGTATATGAGAGGCACCTGTTGAAGCATAAAAAAATGATGAAGGAATAAAGCAAGAAGAGATAAGGGAATGGAAAGAACATGCGAAAAGAAGAAGAAAATGATAGTTTTAAGGGGTTTCCGGGGAACCACGTAACCAATGACTGTTGCGCGGTACTATGCAATCGATATCTTTTGCACGGGTCTGCGCAACATGAATATTAGTTGCGCGGGAGACGTTACAGCAGCGGTCCTTTGCAAAATGATTTAAAGCACTGAAAATTTGTCCCACATCGCTAAGATCTGGATTTTTACTCGTGTGAGAGTATATAAATACACCTTCCCCTCCTTCATTAAGGGTAATTGAAGACTTTCAAGAGGAGCAGAGCAGAGCAGAAGACAGAAGGTAGGAGAGAAGTCTCCTAGTAGTTGCATAGGACCGCGCAACCGATGTCAGTTGCGCAAGTCCACGCTACAAGACTACCCTGCAATATGTGAAGATAAAGGAGCCATCAGGCTGTCAAAATCCATGAGCCAGGCTTCCTTTCTTCAGGCTTTCTTCTATTCAAGAGTCCAGAGGAGAGGGATCAGTCGATCAAATCGACATTTTCCCTAAGTATTAGGGATGGTTGAAGCAGGCGCTGTTATGCTGCTGAAATCTCCATTTCATTGAAGATTCGTTGATCGGATCGACATTCCTCCTAAGTCCTATGAGATGATCAACACCGAAAGGCTATCGAAATGAACTCTCAATATTCAAAGCATAAGTCCTTTATTTCTAAATGATCTATCTTAGAATCAAGGGATGTAAAGAGGATGTAAATGAACTCAGTATCAATGAAATGTGATGAATGTTCTTAATAGTCTTTCTTCGTTATGTTTAAATAAGATAATTTTCAGATCAAATGCATTTGTTTCTTTGTGGAAACAAAATGGCAACTCCACTGGGGAATTATTATCTTTATTGTCTTATTTAAATATTAACAGTGAAGTTGTTATGAACTTTCATTATAGTTTAGCATCCTACGGACACCAAAATGGCGACTCTCAGTGGGAAAATCCTCCCCTTCATCTCTAAGATCGATCACTTTAATCGTTTATCTACTAATTATAACTATGATTTGTATTGAAGGTTTTAAAATTTGATTACGACTTACTACTTATGGCAACTCCTGTAAGAAAAGTGAACTTCCGATTCACCCTGACAGGGTTCATGATAGAATACACACCAAGTCGTGCAAGTGAAGGTAGCATGGCTCAGGTAATAGCTGGAGTGATTTCTGCTTCGCCCCATTCATCAGAAGGCGACGCAGGCTGGACTATGGTAACATCTCGTAAAGTAAAAGCACGAAACGTCAGAAATTCTAGGATGGATTAATCTTCACTGGGAATCAGAGGGCCAATAACACTTCTGGATGCTTCTGTAGCTAAATGGACGAGCGAACAAAAGGAAAAAGTATGGGTAATCAGATCGCCAATGCCTTCCCAGATAAGTTCACCCGTATCAATGTCACTTCGATCCATTGATGCCACAGGGATCATGGACGAGCCCAATGAAGCTCCGTTCTCCCCTCCCGTTATAAGTCCTGTTACGTCAGCATATTCTTGCTCTCCTTCAATTACTGCTTCATCCAAAAGTGGACAAGCTGCAGTGCATATGGCAGAGACGAGTCAAGAATGCGAAGTAACTACAAAGAATCGCATCCATGAAATGGCAGAAGATCAAAATGCATTAATAAAAGAATGCATAAATCTCAAAGAGGCCTTGGCAACTTTCATATATAATGCAGCTCAATTAACGGTTGCTTAAAAGGTTGGCCGAATGAAAAGGGAACGTAAAAATACTGGACATTTTAGATATCGTATGCCGTATCCAAGAGAGGTGCATGATATTCCATTCCCAGCCAGTTTCTAGTGTCCGGACTTTCAAAAGTTTAATGGGGAAGGATCCCCAGAAGAACATTTAACGAGCTTCGTTATCAGTATAGGAGATCTCTCTGCAGTACCACAATATTGCTTACGATTGTTTGGAACATCACTAACAGGTAGTGCATTCCGATGGTATTCCAGTTTAGCTCCAGGTTCTATCTGCACCTGAGAGCAGATGCAATATGTTTTGCATCTCAATTTTTCTCCCCAAGCTGTGATGTTAATATTGTTAAGTTGGCTTTTGTACGACAAGGTGAAGACGAGTCAATAAGGAGTTATATAGACAGATGGAGGGCATTGGGAACTCTGTGAAAACCGTTGCTAGAAGAAAGTGAGCAAGTCAAATTATGTTTGCACTCTATGAAAAAGGAATTCATAATTGAACTGGCCAATTTTGACTTCAAAACTCTTCATGATTTGGCCGCTAAGGCTCATGATTTGGAATTAGTAAATTGGATGGTGCTGACATTTTGCCATGATGCAGCTCAGTGGGCTCCTAGCAGGATAACAACAAATATTACTGATCGCTATCAGCAGCCTAAAAATGTAAGAGGTTTAAGGAAAGAAAATACGAGATGAAGAGAAGAGCTGGCTCAATCAAGAAGAAATAAAAAGGTCAGGACGCTCAATTCGCATGAAAGGTTTGCGTTCGATAAGGAAGATGTCATTCCAATGATGGACCAGTTATTGAAAGTTGGCGCGATTGAATTGCCAGAGCCTAAATGCCCCGAGAAGACAATAAGGCATGGAGAGTAAAAATTTTATCGCTATCATCTCTTATTGGGACATCCAACGGAGAATTGCTATACATTGAAGTGTATTATGCAGTGAATAATAGACAGGAATGAGATAATTATCAAAAATAAGATAAGCAAGGAGGTCATGAAAAGTACGGGTTTCGACTATAAAGGTTACAAAGGCTTAAATTACGAAAAAGAAATTTCGATCGGGATCGGCCAGGGAAGGCGAAGAAACTTTAAAGACATGGAGGCAAGTTCGTCAGTAAACATGGTTACGGCAAAGGAGCTAGAAAAAGAAGATACTAAGATAGTTGAGCATCCTGAGGCAGCTCTGAAGCAAATGGAGGACGGGGGGCAACCAACGACGGACAGCCTGTTAGAAATAAACTTAGGTACAAAAGAGGAGCCACGAAACACGTTTATTAACGCCAACCTCTCTGAATAAGAGTCTGCAAAATACGTTAGACTTCTTAGAGAAAATAAAGATGTGTTTGCTTGGACATATGCATAGATGTCAGGATTGGAACCTTCTGTGGTGTTGCGTCCACTGAATAACTCTAAGGAGAAAAGTCCGGTTAAACAAGCGCAAAGGCGATTTCACCCAGACCTGGTTCCCCTTATTGAAGAAGAAGTTAACAAGTTGATAAAGGTCGGGTTCATTAGAGAGGTCAAATATCCTAAGTGGATATCGAATATTATCCCGGTGAGGAAGAAAAATGGACAAGTCAGGGTATGCGTCGATTTTAGAGACCTAAATGAAGCCTGCCCGAAAGATGATTTTCTGTTCCCAATAACTGAATTACCGATTGATAGTACAACTCAGTGTACCGTTATGTCCTTTATGGACGGTTATGCGAGATATAATCAGATTCGAATGGCCCCTGAAGACGAAGAGGCAACGGCCTTTAGAACTTCACTAGGAATTTTCTATTATAAGGTTATGCCGTTTGGACTTAAGAATGTTGGGGCAATATATCAGAGAGCGATGCAAAGAATTTTTCAAGATATGATGCATAAGCACGTTGAGTGTTATGTTGACGACTTGGTGGTCAGGTCAGGAAGCCATCAGGAATATTATGAACACTTGGCGTCGGTTTTTCAGTGACTCAGAAAGAAATAATTGAATATGAATCTCGCTAAATGCACATTCGGAGTGTCCTCCAGAAAGTTTTTAGGTTTTATTGTTCGGCATAAGGACATTGAGATTGACCCTAAAAAAGTCAAGGCTATTCAGGATATGCCACCGTCAAAAACATTAAAAGAATTAAAAAGTTTGTAAGGAAAATTAGCATACATACGTCGGTTCATTTCTAATCTGGCAGGGAGATGTCAGCTGTTTTCTCATTTGATGAAAAAGGATATAGAATTTGTATGGAGTCAAGCTTGTCAGAATACATTCGACTCAATAAAGGAGTTGCTGATAAAACCACCAATGCTGGCCGCTACGGTGAAAGGAAAACCGCTTATTTTGTATACATCTGTGGCTGAATATTCTTTAGGAGCTCTGTTGGAACAAAAGAATGAGTTTGGAAAAGAAACAACTCTTTATTATTTAAGTCGAACCTTAATGGGCGCAGAATGCAATTATTCCCCGATTGAGAAAGAATGCTTGGCATTAATATTTGCAGTATAGAAGTTGAGGCATTATTGTCTGTCGCATGATATAACATTGGTTTCAAGGGCTAACCCGATAAAGTTTCTAATGACAAGACCGACGTTTTTCAGAAGGTTGGCTAAATGGATGTTGTTACTTTCATAGTATGCTATTACATACGAACTGGAAAAAGCAGTAAAAGGGCAGGCAGTGGCGGATTTCTTAGCAGTACACCCCATGGCAGAATTCGAAGCCATCAATGATGACTTTCCGGATGAGCAAGTCATGCTGACTGAATCACAGAATCCGTGGCAGATGTATTTTGATAGTGCTTCTCAAGTATCAGGAGTAGGAGCAGGAGTGATATTCATTACTCCCTAAGGTGATTTATTACCTTACTCCTTTACATTAGATGCTGCATGTACAAACAATGAGGCTGAGTATAGAGCCCTGATCATTGGAATGAAGATGGCTAAAGAAATGGGGATAAGAACGCTGCATATTTTTGGGAATTCTAAATTGATTATAAATCAATTGACAACTGAATTCGAAATAAGAAAGAAAAAACTTCTACCATACTGTCGGAAGGCGCAACAGTTGTTGGAACAGTTTTCCTACGTTGAAATCAAGCATATCCCCCGGTCGGAGAATGCAAAAGCTGATGCTTTGGCTACTTTGGCAGCAGCTCTGTCTTGCCCTAATCAAAGCCCTCTTCAAGTGACTATAGAGGAAACACTACGCCAAAACAGTGAAAAAAGGACGGCCGAAAACCGTCTCAAAGGGCCGTAAAGGACGGTCTTGGACTATCGTAAGGGCCGTCATATTTTTGGGCGTCGTATTACTTAAAGGACGATCATAAACCGTCTCTAAAAAAGGACGGTCATGGACCGTCTCTAAAGAAATACGGTCATAGACCGTCTATAATAAATGTCTATTTTGAAGCTAAAAAGGACAGTCCTAGACAGTCCGTAAAAAGGACGATCCATGACCGTCAATAAAAAAGACTGTTATAGGCAGTCTCTGATGAACCATAAAAGGACGGACATGGACAGTCCCTGCAAAGGACGGTCATAGACCGTCCTTAAAAAGGACGGTTAAAAGCTCTCTAATGAACCTAAAAAGGACGGTCATAGACCGTCCCTAAAAAGGATGGTCTTAGACCATCCCTAAAAAGGACTGTTTTCGTCCGTCCTATTTAAAAACTGTTTTAGACTAAAAAGGACGGTCTTAGACCGTCCCAGATGTTGAAAGACCTGCTAACGAAAAAACTAATATAATTCAATTGAAACCTGTATTTTTTAATATTTTAAACATAAAAAAATGTTGCAATACAATTAAAACTAAATATTAAACAAAATTTATATTACTTCACAATAAAAAAAATTTATTATTTACAATAATAAGTTGAAAATGGTCTTGAATAAAATTAAATTAAAAAAAAAAAAATCCTCTGTAGTCTACTCCTAGCACGAGTAGCGTCAAAAGCCTGAAGTACTTGTAGGCCTAAATTTAGGCACGATTAATTAAAATCATGCACAAAAAAAAAAAAAAAAAAAAATCAAAATGTAGCATTCAACAAAGATAAAATAAATGAATTAAAAAATATGACATTAATTACAAAGTTGAAATATACTTTTAGGACAATCAATTGACCAAAATACCTTTTTTTCCCTTTTGATTTTCCCCTAGAAAGTGTCAAGGTAAAGCATTTTTAGGCTGTGTTCATCACATTCAACCCATACAACAGGTTCATTCCACCATGATGATCATATGAGGCCAAAAAATTAAATCCAATAATCAGGTGGGCTACATATGAATTTGAAGGTCTTTGGGTGGTTTAGGCCAATCTTTTATTCCATTCCAATACAATAAACACTGGATTTAACAGATGATGTGGAATTGAGAATAGGTAAACGTTTAGGTTTAGGAAATCAGGTTCGGGTTCGGGATCGGGTTTAGGTTTAGGTTAGGGAGTTAAGATTAGAATTAGGTGTAGGTTTAGGTTTAAGGATTTGAGAATACATTTAGGTTTTAGGTTTAGGTTTAGGTTTAGATTATAGGTTTATGTTATAGGTTATAGGTTTAGGTTTAGGTTATAAGCTATAGGTTTAGGGAATTGAGAATAGGTTAAGGTTTAGGTTTAGGAAATCGGGTTCGGGTTCAGGATCGGGTTTAGGTTTGGATTTTCAAGTTTAGGTTTAGGTTTAGGTTAGGGAGTTGAGATTATGATTAGGTGTAGGTTTAAGTTTAGGGATTTGAGAATACATTTAGGTTTTAAGTTTAGGTTTAGGTTATAGGTTATAGGTTTAGGTTTATGTTTAGGTTAAGGTTTAGGTTTAGGTTATAAGCTATAGGTTTAGGGAATTGAGAATAGGTTAAGGTTTAGATTTAGAAAATCGGGTTCGGGTTTGGGATCGGGTTTAGGTTTGGGTTTCAAGTTTAGGTTTAGGTTTAGGTTAGGGAGTTGAAATTAGGATTAGGTGTAGGTTTAAGTTTAGGGATTTGAGAATACATTTAAGTTTTAGGCTTAGGCTTAGGCTTAGGTTTAAGTTTTAGGTTATAGGTTAAGGTTTAGGTTAAGGTTAGGTTATAGGTTACAAGTTTAGGTTATAGGTTATAGGTTAAGGTTTTAGGTCATAGGTTTTGGTTTAGGTTTAGGTTAAGGTTATAGCTTTAGGTTAAGGTTTAGGTTAAGGTTTAGATTTAGGTTATAAGCTATAGGTTTAGGGAATTGAAAATTGGTTAACGTTTAGGTTTAGGAAATTGGGTTCGGGTTTGGGATTGGGTTTAGGCTGGGTTTTCAAGTTTAGGTTTAGGTTTAAGGAGTTGAGATTAGGATTAGGTGTAGGTTTAAGTTTAGGAATTTGAGAATACATTTAGAATTAGGTTTTAGGTTATAGGTTAAGGTTTAGGTTTAGGTTAAGGTTAGGTTATAGGTTATAAGTTTAGGTTATAGGTTATAGGTTAAGGTTTTAGGTCATAGGTTTTGGTTTAGGTTAAAGTTATAAGTTTAGTTTAGGTTAAGGTTTACGTTAAGCTACGGTTTAGGGAATTGAGAATAGGTTAAGGTTTAGGTTTAGGAAATCGGGTTCGGGTTCGGGATCGAGTTTAGGTTTGGGTTTTCAAGTTTAGGTTTAGGTTTAGGTTTAGGTTAGGGAGTTGAGATTAGGATTAGGTGTAGGTTTCGGTTTAGGGATTTGAGAATACATTTAAGTTTTAGGTTTAGGTTTAGGGAATTGAGAATAGGTTAAGGTTTAGGTTTAGAAAATTAGATTCGGGTTCGGGATCGGTTTTAAGTTTGAGTTTTCAAGTTTAGATTTAGGTTTAGGTTAGGGAGTTGAGATTAGGATTAGTTGTAGGTTTCGGTTTAGGGATTTGAGAATACATTCGGGTTTGGAATCGGGTTTAGGTTTGGGTTTTCAAATTTAAGTTTAGGTTTGGGTTAGGGAGTTGAGATTAGGATTAAGTGTAGGTCTAAGTTTAGGGATTTGAGAATACATTTAGGTATTAGGTTTAGGTTTAGGGAATTGAGAATAAGTTAAGGTTTAGGTTTAGAAAATCGGATTCGGGTTCGGGATCGGGTTTAGGTTTGGATTTTTAAGTTTAGGTTTAGATTTGGGTTAGGGAGTTGAGATTAGGATTAGGTGTAGGTCTAGGATTAGGGATTTGAGAATACATTTAGGTCTTAGGTTTAGGTTTAGGGAATTGAGAATAGGTTAATGTTTAGGTTTAGGAAATCGGGTTCGGGTTCGGGATTGGGTTTAGGTTTAGGTTTAGGTTAGGGAGTTGAGATTAGGATTAGGTGTAGGTCTAGGTTTAGGAATTTCAGAATACATTTAGGTCTTAGGTTTAGGTTTAGGGAATTGAGAATTTAGGTTAAGGTTTAGGTTTAGGAAATCGGGTTTGGGTTCGGGATCGAGTTTAGGTTTGGGTTTTCAAGTTTAGGTTTAGGTTTAGGTTAGGGAGTTGAGATTAAGATTAGGTGTAGGTTTCGGTTTAGGGATTTGAGAATACATTTAAGTTTTAGGTTAAGGTTTAGGGAATTGAGAATTTAGGTTAAGGTTTAGGTTTAGGAAATCGGGTTTAGGTTCGGGGTCGGGTTTAGGTTTGGGTTTTCAAGTTTAGGTTTAGGTTTAGGTTTAGGTTAGGGAGTTGAGATTATGATTAGGTGTAGGTTTAAGTTTAAGGATTTGAGAATACATTTAGGTTTTAGGTTTAGGTTTAGGTTTAGGTTTAGGTTAAAAGTACAGGTTATAGGTTTAGGTTTAGGTTAGGTTATAGGTTAAGGTTTAGGGTATTGAGAATTTAGATTAAGGTTTAGGTTTAGGAAATCAGGTTCGAGTTTGGGATCGAGTTTAGGTTTAGGTTTTCAAGTTTAGGTTTAGGTTTATGTTAGGGAGTTGAGATTAGGATTAGTTGTAGGTTTCGGTTTAGGGATTCGAGAATACATTCGGGTTCAGGATCGGGTTTAGGTTTGGGTTTTCAAGTTTAGGTTTAGGTTTGGGTTAGGGAGTTGAGATTAGGATTAGGTGTAGGTGTAGGTCTAGGTTTAGGGATTTGATAATACATTTAGGTCTTAGGTTTTGGTTTAGGAAATTGTGAATAGGTTTAAGGTTTCAGTTTAGGAAATCGAGTTCGAGATCGGGTTTAGGTTTGGGTTTTCAAGTTTAGGTTTAGGTTTGGGTTAGGGAGTTGAGATTAGGATTAGGTGTAGGTGTAGGTCTTGGTTTAGGGATTTGATAATACATTTAGGTCTTAGGTTTAGGTTTAGGGAATTGAGAATAGGTTAAGGTTTAGGTTTAAGAAATCGGGTTCGGGTTCGGGATCGGGTTTAGGTTTGGGTTTTCAAGTTTAGGTTTAGGTTTAGGTTTGGGAGTTGAGAATAGGATTAGGTGTAGGTTTAGGTTTAGGGATTTGAGAACACATTTAGGTTTTAAGTTTAAGTTTTAGGTTAAGGTTATAGGTAGGTTATAGGTTATAACTGTAGGGAATTGAGAATAGGTTAACGTTTAGGTTTTAGGTTAAGGTTATAGGTTATAGGTTTAGCGAATTGTGAATAGGTTAAGGTTTAGGTTTTAGGTTAAGGTTATAGGTAGGTTATAGGTTATAGCCATAGGGAATTGAGAATAGGTTAAGGTTTATGTTTAGAAAATCAGATTCGGGTTCGGGATTGGGTTTTGGTTTGGGATTTCAAGTTTAGGTTTAGGTTTAGGTTAGGTAGTTGAGAATAGGATTAGGTGTCGGTTTAGGTTTAGGGATTTGAGAACACATTTAGGTTTTAGGTTTAGGTTTTAGGTTAAGGTTATGGGTTGGTTATAAGTTATAGCTGTGGGGAATTGAGAATAGGTTAAGGTTTAGGATTTAGGTTAAGGTTATAGGTAGGTTATATGTTATAGCTATAGGGAATTGAGAATAGGTTAAGGTTTAGGTTTAAGAAAATGGATTCGGGTTCAGGATTGGGTTTTGGTTTAGGTTTTCAAGTTTAGGTTTAGGTTTAGGTTAGGTAGTTGAGAATAGGACTAGGTGTAGGTTTAGGTTTAGGGATTTGAGAACACATTTAAGTTTTAGGTTTAGGTTTTAGGTTAAGGTTATGGGTAAGTTATAAGTTATAGCTGTGGGGAATTGAGAATAGGTTAAGGTTTAGGTTTTAGGTTAAGGTTATAGGTAGGTTATAGGTTATAGTTGTAGGGAATTGAGAATAGGTTAAGGTTGAGGTTTAGGAAATCAGATTCGGGTTCGGGATTGGGTTTTAGTTTAGGTTTTCAAGTTTAGGTTTAGGTTTAGGTTTAGGTTAGGTAGTTGAGAATAGGATTAGGTGTAGGTTTAGGTTTAGGGATTTGAGAACACATTTAGGTTTTAGGTTTAGGTTTTAGGTTAAGGTTATGGGTAGGTTATAAGTTATAGCTGTGGGGAATTGAGAATAGGTTAAGGTTTAGGATTTAGGTTAAGGTTATAGGTAGGTTATATGTTATAGTTGTAAGGAATTGAGAATAGGTTAAGGTTTAGGTTTAGAAAATCGGATTCGGGTTCGGGATTGGGTTTTGGTTTGGGTTTTCAAGTTTAGGTTTAGCTTTGGTTAGGTAGTTGAGAATAGGATTAGGTGTAGGTTTAGGTTTAGGGATTTGAGAACACATTTAGGTTTTAGGTTTAGGTTTTAGGTTAAGGTTATGGGTAGGTTATAAGTTATAGCTGTGGGGAATTGAGAATAGGTTAAGGTTATAGGTAGTTATAGTTTATAGCTGTAGGGAATTGAGAATAGGTTAAGGTTTAGGTTTAGGAAATCGGATTCGAGTTCGGAATTAGGTTTTGGTTTGGGTTTTTAAGTTTAGGTTTAGGTTTAGGTTAGGTAGTTGAGAATAGGATTAGGTGTAGGTTTAGGTTTAGGAATTTGAGAACACATTTAGGTTTTAGGTTTAGGTTTTAGGTTAAGGTTATGGGTAGGTTATAAGTTATAGCTATGGGGAATTGAGAATAGGTTAAGGTTTAGGATTTAGGTTAAGGTTATAGGTAGGTTATATGTTATAGCTGTAAGGAATTGAGAATAGGTTAAGGTTTAGGTTTAGGAAATCGGATTCGGGTTCGGGATTGGGTTTTGGTTTGGGTTTTCAAGTTTAGGTTTAGGTTTAGTTTAGGTAGTTGAGAATAGAATTAGGTGTAGGTTTAGGTTTAGGGATTTGAGAACACATTTAGGTTTTAGGTTAAGGTTATAGGTAGGTTATAGGTTATAGCTATAGGGAATTGAGAATATGTTAAGGTTTAGGATTTAGGTTATGGTTATTGGTAAGTTATAGGTTATAGCTGTAGGGAATTGAGAATAGGTTAAGGTTTAGGTTTTGGAAATCGGATTTGAGTTCGAGATCGGGTTTTGCTTTGGGTTTTCAAGTTCAGGTTTAGGTTTAGGATTAGGTTAGGTAGTTGAGAATAGGATTAGGTGTAGCTTTAGGTTTAAGGATTTGAGAACACATTTAGGTTTTAGGTTTATGTTGTAGGTAGGTTATAGCTTATAGCTGTAGGGAATTGAGAATAGGTTAAGCTTTAGGTTTAGGAAATCGGGTTCGGGTTTGGGATTGGATTTTGGTTTGGGTTTTCAAGTCTAGGTTTAGGTTTAGGTTAGGTAGTTGAGAATAGGAATAGGTGTAGGTTTAGGTTTTGGGATTTGAGAACACATTTAGGTTTTAGGTTTAGGTTTTAGGTTAAGGTTATAGGTTATAGCTATAAGAAATTGAGAATAGGTTAAGGTTTAGGTTTAGGAAATCGGATTCGAGTTCGGGATTGGGTTTTCAAGTTAAAGTTTAGGTTTTGTTTAGGTAGTTGAGAATAGGATTAGGTATAGGTTTTTGTTTAGGGATTTGAGAACACATTTAGGTTTTAGGTTTAGGTTAAGGTTATAGGTAGGTTATAGGTTATAGCTGTAGGGAATTGAGAATAGGTTAGGGTTTAGGTTTTAGGTTAGGGTTATAGGTAGGTTATAGGTTATAGCTATAGGGAATTGAGAATAGGTTAAGGTTTGGGTTTTAGGTTAAGGTTATAGGTGGGTTATAGGTTATAGGTTTAGGGAATTATGAATAGGTTAAGGTTTAGGTTTAGGAAATCAGGTTCGGGTTCGGGATCGAGTTTAGATTTGGGTTTTCAAGTTTAGGTTTAGGTTTAGGTTAGGGAGTTGAGATTAGGATTAGGTGTAGGTTTTAGTTTAGGTTTAGGTTAAGGTTAAGTTATAGGTTTAAGTTTAGATTAAGGTATAGCTTTTGGAATTTCATGAATAAGTTTAGGCTATAGGTTTAGGTTTAAGTTATAGCTTATAAGTTTAGGTAACTGAGAATAGGTTTAGGTTAAGGGTGAGGTCCCTGCGAAAATAGATATAAATACGGCCTGTCCAAATGGCCAAGCCCTCCCAATGTTGTCCATAGGAAATGGACAGCTTCATCATGGTCAGCGGTTCCCACCTTCCAGAGCCCCCCACTCATCCAGATAGCTCCGACGCACATCCGGGTCTGCTCCATTAATTTCAAGTAAATATATAAATACGGCCTGTCCAAATGGCCAGGCCCTCCCAATGCTATCCATAGGAAATAGACAGCTTCATCATGGTCAGCAGTTCCCACCTTCCAGAGACCCCCGCTCATCCGGATAGCTCCATCGCACATCCGGGTCTGCTCCATTAATTTCGAACACATACATAAATACGGCCTGTCCAAATGGCCAGGCCCTCCCAATGCTATCCATAGGAAATGGACAACTTCATCATAGTCAGCGGTTTCCACCTTCCAGAGACCCCTTCTCATCCAGATAGCTCCGACGCACATCCGGGTCTGCTCCATTAATTTCGAGCAAACACATAAATACGGCCTGTCCAAATGGCCAGGCCCTCCCAATGCCGTCCATAGGAAATGGACAGCTACATCATGGTCAGTGATTCCCACCTTTCAGAGACCCCCACTCATCCGGATAGTTCCGACACACATCCGGGTCTGCTCCATCAATTTTGAGCTAATACATTTAAAAACAACATAAATATATCTAAAAGCATCTGGATACCTGGGGAAGGGCTCCCATATTTGTTTTGTTGGTTATTCATCCCTTTGTCCACAAGCCACAATCGACCGAAGGAATAATATCATTAAATAACCTGTACACATAATTTAAATGTTTACACATCATTAAAGATATAATATGAGGAATAAGAAAAAAAGAATTTACCTATACACATTATTAAATGTTTTCCTATAAGGAGGTGATATTATATCTTTGATATCCACAACCTGTATGGCAGAGAAAAATGTAACCAATACAGTTTGTTACAATTCAAAGGAGAAAAAAGATTTTTGGCTGCACCAATATTCTAGTACATTATGAACGGCTGCCTATGTACCCAAAAAGTCAAATTGGGATCAAGCCACTACTTAGTTCTCTTTAATTAACCAAGTTACTAAATGTCATAAATTTCATATTTAACAAAGTATCATTGAACGTCCTCTTAAATCATTTTTGGTTGGTGCATTTTAAAAAAAGAAATTGGTGCACAATCAATGTATATTCTTGTTACATCTCATACTGCAACAAGAATATACTTGGTTAATAAAAAACAAATGACAACAAGCCATAATTAATAAAAAGGATGCTGAAGATTAAAACAATAAAAAAGGAAATTTGATCAAAAAATAATTTCATTGAATAATCAAGTTTTCGTCATACAAAATGTCCTAAAGTTCAAAAAGTTTAACAAAACTACTTAATATTCAAATTCTCATCAGGAATTTGGGCCAAACAACAATTTCACCCAATTGAATATCTTCAAATGTCCTGTCATCATTAAACAACTCTGCTGTGTGAACGTTGATATCATCTATTACAAATCTGATGCATTCTGGAGGGATGCCTATGTTATCTGACACCATCCGCCCACTAGCAACAGTCCGACCACAGATATCTCTCAATTGGTAAATTTTTTCCATCGATGGAGTTGTTGCAGAGTCTTCTCGAATACTTGAGGGCTCACCAGATCGACGGTGGGCCTATAAATAAAATAATGGTTTCATGTAAATAATAATGCTACTTTTATCTTTAAAAATAATAATTATATCATTTGATCACAACAAATGCAGTACCTGAGATGCAACTATATCAGGGGAACAGTGAAGTAGTTGGCTTTGAGTAATTTGTTGCCTAAGTTCAGTAAATTCTTGCCTAAGTTCAGTAATTTGAGTCATTGATGCTTCAAATTTAGCCTCAATGGACATATGTGCATTCCTCTCTGACCGAGCTTCTATAATGTAGGGGGTGGCAACCTTCATAGTAGTCTTAGAAATAGCCAAACCCATGCCCCTAACCCGGCCTCTACTATCACGATCACAAACCTAAACAATAATTTTTAAGTTTAGTGATGTGTGTATATTATTATTAAAAAAAGAAAAAAAAAAATCAACAACAATGTATGTAAAGTGAGTAGAATTTATGGAAAACCTGTGAAACTGGGTCGTGGTCTAAATCCTTGTGCTTACTGAAAGGATCACTGCTAGCTATCGATAATATTCTTTCCTGTTAGAAGATAATTGTTACAATAAATCCTTCATTGTACTTAAATAAAAAATTGATTAAAAACTAAAAAATTTAAGTTACCGCTGTTTCAAGATGTGTTTGTGTTGGGCAAGACCCATCAAGTCTGCTATGAGTGGCAACAAACAAGTCGGTCCTGGTGATGATAATATTTGGATTTTCCTTTCACTGTAATTATATGAGCAAATTAGTTAACAAGAATTTATATTCATCAATTAAATTGTCAAAGAATGTAGTACAAATTACCATTTTCTCTAATGTCCTAACAGCACCTCGTCTTCCAGTCATGTGAGGGCATTTCACCTGTGCTCTGAAAGTCTTCCCCTTCTTACGAAGATTGATTAATAATTCTGTGGATTGTAAATTAATAAAAATGTCCCAATCCTCTTGCTTTACACCGATGGGACAATTTCTTCTTCTTTCTACATCATTATCAAACTTATCATATTCCTTTCGCAGATTGTATTTCCATACCTTCCAAGCTTTGCTTACTTTCAAAAATGCATATTCTTTTAACTCATCATCAATGTCGTACGTGGCCTATTTCATGAAATTAATAATCGAACAATCTTATTGAGTAAGAATTAAAAAATAAAATCAAGAACAAACATGCTCACCAAAACCATAGACTA
This sequence comes from Magnolia kwangsiensis, assembly GCA_037074715.1. NCBI lineage: Eukaryota > Viridiplantae > Streptophyta > Magnoliopsida > Magnoliales > Magnoliaceae > Magnolia > Magnolia kwangsiensis. Next base: position 45,508,242 of record CM073586.1, on the reverse strand, counting down.
GATATTATCTTTAATTGCACCAGGCACTTTGCGCCAATCAGCAAATGAAATTGGACAGTGTGTCCTGCCAAGTTGCCCTAAAAATGTGTTGAAAGGCGCTGATGTTTCTCCGACTGGTTGTTTATATTCATTTAATTCAAGTCTCTTCCTTGTATTGCTTCCTTGGGCTAAAGCTGATGAACCACCAAAATTCGACATAATTCCTACAATTTTATAAAACAAAATAATATCTCATTATTATGTAATTGGCATTCTATTAATATTTTGATAGCTAAAAGATTGTAACAATCATTACTAAATAGAATTCAACTCACTTTCAAACTGATTTGAATCTTACTAGTTTCTTTTCCGTTTCCTATGATGTGAGGTACTCGGCTCACTCTCAACCCATAAATTTTCTTGCACATCTTCATCTTCATCATTTAAATCATCAATTAATGAAAGTGTTGAAGAACCTACATTCCTTTTCGCCTCAAACTCAAGTGGAACTTCAAATGCATATGCATCTTTCGTCAATCTCTTAGGAGCATCCAGTACAACATGCCAGTCATATCTAGTTGGATCCTTACAGTAGAAGACCTGAGCTGCCTGAGATGCAAGAATAAACGGCTCATCATCTTCCTTTAAGTTCCGTCTAAACCTTCCTAGATTGACAAATATCAAATTTTTTTTGAGATCTATGAAACATCCATTCACTTTATCTTCAATATGCACCCAATCACAGTAGAAGAGTACTACTCTGAAGTCAAAGTAGTTCAATTCAAGAATTTATCTAATGATGCCATAATAAGTGACTTCTTCTTCTATAGGATTCCTATCCTTGGCACTTTCCCTGAAGCTCGTTAGCGCTTTCATTGAGACTCCACTGTTCTGTGTTGTTCTGGTCATTTCAGAATTCGCAGTGCTAAAAACATATCCATTTATTGAGTAAGTATTATATGATATGCATTTGAAGTCAGGACCATCGACAATTCTCTTAAATTGAGTCATTTCTTGATTATGTAGTTGATGTCTTAACCAAGGAATGTATTCCATTAGTTTTCCTGCTGACAGATTACCCTTTCGATTTTGTCCTGTACGTGTTTGGCCCTGGATGTATGTTTGGTACTTCCTACAAATTTCAAATCATAGCAATTCATTATATATATATAACAATGTTTATTACCATAAGCCATTTAAAAATATAAAAAAGAATAATATACTTCATTAACTTACTCCTCCCATTGATGATTTTCAACGTGATGTTGTAAAACCCATTTGCATGCTTGTTGGTATTGCACTCTAGTAAGATCATAAACTTTTCTTTTCTTATCATTCTAAGAATCACCAACATTTTCATCATCATTGAATATTTTTAGTCCTTGCTTGTGACCTCCTATTGTATTATTAGGATAGTATTCCATGCAGTACATCATAGATTCCTCTATAATGTAGCGTTCTGCATTACAGCCCTTTGGGTAAGCTTGATTCATCACATACTTGTATGTTCTCATCATCCTGTTGAATATTAAAATCAGGTATTGATGAAAAAATATAAGCTATTCTGAAAAAGTTAATAAATTAAAACAGTTAAAGTTACCTCTTAAAAGGATACATCCATCGATATCTGACAGGTCCGCAAACTTGTGCCTCCTCCGCCAAGTGCACAACAAGGTGTGTCATAGAAACGAAAATTGATGGTGAAAAATACTTTTCGAAAACACATAATGTTTCCACTATTTTATTTTTCATTTCTTGAAGCTCCAGACGATGAATTTCTTTAGAACATATGACGTTAAAGAATCTTGACAATTGTATAATGGCTACATGCAATGACTTTTCTTTCTTGAATGACTGCATCAATAATACGGGTAGTAATTGCTGCATTAGAATGTGATAATCATGTGACTTAAGGCCCTTGAGCTGATAGTCATCCATACTAATATGATATTTCCAGTTTATACTATATCCTCTCGGAACTTTCAAATCACTCAAGGTTCGACAAATGAGTTTTCTTTCAGATCTAGATAATGTGAAAGGAGCCTTCGGCAATAACAACTTACCATTTTTTTCCTCTAGCCAATATTTTGATCTTATCTTCATAGCCATAAGATCTTGACGGGCTTGTAAACCATCCTTAGACTTGTCCTTCATGTCCATGATTGTTGCAATAAGGTTCTCAGTAACATTTTTCTCAACATGCATCACATCCAAATTATGACGAATGGGCATATGCTCCCAATACGGCAATGTAAAAAAGATTGATCTCTTCGACCAAGCAGTAAGGTTAGACTCTTCATCCGTGGTCTTCTTCCTCTTATTTCTTATATGCTTTCTGAACTTGGTTTGTATATTATTCATTTTAACCATTACCTGTTCTCCAGACAAACACTTTGGAGCCTGCTGATTTTCATCATTCCCATTGAATCAAGATCTTTGGCTCCTAAAGATATGAGCTCTTGGGAGGAATCTTCTATGCCCCATATAAGAAAACTTCTTTCCATGTTTTAGCCAAACAGAGTCAGTCTCCTCACTAAAAATAGGACATACACACTTTCCTCCTGTCCTACACTCAGAAAGATGTCCATATGCTGAAAAATCATGTATTGCCCATAATAAAATCGCCTTCATTGTAAACCTGTTCTTCCCAAACGAGTCATATGTTATCGACCCTTTCCACAATTCATTTAATTCTTCAATCAATGGTTGTAAATATATGTCGATGTCATGCCCTGGACCATTTTTTTCGAGAATTAAAAGTGTTAACATAATAAATTCCTTCCGCATGCATAAATGAGGTGGAAGATTGTATGGAACAACCATAACAGGCCAGCAACTATATGAGATGCTCATATGCCCAAAGGGGTTAAATCCGTCTGTTGTAAGTCCCAACCGAACGTTACGTGGATCTGCAGTAAAATCACTAAATTTTCTATCTACAAACTTTCACATACAAGAATCCACAGGATGACGCATGTATGAGTCATTTTTATCCCCCTTTGAATGCCACAACATATTCTCTGTAATCCATGATACGCTATAAAGTCTTTGTAACCTTGGTGTTAATGGGAAGTATCTTAGCACCTTCCATGGTACATGTGAGACTCTTGATCTTACAACACTATTCACTTTCCATCTGCTTGCTTTACATGTAGGACAACTTTTCCTATTAGCATGCTCCTTCCAGTACAGAATACAATCATTACGGCATGCATGTATCACCTCATAGTTCATACCCAACGAACTGATCAATCTCTTTGCATTATAGGTACTATCTGGTAAAGAGTTCTCGCTTGGAAAAATCTTCTTGAGCAGTTACAACAAACTCGTAAAGCTATTATCTGACCACTGATATTTAGCCTTCATGCTCATCAACTCAACTGTCACTGACAACTTTATATACTCACGTTTACACGATGGATATAGGGGTTGTACCGCATCCTCCCTTAATTTATTGTACTAAGTATCATTGTCTATGTCATCTTGAGGCTGACTACCATGTTCCTCATTGACCTCATTCATACATGCATCTAAGTCATCGGGTTGAACACGACCAAAAGTATCATTAACCAAATCAACCATTCTGGGCAACAAATCTTCATTACAATTAGTGGCAGATGTACTAGGAGCCTTGGCATTGACACCCATATTGGGAAGTTGTTCTCCATGAAAAAACCAAGTTGTGTATGTCTGATCTATACCATTCATAATCAAATGCTTAGAAACTGTACTTAGTATTTTCTTCCCACGCACATTACGACATCTAGCATAAGGACAACTATATCAATCAACACGTATCGAATTCCTTTTCACAAAAATAATAAATGATTCAACGCCTTTAATGTATTCATCACTCAATATATCTTTCGTCATCCAATTCTTGCTCGGGGGCGTCAAATCCATTTCCGATATCACGTGCATTTAGCATATAAAAAGTGAGATACAATATAATAAAAAAAAAAAGGCTTTTCATAAACTGTCAAAACATGCCACACATATGGTCACCAATCACAAAAAAATATAGATCTATATATATCCGAAATATATGCACATGATTCTAGGTGTAGGTTTTAGGTTTTAGGTTATAGGTTATAGGTAATAGCTTTAGGGAGTCGAGAATTTAGGTTAAGGTTTAGGTTGAGAATTTAGGTTAAGGTTATACACACATACACACACATGCCTGATGATCCATCCATCCATCCAGTCTTCCATCCATGCATGCATGCATACATATACACACATACATACATGTGTTTTATCATAAAACCATGCACGATGCATCCATACAAAAAAAAAAAAAATTCAAATGGAATTTTTTTTATATATAAACAGATTTTTTTTAATATTATTATAAACAAAAACTGATTCCCACCGACAAATGCAACCTATTCATCATAATCATAAACCATAAATAGGAAAACATGCATAAGTCATCTGACAAAGTGGACTGATTTAAGCATCATTAAACTGGACTGATTTAAGTCCAAGTAAACACATGTCCAAGTGGACTGATTTAAGTCCAAGTAAACACATCAAAGTTTAATGATTTAAGCATCATTGAACTGCAGGTTTGTAAGTCATTTCAATTGTGCATCCAGTCTCCTCTTGCACATTCTTTGATAGAGACATCATTTTCTGTGTTGATAGAGCATCTAATGTGATTCTTAAATATAATATATTCATTGAAAAATTTTCAGCTGCCACTCGTTTGAGTTGACACAACGATTCGTATTTATGAGAAAGCATTATAGTAAGGTGAGGGTGAGATTCTATTAAAAAATTACAATGTAGCATATGCATGCAATAATCATCCAAAACCAAGGCAAGGAAAATGTTCTATAACCATTAACGATATATGTACTTTTTCTTTGTCATCTCAAAAATTACATCTCAATTTTTATTTATTTTAAAAAAAGGCCTGATGACTAATGGTGTTTCGAGAGAGATCCATTGCTGAGAAACTTAGTTTGCGCGTGGTTAGAGGATGAGCCCATTAAATCCATTAAAAAATAAGAAAAAAAATACAAGTGAATTTGAATGTGTAAAGGAAGTGAGTCTAGTCATCTCCATGAATGTAAGAGCAAAGGAGAAAGGTGGCACAGCGGCGCATTATATATAGACGGGATCGTTGTTCCTTCACTAAGCGAGAGCACCTCCTGCTAATGCCTGATCCATTCTCTACTCTGGGAGATTGACTGACAGAGGCCATTCCTTCTTCTCTTGTTGTTGTTGCTGTTGCTGTTGCTGTTATTGGTCCTTTGGTTGTAGGCTTCAAGGTGTGATGGAAAAAAATGGGTAAAACGAAACTACAATGTGGGCAACTAGGATATTCCATCATCTCTCCTTTACATATATATGCAGAGGTGTGTTAGAGGGACAAAGAGTGAGATGTGGGCGAGCTGGAGATTCCATCGATCTCGCTTTTTCGTGGAATCAGCCAAGTGTCTCACTAAGTAACGAGATTGCCCTCCCTCATTTGTTGGCTACTCTCCAAACAAATTGGACAGGAGATTCTAACCCTGCCCAAACACATTATTACATTCTAATTTGTATATGTTGAGAATTGCAGAAGCAAACGCAGAGGAGTTCGAAAAAGTAATCACACTTGCACAAGTAAACTTAATAAATAACACTTCAAATTTACGTAAAAAAATCCTACGGACCAAAATTACGGCACAAAATGATAATGCACTATAAATAATAATGTTATAAGAGATGAAACCTTACCGATTCAAAGGTCAGTCCCAAAAGCTAGACAAGCCAGCTGGGCCCATTAGTAGCCCTTTTTTTAATAATAATAATAATAATTTTTAAATTTTTTTTAATCTTTTAACACACGCACACACACCCCCACACACTCATGCTAGTGGAATTTCACCACCTATGGGTACTGGAACCCTTGACCGAGAGTTGAAACTCCTGAGAATCTACCACTTATGGGTACTCGAACCAGTGAGCTTAGTTGTTGGGATGGTTGATTAAGTCATCGATTAAGAAAATCCCATTCATAGTGAATGGAGGATGCCCAAGAAATCTCCTGAATTGGATAAATGATTTTCCCCTCATATCAATGGTTTGGATGAAACAACCATTGCCCTACATCTACAAACTCAGTGTTCCTGGTTTATCAGCGGCAACAAACTCGCCCTCTAAAAAGAAATATCCTTTCATGAGACTACCACAAATAGAAATTTCAAGCAATTCAATAGGAAACTATGGTCTTAGTCCCATCATGCTGTAATTTTCTCACTGAATACATCCAAACTGGAAACACCCTCCACCTCTATACAAGGACAGACAGGTTTTCCTGCCTTAGTTTCTCTAAATATTTAAGCTCCGGCCCCAGGAAACAGTGGCGATTGAACACCAACCATTAAAACTTTCTCGGAGCCCACCGTGATGTTTATTTTCTATCCAACCCGTTGAGAAGGTCAACCAGATCTGGATGGATGGAAATACAGAGATCAGCTTGATCCAAAAATTTTGTGGCCCACAGTGGTCCTGATGACCAGCAAATATGTCATCAGCAAATGTGGATGTGGGTCATCAGCAAACATATTAGCATGTCATCAGCAAATGGCCACCCTCTCAGGCGCATTTCAAAGAACTCAAGAATCAGGACCGAGCAGACTCAATTTCCAAAGATAATTCATTAGAAATGTTGGCAGTGTGATGGTTCATATGCATTCAGACATTGTATACATGGCATATGTGCAGCTCAAAATAAACCATTCAAATCACATATTGTAGATTCTGAGAGCAGAGACATTTCATCAAACACATTTTTTGCACACCTTAAACATTCACAACAAATGAAATGAGTACCTGGCCGGGGAAGAGATGAAGGGCAGGGGCTGCTGGCCGCACCAGATGAAGGGCAGGGGCTGCTGGCAGGAAGAGAGAGAGAGAGAGAAAGAGAGAGAGAGAGAGAGAGAGAGAGAGAGAGAGAGAGAGTCGGACGGGTGTCTGGGACCGGGGCGACGAGCGAGCGAGCGAGCGAGAGAGAGAGAGAGAGAGAGAGAGAGAGAGAGGGCAGAGGGACGGCGGCAATGTGAAAGGGCCTAGCTATATGCCCTAGAGGGGGGGTGAATAGGGCAATGCCAAATAAAAGTTATAACAGCTGAATAATAAAAGATATAAAGCACAATGCTGAATATAAAGTAATCACAATAGCTTAAAATAAAGAGATTGATACTTTATCAGTTCTAAGGACAACCTTACACCAAAAACCAGAGGTTTAAGGTAGGACAACCTTATTTCTAGAACGTCCTTTGTATCACAAATTAATGAGGAATAATAAGCAAGAAAATCAAAATAACTTGCAGAAAATAAATCCTAAGTTATTACAATATTCATCCACACTTGCTTGAAGTGATAACAACATTCATCCATAAACACTCTCTACAAATCAGAATGAATAAAAGAATGAAAGAGAAAAACACATCCACAACACAACGATATATAGTGGTTCGCCTGCGTGTACACCAACTGTTATCCAACAGCCACACAGATTGCTACTCCACTCCTAATATCCTCACACAGGGGATATTATCATGCACTATCAAAATAGGTTTCACAGGTTCACCTAAAACCTTCACAATTGTGTCTTTGATCTCGGGTTGTAACGCCCTGGAAAAATCAGTACTTGGTCTCGAGTACCAACTCGACCAGAAATCGCGTAGGATTAATTCCTTTAGAAAATAAGTGTAAGTTAGCTAGCGCAACGCTAGAGTAGTTGGAAAATAGTCCCTGATCACTTTAAATACGTTCTACAAGACCTAAAGCGAGTAGAACCAATGACGCTATAATACTCTAAAACCTCGGATCAAACTCAAAACCGGTTTGTTCTCTAGACCTCTTTGAAACTTTGTATTGGATCTAGACCGCATGTCGAAAGTCCTATACCTACAATCTTAGACCATTATAATCGCCTAGCTGGACTTGACAATTATTTCGAAAATCAAGTCCAACCGACATTCACAGGCTATTTCATTGAGCCTGGAGTGAAGAGAGTGAGAATAGGGTTAGATTTGGAATTTGAAATTCAAATCTGGCACACGACTTGACGCGTTATTATTAAGTGTTCTAACCGTCAGAATTCAGCCAAATTACACCCTCGGATCAGGAAAAATTTTTATTTCATATCATAAGACTTGTAGACCTGATCTACGTGCGGTGACCGCTGAACTAAAACTGGACCGCCACGTTCGATCTGCGAACACTACTAGTCTGAAAATGAGATGTGAGTGACATCCAACATGTATGAACTTAAGTCCGATCGCGTTCGGCCAGGGGACCACCAGAAATACCTTTTTGGACCGAAACAGCCCCAATTTGGTTAGGTATCAAGTAAACATTGTTCTCAAACCTGTTTCGGGGAAGAATTAGGTTATAAAAGGGGCTTAAACCCTCACTCCCCTCACCCATCCGAATTTGCTAGAAACCCTAGCAAGAGTGAGAGAGAAAGTGAGAGTTTGTGAGAGAGAGTGGAAGGGAATTTGCTGCTGCTTGTGCCACCTGTTGCACGTGCTTAAGCAATGCGCCTCAATCACTTTCCCGACAATTTTACCGCGATTTTAGGTAAGCAAATACCCTAAATACTTGCTGATTTATTGTTTCCTCATTTCCATAGTATGTTAGCTTATGGATCTAGTGTATTGGGTTGCCTATTCGCCGTAGACGAAGCGTATACGCTCCGTTCGAATCGATACGCTTCTAGGAGATAAGGTGCGGATTTTAGACGCTTTGATTGACTGTTTCCAATGCTTTCAATGTCGTTTAATATTAGATTATCGACGGCAACGCCGTTTGACATGTACAACATGCTGTCCGTTTCCTGTTTTTTAAGCAGACGAAGAATATGAGATTTAGGGCATTTTAGTCATTTGTAGGAAATACTGTTTTCATCCATATTTTGCTGATGTGATTGACATGGATTCTTTTCACATTAGGATACTAGGAATGCATGCATAATTAGTTTGGCAAAGAGATTCGCCTAAATGCACACTTTGAGTCGACATACTATATGTAGAATTAAGTGTGTAGTTTAAGTGTTTGTATAAATGCTTGTATTAGTATGTATTGAATTAAACGGTGTTATGAATTAGTTTGAGATTGATTTCTCAATTAATATGCTGATGTAAATGATTTCCTACATGTTGGCTATATGCATAATTTCATTATATGTATGAAAGGCATGTGTTAGATGATTCCCTTAAGTTGTATGTTATAACATGTGTTAACATGCTCACATTGTTGTATTTCATTTCCAATACTCTTACATGATGGCTGATATGGATTCATAATTGTTTGGGACTATACCTAGTCCAGGCAGTCGGCAACCGAGCAAGTTCGTGGTTGGCTTATTTTTTCCACGAACGACGCGTTGATGAACGCGAGCCGTGTTTTGGAGTTGGTGGCAGTGGTTAGGCTACACGAGGTGTTTTACGCACTTCATGTCGTTCGACTTGAGATGCGCTCGTGCTAGTCGAGCCCGTCAAGTAACCCGACTGGCCATTGTATGTTCACCCTGTATGAGTCATAACTGCTTGAACCTAGGGTACTGAACTTACCACTGTAAACCCTGTCAACCATGGTACCTTGATCCATAAAGACTCATGAGCTGGGCATGGTGGTATGGGACACCGTGGTCGAGCTGTCGGCCTACGCTGGGGCCACAAACCTCCCCGTAGTGACCAGTGAGCACCTATGACTCGTGAACAGATTATGGTGGTATGGGACACTATATTCTTGCTGTCGACCTACACTAATCAGGCGACGAGTCCTTTGTAGTGATCGCCAGCGTATTCTGAGTCTACGGGAGGCGACGACCATTCCGTAACAGTGAGAGTACAGTAGGCCTGTATTAATAAGGTGATGGGGGAGCGGTGCAACGAGTGCGAGCAACAGCCCTGGAAGCCCTTGCAGTGACCTATAAAATATACATCATATGAGATTACTAAGAGTGACGACCCTAGACAGGATCTGTGTTGGGATTGATATAAGGGAAGTACCTTAGTTTCCCAATATTACTGTATGAAAAGGACTAATAATAACTCGGTAATCATACCACCATCACATTGCATGTGCCTGGAAGATGTGGAGCACTGTGGGATGAAAGCATGCCGCGGGCGTAAGATGGTGCCGTATGAGGGAGATCGTCGGTGAGGGCATCCATCATGTCATGTCATATTGCATTAACAAAAGTATTAGGATTGTTTGATTTACTGCTTTACTATTATCGCATGATTGATTTGAGAACATGTTAATCCTTGCTCTATTATTCCACTGAGTTAGCTACTCACTCCTACGTTTCGAGATGGTGTTTGCAACACCCATCCGACCCTGTCTTAGATGCAGGTGAGGCGGCGATTCAGGAGGCAGAGCCGGACTATGATGAGGACCAGGATGAGTTTTCATATATGCATTACCACGACGGTTTTGCTTAGGTGGCTTGGATTGGTGGGACTTCTCAGTGGGACTATTTTGACATTTGATTTTTGTTATTTACATGTATATGAGACTCAGAGATGTATTCATACTTTGGAGACAGTTGAGATCTATTTTGTTTTCCATACAGTGATATATATATTCTTTAGTCTTCCGCTTGCTTTTATCACTGGATCTGGAGTATGAATTGCAGTTTTGGTATACTTTTACTCATGTGAATGCTTTAACTCAGACAACATTGAATCATAATCATTTTTGTTGCATAAGTGCCGGTCTGGAACTTGGGAGTTGAGTTCATACACGACCCCTAATTTTCAGGGTGTTACACGGGCTTACACAATCCAAAAACCCCACAATCTAAGTTTTCTGGCTCTCCTCAGATAACCAATACAATGTGATTTTTCTGGCGAATCTCAAACAAAAACCAGAGAAAGTAAAGTACAAAACATGTAAAATACCTGAATCACCTTTTGAAGAAGCCCGGTAGAACCAATCGGAGTAGAAGTTCGATTCGACGTTCAAAGTCCAATACTCACTTTAAGAATGGTTCTAAGTCTAATTGATTTTAGATTAAACGGGCTAGATCTATTTGATTTTGAATCCAAGAAGAAGGAATATCAGAAATTCTCCTTTTCTAATAAGATTGGAATGTAGATCAAAATCAAATAAAAATACGCTAGTAAAAGGAATATTAAATAAGCACAATGTAGCTTAAAATAAACACAAACTTATCTCAGAGAATAGCCTAAAGAATGCTTGAATAGAATTGATTTGAAGTGCTAAAACTTTGAAGTTCGTGCTCTATTTATAGCCTGAAAAATCCCGTCTACGACTAGTCTTAGGATTCTAGGACTGGTCGTAGCATCAAAGATTTTTGAAAGATTTCTACGGGATAAAATTTTCAGTTCCACGACCGGTCGTGGGCGGTTGCTGGAGTTTGAGTCGTAGGGTTACGACCGGTCGAAGGATGAGTCGTAGAACTCACAGGACTGGTCGTAGGATATCCAAACTAGTCGTAGGACAGCCAGAAAGATTCGAAAATCTTCAACTACCTAGGACTGGTCCTGAAAAATTTAAGACTGGTCGTAGTAAAGCTAGGACTGGTCTTGAAGTCCCTATGACTGGTCTTGAAGTCCCTAGGACTGGTCTTAGAACACTCCAAATAAGCATATTAAAATATATGAGTTATGTATCCAGAATGACCTACTGTAAAGCTCATCCTAAGGTCAATCTAAGGTCACACAAACCTTAAAAGTGAGATGGACTTGAAAGTATGAACACTCAGATGACCCTTAAGAGAAGCTTGAGAATATACAAAACTTGTAGTAGGCCTCCTTGAGCTTGATCTTGACTTGACAAAGTCTTCTACTAAACTTGAACTTGATCGAATCTTAAACAGACAAACTTGAAGACTTCACTACTTGAATTCTTCATCCATGTCTTGAAAGCTTTCTTCATTTAAGATCTTGTCTTGAAATGCGATGACTTGATTGCAATGAATAGTCTTCAATCATAAAACACAAGATATATAAGACAGATATAGGTTTTGGCACCATAAAATTTGACAACCAAAGGGATATGAAATCATAGCACTTACAATCTCCCCCTTTGTCAAATTTGTGACAAAACACATAGTAAAAAAGATAATAAGGAATGATGAGCCATGAAATCATAAAATACTCTACTCCCCCTAAGTAATACGAGTATTGCTCATATAATCAGTACACAATATGAAAACCTCAAGGCTTCAATTCACATATCCTTCTCAATCAATCAATTCAAACAAATTTACTCCCCCTTTCCATACTACTCTCCTTTTAGCTTTAGCTTACTACTCCCCCTTTTTGTCACAAAATGACAAGGGAAAGGAACAATAGGAAGAAGACCATAGAGAGTAAAAGGTAAATAATGAGAAAGAGATATGAAAGAATATAATATAAACCTGGAGTATCAAGCCATAATCCATAATACATATCCAAAATAAAAGACAATGTTATCAAACCATAATCCATAATACATATCCAAAATACAAAGATAATGTGAAACTATCCAGAAGATAATTCACCTAATCTGATCCAGAGGAGGGAGCAGGGATAGTCGGATCAATCTGGTGTAAGCCCTTATTAATGCGACGAAGATATTTTCGCATGTACTGAAATTGCATATCATGGGCTATATTCATATTATCAACTTTTTCCTCCAATGCACGAAGGCGTGCATCAAAACCAGAAGGATCATAATCTAGATCATTAGGTGAATCAATTTCTATATTATCAAATATGTCATTCATATTAACATCTTATTGTGAAAAATCGTTAGCTTCCCCTTCGTTTCCAGCATCACCACCAACACCTCCATCACCACCTTCCTCAACTTGGCCAAGAAGCAGATCCAATTTCATCTTATAAAGATTGGCATTGTTGAAAATAAGATGATGAATTGATGCCTCATTAATAGGTTTATCGACAAGCATGTGAGTAGCTAAAACAGTCATAAGAAAACCGAATGGAATATCACTATGACCCGGATGGAAACGAAATTGAATAATGGAATGACAAATCAAAGAAGGAAGACAGACCTTGGTTCCAGAAGCAATAGAATGCAACACACGAACCATGAAAGAAGTCAACTTGATTTTATTACTGGACCGAGGATATACATTGGAAATGAAGAAACGATGTAATATTCTGTAACTGGATAACAAATACTTTGCAGAGAGTGCATTCCCTTTGTGAGTACAATGCACATCAATTTTGCATAAATCTCTGGTTAACATGCGTTTTTCCGATTCTGAAGGTTTGTCATATAAAGTATGAATCGATATTCCTTCATCATTAACAGGTATATCCATAATACCTGATATTAAATGACGGTCAACTTCAAATTTTCCTTCTCTAGTATTAATTGAAAATGTTAAATTATCAAGGAAAAAATCTGAAATGCATGCTACCATTGATTGAGCAATGGACTGGTATGCAGACCCACCCCAAAGCAAAATGTTAGTCCAGCCTACAGATTCAAGAAGGGGAATGACACCATATGGAGTAATGTGATTTAGATCAGCGGTATGCTCAACGATAATGTTACGGACACGCAAATCCCATACATCTTGAGTATCATCTTCGGGTGACCGAAGGTGCCGTTTAGTTATCAGTGCAGATCTGGATGAAGATGGACCACGGGATGTTTTCTTTTTCCCTCTAGCATCCATATTCAAGAAGATATACAAAGAGCAAGCAAGATGCACAAAAGAAAGATGGGTTTTCTCCAGATCAGTAAATTGAGAGGAAACCCTTGAAAAACCCAGCAAGAGATGAAATTAAGCTGTACTATGAACAAATCAAAGCATAGAGATCATAAATCTTCAAGAAAAATGATGAAATAGGACTTACTTTGAAGAAAAATAGGAAATCTTATGACTGGTCGAGCCACAACTCGTCGTAGGTGGGTGTGAAAATGATGAAGAAGAGGATTTTCTCCAAATATATCACATTCACGAGATCCACGACCGGTCGAGTGTATTTCACGACCGGTCGAACCACGACCGGTCGAGCATCGACCAAAAATACATTTTTAATGAAAAAATTTAAAATTTAAACAATTATAATATGAAATATAATACACTATGATACATTCAAGCAAGAATATTCAATGTAAAATGCACATACCAAGATCAAATTTCAATTTATTAAACCTTCTTTTGTCGAGCGGTTTAGTAAATATATCAGCAAGTTGAGTTTCGGTTGATATATATTCCAATGAAATAACTTTTTCTTCAACCAACTCACGAATGTAATGATACATAATGTCAATATGCTTAGTACGTGAATGCTGGATTGGGTTTTAGGAAATTTTTATAGCACTGGAATTATCACAATGTAAGATCATTGAATCTTGATTAATTCTATAATCGCTAAGCATGCGTTTCATCCAAATTAGTTGAGTACACGCATATCCAGCTGCAATATATTCAGCCTCAGCAGTAGAGAGCGATATTGAGCTTTACTTCTTGCTGAACCAAGAAACTAAGAAATTTCTAATGTAAAAACAACCACCACTGATTGATTTTCTATCATCAATATTTTCGGCCCAATCAGCATCTGAATACCCAGCTAATTGAACATTAGTATCAAAAGGATACCAAAGTCCTAAATTTATAGAACTTGCGACATATCTAATAATCTGTTTAACAGCAATAAGATGTGATTCCTTAGGATTATACTGATATCTCGCACAAGTACCAACACTAAATGCGATATGAGGTTTACTAGCAGTAAGATATAACAAACTACCAATCATACTGCGATATAATTTAGGATCTATATCTTTACCTGAAGAGTCTTTTGAGAGTCTTAATGTTGTACTCATAGGAGTATCAAAGTTTTTACCATTCTCAAATCCAAACCTTTTAACTAAGTTTGAAGCATATTTGGTCTGGAAAATGAAAATTCCATCAGGTTGTTGTTTTACTTGCAACCCTAGGAAATAGTTAAGTTTTCCAACCATGCTTATTTCGAACCTTGATTTCATTAACTCTGCAAACTCAGTAGACATGTTAGAACAAGTAGATCCATAAATAATATCATCAACATATATTTGAACCATCAAAATATCATTGTTATTCTTTTTAACAAAAAGCGTCTTATCGACACTACATACTTGAAAGCTATGACTAAGTAAGAATTTAGTCAATTTTTCATACCATGCCCTGGTTGCTTGTTTTAGACCATAAAGAGCTTTTATGAGACGAAATACATGGTCAGATAACTTAGGGCTTTCAAACCCTGAAGGTTGTTCAACATACACTTCTTCATGTAAATCGTCATTCAAGAAAGCACTCTTTACATCCATCTGATAGATTTTAAATTTTCTAAAACATGCGATGGAAATAAAAAGTCTGATTGATTCAAGGCGAGCGACTGGAGCAATAGTTTCATCGTAATCGATGCCTTCAATCTGAGTGTACCCTTGTACAACCAGTCTAGCCTTGTTTCGTATAATATTTCCGAGTTCATCAGACTTATTTTTAAAGATCCACTTTGTTCTAATAATGTTTTTATCTTTAGGTCTAGGAACAAGATACCAGACATCATTATGAATAAATTGATTAAGTTCATCCTGCATAGCAACTATCCAATTTTCATCAGAAAGTGCTTCTTTTACGTTGACTGGTTCTATTTGGGATGTAAAACAAACATAATTACATATGTTCTTAAGTTGTTTGCGAGTATGAACTCCAGTGAGAGGATTTTCAAGTATTTGATTGGTTAGATGATCTTTAACAGTCCTTAGTTCAGATTCTTTTTGACTTGATGAGATATCTAGATTGTCAATAATAAGAGCTTCATCATCATCTGAACTTGGGGCTGGTGTATTCAAATGATCATCAATGACCACATTGATGGACTCTTGAATCACACCAGTTCTCTTATTTAGAACCCTATAAGCTCGACTGTTCAAAGAATAACCAAGAAAAATTCCTTCATCACTCTTCGTATCAAACTTACCCAAATTTTCACGATCTCGTAAAATATAATACTTGTTGCCAAAAACCTGAAAGTATTTGACAGTAGGTTTCTTTTCAAACCATAATTCATAAGCAGTCTTATTATCAAATTTACTAGTATAAACCCGATTAATAATATAACATGCGGTATTAACTGCTTCAGCCCAAAGATTTCTAGAGAGCTTCATGCTATTCAACATAACATTAGCCATATCCTGAAGCACTCTATTTTTCCTTTCAACTATACCATTTTTTTGTGGTGTTTTGGGCGCTGAGAATTCATGTGATATTCCTTGATCGCTAAAGAATTTCTCAAAACTACTATTTTCAAATTCAGATCCATGATCACTACGGATCTTGGTAACATGAGAACTTTTCTCATTTTGGATTCGTTTGATGACCTTTTTTACTTCATCTAGGGTTTTAGTTTTATCTTTTAAGAATGATACCCAAGTGAATCTGGTATAGTCATCTACGATAACCAAGATGTATTTTTTGCCTCCTCGACTCTCTGATCTGGTTGGTCCAATAAGATTCATATGGAGAAGCTCGAGTGGTCTAGATGTGGTATTGGAGTTCACTTTCTTGTGAGAGCTCCTAATCTGTTTGCCCAACTGGCATTCACCATATATTTTGTCTACTTTTTACAATTTGGGTAGACCTCTAATTAGTTCTCTTTTGCTCAATCTAAATAAGTTTCGATAGTGTACATGTCTAAGGCGTTTATGCCATAATTCAATCTCATCGGTATGGACCATGTAACATGATTGAGTAGATGAGCTAGCATCACTAACGATGTAGCAGTTTTCAGAAGTTCTATGACCAGTTAATATAACAGAACCCCTTTTATTAACTATCTCACAACCTTGATTAGAAAACTTTACACTATGGTTGTTATCACATATCTGAGAAATGCTTAATAGGTTGTGTTTTAAACCCTCAACATATAAGACATTTTTAAATAAGGAAAGGTTATAAAGTTGAACCGTACCTTAGCCAATAATCTTGCAATTGCTTCCATCACCAAATGTGACTGACCCGTCAGTCATATATTTAAGATCGGTGAATAAAGCTTTATCACCTGTCATATGCCTGGAGCAACCACTATCTAGGTACCACTTTGAATGGCTTGTTACTTTGAAAGTAGTGTGGGCAACCAAGCTGGCAACTTTAGGAACCCATTTCATAACTGTTTTGGGTTTAGGAGTATAGATGGTCTTTTTCTGTCTATTGTTGTAAGAATGACCCATAGGGTTTTACTTTAATAGCTCCTTGAGAAGATCAATTATTTTTTCAGCCAATGAATTTCAGTTTTGAAAATTAAAGTTGACATAGCTACCTTTAGGTTTTTAAAAAGTCCTTGAATTTTTGGAAAAAACTTGAAAAGTATTCTTTTCTTTTGAGTTTGAAGACTCTCCTCTTACAAATTTAGGAGCAATGTTCTTTTGTTTAGGAGATGTATTCTTATCATAACCCAACCCGGATCGATCACCACATTTTCTTGATCCGGACAATAATTTTTCCAATTTAGGATCACCATGGGCATATCCCCATGTGTCTATCAAACTCTGAAGGGAAGATACCTCATTTTTTAGTTTCTCTTTTTCGGATTTCAAATCTTCAATTTGGGAGGTTTTGAAATCTAAATCATTTTTGTTTTTTTCAAAAGAATCAGAAATATGAGACTTTTCTAAGACAAGAGACTCATAATCTTCCTTAAGCTTAGAAAATTTTTCTTTTTATAATTTAAGCTTGACAGCAATTTTAGAACTCTCTTTATAAAGGGCATTATAAGCATCTTGAAGATCATCTTCATTATCGCAATCACTATTCAAATTTTCTTCACTAGATATATCATCATGATCTGAATAGGTGATCTTGGCTAGAGTCATAAGGGCTTTAACACCATCGCCTGACTCGGTTTCAGAATCTTCTGATTTAGAAGAGGATTCAGAATCAGATGATTCATCCCAAGTAGCCATCATGCTTTTCCTTTTTGATTTGTCCTTTTTATAACATTTGTTAGATAAGTGCCCATACTCTTGACAGTTGTAACATTGACTATCTTTCAAGGATTTACGAGTTCTAGGTTTAGATCGTCTCTTATCATTTAATTTTTAAAAATCAACCTTTTTCTTGTTTTTAAAAATTTTGTAAAACCTTTTTGCTAAAAGTGCCATATCATCTTCGGTATTTTTTAAATCCGAAGTGCTATCTTGAGAAATATTTTTAGATGATTTGAGAGCTATTGATTTTCCTTTAGGAGCCTTAAAGGATAACACATAGGTTTGAAGTGAACCAACTAATTCCTCAACCCTCATGGTATCCGTATCACGAAGTTCCTGAATTGCAGTCACTTTAGAATTGAACCGTTCAGGAAGTGAACGTAGTATTTTTGCGCACACTTTTCTTTCTGGGATTCTATCACCAAGACCCCACATAGAGTTCACAATGTCATTCAATCTAGTGTAGAAGTGCATAAACATCTCATTCTCCTCCATATGAATTTCTTCAAATTTAGTTGTGAGGAGTTGGACTTTAGATTTCTTGACAATAGATGTACCCTCGTGTGTCATTTCTAATACATCCCATGCTTGTTTTGCATTTTCACAAGAGATGATTCTTTTAAATTCATCTGGTGATAATGCACAAGTAATTGCATTTAGTGCTTTTGCATTAGCACTACTTTCACTTTTCTGAAGTGTGGTCCAAAGAGAATAAGCCGCTACTTTTATAGTTTTTGAACCATCGTCATTAGCAACTTCAGTGATAGGAGGATTCCATTCATTCACTGTGGCCATCCACGAACTTTCATCTAAGGATTTAAGGAAGATCCTCATCCTGGCTTTTCAATAAGCATAGTTTGTGCCATTAAAAGGTGGTGGCCTAGTGACTGATAGGCTTTCAAAATTTGACATCTTAATATAGCTTAGATCGTTAGCTCAGGAAATAAATCCAATAAATAAACAATAAGCATGAGCTATTAGGATCTGATACCACTTGAAAGGGCCTAGCTATATGTCCTAGAGGGGGGGTGAATAGGGCAATGCCAAATAAAACTTATAACAGCGGAATTATAAAAGATATAAAGCATAATGCTGAATATAAAATAATCACAATAGCCTAAAATAAAGAGATTGATACTTTATCAGTTCTAAGGACAACCTTACACCAAAAACCAGAGGTTTAAGGTAGGACAACCTTATTTCTACAACGTCCTTTGTATCACAAATCAATGAGGAATAATAAGCAAGAAAATCAAAATAACTTGCAGAAAATAAATCCTAAGTTATTACAACAGTCATCCACACTTGCTTGAAGTGATTACAACATTCATCCACAAACACTCTCCACAAATCAAAATGAATAAAAGAATGAAAGAGAAAAACACATCCACAACACAACGATATATAGTGGTTCGCCTGTGTGTACACCAACTGTTATCCAACAACCACACAGATTGCTACTCCACTCCTAATATCCTCACACAGGGGATGTTAACATGCACTATCAAAATAGGTTTCACAGGTTCACCTAAAAACTTCACAATTGTATCTTTGATCTCGGGCTTACACAATCCAAAAACCCCACAATCTGAGTTTTCTGGCTCTCCTCAGATAACCGATATAATGAGATTTTTCTGGCGAATCTCAAACAAAAACCAGAGAAAGTAAATTATAAAACATGTAAAATACCTTAATCACCTTTTGAAGAAGCCCGGTAGAACCAATCGGAGTAGAAGTTTGATTCGACGTTCAAAGTCCAATACTCACTTTAAGAATAGTTCTAAGTCTAATTAATTTTAGATCAAACGGGCTAGATCTATTTGATTTTGAATCCAAGAAGAAGGAATATCAGAAATTCTCCTTTTCTAATAAGATTGGAATGTAGATCAAAATCAAATAAAAATAAGCTAGCAAAAGGAATATTAAATAAGCACAATGTAGCTTAAAATAAACACAAACTTATCTCAGAGAATAGCCTAAAGAATGCTTGAATAGAATTGATTTGAAGTGCTAAAACTTTGAATTTCGTGCTCTATTTATAGCCTGAAAAATCCCATCTACGACTGGTCTTAGGATCCTAGGACTAGTCGTAGCATCAAAGATTTTCGAAAGATTTCCGCGGGATAAGATTTTCAGTTCCACGACCGGTCTTGGGCAGTCTACGACCGGTCCTGGGCCATCTACGACTGGTCGTGGGACACCTACGACCGGTTGTAGGACCCCAAAAATGGTTGCTAGAGTTTAAGTCGTAGGGCTACGACCAGTCGAAGGATGAGTCGTAGAACTCACAGGACTGGTCGTAGGATGTCCAGGACTGTTCGTAGGATAGTAAGAAAGATCTGAAAATCTTCAACTACCTAGGACTGGTCCTGAAAACTTAAGACTGGTCGTAGCAAAGCTAGGACTGGTCTTAGAACACTCCAAACAAGCATAATAAAATACATGAGTTATGTATCCAGAATGACCTACTGTAAAGCTCATCCTGAGGTCAATCTAAGGTCACATAAACCTTAAAAGTGAGATGGACTTGAAATTCTGAACACTCAGATGACCCTTAAGAGAAGCTTGAGAATATACAAAACTTGTAGTAGGCCTTCTTAAGCTTGATCTTGACTTGACAAAGTCTTCTACCAAACTTAAACTTGATCGAATCTTGAACATACAAACTTGAAGACTTCAATACTTGAATTCTTCATCCATGTCTTGAAAGCTTTCTTCATTTAATATATTGTCTTGAAATGCGATGACTTGATTGCAATGAATAGTCTTCAATCATAAAACACAAGATATACAAGACATAGATATAGGTTTTGGCACCACAAAATTTGACAACCAAAGGGATATAAAATCATAGCACTTACACAATGGCAGAGGGAGAGAGAGAGAGAGAGAGAGAGAGAGAGAGAGAGAGAGAGAGAGAGAGGGGGGGGGGCAGAGGGAGAGGCGGATATGAGGGAGAATATTGGGCGCGCGGCTTCTTTTGAGCGCGCGCCCAATTTTGAGAAATTACTTAGGTGGGTGCTCTATGGGCCCCACCATAATGTACATGTTTCATCCATTCCACTCATCCATTTTCACAGATCATTTTAGTGCTTGATGAAAAAATTAACAGCAATATAAATCCTAGGTGGGCCACACCAAAGGATAAAAATAATGAATGGATATTCACAATTAAAATCCTCCTAAGGCCACTGTACTGTTTTCCTGACATCCAATCTGTTGATTTGGTCATAAAGACCCAGATGAAGGGAAAAAATAAATATCAGCTTGATCCAAAACTTTTATGGCCCCCAAAAAATTTTTAATGGTCAAAATTCATTCAACACTGTCCTGTAATGTGGTCCACTTGATATTGAGATATAATTCATTTTTTTTCATATCATAAAATGAAAACAATATGTTGATTGGGTCATACAGGGCCAAATGAAGGGGAAAAACAAAAATTAGTTTGATCTAAAACTTTTATGGCCCTAAAATCTATGGGCCGACCATGATGTATGTGTTTCATCCAATCCGTTCATCCATTTTTAAAGATCATTTTATGACTTCGTCCTAAAAATAAGAGGGATATAAATCTTAGGTGGACCACACCGCAGGAAAACAATAGTGATTGGATATCCATCATTTAAATCCTCTGAAGGCCCACTGTACTGTTTATCTGACATCCAATCTGTGATTAGGTCATAAAAGTCCAGATGAAGGGAAAAAACAAAGATCATCTTGATCCAATACTTTTATGGCTCCCAAAAAGTTTTTAATGGTCGACATTCATTCAACACTTTTTCTATAATGTGGTCCACTTGAGATTGGGATATAACCCAAATTTTCGATAAATCCAAAACTCAAGTGGACCATGCCACACAAAACAATGTGGAATAATGATTTCCACTGTTGATACCTTCCTTGGGCCCACAATAATGTTTTTCATCCAACATGTTCATAATATCAAAAAGATATGAATGAAGGGAAAACACAAACATCAGCTTGATCCAAAACTTCTATCAAATGCATAGTGTTGATGTTCGATACACATCATGATGGGCCCTACAAAACTTACTAACATTAATTCTTAGAGTCTCAGGGTGTCAATAAGTTGATTTGGTCATACGGGACCAGATATGAAGGGAAAAAACAAAAATCAGCTTGATCTAATAGATTTAGGCTACGAAAATATTTTTAATGGTCGATGCTCATTCAACACTGTTTCCTGTAATGTGGTCCACTTGAGATTTGGATATACCTCATTCTTTGACTTATACCGTAAAATGATCTGTAAAAACAGATGGATGGCATGGATGAAACCGTCGATGATGCTATGTGGGCCCTACCATGATGTACGTGTTTCATCCATTTCGTTCATCCATTTTTAAAGATCATTTTAGAGCTTTTTGTAAAAAAAAAAATAGAGGGATATAAATCTCAGGTGGTCCACACCACATGAGAACAATAGTGATTAGATATCCACTATTAAAATCCTCCTAAGGCCCACTGTATTGTTTATTTGACATCAAATCTGTTGATTTGGTTATACAGGACCAGATGAATGGAAAAAACAAAAATTAGCTTGATCCAATAGATTTAGGCTACCAAAATGTTTTTAACGGTCGACGCTCATTCAACACTGTTTCCTGTAATGTGGTCCACTTGAGATTTGGATATACCTCATTCTTTGACTTATACCATAAAATGATCTGCAAAAACAGATGGATGGCATGGATGAAACCGTCGACGATGCTCTATGGGCCCTACCATGATGTACGTGTTTCATCCATTCCGTTCATCTATTTTTAAAGATCATTTTAGAGCTTTTTGCAAAAAATTAGAGGGATATAAATCTCAGGTGGTCCACACCACATGAGAACAATAGTGATTGGATATCCACTATTAAAATCCTCTTAAGGCCCATTGTACTGTTTATTTGACATCAAATCTGTTGATTTGGTCATACAGGACCAGATGAAGCGAAAAAACAAAAATCAGCTTGATCCAATAGAATTAGGCTACCAAAATGTTTTTAATCATTGACGCTCATTCAACACTATTTCCTGTAATGTGGTCCACTTGAGATTTGCATATATCTCATTTTTGGTCTCATATTATAAAATTATCTGTAAAAATATATGAACGGCATGGATGAAACACATACATCATGGTGGGGGCCATAGAGCACTGACCACCAGTCATTGGCTGGTAGGGGTGTACACAAACCAGACTAACCCAATTAGCTCGCTCGACTCGGCCCGAAAAAGCTCGACTCGACCCGACCCGGAACTAAGTTCGGGTCGGGACGGGCCATTTTTCTCAGCCCGAAATTGAGTTCGAGTCGAGCTCGGATAGGGCCCAGTTCGGCCCAACTCAGTCCGAAACTCGACTCAACCCGACCCGACTGGAACTTAATTCAAATTATTTGTGTGTCAGATGTACGATTTCTTATACCCGATTTTATCATCCGTTCCACTGCCAGAAGATCAAAGTATTTATTATTCCATATCTTAGTTATAAACAACTTTAAAAATTGGGGAAGAATCTTTAACTGTACACATGGTGTAGTTGTACAACAGCTCAAATTATATAAATAGTTTAGCATAAACCAACAATCTGATTTTTCCTTTTGAATTTAGACCAAGTGCTACTTTACTTCCAACCGCCCATTTGTCAGCCATTAATTAAATGGTTACAATTGATTGATTAGTGCTATTTTAGAGATACAATCCATCTGCATTGGAACTCACAATTTGGATGATTTGGATAGCTGAACATCAGTGCCACAATGAAAAGGATAAGTCATTATCATTGCAGAGTGCAACACATCATGATGGGCGTCCATTCACTCTATTTTATTGATCATTACCCTCAATTTGACTAGTTACTCGCCTCGATCATACTACATATATATGAGAAAGACATTGGGCAAACAAGATTAATCAACAATTTGAGTGAATTTTGATTTAAACATCTGAAGTTATTTACTCTTCATGTTCGGACTGATCAGATTGTCTAAAAATAGTTAAAGGTTGTTCATAATATCAAAAATATATAAATGAATAGAAAACACAAACATCAATTTGATCCAAAACTTTTATGGCCTCCAAGAAATTTTAAATGGTAGAGGTTCAATCACACTATTTCTTGTGGTGTGGTCCACTTGAGCTTTAGATATGCTTCTTTTTTGTTCTTTAGACTTCAAATTATTTGTTAACATGGATGAATGGAGTGGATAAAATAAATAAATAACGGTGAACCCCACAGAGTTTAATTACTCTGCTAAAGGTAACGAGTAACTCACTTAAATGTAGTGGAGAAAGGTTTCCTTAAAACATTCATAATCATATATTAGGCGTGCCTAAATGTGATTCACATATCTAACCCACTCATTATGTGTTTCCCACTTGGATGAGGGGTCAGACCAAGTTTCAACCGCATCCAAAACTCATGTGGGCTCCACCAAGTGCTTTTATATTTTTTAGGATGTTTTCACATAGTTTTAAATGGTATGGCCCACTTGAGTTTTGTTAACCAATGATTTTTGAGATATCTCATAACCTAAAGGGGACACATCAAATCCACGATGTTGATGTTCGACAAACATCATGATAGGGCCCACAAAACTTACTAACATCAATTCTTAGGTTCTCACGAGGTCAGTAATTAGTTGGGTCACAATTTTAACCAGAATATTTGGCCCATTTTACATGTCTAGTCCATTCACTCTATTTTACTATCAATACTCTCAATTTGAATAGTTACTCGCCTCAATCAGGCTACATATGAGAAAGATATTGGGCATACAAGATTGATTAACAATTTCAATGAAATTTGATTTAAACATATGAAGTTATTTACTCTTCAATATGAACTGATTAGATTGTCCAAAAATAATTAAACGTTCAATTAGTGGATGTGCTTAATAATTTAGTAATTTTATTTTTCACAAATAAATTTAACATTTTTTTTCAAAATGCATATTTTTTTCTCTTTTAACTAAATATCATTTTTATTATAAATAAATTTAACATTTTTTTTACAAAATTTAGTTTTCTTTTTTAAAATATATATTTTTTTACAATTTGTCAATTTTTTCACAATTTTGTTTAATTTTTTAAATTTTCTTTTTCAAAATATCATTTTTTCATCAATTTTTTTTTCAAAATTATCAATATTATTCAAAGTTCTTAATTTTTCTTTTTTCAAAATCTAGATTTTTATAAAATTACAGTTTTTTTTTCAAAATTTAAAATTTTCTTAAACATTGATAATTATTTTTCTAAGCTTCTCAACTATTATTTTTTTTAATTCGTAATTTTTTTGAGCTTCTTAATTTTTAAACTGAGCATTGGAGACGGTTTAGGACCGTCTCTATTAGAGACGGTCTTTGACAGTCTCTAATAGAGACGATCTTTAATAGGGCTATAAGACAGTTTAGGACCATCTCTAATAGAGACGGTCGTTAACAGTCTCCAATTCCTAAACTGTCTCTGATAGAGACGGTCTATGACAATCTCTAATAGAGACGGTCTATGGCAGGGCTATAAGACGGCTAAGGACCGTCTCTAATAGAGACGGTCTTTGACAGTCTCAAATTACAAGTAAAAGATGGCCAATGGCCATCTCTATTTTAGATGGCTCATGACCGTCTCAGATGACCACATATAAGACGGTCAAAGACTGTCTCTAATGCGGACGGCCCATGACCGTCTTAGATACGGTTTATGGTCGTCTCTAAAGCGTCTTTAAACCAAGCGATTTTAGAGACGGTCCAGAACCGTCTCTAAATCCGTCATTTTTTTCCATTTTTTACGTAGTGAAAGAAGGTTTTTACCATCGGCAGAGGTTGTTGAAGAAGTTATTGAGGTTCTTCTTGTATCATGTCTAGAGATTACAATAGATGATTGGCGTCAGCCTTTCATAGATTATCTCAAATTCAACATTCTACCAAAAGAATCTGTGCAAAGGCAGTAAATCAGACAACAGTCAAGTAGATTCATCATATGCAGTGAAGCATTATATAAAAAATCTTACAACGGAGTGTTGCTACGTTGCTTAAATGAGCAAGAAGCAAGCCAGGTATTGCGAGGAGCACACTGGAGAGTGTGGGGCACTTAAAAGTTGGTTGAAATTTATTTCATCGAGTACATAGAATGGGATATTATTGGCTCACCATGTTCAAAGATGCAATAGATTATGCGAAGCGATGTCATGAATGTCAGATTTATGGGGATGTTATACATGTTCCTCCAGAAGATTTACATCAGTCAGTTGCCTCTTGGCCATTCTCAGCATGGGGACTCGACATTATTGCTCCTATCAATCTACCTTCGTCCAAAGGGAAGCAATATATATTGGCAGCAATGGATTATTTCTCCAAATGGACCAAAGAAGTTGCGTTGCGTGATGTTAAAGAAAAAGATGTAATAAGTTTCATCCGACATGCGATGATATATCGTCACGATATTCCAAAGAAATTGTTATAGACAATGGCACCCCTTTCAAAAATAAAGGCATGGAAAAGATGTGTCAGAAATTCAATATTCAGCATTCGTTCTCAACGCCTTACTATCCGCCGGCTAACGGATTAGTAGAGGCATTCAATAAAACAATAGTCAAAATATTGAAAAAGATAGTGACGGGGAACAAACGCGATTGGGACGACAAATTGTAAGAAGCATTATGGGCATACAGAACTACTCATCGCACAACAACAAGAGCAACACCATATTCACTGGTCTATGACATTGAGGCAGTCATTCTGATTGAAATACAAGTAGCGTCACTAAGAGTGGCAGTGCATCAGTCTATAACTGATGATGATAATGCAAAAATAAGATTGAAAGAACTAGATTTGCTTGACGAGAAACGCCTAGCTGCACAACAGCGTCTACAAGCGTATCAGGCGAGAGTATCAGCCGCCTTTGACAAGTGAGTCAAGTATCGTTCTTTTAAAAAGGGAGACATGGTGCTAATGTTGAAGAGACCTATCGTAGTTACCCATCAAATGGGGGCCAAGTTTGATTCTAAATGAGGTGGCCCGTACATAATAAAGGAAGTATACTCCAATGGAGCATATAGAGTTGTAGATTAGGATGGGCAGGGAATAAGCATACCAGTCAATGCTCGCTTTCTTAAGAGATATCGTCCGTGAAGTAATTTCGATTTTGCTCCAGAAAATTATCAGAATAATCATTTTTCATCAAAAGGGGGCAAGATGAATAGAATGAATAAGGAAGAAGTTCACAAGCAATCAAGATCATATGATAGCAAATAAAGAAAGATGAAGAAGATGAACGCCATCAAATGAGCTGAATGCCATCAAGCGAGCTCTATAAAATTTTCCCTGAAATTGATATCACCATCAAGCTGGTATATTGTGGACAATACAGACAAATGATACAGATAAACAAAATACCCATCATCATGGGTATAATCGAAGACATTAGCAGAAGTGATGGTGTGTCAATTTCAGTCAAAAATACCTATCACTATTTTTCAAGGAGTTTCAAGACAGCATATTAAGTCGTCGCCAAATGAAAAGTGTTGATGATCGCTGTCAAGTGATAACGATTGCTATCAAGCATTGATGAGCTAAATGAAAAGTGTTGATGATCACTGTCAAGCGATAAGAATTACTATTAAGCATCAATGATCATCAACGATGCTAAAGATCTCCATCAAAATCACCAGGTATCAATGATTATAAAATAAAAAAGAGTAACTATCACTGTTGCCGGTCAATTGCTTATCAAAGTTGCCATCATCGCTAAGCTGATACATTATTTTTAAACATGATACAAAAGTCCTTATGACATTATCAGCAGCAGTGAAATGTCAAACCATCTGCTGACAGTAGAATAAATCACATAGCCAATTGTATATAGAATTGGCGACAACGATGGTTGCTTATCATAAAAAGGCAGTCTAGTCAGGTCCCGAAAAAAAAAAGAGAAAAGGGCCAAGTCCTAAAAGGATCAAGTCTCTAAGACCTAAAAAGGCCAAGTCCTAAAAGGACCAAATCTTAAAAGGGACCAGTTATACATAAGACCTATAATCATTTAAGGCCGCTCAGTCAAGACAATGGCCTGCTATGTATGAGACCTATGAAGATCATCATTCGAGCAACGATGAGAAACCAATGGCCCTAAAAAGCCCGTGAAGGCCATCGTACGCATACCCATGCAGGCAGCTGACAGAGTCATTAACCAAAAGTCAGAAGGCCAAAAGTTGACCAAAAGCCAAAGAGCCAAAAGTCTTTAAATAACCAAAAGCCAAAAAGCTAAAAGTCAACTAAAAGTCGAAGTGCCAAAAGTCCTCAAATGACCAGTCAGCGTAACCCACATGTCGTTTGTATAGCTTTCCGGCAGCGTCACAAGGAATGGAGGACAATGCCCTCCCGTGAATGGGCCCGACCATGCAGATGAAGAAAATGAGGGCTGCAGTGCTAGCTTTAGATAGGCCAACCATGCATAAGACCCCCCAGATTTGTGGTTCAATTCCGGTACTAACTCATGAGGAAGGGCTTAAACCTACTCATCGATGGACTGGAAACCATGGATTTGGTACCCCCAAAGGTAGCCTTGCGAGCTCTGTGAACTCTAGAGAGTTACCGTGGCCAACCCTGTGTGTAAAACCAACTGAGTTCACAGCTCCGGTAGCTTCACTGGGCCCCTCTGATGGATCACGGTTTGTGAACTCCCCAGGCGGTGAGAAGTCCAGCGAACTCCTAAGAGTTATAGAGGCCATCACGTAAGACCCGACTCTAGCTGGAGTCCAAATAAATTCACTCCACTACTCGAGAGCTTAAATTTTGTGTGCAATTGACTGAATTGAAACCTAGCACCGCCAATAAAATATAAATAAAATCATCACATAGGAAATCCCATACTAACAAGCATAAAATGTTGATATTTTATAATTTAATTCTTTATCGAATATCATGTTAAACTATGTGCAATATTCAAAATGCCGCAGATATTTATTTCATTCTATATGCTCAAATGTGCAATTGCTTGATGAAAATTTTAGACATTGATTAGACAATATGCAAAAATGCATCTCTCTGGAATCAGGTTCAAAATTACATCGACAGTAAATGCCTTCAAGATATTGGCAATTATTTACTCAAGAGCTCAAATCTCCAAGAGTGCAATATAAAGAATACAATGCGAAGCAAGAAGACAAGTGCAAAGATTGATTAAATCATATTGTGAATATCACAATCGACCTTAAAAAAAAAGAGAAGAAATTATGAATTTATTTTAAAATTATCAATGCTTCAGAAAGCTACATTGAAAAAATTATAATGAATTAAGATACTAATTTCGATTAATTTGGCAGGAAAGATCATCACTTGAAAGCTTGGGTTATGTAGATCGTGAGTAAAGGAAACAATAAAAAAAGGTTGTTACGGCAGGAGCAACATTAAAGAACAGCCCCAGACACAGAGTTGATCAAGAGGAAAGAATCGTTGGAGTTGATCAAAGAGACCGTTATAACAGCAACAGTGTTGGAAGAAAGCTCTCTGATCAAATCGTGCAAAGATCAAGCCGTCACATCTGTTAAAGAAGCGTGCTTCAAAGAAAAGAGAATTTTATCCTCTCTAGTGAAGCATCTGCTCG
This sequence comes from Magnolia kwangsiensis, assembly GCA_037074715.1. Taxonomy (NCBI): domain Eukaryota; kingdom Viridiplantae; phylum Streptophyta; class Magnoliopsida; order Magnoliales; family Magnoliaceae; genus Magnolia; species Magnolia kwangsiensis. The sequence goes on along the minus strand of CM073586.1, from coordinate 45,478,693 downwards.
ACACTGCTGACTGGGGGCATTCAAGTTTTCCACTCGGGTGCCATCATTCTAGTCTTTCGCTCGAGTGTCATCATTCAAGTCTTCTGTTTGAGTATCATCATTCGAGTCTTCCAGTCGAACGCAATCATTCAAGTCCTTCGCTCCAGCGCAAAAACCCTCCGTTCAAGCACAAGCCTTCCGGTCTTCCGTTCAAGCGTCATCATTCAAGTTTTCCATTTGAGCGCCATCATTCAAGTTTTTTGCTTGAATGCCATTATCCAAATCTTCAGTTCAAGCATGATCGTCCAGTCTGCTATACAAATATGATCATCCAGTCATCCTTCAGTTGTAGTTCATTCAAGTTCTTCAGGTGAAGGAAGATCGATCCTCCGTTTGATTTCAGGAATCAATCAAAGAAGGATCGAGGGGGCATCTATTGAAGCACAAAAAATGATGAAGGAATAAAGCAAGAAGAGATAAGGGAATGGAAAGAACACGCGAAAAGAAGAAGAAAATGATAGTTTTAAGGGGTTTACGCGGGACCGCGCAACCAATGACTATTGCGCGGTACTACGCAATTGATATCTTTTGCGCGGGTCCACGCAACATGAATATCAGTTGTGCGGGAGACATTACAGCAGCGGTCCTTTGCAGAATGATCTAAAGCACTGAAAATTTATCCCACATCACTAAGATCTGGATTTTCACACGTGTGAGGATCTATAAATACCCCTTCCCCTCCTTCATTAAGGGTAATTGAAGACTTTCAAGAGGAATAGAGTGGAGCAGAAGATAGAAGGTAGGAGAGAAGTCTCCTGACAGTTGCGCAGGACCGCGCAACCGATGTCAGTTGCGCGGGTCCGTGCAACAAGACTGCCCTGCAGTCTGTGAAGATAAAGGAGTCATCATGCTGCCGAAATCTATGAATCAGGCTTCCTTTCTTCAGGTTTTCTTCTATTCAAGAGTCCAGAGGAGAGGGATCAATTAATCAAATCAACATTTCCCCTAAGTATTAGGGATGGTTGAAACAGGCGCTGTTATGTTGCTGAAATCTCCATTTCATTGAAGATTCGTTGATCGGATCGACATTCCTCCTAAGTCCTAGGAGATGATCAAACCAGGCACCGAAAGGCTATCGAAATGAACTCTCAATATTCAAAGCATAAGTCCTTTATTTCTAAATAATCTATCTTAGAATCAAGGGATGTAAAGAGGATGTAAATGAACTCAGTATCAATGAAATGTGATGAATGTTCTTAATACTCTTTCTTTGTTATGTTTAAATAAGACAATTTCTAGATCAAATGCATTTGTTTCTTTGTCGAAACAGCACCATTATTATAATTTCTATAATACAATCACTTTCTTACACAAGCTCTTTTGCTTGATGGAACATCCATTCCCAAAAGTTACCGAAAAATAGAACCGGTGTTCCTAAGGTGCTTACCCTAATTGGCTTTTTGTGTTGTGTTGTTTCCTTGTTCAATATTTTTTACAAGATCATCTCATTAATGAAATTCTTCTGGTTACTAGCCATTTGGATAGGCCGTGATTATGTATTTGCTCAAAATTAATGGAGCAGACCCGGATGTGCGTTGGAACTATTCAGATGAGCGGGGGTCCCTGGATGGTGAGAACCACTATTATGACCATGATGAAGATGTCCATTTCCTATGGACAGCATTGGAGGGGCCTGGCCACTTGGACAAGCGGTGTTTATGATTTTCTCAAAATTAACGGAGCAGACCTAGATGTGCGTTTGAGCTATCTGGATGAGCGGGGATCCCTCGAAGGTGGGAACCACTATTATAAACATGATGAAGATGTCCATTTCCTATGGACAACATTGGAGGAGCCTGGCCATTTGGACAGGCCATATTTATGTATTGCTCGAAATTAATGGAGCAGACCCGGATGTGCGTTGGAGCTATCCAAATGAGTGAGGATCCCTGTAACGTGGGAACCACTATTATGACCATGATAAAGCTATCCATTTCCTATGGACAGGATTAGAGGGGCCTGACCATTTGGACAGGCCCTGTTTATATCTGTATTTGCAGGTACCACACCCTTAACCTAAACCACACCCTAAACCTATAACCTAAACCTATTCTTAATTTCCTAAAGTTATAACCTACAACCTATAACCTAAACCTAGCCCTAAACTAAAACCTATAACCTAAACCTTAACCTAAATATAAACATAAACCTAAACCTATAACCTTAACCTAAACTATAACCTAAACCATAACCTATAACCTAAACATAAACCTATACTTATAACCTATAACCTAAAACTAAACCTCTAACCTTAACCTAAAACCTAACCTAAACCTTAACCTAAAACCTAATCTAAACCTTAACCTATAACCCAAACGTAAACCTATAACCTATAACCTATAACCTAAAACCTAAACCCAAACCTAAACTCGATCCCAAACCCGAACCCTATAACCTATACCTAGACCTTAACCTAAACCTAAACCTATACTTATAACCTATAACCTATAACCTATAACTCAAACCTTAACCTATAACCTAAACCTTAACCTATAACCTAAAACCTAACCTAAACCTTAACCTATAACCCAAATTTAAACCTATAACCTATAACCTAAAACCTAAACCTGATCCCGAACCCGAACCCTATAACCTATACTTAGACCTTAACCTAAACCTATACTTATAACCTATAACCTATAACCCAAACCTTAACCTATATCCTAAACCTTAACCTATGACCTAAAACCTAACCTAAACCTTAACCTATAACCCAAAACTAAACCAATAACCTATAACCTAAAACCTAATCCCAAACCTAAACCCGAACCCGATTTCCTAAACCTAAACTTTAACCTATAACCTATACTTATAACCTTAACCTAAACTTATTCTCAAATCCCAAAACCTATACCTATAACCTAAACCTAAACATAAACCTATACTTATAACCTATAACCTAAACTTTAACCTATAACCCAACCTAAACCTATACTTATAACCTAAACCTATTCTCAAATCCTAAAACCCATAACCTAAACCTAAACCTTAACCTAAACCTATAACCTATAACCTAAACCAAAACCTATAACCTAAACCCGAACCCAAACCTGAACCTAAACCCGAATCCCTAAACCTTAACCTATAACCTATAACCTAAGCCTATACCTAAACCTAAAACTAAACCTATAACTTAAACCTAAACCTATAACTTATAACCTAAACCCTAGCCTAAACCCTATAACCTTAACCTAAACCTATAACCTAAACCTAAACCTAAACTTATAACTTAAACCTATTCTCAAATCCCAAAACCTATAACCTAAACCTTAACCTAAACCTAAACCCTAAACTTATAACCTAAATCTCTTCCCAAATCCCAAAACCTATAAACTAAACCTAAACCTAAACCTATAACCCAACCTAAACCTATACTTATAACCTAAACCTATTCTCAAATCCCAAAACCTATAACCCAAACCTAAACCTTAACCTATAACCCAACGTAAATCTATACTTATAACCTAAACCTATTCTCAAATCCCAAAACCTATAACCTAAACCTAAACCTTAACCTATAACCTAACCTAAAGCTATTCTCAAATCCCAAAACCCATAACCTAAACCTAAACCTTAACCTAAACCTATAACCTATAACCTAAACCAAAACCTATAACCTAAACCTGAACTCAAACCCGAACCCGAGCCCGAATCCCTAAACCTTAACCTAAACAGATAACATATAACCTATAACCTCAGCCTATACCGAAACCTAAAACCTAAACCTAAACCTAAACCTACAACTTAAACCTAAACCTATAACCTATAACCTAAACCCTATAACCTTAACCTTAACATAAACCTATAACCTAAACCTAAAACTAAACTTATAACCTAAACCTATTCTCAAATCCCAAAACCTATAACCTAAACCTTAACCTTAACCTAAACCTAAACCTAAACCCTAAACTTATAACCTAAACCTATTCTCAAATCCTAAAACCTATAACCTAAACCTAAACCTTAACCTATAACCCAACCTAAACCTATTCTCAAATTCCAAAACCTATAACCTAAACCTAAACCTAAACCTATAATTATAACCTAAACCTATTCTCAAATCCCAAAACCCATAACCTAAACCTATAACTTATAACCTAAACCTATAACCTATAACCTAAACCAAAACCTATAACCTAAACCCGAACCCGAACCTGAATCCCTAAACCTGAACCTAAACATATAACCTATAACCTATAACATAAGCCTAAACCTAAAACCTAAACCTAAACCTAAACTGATAACTTAAACCTAAACCTATAACCTATAAGCTAAACCTTAACCTATACCCTATAACCTTAACCTAAACCTAAACCTAAACCTATAACCTAAACCTAAACCTATTCTCAAATCCCAAAACCTATAACCTAAATCTAAACCTTAACCTATAACCCAACCTAAACTTATACTTATAACCTAAACCTATTCTCAAATCCTAAAACCCATAACCAAAACCTAAACCTTAACTTAAACCTATAACCTATAACCTAAACCAAAACCCATAACCTAAACCCGAACCCAAACCTAAACCTGAACCCGAATCCCTAAACCTTAACCTAAACATTTAACCTATAACCTATAACCTAAGCCTATACCTAAACCTAAAACCTAAACCTAAACCTAAACCTATAACTTAAACCTAAACCTATAACCTATAACCTAAACCCTATAACCGAAACCTAAACCTTAACCTAAACCTATAACCTAAACCTAAACCTATTACCTATAACCTAAACCCGAACCCAAACCCGAACCTGAACCCGAATCCCTAAACCTTAACCTAAACATATAACCTATAACCTAAACATATAACCTATATTCACCCATGAACTTTGGCTCACAAAAAGCCCATTTTCTTATACTCGTATGTTGTGTCCATCTGGTTACCATGATAGACCTAGAAATACTTTAGGCAGTACACACTTGTTCTAATAACTTATATGAGCCAATCCCTACAAAATTTATTCAAAGTAGCACTAGGTAGAATGAAGTCACACCTGATGCATGGTTTTAACAGTTTGCACCTATATAGGACGACTCCTGTGCACTCTGAGAAACATGAAAAGCAACAAAAATTGGAGTGACATTTTAATCAGTCAACAATACAGAGGCCACATAGCCATGACTGCAATTCAAACAATAAAATGTTTTTACATGTCACATTTTCCTAAATAGCATGCAAAACAATGTAGATTAGCAACCCTAAGGAATCTGCACTTTGTTGGAATAAAGAGGGGATAGTCCCATTTTTCTCTAAACCAAGAAAAAAATTCAGTTGAGTTGGTTGTTATGTTGTTAGAAGTGCTGGCATGAAACAAAAGGAACATCTTTTGTTGGAATTATAACCCTATTTCTATGTTTTTCTTGCATTTAGTTTTCATCCTTCTTCAATTGACTGATTCTTTATTTTTATGTTGTAGAGTCCTCTAGTGGTGGTTCGCCCTCGAATAATTACAGAAGATGCATAGGAGAAGTTATTGGTATAGTTGTCGGATGTGCAAGTGGACTATTAATACTCGCATTCATTTTTTATCTATGGTGGATGAAGGATGCACCTGACCATATGCGAGTGCACACAAACTCACCAAGATTTGTATTTACAGCATTATTGTAATTATAATTGTAATTGATTGATTGAATGAATGATTGTAATTAAATGAATGAATGATTATGCAGGTGGTAATTGAATGAATGAATGATTATAATGCGGATATTGACCGTAGCTATAAGTCTATGGCTACGGATTAAATCCGTAGCCTTTGCTTTTTAATGTACAAAATGAAATAGCGGTGAAGACCGCTTGAGTTGAAGTATGAATATGCCAATATGTCCTAAAGGGGGTGAATAGGACTTTTTAAAGTTTGACAATGTATTTAAAAATCCTATTACACTAATCCTAGCAAATAGACAATTATTAGGATTACTCAAATGTAACTCTATGGTTTCCAAGCCTGGTAGAGGATTCAATCACAAATTATTTAAGAAGTAAAAAAAATGCAAACTAGTTTATGATGGATATGACTGTGTATATGTGTGAGGTGTAATCTCAAATATTCAGATATTGAAATAATAACGCAAATCACACAAACAAAGGAATAACAATCACAAACAAAGTCATTTTTATAGTGGTTCGACTACTTGTCTACTCCACTCCCGGTAACCACACTCAACCCTTGAGTGTACCGAATTTCACTAAGGAGGTTTCACATGGTTCACCTCTAACCTAAGGTTTTAAATCAGGTTCACCTTCAACCTTTACAACCTACACTAAGGCTGACTGTTTATGCTCTCATGAGCAAGGTTCAACACATCACACCCACATTTAGGCACAATGACCAAGGATCTTCCCTAAGACCCTAACAGAGGTTTCACTCGGTTCACCTCAAAACCAAAGGTTTTACCCGGTTCACCTTAAACCAAAGGTTTTACTAGTTCACCTCAAACCAAATGTTTATTCTCTCCATAGACCAAGGATCTAGACAATACACCCACCACGTACACTCCCGCTAGAGGCCTCCTTGAGGACTTTAAGGGTGAGAAACACCTTAGACCCAATCCTACAAAGGAATGATCAAAGGGTCCTCTGGACACTAGATACTTACAAATAAGTTGATGAGCCTCATTCAGCGCGGTTGCGAAAATCTCCTCCTTATTGACGAAGAGTCTTCAGCTCCCTTGATCCGAAACAAATGATGTACCAATATAAGGCTACGGGTTGGGTTAAGGTTATGATGGAATCCTACTCTCTAAATGTTTTCCTATAAAGGAGATAGAGCAATTCCAATCATTTAAACATTCAAGGCATCCCAGCTTAATGATTTACCATTAAAATGGGAGCTGAAGGATCCTTGAATGCGAAAGTTCATTCCCCAATCCACTCTATTAAATGTCAATGATGAGGGTGGATTGGAGGATGAACTCTCGTGAGAGAAAGGGCTTTGGGTATATGATCTAAAGGTAAAATACACAAAAGCACTCTCTTCTTTCTCTGCCAGCAATATGAACAAGTCTCTCTTTATATAGGCAAAAGGTTCTAATGGATATAAAACGGTTATATTTATGACAGAGTTCGATATCATCGAGCATATACTCTCGATAGTATCAGCGGTCTGCTCGATGACACAAACTCATATGTCATACGCTTTTAAAACCTCTGACCAGCTGGTCGATGGGATCGATCAGGTGTCGATATCATCAGATTTCAAACTCTGATTCTATCGATACTTGAATCGATCTATTGATATTTGAAAAATGAGAGAGACTAGTCAAGAAATATTTCAGGTCTTTAGGATATGATCGAGGGTCAACCAATGTCATCGAAATTTGTACATCGGTGATATCGGAGGTAGTGTCGATGCATTAATAAATCCCATGGATTTTCTAGTAAGTTCATTGGGCAGTTTGTGTCCAGTATCGATGCAATCGACTCAGCCTCGATATCATCGACATATGAAATCGATTTCCTCGAATGGCCCTGGATTAAAGATACAAAATAACCTGAAATATTTGTTGGAAGATATGCGTGCCCACTATCGGTATCATCGATGGACTTTCGATATTATTGAGATTTGATTTAAGATCTTATTGGAAGAGCATCGATATATCGAAGGATTTTGAGATATTCTTTGAAAAACAGGGGTGCCGAAAATCTGCCTGTCGATATTATCGAGTCACTTCTGATTGACTAGAGATTCAAATATCAATAACATTGATAGGTGTATCGATATATCGATAATTCTGTCCAAATATGTATGCGGTTGCTGGACACATTAAGTCCTCATTCGATATGATCGATTCAGCTTCCGAGGACATCGACAGCGCAGGTCGATTATATCGATATGTGTATTGATACAATCGACAGGGCAAGAAAACTTAAATATTTTCTTGATGTTTAAGGAAGTTCTCTTACCCAAAAACCCTAATATATTTTAACTTATTTTTAAGGGTTTTAATCATCTAGTGTTTTGGGACATGGGATTTGAGGCTTAGATTTACCTATGGCGAGCTTCCACACATCCGGTTGAGGTAGATATTTGAATAGATCTTCCTGTGAGGCTCTGCAGTCCGACTGACTCAACATACACGCTAATTGACAAACTAGGGTACTAGCAAGGGCACTTTCACAAAATAGCTACGGATATTAACCATAGCCGATAATCTAACAGCTGTAGCCATTGTTAAATTTGGCATATTGATATGGACTTTTAGCTACAAATAATATTCGTAGTTGTTTATGCTTATTGCTACAGATATAATTGCTACGGATTATATCCGTAGCTATTGTAACCTATAGCTACGGATTAAATCCGTAGCTAAGGTTCCAGACCTATTGTTACAGCACCTACGACTATAGTCATGCCACGGACTAGCTACGGACTAAAACCGTAGCTATAGGTCTATGGCTACGGATTTTATCCGTAGCCTTTGCCCGTTTTTCTAGTAGTGTATGATTAACCACACAAAGTGAAATGATATGCTTACTGTTCATTTTGTCTGCCTTTACTGACTATTTTTTCTGTCAGTATAAATATCCTTTACCGACGATATTGTATAACGTCAGTAAAAATAGCCTCTCGGCGGGAATCTTTTGCCGACGAAATACGATTTCGTCGATAAAAGTAATATTTCCCGATGAAATTATATTTCGATGGTAAAAGTAATATTTGGGCAAGGCTCTATGGGGCCCACCATGATGTAACTATTTTATCCACTCCGTTCCTCACTTTTCTCAGATTATTTTAAGGTATGCTCCTAAAAATGAAGCAGGTTCACAGCTCTAGTGGACCGCACCGAAGGAAGCCATAGTGATAATGACACCCACCATTGAAACCTTTCCAAGGGACACCGTGATGTTTTTTTACCATCCAACCTATTCATAATGTCATGTAGATGTGGATGAAGTGAAAACACAAATATTATCTTGATCTAAAACTTCTCCAAGAAGTTTTTTATGGTGGACGTTCAATCCCCACTTTGTGCTCAAGTACTTAAGCCTTGGACCTATCTCATTCATAATTATATAATAGGCCCACCTATATGTGAATATAATAGGCCCACCTATATGTGATTCACATATCCATCCCATTCATTATGTACGTCCCACTTGGATGAGGGGTTAGACCAAGTTTTAGCCACATCCAAAACTTATGTGGGCCGCACCAAGTGCTTTTATATATTTTAGTATGTCTTCATATAGTTTTAGATGGCATGGCCCACCTAAGTTTCGTATACAAATGATTTTTGAGATTTGTCATTACCTAAAGGGGACACATCAAATGCATGAGGTTGATGTTCGATACACATCATGATGGGCCCCACAAAACTTACTAACATTAATTCTTATGTTCTCAGGGGGTCAATAAGTTGGGTCACAATTTTGACCAGAATATTTGGCCCATTTTACATGTCTGGTCCATTCACTCTATTTTACTGATCATTAACCTCAATTTGACTAGTTACTCTCCCCGATCATGATACATATGAGAAAGATATTGGGCATACAAGATTGATCAACAATTTGAGTGATTTTTTATTTAAACATCTGAAGTTATTTACTCTTCAATCTGGACTAATCAGATTGTCAAAAAATGATTAAAGGTTGTTCATAATATCAAAAATATATGAATGAAGAGAAATCACAGACATCAGCTTGATCCAAAACTTCTATGGCCTCCAAGAAATTTTCAATGGTAGAGGTTCAATCACACTATTTCCTGTAGTGTGGTCCACTTGAGCTTTGTATATGCTTCCATTTTGTTCTTTAGATCTCAAATTATCTGTTAACATGGATGAACGGAGTGGAAAAAATAAATAAATAATGGTAGACCCCATAGAATTTACTCAGTATGCTAAGGGTAAAAATCACGTTTTTTTTTTCAAAATGTATATTTTTTTACTCTTAATCTTTCTTTCAAAAGTTTTAACAAAATATCATATTTATTATCAAATATTTCAAAAAAAAATACAAATTCTAAAATTTTATTATCAAAATCTTAAAAATTTTATTATATTTTATTTTATTTTTATCAAAAAATTCAAAATGCCGATTTTTACCAATGATGTATGTATTTTGTCGGTAAAAACTCCTTTACCGACGATTTTTTCATCGGCAAAACGTTACTTTACTGATGATATTGTATAACGTCGGGAAAATAGCCCCTCCAATCTTTTGCCGACGAACTATGTGGGTCGTTGGGAAAAATTACTCCTTTACCGACAATTTTTTTTGTCGGCAAAACATTGCTTCACCGATGATATTGTATAACGTCGGAAAAATAGCCTCTCCGATCTTTTGTTGACGAACTATCTAGTTCATCAGGAAAAATTACTTTTACCGACGAAATGATGGTCGAGAAAAGAGTTTTCATCGACAATAAATAATTTCATCCGAAAAAGTTTCCCGGCCATCATTGTAAATGGTGGCGGGAACTTATTCGGTCGTGGTGGGAATCTTTTTCCGACAAAACCATATTTCGTCAGGGAAAGTCATGTTTTTCAACGAAATTGATTTCGTTGGGAACAAGTTTGTTGGCAAAGGGCTAATTTCTTGTAGTGCTAGTTGTTGGGCCCACCCTAATGTATTTTCCTTACATCCATGTTGTCCATCCATTTTAATAGCTAATTTTAGTACACACCCAAAAAATGAAGCAAATTTAAATCTCGCATAGATCATGATACCAGAAACAATGGTAATTGACCATTAAAAACTTTTTGTGGCCACAAAAGTTTTGGATTAAGCTAATATTTGTGATCCCTTCATCCATGTCATTGTGACCTTATCAACAGGTTGGATGGCAAATAAATATTTTGGTGGCCATCAAGATGTTTTTAATGTTAGGTATTTAATCACCAATGTTTTATTTATTGTGGTCCACCTGAGATTTGGATCTGCTTCATTTCTAGGTCATGCCCTAAGGGCCTATTTGGTTTTCCAAATTACATCATATTTGGATGTAAAGAAGTAATAATTACTTATTACATGTAATTGTAATGATTGGTACTACTTCCGTTTAATACAAAAAATACGGTGTACTAGAGATAAAATCACTAGCCATGTGTTTAGTTCAATGGTGTAATAGACATCTCAAATCAAAAAGGATGTTATGGTGTCCACCACCTCACCTCTAATACAGCTGCAAATGCTGTTTGATTTGCATTTCAATTCTGAAAAAAGTAAGATTGTTGACCGTTGCTCACAATGACCACTGGTCACCGGTCAATGTGTTCTCGACCCCAATTTCTGTACATCTTTCATCCATGTCGTTCATCCATATTTAATCATCCATGCTACCTGGTTTGAATAACTAATAACTCGTAAAGTTACAGCTCTGTGATTGGTCTCACGGATCATCATTCAGGGTTTTTCACTGTTTTCTAATACTCAACACAAGAAGATGCTAAGGATCAGACTCTCTTCTAATCAGTTGGTGGTTTAAATGTGGGTCGTATTTTATTAAATCAACTAAAATTTTAATCTTGACTTACCTGTTGGATATAAGTTGGTGTTCCTGATATTAACCAAGTGAATTCGTAGAAGTTCGATTTCTTTCTTTGGTTAATCCTATTTTTTTTCTAAGCTCTCATCCAGTTTGCCTTTAATTATGAGTTAAACATATAGAATGCACCATGGGTAGATTTGCTAGGATTGTTCTAATGGTGTGGGGGTGTGATTGTGTTTGGTGGATCAGAGGATATTGACATAGTATTAAACAGAAGAACAACATTGAATTAGCATGCACGGATTTGTAACCTTCAGAACAGGTTCACCACAAATGCTTGTCTATTGAAAAGTGTAAAAAGACCAACTGGCAAAAAAATTATGATTAGAGAAGGAAAAGGGGAAAACCATGTTCCATTGATTTTCTCCTTCTTCTTTTTTCCCCCTTGTATTGTGTAAAAAATTGCACCAGCTATTACAGTTGGTGGTCACTAGAGTAAGAGAAATTGTGATAAGGGTTAAGTGATGGTCAACATCTTAAGACTCATTTCATTCCTTGGAAGCTTATTCGAACTTTTTTTTCTATAGAACAACCTAGTTCAGACCTCCACTGTTTTAGAGTATGACCTGGGAGGGGAAGGAGATCTGTTCAAAGCTCTGGAACCCATCATAGAAGAACCTGAAGTGGGGCTTGAGTCGCTTAAACCCATGACTGTTGCCATTTCCATGATTTCCAGTGAAGATGTTATCTTCCCAAAGACGATGAAGGTTACAAGCTTTGAATCAATTCAAAGCAACCAACTATTAAGTGAGGTCTTATATGAGTGCAAGAATGACCTTTTACAAAAATCTATCCTCGTTTATATTTAAAGAATGGTTCATACTACCACTACAAGTCTTATGTAGATATAATAGCAAATCCTTGTCCAAAACATGCAATAACATATGTTTTTCATAGTCCATGACACTACAAAACCTATGTAAATCATTGTCTAAAACATATCCCAAAACTTCTAAAAAAATTGAAACAAAAACCATCTAGCTGCGCCACGAGAAGAGATGAATGGCGAGGATAAAAATCAAGCAACCGAATATTATCTGTATCAAGGCCTCCAATGCGTGCGGCGTTTCTTCAGCATCAACTCCCTGTGTCCCATGGCCAGCACTGTAATGACGGTAATATGATGTTGATCTATAGCTCCCTATAGGATCATTCCTGCAACTGCCAATGCAACGCGGTCCATGCATCGATCCCATGTTCTCATAATCCTCTTCCAATTCGGCCACTGCTACATTCTGATGAGATGAAAACTTGTAAAAAGCAGTCCATTGAGTAAATGCCTTCGACACTGATTTGTAGCCATGGAAGCGGGCTGAGGAATATCCCTCAACCTGTTGATAGCACTCCTCCCACGTATAATAGATCTTAGGTCGATGACCATTGAAAACAACGTACAACTTTTTACCCATCTGAACATTACGAAATATTATTAACAACGTCAAACCATTTTTATTAATATTGCAACATATTAGGAAAAAAATTACTATTTATATATAACCACATCAGATAAGTGAAGATACAACGACTATTAGAGCATACCTGAAGTGATGCCCGAAAGTGTTAAAGCTTATCCTATACAGATTATAAATATGAACAAGATAGTCATATAATTAAAACGAATTTACCAGAAGATTAAAATAGGTAATGTAGGTTAACATGCATCAATGGATAGATCATTAAATACACATCACAATCCAAAAAAGAAAAAAAAATATCATCCAAAATAACCCACATTCATCAAGCTAGTGAACAGAATTAGCACGTGTAACCAAAAAAAGTTATGTCAAACCCATACGGTCAGGTGGAGGAGCCTATGCTCAGTCGAACCACTGATCCAGAGCAAGCAGCATCAGCACAAACTCCAACCTCCTATGCTCATTATGAGAAAGGAATGAAGTAGATTTTTATTCATCTTTCGATAGTATCCTTGTTGCAGGTATGATCTCATGACCTATAAGGCCCTCAATCTGCTCCTTTAACATCTAAAAAATCGGGGGTCGAGCATAAACTCCACTCCCGAGTTCCAGAACGTCACTTATGTAACATTTTCAATGATGGATGAATGTCGACGGTAATAGTACATAAAACAGGAGGTGGATTAAGCCAAAACAGCATATCATACTCCAGAGACGGAAGAATGTGATAAATATATAAAATATATGAATGATTGTAAGTCTCCAAAGTGTGAACATATTACCAGGTTAACTAAATACATGTATACTCCAAAACAGAAAGAAAATAATATACATGGGTGTGTAAATAAAAGGCAAAATACCAACTGTATTGGCATCTAATTAGTAACCCTGTAACCCCGTCAATCAGAACCTGCATATAGGATGGATCCTCCTTATCATCATCAAGTTCGGCTCTGCTTCACAAGCAACGTCATCATCTGAAACTAAAACAGATACTGTTTGGTGTGTACAACACCGTCCCGTAACGTGGGAGTGAGTAGCTAACTCAGTGGAATCATAGAGCAAAGGTTAACATGTTATCAAATCAATCAAGCGATAATGATAAAGCAAGCAATTTAAACATTCTTAAATACTGTGATTAATGCAATAATAAAATGACATGATGGATGCCCTCGCCAACATACTCCCTCATGCGACACCATCTTACGTCCGCGGCGTGCTTTCTTCCCTCAGTGCTCCACATCTTCCAGGCACATGCAGTACGATATGAATATGATTACCGAGTTGTTATTAGTCCTTTTCATACAGCAGGATTTGGAAACTAGGGTACTTCCCTCATATCATTCCCAACAAGGATCCTGTCTAGGGTCGTCACTCCTAGTAGTCTCATACGATGATATATTTCTAGGTCGCTGCAAGGGCTGTCAGGGCTATTGCACGCACTTGTTGCACCGCTCCCCCATCACCTTATCAATACAGGCCTAGTTGTACTCTTGTTGCTACGAAAGGGTCATCGCCTCACGTACACTCAGAGTACGCTCGAGGTCACTACAAAGGGCTGCCAAGGCTGTTGCTCACACTCGTTGCTCCGATCCCCCATCACCTTATCAGTGTAGGCTGACAACTCGAATATAGTGTCCCATACCACCATAATCGGCTCACGAGTCTGGGTTGCTCGCTGGTCACTATGGGGAGGTTTGTGGCCCCAGCGTAGGCCGACAGCTCGACCACGGTGTCCCATACCACCATACCCAGCTCATGAGTCTTAGTGGATCAAGGTACCACGGTTATCAGGGTTATCACTGGTAAGTTCAGTACCCTAGGTTCAAGCAGTTATGACGAATACAAGATGAACATACAACGGTCAATCGGGTTACTTGATGAGTCCGACTAGCACAAGCGCACATTGAATCGACCAACATGAAGTGCACAAGCACTTCGTGTGGCCTAACCATTGTCGACGACTCTAGTACGACTCGGTTTCATCATACACATCCTTCGTGGTGAATAGAATCCAACCACGAATTCTAAACTGTTACCGACTGCCTGGACTAGAGTATAGCCCCAAGCACATGTAATGTGAATCAGTAATCATATAAGATAAACAAAATTGAAATAACAAATGATTCAAGCATGTTAGCAACATGTTATAAGATACAACATAGGCAATTTAACCATACACAAGCATTTCATATATAAGGAATCAATTCAACAACGTATATGGAGAAAATCATACACATCGTCAACATAGTTGAGAATCCTATCTCAACACTAATCTACAACCTCATTTATGCAATACTTACTTATACAAACATTTATACAAACACTTAGTCTACACACTTTAGTCTACATAGCATATGTCGGCCAAAATATACATTAGGGCGAATCTCTTCACCAAACAGATCATACACGCATAACTAGTATAGGTACATGGCAAATACTCATGGCAATCATATCGGCAAAATACTACAAATACCCAAAATACCCTAAATCTCATATTCTTCGTACGTATTTAAAATGAAAAATAGACAGCATGTTCTACATGTCAAACAGCATTCTTGTCAACAATCTACCATTAAACGGCATTGAAAGTTTTGAAAAATGGTAACCTAAGCGTCTAAAATCCGCACCTTACACCGTAGAAGTGTAACAAATTTGATGAAATCTCTAAGTCTTCGTATACGCGGAATATTAACCTGTAATACAAGCTAGGTTAGCTATCTAGCTACTAGCATCAATGGAAACTCCAAAAAAAATTAGGGCTGGGCTTTTCTTACCTAAGAATGATGCCAGAATCGCCAGGATAGAGATTGAAAAGCGATGGGTAAGAACGTAGATCAGCAGGGAAGAATAGGAGGAAGGTTCTCCCACTTCTCTCACACTTTCTCTCTCTTTTCTCTCTTCTCTCTCCTAGGATTTCTCTCAAATTCATATGGGCTGAATGGGAGAGGGTTTAAGGCCTTTTTATAAGCTAAAAACTCACCTATATAGACTTAGGTCCAAGGTATACTTAGGTTATATCCAAATCGGGTATGTTTCGATCCAACGGAGCACTTTTGGAGGTCCTGTTACTAAATTCGGTCGAACTTAAGCTCTCTAATATTGGATCTAAGTCAAGCTAAGTTTTCAGTCCAGTCGGGTTTTTGGATTGACCGTGGCGGACCAGTTTCAGTTTAGCGGTCACCGAAACTCGATCAGGGCCATAAGTGTTATGACATGTAAGGGCCACCTATCCTGATCCGAGGGTGAAATTTGGTCGAATCCTAACGGTCAGAACGCTTAAAAATGTCGCGCAAGCGACACGTGCCAGATTTATTAAAAATTGAATTAATTTTCTAAATATTTTTCTTTTCTCACTCTCTTCACTCCAAACTCAATAAAATGGTCTCAGGATATCGGTTGGGCTTGATTTTTGAAATGATTGTCAAGTCCAACTAGGCGGTCATAATGGTCTAAGATTATAGATATCGGACTTTCGACGTGCATTCTAGATCCAATACAAAGTTTCAAAGGGTTCCTGAGAACAAACAGGTTTAGAATTTGATCATAGGTTTTAGGGTAACGTAGCGTCAATGATTCTATAGGTTTTGGGTCTTACAGATCGTATTTAAAGTGGTTGGTGCTTATTTCATAGGTAAAGTGTAGCACTGGCTAATTCACGTTAAATTTCTAAAGAATTAGGTTCTGAATGATTTATTTGGCTTTGGAATTGGGTTCTGAGAGGTTACCAAGGTGTTATGGTCGACCCATTGCCTAAGGACGTCTAACCTCAGGTTGGCAAAAATCTGGGGTGTTACAATCTACCCCCCTTAAAACAAAATTTCATCCCCAAAATTTATCTAAGGGTAATAAGGAAAGATTAATCATTTCCTTTACCTAAGTTTTGTTGATTTCATGTTTCTATACGTGGTAAGGTGTATATGATCTGTATAAGTCTGGTTCCTTTTGGTCTACCCCCCTTAAAACTTACTCTTTATGCATTACTTACACCCTGACGGTTTGCTACAATTTATTTCTTTACCTATTTGGCGTCTTGACGACAATTCCCATCTACTTAGAGTAAGATATATATTTTCAGTGGTTGACCAGTACAAAGAGACGGTTGTAGTGGGCTTGATCCCGATACGTCGAATATCCGCCTGGCCAAGGTAGATAATGTTGTATCCCTTCCTAATCCTGGTGGATCCTGGTCTTCTGCTCGGCTAAGCAGTGAGTCCATTGGTAGTCGCCCAAGATTGAGAATTTGGGTCAAGCTGCGAATGTTTCACATTTGTTCATTTTAGTAACTCCATAGTCCTATCACTCTAAAAGCTTAGGGAATGTCAATCACTAAAAGATTCAAAAGTCCTATTTATAAGGTTGTACTTTGAATCTTGATCTAGGAGAGTTCTCGCCTGAATCTATGTCCAAGGTAGGGATTAATAAACACTTTAATAGATCATCCTAAAGGATTCATAATCGTACAGAATCAGCCAAGGTTTCTATTATGCTCGTATTTAACGAGTAAGTTTATGGATACACTGACCTTCTCCTGCTCACACTGCTAGGCCTATGATTTAATATGAATGGGTCCAACACTTAAGCCTTAATTGTTTCCCTGAATATCCTTCGATCCTGGGCCTGTGGGGAGAGGGCTAACTACGCTTCCGCTGCGCTACTCTGATCCAACGGTTGTGTTAGCTAATGCTAACTAGATTAGGCTCGGTACGTTCTACCCCCCTTAAAACTTAGTTCTACTTAAGGCTCAAGAATCTATGTCTCGATCCGTATATCGGAACGAGATGTAACTTAGGGCCTATCCCTGACATGAAATGGAAAACAACCTCTCACTAAATTGGTCTTCCTTTGTTAATGATGTGTTCTATGGCATTGGTACCTATTGTTGTAGAGAGTTCAGGGGCAGGTATGAGTTGGCGGGAAGATGTCTAATTTTACCCACTAAGGGTTTTTTTTTCTACAGTCCTGACTTACCCTCTTTAATACCATGATAGGATCTATACATTATTAGTACATAAGGAAGTTGGATAAAGCAAGTTGGACGATATGTATACCAGAATAGTCTGTGATTTGGGACCTAATTCTTAACTTTCTATTACCCATTGAGACATTTCTAGAGCCTAAGAAGACATCTTTCTATCAGTTGTAGGTTCCTAACACTCCTCAAGACAAAGTAATAAGCTTTTGATTGTAGGTGGTCGGCCAACACAGAAGAAAAGTTATGAGTGGGTCTGAGCCGGATACATAGACTTTCTACCTAGGACAGAAAATTTACCGTATCGATTCTTCATCCTAGTCGATCCCAATCTTCTGCTTGATCAGAGCATTGGATTATTTGTAACTACCAGGATTAAGAAGTCAATTCAAACCGCGAATACTTCGCTTATATATACAGTTCCTTTACTCCGCGTTCCCGATTACAATAGACCCTTGGGAAAGGCAATTCAAAGGGGCGTGCTAGTTTATTCTAAGTTCAATCTGAGGGATTTATAAGTTTTCCCTGAGGGTGAATGGTTCTAAGTTAAAACAACTTTTTCAAGGGTTATAACAGAAGTCTATAAGTATTAAGGGAATCTATATAACTAGTAGACTAGTCTGTAACTCACTAGCTATAATCCAAAGCCTAAGCTTATATGCTAGATGGTTTCATACCATTTCTACTACAGGGAATCGTTTTATCGCTTAGGGTCAAAGTCGCCTGATTAGGATTAAGTTGCCCAAACCTGAATCTAAATGCGCTCGAGCACTTCACACAGTCCATCCACACAGCAATAACTTTATAAGTCAAAGAAGCAACATGAATTTCATTAAGAAAGGTCACAATAGATAAAGCATAGCATTACATGAATCGTGACGGAGAAAGTATGTGAGCCAGAAAACTATGCTTCAAACACTGAACAACTATCAAACTATCAAACAACTACCAAGCCATACACAAGAACAAACAACAAACAGACAAACAAAAATTACATAAAGGACTATTCGTCGAAATCTGGCGATGGAGGAGGAGCCCCCTTTCTCTTTTCCATGAGAGAGAATGGTGGAAAGCGAGAAAACGGCCGTAACAAGCGCAAATAAGGCCATGGAAGTGTGAAGAAAAGTGAAGGAAAGGGGAGACAGGATTGGGTTCTTTAGTTCTCTATTGATTTGAGCCTCAACAGAGGTTGTAAAGGCCCAAAAGACAGGGATTGGAGAAGGGAAAATGAAGAAATGGGATGAGTTGAAAGCTTACAAGATTCTGAGCCTTAATGGAGGATGTAAGAGCTCAAATGAGAGAGAATGGAGAGGGTAGGCAGCAATAGTGAAGAGTTTACAGCAGGGTAATGGAGAGGGTGCACAAAGATGGAAGAGGGAATGATTGGTGGGGTAATTTTTGCCAAAAATTAGAAGTTTGGAAGAGAAAGGAGAGCTTGGAGGGGTAGTTTGTGAAGGAAGTAGGTGATTGGGAGGGTTCTAATCAAGGAATCGTGGACCAGTGGGGTCCACAAGTCCCCAAACTCGGTCGGCCCGACTGCCCGCCCAGCCGAGCCCGCTGGTCGGCGAGGCCTCACCGATCTCTGGACTGTCCGTCGAGGGCTCACCATTCGGGTGAGGCCCTCCCCCGTCCTAGGGTCCAGATTGATATGGGTCCCCCCTGAGTCCCCTTAAAAATGCCCCAATTGGGCCCGTGCTCCGATTCGACTCGCTTCGGGTCATTTCAGAACAAAACTGATGAATATTGATATCTACCAATTTCTAACGTCTGTGATGGAATAAAACACAATCTAAACTCATCAATCGATGGTCTAGAAGTGATTTGGGATCGTCGTGTGTGATCAGGAGAGTGCACAGACTCGATCTCGGTGATTATTTTCAGTAAACTTTCACCGACAAATAAACTAGGGGCCCTAAACTTGTTTCTAGTTTGTTCTCGCACCCTCCTACATTAAATTGGCGTCAGCATGCGGTGTGTGACCATAACCCAGGTCCAGTTTAATCCAAGTTATGCTCTAATACCATCTGTAACATTCCGAAAATCGGGGGTTGAGCATAAACTCCACTCCCGAGTTTCAGAACGTCACTTATGCAATATTTTCAATGATGGATGAATGTCAGTGGTAATAGTACATAAAACAGGTGGGTTAAGCCAAAACAGCATATCATACTCCAAAAACAGTTAAATTAGCAAGCGGAATAATGTGATAGATATATAAAATATATGAATGATTGTAAGTCTCCAGAGTGTCAACATGTTACCAGGTTAACTAAATACATGTATACTCCAAAATAAAAAGAAAAGAATATACATGGGTGTATAAATAAAAGGAAAAATACCAAGTGTATTGACATCTAATCAGTAACCCTGTAACCCCATCAATCAGAACCTGCATATTGGAGGGATCCTCCTTATCATCATCAAGTCCGGCTCTGCTTCGCAAGCAACGTCATCATCTGAAACTAAAACAGAGACTATTGGGTGTGTACAACACCGTCTCGTAACGTGGGAGTGAGTACCTAACTCAGTGGAATCATAGATCAAAGGTTAACATGTTATCAAATTAATCAAGCGATAATGATAAAGCAAGTAATTTAAACATTCCTCAATACTATGATTAATGCAAAAATTAAATGACATGATGGATGCCCTCACCGATATACTCCCTCATGCGACACCATCTTACGTCCGCGGCGTACTTTCTTCCCTCAGTGCTCCACATTTTTCAGGCACATGCAGTGCGATATGAATATGATTATCGAGTTGTTATTAGTCTTTTTCATACATCAGGATTGGGAAACTAGGGTACTTCCCTTATATCATTCCCAATAAGGATCCTGTCTAGGGTCGTCACTCCTAGTAGTCTCATACGATGATATATTCTCAGGTCACTGCAAGGGCTGTCAGGGCTGTTGCACGCACTCGTTGCACCGTTCCCCTATCACCTTATCAATACAGGCCTAGTTGTACTCTTATTGCTACGGAAGGTTCGTCACCTCACGTAGACTCAGAGTACGCTTGAGGTCACTACAAAGGGCTGCCAAGGCTGTTGCTCGCACTCGTTGCTCCGATCCCCCATCACCTTATCAGTGTAGGCTGACAACTCGAATATAGTGTCCCATACCACCATAATCGGCTCACGAGTCTGGGTTGCTCGCTGGTCACTATAGGGAGGTTTGTGGCCCCAGCGTAGGCCGACAGCTCGACCACGGTGTCCCATACCACCATACCCAGCTCATGAGTCTTAGTGGATCAAGGTACCACGGTTATCAGGGTTATCACTGGTAAGTTCAGTACCCTAGGTTCAAGCAGTTATGACGAATACAAGATGAACATACAACGGTCAATCGGGTTACTTGATGAGTCCGACTAGCACAAGCGCACATTGAATCGACCAACATGAAGTGCACAAGCACTTCGTGTGGCCTAATCATTACCGACGACTCTAGTACGACTCGGGTTCATCATACACATCCTTCGTGGAGACTAGAATCCAACCACGAATTCTAAATTATTATCGACTGACTGGACTAGAGTATAGCCCCAAGCACATGTAATGTGAATCAGTAATCATATAAGATAAATAAAATTGAAATAACAAATAATTCAAGCATGTTAGCAACATGTTATAAGATACAACATAGGCGATTTAACCATACACAAGCATTTCATATATAATGAATCAATTCAACAACGTACATGGAGAAAATTATACACATCGTCAACGTAGTTGAGAATCCTATCTCATTTACGCAATACTTACCTATACAAACATTTATACAAACACTTAGTCTACACACTTTAGTCTACATAGCGTATGTCGGCCAAAATGTGCATTAGGGTGAATCTCTTCGCCAAAAAGATCATACACGTATAACAGTATAGGTACACGGAAAATACTCATGGCAATCATATCGGCAAAATATGTACGTATACAGTATTTCCTACAAATACCCAAAATACCCTAAATCTCATATTCTTCGTACGTATTCGAAATAAAAAAAGACACCATGTTCTACATGTCAAATAGCATTCTTGTCAACAATCTACCATTAAATGGCATTGAAAGTTTTAAAAAATGGTAACTTAAGCATCTAAAATCGCCCCTTACGCCGTAGAAGTGTAACGAATTCGATGGAATCTCTAAGTCTTCGTATATGCGGAATATTAACCTGTAATACAAGCTAGGTTAGATATCTAGCTACTAGCATCAATGGAAACCCCAAAACAAGTTAGGGCTAGGCTTTTCTTACCTAAGAATGACGCCAAAATCATTAGGATAGCGATTGTAAAGCGATGGGTAAGCACGTAGATCAGCAGGGAAGAATAGCAGGAAGGTTCTCCCACTTCTCTCACACTTTCTCTCTCTTTTCTCTCTTCTCTCTCCTAGGGTTTCTCTCAAATTTGTATGGGCTAAATGGGAGAGGGTTTAAGGCTTTTTTATAAGCTAAAAACTCACCTATATAGACTTAGGTCCAAGGTATACTTAGGTTATATCCAAATCGGGTCTATTCCAATCCAACGGAGCACTTCTGGAGGTCCTGTTACTAATTCGGTCAGACTTAAGCTCTCTAATATTGGATCTAGTTCAAGCTAAGTTTTCAGTCCATTCGGGTTTCCAGATCAACCGTGGTGGACCAGTTTCAGTTCAGCGGTCACCGAAACTCGATCAGGGCTACAAGTGTTATGACATGTAAGGGCCACCTATCCTGATCCGAGGGTGAAATTTGGTCGAATCCTAACGGTCAGAACGCTTAAAAATGTCGCACAAGCAACACGTGCCGGATTTATTAAAAATTAAATTAATTTTCTAAATATTTTCCTTTTCTCACTCTCTTCACTCCGAACTCAGTAAAATGGTCTCAGGATATCTGTTGGGCTTGATTTTTGAAATGATTTTCAAGTCCAACTAGGCGGTCATAATGGTCTAAGATTATAGATATTGAACTTTTGACGTGCGGTCTAGATCCAATACAAAGTTTCAAAGGGTTCATGAGAATAAACAGGTTTAGAGTTTGATCTTAGGTTTTAAGATAATGTAGCGTCAACGATTCTATAGGTTTTGGGTCTTACAGATCGTATTTAAAGTGGTTAGTGCTTATTTCACAGGTAATCTAGTATAGCGCTGGCTAATTCATGTTAAATTTCTAAAGAATTAGGTTCTAAATGATTTATTTGGCTTTGGAATTGGGTTCCGAGAGGTTACCAAGGTTTTATGGTTGACTCATTGCCTGAGGACGTCTAATCCCAAGTTGGCAAAAATTTGGGGTGTTACATCTCCAAAGCTGGTACAACCTATGACATATATACCATGTCCTTCCCTTGGTGTATGGTAATAGCCAGTGACTTGACGGCTTCAGCAGCATCACTCATTCCTTTGACTATGATATCACAAGGGCGATTCAACCTAGCTCTCTTCCTTGTATTGTTTATGCTTCCTGTGTTGACCGAGTTGTTCCCATTCACAAACGGACTTCAGTTTGCAATATGAGTACCATCACAACTTTAATACGACCAGTGAATGTTAGGCGCACTTCCCCTACATCGTCACTTGATAACATGAGAGTATCGTCATTCAGATCGACCGACGATGTCGGTGAAGTATCAGGATCCCTGGACCTTCTCGATGGCTGAGTATTACGCATGTTTCTTGTGGAAGCACGCAATCCAGTCGCTCAGTCATTACCAAATAGGTATGTTAGGTCATCGTACCTTTACACCATTTTCCCCCGAACATGTTGTGCATAAGGATGTGACTAATGACAATGACGAAGAAAAACCAATATGAGTAAACATACATGATATGATACATACAACTTAAAAAGGAAATTAATTGTTAAGTTATACATAATTTTATTTCTAAAATAGTCTCACCCGTATGTAATCCTCCCAAGAATCGTCTGGAGCGGTCACTGTCTTCAAGTCATCGTCCCATCCAAACCCACTAGCGTTCAGGGTGTCCCGAACCTCGAAATACAACCTCTTTAAAGTGCAGAGGTGATTCCCAACATGTTTCTCTTACACTGTTATTCCTATTGCACTCCTCATAGTCTCCACGACTGTTTTGTAGGTCTCTTTCTTAAAACCGTTGACACTCTTGTGGCCATTTGCAACCACATCCATCAGCGTATCAATAAGTCAATCATCTATTTCATCTGTTCAGCACATTGCACCACTTGATGATCCATTTCCATCGGGTGATTTTAATTTATATTTCCTCGGTGTTCTTCATGGTGTGACACACGGGTCTTGACCAACTTGTTTCATTGGGGTGGATTAGTTGTTTCATTTGTTGGGTAACATTTTCCTGTCTCTAACTTTAATTATCTACAAATAGTGATATGAACATATTTAATAAGCATTACATCCTTGCATGATAGTCATATAATAAAGGCAAAATTTTCACTGATATGAATGAAGATGAAAGTGCCCTGGTTTATCAATTAGCGTGAGTGTTGAGTCAGCTAGACAAAGGAGCCCTATAGGAAGATTGATCAAGCGTCTGCCTCAACAGGATGTGTGCCCGAACTCACCAAAGGTAAACCATAGCCTCACATCCCATCTCCCAAAACACTAGGTAAATAAAACCCTTAAAATAGAATAGAACACCCTAGGTTTTTGGCTGGAAAACTTTTTTTAAAATCAGGAAAATATTAAAAGTTTTCTACCTTTGTTAATTTATCGACACGTGGTTCGATGAAATTGAACCCTTTTGTCGATGTCCTCGAAGCTCACTCAATCTTATCAAAATGAGGACCTAAGACGTCCATCAACCACAAAGATATTTGAACTGAATTATCGATGAATCGATGGACTCATCGATATCAATGAAATTTGAATCTCGAGTCCATCGAACCGACTCGATAAAATCGACATCTGGTCTGTTGTGTCCAAAGTACTGCTAAGGAAAATCATGTAATCCTCGATATATAGAAGGGTTCCTCGATATCCTCAAAATTCAAATCTCGATGATATTGAAAGACCTTTGATCATATCGGATTGGGACACATATCTTTTCAACAAGTTTTCAGGTTAATCTTTCTTGGATCGAGGGTCACTCGATAAAATCGATATTCAAATATCGATCGTATCGAAGCATAGTCGATGTCATTAAAATAGGACATAAACTGTCCAACAAGCATATAGGAAAATTCCTTAGAATTATTGATGAATCGGCACTGTCATCGATATCATCGATATTCAAATTTTGATGGTATCGAGTGAAGCTCGATCATATCTTACCTGAAATGTTTTTAAAGTTAAGTGCTCTCACATTTTCAAATGTCTAGGAATTGAACCTCGTGTCGATAAAATCGGAGTTTGAAATCCGATGACATTGACGCATGTTCGATTTCATCGACCAATTGGCATAATGTTTCAAAAGCATTTGACAATTGAGTTCGTATCATCGAGCGGCTAGTCGATACTATTGAGAGTATATGCTTGATGATATTAACCCTGCTCGATGATATCGAACTCTATCAAAAATGTGACCGTTTTATATCCGTTGGAACCTTTTGCATATTTAATGAGAGATTGCCCTTGGTTGTTGGTAAAGAAAATAGAGAGTGCTTTTGTGTGTTTAATCCCTGATCATATACCCTAAGCCTTTTTCTCTCAGGGAAGTTCATCCTCCAATCCACCCTCATCATTGACATTCAATAGAGTGGATTAGGGAACGAACTTCCGCATTCAAGGATCCTGCAGCTATCACCTTAATGGAAAATCATTAAGCTAGGATGCCTTGAATGCATAGATGATTAGAATTGCTCTATCTCTCCTATAGGAAAATATTTAATAGAGTAGGATTCCATCATAACCTTAACTCAACCCGTCACCTTACATTGGTAAATCATCTGAGTTGCGATTCAAGAGAGCTGATGATTCTTCATTATCAAAGGAGGAGATCTTCATCAACATGCTGAATGGGGCTCATCTACTTATTTGTAAGTCATTAAAGTTAAGAGGACCCTTGTGATCATTCCTTGTGTAGGATTGGGTCTAATGTATCTCTCACCCCTTTTAAGTCCTCATAGGAGGCCTCTAGCAATAGTGTACATGGGGCTGCTTTGTGTTGACCCTTGCTCTGTGGAGAGCATAAACTCTTAGGTCTTTGTGTAAGTCATTGACCTATGTGGTTTAAAACTCGGGTACGTTATGTTAACCCTTACTCATAGGAGCATAAACTGGTGAGGTTCCTTGTGTGGATCCTTGGCCTGTGTGGCCTAAAAGTTGAGTGTTGTGTGTTGACCCTTGCTCCTTTGTGGGGCATAAACTTGTGTCTTGTAGATACATTAGAGTCAGCCTAGAGTAGGTTGTACTAGTTTGAGGTGAACATGATTTGAAACCTCCGGTTTGAGGTGAACTTGTTGTGAAACCTCCGTTAGTGAGATCCAGTACACTCAAGGGTTGAGTGCGTCTGCCGAAAGTGGAGTAGACAAGTAGTCGAACCACTATAAAAATAACTATGTTTGAGGTTGTTATTTTACTTTATTACTTGTGCAATTTTCTTAAATGTTTTCATATTTAAATATCCGAGATCACACCTCACACACAGTCACATCCATCATAAACTATGATTTACATCTTGTTTATTTTTTAAATATTTTTATGACTGGATCCTCTATTTAGCTTGGAAGCCATTAGAGGTACTTTGAAGTAATCCTGATGCATGCATATTTTCTCAGGATAAGATTGATAGGATTCTAAATTATCATAAAATACTAAAAAGTCCTATTCACACCCCTCTAGGATATATTGGCATATTCCCACTTCAACTAAAGCGGTCATTACTGCAATTTCAAAAGATACACACGATTCAGACATGATATAAAAGTTGAAAGAGAGAATAGGTATATTTTCAAACCTCCAAAATGATACTAATCTAGACACATGCTTGTAGGTAATTGGAATGTGTTAATACACTCTATAAGACGTGTGCGTCAGAGGCAGATCCTCCCCATCCGACGAGCACATATACGAACTTCATATCAAATGTACATGTGTCCATTACGTTCTGAGAGATGATCCCTTTCTTATTATGGTAGGTCACACTTTCTAATGCAAGGACATAGGCGGGTACATGGGTGCCATCAATTACACCAATACAGTCCTAATTTCAACATGTATTATCAGCAAAGAA
Organism: Magnolia kwangsiensis; assembly: GCA_037074715.1. NCBI lineage: Eukaryota > Viridiplantae > Streptophyta > Magnoliopsida > Magnoliales > Magnoliaceae > Magnolia > Magnolia kwangsiensis. The sequence goes on along the minus strand of CM073586.1, from coordinate 45,451,627 downwards.
ATAGTAAAAAAAAGTTTTCACTATAAGATGAAGGCATGTTGAATACTGAGATTACAATTGAGCTTACCTGAAAATATGTGCTCCAGTTAGGATTAGCTAAAATCTCAACAGGTGTTTCATCACTTCGGAGTTTTACAAACTCCGGATATAGTCCGACAACAACATTCAGAGCTTTACTAAAATAACAACTTACCGTTTCTCTAAACCTTATAAACTAATTTTTAATGACACGATTTCTCACATTATGACCTACTGTATGAAGGAACATGACAAGTTATTCTTTCATACAAATATGTTTCCCATCAGGAAGGAGATTTTTATCTTTGAGAAAGTAGCATAGGTTGAAGAATGTGTGGCCTTGTTCTTTCTGAGTTGTGCAACACACACTTGGTCACCTTCTCTAATTATCCCATTTATTATTCAGTTTCTTTCATAGTCTCCAAATCTTGAGGGTGTCCTAAATAAATAATTTCTGCAGTATTCTCCCACTGCAATAGTTATTGTTGTTGCAGCATTCTCCCACTGCAATAGTTATTGTTGTTTCAGCAAGTGTAGTTTCAAATGTAGTCATTTCCTCTTCCGTCCATCCATGTCCCTCCATGTTATGATTTTTTCTTGTACAACACACCGAATGATAGTGAGTCAGCAACTGCCACACTATATCAAACACTAGTTTCATATCGGTCCCATAAAGTGGATTAAAACAAGACATAAAACTTTTAGTTTTACTCATAATACACCTCCTAATTTATCATAATGAGCAACTAAACAACAGATTGTAGATGACAGACTGACCCATTAAGATAGACCCACTTTTGGATACTACATAACTTGATTAAGCTACTGACTACAAGTCGAATTACGCCACACTTGTAAAGCAAAAATAATCACTCAATACTTGTAATTGTAATGATTGTTGGTTCCTCATCTCATTTACACATGCAAACATGGTTTGAATTACGTTCCTCCAAAATATCTAAATATTTATTTGGCTTTTCTATATGGATCTCTGTATAAGTAATATATTAATCAGTTTCAAGAACATGACAAACAAGGTTTTGCAATACTAGAGATATCAAAATTGATATATATATATATATATATATATATATATATATATATATATATATATATATATATATATATATATATATATATCTTCACTTCTACTGTAACACCCTGAAAATCGGGGGTCGTGTATAAACTCAACTCCCGAGTTTCAGACCGTCACTTATGCAACAAAAATGATTATGATTCAATGTTGTCTAAGTTAAAGCATTCACATGAGTAAAAGTATACCAAAACTGCAATTCATACTCCAGATCCAATGATAAAAGCAAGCGAAAGACTAAAGAATATAATATCACTGTATGGAAAATAATGTAGATCTCGACTGTCTCCAAAGTATGAATACATCTCTGAGTTTCATATACATGTAAATAAGCAAAATCAAAATGTCAAAAATATTCCCACTGAGAAGTCCCGCCAATCTAGGCCACCTAAGAAAAGCCGTCGTGGTACTGCATATATGAGAACTCGTCCTGGTCCCCATCATAGTCCGACTCCGCCTCCTGAATCGTTGCCTCACCTGCATCTAAATAGGGTCTGGTGGGTGTTCCAAACACCATCCCGTAACGTGGGAGTGAGTAGCTAATTCAGTGGAATAATAGAGCAAGGATTAGCATGTTCTCAAATCAATCATGCGATAATAGTAAAGCAATAAATCAAACAATCCTAATACTGTTGTTAATGCAATATGACATGAAATGATGGATGCCCTCACCGACATTCTCCCTCATACGGCACCATCTGCGTCCGCGGCATGCTTGCGTACCGTTCAGTGCTCCACATCTTCCAGGCACATGCAATATGATGGTGATATGATTATTGAGTTATTATTAGTCCATTCATACAGCAGGATTAGGAAACTAAGGTACTTCCCTTATATCAATCCCAACACAGATCCCGTCTAGGGTCGTCACTCCTAGTAATCTCATACGATGTATATTTTGTAGGTCGCTGCAAGGGCTGTCAGGGCTATTGCTCGCACTCGTTGCACCTCTCCCCCATCACCTTATCAATGCAGGCCTACTGTACTCTCACTGCTACGGAAGGGTCGTCGCCTCCCGTAGACTCAGAATACGCTCGCGGTCACTATAAAGGACTCGTCGCCTGATCAGTGTAGGCCGACAGCAAGAATATAATGTCCCATACCACCATAATCTACTCACAAGTCATAGGTGCTCACTGGTCACTACGGGGAGGTTTGTGGCCCCAGCGTAGGCCGACAGCTCGACCACGGTGTCCCATACACCATGCCCGGCTCATGAGTCTTTATGGATCAAGGTACCATGGTTAAAAGGGTTTACAGTGGTAAGTTCAGTACCCTAGGTTCAAGCAGTTATGTCTCATACAAGGTGAACAAATAATGGCCAGTCGGGTTACTTGACGAGCTCGACTAGCACGAGCGCATCTTAAGTCGAACGACATGAAGTGCGTAAAACACCTCGTGTGGCCTAACCACTGCCGCCAACTCCAAACACGGCTCGCGTTCATCGACGCGTCGTTCGTGGCAAAGATAAACCAACCACGAATTTATTCAGTTACCGACTGCCTGGACTAAGTATAGTCCCAAACAGTTATGAATCCACATTAGCAATCATGTAAGAGTAATGGAAATGAAATACAACAATGTGAGCATGTTAACACATGTTATAACATACAACTTAAGTAAATCATCTAACACATGCATTTCATACATATAATGAAATCATGCATATAGCTAACATGTAGGAAATCATTTACATCAGCATATTAATTGAGAAATCAATCTCAAACTAATTCATAACACCATTTAATTCAATACATACTAATACAAGCATTTATATAAACACTTAAACTACACACTTAAGTCTACATATAGTATGTCGACTCAAAGTGCGCATTTAAGCGAATCTCTTCGCCAAACTAATTATGCACGCATTCCTAGTATCCTAATGCGACAAGAAGCCATGTCAATCACATTAGCAAAATATGAATGAAAACAGTATTTCCTATAAATGACTAAAATGCCTTAAATCTCATATTTTTCGTTTGCTTACGAAACAGGAAACGGACAGCATGTTGTACATGTCAAACGGCGTTGCCGTCGATAATCTACTATTAAACGATATTGAAAGCGTTAGAAACCGTCAATCAAAGCGTCTAAAATTCACACCTTTTCTCCTATAGGTGTATTGATTCGAACGGAGCGTGTACGCTTCGTCTACGGCGAACCGGGAACCTATTTTACAAGATGCATCAGCTACCGTGCTAAGGAAACAAAGGAACCTTAAATCAGCAAGTATTTGGGGTATTTGCTTACCTAGAAACGCAACGAAATCACCGGCAAAGTGATTGGATTGTGTGGCTTAAACACGTGCAGCAGGTAGTGCAGCAGCAGGAAAAACTCTCCCACCTTCTCTCACAAACTCTCACTTTCTCTCTCACTCTTGCTAGGGTTTCTAGCAAATTCGGATGGGTGAGAGGAGTGAGGGTTTAAGCCCCTTTTATAACCTAAAACTCGCCCAAAACAGGCTTGGGAACAATGTTTACTTGATACCTAACCAAATCGGGGCTGTTTCGGTCCAAAAAGATATTTCTGGTGGTCCCCTGGCCGAACGCGATCGGACTTAAGTTCATGCACGTCGGATGTCGCTCACATCCCATTTTTAGACCAGTAGTGTTCGTAGATCGCACGTGGCGGTCCAATTTCAGTTCAGCGATCACCGCACGTAGATCAGGTGTACAAGTCTCATGATATGAAATAGAAATTCTTCCTGATCCAAGGGTGTAATTTGGCTAAATTCTGACGGTCAGAACGCTTAATACTGTCGCGTCAAGTCGTGTGCCAGATTTGAATTTCAAATTTCAAATCTAACCCTATTCTCACTCTCTTCACTCCAGGCTCAATGAAATAGCCTGTGAATGTCGGTTGGACTTGATTTTCGAAATGATTGTCAAGTCCAGCTAGGTGGTTATAACGGTCTAAGATTGTAGGTATCGGACTTTCGACGCGCGGTCTAGATCCAATACAAAGTTTCAAAGAGGTCCTGAGAACAAACCAGTTTAGAGTTTGATCCGAGGTTTTAGAGTATTATAACGTCATTGGTTCTACTCGCTTTGGGTCTTGTAGAACGTATTTAAAGTAATCAGGGACTATTTCCCAGCTACTCTAGCGTTGCGCTAGCTAACTTATACTTATTTTCTAAAGGAATTAATCCTACGCAATTTCTGGTCGAGTTGGTACTCGAGTCCAAGTACGAATTTTTCCAGAGCGTTACATCTACTTTCCATACAACTACCAGTATGATAGATACTCACCAAAAGGATTTCGAATTCAACTGAAACTGATGCTGTTTTGGTATTCTCTAATAAATATTTAACAATTTTATATGGAACTCTGTATATAATATATATATATATATATATATATATATATATAAAGTATCTTCAGTTCTACCTTCCATACGACTACCAGTACGACAAATACTCACCAAAAGGATATGGACTTTAATTGAAACTGATGTTGTTTTGGTATTATCTAAAGGTCCATATGGCATGATTCCTCAATGGAAATAAATAATTACTTTCATTCTTCTTCTGTCAATCCCGTGGACTTGCACAGATTTCTTCACCCAAACCACATGCTTACAGAAAAAATCAATTCAACCATTCCAGTTAGGAAGGATGATTATAATCGGCTTTGTTGATGTATCACAACACCATTGACTGTTGTAATCAAACTAACTTACAAATTAAAGAAGAAAAGTGAGAGAAGTGTCGTATTGGAGTGTGAGAACCTTTTGGCACTAGCCTTTCACACGTGATATAATAGCATGATTGTAAGAGAACTAAGTGCTAATCAGGCAGGTCTTAGTTTACCTTGTCTAAAAAAATAGGTGGGTTTCTTACCCAATACTCTTTTTTCATATACAAGATTAGACCAACATGATGGATGACTGAGATCTCACAAGCATGTGCCATGCTGGCACATATATGGTGTGTACCTCAGCTTTATTGCACACGACTATGTACTTAGCAAAGGTCTCCATATTGATTTAAACCCAAATTGGGTCTATGGCCTTGGGCTGATACAGTGGCATCATTTATGGATGAAATCGGTTCTCATCGGGTAATAGGTATCAGTTGAGCCAATCCTTTAAACCACCCAAGGCTAGTTTGGGTGTAACATTTTAGCTAATGGTAGTTATGTATTAAAAATCATATATTTTTTTAACAAGCACAAAGTAATTTTGACAACCAACATTGTGCAATCTGTAATATATAATTACTATCAACTAGAATGATATTGTTTGGTTGTGGACTCCATGTAGGGGCTTATTGGAGTACCCACACACCTAGCGAGTCCAAGATTGGTTTGTATGTTTTGGATTTCAAATATAGCACCTAAGAGATCAGTTGGTAGATAAATTCTTGATTTAATATTGAGTAAGATCTTATGTCCAAATTATTAAAGATCTTATGGGTGGGGCTATATTTGGAATCAAATGGCATACACTACATTTGTATGTTCCAAAACAATCATTCTCTAATAAATATTTCGCAAATCTATATGAAACTTTGTATATGTAATATATAAATTAGTTTGTAGAACATGACAAAGAAGGCATTGCAATACTAGAGATATTAAAATCGAAATAAAAATAACAAAAAAAAAAAGTATCTTCAATTCTACTTTCCATACATCTACCAGTTAGGAACGAAAAGGATTTGGAATTCAACTGAAACTGATGTTGTTTTGGTATTCTCTAATAAATATTTGGCAATTCTATATGGAACTCTGTATATGTAATATATAAATCAGTTTCAACAACATGACAAACAAGGCATTGAAATACTAGAGATAACAAAATCAAAAAAAAAAAAAGTATCTTCAACTATACTTTCCATACAACTACCATTATAACAGTTAGTCTCCAAAAGGATTTGGAATTCAACTGATACTGATGCTGTATTAGTATTCTTGAATGAGGGAGACTTCAAGATTGTACATTCCACATTGCTACATCTTCATCCCATTTTCCCCAAGAGATTGTTGTTCATATATTTAAAATTTTAACAGACATGGAGAAGTATATTGATCTGGGTCCAATTGTGACCAATCATCACTGAGTCATGCCTAGAAAAGATGTACGTAATTAGGTTTTAATCCAAAGTGAAGGAGTAAAACTAGAAAATGTAAATTATTTTATTATAATAAGCAATAGAAAACAGGCATCAGAACTGATGAACATATAGTCAAAGATTGTTCTTATATAACATAGCATCCATCGAAACACTACTTTTTACCATCCAGAACTGCTAATTAGGAATAAGTAGATTGCATACAGTACCATCTCTCAGTACATTGCAGGTTAGGAAGATCTCCTTTTTTTTTTAATAAACATTTTTGTTTAATTTTTTGTACATGGCACAAATATATTACAGAAACAAGCATTCCAGTACATTGGAATGGATGGAATGGATCTAGAACAACTAATAAACACCTTGTAACCATGGTAGGCTGTATGTGCATAGGTATGAAAATAAATCATTACGCACTGTCCGCGGGCATTTGCACAAAAGAAAATCACAACCAGTACTAAACACCCTAGCTATGGAAGAAGGATGAAAGATATTTTCATCGAAATCTACGTCATTCTTTAAAAGGCAATAACACCATTCCTCATCAAAGGAGAAGAAGAAGAATAACAGGGTGCATTCGGGTGTCATTGCTGAAGAAGTTGGTTCTTCAGTAACCCGTCTGATGGCATTGCAAGGCTAGCTTCGAAGCCATCTTGGTGGGCCACATATGTGGTGAAGAATATCAGATCGACATCAGATGGCCCACATGTTTCACCCAAAATCATAGTCATCAGGTGGGCCACATCTGCCCAGCCATGTGCACAACACCATGATTGTTCTTCTTCCAGTTACTTCTACACATATTCATTGACTACTGACATAGAAGAAATGATGATTTCTTACCTATTTGGAGTTGGCATAGGTTATGGGGAAGATGTCACGATTTTACTGCAGAGAGAACCGCTGTAGGAGAGAGGAAACTGGTACCATAAAGGGTAAAGAACTCATAGAATGGAATACATGATTTTTCAATAACATGCAAGGCATGTAAATTGTATTATCATGCAAGGCAAGAAACTTGTAAAGGCATGCAAGACGGAAACATTGGAAGAACATGTAATACATGAAAACCATTAGGGAAGAAGATGAATTGAATCACTGTAAACAACACAACATCCCTCTATAAGTACCTGTTATCCTATGGAGATGCTACAGAATTTGCCAATGAATAGCTTTCTTACAAGCTTCGAACCCTTTACCTGTCGAGCATGGAAACAGGGAAGAAACATGAAGTGAATATCGAGATTTCAGATGACGACGCACCACATCTTCTTTTCAAAATGAAGAAAAGAGATACCTATGAAAGTATATTGCCATCATCGTCTTACCTTTAGAGAGAAAATGTGCTTGGGACGCTGGTTCGGTGCCTTGGTGAAGATGTCGCAATGGGAGAAATAGCTTTTTAAAGTCTTGTATTGATGGACCATGGAAGCTACAGTGCTCCTGCGGACTACGCAATTGTACGGTGTCAGGTTATGCTGCCCCGATATCGTATCTGTGATTACCTGTAGAGCGATGTATTTAAAGTGGCTACTTTTCAGCGAACTACCGTTATTTCGAATGCTACTATATGGCGTCCAAATCTGGCTATTTTCAAACGCGCGTCAGAAGTAATAATTACTTATTTACTTCCGTTTGATAATAAGTAAGAAAACCAAACAGACCCTAAAATGAGAGGTCAAAACGGATGGATGGTAGATGTAAGGCAAATACATCATGGGCCCTACAGCGAAGAATCCACCTAGGCTGGCCCTGCAAAGCAATGCCCTGTTGGGCCACCTCAATGACCGTGTACATCAGTTTTGTTAGACCATGCTAGAATGAGAGCTTACAAAGGAGACAAATTCAAGACCTAAGTAGGCCACACCAATAAAAAGTGGAATGAAAGTAGTGCCACCTTTGAAAGTTTCTTACCGCTCAGTGTGATGTAATTTGATGCCTTCCAACTGACACAGATAGCCCTAAAACGACTTTGACGTGAAGCTGGTGGGGGACATGGCGAAGTTTGTTAGAAATCACCGTGTTGTTACATGGCCCTAAAACGAGGAAGATTCAAAATACAAGTGGGGCTCTGACAACAAGAAAAAGTGAGTTGGGAAATGCCTTCTTGTTGAAATATTTAGGTGGTCCACTGTAATGTTTATATGCTATCCGTACCCTTCATAAGGTCATTATTCCTACTGGATGAACTCAAGACACAAAAATATTAGCCATCATTCAAAACATCCGTAGCCCCATAAACATTTCAACGGTGACATTCAATGCTCACTGTTTTCCAGCATGCTCTAACATCATTGGGCAAAACTGATGAACCAAGTACATTTCTCACAAATATTATGGTGGCCCACCGTGATGTGTGCGCCCAGAATTAAAGCATAACGAAGGTGGACCACACCATACGCAACAGTGGGAATTGAATACCTGCAGTTTGAAAACTTCTCACAGCCATGGAAGTTTTGGATCAAGCTGATATTTATTTATTTTTACTTTATCAATGTTACATGAAATAAACATTGTGATGGACCTTAGGAAAGTTTGAACGCAACTGTTGTGGTGTGATATACTTTGTGCTTCTAATATTCTTTAATTTTGGCTCATGCTAAAAAACGAGCCGATAAAGCAAATGGATAGGCGTATAGATAAGAGACATAACTCATAGTGGCCACAAAGGGTTGAGAGTTGTTCATTAGACAATCTGCGTCCTATAGCATTTGGTTTCATTCCAATGACCGATGCCCAAATGCAGTATAGGCGGGCGAGCCCCAGTTTTTGTGCATTAGATTCTGTACATTGATGATGAATGCCCACGACCATGTATGCGTGTGCCACCATAGGCACGTGTGCTGTAAAGACCCAGTTGGTCATTTTCTCTTGTTTCGAGGCATGCTTCTTGGAAATTGGATTGGAGTCGCTCGGTATGCTATTATCGTCTTTGTGAATGTATGTTGTTAATCCTAAGGCTGTTCATCCATTTTTCCAACTCATTTTAAAGGTTGAGCTCAAAATTCAAGCATTACGCAAAACTCAAGTACACCGCAAAACAAAAAGAGTGAGAATAATGATTTTCACTTTTGAAACCTATTTATGCCTCACAGTGATGTTTATTTATGATCAATCTGATCATAAGATCACACGGACATCTATGAAAGAAAAATACAAATGTAAGCTTGATCCAAAACTTTTGTGGCTGGTAGACATTCAATATTCCACACTATTTTCAGTGCTGTGGTCCACTTAAGCTCTTGGATATGCTTCCTTTTTGGGTTCAAGCCTTCAAATTATTTGGTAAAATGGATGGATAGAGTGGATAAAATACGTAGATCATAGTGGGCCCCACAGAGTTTACTCAATATGCTTAGTGTACTGGGTTACTCAATACCGTTTCTCACATTCTTTAACTTAGGCACCGGCCCAGATCCATAATGGGAAAATACTACAGCCCGAGTCCAACTCTAATACCTTTTCTGGGCCTGAGACCCAGTCCTACCGTACCCAAGCCCAAAGCATGGCAGGGAGGGAGGGAGAGTTGGGAGGGTGGGCTATCAGGTGGAGACAGAAGCGTGGGTTGGACGGAGGGTGATACATTGACAGATGGATGGGAGGTCTGATTCGCAGGAGAAGGCTTAAGAAGGGAAAAGGGCGGGCTGGGGTGAGCCCCACTTTGGTGTCTACGTGAAATCCATCTGACCACTAGGAATGTCATTCCAAGTAAGGTACAGGGCATAAAAAAAAAAAAAAAAAAAAACATGTATGTTTCAAGGGACTACACCATCAGAAACAGTATACAGTGTAACGATCACCATCCAAATTGTTTCCTTTGGCCTGGCCCACCTGAATCACGAATGGGCTTATTTTTTTGGATGACAGCCATATATTTTTTGGTTGGGATATAATGGTCGGAATGGATTTTATATAATCATTATGGTGAGCCTGTAAAAATCAAGTGTGAGCATTTCTCTCTCAACTGTTTATTTTATTGCGACCCCACCTTAATCACAGCTCAACCTGTGTTTTGGTCCAGGCGTAACCTGCGATTACACATCAAATGATTGGATCGAATTTTACATACACATCATCCCTAAAAAATCAAGGTTAGGCTGACTATTCTGTTGATAAAAAATAAAAAAATAAATAAAAATAATAAAAATAAAAATTTACAACCCAGGCCCATGATTTTTTTTATGGACCACTGTGATGTGTATGTAAGATCCCGTTAGATTTGTCATCCCGCGGTTAAGCTGGACCAAAAGAACAGACTGTTGTATATTAAGGTGGGCATACCACAGGAAACAATTGAGAGAGAGAGATATTCACCCTTGATTTTTATTGAACCCAAATCATTATGTAAAATCCACTCCATTCAAGAGATGCTACACCAAAACTTATGCCTAACAACAAAAAATCAGGCCCATACATTATTCAAACGGGTCATATGTAGGGAAAATATTTGTAGGGTGAAAATTTAGCCATATTCTGAGTCATGTGGTTCACTTGAATAATGTATGGGCTGATTTTTTAGTCTGGGTCTAATATTGGATAATACACTTGGTATTTGGGTTGGATTTCACATAAACACCACTGTGGGCCACACCCGCCCGGGACCTTTTCCATCACCTCATAGACGTACTTATAATTTTGTTTATATTTGAAAGTTGCCTTTACCAGTACTAATAGGCAGTCCGTCCTGAATTCGTGCTGGGTTGTACACAGTCCAGGACCAACCCAATTGTAAAACTAACCTAAATTTAAATCCTGAGCCCGGCCTTTGGGTCTTATACCCCAGCCCAAGTCCAGCTCAAGGTGGGCCAAACCCAAAACGGGTCAACCTTGCTCATTAACAGGCATTTTCCTGCACGTGAAAGGATTATATTTAAATAAATAGCATGAATAAAAGCAGGTATGTTTCATGACATCCTTCTAGAGCTGGGCTCTACCAACCCTTTTCCAATTAATATGGGAGGTTCAGCTGTAATTCCGGATCTTTTGTTGGGGCAAAATCGACAGATAACTCTGCGGCAGCGGCCATGTCACGGCAATCCACTTATCCTACCTTTACATCTCGGTTGCCGGGTCATTCCTGCAGCTCAAATTTTGAGGCACCGAGGCATGAGAAGGTGAATAGGTGCCCTCGTGGTCCAGCTACTGCAACCGGGGTCTACTTTTTGGTGATCCAAACCGTTGCTCCGGTGGGTCCTGTCATTCACAGGGGATCAGTCGCTCACAATAGAAAGGCTAGGGAAAAGAAAGCTTCTCCTGCAAATCTAATTCGCCTGCTGATAATGTTATTCATTCGTGTGTAAAAGTTATTATCATGTATTCAACACATTCACTAGCGTGTAATGTTATTCAAATGTCAAGTCTCCCTATGATGATGGGTGCACTGATGTCTAAGTTCGTACAATTATTAGGTGGTTTGCAATACAAAACTTGAACTTTTATAAAGGAATCACCTTCACAAGCATGTACACTAGATTCACGCTTATTTGGATCTTCTCAAGTGTGGCTTCGCCTTCCTCAAGTACCTATTAAAATAAAATGATTACAAACATTAAAATGTTTAGTACGAGAATGGTAAATCGAGTTCTACGCCAAATTGATCCTGTTTTTATTGTCATAATTTACTAGCACTGTTTCCTGCTAAAGTTCAGGATAATTTATCATCCCTCTGAACCAAATATATTCTTTAAATACTTTCGTCACCATCATATAATCTGTTTCAATTGTGGAAAGAGGCACCACAAGCTTCGACATCAACTGATCAGTACGCCCGCTAGCACAAACAAGTAACCGAAGTCAATCTCTTATATTAATATTACATATGTAATCGACATCCACATATCCTATCAACTTGTCATATAAAGTTTCAAATCTTATGATGTAGTCTATTGTACCTTGAAATACCAAAGTAACCATTTCACTGTCTCCCAGTGTTGCTTGCCGGGATTAGCTATATATCTTCTCACGACAGCTACTGTATGTGAAATATTAGGTCTCGTAGAGACTATGACATAAATCAAACTGCCAACAATTCTCGAATAGGGCATATAATACATCACTTGTTTTTTTTTTCATCTATAGTAGGATATTATTCAAAAGAAAACCTAATGTGAGGAGCATGGGGTGTGTTAACTGGTTTCACCTTGTCCATACTAAACTTAACCAGTATATTCTCAAGGTATTCTGCCTATCATTACCGTAGCATGCTCCTCTATTTGTCTCTGTAAACATTTATGCCAAGAATCTTCTTTACAATACTTAGATCTTTCATTTTCTAATGTCCCTGACAACTAACTCTTCAATGTATCAATCTCAGACATATTATAACTGGCAATAAGCATATCATCTACGTACAATACCAGTGCGACGAACTATCTGTCATTCAATTTCTTATAATATACACAATGATGTACTCATTACTGGTAAATTTCTAACTCATTATGAAAGTATCAAACCTTTTTGTCACACTGCTTAGCTGAATGTTTCAAGCCATATAATGACCTCTCTAACCTGCAAACTTTATTCTCTGGTCCTTTCACTTTGAAACCTTATGATTGCTTCATGTAAATCTACTCCTCCAACTTTCTTAAAGGAAAGCAGTCTTCATATCCATTTGTTCCAATTCAAGGTTGTATTGGGCAACTAGTGCCAATACAAATATGATTGACACCTACTTGACTATCGATGTGAAAATCTTATGGAAGTTGACACCCTCCTTATACGCATACCTTTTCGTGACCAATTTTACCTTGTATTTATCATGTTTCTTCTTATAAATTTATTTACAACCGATCTTTTTATGCTACACTAGAAGAACCACCAGCTCCTACATCTCATTCTTATGCAAGAAATCGACCTCGTCATGCATGATCACTATCCACTTCTCAGCATTAGAACCATTTAATGCTTCATGTAAGGTAAACGGATCCCTATCATCCGTAATGAAGGCGAATGCAACATTCGAGTCATCCTTGTATCTAACTAGCAATTTGCGATCTCTTGGTGGATTTCTTCTTAAAGGTGACTGCTCCTCCTGATCCCATACCTCTGCCTGTGACTCAGGCTTTGTATGTGTATCCGCTTTTTCAATCTCGACATCAATGACCAGTAATTTCTTTGGCTCCATACATTTGTCCTTATGGAACAAGAAATTTTCATCAAACCTGGTATTTTGATTAATTATGATCTTTCCTATGACTCATTCGTACAGCTTGTACCTTTTCACACCATCACCATATCCTACAAAAATGCACTTCTTAGCCCTTTGGTTTATTTTATTTATCTCAACGAATGGTACATGTGAGTGGGCGTCACAACCAAATACCCGCAACTGTGATAATCTATCTCATGACCATTGTTGATGCAGTTTTCTGGTAGACCGTCCTTGGTTAATCCTTAAGAACCTGCAAAGATGAAAGTGAGAGACAAAAGAGACCCTGGCTAGTACAAGGGATCCTCTGATGCCTAAGTCAGGATCTTGGGTCTTTTTAAAGGAGATGATCTCTTGAAAAAGAGTCACCAGTCGTATTTTGTGATAGAATATGTGTACCTTACATTTGCTAGAAACACCCCTATTTATATGAGAGGGAAGATCAAACCGTAGGGAGTCTTTCTTATGTAGGATTCCTGATATATCGGAGATCTTCCTGCACAGGTTTCCAGATCTGTCAGGGATCTTTTCGAGATTATGGTTGTCCAAGATCCTCAAGATCTGATTTTATCTCTTGAAAATCTTGGGAGAGATCTTCGGGTCATTGTAGGGATTCCGGGACTGTTGGTAAAGGACTTAGGTTCAGTAGAAGTAAATAATGTTGAGCATTTAGGCATTTATCTTGTCAAAGATTGTACTGACCTATGGCTGGGCTATGTCCGACTTATGGTCAGGTTGACCTGTAGCTGGCGTATGTCCGAGCTATATCTGAACTATGGTTTAGGTCGACTTATAGCCAACATATGGCCGAGATATATCCGACCCATGGCTTAGGTCGACCTATAGCCGACCTATAACTGACATATGATTATGCCAACCTATTCAATAGGTCAACCTTTTGAGTGGACTTACAGTTTTATCGACCTACTTGAAGGCCAACCTTTCTTTTGCCAGTAGACGCCTCTTAAGTGGTTTAGCCCTATTTGGTCCGTGCTGGTTTGTAGAGTTGGTCCATTCCATAAGTTGTTCTATTTTTCACCCAACAGTAAGCCCCCCTTACTTTCAAGTCGATCGGAGGCTCAGGAAGTAAGTTTGAATGTAGCTTAGGTTGGGTTGTGTTGTCATAAATGTCAGGTATGGCGGCCAGCACAGGAGTTGAGGCATGTCAATAATCATGTACGGCGTAGTGCATATGGCGTTTGTTGGCTTAATGTCACATGGTCTGCCAGATCGTTGTTTTAGTGTTAAACCAACAAGAACATGACACATGGTCAATTCTTGATATTAGGGTTGAGTGACGCATAGGGTTACGCCACGTGTCCAGACGGGGTAATCGAGAGAGCATCGTACGGAACTCGCATTGATGGGCACACTCAAGAGTTTCCACGTTATATAAGGAAATCCCTAATGAGTTTCAGATGCCGATTTACATTTTTTCCCCTTTCAGTCGTCTTCCTTAATCCACAAAAGCAATTTCTGGTGACTATGCTTTCCAGCGACCGGGCGTGATTCCCTCCCCGCTAAGCTCCATTCTTCACTCGCCGCCTCCTTTCTTTTTCCTTCCTTTGTGAGTGACTCATAACATCTATAAAAGCCACCATATTTGACTCTTTGAGCTCATGGGAAGGGGGCTTCCGGCGTCGACAGTGGGACGAGTGGCCTTCGGACGATGTCAAACCCACGGTCATCATTGATGATGATGGTCGATGCCGATTTCCGGGCATCACAGTCATCGAGGGTGATAGAGAGGTCCTTGGCAAAGAGGCCGGTTAGGATGGATTGTGACCTATCTGGCGAAGAGGATCCGAAGGAGTTCTCTGGCGAGGAGGGTCTAAGAGGTCCTGTGTCCTCAACCTTTACTGAGGCGGAGTTAGTTCGAATTAGATTGGGGAATCACATTCCTAAGTCTGTAATCCTTCGAATTCTCTCGTCAAATAAGCTTCATGATCGTCCTCCAGAGGAAGCAGTTACCATTTTTCATGTTGCCCTTCAATGTGGCCTTAGGCTCCCTTTGCAAGGTCTAGTAAGGCAGGTGCTTGCTCGATCGAACTTGGCTTCGGGGCAAATGATCCCCAATGGATGTAGGGCTTTAATCGATTATGCAGTTTTATGGTACGAGCTAGAGCAGCTCGAGCTCACTGTTGAGGAGTTCCTCCATATATACCAGTTGAAGCCGAACAAGTTTCACTCTGGTTGGTATTACCTCTCTGCTAGGTGGGGGACTGGATGAAGCCTCATCACTGACCCCCCATCGTCCAATAAGAATTGGAGGGACAAGTGGTTTTACACCTCTGGATGTTGGGAAGTGGCCGACCTATCCTTAGATCAACACTTGGTTCGCACAACATTTATCGAGCCAGGTCAGTATTCCTCGGACTTAGCTATCCTTGACCTCTTCCTTGGTTAGTTAATTATCGAGTTTTCTTGACTTGTTTACATATGTTTTCTGTCGCAGTTATTCCCAAGCATCCTTCCCTGCTAGATGTCGGATCTCTCAATCGGATTGGGGAAGCAAAAGCACTAAGGAAGGAGGAACGGTCTTAGAGAGTACTTCTCCAGCCTGAACTGCTACTTAAATCAGGCTTAGACCTCGCCCTCACCAGTAAGAGCCTTATTAAGAACCCTGGTCAACCTTTAGGACTTAGAAAATTTTCATGAAATTTCATAATTGAGTTTCTTCATGTCGTGATGGAGAAATGCCTGAAGCTTGTCCTTTGTTAAGGCCTGCCTCCAAGCTTCATGCCCCTTCCCTAGAGGAAGTAGCGACACCAAAAAGGAAGAGGGCAAAGACCTCTTTAAAAAGTAAGGGGAAGGTCAACCCCTCTTTCGCCGTTGTTTTGGAGGTCGGAAACAGGGAAGCGGCTATGGAGCCTACCCCTCGTGCTGCTATTGCAACGGTCGGAACGATCGTTTGGGAAGAGGCTTCTCTTACTGAGGACCAAGGAATTGACGAGCCTTCTGCGGAGGCTCAGCCCACAGAGACTAAAGGGACTGGTCACCCTTCAACTGGCCCATCAGGAGTCTAGAGGAGGAAGGTCAGGGCCTTCACTACGCTATTGAGGAGATCCTTCCTTGAGTAGATCGGCACGTGTCCAGGGCGAAATTCCTTAGCTTGTTGGACTCTCCCACGAACTCGGTCCTCGCGTTTGTGGTGACGATCCTTTTTGGGGTGAGTGCACTTCCATAAGTAGTTCATTTTTCTCCCTAATCATTTGACTTTACTCATTCTTTCTTTTCCTAGGCAACTTGCTCCTTGTATGCTGAAGGTGCATCGTGAGATCACTCAGCTATAAGGAAAAATGTGCGAGATTGATCAGAAGCTCCCACAAAAGGAATTTGAGGCTGCACAATCCCATACTCATGCTTCTTCTCTAGAGGCCTAGTTGGAGGCCCAAAAGAAGCTTCTTACTGAGGCTTCTAATAAGTCAGCTCGGCGAGAGGCTGAGCTAGAGGCGAAGCTCGAGGGTGCAGGGGCAAAGCTTGGGGGGACCGCAGCGAAGCTCCAGAAGATCAAGGCAAAAACGCAATCAGCTATTGCCTTAGCTCGGGAGGATGCTCTCAAAGAATACAGGTCTTCTCATGTATACATGGATGACAGAAATTCTTTATACTAATTAGGCTTCTTAAAGTGCGTCAAGACTATGAAGGAGGCCTTTCTAGAGTTATACCTCTCTGGCTTTGATAATACTGAGTCAGGCTTCGATGCATCTACTGACGACGCAGCTCTCGATCAGCCCCCCGAGGCTTAAAGACCAACTTTCTCTCTGTTTTTTTTTTTGGTTTCGAATGTAGATCGATGTAAACATGCCCCTCAGAGCTTTATCAATGGAAATTTGTGCCTTTTTTGAGATAATGTATTCATTCGCAGATTCTTCTAAGTTAGGTAGATCACACCCATAGGTCGTATCTTATAGATACGACCTATAAATAGGTAGGATATGACCTATAAATAGGTCGGACATAGGTCAGATCCTATAGATAGGTCGGACATAGGTCGGATCCGGTAGACACAGTGGACCCAACAGGAATCATAGTGCAATAAATCTTTTATTAGTTCTATCTTGAGGTTGATTAGTATACAGTAAATTTCATGTCGATCTACTAAGGACGATAGATGTTAAGATGTTCAGCATGCTAGGGATGAGGCAGGAGTTGACCATCCAGATCTTCCAGTCAGTATGAGCCGGGTAAGCTAGTACTCGTTACTACGTAAGGTTCTTCCCGGTTCGGGCCCAAAGTTCCTGATATTGACTCCTTGGTAGTTTGGAAGGTTCTTCGAATGAGTAAGTCACTAGTTCGAACCTCCTAATTTTCACCTTAGAATTGTAAAAATACGTCACCTGCTGCTAGCGGATAGCAGTTTGGATCCGAGCTTGTTCTCTCCTTTCGTCGAGAAGGTCGAGACTTAGCACCATTAGCTAGGAATTCATTTGTTCATCGAACGTCTCTTTCTGAGCTGTTGGTAGCCGAATTTCTACTGGAGTGACTATGTAACGCCCATGAAAAATTCATACTTGGACTCGAGTACCAACTCGACCCAAAATCGCGTAGAATTAATTTCTATGGAAATTAAGCGTAAGTTAGCTAGCGCAACGCTGGAGTGGCTGGGAAATAGTCCCTGATCACTTTAAATACGTTCTACAAGACCCAAATCGAGTAGAACCAACGACTCTATAATACTCTATAACCTCGGATCAAACTCTAAGCAGGTTTGTTCTCTGGACCACTTTGAATCTTTGTATTGGATCTAGACAGCACGTCGAAAGTTCGATACTTCCTATCTTAGACCGTTAGAACCGCTGTAACATCCCGAAAATCGGGGGGTCGAGCAGAAACCCAACTCCCGAGTTTCAAAATGTTATTTATGCAACATAGATATGTATGATTGAATGTTGTCTATGATAACGCATTAAACATGAGTGAGATTAAGCTAGAACAGCATATCATACTCCAGAGACAGTTAAATTAACAAGCGGAAGACTGTGATAGTATATATAACATATATAAATTGTTGTATGCCTCCAGAGTGTGAATATGTTACCGGGTTATATACATACATGTATACTCCAAAAGTAGACAAAACGAATATACATGAGTGCGCTAAAAATATAAAATGACAAGTGTCAAAGTATCTAATCAACCTCCCTGTAATTCCGTCAATCAGAACACGTATAAAGGAGGGATCCTCCTCATCATCATCAAGTCCAGCTCCGCCTCGCAGGCCGCGCCATCATCTGCAATCACAAAAGGGTCTGGTGGGTGTCCAGGAACACCGTCCCGTAACGTGGGAGTAAGTATCTAACTCAGTGGAATAATAGAGCAAGGATTAACATGTTCTCAAATCAATCATGCGATAATAGTAAAGCAGTAAATCAACAATCCTAATACTGTTGTTAATGCAATTATGACATGACGTGATGTATGCCCTCACCGACGATCACCCTCATGCGGCAACATCTTACGACCGCGGCATGCCACACTCCCTAGAGTGCTCCACATCTTCCAGGCACATGCAATGCTATGGTGATATGATTTCCAAGTTGTTATTAGTCCATTCAAACAGCAGGATTGGGAAACTAAGGTACTTCCCTTGTATCAATCCCAACACAGATCCTGTCTAGGGTCGTCACTCCTAGTAATCTCATACGATGTATATTTCGTAGGTCGCTGCAAGGGCTGTCAGGGCTGTTGCATGCACTCGTTGCTCCACTCTCCCATCACCTTATCAATACAGGCCTACTGTACTCTGCTGCAACGGAAGGGTCGTCGCCTCCCGTGGACTCAGAATACGCTCGCGGTCACTACAAAGGGCTCGTCGCCTGATCAGTGTAGGCCGACAGCTAGAATATAGTGTCCTATACCACCATAATCTGCTCACGAGTCTAGGTGCTCACTGGTCACTACGAGGAGGTTTGTGGCCCCAGCGTAGGCCGACAGCTCGACCACGGTGTCCCATACCACCATGCCCGGCTCATGAGTCTTTATGGATCAAGCTACCATGGTTAACAGGGTTTACAATGGTAAGTTCAGTACCCTAGGTTCAAGCAGTTATGACACATACAAGGTGAACATACATCGGCCAGTCGGGTTACTTGACGGGCTCGACTAGCGCGATCGCATCTCAAGTCGAACGACATGAAGTGCGTAAAACACTTCGCGTGGCCTAACCACTGCCGCCAACTCTAAACACGAATCACGTTCATCGACGCGTCGTTCGTGGCTATGACCAGTCAGCCACGAATTCGCTCGGTTACCGACTGCCTGGACTAAGTCTAGTCCCACACATCTATGGAATCACATTAGCAATATATG
This sequence comes from Magnolia kwangsiensis, assembly GCA_037074715.1. Taxonomy (NCBI): domain Eukaryota; kingdom Viridiplantae; phylum Streptophyta; class Magnoliopsida; order Magnoliales; family Magnoliaceae; genus Magnolia; species Magnolia kwangsiensis. The sequence continues at coordinate 45,431,982 of CM073586.1, read as the reverse complement.
TAAAGGTATTGGAATTTAGATACAATCATGTGAGCATGTTAACACATGTTATAACATTCAACTTAAGCAAATCTTCAAACACATACATTCCATGCATGTAATGGAATCATGCATATGGTCAACATGTAGGAAATCATTTAGGTCAGCATATTAACCAAGAAATCAATCTCAAACTACTACATAACATCATTTAATTCAATACATACTAATACAAGCATTTATACAAACACATACACTACACACTTAAGTCTACATATAGTATGTCGACCCAAAGTGCGCAACTAGGCGAATCTCTTCGCCGAACTAATTATGCAAGCATTCCTAACTCCCTAATGCGACAACATATCATGTCAATCACATCAGCAAAATATGAATGAAATCTATACTTCCTACAAATGACTAAAATGCCCTAAATCTCATATTCTTCGTTAGTTTACGAAACAGGAAACGGACAGCATGTTGTACATGTCAAACGGCGATGCCGTCAATAATCTACTATTAAACGACATTGAAAGCTTTGGAAACAGTCAATCAAAGCGTCTAAAATCCGCACCTTTTCCCTTATAGGTGAAGTGATTCGAACGGAACGTATACGCTTCGTCTACGGCGACTAAGGAACCTGATTTACGAGATTTATCAACTAACAAACTATGGAACTAAAGAAGCATCAAATCAACAACTTTCTAGGGCGTTTTCTTATCTGCAAATGCAGAGAAATCACCGGCAAAGTGATTGGAATACGCCGCTTAAGCACGTGCAGCAGCAGCAGGAAAAGCTCTCCCACCTTCTCTCACAAACTCTCACCTTTTCTCTCTCCCAATCTAGGTTTTTTGCAAATTCGGATGGGAGAGAGGAGTGAGGGTTTCAAGCCCTTTTATAAGCCCAAACTTGCCCGAAATAGACTCGGGAACAAGTTTCACTTGAGGGGTAACCAAATCGGGGCTGTTTCGGTCCAAAAGATGATTTCTGGTGGTCCCCTAGTCGAATACGATCGGACTTAAGCTCATGCGTACCAGATCTAGCGCGCATTAAGTTTTCAGTCCGGCAGGGTTCGCAGATCGCACGTGGCGGACCAGTTTCAGTTCAGCGGTCACCGCACGTAGATCAGGGCTGAAAGTCTCATGATATAAAATAAAAAATTTTCCTGATCCGAGGGTGTAATCTGGATGAATTCTGACGGTCAGAACGCTTAATACTGACGCGTCAAGTCATGTGCCAGATTTGAATTTGAAATTTCAAATCTGTCCCTATTCGCACTCTCTTCGGTCCGGGCTCAATGAAATAGTCTGTGATTATCGGTTTGACTTGATTTTCGAAATGATTGTCAAGTCCAGCTAGGCGGTTCTAACGGTCTAAGATAGGAGGTATCGGACTTTCGACGCGTGGTCTAGATCCAATACAAAATTTCAAAGTAGTCCAGAGAACAAACCCGCTTAGAGTTTGATCCGAGGTCATGGAGTATTATGGAGTCATACGTTCTACTCGATTTGGGTCTTGTAGAACGTATTTAAAGTGATCAGGGACTGTTTCTCAGCTACTCCAGCGTTGCGCTAGCTAACTTACGCTAAATTTCCATAGGAATTAATCCTAAGTGGTTTCTTTGGCTATGAAATTGGGTTCCGAGCGATTTTTCAGGTGTTTTAGTTGACCCATTGCCTAAGGATGTCAAATCCCAGATTGGCCAAAATCCGGGGTGTTACAATCTACCCCCCTTAAAACACAATGTCGTCCCCGACATTGGCAAAGAGCAAGGAGTACTTTTTCTAAGGAAGGTTCAAATCCTATTTAATAACCTAATCGTATGTATATCCGAACTCAAAGGTTTCGATCTTGGGCCAGTGGGAAAGAGGCCAACCACTCTTCCGCTGTGCCACTCTGATCAAACGGTAGCGTTGACTAACCTAACTGGATTGGACTCAATACGTTCTACCCCCCTTAAAACTTAGTTTTACTTAAGGTTGAAGAATCTTAGCATCGATCCGTATATTAGAACGAGGCGCAACTTAGGAGCTATCCTTGACCTAAAATGGAAACAACCTTTCTCTACATGGTTTTCCTTGCTAATGATGCGTTCTATGGCATTGGTATCTATGGTGATAGAGACGAGCCTAAGCTCTATAGTGGTTGAGTTCAGGGGTATGTATGAGTTGGTGGCAAGATGTCTAATTCTCTACTAGCTTTAAGTCCTCGCCATTTCCCAAAGACAATGTGATCCTGTTTAGTTGTAGGTGGTCGAGCCAACACGGAAGAAAAGTAGTATAGTGGGTCTGAGCCGGATACATAGACTTTCTGTCTAGCTAGGACAGAAGATTTATTGTATCAATTCTTAATCCGAGTCGATGCCGATCTTCTGCTTGATCAGAGCATTGGATTTATTGGTAACCACTAGGATTAGGAAGTCGATTCAAACCGCGAATACATCGCTTACATGTAGTTCCTTTATTCCGCATTCCCGAATGCAATAAGTCCTTGGGGAAGGCAATTTTAAGGGGTGTGCTAGTACATTCTAAGTTCAATCTGAGGGAGTTATAAATGTTCCCTGAGAGTGTATGGTTCCTTCCTATGGGCAACAACAGAAGTCTATAAGTCATAAAGGGATCTACCGAAGGAAGGGAGTCCCATTCCAACCAAATCTAACCTACTATCCCTTAGCATATATAGGCCTTACACTGCCTAAGTCAACTAGTAGCCTAGTCTGTAACTCAGTAGTTATAATCCAAAGCCTAAGTTTATACGTTAAATGGTTCCATACCATTTCTACTACAGGAAGTTGTTCTATTGCTTAGGGTCAAGATTATCTAAATAGAATCGGATTTCTTATGTCGTCAGACCCTTCAAGTCTAGGAGTTTTAACACTAGGACCAAAACGCCAAGGGCCTATGTGGCCAACAGCGTTTAGTTGTATCAAATGGAACTGCATTTCTAGTCCCATAGTGGGATCGGAAGTGGCATGCTTGGTAGGAGGGTGGGTTGGGATAAAATTAATTTGCAGGTTAAATCCCGAGAGTTATAATACTCCCAATCTAGGGACCATACCTGACAGCGAAATGAAACGGCATGTATTCCATCTAACCAAATTTTGTCATAATATGTGGAATAAAGTTTCACATGGATTATGACAGAGATGCATTCGGCTATGCTAAGCCCAAACCACTGACACAACACATTTTCTACCAGTGACATCACTAGACCCAATAACAATAAAACACAGAAATTCTTAAAACAAAAATCAAACAATCTACAGGGCAAAGGCATAGATGCCTAACTCTACCAAAGGACTTTACCACAGTCCCGACTTACCTTCTTTATCCCTGTCGAGTCTAATACTGTATGTTGCTCACTAGAGCTCTCTCGACCATATATTTTTAGTATCCCTTAAGCAAAGAAAATGGAGAAATAGGATTGAGAGGGAGAATGGTGAAAAGAGAGAAAAAGGCTAAAACAGTTTAACAATAGCCATGGAAAATGGAGGAAATGCAACGAAATGGCTAACCAAACTAGAAAAGGGAGATCTAGGCGTTGTAGAGGGATGCTTCAAGCTCCCTTAGGATGTATTTTCAGAAAGAAAAGAGAATGAAAAAGGGAAATGGAGCACCTCACGATTTCAGCTCGATTCGGGGGTTGTAAGAGCTCCAAACAACGAGATCTTCAAGAGGGAAGGCTGAAAACTTCTATGGGATGATGGAGTGTGGTCGTTTTAGGCCAGGAATGGATTTGGGGGTCATTTAAAATCATGATTTTTGGAATAGGGCAGCAAAAATGAAAATGGAGCTTGAAATGGGGGCGTTTGTGAAGGAAGTACATCTTTTAGGGGGTTTCAAGGTACGGACCGCATATTAGGGGGCTACCCTAGCCCCCAAACTCCTCCAGCCCAAAGGTCAAACCCATCTGACAAGTTTGACCGGCGATGCATCGCCGAATCGGCGATGGCATCGCCGGTGAAGTTGCAAACTGACCACTGAGGCCATATGTGATGGGTTCCCCTTGCCCTATGGATTCCAAAAAGGTATGGTTCACACTCTGGTTCATTGTAGATTGCCCTAGGGAGGCCAAAACATTTGTAACATCCATTCGAGGATTTTCGGGGCCAATCTTCAATCCCGAATACAAAACCCTATCATGCAGCATATGATTTTGGGGTAGAAGGATCTAGTACATCTATCTAGCTCATTATTTGCTAAAGAAAGTGAAGTTAGAATGGCCTTATGGCCATTTTTCATGAAATTTTACTATTCACTGTAAAATTTTGTGAAAGTAGGATTTTATGTTATTTTCACATTAGGATTGATGCCTAACATGAAATAGATAAGAAATAATTGAAGATTAGGGTGGTGAGAGGAAGAATTTCGAAGATTTTCGGTGAAACGGGGTTTTTAAGCCCTGGCGATTGAATACAGGAGTCGTGGTCATCCTACGGCCCAAGAATTTACCTTTGTGGGTTTCAAATCGTTCATAGGACGTCTCAACCTGACTTCCTATGGCTTAGAAGCTATTCGGGTTGCTTTACGCGACCCGAGATGCGTTACAGACTCGATCGTGCGATCGATCCGAATAGACTTCGCCTAATGGCGAATCTGCGGTCCTGGAAATGTTTCTAGACCCTTCTCGCACCCACCTAAGTCAAAGGAAGCGACAGCGTAAGTCGCATGACCATAACCCAGGCCCGGTTTAATCCAAATCATGCTCTGATACCATCTGTAACATCCCGAAAATCGGGGGGTCGAGCAAAAACCCAACTCCCGAGTTCCAAAATGTTATTTATGCAACATAGATATGTATGATTGAATGTTGTCTATGATAACGCATTAAACATGAGTGAGATTAAGCTAGAACAGCATATCATACTCCAGAGACAGTTAAATTAATAAGCGGAAGACTGTGATAGTATATATAACATATATAAATTGTTGTATGCCTCCAGAGTGTGAATATGTTACCAGGTTATATACATACATGTATACTCCAAAAGTAGACAAAACGAATATACATGAGTGCGCTAAAAATATAAAATGACAAGTGTCAAAGTATCTAATCAACCTCCCTGTAATCCCGTCAATCAGAACACGTATAAAGGAGGGATCCTCCTCATCATCATCAAGTCCAGCTCCGCCTTGCAGGCCGCGCCATCATCTGCAATCACAAAAGGGTCTGGTGGGTGTCCAGGAACACCGTCCCGTAACGTGGGAGTGAGTAGCTAACTCAGTGGAATAATAGAGCAAGGATTAACATGTTCTCAAATCAATCATGCGATAATAGTAAAGCAGTAAATCAACAATCCTAATACTGTTGTTAATGCAATTATGACATGACGTGATGTATGCCCTCACCGACGATCACCCTCATGCGGCAACATCTTACGACCGCGGCATGCCACACTCCCTAGAGTGCTCCACATCTTCCAGGCACATGCAATGCTATGGTGATATGATTTCCAAGTTGTTATTAGTCCATTCAAACAGCAGGATTGGGAAACTAAGGTACTTCCCTTGTATCAATCCCAACACAGATCCTGTCTAGGGTCGTCACTCCTAGTAATCTCATACGATGTATATTTCGTAGGTCGCTGCAAGGGCTGTCAGGGCTGTTGCATGCACTCGTTGCTCCACTCTCCCATCACCTTATCAATACAGGCCTACTGTACTCTGCTGCAACGGAAGGGTCGTCGCCTCCCGTGGACTCAGAATACGCTCGCGGTCACTACAAAGGGCTCGTCGCCTGATCAGTGTAGGCCGACAGCTAGAATATAGTGTCCTATACCACCATAATCTGCTCACGAGTCTAGGTGCTCACTGGTCACTACGGGGAGGTTTGTGGCCCCAGCGTAGGCCGACAGCTCGACCACGGTGTCCCATACCACCATGCCCGGCTCATGAGTCTTTATGGATCAAGCTACCATGGTTAACAGGGTTTACAATGGTAAGTTCAGTACCCTAGGTTCAAGCAGTTATGACACATACAAGGTGAACATACATCGGCCAGTCGGGTTACTTGACGGGCTCGACTAGCGCGATCGCATCTCAAGTCGAACGACATGAAGTGCGTAAAACACTTCGCGTGGCCTAACCACTGCCGCCAACTCTAAACACGAATCACGTTCATCGACGCGTCGTTCGTGGCTATGACCATTCAGCCACGAATTCGCTCGGTTACCGACTGCCTGGACTAAGTCTAGTCCCACACATCTATGGAATCACATTAGCAATATATGTAAAGGTATTGGAATTTAGATACAATCATGTGAGCATGTTAACACATGTTATAACATTCAACTTAAGCAAATCTTCAAACACATACATTCCATGCATGTAATGGAATCATGCATATGGTCAACATGTAGGAAATCATTTAGGTCAGCATATTAACCAAGAAATCAATCTCAAACTACTACATAACATCATTTAATTCAATACATACTAATACAAGCATTTATACAAACACATACACTACACACTTAAGTCTACATATAGTATGTCGACCCAAAGTGCGCAACTAGGCGAATCTCTTCGCCGAACTAATTATGCAAGCATTCCTAACTCCCTAATGCGACAACATATCATGTCAATCACATCAGCAAAATATGAATGAAATCTATACTTCCTACAAATGACTAAAATGCCCTAAATCTCATATTCTTCGTTAGTTTACGAAACAGGAAACGGACAGCATGTTGTACATGTCAAACGGCGATGCCGTCAATAATCTACTATTAAACGACATTGAAAGCTTTGGAAACAGTCAATCAAAGCGTCTAAAATCCGCACCTTTTCCCTTATAGGTGAAGTGATTCGAACGGAACGTATACGCTTCGTCTACGGCGACTAAGGAACCTGATTTACGAGATTTATCAACTAACAAACTATGGAACTAAAGAAGCATCAAATCAGCAACTTTCTAGGGCGTTTTCTTACCTGCAAATGCAGAGAAATCACCGGCAAAGTGATTGGAATACGCCGCTTAAGCACGTGCAGCAGCAGCAGGAAAAGCTCTCCCACCTTCTCTCACAAACTCTCACCTTTTCTCTCTCCCAATCTAGGTTTTTTGCAAATTCGGATGGGAGAGAGGAGTGAGGGTTTCAAGCCCTTTTATAAGCCCAAACTTGCCCGAAATAGACTCGGGAACAAGTTTCACTTGAGGGGTAACCAAATCGGGGCTGTTTCGGTCCAAAAGATGATTTCTGGTGGTCCCCTAGTCGAATGCGATCTGACTTAAGCTCATGCGTACCAGATCTAGCGCGCATTAAGTTTTCAGTCCGGCAGGGTTCGCAGATCGCACGTGGCGGACCAGTTTCAGTTCAGCGGTCACCGCACGTAGATCAGGGCTGGAAGTCTCATGATATAAAATAGAAATTTTTCCTGATCCGAGGGTGTAATCTGGATGAATTCTGACGGTCAGAACGCTTAATACTGACGCGTCAAGTCGTGTGCCAGATTTGAATTTGAAATTTCAAATCTATCCCTATTCGCACTCTCTTCGGTCCGGGCTCAATGAAATAGTCTGTGATTATCGGTTTGACTTGATTTTCGAAATGATTGTCAAGTCCAGCTAGGCGGTTCTAACGGTCTAAGATAGGAGGTATCGGACTTTCGACGCGTGGTCTAGATCTAATACAAAATTTCAAAGTGGTCCAGAGAACAAACCCGCTTAGAGTTTGATCCGAGGTCATGGAGTATTATGGAGTCATACGTTCTACTCGATTTGGGTCTTGTAGAACGTATTTAAAGTGATCAGGGACTGTTTCCCAGCTACTCCAGCGTTGTGCTAGCTAACTTACGCTAAATTTCCATAGGAATTAATCCTAAGTGGTTTCTTTGGCTATGAAATTGGGTTCTGAGCGATTTTTCAGGTGTTTTAGTTGACCCATTGCCTAAGGACGTCAAATCCCAGATTGGCCAAAATCCGGGGTGTTACAACCGCCTTGTTGGACTTGACGCTCATTTCGAAAATCAAGTCAAACCGATAATCACAGGCTATTTCATTGAGTCCGGACTGAAGAGAGTGCGAATAGGGACAGAATTGAAATTTTAAATTCAAATCTGGCACACGACTTGACGCGTCAGTATTAAGCGTTTTGACCATCAGAATTCATCCAGATTACACTCTCGGATCAGGAAAAATTTGTATTTTATATCATGAGACTTTCAGCCCTGATCTACGTGCGGTGACCGCTGAACTGAAACTAGTCCGCCACGTGTGATCTGCGAACCCTGCTGGACTGAAAACTTAATACGTGCTAGATCTGGTACGCAAGAGCTTAAGTCCGATCGCATCCGACCAGGGGACCACCAGAAAGCATCTTTTGAACCAAAAGAGTCCCGAATTAGATATGCACTAAGTAAACTTCGTTCCGGAGCCTGTTTTCGGCATTTTTAAGCTTATAAAAGGGGTTGAAACCCTCATTCCTCTCTCCCATCCGAAAATTGCAAAATCCTAGCTTTGGGAGAGAGAAAAGGAGAGAGTTTGAGAGAGAGAGTGGAAGGATTTTTTCCGCCTTCGTGTCGCTGATTCCACGTGCTTCAACAACTCTTCCCAATCACTTGGCTGGTGATTTCTCCACCTTTTCAGGTATGAAACAACCCTAAAAGTTGCTGATTTAGGGATTACTTAGATTCATAGTGTGTTAGCTAACGTAACTTGTAAAATAGGTTCTCCTACTGCCGTAGACGAAGCGTATACGCTCCGTTTCAATTCACGAGTCTACAAGACATAAGGTGAGGATTTTAGACGCTTTGATTGACGGTTCACAATGCTTTCAATGTCGTTTAATAGTAGATTATCGACGGCATCGCCGTTTGACATGTACAACATGCTCTCCGTTTCCCGTTTCGTAAATTAACGAAGAATATGAGATTTAGGGCATTTTAGTCATTTGTAGAAAGTACAGTTTACATTCATATTTTGCTGATGTGATTGACATGGTTTGTTGTCGCCTTAGGAAGTTAGGAATACGTGCATAATTAGTTTGGCGAAGAGATTCGCCTAATTACGCACTTTGGGTCGACATACTATATGTAGACTTAAGTGTGTAGTGTATGTGTTTGTATAAATGCTTGTATTAGTATGTATTGAATTAAATGATGTTATGTGATAGTTTGAGATTGATTTCTCAATTAATATGCTGACCTAAATGATTTCCTACATGTTGACTATATGCATGATTTCATTACATGCATGGAATATATGTGCTTGAAGATTTGCTTAAGTTGAATGTTATAACATATGTTAAAATGCTCACATGATTGTATTTCAATTCCAATACTCTTACATAAATTGCTGATATGATTCCATAAGTGTTTGGGACTAGACTTAGTCCAGGCAGTCGGTAACCAAGCGAATTCGTGGCTGACTGGTCATAGCCACGAACGACGCGTCGATGAACGCGAGTCGTGTTTGAAGCTGGCGGTAGTGGTTAGGCCACGCGAAGTGTTTTACGCACTTTATGTCGTTCGACTTGAGATGCGATCGCGCTAGTCGAGCCCGTCAAGCAACCCGACTGGCCGATGTATGTTCACCTTGTATGAGTCATAACTGCTTGAACCTAGGGTACTGAACTTACCATTGTAAACCCTGTTAACCATGGTACCTTGATCCACGAAGACTCATGAGCCGGGCATGGTGGTATGGGACACCGTGATCGAGCTGTCGGCCTACGCTGGGGCCACAAACCTCCCCGTAGTGACCAGTGAGCACCTAGACTCGTGAACAGATTATGGTGGTATGGGACACTATATTCTAGCTGTCGGCCGACACTGATCAGGCGACGAGTCCTTTGTAGTGACCGCGAGCGTATTCTGAGTCCACGGGAGGCGACGACCCTTCCGTTGCAGTAAAGTACGGTAGGCCTGTATTGATAAGGTGATGGGGGAGCGGTGCAACGAGTGCGAGCAACAGCCCTGGCAGCCCTTGCAGTGACCTACGAAATATACATCGTATGAGATTACTAGGAGTGACGACCCTAGACAGGATCTGTGTTGGGATTGATACAAGGGAAGTACCTTAGTTTTCCAATCCTGCTGTTTGAATGGACTAATAACAGCTTGAAAATCATATCACCATAGCATTGCATGTGCCTGGAAGATGTGGAGCACTCTAGGGAGTGTGGCATGCCGCAGTCGTAAGATGTTGCCGTATGAGGGAGTTCGTCGGTGAGGGCATACATCACGTCATGTCATCTTGCATTAACAACAGTATTAGGATTGTCTGATTTACTGCTTTACTATTATCGCATGATTGAATTGTGAACATGGTAATCCTTGCTCTATGATTCCACTGAGTTAATCACTCACTCCCACGTTACGGGATGGTGTTTGCAACACCCACCAGACCCTGTTGTAGATGCAGGTGAGGCTGAGATCTAGGAGGCAGAGCCAGACTTCGACGAGGACCAGGACGAGTTCTCGTACATGCAGTATCACGATGGCTTTGCGTAGGCGACCTGGATCGATGGGATTTCAGTGGGACCATTTTGCACATTTACTTTTGTTCATGTATATGTATATGAGACTCAGAGATGTATTCATACTTTAGAGACAAATGAGATTTACTTTGTTTTTCCATACAGTGATATATATATTGTTTAGTCTTCCGCTTGCTTTTATCACTGGATCTGAAGTATGAATTGCAGTTTTGGTATACTTTTACTCATGTGAATGCTTTAAATCAGACAACATTGAATCATAATCATTTTTGTTGCATAAGTGACGGTCTGGAACTCAGGAGTTGAGTTTATACACGACCCCCAATTTTCAGGGTGTTACAGACTACTTCTCTGTAAGATAAAGAAAATGGAGTTTCCCTGGTAGTCGTTCGAGCAGTAGTTCAATATGTCCAAAGCACTTTAAGGAGTTCCTTAGCCCATGCTCCATTGGCTTTCTCGAGATTGGTTCAAAGGTGATGCTTGATGATCTTTTTGACTGCTTTGACCTGTCCATTTTCCTGTGGGTGTCACGACGAAGAGTAGACATTGCGAATTATGAGATTCTCGCACATTCCCTAGAATTTCTTGTTATCGAATTACTTTTCATTGTCAGAGACGATTGTTCGAGGAATTTTGAATCTACATATGATGTTCTTCCAAATAAAGTTTATGATCTTTTGCTCGGTTATCGTTGCCAGAAGTTTGGCTTCAGCCCACTTTGTGAAGTAATTAACTGCTGCCACGAAAAACTTGGTCTAACCATTGTCAGTTGGGAGAGGACTGATAATATCGATTCCCCACTGAGAAAATCGCCATGGTCCGATCATAGGAGTGAGATCTTCGGGAGGCTTCCAGGGCACATTTATGAACCTGTGGCATTTGTCATACTTTTGAGCAAACTGTCGAGTATCGGCCTGGATGGTTGGCTAATAGTACCCCTATCGAATAACCTTGTGAGCTAAGGCTCGGCTTCTGGAGTGGTTTCCACAGATACCCTTATGAGTTTCTCTTAAGATTTATTCTGCTTCATCTAGTCAAAGACATATGAGATAGGGGAGATAAAATCCTTTTTTATAAAGGACGTCGTTGAGTATGGTGTAGTTCACAATCTACATGCTTCCATTCGGTGTTTAGGTAACTTGTTTTCTTTGAGGTATTCGATGATTGAATCCATCCAAGTATGTTCCAAACTTACTGAAAAAACTGTAACAAGATCGACCTCGCCAATGCTTGGTTTGGTAAGGAACTCGATTGGAACGGATCTTGGAATATTGTCTTCGTCCACAGTGGCTAACTTAGACAGCATGTCATCTTTCGAATTTTCTGCCGAGGAATCAGAGCAACATTGCATTTTTAAAATTTTTCGACCAATTCTTTGGCCTTACGTAGATAGGCTTTCATGCATTCTTTCTTGGCTTGATATGTGTAACACCCTGAAAATCGGGGGTCGTGAATAAACTCAACTCCCGAGTTCCAGACCGTCACTTATGCAACAAAAATGGTTATGATTCAATGTTGTCTGATTTAAAGCATTCACATGAGTAAAAGTATACCAAAACTGCAATTCATACTTCAGATCCAGTGATAAAAGCAAGCGGAAGACTAAACAATATATATATCACTGTATGGAAAAACAAAGTAATCTCAACTGTCTCCAAAGTATGATTACATCTCTGAGTCTCATATACATGTAAATAGACAAAAGAATAAGTTCAAAATAGTCCCACTGAAGTCCCCCTCGATCCAGGTCACCTACGGGAAGCCGTCGTGGTACTGCATATACGAGAACTCATCCTGGTCCTCGTCAATCTCCGACTCCACCTCCTGGATCTCGTCGTCACCTGCAACTACAACAGGGTCTGGTGGGTGTTGCAAACACCATCCCGTAACGTGGGAATGGGTGATCAACTCAGTGGAATCATAGAGCAAAGATTAGCATGTTCACAATTCAATCACGCGATAATAGTAAAGCAGTAAATCAGACAAGTCCTAATACTGTTGTTAATGCAAGATGATATGATGTGATGTATGCCCTCACCGACGATCACCCTCATACGGCAACATCTTACGACCGCGGCATGTCACACTCCCTAGAGTGCTCCACATCTTCCAGGCACATGCAATGCTATGGTGATATGATTACCAAGTTATTATTAGTCCATTCAAACAGCAGGATTGGGAAACTAAGGTACCTCCCTTGTATCAATCCCAACACAGATCCTGTCTAGGGTCGTCACTCCTAGTAATCTCATACGATGTACATTTCGTAGGTCACTGCAAGGGCTGCCAGGGCTGTTGCTCGCACTCGTTGCACCGCTCCCCCATCACCTTATCAATACAGGCCTACTGTACTCTACTGCACGGAAGGGTCGTCGCCTCCCGTGAACTCAGAATACGCTCGCGGTCACTACAAAGGGCTCGTCGCCTGATCAGTGTAGGCCGACAGCTAGAATATAGTGTCCCATACCACCATAATCTGCTCACGAGTCAAGGTGCTCACTGGTCACTACGGGGAGGTTTGTGGCCCCAGCGTAGGCCGACAGCTCGACCACGGTGTCCCATACCACCATGCCCGGCTCATGAGTCTTCGTGGATCAAGGTACCACGGTTAATAGGGTTTACAATGGTAAGTTCAGTACCCTAGGTTCAAGCAGTTATGATACATACAAGGTGAACAAACATCGGCCAGTCGGGTTACTTGACGGGCTCGACTAGCGCGATCGCATCTCGAATTGAACGACATGAAGTGCGTAAAACACTTCGCGTGGCCTAACCACTGCCGCCAACTCTCAACACGAATCACATTCATCGACGCGTCGTTCGTGGCTATGACCAGTCAGCCACGAATTCGCTCGGTTACCGACTGCCTGGACTAAGTCAAGTCCCACACATCTATGGAATTACATTAACACTATAAAAAGGTATTGGAATTGAAATACATCATGTGAGCATGTTAGCACATGTTATGACATTCAACTTAAGCAAATCTTCAAGGCATACTTCCCATGCATATTCAACTTAAGCAAATCCTCAAGCACACACATTTCATGCATGTAATGAAATCATGCATTTTGTCAACATGTAGAAAATCATTTAGGTCGGCATAATAATTGAAAAATCAATCACAAAGTATCAAATAACATCATTTAATTCAATACATACTAATACAAGCATTTATACAAACACATACACTACACACTTAGGTCTACATATAGCATGTCGACCCAAAGTGTGCAACTAGGCGAATCTCTTCGCCAAACTAATTATGCACGCATTCCTAACTTCCTAATACGACAACAAACCATGTCAACCACATCAGCAAAATATGAATGCAAACAGTACTTCCTACAAATGACTAAAATGCCCTAAATCTCATATTCTTCGTTAGCTTACGAAACGGGAAACGGAGAGCATTTTGTACATGTCAAACGGCGATGCCGTCAAGAATCTACTATTAAACGACATTGAAAGCGTTGGGAACCGTCAATCAAAGCGTCTAAAATCCTCACCTAGTGTCTTGTAGACTCGGGAATTGAAGCGGAGTGTATATGGTTCGTCTACGGCGAGTAAGGAGCCTAATACATAAGATCCATAAGCTACATCGCTATGGAAACAAGGAAAACTTAAATCAACATCTATTTAGGGTTTTTACTTACCTAGGATTGCGGCGGAATCGCCGGGAAAGCGGTAGAGGAGTGTTGCTTAAGCACGTGCAACACGTAGCACAAGTGGCGGGAAGAACTCTCCCACTCTCTCACAATCTCTCACTCTTTTTCTCTCTCCCAAGCTAGGGCTTCTCTCAAATTCGGATGGGAGAGAGGAGTGAGGGTTTCAACCCCTTTTATAGCCTAAAACATTCCCAAAATAGGCTTGGGAACAATGTTTACTTGGTGCCTAACCAAATCGGGGCCGTTTCGGTCCAAAAGGGCATTTCTGGAGGTCCCCAGGCCAAATGCGGTCGGACTTAAGCTCATGCATACTGGATCTAGCACACATCCAGTTTTCAGACCGGTTGGGTTCCCAGATCGCACGTGGCGGCCCAGTTTCAGTTTAACGGTCACCGCACCAAGATCAGGCCTATAAGTCTCGTTATATATAATAGATATTTTTCCTGATCCAAGGGTGTAATTTGGCTGTATTCTGACGGTCAGAATGGTTAATACTGATGCGTCAAATTTGTGTGCCAGATTTGAATTTGAAATTCCAACTATGTCCCTATTCACACTCTCTTCGGTCCGGGCTCAATGAAATAGCCTGTGATAATCGGTTTGACTTGATTTTTGGAATGAGTGTCAAGCCCAGCTAGACGGTCCTAACGGTCTAAGATAGGAGGTATCGGACTTTCAACGTGCGGTCTAGATCCAATACAAAGATTCAAAGTGGTCCAGAGAACAAACCGGCTTAGAGTTTGATCCGAGGCTTTAGAGCATTATAGCACCCTTAGTTCCACTCGCTTCGGGCCTTGTAGAACGTATTTAAAGTGATCAGGGACCATTTCCCAGCTATTCTAACGTTGCACTAGCTAACCTAGTCAAAATTTCCAAAGGAATGAATTCTACGCAAATTCGGGTCGAGTTGGTACTCGAGCCCAAGTATGGATTTTTCACGGGCGTTACAATATGCCTCTGTTATTTGATTAACGACCAACTGGTAGTTGTTGAAGACTTCAATGTGCTAAGCTCCCATAGCGGCCGCCAGCCTGAGTTCGATGAGTGAAGTTTCCTATTCCGCTACATTATTGGAGGCTTGAAATCTAAATCTCAAGGCATATTGTATGCATGTACGATCTAGGGTTTCTAAGACTATCCTAGCCCCACTTGCCTTAGAGTTGGATGAGTTGTCAACATATAGTGTCCATTTAGGTACGTCAAGATCAACTTGTGAACCGGATGTCTAACCTTATTGAACTCTTGGGACAAGTTCTAACTTGGGTAGGTTGGTTTCTTACCCAAGCATAGGAGTTAGTTCAGCAATAAATCCCACCACTACCAGTCCTTTAATGGTTGTCTGAGGATGGTACTTGATATTGAACTCACTTAACTCAATTGCCCATTTGGTCAGTCTTCCCAAACCTTCGGGCTTTTGGAGAACTTGACGGAGTGGTTGATCGATCAGAACAATGATATTGTGAGCTTGGAAATAAGGTCGCAGTTGTCGTGAAGAGATGACCAAGTCTAGTGCTAGTTTCTCCAGGTTCGGGTATCTAGTTTCATCCACAATGAGGGCTTTAATTATGTAGTATACCGAGAATTTCTTCCCTTCATGTTCTCTAATTAAAGCCGAGCTAACCGCAACATTAGAAACGGTCAAATATAGCAGTAGAGATTCATCTTGCTCGAGTTTGGAGAGTAATAGAGGCGACCCAAGGTACATTTTAAGCTTCTAGAAGGTCGTCTCACATTCTTCAGTCCAATTTACTATATGTTTTCCTTTCAGTTGTTTGAAGAAGGGGAGACTTTTGTCTGTAGCTTGGGACACGAAGTGATTGAGTGCGGCGATCCTTCTTGTAAGCCGTTGAACGTCTTTGGTCATCTTTGGTGAATCCATGTCGAACAAAGCCTTGATCTTCTCTACGTTTGCTTCGATTCCTCATTGGCTGACCAAGAAATTGAGGAACTTTCCCAAACTAAATCCAAAGGCGCATTTGTTCGGATTCAACTTCATCTTGTATTTTCGAAGGACGAGGAACATTTCGTCGAGATCAAATATATGATTTGTTGCCTTGATTCTCTTGACAAGCATATCATCGACGTAGACTACCATTGTTCACCCTATTTGGCGGGAGAACATTTTTTTAACCAACCGCTGATGAGTGGCTCTAGCGTTTTTCAAACCAAACGGCATAACTCGGTAATGATAAAGACCTTTATCTGTGACAAAGGTCATTTTGGTCTTACCATATGGATGCATTACAATTTGATTATAACCAGAATAAGCATCCATGAAACTAAGTAACTCATGTGTAACGTCCCAGAAAAATCCATATAAAGACCCGAGTACCACCTCAGGCAAAAATCACTAAGGACCAAATCCTTTAGAAATTAGATGAGAATTAACTAAGTGTTAAACTATATTACTTATGAAATTAGCACTAATCACTTTAATACGATCTATAAGACCCAAAACGAGTAGAACCGTTAACGCTACGTTACCTAGAAACCTAGGATCAATCTCTAAACCCAGTTGCTCTCGAGAGCATCATGAAACTCCTTATCGGACCTGGACCGCACGTCGAAAGTCCGATTATCCCAAAACTATACAATTATGACCGCCTTGCTGGACTTGATAATCATTTCAAAAATCAAGTCCTAAAGGTATATATTTAGAAACTCACAACTTGAGCCAGGAGCGAAGTGTGTGAGAAACGCGAATATCTTAAGGAAATGAACTGAAACTTAAATGAATTGAGTCGGTTCACTTGCAGGCCAAATATAAGGATTCAGACTGTCAGAATCTAACCCAACTACATCCTTGGATTAGGAAAAATTTCCAACACAGGTCAGTGTACTTGTGGCCCTGATCGAGTACCGGTGATCGTTGAACTGAAATTGGTCCCCTGTGGCTGATCTGCAAACCCGATTAGACCGAAAACTTATCTTGACCTAGATCCATGGTCAAGGAGCTTAACTCCAAATGCATGTAGATAAGGGGCCTCCAGAACATCTCCGTTGATTGAAACGACCTGTATTTGGCTATAACCTAAGTATACCTTAGCCCTGGGGCCATTCTCATCAGTTCTGGGCCTATATAAAGGCCTTAAACCCGCTCTCACTCATTCCATACGAATTTTCAACCCTAGGAGAGAGAAGAGATCAAAGAGAGAGAAAGTGAGAGTGAAAGCAGGAGAGAGTTCTTGGGATTCTTCCCTATCGTTCCACGTGCTTAACTATTGTTACCGTATCGCTATTCCGGCATTTTTGATTCCATTCTTGGGTAAGAAATCTTAACCCTAATCTGTCTTAGGAATTTAAATAGAGTAAAGTATGAAATTGCTAACCTGTTTCATGTCATACGTTGCTGTTGTGCCGTAGATAAAGATGTAGTGTTCAAACTAAGCTCGATACGGGTTTATCAACGAAAGGTGCGGACTATAGATGTTTAGGTTATGGTTTTCAAGGCCTTCAATGTCAGTAATGATTTATGACTGACTTGATTGCTATTACATGTGCTTAGATTCGAAGTTTTCTGTATGTTACGTGTATATATATATATATATATATATATATATATATATAGGCCATGTTGATTTATAATGCATCCCATGTATTTGTTGAAATGTTTAAATGAATAGGGAATATGAATTTGTGCTTGCCATGATTATTGATTGTAAATACATAATTTTTGTGTATGTGGTAATCCTATATGAAAGGATTTGCCATAATACATGTTATAACTATTTTATTACATGTATGTTAATATGTGTATTCTAAGTGTTTGATAAAATGCTTGAATGAGAAAATGCTTGATGAAATGTGTTTAATGAGGGTATTGAGATAGGATTCTCGGTTACCCTATTTATAAGTACAATTTTCTTCACGTAATCTACCTTGTTGCTACGTGATATATGGATGAAATATCTATATATGTTAACATGTACTTTATGTGTTTGTTAAAATGCTTAAATGAGATTTATATCTGAATTGGCTGCTACATGCTATCTTGACTAATGCATATGAATGACTATTGCATTTAACTATGATTGGGACTACGACGTAGTCCAAGCAATCGATAACAATTTCTGTTTGAGTGGCTGAGCTAGTCTCACCACGTTTGTTACGTTCTGTGAATCCAAGTCGTACGATGATTGTCGACAGTGGTTAGCGCTCCATGTCGATTAATTCAACATATGCTTGTACCAGTCGAACCTGTCCAATAAACTAATTGTCCTATTGTGTGTTTACCATGTATGGTTGTTACTGCTTGAATCTAAGGTACCAAACTCACAAGTGAAAACCTGTTCAACCTTGGTACCTCGATCCGCTAAGACTCATAAGGCAGACATGGTGGTATGGGACACCGTGGTCGAGCTGTCGGCCTACAGTGAGGCGACAAGCCTCCCCGTAGTAATCAAGTGAGCAACCTAAACTCGTGAGCTGAGACACTGTATTCAAGCAGTCGGTCTACACTGATCATGTGACGAGCCCTTTTAGTGCCCTCGAGCATACTCTAAGACAGTATTGAGGCGACAAGCCTTTTCATAGCAACTCGAGTATGAAACAGGCCTACCCCAGCGCAGCCGAGCTGTGGTCCCCAGTCGGGTTGGTGACGAGCCTTCGAAAATAGATTTTCAGTTGGTAGGGCGTTGATGGTAGTGATCTGAAATTGCCTATCGTATGTGAATAACTAGGATTGACGACCCTAGATGGATCAATGTTGCGTAAATGATATACAGGGTGGTACCTTAGCTTCCCAACACTGTTGTATGAATAAACCTAATTAATTATTGGCTAACATGAGCATGCACCGCATTGGACATGCTTTGGCAAGGATGAGCACTTTCGGAAGGTTGCCATGTGGGCCGTAAGATGAAGATGCTGAGGGAGTGCAGGCGAGGGCATGCATCATTATCGCATATCATTCTTGTATTAATAAGAGTACTTAGGACCTGATTGTTGTATTATGTTATCATTACTACTTGACTGAATTAATAACATGTTAACCTTTATTTTATTGTTACACTGAGTTGATCACTTACTTCCACATTGCGGGACGGTGTTCTAAACACCCACCAGATCCTATTTTAGTTTCAGAAGATGGCGATGCGTATGAGGCAGAGCCAGACTTTTATGATGATGAAGAGGGTTTCTCCTATATGCAGCTATTAGGAGGGGCTATGTAGACCATGTTCTGATCGATGGGGTTACAGGGATGCTGATTAGATGCCATCATACTTGTTATTTTGCACTTTTGGAATGCCCATGTATATTCACTTTGTTCATTTTTGGAGTATACATGTATATGTTTAACCTGGTAACATGTTCACACTCTGAAGACTTATAACGATTTATATATTTTATATATCTATTACAGTCTTTCGCTTGTAAAATTTAACTGTCTCTGGAGTATGATATACTGTTTTGGTATAATCTCACTCATGTTTAATGCACTAATATGAACAACATTTGATCATCATTATCTATGTTGCATAAGTGATGTGTTAAAACTCGGGAGCTGAGCTTCTGCTCGACCTCCGATTTTTAGGGCGTTACAAGTTGATATCAGAGCATGATTTGGATTAAACTAGACCTGGGTTATGGTAACACGATGCGCTCTGAAGCATTCTGATTTAGGAATGAGACGATGGAATTTAAAGACGACATTGAGATCCCAATGTTTTACTGACAGGCGAGATCGAATACTGTAATTTAGTTCACAACATATCTTTAATCACGTGATCGACATAGGCCGCCTCTAGGCCGTCATTCAATGGTTTGAGTCATTAATTGGCGAATTCCAAACTTGAAATGGATCCAAATGGCACGAATATGGGCGCATACTCAATCATAAAGTCGAACATTCTTTATTAACCCCTTTCCTTCAAAATCTCATATTTCACCACCTTCTTCAACTTTTTCTAAGTACATTCATATTAGACACAAATCCTAAAGGTTAAATGATGAAGAACAATACTTAAACTAAAATTTTTATAAATAGTAAATAGATAAATAAAATGGGTTTTAAACCCTTAAAATTATAAAATATCATAAAATAAATAGGTTATTTGGATAGATAAGCTTCTCCTACTCCAAAATCATATCTTGTACATCGAATAACTCATTCCGGTTTGCAAAATACACCCATTTCAAATATCGGGTGGTGAAACCACATCAAACGACCTCGGGGGCCTGAACGATCCAAATCGGAGGGAACTGAGGTGGGTCCCGTGCATATCCGGGGTCCCCCGGGGGGGATAGCATCCCCGGAATAAGGAGGCATCCCCAAACTGTCCAACGAGAGAGGATGGCATCCTCGAATCGGGGATGCATCCCCGAATTGGCCAGCGGGCCTGTCGGGCCGCGACCGGGCCAGGCAAGCCGACTATTGTAGGTGGCTGTGGGGCCCACGAAATCACGTTGGACCTCTCCTATATCCATTTTTTACTTTGTCTCCCTCCATCACACTACTCCAAGCTTTCCAAATCCCTCAAAACCTTATCTTTCTCTCTCAAATCCCCCTCCATTCAACCATCTTCTTCATTTCCTTCACCACCTACTCCCTTTCTTTCATCCCCTTCAAAATAAAATAAAAACATATCTTCTACTACTCTCATTTTTCCCTATTCCCTACACATTTGGGGTGCAAAGGTCATAGCTTGGTGTCTTATCTTCCAAAAACCTCCAAATTCACCTTTATCATAAGGCTATTTGGTTCCAATGGCTCCTTTTGAGCTTGTGGCTGTCATTTTCTCTCTCTCCACGATTCTTTCCCTCATAGGAAAGAAGAGAGCTCCTACGAATGAAGCTGGGCCTAGCCGACCAACCCGTCCAAGGAAGAGATCGGGCGCAGAGCCAAGTATGAGCACGGCACAAGAGCTGAGGATGAAGCGGGAGCTCGATCCCCAGGCTTCTCTCGATGGAGCTCTACTAATGGGCGTATCACATGGAAGATTTGAAGGCCATAGGATTCTCTTCGAAGCACATGTAGATGAGAGGCTGTTGGGCTTTATTTGTTGATGGACCACCTACCTAATGCTAGATGGGGGCTCGTATTCAAAGGCAAGTCTTGTGTAAATGAGAGATTCAAACCTTCTATGCCCATATACGGGAGCCAATGCCGGAGCCTTTGCAGTTTAAAATTTTTGTGAGAAGGTGAGAAGCCACAATTGATGTTGGCTTGATAGCCCGAATCATGGGAATGCCGCTTGGCGAGGTCCATGCTAGTGAGAAGAGTCTTAGGAGCGCACATGAAAGAGATCGCCGCACGTGATTCTAATGTGGCCAACAGTCCCACTGGAATCCAGCCTCCTACTGTCCAATACGACCGACGACTTCCGCTTACTCTACCACATCTTCACATACAATGTGTACCCCAGGTGGAGCAATCGCAGTGAGTGCACGCATCTAATGGTAGACTTTTTATACCGAGCTGGGCAGGGAGATAAACTGTGCCTGCCTACGTATGTACTACTACCGATAGTTCAGATCGCATGCTCTACTTGGACGGCCATTTCACTTCCATTCAGCCGACTGATATGCAAGCTTGCAAGCGAATTCGGCTATAGACTTGGCATTAAAATTCTTGTGCCGATCTATTTCATCAATGACACTACTCTCAACAACATGAATATTGGGTCACGACAACATCAAGCCTGACTCGATGAGAGTGAAGGTGAGATGGAGAGTGAAGAGGAAGAGAATGATGAAGAAGGCAGAAATGAAATAGAGAAAGAAAGCGAGGAAAATGAAGAGCAGGAGGAAGAGATTGAGGAGGCCCAGGGCACTGATGAGGGCTCTCCTTCTGCTACACATGAGTGTGACAGTGACTGGGTTGCTATAGAAGCCCTCTTGGCTCGACTTAAGGAGGGCCAAGCTGCCCTGCGACAGGGGCTTGAAGAGAACAAGGCCTTCGTAAAGTGAAAATTCAGTAAAGTATCTCGCACCCTGAGGGCTATCTTGTGTTGTTTACAGGATAAGGGTACACCTCCACCATCACCAGATTTAGATGTCGTACATGTATTCGTCTTTTGGGCTACTTTATTGTTTGTTTCCTGTTCCTATGTATAGCCTTGATAGGCTTAGTAATGTGGTAGAATAGTTTGTAGGTTCTAGGGTATGGAATCTTACTTAGATTAGTTCACATACATCTTCTGTCATGATTCATGTAAGACTACACCCGATGTATTGTGACAAATTTTAGTTAAATGAAATGCATGCAGCTCCTTTCACTATTAAGTGTGTAGAGTGCCTGAGAAATTGAGTAATGTCATGCTAATCTTACACGTGTTGCACCCTACATTGTGTATAGGGAATGCCTCCAAAAGCTACTCGGGACACTAGGCATCTAACACTTAGTAGATCGTTTGACAGGGCACCTCCCCTAAGCGATAGCCACATGGACCCTAGCTTGGGCCCAGACTTTGAGACAATGCCAGATTCACAACCGACCACTGGCCCCACTAACAGGCCAACACCTTATGCACCACCAGTTCTCGAACAGAACCATGCGTCCACATCGACGCCACATACACCTCAGTTAGCTCCTCCTCCTGATAGGTTAGAGCAGATGATGCTCTTGATGCATCAGCAGCAACAGTTTTTCGCCACCATAGCAGGCCGAGGAGGCTGATTACTGGCTAAATCGCATCTCTAAGATGTTGAAGCCGCTACACTATAATGAGATAGAATAAGTGGAGCTTGCCACCTATATGTTCGAGAAGGAGGCTAGTTTATGGTGGGACAGTATCCTACGAATAGTTCCCACAGGACACGTGTAGACCTGGGATATGTTTGAGACACGCTTTAATGGGAAGTACTTCTCCCTCACATACCGTAATGAAAAGGAGGGTGAGTTTCTTTGCCTCTGATAGGGAGGGATGAATGTGTCAGAATATGAGAATAAATTCTAGGAGTTAACCAAATATGCTCCTTTGATACTAGCAGCTGAGCTGATGATAATGAGGCATTTTTAAGATAATCTGCAGCCCGATATCTGCACTAAGACGTGTTGTACCAGCATTCCCAATTACGCCGAGCTAGTCGACATGTCTTTGCGAGCTGAACGAGATGGGGACAGAGTTTCTCAGACACGTATACCAATGGGCCCGAGGCCTCGTCCCGAATTACAGCACCAGCCAGTCCTATGTAAGAGGCCGCATGTAGACTCGCCTCCCAGGCCCATGGCTCTGCTGACCCATCAAAGGAGAACGAAACGTTGGTGTACATATTACAACAAAGGGGGACACAGTGACTCCTTCTGTTTTACCAAGATGAAAGACAACGATGTCACGCCACCTCAGAAGACAGACCGTCAGCCACCACGTGTTATAACGACTCCACCTCCACGATCTGCACTACTAGCACAGCCACTTTACCCACCACCTGTGCCCTGAAATAGGTCACCTCAACGACCTATGGCAACGCAACCAAATCATCCTCAACAAGCCTGTGTGCATACACTTGCAACTGAAACACTTGATTCAGCAACTGCAGCGCCTTTGGCCTTTGAGGTCACTGTCCACATTCAAAGTACACCTATATTCCTATTGGTAGACACTGGGTGTATTAAACCAATTCATATGAAGGAATAGGCCTAACAATGGTTACTATAAAAAGTATAAAAATAATATGGTAACTAGAAGTGACACATATATTATAAATAATAGGAGGGTCGAAACGGAAAATTTCTGCTTTTGCGTTACCAATAGACTGGTCATACCTTTTCATATTAAAGTTTAGTATTTTGTGTCTATTTAGGAATTATTTGTAACCATACTAGGAATCATCCTGTGGATAAATTTAAATTATACATATAAATATACATATATATATATATATATATATATATATATATATTATTTTTGTGCAATTAAATTAGGACCCTTGAGTAGGATTGAGTTTCATAGTTTAATACTCCATAAGCTCATGTTAGTAGCGGACTACAGTAAAATAATATACGTTTCTTTTTCTCTTATAAATTCAAGGTTCATACCACATCGAGGAGATGTCTCTCTTCTTTCCTTTCCCGCGGCCTTACGTCGCTAACATTCCAAACTTCTAAAATAAGTTAGAACTCTCGACTATTCCTTCCCTCCCGAAGTTAATGAAATCGAAGTACAATCTACCCATAACCCCTAAGCCATATGATCGATATGGTGACATACAAATATAATTTTAGGAGATTAAAAACCTTCTAGTATAGCCTTTGACTATGAGCACCATAGAAGAACTTATTATCCACCACGTTAAACATGGGTTAAACAAGAACTCTCGTTGAACAAGACCCAAAGTACAACCTTATAAACATGAGGCTTGAGCCTCCTAATGAATTATAATACTCCTTAAATACTTAGGATGATCAGGTTTCAGATTTTTAGAACCATATCCCTAGGAAGCATTGGCGGCTTAACCCAATTCTCAATCCTGGGCGACTGCGAATGGACTCACTGCTTGATCAAGCAGAAGACCAGGATCCATCAGGATTAGGAAGGGATACAACATTGTTTGCCTGGTCAAGCGAACAATTGATGTATCGGATTTGAGCCTACCACAACTATCTTTCTATATTAACTTAATCATAAAGAGTAGATTATACCACCCTTAGGTAAACTTTATCATCCAACACTTGGCACGATAATAATGATTTGGACATTTATCTTCAAACCTCAAAGGTAGAAACTTGTAAGGGGGAGACCATTATGAGCTAGGCTGATGTAGTTATTATATGCCCTAATACGTATATAAACTTGAAACTAAAAAATCTAAGCAAATGAAATAAAAAACTTTTACTTATTACCCTTAGGCAATTTTGAGGATAAAATTTTTCTTTAAGGGGGATAGATTATAACGTCTCGAAAAAATCCATACAAAGACCCAAGTACCACCTCAGGCAGAAATCACTAAGGACCAAATCCTTTAAAAATTAGACGAGAATTAACTAAGTGTTAAACTAAATTACCTATGAAATTAGCACTAATCACTTTAAATACAATCTGTAAGACCCAAAATGAGTAGAACCGTTAACACTACGTTACCTAAAAACGTAGGATCAATCTCTAAACCCAGTTGCTTTCGGGAGCATCACGAAACTCCGTATTGGACCTGGACCACGCGTCGAAAGTTCAATTATCCCGAAACTATACAATTATAACCACCTTACTGGACTTGACAACCATCTCAGAAATCAAGTCCTAACGGTATTTAGAAACGCACAACTTGAGCCCATAGCGAAGTGTGTGAGAAACGCTAATATCTTTAGGAAATGAAATAAAACTTAAGTGAATTGAGTCGGTTCGCTCGTAGGAAAAATCTAAGGATTCAGACCATCAAAATATGCCCCAACTACACCATCAAATCAGGAAAAATTTTCAACACAGGTCAGTGTACTTGTGGCCCTGATTGAGTACCGGTGATCGTTGAACTGAAATTGGTCCCCCGTGACTGATCTGCAAACCTGATCGAATCGAAAACTTAGCCTGACCTAGATCCATGGTCAGGGAGCTTAAGTCCGATCGCATGTAGGTAAGAGGCCTCCGGAACATCTCTGTTGGACTGAAACGGCCCGTATTTGGCTATAACCTAAGTATACCTTGGCCCTAGGGCCATTCCCATCAATTCTGGGCCTATATAAAGGCCTTAAACCCTCTCTCTCTCTCTCATTCCATAAGAATTTTTAACCCTAGGAGAGAGAAGAGAACAAAGAGAGAAGGAAAGAAAGAGAGAGAAAGTGAGAGTGAAAGCAGGAGAGAGTTCCTGGGATTCTTCCCTGCCGTTCCACGTGCTTAACTACTGTTACCGTATCGCTATTCCGACATTTTTTATTCCATTCTTGGGTAAGAAATCTTAACTCTATCTGTCGCAGTGATTCAAATAGAGTAAAGTATGAAATGGCTAACCTGTTTCATGCTATATGTTGTCGTTGTACCGTAAATAAAGACGTAGTGTCCAAACTAAGCTCGGTACGAGTTTACCGGCAAAAGGTGCGGACTATAGATATTTAAATTATGGTTTTCAAGGCCTTCAATGTCAGTAATGATTTATGACTAACTTGATTGCTATTACATGTGCTTAGATGTCACACCCCAAACTCAGTAACCGGGCTCACAAAATTCCCGATCGCCGAATCCGGCGCCGACAGCCTCCTTAGAACCCCATTCTCGGCTCCTAGCTCCCATTCACCAGGTTCCGATCCTGGGATGCTACGAGGAGGATTTTAAATATCAGTTTGATTCGTAATAAGCATAACCAAAGGCATAACCCACAAACAACAACCAAGAACTCCAGTATATTTTCACTATGATCAAAAACTTTATAAGTATAATGAGCATAAAGCGAAATACAATGGTGAAGAACAAAAACTCCAAAATGATCTGCGGCGTGCTCCTGCCTCAGCGCTGCTGCGATCTAACGTCACCTGCACGCAACGGTCGTGCATAAGCTTATAGAAAGCTTAGAGGGTGGTGAAAGTGTGTGTGCAAGGTAGTAATATGAGCATGTAATGTCAGAGTAATGCGGAATATGCAGATGGATCCATAATATGATGAGCCATACCAAGGCTTATGCAATGCAAGACATGAATGGTATCGGCCACCCCAACGTCATGCGATGTGCAATGCAACTCAAGCATACAGATCCTCATCTATGTCCACACATCAATACAGCTCAAATATGGGATATCACCGGGGTCTAGTACACTCTAAACCAGATTGCCGCCACATCGCGCGCAATAAGGTAAGTGGAA
This sequence comes from Magnolia kwangsiensis, assembly GCA_037074715.1. Taxonomy (NCBI): domain Eukaryota; kingdom Viridiplantae; phylum Streptophyta; class Magnoliopsida; order Magnoliales; family Magnoliaceae; genus Magnolia; species Magnolia kwangsiensis. The sequence continues at coordinate 45,405,173 of CM073586.1, read as the reverse complement.
GAGACCACACTATCCATCTGCCAATATCGGGCACGACTCATCGATAGCGGACCCATTCCTCGAGCTGGTCAGACTCAGCCTAGCATTGCCCCCTACTATCGGGTGGGTAAGGCCGCACCCCCTTCCAACCGACCACGACACAGTGGAGAGCATAACTGTCTGGTAATTGGCACTCAACGCTCATCTACCCACTCGGTCTAGACGTTGGAGCAACCTCTTGGTACCATAAGGGTTTAGGGACTTTCATCCAGGGATATCAATAGCACCCCATGTAGAACATAATTTTCAGTATCCGATCCTGCCAACCACAATGCGTCTGTGGAGGCTCCGACCCTGATGTCACTAGGGCGTACAATAATCATGTCACACAAATGCGAAATGCATGATTCACACTATCCAGTCATGCAACAATTCCTGCGCATATCGTGCGCTCATGTAGGGCAATACTGCCTAACTAGGAGCCCATAAACAACCTATACGAAGGCATATGCTATGATCAGTCAATCCTCATATCAAGTATACATATGATGTGTATGATCATGAGTCATGAAACTATACTAAACATGTTATAATGAAATGATCTATTTTACAATGCAGATGGACGTGGACGGCCTATACACAATAAATACGGGCCTAACAATGGGCCCTAAGGATAGTCATAATATGGACATCCAACCAGCATTACACTCGCAATGTGGACGTCAAACCAACATTGCTCCCCAGGCACGATCTTCTTAAACATCGCTACATAATCGGTATTAGGATTACACATTGCAATGGACCTTAGGTTCATCCCATTGGGCTTCACATATATATATCAAATGGCCCATATCCTATGGGCCTTTTATTCATCAGATGGGCCACATAAATGGGCCACCAATGGGTCTTAAGTGCATTGCAATGGGTCAAAACCCGTGGACCTTGGATTGCATCAAATGAGCTTAACTCATGGGTCGAATGGGTTACACCAATTGAACCCCATATGTACGCCAAGTGGGCCTTAACCCTTAGGCCTTGCATGCATATCAAAGTGGGCCTAAACCCTTAGGCCTTACATATATCAAATGGGCCTACTTTCATGGGCTTTAAAATTGCATCAAATGGGTCCAATTTCATGGACCTCGGAATACATCAAAAGGGGTCTAGTCCTATGGACTTGAAACATATCAAATGGGCCTAAACCCATAGGCCTTATATGAATCAAATGGGCCTAACCCATAGGCCTTTCATAAATCAAATGGGCCTAACCCATAGCCCCTTTGCAATTCAAGTGGGTCTAGCCCATACAATACAAATGAGCTCTCAAAGTGGAAGGACGGATTGGACGTAACAATGCATCGTGGTGGGTCCCATGTGGGGCCCACCATAATGTTACCTGCTGTCCAATCGACTCATAAGGTCACCCTGACCAGGGAAATAAGAAAAAGAAAATAAATAGATAAAATTAAATATTGAACCAAAACTTCTACCAAACCAAAGGGTTCCAACAGTGGGCTTAACCAACACTGTTTTCCTGCTGGATGGCCACCCTATCAACGACTGGATGGAATGGGTAGGACACATACATCATGGTGGGTCCCACCGTCCAAAGAGTGGACGGTGCGGATCAAACACACAAGCTCTGGTGGGAGTCCCCTGGCCGTCCAGCTGCTGCTGGACGGCGTAAACAATACATGTACATATGGGTGGACTCCACCGTCCGTCTGGACGGTGGGAGTAAAGCACCTACTTCACTGTGGGACTCATGTGGGGCCCACCATAGCATATATTCTTCATCCAACCAGTTGACCAGGTCACACGTACCTGAGAGAAAGGAAGAAATAAATTTCATCTTGACACAAAACTTCTGTGGCCCACAAAAGAGTTCAGTGGTAGACACTCAATTCACACTGTTTCACGTGGTGTGGGCCACCCGAGTTTTGGATCTGTTTCATTTTTGGAGGGGGGCCCACCACTACGGTGGCCCACCTAATGAGCGGGTTCGATAACAAATAAACATTATAGTGGGGCCCACACGTAGGGCCGTGGGCCACCTCCCCCACGTCAGCCGTTCCACGGCTACACGCACCTGCGTGCAGGCGCTGCCCGCCCGCACGCCTGCTGACAGAGGAAAAACTCATTTTTTGGGTTTTTTCACATGTGGGGCCCGTTTCTCAAAAATCTGTCCCAGCCATTGCGTTCAGTGGCCCGAAACAGTCGAAACGAGTCCGAAGTCTAGATTTTTTTTATGATAGAAAATGAATAAAATAAGAAAAAGGATCCTTGAATGGTAGTTATACATTCTTTGATGCTATGACCCACCTGACCTTCCAATCAACCCCAAACTTCTACCCAATGGCTAAAATGTTGTAGGTAAGAGGATGGACGACTTGGATTGTGTAAATACATCACGGTGGGGCCTACACAAGGGGACCACCCCAAACGCTTTCATTTTTCTCTTTTCTTTCTTTTTTGTACAGGGACGTCCAGCGTCCCAGACGCTGGACAGTGGGCTTCTTCAGGTATTTGTGATGGGCCTAATTAGGTGGCCCACCACATGGAAAATAGTGTGGATATTCCACAGATAAAGTGGGCCACATTGGTGATTAAAAAGAAATACGGTCTCATGGTGGGGTCCATTTAAATAGGCCACACACCCTATTGCAATCTCAAAAAGAAAAATATCAAAATAAAAGAAAATAAATAAAAGGGAGAGAGACATGGAGAGTGGGACACAGCTTATGATGGAGGGCTCCGCCACTATGAGCCCTCCCTTGCAATGAATCATACAACAAACGGATCCCTTTGAACATGGGATCATCAAAAATGTAAATCAACGGTGGAGATCCATTCCCCACCGATATGGACGGTCTAGATGACCTTTCTAAATGAAATAAACATCATGATGGGGTCCATGGAGAATGGCCCCATCATGGAATGATCATGATGATCCAAGTGGGCCATCGGCCACATTTAAGGGTCCCAAGTGAGATCCACACCATTGATCGGTGGGCCTCACTTGGCACATCATAAAAATAAGAAAAATTAGTGTAATCTAGCACCCACCGTCCAATCTTCTTGCTCCTAGAGGTTCCTTGGCACCTTAGCTTCAATCCTAATGGATGAGATGAGGAATAGAGGGTTGAGATGGGAGATGATGGGGTGAAGAGGTGGGCCACACTTGAAGTTTAGGAAGCTTGGAGAAATTCCATACGTATGGAGTCTTGGAACTCTTTTGTTGCTTGAAAATTTGAAATGAGAAAGAGAGAAAGAGAGAGAGTGATGTAAGGGAGAGAGAGAGAGAGTGATGGATGGATGTGGTGAGTGATGGTTGTGTAAGAAAATATTGACTTTTGAGGCTTTTATGTAAGAGAGGTATGGGTGGTGAAGACTTTTATGGCTTTTTGTGTAAGAGAAGTATGGTTTTGGGAGACTTTTGTGGTTGCTTGGGAAAAGGGAATAAAGTGATGTATACTTGACATGTGATGGCTTGATGGATTGATTGATTGATGGGATTGATGTGCTTGATGTGACACATCGTAGAGATTCCCTTGAGTTTCGCAACGCGTGGCATTTTCTTACACCGAACGTTGGCCCACATCTCTTGACCAGGGTATCGCCTCGGCGCGCGAGTCGCAGTATCGGAACCGTAACGACGGCGCGGTCGCTATGGTATTGGTCTCTGTTTGAGTCGACTCGGGTTGTCGGTATATGAATCAGGATCGCGTGTCGATATCGGTTAAGGGTCGAAGGTTGCCGAAATTCGACCGGTAAGACCGCGAAAGTCTACGAAAAGGTACAGACCAAGATACGGGTCTTACATTAGATTCAAGGTTTTCCATCTGTTATGCATATATATAGGCTATGTTGATTTATATTGCATCTCATGTGTTTGTTAAAATGTTTGAATGAATATGGAATATGGATTTGTGCTTACCATGATTATTGATCGTAAATACATAATTGTTGTACATGTGGTAACTCCTATGTGATAAGATTTGTCATAATACATGTCATAACTATTTTATTATATGTATGTTAATATGTATATTCTAAGTGTTTGATAAAATGCTTGAATGAGAAAATGCTTGATGAAATGTGTTTAATGAGGGTATTGAGATAGGATTCTTGATTACCCTATTTATAAGTACAGTTTCCTTCATGTAATCTACCTTGTTGCTACGTGACATATGGATGAAATGTCTATGTATGTTAACCTGTACTCTATGTGTTTGTTAAAATGCTTAAATGAGATTTATATCTGAATTGGATGCTACATGCTATCTTGACTAATGCATATGAATGCCTATTGTATTTGACTGTGATTGGGACTACGATGTATTCCAAGCAATCAGTAATAATTTCTGTTTGAGTGACTGAGCTAGTCTCACCACCTTTATTGCGTTCAGTGAATCCGAGTCATACGATGATTGTCGACAGTGGTTAGCGCTCCATGTCGATTAATTCAGCGTACGCTTGTACCAGTCATACCTATCCAATAAACGGATTGTCCTATTATGTGTTTACCATGTATGGTCATTATTACTTGAATCTAAGGTACCAAACTCACCAGTGAAAATTCGTTTAACCTTTGTACTTCGATCTGCTAAGACTCATGAGCCGGACATGGTGGCATGGGACACTGTGGTGGGGCTGTCGGCCTACGCCGAGGCGACGAGCCTCCCAGTAGTGATCAGTGAGTAACCCAAACTCGTGAGCTGAATATGGTGGTATGGGACACTATTCGAGTTATCAGCCTACACTAATCAGGTGACGAGCCCTTTGTAGTACCCTCGAGCACATTCTGAGACTACGTTGAGGCGACGAGCCTTTCTGTAGCGACTCAAGTATGAAACAGGCCTACCCCAGCGCAGCCTAGCTGTAGTCCCCAGTCAGGTTGGTGACGAGCCTTCAAAAATAGATTTTCAGTTGGTAGGGCGTTAATGGTAGTGACCTGAACTTACCTATCGTATGTGATTAACTAGGATTGACGACCCTAGATGGATCAATGTTGGGTAAATGATATAAAGGGTAGTACGTTATCTTTTCAACATTATTGTATGAATATACCTAATTAATTATTGGCTAACATAAGCATGCACCGCATTACATGTGCTTTGGCGAGGAAGAGCACTTTCGGGAGGTTGTCATGCACGCCGTAAGATGAGGACGCTAAGGGAGTGCAAGCGAGGGCATGCATCATTATCGCATATCATTCTTGCATTAATAAGAGTACTTAGGACCTAATTGTTATATTGCGTTATCATTACTGCTTGACTGAATTAATAACATGTTAACCTTTGTTTTATTGTTCCACTGAGTTGATCACTCACTCTCACATTATGGGATAGTATTTTAAACACCCACTAGACTCTATTTTAGTTTCAGATGATGGCGATGCATATGAGGCAGAGCCGGACTTTTATGATGATGAGGGTTTCTCCTATATGCAGTTATTAGGAGGGTTTATGTAGACCATGTTCTGATCGATGGGATTACAGGGATGCTGATTAAATGCCATCACACTTGTTATTTTGTACTTTTGGAATGTCCATGTATATTCACTTTGTTCATTTTTGGAGTATACATGTATATGTTTAACCTGGTAACATGTTCACACTTTGGAGACTTACAACAATTTATATATTTTATATATCTATCACAGTCTTTCACTTACGAAATTTAACTGTCTTTGGAGTATGATATACTGTTTTGGTTTAATCTCACTTATGTTTAATACACTAATATGAACAACATTCAATCATCATTATTTATATTGCATAAGTGATGCGTTGGAACTCAGGAGCTGAGCTTCTGCTCAACCCCCGATTTACAAGGTGTTGCATCGTGCCCAGCTATGCTGTCCACAAGTTGGTCGATTCAGGGAAGGAGAAAGCTATCTTTAGAACTGGCCTTGTTCAGGTCTATGTAATCAACATAGACCCCCCATTTTCCATTGGCTTTCTTGATTAAGACAATGTTGGCTATCTAATTTGGATAATAGACTTCCTTAATAAACTTTCCTTTGAGGAATTTTTCGACTTCATCTTCGATCACTGTGTATCTTTTGGGGTCGAGCGAGCGACGCTTCTGCCGAATTGGTTAGTAATTGGGGTCGATGTTCAAACGATGCACGATGACCTTCGAGTCAATGCTGGGCATGTCTTCATGCAACCACACGAAGATGTTTGCGCAATGCTGAAAAAGATCTATCATTTTTTCTAGTAATGGAGATATTAACGATGATCCGATTTGAACTGTTCTAGACGGGTCAGAGGAATAAGAATGAGATCTTCCATAGGGCATCCTCGTTCTCCAGATTCTTCCTGCAGATCTAAATAAGTGATGGTCATTGTTTGGTGCGGAGTCCTCAGTGCCATTGCGTAGCACTGCCGAGCATTATATCTTCCTTTATGGACCTGATGCCCTGCTTGATTAGGAATTTCATAACCAAGTGGTAGGTCGAGACTACATCATGAATGGCTTTACGAGATGGTCAGCCAAGGATCATGTTGTAAATAGATGAATAGTCCACTACCAAGAAGTCGATCATCGTAGTTATGTGATTTTATCCCTCTTCGGATGAAAGTGGGAGTTATATCCATCCTTCGGGTATAAATTGACCACCTGAGAAGCTGAACAATGGAGTTTTGACGAATCGGAGTAGGGACCAACCAACTCCCATCTTGTCAAATGCCTGTGCGAAGAGGACGTCTACTGAAGATCCGGTATCCACAAGGATTCAGAACAGTTTACGATTGACTATGGTCAGGGTAACTACAAGCACGTCGTTGTGTGGATAGTGGATTTGTAACGCCCGTGAAAAATCCGTACTTGGGCTCGAGTACCAACTCGACCCGAAATCGCGTAGAATTAATTTCCATGGAAATTAAGCGTAAGTTAGCTAGCGCAACGCTAGAGTAGCTGGGAAATAGTCCCTGATCACTTTAAATACGTTCTACAAGACCCAAATCGAGTATAACAAACAACTCTACAATACTCTATAACCTCGGATCAAACTCTAAGCGGGTTTGTCCTCTGGACCACATTGAATTTTTATATTGGATTTAGACCGCGCGTCGAAGGTCCGATACCTCCTATCTTAGACCGTTAGAACCGCCCAGCTGGACTTGACAATCATCTCGAAAATCAAGTCAAACCGATAATCACAGACTATTTCGTTGAACCCGGACTGAAGAGACCGTGAATAGGGACAGATTTGGAATTTTAAATTCAAATCTGGCACACGACTTGACGCGTCAGTATTAAGCGTTCTGACCGTCAGAATTCATCCAGATTACACCCTCAGATCAGGAAAAATTTCTATTTATTATCATGAGACTTTCAGCCCTGATCTACGTGCGGTGACCGCTGAACTGAAACTGGTCCGCCACGTGCGATCTGTGAACCCTGCAAGACTGAAAACTTAATACGTGCTACATCTGGTACGCATGAGCTAAGTCTGATCGCAATCGACCAGGGGACCACCAGAAAGCAGCTTTTGGACCGAAACAGCCTCGAAATGGATAGGCACCAAGTAAACTTCGTTCCGGAGCCTGTTTCCGGCGTTTTTAAGCTTATAAAAGGGGTTGAAACCCTCATTTCTCTCTCCCATCCGAAAATTGCAACCCTAGAGAAAAGGAGAGAGAGTTTGAGAGAGAGATTGGAAGGGATTTTTCCCGCTTCCGAGCCACCGATTGCTGCTGCTTCAGCAACTCTTCCCAATCACCTGGCTGGTGATTTCTCCATTCTTTCAGGTACAAAACAACCCTAGAACTTGCTGATTTAGGGTTTATCCAGATTTAGGGCGTGTTAGCTAATGTATTTCGTAAATCAGGTTCTCCTACTACCGTATACGAAGCGTACACGCTCCGTTCAAAATTCCGCATCCGTAAGAGACTAGGTAAGGATTTTAAACGCTTTGATTGACGGTTTACAATGCTTTCAATGTCGTTTAATAGTAGATTATCGACGGCATCGCCGTTTGACATGTACAACATGCTTTCCATTTCCTGTTTCGTAAATTAACGAAGAATATGAGATTTAGGGCATTTTAGTCATTTGTAGGAAGTGCGGTCTACATTCATATTTTTCTGAAGTGATTGACATGGTTTGTTGTCGCATTAGGGAGTTAGGAATGCTTGCATAATTAGTTTGGCGAAGAGATTCGCCTAGTTGTGCACTTTGGGTCGACATAATATATGTAGACTTAAGTGTGTAGTGTATGTGTTTGTATAAATGCTTGTATTAGTATGTATTGAATTAAATGATGTTATGTAGTAGTTTGAGATTGATTTCCTAGTTAATATGCTAGCCTAAATGATTTCCTACATGTTGACCATATTCATGATTCCATTACATGCATGGAAAGTATGTGTTGAAGATTTGCTTAAGTTGAATGTTATAACATGTGTTAACATGCTCATATGATTATATTTCAATTCCAATATCTTTACATATATTGCTAATGTGATTCCATAAATGTTTGGGACTAGACTTAGTCCAGGCAGTCGGTAACCGAGCAAATTCGTGGCTGACTGGTCATAGCCACGAACGACGCGTCGATGAACGTGATTCGTGTTTAGAGTTGGCGGCAGTGGTTAGGCCACGCGAAGTGTTTTACGCACTTCATGTCGTTCGACTTAAGATGCGATCGCGCTAGTCTAGCCCGTCAAGTAACCCGACTGGCCGATGTATGTTCACCTTGTATGAGTCATAACTGCTTGAACCTAGGGTACTGAACTTACCATTGTAAACCCTGTTAACCATGGTACCTTGATCCACGAAGACTCATGAGCCGGGCATGGTGGTATGGGACACCGTGGTCGAGCTGTCGGCCTACGCTGGGGCCACAAACCTCCCTGTAGTGACCAGTGAGCACCTAGACTCGTGAGCAGATTATGGTGGTATGGGACACTATATTCTAGCTGTCGGCCTACACTGATCAGGCGACGAGCCCTTTGTAGTGACCGCGAGCGTATTTTGAGTCCACGGGAGGTGACGATCCTTCCGTTGCAGTAGAGTACGGTAGGCCTGTATTGATAAGGTGATGGGGGAGCGGTGCAACGAGTGCGAGCAACAGCCCTGGCAACCCTTGCAGTGACCTACGAAATATACATCGTATGAGATTACTAGGAGTGACGACCCTAGACAGGATCTGTGTTGGGATTGATACAAGGGAAGTACCTTAGTTTCTCAATCCTGCTGTTTGAATGGACTAATAACAACTTGGAAATCATATCACCATAGCATTGCATGTGCCTGGAAGATGTGGAGCACTCTAGGGAGTGTGGCATGCCGTGGTCGTAAGATGTTGCCGCATGAGGGTGATCGTCGGTGAGGGCATACATCACGTCATGTCATCTTGCATTAACAACAGTATTAGGATTGTCTGATTTACTGCTTTACTATTATCGCATGATTGAATTGTGAATATGTTAATCCTTGCTCTATGATTCCACTGAGTTGATCACTCATTCCCACGTTACGGGATGGTGTTTGCAACACCCATCAGACCCTGTTGTAGATGCAGGTGAGGCCGAGATCCAGGAGGTGGAGTCAGAGATCGACGAGGACCAGGATGAGTTCTCGTATATGCAGTATCACGACGGCTTCCCGTAGGCGACCTGGATCGATGGGGTTTCAGTGGGACTATTTTGAACATGTTATTTTTGTTCATTTGTATGTATATGAGGCTCAGAGATGTAGTCATACTTTGGAGACAAATGAGATTTACTTTGTTTTCCATACAGTGATATATATATTGTTTAGTCTTCCGCTTGCTTTTATCACTGGATCTGAAGTATGAATTGCAGTTTTGGTATACTTTTACTCATGTGAATGCTTTAAATCAGACAATATTGAATCATAACCATTTTTGTTGCATAAGTGACGGTCTGGAACTCGGGAGTTGAGTTTATACACGACCCCCGATTTTCAGGGTGTTACAGGATTCCTTGGGCATCTTCTTTAAAAAAAGGTCAGGCTATGAGCCTCCACCTCTTGCTCTTTCGAGGGCCTGCCGATAATGAGGACCTCTTATTCAGAATGACCAATACTCCTCGTGTGAGCTTTTTTAGAGCGGTTTGAATCGCTTCCACCATTGTTACCTTCGAAAATTATTCGGATCTCTCTAGTTGGCTCATTATTGATGGGTCATTCTTCTTTTGATGCAATCCGATCTCCTCTATGACTAACGTACTCCCCAAAATGGCCACTGCGAATGAGTGATTCGATCTCTTGCTGGAGGTCAAAATAATCACTCGTATGTCCGTGATCTCGATGAAAAAGGCATTATTTGTTTTTTACTTCTATTTTTGGGATCGGAATTCAACTTGTTTAGCCAATGTAGGATACGTTTGTCTTGGATCTCCATTAAAACTTGCTTGGGTGTTTTTTTAATAGGAGTGTAAGTTTTAAACTTATTGTCGAGCCTCTTGTTTGGACGATGATTGTTCCATGATTGGTCATCCTTCCTCTTTTGGTTCATGGAGGCTAAGCTTGGCATGGTCCTTGTATGTTGTTCGTTGTTTGGGGGATCTTTGCTCTAGACAGTGTTCTAAAGAACACATGCTTCTTCGGCGTTGTCATATTTTTGCGACCTATTCAATAGGTCGGCCATTGTTGTCAGCTGGCTTTTGTCTAATGAGAAGAGAAACTGCTGATCTCTCAATCCTCCCATGATTGCGGCCAAGGCAAGTTCTTTAGAGTGCTTATGAACTTGTAACACTTCCAAATTGAAACGCTAGATGTAGTCTTACAGTAGTTCATCATCCCTTTGAATGACATGAAAGAGGTGGGAGAATGGTTTGAATCTTTTCTTTCCCCCGATAAAGTTCATGATAAAGGTTTGGCTAAGCTCAGAGAACGAACTAATGGAGTTCGATTTCGGAGAATGAACTAATGGAGTTCGGTTTCAACTGCTTAAAACATAGTCGGGCAGCTCTGGTCAATGTCAAGGAGAAATCTTAGCACATGACCATGTCAGAAGCATTATGGAGTTCCATGTAAACTCTGAAGGACTCCATATGCTCCGATGGGTCAGTATTTCCTCAGAATGGAGTGATCTAAGGTAACCGAAATATATCTGGCAGTCGTGCTTGCATGATGTCGGTAGTAAATGGAGGATCGGTTTCCTCCATTATGGCTTGCATTGGAGTCGGCGTATTAGTTCGATAGGCCTACTGCATGTCACCGATATGATCTAGCAAGTTTTTTAGCTCGACTTCTCAAGGTTCACCGCTCTCTGCCATAGCTTCAGCTGGGGATTTGCCACGCTTCTTCCGATCTAATTCATGATGTAGGTCAGAAGGTGATAAAGCTATAGTTTCGGAAACATGGGTTGGGGCTAGATTGGTCGAGTCTTGTCGTCAACTCCTCTATGAGACAGTAAGTACGCTGGATGGCTGGGGATGATTGTGGCATGCTTGTCCATCATCCCTATTGGTCTGTGCATGCAGAGACTGTAGTTGTTCCTGCAATTGCTTCATGTAGTTCATATTGTCATTTAACATTCTGACCTACTGTTCGAGGGAGTTTAGTTGACCTCCTTTAGCGCGAGGTCATTGACCTTGCCTCCCTAGGCAAGAATCAACTTGATGTTGGGAAGAGGAATCCCGTTGATTGGGGGGGGAGTGGTGTCTTCTTTCTCCCTCTAGCCATTGTAGTATTTCTGGTAAAGAGAGAACGACTTTGATCTCGTTTCCCATGGACGGCGCCAAACTGTTAATGCAGTTTTTCGGTAGACCCTCCTTGGTTAATCCCTGAGAACCTAGAAAGATGAAGGTGAGAGACAAATGAGACCCTGGCTAGTCAAGATCTCTTGGAAAAGAGTCACCAATCGTATTTTGTGATAGAATATATGTACCTTCGATGCTTAAGTCAAGATCTTAAGTCATTTTAAAGGAGATGATCTCTTGGAAAAGAGTCACCAATCGTATTTTGTGATAGAATATATGTACCTTACATTGGCTAGAAGCACCCCTTTTTTTATGAGAGGAAAAATCAAATTGTAGGGAGTCTTTCTCATTTAGGATTCCTGATATGTCGGAGATCTTCCTGCACAAGTTGTTAGATCTGCTAGGGATCTTTCTGAGATTATGGTTGTCTGAGATCCTTAAGATCTGATTTTATCTCTTGAAGATCTTGGAAGGGATCTTCGGGTCGTTGGAGGGATTCCCGGACAGTTAATAGAGGAACTAGGTTCAATAGAAGTAAATAATGTTGAGCCTTTTGGCATTTATCTTGTCAAAGGCTGTGCTGACTTATGGCTAAGCTATGTTCGACTTATGGTCAGGTTGAATTGTAGCCGACATATGGCTGAGCTATATCCAACCTATAGTTTAGGTCGATCTATAACAATATATGACCGAGCTATATCTGACTTATGGTGTAGGTTGACTTATAGCCAACCTATAATTGATGTATGATTATGCCGACCTATTCAATAGGTCGCCCTTTTGAGTGGACTTACAGTTGTATCGACCTACTTAAAGGTCGACCTTTCTTTACCAGTAGACGCCTCTTAAGTGGTTTTGTCCTATTGGGTCCATGTTGGTTTGTAGAGTTGGTTCATCCCATAAGTCATTCTATTTTTTCCCTAACAACCACCCCACACTTCTTCAGGAATCTTATAGTCTATTGGCATAGACGAGGACTGATTCACCAGGTAATAAGTTGTATTAGCGGCCCCTGTCCATAACTTCTTGCCCAATCTAGCATTACTTAACATACTTAGTGACGCGAGGATGAATGTGATGAAGTCGATCACTATCTTCCTCAAGAATAACTACTCTGAATCTACGGAGCTTCTCTAAACTCCTCACCGAGACTTCTCAAATCCATGAGGGAAATAAGGAAAATAGAAAATAAATTCTATAAAATTTGTAATTTGATTGATGAATGAATAAATGAGTTTACACCCCTTATATAGGGATACTAAGCCATGGAAGAAATTTTGGAATTAAACTACAACTAAACTCTAAGAAGTTTCGACTTACTATAAATAGTTTTCCTACTAGTGGGCATAGTTTTGGGCCAAAAATAGTAAGTGTCCTGTTTGGCCAAACCATGATGTTCCCCTAACCATTCTAAGCACAAGCCCAATAGATGAAGAGTTATACTGAAACTAAAACTTACTGTAAATAGTAAAATTGAAATTAAAACCAGAATTCTATTGCCGATCTGATGGTATTTCGCAAATTCAGCGTGGGCAACCGGCATAGTGGGGTTGGGTGGATAAAGTAGCTTGTCCTATCCCAAAATCATATATGGCACATCAGATAATTCATTCTAGTTGCGAGATACATCCGTTTTAAGGTTTGGACAGTCTGGATCAGCTTCTAATGGGGCCCTTTCTAATTGATCTTGGCCATGAAATTGTCCACAACCCGCTATACATCAGGGCGCCACTACGTTGTAGTGTTTTATCCATGCCGCCCATCCACTTTTTCAGCCTATTTTAGTGCATTATCTGAGAATGAGGCAGGTCCAAAGTTCAAGTGGACCACACAAAAGGAAACAACGAGGATTGAATGCCTACCATTCAAAACTTCTTGTGGGTCACAGACGTTTTTTTATCAAGCGAATTTTTATGTTTCCCTTCATCCAGATCTATGTGACTTTATGATTAGGTGGGATGTCAAATAAACATCGCGTCCTAGCGGGGTTTCAATGGTGGCATCACTATGCCCCTCGCTTTCTGGGGTGTGGTCTGTTGTATTTATTTTAAAATAATATTAAAAATTTGAATTTTCAAATTTCGGTGTTTTCCCTCCACATTTAAATTTTGGTGTTTTTGAGGTGTTGGTTTTGTCCCACATCGGATTTGACAAGAGAAATTCTCTTGTTTATATGATAGACTTTTTGCCTAGGGCTTGAGCCCCTTTCAGGGGGCATGTGAATTTGGTCCTGTGGGGGGGCTATGCCAATAGCTCTAATCTATGCCATTAACCACACGCGCGCGCGCGCGCGCCGAGCCGAGCCGTGCCGTGCCGAGCCGAGCCGAGCCGAGTCCGAGTCCGCGTCCGCGTGCGCGACGCGACGGGACGGGACGGGCTGGGCTGGGCGCGGGTGCGGGTGCGGTGTAAGTGTACTCGCGTGGGTGTGTGTGTATGGGTACTCGCAGGACTGTATGTGCGAGAGTGTACTCGCACTTGCGCCTTTTCGTTTTTAAACCAGAGAGATGCTTCCCTTCCGGTTGGTCGCCCCTGTTGGGTTTAAACCCAACGGACCTAACCTTTTGTAAAGGGTGCTTATGCACCATTTCGAAGTCTATATAAAGACTTCCGATTCCAGTTTCAACATACGAAAAATTTCCTGCCTTATAAAACTCTCTCTGATACGGTTTTGTTACTGAGTTCATTGCTGAGTCAACTCAGCACTTTCGAATTAAACTGCAAGTGGTTCGAGCCCGTGTACAGTGAGTGCACCGCTGGGACCGGGTCATAGTCGTTGTATCCTGGAGGTCGATTGCTCTGGAAACCTATTGCACTTGGGACGCTGTCCAAGGGGAGCAAATTCGATTTCAAGCCGAGTGACTCAGTCACGCCTCGACTCAATTCAATAAGTTTTTCTTTCTCTAAATTTATTTTCCTTTTTTGGTTCTCGATTTTTATAGTCTATTTAATTCAACATTTTATCCAACATGGTCTACTTGTGCTTTGGATCTGACTCATTTGAGCTAGCAATATGAATGGACGGTGTGGATAAAACACATACATCATGGTGTACGACAAAGGGTTTCCAGTACCGGGTCACTGCCAAATCTGAGTCCCACTTTTGTAGAAGAATAAAAGGGTACTTTATCGGAGTAAAGGATTGTCATTGATTTCGCACAGCGCGTTCGGTGAATCTGTGCTTTTGCTTTATTGGACTGTGATGTCCACTCTCGTACGAGGGTTCTTCACCCGAGTTGACAGTAGCAATCCACACAAGCTCAGTTTAGTATTTGAAGGCCACGATTGTTGGTTGTCCCATGATGGACGGTGGAGAAGGGTTTGGCCTGACACAACGTTGCGAAAGAAAACTTCGTCTATTTCAAATGGAATCATTTTTGCTCAGCCCTCCACCCGAGTACATGCACAGTGTAGTCGTATGCTACAAGTGCCAACTATGGTTCAGTGATCCACACTGTCCGTCTCTTTTGGCCATTGTTGATGACCATAGTTAACGGTTCAATTCATGGACCCGAAAACAATGGTCAATAAGAGAAGTACTATTCAACTTGGAAAAATTAAAAGATTGGTGGGTAGGATTGTCCAATTGAGGCCATCCAGCTTGTGGCCCAACAAACTAGTGGCCTGGATTATTACTACAGGCCTACTTGCTCAAAATGAGAACCCATAATATTCTATTGATTTTTTGGATGCTACAAATGGTCGTTGCTCCATTAAATTCAGCCATCCATTCATCTTTTGGTTTCAGCCGTCCGTTAGAAAAGCCACGTTCAAATGATTAAGATTCTTCGATACGATATTTTTCAATGGGTCAGCCTACCAAGCGAATGGCCTAATTTTTAACACGTGTGCTAATTGGAGGTACCCCAAAGATTCTCCCTTTGACACTGAAATGAAAAAATAATGCCATCAGAAGATGCAAATCAACAAACCCAAATCAAAAGGGGGATAAAAGAAAGAAAGAAAAGAGAATCACATGCCCATAGTATAGGAAACAAATGGGTGGTTGGCGATGGAAGGTGTTGGAGGGTCACCGAACTTGGTCCTCTTTTGTGATTAGAATACAATTTGGTGGTAGTTCAACACTATTTTAAAGGTGTTGGACCACGATATTGAGCGCTGTCTGAAATGTAAACAAACTACACCCATTCGATGCCAACCGTTGAACGTGGACTGTCTACTGATGTCTCCTTCACCATCTATCTTTTCAACTTTGATCTAATGGTTTAGTTTTTCTGCCCCCATGCACCCTCTCCACACATGCCGTTACGTTAGGACTCCAACTTAAGTTCCGGTTGTTCAGGTCAACCCGAGCCAGATTGGTCCAACTTGAGTTCAGGACTGGTTAGGTCGGGTTCTCACCCGGTTTAAGTTGAAAAGCTTCAATTTAATTCAAAATGAGTGAGGTTTGAGCAAATTCAAGTTGGGTTGAGAATAATCACTCGTAATGGAGTCTGAGTTGCATTGGGTGGGGTTGGGTTGGTACAGGACTGAGTAAAGATGACACAGGGAAGGATATGAAGAGGTTGATCACCATCTTCTTCGATGGATAAACACATTGAATTCACAAGGTACTCTTAAACCTACAAAAAAAAATTCTCGAATCCATGAGAGAATATAAATTTGAGAATTTCAATTAATAGATTTCAAGATAAACGAGTTTAGCATGCTTAAATACCATAAACAAATCCTAAAACATAATAATAAAAAATAAATAAATAAAGAGTCCTAAAAAATTAGGAAACAAATTCTAAAAACATGCAAATTTCCACTGTCCGTCAACCTGTCGTTGACTGGCCGAGCCGATGGTTGAATAGGCTAAAAAAGGTTTGAAGAATAAAACAAAAAATTTATAAATTTTGACCTATCAACTTGTTGAATAGGCCTTTGGCCAATCGATAGGATCTGTCAACATGTCAAAACTAACAGAAATTGTCTAGCAACCAATGTGAAATTTCTGGCGAAATTTCGACATATCGACCAAATTTGTCGACCAATTGAACTATGCCAAATTTTGTCGATTTCTCCTTGGGTTTCTTCTAGTTCATGTGTGTTAGGAATATGCTTGGTCCACGTCCTACATCAGACCCATCCACTTGAAAAGAAAAAAACTCATCATCAAGTTCTCCAAGGGATTTGGTTCATTATATGTATTCAACTACCATATTCTTAGTAGACTTCTCTAACTTGTCATCAACCTGTAGTAGGCTTCTTCGATTTCTCTTGGACAGCAACATGAATAATTATTACCCGAACTACCATATTCTCAACCGCAACACTCATTTTAGGTAGTTTAGGTAATGGAAACAAATCGAGTGCAGGTCTATATCGAGCATATACAACCTGAAATTGTGCCTGGTCAGTAGATTAATTTTTTGTATTGTTAAAGAAAAAATCAACCTAAGAAATACCAATCACATGCATAAGGGATAATTCGTTGGGAAATTTTGTGAACACAATCGTCTTGAACTCCTACAACATTGGCTTTACATCTTTTGAAATGTCCACAGATTCCACATCTACTTTCTTTTCCAATAAGGTCATTATCACTCCCATCTCCTCAGAGTTCTTAACGAAATCTCATTCGTTTATGAGAGGCTACTCATCCACTATATAAGTCATGGGTTGGTTCTCCATTTCCACAGGGGCCACACGTATGCCACTGATGAATCTAGTGTCCCGTCACGACCTCATCTTGACAATGTCGCTTCTCGCTAACAAACAATTTATTTTCTCTATATAATCCCTTATCGATCGACTATCCTCACCTCTTGCCAACAAGTAATAGGATTTCTTTGAATAATTTCTCACCGATCAATTATCCTGCCAATAATTTTGGTATTTTTTGGAATAATACCATATCGTAATCGCTAGGGAGAAATCATATGTGCAACAAATTGCTTCATTCGTGACCACGTACGAATTGACGCCTTCATTTGTCTTATCCATACAAGTTGAAATTGTTCCCACCAAGCTGAAGCTCTTCCCTTCAATAGGCCACAAGTTTAACTTTTTCTCTTCAACGATTTCCATATGGTAGAAGAAATGTTTGACTTCAAGTAGCCAATCGAGGAAGTTCTCAGTGTGGAGTTAGCCATTGAAGATAGGAAAATAGACTTTAATATTTGAATTCTCTATCCATCCAATCTACCCAATTTCCGCCTTGTCCTGGATATTATCATTTCATCGATCTCCTCATCATTGGATTCTACATTCTCAGGTGCGTTTCTGTGATTCATCGCCGACATAGCCCCATAAACAGTAAGGTTGTGAATTCCAGCGCTTACCGGAAGTAGATCATCGCCACAAACATAGAGTTACCCTAAAGCCTCCGTTATAAGCCTTCATTATGCGATGAAGAGCAACCTGCAACCCTTACATGACTTGTCGATTCTCTCGTTGTACCGCTTCGAAAGCCATCAATGTTAAATGATAATTCCCTAGAGCACCATATATGGTATTGTTTCCTAATCCTTCATTAGAAGAAATCGATCTGAGGATAAACCTCGCTCTTATACCAAACTGATGTAGGGAAGGATGTGATGAGGTCAATCACCATCTTCCTTAATTGATAGACACCTTGAATCCATAATGTACTCTTAAATCCACGAGAGAAAATCATACTTTGAGGAGATGGGAGTGATAGTGGAATTAGTACAAAAGAAAGCAGATGTGAAGTCCGTGAACATTATAGAAGATGTAAATATATTGTTGCAGAAGATTAAGTTGATTGTGCTAGTCGAACTTCTCGATGAAGTGTTTCCTATTTAAGAGATTGGAATTTCTTAGGCTGAGTTTGTCTTCAACAACACGAAGAATCAATCCATCGACTAGCCTCAATTTGAGGTCGTGTATGCCTGAGTTCCTAAACTTGCACTATACTTGTTTCCATTGCTTAAATTACCTAGAATGAGTATTGTAGCAGAGAATATGACAATTCGGGTAGCAACCATTCATGTTGATATCTAGGAGAAGTCAAAGAAGCCTACTGCAGAGTACAAAGTAGAGGCTGATATATATCAACAACCAAAATTGAACATGTATTGTGAACTAAGTCAATTGAAGATATCGTGAACCAAGTCTGTTGAATAACTTAAGAAAGTTTAACACGTAACATGAACCAAGAAGTCCGTTGAAGAACTCGATGAACAATAACATTTCTCTAAATAATCTCTTATCGATCAACAATCCTACTGACAATTTTGGTATTTTTGGAACAATAATTGATCATAATTGCTGGAGAGGAATCACGTGTGCATCAACTACTTCATCTGTGGCCTCATGCGAATTAATTGCTTCACCCAATTGGTCGACTTGTCAAACAAGGCCTTCACCCATTGATTAGATTTGTCGATCTGTCAAAACATGCAAAAACAATTCTAAAATTTCTAGCGAAATTTCAACCTATTGACTAGAGAAGTTGACCAATCGACCATGCTGAATTTTATGGATTTCTCCTTAGAATTCTTCCTGTTCATGTGTGTTAGGAATGTGCGAGATGCACGTCCTACATGAGAACAAGGTTTTTTCTCGGGCTGATGGCTTCTAATGATGGGTTGGGCAACAATCCCATGAATGGTGCTCTAGGGAATAAACTATCATAGGGAAGGATGTGATGGGGTCTATTGTTTTCTTCATCAAATGATGAACACCATGAATCCACAAGGAACTCTTGAATTCACAAGAGGAATTTCTCGAATCCATGAGAGATAATAAAAGGTTTTAATAAATTTTAATTGATAGCTTGATACCAAACTGACGTAGGGAAGGACGTGGTGAGGTTGATCACCATCTTCCTTGATCGATAAATGCCTTGAATCCACTGGAGAATTTTCTTGAATCCATGAGAGAAATAATATAAATATGCAAATTTTAATTGATGGATTCCAAAATAAACGAGTTTAGCATACTTAAATAAACCCAAACAAACCCTAAAATGTAATAAAAAGAGTCCTAATTAAATAAGGAAATAAAATTTGAAAATATGCTAATTTTCACCATTTTTTAACTTGTCGTCGACCAATCGAGTCGATTAGTCGAATAGGCTAAAAAATGTCCAGACACTAAAATCAAAAATTCTGTGAATTTTGACTTGTTAATTCGATTGGTCGACCAGTCGAATAAGCCTTTAACCATCGACAAGTGTTAATGCACTTATTTGCACTCATATTTGTCACTTACGTGACTAGTTGTGTCTTGTAATCAGATGAGTTCTTGGCAAGTGAAGACCGATGACACAACTTGATCAGAAGTATCAAAGCCACATTGAAGATGAAGAACTGTTTTTGCGATCTTAACCTTGCAAATAGATGATCCCAACCCAAATAGGAATACATACCTAGGTCTATTCTAAGTCAATCCCAAGTTCATATTTTATCCTATGGTATTGGCTTTTGCATGTCCGAAGTTGTTAAATGATTAAAAAGACAAAAATAAGAAAACCTGTCCACCTTCAGTAGGAAGATATTGTCACCGATTGTCACCTTTAGTATCACCGAAGGTGCTTAAAACTGTCCAATAAGCTTACAATGTTAATTCGGTATCATCGACTGAATAATTTGGTGACACCAACTGCCACCGATGAAAAATGTTCGGTGCCATCGAAATGGACATATTTTGAACATCAACTTGAGGGATGAATTTGGTACTACCGAATGATATTTTGGTACCATCGAAATAAGTTCGATGATACTGAACTTCACTTCGATAGCACCGTAAACTAGCCATTTTATATCCTTTGGAAGATTTTGTCTATAAAATCGACTTGTAGAAATTTGTAAAATAAGTGAAAATAGGCACCATAGAGTCTCTAGTGTATCCCAATCTTATCCTAGCCCATTTAGACTCTATCCATACGAGTTCATGTTCTCTTCATTATGATCTTTCACTTCTATGAGCATTTAAAGCTCATATTCAATGAAGAACAGGAACATGTGCCTTCTTTAGAGTTCGAAGACCAAACCAATAAAAAAATCTTTGGTTATTTGATACTCTAGAGCGTCCATAGGTTGAATCCCTTAAGAAATCCACTCATTATCCTAGATAGTAGATTCAACTAACTTCGATAACCTAGGTCACCTTTTAGGTACATCATATGCAAGGTTTTTTTATCATGAAGTTGAGCCAACAAGTAAATCCAAGCTATGCGATTGGGGGAGCACTGGGAATCTGATTCAAGCTCGAGGGCATGAAGATCTAGCAACCCAAGACAAGCTACACAAGAGAACTTAATCTGACAAGTAAGTGTCATTACAAGAGTTCAAAAGTTTAGTCTCTTTCCTCATATACAATTGAGGCTAAGAGTTTGCTATAAACTGTAAAACCCGTATCCTAGCTCGTACCGTTCCGTAGGCTTCCGTGGTCCTCCCGGTCGAATTTTGACAACCCGCGTTCTGTTATCGGGGTTTACACGCAATCCTGAGTCATATCCCATTTTCCAGAGTCAGCTAAACACGAGACTTATACCCTAGCGACCGCGCCGTCGCCGCGGTTCTGATGTCACGTCTCGTGTGCCAAGATAATACTTAGGCCAGGAGATGTGGGCCCGCGTTCAGTTTGAGAAAAACGTCACGTATTTACAAACCGAAGTCAATCTTTCAAATCAATCACATCACATCCCATCCCATCAATCACCTCATATGTCAAGTACAACACCCATCCCTAAGCAACCCCAAAGTCAACACTCTCTTACAACAAGGTACACCCATCACTCACCCATCCCACACCCATCACTCACCCATCTCTCTCTCTCTCTTACACCTCTCTCTCTCATTCCCTCCCAAGCAACCCACGTCCATGAGAACTGCATAAGAGAGAGAGTGTAACACCCTGAAAATCGGGGGTCGTGTATAAACTCAACTCCCGAGTTCCAGACCGTCACTTATGCAACAAAAATGATTATGGTTCAATGTTGTCTGAGTTAAAGCATTCACATGAGTAAAAGTATACCAAAACTGCAATTCATACTTCAGATCCAGTGATAAAAGCAAGCGGAAGACTAAAGAGTATATATATCACTGTATGGAAAAATAAAATAGATCTCAACTGTCACTAAAGTATGAATACATCACTGAGTCTCATATACATGTAAATGACAGAAATAAATGTCCAAAAGAGTCCCACTATGAAGTCCCGTCAACCCAGGTCGCCTAAGCAAAGCCATCATGGTACTGCATGTACGAGAACTCGTCCTGGTCCTCATCAAAGTCTGGCTCTGCCTCCTGGATCTCAGCATCACCTGCATCTACAACAGGGTCTGGTGGGTGTTGCAAACATCATCCCGTAACGTGGGAATGAGTAGCTAACTCAGTGGAATAATAGAGCAAGGATTTACATATTCTCAAATCAATCATGCGATAATAGTAAAGCAGTAAATCAGACAATCCTAATACTGTTATTAATGCAATATGACATGACGTGATGTATGCCCTCACCGATGATCTCCCTCATACGGCACCATCTTACGACCGCGGCATGCAATCGTCCCTCAAGTGCTCCACATCTTCCATGCACATGCAATGTTATGGTGATATGATTTTCAAGTTGTTATTAGTCCATTCAAACAGCAGGATTGGGAAACTAAGGTACTTCCCTTGTATCAATCCCAACACAGATCCTGTCTAGGGTCGTCATTCCTAGTAATCTCATACGAGGTATATTTTGTAGGTCGCTGCAAGGGCTGCCAGGGCTGTTGCTCGCACTCGTTGCTCCGCTCCCCCATCACCTTATCAATACAGGCCTACTGTACTCTACTGCTACTGAAGGGTCGTCGCCTCCCGTAGACTCAGAATACGCTCGTGGTCACTACAAAGGACTCGTCGCCTGATCAGTGTAGGCCGACAGCAAGAATATAGTGTCCTATAGCACCATAATCTGCTCACGAGACTAGGTGCTCACTGGTCACTACGGGGAGGTTTGTGGCCCCAGCGTAGGCCGACAGCTAGAGCACGGTGTCCCATACCACCATGCCCGGCTCATGAGTCTTCATGGATCAAGGTACCATGGTTAACAGGGTTTACAATGATAAGTTCAGTACCCTAGGTTCAAGCAGTTATGACTCATGCAGGGTGAACATACAACGGTCAGTCGGGTTACTTGACGGGCTCGACTAGCGCGATCGCATCTCAAGTCAAACGACATGAAGTGCGTAAAACACTTCGTGTGGCCTAACCACTGCCGCCAACTCCAGAACACGGTTCGCGTTCATCGACGCATCGTTCGTGACCAAGATAAGCCAACCACGAATTCGCTCGGTTACCGACTGCCTGGACTAAGCATAGTCCCAAACAATTATGGAATTACATCAGCAAATCATATGAGAGTATTGGAATTGAAATACAACCATGTGAGCATGTTAACACATGTTATAACATACAACTTAAGTCAATCATCAAGCACATACATTTCATGCATATAATGAAATCATGCATATAGTCAACATGTAGGAAATCATTTAAGTCAGCATATTAACTGAGAAATCCATCTCAAACTAATTCATAATATCATTTAATTCAATACATACTAATACAAATATTTATACAAACACTTACACTACACACTTAAGTCTACATATAGTATGTCGACCCGAAGTGCGCATTTAGGCGAATCTCTTCGTCAAACTAATTATGCACGTATTCCTAACATTCTAATGCGACAAAAAATCATGTCAATCACATCAGCAAAATATGAATAAAATCAGCACTTCCTACAAATGACTAAAATGCCCTAAATCTCATATTCTTCGCTAGTTTACGAAATAGGAAACGGACAGCATGTTGTACATGTCAAACGGTATTGTCATCGATAATCTACTATTAAACAACATTGAAAGCTTTGGAAACAGTCAATCAAAGCGTCTAAAATCACACCTTGTCTCTTATAGACGTGTCGTTTCGAACGGAGCGTATACGCTTCGTCTACAGTGATAAGAGAACCTAATTCACGAGTTACGTCAGCTAACAAGCTATGAATCCTAGTAAACCTCAAATCAGCAACTTTCTAGGGTTATTTCATACCTGAAAAAGTGGAGGAATCACCGGCCAGGTGATTGAGATGTGTTGTTGAAGCATGTGCAACAGGTGGCACGAAGGCAGGAAAAATCTATCCTACTCTCTCTCACAAACTCTCACCTTTTCTCTCTCCCAAACTAG
The DNA here is from genome assembly GCA_037074715.1 of Magnolia kwangsiensis. NCBI lineage: Eukaryota > Viridiplantae > Streptophyta > Magnoliopsida > Magnoliales > Magnoliaceae > Magnolia > Magnolia kwangsiensis. Next base: position 45,381,370 of record CM073586.1, on the reverse strand, counting down.
GGTTTCTCTCAAATTCGGATGGGAGAGAGGAGTGAGGGTTTCAACCCCTTTTATAAGCTTAAAAATGGCCAAAATAGGCTCAGGAACAAAGTTCACTTAGTGCATAACCAAATCGGGGCCGTTTCGGTCCAAAAGATGATTTCTGGTGGTCCCCTGGCCGAACGCGATCAGACTTAAGCTCATGAGTACCAGATCTAGCACGCATTAAGTTTTCAATCTGGCAGGTTTCGCAGATCGCACGTGGCGGTCCAGTTTCAGTTCAGCGGTCACCACACGTAGATCAGGGCTGCAAGTCTCATGATATGAAATATAAATTTTTACTGATCCTAGGGTGTAATTTGACTGAATTTTGACGGTCAGAATGCTTAATACTGACACGTCAAGTCGTGTGCCAGATTTGAATTTTAAATTCCAAATCTGGCCCTATTCGCACTCTCTTCAGTTCGGGCTCAACGAAATAGCCTGTGATTATCAGTTGGACTTGATTTTCGAAATGATTGTCAAGTCCAGCTAGGCGGTTCTAACGGTCTAAGATAGTAGGTATCGGACTTTCGACGCGCGGTCTAGATCCAATACAAAGTTTCAAAGTGGTCCAGAGAACAAACCTGCTTAGAGTTTGATCCGAGGTTATAGAGTATTATAGAGTCATTGGTTCTACTCGATTTGGGTCTTGTAGAACGTATTTAAAGTGATCAGGGACTATTTCCCAGCTACTCTAACGTTGCGCTAGCTAATTTACGCTTAATTTCCATAGGAATTAATCCTAAGTGGTTTTTTTGGCTATGGAATTGGGTTCTAAGCGATTTTTCAGGTGTTTTAGTTGACCCACTATCGAAGGACGTCAAATCCCAAATTTGCCAAAATCCGGGGTATTACAGAGAGAGCTTTGTGTGGCCCACTTCCTATCTCACATCTCCACCATCCTAAGTCGATCTCAACCACTAAAGTTCATCCATTAGATCTCTAACATGCATTGATGGAGAAAAATAAAATAAAAATCCAAGAAGATCTAAGGTGGGTGCTCCTCTTTCTCTCTTTCTCTCTTCCCTCCTCTCTTTCTATCCCCCTCTCTCTTTTTCCTTGATGGACGTGGCCCACCTGATGATGTATATTGATCCACGCCGCCCATTGAGTGGGCCTACATGCTGTCCAATAGTGGGACGCCCAATGTCCAGCAGCTGTGCCACCAGCTGCCTGTTTTGGGTATGGGTGAAGGGAAAAAACATGGATGTCAGCCTACTCCCAAGACCGTGTGGTCCATCCTGGTGGACCCCACCTTGATGTAGGTGATTTCTATCCTCACTGTCCAACAATTTCCCATCCAGTGCATGGCCAGGATGGGGCAAGATCAACTGGGCCTGCTGCTGTCTAGCAGCAGGCACTAATGAAAGGCAACACAAATATCAGTTGTTGCAACCGTGTGGCCCACCACATGGCCGTCACCATGATGTATGCTTCGTATCCCCACTGTCCCTAAGGTGGGACCACGTTAGACACAGGCCATATGGGCCAGGTGCACCGTCCAACCTGCTATCCAGCAGCATGCCTGGACGCAGGCAGAATACAAATATCAGCTTGATTCAAAGCCAGTGGGCCACGCTTCTGTGGACCCACCTTGATGTGTTTATTGAATCTACACCGTCCAGCAGATCTGGATGGTGGAGATCACCCATCTGATGTATGGAATCCACCTGATTGCATGTGTTCTGTCAACGCTATCCATCTATTTTATCAGACCGTATAGTGGTCTGGAAGTGATCGTGGCCCACCTGGCCTGAATGGATGGACGGCGGAGACCACAGCTATGAAGCTGTGGTATTGACGTCAGCAAACTCTGTGGGGCCGCACATGATATATCCATGCCGCCTAACAGCGTGGCCCCACATGCATGTGAAGACCCCACCATGATATATGTGTTTTATCCTGCTGCAACAGCAAGGTGGGACCCACGTGTGAGTGGACTCCACGTGGGGTATGCTGCCCATCTTCATTTAACCCACACCATCTACCTGTTTTGTAATCCACACTGTCCAGATGGTTGGACGATGGGCCACAACCATGATGTATCTGTTCAATCTATGTCGTTCATCATTTGGACGATGGGCTAACCCACCCTGCAACATCTGTCCATTTGAGCGGGACCCACCTGGAATATGTATTGTATCTAGGCCATCCAGGGCCTGGACAACGCTGGTGTGTTTAGTTATTATATATTATATATAATACATAGTATTATATTATATTTCATATAGGTTATATAACATATAATATAATATATTATATCTGGTGGCCCCACGTGGGACCCACCTTTAACTCATGTATATTACATAAGCACCGTCCATCTGGACGGTGCCATATAGGCATGTTGTTGCGTGTGTGGGCCACGTGTGTGGAACCCACATGAGGTATATGTTATATCCCTATCGTCCATCTGTTGGACATGGACCCCACCATGGTATCCTGTGGGGCCCACCTTGTAATGATGCATTCCATCCGCACTGTCCAATCCATAGGACAGTGGGGTGTGGATCGGCTGGGTACCACACACCTGGCTATTTAGCAAGTTGTGGGGCCTTCCTTGATGGCACGTGTGGGCTCCACCATGATGTTTGTGTTGTATCTCCATGGTGGACACCACCATAATGTGTTTCATCCACACCGTCCAGATTGTGTTGGATGGTGCGGGACAGTGTTTGGACGGTGATGTCCAATGTTTGGACATTGCTAATTTGCATAGGCAATGTTTGGACAGTGTTGATCATCATTAGTGGTCATGTGCCCCATAGAATGAAAGTGTACAGTGATACACACGTTGCACTTGCAACTATTGAAATGATTTTAGATATAATCCAAGCTCCCACTTGTGGCCCATCTGTGAGGCCCACCTTGATGTATCTTATGGCCCATCTGTGAAGCCCTATTGTAGCCCATCTATAAGTGGCTCATTGAGATATATTCCCGGCCCATGTGATGTGGCCCATAATGATGAGTGTTAAGCCCATTGGTGCGGCCCACTTGTTATATTCAAAGCCCTTGAGTTGTGGTCCATTATGATATATTTTTAGCCCATATGATGAGGCCCATTATGACGTATTTTCAGCCCATGGGCAAGGCCCATTGTGATGTATTCGGGGCCCATGGGCAAGTTCTGATGTGATGTATTTATGGCCATGTGCCAAGGCCCATCATGATGTATTTCGGGCCCATGAATACGACCCATTGCGATGTATTTTTGGCCCATGTATGCGGCCCATTGCAATGTGTATGGTGATGTATATAAGCGGCCCATTGTGATGTATTTTCGACCCATATGATGAGGCCTGATGTGGTGTATATGTGGCCTTTGAGTGAGGCCCATTGCGATGTATATTTGGCCTTTCTGTGAGGCCATAGGCCCACTAGATGTTTAGCTCTATGAGGGCCACTCCTTAGGAGCAATGTTGGTAGAATGTCCACATTGATGGATAGTGATGGTTAAATATCCACATTGTGACCTTCCATTAGGCCTTATTAGGCTCATTCTCATCGATTCCAATTGTCGAGGCCGATTCCGATTATCGATTATGATTTGTCGAGACCGATTGCTGATTATAGATCGAGGCTGATTATCGATCGCGACTGATTACCGATTATGATTTGTCGAGACTGATTGCCGATTATCGATTGAGGCTGATTATCGATCGAGGCTGATTATCAATCGAGACCGATTATTGATTATGATTTGTCGAGATTGATTGCTGATTATCGATCGAGGCTGATTATCGATTGAGACCGATTATCGATTATGATTTGTCGAGACCGATTGTTGATTATCGACCGAGGCTGATTATCGATGGCGACCAATTACCGATTATGATTTGTCGAGACTGATTGCCGATTATCGATCGAGGCTAATTATCGACCGCGACCGATTATCGATTATGATTTGTCGAGACCGATTGCTGATTATCGATCGAGACCGATTATAGATTATGATTTGTCGAGACTGATTGCTGATTATCGATCGCGACCGATTACCGATTATGATTTATCGAGACTAATTGTCGATTATCGATCGAGGCTGATTATCGATCGCCACCGATTACCGATTATGATTTATCGAGACTAATTGTCGATTATCGATCGAGGCTGATTATCGATCGCGACCGATTATCGATTATGATTTGTCGAGACCGATTGCTGATTATCGAATGAGGCTGATTATCGATCGAGACCAATTACCGATTATGAATTATCGAGGCCGATTGTCGATTGTCAATCGAGGCTGATTATCAATCGAGGCTGATTACCGATTCTGATTTGTCGTGGCCGATTGCCGATTATCGATCGAGGCCGATTACCGATTCTAATTTGTCATGGCCAATTGCCGATTATCGATCGAGGCCAATTCTGAATGTTAATTTCAACTGTTGAAGCCGACCTCGATTATCGAGGTCAATTTTGATTGCCAAGACCAATCATCGAGACCTATATGATGTACATGTGACCCGTGGTTAAGACCCATTGTGACATGTATTAGGCTCGTGATGCATGGCCCATGGGTAAGTCCCATTATGGTGTATTCAAGGCCCATGGGTAAGGCCCATTGTGATGTATTCATGGCAAATGTACAAGGCCCATTGTGATATGTATTAGGCCCATGAATAGGGTCCACCTGTTGTGTATATGTGGCCCTTGAGTAAGGCCCATTGTGTTGTATATTAGGCCTTTTTGTGAGGCCGTAGGCCCATCATATGTTTGGCTTTATGTGGTCATTCCTTAGGGGCAATGTTGGTTAAATGTCCACATTATCGAGGCTGATTGTTGATGCCGGTTATTGATACCGATTATGAGTATGTGACTGCATAGCATCATGATACATGCCCATACACATCATCTGTATGTTTGTTATGAGATGTGGTTGACCATTGTATATCTCATTGGGCAGATTGTTATGAGACTCCCTGATAGGTGAAGATTGTCTCACATGAGCACACGGTATGCACTAGATAGATGCATGACTGGATTGCATGACTCATACATCTTGCATTGCATTGTGTTGTACTATATGCCCTAGCGACATCAGGGCCGTAGCCTCCACAGACATATTGTGGATGGCCAGATGGGATACTGAAAATCTGTTCTACATGGAGTACTATAGATATCCTTGGGTGAAAGTCCCAGAACCCTCTTGGTTCCAAAGGTTACTCCAACGTCTAGACCGAGTGGGTAGATGAGCCCCGAGTACCGATTACCAGATGGTTGCGCTCTCCACTGTGTCGTGGTCTGTTGGAAGGGGGTGTGACCTTACCTGCATGAGAGGAGGGGACAATGCTAGGCTGAGTCTGACCAACTCGAGGAATGGGTCCGCTATTGACGAACCGGGCCCGATATTGACAGGCGGATAGTGAGGTCTCTTCCACTCACCTTGTTGCGTGCGATGGGGCGACAATCTAGTTTGGAGTGTAATAGACTCCGGTGTTTTCCCAGAGAGGAACCGTGCTGATATGTGGACTTATTGAGTAGGAGTTGCATACTCATTCATTCATTCACTATCCACTCGGGCTGGTGGTGCGTAACTAATCGTTGTGTACCTTCGTTATGGTAAGGATTTCGGTTAGGCGCGCGACTAACCTGAGATCAGGAGTTTACCACGTTGAGTCTGACTATCCAAATTTAGGTATGGGACTGGTTTGGATAGGAGTCCCTTGTGGTGGACCCCGTAGCCTGCGATACTACGTACTATCATCCCGACTTCACACTTCAGCATGGTCATTTCATTCGCATCGCATATTGCATTACATCCGCAGGCATATGACATTTTGGGCTACTTTATTTCTGCACTTATATAGCCTAGACAGACTTAGCAGGATTTGCATATTGCATTGCATTCTCGACATCTGATATTTGGCTCTTCATGACTCCTTGTTGCATAGCTGTTCTATATTGCGTATTCTGTTATTGATTTACTCATGATCTTGTCAGTATTTCTGCTTATTCTGATATTGTATGATTTATGGATGACCAATAATTTCAATATTGTATGATGATGGCATTGTATTGAACATTTGATATGTACCTTGTGCACACACTTACACCACCCTCTAAGCTTTCTATAAGCTTATGCACTAGATGCGTGCAGGTGATGTTAGGTTGCAGCAGTGTTGAACTTGGGGCATGCAATGGTCTTCTGGAGGTTGAATTTCTATTTATGTATTTCCCTTTCAGTATTGTACTCAAATGATTATATTAGTGGACATGTGATGATGATGTTGCCTTTGTGAATTGGGTAATCTTGTGGTTATGCTTATTACTAGTTAAATATATATAAAAAAAAATCCTCCTTGTAGGATCCCAGGATTAAAATCTGGCATATGAATGCTAGGAGCCGAGAATGGGGTACTACGGAGGCTGTCGGCACCAGATTCGGCAATCGGGATTCCTATGAATCCGATTTCCGGGTTTGGCGAATAACATAAACAAACTCGATTAGGTTCCTAGTGTGGGACCTTGGCCGGTGGGCCTAAAGGTAGGTGCCTTGTGTAGGACCTTGGCCGGTGGGACTAAAGAGGGTGTCATGTGTGGGACATTAGCTGGAGGGCCTAAACTGTAGGTACCTTGTGTGGGACCTTCGTCAGTGGGCCTAAACTATAGGTTCCTTGTGTGGGACCTTGGCCGGTGGGCCTAAACTATAGGTGTCTTGTGTGGAAACTTGGCCAGTGGGCTTAAATGTGGGTTTTAGGTGTAGAGTATAAATTGTGTCCTTGGTGTAGGATGTAAAGTATTGGTGAACCTATTTAAAACCATTGATAGTGAAATCTGGTACACTTTGGGATTGAGTGTGGATACTGGGAGTGGAGTAGGCACGTAGCCGAACTACTGTAAATACTTGTGTTTAGAATGATCATTTGAGCATCTGTTTAATCATGCTTATATATGCTTAAAAGTTTAATTTTTCATACATGATTGGATGAATGTTATTCATTGGTAGGAAACACATTCTACACACAAGCTCACAACACTAGGCTAGTCGCTATATTCTACTTATCCCTTATAGCCTTTGTGATTGGATCCTCTAACTGGCTTGGAAGCCATTAGAGTTATCTTTCCTACTTGGTTTAAAATTGAATGATTATTTAAGTTAGGCAATTAAGTTTTTAAATAGGGAAATATAATTGAAAAGTCCTATTCACCCCCCTCTAGGACATTGTCTCATACTCATTTTTCAGTATCAGTGGTGTAAACCGTAATTTCAACTGGTATCAGGGTGAGGTTCCTCTAAAAAGGGTTTCACAACTTAGAGGAAGATCTTGACTGAAGAAAGAATTATGAGTAAAGGAGAGGGACCATCGGTCACACGACCACCCATCTTTAATGGAACAAACTATGCATACTCTAAGGCTAGAATGATATATTTTCTTCAGGCCTTAGATGATGATGTTTGGGAGATTGTCGAAAATGGATATACTACACCAACAGAACAAATTGTTCTCGAGGATGGCACAACAATCGCCAAACCCAAACCAAAGGTTAAGTGGACCCAATATGACAAAGAGATGAGGATATGTGAAACTAAAGCCATGAATGCAATCTGTCGTGGAGTTTCACAAGAAGTATTTCATTAGATAAGCATGTGTGTAAACTCCAAGGTAGCATGAGAATTATTGGAAACCACCCATGAAGGAACCAATATGGTGAAAATGTCAAGGCTTTAGCTTCTAACATCTCAATTTGAAAACATAAAGTTGGGAGAAGATGAGACATTCATGGAGTTGGAGACGTGAAAGTTTCCCTCCCAGCTAAAAAAGTCAAAAGATTCTTTAATATGAACCGTGGAAGACCATACAACCACAAAGGAGCTTAACTGGATCACAAGCACCAAACTGGAAAGTTCAACAAGTCCAAAGAGCTTCAATGCTACAATTGTAAAAAGTTTGGTCATATCTCTATGGAATGTCGTATAAAGAAATCTAAAGGAAAAGCCATGGCAGCCACCTGGGATGACACTAATGACTCAAATTGAAATTCAGATGAGTCGAGTAGTGATGGAGACACAAAATCATTAAAGATTCTCATGGCTTCCACCACTATAGTCAGTCCTAAAATTTCGATGAGGAAGAAGAACTTGATCTTGAGAAAATTAAAAAGGGAAAATGAATTAGAGTTAAAAACATAACTTTGGACAATTTAATCAAGAAAATTGAACTTCTAGAATTAAAAGTTGAAAAATTATATAGAAAAAATAAAAAACTAAAAATGGAAGTAAAATATTCTGATCAGATAGCTGAATTAACTTGAAAGTTTACTCAAAGCAATGAAAATTTTGAGAGACTTCTAAGCATGGGAAAAAAATCCAAAAATATGATAGGCATAGGATATGAATAAAAATCCTCCTCTACCTCATCACTGATGACAAATTCAACTACTCCAATTTAGAAAGATCCAGTTGATTGTCATCACTGTGGAAAGATGGGACATTAAAAATGTGAATGTCCTATGGTCAAGAAATCTGATGCCACTTTCAAGATAAATCACAAAGTCACATCTAAATCATTTGGAAGTCACTGAAAAAAAATACTCCTTTAGCTCAAAGAAAATGGTTACCTAATGTGTAACACAAAATAAACACAAGTGCCCTGAAAATAACTCGGGCCCTTTTAACATCTAGTCCATGTAAATCGACAAGTTTCCTTGATCCATCTTTTAATATATCTATCAATGGGCCAGGAACTTTAAAAAGGGGAGATGTTAATAATAATAATAATAATAATAAAAGCAGGAAAATTTTGATCAAGAAGTAAATCACAGTTACTTAAAGTTGATTCTAGACTCTTAAAAGGCATATTATCTTTGAATCGATTTCCATACAAATTCTTGACCATCCATGGAGTTTAATAAAAAGTACCTTCATGATAAACAACTCCATATCAAATAAGTATCATGCATATCTTTTAAAATGTCATGTATAATATGATACTTACCTTGAACTAGAAAAGGTTGATACACATATTACAATACTCATACCCTATTGATTAACCATTTCTAGCAAATGATTATTAGTTCATTTGGACTATATTGATATATCAAAGGATCATGCTCCCTATATGTGCATTAGAGTCAAAGCAAAGGATTAAGATTGATGCTTGGAGTAATTGTTGAATCTGAGGATTCTTGGCCTCTAAAACATTTTGATAATTTCATGTTGAATTTTCACTCTCAATCATACCATAGAATCCCATTTTAGAATTGTGCATAGTAGGAAATTCAGTCCTAAAGATCTTTTTAAGTTCCAAGAAGACTTCAGTAACACCGAACTTAACTTTGGTACTACCGAAATCGAGCTGCATCAAGTCATTTATATCATTCATTGCCCAGTTCTACTAAACCATGTCTTATTTCTCCAAAGTTCGTGTGAAGGGTTGTACAACCAAAATCAGCAAAAACCAAGAACCAAGATAAATCCTATTGCTTTCTCTATATATCTCTAAACCAGGATCATTTGTCGAGTCATTTGCCATTTTAGTTCACTTTGCGTAATGGAGTTATCCCCGTCTAGAGAAAAGTCGATCCAAGAAGAAACATGTCATTGAAGGATCAATTGGAACTAGACATAAATCCTACTCCTTCTAGGCCCATTACTGCAAGAGTTCTTCTTATAAAAGATTGTGTGTGTGTAAAAATGGCCCGATCAACCTTGTACCATTACACCATCTGGGGGTTGTGATGTTAATTGCAATGATAAAAAAGTCAAACCACTCCATACCGCATATCAACTCATAGAAGGATACCATTGTTTTCCAAAACAACCCACTAAACTACAAATACACAAAATCAAAAGATGGTGTTTTTGAAAAGAACTCACTATATGATTTATATGTGCGTATCATTTTCAGTTTAACTATTATTTTATTTGTACTTATTGATTTATCCTATGATTTCAGCATAACATGGTTAAGAACAAGGGAAAGGAAGATGCAAAAGGAGAAATCTCATCTCAAAAAATCAGACCCTATACTCCCTATCCGTACTTTAATGTCAGGGCAAAAGAATTTACCTTTGATCAATTTATTAGACCTAGTCTCATAGAGTCATACGGGATAAATATCTATCTAAAATCAATGGGGTGGGACAACATTCTTTATTTAGGAGGGGAAATACAATATAACCTTGTTTATCAATTTCTGAATTTTTATCATAATACTCGAGATAATCCTCTGTCGATCAGCATCAATTACATAAACCAAACCAAGGAGATCACTCCTTTGATGCTAGGAGAACTTCTGGATCTTCTAGTCACACACATCTCACCAATTGATTGTTGCTTAAATGATCCAAGTGTCTGGAAATAAGTGACAAGAACACTGTGTGATGAGTCAATGATATCTAGAAACAGAACAAAATACTTGTCTTTATTGCATCTGGACTCTACCACAAAAGTGCTTCATGAAATATTGAGTACCAATGCATATCCCTGTGAAGTTTCTGGAGATATACTCTCACCAGTTGCTCTGAATATCCTATGTGATATCTATCGGAGAACCGAAATATGTTTACCCACCCTAATCGTGAGACAGTTAATTCGAGTTGTCAAGGGTATTCACCACACAAGTCTTCCCTCTCCTAGTATCATCTGCAAACTCTTCAAGTTTCTTGTGCTGCCCCCTACTCATGATACAATATATCCGGCAATATTTCTTACCAAGAAAAATTTACTCAAAATCGTCCAAACTCATCAAGAATGGAGTAGCAGTGAAGAAGCTTAAGACACTCCCATGTCCACTAGTTGGGACTCTTGTCGCACTCTAGTGACTACACCAAGTCCATCATCAGTCAGCACTGGATGCCTCCTTCGCCAGAACGATCCAATACGTCAACTTCTTGATGGGTAGTAACTATAGAAGCTCACCTCCGGCAATGCGAAAATCGACTCTCTGGGATTGAACTGCATCTTGACGCTCTTCAATATACTAGAGAACACATTACTGAACTGCTTCTAACTCACCGTTCTTATATCCCTCCATATGAGGGTGGATCGTTCAGATAATTTTCATTGTGTTGTTGCTGAATTATAGTACATTTTCTTTTTGGATATTTATGCCCTTAAGGGCTTGTTAGTTTTTGGATGGTGGTTTATTCTACCCAATCTTGAGGTAGTAATTTTGATAACATTCTGTTAGATATTTGCTGAGGGTCAAATATTACATATTATCCTCCATTTATATCTTGGTATTATGAACATGATAATGCTTAATGTTGTATTTTACTCATGTTTATGTTGTAAGGTGAATTAAAGAGCTTGGATTGAAAAGGGTGCTAAATGCATGGATTTGATGCTCAAGAATCACCAAGGCAAGGGATGGATCTTAGGAGACTAAGATTGAAGAATTCATATGTTATAAATCCAAGAAAATCAAGTGAGGAATGAAGAAAATCAAAGATTTGAAGTGAAGAAAAGGAATCTTGAAATCGTCCTGAAAAAGCATATTTTGAAACTCTGGATCATTTTATGAAATTGTGCAGAGTAAAGTCTATTTTAAAAAAGTACACAGAGTGAAGTCTATTTTAACAAACTGCGTAAATTTGAAGTGATTTCTAGAGTTTTTCAACTAGGTGTGAAAGTTGAAGTTTCACAATTATAAATACGAATCCCTAAGATGTTTCTAGGCATCTTCTAGGATTTAAGGAGTAAAGCAAAAGAGTGGATAAGCCGTCGCCAAGAGTTTTTCTTCTTCTTCCTTAATTATTTTCATGTTTTTTTAAAAGACTTTGGTCCAATCATGTCTATGGTTTGTTAAACCTCTTATCTAGGGCAAAGAGGTGAAGCTTGTAGCATGATGAAATGTTTCTATTATTTTAATTCATATTTATGTTAAATTTTATGGATTTTAATTTGATATTTAAGGAATACTTTCAGTTTTTAATAGTGTATTATGACTCAAATTATAGTAGATCTATAATAGCTTTGAGTATCTTCTTTTCCTGATTTGAGATTGTGAAATTAGTAAGTCCTGTTGTTTACCATCGTCCATTGGGCATGGTAGGGTGATGAAATCCTCCATAATCTTCACAATTCTCCTGCTTTAAGATTATGAGATTGGTAAATCTTGTTATTTGTCATTATCTCTTGGGCATGGTTTGGTGATGGAATCCTTGTCAATTATCATATTTCTCCTTCATTGAGAATTAGGTCAATGGAAGTTCAGATTTGATTTTATTGATATATTTTCCAATTAGATAGGATAGGACGCCAATTCTAATTGTGTTACTTGAATCAAGCATGAGGGCTCCCTGATCACTACAAGTAGAACCTTGGTACCCTAGTTCCCACATTTAAATTCTTAGTTTTAATTACTCTATTCACAATTACTCTCTCAAACACTTCAGAATTACTTTCTCATCTTCTTCTAGTTCTACTTCTAGTTAATTTCAGAAACGTACAAGTTTCGGTCCCTGTGAATTTAACCTCGGTCTTATTGGAATTATTACTACATCACGATCCTACACTTAGGGTTGTGAACAAATTTTTAACGCTATTGTCAGGGATTGACAGTTGTGTTTTCTAGATTTGATTAGTTCTGGAATTAGGTTAAGATTAAAAGTTTTTTACTTTCTATTTTTAGGTTAGTTTTTTTTATAATTATTTTAGAAACTAACTTAACTTTCTATTTCTAGATTTAGAAACTTTCCTTCTTTTTTTATTTATTTTTAGAAACTAATTTACTTTCTAATTATAGGATAGAAACTTTCCTAATTTGTTTTTAGAAACTAATTTATTATGTTTTAGAAACTTTCCTAGTTCATTTTTAGAAACTAATTTCCTTTTCTTTTTCTGTTTTTAGAAACTAACTTACTTTCTATTTTTAGAAACTTTCCTTTTTCTTTTTTTAGAAACTAGGTTGCTTTCCTAGTTCTTTTTTAGAAACTAATTCACTTTCCTTTTTCTTATGCAGGATCTCAAAAATTTGTTAACTTCTTTCTAATTCTCTTTGTTTCTATTTCCTGATTTAGAAACTTTTCTAATTTGTTTTTAAGAAACTAACTTTTCTTTCTATTTTCAGATTTAAAAACTTTCCTAATTTGTTTTTAAGAAACTAACTTTTCTTTCTATTTCAAGATTTAGAAACTTTTTTTTTTTTTTAGAAACTAATTTGTTTTTAGGACTAACCTTTTGTTTTGTTTTTATGTTAAGATTTTTTCTTTCTGATGTATTTTTAGAAAATAACATTGTTTTTTGTTTTGTAGGATCCTAACATGGAATTTTCCAAACTGGTAAACTCCTTCTAACTTCTCCTCTACTTACTTTTCATATTGTTGTAGGATTGTTCTTTTATTCTATTTTAGAATTAGATTCAGAATTAAGGTCACCATATATATGCAAGGGTGGGAACGTCAATATGTTGAGCTAATCTTAGAGAATGAGATAAATTGTGAAGGGTTGTTAGATGATTATGTTAAAAAATAACTTATGTCTCAAAATTTTTTTGGACACATTATCGAGAACTAAACAGAATACAATGTTCCACTGGTTAAGAAGTCCTTACACGATTATATGCTGGAGAACAATTACACCCCACGAATTAAGAAAACAGTACGTGATTATTAGGGTTATCATGGGAGAGAACTATTATCACCCATTAGACAAGAAGAAAACAATGAGGATTATATTATGGGTAATAATATGTACCAACAACCATCAGACTCTCTCACTTATGACCCATACGACTATGAACAGTGGAAACATCAACATTGGAGAGATGAACCAACAATTAATTATAGTAACTATTCTCTTGGATCTCCTACTTTTAAAATCCAACCAAAAACGATCCAAGAGGATTCACGTTTGAATTTCATGAACTATCAAGAATAGTTCAACCAACTTGTCGTAGGCATGATGAAATCATTGGAAGCAATTGAATTGCACCTTAATAAGGTTGAAGAGGCTAGGTTATCACAATCTCAATCCAATCTAGAAAAACAATGCGATAAAAGTAATCCTAACTTGCTTATAGAGAGTACTGAAATTAAGAATGAAGATTTAGATTGTGTTAACAAGCATACGGCTCAATTTTTCGAAGCGTTGATCTCGATGACTGTCTAAAGGAATGATCAAGCGACATGGGTGTCTTTCAAATATAATGATACTGACACGCTCCAGTCATATGACACACTTGCTTCAATGAGGAGGAAGAGGCTAGTTTATTCGAGCATCATCTCAACCTAGGAAAACAGTGTGAGGAAAGTGACTCATCCCACTTATGAATTGTACTGAATTGGAAGATGATAAGTATTAAGATGAGAATAATGAGTTTACAGCCCAAGATTCACTTGAATTGATTTCAATTATGGTTTAGGAAAGTGATCATGAGATACAGGACATTATCGACCATAACGATCTACTCCACCTATCTGACACGTTTGATTTACATGTGGAGGAAGATTCCCATCTAAGTGAACCGTATGACTCTTTTGAGGCGTGTGTAGACCACTCCCCTGATTTAGATTATAATGTGATTAGGGAGATGGACAAATTACCTGAGATGACTCTGGAATTTGAAACCACTCAGTTAAGGCCACCTTCTGAGCCATCAATACTTGATGATATAATGCTTCTATTGAGTAGTAACAATGAACAGAGTCTTCACATCAATGCACCTACTGATCCATAATTTGTTTATGCAGGGCAGGGTGAGATGTATCCGGTGACAATTGACTCTCAATAAGGTGAAGAGTAAGAGATCATGATTCCCTCTATTCTAAGAGAAGACGAATGAATCATTGGGCATATCATCACAGACTTTATATGGAAAATGAGCCTCTCTCAACTCACTATCTCAACTCTCTGAAAGATCGCTTGACATATTTTACAAATTCAAATGATCTCATGATAAAAGAAATAATGGATGCCTTACAAAATAATACCTTGGTGGTTATTACTGACCGAGAGAACCCTTATTCTAAAGCTCATCCCTCCACAGATCTTAAATGTTTACCATTAAGGGAGGAGGAGTTGAAAGCTGAATCGAAGCCTGAAACTTCGGAATATGTTGAGACTACATCACCTACTGAGAATTTCTTTGAATTATATCTACTTGTAATATCTGATTCATCACGTTGCGCTAACACTGAAACTTTCTCTATCTTAGGTGAATCATATATACTTTGGACACCTTAGGAGATTTAAAGAAAACTTTATGCTGAGGTCTGTAAATTTTTTTAAAAAATTATGCTCCAGAACATCCAAGCCTATTGCAAAAAGGCCTTTTGGATGATCTTGTTATGAAACCTACTAAGAAATTTATCAAAATATTGGCCGAAGGAGGAACCTTGCAGCATGACTACGTAGCTTTCCCCTATTTTCCTAGTTAGGTTTATTACTTTTAAAGAATTTAGGATTAGGATAGTTTACTTTTCGCCATTTAAGATATTTTATTTTTTACCATTTAGGATAGTTTACTTTTTGTTGTTTAGAAAAGTTTATTTTTTGATAGTTTAATTCTTGTGCTAACCCATCTTCACACTGAGATATTTTAGAAAAAACCTCAGAATTCCTTCTTTAGGTACTACCTTTCCACCACTTCCATTTTCTTTTTGTTCCCTCATTTGCATTGAATGCTTATCTCTTTTACAATGAGGACTATGTAGATATTAGGCTGAGGGGTGTCGATTAGGCAAGCTAATTA
The DNA here is from genome assembly GCA_037074715.1 of Magnolia kwangsiensis. Lineage (NCBI taxonomy): Eukaryota > Viridiplantae > Streptophyta > Magnoliopsida > Magnoliales > Magnoliaceae > Magnolia > Magnolia kwangsiensis. Next base: position 45,365,711 of record CM073586.1, on the reverse strand, counting down.
GTTATTTTCTTAGTTTTTGGGTGAAACTGTGAAAAATTGAGATTTTTTTTAAAAATTGCTGCAAATTTAAGTGATCTCGAAGTTAATCCATGAATTAGAATTACAAGATACTTAATGTTGATGCCTTATATCTCTTAGATTTTAGTTACTTGGGAGATCTCAAAATTAAGTTAAGTCATTGATCCTCGATTAGAAGTTTTAAACATTGACTGAAGCATGATTTCACATGTCACGTTCAGCTTACATATTAAAGTGTCAGTTTGGTATTGAATTGTTAACTTGATGATTATTAAGCATAAAATGAACCAACCTGAGAAATTTCTTTATCATATTTAATGAGAAGAATTGAAAAGAAAGAAAAAGAAAATACTTAGCTAAAAAATAGTTGTCGTCGAAAAGGGCTACCTATTAAAGATCTTTAAAAAGGTTGACATAGTATGAAAGCAATCGATGGAAAAATCAAAAGCTGGAGGAATGAAAGAAAGAACTAAAAGATGAATTGTAAGGCAAGTTTCGTTTTAGGTTTTGATTGTCCTGAATTCTCTTTTAATTATCAATGTTATTATAAAAGTGACGAATTGAACCTTTGATTGTGATAAGTCTAGACTTCATTATACACCCATGGAACTCAATGTTTAGAATTGTTCTAATCAGTGGATTAATGCTTTGAACTTGATTATGAAACTTATCGAGTGCTAGAGTTTAGGAGAAGGTAATGAACACCATTGATGTATTTTAGAATTCTATTATCTGGATTGTTTTTTTTTTAAAAAAAAAAAACGCTTGAGCTTATAGAGATTATCCTATGGTTTTCGAAATATTTTTCGCAAACTTTGCTCGGGACTATTAAAATGCTGATTGGGGATTGTGTTAAGGGTCAAATATTGCATATTATCCCCTAGTTATATCTTAAATTTATGAACATGATAATGCTTAATATTCTATTTTACTCATATTTCTGTTGCAAGGTAAATTTAGGAGCTTGGATTAAAAAGGGTGCTAAAAGCATGGATTTGATGCTCAAGAAACACCAAGGTAAGGGATGGATTTTAGGTGACTAAGAGTGAAGTATTCACATGCTAAATATCCAAAAAAACCAAGTGAGGAATAAAGAGAATCAAAGAATTGAAGTGAAGAAAAGGAATCATGAAATCATCTTGAAAAAGTATATTTTGAAACTCTAGATCATTTTGTAAAATTGCGCAGAGTGAAGTCTATTTTAGAAAACTGTGCAGAGTGGGGCTATTTTAACAAACTGCGTAAATTTGAGGCGGTTTCTAGAGTTTTCCAACTAGGTGCGAAAGTTGGAGTTTCATAATTATAAATAGGACTCCCTAGGATGTTCCTAAGCATCTTCTAGAATCCAAGGAGTGGAGCAAAAGGGTGGAGAACCCATTGCTTAGAGTTTTTCTTCTTCTTTCTTAGTTATTTTCATGCTTTCTTTTTGGGTTTTAGATCCAATCATGTCTATGATTGGCTAAACCTCTTAGTTAGGGCTAAGAGGTGAAGCTTGTAACATGATGAGATGTTTCTATTACTTTGATTCATGTTTATGTTGAACTCCATGGATTTGAATTTGATATTTAAGGAATACTTTCAGTTTTTAATGGTTTATTGTGACTCAAATTATAGTAAATCTGTAATAGCTTTAAGTATCTTCTTTTCCTAATTTGAGATCGTGAAATTAGTAAGTCTTATTGTTCACCATTGTCCCTTGGGCATGGTAGGGTGATAAAATCCTTCATAATCTTCACAATTCTCCTGCTTTGAGATTATGGGATTGGTAAATCCTGTTGTTTGCCATTGTCTCCTGGACATGGTTTAATGATGAAATTTTTGCTAATTATCATAGCTCTCCTTCATTGAGAATTAGGTCAATGGACGTTCAGATTTGATTTTATTGATATATGTTCCAATTGGATAGGATAGGACTCTAATTCTAATTGTGTTACTTAAATCAAGAAAGATGGATCCTTGATCACTATAAGTGGATCATTGGCACCCTCGTTCTCACCTTTAAATTCTTAATTTTAATTACTCTATTCACAATTACTCTCTCAAATATTTCAAAATTAGTTTCACATCTTCTTCTATTTCTACTTCTAGTTAATTTTATAAATGTACAAGTTTCAGTCCTTATGAATTCGACCTTGGTCTTACCGAGATTATTACTATATCGCGACCTTACACTTGGGGTTGTGAACAATATTCCTCTTACAATTATCCTTTCTATCTAACATATGGTTTGATTGATCATGATGATATATTTCACTGTATGGATGATGATCTTTATGCCCATATCATTATATGATCTGTTTATTCTATTCTCTTACCCTTTTGTATTATCAATTCTCATATGTTATTGAAATATTTCTTGATAAACTTTTTGCCAATAAATGACAAAAAGAGGGAGAAGAAACCTATTCATCAAAACAATGTTTGTTTCTTACAAAAATTGTTTGTTTCTCTTATTGCAGGTTATTCTTGGTAAACACTAAGGGGAAGCGATATGATTTTGTATTACATGTCAAGTCTTGAGTTGTAAATGTATGTGTTTGATATGTAATTCTTTTTATTTTGTTATGTCATTGATATAGATCATGATACAGTCGTAGATTAGGTTATTCTTGTCACGTAATTGACATAGGGAGAGATTGTTAGTGCACTTATTTGCACTCATATTTGTCAATTACATGACTACTTATGTCTTGTAATCAGATGAGTTCTTGGTAAGTGAAGACTAGCGACACAACTGGATCAGAAGCATCAAAGCCACATTGAAAATGAAGAATTGTTTCTGCAATCTTGACCTTATAAATAGATGATCCCAGTCCAAATAGGAATACCTACTTAGGTCATCTATTTTAAGCCAATTCCAAGTTCATATTTTATCATATAGTAATGGCTTTTGCATATCCCAAGTTGTTAAATGATCAAAAGGACAAAAACAGAAAAATCTGTCCACCTTCGATAGGAATGTGTCATCGATTGTCACCTTTGGTATCACTGAAGATACCTTCGGTGTTACCGAAAGTGATCAAAACTGTCCAGCAAGCTTACAATGTTAATTTAGTATCACCGACTGGATAATTCGGTGACATCGACTGCCACCGACGAACAATGTTTGGTGCCACCAAAATTGACATATTTTGAACAGCAACTTGAGGGATTAATTCGGTTCTACCAAATTCGTTGATACTAAACGTCACTTCGTTAGCACCGTAAACTAGCCGTTTTATATCCATTGGAAGTTTTTATTTATAAAATTGGCTTGTAGAAACTTGTAAAATGAGTGAAAATATGCACTATAGTCTCTAATGTACCCCAAGCTTATCCTAGCCCATTTAGACTTTATCCATATGAGTTCATGCTCTCTTCATTGTGATCTTTCAATTATATGAGCATTCAAAGCTCATATTCAATAAAGATAATGAACTCGTGCCTTCTCTAGAGTTCAAAGACCAAATCAGTATAAAAATCCTTGGTTCTTTGATACTCTAGAGTGTCCATAGGTTGAATCCCTTAGAAAATTCAATCAATATCCTAGATAAGACATTCAACCAACTCTCATAACCTTGGTCACCTTCTAGGTACATCTTATACAAAGTTTTTGATAGTGAAGTTGAGTCAACAGGTAAATCCAAGCTATATGATCGAGGGAGCACCGGGAAGCTGATCAAACTCGAGAGTGCGAAGATCTAGCAATCCGATAAAAGCTACAAGAGAGAACTTAATCCGACGAGTAAGTGTCATTATAAGAGGTTAAAAGTTTAGTCTCTTTCCTCGTGTACGATTGAGGCTAAGAGTTTGCTATAAACAAACTTGATTAGGTTCTCAGTGTGAGTCCTTGGCCGGTGGACCTAAAGGTAGGTGCTTTGTGTGGGACCTTGGTCGGTGGGCCTAAATGTGGGTGCCTTATGTGGGACCTTGGCCGGAGGGCCTAAACTGTAGGTGCCTTGTGTGGGACCTTGGCTAGTGGGCCTAAACTGTAGGTGCCTTGTGTGGGACCTTGGCCGGTGGGCCTAAACTGTAAGTGTCTTATGTGGGAACTTGGCCGATAAGCCTAAATGTGGGTTATAGGTGTAGGACCTTTGCTCTTATGGAGAGCATAAATTGTGTCCTTAGTATAGGACTATAAAGGTTATTGGTGAACCTATTTAAAACCATTGATAGTGATATCCGGTGCATTCTAAGATTGAGTGTGGATGCCGGAAGTGGAGTAGGCACGTATCCGAACCACTATAAATGCTTGTGTTTGAATGATCATTTGCACATATGTTTAATCATACTTATATATGCTTAAAAGTTTTATTTTGTATACATGATTAGATGAATGTTATTCATTGGTAGGAAGCACATTCTAGACACAAGCTCGCAGCACTAGGCTAGTCGCTATATTCTGTTTATCCCATATATCCTTTGTGATTGGATCCTCTAACTGGTTTGGAAGCCATTAGAGTTATTTTCCCTAGCTTGGTTTAAAATTGAATGATTATTTAAGTTAAGCGATCAAGTTTTTAAATAGAAAAAATAATTGAAAAGTCTTATTCACCCCCTTCCAGGACATTGCCTCATACTCATTCTTCAGTATTAGCGGTGTAAACCACAATTTTAACAAGATCTATGCACCTATCAAAACTAACAGGATTGTTCAGCTATTCATATGAAATTTCTGGTAGAATTTCAACTTGTTGACCAGACTTATCAAATGGTTGAACTATGCTAAATTTTGTCGATTTCTCCTTGAATCTATTCAGATTCATGTGTTAGGAACGTTGCTCATTGATTCATATCCTACGTAAAAAAAGGAAAAACAAAAAGAAGAGAAATTATGGTTGAGCACCCTGGGTTGAGTCTTCTTAACATTGGGTGAGGCTCAGACCCCTTAAAATAAGAAGAACGCAGGTTAGTTCAGTCATTAGAGGGCCCTCATCCAAAAGAAAACCTCATGGAAAATGAGAACAGTCCCCATTCAGTGTTCGCTAATGGAAGCCTAATTAGGCGGCTGTGGTTTAAGGGAGATATGGTCCTTATAGAATGTAACGAGGAATGCGATTGGTGGAGGGGACCCAATTAATCAGAATAAAGCTTATATGATGATGACGGCCACAATGTTGATTTTGGCAGTGTTGCCACCCTGTGCACTACTGATTTATCCCTCACATTCCAAATATTGTCCCCAAACGGGCGACAATATTTGGAAGGTCCCGATTGATGCACCAATACGCATCGAAGTACCATGGATGAGTCACCAGTACTTAGAAAATGTTGGTGAACAAACACCATAGTCACGTCGTTCTCATTCAGGGCCACTCTTCACATTTAGGCCTATTTTGAGAAAGGACTTGGAAGCTAAATTCTCCCCATCCATTGGGCCCACTAGCTTCATTTCTAACGCTAACACGAACAACTATAGACTTCCAAAAGCCCATTTCATGTCTCTATATAGATTCTCCTCCCCACATGAGTTCTCTGTCCTCTAAGGCCCAACAGCGAGAATCTTCACTCTCTTTCCATCCACCCTCCTTTTCTCCTTAAACAATTTCTCCTGATTCTCATTGGGACAATAACCCCAATTAATGAAAAATTCAATACATTTCAAAGCCCACATCCCTAAATCTTTATCAAAATCCCCAACCCTTCAAGTAAAGCACCTACTTTTGCAGCTTTCCCTTTATCTTTCTTTCAAATTTGTGTCTTCTTCCCATCCTTTTGCATTTTTGTTTCTTGGTCTTGTTTTCTGGGCATCTCCCTTAAATGGGTTGCTCTCAAAGTAGCTGCATTACCTCTGGTGAATGCGAAAATGATGGGAAGAACCAAGTAGGCTCTTCTTTGGCTGACGATCAGCGGTCTGGGGAGCGATCAAACTGTGAAAAGATGAAATGGGGCTTGAATTCGATTCGAAGGCGGTAACAACGGGGAATCAAGGATGCTTTCGAGAATAACAAAACTTGGTTGCTTGGTGAATCAGGTGGAGTGCAAATGGAGTCTGTTGATCCACAGTCGATGCACTCGTCGTTCCGTTTCAGCTTCGGTTCACAAGCCAAACTTGAATCGTTGAGCTTGAATTCTACTACAACTACGGTAATCATGGTGAATTTGGAGAAAGGGTCGAATAAGGGAGCAGTGGAAACTCGGTGTTGGGAATTGCAAATGCGTAGGATTGAGTCCTTGGAAAGGAATATTTCTTCTGTTGCTTGCTCTTTGGTTAGATTCACTTTCGTAGAAATCCGCTCAGCCACGAAAGACTTCTGCAGAGGTTTGTTATACTAGATTACAATTTGAGACATTGTCATAGTTGTTTGACATTTTTTTTTGTTAACACACGCACACACACCCAACACACTCACGCCGTAGTGGGATTTCACCACCTATGGATACTCGAACCTGTTGAAACTCCTGAGAGTCTACCACCCGAGCAAGAGTAAGGATCCAGCTGTTTGACATTCCATTCACTTTCAAATCTAGAACTTGCCGCGATGGAAATCGTTATTTTCAGGTGGCTTTGTGGAAAACTGTTTCCTTAGCGTTTCCAAACGCTCCCTACCCCATTGATAGATCCAACCAAAGGTCGATTTGGGATACTTATCAATTCAGGCCAATTTTGTTTATCTTTATCTAATTAGAGTAAGAATTCTGAATGGTGTGTAGGTAAGGTGTTGGGAAGAGGTGCACATAGCTAGGTCTTTAGAGGGCGACTATGGTATGACAGAGCAGTTGCAATTAAGCGGTTGAATAACGAAGACAAAGAATCGGCCAAGGACTTCTGTCGGGAATTACTGATTGCGAGTTCTCTCGACAATCGAAATGTGGTTCCTCTAGTTGGTTTCTGCATCGATCAGGATGGTCTTTTCTTGGTCTACAAGTTCATCTCCGGAGGGAGTCTAGAGCGTCATTTGCACAATAGTTTTCAAAAACTTTCAGTTGGTTCAGACTAGATTATGTGATTTTTTAAGTACTTGTGACTGTGTTTGGATGCACAAATGAATCAAATCGTGAAAAGTCACTTCAGTGAAATAGGAGCTTATCATATTGAAAAAATAGTTTCCAGCATTGGTAACGAGGAAGGTTATCAATTAACTGCAATTTGGTGTCTAACCATCATTAGCATTGCTAATGAAGAAAATTGTAATTTAGTCATTTCCACTTTATTGGACTTAGAACTACAATTTAATTCATTAGTGCATCTAAACACACCCTATGAATTTACTGAATTTTAGATTCTTTTTACAGATAATAAAAGAGGGAAAATTTCTCCACTTCCATGGTTTGCTAGATATAAGGTCGCGATTGGAATTGCTGAGGCGATCATGTATCTCCGCAATGGGACGGAGAAATGTGTTATTCACCACGACATTAAGCCATCAAACATCCTTCTCTCGTCCAAGAAAATGCCCAAAGTGAGTTCTTCTTCTTTTTATTTTTCTTTTATCTTTTGGTTTTACATTTTACATGAAACTTCTTGCTAATTGATTGCAAATGTTGAAAAATACACCTTTTAAAAAAAAAAAATCAATGAAATTAATAATATAAAAGATTTAGAGGATGCACTTTCAACCCCAGCAAGCAAGCAAATCATTAAACATGTAGGGTGTGCTTGGTACTTGGAATAAAATGGTATTGAATTGTATTAGATGGGATTAATATTGTTATAACATAAGGATTGCATGTGGGAAATACCTTAGCATTTTAGCCATCTAATCCCATCTTTGGGATAAAATTTACAACGGATGTTGTTCACTTGTACACATATAACCAGAATGTCATGTGTAAACGATGTATATGGATAGACGGCATGGATAAATGCATGCATCAATGTGGGGCCCACATGTGTAGTGGATTTCAAAATCTATTGAAATCCCATATAGGACCAAATGCAATTCCATCCCACCTAATTCCAACCTTTCTCATCCTCCCCAATTGTTGATGGAACTTACACGGGCTAAATGGAATTCTTTTCCACCTAATACCTTGCACCAAATGCCCCTTAGAGGGGAGAAGACAAGAATTTTTTATGAAAAAAAACCACACGGACGCATATACTTTGGACATTGTATAATGTATCCATGAGTATTATCATTGATTAGTAGAATGTTTGGTATGGAGTGACTTTGGAAATGTAATCAGCGGATATATCGAATTCAATGTTTGTTCAAGGAATGGACTCCCTGGTACAAAAAGTCCACAACGGACCTAATTTGCATGTCTTCTAATCATTTATCCTGTGGAGAGATGGCTCTACCATATCATAGTCCTTCCGGCTCTACTGTATCTCATCCCCTCTATAAATATTTCAACAGCCCTACTTTTCTTCTTTCGTTACCCTTCTCCAAAGCAATCTTTGTCTCTCAATTTTTATTTTTTTTAAAAAATCTGATTAATTATTAACTGTCGATCCGAGGATGAACAATGGAGAAGAGGCAGTGCATCACCGCAGCGTCGTCAGTGAGTACTGGAAAAAGCTCCTCCAGCAAAAGGAGCTTGATTCCAGAGTTCGAGCAGGTCTCTCCATTGAAAAAACCCTAATTCCTTATTTTTTCTAGTATTTTAAACCCTTATGTTGATAATTTCACCCCAACATTGTCGAATTCGTTAAAAAATATCATTATTTCCTTTGATTACTTTTGCAAATTCCTACTACGAACAAGCTACCTTTTTGAGATGGAAGTAGTTGTTTAAAGGAGGTGGAATTCAAAATCCCTCTTTTATAACTGAGAAAAATGAGTATATTAGGGTTTTCATGTGGCTGATTTTTTCTTGATTTCTTTGAAGATTTTTATTTTTGTGGATTAGGGCTTTGAAAGTAATGTCATTTGACTTGGGTTAGATTTGATTTGTTTTGTAGTGGGTTTGATTGGTTATAAAAATTTGAGTTTTTCTTTGTAGTGGGTTTGATTGGTTATAAAAATTTAAGTTTTTCTTTGCAGTGGGTTGGATTGGTTATAAAAATTTGGATTTTTCTTTGAAGACTAGGGTTCTGATAGTAAAATGAGTACATGTTAGAACTGAGACACGTGCCCATTCATTTCTGGTTCGGAGATGTATATGGGCGGGTAATGTATATTAGATTTCAAATCCGATTCAAATGCAAGATAATATATTATTTTAAAATAAAACAATACAGTTGCGATCCAAACATGCCCTAAATATGCCAAAGCATCGCCCTTGTGTCTGATGTGCGCAATTCATTAATAAGGCAACACGTTGAATAAAGCCCTTGGCATAAGTGTGCCCTACATATATGAATAAATGGACAGCTACAAAACTGATAGACCATGCTTCACATTTAATGTACATAGATGTGTCACCACCTGGTTAGTGAGTTGGCCTGATTTTTGTGCCAGCGCACATCCACCATCGGGCCATCAGATGAACAGGTCCGAATCTTTAACAGGGTGTCATTTACACATATACAGGTAACTGCACTTGCGTATGCAAATGTGTGGCTGGAAGTAGCAATTCTTTTTCTAGGGTATTTTTTATTATAAAATAAATAAATAAATTCTAACCTGAAATATTATTTTACAGCTTTGTGATTTTGGACTAGCTACATGGACTCCTGCACCTTCATCACCTTTCCTTTGCAAGACCATGAAAGGAACATTTGGGTAAATTACTTCATCTATCGCAATTTCCTTATTTGGAAAAACTTTGATACTCTGGCAAGCTTGATGGATGACATGCATGACATGCATGCACTTAGAAACTCCAATCGCTCATACAAGTGCTTAGAATTAAATATTCCAAAATGTGGGTCGAATTTAATGTATCATGAACCAAAGATAGCACTTATTTGAATGTTTTGGTATATGTTGGTTTTGGCGGATACTTACTAGACGGTGAAATGAGAAAATATCCAATGGCCTATTTCAGCATACAAGTGTCCATATCAGAGGTTAGGATCGTTTAACCCATCTGATTTTGGGATAATACATGGCGAACATATGCCTTCTACAATTTAGTTAGTTTAATTAGAGATAATATATGACACATGTATAATTTTCAAACTCCTGTGTATCAAGTGTCATGCAGAGATGAGTATCAAGAAACTCCCCTTTCTATATAAGATTTTGGTAGCATCGAACACCAAATTATTTATTTATCTATTTATTTATTTATTTTGACGATAAGAACAGCGAAGTATTTTTGGTCCTGCTCATCTCTTAAAGGTTTCAACTCCCGCAGAGTTTTAGTCCCCGGTGGATGCCTTTGGACCTGTTAAGTTCTTGGGAAATCCAATCCTCCTAATAGTTTGGTCCATGAAGATCAGCTGCTGCAAAATCAGCCTTATCCACTCGTCGAGGATCCACTCCATAGAAAACAGTGTATAGCCATTGTTAAATAGAAAAATACATTTGTGGTCTGCTTGATGAGTGGATACAGCTCATTTTGGTGTATAGGGTTCTTCATTATGAGTCCAATCTATTGAACGGGTTGGATGTCCCATGTACTTAGTAAATTAGAAGTTATTCACCTGGTGGACTATAACCTGTGGTCCAAATGGTTGGACCTGACAACTTCTCATATTAAAAGAGTGGGACCTACGTAAGACGTGGTTTTTCCATGCCAAAAACGTACTATATTGGTGGTTTGTCCTTTTTCTGATGTTTTTTTCTTCAATATTTAAATTTGAAATTTATATTTGTACGACCAATCTTTAAATTTGAATTTTCTGTTTGTATGTACAGCTATTTGGCACCTGAATTCTTTCAGCACGGAAAAGTATCGGATAAAACGGATGTGTACACATTTGGGGTGGTTTTGTTAGAGTTAATAACAGGTAGGAAGCCGATCGAGACAAGGAGATCTCATGCTGATGAGAATTTGGTCCTGTGGGTAAGTTCCGCTCATTTATCTTATATAATTTTTTTAATTGAGGGCTGGAAATAGCCTGGCCCTATCCGCCCTGTGCTGTGGCCTAGTTCCTGCTTGCAGTGACCCAAATCAGTCTAAAACGTCTAGCCTTGTCCTTTCCCTACAGGTTTGGCCGGGCGGGGCCCTATAATTGGAAAAGTGAAAAGATATGGGTTTAAAATAGTCACATTTAAGAATTTTTTAGGGTTGTATGCAATCCTCGATGCATTCAAACTACATATGTACTTTAAATTCCTTTTGTACAACAGCCACCTACTAGCCCCTGCACAAAGCCTAGATTTCAAGCTTGGTCTTGTCCTCTGACAAGGTTTAGTGGCCCACGTCCTGGGCATACATAGCTTGGTTGGGCCATGGGCCCATGGCCACCTCTACTATAGTTATTATCTGTGAGCTATTGATCCAGTAAATGTTCCTACTGACCTTGCCAGTAGGGAGGTGGCTACTGGACTGTGTTGTGCACCCACTATGATGTATATGTTTTATCCACGCCCTCCATTTATTTCTCAAAATGAGACATATCTAACTCTCAAGTGGACCACACTACAAGAAAATAATGGTGATCAAATGCCTACTATTAAATTTTTTTAAAGGCCTATTGTAATGTTTATTTGTCATCCAACTTTTTGATTAGGTCGCATAGACGTGAATGAAGGTAAAATACAAATACCAGCTTTATTCAAAACTTTTGTAGCCCTTAAGTAGTTTTTAACGGTGGGAGTTCAATCACCAATGTTTCCTGCCGTGTGGTCCACATGAGATTTGAATCTACTAATTTGAAAAAATAAAATAAAAATGGATAAACGGCACAAGTAAAACAAATACATCGTGGGGCCCACAGATCACGGTCAAGTAGCTACTTGCTAATGACAACGTATGTAGGCAATTCGCATCCTTGATTAATTCAAATGTGCAGCCCAAGTAGGCTCACTTGGTCAACAGAGACTGTTGCACACGACCTTAGGCCATTAGAAATTCAGAGTCACTCTAGAAATAGCCTTACCATTCATTTTTTAGACCCTATTTGATTGGCTGTGATCATCCAATCAGAATGATATTGGGGCCATGTGCAATCCACGGTTGGTCACACCCTCAGATCCAATGGTCCATTATGATCGTAGGTGGGCCACCATCTTGATGATAGCAAAAGATAAGAAGAATTGGTACCGGATCATACTCTACAGTGTAGGCTCGGGACATTATATTCAGATAGAACTCCTCGAGTTTGTGATTGGCTGTGTCCGAAAACTGTAGAACACTAAGAAGATCAGATGTAGACCGTTCATGAGTGCCCTACGATGGAGGGACCATCTATGGATGGACAAAAAATTATACTGACTAGAGGGTCCTATTGCAGGCTCGTGTCCAGACAAGAGTCATGTAACGGACTAGGCTCGGGCTTGAAAGCCCGGCCTGAATCTGTCAAGTTCACAATCCTAATTCCACTTTTCTTCAATTAGAAATGTTAAGTGCGCTCACCACACATGGAAATTGGTCAAACGTATGTGAGATTAGATCGACTCATCAGGGGATCCCCACCGTAGATTCCATGTCTCAAAAAATCTGTCCAATCCAATCATTAGGTGGACCACAAGTGTTCATAGAATATGCCCGTTGGTCCATATTTATGAGCTGCTCCATTTATTGTGATCACGTGTTGTCCATTGGCGCACTCTTCTAATTCATTTCCACGCGTGAATTTCAATGGATCAATCACACTGCATTTCTCTTCTTTATTGAGCTCGCAAGGAGTACGTGAGTGGACCCTTTATTTCAGGGAGATGAGAGCGGGAGAGTAACTGATGTCCGACTTCATTTACCTTCCCTAACATGCAAGTCTTGTGTATAACAACCAGCGGACTTATACCATCAATGGATAGTAATGTACACATGACATAGATGATTGCCAATCTAGACCATTGAAATGGTGGCCTTACTATGAATGATCTAGATCCCTGAAATAACACGGTTCATATAATCGTTAGTGATCTATTCAGGATTCTTTTAGTCAAATTTCACGGCATCTCATATCCTAAAATGGTTGGAAAAAATGAACAAACGGTGTTGATAAAACCCATACATAATGGCGGGCCCAACAGATCCCCTGCTGTGGCACTAAAAAAAAAATTCGGCTTAGCCGACTATGTGCGTGGCTGGTTTACCGGCGCTAATTAAAATTAGGCGTCGCTCAGCGATCGGTGCACGTACCAAAAACCTAACCCCTTTATCTCCCCTCCCGACGCTCTCTCTCTCTCTCTCTCTCTCTCTAGAGATGCAGCGACAGCCTTCGCCATCTCCACCTCTACCATACCTTTCTCAATCGACCCTCTCTCAATCGACCATCTCTCCTCGTTTCCCCTTTCTCAATCCACCTCTACTCCTCTAGGGTCTCTCTCTCTCTTTCTCTCTCTCTCTCTCTCTCTCTCTCTCTCTCTCTCTCTCTTAGGGGTTTTAATCTCTATCTCTCTTTTAACATGTCTACGGATGAGATACGAGGATCTCTGCAATCCGATGTATGATATGGACATCAAGGAAGCCTTAGCCACTTGCATCTCAAGCATTCAATGGAACTCTCCATAAAGCACGAATATCTCCCCGAAGATCTACAGGTCGTCTCTCTGTATATATCTGTCATCCATCTGTTAGATCGAATTTTATTTTATTTTTTTTCCGGATTTTGTCTATGACTGTAGGTTATAAAACGAGGTGCAAATGATTGAATCTGTGAAGTTAATTATTTTTTATTTTTTTATTTTAAAATTTTGGTTATGTTATGCTTTGGCACCTTACATGCTCGATTAAATGCCAAACGACCCAAACTTGCTGTATTGTCAAGAAATCTGCTGTATTTGTGCCATTGATTTGGGTTTCTTGTGTCCCGTCTGTCTCTACCATACACACAGTTAAAAAGTTTTGGAATGTAATACTCTGGCGTATTCGCCATCTATTACAGGTTCTTTTTAAATGATATTAATTACATTATCCTCATGTCCATAGCTAATTTAATGAAAGAATTTAATCTTATGTTTCAACTGGTCCACAACATACGATGATTTACTAACAACCAGTCAGCCTTTTCCACATCCAATCACATTACTTGTAAGCTTTCTAAGATATATCTCCTCCTAATGGCATGTTTTGGTACCTATCCTAAATTCCAAGCTAATTTAATCTATATGTTAATGAACATTGATAAGGTCATCACCAAGGACATGTATGTTATCCTCAGATTTTCAGACTTTATAAGTGAGACCCATGGTTCAGAGGTCCAGACCATTGTACGAATGCAACTCACTGTGGATGGATGCCATCTCAAAAATCTCCTCTGATGCAACCCACTATGGGCAAAGGCTGTATTATAGGCAGAATGATGAGATTTCTGGCACTTTTTCATTTTGATAGACACACACACACACACACACAAAAGAAAGATATCATATGAATGCATGGTGGAATGGGCATTCTCGTTCCTTTGTTAGCAAGGATACTTACATGCATTCTCATTCTTTTGACATCCAAAAGGTGTCTGATAGCTACAGAAATTACGTCTCTTTCTTTCTTTTTTTGTTTTTTTTTTAATGCATTGAAGGAATTTCATTTAAAAGACAGGCTCGAATCCAAGATTACTTCAAACATGAGGAATTTTAATTCAGAAAAATATGGTTGCTTTGTGATTTTTTGAGTTTTGAATCAAATCTTAGTATAGAACGTCTTTAATATAATGGAATATCAGAGAAATGAAAATATGACTGTAGAAATTGTATACTTCTGTGTCCTTCTGCATATGCCACTTCAGTCTCCTTCCTGCTTTTGTATTTCCTTTTAAAATAACACAAAACATATAGAAAGATAGAGCATATATACATCAGAGAAAGAAGGGAATAAAATAGAAAAAAAATAAATAAAAAAAATATTGCTTTCAGTATTAATTTTAAGTTTTACTTATACCAATGTAATTAGTCAGCTCAGGAGTTGAACTGTTGAATTAACGATGACACACTCTCATAAGGTACTCAAATGCCCTGTCATCAAATTAGTGACAGGCATGAATCAATTAGCGATGGAAGGTAATGTCTGGTGGGCAGGGACATTTTTTGAACTCTTGCCAATCTACCACTTAAAAAGGCAACCTGAAATCGCTAGGAGAAAAGGCTAAGATGACGATGATGATTATGACTTTTCTTCTTCTTATTCCACCTCTTTTACGTTCTTTCAATATGGAAATCAAAGAAAGATAAGTACATGTCAAAAGAAATGAAGAATCTAGAAAGAAAAATACATTTGATATGAGTTTTGAATTTTAAACTATGCTACTCAACTCCAAAGTTAATTGCTTATGCTATAATTGTTTACTTCCTTTCTTCTTTTCTTACTCAAGAATCATTAACATGCTGATTTCTTGGTGATGACGGTGTGGAAGACTTTCCTTGTCTCGAAGGATTTTGGAGTCTTTACCGCTTCGCTATTCGCTGTCCTTCATCCAGAGAGGTTGCTGGGATTCATAACATTAGGTGTGCCATTTATCCTTCCTGGTTCCAAAACCGTCAGCAAAGATCTCCCCAAAGGCTTCTACGTATCGAGGTGGCAAGTAATGTAGTTTCCCTTATATTGTGCAGTCTTGGGAGGAATTGGTACTGAATGAAATATGCTATGCTAATTGTTGGATCTGAAATCTGCTAGAGAACATTAAAGCTGCGCACAACATCAGCCATACTGAAATTGAATTCGAAAAAAAAAAAAAAGAAAAGAAAAAAAAAAAGTGGAAGCACTTGTGCAGATTTCACCAAACTAAGGAAAATGATGCTTATCACCTTTAACGCATTGATTGCTTCCAACAGAAGAAAATCGGAATTTCTCTGTAATGTAGCTGTTAGAAATTCCATGGGTTTCAACTTTTTACACCTTAAAATTGAGGGTTGTAATCTTTCAAAGTACCCTTTCTACAGTCAAGTAAAATGGCAACCTTTCATGAATAATTAGCAAGGATTGTGACTCTCCATGCTCCATGGGCACTTTGGTAATTCAGCTGGAGAAGGAATATGTACTATTTAAGATCTTGCTTCGTTTTCAACCTTGAAAAACCCATCCACTCATGTCAATATTGCTGATATGCTTATTTTTACAGGAGCTTGGAACAGCTGAAGCGGATTTTGGACAGTTTGATGTCAAGACTGTAGTGCGTAACATTTACTTTCTCTTCTCCAAAAGTGAAATCCCGATAGCTAGGGAAGATTAGGAGATCATGGACCTGGTTGATCCAACCACTCCTTTACTGCCTTGGTTCACGGATGATGATCTGACAGCCTATGCGACATTATATGAGAAATCAGTTTTCTGTTTACCATTGCGAGTGCCATATAGGTTAGTAGGACTCTCAAACTCCTAAGCAGAAAATGAACTTCAACTAAATTATGACAGCTAGCCTTAGTTGTGTTTTTTTATTGTTCCAGCTAAGCGGGTTTCTTTGTTCCTTTGGAATTTGTTGAATGGTAGGTTTATAAGATGAAATCGACAATTCAAATTGCTGATTTTTTTTTTTCCATTGAATTCCCAATTAGATTCTGTTTTAGATTTTTTATTTGTAGTTTTGAAATGGTTTTGTGTCAAACAGAACGAATCGAATTCCCAATTGGGTTCTGAATTTTTACTAGTTGGGTTGCTTCTTTGTGTTTGATCTGATTAAAATATTCAATAGCTTTTAATTTGACTTTTACCAGTTTAAAATTTTAGGAATGGTTTAAACTGTTGAATATTTTAATTAGATTCTGTTAAATTTGCATCTACTTTTAGTTTTTATTTTTATTTTTTTGATATGCAGAATGGGCTTCATGCTTCATGCCACTATAAATCAACCAGTGAGCCCCACTTGTACAAGCTATGACTGGAGGATCATATAATGCCCCTTTAGTTCATTAAGTGCACTTACATGTAAGTTGGATTTGGACCATTGGTCCTTATTTTGTGACCATCCATTTTCCTCATACATGTGTTGTCCACTTGATGATTATACTGTGTTGGGCTTTGTGCTAGGTCATGTTCATGGTGGGCTGCACATAATGAATAGCTTGGATCTCATGCATGTGCAACTTGAATTGCCTCTTCAAACCATACTGGCATTTCCCGATGAAAGTAGTGCATTGAAGGTAAATATTGATGGACTTAGAAAAACCTTCTGCAACCCAAGTAGGAACCTGATATATTTCTAATTTCTAGTCCTAAGGACTTGTGAAATCCTACAATCCAAAATTATAAAGCCAACTAAGCAAGAAATTGCAAACTACCCCTAAAATTTCAACTCACTTAAATTGCCCAACCTTCCACATTAGAGAATATAAGAAAGCGCCTAATGTATCTTTCTGTAAAATTGACATTGAACATTTTTAGTCATAGATAACAGGACCATTGAACATTTTTATTTTTATTTTTAACCACCCAATTAGTATCCACCAATCTAATATTCATAGATAACAAATAATCTTGATTTGTGGTTCATGATACATCAAAACAAGAACCCATAATTTGGCTAGCTTAATTTGAATTAATTGTATACAGCGTATGCAACTTGTAACTAATTTCTGTCTGTGCATTGTCCACCACTCTGCCAGATTGTCAAGATAACTGTAACCATACTGCAAATATAAGTGTATGACTGGCATTTTCCCTTCAATTAATGTAAGTTTGATATGATGATGATGCACCTCACATTAAAAAGACTTGATTCCTTAGCGTAATGTTAGAAAGACTTGAGAAACTGATAGTGAACAGGGAGTTACTCTACTACATCAACCATAGGACATCTATGAACAGAGCTAGCTAGTCTAAATGACAATGACTTGGACGTGCTCGGCCCATGATCATCTAAGAAATAGAATTGTTCTTCCATGCTTCTTTTCATTGAGATGGAAGTACAAATTACACATAAGATATTATTGTACAGGTATATATACAATCTTGGTTTATAGTAATATTGCCACCAACATATAAAAATTATTGATGTTTATCTTTTATAGCTAAGTAATTTATTTCAGGTTCTTTCCATAGCCATATTTTTTAGTTGCCCTTACCTCTGAAATTTATTTCAGGTTTGCAGCATTCCCTCTAAAATTTTTCTGTGTATCAAGCATTCATTTAAATGATCATGATGTACTCCATTGCATTTTGAAGTTGAACTTCATTGCATTTTGATGTGCTCCATTACATTCAAAAAGTCCAGATACCAAGTGTTCTAATTGCCCTTACCTCTGAAATATTTCAGGTTCAAAGCATCTAACTGTTTTTTTGTTGGGAATATTCAATTGAAAGATATATTTATTTTTTGCTCAGAAGAGAATTTCATCTGTGCAGTATTAGATGGTATAGGGAAGGGACTCGACCCTCGATTGGACATTATGGAGATTGCCAAACTGTGAGTATAGTTTTAAAGATGTTTTCATTTCTCTTTCTATTGATACATAGGAATTCGTTTGAGGTTAGTGGCTGGTATTTTTTTTTTTGAGCCTGACATGCACTAAATGCCTGACCTTGTATTGCTGGCTAGGCAATGGAATTGCTAAGGTTTCGTGAAGCAGGATTTGAAGTAACTGTGAATGTAAGCTTATTGAATTACTTTCATCAGTACCATGATTCTGTCCACTACAAGTCTATGATGATATGCTTCTCATATTTGGAATCAATCCTGTGCTTTTTACGGGACTTCAAGCAGAGATGGGAACGACAATCCCGTGCATTCTATAACATATTTAGACAGGCTGATAGAGTTTGAAAAGCTGGCTGAAATTATTGAGAATGTTGGAAGTTATCAACATGAATGATTTTGCAGATTGAGAATGTTGGAAGGTATCAACATGAATGATTTTGCATGTAATCTGATTACTTACAACCACATAGTAGAACTCATATGCATCTGTTTGTTTAGACTTCCAAATAAGTTGGTTATAATCTTCTATTCCTTATCCATATGTGATGTAACGAATCTGTATTTTGGGTTGTTTGGAAACTAGGAATTTAAAAGTTGCTAAAGAATTTATTTTCTGGAAACAAATTCTTTATGAGAAACTGATTGGGTGTACCTTACCATCTAAGTTCTCTTTGGCCATCTAGGAATTTATAACTTCTCTTTTTGCCATAACCCAACCAAATCTAATTGGTTGTACCTTACCATCTAATCACTGTCCATCTTTTTCCTAAACAATTGATATTTATATTCTATATTCTTTGACAGAGCTTATTAAATTAAAGTTTATATCTCACAACTACTAGCCACACTTGTAACAGGTAATAGGACACTTCAGCCTAATACAAGTCGGGCTCAAATCATGGGCATACATGTACTGATCCAAACTCAAACCATGGGGGCCCATCTTTAGACAGGGCAGGGCCTCAAATTAAGATTGTTTGGGAAATTGTAAGTTTTAACATTTGACTAATGAAAATTTATTCTTTCAATGTGTTTCATTCTTTAATTTTCATTTTGTAGTCCATTTGGTTGGTTATTTGTTCCAATGCAAACCAGTAATATGCAGAATTCACACCTAATTCAATGGGAGAATATTACCAGAACCTACCATTTTCTGTAGTGAAATTCCAACAAATATGCATTCTAGGATCTTTTTTCTGTCACGTTTTATATTACATTCTTGAGAAGAGAATCTTTTGATATTAAATTCTTCAACTCCACTTGTGTTGGTTATTCATTCGTCTTCGTTTTCATTTCATTTCATTGATTCCATCCTTCTAAAAATGTCATTGTACAAAAATATCAAAAATCTGATCTGGATCCGTTGGAACTGCATGGAACAGAGATCTGAACCCTCAAAATCTCTTGGTGGACACAGAGAAAGGCATATTGAAGATTGCAGATCTTGGGCTTGGAAGAGCCTTCACAGTCCCTCTCAAGAGCTACACTCATGAGGTATGCATAGGTAGTGGCGAATTAGAAACCTGCCCATGTAATTTGGTTTAGATTACTCGTCTCAAGCAAATCTTCCATTCAATTTCATGTTTGTTTCCCATTTCAGATTGTTACACTTTGGTACAGTGGTCCTGAGGTGTGGTTGGGATCTATGTATTACTCAACTAGAGTGGACATGGGTTAATCTATTCTTCTTTCTTCATCTTCCATTGCATTATATGAAGTTGAAGAAGAATAGCCTTAAAATGCAATTTGTTTGTTTGAATTGGCTCAGTTGTATGTGTGGTGTCATGATTTTTGGCAATAAAAAATTATCGTTGCCTCCATGATTTATTTAATATTCATGATAATTGCCTAATAGCCATCATATCCAAGAAATGGGTGGAGTTGTAGTCTTTTGTGTCATAGTTTCATGAATTACCATAATATTGACGTTCCTGTTTCATTGAATTGGTCTCTTGTAAGAGAGACATTGAAATCCCCATTGCTCCAGCTTCTCTGTTTCTATAAAAATTGTATCCAACAACTATACTTAGTTCTTGACTTCTTGGACTCTTCCAAAAACTTGGCAGCTTTAATGAAATTTCTTCCGGTTATGAATTTTGATATTTAAGCTCAACTGTTTTATTTCTTTTGGTTGGATTACCAACATGTTTAAAATAGATATTTTGCTTTTTCCAGAACAGCAGTGTAATACCCTAGATTTTTGCCAACCTGGGATTAGACGTCCTTAGGCAATGGGTCAACCATAACGCCTTGGTAATCTCTCAGAACCCAATTCCAAAGCCAAAGAAATCGTGTAGAACCAAATCCTTTAGAAATTAAGCGTAAGTTAACTGGCGCTACGTTGGATTAGCTGCGAAATTGTCCCTGATTGCTTTAAATACGTTCTGCAAGACCCAAAACTTGTAGAAACAAGGATGCTACAATACCCTAAAACCCAAGATCAAACTCTAAACCGGTTTGTTCTCTGGAACCCTTTGAAACTTTGTATTGGATCTAGACCGCACGTCGAAAGTCCGATATTTATAATCTTAGACTATTATGACTGCCTTGTTGGACTTGACAATCGTTTCGAAAATCAAGCCCAACTGACGTTCAGAGGCTATTTCATTGAGCCTGGAGTAAAGAGAGTAAGAAATGGGTTAGATTTAGAAATTTTAATCCAAATCTGGCATGTGACTTGACGCGTTATTATTAAGCGTTTTGACCGTTAGAATTCAGCCAAATTATATTCTCGGATCAGGAAAAATTTCTCTTTCATATCATGAGATTTGTAGACCTGATTTAGGTGCGATGACCGCTGAACTAAAATTGGACCGCCACGTGCGATCTGCGAACTCTACTGGACTGAAAACTTGGTGTGAGCAACATCCAGTGACTATGAGCTTAAGTCCGATCGCGTTCGGCCAGGGGACCTCCCGAAACACTCTTTCAGATCGGAACAGTCCCGATTTGGTTATAACTCAAGTATACTTTGTTCCCAAGTCTGTTTTGATGAAGTTTTAGCCTATATAAGGGCTTGAAACCCTCTCATATTTCTCCCATCCGAATTTGGATAAAACCCTAGATTGAGAGAGAGAGAGAGTGAGAGATTTTGAGAGAGTAGTGGGAGAGAATTCCCGCCACTTGCTGCAGCTTTTGCACGTGCCAAAGCACCACACTCCAATCACTTTTCCGGCGATTCCAATGCACTCCTAGGTAAGAAAAACCCTAATTACTTACTGTTTTAGGATTCTTTTGATTCAAATATCGACATAGCTTATGTATCTTGTGCATTAGGTCGCATTTACGCAGTTGACGAAGCGTATACGTGCTATTCAAATCGATACACGTATAAGGCGAAAGGTGAGGATTTTAGACGCTTTGATTGACTGATTTCAAAGCTTTCAATGTCGTTTAATAGTAGATTATCGACGGCAACGCCGTTTGACATGTACAACATGCTGTCCGTTTTCCATTTCGTAAACGTACGGTAAATATGAGATTTAGGGTATTTTAGGCATTTATAGAAAATACTGTATATGTCCGTATTTTGCTGAAATGCTTGACATGTAAATTCATCGTGTTACGATATTATGTATGCGTGTATAATCTGTTTGGCGAAGAGATTCGCCCTAATGCGCACTTTGGGTCGACATACGCTATGTAGACTAAAGTTCGTGGACTAAGTGTTTGTATAAATGTTTGTATTAGTATGTATTGAATAAATGGTGTTGTAAATTAGTTTTGAGAATGAATTCTCAATCCACATGATGTTGTATATGATTTTCTACATGTTTGTTATATGACTTGATTTCCTTATATGTATAGAATACATGTGTTGGTTGATTTGCTTACTTCGTATGCTATAACATGTGTTAACATGCTTGTATTGTTGTATTTCATTTCTATTACTCATATGATTACTGACGTTGGTTTACAATTGTTTGGGGCTATGACCTAGTCCAGGCAATCGGTAATGGATCGAATTCGTGGTTGGTTTCTATTTGCCACGAAGGACGCGTCGATGAACGCGAGTCGTGTTTTGGGTTGACGGCAGTGGTTAGGCCACGCGAAGTGCTTTATGCACTTCATGTCGCTTAGCTTAAGATGCGCTCGTACTAGTCGAGCCCGTCAAGTAACCCGACTGGCCATTGTATGTTCACCATGTATGAGTCATAACTGTTTGAACCTAGGGTACTGAACTTATCATTGGAAACCCTGTTAACCATGGTACCTTGATCCATAAAGACTCATGAGCCGGGCATGGTGGTATGTGACACTGTGGTTGAGCTGTCGGCCTACGCTGGGGCCACAAACCTCCCTGTAGTGACCAGTGAGCACCCTACTCTGAGCAGATTATGGTGGTATGGGACACTATATTCTTGCTGTCGGCCTACATTGATAAGATGATGGGGGGGTGGAGCAACGAGTGCGAGCAACAGCCCTGACAGCCCTTTGTAGTGACCTTGAGTTTATCCTGACACCGCATGGGGGCGACGAGTCCTGATGTAGTCTTAAGGATATAATTAGGCCTGTATTAATAAGGTGATGGGGGAGCGGTGCAACGAGTGCGAGCAATAGCCCTGGCGGCCCTTGCAGCGACCTACAAATATAACATCGTATGAGATTACTAGGAATGACGACCCTAGACAGGATCTGTTTTGGGATTGATATAAGCAAGGTACCCTAGTTTTTCAATCCTGCTGTATGAAAAAGACTAATAACAACCCGATAATTATTATCCATATCGCATTGCATGTGCCTGCAAGATGTGGAGCACTGCGGGAAGAAAGCATGCCGCGGACGCAGATGGTGCCGCATGAGGGAGTATGTCGGTGAGGGCATCCATCATGTCATTTCATGCATGCATTAACAACAGTATCTAGGAATGTTTGATTGATTGCTCTACTATTATCGCGTGATTGATTTGATAATATGCTAATCTTTGCTCTATGATTCCACTGAGTTAATTACTCACTCCCACGTTACGGGACGGTGTTCCGGACACCACCAGACCCTTTTGCAATTACAGATGATGGCGCGGCCTGCGAGGTGGAGCCGGGCTTGATGATGATGCGGAGGATCCCTCCTTTATGCGTGTTCTGATCGACGGGATTATAGGGAGGTTGATTAGATGCCATGACACTTGTCATTTTATATTTTTGGAGCACTCGTGTATATTCTTTTCTTTCCATTCTTGGAGTATACATGTATTTAATTAACCTGGTAACATGTTCACACTCTGGAGACTTACAATCAATTATATATTTTATGTATTTATCATAGTCTTCCGCTTGTTAATTTAACTCTCTCTGGAGTATGATATGCTGTTTTGGCTTAGTCTCAATCTTGTTTAATGCCATTTTACTGACAACATGCATTTATCATTATCTATGTTGCATAAGTGACGTTCTGGAACTCGGGAGTTGGGTTTCTACCCGACCCCCTATTTTCGGGATGTTACAAGCAGCCATGTTCAATCGTTCATCCTTGAATGATTGAGCATCCTTATGTTTTCAGTATGATTTGAAGAAAACAAAAAACAAAATGCAGGTTTTTTCAATCATGGTCACAATCTCTCTCTCTCTCTCTCTCTCTCTCTCTCTCTCTCTGGATAATTGGTGTAAAACTTCTGCCAATATACAGGTAGGATCATACTCATGTTTTTGCAGTTGCATATGTTGCTTACAGGTAGGATCATACTCATGTTTTTACAGTTGCATATGCTGCTTACAGGTAGGATCATACTCATGTTTTGCAATAAAACATGTTGTTTCTTCACAGATATGATTCATTGGAAACAGGGCAATGATTAATGAGGGAAAAAGAAAATCCATTCTGGTTAGTGGTGAAAGTGATGCCGGTAAAACTAATACCACAAAAATGCTTATGCAATATCTTGCCTATATATGTCTCTCTCTTTTATTAGTATTGTACAGTTATTACATAGAATGGTTTGATGGATGTTTTGATTGGTAGTTTGAACAATAGATGGCTAGGTGCATTGTATTTTTGTTTTCCTAATATGCCATTCTATGCAAGTATACCAAGTCAAATCATTTTTCTCAATTTCTATGTAAGTTTTTAGCTCATAAAACACATCTTTGAAGGGGTATATTGTATTTTTGTTATATAAGCTACTGTTCTTGATCAACTGAGTTATAAGTGGAGTGCCAGTGTGCTCCCACCTTTCTTGAAAAAAAAGAAGGGATATATTGTATTTTTGTTATATAAGCTACTGTGGTTTTTCTTATTATGCAGCTTGTTTAGTATGGATGGAGATTTTGCACCTATGATTGAACACCAGTTTGCATGTAACAGAGGTAAGAAATACCATTATTATAATTTTTTTTTTTTTTTTTTTTAAAGGAAGTGGCTACGGCTACAACAGTTCATTGTTCATGTAAAAAAGAAATTAATGTAGACTTACATGAGCCCAGAAGTACCTCTACATATGCCGCACTGCTGGCTAACTTGGCACTTACAATGGACGTATAAGTTGTGCATCGGGTGAGGCCAATGCATGGATGAACTAGGCTTTCAAGCCAAGTTATCAAGTTTTTGAATTATGCTTTGCTCAAGATAGGCCCAAGAAACATATTTGTATTTAGCCTAAGCCATCTTTAAAGACAACCTCCATACTAGAAGGGCCTCATTGCCTATTGAATTTGGCCTCCATATTGTCAATGTCTTTCATATAGTGGCAATTGTTAGCCAAACACCATGCTCTTTTCAAAATTCTTAAATATGGAAATTTGTGCAATTGTTATGGAAATTTATGTAGCAAATTTTAATTAATTTTGGTAATGGTCCTCTTCAATTTTGCCTAATGGTGGGCATTCCCTTCGATTTGACACCTGTTCTTGGTTTTTGTGTGGAACTACAGCTTATTTTTGGACTCGTACCAAGTAATCATGAGAATTCCCATTTTGAATCTCGATGCTAAAGATGCTAGGTTTGAAAGGTATAAGGTTTATGTTTTCCATGATTTTCCTTAGTTTCTGTTTTCCCCCAAATTTCTATAGATTTTGGTCTCGATCGTTTTGCATGTTCCAGACTGTTAATCTGATGTGGCCATGAATGAGGTTTTTTCATGCATGTCCCTAATAAGATTGTTTTCCCCCAAATATCCGTTGTTATTATTATTATTATTTTAAAGGAGTAAAGGTGATTTAGAGACCTTACTAATCCAATCCTCAATTACAAAGATACTAAGTTGTATGATAATAAGCATATGCCACATTGGAATTTAGATATATTTAGTCCTCTACCAGCTGTGGAAATTTTGTCGACTCCTTCATTTGGTTCCTTGTTTTAGTTTATCATTTTTGATTTATCAGGAGAATTAATGGATTTCATGCGAGGAATATTGAGATTGTGGTCAATGTTTTGTGCCTAGTTGATTTATCAAGAGAATTAATGGATTTCCTTATTTTAGTATAAATCAGTTATGATTTTCTAGAAAGTTGAATGCTGCATACAGGTCATGCTGGTGCTTCTCCCATCTTGCTGATTGATCTTGCAATAGTCTTTCTAATCAGGACATGCTCTTCTATTTGTCAACTTCTCCCATCTAGAGATGCTTTTGTTTATTTCAACTGACTCATATCAATTTGATCTGTGATACATGGAACTTCTTCATTGGAGCCACATAGCATATACTTTGCGATGTTGTACCAGATACCTGGATACATGCACAATGGCACCCTGTGAAATTGGTTTTTGATGAAGTGCTTTCACAAAGCCAAAGTAATATATTGTTCCTTAGAAGTAGTACTTGAAACAAACAGAACATTATTTCAGGGGGTTCACCTGTCTACTGTTTATTTTACACATTACAACGCAATTTCATTACTGGTTGATCTGTTTTCAGTTTTAACTGCTTTGTTTAGATGAATATGTTAACAATGACTGCAATTGTCATATGTAGATTTGGTAGCTCGTAGAACTTTTATTTCAAAAAAAAATTCTTATGTTTGTAAAGAGTTTTCACTTAGGCAACATCACCTAGACCTGAGTCCAAACTGCCACAGTCATATATGCTAGCTTGAAACTTCCTTGTCTGCATTTCTATCATTAACTTGCATCAAAGTAAGATACATGAATCTCTCATGGGGCATGTATGGGATTTGCTTTGTTTACAACAAAATCCATGTGTGTTACTGTCAGGGGAGTATTCGGCAGATGATGCCTGGGAACTTGTAGAGCTGCAAGAACAAATCACTAAAGGCTATATAAATGTCTGGGCTCTTCATAAGAAAGTAAGCTCTCAACTTTGTAAAATATTTGTATGTTCATCTTTATTTTTAAGTTGATTGATCTTTCAATTGATTGTGTAGAGCATAGATGTGCTGCGACATTTGTTTGTTTGTTAGCATGTTGGCTTTCTATTTTACTTTTTTGTTTTGCTTGTAATGGAATTCAAGTTACAACATTTGTTGCCTTGATAGTTTTTGACTTTGTAATGAAGGGATCAAAGGATTGATTGTTTTCTATGCATCAATTTGTTGAATGCTACTTATTGACTTTTTTTTATCTTTTTCCTTGTGTGCAGGATTTTAATCAATTGTGCCTAAATTTAGGCCTACAAGCACTTCAGCCTTTTGACACCACTCGTGCTCGGAGTAGACCATATAGAGGATTTGTTTTTTTTTAAAATTAATTTATTTAAATTCAAGACCATTTTCAATTTATTGTAATGAATATTTTATATATATATATATATATATATTATTGTGTAGTAATATAAAATTTTTTTAATAATCAGTTGTATTTGTATTGCATCATTTTTGTGTTTCAAATATTAAAAAAATATAGGTCTTGATTGAATTATATATAATAATAAAAATTACTGGCAGGGCTTCTTAAATCTAGTATGGTCCATATAAGGGCTTTTATCGCCGCTTGTGTAGAAATCTTACGGCGCTTTCTTGGGAGAAAAAGTGTTCACAAACCACTTTTTAGCGGCGCTCGGAGACAGTTTTATCGGTGCTTATTCGTGTCGGGAAAAATGTCCCTTATCGGCGCTCCGACCAGTGCTGCAAAAACGTACCTAGCACTGACATAACTTTTAGCGACATACCCCTTTATCGGCGCTTGTCTATCGCCGATAGAGGAGTTGCGGCGCTTTTAGGGGATTTAGCGGTGCTTTTGAGCGCCGGTAGAAATGCCATTTGTTGTAGTGTGGGGTGCAGGACGCACTCCGCTTACATGTGCTACTAGGCATATTCATGTGACTTCACGTGGATGAGTCCCAGTCCATCAGGTGCGCGACCCCATGTTAGCCAATTGATGCCAAACGTTGTACTGATCAAAAGCTTAGGGGAGGCTTACCATAGGAACCAGTGTAAAATCAGCTAAAAACCTTTATATTCACATGGTATGGTCCACTTTCATAACACGGCGTGATTTCTGGGAAATACCTTCTTGGTGAGAAGAGATATGTGAACGGATTAAATGGCATATATTAACTACAGTGGGCTCCGTACACGGCTAATCTTAGGCGTCCCATCCCAACTCTCCCTTATGGTGTGACCTACCTTAGGTTTGGACCGGTTCAATTTTTTTTTGGTATCCACAGATAAAATCAGGCAGCGCACCTGATGGATGGTGTGGATCTCATCCACCTTCTCACCTATGACGTGCTGGGTTAGTAATAGGCACACCCCCCGTAACTGTGCTCAGCCACGCTAGCATCGTTCATTATCCACATATGTAGTTTTTTACCCTGCCGTACTAATGAGCCCAAGTTAATGTTATCATGCATACCATGAGCATGCAAGGCTCATGCATATGAGCCCACCATGAGGCTATCACGGAGGAAATTAAATAGCATTCAAAATTTACTTGCACTTATTAGCCATAGTTCTAAAACCCGATGACTCGACCCAAAACTTGGCCGAGTTACTCAACTCGATGAGCTCGCTGCTGAGCATGGCTCAATCAAGTTCTCATAAACTTGGTCGACTAGATGCCACTCGACATGATCCATCCAAGTCACTCGTCAGGTCAACCAAACTCAAACACAACCTCGACATCGAGTCAAAGCGAGTTTTCTGGTTTTTGAACTGGTTTCTTAACTTGAGCAAAGTTTCACCTTTGTACTAAACAAGTAACAAATGTCTACTAACGTAGGCAAAGCCACTCTTACAACAAGAAGGAGACAGTAGAGCTGCTCGATCCACAGCTCAGGCATAGGTCTTACAGCTCGAGGCAGTTTAGTCGCATGGTTCGAGCCGCAGCTGCATGTGTGAACAGTGAAGAGTCTCAAAGGCCAAGCATCAATCAGGTCGTCGCATTACTGCGAGGAGATGAGCATCAAATAACAGACAAGTCGAGTTTCGGTAAGAACAGTTGCATTGGTTTTTATAATCAGCAGACGAAGTCTGATTTGAATGGCCATTTAGCTTTGGCTTGTTAGGTGTCTCTGACCTGGATGAAGACGACTTTATTGTCGTTGAGGCATGTTAGTAAGGTTTTCTATTTTCTATTTTTTTCTTTCTTTTATGTAAATTCTATGAAATTGTTTAGAGAGAGAGAGAGAGAGAGAGAGAGAGAGAGAGAGAGAGAGAGAGAGAGAGAGAGAGAGAGAGAGAGAGGATTGTACAGGAACGTAGCTTGAAAAACAGATTGTTGTATCTGCGCGGCGTGGATGCGTGGAGTGATTCAATGGGTGATTTTGAAAAAAAGGTTTATGCTTGTTACATAACTATCTCCATTTATGTAGAAGGATAGTAGCGTGAGACTGCGTGTTCCTTTGGCCCATGCCCCACATGTTCACAAGTTTTGGATTTCAGATTATTTACCAACTAGGATTCTACTCGTAATCCTATATCCTGAAGAACTCATAATCAAATGTTATTAGAAAACGAAGAGACCAATTAAGTCAGTCTTCTTGATGATTTTAGGAGACCTAAAGTGTATACATACAAGCTTTCCAATGGCTAGATGGTGGTCCGAGTGTCCATAGTTGGGGATCATGGCACTCTCCCCTGGGTGCATTATGTTGGAAAATGTGTTGGAAGTTAGCAGTTAAAATTTGAAAAACAGAAAATAAATTAATAAAAATTAAGTAAAGAAAAGTCGACTTATCGTTTTGAGTCAAGGAGTGACAGAGTCACTTGCCTTGAGACCAAATCTGAAATTGTGCTAAACAGTTTACCACGGTGCATGTTGAAGCTTGTCGGAGCTATAGAATTATGGCTAACTCAAGATGGGGGGTGATTAGGATCAATTTAAAATTATATAAATAAAATCACAAATGCCTACTTAAACAGTTGGGGGGGGGGGGGGGAAATCACAAATGCCTACTTAAACAATATACCAATTTAACAAGGCAATTAACACAAGGCTTCTAGGACAAATGAGTCAAATCATATGGGCTACAATAGATGCAACATTATAAACAACTATTTTATAAAAGACATTGATATTGTGTGTGGGGTGTGCTAACTATTCAACGCCTACCATTCATCTAATTATGCATACTAGTTTCTCTACTCCACTCCCAAATACAAACATATATAGTAGTTTGGTTTTCCTACTCTACTCTCGGCGGATGCACTCTTCTCGA
This sequence comes from Magnolia kwangsiensis, assembly GCA_037074715.1. Taxonomy (NCBI): domain Eukaryota; kingdom Viridiplantae; phylum Streptophyta; class Magnoliopsida; order Magnoliales; family Magnoliaceae; genus Magnolia; species Magnolia kwangsiensis. The sequence goes on along the minus strand of CM073586.1, from coordinate 45,335,871 downwards.
GTGTATCAATATTCACTGATGGAAGTTTTAAATTAGGTTCACCTCTAATATATACAAGCATACACTCTTGTTGGAGGCCTACACCAAGACCTACCAATGTATTCACCCGTGTTGGTGGCTCTCACAAGAGATTTAGTTAGTTTTCTATCGGCTAACTAATAATAACTAGAGGTCCTAATAAAAGGTCCTACGTATACTCCTATCATTTGCTTCCCATGAAAACTAACATGCCACACCTATATTTAGTAAATTCGGCCCTAGACAAGAGCCTAGGTTATAGAAAGAACCTATTAAGTTTGGGTCACAAACTCTTACACTCAATCCTATATAAGAAAGGAGTGTAAGTGAACTTTTATAAATAACAACATACTTGTTGGATTGAGACCATTTTAATTCTTCATCTTGATATGCTTCTTCAATGCTCTCCCGTGCATGAATTAGCTTCTCAATTACTCCCTCGATTGTTGATGCCAATGCTTTAATTCCTGCGAACGTTTACCTTGCATTAGATGTGCCAATGAGGTGACCAAGGAAAAGGAGGTGGTGGAATCTCCTATAAGTAAAGGTGTGAGTAGGCGCCTAATAGGAATTCACCTAAGTGGGTCTTCCCAAAGGATTTAGATAAGGATATATTTTCTAAAACTTAGTGTCTAATTTCTAGAAAATGTGAGAGTTCATCTATATCTTCGTAATGGAGTATGAAATGCACATTAAAATGAATAATCATAAGAAGATTGACATGTGAAATTACATGTGGTGGGGCTACACGCTATGCGCAGAAACTTGGTGGAGCTAAGGAATGAAGGCCCTACAGGGGTGAGGTGGTTAGGACTAAATAAAAATTATGTCTTTTAAAATATAATTGCCTAACTTAAATTAATATTCAAATTAAACTAAGGCAATTAACTCCAAGGCTTCCAAGCCATTACAGGGTCCAATCACATAAACTACAATTGATATGTTTGTTGTGCAAAAAACTAAACTGGTTTACTGCTCAGAGAGCATAACTAACCATAGGAGGACGCTAGGGTGAATTTCTCAAAATGAAATGACAAGGCATGAAGTTCAGAGACTACTAGTAATTCTCTTGATGGAGAGATCCGTCTAAGGACTGAACCAAACCCGAGCAAAGCTCATCTAAGGCAGAGCTCGGCTACAAGAGCCATTCTCCTGAGATGAGTAGGTCGACCACTAAGGTGGGGCAGGGATCTCAGAGAATATCCCATCCTGAATTAATTAGATAAGACCGTATAATATTCAGAAATATCTAGAGATCACCCTGACTAAGTTGGGTTCAATAATAAATCCAGTGGGAGATCCATATTCGTATAAGATTTCCTTGTACATCTTAAGAATCCCACAAGATACGCAACCTCAACATTATTCAATAGACCCTATAAGTACCCCTGCTACAGTTGAAGGAAGGTAAGTAACAAAAACGTAGCTCAAGTCTTCTTTCAACATCAAATCTACTTGCCTGACTTAGGCATCAGAGGGTCTAGAGCCATGATCGGCACCTCCGTTGTCCTCTAAATATAGTCTATGCAGGTAATTCGACAAGCTCGATTCCATAGCTGACTACAGCTCTCCATCCAGATTCCAGTGATAATAGATTGGCGCCATATATGAGAATGATAGTAAAGCCAAAAGTTCCCATCAACTCTAACACAAATCGTTATTTTCTCATTCTCTCCTTCAATGGCCAAGAAGAAGGGAAAAACATACGCTACGATCGTGTTTGCTCATGGGGAGCATTTTGAGGACGCTCAGGCCTCATAGTTGGCACCCGGTCCCAGTTACCATTGTAAGTAATGGCGTAAAGATCCTGGAATTAGGGTAGCCAGCTCTTCTCCCTCGAGAATTAGGTAGGAGCCCTGACCAGCATTGTCAACTGTATTATGAGGCAATTAGAAAGGTAGCATGCATTATCCATCGTTCACAAGAAGAGTTGAAGACAACAACTAATGTCACGCCCCAAACTTGAAAAATGGGCTCACAAAATTTTCGATCACCGAATTCGGTGCCAACAGTCTCCGTAGTACCCCATTCTCAGCTTCCAGCGCCCATACACCACGTTTCGATCCTAGGATCCTACAAGGAAGATTTTTAGTGTATTTTTTTTTTTGTAATCGAATATAACCACAAGCATAACCAAATCACAAACAACAACATCAATACCACATATCCACTAATATAAACATTCGAGTACAATGCTGAGAGGAAAATACATAAATAACAAAATCTCCAAAGTGTTATGCCACAAACTCCTACCTCAATGCTGTTGTGACCTAGCGTCACTTGCACGCAACGATCGTGCATAAGCTTATAGAAAGCTTAGAGGGTAGTGTAAGTGTGTGCATAAGATAAGTGCCAATCACATAAATATCAGAGTAAGCAAAAATACTGGCAAATCCATAAGTCATACAATATTAGAGTATGCAATGTATATCGGCTATACAAATGCGAAGTCATAGATAGCCAAATATTAGATGCCGAGGATGCATTATAATATATAATTTCTGACGAATTATGATTACCATCAGCCTCATCTAGGCCATATAAATGCAGAAACATAGCAACCCAAATGTCATATGCCACAGATGTAATTCAATATGCAGATCCTGGTGAGTCTATAATACCATCAACCTTATTCAAGATATGCAATACAAAAGCATAGTAAACCAAATGTTATGTATTGAGGATGCAATGTAATATGCGGTGCGAATGAAATGACCAAGCTAGAGTGCGAAGTCGGGATGATAGTACATAGTATCGCAAGCTGTGGGGTCCATCATAAGGGACTTCTATCCAAACTGACCCATATTTGATTTGGATAGTTGGACATAATGTAGTAAACTCCTGATCTCAGGTTGGTCACGGGCCCCAATCAAAATCCTAGCCACTGCAAAGGTACACATAACAAATTAGTTGTGCACCACCAGCCCTAGCGGATAGTGAATGTGTAAGTGCTATGATTTCATATCCCTTTAGTTGTCAAATTTTGTGGTGCCAAAACCTATATCTATGTCTTGTATATCTTGTGTTTTATATTTAAATACTAGCCATTGCAATTAAGACATATCAAGACATCGCATTTCAAGACAAGATCTTAAATAAAGAAAGTTTTCAAGTCTTGGATGAAGAAATCAAGAATAAAAGTTTTCAGGGTTGCATGTTCAAGATTTGATCAAGTTCAAGTTTACTAGAAGACTTTGTCAAGTCAAGATCAAGCTCATGAAGGCCTACTACAAGTTTTGAATATTCACAAGCTTCTCTTAAGGGTCATCTGAGTGTACAGACTTTCAATCTCCATCTCACTTTTAAGATTTGTTTGACCTTAGATTGACCTTAGGATGAGCTTTACTGTAGGTCATTCCGGATACATAACTCATATATTTTTATATGCTTGTTTGGAGTGTTCTAAGACCAGTCCTAGGGACTTTAAGATCAGTCCTAGCTTTGCTATGACCAGTCTTAGATTTTTCAGGACCAGTCCTAGGTAGTTGAAGATTTTTGAATCTTTCTAGCTGTCCTACGACCAGTCCTGGACATTATACGATCAGTCCTGTAAGTTTTACGACTCATCCTTCGACCGGTCATAGCCCTACGACTCAAACTCCAGCAACCACCAGGTGTCTCACGACCAGTCGTAGGTGGCCCACGACCGGTCGTAGACCACCCAGGACCGGTTGTGGAACAGAAAATCAAATCCCGCGGAAATCTTTCAAAAATCTTTGGAGCTACGACCAGTCTTAGAATCCTAAGACCAGTCGTAGACGAAATTTTTCAGTCTATAAATTGAGCACGAACTTCAGAGTTTTAGTACTTCAAATCAATTCTATTCAAGCATTCTTTAGGCTATTCTCTGAGATAAGTTTGTGTTTATTTTAAGCTACATTGTGCTTATTTAATATTCTTTTTTCTAGCTTATTCTTATTTGATTTTGATCTACATTCCAATCTTATTAGAAAAGAGGAATTTCTGATATTCCTTCTTCTTTGATTCAAAATCAAATAGATCTAGCCCGTTTGATCTAAAATCAATTAGACTTAGAACCATTCTTAAAGTGAGTATTAGACTTTGAACGTCGAATCAAACTTCTACTCCGATTGGTTCTACCAGGCTTCTTCAAAAGGTGATTCAGGTATTTTACATGTTTTGTAATTTACTTTCTCTGGTTTTTGTTTGAGATTCGTCAGAAAAATCTTATTGTATTGGTTATCTGAGGAGAGCCAGAAAACTCAGATCGTGGGGTTTTTGGATTGTGTAAGCGCGAGATCAAAGACATAATTGTGAAGGTTTTAGGTGAACCTGTGAAACCTATTTTGATAGTGCATGCTAATATCCCCTGCATGAGGATATTAGGAGTGGAGTAGCAATCTGTGTGGCTGTTGGATAACAGTTGGTGTACACACAGGCGAACCACTATATATCGTTGTGTTGTGGATGTACTTTATTCTTTCATTCCTTTATTCATTCAATTTTGTGGTTCGTGTTTGTGGATGAATGTTGTAATCACTTCAAGCAAGTGTGGATGAATGTTGTAATAACTTAGGATTTATTTTTCGCAAGTTATTTTGATTTTATTGCTTATTATTCCTCTTGGTTTGTGATACAAAGGACGTTCTAGAAATAAGGTTATCCTACCTTAAACCTCTGGTTTTTTGTGTAAGGTTGTCCTTAGAACTGATAAAGTATCAATCTCTTTATTTTAGGCTATTGTGATTGTTTTATATTCAGCATTGTGCTTTAAATCTTTTATTATTCCGCTGTTCTTAGTTTTATTTGGCATTGCCCTATTCACCCCCCCTCTAGGGCATATAGCTAGGCCCTTTCAAGTTGTATCAGAGCTTAATAGCTCGTGCTTTTTGTTTATTTATTGGATTTATTTCCTGAGCTAACGATCTAAGCTATATTAAGATGTCAAATTTTGATAGTCTATCAGTCACTAGGCCACCACCCTTTAATGGCACAAACTATGCCTATTGGAAAGCCAGGATGAGGATCTTCCTTAAATCCTTGGATGAAAGTGTGTGGCTGGCTACAGTGAATGAATGGAACCCTCCTATCACTGAAGTAACTAATGGCGATTGTTCAAAATTTAAGAAAGTAACGGCTTATTTGCTTTGGATCACACTTCAGAAAAGTGAAAATAGTGCAAATGCAAAAGCACTAAATGCAATTACTTGTGCATTATCACCAAATGAATTCAAAAGAATCATCTCTTGTGAAAATGCAAAACAAGCATGAGATATATTAGAAATGACACACGAGGGTACATCTATTGTCAAGAAATCTAAAGTCCAACTCCTCACAACTAAATTTGAAGAAATTCATATGGAGGAGAATGAGATGTTTATGGACTTCTACACTAGATTGAATGGCATTGTGAACTCTATGTGGGGTCTTGGTGATAGAATCCCTGAAAGTAAAGTGTGCGCAAAAATACTACGTTCACTTCCTGAATGGTTCAATTCTAAAGTGACCGTGATTCAGGAAGTTCGTGATAAGGATACCATGAGGGTTGAGGAATTAGTTGGTTCACTTCAAACCTATGAGTTATCCTTTAAGGCTCCTAAAGGAAAATCAATTGCTCTCAAATCTTCTAAAAATGTTTCACAAGAGAGTACTTCGGATTCAGAAAATACCGAAGATGATATGCCACTTTTAGCAAAAAGGTTTTACAAAATTTTTAAAAACAAGAAAAAGGTTGATTTTTAAAAATTAAATGATAAGAGACGATCTAAACCTAGAACTCGTAAATCCTTGAAAGATAGTCAATGTAACAACTGTCAAGAGTATGGGCACTTATCTAACAAATGTCCTAAAAAGGACAAATCAAAAAGGAAAAACATGATGGCTACTTGGGATGAATCATCTGATTCTGAATCCTCTTCTAAATCAGAAGATTCTGAAACCGAGTCGGGCGATGGTGTTAAAAGTCCTCATGACTCTAGCCAAGATCACCTATTCAGATCATGATGATATATCTAGTAAAGAAAATCTGAATAGTGATTGCGATAATGAAGATGATCTTCAAGATGCTTATAATGCCCTTTATAAAGAGAGTTGTAAAATTGCGGTCAAGCTTAAATTACAAAAAGAAAAATTTTCTAAGCTTAAGGAAGATTATGAGTCTCTTGTCTTAGAAAAGTCCCATATTTCTGATTCTTTTGAAAAAACCAAAAATGATTTAGATTTCAAAACCTCCCAAATTGAAGATTTGAAATCCGAAAAAGAGAAACTCAAAAAAGAGGTAGCTTCTCTTCTGAGTTTGAAAGACACATGGAGATATGCCGAAGGTGATTCGAAATTGAAAAAATTATTGTCCGGATCAAGAAAATGTGGCGATCGATCCGGGTTGGGCTATGATAAGAATACATCTCCTAAACAAAAGAACACTGCTCCTAAATTTGTAAAAGGAGAGTCTTCAAACTCAAAAGAAAAGAATACTTTTCAAGGTTTTTTCAAAAATTCGAAAACTTTTCAAAAACCTAAAAGTAGCCATATCAACTTTAATTTTCAAAACTGAAATCAATTAGCAGAAAAAATTATTGATCTTCTCAAGGAGCTATTAAAGTCAAACTCTATAGGTCATTCCTTCAACAATAGAAAGAAAAATACCATCTATACTCCTAAATCCAAAACAGTTATGAAATGGGTTCCTAAAGTTCCCAGCTTGGTTGCCCACACTGCTTTCAAAGCAACAAGCCATTCAAAGTGGTACCTAGATAGTGGTTGCTCCAGGCATATGACAGGTGACAAAGCTTTATTCACCGATCTTAAAGATATGACTGACGGGTCAGTCACATTTGGTGATGGAAGCAATTGCAAGATTATTGGCCAAGGTACGGTTCAACTTTATAACCTTCCCTTATTTAAGAATGTCTTATATGTTGAGGGTTTAAAACACAACCTATTAAGCATTTTTTAGATATGTGATAACAACCATAGTGTAAAGTTTTCTAATCAAGGTTGTGAGATAATTAATAAAAGGGGTTCTGTTATATTAACTGGTCACAGAACTTCTGAAAACTGCTACATCGTTAGTGATGCTAGCTCATCTACTCAATCATGTTACATGGTCCATACCGATGAGACTGAATTATGGCATAAACGCCTTGGACATGTACCCTATCGGAACTTATTTAGATTGAGCAAAAGAGAACTAATTAGAGGTCTACCCAAATTGCAAAAAGTAGACAAAATATGTGGTGAATGCCAATTGGGCAAACAGATTAGGAGTTCTCACAAGAAAGTGAACTCCAATACCACATCTATACCACTCGAGCTTCTCCATATGGATCTTATTGGACCAACCAGATCAGAGAGTCGAGGAGACAAGAAATACATCTTGGTTATCGTAGATGACTATACTAGATTCACTTGGGTATCATTCTTAAAAGACAAAACTGAAACCCTAGATGAAGTGAAAAAGGTCATCAAATGAATTCGAAATGAGAAAGGTTCTCTTGTTAGTAAGATCCGTAGTGATCATGGATCTGAATTCGAAAACAGTAGTTTTGAGAAATTCTGTAGCGATCAGGGAATATCACATGAATTCTCAGCGCCCAAAACACCGTAACAAAATGGTATAGTTGAAATGAAAAGCAAAGTACTTCAGGATATGGCTAATGTTATGCTGAATAGCATGAAGCTCTCTAAAAATCCTTGGGCTGAAGCAGTTAATACCACATGCTATATTATTAATCGAGTTTATACCAATAAATCTGATAATAAGACTGCTTATGAATTATGGTTTGAAAAGAAACCTACTGTCAAATACTTTCAAGTTTTTGGCAGCAAGTGTTATATTTTACGGGATCGTAAAAATTTAGATAAGTTTGATATGAAGAGTGACGAAGAAATTTTTCTTGGTTATTCTTTGAACAGTCGAGCTTATAGGGTTCTAAATATGAGAACTGGTGTGATTCAAGAGTCCATCAATGTGGTCATTAATGATCATTTGAATACATCAGCCCCAAGTTCAGATGATGATGAAACTCTTATTATTGACAATCTACATATCTCATCAAGTCAAAAAGAATCTGAATCAAGGATTGTTAAAGATCATCCAACCAATCAAATACTTAGAAATCCTCTCACTGGAGTTCGTACTCACAAACAACTTGAGAACATATGTAATTATGTCTGTTTTACATCCCAAATAGAACCGGTCAACGTAAAAGAAGCACTTTCTAACGAAAATTGGATAGTCGCTATGCAGGATGAACTTAATCAATTTGTTCGTAATGATGTCTGGTATCTTGTTCCTAGACCTAAAGATAAAAACATTATTGGAACAAAGTGGATCTTTAAAAATAAGTCTAATGAACTCAGAAATATTATACGAAACAAGGTTAGACTGGTTGTACAAGGGTACACTCAGATTGAAGGCATCGATTACGATGAAACCTTTACTCCAATCGCTCGCCTTAAATCAATCAAACTTTTTATTTTCATCGCATGTTTTAAAAAATTTTAAATCTACCAGATGAATGTAAAGAGTGCTTTCTTAAATGGCGATTTACATGAAGAAGTGTATGTTGAACAACCTTAAGGGTTTGAAGACCCTAAGTTATCTGACCATGTATTTCGTCTCAAAAAGGCTCTCTATGGTCTAAAACAAGCACCCAGGGCATGGTATGAAAAATTGACTAAATTCTTACTTAGTCATAGCTTTCAAGTAGGTAGTGTCGATAAGACGCTTTTTGTTAAAAAGAATAACAATGATATTTTGATGGTTCAAATATATGTTGATGATATTATTTATGGATCTACTTGTTCTAACATGTCTACTGAGTTTACAGAGTTAATGAAATCAAGGTTCGAAATGAGCATGGTTGGCGAACTTAACTATTTCCTAGGGTTGTAAGTAAAACAACAACCTAATGAAATTTTCATTTCTCAGACCAAATATACTTCAAACTTGGTTAAAAGGTTTGGATTTGAGAATGGTAAGAACTTTGATACTCCTATGAGTACAACATTAAGACTCTCAAAAGACTCTTCAGGTAAAGATATAGATCCTAAATTATATCATAGCATGATTGGTAGTTTGTTATATCTTACTGCTAGTAGACCTGATATCGCATTTAGTGTTGGTATTTGTGTGAGATATCAGTCTAATCCTAAGGAATCACATCTTATTATTATTAAACGGATTATTAGATATGTCGCAAGTTCTATAAATTTGGGACTTTGGTATCTTTTTGATACTAATGTTCAATTAGCCGGGTATTCAGATGCTGATTGGGCCGGAAATATTGATGATAGAAAATCAACCAGTGGTGGTTATTTTTACATTGGAAATTGCTTAGTTTCTTGGTTCAGCAAGAAGCAAAGCTCAATATCGCTCTCTACTGCTGAGGCTGAATATATTGCAGCTAGATATGCATGTACTCAACTAGTTTGGATGAAACGCATGCTTAGCGATTATGGAATTAATCAAGATTTAATGATCTTACATTGTAATAATTCCAGTGCTATAAACATTTTTAAAAACCCAATCCAGCATTCACGTACTAAGAATATTGACATTAGGTATCATTACATTTGTGAGTTGGTTGAAGAAAAAGTTATTTCATTAGAATATATACCAACCGAAACTCAACTTGCTGATATATTTACTAAACTGCTCAACAAAAGTAGGTTTAATAAATTGAAATTTAATCTTGGTATGTGCATTTTACATTGAATATTCTTGCTTGCTTGTATCATAGTGTATTATATTTCATATTATAATTGTTTAAATTTAAAATTTTTTTCATTAAAAATGCATTTTGGGTCGATGCTCGACCGGTCGTGGGTGTACACGACCAGTCGTGGTTCGACCGGTCGTGAACCACACTCGACCGGTCGTGGATCTCGTGAATATCATATAATTTGGGAAAAATCTCCCTCTTCTTCATTTCCATACCGACCTACGACTAGTCGTGGCTCGACCAGTCATAAGATTTCCTATTTTTCTTCAAAGTAAGTCCTATTTCATCATTTTTTTTGAAGATTCATGATCTTTATGCTTTGATTTGTTCATAGTACAGCTTGATTTCATCTCTTGTTGAGTTTTTCAAGGGTTTCCTCTCTATTTGCTGATCTAGAGAAAACCCATCTTTCATTTGTGCATCTTGCTTGTTCTTTGTATATCTTTTTGAATATGGATGGTAGAGGAAAAAAGAAAACATCCCGTGGTCCATCTTTATCCAGATCTGGACCAATAACTAAACGGCACCTTCGGTCACCCGAAGATGATACTCAAGATGTACGGGATTTGCGTGCCCGTAACATTATCGTTGAGTATACCGCTGATCTAAATCACATTGCTCCATATGGTGTCATTCCCCTTCTTGATTCTGTAGGCTGGACTAATATTTTGCTTTGGGGTGGGTCTGCATATGTAACACCCCGGATTTTGGCTAACCTGGGATTTGACGTCCTTAGGCAGTGGGTCAATTAAAACACCTGAAAAATCGCTTAGAACCCAATTCCATAGCCAAAAAAAAACACATAGGATTAATTTCCATGGAAATTAAACGTAAGTTAGCTAGCGCAACGCTAGAGTAGCTGGGAAATAGTCCCTGATCACTTTAAATACGTTCTATAAGATCCAAATCGAGTAGAACCAATGACTCTAGAATACTCTATAACCTCGGATCAAACTCTAAGCGGGTTTGTCCTCTGGACCACATTGAATTTTTATATTGGATTTAGACCGCACGTCGAAGGTCCGATACCTCCTATCTTAGACCGTTAGAACCGCCCCGCTGGACTTGACAATCATTTCGAAAATCAAGTCAAACCGATAATCACAGAGTATTTCGTTGAACCCGGACTGAAGCGACCGCGAATAGGGACGAATTGGGAATTTCAAATTTAGATCTGGCACACGACTTGACGCGTCAGTATTAAGCGTTCTGACCATCAGAATTCATCCAGATTACACCCTCGGATCAGGAAAAATATCTATTTATTATCATGGAACTTTCAGCCCTGATCTATGTGCGGTGACCGCTGAATTGAAACTGGTCCGCTACGTGCGATCTGCGAACCTTGCCAGACTGAAAACTTAATACGAGGTACATCTGGTACCCATGAGTTTAAGTCTGATCGCAATCGACCAGGGGACCACCAGAAAGCAGTTTTTGGACCGAAACAGCCCCGAAATGGATAGGCATTAAGTAAACTTCGTCCCGGAGCCTATTTTCGGCGTTTTCAAGCTTATAAAAGGGGTTGAAACCCTCATTTCTCCTTCACATCCGAATTTCACTAAACCCTAGAAAAGAGAGAGAGAGTTTGAGAGAAAGGGAAGAGGAGATTTTTCCCGCTTCCGAGCCATCAACGGTTGCTGCATCAGCACTTCCTTCCAATCACCTGGCTGGCGATTTCTCCACCTTTTCAGGTATAGAATAATCCCAAAAACTTGCTGATTTAGGGTTTACGTCGATGCACAACATGTTAGCTAACGTAATCCATAAATCAGGTTCTCTTACAGCCGTAGACGAAGCGTACACGCTCCGTTCAAAATCCCGCGACCGTAAGAGACTAGGTGAGGATTTTAGACGCTTTGATTGACGGTTTACAACGCTTTCAATGTCGTTTAATAGTAGATTATTGACGGCATCGCCGTTTGACATGTACAACATGCTCTCCGTTTCCTGTTTCGCAAATTAACGAAGAATATGAGATTTAGGGCATTTTAGTCATATGTAGGAAGAACGGTCTACATGCATAATTTGCTGACGTGATTGACATGATTTGTCGCCGCATTAGAGAGTTAGGAATGCTTGCATAATCAGTTTGGCGAAGAGATTCGCCAAGTTGCGCACGTTGGGTCGACATACTATATGTGGACTTAAGTGTGTAGTGTATGTGTTTGTATAAATGCTTGTATTATTATGTATTGAATTAAATGATGTTATGTAGTAGATTGAGATTGATTTCATGATTAATATGCTGACCTGAATGATTTCCTACATGCTTACCTTATGCATGATTACACTACATGCATAGAAAGTACGCCTTGAAGATTTGCTTAAGTTGAATATACATGGGAAAGTATGCCTTGAAGATTTGCCTAAGTTGAATGTTATAACATGTGCTAACATGCTCACATGATGTGTTTTAATTCCAATACCCTGATATATAGCGTTAATGTAATTCAATAAATGTGTGGGACTTGACTTAGTCCAGGCAGTCGGTAACCGAACGAATTCGTGGCTGACTGGTCATAGCCACGAACGACGCGTCGATGAATGTGATTCGTGTTGAGAGTTGGCGGCAGTGGTTAGGCCACGCGAAGTGTTTTACGCACTTCATGTCGTTCAATTCGAGATGCGATCGCGCTAGTCGAGCCCGTCAAGTAACCCGACTGGCCGATGTTTGTTCACCTTGTATGTATCATAACTGCTTGAACCTAGGGTACTGAACTTACCATTGTAAACCCTATTAACCGTGGTACCTTGATCCACGAAGACTCATGAGCCGGGCATGGTGGTATGGGACACCGTGGTCGAGCTGTCGGCCTACGCTGGGGCCACAAACCTCCCCGTAGTGACCAGTGAGCACCTTGACTCGTGAGCAGATTATGGTGGTATGGGACACTATATTCTAGCTGTCGGCCTACACTGATCAGGCGACGAGCCCTTTGTAGTGACCGCGAGCGTATTCTGAGTTCACGGGAGGCGACGACCCTTCTGTGCAGTAGAGTACAGTAGGCCTGTATTGATAAGGTGATGGGGGAGCGGTGCAACGAGTGCGAGCAACAGCCCTGGCAGCCCTTGCAGTGACCTACGAAATGTACATCGTATGAGATTACTAGGAGTGACGACCCTAGACAGGATCCGTGTTGGGATTGATACAAGGGAAGTACCTTAGTTTCCCAATCCTGCTGTTTGAATGGACTAATAACAACTTGGTAATCATATCACCATAGCATTGCATGTGCCTGGAAGATGTGGAGCACTCTAGGAAGTGTGGCATGCCGCGGTCGTAAGATGTTGCCGCATGAGGGTGATCGTCGGTGAGGGCATACATCACGTCATATCATCTTGCATTAACAACAGTATTAGGATTGTCTGATTTACTGCTTTACTATTATCGCGTGATTGAATTGTGAACATGTTAATCCCTGCTCTCTTATCCCACTGAGTTGATCACTCACTCCCACGTTACGGGATGGTGTTTCCGGACACCCACCAGTCCCTTTTGTGATTGCAGATGATGGCGCGGCCTGTGAGGCGGAGCTGGACTTGATGATGAGAAGGAGGATTCCTCCTTTATGCGTGTTCTGATTGACGGGATTGCAGGGAGGTTGATTAGATACCTTGACATTTGTCATTTTGAAATTTTAGCGCCCTCATGTATATTCATTTTGTTTACTTTTGAAGTATACATGTATGTGTATAACCTGGTAATATATTTACACTCTGGAGACATACAACAGTTTATGTACGTTATACATACTATTACAGTCTTCCGCTTGCAAATTTCACTGTCTCTGGAGTATGATATGCTGTTCTGGCTTAATCTCACTCATGTTTAATACATTATCACAGACAACATTCAATCATACATATCCATGTTGCATAAATAACATTTTGGAACTCGGGAGTTGGGTTTTTGCTCGACCCCCCGATTTTCGGGATGTTACAGCATACCAGTCTATTGATCAATCAATGGTAGTATGCATTTCAGAATTTTCCCTTGATAATTTAACATTTTCAATTGATACAAGAGAAGGAAAATTTGAAGTAGAACGTCATTTGATATCAAGTATTATGGATACACCTGTTAATGATGAAGGAATACCGATTCATACTTTATACAACAAACCTTCAGAATCGAAAAAACGCATGTTAACCAGAGATTTATGCAAAATTGATGTGCATTGGACTCACAAAGGGAATGCGCTCTCTGCAAAGTATCTGTTACCCAAATACAGAATATTACATCGTTTCTTCATTTCCAATGTATATCCTCAGTCCGGTAATAAAATCGAGTTAACTTCTTTCATGGTTCGTGTGTTGCATTCTATTGCTTCTGGAACCAAGGTCTGTCTTCCTTCTTTGATTTGTCATTCCATTATACAATTTCGTTTCCATCCGAGTCATAGTGATATTCCATTCGATTATCTTATGAATGTTTTAGCCACTCACATGCTTGTCGATAAACCTGTTAATGAGGCACCAATTCTTCATCTCATTTTCAACAATGCCAATCTTAATAAGATGAAATTGGAACTGCTCCCTGGCCAATTTGATGAAGCTGGTGTTAGTGGTGTTGGTGGTGATGGTGGTGTTGCTGGAAATGAAGAGGAAGCTGGTGATCTTTCACAACAAGATGTTAATATGGATGACATATTTGATGATATAGAAACTGATTCACCTAATGATCCAGATTATGATCCTTCTGATTTTGATGCATGCCTTCGTGCATTGGAGGAAAAACTTGATAATATGAATATAGCCCATGATATGAGATTCAAGTACATGCGAAAATATCTTCGTCGCATAAATAAGGGCTTACACCAGATTGATCCAGCTATCCCTGGTCCCTCCTCTGGATCAGATTAAGTGAATTATCTTCTGAATAGTATAACATTTCTTTTACTCTGGATATGTATTATGGATTATGGTTTCATAACATTTTATTTTGGATATGTATTATGGATTATGGCTTGATACTCTAGGTTTATATTATGTCCTTTTATATCTCTTTCTCATTATTTTCTTTTTACTCTCTATGTTCTTCTTCCTATTGTGCTTTTCCCTTATCATTTTATGACAAAAGGGGGGAGTAGTAAGCATTGGCTAAAAGGGAGTAATACGGATAGGGGGAGTAAATTTGTTTGTATTGATTGAGAAGGATATGTGGATTGTTGGATATGTGGATTGAAGTCTTGAGGTTTTCATGTTGTGTACTGATTATATGAATAATACTCGTATTACTCAGGGGGAGTAGAGTATTTTGTGATTTCATGACTTATCATTCCTTATTATCTTTGATGCTATGTGTTTTTTCACAAATTTGACAAAGGGGGAGATTTTAAGTGCTATGATTTCATATCCCTTTAGTTGTCAAATTTTGTGGTGCCAAAACCTATATCTATGTCTTGTATATCTTGTGTTTTATGTTTGAAGACTAGTCATTGCAATCAAGACATATCAAGACATCACATTTCAAGACAAGATCTTAAATAAAGAAAGTTTTCAAGTCTTGGATGAAGAAATCAAGAATAGAAGTTTTCAAGGTTGCATGTTCAAGGTTTGATCAAGTTCAAGTTTACTAGAAGACTTTGTAAAGTCAAGATCAAGCTCATGAAGGCCTACTATAAGTTTTGAATATTCACATGTTTCTCTTAAGGGTCATCTAAGTGTACAGACTTTCAATGTCCATCTCACTTTTAAGGTTTGTTTGACCTTAGATTGACCTTAGGATGAGCTTTACTGTAGGTCTTTCCGGATACATAACTCATATATTTTTATATGCTTGTTTGGAGTGTTCTAAGACTAGTCCTAGGGACTTTAAGACCAGTCCTAGCTTTGCTACGACCAGTCTTAGGTTTTTCAGGACCAGTCCTAGGTAGTTGAAGATTTTCGGATCTTTCTAGCTGTCCTACGACCAGTCCTGGACATTCTACGACCAGTCCTGGAAGTTATACGATTCATCCTTCGACCGGTCGTATCCCTACGACTCAAACTCCAACAACCATTTTTGGGGTCCTACGACTGGTCGTAGGTGTCTCACGACCAGTCGTAGGTGGCCCACGACCGGCCGTAGACCACCCAGGACCGGTCGTGGAACAGAAAATCAAATCCTGCGGAAATCTTTCAAAAATCTTTAGAGCTACGACCAGTCCTAGGATCCTAAGACCAGTCGTAGATGGGATTTTTCAGTCTATAATTTGAGCACGAACTTCAGAGTTTTAGTACTTCATATCAATTCTATTCAAGCATTCTTTAGGCTATTCTCTGAGATAAGTTTATGTTTATTTTAAGCTACATTGTGCTTATTTAATATTCTTTTTGCTAGCTTATTTTTATTTGATTTTGATCTACATTCCAATCTTATTAGAAAAGGGGAATTTCTGATATTCCTTCTTCTTGGATTCAAAATCAAATAGATCTAGTACGTTTGATCTAAAATCAATTAGACTTAGAACCATTCTTAAAGTAAGTATTGAACTTTGAACGTCGAATCGAACTTCTACTCCGATTGGTTCTACCGGGCTTCTTCAAAAGGTGATTCAGGTATTTTACATGTTTTGTAATTTACTTTCTCTGGTTTTTGTTTGAGATTCGCTAGAAAAATATCATTGTATTGGATATCTGAGGAGAGCCAGAAAACTCAGATTGTGGGGTTTTTGGATTGTGTAAGCCCGAGATCAAAGACACAATTGTGAAGGTTTTAGGTGAACCTGTGAAACCTATTTTGATAATGCATGCTAATATCCCCTGCGTGAGGATATTAGGAGTGGAGTAGCAATCTGTGTGGCTGTTGGATAACAGTTGGTGTACACACAGGCAAACCACTATATATCGTTGTGTTGTGGAAGTGCTTTATTCTTTCATTCCTTTATTCATTCAGTTTTGTGGTTTGTGTTTGTGGATGAATGTTGTAATCACTTCAAGCAAGTGTGGATGAATGTTGTAATAACTTAGGATTTATTTTTCGCAGGTTATTTTGATTTCATTGCTTATTATTCCTCTTTGGTTTGTGATACAAAGGACGTTCTAGAAATAAGGTTGTCCTACCTTAAACCTCTGGTTTTTGGTGTAAGGTTGTCCTTAGAACTGATAAAGTATCAATCTCTTTATTTTAGGCTATTGTGATTATTTTATATTCAGCATTGTGCTTTAAATCTTTTATTATTCCGCTGTTATTAGTTTTATTTGGCATTGCCCTATTCACCCCCCCTCTAGGGCATATAGCTAGGCCATTTCAGAATGAATGAATGAATGAGTAAAATGCTGAGTATATTACTCCTGCTCAATAAGCCTATATATCAGTACCGTACATCCATGGGATCATCACCGGGGTCTAGTATACACTCTATGCCACCTGTCGCCCCATCAAGCTCACAACTGGGTAAGTGGAAGAGACTTCACTATATGCCTACCAATATCGGCCTGACTCGTTGATAGTGAACCTATTTATGACCTGGTCAGACTCAGCCTAACATTGCCTACTCCCTCGGGCGGGTAAGGCCACACCCCCTTCCAATTGATTACAACATAGTAGGAGACGCGGCCTATTAGTATACGACCCTCATGTGCTCATGTATTTTCACTCGGTCTAGATGTTGGAGCGTCCTTGTCACGCCCCGAATCTGAAAATCAGATTCACGCGAATCCCGATTGCCAAATCCGGTACTGAAAGCCTCCGTAGTGCCCCATTCTCGGCTTCTGATAATCAAATACCAGATTCCGATCCCGGGATCCTACAAGGAGGATTTTCAGAATGATTTTTTTTTTGTAATGGAGCATAGCCACAAGCATAACCAAGTCACAAAACAACATCACCCCATATCCACTATATCAAAATCTTTTAAGTACAATGCAGAAAGGGAAATACAAGGTGATCAAAAAGCTCCAAAAGGTCCTGATATACACTCCTGCCTCAGCGCTGCTGCTGTCCAACGCTGCCTGCACGTAACTATCGTGCATAAGCTTACAAAAGCTTAGAGGGTGGTGTAAGTGTGTACGAAGGGCAAACGCCGAGTGTACAAGATCAGGTAATGCGGAAGTATGCGGGAAGTCCATGAATATACCAAGGCTATGTAATGCAAGGCATGATGCGAGATATGAATGCCATCGGCCACACCGATGCAATGTACGGCCTACATAGCCGAATGTCATATGCGAAGTGCAATCCAAGCAAGTCGGTACTCATCATGTACACATATCAGTACAGTTCCTCTCTAGATATCACCGGGGTCTAATACACTTCACAGTGACTGCCACCTCCCTAGCTGCATAGTCAAGAAAGCTGAATAGACCTCACTATCCACCTGACCAGTAGTCTGCCAATACCTACCCGACTCGTCGATAGCGGACTCATTTGTGAGCTGGTCAAACTCAGCCTAGCTTATAGCCCCCTCACTTAGGCAGATAAGGCCACACCCTCTTCCAACCGACTACGACACAGTGGGAGACGTGGCCTACTGGTATTCGGTACTCGGGCGCACGTATATCCACTCGGTCTAGACGTTGGAGCATCTCCTGGTACCAAAAAGGTTCTGAGACTTTCACCCAAGGACATCCTAAGTGCCCACAGTGCTGAAATGAGTTTTTCAGTATTCAATATGGCTATCCACGATGTACCTGTGGAGCCACGGCCCTGATGTCGCTAGGGCGTGCAGTGATCAAGTCACACGTATGCGAGATGCATGAATCACGCTGTCAAATCATGAAGAAATCCAGCGCGTACTGTGCGATCATGTGGGGCACTCCATCTCAGAACGGGTACCATAAGTGGTCTGCCCAATGGCATATGCTATGATCAGTCACTACTCAAATCAAGCATACATATGATGCGTATGGGCATGAGTCATAGAATTATACTAAGCATATTATAAAGTGATGAATAGTAATGAGTATGGGCCTATCAATGGGCCCTAAAGAGAGTTACAATGCGGACATTTAACCAACATTGTACATACAATGTGGACGTCAAACCAACATTGTTCCCTAGGCACGACCCGCCATAAATATCATTACATGAACCATGAGAAACGTACATTGCAATGGACCCTAAGGACATCCGTTGGGCCTCGATCCATGGGCCATAGTACATCAAATGGGCCGAATTACTTGAGCCTTACATTCATTAAATGGCTGCATTAATGGGCCTCACCAATGAGCCTTATGTACATTACAATGGTCCATGACCCATGGGCCATGAAATACATCAAAATGGGCCTACACACATGAGCTTAAATATATCAAATGGGCCACTCCATTTGCGCCTCATGCACATCAAATGGGCTTGATCCCATGGGCTTTAATATGTATCAAATGGGCTTGAATTCCGTGGGCCTTATATAGAATAAGTGGGCCGGATTCCATGGGCATTGCATATGTCAAATGGGCCTAAACCCATGGGCATTACATATGCCAAATAGACTTAATCCCATGGGCATTACATATGCCAAATGGGCTTAATCCCATGGCCTTAGATGTGCACCAAGGTGGGCCTAAATGAATGGCCATAAATGGATCAACATGGGCCCTATATACATACCAAAGTGGGCCCATTTGAACCATAGATCTGACTCATTTTTAGCTCAAGAAATGAGTTTTTTAAAATGGATAGACGGTGAGATGCAACACATGCATCATGGTGGGGGGTCCACATAAAGGTTGGACGACATGGATGCAATACATGCATCAAAGGTGGGGTCCACAGACCGTCCAGTGCTAAGCCAGGTGGCTGGATGGCTTGATAAAACACATACATCAAAAGGGGTCCCACCGTCCACTGGACGGTGGCAACATCATAGGGAACTCCACCGTCCGCCTGGACGGTGGATGAAAAACACATACATCATTGTGGGTCCCATGTGGGGCCCACCATAACATTTATTTTCCATCCAACACGTTGATAAGGTCACTCAGACCTGAATGAATAGGAAAAATAAATTTCAGCTTGATCCAAAACTTGTGTGGACCCCAAAAGGGTTTCAATGGTAGAATTCAATTCACACTATTTCAGCTGGTGTGGGCCACCTGAGGCTAAGATCAACCTGATATTTTTATGGGGCCCACCTCAGGGGGTGACCCACCTAATGAACAGATTGGATGGAACATAAACATCAAGGTGGGGCCCATGGTTGGGGCCGTGGGTTGCTGCCCGTCCGCCCGCTAGCGCCGCTGGCGCGGCCAGCTTCTGACACAGCAGCTATTGCTGCTGTGTGATTTTAAAAAAAAAATATTAAAACCCATTTTTCTGGGGTTTTTATCGTGTGGGGCCCGCAGCTGATGAATCCAGTCCAGCCATTGGATTCCATGGCTCAATACAATTCAAACAAGTCCAATAAACGGTATTTTTTTAACTCAAGGTGGGTCCTAGCCAATTTTTAACGGTAAAGATGATGTTTGCTATGCTATGGCCCGCCTGAATATCAGATCGACACCATTTTTCGGCTCAACGCCTAAAATGGGTCGGGAAAGAGAATGGACGGCATGGATTAGAAACATACATCTAGGTGGGGCCTATACAAGTGGCCCACCTCCAATGCTTGGAAAAGCTCATATTTGTGTTCTTCTTTCCAGCGACGTCCAGACGCTGGACGTTGTTGGGCTGATCAACATATTCAAGGTGGACCCTATTTAGGTGGGCCACCACATGATAGCTGGTGTGAGTATAACATATATAAGATTGGCCCCCACTCATGGATGACTTGGATAAAATACTTACCTCAAGGTGGGGTCCATCCAAGTGGGCCATACGGCCATTTCATCACACACAAAGAAGAAAAAAAATAAATAAATAAAATAAATGGAAAGGGAGGGAGAGAGAGATAGAGTGAGACACGCGTGATGGAGGGACCCCGGCACTATGGGCCCTCCGTTTCAACCATCCAATCATACATCAATGGGTCCCATTGCATATGGAGTATTCAAACAAAAGATCAACGGTGGAGATCCCTCTCCACTAAAAATGGACGGTCTAGATGACCTCTTAATGTAAGGAAAGTAAACATCATGATGGGGTCCATGGAGAATGGCCCCATCATGGAATGATTTGATGATCAAGATGGGCCATTGGCCACATCTTAGGTCCCAAATGAGATCCACACCATTGATCGGTGAGCCTCACTTGGCCCATCATAGAAATATGAAAATCTAGCTTATGGAAACACCCACCACTTGATCTTCTTGGTCCATTGGATAGCCGGTCTCCTAGAGCTTCACTTTGATGGTGGAGATGGAAAATGGATGGCTAGGATAGGAGATTTGGGAGTGGGAAGTGGGCCTTACACATGCACTTCTCTCCATGGGAAGGCTTGGACGTGGGAGTGCACCCTTACTTGGGTTGGTGTGTTGAGAAATGAGAGATGGAGATGGGATGTAAGGAGGAGTGATGGGGTGATGGTTGATGGATGTGAGTGATGGGTGAGGTGATGTGTTAGTTGACTTTGGTGGTTTCTTGACTTGTGAAGAAAGAAAGCATGGGTGCTTGTACTTGACATGAGAGGTGATTGATGGGATTGATTGATGTGATTGATTTGATAGAGATTCTCTTGGGAATGTAAATGCGTGGCGTTTTCTCGAAATAAACGCCGACCCACATCTCTTAGTCAGGGTATCGGATCGGTGCATGAGTCGCGGCGTTGGAACTGCGGCGACGGTGCGGTCGCAATGATACAAGTCTCAGATTAAGCTGGCACAAATGTATAGGATACGACTTACGGTCGTGTGCAAAGTCGATTACAGGTCGCAGGTCACCAGAATTTGACGAGAAGGATCGCGGAAGCAACGGAACAGTACGGATTAGGATCCGGGTCTTACAGTCCTCTAGTACTAAGAGGGTTTAGAAAATTTCACTCAGGGACATTTATAGCACCCTCTGTAGAAAAATATTTTTGGTGTCCCATTTGGCCATTCACGATATGCTTGTGGAGGCTACGAACCTCATGTTTCTAGGGCATATGATGGTCATATTACAAAATATGAGATGCATGAGTTATACCATCCAGTCATGCATCAAACCTTTGCGTACCGCGTGCGCTCATGTGGGGCAACTTTACTTCACAATGAGTCCCATAGTAAACCAATTCAGTAACATATGCTATGATCAATCACTCCTCATAACAAGCATATATATTATGTGTATGAGCATGTATCATGATGTAATAAAGTATATAGGCATGATTATCTGATAGGACAGACAATAATAATCTACAATCGACCATCACCGGCATATCACATACAAAGAGTAAGAGGCAAACGACATGCCCCTTCTACAACTATAGTAGTCCATGTGGTATGTCCTATGTTAGATTAGCCTCCTAAAGCACTAATATATATCATATATCCTAAGACGAGGTCCACTGGAAGGACGACGGGTCTAACCCATATATCGAGATAGGCTTTACATAGTGGATATACTAAATATGGTACCACATATTCTCCCATACATGGCAAGAGGTGATGGTGTATTAGCGTCAAGGATAGGCCTCACACTTGTCCCAAAGAAGTAAATGGGCGGTGTGGATAATATATACATGACACTAAGGTCCTAACAACTGGATATAAGGATAAGATGTCTCATGGGGCGAGTCAAGTGGGTATACAATAAGTGGGCTTCCTCCCTCCCTTTATCATGACAACTGAGCTTTCCTATGAGGGTTTGATACAAATATAAGGCGGCCCATGGTAGGATCCACACATCCAGGACTATGTAACCCTAAAAACGGTCCTGCTCATCATCTAAGTGGGCCTCAGGTTTACTAAGCTTGTACAAACACATGTATCTAGGTGGGCCACATTCCCTATGGAAGGCTCGATACAAACACAAGATGGGCTCCAAGGCTTGGGTGGTCTTACAGGGTATGGTGGAAAGAATCATTATCAAATGGGGGCCTAACAGATTGAGATATCCTAATCAAGGGAAAGATGGGTAATATAATCATTAATGGGGGCCCAATGGTTTGGGTTAGGCCATTAAGGGGAGATGAGAATGGGACTAATAATGGGCCTTAGGGAGATTACAACGAGGACATTTAACCATCATTGCTCCTAAGGTAATGGACTTAACAATGGGCCCTAGGGAGGATTTCAATGGTGGACATTTAATCACTATTGTCTCTTAGTGTGTGGCCCACTTAGGATTTAAATCTAGCTTTCTATGGGGCCCATCACCCTTATACAAATCAGGGAAATGGGTAGATGTGTATGTAACACATACATCGTGATGGGCCTCACAAGGTAGCCCCATGGTGAGTATATAATCCATAAATTAGGGTGGGCCTCTCAAGGTAATGGGGCCCATGGCCTTAGAGAAATGGATGGATGGTGTGAATATACACATACATCATGGTGGGGCTTTACACATCATAATTGGGCCTCACATATATAATGGGCCTCACACATATAATGAGCGTTATACCATCAAGATGGGCCTCACAAAAGGGCCTCATGTACATCTCAATGGGCTTCATCACATGGGCCTCACATGCCTCATGACGGGCCTCATCACATGGGCTGCATCTCATGGGCCTTATATACATCGCATTGGGTCTCACCATCTGGGCCTCAAATACATCACAATGGGCCACATTGATGGGCCTTAAATACATCACAGTGGGCCACATCCATGGGCCTCAAATACATCACAATGGGCCACATCTAGAGGCCTTAAATACATCAAAATGGGCCACATCCATGGGCCTCAAATACATCTTAATGGGTCTCGCTCAAGGGCCTCATATACCTTGGGTGGGCCCTGCTTCCATAAAGATGGACGGATGGCATGGATATGAAACACATACATTGTGGCAGGTCTCACCATCTAGAAATGCTGGACAGTCTGGGTTTACAAATCATGCATCATGGCCCCACGTCCAGGGGCCAGATGGCTTGGATAAAACACCTACATCATGTGGGGTCCACGTCCCACGGACGGTGTGGACACCACACGTGTGGTGGGTCCCCTGGACAGATGGTGTAGATATAAAAAATACATCATTGTGGTCCCCACTATCTAAATGGTCGATGAGAAAAAATACATATATCACGGTGGGTCACACCGTCCCACGTGAAGGGATGGTGTGGATATAACACATACCTGTGATCAGACCCACAAAACTTCCTGATGTCATGACAACAGCAAAATAGCTACTGTAAGGTGGGTGGATGGTTTGGATATAACACATACCTCATGATCGGACGCACAAAACTTGCTGATGTCAATACATTAGCTATACATTTGGTGGGACCCACAGAGCTTACTGACGTCAATACATCAACTGTATATCTGGCGGGACCCACAGAGCTTGCTGACATCAGTACATCAGCCATATATCTAGTGGGACCCATGTCCATTAGTTGGATGGTAAGGATAAAATATATACATCATGGTTGATCCCACTGTCCAATTGGACGGTGAGGATATAACACTTACATCATTGTGGGACACACCGTCCATGGGCTGGACGGTGGATGCAACACATGCGTCATGGTGGCTCACGTCCAGTAAGTGGATGGATGACTTGGATGCAGAATACATACATCAAAGGTGGGTCCCACTGTCCAGACCACTGGACAGTGCAAATGGCTAGGCACGACAGGTGGGCCCACGTGGGTGTGGGCCACACGTGTGGATCAAGTTGTTATTTGTGTTTTCACAACGTCTAGGTGCGCTGGACGGTACAACAGCTGGCCCGTCCAGGCAATCTGGTTGTCCAGGCTGTGGGTCCACTGTTGGACAGCGTGGATGATACAACGCACACATCAAGGTGGGTCCACATGGTGGCCCACCAAGGTTCTAGATTAGTTGATATTTGTATTTTTCCCTTCGTCTAGGCCAGTCTAAAATGGACAATAAGGTAGGCTTCGGACATGGCAGTGAGGTGGGCCCCACTTGGGCAGAGTGAGGTTCACTAATTGTATGACATGGATAAAATACTTGTATCATGGTGGTGGGCCACCAATAGAGAGAGAGAGAGAGAGAGAGAGAGAGAGAGAGAGAGAGAGAGAGAGAGAGAGAGAGAGAGAGTGATCGTGTGGAGGGGAGGAGCTCCGCCACTATGAGCCCTCCCTATCTTACAATGCATGCATTAAATGGGTCCCACCACATGTGGGCCCTCAATCATCAAGATCAATGGTGAAAATCCTAAGATCACCCGCCGATTCTACTTCTTCTAGGCTCATTGGAGTCCTTGGCTCCTAAGCTCTCTCTTTGATGGAGGATGATGAATATTGAAGGGTTAGGATGAGAAATGAGGGGGTAGGAAGTGGGCCACACTTGGCTCTCCTTGGGAAGGTTGGACGGTCCTTTCTTGGCTGCTTGCAAACGGTGGAGAGAATGAGATGGAGAGAGGTTGTGATGGGATGAAAGGGATGGGAGGAGTGATGGGTGGTATGGGTTGTGCAAGAGAGTGACATGAGAGGCATGAGTTATGTTGACTTTTGGGTGAGAGAGGGATGGGTATGATGGGATGTGTACTTGACTTGTACTTGATTGATTGATGTGATGTTTAGGTAAAAATTCTCTTGAGATTTGTAACGCCTAATATATATTTTTTAAAATATACATGGGCCCACAACTCCTGGCCTGGCTATTGCATCGGCGCACAAGTCGCAGCTTTGGAACCGCGGCGACGGTGCGATCGCTAGGGTACAATTCTCATGTCAAGTCAACTCAGTTATATGAGACGTGACTTAGGGTCGTGCGCAAACACCGATTATAAGTCGCGGGTTGCCAAAATTTGACGAGGAGGATCGAGGAAGTATAGGGAGCGATACGGGCTAGGATACAGGCCTTACAACTTTCCCCTCCTAATAAAATTTTATCCTTGAAATTTACACTATCATTGTAACTAAATATAGCTCATTAAAGAAGGAAATCATTTCACTATGTAAAATCAGAAACAAAATACACAAGTGCAGTCAAATAATAGGGAGACAGGGATAACACTCATGAATCTCAGCCTCTCGCTTCTAAGATGTCTCCTCCATGAATAATATATCAAGCAGTCCTAAGGCCTGGTCATATGAATCATCGACGACTCCTCCTGACAAATGAGGGTCCTACTGGGGAGGTGTATGTCCCCTCTATGGTCATTGCTGCTTCTGTTGTTGCCGCTGTGGTGGCTTATACTGCTGCCTCAGCTACTACTGGGGTCTCGGTGGTTGATGTGGCTGTTGCTGGGGCCTTGGCGGTAGGAGCCGATGTCGTTACTGCTCCGGATGGGGACACTCGTGCCTACTGAAAATGCAGAGCTTAATGTCCTAGGGGGAGTGAATTGGACTATGCTAAATTAAAAACTGTGGAATACAAAAATAAATAGCGTAATCAAATAATAAAATAACATAAGTAAATAACAACCTCAAATGCACTAGTCTTGAGAAGTTAATAAAAACTTAGTTTTAAGGACAACCTAACACTAAAAACCAAAGGCTTATGGCAGGACGACCTTACTACAATGTTTGTAAGTATCAAAAACTCAAACCAATAAAGAGGCAAAAGAAATAAACTAAGTTATTACAACATTCACCATAAGTGCATAAAATAAATTACACCATTCACCACAAGTGCATAAAGTAAATTACAACATTCACACACATAAGCAAATCCAATCATCCACCACAACTTTAGGAATTATAGTGGTTCGTTTGTGTGTACACCAACTTTGAAAAAATAACCACACAACTACTTTACTCCCAAATATCCACACTCACGGGATATTGGCTTTCACTATGAAAAAGGTATTCTAAGGTTCACCTTAAAACCTTCATAATTGTGTCTTTAGATGGGCTTACACAATTACAAAAATCCCACACTTTGAGATTTTCTGGATTAGCTTAGACAAAACCAAAAATGAGATTTTCCTGGAACAACCTCACAAACCATAAAAGATACACAAAATATAAATGATACTTATTTAGAAATTCTCCTTCTGAAGAAGCCCGAGTGTGGGGTTTTTGTAAACAATCCGATGTAGACAAAGATGTTCAATGTCCAGTCTCACAAATGAAAGGTTCTAAATCTAAATAATTTTTATATTAATTCAACCTAGGCTAGCTTGATTTGATTTTAATCTCAAAGAGGGTAAAATCACAATTCCCTTCTTTAAAGAAATAGAGTTGAATGGAGATCACAAAATCAAATGCAAAAAATTATTTAAGAGAATTTAAAATGAACGCAATATAGCTTAAGAAGTGTAGGAACTTATCTCTCAGAGTGATGATTTGATATAGCTTGGAATGAATGAAAAACTCTGAGAATAGTCTACTATTTATAAGTGAAAATACTGTTCTCTCAATTGGTCTAAGGGTTGGTTCGACTGGTCGAAGGACCAACTAAATTTTAAAATTTCTGACGCGATAAGATAAGGTCGTTACTCAACTGGTCGAGTGGCCTGCTTGACTGGTCGAGCAATGCACTTGACAGGTTGAGTGGGACCAAAAAACATTACTGTACTTTGAGTTGAGCACTGTTCACTCGACTAGTCAAGCAGTCTCCACGACTTGTCGAGGTCTAACAGAAAATTCCAAAAATTCACAACAAACCTTAGACTAGTCGAAAAACTCTTGAAGTGGTCGAGCCAGAGCTTGGACTAGTCGAATAAAGACTAGGACTAGTTAAGAAAATGACCTATATACTACTTATGAAATGACCCACAAAGTATATGTAATGAATGTGACCTAACCTATGGTCAATCTAGGGTCATCCATACCTTGTTTGTGAGTTTGAACAATTGAAACATCGTTCGCCCTACAAATTCACACACTTGAAATACTTGAAGCTTGTCTTCAAATCTTAAACTTGAGCTTGAGTAAAGACTTGAGTTCCTGAGTTTTTAAAGTACTGAACTTAAACTTGAGCCATGATCTTGCACTTGAGCTTGAAATCTTGAACTTTGACAATGCTTCCTTAATTTGAATACATAGAGAAGTTTGACGAAGACTTGTTTGATCTATACATCTCATCAATACATGATACAGATTCTAAATGATTTGGCACAAAAAAATTTGACAAACCTAGGTGCTAGATTTACAATATAACATTTACAATCTCCCCCTTTGTCAAATTTGTGACAAAACCAAATAAAGAATCATGCACCAGTTATCAAAAAATAGAATCATGCACAATAAAGAATCATACACCAAATGTGCAACAAATACTCTCCCCCTTAATCCAAGTGAGGTGATATGTAGAACATGTATAAATCAAATTCATGTACAATCCAAAAAACAATACACCATATCTAAAATCACATAACCCCAATCATCATAAAGCATTAAAATCATACCACAATTTCTCTCCCTTTTTTTCACAATATGACAAAGGAAAGAAATATAGCAGATGATATATCAAAGAGATATGAGAAGTATAAGAAATAAGAGAGGAAAATATCATAAACATGTTCATCAAAATATATTCAAGAAACATAAAGTCATGTTCACATGCCCAAATACTATCCAAGCACAAATAAAAGTTAAAAGATAATACATGCCCAAAGAAAAAAGTCTAATCAGAACCTAAAGAAGGAGCAGGGATAGAAGGATTAATTTGATGTAATTCTTTGTTAATGTGCCTAAGATATTTGCGTATATATTTAAATTTAGTCTCTTGAGATACATGCAAACCTTTCACCTTTTTCTTTAGGGTTCGTAATCGCTCATCAAAATCAGAAGGCTGAAAGTCAGGATCAGCCTCAGAATTAGATTCTAACTCATTAAATAAATAATCCATGTTTACATTATCAGGAGGTAAAGCATCTTCCTCTCTAGCTTCTTCAGCAGCTCCTACATCATTCCTATCAACTTGGCCAGGTACAAACATCAGATTCATTTGTTAATGTTGGAATTGTTGAAGGGTAGATGAGAAATAGGATCTTCTCCAACAGTCATAACCACAAGACTATGAATATAACGTGGTCATCAGATATGCAAAGCGAATATCACTATGGCCAGGATGGAGATGAAATTGAATAATGATATAACAAATACGAGAAGGAAGACATATTGAAAAACCAGAAATAACTGAGTGAAGTAAGGGAGCTATGAAAGAAGTTAACTCAGTTTTGTTACCAGATCGAGGATACACATTAGAAATGAAAATATGATAAAGAATCCTGTATCTGGGTAACAAATTTTTAGAACTGAGTGCAATACTAGAATTCCATTCTGCATTCATGTTGCATAACACTCTAGTTAGCATACGTTTTTCAGATTCAGATGGTCTCGCAACTAACGTAGAGATAGGTATTCCTTCATAATTCACAGGAATATCCATTAAGCCAGATATCAAGTGACGATCTACATCAACTGGACTTTCTCTAGTTGTCACAGTAAAAGTTAAATTTTCACAAGAGAAGTCACTTATACAAGCAAACATGGCCTGTGCAATGGACCGGTATGCAAGACCACCTCAATTCAAAATGTTAGCCCATCCTACAACTTCAAGGAGGGGAATGATATTGAAAGGACTCAAATGATTGGAGTTAACTGTCTGCTCAATAATTACATTGTGGAGATGAATATCCCGCACATATTCGGGGTCCTCTTCGGGTGGTCGAAGAGTACGCAGCATAATCGGTGTGAAACAGGAAGAAGAGGGACCACGAGAGGATCTCTTCTTGTATCTATTCTCCATTACACAATGCAAAAAAGGAATACAGGGAAGGAATGGAGGGTTTCTCCCAAATTAGATTTTAAGCTAGAAAACCAAAGAAACCATAAGAAAACTTGAAATAAACTTCAAAATCAAGGAAATAGAAGTGTAAAAATCCTAAATCCAATCCAAAAGAAAAATGGAAAAGATGCACTAACCAAGTAGCAATTAAAAGTGGGTTCGACAGGTCATGGAAGGGTTTGTTGGAGAAGATGAGAAAATGAAGAAAATGTTACTTTTTGTACATTTAAAACCCCCAAACCCGAGCTACTTGACTGGTTGAATACATACTTGACTAGTTGTGCAACCTTAAAAATATCCATTTTTCAGCAATTTTTGATTTAAAAATATAAAAAAAATAAATGCATGCAATATAGTACAAGTAAACACAATTAGCTTAGATCTCTTTACACATACCAATATTTAATTTCAATTTAGCAAACCTGTTTCTTTTAAGTGATTTTGTAAAAATGTTTGCAAGTTGATTTTCATTTTGAACATAATCTAATGAAATAATCTTATCTTCCACTAATTCACGAATATAATGATATCTAATGTCAAAATGCTTAGTTCATGAATGCTGGATTGGATTTTGAGAAATGTTGATTGCGCTAGAATTATCGCAATACAGAACCATAGAATCTTGCACAAATTCATAATCATTTAACATCCACTTCATTCATACAAGCTGAGTGTATGAATTACCGGTTGCAATATACTCAGCCTCAGTTGTGGAAAGAGATATGGAACTCTGTTTCTTACTATGCCATTAAACAAGACAGTTCCTGACATAAAAGCATCCTGAAATTGTAGTAAAGACCGCTTTATTTGAAGTACGAATATGCCAATATGTCCTAGAGGGGGGTGAATAGGACTTTTTAATAATTTTATGATAATTTAAAATCCTATCATACTAATCCTAACACCAAGCCTATAATAGGATTACTCAAGAGTAACTCTACTGGCTTCCAAGCCCGGTAGAGGATCCAATCACAAACTATTTGATAGATGAACAATATGTAAACTAGTTTTTAATGGATATGACCATGTATGTATGTGAGGTGTGATCTCAGATAATCAGATATGAAAATATTAAAGTAAATCACATAGATAAAAGAATAGCAATCTTAAATACAGTCATTTTTTTAGTGGTTTGACTACTTGTCTACTCCACTCCCGGTAACCACACTCAACCTTTTGAGTATTCCGGATTTCATTAAGGAGGTTTCCTATGGTTCACCCTAAACCCAAGATTTTAAATTAGGTTCTGTCATGCCCAAAACTCGAAAAACGGGCTCTTAAAATTTTCGATCGCCGAATCCGGTGCCGACCGCCTTCGTAGAATCCTATTCTCAGATCCCAGCTCCCATTCGCCGGGTTTCGATCCTGGGATGCTACAAGGAGGATTTTCAAGATTAATTTGATTCGTGATAAGCATAACCAACGGCATAACCCACAAACAACAACCAAAAACTCCATTACATTTCCACTATGATAAAAAACTTTACAAGTATAATGAGCATAAAGGGAAATACAATGATGATGAACCAAATCTCTAAAGTGATCTGTAAAGCGCTCCTACCTCAGCGCTGTTGCGGCCCAACGTCACCTGCACGCAACGGTCATGCATAAGCTTATAGAAAGCTTAGAGGGTGATGAAAGTGTGTGCGCAAGGTAGTAATATGATCATGCAATATCAGAGTAATGAGGAATATACTAATGGATCCATGAATACTGTTAGCCATACCAAGGCTATGCGATGTAAAATATGAATGATGTCGGCCATACCAAGGCTATGCGATGCAAGATGCAAGTCAAGCATACAATTCTCATCTAAGTCCACATATCAATATGTAACACTCCGGATTTTTGCCTATTTGGAATTAGACATCCTTAGGCAATGGGTCAACTATAACACCTTGGTAGCCTCTAGAACCCAATTCCAAAGCCCAAGACATCATTTAGAACCAAATTCTTTAGAAATTTAATGTGAATTAGCCAGTGCTACACTAGATTTCCTACAAAATTAGCACCAACCACTTTAAATACAATCTGTAAGACCCAAAACCTCTAGAATTGTTACCGTTACGTTACCCTAAAATCTAGGATCCAACTCTAAACCCATTTGTTCCCAGGAATGTTTTGTAACTTCGTATTAGATCTAGACCACTCGTCGAAAGTTTGATAGCTATAAACTTAGACCATTATAACTGCCTAGTTGGACTTGACTATCATTTCAAAAATCAAGCCCAACCAATGTCCTGAGACCATTTCCTTGCGTCCGGAGTAAAGAGTGAGAAAAAGAAGATTTTTATAAAATAAATTAGAATCTGGAACGTCTCACTTGCGCATTCTTTTTAAGCGTTCCGACCATCAGAATTCGACCAAATTTCACCCTCAGATCAGGAAAATTTGCCCTTACATGTCCAAGGACTTGTAGCCTTGATCAGAGTTCGGTAACCGTAGAATTGACACTGGTCCGCCACGGATGATCTGGAAATTCGATCGGACTGAAAACCTAACTGACTAAAGATTCGATGTTAGTGAGCTTAAGTTTAACTGTAATTGATAACAGGACCTCCAGAAGTGCTTCGTTGGATTGGAATAGACTTGATTTGGTCATAACTTAAGTATACCTTGGCCCCAAGTCTATTTTCATCATTTTTGGGCTTATAAAAAGGCCTTTAGCCCTCACTCTCTCCTCCCATACAAATTTGAAAAAACCCTAGGAGAGAGAAGAGAGAAAAGAGAGAAAAAGTGAGAGAGAGTTGGAGTTTCTCCCAAGGATTCTACCCTGTCACTTCATGTGCTTCAACACCTCTACCGTATCGCTATTACGGTGTTTCGGACTCCGTTCTTGGGTAAGTTGTCACGCCCCAAATCCAAAAATTGAATTCACATGAATCCCGATTGCCGAACCTGGTGCCGACAGCCTTCGTAGTGCCCCATTCTCGGCTCCTGACAAGCAAATGCCAGATTCCGATCCTGGGATCCTTCAAGGAGGGTTTTCAGAATAAATTTTTTTTTGTAAAGGAGCATAACCACAAGCATAACCAAGTCACAAAACAACATCACCACATATCCACTATAACAAAATTTTAAGTACAATGCAGAAAGGGAAATACAAAGTGATCAAAAAGCTCCAAAAGGTCCTGATGTGCACTCCTGTCTCAGCGCTGCTGTCGTCCAACGCTACCTGCACGCAACTATCGTGCATAAGCTTACAAAAGCTTAGAGGGTGGTGTAAGTGTGTGCGTAAGGCAAACGCCAAGTGTATAGTATCAGAACAATGCGGAAGTATGTGGTAAGTCCATAGAATCAACCATACCAAAGCTATGCGATGTGATATGAATGTCATCGGCCACACCGATACAATGCAAGGCCTATATAGCCGAATGTCATATGCGAAATGTAATCCAAGCAAGTCGGTACTCCTCAAGTACATATATCAGTACAGTTCCTCTCTGGATATCATCGGGGTCCAATACACTTGTAGAGACTGCCACCTCCCTAGCTGTACAGTCAATCAAGCGGATAAGACCTCACTATCCGCCTGACCAGTAGTATGCCAATACCTACCCGGCTCGTCGATAGTGGACTCATTTGTGAGCTAGTCAAACTCAGCCTAGCTTATAGCCCCCTCACTCAGGCGGATAAGGCCACACCCCCTTCCAACCGACCACGACACAGTGGGAGACGCGGCCTACTGGTATTCGGCACTCGGGCGCTCATGTATCCACTCGGTCTGGACGCTGGAGCATCTCCTGGTACCAAAAGGTTCTGAGACTTTCACCCAAGGACATCCTAAGTGCCCATAGTGCTAGAGTAAGTATTTTTGGTATCCAATACGGCCATCCACGATGTACCTGTGGAGCCATGGCCCTGATGTCGCTAGGGCGTACAGTGATCAAGTCATACGTATGCGAGATGCATGAATCACGCTGTCAAAACATGCAGCAATCCAGCGCATACTGCGCGATCATGTGGGGCGCTCAGTCACATAACGAGCCCCATAAATGGTCTGCCCAATGGCGTATGTTATGATCAGTCATTACTCATATCAAGCATACATATGATGCGTATGGTCATGAGTTATGAGATTATTCTAAGCATGTTATAAGGCAATGAATAGCAACGGGTATGGACCTATCAATGGGCCCTAAAGAGAGTTACAATGCGGACATTTAACCAACATTGTACATACAATGTGGACGTCAAACCAACATTGTTTTCTAGGCACGACTTGCCATATATATCATTTCAAGAACCATGATAAACGTACATTGCAATGGACCCTAAGGACATCCGTTAGGCCTCGATCCCTGTGCCTTAGATATAGCAAATGGGTCGTATTACATGGGCCTCACATTCACCAAATGGGTTACATTGATGGGCCTCACCAACGAGCCCTATGTACATTGCAATGGTCCGTGATCCATGGGCCTTGAAATACATCAAAGTGGCCTCACAACTTGAGCCTTAAATATGTCAGATGGGCCCATATACATGAGCTTTAAATATATCAACTAGGCCACTCCTTTTGTGCCCCATGCACATCAAATGGCTTAATCTCATGGACTTTAATATGTATCAAATGGGCTTGAATCCCGTGGGCCTTATATAAAATAAGTGGGCCAGATTCTATGGGCATTGCATATGCCAAATGGGCCGAAACCCATGGGCATTACACATGCCAAATGGGCTTAATCCCATGGACATTGCACATGCCAAATGGGCTTAATCCCATGGCCTTAGATGTGCACTAAGGTGGGCCTGAATGAATGGCCATAAATGGATCAACATGGGCCCTATATACATGCCAAAAATGGGCCCATTTGAACCATGGATCTACCTCATTTTAGTTGATAAAATGGATGGACGGTTAGGATGCAACTCATGCATCATGGCGGGGGTCACAGGAAGGCCCACCATCATAATCATATTAATATACTATATAATTTATATACAGTATGTGTGTATATATATATATATATATATATATACACACACACACACAATATTATATTTAGTATAATATTATATATACATATTTATATATATATATATCTACATACACGCACACATACAAATGCACTCACACACGCACACACACAAACGCACTCACACACGCACACACACCTGGCACAGTGGGCTAGCCACATACATCACTGTGGGTCCCATGTGGGGCCCACCATAATATTTATTTTCAATCCAACGCGTTAATAAGGTCATGCAGACCTGAATGAATAGGAAAAAACAAATTTCAGCTTGCTCCAAAACTTGTGTGGACCCAAAAAGAGTTCCAATGGTAAAATTCAATTCTCACTGTTTCATCTCACGTGGGCCACCTACACATTGGATGGGCCTGATTGTTGGACGGTGGCCCATTGCACTGAGGGTCCACCGTATGGACGGATTGGATGACAAATAAACACCAAGGTGGGGCCCACGGCAGGGGCCGTGGGTCTGCCTCGTCCGCCCACCCGCCGACGACGCAGGACGCCTGGCGTCCTGCCGTGACGCCAGAGGCAGCAGCGCCTCTGCTGTTGTTTTTTTTTTTTTTTTTTGAAATCCATAATTCCTGAGGATTTTCAGGTGTGCGGGCCACCCCAAGTAAATCCACTCCGTCCATCGCATTCCCAAGGCCAAAACAGACCTATCAAGACCAATAATGGATATCTTCCAGTGCGTAGCAAAAATCTAAATAGATGGCAACGGTACTGACATTGTTTTCAACACTATGGCCCACTAGATACCCCGATCAACCTCATTTTTCGGCTCAACGCCTAAAATGGGATGGGGAAAAAGATAGACGGCTTGGATTGAATACATGCCTCAAGGTGGGGCCTATATGGGTGGTCTTCCCCAAAGGCTTAGTAATAAGCCTTTATTGTGTTTTCATCCAGGGACGTCCAGACGTCACTGGACTCCTTTTTGACTAAATGTAAACTTTTTAAGTGGGCCTTACCTGGGTGGGCCACCACATACTAGGTGGTGAGGGTACAATGCATATAAGGTGGGCCCACTCGTGGATGACTTGGACAAAATACTTACTTAAAGGTGGGGTCATCCAAGTGGGCCATACGGCCATTTCATCACATACAAGGAAGTAAATGGAAAGAAAGGGAGAGAGAAATAGAGTGAGACACGCGTGATGGAGGGACCCCGACACTATGGGCCCTCCGTTTCAATCATCCAATCATACATCAAAGGTCCCCTTGGATATGGACCATCAACAAAAGATCGACGGTGGGGATCCCACCCCACTAGGAATGGACGGTCTAGATGACCTCCTCAATACTAGGAAAGTAAACATCATGATGGGGTCCATGGAGAATGGCCCCATCATGGAATGGTCTTGATGATCAAGATGAGCCATTGGCCACATCTTAGGGTCCCAAGTGAGATCCAAACCATTGATCGGTTGGCCTCACTTGGCCCATCTTAAAAACATAAAAAGTAGTCTAAGGAAACACCCACCACTTGATCTTCTTGGTTCGTTGAGATGCCGGTCTCCTAAAGCTTCACTTTGATGGTGGAGATGGGCAATAGATGGCTAGGATGGGAGATTTGGGAGTGGAAAGTGGGCCACCAAAATCACACCTCTCCCATGGGGAGCCTTGGACGTGGGAGGCTCTCTTGGTTGCTTGGGTTTGGTGTGAGAAAAGAGAGAGAGAGGGAGAGATGAGATGTAGAGAGATGGAGTGATGTGAGGTGAGTGATGGGTGAGGTGAGTGATGGGTGAAGTGAGATGTTAGTTGACTTAGGTGGTTGCTTGACTTGTGGAGAAAGGAAGCATGGGTGGGTGTACTTGACATGAGAGGTGATTGATGGGATTGATGGGACATATTGTAGAGATTCCTTGGGATTTGCAACGTGCGGTGTTTTTGCTTGAACTGAACATGGGCCCGTATCTCATCGTCTGGGTATCGGATCAGTGCGTGAGTTGCAGCGTTGGAACCGCGGCAACGGTGCGGTCGCAATGATACAAGTCTCGGATTAAGCCGGCTCAAATGAATAGGATATGACTTACGGTCGTGCGCAACGTCAACTATAAGTCGCAGATTGTCAGAATTTGACGAGAAGGATCGCGAGAATCAACGGAACAGTGCGGATTAGGATATGGGTCTTACATAAGTGAAGCTAATCCTAACCTGTTTTGAAGCCTAAAATAGTTCCAATGATGTTCTAGCTAACCTGTTTCTTACCATAGGTAGCATATCCGCCGTTGACGAAGACACATCGTCTGAATCATATCGAATACGCATTTTCTAATTTAAGGTGCGGACTATATGCATTTAGGTTATGGTTTCCAAGACTTTCAATGTTAAGTAATGATTTATTCTTGCTTAGGATGCTATTTCACATGTATAAAGTGCTGTCCATTTTATTTTTCAGTTATACGTTGATTATGTTGAATATACTGTATTCTTCGTATTTGTAGAAAATACCGTATACGTATAAAATTTGGATTTGTGCTTAACATGATTAATTACCATGAATATATGCTTGTTACATGTGTGACAACTCCTTAGCGAAAGGACTTGCCCTAAATCATGCCATGGCCAATATACGCTATATATGTAAAAGTGTGTAGCTCACGTGTTTGTGAAAATGTTTAAATGAATATGAAACCTGGATTCATGCATGCTATGATTATCCGTCGTGGATATATGTAAGTGATATATGGGGCAACTCCCTAGTGAAAGGATTTGGTCAAATACATGATATATCAACACACGATATGTAGTTAGTATGTGTAGCCTAAGTGTTTGTGAAAATGACTGAATGAGTATGGAATTTGCTTTCATGCTCACCATGACTAATTGTCATGGATATATGATTATTGTATGGGCGATAACCCTTTGACGAAAGGATTCACCCTAATACGTATGTTAACTAATACATACCATGTATAATATAAGGTGTATGCTAAGTGTTTGTAAATATGTCTATATGAATAAATACTTGTAAACTGTTCTTTAAATGGATGTTGAGATGGGATTCTCAGCCACTCTAATGATGTGTATGATTTCCTTCATGAATCATGTAACGCATATTATCCATGTTAATTGTGTGTATGGTTTCCTCCATGGATTGATTAACCTAGATGAATCATATTACATGTGCGTATGATTTCCTCCATGTACTGTATTTACATTTAAGTTATATTTCATGAATATTCGTATGAAAGTAGGATATGAATCATATGCCTGTATTTGAGCTTGTTCGTGATTGGGGCTGTACTACAGTCCAGGCAATCGGTAACTGTTCTGTAAATAGTGGTTGAGGTTGTTTTCATTACACAAGATGAGTTTAGCGAATCTGAGTCGTACTTGGGATGTTCGACAGTGGTTAGGCCACACAGAGTCCTTATGTATTCCATGTCGTTCAACTCAACGTGCGCTTGGCCTAGTTGAGCTTATCAACTAACTCGATTGACCAATGTTTGTTCACCATGTTTGGTCGCCACTGTTTGAATCTAAGACACCGAGCTTACCAGTGAAACTCCTGTTAACTATGGTACCAAGATCCCCTAAGACTCATGAGCCGGGTATGGTGGTATGGGACACCGTGGTCAAGCTGTCGGCCTACGCTGAGGCCACAAACCTTCCCATAGTGACCAATGAGCACCCTATTCTGAGCAGATTATGGTGGTATGGGATACTATATTCTTGCTGTCGGCCTACATTGATTGGTGACGAGCCCTCTATAGTGACCTTGAGTTTATCCTGACACTGCATAGGGGCGACGAGTCCTGTTGCAGTCTTAAAGATATAAATAGGCCTGTATTGATAAGGTGATGGGGGAGAGGAGCAACGATTGTGCTCAACAGCCCTGACAGCCCTTGCAGCGACCTAGAACCATAACATCATATGAGATTTCCTAGGATTGACGACCCTAGAATGGATCAATGTTGGTAATTGATACAAGGGAGGTGTCTTAGCTTCTCAATACTGCTATATGAAAAGGACTAATAAGAACTTGGTAAGCATATTCATAACACCGCATTGCATGTGCTAACGACGTTGGTGATAGAGTACTGAGGAAGTGAGTCATGTCGCGATCGTTAGATGATGTCGCAGAGGGGATTGTGGTGAGGGCATGCATCATACTTCATACCATCCTTGCATTAACAAGAGTATCTAGGACCTGTTTGATTGTACTACCTTATCATTACTGCTTGATTGAATTGATAACATGTTAACTTTTGCTGTATAGTTTTCACTGAGATAGCTACTCACTCCCACGTTACGGGACGGTGTTCTACACACCAAATAGTCCCTGTTTTAGTTTCAGATGATGGCGATGCTTGCGAAGCAGAGCCGGACTTTATGATGATGAGGAGGATTTCTCCTATATGCAGGTTCTGATCGACGGGGTTTACAGGGTTACTGATTAGATGCCAATACACTTGGTATTTTATCTTTTATTTAAACACCCATGTATATTCTTTTCTTTCCATTTTCGGAGTATACATGTATTTAGTTAACTTGGTAACATGTTCACACTCTGGAGACTTACAATCAATTATACATTTTATATATTTATCACAGTCTTCCGCTCGATAAACTTAACTGTCTCTGGAGTATGATATGCTGTTTTGGTATAATCCCACTCATGTTTTCTGCACTAATATGAACAACATTCATTCATCATTGAAAATGTTACATAAGTGATGTTCTAGAACTTGAGAGTGGAGTTTATGCTCGACCCCCGATTTTCGGGATGTTACAGATGGTATCAGAGCATGATTTGGATTAAACTGGACCTGGGTTATGGTAATGTGACGCACACTGACGCACTCTAACTTAAGAGCGATGGAAACTTAAAAACTATATTAGAATCCCAAGTTTCGCCGACAGGCGAGACTGAATATTGTAACTTAGTCCACAGTTCTTCTACTTGGTTTTGTTGAGATTCATGCACCCAGCTACACCCCAATCTCACCACCACTATAGACCGGATCTCTATTGTTACTAAGTAATTCAGTAGGCCACACAAAGGATCGCAACAATAATAAACTCTAGGACCACAAAGGAAAAAAATGTTTAAGTTCATATGTTCCACCATTCCACTCTATCTAGGACCATCCTCAGTTAAACCATGGATCAACAAATCATTTCTTTTTACCTCAAAGCGCATCCTTTTGGGCCTTCTCTTTACACTTTTAGGACCTTCAACTTAAAGCCAACTCACCCCCAACTGGTGTTGTTCTTGGTCTCCATCTCACATGACTAAAGCATTAATGCCTACTTTACCTATGAATGATACCCCAAAGTTCCCTCGAATGCATTCATTTCTATATATGTCATTCCTCATCTTGACACCTATCCATCTCAACATCCCTCATCAATCTCACCACTCTCATGAAGTATTAACCAGGGTATTGAAAACAACTTCTCAAGACTCAATCCTAAAGTCTAACCCATTTCCTTCAAAATCTCTCCTTTCACCACCTCATTCTTCAACTTTATTCTAAGTACTTTCGTACTAGACATAAATCCTAACATATAAATGATGGAGAATAATACTTAAACAAAAATTTACTATAAATAGTAACTATATATATAAATTAGACTTTTGACCATTCAAATTATGGAATCTCATGGAATAAATGGGTTATTTGGATGGATTAGCGTCTCCTCCCCCAAAATCATATGTTACACATCACATAAAATCATTCTGGTTTGTAAGTTTTCCCTAAAAATGCCTCAGATGGAGTCAGGGGCCAAACGGAGCACTTACATGGGGACCCAGGGTGGGACCCAGACTTTTTTGGGGCCTGGGGGGCAGGAGGTCCTCACCAAAATGGTGAGCCCTTGCCAGTTTGGCCAGTGGTCGGCAAGGGCCTCGCCGGTTCGGAGAGGCCTTGCAGGTCAACGGTCTCGGCTGGGCGGGCTGTCTGGGTTGATGGTGTTTGGCGTTGAATGAGACCCTTTGGTCCAGGGTTCGGCCACCCATTCATTCAAAATCCCATACTTCCTTCACAAATTGGCCCTCCAAGCTCTCCCTTCCCTCTAAACTTACTGTTTTCTCTCTCCAACCTCCCTTCCAATCGTTCATTCCTTCATTTTCTGTTATTTCTATCATCCCTCTACTGTTCTCACCCCTACCCAGCACCTACACTCTCCATTTTCTATGGTTAGAGCTCCCAAGCTCTCCTTTGAGGCTCAAAATCGTGTGAGCTTTCAACTCATCACATTTCTTCCTTTCCCCTTCTTTGATCCCTTCCTTTTGGACCTATTTCCCTCATCTCTTAGACCTAGATCCGTGGGAAGCCATTAGGTTAGCCTTTTCTTCCATTTCATCAATTTTCCATGGCTCTTTTTGAGTTCGTTTTAGCCATTTTCTCGATCTCTCCGCTTTTAGTCACGGATGAGACCGAACGCAGTAGCTTAGTCCATAAACAGTGACCATATAGTGCTAAGACATCCAGAGTTTTGGACCTAGATTTAGTACTCCTAGATTTGAAAGATCTGACGATATAGGAAATCCAATTTCAATTAGATAATCTTGACTTTAAGCGATAAAACAATCCCCTGTAGTAGAAATGGTATGAAACCATTTAGCGTATAAGATTAAGCTTTGGATTATAGCTAGTGAGTTACAGACTAGTCTACTGGTTATATTAAGTAGTGTAAAGCCTGTATATGTTAAGGAATAGTAGGTTAGATTTGGTTGGAGTAGAACCTCATTCCTTTGATAGATCCCCTTAATACTTATAGACTTCTATTAGAACCCTTAGGAAAGTTGTTTAACTTATAACCATTCACTCTCAGGAAAAACTTATAAATCCCTTAGATTAAACTCAGAATAAACCAGCACGCCCTTTAGAATAAACTCAGAATAAACCAGCACGCCCTTTAGAATTGCCCTCCCAAGGACTTATTATAATCGGGGACACGGAGTAGAGAAATTATATATAAGCGAAGTATTCGCGGTTTGAATCGACTTCTTAATCCTGGTAGTTACCAATGAATCCAATGCTCTGATCAAGTAGAGGATCAGCATCGACTTAGATATCTATAGCACCCCATGTAGAATGAGATTTTTGGTATCCAATCCTGCCAACCACGATACGCTTATGGAGGCTACAGCCCTGATGTCGTTACGGCGTACAGTAATCATGTCATACAATGTGAAATGCATGAATCACACTATCCAATCATGCGGTAAATTTTATGCGTATTGTACACTCATGTGGGGCAACACCGTCTAACTGGGAGCCCCTAAATAATCTGCCCGAAGGCATATGCTATGATTATTCACTTCTCATATCAAGCATACATATGATGCGTATGATCGTGAGTCATGGAACTATACTAAACATGTGATAAAGTAATGCACTGACCTTACAAAGCAGATGGGCCTAGACGACTAATTCACAATAAGTACGGGTCTAACAATGGGTGCTAAGGAGAGTTATAATGTGGACATCCAACCAACATTATACTCGCAATGTGGACGTCAAACCAACATTGCTCCCAAGGCACGACCATCACAAACATCGTTACATAATCCGTGTTGGGATCACACATTGCAATGGACCTTAGGTACTTCCCATTGGGCCTTAAATACATCAAATGGGCCATGTCATATGGGCCTTCTATTCATCAAATGGGCCACATAAATGGACCACACCAATGAGCCTTATGTGCATTGCAATGGGTCATAACCCGTGGGCCTTAGATTGCATCAAATGGGTCTAATCTCATAGGCCTTATATGTAACAAATGGGCCATACCAATTGGGCCCCATATGTACATCAAATGGGCCTCAACCCATAGGCCCTAGTACATCTCAATCGGCCTTAACCCATGGGCCCCTAAATCATCAAATGGGCCTAATCCCTTGAGCCTTATAATACATTAAATGGGACTCGACCCATGGGCCTTAGAATACATCAAATGGCTTAATCTCAACCATAAGCGTTGGTAAAATTTCCACCATTATATTCCTAAGGCCCAAAATGAAATATATTCCCCATCCAACCTTTTCATAAATTACACATTTATAGATGAAGTGGAAAAAGAATTGGTGGGGTCCACATGAGCTAAGGATCTGACTCATACATTAACCCATATCATGAGCTTTCAAAAATGGGTGGACGGACAGCATGCAACACATGTATCATGGTGGGCCCCACTGTCATTTGACAGTGTGAATAAACCACAAACATCAGGAGCTTCACCATCCAGGCGGACGGTGTGTATAAAACCCAAATGCTATGGTGGGTTCCACCGTCCACGAGCGTGGACGGTGTGAGTGAAATATATACATCATTGTGGGTCCCACATGGGGCCCACCACAATATTTTTTTTACATCCAATCTGCCCATATGGTCCCAGATACCTGGACAAAGAGGAAAAACAAATTTCATATTAATTCAAAACTTATGTGGACCCAGAAATGGGTTTCAATGGTAGAGGTTCAATCCCACTGTTTCCTGTAGTGTGGGCCATCCGATCCATAGATGGAGCTGAAACTTGGACGGGGCCCACTTCTGGGAGTGGCCCACCTCATGAAGGGTGTGGATACAAAATATACATCATGGTGGGGCCCACGTGCAGGACCGTGGCCCCTGGCCCGTCCGCCCAAACCACGCAGCACGTTGCTGCTGCCGTGTCAGAGGGGGCAGCGCCTGCTGCCCCTTATGCCTTTTATTTTTATTTTTAAAAAACTAATTCCTATGGTTTTTCACAGGTGGGGCCCTCATCGAGTAAATCCAACCCGTCCA
The DNA here is from genome assembly GCA_037074715.1 of Magnolia kwangsiensis. NCBI lineage: Eukaryota > Viridiplantae > Streptophyta > Magnoliopsida > Magnoliales > Magnoliaceae > Magnolia > Magnolia kwangsiensis. The sequence continues at coordinate 45,292,790 of CM073586.1, read as the reverse complement.
TTATATTCTGTGGCTCAAAACAAGCCCAATGAGTCCAATATTGGACATTTTTCAGCGTATAGGAAAAATCTGGGGAACTTTAGATGGTGGAGATCACTATTTACTAAGTTATGGCCCACTAGATGCTCCGATCAATCTCATTTTCTAGCTCAACGCCTAAAATAAGTTGTTGTATAAGATGGACGGCTTGGATTGAATACATAAATCAACGTGGGGCCTATACAAATGGCTCACCCCAAAAAGACCTTAAACCCAAGCCCATGTTTACTTTCCATGTAACGTCCAGCGTCCCTGGACGCTAGATAGTCTGGGCAAATGCATACATTGAGGTGGGCCCCACCTACGGAAGTGGGCCACCAAAGAAAGGGTTGGAGGGCATGGAAAATACATACATCAAGTGGGGTCCATCCAAGTGGGCCACACGGCCACACCATCATTCACAAAAATATATATAAAAAAAAGATAAGAAGAGGGAGAGAGAGATAGAGAGTGGGACACGCTTGTGATGGAGGGCTCCGCCACTATGAGCCCTCCCTTGAAGAAATCATACAATCAAATGATTTGGGACTACCTAAATCGAAAATCAACGGTGCGGATCCTTTCCCCACCAATATGGACGGTCTAGATGACCTTCCTAATGCAATGAAATAAACATCATGATGAGATCCATGGAGAATGACCCCACCACGGATGATGATGATGATCAAAGTGGGCCATCGGCCACAACTTAGGGTCCCAAGTGAGATCCAAACCATTGATCGGTTGGTCTCACTTGGCCCAACTTGAAAACATGAAAAATCACTATCATCAAGCACCCACCGTTCAATCTTCTTGCTCCTATGGGTTCCTTAGATCCTTAGTTTTGATTTTAATGGATGAGATGAGGTTTGGATGGTTGAGATGGGAGATAAAGGGGTAGGAAAGGTGGGCCACACTTGGAGGTTGGGAAGAGAGGGAGAGGCTCATACGTATGGGATTTTTGGTTGCTTGGAATGAAGCTTGAGAAATGAGAGAGAGTTGTAAAGGGAGAGGAGTGATGAGTGATGGATGTGGTGAGTGATGGGTGTAAGAACTTTTAACTTTTGTGGCCTTTTGTGTAAGAAAAGCATGGGTAGTGTAAGAACTTTTTTACTTTGGTGGCATTTTGTGTAAGAAAGGTATGGGCTTGTAAGAACTTTTGGACTTTTGTAGCTTGCTTGGGAAAGGGTGAAAAGTGTTGTGTACTTGACATGTGCTTGACATGTGATGTGATGGGATTGATAGATTGATGAGATTGATGTGACACCTTGTAGAGATTCTCTTGGGTTTAGCAATGCGCGGCGTTTTCCTCGCACCAAACGCTGACCCATATCTTCAGACCAGGGTATCGCCTCGGTGCGTGAGTCGCGACATTGGAATCGCAGCGACGACGCTGTCGCTATGGTAAAGATCTTGAGTTAAGTCGACTCGGGTTGACGGTATACGAATTAGGGTCACGCGTAAAATATCGATTAAGGGTCGAAGGTTACCGGAATTCGACCGTTAAGACCGCGGAAGTCTACGGAACGGTATGGACTAAGATACGGGTCTTACAACTCTTCCCTCCTAATAAAAATTTCATCCTCAAAATTTACACAATCATCGCAACTAGGCATAACTCATGAGGAAGAAGAGAAATAACATCATTATATAAAACCAGAGATAACATACAAAATACAACACAAGATCAATCATCAAAGAGATGGGGATAATGCTCTCGAATCTCGGCCTCGCGATCCCAAAAAGCCTCCTCAACAGAATGGTGACCCCACTGAACCTTCACCAAAGGAATGACCTTGGTTCGGAGGACCTGATCCTTCCAATTAAGGATACGGAGTGGCTGTTCGATGTAAGAAGTGTCCTCAAGAAACCTCTAGCGGATGCCAATCAATAACGAAAAATATGTCTGACCCACACTTCCTCAACATGGAGACATGGAAAATGTTGTGGATGCTAGACAACTGAGATGGCAAGGCAAGCCGATAGGCCACGGTGCCAATGCGCCCAGTGATCTCAAAAGGTCCTATGAATCTAGGTGCAAGCTTGCCCTTCGTTCCAAAGTAAACTACACCCTTCATGGGCGAGACCTTGAGATACACATGGTCCCTTACATCAAACTCCAAGGGATGACGCCGACGATCAATAAAACTCTTCTGTTGGCTCTGAGCTGTACGCATCCTCTGCCTGATGATATTAATAGCCTCTGACGTCTCCTGCACAAGCTCGGGACCTAGGAGATGATGCTCTCCAACCTCGGTCCAATAACTCGGTGATCTGCATGGTCTGCCATATAGTGCCTCAAAAGGAGCCATGTCGATGGTCGCCTGATAGCTGTTATTGTACGCGAACTCAGCCAATCGCAGATGCTCATTCCAGCTACCTCTGAAATCAATCGCGTAAGACTGAAGCATACCCTCAAGGATCTGGTTGACCCTCTCGGTCTGACTATCGGTTTGCGGATGGTACGCGGTGCTGAGCCACAAATCAGTCCACATCGCTTGCTGGAAGCTCCCCCAAAACTGAGACGTGAACCTCGAGTCTTGGTTATAAACGATCAAGACTGGAACACCATGTAGTCTCACGACCTCCTCAATAAATAACCTCGCAAGCTGGTACATAGACCAAGTCGCACACATCGCAAGGAAATGTGTCGACTTCATCAGACGATCCACAACAACCCAAATGACGTCATGACCGCGCTGAGTCCTCGATAAGCCCATAATGAAATCTGTCGGCATGTGCTCTCACTTCCACATCGGGAAGCTCAACGGCTGCAATACACCAGGGGGTCTTTGATGATTGGCCATGATACGCTGGCACGTGTCACACTCGGCCACAAAACTGGCGATCTGACGCTTCATCCCTGCCCAAAAATACTGTCGCCTCATGTCACGGTACATCTTCGTCGAGCCAGGGTGGATAGAAAATCACGATTGATGTGCCTCGGTCATAAGCTCTCTGTGTAACTCTGAAATATTCGAGACACATAATCGGCCTCTGAAGCGAAGTCCACCGTCTGCACCAATATGCCAATTTGCCTGACTCTTAGATGCCGCCTCAACCATATAACTCTGCAACGACTCATTAGCCTGCTGAGCCTCGATCACCCTTATGACAAGAGAGGGTTGAATCGACAGGCTCAATAACTGCACGATAGAAGACTGCAAGCCAAACTCAAAATTATACTCTGCAATATCCTCAAGCATCCGCCACTCCTGAATCATCATATGCGCTACTAGGCCTCGTGGCTGAAGGCTGAGGGCATCTGTCACCACGTTCGCCTTGCCCTGATGGTACTAAAGATCGAAATCATAGTCTTTCAGGAGTTCTATCCAGCACCTCTGCCTCATATTCAACTCAGACTGCGAGAAGAGGTACTTCAAGCTCTTATGGTCGGAGAAGAGCTCGAACCTGACCCCATAAAGATAGTACCTCCACACCTTCAGTGTGAAGACAACTGCAGTCAGCTCCAAATCATGCGTAGGATAGTTCAGCTCATGGACCTTGAGCTGACGAGACGTGAAGGCCACTGGTCTCCCATGCTGCCTCAGGATAGCACCCAAATCGATATGCAAGGCTTCAGTAAATACAATAAATCCGTCACTCCCAGAGGGAAGAGTGAGGACAGGAGCGGACGTCAGACGGTCCTTCAACTCGGTAAATGCTCACTTACAGGCGTCACTCCAAATAAACTCTGCCCCCTTCCAAGTTAACCTGGTCAGCGGGGCTATAATACTAGAAAAGTCCTCAATGAAATGCCAGTAGTAGCCCGCCAAACCAAGGAAACTATGGATCTCTGTCGCAGTCGTGGGCTGGCCCCACTGACGCACTGCCTCGACCTTCGAGAGGTCCACTGCGATGCCCTCCCTAGTCACCACATGACCGAGGAACTTCACCTCCTCCTGCCAGAACTCGCACTTCTCCAGCTTCGCATACAGTTGGTGTCCACGGAGGGTCTGCAAAGTAATCTCCAAGTACTGTTCATGCTCCTCACGGGTCCTCGAATAGATCAGAATGTCGTCGATGAAGACTACAACAAACTGATCGAGATATGGGCGGAAGACCTCGTTCATCAGTTGCATGAAGACCGCAGGTGCATTGGTCAGCCCGAAGGACATGACCTGAAACTCAAAATGACCGTAACGCGTCCTGAATGCTATCTTCGGAATGTCCTCTTCTCGGACCCAAATCTGATGATAACCGGAACGCAGGTCAATCTTTAAAAAGAACTGTGCACCCTGTAGCTGATCGAACAAATCATCAATCCTCGGGAGCGGGTACTTGTTCTTGATTGTGACTTTGTTGAGCTCGCGGTAATCTACGCAGAGCCTCAACGAGCCATCCTTCCTCTTCACGAAGAGTACCGACGCTCCCCACGATGAACTTCTCAGACGGATAAGGCCTAACTCATGCAACTCGTCCAACTGCTTCTGCAGTTCCCGCAACTCCAACAGTGTCATGCGATATGGGGCCTTCAAAATAGGCACGGTACCGGACACGAGATCAATCTAAAACTCAATGAGTCGATGAGGCGGTAATCCCGAAATCTCCTGAAACACATTGGGAAAATCGTAAACCACGGGCAACTGGTCGATGCTTACAGCTATAGGCTCCTCTATGGCACATGACATCAAACAAGACAACCGCTCTCCTCTGGGCTCTGCAATGAACTGGAACTGCGGCACGCCGGCTATACAAAACGTTACTGTCCTCGCTGCACAGTCTAATATGGCATAGTACTCGGTGAGCCAATCCATGCCTAGGATGACATCAAACTCGAACATCGGCAATGTAAATAGATCGGCAGGTAAAAAGGTATCCCCAACTAGAACGGGGCAAGACGAGTAAAATCGGCCCAACACTGCAGTCCTTCCCAAGGGAGTCGATACTGATAGGCTCTCACAAGCAGACTCAAACGGTAAGCTAGTCGATCGGAAGAAACTCTCGGCCATAAAAGAATGCGATGCACCGAAATCAAACAACACACGTGCAATGCATGTAGAGACTGGAAGTATACCCTCAACTACTCCTCCGGATGATTGTGGATCCTGCTGAGCTGCATAGAACTTAGCCTGAGCTGGCTGGGGAGGTGTCTGTCCCCTCTACGTGTGCTGCTGCTACTGATGGGGTCGCTGAGGCCGTCGAAACTGCTGCCTCTGCTGCTGCGGCCTCGGAGGCTGGTGCTAATGCTGCTACTGAGGTGACCTCGGTGGTGGGGACTGCTGTCGCTACTGCTATGGGGGTCTCTGCTGCGACAGTGGTGGAGGCTGTTGTGGAGTCCTCTGCTGCTGTGGACCTCTCTACTGCTAATGGGGGCTGGAACACTCCCACGAACGGTGTCCCGTTGCACCGCACCTAAAACAAGTGCCGGTGAACTGCCTCGGAGGGGGTACTGGAGGTGCTACTGGTGGTCAAAAGGCTGGGCGACCTGTGTGTCTCTACTGTGGTCGACGCTGCTGGAAATCACTGGAAGGAGCCTACCTCTTCCGGTCTCTCCTCTGACCACGATCAGACTGAGAACCGGCCCACTCAGCCTCAAAAATCTGGACCTTCCCTACCACCTCCTCAAAAGTCGGGAGCTCATGTCCAATAACATGGCTGCGAAGATCGTAACGTAGGTTGTCCTTGAAGCGGCTAGCCCTCCACTCCTCATCATCTACAAGGTATGGTGCAAACCTGGATAGTGCTACAAAACGAGCTGCATACTAAGCCACTGTCATATCACCCTGCACTAAGGCCTCGAACTCCAACGCTTGCTGTCGTCGGATGTGATCAGGGAAGTACTGTCGGTCAAACCGATCCACAAAATTCTCCCATGTCCATAAAAAGTCAGCACATGCTGCTCGAGAAAATGATGCTCACCAGTGCTCAGCCTCACCATGGAGAAGAAATACGGCTAGTCGAACTCGCCGCTCAGTCGTACATCCCATCATCTCAAATATCTTCTCCACATCGGCGCGCCATCTCTCAGCTACAGTAGGGTCTGGCTCACCCTGGAAACACGGGGGATCGATCCGTTGAAACTCATGAAGGAGGGTGCTCGTGAGATCCTGCTCTAGCTGGGAAGGTGAAACAACGGGGTACCTGCCCTGCCCCTGAAGTGCAGCCATCACAGCCTGTAACATCTGCTGCAACTGGGAGGAACTCACGGATACGGTCGGGTCTGCGCCCATCTCTAGTGGAGGAGCAGCATACTCAGGATGGGTAGTAGGAATCTCTGGTGGTGGAACGGGCATCGTAGGTGGTAGTGCGGGAGCCGTAGGTGGTGGAGCGGGATCCTCAGGTGGTGGTACGGGAGTCGATCGGGTCACTCTCCCACGTGCCATGTCCTACAGGAAAGATCGAAGGCTCCTATCAACTTCAAAACTCTCGACGGCACGCACGTTAAGGGTCTATAACGGGAGATTGTAAGCTATCCGAACTTTTGGACTTAGCCATTCTAAACTCATAGCAGACATGTAATGTTGTTCTCAGTTATTCATAAGTTATGCTCTGATACCAACTTCTGTCATGCCCCAAACTCAAAAATCGGGCTTATAAAAATCACGATCATCGAATCCGGCGCCGACAGCTTCCGTAGAACCTCATTCTCGGATCCCAGCTCCCATTCGCCACGTTCCGATCCTGGGATGCTACGAGGAGGATTTTCACGATCAATTTGATTCGTGATAAGCATAACCAATGGTATAACCCACAAACAACAACTAAAAACTCCATTACATTTTCACTATGAAAAAAAACTTTAAAAGTACAATGAGCATAAAGGGAAATACAATGACGATGAACAAAATCTCCAAGGTGATCTACAAAGCGTTCCTTCCTCAGCGCTGCTGCGCCTCAACGTCACCTGCACGCAACGGTCATGCATAAGCTTATAAAAAGCTTAGAGGGTGGTGAAATTGTGTGCGCAAGGTAGTAATATGATCATGCAATATCAGAGTAATGCGAAATATACTGATGGATCCATGAATACCATTAGCCGTACCAAGGCTATGCAATGCAAAGTATGAATGATGTCGGCCATACCAGGGCTATGCGATGCAAGATGAAAGTCAAACATACAATCCTCATCTGAGTCCACATATCAATACAGCTCAAATCTGGGATATCACCAGGGTCTAATACACTCTAAACTAGATCGTAACCCCATTACGTACAATAAGGTAAGTGGAAGAGACCTCACTATCTGTCTATCAATATCGGGCTCGACTCGTCGATAGCGGACTCATTCCTTGAGCTGGTCAAACTCAGCCTAGCTTTGCCTCCTACTCTCGGATGGGTAAGGCCGTACCCCCTTTCAACCGACCACGACACAGTGGAAAGTGCAACCGTATGGTAATCGGCATTCGACACTCCTGTACCCACTCAGTCTAGACGTTGGAGAAACCTCTTGTTACCATAAGGGTTTAGGGACTTTCACCCAGGGATATCTATAGCACCCCATGTAGAATGAGATTTTTGGTATCCAATCCTGCCAACCACGATGCGCCTGTGGAGGCTACAGCCCTGATGTCGCTAGGGCGTACAGTAATCATGTCATACAATGTGAAATGCATGAATCACACTATCCAATCATGTGGCAAATCCTGTGCGTATCGTGCGCTCATGTGGGGCAACATCGTCTAACCGGGAGCCCTTAAATAATCTACCCGAAGGCATATGCTATGATCAGTCACTTCTCATATCAAGCATACATATGATGCATATGATCGTGAGTCATGGAACTATACTAAACATGTGATAAAGTAATGCACTGACCTTACAAAATAGATGGGCCTAGACGGCCTATTCACAACAAGTACGGGCCTAACAATGGGTGCTAAGGAGAGTTGTAATGTGGACATCCAACCAACATTATACTCGTAATGTGGACGTCAAACCAACATTGCTCCCAAGGCACGATCGTCACAAACATCGTTACATAATCCGTGTTGGGATCACACATTGCAATGGACCTTAGGTACTTCCCATTGGGCCTTAAATACATTAAATGGGCCATGTCATATGGGCCTTTTATTCATCAAATGGGCCACATAAATGGACCACACCAATGAGCCTTATGTGCATTGCAATGGGTCATAACCCATGGGCCTTAGATTGCATTAAATGGGCCTAATCTCATAGGCCTTATATGTAACAAATGGGCCATACCAATTGGGCCCCATATGTACATCAAATGGGCCTCAACCCATAGGCCCTAGTACATCTCAACGGATCTTAATCCATGGGCCCCTAAATCATCAAATGGGCCTAATCCCATGAGCCTTAAAGTACATTAAATGGGACTCGACCCATGGGCCTTAGAATACATCAAATGGCCTAATCTCAACCATAAGCGTTGGTAAAATTTCCACCATTATATTCCTAAGGCCCAAATTGAAATATATTCCCCATCCAACCATTTTATAAATTACACATTTATAGATGAAGTGGAAAAAGAATTGGTGGGGTCCACATGAGCTAAGGATCTGACTCATGCTTTAGCCCATATCATGAGCTTTTAAAAATGGGTGGACGGACGGGATGCAACACATGCATCATGGTGGGCCTCACTTTCATTTGACAGTGTGAATAAACCATAAACATCAGGAGCTCCACTGTCCAGGCAGACGGTGTGTATAAAACCCAAATGTTATGGTGGGTTCCACCGTCCACGGGCATGGACGGTGTGAATGAAATATATACATCATTGTGGGTCCCACGTGGGGCCCACCACAATATTTGTTTTACATCCAATCTGCCCATATGGTCCCAGATACCTGGACAAAGAGGAAAAATAAATTTCATATTAATTCAAAACTTATGTGGACCTAGAAATGGGTTCCAATGGTAGAGGTTCAATCCTACTGTTTCCTGTAGTGTGGGCCATCCGATCCATATATGGAGCTGAAACTTGGAGGGTGCCCACTTTTGGGAGTGGCCCACCTCGTGAAGGGTGTGAATACAAAATATACATCATGGTGGGGACCACGTGCAGGACCGTGGCCCCTGGCCCGTCCGTCCAAACCACGCAGCACGTTGCTGCTACTGTGTCAGAGGGGGCAGCACCTGCTGCCCCTTATGCCTTTTAATTTTTTTTTAAAAACTAATTCCTATGGTTTTTCACAGGTGGGGCCCTCATCGAGTAAATCCAACCCGTCCATTATATTCTGTGGCTCAAAACAAGCCCAATGAGTCCAATATTGGACATTTTTCAGCGTATAGGAAAAATTTGGGGAACTTTAGATGGTGGAGATCATTATTTACTAAGTTATGGCCCACCAGATGTTCCGATCAATCTCATTTTCTGGCTCAACACCTAAAATGAGTTGGTGTATAAGATGAACGGCTTGGATTGAATACATACACCAACATGGGGCCTATACAAATGGCTCACCCAAAAAAGACCTTAAACCCAAGCCCATGTTTACTTTCCATGCAACGTCCAGCGTCCCTGGACGTTAGATAGTCTGGGAAAATGCATACATTGAGGTGGGCCCCACCTACAGAAGTGGGCTACCAAAGAAAGGGTTGGAGGGCATGGAAAATACATACATCAAGTGGGGTCCATCCAAGTGGGCCACACGGCCACACCATCACTCACAAAAAATATATATATAAAAAAAAGAAAAGAAGAGAGAGAGAGAGATAGAGAGTGGGACACGCTTGTGATGGAGGGCTCCGCCACTATGAGCCCTCCCTTGAAGAAATCATACAATCAAATGATTTGGGACCACCTAAATCGAAAATCAACGGTGCGGATCCTTTCCCCACTAATATGGACGGTCTAGATGACCTTCCTAATGCAATGAAATAAACATCATGATGGGGTCCATGGAGAATGGCCCCACCATGGATGATGATGATGATCAAAGTGGGCCATCAGCCACAACTTAGGGTCCCAAGTGAGATCCAAACCATTGATCGGTTGGTCTCACTTGGCCCAACTTGAAAACATGAAAAATCACTATCATTAAGCACCCACCGTTCAATCTTCTTGCTCCTATGGGTTCCTTAGATCCTTAGCTTCGATTTTAATGGATGAGATGAGGTTTGGATGGTTGAGATGGGAGATGATGGGGTAGGAAAGGTGGGCCACACTTGGAGGTTTGGAAGAGAGGGAGAGGCTCATACATATGGGATTTTTGGTTGCTTGGAATGAAGCTTGAGAAATGAGAGAGAGTTGTAAAGGGAGAGGAGTGATGAGTGTAAGAACTTTTGACTTTTGTGGCATTTTGTGTAAGAAAAGCTTAGGTGGTGCAAGAACTTTTTAACTTTGGAGGCATTTTGTGTAAGAAAGGTATGGGCTTGTAAGAACTTTTGGACATTTGTGGCTTGCCTGGGAAAAGGTGAAAATTGATGTGTACTTAACATGTGCTTGACATGTGATGTGATGGGATTGATCGATTGATGGGATTGATGTGACACCTCGTAGAGATTTTTTTGGGTTTTACAATGCGCGGCGTTTTGCTCGCACCGAACGATGACCCATATCTCCAGACCTGGGTATCTCCTCTGTGCGCGAGTCACGATATTGGAACCGCAGCGACGGCACGGTCGCTATGGTAAAGATATTGAGTTAAGTCGACTCGGGTTGACGGCGTACGAATCAGGGTTGCACGTAAATATTGATTAATGGTCGAAGGTTGTTGAAATTTGACCGTTAAGACCGCGAAAGTCTATGGAATGGTATGGACTAAGATACGGGTCTTACAGGTTCACCTTTAACCTTTATAACCTACACCTAGGCTGGCTGTTTATACTCTCACGAGCAAGGGTCCACACATCGCATCCACTTTTACGCACACTGGCCAAGGATCTTCCACAAGACCCTAACAGAGGTTTCACACGGTTCACCTCTAACCTAAGATTTTAAATAGGTTTAACTTTAACCAGAAGTTTATGCTTTCTACAGAGAAAGGGTCAATACTACGTACCCACCATGTACACTCCCGCCAGAGGCCTCCTAGAGGACTTACAAGGGTGAGAAATACCTTAGACGTAATCCTACAAAGGAATGATCATAAGGGACCTTTGAACTCTAATAACTTACAGATAAGCAGATGAGTCCCTTTTTAGCGCGTTGATGAAGATATCCTCCTTCGTTGATGAAGAGTCTTTTGCTTTCTTGAACTGCAACTTAGAAGATATATCGATATATGACGATGGGTTGGGTCAAGGTTATGACGAAATCTTACTCTCAAATATTTTTCTATGAAGGAAATAGAGTGATTCCAATCATCCATGCATTTAAAGCATCCCGGCTTAATGATTTGCCATTAATATGGTAGCTGAAGGATCCTTGAATGCGGAAGTTCATTCCTCAATCCACTTTATTGAATATCAATAATGAGGGTGGATTGGAGGATGAACTCCCTTGAGAGAAAGGGCTTTGTGTAAATGATCTAAGGTTAAACATTCAAAAACTCTCTCTTCTTTCTCTCATAGTAACTAAAGACAAGCTCTCTATATATAGACAAAAAGTTCCCACGGATATAAAATGGTTGCATTTATGATAGAGTTCGACATCATCAGTAGGGTCAAAATCATTGAGCGTATACTCTCGATTGCATCGACTGGCCGCTTGATGACAAAAACTCAAATGTCATATACTTTTGAAACTTTTTTCCAGCTGGTCGAGGGCATCGAAACACGTGTCAATGTCATCAAATTTTGAACTTCGATATTATTGATAAGATGATCAATTCCTCGACATTTGAAAAATGAGAGAGACTTACTTTGAAATTTTTTAGGTTAAAAGATATGATCGAGGTACACTTGATATCATTGAAATTTAAATACCGATGATATTGAAGGCAGTGTCGATGCATCGATAAATCTAAAGGATTTTCCAGTAAGCTTGCTGGACATGTTTATGTTTATTCTTGATGCCATCGATCCGGCCTCGATATCATTGATATTTGAATATCGATTCTATTGAGTGACCCTCGATCTGAAATAAAAACCACCTAAAAAACTGTTGCTGGAAAGACTGTGTCCAAGATCGATATCATCGAAGGCCTTCCGATATCATCGATTTTTGAATTCTGAGGATATCGAGGATTACTTTGATATATCGAAGGTTTATATGATTTTCTTATAAAAAATAGAGACAAATACTCTGCTGTAGATTATATTGAGTCTACTTCGATAAACTCGATTTTGAAATATCGATGACATCGATAGGGGATCGATACATTGATAATTTCGTCCAGATGAATATGTGGTTGCTAGACACTTTATGTCCTTATTCGATTTTATCGATTGAGCTTTCGAGGACATCGATAACATACATCGATTTTATCGAACCTGATATCTATAAATCGATAGACTTCGAAAACTTAGATATTTTCTAATTTTCTAAAAAAGTTTTCTAACCCCAAAAACCCTATGATGTTCTAACCATTTTTTAAGAGTTTTATATACCTGGTGTTTTGGGACATGGGTTGTGAGGCTTAGATTTACCTATGGTGAGTTCGGCACACATTCGGTTGAGGCAGACAGCTGATTAATCTTCCTATGAAGCTTCTCTGTCAAGTTGACTCAATACTCACGCTCATTGACAAACCAGGGCACTTTTTATCTCCCCCTTTGTCAATTACGTGACAAAATACCAAAACACCCTAGAACAACATCTAGACCAATATATCCTAAATTGTGTGTACATGTAATTTGCACAATTTTACAATGTCTAGTGAAACCCTACACACAAGTCACTAGTTGCTCCCCCTTACAGCATTCTCCCCCTATCTTGTTGCAGCTGCTCCCCCTAACACCTATATCGCAATTCAAGTTGATATGGAATTTTCCTTGCGGGGTGTTTGAATTGTTCTCGCCCTTTTTGTCGGTCATTGGCAAAGGTATAATAGTTGATATTGACTAAAGTTTAAGCATCGTGGGAGAACCAACATTCAAAGAGCATACATATATAAGATATAGATGAATAATGATCAAAGCAGTGTAAACAGACATCATTTTCAAAAACTATGTATGTATAGAAGATCAAATAAAACAGTGATAGAGGCAGATAAATTTTTTTATCAAAAACATCACATGCATTCCATAGCAGAAACTAGATAAACCAGGGGATCTTAACTCATAATCATGGCAGTAAAAATGTGAATTATCCTAAGCCATAACCATAAATATCCAAAAACATATAGATATATTGCTCAAGTTTGGCAGTAGATTAACAGTCATCCCAACAAACTACCAAGCCCATTCATGGGCAACCAAAATCAAACATCAGTTTTTAGCCCATCCATGGGCAACATACACAAAAAAAAAAATAAAATTGTTTAGACTGTGTAGGTTAGTGAGTTATCACATACACTTATGAGAGTGCAGAACATCCAAAAGGATATTAATGTTCATATGCGGAAATAAGAGTGAAGTGTATGTGATAGCATCCAGAGACCAGTACTTATGGAGCCGAGGAAGATGGTGCCATAGGTGAATAGCTCAACCAACTGTTGCATGGTTTACTACACTCCGTTCACTAGGCGCTCCAAGACGGTAAACCTTTCACCGATTCTATTCACTGATTCCTTGAGCTGGGAGACATCCCGCTGAATCGCTCCAATCCGATCCTGATGGAGCTTAAATCTCTTTGCATGTCCAAGCCCTGATGTGGATGGTGCTTGACGGGACGCAGAAGGTTCGTGCCTAGCAGCCTCAGCTCCTTCACTAGGAGCATCACTGTTATCTACTGCTCCTTCTTGAATGCCTTTCTTTGGATCCTCGGGATACTTGTGGAACTTTAAGTCCATTTTTCGAATGTTGTTTTTGTTGAAGACTTGGAGGGGAAGTTCTGGATCATTGGTTGTTGAGAAGCCGATGAGATTGCATATCATGTTTATGATCCAGGGATGTGGTAGGTGAAGATCCCTGGATGTATGAATGGCGTAGACCAACTGATGGACAAGCAGAGTCGGAAGACAGATCTTTATCCCTTTGGCGATTGAGTACACTATCATGGTCATGAAACCTGTGAGATCGGACCGGTTGGTACTTCTAGGATATATGTTTGTGGTGAAGATACCGTGTAAAACCCAAAATCGTGGTTCCATGTACCTGAATTTCAACGCATTCCCTTGATACCAAGGGATGTCTCTACCATGACATAGGTACTTAGTCACCATGGACTGAATTTCAACATTTTCGAGGTCCATTTCAGGGAGACCTTTTGGTGCCATTGTCAGTCCAAGGATGTTTGCCATTGTAACAGGAGTGATCAACACATCATCACCATCCAAAGAGACCATGATAGGAGGATCGGACACGGGTGAGTGACACGCGGCAAGGAAGTTGTGTGTGCAACCAATCGATTGCAGCAAATGGGGATTCCAGATTGTATGGTTTTAAACAATCCCTGTCTACCTTTCTCTCGTGAATGAGCTTCCTTCCTGTGTATTTTACTGGACGTGGATTTAATCTAACCGAAGGAGGTGCCGGTGTTTCGGACTGGGAACCACCACGTGAAGTTTGTCAAGATCTTTAACGAGTGAGGGTCCCTTGTTCAGGAGCTCTTGCCTTTTCTTTTAAGGCAAGTGTCTTTTGTCAAGAGGCTCTGGATGACTCCTTAGGACCCGACACTGTTTCTTTGTCCTTACCCATAAAGACAGATTTGGGAAGAACGGACAGAATCCCTCTTTTAAAGAAACTAAAAATACCCGACCAAAAAGAAAGATAGAATCTGGAATGTAAGGAATGGAAGGGTAATACCAGTTTTTAAGGCGTCTCCAGGACCCACAATGTTCGTCCGTCTAAGGGGATGAGCAGAGAAAAAATGGAATGCCCTTTTTCTAAAAAATAAAATTTTCTTCTCAACCGCCTTTTATCAGGCGACAATTTTTGATATCATCAACCAGTGTTTCGATGATATTGAAGTAACTCCCCCAATTTTATCGAGACCTTCGATATCATTCTCGATCATATAGCTTTTCACATTCCAAAGAGGCGTCGATGATATTGACACTTGATCAATTAGTCGAGAATGACTTATCAAGAAATATCGAGGATGAATAATTTTCATTTTTCCACATTTCCATAAACTCATGTATAAAATAGAATATCTTTGAATCATTATACACAACAAAATTTTGTACAAGCATTGTACAAATCAAAATTATAAACATCAGGATGTTTATGTGTAAAAATATTGAGGTGAGGAACCTTAGATATATCATTAAGAGCTCAACAAAATTGCATCATTTCAGCATATATCTAGATCATGATGCATGATCTGGTCTTGTCTTTTCATGCTTCATATTTCAGGGTATAGAGTGAGATATCAGACAATTCAGCTTTTCTTTCACTATCCATTTTGAGACAGAATTCTTAACTGTGGTAGATTTAGTTTTCATGTTTATCTTACCCACTTGATCCTCTGACTCCTTCATTCTATCATTCTTTCTAGGTGGTGATGGATGAGTATTTCTTTTAACCAATCTCCTAGGTGGACTTTTGACATTCCGTATTTCTCTGGTCAGTTTGAATTTATAAATATGATTTTGACAAGAGTTATGTGGAGTCCTTCTAGGAGTTAAGCATTCAAACTTATAATGATCCAAATCACCACATAAGTGATAAACTAGAGTAGATCTTGCATTACTTCCCGAAGCAGCAGATTTTTCAGATATTGGTGTTGCATGTCTAATTCTCATTTTAGTTTTATCATACCCTAGGCCACTCTTGTCTTTTCCTCGTCTACCCATCCCTAACAATTTTTCTAGCTTTTCACCACTCTGGAAAAATTTATAGTTTATTTTAGTAAATTTTTTAGATTTATCTAAGTCAAAATGGAGTGTTTGATTCTCATTCTGGAGATGCTCATTTTCATCTTTTAATAATTTAGCTTGTTTAGTAAGTTTTGATGATTTCATTTTTAGGGATAGATTGCCTCTTTCCAACTTATCATTGTCTGAATGATATTGCTATAAATCATTGATTAGATGTGTATTAATTTCCAAGGTTTTGTCCAGATCTCTTTGCAGCAATTCTTTTTTTTTTTTTCCAAACATTCCAAGTCTTTTCAGGATGTGGATGCTATGAATATAGAGTTGATTGTAAGCATCTTGTAGTTTATCTTGTTTCTCTTTTTCATCCTCTGTTTCCTCATTATCAGATGGAAATGATTCGGTGGCTTACAGTTTCTCGTTATTAGTCACAATGGGAATGATTGGAGAAGTGGAGACCATAAGAATTTTCAATGATTTCTGATCTCCATCGCTCTCTGAGTGATTAGATTCTGAATTTGACTCTTCTGTATCATCCCTTGTGGTGGCCATTGCCTTACCCTTCATTTTTCTGTTTGGGCATTTAGTAGACAGGTGTCCATACTTCTAACAGGCATAACATTGTGGTTCTTTACCCTTTTTACGAAACTTACCTGTAAAGGTTTGTTGTATACCTTTCTTCCTCAGGAAGGATGACCATGATTCTTCTGAAAGAACTTCCTGAATCGTTGCGCCAGCAAAGCCACTTCCTCATCTTCATCTTCTTTTTCACTTCCACTATCCTCATTTGTTATTTTATTTAAAGTTTTTAAGATAGTATTTTTGAATTTTTTGGTTTGCTTGAAGTGTAGTACGAATGTTTGTAGGGAACCTACCAGTTCTTCTACTTTCATTTTGTCTATGTTCCTACATTCTTCAATGGTTGTTACTTTAGGATTGAACCATTCCAATAGGGATCTTAGAATTTACGGATTTTAGGTACCGAAACTTTCTCTCCTAATCCACCCATGGAGTTGCAAATGATATTCAACTTTGTGAAAAAATCCATAAAGGTCTCATGCTCTTCCATTCTGAGACTTTCGACTGTGAAGTCAGGAGTTGCAGTTTAGATCTCGTCACAGTCCTTGTTCCTTCATGGGTTGTTTTCAACAGATCCCATGCTTCTTTGGATGTCCCACGCATACTGATTTGATTAAAAATATCTTGGGACACAGCACAATAGATAGCATTCATGGCTTTAGCCTCAACAGTTTGGTTTTCTTTATCGAATGTTGTCCACTTCTCTTTAGATTTTAGTTTGGTGATAGTTGTGCCATTATCAAGTACTATTTGTTCGGATGGTGACACATATCCTCTTTCAACTATATCCTAAACATCATGGTCCAAGGATCTTAGAAAGTAGTGCATTCTAGCCACCCAGTATGCATAATTTGATCCATCAAATACTGGAGGTTTAGAGACCGATGAGCCCTCTCCTTTGGCCATATTCCCAACTTCAGTCAAGATCACTCTCTAGGCGGTGAAGCCCTTAAAGAGAAACCCGCTCTGATACCAATTGAAATTATAGTAAAGACCGCTTTAGTTGAAGTAAGAATATGCCAATATTTCCTAGAGGGGGGTGAATATGACTTTTTAATTATTTTATGATAATATAAATCCTATCACACTAATCCTAACACTAAGCCTATATTAGGATTACTCAAGAGTAACTCTACTGGCTTCCAAGCCCGGTAGAGGATCCAATCATAAACTATTTGAGAGATGAACAATATGCAGACTAGTTTATGATGGATATGACTGTGTATGTGTGTGAGGTGTGATCTCAGATAATCAGATATGAAAATATTAATGTAAATCACACAGAAAAAAGAATAATAATCGCAAACACAGTCATTTTTATAGTGGTTCGACTGCTTGTCTACTCCACTCTCGGTAACTGCACTCAACCTTTTGCATGTACCGAATTTCACTAAGGAGGTTTCCCACGGTTCACCCCACACCCAAGGTTTTAAATCAGGTTCACCTTTAACCTTTACAACCTACACCTAGGTTGACTATTTATTCTCTCACGAGTAAGGGTCCACACATTGCACCTACTTTTAGGCACACTGGCCAAGGATCTTCCACAAGACCCTAACAGAGGTTTCACATGGTTCACCTCTAACCCAAGGTTTTAAATAGGTTCACCTTTAACTAGAAGTTTATGCTCTCCAAAGAGCATGGGTCAAGATTACGTACCCACCACGTACACTCCCGCTGGAGGCCTCCTAGAGGACTTGCACGAGTGAGAAACACCTTAGACCCAATCCTACAAAGAAATGATCATGAGGGTCCTCTGGACTTTGATAACTTATAAATAAGTAGATGAGTCCCTTTTTATCTCATTGATGAAGATCTCCTCCTTTATTGATGAAAAGTCTTCTGCTTCCTTGAACCACAACTTAGAAGACATATCGATATATGGCGACGGGTTGGGTCAAGGTTATGATGGAATCCTACTCTCAAATATTTTCCTATAAAGGAGATAGAGTGATTCCAATCATCTATGCATTCAAGGCATCCCAACTTTATGATTTACCATTACGATGGTAGTTGAAAGATCCTTGAATGTGGAAGTTCATTCCCCAATCCACTCTATTGAATATCAATGATGAGGGTGGATTGGAGGATGAACTCCCTTGATAGAAATGGCTTTGGGTAAATGATCTGAGGTTAAACACTCAAAAGCTCTCTCTTTTTTCTCTCGCAGTAACTAAAGACAAGCTCTCTATATATAGGTAAAAAGTTCCAATGGATATAAAACGGTCGCAGCAAGGTCGATATCATCGAGCATATACTCTCGATTGCATCGACTAGCCGCTAGATGACACAAACTCAAATGTCATATGCTTTTAAAACTTTTTGCTAGCTGGTCATGGGCATCGAAACACATGTCGATGTTATCAGATTTTGAACTTTGATATGATCGATACGATGATCAATTGCTCGACATTTGAAAAAAGAGAGAGACTTGCTTTGAAATTTTTTAGGTCAGAAGATATGATCGTGGTACACTCGATATCATCAAAATTTGAATACCGATGATATCGAAGGTAGTGTCGATGCATCGATAAATTCAAATGATTTTTCAGTAAGCTTGCTAGACATGTTTATGTTTATTCTTGATGTCATCAATCCGGTCTCGATATCATTGATATTTGAATATCGATTCTATCGAGTGACCCTCGGCCTGAAATAAAAACCACCTGAAAAAATGTTACTGGAAAGACTGTGTCTAAGATCGATATCATCGAAGGCCTTCCGATATCATTGATTTTTAAATTTCTAGGATATTGAGGAGTACTTTGATATATCGAAGGTCTATATGATTTCTTATAAAAAACAGAGACATAAATTCTTTGTTGTCGATTATATCAAGTCTACTTCGATAAACTCAATTTTTAAATATCGATTATATCAATAAGGGTATCGATACATCAATAATTCCATCCAGATGAATATGTGATTGTCGGATACTTTATGTCCTCATTCGATTTTATTGATTGAGCTTTCGAGGACATCGACAACATACATCGATTTTATCGAACCTGATATCGATAAATCGACGGAGGTAGAAAACGTAAAGATTTTTTGATTTTATAAAAAAGTTTTCTAACCCCAAAAGCCCTATGATGTTCTAACCATTTTAAGGGTTTTATATACTTGGTGTTTTAGGACATGGCATGTGAGGCTTAGATTTACCTGCGGCGAGTTTGACACACATCCGGTTGAGGTAGACAGCTGATTGATCTTCCCGTGGAGCTTCTCTGTCAAGTTGACTCAACACTCATGCTAATTGACAAACCAGGGCACTTTCACATCCACCATAGTTAGACTTATGGTCATCAATATTACCAGCCCAATTGGCATCCCTATAATTGGCTAATTGAACATTAGTAACATGTGGATACCAAAGACCAAGATTGGCCGAACTTGCGACATATCTCAAAATATACTTAACAACAATCAGGTGAGATTCTTTAGGGTAAGATTGATATATAACACAAATTCCTACGCTAAATGCAATATCAGATCGGTTCACAGTTAAATATAATAAAATAGCTATCATACTGCGATACAACTTAAGATCTACACTTTTACTTGTTGAATCCTTAGAGAGCTTAAGCGTCGTACTCATAGGAGTATCAAAATTTTTACCTATTTTCGAATATAAACTTTTTCACCAAGTTTAGAGCATACTTTCTTTGAGAAATAAAGATCCTGTCTTCAAGCTGTTTCACTTGTAGACTTAAAAAATAATTCAGTTCTCCAACCATACTCATTTCAAACTTAGACGTCATCAAATCTGCAAACTCAACAGACATGTTAGAGCAAGTAAATCCATAGATAATGTCATCGACATGTATTTGTACTATCAGTATGTGATCATTGTATTTCTTTACAAATAGTGTCTTATCAACACTCCCCAGTACAAAGTTATGACTTAGTAGAAACTTAGTCAATTTCTAGTACCATGCCCTGGGAGATTGTTTTAATCCATAGAGTGCCTTTTTCAAGTGATAAACATGATCAATATGTTTAGGGTCTTCATAACCAGTAGACTATTCTAGATATACTTCCTCATGTAGATCACTATTTAAGAAAGTACTCTTGACATCCATTTGATAGATTTTGAAATTTTTGTAATAAGTAATGGATATAAACAGTCTGATAGATGCAAGACGAACTACTGGGGCAAAGGTTTCATTATAATCAATGCCTTCTATCTGAGTGTACCCTTGTACAACCAGTCTTAAGCTTGTTTCTTATAATGTTACCTAATTCATCAGACTTATTTTTAAAGATCCATTTAGTTTCAATAATATGTTTATCATTAGGACTAGGAACTAAGTACCATACATTATTCCTTACGAATTAATTAAGTTCATCTTGCATAACTATTATCCAGTTTTCATCAGCAAGCACTTTTTTTTTTTTACGTTGGTCGGCTTAATCTGGGAAGTGAAGCACACATAATTATAAATGTTTTCTAATTGTCTATGAGTGCACACACCAGTGAGAGGTTTCCCAAGAATTTGATTTGTTAGATGGTCTTTAACTGACCACAGTTCAGTGTCATTTTGACTAGATGGAGAGTTTGATTTATCAAATAAAGATACTTCATCTTCTTCTAAACTTGAGACAGGTGTATTCAGGTGATCATCTATAACCACATTAATGGACTCCTGAATTACACCACTCCTCTTGTTGAGAACATGATACTTGACTATTTACCGCATATCCTAGGAAAATACTCTCGTCACTTTTAGTGTCAAATTTTTCCAGATTTTCCCGATCACATAGAATATAACAATTGCTGCCAAAAACTCGAAAGTATTTGATTGTTGGCTTCTTATCGAACCACAGTTCATATGTAGCTTATTATTTAACTTTTTAGTATAAACATGGTTAATAATATAACAAGCCATGTTCACTACTTTAGCCCAAAGATTTTTAGAAAGTTTTATGTTGTTTAACATTACATTAGCCATTTCCTGAAGCACATGATTTTTTCTTTCAACAACCCCCTTCTGTTGAGGTGTCTTAGGACTAAAAAATTCATACAATATACCATGATCGCTACAAAACTTTCCAAAACTGCTATTATCAAATTCAGAACCATGATCGCTACGGATTTTAGAGACATGTGATTCTTTCTCAATATAGATACGCTTGAGTATCCTTTTCATTTCATCGAGAGTTTCAGATTTCTCTCTCATGAAAACTACCCATGTATACCTAGTAAAATCATCCACTATTACCAGAATATATTTCTTACTACCTCAACTCTCTGTTCTAGTAGGTCCAATGAGATCCATGTGGAGGAGTTCAAGGGGTTTGGATGTGACATTGGAGTTCACTTTCTTGTGAGCACTCCTAGTTTGTTTTTCAATTTGACATTCACCACAAATTTTATCCATTTTCTATAACTTGGGTAGACCTTTTATTACTTTACCTTTGCTCAGTCTATAAAGATTACGGTAGTGTACATGTCCTAGGCATTTATGCCATAGTTCGGTCTCATTGGTTTGGACCATGTAACACGATAACTTAGACGAGCTTAAATCACTAACTATATAGCAGTTCTTAGATGTTCTACAACCAGTTAATATCACAAAACCATTCTCATTAGAAATCTCACACCCTTGGTTGGTGAATTTGATCTTATGTTTATTATCACAAATTTGAGAAATGCTTAAGAGATTATGCTTAAGGCCCTCTACATATAAAACATTCTCAAATGGAGGAAGATTAAAGAGTTGAACCATACCTTGGCCAACAATTCTGTAGTTACTACCATCACCAAATGTGACTGAGCCATCAGTCATATCTTTTAGATTAGTGAACAAATCTTTGTCACCTATCATGTGTCTAGAACAATCACTGTCTAAGTACCACTTTGATTAACTCAAAGCCTTGAAAGTAGTGTGGGCAACCAGACAAGAAACCTTAGGGACCCATTTCATTATTATTTTAGGTTTTGGAGCATAGTTAGTTTTTCTACGCTTGTAGTTATTATATATTCTACTATTCGAGTTAGATTTTAGAAGCTCCTTGAGTAAATCTACAATTTTCTCAGCTAAGGGGTTATGATTTTGATTTCTATAATTGATATGGTTACTTTTATGTTTCTTAGCCTGAAAAATTTTAGAATTTTTGAAACTATCTTGATTCAAACTTTTCCCTTTTGAGTTAGAGGACTCCCCTTTAACAAACTTAGGTGGAGTGGACTTACTTTTAAGAGATGTATTCTTATCGTAGCCCAGACCAGATCTATCACCACATTTTCTTGATCCGATTAGCAGTCTAGTTTAGGATCACCCTGGGCATACCTCCAAGTATCCTTCAAATTCAAGAGAGAAGAGGCTTTTAGTTTTAGTTTTTCATTTTCTGATTTAAGGTTTTCAACTTAGGATGTTTTGAAATTTAAATCACACTTAACTTTTTCAAAACAATCAGAAAAATACAATTTTTCTAAAGTTATCAAAATCTTCTTTTATCTTTAAAAAGTTTTCTTTTTGAAGTTTTAGTTTTATAGCTATCTTGCAACTTTCCTTGTATAGGGTATTATAGGCATCTTGTAAATCATCATCATTTTAGGATCGCTTCTCAGATTTTCATCATAAGTTGAATAACAACTGTCTGAGGAAGTGACTCTGGCTAGAGTCATTAAGGCCTTAACGTCAGTAGTAGACTCGAGTTTAGAATCATCTAACTCAGAAGAAGCTTCAGAACAAGATGACTCATCCCATGTGGCCAACATACCTTTCTACTTAGGTTTGTCCCTTTTTTGGACATTTGTTTGCCAGATGCCCGTATTTATGGCAGTTGAAACACTAACTGTCTTTAATAAATTTCTAATTTTTAGATCTAGTCCTTTTCTTTTCAGAAGGTTTTTGAAAATCTATCCTCTTTTCACTTTTAAAAATTTTATAAAACTTCTTGGCTAATAGTGCCATATCATCTTCAAAATTTTCACAATCAGAATTATTAGCTTTATCATGAGAAATATTTTTAGAAGACATAAGGGCTATGGACTTACCTTTAGGAGCCTTAAAATTTAACTCATAGGTTTGTAAAGAACCAATAAGCTCTTTAACCCTCATATTATCCGTATCACAAAGTTCCTGAATGACAGTGACCTTAGAATTGAACCTATCAGGTAATGAGGATAATATCTTTGTACAGACTCTACTTTCTAGGATACTATCTCCAAGACCCCACATAGAGTTGACTATGTCATTTAACTTAGTATAGAAGTCCATGAAAGTTTCACTTTCTTCCAAATGTATCTCCTCAAACCGAGTGGTGAAGATTTGAAGTTTAAATTTCTTGACTATAGTCGTACCATTGTGTGTCATTTCTAGAATGTCCCAGGCTTACTTTGCAGTATCACAAGATATAATTCTTTTGAATTCATCCGGTGATAGTGCGCAAGTGATTGCATTTAAAGTCTTTTTCTCAAGTGTGGTCTATGAAAAATAAGGTGTAACTTTAACGAATTTAGTTCCATCAGTGCCTCAAACTTTAGTTGTGGGTGGGTTCCATCTAGTCACTATGGCTTGCTACACGCTCTCATCTATGGACCTTAAAAAGATCCTCATTCTAGCTTTCCAATAGGTGTAATTGGAGCCATCAAAAGGTGGAGGCTTAGTCATTGAGAGGCTATCAAAATTTGATATCTCATAAGCTTAAATCAATTAGCTTAGAAAATGAATCCAAATAATAAAAAGGAGCTATTTGGCTTTGATACCACTTGAAAAGGTAGAGCTTAATGTCCTGGGGGGGGGGGGGGGGGGGGGGGGGGGTGGTGAATAGGACTATTCAAAATTATAAAATGTGAAATACAAAAATAGATAGCGCAATCAAATAATAAAATAACACAAATAAATAGTAACCTTAAATGCACTAGTCTTGAGAGGTTGATACTAACTTAGTTCTAAGGACAACCTAACACTAAAAACCAAACACTTATGGTAGGACAAACTTACTAGAACATTTGTAAGTATCAAAAATTCAAACCAATAAAGAGGCAAAGGAAATAAACTAAGTTATTATAACATTCACAACAAGTGCATAAAATAATTACACCATTCACCACAAATGCATAAAGTAAATTATAACATTCACACACATAAGTAAATCCAATCATCTACCACAACTCCAAGAATTATAGTGGTTCATTTGTGTATACACCAACTTTTAAAAAATAGCCACACAACTACTCCACTCCCAATATTCACACTCACGGGATATTGGCTTCACTATGAAAAAGGTTTTCCAAGGTTTACCTTAAAACCATCACAATTGTGTCTTTAGATGGGCTTACACAATTACAAAAACCCCACACTCTGAGATTTTCTCTATTACCTTAGACAAAACCAAAAATGAGATTTTCCTAGCACAACCTCACAAACCACAAAAGATACACAAAATATAAATGATACTTATCTGAAAATTCTCCTTCTGAAGAAGCCTGGTAGAATTAATTCGATGTAGACAAAGATGTTCAATGTCCAGTCTCACAAATGAAAGGATTTAAATCTAAATGATTTTTAGATTAATTCATCCTGGGCTAGCTTGATTTGATTTTGATCTTAAAGAGGGTAAAATCACAATTCCCATTCTTTAAATAAATAGAGTTAAATGGAGATCACAAAATTAAATGCAAAAATCTATTTAAGAGAATTTAAAATAAACACAATATAGCTTAAGAAGTTTAGGAACTTATCTCTCAAAGTGATGGTTTGATATAGCTTGGAATGAATGAAAAACTCTAAGATTCGTCCACTATTTATAAGTGAAAATATTGTTCTCTCGACTGGTCTAAGGGTCGATTCGATTGGTTGAAGGACCAACCAAATTTTAAAATTTCTGGTGCGATAAGATAAAGTCATTACTTGACTGGTCAAGTGTCTTGCTTGACTGGTCGAGTGGGACCAAAAAACCTTAGTGGACTTTGATTCGAGCTTGCACGACTGATCGATCACTATTCACTTGACTGGTCGAGGGTCTAATAGAAAATTTTAAAAATTCATAACAAACCTTAGACTGGTCGAAAAACTCTTGGACTAGTCGAAGAAATGATATATAAACTTATGAAATGACCCACAAAGTATATGCAATGAATGTGACCTAACCTATGGTCAATCTAGGTTCATCCGTACCTTGTTTGTGAGTTTGAACAATTGAAACATCGTTCGCTCTGACACACTTGAAATACTTGAAGCTTGTCTTCAAAACTTTAACTTGAGCTTGAGTAAAGATTTGAGTTCTTGAGTTTTTAAAGTACTGAACTTGAAGATTAGATTTGAGCTTGAGCCATGGACTTGTACTTATACTTGTACTTGAGCTTGAAATCTTGAACTTTGACAATGCTTTTCAATTTGAATATGTAGAGAAGTTCGATGAAGACTTGTTTGATATATACATCTCATCAATACATGATATAGATTCTAAATGATTTGGTACAACAAAATTTGACAAACCTGGGTGCTAGATTTACAATATAGCATTTACACCTACGATGTCCTGCCACACCACATCTAAAGCAAGCTCCTGGTACTGTCGCGAAGGTGGTTCCGGAGATACTTCTGGTGCTCTCGGCTGCTCCTGCTGCTGAGGGTGGGGACACTCCTGCCTATGGTGTCCTACCCCACTGCATCCATATCAAGTGCTTGTAAATGGCCTCTGAGGTGGTGCTTAAGGTGTTGTTGGTGCTCTAGCGGCTTGGTAGGCTGCGCACCTTCGTTGCTGTCGATGATGTTGGGAGCTACATAAGGGGGCCTGCCTCTTTCGGCCTCTCCTCTGATCACGATCCATTTGTGAACCAGCCCACTCGGCCTCACCCTGAAGTAAAAATACCACCAGCAGGACCCATTGTAGAGTCAAGTCTCGCAAAAGGGGGCTCACGAGCTCCTGCTCAGCCTGGGCATGTGTATTTGCGGGTTGCCTATCCAGCCCCTGAAGAACCATGTTCATTGCCTGCAACATCCGCTGAAGATGATCCACACTCACTGATATGGTCAGGGCCGCATTAGTCTCAGATGTGGGAGCTGCTTGGCTCGCTCTCGCATGCGCCATGTCCTACAGTATGGAATAAGGGCATATTATCCTTGAGCACTCTCGATTACACACATGATAGGGAGCTATATCAGGAAGTTTCTAAGTTATTCGAACTCGAGGATCTAATCATTTTAAGTTCACAACATTCACATAATGTACGGTAGCTATCAGCAGATATGTGATGTTATCCTCAGTTATTCCCAAGTTATGCTCTGATACCAACTTCTGTCATGCCCCAAACTCAAAAAACAGGCTCATAGAAATCTCGATCACCGAATCTGGTGCTGACAGCCTCCGTAGTACCTTATTCTCAACTTCTAGCACCCATACAATGGGTTCCGTTCCTAGGATCATACAAGGAGGATTTTTAGTGTGATTTTTTTTTATAAAGGAGCATAACCACAAGCATAACCTACTCACAAACGATAACATCAATAACACATATCCACTAATATAAACATTCAAGTACAATGCTGAAAGAGAATTACATAAATAACAAAATCTCCAAAGTGATCTACCACAAGCTCCTACCTCAATGCTGCTACAACCTAGCGTCACCTGCATGCAATGCTCGTGCATAAGCTTATAAAAAGCTTAGAGGGTGGTGTAAGTTGTGTGCAAGATAAGTGCTAAGCATACAAATATCAGAGCAAGCGGGAAGACTGACAAATCCATAACTTATACAATATCAGAGTATGCAATGCAGACCGGCTATGCAAATGTCGAGTCATAGAGAGCCAAATATCAGACGCTGAGGATGCAATGTAATATACAATTCCTGATGAATCATGATTACCATTAGCCTCATCTTGGCCATATAAATGTAGAAAGATAACACCCAAATGTCATATTCCGTGGATGTAAATCAATATGCAGATCTTGGAAAGTCCACAATACCATTAACCTTATTCATGATATGTAATATAGAAGCATAGTAAACCAAATGCTATGTGATGAGGATGCAATGCAATATGTGTTGCGAATGAAATGACCATGCTAGAGCGTGAAGTCAGGATGATAGTATGTAGTATTGCAAGCTATGGGGTCCATTATAAGGGACTTTTATTTAAACTGGCCCATACATGATTTGGATAACTGGACGTAATGTGGTAAACTCCTGATCTTAGGTTAGTTTCGTGCCCCAACCGAAATCCTAGCCATTACAAAGGTATACATAACAAATTAGTTACAGACCACAAGCCCGAGTGGATAGTGAATGAGTAAAATGCTGAGTATGTAATTCCTACTCAATAAATCCACATATCAGTACCATACATCTCTTGGATCATCACCGGGGTCTAGTACACTCTACGCCACCTGTTGCCCCATCAAGCGCACAACTAGATAAGTGGAAGAGACCTCACTATTCGCCTACCAATATTGGCCCAACTCATCGATAATGGAGTCATTTAGGAGCTGGTCATACTCAGCCTAACATTGCCTACTCCCTTGGGCAGGTAAGGTCACACCCCATTCTAACCGACCACGACATAGTGGGAGACGCGACCTACTAGTATACGACCCTCATGCGCTCATGTATTTCCACGGTCTAGACATTGGAGCCTCCTCTGGTACCATGAGGGTTCAGGAAATTTCACCAAGGGACATCTATAACACCCCATGTAGAAAAAGATTTTTGGTGTCCCATCTGGCAATCCACGATATGCCTGTGGAGGCAATGACCCTGATGTCGCTAGGGCATACAGTGGTCATATCATAAAATGCGAGATGCGTGAATCAAACCATCCAGTCATGCATCAAACTTACATGTACCACGCGCTTATGAGGGGCAACTCCATTTCACAATGAGTCCCATAGTAAACTAACCCAATAGCATATGCTATGATCAATCACTCCTCATAACAAGCATACATATGATGCGTATGGGCATGTTTCATGATGTAATAAAGTACATAGGCATACTTATCTGATAGGGTAGATAATAATAATCCATAATCGACCATCACCGGCATATCATATACAAAGAGTAGGAGCTAAACGACATGCCCCTTCTATAACTATTGGAGTCCATGTGGTATGTCTTATGTTAGATTAGCCTCCCAAAGCACTAATATATCATATATCCAAAGATGGCATCCACTGGAAGGATGACGGGTCTAACTCATACATCGAGATAGGCTCTACATAGTGGATATACTAAATCTAGTACCACGTATTCTCCCATATATGACAAGAGATGATTGTGTACTAGCATTAAGGATAGGCCTCACACTTGTCCCAAAGAAGTAAATGGATGGTGTGGATGATATATACGTGACACTGAGGTCGTAATAATTGGATACAAGGATAAGATATGTCTCATGGTGTGAGTCAAGTGGGTTTACAACAAGTGGACTTCCTCACTCCCTTTATCATGACAACTGGACTTTCCTATGTAGGCCTGATACGAATACAAGGTGGCCCTCGGTAGTATCCACACATCCAGGACTACGTAACCCTACAAACGGTCTTGCTTATCATCTAAGTGGGCCTCGGGTTCACTAAGCTTGGACAAGTACATGCATCTAGGTGGGCCACATTCCCTATGAAAGGCTTGGTATGAACACAAGATGGGCTCCGAGGCTTAGGTGGTCCTAAAGGGTATGGTGGAAAATATCATTATCAAATGGGGGCCCAACGGATTGGGATAGCCTAATCAATGGAAAGATGGGTAATATAATCATCAATGGGGGCCCAATAGTTTGGGTTAGCCCATTAAGGGGATATGAGAATGAGCCTAATAATGGGCCTTAGGGAGAATACAACATGGACATTTAACCATCATTGCTCCCAAGGTAATGGACTTAACAACAGGCCTTAGGGATGATTTCAATGGTGGACATTTGACCACTATTGTCTCTTAGTGTGTGGCCCACTTAGGATTTGAATCTAACTCTCTATGGGGCCTACGACCCTTATATAAATCAGGGAAATGGATGGACATGTATGTAACACATACATCATGATGGGCCTCACAAGGCTGCTCCATCGTGGGCATATAATCCATAAATTAGGGTGGGCCTCTCAAGGCAATGGGGCCCATGGCCTTAGAGAAATGGATGGATGGTGTGAATATACACATACATCATGGTCGGCTTTACACATCATAATTGGGCCTCACATATACAATGGGCCTCACACATATAATGGGCCTTATACCATCACGATGAGCCTCATACAAGGGCCTCATGTACTTCTCAATGGGCCTCATCACACGTGCCTCTTAAACATCATGACAGGCCTCATCACATGGGCCTCACAAACATTACGACAGGTCTCATCACATGGACTTATATACATCACAATGGGCCGCATCTCATGGGCCTTATATACATTGCATTGGGTCTCACTGTTTGGGCCTCAAATACATCACAATGGGCCATATCCATGGGCCTCAAATACATCACAACTGGTCACATCCATTGGCCTCAAATACATCATAATGGGCCACATTCATGGGCCTTAAATACATCAAAACGGGCCACATCCATGGGCCTCAAATGCATCACAATGGCCCACATCCATGGGCCTCAAATACATCATAATAGGCCACATCCATGGGCCTCAAATACATCTCAATGGGTCTCACTCAAGGGCCTCATATACCTCAAGTGGACCCTGCCTATAGCCGATGGGCCCTGCTTCCATTAAGATGAGAGGATGGCGTGGATACGAAACACATACATTGTGGCAGGTCCCACCATCCAGAAACTCTGGACGGTGTGGGTTTACAACTCATGTATCATGGCCCCACGTGCGAGGACTGGATGGCTTAGATAAAACATCTACATCATGTGGGGTCCACGTCCCACGGACGGTATGGACACCAAACATGTGGTGGGTCCGCTGGACGAACGGTGTAGATGTAACAAATGCATCACTGTGGTAGGACAGTGGGAAAAATACATATATCACGGTGGATCACACCATCCCATGTGCAGGGATGGTGTGGATATAACACATACCTGTGATCAAACCCATAGAACTTCCTGATGTCATGATAGCAGCAAAATAGCTGTTGTAAGGTGGGTGGAAAATTTGGATACAACACATACCTCATGATCAGATGCACCGAACTTGCCGGCATCAATACATCAGCTATATATCTGGTGGGACCCACAAATCTTGCTGACGTCAGTACATCAACTATATATCTGGTGGGAGCCATAGAGCTTGCTGACGTCAGTACATCAGCTATATATCTGGTGGGAGCCACAAAGCTTGCTGACGTCAGTACATCAACTATATATCTAGTGGGACCCACATCCATCAGTTGGATGGTAGGGATAAAATACATAGATCATGGTTGATCCCACTGTCTAGACAGACGGTGAGGATATAACACGTACAACATTGTGGAACCCACAATCCGTGGGCTAGATGGTGGATGTAACACATGCGTCGTGGTGGATCACGTCCAGTTAGTGGACGGATGGCTTGGATGCAAAATACATACATTAAAGGTGGATCCCACCTTCCAGACCACTGGACGATACGGATGGCTAGGCACGATAGGTGGGCCCACGTGGGTGTGGGCCACATGTGTGGATCAAGCTTCTATTTGTGTTTTCACAATTTCTAGGTGCGCTGGACAGTACTAGTAGTTGGCCTGTCTAGGTCATCTGGACGGTTGGACGGTGCTGTCCGTCTAATCCATGGGCCCACTGCTAGGTAGCATGGATGATACAACACACATGTCAAGGTCGGTCCACATGGTGGCCCACCAAGGCTCTAGATTAGTTGATATTTGTATGGACAACAAGGTAGGCCTCAGACATGGTAGGGAGGTGGGCCCCACTTGGACAGCGGTGAGATCCACTAAGTGTACGACATGGATAAAATACTTGTATCATGGTAATGGGCCACTAACAAAGAGAGAGAGAGAGAGAGAGAGAGAGAGAGAGAGAGAGAGAGAGAGAGAGAGAGAGAGAGAGAGAGAGAGAGAGAGAGATCATGTAGAGGGGAGGAGCTCCGCCATTATGAGCCCTCCCTATCTTATAATGAATACATCAAATGGGTCCCACCACATGTGGGCCGTCAATCATCAAATTTAATGGTGAAAATCCTAAGATCACCCATCGATTCTACTTCTTCTAGGATCCTTGAAATGCTTGGCTCCTAAGCTTTCTCTTTAATGGAGGATGATGAAGATTGAAGGGCTAGGATGATTGATGAGGGGGTACGAAGTAGGCCACACTTGGCTCTCCTTAGGAAGCTTGGATGGTCCTCTCTTGGTTGCTTGGAAATGGTGGAGAGAATGAGAGGGAGAGAGGTTGTGATGGGATGAAAGGGATGGGTGTGAGTGATGAGAGGCATGGGTTGTGCCAGAGAGCAACATGAGAGTCATGGGTTGTGTTGACTTTTGGGTGAGAGAGGGATGGGTGTGATGGGATGTGTACTTGAGTTATACTTTATTGATTGATGTGATGTTTGGGTAAAGAATCTCTCGAGATTCGTAATGTGCAATTTTTTCCTCAAAATTTACGTGGGCCCACAATTCTTGGCCTGGGTATCACATCGTCGCGTAAGTCGCGGTGTTGGAACTGCGGTGATGGCACCGTTGGTAAGGTATAAGTCTCAGGTTTAGTCGACTCAAATATACAGGACGTGACTTAAGGTCTCGTGCAAACGCTGATTATAGGTTACGGGTTATTGGAATTCAATGGGGAGGATCGCGGAAGTTTAAGGAACGGTATGGGCTAGGATACGGGCCTTACAACTATATAATCTCGCCCAACACCTTCGCGCATTGAGCTGCTCCTCCATGCTTGCCCAACATAGACCTTAAAAACCTTTGAGTTTGCTGAGTCCGATCTGCACCATACGTTAGACAAAAGAAGGCAAGATCGAGGGAAGGCCCCATAAATCATGTCTAAAAATGAGGTCCCTTGGGGGGGGGGGGGGGGGGAGGGGGGGGCAGAAATTAAAGAAATTCAGGATCAGCTTAGTGACATACAACATGCATGCCGTGCAAAGGCTCTAGCTTCCGTTGATGCCCTTATTGAACAAACTAAACCACCAATTACAAATGACATCATGCAAGCCCACCTGTCGTCCATATTTAGGATGCCTCAAATATCACCATATTCAGGCTTGGGGGATCTAGTCGAGCACCTATAATCCTTTAGAGCATGGATGGAACTCCACGGTGCATCCAGACCCATAATGAGCAGGGGGTTCTCCCTAAGCTAACCGAAGCAGCTCAGAAGTGGTACATACACTTGAAACTAAAATCTATCAGTTTATTCACCTAACTTAGCATGGCTTTTTTTACCCAATTTATTCGGGGTAAAGATATAAAGAAACCTTCAACCCACCTCCTCATAACTTAAAGGGAAGATGAACCGCTGAAAGATTATATTATCCGATTTAACATTGAGGTTATCTAGGTAGATGGATATTTTGATCAGGTGGCTCTCATAACCATGATGGCTGGCTTTAAGTGAGGAAAGTTCCTTGTCTTAATTGGGAAGAATCCCTTGACAACTCTTGCTGACCTCCTCAACTGGGCTAAAAAACACTTTATTGTTGTGGAGTTGTTCAACGCGCAGAACTACTTCGGGTGAGGGGAACTTGACAAAATATAGGAAATGAAGGTAAGGAGGTATCCGGGAAGAGCACTAAAAGAAGAAAGAATGACGACCAGAGCAGTACCCCCTGACTTAATCATCCCTCAGAGAACTGGTTTTGCTGGCACACTCCATTGAACACTAAGTCAGAATAAGTACTCATGGAGGTCAGAGACAGGAGAATTTTAAGATGGTTGATTGTTAGATGACATTGCCGAGTATGCACTTCTCAGCTTTATCGACGTGTATTCAAGGTACCAATGTTGAACCTCCTCCTAACAATTCTGGAAACTGGCATTGAAAGTCTCCTACAGCCATGCCGTATGCCCTTCGAAGACTTACAAGCCTCCATAGCGGTCACTTATCTCATAAGCATTTCGATTTCAAATCCTGCTGCCTTAACCTCAGCTTCCCTAGAGTGCGCCTTAACCTTAACAACTCTGAAATTGTGGTAGGACTACTACTATTAAAGTATGGAAATATGTCCAACTATCCTAGAGGGGGGTGAGTAGGACTTTTAAACCTTAATCCTACTAAACTATAAATTCTATCAATTTAAAGAAAGTCAAGTAGGATTATCAAGAAGTCATTCATATTCAACTTCTAAGATAGTGTGAAATCTAAGTGATGCATTATATCAAACATGTATTGTGCATAATGTAAACATTCTAATAGTTAATACATATGAGCAATAACAATCATCATAAACACAACAATATATAGTGGTTCGGCTATGTGCCTACTCCACTCTCGGCTAACGCGCTCCACCCTAGAGTGTACCAAATTTCACTATCAGTGGTTTTAAATCAGGTTATCCATAAACCTTTATAACCTACACAAGGTTAGCTAATGAGTCTATGCAAGATAACCATAGGAGCCTACACAAGGCAACTCACTATGGCTACATATGGAAAACATGTTATGCCTACATAAGGTAATTGGTGTTACATAAGGACACAACTAGGAGTCTATACAAGGTGACCTATGCCTATACAAGGCAACAAGTCCTACATAAGGACACAAGTCCTATAAAAGGACGCACAACGTATTCTCTCGTTGGAGGCCTATAAAAGGTCTTAGCGAGTTTGTGAACTCAAACTCTGAATCCGAATCCTACACAAGGAAAGGGCTTCAAACTCAACGAACTCTTTATACTTACAAATAAGTGAGTGAGCCCATTTTAGCACATGTTGTTAAAAGATCTACCTCGTGGTGAAGATTCTTTAACTCTCTTGAATTGTAAATGCCTGATGATGCTTTAATCAATGCTCTGAGGTTGTTGGTTTAGCATTCTGAAATTTTCATGGCCCGAATACATACTTGTGCCTGAGAATTCCAGGTGTTAATAATGTATAAATTGGATGCTTTAAAATCACACCATACTTTTTTCATTTAAATCATATCTAGTTACATTCATGAAGGTAACCATTCACGAGAATAAAATCGATCGTATTTATTATTTCATTTAAGTAAAAGAATTCAACAAATTATCAAATTCCCTCTTAATGAGAGATTATTACATTTCAAGTTTGTAGTGGAAATATAAAACTAAATTATAAAAATATCTTCTTATTCATTCAATATAATCTTCCATAGGGAGATGGTCTTCTAGGTCTTTAATCTGTACATCTCCTGTGTCATCTATATGGTTAGAGAGGGTCAACGCCCTAATCATAGTGATAGTTATCCTTTAAGATTAACAACAATTCAAGAGATTCATAAAAGAAATGCAAGGGTTCTGATACATCTCGTACTCCACCACTACGTATGGTATCACTATGCACAACCCATGTATATAGGAATGCATGCCTAGCAGAGTGTGTGGCTCATCATACATAGTGATTATCACAATATGAAATATAATTCATAGAAAAATGCTAACCCCACATTCTCACATTATAGAGATTTTTCAACATGTCCAACACTATCATGGATTTACATGAACACCTCGAGGCAGCACAACACATGAGTCGAATGAATTATGTGACATAATTTGTTCATGGAGCGACTATTGTAACATCCAATGCCGTAAGTGATGTAACACATATTGTGAATTTCTTACATCGATTTGTGCACCAACCTAAACCCATGGAATTACACGTTGATCAAGAGGGTCTCTACCCAAAGCTCATTACATCCATGATAAAATATTTGAATCACTAGTTGTGTAATTCCCTAAAAATCGGGGGTCGAGCATAACTCAGCTCATGAGTTCCAAAACATCACTTATGCAACCTTTTCAATGATGGATGAATGTTGGCTATATTAGTGTATAAAACATGAAGTAGATTAAGCCAAATTAGTAAAACATAATCTAGGGACAGTTGTATTACACGAGTGTAAGACTGAAATGAATATATAAACTAATATAAGTCCCTATATTATGTAAGAGTTGCCAGGTCAATATTTACAAGTGTTGTGTCAAGATACAAAATGTCAAAAGGAATGTAATAGTCCTCTACAAGTACAATCCCTGAATCCCCGTCAATTAGGACATGACTCACATGAACCCGCCTGAGAACTGCATGTAGGAGAACGCCTCCTCATCATCCTCATACTCCGGCTCTACTTCGCAAGCATCGCCATCATCTGAAATGAAAACAGGGTCTGGTGGGTGTTTAAAACACCATCCCGTAACGTGAGAGTGACTGATCAACTCAATGGAGCTATACAGCAGAGGTTAACATGTTATTAATTCAATCAAGCAGTAATGATAAAGCAGTACAATCAAACATGTCCTAATTACTCTTGTTAATGCAAGGATGTATGTAGAAATGATGCATGCCCTCGCCTACACTCCCTCTTGTGACAACATCTAATGATC
The DNA here is from genome assembly GCA_037074715.1 of Magnolia kwangsiensis. Lineage (NCBI taxonomy): Eukaryota > Viridiplantae > Streptophyta > Magnoliopsida > Magnoliales > Magnoliaceae > Magnolia > Magnolia kwangsiensis. The sequence continues at coordinate 45,257,058 of CM073586.1, read as the reverse complement.
GCGACATGAATCACTACCACTATGCTCTACACCAACGCCAACGACAGATGTAGTGCGATGTTATGAGTATGATTACCAAGTTTTTATTAGTCCTTTTCATACAATAGGATTAGGAAGTTAAGGTACCACCCTTTATATCATTTTCCCAACATTGATCCATCTAGGGTCGTCAATCCTAGTTAATCACATACAATAGGCAAGTTCAGGTCACTACCACCAACGCCCTACCAACTGGCAGTCTATTTTTGAAGGCTCGTCACCAATCAATGCATGCCTAGTTATACCCAAGTTACTATAATAAGGCTTGTCGCTTTAATGCAGTGTTAAGGTATGCTCGAGGTCACTACAAAGGGCTCGTCACTAATCAATGTATGCGACCGCACGAATACAGTGTCCCATACCACCGTATTTGGCTCACAAGTATGGGTTACTCACTGGTCACTACGGGGAGGTTCCTCACCCCAGTGTAGGCTGATAGCTCGACCACGATGTCCCATACCACCATGTCCGGCTCATGAGTCTTAGGGGATCATGGTACCAAGGTTAATGGGATCTCACTGGTAAGTTTGGTACCCTAGGTTCAAGCAGTAGCGTCTAAACATGGTGAACATACATCGGTCAATCGAGTTAATTGATAAGCTCGACTAGGACGATTGCACGTTAAGTTGATCGACATGAAATGCATAAGCACTTCGTGTGGCCTAACCACTGTCGAACATCCCAAGTACGGCTCGGATTTGTCGAACACATCCTGCGTGGTGAAAATAATCTCAACCACCAGTACAAGGCCTGTTACTAATTACCTGGACTGTGATACAGTCCCAACTATGTACAATCATAAGAGTGAATATTTAACTCAAATTCTACCATCATATGAACATGTTAAGGAATATAACTTAAACGTGGATACACAGTACATGGAGGAAATCATACACATAGTTAACATGAATAAGTAGGCTAAACAGTTCATGGAGGAAATCATACACACAAGCAAGGTAGTTGGGATTTCATATCTCAACTCCCTTATAAATCACACTTTACTAATTACTAACTCATTCAGACATTTTCACAAACACTTAAACTACACTTTTCAACATATATCATATATGTCGGCCATATTACATATTAGGGAAAATCCTTTTGCCAAGGAGTTGTTGCATACATAACAATCATATACTTACGACAATTAATCATGGCAATTACAACATCCAATTCCAAATGCATACAAACTTTTCAACAAATACATGAATTTCCCTATAGACTACATAGTTCATATATATATATACGTAAAATGAAATAGATATTGCATTTGGCATGTGAAATAGCATCCATGTCTGTAATAAATCATTAACCGATATTGAAAGTCTTGAAAACCATAACCTAAACGTATATAGTCTGGACCTTATGTCGGTAAGCGCACATCAAACTCAGTTTGTATGTCAAGTCACTGCCTACGACGTGAGGGCCACCTATAGCATGGAATAGGTTAGCTATTTCAGCACTTAGACTATTTGAAACCCTAGAACGGATTAAGGTTAGGTTTACTTACCCACGTACGACATTGGAGCTACCAGAAGAACTATACGGGATTGGCGTTTCAACAGGTGGATTAGCAGGGAAGAATCCCAAGAATCTACACTAACTTCTCTCTCACTTTCTTTCTTTACTCTCTTTTCTCTCCTAGGGCTTTCTCCAAATTCATATGGAGTGAAAGAGAGAAGGTTTAAGGCCCTTATATAGGCTCACGACTAATGGGAATGGCCCTAGGGCCAAGGTATACTTAGGTTATGTCCAAATCAGGTCTGTTCCGATCCAACGGAGCATTTCTGGAGGTCCCTTTACTGAACGCGGTCGGACTTAAGCTCCCTGATATTGGATCTTGGTCAAGATAAGTTTTCAGTCCGATCGGATTTACAGATCACCTGTGGTGAACCAGTTTCAGTTCGACGGTCACCAGTATTCGATCAGGGCCACAAGTACATTGCCATGTGTGGGACATTTCCCCTGATCTGAGGGTATATTTGGGACCGATTCTGATGGTCTGAATGCTTATATTTGGCCCGCAAGCGACCCGACTCAGATTACTTGAATTCGTATTTAATTTCTAAAAAAACATTCACGTTCTCACACTCTTTGCTCCGGACTTAAGTAAATCGTCTCAGGACATCATCTGGACTTGATTTTCGAAGTGATTGTCAAGTCCAACAAGGTGTTCATATTTGTCTAAGTTCATCTGTAAGACCCGTATCATAATCCGTACTGTTCCGTCGCTTCCCGCGATCCTTCTCGTCAAATTATGACAATCCGCGACTTGTAGTTGACGTTACGCACGACCGTAAGTCGTATCCTATTCATTTGAGCCGGCTTAATCCGAGACTTGTATTGTTGCGACCGCACCGTCGCCGCGGTTCCAACGACGCAACTCACGCACCGATCCGATACCCAGACGATGAGATGCGGACCCACGTTCCGTTCGAGCAAAAACACTGCGCGTTGCAAATCCCAAGGAATCTCTACAATATGTCCCATCAATCCCATCAATCACCTCTCATGTCAAGTACACCCACCCATGCTTTCTTTCTCCACAAGTTAAGCAACCACCAAAAGTCAACTAACACATCACCTCACCCATCACTCACATCCATCAAACATCACCCCATCACTCACCTCACATCTCTCTACATCTCATCTCTCCCTCTCTCTCTCTTTTCTCACACCAAACCCAAGCAACCAAGAGAGCCTCCCACGTCCAAGGCTCCCCATGAGAGAGGTGTGATTTTGGTGGCCCACTTTTCACTCCCAAATCTCCCATCCTAGCCATCTATTTCCCATCTCCACCATCAAAGTGAAGCTCTAGGAGACCGGCTATCCAACGGACCAAGAAGATCAAGTGGTGGGTGTTTCTTTAGGCTACTTTTTTATGTTTTTAAGATGGGCCAAGTGAGGCCAACCGATCAATGGTTTGGATCTCACTTGGGACCCTAAGATGTGGCCAATGGCTCATCTTGATCATCAAGATCATTCCATGATGGGGCCATTCTCCATGGACCCCATCATGATGTTTACTTTCCTTGTATTGAGGAGGTCATCTAGACCGTCCATTTCTAGTGGAGTGGGATCTCCACCGTTGATCTTTTATTGATGGTCCATATGCAAGGGGACCTTTGATGTATGATTGGATGATTGAAACGGAGGGCCCATAGTGCCGGGGTCCCTCCATCACGCGTGTCTCACTCTATTTCTCTCTCCCTCTCTTTCCATTTACTTCCTTGTATGTGATGAAATGGCCGTATGGCCCACTTGGATGGACCCCACCTTGAAGTAAGTATTTTATCCAAGTCATCCATGAGTGGGCCCACCTTATATGCATTGTACCCACACCACCTATCATGTGGTGGCCTACCTAGGCAAGGCCCACTTAAAATTTGTATTTAGTCCAAAAGAGTCCAGTGACGCTGGACGTCACTGGAATGAAAACACAAATAATGGCTTATTTCTAAGCCTTTGGGGAAGACCACTTGTATAGGCCCCATCTTGATGTATGTATTCAATCCATGTCGTCCATCCCATTTAGAGCTCCATTTTAAGCGTTGAAATGAAAGATGGGGTTGATCGGAGCATTTGGTGGGCCATAGTTTTAAAAATGGTACCATTACCATTGAACTCTACCAAAACTCTTCCTACACGCAGAAAAATGGCCGATATTGGTCTTGATGGGTGTATTTTGTGCTCGGGAATACAATGGACGGAGTGGATGCACTTCACGCGGGCCCCACACTTGAAAAACCTTGAAATACATTTTTTCAAAAAAAAAAAAGGAAGAAGAGCTGTAGACGCTGCCGCATGTCAGAGGAGCAGGCAGCCCCTGCGCTCACGCTAGCGGGCGAACGGGGCCGACCCACGGCAGCCCCACATGATGTATATGCTGTATCCACGCCGTCCATAAGGTGTCCCATCCTCTGAGGTGGGCCCTCCCTAAAAATGAGGTCCATCCAAGACTCGGGCGGCCCACACCATGAGAAACAGTGTGAATTGAATTCCACCATTAAAACTTTTTGGGGTCCACAGAAATTTTGGATTAAGCTGAAATTTATTTTTTTCCTCCTCACCCAGGTCTGAGTGACCTTATCAACGGGTAGGATGGCATAAGAGCATTGTGGTGGGCCCCACATGGGACCCACAATGATGTATGTGTTGTATTAGTACCGTCCACCACTGTGGACGGTGGTTTCCACCGTATTTTGGGTAAAGCCGTCCAGTCAGTTGCTGGACGGCCAGTAGGCCCACGCTCCAAACCGTTCATTCAATTGGTGGGCCAGGTGTGTGGACCCCACCATGATGCGTGTGTTGCATCCAACCATCCCAACCATTTGAAAGCTCATTGCATGAGCTACAGAATGAGGCAAATCTGAAGTTCAAATGGACCCCACCATTTAGGTAATGGTCAATGACGCCCATCGTTCAAAAATATCTAAGGGTCATTGTAGCTTCCCATTAAGTGGATATTTGTGTCCCACTTCATCTATCACTATGATAGTTTATGATTAGGTTGGATGGGAAACATATGTCATAGTGGGCCTTAGGAATTTTTAATTGCAGAAGTCTTTTCACCACTCTTATTTGGTGTGGCCCATTTGGTATATTTAAAGCCCATGAGAGCAGCCCATTTGATGAATGTAAGGCCCATTTTGATGTATTTTAAAGATCATGGGTCGAAGCCCATTGGTTTATATAAGGCTCACGTGATGGTACCCATATGGGTGTATTTGTGGCCATCCGTGGAGGCCCACCTTGACGCATTTGTAGCCCTTATTTATGGCCCATTGTTATGGTTCATTTTTAGGTGTATAAGGCCGTTGTTGAGGCCCATGCTTCTATGAATGTAAGGCCCATACTATGAGGCCCATTGTAATGTGTTTGGAGCCTATGGATTAGTCCCATTTTGACGTATTCTAAGGCTCATGGGTTATGGCCATTGCAATATACATAAGGCTCATTGGTGAGGCCCATTAACGCAGCCCACTTGATGAATGTAAGGCCCATGCTATTCGGCCCATTTGATGTATCTAAGGCCCATGGATCGAGGCCCAACGGATGTCCTTAGGGTCTATTGTAATGTGTGATTTCCCATGGTTCATGTAATGATATTTATAGTGGGTTGTGCCTAAGGAACAATGTTCGTTTGACGTCCTCATTGTATGTATAATGTTGGTTAAATGTCTGCATTGTAACTCTCCTTAGGGTCCATTGATTGGCCCATACTCGTTAATATTCATCGCTTTATAACACGCTTAGTATAATCTCATGACTCATGCCCATACGCATCATATGTATGCTTGATATGAGTAATGACTGATCATAACACACGCCATTGGGTAGACCATTTACGGAACTCGTTATGTGACTGAGTGCCCCACATGATCGCGCAGTACGCGCTGGATTGCTGCATGTTTTGACAGCATGATTCATGCATCTCTCATACGTGTGACTTGATCACTGCACGCCCTAGCGACATCAGGGCCGTGGCTCCACAGGTACATCGTGGATGGCCGTATTGGATACCGAAAATACTTATTCTAGCACTATGGGCACTTAGGATGTCCTTGGGTGAAAGTCTCAGAACCTTTTTAGTACCAGGAGATGCTCCAACGTCTAGACCGAGTGGATACACGAGCGCCCGAGTGCCGAATACCAGTAGGCCGCGTCTCCCACTGTGTCGTGGTCGGTTGAAGGGGGTGTGGCCTTATCCGCCTGAGTGAGAGGGCTATAAGCTAGGCTGAGTTTGACTAGCTTGCAAATGAGTCCGCTATCGATGAGCCGGGTAGGTATTGACATACTACTGGTCAGGCGGATAGTGAGGTCTTATCCGCTTGCTTGACTGTGCAGCTAGGGAGGTGGCAGTCTCTGCGAAGTGTATTAGACCCCGGTGATATCCAGAGAGGAACTGTACTGATATACGTACTTGATGAGTACCGACTTGCTTGGATTGCATTTCGCATATGACATTCGGCTATGTAGGCCTTGCATTGCATCGGTGTGGCCGATGGCATTCATATCTTGCATCATGCCTTGCATTACATAGCCTTGGTATATTCATTGACTTACCACATACTTCCGCATTGTTCTGATACTGTACACTTGACGTTTGCCTTACGCACACACTTACACCACCCTCTAAGCTTTTGTAAGCTTATGCACGATAGTTGCGTGCAGGTAGCGTTGGACGGCAGCAGCGCTGAGACAGGAGTGCATATCAGGACCTTTTGGAGCTTTTTGATCACCTTGTATTTCCCTTTCTGCATTGTACTTAAAGTTTTTGCTATAGTGGATATGTGGTGATGTTGTTTTGTGACTTGGTTATGCTTGTGGTTATACTCCATAACAAAGAAAAATTCATTCTGAAAATCCTCCTTGTAGGATCCCAGGATCGAAATCTGGCATTTGATGGTCAGGAGCCGAGAATGAGGCACTACGGAGGCTGTCGGCACCGGATTCGGCAATCGGGATTCATGTGAATCCGATTTTCGAATTTGGGGCGTGACATCGTCGTTATCGGACTTTCAACGTGCGGTCCAGGTCCGATAAAGAGTTTCAATGTGCTGCCGAGAGCAACTGGGTTTAGGGATGGATCCTAGATTTTAGGGTAATGTAGCGTTAACAATTTTACAAGTTTTAGGCCTTACAGATCGTATTTAAAGTGATTGGTGCTAATTTCACAGGTAATCTGGTTTAACGTTAGTTAATTCTCGTTTAATTTCTAGAGGATTTAGCCCTTAGTGATTTCTGCTTGAGGTGGTACTCAGGTCTTTGCACGGATTTTTTCGAGACGTTATAAGTTGTGATACCTTTAACATGTCACTTGCACCAAAGAGAATGTAAACTGAATCATGGAAGTTTTAAAATTCCACGACACTTTCCCAAGCCATAAAGGTAGATAGCACGATGCTAACAAATAAGAAGGAGAGTAGCAATGACTAACTGATGAGGGTCGAATATTACATATCAGACCCCAATTATTGCCAGATTTTACGTACATGATAAAGCTTAATGCCATATTTTAATTGTGTTTTTATTACAGGATGAAATCAAGAGCATGGATTAAAAAATGATATTAAAAGCATGAATTTGACGCTCTGAAGTCATCAGAGCAAGGGACGCACTCCAAAGAACTAAGACCAATGGATTTACATGCCAGGGACCTGAGGAAATCAAGCCGTTCACGTTTAAAAAGGCCCGAAAATGGTCCAGAATGCAAGATCACATGGTTCCCGCCATCCGATTGACACACAACTTCATACATACGATGTGGGCCATAAATTAACCGTACATATTAAATTTCAGCCATTAAAGATCTCGAAAAGTGGGCCAACGGACAGATCAGACCATTAATTCATTAAGTAGGGCCCTCTGGATATCTGGATATATATCAATTTTGATACTGATGGTTGAAATAATATGGTAAAAAGGATGGACGGTGCAGATTTCTCACAAACATTACGGTGGGCCCTTATGTACAACGTGTGTACATGGTGTACACACGTGCTCGAGCCGCACCATATCGGTCAGCAGCACTGACTAGCGCCTACCCGCAGCATCTTCCAAAAAATGGAAGTTTCCGTTTTCATGCCGCGTAACGGACGGAAAGTCCATTCTTGTGGTTGACTGTGGGCCCCACACCTGCCCCGTACGGAAAATTCGCACCGTCCACCTTGTAGAGAGCTGCAAACACTACAAACCTATGTTTACACTTTTGACGCATGTCAGCACACGTGTACGATATAGGGGCCAGAAAAGGGCTGCCCTGCAACGTTCAAAACTGATCCTTTTGTGATTTCTTCTTTGAGTCGCTCCAATGGATGTTCAAAACCACTCATTCTTTACTGAAATTTCATTCTGAATGCAATGGACGGAGTGAATTTTCCTAAAAGTACCTCTTTGGGGCCCACCGATCACAACAGCGAAATGGTGCGAAAGGTTTCGCACATCCGCAAAAACTGACTTTTTCAGGCGATTTTGGCTCACCAACTTTGATCATATGGCAGATCTGAACCGTCTATCATGTAGAGGACCCGAGAAAGTCATAAGGGACGGTATTTCTTTAGAATTTGAGCGAGGAAAGTGGCGTGTTTTGAGGCACCGAACTTTGCTGCGAAAAAGCTTTCGTTGGGCATGTATAGCTTTCCAAATCCGATTCAAATTCGATTTTCACCACTCCAGCAGCTATATAAGGAGGTTTTGGATGTGGGGAGCAGGGATTCAGACCTGTGGAGGAAGATCCAGAGCCAAGGAGGAGAGAGAGAAGAAGGAAGAAGAGAGATAAGGGAAATATTTTTAATGTTTTTATTTTATATTTCCTTTTTTTCTAATTAATTTTATGGATAGCTAATTCTTCTTAGCTAGGGTTGAGATGAAGCCCCTAATTTGATTGACTCTTGTTTATGTTGAATTTATTTTAATTGGATTGATTTGTTTCTTTTTCTAGTGTGCTTTCCTGAGATTTTCGTACTTCTCCATTCTATGAGCTCGACCAAAGTCTAGATATGGATGTTGTTTGGAATATTATTCTAGGTGATTGTGTCTGACCATGAACAGGTCTCCTATAGAGGAAGAAACATGATTTACATCTCTCCATGCCTGACCATGGATGGAAAGATGTGATCCATATGCATTAAAGGATTATACATTCTGTGTGTCCGACTAAGGACATATGATGTGTTTTGTTTATTAAATTTATATCAACCTGAATTAGGGTGAACCAACAGGAAAAAGAAGGGTTAGGATAATTAGGGGTGGATTCGAAAGTCCTAGTCTTCTCATCGATTGGATTTTACTCACTACTCTCAGTTACCTTTTCATTAATTTTTGTTTAAGTTTTCTTAATCATTACCTAAACTTTTTGTTGGATTAGTTAAGAAGAGTCTTAAATTTCAAATTATGACAACCAGTTCTCATGGGAACGATCTCATAATACGTACTATATTTACATCTGATTCGTATACTTGCGAGTAAAAATCATTGAAATCAAATTGGTTTAAATTAAAACATCAAGTTTTTGACGCCGTTGCCGGGGACTGTTTCGGTCCAAATTGAATTTAGGATTCTCTCTTATCATAATTCATAGCCTTAGGATTTTACTAACTTTAGGTTAAAGTTTATTTTATTTTATTTTGTTTTAGAAACTAATATATTTTCTGTTTTGTAGGGTCCTGATTTGTGCTTCTATTTTGGTAATCCCTTTCTAAAATTCTCTACTTTTTCTAATTTTTATTTTTTAGGAATTTTCTAATTCTAGGCTTTCTTCTTAGAAATTTTCTAATTTTTAATTTTAGATTTAGATTCTTCTTTCAATTAACTTTCTATTTTCTAGTTTTAGAAATTTTTCCCATTTTAGAAACTAACCGTTGCTTAAGATTATTTTTTTTTTTCTCTTTCTAGCATTTTTTTAGGAAATTTCTTTTGTTTTTATTTTTATTTTTACAGGAATTGAAGAAGGAAGCTGTTAAATAAGATTGTCTTCAAAAGGAGAAGCTACCAAATCTTCAGACATCCATCATCTTCTTTTTCGGGTTCTTTCTTCTAATTCTTGTTTACATAGCTTTCTCTTGTTTTTAGGAATTCATAATTTTTAGTTCTAGTCTTATTTCTCTTAGGTTGCATCTTAGTTTAGTTTAGTTTTCTTTCCTACATTTCAGTTATTCAGTTTATGCTAGGGCGTAGATCTTTGAACATAGAACTAGCACTCTTTGATCCTGAAATAGAAAGAACCTTTCGTAAAAGATCTAGAAATATCCTATTCGAAATGACGAACGAGAATGCAATTAAAGCGCTTAGAGATTATTCAGCTCCTATCTAATTTAATGCGCCTTCATGCATAGTGTTGCCAGCCACCACGGCAGCACACTTTGAACTTAAACTAGGGGTCATACAGTTGTTACCATCTTTCTATGGTTTAGACAAAGAGGATCCATACATCATGTAAAAGAATTTCTAGACATTTGCTCGACCTTTAGGTTTCAAAACTTCTCAGATGATTCGATCCGTTTGCGCCTTTTTTCTTTTTCTTTGAAGGATAAGGCAAAAGCATGGTTGAATTCTCTAGGAGTTGGGACGATCACTACATGGGATCAACTGTCTAAGAGGTTCTTAAACAAATTCTTTCCTGTTCACAAAACGAATGCTCTCCGTAGAGAAATCACTAATTTCACGTAAAAAGAGGGAGAACACTTTCATGAATATTGGGAAAGATGGAAGGACTTGCTCCTTAAATGTCCACACCATGGCTTTGAGAAGTGGCAACAAGTTCAATACTTCTATGACGATTTGACACCTCAAAATCGTCGCATGGTTGATGCCACCAGTGGAGGGTTATTCATGACCAAAAGTGATGTCGAAGCATGGAATTTTTTTGAAACCTTGTGTGAAAATTCCCAACAATGGGACCACTCAAATAGAGGTGAAAGAAATCCCCAACTGCCAAAGAAAGGTAGTATATATGAGATAGGAGTCATGCCAAATATTTATACCATACTTGATAGCCTGACACAGAAAGTCGATGCTCTGATGTTGAATAATGGACCTCCACAAACAACTCAAATCGAGTCATGTGCTATATGTTCTAGTCTTGGCCATCCTACGCAGTCGTGTCCATCTAGTGCAGCATTTCCTGAATTTCTCTTCGAATAAGTACATGCTATGAACACCTTTCGGAGAGCTGGGAATGATCCTTACTCAAATACCTACAACCCAGGGTGGGCTAGACATCTAAATCTTTCTTGGGCAAAAGGACCACAACAAGGAGGACCATCTGAAAATTCTCCTATGCAACCTTACCCACAAGTTGGTAGTCAACAACCTCAACAGTTTCCGTAATATCAACAAGCTCCTGCACAATCTAGGAAACCATCTCTTGAGGATACACTCAATCTTTTTATGCAAAGTTCTCTTCAATTTTAAAAAGACACCCAACAAACTTTACTAACTAACCAGCAAAGCGTACATGCGAATGCTCAATCTATTACCAAGCTGGAAGTTCAATTGGGTCAACTTGCTGCCACATTGAGTGAGAGAGAGAAGGGGAGGTTCCTTAGCCAACCTGTTGCAAATCCAAAAGGACAGTTTGAGATTGGCTCTAATTCAAACGTGGAACAATATCATGAGCAAGCCAAATCTATCATTACCCTTAGGTCTAGTAAACAGATCGAGAACAAAGTAGAAATGCCTAGGGAAGAATTAAATTCCAAACCGAAAGAACAAAATGAAGCGGAGAGACATACTATTGCATCTAGATTCCAAAAGCACTCTGACCCTCCAGAAACCACTCCTGTGTCATCCTATGTGCCTAAAGTACCTTTTCCTCAACGTCTGACACAAGTTAAGAAAGAAAACAACTTTAATGAGATATTGGAGATGTTTAAGCAAGTGTAAATTAATATTCCATTGCTTGATGCTATCAAGCAAGTCCCTGCTTACGCTAAGTTTCTTAAAGATTTATGCACTCAGAAGCGTAAGATGCATGTTCATAACAAGGTCTTCCTTGCAGAGTAACTCAGCTCTATGATTCAACACAACACCCCTCCTAAATTTAGGGATCCAGGAGCTCCTACCATTTCTTGCGTCATAGGAGATCATAAGGTTGAGAAGGCATTGCTCGATTTAGGGGCGAGCGTTAATTTGTTGCCATATTCTGTATATGAGCAGCTAGGACTTGGTGAACTGAAATCAACTAAAATAACACTACAACTAGCTGATAGATCTGTCAAGGTGCCCCGTGGTATTATTGAGGACGTGTTAATCCAGGTTGATAAGTTTTATTTTCCAGTGGATTTCATCGTTCTTGATACTCAGCCTGTCCCGAATCCTACGAGTCAAATCCCGGTTATCTTGGGACGTCCATTCTTAGCTACATCCAATGCTATTATAAATTACAGGAATGGATCATGAAGTTGTCTTTTGGTAACATGAAGATTAAACTTAATGTTTTCAATGTTGGACAACAACCGACAGACTCAGATGATATATTTGAGGTGAACATGATTGATAGTCTAGTGCATGACTCTTTCTTTAAATCTTTCGAAGACGCACTGGAGACTTGTCTAGCACATTTTGGCACAGACTTTGACATAGAAAGTTCCATCGAAGAAGTCAATGCATTGCTCGACTCTAATTCTATAATGGATACTACAAAATGGAAAGCGAAAGTGGAACTTCTTCCACCATCTGAGTCTAAACCGGTCCCTTCTGTTGAGAAACCATCCGAACTTGACCTTAAACAATTACCTGAAACTCTCAGGTATGCATTTTTAGGTCCTTCTGAGACCCTACCTGTCATCATAGCTTCTAACCTCGATAAGGAACAGGAGGGCAAGTTGCTTAATGTTCTTAGAGAACATAGGGCAGCTATTGGGTGGACAATAGCGGACATAAAGGGAATAAGCCCCACTGTGTGTATGCATCGTATTCATCTTGAGAAAAATGTAAAAACATCACGTGAAATGCAAAGGAGGCTTAATCCTAACATGAAAGAGGTCGTACGGGCAGAGGTGCTTAAATTGTTAGATGTTGGTATCATTTACCCTGTTTCGGATAGCACGTGGGTCAGCCCAGTCCAAGTTGTTCCAAAAAATTCTGGGATTATGGTGATAAAAAATGATGATAATGAATTCGTACCAACCCGCATGACTACGGGTTGGCGAGTTTGTATTGATTACCGTAAACTGAACCTAGTCACAAGGAAGGATCACTTTTCTCTTCCTTTCATAGATCAGATGCTAGAGAGATTGGCAGGGCATAGCTATTATTATTTTTTGGATGGTTATTCCGGGTACAATCAGATTCCCATTGCTTTCGAGGATCAAGAGAAAACCACATTTACATGTCCTTTTGGTACATATGCCTATTGGCGTATGCCATTTGGGCTATGTAATGCGCCTGCTACTTTTCAACGATGCATGATGAGTATTTTTTCAGACATGGTTGAGCGTTTCCTCGAGATTTTCATGGATGATTTTTCCATTTTTGGCTCTTCCTTTGAAGAATGCTTATACCATCTATCTCTAGTTTTGGAAAGATGTAAAGAAACGAACCTGGTATTGAATTGGAAAAAGTGTCATTTTATGGTTCAAAAAGGGATTGTACTCGGGCATGTTATTTCAAGTAAATGCATTGAAGTTGATAAAGTCAAGATTGATTTAATTTCTAGTCTTCCTCCACCAAGAACGGTGAAGGAAATTAGATCATTTTTAGGGCATGCAGGATTCTACAGGAGATTCATTAAGGATTTTAGCAAAATTTCTCGACCCTTGTGCAGTTTATTAGCTAAGGATGTTGCATTTGACCTTGATGATGATTTTTGGAAAGCTTTTGACAAGTTAAAGCTTTTATTAACTTCTGCTCCAATCATCCAACCACCTAATTAGAGTTTACCTTTTGAGCTTATGTGTGATGCTTCTGATTATGCTGTTGGAGCCGTCTTAGGGCAACGATTGGACGAAATACCTCATGTCATTTATTATGCTAGTAGGACTCTAAATGATGCTCAACTGAACTACTCTACCACTGAAAAAGAGTTGTTGGCAGTGGTATTTGCTCTAGACAAATTCAGGTCATATCTCATTGGATTGAAGGTTATAGTGTTTTCAGATCATGCAACATTGAAATATCTTCTTTCTAAAAAAGATGCTAAACCTCGATTGATTCATTGGATTCTCTTGCTACAAGAATTTGACATTGAAATTCGGGATAAAAAGGGTTCCGAAAATGTGGTAGCCGACCATTTGTTTAGACTTGTCTTGGAGCCCACAGTGGATCTTATGCCAATGAACGAGTCTTTCCCTGATGAACAACTTTTAGCTATTTTTCAATTACCTTGGTATGCGAATATCGGAAATTATCTTGTTACAAGTCAGATTCTTTCTCATTGGACTAAACAGGATAAATCCAAATTTCTTGCTGAGGTTAAACATTTCTTCTGGGATGATCCATACCTATTCAAACTCTGTCCTGACCAGGTCATTAGGAGATGTGTACCTGAGAGTGAGTTTCATAGTATAATCTCCTTTTGTCATGACCATGCATGTGGTGGTCATTTTGGTTCAAAGAAAATAGCTGTAAAAGTTTTACAAAGTGAATTTTATTGGCCTACACTTTTTCGAGACACACATGCCTTTTGTTCTACATGTGATCGATGCCAACGTATGGGTAATATTTCCCGTAGGAACATGATGTCACTTACCAATATTCTCATTGTTAAGATATTTGATGTTTGGGGTATTGACTTCATGGGTCCGTTTCCCCCATCATTTGATTATATGTATATCCTTTTGGCCGTCGATTATGTCTCTACGTGGGTGGAAGCAGTGCCATGTAAAACAAATGATCACAAAGTTGTGGTCCGCTTCTTGAAAGAAAATATCTTTTCTCGTTTTGGTACTCCTTGGGCAATCATCAGTGATGGTGGTACTCATTTTTACAATAAACCGTTTGAATCTTTAATAAAGAAATATTCCATCACCCATAAAGTTGCAACCTCATACCATCCACAAACAAGTGGTCAAGTAGAAGTTTCGAATCGGGAGATTAAATAAATTTTAGAGAAAACAGTTTGCCCTGATCGTAAGGATTGGTTGCAACGTTTGAATGATGCTCTTTGGACGTATCATACATCATTCAAAACCCCGATTGAAATGTCTCCCTATAGGCTTGTCTTTGGGAAAGCATGTCACTTACATGTGGAATTAGAACATCATGCTTATTGGGCCATCAAAACCTTTAATTTTGATTTGAACAAGGCTGGATCGCACCGTAAACTTCAACTCAGTGAGTTAAAAGAAATTCAAAATGAGGCATATGAGAATGCGAAAGTTTATAAAGAACGAATGAAATTTTTTCATGACCAATCAATTCTTCGCAAGACATTTAAACCGGTTCAGAAAGTCTTATTGTATAATTCCAGGTTATGCCTCTTTCCTGAAAAACTACGTTCGCGATGGTATGGTCCTTATCAGGTAGTAAAAGTATTTCCTCATAGAGCAGTTGAGATTAAAAATCTTAAGGACGGAAATATTTTCAAAGTAAATGGTCAAAGACTGAAACCTTATTTGGAGGATTTGGTTAATCAAGATGTTGAGGAAGTTAATTTGGAGGACCCAGGTTTTCAAGATTGATTAATTCATGGTCCATTTTTGTTTGGCTGAAGACGTTAAACTTAGCACTCTTGGGAGGCAACCCAGCTTTTCATTTTATTTCATTTTCCTAGTTAGTTGATTCAATGTTTGTGGGTAACATTACTGCAAACCCTCACAAGACTACAACTCGTCCACTAGGGGCAACCTAGGGGTTTAAAGGCTTATTGCATACGCTAAATGCAATCGAGAGCACCTGCGAAAGTGGTATAGGTAGGATCTTCTTTTTGTGATTTTCTTTTTACTATTTTGCTTTTGTTGATTTCTCTCTTGTGCTGACTCGTTTTTACGTTGATATTTTGGGAAAGCCTCTTGATTCTCCGTCCAGGTACTATCTTTCCATCACTCCTCTTTTACTTTCATTGTCCCATGTGCATTGCATGCTTATTTCTTTTACATTGAGGACAATACAGATTTTAGGTTGGGGGTGGGAGATTAGGTTACCTAATCAGTATTTTCTTGGTCTTGAGCAAAAATTGTGCCAGTATTTTCTTGGTCTTGAGCAAAAATTGTGCAAATTGTGCAATTTTTAAAATTTTTATGTTGAAGGATAGTTGTGATTTTAATATTATAAAATAGAAAATGTTGAGAATTTATGCCTCTAGAATTTCGTCATATGTTAGATTTCACAGTTAAGTTTGAGTTGTTAACCCGTGATTAGAAGTTTTAAATATTGATTGAGTCATGATCTCACAAGATACATCTCGCTTACACATTAAATGATTAACTTAGTAATCTCTAAGCATGAATGGAATCAGCTTGAAAAAAAAAATATTTTTTTCGGTAAAAGAAGAATTAAAAGGGTAAGTCGCATAATCTTTACCATAGGTTTGCTCCCTATAAGTGTAGATTCGATCCCCCATGGTTGATAGTTAGAAAAAAAATTTAGGTGACAAGTTTTTACCATAGGTTTGCTCCCTATAGGTGAGGATTTGATTCCCCTCTTTGGCGTTACTATTTATGAACAAAATCAAAGGCTGGTATAACTAAAAGTTAACCTATCAGGCAAATGCTAGTTTCAGTTGTCATGCATTCTGTTGTTAATTACCAATGATATCATAAATTTGACAATTGGATCGCTTAATGAATGTAAGACGAGATTACACTATACACTCATGGAACTCAATGTTTGGAATGTTCTAATTAATGGATTAATATTTTGAATTTGATTATGAAGTTTACCATGAGCTTGATTCCTGGAGAAAATTCCACACACCATTCATGAATCTTAGAATTCTCACATCTCAACTATCTGTTCACAAGTCACTTGAGTCTAAAGGAATTGCTCTTTTATTTTTAAAATTATTTTCTGCATGTTTTGCTCGGGACTAGCAAAATGCTGGTTGGGGGTTGTGATGAGGGTCGAATATTACATATCAGACCCCAATTATTGCCAGATTTTACGTACATGATAAAGCTTAATGCCATATTTTAATTGTGTTTTTATTACAGGATGAAATCAAGAGCATGAATTAAAAAATGATATTAAAAGCATGAATTTGACGCTCTGAAGTCACCAGAACAAGGGACGCACTCCAAAGAACTAAGACCAATGGATTTACACGCCAGGGACCTGAGGAAATCAAGCCGTTCACGTTTAAAAAAGCCCAAAAATGGTCCAGAATGCAAGATCACATGGTTCCCGCCATCCGATTGACACGCAACTTCATACATACGATGTGGGCCATAAATTAACCGTACATATTAAATTTCAGCCATTAAAGATCTTGAAAAGTGGGCCAACGGACAGATCAGCCCATTAATTCATTAAGTAGGGCCCTCTGGATATCTGGATATACATTAATTTTGATACTGATGGTTGAAATAATATGGTAAAAAGGATGGACGGTGCAGATTTCTCACAAACATTACGGTGGGCCCTTATGTACAACGTGTGTACATGGTGTACACACGTGCTCGAGCCGCACCATATCGTTCAAAAATATCTAAGGGTCATTGTAGCTTCCCATTAAGTGGATATTTGTGTCCCACTTCATCTATCACTATGATAGTTTATGATTAGGTTGGATGGGAAACATATGTCATAGTGGGCCTTAGGAATTTTTAATTGCAGAAGTCTTTTCACCACTCTTATTTGGTGTGGCCCATTTGGTATATTTAAAGCCCATGAGAGCAGCCCATTTGATGAATGTAAGGCCCATTTTGATGTATTTTAAAGATCATGGGTCGAAGCCCATTGGTTTATATAAGGCTCAAGTGATGGTACCCATATGGGTGTATTTGTGGCCATCCGTGGAGGCCCACCTTGACGCATTTGTAGCCCTTATTTATGGCCCATTGTTATGGTTCATTTTTAGGTGTATAAGGCCGTTGTTGAGGCCCATGCTTCTATGAATGTAAGGCCCATACTATGAGGCCCATTGTGATGTGTTTGGAGCCTATGGATTAGTCCCATTTTGATGTATTCTAAGGCTCATGGGTTATGGCCATTGCAATGTATATAAGGCTCATTGGTGAGGCCCATTAACGCAGCCCACTTGATGAATGTAAGGCCCATGCGATTCGGCCCATTTGATGTATCTAAGGCCCATGGATCGAGGCCCAACGGATGTCCTTAGGGTCTATTGTAATGTGTGATTTCCCATGGTTCATGTAATGATATTTATGGCGGGTTGTGCCTAAGGAACAATGTTCGTTTGACGTCCACATTGTATATATAATGTTGGTTAAATGTCCGCATTGTAACTCTCCTTAGGGCCCATTGATTGGCCCATACTCGTTAATATTCATCGCTTTATAACATGCTTAGTATAATCTCATGACTCATGCCCATACGCATCATATGTATGCTTGATATGAGTAATGACTGATCATAACACACGCCATCGGGCAGACCATTACGGGACTCGTTATGTGACTGAGTGTCCCACATGATCGCGCAGTACGCGCTGGATTGCTGCATGTTTTGACAGCGTGATTCATGCATCTCTCATACGTGTGACTTGATCACTGCACGCCCTAGCGACATCAGGGCCGTGGCTCCACAGGTACATCGTGGATGGCCGTATTGGATACCGAAAATACTTATTCTAGCACTATGGGCACTTAGGATGTCCTTGGGTAAAAGTCCCAGAACCTTTTTAGTACCAGGAAATGCTTCAACGTCTATACCGAGTGGATACACGAGCGCCCGAGTGCCGAATACCAGTAGGCCTCGTCTCCCACTGTGTCATGGTCGGTTGAAGGGGGTGTGGCCTTATCCGCCTGAGTGAGAGGGATATAAGCTAGGCTGAGTTTGACTAGCTTGCAAATGAGTCCGCTATCGACGAGCCGGGTAGGTATTGGCATATTACTGGTCAGGCGGATAGTGAGGTCTTATCCGCTTGCTTGACTGTGCAGCTAGGGAGGTGGCAGTCTCTGCGAAGTGTATTAGACCCCGGTGATATCCAGAGAGGAACTGTACTGATATACGTACTTGATGAGTACCGACTTGCTTGGATTGCATTTCGCATATGACACTCGGCTATGTAGGCCTTGCATTGCATCGGTGTGGCCGATGGCATTCATATCTTGCATCATGCCTTGCATTACATAGCCTTGGTATATTCATGGACTTAACACATACTTCCGCATTGTTCTGATACTGTACACTTGGCGTTTGCTTTACGCACACACTTACACCACCATCTAAGCTTTTGTAAGCTTATGCACGATAGTTGCGTGCAGGTAGCGTTGGACGGCAGCAGCGCTGAGACAGGAGTGCATATCAGGACCTTTTGGAGCTTTTTGATCACCTTGTATTTCCCTTTCTGCATTGTACTTAAAGTTTTTGTTATAGTGGATATGTGGTGATGTTGTTTTGTGACTTGGTTATGCTTGTGGTTATGCTCCATAACAAAGAAAAATTCATTCTGAAAATCCTCCTTGTAGGATCCCAGGATCGGAATCTGGCATTTGATGGTCAGGAGCCGAGAATGAGGCACTACGGAGGCTTTAGGCACCGGATTCGGTAATCGGGATTCATGTGAATCCGATTTTCGAATTTGGGGCGTGACATCGTCGTTATCGGACTTTCGACGTGCGGTCCAGGTCTGATAAAGAGTTTCAATGTGCTGCCGAGAGCAACTGGGTTTAGAGATGGATCCTAGATTTTAGGGTAATGTAGCGTTAACAATTTTACAAGTTTTAGGCCTTACAGATCGTATTTAAAGTGATTGGTGCTAATTTTACAGGTAATTTGGTTTAACGTTAGTTAATTCTCGTTTAATTTCTAGAGGATTTAGCGCTTAGTGATTTCTGCTTGAGGTGGTACTCAGGTCTTTGCAAGGATTTTTTTCGAGACGTTATAAGTTGTGATACCTTTAACATGTCACTTGCACCAAAGAGAATGTAAACTGAATCATGGAAGTTTTGAAATTCCACGACACTTTCCCAAGCCATAAAGGTAGATAGCACGATGCTAACAAATAAGAAGGAGAGTAGCAATGGCTAACTGATGAGGGTCGAATATTACATATCAGACCCCAATTATTACCAGATTTTACGTACATAATAAAGCTTAATGCCATATTTTAATTGTGTTTTTATTACAGGATGAAGTCAAGAGCATGGATTAAAAAATGATATTAAAAGCATGAATTGGACGCTCTGAAGTCACCAGAGCAAGGGACGCACTCCAAAGAACTAAGACCAATGGATTTACACGCCAGGGACCTGAGGAAATCAAGCCGTTCACGTTTAAAAAGGCCCGAAAATGGTCCAGAATGCAAGATCACATGGTTCTCGCCATCCGATTGACACGCAACTTCATACATACGATGTGGGCCATAAATTAACCGTACATATTAAATTTCAGCCATTAAAGATCTCGAAAAGTGGGCCAACGGACAGATCAGCCCATTAATTCATTAAGTAGGGCCC
The DNA here is from genome assembly GCA_037074715.1 of Magnolia kwangsiensis. NCBI lineage: Eukaryota > Viridiplantae > Streptophyta > Magnoliopsida > Magnoliales > Magnoliaceae > Magnolia > Magnolia kwangsiensis. Next base: position 45,236,998 of record CM073586.1, on the reverse strand, counting down.
TCTGGATATCTGGATATACATCAACTTTGATACTGATGGTTGAAATAATATGGTAAAAAGGATGGACGGTGCAGATTTCTCATAAACATTACGGTGGGCCCTTATGTACAACGTGTGTACATGGTGTACACACGTGCTTGAGCCGCACCATATCGGTCAGCAGCGCTGACTAGCGCCTAACCGCAGCATCTTTCAAAAAACGGAAGTTTCCGTTTTCAAGCCGCGTAACGGACGGAAAGTCCATTCTTGTGGTTGACTGTGGGCCCCACACATGCCCCGTACGAAAAATTTGCACCGTCCACCTTGTAGAGAGCTGCAAACACTACAAACCTATGTTTACACTTTTGACCCATGTAAGCACACGTGTACGATATAGGGGCCAGAAAAGGGCTGCCCTGCAACGTTCAAAACTGATCCTTTTGTGATTTCTTCTCTGAGTCGTGCCAATGGATGTTCAAAACCACTCATTTTTTACTGAAATTTCATTCTGAAAGCAATGGACGGAGTGAATTTTCCTAAAAGTACCTCTTTGGGGCCCACCGATCACAACAGCGAAATGGTGCGAAAGGTTTCGCACATTCGCGAAAACTGACTTTTTAAGGCAATTTTGGCTCACCAACTTTGATCATATGGCAGATCTGAACCGTCTATCATGTAGAGGACCCGAGAAAGTCATAAGGGACGGTGTTTCTTTAGAATTTGAGCGAGGAAAGTGGCGTGTTTTGAGGCACCGAACTTTGCTGCGAAAAAGCTTTCGTTGGGATGTATAGCTTTCCAAATCCGATTCAAATTCGATTTTCACCACTCCAGTAGCTATATAAGGAGGTTTTAGATGTGGGGAGGAGGGATTCAGACCTATGGAGGAAGATCCAGAGCCAAGGAGGAGAGAGAGAAGAAGGAAGAAGAGAGATAAGGAAAATGTTTTTAATGTTTTTATTTTATATTTCCTTTTTTCTAATTAATTTTATAGATAGCTAATTCTTCTTAGCTAGGGCTGAGATGAAGCTCCTAATTTGATTGACTCTTGTTTATGTTGAATTTATTTTAATTGGATTGATTTGTTTCTTTTTCTAGTGTGCTTTCCTGAGATTTTCGTACTTCACCATTCTATGAGCTCGACCAAAGTCTAGATATGGATGTTGTTTAGAATATTATTCTAGGTGATTGTGTCTGACCATGAACAGGTCTCCTATAGAGGAAGAAACAGGATTTACATCTCTCCATGCCTGACCATGGATGGAAAGATGTGATCCATATGCTTTAAAGGATTATACATTCTGTGTGTCCGATCAAGGACATATGATGTGCTTTGTTTATTAAATTTATATCAACCTGAATTAGGGTGAACCAACAGGCAAAACAAGGGTTAGGATAATTAGCGGTGGATTCGAAAGTCCTAGTATTCTCATCGATTGGATTTTACTCACTACTCTCAGTTACTTTTTCATTGATTTTTTTTTAAGTTTTCTTAATTATTACTTAAACTTTTTGTTGGATTAGTTAAGAAGAGTCTTAAATTTCAAATTGTGACAACCAGTCCTCGTGGGAACGATCTCGTAATACGTACCATATTTACATCTGATTCGTATACTTGCGAGTAAAAATCATTTAAATCAAATTGGTTTAAATTAAAACATCACTAACTCAACAAAGAGGAGAGTAGAAATGGGTAACTCAACAAACTTATTAAAGGCAAGGACAAGGCTTGTATCCATCAGCCCACATAAATTAATAAAGAATCACGTATAATTAAAATCATGACTTAACCATCAGTCCCAAAGGATAAATAATTGTTGGTGGTAAATCAAACAATTGCAGGGAAAGAATCATAGTAAAGCAAAGTATGTAAGATGCAGGATAAATCATATCAACTTAAATCGAGGTAAGCTTAAAGGAATGCCTCACCTTTGGTTGTCTGTCTGTCCACTACGAAGGTCATTCAGGAACACCCTTTAGGATCAAATCTTGTCCTAATTCACATGGTTCGAATTGGTGGAGGTAATTGTTAGATTTAACTAGGTTTAGGGAATATCAGAGAACCTGATTTAAGTTACGAGCTAAATGTACCATGCATCGCCTTCGTTGGTAAGTTTCAACTTAGGAGGTTTATGTGTATTCTTCCACTTTTATTGGAGGAAAGGCTTTGAAAGGAAAAGAACATAAAGACAAGAAAATAAAATCGGAGTTAGTTATGCTCAGGTAGCAACTCATTGAGTTAACTCACGCACTCGATCCTCTTCCTTTCTTCTTCCCCCTTTCCCACGTTTCTTTCTCGCGTCTCTTCCTCTCTTTCTCTCTTCTTCTATGTGGTGTGCTACCCTCGGCCGAGGCTTTATATATCTTTTTAGGATGACCTAGAATCCTCTTACATAAGTCGATTCGTTTGGCCAACTCGTGTGACAACACATTGCTTAAGCGTCTGTCATTGCCTACGTTGTCACTAGTTTCTGTTGGTTTCCTTTCTGTTGGACGTCTTGAGGAGGTTCGGATCTCCACCTCCTTAAGTTTGGACAACCCATATCAGGGCCAGGTCTTTGGTTTTGGTTTCCCTACACAGCGGAAGTCTGTCTGTTTTTCTTGCTAGGTGCGTTTGTGGAGGGAGTCCCAATTTTTTGGAATTGTGGAGGTCTTCCCTTTTCTTCCGGACGTCATGGAGGGAATTAGTTTTCCCTTAGGTGTGGATTGAATGGTGTGCTCATTCCTTCCTTGTTGCATGAGTGAATGTTTCAGCTTTGGTTAGAGATGCGAGCTATACTTAATGGACGGCTCTGATCATTCATTTAAGCATGATGGTGGGTCACGATCTCAATGGGAGTTGTTTCGTTTGAAACTTTCTGTTAGCGGGAAAGAAGGAAAGAGGAAGATGAGCTTTCCTCTTTGGGAATAGCTAGGTCAAAAAGGTTTTACTGGCTTTAGCTTTGGGTACTTCACAACTACACATTGTTTGTACACGCGCACTTTCAGTATGGTGTCCATCAAGATGTTCTTGATGAATCTACTCTGCCCATTAGATCGTTTGTGCATGTAAGACCTTTGCAGATCTAAGAATGGGGTTATTCTAAAGCTCAAGTGGGTCATGGTTTAAAGTCTTAGATTTTAACCATGGATTCTCTTTGGTTCTCTTTGCGTGTGATAGGTGGGGTCCACTATGTGGTTTCATCAGGGCTTCCTACATACCAGATCTCTTTTGTGACTAATGGAGGTGGGTCCAATGAGTTGGCACTGGAGTTTTTGATTCAAGGAAGATGAGTTCTGATTGGTATTACTTATTACGAATGTTGGACGTGCAATAATGTACTTTTTTTTATTTATGCATTACACGTGTGTGATGGGGTGGGGTCCACTATGATGTTTTCTCACGAAATCCATTCCACACATAGAATAGTTAGGTTGTGTTGGCCCATGAGCCCAAATATGAAGTAGAACTGAGCCTTGGATATGCTTATCTTAGAACTTCTCCTAGTGGGTGCCAAAATGGACTTGATCTTAATTAATGGTCAACGTTCAATGATCGAGGCCCAATTTTGGAAGAAATGTGTAGTCAAGATAGTTAAATGGTTGGATAAAATTTGATGAATGATCGAAGGTGAAAAAAGTCTAAACCTAGAATATCACCTTTTGTGTCAAAATGAAGGAACTAACTTCAATGTTGAATGGTGTAGGGTCATAGATTGGGGTCCAAATTTCATATGATATCCTACTCATGTGAGGCCAAGGTGTGATCCATGTTTGAGTTGCGATGGATGGCAGGAAGTGGTTAGATCTGAAGATCTAGATTTATACAGAGTTGATAAACATTGAAAGGATAACTTCGTAGCTAAGTAAAAGCTTACCAGAGTGGGGTCTTCATATTTTATACTTGTTCAATATGATGGCCAATCCAAGTCATCCATATGGAGGAAAATATCCTACTTCAACTACCTATGAGCTTTCCTCACTTGATGGATAATAAAATCAATGATTAAGGGCTAATTTTTTAATTGGGCTACTTTTACAATGATCTAGGGGATGAAATTTGACATGTATGGTTAATTTATGAAAATTAGGCCTAGAATAAAATTGCACATGAAACGGATCATGGGAACCATGTGATTTGGAATTTAAGGGTATAGGTTAATGATATTTCGTATTTATTCCTTATCTAAGAATTTTGTGAAATCTAATGGTTTTACATGGTTATATGTACATTTCTAAATAATTCTTACAAAAAGTCTTACATCTAAATTGTAACACCCTGTCCATTACGTACCATTTCCTATGCATATGCACACGATGATTGACGCCCTTAGTTAGACCTTGATTGGCCATTCATAGTACACACCCAACTGAATAGGACTTCAAGACCTCGAAACCTATATCATATCGACCGCCCTGTCGCTGTGATCGCATAGGTACTAGCTGTGCGTCTGTACGATACTCCATTAGTGAGATAAGCCGCGAAGAATAATTAGTGTATTATGTGCACATGGGTGAGAGAATCTCTACCCATGTGTGTGATGTCACACACCCATACCTCTCATCTCTCATGTACACCTCAAGTCAACTCTTTTCCATGCCACACCTCATGTGTAACATCATCACAACATGCCATCCCATGCTCCTTTAACCCACCATTAATTACAAATCATAAATTATTTTTCATAATCCTAGTCTAAGCTAATATTAATCATATTAGCCTAACTTAACCAAATTTTTATCAATTTCTCTACAAATACCCCTCAAACCCTTAGCATTTCCCCATTTTCTACACATGGAGAGAGAGAGAGAGAGAGAGAGAGAGAGAGAGAGAGAGAGAGAGAGAGAGAGAGAGAGAGAGAGAGAGAGAGGAGTGATCTTTTCTTGGCCATAAACTCTATCAACCCTATCCCTTCTATCCATCTCAACCGTCCATCTAATCCATCAAGGTGAGTACACTCACTCCACTCTTGATTTGCTTTCCTTTTTTATTATTTGTATGATTATTAGTGGTGACGATTTGATGTGATCAATGGTCTGGATACATATAAGAATACATATAAAAGGATGATCATAATGGTGATGATATGACGACAATGATGTGTTTAATGGTGTGGATTCACGGGAGAATGCATATAAAAATAAAAATATTTTTTTATGGCCTCACCAAAATTTTGAAGGCCATCCGAACTGTCCAAAGTGTGGTCCATTGGGCTGGCCACATACTCATACATACACCACACGTGACACAAACCACATTTAAAACAAATTAATTAATAAATAAAGAAAAAAGAAGAAAAAAAGAAAATGGACGCTGGACGCTATAGCAAGTAGCGTCCAGCTACTTTAGAATAAAAGGGGGAGAGTGTGGGACCCACAACAGGCCCCTCCCATAATGTAGATATCTAATCCATGCCATCCATCCAATTCCCCAGCTCATTTTAGCCATTGCGCCAAAAAATGAAGCCAATCTAAATCTCTGGTAGACCCACCATTAAAGAGATTGTGTTAATTCTAATATTTTGTTGGGGCCCATTGTAATATTTCTATACGTCAAAACATATTAAATATTGGTCTCATTAGACCTGTCACAAGCCTAAAAAAATAGCAGATGGATTGGATCTTTTTGATGTGGGCCCCACTACAAAAAACCTTAATTTTTTTTTTTAAAATATCATAGCATATGACACTGCATCAAGCAGCGTCTGCTGCTAACGCTGGAAGGAAGTGGGCCCCACCTTGATGCATTTAAAGCATCTACATTGGACATTTGATGGGTCCCCTTTAAAAATGTGTCACCCCCAAAAATCAACCGTACACGGAACTCAGGTGGCCCACACCATTAAAAAATAAATAAAAATAAAATATAAAAAAATAGGAAGCTGGATCAATTTGATCATGAGGTATGTGTTGTATCCAAACTGTCCATTCATTTGGCGAGTTTGTCTTAAGGCTTCAGAATAAAATAAAATAAAATAAAATAAAATAAAAAAATAGGATAGATCTAACTATCAAGTGGACCACACTACAAAAGCCGTAGGGGATTGAATGTTTACCATTAAAACCCTTTTTGGGTCATAGAAGTTTTGGACCAATATGAAATTAGTTTTTTTTTTCTTAATTCAGGTCTTTGTTACCTTACGAACAGATTGGATGGAAAATAAACATTAAGGTGGGCCTTGTAAATTGTTTACCGGTGAAATCATTATCTCCACCACTATTTGTGGAGAGGTCCAGATAATCTTTGGATATGATTCACTTTTGGATAATGCTATAAAATGATCTCAAAATAAAAATAAAAATAAAAATAGATGAACTGTGTAATGTAACAAATAATCACTCTAGGATCCATGTAACTTTGATCACCTTAAACCGTTTGTACAACTCGAAGCGATCCCAATCATATAAAAACACTTGCCGGTGTCCACTTGAAATTTGGATGTATCTGAAACTTGGTCTGACCCCTCAACCAAATGGGACACACATAATGGATGGGCTGGATTTATGAACCACATCTTTGTGGGCCTAACACATGATTATGAATATTTAATGGAGGGTAAACCTCTCAACTTGTGTGTTGTATGGCTCATTTTGATGTAGGTGTTATGCCACTTAATCCACCATGGTTATGACATGATATATATTCAAGATCCTCATCATTTATCTATTTTATCAACCCTTTTAACGGTATGTTAATAAGAATCAGGGTCATCCAATGATTAAATAGCGGTACATTATGAAATAATTGATCTCTCATCACAAAAAATTTATTATGGGCCATCCTGATGATGTATTAGATATTCAACCCATCTAGCCCATGTACGGGGTCCCCTTTAGGGCATCGTCTCAAAGATCAGTCAATCCAATCTGAATTGGACCATACAATACAAGGCTGTGAGAATAAGTACCTAACTATTGAATCTAACCTAAGACCACCATGGTGTATCTATTTAATCCATGTGGACCCTCCACTTCCTCATATCATTTCAGGATGTGGACTAAAATCAAAGCAGGCCTAAGTCTTAAGTGGGTCACACACAACTCAACCTCATGGAAAATCCCCATGGACTCCAATGCATAGGACCCATTGTGAATTCCATTGGTGTTTGGGCCCAAAAAAAAATGTTAAGGCCCATTTTAAGTGAATGCCATGTGAGCCCATCAGTAGTAGCCTTGTTTGGCCAATCATTGGGCCTCTTCGACAGGAGTTTGTAATCTCCATGTGTTGAATGTATGACGAAATGGTATTGTAATTTTTGAAGTAATGATAATTAATCCCTTAAATGGGCTGATTGTGGACAACCCTTGATCACTTGGCCTTTGGTTAGAGTGCGGCCCCAAGTAATAGGATCATGCGATTTGTGTTTAAACCCTTAAACATGTTTAATTATAACATATATGTAGACTCTAGTAGTGTGAGGCTGTGATATACCTGTTTAGCCCATTAAACATGTGGGTATTTGACGTATGTATAGCCACTTAATCATAAGCAATGGTGGAGTATATGTAGTATATGTAGTCATCTAACTATACGATTGTGAAATACGTACAAGGCCACCTAACCATATGAAATCAAGTAGCATTGATGACCATTCAACAACGTAGGTTTGTGCTTATCAATATAGATACTGCCACTTAAATCACATACGACCAAGTTGTATACTAAAATCGAATGTGATGTAGGTTTATGTTACCCAAGCTAATGCTATCAAGGTCCTGGATTCTATACGATGTGACCCCTAAACTGCAAATGGTATGAGGAAATGTGGCTCTTGTCCCTTAACCATGTGACACCGAATATGAGTTATTAACTATGTGACATGTGAAATGGTTGTAGTACAAGACTTATCATAATTGGTGTAGCCTGTATTTGTGTGTAGGATTATGATTGCTCGATTATATTTGAATATTTTGAAATGTGGACACACATAACCATCTAGACTTAAGTCCCTTATTATGACTAGTAGAGTGACATTTGTATGACCACTCAACCATATGAACTTCTAATAATGGAGTGGCCATAAGACCATGTGGGCATATGAGGATTGTGTGATTGCTCAGACTCATGGACTATGCTGATGGTGTAACCTCTTGGGTATGTGAACTTAAGACGTGTATCAGATTGATTATGGACCCTACCTTGATGTAAGTATTGCATATTTTACCATTTAGGCTAACTAACTTCAAAACATGATTCCAAAATGACCTATATCTAATTCCTAAATAAGTCAGATGATTTGAACGTATAACTTTCAAACACTTGTGAAGCCACTCAATGTACGTATTTTATCCCACTATTCAATTGTTTTGCCAATCGAACAATTCAATCATGGAGCCTACTGACATGTGCCTTGTGCATCTGAATTATTCTTCCTTGTACTACCTTAATTTATATGAGATACCTATACTATCTACTTATTGTGAGTCACTATAATATTTGTGTGTGGAGCTATCTACTTACAGTACCACTTGGAAGTAGGATCCACTACGTTATATAAGATAAACACACATTATCCAACCGTAACTAACTCTTATGTGTATATTATATACCAAGTCATTCAACTTAGGGCTCACTATATCTTATGAAGTTTACTTGTGCCTTCTAAACTATTGTAGAACTACTATAATAATTATTTATAAATCCAATCTACTAACAATCCACGTGAAGATGAAGTTCTCTACATTATATGAGTTTCACCAGCACCATTTATCCCGAGGCTCATTTACTATATGTTGTCTAAGGTTTTCATCTCATAACCACTTGCTGCATGTACTTTGCGTCACCACCACTCATTAACCATAAGGCCCAGTTAGGGTATAACCATGTGGTCCCAATAGAAGAAAATCATATTGGGCCAAAACCACTAATGGAATATCTATCTTGCAAAGGACATGGTGTAACTTTTATTACAATTAATGTTTGTGAGTATGATAGTTATGGATGATATTAGTAATGTCAGTAATTGTGGTTAACAGAAGCATGTGATTTAATACTTGATTAATGTTGTTCCACTCCCTAGCATACTAAATTCATCTACGTAGCTATGTTGATATTGATCATACTCATGTACTATGGAATGATGGTATATGCAAGTGTACTTCAAAGCATTTGTTCATGTGTAAGACATGTCCTCTTCAGTTTAGTCACATGATCATTGATATAGTTGACAGTGTGGCATATGATGATTATATGTCATTTTTGCCTTGAAGGTTACGCAGACCCTAAACTCATGACATTATATGCATACTACATGCACTTGAACGTATGCCTTATTGTGGTTGCTTGAATTCATGTATAATCATGATCAAAATACCACAGTCTTGGTGTATAACATGAGTTGGATCTTAACAATGAAATGTATATTTATGATGATGACTTGGGTTATCCTTGAAAATGAATGGGACATCGGAAGTGTGGAAATATTAGGGGCTGATGTGCCCTTTGGGTGGAAAGTCCCTAAACCCATATGCTAGCTAGGGTTGCCTCACCGTCGGGCAGAGTGGATACATGGGCCATGGATTTGACTCCCATTGACGAGGTCGGTTGAGAAGAGGTGGGTTCAACTTGATTAAGGGCTAAGGTGCAAATAGGAACTGGTCTGACTCGCCGGCGAGGAGAAGTGTGAATGAAGTCCGTTACTAGAATGCCGGGTGGAAGTCCATCGTAGGGTGGGTATGCGAGGCTGATTACTAGTGTTTGGTACATGGGTTTTGACCACGGTATTTTCCATGATATACAATTGGTGGAAGTCCATCACAGGGTGGGTATGCATGGTCGATTACTAGTGTCTGGTGCATAGTATCGACCATAGTGCTTCCCAAGAAATACAGTTATGATATGGTATAAAAATATGACGATGATGTGATTACGGATGCATGTAATATGGTTACAGATGTGGTATAGGAGAAATGAAAATATGACTTGGTGATGATAGAAGCATTGACTCGGAGTATTACTATGATGCATATGTATTGTATTGGCATTGACATCACACCTTATGTGCTACACGCCTTTCACCATACATGATTTTTTTGTGGCATATTTATCTTGCTTACATGTAAGACACACTGCACACACGTGTGTACTTACTAGGCTTTTGCCTAAGCTTCCTATTTCTCATTTTTTTCAAGACTGGAGTATCTTGGAAGACTTAGCTTTCTCGATGCATTACATCTATTTTTCGATTTGACAATGTTAACGTTATGTACCTTTTGGAAAGCATTATACTTGTAACCATCAGGATTTATAATGGAGAGTGTTGCTTGGTATTTTGATCATGGATCTTCATGCTTATGTATTATTATATGTGAAATAGCGGTGAAGACTGCTTGAGTTGAAGTAAGAATATGCCAATATGTCCTAGAGGGGAGTGAATAGGACTTTTTAAAAATTTATGAGTTATATTAAAAATTTTATCACTCTAATCCTAACAGGTATGCAATTTTCAGGATTACTTAAGTGTAACTCTACTTGCTTCCAAGCCCAGTAGAGGATCCAATCACAAAACTATTCAAATGAATAAGCATGAAGCAGTTATTGTCTATGATGGATGTGACTGTGTGTGTGAAGTGTGAGCAGATATAAATTCAATTAACATAATCACACAAATGATCAAGCACAAGAATCAATCACAGACACAATCATTTTTATAGTGGTTCGACTACTTGTTTACTCCACTCCCGACTGCCACACTCAACCCTTGAGTGTACCGGATTTCACTAAGGAGGTTTCCCATGGTTCACCTCAAACTTAAAGTTTTAAATCAGGTTCACCTTCAACCTTTACAACTTACACAGAGGCTGACTGTTCATGCTCTCACGAGTAAGGGTCAACACATAGCACCCAGTTTAGGTACACTGGCCAAGGATATTACCCTAAGATCCTAACAGAGGTTTTACACGGTTCACCTCATAACTCAGAGTTTTACTGGTTCAATCCTAACCAGATGTTTATGCCCACACAGAGCAAGGGTCCACACAACATACCCACATGTACACTCCTACCGGAGGACTCCTTTGAGGACTTCAAAGGGTGAGCAACACTTAAGACCCAATCCTAGAAAGGAATGATCACAAGTGTCCTCTAGACTCTAGATACTTACAGATAAGTTGATGAATCCCTTTTAGAGCAGTGATGAAGATCTCCTTCTTATTGATGAAGAGTCTTCAGCTCCCTTGATCCGCAACACAAAAGATGTACCGATACTAAGCTTCAGGTCGGGTCAAGGTTATGATGGAATTCCACTCTCTAAAGATTTTTCTATTAGGAAGATAGAGTGATTTCAATCATCTATGCATTCAAGGCATGCCAGCTTAATAATTTTTCATTAAGGTAGTAGCTGGAGGATCCTTGAATGCAGAAGTTCATTCCCCAATTCACTCTATTGAATATCAATGATGAGGGTGGATTGGAGGATGAACTCCCTGAGAGAAAGGGCTTAAGATAAATGATATGAAGTTTAAAACACTCAGAAGCACTATCTTCTTTCTCTACCAGCAATAAAGACTAACCTCTCTCTATATATAGGAAAAAGGTTCCAACAGATATAAAATGGTCACATTTATAATAGAGTTCGATATCATCGAGCAGGATTGATATCATCGAGCGTATACTCTCGATAGCATCGACTGACCTCTTGATGATACAAATTCAAATGTCATTTTTACTTTTGGAAACCTTTTTTCAACTGGTCGATTGGATCGAGAGACACATCGATGTTATCGGATTTTGAACTCTGATTCCATTTATAGAGGGATCGATCTATCGACAGGTGAAAATAAGAGAGACAAGCCTTGAAGATTTTTAAGTTCTAAAGATATGATCGGGAAAAAGACGATGTCATCGAAATTTGAATGTCGATGATATGGAGACCTTGTCGATAGGATCGATAAATCATATAGATTTACCTATAAGCACGATGGTCAGTTTGTGCCAGACTCGATCCAATCGACCAGGACTCGATGACATCGACATAAGAATATCGATTTCATCGAATGGCCCCCGATCAACGTTTGAAGCATCCTGAAATATTTGCTGGAGAAAACATGCGCCCACTGTCGATATGATCGAATGACTTCCGATATGATCGATATTTGAATTCAGATTGAATCGGACAGTCATCGATATATCGAAGCTTATAGTAGTTTTCTTTAAAAAAATAGGGGCGCCGAAAAACTGTTTGTCGATATTATCGATCCACTTTTGATGAGATCGATATTTGAATATTGATGATATCGATTGAAACTTCGATATATCCATAAATCGTCAAGATGAATATTTGGTTGTTGGACGCTTTTTGTCCTCACTCGATTGTATCGATTGATATGCCGAGGACATCGACAGAGCAGGTCGATCATATCGAAAGGTGAATCGATATAATCGACAGGGTAAGAAAACTTAAATATTTTTCTGTTTGATAAAAAGTTTTCTTACAATAAAGTCCTAAGAGGTTCTACTTATTTTTAAGGGTTTTAATCACCTGGTGTTTTGGGACATGGGATGTGAGGCTATGATTTACCTTTGGCGAGCTTCCACACATCCAGTTGAGGCAGACACTTGAATTGATCTTCCTGTTAAATGTTGTTATCCGACTGACTCAACTTACACCATAATTAATAAACCACGGCACTTGTAGGTGCACTTTCAATCTTCCCCTTTGTCAATTACGTGATAAAATACCCAAAACCCCTTAGGAAGATTTCTAGATAAATACATCCTAAATTATGTGTACATGCATTAACATAATTTTATAAAATCTAATCACCCATGTACACAACCAGTAATTGCTCCCCCTTTCTTGTTGCGGCTGCTCCCCCTAATACCTGCAACATATACGAGCACAAATATCCAATTTTCCACAGGGGTGTTTGTAATTTTTCTCTCCCTTTTTGTCAGTCATTGACAAAGATATAGCAAGTGATATTGACTGAAGAGTTTAAGCATATGGGAGAACCACACTCAGATATATGTATACAGATTTTCAACAATAAAAGCATACATCAATGAAGGCAGGAAGCAAAATAGATGAAACAATTAGCACTGTCATTGTATAAGCAACATGGATGGCAATGAAATAAGAATTGTATGTAGCCATACTCAACCAGTATCCAAAAAAATAGTATACTGCCACAGACAGCAGTAAACTATCAACTGACATAAATATCAACTCAATGTAGAGATACCCAATACAAATAAACAAGGATGGGCCCAAAATTAAGTTTTTACAACTAGACACACTACTCCATCAAATCTGTCTACTTCTAACACATAGAAGACCTGCCAGTTGTTAGTAGCTCGAGAATCTGCTGCACGGAATGTTGAAGAGCTTTCATCCTGTTTTCTATTCCTGATAGTCGTTGTTCACAGTGTTGGAGCCGCTCATCAATTCCAGTGATATTGTTTAAAAACTGGCGCTCAAGCACATGACGCTGATGATTTGTGACAGAAGTAGGGCTATATTCAAGAGTTCGATTAGATCCCCAGAAAGTTTCTTCATTAGGCATGAGATCACTATCTTCAACAGGTGGGGGAATCTTAGTGTGCGATGAGATAGAGACATACACTTGTTGCGCTACATCATGGTCGAACCATACTTCAGGATAAACCTTATCAGTTATTTCTGGTAGACCTGCCCAGTGTGCGAGCTTGCAGATAAGATATGGAAAGGACAGAATTTCAAGATGGTCACTTTTGACTACCTTAATTAGCTGGTCTAGTATGAGAGTCGGTAGGCATATAGGGACCTCTTGATAGACATCATACAGAATATTGAGTGCACCAGAACTCAGGTATGTGTTATTTGCATCACATGGGTACACATTCGTGCTGAAAATGCTGTGAAGGAGTCGAAACAAGATTCCTAGATGTTTTACTGGAAGGATATTGCCATCTTTTCTAGGAATTGTCATACCCTGGCATAGTGCTTGTGCAATTTCCCCTCATCTACCTAATTCGTTTAGATTTCTACTAGTGATAGGGATTTGTGTCACCTCAGTGTTTAGAACATGACCAAGGACTGTTGGGCTAATGTGCTTGGTGTGTTGCATGAATTTCAGACATATGCAAGGTGGGTAATCTTGGACAACATGACAACAGTTGAAGAACTGCTGGATCATTTCAAACTGATATGGGCCACCCATATTAAACATATTCTTCCATCCTATAGTCTCCATCATGAGATCCACCCCATAGGGTTTGATAGTACTAATGAGAATAGTACGATCGACTATCGTGACTTGTTCCCAATCTGATTGATTCTGAGGTGGTCTAGAATTTTTCTCTTTCTTAATCTTGGAAGATTTCGCAGATGAGAGAGCCTTACCTTTCCCTTTAAACATCTTCCTTATTTCATTTGAATGCTGAGATTTCATCAAGACTCTGAGCAGATCAACCAAAGAAACTGATCAGGGCAGAGAGATGGGACTAGCTATTGAAAAATGAATTTTTCTGTCAATCAGCCTTTTTATTGTGTGCCATCTGTCGATCATATCGATCATTGTTTTGATACCATCGAGAAGTTACTGATCGATTCTATGATTCTGTCTCAGATGTCATCAACGATCATACGACTTTTCAAATTCTGAAAGGTCGTCGATTGTATCGATACTTGTTCGATGTAATCGGAAAGTCATATCCAAGGTGAAAGATTTTCTGGTTTCAAAATTCAGATGATTTTTCAAGCATACTCTTAGAATTTCTAAGAAACAATAATATTCTTAGCAAAATAATATATAATATATATATATACACAAAATCAAAAAACATTTGATGGTTTGTATACAAAAGGAGGTCTGGAACCTCAGGTATTTAATTTGGGGCTTAGAAAACTGCATCATTTCAGCAAATGTTTCGATGCATAATCTGGACATGTTCCTTCACTCTTAATGCTCCTCTCTATCATTCCTTTCTTCTCTTTTAATAATGTAGCAGTGGTTGTTTGTGCGACGACCCTTAATTACTGATTTTCCTGATTGATCTAAGATATCGCATTCTTCTTTGTTGAATTTTACCACATGCCCATTATCACAGATCTGAGATATGCTTAGGAGATTATGTGCTAAATCTTTTATGCAGAAGGCATTCTCATTTGTAAGCAGATTGATTCCTTCTATGACTCCCTGTCCAATTACATCAGCAGTGGTTTCATCTCCGTATGTGACTATCCCTTTATGAAGATCCTTGTAGTTTGAAAGGAGAGACTTGTCACCTGTGATATGTCTTGAGCAACCACTGTCCAGGTACCATTTAGTCTCATTGCCTGATAAATGATCTGAATGAGTAACAAGGCAATTTGTCTTTTCCTTAATCACCCACTTTGTGACAAGAGTTTTACTTGTGATAGATTTGTTCTTCTTATCTAATTTTTTCACATGACTTAACTACTCCTTCATCCTGTCAACTAGGTCGAATGGTGATGATTGTATACTTCTTTTGTCTAGTTCATAAACTGACTCCTCATTTTTGTAGCAAGCTGGGATAGGTTTGGTGTTACTACTAGATGCAACAGATTTTTCAAATGGTTGTGCATCATATTTAGTTTTTGTTCTAGCTTTTTCATACCCCAAGCCATATTTTTTGTTTCCAGATTTTTCCATACCCAAAAGTTTTTCTAACCTCTCACCACTCTAGGAAAATTTATAATTTAGTTGGGCTATTTCCCAAGATTCTTCTAACTCATTTTGAAGTATATAATTTTTATTCTGAAGAATCAAGTTTTCCTCATTTAGTTCTTTGATTTGTTTCTTTAATTTTTCTGACTCAGATTTCAAAGAAATGTTAGTTCTTTCAAGTCTATCATTATCTGAGTGACATTGCTGCAAATCAGTAATTAGATGAGTATTAGTATTTGAAGCTTTATCCAGATTTAATTTCAGCAAATCCTTTTTGTTTTCAGATATACCAAGTCGTTTAAATACTTTAATGCCATGGATATAGAGTTGATTATAAGCATCTTGCAGTTTATCCTTTTCGACTTTTTCCTCTTCTTCTTCAGACTCATCATTATCAAATGAACATGATTCAGTGGCTTGTTGTTCTTTCTCAGGTTCAGTTACAATGATTGAAGCAGTGGAGACCATGAGTATTTTCAAGGATTTTTGATCTCCATCACTTTCTGAGTCACTATTTTCTGATTGATTCTTCTGTATCATCCCATGTGGCGGCCATCACCTTACCCTTGGTTTTTTTGTTTGGGCATTCAGTAGATGGGTGTCCATACTCCTGATAGGCGTAACATTGTGGTTCTTTGCTCCTTTTTCCAAATTTGCCTGTAGAAGTTTATCATCCACCTTTTTACCTCTAAAGGGGCAGCCGCGATTCCTTTGAAAGAACCTTCTGAATCTTTATGCCAGTAAAGCCACTTCCTCATCTTCATCTTCCTTTTCACTCTCACTGTCCTCGTGTTTTGATTTCTTAGAAGTTTTTAGAATAGTATTTTTAGATTTTTGGGGTTGTGTGAAGTGTAGTTCAAAAGTTTGTAGGGAACCTACTAGTTCTTCTACTTTCATCTCATCAATATTCCTACACTCCTCAATTGTTGTTACTTTGGGATTAAACCATTTCGATAGGGATCTTAAGATTTTCCTACATATTTTAGGTACCGGAACTTTTTCTCCCAATCCACCCATGGAGTTACAAATAATATTCAATTTGGTGAAAGACTCCATAAATGTCTCATTCTCTTCCATCCTGAGATTTTCGAACTATGAAGTTAGAAGTTGTAGTTTAAACCTCTTCACAGTGCTTGTGCCTTCATGAGTTGTTTCTAGTAAATCCCATGCTTCCTTGGATGTCCCACACATACTTATTTGATTGAATATATCTTGAGACATGACACAGTTAATGACGTTCATTGCTTTTGCTTCAGCAGTACGCTGTTCTTTGTTAAACGCCATCCACTTTTCATTAGGTTTGGGTTTAGTGAATATGGTTTCATTTTCAAGTACATTTTGTTCAGATGGTACCACATATCCCTTTTAAACTACATCCCAAACATCATGATCCAAAGATCTTAGGAAGTAATGCATTCTAGCCTTCCAGTATGTATAATTTGAACCATCAAATACTGGAGGTCTAGTAACTGATGAGCCCTCTCCTTTGGTCGTATTCCCAATTTCAGTCAAGATCACTCTCTAGGCGGTGAAGCCCTTAAAGAGAGACCTGCTCTGATACCAATTGAAATAGCGGTGAAGACTGCTTGAGTTGAAGTAGGAATATGCCAATATGTCCTAGAGGGGGGTGAATAGGAATTTTTAAAAATTTATGAGTTATATTAAAAATCCTATCACTCTAATCCTAACAGGTATGCAATTTTCGGGATTACTCAAATGTAACTCTACTTGCTTCCAAGCCCAGTGAAGGATCCAATCACAAAACTATTCAAATGAATAAGCATGAAGCAGTTGTTGTCAATGATGGATGTGACTGTGTGTGTGAAGTGTGAGCAGATATAAATTCAATTAACATAATCACATAAATGATCAAGCACAAGAATCAATCACAGACATAGTCATTTTTATAGTGGTTCGACTACTTGTCTACTCCACTCTCGGCTGCCACACTCAACCTTGAGTGTACCGAATTTCACTAAGGAGGTTTCCCATGGTTCACCTCAAACCTAAGGTTTTAAATCAGGTTCACCTTTAACATTTACAACCTACACAGAGGCTGACTGTTTATGATCTCACGAGCAAGGGTCAACACATAGCACCGGTTTAGGCACACTGGCCAAGGATCTTACCATAAGACCCTAATAGAGGTTTTACACGGTTTACCTCATAACCCAGAGTTTTACTGGTTCACTCTTAACCAGATGTTTATGCCCACATAGAGCAAGGGTCCACACAATGCACCCAGACATATACTCCCGCCGGAGGCCTCCATTAATGACTTCAAAGGGTGAGCAACACTTAAGACCCAATCCTAGAAAGGAATGATCACAAGTGTCCTCTGGACTCTAGATACTTACAGATAAGTTGATGAGTCCCTTTTAGCGTAGTGATGAAGATCTCCTTCTTGTTGATGAAGAGTCTTCAGCTCCCTTGATCACAACACAAAAGATGTACCAATACTAGGCTTCAGGTCGGGTCAAGGTTATGATGGAATTCCACTCTCTAAAGATTTTTCTATTAGGAAGATAGGGTGATTCCAATCATCTATGCATTCAAGGCATCCCAGCTTAATGATTTGCCATTAAGGTAGTAGCTGGAGGATCCTTGAATGTAAAAGTTCATTCCCCAATCCACTCTATTGAATATCAATGATGAGGGTGGATTGAAGGATGAACTCCCTGAGAGAAAGGGCTTAAGATAAATGATATGAAGTTTAAAATACTCAGAAGCACTCTCTTCTTTCTCTACGAGAAATAAAGACTAACCTCTCTCTATATATAGGTAAAAGGTTCCAACGGATATAAAACGGTCACATTTATGACAGAGTTCGATATCATCGAGCAGGGTCGATATCATCGAGCGTATACTCCCGATAACATCAACTGACCTCTCGATGATACAAACTTAAATGTCATTTTCACTTTTGGAAACCTTTTTCCAACTGGTCGATTGGATCGAGATACACATCGATGTTATCGGATTTTGAACTCTGATTCCATCGATAGAGGGATCGATCTATCGACAGGTGAAAATAAGAGAGACAATCCTTGAAGATTTTTAGGTTCTAAAGATATGATCGGGACATAGCCGATGTCATCGAAATTTGAATATTGATGATATCGAGACCTTGTCGATAGGATCAATAAATCATATAGATTTACTTATAAGCACGCTGGTCAGTTTGTGTCAGACTCGATCCAATTGACCATGACTCGATGACATCGACATAAGAATATCGATTTCATCGAATGGCCCCCGATCAACGTTTGAAGCACCCTGAAATATTTGCTGGAGGAAACATGCGCACACTGTCGATATGATTGAATGACTTTCGATATGATCGATATTTGAATTCAGATTGAATCGGACAGTCATTGATATATCGAAGCCTATAGTAGTTTTCTTTGGAAAAATAGGGGCACCGAAAAACTGTCTGTCGATATTATCGATCCACTTTCGATGGGATCGATATTTGAATATCGATGATATCGATTAAAACTTCGATATATCGATAAATTGTCTAGATGAATGTTTGGTTGCTGGACATTTTTTGTCCTCACTCAATTGTATCGATTGATATGCCGAGGACATCGACAGAGTAGGTCGATCATATCGAAAGGTGAATTGATATAATCGACAGGGTAAGAAAACTTGAAGATTTTCCTGTTTGATAAAAAGTTTTCTTACAATAAAATCCTAAGATGTTCTACTTAGTTTTAAGGGTTTTAATCACCTAGTGTTTTGGGACATGGGATGTGAGGCTATGATTTACCTATGGCGAGCTTCCACACATCCAGTTGAGGCAAACACTTGAATTGATTTTCCTGTTAGGCATTGTTGTCCGACTGACTCAACTTACACCGTAATTGATAACCCAGTGTACTTGTAGGTGCACTTTCAATATGTATATACAACAGAAAAAAGTCTCAGTAAAAAATCTTCCTTGTGATGCGCCGAACTCAGAACTTGGTGTATGGAAGTCGAGTGCCGGATTCGGGGCATCACGGAAGCTGTCCGTCCCTGTACTTGGGGCGTGATATAAATCATAATGGATAAATAGTTATTCACCAATTTAATTAAGGGAAGGCACATATATCAAACCACATGATAGATGGTTTTGTCTTAAAATCAACGGTCGAATGACTTGATCTATGGATGAAGATTATTCCAAATGACTAGATTCGTGTTGGAGCATAGATGTAAGGTTAGGATAACTAGATTGGCATCGTACACATGTACAAAATAAGTTAAACTTCATGGTAAGACTTGTTGAGGCACAAAAAATATTCTATCTCATTGTATGTCCATTACATTGGTCAAATAATTCCATGGTGCATATCCTTCCCAGGGTTATACACTCCTTATTTTGGTAAAAAGGAGTGAATGGGGATATTTTAGTAAAAAGGAGTGAATGGGGGTATTTTGGTAAAAAGGAGTGAATGGGGATATTTCGGTAAAAAGGAGTGAATGGGGTTATTTTAGTAAAAAGAGTGAATGGGGGTATTTGGGTAAAAAGGAGTGAATGGGGGTATTTTGGTAAAACAGAGTGGATAGGGTTATTTTAATAAAAAGGAGTGGATGGGCGTTGCCTTGGGTGAGGGAAGTGAGGTTCTTGTCTTAGAAAGGGAGGTAATCCATCATTTAAGGAAAAGTGGTTGAACACCACTATGTAAGGAAGGAGGGTGGAAGTTGTATGAAGGAGGAAGTGGTGGTGATCACTACTGTTTAAGGAAGGGAATAGCCTGGGAGGCCTATAAATACCCCTCCTCACTCCTCATTTGGATAAGAGACAAGGGGGAGACAAGATGGAGATAAGTAGGGAGAAGGAAGTGGAGAGATGCTCGTCCACCTTCCTTTTGAAGAGTGTTGTGCGCAAGGGGGGTCCATGCGGCTCACAACACATGTAGCGCACAACCCCAAAAAGCGCATAACACCAAGAAGCATACAACGCCCACTTTGAGGGGGTTCTAGTCTTAAGGAGAAAAACTCTCTCCAACGCCACTTTCATTGTGCGCATGTCCTAACATCTTCCTTTGTGCACATGTCATAACATTTTTCTTTCATTGTGCGATATCCCTTGTGTGCCATCCATTGTGCGTCATATGTCATTGTGCACCATCTTTCATTCACCACACAACCCATGTCTAAAGGGACGTCCTCACAACCTATCTCCAATGGGGTTTGTGTACAACTCCATGTATGAAGGGATTTGAGCACAACGCCACTCCCTTGAGGCTTTGTCCTGAAGTCCTCCATTGTGCGCCTCTTCATGTGGGATGTTGTCCATGTTCAAGGCTTTGTGCACCACTTTTGCTGGGAATTTTGTCTTAAGACATTCCTCATGCGCCACTTCTGGTGGAGAATTGTCTTGATAAAGGACTTTATGCCACTTCTGGTGGAGTGCTTGTCTTGAGCAAAGCGCAACTTTGAGTTGAAACATGTCTTGAAGCAAGCCTTAATGCGTGTCGCACCCTCAACCTGGAGATCGGACTCATAGGAATCTCGATCAGCGAATCTGGTGTCGACAACCTCCGTAGTACCCCATTCTTGGCTCCCAACGCTAGATTCCGATCCTAGGATCCTACAAGGAGGATTTTCCAACATACTATTATCTCGTAAGAAGTATAACTACAAGTTTACCCAAATCACGAAGGCAACATCATCATCACATATCCACTAATATAATCATTTGAATACAATGCTGAAAGGGAAAATACATACATCAAAAATCAAAGCTCTAGAGGACCACTGCATGCCCCAAACTCAACACTGCTGCAACCTAATGCCTCCTGCATGCATCCATTATGCACAAGCTTATAGAAAGCTTAGTGAGTGGTGAAAGTGTGTGCATTGGTAAGTGCCAAGTAAGCAATATCAGAGTAATTAGAATAAGAGGAAATACTGACAAGCTCATAGATATCATCAGACTTTTCCAGGCTATGCGATGCAAAAATATAATAAAAATAATATCATATACAGATGAAGCAATGTAGATTAGCTATGTAATGCAGAGATAGTAAGCCAAATATCAGATGCTGATGATGCAATGCAATATGTAAATTATGATGAGTCTATGAATATCGTCAGCCATATCTAGGCCCTATAAATACAGAAACATGGCAACTAAAAATGCTAAATGCCGCGGATGCAATGCAATATGTGGTGCGAATGAAATGACCAAGCTGGAGTGAAGTAGGGATGATAGTACATAGTATCGTAGGCTATGGGGTCCATCACAAGGGACTTCTATCCAAACCAGTCCCATACCTAAATTGGGATAGCTAGACTCAATGTAGTAGACTCCTAATCTTAGGTTAGTCATGCGTCCAATTGAAATCCTTGTCATTACGAAGGTACATAACAATTTGTTGGCACCACCAGCCCGAGTGGATAGTGAAAAGGCAAATCTATATGTCCTAGAGGGGGGGAGGGTGAATAGGACTATGCCAAATTTAAACTGATAACAGCGAAATAAAACAATAAGATAGCCAAGTAAAGGAAAGATAACAATCAACAATACAGAATGTAAAGTAACCTCAAATTCTAGTATTGAGAGGTTGATAAAAATGTTGTTTTAAGGACAACCTTACACTATAAAAATAAAGGATTTATGGTAGGACAACCTTACTAGAACGGTTTATGTATCAATATCTCAAACTGAAGAGGAATAAGAAATTAACAAGAATTGAAATCTATACTAATACAACATTTCCCACAATGCTTGAAATGAAAGATTACAACATTCACATCCACACATACATCCCACAACTTGAATGATAAAAGATATAGAAATTAAACAAACATTCAAATTACAAGACACAAGGAGTTATAGTGGCTCACCTGTGTGTACACCAACGGTTAAACAACAGCCACATAGCTTGCTACTCCACTCCTAATATCCTCACACAGTGGATATTAGTTTTCACTATGAAAATAGGTTTTTCTCAGTTCACCTAAAACCCTCACAATTGTATCTTTCAAATGGGCTTACACAATTCGAAAACCCCCACTCTGAGTTTTCTGGCTCTCCTTAAATAACCAAACAAATGAGATTTTTTTGGCTTAATATCAAAAGAAACCAAAATGACAGAAGATTTATACAAATGTAAAATACCTCAATTTCTCCTTTTTTTTTGCAACTCAGAAGAACCAAGTTAGAGTAGAAGTTCAAAAATAGAAGTTCAGTGTCCAATACTCACTTTAAAATGTTTATAGGTCTAAGTTGATTTTAGATTAAATCAAGTTGGGCTAGCTCAATTTGATTTTGATTCCAAGAAGTGGAATATCACAATTTCTCCTTCAAATTAGATTGGAATGCGGAAATAAAATTAAATATGAAAAGCTAGCAAAAGAGAATATTAAATATGCACAATGTAGATTAAAAAGAATACAAACTTATCACTCAGAGTGATGCCTTGAATTTTCTTGAATTGGATTATAAGACTCTGAAATACGTGTTGCAGAAATTGCACCTACGACTAGTCCTGAGGACACTTCGACTAGTCGAAAGTCGAACAGATTTTTAAATTTTTGAGCATGATCGGATAAAACCGTTCCACGACTGGTCGAAGGCTATCCACGATCGGTCGTGAGTCCTCCATAACTGGTCGTGACCTTCCCACGACTGGTTGTGAGGAGCCAGGAATAGTTGCTGGAGTTTGAGTTGTAACTGTTGGATTGGTTGTGGATCGAGTCAAGCACTGTTCATACGACTGGTCGAGCAGAGCCCGGGACTGGTCATGGATGAACAAAAAATTCTAAAAAATTACAATAAGCTTAGGACTGGTCTCGGATTTCTTAAATTGGTCAATCCAGTGCTAGGACTTGTCGAACAAAGTTCAGGACTAGTCTTAGAATAGTCCAAACACTCATAAAGTGATTCAATTCCAATTATGTATACAAAATCACATACCCTAAGGTCAGTCTAAGGTCAATCATACCTTGAAAGTGATGTATGAACATTGATCCTTCATTTCTTCAGATGATGGTTGACCTTTGAAGATTATGAAGCTGGAGATCTCTACACATGATGTAACTTGAACTTGAGATCTTCTAAAGCTTTGGATTTGAGTTATACTTCATCTTGAGTTGTACTTTATCTTGAGTCTTGAACAAGAACTTGTCTTTTGATGTACCTCTTTAAAAACTCTTGAACTTTGAAGCTTAAAGGAGTGGACAATGTACTAAACATTGTATTTCTTGAAGTAGATCTTCGTTCTTGACTTGAAGTATTGTGATGCAATGCTTTGAACATCAACGAGCTACACAAGACACAAATTGTGGTTTTGGTACAATAAAATTTGACAACCAAAGGAGTAAAAAACCATAATACTTACAATCTCCCCCTTTGTCAAATTTGTGACAAAACACACTCAATAATAATATAACCAGTATACACATAAAGAATCATGCATCAATTATAAAAAGATCCAGCTACAACATGGTTAAAGAATCATGCACTAGTTATCATCAACTAGCACACAACATCATGAAACTAGCACACAACATCATGAACCAGTCAACACTTCCTTATTTACTCCCCCTGAGAAACACACATATAGCTAAAAAATTGCTTCTATCCATCCATGCCCATTTTCATATAATCCATTCTCCCCCTTTTTGTCACAATACGACAAAGGAAGCAAGTAAGATATGGAAGAGGAAAAATGAACAAGAGAGTAATAAAGGAGTTGACTAGTCAAGATGTGAAAGAAATATAAGCAAATTCAAAGTTCGCATATTAATAACCAACTTAAATAAAAGGAAATCTCACAAACTGAAGTAAAATCAAGGTTTACATACTAATAAAAGTGAAATAATATTAGAGTTATTATAGACCAAAGGATAAAGAACTTAATCAGATACTGAAGGAATAGGTATGGTCGGATCAATTTGATGAAGGCCTTTATTTAAGCACCTAAGATACTTACGCATATATTTAAATTGTAAATCATAGGCAACATTTATATTCTCTACCTTTTCCTCAAGTGCACGAAGACGCACATCAAAATCTGATGGCTCACAGTCAGGATCATTTACAAAATCTGATTCAATTTCATCAAAAATGTCATCCATATTTATATCATCAGGAGGAAGATCACCATATTTGTCTTCATTCATTCCTTCAGCTCCACCACCACCAACATCTACTTGGCCATGAGCCAATTTCGATTTAATCTTGTTTGTATTAGAGTTGTTGAAAATAAGATGATGGATAGGAGCCTATCCAACAGGCATATCAACTAGCATGTGAGTAGCTAACACAATCATAAGATAGTCAAATGGAATATCACCGTGTCCTGGATGGAGACGAAACTAAATAATGGAATGACATATTAAAGAAGGCAGGTAGACATTTACACCAGTGATGATGGAATGCAAAATATGGACCATAAAGGAAGTCAGTTCAGTTTTATTACCAAATCAAGGATACAAATTTGAAATAAATATTTGATGAAGAACCCTATATCTGGGTAACAAGTACTTGGAAGTAAGTACATTTCCCTTCTGACTCCATTGCACATCAATATTACATAATGCTCTAGTGAGCACACATTTTTCTGATTCTGAGGGTTTCTCAACTAGAGTATGAATAGGAATACCCTCGTCATTTACAGGTATGTCCATTAGACCTGAAATCAGATGATGGTCAATCTCAAATGGACTTTCTCTAGTATCAATTTTAAAAGTTAAATTCTCAGTCAAAAAATCAGAAATGCATGCAAATATGGATTGAGCAATAGACTGGTATGCCGGCCCACCCCAATGTAAGATGTTATCCCATCTTACAGCTTGAAGAAGTGGAAGGAGATCAAAAGGAGTAATGTGTTTAATACACATAGGTCGCTCAATAATAACATTGCGCACTCTTATCTCCCGAACATATAAGGGATCATCTTCGGGTGACCAAAGATGACGCCTTGTTAAAGGAGCAGATCTAGATGAGGAAGCATCACAGGAAGTTTTCTTTTTACCTCTAACATCCATTTACAACCAAGAAATGAAGGTATCAATAAGTTGTAGAAGATGTAGAGTGGGTTTCTTCAAAATCATATTTTGGAGAAGAAAACCCCAAAAACTTCAAGAAAGCTTGAAATTAAGCACTCTAAGGAGGAAAATGAAGAGATTAGAGCTTGAATCTATAAGAAAATTGAAATAATGTACTCACCTTGAAGAATCAAAGAGATGGGTACAATTAGTCGTGTCACGGCCTGTTGAAAAAGAAAGAGGAAATGGAGAAGGAAAGGTTTTTCTCAAATTAAAAAGGTCCAGCGTGCTACACGACTGGTCGTGGAAAGTCCTTGACTAGTCGTGCTATGACTAGTCGAGTACGTCCTCGACTGGTCGTGCAAACACAAAAACATACATTTTTCACATAATTTTAAAATTTAAGCAAATAAATATGCTATAATATAGAAATGCGTGAATAATCAATTTAAATTACACATACCAAGATAAATTTCAATTTATTAAACTAGCTTTTGTCGAGCAGTTTAGTGAAAATGTCAGCAAGTTAAGTCTTGGTCGGAATGTATTCCAATGAAATTATTTTTTCTTCCATTAATTCACGAATGTAGTGATATCTAAAGTTAATGTGCTTGGTTCGTGAATATTGAATTGGATTTTTAGATATATTTATCACACTAGAATTATCACAACATAAATCCATTGAATCATGTGCAATTTCATAATCGCTTAACATTCTATTCATCCATACAAGCTGAGTATATGCATTTCCAGCTGCAGTGTATTCAGCCTCAGCAGTTGAAAGTGATATGGAACTTTACTTCTTGCTAAACCAAGAAACTAAATAATTTCTAATATAGAAACAACCACCACTGGTTGATTTTTTATCATTAATATTACCAGCCCAATCAACATCAGTGTACCTAGCCAACTGAACAGTAGTATCATATGGATACCAGGGACCCAAATTTACAGCACTTGCGACATATCGAATAATCCGCTTAACAGCAGTTAGATGTGACTCTTTAAGGTCAGATTGATATCTAGTGCAAATAGTAACACTAAAAGCAATATCAGTTCTACTTGCAGTTAAATAAAGTAAACTGCCAATTATACTATGATATAATTTAGGATCCACACTTTTACTTGTAGAGTCTTTTGAGAGTCTTAATGTTGTACTCATAGGAGTATTAAAATTCTTACCATTCTCAAATATGAACTTTTTAATCAAGTTCAGAGCATATTTAGTTTGAGAAATGAAAATATCATAAGGTTATTGTTTTATTTGCAACCCTAGAAAACAATTCAATTCCCCAACCATGCTCATTTCAAACTTAGATTTCAATGAATCTTCAAACTCAACAGTCATGTTAGTATAGGTAGATCCATAAATAATATCAGCAAGATAGATCTGCACTATTAAGATATGATCGTTATGTTTCTTAACAAAAAGAGTCTTATCAACACTTTCCATTTGAAAATTATGACTTAGTAAAAACTTAGTCAATTTTTCATACCATGCCCTTAGAGCTTGTTTCAAACCACAGAGAGCCTTTTTAAGGTGATAGACATGATCAGTGTTCTTAGGGTCTTCAAAACCCATTGGTTGTTCAACATATACTTCTTCATGTAGATCACCATTTAGGAAAGCAATCTTTACATTTATTTGATAAATTTTAAATTTTCTAAAGCACATAATGGATATAAATAGTCTGATTGATACAAGACGAGCTACTGGGGAAAAGGTTTCATCATAATCAATTCCATAAATTTGAGTGTACCCTTGTATAACCAGTTTAGCCTTGTTTCGAATTATATTACCATGTTCATCAGACTTATTTTTTAAAGATCCACTTAGTACCTATAATATGTTTATCTTTAGGTCTAGTAACAAGATACTAAACATCATTTCTCACAAATTGGTTAAGCTCTTCTTACATCGCTACTATTCAGTTTTTGTCAGTAAAAGCTTCATTTACGTTCGCCAGTTCAATCTGGGATGTAAAGCACATGTAATTACATATATCTTATAGTTGTCTGAGTACACACACCAGTGAGAGGGTTTCTAAGAATCTGAGTGGTTGGATGATCTTTGACAGTCCTCAATTCAGAGTTAGTTTGATTTGATGAAGTATCTGGTTTGTCAATTAAAAGAACATCATTATTTGGACTTGAGGTAGATGTATTTAAGTGATCGTCAATGACCACATTAATGGACTCTTGAATAACACCTGTCCTCTTATTCAGTACTCGATATGCTCGGCTGTTCAAGAATACCTTAAAACGATCCCTTCATCACTTTTAGTGTCAAACTTTTCCAGATTTTCACGGTCACGTAGAATATAATACTTACTGCCAAAAACTCGAAAGTATTTGATAGTAGGCTTCTTATCAAACTATATTTCATAAGCCATCTTACCATTTGATTTTCTCGTATAGACTCGGTTAATTATATAGCATGCAGTATTTATGGCTACAACCTATAGATTTTTAAGGAGCTTTATACTATTTAACATTACATTTGCCATTTCTTGAAGTACTTTATTTTTTCTTTCAACAATTCCATTTTGTTGTAGTGTTTTTGGTGTAGAGAATTCATGTGATATTCCCTGATCATAACAGAATTTCTCAAAACTACTCTTCTTAAATTTTGATCCATGATCATTACGGATCTTACAGACTTGAGAACCATTTTCCCTTTGGATTCGCTTGAGAACTCTTTTTACTTCATCAAGGGTTTCTGATTTATCCCTTAAAAAGGTTACCCAAGTGAATCTGGTATAATCATCCATGATCACTAGTATGTATTTTTTGCCACCTCGACTCTCTATCCTGATTGGTACTATAAGATCCATGTGGAGAAGTTCGAGAGGTTTAGATGTGGCATTGGAGTCCACCTTTTTGTGAGCACTCCTAGTTTGTTTGCTAATCTAACATTTGCCACATACTTTGTCTACTTTTTATAATTTAAGTAGACCTCTTATTAGTTCTCTTTTGCTCAATCTATACAGATTACGGTAGTGTACATGTCCAAGGCGTTTATGCCATAATTCAGTCTCATCGGTATGGACCATGTAACACGATTGACTAGATGAGGTAGAATCACTAACAATATAGCAGTTTTCAGAAGTTCTACGACCAGTTAATATTACTGTACCATTTTTGTTTAAATTTTCACACCCTAGGTTAGAAAATTTAACACTATACTTTTTATTGCATATTTGAGATATGCTTAACAGATTGTGTTTTAACCCTTCAACGTATAAAACATTCTCAAATAAAGGGAGATTAGAAAGTTGAACTGTACCTTGACAAATAATCCTTCAGTTGCTACCATCACCAAATGTGACTGATCCATCAGTGATGTCTTTAAGAGTCATGAATAGACCTTTATTACCAGTCATATGCGTTGAGCATCCACTGTCTAAGTACTACTTTGAATGCCTTGAAGTTTTGAACGCCGTGAGGGCAACCAAGCAAGTAACCTTAGGAACCCATTTCATAACTGTTTTGGGTTTAAGAGTATAGTTGGTCTTCTTGTATTTGTAGTTGTTGTAAGAATGACCTACTGAGTTAGATTTTAAGTGCTTCTTAATTAAATCAACTATTTTCTCAGCTAAAGGGTTTCGATTCTGACTTTTATAGTTGATATGGTTACTTTTAGGGTTAAACGATTGAAAAGTTTTAGCATTTTTAGAAAACTTTTGATTTAAACTATTTCCTTTTGAGTTTGAAGACTCTCCTTTCATAAACTTAGGATGAGTATTCTTATTGTAGCCCAAACTTGATCGGTCGCTACATTTTCTTGATCCAGATAACACTTTTTCTAACTTTGGATAACCTTGGGCATACCTTCATGTATCCTTTAAACTCAACAGTGAAGAGACTTCATGTTTAAGTTTTTCATTTTCAGATTTAAGATTTTTAATCAGGGAGGTTTTGAAATCTAAATCGCATTTCGATTTTTCAAAATAATTTGAAATGTAGGATTTTTCTAAAACAAGAGAATCAAAATTTTCTTTAAGCTTTAAAAACTTCTCTTTCTAAAGTTTAAGTTTAACAACAATTTTACAACTCTACTTGTAAAGGGCATTGTAAGCATCTTGAAGATCATCTTCATTTTCAGGATCACTATTTAGATTTTCTTCACTAGTAGAATCCTCATTATCTAAAAAAGTGAATTTGGCTAGAGTCATAAGGGCTTTAACTTCACTGCCCGACTCAATTTCAAAATCTTCTGATTCAGAAGAGGCTTCAGAATCAGGGGATTCATCCCAAGTAGCCAACATTTCTTTCTTTTTAGGTTTATCCTTTTTAGGACACTTATTTGCTAAATGTCCATATTCATGACAGTTGTAACACTGACTGTCTTTTAAAGTTTTTCGTGTTTTAGGTTTAAATTTCTTCTTATCATTAGATTTTTGAAAATCAACCCTCTTTTTACTTTTGAAAAATTTGTAAAACTTTTTCGCTAAAAGGGTCATATCATCTTCAGAGTTTTCTAAATTAGAATTGTTATTATTTTCTTAAAAAATATTTTTAGAAGATTTAAGGGTGATAGATTTACTTTTAAGAGCTTTAAAAGTTAACTCATAAGTCTGTAAAGAGCCAACTAATTCTTCTACCCTCATGTTGTCCGTATCACGAAGTTCTTGGATTGTAGAGCGTAGTATTTTTGAATAAATTTTACTTTCTAAGATTT
Source organism: Magnolia kwangsiensis (assembly GCA_037074715.1). Lineage (NCBI taxonomy): Eukaryota > Viridiplantae > Streptophyta > Magnoliopsida > Magnoliales > Magnoliaceae > Magnolia > Magnolia kwangsiensis. Next base: position 45,206,766 of record CM073586.1, on the reverse strand, counting down.
TATTAAAAAGACCCCACATAGAGTTCACAATGTCATTTAATCTTGTATAGAAGTCCATGAACATTTCATTTTCTTTCATACGTATCTCCTCAAATTTGGTTATGAGGATTTAAATCCTAGATTTCTTGACAATTGATGTTCCCTCGTGTGTCATTTCTAAAATATCACAAGCTTGCTTTGCAGAATCACAGGATATAATTCTTTTGAATTCAAACGGTGATAGTGCGCAAGTGATTGCATTTAATGCTTTTGTATTTGCACTACTCTCACTTTTTTGAAGTGTGGTCCAAGAGAAATAAGGTGTAATTCTCATAGATTTGGATCCATTGATTCCAGTTACTTCAGTGGTAAGAGGGGTCCATTCATTCACTGTGGCTAGCCACACACTCTCATCCATCGGTTTAAGGAAAATCCTCATCCTGGCTTTCCAATAGGCATAATTGGTGTCATCAAATGGTGGAGGCCTAGTAACTAAAAGGCTATCAAAATTTGACATCTTATAAATAGCTTATATCGGTTAGCTCAGGAAATAAATCCAAAAATATAACAATTAATACGAGCTATTAGGCTTTGATACCACTTGAAAAGGCAAGCTATATGTCCTAAAAGGGAGGGGGTGCGAATAGGACTATGCCAAATTTAAACTGATAATAGCGGAATAAAACAATAAGATAGCCAAGTAAAGGAAAGATAACAATCCACAATACAGAAGGTAAAGCAACCTCAAATTCTATTATTGAGAGGTTAATACAAATGTTGTTCTAAGGACAACCTTACACTATAAATATAAAGGATTTATGGTAGGACAACCTTACTAGAACGGTTTGTGTATCAATATTTCAAACTGAAGATGAATAAGAAATTAGCAAGAATTGAAATCTACACTATTACAACAATCCACACATACATCCCACAACTTGAATGATAAAAGATATAAAAATTAAACAAACATTCAAATCACAAGACAAAAGGAGTTATAGTGGTTCGCCTGTGTGTACACCAACTGTTAAACAATAGCCAAATAGCTTGCTACTCCACTCCTAATATCCTCACACAGTGGATATTAGCTTTCACTATGAAAATAGGTTTTTCTCAGGTTCACCTAAAACCCTCACAATTGTGTCTTTCAAATGGGCTTACACAATTCAAAAACCCCCACTCTGAGTTTTTTGGCTCTCCTCAGATAATCAAATAAATGAGATTTTTCTGGCTTAATCTCAAAAGAAACCAAAATAATAGAAGATTTACACAAATGTAAAATACCTAGATTTCTCCTTTTGTTGCAGCTCAGAAGAACTAAGTTGGAGTAGAAGTTTGAATATAGAATTTCAGTATCCAATACTCACTTTAAAATAATTCTAGGTCTAAGTTAATTTTAGATTAAATCAAGTTGTAGAAGAAATAATTTTTTAAAATTTTAAGTGCAATCAGATAAAACCGTTCCATGACTGGTCTTAGGGTGTCCACGACTGGTTGTGAGGCACCAGATTTCGTTGCTGGAGTTTGAGTCATAGTTTCAGGACTAGTCTTGGATGAGTCATGCATTGTTCGCACGACCGGTCGAACAGACTTCAGGACTGGTCGTAGATGAACAAAAAATTCTAAAAAATTGTAACAAACTTAGGACTGGTCCTGAAATTTCTTAGACTGGTTGAGCCAGTGCTAGGACTAGTCGAGTAGGGTCCAGGACTAGTCTTAGAATAGACTAAACACTTACAAAGTGATTCAATTTGACTTATGTATACAAAATGACCTACCCTAAGGTCAATCTAAGGTCTTTCATACCTTGGACATGAAGTATGAACATTGAACTTCATTTCTTCAGATGATGGTTGGCCTTTGAAATTTATGTAGCTTGAGATCTCTACATGATGTAGCTTGAACTTGAGATCTTCTAAAGCTTGGATTTTTCATTCTTAAGTTGTACTTTCTTTCTTGAATTGAACATTATCTTGTGTCTTGAACAAGCACTCGTCTTTTCTATGTAGCTTTAAAAATTCTGAACATTGAAGCTTACAAGAGTGGACAAAGTACTTGACTTTGCATTTCTTGAAGTAGATCACCATTCTTAACTTGAATCATTATGATGTAGTGTCTTGAACACACACACACACACACACACACACACACACACACACACACACACACACACACACACACATATATATATATATATCAACGTGCTACACAAGACACAGATTGTGTTTTTGGCACCACAAAATTTGATAACCAAAGGAGCAGGAAACCATAGCACTTACAATCTCCCCCTTTGTCAAATTTTTGACAAAACGCACCCAGTTATTATCAATTAACACACATCATTATGAAAGCATTATGAAATCCTTACTTGTTTACTCCCCCTGAGTAGCACACACACACACACACACACACACACACACACACACACACACACACACACACACACACACACACACACATATATATACAAATTTAAAATTAATGCTACTATCCCATAATCCATATCCATTCCAATCTATCCAAAATACATGAAATCTTAACATTTTTCTCCCCCTTTTTGTCACAATATGAAAAAGGAAGAAAAAATTGAAAAGGATAAGAAACAGGAGTAATAAAGGAATTAACTAGGCAAGATATGAGAAAAATATAAGCAAAATTAAAGTTCACATCTCATTAACTAGTTTAAACAAAAGTCAGTAAACCAAATAAAGTTTACAAACCAACATAAGTAAACTTAAAGTTATTACAGACCAAAGAGTAAATCACTTAATTAGATCCTAAAGAAGGAGCAGGTATGGTAGGATCAAGTTGATGAAGGCCCTTGTTTAAACGCCTAAGATACTTGCGCATATATTTAAACTATAAATCATAGGCAACATTCATATTCTCTACCTTCTCCTCTAGAGCACGAAGATGCGCATCAAAATCAGATGGCTCATAGTCAGGATCATTAGCAGAATCAGATTCAATTCCATCAAAAATATCATTCATGTTTATATCATCAGGCGAAAGATCACCAACTTCTTCTTCATTCCCAGCTTTAGCTCCACACTACCAACATCCACTTGGCCAGGAGCCAATTCTAATTTCTTCTTGTTAATATTTGAATTGTTGAAAATAAGATGATGGATGGGAGCCTCTCCAACAGGCATAATAACTAGCATGTGATTTGCTAAAACAGTCATAAGATAGGAAAATAGAATATCACTATGACCTGGATGGAGACGAAACTGAATGATGGAATGACATATCAAAGAAGGAAGATAAACTTTAGTACTAGAGATGACAGAGCACAAAACCCAAACCATAAAGGAAGTTAGTTCTGTTTTATTACCAGAACGCAGATACAGATTAGAAATAAAGATTCTGTGGAGAACCCTGTATTTGGGCAATAAGTACTTTGAGGGGAGCGCATTTCCTTTATGAGTCTATTGCACATTCATATTACATAAATCTCTAGTGAGCATACATTTTTCTGATTCTGAAGGTTTCTCAGTTAGAGTATGAATAGGATTACCTTCATCATCAACACGTATGTCCATTCACCCTGAAATCAGATGGCAGTCAATTTTAAAAGGACCTTCTCTAACATCAATTTTAAACGTTAAATTCTCAATCAAAAAATTAAAGATACATGCAAACATGGACTGAGCAATAGATTGGTATCCAGGCCCACCCCAATGTAAGATGTTAGCCTAACCTATAGCTTAAAGGAGTGGAAGAATACCAAATGGAGCAATGTGATTAAGATCAACAGATCGTTCAATAATAACCTTGTACAATCGCAAATCCCGTACATATGAGGGATCATCTTCGGGTGACCGAATGTGGTACCGTGTTACTGGAGTAGATCTAGAAGAAGATGGACCACGGGAAGTTTGCTTTTTTTTTTCCTCTAGCATCCATTTTCAAGAAGAAATACAAAGGAACAAGAAGATCTAAAAAGGATAGAGTGGGGTTTGCTAAGATCAGATTTTGAAGAAAAAACCTCAAAATTTTTCAAGGAATCATGAAACAAATCACTACAAATAGAGAAAGGAACTGATTTTCATGAGAATCTACAAGAAAAACTTAAAATGATGCACTAACCTTGAGGAAAGAAACAGTTGGGTACGACTTGTCGGGTGTTGGCTTGTTGGAGAGAAAATAAGAAATGAGGAAGATGATGGTTTTCCCCAAATTAAATTGACCAGTATGCTACACAACCGGTCTTGAGCCGTCCTCGACCGGTTGTGCCACTACTGGTCATGCATGTCCTTGACTGGTCATGTACCGACTAAAATATGAATTTTTAATAAAAATTTGAAATTTAAACCAATAAATCATCAAATATATATACATTATGATACAAGCTTACATGAAAATTCAATTTAGATTGCACATACCAAGATCAACTTTCAATTTATTAAACCTGCTCTTGTCAAGCGGCTTAGTGAAAATGTCAGCAAGTTGAGTCTCGGTCGGAATGTATTCTAAAGATATCATCTTTTCTTCCACTAATTCACAAATATAATGAAATCTAATGTCCATGTGCTTAGTACGTGAATGCTGGATTGGATTTTTTAAAATATTTATTGCACTGGAATTATCGCAATATAAAACCATTGAATCCTGTGTAATTCCATAATCACTTAACATACGTTTCATCCAAACAAGCTGAGTACATGCATTTCTTGCTGAGATGTATTCATCTTCAGTAGTAGAGAGTGATATAGAACTTTACTTTTTGTTAAACCAGGAAACCAAACAATTTCCAATATAAGAACAACTACCACTAGTTAATTTCCTGTCATCGATATTACTAGCCCAATCAGCATCTGAGTACCTAGCCAATTGAACACTAGTATCATATGGATACCAGAGACCCATATTTTCTGTACTTACGACATATTGCACAATCCGCTTAACAACAGTTAAATGAGACTCTTTAAGATCAAACTGATATCTAGCGCAAATACCAACACTCAAAGCAATATCAGGTCTATTAGCAGTTAAATAAAGTAAAGTGCCAATCATAATGCGATATAATTTAGGATCCACATTTTTACCTATAGTGTCTTTTAAGAGTCTTAATGTTGTACTCATAGGAGTATCAAAATTGTTACCATTCTCAAATTTAAACTTTTTAATCAAGTTTAGAGAATATTTGGTCTGTGAAATGAAAATATCGTCAGGTTGTTGTTTTACTTACAACCCAAGGAAATAGTTTAATTCCCCAACCATGCTCATTTCGAACTTAGATTTCATTAAATTTGCAAACTCAATAGTCATGTTAGAATAGGTAGATCCATAAATAATATCGTCAACATAGATCTGCACTATTAAGATATAATCGTTATGTTTCTTAACAAAACGAGTTTTATCAACGCTTCCCATTTGAAAATTATGACTTAGTAAAAACTTAGTCAATTTCTCGTACCATGCCCTGGGAGCTTGTTTTAAGTCGTAGAGAGCCTTTTTAAGGTGATAGACATGATCACTATTCTTAGGGTCTTAAAACCCATTGGTCATTCAACATATATTTCTTCATGCAGATTACCATTTAAGAAGGCACTCTTCACATCCATTTGATAAATTTTGAATTTTCTAGAGTAAGAAATGGATATAAATAGTCCGATTGACTGAAGACAAGCTACTGGGGCAAAGGTTTCATCATAATCAATACCCTCAATTTGAGTGTACCCTTGTACAACTAGCCTAGCCTTGTTTCGAATTATATTACCAAGTTTATCAAACTTATTTTTGAAAATTCACTTAGTTTCGATAATATGTTTATCTTTCGATCTAGGAACAAGATAATAAACATCATTTCTCATAAATTGGTTAAGTTCTTCTTTCACCGTAACTATCCAGTTTTCATTAGTAGGGGCTTCTTTTACGTTTGCCGGTTCAATCTGGGATGTAAAACATACATAATTACATGTCTTCAAGTTATTTACGAGTGCGAACACCAATGAGAGGGTTTCCAAGTATCTGAGTGGTTGGATGATCTTTAACAGTCCTCAGTTCTGAGTTAGTTTGATTTGATGAAGTATCTGGTTTGTCAATTAAGAGAACTTCATCATTATCTGGACTGGAAGCAGGTGTATTTAAGTGATCGTCAATGACCACATTGATGGACTCTTGAATCACATCGGTCCTCTTGTTTAGAAATTGATATGCACGACTGTTTAAAGAGTATCCTAAAAAGATCCCTTCATCACTTTTAGTGTCAAACTTTTCCAGATTTTCATGGTCACATAAAATATAGCACTTCTTCCAAAAACTTGAAAGTATTTGACGGTAGGCTTCTTATCGAACCACATTTCATAAGTCATTTTATTATTAAATTTACTTGTATAAACTTGGTTAATTATATAGCAGGTAGTATTTATGGCTTCAACCCAAAGATTTTTAGATAGCTTCATACTATTCAACATTACATTAGCCATTTTCTGAAGCACTCTATTTTTTCTTTCAACAATTTCATTTTGTTGAGGAGTTTTGGGTGCAAAGAATTCATGTGATATTCCCTGATCACTACAGAATTTCTCAAAACTGTTATTCTCAAATTTAAATTCATGATCATTACGAATCTTACAGACTTGAGAACCTTTTTTCGTTTGAATCCGTTTGAGAACTCTTTTCACTTCATCAAGGGTTTCTGATTTATTCCTTAAGAAAACTATCCAAGTTAATCTGATATAATCATCCACGATCACCAGTATGTATTTTCTACCACCTCGACTCTCCATCCTGGTAGGTCCTATAAGATCCATATGGAGAAGCTCGAGTGGTCTTGATGTGGCATTGGAGTTCACCTTTTTATGAGAGCTCCCTATTTGCTTTCCAATTTGTCATTTGCCACATATTTTGTCTACTTTTTATAATTTAGGTAAACCTCTTATTAGTTCTCTTTTGCTCAATCTATATAGATTACGGTAGTGTACATGTCCAATGTGTTTATGCCATAATTCAGTTTCATCTGTATGGACCATGTAACATGATTGACTAGATGAGTTGGATTCACTAACGATATAGGAGTTTTCAGAAGTTCTGGGACCAGTTTATATTACTAAACCCTTATTATTTAGAATTTCACAACCTTGGTTAGAGAATTTTACGCTATGATTGTTATCACATATTTGAGATATGCTTAATAGATTGTGTTTTAACCCTTCAACGTATAAAATATTTTTAAACAAAGTGAGATTATAGAGTTGAACCGTTGTTGCTATCACCGAATGTGACTGAACTATTAGACATGTCTTAGAAATCGATGAATAGACCTTTATCACTAGGCATATGCCTTAAGCATCCACTGTCTAGGGACCACTTTGAATGGCTTATAGCTTTGAAAGTCGTGTGGGCAACCAAACAGGTAACCTTAAGAACCCATTTCATAACTGTTTTGGGTTTAGGATTATAGTTGGTCTTCTTTTGTTTCTAATTGTTATAAGAGTGATTTACTGAGTTAAATTTTAAAAGTTCTTTGAGTAAATCAAATATTTTTTCAGCTAAAAGGTTTTGGTTCTGATTTTTATAGTTGATATAGTTACTTTTAGGTTTTTGAAAAGTTTTAGTATTTTTAGAAAAAAATTTATTTGTCCTTTTACTTTTTGAGTTTGAAGTCTCTCCTTTAACAAACTTGGGAGGAGTATTCTTCTGTTTAGGAGGAATGTTTCTATCATAGCCCAAACCGGATTAGTCCCCACATTTTCTCGATTCGGATAAAAGGTTTTCTAACTTTGGATCTCCTTGGATATACTTCCATGTATCCTATAAATTCAAAAGTGAAGAGACTTCAAGTTTAAGTTTTTCATTTTCAGATTTAAGATTTTCAATCAGAGAGGTTTTGAATTCTAAATCGCATTTAGACTTTTCAAAATAATTTGAAATATGAGATTTTTCCTAAAATAAGTGACTCAAAATTTTCTTTAAGCTTTGAAATATTTTCCTTTTGAAGTTTAAGTTTGACAACAATTTTTCAACTTTCCTTATATAGGGCATTGTAAGCATCTTGAAGATCATCTTCATTTTTGCAATCACTATTCAGATTTTCTTCACTTGTTCAATCATTATCTAAAAATGTGAATTTGGCTAGAGTCATAAGGGCTTTAACTTCATTACCCGAATCAGTTTCAAAATCTTCTGATTCAGAAGAGGCTTCAGATTCAGAGGATTCATCCCTAGTAGCTAACATACCCTTCTTTTTGGGTTTGTCCTTTTTATAACACTTGTTTGCTAAATACCCATATTCATGTCAGTTATAACACTGATTGTCTTTTAATAATTTTTGAGTTTTAGGTTTAGATTTCATTTTATCATTCAATTTTTGAAAATCAACCCTCTTTTCACTTTTGAACATTTTGTAAAACTTTTTTGCTAAAAGGGCCATGTCATCTTCAGAGTTTTCTAAATCAGAATTGTTATTATTTCCTGAAAACTATTTTTAGAAGATTTAAGGGTAATAGATTTACCTTTTGGAGCTTTACAAATTAACTCATAAGTCTGTAAAGAGCCAACTAATTCCTCTACCCTCATGTTGTCTGTATCACGAAGTTCTTAGATCGCAGTAACTTTAAAATTGAACCATTCAGGAAGTGAGCATAGTATTTTTGCACGAATTTTACTTTCAGGGATTTTATCACCAAGACCCCACATAGAGTTCACAATGTCATTTAATCTTGCATAAAAGTCCATGAACATTTCATTTTCTTTCATACATATTTCCTCAAATTTGGTTGTGAGGATTTAAACTTTAGATTTCTTAACAATTGATGTTCCCTCGTGTGTCATTTCTAATATATCCCATGCTTGCTTTACAGAATCACAGGATATAATTCTTTTGAATTCATCTGGTGATAGCGTGCAAGTGATAACATTTAATGCTTTTGCATTTGTACTACTCTCACTTTTGGAAGTGTGGTCCAAGAAAAATAAGGTGTAATTCTCATTGATTTTGATCCATCGATACCAGTTACTTCAGTGGTAGGAGGGGTCCATTCATTCATTATGGCTAGCCACACACTTTCATCCATGGATTTAAGGAAAATCCTCATCCTGACTTTCCAATAGGCATAATTGGTGCCATCGAAAGGTTGAGGCCTAGTGACTAAAAGGCTATCAAAATTTGACATCTTATAAATAACTTAGATTGATTAGCTCAGGAAATAAATCGAAATAAAAAGAATTAAAATGAGCTATTAGGCTTTGATACCAATATGTCCTAAAGGGGAGGGGGGGGGGGGTGAATAGGACTATGCCAAATTTAAAAATTTAACAGCGGAATAAAAGAATATGATAGCCAAATAAAGAAAGGTAATTCATAGTGCAGGAAAGTAAAGCAGCCTCAAAATTTAAGTCTTGAGAGGTTGATACAAATTTTGTTTTAAGGACAACCTTACACTAAAAACCAAGGTTTATGATAGGACAACCGTATTTCTAGAAAGGTCTTTATATCAAAAACTCAAACTGAAGAGTATTATAAAGAAATAAACTGCAAGAATTTAAATCTAAATTATTGCAACATTCCCCACAATGCTTGAAATGTAAATTTAAAACATTCACATCCACACATACATCCCACAATACTAAATGATAAAAGATAAGAAAAATAAATTACACATCCACAAAACATAGAGAGTTATAGTGGTTCGCCTGTGTGTTTACTAACTGTTAAACAACAGCTACACAGCTTGCTACTCCACTCCTAATATCCTCACACAAGGGATATTAGCGTTCACTATCAAAATAGGTTTTCACAGGTTCACCCAAAACTTTCACAATTGTGTCTTTCAAATGGGCTTACACAATTCAAAAACTCACTTTTGAGTTTTTCTGGTTCTCCTCAGATAACCAACACAATGACATTTTTCTCGCTTAATCTCAAAAGAAACCAAAATAAAGGAAATTTACATAAATGTAAAATACTTGAATTTCTCCTGTTATTGTAGCTCGAAAGAACCAATTGGAGTAGAAGTTCAATGTCCAATACTAAGTTTAAAATGGTTCTATGTTCTAATTGATTTTAAATTAAACCAGTTGGGCTAGCTAGATTTGATTTTGATTCCAAGAAGAAGGAATATAAAAATTCATCTTTTCAATTCAAATTGGAATATATAAATAAAATAAAATCAATAAAATTAATAAAAGAGAATTTTAAATATGCACAAAGTAGCTTAAAATGAACACAAACTTATCTCAGAGTGATGCTTTGATTTTTCTTGAATTGGATTACCAAACTCTGAAATTCGTCATTTATTTATAGTTGCAGAAACTCGTCTATGACTGGTCCTGTGGACACTACGATTGGTCATAGAAGAAATATTTTTTTGAAATTTTAAGCGCGATTGGATAAAACCGTTCCACGACTGGTCGTAGGGTGTCCTAGACTGGTCGTGAGCCCTCTACAACTAGTCGTGACCAACTGTAACACCTCGAATTTTTTCCAAGTTGGAGTTTGATGTCCTTAGGCAATGAGTCAACCATAATACTCTTAGAACTCAATCCTAAAGTCTAAAAAATAGCTTTTCAACCCATTTCTTTCAAAATCTCACCTTTCACTACCTCATTCTTCAAATTTCTCTGAGTACTTTCATATTAGACACAAATCCTAAAGTTTAAATGGTGAAGAACTATACTTAAACTAAAACTTACTGTAAATGGTACATACATGAATAAAATGAGATTTTGACTATTGACTTTTTAGAATTTCATGAGATAGATAGAACATTTGGATAGATTAGCTCCTTTTATTCCAAAATCATATATTGTACGTCGCACAACTCATTTCGGTTTGCAAATTACACCCAATAATGCCCGGAGGGGAGGGGGGAGGAGGACATCGCCCCTGGGGCAAGCCCTCACCAAAATGACTAGTGACCGGTGAGGGGCTCGCGGGTTTGACGAGGCCTCGTTCGCATAGCGGTCGGGCGGCTAGTTTTCTGTATTTTTTCTGTGCGTTTCATCCAACTTTGAAAAATCATATCTCCCTCGTTATAACTTAGATTTAGGTAATTCAAAAACTAGATTGAAGATAAATGAGTTTAGTTTTATATAAAAATAAGTGAAAAATATAATAAATATTTAATATAGTTTAAAGTAGGTCATTGTGACAACTGTTTGAAAATCATTTGTTGGACAGCTGCTGCTTCGGGAATTTTTAAAATTTTTATTCTACAACACGAAATCTCATGAAATTTGGTGGAGACGGGGTAAACTTAATGATAAACTCCTAAAAAAAAATTAAAATAATATACTAACTAGAAGTGATAAAAATGAGGCATAGAATGGCCTTAGGACCGTATTCTACCATAATTAGGGTAGAATTTGGTTAAGTACTGAACGAATACTCAGTAGAATTAGCTTGAACCACTTTAAATGTGAACTACAAGACCCAAAATGAGTAAAACCACTAATGCTATATTACCTAGAAACTTAAGATCAATCTTTAAACCTAGTTGCTCTTGGGAGCATCGTGAAACTTCGTATCAGACCTGGACCACACGTCGAAAGTCTGATTACCTCAAAAATATACAGTTATGACCATCTTGTTGGACTTGATGACCACCTCAAAAAGCAAGTCCAGATGGTATCCCGGAATTATTTCCTTGAGCCCAGAGTAAAGTGAGTGAGGGACATGATTTCTTTAGAATTAAATTTAAATTTAAGTAATCTGGATCGTGTCGCTTGTGAGCCAAATATAATGATTCTGACCATCAGAATCTGACCCAATTACACCATTGGATTAGGGAAAATGTCCCACACATGTCAGTGCACTTGTAGCCCTGATCGAGTTTTGATGACCGTTAAACTGAAACTGGTCTGCTGCGTTTGATTTGTAAGTTCGATTGGACCAAAAACTTAGCTTGACCTAGCAAAGGGGCCTCTAGAAGTACTCCGTTGGATCAGAATAGACCCTATTTGGCTATAATCTAAGTATACCTTGGCCCTGGTGCCATTTCTATTAATCCTGGGCCTATCTAAAGGTCTAAACCCACCCCATTTCTATTCCATACGATTTTACAACCATAAGAGAGAGAAAGGAGCAAAAAGAGAAGGAAAGAGAGAGAAAGTGAGAGAGAGATTGGGAGATAGTTCCTGAGATTCGATCACATAGCTCCACGGGCTAAATTACCACTTCTGCATCACTATTCCAGCGATTCCGATTCCGAAATTGGGTAAGAAAACCTAACCCTAATCTGTTTTAGGGTTTTAAATAGTGTAAGTGCTAGACTAGCTAACCTATTCCCTGTTATAGGTGGTTATTATGTTGTAGATGAAGGAATAGTGTTTGAACTGAGTTCATTACGAGTCTCTCAGTGAAAGGTGTAGACTATAAACATTTAGGTTATAGTTTTTAAGGCTTTCAATGTCAAGAATGATTTATGTCTGACTTGATTGCTATCACACATGCTAGATACAATGTCTACCATATATTACATAAATATATATACTCTGTTAATTTTTAAATGCATTCCATGTGTTTTTTGAATTGCCTGAATGAATATGGAATTATGGTTTGCACTTGTTATTGATGCTTAGAAATAATTATTAATGTATGTGTGGCAACTCCTATGTGGAAGGAATTGCTGTAATATGTGTTTAACTAAGCTATCACATGTATGTGAATATGTGTAGCCTAAGTGTTTGATAAAATACCTGAATGAGAAAATGCATGTTGTAATGTATTTAATGATGGTGTTGAGATGCGATCCTCAATCCCCTCATGCATAGTTATAATTTTCTCTATGTAACTTATCTTACTACTATGTGATTTATGGGCGAATTACTTATGTATGATAACATGTTTAATACGTGTTTGTTGAAATGTTTGTATGCATTTAGAATCTAGATTTGTGATTACTATGATTAACTGTCGTAGGTATATATGTGACAACTCCTTAGTATGAGGATTTGCTCTGATACATAATATAACCAATATACATGATGTATGTTGGAAGGTGTAGTCTAAATGTTTGTAAAAATATTTGAATGAGTTAGTAGTTAGTAAATTTTGATTTATAAGGGAGTTGAGATATGAATCCCAACTGCCTTAGCTGTGTGTATGATTTTATCCATGTACAGTATATGATTCATGTTTAGCTGTGTGTATGATTTCCTCCATGTACTATATATTCATGTTTTTGTAATATGCTCAAATGATTATAGGATGGACTTATTTTTTCATTACTGCTTTGACAATATCATATGCTTACTTGTTGTAATTACACATGGTTGGGACTATATTATAGTCTAGGCGATCGGTAACAGGCCTCGAACTGGTGGCTGAGGTTGTTTTCGCCACACAGGATATATTCGATGAATCCGAGCCGTACTTGGGATGTCGGCAATGGTTAGGCCACACGGAGTGCTTATGCACTTCATGTTGATCAACTCAACGTGCGCTCGTATTAGTCGGACTCGTCTAATAAACTGGTTGGCCCAATGTATGCTCACCATGTATGGACGCTACTGCTTGAACCTAAAGTACCAAACGTACTAGTGGAAAAGTCCCTTTAACCTTGGTACCTCGATCCGCTAAGACTCATGAGCCGGACATTGTGGTATGGGACACCGTGGTTGAGCTGTTGGCCTACGCTGGGGCGACGAGCCTCCCCGTAGTAACTAGTGAGCAATCCAAACTCGTGAGTCGAATATGGTGGTATGGGACACTGTATTCGAGCTGTCGGCCTACACTGATAAGGTGACGAGCCCTTTGTAGTGACCTCGAGCATACTCTGAGACTACGTTGAGGTGACGAGCCTTTTCATAGCAATTAGAGTATAAACTAGGCCTATACTGATAAGGTGACGAGCCTTTTGTAGTGACCTAAAATCGCAACATCGTATGAGATTTATTAAGACTAATGACCCTAGAATGGATCATTGTTTGAGAATGATATAAGGGAGGTACGTTAGCTTCCCAATCCTGCAGTATGAAAAGGATTAATAAGAACTTGGTAATCATGTTCATGCACTGCACTGCATGTGCTGTTTGGCGTCGGGTAGTGCACTGAGGAAGTGACTGACATACACGACCGTGAGATGAAGATCGCAAAGGGAGTGTAGGCAAGGGCATGCATCATTTATACATACCATTCTTGCATTAATTAGAGTGCTTAGGGATGTTTGCTTGTATTACTTTATCATTACTTCTTGACTTAATTGATGACATGTTAGCCTTTACTTTATAGCCCCACTGAGTTAATCACTCACTCCTACGTTAAGGGACGGTGTTGTAAACACCAATCAGACTCTGTCTTAGCTGCGGGTGATGGCGATGCCTGCGAAGCGGTGCCAGACATCGAAGATGACGAGGAGGTATTCTCCTACATGCAGTATTCATGTGGGTTCATGTGAGCCGTGTTCTGATCGACGGGGTTACAAGGATGCTGATTAGACACCATTACACTTGTTATTATGCACTTTTGGAACACTTATGTATCTTCATTTTATTCATTTTTGGAGTATATATGTATATATTTAACCTGGTATCATGTTCACACTCTGGAGACTTATAACAGATTATATATTTTATATATCTATCAAAGTCTTCCGCTTGTGAAATTAAACTGTCTGTGGAGTATGATAAGTTATTTTGGTCTAATCTCACTTATGTTTAATGTACTAATATGAATAACATTCAATCATCATTATTTATGTTGCATAAGTGATGCGTTGGAACTCGGGAGTGGAGTTTATGCTCGCCCCCGATTTTCAGGGCGTTACACCAACCCACGACTGGTCGTGAGGCACCATATTTCGTTGCTAGAGTTTGAGTCGTAGTTCCAGGACTGGTCTTAGACAAGTCATGCACTGTTCACATGACCGGTCGAGCAGACTCCAGGACTAGTCATAGATGAATAAAAATTTCTAAAAAATTACAATGAACTTAGGACTGGTCCTGGAATTTCTTTGACTGTTCGAGCCAGTGCCAGGACTAGTCAAATAGGGTCCATGACTAGTCTTAGAACAGACTAAACACTTACAAAGTGATTCAATTTGACTTATGTATATAAAATGACCTACCCTAAGGTTAATCTAAGTTCTTTCATACATGGGACATGAAGTATGAACATTGAAACTTCATTTCTTCAGATGATGGTTAACCTTTGAAATTTATGTAGCCTGAGATCTCTACATGATGTAGCTTGAACTTGAGATCTTCTAAAGCCTGGATTTGTCATTCTTGAGTTGTACTTTCTTTCTTGAATTGAACATTATCTTGTGTCTTGAACAAGCACTCGCCTTTTCGATGCAGCTTTAAAAACTCTGAACATTGAAGCTTAAAGGAGTGGACAAAGTACTTAACTTTGCATTTCTGGAAGTAGATCACCTTTCTTAACTTGAAGCATTGTGATGCAGTGTCTTGAACATATATATATATATATATATATATATATATATATATATATATATATATATATATATCAACATGCTACACAAGACACAGATTGTGTTTTTGGCACCACAAAATTTGACAACCAAAGGAGCAGGAAACCATAGCACTTATGGTACCTCTTTAAAAACTCTTGAACTTTGAAGCTTACAGGAGTGGACAATGTACTTAACATTGCATTTCTTGAAGTAGATCTTCGTTCTTGACTTGAAGCATTGTGATGTAATGTCTTGAACACCAACGAGCTACACAAGACACAGATTGTGGTTTTGGCACAACAAAATTTGACAACTGAAGGAGCAAAAAACCATAACACTTATAGATATTGAATGAAAGAATGAATGAATATGCAACTCTTACTCAATAAGTCCACAAATTAGTATGGTTCCTCTCTGAAAATCACCGGAGTCTATTACACTCCAAACCAGATTGCTGCCCCATTACACAAAAAAGGTGAGTGGAAGAGACCTCACTATCTGCCTGCTAATGTCTGGCCTGACTCATTGATAACGGACCCATTCCTCGAGCTGGTCAGACTCAGCCTAGCGTTGCCCCCTACTCTCAGGTAGGTAAGGTTGTACCGCTTTCCAACCGACCACGACATAGTGAGAGATGTGACCTAATGGTATATGGTCCCCATGAGCTCATGCATCCACTCAGTCTAGACATTGGAGAAACCTCTAAAACCAAGAGGTATTTGGGACTTTCACCCAAGGATATCTATAGCACCCCATGTAGAACAGATTTTCGATGTCCCATCTGACCATCCACGATATGCCAGTGGAGGCTGAAAGGGCCTAGCTATATGCCCTAGAGGGGGGTGAATAGCGCAATGCCAAATAAAACTTATAACAACAGAATAATAAAAGATATATAGCACAATGCTAAATATAAAACAATCATAATAGCCTAAAATAAAGAGATTGATACTTTATCAGTTCTAAGGACAACCTTACACCAAAAACCAGAGGTTTAAGGTAGGACAACCTTATTTCTAGAACGTCCTTTATATAAATCAATGAGGAATAATAAGCAAGAAAATTAAAATAACTTGCAGAAAATAAATCCTAAGTTATTACAACATTCATCCACACTTTCTTGAAGTGATTACAACATTCATCCACAAACACTCTCCACAAAACAGAATGAATAAAAGAATGAAAGAGTAAAACACATCCACAACACAACGATATATAGTGGTTCGCCTGTGTGTACACCAACTGTTATCCAATAGCCACACAGATTGCTACTCCACTCCTAATATCCTCACACAGGAGATATTAGCATGCACTATCAAAATAGGTTTCACAGGTTCACCTAAAACCTTCACAATTGTGTCCTTGATCTCGAGCTTACACAATTCAAAAACCCCACAATCTGAGTTTTCTGGCTCTCCTCAGACAACTAATACAATGAAATTTTTTTGACGAATCTCAAACAAAAACTAGAGAAAGTAAATTACAAAAATGTAAAATACCTGAATCACCTTTTGAAGAAGCCCGGTAGAACCAATCGGAGTAGATGTTCGATTCAACATTCAAAGTCCAATACTCACTTTAAAAATGGTTCTAAGTCTAATTGATTTTAAATCAAAAGGGTTAGTTCTATTTGATTTTAAATCCAAGAAGAAGGAATATCAGAAATTCCTCTTTTCTAATAAGATTGGAATGTAGATCAAAATCAAATAAAAATAAGCTAGCAAAAGGAATATTAAATAAGCACAAAGTAGCTTAAAATAAATACAAACTTATCTTACAGTATAGCCTAAAGAATGCTTGAATAGAATTGATTTGAAGTGCTAAAACTCTGAAGTTCGTGCTTTATTTATAGCCTAAAAAATCCCGTCTACGACTGGTCTTAGGAACCTAGGACTGGTCGTAGCTCCAAAGATTTTTGAAAGATTTCTACGGGATAAGATTTTCTGTTCCACGACCGGTCCTGGGCGGTCTACGACCGGTCATGGGCCATCTACGACTGGTCGTGGGACACCTTCAACCGGTCGTAGGAACCCAAAAATGGTGGCTGGAGTTTGAGTAGTAGGGCTACAACTGGTCCAAGGATGAGTCGTAGAACTCACAGGACTGGTCGTAGGATGTCCAGGACTGGTCGTAGGACAGCCAGAAATATCTAAAAATCTTCAACAACCTATGACTGGTCCTGAAAAACTTAAGACTGGTCATAATAGAGATAGGACTGGTGTTGAAGTCCCTAAGACTGGTCTTAGAACACTCCAAACAAGCATAATAAAATATATGAGTTATGTATCCAGAATGACCTACTGTAAAGCCTATCCTAAGGTCAATCTAAGGTCAAACAAACCTTAAAAGTGAGATGGACATTGAAAGTTTGTACACTCAGATGACCCTTAAGAGAAACTTGAGAATATACAAATCTTGTAGTAGGCCTTCTTGAGCTTGATCTTGATTTGACAAAGTCTTCTACTAAACTTAAACTTGATCGAATCTTGAACATACAAACTTGAAGACTTCAATACTTGAATTCTTCATCCATG
Organism: Magnolia kwangsiensis; assembly: GCA_037074715.1. Taxonomy (NCBI): domain Eukaryota; kingdom Viridiplantae; phylum Streptophyta; class Magnoliopsida; order Magnoliales; family Magnoliaceae; genus Magnolia; species Magnolia kwangsiensis. The sequence goes on along the minus strand of CM073586.1, from coordinate 45,188,894 downwards.
TCTTGAAAACTATCTTCATTTAAGATCTTGTCTTGAAATGCGATGACTTGATTGCAATGAATAGTCTTCAATCATAAAACACAAGATCTACAAGACATAGATATAGGTTTTGACACCATAAAATTTGACAACCAAAGGGATATGAAATCATAGCACTTACAATCTCCCCCTTTGTCAAATTTGTGATAAAACACATAGCATAAAAGATAATAAGGAATCATGAGCCATGAAATCACAAAATACTCTACTCCCCCTGAGTAATACGAGTATTTCTCATATAATCAGTACACAACATAAAAACCTCAAGACTTCAATCCACATATCCTTCTCAATCAATCAATTCAAACAAATTTACTTCCCCTTTCCATACTACTCCCCTTTTAGCTTTAGCTTACTACTTCCCCTTTTTGTCACAAAATGACAAGGGAAAGGCACAATAGGAAGATGAATAAACAGATAATGAGAAAGAGATATGAAAGGACATAATATAATCCTGAAGCATCAAGTCATAATCCATAATCCAAAATACAATATCCAAAAGACAATGTTATCATACCATATCCAAAATAAAAAGATAATGTGATACTATCTAAAAGATAATTCACCTAATCTAATCTAGAGGAGGGAGCAGGGATAGTCGGATCAATCTGGTGTAACCCCTTATTAATGCGATGAAGATATTTTCGCATGTACTTAAATCGCATATCATGGGTTATATTCATATTATCAACTTTTTCTTCCAATGCACGAAGGCGTGCATCAAAACCAGATGGATCATAATCTGGATCATTAGGTGAATCAGTTTCTATATCATCAAATAATTCATCCATATTAACATCTTTTTGAGGAAGATAGCCAGCTTCCCCTTCATTTTCAACAACACCACCAACACCACCAACACCACCTTCAACAACTTGGCCAGGGAGCAGATCCAATTTCATCTTATTAAGATTGGAATTGTTGAAAATAAGATGAGAAATTGGTGCCTCATTAATAGGTTTATCGACAAGCATGTGAGTGGATAAAATAGTCATAAGATAACCGAACGGAATATCACTATGACCTGAATGGAGACGAAACTGAATAATGGAATGACAAATCAAAGAGGGAAGACAGACCTTGGTACCAGAAGTAATAGAATGCAACTCACGAACCATGAAAGAAGTCAACTCGATTTTATTACCGGATCGAGGATACACATTGGAAATGAAGAACCGATGTAATATTCTGTAACTAGGTAACAAATACTTTGAAAGGAGTGCATTCCCTTTGTGTGTCCATTATGCATCAATTTTACATAAATCTCTTGTTAACATGCATTTTTCTGATTCAGATGGTTTATCGTATAAAGTATGAATCGGTATACCTTCATCATTAACAGGTATATCCATAATACCTAATATCAAATGATGGTCTACTTCAAATTTCCCTTCTCTAGTATCAATTAAAAATGTTAAATTATTAAGAAAAAATTCTGAGATGCATGCTACCATTGATTGAGTAATGGACTGGTATGCAGGCACACCCCAAAGCAAAATGTTAGTCCAGCCTACAGATTCAAGGAGAGGGATAACACCATATAGAGCAATGTGATTGAGATCAGCGGTATACTCAACGGTAATGTTACGGACACATAAATCTCTTACAGCTTGAGAATTATCTTCGGGTGACTGAAGGTGCCGTTTAGTTATCGGTGCAGATCTGGATGAAGATGGACCACGGGATGTTTTCTTTTTTCCTCTAGCATCCATATTCAAAAAGATATACAAAGAGCAAGCAAGATGCATAAATGAAAGATGGGTTTTCTCTAGATCAGCAAATTGAGAGGAAACCCTTAAAAATCCCAATAAGAGATGAAATCTAGCTATACTATGAACAAATCAAAGCATAGAGAGTAAGAATCTTTAAGAAAAATGATGAAATAGGACTTACCTCGAAGAAAAATAGGAAATCTTATGACTGGTCGAACCACGACTCGTCGTAGGTCGGTGTGAAAAATGAGGAAGAAGAGGATTTTCCCAAATATATCACATTTACGAGATCCACGACCGGTCGAGTGTGGTTCACGACCGGTCGAACCACGACTGGTTGTGTACAACCACGACCGGTAGAGTATCGACAAAAAAAAGAAGCATTTTTAATAAAAATATTGAAATTTAAACACAAATAATACTAAATATAATACACTATGATACATGCAAGCAAGAACATTCAATGTAAAATGCACATACCAAGACCAAATTTTAATTTATTAAACCTACTTTTATTGAGCGGTTCAGTAAATATATCAACAAGTTGATTTTCGGTTGATATATATTCCAAAGAAATAACTTTTTTTTCAACCAACTCACGTATGTAATGATACCTAATATCAATATGCTTAGTGCGTGAATGCTGGATTGGATTTTTAGAAATGTTTATAGCACTGGAATTATCACAATGTAAGATCATTGAATCTTGATTAATTCCATAATCGCTAAGCATGTGTTTCATCCAAACTAGTTGAGTACATGCATATCCAGCTGCAATATACTCAGCCTTAGCAGTGGAGAGCAATATTGAGCTTTGCTTCTTGCTGAACTAAGAAACTAAGCAATTTCAAATGTAAAAAAAACCACTACTGGTTAATTTTCTATCATCAATATTACCGGCCCAATCAACATCTGAGTACCTGGCTAATTGAACACTAGTATCAAAAGGGTACCATAGACCCAAATTTATAGAACTTGCGACATATCTAATAATCCGTTTAACAGCGGTAAGATGTGATTCCTTAGGATTAGACTAATATCTCGCACAAATTCCAACACTAAATGCGATATCAGGTCTACTTGCAGTAAGATACAACAAACTACCAATCATACTGCGATATACTTTAGGATCTATATCTTTACCTGTAGAGTCTTTTGAGAGTCTTAATGTTGTACTCATAGGAGTATCAAAGTTCTTACCATTATCAAATCCAAACCTTTTAACCAAATTTGAAGCATATTTGGTCTGAGAACTAAAAATTCCATCAGGTTGTTATTTTACTTGCAACCCTAGAAAATAGTTAAGTTCGCCAACCATGCTCATTTTAAACCTCGATTTCATTAACTATGCAAACTCAATAGACATGTTAAAGCAAGTTGATCCATAAATAATATCATCAACATATATTTGAACCATCAAAATATCATTGTTATTCTTCTTAACAAAGAGCGTCTTATCGACACTTCCTACTTGAAAGCTATGACTAAGTAAGAATTTAGTCAATTTCTCATACCATGCCCTAGGTGCTTGTTTTGGACCATAGAGAGCCTTTTTGAGATGAAATACATGGTCAGATAACTTAGGGTCTTCAAACCCTGAAGGTTGTTCAACATACACTTCTTCATGTAAATCGCCATTCAAGAAAGTACTCTTTACATCCATCTGATAAATTTTAAATTTTCTAAAGCATGCGAAGGAAATAAAAAGTCTGATTGACTTAAGGTGAGCAACTGGAGCAAAGGTTTCATCGTAATCGATGCCTTCATTCTGAGTGTACCCTTGTACAACCAGTCTAGCCTTGTTTCGTATAATATTCTCAAGTTCATCAGACTTATTTTTAAAGATCTATTTTTTTCCAATAATATGTTTATCTTTAGATCTAGGAACAAGATACCAGACATCATTACGAACAAATTGATTAAGTTCATCCTGCATAGCAACAATCCAATTTTCATCAAAAAGTGCTTCTTTTACGTTGACCGGTTCTATTTGGGATGTAAAATAAACATAATTACATATGTTCTCAAGTTGTTTGCGAGTACGTACTCCAGTGAGAGGGTTTCCAAGTATTTGATTGGATGAATGATCTTTAATAGTCCTTGGTTCAGATTCTTTTTGACTTGATGAGATATCTTAATTGTCAATAATAAGAGCTTCATCATCATCTGAACTCGGGGCTGGTGTATTCAAATGTTCATCAATGACCACATTGATGGACTCTTGAATCACACCAGTTATCTTATTTAGAACCCTATAAGCTCGACTGTTCAAAGAATAACCAAGAAAAATACCTTCGTCACTTTTCGTATCAAACTTACCCAAATTTTCACGATCCCGTAAAATATAACACTTGCTGCCAAAAATCTGAAAGTATTTGACAGTAGGTTTCTTTTCAAACCATAATTCATAAGCAGTCTTATTATCATATTTACTGGTATAAACCCGATTAATGATATAACATGCGGTATTAACTGCTTCAGCCCAAAGATTTCTAGAGAGCTTCATGCTATTCAACATAACATTACCCATATCCTAAAACACTCTGTTTTTCCTTTCAACAATACCATTTTGTTGCGGTGTTTTGGGCGCAGAGAATTCATGTGATATTCCCTGATTGCTACAGAATTTTTTAAAACTACTATTTTCGAATTCAGATCCATGATCACTTCAAATCTTACTAACATGAGAACCTTTCTCATTTTGGATTCGTTTGATGACCTTTTTCACTTCATCCAGGGTTTCAGTTTTGTCTTCTAAGAACGATACCCAAGTGAATTTGGTATAGTCATCTACGATAACCAAGATGTATTTTTTGCCTCCTCGACTCTCCGATCTGGTTGGTCTAATAAGATCCATGTGGAGAAGCTCGAGTGGTCTAGATGTGATATTGGAGTTCACTTTCTTGTGAGAGCTCCTAATTTGTTTTCCCTACTGGCATTCACCACATATTTTGTCTACTTTTTGTAATTTGGGTAGACCTCTAATTAGTTCTCTTTTGCTCAATCTAAATAAGTTCCGATAGTGTACATGTCCAAGGGGTTTATGCCATAATTCAATCTCATCGGTATGGACCATGTAACATGATTGAGTAGATGAGCTTGCATCACTAACGATGTAGCAGTTTTTAGAAGTTCTGCGACCAGTTAATAAAAAAAAAACCCTTTTATCAAGTATCTCACAACCTTGATTAGAAAACTTCACATTATGGTTGTTATCGCATATCTGAGAAATGCTTAATAGGTTGTGTTTTAAGCCCTCAACATATAAAACATTCTTAAATAAGGGAAGGTTATAAAGCTGAACCGTACCTTGGCCAATAATCTTGCAATTGCTTCCATCACCAAATGTGACTGACCCGTCAATCATATCTTTAAGATCGGTGAATAAAGCTTTGTCACCTGTCATATGCCTGGAGCAACCACTATCTAGGTACCACTTTAAATGGCTTGTAGCTTTGAAAGCAGTGTGGGCAACCAAGCTGGCGACTTTAGGAATCCATTTCAGAACTGTTTTGGATTTAGGAGCATAGATGTTCTTTTTCTGTCTGCTGTTATAGGAGTGACCCATAGAGTTAGACTTTAATAGCTCCTTGAGTAGATCAATTATTTTTTCAGCCAATGGATTTCGGTTTTGAAAATTAAAGTTGACATGGCCACCTTTAGGTTTTTGGAAAGACCTAGAATTTTTAGAAAAACCTTGATAGGTATTCTTTTCTTTTGAGGTCGAAGACTCTCCTTTAACAAATTTAGGAGCAATGTTCTTTTGTTTAGGAGATGTATTTTTATCATAGCCCAACCTGTATCGATCACCACATTTTCTTGATCCGGATAATAATTTTTTCAATTTTGGATCACCTTGGGCATATCTCCATGTGTCTTTCAAACTCAGAAGAGAGGTTACCTCATTTTTGAGTCTTTCATTTTCGGATTTCAAATCTTCAATTTGGGAGTTTTTGAAATCTAAATCACATTTGGTTTTTTCAAAAGAATCAGAAATATGAGACTTTTCTAAAACAAGAGACTCATAATCTTCTTTAAGCTTAGAAAAATTTTCTTTTTATAATTTAAGCTTAACTTCAATTTTACAACTCTCTTTATAAAGGGCATTATAAGCATCTTGAAGATCATCTTCATTATCGCAATCACTATTCAGATTTTCTTCACTAGATATATCATCATGATCTGAATAGGTGATCTTGGCTAGAGTCATAAGGGCTTTAACATCATCGCCCGACTCGGTTTTAGAATCTTCTGATTTAGAAGAGGATTCAGAATTAGACGATTCATCCCAAGTAGCCATCATGCTTTTCCTTTTTGATTTATCCTTTTTAGGACATTTGTTAGCTAAGTGCCCATACTCTTGACAGTTGTAACATTGACTATCTTTCAATGATTTTTGAGCTCTAGGTTTAGATCGTCTCTTATCATTTGACTTTTGAAAATCAGCTTTTTTCTTGTTTTTGAAAATTTTGTAAAACTTTTTTGCTAAAAGGGCCATATCATCTTCAGAATTTTTTGTATCCGAAGTGCTCTCTTGTGAAACATTTTTAGATAATTTGAGAGCAATTGATTTTCCTTTAGGAGCCTAAAAGGATAACTCATAGGTTTGAAGTGAACCAACTAGTTCCTCAACCCTCATGGTATCCATATCACGGAGTTCCTGAATCGCAGTTACTTTAGAATTGAATCGTTCAGGAAGTGAACGTAGTATCTTTGCGCACACTTTACTTTCTGGGATTCTATCATCAAGACCCCATGTAGAGTTCACAATGTCATTCAATCTACTGTAGAAGTCCATAAACATCTCATTCTCCTCCATATGAATTTCTTCAAATTTAGTTATGAGGAGTTGGACTTTAGATTTCTTGACAATAGATGTACCCTCGTGTGTCATTTCTAATATATCCCATGCTTGTTTTGTATTTTCACAAGAGATGATTCTTTTGAATTCATCTGGTGATAATGCACAAGTAATTGCATTTAGTGCTTTAGCATTGGCACTACTTTCACTTTTCTGAAGTGTGGTCCAAAGAGAATAAGTCGTTACTTTCATTGATTTTGAACCATCACTATTAGTTACTTCAGTGATAGGAGGGTTCCATTCATTCACTGTGGCCAACCACACACTTTCATCTAAGGATTTAAGGAAGATCCTCATCCTAGCTTTCCAATAAGCATAGTTTGTGCCATTAAAAGGTGGTGGCCTAGTAACTGATAGGCTATCAAAATTTGACATCTTAATATAGCTTAGATCGTTAGCTCAGGAAATAAATCCAATAAATAAAAAATAAGCACGAGCTATTAGGCTCTGATACCACTTGAAAGGGCCTAGCTATATGCCCTAGAGGGGGGTGAATAGGGCAATGCCAAATAAAACTTATAACAGCGGAATAATAAAAGATATAAAGCACAATGTTGAATATAAAACAATCACAATAGCCTAAAATAAAGAGATTGATACTTTATCAGTTCTAAGGACAACCTTACACCAAAAACTAGAGGTTTAAGGTAGGACAACCTTATTTCTAGAACGTCCTTTGTATAAATCAATGAGGAATAATAAGTAAGAAAATCAAAATAACTTGCAGAAAATAAATCCTAAGTTATTACAACATTCATCCACACTTGTTTGAAGTGATTACAACATTCATCCACAAACACTCTCCACAAAATAGAATGAATAAAAGAATGAAAGAGTAAAACACATCCACAACATAATGATATATAGTGGTTCGCCTGTTTGTACACCAACTGTTATCCAACAGCCACACAGATTGCTACTCCACTCCTAATATCCTCACACAGGGGATATTAGCATGCACTTTTAAAATAGGTTTCACAGGTTCACCTAAAACCTTCATAATTGTGTCTTTGATCTTAGGCTTACACAATCCAAAAACCCCACAATCTGAGTTTTCTGGCTCTCCTCAGATAACCAATACAATGAGATTTTTCTGGCGAATCTCAAACAAAAACCAGAGAAAGTAAATTACAAAAATGTAAAATACCTCAATCACCTTTTGAAGAAGCCCGGTAGAACCAATCGGAGTAGATGTTCGATTCAACATTCAAAGTCCAATACTCACTTTAAGAATGGTTCTAAGTCTAATTGATTTTAAATCAAAAGGGCTAGTTCTATTTGATTTTGAATCCAAGAAGAAGGAATATCAGAAATTCTTCTTTTCTAATAAGATTGGAATGTAGATCAAAATCAAATAAAGCTAGCAAAAGAAATATTAAATAAGCACAAAGTAGCTTAAAATAAATACAAACTTATCTTAGAGTATAGCCTAAAGAATGCTTGAATAGAATTGATTTGAAGTGCTAAAACTTTGAAGTTCGTGCTTTATTTGTAGCCTAAAAAATCCCGTCTACGACTGGTCTTAGGAACCTAGGACTGGTCGTAGTTCCAAAGATTTTTGAAAGATTTCTGCGGGATAAGATTTTCTGTTCCACGACCGGTCCTGAGCGGTCTACGACCGGAGGTGGGCCATCTACGACTGGTCGTGGGACACCTTCGACCGGTCGTAGGAACCTAAAAATGGTTGGTGGAGTTTGAGTCGTAGGGCTACGACCGGTCCAAGGATGAGTCGTAGAACTCACAGGACTGATCATATGATGTTCAGGACTGGTTGTAGGACAGCTAGAAATATCTAAAAATCTTCAACAACCTAGGACTGGTCCTGAAAAACTTAAGACTGGTCGAGCAGAGCTAGGACTGGTCTTGAAGTCCCTACGACTGGTCTTAGAACACTCCAAACAAGCATAATAAAATATATGAGTTATGTATCCAGAATGACCTACTGTAAAGCCTATCCTAAGGTCAATCTAAGGTCAAACAAACCTTAAAAGTGAGATGGACATTGAAAGTCTGTACACTTAGATGACCCTTAAGAGAAACTTGAGAATATACAAATCTTATAGTAGGCCTTCTTGAGCTTGATCTTGACTTGACAAAGTCGTCTACTAAACTTGAACTTGATCGAATCTTGAACATACAAACTTGAAGACTTCAATACTTGAATTCTTCATCCATGTCTTGAAAACTATCTTCATTTAAGATCTTATCTTGAAATGCGATGACTTGATTGCAATGAATAGTCTTCAATCATAAAATAAAAAATGTATAAGACATAGATATAGGTTTTGGCACCACAAATTTGACAACAAAAGGGATATGAAATCATAGCACTTACAGAGGTTACGGCCCTGATGTCGCTAGGGCATACGGTGGTTATATCATAAAATGCGAGATGTATGAGTTATACCAACCAGTCATGCATCGAACCTGTGCGTATCACACACTCATATGGGCAATTCCTCCTATCAGGGAGTCACATAATAATTTGCCGAATGACATGTGCTATGATCAATCATTCCTCATATCAGGCATACATATGATGTGCATGGGCATGGGTCGTGAAGCTATACTAAGCATGTTATATGATGATGGTGTGATGCGCATGGGCATCGATCATGAAGCTATACTATGCATGTTATATGATAATGGTGTGCTTTCCTCATATCAAGGATAGGCACAGACATCCTATTCATAACAAGAATGGACCTCACAATGTGCCCAACGGAAGGACATAATGTGGACATCTAACTATGTAATACTTTGAATTTTTGCCAACCTGGTGTTAGACGTCCTTAAGCAATGGGTCAACCATAACACTTTGATAACTTCTCATAACTTAATTTCAAAGCTAAAGAAATCATTTAGGACTAAATTCTTTAGAAATTTAACGTCAATTAACTAGCGCTACACTAAATTTCCTGCAAAATTAGCACCAACCACTTTAAGTACGATCTGTAAGACCAAAACCTCTAGAATTGTTAACGCTACGTTATCCTAAAATATAGGATCAATCTCTAAACCAAGTTTCTCTCAGGAGCATTTTGAAACTTCATATCGGATCTAGACTGCACGTCGAAAGTCTGATATCGATGAACTTAGACCATTATGACCGCCTAGTTGGACTTGACTATCACCTCAAAAATTAAGACCGAACGATGTCCTGGGACTGTTTCCTTGAGTCCAGAGTGAAGAGAGTAAGAAAGTGAATATTTTTAGAAAACTAAATATGATTTTAAGTAATCTGAGACGTGTCGCTTGCGCGCTATTTCTAATCGTTCAGACCATTAGATTTCGACCCAAATTCACCCTCAGATCAGGAAAGGTGGCCCATATATGTCATAGCACTTATAGCTCTGATCAAATTTCTAGAAACCCGATTGGACTAAAAACTTAACTTGCTTAAGATCCAATATTAGTGAGCTTAAGTCAGACCGCATTTGATAAGGGGACCTCTAGAAGTGCTCCATTGGATCGGAAAGAGCCCGATTTGGTTATAACCTAAGTATACCTTGGCCCTATTTCTATTTTCGTCACTTTTGGGGTTATACAAAGGCCATAAACCCTCTCTCACATATCCCATACGAATTTTCAAACCCTAGCTAGGAAAGAGAGAGAAAGAGAGAGAGTGAGAGTTGGAGTTTCACCCAGGGATTCTACCCTGCCACTTCATGTGCTTCAACACCACTACCGTATCACTATTATGGTGTTTCTGATTCCATTCTTGGGTAAAAAATTCTAACCTTAACCTGTTTTGAAGCTTAGAATAGCTGTAGTGAAGTTATCGCTAACCTGTTTCATGCCTTAGGTAGAGTATCCGCCATTGACAAAGACTTATCGTCTGAATCATCTCTTTTTCGCATTTTCTAGTTTAAGGTGCGGACTATATACGTTTAGGTAATGGTTTTTAAGACTTTAAATGTCATTTAATGATATATTACTAATGTGGATGCTATTTCACATGTATAAAGTGTTGTCGGTTTCATTTTTCAGTTATACGTTAACTATGATGAATATACTGTATTCCTCGTATTTGTAGAAAATACCGTATACATATGAAATTTGAATTTGTACTTGCCATGATTAATTACTGTCTATGTATGCTAGATGCATGTGTATCAACCTCCGGGTGAACGGATTAGCCTAATACATGTTTTATCAACATACGTTGGGTATGTTATATTGTGTAGTCTAAGTGTTTGTGAAAATGACTGAATGAGTATAGAATTCGTTTTCGTGCTCGCCATGGCTAACTGTCATGGATATATGATTGTTGTATAGGTGATAAACCTTTGACAAAAGGATTTGTCCTAATACGTATGCTAATGAATACATAATATGTATGATGTAATGTGTAGACTAAGTGTATGTAAAGGTGTCTGAATGAGTTAGTAGTTAATAAGATGTACCTGTATGCGGGTTGAGATATGATTCTCAACTACATCAATGATGTGTATGATTTCCTCGATGTATTTTATATTTCCTATGTGTGGATTTATGTTTAGGTTGTATTCCATAACATCCAGAAATAATGCCGTGAAGGGTGATGGGGGAGTGGTGTAATGATTCCGTACAACAGCCCTGATAGCCCTAAAGCAGACAATGTCGGACCATCCATTTACTGCTTTAACTATATCATCAGATAACATATCATAATTGAATGTGATTGGGGCTATTGTATAGTCCAGGTAATCAGTAACCGTTCTTCAAGTGGTAGTTGAGGTTGTTTCGCCACACATGATGTGTTCAACGAATCTAAGTCGTACTTGGGATGTTCGGCAGTGGTTAGGCCACACGAAGTGCTTATGCATTCCATGTCGATCATTTCGACGTGCGCTTGGTTTAGTTGAGTTTATCAACTAACCCGATTGACCGATGTATGTTCACCATGTTTGGACGTTACTGTTTGAACCAAAGGTACCAAACTCACCATTGGAAAGCCCCTCTAACCTTGGTACCTCGATCCGCTAAGACTCATGAGCTGATTATGGTGGTATGGGACACTATATTCGAGCTGTCGGCTTACTTTGATTAGTGACGAGCCCTTTGTAGTGACCAGTGAGAACCTATACTCGTGAGCCAATTATGGTGGTATGGGACACTATACTCATGTTGTCGGCCTACATTGATTGGTGACGAGCCCTCTGTAGTGACCTCGAGTATATCCTAACACTGCATAAGGGTGACGAGTCTTGTTGCAATATTTAGGATATAAATAGACCTGTATTGATTGGTGACGAGTCCTTTACAGTGATCTAGAACTATACTATCATATGAGAATGTCTCGGACTAACGACCCGAGAATGGATCATCATTTGGGTAATGATATAAGGGAGGTACCTTAGCTTCCCAACCCTGCTATATGAAAAGGACTAATAAGAACTCGGTAATCATGTTCATATCATCGCATTGCATGTGCTATCGGTGTTGGTGTAATAACACTGAGGAAGTGACTGACATGCGCAATCGTAAGATGAAAATCACAGAGGGAGATTGTGGTGAGGGCATGCATCATCCCCTCATATCATTCTTGCATTAACAAGAGTAATTAGGACATGTTTGATTGTACTACTTTGTCATTACTGCTTGATTGAATTGATAACATGTTAACCTTTACTGTATAGTTCCACTGAGTTGATCACTCACTCCCACGTTACGGGACAGTGTTTGCAACACCAACCAGTCCCTGTTTTAGTTTCAAATGATGGCGTTGCTTGCAAAGTAGAGCCAAATTTTATGACGATGAGGAGAATCTCCTGTATGTAGTTCTCAGGCGGATTCATGTGAACAATGCCCTGATTGACGGGGATTCAGGGCTATGTTGGTAGTGATTTATCACTTTTTGATATATGTATTTTGAGACACGACTTGTAATTATGACCTGGCAGAGCATATATAGCTTGGGGACTTATGTTAATTTATATATGTATTTCAGTCTTTTTCTCTTATTTTCATATTGTCCCTGAATTATGTTTGCTGTTTTGGCTTAATCTACCTTATGTTTTATGCCCTAATACAGATAACATTCATCCATCATTGAAAATGCTGCATAAGTGATGTTTTGGAACTTGGGAGCTGAGCTTCTTCTCGACCCCTGATTTTCAGGGCATTACAAACCATCATTGCCCATTAATGTGGTCATTTAACCAACATCACTCCCAAGCAGTGGCCCTGAAAGGGCCTAGCTATATGCCCTAGAGGGGGGGTGAATAGGACAATGTCAAATAAAACTTAAAACACCGGAATAATAAAAGAAATAAAGCACAATGCTGAATTAAAAGAAATCTCAATAAACTAGATCTAAGAGAATGATACTATATCAGTTCTAAGGACAACCTTACACCAAAGACTAAAGGTTTAAGGTAGGACAACCTTATTTCTAGAACGTCCTTTACATCTCAAACCAATGAGGAATAAAAAGCAAAGAAACCAAAATAACTTGCAGAAATAAATCCTAAGTTATTATAACATTCCCCACACTTGCTTGAAATAAAATGATTACAACATTCATCTACAAATGCAATCCACAAAACTAAATGAATAAAGAAATAAAAGAATAAAGCACATCCACAACACAACGATATATAGTGGTTCGCCTGTGTGTACACCAACTGTTATCCAACAGCCACACAGAATGCTACTCCACTCCTAATATCCTCACACAGGGGATATTAGCATGCACTATCAAAATAGGTTTCACAGGTTCACCTAAAACCTTCATAATTGTGTCTTTTTATCATGGGCTTACACAATCCAAAAACCCACACAATCTGAGTTTTCTAGCTCTCCTCAGATAACCACACAATGAGATTTTTCTGGCAAATCTCAAATAAAACCAAAGAAAGTAAATTATACAAATGTAAAATACCTGAATCTCCTTTTGAAGTAGCCCGGTTGAACCAATCGGAGTAGAAGTTCGATTCAACATTTAAAGTCCAATACTCACTTTAAGAATGGTTCTAAGTCTAATTGATTTTAAATCAAAAGGGCTAGTTCTATTTGATTTTAAATCCAAGAAGAAGGAATTTTAGAAATTCTCATTTTCAAATAAGATTGAAATGTAGATCAAAATCAAATAATAAACAAGCTAGAAAAAGGAATATTAAATGAGCACAAAGTAGCTTAAAAATAACACAAACTTATCTCAGAGTATAGCCTAAAGAATGCTTGAATATAGTTGAATTGAATTGAAAAACTCTGAAGTTCATGCTCTATTTATAGCCTAAAAAATTCCATCTACGACTGGTCTCAGGATCCTAGGACTGGTTGTAGCATCAAAGATTTTCAAAGATGTTCGTGGGATGAGGATTAGTTGTTCCACGACTGGTATTAGGTATCCTACGACTGGTCGTGGGCCACCTACGAGCGGTAGTAAGACCCCCAATTTAGTTGTTGGAGTTTGAGTCGCAGGGCTAAGACTAGTCGTAGGACGAGTTGTACAGCTCACAGGACTGGTCGTAGGATGTCCAGGACTGGTCGTAGGATAACTAGAAAGATCCAAAAGTCTTCAACAACCTATGACTGGTCCTGAAAAACTTAAGACTGGTCGTAGAAGACCTAGGACTGGTTTTGAAGTCCCTAGGACTGGTCTTAGAACAGCCCGAACAAGCATATTAAAATATACGAATTATGTATCCAGAATGACCTACTGTAAAGCTCATCCTAAGGTCAATCTAAGGTCAAACAAATCTTAAAAGTGAGATGGAAATTGATAGTCTGTACACTCAGATGACTCTTAAGAGAAGCTTGAGAATTTACGAATCTTGTTGTAGGCCTTCTCGAGCTTGAACCTTTCTTGACTTGATAAAGTCTTCTTCTATTCTTGTACTTGTTAGAATCTTGAACATGCATACTTGAAGTCTTCTTTTCTTTCTTCATCCATGACTAGACTTGAAACTTTCTTTATTTAGGCTCTTGTCTTAAAATCCGATGTCTTGAAGCAATCAATAGTCTCAAACATGAAACACAAGATATATAAGACATAGATATAGGTTTTGGCACACCAAAATTTGACAACCAAAGGGATATGAAATCATAGCACTTACAATCTCCCCCTTTGTCAAATTTGTGACAAAACACATAGCATAAAAGATAATAAGAAATCATGAGCCATAAAATCACAAATTACTCTGCTCCCCCTGAGTAATACAAATACTGCTCATGTAAACAATAAACAACATCAATACTCCATATACTCAATCCACATATCCTTCTCAATCAATCAATTTAAACAAATTACTCCCCCTTTCCATACTACTACTACTACTCCCCTTTATCATACTACTCCCCCTTTTTGTCACAAAATGACAAGGGGAACGCAAGTCACAACAATATAGAGAGTAATAATAAGCAGATAATGAGAAAGAAATATGGAAGGACAACATATTTCAAAATATAAACCAGAATCATCAAGTCATAACAAAGTTAATACAATATCCAAAATAAAAGATAAGATAGAGTTATATAATCCAAAAGATAATTCGCCTAATCAGATCCAGAGGAGGGAGCAGGGATAGTAGAATCAATCTAGTGTAAGCCTCTATTGACGAAGATATTTTTGTATATATTTAAACTGCATATCATGGGCTATACTCATGTTATCAACCTTCTCCTCCAATGCATGAAGGCATGCATCATGACTAGATGGATCATAATCAGGATCATTTGGTGAATCAGTTTCTATATCATCAAATATCTCATCCATATTAATATATTGTTGAGGAAGATCACTAGCTTCCCCTTCATTTCTGGCTTCACCACCTTCACCACCAACACCACCTTCATTTACTTGGCCAGGAAGCAAATCCAACTTCATCTTATTAACATTGGAATTGTTGAAAATAAGATGATGAATTGGTGCCTCATTAATAGGTTTATTGATAAGCATGTGAGTGGCTAACACAGTCATAAGATAACCAAATGAAATATTACTATGACCCGGATGGAGATGAAACTGAATGATAAAATGACAAATCAAAGAAGGAAGACAGACCATGGTACCAGGAGCAATAGAATGCAACACACGAACCATGAAAGAAGTCAACTCAGTTTTATTACCAGACCAAGGATACAAATTTGAAATGAAAAAATGATGTAACACTCTGTATTTAGGTAACAGATACTTTGAAGGGAGCGCATTCCCTTTGTGTGTCCATTGCGCATCAATTTTGCATAAATCTCTTGTTAACATGCATTTTTCCGATTCAGATGGTTTGTCGTATAGAGTATGAATCGGTATACCTTCATCATTAACGGGTATATCCATAATACCCGATATCAAATGACATTCTACTTCAAATTTTCCTTCTCTAAGATCAAATGAAAAAGTTAAATTATCAAGAGAAAATTCTGAGATGCATGCAACCATTGATTGGGCAATAGACTGGTATGCAGGCCCACCCCAAAGAAAAATGTTAGTCTAGCCAACAGATTCAAGGAGAGGGAAAATACCATATGGAGCAATGTGATTGAGATCAGCGGTATGCTCAACGATAACATTACGGACACGCAAATCCCATACATCTTGAGGATCATCTTCAGGTGACCGAAGGTGCCGTTTTCTTATCGGAGTAGATCTAGATGAGGATAGACCACGGGATGTTTTCTTCTTCCTTCTGGCATCCATCTTCAACAAGATATACAAAGAGCAAGAGAAATGCACAAAAAGAAGGATGGGTTTTCTCTAGATCAGCAATTTAAGAAGAAACCCTTGAAAAACCCAACAAAAAGATGAAATCTAGCTACACAATGATCAAATCAAAGCATAGAAAGCATGAATCTTCAAGAAAAATGATGAAATAGGACTCACCTTGAAGAAAAACAAGAAATTCTATGACTGGTCGAGCCACGACTCGTCGTAGGTCGGAGTGGAAATGAAGAAGAAGGGGATTTTTTCCAAATTATATCATGTTCATGAGCTCCACGACCGATCGAGTTCGGTGCACGACCGGTCTTACCACGACTGGTCGTGTATAGCAATGACCGGTTGAGCATCGATAAAAAAATACATTTTTAATGTAAAAAATTAAAATTTAAATACAAATAATACTAAATATAGTACACTATGATACATGCAAGTAAGAATATTCAATGTAAAATGAACATACCAAGATCAAATTTCAATTTATTAAACCTGCTTTTGTCGAGCGGTTTAGTAAATATATCAACAAGTTGAGTTTCGGTTGGTATATATTCCAAGGAAATAACTTTTTCTTTAACCAACTCACGAATGTAATGATACATAATGTCAATGTGCTTAGTATGTGAATGCTGGATAGGATTTTTAGAAATATTTATAGCACTGAAATTATCACAATGTAAGATCATTGAATCTTGATTAATTCATAATCGCTTAACATGCGTTTCATCCAAACTAGTTGAGTACATGCATATCCAGCTGCAATATACTCATCCTCAGAAGTGGAGAGCGATATTGAGCTTTGCTTCTTGCTGAACCAAGAAACTAAATAATTTCCAATGTAAAAACAACTACCACTGGTTGATTTTCTATCATCGATATTACCAGCCCAATTAACATCTGAGTACCCGGCTAATTGAACACTAGTATCAAAAGGATACCAAAGACCCAGATTTATAGTACTTGCGACATATCTAATAATCCGTTTAACAGCAGTAAGATGTGATTCCTTAGGATTAGACTGATATCTCGCACAAATACCAACACTAAATGCGATATCCGGTCTACTTGCAATTAGATATAACAAACTACTAATCATACTATGATATAGTTTAGGATCTATATCTTTACCTATAGAGTCTTTTGAGAGTCTTAACATTGTACTCATAGGAGTATCAAAGTTCTTACCATTCTCAAATCCAAACCTTTTAACCAAGTTCGTAGCATACTTGGTTTGGAAAATGAAAATTCTGTCAGGCTGTTATTTTACTTACAACCCTAGGAAGTAATTTTGTTCACCAACCATGCTCATTTCGAACCTTGATTTCATAAGATCTGCAAACTCAATAGACATGTTAGTGCAAGTTGATCCATAAATAATATCATCAACATAAATTTGAACCATCAAAATATCATTGTTATACTTCTTAACAAAGAGTGTCTTATCAACACTTCCTACTTGAAAGCTATGACTAAGTAAGAATTTAGTTAATTTCTCATACCATGCCCTGGGCACTTGTTTTAGACCATAGAGAACCTTTTTGAGATGAAATACATGGTCAGATAACTTGGGGTGTTCAAACCCTGAAGGTTGTTCAACATACATCTCTTCATGTAAATTGCCATTCAAGAAAGCACTCTTTACATCCATCTGATAAATCTTAAATTTTCTAAAACATGCGATGGAAATAAAAAGTCTGATTGATTCAAGGCGAGCGACTGGAGCAAAGGTTTCATCGTAATCGATGCCTTCAATCTGAGTGTACCCTTGTACAACCAGTCTAGCCTTATTTTGTATTATATTTCCAAGTTCATCAGACTTATTTTTAAAGATCCATTTTGTTTCGATAATGTGTTTATCTTTAGGTCTAGGAACAAGATACCAGACATCATTATGAACAAATTGATTAAGTTCATCCTGCATAGCAAACTTGCTGCCAAAAATACCTTCATCACTCTTCGTATCAAACTTTTTCAAATTTTCACAATCTCGTAAAATATAACACTTGCTGCCAAAAATCTGAAAGTATTTGACTGTAGATTTCTTTTCAAACCATAATTCATAAGTAGTCTTATTATCAGATTTACTGGTATAAACCCGATTAATAATATAGCATGCGAAATTAACTGCTTCAGCCCAAGGACTTCTAGAGAGCTTCATGCTATTCAACATAACATTAGCCATATCCTGAAGCACTCTATTTTTTCTTTCAACTATACCATTTTGTTGCGGTATTTTGGGCGCAGAGAATTCATGCGATATTCCCCGATCGCTACAGAATTTCTCAAAACTACTATTTTCAAATTCGGATCCATGATCACTACAGATCTTACTAACATGAGAACCTTTCTCATTTTGGATTCGTTTAATGACCTTTTTCACTTCATCCAAGGTTTCAGTTTTGTCTTTTAAGAACGATACCCAAGTGAATCTGGTATAGTCATCTACGATAACTAAGATGTATTTTTTATCTCCTCGACTCTCTGATCTGGTTGGTCCAATAAGATCCATGTGGAGAAGCTCGAGTAATCTATATGTGGTATTGGAGTTCACTTTCTTGTGAGAGCTCCTAGTCTGTTTGCCCAACTGGTATTCACCACATATTTTGTCTACTCTTTGCAATTTGGGTAGACCTCTAATTAGTTCTCTTTTGCTCAATCTAAATAAGTTCCGGTAGTGTACATGTCCAAGGAGTTTATGCCATAATTCAGTCTTATCGGTATGAACCATGTAACGCGATTGAGTAGATGAGCTTGCATCACTAACGATGTAGCAGTTTGCAGAAGTTCTGTGACCAGTTAATATTACAGAACCCTTTTTATTAACTATCTCATAACCTTGATTAGAAAATTTCATACTATGGTTGTTATCGTATATTTGAGAAATGCTTAGAAGGTTGTGTTTCAAACCCTCAACATATAAAACATTCTTAAATAAGGAAAGGTTATAAAGTTGAACCGTACCTTGGCCTATGATCTTGCAATTGCTTCCATCACCAAATGTGACTGACCCTTCAGTCATATCTTTTAGATAGGTGAATAAAGCCTTGTCGCCTGTCATATGCCTGGAGCAACCACTATCTAGGTACCACTTTGAATGACTTGTAGCTTTGAAAGCGGTGTGGGCAACCAAGCAAGCAACTTTAGGAACCCATTTCAGAACTGTTTTGGATTTAGGAGTATAGATGGTCTTTTTCTGTCTGTTGTTATAGGATTGACCTATAGAGTTAGACTTTAATAGCTCCTTGAGTAGATTAATTATTTTTTCAGCTAAAAGATTTCGATTTTGAAAATTAAAGTTGACATGACTACCTTTAAGTTTTTGAAAAGTCCTTGAATTTTTGGAAAAACCTTGATAAGTATTCTTTTCTTTTGAGGATGAAGACTCTCCTTTTATAAATTTAGGAGCAATATTCTTTTGTTTAGAAGATGTATTCTTATCATAACCCAACCCGGATCGATCACCACATTTTCTTGATCCGGACAATAATTTTTCCAATTTAGGATCACCTTGGGCATATCTCGATGTGTCTTTCAAACTCAGAAGAGAAGCTACCTCATTTTTTAATTTCTCATTTTTGGATCTTAGTTCTTCAATTTTGGAGGTTTTGAAATCTAAATCACATTTGGTCTTTTTAAAAGAATCAGAAATATGAGACTTTTCTAAAACGAGAGACTCATAATCTTCCTTAAGCTTAGAAATTTTTTCTTTTTGTAATTTAAGCTTGACGGCAATTTTACAACTCTCCTTATAAAAGGCCTTATAAGCATCCTGAAGATCATCTTCATTATTGCAATCACTATTCAGATTTTCTTCACTAGATATATCATCATTATCTGAAAAAGTGATCTTAACTAAAGTCATAAGGGCTTTAACATCATCACCTGACTCGGTTTCAGAATCTTCTGTTTTAGAAGAGGATTCAGAATCAGACGATTCATCCCAAGTAGACATCATACTTTTCTTTTTTGATTTGTCCTTTTTAGGAAATTTGTTAGCTAAGTGCCCATACTCTTGACAGTTGTAACATTGACTATCTTTCAAAGATTTTCGAGCTCTAGGTTTAGATCGTCTCTTATCATTTGTCTTTTGAAAATCAACTTTTTTCTTTCTTTTTAAAATTTTGTAAAACTTTTTTGCTAAAAGCGTCATATCATTTTCAAAAAATTTTGAATCCGAAGTACTCTCTTGTGAAACATTTTTAGATGATTTGAGAGCAATTAATTTTTCTTTAGGAGCTTTAAAGGACCACGCGTAGGTTTGAAGTGAACCAACTAGTTCCTCAACCCTCATGGTATCCGTATCACGAAGTTCCTGAATCGCGGTCGCTTTAGAATTGAATCGTTCAGGAAGTGAGTGTAGTATCTTTGCGTACACTTTACTTTCTGGGATTCTATCACCAAGACCCCACATAGAGTTCACAATGTCATTCAATCTAGTGTAGAAGTCTATAAACATCTCATTCTCCTCCATATGAATTTCTTCAAATTTAATTGTGAGGAGTTAGACTTTAGATTTCTCGACAATTGATGTACCCTCGTGTGTCATTTCTAATACATCCCATGCTTGTTTTGCATTTTCACAAGAGATGATTCTTTTGAATTCATCTGGTGATAATGCACAAGTAATTGCATTTAGTGCTTTTGCATTGGCACTACTCTCACTTTTCTGAAGTGTGGTCCAAAGAGAATAAGTGGTTACTTTCATTGATTTTGAACCATCGTCATTAGTTACTTCAGTGATAGGAGGGTTCTATTCATTCACTGTGGCCAGCCACACACTTTCATCCAAAGATTTGAGGAAGATCCTCATCCTGGTTTTCCAATAGGCATAGTTTGTGCCATTAAAAGGTGGTGGCCTAGTGACTAATAGGCTATCAAAATTTGAAATCTTAATATAGCTTAGCTCGTTAGCTCAGGAAATAAATCCAATAAATAAACAATAAGCATGAGCTATTAGGCTTTGATACCACTTGAAAGGGCCTAGCTATATGCCCTAGAGGGGGGGTGAATAGGACAATGCCAAATAAAACTTAAAACACCGGAATAATAAAAGAAATAAAGCACAATGCTGAATTAAAAGAAATCTCAATAAACTAGATCTAAGAGAATGATACTATATCAGTTCTAAGGACAACCTTACACTAAAAACTAAAGGTTTAAGGTAGGACAACCTTATTTCTAGAACGTCCTTTATATCTCAAACCAATGAGGAATAAAAAGAATAAAAAGCAAGAAAACCAAAATAACTTGAAGAAATAAATCCTAAGTTATTACAACATTCCCCACACTTGCTTGAAATAAAATGATTACAACATTCATCCACAAATGCAATCCACAAAACTAAATGAATAAAGAAATAAAAGAATAAAGCACATCCATAACACAACGATATATAGTGGTTTGCCTGTGTGTACACAAACTAGCATGTACTATCAAAATAGGGAAAGTTGTAATATCACGGGCTAATATTAAAATAGGGAATAGTGGTTATTCAACAACCACACAGAATGCTACTCCACTCCTAATATCCTCACATGGGGATATTAGCATGCACTATCAAAATAGGTTTCACAGGTTCACCTAAAACCTTCACAATTGTGTCTTTTTATCACGGGCTTACACAATCCAAAAACCCACACAATCTGAGTTTTCTGGCTCTCCTCAGATAACCACACAATGAGATTTTTCTGGCAAATCTCAAATAAAACCAAAGAAAGTAAATTATACAAATGTAAAATACCTGAATCTCCTTTTGAAGTAGCCCGGTAGAACCAATCTAGCAAAATCAAATATTAAACAAGTTAGCAAAAGGAATATTAAATGAGCACAAAGTAGCTTAAAAATAATACAAACTTATCTCAAAGTATAGCCTAAAGAGTGCTTGAATAGAGTTGAATTGAATTGAAAAACTTTGAAGTTCGTGCTCTATTTATAACCTGAAAAATCCCATCTACGACTGGTCTTAGGATCCTAGGACTGGTCGTAGCATCTAAGATTTTCAAAGATTTTCACGGGATAAGGATTAGCTGTCCCATGACCGGTCGTGGGCCACCTACGACCGGTCGTAGGACCCCCAATTTAGTTGCTGGAGTTTGAGTCGTAAGGCTAAGACTGGTCGAAAGATGAGTCTTACAGCTCACAGGACTGGTCGTAGGACAACCAGAAAGATCCAAAAATCTTCAAAAATCTAGAACTGGTCTTAAAAAACTTAAGACTGGTCGTAGAAGAGCTAGGACTGGTTTTGAAGTCCCTAGGACTGGTCTTAGAACAGCCCGAACAAGCATATTAAAATATATGAATTATGTATCCAGAATGACCTACAGTAAAGCTCATCCTAAGGTCAATCTAAGGTCAAACAAACCTTAAAAGTGAGATGGACATTGATAGTCTGTACACTCAAATGACCCTTAAGAGAAGCTTGAGAATTTATGAATCTTGTTGTAGGCCTTCTCGAGCTTGAACCTTTCTTGACTTGATAAAGTCTTCTTCTATTCTTGTACTTGTTAGAATCTTGAACATGCATACTTGAAGTCTTCTTGTTTTGAATTCTTCATCCATGACTAGACTTGAAACTTTCTTCATTTAGGGTCTTGTCTTGAAATTCGATGTCTTGAAGCAATGAATAGTCCCAAACATGAAACACAAGATATACAAGACATAGATATAGGTTTTGGCACACCAAAATTTGACAACCAAAGGGATATGAAATCATAGCACTTACAGGCCCACATAAATATCATTACATACATTATAGTGAAATCACACCATATATCGATCTGCACCTTCATCGCATTGGGCCTCACTTAAGGGCCACATATACACCACATCGGGTCTCGCCATATGGGCCACAAATACATCACAATGGGCCTTATCAAATGGGCTTCAAACACATTACAACGGGCCACATACTCATGCTTAATACACTTCACAATGGGCCGCATGATATGGGTCAAATATACATCGCAATGGATTACTTACATGGGCCTAACATACATTAAGTTGAGCCTCATCACATGGGCCTAATATGCATCACAATGGGCCGCATGACATGGGCCTAATACACATCACCATGGGCCTCGGTACATGGGTCATAAATACATCACATCGAGCCTCACTCATGGGCCGCACATACACCACAATGAACCTCGGCATATGGGTCATAAATATATCACATCGGGCCTCAAATATACATCATAAAGCAAGGGGGCCCTAAAAACTAATGGACAGCTAGGATAAAATATATTCACGATGGTCCCCTGTCCCTAAACGGCATGGATGAAATCACACATCAAGGTGGATCATACGTCCCATAGACGGTGTGGATAAAATATACTTTGTGTGGGGTCCATGTCCCATAGACGGTCAGGATATAAGGCACATACATCACCTGTGTCCCACCTGAAGAGCAGGGATGAAACACGTACATCATGGCAGGCCCACCATCCCATGTTGGACGATGCGGTAGATACATCACCAAGGTGGGCCCCAAGTTATAGGTATCATGATGCTATGCTGTCACATACTCATAATCGGTATCGATAATCGGCCTATACAATCGGCACCAATGATTGACATCGACAATCGACACCAATAATCTGCATCGATAATCGCCACCGACAATTAGCATCGATAATTGACATCGACAACCAGTACATAAATAAGGCGGGGTCCATAGACGGACAACCGATCAGCCATAATATAAAGATTCGCCCTCGACCACGGTTATATCAAATCCGGTAGCACAGAGCCATCTGTCCATGGTGAATGGGGCCCACTTATTTGGATTAACCCACTAAGAGAATGATGAGAATGGGTCAAACAAAGCTTAAGGGAAGGTCATAATGTGGACATCCAACCATCATTTTCCATCAATGTGGACATCTAACCAACATTACTCCCAAGGAGTGGCCCACATAAGGGGTTCATACACAACGTAACGACCACACATACATCACATTGGGCCTCATTCATGGGCCTCTCATATATTATGTTGGACTTCATACAAGGGCATCAATTGAATTACAATGGGCCAAGCCCATGAGGCCTTGAATACATCATAATGGGACTCGTATATGTCATATTGGGCTTCGCCCATGGGCCTCATCACTGGGCCTCATATTTATGTGGGCCACATCACATTGGCCGCATTATATGGGTCGCACCAATGGGCTTCATGTATATCAAATAGGCTGCACCGATGGGCCTCATGTATATCAAATCGGGCCGGGTCAATGGGCATCATGTATATCAAATCGGGCCCACGCTTATGTATTTTTGAGATTCGACCTATTCATAAGTTAACATAGAGATGGATGAAGTGAAAACAAATATTAGCTTAATTGGAAACTACTCTTGCCCTTAGAAGTATGAATGGTGAATGTCACTGTCTATTATTTAAATGGTGGGGATCCACTTGAACTTTGGATCAGACTCACTCATTATTCTCATGCCGTAAAATGATCGTACCAATGGTTGGACGGTATGGATACAACACATGCATCATGGTGGACCCCACCACCCAAATAGTTGACCATCTAAATAAAACACATACATCATTGTGGGGCCTGTGAAACTTGCTGTTGTCAACCCACAGAGCTGGACAGTCTGGATTGTATCCACACATGTAGCAGGTCTCACATACCTTATTGACGCCGGAAGAGCAGCTATATAGCTACTACAGAAGGAGGGCAGAGGTGTGTCCATCTAGGGTCCACCGCACCACTATATTAATAATACACACACACATATTATATATATATATATATATATATATATATATATATATATATATATATATGTAAATAATTTATATTAAATTAATAAAGCATTGACGTGTAGGCCCTGGACGGCCTGGACAATGCATCGCAGTGTGGCCCCACACGTGATCACCAATGGAGGGACGGTTTGGATTAAAGCCCTACACCATAGAAGGTGGGCCCCACCTTCCCATTGACGTTAGCAGCAGCAGTTGCTGCCATGCAAATAGGGGGAGGGGCGTGCATGGCATGGAAAACACATGACATGATGGGGACCCACCGTTCTCAATAGATAAACAGTTAAGATGTAACATTTACATCACGGTGGGTCCCAGATTACTACCGTACACAACAGCTTCTTGCTGTAACGTCCCCACCATCCAGATGGACGGTGGGATGAAACACAGGCCATGGTGGGACCCTCATAACTGGTGACATCAGCACCAGGGTCCACTGCAGGAGGGGGTACATCCAACCAATGAAAATAGGTGGGTCCCAGGTGATGTCAACTGTAGCAGGTATATAGCTGTTGTGGCCGCACACTGGCTAATCCCCTACCCAAAAACAGGTGGGTCCCACATGGGGCCCACACGTACAGATGCATGGTATTCTGTATATTATATTCATAATATAATATATATCATATTATATAACATAGTATTCTAATATAATACAAACCATATCCATACACAAATATATATATATATATATATATATATATATATATATATATATATATATGTGTGTGTGTGTGTGTGTGTGTGTGTGTGTGTGTGTGTGTGTGTGTGTTATACCACATCTGTCTAACATCTAGCCTTCATCATGGTAGTCCCACATAATGGACCACGGGATTTCGATCAAGCTGATATATGTGTTTCCCTCTCATCCGAGCCTATGTGACCGTTCAGTCATATAGGCCCCGACCAAGATCAAGGTGGCACATTTGTTGGACATCATGGATGAAATACACACATCATAGGTGGGTCGCTAATCATAGAGAAAGGAAAAAGGGGGAGAGAAAAAGGAAATGAGAGAGGTCGATGATGACAGAAGGGCCCCGCCACTATGGGCCCATCTTGGATACAAGTATACATGTAATACCCCGGATTTTTTGCCAACCTGGGGTTAGACGTCTTTAGGCAATGGGTCAACCAAAACACCTTGGTAACCGCTCAGAACCTAATTCCAAAGCCAAAGAAATCACTTACGATTAATTCCTTTAGAAATTAAGCATAAGTTAGCTAGCGCTACGCTAGAGTAGCTACGAAATTGTCCCTAATTGCTTTAAATACGTTCTACAAGACCCAAAGCTTGTAGAATCGTTGATGCTACGTTACCTTAAAATCCAGGATCAAACTCTAAACCGGTTTTTTCTCGCAAACCCTTTGAAACTTTGTATTGGATCTAGACTGCGCGTCGAAAGTTCGATACCTACAATCTTAGACTGTTATGACCGCTTAGCTGGACTTGACAATCATTTCGAAAATCAATCCTAACCGACATTCAGATGCTATTTCATTGAGCATGGAGTGAAGAGAGTGAGAAAATGATTAGATTTAAAAATTTTAATCCAAATCTGGCACATGATTTGGCGCGTTATTAACCGACATTATTAAGCGTTCTGACCGTCAGAATTCAGCCAAATTACACCCTCGGATCAGGAAAAATTTCTCCTTCATATCATGAGACTTGTAGACCTGATCTAGGTGCGATGACCGCTGAACTGAAATTGGACCACCACGTGCGATCTGCGAACTCTTCCGGTCTGAAAACTTGATGTGTGCTAGATCCAGTATGCATGAGCTTAAGTTTGACTGCATTCGGCCAGGAGACCTCCAGAAATACTCTTTTGGATCGAAACAGTCCAGATTTGGTTATACCTCATGTGAACTTTGTTCCCAAGACTAATTTCGGAAGGTTTTATCCTATATAAGGGCTTTAAACCCTCTCACAACCCTCCCATCCAAATTTGCTTGAAACCCTAGGAAAAGAGAGAGAGAAAGTGAGAGATTGTGAGAGAGTGTGGGAGAGATCTTCCCGCCACTTACTGCAGCTGCTACACGTGCCTAAGCACCGCATCCCAATCACTTTGTTGGTGATTCCGATGCATTTCTAGGTAAAGAAAATCCTAACTACTTGCTGATTTAACATTCCGTCGATTCAAATAGCAAAGTAGCTAATACATCTTGTGCATCAGGTCACCATAACGTCATTGACGAAGCGTTGACGTTCGATTCGAATCAATACACTTCTACGACACAAGGTAAGAATTTTAGACGCTTTGATTGACTGATTTCAAAGCTTTCAATGTCGTTTAATAGTAGATTATCGACGGCAACGCCGTTTAACATGTACAACATGCTGTCCGTTTTCCGTTTCGTAAACGTACGGTAAATATGAGATTTAGGGTATTTTAGTCATTTGTAGGAAATACCGCTTACGTCCATATTTTGATAAAATGTTTGCCATGGTTATTTATCATGTTAGAATATTAGGAATGCGTGCATGATTAGTTTGGTGAAGAGATTCGCCCTTAAGAGCACTTTGAGTCGACATACGCTATGTAGACTAAAGTGTGCAGTCTAAGTGTTTGTATAAATGTTTGTATTAGTATGTATTGAGTAAATGGTGTTGTGTATGAGTTTTGAGATTGAATTCTCAAGTAATATGCTGATGTAAACGATTTCCATCATGTTGGCTATATGTATTGATTTCATTGTATACATGAAATGCATGTGTGGGATGATTTGCTTAAGTTGTATATTATAACATGTGTCAACATGCTTACAATGTTATATTTCATTTCTATTGCTCACATATGCTTACTGATGTTGATGCACAAATGCTTGGGGCTATGACCTAATCCAGGCAGTCGGTAATGGATCGAATTCGTGGTTGGTTTCTATTTGCCACGAAGGACGCGTCGATGAACGCGAGTCGTGTTTTGGGTTGGCGGCAGTGGTCAGGCCATACGAAGTGTTTTATGCACTTCATGTCATTCAGCTTGAGATGCGCTCGTATTAGTCGAGCCCGTCAAGTAACCCGACTGGCCATTGTATGTTCACCATGTACGAGTCATAATTGCTTGAACCTAAGGTACTGAACTTACCATTGAAAACCCCGTCAACCATGGTACCTTGATCCATAAAGAATCATGAGCTGAGCATGGTGGTATGGGACACCGTGGTCGAGCTGTCGGCCTATGCTGGGGCCACAAACCTCCCCGTAGTGAACAGTGAGCACCCTACTCTGAGCAGATTATGGTGGTATGGGACACTATATTCTTGTTGTCAGCCTACACTGATCAGGTGACAAGCCCTTTGTAGTGACCTTGAGTTTATCCTGACACCACATGGGGGCGACGAGTCCTGATGCAGTCTTAAGGATAATTAGGCCTGTATTGATAAGGTGATGGGGGAGAGGAGCAACGAGTGCAAGCAACAGCCCTTGTAGCGACCTACAAATATAACATCATATGAGATTACTAGGAGTGACGACCCTAGACAGGATCTGTGTTGGGATTGATATAAGCAAGGTACCCTAGTTTTCCAATCCTGCTGTATGAAAAAGACTAATAACAACCCGATAATCATTATCCATATCACATTGCATGTGCCTGGAAGATGTGGAGCACTGCGGGAAGAAAGCATGCCGTGGACGCAGATGGTGCCGCATGAGGGAGTATGTCGGTGATCATGTCATTTCATGCATGCATTAACAACTGTATCTAGGAATGTTTGATTGACTGCTCTACTATTATCGCGTGATTGATTTGATAATATGCTAATCTTTTCTCTATGATTCCACTGAGTTAATTACTTACTCCCACGTTACGGGATGGTGTTCCGGACACCACCAGACCCTTTTGTAATTGCAGATGATGGCGCGGCCTGCGAGGCGAAGCCGGACTTGATGATGATGAGGAGGATCCCTCCTTTATGCGTGTTCTGATCGACGGGATTACAGGGAGGTTGATTAAACACCATGACACTTGTCATTTTATATTTTTGGAGCACTCATTGTAACATCCCGAAAATCGGGGGGTCGAGCAAAAACCCAACTCCCGAGTTCCAAAATGTTATTTATGCAACATAGATATGTATGATTGAATGTTGTCTGTGATAATGTATTAAACATGAGTGAAATTAATCCAGAATAGTATATCATACTCCAGAGACAGTTAAATTAACCAGCAGAAGTCTGTAATAGTATGTATAACATATATAAACTGTTGTATGTCTCCAGAGTGTGAACATGTTACCAGGTTATATACATACATGTATACTCCAAAAGTAGACAAAACGAATATACATGAGTGCGCTAAAAATATAAAATGACAAGTGTCAAAGTATCTAATCAACCTCCCTGTAATCCCGTCAATCAGAACACGCATAAAGGAGGGATCCTCCTCATCATCATCAAGTCCAGCTCCGCCTCGCAGGCCGCGCCATCATCTGCAATCACAAAAGGTCTGGTGGGTGTCCAGGAACACCGTCCCGTAACGTGGGAGTGAGTAGCTAACTCAGTGGAATAATAGAGCAAGGATTAACATGTTCTCAAATCAATCACGCGATAATAGTAAAGCAATAAATCAAACAATCCTAATACTGTTGTTAATGCAATTATGACATGACGTGATGTATGCCCTCACCGACGATCACCCTCATGCGGCAACATCTTACGACCGCGGCATGCCACACTCCCTAGAGTGCTCCACATCTTCCAGGCACATGCAATGCTATGGTGATATGATTTTCAAGTTATTATTAGTCCATTCAAACAGCAGGATTGGAAAACTAAGGTACTTCCCTTATATCAATCCCAACACAGATCCTGTCTAGGGTCGTCACTCCTAGTAATCTCATACGATGTATATTTCGTGGGTCGCTGCAAGGGCTGCCAGGGCTGTTGCTCGCACTCGTTGCACCGCTCCCCCATCACCTTATCAATACAGGCCTACCGTACTCTACTGCAACGGAAGGGTCGTCGCCTCCCGTGGACTCAGAATACGCTCGCGGTCACTACAAAGGGCTCGTCGCCTGATCAGTGTAGGCCGACAGCTAGAATATAGTGTCTCATACCACCATAATCTGCTCACGAGTCTAGGTGCTCATTGGTCACTACGGGGAGGTTTGTGGCCCCAGCGTAGGCCGACAGCTCGACCACGGTGTCCCATACCACCATGCCCGGCTCATGAGTCTTTATGGATCAAGGTACCATGGTTAACAGGGTTTACAATGGTAAGTTCAGTACCCTAGGTTCAAGCAGTTATGACTCATGCAGGGTGAACATACAACGGCCAGTCGGGTTACTTGACGGGCTCGACTAGCGCGATCGCATCTCAAGTTGACGACATGAAGTGCGTAAAACACTTCGTGTGGCCTAACCACTGCCGCCAACTCCAGAACACGGCTCGCGTTCATCGACGCGTCGTTCGTGGCGAAGATAAACTAACCACGAATTCGCTCGGTTACCGACTGCCTGGACTAAGTATAGTCCCAAACAATCATGGAATCATGTCAGCATTCATGTAAGAGTAATGGAAATGAAATACAATCATGTGAGCATGTTAACACCTGTTATAACGTACAGCTTAAGTAAATCATCCTACACATGTCTTTCACACATATAATGAAATTATGCATATCGCCAAGATATAGGAAATCCTCTCCATTAGCCTATTAATTGAGAATTCAATCTCAACTAAACCATAATGAAATCATCAGTACATGTTATAGCATACCACTTAAGTGCAACATCCAACATATGCATTTGATACATATAATGAAATCGTACATACGGCTAACATGTAGGAAATCATTTACATCAGCATATTAATTGAGAAATCAATCTCAAATTAATTCATAACACCATTTAATTCAATACATACTAATACAAGCATTTATACAAACACTTACACTACACACTTGAGTCTACATATAGTATGTCGACCCGAAATGCGCATTTAGGCGAATCTCTTCGCCAAACTAATTATGCACGCATTCCTAACATTCTAATACGACAACAAACCATGTCAATCACGTCAGCAAAATATGAATGTAGACCGTACTTCCTACAAATGACTAAAATGCCCTAAATCTCATATTCTTCGTTAATTTACGAAACAGGAAACGGAGAGCATGTTGTACATGTCAAACGGCGATGCCGTCGAGAATCTACTATTAAACGACATTGAAAGCTTTGAAAACAGTCAATCAAAGCGTCTAATATCCGCACCTTGTCTCTTATGGATGTTGAAATTCGAACGGAGCGTATACGCTTCGTCTACAGCGATAAGTGAACCTGTTTTGCAAGATCTATCAACTAACATGCTTTGAAAGCAAGAAAACCTTAAATCAGCAACTTATTAGGGTGTTTCCTTACCTAAAAATGCGGAGGAATCGCCGGGAAAGTGCTTGGATCGCGTGGCTTAAACACGTGTAGCAGGTAGCACCAGCAGCAGGAAATTCTCTCCCACCTCTCTCACAATCTCTCACCTTTTCTCTCCCTCAATCTAAGGCTTTTCCCAAATTCGGATGGGAGAGATATGAGAGGGTTTCAACCCCTTTTATAAGCCCAAAAACGCCCAAAATAGGCTCAGGAACAAAGTTCACTTAGTGCCTATCCAATTTGGGGCTGTTTCGGTCCAAAACATGCTTTCTGGTGGTCCCCTGGTCGAATGCGATCGGACTTAAGCTCATGCGTACCAGATCTAGCGCGCATTAAGTTTTCAGTCTGGCAGGATTCACAGATCGCACGTGGCGGACCAGTTTCAGTTCAGCGGTCACCGCATGTAGATCAGGGCTGGAAGTCTCATAATAATAAATAGAAATTTTTCCTGATCCGAGGGTGTAATCTGGATGAATTCTGACGGTCAGAACGCCTAATACTGACGTGTCAAGTCGTATGCCAGATTTGAATTTGAAATTCCAATTCTGTCCCTATTCGCACTCTCTTCGGTCCGGGCTCAATGAAATAGTCTGTGATTATCGGTTTGACTTGATTTTCGAAATGATTGTCAAGTCCAGCTAGCGGTTCTAACGGTCTAAGATAAGAGGTATCGGACTTTCGACGTGCGGTCTAGATCCAATACAAAATTTCAAAGTGGTCCAGAGAACAAACCTGTTTAGAGTTTGATCCAAGGTTATAGAGTATTATGGAGTCATACGTTCTACTCGATTTGGGTCTTGTAGAACGTATTTAAAGTGATCAGGGACTATTTCACAGCTACTCCAGCGTTGCGCTAGCTAACTTATGCTTAGTTTCTAAAGGAATTAACCCTAAGTGATTTCTTTGGCTATGGAATTGGGTTCTAAGCGATTTTTTAGGTGTTTTAATTGACCCACTGTCTAAGGACGTCAAATCCCAGATTAGCCAAAATCCGGGGTGTTACAATCTACCCCCCTTAAAACACAATGTCGTCCCCGACATTGGCAAAGGGCAAGGAGTACTTTCACTAAGGAAGGTTCAAATCCTATTTAGTAACCTAATCGTATGTATATCCGAACTCAAAGGTTTCGATCTTGGGCCTGTGGGAAAGAGGCCAACCACTCTTCCGCTGCGCCACTCTGATCAAACGGTAGTGTTGACTAACCTAACTGGATTGGACTCAATACGTTCTACCCCCCTTAAAACTTAGTTTTACTTAAGGTTGAAGAATCTTAGCATCGATCCGTATATCAGAACGAGGCACAACTTAGGAGCTATCCTTGACCTAAGATGGAAACAACCTTTCTCTACATGGTTTTCCCTGCTAATGATGCGTTCTATGGCATTGGTATCTATGGTGATAGAGACGAGCCTAAGCTCTATAGTGGTTGAGTTCAGGGATAGATATGAGTTGGTGACAAGATGTCTAATTCTCTACTAGCTTTAAGTCCTCGCCATTTCCCAAGGACAATGTGATCCTGTTTGGTTATAGGTGGTTGGGTCATCTCAGAAGAAAGGTTGTGTAGTAGGTCTGAGCCGGATACATAGACTTTCTGTCTAGCTAGAACAGAAGATTTATTGTATCAATTCTTAATCCGAGTCGATGCCGATCTTCTGCTTGATCAGAACATTGGATTTATTGGTAACTACTAGGATTAAGAAGTCGATTCAAACCGCGAATACATCGCTTACATGTAGTTCCTTTATTCCGTATTCCCGAATGCAATAAGCCCTTGGGGAAGGCAATTCTAAGGGGCGTGCTAGTACATTCTAAGTTCAATCTGAGGGAGTTATAAATGTTCCCTGAGAGTGTATGGTTCCTTCCTATGGGAAACAACAGAAGTCTATAAGCCATAAAGGAATCTACCGAAGGAAGGGAGTCCCATTCCAACCAATTCTAACCTACTATCCCTTAGCATATATAGGCCTTACACTGCCTAAGACAACTAGTAGCCTAGTCTGTAACTCTGTAGCTATAATCCAAAGCCTAAGATTATACGGTAAATGGCTTTCTATTCCATTTCTACTACAGGGAATTCTTCTATTGCTTAGGGTCAAGATTCGTCTAACTGGAATTGGATTTCTTATGTCGTCAGATCCTTCAAATCTAGGAGTGCTAACACTAGATCCAAAAACGCCTAGGGCCTATGTAGCCGGTAACGCTTAGTTGTATTAAATGGAACCGCATTCCTAGTCCCATAGCGGGATCGGAAGTGGCATGCTTGGTTGGAGGGTGGGGTGGGATAAAAATCTAATTTGTAGGCTGAATCCCGGAAGTTATAATACTCCCAATCTAGGGACAATACCTCACAACAAAATGAATCGGCATGCACTTCATTCAACAAAATTCGGCTATGATAAGGCCAAACCACAACACAAACACAGTTTCTACCTGTAACTTCACTAAACCTAACAACAACAAAACACAGAAATCCTTAAAACAAAAATCAAACAATCTACAGGGCGAAGGCATAGATGCCTAACTCTACCAAAGGACTTTACCACAGTCCTGACTTACCTTCTTTATCCCTGTCGAGTCTAATACTGTCTGTTGCTCACTAGAGCTCTCTCAGCCATATATTTTCAGTATCCCTTAAGCAAAGAAAATGGAGAAATAGGATTGAGAGGGAGGATGGTGAAAAGAGAGAAAAAGGCTAAAACGGCTTAACAATAGCCATGAAAAATGGGGGAAATGCAAGGAAATGGCTAACCAAACTAGAAAAGGGAGATCTAGGCGTTGTAGAGGGATGCTTCAAGCTCCCCTAGGATGTATTTTCAGAAAGAAAAGAGAATGAAAAAGGGGAATGGAGCACCTCACGATTTCAGCTCGATTTGGGCGTTGTAAGAGCTCCAAACGATGAAACCTTCAAGAGGAAGGGCTGCAAAATTCTATGGGATGATGGAATGTGGTCTTTTTAGGCCAGGAATGGATTTGGGGGTGATTTAAAATCATGATTTTTGGAATAGGGCAGCAAAAATGAAAATGGAGCTTGAAATGGGGGCCGTTTGTGAAGGAAGTACATCTTTTAGGGGGTTTCAAGGTACGGACCGTATACTAGGGGGCTACCCTAGCCCCCAAACTCCTCCAGCCCAAAGTTCAAACCCATCTGCCAAGTTTGACCGGCGATGCATCGCCGAACCGGCGATGGCATCGCCGATGAAGTTGCAAACTGGCCATTGAGGACATATGGGATGGATTCCCCTTGCCCTAGGGATTCCAAAAAGGTATGGTGCACACTCTGGTTCATTGAAGATTGCCCTAGGGAGGCCAATACATTTTTAACATCCATTCGAGGCTTTTCGGGTCCAATATTCAATTCCGAATACAAAACCCTATCATGCAGCATATGATTTTGGGGTAGAAGGATCTATTACATCCATCTAGACCATTATTTGCTAAAGAAAGTGAATTTAGAATGGCCTTATGGCCATTTTTCATGAAATTTTACTATTCACTGTAAAATTTTGTGAAATTAAGATTTTATGTTATTTTCACATTAGGATTGATGCCTAACATAAAATGGATAATAAATAGTTGAAGATTAGGGTGGTGAGAGGAAGAATTTCGAAGATTTTCGGTAAAACGGGGTTTTTAAGCCCTGACGATTGAATACAGGGGTCGTGGTTGTCCCACGGCCCAAGGATTCACATTAATGGGTTTAGAATCATTCAAAGAATAACTCAACCACTTACCTACAACCTAGGAGCTATTCGGGTTGCTTTACACGACCCTAGGTGCGATACGGACTCGATCAGGCGATCGAAATGAATAGACTTCGTCTATTGGCGAATATGGGATCCTATGAGTGTTTCTAGACCCTTCTCGCACCCACCTCAGTCAAAGGAAGCGACAGCGCACGTCGCGTGACCATAACCCAGGCCCGGTTTAATCCAAATCATGCTCTGATACCATCTGTAACATCCCGAAAATCGGGGGGTCGAGCAAAAACCCAACTCCCGAGTTCCAAAATGTTATTTATGCAACATAGATATGTATGATTGAATGTTGTCTGTGATAATGTATTAAACATGAGTGAAATTAAGCCAGAAAAGTATATCATACTCCAGAGACAGTTAAATTAACCAGCAGAAGTCTGTAATAGTATGTATAACATATATAAACTGTTGTATGTCTCCAGAGTGTGAACATGTTACCAGGTTATATACATACATGTATACTCCAAAAGTAGACAAAACGAATATACATAAGTGCGCTAAAAATATAAAATGACAAGTGTCAAAGTATCTAATCAACCTCCCTGTAATCCCGTCAATCAGAACACGCATAAAGGAGGGATCCTCATCATCATCAAGTCCAGCTCCGCCTCGCAGGCCGCGCCATCATCTGCAATCACAAAAGGTCTGGTGGGTGTCCAGGAACACCGTCCCGTAACGTGGGAGTGAGTAGCTAACTCAGTGGAATAATAGAGCAAGGATTAACATGTTCTCAAATCAATCACGCGATAATAGTAAAGCAATAAATCAAACAATCCTAATACTGTTGTTAATGCAATTATGACATGACGTGATGTATGCCCTCACCGACGATCACCCTCATGCGGCAACATCTTACGACCGCGGCATGCCACACTCCCTAGAGTGCTCCACATCTTCCAGGCACATGCAATGCTATGGTGATATGATTTTCAAGTTATTATTAGTCCATTCAAACAGCAGGATTGGAAAACTAAGGTACTTCCCTTATATCAATCCCAACACAGATCCTGTCTAGGGTCGTCACTCCTAGTAATCTCATACGATGTATATTTCGTGGGTCGCTGCAAGGGCTGCCAGGGCTGTTGCTCGCACTCGTTGCACCGCTCCCCCATCACCTTATCAATACAGGCCTACCGTACTCTACTGCAACGGAAGGGTCGTCGCCTCCCGTGGACTCAGAATACGCTCGCGGTCACTACAAAGGGCTCGTCGCCTGATCAGTGTAGGCCGACAGCTAGAATATAGTGTCTCATACCACCATAATCTGCTCACGAGTCTAGGTGCTCATTGGTCACTACGGGGAGGTTTGTGGCCCCAGCGTAGGCCGACAGCTCGACCACGGTGTCCCATACCACCATGCCCGGCTCATGAGTCTTTATGGATCAAGGTACCATGGTTAACAGGGTTTACAATGGTAAGTTCAGTACCCTAGGTTCAAGCAGTTATGACTCATGCAGGGTGAACATACAACGGCCAGTCGGGTTACTTGACGGGCTCGACTAGCGCGATCGCATCTCAAGTTGACGACATGAAGTGCGTAAAACACTTCGTGTGGCCTAACCACTGCCGCCAACTCCAGAACACGGCTCGCGTTCATCGACGCGTCGTTCGTGGCGAAGATAAACTAACCACGAATTCGCTCGGTTACCGACTGCCTGGACTAAGTATAGTCCCAAACAATCATGGAATCATGTCAGCATTCATGTAAGAGTAATGGAAATGAAATACAATCATGTGAGCATGTTAACACCTGTTATAACGTACAGCTTAAGTAAATCATCCTACACATGTCTTTCACACATATAATGAAATTATGCATATCGCCAAGATATAGGAAATCCTCTCCATTAGCCTATTAATTGAGAATTCAATCTCAACTAAACCATAATGAAATCATCAGTACATGTTATAGCATACCACTTAAGTGCAACATCCAACATATGCATTTGATACATATAATGAAATCGTACATACGGCTAACATGTAGGAAATCATTTACATCAGCATATTAATTGAGAAATCAATCTCAAATTAATTCATAACACCATTTAATTCAATACATACTAATACAAGCATTTATACAAACACTTACACTACACACTTGAGTCTACATATAGTATGTCGACCCGAAATGCGCATTTAGGCGAATCTCTTCGCCAAACTAATTATGCACGCATTCCTAACATTCTAATACGACAACAAACCATGTCAATCACGTCAGCAAAATATGAATGTAGACCGTACTTCCTACAAATGACTAAAATGCCCTAAATCTCATATTCTTCGTTAATTTACGAAACAGGAAACGGAGAGCATGTTGTACATGTCAAACGGCGATGCCGTCGAGAATCTACTATTAAACGACATTGAAAGCTTTGAAAACAGTCAATCAAAGCGTCTAATATCCGCACCTTGTCTCTTATGGATGTTGAAATTCGAACGGAGCGTATACGCTTCGTCTACAGCGATAAGTGAACCTGTTTTGCAAGATCTATCAACTAACATGCTTTGAAAGCAAGAAAACCTTAAATCAGCAACTTATTAGGGTGTTTCCTTACCTAAAAACGCGGAGGAATCGCCGGGAAAGTGCTTGGATCGCGTGGCTTAAACACGTGTAGCAGGTAGCACCAGCAGCAGGAAATTCTCTCCCACCTCTCTCACAATCTCTCACCTTTTCTCTCCCTCAATCTAAGGCTTTTCCCAAATTCGGATGGGAGAGATATGAGAGGGTTTCAACCCCTTTTATAAGCCCAAAAACGCCCAAAATAGGCTCAGGAACAAAGTTCACTTAGTGCCTATCCAATTTGGGGCTGTTTCGGTCCAAAACATGCTTTCTGGTGGTCCCCTGGTCGAATGCGATCGGACTTAAGCTCATGCGTACCAGATCTAGCGCGCATTAAGTTTTCAGTCTGGCAGGATTCACAGATCGCACGTGGCGGACCAGTTTCAGTTCAGCGGTCACCGCATGTAGATCAGGGCTGGAAGTCTCATAATAATAAATAGAAATTTTTCCTGATCCGAGGGTGTAATCTGGATGAATTCTGACGGTCAGAACGCCTAATACTGACGTGTCAAGTCGTATGCCAGATTTGAATTTGAAATTCCAATTCTGTCCCTATTCGCACTCTCTTCGGTCCGGGCTCAATGAAATAGTCTGTGATTATCGGTTTGACTTGATTTTCGAAATGATTGTCAAGTCCAGCTAGGCGGTTCTAACGGTCTAAGATAAGAGGTATCGGACTTTCGACGCGCGGTCTAGATCCAATACAAAATTTCAAAGTGGTCCAGAGAACAAACCTGTTTAGAGTTTGATCCAAGGTTATAGAGTATTATGGAGTCATACGTTCTACTCGATTTGGGTCTTGTAGAACGTATTTAAAGTGATCAGGGACTATTTCCCAGTTACTCCAGCGTTGCGCTAGCTAACTTATGCTTAGTTTCTAAACGAATTAACCCTAAGTGATTTCTTTGGCTATGGAATTGGGTTCTAAGCGATTTTTCAGGTGTTTTAATTGACCCACTGTCTAAGGACGTCAAATCCCAGATTAGCCAAAATCTGGGGTGTTACACTCAAGTATATTCTTTTCTTTCCATTTTTTGGAGTATACATGTATTTAATTAACCTGGTAGCATGTTCACACTCTGGAGACTTAGAATCAATTATATATTTTATGTTTTTATCACAGTGTAACACCCTGAAAATCGGGGGTCGGGTATAAACTCAACTCCCGAGTTCCAGACCGTCACTTATGCAACAAAAATGGTTATGATTCAATGTTGTCTGATTTAAAGCATTCACATGAGTAAAAGTATACCAAAACTGCAATTCATACTTCAGATCCAGTGATAAAAGCAAGCGGAAGACTAAACAATGTATATATCACTGTATAAAAACAAAGTAATCTCATCTGTCTCCAAAGTATGACTACATCTCTGAGTCTCATGTACATATACATATCAAAAGAATAATGTTCAAAAAGAAAGTCCCACTGATGCCCCCTCGATCCAGGTCACCTACGGGAAGCCGTCGTGATACTGCATATACGAGAACTCATCCTGGTCCTCGTCAATCTCCGGCTCCACCTCCTGGATCTCGTCCTCACCTGCAGCTACAACAGGGTCTGGTGGGTGTTGCAAACACCATCCCGTAACGTGGGAATGAGTGATCAACTCAGTGGAATCATAGAGCAAAGATTAGCATGTTCACAATTCAATCACGCGATAATAGTAAAGCAGTAAATCAGACAAATCCTAATACTGTTGTTAATGCAAGATGATATGACGTGATGTATGCCCTCACCGACGATCACCCTCATGCGGCAACATCTTACGACCGCGGCATGCCACACTCCCTAGAGTGCTCCACATCTTCCAGGCACATGCAATGCTATGGTGATATGATTACCAAGTTGTTATTAGTCCATTCAAACAGCAGGATTGGGAAACTAAGGTACTTCCCTTGTATCAATCCCAACACGGATCCTGTCTAGGTC
This sequence comes from Magnolia kwangsiensis, assembly GCA_037074715.1. NCBI lineage: Eukaryota > Viridiplantae > Streptophyta > Magnoliopsida > Magnoliales > Magnoliaceae > Magnolia > Magnolia kwangsiensis. The sequence goes on along the minus strand of CM073586.1, from coordinate 45,149,250 downwards.
GTCACTCCTAGTAATCTCATACGATGTACATTTCATAGGTCACTGCAAGGGCTGCCAGGGCTGTTGCTCGCACTCGTTGCACCGCTCCCCCATCACCTTATGAATACAGGCCTACTGTACTCTACTGCACGGAAGGGTCGTTGCCTCCCGTGGACTCAGAATACGCTCGCGGACACTACAAAGGGCTCGTCGCCTGATCAGTGTAGGCCGACAGCTAGAATATAGTGTCCCATACCACCATAATATGCTCACGAGTCAAGGTGCTCACTGGTCACTACGGGGAGGTTTGTGGCCCCAGCGTAGGCCGACAGCTCGACCACGGTGTCCCATACCACCATGCCCGGCTCATGAGTCTTCGTGGATCAAGGTACCACGGTTAATAGGGTTTACAATGGTAAGTTCAGTACCCTAGGTTCAAGCAGTTATGATACATACAAGGTGAACAAACATCGGCCAGTCGGGTTACTTGACGGGCCCGACTAGCGCGATCACATCTCGAATTGAACGACATGAAGTGCGTAAAACACTTCGCGTGGCCTAACCACTGCCGCCAACTCTCAACACGAATCACATTCATCGACGCGTCGTTCGTGGCTATGACCAGTCAGCCACGAATTCGCTCGGTTACCGACTGCCTGGACTAAGTCAAGTCCCACACATCTATTGAATTACATTAACACTATATACCAGGGTATTGGAATTGAAACACATCATGTGAGCATGTTAGCACATGTTATAACATTCAACTTAGGCAAATCTTCAAGGCATACTTTCCATGCATATTCAACTTAAGCAAATCTTCAAGGCATAATTTCTATGCATGTGATGCAATCATGCATAAGGTCAACATATAGGAAATCATTTAGGTCAGCGTATTAATCATGAAATCAATCTCAAACTACTACATAACATCATTCAATTCAATACATACTAATACAAGCATTTATACAAACACATACACTACACACTTAAGTCCACATATAGTATGTCGACCCAAAGTGCGCAACTTGGCGAATCTCTTCGCCAAACTGATTATGCAAGCATTCCTAACTCTCTAATGCGGCGACAAACCATGTCAATCACGTCAGCAAAATATGCACGTAGACCGTACTTCCTACAAATGACTAAAATGCCCTAAATTCCATATTCTTCGTTAATTTACGAAACAGGAAACGGAGAGCATGTTGTACATGTCAAACGGCGATGCCGTCAATAATATACTATTAAACGACATTGAAAGCGTTGTAAACCGTCAATCAAAGCGTCTAAAATCCTCACCTAGTCTCTTACGGTCGCGGGATTTTGAACGGAGCGTGTACGCTTCGTCTACGGCTGTAAGAGAACCTGATTTATGAATTACGTTAGCTAACATGTTGTGCATCTAAGCAAACCCTAAATCAGCAAGTTTTTGGGATTATTTCATACCCGAAAAATTGTAGAAATCACCAGCCAGGTGATTGGAAGGAAGTGCTGATGCAGCAACCGTTGATGGCTCGGAAGCGGGAAAAATCTCCTCTTCCCTTTCTCTCAAACTCTCTCTCTTTTCTAGGGTTTAGTGAAATTCGGATGTGAAGGAGAAATGAGGGTTTCAACCCCTTTTATAAGCTTGGAAACGCCGAAAATAGGCTCCGGGACGAAGTTTACTTAATGTCTATCCATTTCGGGGCTGTTTCGGTCCAAAAACTGTTTTCTGGTGGTCCCCTGGTCGATTGCGATCAGACTTAAGCTCATGGGTACCAGATGTACCTCGTATTAAGTTTTCAGTCTGGCAGGGTTCGCAGATCGCACGTAGCGGACCAGTTTCAGTTCAACGGTCACCGCACATAGATCAGGGCTGAAAGTCTCATGATAATAAATAGAAATTTTTCCTGATCCGAGGGTGTAATCTGGATGAATTCTGACGGTCAGAACGCTTAATACTGACGCGTCAAGTCATGTGTCAGATTTGGATTTGAAATTCCAAATTCGTCCCTATTCGCGGTTGCTTCGGTCCGGGTTCAACGAAATACTCTGTGATTATCGATTTGACTTGATTTTCGAGATGATTGTCAAGTCCAGCGGGGCGGTTCTAACGGTCTAAGATAGGAGGTATCGGACCTTCGACGCGCGGTCTAAATCCAATACAAAAGTTCAATATGGTCCAGAGGATAAACCTGCTTAGAGTTTGATCCAAGGTTATAGAGTATTGTAGAGTTGTCTGTTCTACTCGATTTGGGTCTTGTAGAACGTATTTAAAGTGATCAGGGACTATTTCCCAGCTACTCTAGCGTTGCGCTAGCTAACTTACGTTTAATTTCCATGGAAAATATTCCTACGCGATTTCGGGTCAAATCGGTACTCGAACCCAAGTACGGATTTTTCACGGGCGTTACAATCTATCCCCCTTAACAAATAATTTCGTCCTCGAAATTTGTACCTGTTCGTACTCCTCGAGAAGCGGTGGGTAGTTCTTTATGATCTCGGCTTCTGTCTCCCAAGTAGCCTCCTCCTCAGAGTGATGCGTCCATAGTACCTTCACAAGGGGAATCACCTTGCTACGCAGTACCTGCTCCTTCCGGTCTAAGATGCGTGTCGGTCGCAGGATATAAGTAACATCCTCTCCTAACTGCACCTGCTCCCATTTGATGATATGAGAAGGATCAGCAACGTACTTCTTCAGCATAGAAACATGAAATACGTTGTGGACGCTCGCGAGGGGCGTGGGTAAAGCCAATCGGTAAGCCACCGCTCCCACACGATCGAGGATCTGGAATGGACCAATGAATCGCGGTGCCAGGTTCCCCTTCTTCCCGAACCGAAGGACTCCCTTCATAGGGGAAACTCGCAAAAATACATGATCCCCGACTGTGAACTCTAGTGGTCTCCGTCTCGTATCGGCGTAGCTCTTCTGTCTGCTCTGCGCTGTAAGAAGCCGACGTCGAATAATATCAATCTTCTCTGACGTCGCCTGCACCAACTCTGGGCCAATCAAGCTGCGCTCACCGACCTCTAACCAGCAATGCGGTGCGCGACAAGGTCGCCCATACAGCGCCTCATAAGGTGTCATGCCGATACTCGTCTGGAAGCTATTATTGTACGCAAACTCCGCATATGCAAGACAGTCATCCCAACTGTCCTTGAAGTCCAATGCGCAAGCCCGCAACATGTCCTCCAGGATCTGGTTCACTCGCTCCGTCTGTCCGTCCGTCTGTGGGTGGAAGGCAGTACTGAACTTCAACTTCACACCCATAGCCTCCTGAATGCGAGTCCAGAAAATAGAAGTGAACCGCGTGTCTCTGTCCGACACGATCTCCAACGGAACTCCATGCAGACGCACAATCTCTCGGATGTACAATCTCGCCAGCTCGTCTGCAGAGTTCGTAACTCTGATCGGTAGGAAGTGTGCCGACTTCGTCAATCGGTCGACGATCACCCAAATGGAATCATGCCCCTTCCTCGTCTTCGGCAACCCAGAAATGAAGTCCATGGAAATGAAATCCCACTTCCACTCTGCAATCGGCATAGGCTGCAAAAGTCCAGGTGGTCGGCGATGCTCTGCCTTCACCTGCTGACAAGTGAGACAACGGGACACGAACTCAGCTATGTGGGTCTTCATACCTTCCCACCAATATGTCCTCTTCATGTCACGATACATCTTCATACTGCCTGGATGCATCACGAGTCTAGTAGAATGCGCAGCCTCGAGAATCTCTCGTCTCAAGTCAGGGACATCTGGGACGCATAGGCGGCCACGGTAACGTAAGCCCCCATCCATACCAACTCGCCAGTCGGCGTCAGCATCATCACTGGCCTGCTCTCGAAGCTCAGTAAGATGCGCGTCGTCCCTCTGCGCCTCGATGACTCGGTCATCGATCTGAGATCGCACCTGTACATGTGCGATGAACTCAAACGGCTCCTCTACGGTGAGTTTCTGCTCAAAGTCTCGCAAAAACTCCACCATATCCCACTCGGCAACCATCAGCGGAGCCACAAACTCTATCGCCTTCTTGTGGCTCAATGCATCAGCCACAAGGTTCGCCTTCCCAGGATGGTAAGAGACTTCAAACTTGAAGTCCTTCAGCGTCTCCATCCATCGCCGCTGCCTCATATTCAAGTCTCGCTGGGTGAATATGTACTTGAGGCTCTTGTGGTCGCAAAAGAGCTCGAACTCCTCTCCGTAGAGGTAATGTCTCCAGAGTCTCAGTGCGAATATAACGGCTGCCAACTCCAGGTCGTGTGTAGGGTAATTCTCCTCGTGCTTCCTTAATTGTCTCGAGGCATACGAAATTACCCTGTCCCTCTGCATAAGGACACAACCCAAACCAACGCTAGACGCGTCAGTGTATATAGTGTATCTAACCCCTTGCTCTGGCAATACTAGCACAGGGGCGGACGTAAGTCTGTCCTTCAGCTCCTGAAAAGCTGACTCCGCCTTATCATTCCAGGCGAACTTCACGTCCTTCCGTGTCAACTGAGATAAGGGTCTCACGATCTTCGAGAAGTCCTGAATGAAGCGCCGATAGTAACCAGCGAGACCCAAGAAACTCCTCACCTCAGTGACAGAACCAGGCTGCTCCCAGTCCTGCACCACAGCTACCTTAGACAGGTCAACTGCCATGCCATCCTTGGACACCACGTGTCCTAGAAACTTCACCTCCTGCTTCCAGAAGTCGCACTTCTTATACTGTGCGAACAACTGATGCTGTCTGAGCGTATCAAGGACCAAACGCAAGTGCTCCTCATGCTCCTCTCGACTCCTAGAGTAGACCAAAATGTCGTCGATGAAGACAACGACGAATCGATAGAGGAAAGGCCGAAAAACCCGGTTCATCAGATCCATGAACACGGCCGGTGCGTTCGTGAGACCGAACGACATCACGAGGAACTCGTAGTGACGAAAACTGGTCCTGAATGCTGTCTTCTGCACGTCCTCATCTCTGACTCGCAGCTGATGATATCCTGACTGAAGATCAATCTTCGAGAAGTACTGCGCTCCTCTCAACTGATCAAACAAGTCATCGATCCTGAGCAAAGGGTACTTGTTCTTCACTGTGAGCTGGTTCAGCCTGCGATAATCAATACACAATCGCAGCGAACCATCCTTCTTCACGAACAAGACCGGTGCTCCCCAAGGAGACACGCTAGGCCATATAAAGCCAAGCTCTAGCAGGCCATCAATCTGCGTCCTCAACTCCTCCATCTCACATGGTGCCATGCGATACGTCGGCAGTGAGACGGGTGTAGAACTAGGAATCAAATCGATAGTGAAATCGATCTCACGTCGGGGCGGCAAACCAGGGATCTTCCTGAACAGATCCCCGAACTCAGAAACAACTGGCGTCTGCTCAAGTACCTGGGCACCAGCGTCGCGCAATAGAGTGGCGTAGCTAAGAATGCGGAAAGGAAGATTTACCCGCACTGGAAATGTGAAGGATGCGCCCTCAGGCTCATACGCTGTGACTATACGAGTCTCGCAGTCAATCTCGGCTCTCGCTGCAGTCAACCAATCCATGCCAAGAATGACGTCGAGATAAACGAGCGAGGGATCGACGACCAGATCAAGAGTCATCGTCCTGCCTCCCAGATCAACCAAACAACCCTCACACATCTGGGTGACATCCGAAAAATCTCCATGAGCTGCAAAGACTCGCACGCTATCCATAGTGATAGTCTGCAACCCAAGATGTCTGACTACGGCACGCGATATCATAGAAAGCGTGGAACTAGTGTCCACCATGACAAGAACGGGAGTACCTCCGATATGGCCCGTGACCTCGAAGGCTGAATGCTGGAAAGTCGGCGTCGTAGCTGCCTCAGCGGTCAGTGCATGAACTTGAGCCTGCTGTGGCCGGTTCGGCCGCTGTGTCAAGGGCCGTGGAGGCTGTCGAACCTGCGATACCGTAGGTCGGAAAGAAGGATGCGCAGGAGCTGACCGTATAGGCGGTGCTGATATCGCCTGCGGACGTACACGATCAATCTTCTGCGGCGGCGAGAACCCACTGTCCCGCATCCTGGAAAAGCAACTCTGCGCTAAATGGCCCGTCCTCCCACTGTATGTGCATGATAAATCAGGGCGTCGAAACGGTCGTACAGGCGCCGTGGTCCTGGTAGGAGGATCAATGCGAGGCCTCTTGCCCGCGAAGGGCCTGTCTGGCAAATCCGGTCACGGCCTAGAAGTAGTCGGGCCTCGAGATCGTGCAAGTCGATCCACGTCCTACTCTGCCCGCATGGACATGTGAACCAACTCCGCATAGGAGGGGAAACTGACACAGCACATCTTCGACCGAATATCCGGTCGCAAGCCCTCCAAAAAGTGCCGTATGCGCATCTGCTCATCAGCTAAAATCGTCGGGACGTACCTGCCCAACTCTGTGAACCGATGCTCATACTCGGTAACCGTCATCGCTGCCTGCCTGAGACGAAGAAACTCATTCTCCCTCTCGTGCCTGTAGGTCTGGGGATAATACTTCTCATGGAAGCGGAACTCGAATGCTGCCCACGTCCATACAAAATCTGCGGCAACAGTCTGCAATATACTATCCCACCACATACTGGCCTCTCTCTCAAATAAGAAGGTAGCCAGCTCTACCTGCTCAGCCTCGGTACAGTGTAACATGCGTAGAATCTTCGACACTCGGTCGAGCCAGAACTCAGCCTCCTCGGGTCTGTGAGAACCTGTGAAAGTAGGAGGCCGCAAGCGCTGAAATCGCTCCAGAAGGCCCCGTGTGTCGGCAGGATTTCCCGCAGGGAAAGCAGGCTGCGCAGGGTGTGCTATGCCCTCATCCTGGGCGTAAGTATAGGCATCCTCAGCTGGATGCGCAGGTGGTGCAGGTGGAGTAGATGTAGTCGCACCCCCACCCTGGGCTAAAGTCCCAACTATGGTGGTCAGAAGCTGCTGCTGCTGTAGCATCATAGCCATCATCTGCTCGAATCTATCAGGGGGTGGAGCAGGCTGTGGCGGATGAGGTGCGGAAGTAGATGCGTTGTGGCTCTCTAACAGATGGTGTAAATGGCGGTGGTCCACCTGTAGGACCAACAGCAGGCTGAGACGACCGAACCGTCTCAGGAATCGGGCCCACAGTAGGGTCCGGACGAGTGCCAGACTGAGAGGGAGTCTGATCCATCTGCTCTGACAATGAAAGCCGAACCGCGCTCCTCGTAGTCTTAGGTGGCATTCCCTATATTCAAAATAGGGCGCAACCTTGTCAGTCTCAATTGCACAAATACACCACAATCATTCACTAAAGAGTCAAAGGCATTCCATGCATTTCAACTAATCAAAATTGTCACAATACAAGGGATATATCCTTACAAGCATCATGACTAGAATGACATGGAAATTAAGACAGTTAAGCAACAGCAACATAAGCAAAGCACTAGCCCTAATAGGCTTTACACACATAAAACAGGAAATGGCTAACTACTAATAACAACATCAAAGATCGCATCGCTAGTCGGAATCTGGTGACGGAGGAGGAGCACCCTTATCCTGTAAGCAACACAGGATTGCCTTCAAGGTGCGAGTCACCTTGCCAAACTTCTTCTTTGTAACGGCCTTGGCATCAGCGACCTCTGCTCGAAGTTCTTGGACTTCCCTTCGCAAAGCGGTCTGACTCTCCTCCATCCGAGCAATGCGGTCGTCGATAGAAGTCTGCGCAGAAGGAGGAGGGCTCTCATCAGTATCCTGAGCCTCCTCTTCTGCTTCTTCCTGAGCTTCTTCCTGAACCTCTGCTCTAGGTTCTTCTTCGCTTTGATCTTCCTCTTCATCAAAGTCATCCCCATTATCCCTTTCAAGTTGATTTTCACGATATTGCGACCCAATCTTCATCTTAACCATTGTCGACTCATCGATGGTGTGAATCGATACCGGCAATTCGGGTCCAAGTCTATAGGCAAACTCAAGCGCAATCTTGCAAATGAGTCAGCCAAAGGGAAGCGATTCGGATGTTCTCCTCGACCTGGCTATGAGAACTATCTGCCGTAAGATGAAAGTGGCCATACATACGTTCTCTCCCTGGGCCACCAGAAATAAGAAATCGACCATAAGACGTGTACATTCAATGCGGTTCGTCGACCTGGGATAGACATTGAACGTGCAGATATGGTGCAGCAGGCGTAAATCCTCAGACATGTACGTCGCCTTGAGGCTATTATTGGGCTGCCATGGAACCAACTTACCGCACAGAAACCTGGTGCGGCGATCTCGTTCACGTCTAGTCCTCAAATTCTTCTCACTTGGATGCACATCACCTAGAGGCACGTTGAGAAGTCGCGCAATCAATCGGACGTCGATCGTAGCCATCCGATCTCTACCAAAAGGGATTTTGAACTGCAAGGGCTCCAAGGTAGGACTCTGGATGCTAGCATAGAAGGCACGAACAGTGCTCACGTTAGCACGAGCGCGAGCTTCAAAGATCGGTCCCTAGTGCGCAGCTTCAATGCGTTCGAACAACAGATATTCGCCGAACAATCGCCCATCTACGTCCGCCTCAAATAACACTCTACGATCAGTGTATTCACCATGAGGCATCTCTGATAAAATGGTTCGTCCAAGGTGTGCATGGGGATCCAAATCCCGCTTTGTACGGCACTCCAGGACTGCAGCTGGACCTGCGGCGGCGCTCGAACTTGCGGCACCACCCCGCGGTCTTCTTGATCGAGCAGGGCGGCTCGGCCCAGCCTCGTCTGTCACAGTTTTTCTCTTACCCATCAAAGATATGATGGATGAGAGTGACAAAAGGCCCAAAATGGCTTCCACGAAAGCCATGGAAAATGCCGAAAATGCGGAGAAATGGCTGCCCAATCTGACAAAAGAAAATCTAGGCGTCGTAGAGGGATGCTTCAAGCTTCCCAAGGCTGTACTTTCAGGAAAAAATACAAACAAAAAGATGGGATGGAGCACCTCACGATTTCAGCTATATTTGGGGGATTTTGGAGCTCCAAATGGTGATATCTTCAAGGAAAGAGGCTGCCAACACCCAATAAATGATGGGTGGTGGTCGGTTTTGGCCAAGGAAGGTTTTAGAGGTGGTTTGGGACGCCGGGGTTTGGAATGGGTTGCTGAAAATCAAATCTAGGGCTATGTAGGGGGCTGTTTGTGAAGGAGAGGTGGGATTTGGGGGTTTTCGTGAGGTGGGAGGTACCTAGGGATGATTTGGAGCCTATTTAAGGGGGTGCGCCCGAAGGACGGCCCCATCGGAGATCGCCGACCGGCGATGCATCGCCCGGCCGGCGATGGCATCGCCGGCCAACTCTCAAGTTGGCTGGTGGGACCCCATGGGTCTGGTCCCCCATGGTCCCAGGGTCCCAAAAAGTTAGGTCCCACCCCTTGGTTCACAATAATTTGGTCTGTATGAGCCCAAACATGTGTTCGGAGTTTTCCGGGTCCACTTACAATCCAGAATACCAAACCATATGATGCAGCATATGAATTTGGGGTAGAAGGAGCCAGTACACCTATCTAGCTCCTTAGTTGCTAAAGAAAGTGAAGTTAGAATGGCCTTATAGCCATTTTTTATAAAATTTTACTATTCACTGTAAAATGTGGTGAATGTACTGATTTGTGTTATTTTCACATTAGGTTTGATGCCTAACATGAAATGGATAAGAAAAAACTGAAGGTTGAAGTGTTTAGAGGAGGAATTTTGAGAATTTTTGGCAAAACGGGGTTTTTAAGCCCTGGCGATTGATTACTGGAGTCGTGGTCATTCCACGGCCCAAGGATTCACTTTTGTGGTTTAAAACCGCTCATAGGACGTCTCAACCCGACTTCCTACAGCTTAGAAGTGATTCGGGTTGCATTACGTGACCCGAGATACGTTACAGATTCGATCTTGCGATCGATCTTAGTAGACTTCGCCTATCGGCGAATCTGTGATCCTAGAAGTGTTTCTAGACCCTTCTCGCACCCACCTAAGTCAAAGGAAGCGACAGCGTACGTCGCAAGACCATAACCCAGGCCCAGTATACTCTCATTCATGCTCTGATACCAACTTGTAACACCCTGAAAATCGGGGGTCGGGTATAAACTCAACTCCCGAGTTCCAGACCGTCACTTATGCAACAAAAATGGTTATGATTCAATGTTGTCTGATTTAAAGCATTCACATGAGTAAAAGTATACCAAAACTACAATTCATACTTCAGATCCAGTGATAAAAGCAAGCGGAAGACTAAACAATGTATATATCACTGTATAAAAATAATCTCATCTGTCTCCAAAGTATGACTACATCTCTGAGTCTCATGTACATATACATATCAAAAGAATAATGTTCAAAAAGAAAGTCCCACTGATGCCCCCTCGATCCAGGTCACCTACGGGAAGCCGTCGTGATACTGCATATACGAGAACTCATCCTGGTCCTAGTCAATCTCCGGCTCCACCTCCTAGATCTCGTCCTCACCTGCAGCTACAACAGGGTCTGGTGGGTGTTGCAAACACCATCCCGTAACGTGGGAATGAGTGATCAACTCAGTGGAATCATAGAGCAAAGATTAGCATGTTCACAATTCAATCACGCGATAATAGTAAAGCAGTAAATCAGACAAATCCTAATACTGTTGTTAATGCAAGATGATATGACGTGATGTATGCCCTCACCGACGATCACCCTCATGCGGCAACATCTTACGACCGCGGCATGCCACACTCCCTAGAGTGCTCCACATCTTCCAGGCACATGCAATGCTATGGTGATATGATTACCAAGTTGTTATTAGTCCATTCAAACAGCAGGATTGGGAAACTAAGGTACTTCCCTTGTATCAATCCCAACACGGATCCTGTCTAGGGTCGTCACTCCTAGTAATCTCATACGATGTACATTTCGTAGGTCACTGCAAGGGCTGCCAGGGCTGTTGCTCGCACTCGTTGCACTGCTCCCCCATCACCTTATCAATACAGGCCTACTGTACTCTACTGCATGGAAGGGTCGTCGCCTCCCGTGGACTCAGAATACGCTCGCGGTCACTACAAAGGGCTCGTCGCCTGATCAGTATAGGCCGACAGCTAGAATATAGTGTCCTATACCACCATAATCTGCTCACGAGTCAAGGTGCTCACTGGTCACTACGGGGAGGTTTGTGGCCCCAGCGTAGGCCGACAGCTCGACCACGGTGTCCCATACCACCATGCCCGGCTCATGAGTCTTCGTGGATCAAGGTACCACGGTTAATAGGGTTTACAATGGTAAGTTCAGTACCCTAGGTTCAAGCAGTTATGATACATACAAGGTGAACAAACATCGGCCAGTCGGGTTACTTGACGGGCCCGACTAGCGCGATCACATCTCGAATTGAACGACATGAAGTGCGTAAAACACTTCGCGTGGCCTAACCACTGCCGCCAACTCTCAACACGAATCACATTCATCGACGCGTCGTTCGTGGCTATGACCAGTCAGCCACGAATTCGCTCGGTTACCGACTGCCTGGACTAAGTCAAGTCCCACACATCTATTGAATTACATTAACACTATATACCAGGGTATTGGAATTGAAACACATCATGTGAGCATGTTAGCACATGTTATAACATTCAACTTAGGCAAATCTTCAAGGCATACTTTCCATGCATATTCAACTTAAGCAAATCTTCAAGGCATAATTTCTATGCATGTGATGCAATCATGCATAAGGTCAACATATAGGAAATCATTTAGGTCAGCGTATTAATCATGAAATCAATCTCAAACTACTACATAACATCATTCAATTCAATACATACTAATACAAGCATTTATACAAACACATACACTACACACTTAAGTCCACATATAGTATGTCGACCCAAAGTGCGCAACTTGGCGAATCTCTTCGCCAAACTGATTATGCAAGCATTCCTAACTCTCTAATGCGGCGACAAACCATTGCAATCACGTCAGCAAAATATGCACGTAGACCGTACTTCCTACAAATGACTAAAATGCCCTAAATTCCATATTCTTCGTTAATTTACGAAACAGGAAACGGAGAGCATGTTGTACATGTCAAACGGCGATGCCGTCAATAATATACTATTAAACGACATTGAAAGCATTGTAAACCGTCAATCAAAGCGTCTAAAATCCTCACCTAGTCTCTTACGGTCGCGGGATTTTGAACGGAGCGTGTACGCTTCGTCTACGGCTGTAAGAGAACCTGATTTATGAATTACGTTAGCTAACATGTTGTGCATCTAAGAAAACCCTAAATCAACAAGTTTTTGGGATTATTTCATACCTGAAAAAGTGTAGAAATCACCAGCCAGGTGATTGGAAGGAAGTGCTGATGCAGCAACCGTTGATGGCTCGGAAGCGGAAAAAATCTCCTCTTCCCTTTCTCTCAAACTCTCTCTCTCTTTTCTAGGGTTTAGTGAAATTCGGATGTGAAGGAGAAATGAGGGTTTCAACCCCTTTTATAAGCTTGGAAACGCCGAAAATAGGCTCCGGGACGAAGTTTACTTAATGTCTATCCATTTCGGGGCTGTTTCGGTCCAAAAACTGTTTTCTGGTGGTCCCCTGGTCGATTGCGATCAGACTTAAGCTCATGGGTACCAGATGTACCTCGTATTAAGTTTTCAGTCTGACAGGGTTCGTAGATCGCACGTAGCGGACCAGTTTCAGTTCAGCGGTCACCGCACATAGATCAGGGCTGAAAGTCTCATGATAATAAATAGAAATTTTTCCTGATCCGAGGGTGTAATCTGGATGAATTCTGACGGTCAGAACGCTTAATACTGACGCGTCAAGTCATGTGCCAGATTTGGATTTGAAATTCCAAATTCGTCCCTATTCGCGGTCGCTTCGGTCCGGGTTCAACGAAATACTCTGTGATTATCGGTTTGACTTGATTTTCGAGATGATTGTCAAGTCCAGCGGGGCGGTTCTAACGGTCTAAGATAGGAGGTATCGGACCTTCGACGCGCGGTCTAAATCCAATACAAAAGTTCAATATGGTCCAGAGGACAAACCTGCTTAGAGTTTGATCCAAGGTTATAGAGTATTGTAGAGTTGTCTGTTCTACTCGATTTGGGTCTTGTAGAACGTATTTAAAGTGATCAGGGACTATTTCCCAGCTATTTTAGCGTTGTGCTAGCTAACTTACGTTTAATTTCCATGGAAAATATTCCTACGCGATTTCGGGTCAAATCGGTACTCGAACCCAAGTACGGATTTTTCATGGGCGTTACACACAGTCTTCCGCTTGCTAATTTAACTCTCTGAAGTATGATATGCTGTTTTGGCTTAGTTTTAATCTTTTTTAATGCCATTCTACAGACAACATGCATTTATCATTATCTATGTTGCATAAGTGACGTTCTGGAACTCGGGAGTTGGGTTTCTACCCGACCCCCGATTTTCAGAGTGTTACAGTTGGTATCAGAGCATGATTGAGATTAAACTGGACTTGGGTTTTGGACATGCGACGTATGCTGTCGATCCTTCGACTTATGTGGGTGCGAAAGGAGCCTAGAAACACTTATAGGATCGCAGTTTCTCCAATAGGCGAAGTTTACTCAAATCGATCGTTCGATCGAGTCCGTAACGCATCTATAGTCTCGTGAAGCGACCTAAGTTGCCCCTAGGTCATTAGCAGGCGGGTTTGTGATGATCCTAGGAGAATTCCAAACCTAAAAATGCAAGTCCTTGGGTTGTGGGGAAACCACGACCCTTATACTCAATCTCAGGGCTTAAAAACCCCGTTTCATCCAAATCCTTCAGAATCCCTCCTCCCACCAGCCCATTCTTTAACTTTTTCTAAGTCTTTTCACACTAGCCATATATCCTAATGTGTAAAAGATAGAAAATCATACTTAGACAAAAATTTACTATAAATGTAAATATAGGTAAGAATTGGACTTTTGGCCATTTCAGTCATAGAATATCCTGTAATAAATGGGTTAATTGGATGGATTAGATTCTCCTACCCCAAAATCATATGCTACATGATGCCTAAATTCATTCTGGTTCACAGACTGGCCCCGGAACACCTTAAATAGAGTTTTGGGCATATCTAGGCCAAATTACAATGAACCAAGGTGGGGCCCATGCATATTTGAGGTCCCTAGGGTAGGGGGGACCCAACCCATGTGGCCTGACCGACCGGACTGATGGTCGGCCTACGATGGCATCGCCGGTTTGGCAATGCATCGCCGACCGGTGGGCCCCATTTGATCTGAAATCCGGGCGCACGCCCTAAATAGGGTAGTGCACCCCTCTCATGTACGGTTCGTCCCTTAAAACTCCCCCAAAACTCTATCCCCTTCACAACAGCCCCTCCCAAGCCTCCATTTTCATTTTTCTTACTGCCACCATTTCAAAACTTAGTGCCTAACCACTTCCAATCCTTTTTTCTGCCAAAATCGACGCCTACCCACCCATTGGTGGCTGTTAATAGCTCTCTCTCTCTCTCTTCGATTTCATTGTTTGAAGCTCCCATAACCTCCATTTGTGGCTGAAAGTCGGGTGAGCTCCATTCCCCTTTATAATTCTCTTTTCCCTGTGGAAATTCAGCCTTTGGGAGCCTGATCTACCCCTCTACAGGGCCTAGATTTGTTTCAATCCATTAGGGCAGTCATTTCTTCCCATTTTCATCATTTTTCCAATGGTTTTTTTTTGAGGTTATTTTAGCCTTTTTCTCCCTTTCCACCGTCCTCTCTCTCATATCCCTTTTATTTGATTCTCAGACTCGTGGAAACCTGATTACCCATCCCATTTCTCCACATTCTTCGCTTGTTTGATTACCGTTTTAAGGATTTCTGCGTTTTGTTGTTGTTGAGTCTAGTGAAGTCATTGGTAGAAAGTGTGTTTGTGTTTAGTGGTTTGGGCTTAATATAGCCGAATACGTTCTTGTCATAATTCATGTGGAACTTTATTGCATATATTGTGACATATGTTGTTGAATAGAGTGAATGCCGTTTCGTCCGCTGTTAGGTAATGTCCCTAGATTGGGTGTATCCTATGGTTTCCACTACCATGTTGTAAATCCCGGGATTAAGCCTACAAAATTAGTTTTTATCCCACCCCACCCTCCTACCAAGCATGCCACTCCCAATCCTGACGTAGGATTAGGAATGTAGTTTCATTTCATACAACTTAATGCTACTGGCCATATAGGCCCTTAGAGTTTTGGACTTAGAGTTAGTGCTCCTAGATTTGAAGGATCTGACGATATAGGAAATCCAATTCCATTTAGAAAATCGTGACCCTAAGCGATAGAACAATTCCCTATATTTGTAATGGTATGAAACCATTTAGCGTATAAGCTTAGGCTGTAGATTACAGACTAGTCTACTAGTTACCTTAAGTAGTCTAAAGCTTGTATATGCTAAGGAATAGTAGGTTAGATTTGGTTGGAATGGGACTCCCTTCCTTGGGTAGATCCTCATAACATTCATAGGTGCCTTTAGTAACTCTCAGGAGGCTCATTTACCTTAGAACCATTCACTCATAGGGAAACTTGTAAATCTCTCAGATTGAACTTATAATAAACCAGCACGCCCCTTAGAATTCCTCTTAGAATTGCCTTTCCAAGGGCTTCTTGCATTCGGGATCGCGGAGTAAAGGAACGGTATACGTAAGCGATGTATTCGCGGTTTGGATCGACTTCTTAATCCTAGTAGTTACCAATGAATCCAATGCTCTGATCAAGAAGATCGACATCGACTTGGATTAAGAACAGATACAATAAATTTTCTATCCTAGCTAGACAGAAAATCTATGTATCCGGCTCAGACCTACTACACAACTTTTCTTCCGTGTTGGCCCGACCACCTACAACCAAAAGTTATTGCTTTACCTTTGGGAAATGTTGAGGACATCTAGCCAATAAAGAGTAGGCTTATTTCTACAACCATAGGTACCAATGCCATAGAACGCATTATTAGCAAAGGAAGACCAATGTAGTGAGAAGTGGTTTCCTATTTTATGTCAAGCACAGGTCCTAAGTTGCACCTCGTTCCGATATACGGATCGATACATAGATTCTTGAACCTTAAGCAGAATAAGTTTTAAGGGGGGTAGAACATTTTGAGTCCAATCTATTTAGGTCAGCCAATGCAACCGTTAGATCAGAGTGGCGCAGCGAAAGCATGGTTAGCCTCTTCTCCACTGGCCCAGGATCGAAACAGTTGGTTTATATTATACGTAAGGTTAGGTCATTAAATAAGATTTGAACCTTCCTTAGACCGTCAATACAAAAGTCTCTTTAAGTACTCATTACCCTTAGCCAATTTCGGGGATGAAATTTTATTTTAAGGAGGGTAGATCGTAACACCCCGAATTTTTTACCAACCTGGGGTTAGATGTCCTAAGGCAATGGGTCAACCAAAACACCTTGGTAACCGCTCAGAACCCAATTCCAAAGCCAAAGAAATCACTTAGGATTAATTCCTTTAGAAATTAAGCGTAAGTTAGCTAGCGCTACGCTAGAGTAGCTACGAAATTGTCCCTGATCGCTTTAAATACGTTGTACAAGACCCAAAGCTTGTAAAATCGTTGATGCTACGTTACCCTAAAATCTAGGATCAAACTCTAAATCGGTTTATTCTCGAGAACCCTTTAAAACTTTGTATTGGATCTAGACCGCCCGTCGAAAGTCCGATACCTACAATCTTAGACTGTTATGACCGCTTAGCTGGACTTGACAATCATTTCGAAAATCAAGCCTAACCGACGTTCAGAGAGTATTTCATTGAGCATGGAGTGAAGAGAGTGAGAAAAGGATTAGATTTGAAAAATTTAATCCAAATCTGGCACATGACTTGGCGTATTATTAACCGACATTATTAAACGTTCTGACCATCAGAATTCAGCCAACTTACCCTCGGTTCAGGAAAAATTTCTCTTTCATATCATGAGACTTGTAGACCTGATCTATGTGCGATGACCGCTGAACTGAAATTGGACCACCACGTGCAATCTACAAACTCTTTTAGTCTGAAAACTTGATGTGTGCTAGATCCAGTATGCATGAGCTTAAGTCCGATCGCGTTCGGCCAGGGGACCTCCAGAAATGCTCTTTTGGATCGAAACAGTCCAGATTTGGTTATACCTCATGTGAACTTTGTTCCCAAGCCTAATTTGGGAAGGTTTTATCCTATATAAGGGCTTTAAACCCTCTCACAACCCTCTCATTCGAATTTGCTTAAAACCCTAGGAAAAGAGAGAGAAAGTGAGAGATTGTGAGAGAGTGTGGGAGAGATCTTCCCGCCACTTGCTGCAGCTGCTACACGTGCCTAAGCACCCCATCCCAATCACTTTGTTGGTGATTCCGATGCATTTCTATGTAAAGAAAACCCTAACTACTTACTGATTTAGCATTCCGTCGATTCAAATAGCAAAGTAGCTAATACATCTTGTGCATCAGGTCGCCATAACGCCGTTGACGAAGCGTTGACGTTCGATTCGAATCGATACACTTCTACGACACAAGGTGAGGATTTTAGACGCTTTGATTGATTGATTTCAAAGCTATCAATGTCGTTTAATAGCAGATTATCGAAGGCAACACCGTTTGACATGTACAACATGCTGTCCGTTTTCCGTTTCGTAAACGTACGGTAAATATGAGATTTAGGATATTTTAGTCATTTGTAGGAAATACTGCTTACGTCCATATTTTGATAAAATGTTTTCCATGGCTATTTATCGTGTTAGAATATTAGGAATGCATGCATGATTGGTTTGGCGAAGAGATTCGCCCTTAAGTGCACTTTGAGTCGACATACGCTATGTAGAATAAAGTGTGCAGTCTAAGTGTTTGTATAAATGTTTGTATTAGTATGTATTGAGTAAATGGTGTTGTGTATGTGTTTTGAGATTGAATTCTTAAGTAATATGCTGATGTAAACGATTTCCATCATGTTGGCTATATGTATTGATTTCATTGTATACATGAAATGTATGTGTGGGATGATTTGCTTAAGTTGTATGTTATAACATGTGTCAACATGCTTACAATGTTATATTTCATTACTGATGTTGATGCACAAATGCTTGGGGCTATGACCTAGTCCAGGCAGTTGGTAATGGATCGAATTCGTGGTTGGTTTCTATTTGCCACGAAGGACGCGTCGATGAACGCGAGTCGTGTTTTGGGTTGGCGGCAGTGGTCAGGCTACACGAAGTGTTTAATACACTTCATGTCGTTCAGCTTGAGATGCGCTCGTATTAGTCGAGCCCGTCAAGTAACCCGACTGGCCATTGTATGTTTACCATGTACGAGTCATAATTGCTTGAACCTATGGACCTGAACTTACCCTTGAAGTTCCCGTCAACCATGGTACCTTAATCCATAAAGACTCATGAGCCGGGCATGGTGGTATGGGACACCGTAGTCAAGCTGTCGACCTACGCTGGGGCCACAAACCTCCCCGTAGTGACCAGTGAGCACCCTACTCTGAGCAGATTATGGTGGTATGGGACACTATATTCTTGCTATTGGCCTACACTGATCAGGTGACGAGCCCTTTATAGTGACCTTCAGTTTATCCTGACACCGCATGGGGGCGACGAGTCCTGATGCAGTCTTAAGGATAATTAGGCCTGTATTGGTAAGGTGATGGGGTAGAGGAGTAATGAGTGCGAGCAACATCCCTTGCAGCGACCTACAAATATAACATCGTATGAGATTACTAGCAGTGACGACCCTAGACAGGATCTGTGTTGGAATTGATATAAGCAAGGTACTCTAGTTTTCCAATCCTACTGTATGAAAAGGACTAATAACAACCCGGTAATCATTATCCATATCGCATTGCATGTGCCTGAAAGATGTGGAGCACTGCGGGAAGAAAGCATGTCGCGGACGCAGATGGTGCCGCATGAGGGAGTATGTCAGTGAGGGCATTCATCATGTCATTTCGTGCATGCATTAACAACAGTATCTAGGAATGTTTGATTGACTGCTCTACTATTGTCGCGTGATTGATTTGATAACATGCTAATCTTTTCTCTATGATTCCACTGAGTTAATTACTCACTCGCACGTTACGGGATAGTGTTCCGGACACCACCAGACCCTTTTGTAATTGCAGATGATGGCGCGGACTGTGAGGAGGAGGCGGACTTGATGATGATGAGGAGGATCCCTCCTTTATGCGTGATCTGATCGACGGGATTACAAGGAGGTTGAGTAGATGCCTTGACACTTGTCATTTTATATTTTCGGAGCACTCATGTATATTCTTTTCTTTCTATTTTGAGGTATACATGTATATGTTTAACCTGGTAACATGTTCACACTCTGGAGACTTAAAATGAATTATATATTTTATGTATTTATCATAGTCTTTCGCTTGCTAATTTAAGTATCTCTGGAGTATGATATGTTGTTTTGGCTTAGTCTCAATCTTGTTTAATGCCATTCTATAGACAACATGTATTTATCATTATCTATGTTGCATAAGTGACGTTCTGAAACTTGGGAGTTGGGTTTTTACCCGACCCCTGATTTTCGGGGTGTTACAATACGTCAAGGTGGGTCCCAACATATGTGGGCCCTTACATCAAAAAAATTAAAGAAATGAAGATCCATGATCACCCACAGATTGCTAATCTTCTTGCTCCCTTGGCTTCCTTAACTCCCTAGTTTCTATCCTAATGGAAGAGATGGAATTTTGATGGTTGAGATGAGAGATGAAAGGGTAGAAAGTGAGCCACACTAAAGCTCCTCTATGAGAGCTTTGAGAGAGCTTGGACGTGTGGCTCTTTGGTTGCTTGGAAATGAATTTGAGAAATAAGAGAGAGAGTGTGTGTGTGTGCTGTAAAATGAGAGAGAGAGGGATGGGTGATGGACTGATGGATGTGGTGACTGATTGGTGTGTAAGAACTTTGTTGACTTTAGGGGTAAATGGGGTAAGAAAGGTATGAGGTGTGTAAGGGTTTGTTGACTTATGGGGTTGCTTGAGGATAGGTGTGAGGTGATGTGTACTTGATATGTACTTGACATGATGGGATTGATTGATTGATTGAAGTGACATGTTGTAGAGATTCTCTCAGAATTCGCACCCACAGCATTTTTTTCGAATTAAATGCGGGCCCACATCTCCCGGCCTAGGTATTAGATCGGTGCATAGGTTACGGTGTTGGAACCGTGGAGACGACGCGGTGTCAGGGATACAAGTTTCAAGTCGCGCTGACTCTGGTTTGCAGGACTCGGCTTAGGGATGTGCGTAAACATCAGAACCAGGTCGAGGGTTGCCAGAATTCTACTGGGAGGACTGTAAAAGGAATGGTATGGGATAGGATATAGGTCTTACAGGTCTCCCCTCCAAATTTAAATTTTGTCCTCAAAATTTAAACTACAACACAACCAATACAGAGCTTTCCAAGGGAAGGAAATCTTATATGAACACAACATGCCAACATAATCAAACACGTAAGAGATGGGGACAACGCCTGCGAATCTCAGCCTCTTGCTCCCAAAACGCCTCATCAACACTATGATGATCCAACTGGACCTCGAATCCTGGATCAGAAATGTTCGAAACTGGAATACTATATAGCCTCACAATCTCAACGGTAGGGAGATATATCAGAAAATCTCTAAGTTATTCGAACTTAGGAATCTAACCATTTTAAGTTCTCAACAATCATAAAGTGAAGGGTAGCAATCAGTAGATATGTGATGTTATCCTCAAGTATTCCTAAGTTATGCTTTGATACCAACTTTCGTCACAGGAATCTCGATCGCTAAATCCTGTGCCGATAGCCTCCGTAGTACCCTAGTCTCTGCTCCCAATGCCCATATGTTAGATTTCAATCCTGGGATCCTACAAGAAGAATTTTCTAACTTACATTTATCTCGTAAAAAGCATAACCACAAGTTTACCCAAATCACAAAGGCAACATCATCATCACATATCCACTAATATAATCATTTGAATACAATGCTCAAAGAGAAAATACATATATCGAAAATCAAAGCTCCAGAGGTCTGCTGCATGCCCCAAACTCAACGCTGCTGCAACCTAATGCCTCCTGCCCGCATTTATCATGCATAAGTTTACAGAAAGCTTAGTGAGTGGTGAAAGTGTGTGCATAAGTAAGTGTCAAGTAACTAATATCAAAATAATCAGAACAAACGGAAATAATGACAAGTCCATAGATACCATCAGACTTTTCAGGCTATGCGATGCAAAAATATAATAAAAACAATATCATATATAGATGAAGTAATGTAGATCAACTATGTAATACGGAGATAGTAAGCCAAATATCAGATACTGATGATGTAATGCAATATGCAAATCCTGATTAGTCCACGAATACCATCAGCCGTATATAGACCCTATAAATACACAAACATGACAACCCAAAATGCTAAATGTCGCGGATGCAATGCAATACGTGGTGTGAATAAAATGACCAAGTTGGAGTGAAGTTGGGATTACAATACATAGTATCGCAGGCTATGGGGTCCATCATAAGGGACTTCTATCCAAACCAACCTCATACCTAAATTTGGATAGCCAGACTCAATGTAGTAGACTTCGGATCTTAGGTTAGTGACATGCCAACCAAAATCCTTACCATTACGAAAGTACACAACAATTAATTGCACACCACCAGCCCGAGTGGTAGTGAATGAATGAATGAATATGCAACTCCTACTCAATAAGTCCACATATCAATATAGTTCCTTTCTAGGAAATCATTAGGGTCTATTACACTTCAAACCAGATTGCCGCCCCATCACACGTAAAAAGGCGAGAGGAAGAGACCTCACTATCCGCCTGCCAATATTAGGTCTAACTCATTGATAGCGGACCCATTTCTCTAGCTGGTTAGACTCAGCCTAGCATTGCCCCCTCCTCTCGGGCAGGTAAGGCTGTACCCCCTTCCAACTACCCACGACATAATGAGAGATGCGGCCAACGGTATACGGCCCTCATGCGCTCATGTATCCACTCAGTCTAGACATTGGAGCAGCCTCTGAAACCAAGAGGGTTCTGAGACTTTCACCCAAGAATATCTATAACACCCAATGTAGAATAGATTTCCTATATCCCATCTTACCATCCACGATATGCCTGTGGAGGCTATGACTCTGATGTCGCTAGGGCATACAGTGGTCATATCATAAAATGTGAGATGCATGAGTCATACCATCGAGTCATGCATCAAACTTGTCCATACCACGCGCTCATGTGGGAAACTCCTTCTATCATGGAGTCCTATAATAATCCGACGAATGGCATGTGCTATGATTAATCATTCCTTATATCAGGCATACATATGATGCGCATGGGCATGGGTCGTGAAGCTATACTAAGCATGTTATATGATGATGGTGTGATATGCATGGGCATGGGTCATGAAGCTATATTAAGCATGTTATATGATAATGGTGTGCTTTCCTTATATCAAGGATAGGCCTAGACATCCTACTCATAACAAGAATGGACCTCATAATGGGGCCAAGGGAAGGTAACAATGTGGACATCTAACCATCATTTTCCATTAATGCGGTCATTTAACCAACATCGCTCCCAAGCAGTGGCCCACATAAATATCATTACATATATTATAGTGAAATCACACCTTACATTGACCCGCACCTTCATCGCATTGGGCCTCACTCAAGGGCCACATATACACCACATCTGGTCTCGCCATACAAGTCACAAATACATCACAATGAGCCTTATCAAATGGGCCACAAATACATCACAACGGGCCACATACTTGGGCCTAATACACATCACAATGGGCCACATGAAATGGGCCTAATATACGTCGCAATGGATTGCTCACACGGGCCTAACATACATTAAGTCGGGCCTCATCACATGGGCCTAATATGCATCACAATGAGCCACATGACATGGGCCTAATATACATCACTATGGGCCTCGGCACATGGGCCATAAATACATCACATCGGGCCTCACTCATGGGTCTCACATACATCACAATGAGCCTTGGCACATGGGTCATAAATACATCACATCAGGCCTCAAATATACATCACAGGTAGGCCTTGCGCATATAGCAAGTGGGCCCTGAAAATTGATGGACAACAAGGATAAAACATATATCACGATGGTCCCTTGTTCCTGGATGGTGTGGATGAAATCATATATTAAGGTGGATCATATGTCCCACAGATGGTGTGGATAAAACATACTTTGTGTGGGGTCCACATCCCATAGACGGTTAGGATAAAAGGCACATACATTACCTGTGTACCACTTAGACAGCAGGGATGAAACACGTACATCATGGCAGGCCCATCATCCCATGCTGGACGGTGCAACAGATACACACCTAGGTGGGCCCCAAGTTGTAGGTATCATGATGCTATACTATCACATACTCATAATCGATATCAATAACCGGCCTATACAATCGGCCTCGACAATCGACACCAATGATTGACATCGACAATCGACACCGATAATCTGCATCGATAATCAGCACCGATTCAGCATCGATAATCGACACCAACAACCAACACATAAACAACGTGGGGTCCGTAGATGGACAACCGATTAAGCATAATATAAAGATTGGCCCTCGGCCGTGGTTATATCATATCCGGTAGCACGAAGCCAGCCGTCCATGGGAATGGGGCCCACTTATTTGGGTTAACCCACTAAAAGAATGATGAGAATGAGTCAAACAAGGCCTAAGGCAAGGTCACAAGTTGGACATCTAACCATCATTGCCCATCAATGTGGACATCTAACCAATATTGCTCCCAAGGAGTGGCCCACATAAGGGATTCACATACAACGTAACAGCCACACATACATCATGTTGGGCCTCATTCATGGGCCTCTCATATATCGTGTTGGGCTTTATACAAAGGCATCAATCGAATTACAATGGGCAATGCCCATGGGCTTCGAATACATCACAATGGGCCTCGTATACGTCATATTAGGCCTCGCCCATGGGCCTCGAATACATCACAATGGGCCTCATCACTGAGCATCATATGTCATGTAGGCCACATCACATTGGCCACATTATATGGGTAGCACCAATGGGTTTCATGTATATCAAATAGGCCGCACCGATGGGACTCATGTATATCAAATCGGGCCGTGCCAATGGGCTGCATGTATATCAAATCAGGCCCACTCTTATGTATTTTTGAGATTCGACCTATTCATAAGTTAACATAGAAATGGATGAAGTGAAAACAAATATCAGCTTAATTGGAAACTACTCTTGCCCTTAGAAGTTTGAATGGTGGATGTCACTGTCTATTATTTAAATGGTGGGGGTCCACTTGAACTTTGGATCTAACTCACTCATTATTCTCATGCCATAAAATGATCTTACTAATGGTTGAATGGTATGGATAAACACATGCATCATGGTGGGCCCCACCACCCAAATAGTAGACCGTATAGATAAAACACATACATCATTGTAGGGCTTACAGAACTTGCTGAAGTCAAACAACAGCGGGACCCACAGAGCTGGACAGTGTGGATTATATCCACACGTGCAGCAGGTCCCACGTACCTTGTTGACGTCGGAAGAGCAGCTATATAGCTAGTGCAGAAGGATGACAGAGGTGGGTCCACGTAGGGTCCACCACACCACTATATTAATAATATATATTTATATGTAAATAATCAATATTAAATTAATAAAGCATTGACGTCCAGGCCCTGGACGACCTGGACAATGCATCGCATGTGGCCCCACACATGATCACCAATGGAGGGACGGTTTGGATCAAAGCCCTACACCATAGAAGGTGGGCCCCACCTGCCCATTGACATCAACAGCAGCTGCTGCTGCCGTGCAAATAGGGGGAGGGGGGTGCACGGCATGGAAAACACGACATGATGGGGACCGATTATTCTCAACAGATGAACAGTTAAGATGTAACATTTACATCAAGGTGGGTCCCGGATTGCTACCATACAGAACAACTTCTTGCTGCAACGTCCCCACCGTCCAGATGAATGGTGGGATGAAACACAGGCCATGGTGGGACCCTCATAGTTAGTGACATCAGCACCAACATCCACTGCAGCAAGGGGTACATCCAACCGGTGAAAATAGTTGGGTCCTAGGTGACGTCAACTGCAGCAGGTATATAGTTGTTGTGGTCGCACACTTGCTAATCCCCTACCTAAAAATAGGTGGGTCCCACATGGGGCCCACACGTACAGATGCATGCTAATCTATATATTATATTCATAATATAATATATATCATATTATATAACATATTATTCTAATATGAATACAAACCATATCCATACACAAATATATATATATATAGACCACATCTGTCCAATGTTCAGCCACCATCCAGCAAGCTGGACGATGCTGGATGATGCACTTCATCATGGTGGTCCCACATAGTGGGACACGAGATTTCGATCAAGCTGATATGTCTTTCCCTCTCATCCAGGCCTATGTGACCATCCGGTCATATAAGCCCCAACCGAGATCAAGGTGGCCCATTTGTTGGACATCATGGATGAAATACACACATCATAGGTGAGCTGCTAATCACAGAGAAAGGAAAAAGGGGGAGAGAGAGGAAAGGAGAGAGGTCGACGATGACGGAGGGGCCGCCACGATGGGCTGCTCTTGGATACAAGCATATATCAAGGTGGGTCCCAACATATGTGGGCCCTTACATCACAAAAATTAAAGAAATGAAGATCCAAGATCACCCACTGATTGTTAATATTCTTGTTCCCTTAGCTTCCTTTGCTCCTTAGCTTCGATCCTATCGGAAGAGATGGAATTTTGATAGTTGAGATGGGAGATGAAAGGGTAGGAAATGAGCCACACTAAAGCTCCTCCATGAGAACTTTGGGAGAGCTTGGACATGTGGCTCTTGGGTTGATTAGAAATGAGTTTAAGAAATGAGAGAGAGAGAGAGTGTGTGTGTTATAAGGAGAGAGAGGGATGGGTGATGGAGTGATGGATGTGGTGAGCGATGGGTGTGTAAGAACTTTGTTGACTTTAGGGGTAGATGGGGTAAGAAAGGTATGGGGTGTGTAAGGGTTTGTTGACTTATGGGGTTGCTTGAGGATGGATGTGAGGTGATGTGTACTTAACATGTACTTGATGTGATGAGATTGATTAATTAATTGAGGTGACATGTTGTAGAGATTCTCTTTGTATGCACGGAGTTTTCTTTGAACTGAACACGGGCGCACATTTCTTGGCTTGGGTATCAGATCGGTGCATGAGTTGCGGCATTGAAATGGCGGCGACAACGCGGTCACATGGGTATAAGTTTTGGGTTGAGCTGACTCTAGTTTGTAGGACTCAGCTTAGGATTACGTGCAAAAGTCAAAACCGAGTCGAGGGTTGTCGGAATTCGACCAGGAGGACCGCAAAAGCCTAAGGAACAGTACGGCCTAGGATACGGGTCTTATAATGCACCACTCCTTCTGGAGATTGTCTTAATGCAAGGCTTTTCATGTCTCAATGGATGCCTTAGTGTGCCACTTTGCATGGGATCATGTCCTAATGCATGGCTTTTGCACCATATTCCATGCTCTCTTGTCTTAATACAAGCATTATGTGCCATTCTCCATTGAAGTCTATCTCGAAGTAAGACTTGTGCACTACACATTTCAAGGGATGT
Organism: Magnolia kwangsiensis; assembly: GCA_037074715.1. NCBI lineage: Eukaryota > Viridiplantae > Streptophyta > Magnoliopsida > Magnoliales > Magnoliaceae > Magnolia > Magnolia kwangsiensis. Next base: position 45,122,713 of record CM073586.1, on the reverse strand, counting down.
GTGCTTCACATTTCAAGGATGTGCGCTCTACATTTCAAGGGTTATGCGCTCCACATTTCATGGGTTTGTGCGCTCCACATTTCAAGGGTTGTGCACTCCACCTTCAAAGGAAAATGAAGGAAATGTGGAGTATAAAAAGAGAATTCCAGAAGAAAGAAGAGTGTCCATATGATTGAAAGGATAAATGGAAAGACAATTAATGCCTATCATACAATCAAATTAAGAACTTCAAGTCTGCACAAGCCATCTACCTTTGCGATGAATGTCAAAAGCGTCGAAATGCTCCTAAAATTGCCACTAAACTACCTTCTCTTTCATTCATTATATTACATTGATTGTACTCTGTTTTCAGAATCAAGAGAATTCGAGGATGTAAAAGAAATTAGAATAAATAAGATACTCTATGATATCTATTCTCTCATGCTTTCTTTGTTATTATTGAATAAATCTCCCAAATCAAATGCATTTATTTCTTATTGAACCAAAATGGTGACTCTGCTGGGGATACTATTCTATGATACTTAGAAAACATTCAGATAATTTTTATCAGTTTTTAGCGTGGTATAGACGCCAAAATGGCGACTCTCAGTGGGAAGATCCTCCCCTTTATCTCTAAAAATAAGGTAAAATTTTATTTAATTAAAATAATCAATATTATGTTTCAAATAACATGTATACCGTAATGGTCTTTTTCCTAATCAACGTGGTTGTCTAATTCACATCCAACGGATTTCCACCAAAATGTATCAGAGAAGATCAAATCAGTTGCGATTAAGGACAGACAATGCTAGGTAATATTTGGAAATAGTTTCTGCTTCACCGATAGCGCAACAGGATGATAAAGGACAGATGATGGTGACATCTAAAAAATGATGGGTTCGATCTTCTTTTATTAGAGTACCATCTTGCCGAGCATGGTCAACAAGATATTTGAAGTGTAAAGAAATAGAAAATTTGCCAGCAGATATTAACTAGACTTCACCAGATGAGCATATTACTGAAGAAGTCCATGGTTTTCCAACAGTGACTACTGTGAATAACATTGAACCCTAAAGAAAGCCCTCAGATGGGAAATGGATTCGACCAAATTGGTCACGACTCACCAACGAGAAGACGAATCAATCAAAAAATTCATCACTTAATGGAGAACCCTAAGGGCATCGTGTTCATAATCTGATGGAGAGGAAGAATCTTTCGATATTTGATTATAAAAGTTAGTAATTTGGAAAGAATCAAAGTGAAGCTACTCAACTCTTATATGATTTGGCTATTTCAAAATCTTGAGAGAGAAGCAACAGATATTGTTGAAGAAAGAAAAGAAAGATGAAGAATCGTCAAAATGAACAAGAAGAAATTCCAAAAAAAGAAAAAAGACCATGGGTGATTCCACCATTAAGAAAGTAAACAAAGGGCTTGGACAATTTAAGGACTGCGGTAAATATACGGTTAAAGAAAACGATATATTTTGTACAATGAATCAATTGCTAGCTGTAGAGAAAATCGAATTTCCATGGCTAAAACATTCAAAGGAAAGGAAGCAAAAAAAGGAAAGATATGTATTGTACAGAAAATGATTGACGATAGTAAAATTGTCACAAAGAAGATATATGAAATAAGAGAGAAAGTAATGACATATGATCTTGATTGAAGATATTCACTCTATTGGAGAACGAGCGAGAAGAAAGCAAGACAAGTATATTCATCATGAGGGAAAATTTTCATCAATATACCTACCATTTCAGCAAAATGTATCATCCCAGAGTACTAAGAAGATTCATGACATTTTGACTTAGAAGATTCACGGTGTTTTGACTCAGAAGATTCACAGCGTAATTATTCAGGGGGCAGACGAAGATATACAAAATACGTCATCCTTGAAGATAATTACAGTTTTGATTTCAAAGATTATTAGCATAATACTCCAAAATCAAAAGGGGGCAAGATAGGTAAAATACCAAAAATACCAAAGTCTCATAATGCTAAAAGTCTAAGAATACCAAAGTCTTAGAATGCCAAAAGTCCAAGAATACCAGAGTCTTAGAATACCAAAAGTCAAAAACTACTATTACCATAACCATATCGCTGGCATGAAAATTATTCTATTATCGAAGTTTATTGAAATTGATATTATTATCAAGTTGAAGCTTCATTCGGACCAAATTTTATAATATCAGCAACAACAACAGGGGTGATATTAATCATTGATCCGTTATTTTCAGTTATCGATTTGTTATCTTTAGCAAGGCCTGAACGATCATCCATCACGTTAGCGACAACAGTTTATCATTTAAGGCAACCTAGTCAAGCCCTATACGACCAACTATGCATAAGACCTATATATTACTCAGGATAGTAGTGTGGAGCCAGTGGCCCTAAAAAGCCCATTTAGGCCACATTACATGCATACCTATGCAGGCAGCGACTAAAAGCCCTAAAAGGCCAAAAAGTCCTCAACAGCCAGTCACACGTGAGACCAATCCATCTGTAAGCTCTCTGATAGCGTCATAGACGAGGATAAAAATACCCTCTTGTGAATGGGTCTGAACTTACTGATGAAGAAAAATGGGGAATAGAATAAGACACCACAGGTCCTTGGCTTGATTTCAGTATTAACTCATGAGGACAGGGTCTCAATAAAAACACCCCCTCATTGATGGACTAGCGGCCCTGTATTTGGTATTAAAGGTAGCCTTGTGTGCCCTGTGAACTCTAGAGAGTTACTGTGTCCAACCTTGCATGTAAATCCCACTGAGTTCATGGCTCCGATAGCTATACTGGGCCCCTCTGATGGACTGCGATTTGTGAACTCCCTAGCCGCAATAAGTCTAAAGAACGCATGAGAGTTAGAGAGACCATTTGCATAAGACTTGACTCCAACTACTTATGATTTCAAAAAATTGTGATTGCTCCACTACTTAAGAGCTTAAACTGTGTGATTGCTGTTTCGAATAGAAACAAATGCATTTGATTTGGGAAGTTATCTCATTTAAACATAACAGAAAGAGTATTTGGAACAATCATCATATTTCAGTAATACTGAGTTCATTTATATCCTCATAACATCCCTTTATTCTAAAATGGATCATTTAGAGAGAACAAATCATTATTAGCGAAGCTTTATATATCGAATCTTGAATTCGACAGCCTCTCGGCAGCTACTTTGATCATCTCCTAGGACTTAGGAGGAATGTTGATCTGATCAACGTGGCTTCACTTTTGAACTCATTCTTTAGGCAGAGGAGAGATCCTGAAGTGATGAAGAGTGAACTTGAATGCTTTCAGAAGATCCGGCAGCATTCCGTCCTCCATTCAGGACAAGCCACCTAATGACTTGGTTGCGCAACTTGCATAACCCACAGACTGGTTGCGTGACCCTGCGTAATGGAGAACTAAGCAACGTGTCCCCCAGCAACGGGGAATTGGACTGCGCATCCCCGTGCAATGGAGAATTGGATTGTGCATTCCCATGCAACAGTAATGTGACTACGCGTAACGGAGGCTTTGCTCCTCAACTTTCGAGGCTCTGCTCTTTCAAAAATCTTCAACCCCTCAAATGAAGGAAGGGAGGGGGTATTTTTAGCACCTCCACATGTGCTGACCCTTGATCTTTGTGCCATGACCCACTTTTGCATCTGATCTAGACCGTTCATCGTAACCATCTGCTCCTGGTTGCCCATCCACGCGTAATATACGGATTCGTTGCACGTTTTCGAGCAATGCAGAATCTCATTGCGCGTACGTGCGCAATGTAGAACCTTGTCTTGTGCATCTTCAGGCAATTCTCAAGACTGTCTACACGTCCTCGTGCAACAAGAAGTTTATCGGTTCACAATCTTGAACCTGTTGTGCGTCCCCGTGTAACGAATGGTTGTTGCGCGACCTCGCGCAACTACCATATTTCTTCCCATTCCTTCTCTTTATATTTGATTCTTATTCTTTCTTCTTCATGATAATTTTTATGCTCCAAAAATTGCTCCACTACTCAAGAGCCTGAACTGTGTGAAGTGTCGAGTCCAGTTAGGTCATGTTAAGGTCCAGTCAGTAAAGTCATGTCCAGTCAATAAAGTCTAGTCTGGTAATGTTAAGTCATGTCAAGATCAGTCAAGTCCTGTCCAGTCAAAGTATGGTCAGTCAAAAGTATGCTAGCTCCAATACTCAAGAGCTTAAACTATGTATGCATCAAAATGCTGTAGATATATATTTCACTATAGATATGCTCAAATATACAATTGCCAAATGAAAATTTTAAATATTGAGTAAACAATATACAAAAATTCGTTTCTTTTAATTTAAGTTCAATTTAAATCAATAACAAATCCCTTCTAAATATTATCGGTTCTTTATTCGAAAGTTCAGATCTTTAAGATCAACTACTTGCCTTTAATTATAATATATCTATTCTTCTGACAAGAGCCACGAGGCCTTTTTATATTTTTGATGATAAAGAAATATTATCTCACAAAATTCTCAAAGCCGACAGAGAATAAACTAACAAAGGATTATCATTCTCTTTTGGGCAATCTAAAGATTTAGATATATTCTTTGGATTCTTTAAAAGGAGCAGCAAAGATTATCCATCCTTCAAGGGTATCAACAGGCTTTACTTCTGAAGAAATCTTTATGTGAAGATTGACCTAGAGAGGGGGCATGATATATTTCTCTAAAGTAATCCATGCCTTCATCTTTTTGATAATTTCTTATATACGACGGAGGAATCAATATGACGTAATCAAATGGGCAATAATCGCACACTAATTAATATTGATGACCCCACTAACACACTAAGTATGAATGGGAGAATTATGTTGAGAATTATGAAGCATGATCCATTGTAAACTTTCAAGAGTTGTTTTTATTTTAAGGCCTAGTTATATGGTCCAATGCCGTAACTTCTCATTTTTCTAGCAATGATATTGCAAGACTCCAAGTACTGGATTTGATGGAGACAAGGAATAAATGTTTATCAAAGGAGATAGAATCATCATCAGTAACTTCTATGTCCTCTGAAAAGTTATTAAATGGAATTAAGAAAAGTTTTATCTATTTTCCAGAAGCAGTGAAGGTACAAGGAACATATACTTTTAGTCAATTTATGAAGAAATGATAAAGAGCATAAACTAGAAAAGACTCAGTGGTTGAACCTTTGGAGCAGGAAATGACATCTTTGAAAGCGCGATATAATAAGCAAAGGATTCAACAAATGTAATGCGAAGTAAGATGAAAAGTACAAAGATGAAATGATTAAATCTCAGATCGTGAATATTATAGTCAGCCTAAAAGAGAGAAGAAGCTTTCAATATATTTTAAAATTAAGTACTTCATGAAGCTAAATTGGAAAGTTATGATATCTAAAGATACTAATTTTAATTAATTTGGCAGGAAAGACTATCATTCGAAAGCTTAAGTTATGCAGATTATGAATAAAGGAGACAGTTGAAAGAATTGTTGCAGTAGGAGCAGCATTAAAGAACAATTCCTTAGACACAAAGTTCAAAGAAAGAGTTGTCAAAGTTAATAAAAAAGACCATTCCAATAGTAGCAGTATTAAAAGATAGTTCTATGGTCAAGTTATGTAAAGAAGAAGTCGCCTCAGCTATTATAGTGATGACTTCGATGGAAAGAGAATTTTATCCTTTCTAGTGAACCATCCGCTCGACACTACTGGTTGGGATCATTTAAGTCTTCTGATCAAGCGTGATGATTCAAGTCTTTCGATCGAGTGCGATCATTCAAGTCTTCTAATTGAATATGAGCATTCAAGTCTTCCGATTGAACACGATCATTCAAGTCTTATGATCGAACACGATCCTTCAATATTCTGTTTAAGGGTGATCATTCAATCTTCCATGCAAGCATGATCATCTAGTCATCCTTTAGTTACAGTTCATTCGGTTCTTTGGTAGGAAGAAGATTGATCCTCCATTTGATTTCATGAATCAATCAACGAAGGATCGAGGGGGCATCTATTAAGGCAAAAAAAAAAATATATTCCATCTCATTGCATGTCCATTGCATTGGTTAGAGAATTCCACGGTGTAGATCCTTCCTAAGGTTATGCACTCCTTATTTCGTTAAAAAGAAGTGAATGAGGGTATTTTGGTAAAAAGGAGTGAATGGGGGTATTTCAGTAAAAAGGAGTGGATGGGGGTATTTTGGTAAAAAGGATTGAATGGGGATATTTTAGTAAAAAGGAGTGGATTGGGTTATTTTGATAAAAAGGAGTGGATGGGCGTTGCCTTGGATGAGGGGAGGAAGTGAGGTTCTTATCTTAGAAAGGGAGGAACACTATCATTTAAGGAAAAGTGGTTGAACACCACCATGTAAGGAAGGAGGGTGGAAGTTGTATGAAGGAGGAAGTGGTGGTGATCATCACTGTTTAAGGAAGGGAAGAGCCTGGGAGGCCTATAAATATCCCTCCTCACTCATCATTTAGACAAGAGACAAGAGGGAGACAAGTAAGGAGAAAGAAGTGGAGAGATGATTGTCCACCTTCCTTTTAAAAAGTGTTGTGCGCAAGGGGGCCCATGCGGTGCACAACACCAAGAAGCACACAACGCCCACTTTGAGGGGGTTCTCCTCTTAACGAGAAAAACTCCCTCCAACGCCACTTTCATTGTGCGCTTGTCCTAACATCTTCCTTTGTGCGCCACTTTCATTATGTGCATGTCATAACATTTTTCTTTCATTATGCGATATCCCTTGTGCACCATCCATTGTGTGTTACACCATCAAAGGAATTCATTGTGTGTCATCTTTCATTGTGCACCATCTTTCATTCACCGCACAACTCATGTCCAAAGGGATGTTTGCACAACCTATCTCCAATGGGGTTTGCACACAACTCCATGTATGAAGGGATTTGTGCACAACGCGACTCCCTTGAGGCTTTTTCCTGAAGTCCTCCATTGTGCGCCTCTTCATGTGGGATGTTGTCCATGTTCAAGGCGTGTGCCACTTTTGGTAGAAATTCTGTCCTAAGACATCCCTCATGCGCCACTTCTGGTGGAGAATTGTCCTAACAAAGGGCTTTATGTGCCACTTCTGGTGGAGTGCTTGTCCTGAGCAAAGCACCACTTTGAGTGGAAACATGTCTTGAAGCAAGCCTCCATGCACCACTCCTTCTGGAGATTCTCTTAATGCAAGGCTTTTCATGTCCTAATGGATGCCTTAGTGTGCCACTTTGCATGAGATCATGTCCTAATGCATGGCTTCTGCACCATATTCCATGCTCTCTTATCTTAATGCAAGCATTGTGTGCCATTCTCCATGGAAGTCTATCCTGAAATAAGCCTTGTGCACTCCACATTTCAAGGGATGTGCGCTCCACATTTCAAGGGATGTACCCCCCACATTTCGAGGGATGTGCGCTCCAAATTTCAGGGATTGCGCGTTCCACATTTCAAGGGATGTGCACTCCACATTTCAAGGGATGTTCGCTCAACATTTCAAGGGTTGTGCATTCCACATTTTAAGGGTTTATACGCTCCATATTTCAATGGTTTGTGTGCTCCACATTTCAAGGGTTGTATGTTCCACCTTCAGAGGAAAATGAAGGAAATGTGAAGTACAAAAATTGAATTTCAGAAGAAAGAAGAGTGTCCATATGAGTGAAAGGATAAATGGAAAGACGATCAATACCTATCATATAACTAAATCAAGGACTTCAAGTTTGCACAAGCCATCTGCTTTTGCGATGAACGTCAAAGCGCCAAAATGCTGCTAAAATTACCACTGAACTACCTTCTCTTTCGTTCATTATGTTGCATTGGGAATCTGAGGGTGTACAAGAACTCAGAATAAATAAGATACTTTGTGATATCTGTTCTCCCATGCTTTCTTTGTTACTATTGAAAAATCCCCCAAATCAAATGCATTTTTTACTTGTTGAAACAACACTCAAGAACTTTCAATACTCCAGTATTGGAAAGTTCGGGGTGTTACAATCTACCCCCCTTAAATAAAAAATTTCCCCAAAATTTAATTGCTTGTACGAGTTACGCCGATTCATTTGGTTTAATTTTTCACTATACTCCTTGCGAGGTAGATATATATATGTCTAGGTGTGTGTATAATTGTCTATATGAAATTGAGACGTTATAGTTGGTTTAGGGTTTGGTATGATCTTCTCTAACAAATGATTCTTGTTTAGAAGTTAGAGAAGATTCTCATGAGCTAACCATTCAAGTATTTTAGCACAATGACTTGCCATTAAAGAGGTTTGCTGGAAACTTAATGAATGCTAGAGTTCATGATTCAATCCAAGCAATGAAGATGCGAGTAAATGCTTGTACAAGGATTGAATGATGAACTCTTATGGAAAAGAGAGCTAGTGGATGAGAGTATTAACTATCTCAAATTTTGCTCATATTTCCAGGAAGCAACCCAAGAGATTATATAGAGAGGAATCCCAATGGTTTAAAAAAAAAAAACAAAAAAAAAAGAAAAATGGGTAGAAATATGCACTTGTTGATGCCATCGAACAGTCTTCAATGCCATCGATATATGCACCAAGATTTTTCAAATAGGTGCGCGACAGATTCTGTCTAATTCTATCGAGGATACTTCGATGCTATCAAAGAGGACTCGATGTCATCGAGACATACTTTGATCTCATCGAGATATTCTCTATTAGAATATCTTTGGTTGTTGGATAGATTCGTTCCCTTTTCGATGCAATCGAAGAGACCTTCGATGCCATCGAAATTTGAATTTCAATGTCATCAAACTATCTTCGATGCAATAAAATTTTTTGAATTTACTTAGAAAGCTTGCTGGAAAATTTAGTTCTTATATCAATGTAATTGAACGTGCTTCGATGCCATCAATAACTTACTCTCGGTGCTATCGAAGGAGGTTCGATTACATCGAGGAACACTTAGAGTATTTTTAGAAATAGAGGAAATAAACCCAAGGTTGATTCAATCGAAGTAGGTTTGATGCCATCGAAACATAAGTTTCGATGTAATCGACAATACTAAGTTTTTGTTCAATTTGTTGCTGGACTATATGGGATTGATTTTGATGCAATTAAACAATGTTTGATGCCATCAATATTGTCCTTGATTGCATATTGATGCAATCGCCAAGACATTGATTTTACCTATATAGTTCATATTTCCTCCAATACTCAAAGTGAGAAAACCAAGCTTACTAAAGGATATCCAGAAGCAGTTGTGGGTAAGATTTTAGGTTTTTATATTGGAGCATATACCTAATTAGGGTTTATTTGGGTAGATGAGGCTTAAGTTACCTTTTAAGCATATTCGTCTTTCTTCATCTTGATAAGTCTTGAACGTGTGGTCTTCACTCTAGGGCTCACTGGACAAACAAACTTACCATTCACATACATTGACAAACAATGGCACTTTCGAGCTCTAACTTCTGCCTCAGCCAGGCGGGTGTCTTCCTCTTTAGCCTGTGACTCTAGCTTGATGTCTCTGGCTGACAATTCAACCTTTTCATACTCTTCTATGGCCAATTGAGAAGCACTGGCCTCGCAATCCTCCATAGATACCTTCAAGGCCTCCTTGAGGACTTCGACTTTTGTATGAAGTGCCTCCTGATCCTCTATGATTGACGCCATCTCTGAAGCCCTAGTATGTAGCTTGACTCTAGCAGCTCTGAGCTTTTTATTTGTGTCATAAACTCGGGCCTTCAAATCTAGTGAGAATTGGCGGATGGTGAGGGCCCAAAGCGCGCCCTGTAAAAAAGAGAGGATAAGTTAGGAAAAAAAGTATGAAAATGGAGAAGGTCCGAGTCTTGTTACTGCAACCAAAGACTCACCTTAATATATGAAGCTGACATTGCCATGAGGAAGACGTCAGGGCACAAAGACAACATCGAGTTGCCCTCTTCCTTGGGGATGTATCCAGTCCCTAAATCACTAGCATAGCCAGGTGTCTCAGGATGGAGGAGGATGAAACCCCTCTTGTTGTTAAGCCCTTGGGAGCTAAGCTTTGGTGCTTAGATGCACCTTTGTGAGTTATAACTGCCTCGACTTGGGTCTCCTTAACACATATAGGAGATGCGTCAAGATCCACCACCTCCCTTGAATGAGTGTCCGGAGGTGAGGGGAAGGCTGGCGCATCCGTCACCTGAGTTGCCGCTTGGTACTCCATAGGAGCAGAATCAGTCTCAACCTCCACTAGGGCAGGTGGTGGAGGAATCTCGGGAGAAACCCTTATCACTGCCCTTCTACTGCATGAGTGGCAGACCTACCCATTGATGTGTTAGCCATAAAAGGCTGAGTTAGAGCGGTTGGGGCTACTTTCTTGGCAGCGACCTTTATCTGCTCCATCTTAGCGATAAAGGACATTTATTTCTTCCTCAGTTGTGGATGATCTAACATCTCTTCAAAGAACAAAAGTGAAAGTAAGACAAAACTATGGTGTTAATAAAGACTTAGCAGGACAATAGGAGAACCATACTTACTCACTGCCCCTACTGTAGAAAGGCCGAACTACTCAAGGAGCTGTGGAGTGACTAACCTCCTATAATCTCGCTGAGCCGTTGGTTGCTCTGTGGTGATTTTAATATGGTGTAAGAGAAAAACAGAAAGACTACGCTGAGACCTAGGGAAAGCTGTAAAAGAAGAAAGGGGAAAAGTAGGTCAGATATCCATAAAAAATAATATTGAAAGAGCTAATTGAGTATAGTGGCTCAATATATGTTCTGACTTGGCACAAAGGAGGTAGAGATTCGAGCTCCTAATTTTCCCAGATCTAACGCGGGGGCTTCCACCCTCCAGTCACAAAGAACCATTTTTCCTTCCAACCCTTGCCTAGCCATGGAGAAAAAATAATACGAGCCTCAAGATCCAGGGAAGCTCTTGACTTGTTACAAGTAGAAGAGCTCGTCTGCAGTGAGCTCAAAATTGCCAACCTGCCACCATAAGACATAACAATCAAAGAAAACTCTCTACACATTGGGATTCAGCTATCTCAGACCGATCCTAAGACGTCGAAACATTTCTCTCACCACTGGATGAAATGGTAAATGGAGACCACAAGAAAAAAAGGTATGGGGCAACCTCCCACCAGGAGGTTGGCCTGAAAGTTCTACTCCCCAAGGGAATTGAAGCCCCACTAAGCTTGGGATCATATACTCTGATTGGAGGCTTTGTAAGTCACTCATCCTCAACTTGGATACAAGAATGTTGGACGTATGGGCCATAGTCGTAGAGGACGAAGTGACCAATTCTACTTAATGCGAGGAGTCCTCCCCTATTCATAGTTCCATCCATTTTGTAGTTCCCTTCTAGGAGAAGGGGTGCGCCCCTGAGGCCCTAACCCCGAGGATGGGGCATACTGGGAATTTGAATTGCTACCTACCGACTCCCCATGGAAGGCACCAGAGACAATAAAAGCTCTAGAATCTTTCCCAAAAGATATATATATATATATATATATATATATATATATATATATATATATATATATATATATATATATATATATATATATATATATATATAAAAAGAGAAGGGAAGAGGAAGGAGAAGTCTCTAAGCATATGGTGGCTCATTTACACAAGGGTCTCTGGTTAAATGATGTTGAAGAAAAGAAAACTTAGAAACCGAAGGTAAAGGGAAGATGCTTGTTAGTAAAGCTCAGGCTTCATAGAAGTAGACTAATGAGCAAAGAGATAGGGGAGGCAATTTTTATAGAATCCCTATGGTGGCTCATTTACTTATGTTTAATGCCATACGAATCAAGGAGAGGCTTCGACTGATGTGCCCCTCCACGCGGCAGCATAAGGTTAGCCTGGACGAAGTCATATGCATCTTGAAGATCATCTTCATTTTTAAAGTCACTTCTTAGTGTTTCATAATCAGACACATCACAATCATCTGAAGAAGTGATTCTGGATATAGTCATAAAGGCTTTTAATTCATTTGCATTTTCTTAGAATGATTCGTTGGTTTCTGAATTAGTTTCAGCTTTTAATGATTCATCCCAAGTAGTTATCATGCCTTTTCTTCTAGATTTATCATTTTTATGACATTTATAAGCTAGATGCCCATATTCAAAATAATTGAAACATTAGGTGTCTTTTGTTTTAGATTTTCAATAGTTTAAATTTTCTTTTCTTTTGTAAAATGGTTTTTAAAAATTTGTTCTTTTCTTATTTTTAAAAATTCTATAGAATTTCTTTCCCAACATATCCATATCATCTTCATTTTCTTCAATATCAGAATTTACATTAGAATCCTTTGAATTAGATTTAGAAGATTTAAGAGTAATGAACTTGATCTTATGAACTTTAAAATTCGGCTTGTAAGTTTAAAGAGAACCAACTAACTCCTCAACCTTTGTAGTATCGATATCCATCAATTCTTGTATAATAGTAACTTTTGAATTAAGATTTTCAAGAAGTGATCACAATATTTTTGCGTAAACCTTGCCTTCATGGATTTTATCTCCAAGACCCCACATAGAATTCACTATGTCATTTAGTTTCGTATAGAAGTCAATAAAAGTCTCGTTTTCTTCCATACAAATTTCTTAAATTTGGTTGTGAGGAATTGGATTTGAGATTTTTTGACAATGTTAGTTCATTCACGTGTCATTATTTCAAGAATATCTCATGTTTGTTTAGTTGTATCGCATGAAATGATTCTTTTAAATACTTCTGGCGATAGAGCACAAGTTATTATATTTAAGGCATTTGTATTAGCACTGCTTTGACTTTTCTGAACAGTCATTAAAAAAGTATGTGGGATTTCTTTCATGGACACTGTAAGTGTTAAGATGTTGAGAACACTTTAGTTGTCAAATTTCGAAAAGATAAAACCACTTGATAGTAGATCTTCAAGATTGGTCTATGTTTAAGAAAAGATCAAACTCAATATCAGTTTATCTCAAGAGAAGATCAAGCTCAAGATTAGTCTATATTCAAGAGAAGATCAAGCTCAAGATTGGCTAATGTTTAAGAAAAGCGTAAGTGCTTACACTTTAAGCACATTTTAGTTGGTCAAATTTCATAGTCCGGTTACAATTGCAAGCTCGACTGAAGATAAGATATCAACTCTATCAAGCATTTGGAAAGAAGACTCAACATCTCAAAGCAAGATCATTCATGGTTCAAAGTTCAAAACACTTTGTATAAGTCAACTTACAGGTGGTATAAACCTAGTTTGACCAAGGGGGGTAGATTGTAACACCCCGAATTTTTGCCAACCTGGGGTTAGACGTCCTTAGGCCATGGGTCAACTTTATCACTTTTAGAGCTCAATCCCAAAGTCAAAGAAATCGCTTTTCAATCCATTTCCTTCAAAACTCACTTTTCACCACCTCATTCTTCAAATTTCTCCAAGTACTTTCATATTAGACACGACTCCTCAAGTTTAAATAGTAAAGAACACCAATCCTAGGGTATTAATGATGAAGAATAATATCGAAGCTAAAAATTAGCGTGAATAGTAAATAAATGGGTAAAATGGGTTTTGACCCTTAACCTTTTGGAATCTAACAAAATAGATGGGTTAGTTGGATGGATTAGCCTCTCTTATCCCAAAATCATATGCCACATGATGCATAAACTCATTTTGGTTTACAAACTGGCCCCGAAACGTCCCAAATGGAGTCTTGGGCCTATCCAAGCCCAAATACAATGAACTAGGCTGGGTCCCACATATATTTGGGGTCCCTAGGGCAGGGGGAACCCAGCCCATATGGCCGGCATCGCCGGTTTACAGTTTGACCGGTGAAGGATCGCCTTACGGTGGGCCCAACTCGGGTTGGCTTTCGGGCCGGAGGTGTTTGGGTAGCCCTCTGGTATGTGGGTCGTCCGTTAAAACCTTCTGATCAGGTACTTCCTTCACAAAGTGACCCTCCAAGCTCTCCTTTCTCACCAAAACGTCTGATTTTTGATAAAAATCACCCTTCCAAACTCTTCCTTCTTCCATTTCCAAACACCCTCGCTCCACCCTTCAAATATCATCTCAAATAAAAATCAATAAAGGCTACTTCCTTTGTAAATCCAACGAGAATCAACTAGCGCTGCACTAGATGACCTGTGAAATTCTCACCAATCACTTTTAATACGATCTGCTAGAGTCAAAACGTATAGGATAGGTAACGCTACAATATCGTAAAACTTAAGATCAAACTCTATTCCCGATTGCTCTCGGGAGCACCTTGAAACTTTGTATCGGCTTTGGACCGCACGTTGGAAGTCCAATTACCCCGAACTTAGACAATCCTAACCGCCTAGTTGGACTTGACAATCACCTCAAAAATTAAGTCCAGATGATGTCCCACAACGATTTCCTTGAGTCCAGAGTGAAGAGTGTGAGAAATGTTAAAAATTAATATAATTTATGAAATCTAGCACGTGTCGCTTGCGCGACATTTTCTAAGCGTTCTGACCGTCAGAATTCGATCAAAATTTTCCCTTGGATCAGGAAAGGTGGCCCTTACATGTCAACGCACTTGTGGCCCTGATCGAGTACCGGTAGCCGTTGAACTGAAACTGGTCCGTCACATGCGATCTGAGAACACTACCGGACTGAAAACTTGATGTGAGTAGGATCCAGTATCCATGAGCTTAAGTCCGACTGCATTCGGCCAGGGGACCTTCCAGAAATACTCCGTTGAGATGGAACAGTCTGTATTTGGACATAAAATAAGTATACCTTGGCCCCAAGTCTATTTTCATCGCTTTTGGACTTATAAAAAGGGCTTAAACCTTTGCTCTTTCATTTCATTCGAATTTGGAGAGAGAAGAGAGAAGAGAGAAAAGAGAAAAGAGAGGGAGAAAGAGAAAGGGAGGGAGATTTAGAGCTCTCTCCTGGGATTCTTCCCTACTGCTCCATGTTCCATAGCCGCCGCTTCTGCACTCCATTCTTAGGTAAGAAATCCTAACCCTAACTTGATTGAAAGCTTAGAATAGTTGTAGTGTTGGTATAGCTAACCTGTTTCATGTCATAGGTAGCGTACCCGCCGTTGACGAAGACTTATCGTATGAATCAACTCCGTTTCACAATTTCTTGTTTAAAGTGAGGATTTTAGACGCTTAGATTACCTGCTTTCAAAGTTTTCATTACCGTTTAATGGTAGATTGCTAATGAGGATGCTATTTGACATGTACAACATGTTGTCTGTTTTTCATTCCGTATACGTACGAAGAATATGAGATTTAGGGTATTTTAGGTATTTGTAGGAAATACTGTATACGTACGTATTTTGTCAGTATGATTGCCATGAGTATTTATCGTGTACTTATACCAATTATACGTGTATGATCTGTTTGGCGAAGAAGTTCGCCCTAATGCATATATTGGCCGACATATGCTATGTAGACTAATGTGTGTAGACTAAGTGTTTGTTGAAATGCCTAAATCAATATGATTGATGCTTGCCATATGTTTTGACTGTAAGAACATGATTGTGCATACTAGACAACTCCTTGATATAAGGATCTGTCATATTATATGTTGAAATTAACATACGTCAAGTACGTTGGAATTGTGTGGACTAAGTGTTTGTATAAATGTCTGTATTAGTAAGTATTGAGTAAGTGGTGTTGTAGATTAGCGTTGAGAATGGATTCTCAACTAATTTGATGATGCATATGATTTCCTCCATACTTGTATTTGAATTAGTTACCTTATGTGTGATATACTCGTGTTTGGTTAACTGCTTATGATGTATGTTACAACATGCTGATAACATGCTGGAATTTCTTGTATTTCAATTCTGCCTCTCTTATCTGATTACTGTTTCACATTACATGTGCTTGGGGCTATACTCTAGTCCAGGCAGTCAGTAATAGATTCAAATTCGTGGTTGGCTTCTATTTTCCACGAAGGACACGTCGATGAATGCAAGTCGTATTTTGGGCAGGCGGCAGTGGTTAGGCCACATGAAGTGTTTCATGCACTTCATGTCGCTTAGCTTAAGATGCGCTCGTACTAGTCGAGCCTGTCAAGTAACCCGACTGGCCATTGTATGTTCACCTTGTATGAGTCATAACTGCTTGAACCTAGGGTACTGAACTTACCATTGGAAACCCTGTTAACCATGGTACCTTGATCCATAAAGACTCATGAGCCGGGTATGGTGGTATGGGACACCGTGGTCAAGCTGTCGGCCTACGCTGGGGCCATAAACCTCCCCGTAGTGACTAGTGAGCAACCCAGACTCGTGAGCTGATTATGGTGGTATGGGACATTATATTCTTGCTGTCGACCTACAATGATCAGGTGACGAGCCCTTTGTAGTGACCGCGAGCGTATTCTGAGTCTGCGAGAGGTGACGACCCTTCCATAGTGACAAAAGTACATTGGCCTGTATTGATAAGGTGATAGGGGAGCGGTGTAACGAGTGCGAGCAACAACCCTGACAGCCCTTGCAGTGACCTACAAATATAACGTCGTATAAGATTACTAGGAGTGACGACCCTAGACAGGATCTGTGTTGGGATTGATATAAGGAAGGTACCCTAGTTTCCCAATCTGGCTGTATGAAAAGGATTAATAACCACTCGGTAATCATTATCCATATTGCATTACATGTGCCTGTAAGATGTGGAGCACTAAGGAACGTAAGCATGCCGCAGGCGTAAGATGGTGTCGTATGAGGGAGTATGTCGGTGAGGGCATCCATCATGTCATTTCATGCATGCATTAACAACAGTATATAAGAATGTTTGATTGTTTGCTTTACTATTAACGCGTGATTGATTTGATAACATGCTAATCCTTGCTCTATTATTCCACTGAGTTGATCACTCACTCCCACGTTACGGGACGGTGTTTCCGGACACCCACCAGACCCGATTGTAGTTACAGATGATGGCGCTGCTTGTGAGGAGGAGCTGAACTTGTATGATGCTGAGGAGGACTTCTCCTCCATGTTTTGATCGACGGGATTACAAGGAGGTTGATTTGATGCCATGACACTTGTCATTTTATATTTTGGAGCACTCATGTATATTCTTTTCTTTCTATTTTGAAGTATACATGTATTTAGTTAACATGGTAACATGTTCACACTCTGGAGACTTACAATCATTTATATATTTTATGTATTTATCACAGTCTTTCGCTTGTTAATTTAACTGTCTCTGGAGTATGATATGCTGTTTTGGCTTAGTCTCAATCTTGTTTAATGCCATTCTACAGACAACATGCATTTATCATTATCTATGTTGCATATGTGACGTTCTGAAATTCGGGAGTTGGGTTTCTACCCGACTCCCGATTTTCGGGGTGTTACATGGTGCTAGGTCCTGGGGAGATGTCCTATGATTGTGTGTTTTCAGTAAGTTTTTCAAAGTAATCTCACACATCATCGATATTTGTTGAGACTCAAATATTACATATTTTTCACCATTTATATCTTAGTTATATGAACATGATACTGCTTAATGTTATATTTAATGCATGTTTGTGTTGAGAGCTTGGATTGAAAAGAATGCTTAAAGCATGGATTTAGTGCTCAAGAATCACCAATGCAGAAGAGGGATATGAAGAGACCAAGAATGAAGAATTCTCATGCTAAAGATCTAAGAAAACCAAGTACAAAGGATGGAGAAAAGACTGGTAAAAGCATAAGATAAAAAGTAGAAAAATAGGACAATTAGGTCCCACCTACACCAATTTCGGTCCCACCAAAAGTGTACAAAATGGTCCCACAAGAAAATAGCTTATTTCGGTGCCATCGAAGCCAGCTTCAGTCCACGTAAGCCAATTTCAGTGCCACTTAAGTACTCTACACATGATTTCAAATGTGATAAATTTCAAATACGATTTCGGTGCCACCGAACCAACTTTGGTCCCACCGACATCATGCATAATTGTCGACATGGATTGCGTAACTTGAGGCGGTTTGTGAAAATTCCAATTCAATGCGAAAGGTGGGGCTTCGTAACTATAAATAGGAGTCCCTAGGACATTCCTAGGCATCTTCTAGGGTTTAAGGAGTGGAGAAAAAGGGTGGATCCACCGTCCAAGAGCTTTCTTCTTCTTCCTTAGTTGGTTTTTTTGTCTATGGTTGGCTAAACCTCTTAGCTAGGGCTAAGAGGTGAAGCTCGTAGTGTCTTTGGGATGATTACTTTGCTTTGATTCATGTTTATTTTAAATTTCATTAATTTCTAGCTAATTATAAGGAGTATTTTAAGTTTTAAATGGTTTATTGTGATTGCAATTACAATTGAGTTTATGATAGCTTTGAATATCTTCTTTTCCTCTTTGAGATTATGGAATTGGTGAATCCCATTGTTCACCATCATCCCTTGGGCATGGTTGGATGACTATATCCCTTCCAAACTCCATAATTCTCTCCCATTGGGATTGGATCAATGAGGAGTTCAGAGATTTGACCATCTCTTTCTTTTAACTGGATAAGATAGGACTCTAATTCTAGTTGTGTCCCTTGAATCAAGCAAGATAGCTTCTTAATTGCTACAAGTGGATCCTTGGCACCCTAGTTCCCACCTTTCAATTAATAGTTTAACCTTATTCACAATTACTCTTTTAAATTCAGATTTCTTCTTTGGAATTTTCTTCTAATTCTGGTTCTAGTTAAATTCAAAATACGTACAAGTTTAGTCCCTATGGATTTGACCTCGGTCTCACCAAGTTATTACTACATCGTGACCCTACACTTACGGTTGTGAACAAGTTTTTGGCGTAGTTTCCGAGGACTATGGCTACATTTTTCTGAGATTAATTAGTATTATAATTAGGTTAAGATTTGTTAATTTAGGTTAGGATTTTTCTTATTTTTTGAAATTTTCTAATTTAGGGTTTTTTTAAGATTTTTTAGTTTTTAGATTTAGTTTTTAGTATTCATCTTTAATTGTTTTCTTTACTTCTTCTTTCTTCTTCTAACATTGGTAACATAGTTTTCTTTTTGTAAGATCTTCAATTCTAGTTCTTGTCTTTTAGTAATTTCTTCCCTTTACTTGCTTTCCATACTTGTTGTGGGTATTAGAAAATAGAATTAAAATTTGGTGTGGTTCATGCCCACGCGATAAGGAACCATACTCTGAGACCTTTCAGAGAAGGAGGTTTTGTTGAAAAATCCATTAACAAGTTAGAAAATCCTCAAATACTTTTGAAATATCATCTGAGAGAATGACTTAAGAACATTAGGTTGATGAGGATCCTATGCATCACACACCACCTATTAGGATAGTGAATGATGAGAATGAAGTGCATCAGGTTCCACTGATTTGAACTTTACGAGATTATTTACAACCAGTGAGAATAAGTTCACCTTCCTGTATAATTCTCCCAATTAATACAGGAAACGTGAACCTCAACCTTGAGATAATTCAATTGCTTCCTAAGTTTCGGGAACTTAATTCAGAAAATTTATATATGCATATTAAAGAATTTGAAGAGATTGTTACAATCATACATTTTAATGATGTTCCTTCTAACACAATTAGCCTTAAATTATTTCCATTTTCTCTAAAGGAAAAGGCTAAATCATGGTTTCATTCATTAAGGCATAGATCCATTGGCACATGGATAAAAATGAGTCAGGAATTCCTTAAAAAGTTCTTCCTAGCTCATAAAACCAATGCTCTTAGATGAAAAATAATGAACTTCTCCCAGAAAAATAATGAGACCTTCTTTGAATGTTGGGAACGGTTCAAGGACTTACTTCTCGCTTGGCCACATCATGGATACGAACCTTGGAGAACAATTAATCTTTTTTATGAGGGACTTAGTCCAAACATGCGTTAATTTGTACAGATGATGTGTAAAGGTAAGTTCCTGGATAGGAAACCAGAAGTTGTATGGGATTACTTTGACATGCTAGCTGAAAATGCTTAATTATGGGACACATAAAACTAGGCTAGTGTTCATATTCCCAAGTGTAGGGTCACGATGTAGTAATAATCTTAGTGAGACCGAGGTCAAATCCATAGGGACTAAACTTGTGCATATTCTAAAAGTAACTAGAACTAGAACTAGAAAAAGATCTAAGTTAGAAATGTGGAAACAGAGTGATTAATTGTGAATATTGATTAAACTAACGATTGAAAGGTGGGAACTAAGGTGTTAAGGATTCACCTATAGAAATTGAGATGTTACCGTGCATGATTCAAGAGATCCAACTGGAATTAGAGTGTCGAGGGTCAAATATTGCATATTAGACCCCATTTATTACTAGGTATTGTGAACATAATAATGCTTAATGTTTTATTTTAATCATGCTTATGTTGCAAGGTGAATTCAAGAGCTTGGATTGAAAAGGATATTAAAAGCATGAATTTAACACTCAAAAATCACCAAAGCCAAGATTGGATATGATGAAATCAAGAATAAGGAATGCACACACTGAAGATGCAAGGAAATCAAGTCAAGAATGAAAAAAAATCAAATTTTTAAAGTGAAATTGTGTAATCCTCAACCAGTCCTAGCCTTTGCTCAACCAGTCCAGGCTACGTACGACCAATCCTGGACATCGCTCGACCAGTCGAAGCTCAACCAGTCGAGGTTCCTCAACTCGAACTCTAGCGAGTAAAATAACTAAATTTCTGTCCTGCTTGACCAGTCAAGGGTGTCCCACAACCAGTCGAGGATGGCCCACGACCAGTTGAGGACGTCCCATAACCAGTCGAGCGTTACGTAATTTTTTATGTGGATTGCATACATTTGAGAAGGTTTTTAAAAGTTTCCACTCGGTGCGAAAGTGTAAGGACTAAAACTATAAATAGGGGTCCCTAAGGAACTCCTAGGTATTATCTAGGGTTAGGGGAGTGGAGCAAATGTGTAACACCCCAGATTTTTGCCAACCTGGGGTTAGACATCTTTAGGTAATGGGTCAACCGTAGCACCTTGGTAATCTTTCAGAACCCAATTCTAAAGCCAGATAAATCATTTAGAACCTAATTCTTCATAAATTTAACGTGTTTTAGCTAGCGCTAAACTAGATAACCTGCAAAATTAGCACCAACCACTTTAAATATGATCTGTAAGACCCAAAACCTATAGAATCATTGATGCTACCTTATCTTGAAATCCAGGATCAAACTCTAAACCTGTTTGTTCTCAGGAACCCTTTGAAACTTTATATTAGATCTAGACCGCGCGTCGAAAGTCCGATATCTACAATCTTAGACCATTATGACCGCTTTGTTGGACTTGACAATCATTTCGAAAATCACGGCCAACCGATATCCTGAGACCATTTTACTGAGTCCGGAGTGAAGAGAGTGAGAAAAGGAAAATCTTTAGAAAATTAATTTAATTTAAATAAATCTAGCACATGTCGCTTGCGCGACATTTTTTAAACGTTCTGACCGTCGGAATCTGACCCAAATACACCCTCGGATTAGGGAACATTTTCCACTCAGGTCAGTGTATTTGGAATCCTCGATCGAGTCTCAGTGACCGCTGAACTGAAACTGGTCCGCCACGTGCGATCTGGGAACCCTATCGAACTGAAAACTTATTGTGATCAGGATTCGACATCCATGATCTTAAGTCCGACGGCATTCAGTCAAGGGACCTCCAGAAATGTTCTTTTAGATTGGAAAAGACCCGATTTGGCTGTAACCCAAGTATTCCTTGACTTGGAGTCTGTTTTGGTTATGTTTGGGCTTATAAAAGGCCTTAAACCCTTAGCCTTCTAACCCATACGAATTTGGGGAAAACCCTAGGAGAGAGGAGGGAAAAGAAAGAGAAAGTGAGGGAGAAGTTGGAGCTTTCTCCTGGGATTCTTCCTTGCTGCTCCACGTGCCAGATCCATCCACCTGCATCGCTATTCTAGCGATTCCAACTCCGTTCTAGGTAAGAAAACCCTAAGCCTAACCTGTTTTAGGGATTCTATTGATCCAAGTAGTGAAGTAGCTGACTTACCTTGTGTTGTAAGTGTAAGTGTTATGATTTCATATCCCTTTGGTTGCCAAATTTTGTGGTGCCAAAACTTATATTTATGTCTTGTACATCTTATGTTTTATGATTGAAGACTATTCATTGCAATCAACTCATCGCATTTCAAGACAAGATCTTAAATGAAGAAAGTTTTCAAGACATGGATGAAGAATTCAAGTATTAAAGTCTTCAAGTTTGTATGTTCAAGATTCGATCAAGTTCAAGTTTAGTAGAAGACTTTGTCAAGTCAAGATCAAGCTCAAGAAGGCCTACTACAAGATTTGTATATTCTCAAGCTTCTCTTAAGGGTCATCTGAGTGTACAGACTTTCAATGTCCATCTCACTTTTAAGGTTTGTTTGACCTTAGATTGACCTTAGGTTGGGCTTTACAGTAGGTCATTCTGGATACATAACTCATATACTTTATTATGCTTGTTTAGAGTGTTCTAAAACCAGTCCTAGGGACTTCAAGACCAGTCCTAGCTTTGCTACGACTAGTCTTAAGTTTTTCAGGACCAGTCTTACGTAGTTGAAGATTTTTGAATCTTTCTGGCTGTCCTACGACCAGTCCTGGACATCCCATGACTAGTCTTGTGAGTTCTACGACTCATCCTTCGACCGGTCGTAGCACTACGACTCAAACTCCAGCAACTATTTTTGGGGTCCTACGACCGGTCGTAGGTGTCTCACGACCAGTCGTAGGTGGCCCACGACCAGTCGTAGACCACCCAGGACCGGTCGTGGAACAGAAATTCTTATCCCGCAAAAATCTTTCGAAAATATTTAGAGCTACGACCAGTCCTAGGTTCCTAAGACCAGTCGTAGACAGGATTTTTTAGGCTATAAATAGAGCACAAACTTCAGAGTTTTAGCACTTCAAGTCAATTCTATTCAAGCATTCTTTAGGCTATACTCTGAGATAAGCTTGTGTTTATTTTAAGTTGCTTTGTGCTTATTTAATATTTCTTTTGGTAGCTTATTCTTATTTGATTTTGATCTACATTCCAATCTTATTAGAAAAGGGGAATTTCTGATATTCCTTCTTCTTGGATTCAAAATCAAACAGATCTAGCCCGTTTGATTTAAAATCAATTAGACTTAGAACCATTCTTAAAGTGAGTATTGGACTTTGAACGTCAAATCGAGCTTCTATTCCGATTGGTTCTACCGAGCTTCTTCGAAAGGTGATTCAGGTATTTTACATGTTTTGTAATTTACTTTCTCTGGTTTTTGTTTGAGATTCACCAGAAAAATCTCATTGTATTGGTCATCTAAGGAGAGCCAGAAAACTCAGATTGTGGGGTTTTTGGATTTTGTAAGCCTGAGATCAAAGACACAATTGTGAAGGTTTTAGGTGAACCTGTTAAACCTATTTTGATAGTACATGTTAATATCCCCTGTGTGAGGATATTAGGAGTGGAGTAGCAATCTGTGTGGCTGTTGGATAACAGTTGGTGTACACACAGGCGAACCACTATATATCGTTGTGTTATGGATGTGTTTTACTCTTTCATTCTTTTATTCATTCTGTTTTGTGGAGAGTGTTTGTGGATGAATGTTGTAATCACTTCAAGCAAGTGTGGATGAATGTTGTAATAACTTAGGATTTATTTTCTGCAAGTTATTTTGATTTTCTTGCTTATTATTCCTTATTGATTTGTGATACAAAGGATGTTCTAGAAATAAGGTTGTCCTACCTTAAACCTATAGTTTTTGGTGTAAGGTTGTCCTTAGAACTGATAAAGTATCAATCTCTTTATTTTAGGCTATTGTAATTGTTTTATATTCAGCATTGTGCTTTATATCTTTTATTATTCCGCTGTTATAAGTTTTATTTGGCATTGCCCTATTCACCCCCCCTCTAGGGCATATAGCTAGGCCCTTTCAAGTGGTATCAGAGCCTAATAGCTCGTGCTTATTGTTTATTTATTAGATTTATTTCCTGAGCTAACGATCTAAGCTATATTAAGATGTTAAATTTTGAAAGCCTATCAGTCATTAGGCCACCACCTTTTAATGGCACAAACTATGCTTATTGGAAAGCCAGGATGAGGATCTTCCTTAAATCCTTGGATGAAAGTTTGTGGATGGCCACAGTGAATGAATGGAATCCTCCTATCACTGAAGTTGCTAATGACGATGGTTCAAAAACTATGAAAGTAACGGCTTATTCTCTTTGGACTACACTTCAGAAAAGTGAAAGTAGTGCCAATGCTAAAGCACTAAATGTAATTACTTGTGCATTATCACCAGATAAATTCGAAAGAATCATCTCTTGTGAAAATGCAAAACAAGCATAGGATGTATTAGAAATGACACACGAGGGTACATCTATTGTCGAGAAATCTAAAGTCCAACTCCTCACAACTAAATTTGAAGAAATTCATATGGAGGAGAATGAGATGTTTATGGACTTCTACACTGGATTGAATGACATTGTGAACTCTATGTGGGGTCTTGGTGATAGAATCCTAGAAAGTAAAGTGTGTATAAAGATACTACGTTCACTTCCTGAACGATTCAATTCTAAAGTGACCGCGATTCAGGAACTTCGTAATATGGATACCATGAGGGTTGAGGAACTAGTTGGTTCACTTTAAACCTATGAGTTATCCTTTAAGGCTCCTAAAGGAAAATCAATTGCTCTCAAATCATCTAAAAATGTTTCACAAGAGAGTACTTCAGATTCAGAAAATACCGAAGATGATATGGCGCTTTTAGCAAAAAGGTTTTACAAAATTTTTAAAAATAAGAAAAAGGTTGATTTTCAAAAATCCAATGATAAGAGACGATCTAAACCTAGAACTCGTAAATCCTTGAAAGATATTCAATGTTACAACTGTCAAGAGTATAGGCACTTAGCTAACAAATGTCGTAAAAAGGACAAATCTAAAAAGATAATGATGATATATCTAGTGAAGAAAATATGAATAGTGATTGCGATAATGAAGATGATCTTCAGGATGCTTATAATGCCCTTTATAAAGAGAGTTGTAAAATTGCTGTCAAGCTTAAATTACAAAAAGAAAAATTTTCTAAGCTTAAGGAAGATTATGAGTCTCTTGTTTTAGAAAAATCTCATATTTCTGACTCTTTTGAAAAGACCAATGTGATTTAGATTTCAAAACCTCTAAAATTGAAGATCTGAAATCCGAAAATATGAAACTCAAAAATGAGGTATCTTCCCTTCAGAGTTTGAAAGACACATGGAGATATGCCCATGGTGATCCTAAATTGAAAAAATTATTGTTTGGATCAAGAAAATGTGGCGATCGATCTGGGTTGGGCTATGATAAGAATACATCTCCTAAACAAAAGAACATTGCTCCTAAATTTGTAAGAGGAGAGTCTTCAAACTCAAAAGAAAAGAATACTTTTCAAGTTTTTTCTAAAAATTCAAGGACTTTTCAAAAACCTAAAGGTAGCCATGTCAACTTTAATTTTCAAAACCGAAATCCATTGACTGAAAAAATAATTTGTAACACCCCGAATTTTTGCCAACCTGGGGTTAGACGTCCTTAGGCAATGGGTCAACCAAAACACCTTGGTAACCGCTCAGAACCCAACTCCATAGCCAAAGAAATCACTTAGGATTAATTCCTTTAGAAACTAAGCATAAGTTAGCTAGTGCTACGCTGGAGTAGCTGTGAAATTGTCCCTGATCGCTTTAAATACGTTCTACAAGACCCAAAACTTGTAGAACCAATGATGCTATGATATCCTAAAACCTTGGATCAAACTCTAAACCCGTTTACTCTCAGGAACTCTTTGAAACTTTGTATTGGATCTAGACCGTCGAAAGTCCGATACCTACCATCTTAGACCGTTATGACTGCTTAGCTGGACTTGACAATCATTTCAAAAATCAAGTCCAACCGATGTGCAGAGGCTATTTCATTGAGCCTGGACTGAAGAGAGTGAGAATAGGGTAAATGCTTTAGAAATTAAATCCAAATCTGGCACGGGACTTGGCGCGTCAGTCTTGAGCGTTCTAACCGTCAGAATTCAGCCAAATTACACCCTCGGATCAGGAAACATTTCTATTTCATATCACGAGACTTGTAGACCTGATCTACATGCGATGACCGCTGAACTAAAATTTGACCACCACGTGCGATCTGCGAACTCTTTCGGTCTGAAAAATTGATGTGTGCTAGATCCAGTATGCATGAGCTTAAGTCCGATCGCGTTTGGCCAGGGGACCTCCAGAAATGCTCTTTTGAACCAGAACAGCCCCGATTTGGTTACCCCTCAAATAAACATTGTTTCCAAGCCTAATTTGGGAAGGTTTTAGGTTATAAAAGGGGTTTAAACCTGTAATGCCCTGGAAAAATCAGTACTTGGGCTCGAGTACCAACTCGACCAGAAATCGTGTAGGATTAATTCCTTTAGAAAATAAGTGTAAGTTAGCTAGCGCAACGCTAGAGTAGTTGGGAAATAGTCCCTGATCACTTTAAATACGTTCTACAAGACCTAAAGCGAGTAGAACTAATGACGCAATAATACTCTAAAACCTCGGATCAAACTCTAAACCGGTTTGTTCTCAGGACCTCTTTAAAACTTTGTATTGGATCTAGACTGCGCATCGAAAGTCCGATACCTACAATCTTAGACCATTATAACCACCTAGCTAGACTTGACAATCATTTCGAAAATCAAGTCCAACCGACATTCACAGGCTATTTCATTGAGCCTGGAGTGAAGAGAGTGAGAATAGGGTTAGATGTGGAATTTGAAATTTAAATCTGGCACACGACTTGACGCATTATTATTAAGCGTTTTGACCGTCAGAATTCAGCCAAATTACATCCTTGGATCAGGAAAAATTTCTATTTCATATCATGAGACTTGTAGACCTGATCTACGTACGGTGATCGCTGAACTGAAACTGGACTGCCACGTGCGATCTACGAACACTACTGGTCTGAAAATGGGATGTGAGCGACATCCGACGTGCATGAACTTAAGTTCGATCACGTTCGGCCAGGGGACCACCAGAAATGTCTTTTTGAACCGAAACAGTCCCTATTTGGTTAGGCATCAAGTGAACATTATTTTCAAGCCTGTTTTGGGCAAGTTATAGGTTATAAAAGGGGCTTAAACCCTCACTTCTCTCACCCATCCGAATTTGCTAGAAACCCTAGCTGGTGTAAGAGAAAAGGTGAGAGATTGTGAGAGAGAGTGGGAGAGAATTTCCTGCTGCTTGCACTACTTGTTGCACGTGCCTAAGCAACGCGCCTCAATCACTTTCCCGGCGATTTCGCCGCGTTTCTAGGTAAGAAATATCCCAAACACTTGCTGATTTGAGGTTCCATCATTTCCATAGCGAAGTAGCTTACAGATCTTGTATGTTAGGTTGCCTGTTCGCCGTACACGAAGCGTATACGCTCCGTTCGAATCAATACACTTCTAGGATAAAAGGAGCGGATTCTAGACGCTTTGATTGACTGTTTTCAATGCTTTTAATGTCGTTTAATAGTAGATTATCGACGGCAACGCCGTTTGATATGTACAACATGCTGTCCGTTTCCTGTTTCGTAAGCAGACGAAAAATATGAGATTTGGGGCATTTTAGTCATTTGTAAGAAATACTATTTTCATCCATATTTTGCTGATATGATTGACATGGCTTCTTGTCGTATTAGGATATTAGGAATGGGTGCATAATCAGTTTGGCGAAGAGATTCACCCAAATGCGCACTTTGAGTCGACATACTATATGTAGACTTAAGTGTGTAGACTAAGTGTTTGTATAAATGTTTGTATTAGTATGTATTGAATTAAATGGTGTTATGAATTAGTTTGAGATTGAATTCTCAATTAATATGCTGATGTAAATGATTTCCTACATAATTAGCTTTATGCATGATTTCATTATATGTATGAAATGCATGTGTTAGATGTTTTACTTAAGTTGTATGTTATACATGTGTTAACATGCTCACATTGTTGTATTTCATTTTCATTGCTCTTTTATGATTGCTGATGTGAATTCATAAATGTTTGGGACTATACCTAGTCCAGGTAGTCGGCAATCGAGTAAATTCGTGGTTGGCTTATTTTCGCCACGAACGACTTGTCGATGAACGCGAGCCGTGTTTTGGAGTTGGCGGCAGTGGTTAGGCCACACGAGGTGTTTTATGCACTTCATGTCATTCGACTTGAGATGCGCTAGTGCTAGTCGGGCCCGTCAAGTAACCCGACTGGCCATTGTATGTTCACCCTATATGAGTCATAATTGTTTGAACCTAGGGTACTGAACTTACCATTGTAAACCCTGTCAACCATGGTACCTTGATCCACAAAGACTCATGAGCCGGGCATGGTGGTATGGGACACCGTGGTCAAGCTGTCGGCCTACGCTGGGGCCACAAACCTCCCCGTAGTGACCAGTGAGCACCTATGACTCGTGAACAGATTATGGTGGTATGGGACACTATATTCTTGCTGTCGGCCTACACTGATCAGGCGATGAGTCCTTTGTAGTGACCGCAAGCGTATTCTGAGTCTACGGGAGGCGACAACCCTTTCGTAGCAGTGAGAGTACAGTAGGCCTGTATTGAAAAGGTGATGGGGGAGCGGTGCAACGATTGCGAGCAACAGCCCTGGCAGCCCTTGCAGCGACCTACTAAATATACATCGTATGAGATTACTAAGAGTGAAGACCCTAGACAGGATCTGTGTTGGGATTGATATAAGGGAAGTACCTTAGTTTCCTAATCCTGCTGTTTGAATGGACTAATAATAACTCGGTAATCATATTACCATCACATTGCATGTGCCTGGAAGATGTGGAGCACTGAGCGGTACGCAAGCATGCCGCGGACGCAGATGGTGCTGTATGAGGGAGAATGTCGGTGAGGGCATCCATCATGTCATGTCATATTGCATTAACAACAGTATTAGGAATGTTTGATTTACTGCTTTACTATTATTGCATGATTAATTTGAGAACATGCTAATCCTTACTCTATTATTTCACTGAGTTAGTTACTCACTCCCACGTTACGGGATGGTGTTTGCAACACCCACCAGACCCTGTCTTAGATGCGGGTGAGGCAGTGATTCAGGAGGCAGAGATGGACTATGATGAGGACCAGGATGAGTTCTCATATATGCAGTGCCACGACGGCTTTGCTTAGGGGGCCTAGATTGGAGGGACTTCTCAGTGGGACTCTTTTTGGAAATTTGATTTCTGTTTATATACATGTATATGAGACTCAGAGATGTATTCATACTTTGGAGACAGTTGAGATCTACTTTGTTTTCCATACAGTGATATATATATTCTTTAGTCTTTCGCTTGCTTTTATCACTGGATCTGGAGTATGAATTGCAGTTTTGGTATACTTTTACTCATGTGAATGATTTAACTCAGACAACATTGAATCATAATCATTTTTGTTGCATAAGTGACGGTCTGGAACTCGGGAGTTGAGTTTACACGCGACCCCCGATTTCCAGGGAGTTACAAAACCCTCACTTCTCTCCACCATCCGAATTTGCTAGAAACCCTAGCTGGTGTGAGAGAAAAAGTGAGAGATTGTGAGAGAGAGTGGGAGAGCTTTTCCTGCTGCTTGCACTACCTACTGCAAGTGTTTAAGCCATGCAATCGAATCACTTTTCCGGTGATTTCGCTGCATTTCTAGGTAAGAAAATACCCTAACTACTTGCTGATTTGATGTTCCATCGATTCCTTAGCTAAGTAGCTTATACATCTTGTGATATAGATTGCCTGTTCGCCGTAGACGAAGCGTATACGCTCCGTTCGAATCGATTCGCCTCTAGGGAAAATGTGCGGATTTTAGACGCTTTGATTGGCTGTTTTCAATGCTTTTAATGTCGTTTAATTATAGATTATCGACGGCAACGCCGTTTGACATGTACAACATATTGTCCGTTTCCTGTTTCATAAGTAGACGAAAATATGAGATTTAGGGCATTTTAGTCATTTGTAGGAAATACTGTATACATCCATATTTTGCTGAAATGGTTGTCATGGCTTTTTGTCACCTTAGGATATTAGGAATGCGTGCATAATCAGTTTGGCGAAGAGATTCGCCCAAATGCGCACTTTGAGTCGACATACACTGTGTAGACTTAAGTGTGTAGACTAAGTGTTTGTATAAATGTTTGTATTAGTATGTATTGAAGTAAATGGTGTTGTGAATTTGTTTGAGATTGAATTCTCAAATAATATGCTGATGTAAATGATTTCCTTCATGGTGGCTATATGTATGATTTCATTATATGTATGAGATGCATGTGTTAGATGATTTACTTAAGTTATATGTCATAATATGTGTTAACATGCTCACATTGTTGTAATGCATTTCCATTACTTTTATGTGATTGAAGAAGTGGATTCATAAATGTTTGGGACTATACCTAGTCTAGGCAGTCGGTAACCGAGTAAATTCATGGTTGACTTATCTTTGCCACGAAGGACGCGTCGATGAACGCGAGTCGTGTTTTGGATTGGCGGTAGTGGTTAGGCCTCATGAAGTGTTTCATGCACTTTATGTCGTTCAGTTTGAGATGCGCTCGTACTAGTCGAGCCCGTCAAGTAACCCGACTGGCCATTGTATGTTCACCATGTATGTGTCATAACTGCTTGAACCTAGGGTACTGAACTTACCATTGGAAACCCTGTCAACCATGGTACCTTAATCCACAAAGACTCATGAGCCGGGCATGGTGGTATGGGACACCGTAGTCGAGCTGTCGACCTACGCTGGGGCCATAAATCTTCCCGTAGTGACCAGTGAGCACATTGACTCGTGACCAGATTATGGTGGTATGGGACACTATATTCTAGCTGTCTGCCTCCACTGATCAGGCGATGAGCCCTTTGTAGTGACCGCGAGCGTATTCTGAGTCTACGGGAGGCGACGACCCTTCCGTAGTAATGAGACTACAGTAGGCCTGTATTGATAAGGTGATGGGGGAGCGATGCAACGAGTGCGAGCAACAGCCCTGGCAGCCCTTGCAGCGACCTACAAAATATAACCTCGTATGTGATTACTAGGAGTGACGACCCTAGACAGGATCTGTGTTGGGATTGATATAAGTAAGGTACCTTAGTTTCACAATCCAGCTGTATGAAAAGGACTAATAATAACTCGGTAATCATATCACCATCACATTGCATGTACCTGGAAGATATGGAGCACTGTGGGAAGAAAGCATGCCGCGGGCGTAAGATGGTGCCGTATGAGGGAGATCGTCGGTGAGGGCATCCATCATGTCATGTCATATTGCATTAACAACAGTATTTCGGAATGTTTGATTAATTGATTTACTATTATCGCAGGATTGATTTGAAAACATGCTAATCTCTACTCTATTATTCCATTGAGTTGATCACTCACTCCCACGTTACGGGATGGTGTTTCCGGACACCCACCAGTCCCTATTTTAGTTGCAGATGATGGTGCTGCTTGAGAAGCGGAGCTGGACTTAATGATGATGAGAAAGATCCCTCCTTTATGCGTGTTCTGATTGACGGGATTACAGGGAGGTTGATTAGATGCCTTGAAACTTGTCATTTTATATTTTTAGAGCACTCATGTATATTCTTTCTTTCTATTTTGAGGTATACATGTATATGTTTAACCTGGTAACATGTTCACACTCTGGAGACTTACAATCAATTATATATTATATGTATGTATCACCGTCTTTTCCTTGTTAATTTAACTGTCTCTGGAGTATGATATGTTGTTCTGGCATAATTCCACTCATGTTTAATACATTAACACAGACAACATTCAATCATACACATTTATGTTGCATAAATAACATTTTGGAACTCGGGAGTTGGGTTTTTACTCGACCCCCGATTTTCGGGATGTTACAGAATTGATCTACTTAAGGAGCTATTAAAGTCTAACTCTATGGGTCACTCCTATAATAACAGACAGAAAAAGACCATCTATGCTCTTAAACCCAAAACAGTTCTAAAATGGGTTCCTAAAGTCGCCAGCTTGGTTGCCCACACTGCTTTCAAAGCTACAAGCCATTCAAAGTGGTACCTAGATAGTGGTTGCTCCAGGCATATGACAGGTGACAAAGCTTTATTCACTGATCATAAAGATATGACTAACGGGTCAGTCATATTTGGTGATGGAAGCAATTGCAAGATTATTGGCCAAGGTACAGTTTGACTTTATAACCTTCCCTTATTTAAGAATGTTTTATATATTGAGGGTTTAAAACACAACCTATTAAGCATTTCTCGGATATGCGATAACAACCATAATGTGAAGTTTTCTAATCAAGGTTGTGAGATACTTAATAAAAGGGGTTCTGTTATATTAACTGGTCGCAGAACTTCTGAAAACTACGACATCATTAGTGATGCAAACTCATCTACTCAATCATGTTACATGGTCCATACCGATGAGACTGAATTATGGCATAAACGCCTTGGACATGTACACTATCTGAACTTATTTAGATTGAGCAAAAGAGAACTAATTAGAGGTCTACCCAAATTACAAAAAGTAGATAAAATATGTGGTGAATACCAGTTGGGCAAACAGATTAGGAGCTCTCACAAGAAAGTGAACTCCAATACCACATCTAGACCACTCGAGCTTCTCCAAATGGATCTTATTGGACCAACCAGATCGGAGAGTCGAGTAGGTAAAAAATACATCTTGGTTATCGTAGATGACTATAACAGATTCACTTGGGTATCGTTCTTAAAAGATAAAACTGAAACCCTGGATGAAGTGAAAAAGGTCATCAAACGAATCTAAAATAAGAAAGGTTCTCTTGTTAGTAAGATCCGTAGTGATCATGGATCCGAATTTGAAAACAGTAGTTTTGAGAAATTCTGTAGTGATCAGGGAATATCACATGAATTCTCTGTGCCCAAGACACCGTAAAAAAATGGTATAGTTGAAAGAAAAAATAGAGTGCTTCAGGATATGGCTAATGTTATGTTGAATAGCATGAAGCTCTCTAGAAATCTTCGGGTTGAAGCAGTTAATACCGCATGTTAAATACTGTCATTATTAATCGAGTTTATACCAGTAAATCTGATAATAAGTCTGCTTATGAATTATGATTTGAAAAGAAACCTACTGTCAAATACTTTCGGGTTTTTGGCAGCAAGTGTTATATTTTGCGTGATCGAGAAAATTTGGAAAAGTTTGATACGAAGAGTGATGAAGGTATTTTTCTCGGTTATTCTTTAAACAGTTGAGCTTATAGTGTTCTAAATAAAAGAACAGATGTGATATAAGAGTCCATCAATGTGGTCATTGATGATCATTTGAATACACCAGCTCCGAGTTCAGATGATGAGGAAGCTCTTATTATCAACAATCAAGATACCTCATCAAGTCAAAAAGAATCTGAACCAAGGACTGTTAAAGATCATCCAACCAATCAAATACATGGAAACCCTCTCACTGGAGTTCGTACCCACAAACAACTTGAGAACATATGTAATTATGTTTGTTTTACATCTCAAATTGAACCGATCAATGTGAAAGAGGCACTATCTGATGAAAATTGGATAGTTGCTATGCAGGAGGAACTTAATCAATTTATTCGTAATGATGTCTGGTATCTTGTTCATAGACCTAAAGATAAACACATTATTGGAACCAAATGGATCTTTAAAAATAAGTCTGATGAGCTTGGAAATATTATACGAAACAAGGCTAGACTGGTTCTACAAGGGTACACTCAGATTGAAGGTATCGATTATGATGAAACCTTTGCTCCAGTCGCTTGCCTTGAGTCAATTAGACTTTTTATTTCCATCGCATGCTTTAGAAAATTTAAAATATATCAGATGGATGTAAAGAGTGCTTTTTTGAATAGCGATTTACATGAAGAAGTGTATGTTGAACAACCTTCAGGGTTTGAAGACCCAAAGTTATCTGACAATGTATTTCGTCTCAAAAAGGCTCTCTATGGTCTAAAACAAGCACCTAGAGCATGATATGAAAATTTGACTAAATTCTTACTTAGTCATAGCTTTCAAGTAGGAAGTGTCGATAAGACGCTTTTTGTTAAGAAGAATAACAATGATATTTTGATGGTTCAAATATATGTTGATGATATTATTTATGGATCTACTTGCTCTAACATGTCTACTGAGTTTGCAGAGTTAATGAAATGAAGAAACGAAGTAACACTCTGTAATATAAATATAGAATGTAGGATGACAGCAAGAGTATAGTGTCCCATCCCACTATAATCTGCTCAGAGTAGGGTGCTCACTGGTCACTACGGGGAGGTTTGTGGCCCCAGCGTAGGCCGACAGCTCGACCACGGTGTCCCATACCACCATGCCAGCTCATGAGTCTTAGGGGATCGAGGTACCAAGGTTAGAGGGGCTTTCCAATGGTAAGTTTAGTATCCTAGGTTCAAGCAGTTATGACGAATACAAGGTGAACATAAATGGTCAGTCGGGTTACTTGATGTGTCCGACTAGCACGAGCGCACGTTGAATCGACCAACATGAAGTGCACAAGCACTTCGTGTGGCCTAACCACTGCCCACGACTCTAGTACAACTCGGGTTCGTCATGCACATCCTTCATGGCGAATAGAATCCAACCACGAACTCTAATCTGTTACCGACTGTCTGGACTAGAGTATAGCCCCAAACACATGTAATGTGAATCAGTAATCATATGCGATCAAAAAAAATTGAAATGACAACTAATTCAAGCATGTTAGAAACATGTTATAAGGTACGACATACGCAGTTAAGCATACACAAGCATTTCATACATCAGGAATCAATTCAACAACGTACGTGGAGGACGTCATACTCATCATCAACGTAGTTGAGAATCCTATCTCAATACTTACCTACAACACTACTCACTAAGTGCTTACTCACGCAAGCATTTATACAAACACTTAGACTACACAACTCCAACGTACTTGACGTATGTTGATTTTGACATATGATATGACAGATCCTTATATCAAGGAGTTGTCTAATACACATCAATCATGTTCTTGCATTCAAAACATATAGCAGGCATAAATCATCTTAATTTAGGCATTTCAACAAACACTTAGTCTAAACACATTAGTCTACATAGCATATGTCATCCAATACGTGCATTAGGGCGAATCTCTTCGCCAAAAAGATCATACACGCATAACTAACATAGGTACACGACAAATACTCATGGCAATCATATCGGCAAAATATGTACGTATACAGTATTTTCTACAAATACCTAAAATACCCTAAAGCTTATATTCTTCGTACGTATTCGAAATGAAAAACAGACAGCATGTTCTACATGTCAAATAGCGTTCTTGTCAGCAATCAACCATTAAACGACATTGAAAGCCTTGAAAACAGGTAATCTAAGTGTCTAAGATCCGCACCTTATGTCGTAGGAGCGTAATGAATCGAATAGGAATTCTACGTCGTCGTCAACGACTGATTGGCAACCTACTGAAAGGGCCTAGCTATATGCCCTAGAGGGGGGGTGAATAGGGCAATGCCAAATAAAACTTATAACAGCTGAATAATAAAATATATAAAGCACAATGCTGAATATAAAGCAATCACAATAGCATAAAATAAAGAGATTGATACTTTATCAGTTCTAAGGACAACCTTACACCAAAAACCAGAGGTTTAAGGTAGGACAACCTTATTTCTAGAATGTCCTTTGTATCACAAATCAATGAGGAATAATAAGCAAGAAAATCAAAATAACTTGCAGAAAATAAATCCTAAGTTATTACAACATTCATCCACACTTGCTTGAAGTGATTACAACATTCATCCACAAACACTCTCCACAAAACAAAATGAATAAAAGAATGAAAGAGTAAAACTCATCCACAACACAACGATATATAGTGGTTCGCCTGTGTGTACACCAACTGTTATCCAACAGCCACACAGATTGCTACTCCACTCCTAATATCCTCACACAGGGGATATTAGCATGCACTATCAAAATAGGTTTCACACGTTCACCTAAAACCTTCACAATTGTGTCTTTGATCTCGGGCTTACACAATCCAAAAACCCCACAATCTGAGTTTTCTGGTTCTCCTCAGATAACCAATACAATGAGATTTTTCTGGTGAATCTCAAACAAAAACCAGAGAAAGTAAATTACAAAACATGTAAAATACCTGAATCACCTTTCGAAGAAGCCCGGTAGAACCAATCGGAGTAGAAGTTCAATTCGACGTTCAAAGTCCAATACTCACTTTAAGAATGGTTCTAAGTCTAATTGATTTTAAATCAAACGGGCTTGATCTATTTGATTTTGAATCCAAGAAGAAGGAATATCAGAAATTCCCCTTTTCTAATAAGATTGGAATGTAGATCAAAATCAAATAAGAATAAGCTAGCAAAAGGAATATTAAATAAGCACAAAGCATCTTAAAATAAACATAAACTTTATCATTATCGCTTGATTGATTTAATAACATTCTAATCTTTGCTCTATGATTCCACTGAGTTAGTTACTCACTCCCACGTTACGGGACGGTGTTGCACACACCAACAAGTCCCTATTTTAGTTTTAGATGATGGTGATGCTTGTGAAGCGGAGCCGGACTTGATGATGATGAAGAGGATCCCTCCTATATGCAGGTTCTGATTGACGGGGTTTACAGGGTTACTGATTAGATGCCAATACACTTGGTATTTTGCCTTTTATTTCCACACCCATATATATTCTTTTCTTTCTATTTTGGAGTATACATGTATTTAGTTAACCTGTTAACATGTTCACACTCTGGAGACTTACAATCATTTATATATTTTATATATCTATCACATTCTTCCGCTTGATAATTTAACTCTCTAAAGTATGATATGTTGTTTTGGCTTAATCCACTCATGTTTCATGCACTATCACAGCTGACATTCATCCATCATTGAAAATGTTACATAAGTGATGTTCTGGAACTTGGGAGTGGAGTTTATGCTTGACCCCCGATTTTTGGGATGTTACAGGTGGTATTAGAGAATGATTTGGATTAAACTAGACCTGAGTTATGGTAACACAATCCACACTGACGCAATCTGACTTAGTAAGGGGGCGATGGAACCTAGAAACCACATTTAGAATCCCAAGTTTCGCCGACAGGTGAGACTATACGGTAGTTTGGGCCACAACGTATCTTTGGTCGCGTGAAGCGGCCTAAGTCGCCTCTAGGCCGTCAGTCGATGGGTTTGAGTCATTCTCTGGAGAATTCCAAGCCTAAAAATGGATGTCCTTGGGTTGTGGGGCAACCACAACACCTTACACTCAATCTCAAGGCATAAAACCCTTTTTTATCCAATTCCTTCAAAATCTCTCCTTCCACCACCCCATTCTTCAACTTTTTTCTAAGTCCTTTTATACTACACATAAATCCTAATGTAAAAATGATGCAGAGTCATACTTAAACAAAAATTTACTATGAATATAAAATATATGTGTAGATTGGACTTTTGACCATTCCAAATATGGAATCTCATGGAATAAATAGGTTAGTTGGATAGAATGGTGTCTCTTACCCCAAAATCATATGCTACATGTTACATAAATTCATTTCAGTTTGCAGATTTGCCCCAAAAATGCCTCAAACGGAGCGGGGGCCAAACGATCAACTTCCAGAATGATCCAAGGTGGGAACTACATATATTTGGGACCCAAACAGTCGGCGAGGACCTCGCCGGTTCGGCGAGGCCTCACCGTACAGTGGGCCCCATTCGGTCGGGCCTTCGGGCCAGAGGTGTTTGGGGGTTAGGGTAACCCCCCTAGGTGTGGGCCGTCCGTTAAAAACACCCCAAACCCCTATCTCCTTCACAAAATGCACCTCCAAGCTCTCCCTTTCTCACATTTTTGTTATTTTCCCTCTCAAATCTCGTTACCAATCACTCCCATTGCCGTTTTCTGCCACAACTGATGCCCCTTTATCGTCTGCAGTGGTACACATTCCCCTCTCTCTCCATTCTCTCATGTTTGAGCTCTTACACCCTCATTTAAAGCTCAAAATTGTGTGAGCTTCTAACCCCTCATGTTTCTTCCTTTTTCCTTTGCAATCCCAGCCTTTTGGGGCTTGTTTCCCTTCTTTATCAGACCTAGATTCGTGACAACCCATTAGGTCAGCCCTTTCTCCCCCTTTCCTTCATCTTCCATGGCCTTTATAGAGGTTATTTTAGCTTCTTTTCTCCCTTTCCACTGTCCTCTCTCTCATGGGAAAGAGAAAGGGTGCTCCTCCTCTTCTTTCCCTTTCATCAGACCCTTTACACTCTCTTTTTGGTCTCAAAATCATGCAAACCTCAAATCCCATTTCCTTCTTCCTAGGAAATAGATTTTCTTCATCATTTTATGCTTCCAACTGGCCTCCACTATTGCATACATCTCCCATCTCCTTCTTTTCACTTGTCTTGAGTTCACAAACCCCTCTTTGTGGCTCATTACCTCACAACTCAACAACCCATCAAACCCCATTCCTTTTATCCCTTTCTTCCACTTCCTATGGCTCTATTGAGTTCATTACGGCCGTATTTTCAATTTTCACTTTTTCTTTCTTTCAAATTATACTTAGGAATTCAACATCATGGGATTTGAAAATCCCATCTCACACTTTCCAACACAAGATCCATTTTCTAAAGCCTATGAAATTGATTTGAATCTCAACCCACCCACTTACTAAGCATGTCACTCCCAATTCTTAGGTGGGAGTAGGAAAACAGTCCCATTTAACATAACTTAAGACCACTGGCCACATATGCCCTTGGAGTTTTGGACTTAGAGTGGTACTCCTAGGTTTCAAAGGATCTGACAATATAGGAAATCCAATTCCATTTAGACAATCTTGACTCTAAGCAATAGAACAATTCCCTGTAGTAGATATGGTATGAAACCATCTAGCGTATAAGCCTAGAATTTGGATTACAGCTAGTGGGTTACAGACTAGGCTATTAGTTATATTAAGCAGTGTAAAGCCTGTTTATGCTAAGGAATAGTAGGTTAGATTTGGTTGGAGTAGAACTTCATTCCTTTGGTAGATCTCCATAATACTCATAAACTCCTTTAGTAACTCTTAGGAAAGTTGTTTTAACTTAGAACCATTCACTCTCAGGGAAAACTGATAATCCCTCAGATTGAACTTAGAATGAACCAGCAATCCCCTTTGAATTGCCTTCCCCAAGGGCTTATCGCATTCGGAAACGTGGAGTAAAGGAACTGTATATATAAGTGAAGTATTCACAGTTTGAATCGACTTCTTAATCCTAGTAGTTACCAATGAATCCAATGCTCTAATCAAGCAGAAGATCGACATCGACTCGGATTAAGAATTGATACAATAAATTTTCTGTCCTAGGCAGAAAGTCTATGTATCCAGCTCAAACCCACTACACAACCTTTCTTCCGTGTTGGCCTGACCACCTACAACCGAAAGTTATTGCCTTGTCTTTGGGAAATGGCAAGGACTTATAGCCAGTAGAGAATTAGACATCTTGCTGTAAGCTCACACCTGCCCCTGAGCTCAATCACAATAGAGTTAGGCTTCTTTCTACAACCATAGGTACCAATTTCATAGAACGCATCATTAACAAAGGAAGACCAATGTAGTGAGAGGTTGTTTCCCATTTCATGTCAAGGATAGGCCCTAAGTTACACCTCGTTCCGATATACGGATCGAGACATAGATTCTTGAGCCTTAAGTAGAACTAAGGTTTAAGGGGGTTAAAACGTATTGAGCCCAATCTACTTATGATTATCTAATATAACCGTTGGATCAGAGTAGCACAGCGGAAGCGTGGTTGGTCTCTTCCCCACTGGCCCAGGATCGAAGAAGTTGATTTAAGTTGTATGTTAGGTTAGGTCATTAAATAGGATTTGAACCTTCCTTAGAATGTCAATACTAAAGTCTCTCTAGGGACTCATTATCCTTAGCCAATTTTGGAGACGAAATTATGTTTTAAGGGGGGTAGATTGTAATACCCCGGATTTTTGCCAACCTGGGGTTAGACGTCCTTAGGCAATGGGTCAACCGTAGTACCTTGGTAATCTCTCAGAACCCAATTCCAAAGCTAGAGAAATCATTTAGAACCTAATTCTTTAGAAATTTAACGTGTTTTAGCTAGTGCTAAACTAGATTACCTGCACAATTAGCACCAGCCACTTTAAATACGATCTGTAAGGCCCAAAACCTATAGAATAATTGACGCTACCTTACCCTGAAATCCAGGATCAAACTCTAAACCTGTTTGTTCTCAGGAACCATTTGAAACTTTGTATTGGATCTAGACTGCACGTCGAAAGTTCGATATCTACAATCTCAGACCATTATGACCGCTTTGTTGGACTTGACAATCATTTCAAAAATCAAGCCCAACTGATATCCTTAGACCATTTTACTGAGTCAGGAGTGAAGAGAGTGAGAAAAGAAAAATCTTTAGAAAATTAATTCAATTTAAATAAATCTGGCACATGTCGCTTGCGTGACATTTTTTAAGCGTTCTGACCGTCGGAATCTGACCCAAATACACCCTCGGATCAGGGAACATTTTCCACTCAGGTCAGTGTATTTGGAATCCCCGATCGAGTCTCAGTGACCGCTGAACTGAAACTGGTCCGCCACGTACGATCTGGGAACCCTATCGAACTGAAAACTTAATGTGATCAGGATCCGACATCCATGAGCTTAAGTCCAACTGCATTCAGTCAGGGGACCTCCAGAAATATTCTTTTGGATCGAAAAAGACCCGATTTGGCTGTAACTCAAGTATACCTTGACTTGGAGTCTGTTTTGGTTATGTTTGGGCTTATAAAAGGCCTTAAACCCTTAGCCTTCTAACCCATACGAATTTGGGAAAAACCCCAGGAGAGAGGAGAGAAAAGAGAGAGAAAGTGAGGGAGAAGTTGGAGCTTTCTCCTGAGATTCTTCCCTATTGCTCCACGTACCAGATCCATCCACCTGCATTGCTATTCTGGCGATTCCAACTCCATTCCAGGTAAGAAAACCCTAACCCTAACCTATTTTAGGGATTCTATCGATCCAAGTAGCGAAGTAGCTAACTTACCTTGTGTTGTAGGTTGCCAATCAGTCGTTGACGATGACGTAGAGTTCCTATTCAATTCATTACGCTCGTACGACGTAAGGTGCAGATCTTAGACGCTTAGATTACCTATTTCCAAGGCTTTCAATGTCGTTTAATGGTAGATTGTTGATAAGAACGTTGTTTGACATGTAGAACATGTATGACGAACCCGAGTCGTACTAGAGTCGTCGGCAGTGGTTAGGCTACACGAAGTGCTTGTGCACTTCATGTCGGTCGATTCAACGTGCTCTCGTGCTAGTCGGACACATCAAGTAACTCGACTGACCATTTATGTTCACCTTGTATTCGTCAAAACTGCTTGAACCTAGGGTATTAAACTTACCATTAGAAAGCCCCTCTAACCTTGGTACCTCGATCCCCTAAGACTCATGAGCTGGCATGGTGGTATGGGACACCGTGGTCGAGCTGTTGGCCTATGTTGGGGCCACAAACCTCCCCGTAGTGACCAGTGAGCACCCTACTCTGAGCAGATTATGGTGGTATGGGACACTATATTCTTGCTGTAGTCCTACATTGATAAGGTGATGGGGGAGTGGAGCAACGAGTGCGAGCAACAGCCTTGACAGCCCTTTGTAGTGACCTTGAGTTTATCCTGACACTGCATGGGGGCGACGAGTCCTGATGCAGTCTTAAAGACATAAAGTAGGCATATATTGATAAGGTGATGAGGGAGTGGTGCAACGAGTGCGTGCAACAACCCTAGCAGCCCTTGTAGCGACCTAGAACTGTACTTCGTATGAGATATGATAGGACTGACGACCTTAGAATGGATCATTATTTGGGTATTGATATAAGGGAGGTACCCTAGTTTCCCAATCCTGCTATATGAAAAGGACTAATAACAACTCGATAATCATATTCATATCGCACTGCATGTGCCTGAAAGATGTGGAGCACTGAGGGAAGAAAGCATGCTGCGGACGTAAGATGGTGTCGCATGAGGGAGTATGTCCGTGAGGGCATCCATCATGTCATTTCATTCTTGCATTAATCACAATATTTTGAAATGTTTGAATTGCTTGCTTTATCATTATCGCTTGATTGATTTGATAATATTCTAATCTTTTCTCTATGATTCCACTGAGTTAGCTACTCACTCCCACGTTACGGGATGGTGTTGCGCACACCAACCAGTCCCTATTTTAGTTTCAGATGATGGTGATGCTTACGAAGCAGAGCCGGATTTGATGATGATGAGGAGGATCCCTCCTATATGTAGGTTCTGATTGACGGGGTTTACAGGGTTACTGATTAGATGCCAATACACTTGGTATTTTTCCTTTTATTTTCACACCCATGTATATTCTTTTCTTTCTATTTTGGAGTATACATGTATTTAGTTAACCTGGTAACATGTTCACACTCTGGAGACTTACAATCATATATATTTTATATATTTATCACATTCTTTCGCTTGATAATTTAACTGTCTCTGGAGTATGATATGCTGTTTTGGCTTAATCCACTCATGTTTTATGCACTATCACAGCCGACATTCATCCATCATTGAAAATGTTGCATAAGTGATGTTCTGAAACTCGGGAGTGGAGTTTACGCTCGACCCCCGATTTTTGGGATGTTACAAAATGCGTGGAGAAGTCATCGCCAAGAGTTTTTTCTTCCTTTTCATTAATTGCTTTTATACTTTTCTTTAGAGATTCTAATTCAATCATGTCTATGGTTGGTTAAACCTCTTAGCTAGGGCTAAGAGGTGAAGCTTGTAGCATGATAGGATCTTTATATTGCTTTGATTCATGTTTATATTGAACTCTCTTTGATTCTAGTTTGATTATAAGGAATACTTTCAGTTTTTAATGGTTTATTGTGACCTAAATTATAATGAATCTGCGATAGCTTTGAGTATGTTCTTTTTATGTATTGAGATTGTGAATTTAGGAAATCCTGTTGTTCATCATCGTCCCTTGGGCATGGTTGGGTGATGGAATCCTCCATAACTTTCACAATTCTCCTAGATTGGTTATGAGATTGGTAAATCCTGTTGTTTGCATTGTCTCCTAGGCATGGTTTTTTCATGGAATCACTTTCAGTTCTCACACCTCTCATCCATTAAGAACCAGGTCAAAGGAAGTTCAGATTTGATTTTACTGTGATATCTTCCAATTGGATAGGATGGAACTCCAATTCCAATCGTGTGACTTGAATCAAGCATAGATCTCCCTGATCTCTATAAGTGGATCCTCGGAAACCCTTGTTTCTCACTTTTGAATTTCTTAAGTTTTTCATTAAATCACTCACAATTACTCCCTATATTTTCATATTTAGGTTTTCATCTTTTTCTAGTTCTTCTTCTAGTTGCTTTCAGAAAATACACGAGATTAGTCCCTGTGGATTCGACTTCGGTCTCACTGAGATTATTACTACATCATGACCCTACACTTGGGGTTGTGAAAAAGTTTTTGGCGTCGCTGCTAGGGATTAATGGTTGTATTTTTTTTAAGATTAACTAGTTTTGGAATTAGTTTAAGAGTAGAGTTTTCCTATTTTATATATTTTTTAGATTAGGGTTTGTTTTAAGTTTTTAGAAACTTTCTAATTCTAGGATTTTTTTTAGAAACTAACTTGTTTTCTAATTCTAGGTTTAGAAGTTTTCCTAATTTGATTTCAGAAACTTCCTTTTTCCTTTTTTTAAGAAACTTTCTATTTTCTTTTTTTAGACACTTTTCTTTTTAGAAACTAGTTTAATTTCCTAAATAGTTTTTAACTTTCTAATTTTAGAATTTCTATTTTTAGAAACTAACTTGTTTTGTTTTATTTTACAGGATTTTAATTAGGAACTTCTAATTTGGTAACTTCTTTCTATTTCTAGAATTGTATTTTCTTTCTTTCTTTTGGTTTAAGTTAGGATCTGACATTAAGGGGTGAGAGTGTTTCATGCCCAAGTGGGTCCATAATAACACTCGACATCTTTTAAGTGAAGGAGGATTGGTCGAGGGGTTATATATCCATCATAGGATTAGACACCACTCGAGATCCTTAGAGTTAATTGAAGTAATGGCTGTAAATCAACTGAGAGGACAACCTTAACCTCAGGTTAAGGAATTCTAAGATGAGAATGAGGTGCATCAAGCACCCCCGCCTCGTACTTTGCCAGATTATTTACAATTGGCGGGGGTGAGTACGCCCTCATGCATGGTTTTTCCAGAAATATAGGACATAGATATTAAGCCAGGGGTGATCTTACTCCTTCCAAAATTCCATGGACTTGAATCTGAAAGTCCATATTTGCACCTGAAAGAGTTTGATTAGATCATAACCACTTAATATTTTCCAAACGTGTCTCAAGACACGGTCAGATTGAAATTCTTTCCCTTTTCTTTGAAAGAGAAAGCTAAGACATGGTTGCATTCACTACGTCCCAGATCTATTGGCACATGAAATGATATGACAAGGGAATTCATAAAGAAATTTTTTCCACATCATAAAATAAACACCCTTAGAAAGTCAATCATGAACTTTGCCTATAAGGATGAAACATTCTTCCAATGTTGAGAGCGGTTCAAGGATCTTGTCAGTTCATCCCATAATATGATTTTGAAATGTGGCACATTACACACTTTTTCTATGATGGACTGACATCTTCCATGTGCCAATTGGTTGAGACAATGTGCAATGGGGAATTCATGAATAAAA
Organism: Magnolia kwangsiensis; assembly: GCA_037074715.1. Lineage (NCBI taxonomy): Eukaryota > Viridiplantae > Streptophyta > Magnoliopsida > Magnoliales > Magnoliaceae > Magnolia > Magnolia kwangsiensis. Next base: position 45,078,152 of record CM073586.1, on the reverse strand, counting down.
ATGTCAATGATGTGTGGGACTACTTGATAGACTTGCTGAAAATACATAATCATGGGACACTTATCCAAAATCCAACACCACTTCTAAGCCCACTTAATCAAAGGAGAGGGGTGGATTATACCCTCTGAAAGAGGATGAAATATCAATACTAAAGTGTCTAATCTCATAAGGAAATTCGAGGCCATGCAACTAAAGAAGGATAAGGTTAAGGAAACTATTTGCGGTATTTGTGCTTGCAAGGTTCACACAACTGAAAATTATCTAACAATACCTTCCTTTCAAGAGGTATTGAATGAGCAATCTAATGCCATGAAAAATTACCAAAGACCTTTCAATGGACCTACCTCTGATACATATAATCCTAGTTGGAGAAATCATCCAAACTTCAATTGGAGGAATGGACAAACTGCTACTCCTCAAGGTTTCTTCAATCAAATTCTAAATCAAGGGAGACCTCAAGAAGATCCGGTCTGGAAACATATTCAAAACCAAGATCTTATCACCCATGGTATATTGCAACCCTTCAAGACCTTTCAAAGGCCATACAAGGGTGTGAGATAAAAAATTTAATTGGGGAAAAAGGGATTCTTCCAGCCCAACCTTTCCCCAATCCTGACCCGCAATATGAGATAAGTGATCCTAGCTCTTCAAATCAGATGGGGCAAGTAAAATCTATCACCACTCTTAGGAGTGAGAAGACCATTGAAAAAACCATTCCTGTTAGGGCTAAAAAGCCTAAGGACCCGGAAGAGTACAACGATGATAGACCTAACACCGCTCCATAAGAATTAGAACCGAAATTGTAAGGCAAACTGATTGCCCCATTCCTCAAATGGTTGGTTGCACCAAAACCTCTCTCTAACTCTTAGGATATTCTAGAGGTGCTGAAACAAGTGAAGGTTAACATCCCTCTACTAGAAGCAGTTAAAAAATACATTTATATGACAAATTTCTAAAAGACTTATGTATGACCAAAAGACAACAAAATATTTAAAAGAAAATCTTTTTAATTGAAAAGTGAGTGTCATCCTAAAGTAAAATGTGCCACCGAAATATAAAGATCTTAGTAGCCCAACCATAAGTTCTGTAATTGGGAATTTAACGAATTGAGCACACACTTCTTGACTTAGGAGCGAGCATAAATCTGATTCCTTACTCAATCTATAAACAGTTAGGTTTGGATTAATTGAAACCCACCCCAACCACATTACAACTTGTTGATCACTCAGTTCGTGTACCGAGAGGGGTAATTGAAGATGTGTTGGTCCAGGTTGACAGATTCTACTACCTGGTAGATTTTATTATCCTGGATACGTAAGCCATCAGTAGCATGAGCATTTGAATTCTCGTGATTCTTGGTCACCCATTCCTTGCCACTTCAAATACAATCATTAATTACAATAATGGAATCATGAGTATGTATTTCGAGAATATGACATTGGAGTTGAATATCTTTTTCAACATAGGCAACAGTTAGAGGATGATGACAATTTTCATGACATTAACATCATTGACTCTTTCGTGGAAGATAAAACACTTTTGACCTTATCCATTGACCCTCCAGAGACATGCCTGGCCCACTTTCATGATTTTGATGATGACATGATTAGGGAGACGAGGGTCATGCTTGATACTATGTAGGTAATTGAAGTTAACTAGTGGAGGCCACAATTTGAAGAGTTGTCCTAAATTGATGTAGTGCCTCTACCATCTAACCTCAAGGCACCGAAGCTTGACCTAAAACCTTTACCCTCTGATTTGAAATATGTTTATTTAGGTCAAGATGAGATGTACCTGGAGGTGATTACTTCCCACCTTATTCAAGAATAGAAGATTATGCTCATCTCTACTCTCATTGAGCATAAGGGAGCCCATGGAAGGTCGATTACAGACCTCAAGGGAATTGACCATTCGATTTGTACTCACCGCATTTATCTTAAGGATAATGCAAAGACCTCATGACAACTACAACATAGAATAAATCCAAACATAAAGGAAGTGGTTAAGTCAAAGGTTCTTAAATTATTGGATGTGGGTATCATATACCCTATATTCAATAGTTAATGGGTGAGTCCAACTCAGGAGGTTCTTAAGAAGTCCGGAATCATCATTGTCGCTAATGCCAACAATGAACTCATGCCAACTATAATTATTACTGGTTGGAAAATGTGCATTGACTACAGGAAGTTGAATACCATCATGAGGAAGGATCACCTTCCTTTGCCCTTCATTGATCAAAATTTTGAAAGACTAGCTGGTCATTACTATTACTATTTCCTTTACAGATATTTGGACTACAAGCAGATCGAGATAGCCCTTGAAGATCAAGAAAAGATACATTCACATGTCCTTTTGGCACCTTTGTTTACTGAAGGATGCCATTTGGACTATGTAATGCCCTCGCCACTTATTAGCGATGTATGATGAGTATTTTTTCTGACATGATGGGGCAATATCTAGAGGTCTTCATGGATGACTTCTCTGTCTTTGGTCCATCTTTTAGTGATTGTTTAGAGAATCTTAAATCTGTGCTGAAAAGATGTGAAGAAAAGAATTTGGTACTTAATTGGGAGAAGTGTCATTTCATTGTTCGTATGGGAATTATCCCTGGACATATCATCTCGTCTAATGGAATTGAGGTAGATAAGGATAAAATTGATCTTATCTCTAACCTACCTCCACCTAAGAACATGCGAGACATGAGATCTTTCCTAGGACACGCGACATGAGATTCATAAAGGACTTTAGTCACCTCTCTCGTTCTTTATGTAATCTACTTCAAAAGGATGCACCATTCGAGTGGACTGAGAAATGCCATGAAGCTTTTACTAAGGTCAAGGGCATGTTAACCACTGCACTTATTATGTAGCCACCCGATTGGAGCTTTCCTTTTGAACTTATGTGTGATGTGTCTGACTATGCTCTTAGGGCGGTCCTAGGCTAGAAAAAAGACAAGAAGCCATATATTATACATTATGCAAGTAAAACTCTAAATCCTGCCCGAATAAATTATTTAAGCATGGGGAAGGAACTCTTAGTCGTAGTGTTCACTTTGAACAAATTTAGGTCATACTTGATCGGATCCAAGATCGTCATTTACACAAGTCATGCGACACTCAAGTATCTTCTTTCTAAGAATGATGTTAAGCCCTGCCTGCTAAGATGGATCCTCCTACTCTAAGAATTTAATTTAGAAATAAAAGATAAAAGGGAGTAGAAAATATAGTGGCTTACCACCTTTCTCACCTTGATCTCTCTGATTCCCTTGAGATGACAAATATAAATGACATGTTTCCCAACGAACAATTGTTTAAAGTCTCTCATTCACCTTGGTTTACTGATATTGCTAATTATCTTGCCAAGGTTTCACACTGACACATTAGACTGTGCAAGATAAGAAAAAATTCTTCGCTGAGGTTTGTTAGTTCTTCTAGGATGATCCATATTTGTTTAAATATTTTTCAGAACAAATCTTAAGGAGATGTGTGCCAGATAATGAACACCAAAGTGTTATCTCCTTTTGTCACTCTCAGGCTTGTAGTGGTCACTTTTCTACTAAAAAGACCATGGCCAAAATCTTATAGTGTAGTTTTTACTGGCCCACTGTGTTCAGGGACACTCATGAGTTTTGTAAAGCTTGTGAGTGTTATCAGAAGTTCAGAGCATTATCCCGTCGAAATATGATGCCTCTAAATTCCATCCTGGTCCATTGAAGCATTTGATTTCTTGTGCATCGATTTCATGGGACCATTCCCTCAATCCTTTGGGAATTTATATATTTTTCTTATCGTTGATTATGTCACTAAATGGGTTGAAGTGATTCTATGCCGGAACAATGACCATCAAACGGTCATCAAATTCTTAAAAGAGAACATCCTTTCCCGATTCGGAATGCGTCAAGCCATCATTGTTGATGAAGACTCACATTTTTGTAACAGGCCATTCACGAATTTAATGAAGAAATATGACATCTCTTATAAGGTGAGCACTCCATATCACCCACAAACAAGTGGAGAAGCTGAGATTTCTAATAGAAAAATTAAATACATCTTGAAAAATATAGTTAACCCTGACCATAAGGATTGGTCAATCCGATTGACCGATGCCTTGCGGGCTTACCGTACTACATTTAAGACCCTTATTGGAATGTCTCCCTTTAGACTTATATATGGGAAGGCTTTCCACTTGCCTATAGAGTTGAAATATAGAGCCTACTGGGCAATCAAAAATTTGATTTCAATCTGGACAACACTGACTTATTATACAAACTTTAGTTGAATGAACTTGAAGAAATCTAGAAAGATGCGTACGAGAACTCAAGAATTTACATGGACAAAATGAGGTGTTTCGTGACCAGCACATTGTTCAAAAATCATTCATCTTTAAAAATCATTCACACCAGGTCAGAAAGTCCTCTTGTATAATTCTTGGTTACATCTCTTCCCGAGCAAACTTCGATCTCGTTGGATCGGCCCCTTAATTATTACCAATGTTTATCCTCATGGGGCTATCGAGATTTAGAATCCAAACAATGACAATGATTTTAAAGTAAATGGACATCGATTAAAGCCATTTGTTAAAAAATTTGATTCAGAGGACATGTCCATACCTCTGAATGATTCTATTTATCAAAATTGATCTCCTAGTTTGACGGAGGTATAATTAGGTTTATTGCTTTCTGTCGTTCTAGGATAGTTTTCTTTCTACCGTTCTAGGACAGTTTGCTTCAGCTGTTTTAGGATAGTTTATTTTTGGTTGATTAACTCTTATGCTAACGACCTTCTTGTTGAGATCCTTTAGAAAAAGCAACAAAATCTCTTCATCTACTATCCTTCCATCATCTCTCTTTCAATTATGTTGTTCTTTTACAAATCATGCTTATTTCTTTACATTGAGGACAATGTAGATTTTAGGTTGGGGATGAGAGATTAGATATACTAATCAGTGTTTTCTCAGTTTTGAGCAAAAATTTGTAAAATTTTTAAAACAATTTCAATGTTTAAGATTGTCTTAAGTATGATGATAACATATAAATTGAATTTTGAATTGTTGGAGTTGGAGAAACTAAGTAACCTATAACGTATGGTTCTTACACTCTATTGGTTAAGAGGAAGTTTGAATATCATGTTATTCAAATTGTTTTCTTTGAATAGTATTAGATTTTCTGATTGTTAGTATGATGATCATTGAAAGATATTGAGAATCAAGTCTGGAGAATTTTATCCATGTTAAAAGAAGAAAAAATTAGTTAAAAAATAGGAGATAGATAAAGAGGTCATAAAGAATGAAGAATGAAAACATCTTTGAGGGGAATGAAAAATGTCTTTAAAAAGGATGTAATGTCTAAAGAAGAAGAATAAATACAAATGATCATCGATATAAAATCAAAAACTGAAAAAAGAAGGAAAAGGGGATAAGTTCGGAATCAGTAGTGGTGTTTTCAACCAATCTTGAAGTAATGAGCATGACTAACATCGTGAAAAGATAGTACTTTCACTGAGCACATTAAAAAACTTGATATGAAAACCTAGCTCTGAACTAATGGATAAAGGACTTATTAAATTAATTGTTTATGTGATTCAACTCTAGGTTTTCCAAATCTCAATTTCTCATCTTAAGTCTACTCATTCATACTTGACTACACAAAAGATCATTTTCTGAAAAAGGTTTGAACATTGCGCATTAAAGTTCATTTTTTGCATCTTTGCTCGGAACTAACAAAATTTTGGTTGGGGATTGTGTTGAGGGTCAAATATTGCATATTAGACCCCATTATTACTAGGTTTTATTAACATAATAATGCTTAATATTCTATTTTAATCATGTTTGTGTTGCAAGGTGAATTCAAGAGCTTGGATTGAAAAGGATGTTAAAAGCATGAATTAAACACTCAAGAATCACCAAAGCCAAGATTGGATCTTATGAAATCAAGAATGAAGAATGCACACACTGAAAATCAAAGGAAATTAAGTAAAGAATGAAGAAAATTGGAGTTTTGAAGTGAAATTTCATAATCCTCGACCAGTCCTGGCCTCTACCGACTGGTCCAGGCTACGCACGACCATTCCTGGACACTGCTCGACCAGTAGAAGCTCGACCGATCGAGGTTCCTCGACTCGAACTCCAACGAGTAAAATAATAAAATTCCCATCCTGCTCGACCAGTCGAGGGTCTCCCATGACCGGTCGAGGATAGCCCACGACCAGTCAAGGACGTCCCACAATCAATCGAGCGTTACGCAATCTTTGCACGGACTGCATAAATTTTAGACAGTTTTTGAAAATTTTTACTCGGTGCGAAAGTGTAAGACCTAAAACTACAAATAGGGGTCCGTAGGATACTCCTAGGTATCATCTAGGGTTTTCGTGTAGAAGCCATCACCAAGATTTTTTTTCTTCCTTTTCGTTAGTTATTTTTATACTTTTCTTAAGAGATTCTAGTTCAATCATATTATGGTTGGCTAAACTTCTTAGATAGGGCTAAGAGGTGAATCTTGTAGCGTGATGGAATGTTTCTATTACTTTGATGCATGTTTATATTGAACTCTCTTTGATTCTAGTTTGATTATAAGGAATACTTTTAGTTTTTAATGGTTTGTTGTGACTCGAATGATAATGAATCTACGATAGCTTTGAGTATGTTCTTTTCATGTATTGAGATTGTGAATTTAGGAAATAATGTTGTTCACCATCGTCCCTTGGGCATGGTTTTGTGATGAAATCACTTCTAGTTCTCATACCTCTTGTCACGCCCCAAACTCAGAAATTGGCTCACAAAATTTTCGATCACTAAATCCGGCACTAACAGCCTCCATAGTACCCCGTTATTGGCTCCTAGCACCCATATACCGGGTTCTAATCATGTGATCCTATAAGGAGGATTTTTCAGCATGAATTTTATTCCTTAACAAGAATAACCATAAGCATAACCCACGAACAATAACTAAGGCATCATCACAAAATCCATTATGATAAAAAAACTTCAAGGTACAATGCGTAAAAAGGAAAATACAATAATAAAATCGGAAGCTCCAGAAGTCCGCTACACACTCCAATCTCAATGCTAGTACGGCGTCCTCATGTCACCTGCACACAATGGTCGTGCATAAGCTTACGAAAAGCTTAGAGGGTGGTGAGAGTGTGTGCATAATATAAGTATGCTCAGAATGAAATATCAGAATAATGCAGAATATGTTGGCGAACTCATGAATAATATCAGCCGTACCAAGGCTATGCGATGCAAGGCATGAATGCTATCAGCCATATCAAGGCCATGCGATGTGAGATGCAACTCAAGCATATCGGTCCTCATCCAAATCCACACATCAATGCAGCTCATTACTAGAGCATCATATATTAGTACAGTTCTAACGGTGGATAATCACCGAGGTCTACTACACTCTACGCCAGCTTGCTGCCCCTATCCAAGTGTACAATTGGGTAAGTGAAAGGGACCTCACTATCAGCCTGGCAATATCGGGCCTGACTCATCGATAGTGGACCCATTCCTCAAGCTAGTCAAACTCAACCTAGATATTGCCGCCTCACTCAGGCCGGTAAGGTCACACCCCTTTCCAATCAACCACGACATAGTGGGAGATACGGTCTACTAGTATACATCCCTTGTGTTCTCATGTATCCACTAGGTCTCGATGTTGGAGTCATTCTCTGGTACCATCGAATTTAGAGATTTTCACCCAGGGACATCTATGACACCCCAATGCTAGCAACAGTATTTTCAGTATCTAATTTAGCTCTCTACAATGTGCCTATGGAGACCACGACCCTGATATAGCTAACGTGTATAGTAACAACATCACACAATACAAGATGCATAATTCATACAATCCAGTCATACATCAATTCTATGCACACCGTGCGCTCATGAGGGATAACACCACCTATCAGGGAGTCCCATAAATAACTTACGAGAAGGTATATGCAATGGTCAGCTTCATCTCATCACAAACATGCAGATGATGTGTATGGGTATGTATCATGATGTTATGCTATCACATACTCATAATCGGTACAATAATCGGCATCGATTATTAGCCTATATGCAAGGTGGGGTCTATAAATGAACAACCAGTCTAAACCATAATATAAAGATCGGCCCTCGGCCATGGATATAACAATTCCGGTAGCACAGAGTCTATAGCAAGGATGGACCGTGCAACATCAATGGGGCCCAATAATTTGGGTTAACTAACTTAGAGAATGATGAGAATGGGCCTAACAAGGCCTAAGGGAAGGTCACAATGTGGACATTTAACCATCACTGCCCATCAATGTGGACATTTAACCAACATTACTCCCATGGAGTGGCCCACATAGAGCCTAACATATTGTGGACCCATGGCCTCGCATAAGGGCCCATTACATATCTCATTGGGCCGTACACAAAGGCCTTATACACAATATAATGGGCCTCACACCAGGCCCTCGTATACAACATAATGGGCCTTACGTAAGGGCTTAATATACATCACAATGGGCCTCCCTCAAGGGCAACAAATGCATCACCATGGGCCTCATACAAGGGCCACACATACATCATATTGGGCCATATCCCATGGGCCTTGATACATCACAATGGGACACAACCCGTGGGCCTCAAACACATCATATTGGGCCACATCCCATGGGCCTTGATACATCACAATGGGCCACAACCCGTGAGCCTCAAACACATCATAATGTTCCTCTCATACAGGCCTAATAAACTCACTATATTTTCATATCTCCACCATACATCCATTTTTAGAGATCATTTAGAGCATTACCAAAAAATATGAATCATATCGAAAATCATCTAAACCATAACACAAATAATAGTGGAGATAATGATTTTCACTATTAAGTAATCACAGGACCTACCATAATGTTTATTTTCCATCCAATCTGATCATAAGGTCACAAGGACCCAGATTAAGAGGAAAAACAAATTCCATATTAGTCCAAAACTTTCATAACCCCAAAAGGATTTCAATGATAGACATTCAATCCCCACTGTTTTTGGCAGTGTGGTTCACTGATAAATAGATCTGTCTTTTATATATATATATATATATATATATATATATATATATATATATATATATATATATATATATATATATATATATATATATATATATATTTGTCTCAAGTCTTAAAACGAGCTCAAGAAGTGGATGGATAGTTTGGATCTAACAAATAAGTCATGATCAGGCCCATAGGCCTCGGTGACATCAGTATAGTAGCTATATAACTGGTGGGTTACTGGCCCACCAGTAGATGGATGGTATCGATAACACACTTACATTACGGTGGGGCCATGCGCTGCCAGCACGTGCACCGGGTGGTTCCCCACCATCTAAAATCCCTTGAACAATAGAGATAAAACATATACACATGCGGGACCCACAGAACTTGCTAACTTTTGGGGGGGGGGGGGGGGGGGTCCCACCGTCCAGGCAATGGACGGCGTGGATGGCACACATATGGCCCACCAAAAGAGTTCTGAATCAAGTAGATATCTATATTTTACTTCATCCAGGTGTCTACACGTCCAGCAGACGAATGACTTGGATGAATCTCATCATCAAGGTGGGTCTACAAAGATGGAAGCGTGGATACAATATATATAAGGTGGGCCCCACCCCACACATGCAACACATGTGGGTGGATCTCACATCTTGCTCAGAACGGACAGTCAGATGGATGGCAGATACATCACAGTCGGCCCCTCACAACATCTTCCATCATAGAATATGTACAGTAAGATGGGGCCCACCCCACACGTGCTGCATCCCACACGTGCAGCACGTGTGGGGTGGGCCCCACACAAAGCCAAATGGATGAGTGGTTGGGATATAACTCGTACCACATAATGGGGTCCACGAGGCTTGATGACTGCAATACAGTAGCTATATAACTATTATAGGTACACCAGCCAATCAACATCCTATAAAGGCGGGTCCCATGTGGGGCCCACCGTAATTATATATATATATATATATATATATAATTTTATTACATATAATTTTTTAAGAACTCAGCATCCAGCATCCAGATAGATGGATGGCTAGATAAAAAACATACATTAAGGTGACCCACTGTCCAAGCAATGGACGGTGTGGATTCACACGTACATCATGGAGGGCCACGAACGACCTTGGTAAAATACATGAATCAGGTGGGTCCACACATGTGGCCCACCAACAGCCTGTACAAAGCTAATATTTGTATTATCCCTTCATCAAGGTCTGCCCAAACGGGCAGCATTGTTATCGCTGGACGGTCAGCAGGGTGACCCCTGCTTAATGGGTGGTCTGGATTAGGTGGGCCACACATAATTAGAAGAGAGAGAGAGAGAGAGAGAGAGAGAGAGAGAGAGAGAGAGAGAGAGAGAGAACAGTGTGATGGAGGGGCCCCACCACAATGGGCCCCTCTAATATATACACCAAGATGGGTCTCAAATGGGATCCATACCATCAATCGGTAAGCCCAACATGATCCATCACAAAAAATGAAATCTAATCTTACTAACACCCACCGATGACCTTCTTCTTTAGCTCCTAAACTCCTTCTTTGATAGAGGATGATGAAGTTTGGATGGTTGGATGTTGAGATGACGGGGTAGGAAGTGTCACACCCCAAATTCACAAACCGGGCTCACAAAATTCTCGATCACCGGATCCAGTGCTGACAACCTCTATAGTACCCTATTCTCGGCTCCCAACGTCCATATGCTAGATTCCGATCCTGAGATCCTACAAGGAGGATTTTCTAACAGACTTTTGTCTTGTAAGAGGTATAACCACAAGTGTACCCAAATATAAAGGCAACATCATCATCACATATCCACTAATATAAATAGTTGAATACAGTGATGAAAGGGAAATACATATGTCAAAAATCAAAGCTCCAAAAGTCTATTGCACGCTCCAAGCTCAATGTTGCTGCGACCTAATGCCACCTACACACATCTATCATGCATAAGCTTATAGAAAGCTTAGAGGGTGGTGAAAGTATGTGCACAAGGTAAGTGTCAGGTATGCAATACAATGCGATCAATCATATAATTCCAGAATAAGTGGAAATACTGACAAGATCATGAATCATGCGATATCAGAGTAAGTGAAAATACACCGGTAAGTCCATGATTGCCATCAGTCGTACCAAGGCTATATGATGTAATTCACTAATGCTAATGGCCATATCAATGCAGAAACATGGTAACCCAAATGCTAAATGTTACGGATGCAATGCAATATGCAGGGCGAATGAAATGACTATTGGAGTGAAGTCGGGATAATAGTAAGTAGTATCGCAGGCTATGGGGTCCATCACAAGAGACTTTTATCCAAACTAGTCCCATACCTGAATTTGGATAGTCAGACTTAATGTAGTAGACTCCTTATCTCAGGTTAGTTGCAAGCCCCAACTGAAATCCTTATCATTACGAATGTACACGACAATTAGTTACGCAACACCATCTCGAGTGGATAGTGAATGAATGAATGAATGAGTATATAACTCCTACTCAATAAGTCCACATATCATTATTGTACTTCTCTGGGATCATCACCGGGATCTAGTACACTCCAAACCAGATTGTCGCACCATCGCGCACAATCAGGTGAGAGGAAGAGACCTCACTATTCGCCTGACCAGTAGTCAGTTAATACCTACTCGACACTTCAATAGTGGACCCATTTATGAGCTAGTCAAACTCAGCCTAGTTTTGCCCACTACGAATTGGGCGGATAAGGCCACACCCAATTTCAACAGAACACGACACAGTGGGAGAAGTAGCTTACTTGTATTTGTCACTCGGTCGCTCATGTAATCCACTCGGTCTATACGTTGGAGCGTCCTCTGGTACCAAGAGGATTTAGGGATTTTCACCCACGACCATCAATGGTGGCCCGATGATAATAACAGATTTTTGGTGTCCCATCTAGCCATCCATGACATGTTTGTGGAGGCTATGGCCCTGATGTTGCTAAGGTGTACAGTAATCACAATATACAATGTAAGATGCATGAGTCATACAATTCAGACATGCATCAATCCTGCGCATATCATGCGCTCATGTGAGATAATCTCCGCCTATCAGGGAGTCTCATAACAACCTGCCCTATGGCATATGTAATGGTTAATCACGAATCATGATAAACATGTGGATGATGCGTATGGTCATGTATTATGATGTTATGTTGTCACATACTCATAATCGGTATTGATAGCTGACACTAATAATCAGCATCAATAATCGGCCTTACAATCGACCCAACAAAGAGCCTAAGGGAAAGGTCAATGTGGACATTTAACTATCATTGCCCATCAATGTGGGCATTCAACTAACATTGCTCCCAAGGAATAGCCCACATAGATCCTAACATATAGTGAGCCCATGGCCTCTCATAAGGGCCCAATACACATCTCATTGGCCGCACACAAAGGCCTCTTGTATAATATAATGGGCCTCACACAAGAGCTTAATACAATCACAATAAGCATCACTCATGGGCCACATATACATCTTATTGGGCCATACATATGGGCCTCACATACTTCATATGGCCTGCAGTACACATGCCTCAGATACATCACAATGGGCTACGACCCATGGGCCTCAATATACGCCATAAAAGGCCGTATTAATGGCCAAACCAATAGGACTTGTATACAACGAGTGGGCCACATTAATGGGCTGTACCAATGGGCCTCATATACATCAAGTGGGATGCATCAATGGGCCTCACTAATGGGCCTCATATACATCAAGTGGGTTTCATCAATGGGCCGCACTAATGGGCCTCATAGATGGCCTACAAATATATCAAGGTGGACCTGACATATGGGCCATAAGTATATTAAAGAGGGTCTCTCGAATGGACCACAAAATACATCAAAGTGGACCTAACAAATAGGCTACAAAATATATCAAAGTGGGCTTGACGAATGGGCCACAAAATATATCGAAGTGGGCCTAACGAATGGGCCACAAAATACATTAAAGTGGGCCTAATGGATGGGCCATAAAATACATCAAGGTGGCCCTCACAGATGGGCCATAAGTACTTCAAAGTGGGCCTCAAATGGGAGCTTGGATTACATCTAAAATCATTTCAATAGTTGTAGGTGTAACATGTGTATCACTGTACACTATCATTCTATGGGGTACATGGCACTCTAATGATGATCAGCATCGCCCACACATTGCCTATGTAAATCAACACTATCTAAACATTGGACAGCACCATCCAAACATTGTCTAGGTAAATCAATACCATTCAAACATTGTCCAAGTAAATCAGCACCATCTAAACATTGTCCCTGTAAATCTGCATCATCCAAACATTGGACAACACCATCCAAACACTGTCCATCTAAATCTACACCATCCAAACATTAGACAGCACCATCCAAACATTGTCAGCACGTCCAAACATTGCCAGAACTTTCCAAACACTCTGGACGGTGTGGATATGAAACATACATCGAGGTAGGGTCCACAACATCGGCTAAAGGTGGTCCAGCACCGTCCAGACATTTTGAATAGTGTGGATCAAAATAAACATCATGGTTGGCCCTGCATCTGCATCCTCCAGACAATAGATGACGGTTTGGATATAACACATACATTAAGTGTGGCCTGCTAGCTACTGTTCAGATGGACAGTCTAGATATTAGAGGTGGGTCCCACGTTGTATAGATATGGAACATGTGCAAGGTGGGTGACATAAATAAAACACTTACATTATGGTGGAATCCCACCATCCAGAAAACCTCTGGACGGTGAAGATAAAACAAATCACCGTGGATCCCACCGTCCCTGATGCACGGTGGATGTACATACCTTAAGGTGGACCCCTTACCTCCAGCTGATGGACGATGTGATGAAACACATACATCATGGTGGTGCCACGTCAATGGCCCACCCGTTTTAGGATCAAGATGATATTTATGTTTTCTATTCACACCGTCCAGTAGCCTCAGTTGCTAGACAATCCACTACTGGACAGTGGATTCCATTCGTCTATCAAGGTGGTGTCCACATACATGTGTCCCAACAGCTAAATCCATCCAGGTGGGCCATAAAAAAAATTAAATAGAGAAAGAGAGAGAGAGACAGAGAGAGAGAGAGAGATAAAGAGCAAGATCGGATTGTTGAGGGACACCGCCATTATGGGCCCCTCATATGACCACAACACATACATAAAATGGGTCCCACTTGTCCTAAACATCAAAGGTCAAGATCTACGCTAGAACACCCACCTTTGACCTCCTATTCCTTCTTCTGCCTATAACCATGTAACTGTAACACCCGTGAAAAATCCGTACTTGGGCTCGAGTACCAACTCGACCCGAAATCGCGTAGAAATAATTTCCATGGAAATTAAGCCTAAGTTAGCTAGCGCAACGCTAGAGTAGCTGGGAAATAGTCCCTGATCACTTTAAATACGTTCTGCAAGACCCAAGTCGAGTAGAACAAACAACCCTACAATACTCTATAACCTCGGATCAAACTCTAAGCAGGTCTATTCTCTGGACCACATTGAATTCTTGAATTGGATCTAGACCGCGCGTCGAAGGTCCGATACCTCCTATCTTAGACCGTTAGAACTGCCCAGCTGGAATTGACAATCATCTCGAAAATCAAGTCAAACCGATAATCACAGACTATTTCGTTGAACCCGGACTGAAACGACCGCGAATAGGGACGGATTTGGAATTTCAAATTCAAATCTGGCACACGACTTGACGCGTCAGTATTAAGCGTTCTGACCGTCAGAATTCATCCAGATTACACCCTCGGATCAGGAAAAATTTCTATTTATTATCATGAGACTTTCAGCCCTGATCTACGTGCGGTGACCGCTGAACTGAAACTGGTCCGCCACGTGCGATCTGCGAACCCTGCCAGACTGAAAACTTAATACGAGCTACATCTGGTACACATGAGCTTAAGTCCGATCGCAATCGACCAGGGGACCACCAGAAAGCAGCTTTTGGACCGAAATAGCCCCGAAATGGATAGGCACCAAGTAAACTTCGTTCCGGAGCCTAATTTCGGCGTTTTTAAGCTTATAAAAGGGGTTGAAACCCTCATTTCTCTTTCCCATCCGAAAATTGCAACCCTAGGAGAAAAGGAGAGAGAGTTTGAGAGAGAGATTGGAAGAGATTTTTCCCGCTTCCGAGCCGCCGATTGCTGCTGCTTCAGCACTTCTTCCCAATCACCTGGCTGGTGATTTCTCTCCTTTTTCAGGTATAAAATAACCCTAGAACTTGCTGATTTAGGGTTTACTTAGATTCATGCAATGTTAGCTAACGTATTCCATAAATCAGGTTCTCCTACTGCCGTAGACGAAGCGTACACGCTCCGTTCAAAATCACGCTTCCGTAAAAGACTAGGTGAGGATTTTAGACGCTTTGATTGACGGTTTACAACGCTTTCAATGTCGTTTAATAGTAGATTATCGACGGCATCGCCGTTTGACATGTACAACATGCTCTCCGTTTCCTGTTTCGTAAATTAACGAAGAATATGAGATTTAGGGCATTTTAGTCATTTGTAGGAAGTACGGTCTACATGCATATTTTGCTGACGTGATTGACATGGTTTGTTGTCGCATTAGGGAGTTAGGAATGCTTGCATAATCAGTTTGGCGAAGAGATTCGCCTAGTTGCGCACTTTGGGTCGACATACTATATGTAGACTTAAGTGTGTAGTGTATGTGTTTGTATAAATGCTTGTATTAGTATGTATTGAATTAAATGATGTTATGTAGTAGTTTGAGATTGATTTCTTGATTAATATGCTGACCTAAATGATTTCCTACATGTTGACCTTATGCATGATTCCATTACATGCATGGAATGTATGTGTTTGAAGATTTGCTTAAGTTGAATGTTATAACATGTGTTAACATACTCACATTATGTATTTCAATTCCAATACCTTTGCATATAGTGTTAATGTGATTTCATAGGTGTGTGGGACTAGACTTAGTCCAGGCAGTCAGTAACCGAGCGAATTCGTGGTTGACTGGTCATAGCCACGAACGACGCGTCGATGAACGTGATTCGTGTTTAGAGTTGGCGGCAGTGGTTAGGCCACGCGAAGTGTTTTACGCACTTCATGTCGTTCGACTTGAGATGCAATCGCGCTAGTCGAGCCCGTCAAGTAACCCGACTGGCCGATGTATGTTTACCTTGTATGTGTCATAACTGCTTGAACCTAGGATACTGAACTTACCATTGTAAACCCTGTTAACCATGGTACCTTGATCCACGAAGACTCATGAGCCGGGCATGGTGGTATGGGACACCGTGGTCGAGCTGTCGGCCTACGCTGGGGCCACAAACCTCCCTGTAGTGACCAGTGAGCACCTAAACTCGTGAGCAGATTATGGTGGTATGGGACACTATATTCTAGCTGTCGGCCTACACTAATCAGGCGACGAGCCCTTTGTAGTGACCGCGAGCGTATTCTGAGTCCACGGGAGGCGACGACCCTTCCGTTGCAGTAGAGTACGGTAGGCCTGTATTGATAAGGTGATGGGGGAGCGGTGCAACGAGTGCGAGCAACAGCCCTGGCAGCCCTTGCAGTGACCTACGAAATACACATCGTATGAGATTACTAGGAGTGACGACCCTAGACAGGATCTGTGTTGGGATTGATACAAGGAAAGTACCTTAATTTCCCAATCCTGCTGTTTGAATGGACTAATAACAACTTGGAAATCATATCACCATAGCATTGCATGTGCCTGGAAGATGTGGAGCACTCTAGGGAGTGTGGCATGCCGCGGTCGTAAGATGTTGCCGCATGAGGGTGATCGTAGGTGAGGGCATACATCACGTCATATCATCTTGCATTAACAACAGTATTAGGATTGTCTGATTTACTGCTTTACTATTATCGCGTGATTGAATTGTGAACATGCTAATCTTTGCTCTATGATTCCACTGAGTTGATCACTCATTCCCACGTTACGGGATGGTGTTTGCAACACCCACCAGACCCTGTTGTAGATGCAGGTGAGGACGAGATCCAGGAGGTGGAGACAGAGATTGACGAGGACCAGGACGAGTTCTCGTATATGCAGTATCACGACGGCTTCCCGTAGGCGACCTGGATCGAGGGGACTTCAGTGGGACTATTTTGAACATTATTCTTTTGTTTATGTACATGTATATGAGACTCAGAGATGTAGTCATACTTTGGAGACAGATGAGATTTACTTTGTTTTTCCATACAGTGATATATATATTGTTTAGTCTTCCGCTTGCTTTTATCACTGGATCTGAAGTATGAATTGCAGTTTTGGTATACTTTTACTCATGTGAATGCTTTAAATCAGACAACATTGAATCATAACCATTTTTGTTGCATAAGTGACGGTCTGAAACTCGGGAGTTGAGTTTATACACGACCCCCGATTTTCAGGGTGTTACAGTAACATCCCGAAAATCGGGGAGTCGAGCAAAAACCCAACTCCCGAGTTCCAAAATGTTATTTATGCAATATAGATGTGTATGATTGAATGTTGTCTGTGATAACGTATTAAACATGAGTGAGATTAAGCTAGAATAGCATATCATACTCCAGAGATAGTTAAATTAACAAGCGGAAGACTATGATAGTATGTATAACATATATAAACTGTTGTATGTCTCCAGAGTGTGAACATGTTACCAGGTTATATACATACATGTATACTCCAAAAGTAGACAAAACGAATATACATGAGTGCGCTAAAATATAAAATGACAAGTGTCAAAGTATCTAATCAACCTCCCTGTAATCCCGTCAATCAGAACACGCATAAAGGAGGGATCCTCCTCATCATCATCAAGTCCAGCTCCGCCTCACAGGCCGCGCCATCATCTGCAATCACAAAAGGGTCTGGTGCGTGTCTAGGAACGCCGTTCCGTAACGTGGGAGTGAGTAGCTAACTCAGTGGAATAATAGAGCAAGGATTAACATGTTCTCAAATCAATCATGCGATAATAGTAAAGCAGTAAATCAAACAATCCTAATACTGTTGTTAATGCAATATGACATGACGTGATGTATGCCCTCACCGACGATCTCCCTCATACGGCACCATCTTACGACCGCGGCATGCAATCAACCCTCAAGTGCTCCACATCTTTCAGGCACATGTAATGGTATGGTGATATGATTTTTGAGTTATTATTAGTCCAT
Organism: Magnolia kwangsiensis; assembly: GCA_037074715.1. Classification (NCBI taxonomy): domain Eukaryota; kingdom Viridiplantae; phylum Streptophyta; class Magnoliopsida; order Magnoliales; family Magnoliaceae; genus Magnolia; species Magnolia kwangsiensis. Next base: position 45,059,945 of record CM073586.1, on the reverse strand, counting down.
TCAAACAGCAGGATTGGGAAGCTAAGGTACCTCCCTTATATCAATCCCAACACAGATCCTGTCTAGGGTCGTCACTCCTAGTAATCTCATACGATGTATATTTTGTAGGTCGCTGCAAGGGCTGCCAGGGCTGTTGCTCGCACTCGTTGCACCGCTCCCCCATCACCTTATCAATACAGGCCTACTGTACTCTACTGCTACTGAAGGGTCATCGCCTCCCGTAGACTTAGAATACGCTCGCAGTCACTACAAAGGACTCGTCGCTTGATCAGTGTAGGCCGACAGCAAGAATATAGTGTCTCATACCACTATAATCTGCTCACAAGACTAGGTGCTCACTGGTCACTACGAGGAGGTTTGTGGCCTCAGCGTAGGCCGACAGCTCGACCACGGTGTCCCATACCACCATGCCCGGCTCATGAGTCTTCATGGATCAAGGTACCATGGTTAACAGGGTTTACAATGGTAAGTTCAGTACCCTAAGTTCAAGCAGTTATGACTCATGCAGGGTGAACATACAATGGCCAGTCGGATTACTTGACGAGCTCGACTAGCACGATCGCATCTCAAGTTGAACGACATGAAGTGCGTAAAACACTTCACGTGGCCTAACCACTGCCACCAACTCCAAAACACGACTCGCGTTCATCGACGCGTCGTTCGTGGCGAAGATAAGTTAACCACAAATTCTCTTGGTTACCGACTGCTTGGACTAAGTATAGTCCCAAACATGTGGAATCACATCGGCAAAGCATGTGAAAGTATTGGAAATGAAATACAACCATATGAGCATGTTAACACATGTTGTAACATACAACTTAAGCAAATCACCTGATACATGCCTTTCATACATATAATGAAATTATGCATATCGCCAACATAAAGGAAATCATTTCCATCAGCAAATTAATTGAGAATTCAATCTCAAACTAAATCATAATGAAATCATCAAGCACATGTTATAACTTACAACTTAAGCGAATCATCAAGCACATGCATTTCATTCATATCATGAAATCATGCATATGGCTAACATGTAGGAAACCATTTTCACCAGCATATTAATTGAGAAATCAATCTCAAACTAATTCATAACACCATTTAACTCAATACATACTAATACAAGCATTTATACAAACACTTACACTACACACTTAAGTCTACATACAGCATGTCGACCCGAAGTGCGCATTTAGGCGAGTCTCTTCGCCAAACTAATTATGCATGTATTCCTAACATTCTAATGCGACAACAAATCATGTCAATCACATCAGCAAAATATGAATGAAATCTGTACTTCCTACAAATGACTAAAATGCCCTAAATCTCATATTCTTCGTTGATTTACGAAACAGGAAACGGACAGCATGTTGTACATGTCAAACGGCGTTGCCGTCGATAATCTACTATTAAATGATATTGAAAGCTTTGGAAACAGTCAATCAAAGCGTCTAAAATCTGCACCTTATCTCTTATAAACGTGTCGTTTCGAACGGAGCGCATACGCTTCGTCTACGGCGAATAGAGGACCTGTTTTACAAGATCTATTGGTTAACAAGCTATGAATCTAAGGTAACCTCAAATCAGCAACTTCTAGGGTGTTTCCTTACCTGAAAATGTGGAGAAATCACCGGCCAGGTGATCAGAGTGTGTTGCTTAGGCACTTGTAGCAGGTGGCATGAGCAGCAAGAAATTCTCTCCTACTCTCTCTCACAAACTCTCACCTTTTCTCTCTCCCAATCTAGGGATTTTTGCAAATTTGGATGGGAGAGAGGAGTGAGGGTTTCAACCCCTTTTATAAGCCCAAACTTGCCCGAAATAGGCTCGGGAACAAGGTTCACTTGAGGGGTAACCAAATCGGGGCTGTTTTAGTCCAAAAGGACATTTCTGGAGGTCCCCTGGCCAAATGCGGTCAGACTTAAGCTCATGCATACTGGATCTAGCATACATCAAGTTTTCAGTCTGGCAGGGTTCGCAGATCGCACGTGGCGGTCCAGTTTCAGTTCAGCGGTCACCGCACGTAGATCAGGCCTGCAAATCTCATGATATGAAATAGAAATTTTTCCTGATCTGAGGGTGTAATTTGGCTGAATTCTGACGGTCAGAATGCTTAATACTGACACGTCAAGTCGTGTACCAGATTTAAATTTAAAATTCCAATTCTGTCCCTATTTGCACTCTCTTTGGTCCGGGCTCAATGAAATAGCCTGTGATTATCGGTTGGACTTGATTTTCGAAATGATAGTCAAGTCCAGCTAGGCGGTCCTAACGGTCTAAGATAGTAGGCATCGGACTTTCGACGTGTGGTCTAGATCCAATATAAAATTTCAAAGTGGTCCAGAGAACAAACCGGCTTAGAGTTTGATCCAAGGTTATAGAGTATTATAGAGTCATACGTTCTACTCGATTTGGGTCTTGTAGAACGTATTTAAAGTGATCAGGGACTGTTTCCCAGCTACTCCAACGTTGCGCTAGCTAACTTATGTTTAGTTTCTAAAGGAATTAATCCTAAGTGGTTTCTTTGGCTATGGAATTGGGTTCTGAGCGATTTTCCAGGTGTTTTAGTTGACCCACTGCCTAAGGACGTCAAATCCCAGATTGGCCAAAATCCGGGGTGTTACAAACCACTAGAGCTCCAAGGGAATGATTTCGACAGTTGAGATGATCTTTGAATGGTGGAGATGAGAAGTAGGAAGGTGGGCCACACTAACTCCTCTCATGGAAGCTTGGACGTGGGTTTCTTGAAGAATGAGGGAGAGAGATGAGAGAGAGTGGTTGTAAGAGAGAGAGAGATGGGTGATTGATGAGTGTGAGTGATGGGTGTACTTGGTTGTAAGAGAAAATTGACTTTGGGGAGGTGGTTGTACTTGGGGATGGGTGTTGTACTTTATCAGTGATGTGATTGATGGGATTGATTTGATATGTTTCTCTTGGGTTTGCAAATGTGGGGTGTTTCCTCGAACTGAACACGGGCCTATATCTTTTGGCCGGGGTATCGCCTTGGTGCATAATATGCGGGGTCAGAACCATGGCGACAACGCGGTCGTTAGGGTATAAGTCTCAGGTTGAGATGACTCTAGAGTGCAGGATACAGCTCGGGATCGCATATAAACACCGGTTACAAATTACGGGTCACCAAAATTTGACTGGGAGGACCGTGGAAGCCTATGGAACACTACGAGCTAAGATACGAGTCTCACAGCTCTCCCCTCTTAATAAAAATTTTATCTTCAAAATTTACTATCACGCAGGACAAAGCAAGGGGAGAGGAAGCATCGACTTATACATATACTAATCAATACAATATAAGGCATGATCAATCTATAAACAAATAACACTCTCTAAGCTGAACCTCGCGCCCTCAGGATGCCTCATCAACGCTATGGTGACCCCACTGATCCTCGTATTTCGGATAACAAATAATAGAAACCGGAATACTATGCAACCTCATAATCTCAATGGTAGGGAGCTATTGCAAAAAATTTCTAAGTTTTTCAAACTTGGGGATCTAACCATTCTAAGTTCTGAACAATCATAGAGTACAGGGTAGCTATAAGCAGATATGTGATGTTATCCTCAGGTATTCCTAAGTTATTCTCTAATACCATCTTTTATCACACCCAAAATTCAGAAATCATGCTCACAAAATTCCCTATCGCCGAATTCAGTGCCAACAGCCTATGAAGTACCCCATTCTCGGCTCGCAGCATCCAACGCCAAATTCTGATCCTGGGATCCTACAAGGAGGATTTTCCAACGTCCTTTTTTTCTCGTAAGAAGCATAACCACAAGTGTATCCAAATCACAAAGGCAACATCATCATCACATATCCACTAATATAAATAGTTGAATATAGTGCTGAAAGGGAAATACATATATCAAAAATCAAAGCTCCAAAAGTCTGCTACATGCTCCAAGCTTAATGTTGCTGCGACCTAATGCCACCTGCATGCATCTATCATACATAAGCTTATAGAAAGTTTAGAGGGTGGTGAAACTGTGTGCATGAGGTAAGTGCCTAGTATGCAATACAATTCCATCAATCATACAATATCAGAATAAGAGGAAATACTGACAAGATCATGAATCATACGATATCAGAGTAAGTGAAAATACACCAGTAAGTCCACGAGTGTCATCACCCTTACTAAGGCTATGCGATGCAAGGCATGAATGCTAACACCCATATCAATGCAGAAACATGGCAACCCAAAATGCTAAATGCTAAGGATGCAATGCAATATACGATGTGAATAAAATGACCAAGCTAGAGTGAAGTCGAGATGATAGTACCCAGTATCGCAGGGTATGGGGTCCTTCACAAGGGACTTCTATCTAAACTAAACCCATACCTAAATTTGGATAGCCAGACTCATTTTAATAGACTCTTAATCTCAGGTTAGTCGCACGCTCCAACCGAAATCCTTTTTATTACAAAGGTACACAATAATTAGTTACGCACCACCAACCCGATTGGATAGTGAATGAATGAGTATGTAACTCTTGATCAATGAGTCCACATATCAATACTGTACTTCTCTGGGATCATCACCGGGGTCTAGTATACTCCAAACCAGATTGTCACCCCATCGCGTGTAATCAGTTGAGTGGAAGAGACCTCACTATCCACTTGGCCTGTAGTCATCCAATACCTACCCAGCACTTTGATAGGAAACCCATTTATGAGTTGGTCAAACTCAACCTAGTTTTTCCTACTATGAATCGAGCGAATAAGGCCACACCCCCTTCCAACCGACCATGACAAAGTGAGAGACGTGGCCTACTGGTATTCGACACTCAGGCGCTCATGTAATCTACACGGTTTAGACGTTGAAGCATCCTCTAGTACCAAGAGGGTTTAGGAATTTTCACCAAGGGTCATCTATGACGGCTCGATGCTAGTAACAAATTTTTGGTGTCCCATCTAGCCATCCACAACATGACTGTGGATGCTACGACTCTGATGTCGCTAGGGCGTATATTCATCACAACACACAATGTAGATGCATGGGTCATACAATCCAGTCATGCATCAATCCTGCACATACCATATGCTCATATGAGATAATCTTCGACTATCAGGGAGTCTCATAACAACCTGCCCTATGGTTTATGTAATGGTCAATCACGTCTTATAACAAACATGTAGATGATGCGTATGGGCATGTATCCTGATGTTATGCTATCACATACTCATAATCGGTATCGATAGTTGGCACTAATAATCGACATTGATAATTGGCCTAGCAAAGGGCCTAAGGAAAAGGTCATAATGTGGATATTTAACCATCATTACCCATCAATGTGGACATTCAACTAACATTGCTCTCAAGGAGTAACCCACATAGAGCCTAGATATAGTGGGCCCATGACCTCGCATAAGGACCCAATACACATCCCACTGGCTTCACACAAAGGCCTGATGCATAACATAATGGGCCTCATGTAAGAGCTTAATATAATATAATGGGTCTCACTCATGGGCCATATATACATCTCATTGGTCACACATATGGGCCTCACATACTTCATATGGGCCGCAATACACGAGCCTCAGATACATCACAATGGGCTACGACCCATGGGCCTCAATATACGTCATAATGGGCAGTAACCCATGGGCCTCAATGTATGTCATAATGGGTCGCACCAATAGGCCTCACGTACAACGTGTGGGCCACATTAATGAGTCGAACCAATGGGCCTCATACACATCAAGTAGGCTGTGTCAATGGGCCACAATAATGGGCCTCCTATACATTAAGTGGGCTGCATCAATGGGCTGCACTAATGAGCCTCATAGATGGGCTACAAATATATCAAGGTGGGCCTCACAGATGGGCCACAAATATATCAAAGTGGGCCTCTGGAATGGACCATAAAATACATCAAAGTGGGCCTGACGGATGTACCATAAAATGCATCAAAGTGAGCCTGACGGATGGGCCACAACATACATAAAGGTGTGCCTGACGAATAAGCCACAAGTACTTCAAAGTAGGCCTCAAGTGGGAGCTTGGATTACATTTAAAATCATTTCAATAGTTGCAAGTTTAACATGTGTATCACCGTACACTATCATTATATGGGGCACATGCCACTCTAATGATCATCAGCACCGTCCAAACATTGGACAACAATGTCTAAACATTGTCCAAGTAAATCAATACCATCTAAACATTGTTTAGGTAAATAACACAATTTAAACATTGTCCATGTAAATTTGCACCGTCCAAAAATTGGACAACACCATCCAAACACTGTCCATATAAATCTTCACCGTCAAACAATGGACAACACCATCCAAACACTGTCCAAACACTGCCAGCATCGTCCAAACATTACTAGCACCGTCTAAACATTGCGAGCACTGTCCAAACACTCTGGATGGTGTGGATATGAAACATACATCAAGGTGGGGTCCACAACATCATCCAAAGGTGGTCCAGCACCATTCAGACATTTTGGACTGTGTGGATCAAAATATATACCATGGCTGGCCCTACATTTGCATAGTCCAGATAGCAAATGGATGATTTGGATGTAACACATACATCAGGTGTGGCCTTCTGGGCCACCGTCCAGATGGATGGTCTGGATATCAGAGGTACGTCCCACACATCATGGATGCGACACACTTGCAGGGTGGGCGGCATAAATAAAACACTTAGATTATGGTGGAATCCCACCGTCCAGAAAACCTTTGGACAGTGAAGATAAAACATATAAATCATGGTGGATCCCACCGTCCCTGATGGATGGTGGATATACATACCTCAAGGGGGATCCCACACGTCCAAAGATGGACGGTGTGATGAAATACATACATCAGGGTGGTGCCACATCAATGGGCCACCGGTTTTAGAATCAAGCTGATATTTATGTTTTCCATTCATGTAGTCTAGTAGCCTCAGTTGCTGGACGATCCACTACTGGATGGTGGATTCCATGCGTCCATCAAGGTGGGATCCACATACATGTGTCCCAACAGCTACATCCATCCAGGTGGGCCATAAAAAAAATAAAATAGAGAAAGAGAGAGAGAGAGAGAGAGAGAGAGAGAGAGAGAGATAAAGAAATAGATCAGATAGTGGAGGGACCCTGCCACTATGCGCCGCTCATATGATCAGAACACATACATGAAATGGGTCCCTGTAATACCTCGAAAATCGGGGGTCGGGTAGAAACCCAACACCCGAGTTCCAGAACGTCACTTATGCAACATAGATAATGATAAATGCATGTTGTCTGTAGAATGACATTAAACAAGATTGAGACTAAGCCAAAATAGCATATCATACTCCAGAAACAGTTAAATTAGCAAGCGGAAGACTGTGATAAATACATAAAATATATAATTGATTGTAAGTCTCCAGAGTGTGAACATGTTACCAGGTTAATTAAATACATGTATACTCCAAAAATGGAAAGAAAAGAATATACATGAGTGCTCCAAAAATATAAAATGACAAGTGTCAAGGCATCTAATCCACCTCCCTGTAATCTCGTCGATCAAAATACGGAGGAAAAGTTCTCCTCATCATCATATAAGTCCGACTCCACTTCACAAGCAGTGCCATCACCTGCAACTAAAATAGGGACTGGTGGGTGTTCGAAACACCATCCCGTAACGTAAGAGTGAGTGATCAACTCAGTGGGATAAGAGAGCAAAGATTAGCATGTTATCAAATCAATCACGCATTAATAGTAAAGCAAACAATCAAACATTCCTAGATACTGTTGTTAATGCATGCATGAAATGATATGATGGATGCCCTCACCGACATACTCCCTCATACGGCACCATCTTACGCCCGCGGCATGCTTGTATTCCTCAGTTCTTCACATCTTCCAGGCACACGCAATGCGATATGGATAATGATTACCGAGTTGTTATTAGTCCTTTTCATATAGAAGGATTGGAAAACTAGGGTACCTTGCTTATATCAATCCCAACACAGATCCTGTCTAGGGTCGTCACTCCCAGTAATCTCATACGATATTATATTTCTAGGTCACTGCAAGGGCTGCCAGGGATATTACTCGCACTCGTTGCACCTCTCCCCCATCACCTTATCAATACAGGCCTAATTATATCCTTAAGACTACATCAGGGCTCGTCGCCCCCATGCGGTGTCAGGATAAACTCAAGGTCACTACAATGGGCTCGTCACCTGATCAGTGTAGGCCGACAGCAAGAATATAGTTGTAACACCTTAAAAATCGGGGGTCGTGTATAAACTCAACTCCCGAGTTCCAGACCGTCACTTATGCAATAAAAATGATTATGATTCAAAGTTGTCTGAGTTAAAGCATTCACATGAGTAAAAGTATACCAAAACTGCAATTCATACTCCAGATCCAGTGATAAAAACAAGCGAAAGACTAAACAATATATATATATCACTGTATGAAAAAATAAAGTAGATCTCGACTGTCACTAAAGTATGAATACATCGCTGAGTCTCATATACATGTAAATAAACCAAAATAAAATGTTCAAAATAGTCCCACTGAAGAGTCCCGTCAACCCAGGTCACCTAAGCAAAGCCGTCGTGATACTGCATGTATGAGAACTCGTCCTGGTCCTCATCATAGTCTGGCTCTAGCTCCTGGATCTCTGCATCACCTGCATTTAAGACAGGGTCTGGTGGGTGTTGCAAACACCATCCCGTAACGTGGGAGTGAGTGATCAACTCAGTGGAATCATAGAGCAAATATTAGCATGTTCACAAATCAATCATGCGATAATAGTAAAGCAGTAAATCAGACAATCCTAGTACTGTTGTTATTGCAATATGACATGACGTGATGTATGCCCTCACCGACGATCTCCCTCATACGACACCATCTTACGACCGCGGCATGCAATCGACCCTCAAGTGCTCCACATCTTCCAGGCACATGCAATGTTATGGTGATATGATTTTCGAGTTGTTATTAGTCCATTTAAACAGCAGGATTGGGAAACTAAGGTACTTCCCTTGTATCAATCCCAACACAGATCCTGTCTAGGGTCGTCACTCTTAGTAATCTCATACGATGTATATTTTGTAGGTCGCTGCAAGGGCTGCCAGGGCTGTTGCTCGCACTCGTTGCACTGCTCCCCCATCACCTTATCAATACAGGCCTACTGTACTCTCACTGCTATTGAAGGGTCGTCGCCTCCCGTAGACTCAGAATACGCTAGCGGTCACTACAAAGGACTCGTCTCCTGTTCAGTGTAGGCCGACAGCAAGAATATAGTGTCCCATACCACCATAATCTTCTCACGAGACATAGGTGTTCACTGGTCACTACGGGGAGGTTTGTGGCCCCAGCGTAGGCCGACAGCTCGACCACGGTGTCCCATACCACCATGCCTGGCTCATGAGTCTTTGTGGATCAAGGTACCATAGTTAACAGGGTTTACAATGGTAAGTTCAATACCCTAGGTTCAAGCAGTTATGACTCATGCAGGGTGAACATACAACGGCCAGTCGGGTTACTTGACGGGCTCGACTAGGACGATCGCATCTCAAGTCGAACGATATGAAGTGCGTAAAACACTTCGTGTGGCCTAACCACTGCCGCCAACTCCAAAATACGACTCAGGGTCATGGACGCGTCGTTCGTGGCAAATATAAGCCAACCACAAAATTTCTCGGTTACTGACTGCCTGGACTAGGTATAGTCCCAAACAATTATGGAATCACATCAGCCATCATGTTAGAGTAATGGAAATGAAATACAATCATGTGAGCATGTTAACACATGTTATTACATACAACTTAAGCAAATCTTCAAGCACGTGCATTACATACATAAAATGAATTCTTGCATATAGCTAATATGTAGGAAATCATTTACATCAGCATATTAATTGAGAAATCAATCTCAAACTAATTCATAACACCATTTAATTCAATACATACTAATACAAGCATTTAAACAAACACTTACACTACACACTTAAGTCTACATATAGTATGTCGACTCAAAGTGCGCATTTCGGCGAATCTCTTCGCCAAACTACTTATGCACGTATTCCTAACATTCTAATGCGACAATAAACCATATCAATCACATCAGCAAATTATGGATGAAAGCAGTATTTCCTACAAATGACTAAAATGCCCTAAAACTCATATTCTTCGTTGGTTTACGAAACAGGAAACGGACAACATGTTGTACATGTCAAACGGCGTTGCCGTCGTTAATCTACTATTAAACAACATTGAAAGCATTGGAAACAGTCAATCAAAGCGTTTAAAATCCGCACCTTATCTCTTATAAACGTATCGTTTCGAACGGAGCGTATACGCTTCGTCTACGGCGACTAGACAACCAATTTTACAAGATGCGTCAGCTATCTCGCAATGGAAATGAAGGAACACTAAATCAGCAACTTCTAGGGTATTTTCTTACCTGAAAATGCAGAAAAATCACCAGCCAGGTGATCGGAGCGTGTTGCTAAAGTACGTGCAACAGGTAGCATAACGGCAGGAAAATTCTCTCCTACTCTCTCTCACAAACTCTCACCTTTTCTCTCTCCCAATCTAGGGTTTTTCTCAAATTCGGATGGGAGAGAGGAGTGAGAGTTTCAACCCCTTTTATAAGCTCAAATGTGCCCAAAATAGGCTCGGGTACAATGTATACTTGGGGTATATCCATTTCGGGGTTGTTTCGGTCCAAAAGACCATTTCTGGTGGTCCCCTGGCCGAACGCGATCGGACTTAAGTTCACGAATGTCGGATGTCGCTCTCATCATGTTTTCAGATCATCAGTGTTCGTAGATCGCCCGTGGCGGTCCAGTTTTAGTTCAGCGGTCACCGCACGTAGATCAGGCCTGCAAGTCTTATGATATGAAATAGAAAATTTTCCTGATCCGAGGGTGTAATTTGACTGAATTCTGACGGTCAGAATGCTTAATACTGAGACGCCAAGTCGTGTGCCAGATTTGAATTTCAAATTCCAAATCTGTCCCTATTCTTACTCTCTTCAGTCCGGGCTCAATGAAATAACCTGCGATTATCGGTTGGACTTGATTTTTGAAATGATTGTCAAGTCCAGCTAGGCGGTTCTAACGGTCCAAGATAGTAGGTATCGGACTTTCGACGCGCGGTCTAGATCCAATACAAAGTTTCAACGTGGTCCAGAGAACAAACCGGTTTAGAGTTTGATCCGAAGTTATAGAGTATTATAGCACCATTGGTTCCACTCGATTTGGGTCTTGTACAACGTATTTAAAGTGATCAGGGACTATTTCCCAGCTGCTCTAGCATTGCGCTAGCTAACTTACACTTATTTTCTAAAGAAATTATTCCTACGCGATTTCAGGTCGAGTTGGTACTTAAGTCCAAGTAAGGATTTTTCCCAGGCGTTACAATCTACCCCCCTTAACAAATAATTTCATCCTCGAAATTTGTACCTTTTTGTACTCCTCGAGAAGCTGTGGGTAGTTCTTTCTGATCTCAGCTTCTATCTCCCATGTAGCCTCTTCCTCAGAGTGATGCGTCCACAATACCTTCATAAGGGGAATCACCTTGCTACACAGTACCTGCTCCTTCCTGTCTAGGATACGTGTCGGTCGCAGGATATATGTAACATCCTCTCCTAACTGCACCTGCTCCCATCTGATAATATGGGAAGGATCAGCAACGTACTTCTTCAGCATAGAAACATGAAATACGTTGTGAACGCTCGCGAGAGGCGTGGGTAAAGCCAATCGGTAAGCCACTGCTCCCACACGATCGAGGATCTAGAATGGACCAATGAATCGTGGTGCCAGCTTCCCCTTCTTTCCGAACAGAAGGACTCCCTTCATAGGGAAAACTCGTAAAAACACATGATCCCCAACTGTGAACTCTAGTGGCCGTCGTCTCGTATCGGTATAACTCTTCTGTCTGCTCTGCGCTGTGAGAAGCCGACGTCTAATGATATCAATCTACTCTGACGTCGCCTGCACTAACTCTGGGCCAATTACGCTACGCTCACCGACCTCAGCCTGGCAATGCGGTGCGCGACAAGGTCGCCCATACAATGCCTCATAAGGTGCCATACCGATACTCGCCTGAAAGCTGTTGTTGTACGCAAACTCCGCATATGCAAGACAATCATCCCAACTGTCCTTGAAGTCTAATGCACAAGCTCGCAACATATCCTCTAAGATCTGGTTCACCCGCTCTGTCTGTCCGTCTGTCTATGGGTGAAAAGCAGTACTGAACTTCAACTTCACACCCATAGCCTTCTGAATGCGAGTCCAGAAAATAGAAGTGAACCGCGTGTCTCTGTCCGACACGATCTCCAACGGAACTCCATGTAGACGCACAATCTCTCTGATGTACAATCTAGCCAGCTCGTCTGCAGAGTTCATAACTCTGATCGGTAGGAAGTGCGCCGACTTCGTCAGACGGTCGACGATCACCCAAATGGAATCATGTCCCTTCCTCGTCTTCAGCAGCCCTGAAATGAAGTCCATGGAAATGAAATCCCACTTCCACTCTGCGATCGGCATAGGCTGCAAGAGTCCAGGTGGTCGGCGATGCTCTGCCTTCACCTGCTGGCAAGTGAGACAACGGGACACGAACTCTGTCTTCATACCTTCCCACCAATAAGTCCTCTTCATGTCACGATACATCTTCGTACTGCGTGGTGCATCGCAAGTCTGGTACAATGCGCAGCCTCGAGAATCTCTCGTCTCAAGTCAGGAATATCTGGGATTCATAGGCGGCCACGATAACGTAAGCCTCCATCCATCCCAACTCACCACTCGGCGTCTACACCATCACTGGCCTGCTCTCGAAGCTCAGTCAGATGCACATCATCCCTCTGTGCCTCGATGACCTGGTCATCGATTTGAGATCGCACCTATACATGTGCGATAAACTCATACGGCTCCTCTACAGTGAGTTTCTGCTCAAAGTCTCGTAAAAACTCAACCATATCCCACTCAGCAACCATCAGCGGAGCCGCAAACTCTATCGCCTTCTTGCGGCTCAACGCATCAGCCATAAGGTTCGCCTTCCCAGGATGGTAAGAGACTTCGAACTTGAAGTCCTTCAACATCTCCATCCATCGCCGCTGCCTCATATTCAAGTCTCGCTACGTGAATATATACTTGAGGCTCTTGTGGTCGCAAAAGAGCTCGAACTCCTCTCCATAGAGGTAATGTCTCCAGAGTCTCAGTGCGAATATAACGGCTGCCAACTCTAGGTCGTGTGTAGGTTAATTCTCCTCGTGCTTCCTTAATTGTCTCGAGGCATACAAAATTACCCTGTCCCTCTGTATAAGGACACAACCCAAACCAACGCTAGACGCGTCAGTGTATATAGTGTATCTAACCCCCTGTTCTGGCAATACTAGCACAGGGGCGGACGTAAGTCTGTCCTTCAGCTCCTGAAAAGCTGATTCTGCCTCGTCATTCTAGGAAAACTTCACGTCCTTCCATGTCAACTGAGATAAAGGTCTCGCAATCTTCGAGAAATCCTGAATGAAGCGTCGATAGTAACCAGCGAGACCCAAGAAACTCCTCACCTCAATGACAGAACCAGGCTGCTCCCAGTCCTGCACCGCAGCCACCTTAGACAGGTCAACTGTCATGCCATCCTTAGACACCACGTGTCCCAGGAACTTCACTTCCTGCTTCCAGAAGTCACACTTCTTGTACTGTGCGAACAACTGATGTTGTCTGAGCGTATCCAGGACCAAACGCAAGTGCTCCTCATGCTCCTCTTGACTCCTGGAGTATACCAAAATGTCGTTAATGAACACAACGACGAATCGATAGAGGAAAGGCTGAAATACCCAGTTCATCAGATCCATGAACACGGCTGGCGCGTTCGTGAGACCGAACGACATCACAAGGAACTCGTAGTGGCCAAAACTAGTCCTGAATGCTGTCTTCTGCATGTCCTCATCCCTGACGCGCAACTGATGATATCCTGACTGAAGATCAATCTTCGAGAAGTACTGCGCTCCTTTCAACTGATCAAACAAGTCATCAATCCTGGGTAAAGGGTACTTGTTGTTCACCGTGATCTGGTTTAGTCTGCGATAATCAATACACATTCGTATCGAACCATCCTTCTTCCTCACGAATAGAACTGGTGCTCCCCAAGGAGACACACTAGGGCGTATAAGGCCAAGCTCTAGCAGACCATCAATCTGCGTCCTCAACTCCTCCATCTCACACGGTGCCATGTGATACGTTGGCAGTGAGACGGGCGTAGAATCAGGAACCAGATCGATAGTAAAATCAATCTCTCGTCTGGGCGGCAAACTAGGGATCTTCCTGAACAGATCCCCAAACTCGCAAACGACTGGTGTATGCTCAAGTATCTGGGCACCAGCGTCTCGCAGTAAAGTAGCGTAACTGAGTATGCGGAAGGGGAGATTTACCCGCACTGGAAATGTGAAAGATGCTCCCTCTGGCTCGTAGGCAGTCACTATACGAGTCTCGCAGTCAATCTCGGCCCTCACTGCAGTCAACCAGTCCATGCCAAGAATGACGTCGAGATAAACCAGAAAGGGGTCGACGACGAGATCTAGAGCCATCGTCTTGCCTCCCAGATCCACCAAGCAACCCTCACACATCAGAGTGGCATCTGTAAAGGACACGTGAGCTGTATAAACTCACACCCCATCTATAGTAATAGTCGGTAGTCCAAGACGCCTAAATATAGCACATGATATCAAAGAAATCGTGGATCCTGTGTCTACCATCACAAGTATAGGAATACCTCCAATGTGGGTCGTGACCTCAAAGGCCGAATGCTGAGAAGTCTCCGTCGCAGCTGCCTCAGCCATCAACGCATGCACCCGTGCCTGCTGTGGCCGGTTCGGCCACTGTGCCATGGGCCGTGGAGGCTGTCTGATCTGCGATACCGGATGTCTGAAGGAAGGGTGCGCAGGAGCCAACCATATAGGCGGTGCTGATATGACCTGTGAGCATGTACGGTCGATCTTCTGCGGCGGTGAGAACCTACTATCCCGCATTCGGGCAAAACAACTCTGTGCTAAGTGGCCCGACCTCCCACAATATGTACATGATAACTCGGGGCACCGAAACGGTGGTGCTGGCGCTATAGCCTGAGTAGGAGGGTCAGCGCGTGGCCTCTTGCCCGTAAAGGGCCTGTCCTGCAGCTCTGGTCGTGGCCTAGGAGCAATAGGGCCACGAGATCGTGTAAGTCGATCCACATCCTGCTCTGCTCGCATGGACATGTGAATCAGCTCTGCATAAGAGGGAATACTCACGCAACACATCTTCGACCGAATATCCGGTCGTAAACCCTCAGAAAAGCACCGTATGCGCATCTGCTCATCAGCCAAAATGGTCGGGACGTATCTGCCCAACTCGGTGAACCGATGCTCATACTCAGTGACTGTCATGCCTCCCTGTCTGAGGTGGAGAAACTCATTCTCCCGATCATGCCTGTACGTCTGGGGATAGTATTTCTTGTGGAAGCGGAACTCGAATGCTGCCCAGGTCCATATATAATCCGCGGTAACGGTCCGTAATACACTGTCCCACCACAAGCTGGCCTCTCGCTCGAACAGGAACGTAGCCAACTCGACCTTCTCGGCCACTGTACAGTGTAGCATCCACAGTATCTTCGACACACGGTCAAGCCAATACTCGGCCTCCTCTGGTCTATGAGAACCCGTAAAAGGGGGAGGCCGTAAGCGCTGGAATTGCTCTAACAAGCCCCGTGTGTCTGCGGCATTCCCCGCAGGGTAAGCAGGTGGTACAGGATGAGTCATGCCCTCATCGTGGGCATATGTATCGGCATCCTCAGCTGGATGCGCAGGTGGTGCGGGTGGAGGCACACTCCCACCCTGATCTAGTGTCCCTACAATAGTAGTCAGGAGCTACTGCTGCTACTGCATCATGGCCATCATCTACTCAAATCTATCTGGAGGTGGAGCAGGCTGTGGCGTGTACTGCGTTGAAGATGACGCACGGTAAGGCTCTCTGACGGGCGGTGTAAAAGGCGGTGGTCCAACTGTAGGACCAGCAGTAGACTGAGACGCACGCACTGTCTCAGGAATCGGGCCCACAGCAGGGTCTGCATGTGCATTAGACTGCGAAAGAGCCTGATCCATAGGCTCACTCAATGTAAGCCGAGCTGCGCTCCGTGTAGCCTTCGGCGGCATTCCCTATATTCAAAATAGTACGCAACCTTGTCAGTCTCAATAGCACAAACACATCGCAATCATTCACATTAAAAGTCAAAGACATTCCATGCATTTCATTTAATCAAAATTGTCACAATACAGGGGATATCTCCTTACAAGTATCATGACAAGAAATACATGGGAACTAAGGCAGTTAAAGATACAATAGCAACATAAGTAAACTACTAGCCTTATCAGGCTTACAAAATATAAAGCAGGAAATGACTAACTACTAACAACAACATCAAAGATCGCATCGCTAGTCTGAGTCGAGTGATGGAGGAGGAGCACCATTATCCTGTAAGCAGCACAGGATCGCCTTCAAGGTGCGAGTCACCTTGCCAAATTTTCTCTTCATAATGGCTTTGGTATCCTCTACCTCAGCTCGAAGTCCCTGCACTTCCCTTCGCAAGGCGACCTGACTCTCCTCAATTCGAGCAATGCGATCGTCACCAGTAGCCTGAGCAGAAGGAGGAGGACTCTCATCTGTATCTTGAGCCTCCTCTTCTACCTCTTCCTGGACTTCTTCCTCAACTTCTGCTCCAGGTTCTCCTTCACTTGGATCCTCTTCATCATCAAAATCATCCTCGCTATCCTCCTCAAGCTGAGTCTCACGGTACTGAGACCCGATCTTCATCTTAACCATTGTAGATTCATCAATGCTATGAATCAGAATTGGCAATTCCGGCCCAAGTCTGTAAGCAAACTTGAGTGCGATCTTACATATAAGTCGGCCAAAAGGAAGCGATTTAGGCGTCCTTCTTGATTTCGCTATGAGGATAATCTGTCACAAGATGAAAGTGGTCATACACACATTCTCTCCCTGGGCCACCAGATACAAGAAATCAACCATAAGGCGTGTACACTCGATACGATTTGTCGACCTGGGATATGTTCACTCCCCAAGTGCAGGGTTGTGATGTAGTAATAACTCGGTAAGACCGAGGTCGAATCCCAAGGGACTGAAACTCGTACGTTATCTAAAATTAACCAGAACTAGAACTAGGTTAAGATGAAATCTAAACTGAATGTAATTTGAGGAATAATGGTGAAAATATTAATCTAAAATTTATAAAAATCAGAGGAAAGGAAACTAGGGATTCAGAGGATCCACTTGTAGAGATCAGGGAGAACTTATGCTTGCATCAAAAATTATGAAAATTACTGAACTGCCGTTGATCTAGTTTTCAAAGAGATGAAGGGAAGATGAATTAGAATGGATTCCATCACCAAACCATGCCCAGAGACTATGGAAAACAACAGAATCAAACTAATTACCACCCAATCACATGTATGTAAGTTAGGAAGGGTACCGACATCCAACCATGCCCAGGAGACTATGGTGAACAACAGGGCTTCCTGACGTCATAAACACAAAGAAGAAGAAGGAATACTCAAAGCCATTACAGACCCATTGTAATTTCAGTCACAACAGACCATTAAAGACTAAAAATATTTCTATACTAATCAAACTAAAATTAACTTCAATTCATATATTAAAATTAAATTAAAAGTATGGAATCTCCCATCTCACTACAAGCTAGGAGGTTTAGCCCAACATGAATAGGCTAGATATCTCAAAATAAAATAAAATAAAAATAAAAGAAATAAATAAACTCAACTCTCTCTCTTGCAGACGTCCGACCTGAGCCTTCCTTCCCAGCTCTGAATCTTCCTCCCAAGACCTGAATGAATGCTTCTCACGTCCAAAAACCTCCTTTTATAGCTGTTGGAAGGCTAGAGTCAGTGACAGAGTTGTAGCAGGACACGGAGTGTAATTTTCACAGTCAAGTTCGGTGCCTCGAAACACGCCACTTTTCTCACTCAAATTTCAAAAAAACACCGTCCCTTAGTACTTTCTTGGGTCCTCTACATGATAGACGGTTCAGATCTGCCATATGATCAAAGATGGTGGGCCAAAACTGCCTGAAAAAGTCAATTTTTGCGGATGTGCGAAACCTTTCGCACCACTTCGCTGTTATGATCGGTGAGCCCCACAGAAGCATTTTCTGGAAAATCCACCCCATCTATTAGATTCAGAATGAAATTTCAGTCAAAAATGGGTGGTTTTAAACGTCCATTGACGTGGCCCAGAGAAGAAATCACAAAAAGATTAGTTTTGAACGCTACCGAGCAGCCCTTTTGTGGCCTCTGTATCTCACACGTGTACATGCATGGGTGAAAAGTGATAACATGGTTTTGTAGTGCTCGCGGCTGTCTACACGGTGGACGGTTCAGATCGAGCTTATGGGGCACGTGTGGGGCCCACAGCTGATCGTAAAAATGGCCAGCGGCCGTCCGTTCGCTGCTCCTTACGCAGAGAGGGAGAGAGAGACGGGTCAGCGCTTGCTCTGACCCATTGGTTGCTCCGGTGCGGCTCGCGTGCGAACGTGCTGTGTACACGCACGTCGCACGTGGGGTCCACTGTGATGTTTATGTAAAATCCATTCCGTCCATCCTCTTCAAAATCTCATTTTAACTGTGCAGAACACTTATCAAGCATATCCAGCTGGCGGGTGGGCCCCAAATTGAAGATTGATGGGCTGATCTGCCCGTTAGGCCACTTCCGCAATGATCTAATGGATGATTTTTGACGTGTATTGTTAATTTATGGTCCTCAGGCCACGTATGAAGTTTTGAGCCGAACCGATATTGGAAACCCTGTGATCTTGCGTTCTGGATGCATTTCAAGCCACTTGAGCTTCAATTTCTTAATTTTCTTGGATTTCTGACCGTGTATATCTGTCAATCTTGGTCCCATGGAGTGTGTCCCTTGCCTTTGGTGTCATCAGATCGTTAAATCTCAACTTTTAACGTCCTTTTTCCATCCATGCTCATAAAATCACTTTGCCACACAAGAATGAGAAAACGAGCCATTAGACAGCATTATATTCGTAAATGCAGACAATATCTGGAGCTAATATGCAATATTTGACCCTCAACAGGATACACGTTAAACGTGCAAATGTGGTGCAACAGGCGCAAATCATCAGACATATGAGACGCCTTGAGGCTATTATTAGGCTACCATGGAACCAAATTACTGCATAAGAACCTGGTACGGCGATCTCGCTCACGCCTACTCCTCAAATTCTTTGTGCTAGGATGAACATCACCAAGGGGCACGTTTAGAAGTCGCGCAATCAACTGAACATCGATCGTAGCCATCCGATCTCTACCAAAAGGGATCTTGAACTGCAATGACTCCAGTGTAGCATTCTGGATACGTGCGTAGAAGGCACGAACGGTGCTCACATTAGCATGAGCACGAGCTTCAAAGATCAGACCCCAATGTGTAGCTTCAATGCGCTCGAACAACAGAAATTCGCTGAATATTCATCCTTCCACGTCCGCCTCAAACAACACCTTACGGTCAGTGTATTGGCCGTGAGGCATCTCTGTTAGAATCACTCGTCCAAGTTGAGTATGGGGATCTAAATCCCGCTTTGTATGGAACTCTCGGGCTGTGGTTGGACTTGTGGTGGCGCTTGAACTTACTGCACCACCTTGCAGTCTTCTTGATTGAGCAGGGTGACTAGGCCCAGCCTCATCCGCTGCGGTCTTTCTCTTACCCATCAAAGAGAGGATGGTGGAGAGTGACAAAAGACCCAAAATGGCTTCCACAAAAGCCATGGAAAATGGGGAAAATGTAAAGAAATGGCTGTCCCAACTGGAAAAGGGAGATCTAGGCGTTGTAGAGGGATGCTTTAAGCTCCCCTAGGATGTATTTTCAGAGAGAAAAGAGAATGAAAAAGGAGAATAGAGCACCTCACGATTTCAGCTCGATTTGGAGGTTTTAAGAGCTCCAAACGATGAGATCTGCAAGATTGAGGGCTGCAAACAGAAATAGAATGATGGAGAGTGGTCATTTTTAGCCTATAATGGATTTGGGAGTGGTTTGGAACCACGAATTTGGCTTAGGGCAGCTGAAAAATGAAAATGGGGCTTGGAAAGGGGCTGTTTGTGAAGGATGTACCCCTTTTTGGGGTTTTCTTTGGTCGAGCACTACATGGAGGGGGTGTACTACCCAAACAAACCTCACGTGCCAACTTTTACCTCGAGTGGGCCATGGTGGACGGCGATGCATCGCCGACCGACCGATGATCTGATAGGTGGGACCACATGGGTCTGGTCCCCCATGGTCCAGGGACCCCAAAAATGTATGGTCCCCATCTTGGTTCATTCTATATTGCCCTATATAGGTCCAAACATGCGTTCAGGGCTTTCTGGGGCCAGTCTGCAATCCTGAATATAATTTTCTATCATACAGCATATAATTTTGGGGTATAAGGATCTAGTACATCCATCTAGCCCATTAGTTGCTAAAGAAAGCAAACTTAGAATATCTTTATGTCCATTTTTCATGAAATTTTACTATTCACTGTAAGATTTTATGAAAGTATGATTTTATGTTATTTTCACATTAGGATTAACGCCTAACATGAAAAGGATAAGAAATAATTGAAGATTGGAGTGGTGAAAGGAAGAATTTCGAAGATTTTCGGTAAAACGGGGTTTTTAAGCCCAGGCGATTGAATACAGGGGTTGTGGTTGTCCCACAGCCCAAGGATTCACATTTACAGGTTTAGAATTGTTCAAAGAATGTCTCAACCCAACTACCTACAACCTAGGAGCTACTTAGGTCGCTTCATGCGACCCTAGATGCATTACGGACTCGATCGCGCGATCGATTCAATAGTCTTCGCCTATTGGCGAATCTGCGATCCTACAGTGTTTTTACACCCTTCTCGCACCCACCTAAGTCAAAGGAAGTAACAGCGTACGTCGCGTGACCATAACCCAGGCCCGGTACAATCTTATTCATGCTCTGATACCAACTTGTAACACCTTGAAAATCGGGGGTCGTGTATAAACTCAACTCCCGAGTTCCAGACCGTCACTTATGCAACAAAAATAATTATGATTCAATGTTGTCTGAGTTAAAGCATTCACATGAGTAAAAGTATACCAAAACTGCAATTCATACTCCAGATCCAGTGATAAAAGCAAGCAGAAGACTAAACAATGTATATATCACTGTATGGAAAAACAAAGTAGATCTCGACTGTCACTAAAGTATGAATACATCGCTGAGTCTTATATACATGTAAATAAACCAAAATAAAATGTTCGAAATAGTCCCACTGAAGAGTCACGTCAACCCAGGTCACCTAAGCAAAGCCGTCGTGATACTGCATGTATGAGAACTCGTCCTGGTCCTCATCATAGTCTGGCTCTAGCTCCTGGATCTCTGCATCACCTGCATTTAAGATAGGGTCTGGTGGGTGTTGCAAACACTATCCCGTAACGTGGGAATGAGTGATCAACTCAGTGGAATCATAGAGCAAAGATTAGCATGTTCACAAATCAATCATGCGATAATAGTAAAGCAGTAAGTCAGACAATCCTAGTACTGTTGTTAATGCAATATGACATGACGTGATGTATGCCCTCACCGACGATCTCCCTCATACGGCACCATCTTACGACCGCAGCATGCAATCGACCCTCAAGTGCTCCACATCTTCCAGGCACATGCAATGTTATGGTGATATGATTTTTGAGTCGTTATTAGTCCATTCAAACAGCAGGATTGGGAAACTAAGGTACTTTCCTTGTATCAATCCCAACACAGATCCTGTCTAGGGTCGTCACTCCTAGTAATCTCATACGATGTATATTTTGTAGGTCGATGCAAGGGCTTCCAGGGCTGTAGCTCGCACTCGTTGCACCGCTCCCCCATCACCTTATCAATACAGGCTTACTGTACTCTCACTGCTACTGAAGGGTCGTCGCCTCCCGTAAACTCAGAATATGCTCGCGGTCACTACAAAGGACTCATCGCCTGATCGGTGTAGGCCGACTGCAAGAATATAGTGTCCCATACCACCATAATCTGCTCACGAGACATAGGTGCTCACTGGTCACTACGGGGAGGTTTGTGGCCCCAGCGTAGGCCGACAGCTCGACCACGGTGTCCCATACCACCATGCCTGGCTCATGAGTCTTCGTGGATCAAGGTACCATGGTTAACAGGGTTTACAATGGTAAGTTCAGTACCCTAGGTTCAAGCAGTTATGACTCATGCAGGGTGAACATACAACGGCCAGTCAGGTTACTTGACGGGCTCGACTAGCATGATCGCATCTCAAGTCGAACGACATGAAGTGCGTAAAACACTTCGTGTGGCCTAACCACTGCCGCCAACTCCAAAATACGGCTCGCGTTCATCGACGCGTCGTTCGTGGCAAATATAAGACAACCACGAAATTTCTCAGTTACCGACTGCCTGGAGTAGGTATAGTCCCGAACAATTATGGAATCACATCAGCCATCATGTTAGAGTAATGGAAATGAAATACAATCATGTGAGCATGTTAACACATGTTATTACATACAACTTAAGCAAATCTTCAAGCACGTGCATTACATACATATAATGAATTCTTGCATATAGCTAATATGTAGGAAATCATTTACATCAGCATATTAATTGAGAAATCAATCTCAAACTAATTCATAACACCATTTAATTCAATACATATTAATACAAGCATTTAAACAAACACTTACACTACACACTTAAGTCTACATATAGTATGTCGACTCAAAGTGCGTATTTCGGAGAATCTCTTCGCCAAAATAATTATGCACGTATTCCTAACATTCTAATGCGACAATAAACCATGTCAATCACATCAGCAAATTATGGATGAAAACAGTATTTCCTACAAATGACTAAAATACCCTAAAACTCATATTCTTCGTTGGTTTACGAAACAGGAAACGGACATCATGTTGTACATGTCAAACGGCGTTACTGTCGATAATCTACTATTAAACGACATTTAAAGCATTGGAAACATTCAATCAAAGCGTCTAAAATCCACACCTTATCTCTTATAAACGTATCGTTTCGAACGGAGCGTATACGCTTCGTCTATGGCGACTAGACAACCTGTTTTACAAGATGCGTCAGCTATCTCGTAATGGAAACGAAGGAACACTAAATCAGCAACTTCTAGGGTATTTTCTTACCTGAAAATGCAGAAAAATCACTAGCCAGGTGATCGGAGCGTGTTGCTAAAGTACGTGCAACAGGTAGCACAACGGCAGGAAAATTCTCTCCTACTCTCTCTCACAAACTCTCACCTTTTCTCTCTCCCAATCTAGGGTTTTTCCCAAATTCGGATGGGAGAGAGGAGTGAGGGTTTCAACCCCTTTTATAAGCTCAAATGTGCCCAAAATAGGCTCGGGTACAATGTATACTTGGGGTATATCCATTTCGGGGTTGTTTCAGTCCAAAAGACCATTTCTGGTGGTCCCCTGGCCGAACACGATTGGACTTAAGCTCACGAATGTTGGATGTCGCTCTCATCCTGTTTTCAGATCATCAGTGTTCGTAGATCACTCGTGGCGGTCCAGTTTCAGTTCAGCGGTCACCGCATGTAAATCAGGCTTGCAAGTCTCATGATATGAAATAGAAATTTTTCCTGATATGAGGGTGTAATTTAGCTGAATTCTGACGGTCAGAACGCTTAATACTGACACGCCAAGTCGTGTACCAGATTTGAATTTCAAATTCCAAATCTGTCCCTATTCTTACTCTCTTCAGTCCGAGCTCAATGAAATAGCCTGCGATTATCGGTTGGACTTGATTTTCGAAATGAATGTCAAGTCCAGCTAGGCGGTTCTAACGGTCTAAGATAGTAGGCATCGGACTTTTGACGCGCGGTCTAGATCCAATACAAAGTTTCAACGTGGTCCAGAGAACAAACCGGTTTAGAGTTTGATCCGAGGTTATAGAGTATTATAGCACCATTGGTTCCACTCGATTTGGATCTTGTAGAACGTATTTAAAGTGATCAAAGACTATTTCCCAGCTTCTCTAGCATTGCACTAGCTAACTTACACTTATTTTCTAAAGGAATTATTCCTACGCGATTTCGGGTCCAGTTGGTACTCGAGTCCAAGTACGAATTTTTCCCGGGCGTTACAATAGTGTCTCATACCGCCATAATCTACTCAGAGTAGGGTGCTCAATAGTCACTATGGGGAGGTTTGTGGCCCCAGCGTAAGACAACAGCTCGACCACGGTGTCCCATACCACCATGCCCGGCTCATGAGTCTTTATGGATCAAGGTACCATGGTTAACAGGGTTTTCAATGGTAAGTTCAGTACCCTAGGTTCAAGCAGTTATGACTCATATAGGGTAAACATACAATGGCCAGTCGGGTTACTTGACGGGCTCGACTAGTATGGGCGCATCTCAAGCTGAACGACATGAATTGCATAAAACACTTCGTGTGGCCTAACCACTGCCGCCAACTCAAAACACGACTCGTGTTCATCGACGCGTCCACTATGGCAAATAGATGCCCACCACTAATTCAATCCATTACCGACTGCCTGGACTAAAGCATAGCCCCAAATATGTGTAATCCATACCAGTAATCATATAAGAGTAATAGAATTGAAGTTCAATAATACAAGCATGTTAACACATGTTATAACATACAAAGTAAGTAAATCAACCAACACATGTATTCCATACATATAAGGAAATCAATTCATATAGCAAACATGTAGGAAATAGTATACAACATCAGGTGGATTGAGAATTCATTCTCAAAACCAATTTATAACACCATTTACTCAATACATACTAATACAAACATTTATACAAACACTTAGTCTACACACTTTAGTCTACATAGCGTATGTCGACCCAAAGTGCGTATTAGGGCGAATCACTTCACCAAACAGATTATACACGCATATATAATATCATAACACGATAAATTTACATGTCAAGCATTTCAGCAAAATACGGACATATACACGATAAATTTACATGTCAAGCATTTCATCCTGATTTCATATCATGAGACGCAGATTGATGGCCTACTAGAGCTTGGCTTTATACGGCCTAGCGTGTCTCCTTGGGGAGCACCGGTCTTGTTCGTGAAGAAGAAGGATGGTTCGCTGCGATTGTGTATTGATTATCGCAGGCTGAACCAGCTCACGGTGAAGAACAAGTACCCTTTGCCCAGGATCGATGACTTGTTTGATCAGTTGAGAGGAGCGCAGTACTTCTCGAAGATTGATCTTCAGTCAGGATATCATCAGCTGTGCGTCAGAGATGAGGACGTGCAGAAGACAGCATTCAGGACCAGTTTTGGTCACTACGAGTTCCTCGTGATGTCGTTCGGTCTCACGAACGCATCGGCCGTGTTCATGGATCTGATGAACCGGGTTTTTCGGCCTTTCCTCTATCGATTCGTCGTTGTCTTCATCGACGACATTTTGGTATACTCTAGGAGTCGAGAGGAGCATGAGGAGCATTTGCGTTTGGTCCTGGATACGCTCAGACGACATCAGTTGTTCGCATAGTACAAGAAGTGCGACTTCTGGAAGCAGGAGGTGAAGTTTCTGGGACACGTGGTGTCCAAGGACGGCATGGCAGTTGACCTGTCTAAGGTAGCTGCGGTGCAGGACTGGGAGCAGCCTGGTTCTGTCACTGAGGTGAGGAGTTTCTTGGGTCTCGCTGGTTACTATCGGCGCTTCATTCAGGATTTCTCGAAGATCGCGAGACCCTTATCTCAGTTGACACGGAAGGACGTGAAGTTCGCCTGGAATGATAGGGCGGAGTCAGCTTTTCAGGAGCTGAAGGACAGACTTACGTCCGCCCCTGTGCTAGTATTGCCAGAGCAGGGGGTTAGATACACTATATACACTGACGCGTCTAGCGTTGGTTTGGGTTGTGTCCTTATGCAGAGGGACAGGGTAATTTCGTATGCCTCGAGACAATTAAGGAAGCACGAGGAGAATTACCCTACACACGACCTGGAGTTGGCAGCCGTTATATTCGTACTGAGACTCTGGAGACATTACCTCTACGGAGAGGAGTTCGAGCTCTTTTGCGACCACAAGAGCCTCAAGTACATATTCACGCAGCGAGACTTGAATATGAGGCAACGGCGATGGATGGAGACGCTGAAGGACTTCAAGTTTGAAGTCTCTTACCATCCTGGGAAGGCGAACCTTGTGGCTGATGCGTTGAGCCGCAAGAAGGCGATAGAGTTTGCGGCTCCGCTGATGGTTGCCGAGTGGGATATGGTTGAGTTTTTGCGAGACTTTGAGCAGAAACTCACCGTAGAGGAGCCATTTGAGTTCATCGCACACGTACAGGTGCGATCCCAGATCGATGACCGTGTCATCGAGGCGCAGAGGGACGACGCGCATCTTACTGAGCTTCGAGAGCAGGCCAGTGATGATGCTGACGCCGACTGGCGAGTTGGTATGGATGGGGGCTTACGTTACCGTGGCCGCCTATGCGTCCCAGATGTCCCTGACTTGAGACGAGAGATTCTCGAGGCTGCGCATTCTACTAGACTCGCGATGCATCCAGGCAGCACGAAGATGTATCGTGACGTGAAGAGGACGTATTGGTGGGAAGGTATGAAGACCCATATAGCTGACTTCGTGTCCCGTTGTCTCACTTGTCAGTAGGTGAAGGGAGAGCATCGCCGACCACCTGGACTTTTGCAGCCTATGCCGATTGCAGAGTGGAAGTGGGATTTCATTTCCATGGACTTCATTTCTGGGTTGCCGAAGACGAGGAAGGGGCATGATTCCATTTGGGTGATCGTCGACCGATTGACGAAGTCGGCGCACTTCCTACCGATCAGAGTTACGAACTCTGCAGACGAGCTGGCTAGATTGTATATCCGAGAGATTGTGCGTCTGCATGGAGTTCCGTTGGAGATCGTGTCGGACAGAGACACGCGGTTCACTTCTATTTTCTGGACTCGCATTCAGGAGGCTATGGGTGTGAAGTTGAAGTTCAGTACTGCCTTCCACCCACAGACGGACGGACAGACGGAGCGAGTGAACCAGATCCTGGAGGACATGTTGCGGGCTTGCGCATTGGACTTCAAGGACAGTTGGGATGACTGTCTTGCATATGTGGAGTTTGCGTACAACAATAGCTTTCAGACGAGTATCGGCATGGCACCTTATGAGGCGCTGTATGGGCGACCTTGTCGCGCACCGCATTGTTGGTTAGAGGTCGGTGAGCGCAGCTTGATTGGCCCAGAGTTGGTGCAGGCGACGTCAGAGAAGATTGATATTATTCGACGTCGACTTCTTACAGCGCAGAGCAGACAGAAGAGCTACGCCGATACGAGACGGAGACCACTAGAGTTCACAGTCGGGGATCATGTGTTTTTGCGAGTTTCCCCTATGAAGGGAGTCCTTCGGTTCAGGAAGAAGGGGAAGCTGGCACCGCGATTCATTGGTCCATTTCATATCCTCGATCGTATGGGAGCAGTGGCTTACAGATTGGCTTTACCCATGCCCCTCGCGAGCGTCCACAACGTATTTCATGTTTCTATGCTGAAGAAGTACGTTACTGATCCTTCCCATTTCATCAGATGGGAGCAGGTGCAGTTAGGAGAGGATGTTACTTATATCCTGCGACCAACACACATCTTAGACCGGAAGGAGCAGGTACTGCGTAGCAAGGTGATTCCCCTTGTGAAGGTACTATGGACGCATCACTCTGAGGAGGAGGCTACTTGGGAGACAGAAGCCGAGATCAGAAAGAACTACCCACAACTTCTCGAGGAGTACGAACAGGTACAAATTTCGAGGACGAAATTATTTGTTAAGGGGGGTAGATTGTAACGCCCGTGAAAAATCCGTACTTGGAATCGAGTACCGATTTGACCCGAAATCGCGTATAAATAATTTCCATGGAAATTAAACGTAAGTTAGCTAGCGCAACGCTAGAGTAGCTGGGAAATAGTCCCTGATCACTTTAAATACGTTCTACAAGACCCAAATCGAGTAAAACAGACAACTCTACAATACTCTATAACCTTAGATCAAACTCTAAGCAGGTTTGTCCTCTGGACCATATTGAACTTTTGTATTGGATTTAGACCGCGCGTCGAAGGTCCGATACCTCCTATCTTAGACCGTTAGAACCGCCCAGCTGGACTTGACAATCATCTCAAAAATCAAGTCAAACTAATAATCACAGAGTATTTCGTTGAACCCGGACTGAAGCGACCGCGAATAGGGACGAATTGGGAATTTCAAATTCAAATCTGGCACACGACTTGACGCGTCAGTATTAAGCGTTCTGACCGTCAGAATTCATCCAGATTACACCCTCGGATCAGGAAAAATATCTATTTATTATCATGGGACTTTCAGCCCTGATCTATGTGCGGTGACCGCTGAACTGAAACTGGTCCGCCATGTGCGATCTGCGAACCCTGCCAGACTGAAAACTTAATACGAGGTACATCTGGTACCCATGAGCTTAAGTCTGATCGCAATCGACCAGGGGACCACCAGAAATCAGTTTTTGGACCGAAACAGCCCCGAAATGGATAGGCAATAAGTAAACTTCGTCCCGGAGCCTATTTTCGGCGTTTCCAAGCTTATAAAAGGGGTTGAAACCCTCATTCCTTCCTTGCATACGAATTTCACAAACCCTAGAAAAGAGAGAGAGAGTTTGAGAGAAAGGGAAGAGGAGATTTTTCCCGCATCCGAGCCCCTGACAGTGCTGCTTCAACACTTCATTCCAATCACCTGGCTGGTGATTTTTCCACTTTTTCAGGTATAGAAAAACCCCAAAAACTTGCTGATTTAGGGTTTATGTAGATTCTGAACATGTTAGCTAACGTAATCCATGAATCAGGTTCTCCTACTGTCGTAGACGAAGCGTACACGCTCCGTTCAAAATCCCGCGACCGTAAGAGACTAGGTGAGGATTTTAGACGCTTTGATTAACGGTTTACAACGCTTTCAATGTCGTTTAATAGTAGATTATCGACGGCATCGCCGTTTGACATGTACAACATGCTCTCCGTTTCCTGTTTCGCAAATTAACGAAGAATATGAGATTTAGGGCATTTTAGTCATTTGTAGGAAGTACGGTCTACAAGCATATTTTGCTGACATGATTGACATGGTTTGTCGCCGCTTTAGTGAGTTAGGAATGCTTGCATAATCAGTTTGGCGAAGAGATTCGCCAAGTTGAGCACGTTGGGTCGACATACTATATGTGGACTTAAGTGTGTAGTGTATGTGTTTGTATAAATGCTTGTATTATTATGTATTGAATTAAATGATGTTAGGTAGTAGATTGAGATTGATTCCATGATTAATATGCTGACCTAAATGATTTCCTACATGCTTACCTTATGCATGATTACACTACATGCATAGAAAGTACGCCTTGAAGATTTGCTTAAGTTGAATATACATGGAAAGTATGCCTTGAAGATTTGCCTAAGTTGAATGTTATAACATGTGCTAACATGCTCACATGATGTGTTTCAATTCCAATACCCTGGTATATAGCGTTAATGTAATTCAATAGATGTGTGGGACTTGACTTAGTCCAGGCAGTCGGTAACCGAACGAATTCGTGGCTGACTGGTCATAGCCACAAACGACGCGTCGATGAATGTGATTCGTGTTGAGAGTTGGCGGCAGTGGTTAGGCCACGCGAAGTGTTTTACGCACTTCATGTCGTTTAACTTGAGATGCGATCGCGCTAGTCGAGCCCGTCAAGTAACCCGACTGGCCGATGTTTGTTCACCTTGTATGTATCATAACTGCTTGAACCTAGGGTACTGAACTTACCATTGTAAACCCTATTAACCGTGGTACCTTGATCCACGAAGACTCATGAGCCGGGCATGGTGGTATGGGACACCGTGGTCGAGCTGTCGGCCTACGCTGGGGCCACAAACCTCCCTGTAGCGACCAGTGAGCACCTTGACTCGTGAGCAGATTATGGTGGTATGGGACACTATATTCTAGCTGTCGGCCTACACTGATCAGGCGACGAGCCCTTTGTAGTGACCGCGAGCGTATTCTGAGTCCACGGGAGGCGACGACCCTTCCGTACAGTAGAGTACAGTAGGCCTGTATTGATAAGGTGATGGGGGAGCGGTGCAACGAGTGCGAGCAACAGCCCTGACAGCCCTTGCAGTGACCTACGAAATGTACATTGTATGAGATTACTAGGAGTGACGACCCTAGACAGGATCCGTGTTGGGATTGATACAAGGGAAGTACCTTAGTTTCCCAATCTTGCTGTTTGAATGGACTAATAACAACTTGGTAATCATATCTCCATAGCATTGCATGTGCCTGGAAGATGTGGAGCACTCTAGGGAGTGTGGCATGCCGCGGTCGTAAGATGTTGCCGCATGAGGGTGATCGTCGGTGAGGGCATACATCACGTCATATCATCTTGCATTAAACAACAGTATTAGGATTGTCTGATTTACTGCTTTACTATTATCGCGTGATTGAATTGTGAACATGCTAATCTTTGCTCTATGATTCCACTGAGTTGATCACTCATTCCCACGTTACGGGATGGTGTTTGTAACACCCACCAGACCCTGTTGTAGCTGCAGGTGAGGACGAGATCCAGGAGGTGGAGCCGGAGATTGACGAGGACCAGGATGAGTTCTCGTATATGCAGTATCACGACGGCTTCCCGTAGGTGACCTGGATCGAGGGGGACTTCAGTGGGACTATTTTGAACTTATTCTTTTGTTTATTTACATGTATATGAGACTCAGAGTTGTAGTCATACTTTGGAGACAAATGAGATTACTTTGTTTTTCCATACAGTGATATATATACATTGTTTAGTCTTCCGCTTGCTTTTATCACTGGATCTGAAGTATGAATTGCAGTTTTGGTATACTTTTACTCATGTGAATGCTTTAAATCAGACAACATTGAATCATAACCATTTTTGTTGCATAAGTGACGGTCTGGAACTCGGGAGTTGAGTTTATACACGACCCCCGATTTTCAGGGTGTTACATAACCCCAGGTTGGCAAAAATCCAGAGTGTTACAATCTACCCCCCTTAAAACAAAATTTCATCCCCGAAATTGGCTAAGGGTAATGAGTCCCTAGAGAGACTTTAGTATTGGCATTCTAAGGAAGGTTCAGATCCTGTTTAGTGACCTAACTTTACATATAACCTAAATCAACTGTTTCGATCCTAGGTCAGTGGGGAAGAAGCCAACTATGCTTCCGCTGCGCTACTCTGATCTAATGATTGCATTAGCTGACTTAACTAGATCGGGCTCAAAATGTTCTACCCCCTTAAAACTTAGTTCTACTTAAGGTTCAAGAATCTATGTATCGATCCATATATCGAAACGAGGTACAACTTATGGGCTATCCTTGACATAAAATGGGAACCAACCTCTCGCTACATTGGTCTTCCTTTGCTAATAATGCGTTCTATGGCATTGGCATCTATGGTTGTAGAAAGAAGCCTAATCTCTATTATGATTGCATTCAGGGGCAGGGGTGAGCTTGCGACAAGATGTCTAATTCTCTAGGTGGTTGGACCAACACGTAAGAAAAGTTATGTAGTGGGTCTGAGCCGGATACATAGACTTTGTGCCTAGAACAGAAAATTTACCGTATCAATTCTTAATCCTAGACGATGCCGATCTTCTGCTTGATCAGAGCATTGGATTTATTGGCAACTACTAGGATTGAGAAGTCAATTCAAACCGCGAATACATCGCTAATATACAATTCCTTTACTCCGTGTTCCCAATTGTAATAAATCCTTGGGAAGGGAATTCTAAGGGAAAATCTAAGGGGCGTGCTAGTTTATTCTAAGTTCAATCTGAGGGATCTATAGGTTTTCCCTGAGAGTGAATGGTTCTAAGTTAAAACAACTTTCCTAAGGGTTATAAAAGAAGTCTATACGTATTAAGGGGATCAATCGAAGGAATGAGGTTCTACTCCAACCAAATCTAACCTATTCCTTAACATGTACAGGCTTTACACTACTTAAGGTAACTAGTATATTAGTCTGTAACTCACTAGCTGTAATCCACAGCCTATAATTATACGTTAGATGGTTTCATACCATTTCTACTACAGGGATTGTTCTATGGCTTAGGGTCAAGATTGTTTAACGGTTCCTATATCGTCAGATCTTTCAAATCTAGGAATACTAACTCTAGGTCCAACACTCTAGATGTCCTAGCACTAGATGGTTGTTGTTTATGGACTAAGCTACTACGTTTGGTCTCGCCCGTTGGTAGTAGATTGGAGGTCGAGAAGATGGCTAAAACTAGCTCTAATGAGCCATGAAAATTGAGGGAAATGGGGAGAAACGGCTGCCCAAATGGACTGAAGCGAATCTAGGTGCTGTAGAGGGATGAATCAAGCTCCCAAAGGCTAGATTTTCAAAGAGAGAAGAGAACCATAAGTGGGAATGGAGCTCACCCGACTTTCAGCCACAAATGGAGGTTGTAAGAGCCTCCACGGACGAGATATAAGAGAGAGAGGACTGTCTACTGCCGTGGACAATGGAGTGGGGTCAGTTGTGACCGAGAATGAGAACAGATGTGGTTTGGGGACGGGATTTGAGAGGGAGGCAATAAGAAGGTGAAGAAAGGAGATCTTGAGGTCTTGGATTGTGAAGGAGGTAGGACTTTTAGGGGGTTTTGAGGTGCGTCCCACCTATGGGAGGGATGCCCTGACCATAAAAGGGCGTTGGTTCAAATTTTAGACCGAGTGGGGCCCACCGTACGGCGATGCATAGCCGAACTGGTGATGCCATTGCCGGCCAAAGTGGTATCCGGTGATGGGCACCCCCCAGGACTATTTCCCGTCCTGTAGGCCCCAAATGTACATGGGTCCCACCCTAGTTCATTGCATATTGGCCTAGATAGGCCCAAGACTCCGTTTGAGATGTTTAGGAGCCAGTTTGTAAACCAGAATGAGTTTATGCATCATGTAACATATGATTTTGGGGTAGGAGAGACTAATCCATCCAACTAACCCATTTATTATAAGAGATTTCATAATTGGAATGGCCAGAAGTCCAATTCTTACATATTTTTACTATTTATAGTAAAATTTTTATTTATATATTATTCACCATCATTCACACATTTGGATTCATGTGTAGTAATAAAGGACTTAGAAAGAGTTGAAGAATGGGGTGGTGAAAGGGAAGATTCTGAAGGAATTTGATGAAAAGGGGTTTTTAAGCCTTGAGATTGAGTGTAAGGGTTGTGATTGCCCCACAACCCAAGGACATGCATTTTCAGGCTTGAAATTCTTCTAGGAACGTCTCAAACCTGATAACTAATGACCTAGAGGCGACGTAAGTCACTTCACACGACCAAAGATACGTTATGGACTCCATCAAAACGATCGATTTGAGTAGACTTCGCCTATTGGCGAAACTGAAGTCCCACGAGTGTTTCTATATTTTTCTCGCACCCACCTAAGTCAAAGGGGCGATAGCGTACGTCGTGTGGCCATAACCCAGGTCCGGTTTAATCCAAATCATGCTCTAATACCATCTGTAACACCCTGAAAATCGGGAGTCGGGTAGAAACCCAACACCCAAGTTCCAGAACGTCGCTTATGCAACATAGATAATGATAAATGCATGTTGTCTGTAGAATGACATTAAACAAGATTGAGACTAAGCCAAAACAGCAAATCATACTCCAGAGACAGTTAAATTAGCTAGCGGAAGACTGTGATAAATACATAAAATATATAATTGATTGTAAGTCTCCAGAGCGTGAACATGTTATCAGGTTAATTAAATACATGTATACTCCAAAAATGGAAAGAAAAGAATATACATGAGTGCTCCAAAAATATAAAATGACAAGTGTCAAGGCGTCTAATCAACCTCCCTGTAATCCCGTCGATCAAAACACAGAGGAGAAGTTCTCCTCATCATCATATAAGTCCGGCTCCACTTCACAAGCAGTGTCATCACCTGCAACTAAAATAGGGATCGGTGGGTGTTCGAAACACCATCCCGTAACGTGGGAGTGAGTGATCAACTCAATGGGATAAGAGAGGAAATATTAGCATGTTATCAAATCAATCACGCGTTAATAGTAAAGCAAACAATCAAACATTCCTAGATACTGTTGTTAATGCATGCATGAAATGATATGATGGATGCCCTCACCGACATACTCCCTCATACGGCACCATCTTACGCCCGCGGCATGCTTGCTTTCCTCAGTACTGCACATCTTCCAGGCACATGCAATGCGATATGGATAATGATTACCGAGTTGTTATTAGTCCTTTTCATACAGCAGGATTGGAAAACTAGGATACCTTGCTTATATCAATTCTAAGACAGATCCTGTCTAGGGTCGTCACTTCTAGTAATCTCATATGATGTTATATTTTTAGGTCGCTGTAAGGGCTGTCAGGCCTGTTGCTCGCACTCGTTGTACCTCTCTCCCATCACCTTATCAATACAGGCCTAGTTATATCCTTAAGACTGCATCAGGGCTCGTCGCCCCCATGCGGTGTCAGGATAAACTCAAGGTCACTACAAAGGGCTCGTCACCTGATCAGTGTAGGCTGACAGCAAGAATATAGTGTCCCATACCACCATAATCTGCTAAGAGTAGGGTGCTCACTGGTCACTATGGGGAGGTTTGTGGCCCTAGCGTAGGCCGATAGCTCGACCACGGTGTCCCATATCACCATGCTCAGCTCATGAGTCTTTATGGATCAAGGTACCATGGTTAACAGGATTTCCAATGGTAAGTTCAGTACCCTAGGTTCAAGCAGTTATGACTCATACAGGGTGAACATATAATGGCCAGTCGGGTTACTTGACGGGTTCGACTAGTACAAGTGCATAAAATACTTCGTGTGGCCTAACCACTGGCGCCAACTCAAAACACGACTCGCGTTCATCGACGCGTCCACTGTGGAAAATAGAAGCCCACCACTAATTCAATCCATTACCGACTGCCTGGACTAAAGCATAGCCCCAAACATGTTTAATCCATACCAGTGATCATATGAGAGTAATAGAATTGAAGTTCACAATACGAGCATGTTAACACATGTTATAGCATACAAAGTAAGTAAATCAACCAACACATGTATTCCATACATATAAGGAAATCAATTCATATAGCAAACATGTAGGAAATCGTATACAACATCAGGTGGATTGAGAATTCATTCTCAAAACCAATTTATAACACCATTTACTCAATACATACTAATACAAACATTTATACAAACACTTAGTCTACACACTTTAGTCAACATAGCGTATGTCGACCCAAAGTGCACATTAGGGTGAATCTCTTCGTCAAACAGATTATACACGCATATATAATATCATAACACGATAAATTTACATGTCAAGCATTTCAGCAAAATACGGATATATACAGTATTTTCTATAAATGCCTAAAATACCCTAAATCTCATATTTACCGTACGTTTACGAAATGGAAAACGGATAGCATGTTCTACATGTCAAACGGCCTGCTCGTCGATAATCTACTATTAAACGAAATTGAAAGCTTTGAAATTAGTCAATCAAAGCATCTAAAATTTGCACCTTTTGCCCTAGACGTGTATCGATTCGATTTGAATGCATATGCTTTGTCAACGGCGTAAAGGCGACCTAATGCACAAGATATATAAGCTACTTCACTATTGAATAAAAGGAATCCCTAAAACAGTAATAGGTTAGGATTTTCTTACCTAGGAGTGCGTTGGAATCGCCAAGAAAGTGATTGGAGTGCGGTGCTTCGATACGTGCAATAGCTATAGCAAGTGGCAGGAAAATGTCTCCCACTACTCTCTCAAAATCTCTCACTTTCTCTCTCTCTATCTAGGGTTTGTTGCAAATTCGGATGGGAGGGTTGTGAGAGGGTTTAAAGCCCTTATATAGGCTAAAACATAACCTAAATAGACATGGAAATAAAGTATACTTAAGTTATAACCAAATCGGGACTGTTCCGATCCAAAGGAGCATTTCGGGAGGTCCCTTGGCTGAACGTGGTCGGACTTAAGCTCATGGTTACTAGATCTAGCACACATCAAGTTTTCAGACTGGCAGAGTTCCCATATTGCACATGGCGGTCCAGTTTCAGTTCAGCGGTCATCGTGCCTTAATCAGGTCTATAAGTCTAATGATATGAAAGAGAAATTTTTCCTGACCCAAGGGTGAAATTTGGCAGAATTCTGACGGTCAGAACGCTTAATAATAACGCGTAAAGACCCGTGCCAGATTTGAATTAAAATTTCAAATCTTAACCCATTTCTCACTCTCTTCACTCCAGGCTTAACGAAATACCCTCTGAATGTTGGTTGGGTTTGATTTTTGAAACGATTGTCAAGTCCAGCTAAGCGGTCGTAACGGTCTAAGATTGTGGATATCGGACTTTCTACGCGCGTTCTAAATCCAATACGGAGTTTCAAAGGGTTCCTGAGGGCAAATAGGTTTAGAGTTTGATCCTAGGTTTCGGGATATTATAGCGTCATTAATTCTACAAGTTTTGGGTCTTGCAGAACATATTTAAAGTGTTCAGGGATAATTTCACAGCTACTCTAGCGTAGCGCTAGCTAAATTACGCTTAATTTCTAAAGGAATTAATCCTAAGTGATTTCTTTGGCTTTGGAATTGGGTTCTGAGAGGTTACCATGGTGTTATGGTTGACCCATCGCCTAAGGACGCCTAACCCCAGGTTCGCAAAAATTCAGGGTGTTACAGTCCCAATTATCCCAACCATCAAAGTTGAAGATCTACTCTAAAACATCCACCTTTGATCTCCTCTTTTTTCTTTTGCCTATAGCCTCTAGAGCTCCAAAGGAACGATTTCAAAGGTCGAGATGATCTTTAGATTGTGAAGATGGGAGGTAGGAAGGTAGGCCACACTAACTTCTCTTATGGAAGCTTGGACGTAGGTTACTTGGAGAATGAGGAGAGAGAGAGAGAGAGAGAGAGAGAGAGAGAGAGAGAGAGAGAGAGAGAGAGAGAGATGAGAGAGAGAGGTTGTAAGAGAGAGAGAGAGAGAGAGAGAGAGAGAGATGAGAGAGAGAGGTTGTAAGAGAGAGAGAGAGAGAGATGAGTGTGAGTGATGGGTGTACTTGGTTGGAAGAGAAAGTTGACTTTGGGGCGGGTGGTTGTACTTGGGGATGGATGTTATACTTTGACTAGTGATGTGATTGATGGGATTGATTTGATATGTTTCTCTTAGGTTTGTAAATGTGTGACATTTCCTCAAATTGAACGCGCGCCCACATCTCCTAGCCTGGGTATCGCCTCTGCACTCGTCAAGATCACAGCAACGGCACGGTCTCTAGGGTATAAGTCTCAGGTCGAGACAACTTTTGAATGCGGGATACAACTTAGGATTGTGTGCAAATGCCAGTTACAGATCGCAGGATTCTAAAATTCGACCGAGAGGATCAAGGAAGCCTAAGGAATGGTATGAGCTAGGATACAGGTCTCACAAGAAGTGGGCCACATAATAGGCTTTCTCTCCTTAGAACTTTTCTTTCATGTAGGCTTGAAAATAGTGGAGAGAATGAGAGAGGAGAGGGTGTTGTAAGAGAGATGGAATGGGAGGAATGGGTGTGTAAGGAAGGGATGGGCGGTGTAAGAGAGGGGACATAAAAGTTAACTTACGGGATGGGAGGGTGATGGGTGTCATGCCTTATTGGTAAGAGAGGGATGGGCTGTATACTTGACTTGTGATTGATGGATTGATGTGATGGGTTGTAGAGGTTATCTTAGAATTCCCAACACGCAACGTTTTCCTCAAAATAAACGGGGGCCCACAACTCCTGGCTTGGGTATTGCATCAGGGCGTGAGACGCGGCTTTGAAACCATGATGACGGTGTGGTCGATAAGATACAAGTTTTGAGTCGAGTCGACATAGATATATAGGATGCGACTTAGGGTCACACACAAACTCTAATTACAAGTTGACTGTTGTCAAAATTCGACCAGGAGGACAGGGGGAGTCTACGAAATGGTACGGTTTAGGATATAGTACTTACAACTCTCCCATCCTAATAAAAATTTCTTCTTCGAAATCTCCAAAATCAACACAATTTGACATAACTCATAATGAATAGGAAACATATCAGCATCATATAAAATCAGAGACAACATATAAGATACAACATATAATAAACCATCAAAGAGATGGGGATAGCGCTCTCAAATCTCGGTCTCACACTCCTAAGATGCCTCATCAACAAAATAGTGACCACACTGCATCTTAACCAAGGGAATGACCTAGGTCAGGAGGACCTACTCCTTTCGATCAAGGATACAAACTAGCTGCTCAATGTAAGAAGCGTCCTTGCGAACCTCCAACGATTGCCAATCAATAACTGGAATGGTGTCTAACCCACACTTCCTCAACATAGAGACATGAAAAATGTTGTGTACATCAGACAATTGAGATGGCAAGGAAAACTAATAGGCCATGGTTCCAACATGCCTAGTGATCTCGAAAGGTCCTATGAATCTCCGGGAAAGCTTGCCCTTCGCTCCAAATCTAACTACGCCCTTCATGGATGAGACCTTGAGATACACTGTCCCAAGCCTCTGATGCCTGCTGCACAAGCTCGGGACCTAGGAGACGTCGGTCCCCAACCTCGGTCCAACAACTTGGTGATCCGCACGATCTGCCATATAGTGCCTCAAAAGGAGCTATGCCAATGGTCGCATGATAGCTATTGTTGTATGCGAACTTGGCCAATTGCAGATGATTGTTCCAGCTACCCCCAAAGTTAATCACGCAGGCTCGAAGCATATCCTCAAGTATCTGGTTGACCCTCTCGGTCTGCCCATCAGTCTGCGGATAATACGCAGTGCTGAGCTACAAAATAGACCCCATCGTTCTCTGAAGGCTCCTCTAAAACTGAGACATGAACCTTGGGTCTTGTTTAAAAATGATCGAAGATGGAATGCCGTGCAGTCTCATAATCTCCTCGATAAATATCCTTGCAAGACAATCCAAAGGCCAGGTCACACGAATTGTAAGAAAATGCACAGACTTCGTCAGATGATCGACGACAACCTAAATGACGTCTTCACCGTGTTGAGTCCTCAATAAGCCCATAATGAAATCTGTCAGCATATGCTCCCACTTCCACGTCGAGACGCTTAACGGTTACAATGGACCAGGGGGTTTCTGATGATCGACCTTGACACGCTGACATATGTCACACTTGGCCACAAAATAGCGATCTAGTGCTTCATTCGTGCCCAAAAATACTATCGCCTCATATCTCAATACATCTTCGTCAAGCCAAGGTAGATAGAAAACTACAATCGAGGTGCCTGGATCATAAGATCTATGCACAACTCAGGAATATCCGGGACACATAATCGGCCTCTGAAGCGAAGTCCATCATTTGAACCAATCTTCCAATCTACTTGCTCTTCGAATGCGGCCTTTGCTCGATAACCCTATAATGACTCATCTGTCTGCTAGCCTCGATTATCCTTGCAGCAAGAGAGGGTTGAATAGACAGGCTCGATAGTTGAACGATAGAAGACTGTAAACTAAACTCGAAGTCATACACTCTTATATAATCGAGCATCCTACACTCATGAATCATCATGTGTGCCACCAGGCCTCGTGGCTAATGGCTGAGGGCATCCATCACCATGTTTTCCTTATATGGGTGGTATTGGAGATCAAAATCATAATCTTAAACTGGAGATCAAAATCATAATCATTCAGGAGCTCTATCCAACGTCTCTGCCTCATGTTCAGCTCGGACTAAGAGAATAGGTACTTATAAACTCTTGTGGTCGGTGAAGAGCTTGACCCTAATCCCATAGAGACAGTGCCTCTACACCTTCAGTGCGAAGACGACTACTGCCTGCTCCAAATCATGCGTGGGGTAGTTCAGCTTACGAATCTTAAGCTAGCGAGATGCATAATGTCATGCCCCAAACTCAAAAATTGGGCTCACAAAATTTTTAATCGCCAAATCTGGTGCCAAAAGCCTCTGTAGTACCTTATTCTCGGCTCTTAGCTCCCATATGCTAGATTCCAATCCTGGGATCCTACAAGGAGGATTTTTCAACATACATTTTTTCGTAAGAAGCATAATCACAAGTTTACCTAAATCACAAAGGCAACAACATCATCACATATCCACTAATATAAATAGTTAAATACAGTGCTAGAAGGGAAATACATATATTGATAATTAAGCTTCAGAAGACAGCTGCACACTCTAAGCTCAATGCTGCTACCACCTAACGCCACTTGCACACATTTATCGTGCATGAGATTATAGAAATCTTAGAGGATAGTGTAAGTGTGTTCACAAGGTAAGTGTCAAGCATGCAATATTAGAGCAATGTGAAAATATACTGGTAAGTCCATAAATACCATGAGCCTTATCTAGGCTATGCAATATAAAAACATAATAGGTCAATATCATATACTGAGGAAGCAATATAGATCAGTTATGCAATGCGGAGACATAGTAAGCCAAATATCAAATTTTAAGGATGGAATGCAATATGCAAATCCTGACGAGTCCATGAATACCGCCAGTCATATTTAAACCATACAAATGTTGAAACATAGCCACTCAAAATGCCATATGCCGCGGACGTAATACAATATGCAGTGCAAATGAAATGACTAAATTTGAGTATGAAGTCAGGATGATAGTACGTAGTATCGCAGGCTATGGGGTCCATCACAAGGGACTTTTATCTAAACTAGTCTCATACCTAAATTTGGATAGATAGACTCAATGCGGTAAACTCCTGATCTCTGGTTAGTCATGTGCCCCAACTAAAATCCTAGCTATTGCGAAGATACACATCAACTAGTCGCTTACCACTAGCCCGAGTGAATAGTAAATGAATGAATGTGTTGGAGCATAAAATTAGCATCAGAAGAAAGGAAGTAAGATGATGAGTTGCACGTGGACACGCAATGCCTATTCGATGCGCGTGAACGCGCAACATCTTTGCGTTGCTCGTGGAAGCGCAACACGTAGAAAGGAATTGATGAAATTCTCATTGCGCGTAGTCACGCAAACAATTTCATTGCGCAGGGACGCACAGGCAATTTTCTGTTGCACGTGTAGGCGTAACGAATTCCCATATCATATTGATGCACAATCAAGAGCAAGTTGTAATAATGAACGGTTCAGATCAGATGTGAGAGTGGGCCATGGCACGAAGATCGAGGTGTGGCACATGTGGGGGTCCTATAAATACCCCCTCACTTCCTTCATTTGGAAGATTGAAGATTTTGGAAGAGCAGAGCATCGGAAGGTGAGGAGCAAGGTCTCCGTTGTGCGTGATCTTCGTTGGGGTAGTCTCTTTCCCATTGCGCAGGGACGTGCAACATAAGTACTCGTTGGGTGCAGACGCGCAACACAAGTCCCGGTTGCGCGTGGACGCGTTGCCCACTTCTCCATTACGCGTGGTCATGCAACCTGTTTGCAGGTTATGCATGTACGCAGAAGCACTGGATGACTTGTCTTGAATAGAGGACGGAATGCTGCCGAATCTCCTGAAAGTATTCAAGTTCACTCTTCATCACTTCAAACTCTCCCCTCTGCCTAAAGGATGAGCTAAAAAGTGGAGCCAAGTTAATCAAATCGACATTCCTCCTAAGTCTTAGGAGATGATCAAAATAACTGTCGAAAGGCTGTCGAATTCCAGATTTGATATATTAAGCTTCATTTATAATGCTTTACTTTCTCAAGATGATCTATTTTAGAATCAAGGGATGTAACGAGGATGTAAATGAACTCAATATCAATGAAATATGATGCTTGTTCCAAAATACTCTTTCTGTTAATATTTAAATCAGATCACTTCCCAAATCAAACGCACTTGTTTCTGTTCGGAACAAAATGGCGACTCTGCTGGGGACTTTTTTTTATCTTATTTAATATTAACATTAAGATAGTTATAGAACCATCGTCATAGTTTGGTACCTTTTTTACGCCAAAATGGTGACTCTCAGTGGGAACATCCTCCCCTTCATCTCTAAGGTAGATCACCTTATTATTTAAATACTAATCATGAATCTATTTCATGACGGAAGGTATTCAGATTCAATTACAAGTTACAATCAAATGGCAATTCTCGCAAGATAAGTGAGCTTCCATTTCACTTCAACTGGATTTCTGATAGAGTATGTGTCGAACTAAGCCATTGCGCATACGACTAAACTTTCCATGAGCAAGAATAACATGACCCGAATAACAGTTAGGGTTGTTTCTGCTTCGCCCCAATCGATGGACGATAATAATGGCTGGACTGTCGTGGTGTCCCATAAAATGAGAGTGCGAAATGCAAGAAACTCTCGGGTAAATCTAACTTCGTCAAGGGTCAGAGGGCCGGTTACTCGCAATGCAGCTAAGAAGTATCCCGAACTTGTCCCTCCTGAGATATATCCCGATCGGCCTCGCATGACTTTTCAACTTTAGTCACCCCAAGGACTAGATGGATGAAAGAACAGAAAGGCAAAGCTGTAATGGCAAGCTCACCGGTATCCGTGTCTCCGCATATAAATTCGTTGACGTCCGCATCGCCCCAATCGATCGATAGCACCAGAAGCGGGGCAAAGTCAAATGGGACTCCATCTTCCCCTCTCTTCATGAGTCCTGTTACACCGCCATACTCTCACCTCGCTCCAGCTACAGTTTCTTCTAAGAGTGGGGAAGTCGCAGTACACGTGACTGAGACAAATCAGAACAATATGCCAACCACAGAAGATCTTATCAACGAGATGACAGCAGCCCAAAGAGCACCGATGGAAGAATGTGGACACCTTAGGGAGGCCCTGACAGCCCTTGCACACAACATAGCTCAGATGGTACCCCCACCAATGATGGGCACAACGAATGGACGGGGAAACCAGCTTGAAGGCTCCCATCCGTTAGGGGTAGGATCACGAGGGTCTATTCCAGCCACGAGAACCATAACACAAGCTGATATAAGACAGGTCATCGAAGAAGAAGTGAGAGTAGAGAGAGAACGTGAAAGTATTGGCCACTTCTGATAACGAACACCATACCCGAGGGAGGTAGAGGATGTCCCGTTCCCGGCCAACTTTAAACATCCATATTTTCAGAAATTTA
The DNA here is from genome assembly GCA_037074715.1 of Magnolia kwangsiensis. NCBI lineage: Eukaryota > Viridiplantae > Streptophyta > Magnoliopsida > Magnoliales > Magnoliaceae > Magnolia > Magnolia kwangsiensis. The sequence goes on along the minus strand of CM073586.1, from coordinate 45,016,830 downwards.
ATGGAGAAGGATCACCAGAAGAACATTTGATGCACTTCATTACCAGCATGGGAAATTTTGCTACGATCCTGCAGTATTTCTTGAGGTTTTTCGGATCATCGTTGACGCACAAAGCATTTCAGTGGTATTCCAACCTGGCACCGGGGTCAATAAGAAATTGGGCGAAAATGCAGGATGCCTTTATGTCGAACTTCTTCTCTTTAGAACATGATGTTAGTATTACAGAATTGGCCTCCATACGACAGGGAGAAAGAGAACCAGTAGCGAAGTTCATAGACATATGGAAAATATTGGGTGCCTCGTGTAGAAAGCTGCCAGAGGAAAAGGAACAAGTCAGAATGTGTCTGAATTTTATGGAAACGGGAATCGTATTTGGACTAACCAGTGCTGATATCAGGACGTTCCGTGATCTAACTACTAAAGCCAATGCCTTGGAATTAATGACTCGTAAGATGCCAACATTTCTCCACGAGATAGCCAGAAAGGCGCCCGGTAGGATGAATGTGAATATTGTTGATCGTGATAGTAAGAGTAGAAATGTAAGGGAGAGGAGGTCAGAACGGAGAGAAGGATGGAACCAGTTAAGAAGTAAAAATAATGGAAAAAGACCTCGAATGCTTAATTCACATGAAGGGTTCAATTTCGATAAAGAAGATGTCGTTCCTATGATGAAGCAGCTTCTAAAAGATGGCACGATAGAATTGCCAGAACCCAAGCATCACGAAGATGTGACAAAAACTAAAGAAAGAGATTTTTTCCGTTACCATCGCTTGGTGGGACATCCGACAGAGAATTGCTGTACATTAAAATGTATAATACAACGACTGATAGACAAGGGTGAGAGAGTGACCGGCGAAGGAAAAAAAAAGAGCACAGGGGCCACAGTGAACATGCTCACCACCTAGGAAGGGGCCCAAAAGGTAAGAACAAAAGAAGACCGAAAGGTGACAAAGAAAGTAGCAGTAATTACGTTATGATCGGAAAAGAAGATGACAAGCCTTGTGAAGTAGAAGGTAGAGGTCATAAGAAAAGAAGCTGCTGAAAGACAGATCAGTGGTGATAGAAATGAAGAGAGGGGTGAAACAGCGAGAGTGACTTACGAAGTGGTCAATCATTTGAAAGGTATACCGGCGCGGTTAAGCATCTATGATGTGCTTAAGTTGTCGAAAGAATTTCGACAGAGTTTGGTCCAAGCACTATATGACCATGATGTCAGAAAAAATTTGTTCACAGAAATGAGACGCGAAGAACACGTCAAACAAGAAAATAGCTTGCCAGTCATCTCATTCTCCGATGAGGATTTGATCTGTGAAGAAGCATAACAGGCCACTAATGATAGAAGACCATATTGGTGAGAAGAAGGTTAAACGGATTATAATAGATAATGGATCTGCAGTGAATCTCTTACCGCTTTTGATGTTATGTAAGCTGGGCTATCGCCTCTCTGATTTGTGCCCTAGCGAAATGATGATACAAGGCTTTAATCAAGACGAGCAACAGGCGCTTGGAATGATTATAGTGACATTAAAAATAGGAGAATTAATTATCGATGTTGTATGCCACGTTATAAACGCCGTGACAATATACAACCTTCTCCTGGGAAGGCCATGGATACATCAATACAACACTGTACCTTCCACTTTGCATCAATGTTTCAAATACTGTAAGGATGGGAGACAGTATAAAGTAATCGCTGATGCGAGGCCATATACGGACGCAAAGTCTTTCTTTGCGGATGCTAGTTACTATAAAGGGTTCACCGAAGAAGCGAAAAATTATAAAGAGAATATAGTGTTGAAAGATGTTCAAGCAAGCGATGTCAGGGGAGAAAGGGCTGAATCCTCCAAAATTGTAGACACAAAGAAGAAATTCTATTTTGTACCAAAGTGTTTGAGGCAACCAGGACAACCGCCACTAACCTTGTTGTCACTAGAGAAATTAAAAATCTTGCAGTCTAATTATACAGTGTTGCTGCCTAGCATTGAAAGGTGTAAGTCGTTCTTAGTAGCCCCGGGAAGGTTTCAAGTCCAGGCCAGTGCAAGATACCCCAAGCCGATAGAATTCTATACCATAGTAGAAACAAGGGTAAAAGAGGAAGTTGAAAATAACGTACACTGCAGTAAGTTAACTCCAAAAAATCTAGAAAGATATAGCTTGGTAAGCAAGAAAATCATGAGAAGCATGGGTTTTGACTGCGAAGAACCCATGGGACTAAATCATGGGAGGGGAATTCAGATCCCTCTCGAGGTTGATCAGGAAAAGCGAAGAAAATTCCAAGGATTGGGGGCAGAATTGTCAGTAAATATGATTACGGTCGCACAAGCATCGAAGAAGATTCAGAGATAGTCAAGTATCTTGAAGTAGCTCCGAAGCAGATGAAAGATGGGGGGCAGGAAACGATAGACAGCTTGCGAAAAATAAACTTGGGTATAGAAGAAGAACCCCGGAATGCATTTATCAGTAGCGGTCTCTCTGAATAAGAATCTGAGAAATATTTCTAATTGCTTAAAGAAAATAAAGATGTACGTATGCCGAGATGCCAGGTTTAGAATCTTCTGTAGCGATGCACCAATTAAATATTTCCAAGGAGAAAAGGCCGGTTAAACAGGCACAAAAGCGATTTCACCCGAACTTAATTTCATTGATCGAAGAAGAGGTCAACAAGCTGATTAAAGTGGGGTTTATCAGAGAAGTCAAGTATCCCAGGTGGATATCGAACATTGTCCCCTTGAAAAAGAAAAATGGACAAGTCAGAGTGTGCATTGACTTCAGGGATTTGAACGAGGCTTGTCCGAAAGATGATTTTCCTCTCCCTATAATAGAGTTACTGATTGATAGCACAACTCAGTATGTGTTATGTCCTTTATGGATGGCTACGCAGGGTACAATCAGATTAGAATGACACCTGTAGATGAAGAAGCGACGACATTTAGAACTCCGCTTGGAATTTATTGCTATAAAGTTATGTCGTTCGATCTCAAAAATGCTAGGGCAACATATCAAAGAGCAATGCAGAATATTTTCCAAGACATGATGCACAAACATGTTGAGTGCTACGTCGATGACTTGGTGGTCAGATTAGGGGACCATCAGGAGCATCGTGAACATTTGACATCGGTTTTTCGTCGTTTAAGAAAGAAGCAGTTGAAGATGAATCCAGCCAAATGTGCTTTTGGAGTATCCTCAAGCAAATTTCTCAATTTTTTCATACGACACAGGGGTATCGAAATCAATCTTAAGAAAATCAAAGCCATTCAGAATATGCCACTGCTGACGACGATAAAAGAATTGAAAAGTTTACAAGAAAAATTGGCGTATATTCACCGTTTCATCTCAAACCTAGCAGGAAGATGCCAGCCGTTCTCTCATTTGATGAAGAAAGATATAGAGTTTGTATGGGATTAAGCTTGTCAGAATGCATTTGACTCGATAAAAGAATTGTTGAAGCGGCCACCGGTACTCACAGCTCCAATAAGAGGGAAGCCGCTCATTTTGTACATATCTGCAGCTGAGAATTCTTTAGGCACTTTGTTGGCCCAAGTAAATGAAGCCGGGAGAGAGGCTGCTCTCTATTACCTTAGTCGAACATTGATGGGGGCTGAATACAATTATTCTCCAATTGAGAAAGAGTGTTTGACGCTAGTATTCGTAGTCCAAAAACTGAGACATTATTGTCTCTCCCATGATATAACCTTGATCTCAAGAGCAGATCCGATCAAGTTTTTAATGACAAGGCCGATGTTATCGGGAAGACTGGACAAATGGATGTTGTTTCTTTCAGAATACACTATTACTTATGAACCAGCTAAAGCCGTAAAGGGACAAGCAGTGGCAAATTTTCTCGCAGCACACCCCGTTACAGAATGCCAGACTGTCATTGACTATTTTCCAGATGAACAGGTTATGCTGGCCGAGTCGTAAAGCTCATGGCAAATGTATTTCGACGGTGCCGCACGAGCATCAAGAGCGAGAGCAGGGGTGATATTCATTACTCCTCAAGGTGACTTGTTACCATACTCTTTCGTGATAGGCACTGTGTGCACGAATAATGAGGCTGAATATAGAGCCCTCATTATTGGGATGGAAATGGTTCAACAGATGGGGATAAAGATTTTTCATATCTTCGCGGATTTCAAATTGATTATAAATCAGTTGACAACGAAATTCGAGGTGAGAAAGAAAGAACTCTTACCCTATTGCCGGAAAGCACAACAACTACTAGAACAGTTCGGTCATGTAGAAATCAAACACATCCTGTGGTCTGAAAATGCAAAAGCAGATGCGTTAGCTAGCTTGGCAGCAGATCTGTCCTGCCCTAATCAAAGCCCTCTCCAAGTAACTATAGAAGAAAGAAGATTTTTGTAGTCTTCAGAGGCCATTGAAGAAGTCATCGAGACACTTCCGGTGTCATGTTTAGAAATAGCGACAGATGATTGGAGTCAACCTTTCGTTGACTACCTCAAGTATAATATCTTGCCAGAAGATCAGGTGCAGAAACAGCAGATCAAGTAGCGGTCAAACAGGTTCATCATATGCAGTGAAGTGTTGTATAGAAAGTCATATAATGGGATGTTGTTATGTTACTTAGATAAATAAGAAGCAGATCAAATATTGCGGGAAGCACACTCTGGTGAATGTGGAGCACATCAAGCGGGTAGAAATCTATTCCACAGAGTACATCGAATGGGTTATTATTGGCCCACCATGTTCAAAGATGCAATAGATTATGCGAAGTGATGCCATGAATGCCAAATTTATGGAGATGTTAAACACATTCCCCCGGAAGACCTGCACCAGTCCGTTACTTCTTGGACCTCTGCTTGGGGACTTGATGTAATTGGTCCTATAAACCCGCCTTCATCCAAGGGAAAGCAATATATTCTGGCGGCAACCGATTATTTCTCTAAATGGACTGAAGCAGTTGCTTTGCGTAATGTTAAGGAAAAGGACATGATTAATTTCATTCGCCACGCCATAATATACCGACATGGTATTCTAAAGAAAATCGTTACGGATAATGGCACTCCCTTTAAAAATAGAGGCATGGAAAAGTTATGTCAGAAATTCAGCATTCGGCATTCGTTTTCAACTCCTTACTATCCACCGGCCAATGGATTAGCAGAGGCGTTTAATAAAACGATAATCAAAATACTGAAAAGACAGTGACAGGAAACAAACATGATTGGGACGATAAATTGCAAGAAGCATTATGGGCATACAGAACTACTCATCGTACAACAATAAGAACAATACCGTATTCATTGGTCTATGGCGTTGAGGCAGTCATCCTGATTGAAAAATAAGTAGCATCGCTCAAGGTGGCAGTGCATCAGTCTATAACGGAGGATGAGAATGCAAAAATAAGGTTGAAAGAGTTAGAGTTGCTCGATGAGAAATATCTAGCTGCACAGTAGCGGTTGCAATCATATCAGGCAAGAATATCAGCCGCTTTTGATAAACAGGTTAAATACCGTTCTTTCAAAAAGGGGGACATAATGCTTATGTTGAAAAGACCGATAGTGATCACCCATAGAACAGGGGGCAAGTTTGAGCCCAAATGGGATGGGCCATATATAATAAGGGAAGTATACTCCAATGGGGCATACAGAGTAGTAAATTAAGATGGACAAGGTATTAGTGTACTAGTCAATGCTCGCTTCATCAAAAGATATCGTCCCTAGCGACACTGTTGATTTTGATCCAGAATATTATCGGCATAATGATTCTGCATTAAAAGGGGGCAAGAATGGACAAGATCATGTCTATGTATCATTAAATGAATAAAAGAAGAAATTTGTAAGCATATCAAGACTATATTTCATGGGTATTGCAAAGAAAAAATCGTTATCATCAAGCGAGCTTTGCAGAACTCTGTCGAAATCGATATCATCACCAAGCTGATACATTACTAACAAGCACAGATGGATATTCTTGAAGATATTAGCAAAGGTGATGACGTATCAATTTCAATCAGAGATGGCTATTATTTTCGTGAAGACAACGATCGCACCTATTATTTTCTATCAAGACATTTTAAGGCAGTCTAGCCAAAATCCTTAAAAGGGTCCAGATCTTAAAGAAGGAAAAAATCCTAAATCCTAAAAAATAAAAAAAAGAGCTAAATCCTAAAAGGATCAAGCTCTAAAAGAGCCAGGAGCTCTAAAAAGGATCAACCTCGAAAGGACCAAACCCTAAAGGGATCAAGCTCTAGAAGGGTCGGCCTTACATAAGACCTATCAAGACCGCCATTCGGGTAGCAACGAGAAGCCAGTGGCCCTAAAAAGCCTGTGAAGGCCATCGTACGCATACCAATGCAGGCAGCTGATGGAGCCAACAACCAAAAGCCTAAGGGCCAAAAGTTCTTAAATGGCCAGTCAGCGTAACCCCCATGCTATCTGTATAGCTTTCCGGTAGCGTCACAGGGAATGGATGACAATGCCCTCCCGTGAATGGGCTCGACCTTGCAGATGAAGAAAATGAGGGCTGCAGTGCGAGCTTTAGATAGGCTAACCATGCATAAGACCCCTAGATTTGTGGTTCGATTCTGATATTAACTCATGAGGAAGGGCTTAAACCTACTCATTGATGGACTGGCAACCATGGATTTGGTACCCCAAAGGTAGCCTTACGAGCTTTGTGAACTCTAGAGAGTTACCGCGACCAACCTTATGCGTAAAACCAACCGAGTTCACCACCCCGGTAGCTTCACTGGGCCCCTCTGATGGATCGCGGTTTGTGAACTCCCTAGGCATTGAGAAGTCTAGTGAATTCCTAAGAGTTACAGAGGCCATCATGTGAGACCCAGCTCCACTACTCAAGAGCTTAAACTATGTGTGACTAACTAAACTGAAATATAACACCGCCAATTAAGACGAAGATCATTTAGGAGACCCTTACTAACAACGCATATATATATGTATGAAAAGATACAGTATGATAAAAATGAAGTAAAAGAAAGTTTATTGCACCATAATATACCAATCAAAATGTCATTTGAAATATCACAAGTCACTAGTACAACTCGCAATTGTGAAAGCATGTATAGCAGAAAAATACATCAAAATTATACATTTCATAGCTCTCCTATGATACCTAATGCTACTAAATACTGTTGCAAATTGTCTTGAAGATTAACTTGAGCTGCAGCATGTTCCAATCTGGCATTTGAAATAATTCTAGCAGGATCTGGGGTATCGGCTAATTTTTCCTCTAAGGAAGCGATCAATTCCTCATTTTTTACCAATTTGGATCTTTCGGGATCCACAAAATGACAGCTACACTCCATCTTTTCTTGGACTCTTTCAATGTTTAAACTTTCTTTTGAACTTTTTCGCTTTAACTGAGTGATCTCTTGCTTCAGAAGGATAATATGATCCTCGATAGATTTCTTCTCGTCAACAAAGGTTTTCAATTGCTCTTGCAAAGATAATTGTTCTTAATCATGGCGAGAGATAATGGAAGAGATCTAAGAAAATTTCTCCTTGGAATACGCAAGTTGTTTCCTGTACTCCAGGATTTCGGGAGAAACAATCATAGTTTCAGCTGAGGACAAGGCAGTTATTGAATTATGAAATCTTAAGAGAGCATTGCGCACAGATGAAACATTAACTTTAGCCATCTGAGAAGAACCATCCAGGACAGTCAAAGTGATAGCTAAATCAGACCATTGATCGGGGTCTTTAAAGATTTCGACAACAACCAGTATAGAATTCTTGATTAGGGCTAATCTTTGTGCGGAAACCTTCTTAAACGATAGTGCATTCAAAGAAGTACCAATAGAGCCAGAACTCGCTGTACCATTTTGAGGTAAATCCCCTGTTAAGAAATAAAAAGTTATAATAAAATTTTTATGAACAGGTAGCATGAAAAGTGTGAACAAAGGAAAGGAACCACCTCTCGCTGGTACCGAAACAGTGAACAGTTGTGTCTCCCTGGCAAGAGGAGTGGGGTCCACCATATCTGCAAGGGACGGAGCCCTATTCTCAGTACTTGAGGCAACGGTGGTGGGGTAGGCAAATCAGTCGGTTCCGCCGGAGAAGTCATTTCGTGTTCAGCACTCGGAACAACAATATTATGAGCAGGTAAAACAATTGGCTCTACTGGAAAAGGAATCTTACGCGCTACTGCCTTCGGGGGCATCAAAAATCTTGGTGAGGCTGTTGGGGCAACAGGGGGTAAATCCTGAGGGGAGGTTTGATCACCTGAAATAGAATGTGTAAGAGAAGAAGAGGGAAAAGAAAAAGAGCAGGTGACGATACTAAAATTTTCTTACAAGGCAAATATTTGTATCCTCTATGGACTAGGCGTTCTTCTTCCCTTTCCCCTCCTATAGATGAAACTTTTGAGGGGATAGCCTCAGAAGAGGGGGTTATGTCTCCCTCAGCCGCGGGAATATCTTCTACAGCTATCTCGTCTCCACTACTGATATTAACTTCCCCCTCTTCATAATCACTATTTTGGCTTTCCCCCTCTGTGTCAGAGACAGTATCACTAGATGAGGAAGTTAAGCTTTCACTCAGATCTTCTTCGCTCGAATCTTTAACAACGACTTATTTTCCTTTGGAAGGAAGTTGCTGGCCTTCTGGTTGAGTGATTGCAGTAGTCACCACTGAAAAGGTAATATCGGTAGTCCTTTCCTGGGGGGAAGCTTGGGCATGTGCTCGAGATCTGGTAACGGGAGAAGAAGTTGGTTGCTGTCGATGTTGAGCAGTCTTAGAAGCGAGGAAAGAAATTGGCTGCTGTGGAGATCGAGCAATCCCAGAAGTAGGAGAGGTGGTCGGCTATTGCTGGAGAGGAGTGGGTGGAGACGGTTCATCTTGGGGATTAGTAGCATCCTCTGGATGAAGGGGAATGTCTGCTGTAACCCTTCCTCTTTGATGAAGAGAAATTAGTTTAAATTTGTGAGTCGCGCCATATGCTACCCAACCTTCCAGGGTGTTTTCAGGTTTTATCTCGCGAATGGGTTCGTCTACAGATATCCTAACACAACGATGACCAGTAGAGGGGGCATGTAACACCCTCAAAATCGGGGGTCGTGTATAAACCCGACTCCCTAGTTCCAGACCGTCACTTATGCAACAAAAATGATTATGATTCAATGTTGTCTGAGTTAAAGCATTCACATGAGTAAAAGTATACCAAAACTGCAATTCATACTCCAGATTCAGTGATAAAAGCAAGCGAAAGACTAAAGGATATACATATCACTGTATGAAAAACAAAATAGATCTCAACTGTCTCCAAAGTATGAATACATCTCTGAGTCTCATATACATGTAAATAAATGGAATCAAAATGTCAAACATAGTCCCACTGAGAAGTCCTGCCAATTCAGGCCACCTAAACAAAGCCGTCGTGGTACTACATATATGAGAACTCGTCCTGGTCCTCATCATAATCCGGCTCTGCCTCCTGAATCGCTGCCTCACCTGGGTGTTGCAAACACCATCCCGTAACGTGGGAGTGAGTAGCTAACTCAGTGGAATAATAGAGTAAAGATTAACATGTTCTCAAATCAATTATACGATAATAGTAAAGCAGTAAATCAAACATTCCTAATACTATTGTTAATGCAATATGACGTGACATGATGGATGCCTTCACCGACGATCTCCCTAATACAGCACCATCTTATGCCCGCGGCATGCTTTCTTCCCACAGTGCTCCACATCTTCCAGGCACATGCAATGTGATGGTGATATGATTACCTAGTTATTATTAGTCCATTCATACAGCAGGATTGGAAAACTAAGGTACTTCCCTTATATCAATCCCAACACAGATCCTGTCTAGGGTCATCACTCCTAGTAATCTCATACGATGTATATTTTGTAGGTTGCTGCAAGGGCTGTCAGGGCTGTTGCTCGCACTCATTGCACCGCTCCCCCATCACCTTATCAATACAGGCCTACTGTACTCTCATCGCTACGGAAGGGTCGTCGCCTCCCGTAGACTCAGAATACGATCGCGGTCACTACAAAGGGCACGTCGCCTGATCAGTGTAGGCCGACAGTAAGAATATAGTGTCCCATACCACCATAATCTGCTCACGAGTCATAGGTGCTCACTGGTTACTATGGGGAGGTTTGTGGCCCCAGCGTAGGCCGACAGCTCGACCACGGTGTCCCATACCACCATGCCCGGCTCATGAGTCTTTATGGATCAAGGTACCATGGTTAATAGGGTTTACAATGGTAAGTTCAGTATCCTAGGTTCAAGCAGTTATGACTCATACAAGGTGAACATACAATGGCCAGTCGGGTTACTTGACGGGCTCGACTAGCACGAGCGCATCTCAAGTCGAACGACATGAAGTGCATAAAACACTTCGTGTGGCCTAACCACTGCCGCCAACTCCAAAACACGACTCGCATTCATCGATACGTCGTTCGTGGCAAAGATAAGCCAACCACGAATTTACTCGCTTACCGACTGCCTGGACTAGGTATAGTCCCAAAAAGTTATGAATCTACATCAGCAATCATATAAGAGTAATGGAAATGAAATACAACAATGTGAGCATGTTAACACATGTTATAACATACAACTTAAGTAAATCATCCAACACATGCATTTCATACATATAATGAAATCATGCATATAGCCAACATGTAGGAAATCATTTACATCAGCATATTATTTGAGAATTGAATCTCAAACTAATTCATAACACCATTTTATTCAATACATACTAATACAAACATTTATACAAACACTTAGTCTACACACTTAAGTCTACATATAGTATGTCGACTCAAAGTGCGCATTTGGGCGAATCTCTTCGCCAAACTGATTATGCACGCATTCCTAATAATGTGACAAGAAGACATGTCAATCATATCAGCAAAATATGGATGCAAACAGTATTTCCTACAAATGACTAAAATGCCCTAAATCTCATATTTTTTGTCTGCTTACGAAACAGGAAACGGACAGCATGTTGCACATATCAAACGACATTGCTATCGATAATCTACTATTAAACGAAATTGAAAGTGTTGAAAACAGCCAATCAAAGTGTCTAAAATTTGCACCTTTTATCCTAGAAGTGTATTGATTCGAACGGAGCGTATACGCTTCATCTACGGCGAACCGGAAACGTATTTCACAAGATGCATAAGCTACCATGCTAAGGAACCGATGGAACCTTAAATCAGCAAGTGTTTGGGGTCTTTTCTTACCTAGAAATATGGTGAAATCACCGGGAAAGTGATTGAGGTGCGTTGCTTAAGCAAGTGCAACAGGTAGTGCAAGCAGCAGGAAGTTCTCTCCCACTCTCTCTCACAATCTCTCACCTTTTTCTCACACCAGCTAGGGTTTCTAGAAAATTTGGATGGGTGAGAGAAGTGAGGGTTTAAGGCCCTTTTATAACCTAAAACATGCCCAAAATAGGCTTGGGAACAATATTTACTTGATGCCTAACTAAATCGGGGCTGTTTCTGTCCAAAAAGACATTTTGGGAGGTCCCCTGGCCGAACGCGATCGGACTTAAGTTCATGCACATCGGATGTCGCTCACATCCCATTTTTAGACCAGTAGTGTTCGTAGATCGCACATGGCGGTCCAGTTTCAGTTCAGCAATCATCGCACGTATATCAGGTCTACAAGTCTCGTGATATGAAATAGAAATTTTTCCTAATCCAAGGGTGTAATTTGGCTGAATTCTGACGGTCAGAACGCTTAATAATAATGCACCAAGTCGTGTGCCAGATTTGAATTTCAAATTCCAAATCTAACCCTATTCTCACTCTCTTCACTCAAGGCTCAATGAAATAGCCTCTGAATGTCGGTTGGACCTGATTTTCGAAATGATTGTCAAGTCCAGCTAGGCAGTTATCATGGTCTAAGATTGTAGGTGTCAAACTTTCGACGCGTGGTCTAGATCCAATACAAAGTTTCAAAGAGGTCCTGAGAACAAACCGGTTTAGAGTTTGATCCGAGATTTTAGAGTATTATAACGTCATTGGTTCTACTCGCTTTGGGTCTTGTAGAACGTATTTAAAGTGATCAGGGACTATTTCCCAGCTACTCTAGCATTGTGCTAGCTAACTTACACTTATTTTCCAAAGGAATTAATCCTACGCGATTTCTGGTCGAGTTGGTACTCGAGTCCAAGTACGAATTTTTCCAGGGTGTTACAGGGCATGGCTACTTTCCAGAATGAAACCAACTCCTGATTCGATGACATAACCCTTAAGCTCGAGAGGAGGAAGCCACACAGGTTTTTCCACCGGCAGGCTTTTTCCGGCCAAGTGGGGTTGGTGTACCCACCACCTCATGTGATTATATGATGCTCTGGGAGTACGATCATAGCCTGAAATAATAAAAGAAGAATCCGCTCGGCATAGCAGTTGCTTCCAAACCATTGCCCAATTAAATGGACTGGTGCCATAGCTTTGCATTCTCCTAGTAACTAGTCCGCAGTCTTCCAGCACTACTTGGTCAAAACTAAATTGATAAGCGAAACGGCTTGGATAATACAGCTCCCGAGAGAATTCTGTCCTTTCCCTCGATGGGAGGCTGCACGATTTGATAGATACAAAGAATATCCTTTTTGCTAGAGTAAGTGGAGATGTGCCTGTCTTCTCTATGTCTTCAATATAACAGGGAAGGCCAAAATGAAAGTAATCTATCTTTTTGTCTGAGAAAATAGCGTCTTTTGCCTAATCATAAGATCTCTTCGCCATAGATCTCTTGTGGGAGAAGCAGAGGAGAAGTTTCGAGGGATGAACATAAGCCTTTTCCGGCACATCAAAAGTCCACAGGAAGTAAACGCGAGCCATCCGAAGAAATAATGCCATGGCATGAAGGTTGAGGTGGAACCAATAGAAGGGCTCTTCACATGAGAAGCAATTTCCCCAAAGCCTCTGTAGATCGAGCAAAGGACGGGAGGTGCAAGAGAATACCTGACTCCTTCAGCCATGACACCTGCTATCACAAATAAAGAAGGGTGAATGGAATCTGCTGACTTTGAACTTGGGAGAACTACTATGCTTAGCCAATAAGCCAGAAATGCCGCGAGTTCGCCATAGACGGAATATTCGACACAATCTTTGATACCTTTTCGAAGGCGTTCAAGTTCCCGTGAATGATTGCCCTCAAATATGAAAAATGAGTAGGTGAAATCACGAGCATATATATATATATATATATAAAACAAGCTGCAGTGCGAAAAGAGAGATAAGGGAAGAAAGAGAATTACTTAAAACCTAGGCTAAAATGGGCCAGCCATTGCATGGGATGAATTTTGTGAATATTCAGGAATTTAGACATTTCCTTGAAAAGTTCTGTAGTTAATTTTGAAATAGAAGGTATACGGTTAGCTGAAGAAATGAAGGTAAATTCTTCATTAGTAGGGACGAATTCGTTGAAGATTTTCCCTATTATCGGTAAGTCGGTAATTCTGTGAATGTCGTAAAGAGTGATGCTCATTTCACCTTCGGGAAAATGAAAAGAGTTGGTGGAGGGACACCAGTAGTTAAGGAAAGCCTTCAAAATAGAAGGTTCCCTGTAGAAAGGTTGCGACGTTGCTTCAATGGCGGTAAAAACATCAATCTTCAATAGAGTGTCCGCATGTTTTTTCATGACTGCAGCAGCCCACTCTGAATAGTAATTTCGAGGAGTTAGAGAGCCTCTTGTTCTGAACTCCTCTGGGAGCCAGATAAGTCAACGATAACTGAAACGCTATTGAAGCGTCTCATAAAAGCAAGTGGGGTACAAGCTGTGGAGGTCATAAGAAGGCACGAGGAAGATCATGGGGTGTACACTGCCAATCCGCTGTCTTAGTTTTGGTGGTTGCAGGATGCCTTCTAGTATTTTCAGTTCTTTAAACGACCAAGATTTCGAGTAAGATAGTCTCTCTGAGGTTAAGAAGTCCCTAGGCTCACAGATTAACATCGAATGATGACGGTGAATCTTGATGGGGATTGACACGGTGCCTCGTCTGTAAGGGTTATCAAATTCTATGGTACTTTGGACTAGGCGGACTAATTCTCAAGAATTATTGAGCCTCTTCCTGTTATGTTCTTTAATCTTCTCTTGGAATTCTTTTGCTTTGTTTCTACGAACTTTCTTCATTCTGGAGGGGGAGGAGTATCTTCTCTCGCAGGTGGTCTTTCGCTGCTCGTATGGAAATGTGCTATTATTTTTAGCCATTTTTCCTAATCGTAATCTCGACCATGCGTTGGCGGCCTTTCGAGGTCTCCCATAATGATGGCCCTTTAAATACGAGATGGTAAAGCCTTGATGCGAGGGGAGAAGTCAAATGTTGGCAACACTGGCTTCTTTATGTAGGCAAGGCGCTTGATGATTTTCTTGAAACATTTGCGTAAGGGTTGAGCAGGAGACGATGGAGATTCCATGGCTTGGGGAATGATGAAAGGATCAGCATTGGGGAGGTCTTGATGAGAAGGCTGATCGGTAAGAGGATCGACAACGATGAAGGTTGTCTTAGTATGAGCCATGACTAGAGAAGATCAGAACCTGAAAAAGAAAGAAGTTGGGAGAGTCAGTACAGAGTGAATAGAGATAAGCATAGAGAAAGACAAGTAGTCATTGTGCATGCCCACAGATGGAAGATCGTTGTGCGTGTATGCGCAACCGAGTAAAAGTGAATGAAGACAAGTGTTCGTTGCGCGTGCACGTGTAATCAAATTAACTGTTTCAAAATAGAGTACGTTGCGCGAGGACGCACAAGGGATTTTCACCTTGTACTTTGTGCGTGCTCGTGCAAGATATTGTTCAGAAAAAAAAAATCGTTAGAGCTCTGCTGCAGCAGATGGAAGTGAATAAATGAAGCAGTTGCGGATATTTATAGGGAAAAGAGGGTGAGTACGGTACTCGGTCATGAGTTACGCATGGACGCGTAAGGCATCCTGTTGCGTGTAGACGAGCAAGGAGACTCGTTATGCATGGTCGTGCAAGATGATGACTGGAAAATATATTTATTGGTGAAGATTGATCCTGATTCTTTGATTCAAGAGAACAAAGAAACGAATCAAGGGGGCATCTGTTGGAGCATAAAATTAGCATCAGAAGAAAGGAAGTAAGATGATTAGTTGCGTGTGGACGTGCAATGCTTATTCGATGCGAGTGAATGCACAACATCTTTGCGTTGCACGTGGAAGCGTAACACGTAGAAAGGAATTGATGAAATCCTCATTGCGCGTAGTCACGCAGACAATATTCATTGCGCGGGGACACGCAGGCAATTTTCTGTTGCGCGTGTAGGCATAACGAATTCCTATATCACATGGATACACAATCAAGGGCAAGTGGTAACAATGAACGGTTCAGATCAGATGTGAGAGTGGGCCATGGCACAAAGATCGAGGCGTGGCACATGTGGGGGTCCTATAAATACCCCTCACTCCCTTCATTTGGAGGATTGAAGATTTTGGAAGAGCAGAGCATCGGAAGGTGAGGAGCAAGTTCTCTGTTGCGCGTAGTCTCTTTGTCATTGTGCAGGGACGCGCAACATAAGTACTCGTTGTGCGTAGACCTGCAACACAAGTCCCAATTGCGCGTGGACGCGTTGCTCACTGCTCCATTACGCGGGGTCGTGCAACCTGTTTCCAGGTTGCGCCTGTACGCAGAAGCACTGGATGACTTGTCTTGAATGGAGGACAGAATGCTGTCAGATCTCCTGAAAGCATTCAAGTTCACTATTCATCACTTCAAACTCTCTCCTCTGCCTAAAGGATGAGCCAAAAGTGGAGCCAAGTTGTTCAAACCGACATTCCTCCTAAGTCTTAGGAGATGATCAAAATAGCTGTCGAATTCCAGATTTGATATATTAGGCTTCATTTATAATGCTTTAATTTCTCAAGATGATCTATTTTAGAATCAAGGGATGTAACGAGGATGTAAATGAACTCAGTATCAATGAAATATGATGATTGTTCCAAAATACTCTTTCTGTTAATATTTAAATAAGATAACTTCCCAAATCAAACGCATTTGTTTCTGTTCGAAACAGAATGAATGAGTAAAATGGTGAGTATACAACTCCTGCTCAATAAGTCTCCATATCAGTATTGTATATCTCTGAGATCATCACCGAGGTCTTGTACACTCCACACTGGCTGCCGTCTCCCTAGCCGTACAGCCATGCAAGTGGAAAAGACCTCATTACCCACTTGCTACCAGTATAACAATGCCTACCCAGCTCGTTGATAGCGAACTATTTAGGAGCTGGTCAAACTTATCATATATTATAGCCCCTTCACTCGAATGAATAAGGCCACACCCCCTTCCAACCGAGCATAACATAGTGGGAGACATGGCCTACTAGTATTTGGCATTTGGGCGCTCATGTATATCCACTCGGTCTAAACGTTGTAGGGTCTCCTAGCCATGGAGGTTTAGGAACTTTCACCTATGGACATCCAAATGCCCAGATGCTCTAACCAAACATTTTTAGTGTCCTATCTAGCCATCCACGATATGCTTGTGGAGGCTACAACCATGATATCACTAGGGCATACAATATTCATATCACAAAATGCAAGATGCATGAGTCACACAGTCTAATCATACATCAATCCTATGCATACCATGTGCTCATGTGGGATGACTTCGTGTAACGCCCGAGAAAAATCCGTACTTAGACTCGAGTACCAACTCGACCAGAAATCGCGTAGGATTAATTCCTTTAGAAAATAAGTGTAAGTTAGCTAGCGCAATGCTAGAGTAGCTGGGAAATAGTCCCTGATCACTTTAAATACGTTCTACAAGACCCAAATCGAGTAGAACCAATGATGCTATAATACTCTATAACCTCGGATCAAACTCTAAGCCGGTTTGTTCTCTGGACCTCTTTAAAACTTTGTATTGGATCTAGACCGCGCGTCGAAAGTCTGATACCTACAATCTTAGACCATTAGAACCGCCTTGCTGGACTTGACAATCATTTCAAAAATCAAGTCCAACCGACAATCACAGGCTATTTCATTGAGCCTGGACTGAAGAGAGTGAGAATAGGGTTAGATTTGGAATTGAAAATTCAAATCTGGCACACGACTTGACGTGTCAGTATTAAGCATTTTGACCGTCAGAATTCAACCAAATTACACCCTCGGATCAGGAAAAATTTCTATTTTATATCCTGAGACTTGTAGGCTTGATCTACGTACAGTGATCGCTGAACTGAAACTGGACCACCACGTGCGATCTACGAACCTTGGCAGACTGAAAACTTGATGTGTGCTAGATCCAGTATGCATGAACTTAAGTCCGATCACGTTCGCCCAGGGGACCATCAGAAATGTCCTTTTGGACCGAAACAGCCCCGATTTGGATGTAACTTAAGTAAACATTATTCCCGAGCCTATTTCGGCCATGTTTGGGCTTATAAAAGGGGTTGAAACCCTCATTCCTCTATCCCATCCTAATTTGAGAAAAATCCTAGATTGGGAGAGAGAAAAGGTGAGAGTTTGTGAGAGAGAGTAGGAGAGAATTTTCCTGCTGCTGCCCTACATGTTGCACGTGCTTTAGCAACACGCTCCAATCACTTGGTCGGTGATTTCTCCGCGTTTCTAGGTAAGAAAACACCTCTAATAGTTGCTGATTTACTGATCCCTTCGTTCCATAGCAAGTTAGCTAATAGATCTTGTAAATCAGGTTGTCTAGTCGCCATAGACGAAGCGTATACGCTCCGTTCGAATTAACACACCTATAGAAGAAAAGGTGCGGATTTTAGACGCTTTGATTGACTATTTCTAATGCTTTCAATGTCGTTTAATAGTAGATTATCGACGGCAACGCCGTTTGACATGTACAACATGCTGTCCGTTTCCTGTTTCGTAAATAGACGAAGAATATGAGATTTAGGGCATTTTAGTCATTTGTAGGAAGTACTGATTTCATTCATATTTTGCTGATGTGATTGACATGACTTCTTGTCGCATTAGAATACTAGGAATGCATGCATAATTAGTTTGGCGAAGAGATTCGCCTAAATGCGTACTTTGAGTTGACATACTATATGTAGACTTAAGTGTGTAGTGTAAGTGTTTGTATAAATGCTTGTATTAGTATGTATTGAATTAAATGGTGTTATGAATTAGTTTGAGATTGATTTCTCAATTAATATGCTAATGTAAATGATTTCCCACATGTTAGCTATATGCATGATTTCATTATATGTATGAAATGCATGTGCTTGATGATTTACTTAAGTTGTATGTTATAACATGTGTTAACATGCTCACATGGTTGTATTTCATTTTCAATACTCTCATATGATTGCTGATGTGGTTTCATAATTGTTTGGGACTATGCTTAGTCCAGGCAGTCGGTAATCGAGAAATTTCGTGGTTGGCTTATCTGTTCCACGAACGACGCGTCGATGAACACGAGCCGTGTTCTGGAGTTGGCGGCAGTGGTTAGGCCACACGAAGTGTTTTACGCACTTCATGTCATTCGACTTGAGATGCGATCGTGCTAGTCGAGCCCGTCAAGTAACCCAACTGGCCGTTGTATGTTCACCCTATATGAGTCATAAATGCTTGAACCTAGGGTACTAAACTTACCATTGTAAACCCCGTCAACCACGGTACCTTGATCCACGAAGACTCATGAGCCGGGCATGGTGGTATGGGACACCGTGGTCGAGCTGTCGGCCTACGCTGGGGCCACAAACCTCCCCATAGTGACCAGTGAGCACCTATGTCTCGTGAACAGATTATGGTGGTATGGGACACTATATTCTTGCTTTCGACCTACACTGATCAGGCGACGAGTCCTTTGTAGTGACCGCGAGTGTATTCTGAGTCTACAGGAGGCGACGACCCTTCAGTAGCAGTGAGAGTACAGTAGGCCTTTATTGATAAGGTGAAGGGGGAGCGGTGCAACGAGTGTGAGCAACAGCCCTGACAGCCCTTGCAGTGACCTACAAAATATACATCGTATGAGATTACTAGGAGTGACGACCCTAGAAAGGATCTGTGTTGGGATTGATATAAGGAAAGTACCTTAGTTTCCCAATACTGCTGTTTGAATGGACTAATAACAACTCAGAAATCATATCACCATAACATTACATGTGCCTGGAAGATGTGGAGCACTTGAGGGATGATTGTATGCCGCGGTCGTAAGATGGTGCCGTATGAGGGAGACCGTCGGTGAGGGCATCCATCACGTCATGTCATATTACATTAACAACAGTACTAGGGTTGTTTGATTTACTGCTTTACTATTATCACATGATTGATTTGAGAACATGTTAATCTTTACTCTATTATTCCACTGAGTTAGCTACTCATTCCCACATTTCGGGATGGTGTTTGTAAACCCACCAAACCCTGTCTTAGATGCAGGTGACGCAGCGATCCAAGAGATAGAGCCGGACTATGATGAGGACCAGGATGAGTTCTCATACATGCAGTACCACGACGGCTTTGCTTAGGTGGCCTTAGTTGACGGGACTTCTTAGTGGGACTCTTTTGGACATTGATTTTATTTATTTACATTATATGAGACTCAGAGATGTATTCATACTTTAGAGACAGTCGAGATCTACTTTGTTTTTCCTTACAGTGATATATATATTCTTTAGTCTTCCGCTTGCTTTTATCACTGGATCTGGAGTATGAATTGCAGTTTTCGTATACTTTTACTCATGCGAATGCTTTAACTCAGACAACATTGAATCATAATAATTTTTGTTGCATAAGTGACGGTCTGGAACTCGGGAGTTGAGTTTATACCCGACCCCCGATTTTCAGGGTGTTACAAGTTGGTATCAGAGTATGAATAAGATTATAACGGGCCTGGGTTATGGTCACGTGATGTACGTTGTTACTTCCTTTAACTTAGGTGGGTGTGAGAAGGGTCTAGAAACACTTATAGGATCGCTGATTCGCCAATAGGCGAAGACTACTCATATCGATCGTGCGATCGAGTCCGTAACGCATCTAGGGTCACATGCAGCGACCTAAGTAGCTCCTAGGTCATAGGTAGCTGGGTTGAGACATTCTTTGAATGATTCTAAACCCATAAATGTGAATCCTTGGGCCGTGGGACAACCACGACCCGTACATTCAATCGCTAGGGCTTAAAAACCCCGTTTCACCGAAATTCTTCAAAATTCTTCCTCTCACCACTCAATTCTTCAATTCTTTCTTATTCTTTTCATGTTAAGCATTGATCCTAATATGAAAATAACATAAAATCATACTTTGATAAAATTTTATAATGAATAGTAAAATTTCATTAAAACTGGCCATTAGGCCATTCTAAGTTTACGATCCTTAGCAACTAATGGGCTAGATGGATGTATTAGCTCCTTCTACCACAAAATCATATGCTGCATGATAGGGAGTTTTATTCAGGTTTGAAGATTGGCCTCGGAAAGCCCCGAATACATGTTTGGGCCTCCATAGGGCAATCTAGAATGAACTGAGGTGGGGACCATACATTTTTGGGGTCCATGGACCATGGGGGACCAGACCCATGTGGTCCCACCGACCAACGTGAAGGATGGTCGACGATGCCATCGCCGTCCAATGTGGCCCACTTGCTGTAAAATTTAGGATCTGGGGGTATTTTGGGTAATACACCCCCCTATGTGGTTCATCCATAGAAAACCCTAAAAAGGGATACTTCCTTCACAACAGCCCCCATTCCTAGCTCCATTTCACATTTTTCTGCTGCCCTCTTCCAAATCGTGGCTTCAAATCACTCCTAAACCCATTCCCTGTTGAAAACGACCCCACTCCATCACTCCATAGTGATTTGTAGCCCTCCCTCTTGCAAATATCATCGTTTGGAGCTCTTACAATCCCCAAAATGAGCTAAAATTGTGAGGTGCACCATTCCCCTTTTTCATTCTCTTTTCTTTCTGAAAATCCATCCTAGGGGAGCTTGAAGCATCCCTCTACAATGCCTAGATCTCTCTTTTCCAGTTTGGGCAGCCATTTTCTTGCATTTTCTCCATTTTTCATGGCTTTTGTTGAAGCCATTTTGGGTCTTTTATCTCTCTCACCATCCTCTCTTTGATGGGAAAGAGAAAGACCGCAGCGGATAAGGCTGGGCCTAGTCGCCCTGCTCAATCGAGAAGACCGAGGGGTGGTGCCGCTAGCTCAAGCACCACCACAAGTCCAAGCACAACCCGAGAGTTCCATACAAAGCGGGATTTGGATCCCCATACTCAACTTGGGCGAGTGATTTTAGCAGAGATGCCTCACTGTGAATACACTGACCATAAGGTGTTGTTTGATGTGGATGTGGAAGGACGACTATTCGGTGAATTCCTGTTGTTCGAGCGCATTGAAGGTGCGCATGGGGTCCTCTATTTGAAGCTCGTGCTCGTGCCAATGTGAGCACCGTTCGTACCTTCTACACTCGTATCCAGAGTCCTACACTTGAGCCATTACAGTTCAAGATTCCTTTTGGTAGAGACCGAATGGCTACGATCGATGTTCGGTTGATAGCGCGACTTCTGAACGTGCCTCTTGGTGATATTCATCCCAGTGCGAAGAATCTGAGGAGTAGGCATGAGCGAGATCGTCGTACCAGGTTCTTGTGCGGTAAACTGGTTCCATGGAAGCCTAATAATAGCCTCAAGGCATCACATATGTCTGATGATTTGCACCTGCTGCACCACATTTACACGTTCAACGTGTATCCCAGGTCGACAAATCACATTGAGTGTACGCGCCTTATGGTTGATTTCTTGTATCTGGTGGCCCAGGGAGAAAATGTGTGAATGGCCACTTTCATCTTGCGACAGATTATCCTCATAGCAAAATCAAGAAGAACGTCTGAGTCACTTCCTTTTAGCTGACTTATATGCAAGATCGCGCTTGAGTTTTCTTACAGACTTGGGCCGGAGTTGCCAGTTCCGATTCACAGCGTTGATGAGTCTACCATGGTCAAGATGAAGATCGGGTCTCAATACCGTGAGACTTAGCTTGAGGAGGATAACGAGGATGACTTTGATGATGAAGAGGATCCAAGTGAAGGAGAACCTGGAGCAGAAGTTGAGGAAGAAGTCCAAGAAGAGGTAGAAGAGGAGGCTCAGGATACAGATGAGAGCCCTCCTTCTGCTCAGGCTATTGGTGATGATCGTATTGCCCGAATTGAGGAGAGCCAGGTCACCTTGCGAAGGGAAGTTCAGGAACTTCGGACTGAGGTCGAGGATACCAGGGCCGTTATGAAGAGGAAATTTGGGAAGGTGACTCGCACCTTGAAGGCAATCCTGTGCTGCTTGTAGGATAAGGGTGCTCCTCCTTCGTCACCCGACTCAGACTAGCGATGATTTTAGATGTTGTTGTTAGTAGTTAGTCATTTCCTGCTTTAAGTTGTGTAAACCTGATAAGGCTAGTAGTTTGCTTATGTTGCTGTTGTAACTTTAACTGTCTTAGTTCCCATGTACTTCTTGTCATGATGCTTGTAAGGAGATATCCCTTGTATTGTGATAATTTTGATTAAATGAAATGCATGGAATGCTTTTAACTCTTGTGTGAATGATTGCGGTGTGGTTGTGCTATTGAGACTAATAAGGTTGCACTCTATGTTGAATATAGGGAATGCCGCCGAAGGCTACACGGACTACAGCTCGGCTTACATTGGGTGAGCCTATGGATCAGGCTCCTTCGCAGTCTGATGCACGTGGACCCTGCTATGGGCCCGATTCCTGAGACAGCGCGTGCGTCTCAGCCTACTACTGGTCCTGTAGTTGGACCACCGCCTTTTACACCGCCCGTCAGAGAGCCTTACCGCGCGTCTTCTTCGACGCAGTACACGCTACAGCCTGCTCCACCTCCAGATAGATTTGAGCAGATGATGGCTATGATGCAGCAGCAGTATCAGCTTCTGACTACTATTGTGGGGACTCTAGCCTAGGGTGAGAGTGTGCCTCCACCTGCACCACCTGCGCATCCAGCTGAGGATGCTGATACATATGATCAGGATGAGGGCATGGCTCATCCTGTACCACCTTCTTACCCTGCGGGGAATGCCACAGACACACGGGGCTTGTTAGAGCGATTCCAGTGCTTACGGCCTCCCACTTTTACAGGTTCTCATAGACCCGAGGAGGCTGAGTATTGGCTCGACCGTGTGTCGAAGATACTGTGGATGTTACATTGTTCAGAGGCTGAGCAGGTCGAGTTGGCTACGTTCCTGTTCGAGTGAGAGGCCAGCTTGTGGTGGGACAGTGTATTGCTGACCGTTGCCGCCGATTATTTATGAACCTGGGCAACGTTCGAGTTCCGCTTCCACGAGAAGCACTATCCCCAGACGTACAGGCATGAGTGGGAGAATGAGTTTCTATGCCTCATACAGGGAGGCATGATAGTCACGGAGTATGAGCATCGGTTCACAGAGTTGGGCAGATACGTCCCGACTATTTTGGCAGATGAGTAGATGCGCGTACGGCGCTTTTCTGAGGGTTTGCGACCGGATATTCGGTCGAAGATGTGCTGCGTGAGATCCCCTCTTATGAGGAGCTGATTCACATGTCCATGCGGGCAGAGAAGGATGTGGATCGACTTACCCGATCTTGTGGTCCTATTGCTCCTAGGCCACGACCAGAGCTGCAGGACAGGCCCTTTGCGGGCAAGAGGCCTCGCGCCGACCCTCCTACTAGGGCTACAGTGCCAGTACCACTGATGCGGTGCCCAGATTTATTATGTACATACTGTGAGAGATCGAGCCATTTGGCGTAGAGTTGTTTTGCTCGGATGTAGGACAATGGGTTCTAGCCGCCGCAGAAGATCGACCGTACACCCTCACAGGCGATATCATCACCGCCTCTATGGTTGGCTCCTGCGCACCCTTCCTTCAGACCTCCGGTATCTCAGATTAGGCAGCCTCTACGGCCCACGACACAGTGGCCAAACTGGCCACAGCAGGCACGGGTGCTTGCCTTGACAGCTAAGGCAGCTGCGACGGAGACTTCTCAGCATTCGGCCTTTGAGGTCACTGCCCACATTGGAGGTATTCCTATTCTCGTGATGGTGGACACTAGATCCATGATTTCATTGATATCACGTGCTATAGTCAGACACATTGGGCTACCGACTATTACTATGGATGGGGTACGAGTTTATACAGCTCACGGGTCCTTTACAGATGCCACCCTGATGTGTGAGGACTGTTTGGTGGATCTGGGGGGCAAGACGATGGCCCTTAATCTTGTTGTCGACCCCTCTCTGGTTTATCTCGATGTCATTCTTGGCATAGACTGGTTGACTGCAGCGAGGGCCGATATTGACTGCGAGACTCGTATAGTGACTGCCTACGAGTCAGAGGGCGCATCCTTCACATTTTCAGTGCGGGTAAATCTCCCCTTCCACATACTTAGCTACGCTACTTTGCTATGAGACGCGGGTGCCCAGATACTTGAGCATATGCCAGTCGTTTGCGAGTTTGGGGATCTGTTTAGGAAGATCCCTGGTTTGCCGCCTTGACGAGAGATTGATTTCACTATCGATCTGGTGCCTGATTCCATGCCTGTCTCACTGCCAACGTATCGCATGGCACCGTGTGAGATGGAGGAGTTGAGGACGCAGATTGATGGTCTGTTGGAGCTTTGCCTTATACGGCCTAGTGTGTCTCCTTGGGGAGCACCAGTTCTGTTCGTGAGGAAGAAAGATGGTTCGATGCGATTGTGTATTGATTATCGCAGGCTGAACCAGATCACAGTGAAGAACAAGTACCCTTTACCCAGGATCGATGACCTGTTTGATCAGCTGAGAGGAGCGCAGTACTTCTCGAAGATTGAACTTCAGTCAGGATATCATTAGTTGCGGGTCAGGGATGAGGACGTGCAGAAGACAACATTCAGGACCAGCTTTGGCCACTACGAGTTTCTTGTGATGTCGTTCGGTCTCACGAACGCACCAGCCGTGTTCATGGATCTGATGAACCGGGTATTTCCGCCTTTCCTCTATCGATTCGTCGTTGTATTCATTGACGACATTTTGGTATACTCCAGGAGTCGAGAGGAGCAAGAGGAGCACTTGCGCTTAGTCCTGGATACGCTCAGACAGCATCAGTTGTTCGCACAGTACAAGAAGTGCGACTTCTGGAAGAAGGAAGTGAAGTTCCTGGGACACGTGGTGTCCAAGGATGGCATGGCAGTTGACCTGTCTAAGGTAGCTGCAGTTCAGGTGTAACAGCCCGAAAATCGGGGGGTCGAGCAAAAACCCAACTCCCGAATTTCAAAATGTTATTTATGCAACATAGATATGTATGATTGAATGTTGTCTGTGATAAAGTAATAAACATGAGTGAGATTAAGCTAGAACAGCATATCATACTCTAGAGACAGTTAAATTAACAAGAGGAAGACTGTAATAGTATGTATAACATATATAAATTGTTGTATGTCTCCAGAGTGTGAACATGTTACCAGGTTATTTACATACATGTAAACTCCAAAAGTAGACAAAACGAATATCGATGAGTGCTTTAAAAATATAAAATGACAAGTGTCAAAGTATCTAATCAACCTCCCTATAATCCCGTCAATCAGAACACGCATAATCCTCCTCATCATCATCAAGTCCAACTCCGCCTCACAGGCCGCGCCATCATCTGCAATCACAAAAGGGTCTGGTGGGTGTCCAGGAACACCGTCCCGTAACGTGGGAGTGAGTATCTAACTCAGTGGAATAATAGAGAAGAGATTAGCATGTTATCAAATCAATCATGCGATAATAGTAAAGCAGTAATTTAACCATTCCTAATACTGTTGTTAAGGAAATTATGACATGACGTGATGTATGCCCTCACCGACGATCTCCCTCATACGGCACCACCTTACGACCGCGACATGCAATCGACCCTCAAGTGCTCCACATCTTCCAGGCACATGCAATGGTATGGTGATATGATTTTCGAGTTATTATTAGTCCATTCAAACAGCAGGATTGAGAAACTAAGGTACCTCCCTTATATCAATCCCAACACAGATCCTGTCTAGGGTCGTCACTCCTAGTAATCTTATACGATGTATATTTTGTAGGTCGAGCAAGGGCTGTCAGGGCTGTTGCACGCACTTGTTGCTCCGCTCCCCTATCACCTTATCAATACAGGCCTACTGTACTCTACTGCTACTGAAGGGTCGTCACCTCCCGTAGACTCAGAATACGCTCGCGGTCACTAAAAAGGACTCGTCGCCTGATCAGTGTAGGCCGACAGCTAGAATATAGTGTCCCATACCACCATAATCTGCTCACGAGACTAGGTGCTCACTGGTCACTAAGGGGAGGTTTGTGGCCCCAGCGTAGGCCGACAGCTCGACCACGGTGTCCCATACCACCATGCCCGGCTCATGAGTCTTCGTGGATCAAGGTACCATGGTTAACAGGGTTTACAATGGTAAGTTCAGTACCCTAGGTTCAAGCAGTTATGACTCATGCAGGGTGAACATACAACGGCCAGTCGGGTTACTTGACGGGCTCGACTAGCACGATCGCATCTCAAGTTGAACGACATGAAGTGCGTAAAACACTTCGTGTGGCCTAACCACTGTGGCCAACTCCGAAACACGGATCGCGTTCGTCGACGCGTCGTTCGTGGCAAAGATAAGCCAACCACGAATTCGCTCGGTTACCGACTGCCTGGACTAAGTATAGTCCCAAACACATATGAATCCACATCAACAATCATGTGAGAGTATTGGAAATGAGACACAACCATGTGAGCATGTTAACACATGTTATATCGTACAACTTAAGTAAATCATCTGACACATGCCTTTCATACATATAATGAAATTATGCATATCGCCAACATATAGGAAATCATTTCCATCAGCATATTAATTGAGAATTCAATCTCGAACTAAATCACAATGAAATCATCAAGCACATGTTATAACATACAGCTTAAGCGAATCGTCAAGCACATGCATTTCATTCATATTATGAAATCATGCATATGGCTAACATGTAGAAAACCATTTACACCAACATATTAATTGAGAAATCAATCTCAAACTAATTCATAACACCATTTAATTCAATACATACTAATACAAGCATTTATACAAACACTTACACTACACACTTAAGTCCACATATAGTATGTCGACCCGAAGTGCGCATTTAGGCGAATCTCTTCGTCAAACTAATTATGCACGTATTCCTAACATTCTAATGCGACAACAAATCATGTCAATCACATCAACAAAATATGAATGAAATCAGTACTTCCTACAAATGACTAAAATTCCCTAAATCTCATATTCTTCGTTGATTTACGAAACAGGAAACGGACAGCATGTTGTACATGTCAAACGGCGTTGCCGTCGATAATCTACTATTAAACGACATTGAAAGCTTTGGAAACAGTCAATCAAAGCGTCTAAAATCCGCACCTTTTCCCTTTTTGGGGTGTGAGTTCGAACGGAGCGTATACGCTTCGTCTACAGCGATAAGAGAACCTAATTCATGAGTTACGTCAGCTAACAAGCTATGAATCATAGTAAACCTCAAATCAACAACTTTCTAGGGTTATTTCATACCTGAAAAAGTGAAGGAATTATCGTCCAGGTGATTAGAGCACGTGGCTTAACCACTTGCAGCACGTGGCACAAGCAGCAGGGAATTCTCTCCCACCTTCTCTCACAAACTCTCATCTTTTCTCTCTCCCAATCTAGGGATTTTTGCAAATTCGTATGGGAGAGAGGAGTGAGGGTTTCAACCCCTTTTATAAGCCCAAAAACGTCGAAAATAGGCTCGGGAACAAGTTTCACTTGAGGGGTAACCAAATCGGGGTTGTTTCAGTCCAAAAGGACATTTCTGGTGGTCCCCTGACCGAATGCGATCGGACTTAAGCTCACGCGTACCAGATCTATCACGTATTAAGTTTTCAGTCCGGCTGGGTCCACAGATCGCACGTGGCGGACCAGTTTCAGTTCAGCGGTCACCGCACGTAGATCAGGGCTGAAAGTCTCATGATATAAAATAGAAATTTCTCCTGATCCGAGGGTGTAATCTGGCTGAATTCTGACGGTCAGAACGCTCAATACTGACGCGTCAAGTCGTGTGCCAGATTTGAATTTGAAATTTCAATTTTGTCCCTATTCGCACTCTCTTCGGTCCGGGCTCAATGAAATAGCCTGTGATTATCGGTTTGACTTGATTTTCGAAATGAGTGTCAAGTCCAGCTAGGCAGTTCTAACGGTCTAAGATAGGAGATATTGGACTTTCGACGCGCTGTCTAGATCCAATACAAAGATTCAAAGTGGTCCAGAGAACAAACCGGCTTAGAGTTTGATCCAAGGTTATAGAGTATTATAGAGTCATATGTTCTACTTGATTTGGGTCTTGTAGAACGTATTTAAAGTGATCAGGGACTGTTTCCCAGCTACTCCAACGTTGCGCTAGCTAACTTATGTTTAGTTTCTAAAGGAATTAATCCTAAGTGATTTCTTTGGCTATGGAATTGGGTTCTGAGCGATCTTCCACGTGTTTTAGTTGACCCACTGCCTAAGGACGTCAAATCCCAAATTGGCCAAAATCCAGAGTGTTACAATCTACCCCCCTTAAAACGCAATTTCATCCCCGAAATTGGTGAAGGGAAAGGAGTACTTTTTCTAAGGAAGGTTCAATCCTATTTATTGACCTAACCGTACGTACATCCTAACTCAAATGTTTCGATCCTGGGCCAGTGGGAAAGAGGCCAACCACTCTTCCGCTGCGCCACTCTGATTGGACGGTAGCGTTGACTAACCTAACTGGATTGGACTTAATTCGTTCTACCCCCCTTAAAACTTAGTTTTACTTAAGGTTAAAGAATCGTTGCATCGATCCGTATATCGGAACGAGGCGCAACTTAGGGGCTATCCTTAACTTAAAATGGAAACAACCTTTCTCTACATGGTTTTCCTTGCTAATGATGCGTTCTATGGCATTGGTACCTATGATCATAGAGATGAGCCTAATCTCTAGTGTGGTTAAGTTCAGGGGCAGGTATGAGTTGGTGGCAAGATGTCTAATTCTCTACTGGCTTTAAGTCCTCGCCATTTCCTAAAGACAATGTGATCACGTTTGGTTGTATATGGTCGAGCCAACACGGAAGAAAAGTTGTATAGTGGGTCTGAACCGGATACATAGACTTTTTGTCTAGTCAGGACAGAAGATTTATTGTATCAATTCTTAATCTGAGTCGATGCAGATCTTCTGCTTGATCAGAGCATTGGATTTATTGGTAACCACTAGGATTAAGAAGTCGATTCAAACGGCGAATACATCGCTTACATGTAGTTCCTTTATTCCGCATTCCCGAATGCAATAAGCCCTTGGGGAAGGCAATTCTAAGGGGCGTGCTAGTAGATTCTAAGTTCAATCTGAGGGAGTTATAAATGTTCCCTGAGAGTGTATGGTTCCTTCCTATGGGCAACAACAGAAGTCTATAAGTCATAAGGGGCTCTATCAAAGGAAGGGAGTCCCATTCCAACCAAATCTAACCTACTATCCCTTAGCATATATAGGCCTTACACTGCCTAAGTCAACTAGTAGACTAGTCTGTAACTCAGTACTTATAATCCAAAGCCTAAGTTTATACGGTACATGGTTCCATACCATTTCTACTACAGGGAATTGTTCTATTGCTTAGAGTGAAGATTATCTAAATAGAATCAGATCCTTCAAATCTAGGAGTGCTAACACTAGGTCCAAAACGCCAAGGGTCTATGTGGCCAGTAGCGTTTAGTTGTATTAAATGGAACCGCATTCCTAGTCCCATGGCGGGATTGGGAGTAGCATGCTAGTCACAATACATGGAACAAGTTCCACACTTTCTACCTCTGACGTCACTAAATTTAACAACAACAAAACACAGAGATCTCAAACGGCAATCAAACAATCTACAAGACAATGGCACAGATGCCTAATTCTACCAAAGGACTCTACCACAGTCCCGACTCACGTTCTTTATCACTGTCGAGTCTAATACTGTCTGTTGCTCACTAGAGGTCTCTCGGTCATATATTTTCAGTATCCCTTAAGCAAAGAAAATGGAGATATAGGATTGAGAGGGAGGATGGTGGAAAGAGAGAAAAAGGCTAAAACAGCTTAACAATAGCCATGAAAAATGGGGAAAATGCAAGGAAATGGCTAACCAAACTAGAAAAGGGAGATCTAGGCGTTGTAGAGGGATACTTCAAGCTCTCCTAGGATGTATTTTCAGAAAGAAAAGAGAATGAAAAAGGGGAATGGAGCACCTCATGATTTCAGCTCGATTTGGGAGTTGTAAGAGCTCCAAACGATGAAATCTTCAAGAGGAAGGGCTGCAAACCGAAATAGAATGATAGAGAGTGGTCGTTTTTGGCCAGGAATGGATTTAGGAATGATTTGAAATCACGGTTTTGGGTGAGGAGAGCAAGAAAACGTAAATGGGGCTAGGGGAAGGGTTGTTTGTGAAGGAAGTAGGGTATATAGGGGGTTTCAAGGTGTGAACCACATATGGGGGAGGTGCCCTAGCCATATTAGGGCATGCGCCCGAAAATTACATCCAGTGGGCCCCACCGGACGGCGATGGCATCGCTGGCCAACTCTCTAGGTGGCCGGTGGGACCACATGGGTCTGGTCCCCCATGGTCCAGGGACCCCAAAAATGCATGGTCCCCACCTTGGTTCATTGCATTTTGACCTATAGAGGGCCAAACATGAGTTCGGGGCTTTCTGGGGTCAATCTGCAATCCTGAATACAAAACCCTATCATGCAGCATATGATTTTGGGGTAGAAGGAGCTATTACATCCATCTAGCCTATTAGTTGCTAAATAAAGCGAAGCTAGAATGGCCTTATGGCCATTTTTTATAAAATTTTACTATTCACTGTAACATTTTGTGAAAGTATGATTTTATGTTATTTTCACATTAGTATTGATGCCTAACATGAAATGGATAATAAAGAATTGAAGATTAGAGTGGTGAGAGGAAGAATTTTGAAGATTTTGGATGAAACGGGGTTTCTAAGCCCTGACGATTGAATACAGGGGTCGTGGTTGTCCCACGGCCCAAAAATTCACATTTACGGGTTTAGAATCGTTCAAAGAACGTCTCAACCCACTTACCTACAACCTAGGAGCTATTCAGGTTGCTTTACACGACCCTAGATGCGCTACGGACTCGATCCCGCGATCGAAATGAATAGACTTCGCTTATTAGCGAATCTGGGATCCTAGAAGTGTTTCTAGACCCTTCTCGCACCCACCTAAGTCAAAGGAAGCGACAGCGTGCATCGCGTGACCATAACACAGGCCCGATTTAATCCAAATCATGCTCTAATACCATCTGTAACATCCTGAAAATTGGGGGGTCGAGCAAAAACCCAACTCCCGAGTTCCAAAATGTTATTTATGCAACATAGATATGTATGATTGAATATTGTCTGTGATAAAGTATTAAACATGAGTGAGATTAAGCTAGAACAGCATATCATACTCCAGAGACAGTTAAATTAACAAGCGGAAGACTGTAATAGTATGTATAACATATATAAATTGTTGTATGTCTCCAGAGTGTGAACATGTTACCAGGTTATTTACATACATGTAAACTCCAAAAGTAGACAAAACGAATATACATGAATGCACTAAAAATATAAAATGACAAGTGTCAAAGTATCTAATCAACCTCCCTGTAATCCCGTCAATTAGAACACGCATAAAGGAGGAATCCTCCTCATCATCATCAAGTCCAACTCCGCCTCACAGGCCGCGCCATCATCTGCATTCACAAAAGGGTCTGGTGGGTGTCCAGGAACACCGTCCCGTAACGTGGGAGTGAGTAGCTAACTCAGTGGAATAATAGAGCAGAGATTAGCATGTTATCAAATCAATCATGAGATAATAGTAAAGCAGTAATTCAACCATTCCTAATACTGTTATTAAGGAAATTATGACATGACGTGATGTATGCCCTCACCGACGATCTCCCTCATACGGCACCATCTTACGACTGTGGCATGCAATTGACCCTCAAGTGCTCCACATCTTCCAGGCACATGCAATGGTATGGTGATATGATTTTTGAGTTATTATTAGTCCATTCAAACAGCAGGATTGAGAAACTAAGGTACCTCCCTTATATCAATCCCAACACAGATCCTGTCTAGGGTCGTCACTCCTAGTAATCTCATACGATGTATATTTTGTAGGTCGCTGTAAGGGCTGCCAGGGCTGTTGCACGCACTCGTTGCTCCGCTCCCCTATCACCTTATCAATACAGGCCTACTGTACTCTACTGCTACTGAAGGGTCGTCACCTCCCGTAGACTCAGAATACGCTCGCGGTCACTAAAAAGGACTCGTCGCCTGATCAGTGTAGGCCGACAGCTAGAATATAGTGTCCCATACCACCATAATCTGCTCACGAGACTAGGTGCTCACTGGTCACTAAGGGAAGGTTTGTGGCCCCAGCGTAGGCCGACAGCTCGACCACGGTGTCCCATACCACCATGCCCGGCTCATGAGTCTTCGTGGATCAAGGTACCATGGTTAACAGGGTTTACAATGGTAAGTTCAGTACCCTAGGTTCAAGCAGTTATGACTCATGCAGGGTGAACATACAACGGCCAGTCGGGTTACTTGACGGGCTCGACTAGCACGATCGCATCTCAAGTTGAACGACATGAAGTGCGTAAAACACTTCGTGTGGCCTAACCACTACTGCCAACTCCAAAACACGGCTCGCGTTCATCGACGCGTCGTTCGTGGCAAAGATAAGCCAACCACAAATTCGCTCGGTTACCGACTGCCTGGACTAAGTATAGTCCCAAACACATATGAATCCACATCAACAATCATGTGAGAGTATTGGAAATGAGACACAACCATATGAGCATGTTAACACATGTTATATCGTACAACTTAAGTAAATCATCTGACACATGCCTTTCATACATATAATGAAATTATGCATATCGCCAACATATAGGAAATCATTTCCATCAGCATATTAATTGAGAATTCAATCTCGAACTAAATCACAATGAAATCATTAAGCACATGTTATAACATACAGCTTAAGCGAATCGTCAAGCACATGCATTTCATTCATATTATGAAATCATGCATATGGCTAACATGTAGAAAACCATTTACACCAACATATTAATTGAGAAATCAATCTCAAACTAATTCATAACACCATTTAATTCAATACATACTAATACAAGCATTTATACAAACACTTACACTACACACTTAAGTCCACATATAGTATGTCGACCCGAAGTACGCATTTAGGCGAATCTCTTCACCAAACTAATTATGCACGTATTCCTAGCATTCTAATGCGACAACAAATCATGTCAATCACATCAGCAAAATATGAATGAAATCAGTACTTCCTACAAATGACTAAAATGCCCTAAATCACATATTCTTCGTTGATTTACAAAACAGGAAACGGACAGCATGTTGTACATGTTAAACGGCGTTGTCGTCGATAATATACTATTAAACGACATTGAAAGCTTTGGAAACAGTCAATCAAAGCGTCTAAAATCTGCACTTTTTCCCTTTTTGGGGTGTGAGTTCGAACGGAGCGTATACGCTTCGTCTACAGCGATAAGAGAACCTAATTCACGAGTTACGTCAGCTAACAAGCTATGAATCATAATAAACCTCAAATCAACAACTTTCTAGGGTTATTTCATACCTGAAAAAGTGAAGGAATCATCGGCCAGGTGATTAGAGCACGTGGCTTAACCACTTGCAGCACATGGCACAAGCAGCAGGGAATTCTCTCCCACCTTCTCTCACAAACTCTCACCTTTTCTCTCTCCCAATCTAGGGATTTTTGCAAATTCGGATGGAAGAGAGGAGTGAGGGTTTCAACCCCTTTTATAAGCCCAAAAACGTCGAAAATAGGCTCGGGAACAAGTTTCACTTGAGGGGTAACCAAATCGGGGCTGTTTCAGTCCAAAAGGACATTTCTGGTGGTCCCCTGACCGAATGCGATCGGACTTAAGCTCACGCGTACCAGATCTAGCACGTATTAAGTTTTCAGTCCGGCTGGGTCCGCAGATCGTACGTGGCGGACCAGTTTCAGTTCAGCGGTCACCGCACGTAGATCAGGGCTGAAAGTCTCATGATATAAAATAGAAATTTCTCCTGATCCGAGGGTGTAATCTGGATGAATTCTAACGGTCAGAACGCTCAGTACTGATGCGTCAAGTCGTGTGCCAGATTTGAATTTGAAATTCCAATTCTGTCCCTATTCGCACTCTCTTCGGTCCGGGCTCAATGAAATGGCCTGTGATTATCGGTTTGACTTGATTTTCGAAATGAGTGTCAAGTCCAGCTAGGCGGTTCTAACGGTCTAAGATAGGAGGTATCGGACTTTCGACGCGCGGTCTAGATCCAATACAAAGATTCAAAGTGGTCCAGATAACAAACCGGCTTAGAGTTTGATCCAAGGTTATAGAGTATTATAGAGTCATACGTTCTACTCGATTTGGGTCTTGTAGAACATATTTAATGTGATCAGGGACTGTTTCCCAGCTACTCCAACGTTGCGCTAGCTAACTTATGTTTAGTTTCTAAAGGAATTAATCCTAAGTGGTTTCTTTGGCTATGGAATTGGGTTTTGAGCAATCTTCCACGTGTTTTAGTTGACCCACTGCCTAAGGACGTCAAATCCCAGATTGGCCAAAATCCGGGGTGTTACATCAGGACTGGAAGCAGCCTGGTTCTGTTACTGAGGTGAGGAGTTTCTTGGGTCTCGCTGGCTATTATCGACGCTTCGTTCAGGATTTCTCGAAGATCGCAAGACCCTTGTCTCAGTTGACAGGAAAGGACGTGAAGTTCGCCTGGAATGACAAGGCGGAGTCAGCTTTTTAGGAGCTGAAGGACAAGCTTACGTCCGCCCCTGTGCTAGTATTACCAGAGCAAGGGGTTAGGTACACTATATACACTGACGCGTCTAGCGTTGGTCTGGGTTGTGTCCTTATGCAGAGGGACAGGGTAATTTCGTATGCCTCGAGACAATTAAGGAAGCACGAGGAGAATTACCCTACACACGACCTAGAGTTGGCAGCCGTCATATTCGCACTGAGACTCTAGAGACATTACCACTATGGAGAGGAGTTCGAGCTCTTTTGCGACCACAAGAGCCTCAAGTACATATTCATGCAGCGAGACTTGAATATGAGGCAGCGGCGATGGATGGAGACGTTGAAGGACTTCAAGTTCGAAGTCTCTTACCATCCTAGGAAGGCGAACCTTGTGGCTGACGCGTTGAGCAGCAAGAAGGCAATAGAGTTTGCAGCTCCGTTGATGGTTGCTGAGTGGGATATGGTTAATTTTTTACGAGACTTTGAGCAGAAACTCACTGTAGAGGAGCCGTATGAGTTCATCGCACATGTACAGGTGCGATCTCAGATCGATGACCGGGTCATCGAGGCACAGAGGGATGATGTGCATCTGACTGAGCTTCGAGAGCAGGACAGTGATGATGCAGACGCCGAGTGGCGAGTTGGCATGGATGGGGGCTTATGTTATCGTGGCTGCCTATGCGTCCCAGATATCCCTGACTTGAGACGAGAGATTCTCGAGGCTGCGCATTGTACCAGACTCGCGATGCATTCAGGAAGTACGAAGATGTATCGCGACGTGAAGAGGACTTATTGGTGGGAAGGTATGAAGATCCACATAGCAGAGTTCGTGTCCCGTTGTCTCACTTGTCAGCAGGTGAAGGCAGAGCATCGCCGACCACCTGGACTCTTGCAGCCTATGCCGATCGCAGAGTGAAAGTGAAATTTTATTTCCATGGACTTCGTTTCAGGGCTGCCGAAGACGAGGAAGGGACATGATTCCATATGCGTGATCGTCGACTGTCTGACGAAGTCGGCGCACTTCTTACCGATCAGAGTTACGAAATCTGCAGATGAGCTGGCTAGATTGTACATCAGAGAGATCGTGCGTCTGCATGGAGTTCCGTTGGAGATCGTGTCGGACAGAGACACGCGGTTCACTTCTATTTTCTGGACTCACATTCAGGAGGCTATGGGTGTGAAGTTGAAGTTCAGTACTGCCTTTCACCCACAGACAGATGGACAGACAGAGCGGGTGAACCAGATCTTAGAGGATATGTTGCGATCTTGCGCATTGGACTTCAAGGACAGTTAGGATGATTGTCTTGCATATGTGGAGTTCACGTACAACAACAGTTTTCAGGAGAGTATCGGTATGGCACCTTAGGAGGCGGTGTATAGGCGACCTTGTCGCCCACCGCATTGCTGGGTAGAGGTCGGTGAGCACAGCTTGATTGGCCCAGAGTCAGTGCAGGCGACGTCGGAGAAGATTGATATCATTAGACGTCGGCTTCTCACAGCGCAGAGCAGACAGAAGAGTTATGCCGATACGAGACGATGGCCACTAAAGTTCACAGTTGGGGATCATGTATTTTTGTGAGTTTCCCCTATGAATGGAGTCATTCGGTTCTGGAAGAAAGGGAAGCTAGCACCGCGATTCATTGGTCCATTCCAGATCCTCGATCGTGTGGGAGCAGTGGCTTACCGATTGGCTTTACCCACGCCTCTCGCGAGCGTTCACAACGTATTTCATGTTTCTATGCTGAAGAAGTACGTTTCTGATCCTTCCCATATCATCAGATGGGAGCAGGTGCAGTTAGGAGAGGATGTTACATATATCCTGTGACCGATGCGTATCCTAGACAGGAAGGAGCAGGTACTGCGTAGCAAGGTGATTCCCCTTGTGAAGGTATTGTGGACGCATCACTCTGAGGAAGAGGCTACCTGGGAGACAGAAGCAGAGATCAGAAAGAACTACCCACATCTTCTCGAGGAGTATAGAAAGGTATAAATTTCGAGGACAAAATTATTTGTTAAGGGGGGTAGATTGTAATGCCCGGGAAAAATCCGTACTTGGACTCGAGTACCAACTCGACCAGAAATCGCGTAGGATTTTCCTTTAGAAAATAAGTGTAAGTTAGCTAGCACAACGCTAGAGTAGCTGGGAAATAGTCTCTGATCACTTTAAATACGTTCTACAAGACCCAAATCGAGTAGAACCAATGATGCTATAATACTCTATAACCTCGGATCAAACTCTAAGCCGGTTTGTTCTCTGACCTCTTTGAAACTTTGTATTGGATCTAGACCGCGCGTCGAAAGTCCGATACCTATAATCTTAGATCATTAGAACCGCCTTGCTGGACTTGACAATCATTTCGAAAATCAAGTCTAACCGACAATCACAGGCTATTTCATTGAGCCCGGACTGAAGAGAGTGAGAATAGGGTTAGATTTGGAATTGGAAATTCAAATCTGGCACACGACTTGACGTGTCAGTATTAAGCATTCTGACCATCAGAATTCAGCCAAATTACACCCTCGGAGCAGAAAAAATTTCTATTTTATATCCTGAGACTTGTAGGCCTGATCTACGTGCGGTGACCGCTGAACTGAAACTGGACTGCCACGTGCGATCTGCGAACCCTGCCGGACTGAAAACTTGATGTGTGCTAGATCCAGTATGCATAAACTTAAGTCCGATCGCGTTCGGCCAGGGGACCACCAGAAATGTCCTTTTGGACCGAAACAGCCCCGATTTGGATGTAACTTAAGTAAACATTGTTCCTGAGCCTATTTCGGGCATGTTTGGGCTTATAAAAGGGGTTGAAACCCTCATTCCTCTCTCCCATCCGAATTTAAGAAAAACCCTAGATTGGGAGAGAGAAAAGGTGAGAGTTTGTGAGAGAGAGTAGGAGAGAATTTTCCTGCTGCTGCCGTACCTGTTGCACGTGCTTTAGCAACACGCTCCAATCACTTGGCCGGTGATTTCTCTACATTTTTAGGTAAGAAAACACCTCTAATAGTTGCTGATTTTCTGATCCCTTCGTTCCATAGCATGTTAGCTAATGGATCTTGTAAATCAGGTTGTCTAGTCGCCGTAGACGAAGCGTTTACGCTCCGTTCGAATTAACACACCTATAGGAGAAAAGGTGCGGATTTTAGACGCTTCGATTGACTGTTTCCAACGCTTTCAATGTCGTTTAATAGTAGATTATCGCCGGCAACGCCGTTTGACATGTACAACATGCTGTCCATTTCCTGTTTCGTAAATAGATGAAGAATATGAGATTTAGGGCATTTTAGTCATTTGTAGGAAGTGCTGATTTCATTCATATTTTGCTGATATGATTGACATGACTTCTTGTCGCATTAGAATACTAGGAATGCATGCATAATTAGTTTGGCGAAGAGATTCGCCTAAATGCGCACTTTGAGTCGACATACTATATATAAACTTAAGTGTGTAGTGTAAGTGTTTGTATAAATGCTTGTATTAGTATGTATTGAATTAAATGGTGTTATGAATTAGTTTGAGATTGATTTCTCAATTAATATGCTAATGTAAATGATTTCCTATATGTTAGCTATATGCATGATTTCATTATATGTATGAAATGCATGTGCTTGATGATTTACTTAAGTTGTATGTTATAACATGTGTTAACATGCTCACATGGTTGTATTTCATTTCCAATACTCTCATATGATTGCTGATGTGGTTTCATAATTTTTTGGGACTATGTTTAGTCCAGGCAGTCGGTAACCGAGAAATTTCATGGTTGGCTTATCTTTTCTACGAACGACGCGTCGATGAACGCGAGCCGTGTTCTGGAGTTGGCGGCAGTGGTTAGGCTACACAAAGTGTTTTACGCACTTCATGTCATTCAACTTGAGATGCGATCGTGCTAGTCGAGCCCGTCAAGTAACCCGACTGGCCGTTGTATGTTCACCCTGTATGAGTCATAACTGCTTGAACCTAGGGTACTGAACTTACCATTGTAAACCCTGTCAACCATGGTACCTTGATCCACGAAGACTCATGAGCCGGGTATGATGGTATGGGACACCGTGGTCGAGCTGTCGGCCTACGCTGGGGCCACAAACCTCCCCATAGTGACCAGTGAGCACCTATGTCTCGTGAGCAGATTATGATGGTATGGGACACTATATTCTTGCTGTCAGTCTACACTGATTAGGCGACGAGTCCTTTGTAGTGACCACGAGCATATTCTGAGTCTACGGGAGGCGACGACCCTTCAGTAGCAGTGAGAGTACAGTAGGCCTGTATTGATAAGGTGATGGGGGAGCGGTG
The DNA here is from genome assembly GCA_037074715.1 of Magnolia kwangsiensis. NCBI lineage: Eukaryota > Viridiplantae > Streptophyta > Magnoliopsida > Magnoliales > Magnoliaceae > Magnolia > Magnolia kwangsiensis. Next base: position 44,977,739 of record CM073586.1, on the reverse strand, counting down.
CAACGAATGCGAGCAACAGCCCTGACAGCCCTTGCAGTGACCTAGAAAATATACATCGTATGAGATTACTAGGAGTAACGACCTTAGACAGGATCTGTGTTGGGATTGATATAAGGGAAGTACCTTAGTTTCCCAATACTGCTGTTTGAATGGACTAATAACAACTCAGAAATTATATCACCATAACATTGCATGTGCTTGAAAGATGTGGAGCACTTGAGGGACGATTTCATGCCGCGGTCGTAAGATGGTGCCGTATGAGGGAGACCGTCAGTGAGGGCATCCATCACGTCATGTCATATTGCATTAACAACAGTACTAGGGTTGTTTGATTTACTGCTTTACTATTATCGCATGATTGATTTGAGAACATGTTAATCTTTGCTCTATTATTCCACTGAGTTAGCTACTCATTCCCACATTTCGGGATGGTGTTTGTAACACCCACCAGACCCTATCTTAGATGCAGGTGACGCAGCGATCCAGGAGGTAGAGCCGGACTATGATGAGGACCAGGACGAGTTCTCATACATGCAGTACCCGACGGCTTTGCTTAGGTGGCTTGGGTTGACGGGACTTCTCAGTGGGACTCTTTTGGACATTGATTTTGTTTCTTTATATGTATATAAGACTCAGAGATGTATTCATACTTTAGAGACAGTCGAGATCTACTTTATTTTTGCTTACAGTGATATATATATTCTTTAGTCTTCCGCTTGCTTTTATCACTGGATCTGGAGTATGAATTGCAGTTTTGGTATACTTTTACTCATGCGAATGCTTTAACTCAGACAACATTGAATCATAATCATTTTTGTTGCATAAGTGATAGTTTGGAACTCGGGAGTTGAGTTTATACACGACCCCCGATTTTCAAGGTGTTACACTTCGCCTATCAGGGAATCCCATGATTAACTTTCCTTATGACGTTTGTAATGATCAACCATATCTCATAACAAACATGCGGATGATGCTTATGGACATGTATCATGATGATGTGCTGTCACATACTCATAATTGGTATCGATAACTGGCACCGATAATCAGCCTCAATAATCGGCACCGATGATCAACATCGACCTCGATAATCGACACCGATAATTGGCATTGATAATCCGTACCAATAATCAGCATTAATAATTGGCACCAATACAGTATTGATAATCATCACCGATAATCAGCATCGATAATCGGCATCAATGAGAATGGACCTAATAAGGCCTAAGGGAAGGTCATGATGTGGACATTTAACCGTCATTGCCCATCAATGTGGACATTTAACTAACATTGCTCCCAAGGAGTGGCCCACATAGGGCCTAAACATATAGTGGGCTCATAGCCTCACATAAGAGCCTCATACACATCCCATTGGGCCGCACATATGGGCCACACATACATTATATCGTGTCTCATACACAACATAATGGGTCTCATCAAATGGGCCACATATACATCACATTAGGGCCTGATATCTGGGCCTCAAATGCATCACAATGGGCCTCTCACCTGGGCCTTAAATACATCTCCTTAGGCCTCATGCCTGGGCCCTAATTACATCACATCGGGTCTCATCAAATGGGCCACATCTCATGGGCCTTAAACATGTTAGATTGGGCCTCACATATGGGCCTCATACACATCAAATCGGGCCTCACGTATGGGCCTCGTACACATCAGATCAAGCCTCACATATGGGCTTCAAATATATCACATTGGGCCTCATTCAAAGGTCTCATAAACATCACCTATGGGGTCCACAAAGTGGACGATGCTAATGAAATACGCACATCATGCCGGGCCACAAGGAAGGATGATGTGAATATAGAACACATCATAGGGTGGGCCCCACCCATCCAGCCTAGGGACGATACAGATAGTGTACATACATCATGGTGCATCCCACTCAACTGGCAGATGGACGACGTATATAAGACACATACATCACATCTGGCCCCCCACATGCATGGATGGTGTGGGGACAAAATACATACACCAAGGTGGGTCCCACCCTAACATGTGCCACACGTGTGGGGTGGGCCCACGTCCAAGATAGATGGACCGTGTGGATAAAATACATCATGGTGGACCGCAGCCCCTGAACGACATGCATACAAAAGATACCTTAGGTGGGTCCTGTCCCAGTTGGATGGTGCTAATAAAATAGTTACACCACGGTAGGGTCCACCATCCTATGGATGGTGTAGATAAAACACATACATCATTGTGAGACCCACCACCCACGTACTGAACAGTGCACGGTGTGGATCAGAACATTCATCTCAGTGGGTCACACCGTCCCACGTACAGGAACTGTGTAGATAAAACACATACATCAGGACCCCATCGTCCATGTACTGGAGGTGGAGTACAACACATATATCATGTGGGACCCACGAAACTTGTTGATGTGAAAAAGCAGCTATGCTACACGTGGGTCCCAGATGAGCAGTTGGGATATAACACATCCCTTATCAGATCGACAGAACTTGTAGCGTTCGTACAGCAGCTGGTGTAGATTCACTCCAGCTGATCTACTTCACAGCAGGTGGCTCCCATGTGGGGCCCACCACATAATATATATTATATTATACATATATACTTTGAGGTGGGTCACACCGTCTAGGAGACTGGACAGTGTGGAGTGAGGGACATCCGTTAATTAACTTTCATCTCATCATCCATAGATGGACGGTGAGGATAAAAATAAATATATCAGGGTGGGTCCACATCAGCGTGGCCCACCAAAGTTCTGAATCAAGCTGGTATTTATTTTTCCCTTTCATACGGTACAGTAGCAGTTGCTGCTGAATGCCTGAACCTAGACGGTCAGGACCAGGTGGCCTCGTGGTCTGGACAAAATGGATGGACATGTGGATGCAGGACACACATCATGGTGCATATAGCACACACACGTCATGGTGCATCCAGTACACACATCAAGGTGGGTCCATACAGTGGCCCATCGAAGTTCGGATTAAACTGATATTTGTGTTTTCCCTTCATCTAGGGCTGTCTGAACGGATAAGTAACAAGGTGGGTCCTGCAACTGGACAACGTAGATCATACATCAAGGTGGGCCATCATTCATGTAAAGAGAGAGAGAGAGAGGGAGGGAGAGAGATCGGTGAGATGGAGTGACCCCGCCACTATGGGCCCCTCTAGGTTATAAAACATACATAGAAGGGGGTCCCAAATAGGATCCACACCATCAATCGGTGGGCACCACTTGGTCCATCATAAAAAGTACAATCTAAACCTATAAACAACCACCGATTATAAATCTTCTAGTCTCCTTGATCTCTCGAGTCCTAAGCTTCTTCTTTGATGGAGGATGATGAGAATTAAAGGGTTAGATGGTGAGGATCTTGGAATAAGAAGTGGGCCACAATAGGCTCTCCTTAGAGCATGGACGGTTCTCTCTCTTGGGAATTGCTTGGAATGGAGAGACAAATGAGAGAGAGGGAGAGTGATGTAAGGAGAGAAGGATGGGTGTAATGGGTGAGTGATGGGTGTACTTGACTTAAGAGTTGACTTTGCTTGAGAGAGGGATGGGTAAGTGATGGATGTGTACTTGACTTGTACATTAATTGATTGATTTGATGGGTTGTAGAGATTCTCTCAGAATTCGTAACGTGTGGCTTTTCTTCGAAATATATGCGGGCTAATAACTCATGGCCTGGGTATCACATTGGTGCAAAAGACCCGGCGTTGGAACCATGGATGCCACGGTCGTAATGGTACAAGTGTCGGGTCGAGTTGACTCAAATATATGGGATGCAACTCACGGTCGCATGCAAACACCAGTTACAGGTTGCCCTATGCCAGAATTCGACAAGGAGGATCGTGGAAGTCTATGGAACGGTACGGTCTAGTATACGGGTCTTACACATAAGTCGTGATGAAACACATATCACGGTGGGGTCCACCGTCTCTGCTGGATGGTTGACAGGGTTTACAATGGTAAGTTCAGTACCCTAGGTTCAAGCAGTTATGACTCATACAAGGTGAACATACAATGGCCAGTCAGGTTACTTGACGGGCTCAACTAGCACAAGCGCATCTCAAGTCAAACGACATGAAGTGCATAAAACACCTCGTGTGGCCTAACCACTGCCGCTAACTCCAAAACACGACTCGCATTCATCGACGCGTCGTTCATGGCAAAGATAAGCCAACCACGAATTTACTCGGTTGCCGACTGCCTGGACTAGGTATAGTCCCAAATAGTTATGAATCCACATCAACAATCATATAAGAGTAATGGAAATGAAATACAACAATGTGAGCATGTTAACACATGTTATAACATATAACTTAAGTAAATCTTCCAACACATGCATTTCATACATATAACGAAATCATGCATATAGCCAACATATAGGAAATCATGTACATCAGCATATTATTTGAGAAATCAATCTCAAACATAACACCATTTAATTCAATCCATAATAATACAAACATTTATACAAACACTTAGTCTACACATTTAAGTCTACATATAGTATGTCGACTCAAAGTGCGCATTTGGGCGAATCTCTTCGCCAAACTGATTATGCACACATTCCTAATATCCTAATGCGACAAGAAGCCATGTCAAACATGTCAGCAAAATATGGATGAAAACAGTATTTCCTACAAATGAATAAAATGCCCTAAATCTCATATTTTTCGTCTACTTACGAAACAGGAAACGGACGGCATGTTGTACAAGTCAAACGGCGTTGCCGTCAATAATCTACTATTAAACGACATTGAAAGCATTGAAAACAGTCAATCAAAGCGTCTAGAATCCGCACCTTTTATCCTAGAAGTGTATTGATTCGAACGGAGCGTATACGCTTCGTCTACGGCGAACAGGCAACCTAATATACAAGATCTGTAAGCTACTTCGCTATGGAAATGACGGAACCTCAAATCAGCAAGTATTTAGGGTCTTTTCTTACCTAGAAATGCGGTGAAATCGTCGGGAAAGTGATTGAGGTGCGTTGCTTAAGCACGTGCAACAGGTAGTGCAAGCAGCAGGAAGATCTCTCCCACTCTCTCTCACAATCTCTCACCTTTTCTCTCACACCAGCTAGGGTTTCTAGCAAATTCGGATGGGTGAGAGAAGTGAGGGTTTAAGCCCCTTTTATAACCTAAAACATGCCTAAAACAGGCTTGGGAACAATGTTTACTTGATGCCTAACCAAATCGGGGCTGTTTCGGTCCAAAAAGACATTTCTCGTGGTCCCCTAGCCGAACGCGATCGGACTTAAGTTCATGCATGTCGGATGTCGCTCACATCCCATTTTCAGACTAGTAGTGTTCGTAGATCGCACGTGGCGGTCCAGTTTCAGTTCAGCGATCATCGCACGTAGATCAGGTCTACAAGTCTCGTGATATGAAATAGAAATTTTTCCTGATCCAAGGGTGTAATTTGGCTGAATTCTAACGGTCAGAATGCTTAATAATAACGCGTCAAGTCGTGTGCCAGATTTGAATTTCAAATTCCAAACCTAACCCTATTCTCACTCTCTTCACACTAGGCTCAATGAAATAGCCTCTGAATGTCGGTTGGACCTGATTTTTGAAATGATTGTCAAGTCCAGCTAGGCGGTTATAACGGTCTAAGATTGTAGGTATCGGACTTTCGACGCGCTGTCTAGATCCAATACAAAGTTTCAAAGAGGTCCTGAGAACAAACCAGCTTAGAGTTTGATCCGAGGTTTTAGGGTATTATAGTGTCATTGGTTCTACTCATTTTGGGTCTTGTAGAATGTATTTAAAGTGATCAGGGACTATTTCCCAGCTACTCTAGTGTTGCGCTAGCTAACTTACACTTATTTTCCAAAGGAATTAATCCTACGCGATTTCTGGTCGAGTTGGTACTCGAGTCCAAGTACGAATTTTTCTAGGGCGTTACAAGCTTCCATCGTACCCCATTCTTAGCTCCTAGCACACATACACCAGATTTTGATCCTGGGATCCTATAAGGAGGATTTTCTAACGTACATTTGTCTCACAAGAAGCATAACCACAAGTTTACCCAAATCACAAAGGTAACATCATCATCACATATCCGCTAATCTAAACTTTTGAATACAATGTTGAAGGGAAATACATATATCGAAAATCAAAACTCCAGAAGTCAGCTACATGCTCTAAGCTTGACGCTGCTGCAAACTAATGCCACTTGCACGCATCTATTGTGCATAAGCTTATAAAAAGCTTAGAAAGTGGTGTAAGTGTGTGCACAAGATAAGTGCCAAGTAATTAACACAATGCCTTAATCATACAATATCAGAATTACTAGCAAGATCATGAATCATACAATATCAGAGTAAGCGAAAATATTGCATGTCTATAAATCATACAATATCAGAGTACGCAATACAAATCAGCTATGTAAATGAGGAGTCATAAAAAGTCAAATATCATATGTCAAGAATATAATGTAATATGTAAGTCTTGTTAAGTCTGTCTGGGCCATATAAGTGTAGAAACATTTCAACCCAAAATGTCATATACCGCGGATGTAATGCAATATGCGGTGCGAATGGAATGCCCATGTTGGAGTGTGAAGTCAGGATGATAGTACGTAGTATCACAGGGTATGTGATCTACCACAAGGGACTTCTATCCAAAATAGTCTCATACCTAATTTTGGATATCCAGGCTCAATGTGATAAACTCCTGATCTCAGGCTAGTCGCACGCCCCAACCGAAATCCTAACCATTGCGAAGGTACACGTAACAGATAATTATGCACCACCAGCCCATGTGAATAGTGAATGGATGAATTAAAGAGTATGCAACTCCTACTCAATAAGTCCATGTATCAGTACTGTACATCTCTGGGATCATCACAAGGGTCTAGTACACATTATGCCAGCTTGTTGCCCCATCAAGTGCGCAATACAACTGGGTAAGTGTAAGAGACCTCACTACCCGCCTACCAATATTGGTCCGGCTCATCGATAGCAGACCCATTTAAGAGTTGGTCAGACTCAGCCTATCTATGCCTACTCCCTCAGGAGTATAAGGCCACACCCCCTCCTAACCGACCACGATAAAGTAGGAGACATAGCCTACTGGTATGCAACCCTCATGCGCACATATATATGCACTCAGTCTCGACGTTGGAGCGTCCTGTGGTACCTAGAGGGTTTAGAGATTTTCACTTAAGGTCATCTATGGTAGCCCGATGCTAATAACATATTTTTGGTGTCCCATCTGGCCATCCGTGATATGCTTGTGGAGGCTATGGTCCTGATGTCGCTAGGACCTACAGTAATCACAACACATAATGCAAGATGCATAAGTCATATAATTCAGTTATGCATCAATCCTACGCATATCCTACACTCATGTGAGATAACCTCCGCCTATCAAAGAGTCTCAAAACAACATACACATTGACATATGCAATAGTTAACCACATCTCATAACAAACATGCAGATGATGCGTATGTGCATGTATCATGATGCTATGCTGTCACATACTCATAATCTGTATCAATAATTGGCCTTGATAATCAGCATCGGTAATTGGCCTTAATAATCATCCTACCTTGACAATCGGCCTCGAAATCATCCCCAACAATCGGACTTGACAATCGACTTTAACAATTGGAATCGGCCTTGATAATTGATCTCAATAATCGGAATCGACCTTGACAATCAAAATCAGCCTCGACAATCAAAATCGGCCTCGACAATTAGCCTCAACAATCAGAATCGGCATTCATGATAGGAATTGGCCTCAAGAATCGAAATCGGCCTCGATAATTGGAATCGACTTTAATAATCGAAATTAGCCTCGATAACTAGAATCGGCCTCAACAATCAAAATTGGCCTTAGTAATCGAAATCAACCTCGATAACAAGAATCAGAATCAGCCTCAATAATCGGAATCAGCCTCGATGATCTGCCTCAACAATCGGAATCGGCCTCAATAATCAAAATTAGCCTCGATTACCAGAATCAGCCTAAACAATCGAAATTAGCCTTAATAATCAAAGTCGACATCAATAACCAAGATCGGCCTTGATGATCAAAATCAGCCTCAATAATCAAAATCGGCCTCAATAATTAGAATCGGCCTCGATAACCAGAATTGTCCTCGATAATAAAATTTGTAATCGATCTTGATGCAATGCAGGGTCTATAGTTAGACGCCGATGAAGGACCAAGCAATATCAATGGGGCCCATTCGTTTGGGTTAACCTACTAGAGAATGATGTGATGGGCCTAATTAAGCCTAAGGGAAGGTCACAATGTGGACATTTAAGCATCACTGTCCATCAATGTGGACATTTAACTGATCATTGCTCCCAAGGAGTGGCCCACATAAAGCCTAACATATCATGGGCACATGGCCTCACATAAGGGAAAATATAAATCACCATGGGCCTCACCTAAGGGCCTAATACACATCACAATGGGAGTCGTTCATGGGCCACAAATATATCATAATGGGTCACATCCATGAACCTCTCATACATCACATCGAGCCTCACTCATGATCCTCATATACATCATATTGGGCCTAACCAACCGCAAATACCTCATATTGGGCCACATATATGGGCCAAAAATATTTATCACAATGGGCCTTACCAAATGGGCTAGAAATATATATCACAATGGGCCTTTCCAAATGGGTCAGAAATATATATCACAATGGGCCTTACCAAATGGGCCAAAAATATATATCACAATGGGCCTTAATGGATGAGCCATAAATACATTAAGTGGCCTGCACCAATAGGCCTCATCACATGGGCTGCAATTGCATCAAGGTGGGCCTTAACAGATGGAGCTAAAAATACATCAAGTGGGTCGCACCAATGGGCCTCATATCCTCAAGTGGGCCACATCAATGGGCTGCATCGATGGGCCTAGGAAAGTGGATTAACCGTGTGGATGTAACACACACATCATGGTTAGCCACACAAATGAACGACATAGATATGCAATACATGTATCAATGGTAGGCCCCACGTGGCACCATCCAAAGGTGGACAGTGTGAATATAGAATAAATAGACCAAGGTGGGCCCCATCACATGGGCCTAATGTACATAATAGGTGGGCCTCGTACACATAGCAAATGGGCCCACCAGATGGGTAGCGTGGGTTCAAAGTACATTGCGGTGGGTCGCACAAGTGGATGACATAGATATACAACACATACTTATGGTGGGCCTCACGTTGGCAACCAAAACAGGTGGACGGTGTGGCTGCAAAGTTCATCAAGGCAGTTCCCACCATCAGGACGGTGAGAATACAGCACATACATCATGGTGGGCCACATTCGTCCAGCAAACAGGGTGGATGGCATGGCTGAAAACACATACATTGAGGTGTGGCCACGCGCCACACGTCCAGACGGATGGTGTGGATAAAAAAATATAAATCAAGGTGGGTCCACCTGCACACACATGTCACACATGTGGGGTGGGTCCACCCTCTTAAACGGATGGATGATGTAAATAACACACATATGTCATGGTGGAGATCCACCGTCCAAATCAGGGACAGTGTGGATGAAACCATACATCGCAGTGGGGGTGCAATACAACAACACCAGCCAATCCGTTTCTAACACCAGGTGGGTCTCATGTGGGTGCACAGTTTGGATATAAACATTCGTCAAGTCCAGGGCCCACCTGACCTGCTGACGACGTACAATAACCAATGGCTGGTGTGGGGCCCATGTCCAGACAGATGAACGGTTAGGATATAACGTATACATCATGGTCAAGGCCCCACCAATAGATGGGCGGTGTGCACAGAACACACATCAGGTAGGGTCCCAAATCCTAAGAACATACACAGCAGCTCCTAGCTGCAAGGTTTCCACCATCCATATGGACGGTGGGATGCAACACATACCTCATGTGGGACACACTGTCCACGTGTGGACAGTGTTAACAAAGCATTCATTAGGTGGGCTCCACCGTCCATTGTTGGATAGTGGATGGATGGATGGGATGCATACATTTGGTGGGCTCCACGTGGGGTCCACCATATTATATTATATTATATATATATATAGAATATATATACATACATGCATAATATATATTAATATATATATATATATATATATATATATATATATATATATATATATATATATATATATATATATATTTGAAATTTGTCGATCGTCCAGCAAGCCACTATCCAAGGGTGCTGGACGGTGTGATGTACAACACATCATCAGGGTAGGGGCTCACCCCACATGTGCAACACTTGTGGGTGGGTCCCTCATCCTACCATGTGGACGGATAGTGATGGATATACATATCATCAACGTGGCTTGCATGTGGACGTGACCCACCTGATTCGGTTCAATCTAATATTATTGTTTTACCTTCAGTCCAGCCAGTCCAAATGAACGGCTAGATTGGACCCGGCCAAGGCAACAAGGTGAGTCCCGCTTGGGCGGTGGTATGGCCCATAAAATGGTCAACATGGATTAAGTCGGCCATAACCATCACAAGAAAGAGAGAGAGAGAGAGAGAGAGAGAGAGAGAGAGAGAGAGAGAGAGAGAGAGAGAGAGAGAGAGAGAGAGAGAGAGAGAGAGAGAGAGAGAGGCAGTGAGTGTGAGAGAGGAGCTACGCCACTATGAGCTCCTCTCGATTTACAATACATACATGAAAATCGGTCCCACCACAAGTAGGCCCTCCCATAGAATTCAAGGGTAAAACCCCTAATATCACCCATTGTTTGTGCTCCTTCTTGGTCCCTTGGCTTCCTTAGCTTCTTGCATTCAACTTTGATGGAAGATGATGGAGATTAAAGGTGGAGATGAGAGATCTAGGGTTAGGGAGTGGGCCACACTTAACTTCTCTCATGGAGAGCTTGGACATTTTTCTCTCATGTGTTACTTGAGAATTGGTTTGAAGAGAGAGAGAGAGAGAGAGAGAGAGAGAGAGAGAGAGAGAGAGAGAGGTGATGTAGTAAATGGAGGGTATGGTGCTTATTAACGTGTTGGTAAGAAAGGAATCGGGTGAGTATGGGTGTTGTTGACTTTGGGTGAGAGAGGAATGGGTAGGGTATGGGTGGTACTTAACTTGATTGATTGATGTGATGGGTTGTAGAGATTTTCTTGAAATTCACAACGCACGGTGTTTCTTCGGAATGAATGCGGGCCCACATCTCCTAGCCTGGGTATCACATCGGCGTGTGAGAATAGGCATTGGAATCGCACTGACGGTGCGGTCGCTAGGGTATAAGTTTTGGGTTGAGTCGACTTCGGTTTGCAAAACTCAGCTTAGGATCGCAAGCAAATGGCGATTATAGGTCGCAGGTTGCCAGAATTCCATAGGGAGGACTACGAAAGCCTATGGAATAGTACGGTCTAGGATACAGGTCTCACAGATCTCCCCACCCAATAAAAATTTCATCCTTGAAATTTACTAATGTCACAAATAGACATAACTCTAAAAGAGGGGACGTTGTTTAACTATGAAAAATCAGAAACATAACAGACGAGTGCAGTCAAACAACAAGGAGATGGGAATAATACTCACGAATCTCAGCTTCTTGCTTCCCAGACGTCTCTTCCATGAGAAGTCTAGTAAGACGATACAGGGGCCAAGTCGCACAAATCATCGACAACTCCTCTCGATGCTTGAGGATCCTGCTGCTTTTGATGAAGCTGCTGGGGTCTCAACGGCAGATACTATCATTTTTGCTGCTGTTACTGTGGACGGAAGCACTCGCTCCTAAGATGCCCTATCCCACCACATCCAAAGCAAGTACTTGTGAACTGACACAGAGGAGGTGTTGGAGGTACTACTAGTGCCCTCGGATACTGCTGCTGTGGTCGGGGGCACTCCCACCTATGATGTCCTATCACATCGCATCTATAACAAACATCGAAAAACTACCTTAGAGGTGGTGTCAAAGGTCCTGTTGGTGATCTTGCGGCTTGGTAGGTTGCGCGTCTCTGCTGCTGTCGACGCTATCCGAAGCTACTGGAGGGCGCCTGCCTCTTCCATTCTTCTCTCTGAAAAATGGCGATTATCGCTTGCAATATCAGTTGCAGTTGGTACACACTCACGAACACGGTCGGTGCTATGCTAGACTCAAATGGAGGTGCAGAAGTCTCAGGTGGGGGAACAGGAATTTCAAGAGGGGAAGTGAAAGTCACTCGGGTTACTTGCTTGGGTGTCATATCCTACATGAAGGAATAAGGGCCTATTACCCATGAGCATTCTCGAATGCATACACGATGGGGAGCTATATTAGGAAGTTTCTAAGTTATTCGAACTCGGGGATCTAATCATTCTAAGTTCTCAAAAATCATAAAGTGTAAGGTAGCTATCAGCATATATGTGATGTTATCATCAGTATTCCCAAGTTATACTTTGATACCATCTTCTGTCACGCCCCAAACTTAGAAACCGGGCTCACAAAATTTTCAATCGCTGAATCCGGTGTCGACACCTCCATAGTACCCCATTCTTGGCTCTCGACATGCATACGCCAGATTTTGATCCTGGGCTCCTGCAAGGAGGATTTTCCAACGTACATTTGTCTCATAAGAAGCATAGCCACAACTTTACCCAAATCACAAAGGTAACATCATCATCACATATCCACTAATATAAAAATTTGAATACAATGCTGAAGGGAAATACATATATTCAAAATCAAAGCTCCAGAAGTCAGTTGCACGCTCTAAGCTCAACACTGATGCAACCTAATGCCACCTGCACACATCTATCGTGCATAAGCTTATAGAAAGCTTAGAGGGTGGTGTAAGTGTATGCACAAGATAAGTGCCAAGTAATTAATACATTGCCTTAATCATACAATATCGGAATTACTGGAAAGATCATGAATCATATAATATCTGAGTAAGCAAAAATACTACAAGTCTATAAATCATACAATATCAGAGTACGCAATACAGATCAGCTATGCAAATGAGGAGTTATAGAGAGCCAAATATCATATGTCGAGGATATAATGTAATATGTAAGTCATGTTAAGTTTGTCTAGGCCATATAAGTACAGAAACATAGCAACCTTTAATGTCATATGCCACGGATGTAATATAATATGCAGTGCGAAAGGAATGCCCATGATGGAGTGTGAAGTCAGGATGATAGTACGTAGTATCGCAAGCTACCATAAATTTACATAGTCAAATTCAATGTGGTAAACTCCTAATCTTAGGTTAGTCGCACACCCCAATTGAAATCCTAACCATTATGAAGGTACACGTAACAAATAATTATGCACCACCAGCTAGAGTGGATAGTGAATAGATGAATGAATGAGTATGCAACTCCTGCTCAATAAGTCCACTTATCAGTACTGTACATCTTTGGAGTCATCACTAGAGTCTAGTACACTCTACGCCAGCTTGCCGCTCCATCAAGCATACAATACAACTAGGTAAGTGGAAGACACCTCACTACCTACCTACAATTATCGGCCTGGCTTGCCGATATCGAATCCATTTAGGAGCTGGTCAAACTTAGCCTAGCTATTCCTACTCCCTTAGGCGGATAAGGTCACACCCCCTCCCAACCGACCACGACACAGTGGGAGACGCGACCTAATGGTATATGACCCTCATGCGCTCATATATATTCACTCGGTCTCGACGTTGGGGCGTCCTCTGCTACCTAGAGGGTTTAGGAATTTTCACACAGGGTTATCTATGCCAGCCCGATGCTAATAACATATTTTTGATGTCCCATCTGGCCATTAACAATATGCTTGTCGAAGCTACGGTCTTGATGTCGCTAGGGCGTACAGTAATCATAACCACAATGCAAGATGCATGAGTCATACAATCCAGTCATACATAAATCCTGCACATACCATGCGCTCATGTGAGATAACCTTCATCTATCAGGGAGTCTCATAACAACCTGGCCCATGACATATGTAATGGTCAACCACATCTCATAACAAATATGCAGATGATGCGTATGTGCATGTATCATGATGATATACTGTCACATACTCATAATCGATATCAACAATCGGCCTTGATAATCAGCCTTGATAATCATCCTACCTCGATAATCGGCCTTGATAATCGTCCTTAACAATCACCCTCGACAATTGGCCTTAACAATTGGAACCAACCTCGATAATCGGTCTGAACAATCAGAATCGGACTTAACAATCGAATCGACCTCGACAATCAGAATTAACCTAGATGATCGGAATTGGCCTCAATAATCGAAATTGGCCTTGATGATCAACCTCAACAATTAAAATCGGCCTCGATAATCAGAATTACCCTCAATAACTAAAATTGGCATGGATAATCATTTTTAGCCTCGATGATTGACCTCAACAATTGGAATCAGCCACAATAATTAGAATCAGTCTCAATAACAAGAATCAGCCTCGATAATCAGAATCGTCCTCAATAATCGAAATTAGCCTCGATGATCAGCCTGAATAATCGGAATTAACCACAATAATCAGAATCAGCTTCGATAACCAGAATCAGCCTTGATAATCAGAATTAGCTTCAATAATCGAAATTGGCCTTAATGATCGGCCTCAACTGTAACATCCCAAAAATCAGGGGTCGGGTAGAAACCCAACTCCCGAGTTCCAGAACGTCACTTATGCAACATAAATAATGATAAATGCATGTTGTCTGTAGAATGGCATTAAACAAGATTGAGACGAAGCCAAAACAGTATATCATACTCCAGAGAAAGTTAAATTAACAAGCGAAAGACTATGATAAAAACATAAAATATATAATTGATTGTAAGTCTCCAGAGTGTGAACATGTTACCAGGTTAATTAAATACATGTATACTCCAAAAATGGAAAGAAAAGAATATACATGAGTGCTCCAAAAATATAAAATGACAAGTGTCATGGCGTCTAATCAACCTCCTTGTAATCCCGTCGATTAGAACACGCATAAAGGAGGGATCCTCCTCATCATCATCAATTCCGGCTCCACCTCGCAGGCCGCGCCATCATCTGTAATTACAAAAGGGTCTGATGGTGTCTGAAACACCGTCCCGTAACGTGGGAGTGAGTAATTAACTCAGTGGAATCATAGAGCAAAGATTAACATATTATCAAATCAATCACGCGATAATAGTAGAGCAGTCAATCAAACATTCCTAAATACTGTTGTTAATGCATGCATGAAATGACATGATGGATGCCCTCACCGACATACTCCCTCATGCGGCACCATCTGCGCCCGCGGCATGCTTTCTTCCCGCAGTGCTCCACATCTTCTAGGCACATGCAATGCGATATGGATAATGATTATCAGGTTGTTATTAGTCTTTTTCATACAGAAGGATTGGGAAACTAGGGTACCTTGCTTATATCAATCCCAACACAGATCCTGTCTAGGGTCATCATTCCTAGTAATCTCATACGATGTTATATTTGTAGGTCACTGTAAGGGCTGTCAGGGCTGTTGCTCGCACTCGTTGCTCCACTCCCCCATCACCTTATCAATATAGGCCTAATGTACTCTTATCGCTAGGGAAGGGTTGACGTCTCCCGTACACTCAGAATACGCTCGAGGTCCCTACAAAGGGCTCGTCACCAATCAGTGTAGGCCAACAGCTCGAATGTAGTGTCCCATACCACCACAATCGGTTCACGAGTCAATGGTGCTCACTGGTCACTACGGGGAGATTTGTGGCCCCAGCGTAGGCCGACAGCTCGACCATGGTGTCCCATACTACCATGCCCGGCTCATGAGTCTTTATGGATCAAGGTACCATGGTTGACAGGATTTTCAATAGTAAGTTCAGTACCCTAGGTTCAAGCAGTTATGACTCATACATGGTGAACATACAATGGCCAGTCGGATTACTTGACGGGCTCGACTAGTACGAGCGCATCTCAAGGTGAGCAACATGAAGTGCATAAAACACTTCGTGTGGCCTAACCACTGCCGCAAACCCAAAACACAACTTGCGTTCATCGACGCGTCCTTCGTGGAAATTAGAAACCAACCACGAATTCAATCCATTACCGACTGCTTGGACTAGGTCATAGCCCCAAGAATTTTTGTATCAACATCAGTAGGCATATGTGAGTAACAGAAAAGAATATAAATAATACAAGCATGTTGACACATGTTATATCATACTACGTAAGCAAATCAACCAACACATGCATTCCATATATGTATAATGAAATCGATTCATATAGCCAACATGTGGAAACCATATACATCAGCATATTAATTGAGAATTCAATCTCAAAACTAATTTACAACACCATTTACTCAATACCTACTAATACAAACATTTATACAAACACTTAGTCTACACATTTTAGTCTACATAGCGTATGTCGACTCAAAGTGCGCATTAGGGTGAATCTCTTCGCCAAACAGATCATGCACGCATTCCTAATATCATAACACGACAAATAGCCATGGAAATTATTTCAGCAAAATACGGACGTATACTATATTTCCTACAAATACCCAAAATGTCCTAAATCTCATATTTCCCGTACGTATACGAAATGGAAAACGGACAGCACGTTCTACATGTCAAACGATGTTCTCTTCGACAATCTACTATTAAACAACATTGAAAGATTTGAAATCAGTCAATCAAAGCATCTAAAATCCTCATCTTTCGCCTTAGACATGTATGGATTCGAACAGAATTTCTACGCTTCGGCAACGGCGTTAAGGCGACCTATATCACAAGTTACATAAGCTACACCGCTACTCGCATCAAAGGAATCCCTAAAACAGCAAGATGGTAGGGTTTTCTTACCTAGAAGTGAGTTAGAATCACCAAAAAAGTGATTTGAAGGCGGTGGATAAACACGTGTAGAAGCTGGTTCAAGTGGCAGGGAGATTCTCTCACAACTCTCCACAATCTCTATCTTTCTCTCTCTTCTTTTTCTTGGGTTTTTTGCAAATTCGGATGGGGGAGAGATGAGAGGGTTTAAATCCCTTATATAGGCTAAAAACTCAACTAAATAGACTTGGGACAAAGGTATACTTGGGTTATAACCAAATCGGGACTTTTTCGATCCAAAAGAGCGTTTCGGGAGGTCCCCTGGCCGAACGCGGTCGGTCTTAAGCTCATGCGTATCGGATCCTGCTCACCCGAAGTTTTTAGACTGGTAGAGTTCCCATATCTCACGTGGCGGACCAGTTTCAGTTCAGCGGTCATGGAGACTCGATCGAGAATTCTGGGTACACTGACCTGAGTGAGAAATGTTTCCTGATCCGAGGGTATATTTGGGTTAGATTCCGACGGTCTGAATGCTTATACTGATCCCGCAAACGAAACGTGTCAGATTCATTTAAATCACATTTAGATTTTTATGAATTTCACTCTTTCTTACACTCCTCGCTCCAGGCTCAGTACAATAGCCTCAGAACATCGGTTGGGCTTGATTTTCGAAACGATTGTCAAGTCTTGCTAAACGCTCCTAATGGTCTGAGATTGCGGATATCGGACTTTTGACGCGCAGTCTAGATCCAATACAAGGTTTCAAAGGGTTCATGGGAACAAACCGATTTAGAGTTTGATCCTGAATTTCAGGGTATTATAGCATCATTGATTCTACAAGTTTTGGGTCTTGCAGAACGTATTTAAAGCGATCAGGGACAATTTCATAGCTAATCTAATGTAGTGCTAGTTAACTTATGCTTAATTTCTAAAGAATTTGGTTCTAAATAAATTCTTTGGCTTTGGAATTGGGTTCTGAGAGGTTACCAAGGTGCTCTGATTGACCCATTACCTAAGGACGTCTAACCCCAGGTTGGCAAAAATCTGAGGTGTTACAATCTACCCCCCTTAAAATAAAATTTCGTCCCTGAAATTGGCTAAGGGTAATGAGTCCCTAGAGAGACTTTAGTATTGGCATTCTAAGGAAGGTTCAGATCCTTTTTAGTGACCTAACCTTTCGTTTAACCTAAATCAACTGTTTCGATCCTGGGCCAGTGGGGAAGAGGCCAACCACGCTTCCACTGCACTACTCTGATCCAAGATTGTATTAGATAATCCTAAGTAGATTGGGCTCAATACATTCTACCCCCCTTAAAACTTAGTTCTACTTAAGGTTTAAGAATCTATGTCTCGATCCGTATATCGGAACGAGGTATAAATTAGGGCCTATCCTTGACATGAAATAGGAAACAACCTCTCACTACATTGGTCTTCCTTTGCTAATGAAGCGTTCTATGGCATTGGTACCTATAGTTATAGAAAAGAGCTAAAATGACGGGTGTTGTGGTTGATTTCAAGGACGGATGTGAGTTTATGGAAAGAGGTCTAATCTCTATTGGCTGTATGTCCTCAACATTTTCCAAAGGCAAAGCAATAACTTTTGGTTGTAGATGGTCGGCCAACACGGAAGAAAAGTCGTGTAGTGGGTCTGAGCCGGATACAGAGACTTTCTGCCTAGACTCTGACAGAAAATCTGTCATATCAGTTCTTAATCCTAGACGATGCCGATCTTCTGCTTGATCAGAGCATTGGATTTATTGGCAACTACCAGGATTGAGAAGTCAATTCAAACCGCGAATACATCGCTTACATGTACAGTTCCTTTTGTCACGTCCCAAACTCAAAAACCGGGCTCACAAAATTCCTGATCGCCGAATCTGGCATCGACAGCCTCCGTAGAATCCCATTCTCGGCTCCTGGCGCCCATTCGCCAGGTTCCGATCCTGGGATGCTACGAGGAGGATTTTCAACGTCAGTTTGATTCGTAATAAGCATAACCAAAGGAATAACCCACAAACAACAACCAAGAACTCTATTACATTTCCACTATGATCAAAAACTTTACAAGTACAATGAGCATAAAGGGAAATACAATGGTAAAGAACAAAAACTCCAAAACGATCTGCAACGTGCTCCTGCCTCAACGCTGTCGCGAACCAATGTCACCTGCACGATACGGTCGTGCATAAGCTTATAGAAAGCTTAGAGGGTGGTGAAAGTGTGTGCGCAAGGTAGTAATATGATCATGCAATATCAGAGTGATACGAAATATACAGATGGAACCATAATATCATGAGCCGTACCAAGACTATGCGATGCAAGACATGAATGGTATCGACCATCCCAAGGCCATGCGATGTGTAATGCAACTCAAGCATACAGATCCTCATCTATGTCCACACATCAATACAACTCAAATCTGGGATATCACCGGGGTCTAGTACACTCTAAACCAGATCACCGCCTCATCGCGCACAATAAGGTAAGTGGAAAAGACCTCACTATCAGTCTGCCAATATCAGGCTCGACTCGTCGATAGCGGACCCATTCCTCGAGCTGGTTAGACTCAGCCTAGTATTGTCCCCTACACTCGGACGGGTAAGGCCGCACCCCCTTCCAACCAACCACGACACATGGAGAGCGCAATCGTCTGGTAATCGGCACTCAACGCTCATCTACCCACTCGGTCTAAACGTTGGAGCAACCTCTTGGTACCATAAGGGTTTAGGGACTTTCACCCAGGGATATCTATAGCACCCCATGTAGAACAAGATTTTCGGTATCTAATCCTGCCAACCACGATGCGTCTGTGGAGGCTACGGCCCTGATGTCTCTAGGGTGTACAATAACCATGTCACACAAATGCGAAATGCATGAATCACGCTATCCAGTCATGCAACAAATCCTGCGCATATCGTACGCTCATGTAGGGCAACACCGCCTAATCGGGAGCCCATAAACACATTGCCCGAAGGCATATGCTATGATCAGTCAATTCTCATGTCAGGCATACATATGATGCGTATGATCATGAGTCATGAAGCTATATTAAACATGTTATAATGAGATGAACTATCCTTACAATGCAGATGGGCCTGGGCTGCCTATACACAATAAGTACGAGCCTAATAATGGGCCCTAAGGAGAGTCGTAATGTGGACATCCAACCAGTATTACACTTGAAATGTGGACGTCAAACCAACATTTCTTCCAAGGCACGATCGTGTAAACATCATCACATACTCTGAGTTGGGTTTACACATTGCAATGGACCTTAGGTTCATCCTATTGGGCTTTACATATATATTAGATGGGCCATATCATATGGGCCTTTTATTCATCAAATGGGCCACATAAATGGGCCGCACCAATGGGCCTTATGTGCATTACAATGGGTCAAAACCCGTGGGCCTTAGATTGCATCAAATGGGCCCAATCTCAAGAGCCTTATACATATCAAATGGGCCTAATCCTGTGGGCCTTATATGATTCAAATGGGCCTAAACCCCTAGGCCTTATATAAGTCAAATGGGCCTAACCCATAGGCCTTATATAAACAAAATGGGCCTAAACCCATAGGCCTTATATAAACAAAATGGGCCTAAACCCATAGGCCTTATATATAAATTAAATGGGTTTAGTCCCATGGGCCTTAAAATATATCAAATGGGCCTAGTCTCATGGCCTTGGAACTTATCAAGTGGGCCTCAATAATGGGCCATAAATACATCAAATGAGCCTACACACATGGGCCCATAAATAACAAAGTGGGCCTTAGTGGGTGGGCCACAAATACATTAAGATGGGCCTCTACAATGGCCTTAAGATGATCTCAAAATGGTTGGATGGTTTGGATGAAACTCATGCATCATGGTAGGCTCCCATGTGAGCCCACTATAACATTTATTTTCCATCTAGTCCTGGGCCCACTAAAATGTTTATTAACCACCCAACCTGTTAGTAAGGCCACGTGAGCAAGGGCTCCACTGTAATGTTTACTTTACATCCAACCTGTTGATAAGGCCATGTGGCAAGAGGCCCACCAAAATGTTTATTTTACAACCCACCTGCTGATATGGCCATGTGGCAAGGGGGGGGGGGGGGGGGGGGGGGGCACCAAAATGTTTATTTTCCATTCAAACCTGTTGATAACGTCATATAGACCCAGGGCCCACCAAAATATATATTTTCTACCCAACATGGGCCCATTGTAATGTTTAATGCCATCCAAACCTGTTCATAACGTCACGTGGGCCAGGGCCCACAGTGGTGGACGGCGTGGACACAATACATACACTAGGTGGGGGCCACCGTCCACTGCCGTGGACGGACGGCGTGAGTGAAATACTTGCATCACAGTGGGTGTCACCACCCACTGTTGTGGACGGTGTGGTAAGCCACACATACCGCAGTGGGTCCCATGTAGGGCCCACCAAAGTGTTTATTTGCAATCCAACCCGTCCATTATGTGTGCCCCATAAAATTAAGGGTTCACACCAAGTTTCAGCCACATTCAAAATTCAGGTAGCCCCCACCAAGTGTTTTTATATGATTTAGGCATGTCTTCACATGATTTGGATGGTATGGCCCACCTGAGTTCAATTTGTGGATGATTTTTGGAGTCAACGCACCATTCAAGGGAACCTATTAAATAAACCGTATAGATGTAAAAATACTTCATGGTGGAGTCTACAAGTGGGCCAATGCGGCCACCTTTTTTTTTTTTTTTTTTTTTTAACGTGGACGTCTCTGGACGTCATGGCACAAAATCATGCCAAAAAAAAATTTATTTTATTTTTTTCCTAGGTGGGACCCACATTAACCAGATCTACCCCGTCCATTGCATGTGTCCCACAAAAATAGGGTCTAAGCTTTTGGTGGACCCTAGCAATCATTTTTTTTTTCAAATTTTAAAGGAAAATACTAATATTTTTAATGCCACGGCCCACCAGATAATTCGATCGGTCTCATTTTTCGGCTCAACGCCTAAAATGATCCCGAGAATATAATGGATGGCTTGGATTGAATATATACATCAAGGTGGGGCCTACACAAGAGGTCCACCCCAAAAGCTTCTTTCTTTCTCTTTTTTCTTTCTTTCTTATAGGGACGTCCAGCGTCCCAGACGCTGGACCGGTTTGGCTTTTAAAAAATTACATTATGGTGGGCCGTGTTGAAGTGGGCCACCACAGATGAATGTTGTGGGTACAGCATGTAAGGTGGGCCCCACTTGAGGAACACTTGGACCAAATAAATACCTCAAGGTGGGGTCCATTCAAGTGGGCCACACAACCCTATTACATAAAATAACATAAAATAAAATAAAAAGAAATAAAAAGAGAGAGAGAGAAAGAGAGAGAGAGAGAGAGATAGAGGGGTTGGACACGCTTGATGGAGGGACCCCGATACTATGGGCCCTCCCTTGCAATGAATCATACAATCAAGTCGGTCCTTTAACACATGAGACCATCAAAATTTAGAATCAACGGTGGGGATTCTTTCCCCACCAATATGGACGGTCTAGATGACCTTTTCTAAGAAATAAACATCATGATGGGGTCTATGGAGAATGACCCCATCATAGAATGATCATGATGATCCAGTGGGCCATCGGCCACATCTTAGGGTCCCAAGTAAGATCCAAACCATTGATCGGTTGGCCTCACTTGGCCCATCTCAAAAACATGAAAATCTAGTATGATCAAGCACCAACCATCAGATCTTCTTGCTCCTATGGGCTCCTTAACTCCTTAGCTTGGATTTCAATGGAGGAGATGGGGAATGGAAGGTTAGGATGGAGAGATCATGGGGTAGGGAAGGTGGGCCACACTTAAAATTTTGGGAGTGCTTGGGAGAGCTCTCATACGTATCGAGCTTGGGATTTTTTTTGAGTTTGAAATGAGAAAGAGAAAGAGAGTTGTAAAGGGAGAGAGAGAGAGAGAGAGAGAGAGAGAGAGAGAGAGAGAGAGAGAGTGATGGATGGATGGAGTGATGGATGTGGTGGTGATGGGTGTGTAAGACCTTTTTGAATTTTGAGGCCTTTTGTATAAGATAGGTATGGGCATGGAAGACTTTTGTGGCTTGCTTGGGAAAAGGGGTGAAAGTGATGTGTACTTGACATGTACTTGACATGTGATAGATTGATGGATGATTGATTGATGGGATTGATGTGATTGATGTGACACATCGTAGAGATTCTCTTGGGTATCGCAACGCGCGGTGTTTTCCTCGTACCTAACGTTGACCCACATCTCTTGACCAGGGTATCACCTCGGCGTGCGAGTCGTGGCATCGGAACCGTAGCGACGGCGCGGTCGCTATAGTATTGGTCTCGGGTTGAGTCGACTTGGGTTGATGGTGAATGATTCAGGGTCGCACGTGACTATCGGTTAAGGGTCGAAGGTTACCGAAATTTGACTGGTAAGACCGTAAAAATCTATGGAATGATACGGACTAAGATACGGGTCTTACAGCTCTCCCCTCCTAATAAAAATTTCGTCCTCAAAATTTACATAATCAACGTAACTAAGCATAACTCATGAGGAAGAAAAGACATAACGTCATCATATATAATCAGGGATAAGATACAAAATACATCACATGATCAATCATCAAAGAGATGAGGATAACGCTCTGGAATCTCGGCCTCATGCTCCCAAGAAGCCTCCTCTACAGAATGGTGACCCCACTGCACCTTCACCAATGGAATGACCTTGGTTCTAAGAACCTGCTCTTTTCGATCAAGGATACGGACTGGCTGCTCAATGTAAGAAGCGTCCTCACGAACCTCCAATGGCTGTTAATCAATAACGGGAACTATGTCTGACCCACACTTCCTCAACATGGAGACGTGGAAAATGTCGTGGACGCCAGACAACTGTGATGGCAAGGCAAGCCGATAGGCCACGGCGCCAATGCGGCCAGTGATCTCAAAAGGTCCTATGAATCTCGGGGCAAGCTTGCCCTTCGCTCCAAATCGAACTAATCCCATCATGGGCGAGACCTTGAGATACACATGGTCCCCTACATCAAACTCCAAGGGACGACGCCGATGATCAGCAAAACTCTTCTATCGGCTCTGAGCTGTGCGCATCCTCTGCCTGATGATGTCAATAGCCTCTGAAGTCTCCTGCACAAGCTCGGGACCTAGGAGACGATGCTCTCCAACCTCGGTCCAGCAACTCGGTGATCTGCATGGTCTGCCATATAGTGCCTCAAAATGATCCATACCGATGGTCGCCTGATAGCTGTTATTGTACGCGAACTCAGCTAATCGCAGATGCTCATCCCAGCTACCCCCAAAATTAATTGCGCAGGCCTAAAGCATATCCTCAAGTATCTGATTGACCCTCTCGGTCTGGCCATCGGTCTGCGGATGGTACGTGGTGCTGAGCTGCAAATCAGTCCCCATTGCACGCTAAAAGCTCCCCCAAAATTGAGACGTGAACCTCGAATCTCGGTCAGAAACGATCGAGACCGGAACGCCATGCAGTCTCACAACCTCCTCAATGAATAACCTCGTAAGCCGGTCCATAGACCAAGTCGCACGCATCGCAAGGAAATGTGTCGACTTCATCAGACGATCCACAACAACCCAAATGGCGTCATGATCGCGCTGAGTCCTCGGTAAACCCATAATGAAATCAGTCGACACGTGCTCCCACTTTCACATCGGGACGCTCAACGGCTGCATAAGACCAGGAGGTCTCTGATGATCGGCCTTGACACACTGGCACGTGTCACACTCGGCCACAAAACTGGCGATCAGGTACTTTATCCCTGCCCAAAAATACTGTCACCTCATGTCACGGTACATCTTCGTCTAGCCCGGGTGGATAGAAAATCGCGATCGATGTGCCTTGGTCATAAGATCTTTGCGTAACTCTGGAATATCCGGGACACATAATCGGCCTCTGAAACGAAGTCCACCGTCTGTACCAATCTGCCAATCAGCCTGACCCTCAGATGTAGCCTCAACCATGTAATTCTGCAACGACTCATCAGCCTGCTGAGCCTCGATCACCCTAGCGACAAGAGAGGGTTGAATCAACAGGCTCAATAACTGTACAATGGAAGACTGTAGGCCGAACTCAAAGTCATACGCTGTAATATTCTCAAGCATCCGCCACTCCTGAATCATCATATGCGCCACTAGGCCTCATGGCTGACAGCTGAGGGCATTTGCCACCACGTTCGCCTTGCCCGGGTGGTACTGGAGATCAAAATCATAGTCTTTCAAGAGCTCCATCCACCGCCTCTACCTCATATTTAACTCAGACTGTGAGAAGAGGTACTTCAAGCTCTTATGATCAGAGAAGAGCTTGAACCTAACCCCATAAAGACAGTGCCTCCACACCTTCAGCGTGAAGACAACTGCAGCCAACTCTAAGTCATGCGTAGGATAGTTTAGCTCATGGACCTTGAGCTGACTAGACGCAAAGGCCACTGGTCTCCCGTGCTGCATCAGGACAGCACCCAAACCGATATGCGAGGCATCAATGAATACAATAAAGTCGTCACTCCCAGAGGGAAGAGTCTGGATAGGATTGGACGTCAGGCGGTCCTTCAACTCCATAAATGCTCGCTCGCAGGCGTCACTCCAAATAAACTCTGCACCTTTCCGAGTCAACCTGGTTAGCGGGACTGCAATACGAGAGAAGCCCTCAATAAAATGTCGATAATAGCCTGCCAAACCAAGGAAACTACGGATCTCTGTCACATTCATGGGCTAACCCCACTGACGCACTGCCTCGACCTTCGAGGGGTCCACTGCGACGCCATCCCTCATCACCACATGACCGAGGAACCTCACCTCCTCCTACCAGAACTCGCACTTCTCCAGCTTCGCATAAAGCTGGTGTGTGCGGAGGGTCTACAAGGTAATCTCCAAGTGCTGCTCATGCTCCTCACGGGTCCTCAAGTATATCAAAATGTCGTCGATGAAGACTACAACAAACTGATCCAGATATGGGCGGAAGACCTCGTTCATCAGCTGCATGAAGACAGTGGGTGCATTGGTCAGTCCGAAGGACATGACCTGAAACTCTAAATGACCGTAACGCGTCCTGAATGCTGTCTTCGAAATGTCCTCATCTCGGACCCGAATCTGATGATAACCGGAACGTAGGTCAATCTTTGAAAAGAACTGTGCACCCTGCAACTGATCGAACAAATCATCAATCCTAGGGAGCGGGTACTTGTTCTTGATCGTGACTTTGTTGAGCTCGCGGTAGTCAACGCAGAGCCTCAACGAACCATCCTTCTTCTTCACGAAGAGTACCGGTGCTCCCCACGGTGAACTGCTCAGACGGATAAAACCCAACTCTCATAACTCGTCCAACTGCTTCTGCAGTTCCCGAACTCCAACGGTGCTATACGATATGGGGCCTTCGAAATAGGCGCGGTACCGGGCACGAGGTCAATCTGGAACTCGGTGAGTCGACGAGGCGGTAATCTAGGAATCTTCTAGAACACATTGGGAAAATCGCATACTATGGGAAAATGGTCCATGCAAGTGGCAACAGGCTCCTCTATGGCGCAGGACATCAAACAAGACAACCGCTCTCCTCTAGGCTCAGCAACGAACTGGAACTGTGGCACGCCGGGTATACAAAACGTAATGATCCTCGCGGTGCAATCCAATATACCATAGTACTCGGCGAGCCAATCCATGCCCAGGATGACGTCGAACTCAGACATCGGTAATACAAACAAATCGGCAGGTAGAAAGGTATCCCCAACTAGAACGGGGCAAGATGAACAAAATCATCCCAACACTGCAGTCCTCCCCAAGGGAGTCGATACTGATAGGCCCTCACCAGAAGACTCCAATGGTAAGCCAGTCGATCGGCAGAAGCCCTCGGCCACAAAAGAGTGCTATGCACCGGAATCAAACAGCACACGTACAATGCATGCAGAAACTGAAAGTATACCCGAATGCAATAAGCCCTTGGGAAAGGTAATTCAAAGGGGCGTGCTAGTTTATTCTAAGTTCAATCTGAGGGATTTATAATTTTTCCCTGAGAGTGAATGATTCTAAGTTAAACCAACTTTCCTAAGGGCTATAACTGAAGTCTATAACTATTAAGGGGATCTATAAAAAGAATGAGGTACTATTCCAACCAAATCTAATCTACTATTCCTTAGCATATACAGGCTTTACACTGCTTAATTCAACTAGTAGCCTAGTCTGTAACTCACTAGCTATAATCCAAAACCTAAGCCTATACGCTAAATGGTTTCATACCATTTATACTACAGGGGATTGTTCTATCGCTTAGGATTAAGATTGTCTAAATGGAATTGGATTTCCTATATCTT
Source organism: Magnolia kwangsiensis (assembly GCA_037074715.1). Lineage (NCBI taxonomy): Eukaryota > Viridiplantae > Streptophyta > Magnoliopsida > Magnoliales > Magnoliaceae > Magnolia > Magnolia kwangsiensis. The sequence goes on along the minus strand of CM073586.1, from coordinate 44,950,703 downwards.
CAGATCATTCAAATCTAGGAGTACTAATTCTAAGCCCAAAACTCTAAGGGTCTATATGGCCAGTGGTCTCAAGTTGTGTTAACTGGGACTGCATTACTAATCCCATGTCGGGATTGGAAGTGACATGCTTGGTAGGAGGGTGGGGTGGGATAAAAATTAATTTTGTAGGCCTAATCCCGGGATTTACAACATGGTAGTGGAAACCATAGGATACACCCAATCTAAGGACAATACCTTACAGCGAACGAAACAGCATGCACTTCATTTAATAAAATTTATCACAATACATGGAATAAAATTTCACATGCATTATGACAGGGACGACTGCGGCTATGCTAAGCCCAAACCACTAAACACAACACATTTTCTACCTATGACATCACTAGACCCATCAACAACAAAACACAAAAATCCTTAAAACGGTAATCAAACAATCTACAGGACAACGACATAGATGCCTAATTCTACCAAAGGACTTCTACCACGGTCCTGACTTACCTTCTTTAATACTGTCTAGTTTAAAACTGTCTGTTGCCCATTAGAGCTCAATCGGCCATGTATTTTCAATACTCCTCAAGCTAAGAAAATGGAGGAAAGGGGGAGATAGGGCTGACCTAATGGGATAACACAAATCTAGGTCCTATAGAGGAATGAAACAGGACCTCAAAGGTTAAGATTTCAAAGGGAAAAGAGCAAAATAGGTTGGGATGGAGGCTCACACGATTTGAGCTTCAAATGGACAATGTAAGGGCTCAAAACATGAGAGAATGGAAAGAGAGGGGAGTGTTTACCACTGTAACCAATGATGGGGCGTCGGTTGTGGCAGAAAATGGGAATGGGAGTGATTGGAGGGGCAATTTTTGCCAAAAATCAGACATTTGAGAGAGAAAGGAGAGCTTGGAGGGCTAGTTTGTGAAGGAGGTAGTAGATTGGAGGGGTTTTAATGGACGGCCCACATACCAAGGGGCTACCCTAACCCCTAAACACCTCCGGCCCGAAGGTCCGACCAAATGGGGCCCGATGTACAGCGAGGCCTCGCCGAACCAGCGAGGTCCTCGCCGACCAAACTCCAATCCGGTGAGGCTGACCATATGGGTTAGGTTCTCCTTGCCCTAGGGGTCCCAAATATATGTGGCTCCCATCCTGGATCATTCTAGATTAGCGTGGGTAGGCCCACGACTCTGTTTGAGGCATTTCAGGGCCAATTTACAAACTGGGATGAATTTATATATCATGTAACATATTATTTTGGGGTAGGAGAGGCTAATCCATCCAACTAACCCATTTATTTCATGATATTCTATAATTGGAATGACCAAAAGTCTAATTTATACATATATTTACTATTTATAGTAAATTTTTATTTAGGTATGATTCACTATCCTTAAAACATTATTATTTATGTCTAGTGTGAAAGGACTTAGAAAAAGTTGAAGAATGGGGTGGTGGAAGGAGAGATTTTGAAGGAATGGGATGAAAAGGGGTTTTAGGCCTTGAGATTGAGTGTAAGGGTGTTGTGGTTACCCCACAACCCAAGGACATTCATTGCTAGGTTTGGAATCCTTCAGGGAACGACTCAAGCCCATCGATTTACGACCTAGAGGTGACTTAGGTCGCTTCACGCGACCGAAGATATGTATGGCCGGAATTATCATATTGTCTCACCTGTCTGCAAAACTTGGGATTCTAATGTAGTTTCTAAGTTTTCATCGCCCCATTCCTAAGTCAGAGTGTGTCAGTGTGCATTGTATTACCATAACCCAGGTTCACTTTAATTCAAATCATGCTCTGATACCATCTGTAACATCCCAAAAATTGGGAGTCGGGTAGAAACTCAACTCTCGAGTTCTAGAACGTCACTTATGCAACATAAATAATGATAAATGCATGTTGTCTGTAGAATGGGATTAAATAAGATTGATACTAAGCCAAAACAGCATATCAAACTCCAGAGACATTTAAATTAGCAAGCAAAAGACTGTGATAAATACATAAAATACATAAGTAATTGTAAGTCTCCAGAGTGTGAACATGTTACCAGGTTAATTAAATACATGTATACTCCAAAAATGGAAAGAAAATAATATACATGAGTGCTCCAAAAATATAAAATGACAAGTTTCAAGGCGTATAATCAACCTCCCTGTAATCCCGTCGATCAGAACACACATAAAGGAGGGATCCTCCTCATCATCATCAAGTCCGGCTCCGCTTCACAAGCAGCGCCATCATCTGAAACTAAAATAAGGACTGGTGGGTGTCCGAAACACCATCCCGTAACGTGGGAGTGAGTAATCAACTCAATGGAATCATAAAGCAAAGATTAGCATGTTATCAAATCAATCACGTGATAATAGTAAAGCAGGTAATCAAACATTCCTAGATACTGTTATTAATGCAAGCATGAAATGACATGATGGATGCCCTCACCGACATACTCCCTCATGCGGCACCATCTGTGTCCGCGGCATGCTTGCATTCCTCAGTGCTCCACATCTTCCAAGCACATGCAGTGTGATATGAATAATGATTATCAAATTGTTATTAGTCCTTTTCATACAGCAGTATTAGGAAACTAAGGTACCTTCCTTGTATCAATCCCAACACAGATCCTGTCTAGGGTCGTCACTCCTAGTAATCTCATACGATGTTATATTTGTAGGTCGCTGCAAGGGTTGTCAGGGCTGTTGTTCGCACTCGTTGCTCCACTCCCCCATCACCTTATCAATACATGCCTAATGTACTCTTGTCGCTAGGGAAGGGTCGTCGTCTCCCGTACACTCAGAATACGCTCGAGGTCACTACAAAGGACTTGTCACTAATCAATGTAGGCCGACAGCTCGAATGTAGTGTCCCATACCACCACAATTGGCTCACGAGTCAATGGTGCTCACTGGTCACTACAGGGAGGTTTGTGACCCCAGCGTAGGCCGACAGCTCGACCACGGTGTCCCATACCACCATGCCCGGCTCATGAGTCCTTATGGATCAAGTTACCATGGTTGACAGGATTTTCAATGGTAAGTTCAGTACCTTAGGTTCAAGCAGTTATGACTCATACATGGTGAACATACAATGGCCAGTCGGGTTACTTGACGGGCTCAACTAGTACGAGCGCATCTCAAGGTGATCGACATGAAGTGCATAAAATACTTCGTGTGGCCTAACCACTGCCGCCAACTCAAAACATGACTCGCGTTCATCGACGCGTCCTTCGTGGCAATTAGAAACCAACCACGAATTCAATCCATTACCGACTGCCTGGACTAGGTCATAGCCCCAAGCATTTGTGTGTCAACATCAGTAAGCATATGTGAGTAAAAGAAAAGAATATAAATAATACAAGCATGTTGACACATGTTATATCATACTACGTAAGCAAATCAACCAACACATGCATTCCATATATGTATAATGAAATCGATTCATATAGCCAACATGTGGAAACCATATACATCAGCATATTAATTGAGAATTCAATCTCAAAACTAATTTACAAAACCATTTACTCAATACCTACTAATACAAACATTTATACAAACACTTAGTCTACACACTTTAGTCTACATAGCGTATGTCGACTCAAAGTGCGCATTAGGGCGAATCTCTTCGCCAAACAGATCATGCACGCATTCCTAATATCATAACATGACAAATAGCCATGGCAATCATTTTAGAAAAATACGTATGTATACTGTATTTCCTACAAATACCCAAAATGTCCTAAATCTCATATTTCTTGTACGTATACGAAATGGAAAACGGACAGCACGTTCTACATGTCAAACGGCGTTCTCTTCGTTAATCTACTATTAAATGACATTGAAAGCTTTGAAATCAGTCAATCAAAGCATCTAAAATCCTCACCTTTCACCTTAGACGTGTATGGATTCAAACAGAATTTCTACGCCTCGGCAACGGCGTTAAGGCGACCTATATCACAAGTTACATAAGCTACACCGCTACTCGCATCAAAGGAATCCCTAAAACAGCAAGAGGGTAGGGTTTTCTTACCTAGAAGTGAGTTAGAATCACCGAAAAAGTGATTTGAAGGCGGTGGATAAACACGTGTAGAAGCTGGTTCAAGTGGCAGGGAGATTCTCTCACAACTCTCCACAATCTCTCTCTTTCTCTCTCTTCTTTTTCTAGAGTTTCTTGCAAATTCGGATGGGAGAGATATGAGAGGATTTAAAGCCCTTATATAGGATAAAAACTCACATAAATAGACTTGGGACAAAGGTATATTTGGGTTATAACCAAATCGGGACTTTTTCGATCCAAAAGGGTGTTTTGGGAGGTCCCCTGGCCGAACGCGGTCGGACTTAAGCTCATGCGTATCGGATCCTGCTCACCTGAAGTTTTTAGACCGGTAGAGTTCCCATATCGCACGTGGCGGACCAGTTTCAGTTCAGCGGTCACGGAGACTCGATCGAGAATTCTGAGTACACTGACCTGAGTGAGAAATGTTTCCTGATCCGAGGGTGTATTTGGGTCAGATTCCGACGGTCTGAATGCTTACATTGATCCCGCAAACGAAACGTGCCAAATTCATTTAAATCACATTTAGATTTTTATGAATTTCACTCTTTCTTACACTCCTTGCTCCAGGCTCAGTACAATAGCCTCAGAACATCGGTTGGGCTTGATTTTCGAAATGATTGTCAAGTTCAGATAAGCGGTCCTAATGGTTTGAGATTGTGGATATCGGACTTTCGACGCGCAGTCTAGATCCAATACAAGGTTTCAAAGGGTTCCTGGGAACAAACCGGTTTAGAGTTTGATCCTAGATTTCAGGGTATTATAGCGACATTGATTCTACAAGTTTTGGATCTTGCAGAACGTATTTAAAGTGATCAGGGATAATTTCACAGCTAATCTAACATAGTGATAGTTAACTTACGCTTAATTTCTAAAGAATTTTGTTCTAAATGAATTCTTTGGCTTTGAAATTGGGTTCTGAGAGGTTACCAAGGTGCTATGATTGACCCATTGCTTAAGGACATCTAACCCTAGGTTGGTAAAAATCTGGGGTGTTACATTAACAATCGGAATCGTTCTTATAATCGGAATCAGCATCAATAACCAAGATCGGCCTCGATGATGAAAATAGGCCTCAATTATCGCAATGGTCCTTGATAACCAGTATCACCCTCAATAATAGAATTGGTAATCGATCTCGACGTAAGGCGGGGTCCATAGATAGACGGCCGATGATGGACTAGGTAATATTAATGCAGCCCATTCGTTTCGGTTAACTTACTAGAGAATGATGAGATGGGCTTAATCAGGCCTAAGGGAAGGTTACAAAGTGGACATTCAACCAATCATTGCTCCCAAGGAGTGGCCCACATAGAGCCCAACATATTGTGGGCCCATGTCCTCACACAAGGGCCTAATATACATCACCATAGGCCTCACCTAAAGGCCTAATACACATCATAATGGGCCTCACTCATGGGCCAAAAATATATCATAATGGGTCACATCTATGGACCTCTCATACATCACATTGGGCCTCACTCATGGGCCTCATATACATCATATTGGGCCTCACCAAATGGATACATCATATTGGGCCACATATATGGGCTAGAAATATATATCACAATGGGCCTTACCAAATGGGCTGGAAATATATATCACAATGGGCCTAACCAAATGAGCCAAAAATATATATCACAATGGTCCTTACCAAATGGGCTGAAAATATATATAACAATGGGTCTTAATGGATGAGCCACAAATGCATCAAGTGGGCCACACCAATGGGCCTTATCACATGGGCCACAATTGCATCAAGGTGGGCCTCAATAGTTGAGCCACAAATACATCAAGTGGGCCGCACCAAGGGGCCTTATATTCCTCAAGTGGGCTACATCAACGGGCCACACCGATGGGCCTAGAAAAGTGGATGAACCGTGTGCATGCAACACACACATCATGGTAGGCTGCACAAATGAATGACATAGATATGCAATACATGTATCAATGGTAGGCCCCACGTGGCACCGTTCAAAGGTGGATGATGTGAATATATAATGAAATTGCCCTAGTTTGTTAATTAACATGAGTGTTGAGTCAACTAGATAAAGAAGCTCCATAGGAAGATCAATTAACCATCTGCCTCAACTAGATGTGGGCCCGAACTCGCCACAGGTAAATCATAGCCTCACATCCCATGTCCCAAAACACTAGGTAATTAAAATCCTTAAAATTGATTGGAATATTATAAGATTTTTGGGTTAGAAAACTTTTTGACAAACTTCAGAAAAATCTTAAAGTTTTCTGCCACTGTTGATTTATCGATAGATTGGCTGATGTAATCGAAAAGTGTTGTCAATGTCCTCAAAATTCACTCAATAATATCGAAATGAGGACATAAATGTCCAGCAACCGCATATACCTCTTGATGGAATTATCGATGTATCGATAGCCATTCGATTGATAAAATTGACATCATATATGTTGTGTCCAAAGTTCTGCTAAGACAAATCATGAGATCTTCGATATATCAAAGTACTCCTCGATAACATCAGAATTCAAACTTCAATGATATCGGAAGCCCTTCGATGATATTATATTGGACACTTTGTTTTCCAGCAATATTTTCAGGTTATTTTATCTTGGAACGAGGGTCACTCGATAGAATCGATATTCAAATATCGATGATAACAAGTCTGGGTCGATTGTATTGATAATGGACATAAACTATCCAACAAGCTTAATTGGTAAATCCTTTTGGATTTATTGATGCATCAACACAACTATCGATATCATCGACATTCAAATTCCGATGATATCGAGTGTACCTCGATCATACTTTTGACCTGAAATATGTTAAAGGCAAGTCTCTCTTATTTTCAAATGTCAAGGAATTGAACCTCATGTCGATGAAATCAGAGTTTGAAATCCGATGATATCGACGCATGTTCGATTTACTCGACCAGCTGACAAAAACTTTCAAAAGCATTTGACAATTGAGTTTGTGTCATCGAGCCGCCAGTCGATGCAATCGAGAGTATACGCTCAATGATATCGACTCTGCTCGATGATATCGAACTTTGTTAAAAATGTTACCATTTTATATCCATTGGAACCTTTTGCCTATTCATAGAGAGCTTGTCTTCAGTTGTGGATAGAGAGAAAATAGAGAGTGCTTTGTGTGTTTAACCCTAGATCATATACCCTAAGCCTTCTCTCTCATTGGAGTTCATCCTCTAATCCACCCTCATCATTAACATTCAATAGAGTGGATTGGGGAATGAACTTCCACATTCAAGGATCATCCAGCTACCACCTTAATGGCAAATCATTAAGGTAGGATGACTTAAATGCATAGATGTTTAGATTCGCCCTATCTCCCTTATAGGAAAATATTTGAGAGAAAGATTCCATCATTACCTTGACTAACCCGTCACCATGTATTGGTACATCTTCTGAGTTGCAGTTCAAGGAAGCAGAAGACTCTTCGTCATCAAAGGAGGAGATCTTCGACAACATGCTAACCGAGGCTCATCTACTTATTTGTAAGTCATTAGAGTCCAGAGGACCCTTATGATCATTCCTTTGTAGGATTGGGTCTAAGGTGTTTCTCACCCCTTGCAGGCCCTCGTAGGAGGCCTCCAGCGGGAGTATACGTGGTGGGTGCTTTGTGTTGACCCTTTCTCTGTGGAGAGCATAAACTATTAGGTCCGTGTAGTAGGTCCTTGGCAACTGTGCCTAAAAGTGGGTGCTTTGAGTAGACGCTTACTCATGGGAGCATAAACATGTGAGGTTCCTTGAGTGGATCCTTGGCTAGTGTGCCTAAAATTGGGTGCTATATGTTGACCCTTGCTCATGAGAGCATAAACTGTCAGCTTAGGTGTAGGTTGTACTGGTTAGAGGTGAACCTAATTTAAAAACTTCGGTTTGAGGTGAAATTATCATGAAACCTCCTTAGTGAAATCCGATACACTCAAGGGTTGAGTGCGTTTTCCGGGAGTGGAGTAGACAAGTAGTCAAACCACTATAAAAATGACTGTGTTTGTGATTACTATTGTCTTTCATTCCTTATGTGATTATATGCTTTCATATTTGATTATCTAAGATCACATTTCACACATACACAATCACATCCATCATAACCTCTGATTCACATCTTGTTTATCTTTCTAGTTGTATGATTGGATCCTCTACCTGGCTTGGAAGCCAATAGAGTTACTCTCAAGTAATCCTAATGAATGTTTGTTGTTAGGATTAGAGTGATAGGATTTTAAATTGTAATAAAATATTAAAAAGTCCTATTCACCCCCCTCTAGGACATATTGACATATTCCTACTTCAACTAAAGCGGTCATTGCCGCAATTTCAATTGGTATCAGAGCGAGTCTCTCTTAAATGGCTTCACTGCCTAGAGAGTGATCTTGATTGAAGTTGGTAATATGGCCATAGGAGAGGGCCCATCGGTCTCTAGACATCCAGTATTTGATGGATCAAAATATACATACTGAAAGGCTAGAATGAACTACTTTCTAAGATCTTTGGATCATGATGTTTGGGATATACTTGAATGAGGATATGTGCCACCATTTGAACAAATAGTACTTGAAAATGGCACAACTATCACCAAATCAAAATCCAAAGAAAAGTGGACAGCATTTGATATTGAAAACTAAACTACTGAAGCTAAAGTTATGAATGATATCTACTGTGCTGTGTCCCAAGATATTTTCATTCAAATCAGTATGTGTGGGACAACCAAAGAAGCATGGGATTTGTTGAAAACAACATATGAAGGACCAAGTACTATGAAGAGATCCAAACTGCAACTCTTAACATCATAGTTTAAAAGTCTCAGGATGGAAGAGCATGAGACCTTCATGGAGTTCTTCACAAAAATAAATATCATTTGTAACTCCATGGGTGGATTAGGTGAGAAAGTTTTGGTCCCAAAAATCTGTAGAAAAATACTAAGATCATTATCGAAACAATTTAATCCTAAAGTAACAACCATTGAAGAACGTTGGAACATAGATGAAATGAAAGTAGAAGAACTGGTGGATTTCCTACAAACATTTGAACTATACTTCAAACAAACCCCTAAATCCAAAACTACTGTCTTCAAAACTTCAAAGAATACAACAAATGAGGAGGTTGAATGTGAAAGAGAAAAAGAAGATAATAAAGTGGCTTTGTTGGCATAGTGGTTCAACAAATTCTTTCAGAAAAATGGTAGCCGTCCATTTAAAGGAAGTAAGGTGGACAACAGACACTTTGCAGGCAAATTTGGTAATAAGACCAAAGAACCACAAAATTATGCCTATTAGAAATTTGGACACCTGTCTGCTGAATGCTTGGATAAAAAACTAAGGGTAAAACAATGGCTTTCACATGGGATGATACAAAAAAGTCTAACTCAGAATCTTGCGACTCAGAGGTGATGATGTAACGCCTTAAAAATCGGGGGTCATGCATAAGCTCAACTCCCTAGTTCCAACGCATCACTTATGCAACATAAATGATGATGATAAAATGTTGACCGTATTAGTGCATTAAACATAAGTGGGATTATACCAAATTAGCATATCATACTCCAGAGACAATTAAATTACGCAAGAGGAAAACTGTGATAAATATATAAAGTATATAAGTGATTATAATCCCTCAAAGTATGAACGTTGCCAGGTTAAATAATTACACGTAAAATTCTAAAATATATAAAATGGTAAAGTGTAATATCATCTAATCATATCCCTGTAGCCCTGATACGCAACTCTGGGTCTTTATAGGCCTGCTAGGGAGTTGTATGAAGGAGAACTCCTCCTCATCATCATAGATAACAGACTCCATCTTGTAAGCCTTGTTATCACCTGAAACTACAACAAAGTCTAGTTGGTGTTTTAAAACACCATCCCAGAGTGGGGAGTGAGTGATCAACTCAGTGGAGCTATAAGGAAAATGTTTACATATTATCAATTCAGTTAAGCAGTAATGATAAAGCAATACAACAGTAATTCCTAGGTACTCTGGTTAATGCAAGGATGATATATGTTAATGATGCATGCCCTCCCCTACACTCCCTTTGCGACATCATCTCACAATCACGCATACACCCCTTTCTCTGTGCTCAACTCCTACGCCAAAGGCACATGCAATACGGTGTATGTGCGTGATTATCTAAATTCTTAATTAGACTTATTCATACAACAGGATTGGGAAGCTAAGGCACCTCCCTTTATATCATTTACCCAAACAATGATCCATCTAAGGTCGTCCATCCTAGTTAATCATATACGATAGGAAAGTTCACGAGTTTATACCATACATTGCTACGAAAGGCTTATCACCTTAGCGTTGGCTTAATTCATACTCGAGGTTACTACGAGAGGCTCGTCACTTGATCGTACCCCTATTTTATACTCAAGGTTACTATGGGAAGGCTTGTCACCTTGGCATAATCCTAATGTATACTCGAGATTACTATAGGAAAGGCTTGTCACCTTAGTATAGGCCAACAACTCAAATAAAGTGTCCCATACACCACCATATTCGGCTCATGAGTTTTGGGTTGCCCACTGGTCACTACGGGGAGGCTCGTCGCCCCAGCGTAGGCCAATATCTTGACCACGGTCTCCCATACACCATCATGTCCATCTTATGAGTCTTAGCGGATCATGATACTAAGGTTAAACGGGCTTTTCACTAGTAAGTTGATACCTTAGATTCAAGCAGTAGCATCCAAACATGGTGAACATATAATGGGCTAATTGGGTTACTTGACAAGTTCGACTAGTACGAGCACACGTTGACTTAGTCGACATGGAATGCATAAGCACTCCGCATGGCCTAACCATTGTCGACAAGCAACGTACGACTTGGATTCCTTGAACATATTTTGTGTGGTGTAACAATTCGGCCACCAATCGTAATCTATTGTCGATTGCTTAGACTACATCGTAGCCCCAATCACACTCCAAACAATAGCGTTCATATCTGATAGTCAAAGAGAGCATGTGACAACTAATTTCAGTATCAATCTCATTTAAGTATTTCAACAAACACGTAGTACATATGTTATCATATGTAGGCATTCCATCCATAAATCACACAGTAGTAAGATAGGTTACATAAAGGAAATTGTAACTATAGATAAGGGAATTGAGAATCCCATCTCAACTCCCTCATTAAATACATTACAACAAGCATTTTTTCATTCAGGCATTTTATCAAACACTTAGACTACACATATCACATACCTGTAATAAATTAGTTAAAACACATATTAAAGAAAATCCTACCACCTAGGAGTTATCATACGTACTACAATCATGTCTTCTCAAACATCAATCATAACAAGCACTAATCATAATTCTATATTCAATAAATCATTACAGCGAACACATAGAATGCATTAAAATCAACATAGTTCATATATATATATATATGTAATACATGGAAAGATTGTATCTAAGCATATGTAATAATAATCAAGTCACTCATAAATCATTAACCGACATTGAAAGCCTTGAAAACCATAACCTAAACGTTTATAGTCCGCACCTTCCATTAGTAAACTCGTATCAAACTTAGTTCAAACACTAAGTCTTCGTCAATGGCACAATGGCAACCTATATCATGAAATAGGTTAACTATTCCACCATTTACTCTATCTGGATACCTAAAACAGGTTAGAGTTAGGATTTCTTACCCAACAATGGAATTGAAATCGCCGGTGTAACGACACAGGAGAGGCGATTCAGCACATAAAGCGGTGGGATCGAATCCTAGCAACTATCTCTCACTTTCTCTCTTCTCTTCACTCTTTCCTTCTCTTTTTTCCTCTCTTCTCTCTCCTAGGGTTTGAAATTCATATGAAATGAGAGAGGGGTGGTTTTAGGTCCTTATATAGGCTCAAAACTAATGAAAATGGCCACAAGGCCATGGTATACTTAAGTTATAGCCAAAGAGTTTCTGTTTCAATCCAATGGAGCTCATCTGGAGGCCCATTTTAAGCATCTAGTCTGGGGAAAGTTCCTTGATATTGGATCTAGGTCAGGTTAAGTTTTTGATCTGATCGAATCAGTGGATCGACCGTGGAGGACCTGTTTCAGTTCAACGGTCACCAGCACTCGATCAGGGCCACAAGTACATTGACATGTGTTGGAAATTTTTCCTGATTTGAGGGTGTAGTTGGGTAAGAATATGAAGGTCTGAAACATAAATTTAGCCCACAAGAGAATGGCTCAATTCACTTAAGTTTCCGTTCATCTTCTAAATATATTCGCGTTTCTCAAACACTTCGCTCCGGACTCAAGTTATGCATTTCTAGATACTATTAGGACTTGATTTCTGAGATAGTTGTCAAGTCCAGCAAGGTGGTCATAACTGTATAGTTTCATAATGATCAGACTTTCGATGCACGGTCCAAGTCTGTACAGAGTTTCGTGATGCTTCTAAGAGCAACTGGGTTTTAAAAAGGATACTAAATTTCTAGGCAATGTAGCGTTATCGATTCTACTTGCTTTGGTTCTTATAGTTCGTATAAAAAATAGTTCAAGATAATTCACTCATTAATTCAGTTTAGTACTTAATTAATTTTTAACTAATTTCTACATAATTCGATCCTTAGCGATTTCTACCTAAGGTGGTACTCGGGTCTTTGTACAGATTTTTTCGAGACGTTATAATCTACCCCCTTTAAAGAAAAATTTTGTCCTCGAAATTAGTACCTTTTCGTAGTCCTTGAGAAACTAAGGGTAGTTCTTGGGGACCTCGGCTTCTGTTTCCCAAGTAGGCTCCTCTTCAGTGTGATGAGTACACAATACCTTCACTAGTGGAATCACTTTACTATGTAACATTTGTTCCTTCCTATCTAGGATACGCGTCTGTCATAGTAAGTAGTTGTAACATCCCGAAAATCGGGGGGTCGAGCAAAAACCCAACTCCCGAGTTCCAAAATGTTATTTATGCAACATAGATATGTATGATTGAATGTTGTCTGTGATAACGTATTAAACATGAGTGAGATTAATCCAGAACAGCATATCATACTCCAGAGACAGTTAAATTAACAAGCGGAAGACTGTGATAGTATGTATAACATATATAAACTATTGTATGTCTCCAGAGTGTGAACATGTTACCAGGTTATGCACATACATGTATACTCCAAAAGTAGACAAAACGAATATACATGAGTGCGCTAAAAATATAAAATGACAAATGTCAAAGTATCTAATCAACCTCCCTGTAATCCCGTCAATCAGAACACGCATAAAGAAGGAATCCTCCTTATCATCATCAAGTCCAGCTCCGCCTCGCAGGCCGCGCCATCATCTGCAATCACAAAAGGGTCTGGTGGGTGTCCAGGAACACCGTCCCGTAACGTGGGAGTGAGTAGCTAACTCAGTGGAATAATAGAGCAAAGATTAACATGTTATCAAATCAATCACGCGATAATAGTAAAGCAGTAATTCAAACATTCCTAATACTGTTGTTAATGCAATTATGACATGACGTGATGTATGCCCTCACCGACGATCTCCCTCATACGGCAACATCTTACGACCGCGGCATGCCACACTCCCTAGAGTGCTCCACATCTTCCAGGCACATGCAATGCTATGGTGATATGATTTTTGAGTTGTTATTAGTCCATTCAAATAGCAGGATTGGGAAACTAAGGTACCTCCCTTATATCAATCCCAACACAGATCCTGTCTAGGGTCGTCACTCCTAGTAATCTCATACGATGTATATTTTGTAGGACGCTGCAAGGGCTGCCAGGGGTGTTGTTCGCACTCGTTGCACCGCTCCCCCATCACCTTATCAATACAGGCCTACTGTACTCTACTGCTACTGAAGGGTCGTCGCCTCCCGTAGACTCAGAATACGCTCGCGGTCACTACAAAGGACTCGTCGCCTGATCAGTGTAGGCCGACAGCAAGAATATAGTGTCCCATACCACCATAATCTGCTCACGAGACTAGGTGCTCACTGGTCACTACGGGGAGGTTTGTGGCCCCAGCGTAGGCCGACAGCCGGACCACGGTGTCCCATACCACCATGCCCGGCTCATGAGTCTTCGTGGATCAAGGTACCATGGTTAACAGGGTTTACAATGGTAAGTTCAGTACCCTAGGTTCAAGCAGTTATGACTCATGCAGGGTGAACATACAATGGCCAGTCGGGTTAGTTGACGGGCTCGACTAGCACGAGAGCATCGCAAGTCGAACGACGTGAAGTGCATGAAACACTTCGCGTGGCCTAACCACTGCCGCCAACTCCAAACGCGACTCGCGTTCATCTACACGTCGTTCGTGGCAAAGATAAGCTAACCACGATATTTCTCGGTTACCGACTGCCTGGACTAGGCATAGTCCCAAACACATGGAATCACATCAGCAAATCAAGTGAGAGTATTGGAAATGAAATACAACCATGTGAGCATGTTAACACATGTTATAACGTACAACTTAAGTAAATCATCTTACACATGTCTATCACGCATATAATGAAATTATGCATATCACCAACATATAGGACATCATCTCCATCAGCATATTAATTGAGAATTCGATCTCAACTAGATCATAAGGAAACCATCAAGCACATGTTATAACATACCGCTTAAGTGAAACATCAAGCATATGCATCTCATACATATAATGAAATCGTACATATGGCCAACATGTAGGAAATCATTTACATCAGCAATTTAATTGAGAAATCAATCTCAAACTGAATCATAACACCATTTAATTCAATACATACTAATACGAGCATTTATACAAACACTTACACTACACACTTAAGTCTACATATAGTATGTCGACCCGAAGTGCGCATTTAGGCTAATCTCTTCGCCAAACTAATTATTCACGCATTCCTAACATTCCAATGCGACAACATATCATGTCAATCACATCAGCAAAATATGAATGAAATCTATACTTCCTACAAATGACTAAAATGCCCTAAATCTCATATTCTTCGCTAGTTTACGAAACAGAAAACGGACAGCATGTTGTACATGTCAAACGGCATTGCCGTCGATAATCTACTATTAAACGACATTGAAAGCTTTGGAAACAGTCAATCAAAGCATCTAAAATCCGCACCTTATCTCTTATAAACGTGTCGTTTCGAATGGAGCGTATACGCTTCGTTTACAGCGAATAGAGAACCTAATTTACGAGTTATATCAGTTTACATGCTATGGAACGAAACGAATACCAATTCAGCAACTTCTAGGGCTATTTCTTACCTGAAAACGTGGAGGAATCACCGAGAAAGTGCTTGGATCGCGTGGCTTAAACACGTGTAGCAGGTAGCACCAGCAGTAGGAAATTCTCTCCCGCCTCTCTCACAATCTCTCACCTTTTCTCTCCCTCAATCTAGGGTTTTTCCCAAATTCGGATGGGAGAGATATGAGAGGGTTTCAACCCCTTTTATAAGCTTAAAAATGCCCGGAATAGGCTCGGGAACAAAGTTCACTTGATGCTTAACCAAAGCGGGGCTGTTTCGGTCCAAAAGATGATTTCTGGTGGTCCCCTGGCCAAATGCGGTCGGACTTAAGCTCATGCATACCAGATCTAGCATGCATTAAGTTTTCAGTCCGGCAGGGTTCGCAGATCGCACGTGGTGGACCAGTTCCAGTTCAGCGGTCACCGCACGTAGATCAGGGCTGAAAGTCTCATGATATAAAATAGAAATTTCTCCTGATCCGAGGGTGTAATCTGGCTGAATTCTGACGGTCAGAACGCTCAATACTGACGCGTCAAGTCGTGTGCCAGATTTGAATTTGAAATTCCAATTCTGTCCCTATTCGCACTCTCTTCGGTCCGGGCTCAATGAAATGGCCTGTGATTATCGGTTTGACTTGATTTTCGAAATGATTGTCAAGTCCAGCTAGGAGGTCCTAACGGTCTAAGATAGGAGATATCGGACTTTCGACGTGCGGTCTAGATCCAACATAAAATTTCAAAGTGGTCCAGAGAACAAACCTGCTCAGAGTTTGGCCCGAGGTTATAGAGTATTATAGAGTCATACGTTCTACTCGATTTGGGTCTTGTAGAACATATTTAAAGTGATCAGGGACTATTTTCCAGCTACTTTAGCTTCGCGCTAGCTAACTTATGCTTAGTTTCTAAAGGAATTAACCCTAAGTGATTTCTTTGGCTATGGAATTGGGTTCTGAGCGATTTTTCAGGTGTTTTAGTTGACCCATTGCCTAAGGACGTTTAATCCCAGATTGGCCAAAATCCGGGGTGTTACAGTAGTATCCTCACTTAACTGTACCTGCTCCCATCTGATAATGTGGGAATGGTCAGAAACGTATTTCTTCAACATCGATACATGAAATATGTTGTGCACGCCTGTAAGTGGTGTGGGCAAAACAAGGCAGTACGCTACCAAACCCACTCGATTTAGAATCTGGAATGAGCCAATGAACCATGGCGTGAGTTTTCCCTTCTTGCCAAACTAAAGGACTCCCTTCATTGGAGAAACCTTTGAAAACACATGGTCCCCAACCTCGAACTCTAACGGTCGTCGCCTTGTATCGAAGTAACTCTTCTGACTACTCTGTGCTGAAAGAAGTGAACGCCTGATAATGTCGATCTTCTTTGTAGTCGCCTAGACTAGCTCTAGGCCAATCAAACTCTTCTCACCCACCTTTGTGCAGTAGTACAGTGCTCGACACAGACGCCCATACAGTGCCTCATAGGGAGCTATGCCAATACTCCCCTAAAAGCTATTGTTATAAGCGAACTTAGCATAAGGAAGAGAGTCATCCCAACTGTCCTTAAAATCAAGCACACAAACTCGCAGCATATCTTCCAACACCTGATTCACCTCGTTCCGCCTGCCAATCAGTCTCTAGGTGGAACGTGATACTAAACTTGAGTTTCACACCCATTGCTTCCTGGATATGAGTCTAAAAGATAGATGTGAATCGAGTGTCTCTATCTAACACGATCTCTATAGAAACTCCATGCAGACATACAATATCCTTGATGTACAACTTGGCCAAATCGTCTGCTGAGTTTGAGACTCTAATCGGGAAAAAATGAGCCAATTTCATCTATCGGTCCACGATCACCCAAATGGAGTTATGTCCCTTCCTCGTCTTCTGCATCCTTAAAATGAAATCCATAGAGATGAAATCCCATTTCCGTTCAACTATGGGCATGGGCTAAAGTAGTCCAGGAGGTCGGCGATGCTCAGCCTTGACTTGCTGGCACATGAGGCAATGTGAGACATAGTCTGCAATGTGGGCCTTCATGTTGTCCCACTAGTACGAACGCTTCATTTCTTGGTACATCTTTGTACTACTAAGATGCATCGCCATCCTTGAATTGTGAGCAGCTTCAAGAACCTCCCTTCTCAAGTCATGAAGACTTGGAACGCATAGGCGGCCTCGATAACGTAAAGCCCCATCCGAACCAACTCTCCATTCAGAGTCTTCCTCATCACTAGCTTGTTTCCTCATCTTCACCAACCATTTATCTTCCCCATGAGCCACTATGATTTGGTCATCGATAAGTGGCTACACACGAACATGTACGACGCTCTCGAACAACTCATCTACCGTAAGCTTTTGCTCGAAGTCTCGCACAAATTCCACCATATTCCACTCGTATATCATTAGCGGAGCCACAAATGCTATAGTCTTTTTACTGGTCAACGAGTCTACCACAAGGTTAGCCTTGCCAGGATGATAGGAGACATCAAACTTAAAGTCTTTAAAGGTTTTCATCCGCCACTGCTGCCTCATATTCAAGTCCCTGTGCATGAATATGTACCTGAGGCACTTGTGGTCTCAAAAGAGCTCGAACTCCTCTCTGTAGAGGTAATGTGTCTAGAGCTTCAATGCAAAGATGACGACTACTAAATCTAGGTCGTGTGTAAGGTAGTTTTCCTTCTATTTCCTCAAATGTCACGATGCATAGGCAATCACTCTATCCTTCTGCATAAGGACACAACCCAAACCAACACGAGACGCATCGGTGTATATCGTATACTTGACCCCTTGCTCTGATAATAGTAGCACAGGGGTAGACGTTAGCCTGTCCTTCAATTCCTAGAAAGCTACTTCTGCCTTCTCATTCCAGGTAAACTTAAGATCCTTTCGAGTCAGCTGAGACAATGGTCTAGCTATCTTGAAAAAATCCTTGATGAATCGATGATAGTAACCAGCAAGTCCCAGAAAACTCCTCACCTCTGTAACTGAACTCAGCTGCTCCTAGTCCTGAACTGTTACCACCTTGGCTAGGTCCATAGTTATTCCTTCTTTGGACACCACATGTCCTAGAAACTTGACTTATTCCTTCCAGAAGTCATAATTCTTGTACTGTGCAAACAACTGGTTCTTCTTAAGAGTATCAAAGACCACTCGTAGGTGCTCCTCGTGATCTTCTCGACTCTTCGAGTATATCAGGATGTCATCTATAAACACGATGACGAATCAAAATAGATACGGCCGAAACACCCTCTTCTTCAGATCCATGAACACGGTCGGTGTATTTGTGAGTCCAAACAACATCACAAGAAACTCGTAGTGCCTAAAAATGGTCCTGAAAGCTATCTTCTGCATGTCCTCATCTCTGATGCGTAACTGGTGATACCCTGACTATAAGTTAATCTTTGAGAAATACTGTGCCCCATTCAACTGATTGAACAGATCATCTATCCTGGGCAAAGGGTACTTGTTCTTCATTGTAACTTGGTTTAGTCTGTGATAATCAATACACAATCACAGTGATCCATCCTTCTTCTTCGCAAACAACACGGGTGCTCCCCAAGGTGATACACTCTGTCGTATAAAGGCTGCGTCCAATAGATCATCGATTTATTTCTTTAGCTCCTCCATCTCACATGGAGGCATGTGATAAGTCAGAAGAGATATAGGTGTCACACCAGGCACTAGATCAACGGTGAAATCAATCTCGTTCTGAGGAGACAATCTAGGTATCTTTCTGAACACGTCCTCAAAATCCTGAACTACTAGCGTGTTTCCTAGTGTTGAACCATCTACATTCTCTTGCAAGGTAGCATAACAACTAACACAGCAGGGCCAACTAACCTGAATTGGAAAAGTAAAGGTCATGCTATCAGGTGTACAAGCTGTCACCACGCTGGTATCGCAATCGATCTCTACCTTCATCTCGGTGAGCCAATCCATACCGAGGATAACGTCATAATGCCATAGTGGGGCGACAATCAGTTTAATGAGTACTGTCCTGTTTCCTAAGTCTATTGACCAATCCTTACAAATCTTTGTAACATCTGAAAAGGTCCCTGTGGCGGTAAGGATTCTCACCCCCTTTGTAAGAGCTATATTTAACACTAGTCACTTGATTGTTGTGCATGATATAATAGAGATTTTGGACCCAGTGTCCACCAATAAGAAGACTGGTGTAGCTTGGATGTGGGCAGTGAAGGCTAAAGGCACTGTAGCTGCTGATTCGGATGCTTCAGTTGTAAGTACATGTACTTGTGCCTATTGGGAACAGTTCGGTTACTATGTCATAGGCCGTTGAGGTGGCCTAAATCAATGTGTAGGTGACCTGTAAGAAGGCTATGTAGGTAATACAGAACGCAGAGGTGGAGCTGATATGGCTTGAGGAAGCTGATGATTGATCTTCTGAGGTGACGAGAAGCCGTTGTCCCTCATCTTGGTGAAGCAGTAGGTATCCGTATGGCCCAACCTCTTGCAGTATGTGCACCACAAGTCTGATGGCCT
This sequence comes from Magnolia kwangsiensis, assembly GCA_037074715.1. NCBI lineage: Eukaryota > Viridiplantae > Streptophyta > Magnoliopsida > Magnoliales > Magnoliaceae > Magnolia > Magnolia kwangsiensis. The sequence goes on along the minus strand of CM073586.1, from coordinate 44,930,980 downwards.
CATCGGGGCTGGTGGAGCTATTAGTTTGGGAGGTGAGTCTGCATGGGGCCTCTTGTAGAGAAACAGTTTCCTTGGTAAATCCGGTCGAGGCCTAGGAATCATAGGCACGTGTACTGGACAACCTATCCAAATCCTGCTCAGCTCACAGATACATGCCCACTAGCTCAGCATAGTTGGATATGCTAACACAACACATCTTCGAGCATATCTCAAGTCACAGACCCGAAAACCTCCACATTCGCATCGACTAGTCTGCTAATATCAGGGGAGCATATCTAGCCATCTCCATGAACCTGTTCTCATACTTTGCCACTGTCATCCCTCCTTGACGGAGGTGAAAAAATTCACTGTCTTTCTCATTACGATATGTGAGGGAAAAGTACTTCTCATGGAACCGTGTCTCCAAAGATTCTCACGTCCATAAATAGCCAATAGCCATGGTCTGAAGGACGCTATCCCACCAAAGACTGGCTTCCTTCCCAAACATGTATGTGACCAGCTCAACTTGCTCTACCTCAGTGCAGTGCAGCGGCTTCTGCATCTTAGAGATGCGATCAAGTCAATACACACTCCTCAGGTCTATGAGTACCCACAAAAGTAGGAGGTTGGAAGCACTAGAATCACTCGAACAAGCCTTTGACACTCATATTCCCAGTAGGTTACACTGGTGGTGCAAGTGGGACCGTGAGTATGTTCTGAGCAATGGCTCCCGGTGGTCAAAAATTGTTGCTGCTACTGCATCAAGAACATCATCTGCTCTAACCTATCTTGAAGAGGAGCCGACTGAGGCATGTGTGGCATCGAGGTAGATGTGCGGTTCTCCTAAAGAACTGATGGTGCAATAGGCGTCAGCCCATTTGTAACGACCCAAAAAATTCTGTACCAAGACACGAGTACCACCTCAATCAGAAATCACTTAGGGTTAATTCACTTAGAAATTAAACCTAAGTTACCTAGTGCTAAATTAGACTGGCTGTGAAATTAGTGTTGTTCACTTTAAATACGTTCTGCAAGACTTAAAACTTGTATAACCAATGACGCTATAATACCCTGAAATCTAGAATCCAACTCTAAACCTAGTTGTTCTAGGGAATGTTTGGTAACCTTATATTGGATCTAGACCACGCATCGAAAGTCCGATATCTACAATCTCAGACCATTATGACCGGTTAGTTGGACTTGACAATCGTTTCGAAAATCAAGCCTAACTGATGTCCTGACACCATTTTACTGAGTTCGGAGTGAAGAGAGTGAGAAAAGGAAAAGATTTAGAAAAGTAATTCTATTTTTAAGTAATCTAGCACGTTCACTTGCGCGTTATTTTTAAGCATTCTGACCGTCAGAATTCAACCAAATTTCACCCTCAAATTAGGAAAATTAGCCCTTTCATGTCATGGAACTTGTATCCCTAATTTAAGTTCAGTAACCGTTGAATTGAAACTGGTCCGCCACGGACGATCTGGAAATTCGATCGAACTAAAAACTTAACTGATTAAAGATCTGATGCTAGTGAGCTTAAGTCCGATTGTAATGGATAACAGGACCTCCAAAAATGCTCCGTTGGATCAGAAAGATCCCGATTTGGGTATAACCTAAGTGTACCTTGACTTAAAGTCCATTTTCATTATGTTTGGGCTTATAAAAGGGCCTTAAACCCTTAGCTTTCTAATCTATACGAATTTTCCAAACCCTAGAGATTCAAAAGAAAGAAAAGAGAGAGAAAGTGTGGGAGAATCCGGTGTAACTCCTTAGGATTCTTCCTAGTGCATTTATACTCTACACCGGCGTATCTGAATCGTTCTTTCGGCGATTCTGATTTCGTTATGAGTAAGTTAAGCTAACTCTAACCTGTTTTGAAGCCTAGACTAGTTGTAGTAGAATTCTAGCTAACCTGTTTCATGCCATAGGTAGCGTATCCGCCGTTGACGAAGACACATCGTCTGAATCATCTTGAAAATGAGTTTTCTGGTTTAAGGTGCAGACTATATGCGCTTAGGTTATGGTTTTCAACCCTTTCAACGATAGTTAATGGTTTATTCATGCTATGGATGCAATTACACATGCCAAATGTGCTGTCTATTTTTCTTTCCGTATACATATCTTGTATATTGTAAATACCGTATTTCATGTATATGTTGGAATACACGTATGTGTATGGAATATGTTGATATGCTTTCCATGATAAATGATCATTGTTATATGCTTAATATGTATACAGCAATTCCTTGGTGAAAGGTCTTGCCCTGATTTGCAACAGTGTCGACATATGTGATGTATGTTGAATAGTGTAACCTAAGTGTTTGAATAAATGCCTAAGTGAGTTAGTAGTTAGTAAAGTGTGATTGTTAAGATGGTTGAGATATGGATTTCAACCATAGTATTTGTGTGTATGATTCCCTCCATGAATCATGTAATTTAGGTTATTCATGCTAACAGAGTGTATAATTTCCTCCATGGATTATGTACTTAGTTGAATCATGTTATATGAGTGTATGAATTCCTGTATGTACTGTGTTTACATTCAAGTTGTATTCTATGATTGTTTATATAACTGCAAGATATGAATCATATACTAGTTATTAGCTTTGTTTGTGAATGGGGCTGTATTACAGTCCAGACAATCGGAAACCATTCTGGAAGTAGTGGTTGAGGTTGCTTTCGCCACACAAGATGAGTTTAGCGAATCTGAGTCGTGCTTGGGGAGTTCGGCAGTGGTTAGGCTACACGGAGTAGTTATGCATTCCATGTCGTTCAAATCAACGTGCGCTTGGCCTAGTTGAGCTTATCAACTAACTCGATTGACCGATGCTTGTTCACCTTATTTGGTCGCTACTGTTTAAATCTAGGACACTGAGCTTATCAGTGATATTCCCATTAACCATGGTACTAAGATCCCCTAAGACTCATGAGCCGAGCATGGTGGTATGGGAGACCGTGGTCGTCTGTCGGCCTACGCTGGGGCCATAAACCTCCCCGTAGTGACCGGTGAACACCCTACTCTGAGCAGATTATGGTGGTATGGGACACTATATTCTTGCTATCGGCCTACACTGATTGGTGATGAGCCCTCTATAGTGACCTTGAGTTTATCCTAACACCGCATGGGGGCGACGAGTCCTGATGCAGTCTTAAGGATATAAATAGGCCTGTATTGATAAGGTGATAGGGGAGTGGAGCAACGATTGCATGCAAAAGCCCTGACAACCCTTGCAGCGACCTAGAACCATATTGTCGTATGGGATATCCTAGGACTGACAACCCTAGAATGGATCAAAGTTGGGAAATGATATAAGGGAGGTGTCTTAGCTTTCCAATGCTGCTGTATGAAAAGGACTAATAAGAACTTAGTAATCATATTCATAACACCGCATTGCATGTGCTAACGGCGTTGGTGATAGAGCACTGAGGAAGTGAGTCATGCCGCGATCGTTAGATGATGTTATAAAGGGAATTGTGGTGAGGGCATGCATCATTCTTCATCTCATCCTTGCATTAACAAGAGATCTAGGACTTGTGTGATTGTACTACCTTATCATTACTGCTTGATTGGATTAATGACATGTTAACTTTTGCTATATAGTACCACTAAGTTGATCACTCACTCCCACATTCTGGGATGGTGTTTGAAAACTAACCAGACTCTGTTTTAGATGCAGGTGATGGTGATGCTGGAGAGGCAGTGCCAGACTTTGATGAGGATGAGGAGGGGTTCTCCTACATACAGTTATCAGGCGGGTTCATGTGAGCCTTGTCCTGACCAGCGGGGATTTTCTGGGATATGTATTGCATTATTTTAAATAGTTCATGTATATATTTTGAGACACAGATATATGTATATTTCCCTGGGCAGAACACGCTTCATTTGGGAATTTATGTTGAATTATTTATGTATTTAAGTCTTCCGCTTGCATTTTCTCAATATTCCTGAATTATGTCTGCTAATCTAGTTTGATCTATATCATGTTTTATGCATTAATACAGATAACATACAATCATCATCGAATATGTTGCATAAGTGATGTTTTGGAACTTAGGAGCTGAGTTATACTCGACCCCAAAATTTCAGGGCGTTACACCATTAGTCGGGCCAGTGACTGACTGAGAATCTAGCATAGTCTCGTGAGACGGGCCCAAACTGGGGTCCATATGGCTATCGCGTAGGGGAGGTACCTCGTTAATCGAGTCACCAAGTGTGAGACGTGTCGTACTCCATGTGCTCTTAGGTGGCATTCCCTATATACAATATAGGGTACAACCTGTGTAAGATTTAGCATAGAAATGCTCAATTTGTCAAGCATTCTACACGTTTCATAGAAAAAGGAGCTACATGCATTTTATTTAACAAAATTTGTCACAATACATGAGATATAGTTTTACATGAATCATGATAGAAAACCCATGTGAGCTAATCTAATCAAAGCCTTAAATACAAACACACCACCAACCCACTCTACTACTAAACCTATCAAGGCTAAATGTAAGACCCGTATCTTGGTCCGTACCTTTCTGTAGACTTGGGGAGCCTGCTGGTGAGAGCATATCATTATCAACTCCCTTGGGGAGGATTGCAGTGTTGGGCCGATTTTGCTCGTCTTGCCCCGTTCTAATTGTGGATACCTTTTTACCTGTCGATCTGTTTATATTACCGATGTCTGAGTTCGACGTCATCTTGGGCATGGATTGGCTTGCTGAGTATTATGCCATATTGGACTGCGCCGCGAGGACCGTCACGTTCTGTATACCCGGCGTGCCACAGTTTCAGTTCGTTGCTGAGCCTAGAGGAGAGCGGTTGTCTTGTTTGATGTCTTACGCCATAGAGGAGCCTGTTGCCACTTGCATCGACCATTTGCCCATGATTTGCGATTTTTCCAATCTATTTCGAAGGCCCCATATCATATGGCACCGTTGAAGTTACGGGAACTGCAGAAGTAGTTGGAAGAGTTACGTGAATTGGGCTTTATCCGTCCGAGCAGTTCTCCGTAGGGAGCACCAGTACTCTTCGTGAAGAAGAATGATGGTTCGTTGAGGCTCTGCGTTGACTACCGCGAGCTCAACAAAGTCACGATCAAGAACAGGTACCCGCTCCCTAGGATTGATGATTTTTTCGATCAACTGCAGGGTGCACATTTCTTTTTGAAGATTGACCTGCGTTCCGGTTATCATCAGATTCGGGTCCGAGATGAAGACATTGCGAAGACAACATTCAGGATGCGTTACGGTCATTTTAAGTTTCAGGTCATGTCCTTCGGACTGACCAATGCACCCGCGGTCTTCATGCAGCTGATGAATGAGGTCTTCCGCCCATATCTAGATCATTTTGTTGTAGTCTTCATCGACGATATTCTAATCTACTCGAGGACCCGTGAGGAGCATGAGCAGCACCTGGAGATTACCTTGCAAACCCTCGGCGCACACCAGCTTTATGTGAAGTTGGAGAAGTACAAGTTTTGGCAGGAGGAGGTGAAGTTCCTTGGTCACGTGGTGACGAGGGAGGGTGTCGCAGTGGACCCCTCGAAGGTCAAGGCAGTGCATCTGTGGGGCCAGCCCATGACTACGACTGAGATCCATAGTTTCCTTGGTTTGGTGGGCTATTACCGACGTTTCATCGAGGGTTTTTCTCGTATTGTAGCCCCGCTGACCAGGTTGACTCGGAAGGGCGTAGAGTTTATTTGGAGTGACGCCTGCGAGTGAGCATTTATGGAGTTGAAGGACCGTCTGACGTCCGCTCCTGTCCTCACTCTTCCATCTGGGAGTGACGGTTTTATTGTATTCACTGATGCCTTGCATATCGGTTTGGGTGTTGTCCTGATGCAGCACGGGAGACCAGTGGCCTTTGCGTCTCGTCAGCTCAAGGTCCATGAGCTGAACTATCCTACGCATGACTTAGAGCTGGCTGCAGTTGTCTTCGTACTGAAGGTGTGGAGGCACTATCTTTATGGGATTAGGTTCGAGCTCTTCTCTGATCATAAGAGCTTGAAGTACCTCTTCTCGCAGTCTGAGTAAAATATGAGACAGAGGCGCTGGATGGAGCTCTTGAAAGACTATGATTTTGATCTCCAGTACTACCCGGGCAAGGCGAACGTGGTGGCAGATGCCCTCAACCGTCAGCCACGAGGCCTAGTGGCGCATATGATGATTCAGGAGTGGCGGATGCTTGAGGATATTGCAGCGTATGACTTTGAGTTCGGCCTGCAGTCTTCCATTGTACAGTTATCGAGCCTGTCGATTCAACCCTCTCTTGTCACTAGGGTGATCCAGGCTCAGCAGGCTGATGAGTCGTTGTAGAGTTACATGGTTGAGGCTACATCTGAGGGTCAGGCTGATTGGCAGATTGGTACAGACGGTAGACTTCGTTTCAGAGGCCGATTATGTGTCCCGAATATTCCAGAGTTATGCAGAGATCTTATGACTGAGGCACATCGATCGCGGTTTTCTATCCACTCAGGCTCGACGAAGATGTACTGTGACATGAGGCGACAGCATTTTTGGGTAGGGATGAAGCTTCAGATCTCCAGTTTTGTGGCCGAGTGTGACACGTGACAGCGTGTCAAGGCCGATCATCAAAGACCTCCTGGTCTTTTACAGCCGTTGAGCGTCCCGATGTGGAAGTGGGAGCACGTGTCGACTGATTTCATTATGGGTTTGCCGAGGACTCAGCGCGGTCATGACCCCATTTTGGTTGTTGTGGATCGTCTGACGAAGTCGGCACATTTCCTTACGATGCGTGTGACTTGGTCTATGAACCGGCTTGTGAGATTATTCATCGAGGAGATTGTGAGACTGCATGGCGTTCTAGTCTCGATCGTTTCTGACCGAGACTCGAGGTTCACGTCTCAGTTTTGGAGGAGCTTCCAGCGTGCGATGGGGACTGATTTGCAGCTCAACACCGCGTACCATCCGCAGATCGATGGCCAGATCGAGAGGGTCAATCAGATACTTGAGGATATGATTCGGGCCTACGCGATTGACTTCGGGGGTAGCTGGGATGAGCATCTACGATTGGCTGAGTTCGCATACAATAACAGCTATTAGGCGACCATCGGCATGGTTCCTTTTGAGGCACTATATGGCAGACCATGCAGAACACCGAATTGTTGGATCGAGGTTGGAGAGCGTCGTCTCCTACGTCCTGAGCTTGTGCAGGAGACTTCAGAGGCTATAGATATCATCAGGCAGAGGATGCGCACAGCTCAGATCCGACAGAAGAGTTCTGCTGATCGTCGGCATCGTCCTTTAGAGTTTGATGTAGGGGACCATGTGTATCTCAAGGTCTCGCCCATGAAGGGCGTAGTTTGATTTGGAGCGAAGGGCAAGCTTGCCCAGAGATTCATAGAACCTTTTGAGATCACTGGGCGCGTTGGCACCGTGGCTTATCGGCTAGCCTTGCCATCTCAGTTGTCTGGCGTCCACAACGTGTTTCATGTCTCCATGTTGAGGAAGTGTGGGTCAGACATAGTTCCCGTCATTGATTGGCAGCCGCTAGAGGTTCGTGAGGACGCTTCTTACATTGAGCAGCCAGTCCATATCCTTGATCGGAAAGAGCAGGTCCTCAGAACCAAGGTCATTCCATTGGTGAAGGTGCAGTGGGGTCACCATTCTGTAGAGGAGGCTTCGTGGGAGCGTGAGGCTGAGATTCGAGAGCATTATCCTCATCTCTTTGATGATTGATCATGTATTGTATTTTGTACGCTGTCCCTGATTCTATATGATGATGTTATATCGCTTCTTTTTCATGAGTAATGCTTAGTAACAATGCTTGTGTAAATTTCGAGGATGAAATTTTTATAAGGAGGGGGAGCTGTAAGACCCGTATCTTGGTCCATACTTTTTCGTAGACTTCTGCGGTCTTACCGGTCGAATTTCGGTGACCTTCGATCCTTAACCGATATCGATGCGCGACCCTGATTCATATACCGACAACCCGAGTCGACTCAACCCGAGACCAATACCATAGTGACCGCGCCGTCACCACGACTCGCGTGCCGAGGCGATACCCTGGTCAAGAGATGTGGGCCAACGTTCAGTGCGAGGAAACGCCGCGCGTTGCGAAACCTAAGAGAATCTCTATTATGTGTCACATCAATCACATCAATCCCATCAATCCATCAATCCATCACATGTTAAGTACACATCACTTTCATCCCTTTTCCTAAACAACCACAAAAGTCTTCATAACCCATATCTTTCTTACACAAAAGGCCACAAAAGTCTTCACCTCCCATACCTCTCTTACACAAAAGGCCACAAAGTCAAAGATTTCTTACACAACCATCACTCACCACATCCATCCATCACTCTCTCTCTCTCTCCCTTTACAACTCCTCTCTTTCTCATTTGCAAAACACTCCAAGCAAAAGAAAATCCCACGTATGGAATTTTCCAAGTATCTCTAAGCTTCAAGTGGCCCACTTTCCTACCCCACCATCTCCCATCTCAACCCTCCATTCCTCATCTCATCCATTGAAGTTGGAGCTAAGGTGCCAAGGAACCCCTTGGAGCAAGAAGATCGGATGGTGGGTGCCTCCTTAGGGTAGTTTCTTTCTTATTTTTATGATGGGCCAAGTGAGACCCACCGATCAATGGTGTGGATCTCGCTTGGGACCCTAAGATAAGGTCGATGGCCCACTTGGATCATCATGATCATTCCATGATGGGGCCATTCTCAATGGACCCCATCATGATGTTTACTCCATTACATTTGAGAGGTCATCTAGACTGTCCATATCGGTGGGGAATGGATCACCACCGTTGATTTTCATTTTCGATGGTCCCATGTACAAAAGGGATCTGTTTATTGTATAGTTTCTTACAAGGGAGGGCTCATAGTGGCGGAGCCCTCCATCACAAAGCGTGTCTCACTCTCCATGTCTCTCTCCCTTCTTATTTCTTTATTTTATTTTATTTTATCTTATGCAATAGGATTGTGTGGCCCACTTGAATGGATCCCACCTTGAGATTTATTTTGTTCAAGTTTTTATTCAAGGCCCACCATATATGTTGTACCCACGTCACCCATCAGTGATGGCCCACCTCATCAGGGCCCACCACATTGTATTTTTTTTTAAGGAACCAAAACCATCCAGCGTCTGGGACGCTAGACGTTTCAAAAAAAAAATGAGAAAAGGGAAAGAAGAAAAGGAAGCCTTTGGTGGTCCACTTGCTTAGGCCCCACCGTGATGTATTTAAACAATCCAAGCCATCCATCCTCTTACCTACAGCATTTTAGCCGTTGGGTAGAAGTTTGGGGCTGATTGGAAGACCTATTGGGCCATGGCATCGAAGAACGCATCATTACCATTCAAGGATCCTTTTATGATTTTTTTTCATTTTCTAATCATAAAAAAATTCAAACTTCGGACTCATTTCGACTATTACGGGCCACTGAACGCAATGGCTGGGATAGATCTTTGTAAAGCGGGCCCCACGTGCGAAAAACCCCAAAACATGGGTTTTTCCTTTTTTTTTTTTGAAAAGCTCCATGCAGAGGCTTTGCCTCTGCCACTGTCAGCGGGCAGCGGCTACACCTGCTGCGTGCAGCCATTTGAATGGCGGACGGACGCAGGGGCCCACGGCCCTGCGTGTGGGCCCCACCATAATGTTTATTTATTATCTAACCTGCTCATGAGGTGGACCACCCCATTAGTGGGTCCCCCTCCAAAAATGAGACAGATCCAAAACTCAGGTGGCCCATACCACATGAAACACTGAAATGGAATATTTACCATTGAGATCTTTTTGGGGCCCACAGAAGTGTTGGATCAAGCTGAAATTTATGTTTTCCCTTCAACCAGGCCCGAGTGACCTTATGAACGGGTTGGATGGCATCTGAGCATTACAGTGGGCCCCACATGGGACCCACAATGATGTATGTGTTTCAAGACCACCGTCCAGGCGGACGGTGACACCCACCTTGCGTATGTGTGCCTCCATTGTCCAGTGGATGGTGGGGCCCCGTGTGATGTATGTGCTCTATCCGCACTGTCCACTGGACAGTGGGACCCACCATGATGCATGTGATGCATCCAGACCATCCATCCACTTGGTAAAAAAAAAAAAATCATTTTTAGTTGAGTAATGATTGGGTGGATCACCTATGTTGGGAAAGGCCCATTTAATCTATTTAAAGGCCTATGGGTTAGACCCATTTAATCTATTTAAAGGCCTATGGGTTAGACCCATTTAATTTATTTAAAGCCTATGGGTTAGGCCCATTTGATTTGCTTAAGGCCTAGGGGTTTAGGCCCATTTGATTTATGCAAGGCCTACGGGTTTAGGCCCATCTGATTTATGCAAGGCCTACGGGTTTAGGTCCATTTGATGTACCATAAGGCCTAGGGGTTTAGGCCCATTGAACTCATATAATGCCTATGGGTTGAGGTCCATTTGATGTACATGTGGGGGGGCCCAATTGGTGTGGCCCATTTGATACATATTAGACTCATGTGACTAGGTCCAATTGATGCAATCTAAGGCTCACGGGTTATGACCCATTGCAATATACCTAAGGCCCATTGGTGTGGTCCATTTATGTGGCCCGTTTGATAAACACAAGGCCCATATATCATGGCCTATTATATTTATTTAAGGTCCAATGGGATGTACCTAAGGTCCATTGCAATGTGTGATCCCAATACAGATTATGTGACAATGTTTACGGCGATCGTGCCTTGCGGGCAATGTTGGTTTGACGTCCACATTGCGAGTGTAATGTTGGTTAGATGTCCACATTACGACCATTACTGGGCCGTACTTGCTGTGTATAGGCTTTCTAGGCCCATCCGCATTGTAAGAATGGTTCATCACTCATTTATATGTTTAGTATAGTTTCGTGACTCATGATCATATACATCATATGTATGCTTGATATGAGGATTGACTGATCATATCATATGCCTTCGGGCAAGTTGTTTATGGGCTCCTGGTTAGGCGGTGTTGCCCTACATGAGCGCACGATATGCGCAGGATTTGTTGCATGACTGGATAGCGTGAATCATGCATTTCGCATTTGTATGACATGGTTATTGTACGCCCTAGCGACATTAGGGCCGTAGCCTCCACAGACACATCGTGGTTGGCAGGATTGGATACCAAAAATCTTGTTCTACATGGGGTACTATAGATATCCCTGGGTGAAAGTCTCTAAACCCTTATGGTACCAAGAGGTTGCTCCAACGTCTAGACCGAGAGGGTAGATGAGCGTTGAGTATCGATTACCAGACGGTTACGCTCTTCACTGTGTCGTGGTCGGTTGGAAGGGGGTGCGGCCTTACCCACCCGAGAGTAGGGGGCAATGCTAGGCTGAGTTTGACCAGCTCGAGGAATGGGTCCGCTATCGACGAGTCGCGCCCGATATTGGCAGACGGATAGTGTGGTCTCTTCCACTTACCTTATTGCGCGCGATATGGTGGCAATTTGGTTTAGAGTGTACTAGGCCCCGGTGATATCCCATATTTGAGCTGTATTGATGTGTGAATATAGATGAGGATCTGTATGCTTGAGTTGCATTGCACATCGCATGGCCTTGGGATGGCCGATACCATTCATTTCTTACATTGCATAGCCTTGGTACGGCTCATGATATTATGGATCCATCTGTATATTCCACATTATTCTGACATTGCATGTTCATATTACTACCTTGCTCACACACTTTCACCACCCTCTAAGCTTTCTATAAGCTTATGCACGACTGTTGCGTGCAGGTGACATGGGTTCGCAGCAGCGCTGAGGCAGGAGCACGTTGCAGATCATTTTGGAGTTTTTTTTATCCTTTACCATTGTATTTCCCTTTATGCTCATTGTACTTGTAAAGTTTTTGATCATAGTGGAAATGTAATGGAGTTCTTGGTTGTTGTTTGTGGGTTATGCGATTGGTTATACTTATTACGAATCAAACTGACGTTGAAAATCCTCCTCGTAGCATCCCAGGATCGGAACCTGGCGAATGGGAGCTAGGATCCGAGAATGGGGTTCTACGGAGGCTGTCGGCGCCGGATTCGACGATCGAAAATTTTGTGAGCCCGATTTCTGAATTTAGGGCGTGACACTAAAACATAGAAAACAGGAAAGCAAAGAAAACTCAGGGATGACTACAACATAAGACTAGTCATTAGAATCTGGCGATGGTGGAGGAGCACCCTTATCCTGCAGATAACACAGGATAGCCCTTAAGGTGCGAGACACTTTCTTAAATTTTTATTTCATGAAGGCCTTGTTCTCTTCAAGCTCCTATCGCAGGGTGACCTGACCCTCCTCAAGTCGAGCCAAGTGGGCTTTTAAAATAGCCTGATCACGATGGGGCTCATGAGTAGCAGGAGGAGAGCCTCATCAATGTCTTAGGCCTCCTCTTCTTCCTCCTTCTGCTCTTCCTCTTCTTCACTTCTTTCTCATTGCTACCTTCCTCACCTTCTTCATCTTCACTCCACTCATCCTCATCACTTTCTTTCTCGTCCTTAGATCCATCACGTCATTGTCGCGACCCAACCTTCATGTTGGCAAGTGTGGTGTCATTGATAAAGTGAATCGACACCACCTCATCAGGGCCAAGTCTGTAGCTAAACTCACGAGCAAGCTTGCATATGAGTTGGCCAAATGGGAGTGAATTAACCACCCTTGTAGAATGAGCGGTGAGGACTATCTAACATAGGACGAAGGTAGGCAGGCACAAATTGTCCCACTATGTAGCACTGAACAAGAAGTCCACCATCAAGCGCATGCATTCGGTGCGATTGCTCCACCTGGGCTACACATTGTATGTGAATATGTGGTGGAGTAGGAAAAAATTAGTAGTCATCTTGGTCACTGGAAGGAAATTACCTCAGTTCTAGTGGAGCAGTGGACCGCAAAGAAATCACGTGCGGAGATCTCTTTCACACGCACTCCTGAGATTCTTCTCACTGGCATGTGCCTCCCCACGCAGCATCCCCATGACTTGGGTTATTAGACCGACATCGACAATAGCTTCCCGCCTCCCCATGGGGATCTTGAATTGCAAAGGCTTCGGTGATGGATCCTGAATGTGGGCGTAGAAGGCTCGAAACGCATTCTCAGTCGCACGTGCCTTGCCCTTGAATATGGGTGTAACATCTCGAAAATTGGCGACACTTGGGATGCTAATGTAGTTTCTGGATTCCATCGCCCTCTTCCTAATTCAGAGTGCGTCAGTGTGTGTTGTGTTACCATAACCCAGGTCCAGTTTAATCCAAATCATGCTCTGATACCATCTGTAACATCTTGAAAATCGGGGGTCGGGTAGAAACCTAACTCCCGAATTTCAGAACGTCACTTATGCAACATAGATAATGATAAATGCATGTTGCCTGTAAAATGACATTAAACAAGATTGAGACTAAGCCAAAACAGCATATCATACTCCAAAGACAGTTAAATTAGCAAGAAGAAGACTGATAAATACATAAAATATATAATTGATTGTAAGTCTCCAGAGTGTGAACATGTTACCAGGTTAATTAAATACATGTATACTCCAAAAATGGAAAGAAAAGAATATACATGAGTGCTCCAAAAATATAAAATGACAAGTGTCAAGGCGTCTAATCAACCTCCCTGTAATCCCGTCTATCGAAACACGGAGGAGAAGTCCTCCTCATCATCATACAAGTCCAGCTCCTCTCCACAAGCAGTGCCAGCATCTGAAACTAAAATAGGGACTGGTGAGTGTCCTGAAACATCGTCCCGTAACGTGGGAGTAAGTTATCAACTCAGTGGAATAATAGAGCAAAGATTAACATGTTATCAAATCAATCACGCGATAATAGTAAAGCAATAAATCAAAACATTCCTAGATACTGTTATTAATGTATGCATGAAATGACATGATGGATGCCCTCATCGACATACTCCCTCATGCGGCACCATCTGCATCCGCGGCATGCTTTGTTCTCACAATGCTCCACATCTTCCAGGCACATGCAATACGAAATGGATAATAATTATCGAGTTATTATTAGTCCTTTTCATACAGCAGGATTGGGAAACTAGGGTACCTTGCTTATATCAATCCCAACACAGATCCTGTCTAGGGTCGTCACTCCTAGTAATCTCATACGATGTTATATTTTTAGGTCGCTGCAAGGGCTGTTGCTCACACTCGTTGCTCCTCTCCCCCATCACCTTATCAATGCAGGCCTAATTATCCTTAAGACTGCATCAGGACTCGTCGCCCCCATGAGGTGTCAGGATAAACTCAAGGTCACTACAAAGGGCTGCTAGTGCTGTTGCTCGCACTCGTTGCTCCACTCCCCCATCACCTTATCAATGTAGGCCGACAGCAAGAATATAGTGTCCCATACCACCATAATCTGCTCAGAGTAGGGTACTCACTGGTCACTACGGGGAGGTTTGTGGCCCCAGCGTAGGCCGACAGCTCGACCACGGTGTCCCATACTACCATGCCCAGCTCATGAGTCTTTATGGATCAAGGTACCATGGTTAACAGGGTTTTCAATGGTAAGTTCAGTACCCTATGTTCAAGCAATTATGACTCATACAGGGTGAACATACAACGACCAGTCGGGTTACTTGACGGGCTCGACTAGTACGAGCGCATCGCAAGTCGAACGACATGAAGTGCGTGAAACACTTCGTGTGGCCTAACCACTGCCGCTAACTCAAAACACGACTCGCGTTCATCGACGCGTCCTTCGTGGCAAATATAAGTCAACCACGAATTTACTCCGTTACCTCCTGCCTAGACTAAGTATAGCTCCAAACATTTGTAAGTCAACATCAGTAATCATATGAGAGTAATGGACATAAAATACAACAATATAAGCATTGTTGAAACATGTTATAACATACAACTTAAGCAAATTATCCAACACATGCATTTCATATATATAATGAAATCAATACTTATAGCCAACATGATGGAAATCATTTACATCTGCATATTACTTGAGAATTCAATCTCAACACTCATTCATAACTCCATTTACTCAATACATACTAGTACAAACACTTGGTCTACACACTTTAGTCTACATAGCGTATGTCGACCCAAAGTACGTATTAGGGCGAATCTCTTCGCCAAACTGATCATACACGCATTCCTAATATCCTAACATGACAAAAAGCCATGGAAAACATTTCAACAAAATATGGATGTAAACAGTATTTCCTACAAATGACTAAAATGCCCTAAATCTCATATTTTCCATATGTTTGCAAAAAGGAAAATGGACAGCATGTTGTACATGTCAAACGGTGTTGTCGTCGATAATCTATTATTAAACGACATTGAAATCTTTGAAACCAGCCAATCAAAGCGTCTAAAATCTGCACCTTTTGCCTTAGACGTGTATCGTTTCGAATAGAACGTCTACGCTTCGACAACGGCGTACAGGCGACCTAATGCACAAGATACATAAGCTATTTCAATATTTGAATCGAAAGAATCCCAAAACAGCAAGTAGTTAGGATTTTTCTTATTTAGGAGTGCGTTGAAATCGCTGAAAAAGTTATTGGAGTGCAGTGCTTTGGCACGTGCAAAAGCTGCAATAAGTGGCAGGAGAATCTCTCCCACACTCTCTCACAATCTCTCACTTTCTCTCTCTCTTTTCCTAGGGTATCAAGAAAATTTGGATGGGAGGGTTGTGAGAGGGTTTAAAGACCTTATATAGGCTAAAACCTCACCCTTCTAGACTCTGGAACAAAGTTTACTTGGGTTATAACCAAATCGGGGCTGTTCTAGTCCAAAAGAGCATTTCGGGAGGTCCCCCGATCGAACGCGGTCGGACTTAAACTCATGCATACTGGATCTAGCACACATCAAGTTTTCAGACCGGTAGAGTTCTCAGATCGCATGTGGCGGTCCAGGTTCAGTTCAGCGGTCAACGTGCCTTAATCAGGTTTACAAGTTTCGTGATATGAAAGAAAAATTTTTCCTGATCCGAGGGTGAAATTTGGCTGAATTCTGACGGTCTGAACGCTTAATAATAACACGTAAAGTCTCGTGCCAGATTTGGATTTAAATTTCCAAATCTAACCCTTTTCTCACTCTCTTCACTCTAGGCTCAATGAAATAGCCTCTAAACGTTGGTTGAGCTTGATTTTCAAAATGATTGTCAAGTCCAGCTAAGCGGTCGTAACGGTCTAAGATTGTGGATATCAGACTTTCAACGCGCGGTCTAAATCCAATACGGAGTTTCAAAGGGTTCCTGAGAGGAAACGAGTTTAGAGTTTGATCCAAGGTTTCTAGGTAGCATAGCATTAGCGGTCATACTCATTTTAGGTCTTGTAGTTTATATTTAAAGTGATTCAAGTTAATTCTACCGAGTATTCAGTTTGGTACTAACCAAATTATACCCTAATAGGGCAGAATACAGTCCTAGGGCCATTCTATGCCTCATTTTGGGAACTTCTAGTTATTATATTATTTTTATTATTTTTTTGGAAGTTCTTCATCAAGTTTACCCTGACTCCACCAAATTTCATAAGATTTTAAGTTGTAAAAAAATTCTAAAAATTCCAGAAGCAGCAGCTGTCCAACAAGTGATTATTGGATAGTTGCTCACAATGACCTACTTTAAACCATATTAAATATTTTATTATATTTTTTACATATTTTTATATAAAAATAGACTCATTTTTTTTCAATCTGATTTTTGAATCGCCTAAATCGGAGTTATAACGAAGGAGATATGATTTTTCAAAGTTGAAAGAAACGTGCAAGAAAAAAGTGCAGAATCCCACTGTACGGACAAGTTCGGCAATGCCTCGCCAAACCGGCGATCCCATCGCCGTTCGCTGACCTATTTGGGGTGATTTCACCGTCTGATATTTGAAATTGGCATATTTTAGAACCTAGGATGAGTTATTTGATATGCAATATATGATTTTGGGGTAGGAGAAGCTGATCTATCCAATTAGCCTACTTGTTTCCTGAGATTCCAAAAGCTTAATAGTTAAAAACTATTTTTATTTATTTATTTACTATTCATAGTACTTTTTAGTTTAAGTATTGATCAATATCACCTAAACTTTAAGATTTGTGTCTAATATGAAAGCTCCTAAAAAATTTTGAAGGATAAAGTAGTGAAAGGTGAGATTTTCGAAGGAAATAGGGATTTGAGACTTTTGGATTGAGTTTTGAGAAGTTAATCAGGTGTTAGGATTGACCCATTGCCTAAGGACGTCTAAATCTAGGTTGGCAAAAAATCTGGGGTGTTATAATGGGACCCCATTCTGCATCCGACAGGCGGTCCATCAATGGATATAGCCTAAATAGCTTCTTATCTACATGTGCTTCGAAAAGAACCCTATGGCTTTGAAATCTTCCATGTGCAAAGTCCGTCGGTAGAGCACTTTCAAGGGGAAGTTGGGGATTGAGATCCCGCTTCGTCCTTCACTCTCGAGCAGCGCTTGTACTTAGGCAATGGGTGCCCAATTTTTTTCTTAGACAGGTTGGACGGCTAGGCCTAGCTTCATCTGTGGAAGCCCTTTTCTTTCTCAAGAGGTAAAGAAGCGTGGAAAGAGAGAAGATCGCAACCACAAGCTCAGAAAGAGCCATGGAAGTCAAGGGAGCTTGAGAGATGGAATAGGACAGTGGATTTGGAGATGTATGAGACACAAATATGGTTTTATGTACTCAAATGGGAGGAAATAAGGGAGATAGAAGATGGGTTTTGATGAAAATGGTGGAGGGGTGTATGTAATGAAGAAGAAGAAGAAGATATGAGAATGGAGGGGAGATTCGTGAGAGAAAAAAAGGAATTTTGAGGGATTTGGAAAGATTGGAGGGGTAAAAATGAAGAAAATAGAGAAAATGAGAAGGAAAAGGTGGTCCCCACATGATTTCATCGGCCCCATGACCCTACACATGCATCGGCCCACCCAACTCGGCGTGACCCGACAAGCCCACTGCATGTGGGCGGCGATGCATCACCAGCCGTTGGACATCTGGGCAGAGCATAAGCTCAACTCCCAAGTTCCAACGCATCACTTATGCAACGTAGATGATGATGATTAAATGTTGACTGTATTAGTGTATTAAAAAAGAGTGGGATTATACCAAATCAGCATATCATACTCCAGAGACAATTAAATTATGCAAGCGGAAGACTGTGATGCATATATAAAGTCTATAAGTGATTGTAAGTCCCCAAAGTATGATTGTCGCCTGGTTAAATAATTACATGTAAAATTTTAAAATATACAAAATGGTAAAGTGTAATGTCATCTAATCATTTCCCTATAGCCCCGATACGTAATTATAGGTCTATATAGACCCGCCAGAGAGTTGAATGAAGGAGAACTCCCCCTCGTCATCATATAAGACAGGATCTATCTCGTAAGCCTCGTCATCACTTGAAACTACAACACAATCTGGTTGGTGTTTTAAAATACCGTCCCATAGTGGGAGCGAGTGATCAACTCAGTAGAGCTATAAGGTAAAGGTTTATCAATCTAGTCAAGCAGTAATGATAAAGCAATACAACAAGCATTCATAGGTACTCTGGTTAATGTAAGGATGATATGTGTTAATGATGCATGCCCTCGCCTGCACTCCCCCTACGACATCATCTCACGATCGCGCATGAACCCCTTCCTCTCTGCTCAACTCTTACACTAAAGGCACATGCAATACGGTGCATGTGCGTGATTTGCTAAGTTCTTAATTAGACTTATTCATATAGCAGGATTGAGAAGCTAAGACACCTCCCTTTATATCATTTACCCAAACAATGATCCATCTAGGTTTGTCAATCCTAGTTAATCATACACGATAGGTAAGTTCATGAGTTTATACCATAAGTTGCTATAAGAAGCTTGTCACCTCAGCGTAGGCTTTATTCACACTCAAGGTCGCTATGAGAGGCTCATCACCTGATCGTAGGTCTATTTTATACTCAAGGTCACTACGGCAAGGCTCATCACCTTAGCGTAATCCTAGTGTATACTCGAGGTCACTATAGGAAAGGCTCGTCACCTTAGCTTAGGCTGACAGCCCGAATACAGTGTCTCATACACCATCATATTCAGCTCAAAAATTTTGGGTTACTCATTGGTCACTACGAGGAGGCTCGTCGACCCAGCGTAGGGCGACAACTAGACCACGGTGTCCCATACACCACCATGCCCGACTCATGAGTCTTAGCGGATCCTGTTACCAAGTTAAACGGGCTTTTCACTAGTAAGTTGGTACCTTAGATTCACACAGTAGCGTCTAGACATGGTGAACATACAATGGGCCAATCGGGTTACTTGACAAGCTCGACTAGTACAGGCGCATGTTGACTTAGTTGACATGAAGCATGTAAGCACTCCGCGTGGCCTAACCACTATCGACAAGCAGTGTACGACTCGGATTCCTCTAACATATCTCGTGTGGTGAAACAGTTCAGCCACCAATCCTAATCTACTACATATTTTCTGGACTACATTGTAGCCCCAATCACACTCCAAACAATAGCATTCAGATGTGATAGTTAAAGATAACATGTGACAAGCAATTTTAGTATCAATCTTATTTAAGCATTTCAACAAACATGTAGTACACATGTTATCATACATAGGCATTCCATCCATAAATCACACAGTAGTAAGATATGTTACATAAAGAAAATTGTAACTATAGATAAGTGAATTGAGAATCCCATCTCAACACCCTCATTAAATATATTACAACAAGCAATTTTTCATTCATGCATTTTATCAAACACTTAGACTACACATATCACATACCTATAATAAATTAGTTAAAACACATATTAAATCAAATCCTTCCACCTAGGAGTTGTCATACACACTACAATCATGTATTCTCAAACATCAATCATAGCAACCGTTAATCATAATTCCATATTCAATCAATCATTACAGCGAACACATAGAATGCATTAAAATCAACATAGTTCATATATATATGTGTGTGTGTGTGTAATATGTGGAAACATTGTATCTAAGCATATGTGATATCAATCAAGTTAGTCATAAATCATTAACTGACATTGAAAGCCTTAAAAATCATAATCTATAGATTTATAGTCCTCATATTCTGTTGGTAAACTCGCATCGAACTCAGTTCAAACACTAATTCTTCATCTATGACGCAATGACAACCTATAACATAAAATAGGTTAGTTATTCCACCATTTACTCTATCTAGATACCTAAAATAGGTTATGGTTAGGATTTCTTACCCAACAACAGAATCAGAATCGCTGGTGTAACAATACGAGAGAGGCAATTCAGCACGCAGAGCAGTAGGATCGAATCCCAGCAACTATCTCCCACTTTCTCTCTCTTCTCCTCACTCTTTCCTTATCTTTTTTTCCTCTCTTCTCTCTCCTAGGGTTTGAAATCCGTATGGAATGAGAGAGGGGTGGGTTTAGGTCCTTATATAGGCCCAAAACTGATGAAAATGGCCCTATGGTCATGGTATACTTAGGTTATAGCCAAAAACTGGCTGTTTCGATCCAAAAGAGCTTATTTGGACACCCATTTTTTGTATATAGACTAAGAAAAGTTTCTTGACATTGGATCTAGGTCAAGTTAAGTTTTTGGTCTAATCGGGTCAGTGGATTGACCGTGGAGGACCTGTTTCAGTTCAACGGTCACCAGCACTCAATCAGGGCCACAAGTATACTGACATGTGTTAGAAATTTTTCCTAATTCGAGTGTGTAGTTGGGTCAAAATCTGATGGTCTGAAACCTTAAATTTGGCTCATAAGCGAACGACTCATAAGTTTCAGTTCATCTTCTAAAGATATTCGCGTTTCTCACACACTTCGCTCCGGACTCAAGTTATGCGTTTCTGGATACTATTAGGACTTAATTTCTAAGATGGTTGTCAAGTCTAGTAAGGTGGTCATAACTGTATAGTTTTATAATGATCAGACTTTCGATGCGCGGTCCAGGTCCGATATGGAGTTTCGTGATGCTCCCGAGACCAACTGGGTTTTGAGATGGATACAAGATTTCTAGGAAATGTTGCGTTAGCGATTCTACTCGCTTCAGGTCTTACAGTTCGTATAGAAAGTAATTCAAGCTAATTCACTGATTAATTCAGTTTAGTACTTAATTAATTTTTGGTTAATTTCTACATAATTCGATCCTTAGCGATTTCTGCCTTAGGCTGTACTCGGGTCTTTGTATGGATTTTTTCGAGATGTTTCAGATGAAGATAAAAAATCTTTGAAAATTTTTATGGTTTCCATTGCTCCAATCATTCCCATTGAAAGTGAGAACGAGGAAGAACCGCAAGCCACTGAATCATTTCCATCAGATAATGAGGAAACTGAAAAGGAAGAAGAAGTATAAAATAAACTATACGATGCTTATAATCAACTTTAAATCCATAGCATCCACATTATTAGAAGACTTGGAATGTCTAAAAATAAAATGGAATTGCTGTAAAAAGATCTGGATAAAACTTTGAAAATTAATACACATCTAATTAATGATTTACAAAAATATCATTCAGATAATGATAGACTTGAAAGAATCAACACCTTCCTTAAAATCGAGTCAAAAAAACTAAACAAATATGTTGAACTATTAAAAGATAAAAACATGCTCCTTCAAAATAAAAATCATACACTCTTGTTTTATTTAGAAGAATCCAAAAGAATTGCTAAGCTAAACTATAAGTTTTCACAAAATGGTGAGAAGTTAGAAAAACTCTTAGGTATGGGAAGACCTGGAAAGGACAAGAGTGGCTTAGGATATGATAAATTTAAAACAAAAACTGGAAATGCAGCACCAATGGTTGAAAAGTCTGTTGCTTCAGGAAGTAACACAAGAACTACTCTAGTATGTCATTTATGTGGTGATTCGAGCCATTATAGGTTTGAATGCTTGACACCTAGGAGGACACAACAAAATTCTGGTCAAAATCATTTCGGTAAATTCAAACCAACCAAAAAAATACAAGATGTTAGAAGCTCACCTAGGAGTTTGGATAAAAGAAATACACATCCATCACCACCTAGAATGAATGACAAAATGAAGGAGTCATTGAATCAAGTGGTTGAGTTAAACAAGAAAACTAATTCTACCACAATAAAAAATTCTGTCACAAAATGGATAGTGAAAGAAAAGAAAAGTCCAGATCATACATCTAGATCTATTCATATGCCCTGAAATATTAAGCATGGAAAGACAAGTCCAGTTTATACATTTAAATCTGGATAGTGGTTGAATGATGCAATTTTTGTTGAACTCTTAATGTTATATCTGAGCTCTCTCACCTCATCTTTTGTATATAAACATCTTGATGTTTATAAATTTTAGTTGTACAATGCTTGTACAAAATTTTTGCTGTGTATGCTAGTTGATATAAAGAAATACTTTTCTATACATAGGAGATTGTCGATATGCTGATAAATGGCAAATATACATCTTCGATATATTTATCGATAATTCATGGGCTCTCTCGATTAAATTGATACAGGATCGATATCATCGATGCCACTTTGGAATCTGAGAAGTCGTATGATTGAGAATGTCATCGAAGTAGTCTTGATAACATCAAATGGGGTAAATCGATATTATAGAAAAACATTCAATGATATTGAAGAGTGTAGGCTAATAAAAAGTGGTCGAGCGGGAAAAATCGCATTTCCTTTCTAAAAAGTGTTTTTTTCTTTTTGTGCTATCCCCTCTAGCTGGAGGTTCATTAGTGGGTTTCGGATGTTCCTCAAATTAGGTAATACTCCTTTCATTCCCTCTCCACTATCAAGATTTCATCTTAATCTTGTTAGGGTATTTCCTGATCTTCAAAAGAAACTTTACTCCTCTATCTCCAATCTCTTCAAAACCATTTTTTGTGAAAATTGAAAAATGGGGAATGACAAAGGAAAATCATCCAGGACTGGGACATCTTCGCGATCATCTCGACATAAAGTTTTTGCTTTAAGGGAAAGGGCAAGAGCTACTGATTGTGGGACTCCCACTCACTAGCGAACACGACCGACTGCACGCGGCGAGCACCAATACTATGCTCCAACGCCTCCTCCTATCAGAGTGAATCCACCACTGTCAAAGTACACTAGGCGGAAGTTAATTTTTGAAAGAAGAGTCGACAGGGAATGTCTAAAACCGTATAATATGAAACTGTAACATCCCGAAAATCGGGGGTCGAGTAAAAACTCCACTCCCGAGTTCCAGAACATCACTTATGCAACATAAATGTGTATGATTGAATGTTGTCTGTGTTAATGTATTAAACATGAGTGAGATTAAGCCAGAACAACATATCATACTCCAAAGACAGTTAAATTAACAAGCAGAAGACTGTGATACATACATATAATATATATAATTGATTGTAAGTCTCCAGAGTGTGAACATGTTACCAGGTTAAACATATACATGTATACCTCAAAATAGAAAGAAAGAATATACATGAGTGCTCTAAAAATATAAAATGACAAGTGTCAAGGCATCTAATCAACCTCCCTGTAATCCCGTCAATCAGTACACGCATAAAGGAGGGATCCTCCTCCTCATCATCAAGTCCAGCTCTGCTTCTCAAGCAGCACCATCATCTACAATCACAATAGGGACTGGTGGGTGTCCGGAAACACCATCCCGTAACGTGGGAGTGAGTGATCAACTCAGTGGAATAATAGAGCAGAGATTAGCATGTTATCAAATCAATCATGCGATAATAGTAAAGCAATAAATCAAACATTCCAAAATACTGTTGTTAATGCAATATGACATGACATGATAGATGCCCTCACCGACGATCTCCCTCATACGGCACCATCTTACGCCCGCGGCATGCTTTCTTCCCACAGTGCTCCACATCTTCCAGGCACATGCAATGTGAGGGTGATATGATTACCGAGTTATTATTAGTCCTTTTCATACAGCAGGATTGGGAAACTAAGGTACCTTCCTTATATCAATCCCAACACAGATCTTGTCTAGGGTCGTCACTCCTAGTAATCTCATATGATGTTATATTTATAGGTCGCTGCAAGGGCTGCCAGGGCTATTGCACGCACTCGTTGCTCCTCTCCCCCATCACCTTATCAATATAGGCCTATTATATCCTTAAGACTACATCAGGACTCGTCGTCCCCATGCGGTGTCAGGATAAACTCAAGGTCACTACAAAGGGCTCGTTACCTGATCAGTGTAGGCCGACAGCAAGAATATAGTGTCTCATACCACCATAATCTGCTCAGAATAGGGTGCTCATTGGTCACTACGGGGAGGTTTGTGGCCCCAGCGTAGGCCGATAGCTCGACCACGGTGTCCCATACCACCATGCCCGGCTCATGAGTCTTTATGGATCAAGGTACCATAGTTAATAGGGTTTTCAATGGTAAGTTCAGTACCCTAGGTTCAAACAGTTATTTTTCATACAGGGTGAACAATCAATGGCCAGTCGGGTTACTTGACGGGCTCGACTAGTACGAGCGCATCTCAAGCTGAACGAGATGAAGTGTATGAAACACTTCGTGTGGCCTAACCACTACCGCCAACCAAAACATGACTCGTGTTCATCGACGCATCCTTCGTGGCAAAGATAACCAACCACGAATTTACTCGGTTACCGACTTCCTAGACTAAGTATAGTCCCAAACATTTATAAATCCACATCAACAATCATATAAAGGTAATGGAAATGTATTACAACAATGTGAGCATGTTAACACATGTTATAACATATAACTTAAGCAATTCATTCAACACATACATTTCATACATACAATGTAAATGAAAATCATTTACATCAGCATATTATTTGAGAATTCAATCTCAAAACTATTTCACAACACCATTTAATTCAATAAATACTAATACAAACATTTATACAAACACTTAGTCTACACACCTAAGTCTACATATCGTATGTCGACTCAAAGTGCGCATTTGAGCGAATCTCTTCGCCAAACGATTATGCATGCATTCCTAATATCCTAAGGCGACAAAAAGTCATATCAATCATATCAGCAAAATATGGATGCAAACAATATTTCCTACAAATGACTAAAATGCCCTAAATCTCATATTTTTCGTCTGCTTATGAAACAGGAAACAGACAGCATGTTGTACATGTCAAACGACATTGCCGTCGATAATCTACTATTAAACGACATTGAAAGCGTTGAAAAAATCTAATCAAAGCGTCTAAAATCCTCACCTTTCACTTTATATGTGTATCGTTTCGAACGGAACGTATACGCTTCGTCTACGGTGATCAGGCGACCTAATACACACGTACATCAGCTACTTTGCTATTTGAATCGAAGAAATCCCCAAATCAGCAAGTGGTTAGGGTTTTCCTTACCTAGAAGTGCGTTGGAATCACCGAAAAAGTGATTGGAGTGCGCTGCTTTAGCACGTGTAGCAGCAGCAGCAAGTGGCAGGAAGATCTCTCCCACCCTCTCTCATAATCTCCCCCTTTTCTCTCACTCTGCTAGGGTTTCTAGCAAATTCGGATGGGTGAGAGAAGTGAGGGTTTAAACCCCTTTTATAACCTAATTTCTTCCCAAATTAGGCTTGGGAACAATATTTACTTGAGGTCTAACCAATTCGGGGCTGTTCTGGTCCAAAAGAGCATTTCTGGAGGTCCCCTGGCCGAACGTGGTTGGACTTAAGCTCATGCATACTGGATCTAGCACACATCAAGTTTTCAGACCGGTAGAGTTCCCAGATCACACATGGCGGTCCAATTTCAGTTTAGCGGTCACCGCACCTAGATCAGGTCAACAAGTCTCGTGATATGAAAGAGAAATTTTTCTTGATCCGAAGGTGTAATTTGGCTGAATTCTGATGGTCAGAACGCTTAATAATAACGCGTCAAGTCACGTGCCAGATTTGAATTAAAATTTTCAAATCTAACCCTATTCTCACTCTCTTCACTCCAGGCTCAATGAAATAGCCTCTGAACGTCGGTTGGCCTTGATTTTCGAAACGGTTGTCAAGTCCAGCCAAACGGTCATAACGGTCTAAGATGGTAGATATCGGACTTTTGACGCGCGGTTTAGATCCAATACAAAGTTTTAAAGAGTTCCTGAGAGCAAACAGGTTTAGAGTTTGATCCAAGGTTTTAGGATATTATAGCATCATTGGTTCTGCAAGTTTTGGGTCTTGTAGAACATATTTAAAGCGATCAGGGACAATTTCACAGCTACTCCAGCGTTGCGCTAGCTAACTTACGCTTAGTTTCTAAAGGAATTAATCCTAAGTGATTTCTTTGGCTATGGAATTGGGTTCTGAGCGGTTTTCCAGGTGTTTTAATTGACCCATTTCCTAAGGACGTCTAATTCCAGGTTGGCAAAAATTCGGGGTGTTACAGAAACCCCTATTAGCCGAAATTGGATGGCTACCTCTACTCGATTTTTGGGGTCCTTGTCACTATGAATGCACCTACCATTTCTTTGCCACTTGTCATTCTTCGGTGTCTGATCCGCCTTCTATCACTGTATTTGTTGATGGTGACGATGTGAAGATCACCCCCAAGTCTATTGCTGGAATTTTTGGTCTTACCTTGTCACCTGTTGGTCTTCCGGATATGGATCTTAAAAATATTAAAACTCGATCCATGGTCACAAAGTCTCTTTGCCATGGTCACAACATTCCTTTGTACCAAGGCAATGTATTAAAATCCAAGTTCATGGAATTGGAATTTCTGATTTTGCACGATATCTTCGCCTCAAACATCTATCCTATAAGTACCAACCATTCCAATCTCATCGAGTTCATGGCCATGATAGCTTACTCCTTAGCTATGGGAATCAAAATATGCTATCCTACCCTGATTGTTCATCAGCTGGTATATGCCATTCATACGTCTCGGGACATGCATTTGCCTATCCTTAGATCATTAATTCTATATGCAATGCGATCGGCTTTTCCACGTCAAACGATCCGGAATTTCCACTTCAACACTTCAATAAGAACAATATTAGAAGGATGAATTTGAAGTTCCACAAATTTGCTGAAGACGAGGAAGGGATTCAAGAAGAAGGTGAATGTGGTGAAGGGGATGCTCCAGGTAGAGGACGCTGAAATGGCGAAGGGTGACCCACTTGAACATCCACAAGCTCCATCATCATCTGTTGTCGATCAAGCTAAATGATTCAAGCTCCATTAGGATAGAATTGGCACATTGTAGCGGGACATCTCTCAGCTAAAGGAGTCTGTGGATACCAGATTCATTGTATTAGAACTCCTGGTAAATGGAGTGCAGCAGACTGTGTAATAATTGGTTGAACTGATAACCTACCATCGAGACGACACGACACCATCTGCCTCTGCCCCTCCACCTTAGTGTCGGTCTCTGGATGCTGTCAATTCACCTTACTCTTATCGCTGCGTATGAGTATTAGTATCTTTTTGGATGCTCTACGCTCTCATGAGTATGTGTGATAGCTTACTAACCTATACAGTCTAACTTCTTTTTTTTTTTCTTTTGGGGGGGGGGGGGGGGGGGGGGGGGAATTTGTATATGCCCATGAATGGGCCAGAAACTTGTGGTTGTTTTGTTTTGGGGTGCCCATGCTTGGGCATGTTTTTATATATATATATATATATGTATATATATATATATATGTATATATATATATATATATATATATATATATATATATACATATATATATATACATATATATATATATATATATATATATATATATATATATATATAAAATACTATTGTCATTCTTGGGCAATATATGTATATTTTGATATTTTTGGTTATTGCAATTTCTATATCATCTATCTTTACTGCCATGAGAATTTGGTTAGCTTTGAATGCTTCTACCATCCCCTGTTTTATCTGGTTTCTATCTACTGTGATGCATGTGATGTTTGATCTATATATTATCTGCTTATCTCACTGTTCTATACTTTATCTACTATCCATACATGGTTGCTAAAATACGATGTTTGTTTTACATCTATCTATCTTATGCATGTGCCCTCTGAATGATGATTCTCTCAAATACTTCCACTTCAGTCAATATCCACTATTATGTTATCCTTTGCCAATGATTGACAAAAAGGGGGAGAAAAAAATCCATACCCCAACGAAACAAATTGTGTATATCTACTTGTGAATGGTGATGCAGGTGTTAGGGGGAGCAACTACAAGGAGAAAGGGGGAGTTTACAGTTAGGGGGAGCAGGTTCTGCATGTCTGTGTATGTGAACTAGATAGCATTGTACAATTGTGTAAAGTTCATGTACACACAATTTAGGGTGTCAGTATAGAAGTTTTTCTAGGGTGTTTTGGTATTTTTTCATGTAATTAACAAAAGTGGAGACTGAAAGTGCCCTAGTTTGTCAATTAGCGTGAGTGTTGAGTCAGCTAGACAGAGAAGCACCATAGGAAGATCAATCAACCGTCTACCTCAACTGGATGTAGGCTCAAACTCGCCACAGGTAAATCATAGCCTCATATCCCATGTCCCAAAACATCAGATAATTAAAACCCTTAAAATTTATTAGAATATCATAGGGTTTTTGGGTTAGAAAACTTTTTGTCAAACTTCAGAAAAATCTCAAAGTTTTTTGCCTCTGTTGATTTATCGATAGACTGATTGAAGTAATCGAAAAGTGCTGGCGATGTCCTTAAAACTCACTCAATAACATTGAAATGAGCACATAAGATGTCCAGCAACCGCGTATACCTCTAGACGAAATTATTGATGTATCGATAGCCATATCGATATTATCGAAATTTGAAACTTAAGTCTATCGAAGTTGACTCGATAAAATCGACATCATATATGTTGTGTCCAAAGTTCTACTAAGGTAAATCATGAGATCTTCGATATATCGAAGTACTCCAAGATATCATCAAAATTCAGACTTCGATGATATCGGATTAGACACTCTGTTTTCCAGTAATATTTTTAGGTTGTTTTTATCTTGGATCGAGGGTCACTCAATAGAATCGATATTCAAATATCGATGATATCGAGTCTAGGTCAATTACATCGAGAATGGACATAAACTGTCTAGCAAGCTTAACTGGAAAATCCTTTGGATTTATCGATGCATCGACATGACTATCAATATCATCGACAGTCAAATTTCGATGATATCGAGTGTACCTTAACCGTACTTTTGACCTGAAATATTTTAAACACAAGTCTCTCTCATTTTCAAATGTCGAGGAATTGAACCTCATGTCGATGAAATCAGAGTTCGAAATCCGATGACATCGACACATGTTCGATTTCCTCGACTAGTTAGCAAAAAGTTCAAAAGTGTTTAACAATTCAGTTTGTGTCATCAAGCGGCCAGTCAATGCAATTGAGAGTATACGCTCGATGATATCAACCCTGCTCGATGATATCGAACTCTGTCATAAATGTGACCTTTTTATATCTGTTGGAGCCTTTTACCTATTTATAGAGAGCTTGTCTTCAGTTGTTAGTAGAGAGACAATAGAGAGTGCTTTTGTGTGTTTAACCCTAGATCATATAGCCTAAGCCTTCTCTCTCATGTGAGTCCATCCTCTAATCCACCCTCATCATTGACATTCAATAGAGTGGATTAGGGAATAAACTTCTGCATTCAAGGATCCTCCAACTACCAGCTTAATGGTAAATCATTAAGCTGGGATGCCTTGAATGCATATATGATTGAAATCGCTCTATCTCCCTCATAGGAAAATATTTGAGAGTAGGATTCCATCATTACCTTAACCTAACCTGTCGCCATGTATTGGTACATCTTCTGAGTTGCGGTTCTAAACGAGGCTCATCTACTTATATATAAGTCATTAGAGTCCAGAGGACCCTTGTGATCATTCCTTTATAAGATTGGGTCTAAGGTGTTTCTCACTCCTTGGAAGCCCTCATTGGAGGCCTCCGGCAGGAGTGTACGTGGTGAGTGCTTTATGTTGACCCTTGCACTGTGTAGCGCATAAACTATTAAGTCTTTGTGGTAGGTCCTTGGCCAGTGTGCATAAAAGTGGCTGTTTTGTGTTAACCCTTGCTCATGGGAGCATAAACATGTGAGGTTCCTTGAGTGGATCCTTGGCTAGTGTGCCTAAAATTGGGTGTTATGTGTTAACCCTTGCTCGTGGGAGCATAAACTATCAACCTAAGTGTAGGTTGTACTAGTTAGAGGTGAACCTGATTTAAAACCTCCGATTTGAGGTGAACCTATTGTGAAACCTCCTTAGTGAAATATGGTATACTTAAGGGTTGAGTGCGTTTGCTGGGAGTGGAGTAGACAAGTGGTCAAACCACTATAAAAATGACTATGTTTGTGATTATTATTGTCTTTCATTCCTTATGTGATTATATGCTTTCAAATTTGATTATCTAAGATCATATTTCACACACACAGTTACATCCATCATAACCTCTAATTCATATCTTGTTTATCTTTCTAGTTATATGATTGGATCCTCTACCGGGCTTAGAAGCCAGTAGAGTTACTCTCAAGTAATCCTAATGAATGTTTGTTGTTAGGATTAGAGTAATAAGATTTTAAATTGTTATAAAAAATTTAAACGTCCTATTCATCCCCTCTAGGACATATTGGCATATTCCTACTTCAACTAAAGAGGTCATTACTGCAATTTCATAGAATACATACACTAAGGTGGGCCACATCACATGGGCGTAATGTACATAACAGGCGGGCCTCGCATGCACAACAAATGGGCCCCATCAAATGGGCAGCGTGGGTTTAACATACATCGCAGTGGGCCGCACAAGTGGATGACATAGAGATACTACACATACTTAAGGTGGGCCTCATGTTGGCAGCTAAAACAGGTGGACGGCGTGGCTGCAAAGTTCATCAAGGCAGGTCCCACCATCAAGACAGTGAGAATACAATGCATACATCATGGTGGACCACAGCCGTCTAGCAAACAGGGTGGATGGCATGGCTGAAAACACATACCTCGAGGTGCGGCCACATGCCACACGTCCAGACAGATGGTGTGGATAAAACATATATATCAAGGCGAGTCCCACCTGCACACACATGTCACACGTGTGGGGTGGGTCCACCCTCTTAAACAGATGGATGGCATGAATAGTACACATATGTCATGGTGGGGATCCATTGTCCCAACCAGGGACGATGTGGATGAAACCATACATTGCGGTGGGGGTCGACCTGCTGGCTGCAATACAGCAGCACCAGCCAATCCGTTTCCAACACCAGGTGGGTCTCATGTGGGTGCATGGTTTGGATATAAACATTCATCAAGGCTAGGGCCCACCTGACCTACTGACGACATACAGCAGCCATTGGCAGGTGTGGGGCCCACGTCCATACAGATGGACGGTTAGGATATAACATATTCATCATGGTCAGGGCCCCACCAACAAATGGATGGTGTGCACTGAACACACACATCACGTTTGGTCCCAGATCCTACGTACATACACAGCAGCTCCTAGCTGCAAGGTTTCCACCGTCTAAATGGATGGTGGGATACAACACATGCCTCACGTGGGCCACACTGTCCACGTGTGGACAATTTGAACAAAGCATTCATCAGGTGGGCTCCACCGTCCATTGCTGGACGGTGGATGGATGGATGAGATGTATACATCTGGCGGGCTCCACCATATTATATTATATTATATATATAATATATACATACATGCATAATATATATTATAATACATATATATATATATATATATATATATATATATATATATATATATATATATATATATATATATTTAAAATTTTCCAATCGTCCAACAAGCCACCGTCCAGGGGTGTTGGACGGTGTGATGTGCAACACATCATCAGGGTAGGGGCCCACCCCACACCTACAACACGTGTGGGTGGGTCCCTCATCCTACCATATGGACGGACGGTGATGGATATACATATCATGAAGGTGGGTTGCACGTGGATGTGGTCCACATGATTCGAATCAATTTGACATTAGTGTTTTCCCTTCAGTCCGGCCAGTCCAAATGAACAGATAGATTGGACCCAGCCAAGGCAACGAGGTGGGTCCCGCTTGGGCAGTGTTATGGCCCAAAAAATGGTCAATGTGGATCAAGTGGGCCATAACCATCACAAGAAAGAGAGAGAGAGAGAGAGAGAGAGAGAGAGAGAGAGAGAGAGAGACTTAGTAGCGGTGAGTGTGAGAGAGGAGATCTGCCACTATGAACTCCTCTCGATTTACAATACACACATGAAAATGGGTCCCACCACAAGTGGACCCTCACATAGAAATCAAGGGTAAAAACCCTAATATCACCCATCGTTTGAGCTCCTTCTTAGTCCATTAGCTTCCTTAGCTTCTTGCATTCAACTTTGATGGAAGATGATGAAGATTGAAGGGTGGAGATGAGAGATCTAGGGGTAGGGAGTGGGCCACACTTGGCTTCTCTCATGAAGAGCTTGGATGTTTTGCTCACATGTGTTGCTTGAGAATTGGTTTGAAAAAGAGTGAGAGAGAGGTGATGTAGTAAATGGTGGGTATGGTGCTTGTTAACTTGTTGGTAAGAAAGGAATGGGGTAAGTATGGGTGTTATTGACTTTGGGTGAGAGAGGGATGGGTAGGGTATGGGTTGTACTTGACTTGATTGATTTGTGTGTACTTGATTGATTGATGTGATGGGTTATACAGATTCTCTCAGAATTGGCAATGCATGGCATTTCTTTGGAATGAACTCGGGCCCATGTCTCCTAACGTGGGTACCACATCGCCGCACGAGATGCAGGGTTGGAACCACGGCGATGGCGCGGTCGCTAGGGTATAAGTTTCGGTTCAAGCTGACTCTGGTTTATAAGACTCAACTTAGGATTGCGCACAAATGCCGATATAGGTTGCGGGTTGCTAGAATTCGACCGGAAGGACCACGAAAGCCTAAGGAAAGCTATGGTCTAGGATATGAGTCTCACAACACGTGTGGGTCCCACCGTCTAGCCAGGTGAACAGTGTAGATACAACACATAATGGGTGGGTCCCACGGACTTGTTGATGCCATTATGTCAGCTATGTAGCTGGTGTGAGTTACACTAGCCAATCAGCTCCCACCGTCCATGGATTGGATGGTGTGGATACAACACATCATCTAGTGGGCCCCACATGCTGGAGGTAGCACGAACGACATGGATACAAACCACATGCATCACGGTGTGCTCCACCCAACACCGTCTAGTTGGACGATGTGGATTCACACGTACATCATTGTGGCCACGTACGGCTTGGATAAAATACATGGATCGGTGGGTCCATGTCACTCCCCAAACTCAGAAACCCTGCTCATAAAATTCTCAATCACCAAATCCGGCACTGACAGCCTCCATAATACCCCATTCTCAGCTCTCGACACCCATACACCAGTCTCTGATCCTTTACAGGGAGGATTTCAAATATGATTTTGATTCCTAATAAGCATAACCATAAGCATAACCCACAAACAATAACCAACAACAACATCATAAATCCACTATAATCAAAACTTTTAAAGTACAATGCATATGAAGGGAAATATAAGATAATAATAATGGAAACTCCTGAAGCTTGACTGTACGCTCATATTGCGGTGAGGCCACGACTGCGTCCTGGCGTCACTTGCATGCATCAATCGTGCATAAACTTATAAATAGCTTAGAGGGCAGTGTAAATGTGTGCATAATATGAGCATGCAAAATGTAATATCGGAGTAATACAAAATCATGTTGATGAGTACATGAATGAAATCATCTGTACCAAGGCTATGCAGTGCAAGATATGAAGGCTATCGGCCATATCAAGACCATGCGATGTGAGATGCAACTTAAGCATACCAATCCTCATCTAAATCCACATATCCATGCAGCTCATCACTAGAGCATCAAATATCAGTACAGTTCTCATTCTGGATAATCATCAGGGTTTAGTACACTCCAAATGACATTGTGCCTTTTCCAGGCGTGCAGTCCAAGTGAGCGTAAGAAACCTCACTACCTACCTGGCCAATAGTTTGTCAATACCTATCCGATACATCGATAGTGGACCCATTCATGAGCTAGTCAAACTCAGCCTAGTAATGCCCCCTACCTTGGGCGGGTAAGGCCACACCACTTTTCAACCGACCATGACACAGTGGGAGATGCTATAGTATTCGGCCTTTGTGCACTCATGTATCCACTCGGTCTCGATATTAGAGTCATCTTTAGGTACCATCGGGTTTAGTAATTTTCACCCAGTGACATCTAAGTGCCCCGATGCTAGAAACAGTATTTTTGGTATCCAATCCAGCCACCCATGATGTGTTTATGGAGGCTAAGGCCCAGATGTCGTTAGGGCATACATTAATCACAATCACACAAATACAAAGTAGATGAGTCACGCAGTCCAATAATGCACCAATCTTGTGCATACCATGCGCTCATGTAGGATAACTCTACCTATCAGGGAGTCCCATAAACTACCTACACTATGGCATATGCAATGGCCAATCACATCCCATAACAAATAAATAGATGATGCGTATGGGCATGTATCATAATGCTATGCTGTCACAAACTCATAATCGGCAACGGTAGTTGGTATCGATAATCACCACCAATAATCAGCATCGATAATCAACCTCGACATAAGGCAAGGTACATAGATGGACAGCCGATGATGGACTAATTAAAATCAATGGGGCCTAAGCGTTTGGGTTAACCCATGAGAGAATGATGAGGAAGGGCCTAACAAGGCCTAAGGGAAGGTCACAAGGTAGACATCCAACCATCATTGCCCATCAATGTCGACCCTTAACCAACATTGCTCTCAAGGAATGATGCTCATAGGGTCAATGGTATAATGGGTCCACAGTCTCATACAAGAGTCCAATACACATCATCATGGGTCTCGCTTATGGACCATATACACATCTCATTGGGCCTCTCTCATGGGCCAATATATATATATATATATATATATATATATATAACATCGATCGTATCAAATGGGCTAAGTTAAATGAGCCGAATCAATAGGCTGAATCAAATGGGCTGAATTAAATGGGCCGAATCAATGGGTCAAATCAAATGGGCCGATTCAAATAGGTGAAATTAAATGGGCCAATTTAAATGGGCTAAATCAAATGGGCCGAATCAATGGGCTGAATTAAATGGGCCAATTCAAATGGATTGAATTAAATGGGCCGATTCTAAAACACCATTCATCCATTGTTAGAGATCATTTTGGAGCATAAAAAAATGAATCATATCCAAAGGATCTTCTGGACCATACCACAAATGGTAGTGGTGATAATGGTTCACACCGTTAAAAAATTTAGAGGGCCCACCATAGCATTTATTTCCCATCCAGTCTAATCATAAGATCATAAAGTCCTGAACAACAAGGAAAAAATAAATATCACATTGGTCTAAAACTTCTGTAACCCAAAGGGGTGCAATGGTAGACATGTAATCCCACTGTTTTCTACAGTGTGGTCCACATGGTACTAGATCTGTCTTATTTTTAGTCTCAAGCCTTGAGATGAGCTCACCAAATGAATGGACAGTTTGGTTGGATCACATACATCAGGGGTGAGGTCCAAGTACGTGGCCCACTAGAGATGTGAATCTTCTTCATTTTTAGTCTCAAGCCTACGACGAGCTCACCGAATGAATGGATGGTGGTGTGCTGGCCCCCACACATTCAACAGATGAACGGTAGGGATACAACACACGCATCACAGTGGGGTCCAAGAGAGTGATCCACCATACCGGGCAAGCCAAATGGATGGATGGTTGGATGAGATCCATCCATCAGTGGGAGTCCCACTGTCCAGACCTCTGGAAGGTGAGGATCTCACTCACGTCAGATGCAGCTGACATCAATACGGCTA
Organism: Magnolia kwangsiensis; assembly: GCA_037074715.1. Taxonomy (NCBI): domain Eukaryota; kingdom Viridiplantae; phylum Streptophyta; class Magnoliopsida; order Magnoliales; family Magnoliaceae; genus Magnolia; species Magnolia kwangsiensis. The sequence continues at coordinate 44,895,222 of CM073586.1, read as the reverse complement.
TCGTATAGCTACTGAGGTAAGGTGGGTCCCACGTGGGAGTAGCCCACCATAGCTTTTATTAATATAAAATGTTATATTATATAAATATATCATATATATATATATATATATATATATATATATATATATATATATATATATATATATATATATATGTTCATGTGTGTGTGGGAGAGTGGGAGTGTCAGCGCCAACCATCCAGAGACGCTGGACGGACGATCAGATGGTAGGCTCCACATGAATGGATGGCCTGGATGTACATCCATCATGGTAGGCCCCACACGCTGTTGTGGTAGGGTCCGTGTACATTCAATGGACGGATAGGATGTTCATATATGTCATGGGGTCTCCAATCAGTACCGTCCAGATGACAATGCTAGTGAATTACATATAACAAAGTGGGCCCCACCATGACAGCGTGGATACAACTCATTTATCAGGTGGGCCACAAAATCTAAGAGAGAGAGAGAGAAAGATACACGTGAAGGGGAGGGACCCCGCCATTATTGGGCTCTTCCAAATACAATGCGTACATTAAGTGGGTCCCACAATAAGTGGGCCCTTAGAAATAAAAAATAATGGTTGATCACCCACCTATCGGCCTTCTTCTTTAGCTCCTTGGACTCCTATGCTCCTTGCCTTCTATTTTAATGGAGGTTGATGGAGAATGAATGGTTGAGATGGGAGATGAGAGGGTGGGCCACAAGCATGGGGAGTTGGACGTTATAAGCTCTCTTGGGAGTTCGGGAGATTGCTTAGAGAATCAGAGAGAATGACAGGTGATGGATCGATATGGGATGGGTGGAATGGGTATTGTAAGGAAGGGGATGGAGAGGTATGAGTTTGTTTGAAATTCTGGTAAAAGAGGGATGGGTAGGGAGAGAGAGAGTTGACTTGAGGAAAAGAGGGAATGGGTGTTTGTACTTAGGATAGGGTAAGGTGGCATTGGGGTATGGAGGATGTACTTGACTTAATGAATGTGACATGTTTTAGAGATTCTCTCTAAATTCGCAATGCTTGACATTTCTTTAGAATGAACGTGGAACCACATCTCCTGGCCAGGGCATTGGATCAGTGCGCAAGTCGTTGTGTTGGAACTGCGGTGATGGCACGGTTGCTAGGGTACAAGTTTCAAGTCTTATCGAATCCGATATGTAGGACTCAGTTTAGGATCGCACGCAAATGTCAGATACATGTCGAGGGTTATCGGAGTTCGACCGGTAGGACTGTGGAAGTCTATAGAACGATACGGACTATGATATGGGCCTTATAGTCCACATGTGTGAGACCTACTGGTTTTATATATATACACACAAACACACACATACATATGTTTTATATATTATTTTATTATATATATTTTTAAAGAACATGCCAGCATCCAGTCTAGGCCTTAGAAGACCTGGATAGCATGGCTGGTCCATGCATGGAAAGTTGGATGCGTCAGGCATCAAGGTGAGGTCCACGTCAGTGTGGCCCACCTAATGAATCAAGTTGATATTTGTGTTTCCTCATCATCCAGACCTTCGAAAAGGGGCAACAAGGTGGCTGCGATGTGGGCCTCGGTTGGGTCCACTTCGTGCTTAATATGGATGGAATACATACATCATAAATGGGCAATAAAATTAGGGAAAGAGGGAGGGAGGGAGAGATGTGTGTGATGGACGGACCCCGACACTATGGGCCCTCTCTTCCATGCATTGCAACATACATCAAGTGGGTCCCATTACATGTGGGCCCACCAAATCAAAAATTAACAATGGAGATCCCTTATCCACCAAAATGCAAGGTCTAGATGACCATTTTCAAACTAGGAAAGTAAACATCATGATGGGGTCCATGGAGAATGGCTTCATCATGGGACGAACATATGAATCATGGTGGGCCATCGGCCACACCTAGGGTCCAAAGTGAGATCCATACCATCAATCGGTAAGCCCCACTTAGCCCATCATCAAAAATACAAATCTAATCCTATAAACACCCATCATTCGATCTTCTTAGTCCAATGGAATGCCAAACTCCATGGCTCTCTATATTGATGGTGGAAGATGAGAATTAAAGGGCTAGGATGAGGGATTTTGGGTAGGAAGTGGGCCACACACTTAGCTTATTTTCTCTCCTTAGGATTCTTCTATCATGGTTTTTGGGGAAATGGTAGAGAATGGAGTGAAACGAGAGAGGAGTGGGGTTGTGTAAGATGGATAGGATGAGAGGAATGGGTAGTGTAAGAGAGGGGATGGGTATAATGCCCTGGAAATCGGGGGTCGAGTATAGCTCAGCTCTCGAGTTCCAAAACATCACTTATGCAATATTTTCAATGATGGATGAATGTTGACTGTATTAGTGCATAAAACATGAAATAGATTAAGCCAAATCAGCAAATCATAATTCAGGGACAATGAGAAAATGCAAGTGGAATTCTGAAATACATAAATACATTAATACAAGTCCCAAAAATATGAGTGCTCTGCTAGGTCAATGAGTACAAAGTTTGCTTCAAATACATATGATAAAATGTAATGGTCCTCTATAAAGTGTAAACCTTGAAGCCCCATCGATCCAGACTTGGCTCGAGTGAATTCGCCCTAAAACTGCATAAACAAGAATGCCTCCTCATCATCATCAAACTCTAGCTCCGCCTCGCAAGCATCACCATCACCTCCAGCTAAGTTAGAGTCTGGTTGGTATTTAAGCACTGTCCCAGAACATGGGAATGTGTGGTCAACTCCAAACGGTTGTCTAGTAATGATGCATGCCCTCGCCTACACTCCCTTTGCAATCTTCATCTTATGGTTGCGCATGTCAGTCACTTCCTTAGTTCTCTGCCCAACTCCAAATGGCACATGCAGTGCGGTGCATGTACATGATTACCAAGTTCTTATTAGTCCTTTTTCATACAACAGAATTGAAAAGCTAAGGTACCTCCCTTATATCAATACTCAAACAATGATCCATTCTAGGGTCGTCAAGCCTAGACAATCTCATACCATATTATAGTTATAGATCGCTGTAAAGGGCTCGTCACCAATCAATACAAGTCTAGTTATATCTTAGATACTATAATAAGGCTCATCACCCCAATGCGGTTTCAGGATATACTCGAGGTCACTACAAAGGGCTCTCATCAATCAGAGTAGGTCGACAGTACAAATACCATGTCCCATACCACCGTATTCGGCTTATGAGTCTAAGTTGCTCACTGGTCACTACGGGGAGGCTCGTCGCCCCAGCGTAGCCGACAGCACGACCACGGTGTCCCATACCACCATGTCCGGCTCTTGAGTCTAAGGGATCGTGGTACCAAGGTTGATGGGATTTCACTGGTAAGTTTGGTACCCTAGATTCAAGCAGTAGCGTCCAAACAAGGTGAACATACATCGGTCAATCGGGTTAATTAATAAGCTCGACTAGGACGATCGTACGTTGAGTTAAACGACATGAAATACATAAGCACTTTGTATGGCATAACCACTGCCGAACATCCCAAGTACGGCTTGGATTCGTCAAACACATCCTACGTGTCGAAAGCAATTTCAACCACCAATTTAAGAATAATTACCGATTACGTGGATTGAGATATAATCCCAACCATGTACAATCATAATAATGAATATTTAACTCAATTCCTACAATCATATAACATGTTATGGAATATAACTTAAAATGAATACACAGTACATGGAGGAAATCATACACATAATTAACATGGATAGTTAGACTAAACAGTTCATGGAGGAAATCATACACACAAGTAAGATAGTTGGGATTTCATATCTCAACTCCCTCATAAATCACACCTTACTAACTACGAACTCATTTAGACATTTTCACAAATACTTAGACTACACTTTTCAACATACATCACGTTTGTCGGCCATATTACATATTAGGGCAAATCCTTTTGCCAAAGAGTTATCGCGTACATAACAATCATATTCTTACGACAATTAATCATGGTAACCACAACATCAGATTTCAAATGCATACAAACGTTTCAACAAAATCATGAAATAGTCTATACACAACATAGATCGTATATATATGTAAATAAAACAGATATCGCATTTGGCATGTGTAATGGCAACCACGTCAGTAATAAATCATTATCTGACATTGAAAGCCTTGAAAACCATAACCTAAACGTATATAGTCCGCACCTTAAACCAGATAATGCATAATGGATTTGATTTAGACGATAAGTCTTCGTCAATGGCGAATAGGCAACCTAAGGCATGAATTTGGTTAGCTACATCAACACTTAGACAATTTTAAGTTCCAAAACAGGTTAGGGTTTGATTTTCTTACCCAATTATGGAATTAGAATCACCAAAATAATGATTCATATGCGATGGATTAGGCACGTAGAGTAGTTGGGAAGAATCCCTAGATGAATCACCAACTTCTCTCTCACTTTCTCTCTCTTTCTTAGCTAGGGTTTGAGAATTCGTATGGAATTTGTGAGAGAGGGTTTAGGGTCCTTATATAGGCTTAAAACTGACGAAATTAGTCTCAAGGCCATGGTATACTTAGGTTATAACCAAATCGGGCTTATTTCGATCCAACGGAGTGTTTCTAGAGGTCTCTTTATTGAATGCGATTGGACTTAAGCTCACAGATACTGGATCTTGATCAAGTTAAGTTTTCAGTCAGATCGGGTTTCCAGATCGACCGTGGCGGACCAGTTTTATTTCAACGGTCACCGAAACTCGATCAGGGCTATAAGTATATTGGCATATATGGGCCATCTTCCTTGATCCGAGGGTGAATTTGGGTCCGAATTCAACGGTCAGAATGCTTATAAATGGTGCACAAGTGACACGACTCAGATTACTTAAATTCATATTTAATTTCTAAATAGATTCACCTTTCTCACGCTCTTCACTCCGAACTCAAGAAAATCGTCTCAAGAACTCATTGGACTTAATTTTTGAGGTGATAGGCAAGTCTAACTAGGCAGTCATAATTGTCTAAGTTCATCACTATCGGACTTTCAATGTGCGGTCCAGGTCCGATACATAGTTTCTGAATTCTCTTGAGAGCAATTGGGTTTAGAGTTGGATCCTAAATTTTAGGGCAATGTAGCATTACTAATTCTATAGGTTTTGGGTCTTGCAGATCGTATTTAAAGTGATTGGTGCTAATTGTATAGGTAATCTAGTTTAGCGCTAGTTAATTCTTGTTAAATTTTTAAAGGATTTGGTTCTAAAGGATTTCTGCTTGAGGTGGTACTCGGGTCTTTGTACGGATTTTTTCAGGATGTTACAATGGGTGTGTGTAAGAAAGAGAAGACTTATGGGGGGTGAGGTGGCATGGGGTATGGGTTTCTTGTCTTTATTAGTAAGAAGGATGGGAGAGGCATGGGTTATGTAAATGACTAGTACTTGATTTATTAATGTGATGGGTTGCAAAGATTCTCTCAGAATTCGCAACGCGCATCGTTTCTTCAAAATTTACACCAGCCCACAACTCCTTGCCTGGGTATCGCATTAGTACACAAGACGCGGTGATGGAGCCGATGCGACAGTGCGTTCGTAATGGTACAAGTTTCGAGTTGAGCCAACTCAGATCTACAGGATGTGAGTCAGGGTCATAAGCAAATTCTGATTACAAGTCGCAGGTTACTAGAATTTGAAGGAGAGGATTGCAGGAGTCTATGGAATGGTACATACTAGGATACGGGCCTTACAACTCTCCCCTCCTAATAAAAATTTCTTCCTTAAAATTTTCATATCATCGTAATTAAACATAACTCATAAAAGGAGAGAAATCATGACATATATATAATTAGAGACAATATAAAATATAATCAATCATCAAAGAGATGGGGATAACTCTCACAAATCTTAGCCTCGCACTCCCAAGATGCTTCATCCACACTATGATGATCCCACTAAATCTTCACCAAGGGGATGACCTTGGTCCGGAGTACCTGCTCCTTTCGATCAAGGATACGAACTGGCTGTTCTATATAAGAAGTGCCCTCACGAACCTCCAATGGTTTTCAATCAATAACAGGAATGATGTCTGACTCACACTTTCACAACATAGATACATGGAAAACATTATGAATACGAGACAACTGAGATGACAAGGCAAGGCGCTAGGCCACAGTGCTAACACGTCCAGTGATCTCGAAAGGTCTAATGAATCCCAAGGTAAGCTTTCCTTTCACTCCAAAATGAACCACACCCTTCATGGGTGAGACCTTGAGATATACATGGTCCCTAACGACAAATTTTAAGGGACAACGCTGACGATCAACAAAACTCTTTTGTCGGCTCTGAGATGTGCACATCCTCTACCTGATGATGTCAATGACCTCTGGAGTTTACTGCACAAGCTCGGGACCTAGGAGACGCCGCTCTCCAACCTTAATCTAACAACTCAGAGATCTGTACGGTCTGTCATATAATGCCTCAAAAGGAGTCATGTCAATGGTTTCCTAATAGCCGTTGTTGTACGTGAACTCAGCCAATCGCAGGTGCTCGTCTCAGTTAACCGAGAAATCAATCACGCAACCAAAACATATCCTTAAGGATCTAGTTGACCCTATCGGTCTGCCCATCGGTCTGCAGATGATACACGGTATTGAGATGTAAAACAGACCCCATCACCATCTAAAAACTCCTCCAAATCTAAAACGTGAACCTCAGGTGTCGGTTAGAAATGATTGAAATTAGAAAGTTCGTATAGTCTCATAATCTCCTCGATGAATAACCTCGCAAGGCGGTCCAATGTCCAGGTCGCACGATCTCAAGAAAATTTGCCGACTTCGTTAGACAATCGATGACAATACAGATGACATTAGGACTGCGCTGAGCCCTCAGTAAACCCATGATAAAATCGATGGGTACGTGCTCCCACTTCCACAACGGGATGCTCAACAGGTGCAAGGGACCAGGGGGTCTCTAATGATCGACCTTGACACAGTAGCATGTGTCACACATGACCACAAAAATGGCGTGCTTCATCCCCGCCCAAAAATACTGACGCCTCATATCGGGATACATCTTCATCGAGCTAGGGTGGATAGAAAATCACGATCGATGTGCCTCGGTCATATAAGATCTCTTCGCAACTCATGAATATCCAGGACACATAATCAGCCTCTAAAGAGAAGTCCACCATTAAAACCAATCTACAATCTAACTGACTCTCAGATGCTGCCTCTACCTGATGATTCTACACTGACTCGTCTGCCTGTTGAGCCTCGATCACCCTTGCGACAAGAAAGGGTTGAAACGACAGGCTCGATAACTACACAATAGAAGACTACAAGATGATCTCGAAGTCGAATGCTGACACTTAAGCATCTTCCACTCTTGAATTATCATTGTGCCTCTAGGCCTCATGGCTGATGGATGAGGGCATCCGCTACCACGTTCTCCTTACCTGGGTGGTACTAAAGATCAAAATTACAGTCCTTCAGGAGCTCTATACAATGTCTCTACCTCATGTTCAACTCAAGTTGAGAGAATAGATACTTCAAGTTCTTGTGGTTGGAGAAGAGCTTGAACCTAACCTCATAGAGATAGTGCCTTCACACCTTTAGTGAGAATACAACTACTGCTAGCTTTAAATCATGCGTGGGGTAATTCATCTCATGGACCTTGAGCTGGCATAACACATAATCCACCGACTTCCAGTGCCGCATCAGGACAACACCCAAGCGAATTCACGAGGCATCGGTAAATACAACAAATCCATCACTCCTAGAGGGAAGAGTGAGGACATGAGCGGATGTGAGGTGGTCATTCATCTCCATAAAGGCCTACTTACAAGAGTCGCTCTAAATGAAGTCGGTGCCCTTCCGGGTCAACTTGGTCAACGGGACTGCAATATGGGAGAATCCCTTAATGAAACGTCGGTAGTAGCCCGCAAAATCAAAGAAACTAAGGATCTCGGACATGTTCATGGGCTGGCTCCACTGACGTATGGAATCAATCTTCGAGGGGTCCACTAAGATGCCTCGCCTCGTTACCACATGACCGAGAAACTTCACCTCCTCCTACCAGAACAAGAACTTCTCCAGATTTGTGGAGGGTCTTGAAATTATAGTAAAACTGGTATGCGCGGAGGGTCTTGAAATTGTAGTAAAGATCACTTTAATTGAAGGAGGAATATGCCGATATGTCTTAGAGGGGGGGGGGGGGTGAATAGGACTTTCTAATAATTTTATAATAATTTAAAATCCTATCACTTCAATCCTAACAACAGGCATATATTAAGATTCCTCTTTAGTAACTCTACTGGCTTCCAAGCCCAGTAGAGGATCCAATCATAAACTATTTGAGAGATGAACAATATGCAAATTAGTTTATGATGAATATGATTGTGCATGTGTGTGAGGTGTGATCTCAGATAATCAAATATGAAAGTATTTAAGGAAATCACATAAGTAAATGGAAGATAATAATAATCTCAAACATAGTCATTTTTATAATGGTTCGACTACTTGTCTACTCCACTCCCAGCAGACGCACTCAACCCTTGAGTGTGCCAGATTTCACTAAGGATGTTTCATGCGGTTCACCTCAAACCCAAGGTTTTAAATCAGGTTCACCTCTAACCAGTACAACCTACACCTATGCTGACAGTTTATGCTCCCACGAGTAAGGGTTAACACATACACCTAATTCTAGGCACACTGGCCAAGGATCCACATAAGGAACCTCTTTCGTTTATGCTCTCACGAGAAAGGGTCAACACAATGCACTCACTTTTAGGCAAATTGGCCAAGGATCTTCCATAAGACCTTATCTGTTTATGTTTTCCATAGACCAAGGGTCAACACAACACACCCACCACGTACACTCCCGTCGGAGGCCTCCTAGAGGACTTGCAAGGGCTGAGAAACACCTTAGACCCAATCCTATAAAGGAATAATCACAAGTATCCTCTAGACTCTAATAACTTATAAATAAGTGGATGAGTCCCTTTTAGCTCTTTGTCGAAGATCTCCTCCTTTGTTGATGAAGAGTCTTCTGCTTCCTTGAATCGCAACTCAGAAGATGTACCAATGCATGGTGACGGGTTGGGTCAAGGCTGTAATAGAATCCTACTCTATTAAAAGTTTTTCTATAAGGGAAATTGAACAATTCTAATCATTTATGCATTCAAGGCATCCCAGCTTAATGATTTTCCATTAAGGTGGTAGTTGGAGGATCATTGAATGTGGAAGTTCATTCCCCAATCCACTCTATTGAATGTCAATGATGAGGGTGGATTGGAGGATGAACTTCCAAGAGAGAAAGGGCTTTGGGTATATGATCTAAGGTTAAACACTCAAAAGTACTCTCTTCTTTCTCTACCTGCGACTAAAGACAAGTTCTCTATATATAGGTAAAAAGTTCCAATGGATATAAAATGGTCACATTTATGACAGAGTTTGATATCATCAAGCAGGGTTAATATCATCGAGCATATACTCTCGATTGTATCGACTAGCCGCTTGATGATACAAACTCAAATGTTATATACTTTTAAAACTTTTTGCCAGCTGGTCGAGGAAATCGAAACCTGTGTCGATGTCATCAGATTTCAAACTCTAATTTCATCGATACGAGGATTGATTCCTCGATATTTGAAAATGAGAGAGACATTGCCTTTGAAATATTTCAAGTCAAGGATATGATCAAGGTACACTCGATATCATCAGAATTTGAATGTCAATGATATCGATAGTCATGTCGATGCATCTGTTGGAGCATAAAAAATCAGCATAAAGGAAAATTCAAAGATAAGGAAAAATCATATAAAGTGAAGAAATCAAGAAGGGAACAAATGATGTTGCGCGGATCGCACAACCAGACAGTTGTTGCACGGCTCGCGTAATTGGTAGAAAGAATCTTAGGCATTGCGCATCCAGAAACGGCATTACGCAAGAGTAAAAGATCATTTTAACCTTGCACGGATCGGGCACCCCATCAACTGTTGCACAGGTCACACTTCTATCTTTACCCTTACGTGGGTAGCGTAACCATAAACAGACGTAGATCGAGATGAACGGCTGGAATTGATCCAAGGTGGGGCTTAAGGCACAAGAAACAAGGGTTGACACATGTGGAGGCATATAAATACCCCACTCCCCTCCTCATTTGGGACGGAAGGTTTTCTGGAGAAAGCTAGAGCTCTGAAGATAGATTGAAGGTGAAGAGAAAAGTCAGTTTCACGGGTCGCGCAACCAGGGTGCTAAGTTGCGCTGACCGCGTAACACATGAGACAAGCTGCGCGAACCACGCACCAAAGCACTCTGTTACGCTGATAGCGCAAACGATAATTCAGTTACGCCAGTCGCGCAACTAGGTCACCATGTGGCCAAGGAAAAAAGGGGTCGAAATGCTGCCGAAATCGTTAGAGTTCGACCTTCGCTGCTTCAAGCTCTCTCCTTGGCATAACGGATGAGTTCAAAAGAGAAATTAGTTGATTAAATTCAACGTTCCTCCTAAGTACCTAGGAGATGACCGAAATAGTGCCGAAATGCTGCCGAATTTGATATTTGACATATAATTTTATTAATTACCATTTTTTTAGCACTCTATCTTAGAATCAAGGGATTTGGAAGGGATGTATAAGAACTCGGAATCAATAACGCCATGATTATTGTATGAAATCTCTTTGTTATATTGGAATAAAATGAATTCCCCAAATCAAACGCATTTGTTTCTTGTTCGAAACAAAATGGCAACTCCAATGGGGAAATTTTTTATTATTATTCCAATAACAACTTCAAGGTATCATAGAATTTTCATGGAATTTCTTTTGGCATCTTCCGACGCCAAAATGGCGACTCTCAATGGGAACACCCCCCTCCCCCCCTTCATCTCTAAGATAGAATATTTACTCTAGCAATTCTAATTATAAATGTACTTTTTCATTGAAGGTTTTTGGAGTAAACTACAAATCACAATCAATGACAATTACTGCGATAAAAGTGAGGTTCTGTTTCACTCTGACTGGTTTTATGATAGAATACGTGCCGGACTCGCCTCAAAAATCTAGAACTCAACTGCTTATAAACAAGAATAGCTTGGCATAAGTTACAGCTAGGGTCGTATCTACTTCACCTCCACCGTCGGAAGGAGATAAAGACTGGACCCTAGTAATGACTCGTAGGACAAGAACACGAAATGCAAGGAATCTCTAAACAAACCTGCCTTTGTCGAGAGCTGAGGGCCCTGTGACGTGCAACGCGGCCAGAAGAAATCCTGAACTCGCTCCCCCCACAATCTATCCCGAATGAGAAGTTCCGCAGTTAACATCGCCTAACTTTCTGGCTTTAATCACCCTAAGGGGTAGATGGACGAAAGACCAAAAGGGTAAATTACCAATGATGGGATCGCCGATGCTCGTGTCACCCCAGGCAAGCTCGCCGATGTCCGTATCACCTCAATCGATCGATAGCACAAGAAGTATACAAGAGTCACAAGATACTCCACTTCCTCCCCTCTTCGTAAGCCTCGTGACGTCATAATCCTCTCATTCTACTCCAGCTATAGCTTCGTCAAGAAGTAGAGAAGCCACTATACACATGGTCGAAACAAACTGGGAAAATGGGTCGTTTACTGAAGATCGTATAAATGAAATGGTAGAAGCACAAAGAGTGTTAATGGACGAATGCAGAAACCTCAAGGAAGCACTAGCAACTCTTGCACATAATATGGCCCAAATCGCGGCTCCACCAGCAATAGTTGCAGTAAATGGACATGAAAGCCATCCTGAATGCTCTCACCCACAAGGGACTGGATCAAGAGGATCTGTTCCGGTTCCGAGAACTATAACAGAAGACGACATACGACAAGTCATTGAAGAGGCAGTCAGAATGGAAAGAGAGCATGTAAATACTAGCCATTTCAGGTACTGGACGTCGTACTCAAGGGAGGTAGAAGATATCTCCTTTCTAGCTAACTTCAAACATCCAGACTTTTAAAAGTTTAATGGGGAAGGATCGCCGGAAGAACACTTAATGCACTTCATCACTAGCATGGGAAATTTCTCTACAATACCTCAGTATTGCTTGTAATTATTCGGGTCGTCACTAATGAGCAAAGCATTCCGATGGTATTCTAGTCTAGCTCCTGGGTCTATACATATGTGGGAGGAGATGTAAGATGCCTTTATGTCAAACTTCTTCTCTTCAGAACGTGAAGTGAGTATCACAGAATTTGCTTCTGTACGACAAAGAGAAGGGGAACCAGTTGAAAAATTCATAGACAGGTGAAAAACATTAGGAGCGTCGTACAGGAAATTGCTGGAAGAAAAAGAACAAGTCAAGATGTGCCTGAACTCTATGGAAATGGGAATAGCATTTGGACTCACTAGCGCTGATATCCAAACTTTCCACGACCTAGCCACCAAGGCTCATGATTTAGAATTAATGACTCGTAAGATGCTAGCCTTTCATCATGAACCAAGTAGGAAAATACCTAGTAGGATGGCCGTAAATATTGTTGAGCAGGATAAAAGAAGTAAAGGCACAAGGGATTCAAAAGATAAGACACGAGAACATAAAGAAGAGTGGCAACAGTCAAGAAACAGATATGACAGGAAGAGGGTTAGAGTGCTTAATTCTCACGAAGGATTCACCTTCGACAAAGAAGATGTTATTCCTATGATGAATTAACTATTGAAAGCCGACACAATATCGTTACCAGAACCTAAATGTCCTGAAAATGTGACAAGGACTAGGGAAAAGGATTTCTGCCGTTATCATCGCCTGATAGGGTATCCGACGGAAAATTGTTATACGCTGAAATGTATAATACAACAAATGATAAACAGAGGTGAAATAGTAATCAGTGAAAAAAGAAAAGAGTACTCTAATAATGGTGAATACGCTCGCGATTAGGGAAAGGTCTCAAGATGAAAGTGAGAGAAAAAATCATAAGGCTGTAAAGAAGGTATCAATGATCACCCTGAGATCAGGAAAGAAGATAATAAATCCTACAAAACAGAAGGCAGGGGCATAAGAAAAGAAGCCATTGAAAGACAAGACAAAGATAATCAGAATGAAAAGAAGGAAGAGATGATGAAGGTGACTTATGACGTGGTGAGTCATTTGAAAGAAATTCCAGCTCGACTTAGCATTTACGATGCGCTTAAACTGTCAGAAGAATTTCGGTGAAGCTTAGTCTAGGCACTGTCCGACCGTGATGTTAGAGAACTCTGTTAGTAGAGATGGAGCACGCAAAAGATAATGGACAGAAAGATTGTTTACCAATTGTTTCCTTTTCTGATAACGATTTGATTTGTGAAGCTGAGCATAACAGGCCGTTAATGATAAAAGGTCATATATGAGGGAAGCAAGTTAAGCTGATTATGATAGATAATGGGTCCGCAGTGAATCTCCTACCACTGTCGATGTTGAGTAAGTTGGGTTACCGTTGGACAGATTTGCTCCCTAGTGGCATGATGATACAAGGTTTCAACCAGGATGGACAACGTGCGTTCGGGAAGATTACAATAACTATGGAAATAGGAGAACTAACTACTGACGTCGTATGACACGTTATAAACTCCACGACGACATATAATATCCTTCTAGGAAGGCCGTGGATACATCAGTACAACATTGTACCTTCTACTCTGCATCAGTGCTTCAAGTACTGTAAATATGGAGTACAGCATAAAGTAATGGCTGATGCGAAGCCATATACAGAAGATGAATCCTTCTTCGCTGACACTAGCTACTATAAAGTGTTTGCCAATGAAGCAAAAAGAACGATGAAAGAAAAGTCCCGACTAATACTCAAATAAATATAATAAAAAAATAGGCAGATGAAGCAAAGCTAGCCAGGATTGCTAAAACAAAGAAGAAATTCTATTTTGTACCGAAGCACCTGAGACGACTGGGGAAATTACCGTTGACCCTATTATCACCAGAATAGTTAAAGATCTTGCAATCCAATTGCACAATGCCATTACCGCATGTTGAAAGGAATAAACCATTCCTGACTGCTCCAGGGAGATTTCAAGTTAAGGCCAGCTCAAAGCATCAAGAACCAATAGAATTTTACACTGCGATAGAGTCAAGGGTCGAGGAAGAGGTCGAGAATGATGTGTATCACGGCAGGCTAACACCACAAGATCTCAAAAAATATAGTCCAGAAAGCAAAGAAATTATGAAAAACATGGGCTTTGATTACGAAGAGCCCACTGGCTTGAATCGTGGGAAAGGGATCCAAATTCCTATCGGGATTGATCAAGAAAAGCGAAGAAGGTTTCAAGCGTTAGGGGTGGAATCGTCAATAAATACAGTTTTTGTTAGCCATTCATCAGAAGAAGATCCCAAGACAGTTGAACGTCCTGAAATGGCACCGAAACAGATAGAAGATAGGGGGCAGCCAATGATAGACAGCTTGCAAGAGGTAAATCTAGGCACGAAAGAGGAGCCAAGAACTATATTTATCAACGCCGGTCTTTTTGCAGAGGAGTCTGAGGAATATGTTTGACTCCTCAAAGAAAATAAAGATGTCTTCGCTTGGACATATGCGGAAATGCTGGGCTTAGAACCTTCAGTGGCAATGCACCAATTAAACATCTCCGAAGAGAAAAAATTGGTTAAACAAGCGCAAAGATGAATTCATCCGGATTTGGTTCCCCTGATAGAAGAAGAAGTGACCAAGTTAATCAAAGTTGGGTTTATCAGGGAAGTTAAATATCCCAAATGGATATCAAGCATCGTCCCGGTGAAAAAGAAAAATGGGCAAGTCAGAGTGTGCGTGGACTTCAGAGATCTAAATGAGGCCTATCTGAAAGATGATTTTCCCCTCTCGATAACGAAGCTGCTGATTGATAGCACCACTCAATATGTTATCATGTCCTTCATGGATGGTTACAAAAGGTATAATCAAATAAGGATGACACCCAAAGACGAAGAAGCGACAGCATTCAGAAAGTCATTGGGGATTTATTGTTATTAAGTCATGCCGTTTGGTCTTAAAAATGCCAGAGCAACGTATCAGAGGGCAATGCAGAATATTTTTCAAGATATGATGCACAAGCATGTTAAATGTTACGTTGATGACTTGGTGGTCAGATCAAGAGATCATCAAGAGCATCATGAACATTTGACATCGGTCTTTCGTTGGCTTAGAAGGAAACAGTTAAAAATGAATCCAGCTAAGTGTGCGTTCGGAGTATCTTAAAGAAAGTTCCTCAGTTTTGTTATCCAGCATAGAGGCATCGAATTGATCTAGGAAAAATCCAAGCCAGTCAAAATATGCCACCACCGAAAACATTAAAGGAATTAAAAAGTTTACAAGGAAAGCTAGCATACATTTGCCATTTCATTTTGAATCTTGTAGGGAGGTGTTAACCATTTTCCCATCTGATGAAAAAAGATGCAGAATTTGTAAGAGACCAAGCTTGTCAGAACGCGTTCGATTCCGTCAAAGATTTGCTGAAACAACCGCCAGTACTAACTGCTCCAATAAAAGGGAAATCGCCAATCCTGTACATATCTGTGGCTGAAAGATGTTTAGGGGATTTGTTAGCTCAGGTGAATGAAGTAGGAAAAGAAACTGCTCTTTATTATTTGAGCCAAACACTAATAGGTGCAGAATGTAATTATACACCGATCGAGAAGGAGTGTTTAGCATTGATATTCGCGGTATAGAAGTTAAAGACACTATTATCTCTCTCATGAAATAACCCTGATCTCAAGGGCAGACCCTATCAAATTTTTAATGACCAGGCCGATGTTGAGTGGTAGATTGGCCAAATGGATGTTGTTGCTTTCAGAATATACCATTACGTATGAACCGGCAAAGGCAGTAAAAGGACAAGCAGTAGCAGACTTCCTCGCTGCGCATCCCGTAGCAGAACATGAAATTATCAATGAAGAATTTCTAGATGAACAAATAATGTTGGCTGAGTCGTAAAACCCGTGGCAGATGTACTTTGATGGCGCTGCTCGAGCATCAGGAGCGGGGGCAGGAGTGATATTCATTACTCCTTAAGGTGACTTGTTGCTTTACTCTTTTACATTGGGTACTACATGCACAAATAATGAGGTAGAGTACAAAGCTCTCATTATCGGAATGGAAATGGCGAGAGGAATGAAGATAAGAACACTACATATCTTTGAAGATTCTAAATTGATCATAAACCAATTGACAACTGAGTTCAAAGTGAGGAAGCAAGAACTTTTACAGTACTATCAGAAAGCACAACAGTTACTAGAACAATTATATCATGTTGAAATTATGCACGTGCGGCGATCTGAAAATGTGAAGACAGATGCTTTAGCCAGCCTGGCAGTGGCCCTGTCCTACTCAAATTGAAGTCCTCTTCAAGTAACGATAGAAGAGAAGATTTTTACCATCTCTAGAAATCATCGAAGAGACTGTTGAAACACTTCCTGTATCGTGTTTAGAGATAACAACAAATGATTGGCGCTAACCTCTCATCGATTATCTCAAATATGACATTTTTCCAGAAGGACTAGCAGAGAAACAACAGATCAAGTAACGATAAAAAAAGGTTCATTATGTGCGGAGAAGTATTGTACAGAAGATCGTACAATGGAATGCTATTACGTTACTTTGATGAGAGGGAGGCGAATCAAACATTGTGAGAAGCGCATTTTGGAGAATGTGGGGCACATCAAGCTGGCCGAAATCTATTCCATAGAATACATCAAATGTGATATTATTGGCCCTCCATGTTCAAAGATGCGATTGATTATGCGAAACGGTGTCATGAGTGTCAGATTCATGGGGATGTCATATACGTCCCTCCAGAAGACCTGCATCAGTCAGTTTCCTCTGGGCCCTTTTCATCTTAGGGGCTAGATGTCATTGGTCCTATATATCTGCGTTCGTCCAAAGGTAAGAAATATATATTGGTGGCAACGGATTATTTCTCCAAGTGGACAGAAGCGATTGCTTTACGCGATGTTAAAGCAGGGGATGTTGTTAAGTTCATCCGTCATGCAATCATATATCGCCATGGTATCTCGCAGAAGATTGTTACAGATAATGGCACCCCTTTCAAGAACAGAGGCATGGAAAAGCTCTGTCAGAAACACAACATTAATCATTCATTCTCAACACCTTACTATCCGCCAGCTAATGGATTAGTAGAGGCGTTTAATAAAACGATGGTCAAAATACTGAAGAAGACGGTGATCGAAAATAAGCGTGATTGGGACAAAAGATTGTAAGAAGCTTTATGGGCATATCGAACAAATCACCCGACATCGACGAACGCAATGCCGTATTCTCTGGTATATGGTGTGGAAGCCATGATCCCAATTGAAATACAGATAGCTTCACTCAGAGTGGTGGTACACCAGTTCATAACAGATGACGCAAATGCAAAAATGAGACTGAAAGAGTTAGATCTACTTGATGAAAAATGGCTGATAGCCCAACAGTGACTGTAATCATATCAAGTCAGAATATCAGCCGCCTTCGACAAACATGTTAAATATCGTTCCTTCAAGAAGGGGGATATGGTGCTGATGCTCAAAAGGCCTATAGTGGTCACTCGTCGGACAGGGGGAAAGTTTGAGCCTAAACGGGACGGGCCTTATATAATAAAAAAAAGTATACTCCAATGGTGCATACAGAGTTGTAGATCAAAATGGATAGGGTATCAGCATTCTGGTCAACGTTCACTTCTTAAAAAGATACCATCCCTGAAATGTTATTAGTTTTGATGCAGAATATCACCAGCATGATGATTCTAAATCAAAAGGGAGTAAGGATAAGAAAAACCATGTCTGTATGGTCTGTACGTCATCCAAAGAATGAATAAAGAAGAAGTTTACAAGTACGTTAAGACTGGATATCAAACAAGTAGTAAGAAGAGAAAGTGACTATTGTTATTATCAAAGAAGCTCTGAAAAATCCTGTCATAATTGGTACTGTCACCATGCCAATATACTATAAACAGTAAAGACAGGTTCTCCTGAAAATATTAGCAAATGAGGTAACATATCAATCTCAGTCAGAGTTTTCGCAGCACCGCAACGATGATCACTCTTTCTCAATCAGAGAAGTTTATTATTCTCACATCGCAACGACAACGATCATGCTCGTCATTGTCTTTAATGGTATTTTAAGGCAGCCTAGCCAAGCCTATATGGTCAGCTACGCATAAGACCTACAATCATCCAAGGCAGTCTAGTCAAGTCCCAAGAAGACCAAGTCCTAAAAGGACCAAATTTTAAAAGGGACCAGCTATGTATAAGACCTACCATTTTCACCATTCAGGCAGTGGCGAGAAGCTAGTGGCCCTAAAAAGCCCGTGAAGGCCATCGTACGCATACCCATGTGAGCAGTTGATGAAGCCAAGGGCTAAAAAAAGCCTAAAAGTCCATGAAGGCTAGTCACGCGAGTAAGCCCCTTGCCATCTGTATAGATTTCCGGCAGCATCACGGGGAACGGAGGTAAATGCTCTCCCGTGAATGGGCCCGGCCTTGCAGACGAAGAAAAAGCGGGCCGTAGTATGAGCTCTTTGGGCCATGTCCATAGATAGGCCAACCATGTGTAAGAACCCCCAGATTTAGGGAATCGATTCCAGTAGTAACTCATGAGGAAGGGCCTAAACCTACTCATTGATGGACTGGCGGCCCTGGATTTGGTACCCCAAAGATAGCCTTATACACTCTGTGAACTCTAGAGAGTTACCGCGGCTAACCCTGTGCGTAAATCCAACCCGAGTTCATGGCCCCGGTAGCTTCATTGGGCTCCTCTGATGGATCACGTTTTGTGAACTCACTAGGCAGTGAGGAGTCTAGCGAACTCATAAGAGTTACAGAGACCATCACGTAAGACCCGACTCCCACAAGAGTCTAAGAAATTACTTGCTCCAACTACTTAAGAGCTTAAACTGTGTGCACTCCACTACTCAAGAGCTTAAACTGTGTGTGACTGACTAAATTGAAATTTAGTACCACCAATTAAGACAAGGATCATTTAGGAAATCCTTTGCTAACAAGTCATAAAAGGATATATAAGAATAAATATAATAGCATATAATATAATAAATAAAGTAGTATAATATATTAATAGTATGGCAAACAAAAGTATCATTATCAAAATATCATGAGAAATTTGTATCACTTGCAATCTTGAAAAAAGTTACAGTAGCAAAACAAAATAGTCTTACAATTCCCTTGTAATGCCTAATGCTACTAAGTATTATTATAAATTCTCTTAAAAATTAACTTGGGCAGCAACATGTTCCAGGAGAGCAGTTGAAATCATTCTTGCAGGATCAGGGAGACCGGCTAATTTCTCTTCTAGCGAGGCTATCAGTTCTTCATGCTTAGTTAGTTTGGATCTTTCAGAATTAACGGAATGAAAGCTACAGTCTATCTTCTCCTGTACTCTTTCAATATTCGCCCTCTCTTTCGAGCTTTGTTTCTCCAATTGCGCAATCTCCTGCTTCAGATGAGAAATGCAATTCTGGATAACTGCTTCATTATCAGTAAAGGCCCTCAGTTGTTCTCGCAAAGAAGATTGTTCTTGATCATGGTGAGACACGATAGGAGCAAGCTGAGAAACTTTCTCTTTGGAGTATGCAAGTTGTTTCTTATACTCCAAGGTTTCAGGTGGGACAGTCAGAGTTTCAGCTGAGGACAAAGCAGCTATTGAATTATGAAACCTTAAAAGGGCATTACGCACAAGAGAAATGTCAACTTTGACCATTCGTGCAACACTGTCCAGTACATCCAAAGCAGCAATCAAACCAGACCATTGATTAGGATCCTTGAACATTTCGAGGATCGCCAATACAGAATTCTTGATTAATGACAATTTATATGAAGGAATTTTCTCGAAAGATAACATGTGTGATGAAGTTCTGATAGAGCTAGAGCTTACGGCGCCGCTTTGAGGTATATTCCCTATTAAGAAATAAGAAATATGAAATTATAATAACATTTTTATGTGCAGGCAATATAAAGAAATGTGAACAAAAGGGGATACTTTCTACTGATGTTTAAATAGCGAGCGGTTGAGTCTCCCTAGTAAGAGGAGGCTCAGGTGTTACCATCTCGGCAAAAGAAGGAGCCATAGCTTCAGTGCTTGAAACAACAATAGTAGAGGTAAGCAGCGCAGTTGGCTCCACCGTAGAAGCCATTTCACGTTCGGTGCTTAAAGAAACCGTGATCGGAGTAGACAAATCAGCAGGCTCTGTTGGGAAAGCAATCTCGCGTATCACTGATAGAGGGGGAATTGAAAATCTTGGTGAAGTTCTTGGTACAACAGGGGGAAAATTCGAAGGAGAGGCACTATCTACCTCTGTATTTGCAGCTTGATTACCTAAGATAAAATGTGTAAGATAAGGAGGCAAGCAAGGGAGAAAAAAAGTAAATAATGATAGTAAAACTATCTTACATGGTGAATGTTCGTATTCCCCATAATCAAGGAGTTCTTCTTCTTCCTCTGCGATAGGAGAAACTTTTGTAGGTACGGCCTCAGAAGTTGGGAGTATATGCCCCTCACAGCTGCAGCCTCCTCTACTGTTGTATCATTATTATCACCAACATCAGCTTCTCCCTCTTCATAATTAGTATCTTGATCTTCTTCTTCTGTTGTGCTTTCATTAGAAGCAGTACGTTCAGATGAAGAAGATGAACTTTCATCACTGGAACTTTCTTCACTTGATTCCTCAACAACCACTTGTTTCCCTTTTGAGGGAAGAGGTTGCTGATCTACTGGTTCAACCTCTGTGGCTGTCACAACTGGAGAGGGAAGAGGTTGCTGATTTGCTGATTCAACCTCTGCAGCTATTACAGCTGGAGAGGCGGTGGTTGCAACCCCTATCTGGGGAGAAGATTGGGCACGTGTTCGAGATTTGGTCATTGAGGAAGAAGTTGGTTGTTGTGGAGAAACCGATCCCTACTTCAAAAATGCGTCCCTTGAATGTAGGAGGAGGAAGCCATATAGGTTTACTCACTGGTTGACTTTTTCTAACCAGGTGGGATTGGTGTACCCACCATCTCATGTGGTTATATGATGCTCTTGGGATACGGCCGAAATCTGGAATGATAAAGGAAGAATTGGCACGGCCCAATAATTATTTCCAGATCATCGCCCAATTAAATGCGCCAGTACCATAACTCCACATCCTTCTGGTGAATAACCCGCAATATTCTGGTACTGCTTAATCAAAACTGAACTGGCGAGTGAAACGGCTTGGGTAATACGGCTCTTTCCAGAATTCAGTTCCTTCTCTCAAGGGGAGAATACATGATCTAATAGATATAAAAAATTCCTTTTCCTCTGGGGAGAGGGATTCTATGTCCGCCTTCTCCGTATCCACGATATAACAAGATATACCGAAATGGAAGTAGTGTATTTTTGCATCAGAGGCTATAACATCCTTCACCCAGTCTAAGATCTTTTTACCATAGATCGCTTTTGAAAGAAGTATAGAGGAGCCCGGGCAGGGTGAACGTAGGCCTTGTCAGGTGCTTTAAAGGTCCAGGAAAAGTAGATGCCAAGCCAACCAAGGAAATAATGCCATGGCATGTATGTTGAAGCAGAACCAACAGATGGGCTCTTCAAATAGCATGCAATCTCTCCAAAGCCTCTGTAGATCGAACATAGGACAGGAGGAGCATGAGAAAACTTAATTCCTTCAGCCATAGAGCCTGCAATGACAAACAGAGATGGGCGGATGGTGTCTGTCGATTTTGAGCTAGGGAAGACCACTATGCTTAGCCAGTATGTGATGAATGCTGCCAGCTCTCCATAATTAGGATATTCAGCATGACTTTTTATATTCCTTTGGAGACGTTCGAGCTCCCGAGAATGGCCATCATTGAATCTAAAAGGATGAGCAGATGAAGGTGAGGTTATATATATGTCAAGATACAATAAGAAGAAGTGGAAAAAAGAGAATTCTTACTTAAAAGCTCTGCTAAAATGGGCTAGCCATTGTATAGGATAGATTTTGTGGATGTTTGGGAACTTGGACATTTCCCTATAAAGTTTCGTGGTCGACTTTGAATAGAAGGGATTCGATCGGGCGAGGACACAAAAGTAAGTTCCTCGTTGGTGAGGAAAAATTCAACAAAGAATTTCCCGACTATTAGCAAGCCAGTGATCTTATGGATATCCCAAAGAGTGATGATCATTTCTCCTTCTAGAAGATGGAAAGAATTGGTGGAAGGGCACCAATAGTTGAGAAATGCTTTCAGAATGGAAGCTTCCTTGCAAAACGGAAATGATGTCGCTTCGATAGCATGGAATATATTAATCTTCGATAAAGTTCCAGCATGCTTCCCTAAAATTGCAGCAGCCCACTTGGAATAGTAATTACAGGGAGTGAGAAGACCCCTCGTCTTGAACTCTTTCGGGCTCCATATGAGGGTACGATGGCTGAAGCGCTGTTTAAGTGTCTCATAGAAGCAAGTGGGATATAGACTGTGAACATCGTAGGAAGGGACAAGGAAGATCATAGGATGAACGTTGCCTATTTTCTGTGTTGGTCTCGGCGGCTGCAGGATGCCTTCCAATAACCTTGGCTCCTTAAATGACCAGGACTTCGTGTATGCTAGTCTTTTTGCAGTTAGGTGATCTCTGGGTTCACAAACCAGCATGGAATGATGGCGATGGATACTAATCGGAAGAGAGACGAAGCCCTGTCTATACAGATTATCGAATCTTATGGTGCCTTGGATCTCACGAACTGACTCCCAGGAGTTGTTGAGCTTCTTTCTGTTGTGTTCCTTTATCTTATTCATGGGCTTTGTTGAAGCGGTGCTTCTTGGGTCTAGAAGGGGGAGGGGTGTCCTCTCTAGTAGGTGGCCTTTGACTACTCATGTGGTAATGAGCAGTTGTTTTCAACCAGTTCTCCCAGTCATACTCGCAGCCATGCTTTGGAGGTCTCTTAAGATCACCCATAATGACAGCTTTACGAATAGGAGACGGCAGTGTGTCAATGCATGAGGAGAAATCAAATGTGGAGAGTACAGGTTCTTTTATGTACCCAGGGCATCTAGGAGTTGTCTTAAACCTTTTACGCGAGGGTTGAGCAGGAGAGGATGGTGATTCTGCTACTTGAGGAATTGGAGTTTGGTATGCTTCGATGTTGGGTAGTTGTTGGTGGGAAGGTTGCTCAGAAGGAGGGTTTATCGCGACGAAGGTTCTTTTTGTACGAGCAATGACTGAGTGGAAGTGGAAAACTGACTAAGTCAGGAAGGTTGGAAAGAGCAGAAGTTGCGCGAGTCGCTCAACGAAGAGGCAGTTGTGCGGATAGCGTAACAGATCAAGGCCTTGTGTGATGAAAAAATGTTGCGCGAGTCGCGCAACCCAAACTAGTTGCACAGGGGAAAAAATTCAGAGAAAAAGAGTCTGGCTACGAGATAAGAAAGTGAAGTAATAGCGAGTGTTAGACTATTTATAGTAGAAAGGGTCGAGTACGGAACTCAGGTTTCCGTTGCACAGGTTGTGCAACGACCTTAAGGAACGAAAGATTTTTCTTCAAGATTGATCTAAATCTTTGATTCAAGGGAACAAAGCCACGGATCAAGGGGGCATCTGTTGGAGCATAAAAAATCAGCATAAAGGAAAATCCAAAGATAAGAAAAAACCATATAAAGTGAAGAAATGAAGAAGGGAACAAACGATGTTGCAAGGATCGCGCAACCAAACTAGTCGTTGCGCGGCTCGCGTAATTGGTAGAAAGAATCTTAGGCATCGTGCATCCAGAAAAGGCGTTGCGTGAGAGTAAAAGATCATTTTAACCTTGCGTGGATCGCGCACCCGATCAACCGTTGTGCAGGTCGTGCTTCTATCTTTACCCTTGCGCGGGTAAAGCAACCATAAAAAGATGTAGATCGAGATGAACAACTAGAATTGATCCAAGGTGGGGCCCATGGCACAAGAAATGAGGGTTCGCACATGTGGATGCCTATAAATACCCCACTCCCCTCCTCATTTGGGACTGAAGGTTTTCTGTAGAAAGCTAGAGCTCTGAAGATAGATTGAAGGTGAAGAGTAAAGTCAGTTGCACGGGTCGCGCAACTAGGGTGCTAAGTTGCGCTGACAGCGCAACGCAGGAGACAAGCTACGCGAACCGTGCACCAAAGCACTCTGTTGCGCTGATCGCGCAAACGATAATTCAGTTACGCTGTCGCATAAATAGGTCACCATGTGGCCAAGGTAAAAAGGGGTCGAAATGCTGTCGAAATAGTTAGAGTTCGACCTTCGATGCTTAAAGCCTTCTCCTTGGCACAACAGACGAGCTCATAAGAGAAATTAGTTGATTAAATTCAACATTCCTCCTAAATACCTAGGAGATGACCGAAATAGCACCGAAATGCTGTCGAATTTGAGATTTGACATATAATTTTATTAATTACTATTTGTGTAGTACTCTATCGTAGAATCAAGGGATTTAGAAGGGATATATAAGAACTCAGAATCAATAATGCCATGATTATTGTATGAAATCTCTTTGTTATATTGGAATAAAATGAATTCCCCAAATTAAACGCATTTGTTTCTTGTTCGAAATAGCATCGATAAATCCAAAGGATTTTCTAGTTAAGTTTGCTAGACAGTTTATGTCCTTTCTCGATGGTTTATGTCCTTTCTCGATGCAATCGACCTAGCCTCGATATCATCAATATTTGAATATCGATTCTATCGAGTGACCCTCAATCAAAGATAAAAACCACCTGAAAATATTGTTGGAAAAACTATGTCCAAAATTGATATCATCGAAGGCCTTCCGATATCATCAGTTTTTGAATTTCGGGGATATCGAGGAGTACTTTGATATATCAAAGGTCTTTATGATTTTCTTTGTAATAATAGGGACACATGCTCTCTGCTGTTAATTTTATCGAGTCAATTTCGATAGACTCGAGATTCAAATTTTGATAATATCGATATGGGTATCGATACATCGATAATTCCATCTAGAAGAATATGTGGTTGTTGGACATCTTTTGTCCTCATTTCGATAGTATTGATTGAGCATCGAGGGCATCGACAACACTTCTCAATTATATCGATTAGTCTATCGATAAATCGATAGAGGTAGAAAACTTAGATTTTCTAAAATTTTGAAAAAGGTTTTTAACCCAAAAACCCCATGATATTCTAATCAATTTTAAGAGCTTTAAATACATGGTGTTTTGAGACATGGAATGTGAGGCTTAGATTTACCTGTGGCGAGTTCGGGCATACATCCGGTTGATTGATCTTCCTATGGAGCTTCTCTATCTAGTTGACTCAGCATTCACGCTAATTGACAAACCAGGGCACTTTCAGGTATGCAAAGTAATCTTTAGATGCCGCTCATGCTCCTCATGGGTCCTCAAATATATCAGAACATCATCGATGAACACCACAACAAACTAATCAAGACACGGACGGAAGACCTTGTTCATCGACTACATGAAATCATGGGCGCATTAGTCAGTCCAAAGGACATGAGCTGGAACTCAAAATGACCATAGCACGTCCTGAATGCTGTTTTTGGGATATCCTCCTCACAGACTCAAATCTGATGATAATCGAAATGCAGATAAATCTTTAAAAAGAAATGTGCACCCTACAGCTAATCAAACAAATCATCGATCCTCGGGAGTGGATACTTATTCTTGATCGTGACCTTATTGAGCTCGTAGTAGTCTATGAAAAGCCTCAACGAGCCATCCTTCTTCTTAATGAAGAGTATCGACACTCTCCACGGTGAATTTCTTGTACAGATAAAGCCTAACTCGTGCAACTCATCCGACTACTTCTACGGTTCCCACAACTCCAACGGTGTCATGCCATATGGGGCCTTCGAAATAGGCGTAGTACCGGGGAAGAGATCAATTTCAAACTCCATGTGCCTATGAGGTGGTAAACTCAAAATCTCTTGGAACACATCAGGAAAACCGCAAATGACCGATAACTAGTCGATACTCAAAGCAACTGACTCCTCAATGACACATGATAATAGGCAGGAAAGCTGCTCTCCTCTGGGATCGGCAACAAACTGGAACTGTGGCATGCCAGGTATAAAGAATGTGACTGTCCTCGTGGAACAGCCAAATATGGCGTGATACTCGGTGAGCCAATCCATGCCCAGGATGATATCAAACTCAGACATCGAAAATACAAACAGATCGGCAAGAAAAAAGATATCCCCAACCAGAATGGTGCAAGATGAGCAAAATCAGCCCAACACTACAGTCTTCCCCAAGGGCGTCGATACCGATAAACCCACATGATCGACAAAAATCCATAGCCACAAAGGAATGTGATGCACCAGAATCAAATAATACATGTGCTATGCATGCAAAAACAGGGAGGGTACCCCCGACTCCTCCTCCTAATGACTAAGGGTCCTACTAGGCGGCATAAAATCTTCCTTGAGCTTGCTGGGTAGGTGCAAGTCCCATCTAAGGTCTCTGATGTTGTTACTACCATTATGATGTCCTAATCTGCTACCTCTGCTGTTGCGGGGAGGTCTTGGAAGCTGGTGTTACGGTTATTGCTGCTGCTATGGGGCCTAGTGTGGAGGTTGATGCGGTGCCCTCGGCTGCTGTTGTTGTGAATGGGGACACTCATGCCTACGATGTCCTGTCCTACCACATCCAAAGAAAGCACCTAAGAACGATCCCAAAGGTGGTGTTAGAGGTGCCACTGGTGCTCAGAATGTTGGGTGGGTCATGTGTCACTGCTGTGGACGATGATGCTGCTGGTGGAGCTACTGGAGGGTGCCTTCCTCTTTCGGTCTCCTCTGTGGTCACAGACCCTCTACAAATCAACCCAATCTTCCTTATAAACCTGTGCCCTCTACACAATCTGCTCAAACGTCGGAAGCATGTGTCCGACCACACTTCTCCTAAGGGTAAGACACAAGCCATTCTCAAAACGGTGGGCCTTCTGCCCCTTATCATCAATAAGGTACGTTGAAAATCTCGATAGTGCGAAGAAACGTGCCTCATACTAGGACATTGTCAAGTTTCCCTAAACCAGAGTCTCGAACTCTAATATGTGCTACTATCGAACATGCTCAGGAAAGTACTTTTGGTTGAACCAGTCAAAAAAATCCTCCCACATCCACTCGAAATTGACCTGGTACTGCATACATACTTTGGGGACTTACACTAGTATATATATATTATTAGTCTTCCACTTGCATATTACAATTGTTCCTAGATTATGTTTGTTAATTTGGCTTAATCTAATTCATGTTTTAGGAACTAGTACAGACAACATTCATCCATCATTAAAAATGTTGAATAAGTGATGTTCTGGAACTTGGGAGCTGAGTTATGCTCGACCCCCAATTTTCAGGGCGTTACAAGTTGGTATCAGAGCATGATTTGGATTAAACTAAACCTGGGTTATGGTCACATGACGTACGTTGATGCCAATTTAACATAGGAGGGTGTAAAAAAAAATTTAGAAACAAGTCTAGATTTCTCAGTTTCACCAATTGGCAAAGGATTACTGTAAACGATTATCGAGATCAGGTCCGTACACACCCGTGATTATGCAAAATGATCCCAATCTACTTCTAGACTATCAATCAACGGGTTTAGACCATGTTTCATCCCATACCAGCCCTTTAAAATTGGTAAGTGTGAATATGCTTCAGATTCTATTCGAAATGACCCGAAATGAGTTGAAACAGAGTAGGGGGCCCAATCGGAGCACTTCCAGAGGTACCCGAGGTGGGAACCACACCATTTTAGACCCCAGGGGGTAGGAGGACATCGCCTCACTGGCGATTCCTCACTGAATTATCTTGAGACCTACGAGGGCCTCACCGCCGGTCGGGCAAGATCGAGCGGGTTGGCATGAGCTGACTCTTTTAGGGTCTTGTGTGGCCCACTTATTAATGGTTGGTTGAATAAAAACCCTCCTACAGTGTCTTCCCTACACAAACCACCCCTCCAAGCTCTTCTTTCTTAAAAAATCTCTCAAATCTTTCCAAAAATCAACCTCCAAGCACTTCCTTCTTCCATTTTCGTGCACCCTCACTCTACCCATCTCAAAACCCACCTCCATTGCTGATTTTCCCCTTCTTTTCCTTCCATTTGAGCACTCAAATCCCATCTTGAGTCTAAAATCCATGAAAACCCCATCACTCTTTCCATTTCTCTCTTCCTTTCCCATGGCCTTGTTCGAGCTAGTTACAGCCATATTTTTTTATTTCCACCATTCTTTCATTCATGAGAAAGAAGAGAGATCCCGTTGATGAAGTCGGGCCTAGTCGCCCCACTCGTTCTAGGAGTCCGAGAGGTGCCATCGGGAGTTTAAGCGCCAGTCGGAAGTTGCAGACGAAGCGGGATCTAGATCCCCAAGCTCTCATAAGAAGAGTTTTGTTGGCGGAGTTATCTCATGGAATTTATGAGGGTCGTAGGGTCCTTTTCGAAGCTCATGTAGATGCACAACTATTTGGAGAATACTTGTTGTTTGAGTGCCTAGTAGAAGCCAAGTGGGGTCCGCTATTTGAGGGTGAACACCGTACAAATGTGGGCACTGTCCGAGCTTTCTATGCTCACATTCGAGAGCCAACGCTGGAGCCATTACAATTTAAAATTCCATTTGGAAGAGATCGGGAGGCCACAATTGACGTTGGTTTGATATCTCGGCTCATGAATGTGACACTTGGCGAGGTACATGCAAGTGAAAAGAACCTGAGGAATGCACGTGAAAGGGATCGCCGCAAATGGTTCCTTTGTGGTCATCTGGTTGAATGACAGCTTAACAAAATCCTTTTAGTGACCAATATGACAGATGACTTCGGCCTACTTCACCACATCTGCACGTTCAACGTCTACCCCAGGTGGAGCAACCGCAGTGAGTGCACGCGCTTGATGGTGGACTTCCTGTATCAGGTGGGGCATAGAGAGAAGTTGTGTGTGCCTACGCATGTCCTGCAAAAGATAGTCCTTACTGCACGTTCTAATAGAGGGACTGAATCCCTCCTATTTGGCCGACTCATATGAAGGATTGTACTGGAGATTGGCTACAGACTTGGGGCAGAATTGCCAGCGCCGATCCATTACATCAACGAGACTACTCTCAATCAGATGGATATCGGGCCACGGTAACAACATGTCCTACTTGAAGAGAGTGAGGATGAGACTGAAAGCGATGAGGAAGAAAGCGATGAAGGTGAAGCCGAAATAGAAGAAGAAGAAGAGCAGGATGAGGAAGAAGAAGAGGCCCAGGATACAAATGAGAGCCCTCGTCATGTGTCACGCCCCAAACCCAAAAATCAGATTCACATGAATCCTGATCGCCGAATCCAGTGCCGACAGCCTCCGTAGTGCCCCATTCTCAGTTCCTAGCAATCATATGCCAGATTCCGATCCTGGGATCCTACAAGGAGGATTTTCAGAATGAAATTTTTTTTTTGTAATGAAGCATAACCACAAGTATAACCAAGTCATAAAACAACATCACCACATATTCACCATATCAAAAATTTTAAGTACAATGTGGAAAGGAAAATACAGGGTGATAAAAAAACTCCAAAATAGTCAGATACGCACTCCTGCCTCAGTGCAGCGGTTGTCCAACGCTACCTGCATGCAACTGTCATGCACTAGCTTACAAAAGCTAAGAGGGTGGTGTAAGTTTGTGCATAAGGCAAGTGTCAAGTATATAATATCAGAGTAATGCGAAAACATACGGTAAGTCCATGAAGGCTATCAGCTGTATAAAAGTTATGTGATGCAAGACATGAATGCTATCGGCCATACCAAGACTATGCGATGCGAGGCCTATGTAGTCAAATGTCATATGCAAGATGCAAAGCAAGCATGCCAGTACTCATCAAGTATAAATATCAATACAGTTCCTCTCTAGATATCACCGGGGTCTAATACACTCACACTGACTACCTCCTCCCTGGCTGCATAGCCAAGTAAGCGGAATAGACCTCACTATTCTCCTGACCAATAGTCTGCCAATACCTACCTGGCTCATCGATAGCAGACTCATTTGTGAGCTGGTAAAACTCATCCTAGCTTATAACCCCCTCACTCGGATGGATAAGACCACACCCCCTTCTAACCGACCACGACACAATGGGAGACGCGGCCTACTGGTATTCGACACTCGAGCGCTCATGTATTGTAAGTGCTATGATTTCATATCCCTTTGGTTGTCAAATTTTGTGGTGCCAAAACCTATATCTATGTCTTGTATATCTTGTGTTTTATGATTGAAGACTATTCATTGCAATCAAGTCATCGCATTTCAAGACAAGATCTTAAATGAAGAAAGCTTTCAAGACATGGATGAAGAATTCAAGTATTGAAGTCTTCAAGTTTGTATGTTCAAGATTCGATCAAGTTCAAGTTTAGTAGAAGACTTTGTCAAGTCAAGATCAAGCTCAAGAAGGCCTACTACAAGTTTTGTATATTCTCAAGCTTCTCTTAAGGGTCATCTGAGTGTTCAGACTTTCATGTCCATCTCACTTTTAAGGTTTGTGTGACCTTAGATTGACCTTAGGATGAGCTTTACAGTAGGTCATTCCGGATACATAACTCATATATTTTAATATGCTTGTTTGGAGTGTTCTAAGACCAGTCCTAGGGACTTCAAGACCAGTCCTATCTTTGCTACGACCAGTCTTAAGTTTTTCAGGACTAGTCCTAGGTAGTTGAAGATTTTC
The DNA here is from genome assembly GCA_037074715.1 of Magnolia kwangsiensis. NCBI lineage: Eukaryota > Viridiplantae > Streptophyta > Magnoliopsida > Magnoliales > Magnoliaceae > Magnolia > Magnolia kwangsiensis. The sequence continues at coordinate 44,864,622 of CM073586.1, read as the reverse complement.
GAATCTTTCTGGCTGTCCTACGACCAGTCCTGGACATCCTACGACCAGTCCTAGAAGTTCTACGACTCATACTTCGACCAGTCGTAGCCCTACGACTCAAACTCCAGCAACCATTTTTGGGGTCCTACGACCGGTCGTAGGTGTCCCACGACCAGTCGTAGATGGCCCAGGACCGGTCGTAGACCACCCAGGACCGGTCGTGGAACTGAAAATCTTATCCCGTGGAAATCTTTAAAAAATCTTTGATGCTACGACCAGTCCTAGGATCCTAAGACCAGTCGTAGACGGGATTTTTCAGGCTATAAATAGAGCACGAACTTCAGAGTTTTAGTACTTAAAATCAATTTTATTCAAGCATTCTTTAGGCTATTCTCTGAGATAAGTTTGTGTTTATTTTAAGCTACATTGTACTTATTTAATATTACTTTTGCTAGCTTATTTTTATTTGATTTTGATCTACATTCCAATCTTATTAGAAAAGGGGAATTTCTGATATTCCTTCTTCTTGGATTCAAAATCAAATAGATCTAGCCCGTTTGATCTAAAATCAATTAGACTTAGAACCATTCTCAAAGTGAGTATTGGACTTTGAATGTCGAATCGAACTTCTACTCCTATTGGTTCTACCGGGCTTCTTCAAAAGGTGATTCAGGTATTTTACATGTTTTATAATTTACTTTCTCTGGTTTTTATTTGAGATTCGACAAAAAAATCTCAATGTATTGGTTATTTGAGGAGAGCCAGAAAACTCAGATTGTGGGGTTTTTGGATTGTGTAAGCCCGAGATCAAAGACATAATTGTGAAGGTTTTAGGTGAACCTGTGAAACCTATTTTGATAGTGCCTACTAATATCCCCTGTGTGAGGATATTAGGAGTGGAGTAGCAATCTGTGTGGCTATTGGATAACAGTTGGTGTACACATAGGCGAACCACTATATATCGTTGTGTTGTGGATGTGTTTTTCTCTTTCATTCTTTTATTCATTCTGATTTGTGGAGAGTGTTTGTAGATGAATGTTGTAATCACTTCAAGCAAGTGTGGATGAATGTTGTAATAACTTAGGATTTATTTTCTGCAAGTTATTTTGATTTTCTTGCTTATTATTCCTCATTGATTTGTGATACAAAGGACGTTCTAGAAATAAGGTTGTCCTACCTTAAACCTCTGGTTTTTGGTGTAAGGTTGTCCTTAGAACTGATAAAGTATTAATCTCTTTATTTTAGGCTATTGTGATTGTTTTATATTCAGCATTATGCTTTATATCTTTTATTATTCCGCTGTTATAAGTTTTATTTGGCATTTCCCTATTCACCTCCCCTCTAAGGCATATAGATAGGCCCTTTCAAGTGGTATCAGAGCCTAATAGCTCGTGCTTATTATTTATTTATTGGATTTATTTCCTGAGCTAACGATCTAAGCTATATTAAGATGTCAAAATTTGAAAGCCTATCAGTCACTAGGCCACCACCTTTTAATGGCATAAACTATGCTTATTGGAAAGCCAGGATGAGGATCTTCCTTAAATCCTTGGATGAAAGTGTGTGAATAGCCACTGTGAATGAATGGAATCCTTCTATCACTGAAGTTGCTAATGAAGATGGTTCAAAAACTATGAAAGTAACGACTTATTCTCTTTGGACCACACTTTAGAAAAGTGAAAGTAGTGCTAATGCAAAAGCACTAAATGCAATTACTTGTGCATTATCACCAGATGAATTCAAAAGAATCATCTCTTGTGAAAATGCAAAATAAGCATGGGATGTATTAGAAATGACACACGAGGGTACATCAATTGTCAAGAAATCTAAAGTCCAACTCCTCACAACTAAATTTGAAGAAATTCATATGGAGGAGAATGAGATGTTTATGGACTTCTACACTAGATTGAATGACATTGTGAACTCTATGTGGGGTCTTGGTGATAGAATCCCAGAAAGTAAAGTGTGCGCAAAGATACTACGCTCACTTCCTGAACGGTTCAATTCTAAAGTAACCGCGATTCAGGAACTTCGTGATACGGATACCATGAGGGTTGAGGAACTAGTTGGTTCACTACAAACCTACGAGTTGTCTTTTAAAGCTCCTAAAGGAAAATCGATTGCTCTCAAATCATCTAAAAATGTTTCATAAGAGAGCACTTCGAATTTAGAAAATTTTGAAGATGTATGGCGCTTTTAGCAAAAAAGTTTTATAAAATTTTCAAAAGCAAGAAAAAAGTTAATTTTCAAAAGTCAAATGATAAGAGACGATCTAAACCTAGAGCTCGAAAATCTTTGAAAGATAGTCAATGTTACAACTGTCAAGAGTATGGGCACTTAGCTAACAAACGTCTTAAGAAGGACAAATCAAAAAGGAAAAGCATGTTGGCTACTTGGGATGAATCATCTGATTCTGAATCCTCTTCTAAATCAGAAGATTCTGAAACTGAGTCAGGCGATGGTGTTAAAGCCCTTATGACTCTAGCTAAGATCACTTATTCAGATCATGATGATATATCTAGTGAAGAAAATCTGATTAGTGATTGGGATAATGAAGATGATCTTCAAGATGCTTATAATGCCCTTTATAAAGACAGTTGTAAAATTGCTGTCAAGCTTAAATTACAAAAAGAAAAATTTTCTAAGCTTAAGGAAGATTATGAGTCTCTTGTCTTAGAAAAGTCTCATATTTCTGACTCTTTTGAAAAAACCAAAAATGATTTAGATTTCAAAACCTCCCAAATTGAAGATTTGAAATCCGAAAAAGAGAAACTCAAAAATGAGGTAGCTTCTCTTTTGAGTTTGAAAGACACGTGGAGATATGCCCAAGGTGATCCGAAATTGGAAAAATTATTGTTCGGATCAAGAAAATGTGGCGATCGATTCGGGTTGGGCTATGATAAGGATACATCTCCTAAACAAAAGAACACTGCTCCTAAATTTGTAAAAGGAGAGTCTTCAAACTCAAAAGAAAAGAATACTTTTCAAGGTTTTTCTAAAAATTCAAAAACTTTTCAAAAACCTAAAATTAGCCATGTCAACTTTAATTTTCAAAATCGAAATCAATTAGCTGAAAAAATTATTGATCTTCTCAAGGAGCTATTAAAGTCGAACTCCATAGGTCATTCCTACAATAATAGACAGAAAAAGACCATCTATACTCCCAAACCCAAAACAGTTATGAAATGGGTTCCTAAAGTTGCTAGCTTGGTTGCCCACACTGCTTTCAAAGCAATAAGCCATTTAAAATGGTACCTAGATAGTGGTTTCTCCAGGCATATGACAGGTGACAAAGCTTTATTCACCGATCTTAAAGATATGACTGATGGGTCAGTCACATTTGGTAATGGAAGCAATTGCAAGATTATTGGCCAAGGTACGGTTCAACTTTATAACCTTCCCTTATTTAAGAATGTCTTATATATTGAGGGTTTAAAACACAACCTATTAAGCATTTCTTAGATATGTGATAACAACCATAGTGTAATGTTTTCTAATTAAGGTTGTGAGATAGTTAATAAAAGGGGTTCAGTTATATTAACTGGTCGCAGAACTTCTGAAAACTGCTACATCGTTAGTGATGCTAGCTCATCTACTCAATCATGTTACATGGTCCATACCGATGAGACTGAATTATGACATAAACGCCTTGGACATGTACACCATCGAAACTTATTTAGATTAAGCAAAAGAGAACTAATTAGAGGTCTACCCAAATTGTAAAAAGTAGATAAAATATGTGGTGAATGCCAGTTAGGCAAACAGATTAGGAGCTCTCACAAGAAAGTGAACTCCAATACCACATCTAGACCACTCGAGCTTCTTCATATGGATCTTATTGGACCAACCAGATCAGAGAGTCGAGGAGGTAAAAAATACATCTTGGTTATCGTAGATGACTATACCATATTCACTTGGGTATCATTCTTAAAAGATAAAACTGAAACCCTTGATGAAGTAAAAAAGGTCATCAAACGAATCCAAAATGAGAAAAGTTCTCATGTTAGAAAGATCCGTAGTGATCATGGATTCGAATTCAAAAACAGTAGTTTTGAGAAATTCTGTAGCGATTAGGGAATATCACATGAATTCTCAGCACCCAAAACACCACAATAAAATGGTATAGTTGAAAGGAAAAATAGAGTGCTTCAGGATATGGCTAATGTTATGTTGAATAAAATGAAGCTCTCTAGAAATCTTTGGGCTGAAGCAGTTAATACCGCATGTTATATTATTAATCGGGTTTATACTAGTAAATCTGATAATAAGACTGCTTATGAATTATAGTTTGAAAAGAAACCTACTGTCAAATACTTTTGGGTTTTTGGCAGCAAGTGTTATATTTTACAAGATCGTAAAAATTTGGGTAAATTTGATACGAAGAGTGACGAAGGAATTTTTCTTGGTTATTCTTTGAACAGTCGAGCTTATAGGGTTCTAAATAAGAGAACTGGTGTGATTCAAGAGTCCATCAATGTAGTCATTGATGATCATTTGAATACACCATCCCCAAGTTCAGATGATGATGAAGCTCTTATTATTGACAATCTAGATATCTCATCAAGTCAAAAAGAATCTGAACCAAGGACTGTTAAAGATCATCCAACCAATCAAATACTTGAAAATCCTCTCACTGGAGTTCGTACTCGCAAATAACTTGAGAACATATGTAATTATGTTTGTTTTACATCCCAAATAGAACCAGTCAACATAAAAGAAGCACTTTCTTACGAAAATTGGATAGTTGCTATGCAGGATGAACTTAATCAATTTGTTCGTAATGATGTCTGGTATCTTGTTCCTAGACCTAAAGATAAAAACATTATTGGAACAAAGTGGATCTTTAAAAATAAGTCTGATAAACTCAAAAATATTATACGAAAGAAGGCTAGACTAGTTGTACAAGGGTACACTCAGATTGAAAGCATCGATTACGATGAAACCTTTGCTCCAGTCGATCGCCTTGAATCAATCAGACTTTTTATTTCCATCGCATGTTTTAGAAAATTTAAAATCTATCAGATGGATGTAAAGAGTGCTTTCTTGAATGGCGATTTACATGAAGAAGTGTACGTTGAACAACCTTCAGGGTTTGAAGACCCTAAGTTATCTGACCATGTATTTCATCTCAAAAAGGCTCTCTATCGTCTAAAACAAGCACCCAGGGCATGGTATGAAAAATTGACTAAATTCTTACTTAGTCATAGCTTTCAAGTAGGTAGTGTTGATAAGACGCTTTTTGTTAAAAAGAATAACAATGATATTTTGATGGTTCAAATATATGTTGATGATATTGTTTATGGATCTACTTGTTCTAACATGTCTACTGAGTTTGTAGAGTTAATGAAATCAAGGTTCAAAATGAGCATGGTTGGCGAACTTAACTATTTCCTAGGGTTAAAAGTAAAACAACAACCTGATGGAATTTTCATTTCCCAGACCAAATATACTTCAAACTTGGTAAAAGGTTTGGATTTGAGAATGGTAAGAACTTTGATACTCCTATGATTACCACATTAAGACTCTCAAAAGACTCTTCAGGTAAAGATATAGATCCTAAATTATATCACAGTATGATTGGTAGTTTGTTATATCTTACTGCTAGTAGACCTGATATCACATTTAGTGTTGGTATTTGTGCGAGATATCAGTCTAATCCTAAGGAATCACATCTTATTGTTGTTAAACGGATTATTAGATATGTCGCAAGTTTTATAAATTTGATATTTTGTTATCCTTTTGATACTAATGTTCAATTAGTCGGGTATTCAGATGCTGATTGGGCCGAAAATATTGATGATAGAAAATCAACCAGTGGTGGTTGTCTTTACATTGGAAATTGCTTAGTTTCTTGGTTCAGCAAGAAGCAAAGCTCAATATCGCTCTCTACTGCTGAGGCTAAATATATTACAGCTGAATATGCATGTACTCAACTAGTTTGGATGAAACGCATGCTTAGCGATTATGGAATTAATCAAGATTCAATGATCTTACATTGTGATAATTCCAGTGCTATAAACATTTTCAAAAACCTAATCCAGCATTCACGTACGAAGCATATTGACATTAGGTATCATTACATTCATGAGTTGGTTGAAGAAAAAGTTATTTCATTGGAATATATACCAACCGAAACTCAACTTGCTGATATATTTACTAAACCGCTTGACAAAAGCAGGTTTAATAAATTGAAATTTGATCTTGGTATGTGCATTTTACATTAAATATTCTTTCTTCCATGTATCATAGTGTATTATATTTCATATTATAATTGTTTAAATTTTAAATTTTTTTCATTAAAAATGTATTTTTGGTCGATGCTTGACCGGTCGTGGTTGTACATGACCAGTCGTGAACCACACTCGACCGGTCGTGGATCTCGTGAATGTGATATAATTTGGAGAAAATTCCCTTCTTCTTCATTTTCACACCGACCTACGACGAGTTGTGGCTCGACCAGTCATAGGATTTCTAGTTATTCTTCAAAGTAAGTCATATTTCATCATTTTTTTTGAAGATTCATGATCTATATGCTTTGATTTATTCATGGTACAACTTAATTTCATCTCTTGTTGAGTTTTTTAAGGGTTTCCTCTCAATTTGCTGATCTAGAGAAAACCCATCTTTCTTTTGTACATCTTGATTGCTCTTTGTGTATCTTTTTGAATATGGATGCTAGAGGGAAAAAGAAAACATCTCATGGTCCATCTTCATCCAGATCTACACCGATAACTAAACAGCACCTTCGGTCACCCGAAGATGATACTCAAGATGTACAGGATTTGCGTGTCCGTAACATTATCGTTGAGCATACCGTTGATCTAAATCACATTGCTCCATATGGTGTCATTCTCCTTCTTGAATCTGTTGGCTGGACTAACATTTTGCTTTGGGGTGGGTCTGCATATCAGTCCATTGCTCAATCAATGGTAGCATGCATTTCAGATTTTTTCCTTGATAATTTAACATTTTGAATTGATACTAGAGAAGGAAAATTTGAAGTTGACTGTCATTTAATATCAGGTATTATGGATATACCTGTTATTGATGAAGGAATACCGATTCATACTTTATATGACAAACCTTCAGAGTCGGAAAAATGCATCTTAACCAGAGATTTATACAAAATTGATGTGCATTGGACTCACAAAGGGAATGCGCTCCCTGCAAAGTATTTGTTACCCAGTTACAGAATATTACATCGTTTCTTCATTTCTAATGTATATCCTTGGTCCGGTAATAAAATCGAGTTGACTTCTTTCATGGTTCGTATGTTGCATTCTATTGCTTCTGGAACCAAGGTCTGTCTTCCTTCTTTGATTTGTCATTCCATTATTCAATTTCATTTCCATCCGGGTCATAGTGATATTCCATTCGGTTATCTTATGACTGTTTTATCGACTCACATGCTTGTCGATAAACCTGTTAATGAGGCACCAATTCATCATCTTATTTTCAACAATGCCAATCTTAATAAGATGAAATTGGATTTGCTTCCTGGCCAAGTTGAGGAAGGTGGTGATGGAGGTGTTGGTGGTGATGCTGGAAATGAAAGGGAAGCTGGCGATCTTCCACAACAAGATGTTAATATGGATGACATATTTGATGATATAGAAACTGATTCACCTAATGATCCAGATTATGATCCTTCTGGTTTTGATGCACACCTTCGTGCATTGGAGGAAAAAGTTGATAATATGAATATAGCCCATGATATACGATTTCAGTACATGCGAAAATATCTTCGTCGCATTAATAAGTGCTTACAACAGATTGATCCAACTATCCCTGCTCCCTCCTCTGGATTAGATTAGGTGAATTATCTTCTGGATAGTTTCACATTATCTTTGTATTTTGGATATGTATTATGGATTATGGTTTGATAAAATTGTCTTTTATTTTGGATATGTATTATGGTTTATGACTTGATACTTCAGGTTTATATTATGTTCTTTCATATCTCTTTCTCATTATTTGCCTTTTACTCTCTATGTTCTACTTCCTATTGTGCCTTTCCCTTGTCATTTTGTGACAAAAAGGGGGAGTAGTAAGCTAAAGATAAAAGGGGAGTAGTATGGAAAGGGGGAGTAAATTTGTTTGAATTGATTGATTGAGAAGGATATGTGAATTAAAGCCTTGAGGTTTTCATGTTGTGTACTGATTATATGAGCAATACTCGTATTACTCAGGGGGAGTAGAGTATTTTGTGATTTCATGGCTCATCATTCCTTATTATCTTTTATGCTATGTTTTTTGTCACAAATTTGACAAAGGGGGAGATTGTAAGTGCTATGATTTCATATCCCTTTGGTTGTCAAATTTTGTGGTGCCAAAACCTATATTTATGTCTTGTATATCTTATGTTTTATGATTAAAGACTATTCATTGCAATCAAGTCATTGCATTTCAAGACAAGATCTTAAATGAAGAAAGCTTTCAAGACATGGATGAAGAATTCAAATATTGAAGTCTTCAAGTTTGTATGTTTAAGATTCGATCAAGTTCAAGTTTAGTAGAAGACTTTTTCAAGTCAAGATCAAGCTCAAGAAGGCTTACTACAAGTTTTGTATATTCTCAAGCTTCTCTTAAGGGTCATTTGAGTGTTCAGACTTTCATGTCCATCTCACTTTTAAGGTTTGTGTGACCTTAGATTGACCTTAGGATGAGCTTTACAGTAGGTAATTTCGGATACATAACTCATATATTTTATTATGCTTGTTTGGAATGTTCTAAGACCAGTCCTAGGGACTTCAAGACCAGTCCTAGCTTTATTACGACCAGTCTTAAGTTTTTCAGGACCAGTCCCAGGTAGTTGAAGATTTTTAGATCTTTCTGGCTGTCCTACGACCAGTCTTGGACATCCTACGACCAGTCCTGGAAGTTCTACGACTCATACTTCGACCAGTCGTAGCCATACGACTCAAACTCCAGCAACCATTTTTGGGGTCCTACGACCGGTCGTAGGTGTCCCACGACTAGTTGTAGATGGCCTACGACCGGTCATAGACCACCCAGGACCGGTCGTGGAACTGAAAATCTTATCCCGTGAAAATCTTTCGAAAATATTTGATGCTACGACCAGTCCTAGGATCCTAAGACCAGTCGTAGATGGGATTTTTTAGGCTATAAATAGAGCACGAACTTCAGAGTTTTAGTACTTAAAATCAATTCTATTCAAGCATTCTTTAGACTATTCTCTGAGATAAGTGTGTGTCTATTTTAAGCTACATTGTGCTTATTTAATATTCCTTTTGCTAGCTTATTTTTATTTGATTTTGATCTACATTCCAATCTTATTAGAAAAGGGGAATTTCTGATATTCCTTCTTCTTGGATTCAAAATCAAATAGATCTAGCCCATTTGATTTAAAATCAATTAGACTTAGAACCATTCTTAAAGTGAGTATTGGACTTTGAACGTCGAATCGAACTTCTACTCCAATTGGTTCTACCTGGCTTCTTCAAAAGGTGATTCAGGTATTTTACATGTTTTGTAATTTACTTTCTCTAGTTTTTGTTTAAGATTCGCCAGAAAAATCTCATTGTATTGGTTATCTAAGGAGAGCCAGAAAACTCAGATTGTGGGGTTTTTGGATTGTGTAAGCCCGAGATCAAAGACACAATTGTGAAGGTTTTAGGTGAACCTGTGAAACCTATTTTGATAGTGTATGCTAATATCCCCTGTGTGAGGATATTAGGAGTGGAGTAGAAATCTGTGTGACTATTGGATAACAGTTGTTGTACACACAGGCGAACCACTATATATCGTTGTGTTGTGGATGTGTTTTTCTCTTTCATTCTTTTATTCATTCTGATTTGTGGAGAGTGTTTATGGATGAATGTTGTAATCACTTCAAGCAAGTATGGATGAATGTTGTAGTAACTTAGGATTTATTTTCTGCAAGTTATTTTAATTTTCTTTCTTATTATTCCTTATTGATTTGTGATACAAAGGACGTTCTAGAAATAAGGTTGTCCTACCTTAAACCTCTGGTTTTTGGAGTAAGGTTGTCCTTAGATCTGATAAAGTATCAATCTCTTTATTTTAGGCTATTGTGATTGTTTTATATTCAGAATTGTGCTTTATATCTTTTATTATTCCGCTGTTATAAGTTTTATTTGGCATTGCCCTATTCACCCCCCCCCCCCCCCCCCCTCTAGGGCATATAGCTAGGTCCTTTCATGTATCCACTTGGTCTAAATGTTGGAGCATCTCCTGGTACCAAAAAGGTTCTAGAACTTTCACCCAAGGACATCCTAAGTGCCCACAGTGCTAGAACCAAGTATTTTCGGTATCTGATACGGCATCCACGATGTACCTCTGGAGCCACGGCCCTGATGTCTCTAGGGCGTGCAGTGATCAAGTCACACAGATGCGAAATGCATGAATCACACTGTTAAATCATGCAACAATCCAGTGCGTACTACATGATCGTGTGGGCACTCTGTCTCATAACGAGTCCCGTAAATGGTCTGTCCAATGGCATATGCTATGATCAGTCACTACTCAAATCAAGCATACATATGATGCGTATGGGCATGAGTCATGGGATTATACTAAGCATGTTATAAAGTAATGGACTACTCTTACGATGCAAATGAGCCTAGACGGCCTATACACAACTATATGGGCTTACCAATGGGCCCTAAGGAGAGATACAAGGTGGACATTTAACCAACATTGTACTTACAATGTGGGCGTCAAACCATCATTGCTCCTAAGGCACGACCCGCCATAAAACATCATTACACAACCATGGAGGAATCACACATTGCAATGGACCTTAGGTCCCTCCCATTGGGCCTTAAATACATCTAATGGGCCATATCACATGGGCCTTCTGGTTATCAAGCAAGTGGGCCGCATTAATGGACCTAATGTACATTGTAATGGGCTATAACTTGTGGGCCTTAAAGTACATCACAATGGGCTTTAACCCACTGCCTTGGAATACATTAAAATGGGCTTAATCCCATGGGCCTTATATATGTCAAATGGGCTTAATCCCATGGGCCCTATATATGTTAAATGGGCTTAATCCCATGGGCCTTATATATGCCAAATAGGCTTAATCCCATAGGCCTTAGATATATACCAAGGTGGGCCTTAATGGACGGCCACAAACCAATCAAGATGGGGTCCATTTGAACTATAGATCTATCTTATTTTTAGTCTTAAGCCTATTCATTTAGGCTTGTCAAATGGTTGGACATTTTGGATGAAACACATGCATCAAGGGTGGGGTCCACTGAACTATGGATCTAGCTCATTCTTTAGCTCATACCCATAAGATGAGCTCTCAAAATGGATGGACGGTTTGGATACAGCTCGTGCATCATGGTGGGGGTCCACTGACCGTCCAGTAGCCAAAGAAAATGGCTGGACAGTATGGGAGATACACACTTCACGGGGGGCTCCACCGTCTAGGCGGACGGTGGAAATAAGGCACATACATCATTGTGGGTCCCACATGGGAGGCGGGGGGGGCACCATAATATTTAATTACTATCCAACCTGTTGATAAGGTCACAGAGACCTGGGTGAGGAGGAAAAACAAATTTCAGCTTGATCCAAAACTTTTGTGGGCCTAAAAAGGTTTTCAATGGTAGAGTTCAATCACTGCTATTTCTTATGGTGTGGGCCACCTGAGATCTGGATCAAGCTGATTTTTGGGGTGGGTCCACTTCAGAGAGTGGCCCACCTTGTGAACGGGTTAGATGGAAAATAAACATCAAGGTGGGGCCTATGCAAGTGACCCTTTCCAAAGGCTTTGAAACAAGCCAATATTTGTATTTTATGTCCAGCAACGTCTAGACGCTGGATGTTTTTTTTTTTTGAGCTTAACGACATATTCAAGGTGGGCCCTATTTAGGTGGGCCACCACAAGATGGATGGTGTAAGTACAATACATATAAGATGGGCCCACTTTTAGATGGCTTGGGTCAATACATACCTAGTGGTGGGGTCCATCCAAGTGGGCCACACAGCCATTACATCACGCACAAAAAAAAAATGAAAAGAGAGGGAGAGAGAGATAGAGTGGGACACGCGTGTGATGGAGGGACCCCGACACAATGGGCCCTCCGTTCCATGATCTACATCATAAATCACGTGGGTCCCAATCATGTGGGCTTAAAAAAAATTGAATTCTAACGGTGGAGATCCCTTCTCCATGAAAATAGACGGTCTAGATGACCCATATACAAGCTAGGAAGGCAAACATCATGATGGGGTCCATGGTGAATGGCCCCATCATGGAATGATATTGATGATCCAGATGGGCCATCGGCCACATCTTAGGGTCCAAAGTGAGATCCATACCATTGATTAGTAGGCCTCACTTAGTCCATCATAAAAGCATGAAAACTAGCCTATAGAAGCACCCACCTAGCGATCTCCTTGGTCCGTTGGAAATCCTATCTCCTTATGCTTCACTTTGATGGTGGATGATGAGATTTGGATGGCTAGGATGGAGGTTTTGGGATGGGAAAGTGGACCACCAAAAATCACATTTCCTTCATGGAGGGCGTAGACGTCCACTTCTCTCTCTCTTGGAATTGCTTAGAATTGTTAAGAAATGAGAGAGAGAGAGTTGTAAGGAGAGATGATGGATGTGAGGTGATGGAGTACTTGACATGAGAGTTGACCTGGTGGTTGCTTGACTTGTGGAGAAAGAAAGCATGGGTGCTTTGTACTTGACATGAGAGGTGATTGATGGGATTGATGGGACATGTTGTAGATTGATGGGATTGATTGATGGGATTGATGGGACATGTTGTAGAGATTCACTTGAGATTTACAATACGTGGTGTTTTTCCTCGAACTGAACGGGGGCCCACATCTCCTCATTTGGGTATCGGATCGGTGTGTGAGTTGCGGCATTGGAACCGCTGCGACGGTGTGGTCGTAATGATACAAGTCTCGGATTAAGCTGACTCAAATGTATAAGATACGACTTACAGTCGTGCACATACATTGATTACAGGTCATGGATTGCCGAAATTTGACAGGAAGGATCGTGGGAGTCGACAGAATAGTACGGTCTAAGATACGTGTCTTACATCATGAGAGCATGACCCTGATCGGGCTGATAGGGAGGCCCGCTTAGCTCTACTTGAGGAGGGCCAGGCTACCCTATGATAGGATATTATCGATGTTCGGGCCCTCGTGAAACACAAGTTTAAGAAAGTGACTAGCACTTTGAAGTCTATCATGTACTGTTTACGGGATAAGGGTGCCCCTCCTCCATTGCTAGATTCTGACGAATAGTCGTATATGTATTCATCGTTTATTTTGCTTTGTTGACTTGTTCTTATGTGTATCCCTTATGGGCATAGCAGTTTGGTCGTTGTTTTAGTGTTTGAAGCCTTAGTTGTATTAGCTCACATGCATTCTCTGTCGCGATCCATGTAATTCTGCACTTCGTGTATTGTAACAATTTTGTAAAATAAAATGCATGATGTTTCTTTAAGTTGAGATGTGAATGTTGTGAGGATGGATTGTGTGTATGTTAAATCTCACGGGTTGCACCCTATGTCGTATGTAGGACATGCCACCTAAGGGCACGAGGACTTCAACATGTCTCTCTTTGGGTGAGTCGCTTGATGGGGCCTCTCCCCTAAGAGATACCCATACAAACTCCAGTTTGGGCTTATGCTTGATTCTCAGCCGGCCACTGGCCCAGCAGTAGTTTTTGACCTCCATGGCTGGTATTTTTACCTAGAATATGAGTGTGGTTCTGCCTGCATCACCTACACACCCTGCTGGGAACATGAATACCAGCGAACTTTTTGAGCGCTTTCAGTGTTTTCGTCCTCCCACTTTTGCGGGTACTCATGGACCCAAGGAGGTTGATTACTGGCTAGATTGCATCTCTAAGATGTTGAAGCTGTTACACTGCAATGAGGCAGAACAAGTCGAGCTAGCCACCTATATGTTCGAGAAGGAGGCTGGTTTATGGTGAGACAACATCCTACGAACGGTTTCTGCAGGGCATGTGTGGACCTGGGATGCATTTAAGACACGCTTCCATTAGAAGTACTTTCCCCTCATATATCGTGATGAAAAGGAGGGTGAGTTTCTTCGCCTCTGACAGGGAGGGATGACCGTGTCAGAATATGAGAATAGATTCATGAAGCTAGCCAGACACGCTCCTTTGATCCTAGCTGACGAATCGATGAAAATGAGACATTTTTCAGATAGGCTACGGCCCGATATTCGTGCTCGAATAAGTTGCGCTAACATTCCCAATTACATCGAGCTAGTCCACTTGTCTCTACGAGCTGAACAACATAGTGATGGAGTTTCCCGGACAAGCAACCCAATGGGCCTGAGGCCTCGTCCTAAATTGTAGCACCGACCAATCCTAGGTAAGAGGCTACATGTAGACTCGCCTCCCAGGCTCGTGGCTCCGCCGACCCAGCAAAGGCGAACAAAATGTTAGTGTACATATTACAATAAAGGGGGACATACTGACCCCTTCTGTTTTACCAAGATGAGAGACAATGGTATCATGCCACCTCAGAAGATCACCCGTCAGACACCACGTGGTATAACGACTCCACCTCTATGATCTGTACCACCAGTGCAGCCATATTATTGATCGCATGTACCTCAAAATAGGCCACCTCAATGACCTATGGCAGCGCACCAAATCATCCTCAACAAGCTCGTGTGTATGCACTTGTAGCTTAAACATCCGAGTCAACAACTGTAACACCTTGGACCTTTGGGGTCACTGCCCACATTCAAGGTACACCTTTTTTCCTATTGGTCGACACTGGGTCAACTATTTTGAGAGTGTCATGCTCTATAGTCAAGCGTTTGGGGATTGAACACTACCCCTATGGGTGTGTTGAGAGTCCTTACTGCGATAGGGATCTTCTCTGACACTACCAAACTCTGTAAGGATTGCCCAATAAACTTAGGAAACAGAAAGGTGCACATTGACCTGATAGTCTACCCGCTCATAAGCGCGATGGGTGCTTGGTGGGCTAATAGCCACTAGCACGAGGTCGAAGGAAACTAATCTGGGTTATACCTAAAGTTAGGTCACTGGATAGGAGCTGGATCTTCCTTAGTAGGTCAATAATGAAGTCGTCGAAGGAAAGCAACTAAGATCCAAGTATTAAACCAATTCATATGAAAGAATAGGCCTAATGATGGATTAAAAATAATATGGTAACTAGAGGTAACAACTAAGGGAAGGGTTGAAAAATATTTATACATAAATAAAATCTACAACTTCGAGTTAACAATAAACTGGTCATACCTCTTCATATTAAAGTTTAGTATTCGATATCTATTTAGGAATTATTTATAGTCATACTAGGAATTATCCTGTAATTAAATTTGATTATACGTAAAGATATATATGTTTTTAGTCATTTTTGGTACAATTAAATTAGGACCCTCAGGTAGGATTGGGTTTTATAGTTAAATACTCCGTAAGCTCATTTTGGAGGTGGACCATAGTAAAAGATTATAAGTTTCTTATGCCCTTGTAGATTCAAGGTTCATACTGCATCGAGGAGATGTCCCTCTTCTTTCCTATCCCACAGCCTTATGACGCTAACATTCCAAACTTCTAAAATATTTTAGAACTCTCGACTCTTCCCTCCCTTCCAAAGTTAAGAAAACCAAAGTACAATCTGCCCTTAATCCCCTAGCCGTATGATCAAAATGATGACATGCAAATATAATTTTGGGAGGTTGAAAACCCTTCTAACATAGTCTTCTAACTATGAGCACCATGGAAGAACTTATTATCCACCAAGTTAAACATAGGTTGAATAAGAACACTCACTGAACAGGACCCGAAGGACAACCTTATAAACATAAGACTTGAACTTCCTAAGAAATGATAATACCCCTTAAATACTTAGGATGAACATATTTCAGAATTTCAGAACCATATCCCTACAAGGCATTCACAGCTTAACTCAATTCTCAATCCTGGGTGATTACCAAAGGACTCACTACTTTGACTGAGCAGAAGACCAGGATCTATCAGGATTAGGAAGGGATACAACATTGTCTACCCTGGTCAGGTGGACAATTGACGTATCAGATTTGAGCCTACCACAACTGTCTTTCCATATTAGCTTAATCATAAAGAGTAAATTACACCACCTACCCTTAAGTAAACTTTATCATCAAACACTTAATACGATAATAATAAATTGGATACTTGTTTTTGAACCTCAAAGGTAGAAACTTTTAAGGGGGTAGACCAATATGAGCTAGGCTGATGTAGTTTTTATATACCTTAACCAAATGAAAAAAAAAACTGGTTATCCTTAGGCAATTTTGGGGACAAAATTGTTCTTTAAGGGGGGTAGTTGTAACGTTCCGAAAAAATCTATACAAAGACCCAAGTACTACCTCAAGCAGAAATCACTAAGGGCTAAATCCTTTAGAAATTAAACAAGAATTAACTTGCGTTAAACCAGGTTACCTGGAAAATTAGAACCAATCACTTTAAATACGATCTGTAAGACCCAAAACTTGTAGAATCGTTAACGCTACAATACCCTGAAACCTACGATCCATCTCTAAACCTGGTTGCTCTCGGGAGCACATTGAAACTTCGTATCGGACCTGGACCGCACATTGAAATTCTGATAGCGACAAACTTAGACAAATATGACCACCTAGTTGGACTTGACTATCACCTTAAAATTCAAGTCCAGATGATGTCCTGAGACTATTTTCTTGAGTCCGGAGCGAAGTGTGTGAGAAAAGTGAATATATTTAGAAATTAAATATGAATTTAAGTAATCTGAGTCGTGTCGTGTGTGGGCCAATTATAAGCATCCACACCGTTAGAATAAATCCCAAATATACCCTCGAATCAGAGGAAATGTCCCACACATGCCAATATACTTGTGGCCCTGATCGAGTGTCGGTGACCGTTAAACTGAAACTGGTCCGCCATAGGCGATTTGTAAATTTGATTAGACTGAAAACTTAGCCTGACCAAGATCTAATATCAGGGACCTTAAGTCTGACAGCATTCAGTAAAGGAACCTCCAAAAATGCTCTGTTGGATCGAAACATACCCGATTTAGACATAACCTAAGTATACCTTGGCCCTGGGGCCATTCCCATCAGTTCTGAGCCTATATAAGGGATTTAAAACCCCTCTCACATATTCCATACGATTTTGGAAAAAACCCTAGGAGAGAGGAGAGTAAAGAGAAAGAAAGTGAGAGAGAAGTTGGTGTGGATTCCTAGGATTCTTCCCTGCTAATCCACCTGCTGAAATGCCAATCCCGTATAGTTCTTCTGGTAGCTCCAACGCCGTACTTGGGTAATTAAACCTAACCCTAATATGTTCTAGGGTTTTAAATAGTCTAAGTGCTGAAATAGCTAGCCTATTGCGTGCTATAGGTGGCCCTCACGTCGTAGGCAGTGACTTGACATACAAACTGAGTTCGATGCGCGTTTACTGGCATAAGGTGTAGACTATATATGTATAGGTTATGGTTTTCAAGGCTTTCAATGTCAGTTAATGATTTATTACTAACATGGATGCTATTTCACATGCCAAATGCGATGTTTGTTTCACGTTTCAGTTATATATGAACTATGTTGCGTTTAGTGTATTTCATGTATTTATAAAAAAGATCATATACGTATGAAATTTGGAATTGTGTTTGCCATGATTAATTGTTGTGTATATATGCTAGTTGTATGTGTAATAATTTCTTGGCGAAAGGATTCGCCCTAATACATGTTATGCCAACATACGTTGTGTATGTTATATTGTGAAGCCTAGGTGTTTGTGAAAATGTCTAAATGAGTATAGAATGTGTATTCGTGCTTGCCATAATTAACTATTGTGGGCATATGATTGTTGTGTACATGATAATTCCTTGACAAAAGGATTTGCCCTAATACGTATTATAACCAACATATGTTATATGCGTTGGAAGGTGTAGTCTAAGTATTTGTAAAAACGTCTGAATGAGTTAGTAGTTAGTAAAGTGTGATTTATAAGGGAGTTGACATATGAATCTCAACTACCTTAATAGTGTGTATGATTTCCTCCATGACTTACATATGATAGAGTTTGTTCATTCATGTTTAACTGTGTGTATGATTTTCCTCCATGTATTATATAATCATGTTTAAGTTATATTCCATAACATGCTCGCATGATTGTAGGATTTGACTTAAGTATTCCTTACTGCTTACTTACCTCATATGCTTATATGTTGTGATTGCATGCGGTTGAGACTATAACGTAGTCCAGGAAATTGATAACAGGCCTTGTTTTAGTGGCTTTAGTTCTTTCACCACACAGGATGTGTTCGATAAATCTGAGCCGTACTTGAGATGTCGACAGTGGTCAGGCCACACTGAGTGCTTACGCACTTCATGTCGATCATCTCGATGTGCGTTCGTACCAGTCGAGCTCGTCAAGTAACCCAATTGACCCAGTGTATGTTCACCATGTATGGACGCTACTGCTTGAACCTAAGATACCAAACTTACCAGTGAAATGCCCGTTTAACCTTGGTACCACGATCTGCTAAGACTCATGAGCCAGGCATGGTGGTATGGGACACCGTGGTCGAGCTATCGGCCTACGTTGGGGCGATGAGCCTCCCCGTATTGACCAGTGAGCAACTCAAACTCGTGAGCCGAATATGGTGGTATGAGACACTGTATTCGAGTTGTCGGCCTACACTGGCACAGCCTAGCTGTGGTCCCCAGTCGGGTTGGTGATGAGCCTTCAAAAATACACTGCCAGTTGCTAGGGCGTTAGTGGAGTGACCTCGAGTATGAATAGGCCTACCTCGGCATAGCCTGGCTGTGGTCCCCAGTCGGGTTGGTGACGAGCATTCAAAAATAGACTGTCAATTGGTAGGGCATTGGTGGTAGTGACCTGAACTTGCCTATCGTATGTGATTAACTAGGATTGACGACCCTAGATGGATCAATGTTGAGAAAATGATATAAAGGGTGGTACCTTAGCTTCCTAATCCTGCTGTATGAAAAGGACTAATAAGAACTTGGTAATCACATTCATGCACCACATTGCATGTGCCATTTAGTGTTGGGCAGTGCACTAAGAAAGTGATTGACATGCGCAACCGTGAGATGAAGATCACAGAGGGAGTGTAGGTGAGGGCATGCATCATTATCGCATATCATTCTTGCATTAACAAGAGTATTTAGGTTATGATTGTTGTATTATTTTATCATTACTTCTTGACTGAATTGATAACATGTTAACCTTTGCCTCATAGTTCCACTGAGTTGATCACTCACTCCCAAATTATGGGACAGTGTTTTAAACACCCACCAGACCCTGTTTTCGTTTCAGATGACGATGATGCTTGTGAGCCAGAGTTGGAGTTCAAGGATGATGAGGAAGCATTCTCTTACATGCAGTTTTCAGGCAGATTTGCGTGAGTCGAGTCCGAATCAACGAGGTTTCAGGGATTATACTTGTAAAGGACTATTATATTCCTTTTGACAGTTTGTATCTGTAACACCCCGGATTTTGGCCAATCTGGGATTTGACGTCCTTAGGCAGTGGGTCAACTAAAATACCTGGAAAATCGCTCAGAATCCAATTCCATAGCCAAAGAAATCACTTAGGATTAATTCCTTTAGAAACTAAGCATAAGTTAGCTAGCGCAACGCTAGAGTAGCTGGGAAACAGTCCCTGATCACTTTAAATACGTTATACAAGACCCAAATCGAGTTGAACCAATGAAGCTATAATACTCTAAAATCTCGGATCAAACTCTAAGCAGGTTTGTTCTCTGGACCACTTTGAAATTTTGTATTGGATCTAAACCACGCGTCGAAAGTCCGATACCTGCTATCTTAGACCGTTAGAACCGCCTAGCTGGACTTGACAATCATTTCGAAAATCAAGTCCAACCGATAATCACAGGCTATTTCATTGAGCCCGGACTGAAAAGAGTGCGAATAGGGATAGATTTGGAATTTGAAATTTAAATCTGGCACACGACTTGACGTGTCAGTATTAAACATTCTGACCGTCAAAATTCAGCCAAATTACACCCTCGGATCAGGAAAAATTTCTATTTCATATCATGATATTTGTAGGCCTGATCTACGTGCGGTGACCGCTGAACTGAAACTGGACCGCCACGTGCGATCTGCGAACCCTGCCGGACTGAAAACTTGATGTGTGCTAGATCCAGTATGCATGAGCTTAAGTCCGACCGCATTCAGCCAGGGGACCACCAGAAATATACTTTTGGACGAAAACAGCCCCGATTTGGTTACCCCTCAAGTGAACCTTGTTCCCGAGTCTATTTTGGGCAAGTTTGGGCTTATAAAAGGGGTTGAAACCCGCACTCCTCTCTCCCATCCGAATTTGCAAAAATTCCTAGATTGGGAGAGAGAAAAGGTGAGAGTTTGTGAGAGAAGGTGGGAGAGAATTCCCTGCTTCTTGTGCCACGTGCTGTACGTGCTTAGGCAACGCACTCCGATCACTTTCCCGGCGATTTCTCTGCATTTTCAGGTAAGAAAATACCCTAGAAGTTGCTGATTTGAGGTTCCTTTCGTTTCCTAGCGAAGTAGCTAATAGAACTGATGTATTAGGTTCTCTAATCGCCGTAGACGAAGCGTATACGCTCCGTTCGAATTTACACATCCATAAGAGACAAGGTGCGGATTTTAGACGTTTTGATTGACTGTTTCCAACGCTTTCAATGTCGTTTAATAGTAGATTATCGACGGCAATGCCGTTTGACATGTACAACATGCTGTCCGTTTCCTGTTTCGTAAACTGACGGAGAATATGAGATTTAGGACATTTTAGTCATTTGTAGGAAGTACTGTTTTCATTCATATTTTGCTGATGTGATTGACATGGTTTATTGTCGCATTAGAATGTTAGGAATGCGTGCATAATTAGTTTGGCGAAGAGATTCGCCTAAATGCGTACTTCGGGTTGACATACTATATGTAGACTTAAGTGTGTAGTGTAAGTGTTTGTATAAATGTTTGTATTAGTATGTATTGAATTAAATGGTGTTATGAATTAGTTTGAAATTGATTTCTCAATTAATATGCTGGTGTAAATGGTTTCCTACATGTTAGCGATATGCATGATTTCATTATATGGATGAAATGCATGTACTTGATGATTCGCTTAAGTTGTATGTTATAACATGTGCTTGATGATTTCATTATGATTTAGTTTGAGATTGAATTCTCAATTAATATGCTGATGGAAATGATTTCCTATATGTTGGCGATATGCATAATTTCACTATATGTATGAAAGGCATGTGTCAGATGATTTACTTAAGTTGTACGATATAACATGTGTTAACATGCTCACATGATTGCTGATGTGGATTCATATGTGTTTGGGACTATACTTAGTCCAGGCAGTCGGTAACAGAGAAAATTCGTGGCTAGCTGGTATTTTTCACGAACGACGCGTCGATGAACGCGAGTCTTGTTTTGGAGTTGGCGGCAGTGGTTAGGCCACGCGAAGTGTTTTACGTACTTCATGTAGTTCGACTTAAGATGCGATCGCGCTAGTCGAGCCCGTCAAGTAACCCGACTGGCCGTTGTATGTTCACCCTGCATGAGTCATAACTGCTTGAACCTAGGGTACTGAACTTACCATTGTAAACCCTATTAACCATGGTACTTTGATCCACGAAGACTCATGAGCCGGGCATGGTGGTATGGGACACCGTGGTCGAGCTGTCGGCCTATGCTGGGGCCACAAACCTCCCCGTAGTGACCAGTGAGCACCTAGTCTCGTGAGCAGATTATGGTGGTATGGGACACTATATTCTTGTTGTCGGCCTACACTGATCAGGCGACGAGTCCTTTGTAGTGACCGCTAGCATATTCTGAGTCTACGGGAGGCGACGACCCTTCAGTAGCAGTAGAGTACAGTAGGCCTGTATTGATAAGGTGATGGGGGAGCGGAGCAACGAGTGTGTGCAACAGCCCTGGCAGCCCTTGCAGCGACCTACAAAATATACATAGTATGAGATTACTAGGAGTAACGACCCTAGACAGGATCTGTGTTAGGATTGATATAAGGGAAGTACCTTAGTTTCCCAATCCTGCTGTTTGAATGGACTAATAACAACTCGAAAATCATATCACCATTACATTGCATGTGCATGGAAGATGTGGAGCACTTAAGGGAGTGTGGCATGCCACGGTCGTAAGATGGTGCCGTATGAGGGAGATCGTCGGTGAGGGCATACATCACGTCATGTCATATTGCATTAACAACAGTATTAGGATTGTCTGATTTACTGCTTTACTATTTTCACATGATTGATTTGAGAACATGTAAATCCTTGCTCTATTATTCCACTGAGTTAGCTACTCACTCCCACGTTACGGGACGGTGTTCCTGGACACCCACCAGACCCTTTTGTGATTGCAGATGATGGCGCGGCCTGCGAGGCGGAGCCAGACTTGATGATGATGATGATGAGGAGGATCCCTCCGTGTTCTGATCGACGGGATTACAGGGAGGTTGATTAGATGCTTGACACTTGTCATTTTATGTCTTCAGAGCACTCATGTATATATTTTCTTTCTATTTTGAGGTATACGTGTATATGTTTAACCTGGTAACATGTTCACACTCAAGAGACACACAACAGTTTATATATGTTATACATACTATCACAGACTTCCGCTGGTTAATTTAACTGTCTCTGGAGTATGATATGATGTTCTGGCGTAATCCCACTCATGTTTCATACATTAACACAAACAACATTCAATTATACATATCTATGTTGCATAAATAACATTTTGGAACTCGGGAGTTGGGTTTTTACTCGACCCCCCGATTTTCGGGATGTTACAGTATCTTGACATAACACTTGTAAATATTGACCTGGTACTACATACATACTTTGGGGACTTACACTAGTATATGTATATATATATTCATTCTTCCGCTTGCGTATTACAATTGTCCTTAGATTATGTTTGTTAATTTGGTTTAATCTAATTCATGTTTTAGGAACTAATACAGACAACATTCATCCATCATTAAAAATGTTGCATAGGTGATGTTCGGGAGCTGAGTTATGCTCAACCCCCGATTTTCAAGGCATTACAGTGGTCCACCTGATAGACAAATCTATCTTATTTTCAGTCTCTAACCTTAGACGAGCTCACTAACTGGATGGACGGTTTGGATGTAACACATACATCAGCGGGCCCCACAGAACTGTTAACGTTATCAACAGCTGTGCTATTAGCGTGGTGGCTGGCCCACCATCCAGATGGACAGTCTGGATACAAAACGGTTGGATGCATTGATGTAACACATATATCATGATGGGGTCCACCGTCCCTGCTGTATGGTGCTGGACTCCACACGTGTGGATCCTGTCGTCTAGCCAGGTGTACGATGTAGATACAATACATACGGGGTGGGTCCCAGACCTGCTGACATC
This sequence comes from Magnolia kwangsiensis, assembly GCA_037074715.1. Classification (NCBI taxonomy): domain Eukaryota; kingdom Viridiplantae; phylum Streptophyta; class Magnoliopsida; order Magnoliales; family Magnoliaceae; genus Magnolia; species Magnolia kwangsiensis. The sequence goes on along the minus strand of CM073586.1, from coordinate 44,841,202 downwards.
ATTACGTCAGCCATATAGTTGGTGTGAGTTACACCAACTAATCAGCTCCCATCGTCCATGGATTGGAGGGTGTGGATACAACACATCATCTAGTGGACCCCATGTGCTAGAGGTAGCACGGACGACGTGGATATAAACCACATGCATCACGGTGCGCTCCACCCAGCACCGTCCAGATGGACGATGTAGATTCACACGTATATCATGGTGGCCACGTACAACTTGGATAAAATACATAGATTGGTGGGTCCACACATGTGAGACCCACCGGTTATATATATATATATATAAAGAATAGTCCAATGTCCAGTCCAGGCGCTGGATGGCTGGTCCATGGATGGACGAGTTGGATGCATCATGCATCAAGGTGGGTCCACATCAGCGTGGCCCACCTGATGAATCAAGTTGATATTTGTGTTTCCCCATCATCCAGACCTTCCAAAAGGGGTAGCAAGGTAGCTGTAACGTGGGCCCCTGTTAGGTCCACTTCGTGCTCAATATGGAAGAAATGTATACATCATAAACAAGCCATAAAATCAGGGAGAGAGAAAAAGAGAGAGAGAGAGAGAGAGATGTGTGTGATGGAGGGACCCCGACACTATAGGCCCTCCCTTCCATGCATTACAATATACATCAAGTGGGTCCCATTACATGTGGGCCCACTAAATCAAAATCAATGGTGGAGATCCCTTCTTCACCAAAATATAAGGTATAGATGACCCTTTTCAAACTAGGAAAGTAAACATCATGATGGGGTCCATGGAGAATGGCCCCATCATGGGATGAACATATGAATCACGACGGGTCATCGGCCACACCTAGGGTCCAAAGTGAGATCCATACCATTAATCGGTAGGCCCAACTTGGCTCATCATAAAAAATACAAATCTAATCCTATAAACACCCATCGTTCGATCTTCTTAGTCCAATGGAATGTAAAAGTCCTTAGATCTCTCTTTGACTGTGGAAGATGAGAATTAAAGGGCTAAGATGAGGGATTTTGGGTAGGAAGTGGGCCACACACTTAGCTTATTTTCTCTCCTTCGGATTCTTCTTTCATGGTTGCTTGGGAAATGGTAGAGAATGGAGTGAAAAGAGAGAGTGGGGTTGTGTAAGAAGGATGAGATTAGAGGAATGGGTAGTGTAAGAGAGGGATGGGTGTGTGTAAGAGAGAGTTGACTTATGAGGGATGAGGTGGCATGGGGTATGGGTTACTTGTCTTTATTGGAAAGAAGGATGGGAGAGGCATGGGTTGTGTACTTGACTAGTACTTGATTTATTGATGTGATGAGTTATAAAGATTCTCTCAGATTTTACAACATGTAGCGTTTCTTCGAAATATATGCAGACCCACAACTCTTGCCATGGGTATCTCATCGGTGCACAAGATGCAGCGTTAGAACCGCGGTGACGATACAATCGCAATGGTACAAGTTTCGAGCTGAGCTGACTCAGATTTAAGGGATGCAACTCAGGGTCGCATGCAAATGTTAATTACAGGTTGTGGGTTGCCGAAATTCGACTGGGAGGATCGTAGTAGTCTAGAGAATGGTATGGACTAGGATATGGGCCTTACAATAAAAATATGATAAGATTAGTTGCTATTCAAGCAGTCACTCATTATGTAAATACAATCAAGTGATATTCAAATGGTAGGGTTCGTCCTCTGATGATGGGTTACACTTTTGGCTTCCATACGAAATGACTTTTAAATAAAGATAAAAAGAAATGAGACAAAATTTTTTACAGTCGGTCATGAAGAACAACTGCAAAATACCTCTCTGATGTAAAACTGAATCCAGTGCATGAGGTAGACTCAAATTATAGCTAAGATTATCAGCTAGTTGATTAATGCTACGGATTACACTATGAAATGTAAATGACAAGATGAAAATAAAGGATTACACTAAGAAATGTAATTTACTTGGCAAGAAGTAAATGTTCATACTACAAAATGTAATTGAAAGTTAATTGAACGATAAAATTTGGTTATGATTGGGTTGGTATGAGACGATTTGCTTTTCTAAATTCCTTTACTATTGATAACCTTAATCTGGCCATCTAGATCCTTCTCATGTTTTAACGATTGCTATAATTGCTCGATACTTCATGGCTTTCTCTTGTCATCCTTCTTGCAACTGATTCTTTATGATTGCTCTTCCATTGGCCACTTAAACAAGAACATGGCATTGCTTGATGTGTCTACTTGTATTACTCAAAAACATCTTCTTACATCTCTGCATATCTTCAAATACATTACGTAGATCCATCCAAATAACACATAACTTGCTCTGATTAATTCTCTTCAGAAATGATAACAATAGAGATGACCATCGCCCCCACGTCACTCCACCTTTCGGAAAAGGTGAAAGCGGCATGCAACCCCTCATTAATGTGGTATTAATTACCTACACTTGGGGATACCTTAATAATCGTCCTCAACTGACTCATCACAACATGAAAATGGTAACTACCATTACTGAAACGAGAGTCGAACCCTGTTTCGACACGTGTTCTTATATCATTTTCAACTATAATACCCCGAGCTTTTCAATACCCGAGTATTGAAAGTTCTCAATTGTTGCTATAAAATTTAATTTACTATATACATGTGTATGTCACCAATTTACCCTATACTAACCTTACATGTATTCTCCAACATAAATCTAATTGTTCAGAATAATCTTCCAACATATATCAAGCCACCCAACCAATAATTTTAAGATATGATCATCATATATCCAAGTATTCTTACTTGTCCATTATAACTAACAGTTCCTTCAGCTATTCAGTGCTAGGTAAAGATATTTGAATGTCCACATTAAGTTTGGATCACCCAATCATAATAAACTAACTACCTAATCTCTACATCCTCTCGTACACGTATTGAATCGAGATTCTGATCCGTTCATCTTGTTTGCCACCTATGAAGATGCTTAACCCACCATCAGAACTACAATATGAAGAACTTACACATGTGAACAAGTCACTTAAATCTAATGGTATAATGTTCTACCTCTTTATCAATCTAATAACCCACTTTGTGTTCATCTATTTATAAAATTTACCGTACCTCCACCTACATACATAGTTAGAATACTAACTATCAAGTTTTACTATTTTTAACATGCCATCTGACGATCCAATATGTTAGTTGATATATGTACCTTTCCTTAATTAAATTGACAAATAACTCTTTATTCATAATGATTTAGATATAACTTTTTTTTGTAAGAATTGCTTAAAAACGTTTGTATAATCATGTAGAACCATTAGATTTTTCCAAAACACTACGAGCATTAATCATTATGAAAATGTCATTAACCTAGACCTTTGAATTCTAGATCACAGAGTTTTCATAATCCGTTTGATGTGAAATTTTGTCCCATCTCTATATATCATAAATTAACAATACACATCAAATTTCAACCCTTAGATCATTATAAAAGTGGCTCAATTGACAAATCAGCCACTTAATAATTGATTTTGTTGTCCATCGAGTGATGAAAGCTCATAGTTGTAGTAGGATATTTTCCTTCATATGAATGATTTGGATTGCCCATCATATACACTGAGTGTGAAATGTGAGAAACTCACTTAGGTAGGCTTTTCCTTAGGCTTGAAGTTACCCTTTTAAGCTTACCAACTCTTTATAAATTTGGAACTTTCAATTTAACCACTTCCTGCTGTCCATCGCAACTACACTTTGGCCTCATAAAACTATGAAATGTTACAAAATTTAGACCCTGATCTATAATTCTACATTGTTGAATGTTGAAGCCAGTTATTTCCTTTTAGCGTAGTAGGTGAAATTCCATATTTACGTCGCTTCCCACCATTGATCAACCCCCAACTTTTGTCTAACCATTTTTCTATCATCTCTGTGTAATCTATTCAAAATTGTGCCTTGATCATTAAGTGTGGATGTTAATTAAGGTCAAGTCCATTTTAACACATAGTATGAGAATTTTTAAGATAAGCTTACCTAAGCATCAGATCAATCCACATTTAGTCTTATGGCCCAACACTACCTGCTTAGACTGATGAATGGAGTAGATTCCTTATAAAAATCAATATAGACCCCACATTTTACCTATAGATAACTTGTGTTCACATCCAAGCTACCTCACGTACAGAGACATATTGAAGGAAATTTCCTTCTCCAAATCTCTAATCCCGGAAGATTCTCTATCATAAAGATCAGTGGGACCCACCTAATAGTTGGATCTGCATCACTTTCGAGCTCAAGACCATTATGACCGAGCTAAAATTATTGAATAAAATGGATTTCCAAAAACCCATCACAAGGGATCCCACTTGATTATTGAAATTGGACCAAAAATGAAGAAGCTTCGCCTGCTGCGACCGTGAGCGATAAAAATGGGATCGAGAGAGAGAGAGAGAGAGAGAGAGAGAGAGAGAGAGAGAGAGAGAGAGAGAGAGAGAGAGAGAGAGAGAGAGAGAGAGAGAGAGAGAACTCCCTATCTGGAACTCCCAGTTATGACATCTCCCTTTGTTCTGAGCCATTCAAACCTCAAGAGAGATAATTTCGACCATTCCCAACAAGAAATGGGGATGAGAGATACAAGAAAGAAACGACATTCCACCGTTTTTCCTGGAAACAAGACGCATTGTGTGGAAGTTCTTTCGCGAAACCCACCAATTGAAGGTTGCTCAACCTTTAATCTGTAGTATCCACTAGCACTTTTTGATTGATCTAAGCCCTCCACCAAAGACGAATTGAAGAGAAACTATGCCAGTGCAAATTTGCCATTAACGTAGTCCATCTTCCTTGCCAAGAAATGACAGCCGTGGAGAACCATCCAGCCACTATTTTCAAATCCTAACCAATCACAGTGTGGCCCATATGACCAGTAGATAATGATCAATGAAATATGAAACCATGATTAGACATAAATGACCAAACGTCCTAACCTATTCACACACATTGTGTGCGTTGGATTTTCCACACGTCGTATAACTTGAGCCAATTTTTCTTCACATAAAAAAAAAAAGAAAAAAGAAAAAATAAACACTCTCTACAATCCTTTATAAAAACCTTCCCATCATTAGTCATCCAGTAATAAATAGAGAGAGAGAGAGAAAGAGAGAAGTTGGTTTGCGAAGGAGAATGATATGCATTATGTGGGACTCACTGAGTCACCAGCTGGGTCCAGATTCAAGTCAGGCCTCTACAATGCTTAAGGTAAGTTACTTCATCTTTTTGCCCCTCTTATAATCCATAGGAAATAGTATGTTTTATTTCAAATTCTAATTCCAACCCAAATAGTTGTATACTTTCCATTAGCGAGGTGAATTAAGTTGACTCAGCAAAGAGCTTCGATGAAATCCGGGTTTTGTCGAGCTGGGAAGTAATGGCTGACGAGGAAAGGCTTCAATCCACGTGACATCTTATGATAAGTTTTCCTTAACTAGTAGTTTAAATAAATTAACCTAAACGAATATAATAGATGAGACCCTAGTTTAATTCCTAACTAAATAAGTTGTGTAACTGAAAAGGAGAGGTTAAGATGTCCTGGAAAAGGAGGGGGGGGGGGGGGGGGGGGGGGGGGGGGGAGTGACGGTTGAATAGGACAATGCCAAATAATCGAAGTAAGTGCTAAATATGTAAATAAAATAAAGATCTCAATTGTTTGAGTATTGAAACATTGATTGCAAATAATTTATAGGACAACCTTCACCTACAGTTTTAAGCATGACAACCTTATTTCATGAATTTCTTTAAAATCAAAATCTTTAATTTGTGAGAGTAAATTCAAGTATTACAACATTCACCCACTCAATTGAAATTAAATACATTCAACCCACCAAAAATAGAAATAAAATATCCACCACATGACATAAAGAACTACAGTGGTTCGAAAATAGCCACACCTACTCAACTCCCAAAATTACTTCCCTCATAAATTTGTCTTTCACTATAAAATAATTTTCTCAAGGTCACCTTAATAAATTTATGAAAGTGCACCTACTACATGCCCTGGTTTGTCAATTATGTTGTAAGTTGAGTCAGTCGGACAACAGCGCCTAACAGGAAGATCAAGTCAAGCGTCTACCTCAACTGGATGTGTGGAAGCTCGCCATAGGTAAATAATAGCCTCACATCCCATGTCCTAAAACACCAGGTGGTTAAAATCCTTTAAAAGAACTAGAACATCTTAGGGTTTTCCTGTAAGAAAACTTTTTATCAAAAAGAAAAATATTTAAAGTTTTTCTTACACTGTCGATTATATCGATTCCCCTTTTTGATATGATCGACCAGCTCTGTCGATGTCCTCGACATCTCAAATCGATACAATCGAGTGAGGATAAAAAGTGTCCAGCAATCAAACAATCATCTGGACAATTTATCGATATATCGACTGGTAAGTCGATATCATCGATATTCGAATATCGATCCTATCGGAAGAAGATCGATAATATCGACAGACTGTTTTTCGACGCCCCTATTTTTCTAAAGAAAACTAACATAAGCTTCGATATATCGATGACTGCCCGATTCAATCTGAACTCAAATACCGATCATATTGGAAGTCAGTCGATCATATCGATTGTGGGTGCATGTTTTTACCAGCGTGAATTTCAGGTTATTTTTTATGTTGATCGGGGTGCCGGTCGATAAATCGATATTCATATATCAATCATGTCGAGACCTGGTCGATTGGATCGAGTCCGGACATAAATCGTCCAACAAGCTTATAGGTAAATCTATACGATTTATCGATCACATCGACAAGGTCTCCGATATGATCGATATACAAATTCCGATGACATCGACTGTTCCCCGATCATATCTGTAGAACCTGAAATTCCTCAAGGCTTCTCTCTTATTTTCACCTGTTGATAGATCGATCCATCTCTCAATGGAATCGGAGTTCAAAATCACATAACATCGATGTGAGTCTTGATCCCATCGACCAGTTGGCGAAAGGTTTCCAAAAGTGAAATGACAATTGAGTTTGTATCATCGAGAGGGCTGCCGATACAATCGAGAGTATACGTTCGATCATATCGACGACTTCTCGATGATATCGAACTCTGTCATAAATATGACCGTTTATATCCATTGGAACCTTTTGCCTATAAATAGAGAGATTAGTCTTTACTGCTGGTAGAGAAAGAAGTGAGTGCTTTTGAGAGTTTTAACCTAAGCCCTTTCTCTCAGGAAGTTCATCCTCCAATCCACCCTCATCATTGATATCACATAGAGTGGATTGGGGAATGAACTTTCGTATTTAAGGATCCTCCAGCTACTATCTTAATGACAAATCATTAAGCTAGGATGCCTTGAATGCATAGATGATTGGAACCACTCTATATTCCTTATAGGAAAACCTTTAGAGAGTGGTATTCCATCATAACCTTGACCCAACCTAAAGCCTAGTATAGAAACACCTTTGTGTTGCAGATCAAGGGAGCTGAAGACTCTTCATCAACAAGAAGGAGATCTTCATCATCGCGCCAAAAGGGACTCATCAACTTATCTGTAAGTACTAAGAGTCCAGAGGACATTTATGATCATTCCTTTTTAGGATTGGGTCATAGGTGTTGCTCACCCTTTGAAGTCCTCGAAGGAGGCCTCCGATGGGAGTGTACGTGTGGGGTGCATTGTGTGGACCCTTGCTCTGTGGAAAGCATAAACATCTGGTTAGGAGTACGCCAGAAAAACTCCAGGGTTAGAGGTGAACCGAGTAGAAATCTCCGGGTGCGTTGTGTGGACCCTTGCCCTCTGTGGGCATAAACATTTGGTTAGGAGTACGCTAGTAAAACTCCAGGGTTTAAGGTGAACCGAGTAGAAACTTCTGTAAAGGTTGAAGGTGAACCTGATTTAAAACCTTAGGTTTGAGGTGAACCATGGGAAACCTCCTTAGTGAAATTCGATCACTCAAGGGTTAAGTGTGGAAGCCAGGAGTGGAGTAGACAAGTAGTTGAACCACTATAAAAATGACTGTACTTGTGATTGATTCTTGTGCTTGATTATTTGTGTGATTATGTCAATTATATTCATATTTGCTCACATTTCACACACAGTCACATCTATTATAGACTATTGTTACTTCATGCTTATCATCTAAATAGTTCTGTGATTGGATCCTCTACTAGGCTTGGAAGCCAGTAGAGTTAATTTTGAGTAATCCTTATCTATACCCTGAGATAGGATTAGTGTGATAGGATTTCTAATAATTCATAAAAACTTTGAAAAGTCCTATTCACCCCCCTCTAGGACATATTGGGATATTTCTACTTCGACTTAAGCGGTCTTCACTGCTATTTCAATTGGTATCAGAGCGGGTCTCTTTTTAAGGGTTTCACCGCCTAAGGAGTGATCTTGACTGAAGTAGAAATATGGCCAAAGGAGAGGGCTCATCTATCACTAGACCTCCAGTATTTATTGAATCAAATTATGCTTACTGGAAGGCTAGAATGCACTACTTCCTGAGATCTTTGGATCATGAAGTTTGGGATGCAGTCGAAAAAGGATACGTGATACCATTTGAACAAATTGTACTTGAAAATGAAACCACAATCACTAAACCTAAAGCTAATGAGAAGTGGACGGCGTTTGACAAAGAACAGCGAAATGCTGAAGCAAAAGCAATGAACGCCATCTACTGTGCCGTGTCCCAAGATATATTCAATCAAATAAGTATGTGTGGGACATCCAAGGAAGCATGAGATTTACTGAAAATGACCCATGAAGGCACAAGCACTGTGAAGAGGTCTAAACTATAACTCTTAACTTCACAGTTTGAAAATCTCAGGATGGAAGAGCATGAGACATTTATGGAGTTTTTCACCAAATTGAACATCATTTGTAACTCCATGGGTGGTTTGGGAGAGAAGGTTCCGTCACCTAAAATATGTAGAAAAATCTTGAGATCCTTACCAGAACGCTTCAATCCCAAGGTAACAACAATTGAAGAATGTAGGAATATTTATGAGATGAGAGTAGAAGAACTAGTAAGTTCTCTACAAACTTTTGAACTACACTTCACACAACCCCAAAAATCCAAAAACACTGTCCTAAAAACTTCTAAGAAATAAAAGCATGAGGACAGTGAGAGCGAAAAAGAAGATGAAGATGAAGAAGTGGCCTTACTAGCACAAAGATTCAGAAGAATCGCGGTCATCCTTCTAGAGGAAGAAAGGTGAACTACAAACCTTCTGCAGGCAAATTTGGTAAACAAACCAAAGAACCACAATGTTACGCCTATCATGAGTATGGACACCTATCTACTGAATGCCCAAATAGAAAAACTAAGGGCAAGGCAATGACTACCACATGGGATGATACGGAGGAGTTAAATTCAGAAAACAGTGACTCAGGAAGTGATGGAGATCAAAAATCCTTGAAAATACTTATGATCTCCACTACTTTGATCATTCCAACTGAATTTGAGAAAGAACAACAAGCCACTGAATCATTTTCATCTGACAACGAGGAAATTGAAGAAGAAGAAGATAAAGAGAAAAATGAATTAGAAAACGCTTACAATCAACTTTTCATCCATAGCGTTAATATTGTCAAGAGACTTGCAATAGTTGAAAACAAAAAGGAATTGTTGCAAATAAATCTGGATAAAGCTTCAAATATTAATACTCATCTAATCACTAAGTTGTAGCAAGGCCACTCAGACAATGATAGACTTAAAAGAACTAACAATTCATTAAAATCTGAGTCAGAGAAATTAAAGTAACAAGTCAAAGAACTAAATGAGGAAAACTTGATTCTTCAGAATAAAAATTATACACTTCAAAATGATCTAGAAGAATCTAGAAAAATTGCCAAAATAAACTGTAAATTTTCCCAGAGTGGTGAGAAATTAAAAAAACTGTTAGGAATGGAAAAATATGGAGAAGACAAAAAGGGATTAGGTTATGGAAAGGCTAGAACAAAAACTAATGCACAACCATTTGAAAAATCTGTTGCATCCAGTAGTAACACCAAACCTATCCCAACTCATTACAAAAATGAGGAGTGAGTTTATGAGCTAAATAAAAGAAGTATACAATCATCATCACTTGAGATAGTTGACAGGATGAAGGAGCAGTTAAGTCATGTGGACAAATCAGATAAGAAGAACAAATCTACCACAAGTAAAACTCCTGTCACAAAGTGGGTGATTAAGGAAAAGACAAATTACCTTGTTACTTAATCAGATCATTTATTAGGCAATATGGCTAAATGGTACCTGGACAGTGGTTTCTCAAGACACGTCACAGGTGACAAGTCTCTCCTCTCAAACTATAAGGATCTTCACAAAGGGATAGTCACCTATGGAGATGGAACCACTGCTAAAGTAATTGGACAGGAAATTATAGAAGGAATTAATCTGTTTAAGAATGAGAATGCTTTTTGCGTAAAAGGATTAGCACATAACTTACTGAGCATCTCTCAAATCTGCGATAATGGACATGTGATAAATTTCAACAAAGAAGAATGCGAGATTCTAGATCAATCAGGAAAATCAATTATGAAAGGTCTTCGCACAAATAACCACTGCTACGTTATTGTAGGAAAAGGAAGGAGTGATATTGAGAAACAGTGAGAGTGAAGAAATTGGTCCAGGTTATGCATCAAAACCTGAATATTTGTTGAAATGATGCAATTTTGTTGAGCCTTCAATAAAGCATCTAAGGTTGGAGACCTTGAACTTTTGTATAAACACATGATCATATTTTTACAGAACTGGTGCAATTTTTTTTTTTTGTATACTGATTAAGTTAAGAAATATACGATAGTGTGTCAAATTTGGGAAAATCCTGAATAGCACATACTTTCGATACAAGTGATGGTCTTCTTTGATTTCATCGACTGAGGATCGATACAATCGATGGCTATTCAGAATAAGAAAAGTCGTGTGACCATGGACAACATCGTACGCTATCTCGATAGCATCGATCGACAACTTCTCGATACAATCGATATGTTGGCCGATATGATCGACAGATAGCGCCTAAATAAAAGGCTGATCAAAAAGTTTTTTTTAAAGGCTAGTCCTATCTCTCTGCCCTGATCAGTTCCTTTAGTTGATCTGCTCGAAGTCCAAATGAAATCTCGGCACCCAAGTGACACAAGAAAAATGATTAATGGAAAAGGTAAGGCTCTCTCATCTGTAAAATCTTCCAATAATAAGAAAGAGGAGTATTCTAGACCACCTCAAAACTAGTCAGACTAGGAACAAGTCAGAATAGTCGATCGTACTATTCTCATTAGTACTATCAAACTCTATGGGGTGGATCTCATGATGGAAACCATTGGATGGAAGAATATGTTTAATATGGGCGGGCCATATCAGTTTAAAATGATCCAGCAGTTCTTCAACTGTTACCATGTTGTCCAAGATTACCCACCTTACATATGTCTAAAATTCATGCAACATACCAAGCACATTACTCCATCAGTCCTTGGTCATGTTCTAAACATTGAAGTGACGCAAATCCCTGTCACTAGTAAGAAATCTAAATGATTTGGGTAGATGGACAGAAATTACACAAGCACTGTGTCAGGGTATGACAATTCCTAGAAATGATAGCAATATTCTTCCAGTAAAATACCTAGGAATCTTGTTCCAACTCCTTCACAGCATTTTCAGCACGAATGTGTACCCATGTGATGCAAATGACACATATCTGAGTCCCATTGCACTCAACATTCTGTATGATGTCTATCAAGAGATCCCTGTATACTTACCGACCTTCATATTAGACCAGCTAATAAAGGTAATCAGAAGTGACCATCTAGAATTTCTGCCTTTTCCATCTCTTATCTGCAAGCTCACACACTGGCCAGGTCTGCCGGAAACAACTGATAAGGTATATCCTAAAGTTTGGTACGACCATGATGCAGCGAAACAAGTGTATATCTCTGTCTCATCCCATGCTAATATTCCTCCGCCTACTGAAGATAGTGATCCCATACCTAATGAAGAAACTCTCTGGGGATCCAATAGAACTCCTGAATTTAGTCCTGCTTCTGTCACAAATTGTCAACGTCATGTGCTTGAGCATCAATTTTTGAACAATCTCACTGGAATTGATGAGCGACTTCAACACTGCGAACAACAACTATCAGGAATAGAAAATAGGATGGAAGATCTCTAACAATCTGTGCAACAGATTCTTGAGTTACTAACCACTGGCAGGCCTTCTATGTGTTAACAAGGAGACAGTTGTGATGAAATTGTGTCTAGCCATAAAATACCTAATTTTGCATCCATCTTTACTTACTTGTTTTGGGTATCCCTACATTTATAGACAATGAACTTTTTTTGTTGATATGGCTGAACTTAATTCTCATTTTACTGAGATTCCTATTTTACCTATGCTGACTGCTTCATTAATTTACCTTCCTGGATTCATTAATGTATGCTTTACACTGTTCTCATTTATATACATCTATCTATCTGTAGTTCTCCCATAAGCTCCAATCTTCAGTCAATATCACATCTTATGCCTTTGCCAATAACTGACAAAAAGGGGGAGAATAATTCAAACACCCCTAGCGAAAATTGTATATCTGTGTTGCAGGTGTTAGGGGGAGCAGCTGCAACAAGAAAGGGGGAGTTTTTGAAGTAAGGGGGAAAACTTACTAGGTGTGTACATGGGTGTTTAGAATTTGTAAAATTATGTTAATACATGTACACACAATTTAGGATATATCTGTCTAGATATGTTCCTAGGGTGTTTTGGGTATTTTGTCACGTAATTGACAAAGGAGGAGATTGAAAGTGCACCTACTACGTGTCCTGGTTTGTCAATTACGTTGTAAGTTGAGTCAGTCGGACAACAGTGCCTAACAGGAAGATCAAGTCAAGCGTCTGCCTCAACTGGATGTGTGGAAGATCGCTATAGGTAAATCATAGACTCACATCCCATGTCCCAAAACACCAGGTGATTAAAACCCTTAAAAAGAACTAGAACATCTTAGGGTTTCTGTGTAAGAAAACTTTTTATCAAAAAGGAAAATCTTTAAAGTTTTTCTTACACTGTCGATTATATCAATTTCCCTTTCGATATGATCGACCAGCTCGGTCAATGTCCTCGGCATCTCAAATCGATACAATCGAGTGAGGACAAAAAGCGTCCATTAATCAAACAATCATCTGGACGATTTATCGATATATCGACTGGTGAGTCGATATCATCGATATTCGAATATCGATCCTATCAGAAGAAGATCAATAATATTGACAAACTGTTTTCTGGCGCCCCTGTTTTTCTAAAGAAAACTAACATAAGCTTCGATATATCGATGACTGTCTGATTCAATCTGAACTCAAATATCGATCATATCGGAAGTCAGTCGATCATATCAATTGTGGGATCATGTTTTCACCAGCATGAATTTCAGGTTATTTTTTATGTTGATCGGGGTGCCAGTCGATAAATCGATATTCATATATCGATCATATCGAGACCTGGTCGATTGGATCGAGTCCGGACATAAATCGTCCAGCAAGCTTATAGGTAAATCTATACGATTTATCAATCCCATCGACAAGGTCTCCGATATGATCGATATACAAATTTTGATGACATCGACTGTTCCCCGATCATATCTGTAGAACCTGAAATTTCTCAAGGCTTCCATCTTGTTTTCACCTGTCGATAGATCGATCCATCTCTCGATGGAATCGGAGTTCAAAATCCCATAACATCGATGTGAGTCTTGATCCCATCGACCAGTTGGCGAAAGGTTTCCAAAAGCGAAATGACAATTGAGTTTGTATCATCGTGAGGACTACCGATACAATCGAGAGTATACTCTCGATCATATCGATGACTGCTCGATGATATCGAACTCTATCATAAATATGACCGTTTATATCCGTTGAAACCTTTTGCCTATAAATAGAGAGATTAGTCTTTATTGCTGGTAGAGAAAGAAGAGAGTGCTTTTAAGAGTTTTAACCTTCCTATCATTTACCTAAGCCCTTTCTCTCAGGAAGTTCATCCTCCAATCCACCCTCATCATTGATATCACATAGAGTGGATTGGGGAATGAACTTCTGCATTCTAGGATCCTCCAGCTTCTATCTTAATGACAAATCATTAAGCTGGGATGCCTTGAATGCGTAGATGATTGGAACCACTCTATATTCTTTATAGGAAAACCTTTAGAGAGTGGTATTCCATCATAACCTTGACCCAACTTAAAGCCTAATATAGATACACCTTTGTGTTACGGATCAAGGGAGCTGAAGACTCTTCATCAACAAGAAAGAGATCTTCATCATTACGCCAAAGGGACTCATCAACTTATCTGTAAGTACTAAGAGTTCAGAGGACATTTATGATCATTCTTTTTTAGGATTGGGTCATAGGTGTTGCTCACCCTTTGAAGTCCTCGAAGGAGGCCTCCGACAGGAGTGTACGTACGGGGTGCATTGTGTGGACCCTTGCTCTGTGGAGAGCATAAACATTTGGTTAGGAGTACGCCAGCAAAACTCCAGGGTTAGAGGTGAACCGAGTAGAAACCTCCGAGTGGGTTGTGTGGACCCTTGCCCTATGTGGGCATAAACATCTGGTTAGGAGTACGCCAGTAAAACTCTAGGGTTTGAGGTGAACCGAGTAGAAACCTCTGTAAAGGTTGAAGGTGAACCTGATTTAAAACCTTAGGTTTGAGGTGAACCATGAGAAACCTCCTTAGTGAAATCTGGTCACTCAAGGGTTGAGTGTGGAAGCCGGGAGTGGAGTAGACAAGTAGTCAAACCACTATAAAAATGACTGTGTTTGTGATTGATTCTTGTGCTTGATTATTTGTGTGATTATGTTAATTACATTCATATCTGCTCACATTTCACACAAAGTCACATCTATCATAGACTATAACTACTTTATGCTTATCATCTAAATAGTTCTGTGATTGGATCCTCTACCAGGGTTGGAAGCCAGTAGAGTTAATTTTGAGTAATCCTTATCGATACCCTGAGATAGGATTAGTGTGATAGGATTTCTAATAATTCATAAAAACTTTGAAAAGTCCTATAAATCCCCCTCTAGGACATATTGAGATATTTCTACTTCGACTTAAGCGGTCTTCAGCGCTATTTCAATTTATACAATTCTTGTGATTTTCACGGGCTATCACAATAAAAACCTAAACTAAGATTTTATTAGGTTATCTCAAACAAAACCTTAAACTGAGATTTTATTAGGCTATCTCAGAAAAAACCTTAACTGAGATTTTAGCAGGCTATCTCAAAAAAACCTAAAAAGAGTTTAGAAGATATCTTCACATAGAAGATGTTGCAGATGCTTGTAGTAGAAGAACTTCTTTCTTGAATGTTGATTGTTCCGTATTCAGTTAGATAGAAAGGGTATAGGGTTCTATTAATTTTAATTAAGTTAAACCCAAAAGCTACTTAAATCAATTCTCTTATATTTCAAAAGAAGAGTATAGTTTACACTCTTAGATTAAACTTGAAAGATTTGAGATAAAAGGGAATTGAAATGCTATTTAAATTAAATTATAAATACCATCAAATAGCTTGCTAATAAATTGAGCTTCTTTCTCTCTTGCAGAAGGATTCTGATAATTAACTTATGTAATTCAGAATCTGAGAAAAACTCAATTTATAAGTAAAGAAGTTAGAACTTTGGCTAGCCCGAGTTAGGCTTCACCTAGCCTAAGTTCAATAGATTTGGTTCAATGGATTTCAGATTGCACGGGATAAGAATTATCTAAAATTCAGCTGTCTAAACAACACAATTCATATAGCCAAATTTGACCTTCGACTAGCCGAATTCCCCTGAATTCCAAAAGATGATGTTGCTGGAATTTGACCCAAACTTTCTCTGGCTAACCAAATTTCAAGCTCGGGATAGCCAAACCAAAACTTGGGCTAGCCCAATTTGTAACAAAAAAATTGTTATTTCTTTGGGCTTGAAGTTAGGGTGGTCGAGGAATCTTATGATGGCCGAACTCAAAAGTTAGGTTGACCAAATTCCACAGAAAATAAGTGAAAAAACCTATATTTAAACAATTTAGAAAGCACCTTGTCTTAAGGTCTTTCTAGGGTTTTATACTACCTAAGATATATCAAATATCTTATTCTTCTTTGACTTGAACTTAGTCTCAGACTTCATCTTGAATTTGAGCTTGATCTTTTCTTGAACATTAGCCGATCTTGAGCTTGATCTTCTCTTGAATATAAATTGATCTTGAACATGATCTTCTCTTGAACATAGAATGATGTTGAGCTTGATCTTCTCTTGAACATAGACCAATCTTGAAGATATACTATAAAGAGGTTTTATCTTTATGAAATTTGACAACTTATGTGTGCTCAACATCTTAGCACTTACAATCTCCCCCTTTTTCAATTTCATGAAAAAACACTATAACATTACAAATATGCACACACGTCTTTTGAAGTCTGAACTCTTGTAATCTGAAGTCTTGTGAAGTCTAAGTCTTCTTGTAATCTTAAACTTACTAATTGATGATGCTTAACTAGCACTCCCCCTGGGAAATAGACATATAGCATTCTATACATATAACATTCATGCATTCATTTCATACATTTCATACACATAGCATTCATCCATGCCATTCATTCCATAGATACTCTCCTACATTCTCTCCCCCATACATTACATATTAATAGCATAACATTGGTATCATTTCTCCGCCATACAAGCATATCTCTCCCCCTTTTTGTCATAAGTTGACAAGGAAGAATAAGATAAATAAAAGGAGAGCATGTAGAAAGAATAATGATAAGCATATGAAATTTCCAACCATATGAAATCATAAAGGTAAGCATATGAAATATGTTAAGGTTTTAGGGTAAGAAAGTGTTAGTAAAAGCATCCAATGCACAAAGATAAAGATAAAATAAAGTTTAGTACATAGCTAGTGTAAGTTTGAAAAATAAAGGTAATCTAGCTCATTTCAACCCAGAGGAAGAAGGAGCAAGCATTGAGGGATCATTTTGGCTCAAACTCTAGGGGATACGATGGTAGTACTTCTACATGTACTTCATTGTAAACTTTTAGGTTTGTACCAATGAAGCCTACAATATGTGTAAGGACTCCACTTTCTCCTCCAGTGTTGTAAGGCTCTCATCAAATTGAGAGGGATGGTAGTCAAAATCAGCTGGATCATCCTTCTTCTTCATTTTTTCAAGGAAGAGGTTTGAGGTTCATCTTATTCAGATTGGAGTTGTTAAATGGGAGTTTAGATTCCAGTTTCTCATATGTTGGAATTTGAACATTGTAGTGGAATGCAAGGCAAGTCATGAGATGAGCAAAGGGAATCAAACTACACCTGGGATGTAAGCGAAACTAAATGATGATGTAACAGATTAAGAAAGGCCGATAGACACACATACCAAATACAACAGACTGAAATACTCTGAGCATTAAGGAAGTAAGATCAGTCTTATTCCCAGCTCGAGGATAAACATTGGACGTAAAAATCTGATGTAATACGCTGTATTGTGGGAGCATTTGGTTAGCGGGAAGGACATTACCCAATCGCCATTCAACATTAAAGTGACATGATTTATGGGTGATGGCTTGTTTTCCAAAGTTCAACATCTTCTTTGACAATGTGGCAATTGGTATTCCATCTTCCGCAACAACTATGTCCATCAATGCCGAAATAACGTGTGGCGTTATTGTGAATGTCTCTTTCACAAATTTAACTAAGAATGTCAAATTCTCAAGTGAGACAACACAAATGGACGCATACATTCCTTTCATAATGGAACGATAAGCCGTTCCACCCTAATTGAAGATGTGTTCCCATCCAACCTCTAAGAGAATAGGAACACGACTAAACCTAGCAATGTGGTCCAAGTTGATAAATTTTTTTAATGATGGTGTCTCTTGTGTGAAAATCCTAAACATAATCCAGATCATCCTCTGGCGACCGTAGGATCCGTTCACCAAGAGGGGTTGATTTAGAAGATGAACCGACACGATTCTTGGGAGCCATTTTCTTAGTTTTATATTGCATTTTAGTTTGCACAAGAAAAAATATTAAGGAAAATGAGAAGAAATGAGTATATCATATTTAGATCAAAACCCACAACAAAAAGGGTTTTAAATGATGATAAATTTACTCAAATAGGATTTCTAGCATGAGACCACTAAATACTTGAAGAAATTTAAAAAAAATAAAATAAAATTTACTTACTAGCAAGTTTGGAAGATGTGTTGGTCTAATGGGGCACTAGCTAGCCAAGGAAGAAGAGATGGAATGAAAGGAATTTAGGGATTTTCCCCTTTTTGAGTCAAATTCGTGTGATCTTCAGCTAGCTTGAGCAGCTGCTCAACTGGTTGAAAAACCCCAAAAATTTTGAGTTTTTGATTTTTAATTTTTTATTAAAATTTTATTATCATTTCACGAATTTCATTATTAAAAATAAGCATAAACATAAATGCATAAAAAATAATAAAATAATTATTTAATGATACATAATCCAATATCATGCTTTAATTTTAAAATTTTAACTTTGTCAAGCAGTTTAGTCAGTATATCTGCAAGTTGCTTCTTAGTTTGAATGTATTCCGGCATGATAGACTTGTCTTCAACTAATTCTCAAATATAATGGTATCGTACGTCAATATGCTTCTTATGAGAATGTTGAATTGGATTTTTAAAGATATTAATTGCACATGAATTATTGCAATATAAAGTCATCGTATCTTGCAAAATTCCTTAGTCAGCTAGCATTATTTCCATCTATACTAGCTGAGTGCAAGCATTTTCTGCTGAAATATATTTAGCTTCAATAGTAGAGAGAGATACAAAAAAATTTTTTCTTGCTGAGCCAAGATACTAAGAAGTTTTTAATGTAGAAACATCCACTGCTGGTAGATTTTCTATCATCAACATTTCCTGCCTAGTCTACATCTGTATATCCGACAATTTGTATAGACGTATCATGTGGATACCATATACCTAAGTTCGCAGAACATACGACATATCTAATTATCCATTTAACAACAGTTAAGTGTGATTCTTTAGGATCAGATTGATATCTAACACATATTCCAACACTAAATGTAATATCAAGCCTATTAGCAATTAAGTACAGAAGACTACCAATCATACTTTGGTATATACAAGAGTCTACACTTTTACCTAATTCATCTTTTGAGAGTTTAAGAGTCATACTCATTAGAGTATTGAACTTTTTACCATTCTCAAAACCAAACCTTTTTACAAGGTGTAATGCATATTTGGTCTGTGAGATGAACATTCCATCTTTAAGTTGTTTAATTTGTAATCTAAGGAAATAGTTTAGTTCTCCATGCATACTCATTTCAAACTTGGATTTCATTAGATCTGCAAACTCAATAGATAAGTTACATAGATTTAAACTATCAGGATATGATCATTATATTTCTTGACGAATAGAGTATTATCAACACTACCCATAACAAAATTATAATTAAGTAAGAATTTAGTCAAATTTTCATATCATGCTTCAGGAGCTTGTTTCAACTCATAAAGAGCCTTTTAAGATGGTAGACATGATTTGGAAGTTTGGGATCTTCAAAACCCTTCGGTTGTTCAACATATACTTCCTCATTTAAATCACCATTTAAAAATACACTTTTGATATCCATTTAATAAATTTTGAATTTTTTATGGCATGCAATGGAATAAATAACTTGATTGATTCGAGGCGCACAACTGGTGCAAATGTTTCATCATAATCAATACCTTCTATATAAGTACACCCTTGCACAATGAGTCTGTAACACCCTAAAAATCGGGGTGTGTATAAACTCAACTCCTGAGTTCCAGACCGTCACTTATGCAACAAAAATGATTATGATTCAATGTTGTCTGAGTTAAAGCATTCACATGAGTAAAAGTATACCAAAACTGCAATTCATACTCCAGATCCAGTGATAAAAGCAAGCGGAAGACTAAACAATATATATCACTGTATAGAAAAACAAAGTAGATCTCGACTGTCTCTAAAGTATGAATACATCTCTGAGTCTCATATACATGTAAATAAATAAAATCAAATGTCCAAAAGAGTCCCATTGAGAAGTCCCATCAACCCAGGCCACCTAAGCAAAGCCATCGTGATACTGCATGTATGAGAACTCATCCTGGTCCTCATCATAGTCCGGCTCTACCTCCTGGATCTCTGCATCACCTGCATCTAAGATAGGGTCTGGTGGGTGTTGAAAATACCATCCCGTAACGTGGGAGTGAGTGATCAACTCAGTGGAATCATAGAGCAAAGATTAGCATGTTCTCAAATCAATCATGTGATAATAGTAAAGCAGTAATTCAAACAATCCTAATACTATTGTTAATGCAATATGACATGGCGTGATGTATGCCCTCACGGACGATCTCCCTCATACGGTACCATCTTATGACCGCGGCATGCAATCGCCCCTCAAGTGCTCCACATCTTCCAGGCACATGCAATGTAATGGTAATATGATTTCCGAGTTGTTATTAATCCATTCAAACAACAAGATTGGAAAACTAAGGTACTTCCCTTATATCAATCCCAACACAGATCCTGTCTAGGGTCGTCACTCCTAGTAATCTCATACGATGTATATTTTATAGGTCACTGCAAGGGCTGCTAGGGCTGTTGCTCGCACTCGTTGCACCGCTCCCCCATCATCTTATCAATACAGGCCTACTGTATTCTCACTGCTACTGAAGGGTCGTCGCCTCCCGTAGACTCAGAATACGCTCACGATCACTACAAAGGACTCGTCGCCTGATCAGTGTAGGCCGATAGTAAGAATATAGTGTCCCATACCACCATAATCTTTTCACGAGACTTAGGTGCTCACTGGTCACTACGGGGAGGTTTGTGGCCGCAGCGTAGGCCGACAGCTCGACCACGGTGTCCCATACCACCATGCCCGGCTCATGAGTCTTTATGGATCAAGGTACCATGGTTGACAGGGTTTACAATGGTAAGTTCAGTACCCTAGGTTCATGCAGTTATGACTCATGCAGGGTGAATATACAACGGCCAGTCGGGTTACTTGATGGGCTCGACTAGCACGATTACATCTCAAGTCGAATGATATGAAGTGCGTAAAACACCTTGTGTGGCCTAACCACTGCCGCCAACTCCAGAACACGGCTCGCGTTCATCGACGCGTCGTTCATGGCAAATATAAGCCAACCACGAAATTTCTCGGTTATCGACTACCTGGACTAGGTATAGTTCCAAACAATTATGGAATCACATCAGCCATCATGTTAGAGTAATGGAAATGAAATACAATCATGTGAGCATGTTAACACATGTTATAACATACAACTTAAGTAAATCATCAAGCACATGCATTTCATACATATAATGAAATCATGCATATAGCTAACATGTAGGAAATCATTTACATTAGCATATTAATTGAGAAATCAATCTGAAACTAATTCATAACACCATTTAATTCAATACATACTAATACAAGCATTTATACAAACACTTACATTACACACTTAAGTCTACATATAGTGTGTCGACTCAAAGTATGCATTTCGGAGAATCTTTTTGCCAAACTAATTATGCACGTATTCCTAACATTCTAATGCGACAATAAGCCATGTCAATCACATCAGCAAATTATGGATGAAAACACTATTTCCTACAAATGACTAAAATGCCCTAAATCTCATATTCTTCGTCGGTTTACGAAACAGGAAACGGACAGCATGTTGTACATGTCAAACGGAATTGCCGTCGATAATCTACTATTAAACGACATTGAAAGCGTTGTAAACAGTCAATCAAAGCATCTAAAATCCGCACCTTATTTCCTAGAAGCGTATCGTTTCGAACGGAGCGTATACGCTTCGTATACGGCGACTAGACAACCTGATTTACAAGATCTTTTAGCTAACATGCTATGGAACGAAAGGAAAACTAAATCAGCAACTTTCTAGGGTATTTTCTTACCTGAAAATACGGAGAAATCGCCGGCCAGGTGATTGAAGTGTGTTGCTTAGGCACTTGCAACAGGTAGCACAAGCGGCAAGGAATTCTCCTCCAATCTCTCTCACAAACTCTCACCTTTTCTCTCTCCCAATCTAGGGTTTTTCTCAAATTCGGATGGGAGAGAGGAATGAGGGTTTCAACCCCTTTTATAAGCCCAAACATGCCCGAAATAGGCTCAGGAACAATGTTTACTTGATGTATATCCAAATCGGGGCTGTTTCGATCCAAAAGGACATTTCTGGTGGTCCCCTGGCCGAACGCGATCGGACTTAAGCTCATGCATACTGGATCTAGCACACATCAAGTTTTCAGTTCGGCAGAGTTCGTAGATCGCCAGTGGCGATCCAGTTTCAGTTCAGCGATCACCGCACGTAGATCAGGCCTGCAAGTCTCATGATATGAAATAGAAATTTTTCCTGATCCGAGGGTGTAATTTGGCTGAATTCTGACGGTCAGAATGCTTAATACTGACACGTCAAGTCGTGTGCCAGATTTGAATTTCAAATTTCAAATCTGTCCCTATTCTTACTCTCTTCAGTCCAGGCTCAATGAAATGGCCTGCAAATGTCGGTTGGACTTAATTTTCGAAATGATTATCAAGTCCAGCTAGGCAGTTCTAACGGTCTAAGATAGCAGGTATTGGACTTTCGACGCGCGGTCTAGATCCAATACAAAGTTTCAAGGTGGTCCAGAGAACAAACTGGCTTAGAGTTTGATCCGAGGTTTTAGAGTATTATAGCACCATTGGTTCTACTCGATTTGGGTCTTGTAGAACGTATTTAAAGTGATCAGGGACTATTTCCTAGCTACTCTAGCATTGCGCTAGCTAACTTACACTTATTTTCTAAAGGAATTATTCCTACGCGATTTCGGGTCGAGTTGGTACTCGAGTCCAAGTACGGATTTTTCCTCGACGTTACAGAGTCATGCCTTATTTCTGATAATATTTACCATTTCATCAATTTTATTCTTAAAAATTCACTTGATTCCAATCACATGTTTATCAGTAGGTTTGAAAACTAAATATTATACATCATTTCTAATGAATTGATTTAGTTCTTCTTGCATGGTATTAATCCAACTTTCATCAGTGAGTGCTTCATTTACATTGCCCAGTTCAATTTGGGAGGTAGAGCAGACATGATTACATATATTTTCTAGTTATCTTCTTGTCTGAACTTCAATGTGAATGTAACATCCCAAACTTTGCAATACCCGAGTATTGAAAGTTCTTGAGTGTTACCATAAAATTTAACTTAATAGGTACATGCATACGATACCAATATAGCTATCCTAACCTTACATCTATTCTCTAGCATTAATCTGATTGTTGGGAATAATCTCCATTCATAGATCAAGCAATCTGACCATTGATTTTAAGATAGGATCATCATATAACCAAATATTCACACTTTTCCATCATAACCAACCGCTCAGTCAAATATACACTGCTAGATAGAGACACTTAACCATCCACTTTGCTATTGGACCACCCAATCTGTAACACCCTGAAAATCGGGGGTCGTGTATAAACTCAACTCCCGAGTTTCAGACCGTCACTTATGCAAAAAAAATGGTTATGATTCATTGTTGTCTGATTTAAAGCATTCACATGAGTAAAAGTATACCAAAACTGCAATTCATACTTCAGATCCAGTGATAAAAGCAAGCGGAAGACTAAACAATATATATATCACTGTATGGAAAACAAAGTAAATCTCATCTGTCTCCAAAGTATGACTACATCTCTGAGTCTCATATACATGTACATAAACAAAAGAATAATGTTCAAAAAAAAATCCCACTGATGTCCCCTCGATCCAGGTCGCCTACGGGAAGCCGTCGTGATACTGCATATACGAGAACTCATCCTGGTCCTCGTCGATCTCTGGCTCCACTTCCTGGATCTCGGCCTCACCTGCATCTACAACGGGGTCTGGTGGGTGTTGCAAACACCATCCCGTAATGTGGGAATGAGTGATCAACTCAGTGGAATCATAGAGCAAAGATTAGCATGTTCACAATTCAATCACGCGATAATAGTAAAACAGTAAATCAGACAATCCTAATACTGTTGTTAATGCAAGATGATATGACGTGATGTATGCCCTCACCGACGATCACCCTCATGCGGCAACATCTTACGACCGCGGCATGCCACACTCCCTAGAGTGCTCCACATCTTCCAGGCACATGCAATGCTATGGTGATATGATTTTCAAGTTGTTATTAGTCCATTCAAACAGCAGGATTGGGAAACTAAGGTACTTCCCTTGTATCAATCCCAACACAGATCCTATCTAGGGTCGTCACTCCTAGTAATTTCATACGATGTATATTTCGTAGGTCACTGCAAGGGCTGCCAGGGCTGTTGCTCGCACTCGTTGCACCGCTCCCCCATCACCTTATCAATACAGGCCTACCGTACTCTACTGCAACGGAAGGGTCGTCGCCTCCCGTGGACTCAGAATACGCTCGCGGTCACTACAAAGGGCTCGTCGCCTGATCAGTGTAGGCCGACAGCTAGAATATAGTGTCCCATACCACCATAATCTGCTCATGAGTTTAGGTGCTCACTGGTCACTACGGGGAGGTTTGTGGCCCCAGCGTAGGCCGACAGCTCGACCACGGTGTCCCATACCACCATGCCCGGCTCATGATTCTTCGTGGATCAAGGTACCATGGTTAATAGGGTTTACAATGGTAAGTTCAGTACCCTAGGTTCAAGCAGTTATGACACATACAAGGTGAACATACATCGGCCAGTCGGGTTACTTGACGGGCTCGACTAGCGCGATCGCATCTCAAGTCGAACGACATGAAGTGCGTAAAACACTTCGCGTGGCCTAACCACTGCCGCCAACTCTAAACACGAATCACGTTCATCGACGCGTCGTTCGTGGCTATGACCAGTCAGCCACGAATTCGCTCGGTTACCGACTGCCTGGACTAAGTCTAGTCCCACACACCTATGAAATCACATTAGCACTATATGCAAAGGTATTGGAATTGAAATACATCATGTGAGCATGTTAACACATGTTATAACATTCAACTTAAGCAAATCTTCAAGGCATATTTTCCATACATGTAATGCAATCATGCATAAGGTAAACATGTAGGAAATCATTTAAGTCAGCATATTAATCAAGAAATCAATCTCAAACTACTACATAACATCATTTAATTCAATACATACTAATACAAGCATTTATACAAACACATACACTACACACTTAAGTCTACATATAGTATGTCGACCCAAAGTGCGCAACTAGGCGAATCTCTTTGCCAAACTGATTATGCAAGCATTCCTAACTCCCTAATGCGGCAACAAACCATGTCAATCACGTCAGCAAAATATGCATGTAGACCGTACTTCCTACAAATGACTAAAATGCCCTAAATCTCATATTCTTCGTTAATTTACGAAACAGGAAACGGAGAGCATGTTGTACATGTCAAACGGCGATGCCGTCGATAATCTACTATTAAACGACATTGAAAGCGATGTAAACCGTCAATCAAAGCGTCTAAAATCCTCACCTAGTCTCTTACGGAAGCGTGATTTTGAACGGAGCGTGTACGCTTCGTCTACGGCAGTAGGACAACCTAATTTACGAAATGCGTTAGCTAACACGCCCTAAATCTGGATAAACCCTAAATCAGCAAGTTCTAGGGTTGTTTTGTACCTAAAAGAACGGAGAAATCACCATCCAGGTGATTGGGAAGAGGTGCTGAAGCAGCAGCAATCGGCGGCTCGGAAGCGGGAAAAATCCCTTCCAATCTCTCTCTCAAACTCTCTCTCCTTTTCCTAGGGTTTGCAATTTTCGGATGGGAGAGAGAAATGAGGGTTTCAACCCCTTTTATAAGCTTAAAAATGCCGAAAATAGGCTCCGGAACGAAGTTTACTTGGTGCCTATCCATTTCGGGGCTGTTTCGGTTCAAATGCTGCTTTCTAGTGGTCCCCTGGTCGATTGCGATTGGACTTAAGCTCATGTGTACCAGATGTAGCTCGTATTAAGTTTTCAGTCTGGCAGGGTTCGCAGATCGCACGTGGCGGACCAGTTTCAGTTCAGCGATCACTGCACGTAGATCAGGGCTGAAAGTCTCTTGATAATAAATAGAAATTTTTCCTGATCCGAGGGTGTAATCTGGATGAATTCCGATGGTCAGAACGCTTAATACTGACGCGTCAAGTCGTGTGCCAGATTTGAATTTGAAATTCCAAATCCGTCCCTGTTCGCGGTCGCTTCAGTCTGGGTTCAACGAAATAGTCTGTGATTATCGGTTTGACTTGATTTTCGAGATGAGTGTCAGCTGGGCGGTTCTAACGGTCTAAGATAGGAGGTATCGGACCTTCGATGCGCGGTCTAAATCCAATTCAAGAATTCAATGTGGTCCAGAGAACAAACCTTCTTAGAGTTTGATCCGAGGTTATAGAGTATTGTAGGGTTGTTTGTTCTACTCGATTTGGGTCTTACAGAACGTATTTAAAGTGATCAGGGACTATTTCCCAGCTACTCTAGCGTTGCGCTAGCTAACTCACGCTTAATTTCCATGGAAATTAATTCTACGCGATTTCGGGTCGAGTTGGTACTCGAGCCCAAGTACGAATTTTTCACGGGCATTACACAATCGTAGTAAACTAGCTACTTAACCTCTACATCCGCTTGTACACACATCAAGTTGAGGTTCTGATCCATTCTTCTTATTCATCACCTATGAATATACTTAACCCACCATCAGAACTACAATACGAGAAACAAAATGAATAAGACACTCGAATCTAACAGAATACATGTTCTACCCCTTGATCGCTCCAAAAATCCACTTGTATTGTTCTGGTTATGAAACTA
The DNA here is from genome assembly GCA_037074715.1 of Magnolia kwangsiensis. Taxonomy (NCBI): domain Eukaryota; kingdom Viridiplantae; phylum Streptophyta; class Magnoliopsida; order Magnoliales; family Magnoliaceae; genus Magnolia; species Magnolia kwangsiensis. Next base: position 44,814,372 of record CM073586.1, on the reverse strand, counting down.
ATCGTACAATCACCCAGATAAATGAATAAGATGCTAACTACCAAGTTTTCTTATTTTTAACATGTCATCTGACCATCCATCATGTTTGGATCCGCCAAACGGGCCATCTGAATATTATGAAAGTCCAATCATTATAAAGATCTTAGGGTATAGGTCCACACTACCTGGTAATTTGTTAATTAGATGTGCATAAATGATATTTTGGATTACGGAGTGTGTTAACTATTAAAAGAGCATCTTGGTAATCTATAAGCGATCAAGGCCGAAACTGGACCGATAGGAAGAAAATGAAAAAATAAATATGTCCATCGAATTTCAATGCATTCGGATGGTGCATTACGATGTAACTGATGGCGGAAGTTGGAGGTAGGGTAAATGACAAATTTGTAAATAAATATGCCATGCATGGAACCAAGTGGATTTGGGAAGTGGATTTTATTTTCAATGGTGAGTGTTGTCCGTGCAGTGGCTGTGTGTGGCCTACTTACAGATCAGATTCACTTCATACCCGAGGCTATGGGACAACGCAACATGCTAGAACCGATGGACGAAGTGGATTTCCTACCAAACATTAAGTTGGACCCCACCTTTGCCCCAACTATTCATGAAAACTAAGAAGATCATGTGCCTTGCACATAACTGACTTCTCATAATAGCCTGGTTCGATGGTGAACATAGTCCCCATGTTGACTAATGGTGTGGCCCACCCAAAACTAAGATCTATTTCAGATCTCGACCCACCACCTAAGACCAACAAATAAAATAGATGAATAGTGTGGATCTTCCAAAAGGCTATTAAATGTGGACCCCACCAACTACAAGAGAGGTGAAATCAGATTTCTTTCGTAAATAACAAACAGCGGAGAAACCAAACACAATCCAACTTCCACACATAGGACAACCAACACTTGGAGCCTGGCTCTAATCCGAGTCATCCAAACTTCAATGAGGAAACTTCCAACCCCTGCCAAGTTGATAGAAAAGGAATGAAAGGAGTGGAGGGAATGTGAGACGTTCCACTGTTTTTCACAAAGATGAACAGCAGCATGCAGAAGCTGCGTTCGCGTAAACCATCCCATGAGACCATCTGAATCATAGATCTGGTCAGCTAGAGAATGTCAGATGAAAATCTCAAATGGTCTAAAAGGACTAGTTTGGAGAAAGATGGGAGGATGAGTGATTTTCCATTGATGTGGACCATTATCTGCGTAAGGAAGAAGATGGCCAAAGAGGATCATCCGACCTCCACCTTCATATAACAACTGATCATGAAGAAGCCAGGTGGCCGATAGAAGACTTTTGAGGACAAGAAGAAGAAAGAAAGCATGGCTTCAATTCGAATGAACAGTTGCATGCGGTGTAACATCTCAAAAATCGGGGGTCAGGTAGAAACCCAACTCCCGAGTTCCAAAACGTCACTTATACAACATAGATAATGATGAATGCATGTTGTCTGAGAATGGCATTAAACGAGATTGGGACTAAGCTAAAATAACATATCATACTCCAGAGACAGTTAAATTAGCAAGCGGAAGACTGTGATAAATATATAAAATATATAAATTATTGTAAGTCTCTAGAGTATGAACACGTTATCAAGTTAACTAATTACATATATACTCCAAAATAGAAAGAAAGAATATACATCGGTGTGTAAAAAAAAGGCAAACCGCTAAGGGTATTGGCATCTAATCAGTAACCCTGTAAACCTGTCGATCAGAACCAAAATATAGGAGAAATCCTCCTCATCATCAAATAAATTCAGCTCCGCTTCACAAGCAGCGCCATCACTTGAAACTAAAATAGGGACTGGTTGGTGTGCGCAACACCGTCCCGTAACGTGGGAGTGAGTAGCTAACTCAGTGGAATCATAGAGCAAAGGTTAACATGTTATCAAATCAATCAAGCGATAATGATAAAGCAAGCAATTCAAACATTCCTAAATACTGTGATTAATGCAAGAATAAAATGACATGATGGATGCCCTCACCGACATACTCCCTCATGCGACACCATCTTACGTCCGCGGCATGCTTTCTTCCCTCAGTGCTCCATATCTTCCAGGCACATGCAGTGCGATATGAATATGATTACCGAGTTGTTATTAGTCCTTTTCATACAGCAGGATTGGGAAACTAGGGTACCTCCCTTATATCAATACCCAAACAATGATCCTGTCTAGGGTCGTCACTCCTAGTAATCTCATACGATAATATATTTCTAGGTCTCTGTAAGGGCTGCCAGGACTGTTGCACGCACTCGTTGCTCCGCTCCCCCATCACCTTATCAATACAAGCCTAGTTTATATTCTTAAGACCGCATCAGGACTCGTCGCCCCCATGCGGTGTCAGGATAAACTCAAGGTCACTACAAAGGGCTGCCAGGGCTATTGCTCGCACTCGTTGCTCCACTCCCCTATCACCTTATCAATGTAGGCCGACAACAAGAATATAGTTTTCCATACCACCATAATCTGCTCAGAGTAGGGTGCTCACTGGTCACTAAGGGGAGGTTTGTGGTCCCAGCGTAGGCCGACAGATCGACCACGGTGTCCCATACTACCATGCCCGGCTCATGAGTCTTAGGGGATCAAGGTACCAAGGTTAGAGAGGCTTTCTAATGATAAGTTTAGTACCCTAGGTTCAAACAAATATGACGCATACAAGGTGAACATACAATGGTCAGTCGGGTTACTTGATGAGTCTGACTAGGATGAGCGCACGTTGAATCGACCGACATGAAGTGCACAAGCACTTCGTGTGGCCTAACCACTGCCGACGACTCCAGTACGACTCGGGTTCGTCATACACATCCTTCGTGGTGAATAGAATCCAACCACAAATTCTAAACTATTACCGACTGCCTAGACTAGAGTATAGCCCCAAACACATGTAATGTGAATCAGTAATCATATGCGATAAACAAAATTGAAATGACAACTAATTCAAGCATGTTAGCAACATGTTATAGGGTACGACATACGCAGTTAAGCATACACAAGCATTTCATACATCAAGAATCAATTCAACAACGTACGTGGAGGACGTCATACTCATCATCAACGTAGTTGAGAATCCTATCTCAACACTAGCCTACAACACTACTCACTAAGAGCTTACTCACGCAAGAATTTATACAAACATTTAGACCACAACTCCAACGTACTTGACGTATGTTGATTTCAACATATAATATGACAGATCCTTATATCAAGGAGTTGTCTAATACACAACAATGATGTTCTTACTTTCAAAACATATGGCAGGCATAAATCATATTGATTTAGGCATTTCAACAAACACTTAGTCTACACACATTAGTCTACATAGCATATGTCGACCAATATGTGCATTAGGGCGAATCTCTTCGCCAAACAGATCTTACACGTATAACTAGTATAGGTACACGGTAAATACTCATAGAAATCATACCGAAAAAATACGTATGTATACCGTATTTCCTACAAATACTCAAAATACCCTAAATCTCATATTCTTCGTACGTATTCGAAATGAAAAACAGACAGCATGTTCTACATGTCAAACAGCATCCTTGTCAACAATCTACCATTAAACGGCATTGAAAGCTTTGAAAAATGATAACCTAAGCGTCTAAAATCCGCACCTTTCGCCGTAGAAGCGTATCGATTTGAATAGAAAGTCTACGCTTTGTCAACGTCGATATGACGACCTACTTCATAAGATAGGTTAGCTACTTCACTACTGGTATTGCTAGAATCTTTAAAACAGGTTAAGGTTAGGGTTTTCTTACCTAGAATGGAGTTGGAATTGCCAGAATAGCGATGCGGGTGGAAGGATTTGGCACGTGGAGTAGCAGGGAAGAATAGCAGGAAGCTCCTCCCACTTCTCCCACACTTTCTCTCTTTTCTCTCTTCTCTCCTAGGGTTTTCTCAAATTCGTATGGGGTTTGTGAGAGAGGGCTTAAGGCCTTTTTATAAGCCCAAAAATGACGGGAACAGACTTGGGGCCAAGGTATACTTATGTTATAACCAAATCGGGTCTGTTCCATCTCAACGGAGCATTTCTGGAGGTCTTCTTACTAAATGTGGTCGGACTTAAGCTTTCTAATATCGAATCTATGTCAAGTTAAGTTTTCAGTCCAGTCGGGTTTCCAGATCGACCGTGGCGGACCAGTTTCAGTTCAACGGCTACCGGTACTCGATCAGAGCTACAAATACTATGACATATAAGGGCCACCTATCCTGATCCGAGGGAAATTTTTGATCAAATTCTGACGGTCAAAATGCTTAGAAAATGTCGTGCAAGCGACACATGACAGATTTCATAATTTATATTTAATTTCCAACATTTCTCACACTCTTCACTCTGGACTCAAGGAAATCGTCGTGGGACATCATTTGGTCTTGATTTTTGAGGTGATTGTCAAGTCCAACTAGACGGTCACGAGTGTCTAAGTTCAGGATAATCGAACTTCCGACGTGCGGTCCAGATTTGATATAAAGTTTTCGAATGCTCCCGTGAGCAACTGGGTTTAGAGTTTGATCCTAGGTTTTAGGGTATTGTAGCGTCACCTATTCTATACGTTTTGGCTCTAGTAGATCGTATTGAAAGTGATTGGTGAGAATTTTATAGGTCATCTAGTGCAACGCTAGCTAATTCATGTTAAATTTCTAAAGAATTAGGTTCTAAACGATTTACTTGGCTTTGGAATTGGGTTCTGAGAGGTTACCAAGGTGTTATGGTTGACCCATTGCCTAAGGACGTCTAACCCCAGGTTGGAAAAAATTCGGGGTGTTACATGCGGCCTTTTCGAACAATACTCAGGGACGTCAACACTAACGAGTAGGAGTTGGGAACTCCTCTCCAATTGAAAAACCTTGTCCCAGAAACCCTATATAAACAACCCACCATAGGCGTTAGAACATAGCAACAAGAGAGAGAGAAAAGAAACGAGAGAGAAAGAAACAGAGAGAGAGAGTGTTGGACCGAGTTAACTTGGTTGGGATCAGATGGGTTAAGTTTCTGGCCCATTCGTGTTCTCTCTTCGACCTTGAAGAAGGAGGAGAAGAAGAAGAAGAAGAAGAAGAAGAAGGGAGAAAGAGAGCATGGGTGTTGCACACCAAATGTAACGCTCTGGAAAAATTCGTACTTAGACTCGAGTACTAACTCGACCAGAAATCGCGTAGGATTAATTCCTTTAGAAAATAAGTGTAAGTTAGCTAGCGCAACGCTAGAGTAGCTGGGAAATAGCCCCTGATCACTTTAATTACATTTTACAAGACCCAAAGCGAGTAGAACCAATGACGCTATAATACTCTAAAGCCTCGGATCAAACTCTAAACCGGTTTGTTCTCTGGACCTCTTTGAAACTTTGTATTGGATCTAGACCGTGCGTCGAAAGTCCGATACCTATAATCTTAGACCGTTATAACTGCCTAGCTGGACTTGACAATCATTTCAAAAATTGTAAGACCCGTATCTTGGTCCGTACCTTTCCGTAGACTTCCGCGGTCTTACCGGTCGAATTCCGGCAACCTTCGACCCTTAATCGATATCGACGCGCGACCCTGATTCATATACCGACAACCCGAGTCCACTCACCCCGAGACCAATACCATAGCGACCGCACCGTCGTTACGGTTCCGACGCCACGACTCGCGCGCCAAGGCGATACCCTGGTCAAGAGTTGTATACCAACGTTCGATGCGAGGAAACGCCGCGCGTTGCAAAACCCGAGAGAATCTCTACGATGTGTCACATCAATCACATCAATCCCATCAATCAATCAATCCATCAATCAAGTACATCTCAAGTACACATCACTTTCACCCCTTTTCCCAAGAAACCACAAAAGTCTTCACCTCCCATACCTCTCTTACACAAAAGGCCACAAAAGTCAAAGATTTCTTACACAACCATCACTCACCACATCCATCTATCACTCTCTCTCTCTCCCTTTACAACTCTCTCTCTTTCTCTCTTTCTCATTTCAAAATCTCCAAGCAAAAGAGCTCCATATGTATAGAATTTTCCAAGCATCCCTAAGCTCCAAGTGGCCCACTTTCCTACCCCACCATCTCCCATCTCAACCCTCCATTTCTCATCTCATCCATTGAAGTTGAAGCTAAGGTGCCAAGGAACCCCTAAGAGCAAGAAATCGGATGGTGGGTGCCTCTATAGGGTAGTTTCTTTCTTATTTTTATGATGGGCCAAGTGAGACCCACCGATCAATGGTGTGGATCTCACTTGGGAACCTAAGTTGTGTCCGATGGACCACTTGGATCATCATGATCATTCCATGATGGGGCCATTCTCCATGGACCCCATCATGATGTTTATTTTATTTAGAAAGGTCATCTAGACCATCCATATTGGTGGGGAAAGGATCCCCACCATTGATTTTAAGTTTTGATGGTCCCTTATGCTAAATGACCCACTTGATGTACGATTCATTGCAAGGGAGGGCCCATAGTGTCGGGGTCCCTCCATCACAAGTGTGTCCCACTCTCCATGTCTCTCTCTCTCTTTTATTTTTTTTATTTTATTTTATCTTATTTTATGCAATAGGGTTGTGTGGCCCACTTGTATGGACCCCACCTTGAGACATTATTTTGTTCAAGATTTATTCAAGTGGGGCCCACCATATACGTTGTACCCACGTCACCCCTCAGTAGTGGCCCACTTCATCAGGGCCCACTACAATGTATTTTTGGAAGGAACAAAACCGTCACATTTTAAAAAAAAAAGGAAAAGAAGAAAAGGGAAAGAAGAAAAGGTGGCATTTGGGTGGTCCACTTGCTTAGGCTCCACCGTGATGAATATAAGCAATCCAAGCCGTCCATCCTCTCACCCACCTCTTTTTAGGCGTTGAGCCAAGAGTTAGGGTTGATTGGAAGATCTGGTGGGCCATAACATCAAAGAATGCATCATTACCATTCAAGGATCCTTTTTCTTATTTTATTTCATTTTCTATCGTCAAAAAAAATTTAAACTTTGGACTTGTTGGATTCATTGCGAGGTGAAGAATCCTATGGTCGGAGTGGATTCACTTAAAGCGGACCCCACACTAGAAAAACCCCAAAAAATTGGGTTTTTCCCAAAATTGCAAGAGGCCTTGCCTCTTTGCTTCTGACAACGGCTGCAGCAGCAGCGTCAGTGTGGTGGGAGGTCGAGCAGCTGCCCACGGCTGCTACCGTGGGCCCCACCATGATGTATATGTTAAGATCCACACCGTTCATGAGGTGGATCCCCTCCTCAGGTGGGCCCCCTCCAAATTTCAACCCGATCTAGAACTCAGGCGGCCCACACCACAGGAAACAGTGGAGTTGTATACCTACCATTAGAATCCTTTTTGGGGCCCACAGAAGTGTTGGATCAAGCTGAAATTTATGTTTTCCCTTCATCCAGGTCAGAGTGACCTTATGAGCAGCTTGGATGCCAAATAAATATTACAGTGGGCCCCACGTGGAGCCCACGGTGCTGTATGCGTTTTATCTCCACTGTCCAGCGAACAGTGGAGCCCAGGGTGATGTTTGTGACGGTGGAGCCCATTGGTCGTGCGTGCGTACGTGCGTGTGGGTGTGCATGCGTGTGTGCGTACAGCATGAGTGTGTGTGTGCGTGTGCGCGTGCAGCGTGAGTGCATGCAGCGTGTGTATGTATATATATATATATATATATATATATATATATATATATATATATATATATATTATGATATTATTTATAATATTGTATTATATGATATATAATATTGTATATTATATATATATATATATATATAACATTTGTAGATTTCATGTTACATACATGATGATGGGTCTTCATGTGGGCCCCCACCATTGATACAGGTGCTACATCTAATCTGCTCGTCCACTTTAAAGATCATTTTATGGAATGAGTCAAAGTATGAGCCAGATCCACAGTCCAAGTGGACCCCATCTTATCATGATATGAGGCTCATCTTAAGGTATTTGTGACATTTATTGGGGCCCACTTTGATGTGGATGTAAGGCCCATGGGATTGGACCAATTGATATATCCCAAGGCCCTTGGGACCAGACCCATTTAATTTATAAAAGGCCGATGGAAGTAGGCCCATTTGATATATGTAAGGCCTAGGGGTTTAGGCCCACTTTGATATGCATGCAAGGCCTTAGAGGTTAGGGCCCATTTGGCATACATATGGGGTTCAATTGGTGCGGCCCATTCGTTATCTTTAAGACCCATGAGTTAAACTCATTTGATGCAGTCCAAGGCCCATGGATTTTGACCCATTGCAATGCACATAAGACCCATTGGTATGACCCATTTATGTGGCCCATCTAATGAATAAAAGGCCCATAAGATATGACCCATTTGATATATATGTAAGGCCCAATGGGATGAACCTACAGCCCATTACAATGTGTAATTTCCATTCAGACTAACTAGCGATGTTTACAAAGATCGTGCCTTGGGAGCAATGTTGGTTTGATGTCCACATTGCGAGTGTAATGTTGGTTAGATGTCTACATTACGACTCTCCTTAGGGCCCATTACTGGGCCGTACTTGCTGTGTATAGGCCGTCTAGGCCCATCTGCATTGTAAGAATGGTTCATCACTCATTTACATGTTTAGTATAGTTTCATGACTCATGATCATACGCATCATATGTATGCTTGATATGAGGATTGACTGATCATATCATATGCCTTCGGGAAGGTTGTTTATGGGCTCCTGGTTAGGCAGTGTTGCCCTACATGAGCACACGATATGCGCAGGATTTGTTGTATGACTGGATAGCGTGAATCATGCATTTCGCATTTGTGTGACATGGTTACTGTACGCCCTAGCGACATCAGGGCCGTAGCCTCCATAGACGCATCGTGGTTGGCAGGATTGGATACCGAAAATCTTGTTCTACATGGGGTGCTATAGATATCCCTGAGTGAACGTCCGTAAACCCTTATGGTACCAATAGGTTGCTCCAACGTCTAGACCGAGTGGGTAGACGAGCGTTGAGTGCCGATTACCAGACGGTTACGCTCTCCACTGTGTCGTGGTCGGTTGGAAGGGGGTGCGGCCTTACCCACCAGAGAGTAGGGGGCAATGCTAGGCTGAGTTTGACCAGCTCGAGGAATGGGTCCGCTATCAACGAGTCACGCCCGATATTGACAGATGGATAGTGTGGTCTCTTCCACTTACCTTATTGCGCGCGATGTGGCGGCAATCTGGTTTAGCATGTACTAGATCCCGGTGATATCCTATATTTGAGCTGTATTGATGTGTGGACATAGATGAGGATCTGTATGCTTGAGTTGCATTGCACATCGCATGGCCTTGGGATGGCCGATACCACTCATGTCTTGCATCGCATAGCCTTGGTAAGACTCATGATATTATGGATCCATCTACATATTTCGCATTACTCTGATATTGTCTGATCATATTACTACCTTGCGCACACACTTTCACCACCCTCTAAGCTTTCTATAAGCTTATGCACGACCGTTGCCTGCAGGTGACGTTGGCTCGCAGCAGCACTGAGGCAGGAGCACGTTGCAAATCATTTTGGAGTTTTTATTCTTTACCATTGTATTTTCCTTTAAGCTCATTGTACTTGTAAAGTTTTTGATAATAGTGAAAATGTAATGGAGTTTTTGGTTGTTGTTTGTGGGTTATGCCATTGGTTATGCTTATTACGAATCAGACTAACATTGAAAATTCTCCTCGTAGCATCCCAGGATCGGAACCTGGCGAATGGGAGATAGGAGCCGAGAATAGGGTTGTACGGAGGCTGTCGGCGCTGGATTCGGCGATCAAAATTTTTATGAGCCCGGTTTCCGAGTTTGGGGCATGACAAAAATTAAGTCCAACCGACATTCACAGGCTATTTCATTGAGCCTGGAGTGAAGAGAGTGAGAATAGGGTTAGATTTGGAATTTGAAATTCAAATCTGGCACACAACTTGACGCGTCAGTATTAAGCGTTCTGACTGTCAAAATTCAGCCAAATTACACCCTTGGATCAGGAAAAATTTCTATTTCATATCATGAGACTTGTAGGCCTGATCTACGTGCGGTGACCGCTGAACTGAAACTGGACTGCCACGTGCGATCTACAAACACTACTGGTCTAAAAATGGGATGTGAGCGACATCCGACGAGCATGAACTTAAGTCCAATCGCGTTCGGCCAGGGGACCACCAAAAATGTCCTTTTAGACCAAAACAGCCTCGATTTGGTTAGGTATCAAGTAAACATTGTTCCCAAGCCTGTTTCAGGCAAGTTTTAGGTTATAAAAGGGCCTTAAACCCTCACTCCTCTCACCCATCTGAATTTGCTAGAAACCCTAGCAAGAGTGAGAGAGAAAGTGAGAGTTTGTGAGAGAGAGTGGAAGGGAATTTCCTGCTGCTTGTGCCACGTGTTGCACGTGCTTAAGCAACGCACCTCAATCACTTTTTCGGCGATTTCGCCGCGTTTCTACGTAAGAAAACACCCCAAACACTTGCTGATTTGTTGTTCCCTCATTTCCATAGTGAAGTAGCTTATGGATCTTGTGTATTAGGTTGCCTATTCGCCGTAGACGAAGCGTATACGCTCCGTTCGAATTAATACACCTATAGGAGAAAAGGTGCGGATTTTAGACGCTTTGATTGACTGTTTCCAATGCTTTCAATGTCGTTTAATAGTAGATTATCGACGGAAATGCTGTTTGACATGTACAACATGCCGTCCGTTTCCTGTTTCGTAAGTAGACAAAGAATATGAGATTTAGGGCATTTTAGTCATTTGTAGGAAATACTATTTTCATCCATAATTTGCTGATGTGATTGACATGGCTTCTCATCGCATTAGGATACAAGGAATGCGTGCATAATTTGTTTGGCGAAGAGATTCGCCTAAATGCGCACTTGGAGTCGACATACTATATGTAGACTTAAGTGTGTAGTTAAAGTGTTTGTATAAATGCTTGTATTAGTATGTATTGAATTAAATGGTGTTATGAATTAGTTTGAGATTGATTTCTCAATTAATATGCTGATGTAAATGATTTCCTACATGTTAGCTATATGCATGATTTCATTATATGTAACGCCCGTGAAAAATCCGTACTTGGGCTCGAGTACCAACTCGACCCGAAATTGCGTAGAATTCATTCCTTTAGAAAATATGACTAGGTTAGCTAGTGCAACGTTAGAATAGCTGGAAAATGGTCCCTGATCACTTTAAATAAGTTCTACAAGGCCCAAAGCGAGTGGAACCAATAGTGCTATAATGCTCTAAAGCCTCAGATCAAACTCTAAGCCGGCTTATTCTCGGGACCTCCTTGAAACTTTGTATTGGATCTAGACCGCGCGTCGAAAGTCCGATACCTACCATCTTAGACCGTTATGACCATTTAGCTGGGCTTGACAATCGTTTCAAAAATCAAGTCCAACTGACATTCTGAGGCTATTTCATTGAGCCTGGAGTGAAGAGAGTGAGAATAGGGTTAGAATTGGAATTTGAAATTCAAAAATGGCACACAATTTGGACGCATCAGTATTAAGCGTTCTGACCGTCAGAATTCAGCCAAATTACACCCTTGTATCAGGAAAAATTTCTATTACATATCACGAGACTTATAGGCCTGATCTTGGTGCGGTGACCGTTGAACTGAAACTGGACCGCCACGTGCGATCTGGGAACCCTACCGGTCTGAAAACTGGATGTGTGCTAGATCCGGTATGCATGAGCTTAAGTCCGACCACATTTGGCCAGGGGACCTTTAGAAATGCTCATTTGGACCGAAACGGCCCCGATTTGGTTAGGCACCAAGTAAACATTGTTCCCAAGCCTATTTTGGGCATGTTTTAAGCTATAAAAGGGGTTGAAACCCTCACTCCTCTCTCCCATCCGAATTTGAGACAAACCCTAACTTGGGAGAGAGAAAAAGGTGAGAGATTGTGAGAGAGAGTGAGAGAGTTCTTCCTGCCACTTGTGCTACGTGTTGCACGTGCTTAAGCAACACACCTCTACCACTTTCCCGGCGATTTCACCGCGATTCTAGGTAAGTAAATACCCTAAATAGTTGTTGATTTGAGTTTCCTTTGTTTCCATAGCGATGTAGCTTATGGATCTCGTGTATTAGGTTCCCTATTCGCCGTAGACGAAGCGTATATGCTCCGTTTCAATTCACGAGTTTACAAGACATAAGGTGAGGATTTTAGACGCTTTGATTGACGGTTCCCAACGCTTTCAATATCGTTTAATAGTAGATTCTTGACGGTATCGCCGTTTTACATGTACAAAATGCTCTCCATTTCCCGTTTCGTAAGCTAACGAAGAATATGAGATTTAGGGCATTTTAGTTATTTGTAGGAAGTACTGTTTACATTCATATTTTGCTGATGTGATTGACATGGTTTGTTGTCGCATTAGGAAGTTAGGAATACGTGCATATTTAGTTTGGCGAAGAGATTCGCCTAATTGCGCACTTCGGGTCGACATACTATATGTAGACTTAAGTGTGTAGTGTATGCGTCTATATAAATGCTTGTATTAGTATGTATTGAATTAAATGATGTTATGAGATAGTTTGAGATTGATTTCTCAATTAATATGCTGACCTAAATGATTTCCTACATGTTGATTATATGCATGATTTCATTACATGCATGAAATATATGTGCTTGAAGATTCACTTAAGTTGAATGTTATAACATGTGTTAACATGCTCACATGATTGTATTTCATTTCCAATACTCTTACATAATTTGTTGATGTGATTCCATAAGTGTTTGGGACTAGACTTAGTCCAGGCAGTCGGTAAGCGAGCGAATTCGTGGCTGACTGATCTTAGCCACGAGCGACGTGTCGATCAGCGCGAGTCGTGTTTGAAGTTGGCGGCAGTGGTTAGGTCATGCGAAGTGTTTTACGCACTTCATGTCGTTCGACTTGAGATGCGATCGCGCTAGTCGAGCCCGTCAAGTAACCCGACTGGCCGATGTATGTTCACCTTGTATGAGTCATAACTGCTTGAACCTAGGGTACTGAACTTACCATTGTAAACCCTGTTAACCATAGTACCTTGATCCACGAAGACTCATGAGCCAGGCATGGTGGTATGGGACACCGTGGTCGAGCTGTCGGCCTACGCTGGGGCCACAAACCTCCCCGTAGTGACCAGTGAGCACCTAGACTCGTGAGCAGATTATGGTGGTATGGGACACTATATTCTAGCTATCGGCCTACACTGATCAGGCGACGAGTCCTTTGTAGTGACCGCGAGCGTATTCTGAGTTCACGGGAGGCGACGACCCTTCCGTTGCAGTAGAGTACAGTAGGCCTGTATTGATAAGGTGATGAGGGAGCGGTACAACGAGTGCGAGCAACAGCCCTGGCAGCCCTTGCAGTGACCTACGAAATATACATCGTATGAGATTACTAGGAGTGACGACCCTAGACAGGATCTGTGTTGGGAGTGATACAAGGGAAGTACCTTAGTTTCCCAATCCTGCTGTTTGAATGGACTAATAACAACTTGGAAATTATATCACCATAGCATTGCATGTGCCTGGAAGATGTGGAGCACTCTAGGGAGTGTGGCATGCCGCGGTCGTAAGATGTTGCCGTATGAGGGAGATCGTCGGTGAGGGCATACATCACGTCATGTCATCTTGCATTAACAACAGTATTAGGATTGTCTGATTTACTGCTTTACTATTATCGCAGATTGAATTGTGAACATGCTAATCTTTGCTCTATGATTCCACTGAGTTGATCACTCACTCCCACGTTACGGGATGGTGTTTGCAACACCCACCAGACCCTATTGTAGATGCAGGTGATGTTGAGATCCAGGAGGTGGAGCCAGACTTCGACGAGGACCAGGACGAGTTCTCGTACATGCAGTATCACGATGGCTTTGCGTAGGCGACCTGGATCGATGGGACTTCAGTAGGACTATTTTGGACATTTACTTTTGTTCGTGTATATGTATAAGAGACTCAGTGATGTATTCATACTTAGAGACAGATGAGATTTACTTTATTTTTCCATACAGTGATATATATACTGTTCAGTCTTTCGCTTGCTTTTATCACTGGATTTGAGGTATGAATTACAGTTTTAGTATACTTTTACTCATGTGAATGCTTTAAATCAGACAACATTAAATCATAATCATTTTTGTTGCATAAGCGACGGTCTGGAACTCGGGAGTTGAGTTTATACATGACCCCCGATTTTCAGGGTGTTACATTATATGTATGAAATGCATGCGTTGGATGATTTACTTAAGTTGTATGTTATAACATGTGTTAACATGCTCACATTGTTGTATTTCATTTCCAATACTCTTATATGATTGCTGATGCGGATTCATAATTGTTTGGGACTATACCTAGTCCAGGCAGTCGGCAACCGAGCAAGTTCGTGGTTGGCTTATTTTTGCCACGAACGACGCATCGATGAACGCGAGCCATGTTTTGGAGTTGGCGGCAGTGGTTCGGCCACACGAAGTGTTTTACGCACTTCATGTTGTTCGACTTGAGATGCGCTTGTGCTAATTGAGCCCGTCAAGCAACCCGACTGGCCATTGTATGTTCATCCTGTATGAGTCATAACTGCTTGAACCTAGGGTACTGAACTTACCATTGTAAACCCTGTCAACCATGGTACCTTGATCTATAAAGACTCATGAGTTGGGCATGGTGGTATGGGACACCGTGGTCGAGCTGTCGGCCTACGCTGGGGCCACAAACTTCCCCGTAGTAACCAGTGAGCACCTATGACTCGTGAGCAGATTATGGTGGTATGGGACACTATATTCTTGCTGTCGGCCTACACTGATCAGGCGACGAGTCCTTTGTAGTAACCGCGAGCGTATTCTGAGTCTATGGGAGGCGACGACCCTTCCGTAGCAGTGAGAGTACAGTAGGCCTGTATTGATGAGGTGATGGGGGAGCAATGTAATGAGTGCGAGCAACAGCCCTGGCAGCCCTTGCAACGACCTACAAAATATACATTGTATGAGATTACTAGGAGTGACGACCCTAGACAGGATCTGTGTTGGGATTGATATAAGGGAAGTACCTTAGTTTCTCAATCTTTCTGTTTGAATGGACTAATAATAACTCGGTAATCATATCACCGTCACATTGTATGTGCTTGGAAGATGTGGAGCACTGTGGGATGAAAGCATGCCGCGGGCGTAAGATGGTGCCGTATGAGGGAGATCGTTGGTAAGGGCATCCATCATGTCATATCATATTGCATTAACAATATTATTAAGATTGTTTGATTTACTGCTTACTATTATCACATGATTGATTTGAGAACATGTTAATCCTTGCTCTATTATTCCATTGAGTTAGCTACTCACTCCCACGTTTTGGGATGGTGTTTGCAACACCCACCAGACCCTGTCTTAGATGCATGTGTGGCGGCGATTTAGGAGGCAGAGCCGGACTATGATGAGGACCAGGACGAGTTCTCATATATGCAGTACCACGACGGCTTTGCTTAGGTGGCCTGGATTGGCGGGACTTCTCAGTGAGACTACTTTTGACATTTTAATTTTTGCTTATTTACATGTATATGAAACTCAGAGATGTATTCATACTTTGGAGACAGTCGAGATCTACTTTGCTTTTCATACAGTGATATATATATTCTTTAGTCTTCTGCTTGCTTTTATCACTGGATCTAGAGTACGAATTACAGTTTTGGTATACTTTTACTCATATGAATGCTTTAACTCAGACAACATTGAATCATAATAATTTTTTTTGCATAAGTGACGGTCTAGAACTCTGGAGTTGAGTTTATACACGACCTCCGATTTTTAAGGTGTTATAAGTTGGTATCAGAGCATGAATGAGATTATACCAGGCCTGGGTTATGGTCACGCGACGTACGCTGTCACTTCCTTTGACTTAGCTGGGTGTGAGAAAGGTCTAGAAACAGTTATAGGATCGCAGATTCGCCAATAGGCGAGGTCTATTCGTATCGATCGCGCGATCGAGTCCGTAACGCATCTATGGTCGCGCGAAACGACCTAAGTAGCTCCTAGGTTGTAGGTAGGTGGGTTGAGACATTCTTTGAACGGTTTTAAACCCATAAATATGAATCCTTAGGCTGTGGGACAACCACAACCCTTACATTCAATCGCTAGGGCTTAAAAACCCCGTTTCACCTAAATTCTTTAAAATTCTTCCTCTCACCACTCCATTCTTCAATTATTTATTATTATTTTCATGTTAGGCATTGATTCTAATGTGAAAATTATATAAAATCATACTTTTACAAAATTTTACAGTGAATAGTAAAATTTCATGAAAACTGGCCATTAGGCCATTCTAAGTTTGCAATAATTATCAACTAATGGGCTAGATGGATGTATTATCTCCTTCTACCCCAAAATCATATGCTGCATGATAGGAAAATACATTTAGGTTTACAAATTGGCCCCAAAAATCCCTGAATGGATGTTTGGGCCTCCCTAGGGCAATTTACAATGAACGAAGGTGGGGCCCATATATTTCTGAGGTCCCCAGGCCAGGGGGACCCGACCCATGTGGTCCCATCGGACACCTCGCGAGATGGCCGGGGATGCCATCGCCGATCCGGCGATGCATCGCTGTCCGGTGGGGCCCACTTGATGTGAAACTCGGGCGCACAAGTTATTTTGGTTAGTACACCTCTCCCACGTATAGTCCGACCGTAGAAAACCCCTAAATGGGGACTTCCTTCACAAACAGTACCCTTCCCAAGCCCCTTGCTCGTTTTCTTACTGCCCTCTCTCAAATCGTTGCTCCAAATCCTTCCCAAACCCATTTCTTTCTAACCGAATCCATTCCATCACTCCATTGTAGTTTGCAACTCCTCTTGCAAATCTCATCCGTTGGAGCTCCTACAACCCCCAAAACGTGCTGAAATCGTGTGGAGCTCTATTTTCCTTTTTTCTTCTCTTTTCTTTTTAAAAATCCACCCTAGGGGAGCTTGAAGCATCCCTCTACAATACCTAGATCTCCTTTTTTTTGTTTGGGCAGCCATTTCTCTACATTTTCCCCATTTTTCATGGCTTTTGTTGAAGCCATTTTGGGTCTTTTATCTTTCTCCACCATCCTCTCTTTGATGGGAAAGAGAAAGACCGCAGCGGATGAGGCTGGGCCTAGTCGCCCTGCGCAATCAAGAAGACCGAGGGGTGGTGCCGCTAGCTCAAGCGCCGCCGTAAGTCCAAGCACGGCCCGAGAGTTCCATACAAAGCCGAATTTAGATCCCCATACTCAACTTGGGCGAGTGATATTAGCAGAGATGCCTCACGGCGAATATACTGACCATAAGGTGTTGTTTGAGGCGGACGTGAAAGGGTGACTCTTCGGTGAATTCCTGTTATTCGAGTGCATTGAAGCTGCATATTGGGGTCCGCTCTTTGAAGCTCGTTCTCGTGTTAATGTGAGCACCGTTCGTGCCTTCTACGCTCGTATCCAGAATCCTACACTGGTGCCATTGCAATTCAAGATTCCTTTTGGTAGAGACCGGATGGCTACGATCGATGTTCGGTTGATAGCGCGACTTCTGAACGTGCCCCTTGGTGATGTTCATCCTAGTGCAAAGAATTGGAGGAGTAGGTGTGAGCGAGATCGCCGTACCAGGTTTCTATGTAGTAGACTGGTTCCCTGGCAGCCTAACAATAGCCTCAAGGTGTCTCATATGTCTGATGATTTGTGCCTGCTGCACCACATTTGCACGTTCAATATGTATCCCAAGTCGACAAATCGCATTGAATGTACGCGCCTTATGGTTGATTTCTTGTATCAGGTGGCCCAGGGAGAAAATGTGTGTATGGCCACTTTCGTGTTGCCACAGATTATCCTCATAGCGAAATCAAGAAGAACGTCTGAGTCACTTCTTTTTGGCCGACTCATATGCAAGATCGCACTTGAGTTTGCTTACAGACTTGGGACGGAGTTGTCAGTTTTGATTCACTGCATTGATGAGTCTACCATAGTCAAGATGAAGATTGGGTCTCAGTACCGTGAGACTCAGCTTGAGGAGGATAGCAAGGATGATTTTGATGATGAAGAGGATCCAAGTGAGGGAGAACCTGGAGCAGAAGTTGAGGAAGAAGTCCAGGAAGAGGTAGAAGAGGAGGCTCAGGATACAGATGAGAGCCCTCTTCCTTCTGCTTAGGCTACTGGTGATGATCGCATTGCCCGAATTGAGGAGAGCCAGGTCGCCTTGCGAAGAGAAGTTCAGGAACTTCGGGCTGAGGTCGAGGATACCAAGGCCGTTATGAAGAGGAAATTCGGCAAGGTGACTCGCACCTTGAAGGCGATCCTGTGCTGCTTGCAGGATAAGGGTGCTCCTCCTCCGTCACCCGACTCAGACTAGCGATGTGATTTTAGATGTTGTTTAGTAGCAGTTGTCGTTTCCTGCTTTATGTTTTGTAAGCCTGTTAAGGCTAGTAGTTTACTTGTGTTGCTGTTGTAACTTTAACTGTCTTAGTTCCCATGTACTTCTTGTCATGATGCTTGTAAGGAGATATCCCTTCTATTATGACAATTTTGATTAAATGAAATGCATGGAATGCCTTTGACTCTTATGTGAATGATTGCGATGTGGTTATGCTATTGAGACTGACAAGGTTGCGCCCTATTTTGAATATAGGGAATGCCGCTGTAACACCCTGAAAATTGGGGGTCGTGTATAAACTCAACTCCCGAGTTCTAGACCGTCACTTATGCAACAAAATTGATTATGATTCAATGTTGTCTGATTTAAAGCATTCACATGAGTAAAGTATACCAAAACTGCAATTCATACTTCAGATCCAGTGATAAAAGCAAGCGGAAGACTAAACAATATATATATCACTGTATGGAAAAACAAAGTAATCTCATCTGTCTCCAAAGTATGACTACAACTCTGAGTCTCATATACATGTAAATAAACAAAAGAATAAGTTCAAAATAGTCCCACTGAAGTCCCCCTCGATCCAGGTCACCTACGGGAAGCTGTCGTGATACTGCATATACGAGAACTCATCCTGGTCCTCGTCAATCTTCGGCTCCACCTCCTGGATCTCGTCGTCACCTGCAACTACAACAGGGTCTGGTGGGTGTTGCAAACACCATCCCGTAACGTGGGAATGAGTGATCAACTCAGTGGAATCATAGAGCAAAGATTAGCATGTTCACAATTCAATCACGCGATAATAGTAAAGCAGTAAATCAGACAATTCTAATACTGTTGTTAATGCAAGATGATATGACGTGATGTATGCCCTCACCGACGATCACCCTCATACGGCAACATCTTACGACCGCGGCATGCCACACTCCCTAGAGTGCTCCACATCTTCCAGGCACATGCAATGCTATGGTGATATGATTACCAAGTTGTTATTAGTCCATTCAAACAGCAGGATTGGGAAACTAAGGTACCTCCCTTGTATCAATCCCAACACAGATCCTGTCTAGGGTCGTCACTCCTAGTAATCTCATACGATGTACATTTCGTAGGTCACTGCAAGGGCTGCCAGGGCTGTTGCTCGCACTCGTTGCACCGCTCCCCCATCACCTTATCAATACAGGCCTACTGTACTCTACTGCACGGAAGGGTCGTCGCCTCCCGTGAACTCAGAATACGCTCGCGGTCACTACAAAGGGCTCGTCGCCTGATCAGTGTAGGCCGACAGCTAGAATATAGTGTCCCATACCACCATAATCTGCTCACGAGTCAAGGTGCTCATTGGTCACTACGGGGAGGTTTGTGGCCCCAGCGTAGGCCGACAGCTCGACCACGGTGTCCCATACCACCATGCCCGGCTCATGAGTCTTCGTGGATCAAGGTACCACGGTTAATAGGGTTTACAATGGTAAGTTCAGTACCCTAGGTTCAAGCAGTTATGATACATACAAGGTGAACAAACATCGGCCAGTCGGGTTACTTGACGGGCTCGACTAGCGCGATCGCATCTCAAATTGAACGACATGAAGTGCGTAAAACACTTCGCGTGGCCTAACCACTGCCGCCAACTCTCAACACGAATCACATTCATCGACGCGTCGTTCGTGGCTATGACCAGTCAGCCACGAATTCGCTCGGTTACCGACTGCCTGGACTAAGTCAAGTCCCACACATCTATGGAATTACTATAAAAAGGTATTGGAATTGAAATACATCATGTGAGCATGTTAGCACATGTTATAACATTCAACTTAAGCAAATCTTCAAGGCATACTTCCCATGCATATTCAACTTAAGCAAATCCTCAAGCACATACATTCCATGCATGTAATGAAATCATGCATTTTGTCAACATGTAGAAAATCATTTAGGTCAGCATAATAATTGAAAAATCAATCACAAACTATCAAATAACATCATTTAATTCAATACATACTAATACAAGCATTTATACAAACACATACACTACACACTTAAGTCTACGTATAGCATGTCGACCCAAAGTGCGCAACTAGGCGAATCTCTTCGCCAAACTAATTATGCACGCATTCCTAACTTCCTAATGCGACAACAAACCATGTCAATCACATCAGTAAAATATGAATGTAAACAGTACTTCCTACAAATGACTAAAATGCCCTAAATCTCATATTCTTCGTTAGCTTACGAAACGGGAAATGGAGAGCATTTTGTACATGTCAAACGGCGATGCCGTCAAGAATCTACTATTAAACGACATTGAAAGCATTGGGAACCGTCAATCAAAGCGTCTAAAATCCTCACCTAGTGTCTTGTAGACTCGGGAATTGAAGCGGAGCGTATATGGTTCGTCTACGGCGAGTAAGGAGCCTAATACATAAGATCCATAAGCTACATCGCTATGGAAACAAGGAAAACTCAAATCAACAACTATTTAGGGTTTTTACTTACCTAGGATCGCGGTGGAATCGCCGGGAAAGCGGTAGAGGAGTGTTGCTTAAGCACGTGCAACACGTAGCACAAGTGGCAGGAAGAACTCTCTCACTCTCTCACAATCTCTCACTCTTTTTCTCTCTCCCAAGCTAGGGCTTCTCTCAAATTCGGATGGGAGAGAGGAGTGAGGGTTTCAACCCCTTTTATAGCCTAAAACATGCCCAAAATAGGCTTGGGAACAATGTTTACTTGGTGCCTAACCAAATCGGGGCCGTTTCGGTCCAACAGGGCATTTCTGGAGGTCCCCAGGCCAAATGCGATGGGACTTAAGCTCATGCATACTGGATCTAGCACGCATCCAGTTTTCAGACCGGTTGGGTTCCCAGATCGCACGTGGCGGCCCAGTTTCAGTTTAACGGTCACCGCACCAAGATCAGACCTATAAGTCTCGTGATATGTAATAGAAATTTTTCCTGATCCAAGGGTGTAATTTGGCTGTATTCTGACGGTCAGAATGCTTAATACTGATGCGTCAAATATGTGTGCCAGATTTGAATTTGAAATTCCAACTATGTCCCTATTCACACTCTCTTCGGTCCGGGCTCAATGAAATAGCCTGTGATCGTCAGTTGGACTTGATATTCGAAACGATTGCCAAGCCCAGCTAAGTGGTCATAACGGTCTAAGATGGTAGGCATCTGACTTACGACGCGCGGTCTAGATCCAATACAAAGTTTCAAGGAGGTCCCGAGAACAAACCGGCTTAGAGTTTGATCCGAGGCTTTAGAGCATTATAGCACCCTTGGTTCCACTCACTTCGGGCCTCGTAGAACGTATTTAAAGTGATCAGGGACCATTTCCCAGCTATTCTAACGTTGCACTAGCTAACCTAGTCATATTTTCTAAAGGAATGAATTCTACGCAATTTCGGGTTGAGTTGGTACTCGAGCCCAAGTATGGATTTTTCACGGGCGTTACAGCCGCCGAAGGCTACATGGAGCACAGCTCGGCTTACATTGGGTGATCCTATAGATCAGGCTCCTTTGCAGTCTTATGCTCATGCGGACCCTGCTGCGGGCCCGATTCCTGAGACAGTACGTGCGTCTCAGCCTACTACTAGTCCTGTAGTTGGACCACCGCCTTTCACACCGCCCATCAGAGAGCAGTACCGTGCGTCTTCTTCGACGCAGTACATGTCACAGCCTACTCCACCTCCAGATAGATTTGAGTAGATGATGGCCATGATGCAGCAGCAGCAGCAGCTCCTGACTACTATAGTGGGGGTTCTAGCCCAGGGTGGGAGTGTGCCTCCACCTGCACCACCTGTGCATCCAGCTGAGGATGCCGATTCATATGCTCAGGATGAGAGCATGGCTCATCCTGTACCACCTGCTTACCCCGCGGGGAATGTCGCAGACACACGGGGCTTGCTAGAGTGATTTCAGCGCTTACGGCCTCCCACTTTTACGGGTTCTCATAGACTCGAGGAGGCCGAGTATTGGCTCGACCGTGCGTCGAAGATACTGCGGATGCTGCATTTTTCAGAGGCTGAGTAGGTCGAGTTGGCTACGTTCTTGTTCGAGCGGGAGGCTAGCTTATGGTGGGACAGTGTGTTGCGGACCGTTGCCGCTGATTACATATGGACCTGGGCAGCGTTCGAGTTCCGCTTCCACGAGAAATACTATCCTCAGACGTATAGGCATGATCGGGAGAACGAGTTTCTGGCCTCAGATAGGGAGGCATGACGGTCACTGAGTATGAGCATAGGTTCACTGAGTTGGGCAGATACGTCCCGACTATACTGGCAGATGAGCAGATGTGCATACGGCACTTTTCTGAGGGTTTGCGACTGGATATTCGGTCGAAGATGTGCTGCATGAGCATTCCCTCCTATGCAGAGCTGATTCACATGTCCATGCGAGCAGAGCAGGATGTG
This sequence comes from Magnolia kwangsiensis, assembly GCA_037074715.1. Classification (NCBI taxonomy): domain Eukaryota; kingdom Viridiplantae; phylum Streptophyta; class Magnoliopsida; order Magnoliales; family Magnoliaceae; genus Magnolia; species Magnolia kwangsiensis. Next base: position 44,791,603 of record CM073586.1, on the reverse strand, counting down.
GATCGACTTACACGATCTCCTGGCCCTATTGCTCCTAGGCCACGACCAGAGTTATAGGACAGGCCCTTTGCGGGCAAGAGGCCTCGTGCCGACCCTCCTTCTAGGGCTACAGTGCCAGTACCCCCGATACGGCGCCCCGATTTATCATGTATATATTGTGGGAGATCGGGCCATTTAGCAGAGAGTTGTTTTGCTCGGATGCGGGACAGTGGGTTCTCATCACCGCAGAAGATCGACCGTACACGCCCACATGCAATATCAGCACCGCTTTTACGGTTGGCTCCTGCGCACCCTTCCTTCAGACCTCCGGTATCTCAGTTCAGGCCGCCTCTACGGCCCATGGCATAGCGGCGGAACCGGCCACAGTAAGCACGGGTGCATGCCTTGACAGCTGAGGCAGCTGTGACAGAGACTCCTCAGCATTCGGCCTTTGAGGTCACTGCCCACATCGGAGGTATTCCTATTCTTGTGATGGTGGACACAGGATCCATGATTTCATTGATATCACATGTCATAGTCAGGCACATTGGGATACCGACTATTAGGATGGATGGGGTGCGAGTTTATTCAACTCACGGGTCCTTTACAGATGTCACCCTGATGTGTGAGGGCTGTTTGGTGGATCTGGGGGGCAAGACGATGGCTCTTGATCTTGTTGTCGACCCCTCTCTTTTTTATCTCGATGTCATTCTTGGCATGGACTGGTTGACTGCAGCGAGGGCCGAGATTGACTGCGAGACTCGTATAGTGATTGCCTACGAGGCAGAGGGCGCATCCTTTACCTTTCCAGTGTGGGTAAATCTTCCCTTCCGCATACTTAGCTACGCTACTGTACTACGGGACGCTGGTGCACAGATGCTTGAGCATATGCCAGTCGTTTGTGATTTTGGGGATCTGTTCAGGAAGATCCCTAGTTTGTCGCCTCGACGAGAGATTGATTTCACTATCGATCTGGTGCCTGGTTCCACGCCCGTCTCGCTGCCGACGTATCGCATGGCACCTTGTGAGATGGAGGAGTTGAGGACGCAGATTGATAGTCTGTTGGAGCTTATCCTTATTAGACCTAGTATGTCTCCTTGGGGAGCACCAATCTTGTTCATAAGGAAGAAGGATGGTTCGATGCGATTGTGTATTGATTATCGCAGGCTGAACAAGATCACGGTGAAGAACAAGTACCCTTTACCCAGGATCGATGACTTGTTTGATTAGTTGAGAGGAGCGCAGTACTTTTCGAAGATTGATCTTTAGTCGGGATATCATCAGTTGCGCGTCAGGGATGGGGACGTACAGAAGACAACATTCAGGACCAGCTTTGGCCACTACGAGTTCCTTGTGATGTCGTTAGGTCTCATGAACGCACCAGCCTTGTTCATGGATCTGATGAACCGGGTATTTCGGCTTTTCCTCTATCGATTCGTCGTTGTGTTCATTGACGACATTTTGGTATACTCCAGGAGTCGAGAGGAGCATGAGGAGCACTTGTGCTTAGTTCTGGATATACTCAGACAGCATCAGTTGTTCGCACAGTACAAGAAGTGCGACTTCTGGAAGCAGGAAGTGAAGTTCCTGAGACACATGGTGTCCAAGGATGGCATGGCAGTTGACCTGTCTAAGGTAGCTGCAGTTCAGGACTGGGAGCAGCCTGGTTCTGTCACTGAGGTGAGGAGTTTCTTGGGTCTCGCTGGCTATTATCGACGCTTCATTCGGGATTTCTCGAAGATCGCGAGACCTTTATCTCAGTTGACAAGGAAGGATGTGAAGTTCGCCTGGAATGACAAGGTAGATTCAGCTTTTCAGGAGCTGAAGGACAGACTTACGTCCGCCCCTGTGCTAGTATTGCCAGAACAAGGGGTTAGGTACACTATATACACTGACGCGTCTAGCGTTGGTCTGGGTTGTGTCCTTATGTAGAAGGATAGGGTAATTTTGTATGCCTCGAGAAAATAAAGGAAGCACGAGGAGAATTACCCTACACACGACCTGGAGTTGGCAGTCGTCATATTCGCACTGAGACTCTGTAGACATTATCTCTATGGAGAGGAGTTCAAGCTCTTTTACTACCACAAGAGCCTCAAGTACATATTCACGCAGCGAGACTTGAATATGAGGTAGCGGCGATGAATGAAGACTTTGAAGGACTTCAAGTTCGAAGTCTCTTACCATCCTGGAAAGGCGAACTTTGTGGCTGACGCATTGAGCCGCAAGAAGGCGATAGAGTTTGCGGCTCCGTTGATGGTTGTTGAGTGGGATATAGTTGAGTTTTTACGAGACTTTGAGCAGAAACTCACTGTAGAGGAGCCGTATGAGTTCATCGTACATGTGCAGGTGCCATCTCAGATCGATGACCGGGTCATCGAGGCGCAGAGGGATGATGCGCATCTAACTGAGCTTCGAGAGCAGGCCAGTGATGATGCAGACGCCGAGTGGCGAGTTTGCATGGATGGGGGCTTACGTTATCGTGGCTGACTATGCGTCCCAGATGTCCCTGACTTGAGATGAGAGATTCTCGAGGCTGTGCATTGTACCAGACTCGCGATGCATCCATGCAGTACGAAGATGTATCGCGACGTGAAGAGGACCTATTGGTGGGAAGGTATGAAGACCCACATAGCAAAGTTCGTGTCCCGTTGTCTTACTTGTCAGTAGGTGAAGGCAGAACATCGCCGACCACCTAGACTCTTGCAACCTATGCCGATCGCAGAGTGGAAGTGGGACTTCATTTCCATGGATTTCATTTCAAGGCTGTCGAAGACGAGGAAGGGACATGATTTCATATGGGTGATCGTCGACCGTCTGACGAAGTCGGAGCACTTCCTACCGATCAGAGTCATGAACTCTGCAAACGAGCTGGCTAGCCTATATATCAGAGAGATCGTGCGTCTGCATGGAGTTCCTTTGGAGATCGTGTCGGATAGAGACACGCGGTTCACTTCTATTTTCTGGACTCACATTCAGGAGGCTATGGGTGTGAAGTTGAAGTTCAGTACTACCTTTCACCCACAGACAGATGGACAGACAGAGCGGGTGAACCAGATCTTAGAGGATATGTTGCGAGCTTGTGGAGTTCGGGTATGTGGAGTTCGCGTACAATAACAGTTGGGATGATTGTCTTGCATATGCGGAGTTCGCGTACAACAACAGTTTTAAGGCGAGTATCGGTATGGCACCTTACGAGTCGTTGTATGGGCGACCTTGTCGTGCACTGCATTGCTGGGCAGAGGTCGGTGAGCGTAGCTTGATTGGCCCAGAGTTAGTGCAGGCGACGTCGGAGAAGATTGATATTATTAGACGTCGGCTTCTCACAGCGCAGAGCAGACAGAAGAGTTATGCTGATACGAGACGGAGGCCGTTAGAGTTCATAGTTGGGGATCATGTATTTTTACGAGTTTTCCCTATGAAGGGAGTCCTTCGGTTCGGGAAGAAGGGGAAGCTAGCACCGTGATTCATTGGTCTATTCCAGATCCTCGATCATGTGAGAGCAGTGGCATACCGTTTGGCTTTACCCACACCTCTCGCGAGCGTTCACAACGTATTTCATGTTTCTATACTAAAGAAGTACGTTTCTGATCCTTCCCATATCATCAGATGGGAGCAGGTGCAGTTAGGAGAGGATGTTACATATATCCTGCGACCGACACGTATCCTAAATAGGAAGGAGCAGGTACTACGTAGCAAGGTGATTCCCCTTGTGAAAGTATTGTGGACGCATCACTCTGAGGAAGAGGCTACCTGGGAGACAGAAGCCGAGATCAGAAAGAACTACCCACAGCTTCTCGAGGAGTACGAAAAGGTACAAATTTCGATGATGAAATTATTTGTTAAGGGGGGTAGATTGTAACGCCATGAAAAAATCCGTACTTGGACTCGAGTACCAACTCGACCAGAAATCGCGTAGGATTAATTCCTTTAGAAAATAAGTGTAAGTTAGCTAGCGCAACGCTAGAGTAGTTGGGAAATAGTCCCTGGTCACTTTAAATACATTCTACAAGACCTAAAGCGAGTAAAACCAATGACGCTATAATACTCTATGGCCTCGGATCAAACTCTAAACCGGTTTGTTCTCTGGACCTCTTTGAAACTTTGTATTAGATCTAGACCACGCGTCGAAAGTCCGATACCTACAATCTTAGACCGTTATAACCGCCTAGCTGGACTTGACAAGCATTTCAAAAATCAAGTCCAACCGACATTCACAGGCTATTTCATTGAGACTGGATTGAAGAGAGTGAGAATTGGGTTAGATTTGGAATTTAAAATTCAAATCTGGCACACGACTTGACGCGTCAGTATTAAGCGTTCTGACCATCAGAATTCATCCAAATTACACCCTTGGATCAGGAAAAATTTGTATTTCATATCATGAGACTTGTAGGCCTGATCTACGTGCGGTGACCGCTGAACTGAAACTGGACTGCCACGTGTGATCTACGAACACTACTGGTCTGAAAATGGGATGTGAGCGACATCCGATGAGCATGAACTTAAGTCCGATCGCGTTCGGCCAGGGGACCACCAGAAATGTCCTTTTGGACCGAAACAGCCCCGATTTGGTTAGGTATCAAGTAAACATTGTTCCCAAGCCTGTTTTGGGCAAGTTTTAGGTTATAAAAGGGGCTTAAACCCTCACTCCTCTCACCCATCCAAATTTTCTAGAAACCTTAGCAAGAGTGAGAGAGAAAGTGAGAGTTTGTGAGAGAGAGTAGAAGGGAATTTCCTGTTGCTTTTGCCACGTGTTGCACGTGCTTAAGCAACGCGCCTCAATCACTTTCCCGGTGATTTCGCCGCGTTTCTAGGTAAGAAAACACCCCAAACACTTGCTGATTTGTTGTTCCCTCATTTTCATAACGAAGTAGCTTATGGATCTTGTGTATTAGGTTGCCTATTCGCCGTAGACGAAGCGTATACGCTCTGTTCGAATTAATACACCTATAACAGAAAAGGTGCGGATTTTAGACGCTTTGATTGACTGTTTCCAATGCTTTCAATGTCGTTTAATAGTAGATTATCGACGGCAACGCTGTTTGACATGTACAACATGCCGTCCGTTTCCTGTTTCGTAAGCAGACGAAGAATATGAGATTTAGGACATTTTAGTCATTTGTAGGAAATACTATTTTCATCCATAATTTGCTAATGTGATTGACATGGCTTCTCGTCGCATTAGGATACTAGGAATGCGTGCATAATTAGTTTGGCGAAGAGATTCACCTAAATGCGCACTTGGAGTCGACATACTATATGTAGACTTAAGTGTGTAGTTTAAGTGTTTGTATAAATGCTTGTATTAGTATGTATTGAATTAAATGGTGTTATGAATTAGTTTGAGATTGATTTCTCAATTAATATGCTGATGTAAATGATTTCCTACATGTTAGCTATATGCATGATTTCATTATATGTATGAAATGCATGCGTTGGATGATTTACTTAAGTTGTATGTTATAACATGTGTTAACATGCTCACATTGTTGTATTTCATTTCCATTACTCTTATATGATTGCTCATGCGAATTCATAATTGTTTGGGACTATACCTAGTCCAGGCAGTCTGCAACTGAGTAAGTTCGTGGTTGGCTTATTTTTGCCACGAACGACGCGTCAATGAACGCAAGCCGTGTTTTGGAGTTGGTGGCAGTGGTTAGGCCACACGAAGTATTTTACGCACTTCATGTCGTTCGACTTGAGATGTGCTCGTGCTAGTCGAGCCCGTCAAGCAACCCGACTGGCCATTGTATGTTCACCCTATATGAGTCATAACTGCTTGAACCTAGGGTACTCAACTTACCATTGTAAACCCTGTCAACCATGGTACCTTGATCCATAAAGACTCATGAGCCGGGCATGGTGGTATGGGACACCGTGGTCGAGCTGTCGGCCTACAATGGGGCTACAAACCTCCCCGTAGTGACCAGTGAGCACCTATGACTCGTGAGCAGATTATGGCGGTATGAGACACTATATTCTTGTTGTCGGCCTACACTGATCAGGCGACGAGTCCTTTGTAGTGACCGCGTGCATATTCTGAGTCTACGGGAGGCGACGAACTTTCCGTAGCAGTGAGAGTACAGTAGGCCTGTATTGATAAGGTGATGGGGGAGCGGTGCAACGAGTGCGAGAAACAGCCCTGGCAGCCCTTGCAGCGACCTACAAAATATACATCGTATGAGATTACTAGGAGTGACGACCCTAGACAGGATCTGTGTTGGGATTGATATAAGGGAAGTACCTTAGTTTCCCAATCCTGCTGTTTGAATGGACTAATAATAACTCGGTAATCATATCACCCTCACATTGCATGTGCCTGGAAGATGTGGAGCACTGTAGGATGAAAGTATGCCGCAGGCGTAAGATGGTGCCGTATGAGGGAGATCGTCGGTAAGGGCATCCATCATGTCATGTCATATTGCATTAACAACAGTATTAGGATTGTTTGATTTACTGCTTACTATTATCGCATGATTGATTTGAGAACATGTTAATCCTTGCTCTATTATTCCACTGAGTTAGCTACTCACTCCCATGTTTCGGGATAGTGTTTGCAACACCCACCAGACCCTTTCTTAGATGCAGGTGTGGCGGCAATTCAGGAGGCAGAGCCGGACTATGATGAGGACCAGGACGAGTTCTCATATATGCAGTACCACGACGGCTTTGCTTAGGTGGCCTGGATTGACAGGCCTTCTCAGTGGGACTACTTTTGACATTTTGATTTTTGCTTATTTACATGTATATGAAACTCAGAGATGTATTCATGCTTTGGAGACAGTCGAGATCTACTTTGTTTTCCATACAGTGATATATATATTCTTTAATCTTCCGCTTGCTTTTATCACTGGATCTGGAGTACGAATTGCAGTTTTGGTATACTTTTACTCATGTGAATGCTTTAACTCAGACAACATTGAATCATAATCATTTTTGTTGCATAAGTGACGGTCTGGAACTCGGGAGTTGAGTTTATACACGACCTCCGATTTTCAGGGTGTTACATCAAACCACGATTTACTGAGTCGGAGGTCAAGCCAGGATCTGAGTCAAGTTCAAATTTGTTAAATGTTAGTGGATCATTAAGAATTTTCCTAGGTTATTTTCAGACTTTAAGATGATTTGAAAATCTTCAAACTAAGTACATAGTCGTTAAGGGATGAAAATTGTATTGAACTCCAAGTTTTGTTGAGATAAAAATTGACACTGAATGAGGTGAGTCACTCATCCACACAATATCATGTTTAAAGGTTTTTATTTAAACTACATATTTAGTGTAAATCCAAAACTCAGATCATAAACCCGAATATAATTTAAATTCTAACTATTCAAACCATGTGATTGTTGAGAGTCAAATATTACATATTTCCCCTATTTATATCTTAGTTTTATGAACATGATAATGCTTGATGGTATATTTTTTACATGTTTGTATTGAAAGGTAAGTTTAAGATCTTGGATTGAAAAGAATGTCAAAAGCATGAATTTGATGCTCAAGAATCACCAAATTAAGGAGTGGATCTTAGGAGACCAAGATTAAAGATTTTAAGACCCCAAGATCTAAAAAAACTAAGTACAAAGGATGAAGAAAGACTGGAGAAGATTACAAAGCCTACAACAGAAAAAACAGACTTGTTCAGTTCAACTTAAACCAACTTCGATCCAACTAAAATCACATAAAATAGTCTAGTAAGAAATTGTTATTTTCAGAATTACTTCGGCTTGACCTTCTGCTCGATTCAGTCTGATCGAAGAAAACTTCACCTCGACTCGGTTCGACTGGAACTAAATTTGACTCGACCTTCGGCTCAACTCGGTCCGACCTAAATTTGACAAATTTTCTAAAAAAACTTTTTAGCCTTAATTTGGTCCGACCGAAGCCAACTTTGGTTTGACCAAAATTACATAGAACTGTTCAGCGAGAAAGTGCGATTTTCAGCCTTAATTTGGTCTGACCAAAGTGTTTCGACAAGAAACAAATGCATTTAGTTTGGAGGACTATATTATTTAATCATAACAGAGAGAATAGAAAGAGAACAATCATCGTATTTATTCATTCTGAGTTCAATTACATCCTTTGATTTCTCTTGATTCTAAGATAGAATATTCAAGATATAATTATTGAAAGAGTTTGAATATCAAATCTAGCAACATTTTGGCTTCTAATTTGTTCATCTCATTGAGAGGAATGTTGTGTGGATTTGATCATCTTATATCTTCTTCTTGAGCTCATATTCCTTTATGGAAGAAAGATCTGATTCCGTTCGATTCTTTCGGCAACATTCTAGCCCTTCATATTCACTATCGCGCAACACTATGTTGTTGTGCAGTCCAGCATAAAGCCTCCTCTTTATTCTTCGTCTCTTCTTGTTGAGGCATAAAAAATATGCCATTGCATTGGTCAGAGAATTTCCATGTCTAGGGTATTTTGGTAATTTCCACGTTCAGGGATATTTTGGTAATTTCCATGTCTAGGGGTATTTTGGTAATTTTCATGTCTGGGGGTATTTTGGTAATTTCCATGTCTAGGGGTAGTTTAGTTATTTTGTTAAAATTCCAGCTCCAGGGGTAGTTTACCTATTTTGGTAAAATTTCAGCTCTAGGGGTAGTTTAGGTATTTCAGTAAAAGGCATTGAAAAGGGTAGTTTGGTAAAAAAAAAGGGTGCATAGGTATCATTTTAAGGGAAAGAGGTTGTACACCACCATTTAAGAGGGAGCTTGGTGGACACCATGGTTTAAGAAAAGAAGATGTCCACATATGAAGGGATAAGTGGTGGTGATCACTACTGTGTAAGAGTAGTGTGGCCTATAAATAAACCTTCTCTACTTCATTTGAGGGGTTGGATCGGTTGGTTAGTTGATTGGTTAGAAGACAAGGGGAAAAGAAGTAAGAGAGGGAGCAGAAATCGTTCCACCGACCCGCGCAACTGCAGAAGGCAGTTCCACCGACCCGCGCAACTGTAGAAGTGGTTCCACTGACCCGCGCAACGGAAGAAGTCGTTCCACCGACCCGCGCAACAGAAGAAGTTGTTCCACCAACCCGCGTAAACGGAAAAAGTTGTTCCACCGACCCGTGCAACTGCAAAAGTTGTTCCACTGACCTACGTAATGGAAGAAGTCGTTCTACCGACCCACGCAACGGAAAAAGTTATTCCATTGACCCGCGCAACTGCAGAAGGCAATTCCACCGACCTGCGCAACAGAAGAAGTCATTCCACCGACCACGCAACTGCAGAAGTCGTTCCACTGACCCGCGGTATGGAAGAAATCGTTCCACCGACCCGCGCAATGGTTGTGTGACCAGTGCAATGGCAGGAAAGTGTTGTGAAACCTGCACAACTGAAGAAAAGTGTTGTGCGACCAGCGCAACGACAGGAAAGTGTTGTGCGACCCGTACAATTGAAGAAAAGTGTTGTGCGACTCGCACAAAGGTTGTGTGACCTGCGCAACGGCAGGAAAGTGTTGTACGACCCTCATAATTGAAGAAAACTATTGTGAGACCCGTACAATTGAAGGAAAGTGTTGTGCTACCCGCACAACCCCATCTCATTAAAGACTGGTTCATCAGATCAACATTCCTCCTAAGTACTTAGGAGATGATCGAAATAGCACTGGAATGCTGCCAAAATTTCTATCTCCTTGGAGATTGGTTGATCGATTCAGCAATTCCTCCTAAGTATCTAGGAGATGACCAAAATAGCATCCGAATGTTGCCAAAATTTCCATCGAACTATCTTCTCTTTCATTACATTGCATTAATTATATTTTATTTTCAGAATCAAGGGAATCAGAGGATGTAAATGAACTCAAATAAATGTGATCAATGTTCTCTCATTAAATTCTTTGTTATCATTGAATAAATTTTCCAAATAGAATGCATTTGCTTTCTTATAGAAACAAAATGGCGACTCTGCTGGGGATTTTATTATTCGATGGTAACTTGGAAAATATTAAGAGAACGTTTATCATTTTTTGGCATCTGTATAGACGCCAAAATGACGACTCTCAGCGGGAACATCCTCCCCTTCATCTCTGAAAATAAATCACGATTTTATTTAATAAATTAACTAACACTCTTTTATGCTTTTTCTGAGATAGAATGTCTTGTCAATTAGATGATTAATTATGATTTTTATATTTTATCTACGGGTAAATAGAAAGCGTTAGAGAAAGTAAAGTCTGTTATGATCAAGAGTAGTGAATTTCGTGTAATGAACAGAATAATCTCTGTTTTGCCAATAGTTCAAGAAGATGAGGAAGGATGGAGGTTGGTAACATGTAAAAGTCAGAAAGTTCGATCTACTTTTGCAATAAGCATCATCTTGCCAAGTACTGGGTCGACTATGCAAAGTGTCATGAGATATAGTCCTGTTTCAGTTATACAATCATCTCATTCGAGAAAACCAGAAAAGCCAGTCACTCCAAAAGGTTTTTCAATATCGTCAATTATAACTGTAGTAGCCCACGCCCACACTGTATGATATTGTCCGCTCTGGGCATAGCCCGCACGGTTTTGTTCTCGGGGTTTCCCCCAAAAGGCCTCATGTGGGGGAAGGCATACTGGTAGCTCGCACACAGACCCAGTGCTCCCATGGTCCCACCCACACAGCACCTATCCCACAAGATATTGTCCACACCTATACTATACAGGCCAGCGATGGGTTTTGTTCCCCTCAGGGAGGCCTCATACAGTATAGGGTGACAACTCCACATATAACCACCATTACTTCAAACAACTCTTCCGATGTGGGACAAGTTACGCTACAGTCAACTGCAACAGTAGCTCACCCAGCACAGTAGCCTGCCAGCCAGCTTGGGGCCCCCCCACATGTGCGCTCGCCCACATGTGCCCGCCCACTTGAAACAGTGACTGGGGCATCACAATAACTGTAAAGACATCTTCCAAAGAATCATTGCCAGTTCAGGAATATAAAGAGAAGGCAACCTTAATTAGCGAATGTCCACTCACAGTACCCTCAGCAAAAGATTTCAAGAAAACTCGTGCATTAAGAATGCCACGATTTACGTCAGTTAATCCTTCAAAGTGACGGTATGATGGTTTCAAATCAAATAATAATTCATCTTCTTCGACAGCGTCAGCAGCATGACGCTTGCTTCCTCCTTCAATATCAAGACAATCGAAGTATAAAGAAATAAAAAGCTCGCTGATAGATATTAATCAGCCTGATCAGTTTTCACTAGATGAGCATGTGGCTGAGGAAGTCCCTAATATTTCGACAGTGACTGTCGTAGACAACATTGAACAATAAAAAAGAAAGGTCACAACTGCAATCGGTTAGATTTCAAAAATCAACGCCTAATATTACTCAAAATATAACACAAGAAGAAATTCGGCAGATGGTCACTGAATCTATTCATCTAGAGAATGAAGTTAGGAAAAAAAAATTTTGATATCAGACACCATATTCTCATGAAATAGAAGAAATGTCATTTCCCGCTGACTTTGAACACCCATATTTCCAAAATTTAACGAAAACGGATCACCCAAAGAGCATATGATGCATTTCGTAATAAAGATGGGAAATTTCTCTAGAGTTCCTCAATATTGTCTGCGATTATTCGGATCTTCTCTGACAGGAAGAGCTTTTAGATAATATTCAGGTTTAATCCCAGGATCTATTCAAACCTAGGAACAGATGCAAGATGCTTTTATGTCAAACTTTTTCTCTTCGAATCGAGCAGTTGGTTTGACCGAACTAGTTTGACCGAAAATGAATCAGTTGAAGAATTCATCAGTCGATGGAAGGACTTGGTAGCATCATGTCAACATCCTTTGCGGGAATCAGAACAAGTAGAATTATGTTTAGAATGCATGAGACCAGAGCTGGCATGCTACCTGATTAGTAAAGACTGGAGAACCTTTCGTGATTTTGCTACAAAGGCTTATGCTCTTGAAAAGATGATGGGAAGAATGTCTGCTTTTCAGTCAAAATCAGCTCACGTAATTCAGAGAAAAGAAACTAAAGAAGATTGTCAGGATGTGGAAAAAAACAGTGATGAAGAAGATAGAAATGGTCATGAGGTCATAATGACATATAAAAGGTCTAGGAAAAATAAGAATCATACGAAGTATTCGTTTGCAAGAAAAGATATACTTCCCATGCTGAATCAATTGTTGGCTATGAAGAGTATTGAATTACCTTGGCTAAGATACCTCAAAGAAATTGAAAATACTAGAGGAATGGATTATTGTAATTATCACCGTAAATTTGGGCATCATACGGAAAATTGTAATTCCCTCAGGAGAAAGCTACAAAAGATGATCGATAAGGGAGAAATTACGATGAAAAGAGCATGACAGATAGAGAAAAATGGAGGAAAATGATAAAAACTTGATAAAGAAAATTCTAGGGGCATCCGCGTTAAAAGACCATGCTTCGTATGGTGAATCGTCCGTAATTGACAAGATCGAGCTGTCATTGCCTGAATACTCAAATGAAAAGAAGCGAGTGAGGCAAAAGATGTAAAATCGTGATAAAAAGCATATTCGTTGTAGATATGCACTGCAATACCTGCCAGTTCAGGAGATGATCACTATTTTGATTTCGAAAGATATCGGTATGATACTTCCAAAATCAAAAGGGGGCAAGACAGGTGAGTAAAAAAAAAACACACAATGTATCTCTCACTATAGAATGTATTTCTTTTGTATTTGAATAAAATGCAGGCTTTCAAGCATATCAAGTCAACGCTAAATGTGAAGCACCAATGACAATCGCCAAATGCGAAGCGCCAATGATCGACACCAAAATAAGCAACTATCGCTATCGTCATCACAGGCTCATGCAAGCTTATCTTATCAAAATTGTTGTCATCACCAGGCTGATAAATTATTTTAAATACAACATGAATATTCTCAGAATATATTAACGATGACAAAATATCAAATATTAATTCTCAGAATATATCAACGACGGCAAAATGTCAAATATTGATTCTCAGAATACATTAGCAGTTGGCGAAATATCAGCTATGGATTCACCGTTCATGATAATGAAATAAGTAGTGGAATAAACCTACATGGTCAACCACACAGATCTTACGACAGCGATGGCAAAATATCAGTTAAGGCAGCCTAGCTAAACCTATACGGCCAGCTACGCTTAAGACTTATAATCAATTAAGGCAGCCTAGCCAAGCCTATACGGCTAGCTACGCTTAAGACCTATAATCATTTAAGGCAGCGTAGCCAAGCCTATATGGCCAACTACGCATAAGACCTCCAAAGCCTGAAATTGGCTGCCCGAAATTAGTGATAACTATTTTCCTCCTTGAGCTCAGCCCGAAATCGACGATAAACTATTTTACTCTTTGAGCCCTGCTCGAAATTGGCGGTAAACTATCTTGCTCTTTGAGCCCAGTGTCAAGTTCATTTTAGTTAAATCTAGTCATCCAGTTCTGTCAAGTCCAGTCCAAGTCCAGTCAAGTTAAGTTTAGTCTTGTCCAGTTAAAGTATGGTCAAGCAAAAGTACATTAGCACCACTGCTCAAAAGCACAAACTAAGTTTAGCATTCAAATGTTGCAAATACATATTTCAATTTAAATATACTCAAATATGTAATTTTCTGATAAACATTGATTAGACAACATGCAAAAATGTATTTCTCTTGAATCAGGTTCAAATTACATCAATAGTAAATGCCTTCAAGATGTTGGCGATTATCTACTTAAAAAGCTCAAGTCTCTAAGGTCAATTAATATATTGACAAGAGCTGTAAGGTCTTTTTTGTCTCTCGCATTCTTAATGAATAGAGACATATTATCGTATAAGGTTCTCAAAAGGGGGCAGAGAATAAACTAGTGAAGAATTATCATTCTCTACCGGACAATATAAAGACTTGGATATATTCTTTGGATTTGTTAAAAGAATAGTAAAGATTATCCATTCTTCAGAAGTATCAGAAGGTGTCACTTTGGAAATATTATCTTTTGAAGAAATCTTTATGCGACATTGACCTGGAAAAGGGGCAGGATTTAATGTCTTCAAAATAATATATGCCTTGGTCTTTCTGATAACTTTTTATGCAAGGTGGAGGAATTCATATACTGAGTATTATGAATAATAATATTACAAGACTCCAAGTATCGGATTTGATGGAGACAATGAACAAATGGAATCATCATCAAATTAGTAGAGATCCAAGAAAAAGTCTATAAAGAAATGTTAAGGAGCACAAACTAAAGAAGACTCATTAAAAAGATTCAACGGTTGAACCTTTGGAGCTAAAGATGAAATCTCCAAGAGTGCAATATAAAGAACATAAAGAATGCAATGCGAAGCACGATGACAAGCTCAAAGATTGATTAAATCATATTATGAATATTACACTCAGCTTAAAAAGAGAAGAAACTCTCAATCTATCTCAAAAATTATCAATATTGCATAAAGCTAAATTGGAAAAAATTATTATTATAATGAATTGAGATACTAAGCAGGAAAGATCATCATTTGAAAGCTTGAGTTATGTAGATCATGAATAAAAGAAACAATAAAAAAAGGTGTTGCGGCAGGAGTAGCATTAAAGAATAACCCCAGATACAGAGTTGAAGGAAAGAATCGCTGGAGTTGATCAACGAGACCGTTACAGCAGCAACGGTGTTGAAAGATAGTTCTCTAATCAAATCGCTCAAAGACGAAGTCGTCATAGCTATTGCAGAGACGTGCTTCAATGAAAAGGGAATTTTATCCTCTCTAGTGAAACATTTGCTTGACATTATTGGCTGGGGGCATTTCGGTCTTCCGTTCGAGAACCATCATTCAAATCTTCTGTTCGAACGCAATCATTCAAGCCTTTCATTCGAGCACGAGCCTTCCGGTCTTCTGTTCGAGTGTCATCATTCTGATCTTCTATTCGAACGCGATCATCCAGTGTTCCGTTTGAATGCGAGCATTCTAGTCTTCCGATTGAACGCGATCATTCAATCTTCTGGTCAAGCATGATCATCCAGTCTTCCATGCGAGCATGATCATTCAGTCATCCTTCAGTTGCAATTCATTCAAGTTCTTCAGACGGAGGAAGATCGATCCTCCATTTGATTTCAGGAATCAATCAAAGAAGGATTGAGGGGCCATCTGTTGAGGCATAAAAAATATGCCATTACATTGGTCAAAGAATTTTCATGTCTGGGGATATTTTGCTAATTTTCATGTCTAGGGGTATTTTGCTAATTTTCATGTCTGGGATATTTTGGTAATTTTCATGTCCGGGGGTATTTTCATAATTTTCATGCCTAGGGGTATTTTGGTAATTTTCATGTCCAGGGTAGTTTAGGTATTTTGGTAAAATTCCAGCTCTAGGGGTAGTTTAGGTATTTTTGTAAAATACCAGCTCCAGGGGTAGTTTAGGTATTTTAGTAAAAGGCATTGAAAAGGGTAGTTTGGTAAAAAAGGGGTGCATAGGTGTCATTTTAAGAGAAAGATGTTGTACACCACCATTTAAGAGGGAGCTTAGTGGACACCATGGTTTAAGAAAAGAAGATGTCCACATATGAAGGGATAAGTGGTGGTGATCACCACTTCGTAAGAGTAGTGTGGCCTATAAATATCCCTCCTCTACTTCATTTGAGAGGTTGGATCGGTTGGTCAGTTGATTGGTTAGAAGACAAGGAGGAAAGAAGTAAGAGAGGGAGCAGAAGTCGTTCCACCGACCTGCGCAACTGCAGAGGCAGTTCCACCAACCCGCGCAACTGCAGAAGTCGTTCCACTGACCCGCGCAACTGCAGAAGTCATTCCACCGACCCGCGCAACAGAAGAAGTCATTCCACCGACCCGCGTAACGAAAAAAGTTGTTCCATTGACCGGCACAACCGAAGAAGTCATTCCACTAACCCGCGTAACGGAAGAAGTCATTCCATTGATCCGAGCAACGGAAGAAGTCATTCCATTGATCCGAGCAATGGAAGAAGTCGTTCCACTGACCCACGCAACGGAAAAAGTTGTTCCACCGACCCCCACAACTGCAAAAGGCAGTTCGACCGACCAGCGCAACTATAGAAGTCGTTCCACCGACCCGCGCAATGGAAGAAGTCGTTCCACCGACCTGTGCAACTGCAGAAGTCGTTCCACCGACCCACGCAATGGAAGAAGTCACTGACCCGCGCAATGGAAAAAGTTGTTCCATCGACTCCCACAACGGAAGAAGTCATTCCACCGACCCGTGCAATGGTTGTGTGACCCGCGCAATGGCAGGAAAGTGTTGTACGACCCGCACAACTGAAGAAAAGTGTTGTGCGACCCACATAATGGCATGAAAGTGTTGTGCGACCCGTATAACTGAAGAAAAGTGTCGTTCGACCCGCACAACAGTTGTGCAAACTGCGTAACGGCAGGAAAGTGTTGTGTGACCCTCACAACTGAAGAAAACTATTGTGCGACCCGCACAACCCCATCTCATTGAAGACTATTGATCAGATCAACATTCCTCCTAAGTACTTAGGAGATGACCGAAATAGTATCAAAATGTTGTCAAAATTTCTATCTCCTTGGAGATTGGTTGATCGTTCAGCAATTCCTCCTAAGTATCTAGGAGATGACCAAAATAGCGTCAGAATGCTGCCAAAATTTCCATCGAGCTATCTTCTCTTTCATTACATTGCATTAATTGTACTTTGTTTTCATAATTAAGGGAATCAGAGGATGTAAATGAACTCAGATAAATGTGATCAATGTTCTCTCATTAAATTCTTTGTTATCATTGAATAAATTCCCCAAATAGAACGCATTTATTTTCTTATAGAAACACTTCTCTTCTTAATACCATCAAATTCCTCTTCTTCTTTGGAGCTCTGATCTTCTTTAGAATCTTCGACGTGTGCAAATGAGAGGGGGAGTGGTGTATTTATAGGCCTCCACACGTGTGAACCCTCGATCTTCATGCCAAGAGGCCCACCTTTCATTAGATCCCAACCATTCCACTCATTCTGGTCACACCAACATTGTGCGTGTACACAACCAATGAGGGGGTTTTTGCGGACCTGCACAATCAGTACACCTTGCACAAGTTGGCACAACACCATGTAATGAAGGGGTTTGTGCGATCCCACATAATCAGTGAGGGGGTTTGTGCGAACCTGCGTAATCAATGGGCTTTGCACGGGTTGTCACAATGTCATGGATCCCTTCTTTCTTACATTCCTTTCTTCCATAGTTTCCTTTCTCTTCTATTCTTTTTTCTTCTTTCTTCTTTATTTATAATATCTTTTCTTCTCTCAAAATCACTTCTTTATCATTTGTGATTTTCATCAACGCATGATGGAAACTTCGTACATTTTTTTGTGCACCAACAGATGCCCCCTCGATCTTTCTTTGATTGATTTACAAAATCAAATGGTAAATTGATCTTTCTCTACACAAAATCCCTTGTCAGCAAAGGACTCTTCATGAATGTAGAGATGATTATATATTAGTGAAGGATCGCTTGAACGGAGAACTTCAACAGTCGAGTTCAAATGGGAGCCTAATGAAACGTGCTCAGACGGAGGATCGTGCTAAAAAAGATTTCTATCAAATGAATCACGATCGAAGGAATCAAGCTTAAATGATTTATAGTCGAAGGATGACTAGCTGGTCAGACCCAGAAGAAAGACTGAATGGCCCGAACAGAAGACTGAATGTTCATGATCAAACAAAAGACTGAATGCCTGCACTCAAATAGAAGAGTGAATGCCCTCAATCAAAAGTTCTGAGTAAATGACTCGATAGAGAGGATAATAGTGGTAATAAAAGCACTCTATTTTCATAGTTGTCGATCGGATAGAACGCCTTTCTATGAATAGGGTTGCAATAACATCCACCACAGTTTTGACTCCCTTTGTTTGTACAATTCTTTTCTTTTCATTAAAACTTACCATTGTAATGTGTAACATCCCGAAAATCGGGGGTCGGGTAGAAACCCAACTCCCGAGTTCCAGAATATCACTTATGTAACATAAATGCTTATGATTGGATGTTGTCTATGTTGGTGTATTAAACATGAGTGGGATTAAGCCAAAACAGCATATCATACTCCAAAGATAGTTAAATTAGCAAGCGAAAGACTGTAATAAATACATAAAATATATAATTGATTGTAAGTCTCCAGAGTGTAAACATGTGACCAGGTTAAGCATATACATGTATACTCTAAAAATGAAAAGAAAAGAATATACATGAGTGCTCCAAAAATATAAAATGCCAAGTGTCTAGACATCTGCTCAACCTCCCTGTAATCCCGTCTATCAGAACACAGAGGAGAAGTCCTCATCATCATCATACATGTCCAGCTCTACTTCACAAGAAGCGCCATCATCTGTAACTAAAATAGGGACTGGTGGGTGTCCGGACCACGATCCCGTAACGTGAGAGTGAGTAGCTAACTCAGTGGAATCATAGAACAAAGATTAACATGTTATCAAATCTATCACGCGTTAATAGTAAAGTAAACAATCAAACATTCCTAGATACTGTTGTTAATGCATGCATGAAATGACATGATGGATGCCCTCACTGACATACTCCCTCATACGGCACCATCTTACGCCCGCGGCATGCTTTCTTCCCACAGTGCTCCACATCTTCCAGGCACATGCAGTGCGATATGAATAATGATTACCGGGTTGTTATTAATCCTTTTCATATAGCAAGATTGGGAAACTAGGGTACCTTGCTTATATTAATCCCAACACAGATCCTGTCTAGGGTCGTCACTCCTAGTAATCTCATACGATGTTGTATTTGTAGGTCGCTGCAAGGGCTGTCAGGGCCGTTGCTCGCACTCGTTGCACCGCTCCCCCATCACCTTATCAATACAGGCCTACTTGTACTCTTGTCGCTACGGAAGGGTCGTCGCCTCTCGTAGACTCAGAATACGCTCGAGGTCACTACAAAGGACTCGCCACCCGATCAGTGTAGGCTGACAGATCGAATGTAGTGTCCCATACCACCACAATCGGCTCACGAGTCAAATGTGCTCACTAGTCACTACGGGAAGGTTTGTGGCCCCAGCGTAGGCCGACAGATCGACCACGGTGTCCCATACCACCATGCCCGGCTCATGAGTCTTTATGGATCAAGGTACCATGGTTGACAGGGTTTTCACTGGTAAGTTCAGTACCCTAGGTTCAAGCAGTTATGACTCATACATGGTGAACATACAATGGCCAGTCGGGTTACTTGACGGGCTCGACTAGTACGAGCGCACCTTAAGCTGAACGACATGAAGTGCATAAAACACTTCGTGTGGCCTAACCACTGCCGCCAACTCAAAACACGACTCGCGTTCATCGACGTGTCCTTCGTGGCAATTAGAAGCCAACCACGAATTCAATCCATTACCGACTGCCTGGACTAGGTCATAGTCCCAAGCATTTGCATATCAACATCAGTACGCATATGAGAGTAACATAAATAAATATAAACCATACAAGTATGTTAACACATGTTATAATATACAATGTAAGCAATCAACCAAGACATGTATTCCATACATATAAGGAAATCAATTCATATAGTAAACATGTAGGAAATCATATACAACATCATGTGGATTGAAAATTCATTCTCAAAACTAATTTACAACACCATTTACTCAATACATACTAATACAAACATTTATACAAACACTTAGTCTACACACTTTAGTCTACATAGCGTATGTGGACCCAAATGTGCATTAGGGTGAATCCCTTTGCCAAACAGATCATACACGCATATCCAGTATACTAATACGACAAATAAACATGACAATCGATTTTGCAAAATATGGGCGCATACAGTATTTTTTACAAATGCCTGAAATACCTTAAATCTCATATTCTCCGTACGTATACGCAATGGAAAATGGACAGCACGTTGTACATGTCAAACGATGTTGCCGTCAATAATCTACTATTAAACGACATTGAAAGCTTTGAAATCAGTCAATCAAAGCGTCTAAGATCCGCCCCTTTTATCGTAGAAGTGTAACGATTTGAATAGAGCGTGTATGCTTTGTCAACGGCGTACATGAGACCTAATGCACAAGTACATAAGCTACTTTGCCATTTGAATCGAAGGAATCCCTAAAACAGAAAGTGGTTAGGGTTTTCTTACCTAGAAGTGCGTTGAAATTATCGGCAAAGTGATTTGAGTGCGTTGCTTTGGCACGTGCAATAGCTGGTGCAAGTGGCGGCAATCCTCTCCCACTACTCTCTCACAATCTCTCACTTTTTCTCTCTCTCTCTTTCTAGGGTTTAATCCAAATTCGGATGGGAGACATATGAGATGGTTTCAAGCCCTTATATAGGCTAAAACCTCTCCAACTTAGACTTGAGAACAAAGTTTACTTGGGTTATAACCAAATCGGGGCTGTTTGATCCAAAAGAGTGTTTCGGGAGGTCCCCCGGCCGAACGCGGTCGGACTTAAGTTCATAATCATTGGATCTTGCTCACATGAAGTTTTCAGACCGGTAGAGTTCCCAGATCGCACATGGCGGTCCAGTTTCAGTTCAGCGGTCACCGTCCCTAAATCAGGTCCACAAGTCTCATGACATGAAAGAGAATTTTTTCCTGATCCGTGGGTGAAATCTGACTGAATTCTGACGATCAGAATGCTTAATAATAACGCGCAAAGACTCGTGCCAGATTTGAATTAAAATTTCAAATCTTTACCCTTTTCTCACTCTCTTCAGTCCAGGCTCAATGAAATAGCCTCAGAACATCGGTTGGGCTTGATTTTCGCAACGATTGTCAAGTCCAGCTAAGCGGTCCTAACGGTCTGAGATTGTAGATATCAGACTTCCGACGCGCGGTCTGGATCCAATACGAAGTTTCTAAACATGTTCCAGAACAACTGGGTTTAGAGTTTGATCTTAGGTTTCAGGGTATTATAGCGTCATTGATTCTACAAGTTTTGGGTCTTGCAGAATGTATTTAAAGCGATTAGGGACTATTTCACAACTACTCTAGCATAGCGTTAGCTAACTTAAGCTTATTTTCTAAAGGAATTAGTTTCTAAAGGATTTCTTTGGGTTTGGAATTGGGTTCTAAGAGGTTACCAATGTGCTATGGTTGACCCATGGCCTAAGGATGTCTAATTTTAGATTGGCAAAAATTCGGGGTGTTACATAATGGGTATGAAAACTTCATCTTTGAATAACTTGATCAGAGAATTGTCCTTCAATGTTACTCCTATTGTAATAATCTCTTCGATCAACTCCAATGACTTTTTCTTTGAACTCTGTGACTAGGGAATTGTTCTTTAATGCTACTCTTGCTCCAATAATCTCTTCGATTAACTCCTTTATTCATAGTCTGATAATCTAGGATTTCGAATGGTAATCTTTTCTACTAAATTAATCATAATTAGTATCTCAAGATATGATAATTTTCCAATTTAGTTTCATGAAGTATTGAAAATTTTGAAATATATTGAAAGCTTTTAGAATGAATGTAATATTTGGAATATGATAATGATTTGGTCATCAAAGTGCCCTTGCTAGTGCCTTGGTTTGTCAATTAGCGTGTGTGTTGAGTCAGTTAGACTGTAGAAGCCTCACAAGAAAATCTATATAAGTGTTTGCCTCAACTGGATGTGTGAAAGCTCGCCATAGGTAAATCTAAGTCTCACATCCCTTGTCCCAAAACACCAGGTGAATAAAACCCTTAAAATAAGTTAGAACATTTTAAGGTTTAAGGTGAGATTTTTTTTTTAAAGAATTAGAAAATTTCTAAGTTTTCTTTCCTTGTCGATTGTATCGATACACATCTCGATATGATTGGCCTGCACTGTCGATATCCTCGATAGACCAATCGATAAAATTGAACGAGGACATAATATGCCCAGCAACCAAATACATATCTAGACAGAATTATCGATGTATTGATAAACGTATCAATATCATCAATATTTGAATCTCGAGACCAATGAAGATGGCTCTATAATATTGACAGGTAGATCCAGCGCCCCTATTTTTACGTAGAAAAATCATATATGCTTCGATATATCAAAGCTCTCCTCAATACCATCAGAGTTCAAATCTCGATGATATCGGAAGGCTCTCGATGATATCGGTCATAGGCATGAAGTTCTCCAGCAACACTTTTTAGGTGGTTTTTAACTCCGATCGGGGGTCACTTGATAAAATCGATATTCTAAATATTGATGATATCGGGGCTGTATCCATTACGTCGATAAAGGATAAACTTGTCCGGCAAGCTCACTGATAAAATCTTTAGATTTATCAATGCATCGACACGACCTCCGATATCATCGACATTGAAATTCCGATGATATCGAGTATCCCCTGATCATATCTAAAGTCCTGAAAAATTTCATGCAAGTTTCTCTCATTTTTTCAAATATCGAGGACTCGACCCTTGTATCGATAATATCGGAATTCGAAATCCGATGGCATCGACACGAGTCTTCATTCCCTCGATTAGTTTGCAAAAGGTTTTTCAATAGTGTATGACATTGAGTTTGTATCATCGAGCAGACCATCGATACGATCGAGAGTATACGCTCGATGATATTGAACTGCTTGATGATATCAAACTCTGTCATAAATGTGACCATTTTATATCCGTTGGAACTTTTTACCTATTTAAAGAGAACTTGTCTTTAGTTGCTATGAGAGAAAGAAGAGAGTGCTTTTGTGTGTTTAACCTTAGATCATATACCCAAAGCCCTTTCTCTCAAGGGAGTTCATCCTCCAATCCACCCTCATCATTGATATTCAATAGAGTGGATTGGGAAATGAACTTCCACATTCAAGGATCCTCCAGCTACTACATTAATGGTAAATCATTAAGATGGGATGCCTTGAATGCTTAGATGATTGGAATTGCTATCTTCCTGATAAGAAAACATTTAGAGAGTAGGATTTCATCATAACCTTGACCCAACCCGTTGCCTTATGTTGGTATATCATTTATTGTGGATCAAGGGAGCTAAAGACTCTTCGTCAACAAGGAGGAGATCTTCGCCACTGTGCTGAATGGGACTCATCAACTTATTTATATGTATCTAGAGTCTAGAGGACCCTTTGATCATTCCTCTATAGGATTGGGTCTAAGGTGTTTCTCACCCTTGAAGTCCTCAGGGAGGCCTCCGACGGGAGTGTACATGGTGGGTACATTGTGTGGACCCTTTCTCTGTGGAGAGCATAAACATTTGGTTAGGGGTGAACCAGTAAAACCTTCAGTTTGAGGTGAACTGTGTAAAACCTTGGGTTTGAGGTGAACCGAGTGAAACCTCTGTTAGGGTCTTAGGGAAGATCCTTGACCAGTGTGCCTAAAAGTAGGTTCGATGTGTTGACCCTTGCTCGTGAGAGTATAAATAGTCAGCCTCAGTGTAGGTTGTAAAGGTTAAGGGTGAACCTGATTTAAAACCTTAGGTTAGAGGTGAACTATGGGAAACCTCCTTAGTGAAATCCGGTATACTCAAGGGTTGAGTGCGGTTACCGAGAGTGGAGTAGATAAGTAGTCAAACCACTATAAAAATGACTGTGTTTGCGATTTTTATTCATTTATGTGTGTAATTATTTATGTCAATGCTTTCATATCTAAGTATTTGAGCACACATCACACATAAATACAGTCATATCCATCATGAACTATGCTATATACTGTTGTCTCTTGAATAGTTTGTGATTGGATCCTCTACAGGCTTGGAAGCCAGTAGAGTTACATTTGAGTAATCTTGATAGTTGTCTATCTATAAGGATTAGTGTAATAGGATTTTTAAAATACATTGTAAAACTTTAAAAAGTCCTATTCACCCCCCTCTAGGACATATTGACATATTCCTGCTTCAACTCAAGTGGTCTTCACCGCTATTTCAATTGGTATCAGAGCAGGTCTCTCTTTAAGTGCTTCACCGCCTAGAGAGTGATCTTGACTAAAGTTTGGACTATGGCCAAAGGAGAGGGCTCATCAGTCATTAGACCTCCAGTATTTGATGGTTCAAATTACGCATACTGGAAGGCTAGACTGCACTACTTCCTAAGATCTTTGGGTCATGATGTTTAGGATACAGTTGAAAATGGTTACATGCCACCATCTGAACAAATCGCACTTGAAAGTGGCACAACCATCACAAAACCCAAACCCAAAGAAAAGTTGATGACGTTCGACAAAGAAAAATAAACTGTTGAAGTAAAAGTTATGAACGTCATCTACTGTGCCGTGTCCCAGGATATATTCAATCAAATAAGCATGTGTGGGACATCCAAGGAAGCATGAGATCTATTGGAAACAACTCATGAAGGCACAAGCACCGTGAAGAGGTTTGAACTACAACTTCTAACTTCACAGTTCGAAAGTCTCAAGATGGAAGAGCATGAGACATTTATGGAGTTTTTCACAAAATTGAATATCATTTGCAACTCCATGGGTGCATTGAGAGAGAAAGTTCCGGTACTAAAAATTTATAAGAAAATTCTAAGATCCCTACCGGAATGATTTAATCCCAAGGTAAAAAAAATTGAGTGTAGGAATATTGATGAGATGAAAGCAGAAGAACTGGTAGGTTCCCTACAAACTTTTGAACTACACTTCACACAACCCCAAAAATCTAAAAACACTGTTCCAAAAACCTTTAAGAAAATAAAACATGAGGACAGTGATAGTGAAAAAGAAGAGGAAGATGAGGAAGTGGCTTTGCTGGCACAAAGATTCAGAAGATTCTTTCAAAGGAATCACGGCCGCCCCTCTAGAGGTAGGAAGGTGGATGACAAACCTTCTGTAGGCAAATTTGGGAAAAGGACCAAAGAACCACAATACTATGCCTGTCATGAGTATGGACACCTGTCTACTGAATGTCCAAACAGAAAAACTAAGGGCAAGGTAATGGCCGTCACTTGGGATGATACAGAAGAGTTAAACTCGGAATCAAGTGACTCAGAGAGTGATGGAGATCAAAAATCATTAAAAATCCTTATGGTCTCCACTACTCCAATCATTCCCAGTGAATCTGAGAATGAAAAAGAACAGCAAGCCACCGAATTGTTTCCATCTGATAATGAGAAAACTGAAGAAAAAAAAGAAGTTGAAAAGGATAAACTGCAAGATGCTTACAATCAACTGTATATTCATAACATCAAAGTTATTAAAAGACTTGGATTATCTGAGAACAAAAAGGAGTTGCTGTAAAAAGATTTGGATAAAACTCTAGATATTAATATATATCTAATCAATGACTTGCAGCAACACCACTCAAATAATGATAGACTTAAGAGAATTAACTCCTTCCTTAAATCTGAATCCAAAAATCTAAACAAACAGGTTGAGCAGTTAAAAGATAAAAATATGCTCCTTCAAAATGAAAATCATACATAGAAGAGTCCAGAAGAATTGCCAAGATAAATTGTAAGTTTTTCCAAAGTGGTGAGAAGTTAGAAAAACTTTTAGGAATGAGAAAATCTGGAAATAACAAAAATGGCCTAGGCTATGAGAATGCTAGAACAAAAACTAGGTATGGAACAAAAATACCTGAAAAATCGATTGTCTCCAGCAGAAATATAGGAAGTAACTCAGCTTGTCACATTAGTGGTAATTCAGATTACGGGTCAAATAAAAGGAATATACAACAATCACCACTCAAACAGATTGACAGCATAAAGGGACCATTAAATCAAGTGGTTGAAACAGAAAAGAAAAGAAAATTCACCACTAGCAAAAATCCTGTCAAAAAATGGGTGATCAAAGAAAAAAATTATCTTGTTACTCACTCAAATCATTTAACAGATAATGATGCTAAATGGTACCTTGATAGTGGTTGCTCAAGACATGTCATAGGTGATAAATCCCTCCTTTTAAGCTATACAGATCTTCATAATGGAATAGTCACCTACAGAGACGGAACCACCGCCAATGTAATCGGACAACGAATCATAAGTGAAATAAACTCACTCAAAAATGAGAATGCTCTCTGCATAAAAGGACTGAAACATAATCTACTAAGCATCTCTCAGATCTGTGATGATGGACATGTGGTAAAATTCAACAAAGAAGAATGCGAAATCCTAAACCAATTAAGAAAATCAGTAATGAAGAGTCTTCACACAAATAACCACTGCTACATCATCAAAGGCAAAAGAAGGGCTGCTTCGTAAACCTAGGCAAATAGAGCATGAAGAAACAAGTCCAAATCATGCATCAAGATCTGGATCCTTGATGAAATGATGATTTATTTATTTTTACTGAGCTTTTCAAGATGTATCAGAGTTTTTTCACCTCACCTTTTTGTACATAAACATTTCAATGTTTACACTTTTTGCTTTGTACAGAGCTTGTACAAAATTTTGGCTAAGAATACCCATATGTTAAAATTATAGTATTCTATGCGGGAAAGTCTGTCGGAATATAGAAAATTCTGAAAAATATTCATCTTCAATATGTTCATCATATTACATGGATTCTCAATTAAATCGATCAAAGTCGATATTATCGACATCTTTTCAAAATTCAAAAAGTCACGAAGTTGAAAAAGATTATCGAAGACGTCGTCAATAACATCGAATAGGACATATCGATCTCATCAGAACACTGGTAGATGATATCGAAATTTACCACCCAATAAAAGGCTGATTGACTAAAAATTTTACTTTTTACAATAGTCAGTCCTGTCTCGCTGTCCTAATTATTTTCTTTGGTTTATCTGCTCGGTGTCTTGATGAGAAAATCTCAGAACCCAAACGAAGCAAGGAAGATGGTTAAAGGGAAAGGTAAGGCTCCTTCATCTGCAAAATTTTTCAAGATTAAGAAAGGAAAAAATACTAGACCACCTCAAAACCAATCAGATTGGGAACAAGTTACGATCGTTGACTGTACTGTTCTAACTAGTGTTGTCGAGCCCTATGGGGTGAATCTCATGATGAAGACTATTGGGTGGAAGAAAATGCTTAATATGGGCGGTCCATATCAGTTTGAAATGATCCAGCAGTTCTTCAACTATTGTTATGTTGTCCAAGATTATCCACCATGTATGCATTTTGAATTCATGCAACACACCAAACAAATTACTCCAACAGTCCTTGGTCGTGTTCGAAACATTGAGGTGACGCAGATCCCTGTCACTGGTAGAAATCTAAACGAATTAGGAAGATGGGGGGAAATTACTCGAGCACTGTGCTAGGGTATGACTATTCCTAGAAATGATGATAATATCCTTTAGGTTAAACATCTAGGAACCTTGTTTAGACTCCTTCAGAGTATCTTCAGTACGAATGTATACCCATGTGACGCCAATGACACATACCTAAGTCCCTTTGTACTCAATGTCCTGTATGATGTCTATCAAGAGGTCCCTTTATGTCTACCAACTCTCATTCTAGATCAGCTAATTAAGGTAGTCAAAAGTGATCATCTTGAAATACTGCCTTTTTCATCCCTTGTTTGCAAGCTTACACACTAGGCAGGACTGCCGGAAATAAGCAATAAGGTATATCCTGAAGTATGGTTCAACCATGATGCAGCCCAACAAGTTTATGTCCCTGTCTCATCTCATGCTAAGAATCCTCCACCTGTTGGAGAGAGTGGTCAGTTGCCTAATGAAGAAACTCTCTAGGGATCTAATCGGACTCCCGTATGTAGTCTTGCTTTTGTCACTAATCGACGATGTCATGTGCTTGAGCGCTAACTTTTAAACAGCCTTGCTGGAATTGACGAGCGGCTCCATAACGGAGAACAACGATTGTCAAGAATAGAAGACAAGATGGAAGCTCTCCAAAATTCTATGCAATAGATTCTTTGAAAGTGCACCTACTACGTTCCCTGGTTTGTCAATTACATTGTAAGATGAGTCAGTCGGACAACAGCGCCTAACAGGAAGATCAAGTCAAGAGTCTGGCTCAACTGGATATGTGGAAGCTCGCCATAGGTAAATCATAGCCTCACATCCCATGTCCCAAAACATCAGGTGATTAAAATCCTTAAAAAGAACTAGAACATCTTAGGGTTTCTGTGTAAGAAAACTTTTTATCAAAAAGAAAAATCTTAAAAGTTTTTCTTACACTGTCGATTATATCGATTACCCCTTCGATATGATCGACTGGCTCTGTCGATGTCCCCGGCATATCTATCGATACAATCGAGTGACGACAAAAAACTTCCAGCAATCAAACAATCATCTAAACGATTTATTGATATATCAACTTGCGAGTCGATATCATCGATATTCGAATATTGATCATATCTGAAGTGGATCGATAATATCAACAGACTGCTTTCCGGCGCCCCTATTTTTCTAAAGAAAACTATCATAAGCTTCGATATATCGATGACTGTCCGATTCAATCTGAACTTAAATATCGATCATATCAGAAGTTAGTCGATCATATCGATTGTGGGCGCATGTTTTCACCAGCATGAATTTCAGGTTCTTTTTAATGATGATCGGGGAGCCAGTCGATAAATCGATATCCATATATCGATCATATCGAGACCTCGTCGATTGGATCGAGTCCGGACAAAATCATTGTAACACCCCAGATTTTTGCCAACCTGGGATTAGATGTCTTTAGGCAATGGGTCAACCACATCACTCTTAGGAATCAATTCCAGAGCCAAAGAAATCATTTAGAACTAAATTCTTTAGAAATTAAGCATAAGTTAGCTAGCGCTACGCTAGAGTAGCTGTGAAATTGTCCCTGAACACTTTAAATACGTTCAGTAAGACCCAAAACTTGTAGAATCAATGACGCTATAATACCCTGAAACCTAGGATTAAACTCTAAACCCGTTTGCTCTCGGAAACCTTCTGAAACTTCGTACTGGATTTAGACTGCACGTCGAAAGTCCGATATCTACAATCTTAGACCATTGCGACCGCCTTGTTGGACTTGACAATCGTTTCGAAAATCAAGGCCAACCGACGCTCTGAGGCTATTTCATTGAGCCTGGAGTAAAGAGAGTGAGAAAGGGGAAAGATTTGGATATTTTAATTTAAATCTGGCACGTGAATTTGCACGTTATTATTAAGAGTTCTGACCATCAGAATTCAGCCAAATTTCACCCTCGGATCAGAAAAAATTTCTCTTTCATATCACGAGACTTGTAGACCTGATTAAGGCACGATGACCGCTGAACTGAAACTGGACTGCCACGTGCGATTTGCGAACTCTACCAGACTGAAAATTGGGTGTGGACAACATCCAGTGACCATGAGCTTAAGTCCGACCACGTTCGGCCAAGGGACCTCCCGAAATGCTCTTTTGGATCGGGACAGCCCCGATTTGGTTATAACTTAAGTATATTTTGTTCACAAGTCTTTTTAGGTTAGAATTTAGGCTATATAAGGGCCTTAAACCCTCACATACCTCTCCCATCCGAATTTTCTAGAAACCCTAGATTGAAAGAGAGAGAAAGTGAGAGAGTAGTGGGAGAGAATTCCCTCCACTTGCTGCAGCTTTTGCACGTGCCAAAGCACCTCACTCCAATGACTTTTTCGGTGATTTCAATGCACTCCTAGGTAAGAAAAACCCTATCTACTTGCTATTTTTGGGATTCTTTCGATTCAAATAGCGAAGTAACTTATGTATCTTGTGCATTAGGTCGCCTTTACGCCGTTGACGAAGCGTAGACGTTCTATTCGAAACGATACACGTCTAAGGCAAAACGTGTGGATTTTAGACGCTTTGATTGACTGATTTCAAAGCTTTCAATGTCGTTTAATATTAGATTATCAACGAGCATCTTGTTTGACATGTAGAACATGCTGTCCATTTTCTGTTTCGTAAACCTACGGTAAATATGAGATTTAGGGTATTTTAGGCATTTATAGAAAATACTGTATACGTCCGTATTTTGTTGAAATGCTTGACATGTAAATTTATCATGTTATGATATTATATATGTGTGTATAATCTGTTTGGCAAAGAGATTCGCCCTAATGCGCGCTTTGGATCGACATACGCTATGTAGACTAAAGTGTGTAGACTAAGGGTTTGTATAAATGTTTGTATTAGTATGTATTGAGTAAATGGTGTTGTAAATTAGTTTTGAGAATGAATTCTCAATCCAAATGATGTTGTACATGATTTCCTACATGTTTGCTATATGAATTGATTTCCTTATATGTATGGAATACATGTGTTGGGTGATTTGCTTACTTTGTATGCTATAACATGTGTTAACATGCTTGTGTTGTTGAACTTCAATTCCATTACTCTCATATGATCACTGGTATGGATTACAAATGTTTGGGGCTATGCTTTAGTCCAGGCAGTCGGTAATGGATTGAATTCATGGTAGGCTTCTATCTACCACGGAGGACGCGTCGATGAACGCGAGTCGTGTTTAGAGTTGATGGCAGAGGTTAGGCCACACGAAGTGTTTCATGCACTTCATGTCGCTCAACTTGAGATGCACTCATACTAGTCGAGCCCATCAAGTAACCCGACTGGCCATTGTATGTTCACCATGTATGAGTCATAACTGCTTGAACCTAGGGTACTGAACTTACCATTGAAAACCCTGTCAACCATGGTACCTTGATCCAAAAAGACTCATGAGCCGGGCATGGTGGTATGGGACACCGTGGTCGAGCTGTCGGCCTACGCTGGGGCCACAAACCTCCCCGTAGTGACTAGTGAGCACCCTACTCTGACCAGATTATGGTGGTATGAGACACTATATTCTTGCTGTTGGCCTGCACTAATTGGTGACGAGCCCTTTGTAGTGACCTTGAGTTATCCTGACACCGCATGGGGGCGACGAGTCCTGATGCAGTCTTAAGGATATAAATAGGCCTGTATTGATAAGGTGATGGGGGAGAGGAGCAACGAGTGCGTGCAACAGCCCTGACAGCCCTTGCAGCGACCTATAAATATAACATTATATGAGATTACTAGGACTGACGACCCTAGACCGGATCTGTGTTGGGATTGATATAAGGAAGGTACCCTAGTTTTCCAATTCTGCTGTATGAAAAGGATTAATAACAACTTGGTAATCATTATCCATATCGCATTGCATGTGCCTGGAAGATTTGGAGCACTGCGGGAAGAAAGCATGCCGCGGATGCAGATGGTGCCGCATGAGAGAGAATGTCGGTGAGGGCATCTTTCATGTCATTTCATGCATGCATTAACAATAGTATCTAAGAATGTTTGATTGTTTGCTTTACTATTAACGCGTGATTGATTTGATAACATGCTAATCTTTGCTCTATTATTCCACTGAGTTGATCACTCACTCCCACGTTACGGGACGGTGTTTTCAGACACCCACCAGTCCCTATTTTAGTTTTAGATGCTGGCACTGCTTGTGGAGCAGAGCTGGACTTGTATGATGATGAGGAGGACTTCTCCTCCGTGTTCCGATCGACGGGATTATAGGGAGGTTGATTAGACTCCTTGACACTTGTCATTTTATATTTTTGGAGCACTCATGTATATTCTTTTCTTTCCATTTTTAGAGTATACATGTATTTAATTAACCTGGTAACATGTTCACACTCTGGAGACTTACAATTAATTACATATTTTATGTATTTATCAGTCTTCCGCTTACTAATTTAACCATCTTTGGAGTATGATATGTTGTTTTGGCTTAGTCTCAATCTTGTTTAATTCCATTCTATAGACAACATGCATTTATCATTATCTATGTTGCATAAGTGACGTTCTAGAACTCGGGAATTGGGTTTCTACCCGACCCCAAATTTTCGGGATGTTACAATCATCCAGCAAGCTCATAGGTAAATCTATATGATTTATCGATCCAATCGACAAGGTCTCCGATATGATTGATGTACAAATTCTAATGACATCGACTATTCCCCGATCATATCTGTAGAACCTGAAATTCTTCTAGGCTTCTCTCTTGTTTTCACCTATCGATAGATCGATCCATCGCTCGATGGAATCGGAGTTTGAAATTCGATAACATCGATGTGTGTCTCAATCCCATCGACCAGTTGGCAAAAGGTTTCCAAAAGAAAAATGACAATTGAGCTTGTATCATCGAGAGGTCTGCCGATACAATCGAGAGTATACGCTCGATCATATCGATGACTGCTCGATGATATCGAACTCTGTCATAAATATGACTATTTGTATCTGTTGGAACCTTTTTCCTATATATAGAGAGATTAGTCTTTATTGCTGGTAGAGAAAGTAGAGAGTGCTTTTGTGAGTTTTAATCTTCCTATCATTTATCTTAAGCCCTTTCTCTTAGGAAGTTCATCCTCCAATCCACCCTCATCATTGATATTTCATAGAGTGGATTGGGGAATGAACTTCCGCATTCAAGGATCCTTCAACTACTACCTTAATGACAAATCATTAAGCTGGGATGCCTTGAATGCATAGATGATGGGAACCACTCTATCTTTCTTATAGGAAAATCTTTAGAGAATGATATTCCATCATAACCTTGACCCAACCTAAAACCTAATATATATACATCTTTGTGTTGTGGATCAAGGGAGCTGAAGACTCTTCATCAACAAGAAGGATATCTTCATCACTGCGCTAAAAGGGACTCATCAACTTATCTGTAAGTACTAAGAGTCCAGAGAACACTTGTGATCATTCCTTTCTAGGATTGGGTTTTAAGTGTTGCTCACCATTCGAAGTCCTCGAAGGAGGCCTCCGAAGGGAGTGTACGTGCGGGGTGCGTTGTGTGGACCCTTGCTCTGTGGAGAGCATAAACATCTGGTTAGGAGTACGCCAGCAAAACTCCAGGGTTAGAGGTGAACCGAGTAGAAACCTCCGGGTGCGTTGTGTAGACCCTTGTCCTGTGTAGGCATAAACATGTAGTTAGGAGTACGTCAGCAAAACTTTAGGGTTTGAGGTGAACTGAGTAGAAACCTCTATAAAGGTTGAAGGTGAACCTGATTTAAAACCTTAGGTTTGAGGTGAACCATGGGAAACCTCCTTAGTGAAATCCGGTCACTCAAGGGTTGATTGTGGAAGCCAGGAGTGGAGTAAACAAGTCGTCGAACCACTATAAAATGACTATGTTTGAGATTGATATTGTCTTTCATTTATGTGATTGCCTTACATGTCTTTATATATGATTATCTGAAATCACATCTTATGCACACACAGTCATATCCATCACAATCTCATCTATAAATTGTTTGTGTTTTAAATAGTTTGTGATTGGATCCTCTACCAGGCTTGGAAGCCAGTAGAGTTAATTTTAAGTAATTCTAATCAGTACTCCGTGATAGGATTAGTGTGATAAGGATTTTTAATAATTCATAAAAACTTTAAAAAGTCCTATTCACCCCCCTCTAGGATATATTGACATATTCCTACTTCAACTTAAGCGGTCTTCACCGCTATTTCATTCTTGAGTTACTAACGACCGGTGGGCCTTCTATGTGTTAAAAGAAAACAGCTTTGGAGGCAAAGTGTGTTTAGTTATGAACTTCTTTTTGCACCCATTCCTGTTTATTCATTTTGGGTACCCATACATAGGCTTGACATTTCTGTCTAATGGTTGATAGTTTACTGCTGTCTGGGGCAGTATATTTTTTTATGATATGGCTGAATCGAATTCTCATTTTTCTTCCATTTAAATATAAATGATTCCCTGGTTTCCCTACTTTCTCTATTATGGAATGTATGTGCGGCAGTGATTGCTTTACCTGTTTTGATAACTGCCTTCATGATGTATGTCTTAACACGATCTCATCCTTCTACATCTATGTCTTATTGGTTCTCCCATATGCTTCTTTAAACTTTGGTCAATATCAACTGCTATATCTTTGTCAATGACTGACAAAAAGGGTGGGAAAAGTAAAAACATCCCGAATGGAAAATTTCATATTTGCTAGAATTGTGTGCAGGTGTTAGGGTGTAACACCCCGTACTTTCAGTACTCATGTGTCACCACATAGAACTGCTTGAATGCTTACACATATGCATTTACCCACATAATTTACCTTACACGTCATTATCCAACAACCCACAATCTATCCATCATAACCCTTCGATTTTATCCTATGACAACTCACAACATCATAATAAAATTAAGATCAATCTGTCCGTTTGACTATCAAAAGTTGAACTATATTTAAAAAAATTAAAATATTATTTGTATAATCTTGAGCGTGATGACATCTCATCATACACCTATTTAGTACAATCGAGCTGTATGAAACAAATGTAGGGATCAAAATCACAAGATCCACCGTTCATCGGTCTACAACACTCCATAGAAAGATCCATCCCATTCAATTCCCAAAATTTACCTAAACATTCATTAGGACCCCTAGAGTTATCAATAATGAAATACTAGGCAATCCAATCATTGGATTAGTTTATAACGGTCCTAACTCCTAATGTAATGCCCTGGAAAAATCAGTACTTGGACTCGAGTACCAACTCGACCAGAAATTGCGTAGGATTAATTCCTTAGAAAATAAGTGTAAGTTAGCTAGCGCAACGCTAGAGTAGTTGGGAAATAATCCCTAATCACTTTAAATATGTTCTACAAGACCCAAATCGAGTAGAACCAATGACTCTATAAAACTCTATAACCTCGGATCAAACTCTAAGCAGGTTTATTCTTTGGACCACTTTGAAACTTTGTATTGGATCTGGACCCCGCGTTGAAAGTCCAATACCTACTATCTTAGACCGTTAGAACTGCCTAGCTGGACTTGACAATCATTTGAAAAATCAAGTCCAACCGACGTTCGCAGGGTATTTCATTGAGCCTGGAACGAAGAGAGTGAGAATAGGGACAAATTTGGAATTTGAAATTCAAATCTGGCACACGACTTGACGTGTAAGTATTAAGCGTTCTGACCGTCAGAATTCAGCCAGATTACACTCTCAGATCAGGAAAAATTTCTATTTAATATCATGAGACTTGTAACCCTGATCTACGTGCGGTGACCGTTGAACTGAAACTGGACCGCCACGGGCGATCTACGAACCCTGCTGGACTGAAAACTTGATGCGTGATAGATCTTGTATGCTTGAGCTTAAGTCCGATCGCGTTCGGCCAGGGGACCACCAGAAATGTACTTTTGGACCGAAACAGCCCCGATTTGGATATGCCCTAAGTAAACTTTGTTCCCGAGCCTATTTCGGGCATTTTTATGCTTATAAAAGGGGTTGAAACCCTCACTTCTCTCTCCCATCCGAATTTGAGAAAAACCCTAGATTGGGAGAGAGAAAAGGTGAGAGTTTGTGAGAGAGTGTAGGAGAGAATTTTCCTGCCGTTGCACCACCTGTTGCAAGTGCCTAAGCAACACACTTCAATCACCTGGCCGGTGATTCCTCCGTGTTTTCAGGTAAGAAATAACCCTAATAAGTTGCTGATTTGGGATTCTTTCCGTTCCATAGCATGTAAACTGATAGAACTCATAAATTAGGTTCTCTATCCGCTGTAGACGAAGCGTATATGCTCCGTTCGAATTCACACATCTATAAGAGATAAGGTGCAGATTTTAGACGCTTTGATTGACTGTTTCCAATGCTTTCAATGTCGTTTAATAGTAGATTATCGACGGCAACGCCGTTTGACATGTACAACATGCTGTCCGTTTCCTGTTTCGTAAACCAACGAAGAATATGAGATTTAGGGCATTTTAGTCATTTGTAGGAAGTACTGATTTCATTCATATTTTGCTGATGTGATTGACATGGTTTATTGTCGCATTAGAATGTTAGGAATACGTGCATAATTAGTTTGGCAAAGAGATTCGCCTAAATGCGCACTTCGGGTCGACATACTATATGTAGACGTAAGTGTGTAGTGTAAGTGTTTGTATAAATGCTTGTATTAGTATGTATTGAATTAAATGGTGTTATGGATTAGTTTGAGATTGATTTCTCAATTAATATGCTGATGTGAATAATTTCCTACATGTTAGTTATATGCATAATTTCATTGTATGTATGAAATGCATGTGCTTGATGATTTACTTAAGTTGTATGTTATAACATGTGTTAACATGCTCACATGGTTGTATTTCATTTCCAATACTCTTACATAAATTTCTGATGTGAATTCATCTGTTTGGGACTATACCTAGTCCAAGCAGTCGGTAACCGAGCGAATTCGTGGTTGGCTTATCTTTGTCACGAACGACGCGTCGATGAACGCGAGCCGTGTTCTGGAGTTGGCGGCAGTGGTTAGGCCATACGAGGTATTTTACGCACTTCATGTCGTTCGACTTCAGATGCGATCGTGCTAGTCAAGCCCGTCAAGTAACCCGACTGGCCGTTGTATGTTCACCCTGCATGAGTCATAACTGCTTGAACCTAGGGTACTGAACTTTCCATTGTAAACCCTGTTAACCATGGTACCTTGATCCAAGAAGACTCATGAGCCGGGCATGGAGGTATGGGACACCGTGGTCGAGCTGTCGGCCTACGCTGGGGCCAAAAACGTCCCTGTAGTGACCAGTGAGCACCTAGTCTCGTGAGCAGATTATGGTGCTATGGGACACTATA
This sequence comes from Magnolia kwangsiensis, assembly GCA_037074715.1. Classification (NCBI taxonomy): domain Eukaryota; kingdom Viridiplantae; phylum Streptophyta; class Magnoliopsida; order Magnoliales; family Magnoliaceae; genus Magnolia; species Magnolia kwangsiensis. Next base: position 44,755,222 of record CM073586.1, on the reverse strand, counting down.
TTCTTGCTGTCGGCCTACACTGATTAGGCGACGAGTCCTTTATAGTGACCGCGAGTGTATTCTGAGTTTACGGGAGGTGACGACCCTTCACTAGCAGTAGAGTACAGTAGGCCTGTATTGATAAGGTGATGGGGGAGCGGTGCAATGAGTGCAAGCAATAGCCCTGACAGCCCTTGCAGTGACCTATAAAATATACATCGTATGAGATTACTAGGAGTGATGACCCTAGACAGGATCTGTGTTGGGATTGATACAAGGGAAGTACCTTGGTTTTTTAATCCTGCTGTTTGAATGGACTAATAACAACTCGAAAATCATATCACCATAACATTACATGTGCCTGGAAGATGTGGAGCACTTGAGGGACGATTGCATGCCGCGGTCGTAAGATGGTGCCGTATGAGGGAGATCGTCGATGAGGGCATACATCACGTCATGTCATATTGCATTAACAACAGTATTAGGAATGTCTGATTTACTGCTTTACTATTATCGCATGATTGATTTGAGAACATGTAAATCCTTGCTCTATTATTCCACTGAGTTAGCTACTCATTCCCACGTTACTGGATGGTGTTTGCAACACCCACCAGACCCTGTCTTAGATGCAGGTGATGCAGAGATCCAGGAGGTAGAGCCGGACTTTGATGAGGACCAGGACGAGTTCTCATACATGCAGTACCACGACGGCTTTGCTTAGGTGGCCTGGGTTAACGGGACTCGTCAGTGGGACTATTTTTGACATTTTGATTTGTTTATTTACATGTATATGAGACTCAGAGATGTAATCATACTTTAGTGACAGTTGAGATCTACTTTGTTTTTCCATACAGAGATATATATATTCTTTAGTCTTCCGCTTTCTTTTATCACTGGATCTGAAGTATGAATTGCAGTTTTGGTATACTTTTACTCATGTGAATGCTTTAACTTAGACAACATTGAATTATAATCACTTTTGTTGCATAAGTGATGGTCTGGAACTCGGGAGTTGAGTTTATACACGACTCCCGATTTTCACGGTGTTACAAGTTGGTATCAGAGCATGAATAAGATTATACCGGGCCTGGGTTATGGTCATGCGATGTATGCTATCACTTCCTTTGACTTAGGTGGGTGCGAGAAGGGTCTAGAAATACTTCTAGGATCACAGATTCGCCAATAGGCGAAGACTATTCGAATCGATCCCGTGATCGAGTCCGTAACACGTCTAGGGTCACGTGAAGTAACCCGAATAGCTCCTAGGTTGTAGGTAGTTGGGTTGAGCCATTCTTTGAACGATTCTAAACCTGTAAATGTGAATCCTTAGGCCGTGGGACAACCACAACCCCTGTATTCAATCGTCAGGGCTTAAAAACCCCGTTTCACCTAAAATCTTTAAAATTCTTCCTCTCACCACTCCATTCTTCAATTCTTTCTTATCCTTTTCATGTTAGGCATTGATCCTAATGTGAAAATGACATAAAATCATACTTCGACAAAATTTTACGGTGAATAGTAAAATTTTATGAAAAATGGCCATAAGGCCATTCTAACTTTGCTTTCTTTAGCAACTAATGGGCTAGGTGGATGTACTAGCTCCTTATACCCCAAAATCATGTGCTGCATAATGGGAGTTTGTATTCAAGTTTACAGACTAGCCCCGAAAAGCCCCGAATGCATGTTTGGGCCTATATAGGTCAATATACAATGAACCAAGGTGGGGCCCATAGTTATTTGGGGTCCCTGGACCATGGGGGACCAGACTCATGTGGTCTCACCGATCAGATCACCGGATGGTCGGCGTGGCCCACTCGAGTTGAAAGTTGGCATGTGTGGGTTTTTGGAGTAGTACACCCCCTCCATATAGTGTTCGACCGTAGAAAACCCCAAATAGGGCTACTTCCTTCACAAACAGCCCCATCCCTAACTCTATTTGCATTTTCCAGCTGCCCTAGCCCAAAATCGTGGTTCCAAACTACCCCCAAATCCATCCTTGGCCAAAAACGACCACACCCCTCCACTCCATTGAAGTTTGCAGCATTCCCTCTTGAAGATCTCGTTGTTTAGAGCTCTTACAACCCCCGAATCGAGCTGAAATCGTGAGATGCTCCATTCCCCTTTTTCATTCTCTTTTCTCCTTAAAAATACATCCTAGGGGAGCTTGAAGCATCCCTCTACAATGTCTACATCTCCCTTTTCCAGTTTGGGCAGCCATTTCATGGCATTTTCTCCATTTTTCATGGCTTTTGTTGAAGCCATTTTAGGTCTTTTGTCACTCTCCACCATCCTATCTTTGATGGGTAAAAGAAAGACCGCAGCAGATGAGGTTGGGCCAAGTCTCCCTACTCAATCAAGGAGGCCGCGGGGTGGCGCCGCTAGCTCAAGCGCCGTAGCAAGTCCAACCACAGCTCGAGAGTTCCATATAAAGCGAGATTTGGATCCCCATACTCAACTTGGGCGAGTGATTCTAGTAGAGATGCCTCACGGCCAATACACTGACCGTAAGGTGTTGTTTGAGGTGGACATGGAAGGATGACTATTTGGTGAATTTCTATTGTTCGAGCGCATTGAAGCTGCGCATTGGGGTCCGATCTTTGAAGCTCGTGCTCGTACTAATGTGAGCACCGTTCGTGCCTTCTATGCTCGTATCCAGAATGATACACTGGAGCCATTGCAGTTTAAAATTCCTTTTGGTAGAGACCGGATGGCTACGATCGATGTTCGGCTGATTGCGTGACTTCTGAACGTGCCTCTTGGTTATGTTCATCCTAGTGAGAAGAATCTGAGGACTAGGCATGAGCGAGATCACCGTACCAGGTTTCTATGCGGTAAACTGGTTCCATGGCAGCCTAATAATAGCCTCAAGGTGACTCATATGTCTGATGATTTGCGCCTGCTGCACCACATTTGCATGTTCAACGTGTATCCCAGGTCGACAAATCGCATTGAGTGTACGCACCTTATGGTTAATTTCTTGTATCTGGTGGCCCAGGGAGAGAATGTGTGTATGGCCACTTTCATCTTGCGACAGATTATCCTCATACCAAAATCAAGAAGAACGTCCGAATCGCTTCCTTTCGGCCGACTGATATGCAAGATCGCGCTTGAGTTTGCTTACAGACTTGGGCCGAAATTGTCAGTTCCGATTCACAGTATTGATGAGTCTACTATGGTCAAGATGAAGATTGGGTCTCAGTACTGTGAGAATCAACTTGAGGAGGATAGCGAGGATGACTTTGATGATGAAGAGGATCCAAGTGAGGGAGAACCTGGAGCAGAGGTTAAGGAAGAAGTCCAAGAAGAGGTAGAAGAGGAGGCTTAGGATACAGATGAGAGCCTTCCTCCTTCTGCTCAGGCGACTGGTGATGATCGCATCGCTCGCATTGAGGAGAGTCAGGTCGCCTTGCGAAGGGAAGTTCAGGAACTTCGAGCTGAAGTTGAGGATGCTGATACTTATGCCCAGGATGAGGGCATGGCTCATCCTGTACCACTTGCTTATTTGCGGGGAATGCCACAGATACACGGGGCTTGTTAGAGCGATTCCAGTGATAACGACCTCCCACGTTTATGGGTTCTCATAGACCCAAGGAGGCTGAGTATTGGCTTGACCGTGTGTCGAAGATACTGCGGATGTTACATTGTACAGATGCTGAGCAGGTAGAGTTGGCTATGTTCCTGTTCGAGCGAGAGGCCAGCTTGTGGTGGGACAGCGTATTGCAGACCGTTACCGTCGATTACGTATGGACATGGGCAGCGTTTGAGTTTCGCTTCCACGAGAAATACTACCCCCAGACGTACAGGCATGATCGGGAGAATGAGTTTCTCCACCTCATACAGGGAGGCATGACAGTCACGGAGTATGAGCATCGGTTCACGGAGTTGGACAGATACGTCCCGACCATTTTGGCTGATGAGCAGATGTGCATACGGCACTTTTCAGAGGGTTTGCGACCGAATATTCGGTCGAAGATGTGTTGCGTGACCATTCCCTCTTATGCAGAGCTGATTCACATGTCCATGCGGGCAGAGCAGGATGTGGATCAACTTACCCGATCTCGTGGCCCTGTTGCTCCTAGGCCACGACCAGAGATGCAGGACAGGCCCTTTGCGGGCAAGGGGCCTCGTGTCGACCCTCCTACTAGGGCTACAGTGCCAGTACCACCGTTTCGGTGCCCTGATTTGCTATGTACATATTGTGGGAAGACGGGCCACTTGGCGCAGAGTTGTTTTGCCAGGATGTGAGACAGTGGGTTCTCGCCGCCGCAGAAGATCGACCGTACGCACACACAGGCGATATCAGCACCGCCTTTACGGTTGGCTCCTGCGCACCCTTCCTTCAGACCTCTGGTATCGCAGATCAGGCAGCCTCCACGGCCCATGACACAGCGGCTGAACCGGCCACAGCAGGCACGAGTACATGCCTTGACAGTAGAGGCAGCTGCGACACCGACTTCTCGACATTCGGCCTTCGAGGTCACTGCCCATATTGGAGGTATTCCTATACTTGTGATGGTGGACACATGATCCACGATTTCTTTGATATCACGTGCCATAGTCAGACGCATTGGGCTACAGACTATTACTATGGATGAGGTGCGAGTTTTTACAGCTCACGGGTCCTATACAGATGCCACCCAGATGTGTGAGGGCTGTTTGGTGGATCTGAGGGGCAAGACGATGGCCCTAGATCTGGTCGTCGACCCCTCTCTCGTTTATCTCGATGTCATTCTTGGCATGGATTGGTTGACTGCAGCGAGGGCCGAGATTGACTGCCAGACTCATATAGTGACAGCCTACGAGCCAGAGGGCGCATCCTTCACGTTTCCAGTGCGGGTAAATCTTCCGTTCCGCATACTTAGCTACGCTACATTACTGCGAGACGCTGGTGCCCATATACTTGAGCATACGCCAGTCATTTGTGAGTTTGGGGATCTGTTCAGGAAGATCCCTGGTTTTCTGCCTAGACGAGAGATTGATTTCACTATCGATCTGGTTCCTGGTTCCTCGCCCGTCTCACTGCCGACGTATCGCATGGCACCGTGTGAGATGGATGAGTTGAGGACGCAGATTGATGATTTGCTAGAGCTTGACCTTATACGGCCTAGTGTGTCTCCTTGGAGAGCACCGGTTCTGTTCGTGAGAAAGAAAGATGGTTCGATGCGATTGTGTATTGATTATCGCAGGCTGAACCAGATCACGGTGAAGAACAAGTACCCTTTACCCAGGATCAATGACTTGTTTGATCAGTTGAGAGGAGTGCAGTACTTCTCGAAGATTGATCTTCAGTCAGGATATCATCAGTTGCGGGTCAGGGATGAGGACGTGCAGAAGACAGCATTCAGGACCAGTTTTGGCCACTACGAGTTCCTTGTGATGTCGTTCGGTCTCACGAACTCACTAGCCGTGTTCATGGATCTGATGAACCGGGTATTTCGGCTTTCCTCTATCGATTCGTCGTTGTGTTCATTGACGACATTTTGGTGTACTCCAGGAGTCGAGAGGAGCATGAGGAGCACTTGCGCTTGGTCCTGGATATGCTCAGACAGCATCAGTTATTCGCACAGTACAAGAAGTGCGACTTCTGGAAGCAGGAAATGAAGTTCCTGGGACACGCGGTGTCCAAGGATGGCATGGCAGTTGACCTGTCTAAGGTAGCTGCGGTTCAGGACTGGGAGCAGCCTGGTTTTGTTACTGAGGTGAGGAGTTTCTTGGGTCTCGCTGGCTACTATCGGCGCTTCATTCAAGATTTCTCGAAGATCGCGAGACCCTTATCTCAGTTGACATGGAAGGATGTGAAGTTCGCCTGGAATAACAAGGCGGAGTCAACTTTTCAGGAGCTGAAGGAAAGACTTACATCCGCCCCTGTGCTAGTATTGGCAGAGCAAGGGGTTAGGTACACTATATATACTGACGCGTCTAGCGTTGGTCTAGGTTGTGTCCTTATGCAGAGGGACAGGGTAATTTCGTATGCCTCGAGACAATTAAGGAAGCACGAGGAGAATTACCCTACACACGACCTAGAGTTGGCAGCCGTCATATTCGCACTGAGACTCTGGAGACATTACCTCTATGGAGAGGAGTTCGAGCTCTTTTGCGACCATAAGAGCCTCAAGTACATATTCACGTAGCGAGACTTGAATATGAGGCAGCGGCGATGGATGGAGACGTTGAAGGACTTCAAGTTTGAAGTCTCTTACCATCATGGGAAGGCGAACCTTGTGGCTGACGCGTTGAGCCGCAAGAAGGCGATTAAGTTTGCGGCTCCGCTGATGGTTGCTGAGTGGGATATGGTTGAGTTTTTGTGAGACTTTGAGCAGAAACTCACCGTAGAGGAGCCGTATGAGTTTATCGCACATGTACAGGTGCGATCTCAGATCGATGATCGGGTCATCGAGGCGTAGGGGGACGATGCGCATCTGACTGAGCTTCGAGAGCAGGCCAGTGATGATGCTGACGCTGAGTGGCGAGTTGGTATAGATGGGGGCTTACGTTATCGTGGCCGCCTATGCGTCCCAGATGTCCCTGACTTGAGACGAGAGATTCTCGAGGCTGCGCATTGTACCAGACTCAGGATGCATCCAGACAGTACGAAGATGTATCGTGACGTGAAGAGGACATATTGGTGGAAAGGTATGAAGACCCACATAGCAGATTTCGTGTCCCGTTGTCTCACTTGTCACCAGGTGAAGGCAGAGCATCGCCGACCGCCTGGACTTTTGCAGCCTATGCCGATCGCAGAGTGGAAGTGGGATTTTATTTCCATGAATTTCATTTCTGGGCTGCCGAAGACGAAGAAGGGACATGATTCCATTTGGGTGATCGTCGACCGTCTGACGAAGTCAGCGCACTTCTTACCGATCAGAGTTACGAACTTTGCAGACGAGCTGGCTAGACTGTACATTAGAGAGATTGTGCGTCTGCATGGAGTTCCGTTGGAGATCGTGTTGGACAGAGACACGTGGTTCAGTTCTATTTTCTTGACTCGCATTCAGGAGGCTATGGGTGTGAAGTTGAAGTTCAGTACTGCCTTCCACCCACAGACAGACGGACAGACAGAGCGGGTGAACCAGATCTTAGAGGATATGTTGCGGCCTTGTGCATTGGACTTCAAGGACAGTTGGGATGATTGTCTTGCATATGCGGAGTTTGCGTACAACAACAGCTTTCAGGCGAGTATCGGTATGACACCTTACGAGGCGCTGTATGGGCGACCTTGTCGCTCACCGCATTGCTAGGCTGAGGTCGGTGAGTGTAGCTTGATTGGCCCAGAGTTAGTGCAGGCGACGTCAGAGAAGATTGATATTATTAGACGTCGGCTTCTCACATCGCAGAGCAGACAGAAGATTTATGCTGATACGAGACGACGGCCGCTGCAGTTCACAGTTGGGGATCATGTGTTTTTGTGAGTTTTCCCTATGAAGGGAGTCCTTCGGTTCGGGAAGAAGGAAAAACTAGCACCACGATTCATTGGTCCATTCCAGATCCTCGATCGTGTGGGAGTAGTGGCTTACCGATTGGCTTTACCCACGCCTCTCACGAGCGTTCACAACGTATTTCATGTTTCTATGCTAAGAGAAGTACGTTTCTGATCCTTCCCATATCATCAGATGGGAGTAGGTGCAGTTAGGAGAGGATGTTACATATATCCTGCGACCGACGTGTATCCTAGACAGGAAGGAGCAGGTACAGTGTAGCAAGGTGATTCCCCTTGTGAAGGTATTGTGGACGCATCACTCTAAGGAAGAGGCTACCTGGGAGACAGAAGCCGAGATCAAAAAGAACTACCCACAGCTTCTCGAGGAGTACGAAAAGGTACAAATTTTGAGGATGAAATTATTTGTTAAGGGGGTTAGATTGTAACGCCCTGGAAAAATCAGTACTTGGACTCGAGTACCAACTCGACCAGAAATCGCGTAGGATTAATTCCTTTAGAAAATAAGTGTAAGTTGGCCAGCGCAACCTAGAGTAGCTGGGAAATAATCCCTAATCACTTTAAATATGTTCTACAAGACCCAAATCGAGTAGAACCAATGACTCTATAAAACTCTATAACCTCGGATCAAACTCTAAGCAGGTTTGCTCTTTGGACCACTTTGAAACTTTTTATTGGATCTAGACCGCACATCGAAAGTTCGATACCTACTATCTTAGACCGTTATAACCGCCTAGCTGGACTTGACAATCATTTCGAAAATCAAGTCCAACCGACGTTCGCAGGGTATTTCATTGAGCCTGGATGAAGAGAGTGAGAATAGGGACAAATTTGGAATTTGAAATTCAAATCTGGCACACGACTTGACGTGTTAGTATTAAGCGTTCTGACTGTCAGAATTCAGCCAGATTACACCCTCGGATCAGGAAAATTTTTTATTTAATATCATGAGACTTGTAGCCCTGATCTACGTGCGGTGACCGCTGAACTGAAACCGGACCGCCACGGGCGATCTACAAAGCCTGCCGGAATGAAAACTTGATGCGTGCTAGATCTTGTATGCTTGAGCTTAAGTCCGATCGCGTTCGGCCAGGGGACCACCAGAAATGTACTTTTGGACCGAAAAAGCCCCGATTTGGATATGCCCTAAGTAAACTTTGTTCCCGAGCCTATTTCGGGCATTTTTATGCTTATAAAAGGGGTTGAAACCCTCACTTCTCTCCCATCCGAATTTGAGAAAAACCATAGATTGAGAGAGAGAAAAGGTGAGAGTTTGTGAGAGAGTGTAGGAGAGAATTTTCATACATCTATAAGAGATAAGGTACGGATTTTAGACGCTTTGATTGACTGTTTCCAACGCTTTCAAATGTCGTTTAATAGTAGATTATCGATGGCAACGCCGTTTGACATGTACAACATGCTGTCCGTTTCCTGTTTCGTAAACCAACAAAGAATATGAGATTTAGGGCATTTTACTCATTTGTAAGAAGTACTGATTTCATTCATATTTTGCTGATGTGATTGACATGGTTTATTGTCGCATTAGAATGTTAGGAATACGTGCATAATTATTTTGGCGAAGATATTCGCCTAAATGCGCACTTCGGGTCGACATACTATATGTAGACTTAAGTGTGTAGTGTAAGTGTTTGTATAAATGCTTGTATTAGTATGCATTGAATTAAATGGTGTTATAGATTAGTTTGAGATTGATTTCTCAATTAATATGCTGATGTGAATAATTTCCTACATGTTAGTTATATGCATGATTTCATTGTATGTATGAAATGCATGTGCTTGATGATTTACTTAAGTTGTATGTTATAACATGTGTTAACATGCTCACATGGTTGTATTTCATTTCCAATACTCTTATATAAATTTTTGATGTGAATTCATATGTGTTTGGGACTATACCTAGTCCAGGCAGTCGGTAATCGAGCGAATTCGTGGTTGGCTTATCTTTGTCACGAACGACGCGTCGATGAACGCGAGTCGTGTTCTGGAGTTGGCGGCAGTGGTTAGGCCACACGAGGTGTTTTACGCACTTCATGTCGTTCGACTTGAGATGCGATCGTGCTAGTCGAGCCCGTCAAGTAACCCGACTGGCCGTTGTATGTTCACCGTGCATGAGTCGTAACTGCTTGAACCTAGGGTACTGAACTTACCATTGTAAACCCTGTTAACCATGGTACCTTGATCCACGAAGACTCATGAGCCGGGCATGGTGGTATGGGACACCGTGGTCGAGCTGTCGGCCTACGTTGGGGCCACAAACCTCCCCGTAGTGACTAGTGAGCACCTAGTCTCATGAGCAAATTATGGTGGTATGGGACACTATATTCTTGCTGTCGGCCTACACTGATCAGGCGACGAGTCCTTTGTAGTGACCGCGAGCGTATTCTAAGTCTACGGGAGGCGACGACCCTTCAGTAGCAGTAGAGTACAGTAGGCCTGTATTGATAAGGTGATGGGGGAACGGTGCAACGAGTGCGAGCAACAGCCCTGGCAGCGCTTGAAGCGACCTACAAAATATACATCGTATGAGATTAGTAGGAGTGACGACCCTAGACAGGATCTGTGTTGGGATTGATACAAGGGAAGTACCTTGGCTTCCCAATCCTGCTGTTTGAATGGACTAATAACAATTCGAAAATCATATCACCATAACATTGCATGTGCCTGTCGTAAGATGGTGCCGTATGAGGGAGATCGTCAGTGAGGGCATACATCACGTCATGTCATATTGCATTAACAACAGTATTAGGAATGTCTGATTTACTGCTTTACTATTATCGCATGATTGATTTGAGAACATGTAAATCCTTGCTCTATTATTCTACTGAGTTAGCTACTCATTCCCACGTTACGGGATGGTGTTTGCAACACCCACCAGACCCTATCTTAGATGCAGGTGATGCAGAGATCCAGGAGGTAGAGCCGGACTTTGATGAGGACCAGGATGAGTTCTCATACATGCAGTACCACGACGGCTTTGCTTAGGTGGCCTGGGTTGACGGGACTCCTCAGTGGGACTATTTTTGGCATTTTAATTTGTTTATTTACATGTATATGAGACTCAGAGATGTATTCATACTTTAGTGACAGTTGAGATCTACTTTGTTTTTCCATACAGAGATATATATATTCTTTAGTCTTCCGCTTGCTTTTATCACTGGATCTGAAGTATGAATTGCAGTTTTGGTATACTTTTACTCATGTGAATGCTTTAACTCAGACAACATTGAATTATAATCAATTTTGTTGCATAAGTGACGGTCTGGAACTCAAGAGTTGAGTTTATACACGACCCCCGATTTTCAGGGTGTTACACCTAATGACCTATAGTGTGGCTCACAATATGAAATATATGCATATAGTGTGCAGACAATAGTAATAATAATACAAAAATGATATAAATACATATATACACATAACAAAATAAATGAAATAAAATAAAATTATTATTATTATATGGGTAGTAACAAGTCTTGAAGCTGTGGACAACCCATAGGGCCACTTTAGCCGTTGACGATCGATTTGGGGTAAATCTAACCATTATAATCATCCATTAAGGGTCAAGATCTGGTTGGCATGGCCCACCTGGGTCTCAACATCAACTCGAAATGGGCCAGGGTCCCTATAAAGGATCCCCCAATGCAAATGGATGGAGTAAATTGTGATGAATAATGCCGAAGTGAGCCTCTACACGATGCATGTGCACTGAGAATACTCGTGCACGAGGTGCACAAAAATCATGAGCTCATTCAAACTAGCTCTAACCGAAAGCACCAGGATGGACCGGGCCATGACGTCCTCTCGTCTTCCCTCTGTTTGAAACTGACTTACTTCCAGCCTCTAGGTGGCCCACCACGACCACTTTTCGGGCCATTCAAGCCGTCCAATCTCTTAATGGGACCCACACGAACCAAACGGTATAGTTATTTGATCATTTGTAAGTGGAGGAAGGAGATTGAATGCCACCGTCCAATTCGTGCCTATAAGAGCATTCTACGCCTAGCCTGGTGATGATTATTTTCCCTTAAGCTTTCCACCCTTAACTAGACCAGAAATAAAAGCCTTATTAGTGTAAATGGCTAGCTAGACTAATGATAACTGTGTATAGAAATAAACTGTATTCACTTAATTTATCTATTTAACATGATAATTCGCACGCTTACTATTGTTTAGATTCTTGATCTCTTTGAACTGCCTAAGTGAATACTCTAGTCATTTACGTCACGTAAATTCAGTTGTTGTATATTGATAGAAATACATGTGTCATTCCTTGTTTCCCTTTCATATCGTAATATATGTTGCTATGACACACATATAAGAAATCTCTCCATAAGAAAGTCCTAGTGAGGAGAGTCCATGCTTGGGGTATAACTAAATTGGTTGTGACATAAGTAGGCCCCTGACATGGAGGTTTTAGTTGTGGTGCTTAACCATAGGGTTTTTTAAAGCCCTAAAAATTGGGGGTCGAACATAACTAGCTCCCGAGTTCCAAAACATCACTTATGCAATATTTTTAATGATGGATGTATGTTGTCTGTATTAGTGCAAAAAAAATGAAGTAGATTAAGCTAAATCAGCAAAACATAATCCAGGGACAGTTGTAGTACGCAAGCGGAAGACTGAAATAAATATATAAACGAGTTTAAGTCTATAAAATATGTATGCTCTGTCAGTTCAATAGTTACAAGTATTGTTTCAAAATGAAAATGTTAAAATATAATAGTCCTCTATAAAGTATGAACCCTAAAGCCCCGATGATTCAGAATGGTCTAAGTGAACCCGCCTGAATACTGCATACACGAGAATGCCTCCTCGTCATCCTCGAACTTCGGCTCTGCCTCGCGGGACGCATCAACATCTGCATCTAAGAAAGAGTCTAGTTGGTGTTTAAGCACCGTCCCAGAACGTGGGAGTGAGTGATCAACTCAGTGGAACTATACAACAAACGTTAACATGTTATCAATTCAGTCAAGCAGTAATGATAAAATAATACAATCAAACATCCCTAATTACTCTGATTAATGCAAGAATGTATGAAGGAATAATGCATGCCCTCGCCTGCACTCCGTCTGCGATCTTATCTTACGGTCGCGCATGTCACTCACTTCCTCAGTGCTCTACCCAATGCCAAACGGCACATGCAGTATGGTGCATGTACATGATTATTGAGTTCTTATTATTCCTTTTCATACAGCAAGATTGGGAAGCGAAGGTACCTCCCTTATATCAATTCCCAAACAATGATCCATTCTAGGGTCGTCAGTCATAGTAAATCTCATACAATGTTACGGTTCTAGGTCGCTGTAAAGGGCTCGTCACCAATCAATACAGGCCTAGCTATACCTCACGTATGTTGGCCATATTATGTATTAGGGAAAATCCTTTTGCTAAGGAATTATCCCATACATAACAACCATGTACCTACGACAATTAATCATGGCAATCATAACATCAGATTCCAAATGCATGCAAAAATTTCAATAAACACATGAAATACTCAATTCACAACATACTTTATACATATACGTAAAATGAAACAGTTAGCGCATTTAGCATGTGTAATGGCACCCACGTCAGTAATAAATCATTATTTGACATTGAAAGTCTTGAAAACCATAACTTAAACGTATATAGTCCGCACCTTAAATCGATAAACACGTAATGGATATGATTTAGACCTTTAGTCTTCGTCAACGGTGGATTTGAAACCTAGAGCACGAAGTAGGCTAGCTTCATTGTTAAACTATTTGAAAGCCTTAAAGCGGATTAGGGTTGAGATTTCTTACCTAAGTATGGAATTGGTATCACCCATATAGCGATACGAATAGGCGGATTTCGCACGTAGTGTAGCTGGGAAGAATCCCAGGATGAATCACCAACTCACTCTCTCTCTCTTTCTCTCTTTCTCTCCCTTTTCTTAGCTAGGGTTTTGGAATTCGAATGGAATATGAGAGAGGGTGTTTAAAGCCCTTATATAGGCCCAAAACTGATGGAAACAGCCCTAGGGCCATGGTATACTTAGGTTATATCCAAATCGGGTCTGTTCTGATCCAACGGATCATTTGTGGAGGTCCCTTTATTGTATGCAGTTGGACTTAAGCTTTCTGATATTGGATCTTGATCAAGCTAAGTTTTCAGTCCGATTGGAATTACAGATCGACCGTGGCAGTCCAATTTCAGTTCAACAGTCACAGACACTCGATCAGGACCATAAGCACATTGGCATGTGTGGGACATAACCCCTGATCTGAGGGTGAATTTAGGTCAAATTCTGGCGGTCAGAATGTTTATAATTGGCCCGCAAGCGACACGACTCAGTTACTTAAATTTGTATTTAATTTCTAAAAACATTCACTTTTCTCACACACTTCTCTCCACACTCAAGTAAATCATTGTGGGATACTGTCTGGACTTGATTTCTGAGGTAGTTATCAAGTCCAACAAGGCGATCATATTTGTCTAAGTTCATCGCTATCGGACTTTCGTCGTGCAGTTCAGGTCTGATATGGAGTTTCAATGTGCTCCCGAGAGCAACCGGGTTTAGAGATGAACCCTTGGTTTTAGGGTAATGCAGTGTTAATAATTCTGCAAGTTTTGGGTCTTGCACATCATATTTAAAGTAATTGGTGTTAATTTCCTAGGTAATCTAGTTTAGTGCTAGTTAATTCTCATTTAATTTCTAAAGGATTTAGTCCTAAGAGATTTTTGCCTAAGGCGGTACTCGAATCTTTGTGCGAATTTTTCCAGGATGTTACAATCTACCCCCCTTGAAGAAAAAATTTCATCCTTGAAATTTGTACCTTTTCGTACTCGAGGATTTGAGCATAGTTCTTTCTGACCTCAGCTTTAGTCTCCCAAGTAGCCTCTTCTTCACTGTGATGCGTCCACAGTACCTTCACAAGTGGGATAACTTTGCTACACAATACCTGCTCCTTCCTATTCAGGATACGCGTCGGTCACAGTACATATGTGGCATCCTCGTTCAACTGCACCTGCTCCCAACTGATAATGTGAGAAGGATCAGGAACGTACTTCTTCAACATAGACATATGGAATACATTGTGCACTCCTACGAGTGGTGTGGACAAAGCAAGGCGATACGCTACTGCCTCCACTCGATCTAGTATCTGAAATGGGCCAATGAATCTCGACGTGAGCTTCCCTTTCTTACCAAATGGAAGGACTCCCTTCATGGGGGAAACCTTAAGGAATACATGGTCCCCAACCTCAAACTCAAGTGGTCACCGTCTTGTATCGGCGCAGCTCTTCTGCCTGTTTTGTGTTGATAGAAGTTGACACCTAATAATGTCAATTTTCTCTAAGGTCGCCTGAACTAACTCTAGGCCAATCAAAGTCTTCTCGCCCACTTCTGCCTAGTAATGCAGTGCTCTACACAGGCGACCATACAGTGCCTTATAGGAAGTCATGCCAATACTCGCCTGAAAGCTGTTGTTATACACGAACTCTGCATAAGGAAGACAGTCATACCAACTGTCCTTAAAATCCAACGCACAAGCTCACAATATATCTTTTAGCACCTGATTCACTTGTTCCGTCTGCCCGTCTGTCTGTGGATGGAACATGGTGCTGAACTTCAACTTCACACCCATCGCTTCCTGGATACAAGTCCAGAAGATAGATATGAATCGTGTGTCTCGGTCTGACACGATCTCTAAGGGAACTCCATGCAGACGTACAATCTTCTTGATGTACAACCTGGCTAACTTGTCTGCAAAGTTCGTAACTCTGATCGGTAGGAAATGAGCCGATTTCGTCAATCATTCAACAATCACCCAAATGGAGTCATGTCCCTTCCTCGTCTTAGGTAGCCCTGATATGAAGTCCATAGAGATGAAATCTCACTTCCATTTGGCTATGGGCATGGGCTGAAGCAGTCCAGGAGGTCGGCGATGCTCTGCCTTGACCTGCTGACATGTGGGACAACAGGATACAAACTCTGCAATGTGAACCTTCATATTGTCCCACCAATATGATCTTTTCATATTTTGATACATCTTCATGCTACTAGGATGCATCGCAAGCCTCGAACTATGGGCTGACTCAAGAACCTCCCATCTCAAGTCATGAACGTCTGGGATGCATAGGCAACCATGATAACATAAGCCCCCATTTGAACTAACACTCCACTCGGAGTCCTCATCTATACTAACTCGCTCTCTCATCTTCGCCAATACCTCATCGTCTACCTGAGCCGCGATAATCCTGTCGTCAATGAGGGGCTATACTCGAACATGTGCAATAACCTCATACGGCTCCTCCACCATGAGTTTCTGCTTAAAGTCTCGCACAAACTTTACCATGTCCCATTCTTCTATCATTAGTGGAGCCACAAACTCTATGGTCTTCTTACAGCTCAATGCGTCTGCCACAAGGTTTGCCTTACCCGGATGGTAGGAGACCTCGAACTTAAAGTCCTTCAAGGTTTGTATCCATCTGCATTGCGTCATATTTAAGTCTCGTTGAGAGAATATGTATCTAAGGCTCTTGTGGTCGCAAAAGAGCTCAAAATCCTCTCCGTAGAGGTAATGTCTCCAGAGCTTCAGTGCAAAGATAACGGCTACCAACTCTAAGTCATGTGTAGGGCAATTCTCCTCGTGCTTTCTCAACTATCTCGAGGCGTAAGCAATCACCCTGTCCTTCTACATAAGAACATAACCTAAATCAACATGAGACGCATCAGTTTATATAGTATACTTAACCCCTTGCTCTAGAAATACTAGCACAGAGGCGGACGTTAGCTTGACCTTCAGCTCCTGAAAAGACGCTTTCGCTTTCTCATTCCAAGTGAACTTTAGATCCTTCTGTGTCAACTGAGACAGTGGCCTGACAATCTTGGAAAAGTCCCGAATGAATCATTGATAGTACCCTTCCAGACCAAAAAAACTCCTTACCTTAGTAACTGAACCGGGCTGCTTCCAATCCTGAACCGCGGCTACCTTAACGAGGTCGACTGCTATCCCTTCCTTAGACACCACATATCCCAGGAACTTGACTTCCTCCTTCCAGAAGCGCATTTCTTATACTACACGAACAACTGGTTCTTCCTGAGAGTGTCGAAGACCGCTCGCAGATGCTCTTCCTGCTCTTCCCGACTCTTAGAATATATCAGAATGTCATCAATAATTACGATGACGAATCTGAATAGAAACGGCTGAAACACCCTGTTCATCCGGTCCATGTACATGGCCGGAGCATTTGTGAGTCCAAACGACATCAAAAGGAACTCGTAATGACCAAAACTAGTCCTAAAGGCTATCTTCTACACGTCCTCATCCTTGACGAGCAACTGACGATACCCTGACTGCAAATCTATCTTCAAAAAATACTGTGCCCCCTTTAACTGATTAAACAGATCATCAATCTTGGGAAATGGATACTTGTTCTTCACTGTCACCTAGTTCAACCTGCGATAATCAATACATAATCGCAGGGAACCGTCCTTCTTCTTTACAAACAATACAGGTGCTCCCCAAGGGGATACACTCGGTCGAATGAAGCCTGCCTCTAACAATACATCAATCTGTCTCCTCAGTTCCTCCATCTCACATGGAGGCATACAATATGTTGGCAAGGAAATAGGTGTCACACCGGGCACAAGATCGATAGTAAAGTCGATCTCGCACAGAGGAGGAAGTCCCGGGATCTTCTCAAATACGTCCGGGAAGTCCTGAACCACAGGCGTATCTCCCAACTTTGAATCATTAATACTCTTTAACATGGAAGCATAGCAACTAACTCGACAGGATCAACTGACCTGAACTGGAAATGTAAAGACCATGCCCTCAGGTCCGTAGGCTGTCACGACTCGAGCCTCACAATCAATCTTTGCTTTCATCTTGGTGAGCCAATCCATCCTGAGAATAATGTCGTAGTGACACAGTGGGGCGACAATCAGGTCAAAAACCACTGTTTTGATACTCAAATCTACTGAGCAAGACTCACAGGTCTGGGTAATATCTGAAAAGGGCTCGGTAGCGGTAGTGAGTCTCAATCTCTTCGTAAGAGCAGTATCCAACCCTAGTCGCTTGACCGCAGCACAAGAGATGATCGAAATAGTGGACCCAGTGTCCACCAATAAGAAGACAGGCATACCTTGGATATGAGCCGGAACCTCAAAAGATCTCGGTGCTAAGTTTGCCTCTGGCACTTCAGCTGTAAGCGCATGTACCCAAGCCTGCTATGAACGGTTCGGTTGTGGTACCAGCGGCCTGAAGAGAGGTGCAGGTGGCCTGAAAGATGGGTGAGCTGGTGCTGATCGAAGTGGTGGAGCGAAAATGGCCTGAGGCATCAGACGGTTGATCCTCTGAGGTGGTGAAAAATCACTGTCTCGCATTCGGGTGAAACGATTTATCTCTATGTGGCCTGGCTTCTTACAATAGGCGCACCACATGTCTGGTCACCTCATAGGGGTAGGAGATGCCATAAGCCTCGGTGGTGAATCTACATGAGGCCTCTTACCGAGGAATGGTCTGCTCAAAAAATCAGGTCGTCTCCTGGGAGCCATAGTTGCTCGCATACGGGATAGCCTGTCCCCATCCTGCTCAGCTCGCAGGGACATGCCTACCAACTCGGCATAAGTAGATATGCTAGCATAGCACATCTTTGACCAGATCTCGGGTCACAGACCCTTAGAAAAATGCCGCATCTGCATCGGCTGGTCACATAGAAGTAAAGGAGCATACCTTCCCAGCTCCATAAATCAATTCTTGTATTCCGTCACCGATATCCCTCCCTGACAGAGGTGAAGGAACTCGCTCTCCTTCTCGTGTAGGTAGGTGTAACACCCTGAAAATCGGGGGTCGTGTATAAACTCAACTCCCGAGTTCCAGACCGTCACTTATGCAACAAAAATGGTTATGATTCAATGTTGTCTGATTTAAAGCATTCACATGAGTAAAAGTATACCAAAACTGCAATTCATACTTCAGATCCAGTGATAAAAGCAAGCGGAAGACTAAACAAGATATATATCACTGTATGGAAAAATAAAGTAATCTCAACTGTCTCCAAAGTATGACTACATCTCTGAGTCTCATATACATGTACATAACAAAGAATAATGTTCAAAAAGAAAAGTCCCACTGATGTCCCCTCGATCCAGGTCACCTACGGAAAGCCGTCATGATACTGCATATACGAGAACTCATCCTGGTCCTCGTCATCATCTAGCTCCACCTCCTGGATCTCATCGTCACCTGCAACTACAACAGGGTCTGGTGGGTGTTGCAAACACCATCCCGTAACGTGGGAATGAGTGATCAACTCAGTGGAATCATAGAGCAAGGATTAGCATGTTCACAATTCAATCACGCGATAATAGTAAAGCAGTAAATCAGACAAGTCCTAAAACTGTTGTTAATGCAAGATGATATGACGTGATGTATGCCCTCACCGACGATCACCCTCATACGGCAACATCTTACGACCGCGGCATGCCACACTCCCTAGAGTGCTCCACATCTTCCAGGCACATGCAATGCTATGGTGATATGATTACCAAGTTATTATTAGTCCATTCAAACAGCAGGATTGGGAAACTAAGGTACCTCCCTTGTATCAATCCCAACACGGATCCTGTCTAGGGTCGTCACTCCTAGTAATCTCATACGATGTACATTTCGTAGGTCACTGCAAGGGCTGCCAGGGCTGTTGCTCGCACTCGTTGCACCGCTCCCCCATCACCTTATCAATACAGGCCTACTGTACTCTACTGCACGGAAGGGTCGTCGCCTCCCGTGAACTCAGAATACGCTCGCGGTCACTACAAAGGGCTCGTCGCCTGATCAGTGTAGGCCGACAGCTAGAATATAGTGTCCCATACCACCATAATCTGCTCACGAGTCTAGGTGCTCACTGGTCACTACGGGGAGGTTTGTGGCCCCAGCGTAGGCCGACAGCTCGACCACGGTGTCCCATACCACCATGCCCGGCTCATGAGTCTTCGTGGATCAAGGTACCACGGTTAATAGGGTTTACAATGGTAAGTTCAGTACCCTAGGTTCAAGCAGTTATGTTACATACAAGGTGAACAAACATCGGCCAGTCGGGTTACTTGACGGGCTCGACTAGCGCGATCGCATATCGAATTGAACGACATGAAGTGCGTAAAACACTTCGCGTGGCCTAACCACTGCCGCCAACTCTCAACACGAATCACATTCATCGACGCGTCATTCGTGGCTATGACCAGTCAGCCACGAAATCGCTCGGTTACCGACTGCCTGGACTAAGTCAAGTCCCACACATCTATGGAATTACTATACAAGGTATTGGAATTGAAATACATCATGTGAGCATGTTAGCACATGTTATAACATTCAACTTAAGCAAATCTTCAAGGCATACTTCCCATGCATATTCAACTTAAGCAAATCCTCAAGCACATACATTCCATGCATGTAATGAAATCATGCATTTTGTCAACATGTAGAAAATCATCTAGGTCAGCATAATAGTTGAAAAATCAATCACAAACTATCATATAACATCATTTAATTCAATACATACTAATACAAACATTTGTACAAACACATACACTACACACTTAAGTCTACATATGGTATGTCGACCCAAAGTGTGCAACTAGGCGAACCTCTTCGCCAAACTAATTATGCACGCATTCCTAACTTCCTAATGCGACAACAAACCATGTCAATCACATCAGCAAAATATGAATGCAAACAGTACTTCCTACAAATGACTAAAATGCCCTAAATCTCATATTCTTCGTTAGCTTACGAAACGGGAAACGGAGAGCATTTTGTACATGTCAAACGGCGATGCCGTCAAGAATCTACTATTAAACGACATTGAAAGCATTGGGAACCGTCAATCCAAGCGTCTAAAATCCTCACCTAGTGTCTTGTAGACTCGGGAATTGAAGCGGAGTGTATATGCTTCGTCTACGGCGAGTAAGGAGCCTAATACATAAGATCCATAAGCTACATCGCCATGGAAACAAGAAAAACTCAAATCACCAACTATTTAGGGTTTTTACTTACCTAGGATTGCGGTGGAATCGCCGGGAAAGCGGTAGAGGAGTGTCGCTTAAGCATGTGCAACACGTAGCACAAGTGGCGGGAAGAACTCTCCCACTCTCTCACAATCTCTCACTCTTTTTCTCTCTCCCAAGCTAGGGCTTCTCTCAAATTCGGATGGGAGAGAGGAGTGAGGGTTTCAACCCCTTTTATAGCCTAAAACATTCCCAAAATAGGCTTGGGAACAATGTTTACTTGGTGCCTAACCAAATCGGGGCCGTTTCGGTCCAAAAGGGCACTTCTGGAGGTCCCCAGGCCAGATGCGGTCGGACTTAAGCTCATGCATACTAGATCTAGCATACATCCAGTTTTCAGACCGGTTGGGTTCCCAGATCGCACGTGGCGGCCCAGTTTCAGTTTAACGGTCACCGCATCAAGATCAGGCCTATAAGTCCCGTGATATATAATAGATATTTTTCCTGATCCAAGGGTGTAATTTGGCTGTATTCTGACGGTCAGAATGCTTAATACTGATGCGTCAAATTTGTGTGCCAGATTTGAATTTGAAATTCCAACTATGTCCCTATTCACACTCTCTTCGGTCCGGGCTCAATGAAATAGCCTGTGATAATCGGTTTGACTTGATTTTTGGAATGAGTGTCAAGCCCAGCTAGACGGTCCTAACGGTCTAAGATAGGAGGTATCGGACTTTCAACGTGCGGTCTAGATCCAATACAAAGATTCAAAGTGGTCCAGAGAACAAACCGGCTTAGAGTTTGATCCGAGGCTTTAGAGCATTATAGCACCCTTAGTTCCACTCGCTTCGGGCCTTGTAGAACGTATTTAAAGTGATCAGGGACCATTTCCCAGCTATTCTAACGTTGCACTAGCTAACCTAGTCAAATTTTCCAAAGGAATGAATTCTACGCAAATTCGGGTCGAGTTGGTACTCGAGCCCAAGGATGGATTTTTCACGGGCGTTACAATCTACCCCCCTTAACAAATAATTTCGTCCTCGAAATTTTGTACCTTTTCGTACTCCTCGAGAAGCTGTGGGTAGTTCTTTCTGATCTCGGCTTCTGTCTCCCAAGTAGCCTCCTCCTCAGTATGATGCGTCCATAGTACCTTCACAAGGGGAATCACCTTGCTACGCAGTACCTGCTCCTTCCGGTCTAAGATGCGTGTCGGTCGCAGGATATAAGTAACATCCTCTCCTAACTGCACCTGCTCCCATCTGATGATATGAGAAGGATCAGCAACGTACTTCTTCAGCATAGAAACATGAAATACGTTGTGGACGCTCGCGAGGGGCGTGGGCAAAGCCAATCGGTAAGCCACTGCTCCCACAGGATCGAGGATCTGAAAGGGGCCAATGAATCGCGGTGCCAGCTTCCCCTTCTTTCCGAACCGAAGGACTCCCTTCATAGGGGAAACTCGCAAAAACACATGATCCCCGACTGTGAACTCTAGTGGTCTCCGTCTCGTATCGGCGTAGCTCTTCTGTCTGCTCTGCGCTGTAAGAAGCCGACGTCGAATAATATCAATCTTCTCTGACGTCGCCTGCACCAACTCTGGGCCAATCAAGCTGCGCTCACCGACCTCTAACCAGCAATGCGGTGCGCGACAAGGTCGCCCATACAGCGCCTCATAAGGTGCCATGCCGATACTCGCCTGGAAGCTATTGTTGTACGCAAACTCCGCATATGCAAGACAGTCATCCCAACTGTCCTTGAAGTCCAATGCGCAAGCTCGCAACATGTCCTCCAGGATCTGGTTCACTCGCTCTGTCTGTCCGTCCGTCTGTGGGTGGAAGGCAGTACTGAACTTCAACTTCACACCCATAGCCTCCTGAATGCGAGTCCAGAAAATAGAAGTGAACCGCGTGTCTCTGTCCGACACGATCTCCAACGGAACTCCATGCAGACGCACGATCTCTCTAATATACAATCTAGCCAGCTCGTCTGCAGAGTTCGTAACTCTGATCGGTAGGAAGTGCGCCGACTTCGTCAATCGGTCGACGATCACCCAAATAGAATCATGCCCCTTCCTCGTCTTCGGCAACCCAGAAATGAAGTCCATGGAAATGAAATCCCACTTCCACTCTGCAATCGGCATAGGCTGCAAAAGTCCAGGTGGTCGGCGATGCTCTGCCTTCACCTGTTGACAAGTGAGACAACGGGACACGAACTCAGCAATGTGGGTCTTCATACCTTCCCACCAGTACGTCCTCTTCACGTCACGATACATCTTCGTGCTGCCAGGATGCATCGCGAGTCTAGTAGAATGCGCAGCCTCGAGAATCTCTCGTCTCAAGTCAGGGACATCAGGAACGCATAGGCGGCCACGGTAACGTAAACCCCCATCCATGCCAACTCGCCAGTCGGCGTCATCATCATCACTGGCCTGCTCTCGAAGCTCAGTAAGATGCGCGTCGTCCCTCTGCGCCTCGATGACACGGTCATCGATCGGGGATCGCACCTGAACATGTGCGATGAACTCAAATGGCTCCTCTACGGTGAGTTTCTGCTCAAAGTCTCGCAAAAACTCAACCATATCCCACTCGGCAACCATCAGCGGAGCCGCAAACTCTATCGCCTTCTTGCGGCTCAACGCATCAGCCACAAGGTTCGCCTTCCCAGGATGGTAAGAGACTTCAAACTTGAAGTCCTTCAGCGTCTCCATCCATCGCCGCTGCCTCATATTCAAGTCCCGCTGTGTGAATATGTACTTGAGGCTCTTGTGGTCGCAAAAGAGCTCGAACTCCTCTCCATAGAGGTAATGTCTCCAGAGTCTCAGTGCGAATATCACGGCTGCCAACTCCAGGTCGTGTGTAGGGTAATTCTCCTCGTGCTTCCTTAATTGTCTCGAGGCATACGAAATTACCCTGTCCCTCTGCATAAGGACACAACCCAAACCAACGCTAGACGCGTCAGTGTATATAGTGTATTTAACCCCTTGCTCTGGCAATACTAGCACAGGGGCGGACGTAAGTCTGTCCTTCAGCTCCTGAAAAGCTGACTCCGCCTTATCATTCCAGGCGAACTTCACGTCCTTCCGCGTCAACTGAGATAAGGGTCTCGCGATCTTCGAGAAATCCTGAATGAAGCGCCGATAGTAGCCAGCGAGACCCAAGAAACTCCTCACCTCAGTGACAGAACCAGGCTGCTCCCAGTCCTGCACCGCAGCTACCTTAGACAGGTCAACTGCCATGCCATCCTTGGACACCACGTGTCCCAGAAACTTCACCTCCTGCTTCCAGAAGTCGCACTTCTTATACTGTGCGAACAACTGATGCTGTCTGAGCGTATCAAGGACCAAACGCAAGTGCTCCTCATGCTCCTCTCGACTCCTAGAGTATACCAAAATGTCGTCGATGAAGACAACGACGAATCGATAGAGGAAAGGCCGCAATACCCGGTTCATCAGATCCATGAACACGGCCGGTGCGTTCGTGAGACCGAACGACATCACAAGGAACTCGTAATGACCAAAACTGGTCCTGAACGCTGTCTTCTGCACGTCCTCATCTCTGACGCGCAGCTGATGATATCCTGACTGAAGATCAATCTTCGAGAAGTACTGCGCTCCTCTCAACTGATCAAATAAGTCATCGATCCTGGGCAAAGGGTACTTGTTCTTCACTGTGAGTTGGTTCAGCCTGCGATAATCAATACACAATCGCAGCGAACCATCCTTCTTCTTCACGAACAAGACCGGTGCTCCCCAAGGAGATACGCTAGGCCGTATAAGGCCAAGCTCTAGTAGACCATCAATCTGCGTCCTCAACTCCTCCATCTCACATGGTGCCATGCGATACGTCGGCAGTGAGACGGGTGTAGAACCAGGAATCAGATCGATAGTGAAATCGATCTCACGTCGGGGCGGCAAACCAGGGATCTTCCTGAACAGATCCTCGAACTCAGAAACAACTGGCGTCTGCTCAAGTACCTGGGCACCAACGTCGCGCAACAGAGTGGCGTAGCTAAGAATGCGGAAAGGAAGATTTACCCGCACTGAAAATGTGAAAGGCGTGCCCTCAGGCTCGTACACCGTCACCACACGAGCCTCGCAGTCAATCTCGGCTCTCGCTGCAGTCAACCAGTCCATGCCAAGAATGACGTCGAGATATACGAGCGAGGGATCGACGACCAAATCAAGAGTCATCGTCCTGCCTCCCAGATCAAGTAAACAACCCTCACACATCTGGGTGACATCCGAATAATCTCCATGAGCTGCAAGGACTCGCACGCTATCCATAGTAATAGTCTGCAACCCAAGACGTCTGACTACGGCACGCGATATCAAAGAAATCGTGGAACCAGTGTCCACCATGACAAGAACGGGAGTACCTCCGATATGGCCCGTGACCTCGAAGGCTGAATGCTGGAAAGTCGGCGTCGTAGCTGCCTCAGCGGTCAGTGCATGAACTCGAGCCTGCTGTGGCCGGTTCGGCCGCTGTGTCAAGGGCCGTGGGGGCTGTCGAATCTGCGATACTGTGGGTCTGAAAGAGGACTGCGCAGGAGCTGACCGTATAGGCGGTGCTGATATCGCCTGTGGACGTACACGATCAATCTTCTGCGGCGGCGAGAACCCACTGTCCCGCATCCTCGTAAAGCAACTCGGCGCTAGGTGGCCCGTCCTCCCACAGTATGTGCATGATAGATCAGGGCACCGAAATGGTCCTACTGGCGCCGTGGTCCTGGTAGGAGGATCAATGCGAGGCCTCTTGCCCGCGAAGGGCCTATCTGGCAACTCCGGTCGCGGCCTAGAAGTAGTCGGGCCTCGTGATCGCGCAAGTCGATCCACGTCCTGCTCTGCCCGCATGGACATGTGAACCAACTCCGCATAGGAGGAGAAACTGATACAGCACATCTTCGACCGAATATCCGGTCGCAAGCCCTCCAAAAAGCGCCGTATGCGCATCTGCTCATCAGCTAAAATCGTCGGGACGTACCTGCCCAACTCTGTGAACCGATGCTCATACTCGGTGACCGTCATCGCTGCCTGCCTGAGACGGAGAAACTCATTCTCCCTCTCGTGTCTGTAGGTCTGAGGATAATACTTCTCATGGAAGCGAAACTCGAATGCTGCCCATGTCCATACGAAGTCTGCGGTAACAGTCCGCAATACACTATCCCACCACATACTGGCCTCTCTCTCAAACTGGAAGGTAGCCAGCTCTACCTGCTCTGCCTCAGTACAGTGCAACATGCGCAGAATCTTCGACACTCGGTCGAGCCAAAACTCAGCCTCCTCGGGTCTGTGAGAACCCGTGAAAGTAGGAGGCCGCAAGCGCTGAAATCGCTCCAGAAGGCCCCGTGTGTCGGCAGGGTTCCCCGCAGGGAAAGCAGGCTGCGCAGGAAGTGCTATGCCCTCATCCTGGGCGTAAGCATAGGCATCCTCAGCTGGATGCGCAGGTGGTGCAGGCGGAGTAGATGCAGTCACACCCCCACCCTGGGCTAAAGTCCCGACTATAGTAGTCAATAGCTGCTGCTGCTGTAGCATCATAGCCATCATCTGCTCGAATCTATCAGGTGGTGGAGCAGGCTGTGGCGGATGAGGTGCGGAAGTAGATGCGCGCTGTGGCTCTCTAACTGATGGTGTAAATGGCGGTGGTCCATCTGTAGGACCAGTAGCAGGCTGAGACGATCGAACAGTCTCAGGAATCGGGCCCACAGCAGGGTCCGGACGAGTGCCAGACTGAGAAGGAGCCTGATCCATCTGCTCTAACAATGAAAGCCGAACCGCGCTCCTCGTAGTCTTAGGTGGCATTCCCTATATTCAAAATAGGGCGCAACCTTGTCAGTCTCAATTGCACAAATACACCACAATCATTCACTAAAGAGTCGAAGGCATTCCATGCATTTCAATTAATCAAAATTGTCACAATACAAGGGATATATCCTTACAAGCATCATGACTAGAATGACATGGAAATTAAGACAGTTAAGCAACAGCGACAAAAGCAAAGCACTAGCCCTAATAGGCTTTACACACATGAAACAGAAAATAGCTAACTACTCATAACAACATCAAAGATCGCGTTGCTAGTCGGAGTCTGGCGACGAAGGAGGAGCACCCTTATCCTGTAAGCAACACAGGATTGCCTTCAAGGTGCGAGTCACCTTGCCAAATTTCTTCTTCGTAACGGCCTTGGCATCAGCGACCTCTGCTCGAAGTTCTTGGACTTCCCTTCGCAAGGCGGTCTGACTCTCCTCCATCCGGGCAATGCGATCGTCAATAGTAGTCTGCGCAGAAGGAGGAGGACTCTCATCAGTATCCTGAGCCTCCTCTTCTGCTTCTTCCTGAGTCTCTTCCTGAGCTTCTGCACTAGGTTCTCCTTCGCTTTGATCTTCCTCTTCATCAAAGTCGTCCCCACTATCCCTTTCAAGTTGATTTTCACGATATTGCGACCCAATCTTCATCTTAACCATCGTCGACTCATCGATGGTGTGAATTGATACCGGCAACTCGGGTCCAAGTCTATAGGCAAACTCAAGCGCAATCTTGCAAATGAGTCGGCCAAAGGGAAGGGATTCGGATGTTCTCCTCGACCTGGCTATGAGAACTATCTGCCGTAAGATGAAAGTGGCCATACATACGTTCTCTCCCTGGGCCACCAGAAATAAGAAATCGACCATAAGACGTGTACATTCAATGCGGTTCGTCGACCTGGGATAGACATTGAACGTGCAGATATGGTGCAGCAGGCGCAAATCCTCAGACATGTACGTCGCCTTGAGGCTATTATTAGGCTGCCATGGAACCAACTTACCGCACAGAAACCTGGTGCGGCGATCTCGTTCACGTCTAGTCCTCAAATTCTTCTCACTTGGATGTACATCACCTAGAGGCACGTTGAGAAGTCGCGCAACCAACCGGACGTCGATCGTAGCCATCCGATCTCTACCAAAAGGGATTTTGAACTGCAAGGGCTCCAAGGTAGGACTCTGGATGCTAGCATAGAAGGCACGAACAGTGCTCACATTAGCACGAGCGCGAGCTTCAAAGATCGGTCCCCAGTGCGCAGCTTCAATGCGTTCGAACAACAGATATTCGCCGAACAATCGCCCATCTACGTCCGCCTCAAATAACACTCTACGATCAGTGTATTCACCATGAGGCATCTCTGATAGGATGGTTCGTCCAAGGTGTGCATGGGGATCCAAATCCCGCTTCGTACGGCACTCCAGGACTGCAGCTGGACCTGCGGCGGCGCTTGAACTTGCGGCACCACCCCGCGGTCTTCTCGATTGAGTAGGGCGGCTCGGCCCAGCCTCATCTGTTGCAGTTTTCCTCTTACCCATCAAAGACAGGATGGATGAGAGTGACAAAAGTCCCAAAATGGCTTCCACGAAAGCCATGGAAAACGCCGAAAATGCGGAGAAATGGCTGCCCAATCTGACAAAAGGAAATCTAGGCGTCGTAGAGGGATGCTTCAAGCTTCCCAAGGCTGTAGTTTCAGGGAAAAATAAGAACAAAAAGATGGAATGGAGCTGCTCACGATTTCAGCACTATTTGGGGGATTTTGGAGCTCCAAATGGGAAAATCTTCAAGGAAAGAGGCTGCCAACACCCAATAAATGATGGGGGGTGTATTTAAGTGGGTGCGCCCAAAGGGCAGCACCGTCCGAGGTGGCCGGCCGGCGATGGCATCGCCGGCCAACCTCCAGGTTGGCCAGCGGGACCCCATGGGTCTGGTCCCCCATGGTCCCAGGGTCCCAAAAAGTCTAGTCCCACCCCTTAGTTCATAGTATTTTGGTCCCTATGAGCCCAAACATGTTTTTGGGGCTTTCCGGGTCCACATCGCAGTCCCGAATACCAAACCATATGATGCAGCATATGGATTTGGGGTAGAAGGATCCAGTACATCTTTCTAGCTCCTTAGTTGCTAAAGAAAGTGAAGTTAGAATGGCTTTATGGCCATTTTTTATGAAATTTTACTATTCACTGTAAAATTTGGTGAATGTACTAATTTGTGTTATTTTCACATTAGGTTTGATGCCTAACATGAAATGGATATAAAAGAACTGAAGGTTGAAGTGTTTAGAGAAGGAATTTTAAGAATTTTTGGCAAAACGGGGTTTTTAAGCCCTGGCGATTGATTACTGGAGTCGTGGTCATTCCACGGCCCAAAGATTCACCTTTGCGGTTTAAAACCGCTCATAGGACGTCTCCACCCGACTTCCTACAGCTTAGAAGTGATTCGGGTTGCTTAACGCGACCCGAGATACGTTACAGACTCGATCTTGCGATCGATCCTTATAAACTTCGCCTATCGGCGAATCTGTGATCCTAGAAGTGTTTCTAGACCCTTCTCGCACCCACCTAAGTCAAAGGAAGCGACAGCGTACGTCGCAAGACCATAACCCAGGCCCAGTATACTCTCATTCATGCTCTGATACCAACTTGTAACACCCTGAAAATCGGGGGTCGTGTATAAACTCAACTCCCGAGTTCCAGACCGTCACTTATGCAACAAAAATGGTTATGATTCAATGTTGTCTGATTTAAAGCATTCACATGAGTAAAAGTATACCAAAACTGCAATTCATACTTCAGATCCAGTGATAAAAGCAAGCGGAAGACTAAACAAGATATATATCACTGTATGGAAAAACAAAGTAATCTCAACTGTCTCCAAAGTATGACTACATCTCTGAGTCTCATATACATGTACATAACAAAGAATAATGTTCAAAAAGAAAAGTCCCACTGATGTCCCCTCGATCCAGGTCACCTACGGGAAGCCGTCATGATACTGCATATACGAGAACTCATCCTGGTCCTCGTCATCATCTAGCTCCACCTCCTGGATCTCATCGTCACCTGCAACTACAACAGGGTCTGGTGGGTGTTGCAAACACCATCCCGTAACGTGGGAATGAGTGATCAACTCAGTGGAATCATAGAGCAAGGATTAGCATGTTCACAATTCAATCACGCGATAATAGTAAAGCAGTAAATCAGACAAGTCCTAAAACTGTTGTTAATGCAAGATGATATGACGTGATGTATGCCCTCACCGACGATCACCCTCATACGGCAACATCTTACGACCGCGGCATGCCACACTCCCTAGAGTGCTCCACATCTTCCAGGCACATGCAATGCTATGGTGATATGATTACCAAGTTATTATTAGTCCATTCAAACAGCAGGATTGGGAAACTAAGGTACCTCCCTTGTATCAATCCCAACACGGATCCTGTCTAGGGTCGTCACTCCTAGTAATCTCATACGATGTACATTTCGTAGGTCACTGCAAGGGCTGCCAGGGCTGTTGCTCGCACTCGTTGCACCGCTCCCCCATCACCTTATCAATACAGGCCTACTGTACTCTACTGCACGGAAGGGTCGTCGCCTCCCGTGAACTCAGAATACGCTCGCGGTCACTACAAAGGGCTCGTCGCCTGATCAGTGTAGGCCGACAGCTAGAATATAGTGTCCCATACCACCATAATCTGCTCACGAGTCTAGGTGCTCACTGGTCACTACGGGGAGGTTTGTGGCCCCAGCGTAGGCCGACAGCTCGACCACGGTGTCCCATACCACCATGCCCGGCTCATGAGTCTTCGTGGATCAAGGTACCACGGTTAATAGGGTTTACAATGGTAAGTTCAGTACCCTAGGTTCAAGCAGTTATGTTACATACAAGGTGAACAAACATCGGCCAGTCGGGTTACTTGACGGGCTCGACTAGCGCGATCGCATATCGAATTGAACGACATGAAGTGCGTAAAACACTTCGCGTGGCCTAACCACTGCCGCCAACTCTCAACACGAATCACATTCATCGACGCGTCATTCGTGGCTATGACCAGTCAGCCACGAAATCGCTCGGTTACCGACTGCCTGGACTAAGTCAAGTCCCACACATCTATGGAATTACTATACAAGGTATTGGAATTGAAATACATCATGTGAGCATGTTAGCACATGTTATAACATTCAACTTAAGCAAATCTTCAAGGCATACTTCCCATGCATATTCAACTTAAGCAAATCCTCAAGCACATACATTCCATGCATGTAATGAAATCATGCATTTTGTCAACATGTAGAAAATCATCTAGGTCAGCATAATAGTTGAAAAATCAATCACAAACTATCATATAACATCATTTAATTCAATACATACTAATACAAACATTTGTACAAACACATACACTACACACTTAAGTCTACATATGGTATGTCGACCCAAAGTGTGCAACTAGGCGAACCTCTTCGCCAAACTAATTATGCACGCATTCCTAACTTCCTAATGCGACAACAAACCATGTCAATCACATCAGCAAAATATGAATGCAAACAGTACTTCCTACAAATGACTAAAATGCCCTAAATCTCATATTCTTCGTTAGCTTACGAAACGGGAAACGGAGAGCATTTTGTACATGTCAAACGGCGATGCCGTCAAGAATCTACTATTAAACGACATTGAAAGCATTGGGAACCGTCAATCCAAGCGTCTAAAATCCTCACCTAGTGTCTTGTAGACTCGGGAATTGAAGCGGAGTGTATATGCTTCGTCTACGGCGAGTAAGGAGCCTAATACATAAGATCCATAAGCTACATCGCCATGGAAACAAGAAAAACTCAAATCACCAACTATTTAGGGTTTTTACTTACCTAGGATTGCGGTGGAATCGCCGGGAAAGCGGTAGAGGAGTGTCGCTTAAGCATGTGCAACACGTAGCACAAGTGGCGGGAAGAACTCTCCCACTCTCTCACAATCTCTCACTCTTTTTCTCTCTCCCAAGCTAGGGCTTCTCTCAAATTCGGATGGGAGAGAGGAGTGAGGGTTTCAACCCCTTTTATAGCCTAAAACATTCCCAAAATAGGCTTGGGAACAATGTTTACTTGGTGCCTAACCAAATCGGGGCCGTTTCGGTCCAAAAGGGCACTTCTGGAGGTCCCCAGGCCAGATGCGGTCGGACTTAAGCTCATGCATACTAGATCTAGCATACATCCAGTTTTCAGACCGGTTGGGTTCCCAGATCGCACGTGGCGGCCCAGTTTCAGTTTAACGGTCACCGCATCAAGATCAGGCCTATAAGTCCCGTGATATATAATAGATATTTTTCCTGATCCAAGGGTGTAATTTGGCTGTATTCTGACGGTCAGAATGCTTAATACTGATGCGTCAAATTTGTGTGCCAGATTTGAATTTGAAATTCCAACTATGTCCCTATTCACACTCTCTTCGGTCCGGGCTCAATGAAATAGCCTGTGATAATCGGTTTGACTTGATTTTTGGAATGAGTGTCAAGCCCAGCTAGACGGTCCTAACGGTCTAAGATAGGAGGTATCGGACTTTCAACGTGCGGTCTAGATCCAATACAAAGATTCAAAGTGGTCCAGAGAACAAACCGGCTTAGAGTTTGATCCGAGGCTTTAGAGCATTATAGCACCCTTAGTTCCACTCGCTTCGGGCCTTGTAGAACGTATTTAAAGTGATCAGGGACCATTTCCCAGCTATTCTAACGTTGCACTAGCTAACCTAGTCAAATTTTCCAAAGGAATGAATTCTACGCAAATTCGGGTCGAGTTGGTACTCGAGCCCAAGGATGGATTTTTCACGGGCGTTACAGTAGGTGACCAGGAAATATTTCTCGTGGAAGCGGGTCTCAAATGCCTCCCACATCCACACAAATCCTTCTGCAATAGTGACGAGTGAAATTGCGTTCAAGACCGCTTTAGTTGAAGTAGGAATAGGTCAGTATATCCTAGAGGGGGGTGAATAGGATTTTTTAAAGTTTTTATAAATTATTAAAAATCCTTATTATACTAATCCTATCGCAGAGTATTGATTAGGATTACTCGATCTTAACTCTACTGGCTTCCAAGCCTAATAGAGGATCCAATCACAAACTATTTAAAAGATAAACAATGTATAGATGAGATTGTGATGGATATGACTGTGTGTGCATAGGATGTGATCATATATAAAGACATGCAAGGCAATCACATAAAAGATAATATCAAACTCAAACACAGTCATTTTATAATGGTTCGACGACTTGTCTACTCCACTCCCGACTTCCACACTCAACCCTTGAGTGACTGAATTTCACTAAGGAGGTTTCCCATGGTTCAACTCAAACCTAAGGTTTTAAATCAGGTTCACCTTCAACTTTTACAGAGGTTTCTACTCGGTTCACCTCAAACCCTAGAGTTTTACTGGCGTACTCCTAACCAGATGTTTATGCCCACACAGGACAAGGGTCCACACAACGCACCCTGAGGTTTCTACTCGATTCACCTCTAACCCTGGAGTTTTACTGGTGTACTCCTAACCAGATGTTTATGCTCTCCACGTACACTCCCGTCGGAGGACTCCTTCGAGGACTTCAAATGGTGAGAAACACTTAAAACTCAATCCTAAAAAGGAATGATCGCAAGTGTCCTCTGGACTCTTAGTACTTACAGATAAGTTGATGAGTCCCTTTCAGCACACTGATGAAGACCTTCTCCTTGTTGATGAAGAGTCTTCAGCTCCCTTGATCCACAACGTGAAGATGTATATATACTAGGCTTAGGTTGGGTCAAGGTTATGATGGACTACCAATCTCTAAAGGTTTTCCTATAAGGAGGATAGAGAGGTTCCCATCATCTATGCATTCAATGCATCCCAGCTTAATGATATGTCATTAAGATAGTAGCTGAAGGATCCTTGAATGTGAAAGTTCATTCCCTAATCCACTCTATAAGATATCAATGATGAGGGTGGATTGGAGGATGAACTTCCCGAGAGAAAGGGCTTAGGTAAATGATAGGAAGGTTGAAACACTCTAAGGCACTCTCTTCTTTTTCTCTCATTCAGCAATGAAGACAACTCTCTCTATTTATTGGCAAAAGGTTCCAACGGATATAAACGGTCATATTTATGACAGAGTTCGATATCATCGATCAGTCGTCGATATGCTCGAGCGTATACTTTCGATTGTATCGACCGACCTCTCGATGATAAGAACTCAATTGTCATTTTGCTTTTGGAAACCTTCTGTCAACTGGCCGATGGGATCGAGACACACATCGACGATATCAGATTTCGAACTCCGATTCCATCGAGTGATGGTTCGATTCTATCGACAGTTGAAAACCAAGAGAAAGTCTTGAAGAATTTTAGGATCACAGATATGATCGGGGAACCAGTCGATGTCATCGGAATTTGTACATCGATCATATCGACGACCATTCGATGGGATCGAAAATCATATAGATTTTACATGTAAGCTTGCTGGACGAATTATGTCCTGACTCGATCCAATCGACATGGTCTCGATATGATCGATATATGAATATCGATTTATCGACAGGCACCCCGATCAACATTAAAAGCAACCTGAAATTCATGCTGGAGAGAACATGCGCCCCATAGTCGATATGATCGACTGACTCCCGATATGATCGATATTTGAGTTCAGATTGAATCGGACAGTCATCGATATATCGAAGCAGTGGATAGTTTTCTTTAGAAAAATAGGGGTGTCGGGAAGCACTCTGTCGATACGATCAATCCACTTCAGATATGATCGATTTTCGAATATCGATGATATCGACTCGAAGGTCGATATATCGATAAATCGTCCAGAAGATTGTTTGATTGCTGGACGCTTTTTGTCCTCACTCGATTGTATCGATTGATATGTCGAGGACATCGACAAAGCTGGTTGATCATATCGAAAGGGGAATCGATATAATCGACAGTGTAAGAAAAACTTAGAAAATCTTCTTTTGGATAAAAAGATTTCTTACACATAAACCCTAAGATGTTCTAGTTCTTTTTAAGGGTTTAATCACCTGGTGTTTTGGGACATGGGATGTGAGGCTATGATTTACCTTTTGGTGAGCTTCCACACATCCAGATGAGGCAGACGCTTGACATGATCTTCTTGATAGGTGTTGTTGTCCGACTGACTCAACATACAACGTAATTGATAAACCAGGGCACGTAATAGGTGCACTTTCATGGAGAACACTACCCCACCACAAACTAGCCTCCTTCTCAAACTTGAAGGTGGCAAGCTCGACCTGCTCTGCCTCAGAACAGTGTAGCAGCCTCAACATCTCAGAGATGCAGTCAATCCAATACTCGGCCTTCTTAGGTCTATGAGTACCAGCGAAAGTGGGAGGCCATAAGCACTGAAATCTCTCAAATGTGCTGCTGGCACTCGCCTTCTCAGCTGGGTGCATAGGTGAGGCAGGTGGAGTCGCCCGCATCTTCTGAGCAAAGATGCCAGCCATGGAGGTCAAAAACTGTTGCTGCTGCTGGATCTGCTGCTGCTGCATCAACAACATCATCTGCTCTATCCTATCAGGAGGCAGGACTGAGATGCATGTGGCATCGACACAAATGTACGGTTCTGCTCAGGAACCGAAGGTGTGATAGGTGGTACCACAGGCAGTGCCACAGGTGTTGGCCCAGCAGTGGGGCCAGTAGCCGGCTGAGAATTCGGCATAGAGTCAAAGTGAGTCGGGCCCGAACAGGAGCGATTCAATCCTTCTATTAGAATATGCGGTAAGGACTATCTATCGCAAGACATGCGTAGGCACACACAACTTCTCTCCCTACCCCACCTGATATAAGAAGTCCACCATCAGGCTCGTGCACTCACTGCGGTTGCTGCACCTAGGATACACGTTGAACGTGCAGATGTGGTGAAGCAGGCGAAAGTCGTCTGTCATATTGGTCGCTAAAAGGCTTTTGTTTGGCTGTCATTGAACTAGACGACCATAAAGGAACCGTTTGTGGCAATCCCTTTCACGTGCACTCCTCAGATTCTTCTCACTTACATGCACCTCACCGAGAGGCACATTCATAAGCCGAGATATCAAACCAACGTCAATTATGGCTTCCCGATCTCTTCCAAATGAAATTTTAAATTGCAAGGGCTCCAGTGTTGGCTCTCGAATATGGGCATAGAAAGCTCGGACAGTGCCCACATTTGCACAGTGCTCACCCTCAAATAGCGGACCCCACTTAGCTTTTACCAGGCGCTCGAACAACAAGTATTCTCCAAATAGTTGCGCATCCATATGAGCTTCAAAAAGAACCTTACGAACCTCATAAACTCCATGAGAAAACTCCGCCAACAAAGCCCTTCCTATGGGAGCCTGGGGATCTAGATCTTGCTTAGTCTGCAACTCTCGATTGGCACTTGTACTCGCAGCGACACCTCTCGGCCTCCTTGAACACGTGGGGTGACTAGGCCTAGCTTCATCCACGGAAGCTCTCTTCTTTCCCATGAAAGAGAGAATGGTGGAAATCAAAAATATGGCCGTAACAAGCTCGAATAGGGCCATGAAAAAGGAAAGAAAAGAGGGAAATGGGAAGTTGATGGGGTTTCCACGAATTTGAGACTCAAAATGGGATTTGAGTGCCCAAATGGAAGGAAAAGAGAGGGTTTGGAGGTGGGTGTTGCTAAAAATGGTAGAGGAGTGTGAATCTTAAAGAAAAATGAGGGAAAGAGAGAATGAAGGGGAGGTTTGAGAGAGAAATAAGAAATTTTAGAGGAAAAGGAAAGCTTAGAGAGGTGGATTATGAAGAGGGATTGCTGTGGGAGGGTTTAAAATTGACCCACTATTCATCAATGGGCCATACAAGGCCCTAGAAGAATCAGCCCGCACAGGCCTGCCCGGCTAGGCCCGCTAGGCGATTAGGCCTTGCAAAACCGACAAGGTCCTCGCCGGTCTCTGGACATCCCGGTGAGGGCTCATTGGTGGGACGATGTCCTCCCCCTCCCATAGGTTTAAAAACATGTGGGTCCCACCTTGGTTCCCCCTGAAAGTGCCCCGATTGGCCCCCTACTCAGTTTTGAGTCATTTCGGGTCCTTTCGGGTAATTTCTGATGTATATAAAAGTGTATTAATTTTTAAACGGTTGGAATAGGATAAAAACATGGTCTATACATGTTGATTAACAATCTAGAAGTGGGTTGGGATCGTTTCGCGTAATCACGAGTATGTACGGACCTGATCTCAGCGATCACTTATAGTAATCCTTTGCCAATTAGCGAAACTGGGAAACCTAAACTTGTTTCTAGATTTTTCTCGTATCCTCCTATGTTAAATTGGTATTAACGTATGTCGTGTGATCATAACCCAAGTCTGGTTTAATCCAAATCATGTTCTGATACCAACTTATAACACCCTAAAAATCGAGGGGTCGAGCATAACTCAGCTCTCGAGTTCCAAAACATCACTTATGCAACATTTTTAATGATGGATGTTTGTTGTTTATATTAGTATATAATATAAACTAGTATAAGTCCCCAAAATATGTATGCTCTACCAGGTCAATAGTTACAAGTATTGTTTCAAAATAGAAATGTCAAAATATAATAGTCCTCTATAAAGTATGAACCTTGAAGCCCCGATAATTCAAAACGGTCCAAGTGAACCCGCCTAAATACTGCATACACGAGAATGCCTCCTCATCATCCTCGAACTCCTGCTCTGCCTCACGGGACACATCAATATCTGCATCTAAGATAGAGTCTGGTTGGTGTTTAAGCACCGTCCCAAAATGCGAGAGTGAGTGATCAACTCAGTGGAACTATACAGCAAAGGTTAACATGTTATCAATTCAGTTAAGAAGTAATGATAAAGCAATATAATCAAACATCCCTAATTACTTTGATTAATGTAAGAATGTATGAAGGAATGATGCATACCCTTGCCTGCACTCCCTCTGCGATCTTCATCTTACGGTCACGCATGTTAGTCACTTCCTCAGTGCTCTGTTCAATGGCAAATGGCACATGGAGTACGGTGCATGTACATGATTACCGAGTTCTTATTATTCCTTTTCATACAAAAGGATTGGGAAGCTAAGGTATCTCCTTTATATCAATTCCCAAATAATGATCCATTATAGGGTCATCAGTCCTAGTAAATCTCATACGATGTTACAGTTGTAGGTCGCTATAAAGGGATCGTCACCAATTAATACAAGCCTAGTTATACCTTAGTTACTACAAAAAGGCTCGTCGCCTCCATGTAGTGTCAAGGTATGCTCGAGGTCACTATAAAGGGCTCATCACCAAATCAGTGTAGGCCAACAGCACGAATACAGTGTCCCATACCACCATATTCGGCTCACGAGTCTGGGTTACTCACTGGTCAGGCTTATCGCCCTAACGTAAGCCAGCAGCTCGACCACAGTGTCCCATACCACTATGTCCGGCTCATGAGTCTTAGAGAATCGAGGTACCAAGGTTAACAGGATTTCACTGGTGAGTTTAGTACCTTAGATTCAAGTAGTACCGTCCAAACAAGGTGAACATATATTGGGTCAATCGGGTTAATTGATGAGCTCGACTAGGATGAGCACACGTTGAATTGATCGACATGAAATGCATAAGCACTTCGTATGGCCTACCCACTGTCGACATCCCAAGTATGGTTCGGATTCATCAAACACATCCTATGTGGCGAAAACAACTTCAGCCACCAGTTCGAGAACTGTTACCACTTACTTGGACAGTGATATAGTCCCAACCACATACAATCACAATAATGAATATTTAAGTCAAATCCTACAATCATATGAACATGTTATGGAATATAACTTAAACATGAATACATGGTACATGGTGGAAATCATACACATAGTTAAACATGAATAAGTAGGCTGTACAGTTCATGGAGAAAATCATACACACAGTTAAGGTAGTTGGGATTCATATCTCAACTCCCTCATAAATCACACTTTACTAACTACTAACTCATTTAGACATTTTCACAAATACTTAGACTACACTTTTCAACATACATCACGTATGTTGGCCACAATACGTATTAGGGAAAATCCTTTTGCCAAGGAGTTGTCGCGTACATAAAAACCATGTACCTATGAAAATTAATCATGGTAATCACAACATCAGATTCTAAATGCATACAAACATTTCAATAAACACATGAAATACTCTATTCACAACATAGTTTATACATATACATAAAATGAAACAGATAGTGCGTTTGGCATGTGTAATAGCACCCATGTCAGTAATAAATCATTATCTAACATTGAAAGTCTTGAAAACCATAACCTAAATGTATATAGTTCGTACCTTAAACCGATAAACACGTAACGGATATGATTTAGACGTTTAGTCTTCGTCAATGGTGGATTTGTAACCTAGAGCATGAAGTAGGTTAGCTACATCATCACTTAAACTATTTGAAAGCCCTAAAGCGGATTAGGGTTGGGATTTCTTACCTAAGTATGGAATCAGTATCGCCCGTGTAGTGATACGAATAAGCGAATTTGGCACGTTGTGTAGCTGGGAAGAATCCCAGGATGAATCACCTACTCACTCTCTCTCTTTCTCTCTCTTTCTCTCCCTTTTCTTAGTTAGGGTTTTGGAATTCTTATGGAATATGAGAGGGTGTTTAAAGCCCTTATATAGGCCCAAAACTAATGAAAATAGCCCCAGGGCCATGGTATACTTAGGTTATATCCAAATCAGGTCTGTTCCGATCCAACAGAGCATTTTCGAAGGTCCCTTTGCTGTATGCGATCGGACTTAAGCTTTCTGATATTGGATCTGGATCAAGTTAATTTTCAGTCCGATCAGATTTACAGATCGACTGTGGTGGTCCAATTTCAGTTCAACGGTCACCGATACTCGATGAGGGCCACAAGCACATTGGCATGTTTGGGACATATCCCCTGATCTGAGGGTGAATTTCGGTCAAATTCTGATAGTCAGAATACTTATAATTGGCCCGCAAGCAACACAACTCAGATTACTTAAATTTGTATTTAATTTCTAAAAACATTCACCTTTCTCACACACTTTGCTCCGGACTCAAGTAAATCGTCGTGGGATACTTTCTGGACTTGATTTCTGAGGTGGTTGTCAAATATAACAAGGCGGTCATATTTGTCTAAGTTCATCGCTATCGAACTTTTGACGTGCTGTCTAGGTCCAATATGGAGTTTCAATGTGCTCTCGAGAGCAACTAGGTTTAGAGATGAATCTTAGGCTTTAGGGTAATGTAGCGTTAATAATTCTACAAGTTTTAGGTCTTACAGATCGTATTTAAAGTGATTAGTGTTAACTTCCTAGGTAATCTAGTTTAACACTAGTTAATTCTCATTTAATTTCTAAAGGATTTAGTCCTAAGAGATTTCTGCTTAAGGCGGTACTCGGATCTTTGTATGGATTTTTTTAGGATGTTACAGGTATACCATCCATGTGTGGTTTCACCTAACTGACTTGGGATAGACTCCATACCCTTCTAAATACCATTATTTACTCTTTTTTGAATCATTCATGCCAACATGTTTAAATCTTCACTTTTGATAATTTCAACATTTCATCCCTATTCGACATTGGTGGTAGCCCCTTTATGTTGAATTGATTGACTACATGTTAGTGGGTGCTACACACACCCTAAGATGGTAGTCTCATGGGCTGGGGATGGTGGTAATGGGACACTATGCTTGAGTTGTCGGCCTACATTGGGCCACAAGCTCTCCGTAGTAACCGTGAGCTTATTTAAATGGCTGAGTGAAATCGGATCAATAAATGGACTGGCTAATCATGCATACATGGTACAGACCAACATCTATTGCTATCGTACATCGGATGCATATTTTTTTGACTGGATGATGTGCTCATGTTCGATGATTGCATGGGTGACGAGCCCACTGTCTGCACGATGAGCATCCCTGAGGCATGAACGCATTCCATACATCCACGCATTTAATAAGACTGCATCTACTGTGTTTTGGACTATCTATATGTCTTTTATGTTATTCCTTGTTTGGGGTGGCTGTGTAATCTTAGCGGGAGATCACATTGAGTTGGCCACTCATTCATCAATATATAACGGTACATGTAGCACAAGCGGCTTGAGTGATTTTCAGGTTCAGACTAATGAGGAGCCGGGTACAAGTGTCAGGGATGCACGACCGTATTATCGAAAGTAGTCATGTCGTCTTGTAGCTTATGTTTACATTATTCTATTACTTCTCATGTATTAAAATTATGTGAATTCTTGTATGTATATTGAGACATCGGTTTGTATAAGTCATTATGGGCAACCACTTGTATATTCTCAACACAAATGAAAAATTTCCTTATGCTTACTTGTCCATTCTACGCTCATTCACTTACTCTGAAAAAATGAAAAATGTATACTCAAAATTTGACCATCCGTTAAGGTAAACACTCAGGTTTTTAGGAAACGGGTTATGTACTCAGGTCCTAAAAACATGGGCCATTACATAGGGAGAGCAGCTGTATCAAGAATGGGGGAGTTTTACAATAAGGGGGAGCAAATACCGGTTGTGTACATGGGTTCATTAGAATTTGTAAAATTGTGTAAAATGCATGCACATACAATTTAGGAAGTGTCTTTCTAGATATTGTCCTAGGGTTTTTTGGGTATTTTATCACGTAATTGACAAAGGGGGAGATTGAAAGTGCCCTTGCTAGTGCCCTAGTTTGTCAATTAGCGTGTGTTGAGTCAGTCAGATTGCAGAAACTTCACAGGAAAATCTATACAAGCGTCTGCCTCAACCAGATGTGTGAAAGCTTGGCATAGGTAAATCTAAGCCTCACATCCCTTGTCCCAAAACACCATGTGAATAAAACCCTTAAAATAAGTTAGAATATTTTAGGATTTAAGGTGAGAAATTTTTTTTAATGAATAAAAAAATCTCTAAGTTTTCTTACCCTGTTGATTGTATCGATACACATCTCGATATGATTGACCTGCGTTGTCGATGTCCTCGATAGACCAATTGATAAAATTGAATGAGGACGTAATATGTCTAGCAACCAAATACATATTTGGACAGAATTATCGATGTATCGACAAACGTATCAATATCATCCATATTTGCATCTCGAGACCATCGAAGATGGCTCGATAATATCGATAGGCAGAATCGGCGCCCCTGTTTTTACTCAAAAAAGTCATATATGCTTTGATATATCAGAGCTCTCCTCGATACCATCGGAGTTCAAATCTCGATGATATCGGAAGGCTCTCGATGATATCTGTCATGGGTGCAAAGTTCTCCACCAACACTTTTCAGGTAGTTTTTAACTTTGATCGGGGGTCACTCGATAGAATCGATATTTTAAATATGGATGATATAGGGGCTGTATTGATTACATCGATAAAGGATAAACTTGTCCAACAAGCTCACTGATAAAATCTTTGAATTTATCGATGCATCGACACGACCTCCGATATCATCGACATTCAAATTTCGATGATATCGAGTATCCCCCGATTATATCTAAAGTTCTGAAAAATTTCATGCAAGTTTCTCTCATTTTTTCAAATATCGAGGACTCGACCCCGTATCAATAATATCAGAGTTCAAAATTCGATAGCATCAACACGAGTCTCGATACCCTCGATTAGTTGGCAAAAGGTTTTTCAATAGTGTATGACATTGAGTTTGTGTCATCGAGCAGACCATCGATACGATCGAGAGTATACGCTCAATGATATTTAACTTGCTTGATGATATTGAACTCTGTCATAAATGTGATCATTTTATATCCATTGAAACCTTTTGCCTATTTAAAGAGAACTTCTCTTTAGTTACCGTGAGAGAAAGAAGAGAGTGCTTTTGTGTGTTTAACCTTAGATCATATACCCAAAGCCCTTTCTCTCAAGGGAGTTCATCCTCCAATCCACCCTCATCATTGATATTCAATAAAGTGGATTGGGGAATGAACTTTCGCATTCAAGGATCCTCCAGCTACTACCTTAATGACAAATCATTAAGTTGGGATGCCTTGAATGCTTAGATGATTGGAATTGCTCTATCTTCCTGATAGGAAAACATCTAGAGAGTAGGATTCCATCATAACCTTAACCCAACCCGTTGCCTTATATTGGTATATCATTTGTTGTGGATCAAGGGAGCTGAAGACTCTTCGTCAACAAGGAGGAGATCTTTGCCACTGTGCTGAATGGGACTCATCAACTTATCTGTAAATATCTAGAGTCCAAAGGACCCTTTGATCATTCCTCTGTAAAATTGGGTCTAAGGTGTTTCTCACCCTTAAAGTCCTCAGGGAGGCCTCCGATGAGAGTGTACGTGGTGGGTGCGTTGTGTGGACCCTTACTTTGTGGAGAGAAAAAACATCTGGTTAGGGGTGAACCAATAAAACCTTCGGTTTGAGGTGAACCTTGTAAAACCTTGGGTTTGAGGTGAACTGAGTGAAACCTCTGTTAGGGTCTTAGGAAAGATCCTTGGCTAGTGTTCCTAAAAGTGGATGCGATGTGTTGACCCTTGCTCGTGAGAACATAAAAAATTAGCCTCAGTGTAGGTTGGAAAGGTTGAAAGTGAATCTGATTTAAAACCTTAGGTTAGAGGTGAACCATGGGAAACCTCCTTAGTGAAATCTGGTACACTCAAGGGTTGAGTGCGGTTATCGGGATTGGAGTAGACAAGTAGTCAAACCACTATAAAAATGACTGTGTTAGCGATTTCTATTCATCTATGTGTGTAAT
Source organism: Magnolia kwangsiensis (assembly GCA_037074715.1). Classification (NCBI taxonomy): domain Eukaryota; kingdom Viridiplantae; phylum Streptophyta; class Magnoliopsida; order Magnoliales; family Magnoliaceae; genus Magnolia; species Magnolia kwangsiensis. The sequence continues at coordinate 44,712,296 of CM073586.1, read as the reverse complement.
TATTTATGTCAATGCTTTCATATCTACGTATCTGAGCACACCTCACACACAAATACTGTTATAACCATCATGAACTAAGCTATATACTATTGTCTCTTGAATAGTTTGTGATTGGATCCTCTACCAGGCTTGGAAGCCAGTAGAGTTACCTTTGAGTAATCCTGATAATTGTCTATCTATGAGGATTAGTATAATAGGGTCTTTAAAATACATTGTAAAACTTTAAAAATTCCTATTCACCCCCCTCTTGGACATATTGGCATATTCCTACTTCAACTCAAGCGGTCTTCACCGCTATTTCAATTGACATCTTTGTGCTTGTTAACATGCTTTACATTGCATTTGTTGCATTCTTTGCTCATTATATCGTGCTTTTGGAGATGTTATTTCTGGCTCTAAAGGTTTAACCGCTAAGTCTTTTCTAGTTTGTTCTCCTTGGCATTTCTTCATTGGCTAGCTAAGATTGTATTTTCCTTGAACATTTGCTGATTATGAAAGAGCCAGAAAAATAGAGGACACTTTTTTCAATTTCCATTTACTATCTTTCAGGAGGTCATAGAAGTGACTGATGATGGTTCAATTTCTTTTGGCGAACATTCATTTCTTATCTTCATTAGGTACAGTACTCTTCCATTGAGAGAAGATAATTCATTTTGGCACGAACCATATTATCCAAGCAGAATTGCTCATTAATTTGGATTTGACTAGACTATACCGGAGACTTGCAATATCATTACTAGAGCAATGAGAAGTTATGGCATCGGACCATATAACTGGGTCTTGCTATGGAAGTAACTTTTAAACGTTTATACGGGATCATGATTCATAATTCTCGGCTATAATTATCCAGTTCATGCTTCTCATAGTTGGATGCATTAGTGGGGTTGTCAATATTACCTAGTGTGAGATTATTACCAAGTTGATTATGCCATATCGATTCCTCTGCCCCGCATAAGAAATTATCAGAAAGACCATGACATGGATTACTTTAAAGAAATATATTATGCCCCCTCTCCAGGCCAACTTTGCATAAAGATTTCTTCAAAAGATAATAATTATGATATGAAGGCTACTGATACCCTTGAAGGATGGATAGCATTTGGTACCCCTTTAAAAAATATAAAGAATACATCTGAATTTTTTAGATCGTCAAGAAGAGAATGATAATTCTTCATATTTTCATCATCTTTCACCTCTTCAGATTTTACAAGATAACCTTCCTTCATTGTCAGTAGAACAAGAGATAGGAAGGCATCATTACTCTCTTTAGAAGGATAAGCATATTATAATTGAAGACTCACAGTCGATCTTTAAGAATTTAACTCTTGAATAGAAAGTACCAATCATTTTGAACAGATTTACCATTTGTTGTAATTTGAACCTGATACAAGAGAAATGCATTTTTATATGTTGTTTAATCAGTGTTTGAGATTTTCATGATTTATTTTATCATATCAGGTAATTACACATTTAAGCATATCTTAAATATAAATGATCATATATGTATTTGTAGCATTTTGATGCTACACATAGTTTAAGCTCTTAAGCAGTTGAGCTAGTATACTTTTGACTGAACATACTTTGACTCGACTGGACTTGACTTGACTAGACTTAACTGGACACTTTCACACATTGTTTAAGCTCATGAGTAGTGGAGCAATCATAATTCTGGACTCTTAAAAAATCAGAGACAAGGTCTTATGTGAACGGTCTCTGTAACTCTCATAAGTTTGCTGGACTTATCATAGCCAGGGAGTTCACAAACTGTGATCCATTAGAGGGGCCTAGTGAAGCTACTTGGGTAGTGAACTCAGTTGGATTTAAGCACAGGGTTAGCCGCAATAACTCTTTAAGTTCATGGGGCTCGCAAGGCTACCTTAAGGTACCAAATCCAAGGTAATCAGTCCATCAATGAGGAAGCTAAAAACCCATCTTCATGAGTTTCTACTAGAATCAAACAAGGAATTTGGGGGCTCTTATGCATGGTTGGCCTATCTATGGACCAAGCTAAAGAGCACACACTGCAATCTACTTTTTTTTTTATCTACAAGATCGGACCCATTCACAAGAGGGCATTTTCTCTCACCATACCTCGTGACGCTGTCGGAAGCTATACAGACGGCATTGGTCTCACATTTGATTAGCCTCCTTTTACTTTATCACTTATGAATTTTAGTAGTCATTAGCTTTATCTGCTGCCCACATGGGTCTAAGCATGTGATGACCTTCATGGGCTTTTTAGGGCCATTGGCATCTCAATGTTGCCTGTATAAATTTATATATTTTTGATGATGGTAGGTTTTATGCGCAATTGGCCACATGGACTTGGCTACGCCACCGTAAATGATGAATTGCCATCAGTGTCATAAGATTTACATGTGGTTGGCCATATAAGCTTGTTCCACTGCCATGAATGGTGAATTGATAATTGATATATCGTCCCTGCTGATAATGTTTTGATAATGTTCATGATTAAAATAATATATCAGCTTGGTGATAATAACAATTTTGATAGGATGTCTTTTGTGTCAGCGATTAATGACGACAATAATAATTACTAATTTGATGATAACCATCGGCGCTTACAATAATTGACGATAGTATCATTTTTAATGTACTTGATTTTCATATGCTTGAGAATTCACTTTTATCCATTTATACAGAGAAGAATACATGGCTTTACCTTTTGAGGCTATTTCATCATTCTACTTGTTTTGCCCCCTTTTGATTAGGAACTATTGTACCGATAATCTTTGTAATCAAAATTGCAGTGATCTTCAGAGATAATATATCTTGATACAGAGAATTTTGACAAATATACTGATGCCTTATCATTGCGTATGAATTATTTGATATTAAAATTGCCCCCAATTTCGAATCAATTAGGCTTGTGTACTTTTATCTCCTCTCTTATGTCATACACTTTCCTTATGACTATTTCACCACTGTTAATCATTTCTTGTAATATATCCTTTAGGTTGAAGAAATTCTCAGTTCAATGTACTAGGAGATGATGATAATAGCAGTAGTCACTTTCACTTATTTTCTTCATCTCCTTTGGATGTTTTGGCCATGGCAATTTGATCTTCTCTGCTGCCAACAATTTTGTTCAGCATAAGGAGTATATCATCTTCTTCAAACGAATACCTTTCATAACTCTTGAATTTTCCAAATTCTTTCTTTATTTTCTTGGCCGCAGGCTTATTCATGTCTCCCTTATCAATTTTTCTTTGGCCATCTTGTCGATTCCTCATTTTTCTTTCTTCTTCGATCATATTGACCAAATTTCTCTTAAAATTTTGGGACAGTTGGCTAATATGAAAATCAGAAACTTTTATACTGATCCTTTCTAAATTGTAAGCCTTCTTGAACAAATCTTGAAACGTCTGTATATTCGGACCGACAAGACTTAATGCAATATTTGGCCTTATGTAGTCTATGCATAATTTGATTTGTTCTCTTTCTTCTTTTACCAATTGTAAACATGATGCCCCCAATATTCTCCATCAATTAATAAATTCTTTCTGACGATGAAAATTAGATCACTTAAACCAACTTCTTTAAAGGATGATTCAACAAACCGTGAAGGATAACGAGAATTTTTAATGAAATTTATCACAACTGGCCATTCTCTTATCGCAACAATCTTCCCTTTATCTTTCCAAGTCTTCGACAGATCTCTTAAGGATGTCGTGTTCACAGTGACTTTCTTGACTCGGTTCTCATTCTTTTTCATCACTATCTCACCTTCGTTTATCATCCTTTACAACATGTCCTTTAGTGTAAGGCAATTTTCTGTTGGATGTCCCACATAATGATGATCATGACAATACTTCTTTTACTTAGTCATCTCAACTTCTAGACACCTAGGTTGAGGTATTTGGATGGTTTCGGCAGCTAATAACTATTCCATCATCGGTATAATCTCTTCTTTTTGAAACTGTATTCTTTAAAATAATCATGCGATCGAGGTCGTTTGTCATTTACACGTTCCTTATAACGACCTGAATCTTCTCTTTTCCTTATTTCTCATTTATTATAATAGGTACCTCTTTTCTTTTCATAGTCAACAGTGTTTACCCTTCATTTATTTGATCCCCTTCTCTCTGTTCTGATTTGAAACGCTAGCATTTTCCTGACCATCAGCTCTAGCGCATGCGCCTTTATTGCGAGATCTCTAAAGGTCCTAATGCTAACACTTGTGAGCCCAAAGACAATTCTTGGTTCCATAGAATTCAGACCCATATTTACTTATTCTTTTTCTTTGGGTAACTATCTACACGAAGCTCCCAAGGTTTTCCACCCGTCGATAAACTTTTTTACAGGTTCATTTTCTCTTTGTCTTACCAAGGCCAATTCTGCAATACTAATGTTGTGGTCTGACGAGAAAAAGTTAGATGTAAATGCATCTTGCATTTGTTCCCAAGTTCTTATCGATTCTGGCACCAGATTAGAAACCATCGGAATGCTTTACCTTTCAAGGAAGAGCCAAATAGTCGCAAGCAGTATTGCGAAACTTGGAGAAGTTACCTATTGTAATGATGAAATGTACCAAATATTCTTCTGGAGATCCATATCCATTAAATTTTTAGAAATCTAGATGCTTAAAATTGTCCGGGAATGGTACATCTTCCACTTTCTTAGGATATAGCATTCTGTAGTGGAACCTCCCAGCATGTCCATGTTCATTGACGACCTTTACAACCATCTGTTGCATTTCTTCTTGCATTATGATTCTTGTTGCGGGAGCAGATCCATGTGACCCTACTTTATGTGGCAATGAACCCTCAGGTTGTTGCTCCTATTCATTTGTAGCAGCCATTACTGATGGAGCTATCCTTTGAGCCACGTTATGAGCGAGAGTAGCCAAAGATTCTTGAAGGCTTTGACACTCTTCCATTAGGGTTCTTTGAGCTTCGGCCATTTCAGCCATACGTTCATCAACACTTGGTGGAAGGCCCTTGCTAGTCTCTGCCATGCATAGGGCAGTTTCTGCATTGTCTGAAGAGGCAGTCATAGGGGTAAAGTGTAACGCCCGTGAAAAATCCGTACTTGGGCTCGAGTACCAACTCGACCCGAAATCGCGTAGAAATAATTTCCATGGAAATTAAGCATAAGTTAGCTAGCGCAACGCTAGAGTAGCTGGGAAATAGTCCCTGATCACTTTAAATATGTTCTGCAAGACCCAAATCGAGTAGAACAAACAACTCTACAATACTCTATAACCTCGGATCAAACTCTAAGCGGGTTTGTTCTCTGGACCATATTAAAATTTTGTATTGGATTTAGACCGCGCGTCGAAGGTCCGAAACCTCCTATCTTAGACCGTTAGGACCGCCCAGCTGGACTTGACAATCATCTCAAAAATCAAGTCAAACCGATAATCACAGACTATTTCGTTGAACCCGGACTGAAGCGACCGCGAATAGGGACGAATCTGGAATTTCAAATTCAAATCTGGCACACGACTTGACGCGTCAGTATTAAGCGTTCTGACCGTCAGAATTCATCCAGATTACACCCTCGGATCAGGAAAAATTTCTATTTATTATCATGAGACTTTCAGCCCTGATCTATGTGCGGTGACCGTTGAACTGAAACTGGTCCGCCACGTGCGATCTGCGGACCCTGCCAGACTGAAAACTTAATACGAGCTACATCTGGTGCACATGAGCTTAAGTCCGATCGCAATCGACCAGGGGACCACCAGAAAGCAGTTTTTGGACCGAAACAGCCCCGAAATGGATAGGCACCAAGTAAACTTCGTCCCGGAGCCTATTTTCGGCGATTTTAAGCTTATAAAAGGGGTTGAAACCCTCATTTCTCCCTTCCATCCGAAAATTGCAACCCTAGGAGAAAAAGAGAGAGAGTTTGAGAGAAAGAGAAGAAGAGAATTTTCCCACTTCCGAGCCCCTGACAGTTGCTGCTTCAGCACTTCTTTCCAATCACCTGGCTGGTGATTTCTCCACTTTTTCAGGTATAAAATAACCCCAAAAACTTGCTGATTTAGGGTTTACTTAGATGCATAACATGTTAGCTAACGTATTCCATAAATCAGGCTCTCCTACTGCCGTAGACGAAGCGTACACGCTCCGTTCAAAATCCCGCAACCGTAAGAGACTAGGTGAGGATTTTAGACGCTTTGATTGACGGTTTACAATGCTTTCAATGTCGTTTAATAGTAGATTATCGACGGCATCGCCGTTTGACATGTACAACATGCTCTCCGTTTCCTGTTTCGTAAATTAACGAAGAATATGAGATTTAGGGCATTTTAGTCATTTGTAGGAAGTACGGTCTACATGCATATTTTGCTGACGTGATTGACATGGTTTGTCGCCGCATTAGGGAGTTAGGAATGCTTGCATAATCAGTTTGGCAAAGAGATTCACCAAGTTGCGCACTTTGGGTCGACATACTATATGTGGACTTAAGTGTGTAGTGTATGTGTTTGTATAAATCCTTATATTAGTATGTATTGAATTAAATGATGTTATGTAGTAGTTTGAGATTGATTTCATGATTAATATGCTGACCTAAATGATTTCCTACATGTTTACCTTATGCATGATTGCATTACATGCATAGAAAGTATGCCTTGAAGATTTGCTTAAGTTGAATGTTATAACATGTGTTAACATGCTCACATGATGTACTTCAATTCCAATACCTTTGCATATCGTGTTAATATGATTCCATAGATGTGTGGGACTAGACTTAGTCCAGGCAGTCGGTAACCGAGTGAATTCGTGGCTGACTGGTCATAGCCACGAACGACGCGTCGATGAACGTGATTCGTGTTGAGAGTTGGCGGCAGTGGTTAGGCCACGCGAAGTGTTTTACGCACTTCATGTCGTTCAACTTGAGATGCGATCGCGCTAGTTGAGCCCGTCAAGTAACCCGACTGGCCGATGTATGTTCACCTTGTATGTGTCATAACTGCTTGAACCTAGGGTACTGAACTTACCATTGTAAACCCTGTTAACCGTGGTACCTTGATCCACGAAGACTCATGAGCCGGGCATGGTGGTATGGGACACCGTGGTCGAGCTGTCGGCCTACGCTGGGGCCACAAACCTCCCCGTAGTGACCAGTGAGCACCTAAACTCGTGAGCAGATTATGGTGGTATGGGACACTATATTGTAGCTATCGGCCTACACTGATCAGGCGACGAGCCCTTTGTAGTGACCGCGAGCGTATTCTGAGTCCACGGGAGGCGACGACCCTTCCGTTGCAGTAGAGTACGGTAGGCCTGTATTGATAAGGTGATGGGGGAGCAGTGCAACGAGTGCGAGCAACAGCCCTGGCAGCCCTTGTAGTGACCTACGAAACATACATCGTATGAGATTACTAGGAGTGACGACCCCAGACAGGATCTGTGTTGGGATTGATACAAGGGAAGTACCTTAGTTTCCCACCAGACGGGATTGACGACCCTAGACGGGATGGTGTTTGCAACACCCACCAGACCCTGTTGTAGCTGCAGGTGAGGACGAGATCCAGGAGGTGGAGCCAGAGATCGACGAGGACCAGGATGAGTTCTCGTATATGCAGTATCATGACGACTTCCCGTAGGTGACCTGAATCGAGGGGACATCAGTGGGACTTTCTTTTTGAACATTATTCTTTTGTTATGTATATGTACATGAGACTCAGAGATGTAGTCATACTTTGGAGACAGATGAGATTACTTTGTTTTTCCATACAGTGATATATACATTGTTTAGTCTTCCGCTTGCTTTTATCACTGGATCTGAAGTATGAATTGCAGTTTTGGTATACTTTTACTCATGTGAATGCTTTAAATCAGACAATATTGAATCATAACCATTTTTGTTGCATAAGTGACGGTCTGGAACTCGGGAGTTGAGTTTATACACGACCCCCGATTTTCAGGGTGTTACAAGTTGGTATCAGAGCATGAATAAGAGTATACTGGGCCTGGGTTATGGTCTTGCGACGTACGCTGTCGCTTCCTTTGACTTAGGTGGGTGCGAGAAGGGTCTAGAAACACTTCTAGGATCGCAGATTCGCCGATAGGCGAAGTCTATTAGGATCGATCGCAAGATCGAGTCTGTAACGCATCTCGGGTCGCGTAAAGCAACCCGAATCACTTCTAAGCTTTAGGAAGTCGGGTGGAGACGTCCTATGAGCGGTTTTAAACTTCAAAAGTGAATCCTTGGGCCGTGGGATGACCACGACTCCAGTAATCAATCGCTAGGGCTTAAAAATCCCGTTTCGTCAAAAATTCTCAAAATTCCTCCTCTAAACACTCCGACCTTCAGTTCTTTCTTATCCATTTCATGTTAGGCATCAAAACTAATGTGAAAATAACACAAATTAGTACTTTCACAAAATTTTACAGTGAATAGTAAAAGTTCATGAAAAATGGACATAAGGCCATTCTAACTTCACTTTCTTTCGTAACTAAGGGTTTATATAGATGTACTGGCTCCTTCTACCCCAAATTCATATGCTGCATAATATGGTTTGGCATTCGGGATTGCAATGTGGACCTGAAAATCCCTGAACACATGTTTGGGCTCATACAGACCAAATTACTATGAACTAGGGGGTGGGACGTGACTTTTTGGGACCCTGGGACCATGGGGGACCAGACCCATGGGGTCTCACTGGCCAACGTGAAAGTTGTCCGGCGATGCCATCGCCGGTCGGGCAATGCATCGCCGACCGGCGGTGTCCAAATGGGCTGCTTTTCGGGCGCACACCCTTAAATGGGATGCACATCATCCCTAGGTACCTCCCACCTCACGAAAACCCCCAAATCTTACCCCTCCTTCACAAACAGCCCTCTACATAGCCCTATTTTCGATTTTCAGCAACCCACTCCAAACTTCGGTATCCCAAACCACTTCTAGGACCCTCCTTGGCCAAAACCGACCACCACCCATCACTTATTGGGTGTTGGCAGCCTCTTTCCTTGAAGATCTCACCATTTGGAGCTCCAAAATCTCCCAAATATAGCTGAAATCGTGAGGTGCTTCATCCCATGTTTTTGTTTGTATTTCTCTTTGAAACTATAGCCTTGGGAAGCTTGAAGCATCCCTCTACGACGCCTAGATTTCCTTTTCTCAGATTGGGTAGCCATTTCTCCGCATTTTCAACATTTTTCATGGCTTTTGTGGAAGCCATTTTGGGCCTTTTGTCACTCTCATCCATCATATCTTTGATGGGTAAGAGGAAAACCGCGACAGACGAGGCTGGGCCGAGCCGCCCTGCTCGATCGAGAAGACCGCGGGGTGGTGCCGCGAGTTCAAGCACCGCCGCAGGTCCAGCTCCAGTCCTGGAGTGCCGTACAAAGCGGGATTTGGATCCCCATGCACACCTTGGACGAACAATTCTTTCGGAGATGCCTCATGGCCAATACACTGATCGCAAAGTGTTATTTGAGGCGGACGTAGATGGACGATTGTTCGGCGAATATCTGTTGTTCGAACGCATTGAAGCTGCGCACTGGGGACCGATCTTTGAAGCTCGCGCTCGTGCTAATGTGAGCACCATTCGTGCCTTCTATGCTAACATCCAGAATCCTACCTTGGAGCCTTTGCAGTTCAAAATCCCTTTTGGTAGAGATCGGATGGCTACGATCGACGTCCGGTTGGTTGCGCGACTTCTCAACGTGCCTTTAGGTGATGTGCATCCTAGTGAGAAGAATTTGAAGACTAGACGTGAACGAGATCGCCGCACCAGGTTTCTGTGCGGTAAGTTGGTTCCATGGCAGCCTAATAATAGCCTCAAGGCGACGTATATGTCTGAGGATTTGCGCCTGCTGCATCATATCTGCACGTTCAATGTCTATCCCAGGTCGACGAACCGCATAGAATGTACACGTCTTATGGTCGATTTCTTATTTTTGGTGGCCCAGGGAGAGAACGTATGTATGGCCACTTTCATCTTACGGCAGATAGTTCTCATAGCCAGGTCGAGGAGAACATCCGAATCGCTTCCCTTTGGCCGACTTATTTGCAAGATTGTGCTTGAGTTTGCCTATAGACTTGGGCCCGAATTGCAGGTATCGATTCACACCATTGATGAGTCGACAATGGTTAAGATGAAGATTGGGTCACAATACCGTGAAAATCAACTTGAAAGGGATAGTGGGGATGACTTTGATGAAGAGGAAGATCAAAGCGAAGAAGAACCTAGAGCAGAGGTTCAGGAAGAAGCTCAGGAAGAAGCAGAAGAGGAAGCTCAGGATACTGATGAGAGCCCTCCTCCTTCTGCGCAGGCTACTATCGACGACCGCATTGCTCGGATGGAGGAGAGTCAGACCGCTTTACGAGGGAGAATGAGTTTCTCCATCTCAGGCAGGCAGCGATGACAGTTACCGAGTATGAGCATCGGTTCACAGAGTTGGGCAGGTACGTCCCGACGATTCTAGTTGATGAGCAGATGAGCATACGGTGCTTTTTGGAGGGCTTGCGACCGGATATTCGGTCGAAGATGTGCTGTGTCGGTTTTCCCTCCTATGCGAAGTTGGTTCACATGTCCATGGGGGCAGAGCAGGACGTGGATCGACTTGAGCGATCTCGAGGCCCGACTACTTCTAGGCCGCGACCGGATTTGCCAGACAGGCCCTTCGCGGGCAAGAGGCCTCGCATTGATCCTCCTACTAGGACTACGGTGCCTGTACCACCATTTCGGCGCCCTGATTTATCATGCACATACTGTGGGAGGACGGGCCACTTAGCGCAGAGTTGCTTTTCGAGGATGCGGGACAGTGGGTTCTCACCGCCGCAGAAGATTGATCGTGTACGTCCACAGGCGATATCAGCACCGCCTATACGGTCAGCTCCTGTGCATCCTTCTTTCAGACCTACGGTATCGCAGATTCGACAGCCTCCACGGCCCTTGACACAGCGGCCGAACCGGCCACAGCAGGCTCGAGTTCATGCATTGACCGCTGAGGCAGCTGCGACGCCGACTTTCCAGCATTCAGCCTTTGAGGTCACGGCCCATATCGGAGGTACTCCCGTTCTTGTCATGGTGGACACTGGTTCCACGATTTCTTTGATATCGCGTGCCGTAGTCAGGCGTCTTGGGTTACAGACTATCACTATGGATAGCGTGCGAGTCTTTGCAGCTCATGGAGATTTTTCGGATGTCACCCAGATGTGTGAGGGTTGTTTGGTTGATCTGGGAGGTAGGACGATGACTCTTAATCTGGTCTTCGATCCCTCGCTCGTTTATCTCGACGTCATTCTTGGCATGGATTGGTTGACTGCAGCGAGAGCCGAGATTGACTGCGAGACTCGTATAGTCACAGCGTACGAGCCTGAGGGTGCATCCTTCACATTTCCAGTGCGGGTAAATCTTCATTTCCGCATTCTTAGCTACGCCACTCTATTGCGCGACGCTGGTGCCCAGGTACTTGAGCAGACGCCAGTTGTTTCTGAGTTCGGGGATCTGTTCAGGAAGATCCCTGGTTTTTCGCCCCGACGTGAGATCGATTTCACTATCGATCTGGTTCCTGGTTCTATACCCGTCTCACTGCCGACGTATCGCATGGCACCATGTGAGATGGAGGAGTTGAGGACGCAGATTGATGGCCTGCTAGAGCTTGGCTTTATACGGCCTAGCGTGTCTCCTTGGGGAGCACCGGTCTTGTTCGTGAAGAAGAAGGATGGTTCGCTGCGATTGTGTATTGATTATCGCAGGCTGAACCAGCTCACGGTGAAGAACAAGTACCCTTTGCCCAGGATCGATGAATTGTTTGATCAGTTGAGAGGAGCGCAGTACTTCTCGAAGATTGATCTTCAGTCAGGTTATCATCAGCTACGCATTAGAGATGAGGACGTGCAGAAGACAGCATTCAGGACCAGTTTTGGCCACTACGAGTTCCTCGTGATGTCGTTCGGTCTCACGAACGCACCGGCCGTGTTCATGGATCTGATGAACCGGGTATTTCGGCCTTTCCTCTATCGATTCATCGTTGTCTTCATCGATGAAATTTTGGTATACTCTAGGAGTCGAGAGGAGCATGAGGAGCACTTGCGTTTGGTCCTTGATACGCTCAGACGGCATCAGTTGTTCGCACAGTATAAGAAGTGCGACTTCTGGAAGCAGGAGGTGAAGTTTCTGGGACACGTGGTGTCCAAGGATGGCATGGCAGTTGACCTGTCTAAGGTAGCTGCGGTGCAGGACTGGGAGCAGCCTGGTTCTGTCACTGAGGTGAGGAGTTTCTTGGGTCTCGCTGGTTACTATCGGCGCTTCATTCAGGACTTCTCAAAAATCGCGAGACCCTTATCTCAGTTGACACGGAGGACGTGAAGTTCGCCTGGAATGATAAGGCGGAGTCAACTTTTCAGGAGCTGAAGGACAGACTTACGTCCGTCCCTGTGCTAGTATTGCCAGAGCAAGGGGTTAGATACACTATATACACTGACGCATCTAGCGTTGGTTTGGGTTGTGTCCTTATGCAGAGGGACAGGGTAATTTCGTATGCCTCGAGACAATTAAGGAAGCACGAGGAGAATTACCCTACACACGACCTAGAGTTGGCAGCCGTTATATTCGCACTGAGACTCTGGAGACATTACCTCTACGGAGAGGAGTTCGAGCTCTTTTGCGACCACAAGAGCCTCAAGTACATATTCACGCAGCGAGACTTGAATATGAGGCAGTGGCGATGGATGGAGACGCTGAAGGACTTCAAGTTTGAAGTCTCTTACCATCCTGGGAAGGCGAACCTTGTGGCTAATGCGTTGAGCCGCAAGAAGGCGATAGAGTTTGCGGCTCCGCTGATGGTTGCCGAGTGGGATATGGTGGAGTTTTTGCGAGACTTTGAGCAGAAACTCACCGTAGAGGAGCCATTTGAGTTCATCGCACATGTACAGGTGCGATCCCAGATCGATGACCGAGTCATCGAGGCGCAGAGGGACGACGCGCATCTTACTGAGCTTCGAGAGCAGGCCAGTGATGATGCTGACGCCGACTGGCGAGTTGGTATGGATGGGGGCTTACGTTACCGTGGCCGCCTATGCGTCCCAGATGTCCCTGACTTGAGACGAGAGATTCTCGAGGCTGCGCATTCTACTAGGCTCGCGATGCATCCAGGCAGTACGAAGATGTATCGTGACGTGAAGAGGACGTATTGGTGGGAAGGTATGAAGACCCACATAGCTGAGTTCGTGTCTCGTTGTCTCACTTGTCAGCAGGTGAAAGCAGAGCATCGCCGACCACCTGGACTTTTGCAGCCTATGCCGATTGCAGAGTGGAAGTGGGATTTCATTTCCATGGACTTCATTTCTGGGTTGCCGAAGACGAGGAAGGGGCATGATTCCATTTGGGTGATCGTCGACCGATTGACGAAGTCGGCGCACTTCCTACCGATCAGAGTTACGAACTCTGCAGACGAGCTGGCTAGATTGTACATCCGAGAGATTGTGCGTCTGCATAGAGTTCCGTTAGAGATCGTGTCGGACAGAGACACGCGATTCACTTCTATTTTCTGGACTCGCATTCAGGAGGCTATGGGTGTGAAGTTGAAGTTCAGCACTGCCTTCCACCCACAGAAGGACGGACAGACGGAGCGAGTGAACCAGATCCTGGAGGACATGTTGCGAGCTTGCGCATTGGACTTCAAGGACAGTTGGGATGACTGTCTTGCATATGCAGAGTTTGCGTACAATAATAGCTTCCAGGCGAGTATCGGCATGGCACCTTATGAGGCGCTGTATGGGCGACCTTCTCGCGCACCGCATTGCTGGTTAGAGGTCGATGAGCGTAGCTTGATTGGCCCAGAGTTGGTGCAGGCGACGTCAGAGAAGATCGATATTATTCGACGTCGGTTTCTTACAGCGCAGAGCAGACAGAAGAGCTACGCCGATACGAGACGACGACCACTAGAGTTCACAGTCGGGGATCACGTGTTTTTGCGAGTTTCCCCTATGAAGGGAGTCCTTCGGTTCGGGAAAAAGGGAAAGCTGGCACCGCGATTCATTGGTCCATTCCAGATCCTCGATCGTGTGGGAGCAGTGGCTTACCGATTGGCTTTACCCACGCCCCTCGCGAGCGTCCACGACGTATTTCATGTTTCTATGCTGAAGAAGTACGTTGCTGATCCTTCCCATATCATCAGATGGGAGCAGGTGCAGGTAGGAGAGGATGTTACTTATATCCTGCGACCGACACGCATCTTAGACCGGAAGGAGCAGGTACTACGTAGCAAGGTGATTCCCCTTGTGAAGGTACTATGGACGCATCACTCTGAGGAGGAGGCTACTTGGGAGACAGAAGCCGAGATCAGAAAGAACTACCCACAGCTTCTCGAGGAGTACGAAAAGGTACAAATTTCGAGGATGAAATTATTTGTTAAGGGGGGTAGATTGTAACGCCCGTGAAAAATCCGTACTTGGGCTCGAGTACCAACTCGACCCGAAATCGCGTAGAAATAATTTCCATGGAAATTAAGCGTAAGTTAGCTAGCGCAACGCTAGAGTAGCTGGGAAATAGTCCCTGATCACTTTAAATATGTTCTGCAAGACCCAAATCGAGTAGAACAAACAACTCTACAATACTCTATAACCTCGGATCAAACTCTAAGCGGGTTTGTTCTCTAGACCATATTGAAATTTTGTATTGGATTTAGACCGCGCGTCGAAGGTCCGAAACCTCCTATCTTAAACCGTTAGGACCGCCCAGCTGGACTTGACAATCATCTCAAAAATCAAGTCAAACCGATAATCACAGACTATTTCGTTGAACCCGGACTGAAGCGACCGTGAATAGGGACGAATCTGGAATTTCAAATTTAAATCTGGCACACGACTTGACGCGTCAGTATTAAGCGTTCTGACCGTCAGAATTCATCCAGATTACACCCTCGGATCAAGAAAAATTTCTATTTATTATCATGAGACTTTCAGCCCTGATCTATGTGCGGTGACCGTTGAACTGAAACTGGTCTGCCACGTGCGATCTGCGGACCCTGCCAGACTGAAAACTTAATACGAGCTACATCTGGTGCACATGAGCTTAAGTCCGATCGCAATCGACCAGGGGACCACCAGAAAGCAATTTTTGGACCGAAACAGCCCCGAAATGGATAGGCACCAAGTAAACTTCGTCCCGGAGCCTATTTTCGGTGATTTTAAGCTTATAAAAGGGGTTGAAACCCTCATTTCTCCCTTCCATCCGAAAATTGCAACCCTAGGAGAAAAAGAGAGAGAGTTTGAGAGAAAGAGAAGAAGAGAATTTTCCCGCTTCCAAGCCCCTGACAGTTGCTGCTTCAGCACTTCTTTCCAATCACCTGGCTGGTGATTTCTCCACTTTTTCAGGTATAAAATAACCCCAAAAACTTGCTGATTTAGGGTTTACTTAGATGCATAACATGTTAGCTAACGTATTCCATAAATCAGGCTCTCCTACTGCCGTAGACGAAGCGTACACGCTCCGTTCAAAATCCCGCAACCGTAAGAGACTAGGTGAGGATTTTAGACGCTTTGATTGACGGTTTACAACGCTTTCAATGTCGTTTAATAGTAGATTATCGACGGCATCGCCGTTTGACATGTACAACATGCTCTCCGTTTCCTGTTTCGTAAATTAACGAAGAATATGAGATTTAGGGCATTTTAGTCATTTGTAGGAAGTACGGTCTACATGCATATTTTGCTGACGTGATTGACATGGTTTGTCGCCGCATTAGGGAGTTAGGAATGCTTGCATAATCAGTTTGGCGAAGAGATTCGCCAAGTTGCGCACTTTGGGTCGACATACTATATGTGGACTTAAGTGTGTAGTGTATGTGTTTGTATAAATCCTTGTATTAGTATGTATTGAATTAAATGATGTTATGTAGTAGTTTGAGATTGATTTCATGATTAATATGCTGACCTAAATGATTTCCTACATGTTTACCTTATGCATGATTGCATTACATGCATAGAAAGTATGCCTTGAAGATTTGCTTAAGTTGAATGTTATAACATGTGTTAACATGCTCACATGATGTATTTCAATTCCAATACCTTTGCATATCGTGTTAATATGATTCCATAGATGTGTGGGACTAGACTTAGTCCAGGCAGTCGGTAACCGAGCGAATTCGTGGCTGACTGGTCATAGCCACGAACGACGCGTCGATGAACGTGATTCGTGTTGAGAGTTGGCGGCAGTGGTTAGGCCACGCGAAGTGTTTTACGCACTTCATGTCGTTCAACTTGAGATGCGATCGCGCTAGTCGAGCCCGTCAAGTAACCCGACTGGCCGATGTATGTTCACCTTGTATGTGTCATAACTGCTTGAACCTAGGGTACTGAACTTACCATTGTAAACCCTGTTAACCGTGGTACCTTGATCCACGAAGACTCATGAGCCGGGCATGGTGGTATGGGACACCGTGGTCGAGCTGTTGGCCTACGCTGGGGCCACAAACCTCCCCGTAGTGACCAGTGAGCACCTAAACTCGTGAGCAGATTATGGTGGTATGGGACACTATATTCTAGCTGTCGGCCTACACTGATCAGGCGACGAGCCCTTTGTAGTGATCGCGAGCGTATTCTGAGTCCACGGGAGGTGACGACCCTTCCGTTGCAGTAGAGTACGGTAGGCCTGTATTGATAAGGTGATGGGGGAGCGGTGCAACGAGTGCGAGCAACAGCCCTGGCAGCCCTTGCAGTGACCTACGAAACATACATCGTATGAGATTACTAGGAGTGACGACCCTAGACAGGATCTGTGTTGGGATTGATACAAGGGAAGTACCTTAGTTTCCCAATCCCGCTGTTTGAATGGACTAATAACAACTTGGAAATCATATCACCATAGCATTGCATGTGCCTGGAAGATGTGGAGCACTCTAGGGAGTGTGGCATGCCGCGGTCGTAAGATGTTGCCGCATGAGGGTGATCGTCGGTGAGGGCATACATCACGTCATATCATCTTGCATTAATAACAGTATTAGGATTGTCTGATTTACTGCTTTACTATTATCGCGTGATTGAATTGTGAACATACTAATCTTTGCTCTATGATTCCACTGAGTTGATCACTCATTCCCACGTTACGGGATGGTGTTTGCAACACCCACCAGACCCTGTTGTAGCTGCAGGTGAGGACGAGATCCAGGAGGTGGAGCCAGAGATCGACGAGGACCAGGATGAGTTCTCGTATATGCAGTATCATGACGGCTTCCCGTAGGTGACCTGAATCGAGGGGACATCAGTGGGACTTTCTTTTTGAACATTATTCGTTTGTTATGTATATGTACATGAGACTCAGAGATGTAGTCATACTTTGGAGACAGATGAGATTACTTTGTTTTTCCATACAGTGATATATACATTGTTTAGTCTTCCGCTTGCTTTTATCACTGGATCTGAAGTATGAATTGCAGTTTTGGTATACTTTTACTCATGTGAATGCTTTAAATCAGACAATATTGAATCATAACCATTTTTGTTGCATAAGTGACGATCTGGAACTCGGGAGTTGAGTTTATACACGACCTCCGATTTTCAGGGTGTTACATAAAGTATTCGGGTATGATACGGCTTATTAAGAGAGGGGTCCCATTCGGGTCTTCCATATTCTCACAGAATTTGTCTAACTGTGATATTTCTTGTTGAGGCGTATCTCAAGGAAAAATAAAAACTTTTTTATTCATCGAAGATTTGCCTTTCTCTTTTCTCATCCATCGAGCCTTCACAATAGGCAATGCTTAGAAATCTTGTGATGTCAGAGAAGGAAGGGATTTCCTTAGGTACAGGGTCAAAGGAGTGAGTTCAGGATTATTTTTAGATCTATTCCGCGTTATTGGTCCCTTGACTTTATGTGAAAATGAATTTGCCTTGGCAATTGCTACATTTCAGACCCTTGTTCTTCAGGATGTTACAATAACCCAGTCATTATTTTTTCTTGCACCAGTAGCGAAGCAATTATGACTCCGACCATAACTCTGGATTCATTTCTTTTACTTGCAGTAGATTGAGTTTCCTGATCTGTAAGTTAATTCGTTGCATATTCGATCACAAAACCAGTCAATTTGAAGTAGAAATTCGTCTTCTTTGTTGCATTTGCCATTGATTGTAATTTGAAGTTTCTTCTTATAACCTTCGAACAGAATATGAAATCATAGTTAGTATTTGAATGATAAAATATTCTATCTTAGAGATGAAGGAGAGGATGTTCCCGTTGAGAATCGTAATTTTGGCGTCGGCAAGACGCCAAACTATGATAAAGTTCTCAAAACTCTCTCTATTAATCTTAAATAAGACATTTCCCCAACAGAGTCATCATTTTATTTTGATAAGAAACAAATGCATTTGGTTTGGAGGACTATCTTATTTAATCATAACAGATAAATAGAAAGAGAACAATCATTATATTTATTCATTCTGATTTCATTTACATCCTTTGATTTCCCTTGAATCTAAGATAGAATATTCAAGATACAAGTATTGAAAGAGTTTGAATATCAAATCTAGATATCAAATCGGGTAGAATTTTGGCTTGTAATTTATTCATCTCATTGAGAGGAGTGTTGTGCGGATATGATCATCTTATATCTCCTTCTTGAGCTAATATTCCTTTCTGAAAGAAAGATCTGATTCCGTCCGATCATTTCGGCAGCATTCTGGCCCTTCATATTCATTGTCGCGCAACACCATGTTGTTGCGCAGTCCGCCACAAAGCCTCCTCTTTCTTCTTCCTCTCCTCTTCTTAATACCTTTAAATTCCTCTTCTTCTCTGGAGGTCTGATCTTCTTCAGAATCTTTGACGTGTCCAAATGAGAAGCGGAGTGGGCTATTTATAGGCCTTACACATGCAAACCCTAGATCTTCATGCCATGGGGCCTACCTTTCATCAGATCCCAGCCATTCCACTCATTCTGGTCATACAGACATTCTGAGGGTGCGCACAACCAATGAGGGGGTTTGTGCGGACCCGCGCAATCAGTACACCTTGCGCGGATCAGCATAACACCATGGAATGAAGGGGTTTTTGTGATCCCACACAATCAGTGAGGGGGTTTGTGTGGACCCACACATTTAATGTGCTTTGCGTGGGTCAGCACAACGCCATAGATCCCTTCTTTCTTACGTTCCTTTCTTCAATAGTTTCCTTTCTCTTCTATTCTTTTTTCTTCTTTCTTCTTTGTCTCTAATATCTTCTCTTCTCTTAAAATCCCTTCTTTATCATCTGTAGTTATCATCAACACATGATGGAAAATTCGTATATTTTTTTTATGCACCAACACAAAACGTAACGCGGGGCTTACGTAAAGTGCGTAAATTCAAGATGATTTGTAGAAATTCCAAGGCGGTGCGTAAGATAGCGATTTACAACTATAAATAGAAGTCCCTAGGATGCTCTTAGGCATATTTTAAGGTTCAAGGACTAGATTTAAAGGGTGTAGGAGTCGTCACCGACAGTTTTTCTTCTTTTTCCTTAGTTATTTTCATGTTTTATTTAAGAGATTTTGGTTTAATCATGTCTATGGTTAACTAAACCTCTTAGATAGGGCTAAGAGGTGAAGCTTATAGCATGATTAGGATGTTTATCTCACTTTGATTCTTGTTTATATTGAACTTTATTGATTTCTATTTGATGTTCAGGAATATTTTCATTTTTCAATGGTTTATTGTGACTCAAATTACAATAGACGCTACGATAGCTTTAGATATCTTCTTTTCCTATTTTCAGATTATGGGATTGGTAAATCATGTTATTTACCATTGTCTCCTGGGCATAGTAGGGTGATAGAATCCCTTCCAATCATCACAATTCTCCTCCATTGAGGACTGGTTCAATGAAAAGTTTATAGATTTAATCATCTCTTCTTCCAACTAGATAAGATGTGACTCTGATTGCAGTTGTGTTTCCTGAATCAAGTGAGGTAGCATCCTGAAAACTACAAGTGAATCCTTGGAACCCTAGTTCCCACCTTTAATTGATAGTTTAAACATTATTCACAATTACTCTCTTTATTCCAAATTTCTAATTTAGACCTTCTTCTAGTTCTAGTATTCACAACCTCAAGTGTAGGGTCGCGATGTAGTAATAATCTCAATAGGACCGAGGTCGAATCTACAGGGACTGAACTTGTGTGTCTTTTGAAAGTAACTAGAACTAGAACTAGAAGAAAATGTAAGCTTAAATCTGGAAGTATGGATAGTAATTGTGATAGATATAATGAAAAACTTAAGAAATTCAAAGGTGGGAAACTAGGGTTTCCAAGGATCTACTTATAGGTTCTTAGGATGTTACCTTGCTTAATTCAAAGACACAAGTAGAATCAGAGTCTTATCCTATCCAACTGGTAAGAAGAGATTTATCAGATCTCTAAACTTCTCACAGATCTAATTATCAATGGATGAGAGTTACGAGGATTTGGAAGAGATTCCATCACCTAACCATGCCCATGAGACAAGGCAAACAACAGGATCTACCAATCGCACAACTAATCGAGAATTGTGAAGGTTAGGAATGATTCTATCATCCTACCATGCCCAAGGGATGATGGTGAACACCATAATTTCCTAATTTCACAATCGTAATTATAGAAAAAGAAGATATTTCAAGTTATCGCAGATCTATTGTAATTTATCACAACAAACCATTAAAAACTAAAAATATTCCTTCATAATAAAACATGAATCAAAATAAAGAAAACATCCCAATCACACTACAAGCTTCACCTCTTAGTCCTAGTTAAGAGGTTTAGCCAACCATAGACATGATTGAACTAAAATCTCTTACGAAAAGCATAAAAACTACCAAGGGAAGAAAAACTCTTAGCGACGGCTTCTCCACTTTTTTGCTCCACTCCACAAAACCTAGAAGATGCCCAGGAACATCCTAGGAACTCTTATTTATAGTTTTACAACTCTAACTTTCGTACTGATTTGGAAAATTTGAAATCCGCCTTAAATTTCCATAATTCGTGTGCTGTCTGCATAACCTTAGACTGGTCGAGGACAACCCTCGACTGGTCGAGGGTCATCTTCGACTGGTCGATGGTTTCCTTTGATGGGTCGATGATGACTTGATTTTAGAGGATTTAGGTTTTTGTCGTTGGAGTTCAAGTCGAGGAATCCTCGACTGGTCAAGTAGGGCCAGGACTAGTCGAGCAGGAGCCTGGACTATTCGAGGATCACAAAAAATTCACTTTAAAACTTTGATTCTCTTTATTCTTGCTTTGGTTTTCTTGGATCTTTGGCATGTGAATTCTTCATTCTTGGTCTTCCAAGATCCAATCTTTGGCTTGGTGATTCTTGAGCATTAAATCTACGCTTTTAACATCATTTTCAATCCAAGCCCTTAAATTCACCTTGTAACACAAACATTATTAAAATAGAACATTAAAAATTATCATGTTCATAAAACCAAGTAATAAATGGGGTCCAATACATAATACTTGACCCTCAACACAATCCCCAACCAGCATTTTGCTAGTCCCAAGAAAATTATTCAAAAAATGAACTTTAATGCACAATGTTCAAGCCTTTTTCAGAAAACAATCTTTTGTGTAATCTAGTATGAATGAATAGACTCAATATGAGAAAATGAGATTTTGAAAACCTAGAGTTGATTCACATAAGCATTCAATCAAATAAGTTCTTTATCTATTAAGTCAAAGCATAGTTCGCATATCAAGTTTTTCATTGTGCGTAATGAAGATCAACTTACTTTCTATAAGGATACGATCATTACATTATGTTAGTTATGCTTAGCATATTAGGATTAATTGAGAACTTGAGTACTAATTCAGAATTTATCCACTTTTTCTTCTATTTTTTGTTTTTGATTTTATATTGACGATCAATTTTTTATTCATTCTTTTACAAACCTTGCATTATTTTTGCATTTTTTTCCAGTCTTTTCCGGTCTTTTCTCCATACATGACCTTTTTGTCGATCTCGCTATTTTTTAACTAGTTCTTTTCATCTTTAAAGGTGGATAAAATTCTCCAAGCTTGATTCTCACCATCTGTCGGTGATTCACATAGTAACAATATAAAATTCTACCATTATTCATAGAAGACAATTTAAACGTGTCTTGTGATTTAGATTAACTTGATATTCAAACTTCCTCTTAATCAATTGAGCGCAAGAACTGTAATTGATATATTACTTAGATGACCAAACTCCAACAATTCAAAATTCAATCTCTATCTTATCATTATATGTAAAACATTCTTAAATACACAACTTATTGCTTTCCAAATAAATAAACAGCGAAATTTTTAAAAAAAATTTACAAATTTTGCTAAAAACTGAGAAAACACTGATTAATTTACTTAATCTCCCATCCCCAACCTACAATCTACATTGTCCTCATTGTAAAAGAAATAAGCATGATTTGCAAAAGAGACAACGTAATTGAAGGAGAAGTGATGAAAAGATAGTACCTGATGAAGGAATTTTGATGCTTTTTCCAAAGGATCTCAATGTGAAGGTGGGTTAACACAAGAATTAAACAACCGAAAAGAAAACTATACTAAAACATCGGAAGCAAACTATTCTAGTACTAAATTCTATGAAAGCAATAAACTTAATTATACCTTCATTAGACCAGGAGGTCAATCCTAATAAACAAGATGAATCAGAGGTATGAACATGTCCTCTAAATCAAAATTCTCAACAAATGGCTTCAATTGATGTCCATTTAATTTGAATTCATTGCCATTATTTGGATCTTTTATCTCGACGGCTGTTGGAGCATTAAAAATGGTCAAGGAAGATTGAAGAATAATAAGTTACGCGGGTGATAAGTTACGCTGACACATGAGTTGTCCGTGCAACTCATCATAGGACTCCCCTTGGGGTTAGTTGGATTAAGAATGTGAAGTGGGGTCCACAACTCAAAATTTGAGGGCCCACACATGTGGAAGCCTACGAATACGCCCTACCCCCTCATTTAGAGGATCAGATCTCCAGAATACCAGTGCCTCTGATAGGTACTGGAGGGGGGGGGGGGGGGGGGGGGGGGGGGGGGGGAGGGAGGGAGAGAGAGAGAGAATGGAGGCCGAGCTGTGCTACTCTTCATGAGTTGCACAGACTCGCCTAACTCCTCGATCTCACAACTCATCTGTGAGTTACAGAGGTGCTCTAAGAAGTAATAATATGTTGATTTTTAGGAGTTTTCCAAGTCATTGCAAATATTTCAAAGGGTAATGACATTTCCTTTATCATGTTAATAAAGGAAGAAGTGTAAAAAAGATCTGCACAACTCATCTCAGATGGAGATATGAATGACATGAGATAGAATGCTATCAAAATTTATATTTGACTATAATCAGTACTTGTATTTTTTTCATTAGGAACTCTGTCCTAGAATTAAAGGATTAAAAGGATGTAATGGACTCAGAATGAATAAAATTTAATGATTATTCTCCTATTCTTCATCTTTGTCATTATTAAGTAAGATAATTCCCCTTAATCAAATGCTTTTCATTTCTTATCAAAACAAAATGGTGACTCCACTGGGGAAAATCTTATTTGATACTGATTCAGGAACAATCTGGAGAATTTCATCATTGTTTAGTGTCTTATAAAGACACCAAACGGTGACTCTCAGTGGGAACATCCTTCCTTTCATCTCCAGGATAGAATGTGTTTGTAAATATTGTTAACTAATGCCGCTTATATATTCTGACAGAATCGTAATAAAATGAGAGTGAGTGCATTAATAATCCAAGAGATCGCAGAGAAATAGGAAAGGGAAGAAGGAAATGGACGATGATCGCCCACTGAGACATACATGAAAGGGCCTAGCTATATGCCCTAGAGGGGGGGGGGGTGAATAGGGCAATGCCAAATAAAACTTATAACAGCGGAATAATAAAAGATATAAAGCACAATGCTAAATATAAAACAATCATAATAGCCTAAAATAAAGAGATTGATACTTTATCAGTTCTAAGGACAACCTTACACCAAAAACCAGAGATTTAAGGTAGGACAACCTTATTTCTAGAACATCCTTTGTATCATAAATCAATGAGGAATAATAAGTAAGAAAATTAAAATAACTTGCAGAAAATAAATCCTAAGTTATTACAACATTCATCCACACTTGCTTGAAGTGATTACAACATTCATCCACAAACACTCTCCACAAATCAGAATGAATAAAAGAATGAAAGAAAAAATACATCCACAACACAACGATATATAGTGGTTCGCCTATGTGTATACTAACTATTATCCAACAGCCACACAGATTGCTACTCCACTCCTAATATCCTCACATAGGGGATATTAGCATGCACTATCAAAATAGGTTTCACAGGTTCACCTAAAACCTTCACAATTGTGTCTTTGATCTCGGGCTTACACAATCCAAAAACCCCACAATCTGAGTTTTCTAGCTCTCCTTAGATAACCAATACAATGAGATTTTTCTGACAAATCTCAAACAAAAACCAGAGAAAGTAAATTACAAAACATGTAAAATACCTGAATCACCTTTAGAAGAAGCCCGGTAGAACCAATCAGAGTAGAAGTTCGATTCGACGTTCAAAGTCCAATACTCACTTTAAGAATGGTTCTAAGTCTAATTGATTTTAGATCAAACGGGCTAGATCTATTTGATTTTGAATCCAAGAAGAAGGAATATCAGAAATTTCCCTTTTCTAATAAGATTGGAATGTAGATCAAAATCAAATAAAAATAAGCTAGCAAAAGGAATATTAAATAAGCACAATGTAGCTTAAAACAAACTTATTCTCAAAGAATAGCCTAAAGAATGCTTGAATAGAATTGATTTGAAGTACTAAAAATTTAAAGTTCATGCTCAATTTATAGCCTGAAAAATCCCGTCTACGACTGGTCTTAGGATCCTAGGACTGGTCGTAGCTCCAAAGATTTTCAAAAGATTTTCACAGGATTTGATTTTCTGTTCCATGACCGGTCCTAGGTGGTCTACGACCGGTCGTGGGTCATCTACTACCGGTCGTTGGACCCCAAAAACGATTGCTGGAGTTTGAGTCGTAGGGCTACGACCGGTCGAAGGATGAGTCGTAGAACTCACAGGATTGGTCGTAGGATGTCCAGGACTGGTTGTAGGACAGCCAGAAAGATCTGAAAATCTTCAACAACCTAGGACTGGTCCTGAAAAACTTAGGACTGGTCGTAGCAAAGATAGGACTAGTCTTGAAGTCCCTAGGACTGGTCTTAGAACACTCCAAACAAGCATATTAAAATATATGAGTTATGTATCCGGAATGACCTACTGTAAAACTCATCTTAAGGTCAATCTAAGGTCACACAAACCTTAAAAGTGAGATGGACTTGAAAGTCTAAACACTTAGATGACTCTTAAGAGAAGCTTGAGAATATACAAAACTTATAGTAGGCCTTCTTGAGCTTGATCTTGACTTGACAAAGTCTTCTACTAAACTTGAACTTGATCGAATCTTGAACATACAAACTTGAAGACTTCAATACTTGAATTCTTCATCCATGTCTTGAAAGCTTTCTTCATTTAAGATCTTGTCTTGAAATGCGATGACTTGATTGCAATGAATATTCTTCAATCATAAAACACAAGATATACAAGACATAGATATAGGTTTTGGCACCACAAAATTTGACAACCAAAGGGATATGAAATCACTTACAATATAGGCAAAGCTGCAGTAATCACGTTGCGTTCAGGAAAAAGGGTAAAAAGTCCCTGAGAACAAAGCATTGAAATACAAAAAGGAGAAACATCTAGAGAATACCATTGTAACACCTCGAATTTTTTTCAACTTGGGGTTAGACGTCCTTAGGCAATGGGTCAACCATAACACCTTGGTAACCTCTCAGAACCCAATTCCAAAGCCAAATAAATCATTTAGAACCTAATTCTTTAGAAATTTAACGTGAATTAGCCAGTGCTACACTAGATTACCTGTGAAATAAGCACCAACTACTTTAAATACATTTTGCAAGACCCAAAACTTGTGGAATTGTTAACACTATAACATCCTGAAACCTACGATCAAACTCTAAACCTGTTTGCTCTCAGGAACTCTTTGAAAATTTGTAATGGATTCTGACCGCGCGTTGTGAGTCCGGTAGCAATGAACTTAGACCATTTTGACTGCGTAGTTGGACTTGACTACCACCCCAGAAATCAAGCCCAACTGATGTTCTGAGGCTATTTCATTGAGCCTGGAGAAAGGAGTGTGAGAAAGAGTGAAATTATTTATAAATTAAATATAATTTAAATAAATCTGACAAGTGTCGCTTGCAGGTTAAGTATAAGCATTCAAACCTTCAGAATCTGACCCAAATACACCCTCGGATCAGGGAACATTTTCCACTCAGGTCAGTGTACTTGGAATCCTCGATCGAGTCTCAGTGACCGCTGAACTGAAACTGGTCCGCCACGTGCGATCTGGGAACCCTATCTAACTGAAAACTTAATGTGATCAGGATCCAACATCCATGAGCTTAAGTCCGACTGCATTCAGTCAGGGGACCTCCAGAAATGCTCTTTTGGATCGAAAAAGATCCAATTTGGCTATAACCCAAGTATACCTTGGTTTAGAGTCTAGATAGGTGAGTTTCTAACCTATTTAAAGACCTTAAACCCTCTCACATCCCTCCCATACGAATTTGTAAAAATCCTAGGAAAGAGAAAAGAGAAAAGAGAGAGATTGTGTGGAAGTTGTGAGGGAAAGTTCCTATCACTCGATCCTGCTTCTACACGTGCTTAGCCATCATGTTCTAATCACTCTTCCGGTGATTCTGACTTCATTCTAGGTAAGAAAACCCTAACCATAACCTATTTTAGGAATTCCATTGATACAAGTAGCGAAGTAGCTGACTTATCTTGTGGTATAGGTCGTCATATCGACGTTGACGAAGCGTAGAGTTTCTAATCGATTCGTTACACTTCTACGGCGTAAGGTGAGGATTTTAGATGCTTAAGTTACCTATTTTCAAAGCTTTCAATGTCGTTTAATAGTAGATTATCGACAAGAATGTTGTTTGACATGTAGAACATGCTGTCTGTTTTCCATTTCGATTACGTATGGAGAATATGAGATTTGGGGTATTTCAGGCATTTGTAGGAAATATTGTATACGTCTGTATTTTGCTGATATGATTGCCATGTGTATTTGTTGTGTTATTATACTAGTTAGGCGTGTATGATCTGTTTGGTGAAGAGATTCGCCATAATGCACACATTGGGTCGACATATGATATGTAGACAAATGTGTGTAGACTAAGTGTTTGTGTAAGAGTATGTATTAGTAAGTATTGAGTGAATGGTGTTGTAGATTAGTTCTGAGACTGGATTCTCAATTAATATGATGATGCACATGATTTTCTCCATGTTGTTATATTGACTTGATTTCCTTATGTATATGAAGTGCTTGTGTTTGATTGGTTTGCTTATGTTGTATGTTGTAACATGCTGTTAACATGCTCGGATTATTTGTGCTTCATTTATGTCACTCTCATATGATTATTGAATTAGATTACAAGTTCTTGGGGCTATACGTTAGTCCAGGCAGTTGGTAACAGATTCGAAATCATGGTTGGATTCTATTCGCCACGAAGGACGCGTCGACGAACCCGAGTCGTGCTTTGGTTGACGGTAGTGGTTAGGCCACACGAGGTGTTTTATGCACTTCATGTCATTCATCTTGAGGTGCACTCATACCAGTCGAGCTCGTCAAGCAACCCGACTGACCATTGTATGTTCACCTTGTATTGGTCATAACTGTTTGAACCTAGGGTACTGAACTTATCAGTGAAAACCTTGATAACCATGGTACCTTGATCCATTAAGACTCATGAGCCAGGCATGGTGGTATGGGACACCATGGTCGAGCTGTCGGCCTATGCTGGGGCCACGAGCCTCCCCGTAGTGACCAGTGAGCAACCCAGACTCGTGAGCTAATTATGGTGGTATGGGACACTATATTCGAGTTGTCAGCCTACACTGATAAGGTGATGGGTGAGTGGTGCAACGAGTGCGAGCAACGGCCCTGGCAGCCCTTTGTAGTGACATCGAGCGTACTCTGAGTCTATGTGAGGCGACGACCCTTCCGTAGCAATAAGAGTACAACTAGGCCTGTATTGATAAGGTGATGGGGAAGTGGGGCAACGAGTGCGTGCAACAGCCCTGACAGCCCTTACAGCGACCTAGAAATATATCATCGTCTGAGACTACTAGGAGTGACGACCCTAAACAGGATTTGTGTTGGGATTGATATAAGAGAAGTACCTTAGTTTTTCAATCCTGCTGTTTGAAAGGACTAATAACAACTTGCTAATCATATCCATATCGCACTGCATGTGCTTGAAAGATGTGGAGCACTGAGGGAAGAAAGCATACCGCGGACGTAAGATGATGTCGCATGAGGGAGTATGTCGGTGAGGGCATGCATCATTACTGCATCTCATACTTGCATTAATAACAGTATCTAGGAATGTCTGATTAATTGTTTTACTATTATCGCGTGATTGATTTGATAACATGTTAACCTTTGCTCTATGATTCCACTGAGTTAGCTACTCACTCCTACGTTACGGGACTGTGTTGTACACATCAAGCAGTCTCTGTTTTAGTTTCAAATGATGGCGTTGCTTGCGAGGTAGAGCCGGACTTGATGATGATAAGGAGGATCCCTCCTATATGCAGGTTCTGATTGACGGGGTTACGGGGTTACTGATTAGATGCCAATACACTTGGTATTTTGTCCTTTTATTTAAACACCCATGTATATTCTTTTCCTTCCATTTTTGGAGTATACATGTATTTAGTTAACCTGGTAACATGTTCACACTCTGGAGACTTACAATCAATTATACATTTTATATATTTATCACGGTCTTCTGCTTGCAAAATTTAACTGTCTCTGGAGTATGATATGCTGTTTTGGCTTAATCCACTTCATGTTTTATGCACTACTACAGCCGACATTCATCCATCATTGAAAATGTTGCATAAGTGATGTTCTGGAACTTGGGAGTGGAGTTTGTGCTCGACCTCTGATTTTTGGGATGTTACAACCATGGTGACAGCAGAGAAGAAGAAAAGAACAAGATTGATAAGGTAGCATACGATGTGATAAGTCATTTAAAAGGCATACCGGCTCGACTAAGTCTGTATGATGTGTTGCGACTATCAGAAGATTCTCGACATAGCCTGATCCAAGCTGTCTGATAATAATGTCAGAAGGGCATTGCTCATAGAAATAGAACACAAAGAACGAAATAACTAGATGCTGATAATTTCCTTCTCCGATGAGGATCTAATTTATGATGAAGAGCATAATAGGTGATTAATGGTGGTGGTCCATGTCTATGGTAGGCAGATCAAATCAATAATAATGGACAATGGGTCTGCTATGAATTTATTACCATTGACAATGCTAATGAACTAGGATATTGTTGTTCCCATTTACGCCCTAGTGAAATGATGATACAAGGGTTTAATCAAGATGGACAACGTGCACTTGGTAAGATCACGTTAACATTTGAGATAGGAGAGCTAATGACAAACGTCATCTGTCATGTCATCAATGTAGTAACAACATATAACCTCCTTTTCGAAAGACCCTTGATGCATCAATATGGCATTATACCTTCAACCCTCCATCAATGCTTCAAGTATTGCAAAAATGGGGTGCAATATAAGGTAATGGCCGACATAAAACCGTATATGAAAGCAGAATCGTTCTTCGTCGACACTAGTTATTATAAAGGATTCACCGCAGAAAATAAAAAAGGAAATGATGAGAGTAAAATAGTGTAGAGTGAAGTTAAGAAAATGAAATTATCTGAGAAAGAAAACATGAAGAAGAAATTTTATTTCGTACTAAGGCATTTAAAACAACTGAAACCGCCCCCACTAAAGTTATGATCACCCGATTAGTTGGAGGTTCTACAGTCGAATTACATGATGTTGTTACCACATATAGAAAGGAAAAAACCATTTCTAGCTATGCCAAAGAGGTTTCATGTCAAAGCTAGCTCAAAGAACCCAGAGCCTATTGAATTCTATGCAATTTTAAAAATAGAGATAGAAGAGAAGGTAGACAATAAGGTGAATATCGATAAGTTAACATTTGAAGACCATGAAAGATACAGTCCTGCCAGTAGAAAAATGATTTAAAAAATATGGGTTTTGATTGCGAAGAACCGGTTGAACTGAATGGTGGAAAAGGTATTTTGATCCCGATTAGAGTAATGAGGAAAAAAGAAAGAAATCTCTCAGATTAGGGAAAGAAGCTTCAGTAAATATGATCACAGTTGAATTAGTGGAAGAGATAGACTCTGAAATAATCAAGCATCCTAAAGCATCTCTAAAATAGATAGAAGACAGAGGGCAACCGACCATTGATAGTTTGCGAGAAATAAATTTGGGAATTGAAGAAGGACAACTGCATATGCTCATATGCGCTAGTCTCCCTGAACAAAAAGTTAATCAATATATTAAGCTGTTAAAAGAAAATAACGACATGTTTACTTAGACATATATAGAAATGTCAGGCTTGGAACCATTAGTGGCAATGCATCAGTTAAACATCTCTAAAGATAAGAAACCAATTAAGCAAGCACAAAGGCGATTTCATCCTGATCTGGTTCCCCAGATTGAAGAGGAAGTGAATAAGTTGATTAAGGTTGAATTTATCAGAGAAGTCAAGTACCCCAAATGGATATCAAACATTGTTCCAGTAATAAAGAAAAGTGGACAAATCAAAGTTTGTGTTAATTTCAGAGACATGAACGAAGCATGTCCGAAAGATGATTTCCCATTTCCAATAACTGAGTTATTAATTGACAGTACGGCCAAGTATGTCGTTATGTCCTTTATTGATGGTTATGCTGGATATAACCAAATAAGAATGGCTCCAGAAGATGAGGAAGCCACAACGTTTAGAACATCTCTAGGAATTTACTATTATAAAGTATGTCGTTTGGCATCAAGAATGCTAGCGCAACATATCAGAGAGTAATGTAAAATATATTTCAAGATATGATGCACAAGTATGTTGAATGCTATGTAGACGACCTAATAGTTAGATCAAATGATCATAAAGAATATCACGAACATTTGGCTTTGGTATTTCATTGACTTAAGAAGAAACAGCTAAAAATGAATTCACCTAAGTGCGCTTTCGAAGTTTCATCAGGAAAATTTCTTAGTTTTGTCATCAAGCACAGAGGAATTGAAATCGACCCGGGAAAGATTAGAGCCATTCAGGAGATGCTGCCACAAAAAATGTTGAAAGAATTAAAAAGTCTGCGAGGAAAGTTGGCATATATTCATGGTTTTATCTCAAATTTGGTAGGAAGATGTCATCCATTTTCTCATCTAATGAAGAAAGGAACAGAATTTGTGTGGGACAAAGCTTGTCAGAATGCGTTTGATTTGATTAATGAGTTATTGAAACATCCCCCAGTATTAGTAGCTCCTATGAAAGGCAAACCCCTCATTCTTTATATATCTACGGAAAAAATAATAATTTAGTGGTCGTGCTAGCACAAGTAAACGAACAAGGAAAAGAGATTGCGCTATATTATCTAAGTAGAACTCAGATAGGTGCTGAGTGCAATTATTTGTCCATTGAGAAAATATGCCTGACATTGATATTCGCTGTACAGAAATTGAGATATTATTGTATTTCTCATGATATAATCCTAATCTCACGAGCGGACCCCATAAAGCTTTTGATGACGAGACCGATGCTATCTGGGAGATTGACCAAATGGATACTTTTACTTTCAGAATATCGATCACCTACGAACCAGTAATGAAAATGAAAGGACAAGCAGTGACAAATTTCTTAGCAGATCACCCTGTACCGATAATGAGCAATCAATGATGATTTTCCAGATGAACAGGTAATGATAATAGAATCACCCTGACCGTATTCCTTTAAATTAGGGATGACATGTACTAATAATGAAGTTGAGTAACAAGCCCACATTATAGGAATAGAAATAGCTCGAGAGATGAAGATAAAGGCATTGTGAATTTTTGGCGATTCTAAGTTGGTAATAAATCAACTTACGACTGAATTTGAAATAAGAAAGCAGGAACTCCTATTGTTTTATCGACAAGCGCAATAATTATTGGAGTAATTTCGAGACGTTGAAATCAAGCGTATACTACGATTAGAAAATGCGAGAGCAGATGCTTTAACTAGCTTGGTTGCAGCCTTATCCTATCCTAATTAAAGTCCTCTTCAGAGAACAATCGAAGAAAGAATATTCTTACCATTAGCCGAAGATGTCGATGAAAATTTTGAGGCACTTCCCGTGTAATGTTTCGAGATCACAATAGATGACTAGCGTCATCCTTTCGTAGACTATCTTAAATATGATATACTGCCAGAAGACCCTACACAGAAGCTGTGAATAAAGCAAAGAGTGAAGAAATTCATTTTATGCAATGAAGAGCTTTATAGGAAGTCGTATAATGAAGTATTATTAAAATGCTTTGATATGAAAGAAGCAAATCAAATATTACGAGAAGCTCATTCAGGTGAATGTGGAGCTCATTAGGCCAGCAGGAATTTATTCGATCGAGTACATTGGATGGCCTACAATGTTCAAAGATACGATTAAATATGTGAAGCGATGTCATGAATGTCAAATACATGGCGATGTCATATGTGTTCCTCCTAAAGATCTTCATCAAACAGTGACTTCTTAGCCCTTTACAGCTTGGGGGCTAGATGTAATCGGTCCTATAAATCCACCATCGTCTAAAGGGAAACGATACATTCTAGCCGCAACAAACTATTTCTTGAAATGGACTGAAGCTATCACACTAAGAAACGTTAAAGAAAATAACGTCGTAAATTTTAAACGACATGCAATAATATACCGCCATGGTATCCCACAAAGGATCATCACTGATAACGAGACGGCATTTAAGAATAGAGGTATGGAG
Organism: Magnolia kwangsiensis; assembly: GCA_037074715.1. Taxonomy (NCBI): domain Eukaryota; kingdom Viridiplantae; phylum Streptophyta; class Magnoliopsida; order Magnoliales; family Magnoliaceae; genus Magnolia; species Magnolia kwangsiensis. Next base: position 44,679,421 of record CM073586.1, on the reverse strand, counting down.
AGTTATGCTAAAAGTTTGATATCCAGCATTCATTTTCGACACCTTACTACCCGCCAGCCAATGGATTAGTTGAAGCATTCAATAAGGTAGTCGTGAAGATATTGAAGAAAACGGTCATGGGAAATAAGCACAATTGGGATGAAAAATTGCAAGAAGCTCTATAGGCTTATCAAACTACTCATCGTACTGCTACGAAATCCACACCATATTCTTTGGTTTATGGGGTTGAAGTTATTATCCCCATTGAAACACAAGTTATGTTGCTTAGAGTAACAGTACATCAGTCAATTACAAACGATGAAAATGCCAAAGTAAGACTGGTAGAATTGGATTTGCTTGATGAAAAATGACTGGCAGCCCAACAATGATTACAAATATATTATCTTAGAATCTATAAGTGCTATGATTTCATATCCCTTTAGTTGTCAAATTTTGTGGTGTCAAAACCTGTATCTATGTATTGTATGTCTTCTGTTTTATGTTTGAAGTCTATTCATTGCAATCAAGACATATCAAGACATCGCATTTCAAGAAAAGATCTTAAAAGAAGAAAGTTTTCAAGTCTTGGATGAAGAAATCAAGAATAGAAGTTTTCAAGGTTGCATGTTCAAGATTTGATCAAGTTCAAGTTTATTAGAAGACTTTGTCAAGTCAAGATCAAGCTCATGAAGGCCTGCTGCAAGTTTTGTATATTCACAAGCTTCTCTTAAGGGTCATCTGAGTGTACAGACTTTCAATGTCCATCTCACTTTTAAGGTTTTTTTGACCTTAGATTGACCTTAGGACGGGCTTTACTGTAGGTCATTCTGGATATATAACTCATATATTTTAATATGCTTATTTGGAGTGTTCTAAGACCAGTCATAGGGACTTCAAGACCAGTCCTAGCTTTGCTACAACCAGTCTTAAGTTTTTCAGGACCAGTCCTAGGTAGTTGAAGATTTTTGGATCTTCTAGCTGTCCTACGACCAGTCGTGGACATCCTACGACTAGTCCTGTGAGTTTTACGACTCATCCTTCGACCGGTCGTAACCCTACGACTCAAACTCCAGCAACTATTTTTGGAGTCCTACGACCGGTCGTAGGTGTCCCATGACCAGTCGTAGATGGCCCACGACCAGTCGTAGACCACCCAGGACCGGTCGTGGAACAGAAAATCTTATCCCGCGAAAATCTTTCGAAAATCTTTGAAGCTACGATCAGTCCTAGGATCCTAAGACCAGTCATAGATGGGATTTTTCAGGCTATAAATAGTGCACAAACTTTAGAGTTTTAGCACTTCCAATCAATTCTATTCAAGCATTCTTTAGGCTATTCTCTGAGATAAGTTTGTGTTTATTTTAAGCTACATTGTGCTTATTTAATATTCCTTTTGCTAGCTTATTTTTATTTGATTTTGATCTACATTCCAATCTTATTAGAAAAGGGGAATTTCTGATATTCCTTCTTCTTGGATTCAAAATCAAATAGATCTAACCCGTTTGATCTAAAATCAATTAGACTTAGAACCATTCTTAAAGTGAGTATTGGACTTTGAACGTCGAATCGAACTTCTACTCCGATTGGTTCTACCGGGCTTCTTCAAAAGGTGATTAGGTATTTTACATGTTTTGTAATTTACTTTCTCTGGTTTTTGTTTAAGATTCGCCAGAAAAATCTCATTGTATTGGTTATCTGAGGAGAGCCAGAAAACTCAGATTGTGGGGTTTTTGGATTGTGTAAGCCTGAGATCAAAGACACAATTGTGAAGGTTTTAGGTGAACCCGTGAAACCTATTTTGATAGTGCATGCTAATATCCCCTGTGTGAGGATATTAGGAGTGGAGTAGCAATCTGTGTGGCTGTTGGATAATAGTTGGTGTACACACAGGTGAACCACTATATATCGTTGTGTTGTGGATGTGCTTCATTCTTTTATTCCTTTATTCATTCAGTTTTGTGGTTTGTGTTTGTCGATGAATGTTGTAATCACTTCAAGAAAAGTGTGGATGAATGTTGTAATAACTTATGATTTATTTTTCGCAAGTTATTTTGATTTCATTACTTATTATTCCTCATTGATTTGTGATACAAAGGATGTTCTAAAAATAAGGTTGTCCTACCTTAAACCTCTGGTTTTTGGTGTAAGGTTGTCCTTAGAACTAATAAAGTATCAATCTCTTTATTTTAGGCTACTGTGATTGGTTTATATTCAGCATTGTGCTTTATATCTTTTATTATTCCGCTGTTATAAGTTTTATTTGGCATTGCCCTATTCACCCCCCCTCTAGGGCATATAGCTATGCCCTTTCAAGTGGTATCAGAGACTAATAGCTTGTGCTTATTGTTTATTTATTGGATTTATTTCCTGAGCTAACGATGTAAGCTATATTAAGATGTCAAATTTTGAAAGCCTATCAGTCACTAGGCCACCACCTTTTAATGGCACAAACTATGCTTATTGGAAAGCCAGGATGAGGATCTTCCTTAAATCCTTGGATGAAAGTGTGTGGATAGCCACAGTGAATGAATGGAATCCTCCTATCACTGAAGTTGCTAATGACGATGGTTCAAAAACTATGAAAGTAACGGCTTATTCTCTTTGGACCACACTTCAGAAAAGTGAAAGTAGTGCTAATGCAAAAGCACTAAATGCAATTACTTGTGCATTATCACTAGATGAATTTAAAAGAATCATCTCTTGTGAAAATTCAAAACAAGCATGGGATGTATTAGAAATGACACACGAGGGTACATCTATTGTCAAGAAATCTAAAGTCCAACTCCTCACAACTAAATTTGAAAAAATTCATATGGAGGAGAATGAGATGTTTATGGACTTCTACACTAGATTGAATGACATTGTGAACTCTATGTGGGGTCTTGGTGATAGAATCCCAGAAAGTAAAGTGTACGCAAAAATACTACGTTCACTTCCTGAACGGTTCAATTCTAAAGTGACCGCGATTCAGGAACTTCGTGATATGGATACCATGAGGGTTGAGGAATTAGTTGGTTCACTTCAAACCTATGAGTTATCCTTTAAGTCTCCTAAAGGAAAATCAATTGCTCTCAAATCATCTAAAAATGTTTCACAAGAGAGTACTTCGGATTCAGAAAATACAGAAGATGATATGGCACTTTTAGCAAAAAGGTTTTACAAAATTTTTAAAAATAAGAAAACGGTTGATTTTCAAAAATCAAATGATAAGAGACGATCTAAACCTAGAACTCGTAAATACTTGAAAGATAGTCAATGTTACAACTGTCAAGAGTATGGGCACTTATCTAACAAATGTCCTAAAAAGGACAAATCAAAAAGGAAAAGCATGATGGCTACTTGAGATGAATCATCTGATTCTGAATCCTCTTCTAAATCAGAAGATTCTGAAACCGAGTCGGGCGATGGTGTTAAAGCCCTTATGACTCTAGCCAAGATCACCTATTCAGATCATGATGATATATCTAGTGAAGAAAATCTGAATAGTGATTGCGATAAGGAAGATGATCTTCAAGATGCTTATAATGCCCTTTATAAAGAGAGTTGTAAAATTGCTGTCAAGCTTAAATTACAAAAAGAAAAATTTTCTAAGCTTAAGGAAGATTATGAGTCTCTTGTCTTAGAAAAGTCTCATATTTCTGATTCTTTTGAAAAAACTAAAAATGATTTAGATTTCAAAACCTCCCAAATTGAAGATTTGAAATCCGAAAAAGAGAAACTCAAAAATGAGGTAGCTTCTCTTCTAAGTTTGAAAGACACATGGAGATATGCCTAACATGATCCGAAATTGGAAAAATTATTGTCCGGATCAAGAAAATGTAGTGATCGATCCGGGTTGGGCTATGATAAGAATACATCTCCTAAACAAAAGAACATCGCTCCTAAATTTGTAAAAGGAGAGTCTTCAAACTCAAAAGAAAAGAATACTTTTCAAGGTTTTTCTAAAAATTCAAAAACTTTTCAAACACCTAATAGCCATGTCAACTTTAATTTTTAAAACCAAAATCAATTAGCTGAAAAAATTATTAATCTTCTCAAGGAGCTATTAAAGTCGAACTCTATAGGTCGTTCCTACAACAATAGACAGAAAAAGACCATCTATACTCCTAAACCCAAAACAGTTATGAAATGGGTTCCTAAAGTTGCCAGCTTGGTTGCCCACACTGCTTTCAAAGCAACAAGCCATTTAAAGTGGTACCTAGATAGTGGTTGCTCCAGGCATATGACAGGTGACAAAGCTTTATTCACTGATCTTAAAGATATGACTGACAGGTCAGTCACATTTGGTGGTGGAAGAAATTGTAAGATTATTAGCCAAGGTACGGTTCAACTTTATAACCTTCCCTTATTTAAGAATGTCTTATATGTTGAGGGTTTAAAACACAACCTATTAAGAATTTCTCAGATATGTGATAACAACTATAGTGTAAAGTTTCCTAATCAAGGTTGTGAGATAGTTAATAAAAGGGGTTCTGTTATATTAACTGGTCGTAGAACTTCTGAAAACTGCTACATCATTAGTTATGCTAGCTCATCTACTCAATCATGTTACATGGTCCATACCGATGAGACTGAATTATGGCATAAACGCCTTGGACATGTACACTATAGGAACTTATTTAGATTGAGCAAAAGAGAACTAATTAGAGGTCTACCCAACTTGCAAAAAGTAGACAAAATATGTGGTGAATGCCAGTTGGGCAAACAGATTATGAGCTCTCATAAGAAACTGAACTCCAATACCACATCTAACCACTTGAGCTTCTCCATATGGATCTTATTGGACCAACCAGATCAGAGAGTCGAGGAGGCAAAAAATACATCTTGGTTATCGTAGATGACTATACCAGATTCACTTAGGTATCGTTCTTAAAAGACAAAATTGAAACCTTGGATGAAGTGAAAAGGGTCATCAAACGAATCCAAAATGAGAAAAGTTCTCATGTTAACAAGATCCATAGTGATCATAGATCTGAATTCGAAAACAGTAGTTTTGAGAAATTCTGTAGCGATCAGGGAATATCACATGAATTCTCAGCGCCCAAAATACCGCAACAAAATGGTATAGTTGAAAGGAAAAATAGAGTGCTTGAGGATATGGCTAATGTTATGTTGAATAGTATGAAGCTCTCTAAAAATCTTTGGGCTGAAGCAGTTAATACTGCATGTTATATTATTAATCGGGTTTATACTAGTAAATTCGATAATAAGACTGCTTATGAATTATGGTTTGAAAAGAAACCTACTGTCAAATACTTTCGGGTTTTTGGCAGCAAGTGTTATATTTTACGGGATCATGAAAATTTGGGTAAGTTTAATACGAAGAGTGACGAAGGAATTTTTCTTGGTTATTCTTTGAACAGTCGAGCTTATAGGGTTCTAAAAAAGAGAACTTTTGTGATTCAAGAGTCCATTAATGTGGTCATTGATGATCATTTGAATACACTAGCCCCAAGTTCAGATGATGATGAAGCTCTTATTATTGACAATCTAAATATCTCATCAAGTCAAAAAGAGTCTGAACCAAGGACTGTTAAAGATCATCCAACCAATCAAATACTTAGAAATCCTCTCACTGGAGTTCGTACTCACAAACAACTTGAGAGCATATGTAATTATGTTTGTTTTACATCCCAAATAGAACCGGTCAACGTAAAAGAAGCACTTTCTGACGAAAATTGGATAGTTGCTATGCAGGATGAACTTAATCAATTTGTTCGTAATGATGTCTGGTATCTTGTTCCTAGACCTAAAGATAAAAACATTATTGGAACAAAGTAGATCTTTAAAAATAAGTCTGATGAACTCGAAAATATTATACGAAACAAGGCTAGATTGGTTGTACAAGGGTACACTCAGATTGAAGGCATCGATTATGATGAAACCTTTGCTCCAGTCACTCACCTTGAATCAATTAGACTTTTTATTTCCATCGCATGTTTTAGAAAATTTAAAATCTATCAGATAGATGTAAAGAGTGTTTTCTTGAATGGTGATTTACATGAAGAAGTGTATGTTGAACAACCTTCAGGGTTTGAAGACCCTAAGTTATCTGACCATGTATTTCATCTCATAAAGGCTCTCTATGGTCTAAAACAAGCACCCAGGGCATGGTATGAAAAATTGACTAAATTCTTACTTAGTTATAGCTTTCAAGTAGGTAGTGTCGATAAGACGCTTTTTGTTAAAAAGAATAACAATGATATTTTGATGGTTCAAATATATGTTGATGATATTATTTATAGATCTACTTGTTCTAACATGTCTACTGAGTTTGCAGAGTTAATGAAATCAAGGTTCGAAATGAGCATGGTTGGCGAACTTAACTATTTCCTAGGGTTGCAAGTAAAACAACAACCTGATGGAATTTTCATTTTCCAAACCAAATTGTAACGCCCGTGAAAAATCCATACTTGGGCTCGAGTACCAACTCGACCCGAATTTGCGTAGAATTCATTCCTTTGGAAAATTTGACTAGGTTAGCTAGTGCAACGTTAGAATAGCTGGGAAATGGTCCCTGATCACTTTAAATACGTTCTACAAGGCCCGAAGCGAGTGGAACTAAGGGTGCTATAATGCTCTAAAGCCTCGGATCAAACTCTAAGCCGGTTTGTTCTCTGGACCACTTTGAATCTTTGTATTGGATCTAGACCGCACGTTGAAAGTCCGATACCTCCTATCTTAGACCGTTAGGACCGTCTAGCTGGGCTTGACACTCATTCCAAAAATCAAGTCAAACCGATGATCACAGGCTATTTCATTGAGCCCGGACCGAAGAGAGTGTGAATAGGGACATAGTTGGAATTTCAAATTTAAATCTGGCACACAAAATTGACGCATCAGTATTAGGCATTCTGACCGTCAGAATACAGCCAAATTACACACTTAGATCAGGAAAAATATCTATTATATATCACGGGACTTATAGGCCTGATCTTGATGCGGTGACCGTTAAACTGAAACTGGGCCGCCACGTGCGATCTGGGAACCCAACCGGTCTGAAAACTGGATGTATGCTAGATCTAGTATGCATGAGCTTAAGTCCGACCGCATCTGGCCTGGGGACCTCCAGAAATGCCCTTTTGGACCGAAACGGCCCCGATTTGGTTAGGCACCAAGTAAACATTGTTCCCAAGCCTATTTTGGGAATGTTTTAGGCTATAAAAGGGGTTGAAACCCTCACTCCTCTCTCCCATCCGAATTTGAGAGAAGCCCTAGCTTGGGAGAGAGAAAAAGAGTGAGAGATTGTGAGAGAGTGGGAGAGTTCTTCCCGCCACTTGTGCTACGTGTTGCACGTGCTTAAGCGACACTCCTCTACCGCTTTCCCGGCGATTCCACCGCAATCCTAGGTAAGTAAAAATCCTAAATAGTTGGTGATTTGAGTTTTTCTTGTTTCCATGGCGATGTAGCTTATGGATCTTATGTATTAGGCTCCTTACTCGCCGTAGACGAAGCATATACACTCCGCTTCAATTCCCGAGTCTACAAGACACTAGGTGAGGATTTTAGACGCTTGGATTGACGGTTCCCAATGCTTTCAATGTCGTTTAATAGTAGATTCTTGACGGCATCGCCGTTTGACATGTACAAAATGCTCTCCGTTTCCCGTTTCGTAAGCTAACGAAGAATATGAGATTTAGGGCATTTTAGTCATTTGTAGGAAGTACTGTTTGCATTCATATTTTGCTGATGTGATTGACATGGTTTGTTGTCGCATTAGGGAGTTAGGAATGCGTGCATAATTAGTTTGGCGAAGAGATTCGCCTAGTTGCACACTTTGGGTCGACATGCTATATGTAGACCTAAGTGTGTAGTGCATGTGTTTGTATAAATGCTTGTATTAGTATGTATTGAATTAAATGATGTTATTTGATACTTTGTGATTGATTTTTCAATTATTATGCCAACCTAAATGATTTTCTACATGTTGACAAAATGCATGATTTCATTACATGCATGGAATGTATGTGCTTGAGGATTTGCTTAAGTTGAATATGCATGGGAAGTATGCCTTGAAGATTTGCTTAAGTTGAATGTTATAACATGTGCTAACATGCTCACATGATGTATTTCAATTCCAATACTTTTATAGTGATTCCATAGATGTGTGGGACTTGACTTAGTCCAGGCAGTCGGTAACCGAGCGAATTCGTGGCTGACTGGTCATAGTCACGAACGACGCGTCGATGAATGTGATTCGTGTTGAGAGTTGGCGGCAGTGGTTAGGCCACGCGAAGTGTTTTACGCACTTCATGTCGTTCAATTCGATATGCGATCGCGCTAGTCGAGCCCGTCAAGTAACCCGACTGGCCGATGTTTGTTCACCATGTATGTATCATAACTGCTTGAACCTAGGGTACTGAACTTACCATTGTAAACCCTATTAACCGTGGTACCTTGATCCACGAAGACTCATGAGCCGGGCATGGTGGTATGGGACACCGTGGTCGAGCTGTCGGCCTACGCTGGGGCCACAAACCTCCCCGTAGTGACCAGTGAGCACCTAGACTCGTGAGCAGATTATGGTGGTATGGGACACTATATTCTAGCTGTCGGCCTACACTGATCAGGCGACGAGCCCTTTGTAGTGACCGCGAGCGTATTCTGAGTTCACGGGAGGCGACGACCCTTCCGTGCAGTAGAGTACAGTAGGCCTGTATTGATAAGGTGATGGGGGAGCGGTGCAACGAGTGCGAGCAACAGCCCTGGCAGCCCTTGCAGTGACCTACGAAATGTACATCGTATGAGATTACTAGGAGTGACGACCCTAGACAGGATCCGTGTTGGGATTGATACAAGGGAGGTACCTTAGTTTCCCAATCCTGCTGTTTGAATGGACTAATAATAACTTGGTAATCATATCACCATAGCATTGCATGTGCCTGGAAGATGTGGAGCACTCTAGGGAGTGTGGCATGCCGCGGTCGTAAGATGTTGCCGTATGAGGGTGATCGTCGGTGAGGGCATACATCACGTCATATCATCTTGCATTAACAACAGTATTAGGACTTGTCTGATTTACTGCTTTACTATTATCGCGTGACTGAATTGTGAACATGCTAATCTTTGCTCTATGATTCCACTGAGTTGATCACTCATTCCCACGTTACGGGATGGTGTTTGCAACACCCACCAGACCCTGTTGTAGTTGCAGGTGACGATGAGATCCAGGAGGTGGAGCTAGATGATGACGAGGACCAGGATGAGTTCTCGTATATGCAGTATCATGACGGCTTTCCGTAGGTGACCTGGATCGAGGGGACATCAGTGGGACTTTTATTTTTGAACATTATTCTTTTGTTATGTACATGTATATGAGACTCAGAGATGTAGTCATACTTTGGAGACAGTTGAGATTACTTTGTTTTTCCATACAGTGATATATATCTTGTTTAGTCTTCCGCTTGCTTTTATCACTGGATCTGAAGTATGAATTGCAGTTTTGGTATACTTTTACTCATGTGAATGCTTTAAATCAGACAACATTGAATCATAACCATTTTTGTTGCATAAGTGACGGTCTGGAACTCGGGAGTTGAGTTTATACACGACCCCCGATTTTCAGGGTGTTACAAGTTGGTATCAGAGCATGAATGAGAGTATACTGGGCCTGGGTTATGGTCTTGCGACGTACGCTGTCGCTTCCTTTGACTTAGGTGGGTGCGAGAAGGATCTAGAAACACTTCTAGGATCACAGATTCGCCGATAGGCGAAGTCTATAAGGATCGATCGCAAGATCGAGTCTGTAACGCATCTCGGGTCGCGTAAAGCGACCCGAATCACTTCTAAGCTGTAGGAAGTCGGGTGGAGATGTCCTATGAGCGGTTTTAAACCGCAAAAGTGAATCCATGGGCCGTGGAATGACCACGACTCTAGTAATCAATCGCCAGGGCTTAAAAACCCCGTTTTGCCAAAAATTCTCAAAATTCCTTCTCTAAACACTTCAACCTTCAGTTCTTTTGTATCCATTTCATGTTAGGCATCAAACCTAATGTGAAAATAACACAAATTAGTACATTCACCAAATTTTACAGTGAATAGTAAAATTTCATGAAAAATGGCCATAAGGCCATTCTAACTTCACTTTCTTTAGCAACTAAGGAGCTAGAAAGATGTACTGGATCCTTCTACCCCAAATTCATATGCTGCATCATATGGTTTGGTATTCGGGATTGCGATGTGGACCCGGAAAGCCCCAAAAACATGTTTGGGCCCATAGGGACCAAAATACTATGAACTAAGGGGTGGGACTAGACTTTTTGGGACCCTGGGACCATGGGGGACCAGACCCATGGGGTCCCGCTGGCCAACCTGGAGGTTGGCCGGCGATGCCATCGCCGGCCGGGCGATGCATCGCCGGCCGGCCACCTCGGACGGTGCTGCCCTTTGGGCGCACCCACTTATATGTCTCCCACAACACCCCTAGGTACCTCCCATCCCACGAAAAACCCTAAAACACCCCTCTCCTTCACAAACAGCCCCCTTGCATGCCCTAGATTTGATTTTCAGCGCTCCATTCCAAATCCCGGCGACCCAAACCCCTCCTAATCCCTTCCTTGGCCAAAACCGACCACCACCCATTGATTATTGGGTGTTGGCAGCCCCTTTCCTTGAAGATTTTCCCATTTGGAGCTCCAAAATCCCCCAAATAGTGTCGAAATCGTGAGCAGCTCCATTCCATCTTTTTGTTCTTATTTTTCCCTGAAACTACAGCCTTGGGAAGCTTGAAGCATCCCTCTACGACGCCTAGATTTCCTTTTGTCAGATTGGGCAGCCATTTCTCCGCATTTTCGGCGTTTTCCATGGCTTTCGTGGAAGCTATTTTGGGTCTTTTGTCACTCTCATCCATCCTGTCTTTGATGGGTAAGAGGAAAACTGCAACAGACGAGGCTGGGCCGAGCCGCCCTGCTCGATTGAGAAGACCGCGGGGTGGTGCCGCAAGTTCAAGCGCCGCCGCAGGTCCAGCTGCAGTCCTGGAGTGCCGTACGAAGCGGGATTTGGATCCCCATGCACACCTTGGACGAACCATCCTATCAGAGATGCCTCATGGTGAATACACTGATCGTAGAGTGTTATTTGAGGCGGACGTAGATGGGCGATTGTTCGGCGAATATCTGTTGTTCGAACGCATTGAAGCTGCGCACTGGGGACCGATCTTTGAAGCTCGCGCTCGTGCTAATGTGAGCACTGTTCGTGCCTTCTATGCTAGCATCCAGAGTCCTACCTTGGAGCCCTTGCAGTTCAAAATCCCTTTTGGTAGAGATCGGATGGCTACGATCGACGTCCAGTTGGTTGCGCGACTTCTCAACGTGCCTCTAGGTGATGTACATCCAAGTGAGAAAAATTTGAGGACTAGACGTGAACGAGATCGCCGCACCAGGTTTCTGTGCGGTAAGTTGGTTCCATGGCAGCCTAATAATAGCCTCAAGGCGACGTACATGTCTGAGGATTTGCGTCTACTGCATCACATCTGCACGTTCAATGTTTATCCTAGGTCGACGAACCGCATTGAATGTACACGTCTTATGGTCGATTTCTTATTTCTGGTGGCTCAGGGAGAGAACGTATGTATGGCCACTTTCATCTTACGGCAGATAGTTCTCATAGCCAGGTCGAGAAGAACATCCGAATCCCTTCCCTTTGGCCGACTCATTTGCAGAATTGCGCTTGAGTTTGCCTATAGACTGGGACCCGAGTTGCCGGTATCGATTCACACCATCGATGAGTCGACGATGGTTAAGATGAAGATTGGGTCGCAATATCGTGAAAATCAACTTGAAAGGGATAGTGGGGACGACTTTGATGAAGAGGAAGATCAAAGCGAAGGAGAACCTAGTGCAGAAGTTCAGGAAGAGACTCAGGAAGAAGCAGAAGAGGAGGCTCAGGATACTGATGAGAGTCCTCCTCCTTCTGCGCAGACTACTATTGACGATCGCATTGCTCGGATGGAGGAGAGTCAGACCGCTTTGCGAAGGGAAGTCCAAGAACTTCGAGCAGAGGTCGCTGATGCCAAGGCCGTTACGAAGAAGAAATTTGGCAAGGTGACTCGCACCTTGAAGGCAATCCTGTGTTGCTTACAGGATAAGGGTGCTCCTCCTCCGTCGCCAGACTCCGACTAGCAACGCGATCTTTGATGTTGTTATGAGTAGTTAGCTATTTTCTGTTTCATGTGTGTAAAGCCTATTAGGGCTAGTGCTTTGCTTTTGTCGCTGTTGCTTAACTGTCTTAATTTCCATGTCATTCTAGTCATGATGCTTGTAAGGATATATCCCTTGTATTGTGACAATTTTGATTAATTGAAGTGCATGGAATGCCTTGACTCTTTAGTGAATGATTGTGGTGTATTTGTGCAATTGAGACTGACAAGGTTGCGCCCTATTTTGAATATAGGGAATGCCACCTAAGACTACGAGGAGCGCGGTTCGGCTTTCATTGTTAGAGCAGATGGATCAGGCTCCTTCTCAGTCTGGTACTCGTCCGGACCCTGCTGTGGGCCCGATTCCTGAGACTGTTCGATCGTCTCAGCCTGCTACTGGTCCTACAGATGGACCACCGCCATTTACACCATCAGTTAGAGAGCCACAGCGCGCATCTACTTCCGCACCTCATCCGCCACAGCCTGCTCCACCACCTGATAGATTCGAGCAGATGATGGCTATGATGCTACAGCAGCAGCAGCTATTGACTACTATAGTCGGGACTTTAGCCCAGGGTGGGGGTGCGACTGCATCTACTCCGCCTGCACCACCTGCGCATCCAGCTGAGGATGCCTATGCTTACGCCCAGGATGAGGGCATAGCACTTCCTGCGCAGCCTGCTTTCCCTGCGGGGAACCCTGCCGACACTCGGGGCCTTCTGGAGCGATTTCAGCGCTTGCGGCCTCCTACTTTCACGGGTTCTCACAGACCCGAGGAGGCTGAGTTTTGGCTCGACCGAGTGTCGAAGATTCTGCGCATGTTGCACTGCACTGAGGCAGAGCAGGTAGAGCTGGCTACCTTCCAGTTTGAGAGAGAGGCCAGTATGTGGTGGGATAGTGTATTGCGGACTGTTACCGCAGACTTCGTGTGGACATGGGCAGCATTCGAGTTTCGCTTCCATGAGAAGTATTATCCTCAGACCTACAGACACGAGAGGGAGAATGAGTTTCTCCGTCTCAGGCAGGCAGCGATGACGGTCACCGAGTATGAGCATCGGTTCACAGAGTTGGGCAGGTACGTCCCGACGATTTTAGCTGATGAGCAGATGCGCATACGGCGCTTTTTGGAGGGCTTGCGACCGGATATTCGGTCGAAGATGTGCTGCATCAGTTTCTCCTCCTATGCGGAGTTGGTTCACATGTCCATGCGGGCAGAGCAGGACGTGGATCGACTTGCGCGATCACGAGGCCCGACTACTTCTAGGCCGCGACCGGAGTTGCCAGATAGGCCCTTCGCGGGCAAGAGGCCTCGCATTGATCCTCCTACCAGGACCACGGCGCCAGTAGGACCGTTTCGGCGCCCTGATCTATCATGCACATACTGTGGGAGGACGGGCCACCTAGCGCCGAGTTGCTTTGCGAGGATGCGGGACAGTGGGTTCTCGCCGCCGCAGAAGATTGATCGTGTACGTCCACAGGCGATATCAGCACCGCCTATACGGTCAGCTCCTGCGCAGTCCTCTTTCAGACCCACAGTATCGCAGATTCGACAGCCCCCACGGCCCTTGACACAGCGGCCGAACCGGCCACAGCAGGCTCGAGTTCATGCACTGACCGCTGAGGCAGCTACGACGCCGACTTTCCAGCATTCAGCCTTCGAGGTCACGGGCCATATCGGAGGTACTCCCGTTCTTGTCATGGTGGACACTGGTTCCACGATTTCCTTGATATCGCGTGCCGTAGTCAGACGTCTTGGGTTGCAGACTATCACTATGGATAGCGTGCGAGTCCTTGCAGCTCATGGAGATTATTCGGATGTCACCCAGATGTGTGAGGGTTGTTTACTTGATCTGGGAGGCAGGACGATGACTCTTGATTTGGTCGTCGATCCCTCGCTCGTATATCTCGACGTCATTCTTGGCATGGACTGGTTGACTGCAGCGAGAGCCGAGATTGACTGCGAGGCTCGTGTGGTGACGGTGTACGAGCCTGAGGGCACGCCTTTCACATTTTCAGTGCGGGTAAATCTTCCTTTCCGCATTCTTAGCTACGCCACCCTGTTGCACGACGCTGGTGCCCAGGTACTTGAGCAGACGCCGGTTGTTTCTGAGTTCGGGGATCTGTTCAGGAAGATCCCTGGTTTGCCGCCCCGACGTGAGATCGATTTCACTATCGATCTGATTCCTGGTTCTACACCCGTCTCACTGCCGACGTATCGCATGGCACCATGTGAGATGGAGGAGTTGAGGACACAGATTGATGGTCTACTAGAGCTTGGCCTTATACGGCCTAGCGTATCTCCTTGGGGAGCACCGGTCTTGTTCGTGAAGAAGAAGGATGGTTCGCTGCGATTGTGTATTGATTATCGCAGGCTGAACCAACTCACAGTGAAGAACAAGTACCCTTTGCCCAGGATCGATGACTTATTTGATCAGTTGAGAGGAGCGCAGTACTTCTCGAAGATTGATCTTCAGTCAGGATATCATCAGCTGCGCGTCAGAGATGAGGACGTGCAGAAGACAGCGTTCAGGACCAGTTTTGGTCATTACGAGTTCCTTGTGATGTCGTTCGGTCTCACGAACGCACCGGCTGTGTTCATGGATCTGATGAACCGGGTACTACGGCCTTTCCTCTATCGATTCGTCGTTGTCTTCATCGACGACATTTTGGTATACTCTAGGAGTCGAGAGGAGCATGAGGAGCACTTGCGTTTGGTCCTTGATACGCTCAGACAGCATCAGTTGTTCGCACAGTATAAGAAGTGCGACTTCTGGAAGCAGGAGGTGAAGTTTCTGGGACACGTGGTGTCCAAGGATGGCATGGCAGTTGACCTGTCTAAGGTAGCTGCGGTGCAGGACTGGGAGCAGCCTGGTTCTGTCACTGAGGTGAGGAGTTTCTTGGGTCTCGCTGGCTACTATCGGCGCTTCATTCAGGATTTCTCGAAGATCGCGAGACCCTTATCTCAGTTGACACGGAAGGACGTGAAGTTCGCCTGGAATGATAAGGCGGAGTCAGCTTTTCAGGAGCTGAAGGACAGACTTACGTCCGCCCCTGTGCTAGTATTGCCAGAGCAAGGGGTTAAATACACTATATACACTGACGCGTCTAGCGTTGGTTTGGGTTGTGTCCTTATGCAGAGGGACAGGGTAATTTCGTATGCCTCGAGACAATTAAGGAAGCACGAGGAGAATTACCCTACACACGACCTGGAGTTGGCAGCCGTGATATTCGCACTGAGACTCTGGAGACATTACCTCTATGGAGAGGAGTTCGAGCTCTTTTGCGACCACAAGAGCCTCAAGTACATATTCACACAGCGGGACTTGAATATGAGGCAGCGGCGATGGATGGAGACGCTGAAGGACTTCAAGTTTGAAGTCTCTTACCATCCTGGGAAGGCGAACCTTGTGGCTGATGCGTTGAGCCGCAAGAAGGCGATAGAGTTTGCGGCTCCGCTGATGGTTGCCGAGTGGGATATGGTTGAGTTTTTGCGAGACTTTGAGCAGAAACTCACCGTAGAGGAGCCATTCGAGTTCATCGCACATGTTCAGGTGCGATCTCCGATCGATGACCGTGTCATCGAGGCGCAGAGGGACGACGCGCATCTTACTGAGCTTCGAGAGCAGGCCAGTGATGATGATGACGCCGACTGGCGAGTTGGCATGGATGGGGGTTTACGTTACCGTGGCCGCCTATGCGTTCCTGATGTCCTTGACTTGAGACGAGAGATTCTCGAGGCTGCGCATTCTACTAGACTCGCGATGCATCCTGGCAGCACGAAGATGTATCGTGACGTGAAGAGGACGTACTGGTGGGAAGGTATGAAGACCCACATTGCTGAGTTCGTGTCCCGTTGCCTCACTTGTCAACAGGTGAAGGCAGAGCATCGCCGACCACCTGGACTTTTGCAGCCTATGCCGATTGCAGAGTGGAAGTGGGATTTCATTTCCATGGACTTCATTTCTGGGTTGCCGAAGACGAGGAAGGGGCATGATTCTATTTGGGTGATCGTCGACCGATTGACGAAGTCGGCGCACTTCCTACCGATCAGAGTTACGAACTCTGCAGACGAGCTGGCTAGATTGTATATTAGAGAGATCGTGCGTCTGCATGGAGTTCCGTTGGAGATCGTGTCGGACAGAGACACGCGGTTCACTTCTATTTTCTGGACTCGCATTCAGGAGGCTATGGGTGTGAAGTTGAAGTTCAGTACTGCCTTCCACCCACAGACGGACGGACAGACAGAGCGAGTGAACCAGATCCTGGAGGACATGTTGCGAGCTTGCGCATTGGACTTCAAGGACAGTTGGGATGACTGTCTTGCATATGCGGAGTTTGCATACAACAATAGCTTCCAGGCGAGTATCGGCATGGCACCTTATGAGGCGCTGTATGGGCGACCTTGTCGCGCACCGCATTGCTGGTTAGAGGTCGGTGAGCGCAGCTTGATTGGCCCAGAGTTGGTGCAGGCGACGTCAGAGAAGATTGATATTATTCGACGTCGGCTTCTTACAGCGCAGAGCAGACAGAAGAGCTACGCCGATACGAGACGGAGACCACTAGAGTTCACAGTCGGGGATCATGTGTTTTTGCGAGTTTCCCCTATGAAGGGAGTCCTTCGGTTCGGGAAGAAGGGGAAGCTGGCACCGCGATACATTGGTCCATTTCAGATCCTCGATCGTGTGGGAGCAGTGGCTTACCGATTGGCTTTACCCACGCCCCTCGCGAGCGTCCACAACGTATTTCATGTTTCTATGCTGAAGAAGTACGTTGCTGATCCTTCTCATATCATCAGATGGGAGCAGGTGCAGTTAGGAGAGGATGTTACTTATATCCTGCGACCGACACGCATCTTAGACCGGAAGGAGCAGGTACTGCGTAGCAAGGTGATTCCCCTTGTGAAGGTACTATGGACGCATCATACTGAGGAGGAGGCTACTTGGGAGACAGAAGCCGAGATCAGAAAGAACTACCCACAGCTTCTCGAGGAGTACGAAAAGGTACAAAATTTCGAGGACGAAATTATTTGTTAAGGGGGGTAGATTGTAACGCCCGTGAAAAATCCATACTTGGGCTCGAGTACCAACTCGACCCGAATTTGCGTAGAATTCATTCCTTTGGAAAATTTGACTAGGTTAGCTAGTGCAACGTTAGAATAGCTGGGAAATGGTCCCTGATCACTTTAAATACGTTCTACAAGGCCCGAAGCGAGTGGAACTAAGGGTGCTATAATGCTCTAAAGCCTCGGATCAAACTCTAAGCCGGTTTGTTCTCTGGACCACTTTGAATCTTTGTATTGGATCTAGACCGCACGTTGAAAGTCCGATACCTCCTATCTTAGACCGTTAGGACCGTCTAGCTGGGCTTGACACTCATTCCAAAAATCAAGTCAAACCGATGATCACAGGCTATTTCATTGAGCCCGGACCGAAGAGAGTGTGAATAGGGACATAGTTGGAATTTCAAATTTAAATCTGGCACACAAAATTGACGCATCAGTATTAGGCATTCTGACCGTCAGAATACAGCCAAATTACACACTTGGATCAGGAAAAATATCTATTATATATCACGGGACTTATAGGCCTGATCTTGATGCGGTGACCGTTAAACTGAAACTGGGCCGCCACGTGCGATCTGGGAACCCAACCGGTCTGAAAACTGGATGTATGCTAGATCTAGTATGCATGAGCTTAAGTCCGACCGCATCTGGCCTGGGGACCTCCAGAAATGCCCTTTTGGACCGAAACGGCCCCGATTTGGTTAGGCACCAAGTAAACATTGTTCCCAAGCCTATTTTGGGAATGTTTTAGGCTATAAAAGGGGTTGAAACCCTCACTCCTCTCTCCCATCCGAATTTGAGAGAAGCCCTAGCTTGGGAGAGAGAAAAAGAGTGAGAGATTGTGAGAGAGTGGGAGAGTTCTTCCCGCCACTTGTGCTACGTGTTGCACGTGCTTAAGCGACACTCCTCTACCGCTTTCCCGGCGATTCCACCGCAATCCTAGGTAAGTAAAAACCCTAAATAGTTGGTGATTTGAGTTTTTCTTGTTTCCATGGCGATGTAGCTTATGGATCTTATGTATTAGGCTCCTTACTCGCCGTAGACGAAGCATATACACTCCGCTTCAATTCCCGAGTCTACAAGACACTAGGTGAGGATTTTAGACGCTTGGATTGACGGTTCCCAATGCTTTCAATGTCGTTTAATAGTAGATTCTTGACGGCATCGCCGTTTGACATGTACAAAATGCTCTCCGTTTCCCGTTTCGTAAGCTAACGAAGAATATGAGATTTAGGGCATTTTAGTCATTTGTAGGAAGTACTGTTTGCATTCATATTTTGCTGATGTGATTGACATGGTTTGTTGTCGCATTAGGGAGTTAGGAATGCGTGCATAATTAGTTTGGCGAAGAGATTCGCCTAGTTGCACACTTTGGGTCGACATGCTATATGTAGACCTAAGTGTGTAGTGCATGTGTTTGTATAAATGCTTGTATTAGTATGTATTGAATTAAATGATGTTATTTGATACTTTGTGATTGATTTTTCAATTATTATGCCAACCTAAATGATTTTCTACATGTTGACAAAATGCATGATTTCATTACATGCATGGAATGTATGAGCTTGAGGATTTGCTTAAGTTGAATATGCATGGGAAGTATGCCTTGAAGATTTGCTTAAGTTGAATGTTATAACATGTGCTAACATGCTCACATGATGTATTTCAATTCCAATACTTTTATAGTGATTCCATAGATGTGTGGGACTTGACTTAGTCCAGGCAGTCGGTAACCGAGCGAATTCGTGGCTGACTGGTCATAGTCACGAACGACGCGTCGATGAATGTGATTCGTGTTGAGAGTTGGCGGCAGTGGTTAGGCCACGCGAAGTGTTTTACGCACTTCATGTCGTTCAATTCGATATGCGATCGCGCTAGTCGAGCCCGTCAAGTAACCCGACTGGCCGATGTTTGTTCACCATGTATGTATCATAACTGCTTGAACCTAGGGTACTGAACTTACCATTGTAAACCCTATTAACCGTGGTACCTTGATCCACGAAGACTCATGAGCCGGGCATGGTGGTATGGGACACCGTGGTCGAGCTGTCGGCCTACGCTGGGGCCACAAACCTCCCCGTAGTGACCAGTGAGCACCTAGACTCGTGAGCAGATTATGGTGGTATGGGACACTATATTCTAGCTGTCGGCCTACACTGATCAGGCGACGAGCCCTTTGTAGTGACCGCGAGCGTATTCTGAGTTCACGGGAGGCGACGACCCTTCCGTGCAGTAGAGTACAGTAGGCCTGTATTGATAAGGTGATGGGGGAGCGGTGCAACGAGTGCGAGCAACAGCCCTGGCAGCCCTTGCAGTGACCTACGAAATGTACATCGTATGAGATTACTAGGAGTGACGACCCTAGACAGGATCCGTGTTGGGATTGATACAAGGGAGGTACCTTAGTTTCCCAATCCTGCTGTTTGAATGGACTAATAATAACTTGGTAATCATATCACCATAGCATTGCATGTGCCTGGAAGATGTGGAGCACTCTAGGGAGTGTGGCATGCCGCGGTCGTAAGATGTTGCCGTATGAGGGTGATCGTCGGTGAGGGCATACATCACGTCATATCATCTTGCATTAACAACAGTATTAGGACTTGTCTGATTTACTGCTTTACTATTATCGCGTGACTGAATTGTGAACATGCTAATCTTTGCTCTATGATTCCACTGAGTTGATCACTCATTCCCACGTTACGGGATGGTGTTTGCAACACCCACCAGACCCTGTTGTAGTTGCAGGTGACGATGAGATCCAGGAGGTGGAGCTAGATGATGACGAGGACCAGGATGAGTTCTCGTATATGCAGTATCATGACGGCTTTCCGTAGGTGACCTGGATCGAGGGGACATCAGTGGGACTTTTATTTTTGAACATTATTCTTTTGTTATGTACATGTATATGAGACTCAGAGATGTAGTCATACTTTGGAGACAGTTGAGATTACTTTGTTTTTCCATACAGTGATATATATCTTGTTTAGTCTTCCGCTTGCTTTTATCACTGGATCTGAAGTATGAATTGCAGTTTTGGTATACTTTTACTCATGTGAATGCTTTAAATCAGACAACATTGAATCATAACCATTTTTGTTGCATAAGTGACGGTCTGGAACTCGGGAGTTGAGTTTATACACGACCCCCGATTTTCAGGGTGTTACACAAATATGCTTCAAACTTGGTTAAAAGGTTTGGATTTGAGAATGGTAAGAAATTTGATACTCCTATGAGTACAACATTACGACTCTCAAAAGACTCTTCAGGTAAAGATATAGATCCTAAATTATATCGCAGTATGATTGGTAGTTTGTTATATCTTACTGCTAGTAGACCTGATATCGCATTTAGTGTTGGTATTTGTGTGAGATATTAGTCTAATCCTAAGGAATCACATCTTACTGTTGTTAAACGGATTATTAGATATGTCGCAAGTTCTATAAATTTGGGACTTTGGTATCCTTTTGATACTAATGTTCAATTAGTCGGGTATTCAGATGCTGATTGGGCCGGAAATATTGATGATAGAAAATCAACCAGTGGTGGTTGTTTTTACATTAGAAATTGCTTAGTTTCTTGGTTCAGCAAGAAGCAAAGCTCAATATCACTCTCTACTACTGAGGATGAATATATTGCAGCTGGATATGCATGTACTCAACTAGTTTGGATGAAACGCATGCTTAGCGATTATGGAATTAATCAAGATTCAATGATCTTATATTGTGATAATTCCAGTACTATAAACATTTCTAAAAACCCAATCCAGCATTCACGTACTAAGCATATTGACATTAGGTATCATTACATTCTGAGTTGGTTGAAGAAAAAGTTATTTCATTGGAATATATACCAACTGAAACTCAACTTGCTGATATATTTACTAAACCGCAAGACAAAAGCAGGTTTAATAATTTGAAATTTGATCTTGGTATGTGCATTTTACATTGAATATTCTTGCTTGCATGTCCCATAGTGTATTATATTTCATATTATAATTGTTTAAATTTTTAAAAATTTCATTAAAAATGCATTTTTGGTCGATACTCGACCGGTCGTGGTTGTACATGACCAGTCGTGGTTTGACCGGTCGTGAATCACACTCGACCGGTCGTGGATCTCGTGAATGTGATATAATTTGGAAAAAATCTCCTTCTTCTTCATTTCCACTCCCACCTACGACGAGACGTGGCTCGACCAGTCATAGGATTTCTAGTTTTTCTTCAAGGTAAGTCCTATTTCATCATTTTTCTTGAAGATTCATGATCTCTATGCTTTGATTTGTTCATGGTATAGCTTGATTTCATCTCTTGTTGAGTTTTTCAAGGGTTTCCTCTCTATTTACTGATCTAGAGAAAACTCATCTTTCATTTGTGCATCTTGCTTGTTCTTTGTATATCTTTTTGAATATGGATGCTAGAGGAAAAAAGAAAACATCCCGTGGTCCATCTTCATCCAGATCTGTACCGAAAACTAAACGGCACCTTCGGTCACCCGAAGATGATACTCAAGATGTATGGGATTTGCGTGTCCATAACATTATTATTGAGCATACCGCTGATCTAAATCACATTGCTCCATATGGTGTCATTCCCCTTCTTAAATCTATAGGCTGGTCTAACATTTTGCTTTGGGGTGGGTCTGCATACCAGTCCATTGCTCAATCAATGGTAGCATGCATCTCAGATTTTTCTCTTGATAATTTAACATTTTCAATCGATACTAGAGAAGGAAAAATTGAAGTAGACCGTCATTTGATATCAGGTATTATGGATATACCTGTTAATGATGAAGGAATATCGATTCATACTTTATATGACAAACCTTCAGAATCGAAAAAATGCATGTTAACCAGAGATTTATGCAAAATTGATGCGCATTGGACTCACAAACGGAATGCGCTCCCTGCAAAGTATTTGTTACCCAGTTACAGAATATTACATCGTTTCTTCATTTCCAATGTATATCCTCGGTCCGGTAATAAAACCGAGTTGATTTCTTTCATGGTTCGTGTATTGCATTCTATTGGTTCCAGGAACCAAGGTCTGTCTTCCTTCATTGATTTGTCACTCTATTATTCAATTTCGTTTCCATTTGAGTCATAGTGATATTCCATTCGGTTATCTTATGACTGTTTTAGCCACTCACATGCTTGTCGATAAACCTGTTAATGAGGCACCAATTCATCATCTTATTTTCAACAATGCCAATCTTAATAAGATGAAATTGGATCTGCTCCCTGGCCAATTTGATGAAGCTGGTGTTAGTGGTGTTGGTGGTGATGGTGGTGAAGCTGGAAACGAAGAGGAAGCTAGCGATCTTCCACAAAAAGATGTTAATATGGATGACTTATTTGATGACATAGAAACTGATTCACCTAATGATCCAGATTATGATCCTTCTGGTTTTGATGCATGCCTTCGTGCATTGGAGGAAATAGTTGATAATATGAATATAGCCCATGACATGAGATTCAAGTACATGCGAAAATATCTTCGTCGCATAAATAAGGGCTTACACCAAATTGATCCAACTATCCCTGCTCCCTCCTCTGGATCAGATTAAGTGAATTATCTTCTAGATAGTATGTCATTTCCTTTTATTTTGGGTATGTATTATGAATTATGGTTTCATAACATTACCTTTTGGATATTGTAGTATGGATTATGACTTGATGCTTAAGATTTATATGATGTCCTTTCATATCTCTTTCTCATTATTTGTTTTTTACTCTCTATGTTCTTCTTCCTATTGTGCCTTTCCCTTGTCATTTTGTGATAAAAAGGGGAGTAGTAAGCATTGCTAAAAGGAGAGTAATACGGATAGGGAGAGTAAATTTGTTTGTTTGTATTGATTGAGAAGGATATTTGAATTGATGGATATGTGGATTGAAGTTTTGAGGTTTTCATGTTATGTATTGATTATATGAGCAATACTCGTATTACTCAGGGGGAGTAGAGTATTTTATGATTTCATGGCTTATCATTCCTTATTATCTTTTATGCTATGTGTTTTGTCACAAATTTGACAAAGGGGGAGATTGTAAGTGCTATGATTTCATATCCCTTCAGTTATCAAATTTTGTGGTGTCAAAACCTATATCTATATATTGTATGTCTTGTGTTTTATGTTTAAAGTCTATTCATTGCAATCAAGACATATCAAGACATCACATATGAAGACAAGATCTTAAAAGAAGAAAGTTTTCAAGTCTTGGATGAAGAAATCAAGAATAGAAGTTTTCAAGGTTGCATGTTCAAGATTTGATCAAGTTCAATTTTACTAGAAGACTTTGTCAAGTCAAGATCAAGCTCATGAAGGCCTACTACAAGTTTTGTATATTCACAAGCTTCTCTTAAGGGTCATCTGAGTGTACAGACTTTCAATGTCCATCTCACTTTTAAGGTTTGTTTGACCTTAGATTGACCTTAGGATGGGCTTTACTATTTTAATATGCTTGTTTGGAGTGTTTTAAGACCAGTCATAGGGACTTCAAGACCAGTCCTAGCTTTGCTACAACCAGTCTTAAGTTTTTCAGGACCAGTCTAGGTAGTTGAAGATTTTTAGATCTTTCTAACTGTCCTACGACCAGTCCTGGATATCCTACGACTAGTCCTGTGAGTTCTACGACTCATCCTTCGACCGGTCAAAGCCCTATGACTCAAACTCCAGCAACCATTTTTAGGGTCCTACGACCGGTCGTAGGTGTCCCACGACCAGTCGTAAATGGCCCACGACCGGTCGTAGACCACCCACGACCGGTCATGTAATAGAAAATCTTATCCCGTGAAAATCTTTTAAAAATCTTTGGAGCTACGACCAGTCCTAGGATCCTAAGACCAGTCGTAGACGGAATTTTTCAGGCTATAAATAGTGCACGAACTTCAGAGTTTTAGCACTTCAAATCAATTCTATTCAAGCATTCTTTAGGCTATTCTCTGAGATAAGTTTGTGTTTATTTTAAGCTATATTGTGCTTATTTAATATTCTTTTTGCTAGCTTATTTTTATTTGATTCTGATCTACATTCCAATCTTATTAGAAAAGGAGAATTTCTGATATTCCTTCTTCTTGGATTCAAAATCAAATAGATCTAGCCCGTTTGATCTAAAATCAATTAGACTTAGAACCATTCTTAAAGTGAGTATTGGACTTTGAACGTCGAATCGAACTTCTACTCCGATTGGTTCTACCGGGCTTCTTCAAAAGGTGATTCAGGTATTTTACATGTTTTGTAATTTACTTTCGCTGGTTTTTGTTTGAGATTCGCCAGAAAAATCGAAGGTTTACTAGCTTGGTTGCAGCCTTATCCTATCCTAATTAAAGTCCTCTTCAGAGAACAATCGAAGAAAGAATATTCTTACCATTAGCCGAAGATGTCGATGAAAATTTCGAGGCACTTCCCATGTAATGTTTCGAGATCACAATAGATGACTAGCGTCATCCTTTCGTAGACTTTCTTAAATATGATATACTGCCAGAAGACCCTACACAGAAGCTGTGAATAAAGCAAAGAGTGAAGAAATTCATTTTATGCAATGAAGAGCTTTATAGGAAGTCGTATAATGAAGTATTATTAAAATGCTTTGATATGAAAGAAACAAATCAAATATTACGAGAAGCTCATTCAGGTGAATGTGGAGCTCATTAGGCCAGAAGGAATTTATTCGATCGAGTACATTGGATGGCCTACAATGTTCAAAGATACGATTAAATATGTGAAACGATGTCATGAATGTCAAATACATGGCGATGTCATATGTGTTCCTCCTAAAGATCTTCATCAAATAGTGACTTCTTATCCCTTTACAGCTTGGGGGCTAGATGTAATCGGTCCTATAAATCCACCATCATCTAAAGGGAAACGATACATTCTATCCGCAACAAACTATTTCTTAAAATGGACTGAAGCTATCACACTAAGAAACGTTAAAGAAAATAACGTCGTAAATTTTAAACGACATGCAATAATATACCGCCATGGTATCCCACAAAGGATCATCACTGATAACGAGACGGCATTTAAGAATAGAGGTATGGAGAGTTATGCTAAAAGTTTGATATCCAGCATTCATTTTCAACACCTTACTACCCGTCAGCCAATGGATTAGTTGAAGCATTCAATAAGATAGTCGTGAAGATATTGAAGAAAACGGTCATGGGAAATAAGCACAATTGGGATGAAAAATTGCAAGAAGCTCTATAGGCTTATCAAACTACTCATCGTACTGCTACGAAATCCACACCATATTCTTTGGTTTATGGGGTTGAAGCTATTATCCCCATTGAAACACAAGTTGCGTTGCTTAGAGTAACAGTACATCAGTCAATTAGAAACGATGAAAATGCCAAAATAAGACTGGTAGAATTGGATTTTCTTGATGAAAAATGACTGGCAGCCCAACAATGATTACAAATATATTAGCTTAGAATCTATAAGTGCTATGATTTCATATCCCTTTAGTTGTCAAATTTTGTGGTGTCAAAACCTGTATCTATATATTGTATGTCTTGTGTTTTATGTTTGAAGTCTATTCATTGCAATCAAGACAAATCAAGACATCGCATTTCAAGACAAGATCTTAAAAGAAGAAAGTTTTCAAGTCTTGGATGAAGAAATCAAGAATAGAAGTTTTCAAGGTTGCATGTTCAAGATTTGATCAAGTTCAAGTTTATTAGAAGACTTTGTCAAGTCAAGATCAAGCTCATGAAGGCCTACTGCAAGTTTTGTATATTCACAAGCTTCTCTTAAGGGTCATCTGAGTGTACAGACTTTCAATGTCCATCTCACTTTTAAGGTTTTTTTGACCTTAGATTGACCTTAGGACGGGCTTTACTGTAGGTCATTCTGGATACATAACTCATATATTTTAATATGCTTGTTTGGAGTGTTCTAAGACCAGTCATAGGGACTTCAAGACCAGTCCTAGCTTTGCTACGACCAGTCTTAAGTTTTTCAGGACCAGTCCTAGGTAGTTGAAGATTTTTGGATCTTCTAGCTATCCTACGACCAGTTGTGGATATCCTACGACTAGTCCTGTGAGTTTTACGACTCATCCTTCGACCGGTCGTAGCCCTACGACTCAAACTCTAGCAACCATTTTTGGAGTCCTACGACCGGTCGTAGGTGTCCCATGACCAGTCGTAGATGGCCCACGACCGGTCGTAGACCACCCAGGACCGGTCGTGGAATAGAAAATCTTATCCCGCGAAAATCTTTTGAAAATCTTTGGAGCTACGACCAGTCCTAGGATCCTAAGACCAGTCGTAGATGGGATTTTTCAGGCTATAAATAGTGCACAAACTTCAAAGTTTTAGCACTTCAAATCAATTCTATTCAAGCATTCTTTAGGCTATTCTCTGAGATAAGTTTGTGTTTATTTTAAGCTACATTGTGCTTATTTAATATTCCTTTTGCTAGCTTATTTTTATTTGATTTTGATCTACATTCCAATCTTATTAGAAAAGGAGAATTTCTGATATTCCTTCTTCTTGGATTCAAAATCAAATAGATCTAACCCGTTTAATCTAAAATCAAATAGATCCCCTGTGTGAGGATATTAGGAGTGGAGTAGAAATCTGTGTGGCTGTTGGATAATAGTTGGTGTACACACAGGTGAACCACTATATATCGTTGTGTTGTGGATGTGCTTCATTCTTTTATTCCTTTATTCATTCAGTTTTGTGGTTTGTGTTTGTCAATGAATGTTGTAATCACTTCAAGAAAGTGTGGATGAATGTTGTAATAACTTATGATTTATTTTTCGCAAGTTATTTTGATTTCATTACTTATTATTCCTCATTGATTTGTGATACAAAGGATGTTCTAGAAATAAGGTTGTCCTACCTTAAACTTCTGGTTTTTGGTGTAAGGTTGTCCTTAGAACTGATAAAGTATCAATCTCTTTATTTTAGGCTATTGTGATTATTTTATATTCAGCATTGTACTTTATATCTTTTATTATTCCGTTGCTATAAGTTTTATTTGGCATTGCCTTATTCACCCCCCCTCTAGGGCATATAGCTAGGCCCTTTCAGAATCTCCACCACCTTTGATAAAAGATTAAGCATCGATCCTTTAAGAAATGTGATATGGTGTTAATGTTGAAAATGCCGATTGTGGTCACCCGTAGAGTAGGGGGCAAATTTGATCCCAAAAGGGATGGTCCGTATATAACATTCGAAGTGTACTCCAATGGAGCCTATCGGGTGGTAGATCAAGACAGACAGGGCATAAGTATACTAGTCAATGCTCGCTTCATAAAAATATATCATCCCTGAATATGCACAAAGTTTTGATTCAGTAGATTCATAGCATAGCACTTCTTAATCAAAAGGGGGCAAGACAAGCATAATGATGAAAGAACCTTAAAAGGTAACGCTCTGTATTCTTTCCTACGTAATTAATAAAAACATAGACTTTCAGACTTATCAAGTTAAAGCACCAATAATTATCGCTAATTATTATCGCCAAAATAAAAAGCGCCAATGATTATTGTTAAATCGTCAAAAGCTGACATTGCCATTGCTGTATCGCCAACATGAAGACCATTTTATTATCTAAATTTATTGAAATTAATAGTATCACCAAGCTGATACACTATTCTAACTGTAAAATTTTATTTTATATTATCGACAAAGGGCAATGTATCAATTTCGATTTATTACCTTTATTAAGGCCTATGTAATCAGCCATATGTAAATATCGGCAACGATGGCGATCTATCATTTGCAGCAGCAAAGCCAAGCGTATAAAGTCTATGACATATAAGACTTATCATTATTGGCGACTGCAATACCATGAGATTATTCGGGTAGCAGTGAGAAGCCTGTAGCTCTAAAAAGCTCGTAAAGAGCATCATGCGCACCCATGCGGGCAGTTGATGAAGAAATTACATACGACCTATGTCATATGTACAGTTTCTAGCAACATCACGAGGGCTAGTGAGAAAATGCCCTCTCGTGAATGGTTCTGACCTGGTAGGCGAAGAAAAAGTGAGTCTCTGAAGAAAGACGACTCCCCAGATCCTTGACTTGATTTCAGTAGCAACGCATGAGGATAGGTCTCTGAATCAAGATGAACCCTCACTGATGGACTAGTTGTAAGACTTATATCTTAGATCGTACTATTCTTTAGACTCCCGCGGTCCTCCCTATCAAATTTCGGCAACCAACGATCTATAATCGACATTTGCACATGACCCTAAGTTGCATCTTATTGATTTGAGTCAGCTTGGCTCGAGACTTGTATCATTGCGACTGTGTCGTCACCACAGTTCCAACGTCATGTCTTGCATGCCGATGCGATACCTGGGCCAAGAGATGTGGTCCCATGTTTATTTCAAGAAAGATGCTGTGCAAGAGAATCTTTACCAATTGTCAAATCAATCTCATCAATCAAGTACAATAGGTACAACACCCATGCCTCACTTACCAACAAAGCATGGCACCCCTCTCTCTCTCATCCCCAAAGTCAACCTGCCTTACAATAACCCATCCCTCTCTCCTTACATCTCCTCCCTATGTCATTTTCTCCATCATTATTCTAAGAAACCCAAAGAGAGGTGACCGTCCAAGCTTCTCATGGAGAAGTTATGGTGTGGCCCACTCCCTACCACCCTATCACCCATCTCCACCCTTCAATCTTCATCTTCCACCATCAAAGGGAAAGCTAAGGAGTTTAGGATTCTAGGGGGCATAGAAGGAATGAAATCGGTAGGTGATCTACCATTAATTTTCAATTTGATGGTCCACTTGTGAGGGGACCCAATTTGATGTGTGTTGTAATCATAGAGGGGGTCATAGTGGTGGGGGTCACTCTACTACACCGTTTCTCTCTCTCTCTCTCTCTCTCTCTCTCTCTCTCTCTCTCTCTCTCTCTCTCTCTCTGTAACGCCCGTGAAAAATCCATACTTGGGCTCGAGTACCAACTCGACCCGAATTTGCGTAGAATTCATTCCTTTGGAAAATTTGACTAGGTTAGCTAGTGCAACGTTAGAATAGCTGGGAAATGGTCCCTGATCACTTTAAATACGTTCTACAAGGCCCGAAGCGAGTGGAACTAAGGGTGCTATAATGCTCTAAAGCCTCGGATCAAACTCTAAGCCGGTTTGTTCTCTGGACCACTTTGAATCTTTGTATTGGATCTAGACCGCACGTTGAAAGTCCGATACCTCCTATCTTAGACCGTTAGGACCGTCTAGCTGGGCTTGACACTCATTCCAAAAATCAAGTCAAACCGATTATTACAGGCTATTTCATTGAGCCCGGACCGAAGAGAGTGTGAATAGGGACATAGTTGGAATTTCAAATTCAAATCTGGCACACAAATTTGACGCATCAGTATTAAGCAGTCTGACCGTCAGAATACAGCCAAATTACACCCTTGGATCAGGAAAAATATCTAATATATATCACGGGACTTATAGGCCTGATCTTGGTGCGGTGACCGTTAAACTGAAACTGGGCCGCCACGTGCGATCTGAGAACCCAACCGGTCTGAAAACTGGATGTATGCTAGATCTAGTATGCATGAGCTTAAGTCCGACCGCATCTGGCCTGGGGACCTCCAGAAATGCCCTTTTGGACCGAAACGGCCCCGATTTGGTTAGGCACCAAGTAAACATTGTTCCCAAGCCTATTTTGGGAATGTTTTAGGCTATAAAAGGGGTTGAAACCCTCACTCCTCTCTCCCATCCGAATTTGAGAGAAGCCCTAGCTTGGGAGAGAGAAAAAGAGTGAGAGATTGTGAGAGAGTGGGAGAGTTCTTCCCGCCACTTGTGCTACGTGTTGCACATGCTTAAGCGACGCTTCTCTACCGCTTTCCCGGCGATTCCACCGCAATCCTAGGTAAGTAAAAACCCTAAATAGTTGGTGATTTGAGTTTTTCTTGTTTCCATGGCGATGTAGCTTATGGATCTTATGTATTAGGCTCCTTACTCGCCGTAGACGAAGCATATACACTCCGCTTCAATTCCCGAGTCTATAAGACACTAGGTGAGGATTTTAGACGCTTGGATTGACGGTTCCCAATGCTTTCAATGTCGTTTAATAGTAGATTCTTGACGGCATCGCCGTTTGACATGTACAAAATGCTCTCCGTTTCCCCTTTCGTAAGCTAACGAAGAATATGAGATTTAGGGCATTTTAGTCATTTGTAGGAAGTACTGTTTGCATTCATATTTTGCTGATGTGATTGACATGGTTTGTTGTCGCATTAGGAAGTTAGGAATGCGTGCATAATTAGTTTGGCGAAGAGATTCGCCTAGTTGCACACTTTGGGTCGACATGCTATATGTAGACCTAAGTGTGTAGTGCATGTGTTTGTATAAATGCTTGTATTAGTATGTATTGAATTAAATGATGTTATTTGATACTTTGTGATTGATTTTTCAATTATTATGCCGACCCAAATGATTTTCTACATGTTGACAAAATGCATGATTTCATTACATGCATGGAATGTATGTGCTTGAGGATTTGTTTAAGTTGAATATGCATGGGAAGTATGCCTTGAAGATTTGCTTAAGTTGAAAGTTATAACATGTGTTAACATGCTCACATGATGCATTTCAATTCCAATACCTTGTATAGTAATTCCATAGATGTGTGGGACTTGACTTAGTCCAGGCAGTCGGTAACCGAGCAAATTCGTGGCTGACTGGTCATAGCCACGAATGACGCGTCGATGAATGTGATTCGTGTTGAGAGTTGGCGGCAGTGGTTAGGCCACGCGAAGTGTTTTACGCACTTCATGTCGTTCAGTTCGAGATGCGATCGCGCTAGTCGAGCCCGTCAAGTAACCCGACTGGCCGATGTTTGTTCACCATGTATGTATCATAACTGCTTGAACCTAGGGTACTGAACTTACCATTGTAAACCCTATTAACCGTGGTACCTTGATCCACGAAGACTCATGAGCCGGGCATGGTGGTATGGGACACCGTGGTCGAGCTGTCGGCCTACGCTGGGGCCACAAACCTCCCCGTAGTGACCAGCGAGCACCTTGACTCGTGAGCAGATTATGGTGGTATGGGACACTATATTCTAGCTGTCGGCCTACACTGATCAGGCGACGAGCCCTTTGTAGTGACCGCGAGCGTATTCTGAGTTCACGGGAGGCGACGACCCTTCCGTGCAGTAGAGTACAGTAGGCCTGTATTGATAAGGTGATGGGGGAGCGGTGCAACGAGTGCGAGCAACAGCCCTGGCAGCCCTTGCAGTGACCTACGAAATGTACATCGTATGAGATTACTAGGAGTGACGACCCTAGACAGGATCCGTGTTGGGATTGATACAAGGGAGGTACCTTAGTTTCCCAATCCTGCTGTTTGAATGGACTAATAACAACTTGGTAATCATATCACCATAGCATTGCATGTGCCTGGAAGATGTGGAGCACTCTAGGGAGTGTGGCATGCCGCGGTCGTAAGATGTTGCCGTATGAGGGTGATCATCGGTGAGGGCATACATCACGTCATATCATCTTGCATTAACAACAGTTTTAGGACTTGTCTGATTTACTGCTTTACTATTATCGCGTGATTGAATTGTGAACATGCTAATCTTTGCTCTATGATTCCACTGAGTTGATCACTCATTCCCACGTTACGGGATGGTGTTTGCAACACCCACCAGACCCTGTTGTAGTTGCAGGTGACGATGAGATCCAGGAGGTGGAGCTAGATGATGACGAGGACCAGGATGAGTTCTCGTATATGCAGTATCATGACGGCTTCCCGTAGGTGACCTGGATCGAGGGGACATCAGTGGGACTTTTCTTTTTGAACATTATT
The DNA here is from genome assembly GCA_037074715.1 of Magnolia kwangsiensis. Taxonomy (NCBI): domain Eukaryota; kingdom Viridiplantae; phylum Streptophyta; class Magnoliopsida; order Magnoliales; family Magnoliaceae; genus Magnolia; species Magnolia kwangsiensis. The sequence continues at coordinate 44,647,450 of CM073586.1, read as the reverse complement.
CTTTTGTTATGTACATGTATATGAGACTCAGAGATGTAGTCATACTTTGGAGACAGTTGAGATTACTTTGTTTTTCCATACAGTGATATATATCTTGTTTAGTCTTCCGCTTGCTTTTATCACTGGATCTGAAGTATGAATTGCAGTTTTGGTATACTTTTACTCATGTGAATGCTTTAAATCAGACAACATTGAATCATAACCATTTTTGTTGCATAAGTGACGGTCTGGAACTCGGGAGTTGAGTTTATACACGACCCCCGATTTTCAGGGTGTTACACTCTCTCTCTCTCTCCCTCTCTTTCATTTTCTTTGTTTATGTAACACCCCAGATTTTTGCCAACCTGGGGTTAGACGTCCTTAGGCAATGGGTCAACTAAAACACTTGAGAAATCGCTCAGAACCCAATTCCATAGCTAAAGAAATCACTTAGGATTAATTCCTTTAGAAACTACGCATAAGTTAGCTAGCGCTACGCTGGAGTAGCTGGGAAAGTCCCTGATCACTTTAAATATGTTCCACAAGACCCAAAGCAAGTAGAACCAATGACGCTATAATACTCTAAAACCTCGGATCAAACTCTAAACCGGTTTGTCCTCTGGACCTCTTTGAAACTTTGTATTGGATCTAGACCGCGCGTCGAAAGTCCGATACCTACAATCTTAGACCGTTAGAACCGCCTAGCTGGACTTGACAATCATTTCGAAAATCAAGTCCAACCGACATTCGCAGGCTATTTCATTGAGCCTGGACTGAAGAGAGTGAGAATAGGGTTAGATTTGGAATTTGAAATTCAAGTCGGGCACACGACTTGACACGTCAGTATTGAGCGTTCTGACCGTCAGAATTTAGCCAAATTACACCCTCGGATCACAAAAAATTTTTATTTCATATCATGAGACTTGCAGACCTGATCTACGTGCAGTGACCGCTGAACTGAAACTGGACTGCCATGTACGATCTACGAACACTGCTAGTCTGAAAATGGGATGTGAGCAACATCCGACGAGCATGAACTTAAGTCAGATCACGTTCGGCCAGGGGACCACCAGAAATGCCTTTTTGGACCGAAACAGCCCCGAATTGGTTAGGTATCAAGTAAACATTGTTCCCAAGCCTGTTTCGGGCAAGTTTTAGGTTATAAAAGGGGCTTAAAACCTCACTCCTCTCATCCATCTGAATTTTCTAGAAACCCTAGCAAGAGTGAGAGAGAAAGTTAGAGTTTGTGAGAGTGAGTGGAAGGGAATTTCCTCCTGCTTGTGCTACCTGTTACATGTGCTTTAGCAGCGCGCCTCAATCACTTTACCGGTGATTTTGCCTCGATTATAGGTAAGAAAACACCCCTAACACTTGCTGATTTGAGGTTCCTTTAGTTCCATAGCGAAGTAGCTAATAGATCTTGTGTATTAGGTTTCCTATTCGCCGTAGACGAAGCGTATACGCTCCGTTCGGATTAATACACCTATAGGAGAAAAGGTGTAGATTTTAGACACTTTAATTGACTATTTCCAATGCTTTTAATGTCGTTTAATAGTAGATTATCGACTACAACGCCGTTTGACATGTACAACATGCTGTCCGTTTCCTGTTTCGTAAACAGACGAAGAATATGAGATTTAGGGCATTTTAGTCATTTGTAGGAAATACTGTTTTCATCCATAATTTTCTGATGTGATTGACATGGATTTTTGTCGCATTAGGATACTAGGAATGCGTGCATAATTATTTTGGCGAAGAGATTCGCCTAAATGCGCACTTTGAGTCGACATACTATACCTAGACTTAAGTGTGTAGTTTAAGTGTTTGTATAAATGCTTGTATTACTATGTATTGAATTAAATGGTGTTATGAATTAGTTTGAGATTGATTTCTCAATTAATATGCTGATGTAAATGGTTTCCTACATGTTAGCTATATGCATGATTTCATTATATGTATGAAATGCATGTGCTTGATGATTTACTTAAGTTGTATGTTATAACATGTGTTAACATGCTCACATTGTTGTATTTCATTTCCAATACTCTCATATGATTGCTGATGTGAATTCATAATTTTTTGGGACTATACCTAGTCCAGGCAGTCGGCAACCGAGCAAATTCGTGGTTGGCTTATCTTTGCCACGAACGACGCGTCGATGAACGCGAGTCGTGTTTTGGAGTTGGCGGCAGTGGTTAGGCCACACGAAGTGCTTTACGCACTTCATGTCATTCAACTTGAGATGCGCTCGTGCTAGTCGAGCCCGTCAAGTAACCCGACTGGCCGTTGTACGTTCACCCTGTATGAGTCATAACTGCTTGAACCTAGGGTACTGAACTTACCATTGTAAACCCTGTCAACCATGGTACCTTGATCCACAAAGACTCATGAGCCAGGCATGGTGGTATGGGACACCGTGGTCGAGCTTTCGGCTTACGCTGGGGCCACAAACCTCCCCGTAGTGACCAGTGAGCACCTATGACTCGTGAGCAGATTATGGTGGTATGGGACACTATATTCTTGCTGTCGGCCTACACTGATCAGGCGACGAGTCCTTTGTAGTGACCGCGAGCGTATTCTGAGTCTACGGGAGGCGACGACCCTTCCGTAGCAGTGAGAGTATAGTAGGCCTGTATTGATAAGGTGATGGGGGAGCGGTACAATGAGTGCGAGCAATGGCCCTGGCAGCCCTTACAGCGACCTACAAAATATACATCGTGTGAGATTACTAGGAGTGACGACCCTAGAGAGGATCTGTGTTGGGATTGATATAAGGAAAGTACCTTAGTTTCCCAATCCTGCTGTTTGAATGGACTAATAATAACTCAGAAATCATATCACCATTACATTGCATGTGCCTGGAAGATGTGGAGCACTGAGCGGTACGAAAGTATGCCGCGGGCGTAAGATGGTGCCGTATGAGGGAGAACGTCGGTGAGGGCATCCATCATGTCATGTCATATTGCATTAACAACAGTATTAGGAATGTTTGATTTACTGCTTTACTATTATCGCATGATTGATTTGAGAACATGCTAATCTTTGCTCTATTATTCCACTGAGTTAGCTACTCACTCCCACGTTACGGGATAGTATTTTCGGACACCCACCAGTCCCTATTGTGATTGCAGATGATGGCACGGCCTGCGAGGCAGAGCTGGACTTGATGATGATGAGGAGGATTCCTCCTTTATGCGTGTTCTGATTGACGGGATTAAAGGGAGGTTGATTAGATGTCTTGACACTTGTCATTTTATATTTTTAGAGTACTCATATATATTCTTTTTATTTACTTTTAGAGTATACATGTATGTATATAACTTAGTAACATGTTCACACTCTGGAGACATACAACAGTTTATATATGTTATACATACTATCACAGTCTTCCTCTTGTAAATTTAACTATCTCTGGAGTATGATATGATATTCTGCCTTAATCTCGCTCATGTTTAATACATTAACACAGACAACATTCAATCATACATATCTATGTTGCATAAATAATATTTTAGAACTCGGGAGTTGGATTTTTACTCGACCCCCGATTTTCGGGATGTTACAGATGGTATCAGAGCATGATTTGGATTAAACCGGGCCTAGGTTATGGTCACGCGATATACGCTGTCACTTTCTTTGACTTAGGTGGGTGCGAGAAGGTTCTAGAAACACTTATAGGATCGCAGATTCGCCAATAGGCGAAGACTATTCGTATCGATCGCGCGATCGAGTCAGTAACGCATCTAGGGTCGCGTGAAGTGACCTAAGAAGCTTCTAGGTTGTAGGTAGGTAGGTTGAGACGTTCTTTGAACGGTTCTAAACCCGTAAATATAAATCCTTGGGCGGTGGGACAACCACAAACCTTGCATTCAATCGCTAGGGCTTAAAAACACCGTTTCACCTAAATTCTTTAAAATTCTTCCTCTCACCACTTCATTCTTCAATTATTTCTTATTATTTTCATGTTAGACATTGATCCTAATGTGAAATTGATATAAAATTATACTTTGATAAAATTTTATAGTGAATAGTAAAATTTCATGAAAACTGGCCATAAGTCCATTCTAAGTTTGCAATATTTAGCAACTTATGGGCTACATGAATGTATTAGCTCCTTCTACCTCAAAATCATATGCTGCATGATAGGGGATTGCATTCAGGTTTGCATATTGGCTCCAGAAAGCCCCAAATGGATGTTTGGGCCTCCCTAGGGCAATATAGAATGAACTAAGGTGGGGCCCATATATTTTTGGAGTCCCTAGGCCAGGGGGGACCCGACCCATGTGGTCCCACCGAGCACCATGCAAGATGGCCGGCGATGCCATCGCCGATCCGGCGATGCATCGCCGTCCGGTGGGGCCCACTTGATGTAATTTTTGGGCGCATGGCTTATTTTGGGTAGTACACCCCTTCCACGTGTGGTTTGACCGTAGAAAACCCCTAAATGGGGTACTTCCTTCACAACAACCCCCTTCCCAAGCTCCTTCTCACGTTTTCTTGCTGCCCATCTCAAAATCGTGATCCCAAATCACTCCTAAATCCTCCCATTGCTGAAAACGACTCCATTCCATCACTCCATTGCAGTTTACAACTCCTCTTGCAAATCTCATCGTTTGGAGCTCCTACAACCCCCAAAACGAGCTGAAATCGTGAGGAGCTCCATTCCCCTTTTTCTTTCTTTTTTCTTTTCAAAAATCCATCCTAAGGGAGCTTGAAGCATCCTTCTACAACACCTAGATCTCCTTTTTTCAGTTTGGACAGCCATTTCTCTACATTTCCCCCATTTTTCATAGCTTTTGTTGAAGTCATTTTGAGTCTTTTATCTTTCTCCATCATCCTCTCTTTGATGGGAAAGAGAAAGACCGCAGTGGATGAGAATGGGCCTAGTCACCCTGCGCAATCAAGAAGACCGAGGGGTGACTCCGCTAGCTAAAGCGCCGCCGCAAGTCCAAGCATAGTCCGAGAGTTTCATACAAAGCGGGATTTGGATCCCCATACTCAACTTGGGTGAGTGATTTTAGCAGAGATGCCTCATGGTGAATACACTGACCGTAAGGTGTTGTTTGAGGCGGACGTGGAAGGACGACTCTTCTGTGAATTCCTGTTATTCGAGCGCATTGAAGCTGCACATTTGGGTCCGCTTTTTGAAGCTCGTGCTCGTGCTAATGTGAGCGCCGTTCGTGCCTTCTACGCTTTGCTGAAAACGATTGGTAGCGCGACTTTTGAACGTGCCCCTTGGTGATGTTCATCCTAGTGTGAAGAATTTGAGGAGTAGGCATGAGCGAGATCGCCGTACCAGGTTCCTATGCGGTAAACTGGTTCCATGGCAGCCTAATAATAGCCTCAAGGTGTCTCATGTGTCTGATGATTTGTGCCTGCTGCACCACATTTGCACGTTCAACATGTATCCCAAGTCGAGAAATCGCATTGAGTGTACGCGCCTTATGGTTGATTTCTTGTATCAGGTGGCCCAGGGAGAAAATGTGTGTATGGCCACTTTCGTCTTGCGACAGATTATCCCCATAGCGAAATCAAGAAGAACGTCTGAGTCTCTTCCTTTTGGCCGACTTATATGCAAGATCGCGCTTGAGTTTGCTTACAGACTTGGGCCGGAGTTGCCAGTTCCGATTCACAGCATTGATGAGTCTACCATGGTCAAGATGAAGATCGGGTCTCAGTACCGTGAGACTCAGCTTGAGGAGGATAGCGAGGACAATTTTGATGATGAAGAGGATCCAAGTGAGGGAGAACCTGGAGTAGAAGTTGAGGAAGAAGTCCAGGAAGAGGTAGAAGAGGAGGCTCAGGATACAGATGAGAGCCCTCCTCCTTCTGCTCATGCTACGGGTGATGATCGCATTGCCCAAATTGAGGAGAGTCAGGTCACCTTGTGAAGGGAAGTTCAGGAACTTCGGACTGAGGTCAAGGATACTAAGGTCGTTATGAAGAGAAAATTCGGCAAGGTGACTCGCACCTTGAAGGCGATCCTGTGCTGCTTGCAGGATAAGGGTGCTCTTCCTCCGTCACCCAACTCAGACTAGCGATGAGATCTTTGATTTTGTTGTTAATAGTTAGTCGTTTTCTACTTTATGTTGTGTAAGCCTGTTAAGGCTAGTAGTTTGCTTATGTTGCTGTAGTAGTTGATTGGCTTAGCTCCCATGCATTTCTTGTCATGGTACTTGTAAGAATATGTCTCCTATATTGTGTCAATTTTGATTTAATGAAATGCATGGCATTTTTTTTTTGGCTTTTTATGTGAATGTTTGTGTTGTGGTTTGGGCTTAATATAGCCGAATATGGTTAAATGGAATGTATGCCGTTTCGTTCGCTGTAAGGTATTGTCCCTAGTTTGGGTGTATCCTATGGTTTCCACTGCCATATTGTAAATCTTGAGATTAAGCCTACAAAATTAGTTTTTATCCCACCTCACCCTCCTACCAAGCATGCCACTTCCAATCCCGACATGGGACTAGGAATGCCGTTCCATTAGGCTGTAGATTACAGACTGGTCTACTAGTTACCTTAAGTAGTGTAAAGCCTATATATGCTAAGAAATAGTAAGTTAGATTTACTTGGAATGAGATTCCCTTCCTTGGATAGATCCTCATAACATCCATAGACTCCTTTAGTAACTCTTAGGAAGCTTATGTAACTTAGAACCATTCACTCTTAGGGAAGACTTATAAATCCCTCAAGTTGAACTTAGAATAAACCAACACACCCCTTAAAATTACCTTCCCCAAGGGCTTATTGCATTCGGAAACACAGAGTAAAGGAACTGCATGTAAACGATGTATTCGCGGTTTGAATCGACTTCTTAATCCTAGTGGTTACCAATAAATCTAATGCTCTGATCAAGCAGAAGATCGGCATCGACTCGGATTAAGAAATGATACAATAAATCTTTTGTCCTAGCTAGACAGAAATTCTATGTATCCGGCTCAGACCTACTACACAACCTTTCTTCTGTGATGGCCCAACCACCTATAACCAAACGTGATCACATTGCCTTTGGAAAATGGCAAGGACTTAAAGCCAGTAGAGAATTCGACATCTTGCCACCAACTCATACCTGCCCCTGAACTCAACCACAATAGAGATTAGGCGCATCTCTATCGTCATAGATACCAATGCCATAGAACGCATCATTAGTAAAGGAAAACCACTGTAATGAGAGGTTGTTTCCTAATTCATGTCAAGGATAGCCCCTAAGTTACACCTCGTTCCGATATACGGAGCGATGCAAAGATTCTTGAACTTTAAGTAGAACCAAGTTTTAAGGAGGGTAGAACGTATTGAGTCCAATCCAGTTAGGTTAGTCAACGCTACCGTTCGATCAGAGTGGCGCAGCAGAAGCGTGGTTGGCCTCTTCCCCACTGGCCCAGGATCGAAACGTTTGAGTTAGGATATACGTACGGTTAGGTCATTAAATAGGATTGACCCTTCCTTAGAATGTCAATACTGAAGTCTTGTTAGATACTCCTTACCCTTCACCAATTTCAGGGACGAAATTGTGTTTTAAGGGGGGTAGATTATAACACCCCGAATTTTTGCCAACCTGGGGTTAGATGTCCTTAGGCAATGGGTCAACTAAAACACCTGGGAAATCGCTCAGAACCCAATTCCATAGCCAAAGAAATCACTTAGGATTAATTCCTTTAGAAACTAAGCATAAGTTAGCTAGCGTTATGCTGGAGTAGCAGGGAAATAGTCCTTGATCACTTTAAATACGTTCTACAAGACCCAAATCAAGTAGAACCAATGACACTATAATACTCTAAAACCTCGGATCAAACTCTAAACCGGTTTGTCCTCTGGACCTCTTTGAAACTTTGTATTGGATCTAGACCGCGCGTCGAAAGTCCGATACCTACAATCTTAGACCGTTAGAACCGCCTAGCTGGACTTGACAATCATTTCGAAAATTAAGTCCAACCGACATTCGCAGGCTATTTCATTGAGCCTGGACTGAAGAGAGTGAGAATAGGGTTAGATTTGAAATTTAAAATTCAAATCTAGCACACGACTTGACGCGTCAGTATTGAGCATTCTGACCGTCAGAATTCAGCCAAATTACACCCTCGGATCAGGAAAAATTTTCATTTCATATCATGAGACTTGCAGACCTGATCTACGTGCAATGACCGCTGAACTGAAACTGGACCGCCACGTGCGATCTACGAACACTCCTGGTCTGAAAATGGGATGTGAGCGACATCCGACGACCATGAACTCAAGTCCAATCATGTTTGGCCAGGGGACCACCAGAAATTCCTTTTTGGACTGAAACAGCCCCGAATTAGTTAGGTATCAAGTAAACATTGTTCCCAAGCCTGTTTCGAGCAAGTTTTAGGTTATAAAAGGGGCTTAAACCCTCACTCCTCTCACCCATCCGAATTTGCTAGAAACCCTAGCAAGAGTGAGAGAGAAAGTGAGAGTTTGTGAGAGTGAGTGGAAGGAAATTTTCTGCTGCTTGTGCAACCTGTTGCACGTGCTTTAGCAGCGCGCCTCAATCACTTTCCTAGTGATTCTGCTTCGATTCTAGATAAGAAAACACCCCTAACACTTGCTGATTTGAGGTTCCTTTGGTTCCATAGCGAAGTAGCTGATATATCTTTTGTATTAGGTTGCCTATTCGCCGTTGACGAAGCGTATACGCTCCGTTCGGATTAATACACCTATAGGAGAAAAGGTGCAGATTTTAGACGCTTTGATTGACTGTTTCCAACACTTTCAATGTCGTTTAATAGTAGATTATCGACGGCAATGCCGTTTGATATGTACAACATGCTATCCGTTTCCTGTTTCGTAAATAGACGAAGAATATGAGATTTAGGGCATTTTAGTCATTTGTAGGAAATACTGTTTTCATCCATAATTTGCTGATGTGATTGACATGGCTTCTTGTCACATTAGGATACTAGGAATGCATGCATAATTAGTTTGGCGAAGAGATTCGCCTAAATGCACACTTTGAGTCGACATACTATATGTAGACTTAAGTGTGTAGTTTAAGTGTTTGTATAAATGCTTGTATTAGTATGTATTGAATTAAATGGTGTTATGAATTAGTTTGAGATTGATTTCTCAATTAATATGCTGATGTAAATGGTTTCCAACATGTTAGCTATACGCATGATTTCATTATATGTATGAAATGCATGTGCTTGATTATTTACTTAAGTTGTATGTTATAACATGTGTTAACATGCTCACATTGTTGTATTTCATTTCCAATACTCTCATATGATTGCTGATGTGAATTCATAATTGTTTGGGACTATACCTAGTCCAGGTAGTCGGCAACCGAGCAAATTCGTGGTTGGCTTATCTTTGCCATGAACTTCGTGTCGATGAACGCGAGTCGTGTTTTGGAGTTGGCGGCAGTGGTTAGGACACACGAAGTATTTTACGCACTTCATGTCATTCAACTTGAGATGCGCTCGTGCTAGTCGAGCCCGTCAAGTAACCCGACTGGCCGTTGTATGTTCACCCTGTATGAGTCATAACTGCTTGAACCTAGAATACTGAGCTTACCATTGTAAACCCTGTCAACCATGGTACCTTGATCCACAAAGACTTATGAGCCGGGCATGGTGGTATGGGACACCGTGGTCGAGCTGTTGGCCTACGCTGGGGCCACAAATCTCCCCGTAGTGACCAGTGAGCACCTATGACTCGTGAGCAGATTATGGTGGTATGGGACACTATATTCTTGCTGTCGGCCTATACTAATCAGGCGACGAGTCCTTTGTAGTGACCGCGAGCGTATTCTGAGTCTACGGGAGGCGACGACCCTTCCGTAGTAGTGAGAGTACAGTAGGCCTGTATTGATAAGGTGATGGGGGACCGGTGCAACGAGTGCGAACAACGTCCCTGGCAGCCCTTGCAGCGACCTACAAAATATACATCGTATGAGATTACTAGGAGTGACGACCCTAGACAGGATCTATGTTGGGATTGATATAAGGGAAGTACCTTAGTTTCTCAATCCTGCTGTTTGAATGGACTAATAATAACTCAAAAATCATATCACCATTACATTGCATGTGCCTGGAAGATGTGGAGCACAGAGCGGTACGCAAGCATGCCGCGAGCGTAAGATGGTGCCGTATGAGGGAGAACGTCGGTGAGGGCATCCATCATGTCATGTCATATTGCATTAATAACAGTATTAGGAATGTTTGATTTACTGCTTTATTATTATCGCATGATTAATTTGAGAACATGCTAATCTTTGCTCTATTATTCCACTGAGTTAGCTACTCACTCCCACATTACGGGATGATGTTTCTGGACACCCACCAGTCCCTATTGTGATTGCAGATGATGGCACGGCCTGTGAGGCAGAGCTGGACTTGATGATGATGAGGAGGATTCCTCCTTTATGCGTGTTCTGATTGACAGGATTACGGGGAGGTTGATTAGATGTCTTGACACTTGTCATTTTATATTTTTAGAGCACTCATGTATATTCTTTTTATTTACTTTTGGAGTATACATGTATGTATATAACTTGGTAACATGTTCACACTCTGGAGACATACAACAGTTTATATATGTTATACATACTATTACATTCTTCCGCTTGTAAATTTAACTGTCTCTAGAGTATGATATGTTGTTCTGGCTTAATCTCACTCATGTTTAATACATTAACACAGACAACATTCAATCATACATATCTATGTTGCATAAATAATATTTTGGAATTCGGAAGTTGGGTTTTTACTCGACCCCCGATTTTCGGGATGTTACAGTTTATGAGGTGGCCGTGTGGCCCACTCGGATGGATCCCACCATCGATATATTGAAGTACTTCTCAATATCATCGGAATTCAAATCTCGATGATATCGGAAGCTCTTCAAAGATATCGGATTGGACACTTTATTTTTCAGCAGTATTTTGAAACTGTTTTATCTTGGATCAAGGGTCACTTAATAAAATTGATATTCAAATATCGATGATATCGAGGCTAGGCGATCACATCGAGAATGGAAATAAACTATCCTGCAAGCTCATTAGTAAAATCCTTAGATTTATCGATGCATCGACACTGTTATCAATATCATCGATATTCAAATTCTGATGATATCGAGTGTACCTTAATCATGCTTTTGACCTGAAATATTTTAAAGACAAGTCTCTCTCATTTTCAAATGTCAAGGAATTGATCCTCATGTCGATGAAATCGGAGTTCAAAATTCAATGACATAGACGCAGGTTTCGATTCCCTCGACTAGTTGAAAAAATGTTTCAAGAGCATTTGACATTTGAGTTTGTGTCATCGAGCGGGCAGTCGATGCTATCGAGAGTATATGCTTGATGATATCGACCATATTCAATAATATCGAACTCTGTAATAAATGTGACCGTTTTATATCTATTGAAACCTGTTACCTATTTATAAAGAGCTTGTCTTTAGTTGCTGATAGAGAAAGAAGAGAGTGCTTTTGAGTGTTTAACCTTAGATCATATCCCCAAAGCCTTTTCTCTCATTGAAGTTCCTCCTCCAATCCACCCTCATCCTTAACATTCAATAAAGTGGAATGAACTTCTGCATTTAAGGATCCTCTAGCTACCACCTTAATTGCAAATCATTAAGCTGGGATGCCTTAAATGCATGGATGATTGGAATTGCTCATTTGAGAGTAGGATTCCATCATTACTTTGACCCAACTCATCGCCATGTATTGGTACATCTTCTGAGTTGTAGTTCAAGGAAGTAGAAATTCTTCATCAATAAAAGAGGAAGATCTTCGACAACGCACTGAATGAGGCTCATCCACTTATTTATTACAGTCCAGAGGATCCTTGTGATTATTCCTTTATAGGATTGGGTCTAAGGTATTTCTCACCCCTTGCAAGCCCTCGTAGGAGGCCTCCGGTGAGAGTGTACGTGGTGGGTGCTTTGTGTTGACCCTTGCTCTATGGAGAGCATAAAATGTTAGGTCCTTATAGTAGGTCCTTGGCCAGTGTGCCTAAAAGTGGGTGCTTTATGTCGACCCTTCCATGTGGGGGCATAAACGTGTGAGGTTCCTTGAGTGGATCCTTATCCAGTGTGCCTAAAATTGGGTGTTATGTGTTGACCCTTGCTCGTGGGAGCATAAACTGTCAACCTAGGTGTAAGTTGTACTGGATAGAGGTGAACTAGATTTAAAACCTTCGGTTTGAGGTAAACTTATTGTGAACCCCCCTTAGTGAAATCCAGTACACTCAAGGGTTAAGTGCGTATGCCGGGAGTGGAGTAGACAAGTAGTCGAACCACTATAAAAATGATTGTGTTTGTGATTGCTATTTTTTGTGACTGCTATTATCTTTCACTCCTTATGTGATTATATGCTTTCACATTTGATTATCTGAGATCACACCTCACAAACACAATCATCATAAATTAATTTGCATATAGTTTATCTCTCAAATAGTTTTATGATTGGATCCTCTACCGAGCTTGGAAGCCAATAGTGCTACTCTTTAGTAATCCTAATGCATGCTTACTATTAGGATTAGAGTGGTAGGATTTTTAAATTGTTATAAAATATTAAAAAGTCCCATTCACTCCCCTCTAGGATATATTGGCATATTTCTGCTTCAACTAGAGTAGTCATAACCGTAATTTTAATTGGTATCAGAGCAAGTCTCTCTTAAGGGCTTCACGGCCTAAAGAGTGATCTTGACTGAAGTTAGAATCATGATCAAAAGTGTCTCAGAGGGTGTGACAGATCAGAACAATTGCCTTATAATCCATACTACTCTGAAAGTTGGTAATAGTTCAAAATGGTACCTTGATAATGGATGCTCTAGACACATGACTGGTGATCAAACTCACTTTTGTGAGTATTCAGACTTTGATGGAGGATTAGTCACATTTGGAGATAGTAGCTCTGCCAAAATTGTTGGACAAGGAATAATAGTTGTACCAGGCCTTTCAAAAATCAAGCATGTTCTTTATGTAGAAGGTTTGAAACATAATCTCCTTAGTTTCTCCCAAATCCATAACAAAGAACATCTAGTCACTTTCTCAAAGGATCTATGTAGGATTTTATATCATGCAGGAAAATCTCTCATGAAAGGTTTGCGCACTAGTGATAACTGTTATGTTATTAAGAGTACAAATGAGAGTGTGCTATCCATAGAGTGTAATATGTCTGTAAAGAATGAATCCAAAATATGGCACCAAAGGTTGGGACATGTTGACTACTAAAATTTAGCTAAGCTCAGTTCAAAAAATTTGGTTAGAGGACTTCCTAAGATTAGTAAAGAAGAAAAAGTTATTTGTGGAGAATGTCTAAAAGGAAAATAGATAAAAGTCAGCCACAAAAAGACAACCACCATAGCAATAACAAAACCTTTGGATTTGCTGCATATGGATCTAGTTGGTCCGACCAAAGTGGAAAGCCATGGCAAGAAAAGATACTTCTTAGTGGTAGTAGATGTCTGCACCAGATTTACTTGGGTCGCATTTCTTTGAGAGAAATCAGATGCCTTTGAGGAATTTGTGATCTTGGCAAAGTGACTTCAAAATGAAAAAGGATATTGCATCAATCACATCAGAAGTGATCATGGTGCGGAGTTTGAAAATGAAAGATTTGAAAAATATTGCATTGAGAAAGGAATTCGTCATGAATTCTCAACCCCAAAAACCCCACAGCAAAATGGAATAATTGAAAGGAAAAATTGAGTATTGTAGGAAGTGGAGTCAGTTATGCTAAATGGGAAAGATATGGAAAAAAATTTCTGGGCAGAAGCTATCAATACCACCTGCTAAATCATAAATAGAGTATATCTTAGAGCAGGCTTGAACAAAACTCCTTATGAACTATGGAATGAGAAACAACATAATGTGAAATATTTTTAATTTTTTAGCAGTAAATGTTATATCTTAAGAAATAGAGATCACCTAGGGAAATTTGCGTCTAAAAGTGATGAAGGTATTTTTTTTGGGGTATGTTGTGAATAGTCGTGCTTATAGAGTGTACAATCTAAGAACCCTCACTATTCAAGAGTCAGTCAATGTGGTAATTGATGATCAACCTCATGAAGAAGATACCCCTGTGAATGAATTAAAAGATGATAAAGATGATGTAGATTCATGCAAACTAGATAAATCAGATAACAAATCTTCATCATCCAATGAACCCCAACCATTATCTAATATACCCATCATTAAGGATCACCCTCAAGAAGAAATTATTGGAGTTCCTAATGATGGTGTGAGAACTCAACGGCAGATAGAAAATATCTATTGTCATTTCTGCTTTACCTTAAAGATTGAACCCAAGAATATTGTAGAAGCTCTTCAAGATGAACACTGGATAAATGCTATGCAAGAAGAACTTTAACAATTTCAGAGAAATGAGGTATGACAATTGATTTCCAGGCCACTTGATACAAATGTCATTGGAAACAAATGGGTCTTCAAGAATAAATCGGATGAATCAGGAAATGTGATCAGGAAAAAAACAAGGCTTGTAACTCAGGGTACTCACAGATAGATGACATTGATTTTGATGAGACATTTACTCTTGTAGTTCGCCTTAAGTCTTATTAGAATTCTTATGTCCGTGGCATGTGCATTAAAGTTTAAATTATTTCAAATGGATGTAAAAAGTGCTTTTCTTAATAGGGATCTTGCTGAAGAAGTTTATCTAGAACAACCGAAGGGATTTTTAGATCCTAAGTATCCCCATTATGTTTATCATCTGAGCAAAGCTCTCATGGTCTCAAACAAGCACCATGTGCTTGGTATGAACGATTGACAAAATTTCTTTTGGACCATAAATTTTACAGAAGAAGTGTAGATAAAACATTGTTTACTCAAACGACAAAAGACTCACTGCTTATTGCACAAATTTATGTGGATGATATAGTGTTTGGCTCAACATGTGAAGATGCTGCTTACAAATTTACCGACCTCATGAAATTAGAATTTGAAATGAGTATGGTTGGCGAATTAAACTTCTTCTTAGGATTATTTATCAAGCAGCTAAATGATGGAATCCTCATTTGTCAAACCAAGTACACAAACAATTTGGTAAAAAGGTTTGGTCTCGAATCTGACCATACTTATCATACTCCCATGAGCACCATACTCAAACTCTCCAAAGATGTTAGTGGCAAGAATGTGGATCAACGACTCTACTAGAGTATAATAGGAAGCCTACTATATCTCACAGCCATTCGTCCTGATATATCTTTTAGTGTGGGATTGTGTGCTCGGTATCAGGAAGATCCTAAGGAATCTCACCTGACAGCTGTTAAGAACATTAAATACATAGCAGGAACTACCTCTTTCGGACTGTGGTATCCATTCGAAACATCCACCATCATTACTGGATACTCTGAAGCTGATCAAGATGGGAATTTAGATGATTAAAAATCAACAAGTGGAGGATGTTTTTATGTTGAAAACTGTCTAGTCTCCTGGCAGAGTAAGAAGCAAAAATCAATATCATTATCCACTACTGAAGCTGAATACATTGCTGTAGGAAGTTGTTGTGCACAACTCCTTTGGATGAAACTGATTTTGTTGAACTACGGGATTGAACAACTCACAATGAGTCTTTTCTGTGATAACACAAGCGCTATCAACATTTCAAAAAATCTTATTCAACATTCTCGGACCAAGCATATTGACATTCATCATCATTTTATCTGAGAACTTATTAAAGACAAGATTATTGTGTTGGATTATGTATCCACAGAAAAGCAACTTGCAGATATCCTCACTAAACCTCTTAATACAAATAAGTTTAGTGATCTTCAAAATTTCATTAGAGTATGCATTCATTGATGATATCCTAGTGACCATGATCCTCATAGGTAAATCTTCACGCTGGGACTTTCATGGTTAAGTATCAGCCACAAATCTAAACCTCATGCATTAACCATGTTAGTTTTAGGAAGCCAGACTATGAAACTCACGATGATATATAGACTGTGTCGATATCATCGATATTTAAAGTTTAATGATATCAATATTCACCATTGATGAAATTGAAGAATCTAGGGAATGCAAGGTTATAACTAGCGATCCTTCCCAACGGTTGGATGGTCACAATCTCCACTAGATATTAGCATCTTCCCAATGGTCACTAGCACGGTATTTAATATCATTATGAGCATGAGATTGATGCCATCGATGAGGGATTGATATGATTGACAACTCTGCTATAATAATGAAGGGTGTATTCAATTTCAAATCCTCATATCCCCTCTCTCTTGTTGTTTCTTCTTACCTTTACCTGTCTCTCACACTGAAAAATCATGATCAAAGGCAAAGGTAAGTCTCTTCCTCAATCTTTAAAATCAAAGAACGAGCAACCTAGTAAGCATCAACTCATTCTGGCAGAAAGACATCCAGCAACTATTGTTGAACGTCTGGTTCTTAACAATGCCATCGAGCCTTTTGATGTGGACTTCCTGTTAGAAGTGATAGGATGACAGAATATCCTGAATCTTGGTGGATCTTATTAACTAGGTTTAATCCATGAATTCTTCAATAGATGTCATGTCATTTGTGATGATCCCCCTTGCATTGAAATTGAATTTTTGCATTACTCAAAACTCATCACTCCCATCACTTTGGCTCATCTTCTAGATCTTGAGGTCACTCAAATCTCAGTAACCAATAAGAATCTTAATGGTTTGGGTGTTTAGGGAGAGATAACTCACTCACTATGTCATGACACCACTGTTCCTCAAAATGATGATAATTCACTTCACATTAATCATCTTGGACCCACTTTTAAAATTCTTCATAGCATTCTAGGGTCCAATGTATATCCATGTGATGTGAAGGGTAATCATCTTCCTCCCTTTGTGTTGAATGTGCTTATGATGTGTGTCAAGAAATTCAAGTGTGCCTCCCAATGATTCTTCTCAAGCAGCTATTTGTATCATCCAAGGCGATCATCGGAATACACTAGCCTTTCCTGCACTCATACGTAAACTTGCTCATCATGTTGGGCTCCCTACTACATCTGATGTCATTCATCCAGAAGCATGGTTTAATAGTGACACAACCCAGGAGGCTCAACTGTTGTGTCTCACTTCATCTCTTCTCGAGAATAGTGCTCCCATGAAGTCGGCTGCCCAACATGCTCAACCCTCATGTCCTCCTACTCCTTGGGTATCCAATCGAACACCGCTGCTCAGTCCAGAGTCTATCACAAATCTTCAAGCTCATCACCTCGAATGTCACGTACTTAACGGGATGACTGGTATGGAGGAACGTCTTTACAACTGTGAAAGGCACCTCACCGCAATTGAAGAGAAAGTTGATGTCCTCCAGCAAACAAGCCAGCAAGTAGTAGACTTGCTCAAGCATGGAGAGCCTCTTGGACATTGAGGCGCAAACTGAGAAGTACAATGTTTTTGTTGGTCTACACTATGTTTCTCCTTTTTGGTTGTGCTCATCTTTGTGTAAAATTAGATGATTTTGTTATCTTAAATAGAATGATACTCCACTGTCAATCCTAGGTAGTATATATATTTGTGAAAATTTTGGGATATGGATGTTTACATCTTGTATATGTTACTGCTATTTGAATTTGGTTTGCTTTGAATGCTGCTTTATCTAGTTTATATCATCTATGGGATGTGCTGTGTGGGATGCATGTGATGTTTCAATATTATCTGCTTACTATTTTGCTCTATTTGCTCTCCTACAATGCATACACATTCTCTGGAATGCAATGCTATTTACATCTATCTATCTTATGCATGTGCCCTCTAAATGATGATTCTCTCAAATACTTCAACTTCAGTCAATATCAACTGTTACATTTACCTTTGCCAATGACTACCAAAAAGGAGGGAGAATAAATCCACACTCCAAAGAAAAAATTGTGTGTATCTACTTGTGGATGGTGATGCATGTGTTAGAGGGAGCATCTGTAAGGCGAAAGGGGGAGTTTGCAGTAAGGGGAAGCAGCTTTTGAATGATTGTGTATGTGAACTAGATAGCATTGTACAATTGTGGATAAGTTCATGTACACACAATTTAAGGTGTCAGTATAGAAGTTGCTCTAGGGTGTTTTGGTATTTTATCACATAATTGATAAAGGGGGAGATTTAAAGTTCCCTAGTTTATCAATTAGCATGAGTGTTGAGTTAGCTAGACAGAGAAGCTCTATTGGAAGATCAATCAACCGTCTACCTCAATTGAATGTGGGCCTGAACTCACCACAGGTAAATCTTAGCCTCACATCCCATGTCCCAAAACACCAGGTGATTAAAACCCTTAAAATTGATTAGAATATCATAGGATTTTTGGGTTAGAAAACTTTTTCAAACTTCAGAAATTTTTTTAAGTTTTTTACCTTTGTCGATTTATCGATAGACTGATCGATATAATCGAAAAGTATTGTCGATGTCCTCGAAGCTCACTCGATATTATCGAAATGAGGATAAAAGATGTCTACTTTTAGACAGAATTATCGATGTATCGATAGCTTTATTAATATCATCAAAATTTGAATCTTGACTCTATCGAAGTTGACTTGATAAAATCAACATCATATATGTTGTGTTCCATGTTTGACTATGAAAAATCATGAAATCTTTGATATATCGAAGTACTCCTCGATATCATCAAAATTCAAATCTCGATGATATCGGAAGCTCTTCAATGATATCGGATTAGAAACTTTATTTTCTAGAAATATTTTTAGACTGCTTTATCTTGGATCGACGGTCTCTTGATTATAATCGATATTCAAATATCGATGATATCAAGGCTAGGTCGATTGCATCGAGATTGAACATAAACTGTACAACAAGCTCACTAGTAAAATCCTTGGATTTATTGATGTATTGACACTGGTATCTATTTCATCGACATTCAAATTCCAATGATATCGAGTGTACCTCGATCATGCTTTTGACCTAAAATATTTCAAAGGCAAGTCTCTTTCATTTTCAAATGTCGAGGAATTGATCCTCGTGTCGATGAAATCAGAGTTCAAAATCTGATGACATAGACGCAGGTTTAGATTGCCTTGACCAGCTGGTAAAATATTTCAAAAGCGTTGGACATTGAATTTGTGTCATCGAGCGGACAGTCGATGCTACCGAGAGTATACACTTGATGATATCTACCTTACTTAATGATATCGAACTCTATCATAAATGTGACTGTTTTATATCCGTTGGAACCTTTTGCCTATTTATAAAGAGCTTGTCTTCAGTTGTTGGTAGAAAAAGAAGAGAGTGCTTTTAAGTGTTTAACCTTAAATCATATACCCAAAGCTTTTTCTCTCATGGAAGTTCATCCTCCAATCCCCCCTCATCATTGACATTCAATAGAGTGGAATGAACTTCTGCATTTAAGGATCCTCCAGCTACCACCTCAATGGCAAATCATTAAGCTAGGATGACTTGAATGCATGGATGATTGGAATCGCTCTATCTCTTTTATATGAAAATATTTGAGAGTAGGATTCCATCATTACCTTAACCCAACCCGTTGTCATGTATTGGTACATCTTCTGAGTTGCGGTTCAAGGAAGCAGAAGATTCTTCATCTACAAAGGAGAAAGATCTTTGACAACGCGCTGAATGGGGCTCATCCACTTATTTGTAAGTTATTAGAGTCCAAAGGACCCTTGTGATCATTCCTTTGTAGGATTGGGTCTAAGGTATTTCTCACCCCTTACAAGCCCTCGTAAGAGGCCTTCGGTAGGAGTGTATGTGGTGGGTGCTTTGTGTTGACCCTTGCTCTATGGAGAGCATAAAATGTTAGGTTCATATAGTAGGTCCTTGGACAGTCTGCCTAAAAGTGGGTGCTTTGTGTTGACCCTTGCTCGTGGGGGCATACATGTGTGAGGTTCCTTGAGTGGATCCTTGGCCAATGTGCATAAAATTGGGTGCTATGTATTGACCCTTGCTCGTGGGAGCATAAACTATCTGCATAGGTGTAAGTTGTACTGGTTAGAGGTGAACCTGATTTAAAACCTCCTGTATGAAGTGAACCTGTTGTGAAACCTCCTTAGTGAAATCCAGTACACTCAAGGGTTTGTGTAACGCCCGTGAAAAATCCATACTTGGGCTCGAGTACCAACTCGACCCGAAATTACGTAGAATTCATTCCTTTAGAAAATATGACTAGGTTAGCTAGTGCAACGTTAGAATAGCTGGGAAATGGTCCCTGATCACTTTAAATACGTTCTACAAGGCCCGAAGTGAGTGGAACCAAGGGTGCTATAATGCTCTAAAGCCTTGGATCAAACTCTAAACCGGTTTGTTCTCTGGACCACTTTGAATCTTTGTATTGGATCTAGACCGCACGTTGAAAGTCCGATACCTCCTATCTTAGACCGTTAGAACCGTCTAGCTGGACTTGACACTCATTCCAAAAATCAAGTCAAACCGATAATCACAGGCTATTTCATTGAGCCCGAACCGAAGAGAGTGAGAATGGGGTTAGAATTGGAATTTGAAATTCAAATCTGGCACACAATTTGACGCATCAGTATTGAGCGTTCTGACCGTCAGAATACAGCCAAATTACACCCTTGGATCAGGAAAAATATCTATTATATATCACGAGACTTATAGGCCTGATCTTGGTGCGGTGACCGTTAAACTGAAACTGGGCCGCCACGTGCGATCTGGGAACCCAACCGGTCTGAAAACTGGATGTGTGCTAGATCCAGTATGCATGAGCTTAAGTCCGACCGCATTTGGCCTGGGGACCTTCAGAAATGCCCTTTTTGACCGAAACGGCCCCGATTTGGTTAGGCACCAAGTAAACATTGTTCCCAAGCCTATTTTGGGAATGTTTTAGGCTATAAAAGGGGTTGAAACCCTCACTCCTCTCTCCCATCCGAATTTGAGAGAAGCCCTAGCTTGGGAGAGAGAAAAAGAGTGAGAGATTGTGAGAGAGTGGGAGAGTTCTTCCTGCCACTTGTGCTACGTGTTGCACGTGCTTAAGCAACACTCCTCTACCGCTTTTCCGGCGATTCCACCGCGATCCTAGGTAAGTAAAAACCCTAAATAGTTGTTGATTTGAGTTTTCCTTGTTTTCATAGCGATGTAGCTTATGGATCTTATGTATTAGGCTCCTTACTCGCCGTAGACGAAGCATATACACTCCGCTTCAATTCTCGAGTCTACAAGACACTAGGTGAGGATTTTAGACGCTTTGATTGACGGTTCCCAACGCTTTCAATGTCGTTTAATAGTAGATTCTTGACGGCATCGCCGTTTGACATGTACAAAATGCTCTCCGTTTCCCGTTTCGTAAGCTAACGAAGAATATGAGATTTAGGACATTTTAGTCATTTGTAGGAAGTACTGTTTACATTCATATTTTGCTGATGTGATTGACATGGTTTGTTGTCGCATTAGGAAGTTAGGAATGCGTGCATAATTAGTTTGGCGAAGAGATTCGCCTAGTTGCGCACTTTGGGTCGACATACTACATGTAGACTTAAGTGTGTAGTGTATGTGTTTGTATAAATGCTTGTATTAGTATGTATTGAATTAAATGATGTTATTTGATAGTTTGTGATTGATTTTTCAATTATTATGCTGACCTAAATGATTTTCTACATGTTGACAAAATGCATGATTTCATTACATGCATGGAATGTATGTGCTTGAGGATTTTCTTAAGTTGAATATGCATGGGAAATATGCCTTGAAGATTTGCTTAAGTTGAATGTTATAACATGTGCTAACATGCTCACATGATGTATTTCAATTCCAATACCTTTTTATAGTGTTAATGTAATTCCATAGATGTGTGGGACTTGACTTAGTCCAGGCAGTCGGTAACCGAGCGAATTCGTGGCTGACTGGTCATAGCCACGAACGACGCGTCGATGAATGTGATTCGTGTTGAGAGTTGGCGGCAGTAATTAGGCCACGCGAAGTGTTTTACGCACTTCATGTCGTTCAATTCGAGATGCGATCGCGCTAGTCGAGCCCGTCAAGTAACCCGACTGGCCGATGTTTGTTCACCTTGTATGTATCATAACTTCTTGAACCTAGGGTACTGAACTTACCATTGTAAACCCTATTAACCGTGGTACCTTGATTCACGAAGACTCATGAGCCGAGCATGGTGGTATGGGACACCGTGGTCGAGCTGTCGGCCTACGCTGGGGCCACAAACCTCCCCGTAGTGACCAATGAGCACCTTGACTCGTGAGCAGATTATGGTGGTATGGGACACTATATTCTAGCTGTCGGCCTACACTGATCAGGCGACGAGCCCTTTGTAGTGACCGCGAGCGTATTCTGAGTCCACGGGAGGCGACGACCCTTCCGTGCAGTAGAGTACAGTAGGCCTGTATTGATAAGGTGATGGGGGAGCGGTGCAACGAGTGCGAGCAACAGCCCTGGCAGCCCTTGCAGTGACCTACGAAATGTACATCGTATGAGATTACTAGGAGTGACGACCCTAGACAGGATCCGTGTTGGGATTGATACAAGGGAAGTACCTTAGTTTCCCAATCCTGCTGTTTGAATGGACTAATAACAACTTGGTAATCATATCACCATAGCATTGCATGTGCCTGGAAGATGTGGAGCACTCTAGGGAGTGTGGCATGCCGCGGTCGTAAGATGTTGCCGTATGAGGGTGATCGTCGGTGAGGGCATACATCACGTCATATCATCTTGCATTAACAACAGTATTAGGATTTGTCTGATTTACTGCTTTACTATTATCGCGTGATTGAATTGTGAACATGCTAATCTTTGCTCTATGATTCCACTGAGTTGATCACTCATTCCTACGTTACGGGATGGTGTTTGCAACACCCACCAGACCCTGTTGTAGTTGCAGGTGACGACGAGATCCAGGAGGTGGAGCCGGAGATTGACGAGGACCAGGATGAGTTCTCGTATATGCAGTATCACGACGGCTTCCCGTAGGTGACCTGGATCGAGGGGGACTTCAGTGGGACTATTTTGATCTTATTCTTTTGTCTATTTACATGTATATGAGACTCAGAGATGTAGTCATACTTTGGAGACAGTTGAGATTACTTTGTTTTTCCATACAGTGATATATATATTGTTTAGTCTTCCGCTTGCTTTTATCACTGGATCTGAAGTATGAATTGCTGTTTTGGTATACTTTTACTCATGTGAATGCTTTAAATCAGACAACATTGAATCATAACCATTTTTGTTGCATAAGTGACGGTCTGGAACTCGGGAGTTGAGTTTATACACGACCCCCGATTTTCAGGGTGTTACAGTTTGGTGCATATGCCGGGAGTGGAGTAGATAAGTAGTCGAACCACTTTAAAAATGACTGTGTTTGTGATTGCTATTGTTTGTGACTTCTATTATCTTTCACTCCTTATGTGATTATATGCTTTCATATTTGATTATCTGAGATCACATCTCACACACACAATCACATCCATCATAAATTAATTTACATATTGTTTATCACTCAAATAGTTTTATGATTGGATCCTCTACGAGGCTTAGAAGCCAATAGAGTTGATCTTTAGTTATCCTAATGTATGCTTACTGTTATGATTAGATCGATAGGATTTTAAATTGTTATAAAATATTAAAAAGTCCTATTCACAACCCTCAAGACATATTGGCATATTCTTATGTCAACTAGAGCGGTCATTACCATAATTTTATGGGGCCCACCCCACATGTGTGGGTGGGACCCACCATGATGTATTTATTCTATATCCACACCGTCCATATGCCAAGAGGGTGGGACCCCTGTGATGTATGTTCTCTATTCACGTCGTCCATCCAAGCCGTTCATCTGGACAGTGGCCTGGCCATACACACCTGTTATATAGCTGCTACTTGACGTCAACAAATTTGTGGGTCCTACATGAGGCATGTGTTACATCCAAACCATCCATCCAATCAACGAGTTTGTTTTAAGGGATGAGACTAAAAATGACGCAGATCCATGTATCAGGCGATTCACATTGCAGGAAACATTGGAGGATTGAACGCCTACCATTGAAACCCTTTTTGGGAGTACGAAAGTCTTGGATCAGTATGAAATTTGTTTTTTCACTTAATCAGGTCTTTGTGACCATATAAACAGATTGTTTAGGAGTAAATATTATGGTGGGCTATGGGGATTCTAACGGTGGGAATCATTATCTTCGTTGTTATTTATGGTATGGTCCAGATGATCTTTCGATATAATTCTTTTCTTTGGGTAATGCTCTAAAATGATCTTTAAATAGATGAATGGTGTAGATGGTGTGGCCCACTTAATGTTTATAAGGCCCATTGGTGCAGCCCATTGATGTGGCCCACTTGATGTTTATAAGGCCCATTGGTGCGGCCCACTTGATATATATGAGGCCAATTGGTGCGACCCACTTGATGTATATGAGGCCTATTAGTGCAGCCCATTGATGTGGCCCACTTGACATATATGAGGCCCATTATAATGTACTTGAGGCCCATAGATTGTGGTCTAGTGCGATGTATATTGGCTCATTGATATGACCCACTTGACGTATATGAGCGCCCATTGTAATGTACTTGAGGCCCATGGGTTGTGGCCCAGTGCAATATATATTGGCCCATTGATGCGACCCACTTGATGTTTATAAGGCCCATTGGCGCGGCCCATTTTTATGGCCCACCTTGATGTATACGAGGCCCATTGTTATGGCCCACCTTGATGTATATGAGCTTGTTGTTGCGGCCTGCTTTGATGTATTTGTGGCCCATTTGAGAGGCCCATTTTGATGTATTTGAGGCCTAGGAGTGTGGCTCATGGCGGTGTATATTATGCCCTTGTGTGTGACCATGGGCCCACTATACGTTTGGCCCTATGAAGGCCAATCCGTGGGAATAATGTTGGGTAAATGTCCACATTAATGGGCAATGATGGTTAAATATCCACATTATAACCTTCCCTTAGGCCCTTTGTTAGGCAGATTATTGAGGCCAATTATCGAGATCGATTGTTGATGTCAATTATCGATGCCTGTTATTGATACCGATTATGAGTATGTGACAAAATAGCATCATGATACATACTCATATGCATCATCTGTATGTTTATTATGAGATATGGATGATTATTGCTATGTAGTAGGGCAGATTGTTTATGGGACTCCCTGATAGGCAGAGTCGTCCTACATGAGTGCACAGTATGCGTAGGATTGATGCATGATTGAACTATGTGACTCATGTATCTCGCATTTTTGGATATGACTATTGTACGCCCCAGTGACATCAGGGTCGTGGCCTCCACAGGCATATCGTGGATGGCCAGATTAGACATTGATTTTTTTTCTAAATGGGGTGTCATAGATGTCCCTAGGAGAAAGTCCCTAAACCTCTGTGGTCAGGAGATGCTTCAATGTCTAGACCGAGTGGATACATGAGCACCGAATGTCAAATACCAGTAAGCCGCATCTCCCAGTGTGATGGTCGGTTGGAAGGGGGTGTGGCCTTACCCGTCAGAGGGTAGGGTGCATAGCTAGATTAAATTTGACCAGCTTGTAAATGGGTTCGCTATCAACATGCCGGGTAGATATTGGTTGATTACTAGCCAGGGGGATAGTGAGGTCTCTTCCACTTGCATGGTTGAGCCTCCAGTGGGCGGCGATCGCATGTAGAGTATACTAGACCCTGATGATGATCTAAGAGATGTACAATACTGATATGTATACTTACCAAGCAGGAGTTGTATACTCATTCATTCATTCATTCACTATCCACTTGGGCTGGTGGTTCATAACTAATTTATATGTGTACCTTCGCAATGGCTGAGATTTCAGTTGGGGTGCACGATTAACCTGAGATTAGGAGTTTACCACATTAAGTCTATCTATCCAAATTTTGGTATGGGACTAGTTTGGATAAAAGTCTCCTATGATGGACCTCGTAGCCTGTGATACTACGTATTATCATCCGACTTCACACTCCAGCTTGGTCATTTCATTTGCACCGCATATTAGATTACATCTGCAGCATATGGTATTCTGGGTTGCTACATTTCTACATTTATATGGCCTAGATGAGGTTGACGGCATTCGTTGACACGTCAGGATTTATATTTCACTTACTATGTTTCCACATTGCATAGCTGATCTACATTGTTTCCTTAGTATATGATATTGGCTTATTATGTTTTTGCATCGCATAGCCTGGATAAGCCTGATGGTATTTATGAACTTGTTAGCATATTTTCGCATTACTCTGATATTGCATTATGAGAACGCTTACCTTGCGCACACACTTACACCACCCTCTAAGCTTTCTATAAGCTTATGCACAATAGATGCATGCAGACGATGTTAGATTGCAACAGCATTGAGCTTGGAGCATACAACGATCTTCTAGAGCTTTGGTTTTCAATATATGCATTTCCCTTTCGACATTGTATTCAACTTTTTATATTAGTGGATATGTGATGATGATGTTGCCTTTGCAATTTGGGTAAACTTATGGTTATGCTTCTTATGAGAAAAATGTACATTGAAAAATTCTCGTAGGATCCTAGATTAAAATCTGGCATATGGGCGCTGGGAACTGAGAATGGGGTACTAGGGAGGATGTGAGCACCGGATTCGGTGATCAAGAATTTTGTTAGCCCGGTTTCTAAGTTGGGTCGTGACACTGATGGCCTTGGATTTAGTATCTGAAGGTAGCATTGCGTGCCCCATGAACTCTAGAAGTTACTGTGGTCAACCATGTGTGTAAAACCCACCAAGTTCACTGCCCTGGCCATGATAAGCCCTATGAACTCTAGAGAGTTATAGAGGTCATTCGCGTAAGACTCGACTCCAACTACTTATGAGTTTAAAAAATATGATCACTCTAACTACTCATGAGCTTAAACTGTGTGTGAAACTAACTGAAACTAAAATTTAGTTTCGCCCATTTAAAATGCCATATAAGTGATGTTATGCTAACAATCATTTATAGATTGTTACTATGTTAGCATGTTCTTATTAAATATGCTTGCAGGAACTGATGTGATTATAAGCCTCAAACTAGTGTATAACTCTGCAGATGCATGCATTCATTCACCTCATACAGAATGTATTATCATGAAATTACTGTAAGAAATATAAAACGTTATATCTTCTCTTTCAATTATAGCGATGTCAAGAAAACTTAAAACCTTTACAATATTTTATTCAAAGGTTTAGCCTTTTGAAATAACTATCAGTTAATTATGACATGTTTACCTTTCTAATAAGAGCTATCAGGTCTTTACAATGAAGATAAATTGTCCCGTAAAATTCTTAAAGGCGGCGGAGGATGAAATTGCGAAGAATCATCATTTTCTTCTAGAAGGTTTGATGATTTGAATATATTTTCTGAATTCCTCAAAAAGACACCAAAAGTTATCTATCCTTCAAGGGTATTAGCGGGCTTTGCTTCATGAATAATATCTTGTGGTGAAATTTTTACATAAAATTGACCTGGAAAGGAGACATGGTTGGTCTCTTCAAAATAGCCTATGCCTTGGTCTTCTTGATAATTCCTTAGCTATGGTGGAGGAAGGTATATGGCATGATCTGCGGGATAATACCTACACGCCAAGTAGTATTGATAAACCCACCAGCGCAACCAGGAGTAAGAAGTATGGACTTGATAGTTATAGCTAGGAATTATAAAATGAGACCCAGTCTTGACATTTAAGAACTGCCTCCATATTAAATCCCAATTATATAGTCTGATACCACAACTCCTCATGGATCTCGTAAAAATATCACAGGTTTCCGGCATAATCTGGTCAAATCTGAATTGACGAGCAAATCTACTCGGATAATAAGGTTCATGCCAGAATGTGCTACCCTCTCTCATTGGAAGAGTACTAGAACTAATGACGAGATAGTATCGTCATCAATAACTTTTATGCCTTCCAAATGGCTAGTGAACGAAAATTGCTAAAAGTCAATAGGATCACTATCCTCTATTTTTTGAGTGACCCAACCATTCGATTTCTCAATCATCCTTTTTAGCTGATAATATTGAAGAGGGAGTCGCTGAGGATCTGAATAGGCTATTTTTGTAACGCCCTGAAAATCGGGGGTCGAGCAGCAACTCAACTTCCGAGTTCCAGACCATCACTTATGCAACATAAAGAATGATGATTTAAATGTTGTCTGAGTTAGTACATTAAACATGAGTGAGATTATACCAAAACAGCAATTCATACTCCAGATCCAGTGATAAAATGCAAGCAGAAGATTGGAAAATATATATATATCACTGTATATAAAACAAAATAATCTCGATCTGTCACCAAAGTATGAATATGTCTCTGGGTCACATATACATATATTAAACTAAAATTAAATGTCATATGATAGTCCAACTAGAAAAATCCCACTGATCCAGGCCACCTATGCGAAGCTGTCAGAGAACTGCATGTACGAGAACTCGTCCTGATCCTCATAGTAGTCCGGCTCCAACTCCTGAATCGCCTCGCTATCTGCATCTAAGACAGTCTGGTGGGTGTTACAAACACCGTCCCATAACGTGGGAGTGAGTGATCAACTCAGTGGAATCATAGAGCAAAGATTAGTATGTTGTCAAATCAAACACGCGATAATGATAAAGCAAGCAATCAAACATTCCTAAATATTGTGATTAATGAAAGGATGAGATGCAATTATGATGCATGCTCTCACTTACGTACTCCCTCATGTGACACCATCTCACGTTCGCAGCATGCTTTCTTCCCTCAGTGCTCCACATCTTCCAGGCACATGCAGTGCGATATGGATATGATTACCGAGTTATTATTAGTCCTTTCACACTGTAGGATTGGGAAATTAAGGTACTTCCCTTATATCATTCCCAAAAAAGATCCTATCTAGGGTCGTCACTCCTAGTAGTCTCATATGATGACATATTTCTAGGTCGCTGCAAGGGATGCAAGGGCAGTTGCACGCACTCGTTGCACCGCTCCCCCATCACCTTATCAATACAGGCCTAGTTTATACTCTTATTGATACGGAAGGGTCGTCGCCTCACGTAGACTTAGAGTACACTAGAGGTCATTACAAAGGGCTCATCACCAATCAGAGTAGGTCGACAGCTCGAATGTAGTGTCCCATACCACCACAATCGGCTCACGAGTCTCAAGTGCTCACTGGTCACTACGGGGAGGCTCGTCGCCCGAGCGTAGGCCGACAGCTCGACCACGATATCCCATACCACTATGCCCGACTCATGAGTCTTAGTGGATCAAGGTACCACAGTTATCAGGGTTATCACTGGTAAGTTCAGTACCCTAGGTTCAAGCAGTTATGACCATTACAAGGTGAACATACAATGGTCAGTCGGGTTACTTGATGAGTTCGATTAGTACGAGCGCACCTTAAGCTGAATGACATGAAGGGCATTAACACGTCGTGTGGCCCAACCACTACCGTCAACCAAAGCACGACTCAGGTTCGTCAACGCGTCCTTCGTGGCGAATAGAATCCAACCACGATTTCTAATCTGTTACCAACTGCCTGAACTAGAGTATAGCCCCAAGCACATGTAATGTGAATCATTAATCATATGAGATAAACAGAATTGAAATATCAAGTAATTCAAGCATGTTAGCAACATGTTATAAGACACAACATAAGCAATTTAACCATACACAAGCATTTCATATATATAAGATAATCAATTCAAATATAACAAACATGGAGGAAATCATATACATCATCAAAATAGTTGAGAATCCTATCTCAACACTAATCTACAACCTCATTCACTCAATACTTATAAAAACATTTATACAAACACTTAGTCTACACACATTAGTCTACATAGCATATGTCGGCCAAAATGTGCACTAGGGCGAATCTCTTCGCCAAACAGATCGTACATGCATAACTAGCATAAATACACGGAAAATACTCATGGCAATCTTATCAGCAAAATTTATACATATACGGTATTTCCTACAAATCCCTAAAATACCCTAAATCTCATATTCTTCGCACGTATTCGAAATGAAAAATAGACAGCATGTTCTACATGTCAAACAGCATCCTTGTCAACAATCTACCATTAAACGACATTGAAAGCTTTGAAAACAGGTAACCTAAGCTCTATAATCTGCACCTTACGCCGTAGATGCATAATGAATCGAATAGAAACTCTATGCTTCGTTAACGTCAATATGACAACCTATATCACAAAGTAAGTCAGCTACTTCGCTACTAGTGCCGATAGAAACCCTAAAACAGGTTAGGGTTAGGGTTTTCTTACCTCAAATGAAGTCAGAATCACCGGAAAAGTGATTAGCTCGTAGTGATTAAGTACGTATAGTAGAAGAATAGAGTGACAGGAACTTTCTCTCACAACTCTCCCACTTTTCCTCTCTTTTCTCTCTTCTCTCTCCTAAGTTTTCTCTCAAATTCGTATGGGAGGAATGAGAGAGGGTTTAAGTTCCTTATATAGGCTAAAAACTCACCTATTTAGACTTAGGACCAAGGTATACTTAGGTTATAACCAAATCGGGTCTTTTTCGATCCAAAAGAACATTTTTAGAGGTCCCCTGACTGAATGTGGTTGGACTTAAGCTTATGAATGTTGGATCCTGATCACGTTAAGTTTTTAGTTTGATCGGATTTCTAGATCGCACGTGACGGACCAGTTTCAGTTCAGCGGTCACTGAGACTCGATCAGGGATTCCAAATACACTGACATGAGTGGGAAATGTTCCTTGATCCGAGGGTGTATTTGGGTCAGATTCCAATGGTCTGAATGCTTAAAATTAGTCCGCAAGAGACTTATGCCAGATTACTTAAATTATATTTAATTTATAAAGAATTCTATGCTTTCTCACACTCTTTGCTCTGGGCTCAATGAAATAGTCCCAGGACATCATTTGAGCTTGATATCCGAGGTGGTAGTCAAGTCCAACTTCGCGGTCATAATGGTCTAAGTTCATTACTATCGGACTCATGACGCGCGGTCCACGTCCATTACAAAGTTTCAAAGGGTTCCCGAGAACAAACGGGTTTAGAGTTTGGTCCTAAGTTTTAGGATGTTATAGCGTTAACGATTCCACAAGTTTTGAGTCTTACAGAACTATTTAAAGTAGACATTGCTAATTTCACAGCCAATCTATCATAACGATCGTTAATTTATGTTAAATCCCTAAAGGAATTAATCCTAAGTGATTTCTGCCTGAGGTGGTACTCAGGTCTTTGTACGGATTTTTTCGAGACGCTACAATTTTTTAGTCATCAAAGGTCCAAGGGAAATACGCTCCTAACCAACCTATGAAGAAATGTCAGGGGGCGCAAACTGGGAAAGATGTGATTGTTGAATCTCTGGGATCGGAGGCGATGTTCCCAAAAGCACAATATAAAGTGCATAGAACTGGAGGAGCTAACGAATATCTCTGACCCTGCTTCATTGCACCTGCAACTACAAAGAGAGATGGTCTGATGACGTTTATCTATTCTAAGTCAGGAAATATCACTAATCTCAGCCAATAAGCTAAAAAAAAAAGCAGCTAATTCATAAGAACGACTGTATCCAGTGGTGCTCGTAATGTTCTCACGAATGGTCTTGAGGTCCCAATGATTATGGCCCGCAAAGCTATTAAAGCAAAATAATATGGTTATTTAGAAGAGAGATGAAGACTTGAAAGACCTGAAAAGGAAAGAGCAAAAGAAAAGAAATATACCATAGTTTTTGAGAAAAGTGGGCTAGCCATTTAAGGGAAGTAATATGTCAGGCTGTGGGAAGTTAACCAGCTCTCTGAAGAATTCAAGTGTGGTCTTTGAAATCTCAAATTTTCTATTTTCCATAGAAGTTAGAGAAAGTTCTTCATTTGAAAGGATATAAGCATCAAAGATATTGCCCATGATGGGAAGACCTGCTATACAGAGAAGATCCCATAAAGTAATACTCATCTCGCCTCAAGGAATATGAAATGAGTTGGTGAATGGGAACAGTGATTGAGAAAACCTCTGAAGATAGCTGTATCATCATGGAAATGCTCTGATGTGGTTATGATCGCATTGAAAAGACTAATTTGTTCGAAGATGGTAGTATGTTTTCAAGTGACAACTCAAGCCCAAGAACTATAGAAAATTTGAGGAGATAGAAGACCCCTAGCCAAAAAATCATTTGGTCTCCAGGGTATATGATCATTGAAGAAATACTGTTAGGCAGTTTTGTAGAAATGAGTTGGGAATGGTTGATGAGGATCATGACAAGGACATAAAAATCACATTTTATATATAATGCCAGCCTTTCGACGCGATTCTTTCCCCTCTAAATGACCTTCCAAAATCTTTGGTTCCCTCATGATCCAATTGTCTATAGAAATAAGGATGCTTTGATATGTAGATGGTTCATTATGCAGAATTGACCAATGACATCGCATATTTATAGGGACAGTGATTGCCTCACTTGCTGAAGGGTGGCGAAGTTCTAATACTTCTTCATTGATCTCTATGCAATCCTAAGTACCATGAGAGGTTTGTTTAAATTTTAAAGAAGCTGAAGGATCCCTTCTTCATTAAGACAAAGCTTTTGAATGTTTCATGATTGAGGAATGGAGGCTGTTAATGTTGTCATGCCCCAACCTCGGAAACCAGGCTCACAAAATTCCCTATCACTGAATCCGGCACTGACAGCCTCCGTCGTACCCCATTCTCGGCTCCCGACACCCATACACCAGGTTCTGATCCTGGGATGCTGAAAGGAGGATTTCGAATCATCAATTTGATTTGTAATGAGCATAACCATAAGCATAACTGTAACACCCTGAAAATCGGGGGTCATGTATAAACTCAACTCCCAAGTTCCAGACCGTCACTTATGCAACAAAAATGATTATGATTCAATGTTTTCTGAGTTAAAGCATTCACATGAGTAAAAGTATACCAAAACTGCAATTCATACTCCAGATCCAGTGATAAAAGCAAGCGGAAGACTAAACAATATATATATCACTGTATGGAAAAATAAAGTAGATCTCGACTGTCACTAAAGTATGAATACATCACTGAGTCTCATATACATGTAAAGAAACCAAAATAAAATGTTCAAAATAGTCCCACTGAAGAGTCCCGCCAACCCAGGTCGTCTAAGCAAAGCCATCGTGATACTGCATGTATGAGAACTCATCCTGGTCCTCATCATAGTCTGGCTCTGCCTCCTGGATCTCTGCATCACCTGCATCTAAGACAGGGTCTGGTGGGTGTTGCAAACACCATCCCGAAACGTGGGAATGAGTGATCAACTCAGTAGAATCATAGAGCAAAGATTAGCATGTTCACAAATCAATCATGCGATAATAGTAAAGCAGTAAATCAGAAAATCCTAATACTGTTGTTAATGCAATATGACATGACATGATGGATGCCCTCACCGACATTCTCCCTCATACGGCACCATCTTCGTCCGCGGCATGCGTGCATCCCGCTCAGTGCTCCACATCTTCCAGGCACATGCAATGTAATGGTGATATGATTGCCGAGTTGTTATTAGTCCATTCAAACAGCAGGATTGGGAAACTAAGGTACTTCCCTTGTATCGATCCCAACACAGATCCTGTCTAGGGTTGTCACTCCTAGTAATCTCATATGATGTGTATTTTGTAGGTCGCTGCAAGGGCTGTCAGGGCTGTTGCTTGCACTCGTTGCACCGTTCCCCCATCACCTTATCAATACAGGCCTACAGTACTCTACTGCTACTGAAGGGTCGTCGCCTCCCGTAGACTCAAAATATGCTCGCGGTCACAATAAATGACTCGTCGCCTGATCAGTGTAGGCCGACAGCAAGAATATAGTGTCCCATACCACCATAATCTGTTCACGAGACTAGGTGCTCACTGGTCACTACGGGGAGGTTTGTGGCCCCATCGTAGGCCGACAGCTTGACCACGGTGTCCCATACTAGCATGCCCGGCTCATGAGTCTTCGTGGATCAAGGTACCATGGTTAACAGGGTTTACAATGGTAAGTTCAGTACCCTAGGTTCAAGCAGTTATGACTCATGCAGGGTGAACATACAACGGCCAGTCGGGTTACTTGACGGCTCGACTAGCGCGATCACATCTGAAGTCAAACGACATGAAGTGCGTAAAACACTTCATGTGGCCTAACCACTGCCGCCAACTCCAAAACACGGCTCGCGTTCATCGACGCATCATTCGTGGCAAAGATAAGCCAACCACAAAATTTCTCAGTTACCGACTGCCTAGACTAAGTATAGCCCCAAACAATTATGGAATCACATCAGCAATCATATGAGAGTATTGGAAATGAAATACAACCATATGAGCATGTTAACACATGTTATAACATACAACTTAAGTAAATCATCAAGCACATGCATTTCATACATATAATGAAATCATGCATATGGCTAACATGTAGGAAATCATTTACATCACCATATTAATTGAGAAATCAATCTTAAAATAATTCATTACACCATTTAATTCAATACATACTAATACAAGCATTTATACAAACACTTTCACTACACACTTAAGTCTACATATTGTATGTCGACCCGAAGTGCGCATTTTGGTGAATCTCTTCGCTAAACTAATTATGCACGTATTCCTAACATTGTAATGCAACAATAAGCCATGTCAATCACATCAACAAAATATGAATGAAATCAGTACTTCCTACAAATGACTAAAATGCCCTAAATCTCATATTCTTCGTTGATTTACGAAACAGGAAACGGACAGCATGTTGTACATGTCAAACGGCATTGCTGTCGATATTCTACTATTAAACGACATTGAAAGCATTGTAAACAGTTAATCAAAGCGTCTAAAATCCTCACCTTATCTCTTATAGATGTGTGAATTTGAACAGAGCGTATACGCTTCGTCTACAGCGATTAGAGAACCTAATTTACAAGATACGTCAGCTAACATGCTATGATTCCTAGTGAACCTCAAATCAGCAACTTCTAGGGTTATTTCTTACCTAAAAATGCAGAGGAATCACTGGCCAAGTGATTGAAGTGTGTTGCTAAAGTACGTGCAACAGGCAGCACAAAGGCAGAAAAATTCTCTCCCAATCTCTCTCACAAACTCTCACCTTTTCTCTCTCCCAATCTAGGGTTTTTCTCAAATTCGGATGGGAGAGAGGAGTGAGGGTTTCAACCCCTTTTATAAGCACAAACTTGTCTGAAATAGGCTCGGGAACAAGGTTTACTTAGGGCATATCCAAATCGGGGCTGTTTCGGTCCAAAAGTACATTTCTGGTGGTCCCCTGGCCGAATGTGATTGGACTTAAGCTCATGCATACAGGATCTAGTACGCATCAAGTTTTTAGTCCGTCAGGGTTCGTAGATCGCACGTGGCGGTCCAGTTTCAGTTCAGCGGTCACCGCACGTATATTAGGGCTGCAAGTCTCGTGATATGAAATAGAAATTTTTCCTGATCCGAGGGTGTAATCTGGCTGAATTCTGACGGTCAGAACGCTTAATACTGACACGTCAAGTTGTGTGCCAGATTTGAATTTTAAATTCCAAATCTGTCCCTATTCGCACTCTCTTCAGTCCGTGCTCAATGAAATAGCTTGTGATTATCAGTTGGACTTGATTTTTGAAATGATTGTCAAGTCCAGCTAGGTGGTTCTAACGGTCTAAGATAGTAGGTATCGGACTTTCGACGCGCGGTCTAGATCCAATACAAAGTTTCAAAGTGGTCCAGAGAACAAACCTTCTTAGAGTTTGATCCGAGGTTATAGAGTATTATAGCACCATTGGTTCTACTCGATTTGGGTCTTGTAGAACGTATTTAAAGTGATCAGGGACTATTTCCCAGCTACTCTAGCGTTGCGCTAGCTAACTTACACTTATTTTCTAAAGGAATTATTCCTACGCGATTTCGGGTCGAGTTGGTACTCGAGTCCAAGTACGGATTTTTTCCGGGCGTTACAATAACCCATGAACAATAACACAAAAACACTATCACAAAATCCACTATGATAAATGATAAAAAAAACTTTGAGTACAAGGCGTATGAAAGGGAAATATAATATAATGAAAATAATAGAAGCTCCAAAAGCTTGACTGCACGCTCCTGCCGCTACTACGCTACGGCTGCGCCCTGGCGACACCTACACGCATCGATCATGCATAAGCTTATAGAGGGTGGTGTAAGTGTGTGCGCAATATAAGCACGCTCAGAATGTAAGGTCAGAGTAATGCGGAATCATGCTGATGAGTACATGAATGCAGGCAGTCGTACTAAGGATATGAGGTGCAAGATATGAATGCTATCGGCCATGTCAAGACCATATGACATGTGATGTAACTTAAGCATACCAATCCTCATCCAAATCCTCATACAGGCCATCAATATCAGTACAATTCTCAGTCTGAATAATCACTGGGGCTTAGTACACTCCAAATGGCATTGCCACTCTCCCGGCCGCACAGTCCAAGTGAGCGTAAGAAACTCCACTATCCACCTAGCCAATAGTCTGCCAATACCTATCTGGCATGTCGATAGCGAACCCATTCACAAGCTGGTCAAACTTAGCCTAGTATTACCCCCTACCCTTGGGCAAGTAAGGCCACACCCCTTTCCAACCGACCACGATAAAGTGGGAGATGCGGCCTCTTGGTATTTGGCCCTCCTTCACTCATATATCCACTCGGTCTCGACGTTAGAGTCATCCTCTAGTACCATCGAGTTTAGGGATTTTCACCGAGAGACATCTATGGCGCCCGTATGGTAGAACCAAACATTTTTGGTATCCAATCCAGCCACCCACGATGTATGTGTGGAGGCTATGGCCCTGATGTCGCTAGGGCAGACAATAATCACGATCACATAAATGCAAGTGCATGAATCACCCTACCAAACATGCAACAGTTTTACGCGTGCCACGCGCTCAAGTAGGGTAACTCCGCCTATCAAGGAGCCCGTAAACTGTCCGCCCGAAGGCATATGCTATGCTCAGTCACTCGACATATCAGACATACATATGATGCGTATGATCATGAATCATGGATCTATTCTGAACATGTCATAGGGTGATGGGCTTGCGCATAACGGATATCGGCTTAAACGGCCTACTCACTACAAATATGGGCTTATCAGTGGGCCTTAGGGAGAGTGACAATGCGGACATTTAACTAACATTATCCTTACAATGTGGACGTCAAACCATCATTGCTCCTAAGGCACAACCTATTACAAACCTCATTATATACACCATGGAGGAATCACACATTGTAATGGACCTAAATACATCCAATTGGGCCATAAGTACGTCAAATGGGCCGTATCACATGGGCCTTATGTTCATCAAGTGGGCCGCACCAATGGGCCTTACGTACATTACAATGGGCCATAACCCATGGGCCTTGCATACATCACAATGGGTCTCACAACATGGGCCTTATACAAATCAAGGTAGGCATCAACAACGGGCCACGCGTATATCAAATGGGCTACACCTAAATACAAGTGGTGATAAGGAATCCCACCATTAGAATTTCCAAGGTTTCATGGCGGGTGTTCAAGCCCACTATTTCCTATAATGTGGTTCATCTGATCCTAGATTCGTCTTATTTTATTTTATTTTTATTTTTACTCCATCACATACCTTAAAATTATCTCCAAAATGGTTGGACGGTTTGGATGAAACACATGCATCATGGTAGGTCCCATAGGGATGGAAGGTATAAATAAATCACATACTCCATGGTGGAGGTCCACACTGATGAAAGGTGTGGACACAATACATACATAAGTGAGTCCTAAGTAGGACCCACAAAAATGTTTATTTTCCACCCAACCTAGGGCCCAACATAATGTTTATTTTCCATCCAAACTGTTCATAGGGTCACATGGGCCTAGGGTCCACTAAAATATTTATTTATTATTCAACCTGTTGGTGAGATCACATGGACCAAGGGCCCACCGTACTGTTTATTTACATCCAATCTGTTGATAAGGTCACATGGACCAGTTGCCCACTGTAATGTTTATTTGTCACCCAACCTATTTATAAGGTCTTATGGTCGGGGGGGGGGGGGGGGGGGGGGCACCGTAATATTTACTTATCATTCAACTTGTTTATAAGGTCACGTGGACCTGGGGGTGGGCTTGGGGCCCACCGTAATGTGGTTCCTAAATTCAGTCCACCCATTATGTGTGTCCCACTGGCTGAGGGTTCAGACCAAGTTTCAGCTGCATCCAAATTTCAGGTAGGCCCCACCAGGTGATTTTATATGTTTTAAGCATGTCTTCACATGATTTTAGATGGTATGGCCCACTTGAGTTTCGTATATGGCTGATTTTTGGGATATCCCATAATTTAAAGGGGACGTATCAAATACAAGGTGTTGGTGTTCGAAACGCATCATGGTAGGGGCCCACAGCTGGGGCCGTGAGGCCCAGTCGTCCGTCCACCCTTTCAGCACGCAGGCAGTGACAGCAGCAACTGATGCTACTGCAGATGTATTTTTTTTTATTTTTTCATGATTTTTGGTAGGTGGGGTCCACCTCAACCGAATCCAACCTAGCCATTGGTCCCTGTGGCTCGATACAATCCCATTGAGTCCAATATTGGGTAGGTTTTAATGTACAGAAATGTTGGGGTGGATTTTGATGGTAAGACCACTGTTTCCAACGCTATGGCCCGCCCGATGATCGGGTCGGCCTCATTTTTCGGCTCAATGCCTAAAATGATCTGAAAAATAGAATGGATGGCATGGACTATGTATATACATCAAGGTGGGGCCTATATGGGTGGCCCACTCCAACTTTCTTTTTTTGTTAGCTGTTAGTACACGCCCCATTGTCAGTACATGCACTCCATGTTAGTCACACCTATCCAGTGTCCAGAGACGCTGGACAGCATGGAGAAACACATGCATTGTGGTGGGTCCCACATGGTCGTGGCCCGCACATCAAGGTGGGTCCCACATGAACGTGGCCCACCTGATATTTATGTTTTCCTTCAGGTGACGTAGATCCAACACATTCATCCAATAGGTCCCACATGAAATACATGATTCATGGTGAGCCTCACTCACCCTTCATCATCATCACCATTCAAAGAGAGAGAGAGAGAGAGAGAGAGAGAGAGAGAGAGAGAGACGTTGATAGAGGGACCCCGCCACTATGGGCCCCTCATGGATACGTCACATACATCAAAATGGGTCCCACCAATAAGTGGGCCCTCAAATCATGAAATCAACGGTAAAAATAAAAAGATCACCCACCTCTTGTACTCCTCCTTACTTCCTTAGCCTCCTTAGCTCCTTGCTTTCTCTTTTGATGATGGTAGATGATGGATTAACGATTGAGATAAGAGATGAGAGGGTAGGGAAAGTGGGCCACACTTGTTGTTTTGGGGGAGAGGGGGCTTGGACGTATGGAATTTTGGGTTGCTTTGGGAGTTTTGAGAAATGATAGAGAGGGAGTGAGGTGATGGGAATGATATGGAAGGGGTGATGTGGTGGTTGGGTGGAGTGATGAAAGTGATGTTAAAGTTGACTTTGGGTTGCTTGTGTAAGAGAGAGATAAGGGTAGGGTATGGGTTATTGTACTTGGGGTATGGAGTGACTTGACTTGTACTTGACATGAATGATTGATTGATTGATGGGACATGTTGTAAAGATTCTCTCGAAGTTTGCAATGCACGGCGTTTCTTCGCAATGAACGCAGGCTGACATCTTCTACCCTAGGTATCAAATCGGTGCTCGAGTCGTGGCATTAGAACCTCGGCGATAGCGCAGTCGCTATGATACAGGTTTCAGTTCGAGCCCACTTCGGTATGCGGGATCTGGCTTAGGATCGCATGCAAATGTCGGATACGAGTGGAGGATTGCTAAAATTCGATCGGAATGACTGCAAAAGCCAAAGGAATGGTACGGACTAGGATATGGGTCTTACAAAAGTCAAATACAAGGTTTTGAGAAGAAAAGAGAAAACTTAAGGTCTAGAAGAAAATTGGGTAGAATTTCGGAACACTTGGAATTGCACCAAGTGCAGATGAGTTGCATGAGTCTGCGAGTAGCACGGATTGCTGGTTGCACGGAAAAGGACTTCGGACTGAAGAAAAATCTGTAGTAAAGAAGTGACCAGGAGTTTGATATTTATAACCTATTTGGGACCTGACCAGAGTTGCGTGAGATTATTAAAGGGCAATTGTGCAGGTCCACATACCACTAATTAGTGGTAGAAAGTTTTGATCCTTTGAATTGACCCGATGAGTAGTTAAATCTTGGATCAAGGGGGCATCTGTTGGAGAATAAAAAATGGTCAAGGAAGATTAAAGAATAATAAGTTGTGTAGGTGACAAGTTGCACTGACACATGAGTTGTGTGGGTTTGCATAACTCATCATGCGTGCGCGAGTCTGTGCTACTCCCATTGGGGTTGGTTAGATTAAGAATGTGAAGTAGGGTCCACAGCTCGGAATTCGAGGGCCCACATGTGCGGAAGCCTATAAATACTCCCATACCCCTTCATTTGGAGGATCGGATCTCCAAAAGACTAATGCCTCTGACAGGTACTAGAGAGGAGAGAGAGAGAGAGAGAATGGAGGCCAGGCTGCACAACTCTTCATGAGTTACACAGACCCATGTAACTCCTTGGCTGCACAACTCATCTGTGAGTTGCACGGGTGCTCCATGAAGCAATAATATGTTAATTTTCAGGAGTTTTTCAAGTCATTACAAATATTTCAAAGGGTCCTAACATTTCCTTTATCATGTTAATGAGGGAAGAAGTGCAAGAAAGATCGGCACAACTCATCGTAGATGGAGATATGAACGACATGAGCCGAAATGCCGTTGAAATTTATATTTGACTATATTTAGTATTGTAATTTTTCTCCTTAGGAACTCTGTCCTGGAATCAAAGGATTAAAAGGATGTAATGGACTCATAATGAATAAAATTTGATGATTATTCTCCCTATTCTTCATCTTTGTCATTACAAAGAAAGATAATTCTCCTTAATCAAATGTTTTTTGTTTCTTATCGAAACAATGGCCCCATGAGGATAGACATTGGTAACAGTGAAAGGACTACTCCAAAGAGATCGGAGTTTTCCCAGAAAGAGATGTAACTGAGAATTATACAAAAAGACTTTTTGTAAGTGCTATGGTCTCATGCTCCTTTGGTTGTCAAATTTTGTGTGTCAAAACCTCTATATATGTCTTGTGTTTGTTGTGTTTGTTTCTTGATAACTGTGATCGAGACACCTCATCAACACTTCAAGTTTAAGCTAGTTAAGTGTAAGATAGTTCAAGCTCAAGCTAGTTCAAGATACAATAAAGAGTTTAAGTTCGAGACTCAAGATAGACCGGGAGACAAGTACAACTTAAAGTGATATTGAAGCTTGTGATGTGTTCAAGCTACATCAACTTAAAAGTGAAGTTTTTAATGTCCATACTTTGTGTCTCAGGTTTGATAGACTTTAGTTTGACCTTAGGATAGGTCATTTTGAATACATAATCCAATTTTGATAATTATGCATGATTCTGGTCTGTCCTAAGTGTTGCCTGGATCTGGTTCGACTAGTCCTAGCACTGGTTCGACCAGTCCAAGAAATTCCAAGACCAGTCGTAGTTTTGTAGCGAATTATCAAATTTTTTCTGTTTCGCTACGACCAGTCCTGGAGTCTGCTCGACCGGTCGTAGGATGTTCTCGAATCGACCTTCGACCAGTCGTGGATCTACGACTCAAACTCTAGCGACTAAATCAAGTGTCACATGACCAGTTGTAAAGGGGTCTCGACCGGTTGTGGACTACCTTCGACCAGTCGTGGACGTTCTTCGACCGGTCATAAAACGGTTTTATCCAATCACGCTCAAAAATTCAAAAATCCATTTCTTCTTCAACCAATCGTGGTGACCCTAGGACCAGTTGAAGATGAATTTCTGCGGCTATAAATAGCATAAGAATTTTAGAGTTATTCATTGGAAATATAAGTAAATTTGAAGCTCTACTTTGAGATAAGTTTGTGTTTATTTTTAAGCTATATTGTGCATAATTCTACTTCCTTTTGTTAGCTTTTTACTATTTGATTTTATTCTATATTCCATTCTGATTTGAAAAGAGGAATTATTGTTTTCCTTCGTTTTGAAATTAAAATCAAATAGAGCTAGCCCAATCTGATTTAATTTAAAATCAATTAGAACTTAGAACCATTGTAAAGTGAGTATTGGACATTGAACTTTTATATTCGAACATCTACTCCAATTGGTTCTTCCGGGCCGCTACAAAAGGAGAAATTTAGGTATTTTACAGTTTTATAAATTTCATTCTATTTTGGTTTTTGTTTGGAATTCGCCAGAAAAATCTCAATTTGTGTAGCTGTCTGAGGAGAGCTAGAAAACTCAGAAAAGAGGGTTTTTTTTTAATCCCAAGTGAAAAAGACACAATTGTGAAGGTTTTAGGTGAACCTGTGAAACCTATTTTGATAGTGAACGCTAATATCCCTGTGTGAGGATATTAGGAGTGGAGTAGCATTCTGTGTGGCTGTTGTTTAATAGTTGGTGAACACACAGGCGAACCACTATAACTCCTTGTCTTGTGGATTGAATGCTTGCTTAATTCTTTATATTTTATCATTTAGTTTTGTGGAATGTATATGTGGATGTGAATGTTGTAATAATTTACATTTCAAGAAAGTGTAATAGTTTAGAGTTTTATTTCAGCAATTTATCTCTTGCTATTCCTTTATCAATTTGAGCTTCAATTTCTGTAATTATTCTAGTAAGGTTGCCCTGCCATTTTTATGGTGCATGGTTGTCTTTAGAATAATCAATTCTTAAGATTATAATTTATTCTTTTTTGAATTTCTATTTTCCTCTTTCGGTTTGAGTTCTTGATACAAAGATCTTTCTAGAAATCAGGTTATCCTACCATAAACCTTTGGCTTTTGGTGTAAGGTTGTCCTTAGAACAACTTTTGTATCAATCTCTCAATATCTGAATTTTGGGGTTGCATTGTTAATTGATTTATTTTAGTTTGGCTAACTATTTCATTTAGTTCCGTTATATTTAATTTTAATTTGGCATAGTCCTATTCACCCCCCCCCCCCCCCCCCTAGGACATATAGCTTGGCCATTTCAAGTGGTATCAGAGCCTAATAGCTCGTTCTTATTTCTTTTTATTTGGATTTATTTCCTGAGCTAACGATCTAAGCTATTTAAAAAGATGTCAAATTTCGATAGCCTTTCAGTCACTAGGCCTCCACTATTTGATGGCTCCAACTATGCCTATTGGAAAGCTAGAATGAGGATCTTCCTCAAATCAATGGATGAGAGTGTGTGGCAAGCCACAATGACCGAATGGAAACCCCCTACCACTGAAGTGACTGGAACCGACGGTTCAAAAATAATGAGAGTGTCTCCTTATTTCTCATGGACTACACTTCAGAAAAGTGAGAGTAGTGTCAATGCTAAAGCGTTAAATGCTATCACTTACGCACTATCACCGGATGAGTTTAAAAGAATCATATCCTGTGATACTACAAAGCAAGCCTGGGATATATTAGAAATGACACATGAGGGTACATCAATTTTTAAGAAATCTAAAGTCCAACTCCTCACAACTAAATTTGAAGAAATTCATATGGAGGAAAATGAAATGTTTATGGACTTTTACACTAGATTGAATGATATTGTAAAATTAATGTGGGGTCTTGGCGATAAAATCCCAGAAAGTAAAGTGTGTGCAA
Organism: Magnolia kwangsiensis; assembly: GCA_037074715.1. Lineage (NCBI taxonomy): Eukaryota > Viridiplantae > Streptophyta > Magnoliopsida > Magnoliales > Magnoliaceae > Magnolia > Magnolia kwangsiensis. The sequence continues at coordinate 44,603,847 of CM073586.1, read as the reverse complement.
AGATACTATGCTCACTTCCTGAACGGTTCAGCTCTAAAGTAACCGCGATTCAGGAACTTCGTGATACGGATAATATGAGGGTAGAAGAACTAATTGGTTCTTTACAAACCTATGAATTAAATTTTAAAGATCCTAAAGGTAAATCTATCGCTTTAAAATCTTCTAAAGGTATTTCTCAAGAATACTCAGATTTAGAAAATTCAGAAGATGATATGGCGCTTTTAGAAAAAAGTTTTACAAGATTTTCAAAAGTAAGAAAAGGGTCGATTTTCAAAAGACAAACAAAAAGAAACGATCTAAACCTAAGTCTAGAACTTAGAAGTCTTTGAAAGATAGTCAATGTTACAACTGCCAAGAATATCGGCATTTAGCAAACAAATGTCCTAAAAAGGACAAACCCAAGAAGAAGGGTATGTTGGCTACTTGGGACGAATCATCTGATTCTGAAGCCTTTTCTAAATCAAAAGATTTTGAAACCAAGTCGGTCAATGAACTAAAAGCCCTAATGACTCTAGCCAAGTTCACATTTTTAGATCACGATGATTCAATTAGTGAAGAAAATTTGCATAGTGATCATGAAAATGAAGAAGATCTTCAAGATGCTTATAATGCCTTACATAAGGAAAATTGTAAAATTGTTGTCAAACTTAAACTTCAAAAAGAAAAGTTTTCTAAACTCAAAGAATGTTTTGAGACTATTTTTTTAGAAAAATTATAAATTTCAGATTGTTTTGAAAAATCAAAATGTGATTTGAAATTCAAAACCTCTCTGATTGAAGATTTGAAATCTGAAAATGAGAAACTTAAAAATGAAGGACACATGGAGATATGCTCAAGGTGATCCAAAATTAGAAAAACTATTATCCAGATCAAGAAAATGTGGTGATCGATATGGGTTGGGCTATGATAAAAATACATCTTTTAAACAAAAGAATAGTCCTCCCAATTTTGTGAAAGGAGAGGTCTCAAACTCAAAAGGAAAAGGTACTTGTCAAGGTTTTTCTAAAAATACAAAAACTTTTCAAAAACCTAAGAGTAGCTATTTCAAAAATCAGATCAGAAATTCACTAGCTGAAAAGATAGTTGATTTACTTAAGGAGCTCTTAAAATCAAACTCAATAGGTCATTCTTACAACTGCAATCAAAAGAAGACCAACTATACTCCTAAACCCAAAATTGTTCTGAAATGGGTTCCTAAAGTTGCTTTCTTGGCTTCCCACATTGCTTTTAAGGCAACAAGCCATTCAAAGTGGTACCTAGATAGTAGATGCTCCAGGCCTATGACAGGAGACAAAGCTTTATTCACCGATCTTAAAGATATGACTGATGGGTCAGTCACATTTGGTGATGGAAGCAATTGCAAGATTATTGGCAAAGGTACGGTTCAACTTTACAACCTCCCTTTATTGAAAGATGTTTTATATGTTGAGGGGCTAAAACACAACCTGTTAAGCATATCTCAAATATGCGATAACAACCATAGTATGAAATTTTCCATTCAAGGTTGTGAGATCATAAACAAAAAGGGTTCTGTAATATTAACTGGTCGCAGAACTTCTGAAAACTGCTATATAGTAAGTGATGGTAGTTCATCTAACCAAAAGTGCTACATGGCCCATACCGATGAAACAGAACTTTGGCATAAACAACTTGAACATGTACACTATCGGAATTTATACAGATTAAGCAAAGGAGAACTAATTAAAGGTCTACCTAAATTGTAAAAAGTAGACAAAATATGTGGTGAATTCCAGTACGGTAAAAAAACTAGGATCTCTCACAAAAAAGTGAACTCCAATGCCACATCAAGACAACTCGAGCTTCTCCACATGAATCTTATAGGAGTAAGTAGAACGAAAAGTCGAGGTGAAAAAAAATACATCTTGGTTATCGTAGATGATTATACAAGATACACTTGGGTTTCATTCTTAAGAGACAAATCAGAAACCCTTGATGAAGTGAAAATGATCATCAAACAGATCTAAACTGAAAAATGTTCTCAAGTCAGTAAGATCCGTAGTGATCATGGATCCGAATTTGAAAATAACAGTTTTGAGAAATTTTGTAGCGATTAGGGAATATCACATGAATTCTCTGCGCCCAAAACACCACAAAAAAATGGTATTGTGGAAAGAAAAAATAAAGTGCTTCAAGAAATGGGAAATGTTATGAAGCTCCCTAAAAATCTATGGGTTGCGGCAGTGAATACTGCCTGCTACATAATTAACCATGTTTATACTTGTAAATCTAATAATAAAATGACTTATGAAATGTGGTTTGATAAAAAGCCTATTGTCAAATACTTTCGTATTTTTGGCAGCAAGTGCTACATTTTGTGTGACCATGAAAACTTGGAAAAGTTCGACACTAAAAGTGACGAAGGGACCTTTTTAGGATACTCTTTAAACAATCGTGCTTATCATATATTGAACAAAAGGACCGGTGTGATTCAAGAGTCAATTAATGTGGTCATTGATGATCACTTGAATACACCTGCCCATAGTTCAGATAATGATGAAGTTCTTATAATTGAAAAACCAGATACTTCATCAAGTGAAATTAATTCTGAATTAAGGGCTATTAAAGATCATCCAACTACTCAAATTCTTAAAAACCCTCTCACTGGTGTGCGCACTCGAAGACAATTAGATGACATGTAATTACGTATGTTTTACATCCTAGATTGAACCGGTAAACGTAAAAGAAGCACTTTCTGATGAAAACTGGATAGCTGCGATGTACGAAGAACTTAATCAATTTATTCGTAATGATGTCTGGTATCTTGTTCCTAGACCTAAAGATAAACACATAATTGGAACAAAATGGATTTTCAAAAACAAGTCTGATGAACTTGAAATATTATTCGAAAGAAAGTAAGATTAGTTATACAGGGGTACACACAGATTGAAGGTATTGACTATGATGAAACCTTTGCCCCTGTAGCCCGTCTTGAATCTATCAGACTTTTTATATCCATCGCATGTGCTAAGAAGTTTAAAATTTTTTAAATGGATGTGAAGAGTGCCTTTTTGAATGGCGATTTACATGAAGAAGTATATGTGGAACAACCTACAAGGTTTGAAGACCCTAAGTTTACTAATCATGTATATCGTCTTAAAAAAGCTCTCTATGGTTTGAAACAAGCTCTCAGGGCTTGGTACGAAAAATTGACTAAGGTTTTACTGAGTCACAATTTTCAAATGGGTAGTGTCGATAAGACGCTCTTTGTTAAGAAGCATAACGATGATATTCTAATGGTTCAGATTTATGTAGATGATATTATTTATGGAACAACGTGGACTAACATGACTATTGATTTTGCAGAGTTAATGAAATATAAATTCAAAATGAGCATGGTTTGGGAATTAAATTATTTCCTAGGGTTGCAAATAAAACCACAACCTGATGGAATTTTTATTTCTCAAACTAAGTATGCTTTGAACTTGATTAAGAGGTTCGAATTTGAGAATGGTACGAATTTTGATACACCTATGAGTACAACTCTAAGACTGTCAAAAGACTCTAAAGGTAAAGATGTAGATCCTAAATTGTATCATAGCATGATTGATAGTTTGCTTTACTTAACTGCGAGTAGACCTGATATTGCTTTAAGTGTTGGAATTTGTGCTAGATATTAGTCTAATTCTAAAGAATCTCACTTAATTGCCGTTAGGAGAATTATTAGATATGTCGCAAGTTCAGTTAATTTGGGTCTTTGGTATCCTTATGATACTAGTGTTCAATTGGCTGGGTATTCAGATGCTGATTGGGCTGGTAATATCGATGACATAAAATCAACCAGTGGTGTTTGTTTTTACATTGAAAACTACTTGGTTTCTTGGTTTAGAAAGAAGCAAAGTTTCATATCACTCTCAACTGCTGAGGTTGAATACATTGCAGCTGGAAATGCATGTACATAGCTGGTTTGAATGAAACGTATGTTGAGTGATTATGGTATCACATAAGATTCAATGGTTTTATACTGTGATAATTCCAGTGTGATAAATATTTTGAAAAACCCAATCCAGCATTCACGTACTAAGCACATTGACATCATATTTCATTATATTCATGAATTAGTGGAAGAAAAAGTAATATCCTTAAAATACATACCTACTGAGACTCAGCTTGTTAACATATTCACTAAACCGCTCGACAAAAGCAGGTTTAATAAATTGAAATTTGATCTTGGTATGTGCAATTTAAAATGATTGATCATGCATCTCTGTATCATAGTGTATATATATTAAATACTATAATACATTAAATTTTAAAATTTGTAGAGAATTGCATATTTTTTCTGGTACATGACTAGTCGAGAACGAGCTCGACCAGTCATGTCACGATTGGTCGAGGACGTCCTCCGACCAGTCGTGGAGCGCACTTTTTTCTTTATTTAGGGGAAAAATCTCATCTTCTTCATTCTATTTCTCTTCTCCAACGAGCTGAGCTACGACACGTCGAAACCTTCTATTCGATTCCTTCAGGTTAGAGTATTTTTACTTGTTTTCTTGAAGAATCATAGTCTTTTCTCTTAGATTTCTTGATTGTAGCTCTATATTTCAACTCATTCTTCTAGATATTGGGGTTTTCTTCCTCTCTTGCTAAATTTAGAGAAATCCATCTCTATTTTCTTAAAATTTTTGGTATTTCTTCAAGAAAATTGACTCTAGAGGTAAAAAGAAAAATCCTAGAGGTGCTTCTTCTTCTAGATCAAATATTATCACTAGACGCCATCTTAGGGCTCCCGAAGATGATCCACCATATGTATGTGATTTATGTATGCGCAATGTGATAGTTGAAAAGGCCGTTGATTTAACTCATATCGTTCCTTTTAGTCTTCTTCCTCTCCTTCAATCTGTAGGTTGGGAAAACATTTTACGCTGGGGCGGGCCGGCATACCAGTCCATAGCACAGGCCATGGTAGCTTGCATAACTGAATTTTCTACTAAGCAACTGACTTTTACTATTCCTACTAAAGAAGGGCCTTTTCCTATTGATCGACATTTAATTTCAGGCCTTATGGATATATCAGTAAATGATGAAGGTATTCATCCTAGCACATTGGCTGAAAAAGTAACTGAATCAGAAAAATGTGTTTTTACTATAGCATTGTGTAACATGGATGCACCATTGACTCAAAATGGGAATGCCCTCGCGTCCAGATATTTGTTACCCAGATACAGAGTTTTACATCGTATCTTTACCTCTAATCTGTATGCCCGTTCTGGAAACAAAACTGAGTTGAATCTGCTTATGGTTCATATTATGTACTCAATCATTACTGACGCTAATGTTTGTTTGCCCTCTTTAATTTGTTCCTCTATTATTCAATTTTGTATCCATCCTAGTCATAGTAATATTCCATTTGGGTATCTGATGAATGTGTTAGCCACTCACATGTTAGTCGTTATGACCATCGGAGAGGCTCCTATCCAACACCTCATATTCAACAACTCCAACATAAACAAAATGAAGTTGAAATTGGCTCCAGGCCAAGTTGATGTTGGTGCAGGTGGAGCTGCTGCTGAAGCTGAAATTGGTGTCGAGGGTGATGATTTACCGCCAGATGATATAGACATGGATGATATCTTTAATGAAATTGATTCAGACTTTGGAAATGATCCAGACTTTGAACCATCTGATTTCAATGCACGTCTGAGTGCATTAGAGGAGAAGGTAGAACAGATGAATAATGGCCATAATGATCAATTTAAAAAGATGTGCAAGTATTTTAGGTGATTACAGAAGTGCCTTCATCAAAGTGATCCTAACATACCAGCACCTTCCTCTGAATCAGATTGAAATTTTTTTTTGGTTTGTAATAACTATTATATTTTGTGTTTGTGTGTGAGACTTTATCTGACTTAACTTGTTAACTCCTGATGACATGTTCTGTACTTTGAACTTTCTATCTTGATATCTATATATTGTCTTTCGTATCTTATCTTTGCTTCTTCCTTTGTCATATTTTGACAAAAAGGGGGAGAATTTGTGAATGGCATTATGGATTATGATGGGGTACACTACTCAGGGGGAGTTAAGAAGTTGTATAATTCAGGGGGAGTTAAGAAGTTGTATATTGCTTATCTTCTTATGACAACTGGTGCATAATTCTTTGTGTTGTTTTATAACAACTAGTGCATGATTCTTTGTTGCACCTGGTTTATAACAGCTTGTGCTTGTGCTTCTCTTGCTAATTATTGATAGTGCTATTTTTTTATAAGAGCATGTTTTGTCACAAATTTGACAAAGGGAGAGATTGTAAGTGTTATGGTCTCATGATCCTTTGGTTGTCAAATTTTGTGTGTCAAAACCTCTATATATGTCTTGTGTTTGTTGTGTTTGTTTCTTAATAACTGTGTTCAAGACACCTCATCAACACTTCAAGTTTAAGCTAGTTAAGTGTAAGATAGTTCAAGCTCAAGCTAGTTCAAGATACAATAAAGAGTTTAAGTTCGAGACTCAAGATAAATTGGGAGACAAGTGCAACTTAAAGTAATATTGAAGCTTGTGATGTGTTAAAGCTAAATCAACTTAAAAGTGAAGTTTTTAATGTCCATACTTTGTGTCCTAGGTTCGATAGACCTTAGTTTGACCTTAGGAAAGGTCATTTTGGATACATAATCCGATTTTTATAATTATGCATGATTCTGGTCTGTCCTAAGACTGGTCCTGGATCTGGTTCGACTAGTCCTATCACTGGTTCGACCAGTCCAAGAAATTCCAAGACCAGTCGTAGTTTTGTTGCGAATTATCAAATTTTTTCTGTTCCGCTATGACTAGTCCTGGAGTCTGCTCGACCGGTCGTAGGATGGTCTCGACTCGACCTTCAACCAGTCGTGGAGCTATGACTCAAACTCCAGTGACTAAATTAAGTGTCGAACGACCAGTCGTAAAGGGGTCTCGACCGATCATGGACTGCCTTCGACCAGTCGTGGACTGTCTTCGACCAGTCGTAAAACGGTTTTATCCGATCGTGCTAAAAAATTCAAAAATCCGTTTCTTCTTTGACCAGTCGAAGACGAATTTCTGCAGCTATAAATAGCACACGAATTTCAGAGTTATTGATTGAAAATATAAGTAAATTTGAAGCTCTACTCTAAGATAATTTTATGTTTATTTTTAAGCTATATTGTGCATAATTCTACTTCCTTTTGTTAGCTTTTTACTATTTGATTTTATTCTATATTTCAATCTGATTTGAAAAGAGAAATTATGTATTCCTTCTTCTTGGAATTAAAATCAAATAGAGCTAGCCCAATATGATTTAATTTAAAATCAATTAGAACTTAAAACCATTGTAAAGTAGTATTGGACATTGAACTTTCATATTTGAACATCTACTCCAATTGGTTCTTCCAAGCTACTACAAAAGGAGAAATTCAGGTATTTTATAATTTTGTAAATTCCATTCTATTTTGGTTTTTGTTTGGGATTCGTCAGAAAAATCTCAATTTGTGTGGCAGTCTGAGAGCCATAAAACTCAGAAAAGAGGAGTTTTTTTTAAGCCCAAGTAAAAAAGACACAATTGTGAAGGTTTTAGGTGAACCTGTGAAACCTATTTTGATAGTGAACAATAATATCCCTGTGTGAGGATATTACGAGTGGAGTAGCATTCTGTGTGGCTGTTATTTAACAGTTGGTGAACACACAGGCGAACCACTATAACTCCTTGTCTTGTGGATTGAATGCTTGCTTAATTCTTTATCTTTTATTATTCAATTTTGTGGAATGTATATGTGGATGTGAATGTTGTAACAATTTTCATTTCAAGCAAGCGTAATAGTTTAGAGTTTTATTTCAGCAATTTATCTCTTGCTATTCCTTTATCAATTTGAGCATCAATTTCTATAATTATTTTAGTAAGGTTGCCCTGCCATTTTTATGGTGCATGGTTGTCCTTAGAATAATCAATTCTTAAGATTACAATTTATTCTTTTTGGAATTTATATTTTTCTCTTTCGGTTTGAGTTCTTAATACAAAGATCTTTCTAGAAATCAGGTTGTCCTACCATAAACCTTTGGTTTTTGGTGTAAGGTTGTCCTTAGAACAACTTTTGTATCAATCTCTCAAGATTTGAATTTTGAGGTTGCATTGTGAATTGATTTATTTTAGTTTGGCTATCTATTTCATTTAATACCGTTGTATTTAATTTTAATTTGGCATAGTCCTATTCACCCCCCCTTTAGGACATATAGCTTGGCCATTTCACTTTTTAACTTGGTGTGAATTTTTTTCGAAGAATGTGTTGGTCATGAAACACTTTCATCCTGTCCTTGTAAATTCTCGAGTTCTTGTACGCATAATTCTAGATTTCTTCAAGTCCATTCAACTGAAGTTTGAGTAGTGAGCCAGAATTGTTTGTCTAGATTGAAATTCAAATTTTCGATCGCTTAGTAGGCTCTATGTTCCAACTCCATAGGCAAGTGGTAAGACTTCTCATAGACAAGTCTAAAGGGAGACATTCCAATAAGGGTCTTAAATGCGGTACGGTAAGCCCATAAGGCATCGGTCAATCTAATTGACCAATTCTTATAGGCAGGGTTAACCATGTTTTCTAAGATGTGTTTAATTTCCCTATTGAAAATCTTAACTTGCCTACTTGTTTGTGGGTGGTATGAAGTGGTCACCTTGTGAGAGATGTCACATTTCTTCATTAAGTTCTTAAATGGCCTATTACAAAAATGTGAGGCCCCATCACTAATGATGGCTCAAGGCACTTCGAACTGGGAAAGGATGTTCTCTTTTAAGAATTTAATGACCATTTGATGGTCATTACTCCAGCACAGAATCTGTAATACCTTGAAAATCGGGGGTCGTGTATAAACTCAACTCCCGAGTTCCAGACCATCACTTATGCAACAAAAATGATTATGATTCAATGTTGTCTGAGTTAAAGCATTCACATGAGTAAAAGTATACCAAAACTGCAATTCATACTCCAGATCCAGTGATAAAAGCAAGCGGAAGACTAAACAATATATATATCATTGTATGGAAAAACAAAGTAGATCTCGACTGTCACTAAAGTATGAATACATCACTGAGTCTCATATACATGTAAATAAACCAAAATAAAATGTTCAAAATAGTCCCACTGATGAGTCCCATCAACCCAGGTCACCTAAGCAAAGCCGTCGAGATACTGCATGTATGAGAACTCATCCTGGTCCTCATCATAGTCCAGATTTACCTCCTGGATCTCTGCATCACCTGCATCTAAGACAGGGTCTGGTGGGTGTTGCAAACACCATCCCGTAACGTGGGAGTGAGTGATCAACTCAGTGGAATCATAGAGCAAAGATTAGCATGTTCACAAATCAATCATGCGATAATAGTAAAGTAGTAAATCAAACAATCCTAATACTATTGTTAATGCAATATGACATGACATGATGGATTCCCTCACCGACGTTCTCCCTCATACGGCACCATCTAACGCCCGCGGCATGCGTGCATCCCTCTCAGTGCTCCACATCTTCCAGGCACATGCAATGTAATGGTGATATGATTGCCGAGTTGTTATTAGTCCATTCAAATAGCAGGATTGGGAAACTAAGGTACATCCCTTATATCAATCCCAACACAGATCCTGTCTAGGGTCGTCACTCCTAGTAATCTCATACGATGTGTATTTTGTAGGTCACTACAATGGCTGTTAGGGCTGTTGCTCGCACTGTTGCACCGTTCCCCCATCACCTTATCAATACAGGCCTACAGTACTCTACTGCTACTGAAGGATCGTCGCCTCCCGTAAACTCAGAATACGTTCGCGGTCACTACAAAGGACTCGTCTCCTGATCAATGTAGGCCGACAGCAAGAATATAGTGTCCCATACCACCATAATCTGCTCACGAGACATAGGTGCTCACTGGTCACTACGGGGAGGTTTGTGACCCCAACTTAGGCCGACAGCTCGACCACGGTGTCCCATACCACCATGCCTGGTTCATGAGTCTTCGTGGATCAAGGTACCATGGTTAACAGGGTTTACAGTGGTAAGTTTAGTACCCTAGCTTCAAGGAGTTATGACTCATATAGGGTGAACATACAACGGCCAGTTGGGTTACTTGACGGGCTCGACTAGCACGATCGCATCTCAAGTCGAACGACATGAAGTGCGTAAAACACCTCGCGGCCTAACCACTGCTGCCAACTCCAAAACATGCCTCGCGTTCATCGACGCATCGTTCGTGGCAAAGATACGCCAACCACGAACTTGCTCGGTTACCAACTGCCTGGACTAGGTATAGTCCCAAATAATTATGAATCCACATCAGCAATCATGTGAGAGTATTGGAAATGAAATACAACCATGTGAGCATGTTAACACATGTTATAACATACAACTTAAGTGATTCATCAAGCACTTGCATTTCATACATATAATGAAATCATGCATATAGCTAACATGTAGGAAATCATTTACATCAGCATGTTAATTGAGAAATCAATCTCAAACTAATTCATAACACCATTTTATTCAATACATACTAATACAAGCATTTATACAAACACTTACACTACACACTTAAGTCTACATATAGTATGTCGACTCAAAGTGTGCATTTAGGCGAATCTCTTCGCCAAACTAATTATGCACGTATTCCTAACATTCTAATGCGACAATAAACCATGTCAATCACATCAGCAAATTATGGATGAAAACAGTATTTCCTACAAATGACTAAAATGCCCTAAATCTCATATTCTTCGTTGGTTTACGAAACAGGAAACGGACAACATGTTGTACATGTCAAACGGCGTTGCCGTCGATAATCTACTATTAAACAACATTGAAAGCGTTGAAAACAGTCAATCAAAGCGTCCAAAATCCGCACCTTATCCCTTATAGGTGAAACAATTCGAACGGAGTGTATACGCTTCGTCTACGGCGACTAGACAACATGATTTACAAGTTCTATTAGCTCACATGCTATGGAACGAAAGGAACCTCAAATCAGCAACTTTCTAGAGTATTTTCTTACTTGAAAATACGGAGAAATCACCGGCCAGGTGATTGAAGCATGTTGCTAAAGTACGTGCAACAGGTAGCACAACGGCAGAAAAATTCTCTCCTACTCTCTCTCACAAACTCTCACCTTTTCTCTCTCCCAATCTAAGGTTTTTTTCAAATTCGGATGGGAGAGAGGAGTGAGGGTTTCAACTCCTTTTATAAGCTCAAAAATGCCCGGAATAGGCTCGGGAACAAAGTTCACTTAATGTTTACCCAAAGCGGGGCTGTTTCGGTCCAAAAGATCATTTCTGGTGGTCCCCTGGCCAAATGCGATCGGACTTAAGTTCAAGCATACTGGATCTAGCACGCATCAAGTTTTTAGTCCGGCAGGGTTCGTAGATCGCAAGTAGCGGTCCAGTTTCAGTTCAGCAGTCACCGCACGTAGATCAGGCTTGCAAGTCTCATGATATGAAATAGAAATTTTTCCTGATCCGAGGGTATAATTTGGCTGAATTCTGAAGGTCAGAACGCTTAATACTGACGCGTCAAGTCATGTGCCAGATTTGAATTTCAAATTCCAAATCTGTCCCTATTCGCACTCTCTTCAGTCCGGGCTCAATGAAATAGCCTGTGATTATCGGTTGGACTTGATTTTCGAAATGATTGTCAAGTCCAGCTAGGCGGTCCTAACTGTCTAAGATTGTAGGTATCGGACTTTCGACACGTGGTCTAGATCCAATACAAAGTTTCAAGATGTTCCAGAGAACAAACCTGCTTAGAGTTTGATTCGAGGTTATAGAGTATTATAGCACCATTGGTTCTACTCGATTTGGGTCTTGTAGAACGTATTTAAAGTGATCAGGGACTATTTCCCAGCTACTCTAGCGTTGCGCTAGCTAACTTACACTTAATTCCTAAAGGAATTAATCCTACGAGATTTCGGGTCGAGTTAGCACTCGAGTCCAAGTACGAATTTTTCCCGGGCGTTACAATCTACCCCCCTTAATAAATAATTTCGTCCTCGAAATTTGTACCTTTTCATACTCCTCGAGAAGCTGTGGGTAGTTCTTTCTGATCTCGGCTTCTGTCTCCCAAGTAGCCTCTTCCTCAGAGTGATGCGTCCTCAATACCTTCACAAGAAAAATCACCTTGCTACGCAGTACTTGCTCCTTCCTGTCTAGGATACGTGTCGGTCGCAAGATATATGTAACATCCTCTCTTAACTGCACCTGCTCCCAGCTGATGATATGGGAAGGATCAGCAACGTACTTCTTCAGCATAGAAACATGAAATACGTTGTGAACGCTCGCGAGAGGCGTGGGTAAAGCCAATCGGTGAGCCACTGCTCCCACACGATCGAGGATCTGAAATGGACCGATAAATCGCAGTGCCAGCTTCCCCTTCTTCCCGAACCGGACTCCCTTCATAGGGAAAACTCGAAAGAATACATGATCCCCAACTGTGAACTCTAGTGGCCTCCGTCTCGTATCGGCATAACTCTTCTGTCTGCTCTGCGCTGTAAGAAGCCGACGTCTAATAATATCAATATTTTCTGACGTCGCCTGCACTAACTCTGGGCTAATCAAGCTACGCTCACCGACCTCAGCCCAGTAATGCGGTGCGCGACAAGGTCGCCCATACAGCGCCTCGTAAGGTGCCATACCGATACTCTCCTGAAACCTGTTGTTGTACGCAAACTCTGCATAGGCAAGACAATCATCCCAACTGTCCTTGAAGTCCAATGCGCAAGCTCGCAACATATCCTCTAAGATCTGGTTCACCCGCTCTGTCTGTCCGTCTGTCTGTAGGTGGAAGGCAGTACTGAACTTCAACTTCACACCCATAGCCTCCTGAATGCGAGTTCAGAAAATAGAAGTGAATCGCGTGTCTCTGTCTGATACGATCTCCAACGGAACTCCATGCAGACGCACAATCTCTCTAATGTATAGTCTAGCTAGCTCGTCTGCAGAGTTCGTAACTCTGATCGGTAGGAAGTGCGCCGACTTCGTCAGACGATCGACGATCACCCAAATGGAATCATGTCCCTTCCTCATCCTCGGCAGCCCTGAAATGAAGTCCATGGAAATGAAATCCCACTTGCACTCTGTGATCTGCATAGGCTGCAAAAGTCCATGTGGTCGGCGATGTTCTGCCTTTACCTGCTGGCAAGTGAGACAACGGGACACGAACTCTTCTATGTGGGTCTTCATACCTTCCCACCAATAAGTCCTCTTCACGTCACGATACATCTTCGTACTGCCTGGATGCATCGCGAGTCTGGTACAATGCGCAGTCTCAAGAATCTCTCGTCTCAAGTCAGGGACATCTGGGAGCCATAGGCGGCCACGATAACGTAAGCCCCCATCCATGCCAACTCGCCACTCGGTGTCTACATCATCACTGGCCTGCTCTCGAAGCTCAGTCAGGTGCGCATCATCCCTCTGTGCCTCGATGACCCGGTCATCGATCTGAGATCGCACCTGCACATGTGCGATGAACTCATACGGCTCCTCTACGATGAGTTTCTGCTCAAAGTCTTACAAAAACTCAACCATATCCCACTCAGCAACCATCAGCGGAGCCGCAAACTCTATCACCTTCTTGCGGCTCAACGCGTCAGCCACAAGGTTCACCTTCCCAAGATGGTAAGAGACTTCGAACTTGAAGTCCTTCAACGTCTCCATCCATCGCGGCTGCATGAATATGTACTTAAGGCTCTTGTGGTCGCAAAAGAGCTCGAACTCCTCTCCATAGAGGTAATGTCTCCAGAGTCTCAGTGCGAATATGACGGCTGCCAACTCTAGGTCGTGTGTAGGGTAATTCTCCTCGTGCTTCCTTAATTATCTCGAGGCATACGAAATTACCTTGTCGCTCTGCATAAGGACACAACCCAGACCAACGCTAGACGCGTCAGTGTATATAGTGTATCTAACCCCTTGCTCTGGCAATACTAGCACAGGGGCGGACGTAAGCCTGTCCTTCAGCTCTTGAAAAGCTGACTCTGTCTTGTCATTCCAGGCGAACTTCACGTCCTTCCGTGTCAACCGAGATAAAGGTCTCACGATCTTCAAGAAATCCTGAAAGAAGCGCCGATAGTAGCCAGCGAGACCCAAAAAACTCCTCAGCTCAGTGACAGAACCAGGCTGCTCCCAGTCCTGAACCACAACTACCTTAGACAGGTCAATTGCCATGCCATCCTTGGACACCACGTGTCCTAGGAACTTCACTTCCTGCTTTCAGAAGTCGCACTTCTTATACTGTGCGAACAACTGATTCTGTCTGAGTATATCCAGGACCAAACGCAAGTGCTCCTCATGCTCCTCTCGACTCCTGGAGTATACCAAAATGTCGTCAATGAACACAAGGACGAATCGATAGAGGAAAGGCTGAAATACCCAGTTCATCAGATCCATGAACACGGCTGGTGCGTTCGTGAGACCGAACGACATTACAAGGAACTCGTAGTGGCCAAAGCTGGTCCTGAATGCTGTCTTCTACACGTCCTCATCCCTGACATGCAACTGATGATATCCTAACTGAAGATCAATCTTCAAGAAGTACTGTGCTCCTCTCAACTGATCAAACAAGTCATCGATCCTGGGTAAAGGGTACTTGTTCTTCACCGTGATCTGGTTCAGCCTGCGATAATCAATACACAATCGCATCGAACCATCCTTCTTCCTTACGAACAGAACTGGTGCTCCCCAAGGAGACAACTAGGCCATATAAGGCCAAGCTCCAGCACACCATCAATCTGTGTCCTCAACTTCTCCATCTCACATGGTGTCATGCGATACGTCGGCAGTGAGACGGGCGTGGAACTAGGAACCAGATCGATAGTGAAATCAATCTCTCGTCGAGGCGGCAAACCAGAGATCTTCCTGAACAGATCCCCAAACTCGCAAACGACTGGCGTATGCTCAAGTATCTGGGCACTAGCATCTCGCAGCAAAGTAGCGTAATTAAGTATGCGGAAGGGGAGATTTACCTGCACTGAAAATGTGAAATATGCGCCCTCTGGCTCGTAGGCTATCACTATACGAGTCTCGCAGTCAATCTTAGCCCTCGCTGCTGTCAACCAGTCCATGCCAAGAATGACGTTGAGATAAATAAGAGAGGGATCGACGACGAGATCTAGAGCCATCGTCTTGCCCCCCAGATCCACCAAACAGCCCTCACACATTTGGGTGACATCTGTAAAGGACCCGTGAGCTGTATAAACTTGCACCCCATCCATAGTAATAGTCTGTAACCCAATGCGTCTGACTATGGCACGTGATATCAAAGAAATTGTGGATCTAGTGTCCACCATCACGAGAATAGGAATACCTCCAATATGGGCAGTGACCTCAAAGGCCGAATGCTGAGAAGTCTCCGTCGCAGCTGCCTCAGCTGTCAACGCATGCACCTGTGCCTGTTGTGGCCTGTTCGGCAGCTGTGCCATGGGCCGTAGAGGCTGCCTGATCTGAGATACCGGAGGTCTGAAGGACGGGTGCGCAGGAGCCAACCGTATAGGCGGTGCTGATATCGCCTGTGGACATGTACGGTCGATCTTCTGCGGCGGCGAGAATCCACTATCCCGCATCCGAGCAAAGAAACTCTGTGCTAAGTGGCTCGATCTCCCACAGTATGTACATGATAACTTGGGGCACCGAAACGGTGGCACTGGTGCTGTAGCCCGAGTAGGAGGGTCGGCACGAGGCCTCTTGCCCGCGAAGGGCCTATCTGGCAACTCTGGTCATGGCCTAGGAGCAACAGGGCCACAAGATCGGGTAAGTCGATCCACATCCTGCTCTGCCCGCATGGATATGTGAATCAGCTCCGCATAGGAGAGAATGCTCGCGCAGCACATCTTCGACCGAATATCCGGTCGCAGACCCTCAGAAAAGCGCCGTATGCGCATCTGCTCATCTGCTAAAATAGTCGGGACGTATCTGCCCAACTCGGTGAACCGATGCTCATACTCCGTGACTGTCATGCCTCCCTGTCTGAGGCGGAGAAACTCATTCTCCCGATCATGCCTGTATGTCTAGGGATAATATTTCTCGTGGAAGCGGAACTCGAACGCTGCTCAGGTCTATAAATAATCGGCGGCAACGGTCCGCAATACACTGTCCCACCACAAGCTGGCCTCTCGCTCGAACAGGAATGTAGCCAACTTGACCTGCTCAGCCTCTGAACAATGTAACATCCGCAGTATCTTCGACACATGGTCGAGCCAATACTCGACCTCTTCGGGTCTATGAGAACCCGTAAAAGTGGGAGGCCTTAAGCTATGGAATGGCTCTAACAAGCCCCGTGTGTCTGCGGTATTCCCCGCAGGGTAAGCAGGTGGTATAGGATGAGCCATGCCCTCATCCTGGGCATATGTATCAGCATCCTCAGCTGGATGCGCAGGTGGTGCGGGTGGAGGCACACTGCCACCCTTGGCTAGTGTCCCCACAATAGTAGTCAGGAGCTGCTGCTGCTGCTGCATCATGACCATCATCTGCTCAAATCTATCTAGAGGTGGAGCAAGCTGTGGCGTGTACTGCATCGAAGATGACGCACGATACGGCTCTCTGACGGGCGGTGTGAACGGCGGTGGTCCAATTGTAGGACCAGTAGTAGGCTGAGACGCACGTACTGTCTCGAGAATTGGGCCCATGGCAGGGTCCGTATGTGCATCAGACTGCGAAGGAGCTTGATCCATAGGCTCACTCAATGTAAGCCGAGCTGTGCTCCGTGAGCTTTCGGCGGCATTCCCTATATTCAAAATAGAGCGCAACCTTGTCAGTCTCAATAGTACAAACATACCGCAATCATTCATATAAGAGTCAAAGGTATTCCATGCATTTCATTTAATCAAAATTGTCACAATACAGGGGATATCTCCTTACAAGCATCATGACAAGAAATACATGGGAACTAAGGCAGTTAAAGATACAACAGCAACATAAGCAAACTACTAGCCTTATCAGGCTCACACAACATAAAGTAGGAAACGACTAATTACAACAACAACATCAAAGATCGCATCGCTAGTCCGAGTCGGGTGATGGAGGAAGAGAACCCTTATCCTGCAAGCAGCACAGGATCGCCTTCAAGGTGCGAGTCATCTTGTCGAATTTCCTCTTCATAAAGGCCTTAGTATCCTCGACCTCAGCTCGAAGTTCCTGCACTTCCCTTCGCAAGGTGATCTGGCTCTCCTCAATTCGAGCAATGCGATCGTCACCAGTAGCCTGAGCAGAAGGAGGAGGGCTCTCATCTGTATCCTGAGCCTCCTCTTCTACCTCTTCCTGGACTTCTTCCTCAACTTTTGCTCCAGGTTCTCCTTCACTTGGATCCTCTTCATCATCAAAATCATCCTCGCTATCCTCTTCAAGCTGAGTCTCACGGTACTGCACCCGATCTTCATCTTGACCATGGTAGACTCATCAATGCTATGGATCGGAACTGGCAACTCTGGCCCAAGTTTGTAAGCAAACTCGAGAGCGATCTTGCATATAAGTCAGCCAAAAGGAATGGACTCAGACGTTCTTCTTGATTTCACTATGAGGATTATCTGTCGTAAGATAAAAGTGGCCATACACACATTCTCTCCCTGGGCCACCAGATACAAGAAATCAACCATAAGGAGCGTACACTCAATGCGATTTGTCGACCTGGGATACACGTTGAACGTACAAATGTGGTGCAGCAGGCACAAATCATCAGACATATGAGATGCCTTGAGGCTATTATTAGGCTTCCATGGAACCAATTTACCACATAAAAACCTGGTACGACGATCTCATTCACGCTTACTCCTCAAATTCTTTGCGCTGGGATGAACATCACCAAGGGGCACGTTCAAAAGTCACGCAATCATCCGAACATCGATCGTAGCCATCCGATCCCTACCAAAAGAAATCTTGAACTGCAATGGCTCCAGTGTAGCATTCTGGATACGAATGTAGAAGGCACGAACGGTGCTCACATTAGCACGAGCACGAGCTTCAAACAGCGGACCCCAATGCGCAGCTTCAATGCGCTCGAACAATAGGAATTCACCGAAGAGTCATCCTTCCACGTCCGCCTCAAACAACACTTTACGGTCAGTGTATTGGCCGTGAGGCATCTCTGCTAAAATCACTCGCCCAAGTTGAGTATGGGGATCTAAATCCCGCTTTGTATGGAACTCTCGGGCTGTGGTTGGACTTGCGGCGGTGCTTGAGCTAGCGGTGTCACCCCGTGGTCTTCTTGATTGAGCAGGGCGACTAGGCCCAGCCTCATCCGTTGTGGTCTTTCTCTTACCCATCAAAGAGAGGATGGTGGAGAGTGACAAAAGACCCAAAATGGCTTCAACAAAAGCCATAGAAAATGGAGGAAATGCCAAGAAATGGCTGTCCAAACTGGAAAAGGGAGATCTAGGCATTGTAGAGGGATGCTTCAAGCTCCCCAAGGATGGATTTTCAGGAAGAAAAGAGAATGAAAAAGGGGAATGGAGCACCTTACGATTTCAGCTCGATTTGAGGGTTTTAAGAGCTCCAAACGACGAGATCTGCAAGAGGGAGGGCTGAAACAGCAATGGAGTGAAGGGGTGTGGTCGTTTTTAGCAATACATGGATTTGGGAGTGGTTTGGAACCACGATTTGGAGGTAGGGCAGCTAGAAAATGTAAATGGGGCTTGGAAAGGGGCTATTTGTGAAGGAAGTACCTCTTTTTGGGGTTTTCTTTGGTCGAACACTACATGGAGGGTATACACTACCCCAAAAGACCCCACGTGCCAACTTTTAGCTTGAGTGGGCCACCCCGGGCGGCGATGCATCGCCGAACCGGCGATGGCATCACCGACCGTCCTATGATCTGATCAGTGGGACCACATGGGTCTGATCCCCCATGGTCCAGGGACCCCAAAAATGTATGGTCCCCACCTTGGTTCATTCTAGATTGCCCTATATAGGTCCAAACATGCGTTCGGAGATTTTCGGGGCCAATCTGAAAATCTGAATACAATCCCCTATCATGCAGCATATGATTTTGGGATATAAGGAGCTAATACATCCATCTAGCCCATTAGTTGCTAAAGAAAGAAAATTTATAATGGCCTAAAGGCCAGTTTTCATGAAATTTTACTATTCACCGTAAAATTTTGTCAAAGTATGATTTTATGTCATTTTCACATTAGGATCAATGCCTAACATGAAAATAATATGAAATAATTGAAGATTGGAGTGGTGAGAGGAAGAACTTTGAAGATTTTAGGTGAAACGGGGTTTTTAAGCCCTGGCGATTGAATACAGGGGTTATGGTTGTCCCACAGCCCAAGGATTCATATTTATGGGTTTAGAATCATTCAAAAAATGTCTTGACCCACCTACCTACAACCTAGGAGCTACTTAGGTCGCTTCACGTGACCCTAGATGCGTTACGGACTCGATCACGCGATCGATACGAATAATCTTCGCCTATTGGCGAATTTGCGATCTTATAAGTGTTTCTAGACCCTTCTCACACCCACCTAAGTCAAATGAAGTGACAGCATACGTCGTGTGACCATAACCCAGGCCCAGTATAATCTTATTCATGCTCTGATACCAACTTGTAACACCCTGAAAATTGGGGGTCGTGTATAAACTCAACTCCCGAGTTCCAGACCGTCACTTATGCAACAAAAATGATTATGATTCAATGTTATCTGAGTTAAAGCATTCACATGAGTAAAATTATACCAAAACTGGAATTCATACTCCAGATCCAGTGATAAAAGCAAGCGGAAGACTAAACAATATATATATCACTGTATAGAAAAATAAAGTAGATCTCGACTGTCACTAAAGTATGAATACATCACTGAGTCTCATATACATGTAAATAAACCAAAATAAAATGTTCAAAATAGTCCCACTGATGAGTCCCGTCAACCTAGGTCACCTAAGCAAAGCCATCGTGATACTACATGTATGAGAACTCGTCCTGGTCCTCATCATAGTCCGGCTCTACCTCCTGGATCTCTGCATCACCTGCATCTAAGACAGGGTCTCGTGGGTGTTGCAAACACCATCCCGTAACGTAGGAGTGAGTGATCAACTCAGTGGAATCATAGAGAAAAGATTAGCATGTTCACAAATCAATCATGCGATAATAGTAAAGCAGTAAATCAAACAATCCTAATACTATTGTTAATGCAATATGACATGACATGATGGATGCCCTCACCGAAGTTCTCCCTCATACGGCACCATCTAACACCCGCGGCATGCGTGCATCCCGCTCAGTGCTCCACATCTTCCAGGCACATGCAATGTAATGGTGATATGATTGCCGAGTTGTTATTAGTCCATTCAAACAGCAGGATTGGGAAACTAAGGTACTTCCCTTATATCAATCCCAACACAGATCCTGTCTAGGGTCATCACTCCTAGTAATCTCATACGATGTGTATTTTGTAGGTCGCTGCAAGGGCTCCCAGGGCTGTTGCTCGCACTCGTTGCACCGTTCCCCCATCACCTTATCAATACAGGCCTACAGTACTCTACTGCTACTGAAGGGTCGTCGCCTCCCGTAGACTCAGAATACGCTCGCGGTCACTACAAAGGACTCGTCGCCTGATCAGTGTAGGCCGACAGCAAGAATATAGTGTCCCATACCACCATAATCTGCTCACGAGACATAGGTGCTCACTGGTCACTACGGGGAGGTTTGTGACCCCAACTTAGGCCGACAGCTCGACCACGGTGTCCCATACCACCATGCCCGATTCATGAGTCTTCGTGGATCAAGGTACCATGGTTAACAGGGTTTACAGTGGTAAGTTTAGTACCCTAGGTTCAAGGAGTTATGACTCATACAGGGTGAACATACAACTGCCAGTCGGGTTGACGGGCTCGACTAGCACGATCGCATCTCAAGTCGAACGACATGAAGTGTGTAAAACACCTCTCGTGGCCTAACCACTGCCGCCAACTCCAAAACACGGCTCGCGTTCATCGACGCATCGTTCGTGGAAAAGATAAGCCAACCACGAACTTGCTCGGTTACCGACTGCCTGGACTAGGTATAGTCCCAAATAATTATGAATCCACATCAGCAATCATGTGAGAGTATTGGAAATGAAATACAACCATGTGAGCATGTTAACACATGTTATAACATACAACTTAAGTGATTCATCAAGCACTTGCATTTCATACATATAATGAAATCATGCATATAGCTAACATGTAGGAAATCATTTACATCAGCATATTAATTGAGAAATCAATCTCAAACTAATTCATAACACCATTTAATTCAATACATACTAATACAAGCATTTATACAAACACTTACACTACACACTTAAGTCTACATATAGTATGTCGACTCAAAGTGTGCATTTAGGCGAATCTCTTCGCCAAACTAATTATGCACGTATTCCTAACATTCTAATGCGACAATAAACCATGTCAATCACATCAGCAAATTATGGATGAAAACAGTATTTCCTACAAATGACTAAAATGCCCTAAATCTCATATTCTTCGTTGGTTTACAAAATAGGAAACGGACAGCATGTTGTACATGTCAAACGGCGTTGCCGTCGATAATCTACTATTAAATGACATTGAAAGCGTTGAAAACAGTAAATCAAAGCGTCCAAAATCCGCACCTTATCCCTTATAGGTGAAACGATTCGAACGGAGCGTATACGCTTCGTCTACGGCGACTAGACAACATGATTTACAAGTTCTATTAGCTCACATGCTATTGAACGAAAGGAACCTCAAATCATCAACTTTCTAGGGTATTTTCTTACTTGAAAATGCGGAGAAATCACCGGCCAGGTGATTGAAGCATGTTGCTAAAGTACGTGCAACAGGTAGCACAACGGCAGAAAAATTCTCTCCTACTCTCTCTCACAAACTCTCACCTTTTCTCTCTCCCAATCTAAGGTTTTTTTCAAATTCGGATGGGAGAGAGGAGTGAGGGTTTCAACTCCTTTTATAAGCTCAAAAATGCCCGGAATAGGCTCGGGAACAAAGTTCACTTAATGTTTATCCAAAGCAGGGCTGTTTCGGTCCAAAAGATCATTTCTGGTGGTCTCCTGGCCAAACGCGATCGGACTTAAGTTCATGCATACTGGATCTAGCACACATCAAGTTTTCAGTTCGGCAGGATTCGTAGATCGCAAGTAGCGGTCCAGTTTCAGTTCAGCGGTCACCGCACATAGATCAGGCCTACAAGTCTCATGATATGAAATAGAAATTTTTCCTGATCCGAGGGTGTAATTTGGCTGAATTCTGACGGTCAGAACGCTTAATACTGACGCGTCAAGTCGTGTGCCAGATTTGAATTTTAAATTCCAAATCTGTCCCTATTCGCACTCTCTTCAGTCCGGGCTCAATGAAATACCCTGTGATTATCGGTTGGACTTGATTTTGGAAATGATTATTAAGTCCAGCTAGGCGTCCTAACGGTCTAAGATTGTAGGTATCGGACTTTCGACGCACGGTCTAGATCCAATACAAAGTTTCAAGATGGTCCAGAGAACAAACCTGCTTAGAGTTTGATCCGAGGTTATAGAGTATTATAGTACCATTGGTTCTACTCGATTTGGTTCTTGTAGAACGTATTTAAAGTGATCAGGGACTATTTCCCAGCTACTCTAGCGTTGCGCTAGCTAACTTACACTTAATTCATAAAGGAATTAATCTGCGATTTCGGGTCGAGTTGGCACTCGAGTCCAAGTACGAATTTTTCCCGGGCGTTACAGAATCACTTCAACCCATTTAGTGACATAGTTTACGACGAGCAAAATATATAAATTTCTAAAAGATTGGGGAAGTGGTCCGATAAAATCAATGCCCCAACAATCAAACGTTTCAAGGATCAGAATGGGGTTCAGAGGCAACATATTTCGATGAGATAATGCTCCCAATTCTAACAACGCTCACAAGCTTTACAAAACTCATGAGTGTCCCTGAACATAGTAGGCCAGAAAAAGCCACATTGTAGAATCTTGGTCGTAGTCTTTTTAGCAGAAAAGTGACCACCACAGGCCTGAGAGTGACAGAAGGAGATGAAACTTTGGTCTTCATTATTTGGCACACATCTCCTTAAGATTTGGTCTAGGTAATATTTAAACAAATATGGATCATTCCAAAATAGCTTACAAACCTCGGCGAAGAATTTTTTTTCTTATCTTTCGCAATCTAATGTGTCGGCGTGAAACCTATGGTAAGATAATTGGTAATTTTAACAAACCAAGGTGAATGAGAGACTTAGAATAATTTTTTGTCAGGAAACATGTCATTTATATGTGTCGTCTTAAGGGAATCAGGGAGATCAAGGCGAGAAAGATGGTCCGCTACTACATTCTCTACTCCCTTTTTATCTTTTATTTTCAATTCTAATTCTTAAAGTAGGATGATCTATCTAATCAGGCTGGGCTTAGCATCATTCTTAGAAAGAAGATACTTGAGCGCTGCATGATCTGTATAAATGATGATCTTAGATCCGATCTAGTAGGACTTAAATTTGTCCAAAGCGAACACTATGGCTAAGAGTTCATTTTTTATAGTCGAGTAATTCACTTGGGTAAGATTTAGAGTTCTACTAGCGTAATGAATAACGTAGGGCTTATTTTGTTTTCTCTAGCCTAAAACCGCCCTAAGAGCATAGTCAGACACGTTGCACATAAGTTCAAAAGGAAGTCAGATGGCTTCATGGTAGGTGTTATGGTTAACATGCCTTTGAGCTTAGTAAAAGCTTCCTGACATTGTTCAATTCACTCGTATGGTGCATCCTTTTGAAGTAGATTACATAGAGGATGAGAGAGGTGACTAAAGTCTTTTATGAATCTTCCATAAAACCTAGCGTATCATAGGAATGATCGCACGTCTCGTCTGTTCTTAGGTGGAGGTAGGTTGGAGATAGATCAATTTTAGCCTTATCTACCTCAAATCCCTTGGACGAGATGATATGTCCAAGGACAATTCCCTTACGAACCATGAAGTAGCACCTTTCCCAATTCAATACCAAGTTCTTTTCCTCACATTGCTTCAGCACATTTTTCAAATTTTCCAAATATTCGTTGAAGGATGGACCAAAGACCAAGAAGTCGTTTATGAAGACCTCTAAATATTACCCCACCATGTCAGAAAAAATACTCATCATACATCGTTGAAAGGTGGTGGGGAAATTACACAGTCTAAATGGCATCCTTTGGTAAGAAAAGGTGCTAAAAGGACATGTGAACGTGGTCTTTTCTTGATCTTCGAGGGCTATCTCGATCTGATTATAGCCCGAATATCCGTCAAGGAAACATTAATAAGAATGACTAACTAGCCTTTCCAAAATTTAATCAATGAAGGGTAAAGGAAAGTGGTCTTTCCTCGTAATGGTATTCAACTTCCTGTAGTCAATGCACATTCTCCAACTTGTAGTAACTCTAGTCAGCATGAGTTCATTGTTAAAATTGGTTACGATGGTGATTCAAGACTTCTTAAGAACCACCTGAGTTGGACTCACCCATTGACTTTAGATATAGGGCGTATGATACTCACATCCAATGGTTTAAGAACCTCGCCCTTAACCACTTCCTTTGTCACACCCCAAACTCAAAAACCAGGCTCACAGAATTTTTGATCGATGAATTCGGCACCAATAGCCTCCGTAGCACCCCATTATTAGCTCCCGGTATCCATATACCAGATTCCGATCCTGGGATCCCATAAGGAGGATTTTCAGTCTAATTTTTTTTTTTTGTAAATGATCATAACCAAGTCACAAAGACAACATAACCATATATCCACTATATCAAAAACTTTGAGTACAAAGTGAAAAGGAAAATACAAGATGATTAGGAAGCTCTAAAATAATCTGTCATACACTGCTACTTCAGCACTACTATGATCCAACGTCACTTGCACGCAACGGTCATGTATAATCTTACTAAGAAGCTCAGAGCATGGTGCGTGTGGGTGCAATACATGTGCTGATCACACAAATATCAGAGTAAGTGGAAATACTAGCAAGTCCATGAATACTGTCAACCATAACAAGGCTACGTAATGCAAGACATAGTAAGCTAAATGTCATATATTGAGGATGCAATGTAATGTGCAAATCCTGATAAGTCCACGAATACCATTAGTCTTCACTAGGACATATAATGCAAGAACATAATAAACCAAATTCCATATACAGAGGATGTAGGGCAATATGCAATGCAAAAGAAATGACAAAGCTAGAATCTGTAGTCATTGAAATAGTGATGAAGACCGCTTGAGTTGAAGTAGAAATATGCTAATATGTCCTAGAGGGGGGTGAATAAGATTTTTTAAAGTTTTATGGTATATTTAAAATCCTATTGCACTAATCCTATCAGATATACAATTATCAGGATTACTCGAATGTAACTCCACTGGCTCCCAAGCCTAGTGAAGGATCCAATCACAAACTTTTGAAAGATAAATAAGTTGCATATAAGTTACGATGGATATGACTGTGTGTGTATATGAGGTGTGATCTTAAATAATCAGATATAAGAGTATGTTAGAAATATCACACAATGAAAAAAAATAACAATCACAAACAGAGTCATTTTTATAGTGGTTCGACTACATGTCTACTCCACTCCCAGCTGTCGCACTCATCCCTTGAGTGTACCAGATTTCACTAAGGAGGTTTCCCAGGGTTCACCTTAAACCTAAGGTTTTAAATCAGGTTCACCTTCAACCTTTACACGGAGGTTTCTACTCGGTTCACCTCTAACCCTAGAGTTTTGTTGGTGCACTCCTGACCAGATGTTTGTGCCCACACAGAGCAAGGGTCCACACAATGCACTAGGATGTTTATGCTCTCCACAGAGCATGGGTCCACACAACACACCCATAACGTACACTCCTGCCGGAGGCCTCCTTTGAGGACTTCAAAGGGTGGCAATACTTAAGACCCAATCCTAAAAAGGAATGATCACAAGTGTCCTCTGGACTCTAAGTACTTACAGATAAGTTGATGAGGCCCTTTTTGCATAGTGATGAAGATCTCCTTCTTGTTGTTGAAGAGTCTTCAACTCCCTTGATCCACAACACAAAAGATATACCAGTATTCGGTTTCAGGTTGGGTCAAGGTTAGGACGGAAATCCACTCTCTTAGAATTTTCCTATAAGGAAGATAGAGTGATTCCTGTCATCTATTCATTCAAGACATCCCAGCTAAAAAATATACTGTTAAGATAGTTGTTGAAGGATCCTTAAATGCGAAAGTTCATTTCTCAATTCACTTTATTTAATGCCAATGAATGAGAGTGGATTAGAAGATGAACTCCCGTGAGAGAAAGGGCTTTGGGTATATGATCTGAAGGTAAGACACATAAAAGCACTCTCTTCTTTCTCTACCAGAAATATGAATAAGTCTCTCTTTAAATAGGAAAAAGGTTTCAACGGATATAAAACGGTCATATTTATGACTGAGTTCGATGTCATCGAGCATGGTCGATACCATCGAGCGTATACTCTCGATGGGATCGATTGTCCGCTCGACAACATAAACTCAAAAGTCATACACTTTTGAAACCTATTGTCAGCTGATTGATGGAATCGATACTTGTGTCAATGTCATCGGATTTCGAACTCTGATTCCATCGATACTAGGATCGATCTATCGACACTTG
This sequence comes from Magnolia kwangsiensis, assembly GCA_037074715.1. NCBI lineage: Eukaryota > Viridiplantae > Streptophyta > Magnoliopsida > Magnoliales > Magnoliaceae > Magnolia > Magnolia kwangsiensis. The sequence goes on along the minus strand of CM073586.1, from coordinate 44,577,266 downwards.
AAGAATGAGAGAGACTTGTCAAAATATTTTAAGTTTTATAGGATATGATCGAGGGTCAACCGATGTCATCAGAATTTGAATGTCGATGATATCGAAACCATGTCGATAGGATCGATAAATAGTGTAGATTTACCTATAAGCACACTCGATAGTTTGTGCCCAGACTCGATCCAACCAACCAAGACTTGATAACATCAACATAAGAATATCAATTTCCTTGAGTGGCCCCCGATTAAGGTTTAGAACATCTTAAAATATTTACTAGAAGAAATACGTGTCCACTATCGATATGATCGAATGACTTCCGATATGATCGATATTTGAATTCATATTGAATTGGAACAGTCATTGATATATCGAAGTTCATAGTAGTTTTCTTTAGAAAAATAGAGGCGCCGAAATTCTGTTTATCGATATTATGGAGCCACTTTCGATGGACTCAATGTTTGAATATCGATGATATCGATAGATGTCTCGATATATCGATAAATCTGTCCAGATGGTATGCAGTTGCTTGAAACTTTTAGTCCTCTTATCGATAGTATCGATTAAGTGTTGAGGACATGGACAGATCAGGTCGATCATATTGAAAGGTGTATCGATATAATCGACAGGGCAAGAAAACTTAGAGATTTTCTTTTGAAAAAGTTCACTTACCCAAAAACTCTCATATGTTCTAAGTTGTTTTTAAGGGTTTTAATTACCTGGTGTTTTGGGACAAAGGATGTGAGGCTATGATTTACCTATGGCGAGCTTCCACACTTCCATTTGAGGCAGACGCTTGAATTGATCTTCCTATTAGGCGTTGTAGTCCGACTGACTCAACTTACATCGTAATTGACAAACAAGGGCACTAGTAGGTGTACTTTCAATCTCCCCCTTTATCAATTACGTGGAAAAATACCTAAAAAACTCTAGGAAAATATCTAGACAGATACATCCTAAATTGTGTGTACATGTGATTACACAATTTTACAAATTCTAACACATTCATGTATAAATTTTCCACACAGGTGTTTTTAACTTTTCCCCCCCTTTTTGTCAGTCATTGGTAAAGGCATAACAAGTGATATTGACTGAAGATTTGAAGCATATGGGAGAACCATAGACAGATAGATGTATACAGATTTTCAATAGTAATAAGCATACATCTATTAAGGTAAGAAGTAAATAGATGAAGCAACCAGCACAATCATTTCATAAGCAGGAAGATACGAGAAGCATAGAATCTTACATATTAGAATGACAATGAAATAAGAATTGAATTCAACCATATCATCAAAAAATTTCATCATGCAGAAACATCTAACCCTAATATATATATATATATATATATATATATATATATATATATATATATATATATATATATATATATATATATATATATATATATATATATATATATATATATATATTGCCCCAGACAACAGTAGTATAATCATCAGACAGAGATATCAGCCCCATCTAGGGATACCCAAAACAAGTAAACAAAGATGAGTGCAAAATCAAGTGTTTATGACTAGACACATAACTCTACAAAAACTATCTCCTTCTAACACATAGAAGGCCCGCTACCCGTTACTAGCTCAAGAATCTGCTGCACAGAATGTTGGAGAGCTTCCATCCTATTTTTTATTCCTGATAGTCATTGTTCACAGTGTTGGAGTCTCTCATCAATCCCCAAAGAGTTTCTTGATTAAGCATGGGACCACTATCTTCAACAGGTAGAGGGATCTTAGTATCCGGTGAGACAGAGACATACACTTGTTACGCTGCATCATGGTCGAACCATACTTCAAGATTACCTTATTAGTTGTTTTTGGCAAACTTGCCCAGTGTGTGAGCTTGCAGATAAGAGACGGAAAAGGCATAATTTCAAGATGGTCACTTCTGACTACTTTAATTAGTTGGTCTAGTATGAGAGTTGGTAGGCATACAGGAACCTCTTGATAGACATCATACAAGATATTAAGCACAAGGGGACTCAGGTATGTGTCATTGGCATCACATGGGTATACATTCGTATTGAAAATACTGTGAAGGAGTCAAAACACAATTCCTAGATGTTTAACCAGAAGGATATTGTTATCATTTATAGGAATTGTCATACCTTAGCACAGTGCTCGAGTAATTTCTCCCCATCTACCTAATTCGTTTAGATTTCTGCTAGTAACAGGGATTTATGTCACCTCAATGTTTAGAACATGTCCAAGGACTGTTGAAGAAATGTGCTTGGTGTGTTGCATGAATTTCAGACGCATACATGGTGGGTAAACTTGGACAACATGACAATAGTTGAAGAACTACTGGATCATTTCAAATTGATATGGGCCGCTCATATTAAGCATATTCTTCCATCCAATAGATTCCATCATGAGATCCACCCCATAGGGCTTGATAGCACTAGGGAGAATGGTACGATTGACGATCGTAACTTGTTCCCAATCGAATTGATTTTGAGGTGGTCTAGTATTTTTTCTTTTCTTAGTCTTAGAAGATTTTGCTGAGAGAGCCTTACCTTTTCCTTTATCCATCTTCCTTGCTTCAATTGGATGTTGAGATTTTCTCATTAGGGCTCCCAGTAAACAAAGAAACTAATCAAGGCAGCGAGACGGACTGGTTCAAATAAGTAAAATTTTCGCTCAACAACCTTTTATTGGACACCATCTGTCGATCATATCAACCATTGTCTCGATGACTATCGAGAAGTTACCGATCGATTCTATCGATTCTGCCTCCGATGTCATCAATGATCATACGGCTTCTCACATTCTGAAGGGCTATCGATTGTATCGATCCTTGTTTGATGTAATCGAAAAGTTATATCCAAGGTGAATGATTCTCTGGTTTCATAATTCAGATGATTTTTCAAGCATACTCCTAGGATTTCCAAGAGACAATGATATAGTTAGCAAAATAATATATAATCTTTGTATATACACAAGTATAAACATTTGATTATTTATATACAAAAGGAGGTCTGAAACCTTTTACTTTGGAGCTCAGCAAAATTGCATCATTTTAGCAAATATCTAGATTTCAATGAATAATCTGGAAATGTTCCTTCATTCTTAATGCTCTTCTTCTTTAATAATGTAGCAGTGGTTGTTTGTGCGATGACTCTTAATTACTAATTTTCCTGATTGATCTAGGATATCGCATTCTTCTTTGTTGAACTTGACCATATGCCCATTATCACAAATTTGAGAAATGGTTAGCAGATTACGTGCTAGTCCTTTTATGCAAAAATCATTCTCATTTATGAGCAAATCAATTCCTCTTATCATTCCTTGTCCAATTACATTGGCAGTGGCTCCATCTCCGTAGGTGACTATCCCTTTATGAAGATTTTTATAGTTAGAGAGAAGGGATTTGTCGCCTGTGACATGTCTTGAGCAACCACTGTCAAGGTACCATTTAACCTCATTGCCTGGTAGATGATCTGAATGTGTAACAAGGCAATTTGTCTTTTCCTTAATTACCCATTTTGTGATAGGAGTTTTACTAGTGGTAGATTTGTACATCTTATCTAATTTGTCCACATGTCTTAATGGTTCCTTCATCCTATCAACTAGCTCGAGTGGTGATGATTGTATATTTCTTTTGTTTAGCTCATAAACTGACTTACCATTTTTGTGACAAGCTCGGATAGATCTGACGTTACTACTAGCGGCAACAGATTTTCCAAATGGTTGTGTATCGTATTCAGTTTTTGTTCTTACTTTTCCATAACCTAATCCCGTTTTGTCCTCTCCCCATTTTCCCATGCCTAAGAATTTTTCTAATTTCTCACCACTTTGGGAAAATTTGTAGTTTAGCTTGGCCATGTTTCTGGATTCTTCTAGATCAAACAGGAGTGTATAATTTTCATTTTAAAGGAGCATATTTTTATCCTTGAGTTTCTTGACCTGTTTGTTTAATTTTTCAGATTCAGATTTAAGGAAGGAATTAATTCTCTTAAGTCTATCATTATCTAAGTGATGTTACTACAGATCATTGATTAAATGTGTATTGATATCTAAGGTTTTGTCTAGATCTAGTTGCAGCAATTCCTTTTTGTTCTCAACAATTTCAAGTCTTTTGACAATATTGACGCTATGAATGTAAAGTTGATTGTAAGCGTCTTGAAGTTCATCTTGTTCTCTTTCTTCCTCATTTTTAAATGGAAATGATTTAGTAGCTTGTTGTTCTTCCTCAGATTCAGTTGGAATGATTGAAGTTGTGGAGGTCATGAGTATTTTCAAAGATTTTTGGTCTCCATCGCTCCCTAAGTCGCTTGATTCTGAATTTGACTCCTCCGCATCATCCCATGTGGCGGTCATTGCCTTGCCCTTGGTTTTTCTATTTGGGCATTCGGTAGATAGGTGTCCATAATGCCGACAGGTATAGCATTGTGGTTCTTTGGTTCTTTTCCCAAATTTACCTGTAAAAAGTTTTTCATGCACCTTTCTTCCTCTAGAGGGGCGGCCGCAATTCTTTTGAAAGAATCTTCTGAATCTCTATGCCAGCAAAGCCACTTCCTCATCTTCATCTACTTTTTGACTCTCACTGTCCTCATGTTTTGATTTCTTAGAAGTTTTTAGGACAGTGTTTTTGGATTTCTAGGGTTGAGTGAAGTGTAGTTCAAAATTTTGTAGGGAACCTACCAGTTCTTCTACTATCATTTCATCAATATTTCTACACTCCTCAATTGTTTTTACCTTGGGATTAAACCGTTTCGGTATGGATCTTAAGATTTTCCTGCATATTTTAGGTACCGAAACTTTTTCTCCCAATCAACCCATGGAGTTACAAATAATATTCAATTTGGTGAAAAACTCCATAAATGTCTCATGCTCTTCCATCCTGAGATTTTCGAACTATGAAGTCAAAAGTTGTAGTTTAAACCTCTTCACAGTGCTTGTGCCTTCATGGGTTGTTTCTAGTAGATCCTATGCTTTCTTAGATGTCTCACGCATACTTATCTGATTGAATATATCTTGAGACACGGCATAGTAGATGGCGTTCATTGCTTTTGCTTCAGCACTTCACTGTTCTTTGTCGAACACCATCCACTTTTCTTTCAGTTTGGGCTTAGTGATGGTAGTTTCATCTTCAAGTATGATTTGTTCAGATGGTACCACATATCCCTTCTCAACTACATCCCAAACATCATGATCTAAAGATCTCAGGAAGTAATGCATTCTAACCTTCCAGTACACATAATTTGAACCATCAAATACTGGAGGTCTAGTGACTGATGAGCCCTCTCCTTTAACCATATTTCTCAACTTCAGTCAAGCTCACTCTCTAGGCGGTGAAGCCCTTAAAGAGAGACCCGCTCTGATACCAATTGAAATAGCAGTGAAGACCGCTTAAGTTGAAGTAAAAATATGTCAATATGTCCTAGAGGGGGGTGAATAGGATTTTTTTAAAGTTTTATGGTATATTTAAAATCCTGTTGCACTAATCCTATCAGATATACAATTATCAGGATTACTCGAATGTAACTCCACTGGCTCCCAATCCTAGTGGAGGATCCAATCACAAACTTCTTAAAGGATAAATAAGTTGCATATAAGTTGTGATGGATATGACTGTGTGTGTATATGAGGTGTGATATTAAATAATCAGATATAAGAGCATGTTAGAAATATCACATAATGAAAACCAATAACAATCACTAACATAGTCATTTTTATAGTGGTTCGACCACTTGTCTACTCTACTCCCAGCTGTCGTACTCATCCCTTGAGTGTACCAGATTTCATTAGGGAGGTTTCCTAGGGTTCACCTCAAACCTAAGGTTTTAAATCAGGTTCACCTTCAACCTTTACATAGAGGTTTCTACTCGATTCACCTCTAACCCTGCAGTTTTGCTGGTATACTCCTAACCAGATGTTTATGCCCACACAGAGCAAGGGTCCACACAACGCAATCTGATGTTTATGCTCTCCACAGAGCAAGGGTCCACACAATGCACCCACAGCGTACACTCCTGCCAGAGGCCTCCTTTGATGACTTCAAAGGGTAAGCATAACTTAATACCCAATCTTAGAAAGGATTGATCACAAGTGTCTTCTGGACTCTAAGTACTTATAGATAAGTTGATGAGTCCCTTTTTGCATAGTGATGAAGAACTCCTTTTTATTGTTGAAGAGTCTTCAGCTCCCTTGATCCACAACACAAAAGATATACCAGTATTCAGTTTCAGGTTGGGTCAAGGTTAGGACGAAAATCCACTCTCTTAAAATTTTCCTATAAGGAAGATAGAATGATTCTCGTCATCTATTCATTCAAGGCATCCCAGCTAAAAGATATACTGTTAAGATAGTTACTGAAGGATCCTTGAATGTGGAAGTTCATTTCCCAATCCACTCTATTGAATGTCAATGAATGAGAGTGGATTGGAAGATGGACTCCCATGAGAGAAAGGGCTTTGGGTATATGATCTGAAGGTAAGACACACAAAAGCACTCTCTTCTTTCTCTACTAACAATATGAACAAGTCTCTTTTTAAATAGGAAAAGGGTTTCAACGGATATAAAATGGTCATATTTATGAATGAGTTCGATGTCATCGAGCATGGTCGATATCATCGAGCATATACTCTCGATGGGTCGACTGTCCGCTCGATAACATAAACTCAAAAGTCATACACTTTTGAAACCTATTGCCAGCTGATCGATGGAATCGATACTTGTGTCAATGTCATCAAATTTTGAACTCCAATTCCATCGATACTGGGATCGATCTATCGACACTTGAAGAATGAGAGAGACTAGATGAAATATTTCAGGTTTTATAGGATATGATTGAGTGTCAACGGATGTCATCGAAATTTGAATGTCGATGATATTGAGACCGTGTCGATAGGATCGATAAATCGTATAGATTTACCTATAAGCACGCTGGACAGTTTGTGTTCAGACTCGATCCAATCGACCAGGACTCGATAGCATCGACATAAGAATATCGATTTCCTCGAGTGGCCCCCGATTAAGGTTTAGAACATCTTGAAATATTTGCTGAAAGAAATACGCACCCACTATCGATATTATCGAATGACTTCCGAAATGATCGATATTTGAATTCAGATTGAATCGGAACAATCATCGATATATCGAAGCTCATAATTGTTTTCTTTAGAAAAATAGGGGCGCCAAAATTCTGCCTATCGATATTATCGAGCCACTTTCGATGGACTCGATGTTTGAATATCGATGACATCGATAGATGTATCGATATATCGATAAATCATCCAGATGGTATGCAGTTGCTGAACACTTTTAGTCATCTTATCAATAGTATCGATTAAGTGTCGAGGACATCGACAGAGCAGGTCGATCATATTGAAAGGTGTATCGATATAATCGACAGGGCAAATAAACTTAGAGATTTTCTGCTGTTTAAAAAAGTTCACTTACCCAAAAACCCTCATATGTTCTAAGTTATTTTTAAGGGTTTTAATCACCTGGTGTTTTGGGACAAGGGATGTGAGGCTATGATTTACCTATGGCGAGCTTCCACACATCCAGTTGAGGCAGACGCTTGAATTGATCTTCTTGTTAGGCGTTGTAGTCCGACTGACTCAACTTACATCGTAATTGACAAATAAGGGCACTAGTAGGTGCACTTTCAGTCAGAATGTTAGTACGTGGTATCACAAGCTATGGGGTTTATCACAAGGGACTTCCATGAAAACTGGCCCAAACTTGATTTGGATAGCAGGACACAATGTGCTAAACTTGATCTCAAGTTAGTCGCGCGCACAACCAAAATTCAGGCCATTAAAAAGGAACACATAATGATTTAGTTGCGCACCACCATCCCGAGTGGATAGTGAATGAATGAATGAATGAGTCAAGGGTTGAGTACGCAATTCCTACTCAGTAAGTGAACATATCAGTATAGGTCATCTCTAAGATATTACTGGGGTTTAGTACACTCCACAATGGCTACTGCCCCCTAGCTGCACAACCATTGAGTGGAAAATACCTCACTATCCGCCTAGCCAGTAGTCTGTTAATACCTACCCGGTTCGTCGAGAGAGGATCCATTTATGAGCTGGTCATACTCAGCCTAGCTTACAGCCTGTAATGCCCCAAACTCAAAAACTGAGCTCACAAAATTCTTAATCGCCGAATCTCATTCTTTGTTCCCAGTGCCCATTCACTAGGTTCTGATCCTGAGATGCTATGAGGAGGATTTTTAACATCAGTTTGATTCGTAATAAGCATAAACAAAGGCATAACCCATAAACAACAACCAAAAACTCCATTACATTTCTACTATGATAAAAAACTTTACAAGTAAAACGAGCATAAAGGGAAATACAATGATGATGAATAAAAAGCTCTAAGATGATCTGCAAAGTGCTCCTTCCTCAGCGTTGTTGCGGTCCAACGTCCTGCACGTAATGGTTGTGCATAAGCTTATAGAAAGCTTAGAGGGTGGTGAAAGTGTGTGCGTAAGGTGGTAATGCAGCTATGCAATATCAGAGTAATGCGGAACATGCTGATGAATCCATGAATACCATTAGCCGTACCAAGGTTATGCGATATAAGACATGAATAATGTCTGCCGTACCAAGGCCATGCGATGCAAGGTGAAAATTAATCATACGAGTCCTCATATAAGTCCACATATCAATATAACTCAAATTTGAGATATCACCGGGGTCTATTACACTCCAAACCAGATTATCACCCTATCGCAGGAAATAAGGCGAGTGGAAGAGACCTCACTATCTGCCTGCCAAAATTGGGCTCGACTGGTCGATAGCGGACCCATTCCTCGAGCTAGTCAAACTCAGCCTAGCTTTGTCCCCTCCACTCGGGCGGATAAGGCTGCACCCCCTTCCAACCGATCATGACACAGTGGAAAGCGTGGCCTTCTAGTAATCGGCACTCGGTGCTCATGCACCCACTCAGTCTGGATGTTGGAGCGACCTCCTAGTACCATAAGGGTTAGGGGACTTTCACCTAGGGATATCTATAGCACCCCATGTAGAATAAAATTTTTTGTATCCAATCTTGCCAACCACGATACGCCTGTAGAGGCTACGGCCCTGATATCGCTGGGGCGTATAGTAACCATATCACACAATGCAAATGCATGAATCACACTACCCAGTCATGCAGCAATCCTGCGCGTATCGTGCGCTCATGTGGGGTAACACCGACTATTCAGGAACCCCTAAACAATCTGCTCGAAGGCATATGCTATGATCAAACATTCCTCATATCAATATACTTATGATGCGTATGAGCATGAGTTATGAAATTATACTAAGCATCTTATAAAGTAATAAACTATCCTTACAATGCAGATGGGCCTAAACGACCTACACACAACAAGTACGGGCCTATTAATGGGCCCTAGGGAGAGTCGTAATGTGGACATTTAACCAACATTATACTTGCAATGTGGACGTCAAACCATCATTGCTCCCAAGGCATAGCCCGTCGTAAACATCCTTACATAATCCATGTTGGGATCACACATTGCAATGAACCTTAGGTACATCCCACTGGGCCTTAAATACATCGAATGGGCCATATCATATGGGCCTTATATTATCAAGTGGGCCACATCAATGGGCCGCACCAATGGGCCTTATATACATTGCAATGGGCCATAACCTGTTGGGTCTTGAATACATCAAATGGGCCTAATCACATGGGTCTTATGTGTAACAAATGTGCCACACCAATTGGGCCCCATATGTACATCAAATGGGCCTCAACCCATAGGCCCTAATACATCTTAATGGGCCTTAACCCATGGGCCCCTAATACATCAAATGGGCCTTAATCCATGGGCCTTACATATAACAAGGTGGGCCTCATACATATATCAATGTGGGTTCTCAATGGATGGCCACTAATAACTCAAAATGGGCCTCATACATATACCAAAGTGGGGTCCACTTGAACTATAGATTTGACTCGTTCTTTAGCTTATGCCAAAGGAATGAGCTTCTAAGATGGTTAGATGAATTGGATGCAACCCATGCATCATGGTGGGGGTCCACATGAATCATGGATCTGACTCATTCCTTAGCTTATGCCACAAAAGGGGCTTTCAAAATGGTTGAATGGTTGGATGCAGCACATGCATCCCATATAGATGAATGGTATGGAGAGAACAAAAACCTCAATGGGGTCCCACCGTCCAGTGATGTGGGCGGTGCGGACAGAACATATATACCATGGTAGGTTCCACGGTGTGAATAAAACACATACATCATTACGGGTTCCCATGTGGGGCCCACCATAATGTTTATTTGCAATCTAACCCATTTGGTAAGGTCACACGGACCTGGATGGAAAGAGAAAAACAAATTTCATCTTGATCCAAAACTTCTGTGGACCCAAAATGGGTTCAAGGGCAGATGTTTCATCCCATTATTTCCCATGATGTTGCCCATCTGAAACTCAGATCAACCTGATATTAGGAGGGGGCCCACCATATGAATGGTGTGGATATTAAACATACATCATGGTGGGGCCCATGGCTAGGACCATGGGTCCCTGTCCATTTTTCATCCACGGCACTGACAGCAGCAACGCCTACTGCAGCAACCTCCTTTCCTTTTTTTTTAAAAAAAAAAAGCAGTTTCCCTTTGGTTTTTCACAGGTGGGGCCCATATCCAGAAAATCCATCCCAGCCATGAGATTCTATGGCTCATGACAAGCTAAATGAGTCCAATGTTCGAGATTTTTGGGTGTATAGAAACATCAGGGGAGATTTCAAGGGTAGAAAACACTATTTTCTATGCTATGGCCCGCTGAATAATCGGATTGACCCCATCTTTCGGCTCAACGCCTAAAATGAGCTTGGGAAAGGAATGGATGGCGTGGATTGAATACATACATCAAGGTGGGGCCTATATAAGTGGGCCACCCCACCCCATAAGCTTGGAAACAAGCAAATATTTATGTTTTTCATTCAATCGTCTAGCGTCCAAGGATGCTGGACAGTTGTGCATTTCAAGTGGGCTGCACACGTGGGCCACTAAATGATGGGTGGTGTGAATTCATTTCTTATAACATGGGCCCCACCTATAGATGACTCGAATAAAATACATGCCTTATGGTGGGGTCCATCCGGGTGGGCCACACGACCAAATCATCACACGAAAACATGAAAAAGATGGGGGAGAGAGAGAGAGAGAGATCGAGGGACACACGTGCATGGAGGGCTTCACCACTATGAGCCTTCCCTTCCATACATCCGATCATACATTAAGCGGTCCCATTGCATGTGGGCCTACCAAATCAAAGATCAACGGTGGAGATTCCTTCTCCACCAAAATGGAAGGTCTAGATGACCCTTATCAACTAGAAAGTAAACATCATGATGGGGTCTATGGAGATTGGCCCCATCATGGAATGATCATGATGATCAAAGTGGGTCATCAGCCACATCTTAGAGTCCCAAGTGAGATCCAAACCATTGATCAGTATGCCTCAATTGACCCACCATGAAAACATAAAAAACTAGCTTATACAAGCACCCACTGTTCGATCTTCTTGCTCCCTTGGCTTCCTTTGCCCCTTAGCTTTGATTCTAATGGAGGAGATGAGGTTTGGATGGTTAAGATGGGGGATGAAAGGGTAGGAAAGGTGGGCCACACTTGTTTCTTAGGAGAATTGGAGAGGCTTGGACATGTGAAGCTCTCTTGATTGGGAATGGTTTGAAAAAAAAATGAGAAAGAGAGTTGTAAAGAGAGAGAGAAAGAGAGAGAGTGATGGGTGATGGAGTGATGGATGTGGTGAGTGATGGGTGTAAGACCTTTTTGACTTTTGTGCAAATGGTGTAAGAAAAGTATGGGCTTGTGTAAGAAACTTTTGACTTTAGAGTTGCTTGGAAATGGGTGAAAGGTGATGTGTACTTGACATGTACTTGACCCTTGATGGGATTGATTGATGGATTGAGGTGACATGTTATGGAGATTCTCATAGGTTTTGCAACGAGTGGCATTTTCCTCGCACCAAACACCGACCCTCATCTCCTGACCAGGGTATCACCTCGACGCGCGAGTCACGACATCGAAACCGTGGTGATGTTGCAGTCGCTAGGGTACAAGTCTCGGGTTGACGATGTGTGAATCAAGATCGCACACAAATTTCAGTTAAGGGTCGAAGGTTGCTAAAATTTGATCGGAAAGATCGCGGAAGTCTACGAAATGGTACAGTCTAGGATACGGGGCTTAGATAGCCCCCTCACTCAGGCGGATAAGGTCACACCCTCTTCCAACTGACCACGACACGGTGGGAGATGCCACCTACTGGTATTCGGCACACGGGCGCTCATGTTCCCACTCGGTCTAGACGTTGGAGTATCCTCTAGTACCAAGAGGATTCTGTGACTCTCACTCAAGGACATCCTATGTGCCCACAATGCTAGAATTAATATTTATGGTTTACCATCTGTCCATTCATGATGTGCATGTGGAGGCCACAACCCTGATATTACTAAGGCGCCAAGTGATCATGTCACACAAATACAAATTGCATGAGTCAGACCATCCATCATGTGTCAAACCTGCGTGTGTCGCATGATCATGTGGGGCAACTCCATCTCTTAAGGAGTCCTTTAAATAACTTATCTCAACGGCAATGCTATGATCAACCATTCCTCACAACAGGCATACAAATGATGCATATGGACATGTGTCATGAGGTAATACTAAGCATGTTCTCAGTGTGTCCTACTGAATTAAGTACACTCGCATGATTATTAGATATAACAGGTGATGATCGGTCTAACCGGTATGTCACTTACAAGAGTAGGGGATAAATGACATGCCCTTTATACAACTATAGGAATCCTTGTGGTATGCCCTTTGTTAGGCTAACATTATCCTCCCAAGGCATTAATATATCATATATCCTATGATGGGGTCCACTGGAAGGACGGTAGATCTAGCCCATACATCGAGATAAGTTCTACACAGTGGATGTACAAAATCTAGTACCACATATTCTTCCATCTACGGACAGAGGTGATGGTGTACTAACATTAAGGATAGGGCTCACACTTGTCCCAAAGAAGTAAATGGACGGTGTGGATGATATATACGTGACACCGAGGTCCTAGTAACTGGATACAAGGATAAGATGTCTCATGGGGCGAGTTAAGTGGGTGTACCAGAATGTAAGTTAAGAGGGTGAATCTATGTACAATAAGTGGGCTTCTTCACCCTCTCTCTCTCATGTGATAAGTTGGGCAGCTTGATACGTATATATGGTGGCTTGGTGGGGTCCATTCATTTAGGACTATGTTTCCTTCCAATCAGATTAGGTAGCCCTCTCACACCTAAGTGGTCCTCGGGTATGGTCACTAAACTTGGGCAAGAATAAGTATCTAAATGGTCCACACTTCCGATAGAAGGCCTAGTGTGAACACAAGGTGGGCTTCAAGGTTTGGGTAGTACTACAGGGGATGGTGGAAAACACCATTAACACATGGGGGCCCAATGATTTTGGTTAGCCCAACCCAATGGGTATTACTAACTTAATTGGGAACCCAATAGTTTGGGATAGCCCACTATGGTAAAGGTGGGAGTGGGCTTAGAAACGGGCCCTAGGGTAGTTTATAACAGTGGACATTTAACCACCATTGTACTAAGGTACGAATCTTTTGGGATAGAAATCAGAATCCCAGCAGGGCCCTTAGCCCTCCAAATACCTAGAAAGAAGATGGATCGCATGTACACAAAACTCATACATGGTGGGCCTACATAAGAAGGTGGGGTCCGTGACTTACAAATGGATAGACGACGTGTACATAACACATACATCATGATGGGCCCGCATAAGGTGGCCTATATAAATGAATGGATAGTGTGCATATAACACACGCATCATGGTGGGCCTCTTGCCTCATAATGGGCTTCAAACAATCACAATGGGCCTCACATACAACAAGTGGGTCGCATGCATCACAGTGGGCCTCATATATGCAACAAGGGGGCATTGCACATCACAGTTGCGCCTCAAACATCACAAAGGCCTTGTCACAATGGGTCTCACACAATCACAATGGGCCGCATACATCTCAATGGGCCTCACACACAAGCCTCATACACATCTCAATGGGCCTCATGTACATTGTAATGGACCTCACATAAGGGCCTCATGGACACCACCATTGTCCTCACATAAGGGCCTCACAGACATCACATTGGGCCACATACTTGGTCCCCACATACATTATAATGGGCCCCATACATCACATTGGGACGCATCCCATGGGCCTCAAATACACCACAATGGGCCACAACCCATAGGCCTCAATACATTACAAAGGGGCCACATCTCATGGGCCTCATCAATAGCTAGAGGGCATGATTAAAATACATACCTCTAGTGGGCCTGAAAATTGATGAACGACAAGGATAAAACTGACATATCATGGTGGGTCTCAGCCCAGCTGCTGCTAGACATTGGTCTAGCAGTAGGTGAACCTGCTGGCTACTTAGCTGGGCCTGATCTTTGAGGCCCAGGCCCTAACATGATCTGAAAAGTAGGTGGATGGTGTGGAAACAACCCTCCATCATGTGGGTACCTTTGTCCACGTGTGGACAGTGTGGAGATAAAACATATACAACATGGTGGTCCCTAGCATCCAGTCAGTTGGACAGTGTAGATATAAAATACATAAATCACGGTGGGTCCTACTATCCCTGTTGGATGGTGTGAAAATCATATACATACATCACGTGGCCCACGTGTATGGATGGTGGGTGAAGCACCTTCATCAAGGTGGGTCCCATGTCTTGAGCTTGCAGCTGTTGGACAAAAGGTCCAGCAACGTCCCTCCTGATTTGGACAGCTGGATGAAACATATGCATGGTGGTTCCCATGTGTGGCTCACTAGTTATAGATACATTATAGTAATATTATATATATATATATATATATATATATATATATATATATATATATATATATATATATATATTACAAACAACCCATGTCCAGGGATGCTAAATGCTCTAGATAGCCCATCTGACCGTTGGATTTGACAATGATGGATGGTTTAGATATAATGCACATATGTTCAGGTGGGGTCCACATCAACGTAGCCCACCTGGTTTAGATCAACCTGATATTTATTTTTCCCTTCAAATAGGGTTTGCCCAAACGGGCAGCAAGGTGGCTACAACGTGGTCCTTGGTTTGGTCCACTTGGTTGGATGGTGTGGATTACACATCATGGTGGACCATCATACCCGAAAAGGAGAGAGAGAGAGAGAGAGAGAGAGAGAGAGAGGGAGAGAGAGAGAGAGAGGGAGAGAGAGAGAGAGAGAGTAATGTGCGATGGAGGGGAAGGGCTCCGCCATTACGATCCCTCCCTAAGTGGGACATGTAAATACAATACATACATCAAAATGGGTCCCAAATCATGTGGGCCCTAAGTCATAAAAAGATCAATGGTGGAGATCCCTTTCCACCAAAAATTTAAGGTCTAGAAGACCTTTTCACAATGGGAAAGTAAACATCTTGATAGGGTCCATGGAGAATGGCCCCATCATAAGATGATCATATGAATCATGGTGGGCCATCATCCACACCTAGGGTCCAAAGTGAGATCCATACCATTAATCGGTAGTCCGCACTAAGCCTTTCATCAAAAGCACAATTTAACCTACGAATCACCCACCATTTTCTCTTCTTCTTGGTTCCTTTGAAAGCTAGGCTCCTTGGCTTCTTCTTTGATGGTGGAAGATGAGAATTGAAGGGTTGGATTAAGAGGTTTAAGGGTAGGAAGTGGGCTACACACTCGGGTTTCGTTATCCTTTTCTCTTGCTTAGACGGCCACGTCTATTAGTGCTTGAGAAATGGGTAAAGAATGAGAGAGAGAGAGAGGGTGGTTGTAATAAAGAGGTGATGGGTGTGAGTAATGGTTGTGAGTGACATGAGGGTTGACTTTGGAGAGGGGTGCTTGTCGTAGGAAGAAAGAAAGCATGGGTTGTGATGAGATGTTTACTTGATTGATTGTTGTGAAAGGTGGGTAGAGATTCTTTGGAATCTCTCAGAATTCACAGAGTGTGGTATTTCCTCGAGATATTTGCAGTTACACAACTCCTGGCTTGAGTATCGCATCGGTGCGTAAGACGTGGGGTTGGAACCGCGGCGACGGTGAGGTCGCAATGGTATAAGTCACAGGTCTAATCGACTTAGTTCTATGGGATACGACTTAGGGTCACTTGAAACACTGATTAGAGGTCGGGGGTTGCTAAAATTCGACGGGGAGGATCATTAGGCTCTAAGTAACAGTACGGTCTAGGATACAGGCCTTACAACTCTCCCCTCATAATAAAAATTTCATCCTTGAAATTTACACTATCATGCAACTAATTATAGCTTATAAAAGGGGAAAATCATTTCATTATGTTAAATCAGAAACACAACACATGAATGCAGTCAAACAACAAGGAGATGGGGATAATGCTCATGAATCTTAGCCTCTCACTTCCAAGATGTCTCCTCCATGAATAATTTATCAAGACGGTCCTAAGGCCCAGCCACATGAATCATTGATGACTCCTGGTGGCTGAGGGTCCTGATGGGGAGGAGTATGTCCCCTCTATGGTTGTTGTTTTTGTCATTGCTGCGGCAGCCTATGCTGCTACGGGTGCCTTGGTGGCTAATGTGGCTGTTGTTGCTGCTGCTAGGGCCTCGGCGGTAGATATTATCATCACTGCAGTTACTATGGAGGCTGTTGCCGAGGATGAGGACACTCACTCCTTCGATGCCCTATCCCACCGCACCCAAAGTAAGCATTTGGGAACTGTCTCGGTGGTGTTGTTAGAGGTGTTGCTAGTGCTTGA
Source organism: Magnolia kwangsiensis (assembly GCA_037074715.1). NCBI lineage: Eukaryota > Viridiplantae > Streptophyta > Magnoliopsida > Magnoliales > Magnoliaceae > Magnolia > Magnolia kwangsiensis. The sequence goes on along the minus strand of CM073586.1, from coordinate 44,560,439 downwards.
AAGGATAGACGGTTCCTATGCCACTTCGGCCGTCGCAGCCGCTGCCAGGAGCTACTGGAGGGGACCTTCCTCTTCTGGTCTCCTCTCTTGAAACATGGGGTATCCAGTCATCTGAATTGGCATAGAAGGGAGCTTGCATGCTCCTGCTTAGCATAGGTGGGTGTATCCCCGGGTCGCCAACCTTGCCCCTGAAGAACCGCAATCATTGCCTACAACATCTACTGAAGCTGATCCACGCTCACTGATATGGTCGGGACACCACTACTCTCGAATGCGGAAGCCACTTGGCTTGCTTGCTCAGGTGTCATGTCCTACAAGAAAGAATAAGGGCCTATTATCCTTTAACACTCTCGAATATACACACAATGGAGAGCTATATCAGAAAATCTCTAAGTTATTCAAACTCGGGGACCTAATCATTCTAAGTTCTCAACAATCGTAGAGTGTACGGTAGCCATCAGTAGATATGTGATGTTATCCTAAGGTATTCCCAAGTGATGTTCTGATGCCAACTTGTGCCACGCCCTAAACTCGAAAACCTAGCTCATAGAATTTCAGATCGCTAAATCTGGCACCGACAGCCTCCGTAGTGCCCCATTCTCGGCTCCTAACATGCATATACCAGATTCTGATCCTGGGATCCCACAAGGAGGATTTTTAGTTTGATTTTTTTTTTTGTAAAGGAGCATAACCACAAGCATAACCAAGTCACAAAGATAACATCACCATATATCCACTATGTCAAAAACTTTGAGTACAATGCGAAAAGGGAAATATAAGATGATCAAGAAACTCCAAAATAATCTGCCACGCGCTCCCACCATAGCACTGTTGCGATCTGACATCACGTGCATGTAATGATCGTGTATAAGCTTACTAAGAAGCTTAGAGGGTGGTGCATGTGTGCGTAATACATGTGTCAAGCACGCAAATATCAAAGTAAGCGGAAATACTAGCAGATCCATGAATACTATTAACCACAACAAGGCAACGTAATGTAAGACATAGTATGTTAAATGTCATATATTGAGGATGCAATGCAATGTGCAAATCTTAACAAGTCCATGAATATCATCATCTTTCTCTAGGCCATATAATGCAGAAACATAGTAAACTAAATGCCATATACAGATGATGCAATGCAAAAGAAATGACAAAGCTGGAGATTGTAGTCTGGATGATAATACATGGTATCGCAAGTTATGGGGTTCATCACAAGGGACTTCCATCCAAGCTAGCTCATATCTGGCCGTTGGATCTCGCGACTGATGGACGATCTAGATATAAAGCATATACGTTTAGGTGGGGTCCACATTAGCTAGGCCCACCTGGCTTGGACCAAATGAATATTTTTATTTCCCTTCAAACGGGGTCTGTCCAAATGAGCAACAAGGTGGCTGCAACGTGGTCTCCGGTTTAGTCCACTCAGTTAGACGACAAAGATCATACATCAAGGTGGGCCATCATATATGTAAAGAAGAGAGAGAGAGAGAGAGAGAGAGAGAGAGAGAGAGAGAGAGAGAGAGAGAGAGAGAAGGGGATAGAGGGAAACATGCGATGGAGGGGGAGGGGCTCCGCTACTATGAGCCCTCCCTAGGTGAGCCATGTAAATACAATATATACACCAAAATGGGTCACAAATCATGTGGGCCCTAAGTCATAAAAAGATCAATGGTGGAGATCCCTTTCCACAAAAAAATGCAAGGTCTAGATAACCTTTTCACAATAGGAAAATAAACATCATGATGTGGTCCATGGAGAATGGACCCATCATGGGATGATCATATGAATCATGGTGGGCCATTGGCCATACCTAGGGTCCAAAATGAGATCCATACCATCAATCGGTAGGCCCTACTTGGCCCTTCATCAAAAGCGTAGTCTAAACTACAAACCACCCACTATTTTCTCTTCTTCTTAGTTCCTTTGAAAGATAAGCACCTTGGCTTCTTCTTTGATGGTGGAGGATGAGAATTGAAGGGTTAGATTGATTGGTTTGAGGGTAGGATATGGGCCACACACTTAGGGTTCTTTCTCCTTTTATATTACTTGGATGGTCACCTCTCTTGGTGCTTTGGAAAATGGGTAGATAATGAGAGAGCGAGAGAGAAAGAGAGGATGGTTGTAAGAGAAAGGTGATGGGTGTGAGTGACATGACGATTAACTTTGGGGAGGGTTGCTTGTCTTGGGAAGGAAGAAAACATGGGTTGTGATGAGATGTGTACTTGATTTATTGATGTGAAAGGTGGGTAGAGATTCTTTGAAATCTCTCGAAATTCGCTAAGCATGGTGTTTCCTTGATATATTCGGAGGCCCATAACTCCTGGCCTGGGTATCGCATCGGTGTGCAAGATGCTGCATTGGAAACATGGCAATGACGCGGTCGCAATGGTACAAGTCATGGGTTGAGTTAACATCGATCTATGAGATGCGACTTAGGGTCATGCATAAATGCTAATTACAGGTTGTAGGTTGCCAGAATTCAACGGGGAGGATCGCGGGGGTTTATGAAATGGTACCGTCTAGGATACAGGCCTTAAATCTCTCCCCTCCTAATAAAAATTTCATCCTTTAGATTTGCATTATCACACAACTAACTGGAGCTCATAAAAGAGAGAAATCATATCATAATGTAAAATCAGAAACACAACACACGAATGCAGTCAAACAACAAGGAGACGGGGATAACGCCGACAAATCTCAGCCTCTCGCTTCCAAGATGTCTCCTTCATGAATAATCTATCAAGACGGTCCTAATGCCCAGTCGCATGAATCGTTGAAGACTCCCCTTGGTGGTTGAGGCTCCTACTGGGGAGGTGTATGTCCCCTCTGTGGTCATTGTTGTTGTCACTGTTGTGGTAGCCTATGCTACTGTGAGTGCCTCGGTGGCTGATGTGGCTGCTGCTGCCACTGCTCGGGTCTCGATGGTAGATACTGTCGTCGCTACTGCTACTGTGGAGGTTATTTTTAAGGAAGGAGACACTCGATCCTACAATGCCCTATCCCACCGCACCCAAAGCAAGCACCTGGGAAATATCCTGATGGTGGTGATGGAGGTGTTACTGGTGCTTGAAAGGATGGATGGTTCTTGTGCCACTACGACCATCATTATTGCTACCAGGAGCTACTGGAGGGGACCTTCCTCTTCAGGTCTCCTCTTTGAAAATGCGGGGGATCAAGTCGTCTGAAGTAGCATAGAAGGGAGCTCACGTGCTCCTGCTCTGCTTGGGCGGGTGTAACCGTGGGTCGCCTACCCTACCCCTTAAGAACCGCGATCATTACCTACAACATTTGTTGAAGCTGATCCGCGCTCACTGATATGTCGGGACCGCACTGGTCTCGAACACGGGAGCTGCTTGGCTTTCTCTCTCAGGTGTCATGTCCAACAAGAAGGAATAAGGGCTTGTTATCTTTGAAATGTACACACGATGGGGAGCTATATCAGAAAGGCTCTAAGTTATTCGAACTCGGGATCCTAATCATTTAAGTTCTCAACAATCGTAAAGTGGAGGGTAGGTATTAGCAGATATGTGATGTTATCCTCAAGTATTCCCAAGTTATGCTCTGATACCAATTTCTGTCACACCCTAAACTCGAAAACCGGGCTCATAGAATTCTTGATCGCTGAATTTGACGTCAACAGCCTTCATAGTACCCCATTCTCGACTCTCAGCACCCATATGTCAGATTTCGATCTTGGGATCCCACAAGGAGGATTTTCAGTCTGAATTTTTTGTAAAGGAGCATAACCACAAACATAACCAAGTCACAAAGACAACATCATCACATATCCACTATATCAAAAACTTTGAGTACAATGCGAAAAGGAAAATACAAGATGATCAAGAAGTTTCAAAATAATTTGCCACATGCTCCTACCTCACCACTGCTGTGATCTGACATCACCTACACGCAATAGTCATGCATAAGCTTACTAGGAAGTATAGAGGGTGGTGCATGTGTACGCAATACATGTGCCAAGCACACAAATATCAAAGTAAGCGGAAATACCGACAAGTCCATGAATATTGTCAACCATAACAAGGATACATAATGTAAGACATTGTATGCTAAATGTCATATACTGAGGATGCAGTGCAATATACAAATCTTGACAAGTCCATGAATACCACCAGCCTTCTCTAGGCCATATAATGCAGAAACATAGTAAATCAAATACCATATGCAATGTAAAAGAGACGACAAATTCTAGAGTGTGTAGTTGGGATGATAGTATACAGTATTGCAAGCTGTGGGGTTCATCATAAGGGACTTCCATCCAAACTAGTCCATACCAGATTTGGATAACAGGACACAATGCGGTAAACTCCTGATCTCCGGTTAGTCGCGTGCCTAACCGAAATCTGGGACATTGCGAAGGAACACATAATGATTTAGTTGCGCACTACCAGTGTGAGTAGATAGTGAATGAATGAATGAATGAGTCAAGTGTTGAGTACGCAATTCATACTCAGTGAGTGCACATATCAGTATAGCTCATCTATGGGATATCGCTAGGGTTTAATACACTCCATAATGGTTATCGCCTCCCTAATTGCACAATCAGTGAGTGGAAAAGACCTCACTATCTACCAAGTCAGTAGTTTACCAATACTTACCCAGCTCATCGATAGCGGACCCATTTATGAGCTAGTCATACTCAGCCTAGCTACAACCCTCTCACATAGGTACATAAGCTCACACCCATTTTCAACCGACCACGACACAGTGGGAGACATCGCCAACTGTTATTTGACACTCGGTCGCTCATGTTCCACTCAGTCTAGACATTAGAGTATCCTCGGGTACCAGGGGGATTCTGGCACTCTCACCCAAGGACATCTTATGTGCCCACAGTGCTTGAACCAAATATTTTTGGTATCCCATCTAGCCATCCACGATGTGCCCGTGGAGGCCACAACCTTGATATTACTATCATGTCACACAAATGCGAGATGCATGAGTCATACTATCCAATCATGTGTCAAACTTGCGCGTGCCACGCGATCATGTGGGGTAACTCTGTCTCTTAAGGAGTCCTCTAATTAACTCAGCTCAACGACATTGCTATGATAAACCATTCCTCACAACAGGCATAAAAATGATGCGTATGGACATGTGTCACAAGGTAATACTAAGCATGTTCTCAATGTGTCCTACTAGACTAAGTACGCTAGCATGATTATCAGATATAATAGGTGATGATCAGTCTTAAATGGTATGTCACTTACAAGAGTAGGGGCTAAACGAGATGCCCATTCGACAGCTATAGCAGTCAATGTGGTATGTCTTATGTTAGACTAACATTAGCCTCCCAAGGCACTAATATATCATATATCCCAAGACTGGGTCCACTGGAAGACGACAGATCTAGCCCATACATTGAGATAGGCTCTAAACAGTGGATATACTAAATCAAGATTCTTCTATTTACGGCAAGAGGTGATGGTGTACTAACGTCAAGGATAAGCCTCACAGTTGTCCCAATGAAGTAAATGGACAGTGTGGATGATATATACTTAACGCTGAGGCTTAGCAATTGGATACAAGGATAAGATATATCTCATGGGGCGAGTCAAGTGGGTGTAACACAAGGTGAGTTAAGAGGGTGAATATATGTACAATAAATGGGCTTCCTCACCCTCTCTCTCATGTATTAAATTAGGCTTTCCTCCGAGGAGCCTGATACGTAGACAAGGTGGCTTTGTGGGGTTCATACATTTAGGACTGTGTCCTTCCAAATAGATTGGTTAGCCCTCTCAACACCTAAGTGGGCCTTGGGTATGGTTACTAAACTTGGACAAGCACAAGTATCTAAATGGTCCACACTTCCTATAGAAGGCCTGGTGTGAACACGAGGTGGGCTTCAAGGTTAGGGTAGTACTATAGTGGATGGTGAAAATCACCATTAACACATAGGGGCCCGAGGGCCCAACTATTTGGGTTAGCCCAGCCCAATGGGTATTGCAAACTTAACTAGGGACCCAGCAGTTCAGGTTAGCACACTAGGGTAAAGGTGGAAGTGGGCTTAGTAACGGGCCTTAGAGTAGTTTACAATAGTGGACATTTAACCACTGTTGTGCTAAGGTGCAGTCCATTTGGGATAGAAATCGGAATCACAGTGGGGACCTCGGCCCTCCAAATACCTCGAAAGCAGATGGATTGCATGTACATATCACTCATACATGGTGGGCCTACATAAGACAGTGGGGTCCATGGCCTATAAATGGATAGACGACGTTTATATAACACATACATCATGGTGGGCCTGCATAAGGTGACCTATATAAATGAATGGATAGTGTGTATATAACACATGCATCATTGTGGGCCTCTCGCCTCACAATGGGCTTCATACAATCACAATGGGCCTCACATGCAACAAGTGGGTTGCATGCATCACTGTGAGCCTCATATATGCAACAAAGGGACCTTGAACCTCACAATTGGGCCTTAAACATCACAAAGGCCTCATCATAATGGGTCTCACGCAATCACAATGGGCCACATACATCTCAATGGGCCTCACACATAAGCCTCATACCCATCTCAATAGGGCTCATGCCCATTGCAATGGGCCTCACATAAGGGCTTCATGTACACCACCATGGGCCTCGCATAAGGGCCTTACGTGCATCACATTGGGCCTCATACCTGGTCCTCACATACACCATAATGGGCCCAATACAAGGGCCACACACATACATCACATTGGGCCACATCCCATGGGCCTCAAATACACCACAATGGGCCACATCCCATGTAACGCCCGTGAAAAATCCATACTTGGGCTCGAGTACCAACTCGACCCGAAATCGCGTAGAATTAATTTCTATGGAAATTAAGCGTAAGTTAGCTAGCGCAACGCTGGAGTGGCTGGGAAATAGTCCCTGATCACTTTAAATACGTTCTATAAGACCCAAATCGAGTAGAACCAACGACTCTAAAATACTCTATAACCTCGGATCAAACTCTAAGCAGGTTTGTTCTCTGGACCGCTTTGAATTTTTGTATTGGATCTAGACCGCACGTCGAAAGTCCGACACCTCCTATCTTAGACCGTTAGAACCGCCTAGCTGGACTTGACACTCATTCCGAAAATCAAGTCAAACCGATAATCACAGGCTATTTCATTGAGCCCGGACCGAAGAGAGTGCGAATAGGGACATAGTTGGAATTTTAAATTCAAATCTGGCACACTACTTGACGCGTTAGTATTGAGCGTTCTGACCTTCAGAATTCATCCAGATTACACCCTCGGATCAGGAGAAATTTCTATTTTATATCATGAGACTTTCAGTCCTGATCTACGTGCGGTGACCGCTAAACTGAAACTGGTCCGCCACGTGCGATCTGCGAATCCTGCCGGACTGAAAACTTAATACGTACTAGATCTGGTACGCATGAGCTTAAGTCCGATCGCATTCGACCAGGGGACCACCAGAAAGCATCTTTTAGACCGAAACAGCCCCGAAATGGATATGCACTAAGTAAACTTCGTTCCGGAGCCTGTTTCTGGCAGTTTTAAGCTTAAAAAAGGGGTTGAAACCCTCATTCCTCTCTCCCATCCGAAAATTGCAAAACTCTAGCTTTGGGAGAGAGAAAAGGAGAGAGTTTGAGAGAGAGAGTGGAAGGATTTTTCCCGCCTTCGTGTCGCTGATTGCACGTGCTTCAGCAACTCTTCCCAATCACTTGGCCGGTGATTTCTCCACTTTTTCAGGTATGAAACAACCCTAAAAGTTGCTGATTTAGGGATTACTTATATTCATAGCGTGTTAGCTAATGTAACTTGTAAAACAGGTTCTCCTACTGCCGTAGACGAAGCGTATACGCTCCGTTCGAAACGACACGTCTCTAAGAGACTAGGTGAGGATTTTAGACGCTTTGATTGACGGTTTTCAATGCTTTCAATGTCGTTTAATAGTAGATTATTGACGGCATCGCCGTTTGACATGTACAATATGCTCTCCGTTTCCTGTTTCGTAAATTAACGAAGAATATGAGATTTAGGGCATTTTAGTCATTTGTAGGAAGTACTGATTACATTCATATTTTGCTGATGTGATTGACATGGTTTGTTGTCGCATTAGGAAGTTAGGAATACGTGCATAATTAGTTTGGCGAAGAGATTCGCCTAATTGCACACTTCGGGTCGACATGCTATATGTAGACTTAAGTGTGTAGTGTATGTGTTTGTATAAATGTTTGTATTAGTATGTATTGAATTAAATGATGTTATGAATTAGTTTGAGATGGATTTCTCAATTAATATGCTGACCTAAATGATTTCCTACATGTTGACTATATGCATGATTTCATTACATGCATGAAATATATGTGTTTGAAGATTTACTTAAGTTGAATGTTATAACATGTGTTAACATGCTCACATAATTGTATTTCAATTCCAATATTCCTATATAAATTGCTGATGTGATTCCATAATTGTTTGGGACTATACTTAGTCCAGGCAGTCGGTAACTGAGCGAATTCGTGGTTGGCTGGTCTTGGCCACGAACGACGCGTCGATGAACGTGACTCGTGTTTGAAGTTGGCGGCAGTGGGTAGGCCACGCGAAGTATTTTACGCACTTCATGTCGTTCGAATTGAGATGCGATTGCCCTAGTCGAGCCCGTCAATCAACCCGACTGGCCGATGTATGTTCACCTTGTATGAGTCACAACTGCTTGAACCTAGGGTACTGAACTTACCATTGTAAACCTTGTTAACCATGGTACCTTGATCCACGAAGACTCATGAGCCGGGCATGGTGGTATGGGACACCGTGGTCGAGCTGTCGGCCTACGCTGGGGCCACAAATCTCCCCGTAGTGACCAGTGAGCACCTAGTCTCGTGAGCAGATTATTGTGATATGGGACACTATATTCTAGCTGTCGGCCTACACTGATCAGGCGACGAGTCCTTTGTAGTGACCGCGAGCGTATTCTGAGTCTACGGGAGGCGACGACCCTTCAGTAGCAGTAGAGTACCGTAGGCCTGTATTGATAAGGTGATGGGGGAGCGGTGTAACGAGTGCGAGCAACAGCCCTGGTAGCCCTTGCAGCGACCTACAAAATATACATCGTATGAGATTACTAGGAGTGACGACCCTAGACAGGATCTGTGTTGGGATTGATACAAGGGAAGTACCTTAGTTTCCCAATCCTGCTGTTTGAATGGACTAATAACAACTCGGAAATCATATCACCATAACATTGCATGTGCCTGGAAGATGTGGAGCACTCTAGGGAGTGTGGCATGCCGCGGTCGTAAGATGTTGTCGTATGAGGGAGATTGTCGATGAGGGCATACATCACGTCATATCATCTTGCATTAACAACAGTATTAGGATTGTCTGATTTACTGCTTTACTATTATCGCATGATTGATTTTTGAACATGGTAATCTTTGCTCTATAATTCCACTGAGTTGATCACTCACTCCCACGTTACGGGATGGTGTTTGCAACACCCACCAGACCCTGTTGTAGATGCAGGTGAGGCTGAGATCCAAGAGGCGGAGCCAGACTTCGACGAGGACCAGGATGAGTTCTCGTACATGCAGTATCATGATGGCTTTGCGTAGGCGACCTGGAATGATGGGACTTCAGTGGGACTATTTTGAACATTTCATTTTGTTCATGTATATGTATATGAGACTCAGAGATGTATTCATACCTTAGAGACAGATGAGATCTACTTTATTTTTTTTCATACAGTGATATATATATATTGTTTAGTCTTCCGCTTGCTTTTATCACTGGATCTGAAGTATGAATTACAGTTTTGGTATACTTTTACTCATGTGAATGCTTTAAATCAGACAACATTGAATCATAATCATTTTTGTTGCGTAAGTGACGGTCTGGAACTCGGGAGTTGAGTTTATACATGACCCCCAATTTTCAGGGTGTTACAAGTTGGTATCAGAGCGTGAATAAAAGTATACTGGGCCTGGGTTATGGTCACGCGACGTACACTGTCGCTTCCTTTGACTTAGGTGGGTGCGAGAAGGGTCTAAAAATACTTCTAGGATCACAGATTGGCCAATAGGCGAAGTCTATTCGAATCGATCGCACGATCGAGTCTGTAACGCATCTCGGGTCGCGTAAAGCAACCCGAATAGCTCCTAAGCCGTAGGAAGTCGGGTTGAGACGTTCTTTGAATGATTTTAAACCCATGAAAGTAAATCCTTGGGCCGTGGGATGACCACGACTCCTGTATTCAATCGCCAGGGCTTAAAAATCCCGTTTCAAAAATCTTTAAAATTCTTCCTCTCACCACTCCAATCTTCATTTATTTCTTATCCATTTCATGTTAGGCATCAAACCTAATGTTAAAATAATACAAAATAATACTTTCACAAAATTTTACAGTGAATAGTAAATTTTCATAAAAAATGGCCATAAGACCATTCTAACTTCACTGTCTTTAGAAACTAAGGATCTAGATGGATGTAATGGATCCTTCTACCCCAAAATCATATGCTGTATGATAGAGTTTTGTATTCGAGATTGTGAAATGGTCCCGGAAAGCCCCGAACACATGTTTGGGCCTATGTAGGTCAAAATACTATGAACCAGGGGTCGAACCATACATATCTGGGGTCCTTGGACCCTGGGGGACCAGACCCATGTGGTCCGACCGACCGAATGTGTAACACCCCAGATTTTGGCTAATCTGGGATTTGACGTCCTTAGACAGTGGGTCAATTAAAACACCTGAAAAATCGCTTAGAACCCAATTCCATAGCCAAAGAAATCACTTAGGGTTAATTCCTTTAGAAACTAAGCATAAGTTAGCTAGCGCAACGCTGGAGTAGCTGGGAAATAGTCCCTGATCACTTTAAATACATTCTACAAGACCCAAATCGAGTAGAACGTATGACTCCATAATACTCTATAACCTTGGATCAAACTCTAAACAGGTTTGTTCTCTGGACCACTTTGAAATTTTGTATTGGATCTAGACCGCGCGTCGAAAGTCTGATACCTCTTATCTTAGACCGTTAGAACCGCCTAGCTGGACTTGACAATCATTTCGAAAATCAAGTCAAACCGATAATCACAGACTATTTCATTGAGCCCGGACCGAAGAGAGTGCGAATAGGGACAGAATTGGAATTTCAAATTCAAATCTGGCATACGACTTGACACGTCAGTATTAGGCATTCTGACCGTCAGAATTCATCCAGATTACACCCTCGGATCAGGAAAAATTTCTATTTATTATTATGAGACTTCCAGCCCTGATCTACATGCGGTGACCGCTGAACTGAAACTGGTCCGCCACGTGCGATCTGTGAATCCTGCCAGACTGAAAACTTAATGCGCGCTAGATCTGGTACGCATGAGCTTAAGTCCGATCGCATTCGACCAGGGGACCACCAGAAAGCATGTTTTGGACCGAAACAGCCCCAAATTGGATAGGCACTAAGTGAACTTTGTTCCTGAGCCTATTTTGGGCGTTTTTGGGCTTATAAAAGGGGTTGAAACCCTCTCATATCTCTCCCATCCGAATTTGGGAAAAGCCTTAGATTGAAGGAGAGAAAAGGTGAGAGATTGTGAGAGAGGTGGGAGAGAATTTCCTGCTGCTGGTGCTACCTGCTACACGTGTTTAAGCCACGCGATCCAACCACTTTCCCGGCGATTCCTCCACGTTTTTAGGTAAGGAAACACCCTAATAAGTTTCTGATTTAAGGTTTTCTTGCTTTCAAAGCATGTTAGTTGATAGATCTTGCAAAACAGGTTCACTTATCGCTGTAGACGAAGCGTATACGCTCCGTTCGAATTTCAACATCCATAAGAGACAAGGTGCGGATATTAGACGCTTTGATTGACTGTTTTCAAATCTTTCAATGTCGTTTAATAGTAGATTCTCGACGGCATCGCCGTTTGACATGTACAACATGCTCTCCATTTCCTGTTTCGTAAATTAACGAAGAATATGAGATTTAGGGCATTTTAGTCATTTGTAGGAAGTACGGTCTACATTCATATTTTGCTGACGTGATTGACATGGTTTGTTGTCGTATTAGAATGTTAGGAATGCGTGCATAATTAGTTTGGCGAAGAGATTCGCCTAAATGCGCATTTCGGGTCGACATACTATATGTAGACTCAAGTGTGTAGTGTAAGTGTTTGTATAAATGCTTGTATTAGTATGTATTGAATTAAATGGTGTTATGAATTAATTTGAGATTGATTTCTCAATTAATATGCTGATGTAAATGATTTCCTACATGTTAGCCGTATGTACGATTTCATTATATGTATCAAATGCATATGTTGGATGTTGCACTTAAGTGGTATGCTATAACATGTACTGATGATTTCATTATGGTTTAGTTGAGATTGAATTCTCAATTAATAGGCTAATGGAGAGGATTTCCTATATCTTGGCGATATGCATAATTTCATTATATGTGTGAAAGACATGTGTAGGATGATTTACTTAAGCTGTACGTTATAACAGGTGTTAACATGCTCACATGATTGTATTTCATTTCCATTACTCTTACATGAATGCTGACATGATTCCATGATTGTTTGGGACTATACTTAGTCCAGGCAGTCGGTAACCGAGCGAATTCGTGGTTAGTTTATCTTCGCCACGAACGACGCGTCGATGAACGCGAGCCGTGTTATGGAGTTGGCGGCAGTGGTTAGGCCACACGAAGTGTTTTACGCACTTCATGTCGTCAACTTGAGATGCGATCGCGCTAGTCGAGCCCGTCAAGTAACCCGACTGGCCGTTGTATGTTCACCCTGCATGAGTCATAACTACTTGAACCTAGGGTACTGAACTTACCATTGTAAACCCTGTTAACCATGGTACCTTGATCCATAAAGACTCATGAGCCGGGCATGGTGGTATGGGACACCGTGGTCGAGCTGTCGGCCTACGCTGGGGCCACAAACCTCCCCGTAGTGACCAATGAGCACCTAGACTCGTGAGCAGATTATGGTGGTATGGGACATTATATTCTAGCTGTCGGCCTACACTGATCAGGCGACGAGCCCTTTGTAGTGACCGCGAGCGTATTCTGAGTCCACGGGAGGCGACGACCCTTCCGTTGCAGTAGAGTACGGTAGGCCTGTATTGATAAGGTGATGGGGGAGCGGTGCAACGAGTGCGAGCAACAGCCCTGGCAGCCCTTGCAGCGACCTACGAAATATACATCGTATGAGATTACTAGGAGTGACGACCCTAGACAGGATCTGTGTTGGGATTGATATAAGGGAAGTACCTTAGTTTCCCAATCCTGCTGTTTGAATGGACTAATAATAACTTGAAAATCATATCACCATAGCATTGCATGTGCCTGGAAGATGTGGAGCACTCTAGGGAGTGTGGCATGCCGCGGTCGTAAGATGTTGCCGCATGAGGGTGATCGTTGGTGAGGGCATACATCACGTCATGTCATAATTGCATTAACAATAGTATTAGGATTGTTTGATTTATTGCTTTACTATTATCGCGTGATTGATTTGAGAACATGTTAATCCTTGCTCTATTATTCCACTGAGTTAGCTACTCACTCCCACGTTACGGGACAGTGTTCCTGGACACCCACCAGACCTTTTGTGATTGCAGATGATGGCGCGGCCTGCGAGGCGGAGCTGGACTTGATGATGAGGAGGAGGATCCCTCCTTTATGCGTGTTCTGATTGACGGGATTACAGGGAGGTTGATTAGATACTTTGACACTTGTCATTTTATATTTTTAGCGCACTCATGTATATTCGTTTTGTCTACTTTTGGAGTATACATGTATGTATATAACCTGGTAACATGTTCACACTCTGGAGACATACAACAGTTTATATATGTTATACATACTATTACAGACTTCCGCTGGTTAATTTAACTGTCTCTGGAGTATGATATACTGTTCTGGCTTAATTTCACTCATGTTTAATACATTATCACAGACAACATTCAATCATACATATCTATGTTGCATAAATAACATTTTGAAACTCGGGAGTTGGGTTTTTGCTCGACCCCCCGATTTTCGGGATGTTACAGATGGTATCAGAGCATGATTTGGATTAAACCGGGCCTGGGTTATGGTCACGCGACGTGCGCTGTCGCTTCCTTTGACTGAGGTGGGTGCGAGAAGGGTCTAGAAACACTCATAGGATCCCAGATTCGCCAATAGACGAAGTCTATTCATTTCGATCGCGTGATCGAGTCCGTATCGCACCTAGGGTCGCGTAAAACAACCCGAATAGCTCCTAGGTTGTAGGTAAGTGGTTGAGCTATTCTTTGAATGATTCTAAACCCATTAATGTGAATCCTTGGGCCGTGGGACAACCACGACCCCTGTATTCAATCGCCAGGGCTTAAAAACCCCGTTTTACCGAAAATCTTCGAAATTCTTCCTCTCACCACCCCAATCTTCAACTATTTCTTATCCATTTCATGTTAGGCATCAATCCTAATGTGAAAATAACATAAAATCTTAATTTCACAAAATTTTACAGTGAATAGTAAAATTTCCTGAAAAATGGCCATAAGGCCATTCTAACTTCACTTTCTTTAGCAACTAATGGTCTAGATGGATGTAATAGATCCTTCTATCCCAAAATCATATGATGCATGATAGGGTTTTGTATTCGGAATTGAATATTGGACCCGAAAAGCCTCGAATGGATGTTAAAAATGTATTGGCCTCCCTAGGGCAATCTACAATGAACCAGAGTTTGCACCATACCTTTTTGGAATCCCTAGGGCAAGGGGAATCCATCCCATATGGCCTCAATGGCCAGTTTTCAACTTCATCGGCGATGCCATCGCCGGTTCGGCGATGCATCGCCGGTCAAACTTGGCAGATGGGTTTGAACTTTGGGCTGGAGGAGTTTGGGGGCTAGGGTAGCCCCCTAGTATACGGTCCGTACCTTAAAACCCCCTAAAAGATGTACTTCCTTCACAAACGGCCCCCATTTCAAGCTCCATTTTCGTTTTTGCTGCCCTATTCCAAAAATCATGATTTTAAATCACCCCCAAATCCATTCCTGACCTAAAAAGACCACATTCCATCATCCCATAGAATTTTTCAGCCCTTCCTCTTGAAGGTTTCATCGTTTGGAGCTCTTACAACGCCCAAATCGAGCTGAAATCGTGAGGTGCTCCATTCCCCTTTTTCATTCTCTTTTCTTTCTGAAAATACATCCTAGGGGAGCTTGAAGCATCCCTCTACAACGCCTAGATCTCCCTTTTCTAGTTTGGTTAGCCATTTCCTTGCATTTCCCCCATTTTCCATGGCTATTGTTAAGCCGTTTTAGCCTTTTTCTCTCTTTTCACCATCCTCCCTCTCAATCCTATTTCTCCATTTTCTTTGCTTAAGGGATACTGAAAATATATGGCTGAGAGAGCTCTAGTGAGCAACAGACAGTATTAGACTCGACAGGGATAAAGAAGGTAAGTCGGGACTGTGGTAAAGTCCTTTGGTAGAGTTAGGCATCTATGCCTTCGCCCTGTAGATTGTTTGATTTTTGTTTTAAGGATTTCTGTGTTTTGTTGTTGTTAGGTTTAGTGAAGTTACAGGTAGAAACTGTGTTTGTGTTGTGGTTTGGCCTTATCATAGCCGAATTTTGTTGAATGAAGTGCATGCCGATTCATTTTGTTGTGAGGTATTGTCCCTAGATTGGGAGTATTATAACTTTCGGGATTCAGCCTACAAATTAGATTTTTATCCCACCCCACCCTCCAACCAAGCATGCCACTTCCGATCCCGCTATGGGACTAGGAATGCGGTTCCATTTAATACAACTAAGCGTTACCGGCTACATAGGCCCTAGGCGTTTTTGGATCTAGTGTTAGCACTCCTAGATTTGAAGGATCTGACGACATAAGAAATCCAATTCCAGTTAGACGAATCTTGACCCTAAGCAATAGAAGAATTCCCTGTAGTAGAAATGGAATAGAAAGCCATTTACCGTATAATCTTAGGCTTTGGATTATAGCTACAGAGTTACAGACTAGGCTACTAGTTGTCTTAGGCAGTGTAAGGCCTATATATGCTAAGGGATAGTAGGTTAGAATTGGTTGGAATGGGACTCCCTTCCTTCGGTAGATTCGTTTATGGCTTATAGACTTCTGTTGTTTCCCATAGGAAGGAACCATACACTCTCAGGGAACATTTATAACTCCCTCAGATTGAACTTAGAATGTACTAGCACGCCCCTTAGAATTGCCTTCCCCAAGGGCTTATTGTATTCGGGAATGCGGAATAAAGGAACTACATGTAAGCGATATATTCGCGGTTTGAATCGACTTCTTAATCCTAGTAGTTACCAATAAATCCAATGCTCTGATCAAGCAGAAGATCGGCATCGACTCGGATTAAGAATTGATACAATAAATCTTCTGTTCTAGCTAGACAGAAAGTCTATGTATCCGGCTCAGACCTACTACACAACCTTTCTTCTGAGATGACCCAACCACCTATAACCAAACAGGATCACATTGTCCTTGGGAAATGGCGAGGACTTAAAGCTAGTAGAGAATTAGACATCTTGCCACCAACTCATATCTACCCCTGAACTCAACCACTATAGAGCTTAGGCACGTCTCTATCACCATAGATACCAATGCCATAGAACGCATCATTAGCAGGGAAAACCATGTAGAGAAAGGTTGTTTCCATCTTAGTTCAAGGATAGCTCCTAAGTTGCGCCTCGTTCTGATATACGGATCGATGCTAAGATTCTTCAACCTTAAGTAAAACTAAGTTTTAAGGGGGGTAGAACGTATTGAGTCCAATCCAGTTAGGTTAGTCAACACTACCGTTTGATCAGAGTGGCGCAGCGGAAGAGTGGTTGGCCTCTTTCCCACAGGCCCAAGATCGAAACCTTTGAGTTCGGATATACATACGATTAGGTTACTAAATAGGATTTGAACCTTCCTTAGTGAAAGTACTCCTTGCCCTTTGCCAATGTCGGGGACGACATTGTCTTTTAAGGGGGGTAGATTGTAACACCCCGGATTTTGGCTAATCTGGGATTTGACGTCCTTAGACAGTGGGTCAATTAAAACACCTGAAAAATCGCTTAGAACCCAATTCCATAGCCAAAGAAATCACTTAGGGTTAATTCCTTTAGAAACTAAGCATAAGTTAGCTAGCGCAACGCTGGAGTAGCTGGGAAATATTCCCTGATCACTTTAAATACGTTCTACAAGACCCAAATCGAGTAGAACGTATGACTCCATAATACTCTATAACCTTGGATTAAACTCTAAACAGGTTTGTTCTCTGGACCACTTTGAAATTTTGTATTGGATCTAGACCGCGCGTCGAAAGTCCGATACCTCTTATCTTAGACCGTTAGAACCGCCTAACTGGACTTGACAATCATTTCGAAAATCAAGTCAAACCGATAATCACAGACTATTTCATTGAGCCCGGACCGAAGAGAGTGCGAATAGGGACAGAATTGGAATTTCAAATTCAAATCTGGCATACGACTTGACACGTCAGTATTAGGCGTTCTGACCGTCAGAATTCATCCAGATTACACCCTCGGATCAGGAAAAATTTCTATTTATTATTATGAGACTTCCAGCCCTGATCTACATGCGGTGACCGCTGAACTGAAACTGGTCCGCCACGTGCGATCTGTGAATCCTGCCAGACTGAAAACTTAATGCGCGCTAGATCTGGTACGCATGAGCTTAAGTCCGATCGCATTCGACCAGGGGACCACCAGAAAGCATGTTTTGGACCGAAACAGCCCCAAATTGGATAGGCACTAAGTGAACTTTGTTCCTGAGCCTATTTTGGGCATTTTTGGGCTTATAAAAGGGGTTGAAACCCTCTCATATCTCTCCCATCCAAATTTGGGAAAAGCCTTAGATTGAGGGAGAGAAAAGGTGAGAGATTGTGAGAGAGGTGGGAGGGAATTTCCTGCTGCTGGTGCTACCTGCTACACGTGTTTAAGCCACGCGATCCAAGCACTTTCCCGGCGATTCCTCCGTGTTTTTAGGTAAGGAAACACCCTAATAAGTTGCTGATTTAAGGTTTTCTTGCTTTCAAAGCATGTTAGTTGATAGATCTTGCAAAACAGGTTCACTTATCGCTGTAGACGAAGCGTATACGCTCCGTTCGAATTTCAACATCCATAAGAGACAAGGTGCGGATATTAGACGCTTTGATTGACTGTTTTCAAAGCTTTCAATGTCGTTTAATAGTAGATTCTCGACGGCATCGCCGTTTGACATGTACAACATGCTCTCCATTTCCTGTTTCGTAAATTAACGAAGAATATGAGATTTAGGGCATTTTAGTCATTTGTAGGAAGTACGGTCTACATTCATATTTTCCTGACGTGATTGACATGGTTTGTTGTCGTATTAGAATGTTAGGAATGCGTGCATAATTAGTTTGGCGAAGAGATTCGCCTAAATGCGCATTTCGGGTCGACATACTATATGTAGACTCAAGTGTGTAGTGTAAGTGTTTGTATAAATGCTTGTATTAGTATGTATTGAATTAAATGGTGTTATGAATTAATTTGAGATTGATTTCTCAATTAATATGCTGATGTAAATGATTTCCTACATGTTAGCCGTATGTACGATTTCATTATATGTATCAAATGCATATGTTGGATGTTGCACTTAAGTGGTATGCTATAACATGTACTGATGATTTCATTATGGTTTAGTTGAGATTGAATTCTCAATTAATAGGCTAATGGAGAGGATTTCCTATATCTTGGCGATATGCATAATTTCATTATATGTGTGAAAGACATGTGTAGGATGATTTACTTAAGCTGTACGTTATAACAGGTGTTAACATGCTCACATGATTGTATTTCATTTCCATTACTCTTACATGAATGCTGACATGATTCCATGATTGTTTGGGACTATACTTAGTCCAGGCAGTCGGTAACCGAGCGAATTCGTGGTTAGTTTATCTTCGCCACGAACGACGCGTCGATGAACGCGAGCCGTGTTCTGGAGTTGGCGGCAGTGGTTAGGCCACACGAAGTGTTTTACGCACTTCATGTCGTCAACTTGAGATGCGATCGCGCTAGTCGAGCCCGTCAAGTAACCCGACTGGCCGTTGTATGTTCACCCTGCATGAGTCATAACTGCTTGAACCTAGGGTACTGAACTTACCATTGTAAACCCTGTTAACCATGGTACCTTGATCCATAAAGACTCATGAGCCGGGCATGGTGGTATGGGACACCGTGGTCGAGCTGTCGGCCTACGCTGGGGCCACAAACCTCCCCGTAGTGACCAATGAGCACCTAGACTCGTGAGCAGATTATGGTGGTATGGGACACTATATTCTAGCTGTCGGCCTACACTGATCAGGCGACGAGCCCTTTGTAGTGACCGCGAGCGTATTCTGAGTCCACGGGAGGCGACGACCCTTCCATTGCAGTAGAGTACGGTAGGACTGTATTGATAAGGTGATGGGGGAGCGGTGCAACGAGTGCGAGCAACAGCCCTGGCAGCCCTTGCAGCGACCTACGAAATATACATCGTATGAGATTACTAGGAATGACGACCCTAGACAGGATCTGTGTTGGGATTGATATAAGGGAAGTACCTTAGTTTCCCAATCCTGCTGTTTGAATGGACTAATAATAACTTAAAAATCATATCACCATAGCATTGCATGTGCCTGGAAGATGTGGAGCACTCTAGGGAGTGTGGCATGCCGCGGTCGTAAGATGTTGCCGCATGAGGGTGATCGTCAGTGAGGGCATACATCACGTCATGTCATAATTGCATTAACAACAGTATTATGATTGTTTGATTTATTGCTTTACTATTATCGCGTGATTGATTTGAGAACATGTTAATCCTTGCTCTATTATTCCACTGAGTTAGCTACTCACTCCCACGTTACGGGACAGTGTTCCTGGACACCCACCAGACCTTTTGTGATTGCAGATGATGGCGCGGCCTGCGAGGCGGAGATGGACTTGATGATGATGAGGAGGATCCCTCCTTTATGCGTGTTCTGATTGACGGGATTACAGGGAGGTTGATTAGATACTTTGACACTTGTCATTTTATATTTTTAGCGCACTCATGTATATTCATTTTGTCTACTTTTGGAGTATACATGTATGTATATAACCTGATAACATGTTCACACTCTGGAGACATTCAACAGTTTATATATGTTATACATACTATTACAGACTTCCGCTGGTTAATTTAACTGTCTCTGGAGTATGATATACTGTTCTGGCTTAATTTCACTCATGTTTAATACATTATCACAGACAACATTCAATCATATATATCTATGTTGCATAAATAACATTTTGGAACTCGGGAGTTGGGTTTTTGCTCGACCCCCCGATTTTCGGGATGTTACAGAATGTGAGATCGGTCGGCGATGCCATTGCCGGTCCGGAGATGCATCGCCGACCACCCTACTCTGTTGGAGGTCTACTGCGAGATGTAGGGGTATTTTGGGTTTTTCACACCCCACATGTAGGGTTCGTGGGTAGAAAACCCCTAGAATGTACATCTCCTTCACAAACAGCCCTCCCCATACCTTCATTTTTATTTTTCAGCAACCATCCCCAAATTTCATGGTTCCAAATCACCCCTAGATCCATCCTTGGCCAAAAACGACCATCATCCATCATTCCCTTGAAGTTGGCAGCCCTTCCTCTTGAAGATTTCATCATTTGGAGCTCCAAAAACCCCCAAATCGAGCTGAAATCGTGAGGTGCTCCATTCCACTTTTTCATTTCCATTTCTCCTTGAAAATACATCCTTGGGAAGCTTGAAGCATCCCTCTACGATGCCTAGATCTCCTTTTTCCAGATTGGACAGCCACTTCTCCGCATTTTCTCCATTTTCTATGGCTTTCGTGGAAGCCATTTTAGGCCTTTTATCACTCTCATCCATCATATCTTTGATGGGTAAAAGGAAAACCGCAACAGACGAGGCTGGGCCAAGTCACCCTGCTCAATCGAGGAGACTGCGGGGTGGTGCCGCAAGTTCAATCGCCGCCGCAGGTCCAGCTACAGTCCTAGAGTGCCATACAAAGTGGGATTTGGATCCCCATGCTCACCTTGGGCGAGTAATTCTATCAGAGATGCCTCATGGCCAATACAATGATCGTAAAGTGTTATTTGAGGTGGACGTGGAAGGGCGACTGTTCGGTGAATTTTTGTTGTTCAAGCACATTGAAGCTGCGCACTGGGGTCCGATCTTTGAAGCTCGCGCTCGTGCTAATGTGAGCACCGTTCGTGCCTTCTACGCTAGTATCCAGAATCCTACCTTAGAGCCATTGCAGTTTAAAATCCCTTTTGGTAGAGATCGGATGGCTACAATTGATGTGCGACTGATTGCACGACTTCTGAACGTGCCTCTTGGTGATGTTCATCCTAGTGACAAGAATCTGAGGAGTAGGCGTGAACGAGATCGCCGCACCAGGTTTTTGTGCGGTAAGTTGGTTCCATGGCAGCCTAATAATAGCCTAAAGGTGACGTATATGTCTGATGATTTGCGCCTGCTGCACCATATCTGCACGTACAATGTTTATCCCAAGTCGACGAATCGCATTGAATGTACACGCCTTATGGTTGATTTCCTGTATCTGGTGGCCCAGGGAGAGAACGTATGTATGGCCACTTTCATCTTACGACAGATAATCCTCATAGCCAAGTCAAGAAGAACATCCGAATCGCTTCCTTTTGGCCGACTGATTTACAAGATTGCGCTTGAGTTTGCCTACAGACTTGGGCCGAAATTGTCAGTATCGATTCATACCATTGATGAGTCGACTATGGTAAGATGAAGATTGGGTCGCAGTACCGTGAAAATCAGCTTGAGGAGGACAGCGAGGATGACTTCGATGATGAGGAAGATCAAAGCGAAGAAGAACCTGGAGCAGAGGTTCAGGAAGAAGTTCAGGAAGAGGCAGAAGAGGAGGCTCAGGATACAGATGAGAGCCCTCCTCCTTCTGCGCAGGCTACGAGCGATGATCGCATTGCTCGGATCGAGGAGAGTCAGATCTCCTTGCAAAGGGAAGTTCAGAACTTCGCGCTGAAGTCGAGGATGCCAAGGCCGTTATAAAGAAGAAATTCGGCAAGGTGACTCGCACCTTAAAGGCGATCCTGTGTTGCTTGCAGGATAAGGGTGCTCCTCCTCCATCACCCGACTCAGACTAGCGATGCGACTTTGATGTTGTTATTAGTAGTTAGTCATTTCCTTCTTTATGTGTGTAAGCCTGTTAAGGCTAGTGCTTTGCTTATGTTGCTGTTGTAATTGTAACTGTCTTAGTTCCCATGTATTTCTCGTCATGATGCTTGTAAGGATATATCCCTTGTATTGTGACAATTTTGATTAAATGAAATGCATGGAATGCCTTTGACTCCTTGTGTGAATGATTGCAGTGAATTTGTGCTATTGGAACTGATAAGGTTGCGCCCTATTTTGAATATAGGGAATGCCGCCTAAGGCTACGCCGAGCACGGTTTGACTTGCATTGACTGAGCATATGGATCAGACTCCTTCGCAGTCTGACACCCATGCGGACCCTGCTGTGGGCCCGATTCCTAAGACAGTTCGTGCGTCTCAGCCTGCTGCTGGTCGTACAGTTGGACCACCACCGTTCACACCGTCAGTCAGAGAGCCTCAGCGTGCATCTACTTCGACAGAGCATCCGCCACAGCCTGCTCCACCTCCTGACAGATTTGAGCAGATGTTGGCTATGATGCAGAAGCAGCAGCAGCTTCTGACTACCATCGTGGGGACATTAGCACAGGGTGGGGGTGTGACTCCACCTGCACCACCTGTGCATCCTGCTGAGGATTCTTATACATACGCCCAAGATGAGGGCATGGCTCATCCTGCGCCGCTTGCTTACCCTGCGGGAAATGCCGCAGATACACGGGGCCTACTAGAGCGATTTCAGCGCTTACGGCCTCCCACTTTCACGGGTTCTCACAGACCCGAGGAGGCTGAGTACTGGCTCGACCGTGTGTCGAAGATTTTGCCGATGTTACATTGCACAGAGGCTGAGCAGGTAGAGCTGGCTACATTCCTGTTTGAGCGAGAGGCCAGCCTGTGGTGGGATAGCGTACTGCGGACCATTGCCGCCGACTTTGTATGGACATGGGCGACGTTTGAGTTCCGCTTCCACAAGAAGTATTATCCCCAGACTTACAGGCATGACAAGGAGAATGAGTTTCTCTGCCTCAGACAGGCAGCCATGACAGTTACAGAGTATGAGCATCGGTTCACGGAGTTAGGCAGATACGTCCCGATGATTTTGGCGGATGAGCAGATGCGCATACGACACTTTTTGGAGGGTTTACGACCGGATATTCGGTCGAAGATGTGCTGTGTGAGCATTTCCTCTTATGTGGAGTTGATTCACATGTCTATACGGGCAGAGCAGGATGTGGATCGACTTGCGTGATCTCGTGGCCCTTTTGCTTCTAGGCCGCGACCAGACATGCAGGACAGGCCCCTCGCGGGCAAGAGGCATCGCGTTAACCCTCCTACTAGGACTACAGCGCCTGTACCACCGTTTTGGCACCCTGATTTGACATGTACATACTGTGGGAGGACAGGCCACTTGGCGCAGAGCTGCTTTTCTCGGATGTGGGACAGTGGGTTCTCGCCGCCGTAGAAGATTGACCGTGCTCGTTCACAGGCGATATCAGCACCGCCTATACGGTTAGCTCCTGCGCACCCTTCTTTCAGACCTCCGGTATCGCAGATCAGACAGCCTCCACGACCCTTGACACAGCGACCGAACCGGCCACAGCAGGCTCGGGTTCATGCATTGACAGCTGAGGCAGCTGCGACACTGACTTTTCAGCATTCGGCCTTCAAGGTCACAGCCCATATTTGAGGCACTCCTATTCTTGTGATGGTGGACACTGGTTCCACAATTTCTTTGATATCGCGTGCTGTAGTCAGGCATCTTGGATTACAGACCATTACCATGGATAGGGTACGAGTCCTTGCAGCCCACGGAGATTATTCAGATATCACCCAGATGTGTGAGGGGTGTTTGGTTGATTTGGGAGGCCGGACGATGGCTATTGATCTTATCGTCGACCCCTCTCTTGTTTATCTCGACGTCATTCTTGGCATGGATTGGTTGACTGCAGCGAGGGCCGAGATTGACTGCGAGACTCGTATAGTGACTGTGTACAAGCCTGAGGGTGCATCCTTCACATTTCCAATGCAAGTAAATCTTCCTTTTCGCATACTTAGTTACGCCACTTTATTGTGCGACGCTGGTGCCCAGGTACTCGAACTTGTGCCAGTCATTTTTGAGTTTGGGGATCTGTTCAGGAAGATCCCTGGTTTGCCGCCCCGACGTGAGATCGATTTCACTATCGATCTAGTTCCTGGTTCTACACCCGTCTCACTGCCAACGTATCGCATGGCACCATGTGAGATGGAGGAGTTGAGGATGCAGATTGATGGTCTGCTAGAGCTTGGCCTTATACGGCCTAGTGTGCCTCCTTGGGGAGCACCGATCCTATTCATGAGGAAGAAGGACGGTTCGATGCGATTGTGTATTGATTATCGCAGGCTGAACCAGGTCACGGTGAAGAACAAGTATCCTTTACCCAGGATTGATGACTTGTTTGATCAGCTGAGAGGAGCGCAGTACTTCTCGAAGATTGATCTTCAGTCTGGATATCATCAGTTGCGCGTCAGGGATGAGGACGTGCAGAAGAAAGCATTAAGGACCAGTTTTGGCCACTACGAGTTCCTCGTGATGTCGTTCGGTCTCACGAACGCACCAGCCATGTTCATGGATCTGATGAACCGGGTATTTCGGCCTTTCCTCTATCGATTCATCGTTGTATTCATTGACGACATTTTGGTGTACTCCAGGAGTCGAGAGGAACATGAGGAACATTTGCGTTTGGTCCTGGATATGCTCAGACAGCATCAGTTGTTCGCACAGTACAAGAAGTGCGACTTCTGGAAGCAGGAGGTAAAGTTTCTGGGACACGTGGTGTCCAAGGATGGCATGGCAGTTGACTTGTTTAAGGTAGTCACGGCGCAGGACTGGGAGCAGCCTGGTTCTGTCACTGAGGTGAGGAGTTTCTTAGGTCTCACTGGCTACTATCGGCGCTTCATACAGGACTTCTCGAAGATCGCGAGACCCTTATCTCAGTTGACACGGAAGGACGTGAAGTTCGCCTGGAATGACAAGGTGGAGTCAGCTTTTCAGGAGCTGAAAGACAGACTTACGTCCGCCCCTGTGCTAGTATTGCCAGAGCAAGGGGTTAGATACATTATATACACTGACGCGTCTAGCGTTGGTCTGGGTTGTGTCCTTATGTAGAGGGACAGGGTAATTTCGTATGCCTCGAGACAATTAAGGAAGCACAAGGAGAATTACCCTACACACGACCTAGAGTTGGCAGCCGTTATATTCGCACTGAGACTCTGGAGACATTACCTCTACGGAGAGGAGTTCGAGCTCTTTTACGACCACAAGAGCCTCAAGTACATATTCACGCAGTGAGACTTGAATATGAGGCAGCGGCAATGGATGGAGACGTTGAAGGACTTCAAGTTTGAAGTCTCTTACCATCCTGGGAAGGCGAACCTTGTGGTAGATGCGTTGAGCCGCAAGAAGGCGATAGAGTTTGCGGCTCCATTGATGGTTACTGAGTGGGATATGGTTGAGTTTTTGTGAGACTTTGAGCAGAAACTCACCGTGGAAGAGCCGTTTGAGTTCATCGCACATGTACAGGTGCGATCTCAGATCGATGACCTAGTCATCGAGGCGCAGAGGGACGATGCGCATCTGACTGAGCTTCGAGAGCAGGCCAGTGATGATGCAGACGCCGACTGGCGAGTTGGTATGGATGGGGGCTTACGTTATCGTGGCCACCTATGCGTCCCAGATATCCCTGACTTGAGACGAGAGATTCTCGAGGCTGCGCATTGTACTAGACTCGCGATGCATCCATGCAGTACGAAGTGTATCGTGATGTGAAGAGGACGTATTGGTGGGAAGGTATGAAGACCCACATAGCTGAGTTCGTGTCCCGTTGTCTCACTTGTTAGCAGGTGAAGACAGAGCATCGTCGACCACCTGAACTTTTGCAGCCTATGCCGATCGCAGAGTGGAAGTGGGATTTCATTTCCATGGACTTCATTTCTGGGTTGCCGAAGACGAGGAAGGGACATGATTCCATTTGGGAGATCGTCGACCGTCTGACGAAGTCGGCACACTTCTTACCGATTAGAGTTACGAACTCTGCAGACGAGCTGACTAGACTGTACATCAGAGAGATTGTGCGTATACATGGAGTTCTGTTGGAGATCGTGTCGGACAGAGACACATGGTTCACTTCTATTTTCTAGACTCGCATTCAGGAGGCTATGGGTGTGAAGTTGAAGTTTAGTACTGCCTTCCACCCACAGACAGACGGACAGATAGAGCAGGTGAACCAGATCTTAGAGGACATGTTGCGAGCTTGCGCATTGGACTTCAAGGACAGTTGGGATGATTGTCTTACATATGCGGAGTTTGCGTATAACAACAGCTTTCAGACGAGTATCGGTATGGCACCTTATGAGGCGCTGTATGGGCGACCTTGTCGCGCACCGCATTGCTGGATAGAGGTCGGTGAGCGTAGCTTGATTAGCCCAGAGTTAGTACAGGCGACATCAGAGAAGATTGATATTATTCGACGTCGGCTTCTTACAGCGCAGAGCAGACAGAAGAGTTACACCGATACGAGACGGAGGCAACTAGAGTTCACAGTTGGGGATCATGTTTTTTTGTGAGTTTCCCCTATGAAGGGAGTCCTTCGGTTCGGGAAGAAGGGGAAACTGGCACCGCGATTCATTGGTCCATTCCAGATCCTCGATCGTGTGGGAGCAGTGGCTTATCGATTGGCTTTACCCACGCCTCTCGAGAGCGTTCACAACGTATTTCATGTTTCTATGCTGAAGAAGTATGTTGCTGATCCTTCCCATATCATCAGATGGGAGCAGGTGCAGTTAGGAGAGGATGTTACTTATATCCTGCGACCGACACGTATCCTAGACAGGAAGGAGCAGGTACTGCGTAGCAAGGTGATTCTCCTTGTGAAGGTATTATGGACGCATCACTCTGAGGAGGAGGCTACCTGGGAGACAGAAGCCGAGATCAGAAAGAACTACCCACAGCTTCTCGAGGAGTACGAAAAGGTACAAAATTTTAAGGACGAAATTATTTGTTAAGGGGGGTAGATTGTAACGCCCGTTAAAAATCCATACTTGGGCTCGAGTACCAACTCGACCCGAAATCGCGTAGAATTAATTTCTATGGAAATTAAGCGTAAGTTAGCTAGCGCAACGCTGGAGTGGCTGGGAAATAGTCCCTGATCACTTTAAATACGTTCTACAAGACCCAAATCGAGTAGAACCAACAACTCTAAAATACTCTATAACCTCGGATCAAACTCTAAGAAGGTTTGTTCTCTGGACCGCTTTGAATTTTTATATTGGATCTAGACCGCACGTCGAAAGTCCGACACCTCCTATCTTAGACTGTTAGAACCGCCTAGCTGGACTTGACACTCATTCCGAAAATCAAGTCAAACCGATAATCACAGGCTATTTCATTGAGCCCGGACCGAAGAGAGTACGAATAGGGACATAGTTGGAATTTCAAATTCAAATCTGGCACACTACTTGACGCGTCAGTATTGAGTATTTTGACCGTCAGAATTCATCCAGATTACACCCTCGGATCAGGAGAAATTTCTATTTTATATCATGAGACTTTCAGCCCTGATCTACTTGCGGTGACCGCTGAACTGAAACTGGTCCGCCACGTGTGATCTGCGAACCCTGCCAGACTGAAAACTTAATACGTGCTAGATCTGGTATGCATGAGCTTAAGTCCGATCGCATTCGACCAGGGGACCACCAGAAAGCATCTTTTAGACCGAAACAGCCCCGAAATGGATATGCACTAAGTAAACTTCGTTCCAGAGCCTGTTTCCGGCATTTTTAAGCTTAAAAAAGGGGCTGAAACCCTCATTCCTCTCTTCCATCCAAAAATTGCAAAACCCTAGCTTTGGGAGAGAAAAGGAGAGAGTTTGAGAGAGAGAGTGGAAGGATTTTTCCCGCTTTCGTATCGCTGATTGCACGTACTTCAGCAACTCTTCCCAATCACCTGGCCGGTGATTTCTCTGCTTTTTCAGGTATGAAACAACCCTAAAAGTTGCTTATTTAGGGATTACTTAGATTTATAGCGTGTTAGCTAACGTAACTTGTAAAACAGGTTCTCCTACTGCCGTAGACGAAGCGTATACGCTCCGTTCGAAACGACACGTCTCTAAGAGACTAGGTGAGGATTTTAGACGCTTTGATTGACGGTTTCCAACGCTTTCAATGTCGTTTAATAGTAGATTATTGACGGCATCGCCGTTTGACATGTACAATATGCTCTCCGTTTCCTGTTTCGTAAATTAACGAAGAATATGAGATTTAGGGCATTTTAGTCATTTGTAGGAAGTACTGATTACATTCATATTTTGCTGATGTGATTGACATGGTTTGTTGTCGCATTAGGAAGTTAGGAATACGTGCATAATTAGTTTGGCGAAGAGATTCGCCTAATTGCACACTTCGGGTCGACATGCTATATGTAGACTTAAGTGTGTAGTGTATGTGTTTGTATAAATGTTTGTATTAGTATGTATTGAATTAAATGATGTTATGAATTGGTTTGAGATGGATTTCTTAATTAATATGCTGACCTAAATGATTTCCTACATGTTGACTATATGCATGATTTCATTACATGCATGAAATATATGTGTTTGAAGATTTACTTAAGTTGAATGTTATAACATTTGTTAACATGCTCACATGATTGTATTTCAATTCCAATATTCCTATATAAATTGCTGATGTGATTCCATAATTGTTTGGGACTATACTTAGTCCAGACAGTCGGTAACTGAGCAAATTCGTGGTTGGCTGGTCTTGGCCACGAACGACGCGTCGATGAACGCGAGTCGTGTTTGAAGTTGGCGGCAGTGGTTAGGCCACGCGAAGTATTTTACGCACTTCATGTCGTTCGAATTGAGATGCGATTGCACTAGTCGAGCCCGTCAATCAACCCGACTGGCCGATGTATGTTCACCTTGTATGAGTCACAACTGCTTGAACCTAGGGTACTGAACTTACCATTGTAAACCCTGTTAACCATGGTACCTTGATCCACGAAGACTCATGAGCCGGGCATGGTGGTATGGGACACCGTGGTCGAGCTGTCGGCCTACGCTGGGGCCACAAACCTCCCCGTAGTGACCAGTGAACACCTAGTCTCGTGAGCAGATTATGGTGGTATGGGACACTATATTCTAGCTGTCGGCCTACACTGATCAGGTGACGAGTCCTCTGTAGTGACCGCGAGCGTATTCTGAGTCTACGGGAGGCAACGACCCTTCAGTAGCAGTAGAGTACCGTAGGCCTGTATTGATAAGGTGATGGGGGAGCGGTGCAACGAGTGCGAGCAACAGCCCTGACAGCCCTTGCAGCGACCTACAAAATATACATCGTATGAGATTACTAGGAGTGACGACCCTAGACAGGATCTGTGTTTGGATTGATACAAGGGAAGTACCTTAGTTTCCTAATCCTGCTGTTTGAATGGACTAATAACAACTCGGAAATCATATCACCATAACATTGCATGTGCCTGGAAGATGTGGAGCACTCTAGGGAGTGTGGCATGCCGCGGTCGTAAGATGTTGACGTATGAGGGAGATCGTCGGTGAGGGCATACATCACGTCATATCATCTTGCATTAACAACAGTATTAGGATTGTCTGATTTACTGCTTTACTATTATTGCATGATTGATTTGTGAACATGCTAATCTTTGCTCTATGATTCCACTGAGTTGATCACTCACTCCCACGTTACGGGATGGTGTTTGCAACACCCACCAGACCCTATTGTAGATGCAGGTGAGGCTGAGATCCAGGAGGCAGAGCCAGACTTCGACGAGGACCAGGATGAGTTCTCGTACATGCAGTATCATGATGGCTTTGCGTAGGCGACCTGGATTGATGGGACTTCAGTGGGACTATTTTGAACATTTCATTTTGTTCATGTATATGTATATGAGACTCAGAGATGTATTCATACCTTAGAGATAGATGAGATCTACTTTGTTTTTTTTCATACAGTGATATATATATTGTTTAGTCTTCCGCTTGCTTTTATCACTGGATCTGAAGTATGAATTGCAGTTTTGGTATACTTTTACTCATGTGAATGCTTTAAATCAGACAACATTGAATCATAATCATTTTTGTTGCATAAGTGACGGTCTGGTACTCGGGAGTTGAGTTTATACACGACCCCCGATTTTCAGGGTGTTGCATCCCATGGGCCTTAAATACACCACAATGGGCAACATCCCATGGGCCTCATCAATCTGCAAGTGGGCCCGATTAAAACACATACCTCTGGTGGGCTTGAAAACTGATGGAAGACAAGGATAAAACTTACATATCATGGTGGGCTTTGACCTAACTGCTGCTGGACATTGGTCCAGTAGCAGGTGAACCTGCTGGTTGCTTAGCTGGGCCTGGTCATTGAGGCTCAGGCCCTACCATGATATGGAAACTAGGTGGATGGAGTGGATAAACCCTAAATCATGTGGGTCCCACTGCTCACGTGTGGACAGCGTGGAGATAAAACATATACAGCACGGTGGTCCACACCGTCCGGCCTGGATGGTGTAGATATAAAATACATAAATCATGGTGTGTCCCATCATCCCTGTTGGATGGTGTGGAAATCAGATACATACATCATGTGGCCCACATGTATAGATGGTGGATGAAGCACATTTATCAAGGAAGTTCCCACATCCTAAGCTTTGGATGGTAAAGATGAAGTACATACGTCATAAGACCCTCAGCAGCTGTTGGACAAAAGGTCTAGCAGTGTCCCTCCTGATTTGGATGGCTGGATGAAAAGCATGCATGGTAGGTCCCATGTGTGGCCCACCAGCTATACATACATTATATATATATATATATATATATATAATATATATATATATATATATATATATATATATATATATATATATATATATATATCGCAAACAGCCAGCGTCCAAACCTATTGGATGATCTGGACAGCAGGCCATCCGGCAGTTCTTGTTCCATCTGGCTGTTGGATTTGCAATTGATGGACGGTCTAGATATAAAGCACATACGTTCAGGTGGGGTCCACGTCAGCGTGGCCCACCTGGTTTGGATCAAATTAATATTTATGTTTCCCTTCAAATGGGATCTGCCCAAACGGGCAGCAAGGTGTCTATAACATGGG
Source organism: Magnolia kwangsiensis (assembly GCA_037074715.1). NCBI lineage: Eukaryota > Viridiplantae > Streptophyta > Magnoliopsida > Magnoliales > Magnoliaceae > Magnolia > Magnolia kwangsiensis. Next base: position 44,529,111 of record CM073586.1, on the reverse strand, counting down.
CCCAGTTTAGTCTACTTGGTTGGATGGCGTGGATCATACATCAAGGTGGGCCATCATACATGAAAAGGAGAGAGAAAGAGAGAGAGAGAGAGGGAGAGAGAGAGAGAGAGAGAGAGAGAGAAACGTGCGATGGAGGGGAGGGGCTCCGCCACTAGGAGCTATCCCTAGGTGGGCCATGTAAATACAATACATACATCAAAATGGGTCCCAAATCATGTGGGCCCTAAGTCACAAAAAGATCAACGGTGGAGATAGTTTTCCACTAAAAATGCAAGGTCTATATGACCTTTTCACAATGGGAAAATAAACATCATGATGGGGTCCATGGAGAATGGCCCCAACATAGGATGATCATATGAATCATGGTGGGCCATCGGCCACACTTAGTGTCCAAAGTGAGATCCATACCATCAATCGGTAGGCCTCACTTGACACTTCATCAAAAGCACAATCTAACCTACAAATCACCTCCAGTTTTCTCTTCTTCTTGGTTCCTTTGAAAAATAAGCTCCTTGGCTTCTTCTTTAATGGTGGAAGATGAGAATTGAAGGGTTGGATTGAGGGGATTGAGGGTAGGAAGTGGGCCACACACTTGGGGTTCTTTATCCTTTTCTCTTGCTTGGACGGTCACCTCTCTTGGTGCTTGGGAAAATAGATAGAGAATGAGAGAGAGAGTGGGTGGTTGTAAGAGAGAGGTGATGGGTGTGAGTGACATGAGGGCTGACTTTGGGGAGGGTTGCTTGTCTTGGAGAGAAAGAAAGCATAGGTTATGATGGGATGTGTACTTGATTGATTAATCTGAAAGGTGCATAGAGATTCTTTGGAGTCTCTTGAAATTTGCAAAGCTTGGCTTTTCCTCGAGATATTCGTGGGCCCACAACTCCTGGCCTAGGTATCATATCGGTTCGCATGACGCGGCGTTGGAACTGCGATAATGGTGCAGTGGCAATGGTACAAGTCTCGGGTATAGTCGACTCATATTTACAAGATGTGACTTAGGGTCGCACAAATGCCGTTTATAGGTCGCGGGTTATCGAAATTAGATGGGGAGGATCGCAGGGTATAAGGAATGGTACAGTCTAGGATACCGGCCTTACATCCTTCATGTTTAGATTTAGTCTACGTTGTGGTTGTTGTGAGGTCTTCACATTATCCTCTAGATGAATGTAGTGAGTACAAATCAACGGTCAATTCCCTTGAGGTCCATAATCGACTATCCAAGGGCTCCTTTGTGCTCAATGAGAGTAGAGATGAGCATATTCTCCTGTTCTTACTCAAGGTGGGAAGAAATCACCACCAGGTATATCTCATCTTGACCTAAAAATATATATTTCAAATCAGAGGGTAAAGGGTTTAGGGCAAGCTTCGGTGCCTTGAGATTAGACAGTATAGGCACTACATTGGTTTGAGGAAATTCTTCGAATTGTGGCCTCCACTGGTTAACTTCAAGTACTGGCACATCATCAAGCATGACACTCGTCTCCCTAATCATATCATTATTTAAATCATGGGAGTGGGCCAAGCACATCTCTGGAGGGTCAGAGGATAAGGTCAGAAGTGCTTTATCTTTCACGGAAGAATCAATTAGGTTAATATCGTGAGAATCGTCTTCATCCTCTAACTATTTGGTTGTGTTGAAAAAAATAATCAACTCCAATGTCATATTCTTGAAAGACATACTCATGACTTCATTCCTATAATTAATGATTGCATTTCAAGTGGTAAGGAATGGGCAACCAAGAGTGACGAGAATTTAAGTGCTCATGTCCATGATGGGTTGAGTATCTAGGATGATGAAATCTATCGGGCAATAGAATCTGTCAACTTAGACTAACACATCCTCGATTATCCCTCCTGGTACATGAACTGAGCGATCAATAAGTTGTAATGTAGTTCGGGTGGGTTTCAATTCACCCAAACCTAGTTGTTTATAGACCGAATAAGGAATCAGATTTATACTCACTCCTAAGTCAAGAAGTGCGTGCTCAATCCGGTAGTTTCCAATTACACAAGCGAAAGTTAGGCTTCCATGATCTTTGTATTTCTATGGCACATCTTTCTTTAGGATGACACTCACCTTTTTAGTTAAGAAGATTTTCTTTTAAATATTTTGCTGTCTTTTGGTCGTACACAAGTCTTTCAAAAATTTGGCATATGAAGTTATTTGTTTAACTGCATCCAGTAGAGGGATGTTGATCTTCACTTGTTTCAACACCTCTAAAATGTCCTGAGAGTTATAGAAAGGTTTTGGTACAACCAACCGTTGGGGAAATAGAGAAATTGGCTTGCTTAGAAGTTTTGGTTCTTATTCGTGTGGAGCAGTGCTAGGTCTATCATTGTTGTCCTCTTTCGGATCCTCAGGCTTTTCAGCCCTAACCAAAATGGTGTTTTCAATGGTCTTCCCACTCCTAAGAGTGGTTATAGATTTAGCTTACTCCATCTGATTTGAAGAGCTTTGATCGCTTATCTCATATTACGGTTTAGGATTAGGGAGAGCTTGTGCAGGAAGCATCCCCTTTCCCCCAATTGTTAAGTGTGACTCTATCCTTTGAATAGATGACGTAAGCATTCCCAATGCAGATCTGATATCTTGGTTTATTAGCTCTTAGTCTTGAATATGTTTTTGAACCAGAACCTCTTGAGGTTTTCCTTGATTTGGAAATTGATTGATGAAACATTGAGGGGTAGCAGTTTGTCCATTCCTCCAACTAAAGTTGAGATGATTTCTCCAACTACGATTGTATGTATTAGAGGTAGGTCCATTGAAAAGTATTTGGTAATTGTTCACGTCATTAGATTGGTCATTTAGCACCCCTTGAAAGGTAGGTATTGTTGGACAATTTTCAGTTGTGTGAACGTTGCAAGCACAAATACCGCAAACAGTTTTCTTAACCTTATCCTTCTTTAGTTCCATGGTCTCGAATTTCCTTATGAGATTAGCCATTTTGGCATTGATATCATCATCTTCTTTCAAAAGGTATAATCCACCCCTTTCCTTTGATTGAGTAGGCCTAGAAGTGGTGTTTAATTTTGGGGAGGTGTCCCATGATTGTGCGTTTTCAGTAAGTTTATTCAAGTGGTCCCTGAAATTGTGGCAATAACCACTCTATTAGAAGTAAAAATAGGTCAAAGTGTCCTAAAGGGGGGTGAATAAGACTTTATAAAATTTTATGACGGTTTAAAATCCTATCATCATGATCTTAATCTAATATAACAATTTATCAAGATATCTTTAACTTAACTCTAATGGCTTCTAAGACAAATAGAGGATCCAATCAAAAGACTATTCAATATTTAAGCAATATATAAATTTAGCCTATGATGGATTAAATGAGTGGCTGTGTGTGGAATGTGATACTTATCAGTTCTAAATAGTCATGTCATCATGCATCATGTGAACACTCAAAGTAAACATAGATAAGTAAAGTGCAAATAACCGATCCTAAACACAATCATGTATAGTGGTTCGACTACTTACTCCACTCCCGGCGGACGCACTCAACCTTGAGTGTACCAAATTTCACTAACGAATGTTTCAAATCAGGTTTACCTCAAACCAGTACAACCTACACAAGGCTGACTCTAGGACCTACACAAGCTACCTAACATGTCTCTACGAGATAAAAGTTTATGCCCCGCACAGGAGCAAGGGTCAACACACAACACCCAGGTTTTAGGCCACACAGGCCAAGTGTCAACACAAGGAACCTAGAGTTTTTGCCCTACACAAGAGCAAAGGTCAACACACAACACCTAAGGTTTTAGGTCACACAAGCCAAGGACCTTTTCTAAGGACCTAAGTTTACGCGCACCATAAGAGCAAAGGTCAACACAACACCTAGGTTTTAAACTACATAGGCCAAGGACCTACATTAAGGACCTAAATTTATGCTCACCAAGAGCAAGGGTCAACACACTACCCCACACGTATTCTCCTGTCGGAGACCTCCTATAAGGACTTGAAAGGGGTGAGAATCACCTGTGAACTAATCTGACATAAAGGAATGATCAGCAGGGTCACTGGACTCTAATGACTTATAGATAAGTAGATGAGCCCCATTAAGCACGATGATGAAGATCTCCTTTGATGATGAAGAATCTTCAGCTCCCTTAATTCGCAACACTAATGATGCTCAAAAGTATAGCGATAGCTTGGGTCAAGGTTATGTTGGAATCCTACTCTATTAAATGCTTTCCTATTTTAGAAATAGAGTGATTCCAAGCATTTAAGCATTCAAGGTATCCCAGCTCAATAATTTTTCGTTAAGGTGGTAGTTGGATGATCCTTGAATGCGGAAGTTTATTCCCCAATCCACTCTATTGAATATTAATGATGAGGGTGGGTTGGAGGATGAACTCCCATGAGAAAAAAGGGCTTAAGGTAGGTGATCTGAATTAAAAACTCAAAAGCTCTATCTATTTTCTCTACTAACAACTTAAGGCAAGCTCTTATTAAATAGGTAAAAAGTTCGAATAGAAATAAAACAGTTATATTTTTGACAGAGTTCGATATCATCAAGCAGTCTTTGATATTATCAAGCATATACTTTCGATAACTTCGAATGGCCTCTCAATGACACAAACTCAGTCTGTCAAATGCTTTTACCCTTTTTGCCAACTAATCGACAATATTGAACATGCTTCAATGTCATCGTATTTCGAACTGCGATTCATCAACCCATGGTTCGATTCCTCGATATTTGAAAAATAAGAGAGCAGAATTGCCTTAGGAACTGAATAGGTATCGATATGATCGAGCATTCGTCAATATCATCTGGTTTTGAATATTAATTATATCGATAACAGTTTCGATTCATCGATCTTTTCAAGGAAATTTCCTGTAAACTTGTTGGACAGTTTTGTGTCCCAATTCAATGACATCGACCTAGTCTCGATATAATTGATCTTTGAATATCGATATCATTGAGTGACTCTCGATACCTCGACCATTTAAAAGAATTTACCTGAAAGCTTACTAGATAGATTTGTGTCCAAATTCGATATCATCGAAGGTCCATCGATATCATCGAGATTTAAAATTCGAAGATATTGAGGCTCACTTCGAGATATCAAAAATCACATGATTTTCCTTAACTGCTTATTGGACACAAACTGATAGGATGTCGATTTTATCGAGCCGTTTCAATGAATTTGAGATTCGAAAGTCGATAATATCGATCCTGTCATTAATTCATTGATAATTTAGCCCACGGTTCATTTTGGTCGCTGGACATCTGTAAAAGTGCCCTTGTTTGTCAATTAGCGTGAGTGTTGAGTCAACTTGACAGAAAAGCTCCATAGGAAGATCAATCAGCTGTCTACCTAAATCGGATGTGTGTCGAACTCACCATAGGTAAATCTAAGCCTCACATCCCATGTCCCAAAACACCAGGTAGATTAAACCTTTAAAATCTATTCGAATATCATAGGGTTTTTGGGTTAGAAAACTTTTTTTTTCAAAAATCAGAAAATTTCTAAGTTTTCTAGCTCTGTCGATTTATCGATATCAGGTTCGATAAAATCGATGTGTGCTATCGATGTCCTCGAAAGCTCAATCGCTAAAATCGAACGAGGACATAAAGTGTCCTGCAACCACATATTCATCTGGACAAAATTATCGATGTATCGATACCCCTATCGATATCATCAATATTTGAAAATCGAGTTTATTAAACTAGTCTTGATATGATCGACAACAGAGTATTTGTATCCCTATTTTTTATAGGAAAATCATAAAGACCTTCGATATATCGAATTACCATCGATATCATCAGAATTCAACTCTCGATGATATCAGAAGGTCTTAGATGATATCGGTCTTGGACACAATCTTTCCAACAACATTTTTTAGGTGGTTTATATTTCAGATCGAGGATCACTTGATAGAATCGATATTTAAATACAGATGATATCGAGGCTGGATCGTTGACATTGAGAATGGACATAAACTTATCCAGCAAGCTTACTGGAAAATCCTTTGAATTTATCGATGCATCGACACGACCTTTGATATCATCTACGTTCAAATTTCGATGATATCAAGTATCCCTTGATCATATCTGTTGACCTAAAATATTTCAAAGAAAGTCTCTCTCATTTTTCAAATGTCGAGAAATCGATCATCGTATCAATAATATCAGAGTTCAAAATCTGTATCATTGATGCATATTTCGATGCCCTCGACCAACTGGCAAAAAGTTTCAAAAGCGTATGACCTTGAGTTTGTGTCATCAAGCGGCCAGTTGATGCAATTAAGAGTATACGCTTGATGATATCGACCCTAATCGATGATATCGAACTCAGTCATAAATGTGACTATTTTATATCCGTTGGAACTTTTTTGCCTATATATAAAGAGCTTGTCTTTAGTTGTTGTGAGAGAAAGAAGAGAGAGCTTTTGAGTGGTTAACTTAAGATCATTTATCCAAAGCCCTTTCTCTCAAGGGAGTTCATCCTCCAATCCAACCTTGTCATTGATATTCAATAGAGTGGATTGGGGAATGAACTTCCACATTCAAGGATCCTCCAGCTGTTACCTTAATGGAAAATTATTAAGTTGGGATGCCTTGAATGCATAAATGATTGGAATCACTCTATCTCCTTTATATGAAAATATTTGAGAGTAGGATTCCATCATAACCTTGACTTAACCCATCACCATGCATTGGTATATCTTCTGAGTTGTGGTTCAAGGGAGTAGAAGACTCTTAATCAACAAAGGAACATATTTTCAACAACAAGCTAAAGAGGGACATATCTACTTATCTCTAAGTTATCAGAGTTTAGAGGACCCTTTGATCATTCCTTTGTAGGATTGGGTCTAAGGTGTTTCTCACCCTTATAATTCCTCTAGGAGGCCTTCGACAGGAGTGTACGTGGTGGGTATGTAGTGTTGACCTTGCTTTGTGGAGAGCATAAACTTCCGGTTAAAAGTGAACTTGTTTAAAACCTTGGGTTATAGGTGAATCATGTGAAACCTCTGTTAGGGTCTTGTGGAAAATCCTTGGGAAGTGTGCCTAAAAGTGGGTGCGATGTGTGGAACCTTGCTCATGAGAGCATAAACCGTCAGTCTAGGTGTAGGTTATAAAGATTAAAAGTGAACCTGATTTAAAACCTTAGGTTAGAGGTGAACCGTGGAAAACCTTCTTGGTGAAATCCGCTACACTCAAGGGTTGAGTGTGGTTACCGGAAGTGGAGTAGACAAGTAGTCGAACCACTATAAAAATGACTGTGTTTGAGATTGTTGTTCTTTTATTTATATAATTTACTTTAATATTTTCATATCTGAATATCTTAGATCACACCTCACACATGTACATAGTCATATCCATCATAAACTAGTTTGCATATTGTTCATCTCTCAAATAGTTTGGGATTGGATCCTCTATTGTGTTTGGAAGCTAGTATAGTTACTCTTAAGTAATTCTAATATTGGCTTGGTGTTAGGATTAGTGTAATAGGATTTTAAATTATCATAAAATTATTAAAAAGTCCTATTCACCCCCGTCTAGGACATATTAACATATTCCTACTTCAACTAAAGCAGTCTTTACCGTTATTTCAATTGGTATTAAAGTGAGTCTCTCTTTAAAGGCTTCACCGCTTAGAGAGTGATCTTGACTGAAGTTGGGAATATGGCCAAAGGAGAGGGCTCATCGGTCTCTAGACCTCCAGTATTTGATGGATCAAATTATGCATACTGGAAGGCTAAAATGCACTACTATCTGAGATCCTTAGACCTTGATGTTTGAGATATAGTTGAAAGAGGATATGTGCCACCATCTGAACAAATAGTACTTGATAATGACACAACTATCACCAAACCAAAACCTAAAGAGAAGTGGATAACATTCAATAAGGAAAATCAAACTGCTGAGGCTAAAGCCATGAATGCTATCTACTGTGTTATGTCTTAAGATATTTTCAATCAAATCAATATGTTTGGGACATCTAAGGAAGAATGGGATTTGTTAGAAATAACCCATGAAGACACAAGCACTGTGAAGAGATCTAAACTACAACTCCTGACTTCACAGTTCGAAAGTCTCGGAATGGAAGAGCATGAGAACTTTATGGAGTTTTTCACAAAGTTGAATATCATTTGTAACTCCATGGGTGGATTAGGAGAGAAAGTTCTAGTACCTAAAATTTGTAGGAAAATTCTAAGATCTCTACCAAAACGATTCAATACTAAAGTAATAGCTATTGAAGAATATAGGAACATAGACGAAATGAAAGTAGAAGAACTGGTAGGTTCCCTACAAACATTTGAACTACACTTCAAACAAACCCAAAAATGCAAAAATACTGTCCTCAAAACTTCAAAGAAAATAACAAATGAGGACATTGAAAGTGAAAGAGAAGATGAAGATGAGGAAGTGGCTTTATTGGCTCAACGATTCAGAAAGTTCTTTCAGAAGAATCATGGTCGTCCTTTTAAAGGAAGAAAGGTGGACAACAGACCTTCTATAGGAAAATTTGGTAAAAAGGCCAAAGAACCACAATGTTATGCCTGTCAGAAGTACGGACACCTGTCTACTGAATGCCTAAATAGAAAAAATTAAAGGCAAGGTAATGGCTACCACATGGGATGATACAGAAGAGTCAAATTCAGAATCGAGTGACTCAGAGAGCGATGGAGATTAGAAATCATTAAAAATTCTTATGGTCTCCAGTGTTCCAATCATTTCCATTGAGACTAAGAACGAGGAACCACAAGCCACTGAATCATTTCTATCTGATAATGAGGAAATAGAGGAGGAAGAAGAGAAATAGGATAAACTACAGGATGCTTACAATCAACTCTATATTCATAGCATCCACATCCTGAAAAGACTTAGAATGTCTGAAAATAAAAAAGAATTGCTGCAAAAGATCTGGACAAAACCTTATAAATTAATACACATCTAATCAATGATCTACAACAATATATTCAGACAATGATAAGTTGGAAAGAGTCAATCTATCCCTAAAAAATGGAATCATCAGAGCTTACTAAAAAAGTTGAATTACTAAAACATGAAAATGAGCATCTCTAGAATGAGAATCACACACTCCGTTTTGACTTAGAAAAATCTAAAAAATTTGCTGAAATAAACTATAAATTTTCCCAGAGTGGTGAAGAGCTAGAAAAATTGTTAGGGATGGTTAGAAGAGGAAAAGACAAGAGTGACCTAAGGTATGATAAAAATAAAAAGAAAACTGAAAATGCAGCTGTAACATCCCGAAAATCGGGGGGTCGAGCAAAAACCCAACTCCCGAGTTCCAAAATGTTATTTATGCAACATAGATATGTATGATTGAATGTTGTCTGTGATAACGCATTAAACATGAGTGAGATTAAGCTAGAACAGCATATCATACTCCAGAGACGGTTAAATTAACAAGCGGAAGACTGTGATAGTATGTATAACATATATAAACTGTTGTATGCCTCCAGAGTGTGGATATGTTACCAGGTTATATACATACATGTATACTCCAAAAGTAGACAAAACGAATATACATGAGTGCGCTAAAAACATAAAATGACAAGTGTCAAAGTATCTAATCAACCTCCCTGTAATCCCGTCAATCAGAACACGCATAAAGGAGGGATCCTCCTCATCATCATCAAGTCCAGCTCCGCCTCATAGGCCGCGCCGTCATCTGCAATCACAAAAGGTCTGGTGGGTGTCCAGGAACACCGTCCCGTAACGTGGGAGTGAGTAGCTAACTCAGTGGAACAATAGAGCAAGGATTAACATGTTCTCAAATCAATCACGCGATAATAGTAAAGCAATAAATCAAACAATCCTAATACTGTTGTTAATGCAATTATGACATGATGTGATGTATGCCCTCACCGACGATCACCCTCATGCGGCAACATCTTACGACCGCGGCATGCCGCACTCCCTCAAGTGCTCCACATCTTCCAGGCACATGCAATGTCATGGTGATATGATTACCTAGTTATTATTAGTCCATTCAAACAGCAGGATTGGGAAACTAAGGTACTTCCCTTGTATCAATCCCAACACAGATCCTGTCTAGGGTCGTCACTCCTAGTAATCTCATACGATGTATATTTCGTAGGTCACTGCAAGGGCTGCCAGGGCTGTTGCTCGCACTCGTTGCACCGCTCCCCCATCACCTTATCAATACAGGCCTACTGTACTCTACCGCACGGAAGGGTCGTCGCCTCCCGTGGACTCAGAATACGCTCGCGGTCACTACAAAGGGCTCGTCGCCTGATCAGTGTAGGCCGACAGCTAGAATATAGTGTCCCATACCACCATAATCTGCTCACGAGTCTAGGTGCTCACTGGTCACTACGGGGAGGTTGTGACCCCAGCGTAGGCCGACAGCTCGACCACGGTGTCCCATACCACCATGCCCGGCTCATGAGTCTTCGTGGATCAAGGTACCATGGTTAACAGGGTTTACAATGGTAAGTTCAGTACCCTAGGTTCAAGCAGTTATGATACATACAAGGTGAATAAACATCGGCCAGTCGGGTTACTTGACGGGCTCGACTAGTGCGATCGCATCTCGAATTGAACGACATGAAGTGCGTAAAACACTTCGCGTGGCCTAACCACTGCCGCCAACTCTCAACACGAATCACATTCATCGACGCGTCGTTCGTGGCTATGACCAGTCAGCCACGAATTCGCTCGGTTACCGACTGCCTGGACTAAGTCAAGTCCCACACATCTATGGAATTACATTAACACTATACAAAGGTATTGAAATTGAAATACATCATGTGAGCATGTTAGCACATGATATAACATTTAACTTAAGCAAATCTTCAAGGCATACTTCCCATGCATATTCAACTTAAGCAAATCCTCAAGGCATACTTTCTATGCATGTAATGCGATCATGCATAAGGTCAACATGTAGGAAATCGTTTAGGTCAGCATATTAATCATGAAATCAATCTCAAACTACTACATAACATCATTTAATTCAATACATACTAATACATGCATTTATACAAACACCTACACTACACACTTAAATCCACATATAGTATGTCGACCCAAAGTGCGCAACTTGGCAAATCTCTTCGCCAAACTGATTATGCAATCATTCCTAACTCTCTAATGCGGCGACAAACCATGTCAATCACGTCAGCAAAATATGCATGTAGACCGTACTTCCTACAAATGACTAAAATGCCCTAAATCTCATATTCTTCGTTAGCTTACGAAACGGGAAACGGAGAGCATTTTGTACATGTCAAACGGCGATGCCGTCAAGAATCTACTATTAAACGACATTGAAAGCGTTGGGAACCGTCAATCAAAGCGTCTAAAATCCTCACCTAGTGTCTTGTAGACTCGGGAATTGAAGCGGAGCGTATATGCTTCGTCTACGGCGAGTAAGGAGCCTAATACATAAGATCCATAAGCTACATCGCTATGGAAACAAGGAAAACTCAAATCAACAACTATTTAGGGTTTTTACTTACCTAGGATCGCGGTGGAATTGCCGGGAAGGCGGTAGAGGAGTGTTGCTTAAGCACGTGCAACACGTAGCACAAGTGGCAGGAAGAACTCTCCCACTCTCTCACAATCTCTCACTCTTTTTCTCTCTCCCAATCTAGGGATTTTTTGCAAATTCGGATGGGAGAGAGGAGTGAGGGTTTCAACCCCTTTTATAAGCCTAAACATGCCCAAAATAGGCTCCAAGTCAAGGTATACTTAAAGTATATCCAAATCGGGGCTGTTTTGGTCCAAAAGAGCATTTCTGGAGGTCCCCTGGCCAAATGCGGTCGGACTTAAGCTCGTGCATACTGGATCTAGCACACATCCAGTTTTCAGACCGGTAGGGTTCCCAGATCGCACGTGGCGGCCCAGTTTCAGTTTAACGGTCACCGCACCAAGATCAGGCCTATAAGTCTCGTGATATGTAATAGAAATTTTTCCTGATCCAAGGGTGTAATTTGGCTGTATTCTGACGGTCAGAATGCTCAATACTGATGCGTCAAATTTGTGTGCCAGATTTGAATTTGAAATTCCAACTATGTCCCTATTCACACTCTCTTCGGTCCGGGCTCAATGAAATAGCCTGTGATCGTCAGTTGGACTTGATATTCGAAACGATTGCCAAGCCCAGCTAAGTGGTCATAACGGTCTAAGATGGTAGGCATCTGACTTACGACGCGCGGTCTAGATCCAATACAAAGTTTCAAGGAGGTCCCGAGAATAAACCGGCTTAGAGTTTGATCCGAGGCTTTAGAGCATTATAGCACCCTTGGTTCCACTCGCTTTAGGCCTTGTAGAACGTATTTAAAGTGATTAGGGACCATTTCCCAGCTATTCTAACGTTGCACTAGCTAACTTAGTCATATTTTCTAAAGGAATTGATTCTAAGTGGTTTCTTTGGCTATGGAATTGGTTTCTAAGCAATTTTCCAGGTGTTTTAATTGACCCATTGCCTAAGAACGTCAAATCTCAGATTGACCAAAATCCGGGGTGTTACAATCTACCCCCCTTAAAACACAATGTCGTCCCCGACATTGGCGAAGGGCAAGGAGTACTTTTTCTAAGGAAGGTTCAAATCCTATTTAATAACCTAATCGTACATATAACCTAAATCAAATGTTTCGATCCTGGGCCAGTGGGAAAGAGGCCAACCACTCTTCCGCTGCGCCACACTGATCGAACGGCAGTGTTGACTAATCCTAACTGGATTGGACTTAATACGTTCTACCCCCCTTAAAACTTGGTTCTACTTAAAGTCTAAGAATCGTTGCATCGATCCGTATATCGGAACGAGGCGCAACTTAGGGGCTATCCTTAACCTAAAATGGAAACAGCCTTTCTCTATATGGTCTTCCTTGCTAATGATGCGTTCTATGGCATTGGTACCTATGATCATAGAGATGAGCCTAATCTCTATTATGATTGAATTCAGGGGCAGGTATGAGTTGGTGGCAAGATGTCTAATTCTCTACTGGCTTTAAGTCCTCGCCATTTCCCAAAGACAATGTGATCCTGTTTAGTTGTAGATGGTTGGGCCATCACAGAAGAAAGGTTGTATAGTGGGTCTAAGCCGGATACGTTGAACCTTCTGTCTAATCAGGACAGAAAATGCGTTGTATCAGTTCTTAATCCAAGTCGATGCCGATCCTCTGCTTGATCAGAGCATTGGATTCATTGGTAACCACTAGGAGTAAGAAATCGACTCAAACCGCGAATACATCGCTTACATGTAGTTCCTTTACTCTGCGTTCCCGAATGCAATAAGTCCTTGGGGAAGGCAATTCTAAGGGGTGTGCTAGTACATTCTAAGTTCAATCTGAGGGAGTTATAAATGTTCCCTTAGAGTGTATGGTTCCTTCCTATGGGCAACAACAGAAGTCTATAAGCCATAAAGGAATCTACCGAAGGAAGGGAGTCCCATTCCAACCAAATCTAACCTACTATCCCTTAGCCTATATAGGCCTTACACTGCCTAAGACAACTAGTAGCCTAGTCTGTAACTCTGTAGCTATAATCCAAAGCCTAAGATTATACAGTAAATGGCTTTCTATTCCATTTCTACTACAGGGAATTCTTCTATCGCTTAGGGTCAAGATTTGTCTAACTGGAATTGGATTTCTTATGTCGTCAGATCCTTCAAATCTAGGAGTGCTAACACTAGATCCAAAAACGCCTAGGGCCTATGTCGCCGGTAGCGCTTAGTTATCTTAAATGGAACCGCATTCCTAGTCCCATAGCGGGATAGGGAGTGGCATGCTTGGTTGGAGGGTGGGGTGGGATAAAAATCTAATTTGTAGGCTGAATCCCGAGAGTTATAATACTCCCAATCTAGGGACAATACCTCACCACAAAATGAATCGGCATGCATTTCATTCAACAAAATTCGGCTATGATAAGGCCAAACCACAACACAAACACAGTTTCTACCTGTAACTTCACTAAACCTAACAACAACAAAACACCGAAATCCTCAAAACAAAAATCAAAGAATCTACAGGGCAAAGGCATAGATGCCTAACTCTACTAAAGGACTTTACCACAGTCCCGACTTACCTTCTTTATCCCTGTCGAGTCTAATACTGTTTGTTGCTCACTAGAGGTCTCTCAGCCATATATTTTCAGTATCCCTTAAGCAAAGAAAATGGAGAAATAGGATTGAGAGGGAGGATGGTGAAAAGAGAGAAAAAGGCTAAAACAGCTTAACAATAGCCATGAAAAATGGGGGAAATGCAAGGAAATGGCTAACCAAACTAGAAAAGGGAGATCTAGGCGTTGTAGAGGGATGTTTCAAGCTCCCCTAGGATGTATTTTCAGAAACAAAAGAGAATGAAAAAGGGGAATGGAGCGCCTCACGATTTCAGCTCGATTTGGGCATTTTTAAAGCTCCAAATGACGAAATCTCCAAGAGGAAGGGCTGCAAACTCCAAAGAAGTGATAGATGATGGTCGGTTTTGGCCAAGGATGGGTCTAGGGTGGTTTGGAATCACGGATTTTTGGAGATAGTTGCTGAAAAACGAAAATGGGGCTAGGGAAGGGGCTGTTTGTGAAGGAAGTACCCCTATTTGGGGTTTTCTTGGGGTGGGAGGTGCATAGGGGTGATGTGGACCCTGTTTAAGGGGGTGCGCCCGAAGGACGGCCCCATCGGAGCTCGCCGGCCGGCGATGGCATCGCCGGTCAACTCTCAAGTTGACCGGTGGGACCCCATGGGTCTGGTCCCCCATGGTCCCAGGGTCCCAAAAAGTTAGGTCCCACCCCCTGGTTCACACTAATTTGGTCCCTATGAGCCCAAACATGTGTTCAGAGCTTTTCGGGTCCACATCGCAATCCCGAATACCAAACCATATGATGCAGCATATGAATTTGGGGTAGAAGGAGCCAGTACACCTATCTAGATCCTTAGTTGCTAAAGAAAGTGAAGTTAGAATGGCCTTATGGCCATTTTTCATGAAATTTTACTATTCACTGTAAAATTTGATGAATGTAGTAATTTGTGTTATTTTCACATTAGGTTTGATGCCTAACATGAAATGGATAAGAAAAAAAAACTGAAGGTTGAAGTGGTTAGAGAAGAAATTTTGAAGATTTTTGGTGAAACGGGGTTTTTAAGCCCTGGCGATTGCTTACAGGAGTCGTGGTCATCCCACGGCTCAAAGATTCACTTTTGCGGTTTAAAACCACTCATAGGACGTCTCCACCCGACTTCCTACAACTTAGAAGTGATTCGAGTTGCTTTACGCGACCCGAGATACGTTACAGACTCGATCTTGCGATCGATCCTAATAGACTTCGCTTATCGGCGAATCTGCGATCCTAGAAGTGTTTCTAGACCCTTCTCGCACCCACCTAAGTTAAAGGAAGCGACAGCGTACGTCGCGTGACCATAACCCAGGCCCGGTTTAATCCAAATCATGCTCTGATACCATCTGTAACATCCCGAAAATCGGGGGGTCGAGCAAAAACCCAACTCCCGAGTTCCAAAATGTTATTTATGCAACATAGATATGTATGATTGAATGTTGTCTGTGATAACGCATTAAACATGAGTGAGATTAAGCTAGAACAGCATATCATACTCCAGAGACGGTTAAATTAACAAGCGGAAGACTGTGATAGTATGTATAACATATATAAACTGTTGTATGCCTCCAGAGTGTGGATATGTTACCAGGTTATATACATACATGTATACTCCAAAAGTAGACAAAACGAATATACATGAGTGCGCTAAAAACATAAAATGACAAGTGTCAAAGTATCTAATCAACCTCCCTGTAATCCCGTCAATCAGAACACGCATAAAGGAGGGATCCTCATCATCATCATCAAGTCCAGCTCCGCCTCATAGGCCGCGCCGTCATCTGCAATCACAAAAGGTCTGGTGGGTGTCCAGGAACACCGTCCCGTAACGTGGGAGTGAGTAGCTAACTCAGTGGAACAATAGAGCAAGGATTAACATGTTCTCAAATCAATCACGCGATAATAGTAAAGCAATAAATCAAACAATCCTAATACTGTTGTTAATGCAATTATGACATGACGTGATGTATGCCCTCACCGACGATCACCCTCATGCGGCAACATCTTACGACCGCGGCATGCCGCACTCCCTCAAGTGCTCCACATCTTCCAGGCACATGCAATGTCATGGTGATATGATTACCTAGTTATTATTAGTCCATTCAAACAGCAGGATTGGGAAACTAAGGTACTTCCCTTGTATCAATCCCAACACAGATCCTGTCTAGGGTCGTCACTCCTAGTAATCTCATACGATGTATATTTCGTAGGTCACTGCAAGGGCTGCCAGGGCTGTTGCTCGCACTCGTTGCACCGCTCCCCCATCACCTTATCAATACAGGCCTACTGTACTCTACCGCACGGAAGGGTCGTCGCCTCCCGTGGACTCAGAATACGCTCGCGGTCACTACAAAGGGCTCGTCGCCTGATCAGTGTAGGCCGACAGCTAGAATATAGTGTCCCATACCACCATAATCTGCTCACGAGTCTAGGTGCTCACTGGTCACTACGGGGAGGTTGTGACCCCAGCGTAGGCCGACAGCTCGACCACGGTGTCCCATACCACCATGCCCGGCTCATGAGTCTTCGTGGATCAAGGTACCATGGTTAACAGGGTTTACAATGGTAAGTTCAGTACCCTAGGTTCAAGCAGTTATGATACATACAAGGTGAACAAACATCGGCCAGTCGGGTTACTTGACGGGCTCGACTAGTGCGATCGCATCTCGAATTGAACGACATGAAGTGCGTAAAACACTTCGCGTGGCCTAACCACTGCCGCCAACTCTCAACACGAATCACATTCATCGACGCGTCGTTCGTGGCTATGACCAGTCAGCCACGAATTCGCTCGGTTACCGACTGCCTGGACTAAGTCAAGTCCCACACATCTATGGAATTACATTAACACTATACAAAGGTATTGAAATTGAAATACATCATGTGAGCATGTTAGCACATGATATAACATTTAACTTAAGCAAATCTTCAAGGCATACTTCCCATGCATATTCAACTTAAGCAAATCCTCAAGGCATACTTTCTATGCATGTAATGCGATCATGCATAAGGTCAACATGTAGGAAATCGTTTAGGTCAGCATATTAATCATGAAATCAATCTCAAACTACTACATAACATCATTTAATTCAATACATACTAATACATGCATTTATACAAACACCTACACTACACACTTAAATCCACATATAGTATGTCGACCCAAAGTGCGCAACTTGGCAAATCTCTTCGCCAAACTGATTATGCAATCATTCCTAACTCTCTAATGCGGCGACAAACCATGTCAATCACGTCAGCAAAATATGCATGTAGACCGTACTTCCTACAAATGACTAAAATGCCCTAAATCTCATATTCTTCGTTAGCTTACGAAACGGGAAACGGAGAGCATTTTGTACATGTCAAACGGCGATGCCGTCAAGAATCTACTATTAAACGACATTGAAAGCGTTGGGAACCGTCAATCAAAGCGTCTAAAATCCTCACCTAGTGTCTTGTAGACTCGGGAATTGAAGCGGAGCGTATATGCTTCGTCTACGGCGAGTAAGGAGCCTAATACATAAGATCCATAAGCTACATCGCTATGGAAACAAGGAAAACTCAAATCAACAACTATTTAGGGTTTTTACTTACCTAGGATCGCGGTGGAATTGCCGGGAAGGCGGTAGAGGAGTGTTGCTTAAGCACGTGCAACACGTAGCACAAGTGACAGGAAGAACTCTCCCACTCTCTCACAATCTCTCACTCTTTTTCTCTCTCCCAATCTAGGGATTTTTTGCAAATTCGGATGGGAGAGAGGAGTGAGGGTTTCAACCCCTTTTATAAGCCTAAACATGCCCAAAATAGGCTCCAAGTCAAGGTATACTTAAAGTATATCCAAATCGGGGCTGTTTCGGTCCAAAAGAGCATTTCTGGAGGTCCCCTGGCCAAATGCGGTCGGACTTAAGCTCGTGCATACTGGATCTAGCACACATCCAGTTTTCAGACCGGTAGGGTTCCCAGATCGCACGTGGTGGCCCAGTTTCAGTTTAACGGTCACCGCACCAAGATCAGGCCTATAAGTCTCGTGATATGTAATAGAAATTTTTCCTGATCCAAGGGTGTAATTTGGCTGTATTCTGACGGTCAGAATGCTCAATACTGATGCGTTAAATTTGTGTGCCAGATTTGAATTTGAAATTCCAACTATGTCCCTATTCACACTCTCTTCGGTCCGGGCTCAATGAAATAGCCTGTGATCGTCAGTTGGACTTGATATTCGAAACAATTGCCAAGCCCAGCTAAGTGGTCATAACGGTCTAAGATGGTAGGCATCTGACTTACGACGCGCGGTCTAGATCCAATACAAAGTTTCAAGGAGGTCCCGAGAACAAACCGGCTTAGAGTTTGATCCGAGGCTTTAGAGCATTATAGCACCCTTGGTTCCACTCGCTTTGGGCCTTGTAGAACGTATTTAAAGTGATTAGGGACCATTTCCCAGCTATTCTAACGTTGCACTAGCTAACTTAGTCATATTTTCTAAAGGAATTGATTCTAAGTGGTTTCTTTGGCTATGGAATTGGTTTCTAAGCAATTTTCCAGGTGTTTTAATTGACCCATTGCCTAAGAACGTCAAATCTCAGATTGGCCAAAATCCGGGGTGTTACAGCAGCACTAACAACTGAAAAATCTGTTGCTTCAAGTAGTAATATAAGAACTACTCCAGTTTGTCATTTATGTGGTGATATGGGTCATTATAAGTTTGAATGCTTGAAACCTAGAAAGACTTCACATAACTCCAGTCAAAATCATATTGGTAACTTCAAATCGACTAGAGAAATAGAGAATGCCAAAAGTCCACCTAGGAGAAACACTCATCCATCACCACCTAAAATGAAAGACAGAATGAAGGAATCATTGGATCAAGTGGGTAAGATAAACATGAAAACTAAATATACCATAGTAAAGAATTCTATCACAAAATGGGTTCCAAAAGAAGAGAGGAATTTTCTGGTTACTTATTCAAACCATATACTAGGCAATGAAATAAAATGGTACCTGGATAGCGGATGCTCAAGACATGTCACAGGTGACAAATCTCTCCTTACAAATTATTCAGATCTTGTTAAGGGGATGGTCACCTATGAAGATGTAAGCACTGCTAAGGTGATTGGACAGGGAATCATTAAAGGAATCCAGTTGCTCAAAAATGAGAATGCCTTTTACATAAAAGGATTAACAAACAATCTTTTAAGCATTTCTCAAATATGTGACAATGAGCATGTGGTTACCTTCAACAAGGAAAAATGCAAAATCCTGGACCTCTTAAGAAAATCAGTAATGAAGGGTTCTCGCACAAATAACCACTGCTATGTCATCAAAGGTAAAACAAAGAATGATCCTTATGCCTAGAAATACTGAGCTTAAAAAAATAAGTCCAGGTCATGCATCAAGATCTGAATACTTGCTGACATGATGCAACTTTTGTTGAGCTTCTAATGATACATCTAAGGTCTCTTTCCTCATTTTTTTTTTGAATATAAACATTCTAATGTTTATAATTTTGAGTTATACAATGCTTGTACAAAATTTTTTACTATGTATACTGTTGAAGGATAGTCTGAATGCTGAAAATTGAAATCACACACCCTTGATGTACCTGTCAATACATCGAGTGAAACTTTTGATTACATCGATCGAGAATCGATACCATCAATAAACTCTCGAGAAGCTGGATCATCGGGACGGTTGGACTTCCTTCTGATCTTCATTGAAAATATCAAAGGAGGCATTATGATGTCTTCGAAATGATGTTCAATGATATCGAAAGTTACTGCTCAATTAAAATCAAAAGATTAGAAAACGAGACTCACTGATTGATCTCAGAATGGGATTGCATCTCTCAGAACAGTTTTTCTTTCAAGAAAACATATCTAAAAATTTGGTTCTTCCACAACAATCCTCAATGAAGAGCAAGAAAGGAAAGAATAAAGCAACTGGCTCATCTCCACTTTTTAACTTGAACCTTGTGGCAGAACAAACAATTCAGAGGAAGAGCATTACACCTTTTGGGATCATCAATCTCTTAGAACTGATTGGATGGGGGAATATTGTGAATTTTGGTGGAGGATTTCAGCATAATCTGGTGCATCAGTTTTTGAGTTTAATCTACAATATTGAAAATAATCTTCCAATTGTTTCAGTCGCTGTCATGAGTCAGACTGAGAACATCACCCCTAGACTAATAAGCTGACTGATTGGGGTAGAAGTCACTAGGATACCTATATCAGAACGAAATATGAATGGTCTTAGTGTATGGGGAGAAATTATAAGAGCACTATGTAATGGTGCTACTATACTGAGAAATGCAAAGAACGTTCTTCATGTTAAATATCTCAGTCCTGCATACAAAATTCTTCAAAACATTTTTAGCACAAATATTTATACTTGTGAAGTCTCTGGGAACAAGCTTTCCCCATACATTCTAAATGTTTTGTATGATGTTCATCTCAGTATTCATGTCTGCCTACCAACTCTTATTCTAGAATAATTAATTCGGGTATCTTCAGACGAATCTATCACCACACTCCCATTCTCATGTCTTGTTTCCAAGCTATCACAATAATTTGGGCTGCCTCCTACTAACGATTTCCCACACCTGTGCACCTGGTTTAATCATGAAGACATCTGTAATATCATTGCTAACGTGTTTCATGGGGGAAAAATTGATTCAAGCTCAGACAAAGGCCATGCTGTGCGTAGCCCCATCTCAGTTGAGAACATTCATGCTGTCTCTAAACAAGACACTATACAGGATCTGCTTGATGGACAATCCTACATAATAAAGTGGTTGAATGACTGTGAATCCTATCTATTGGAGATCTAAACCATGCTGGCGACTCTACAACATGATGCATAACAAATTCTGAATGTCTTACTAGCTTTGTAAAGGTCTTGTCTATAGTACGATTAATGCATCACATACCTGGATTCTCCCTTCAAATGCATAGGGCATAAAAATCTTTTTGAATGCTCTTCGCTCATACATAGGTGTGATGCATTACTAACTTACAAAGTTGAAAAGTCTCATTTTGGTGTGATATCCTCTGAGTGAGGAATACTTTTTTTAGTTTTCTATCTTACAACTGCCAATCTTGGGCAATAAATGTTTTTAGATATTTTTTGAAAATGGTCGATTATACTTCACTTATATTTTACTGTCATGATTATGAGTTGAGATCTCCTGGTTTATCTAGTCTCTGATATGGAATGCATGTGATTCTTTTAATGATTATTCTATCTGCTATATCACTGCTCTATTTGATTTGCTATGCATACATAGTTTCTGAAAGTGATGTTTGCTCAAACTATGTTGCTCATTATACATCTATGCTTTATATATGTATGCTCTCTGAATGATGGTTCCCCTACGTTACTTTAACTTCAGTCAATATCAACTGTTATATCTTTGCCAATGATTGACAAAAAGGGGCAGAACAATTCAAACACCTCGTAAGGAAAATTGCATATCTACTTGAATTCTGATACAGATACAAGCGTTAGGGAGAGCAGCTGCATCAAGATAAGGGAAGAATGCCATTAGGGGGAGTAGCTACTAGTTGTGTGTATAATTTCACTAAACAATGTACAATTATGTAAAATTATATGTACACACAACTTAGGAAGTATTGGTCTAGATGTTGTGCTAAGGTGTTTTGGTATTTTGTCATGTAATTGACAAAGGGGGAGATTGAAAGTGCCCTGGTTTATCAATTAGGGTGAGTGTTGTGTCAACTTGACAGAAAAGCTCCATATGAAGATCAATCAGTTGTCTGCCTCAACCGGATGTGTGTCAAACTCACCATAGGTAAATCTAAGCCTCACATTCCATGTCCCAAAACACCAGGTAGATAAAACCCTTAAAATCTATTAGAATATCATAGGGTTTTTGGGTTAGAAAACTTTTTTTTACAAAAATCAGAAAATCTCTAAGTTTTTTATCTCTCTCGATTTATCAATATCAGGTTCGATAAAATCGATGTGTGCTGTCGATATCCTTGAAAGCTCAATCGATAAAATTGAATGAAGATATAAAGTGTCCAACAACTACATATTCAACTAGATGGAATTATTGATGTATCGATAACCCTATTGTTATCATCGATATTTAAAAATCGAGTTTATCGAACTAGTCTCGATATGATCGACAACATAGTATTTGTGTCCCTATTTTTTATAGGAAAATCATGAAGACCTTCGATATTTCGAAGTACCATCGATATCATCAGAATTCAAATCTCAATTATATTGGAAGGTCTTCGATGATATCGGTCTTGGACACAACCTTTCCAACAATATTTTTCAGGTGGTTTTTATTTCAGATCGAGGGTCACTCGATAGAATCGATATTCAAATATCGATGATATTGAGGCTGGATCGATGACATCGAGAATAGACATAAACTTGTTTAGCAAGCTTACTAGAAAATCCTTTAGATTTATCGATACATCGACACGACCTTCGATATCATCGACATTCAAATTCCGATGATACCGAGTATCCCTTGATCATATATGTTGACCTAAAAAATTTCAAAGCAAGTCTCTCTCATTTTTTGAATGTCGAGGAATTAATCCTCGTATTGATAATATCGGAGTTTGAAATCTGATGTCATCGATACATATTTTGATACTCTCGACCAGCTGGCAAAAAGTTTCAAAAACGTATGACTTTGAGTTTATGTTATCGAGCGGCCAGTCGAAGCAATTGAGAGAATATGCTCAATGATATCGACCCTGCTCGATGATATCAAACTTAGTCATAAATGCTATCGTTTTATATTCGTTGAAACTTTTTGCCTAAATATCGAGAGCTTGTCTTTAGTTGCTGTGAGACAAAGAAGAGAGAGCTTTTGAGTGTTTGACTTTAGATCATTTACCGAAAGCCCTTTCTCTCAAGGGAGTTTTATCCTCCAATCCACCCTCATCATTGATATTCAATAGAGTGGATTGGGGAATGAACTTCCATATTCAAGGATTCTCCAACTACTACCTTAATGGCAAATCATTAAGCTAGGATGCCTTGAATACATAGATGATTGGAATCACTCTATCTCCTTTATAGGAAAATGTTTGAGAGTAAGATTCCATCATAACCTTAATCCAACCCGTCGCCATGCATTATATATCTTATGAGTTGTCATTCAAGGGAACAAAAGACTCTTCATCAACAAAGGAGGAGATCTTCAACAACAAGCTAAAGAGGGACTCATCTGCTTATCTGTAAGTTATCAGAGTCTAGAGGACCCTTTGATCATTCCTTTGTAGAATTGGGTCTAAGGTGTTTCTCACCCTTACAAGTCCTTTAGGAGGCCTCCGGTGGGTGTGTACGCAATGTTGACCCTTACTCTGTGGAGAGCATAAACTTTCAGTTAAAGGTGAACCTATTTAAAATCTTAGGTTAAAGGTGAATCGTGTGAAACCTCCGTTAGGGTCTTGTGGAAGATCCTTGGCCAATGTGCCTAAAAGTGGGTGTGATGTGTGGACCCTTGCTTGTGAAAGCATAAACAGTCAGCATAGGTGTAGGTTGTAAAGGTTAAAGGTGAACTTGATTTAAAACCTTGGATTTGAGGTGAATCGTGGGAAACCTCCTTAATGAAATTCGGTACACTCAACGGTTGAGTGTGTTACCGGGAGTGGAGTAGACAAGTGTAACACCCCGAATTTTTTACCAACCTGGGGTTAGACGTCTTTAAGCAATGGGTTAACCATAACACCTTGGTAATTTCTTAGAACTCAATTTCAAAGCCATATAAATCATTTAGAACCAAATTCTTTAGAAATTTAATGTGTTTTAGCTAGCGCTAAACTAGATAACCTATGAAATAAGCACCAACCACTTTAAATACGATCTGTAAGACCCAAAACCTATAGAATCATTGACGCTACGTTATCCTAAAATCTAGGATCAAACTCTAAACCTGTTTGATCTCAGGAACCCTTTGAAACTTTGTATTGGATCTAGACCGCACGTCGAAAGTTCGATATTTATAATCTTAGACCATTATGACTGCCTAGTTGGACTTGACAATCATTTCAAAAATCAAGCCCAACCAATATCCTGAGACCATTTTACTGAGTCCGGAGTGAAGAGAGTGAGAAAAAGGAAAATATTTAGAAAATTAATTCAATTTTTAATAAATCTGGCACGTGTCGCTTGCGCAACATTTTTAAGCGTTCTGACCGTTAGAATTCGACCAAATTTCACCCTCGGATCAGGAAAGTTGGCCCTTACATGTCATAGCACTTATGGCCCTGATCGAGTTTCAGTGACCGCTGAACTGAAACTGGTCCACCACGGTCGATCTGGAAACCCGACTGGACTGAAAACTTAGCTTGACCTAGATCTGATGTTAGTGAGATTAAGTCTGACTGCGTTTGATAACATGACCTCTAGAAATGCTCCGTTGGATAGAAACAGACCTACTTTAGTTATAACCTAAGTATACTTTGACTTAGAGTCCGTTTTCGTTATGTTTGGGCTTATAAAAGGGCCATAAACCCTTAGGTTTCTAACCCATAGGAATTTTTCAAACCCTAGAGAGTGAGAGAGAGAAAAGAGAGAGAAAGTGAAGGAGAAGTTGGTGATTCTTCCTAGGATTCTTCTCAGTCTCTCCACGTGCCTCATCCACTCTTCTGTATCGTTATTTCGACGATTCTGGTTTCGTTCTAGGTAAGAAAACCCTAACCCTAACCTGTTTTAAGGTTTTTATGGGTACAAGTAGCTAAGTAGCTAACTCACCTTATTTTATAGGTCGTCATATCGACGTTGACGGAAGCAAAGAGTACCTATTCAATTCATTACGCTTCTAAGACGTAAGGTGCGGATTTTAGACGCTTAGGTTACCATTTTTCAAAGCTTTCAATGTCGTTTCATGGTAGATTGTTAACAAGAATGCTGTTTCACATGTAGAACATGTTGTCTGTTTTTCATTTCGAATACGTACGAAGAATATGAGATTTAGGGTATTTTAGGTATTTGTAGAAAATACTGTATACGTACGTATTTTGCTGATATGATTGCCATGAGTATTTGCCGTGTACCTATACTAGTTATGCGTGTATGATCTGTTTAGTGAAGAGATTCGCCCTAATGCACATTTTGGCCGACATATGTTATGTAGACTAATGTGTGTAGACTAAGTGTTTGTATAGATGTTTATATAAGTATTGAGTAAATGAGATTGTAGATTAGCGTTGAGATTGGATTCTCAACTAATTTGATGATGTACATGATTACCTCCATGCTTGTTGTATTTGAATTGATTACCTTATATTTGAAATACTCGTGTATGGTTAACTGTTTATGATGTATGTTATAACATGCTGAAATTACTTGTATTTCAATTTTGTCTCTCTCATATGATTATTGATTTAGATTACAAGTGTTTGGGGCTATACTCTAGTCCAGGAAGTCGGTAACAGATTTGAATTCGTGATTGAATTCTATTCTCCACGAAGGATGTGTATGACGAACCCGAGTCGTACTAGAGTTGTCGGCAGTGGTTAGGCCACGCGAAGTGCTTGTGCACTTCATGTCGGTCGATTCAAGTGCGCTTGTGTTAGTTAGACTCATCAAGTAACCCAATTGACCATTGTATGTTCACCTTGTATTGGTCATAACTTCTTGAACCTAGGGTATTGAACTTACTAATGATAACCCTGATAACCGTGGTACCTTGATCCATTAAGACTCATGAGCCGGACATGGTGGTATGGGACACCGTGGTCGAGCTGTCGGCCTACGTTAGGGCCACTAGTCTCCCCGTAGGGACCAGTGAGAAACCCAGACTCATGAGCCGATTATGGTGGTATGGGTCACTATATTCGAGCTGTCGGCCTACACTGATAAGGTGATGGGAGAGCGGTGCAACGAGTGTGTACAACAGCCCTGACAGCCCTTTGTAGTGACCTCGAGCGTACTCTGAGTCTACATGAGGCGACAACCCTTCCGTAGCAACAAGAGTACAACTAGGCCTGTATTGATAAGGTGATGGGGGAGCGGAGCAACGAGTGCGTGCAGTAGCCCTGACAGCCCTTGCAGTGACCTAGAACCATATCATCGTATGAGACTACTAGGAGTGACGACCCTAGACAGGATCCTTGTTGGGAATGATATAAGGGAAGTACCCTAGTTTCCCAATCCTGCTGTATGAAAAGGACGAATAACAACTCGTTAATCATATTTATATCGCACTGCATGTGCTTGAAAGATGTGAGCACTGAGGGAAGAAAGCATGCCACCGACGTAAGATGGTGTCGTATGAGGGAGTATGTTGGTGAGGGCATCCATCATGTCATTTCATTCTTGCATTAATTACAGTATTTAGGAATGTTTGATTTGCTTGCTTTATCATTATCGCTTGATTGATTTGCTAACATGTTAAACTTTGCTCTATGATTCCACTAAGTTGGCCACTCACTCCCACATTGCGGAACGGTATTGTACACACTAACCAGTCCCTGTTTTAGTTTCAGATGATGGCGCTGCTTGTGAAGCAGAGCCGGACTTGTATGATGATGAGGAGGATTTCTCCTTCGTGTTCTGATCGACGGGATTATATGGAGGTTAATTAGACGCCATGACACTTGTTATTTTATATTTTTGGAGCACTCATGTATATTCTTTTTGATCATTTTTGGAGTATACTTGTATATGTTTAAGCTGGTAACATGTTCACACTCTGGAGACTTACAATAGTTCATATATTTTATATATCTGTCACATTCTTCCGCTTGCTAATTGAACTGTCTTTGGAGTATGATATGCTGTTTTGACTTAATCCACTTCATGTTTTATGCACTATTATAGTCGACATTCATTGAAAATGTTGCATAAGTGATGTTCTGGAACTCGGGAGTGGAGTTTATCCTCGACCCCTGATTTTCAGCATGTTACAACAAGTAGTTAAAAAATTATAAAAATGATTGTGTTTGAGATTATTGTTCTTTTGTTTGTGCGATTTACTTTAATATTTTCATATCTGAATATCTGAGATCACACCTCACACACATACACAGTCATATCCATCATAAACTAGTTTACATATTGTTCATCTCTCAAATAGTTTGTGAATGGATCCTCTACTGGGCTTAGAAGCAAGTAGAGTTACTCTTGAGTAATCCTAATATAGGCTTGGTGTTAGGATTAGTGTAATAGGATTTTAAATTATCATAAAATTATTAAAAAGTCCTATTCACCCCCTCTAGGACATATTGGCATATTCACACTTCAACTAAAGCGGCCGTTACCGCAATTTCAATCTAAAGTCCTCATTTCGATAACATGGAGTGAGTATTGAGAACATTGATAATAGAGTCCGATTTCATCGAAGTACTTCTCGATAAATTGACAAAGGCTGAAAACTTAAAGATTTGCAAAATAGTTTTCACACCTTAAACCCTCTGTTGTTCTAACCATTTTTAAGGATTTTATATACCTGGTGTTTTGAGACATGGGATGTGAGGCTAAGTTTACCTTTGTAGAGATTTGAAGCCACATCCGATTGAGGTAGACGCTTGAACAATCTTCCTATGGGGCTCACTTGTGTTTCTGACTCAACATTCACTCTAATTGACAAAGTAGGGCACTTTTAATCTCCCCTTTGTTAATTACGTGAAAAAACTCCTAAAATCCTAGAACGACATCTAGACCAACACTCTAAATTTTGTGTACAAGAACTTTACACAATTTTACAAATATGTTGCTGAGTTCACAACACACGATTGTAACATTCAGTAGTAGTTGTCCCCCTATCGTTCTGTAGTTGCTCCCCCTAACACCTGCACCACCATTCATACACATAATTGTCCCCGTGGTGGGATTTGTTCTCCCCTTTTTTGTCAGTCATTGGCAAAGGGCAATATCTCAAATATGATTTGACTGAAGTTGAAGCATTCAGACATGGGAGAATCAATAGAGACTCAAATATTTCAATTCATAACACATATTGACATCTCTATACTCATGGAAACCATCCATTCATACCAGGTTATAGGAGGGTTGTGATAAGAAAAATAGATAGCAATATTGAAATAGCCAAGCTATATGTCCGAGAGGAGGGGGGGGGGGGGGGGGGTGAATAGGACTATGCCAAATTAAAGTTAAATACAACAGATTAAAATGAAGAAATAGCCTTACAAATTAAATCAATTCAAAATGCTGAAATTAAATCAATCCCAATAAACAAGCATTGAGAGGTTGATACAAATTCAGTTCTAAGGACAACCTTACACCATAATCAACAAGGGATTATGGTAGGACAACCTTATTTCTAGAACGTCTTTTGAATCAAGAACTCAATCTGAATAGATGAAGATAAATAGCAAGGAATAAATTACAATCTTAAGAATTGATTATTCTAGGGACAACCATGCACCATAAAAATGGCAGGGCAACCTTACTAGAATCATTGCTAAAATTGAAGCACAGATTAATAAATGTATAGGAAGAGATAAAATGCTGAAATAAATCTCTAGATTATTACAACATTCCCCACACTTGCTTGAAATGTAAATAGTTACAGCATTCACATCCACATGTACATTCCACACAACCGAATGATGAAAGATAAAGAATTAAGCAAGCATTCAATCTACAAGACAAGGAGTTATAGTGGTTCGCTTGTGTGTACACCAACTATTTTATAACAGCCACACAAAATGCTACTCCACTCCTAATATCCACACACAGGGATATTAGCGTTCACTACCAAAATAGGTTTCACAGGTTCACCTAAAACCTTCACAATTGTGTCTTTTAACTTGGTCTTACACAATCCAAAAACCCACACTATTCTGAGTTTTCTGACTCTCCTCAGATAACCAACAAATGGAATTTTTCTGGCGAATTCCAAACAAAAACCAAAAGAATAGAAATTTTATAGAATTGTAAAATACCTGGATTTCTCCTTTGTAGTAGCCCGGAAGAACCAATTGGAGTAGATGTTCGGATCTGAAAGTTCAATGTCTAATACTTACTTTATAATGGTTCTAAGTTCTAATTGATTTTAAATTAAAACAGACTGGGCTAGCTCTATTTGATTTCAATTCCCAGAAAAAGGAAAATAATATTTCCTCTTTTCAAATCAGATTGAAATAATGAATTAAATCAAATAGAAAAAAGCTAACAAAAGAAAATAGATTTATGCACAATATAGCTTAAGAATAGACACAAACTTATCTCAGAGTGGAGCTTTTAATTCACTTAATTTTTGATGAAAAACTCTGAAATTCGTGTGCTATTTATAGCTGCAGAAATTCATCTTCAACTAGTCCTAGGGTCACCACGACTAGTCGAAGAAGAAATAAATTTTTAAATTTTCAGGCACGATCGGATAAAACCGTTACACGACTGGTCGTGAGCAGTCCACGACTGGTCGAAGGACGTCCACGACTAGTCGTGACCCTCACACGACTAGTTGTGTGACCCTTGATTTAGTTGCTAGAGTTGGAATCATCGTTTCACAACTGATTGAAGGTCGAATCGTGACCATCCCACGACTAGTCGAGCATACTCAAGGACTAGTCATAGCCGAACAGAAAAATCTGATAATTTGCAACAAAACTTTGACTGGTCTTGAAATTTCTAGGATTGGTTGAACTAGTACCACCACTAGTCGAACAAGGTCCAAGACTAGTTTAGAACAGATAAAAATCACTTGTAGAAGAAATATGAATTATGTATCCAAAATGGCCTACTCTAAAGGTCAACCTATGGTCAATTAAACCTCAACAAGGACATTGAACCTTCATTAGCTTAGACGTTGAACTTTACGATGCTTGAGTTTTTCTTGATGTAGCTTGAACACTTTACAAGCTTTGAAGTCACCATCAATATGAGTTGTGCTCAGTTCCCTATCTTATGCTAGAGTCTTGACCTTGAATATACGAACTTTGAGTCTTGAACTTGAACTCTTCATGAATATCATCAAAATTGTAGCTTGAACTAGCTTGAGGAGTTCATCGTCGTGTCTCGAAGTGTAGCTGTGATGTCTCGAACATATACAACAAGATACAAGAAACATATAGAGGTTTTGACACACAAAATTTGACAACCAAAGTGGGTTCAAACCATAGCACTTACAAGTATAGCTTCAAATGACAGAAAGCACAATCCAATTCTCACTCTTTAAGGGATATTCAGTAATCAAAATTTATGGTAGCATTCCACAGATGAGCAATATAAATCCAGTTAAGATGACTAATGGATATCAAATAAGTAGATGAAGATGACAGAGAAACAGGCATCAAAGATATATATATATATATATATATATATATATATATATATATATATATATGTATATATATATATATATATATATATATATATATATATATATCATCATGCAAGCCAAACAAAATATCCAAAATAGAACACACTGCCCAAGTTTGGCAATATCCAATCACCCAAAATAAAATATCCAAAATGCACTGCCCAAAATTTGGCAGAATTAACATTCCACAAACACATTTAGCCCATCCATGGGCATATAAGAACCACCGTATTTTCCTCTATCAAAGGACAACTATCACAGCAAAAAAAAATCTTGTTAAACTGTCTATAGTTAGCTGGCCATCACATACACTCACAAGATCGCAGGGGCATTCAAAAAGATATCCATGCCTGTACGTAGAGATGAGTATCTGGTGTATGTGACAGCATGAAGGCTATTGATACTATGGTGGAGGGGCTGATGGAGACAGTGTGGTATCGTCTCATTGGCATGTCATCAGATCAACCAGTTGCCTCACCCCAGCCACCAATCTTTCCAGGACAGTGAATCTTTCATTCATCGTCTCCCTCATCTGAGTTACTTCTTGCAACATCGTCCAAATTCGATCTTATTGTAATTTGAATCTTTTGGACTGTATAGGGTCGGTTGGAGGAGGAGCTTGCTGCAATTTGAGTGGGTATCCTTCGGCCTGTGCGGCTCCTTCACCCATTTCACCTTCTGCATGAATCTCCTCCTTGGGTTAATCTTCTAGATATCAATGAAACTTCAATTCCATCTTCCTAATATTGACTTTGTTGAAATGTTGGAGAGGTAGCTCCTAATCATTTATCACTGGAAGACTAATCGTATCACTTAACACATGAATAAACCGAGGGAAGGGGAGATGGACGTCTCTAGAAGTGTGAATGGAGTACACCAACTGGTGCATTATCAGAGTAGGAAGACAGATCTTGATCTCAGTCGCCACACAATACATGATCATGACCATAAATCCTGTAAGGTTAGATCGATTTGCTCCTCTCGGGTACACATTTGGGGCGAATATGCCATGTAGAACTCGGTACTTGGGATCCATAAATTTGGCCTTTAATGCATTACCTTGGTTCCAAGGAATATCCCTACCCTGACATAGAAACGTTGTGAGCTTAGATCGAGTCACTGGATTTTTAAGATCCAGATCAGAGAGACCAACTGGAGACAGAATGAGACCAAAAATACTTGTAATAGATTCAGAGGTAATTTCGACATCGGTATCCCCAAAAGAGATAGTTATGGAAGGAGGGTCTACAACAGGAGAATGGCTGGAAGCAAAGAATGAAATTACGGTGAAGACCGCTTTAGTTGAAGTAGGAATAAGTCAGTATATCCTAGAGGGGGGGTAAATAGGACTTTTTAAAGTTTATATAAATTATTAAAAATTCTTATCACACTAATCCTATCATAGAGTATTGATTAGGATTACTCAACCTTAACTCTACTGGCTTCCAAGCCTGATAAAGGATCGAATCACAAACTATTTAAAAGACAAACAATGTATAGATGAGTTTGTGATGGATATGACTGTGTGTGCATAGGATGTGATCATATAGAAAGACATGCAAGGTAATCACATAAATGAAAGATAATATCAAACTCAAACACAGTCATTTTATAGTGATTCGACGACTTGACTACTCCACTCCCGGCTTCCACAGTCAACCCTTGAGTGACCGGATTTCACTAAGGAGGTTTCCCATGGTTCACCTCAAACCTAAGGTTTTAGATCAGGTTCACCTTCAACCTTTACAGAGGTTTCTATTCGGTTCACCTCAAACCCTGGAGTTTTACTGGCGTACTCCTAACTAGATGTTTATGCCCACACAGGACAAGGGTCCACACAACGCACCCTGAGGTTTTTACTCAGTTCACCTGTAACCCTGGAGTTTTACTGATGTACTCCTAACCAGATGTTTTATGCTCTCCACAAAACACCCTAGGAATATATTTAAATAGATACATCCTAAATTGTGTGTACATGTATTAACACAATTTTACAAATTCTAAACACCCATGTACACAACAAACAAATTCTCCCCCTTAATTCAAAAACTCTCCCTTTCTTGTTGTAGCTGCTCCCCCTAACACCTACAACAAAGATATACAATTTCCTCTCGGGGTGTTTTGAATTTTTCTCCCCCTTTTTATCAGTCATTGGCAAAGGTATAAGACGTGATATTGACTGAATATTGAAGCATATGAGAGAACCACAGAGAGATAGATGTATATAAATAAAAAGATTGTAAAGAATACATCAATGATACCACAGAACATAAATCCATGAAGCAGTCAGCACAAGCATTGTATAAGAAAATGGGAATCTCAGTAAAATAAGAATTAAGTTCAACCATATCAACAAAAAGATTTCATTGTCCAGAAATGTAGGGATACCCAAAACAAGTAAGCAAAGATGGATGCAAGATCAATTATTTTTGACTAGACACATGGCTTTACCAAAACTGTCTCTTTCTAACACATAGAAGGCCTTCCAGACGTTAGTAGCTCAAGACTCTGCTCCACAGAGTGTTGGAGGGCTTCCATCCTGTTTTCTATTCCTGATAGTCATTGTTCGCGGTGTTGGAGTCGCTCATCAATTCTAGTGAGATTGTTTAAAAGTTGGCGCTCAAACACATGATGTTGATGATTTGTGACAGAAATAGGACTATAATCAGGAGTTCGATTGGATTCCCAAAGAATTTCTTCATTAAGTATGGGACCACTATCTTCAACGGGTGGAAGGATCTTTGGATCCGATGAGACAGAAGCATACACTTGTTGCACTACTTCATGGTCAAACCATTCTTCAGGATATAGCTTATCAGTTATTTCCTGCAGACCTGCCCAGTGTGCGAGCTTGCAGATAAGAGATGGAAAAGGTAGAAATTCAAGATGGTCACTTTTGATTACCTTGATCAGCTGGTCTAATATGAAAGTCGGTAAGCATACAGAAATCTCTTGATAGACATCATACAGATTGTTGAGTGCAATGGGACTCAGATATGTGTCATTTACGTCAAAAGGGTACACATTAGTGCTGAAAATACTGTGAAGGAGTCGGAACGAGATTCCTAGGTGTTTTACTAGAAGAATATTGCTATCATTTTTAGGAATTGTCCTACCTTGGCATAGTGCTTGTGTAATTTCCTCCCATCTACCCAAATCATTTAGATTTCTACTAGTGACAGGGATTTGCGTCACTTCAATGTTTAGAACATGACCAAGAACTGATGGAGTAATGTGCTTGGTGTGCTGCATGAATTTCAGACATATGCAAGGTGGGTAGTCTTGGCTAACATGACAACAGTTGAAGAACTGCTGGATCATTTCAAACTGATATGGCCCGCCCATGTCAAACATATTCTTCCATCCAATGGTTTCCATCATGAGATCCACCCCATTGAGTTTGACAGTACTCATGAGAATAGTACGATCGACTATTGTGACTTGTTCCCAGTCCGACTGGTTTTGAGGGGGTCTAGAATATTTCTCTTTCTTATTCTTGGAAGATTTTACAGATGAGAGAGCCTTACCTTTTCCTTTAATCATCTTCCTTGTATCACTTGGGTGCCAAAATTTCAACTAGACTTCACGCACATCAAACAAAGGAACTGATCAGGGCAGAAAGCTGGCCTTTTTAAAAGAATTTCCAATCAGTCTTTTTATTTGGGCGCCAAATGTCGATCATATCGTCCAACCTATCGATTGTATCGAGAGGTTGTCGATCGATGCTATCGAGACTGCTGTCGATGTTATCCATGGTCACATGACTTTTCATATTCTGAACAGCTATCGATAGTATCGATCTTCAGTCAATAAAATTGAAAAAAAGACCATCACTTGTATTGAAGGTATTTGCTATTCAAATTTTTCCTACTTTTGGCTTACTATTATATATTTTTAAAAAATAATAATAATAAATAAAAAATGCACCAGTTCTGTAACTATAAACAGGATAATGATCTTATACAAAACTTTCAAGGTCTCCAACCTTAGATGTTCTTTTAAAGGCTCAACAAAATTACATCATTTCAGTAAATCTCCAGATTTTGATGCATAACCTGGACTAACTTCTTCTCTCTCAGTGTTTCTCAATATCATTCCTTCCTTTTCCTATAATAATGTAGCAGTGGTTATTTGTGCGAAGACCTTTTATAATTGACGTCCCTGATTGATCTAGAATCTCGCATTCTCCTTTGTTGAAATTTACCACATGCCCATTATCGCAGATTTGAGAGATGCTCAGTAAGTTATGTGCTAATCCTTTTATGTAAAAAAATATTCTCATTCTTAAAAAAATTAATTCCTTCTATAATTCCCTAACCAATTACTTCAGCAGTGGTTCCATCTCCGTAGGTGACTATCCCTTTGTGAAGATCCTTATAGTTTGAAAGAAGAGATTTGTCGCCAGTGACGTGTCTTGAGAAACCACTGTCCAAGTACCATTTAGCCATATTGCCTGATAAAAGATGTGATTGAGTAACGAGGCAATTTTTCTTTTCTTTAATCACCCACTTTGTGATAGGAGTTTTACTTGTGGTAGATTTGTTCTTCTTATTTGATTTGTCCACATGACTCAACTTCTCCTTCATCCTGTCAACTATTTCAAGTGGTGATGCTTGATGTAACATCCCGAAAATTGGGGGGTCGAGCAAAAACCCAACTCCCGAGTTCCAAAATGTTATTTATGCAACATAGATATGTATGATTGAATGTTGTCTGTGATAATGTATTAAACATGAGTGAGATTAAGCCAGAACAGCATATCATACTCCAGAGACAGTTAAATTTGCAAGCGGAAGACTATAATAGTATGTATAATATATATAAACTGTTGTATGTCTCCAGAGTGTGAATATATTACCAGGTTATACACATACATGTATACTTCAAAAGTAAACAAAATGAATATACATGAGGGCGCTAAAAATATAAAATGACAAGTGTCAATGTATCCAATCAACCTCCCTGTAATCCCGTCAATCAGATCACGCATAAAGGAGAGATCCTCCTCCTCATCATCAAATCCAGCTCCGCCACGCAGGCCGCGCCATCATCTGTAATCACAATAGGGACTGGTGGGTGTCCGGAAACACCATCCCGTAACGTGGGAGTGAGTGATCAACTCAGTGGGATAAGAGAGCAAAGATTAGCATGTTATTAAATTAATCATGCGATAATAGTAAAGCAGTAAATCAAACAATCCTAATACTGTTGTTAATGCAATATGACATGACGTGATGTATGCCCTCACCGACGATCTCCCTCATACGGCAACATCTTACGACCGCGGCATGCCACACTCCCTAGAGTGCTCCACATCTTCCAGGCACATGCAATGTTATGGTGATATGATTTCTAAGTTGTTATTAGTCCATTCAAACAGCAGGATTGGGAAACAAAGGTACCTCCCTTATATCAATCCCAACACAGATCCTGTCTAGGGTCGTCACTCCTAGTAATCTCATACGATGTATATTTTGTAGGTCGCTGCAAGGGCTGCCAGGGCTGTTGCACGCACTCGTTGCACCGCTCCCCCATCACCTTATCAATACAGGCCTACTGTACTCTACTGCTACTGAAGGGTCGTCGCCTCTCGTAGACTCAGAATACGCTCGCGGTCACTACAAAGGGCTGCCAGGGCTGTTGCTCGCACTCGTTGCACCGCTCCCCCATCACCTTATCAATGTAGGCCGACAGCAAGAATATAGTGTCCCATACCACCATAATCTGCTCACGAGTCTAGATGCTCACAGGTCACTACGGGGAGGTTTGTGGCCCCAGCGTAGGCCGACAGCTCGACCACGGTGTCCCATACCACCATGCCCGGCTCATGAGTCTTCGTGGATCAAGGTACCATGGTTGACAGGGTTTACAATGGTAAGTTCAGTACCCTAGGTTCAAGCAGTTATGACTCATGCAGGGTGAACATACAATGGCCAGTCGGGTTACTTGACGGGCTCGACTAGCGCGATCGCATCTCAAGTTGACGACATGAAGTGCGTAAAACACTTCGTGTGGCCTAACCACTGCCGCCAACTCCAGAACACGGCTCGCGTTCATCGACGCGTCGTTCATGGCGAAGATAAGCTAACCACGAATTCGCTCGGTTACCGACTGCCTGGACTAAGCATAGTCCCAAACAATTAAGGAATCACATCAGCAAATCATATGAGAGTATTGGAATTGAAATACAACCATGTGAGCATGTTAACACATGTTATAACATAGAACTTAAGTAAATCATCAAGTACATGCATTTCATACATACCATGAAACCATGCATATAACTAACATGTAGGAAATCATTCACGTCAGCATATTAATTAAGAAACCAATCTCAAACTAATCCATAACATCATTTAATTCAATACATACTAATACAAGCATTTATACAAACACTTACACTACACACTTAAGTCTACATATAGTATGTCAACCCGAAGTGCGCATTTAGGCGAATCTCTTCGCCAAACTAACTATGCACGCATTCCTAACATTCTAATGCGACAATAAACCATGTCAATCACATCAGCAGAATATGAATAAAAACAGTACTTCCTACAAATGACTAAAATGCCATAAATCTCATATTCTTCGTTGGTCTACGAAACAGGAAACGGACAGCATGTTGTACATGTCAAACAGCGTTGCCATCAAGAATTTACTATTAAACGACATTGAAAGCTTTGGAAACAGTCAATCAAAGCATCTAAAATCCGCACCTTGTCTCTTATGGATGTGCAAATTCGAACGGAGCGTATACGCTTCGTCTACGGCGAATAGGGAACCTAATACACAAGCTACATAAGCTACATCGCTAATGGAATTGACGGAAGCTTAAATCAGCAAGTGTTGAAGGTTTTCCTCACCTAGAAGTGCGTTGGAATCGCCGGGAAAGTGATTGGAGTGCGTTGCTTAGGCACTTGCAGCAGGTGGCACGAGCAGCAAGAAATTCTCTCCTACTCTCTCTCACAAACTCTCACCTTTTCTCTCCCCCAATCTAGGGATTTTTACACTTTCGGATGGGAGAGAGGAATGAGGGTTTCAACCCCTTTTATAAGCTTAAAAACGCCAAAAACAGGCTCCGGAACGAAGTTTACTTAGTGCATATCCAATTCGGGGCTGTTTCGGTTCAAAAGATATTTTCTGGTGGTCCCCTGGTCGAATGCGATCAGACTTAAGCTCATGCGTACTAGATCTAGAACGTATTAAGTTTTCAGTCCGGCAGGGTTCGCAGATCGCACGTGGTGGGCTAGTTTCAGTCCAGCGGTCACCGCACGTAGATCAAGGCTGAAAGTCTCATGATACAAAATAGAAATTTCTCCTGATCCAAGGGTGTAATCTGGATGAATTCTGATGGTCAGAACGCTCAATACTGACGCGTCAAGTCGTGTGCCAGATTTGAATTTAAAATTTCAACTATGTCCCTATTCGCACTCTCTTCGGTCCGGGCTCAATGAAATAGCCTGTGATTATCGGTTTGACTTGATTTTCGGAATGAGTGTCAAGTCCAGCTAGGCGGTTCTAACGGTCTAAGATAGGAGGTATCGGACTTTCGACGAGCGGTCTAGATCCAATACAAAGATTCAAAGTGGTCCAGAGAACAAACCTGCTTAGAGTTTGGTCCGAGGTTATAGAGTATTATATAGTCGTTGGTTCTACTCAATTTGGGTCTTGTAAAACGTATTTAAAGTGATCAGGGACTATTTCCCAGCTACTCCAGCATCGCGCTAGCTAACTTACACTAATTTTTCAAAGGAATTAATCCTACGTGATTTCTTTGGCTATGGAATTGGGTTCTAAGCGATTTTTCAGGTGTTTTAGTTGACCCATTGCCTAAGGACATCTAATCCCAGATTGGCCAAAATTTGGGGTGTTACGCTTGCATACTTCTTTTATTTAGCTCATAAACTAACTCCTTATTTTTGCAATGAGCTGAAATAGGTTTGATGTTACTACTGGATGCAATAGATTTTCCAAACGGTTGTGCATCAGTTTTTGTTCTACCCTTTCCATAACATAATCCCCTTTTGTCCTCTCCATATTTTCTCATTCCTAATAGTTTTTCTAATTTCTCACCACTCTGGAAAAATTTACAGTTTGTTTTGTCAATTTTTCTAGATTCTTCTAATTCATTTTGAAGTGTATAATTTTTATTCTGAAGAATCAGGTTTTCCTCATTTAGTTCTTTGACTTGTTCTTCTAGTTTCTTTGACTTAGATTTCAATGAGTTGTTAGTTCTTTTAAGTCTATCATTGTCTAAGTGGCATTGCTGCAAATCAGTGATTAGATGAGTATTAATATTTGACGCTTTATCCAGATCCATTTGCAGCAGTTCCTTTTTATTTTCAACTACTCCAAGTCTTTTGACAATATTAACGCTATGAATATAAAGTTGCTTGTAAGTGTTTTGTAATTCATTTTGCTCTTTATCTTCTTCTTCTTCAATTTCCTCATCGTCAGATGAGAATGATTCAGTGGCTTGTTGTTCTTCTTCTCTTTCAGATTCTATGGGAATAATTGAAGTGGTGGAGACCATAAGAATTTTTAAAGGTTTCTGATCTCCATCACTTCCAGAGTCACTGTTTTTTGAATTTGACTCTTCTATATCATCCCATGTGGCAGCCATTGTCATGCCCTTTGTTTTTCTGTTTGGGCATTCGGTAGATAGGTGACCATATTCATGACAGGCATAGCATTGTGGTTCTTTGGTCTGTTTACCAAATTTTCCTGCAGAAGGTTTGTAGTTCACCTTTCCACCTCAAGAAGAATGGCCGCGATTCTTCTGAAAGAATCTTCTGAATCTTTGTGCTAGCAAGGCCACTTCCTCATCATCATCTTCTTTTTCACTCTCACGGTCCTCATGTTTTGATTTCTTAGAAGTTTTTAGGATAGTGTTTTTGGATTTTTGGGGTTAAGTGAAGTGTAGTTCAAAAGTTTGTAGGGAACCTACCAGTTCTTCTACTTTCATCTCATCAATATTCCTACACTCCTCAATTGTTGTTACCTTGGGATTGAAGCGTTCCGGTAAGGATCTTAAGATTTTTCTACATATTTTAGGTGCCGGAACCTTCTCTCCCAATCCTCCCATGAAGTTACAAATGATGTTTAATTTTATGAAAAACTCCATAAATGTCTCATGCTCTTCCATCCAGAGATTTTCAAACTGTGAAGTTAAGAGTTGTAGTTTAGATCTCTTCACAGTGCTTGTGCCTTCATGGGTTGTTTCCAATAAGTCTCATGCTTCTTTAGAGGTCCCACACATACTTATCTGATTGAAAATGTCTTAGGACATGGCACAGTAGATGGCGTTCATTGCTTTTGCTTCAGCATTTCGCTGTTCTTTGTCAAACGCAGTCCACTTCTCATTTGGTTTGGGTTTAGTGATTGTGGTTTCATTTTGAGGTACAATTTGTTCCGATGGTACCACATATCATTTTTCAACTACATCCCAAACTTTATGATCTAAAGATCTCAGGAAGTAATGCATTCTGGCCTTCCAGTAAGCATAGTTTGATCCATCAAATACTGGAGGTCTAGTGACAGATGAGCCCTCTCCTTTGGCTATATTTCTACTTCAATTAAGATCACTCTCTAGGTGGTGAAGCCCTTAAAGAGAGACCCGCTCTGATACCAATTAAAATCGCGGTGAAGACCGCTTTAGTTGAAGTAGGAATAGGTCAGTATATCCTAGAGGGGGGGTGAATAGGACTTTTTAAAGTTTATATAAATTATTAAAAATCCTTATCACACTAATCCTATCACAGAGTATTGATTAGGATTACTCAACCTTAACTCTACTGGCTTCCAAGCCTGACAGAGGATCCAATCACAAACTATTTAAAAGACAAACAATGTATAGATGAGTTTGTGATGGATATGACTGTGTGTGCATAGGATGTGATCATATATAAAGACATGCAAGGCAATCACATAAATGAAAGATAATATCAAAATCAAACACAGTCATTTTATAGTGGTTCGGCGACATGTCGACTTCACTCCCGGCTTCCACAGTCAACCCTTGAGTGACCGGATTTCACTAAGGAGGTTTCTCATGGTTCACCTCAAACCTAAGGTTTTAAATCAGGTTCACCTTCAAACTTTACAGAGGTTTCTACTCGGTTCAACTCAAACCCTGGAGTTTTACTGGCGTACTCCTAACCAGATGTTTATGCACACACAGGACAAGGGTCCACACAACGCACCTTGAGGTTTTTACTCGGTTCACCTCTAACCCTGGAGTTTTGCTGGCGTACTCCTAACCAGATGTTTATGCTCTCCACAGAGCAAGGGTCCACACAACACACCCCGCACGTACACTCCCGTCGGAGGCCTCCTTCGAGGACTTCAAATGGTGAGCAACACTTAAAACCCAGTCCTAAAAAGGAATGATCACAAGTGTCCTCTGAACTCTTAGTACTTACAGATAAGTTGATGAGTCCCTTTCAGCACAATGATGAAGACCTTCTACTTGTTGATGGAGAGTCTTTAGCTCCCTTGATCCGCAACATGAAGATGTATATATGCTAGGCTTAGGTTGGGTTAAGGTTATGATGGACTACCACTCTCTAAAGGTTTTCCTATAAGGAAGATAGAGAGGTTCCCATCATCTATGCATTTAAGGCATCCCAGCTTAATGATATGTCAGTAAAGCAGTAGTTGAAGGATCCTTGAATGCGGAAGTTCATTCCCCAATCCACTCTATGAGATATCAATGATGAGGGTGGATTGGAGGATGAACTTCCTGAGAGAAAAGGCTTAGGTAAATGATAGGAAGGTTAAAACACTCTAAAGAACTCTCTACTTTCTCTACCTCAGCAATGAAGACAACTCTCTCTATTTATAGGCAAAAGGTTTCAATGGATATAAACGGTCATATTTATGACAGAGTTCGATATAATCGAGCAGTCATCGATATGATCGAGCGTATACTCTCAATTGTATTGGCCGACCTCTCGATGATAAGAACTCAATTGTCATTTCGTTTTTGGAAACCTTCTGCCAACTGGTCGATGGGATCGAGACACACATCGAGATATCGGATTTCAAACTTTGATTCCATCGAGTGATGGTTCGATCTATCGACAGGTGAAAAATAAGAGAGAAGCCTTGAAGAATTTTAGGATCACAGATATGATCGGGGAAACAGTCGATGTCATCGGAATTTGTACATCGATCATATCGGCGACCTTTCGATGGGATCGATAAATCGTATAGATTTTACATGTAAGATTGCTAGATGAATTATGTCCTGACTCGATCCAATCAACTTGGTCTCGATACGATCGATATATGAATATCGATTTATCGACAGGAACCTCGATCAACATTAAAAGAAACCTGAAATTCTTGCAGGAGAGAACATACGCCCCACAGTCGATATGATCGACTGACTCCCGATATGATCGATATTTGAGTTCAGATTGAATCGGACAGTTA
Organism: Magnolia kwangsiensis; assembly: GCA_037074715.1. Lineage (NCBI taxonomy): Eukaryota > Viridiplantae > Streptophyta > Magnoliopsida > Magnoliales > Magnoliaceae > Magnolia > Magnolia kwangsiensis. The sequence goes on along the minus strand of CM073586.1, from coordinate 44,487,342 downwards.
TGGATATATCGAAGCATTTGTTAGTTTTCTTTAGAAAAATAAGAGCGCCGGAAAGCATTCTGTCGATATGATCGATCAACTTCAGATATGATCGATTTTCGAATATCGATGATATCGGCTTGAAGGTCAATATATCGATAAATCATCCAGAAGATTTTTTGATTGTTGGATGCTTTTTGTCCTCACTCGATTGTATCGATTGAGATGCCGAGGACATCGACAGAGCTGGTCGATCATATCGAAAGGGGAATCGATATAATCGACAGTGTAAGAAAAACTTAGAAGATTTTCTTTTTGATAAAAAGTTTTCTTACACATAAACCCTAAGATGTTCTAGTTCTTTTTAAGGGTTTAATCACCTGGTGTTTTGGGACATGGGATGTGAGGCTATGATTTACCTTTTGATGAGCTTCCACACATCCAGATGAGGGAGACGCTTGACTTGATCTTCTTGTTAGGTGTTGTCGTCCGACTGACTCAATATACAACGTAATTGACAAACCAGGGCATGTAATAGGTGCACTTTCAAAGAATCTATAGGTTCTTTCATAATGACATGGGCCACCCAAATCGAACATAGGAAACCAATCTATTACAGCCAACAAAGGTTCTAAGTTGTTAGGTTTTAGACAATCCCTGTCAAATTTGCATTCAAGTACTAACTGTCTTCCAGTATATTTTGCCAGAATAGGGCCTACCGCAGCAGGAGGAGGAACAGGTGCGATACGTTGAGACCCACTATATGATGTTTGTGTAGAACTTCACTGACATGTCGGGGTTCCTTGATCAGATGCCTTTACCCTTTCTTTAGATGTAAGGATTTTCTGTCTGGAGGATCTTGAGGGTTCCCCAAAAATAAGACTTTTTCCTTTGTCCTTCCCCATTGAACATTTTGAACTTAGAATAGGATGATGGAGAATGGAATCTGATAGAGGATTGAGGGATTTGAACACGAATTGATGATTCCCTAGACAGTACTCCTCACCCAAATCTAGAAATATCCAAACTTAAATGATGCAATCTTGAGAAATCAAGAGAATAGACAAGGAATTACTAGATTTGGGTGGTCTTGGATGGCTTACAGAGGAAAAACCATGAAAAACGGATGAGGAAGATGAACAACAAAGAGCAGGATGAAAATCGAGTAAAGAAATGAATTTTCCCGCTCATCCACCTTTTATCGAGCAGTAACCTTCGGTATCATCGAACTTGGTTTTGATAATATCGATATACCCTAATCGATATTATCAATGATGAGTTTAAGGGCAGACCAATTGACCCAACATTTCATATTCTTGAGAGGTCATCGATGGGATCAATGCGGTTTCGATGATATTGACGACTCGTTCAATTCAACGATTCACTTATTGAGAAGAAAGATAAGACATGTTATCTCCAGTTTTCGACAATCTTCCATATATGTATATCTTCAAATGTTTTCATATCAGCTGTAGTATGCAATTAAAATCTTTACAAAAAGTTGTACCATCCAAAATTATAAACATCAGTAATGTTTATACACACAAATAAAATGTTTGAGGCGTAGAGACCTCAGATATATCATGAAAATCACCAAAAATGCATCATTTCAACAGCCATCTAGATCTAGATGCCATGACCTGGACATGTTTTCCTTGCTCAATTGTTACTAAGCATATGGATCAACCTTTCCATTGTCGTTGATGACATAACAATGGTCACTGGTGCGAAGACCCTCCATAACAGATTTTCCTGATAAGTCCAGGATCTTGCACTTTAGTTTGTCAAAAGTAACCACATGTTTGTTGTCACATATTTGACAGATGCTTAAAATATTGTGAGTTAGTCCTTTTATGTAAAAAAGCATTCTCATTTTTTGGCATTTTCATTCCTTCTATGGTTCCACATCCTACTACTTCAACGGTGCTTCCATCACCATAAGCGACTATCCCATTATCAAGATTTGAATAATCTGAGAGAAGGGATTTATCACCCGTGATATGTCTTGAGCACCCATTATCTAGGTACCATTGAATACTATTGTTTGTCGAATAATTTGAGTGAGTAACAAGACAATTTTTCTTTTCTTTCACTACCCATGTTGTGATAGATTTTCTTAAGGTTGTTCCTTTACTCTGTCAGGAACTTGTCTGGGTACATTATGTAACTGAATCATTCTTCCTTGTTCCACTAGATCATTTATTTTCTGATTTAGGTTAGCCACTTGATTTAATAGCTCCTTCATTCTCTTGGTCATTCTGGGTGGAGATGGATGTGTTGTTCCTTTCGCCATATTGTTTAGTGAACGCTTGACATTCTATATTATTTTTCTAGTTTGTCTGTATTTACCAATATGATTTGGATAGGAATTAGATTGAGTTCTCCTAGGAGCAATACATTCAAATTTAAAATGGTCAGAGTCTTCACATGAATGATAGGTAGAAGTAGCTTCTATTTTACTTCCTGATGCAGTTGGTTTCTTAATCATTGATGCTGCATTTTTGGAACTTGGTTTGAATTTTTCGTATCCTAATCCTCTCTTGTCTTTTTTAGGTCTTCTCATCCCTAAGAGTTTTTCTAATTTTTCACTACTCTAGGAGAATTTGTAATTTAGTTCAACAGACTTCCTAGATTGTTCTACATCAACCTTAAGTGTGTGATTCTCATTCTTTAGATACACATTTTCATCTATCAATAAATCAATCTATTCAGTTAGTTTTGATGATTAAGATTTGAGGGACAGATTGATTCTTTTCAGCTTATCATTTTCAGAGTGGTATTGTTGTAGATCATTGATCAGGTGTGTACTATCTTTTGAAGTTTTATCTAAATCCATTTGCAGTAATTTATTTTTATTTTCACTAATCCCAAGTCTTTTAAGGATATTAATGCTATGGATATAAAGTTGATTATAAGCATCCTATAATTTATCATTTTCTTCTTCTTTCTCTGTCTCCTCATCATCAGATGGAAATGATCTTGTGGCTTAAGGTTCTTTAATTTTCTCAGTCTCTATGGGAGTGTTGGAGGCTGTAGAGGCCATATGAATTTTTAAGGATTTTTGGTCTCCACCACTCTCTGAGTCACTACATTCTGAATTTGACTCTTTAATATCATCCCTTGTGGTTGCCATCGATTTTCCTTTGGTTTTCCTATTTGGGCATTCAGTGGACAGGTACCCAAACTTTTGGCAAGTGTAACACTATAGCTCTCTAAAATTTTTACCAGGTTTACCTGTATAATGCTTGTTGTCCAACTGTTTTCCTTTAAATGGTCGGCCATGATTTTTATGGAAGAAATTTCTGAACCGTTGAGCCAAAAGAGCCACTTCTTCATCTTCATTTTCCCTTTCACTTTCCTCCTCCTCAATAGTAGTGTGCTTTGAAGTTTTAAGGACAATATTTTTGGGTTTAGGAATTTGCTTGAAGTGTAGTTCAAATTTTGTAGGGAACCTACGAGTTCTTCTACTTTCATTTCTTCTATGTTTCTACATTCTTCACTGGTTGTAACATTCGAGTTAAACCATTTCGGTAAGGATCTCAAAATTTTCCTACAGATTTTTGGAACCAGAACTTTTTCTCCTAATCCACCCATGGAGTTGCAGATGATGTTCAGTTTCATGAAGAACTCCATGAAGGTCTCAGGAGTTGGAAGCTGCAGTTTGGATCTTTTTACAGTGCTGGTTCTCTCATGAGTTATTTCCAACAAGTCTCATGCTTCTTTAGAATACCTGTAACGCCCTGAAATTCGGGGGTCGAGCATAACTCAGCTCCTGAGTTCCAGAACATCACTTATGTAACATTTTCAATGATGGATGTATGTTGTCTATGTTAGTGCATAAAACATGAAGTAGATTAAGCCAAAACAATAAAACATAATCCACGGACAGTTAGAATATGCAAGAGAAAGACTGAAATGAGTATATAAGCCAATAGAAGTCCCTAAAGTATGTATGCTTTGTCAGGTCGTAAGTTACAAGTCGAGTTTCAAAATACAAATAAAAAATGTAAAAGTCCTCTAATAAAGCATAAACCAAGAAGCCCCGAAGAATCAAAACGGTCTAAGAGAACCCGCCTAAATACTGCATACACGAGAATGTCTCCTCGTCATCCTCAAACTCCAGCTCTACCTCATGCGTCACATCCTTATCTGCAACTAAGACAGAGTCTGGTTGGTGTTTAAGCACCATCCCAGAACGTGGGAGTGAGTGATCAACTCAGTGGAACTATACAGCAAAGGTTAACATGTTATCATTTAATCAAGCAGTAATGATAAGGTAATAGAATCAAACATCCCTAAGTACTCTAATTAATGTGGGAATGTATGAAGGAATGATGCATGCCCTCGCCTACACTCCCTCTGCGATCTTCATCTTACGATCACGCATGTCATTCACTTCCTTAGTTCTCTGCCCAATGCCAAATGGCACATGCAGTGTGGTGCATGTACATGATTACCGAGTTCTTATTAGTCCTTTTCATACAGTAGGATTGGGAAGTTAAGGTACCTCCCTTATGTCAATACCCAAATAATGATCCATTCTAGGGTCATCAGTCCTTGTAAATCTCATACGATTTTACAGTTCTAGGTCACTACAAAGGGCTCGTCACCAATCAATGCAGGCCTACTTATACCTTAGTTACTACAAAAGGCTCGTCGCCTCCATGCAGTGTCATGGTATGTTCGAGGTCACTATAAAGGGCACATCACCAATCAATATAGGCCGACAACATGAATACAGTGTTCCATACCACCATATTCGGCTCACGAGTCTGAGTTGCTCACGGGTCACTACAGGGGAGGCTCATCGCCCCAGCATAGGCCGACAGCTCGACCACGGTGTCTCATACCACCATGTATGGCTCATGAGTCTTAGCGGATTGAGGTACCAAGGTTATCAAGGTTTCACTAGTGAGTTTGGTACCTTAGATTCAATCAGTGGCATCCAAATATGGTGAACATACATCGGTCAATCGGGTTAAATGACGAGCTCGACTAGGATAATCGCACGTTGAGTTGATCGACATGAAATGCATAAGCACTCCGTGTGGCCTAACCACTGTTGAACATCTCAAGTACGGCTCGAATTCGTCGAACACATCCTGCGTGGCGTAAACAATCTCAGCCACCAGTACAAGGCCTGTTACCGATTACCTGGACTATGGCATAGCCCTAACAACATGCATTCATTACAAATAAGCATATGAGATATTCAAAGCATTAATAAACACTTAAGTCAATTCCTATAATCATGTGAGCATATTATGAAATACATACATGGAGGAAATCATACACATAGTTAAACATGAATAAGTAAATTGTATCGTACATGGAGGAAATCATACACATAGTTAAGGTAGTTAGGATTCATATCCCAATTCCCTTAGGGTCACACTTTACTAATTCCTAACTCATTCAGGCATTTTTACAAACACTTAGACTATGCTTTTCAACATACATCACGTATGTCGGCCATATGACGTATTTGGGCAAGTCCTTTTGCCAAGGAGTTGTCACATACATAACAACCATGTACCTACAACAATTAATCATGGAAATCACAACATCGAATTCTAAATGCATACAAACATTTTAACAAAAAGCATGAAATAGTCTATACACAACATAGTTCATACACATACGTAAAACGAAACAAATATCGCATTTGGCATGTGTAATGGCACCCACGTTAGTAATAAATCATTATCTGACATTGAAAGTCTTGAAAGCATAACCTAAATGTATATAGTCCGCACCTTAAATCGGTAAACGCGTAACGAATATGATTTAGACGATAAGTCTTCGTCAACGACGGATTGACAACCTAAAGTATAACATAGGTTAGCTCCATCGTCACTTAAACTACACTAAGCTCTAAAACAGGTTTTCTTACCCAAATATGGAATTAGAATCACCCATATAGTGATACGATTAGGTAGATTAGGCACGTAGAGTAGCTGGGAAGAATCCCAGGATAAATCCCCTACTTCTCTTTAACTTTCTCTCTCACTTTCTCTCTCTTTTTCTTCTCTTTCTTAGCTAGGGTTTGAGAATTCATATGGGATTTGAGAGAGGGTGTTTAAGGCCCTTATATAGGCCTAGAACTAACGAAAATAGCCCCAGGGCCTAGGTATGCTTAGGTTATAACCAAATCGGGCTTGTTCCGATCCAACGGAGCATTTCTGGAGGTCCCTTTACTGAATGTGATTGGAATTAAGCTCCCAAATATTGGATCCTGATCAAGTTAAGTTTTCAGTCCGATTAGATTTACAGATCGACCATGGCGAACCAGTTTCAGTTCAACAGTCACTGATACTCGATCAGGGCCACAAGTACATTGGCACGTGTGGGACATTTCCCCTTATCTGAGGGTAACTGTAACGCCCTGGAAAAATTCATATTTCATGTCCCCCACAAGTACATTGGTCGAAGATGTGTTGCATGAGCATTCCCTCCTACGCTGAGTTGATTCACATGTCCATGAGGGCAGAGCAGGATGTGGATCGACTTGGGCGATCTCGTGGCCCTATTGTTCCTAGGCCACCACCAGAGTTACATGACAGGCCCTTTATGGGCAAGAGGTCTCGCGTCGACCCTCCTCCCAGGGCTACAGCACCAGTACCCCCGATGCGGTGCCCCGATTTATCATGTACTTATAGTGGGAGAGCGGGCCATTTAGCACAAAGTTGTTTCGCTCGGATGTGGGACAGTGGGTTCTCGCCGCCGCAGAAGATCGACCGTACACTCCCACAAGCTTTATCAGCACCACCTCTACGGTCGGCTCCTATGCATCCATCCTTCCGACCTCCCGTACCACCATTCTGGCCGCCTCAACGGCCTATGATACTGCGGACGAACTGGCCACAGTAGGCTCGAGTACATGCTCTGACAGCATAAGCAGCCGAGGCAGAGACTTCTCAACATTCGGCTTTTGAGGTCACCGGCCATATTGGAGGTATTTCTATTCTCATGATGGTGGACACAGGATCCACAATTTCATTGATATCGCATACCATAGTCAGGTGCATTGGGTTACCGACTATTAGGATGGATGGGGTGTGAGTTTATACAGATCACGGGTCCTTTACAGATGCCACCCTGATGTGTGAGGGCTGTTTAGTGGATTTGGGGGATAGGACGATGGCTATTGATCTTGTCGTCGACCCCTCTCTCTATTATCTCGACATCATTCTTGGCATAGATTGGCTGACTGCAGCGAGGGCTGAGATTGACTGCGAGACTCGTATAGTGACTGTCTACGAGCCAGAGGGCGCGTCTTTTACATTCCCAGTGCGGGTAAATCTCCCCTTCCGCATACTTAGCTACGCTTCTTTACTTCGGGACGCTGATGCCCCGACGCTTCAGCATACGCTAGTCGTTTGTGATTTTGGGGATCTGTTCAGGAAGATCCCTAGTTTACCGCCTTAACGAGAGATTGATTTCACCATCGATCTGGTGCCTAGTTCCGCGCCCGTCTCACCGCTGACGTATCGCATGGCACCGTGTGAGATGGAGGAGTTGAGGAAACAGATTGATGGTCTATTGGAGCTTGGCCTTATTGGACCCAGTGTGTCTCCTTGGGGAGCACCAGTCCTGTTTATAAGGAAGAAGGATGGTTCGATGCGATTGTGTATTGATTATCCCAGACTGAACCAGATCACGGCGAAGAACAAGTACCCTTTACCCAGGATCGATGACTTGTTTAATCAGTTGAGAGGAGCACAGTACTTCTCGAAGATTGATCTTCAATCAGGATATCATCAGTTGCACGTCAGGAATGAGGACGTGCAGAAGACAGCATTCAGGACCAGCTTTGGCCACTATGAGTTCCTTGTGATGTCGTTCGGTCTCACGAACGCACCAGCCGTGTTCATGGATCTGATGAATTGGGTATTTCGTCCTTTCCTCTATCGATTCGTCGTTGTGTTCATTGACGACATTTTGGTATACTCTAGGAGTTGAGAGGAGCATGAGGAGCACTTGCACTTGGTCCTGGATACACTTAGACATCATCAGTTATTCGCACAGTACAAGAAGTGCGACTTCTGGAAGCAGGAAGTGAAGTTCCTGGGACACGTGGTGTCCAAGGATGGGATGGCAGTTGACCTAGCGAAGGTAGCTACAGTTCATGACTGAGAGCAGCCTGGTTCTGTCACTGAGGTGAGGAGTTTCTTGGGTCTCGCTGGCTATTATCGATGCTTCATTCGGGATTTCTCGAAGATCGCGAGACCTTTATCTCAATTGACACGGAAGGACGTGAAGTTCACCTGGAATACAAGGCGGAGTCTGCTTTTCAGGAGCTGAAGGACAGACTTACGTCCGCCACTGTGCTAGTATTGCTAGAGCAAGGGGTTAGATACACTATATACACTGACGCATCTAGCGTTGGTCTGGGTTGTGTCCTTATGTAGAAGGATTGGGTAATTTCTTATGCCTCGAGACAATTAAGGAAGCATGAGGAGAATTACCCTACACACGACCTGGAGTTGACAGCCGTCATATTCGCACTGAGGCTCTGGAGACATTACCTCTATGGAGAGGAGTTCGAGCTCTTTTGCGACCATAAGAGCCTCAAGTACATATTCACGCAGCGAGACTTGAATATGAGGCAGCGGCGATGGATGGAGACTTTGAAGGACTTCAAGTTCAAAGTCTCTTACCATCCTGGGAAGGTGAACCTTGTGGCTGACGCATTGAGCTACAAGAAGGCGATAGAGTTTGGGGCTCTACTGATGGTTGCTGAGTAGGATATGGTTGAGTTTTTGTGAGACTTTGAGCAGAAACTCACTGTAGAGGAGCCGTATGAGTTCATCGCACATGGGCAGGTGCGATCTCAGATCGATGATCGGGTCATCTAGGCGCAGAGGGATGATGCGCGTCTGACTGAGCTTCGAGAGCAGGCCAGTGATGATGCAGACGTCGAGTGGCGAGTTGGCACGGATGGGGGCTTACGTTATCATGGCCGCCTATGTGTCCCAGATATCCCTGACTTGAGACGAGAGATTCTCGAGGCTGCGCATTATACCAGACTCGCGATGCATCCAGGCAGTACAAAGATTTATCGCGACTTGAGGAGGACCTATTGGTGGGAAGGTATGAAGACTCACATAGCAGAGTTCGTGTCCCATTATCTTACTTGCCAGTAGGTGAAGGCAGAGCATCGCCGACCACCTGGACTCCTGCAGCCTATGCCGATCGCAGAGTGGAAGTGGGACTTCATTTCCATGAATTTCGTTTCAGGGCTGCCAAAGATGAGGAAGGGACATGATTCCATATGGGTGATCGTTGACCGTCTGTGAACTCGGCGCACTTCCTACCTATCAGAGTCACGAACTCTGCAGACGAGCTGGCTAGATTATATATCAGAGAGATCGTGCGTCTGCATGGAGTTTCGTTGGAGATTGTGTCGGACAGAGACACGCGGTTCACTTCTATTTTCTGGACTCGCATTCAGGAGGCTATGGGTATGAAGCTGAAGTTCAGTACTGCCTTCCACCCACAGACAGACGGACAGACAGAGCGGGTGAACCAGATCTTAGAGGACATGTTGTGAGCTTGCACATTGGACTTCAAGGACAGTTGGGATAACTGTCTTGCATATGCGGAGTTCGCGTACAACAACAGTTTCCAGGCGAGTATCAGTATGACACCTTACGAGGCATTGTATGGGCGACCTTGTCGAGCACCGCATTGCTGGGCAAAGGTCGGTGAGCGCAGATTGATTGGCCCAGAGTTAGTGCAGACGACGTCGGAGAAGATTGATATTATTAGACGTCGGCTTCTCACAGCGCAGAGCAGACAGAAGAGTTATGCCGATAAGAGATGGAGGCCACTAGAGTTCACGGTTAGGGATCATGTATTTTTACGAGTTTTCCCTATGAAGGGAGTCCTTCGGTTCGGGAAGAAAGGGAAGCTGGCACCGCGATTCATTGGTCCATTATAGATCCTCAATCGTGTGGGAGCAGTGGCATACCGTTTGGCTTTACCCGCGCCTCTCGCGAGCATTCACAACGTATTTCATGTTTCTATGCTAAAGAAATACATTTCTAATCCTTCCCATATCATCAAATGGGAGCAGGTGGAGTTAGGAGAGGATGTTACATATATCCTGCGACCGACGCTTATCCTAGACAGGAAGGAGCAGGTACTGCCTAGCAAGGTGATTCCCCTTGTGAAGGTATTGTGGATGCATCACTCTGAGGAAAAGGCTACCTAGGAGACAGAAGCCGAGATCAGAAAGAAGTACTCACAGCTTCTCGAGGAGTATGAAAAGGTATAAATTTCGAGGATGAAATTTTTGTTAAGGGGGGTAGATTATAATGCCCTGGAAAAATTCGTACTTGGACTCGAGTACCAACTCGACCAGAAATCGCGTAGGATTAATTCCTTTAGAAAATAAGCATAAGTTAGCTAGCGCAATGCTAGAGTAGCTGTGAAATCATCCCTGATCGCTTTAAATACGTTCTACGAGACCCAAACCGAGTAGAACCAATGACACTATAATACTCTGAAACCTCGGATCAAACTCTAAACCGGTTTGTTCTCAGGACCCCTTTGAAACTTTGTATTGGATTTAGACCGTGCTTCGAAAGTCTGATACCTACAATCTTAGACCGTTATAACCGCCTAGCTGGACTTGAAAATCATTTCAAAAATCAAGTCCAACCGACATTCAGATGCTATTTCATTGAGCCTGGAGTGAAGAGAGTGAGAATAGGGTTAGATTTGAAATTTTAAAATTCAAATCTGGCACACGACTTGGCGCGTTATTATTAAGCGTTCTAACCGTCATAATTCAGCCAAATTACACCCTTGGATCAGAAAAAATTTCTCTTTCATATCATGAGACTTGTAGACCTGATCTATGTGCGATGACCGCTGAACTGAAACTAGACCGCCACGTGCGATCTACGAAAACTACTGGTCTGAAAATGGGATGTGAGTGACATCCGACGTGCATGAACTTAAGTCCGATCGCGTTCGGCCAAGGGACCTCCCAAAATGTCTTTTTGGACCGAGACAGTCCCGATTTGGTTAGATATCAAGTAAACATTGTTCCCAAGCCTATTTTGGGAATATTTTATGTTATAAAAGGGCCTTAAACCCTCACTTCTCTCACCCATCCGAATTTGCTAGAAACCCTAGCTAGTGTGAGAGAAAAGGTGAGAGATTGTGAGAGAGAGTGGGAGAGAACTTCCTGCTGCTTGCACTACCTGTTATACGTGCTTAAGCCACATACCTCAATCACTTTCCCGGTGATTCCGTCGCACTTCTAGGTAAGGAAAACCCTAAATTTTTTGCTGATTTAAGGTTCCGTTGAATCGTTTAGCGAAGTAGCTTACAGATCTTGTGTGTTAGGTTCCCGGTTCGCCGTAGACGAAGCGTATACGCTCTGTTCGAATCGGTTCACCTCTAGGGAAAAGGTGCGGATTCTAGACGCTTTGATTGGCTGATTTCAATGCTTTCAATGTCATTTAATAGTAGATTATCGACGGCAACGCCATTTGACATGTACAACATGCTGTCCGTTTCCTGTTTTGTAAGCAGACGAAAATATGAGATTTAGGGCATTTTAGTCATTTGTAAGAAATACTGTTTTCATCCATAATTTGCTGATATGATTGACATGACTCTTTGTCGCATTAGGATATTAGGAATGTGTGGATAATCATTTTAGCGAAGAGATTCGCCCAAATGCGCACTTTGAGTCGACATACTATATGTAGACTTAAGTGTGTAGACTAAGTGTTTGTATAAATATTTGTATTAGTATGTATTGAATTAAATGGTGTTATAAATTAGTTTGAGATTGAACTCTCAAATAATATGCTGATGGAAATGATTTCCTACATGTTGGCTATATGCATGATTTCATTATATGTATGAAATGCATGTGTTAGATGATTTACTTAAGTTGTATGTTATAACATGTGTTAACATGCTCACATTGTTGTATTTCATTTCCATTACTCTTATATGATTGCTGATGTGGATTCATAAATGTTTGGGACTATACCTAGTCCAGGCAGTCGGTAACCGAGTAAATTCGTGGTTGGCTTATCTTTACCACGAACGACGCGTCGATAAACGCGAGTCGTGTTTTGGAGTTGGCGGCAGTGGTTAGGCCACGCGAAGTGTTTTATGCACTTCATGTCTCTTAGCTTGAGATGTGCTCGTACTAGTCAAGCCCGTAAAGTACCCCGACTGGCCATTGTATGTTCACCTTGTATGAGTCATAACTGCTTGAACCTAGGGTACTGAACTTACCATTGTAAACCCTATTAACCATGGTACCTTAATCTATAAAGACTCATGAGTCGGGCATGGTGGTATGGGACACCGTGGTCGAGCTGTCGGCCTATGCTAGGGCCATAAACCTCCCCGCAGTGACCAGTGAGCACCTAAGACTTGTGAGCAGATTATGGTGGTATGAGACACTATATTCTTGTTGTCGGCTTACACTGATCAGGTGACGAGCCCTTTACAGTGACCGCGAGCGTATTTTGAGTCTACGGGAGGCGATGACCCTTCCATAGCAATGAGAGTACAGTAGGCCTATATTGATAAGGTGATGGGGGAGCGGTGCAACGAGTGCGAGCAACAGCCCTGACAGCCTTTGCAGCGACCTACAAAATTACATCGTATGAGATTACTAGGAGTGACGACCCTAGAAAGGATCTGTGTTGGGATTGATATAAGGGAAGTACCTTAGTTTCCCAATCCTGCTGTATGAATGGACTAATAATAACTCGGTAATCATATCACCATCACATGCATGTGCCTGGAAGATGTGGAACACTGTGGGAAGAAAGCATGCGGCGGGCGTAAGATGGTGCCGTATGAGGGAGATCGTCGGTGAGGGCATCCATCATGTCACGTTATATTGCATTAACAACAGTATTAGTAATGTTTGATTTATTGCTTTACTATTATCGCGTGATTGATTTGAGAACATGCTAATCTTTGCTCTATTATTCTACTGAGTTAGCTACTCACTCCCACGTTACGGGATGGTGTTTGCAACACCCACCAGACCCTATCTTAGATGCAGGTGAGGCAGCAATTCAAGAGGTAGAGCCGGATTATGATGAGGACCAGGACGAGTTCTCATATATGCAGTACCACGACGGCTTTGTTTAGGTAGCCTGGATTGGCGGGACTTCTCAGTGGGACTATTTTTGACATTTTGATTCTGTTTATTTACATGTATATGAGACTCAGAGATGTATTATACTTTGGAGATAGTTGAGATCTATTTTTTTTTCCATACAGTGATATGTATATCCTTTAGTCTTCCACTTGCCTTTATCACTGAATCTGGAGTATGAATTGCAGTTTTGGTATAATTTTACTCATGTAAATGCATTAACTCAAACAACATTGAATCATAAACATTTTTGTTGCATAAGTGATGGTCTGAAACTCGGGAGTTAGGTTTATACACGACCCCCGATTTTCAGGGTGTTACAGTAACTTTGGGTCAAATTCAGACGGTCAGAATGCTTGTAATTGGCCTACAAGCGATACGACTTAGATTACTTAAATTCATATTTAATTTCATAAAAACCTTCACGTTCTCACACACTTCACTCTGGACTCAAGAAAATAGTCCTAAGACATCATCTGGACTTGATTTTCGAGGTGATTGTCAAGTCCAATCAGGCAGTCATAATTATCTAAGTTCATCGCTATCGGACTTTCGATGTGCAGTCCAGGTCTGATACGAAGTTTCTAAATGCTCCCGAGAGTAACTGGGTTTAAAGATGGATCCTAGGTTTCAAGGTAATGTAGCGTTAACAATTCCACAAGTTTTGAGTCTTATAGATAGTATTTAAAGTGATTGGTGATAATTTCACAGGTAATCTAGTTTAGCGCTAGTTAATTCTCGATAAATTTCTAAAGGATTTGGTCCTAAGCGATTTCTGCTTGAGGTGGTACTCAGATCTTTGTACGAATTTTTTCAAGACGTTACAGTACCACACATATTGATTTGATTAAAGACTTCTTGGGACATACGCAGTAAATGGCATTCATGGCTTTTTCTTCAGTAGTTTGTTTTTCTTTATTGAATTAATCCATTTTTGTTAGGATTTTAGTTTAGATATGATTGTGCCATTCTCAAGTACTATCTGTTCAGTTGGAGGCACATATCCGTTTTCAACAATGTCCCAAACACCATGATCTAAAGATCTCATAAAGTAATGCATCCTAGCCTTCTAGTAAGCATAATTTGATCCATCAAATACAGGAGGTCTAGTTGCCCTCCCCTTTGGCCTTGATTCCAACTTCAGTCAAGATCACTTTCTAGGCAGTGAAGCCCTTAAGAGAATCCTCACTTTGATACCAAATGAAATTGCAGTAATTACCGCTCTAGTAGAAGTAGGAATAGGTCAAAGTGTCTAAGAGGGGGGTGAATAGGACTTTATAAATTTTAAGATAGTTTAAAATCCTATCATCATGATCTTAATTTAATATAACAATTTATCGAGATATCTTTAACTTAACTCTAGTGGCTTCCAAGCCAAATACAGGATCCAATCAAAAGACTATTCAATATCTAAGCAATATATAAATTTAGTTTATGATGGATTGAATGAGTGACTATGTGTGAAATGTAATCCTTATTAGTTCTAAATAGTCATGTCATCATGCATCATGTGAACATTCAAAGTAAACATAGAGAAGTAGAGCACAAATAACCAATCCCAAACACGGTCATGTATAGTGGTTCAACTACTTACCTACTCTACTCCTGGTGGACGCACTCAACTTTGAGTGTACCGAATTTCATTAATGGAGGTTTCAAATTAGGTTATCTCAAACTAGTACATCCTACACAAGTCTAACTCTAGGACCTACACAAGGTACCTAACATGTCTCCATGAGACATAAGTTTATGCCCCACACAGGAGCAAGGGTCAACACATAACAGCTGGGTTTTACGCCACATAGGCTAAGGGTTTGAAAGTGCCCTGGTTTGTCAATTAATGTGATTGTTGAGTTCGCTAGACAGAGGAGTCCCATAGAAAGATTGATCAAGCTTCTGCCTCAACTAGATGTGTGCCTGAACTCACCACAGGTAAATCTTAGCCTCACATCCCATGTCCCAATACACCAGGTAATTAAAACCCTTAAAAATTGGAAAGAACATCCTGGGGTTTTTGGTTAGAAAACTTTTTCAAACTTTAGAAAAATCTTTAAGTTTTCTATCTTTGTTGATTTCTCGATACTTGTTTCGATGAAATACAACCTTATGATCAATGTCCTCGAACGTCACTCGATATTATCGAAATAAAGATATAAGATGTCTAGCAACCACAATGATCTCTGGATGGAATTATCGATGTATTGATAGAAGTTTCGATATCATCAAAATTTGAATCTCGAGTCCATCGAGTAAACTCGATAAAATCGACATCAGGTCTGTTGTGTCCAAAGTTCTGCTAAAGTAAATCATGTAATCCTTGATATATTGAAGAGCTCCTCGATATCCTCAGAATTCAAATCTCGATGATATCAGAAGCCCTTCGATGATATCGGTTTGGGACACATTTCTATCCAGCAAAGTTTTTCAGGATGTTTTTCTTAGATCAAGGGTCACTTGATAAAATCGATATTCAAATATTGATCATATCGAGGCATGGTCAATGTCATCGAAAGAGGACAAAAACTACCCAGCAAGCTTATAGGAAAAATTTCTTGGAATTATCGATGAATTGACACTGCCCTCCATATCATCGATATTCAAATTTCGATGATATCGAGTGATGCTTGATCATATCATTTTCTTAAAATTTTCAAAGGCAAGTGTCTCACATTTTCAAATGTTGAGGAATCGAACCTCATGTTAATAAAATCAGAGTTTAAAATCTAATGACATTAACGGATGTTCGATTTCCTCGACCAGCTAGTAAAAGGTTTCAAAAGCGTTTGACATTTGAGTTCGTATCATCGAGTGGTCAGTCGATGCTATTGAGAGTATACACTCGATGATATTGAACTTTGTCAAAAATATGACCGTTTTATATTCGTTGGAACCTTTTGCCTATTTAATGAGAGCTTGCCCTTGGTTGTTAGATAGAGAAAATAGAGAGTGCTTTTGAGTGTTTAACCCTACATCATATACCCTACGTCTTTTCTCTCATGGGAGTTCATCCTCTAATCCACCCTCATCATTGACATTCAATAGAGTGGATTGGGGAACGAACTTCCACATTCAAGGATCCTACAGCTACCACCTTAATGGTAGATCATTAAGTTGGGATGCCTTGAATGCATAGATGATTAGAATCGCTCTACCTCCCTTATAGGAAAACATTTAATAGAGTAGGGTTCCATCATAACCTTGACCTAACCCATCGCCATGTATTGGTACATCTTCTGAGTTACGGTTCAAGGAAGCTGAAGATTTTTCACCATCAAAGGTGTCATGCCCCAAACTGGGGGACGGACAACTTCCGTGATGCCCCGAATTCGGCACTCGACTTTCATACACCAAGTCTCAAGTTCAGCTCACCACAAGGAAGATTTTCAATGAATTTTTTTATATACATAATAATACCTGAGCATGAAGATCCATGATCAAAATACCAAGAAACACTTTCTATTATAAATCCTGATGGTTATAAGTATAATGCTCTTCAAAAGGTACATAATGTCAACATTGGAAAATCAAAAAATAGATGCAATGCATTGAGAAAGATAAGTCTTCCAAGCTACTCTTACCCTGAAAAAAAATGGAAAATAGGAAGCTTAGGCAAAAAGCCTAATGAGTACACACATGTGTGTAGTGTGTCTTACATGCAAGTAAGATAAATATGCCATAAAAAAATCATGCTTGGTGAAAGGCATGTAGTATGTAAGGTATGACGTCAATGTCAATGCAATGCATATGCATCATAATAATACTCCAAGTCAATGTTATCGGCATCACCAAGTCATATTTTCATTTCTCTTATACCACAACCATAACCATATTACACGCATCCGCAATTACATCATCATCATCATATTGTCATACCATCTCATAATTGTATATTTCGGAAAGCACCATGATCAACACCCATGCACCAGACACTAGTAATCGACCTTGCATACCTGCCCTATGGTGGACTTCCACCAACTGTATATCATGGGAAACACCATGGTCGATACCCATGCACCAGACACCAATAATCGACTTCACATACCCGCCCTGAGGTGGACTTCCACCCGGCATGCCCGTAGCGGACTTTATTCATGCTTCTTCTCACCGGCGAGTCAGAACGATTCCTATTTGCACCTCAGCCCTTAAGCAAGTTGGACCCACCTCTTCTCAACCCAACCTCATCAGTGGGAGTTAAATTCATGACCCATATATTCACTCGGCTCGATGGTGAGGCAACCCTCGCTAGCATTGGGGTTTAAGGACTTTCAACCTAAGGGACACATCATCCCCTACTATTTTCACACTTCCGGTGTCCCGTTCATTTTTAAGGATAACCCAAGTCATCATCATAGATGTACATTTCATTGTCAAGATCCAACTCTTGTTATATGGCATGACTGTGGTATTTTGATCATCATGTATGTCATGATTATACATGAATTCAAGCAATCATGATAAGTCATACGTTCAAGTGCATATGGTATGCATATAATGTTATGAGTTTAGGATCTGCTTAAACCTTTAAGGCAAAAAATGACATATAATCATAATATGCCACTATCAACTATATCAATCCATAATCATGTGACTAAACTGAAGAGGACATATCTTACACATGAATAAATGTATTGAAGTACACTTACATATACCATCATTCCATAGTGCATGAGTATGATCAATATTAACATGGTTAAGTAGATGAATTTAGTATGCTAGGGAGTGAAACAACATTAATCAAGTATTTAATTACATGCTTCTATTAACCATAATCACTGACATCATTAATATCATCCATAACTATCATAATCATGAGCATTAATTGTAATAAGAGTTACACCATATCCTTCACAAGATAGATATTCCATTAGTGGCTTTGGCCCGACATGATTTTCTTCTATTGGGACCACATGGTTATACCCTAACTGGGCCTTATAGTTAATGAGTGGTGATGACGCAAAGTACATGCACCAAGTGATTATGAGATGAGAGGTATAATTAAAACATGAGCGATAGGATGGATTTATGATGGTGAAACTCATATAATGTAGAGCGTTTCACCTTCAAGTGAGCTATTAGTAGGTTAGATTTGCAAATAATTATCATAGTAGTTATATAACAGTTTGGAAGGCATAGGTAAACCTCATAAGATACAGTGAGCCCTAATTTGAACGACTTGGCATATAATATACATATAAGAGTCAGTCACGCTTGGATAATGCGAGTTTGTCTCATACAACGTAGTAGATCCTACTTCTAAGTGGTACTGCAAGCAGATGGGTCCTCATACAAATATTATGGTGGGTCTCAATAAGTAAATAGTATGGATAACTCACATATAATAAGGTAATATAAGGAGGAATAGTTTAGATGTACAAGGCACACAACAGCGGGCTCCATGATCGAACTGTTTGGTTGGAAAAACAATTGAGCAGTGCAGATAAAATATGTACATTGAGTGGGTGCACAAGTGTTTGAAAGTTATATGTTCAATTAACACTATTTCATGTCGTCTGACTTATTTAGGAATTAGATCTAAGTCATTTTGGAATCATATTCTAGAATTAGCTAGCCAAATGGATAAATGGTGAAATACGCAATACTCATATCAAAGTAGGGTACATAATCAATCTGACACATGCCCTAAGTTCACATACAGAAGAGGTTACACCATCAGCATAGTCCATGAGTTTGAGTAATCACACAATTCTCATTTTCCCATATGGTCTTATGGCCACTCCATTATCAGAAGTCCGTATGGTTGAGTGGCCACACAAATGTCACTCTACTTGTCATAATAAAGGATTTAAGGACACATGGTTACTTATTATTATTATTATACCATATTTTGCATAATGGGGCAATTGCTTTACTAAACTTTCACGTAGTCAGGTGGCCAGTACCACAATTTTGCATAGATTAGTAGTCACCTAAGCATCACTTGATCATATGGTTGGGCCACACATTCCCCACATTCTCCACATACCCACATGATTTACGGCTATCCATGTCATGCATGATCACAAGATTTATGAGCTACATATTCAACACCATTTTGCCAATTTTAGCTGTCATTCATCCTGTCAGTGATCATATGGTTAAGGGCCACAACAATCATAAATCTACTTACACAAGTAGTCACATGATTACCCCAATTTCATATAGTTAGGTGGGCTATAAAAATCAAACACTCACATGTGGTGGTCCACATAACTTCCACCAATCCACACTACTAGTTGGGCGATCCAAAATCCCAAATTCCTATGGTATAGTGATCCACATGTTTTCTACCAACTAACGGTCTAAATGAGGAATAACTATTATAATGGGTACCAAGGAAACAGTTTACATTGCAATAAATATATAGGTAACCCCACACTCTAAAATGATTTAACAAAATCGATGAATGGCACGTAAAACATGTATATTAGGTGTCCCATGATCGGTTTAAAAAAGATAGATGGATAGATTTCTCACAAGTATTACTGCAGTTCTAGAAAATATTTAATGCTGGACAAGTGATCAATATTGCTCTCGTGGGATGAGATTTAGAATTGACTAGTCTATGGGAATATACCCTAAAATGATAAGGATAAACCGATGAATGGCATGGATCTACATCATACTACAAGGTGGAGTCCATGGTCAAGGAAGCGTTCCAGCATATAAAGGGCACACTAGAGCTTAAGAATTTCCAATGGTTGTTACCATTGTTTCTACTTACAGCATGGCCCACCTAAAATTGATTTCTACTTCATCTTGTGTCCACAGGAAAGAGGTGGGCCCACTTCCCAATTAACTAGAAAATATAGGCAGTGTGGGTATACAACACATGCACCTGCGTAGGCTCCACATGTATCACGTTATGTCTAGGGAAGTTTTCATTGGTAAGCTTACAATTCCCTTTCCTTATGATTATTATTATTATTATTATTATTATTATTATTATTATTATTATATTTTGTATAATTGTGGGTCCCATTGACATGGGGAGTCCACCCCATGAACAGTTTATACAACAAACAACATCATAGTTGATACCACCCACTAGATGAACGACATGGCTATAAGGCACATATGTCGGGTGGGGCCCTTAACACATGCATGGTCTAAATGATGGATGACCTGGATATAAAATACATGTAATGAGTTAGCTCCACTATCCAATGACCGACCCAACTTTGGTGGCAGTTACACATCACGGTAGAACTCAAGGGATTTAATGGTAGGGATTTTTTTTATTTCCACTGTTTCTTATAGTGTGGTCCACCTAAGGCATGGATCTACCTCATTCTTTTAATCATGTCTTAAAATGGTCTGAAGGAGTAGATGAATGGCCTAGATATACTTTTCATCACCAAGGTGGGCCCTAGAAAAATATGAGTATTTTGAGTACAATTTCCATTGTCCAAGTGGTATGCCCTGCATGAGCTTCTAATCGGCCTAATTTTTGGGACCATACAATCAATGGGGTGAGTAAGATGGATGAATGGTGTGGATTTAACATATGCATCATGGTGTGGCCATGATCAGCTTCACAAAACCTTACCCCAAAGGTGGGCAGGGACCGCCCTCTCTTGACATCTAGGGAGGACGACACCTCCTCCACGCCCTTTTTTTTTCTTTTTTCTTTTATTATTTTATTTTTATATTTTACATCAAGGTGGGTCACTTGAGAGATCTAGTCCATCTATTGTGTGTGTCCCACTTGGTGGAGGGGTCAGTCCAAGTTTCAGATGCATCAAAATTTCAAGTGGGCCCCAGCAAGTACTTTTATATGTTTTAGCATGTCTTCACATGATTTTTGATGGTGCGGGCCACCTAAGTTCAGTGTACGGCTGATTTTTGGGGGATCTCATCATTTAAAGGGCACCCATCAAATGCATGGTGCTGATGTTTGACATACATCATGGTGGGGCTTATGGCTGGGACCTACGGTCCCTCCCTACATTCCAAGCAACAGGACGCTGCTTAATACAACATCCTTTGGATGCTGGCAGCAGTAGTGTAAGTTATTTTTTTTTTATTTTTCAGTGGTTTTTCATGTGGGGCCCACATTAGGAAAATTAACTCCGTCTATAAGGTTCTCGGGCTCGTGACAGCTTCAATAAGCCCAATATTCAATATATTTTGACGTACAGAAACATTACAGCGGGCCCTAATATATTATCACTATTAAAGCAATACTTTTAATTGTGTGGCCTACCTGAGATTTGGAATGGCTTCATTTTTCGGCTCAAGGTCTAAAATGAGCTAGGGAATCGGATGGATGACATGGATTAAATGTATACATCATGGGTGGGCCCGTTGTGGACCCACATCCCCAATCCCTTGAAAGCAACTGGGACGCTGGTTGTTGCAGAGTTTAGGGGACGCTGGCAGCAACAGTATCCACCAATATTTTTATTAATTAATTAATTATTATTATTATTATTTTCTTATTTGTGGTGTGGTGTACACATGTGTGCATGGTGGTGTGTGTGTGGCCAGCCCAATGGACCACACTTTGGATGGTTTGAATGGCATACAAAGTTCTGGTGGGGCCCACTATCAATGAGTCCCACATAAAGTCTATAATGAATTATTATTCTGTATTTTTTTTGTATGAATCCTCTTATGCATCCACACTATTAATCACACCATTATCATCACATTTATTAATCATCTTTTTATATGAATTCTCTTATACATCCACACTATTGATCACATCATTATCATCAAATCATCACCACTATTAATAATCCAAATAATTAAAAAGAGAACAAACCATAAGAGTGGAGGGGGTGTACTCACCTTAATGGACTAGATGTGTGGTTGAGATGGATGGAAGGGATGGAATTGATGGAGTTGATGGCCCACCAAGATCACTCTCTCTCTCTCTCTCTCTCTCTCTCTCTCTCTCTCTCTCTCTCTCTCTCTCTCTCTCTCTTTATGCAGAAAAAATGGTGAAATGCTAAGGGATGAAGGACTATTTGTAGAGAAATTGTTAAAATGTGGTTAGATTCAATTAATGTGATCTTGGTTAGCTTAGACTATGATTATGACAATTAATTCATGATTTGTAATTAATGGTTGATTAAAGGAGCATGAGATGGCATGGTGTGATGATGTCATACATAGGGTATGGAATAGAGAGAAGTTGACTTTGCGGAGCACATGAGAGATGGGAGGTATGGGTGTATGACATCACACACATGGGTAGAGATTCTCTCACCTCACCCATGTGTGGTATGTGCATGTGTGCATGGCATGTGTTGTGCACATGTGTGGAATAGAGTACATGATGCCTTAGGCATATGATACACTAATGGAGTATCGTACAGATGCACAGGTTGTACCTCCATGATCACGGCGACGGGGTGATTGATATGAAATAGGTTTCGAGGTCTTAAGGTCCCGTTCAATTGGGTGTGTTCTATGAACGGCCAATCCAGGTCTAGCTAAGAGTGTAGATCATCATGTACATAAGCATAAAAAGTTGTACAAAATAGATGGGGTCTTACAAAAGGAGGAGATCTTCATCAACAGGCTAAATGGGGCTCATCTACTTATCTGTAAGTCATTATAGTCCAGAGGACCCTTGAGATCATTCTTTTTGTAGGATTGGGTCTAAGGTGTTTCTCATCCCTTGCAAGTCCTCATAGGAGGCCTATGGCGGGAGTATACGTGGGGGTGCTTTATGTTAACCCTTGATCTGTGGAGAGCATAAACTTGTTAGAGGTAAACCTAATTTAAAACCTCCATTTTGAGGTGAACCTATTGCGAGACCTCCGTTAGGTTCCTTGTGTGGATCCTTGGCCAGTGTGGCCTAAAAGTCGGGTGTTGTGTGTTGACACTTGCTCATGAGAGCATAAACTGTGTCGTGTAGACATGTTGAGTCAGCCTAAGTGTAGGTTGTATTGGTTAGAGGTGAACTTGATTTAAAACCACTAGTTTGAGGTGAACCTGTTGTGAAACCTCCTTTAGTGAGATCCGGTACACTCAAGGGTTGAGTGCGTCTTACAGAAGTAGAGTAGACAAGTAGTAGAACCATTATGAAAATGATTGTGTTTGAGATTGCTATTTTCTTCCATTACTTATGTGATTTAGTTAAATGCTTTCATATTTGATTATCTAAGATCACATCTCATACATAGTCGCATCCATCATAAACTATGTTCACATCTTGTTTACCTTTCAATTAATTTTATGTAACGACTTAAAAAAATCCGTACTTAGGCCCGAGTACCACCTCCAAAAGAAATCCATTTAGAACTAAATCCCTTAGAATTTAATGTGTTTTAGCTAGTGCTAAACTAGATTTCATGTGGAACTAGTACCGATAACTTTCAATTCGATCTGTAAGACCCAAAACCTATAGAATCATTGACGTTATCTTACCCTGAAATCTAGGATCCAACTCTAAACTCAGTTTCTCCAGGGAATGCTTTGTAATTTTGTATTGGATCTAGACCACACGTCGAAGGTCCAATATTGAAGAACTTAAATCATTATGACCGCCTAGTTGGACTTGACTATCACCTCAAAAATTAAGCTCAAACTATGTCCTGAGACTATTTCCTTGAGTCTGGAGTGAAGAGAGTGAGAAACCGAAGATTTATTAGAAATTAAATGTAAATTTAAGTAATCTGGATATTTTCACTTGCACGTTATTTCTAAGCGTTCTAACCATTAGAATTTGATCCAAATTCACCATCGGATCAGGAAAGGTGGCCCTTTCATGTCAAACTACTTGTAGCCCTGATCGAATTTTGGTAACCGTTGAATTGAAGCTGGTCCACCACGGACGATCTAGAAATCCAATCGGACTGAAAACTTAACTTACTAAAGATCCGATGCTAGTGAGCTTAAGTCCGACCGCATTTGATAAGAGGACCTCCAGAAGTGCTCCATTGGATCAGAAAGAGCCTGATTTGGTTATAAGCTAATTATACCTTGATCCTAAGACTATTTTCATCGACTTTAGACTTATAAAAAGGCTTTAAACCCTCATTCCCAAATTCCATAGGAATTTCCAAACCCTACCTTTTCAAGAGAGAGAAAAGTGAGAGAAAGTGAGAGAGATTCTCTGTGGGATTCTTCCCAGTTCATCTACATGTCGAACCTGCGTATTTGAATCGTTCTTTCGATGATTCTGATTTCATTCTTGGGTAAGTTAAGCCAACCCTAACCTATTTTGAAACCTAGAATAGATCGAATGCAGTTATAGCTAACCTATTTTATGCCATAGGTAGCGTATCCTCCGTTGATGAAGACATATCGTCTGAATCATATCGAATACGCATTTTTTGGTTTAAGGTGCGGACTATATACGTTTAGGTTATGGTTTTCAAGGCTCTTAATGTTAGATAATGATTTATTCATGTTGTTATTGCCATTACACATGCCAAATGCGTTGTTCGTTTCGATTTACGTTTATGTATACTCTATGTCCTAAATAATGTATTTCATGTATATATTAGAATACCCGTATCCATATGGAATATGCTGTTGTGATTGCCATGATTATTTGTCATAGTCATATGCTTGATATGTATGCGGTAACTCCTTGGCCAAAGGACTTGTCCTAATTTGTAATGGAGTCCACATATGTGATGTATGTTGAATAGTGTAATTTAAATGCTTGTATAAATGCCTTAAGGAGTTAGTAGTTAATAAGATGTGATTGTTAATATTGTTGAGATATGAATCCTGATCCCGTTAACTGTGTGTATGATTCCCTCCATGGATTGATTAACTTAGATAAATCATATGAAATGTATGTATGATTTCCTCCATGTACTGTATTTACATTTAAGTTATACTTCATGAATGTTCATATGAAAGTAGGATATGAATCATATACCTGTATTTGAGCTTGTACGTGATTGGGGCTGTACTACAGTCCAGGTAATCGGTAACTATATTTCAAATAGTGGCTGAGGTCATTGTCGCCACTCAGGATGAGTTTAACGAATCTGAGTCGTGCTTGGGATGTTCGGCAGTGGTTAGGCCACACCGAGTGCTTATGCATTCCATGTCGTTCAACTCAACGTGCGCTTGGCCTAGTTGATCTTATCAACTAACCCAATTGATCGATGTTTGTTTATCATGTTTGGTCGCTACAGTTTGAATCAAAGGCACTGAACTTACCGGTGTAACTCCCATTAACCTTGGTACCGTGATCCCCTAAGACTCATGAGCCGAACATGGTGGTATGGGACACCATGGTCGAGCTGTCGGCCTACACTGTTTGGTGATGGGGGAGACGTGCAACGATTCCGTGTAACAGCCCTGACAGCCCTTTGTAGTGACCTCGAGCGTACTCTGAGTTTAAGTGGAGGCGACGACCCTTCCTAGCAAAAAGAGTACAAACTAGGCCTGTATTGATTTGGTGATGGGGGAGTGGTGTAACAATTCCGTGCAACAGCCCTGACAGCCCTTGCAGCGTCCTAGAACCGTACCATCGTATGAGATTTTCTAGGACTGACGACCCTATAATGGATTAATGTTTGGGAATTGATATAAGGGAGGTGCCTTAGCTTCCCAATCCTGCTGTATGAAAAGGACTAATAAGAACTTGGTAATCATACTCATATCATCGCACTGCATGTACCATTGGTGTTGGTGTGAGAGCACAGAAGTAGTGATTCATGTCGCTATCGTTAGATGATGTCGCATGAGGGAGTTTGTGGTGAGGGCATGCATCATTCTCTCATATCATTCTTACATTAACAAGAGTATCTAGGACATATTTGATTGCACTGCTTTATCATTACTGCTTGATTGAATTGATAACATGTTAACCTTTACTGTATAGTACCACTGAGTTGATCAATCACTCCCATGTTCTGGGACGGTGCTTAAACACTAACCAGACTCTGACTTAGTTTCTGGTGACTGCGATGCTGGCGAGGCAAAGCCAGAGTTTGATGAAGACGAGGAGGCATTCTCCTTTATACAGTTCTCAGGCGGGTTCATGTGAGCCTTATCCTGATGAGCAGAGATTTTTGGGATATGTATATAGTGATTTTGCATAAGTTGATACCTATATTTTGAGACACAGATGTATATATTTCCCTGGGCAGAGCACGCATATTTTGGTGATTCCTTTTGAATTATATATGTATTTAAGTCTTTCACTTACATTTCCTCAATATCCCTGAATTATGTCTGCTGATCTGGCTTGATCTATTTCATGTTTTTTTTCTCTAACACAGACAACATACATTCATCATCAATTATGTTGCATAAGTGATGTTTTGGAACTCGGGAGTTGAGTTATGCTCGACCCTCGAATTTCAGGGCGTTACAAGTTGGTATCAGAGCATGATCTAGATTAACCTGGTCCTAGGTTAGGGTCACACAATGCATGTTGATGCCACTATAGCGTAGGAGGGTGCGAGAACAATCTATAAACAGAACTAGGACTCACAGTTTGTCTTTTGGCAAAAGTTTACTGAAAATAATTGTCGAGATCGAGTCAGTGCACAGTCCTGATAGCACACGTCGACCCAAAATCAATTTTAGACCATCAATTGATGGGTACAGACCGCTTTTCACCCCATTCCAGCCGTTAGAAATCGATATAATTGAAGAGAGATCAGATTAGTTCTGAAATGATCCGAAACGGCTCAAATTGGAAGAGGGGGCCAAACGATCAACTTGCAAGGGGTTCCAGGGTGGGACCCCAATGTTTTTAGACCCAAGGGGTGGTGAGGCCCTCGCCCATTGGGCGAAGCCTCGCCGGTTTATCCAAGGGACGACGAGGGCCTTGCCGGTTCGGCTAGGCCTCGCCGGTCAGCGGGCTGGGCCGTTAGGGCTGATGGAGTTTGGGGGCTAGGGTAACCCCTTAATGTATGGTCCATCGCTTAAAACACCTCCAAACCCTCCCCTCCTTCACAAAGTGGCCCCCCAAGCTCTCCCTTTCCTTCAAAGTTTCTATTTTCTCTCTCAAATCTCCCCTCCAATCACCCATTCCATCATTTTCTACCATGACCCATACCCCTCCATCGTTTACAGCTATACTCATCACCCTACCCTCTCCATTCTCTCTCGTTTGAGCTTTACATCCTCCCTTTTGAGGCTCAAAATTGTGTAAGATCTCAACTTATCCCATTTCTTCATCTTCCCTTCTTCAATCCCTGTCTTTTGGGCCCATTACACCCCTCTTTCAGACCCAAATCCGTGGAAACCCATTTAGGTCAGCCCTTTCCTTCCATTTCATCACTTTTCCATGGCTTTTATGGAGGTTGTTGTAGCCTTTTTCTCCATTTCCGTTATCCCTTCGCTGATGGGCAAGAAGCGTGCCCCTGTGGATGAGGCTGGGCCTAGTCGTCCGGGTCGTTCGAGGCAGCCTAAAGGAGCTACCGCGAGTTCAGGTGTTGAGAGAGAATTGCATTTGAAGCGGGATTTAGATCCCCATGCTCCAATATGAAGATCGTTGTTGGCAGAGTTGGCTCATGGCGTTTACGAGGACCGTAGGGTTCTTTTTGAAGCACATGTGGATGGGCGACTCTTTGGCGAGTATTTTTTGTTCAAGTGAATAGAAGCTACCGGGTGGGGTCCGGTATTTGAGGGCAAGTCTCGTGCAAATGTGAGTATTGTTCACGCCTTCTATGCTCATATTCGGGACCCTACGCTGGAGCCGTTGTAGTTCAAGATCCCCTTCAGCAGAGATCGGGAAGCCACAATCAATGTTGGGTAGATAGCTCGACTTCTGAACGTGCCACTTGGCGAGGTACATCTAAGTACAAGGAATCTGAATAGTGTTCGTGAGAGGGACACTTGGCGAGGTACATCTAAGTACAAGGAATCTGAATAGTGTTCTGAATAGTGCTCGACTTCTAAACGTGCCACTTGGCGAGGTACATCTAAGTACAAGGAATCTGAATAGTGTTCGTGAGAGGGATCACCACACCAGGTTTCTATGTGGTCATTTGGTTGAGTGGCAGCATAACAAGAGCCTCTTAGCGACCCATATGTCAGGTAATTTTTGTCTGCTTCACCACATCTGCATGTTTAATGTTTATCCCAGGTGGAGCAATCGCAGTGAATGCATGCGTCTCATGGTAGATTTTCTATATCAAGTGGGGCAGGGAGAGAAGGTGTGCATGCCTTCGTTTGTGTTACGACAGATCATCCTTATCATGCAATCAAGAAGAACGACTGAGTTGCTTCCCTTCGGCCGACTCATATGCAAGATTGCGCTTGAGTTTACCTACAGACTTAGGGTGGAGTTGCCAGCATCGGTCCATTATATCAGCGAGTGTAACACCCTGGATTTTGGCCAATCTAGGATTTGTCGTCCTTAGGCAATGGGTCAACTAAAACACCTGGAAAATCGCTCAAAACCCATTTCCATAGCCAAAGAAATCACTTAGGATTAATTCCTTTAGAAACTAAGCATAAGTTAGCTAGCACAACGCTAGAGTAGCTGGGAAATAGTCCCTGATCGCTTTAAATACGTTCTACAAGACCCAAATCGAGTAGAACCAATGACTCTATAATGCTCTAAAACCTCGGATCAAACTCTAAGCAGGTTTGTTCTCTGGACCTCTTTGAAAATCTGTATTGGATCTAGACCGCGCGTCGAAAGTCCGATACCTACAATCTTAGACCGTTAGAACCGCCTTGCTGGACTTGACAATTATTTCGAAAATCAAGTCCAACCGATAATCACAGGCTATTTTATTGATCTCGGACTGAAGAGAGTGCGAATAGGGACAGATTTAGAATTTGAAATTCAAATCTGGCACACGACTTGACGCGTCGGTATTAAGCATTCTGACCGTCAGAATTCAGCCAAATTACACCCTCGGATCAGGAAAATTTTCTATTTCATATCATGAGATTTGCAGACCTGATCTACGTGCGGTGACCGCTGAACTGAAACTGGACCGCCACGTGCGATTTGCGAACCCTGCCGGACTGAAAACTTGATGTATGCTAGATCCAGTATGCATGAGCTTAAGTCCGACCGCATTTGGCCAGGAGACCTCCAGAAATATACTTTTGGACCGAAACAACCCCGAATTGGATATACATCAAGTGAACTTTGTTCCTGAGCCTATTTTGGGCATTTTTAGGCTTATAAAAAGGGTTGAAACCCTCACTCCTCTCTCCCATCCGAATTTGAGAAAAGCCCTAGATTGGGAGAGAGAAAAGGTGAGAGTTTGTGAGAGAAGGTGGGAGAGAATTCCCTGCTGCTTGTGCCACGTGCTGTACGTGCTTAGGTAACGCACTCCGATCACTTTCCCGGCGATTCCTCCCCGTTTTCAGGTAAGAAAATACCCTAGAAGTTGCTGATTTGAGGTTCCTTTCGTTTCTTAGCGAAGTAGCTAATAGAACTTGTGTATTAGGTTCTCTGTTCGCCGTAGACGAAGCGTATACGCTCCGTTCAAATCAATACCTTTATAAGAGATAAGGTGCGGATTTTAGACGCTTTGATTGACTGTTTTCAAAGCTTTCAATGTCGTTTAATAGTAGATTATCGACGGCAACGCTGTTTGACATGTACAACATGCTGTCCGTTTCCTGTTTCGTAAATCGGCGAAGAATATGAGATTTAGGGCATTTTAGTCATTTGTACGAAGTACTGTTTTCATGCATATTTTGCTGATGTGATTGACATGGTTTATTGTCGCATTAGAATGTTAGGAATACATGTATAATTAGTTTGGCGAAGAGATTCGCCTAAATGCGCACTTTGGGTCGACATACTATATGTAGACTTAAGTGTGTAGTGTAAGTGCTTGTATAAATGCTTGTATCAGTATGTATTGAATTAAATGGTGTTATGAATTAGTTTGAGATCGTTTTCTCAATTAATATGCTGATGTAAATGATTTCCTACATGTTAGATAAATTCATGATTTCATTACATGTATGGAATGTATGTTCTTGGAAGATTTACTTAAGTTGTATGTTATAACATGTGTTAACATGATCACATGGTTGTATTTCATTTTCAATACTCTAATATGATTGCTAATGTGATTCCATAATTGTTTGGGACTATACTTAGTCCAGGCAGTCGGTAACCGAGCGAATTCGTGGTTAGCTTATTTTTTCCACGAACGACGCGTCGATGAACGCGAGTCGTGTTTGGAGTTGGCGGCAGTGGTTAGGCCATGCGAAGTGTTTCACGCACTTCATGTCGTTCGACTTGCGATGCGATCGCGCTAGTCAAGCCCGTCAAGTAACCCGACTGGCCGTTGTATGTTCACCCTGCATGAGTCATAACTGCTTGAACCTAGGGTACTGAACTTACCATTGTAAATCCTGTTAGCCATGGTACCTTGATCCACGAAGACTCATGAGCCGGGCATGGTGGTATGAGACACCGTGGTCGAGCTGTCGGCCTACGCTGGGGCCACAAACCTCCCCATAGTGACCAGTGAGCACCTAGTCTCGTGAGAAGATTATGGTGGTATGGGACACTATATTCTTGCTGTCGGCCTACACTGATCAGGCGACGAGTCCTTTGTAGTGACCGCGAGCGTATTCTGAGTCTACGGGAGGCGACGACCCTTCAGTAGCAGTAGAGTACAGTAGGCCTGTATTGATAAGGTGATGGGGGAGCGGAGCAACGAGTGCGTGCAACAGCCCTGGCAGCCCTTGCAGTGACCTACAAAATATACCTCGTATGAGATTACTAGGAGTGACGACCCTAGACAGGATCTGTGTTGGGATTGATATAAGGAAAGTACCTTAGTTTCCCAATCCTGCTGTTTGAATGGACTTATAACAACTTGGAAATCATATCACCATATTATTACATGTGCTTGGAAGATGTGGAGCACTTGAGGGTCAATTGCATGCCATGGTCGTAAGATGGTGCCGTATGAGGGAGATCGTCGGTGAGGGCATACATCACATCATGTCATATTTCATTAACAACAGTATTAGGATTTTTTGATTTACTTTTTTACTATTAGCACATGATTGATTTGATAATATGCTAATCTCTGCTCTCTTATCCCACTGAGTTGATCACTCACTCTCACGTTACGGGATGGTATTTTCGGACACCCACCAGTCCCTATTGTGATTGCAGATGATGGCGCGGCCTGTGAGGCGGAGCTGGACTTGATGATGAGGAGGAGGAACTCTCCTTTATGCATGTTCTGATTGACGGGATTATAGGGAGGTTAATTAGATGCCTTGACACTTGTCATTTTATATTTTTAGTGTACTCATGTATATTCATTTTGTCTACTTTTGGAGTATACATGTATGTATATAACCTGGTAACATGTTCACACTCTGGAGACATACAACAGTTTATATATGTTATACATACTATCACAGTCTTCCGCTTGTTAATTTAACTGTCTCTGGAGCATGATATGTTGTTCTAGCTTAATCTCACTCATGTTTAATACGTTATCACAGACAACATTCAATCATACATATCTATGTTGTATAAATAACATTTTGAAACTCGGGAGTTGGGTTTTTGCTTGACCCCCCCGATTTTCAGGATGTTACAGCGAGGCTACGCTAAACCAGATGAAGATGGGGCCTCGACAATGTGAGGCCCAACTTGATGAAAGCGAGGATGAGTATGATAGCGATGAAGAAGGAAGTGAAGAGGAAGGTGGGGCAGAGATAGAGGAAGAAGTGCAGGACGAGGAAGAAGAGGAGGCTCAAGATACTAATGAGAGTCCTCTTGTGACTCAGGCTGATTGGGATGCCCACATAGTTCGACTCGAGGAGGGTCAGGCTGCTCTTCGACAGGATATTGTGGATTTGCGGGGCCTCATAAAGAGTAAGTTTAAGAAAGTTACCCGCACATTGAAGACTATCCTGTGCTACGTAAAGGATAAGGGCACCCCTTCTCCATCGCCAGATTCTGATGAATAGGCCTTATGTAGTTGTTGTTTACTTGTTTGTTGCTTATTTTTATGTGTGGTTTGCTAGTTGTTTGGCAGTTGGTAGTTGTTTAGTGTTGAAGCTTAGTGGTTGAAGCTCAGATGTTTTGTTCACATGCTTTCTCTATCGATGATTCATTCGAGATTTTTCTAAGATTGCCAGACCGTTGTCTCAGTTGACAAGGAAAGACTTGAAGTTTTCCTGGAATGCAAAGGCTGAAGTAGCTTTCCAGGAGTCGAAGGATAAGTTGACATCTGCCCCTGTGCTAGTATTTCCAGAGCAAGAGGTTAAGTATATGATTTTTACTGACGCATCTCGCATTGGTCTGGGTTGTATCCTTATGTAGAAGGACAGGGTGATTGCGTATGACTTGAGACAATTAAAGAAGCAAGAGGAGAATTACCCTAAACACAACCTAGAGTTGGCAGCTGTTATCTTTACATTAAAACTCTAAAGACATTACCTCTACGGAGAAGAGTTCGAGTTCTTTTGCTACCACAAGAGCCTTAGATATATTTTCTCGCAGAGAGATTTGAATATGAGGCAACGTCGATGGATGGAAACCTTGAAAGACTTTAAGTTCGAGGTTTCCTACCATCCGGGCAAGGCAAACCTTGTGGCAAATGCGTTGAGCCGCAAGAAGGCTATAAAATTTACGGCTCCGCTTATGATTGCAGAATGGGATATGGTAGAGTTCGTGTGAGACTTTGAGCAGAAGCTCACAGTGGAAGAGCCATATGAAGTCGTCGCACTTATTCATTTACAACCGCTCGTAGATGGCTGTATCATTGAGGCTCAAGCAGGCGATGAGCTTCTGGTGAAGATGAAGGAACGGGTTGGTACTGACGGGGACTCTGAGTGGACTATTGGTATGGATGGGGGCTTGTGATATCGAGGCCGCCTGTGCATTACACACATACCTGACTTGAGATGAGAGCTTCTTGAGTCAGCCCATAGTTCGAGGCATGCGATGCATCCAAGTAGCATGAAGATGTATCAGAATATGAAAAGATCGTACTAGTGGGACAATATGAAGGTCCACATAGCTGAATTGGTATCCTGTTGTCTCACATGTCAGCAGGTAAAGGCAAAGCATCGCCGACCTCTTGGATTACTTCATCCCATGCCCATAGCTGAGTGGAAGTGGGACTTTATTTACATGGACTTTATTTCTGGACTGCTTAAGACGAGGAAGAGACATGACTCTATTTGGGTGATCGGTGATAGGTTAACGAAGTCAGCTCATTTCCTACTGGTTAGAGTCATAAATTCTGTAGACAAGTTGTCTAGATTATATATTAGGGAGATTGTATGCTTGCATGGAGTTTCCTTGGAGATTGTGTCTGATCGAGACACCCGATTCACATCTATCTTCTGGACTCGTATCCAGGAAGCGATGGGTGTGAAGTTGAAGTTCAGTACCGCGTTCCATCCGTAGACAGATGGGCAGATGGAGCGTGTGAATCAGATTTTAGAGGATATTTTGTGAGCTTGTGCATTGGACTTCAAGGACAGTTGGGATGACTGTCTTCCTTATGCAGAGTTTGCTTATAACAACAGCTTTTAGGCAAGTATTGGTATGACTTCCTATGAGGCACTGTATGGTCGTCTGTATAGAGCGCCACATTGTTGGGCAAAAGTGGGCGAGAAGACCTTGATTGTCCTAAAGTTAGTTCAGGCGACTTCAGAGAAGATCGACATCATTCGGCATCGACTGCTCTCAGTACAGAGTAGGTAAAAGAGTTACGCCGATACGAGACGGCGACCGTTTGAGTTTGATGTTGGGGACCATGTGTTCCTAAAGGTTTCCCCTATGCGAGGAGTTCTTAGGTTTGGTAAGAAGGGGAAGCTCACGCCGAGATTTATTGGCCCATTCCAGATACTTGATCGAGTGGGGGCGGTAGCTTATTGTCTTGCTTTACCAACACCACTCGCATGCGTGCATAATATTTTCCATGTGTCCATGTTGAAGAAGTACGTACTTAATCCTTTACATATTATCAGATGGGAGCAGGTGCAGTTGAACGAGGATGCCACTTATGAACTGCGCCCGACACGTATTTTAGATAGGAAGGAGCAGGTATTACATAGCAAGGTTATCCCACTTGTGAAGGTACTGTGGACGCATCACAGCGAAGAAAAAGCTACCTGGGAGATTGAAGCTGAGGTCAGGAAAAATTACCCCCAGATCCTCGAGGAGTATGAGAAGGTATGAATTTCAAGGATGAAATTTTTTTCTTAGGGGGGTAGATTGTAACGACTTAGAAAAATTCATACTTAGGCCCGAGTACCACCTCTAGTAGAAATCCATTTAGAACTAAATCCCTTAGAATTTAATGTGTTTTAGCTAGCGCTAAACTAGATTTCATGTGGAACTAGTACCGATGACTTTCAAAACGATCTGTAAGACTTAAAAACTATAGAATCATTGACGCTATCTTACCCTGAAATCTAGGATCCAACTCTAAACCCAGTTGCTCCCCGGAATGCTTTGTAATTTTATATTGGATCTAGACCACACGTCGAAGGTCCGATATCGATGAACTTAGACCATTTTGACCGCCTAATTGGACTTGACTATCACCTCGAAAATCAAGCTCAAACGATGTCCTGAGACTATTTCCTTGAGTACGGAGTGAAGAGAGTGAGAAATCGAAGATTTATTAGAAATTAAATGTAAATTTAAGTAATCTGGATAGTTTCGCTTGCGCGTTATTTCTAAGTGTTCTGACCGTTAGAATTTGACCCAAATTCACCCTTGGATCAAGAAAGGTGGCCCTTTCATGTCAAAGTACTTGTAGACCTGATCGAATTTCGATAACCGTTGAATTGAAGCTGGTCTACCACAGATGATCCAGAAACCCGATCGGACTGAAAAATTAACTTACTAAAGATCCAATGCTAGTGAGCTTAAGTTTGACCGCATTTGATAAGAGGACCTCCAGAAGTGCTTAGTTGGATCAGAAAGAGCCCGATTTGGTTATAACCTAAGTATACCTTGATCATAAGACTATTTTCGTTGACTTTAGACTTATTAAAAGGCTTTAAACCCTCATTCCTAAATTCCATACGAATTTCCAAACCCTACCTTTTCAAGAGAGAGAAAAGAGAGAAAGTGAGAGAGATTCTCCGTGAGATTCTTCCCAGTTCATCTACACGTCGAACCTGCGTATTTGAATCATTCTTCCAGCAACTCTGATTCCATTCTTGGGTAAGTTAAGCCAACCCTAACCTATTTTGAAACCTAGAATAGATCTAATGCAGTTATAGCTAACCTATTTTATGCCATAGGTAACGTATCCGCTGTTGATGAAGACATATCGTCTGAATCATATCCAATACGCATTTTCTGGTTTAAGGTGCGGACTATATACGTTTAGGTTATGGTTTTCAAGGCTTTCAATGTTAGATAATGATTTATTCATGTTGTTATTGCCATTACACATGCCAAATGCGTTGTTCGTTTCGATTTACATTTATGTATACTCTATGTCCTAAATAGTGTATTTCATGTATATATTAGAATACCCGTATCCATATGGAATATGCTGTTGTGATTGCCATGATTATTTGTCATAGTCATATACTTGATATGTATGCGGTAACTCCTTGGCGAAAGGACTTGCCCTAATTTGTAATGGAGTCCACATACGTGATGTATGTTGAATAGTATAATTTAAGTGCTTGTATAAATGCCTTAAAGAGTTAGTAGTTAATAAGATGTGATTGTTAATGTTGTTGAGATATGAATCCTGATCCCATTAACTATGTGTATGATTCCCTCCATGGATTGATTAACTTAGATAAATCATATGAAATGTGTGTATGATTTCCTCCATGTACTGTATTTACATTTAAGTTATACTTCATGAATGTTCATATGAAAGTAGGATATGAATCATATACCTGTATTTGAGCTTGTACGTGATTGGGGCTGTACTAAAGTCCAGGTAATCGGTAACTATATTTCAAATAGTAGCTGAGGTCATTGTCGCCACTCAGGATGAGTTTAACGAATCTGAGTCGTGCTTGGGATGTTCGGCAGTGGTTAGGCCACACGGAGTGCTTATGCATTCCATGTCGTTCAACTCAACGTGCGCTTGGCCTAGTTGATCTTATCAACTAACCCAATTGATCGATGTTTGTTTATCATGTTTGGTCGCTACAGTTTGAATCAAAGGCACTGAACTTACCGGTGTAACTCCCATTAACCTTGGTACCGTGATCCCCTAAGACTCATGAGCCGGACATGGTGGTATGGGACACCGTGGCCGAGCTGTCGGCCTACACTGTTCGGTGATGGGGGAGACGTGCAACGATTCCGTGTAACAGCCCTGGCAGACCTTTGTAGTGTCCTCGAGCGTACTCTGAGTCTAAGTGGAGGCGACGACCCTTCCGTAGTAAAAAGAGTAGAAACTAGGCTTGTATTGATTTGGTGATGGGGGAGTGGTGTAACGATTCCGTGCAACAGCCCTGACAGCCCTTGCAGTGTCCTAGAACCGTACCATCGTATGAGATTTCCTAGGACTGACGACCCTATAATGGATCAATGTTTAGAAATTGATATATGGGAGGTGTCTTAGCTTCCCAATCCTGCTGTATGAAAAGGACTAATAAGAACTTGGTAATCATACTCATATCATCGCACTGCATGTGTCATTGGCGTTGGTGTGAGAACATAGAGGTAGTGATTCATGCCGCGATCGTTAGATGATGTCGCATGAGGGAGTTTGTGGTGAGGGCATGCACATTCTCTCATATCATTTTTGCATTAATAAGAGTATCCAGGACATGTTTGATTGCACTGCTTTATCATTACTGCTTGATTGAATTGATAACATGTTAACCTTTGCTGTATAGTACCACTGAGTTGATCACTCACTCCCATGTTCTGGGACGGTGCTTAAACACCAACAAGACTTTGACTTAGTTGCAGGTGACGGCGATGCTGGTGAGGCGGAGCCAGACTTTGATGAAGACGAGGAGGCGTTCTCCTTTATGCAGTTCTCAGGCGGGTTCATGTGAGCCTTGTCCTGACGAGCGGGGATTTTTAGGATATGTATATGGTGATTTTGCACAAGTTGATACCTGTATTTTGAGACACAGATGTATATATTGCCCTGGGCAGAGCACGCATATTTTCGGGATTCTTTTTGAATTATATATGTATTTAAGTCTTCCTCTTGCATTTCCTCAATATCCCTGAATTATGTCTGCTGATCTGGTTTGATTTATTTCATGTTTTTTTCTCTAACACAGACAACATACATTCATCATCAATTATATTGCATAAGTGATGTTCTGGAACTCGGGAGCTGAGTTATGCTCGACCCCTGAATTTTAAGGCGTTACATTTTATGATTGGATCCTCTATTTGGCTTGGAAGCCATTAGAGTTACTCTAAAGAAATCCTAGTGCATGCATATTTACTCAAGATTAGTTTGATAGGATTTAAAATAACCATAAAATATTAAAAAGTCTTATTCACCCCCGTTTAGGACCTATTATCATATTCCCAATTCAACTAAAGCGGTGATTTCTGCAATTTCATTTGGTATCAAAGAGGATCTCTCTTAAGGGCTGCACTGCCTAGAGAGTGATCTTGACTGAAGTTGGTAATATGGCCAAAGGAGGGCTCATCAGTCACTAGACCTCCAGTATTTGATGAATCAAATTATGCATACTGGAAGGCTAGAATGCATTACTTTTTGAGATCTTTGGATCATGATGTTTGAGATATAGTTGAAAGAGGATATGTGCCACCAACTAATCAAATCGTACTTGAAAATGTCACAACTATCACCAAACCAAAAGCCAAAGAGATGTGAACAACATTTGATAAAGAAAAGCAAACCTCTGAAGGTAAAGCTATGAATGTTATCTACTGTGCTGTGTCCCAAGAAGTTTTCAATCAAGTCAGTATGTGTGGGACAACTAAAGAAGCATGGGATTTGTTGGAAACAACCCATGAAAGAACAATCATTGTGAAGAGATCCAAACTGCAACTCCTAACATCACAGTTTGAAAGTCTCAAAATGGAAGAGCATGAGACCTTCATGGAGTTTTTCACGAAACTGAATATCATTTACAACTCCATGGGTGGATTAGGTGGGAAGGTTCTAGTCCTAAAAATCTATAGGAAAATACTACGATCATTACCGGAATGGTTCAATCTAAAAGTAACAACTATTGAAGAATGTAGAAACATAGATGAAATGAAAGTAGAAGAACTAGTAGGTTCCCTACAAACATTTGAACTACACTTCAAACAAACTCCCAAATCTAAAGTTATTGTCCTCAAATCTTCAAAGAATACAACAAATGAAGACATTAAAAGTGAAAGAGAAAATAAAGATGAGGAAGTGGCCTTGTTGGCACAACGGTTTAGAAAAATCATGGTTGTCCATTTAAAGGAAGACAGGTGGACAACAAACATTTCAAAGGTAAATCTACTAAAAAGTCCAAAGAACCTCAATGTTATACCTATTAAAAGTTTGGACACCTATCTACTAAATGCCCAAATAGAAAAACCAAAGAAAATGTAATGGCAACCACATGGGATGACACAAAAGAGTCAAACACAGAATGTAGTGACTCAAAGAGTGATGAAGACCAAAAATCTCTAAAAATTCTTATGGTCTCCACTGCTTCAACTACTCCCATTAAAACTGAGAATGAAGAACAATCACAGGCCACCAAATCATTTCCATCAGATAATGAGAAAACTGAGAAGGAAGAAGAAGAAGAATACATTAAACTGTAGGATGCTTACAATCAACTCTACATTCATAGCATCGATATCCTTAAAAGACTTGGATTAATTAAAATTAAAAATGAATTGATGCAAAAAGACCTAGATAAAACATTGGAAATTAATACACACCTAATTAATGATTTATAACAATATCACTCAAATAATGATAGAATAGAAAGAATAAATATCTTCCTTAAATCTGAGTCTGAAAAACTAAATAAACAGGTTGAGCTATTAAAAGATA
Organism: Magnolia kwangsiensis; assembly: GCA_037074715.1. Classification (NCBI taxonomy): domain Eukaryota; kingdom Viridiplantae; phylum Streptophyta; class Magnoliopsida; order Magnoliales; family Magnoliaceae; genus Magnolia; species Magnolia kwangsiensis. The sequence goes on along the minus strand of CM073586.1, from coordinate 44,448,366 downwards.
AAAACATGCTCCTTCAAAATGAAAATCACACAGTCCTGTTTGATTTAGAAGAATCTAGAAAATTTGCTCAGCTAAACTATAAGTTTTTCCAGAGTGATGAGAAATTAGAAAAACTCTTAGGTATGAGAAGACTTAGAAAGGACAAGAGTAGCTTAAGATATGATAAATTTAAAACAAAAACTAGAAATCCAGCACCAATGACGGAAAATCTGCTGCTTCAGGAAGTAAAACAAGAACTACTCTAATTTGTCATTTATGTGGTGATTTGGGTCATTATAAGTTTGAATGCTTGTCACCTAGAAGGACACAACATAATTTTGGTCAAAATCATTTTGGAAAATTCAAACTAACCAGAAAAATACAAGGCATCAAGAGTCCACCTAGGAATATGGATAGAAGAAATACACATCCATCACCACCTAAAATGATAAACAGAATGAAGGAATTATTGAATCAAGTGGCTGAACTAAACAAGAAAATTGATGAATTTGTAAGACAAGAAAACATGATTCAGTTGCCTAACTTAATTAAAGAAACTAAAACTACCACAGTTAAAAATCTTGTCACAAAATGGGTAGTGAAAGAAAAGAAAAATTGTCTTGTTACTCACTCAAATCATATAACAGGCAATGATACTAAGTGGTACCTGGATATCAGATGCTCAAGACATGTCACAAGTGACAAAACCCTTCTCTCAAATTATTCAGATCTTAATAATGGGATAGTCACTTATGGAGACGGAAGCACTGCTAAGGTAATTGGATAGGAAATTATCAAAGGAGTAAATTTGCTCAAAAATGAGAATGCCTTTTGCATAAAAGGATTAACGCATAATCTTCTAAGAATTTCTTAAATATGTGATAATAAGCATGTGGTTACATTCAACAAACAGGAATGCAAAATCCTAAACCTATCAGGTAAATCAGTGATGAAGGGTTATCGCACAAATAGCCACTGCTACATCATTAAAGGTAAAGGAAGGACTGATTCCTATGCTCAGAACCATTAAGCATGGAAAAACAATTCTAGGTCATGCATCTAGATCTAGATAGTTGTTGAAAAGATGCAATTTTGCTAAACACTTAATGATTCATCTGAGGTCCCTCACCTCAATCTTTTTGTATATAAACACCTTGATGTTTATAATTTTGGATTGTACAGTTCTTATATAAAATGTTGTCGTGTATACTGGTTGATTCAAGATATACTATATTATACATAAGAGTTTGTTGAAATGTGGAACAATGAAGAATATTGACCCTCGATATGTCTGTGGATAAATCATGTGGACTATCGATTAAATCGACCAAGCATCAATATCATCGACGCCTCTTTGGAATTTGAAAAGTCACATGATCAACAATGTTATTGAGGACATCTTCGATCACATCGAATAGGGCACATCAATATAATCGAAACCATGTTTGATGATATCGAAGATCACTGCCCAATAAATAGCAGACGAGCGGGAAAATTTAGTTTTTGCTTCCTTTCTTGATTTTTCTAAGCTCTTTTTCCGTGGCTCTCGTCGTTTATCAACCATATGCCATGTAAAGTGTCTTAAATCAGGTAATCTCTAACACATACTCTTGATTCCTCAAAAGTATCCTTTGTTGTGTTAGGGCCTTCCTAGTTGGAAATTTCGAGTTGGTTCTCAAGGTCCTCAGATTCTTCTTTCCTTTGACATTTCCTTCTGAGTTGTTCTAATGAGTAAGGAGAAAGGAAAATCTCCAGCCATTGGTGAGTCATCTCGGCCTATCAGAAAGAAAGTCATGGTTTCAAGAGAAATGGGAAGCGCTCAGTCTCAACGACCCCCTGCATGACCACGGAACTCCTCTACTCGGCAGTCGTCTCATAGAGAAGCTCCGGCTGAAGCACTAGCAATGCCACATACTACTGTGGGCTCTCCTCCACACATACTTGAAAAATACTCAGGAAGGCACTTGGTGTATGAGCATAGGGTTGACAAGGAATGTATAAATCCTACAATATAAAAGCTTTTTTAGAGGCAATCAATTAGCTGCCTCTTCTTGATTTCGGGGGATCATGTTATATTGAGTGGACCTATCGCTTCTTTGCATACTGTCATTCTCCAACACTAAAACCACCATCCTTTACTGTTACAGTTAGAGATGATAGTGTTGAGATTACTGTAGAATTCATCGCTAGCATTCTTGATTTAACCTTGTCTCCGGTTGGATTGTCTGACCTTGATCTTGAAAATCCTATCACTCGGTCTACAATTATACAATTCTTGTGTCAGGGTCGAGATATCTCATGGTATCAAGGGAATGCCTTAAAATAAAAATATATGCACCCTCGATATCATATCTTGCAATGGATATTTTGCTCAAATGCTTATCCTCGTTGACCCAAGTGCGTTGATCTTATCGGGTCCATGACCATGATTATGTACTATGTTGGCACTAGAGTCAAACTTTGTCTGCCTACTTTGATCCTTCACCAAATAGCAAGTGTCATCCACCAGTTCAGAGTAGTATATTTTCTCTTTCCCCACATCATTCATGTAATCTGTGATACAATTGGTATTCCTTAAACAAATGATCTCGAGCTTCCTCTCCAACACTTTAACAAGGTCAATATATGAAAATTGGACCTTAAATATCATGGCTATGTGGAAGAGGAATCTGAGGAGGCTATTCATGAAGGTGGAGAAATGGGAGAAGGCACAACACCAACTGGTGGAGATCCTATGGAGACAGCTAGTTTCAGATCCGAGTGGTTTGGCTCAGACCCAATGTGTCAAGTTTCACCAAGATAGGGTTGGTGCAACGCAGTGAAGACTGGCTCAGATAGAAGACAAGCTAGAGAGACACGATGCAAGGTTCTTAGCATTGGAAAAGATGATGTCTAGTATGCAACAGTCCGTGCAACAATTGGTGGATCTGATCACATGCAGACGCGACAACACCGCACCATCTTCCTCTGTTCCTCCACCATAGTGTTGTCATCTGGGAGTTGTCACATACTCCCTAATCTCATCTCCGTGTATGGGCATTGGTATCTTTTTTGAATGCCTTACACTCACATGAGTGTATGTGATAGATGCACAGTCTGACAAGTTTTTGGGAGATATGTACATGCCCATGGATGGGCTAGATACTTGTGTTTTTTTTCTTAGTGCCCATAGATGAGCTTGTTTTTTTATATAAAAAAAATAAAAATAAAATAAAAATTATGGATGTTATACTACTGCCAACCTTGGGCAATATCTATTTTGGATATTTTGGATTATGGCTATTTATCTATCTTTATTGCCATTTGAATTTGGTCTGCTTTGGATGCTGTTATCCTCTCTTGTTTTATCTGGTTTATATTAACTGTAGTATGTGATGCGTGTGATGCTTGATCTTTCTCTCCATATTTTCTACTTACTACACTGATCTTCTTTTCCCTAATATGCATACCTATAGTCTGTAACGAGATGTCCTTTTACATCTATCTTATGATTATGCTATCTAAATTTTGGTTCTCCCATATGCTTCCACTTCAGTCAATATCCTTTGTTATATTATCCTATGCCAATGACTGACAAAAAGGGGGAGAACAAATCCACACCCCAAAGGCAAAATTGTGTATATCTATGCTTGTAGATGGTGGTGCAGGTGTTAGGGGGAGCAGCTACAAGAAGACAGGGGGAGTTTGTTGTTAGGGGAAGCAGCTAATGAATGTGTGTGGGTGCAAACTAGATAACTTTGTAAAATTGTGTAAAGATCATGTACACACAATTTAGGGTGTTTTTCTAGAAGTTGTTCTAGGGCGTTTTGGTGTTTTGTCGCGTAATTGACAATGAGGCAGATTGAAAGTGCCCTGGTTTGTCAATTAGCGTGATCGTTAAGTCAGCTAGACAGAGGAGCCCCATAGGAAGATTGATTAAGCTTCTACCTCAACTTGATGTGTGTCTGAACTCGCCACAGGTAAATCTTAGTCTCACATCTTATGTCCCAAAACACCAAGTAAATAAAACCCTTAAAAATTGGAAAGAACATCTTAGGGTTTTTGGTTAGAAAACTTTCCCAAACTTCAGGAAAATATTTAAGTTTTCTACCATTGTCGATTTATCGATACCTGTTTCGATAAAATCGAACCTTATGATTGATGTCCTCGAAGCTCACTCGATATTATCAAAATGAGGACATAAGATGTCCAATAACCACAAAGATCTCTGGATGGAATTATCGATGTATTGATAGACGTTTCGATATCATCGAAATTTAAATCCCGATTCCATCGACTAGACTCGATAAAATCGACATCAGGTCTATTATATCCAAAGTTCTACTAAGGCAAATCATGTAATCCTCGATATATCGAAGAGCTCCTCAATATCCTTGGAATTCAAATCTCGATGATATCGGAGCCCTTTGATGATATTGGTTTGGGACACATTTCTATCCAACCAAGTTTTTTAGGATGTTTTTCTTAGATCGAGGGTCACTCGATAAAATCGATATTCAAATATCGATCATATCGAAGCATGGTCGATATCATCCAAAGAGGACAGAAACTGCCCAACAAGCTTATAGGAAAATTTTCATGGAATTATTGATGAATCGACACTACCCTCAATATCATCAATATTTAAATTTCGATGATATTAAGTGATTTTTGATCATATCATTTTCTTAAAAATTTCAAAGGTAAGTAGTCTCACATTTTCAAATGTCAAGGAATCAAACCTTGTATCGATGAAATCGGAGTTTGAAATCCGATGACATCGACGCACGTTCGATTTCCTCGACCAGCTTACAAAAGGTTTCAAAAGCGTTTGACATTTGATTTTGTATCATCGAGTGGTCAGTCGATGCTATTGAGAGTATACGATCGATGATATCGACGTTGCTCAATGATATCGAACTCTGTAAAAAATGTGACCATTTTATATTCGTTGGAACCTTTTACCTATTTAATGAGAGCTTGCCCTTGGTTGTTAGATAGAGAAAATAGAGAGTGCTTTTGAGTGTTTAACCCTACATCATATACCCTAAGCCTTTTCTCTCATGGGAGTTCATCCTCTAATCCACCCTCATCATTGACATTCAATAGAGTGCATTGGGGAATGAACTTCCACATTTAAGGATCTTGCAGCTACCACCTTAATGGCAGATCATTAAGCTGAGATGCCTTGAATGCATAGATGATTGGAATCACTCTACCACCCTTATAGGAAAACATTTAATAGAGTAGGATTTCATCATAACATTGACTAACCCGCCGTCATGTATTAATACATCTTCTGAGTTGCGGTTTAAAGAAGCTAAAGATTCTTTATCATCAAAGGAGGAGATCTTCATCAACGCGCTAAACAAGGCTCATCTACTTATCTGTAAGTCATTAGAGTCTAGAGGACCCTTGAGATCATTCCTTTTGTAGGGTTGGGTCTAAGGTGTTTCTCACCCCTTGCAAGTCCTGATAGGAGGCCTCCGGAGGGAGTGTATGTGGGGGTGCTTTGTTTTGACCCTTGCTCTGTTGAGAGTATAAACTGGTTAGAGGTGAACCTGATTTAAAACCTCTAATTTGAGGTGAACTTGTTGTAAACCTTCGTTAGGTTCCTTGTGTGGATCATTTGGCAAGTGTGGCCTAAAATCCAGGTGTTATGTGTTGACCCTTGCTCATGGGAGCATAAACTGTGTCGTGTAGACATGTTGAATCAGCCTAAGTGTAGATTGTATTGGTTAGAGGTGAACATAATTTAAAACCTCTGGTTTGAGGTGAACCTGTTGTGAAACCTCCTTTAGTGAGATCTAGTACACTCAAGGGTTGAGTGCATTTATCGAAAGCGGAGTAAACAAGCAATCGAACCACTATAAAAATGATTGTGTTTGAGATTTCTATTGTCTTCCATTGCTTATGTGATTTCCTTAAATGTTTTCATATTTGATTATCTGAGATTACATCTCACACATAATCACATCCATCATAAACTATGTTAGCATCTTGTTTATCTTTCAATTAGTTTTATGATTGGATCCTCTATTTGGATTGGAAGCCATTAGAGTTACTGCGAAGAAATCCTGATGCATGCATATTTACTCAGGATTATATTGATAGGATTTTAAATAACCATAAAATATTAAAAATTCCTATTCACCCCCCCCCCCCCCCCCCCCCCCCCCCCCCCCCCCCTCCCTCTAAGACATATTGACATATTCCCACTTCAACTAAAGCAGTCATTTCCGCAATTTCAGGGTCTGCACAAGGAACCTAGAGTTTATGCCCTACACAAGAGCAATGGTCAACACACAGCACGTAGGGTTTTTGGCCATACAGGGCAATGACCTATACTAAGAACCTAAGTTTATGCTCACCACAAGAGCAAAGGTCAGCACACAACACCTAGGTTTTAGACCACACAGGCTAAGGACCTACACTAAGGACCTAAGTTTATGCTCACCAAGGGCAAGGGTCAACAAACAGCACGCACACGTATTCTCCCATCGGAGGTCTCCTATGAGGACTTAAAAGGGGTGAGAATCACCTATGACCCCATCCTACACAATGGAATTATCAATAAGGTCTCTAGACTCTAATGACTTATAGATAAGTAGATAAGCCCCATTACATACATTAACAAAGATATCCTCCTTTGATGATGAAGAATCTTTAGCTCCCTTAATCTGCAACACTGATGATGCTCCAATGTATAGTGATGGGTTGGGTCAAGGTTATGTTGGAATCCTACTCTATTAAATGTTTTCCTATTTTAGAAATAGAGTGATTCCAAGCATCTAAGCATTCAAGGTATCCCAACTCAATGATTTGTCATTAAGGAGGTAGCTGGATGATCCTCGAATGCGGAAGTTCTTTCCCCCTAGCTCAATGATTTGTCGTTAAGGAGGTAGCTGGATGATCCTTGAATGCGGAAGTTCTTTCCCCAATCCACTTTATTGAATATCAACGATGAGGGTGGGTTGGAGGATGAACTGCCATGAGAGAAAAGGGCTTAGGCTAGGTGATTTGAATTAAACACTCAAAAGCTCTGTCTCTTTTCTCTACTAACAACCTAACACAAGCTTTCATTTAATAGGAAAAAAGTTCCAACGAAAATAAAATAGTCATATTTTTGACAAAGTTTAATATCATCAAGCGTATAGTCTCGATAACTTCGAATGGCTGCTCGATAACACAAAGTCAGTTTGTCAAATTCTTTTAACCCTTTTCGCCAACTAATCGATGCAATCAAACATGCTTCAATGTCATCGAATTTCGAACTCCAGTTTTATTGACCCATGATTTGATTCCTCTATATTTAAAAAACCATAGATCAGACTTGACTTAGGAATTGAATAGGTATCGATATGATCGAGCATTCCTCAACATCATCTAGTTTTGAATATTGATTATATCGATACCAATTTTGATTCATAGATCTTATCAAGGAATTTTTCTATAAACCTGTTGGACAGTTTTATGTCCCAATTCGATGACATCGACCTGGTCTCGATATGATCGATCTTTGACTATCTATATCATCGAGTGACTCTCGATACCTCGACCATTTAAAAGAATTTACCTGAAAGCTTGCTGGACAGATTTGTGTCCCAATCCGATATCATCAAAGGTCTATCGATATCATCGAGATTTAAAATTCAAAGATATCGAGGCTCTCTCCAAGATATCAAAAATTAAATGATTTTCCTTAACTGTTTATTAGACATAAAATAACAAGATGTCAATTTTATCGTGCCATTTCGATGAACTCAGGATTCAAAAGTTGATGATATCGATCCTGTCATTGATTCATCGATAATTCAACCCAAGGTTCATTTTGGTTGTTGGACATTTAAAGTCCTCATTTTGATAACGTCGAGTGAGTATTAAGGACATCGATAGCAGAGTTCAATCTCATTGAAGCACTTATCGATATCGCCAAAGGCTAAAAATTTTGAGATTTTCCTAATTTTGCACAACAAATTTCACACTTTGAACCCTATGTTGTTCTAACCATTTTTAAGGGTTTTATATACTTCGTGTTTTGGGACATGGATGTAAGGTTAAGTTTACCTTTGTAGAGATCTGAAGCCACATCCAATTGAGGCAGATGCTTGAACAATCTTCTTACAGGGCTTACTTTTCCTGCTGACTCAACATTCATGTTAATTGACAAAGTAGGGCACTTTCAGTCCCACACATCATCGACATTTTTATTCATGAATTCCCTATTGCACATTTTCTCGACCAATTGGCGCATGGAAGATGTTAGACCATCGTAGAAAAAGTGTGTAATGCGCCATGTTTCAAAACTGTGTTGTGGGCATGAACTGCCAAGATCCTTGAACTGCTCCGAACATTAGAAGAATGTTTCATCCTCCTTTTGGGTGAAGTTCATAATTGACTTTCTAAGGGTGTTTGGTTTATGATGTGGAATTTTTTTTTTTATGAACTCCCTTATCATGTCATTCCATGTGCCAATAAATCGGGGACGTAGTGAATTCAACCATGTCTTAGTCTTCTCTTTCAAAGAAAAGGGAAATAGTTTCAGTATGACCGTGTCCTTAGACACATTAGGAAAATATAAAGTGGCTATGATGTCGCCAAACTCTTTTAAGTGTAGATATGGACTTTCAAATTCAAATCCATGGAATTTTAGAAGGAGTTGGATCACTCCTAGTTTAATATCCATATGTCCCATATTTTTTGGAAAAAACCATGCATGAGGGCGTGCTTACCCCCACCAGTTGTAAGTAATCTCATAAAGTACAAGGCAGGGGTGCTTGATGTACTTTATTCTCATCCTGGACTTCCTCAATCCGAGGTTAAGGTTGTCATCCCGGTTGATTGACAACCATCACTTTAATTAACTCTAAGGATCTCGATTGGTGTCTAATCCTGTGATGGATAGATAACCTCTGAACTAATCCTCCTTCACTCAAAAGATGTTGAGTGTTGTCACGGACCCACTTGGGCATAAAACACTCTCAACCCTCAATTTCATATTATAACCTAAACCTAAAAAAGAAAGAAGAAGGAAATATAAATATAGAAATACAAATAGAGAGGGAATGAGAAAGAAGTTACGAAATTAGAAGTTCCTAAATTAAGATCCTACAAAAAAAAAAACAAAACAAGTTAGTTTTTAAAAACAGAAATTCTAAAATTAGAAAGTTTCTAAAAATGAATTAGAAAAGTAAACTAGTTTCTAAAAAGGAAAGTTTCTGAAAAGAAAAAAAAAACAACCTAGTTCTTGGAAAAAAGAAGGAAAGTCTCTAAAAACAGAAAAGGAAAGTTTCTAAACCTAGAATAAGAAGGTAAATTAGTTTCTAAAATTATTCAGAAAAAACTAATTCTAAAAATAGAAAATAGAAAAACCTTAATCTTAAACTAATTTCAAAACTAGATAATCTCAGAAAAATGCAACTATAATCAAAAGAAACCCTTAACCAATCGAAGGTGACCCTCGACTAGTATAAGGTTAAACAGACTACACACAAATTGTAGAAATTTAAGGCAGATTTTGGATATTTCTAACTCGGTGTGAAAGTTGGAGTTGTAAAACTATAAGTAGGAGTCCCTAGGATGTTCCTAGGAATCCTCTAGGGTTTGTGGAGTGGAGCAAAAGTATGGAGAAGCTGTCGCCAAGAGTTTTTATTCCCTTTCCATAGTAGTTTTATGCTTTTCCTAAGAGATTTTAGTTCAATCATGTCTATGGTTGACTAAACCTTTTAGTTAAGGCTAGGAGGTGAAGCTTGTAGTGTGATTGAGATGTTTTCTTTGTTTTGATTTATGTTCTATTAAACTCTCTTGGATTCTATTTGATTATGAAGGAATATTTTTAGTTTTTAATGGTTTATTTTGATAAATTACAATAGAGTTGTGATAGCTTGAAATATCTTATTTTTCTAGAATTGAGATTGTAAAATTAGGAAATCATGTTGTTCACCATCATCCCTTGGGCATGGTAGGATGATGGAATCCTTCCTAACCTTCACAATTCTCTTATGATTGGTTATGTGATTAGTAGATCCTGTTGTTTGCCTTATCTCCTGGGCATGGTAGGTGATGGAATCTCTTCCAAATCCTCATAACTCTCATCCATTGATAATTAGATCTATGAGAAGTTCAGAGATCTAATAAATCTCTTCTTACCAATTGGATAGGATAGGACTCTGATTTTAGTTGTCTTTGAATCAAGGTAGCATCCCTAGAACTTACAAGTGGATCCTTAGAAACCCTAGCTTCCCACCTTTGAATTTCTTAAGTTTTTCATTATATCTCTCACAATTACTCTCTATACGTCCAGATTTAGGTTTACATCTTCTTCTAGTTCTAGTTCTAGTTACTTTTAGAAGACACACAAGTTCATTCCTTGTGGATTCGACCTTGGTCTTACTGAGATTATTACTACATTGTGACTCTACACTTGGGGTTGTGAACAAGTTTTTGGCGCCGTTGCTAGGGACTACGACTGTTTTTTCAAGATTAATTAGTATTAAAATTAGGTTAAGATTAGGGTTAATGTAAGATTTTTCTTATTTTCTGAATTAGGATTAGAATTAGGCTTATTTTTCTATTTTGTTTCTAGGTTCGGATTTTTTCTGAACTTTTTTTAGAATCTAACTTAGTTTTTAATTTTTTAGGATTCTAACATAGCAATCTCCAATTCGGTAACCTCTTTTTAATTCTCTCTCTCTCTCTCTCTCTCTCTCTCTCTATAGCTTCCCTAATTTTCTTTCTTAGGTTTAGTTTTTAGTTGCTTAAGGATTGAGAGTGTTTCATGCCTAAGTGGGTCCTTGACAACACTCTCCATCTCTTGAGTGAAGGAGGATTAGTCGAAGGGCTACATATCCATCATCGGACTAGACACCACTTGAGATCCATAGAGTCAATTAAAGTGATGGCTACAAATTATCCTGTAAATCTACATCAACCTACTGTTGAGGAAGCTTAAGATGAGAATGAGGTGCACAATGTACCCCTGCCTCGTAGCTTAGGAGATTATTTACAACCAGCAAGGGTAAGCACACCTTCCTGCATGATTTTTCTAGACAATGGAAGAAATATGGATATTAAGTCACGAGTAATCCAACTCCTTCCGAAGGTCCATGGACTTGAATATTAAAGTCCATATCTACACATGAAACATTTTGATGAGATAATAGCCACTTTACACTTTCCTAATATGTCTAAGGACACGATCAGGCTGAAAATCTTTCCCTTCTTCTTAAAAGAAAAGTCTAAAACTTGGTTGCATTCACTACAACCATGATCCATTGGAAGATGGAAGGACATGACAAGAGAGTTCATAAAGAAAATTTCCCCATACCATAAGACAAACACCATTAGGAAGTCGATCATGAACTTCACCCAAAAGGAAGATAAGACATTCTTCCAATGTTGGGAATAATTCAAGGATCTGTCAGTTCATGCCCACAACATGGCTTTGAAACGTGGCGTATAACAAATTTCTTCTATAATGGACTAACATCTTCCATGCACCAATTGGTCGGGATGATGTGCAATGGGAAATTCATAAAAAAAAGATGTTGATGATGTGTGGGATTACTTTGACAAACTTACTGAAAACACACAATCATGGGATATCTCCCTAAGACCTAGCACCACTTCTAAACTTTCTTAATAAAAGGAGAGAGGAGAAGTATATATTTTAAAAGAGGAAGTTGATATAAATGCTAAAGTAGCCAATCTCACAAGAAAAATCGAGGCCATGAAACTTAAGAAGGATAAGGCTAAGGAAGTTGTTTGCGGTATTTGTGCATGCAACATACATATAATTGAAAATTGTCCAACAATATTTGCTTTTTAAGAGGTATTAAATGAGTAATTGAATGCTATGAACAACTATCAAAGACCTTTTAGTGGACCCACCTCAAATACATACAACTCCAGCTGGAGGAACCATCCCAATTTCGGTTGGAGTAATAAACAAATGGTTAACCCTCAAGGGTCTCTGTCTCAACTTTTAAATCAAAAGAAGCCTTGGGAGGATCCATTTTTAAAACACATCCAAAATCAAGAGCTTTTCAATTAAGGCATATTAAAAGCCTTCCAAGACCTTTCTAAGGCCATTTAACGGATTGAATCACACTTAACAAGTGGGGGGGGGGGGGAGGTATGCTTCTAGCCCAAACCCTCCCCAATCCAAAATCGCAATGTGAAATTAGTGACCCAAGCTCTTCAAATCAAATGGAGTAAGCTAAGTCTATCACCACTCTTAAGAGTGGAAAGACAATCGATAAAACTATTTCGGTAAGGGCTGAAAAGCCTAAGGACTTGGAAACAGATGAGAATGATGGACCTAGCACTGCCCCACATGGGTTAGAACCAGAACCTCAAAGTAAACTGATTGCGCTTCCCTCAATGGTTGATTGTACCAAAACCTCTCTCTAACTCTCAGGATATTTTAGAAGTGCTTAAACAAGTAAAGGTCGACATCTCTCTACTGGATATCGTTAAATAAATTCCTTCATATGAAAATTTCTAAAAGATCTATGCACTACCAAAAGATGCCTAAACATTTAAAAGAAAATCTATTTGACGAAAAAAGTAAGTGCCATCCTTAAGCAAAATGTGTCACAGAAATACAAAGATCCTAATAGCCTAACCATTGCTTGTGTAATTGGGAACTACCAAATTGAACAAGAACTTCTTGACTTGGGGCGAGTGTTAACTTGATCCCGTACTCGGTCTATGAACAACTGGGTCTTGGTGAAGTAAAACCCACCTGGACCACATTACAACTTGTTGATCGCTCAAATTGTGTACCGAGAGGGATAATTGAGGATGTGTTGGTCCAAGTTGACAAATTATACTATCTAGTAGATTTTATCGTCCTGGATACTCAACCCATCATGGATATGAGCACTCAAATTCTCATCATTCTTGGTTGTCCATTCCTTGATAGGTCAAATGCTATAATTACTTGTACGAATAGAATTATGAATCTATCTTTTGAAAATATGACATTGGAGCTCAATATCTTTTTCAATATGAGCAAACAAGTAGAGGATAATGACAATGCCCATGGCATTAACATGATTGACTCTTTTATGGAAGATAGAGCACTTTTGACTTTATACTCTGACACTCTAAAGGCATGCTTAGCCCACTCCCTTGATTTGGATGATGACATGATTAGGGAGATGGATGACATGCTTAATGTTGCACCAGTACTTGAAGTTAACTGGTGGATGTCATAATTTGAAGAATTACCCTAAACTAACGAATTGCCTCTATCATCTAACCTCAAAGCACCGAGGCTTGACGTAAAACCATTGCTCACTGATCTTAAATATGTTTACTTAGGTCAAGATGAGATATACCCAGTGGTTATTTCTTTCCACCTTGAGAAAGAACAAGAGAGTATGCTTATTTCTACTCTCATTGAGCATAAAGGAGCTCTTCAATGGTCGAGTGCGGACCTCAAAGGAATTGATCCCTTGATTTGTACTCATCACTTCACCTTGAGGATAATACGAAAACTTCTTGACAACTACAACATCGATTAAATCCAAACATGAAGGAAGTGGTTAAAGGAGAGGTATTTAAGTTGTTGGATGTAGGTATTATATACCCTATATCTGATAGTTAATGGGTAAGTCTAACTTAAGTGGTTCCTAAGAAGTCTAGAATCACAATCGTAGCCAATGCTAACAATGAACTCATGCCAATTAGAGTTACTACTGGTTGGAGAATGTGCATTAACTATATAAAGTTGAATACTGTCACAAGGAAGGACCACTTTCCTCTGCCCTACATTGATTAAATTCTGAAAAGGTTAGTTGGTCATTCTTACCACCGCTTCCTTGACGAGTACTCGAGCTACAATCAAATAGAGATACTCCTTGATGATCAAGAAAAGACTACATTCACATGTCCATTTGACACCTTTGCTTACTAAAGAATGCCTTCGGACTGTTTAATGCCCCCACTACTTTTCAGCGATGCATGTTGAGTATTTTTTTTGACATGGTGGGGCAATATTTAGAGGTCTTCATGGATGACTTCTGTATCCTTGGTGCATCCTTCAATGAGCATTTGAAAAATATAAAAAATGTGTAAGGCCCGTATCCTGGTCTATACCGTTCCGTAGACTCCCACGACCCTCTCTGTTGAATTTTGGCAATCCTCGGCCTATAATCAGTGTTTACACGTGACGATAAGTTGCATCCTATGATTTTGAGTCAACTTGACTCGAAACTCGTACCATCGCGACCGCACCATCGCCGCGATTCTAATGCCAAATCTGGTGCGCTGATGCAATACCCATGACAGGAGATGTGGGCCAGCGTTTATTTCAAGAAAAACACCATGCAAGAGAATCTCTATCAAATGTCAAATCAATCCCATCAATCAATCAAGTACAACACCCATCCCTCTCTCACCCAAAGTTAAAGAAACCCATAACTAGTCAAGTACACCCATCACTCACCCATCATATCCATCCCTCTCACTCTTACATCACCTCTCTCTCTCTCTCTCTCATTTTCTCACTCCATCCCAAGCACCAAGGGAGGAAACGTCCATGAGAGGAGCCATGTGTGGCCCACTCGTACCCCTCTCATCTCCCATCTTAACCATCCAACCTTCAACAACCTTGTAACGCCTTGAAAATTGGGGGTCGGGCAGAAGCCCAGCTCCCGAGTACCAATGCATCACTTTTTCAACATAGATAATGATGATTAAATGTTATCTGTATTAGTGCATTAAACATGAATGAGATTACACTAAATTAGCATATCATAATCCAGAGACAATTAGATTTCGCAAATGGAAGAATATGATAGATATATAAAGTATATAAGTGGTTGTAAGTCCCCAAAGTATGAACATGTCGCTAGGTTAAATAATTACATGTATAGTTCTAAAATTCACAAAGTGATACAATGTAATGTTCAACTAGTTTGTATCCCTGTAATCCTGTCGACGCAACTCCAGGTCTACGTAGACCCGTCAGAGAGTTGCATGTAAGACAACTCCTCATCATCATAAAAATCGGGCTCTGCTTCATAAGCATCACCATCATCTGCAACTAAAAAAGAGTCTGGTTGGTGTTTTAAAATACCGTCCCAGAGTGGGAGTGAGTGATCAACTCAGTGGAGCTATAAGGCAAAGGTCAACATGTTATCAATTTAGTCAAGTAGTAATGATAAGGCAATATAGCAATCATATTCTAAATACTGTTGTTAATGCAAGAATGGTATGCTATAATGATGCATGCCTTCGCCTACACTCCCTCAACGACATCATCTCATGATTGCGCATGGCAAACTCCTTAAACGTGCGCTTCCTCGCCAAAGCACATGCAATACGGTGCATGGTCATGTTAGCTAATACTTTATTAGGTTTATTCATACAGTAGGTTTGGGAAGTTAAGGTACCTCCCTTTGTATCATTTAACCAAACGATGATCCATTTAGGGTCATCAATCCTAGTTAATCACATACAATGGGCAAGTTATATGGCAACGTCACCCCTGATTTAAAAATAGTGGACATGCAAGTTCAGGTCACTACGAGAGGCTCATTGCCTTGGCGTAGGCCTAGTTTATACTAGAGGTCACTACGGGAAAAGCTCGTCACCTTAGCATAGGCCGACAGCACAAATACAATGTCTCATACCACTGTATTGGTTCATAAGTTTGGTTTCCTCAATGGACACTATAGGGAGGCTGGTCACCCCAACGTAGGCCAACAGCTCAACCACGGTATCCCATACCACCATGTCTGGCTTATAAGTCTTAGTGGATCATGGTACCAAGGTTAAACGGGCTTTTTACTAGTAAGTGGTACCTTAAATTTAAGCAGTAGGGTCCATACATGATGAACATACATTGGGCCAATCGGGTTACTTAACAAGCTCGGCTAGTATGAGCGCACGTTAAATTAATTGACAAGGAGTGCATAAGCTTATGCACTCCATGTGGCCTAACCACTGTCAACAAACAGTGTACGACTCAAATTCATCAAACGTATCTGTTGTGGTGAAACTGGTTCGGCCATTGATCATATACCATTACTGATTGCTTGGACTATGTATTAGTCTCAATCATACTCAAATACAATAGGCATTCATATGTGATAGTTAAAACAGCATGTGACAATCAATTCCAATATAAATCTCATTTGAGTATTTTAATAAACACATAGTGCACATGTCAACATACATAGGCATTTCATCCATAAATTGCGTAGTAGCAAGATATGTTATATGAAGGAAACTATAACTATAGATATAGTAATTGATAATCTTTTCTCAACGCCCTTAGTAAATACATTTCAACAAGTAACTTCTCATTCAGACATTTTATCAACACTTAGACTACACATATCAACATATATGTAATAAAGTAGTTATAACATATATTATAGAAAATCCTTTCACAAAGGATTTACCACACATACAACAATCATATATTCTCAATCAATAACCATGGCAAGTACAAATCATAATTTTATATTCATTCAAACATTTTAACAAACACATGAAATGCATCGTAATCAACGTAGTTCATATATAAGTGTAATACACGAAAAACATCGCATCTAAGAAGATGTGACAGCAATCAAGTCAGTCATAAATCATTAACTGACATTGAAAGCCTTGAAAACTATAACCTAAATATTTATAGTCCACACCTTTTGTCAATATTCTCGTATCAAACTCAGTTTGTACACTACGTCTCCGTTTATAGCAAAACGGCTACCTAAATCATGAAATAAGTTAGCTATTTCACCGATTCCTCTATTTCGATCCTTAAAATAAATTAGGGTTAGGATTTCTTACCCAAAAATAGATTCAGATTCAATGGTGTAGCGATACAGGAGGGATGATTTGGCACTCAGAGTAGTGGGAATGAATCCCAACAACTATCTCTCACTCTCTCTCTCTCTTCCCTCAATCTTTTCTTCTCTTTTCACTCTTCTCTCTCCTAGAGTTAGGAAATTCGTATGGAATGAGAGAGGGGTGGGTTAAGGCCCGAAACTGATGTCAATGGCCCCAGGGCCATGGTATACTTAGGTTATAGCCAAAATTCATCTGTTTCGAGCCAAAGGAGCTCATCTGGAGGTCCATTACTCTCCTACGATCTAAAGAAAGTTCCTTAACAATGGATCTATGTCAAGTTAATGTTTTTGATCTGGTCAGATTTGTGGATCGACCTTGGAGGACCAGTTTCAGTTCAACAGTCATCGTTATTCTATAAGGGCCATAAGTACACTGTCATGTGTAGGGAAATTTCTCTAATCCAAGGATGTAGTTGGGTCAGAATATGATAGTCTGAAGCCTTAGATTTGGCCTGTATGCGAACGGCCCAATTCACTTAAGTTTGAGTTCATTTTCTAAATATATTCACGTTTCTCACACACTTTGCTCCGGGCTCAAGTTGTGCATTTTTGGATACTATTTGGATTTAATTCCCCAGATGGTTGTCAAGCCCAGTAAGACGGTCGTAATCGTATAGTTTTGCGGTAATCAGAATTTCTACACGTGGTCCAGGTCCGATACGGAGTTTCAATGTGCTCCCGAGAGCAACTGGGTTTTGAGATTGATCATAGGTTTTAGGTAATGTTGGGTTAGCGATTCAAATGGTTTTGGGTCTTGCAGTTCATATAGAAATTAATTCGAGCTAATTCGCTGATTAATTCAGTTTAGTACTTAATTAATTTTTGTCTATTTTCTAAAGGATTCGGTCCTTAACGATTTTTGCCCAAGGTGATACTCGGGTCTTTGTACGAATTGTTTCGAGATGTTACAAACCTCCATCAAATTGAGAGCCAAGGGGTTTGGCGTTCCATTAGACTAAGAAGATTAAACGTTGGGTGCTTGTATAGGATTAGATCCTTCCTTTCTTCCTTTGATCTTTAATTTTCATTTGCATGGGACCCATCTTGATGTATGTGTAGATCTTAAAGGGGCCCATCGTGTCAGGGTCCCTCCACTACATCATTTCTCTCTCTCTCTCTCTATATATCCCTCTCTTTCCCATCTTGTGGCCCACCCAGACGAATGGGTTTTATCTCCACCATTCAACCCACCTTGCTGCCCGTCCTTTTAGACAAGCCCTGATGAAGGAAAAACACAAATTTCAACTTGATTCAATCAGGTGGGCCACGTACACATGGACCCACCTTGATGTATTTTCCATGCCGTCCATCTAGGCATGGCCAAGGAATGAGGCAAATGCAAAAGCTCAGGTGGAGCACACAATGTTGTATCCTACACGTGGAACAACCATAACGTGTGTTTGATCCTAGCGGTCTAGTCCACTGGATGTGGACCCCACTTTAATGTATGAATTTAATCCACCCCAACCATCCAATTTCCTAGCTCATTTTAGGTGTCGAGCTGAAAGATGAAGTTGAATCGAATCTTTAGCAGGCAATATTGTAGAGAATAGTGGTTTGGGTGAGGTAAACTGTTAGGGCCCACTGTGATGTTTTTGTGCATCAAAACTACCCAATGTTGAGCTCATTGGACCTGTCCTAAGCTCGAGAACTTAATAGGTGGACTGGATCATCCTAATGTGGGCCCCAAACTTTTTTATACTTGAGTATTGAAAGTTCTCGAGCGTTACCGTAAAATTCAATGTAACATATATGTGTGTACATTGCCAATCCAGCTATCCTAGCCTTATATCCTTGTCCTGACACAAAATCAACCATTAGGAATGATCTCCATTCATAGATGAAGCCATCTGACCGTAAATTTTAAGGTAAGACTCTCCATCATGTGGTTTAACATACGTGTCTTCCCTTTAATGAATTAACGAAGAACTCCCTGTCCATATTGATTTAGATATAAGTCCTTTTGTAAGAATTTTTTGGAAATGTGACTGCAACCATATAGAACTGTAACATCCCGAAAATCGGGGGGTCGAGCAAAAACCCAACTCCCGAGTTCCAAAATGTTATTTATGCAACATGGATATGTATGATTGAATGTTGTCTGTGATAAGGTATTAAACATGAGTGAGATTAAGCCAGAATAGCATATCATACTCCAGAGACAGTGAAATTTGCAAGCGGAAGACTGTAATAGTATGTATAACGTACATAAACTGTTGTATGTCTCCAGAGTGTGAATATATTACCAGGTTATACACATACATGTATACTTCAAAAATAATCAAAATGAATATACATGAGGGCGCTAAAAATTCAAATGACAAATGTCAAAGTATATAATCAACCTCCCTGCAATCCCGTCAATCAGAACACGCATAAAGGAGGAATCCTCCTCCTCATCATCAAGTCCAGCTCTGCCTCACAGGCCGCGCCATCATCTGCAATCACAGAAGGGACTGGTGGGTGTCCGGAAACACCATCCCGTAACGTGGGAGTGAGTGATCAACTCAGTGGGATAAGAGAGCAGGGATTAGCATGTTCACAATTCAATCACGCGATAATAGTAAAGCAGTAAATCAGACAATCCTAATACTGTTGTTAGTGCAAGATGATATGACGTGATGTATGCCCTCACCGACGATCACTCTCATGCGGCAACATCTTACGACCGCGGCATGCCACACTCCCTAGAGTGCTCCACATCTTCCAGGCACATGCAATGCTATGGTGATATGATTACCAAGTTGTTATTAGTCCATTCAAACAGCAGGATTGGGAAACTAAGGTACTTCCCTTGTATCAATCCCAACACAGATCCTGTCTAGGGTCGTCACTCCTAGTAATCTCATACGATGTATATTTCGTAGGTCGCTGCAAGGGCTGCCAGGGCTGTTGCTCGCACTCGTTGCACCGCTCCCCCATCACCTTATCAATACAGGCCTACTGTACTCTACTGCACGGAAGGGTCGTCGCCTCCCGTGGACTCAGAATACGCTCGCGGTCACTACAAAGGGCTCGTCGCCTGATCAGTGTAGGCCGACAGCTAGAATATAGTGTCCCATACCACCATAATCTGCTCACGAGTCAAGGTGCTCACTGGTCACTACGGGGAGGTTTGTGGCCCCAGCGTAGGCCGACAGCTCGACCACGGTATCCCATACCACCATGCCCGGCTCATGAGTCTTCGTGGATCAAGGTACCATGGTTAATAGGGTTTACAATGGTAAGTTCAGTACCCTAGGTTCAAGCAGTTATGATACATACAAGGTGAACAAACATCGGCCAGTCGGGTTACTTGACGGGCTCGACTAGCGCGATCGCATCTCAAGTTGAACGACATGAAGTGCGTAAAACACTTCGCGTGGCCTAACCACTGCCGCCAACTCTAAACACGAATCACGTTCATCGACGCGTCGTTCGTGGCTATGACCAGTCAACCACGAATACGCTCGGTTACCGACTGCCTGGACTAAGTCTAGTCCCACACATCTATGGAATCACATTAACAACATTTGTAAAGGTATTGGAATTGAAACAGGATCATGTGAGCATGTTAACACATGATATAATATTCAACTTAAGCAAATCTTCACCCACATACATTCCATGCATGTAATGCAATCATGCATAAGGTCAACATGTAGGAAATCATTTAGATCAGCATATTAATCAAGAAATCAATCTCAAACTACTACATAACATCATTTAATTCAATACATACTAATACAAGCATTTATACAAACACATACACTACACACTTAAGTCTACATATAGTATGTCGACCCAAAGTGCGCAACTAGGCGAATCTCTTCGCCAAACTAATTATACACGCATTCCTAACTTCCTAATGCGACAACAAACCATGTCAATCACATCAGCAAAATATGAATGTAAACAGTACTTCCTACAAATGACTAAAATGCCCTAAATCTCATATTCTTCGTTAGTTTACGAAACGGGAAACGGAGAGCATTTTGTACATGTCAAACGGCGATGCCGTCAAGAATCTACTATTAAATGACATTGAAAGCGTTGGGAACCGTCAATCAAAGCGTCTAAAATCCTCACCTAGTGTCTTGTAGACTCGGGAATTGAAGCGGAGCGTATATGCTTCGTCTACGGCGAGTAAGGAGCCTAATACATAAGATCCATATGCTACATCGCTATGGAAACAAGGAAAACTCAAATCAACAACTATTTAGGGTTTTTACTTACCTAGGATCGCGGTGGAATCGCCGGGAAAGCGGTAGAGATGTGTTGCTTAAGCACGTGCAACGCGTAGTACAAGTGGCAGGAAGAACTCTCCCACACTCTCACAATCTCTCACTCTTTTTCTCTCTCCCAAGCTAGGGCTTCTCTCAAATTCGGATGGGAGAGAGGAGTGAGGGTTTCAACCCCTTTTATAGCCTAAAACATGCCCAAAATAGGCTTGGGAACAATGTTTACTTGGTGCCTAACCAAATCGGGGCCGTTTCGGTCCAAAAGGGCATTTCTGGAGGTCCCCAGGCCAAATGCGGTCGGACTTAAGCTCATGCATACTGGATCTAGCACACATCCAGTTTTCAGACCGGTTGGGTTCCCAGATCGCACGTGGCGGCCCAGTTTCAGTTTAACGGTCACCGCACCAAGATCAGGCCTATAAGTCTCGTGATATATAATAGATATTTTTCCTGATCCAAGGGTGTAATTTGGCTGTATTCTGACGGTCAGAACGCTCAATACTGATGCGTCAAATTGTGTGCCAGTTTTGAATTTCAAATTCCAATTCTAACCCTATTCTCACTCTCTTCGGTCCGGGCTCAATGAAATAGCCTGTGATTATCGGTTTGACTTGATTTTTGGAATGAGTGTCAAGTCCAGCTAGACGGTTCTAACGATCTAAGATAGGAGGTATCGGACTTTCGACGTGCGGTCTAGATCCAATACAAAGATTCAAAGTGGTCCAGAGAACAAACCTGCTTAGAGTTTGGTCCGAGGTTTTAGAGCATTATAGCACCATTGGTTCCACTCGCTTTGGGCCTTGTAGAACGTATTTAAAGTGATCAGGGACCGTTTCCCAGCTATTCTAACGTTGCACTAGCTAACTTATGCTTAGTTTCTAAAGAAATTTATCCTAAGTGGTTTCTTTGACTATGGAATTGGGTTCTGAACGATTTTTCAGGTGTTTCAATTGACCCACTTCCTAAGGACGTCAAATCCCAGATTGGCCAAAATCCGGGGTGTTACAATCTACCCCCCTTAAAACACAATGTCGTCCCCGACATTGGCAAAGGGCAAGGAGTACTTTCTCTAAGGAAGGTTCAAATCCTATTTAATAACCTAATCGTATGTATATCCGAACTCAAAGGTTTCGATCTTGGGCCAGTGGGAAAGAGGCCAACCACTCTTCCGCTGCGCCACTCTGATCAAACGGTAGCGTTGACTAACCTAACTGGATTGGACTCAATACGTTCTACCCCCCTTAAAACTTGGTTTTACTTAAGGTTGAAGAATATTTGCATCGATCCGTATATCAGAACGAGGCGCAACTTAGGGGCTATCCTTAACCTAAAATGGAAACAACCTTTCTCTATATGGTCTTCCTTGCTAATGATGCGTTCTATGGCATTGGTACCTATGATCATAGAGATGAGCCTAATCTCTATTATGATTGAATTCAGGGGCAGGTATGAGTTGGTGGCAAGATGTCTAATTCTCTACTGGCTTTAAGTCCTCGCCATTTCCCAAAGACAATGTGATCCTGTTTAGTTGTAGATGGTTGGGCCATCACAGAAGAAAGGTTGTGTAGTGGGTCTAAGCCGGATACGTTGAACCTTCTGTCTAATCAGGACAGAAAATGTGTTGTATCAATTCTTAATCCAAGTCGATGCCGATCCTCTGCTTGATCAGAGCATTGGATTCATTGGTAACCACTAGGAGTAAGAAATCGACTCAAACCGCGAATACATCGCTTACATGTAGTTCCTTTACTCTGCGTTCCCGAATGCAATAAGTCCTTGGGAAAGGCAATTCTAAGGGGCGTGCTAGTTCATTCTAAGTTCAATCTGAGGGAGTTATAAATGTTCCCTGAGAGTGTATGGTTCCTTCCTATGGGCAACAACAGGAGTCTATAAGTCATAAGGGGATCTATCCAAGGAAGGGAGTCTCATTCCAATCAAAACTAATCTATCATTCCTTTACATATACAGGCTTTACCCTACTCTAGGTAACTAGTAGGCTAGTCTGTAACTCAGTAGCTATAATCTAAAGCTTAAGATTATACGGTAAATGGCTTTCCATACCATTTCTACTACAGAGAGTTGTTCTATCGCTTAGGGTCAAGATTGTCTAAATGGAATTGGATTTCTTATGTCGTTAGACTCTTCAAATCTAGGAGTGCTAACTCTAGGACCAAAACGCCAAGGGCCTATGTGGCCAGTAGCATTCAGTTGTATTAAATAGAACCGCGTTCTTAGTCCCATAGTGGGATCGGAAGTGGCATGCTTGGTTGGAGGGTGGGGTGGGATAAAAATCTAATTTGTAGGCTGAATCCCGGGAGTTATAATACTCCCAATCTAGGGACAATACCTCAGAACAAAATGAATCGGCATGCATTTCATTCAACAAAATTCGGCTATGATAAGGCCAAACCACAACACAAACACAGTTTCTACCTGTAACTTCACTAAACCTAACAACAACAAAACACAGAAACCCTTAAAACAAAAATCAAACAATCTACAGGGCAAAGGCATAGATGCCTAATTCTACCAAAGGACTTTACCACAGTCCCGACTTACCTTCTTTATCCCTGTCGAGTCTAATACTGTCTGTTGCTTACTAGAGCTCTCTCGGCCATATATTTTCAGTATCCCTTAAGCAAAGAAAATGGAGAAATAGGATTGAGAGGGAGGATGGTGAAAAGAGAGAAAAAGGCTAAAACGGCTTAACAATAGCCATGAAAAATGGGGGAAATGCAAGGAAATGGCTAACCAAAGTAGAAAAGGGAGATCTAGGCGTTGTAGAGGGATGTTTCAAGCTCCCCTAGGATGTATTTTCAGAAAGAAATGGAAACAAAAAAAGGGAATGGAGCACCTCACGAATTCAGCGCGATTTGGGGGTTTTAGGAGCTCCAACGGATGAAATCTTCAAGAGGGAGGGCTGCCAACTTCAAAGGAATGATGGAGGGTGGTCATTTTTGGCAGGGAATGGGTCTAGGGGTGGTTTGGAACCACGGTTTTGGGTTAGGGCAGCAAGAAAACGAAAATGGGGCTAGGGAAGAGGACTTTTGTGAAGGAAGTACATCTTTTAGAGAGTTTCAAGGTACGGACCGCATACCAGGGGACTACCCTAGCCCCCAAACTCCTCCAGCCCAAAGATCAAGCCCATCCGACAAGTTTGACCGACGATGCATCGCCGAACCGGCGATGGCATCGCCGGTGAAGTTGCAAACTGGCCTCTAAGGCCATATGGGATGGATTCCTCTTGCCCTAGGGATTCCAAAAAGGTATGTTGCACACTCTAGTTCATTGTATATTGCCCTAGGGAGGCCAATACATTTTTAACATCCATTCGAGGATTTTTGGGTCCAATTTTTAATCCCGAATACAAAACCCTATCATGCAGCATATTATTTTGGGGTAGAAGGATCTAGTACATCCATATAGCCCATTAGTTGCTAAAGAAAGTGAATTTAGAATGGCCTTATGGCTATTTTTTATGAAATTTTACTATTCATTGTAAAATTTTGTGAAAGTAAGATTTTATGTTATTTTCACATTAGTATTGATGCCTAATATGAAATGGATAAGAAATAATTGAAGATTGGGGTGGTGAGAGGAAGAATTTCGAAGATTTTCGGTGAAACGGGGGTTTTTAAGCTCTGGCGATTGAATACAGGGGTCGTGGTTGTCCCACGGCCCAAGGATTCACATTAACGGGTTTAGAATTGTTCAAAGAATAGCTCAACCCACTTACCTACAACCTAGGAGCTATTCGGGTTGCTCTACGTGACCCGAGACGCGTTACAGGCTCGATCTTGCGATCGATTCTAATAGACTTCGCCTATCGGTGAATCTGTGATCCTGGACGTGTTTCTAGACCCTTCTCGCACCCACCTAAGTCAAAGGAAACGACAGCGTGCGTCGCGTGACCATAACCCAGGCCCGGTCTAATCCAAATCATGCTCTGATACCATCTGTAACATCCCGAAAATCGGGAGGTCGAGCAAAAACCCAACTCCCGAGTTCCAAAATGTTATTTATGCAACATGGATATGTATGATTGAATGTTGTCTGTGATAAGGTATTAAACATGAGTGAGATTAAGCCAGAATAGCATATCATACTCCAGAGACAGTGAAATTTGCAAGCGGAAGACTGTAATAGTATGTATAACGTACATAAACTGTTGTATGTCTCCAGAGTGTGAATATATTACCAGGTTATACACATACATGTATACTTCAAAAATAATCAAAATGAATATACATGAGGGCGCTAAAAATTCAAATGACAAATGTCAAAGTATATAATCAACCTCCCTGCAATCCCGTCAATCAGAACACGCATAAAGGAGGAATCCTCCTCCTCATCATCAAGTCCAGCTCTGCCTCACAGGCCGCGCCATCATCTGCAATCACAGAAGGGACTGGTGGGTGTCCGGAAACACCATCCCGTAACGTGGGAGTGAGTGATCAACTCAGTGGGATAAGAGAGCAGGGATTAGCATGTTCACAATTCAATCACGCGATAATAGTAAAGCAGTAAATCAGACAATCCTAATACTGTTGTTAGTGCAAGATGATATGACGTGATGTATGCCCTCACCGACGATCACCCTCATGTGGCAACATCTTACGACCGCGGCATGCCACACTCCCTAGAGTGCTCCACATCTTCCAGGCACATGCAATGCTATGGTGATATGATTACCAAGTTGTTATTAGTCCATTCAAACAGCAGGATTGGGAAACTAAGGTACTTCCCTTGTATCAATCCCAACACAGATCCTGTCTAGGGTCGTCACTCCTAGTAATCTCATACGATGTATATTTCGTAGGTCGCTGCAAGGGCTGCCAGGGCTGTTGCTCGCACTCGTTGCACCGCTCCCCCATCACCTTATCAATACAGGCCTACTGTACTCTACTGCACGGAAGGGTCGTCGCCTCCCGTGGACTCAGAATACGCTCGCGGTCACTACAAAGGGCTCGTCGCCTGATCAGTGTAGGCCGACAGCTAGAATATAGTGTCCCATACCACCATAATCTGCTCACGAGTCAAGGTGCTCACTGGTCACTACGGGGAGGTTTGTGGCCCCAACGTAGGCCGACAGCTCGACCACGGTGTCCCATACCACCATGCCCGGCTCATGAGTCTTCGTGGATCAAGGTACCATGGTTAATAGGGTTTACAATGGTAAGTTCAGTACCCTAGGTTCAAGCAGTTATGATACATACAAGGTGAACAAACATCGGCCAGTCGGGTTACTTGACGGGCTCGACTAGCGCGATCGCATCTCAAGTTGAACGACATGAAGTGCGTAAAACACTTCGCGTGGCCTAACCACTGCCGCCAACTCTAAACATGAATCACGTTCATCGACGCGTCGTTCGTGGCTATGACCAGTCAACCACGAATACGCTCGGTTACCGACTGCCTGGACTAAGTCTAGTCCCACACATCTATGGAATCACATTAACAACATTTGTAAAGGTATTGGAATTGAAACAGGATCATGTGAGCATGTTAACACATGATATAATATTCAACTTAAGCAAATCTTCACCCACATACATTCCATGCATGTAATGCAATCATGCATAAGGTCAACATGTAGGAAATCATTTAGATCAGCATATTAATCAAGAAATCAATCTCAAACTACTACATAACATCATTTAATTCAATACATACTAATACAAGCATTTATACAAACACATACACTACACACTTAAGTCTACATATAGTATGTCGACCCAAAGTGCGCAACTAGGCGAATCTCTTCGCCAAACTAATTATACACGCATTCCTAACTTCCTAATGCGACAACAAACCTTGTCAATCACATCAGCAAAATATGAATGTAAACAGTACTTCCTACAAATGACTAAAATGCCCTAAATCTCATATTCTTCGTTAGTTTACGAAACGGGAAACGGAGAGCATTTTGTACATGTCAAACGGCGATGCCGTCAAGAATCTACTATTAAATGACATTGAAAGCGTTGGGAACCGTCAATCAAAGCGTCTAAAATCCTCACCTAGTGTCTTGTAGACTCGGGAATTGAAGCGGAGCGTATATGCTTCGTCTACGGCGAGTAAGGAGCCTAATACATAAGATCCATAAGCTACATCGCTATGGAAACAAGAAAAACTCAAATCAACAACTATTTAGAGTTTTTACTTACCTAGGATCGCGGTGGAATCGCCGGGAAAGCGGTAGAGATGTGTTGCTTAAGCACGTGCAACGCGTAGTACAAGTGGCAGGAAGAACTCTCCCACACTCTCACAATCTCTCACTCTTTTTCTCTCTCCCAAGCTAGGGCTTCTCTCAAATTCGGATGGGAGAGAGGAGTGAGGGTTTCAACCCCTTTTATAGCCTAAAACATGCCCAAAATAGGCTTGGGAACAATGTTTACTTGGTGCCTAACCAAATCGGGGCCGTTTCGGTCCAAAAGGGCATTTCTGGAGGTCCCCAGGCCAAATGCGGTCGGACTTAAGCTCATGCATACTGGATCTAGCACACATCCAGTTTTCAGACCGGTTGGGTTCCCAGATCGCACGTGGCGGCCCAGTTTCAGTTTAACGGTCACCGCACCAAGATCAGGCCTATAAGTCTCGTGATATATAATAGATATTTTTCCTGATCCAAGGGTGTAATTTGGCTGTATTCTGACGGTCAGAACGCTCAATACTGATGCGTCAAATTGTGTGCCAGTTTTGAATTTCAAATTCCAATTCTAACCCTATTCTCACTCTCTTCGGTCCGGGCTCAATGAAATAGCCTGTGATTATCGGTTTGACTTGATTTTTGGAATGAGTGTCAAGTCCAGCTAGACGGTTCTAACGGTCTAAGATAGGAGGTATCGGACTTTCGACGTGCGGTCTAGATCCAATACAAAGATTCAAAGTGGTCCAGAGAACAAACCTGCTTAGAGTTTGGTCCGAGGTTTTAGAGCATTATAGCACCATTGGTTCCACTCGCTTTGGGCCTTGTAGAACGTATTTAAAGTGATCAGGGACCGTTTCCCAGCTATTCTAACGTTGCACTAGCTAACTTATGCTTAGTTTCTAAAGAAATTTATCCTAAGTGGTTTCTTTGACTATGGAATTGGGTTCTGAACGATTTTTCAGGTGTTTCAATTGACCCACTGCCTAAGGACGTCAAATCCCAGATTGGCCAAAATCCGGGGTGTTACAAGAACCATTAGATTTTTCAAAACTCTCACATCAGCACTAATTACGAAAATGCCATTAACCTAGACCCCTGAATTCCAAATCGCATGGTTCTCATGATTCATTTCATGTGAAATCTTGTATCGTGCCTAATTACCATAAATTAACCATACATGTCAAATTTCAGCCCTTAGATCATAGTAAAATATCTACTTGACCTCTGCATCCGTTCGTACACTTATTAGATCGAGATGTTGATCTGTTCATCTTATTCACCCCGTATGAATATGCTTAACCCACCATTAGAAATACAATCTGAAGAACTTATATATGTGAACAAGTCACTCGAATCTAACTATGTACATGTTCTACCCCTAATCACTCTAGAAACTCACTTTATGTCCATTCGTTTACAAAGTTGACCGTACATCCACTTACATACAATGTCAGAATGCTAATAATCAAGTTTCCTTATTTTTAGTGAGTCACTTAACTGTCTGACATGTTTGGATCCACCAAACGGGCCACATGTATATTGTGGTAAACTAATCATCATGAGGATTTAGTGTATAGGCCCAAACGACCTGGTAACTCACCAATTAGGTGTGTACAAACGTTATCTTAGAATTTCGAAGCATGTTAGCCATTAAAAGAGCATCATGGTCATCCTTAGGAGATCAGGGCCCAAACTAGACCAATAGAAAGAGGAGGTAAAATAATTTATACTCGCCAAATTTCAGAATATTTGAACGGTACACCTCAATGTAACAGACAACGAAAGATTGTTAGGAAATTAATGGCAAAGTTGTAATATAACAAGTATCAGGTGCATAGCAACTTATGTGACATTGTTTAACGGTGAACACCCTCGCGCTCAGTGGCAAATCGTGTGACCCACCTAAAGCTCAGATCGACTTCAAATTTGGACCCGTGCGTTAACACGACCGGACCAATTAATGGACGGAATGGATTTTTACAACAACATCGGTGTGGGGCCCACCAATTTTTTCCAAGACGGTCGTGAAAGCCAAATAATTTAAATGCACGTAACTGTCTTCTTGGTTGAACGTGAACACAGTCCCACATGGAAAAAGTGTGGCCAATCCAAGTCTTGAATGTGTTTCATATTTAAGCCCTTAGGCAAAAAAGACGTGAGGAAGTTGATGAAAGGAATGGATTTTTCAAAACGTCATCACAGGTGGACCCCAGAGACTACAACAAAAGAAAAAAAATGGAAACTCCCTCCGCAGCACGTTTCTAACAAGAAACTAGTTACGCCACCCATTAACTTTCGCATCTAACAATCCAAATGGGATCCGAGCCATTCAATCTACGCTGGAGGAAAAACTGACTCCAACAAGAACGTCGGGAGATTAAAAAGATTTCCACAAGGCCAAGATTTCCAGTCCGTAAAATAAATAAAAAAAAAACAGAGCATGACTGTTCGATCATGTGTCAAGTGATAGGACTAGGTATAGGCCAATCAGGAGATGATCGGGAATGACCATCTAGTAGCCCTCCATCAGGGGAACCTTTCCCTACGAGCGGATCTAATCAGACGTAGCAGCTTAGAGCGTGGAACAAAACTAGGTGCAGATAGCAAAAAACCACTGTGTGTAAATAGGGTGTGGAGGAAGACTCCTTTTACATGCACAAACGGTCTTACGCAGAGAAGTTTCTGGACTTTAGACAGTCTATAAAAGAGCCCTACTGCCACAGGAATTAGAGCAGAGAAATGTGGGAGAGAGAGGGAAAGAGAAACAGAAAATAGAGAGAGAGAGATCTGGAGGAAAGAGGATAGTCTGGCCCACCGAGTCAAACCAGATCATTCTGAGTTCCATTTCCTTGCTGGACACATTCTGGAGTAGGAAAGATGAAAGAAAAAGGAAGAAAATAAGGAAAGAAAGAAGGGAAAAGAAGAAAGAATAGAGGGAGATGGCTATTGGGCATACACAATACCGCCACCGAGTCCAGGTGGGAGTCAGATCGAGCTCTGGCGATCTAGTCGGTCTAGGTATAAGACTTTCATACAGGTACCTTCTATAAGATTGAGAATTAGTAACCAATTTACCTTCAAATCTTGATTTACTTGGATGAAGGTTGTCTAGCCATCAAGGATATATGATCTCTTATCTAAGTTACTACCCTTGTAACCCAACCCTAAACTTAGATGTTAGGAAAAATTCCACAATTCTGATCTTAACCATGGGAGCCATCTAATATGGTGATCTAACCATGCGCATAGGTTTTAATCATGTTTGAATTCAATCCCATATCGTGTACATAGAGCTCCAACAACACATACGGGTGGTCTAATGATAAGAGGTGAGGGTTTTATCCTTTAAGCTTACACTAGTTTAAGTTACTATAATTGTCTTGCTTTTCCATGCGTTCTATGATATGAATTATAATGCCTTTCCATACTTTTAATGATGATGAGAGTTATCATGCCTTTCCATCCTGCCTTCCATGTTTATATTTTTCTGAGAATTATCCTATCAATTGATTCGATTATTATCATTAAAATTATTAGCCTTTGGGTTTAGGACATGATGTCAATTATAAGGGATTTCTCTGAATTTTTGTGAGGCTATGGATGCAAGCCTTACCCCTGCCTCATCATCTTATTAAGTTGGCCCTACCATTTGTCTCTTTTTTTGAGTTAGCTCTGCCACTCGCTTACTTATTGAGTTAGTCATTGCTGTTATTCTCTTATTATGTTGGCCATTGCCAATTTTGTTGAGTTGACCATTGTCACTCTTCTTTATTATATTGGCCTCGTGATATCTGTCTCTACGGCTTGGGCAGGTGTCTTGTTATTCCAGAACCTCCATAATTCAATTGACATTCTTTATTCGGATTTAGTTATATTTTTTCAGTTTATATTCTCTGTAAGTGTAAGTGATGTGTAAGATGTATCACATCTAGTGATTCAAATATTCTATCATGGACGTAATGCACTCTGGGTAGAGAACCTCTTGGGGCACGTAAGTCCTTGGGCCTTCGGATAGTGGTGCACAAATCGATGTGTGCAATTCTCTACTGTAGTGTCACATCACTTTAGGATTGGATTCACCAATAGTTTCTCCATGAACAAATCATTACACATAATTCACCCAGCTCATGTTGTTGTGCGCTTTAAGTTCCTCTCGTAAATCCACGGTAGCGTTGCCCATGCCGGCGAATATCTGTAGTATGGGATGTGGATCGAGTCGATTATCCATAAATCGTACTCCACAATGTGATGATCACTATGTATAATGAGCCCCACATACTTTGCTAGGCATGCATTTCATACAGGTTGTTTATGCATGCTGATACCCTGGTGTTAGTGGAGCATGGGACATATCAGATCCTCACTTTACTTGTTATGTATCTCTTGAATTATTGTTAATCTTAAAGGATAACCTTCAGTATGAGTAGGGCATTGACCCTCTCCCAACCGTATAGATGATGCAGGTGACGAATATATTGAAGACATAGAGGACTACTTCCCTATAGAAGATTATCTTAAAAGACTACGAAGACATTTTTACTATTTAGTTCTATACTTCCGTTGTGAACTCTGATGTTGTAATAACCTCCCATTATGAGGCCTTGATTATTCTTATACTCTAATGATATATAATCATTATAGTTGATTTTATTATTGTAAATGTTACCTTCATGAATGTATCTGGATGTAACCAAACGAAAAACTTAGGGTACGATTTCAAAGCATCCAGTTGTACATTATTAACACCTGGTTTCCTCTGGCACGAGTACATACTTTGGCCGTGAAAATTTGAGCTGTTACATGTTGTAGGTGAATTACATGTTGATGATACAGATGACGACCGTTATGTGGAAGATATGTTTGAATAATGAAGAAGACTATCACTATGATTTGTTGTATTTAATTTTTTGTTGCTTATTTTAAGATAATTTAATAAGCTCCTATTAAGGGGGCATTAGAAAATTAGTTGAACTCTTTTTACTCTAATGGAATAATAAATATAATTGATTTTACTCTCGTGAATGGTTAGCCTCGTGAATGGATGTGAGCTATGTTACCCTCATGAATGGATGTGATCTAAAAAAAATAATAAGGTGTGATTTTAAATCGTCCAATTATTACATTATTAACACCTAAAATTCTTAGGCACAGTTTGTACTCGGGCTGCGAAAATTCAGGGTGTTACACGAATAAAATCATAATGATGCCCTAATAAATGCTTCATCACCTCAATCGATATAAGCGTCGTTTTGGTATTTTTTTCATCCTTATGCTTTCATTTTCCTTTCCCAACTTCAAGATCCAAACCTCAATCTCATCTTCAATCAATGGTTACCTCTTCACCTTCTTCTCCCTCATTCTATCAAGATGATCTTGTCACAGTGATGGATGCCCTTTCTAAAACATATCTTAATATAATAGTCTTCAAGTCGCCTATTGGGGATTATTACTGCATGGGTCCAACATTTTCTCTAGCAACAAACATTGATGATTTTAAAATGATGGATCCCCTGTTTCTCGTATGCTTAGGTGAAACTTTGTTGGTTCAATTCAAGTCCATCCCTGAACCTGTTAATGTTCTAAAGAATCATTGGTCATGGTCGAAGCCACTATTAGAATGGGATGCTTGGTTCGCTCGTGTTTCCTCTCAATATGAGCCAATATGGAGAATTATGGGGATTTTCAAGTGCATCAAGCCATCCATCCATGATTATCCATTAAATCCCGCTCTTCTTACCGCATCTTCGACATTTTGGAGTTCTTCAACCAACACGTTCTTCTTTGATTGTAGCCCCATGAGTCCAAATATCTTGGACATCACGACTCCAATTCAATGTCTTCCCTTCGATTAATTTGTCTTCCATATTTTCACACAAAAGGAAACCAAATGCTTCACAAATAAAAACGGTAAAGCATATTCTCATTTTATGCAGGCATACCGTAAACTTAATGGACCAGTTGATTACGAAGAGCATATGGCTTTCCTATTGCTTTAGATTTGCCAATACTTACTCTCCATGAATGCTCTAAAAGTGACAAATGAGTATGTTCATTTGATTGAGGTACTTGCTCGAAGTCAGAAACTTGCTCTAGCACCTTTTGAACTCATCCACCTATAAAGAGGCATCTACAAAATCACCACCAAAGGTCTATATCACAGAGGAGGACCACCATGGCTTCTTCATATATGGATTTATGAGTACTTATTGAAAGATGAGTTGTAAATGTCCTAGAGGGGGTGAATAGGACTAAACTAATACCTGGTACTAGATTGAGAAAAATATATTCTCAATTTTAAAAAGTATTAAAACCTTAATTCCAATTAATTCATAAGACAACCTTCATCTAAAACTTTTGGCAAGACAACCTTATTTCACAATGTCATTGAAATCAATCTTTGAAAATAGTAAATGTAGAGAATAAGATAAACAATCACCATAAATAACTAGAGAATTATAGTGGTTCATTGTTCAACACACACCTACTCCACTCTCAAAATTACTACTCCATGTAATTTTAACTTTCCACTATTTTCAAGGTTTTCACATGATCACCTCAATAACGTCTTACAGTTCTTGGGATTTTCATAGGCTTGCCACAATAAAACCTCTAGTGATTTTCACGGGCTAACAACTACATAACCCGATGAGATTTCCGAGCAATCTCAATAAACCCAAATGATGGAAATTTAATTAAATAAATACTTATCTTTTGAAGACAAAACATCGATGCAAAGATACTGATGAAGTTAAACCTTCAATCAATTTAGCGATCTTCTTTCTTGAATGATGATGAATCAATTTATGCTTAACCAAAAAAGATCTAGAGATCTGAAGTTTTTCAAAGAATAAAACCCTTAAAGTTGCATATTCGATTATCTAATCTCAAGTAAAGTATTACTTACCCTCTAATTGAATTTAAATCTAACTTGAGAAAGGGAATTGAATAAGTTAAAACAAAATAGGAATGACCACACACTTAGCTTTGGAAGGACCTGAGCTTCTCTCTTTGCATGAGGATGTTTTATCACACTTTTTCGTATCTAAAATAATGAGAGGTATCTGTTTAAAGCCAAAGGATTTAATTATTTGGTCAGCCCAAAAATACCTTCAGCTGGCCGAATTTTGAAGATATTGTTCCAACGGCTAATAGATTTCACGAGATAAGATTTTATCAAAAATTTGGTTGACTCGACCAAGATTCGGCTAGCTGAATTTAGGGTACAGTTGGTCGTATTCCCTTGAAATCCAAAAGTACACATTGTTGGAAAACTTGACCCAAGACATTTTTGGGTTGGCCCGAGCTAAGTTTGAATGTCCGAACCTAGGGTCAAGCTGGCCAAACTTACAACAAAATTTTCAATTTTGAATTGTTGTAAACTTGGCCGAGGCTATGGTTAGGTTGGCCAACCATCTACAATTTTGCACAGTAATCTTTCACATTTTAAACATATAAAGTCTACGTTAAAATACTCTACCCACTTTTCTTTTCTTAGGGTCATTTTACCTGAAGGTTGGCATATACTAAGAGTTGTACATGAACCAAGTTAGCTTGGCTAGCTCGATCGACTCGACTAAAAAATGCACAATTCGAATTGGTTCAAAACTAAGTTTGAGTCGAGTTAAGCTGATTTTTTGAGCTCAAAAAATTTTTGAACTGAGTTTGAGCTTGAGTCGACTCGATTCGAACCCCAAATCGAATCGAACTTAGATCTAACCAGTTCAATGACTCGATTATTTTGATATTGATGTTGCTCACCCAATGTTTAATGAAATGACTTAACGAAGTTTTGCTTGGTGGTGAGGAAGGTATGGATAAAAAATAAATACCCTTGTATCTTAATTTTGATGTTGCCTACTGAATGTTTGATTAAATTTTTATAAATTCCTATTGTTGTTTTGCATACATTAAGAAATTAAAGGTGCACTCCACATGTTTGTGAAAATGTCACAAAGTCTCGATCTTGGCTCGAACTAGTCCGAGCTACTGATCGAACCTAACCGAGATGGGCATTCAGGCTCGAGGACCGAGCTAAGAAGAGTTAGAGCTAGGGTCAACTAGTGGTCGAGCCAAGTCGAGTTGTGCCAAGCTCGACTCGGTTCGACTCGTATAGAACTCTACATATACTTGATCTATTACTTGAAACATTTCCAAAACTCTCTTCTTGAGATGTCGAGTCACATTTCTTGAAGTCTTGTAGCAGATTGAAGTGTGCTAAAGATTCAACCAGTATTTTGTCTACGAAATTTGACAACTGCATGTGTTCTTAAAATACTAGCACTTATAAACTCCCCCGTTGCCAATTTTGTAACAAAACATATATACACATAACATTCCACATATACATCACATTATAAATAATTACATTAAACACATGGACTCGATCATCAACTTAATGCTTTGGATCAAATCTTTTTAAGATCACAAATGCACCTGCTAGTCCCCATGAGAAATACACTTAAGAAACAAAAATCTTTTTTCCCAAATACATAAGATTTCCACTTCAATTTTCACAAATTTATATAAATTACTCTCCCCATTTTTGTCACAACTTGATAAAGGAATATTAAATATAGGAAGCAGTAAAACATAAGAAGACAAATTGATCACATCAAAGAGAATTAAATATCTAAGCATTCCCAATGAGTCATTAGAAGTTATCAAGCTAAAGAATGTCTCAAAGTATCAAGTAGTGCTACACCATATTAAATATAAGTTTTTAAAGACTAATAGTTTTCATAATCATTTTAATTCAGATGAGGATGGAGCAAGCATCTCAAGATCAATTATTTTCAAACTCCTACTAAAGCAATGAAAGTAATTTTTTCATGTACTTCATATTCATTTTCTAATTTTGAGCAAGAGATTACTGATATACATGCAAAGCGCCCATCCTTTACTCTAAAAAAAGATAACCTTTCATCGAGATTAGATGGATGATAGTCAGAATCTTCTTAATCTTCAGCTTATATTTTTTTTCATTTTATTTTAAGAATACTTTTCTTTCAACATCTAAAATAAAAAAAAAATATTAAAGAAATAAAAAATATTAGCTTTTAGAACGATAATTAAATAAAACACAAGCTAATATTATGCCTTAAATTAGAAAATTAAACACTATTAACGCCTTAGTCAGGATATCTATAAGATGCTTTTCAGTTTGAATGTATTTTAGGATAATCGACTTTTATTCAGCCAACTCTCATATATAATGATATCTTATGTCAATGTGTTTTGTACGAGAGTGCATAATAGGATTTTTTTCATATATTAATAACACTTGTATTATCGCAATATAAATTTACTATATTTTGAATTGCGCAGTAATCAACTAACATATGTTTCATCCACATAAGATGAGTACGGGCATTCCTTATAGTGATATATTCAGTTTTTGCAGTGCATAAGAAAATTGAATTTTACTATTTCATCATTCAGGAGATTGTTGAGGGTTAAATATTGTATATTATCCCCCATTTATTACTTGATTTTATGAACATGATAATGCTTAATGTTCTATTTTAAGCATGATTGTGTTACAAGGTGAATTTAAGAGCTTGGATCGAAAAGGATACTAAAGGCATGGATTTCACGCTTAAGAATCACCAAAGCCAGTGATAGATCTTATGAGACTAAGAATGAAGGACTCATATGTCAAAGATCTAAGAAAACTAAGTGAGGAACGAAGAGAATCGAAGATTTAAAGTGAAGAAAAAGAACCTTAAAAATGTGCCTACTTCGACTAGTCTAAGCACTCTTTTAACTAGTCTAAGCTCTTCCTCGACTAGTCGAATGAACTTCCACTCGAACTCCAGTAATCAAAATCCTCTAAATTCCTATCATCCTCGACCAGTCGAAGGCGATCTTCGACCGGTCAAAGGGTGTCCTCGACTAGATGAAGGTTACGTAGACAACACTTGGACTGCATAAATTCGAGGCAATCTCAAGGTCAGTTTGTGAATTTTTAAGATCGGTTCACAAGAGGGAGTTCCCCAACTATAAATAGGACTCCCACTACACCAAAATAGCGAAAAAGAAGGACAGTCCAAAACTGTTTCAAATGTCCACAAAGGACGGTCATGGACCGTCGCATGGGCCGTCATATTTTGAAGCGTCGTTTTACTTGGATGGTTGAAAACTGTCATTCTTATTGACGAAAAAAGGATGATCATGGACCGTCTCTTATGAGCCTTCAAAGGATGGCCATAGATCGTCCTTTAAAAGGACAGTCATGGACCGTCCTTAAAAAGGACTGCTATGAATTGTCCCTTATGAGCCTTCAAAGGATGGTCGTGGACCGTCCTTAAAAAGGACTGCTATGAACCATCTCTTATGAGCCTTCAAAGGACGGTCATGGACCGTCCTTAAAAAAGATTACTATGAACCATCTCTTATGACCCCTACAAGAACATTTTCAAAATTGAGATGGTCAATATACACCTGTTACAATATATTTCATCACGTTCTTCCTAATATACACCTGTTACATAATATATTTTATCATATTCACATTCACATCCATCTAACCTAAACTACGTAAATCCATCCAAACATAAACTATATTCATCCAAACATAAACTACATCCATCCAAATACAAACAATCTTATCCACATTACATTCATCCACACATAATACATATAAGTTTAACATCATAAATATAAAAAAAGGAAAAAAATCAGCAACAATTTTCTGTCTTTCATCTAATAAAAAAATATTCAACCAACAAAACATTATAATTCAGAATCATGAAGAATTACAGAAACTTCTTCAAAAAAAGTGGGCACTTTTTCAAAATAAAACTGATCATTAAAATAAAACTGGCAAATAATGCAGAAAAAGTGTTTCAATTCAAGTTAATAGAAACAACAACAAAAACTAAAGCTTTGTAAAAGAGGTATGTGTTAAAAGGGATACATTCTTGTTTGTTGCCATGTGATTGGGCTACATTATTACAGCAATCGGGTTTGGGTTTGGGATCGGGTTTTGGTTTGAGATTTCAAGTTCAGGTTTAGGTTTAGGTTAGGGAGTTAAGATTAGGATTAGGTGTAGGTCTAGGTTTAGGAATTTGAGAATACATTTAGGTTATAGGTTATAGGTTTAGGTTTAAGTTATAGGTTATAGGTTTAGGTTTAGGTTTAAGTTTTAGGTTTAGGTTAAGGTTAGGTAATAGGTTATAAGTTTAGGTTATAGGTTATAAGGTTAAGGTTTGGGTTATAGGTTTTGGTTCAGGTTTAGGTTAAGGTCTAGGTTTAGGTTATAGGTTTAGGTTTAGGTTAAGTTTTAGGTTTAGGTTATAGGTTATAGTATATAGGTTCTAGCTTTAGGGATTTGAGAATAGGTTAAGGTTAAGGTTTAGGTTTAGGTTTAGGAAATCGGGTTCGGGTTCGGGATCAGGTTTATGTTTGGGTTTTCAAGTTTAGGTTTAAGTTTAGGTTAGGGAGTCGAGATTAGGATTACGTGTAGGTTTAGGTTTAAGGATTTGAGAATACATTTTAGTTTTAGGTTTAGGTTTAGGTTTTAGGCTTAGGTTTAGGTTATAGGTTTAGGTTATAAGTGTAGGTTATAGGTTTAGGTTTAGGGAATTGAGAATAGGTTAAGGTTTAGGTTTAGGAAATCGGGTTCAGGTTTGGGATCGGGTTTAGGTTTGGGTTTTCAAGTTTAGGTTTAGGTTAAGGTTAGGGAGTTGAGATAAGGATTAGGTGTAAGTTTAGGTTTAGGGATTTGAGAATACATTTAGGTTATAGTTTTAGGTTTAGGTTTTAGGTTATAGGTTAAGGTTTAGGTTATAGGTTTAGGTTTTAGGTTTAGGTTAAGGTTTAAGTTTAAGGTTTATGTTTTAGGTTTAGGTTTTAGGTTTAGGTTTTAAGATTAGATGTAGGTTTAGGTTTTGGGATTTAAGAATAGGTTTAAGTTATACGTTATATGTTATAGGTTTAGGTTATAGGTTTAGGTTTAGGTTTAGGTTAAGGTTTAGGTTAGAGGTTAAGGTTTAGGTTTAGGTTATAGGTTTTGGGATTTAAGAATAGGTTTAGTTAAGGTTATAAGTTTAGGTTTAGGTTGTAGGTTTAGGATTAGGTTTAAGGATTTGAGTTTAGGTTTAAGTTATAGGTTTAGGTATAGGCTTAGGTTATAGGTTATAAGTTATATGTTTAGGTTAAGGTTTAGGAATTCGGGTTCGGGTTCGGGTTCAGGTTTGGATTCAGGTTTAGGCTATAGATTTTGGGATTTGAGAATAGTTTTAGGTTATAAGTATAGGTTTAGGTTGGGTTATAGGTTAAGGATTAGGGATTTGAGTTAAGGTTATAAGTTTAGGTTTAGGTTTTAGGTTTAGGTTAAGGTTTAGGGATTTGAGTTTAGGTTATAGGTTTAGGATTAGGTTATAAGTTTAGGTTTAGGTTTAAGTTATAGGCTTAAGTTATAAGTTATAGGTTATAGGTTATATGTTTAGGTTAAGGTTTAGGAATTCGGGTTCGGGTTCGAATTAGGATTCGGGTTTAAGTTATAGGTTTTAGGATTTGTGAATAGTTTTAGGTTATAAGTATAGGTTTAGGTTGGGTTATATGTTAAGGTTTAGAGATTTGAGTTAAGATTATATGTTTAGGTTTAGGGAATTGAGTTTAGGTTATAAGTTTAGGGGAAGGTTAGGTTAAGGTTATAGGTTTTGGCATTTGAGAATATTTTTAGGTTATAAGTATAGGTTTAGGTTAGGTTATAGGTTAAGATTTAAGGATTTGAGAATAGTTTTAGGTTATAAGTAAGGTTTTAGGTTTAGGTATAGGCTTAAATTATAAGTTATAGGTTATATGTTTAGGTTAAAGTTTAGGAATTCGGGTTTGGGTTCGGATTTGAGTTCAGGTTTAGGTTATAGCTTTTGATTTTAGTTTAGGTTATAGGTTTTGGTTTAGGTTATAAGTTATAAGTTATAGGTTAAGGTTTAAGTTTAGGTTATAGGTTTTGGGATTTGAGAATGGGTTCGGGTTTAGGTTATAGGTTTTGGTTTTGGTTTAGGTTATAGATTTTGGTTTAGATTATAGGTTATAGGTTTAAGTTAAGGTTTAGGTTTAGGTTATAGGTTTTGGGATTAGGTTTAGGTTATAGGTTTAGGTTAAGGTTAAGGTTAAGGTTTAGGTTTAGGTTATAGGTTACAATATATAGGTTATAGCTTTAGGGAATTGAGAATAGGTTAAGGTTTAGGTTTAAGAAATCGGGTTCAGGTTCAGGATTGGGTTTAGATTTGGGTTTTCAAGTTTAGGTTTAAGTTTAGGTTTGGGAGTTGAGATTAGGATTAGGTGTAGGTTTAGGTTTATGAATTTGAGAATACATTTAGGTTTTAGGTTTAGGTTTAGGTTTTAGGCTTAGGTTTAGGTTATAGGTTTAGGTTTAGGTTATAAGTGATAGGTTTAGGTTTAGTTTATAGATTAAGGTTTAGGTTATAATTTTTGGTTTAGGTTTAGGTTAAGGTTTAGGTTTAGGTTATAGGTTATAGTATATAGGTT
This sequence comes from Magnolia kwangsiensis, assembly GCA_037074715.1. Lineage (NCBI taxonomy): Eukaryota > Viridiplantae > Streptophyta > Magnoliopsida > Magnoliales > Magnoliaceae > Magnolia > Magnolia kwangsiensis. Next base: position 44,407,675 of record CM073586.1, on the reverse strand, counting down.
ATAACATTATGGAATTGAGAATAGGTTAAGGTTTAAGTTTAGGAAATTGGGTTTGAGTTCGTGATCGGGTTTAGGTTTGGGTTTTCAAGTTTAGGTTAGGGAGTTGAGATTAGGATTAGGTGTAGGTTTAGGTTTAAGGATTTGAGAATACATTTAGGTTTTAGGTTTAAGTTTGGGTTTTAGGCTTAGGTTTAGGCTATAGGTTTAGGTTATAGGTTTAGGTTATAGGTTTAGGTTTAGGTTAGGTTATAAGTGTAGGTTATAGGTTTAGGTTTAGGTTAAGTTATTGGTTAAGGTTTAGGGAATTGAGAATAGGTTAAGGTTTAGGAAACTGAGAATAGGTTAAGGTTCGGGATCGGGTTTAGGTTTAGGTTTTCAAGTTTAGGTTTAGGTTTAGTTTTAGGTTAGGGAGTTGAGATTAGGATTAGGTGTAGGTTTAGGTTTAGGGATTCGAGAATACATTTAGGTTTTGAGTTTAGATTTAGGTTTTATGTTATAGGTTAAGGTTTAGGTTAAGGTTAGGTTATAGGTTATAAGTTTAGGTTATAGGTTATAGGTTAAGGTTTTAAGTCATAGGTTTTGTTTTAGGTTAAGGTTATGGGTTGTAATGCCCGGGAAAAATCCATACTTGGACTCGAGTACCAACTCGACCCGAAATCGTGTAGGATTAATTCCTATGGAAAATAAGCGTAAGTTAGCTAGCGCAACGCTAGAGTAGCTGGGAAATAGTCCCTAATCACTTTAAATACGTTCTACAAGACCAAAATCGAGTAGAACCAATGACTCTATAATACTCTATAACCTCGGCTCAAACTCTAAGCCGGTTTGTTCTCTGGACCACTTTGAAACTTTGTATTGGATTTAGACCGCGCGTCGAAAGTCCGATACCTACTATCTTAGACCGTTAGAACCGCCTAACTGGACTTGACAATTATTTCAAAAATCAAGTCCAACCGATAATCACAAGCTATTTCATTGAGCCCGGACTGAAGAGACTGCGAATAGGGACAGATTTGGAATTTGAAATTCAAATCTGGCACACGACTTGACGTGTCAGTATTAAGCGTTCTGACCGTCAGAATTCATCCAAATTATACCCTCGGATCAGGAAAAATTTCTATTTCATATCATGAGACTTGCAGCCCTGATCTACGTGCGGTGACCACTGAACTGAAACTGGACCGCCACGTGTGATCTACGAACCCTGCCGGACTGAAAATTTGATGCGTGCTAGATCCTGTATGCATGAGCTTAAGTCCGATCGCGTTCGGCCAGGGGACCACCAGAAATCATCTTTTGGACCGAAACAGTCCCGATTTGGATATGCCCTAAGTGAACTTTGTTCCTGAGCCTATTCTGGGCACTTTTGGGCTTATATAAGGGGTTGAAACCCTCACTCCTCTCTCCCATCCGAATTTGAGAGAAACCCTAGATTGGGAGAGAGAAAAGGTGAGAGTTTGTGAGAGAGAGTAGGAGAGAATTTTCCTGCCTTTGTGCCGCCTGTTGCACGTACTTTAGCAACACACTTCAATCACCTGGTCGGTGATTCCTCCTCATTTTCAGGTAAGAAATAATCCTAGAAGTTGCTGATTTGAGGTTCACTAGGATTCATAGCATGTTAGCTGACGTATCTTGTAAATTAGGTTCTCTTATCGTTGTAGACAAAGCGTATACGCTCCGTTCGAATTCACGCATCTATAAGAGATAAGGTGAGGATTTTAGACGCTTTGATTGAGTGTTTCCAAAGCTTTCAATGTCATTTAATAGTAGATTATCGACGGCAACTCCGTTTGACATGTACAACATGTTGTCCGTTTCCTGTTTCGTAAACCGACGAAGAATATGAGATTTAGGGCATTTTAGTCATTTGTAGGAAGTGCTAATTTCATTCATATTTTGCTGATGTGATTGACATGGTTTATCATCGCATTAGAATATTAGGAATACATGCATAATTAGTTTGGCGAAGAGATTCGCCTAAATGCGCACTTCGGGTCGACATACTATATGTAGACTTAAGTGTGTAGTGTAAGTGTTTGTATAAATGCTTGTATTAGTATGTATTGAATTAAATGATGTTATGAAATAGTTTGAGATTGATTTCTCAATTAATGTGCTGATGTAAATGATTTCCTACATGTTAGCCGAATGCATGATTTCATTGTATGTATGAAATGCATGTACTTGATGATTTACTTAAGGTGTATGTTATAACATGTGTTAACATGCTCACATGATTGTTTTTTATTTCCAATACTCTAATATGATTGCTGATGTGATTCCATAATTTTTTGGGACTATACTTAGTCCAGGCAGTCGGTAACCGAGTGAATTCATGGTTGTCTTTTCTTGGCCACGAACGACGCGTTGATTGTCACGCTCCAAATCCGAAAATCGGATTCACATGAATCCCGATTGCCGAATTCGGTGCCGACAGCCTCCGTAGTGCCCCATTCTCGGCTCCTGACAATCAAATGCCAGATTCCGATCCTGGGATCCTGCAAAGAGGATTTTTAGAATGATTTTTTTTTTTTTTAATGGAGCATAACCACAAGCATAACCAAGTCATAAAGCGACATCACCACATATCCACTATAACAAAATTTTTTAGTACAATGCAGAAAGGGAAATACAAAGTGATCAAAAAGCTCCAAAAGGTCCTGATGTGCACTCCTGTCTCAGCGCTGCTGTCGTCCAACGCTACCTGCACGCAACTATCGTGCATAAGCTTACAAAAGCTTAGAGGGTGGTGTAAGTGTGTGCGTAAGGAAAACGCCAAGTGTACAGTATCAGAACAATGCGGAAGTATGTGGTAAGTCCATAGAATCAACCATGCCAAAGCTATGCAATGAGATATGAATGTCATCGGCCACACCGATACAATGCAAGGCCTATATAGCCGAATGTCATATGCGAAATGCAATCCAAGCAAGTCGGTACACCTCATGTACGTATATCATTACAGTTCCTCTCTGGATATCACCGGGGTCCAATACACTTGCAGAGACTGCCACCTCCCTAGCTGCACAGTCAAGCAAGCGAATAAGACCTCACTATCCGCCTGACCAGTAGTATGCCAATACCTACCCGGCTCGTCGATAGCGGACTCATTTGCGAGCTAGTCAAACTCGGCCTAGCTTATGGCCCTCTCACTCAGGCAGATAAGGCCACACCCCCTTCCAACCGACCACGACATAGTGGGAGACGCGGCCTACTGGTATTCGGCACTCGGGCGCTCATGTATCCACTCGGTCCAGACGCTGGAGCATCTCGTGGTACCAAAAAGGTTCTGGGACTTTCACCCAAGGACATCCTAAGTGCCCACAGTGCTAGAATAAGTATTTCCGATAATCCAATACGGTCATCCACGATGTACCTGTGGAGCCACGGCCCTGATGTCGCTAGGGCGTGTAGTGATCAAATCACACATATGCGAGATGCATGAATCACGCCATCAAATCATGCGGAAATACAGCGCGTACTGCGCAATCATGTGGTGCACTCCGTCTCCTAACGGGTCCCATAGGTGGTCTGCCCAATGACATATGCTATGATCAGTCACTACTCAAATCAAGCATACATATGATGCGTATGGGCATGAGTTATGAGATTATAGTAAGCATGTTATAAGGCAATGAATAACAACGGGTATGGTCCTATCAATGGGCCCTAAGGAGAGTTACAATGCGGACATTTAACCAACATTGTACATACAATGTGGACGTTAAACCAACATTGTTTCCTAGGCACGGCTTGCCATAAATATCATTTCACGAACCATGAGAAACGTACATTGCAATGGACCCTAAGGACATCCGTTAGGCCTCGATCCCTGGGCCTTAGATATATTAAATGGGTCGTATTACATAGGCCTCACATTCACCAAATGGTTTGCATTAACGGGCCTCACCAATGAGCCTTATGTACATTGCAATGGTCCATGATCCATGGGCCTTGAAATACATCAAAGTGACCTCTCACTTGGGCCTTAAATATGTTAGATGGGCCCATACACATAAATATATCAACTAGGCCACTCCATTTGTGCCCCATGCACATCAAATGGGCTTGTTCCCATGGGCTTTAATATGTATTTCATGGGCTTGAATCCCGTGGGCCTTATATAGAATAAGTGGGCCGGATCCTATGGGCATTGCATATGTCAAATGAGCCCAAACCCATGGGCATTATTCATGCCAGATGAGCTTAATCCCATAGCCCTTATATGTATCAAATGGGCCTGATCATTTGGGCCTCAGATATATACCAAGGTAGGCCTCAATGAATGGCCAAAGTTAAATCAATAAGGGGCCCTATACACATACCATGGTGGGGGCATTTGAACCATAGATCTGGCTCATTTCTAGCTCAAGCCATAAAAACAAATTTACCAAAAAAAAATAAATGAACGGTTTAGATGCAACACATGCATCATGGTGGGGGTCCACTTTGAACCATGGATCTCACTTATTTTTACTCTCAAGCCCTAAGACGAATTTTCAAAAATGGTTGAACGGCTTGGATACCACACATGCATCATGGTGGCCCCACCATCCCAATGATGGACAGCCTAGATTAAACATATACATCATTGTGGGGCCAGCCAATCCGTTCCCACTGCCCTGCTGACGTGAGTACAGCAGCTTATGGAACTGTTGTACGATGCAGCATCAGCTGCTTCAAACGGTAAAGGTGGGTCCCACGTGGGGCCCACCATAAGATTTATTTGTCATCCAACGGTTGATAAGGTCACTCAGACCTGAATGAATAGGAAAAAAAATAAATTTCAGCGTGATCCAAAACTTGTGTGGACCCCAAAAGGGGTTTCAACGGTAGAATTCAATTCAAACTATTTCTTGTGGTGTGGGCCACCTGAGCGTTCGATCACGCTAATTTTTTTGAGGGGGCCCACGTCAGTGGGTGGGCCACCAGATGAACGGTGTGGATACAAAATATACGTCATGGTGGGGCCTTCCTGTGGAGCCGTGGGCTGCCTGGCGTCCGCCCGCCAGCAGGCCGCAGGCGCTGCCTGCACCGTCTGCACCAGCAGACGCCGCCCTCCTTTTCTTTCTTGTTTTTTTTTTTTGAAAAAATTGATTTTTTTGAGGTTTTTCAGGTGTGCGGCCCACCCCAAGTAGATCCACTCCGTCCATCGCATTCCCAAGACTAAAACAGATCTATCAAGACCAATAACAGACATTTTCCAGCGCGTAACAAAAATCTGAGTAGACTTCAACGGTACCGATATTGTTTTCAACACTATGGCCCACCAGGTACTTTGATCAACCTCATTTTTCGGCTCAACGCCTAAAATGAGTCAGGGGAGAGGATGAACGGCTTGGATTAGAAACATTCATCGAGGTGGGGCCTACATGAACAGCCCTTTCCCAAGCTTTGAAACAAAGCTTTTATTTACTTTTTCCCCTCTTGACGTCCAGCGTCCAGGGGACGCTGGACGGTTTGTACATTGAGGTGGACCCTGCTGAGGTGGGCCACCATTGATGGATGGACACTTTTAAGGTGGGCCCCACTTATAAATGGCTTGGGTAGGATACAAGCCACATGGTGGGGTCCATTCAAGTGGGCCACATGGCCACATCATTACACAAAGAAAAAAAATAATAATAATAAATGGAAAGAGAGGGAGAGAGAGATAGAGTGAGACACGCGTGATGGAGGGGCCCCGGCACTATGGGCCCTCCGTTTCAATCATCCAATCATACATCAAAGATCCCCTTGCATATGGACCATCAACAAAAGATCAACGGTGGAGATCCCACTCCACTAGAAATGGACGGTCTAGATGACCTCTTCAATATAAGGAAAGTAAACATCATGATGGGGTCCATGGGGAATGGCCCCATCATGGAATGATCTTGATGATCAAGATGAGCCATTGGCCACATCTTAGGGTCCCAAGTGAGATCCAAAACATTGATCGGTTGGCCTCACTTGGCCCACCTTAAAAACATGAAAACTACTCTATCAAAGCACCCACCTCTTGATCTTCTTGGTCCGTTGGATAGCCGGTCTCCTAGAGCTTCACTTTGATGGTGGAGATGGGAAATGGATGGCTAGGATGATGGGATTTGGAGATGGGAAGTGGGCCACCAAAATGCACATTCTCATGAGAAGAGCTTGGACGTGAGAGGGCTCCCTTGCTTGGGTTTGGAGTGTTGAGAAATGAGAGAGAGAGAGGTGTGATTAATGAGAGATGGAGTGATGTGAGGTGAGTGATGGGTGAGGTGAGTGATGGGTGAAGTGAGTGATGGGTGAAGTGAGAGGTTAGTTGACTTAGGTGGTTGCTTGTCTTGTGGAGAAAGGAAGCATGGGTGGGTGTACTTGACATGAGAGGTGATTGATGGGATTGATGGGACATATTGTAGAGATTCCTTGGGATTTGCAACGCCCGGTGTTTTTGCTCGAACTGAACGTGGGTCCATATCTCATCGTCTGGGTATCGGATCGGTGTGTGAGTTGCGGCGTTGGAACCGCGACGACGGTGCGGTCGCAATGATACAAGTCTCGGATTAAGCCGGCTCAAATGAATAGGATACGACTTACGGTCGTGCGCAACGTCAACCATAAGTCGCGGATTGCCGAAATTTGACGAGAAGGGTCGCGGGAATCAATGGAATAGTGCGGATTAGGATACGGGTCTTACAGCTCTCCCCACCTAATAAAAATTTTATCCTCGAAATTTACACTACCATGGCAACTGACCATAACTCAAAGAGGAAATAGGGAACATAACATCATATATAATCAAGCACCATGATACATCATACAATCAATCATCGAAAAGATGGGGATAACGCTCGCGGATCTCTGCCTCGCGCTCCCAAGACGCCTCATCCACACTATGGTGGCCCCACTATACTTTCACCGAGGGAATGACCTTGGTTCTGAGGACCTGCTCCTTTCGATCGAGGATACGAACTGGCTGCTCAATATAAGAAGCGTCCTCACGAACCTCCAACGGCTGCCAATCGATAACAGGAACGACGTCTGACCCACACTTCCTCAACATAGAGACATGGAAGACGTTGTGGACGCCAGACAACTGAGATGGCAAGGCGGGCTGGTAGGCCATAGCGCCAATGCGCCTAGTGATCTCGAAAGGTCCTATGAATCTCGGAGCAAGCTTGCCCTTCGTCCCAAAACGAACTACACCCTTCATGGGTGAGACCTTGAGATACACATAGTCCCCGACGACAAACTCCAAGGGACGACGCCGACGATCAGCAAAACTCTTCTGCCGGCTCTGAGCTGTGCTCATCCTCTGTCTGATGATGTCGATAGCCTCTGACGTTTGTAGCACAAGCTCTGGACCTAGGAGACGTCGCTCTCCAACCTCGGTCCAACAATTCGGAGATCTGCACGGTCTACCATATAATGCCTCAAAAGGAGCCATGCCAATGGTTGCCTGATAGCTGTTGTTGTACACAAACTCAGCCAATCGCAGGTGCTCGTCCCAACTACCCGCGAAATCAATCGCGCACGCCCGAAGCATATCCTCAAGGATCTGGTTGACCCTCTCGGTCTGACCATCGGTCTGCGGATGATACGCGGTGCTGAGCTGCAATTCAGTGCCCATCGCTCTCTGGAAGCTCCTCCAAAACTGAGACGTGAACCTCGGATCTCGATCTGAAACAATCGAGACGGGAACACCATGCAATCTCATGATCTCATTAATGAACATCCTGGCGAGCCGATCTGTATGCCAAGTCTCACGAATCGCAAGAAAATGTGACGACTTCGTCAGACGGTCCACAACAACCCAGATGGTGTCATGACTGCGCTGAGTCCTCGGCAAACCCAAGACAAAATCGGTAGATATATGCTCCCACTTCCACATCGAGACGCTCAGCGGCTGCAATAGGCCAGGGGGTCTCTGTTGATCGGCCTTGACACGCTGGCAGGTGTCACATTCGGCTACAAAACTGGCTATCTGGCGTTTCATCCCTGACCAAAAATACTGGCGTCTCATATCGCGATACATCTTCGTCGAACCAGGGTGGATAGAGAAACGCGATCGATGTGCCTCGGTTATAAGATCTCGGCGTAAATCAGGAATATCCGGGACACACAATCGGCCTCTGAAGCGAAGTCCACCGTCAGAACCAATCTGCCAATCCGTCTGACTCTCAGATGCTGCCTCCGCTCGGTAATCCTGTAACGACTCGTCTGTCTGCTGAGCCTCGATCACCCTTGCGACAAGAGAGGGTTGAATCGACAAGCTCGATAGCTGAACAATAGATGACTGCAGACCAAACTCAAAGTTGTACTCTGCTATATCCTCGAGCATCCTCCACTCCTGAATCATCATATGCGCCACCAGGCCTCGCGGCTGACGACTGAGGGCATCCGCCACCACGTTCGCCTTGTCCGGGTGGTACTGAAGATCAAAATCGTAGTCCTTCAGGAGTTTCATCCAACGCCTCTGCCTCATGTTCAGCTCGGACTGAGAGAACAAATACTTCAAGCTCTTGTGATCGGAAAAGAGCTCGAATCTCACCCCATAAAGATAGTGTCTCCACACTTTCAGTGCAAAGACAACCGCTGCCAGCTCTAGATCGTGCGTAGGGTAGTTCAGCTCATGGACCTTGAGCTGTCGTGACGCATAAGCCACCGGCTTCCCGTGCTTCATCAGGACAGCACCTAAGCCAACTCGTGAGGCATCAGTAAATACAACAAATCCATCACTCCCAGAGGGAAGAGTGAGGACAGGAGCGGACGTGAGGCGGTCCTTCAACTCCATAAACGCCTGCTCACAAGCGTCGCTCCAAATGAACTCGGCACCCTTCCGGGTCAATCTGGTCAACGGGGCTACAATGCGAGAGAATCCCTCAATAAAACGTCGGTAGTAGCCCGCCAAACCAAGAAAACTGTGGATCTCGGATGCATTCGTAGGCTGATCCCACTGACGCACGGCATTTATCTTCGAGGGGTCTACAGCGACACCCTGCCTCGTCACTACATGGCCGAGGAACTTCACCTCCTCCTGCCAGAACTCGCACTTCTCCAGCTTCGCGTAGAGCTAGTGTGCACGGAGGGTCTGCAATGTAATCTCAAGATGTCGCTCATGCTCCTCACGAGTCCTCGAATATATCAGGATGTCGTCAATAAACACTACGACAAACTGATCAAGATACGGACGGAAGACCTCGTTCATCAACTACATGAATACTGCGGGCGCATTGGTCAGTCCGAAGGACATGACCTGGAACTCGAAATGACTGTATCGCGTCCTAAAGGCTGTCTTCGGGATATCCTCATCTCGAACCCGAACCTGATGATAACCGGACCGCAAGTCTATCTTTGAAAAGAACTGCGCCTCCTGCAGCTGATCAAACAGGTCATCGATCCTCGGAAGCGGGTACTTGTTCTTGATCGTGATCTTGTTGAGCTCGCGGTAGTCTACGCAAAGCCTCAATGAGCCATCCTTCTTCTTTACGAAGAGTACCGGCGCTCCCCACGGTGAACTGCTCGGACGAATAAAGCCTAGCTCGCGCAACTCGTCCAACTGCTTCTGCAGTTCCCGTAACTCCAATGGTGCCATATGATACGGGGCCTTTGAAATAGGCGCAGTACCATGCACAAGATCAATCTGAAACTCGGTATGTCGATGAGGTGGTAATCCCGGAATCTCCTGAAACACATCAGGAAAACCACAAACAACCGGCAGCTGGTCGATACTCAAAGCACCTGGCTCCTCAACGGCACACGATAACAGGCAAGAAAGCTGCCCTCCTCTGGGCTCTGCAACAAACTGAAACTATGGCACGCCCGGTATGCAGAACGTGACTGTCCTCGCAGAGCAGTCTAATATGGCGTAGTACTCGGCAAGCCAGTCCATGCCCAGGATAACATCAAAACCGGACATGGCAATACAAATAGGTCGGCAGGTAAGAAGATATCCCCAATCAAAATGGAGCAAGATGCGCAAAATCGGCCCAACACTGCGGTTTTTCCTAATGGCGTCGATACTACCAAATCCTCACGGGCAGACTCCAACGACAAACCGGTCGATCGATAGAAATCATTGGTGATAAATGAATGCGATGCACCAGAATCAAATAGTACACGTGCAATGCATGCAGAAACAGGAAGAGTACCCTCGACGACCCCTCCTGATGACTGAGGGTCCTGCTGGGAGGCATAGAATCTGCCCTGAGCCTGCTGGGGAGGTGTAGGTCCCCTCTGAGGTCTCTGCTGCTGCTGTGGTCACTATGGGGGCCTAACCTGCTGCCTCTGCTGCTGTGGGGGATGTACAAGAGGCTGGTGTTGTGGTCGCTGCTGCTGTGGTGGCTGTCGTGGAGGTGGATGTGGTGCCCTCGGCTGCTGCTGCTGCTGCGGATGGGGACACTCGTGCCTACGATACCTTATACGACCGCACCCAAAGCAAGTACCTGTAAACGATCCCGAAGATGGTGCTGGGGGTACTGCTGGTGCTCGGAATGCTGGGCGGGTCGTACGCCGCTGCTGTGAACGATGCTGCTGATGGGAACTACTAGAGGGTGCCTTCCTCTTCTGATCTCCTCTCTGATCGCGAGCTCTCTGCACACTGGCCCAATCTGTCTCATATATCAGGGCTCTCTTTACTATCTCCTCAAATGTCGGAAGCATGTGTCTGATCACACGGCTCCAGAGGGCAGGACGTAAGCCGTTCTCAAAACGGCGGGCCTTCCACCCCTCATCATCAACAAGATACGTCGCGAATCTGGATAGTGCGACGAACCGAGCCTCATACTGGGACACAGACATGTCCCCCTGGACCAACGTCTCAAACTCAAGTGCGCGCTGCTGTCGCACATGCTCGGGAAAGAACTTCTGGTCAAACCGGTCTATAAAGTCCTCCCAGGTCCACTCAAAATCGGTAGCTACCGATCGGGCCACAGATGCCCACCAATACTGAGCCTCGCCCTGCAGAAGGAATACAGCTAATGGGACTCGCTGCTGAGTAGTACATCTCATGGTGTCGAATATCTTCTCCACTTCGGAGCACCATAACTCTGCAGCAGTAGGGTTTGGCTCACCCCGAAAACGTGGGGGATCGTGCAGTCAAAAATCCTTGAGAAGAGCGCTCGCTCACTCCTGCTCAGCCTCGGCTGGTGACATTGTGGGACGCCTGCTCTGCCCCTGAAGAATGGCCGTTATCGCCTGCAACATTTGCTGCAGCTGAGTAGCACTCACAGGTACAGTCGGATCCGTACCTGTCTCAGGAAAATGAGTGGCATCCTCAGGCTCAAAGGAAGGACTATCTGGTGGTGGAGTAGGAGTAGCAGGTGGTAAAGCAGGAGCTGCGGGTGATGGTGCGGGAGTCGCAGGTGGTGGAGCGGGATTCGCTCGGGTCGTTCTTCTAGCCATAATGTCTCCTACAGGAAGGAATAATGGCCTATCAGTCTTGAGAATCCTCGAAGGCACATACATTAAGAGTCTAGTCAGAAAATCGTTAAACCATTCAGACTCGGAACCCATTTATAGTAGATATGTGATGTGTTCCTCAGGTATTCCCAAGTTATGCTCTGATACCAACTTCTGTCACGTCCCAAATTTGAAAATCGGATTCACATGAATCCCGATTGCCAAATTCGGTGTCGACAGCCTCCGTAGTGCCCCATTCTCGGCTCCTGATAATCAAATGCCGGATTCCGATCCTGGGATCCTGCAAGGAGGATTTTTAGAATGAATTTTTTTTTTAATGGAGCATAACCACAAGCATAACCAAGTCACAAAGCGACATCACCACATATCCACTATAACAAAATTTTTAAGTACAATGCAGAAAGGGAAATACAAAGTGATCAAAAAGCTCCAAAAGGTCCTGATGTGCACTCCTGTCTCAGCGCTGCTGTCGTCCAACGCTACCTGCACGCAACTATCGTGCATAAGCTTACAAAAGCTTAGAGGGTGGTGTAAGTGTGTGCATAAGGCAAACGCCAAGTGTACAGTATCAGAACAATGCGGAAGTATGTGGTAATTCCATAGAATCAACCATGCCAAAGCTATGCGATGAGATATGAATGTCATCGGCCACACCGATACAATGCAAGGCCTATATAGCCGAATGTCATATGCGAAATGCAATCCAAGCAAGTCGGTACACCTCATGTACCTATATCATTACAGTTCCCCTCTGGATATCACCGGGGTCCAATACACTTGTAGAGACTGCCACCTCCCTAGCTGCACAGTCAAGCAAGCGGATAAGACCTCACTATCCGCCTAACCAGTAGTATGCCAATACCTACCCGGCTCGTCGATAGCGGACTCATTTGTGAGCTAGTTAAACTCAGCCTAGCTTATGGCCCTCTCACTCAGGAGGATAAGGCCACACCCCCTTCCAACCGACCACGACACAGTGGGAGACGCGGCCTACTGGTATTCGGCACTCGGGCGCTCATGTATCCACTCGGTCCAGACGCTGGAGCATCTCGTGGTACCAAAAAGGTTCTGGGACTTTCACCCAAGGACATCCTAAGTGCCCACAGTGTTAGAATAAGTATTTCCGGTAATTCAATACGGTCATCCACGATGTACCTGTGGAGCCACGGCCCTGATGTCGCTAGGGCGTGTAGTGATCAAATCACACATATGCGAGATGCATGAATCACGCCATCAAATCATGCGGAAATTCAGCGCGTACTGCGCGATCATGTGGTGCACTCCGTCTCCTAACGGGTCCCATAGGTGGTCTGCCCAATGGCATATGCTATGATCAGTCACTACTCAAATCAAGCATACATATGATGCGTATGGGCATGAGTTATGAGATTATACTAAGCATGTTATAAGGCAATGAATAACAACGGGTATGGTCCTATTAATGGGCCCTAAGGAGAGTTACAATGCGGACATTTAACCAACATTGTACATACAATGTGGACGTTAAACCAACATTGTTTCCTAGGCACGGCTTGCCATAAATATCATTTCACGAACCATGAGAAACGTACATTGCAATGGACCCTAAGGACATCCGTTAGGCCTCGATCCCTGGGCCTTAGATATATCAAATGGGTCGTATTACATAGGCCCCACATTCACCAAATGGTTTGCATTAACGGGCCTCACCAATGAGCCTTATGTACATTGCAATGGTCCATGATCCATGGGCCTTGAAATACATCAAAGTGACCTCTCACTTGGGCCTTAAATATGTTAGATGGGCCCATACACATAAATATATCAACTAGGCCACTCCATTTGTGCCCCATGCACATCGAATAGGCTTGTTCCCATGGGCTTTAATATGTATTTCATGGGCTTGAATTCCGTGGGCCTTATATAGAATAAGTGGGCCGGATCCTATGGGCATTGCATATGTCAAATGAGCCCAAACCCATGGGCATTATTCATGCCAGATGAGCTTAATCCCATAGCCCTTATATGTATCAAATGGGCCTGATCATTTGGGCCTCAGATATATACCAAGGTAGGCCTCAATGAATGGCCAAAGTTAAATCGATAAGGGGCCCTATACACATACCATGGTGGGGGCATTTGAACCATAGATCTGGCTCATTTCTAGCTCAGGCCATAAAAACAAATTTACCAAAAAAAATAAATGAACGGTTTAGATGCAACACATGCATCATGGTGGGGGTCCGCTTTGAACCATGGATCTCACTTATTTTTACTCTCAAGCCCTAAGACGAATTTTCAAAAATGGTTTAACGGCTTGGATACCACACATGCATCATGGTGGCCCCACCATCCCAACGATGGACAGCCTAGATTAAACATATACATCATTGTGGGGCCAGCCAATCCGTTCCCACTGCCCTGCTGACGTGAGTACAGCAGCTTATGGAACTGCTGTACGATGCAGCATCAGCTGCTTCAAACGGTAAAGGTGGGTCCCACGTGGGTCCCACCATAAGATTTATTTGTCATCCAACGGTTGATAAGGTCACTCAGACCTGAATGAATAGGAAAAAAATAAATTTAAGTGTGATCCAAAACTTGTGTGGACCCCAAAAGGGGTTTCAACGGTAGAATTCAATTCAAACTATTTCTTGTGGTGTGGGCCACCTGAGCGTTCGATCACGCTAATTTTTTTGAGGGGGCCCACGTCAGTGGGTGGGCCACCAGATGAACGGTGTGGATACAAAATATACGTCATGGTGGGGCCTTCCTGTGGAGCCGTGGGCTGCCTGGCGTCCGCCCGCCAGCAGGCCGCAGGCGCTGCCTGCACCGTCTGCACCAGCAGACGCCGCCCTCCTTTTCTTTCTTGTTTTTTTTTTTTGAAAAAATTGATTTTTTTGAGGTTTTTCAGGTGTGCGGCCCACCCCAAGTAGATCCACTCCGTCCATCGCATTCCCAAGACTAAAACAGATCTATCAAGACCAATAACAGACATTTTCCAGCGCGTAACAAAAATCTGAGTAGACTTCAACGGTACCGATATTGTTTTCAACACTATGGCCCACCAGGTACTTTGATCAACCTCATTTTTCGGCTCAACGCCTAAAATGAGTCAGGGGAGAGGATGGACGGCTTGGATTTGAAACATTCGTCGAGGTGGGGCCTACATGGACAGCCCTTTCCCAAGCTTTGAAAAAAAGCTTTTATTTGCTTTTTCCCCTCTTGACGTCCAGCGTCCAGGGGACGCTGGACGGTTTGTACATTGAGGTGGACCCTACTGAGGTGGGCCACCATTGATGGATGGACACTTTTAAGGTGGGCCCCACTTATAAATGGCTTGGGTAGGATACAAGCCACATGGTGGGGTCCATTCAAGTGGGCCACATGGCCACATCATTACACAAAGAAAAAAATAATAATAATAATAAATGGAAAGAGAGGGAGAGAGAGATAGAGTGAGACACGCGTGATGGAGGGGCCCCGGCACTACGGGCCCTCCGTTTCAATCATCCAATCATACATCAAAGGTCCCCTTGCATATGGACCATCAACAAAAGATCAACGGTGGAGATCCCACTCCACTAGAAATGGACGGTCTAGATGACCTCTTCAATACAAGGTAAATAAACATCATGATGGGATCCATGGGGAATGGCCCCATCATGGAATGATCTTGATGATCAAGATGAGCCATTGGCCACATCTTAGGGTCCCAAGTGAGATCCAAACCATTGATCGGTTGGCCTCACTTGACCCACCTTAAAAACATGAAAACTACTCTATCAAAGCACCCACCTCTTGATCTTCTTAGTCCGTTGGATAGCCGGTCTCCTAGAGCTTCACTTTGATGGTGGAGATGGGAAATGGATGGCTAGGATGATGGGATTTGGAGATGGGAAGTGGGCCACCAAAATGCACATTCTCATGAGAAGAGCTTGGACGTGAGAGGGCTCCCTTGCTTGGGTTTAGAGTGTTGAGAAATGAGAGAGAGAGAGAGGTGTGATTAATGAGAGATGGAGTGATGTGAGGTGAGTGATGGGTGAGGTGAGTGATGGGTGAAGTGAGTGATGGGTGAAGTGAGAGGTTAGTTGACTTAGGTGGTTGCTTGTCTTGTGGAGAAAGGAAGCATGGGTGGGTGTACTTGACATGAGAGGTGATTGATGGGATTGATTGATGGGATTGATGAGACATATTGTAGAGATTCCTTGGGATTTGCAACGCACGGTATTTTTGCTCGAACTGAACGTGGGTCCGTATCTCATCGTCTGGGTATCGGATCGGTGTGTGAGTTGCGGCGTTGGAACCGCGGCGACGGTGCGGTCGCAATGATACAAGTCTCGGATTAAGCCGGCTCAAATGAATAGGATACGACTTACGGTCGTGCGCAACGTCAACCATAAGTCGCGGATTGTCTAAATTTGACGAGAAGGGTCGTGGGAATCAACGGAACAGTGCGGATTAGGATACGGGTCTTACATCGATGAACGCGAGCCGTGTTCTGGAATTGGCGGCAGTGGTTAGGCCACACGAAGTGTTTTACGCACTTCATGTCGTTCGACTTGAGATGCGATCGTACTAGTCGAGCCGATCAAGTAACCCGACTGGCCGTTGTATGTTCACCCTGCATGAGTCATAACTACTTGAACCTAGGGTACTGAACTTACCATTGTAAATCCTGTTAACCATGGTACCTTGATCCACGAAGACTCATGAGCCGGGCATGGTGGTATGGGACACCATGGTCGAGTTGTTGGCCTACGCTACGGCCACAAACCTCCCCGTAGTGACCAGTAAGCACCTAGTCTCGTGAGCAGATTATAGTGGTATGAGACACTATATTCTTGCTGTCGGCCTACACTGATCAGGCGACGAGTCCTTTGTAGTGACCGCGAGCGTATTCTGAGTCTACGGGAGGCGACGACCCTTCAGTAGCAGTAGAGTACAGTAGGCGCGTATTGATAAGGTGATGGGGGAGCGGTGCAATGAGTGCGAACAACATCCCTGGCAGCCCTTGCTGCGACCTACAAAATATACCTCGTATGAGATTACTAGGAGTGATGACCCTAGACAGGATCTGTGTTGGGATTGATACAAGGGAAGTACCTTAGTTTCCCAATCCTGCTGTTTGAATGGACTAATAATAACTCGGAAATCATATCACCATAACATTGCATGTGCCTGAAAGATGTGGAGCACTTGAGGGACGATTGCATGCCGCGGTCGTAAGATGGTCCCGTATGAGGGAGATCGTCGGTGAGGGCATACATCACGTCATGTCATATTGCATTAACAATAGTATTAGGATTGTTTGATTTACTGCGTTACTATTATCGCATGATTGATTTGAGAACATGTTAATCCTTGCTCTATTATTCCACTGAGTTAGCTACTCATTCCCATGTTTCAGGATGGTGTTTGCAACACCCACCAGACCCTGTTGTAGATGCAGGTGATGCTGAGATCCAGGAGGTAGAGCCGGACTTGGATGAGGACCAGGATGAGTTCTCATACATGCAGTACCACGATGGCTTTGCCTAGGTGGCCTAGATTGACGGGACTCCTCAGTGGGACTATTTTGGCATTTTAATTTATTTATTTACATGTATATGAGACTCAGAGATGTATTCATACTTTAGTGACAGTTGAGATCTACTTTATTTTTCCATACAGTGATATATATATTCTTTAGTCTTCCGCTTGCTTTTATCATTGGATCTGAAGTATGAATTGCAGTTTTGGTATACTTTTACTCATGTGAATGCTTTAACTCAGACAACATTGAATCATAATCACTTTTGTTGCATAAGTGACGGTCTGGAACTCGGGAGTTGAGTTTATACACGACCCCCGATTTTCAGGGTGTTACATGGGTTTAGGTTAAGGTTTAGGTTTAGGTTTAGGTTATAAGCTATAGGCTTAGGGAATTGAGAATAGATTAAGGTTTAGGTTTAGGAAATCAGATTCAGGTTCAGGATGAGGTTTAAGTTTGGGTTTTTAAGTTTAGGTTTAAGTTTAGGTTAGGGAGTTGAGATTAGGATTAGGTGTCGGTTTAGGTTTATGGATTTAAGAATACATTTAGGTTTTTAGTTTAGGTTTAGGTTATAGGTTTAGGTTTAGGTTAAGGTTTAGGTTATAAGATATAGGTTTAGGGAATTGTGAATAGGTTAAGGTTTAGGTTTAGGTTATCGGGTTCAGGTTTGGGATCGGGTTTAGGTTTGGGTTTTCAAGTTTTGGTTTGGGTTTATGTTAGGGAGTTGAGATTAGGATTAGGTGTTGGTTTAGATTTAGGGATTTGAGAATACATTTAAGTTTTAGGTTTAGGTTTAGGTTAATGTTAGGTTATAGGTTATAATTTTCGGTTATAGGTTATAGGTTAAGGTTTTAGGTCATAGGTTTTGGTTATGGTTATGGTTATAGGTTTAGGTTAAGGTTTAGGTTTAGGTTATAAGCTATAGGTTTAGGGAATTGAGAATAGATTAAGGTTTAGGTTTAGAAAATCGGGTTAGGGTTTGGGTTTGGGATCAGGTTTAGGTTTGGGTTTTCAAGTATAGGTTAGGGAGTTGAAATTAGGATTAGGTGTAGGTTTAGGTTTAGGGATTTGAAAATACATTTAGGTTTTAGGTTTAAGTTATGGTTTTAGGTTTAGGTTACGGTTAGGTTATAGGTTATAAGTTTAGGTTATAGGTTAAAGTTTTACGTCATTGGTTTTGGTTTAGGTTAAGGTTATAGGATTAAGTTAAGGTTTAGGCTTAGGTTTAGGTTCAGGTTTAGGTTTAGATTATAAGCTATAGGTTTAGGGATTTAAGAATAGGCTAAGGTTTTGGTTTAGGAAATCAGGTTCGGGTTTGGGATCGGGTTTAGGTTTGGGTTTCCAAGTTTAGGTTTAGGTTTAGGTTAGGGAGTTGAGATTAGGATTAGGTGTAGGTTTAGGTTTAGGGATTTGAGAATATATTTAGGTTTTAGGTTTAGGTTTAGGTTATAGGTTATAGGTTTAGGTTTAGGTTTAGCTTAAGGTTTAGGTTTAGGTTTAGGTTTAGGTTGTAAGCTATAGATTTAGGGAATTGAGAATAGGTTAAGTTTTAGGTTTATGAAATTGGGTTTGGGTTCGGGATCGGGTTTAGGTTTGGGTTTAGGTTTGGGAGTTGAGATTAGGATTAGGTGTAGGTTAGGTTTAGGGATTTGAGAATGCATTTAGGTTTTAGGTTTAGGTTTAGGTTATAGGTTATAGGTTATGGTTTTAGGTTTAGGTTAAGGTTAGGTTATAGGTTATAAGTTTAGGTTATAGGTTATAGGTTAAGGTTTTAGGTCATAGGTTTAGGTTAAGGTATAGGTTTAGGTTAGGGAGTTGATATTAGGATTAAGTGTAGGTTTAGGTTTAGGGATTTGAAAATACGTTAAGGTTTAGGTTTAGGAAATTAGGTTCGGGTTATAGGTTTAGGTGTAGGTTAGGTTATAGGTTAAGGCTTAGGAAATTGAGTTTACGTTATAGG
This sequence comes from Magnolia kwangsiensis, assembly GCA_037074715.1. Classification (NCBI taxonomy): domain Eukaryota; kingdom Viridiplantae; phylum Streptophyta; class Magnoliopsida; order Magnoliales; family Magnoliaceae; genus Magnolia; species Magnolia kwangsiensis. Next base: position 44,388,815 of record CM073586.1, on the reverse strand, counting down.
TTTAGGTTATAAGCTAAGGTTTAGGTTATAGGTTAAGTTTTAGGTTTAAGTTAAGGTTATAGGTTTAGGTTTAGGTTTAGGTTATTGGTTAAGGTTTAGTGAATTGAGTTTAGGTTATAGGTTCAAGTTATAGGTTTAGGTTAAGGTTTAGTTTTAGGTTATAGGTTTTGGGTTTTAAGAATAGGTTTAGGAGTATAGGTTTAGGTTAGGATGTAGGTTAAGGTTTAGGAAATTGAGTTTAGGTTATCGGTTATAGGTTTAGGTTAAGGTAGGTTATAGGTTTTGGGATTTGAGAATAGGTTTAGGTTATAAGTATAGGTTTAGGTTAGGTTGTAGGCTAGAGTTTAGGGAATTGAGTTTAGGTTATATGTTATAGGTTTAGGTTAAGGTTTAGGTTATAGTTATAGGTTTTGGGATTTGAGAATAGGTTTAGGTTATAGGTTAAGGGTGTGGTCCCTATAAATATAGATATAAACACGACCGGTCCAAATGGTCAGTCCTCTCTAATGTTGTCCATCGGAAATGGATAACTTCATCATTGTCATAACAGTGGTTCCCACCTTCTAGGGACCTCCACTCAACATCTGGATAGCTCCTACGCACATACGGGTCTGCTCTATCAATTTTGAGCAAATACAGATATAAACACAGCCTATTCAAATGGTCAGGCCACTCCAATTTTGTCCATAGGAAATGGATATCTTCATCATGGTCATAACAGCGATTCCTACCTTCCAGGGACCCCCGCTCAACATCTGGATAGCACCGACGCACATCCGAGTCTGCTCCATCAATTTTGAGTAAATATAAATATAAACACGGCCTATCTAAATGGTCAGGCCACTCCAATGTTGTCCATAGGAAATGGACAGCTTTATCATGGTCATAACAGTGGTTCCCACCTTCTAGGGACCCCCGTTCAACATTCGGATAGCTCTGACTCACATCTGGGTCTACTCATTTAAATAAAATGGATTATCAAGATCATTTAAATAAAATCAGGTCCAATCAATAATCTGACCTGGAGGATTTTGTTAGCATTGTTAACGGCACCTCGAACCTTCTTTAAATTCAGGTTGTAATCTGTGGCCACTGATGTTATTTGTCTTTTTGTGAAGTTGACGACGATTTCTGCATCAAACCCAATGAAAGCAACCTTAATGATAAAGAACATTTCTTTTCGTGAATTCATTATCTCTCTCTCTTTTAATTTTTTAACTTTCCATTACAATAATAACTACCTAAAATCATGGCATTTTTTCAAGATAGAAGTCCAATCTATCCTAACTTGTGCACCTGTTAGGACAAGCAATTCAAACAACATACTTAGGTTATAAGTATAGGTTATAGGTTTAGGTTAAGGTATGGTTCAACTAAGCCTATTTTTGTTTAGGAGAAGTTTGGAATCAGGACAAACAAAGCCACTGGTCAGAATTCAAAGTGGATCACAGATTATTATTTTTTCACCTTGCGAATGATGGATCACAGAGCTGATAAGCAATGAAAAAAAAAAATCACCTCGATTATTAACTCTTTCAGATCTATTTCTCAAGCTCTTAATGCTTGATTCCTGCCAATCGTGAACTTCCCAAGCCAGCTACCAAGATTGTTTTAGTAATGAACGCTCTTCTGAACTTGATTTTATAAGCTCTGATCTTAAAAGAACCTAAAAATAGATAAAGAAAAACATTTTTTTAAAAAAAAAAAAGTAAAATGTGTATGGTGACAATGACAACCAGGGTCAGCAAAGAAGTTTTGCAAAGGCACCTTGCAATTCTCATAAGTAGCTTTGACAATCTCCTTATTCAACAATCTTGAATTAACTTTCTCCAAGAACTTCAAGTATAGCGCATGAAAATTTAGCTCAATGCTTACTCTGTCAAATATAATGTCCCAGTAAAGTAAAAATCAGCTGATGAAACTAAAGGTTTGAAGCTGAAATATTATTAATCATTAAAAAAACCATTTGATGAAACTAAAGGATAGTACTGATCTTTCAGGACATTAATAAATTCTTTTGATTTCAGGCCATCCACAGTGAGGACCTTCGTATCAATGGTCAAGATGAAGTTTCATTAACCACATCTAGAAATTCAAGTTGGGGAATATGAAAATCAATTAGGCTTTTGCTGATATGATCGGGTACGGTTTGGGTTAACAACTAAATCGTTCAAGCCGGGTTCAGGTAGACCCAAACAGAGTTGCAGCCTTACAAAATACAAAGAAGTACTTAGGTGAGATACCTCTATTGGAGTATCCCTTCTCCCAGCAGCATCAATTAGTGTTTCAATATTCAGAGCAGCTCCAAAACTTGTGTTGTATGAGTGTTTCCTAGGCATACCTACAATATGTAGCACTCCAACCAAAATTAGGAGTAGAATAGACATTCAAATAAATTAAAGGAGAAAAGAAGAATGAATACAGGAGATGACCATTCATAACTATAAGACAACTTCAGTCATTAAAAATTGCACGATAGTACCTTGAGATGTTATTCGACTAGATTTTCAAATCACTCTCCTTTTATGCTTCTCCACCTATCACCCACATCTCGCAAACTTCTTCCACTATTCACATGCATTTCTTGGGTCATATGTATTAGTATATCTCTGATACATATAATGAAATAAACCAGCGAAAAGGTCTTCACACCATTAGTTTTATGGATCACTAAAATTATGCATTATTTAAGGACATGGGAAGGCTTTTAAACTAAATGTAAGCGCATTTATGTAATTTGGAGGTGCATCTGTGTTGTCCCCCAAATATTTTATTGGTATCATGCAAGAAACTTACTAGAAATAACAACCTATCAGCCAAAACAGTGTAGAATAATTGAAAATCTAAACAACAAAATTAATGGATATTCATCAAATAACTTGAAACACCGAAAACTCCATATCTCCCAGCACAAAAATCACTGAAAACAAGTATCCATCACACTAAACTCCCATACATTTTCATCAAATAATAAAGAATGTTTCAAAAATAAATAAAAGTAATCACATGAGATTTCCTTATATACAACCAAAAAGATGTACAAGTACTTTGTCTTTAAGTATTCAAAATTCAAAAGAACATCAAAATCACTCAATGTGTAGCAAATAATTAAAAACAGAGAAGAAAAACCAATAAATTCCATTGCGTTTTTGTCCAAAAAACACTTGAAAACAAGTACACATTATCCTAACCTATCATTGATTCTCACTGCATAATCACACAAACTATAAAAATAAACAAAAGGAGAAGTATTCACATTAGATGTCCTTCTAATAACAGAAAACCCATATAGAACTCCCATGTCTTCAAGTAATCAAAATCTCAAAAACATTAAAATCAATCAACGTGCATCAGATAACTAGAAAAAGCCCCTAATTACCTTATTTCCAATCAAAACACTTAAAAACAAGTACCCGGCATCCTGAACTCCCATTGATTTTCATCAAATAAACACAAACTTCAAAAATTAATAAACAGAAAAGTATCTACATGACCACTTCATTATTCAGATAATCCAAGTACGAAGAACATCTGGGTCAATACATATGCATCAAATTGCTTTAGAACATCCCAAATTCCCTTGATTTTGGTCCAAAAAAAAAACCTAGAAACAAGTACCCATCATTCTAAATTCCCATCAATTTATATAACATGATCACATAAACTTCAAAAACTGCCATATGTAAAAGTACCCACATGAGATTCCCTTATATGTAACATAAATGATGTGTACCACACTCCATTAATTATGTCAAGTCCAAATAACACTAAAATCAATCAACTAGTATCAAATAACTTGAAAGTGACCTAAATTCCATTGCTTTCAATCCAAGAACACCCAAAAGCAACTAATAATAATAAAAAACTCTCATTGATTCACATAAGTAATCCCACAAAATTTAGGAATTGATAAATGCAAAAGCACCCACATGAGATTCCTAAAATAGTGGTGAAGACCGCTTGAGTCGAAGTAGGAATATGCCAATATGTCCTAGAGGGGGGTGAATAGGACTTTTTAAAGTTTTATGATATATTTAAAATCCTATTGCACTAATCCTATTAGATATACAATTATCAGGATTACTCAAATGTAACTCTACTGGCTTCCAAGCCTTGTAGAGGATCCAATCACAAACTGTTTGAAAGATAAAAAAGTTGCATACAAGATTATGATGGATAAGACTGTGTGTGTATATGAGGTGTGATCTTAAACAATTAAATATAAAAACATGTAAGGAATATCACACAATGAAAAAAATAATAAACTCAAACACAATTATTTTTATAGTGGTTCGACTACTTGTCTACTCCACTCCCGGCTATCACACTCAACCCTTGAGTGTACCAGTGGTTTCCTAGGGTTCACCTAAAACCTAAGGTTTTAAATTAGGTTCACCTTCAACCTTTACAAGGAGGTTTCTACTCAGTTCACCTCTAACCCTAGAGTTTTACTGGTATACTCCTAACCAGATGTTTATGCCCACATAGAGTAACGATCCACACAATGCACCCAGATGTTTATGCTCTCCACAGAGCAAGGGTCCACACAACGCACCCATAGCGTACACTCCCGTCGGAGGCCTCTTATAAGGACTTCAAAGGGTAAGCAACACTTAAGACCCGATCCTAGAAAGGAATGATCACAAGTGTCCTCTGGACTCTAGGTACTTACAGATAAGTTGATGAGTCCCATTTATCGCAGTGATGAAGATCTCCTTCTTGTTGTTGAAGAGTCCTCAGCTCCCTTGATCCGCAACACAAAAGATATACTGGTACTTGGCTTCGAGTTGGGTCAAGGTTAGGGTGGAAATCTACTCTCTTAGAATTTTCCTATAAGGAAGATATCATAATTCCCGTCATTTATTCATTCAAGGTATCCCAGCTTAATGATATGCTATTAAGATAGTTGCTAAAGGATCCTTGAATGTGAAAGTTCATTTCCCAATCCACTCTATTGAATGTCAATGAATGAGAGTGGATTAGAAGATTAACTCCCGTGAGAGAAAGGGCTTTGGGTATATGATCTAAAGGTAAAACACACAAAAATACTCTCTTCTTTCTCTACCAGCAATATGGACAAGTCTCTCTTTATATAGGCAAAAAGTTTCAACGGATATAAAACGGTCATATTTATGACAGAGTTCGATATCATCAAGCAGGGTCGATATCATCGAGCGTATACTCTCGATGGGATCGACTATCTGCTCGATAACACAAACTCAAATGTCTACACTTTTGAAACCTTTTGCTAGCTCATCTATGGGATCGATATTGGTGTCAATGTCATTGGATTTCAAACTCCGATTCCATCGATACTGGGATCGATCTATCGACATTTGAAAAATGAGAGAGACTAGCCGAAAATATTTCAGGTTTTTTAGGATATGATTGAGGGTCAACCGATGTCATCGAAATTTGAATATTGATGATATCGAGGTTGTGTCGATGGGATCGATAAATCGTATAGATTTACCTATAAGAACGCTAGACAGTTTGTGTCCAATTTTTGATCCAATCGACTAGGGCTCGATAGCATCGACATAAGAATATCGATTTGCTCGAGGGGCCTCCGATCAAAGTTTAAAACATCCTGAAATATTTGCTAGAAGAAATGCATGCCCACTGTTGATATGATCGATTGACTTCCGATATGATCGATATTTGAATTCAAATTGAATCGGAACAGTCATCGATATATTGAAGTTCATAGTAGTTTTCTTTAGAAAAATAGGGGCGCCAAAAATTTACCTGTTGATATTATCGACCCACATCCGAAGGGCTCTGTAAGCCCCGTATCCTAGACCATACCGTTTCATAGACTTTCATAGTCTTCCCGTTCGAATTCCAACAACCTTCAACCCTTAACCAGTAATTGCGTGCGACCCTGATTCACACGCCGTTAACCTAAGTTAACTCAACCTAAGACCTTTACCATAGCAACCACGCCGTCGCCACTGTTCAGATGTCGCGACTCACGTGCCGAGGCGATACCCTGATCAGGAGATGTGGGCCAGCGTTCGGTGAGAGGAAAACGCCGCGCGTTGCGAAACCCAAGAGAATCTCTACGACTAGTCACATCAATCCATCAATCCATCAATCTCAACATGTCAAGTACATGTCAAGTACACATCACCTTTCACCCTTTCCCAAGCAAGCCCATAGTGGCGGGGCCCCTCCATCTTTGCCGGTGTCTTTCTCTTCCTCTCTCTTTCTATGATTATGACCCACTTAGAATGTATGTATTTCATCCATGCCACATACCGGTGGACCCCATCTATGTGGGACACACCATGATGTTTTTATACCATCCCAACCGTCCATAGGGGGAGGCCCACCATGATGTGGCTAGGGGGGGGGGGGGTGGTTTCCAGTGGAGTACGATCTGACGTGGGCCCACCCAGCCTCTAGCTCAGGTGGTAGACCGAGTGAAGATACTCGTTTCAACACTTGAAGTCTTGGTATTATAACATCCCGAAAATTAGGGGTCGAGGATAAACTCCACTCCCGAGTTCCAGAACATCACTTATGCAACATTTTTAATGATGGATGAATGTTGTTCATATTAGTGCAGAAAACATGAGTGGGATTAGACCAAAACAACATATCATACTCCAGAGACAGTTAAATTAGCAAGCGGAAGAATGTGATAGATATATAAAATATATAAATGATTATAAGTCTCCAGAGTGTGAACATGTTACCAGGTTAACTAAATACATGTATACTTCAAAATAGAAAGAAAAGAATATACATGGGTGTGTAAATAAAAGGCGAAATACCAAGTGTATTGGCATCTAATCAGTAACCTATAAACCCATCGATCAGAACCAGCATATAGGAGAAATCCTCCTCCTCATCAAACAAATCCGGCTCCGCTTCACAAGTAGCGCCATCACCTGAAACTAAAATAGGGACTGGTTGGTGTGCACAACACCGTCCCGTATCATGGGAGTGAGTAGCTAACTCAGTGGAATCATAGAGCAAAGGTTAACATGTTATCAAATCAATTAAGCGATAATGATAAAGCAAGCAAATCAAACATTCCTAAATACTGTGATTAATGCAACCATGAAATGACATGATGGATGCCCTCACCGACATACTCCCTCATGCGACACCATCTTACGTCTGCGGCATGCTTTCTTCCCTCAGTGCTCCACATCTTCCAGGCACATGCAGTGCTATATGAATATGATTATCGAGTTGTTATTAGTCCTTTTCATATAGAAGGATTGGGAAACTAGGGTACCTCCCTTATATCAATACCCAAACAATGATCCATTCTAGGGTCGTCAGTCCTAGCATATCTCATACGAAGTACGGTTCTAGGTCACTGCAAGGGCTGTTGCACGCACTCATTGCACCGCTCCCCCATCACCTTATCAATACAGGCCTAGTTTATATCCTTAAGACTGCATCAGGACTCGTCGCCCCCATGCGGTGTCAGGATAAACTCAAGGTCACTACAAAGGGCTACCAGGGTTGTTGCTTGCACTCATTGCTCCACTCCCCCATCACCTTATCAATGTAGGCCGACAACAAGAATATAGTGTCCCATACCACCATAATCTTCTCAGAGTAGGGTGCTCACTGGTCACTACGGGAAGGTTTGTGTCCCAGCGTAGTCCGATAGCTCGACCACGGTGTCCCATACCACCATGCCCGGCTCATGAGTCTTAGGGGATCGAGGTACCAAGGTTAGAGGGACTTTTCAATGGTAAGTTTAGTACCTTAGGTTCAAGCAGTTATGATGAATATAAGGTGAACATACAATGGTCAGTAAGGTTACTTGATGAGTCCGACTAGCATGAGGGAACGTTGAATCGACTGACATGAAGTGCACAAGCACTTCGTGTGGCCTAACCACTGCCGACGACTCTAGTACGACCCGGGTTCGTCGTACACATCCTTCGTGGTGAATAGAATCCAATCACAAATTCTAAGCTGTTACCGACTGCCTGGACTAGAGTATAGCCCCAAGCACATGTAATGTGAATCAGTAATCATATGAGAGAGATAGAATTGAAATACAAGTAATTCCAGCATGTTATAACGTACATCATAAGCAGTTAACCATACACGAGTATTTCACGCCCAAGATAATCAATTCAAATACAACAAGCATGGAGGAAATCATGTGCATCATCAAAGTAGTTGAGAATCCAGTCTCAACGCTAATCTACAACACCATTTACTCAATACTTACTAATACATACATTTATACAAACACTTAGACTACTCAACTCCAACATACTTGACGTATGTTGATTCCAACATATAATACGATAGATCCTTATATCAAGGAGTTGTCTAATACACAAAAATCATGTTCTTACAATCAAAACATATGGCAGGCATAAATCATATTGATTTAGGCATTTCAACAAACACTTAGTCTACACACATTAGTCTACATAGCATATGTCGACCAATATGTCCATTAGGGCGAATATCTTCGCCAAATAGATCATACACGTATAACTAGTATAGGTACACGGTAAATACTCATAGCAATCATATCGGCAAAATATGTACGTATACCGTATTTCCTACAAATATCCAAAATACCCTAAATCTCATATTCTTCGTACGTATTCAAATTGAAAAATGGACAGCATGTTCTACATGTCAAACAACATCCTTATCAGCAATCTACCACTAAACGACATTGAAAGCTTTGAAAACAGGTAATCTAAGCGTCTAAAATTCGCACCTTACGTCGTAGGAGCGTAATGAATCAAATAGGAACTCTACGTCATCCTCAACGACTGATTAGCAACCTACAACACAAGGTGAGTCAGCTACTTAGCTACTTGTACCCATAGGAGCCTTAAAACAGGTTAGGGTTAGAGTTTTCTTACCTAGACCAAAACTAGAATCGCCAGAATAGCAATGCAGGTGGAAGGATTTGGCACGTGGAACAGCAGGGAAGAATCCCAGGAGAAAGCCCCAACTTCTCCCTCACTTTCTCTCTCTTTTCTCTCTTTTCTCTCTAAGGGTTTCCCCGAATTCGTATGGGTTAGAAAGCTAAGGGTTTAAGCTCCTTATATAGGCTAAAAACTCACCTATATAGACTTAGGACCAAGGTATACTTGGGTTACAGCCAAATCGGGTCTTTTCCGATCCAAAAGGATGTTTCTGGAGGTCCCCTGACTGAATGCGGTTGGACTTAAGCTCATGGATGTTGGATCTTGATCACATTAAGTTTTCAGTTCGATAGAGTTCCCAGATCTCACGTGGCGGACCAGTTTCAGTTCAGCGGTCACTAAGACTCGATTAGGGATTCCAAGTATACTAACCTGAGTGAGAAATGTTCCCTGATCCGAGGGTGTATTTGGGTCAGATTCTAACAGTCAGAATGCTTAAAAAATGTCGCGCAAGTGACATGTGCCAGATTTATTTAAATTGAATTTAATTTCTAAATAAATTCACTTTTCTCACACTCTTCACTCCGGACGCAAGGAAATGGTCTCAGGACATCGTATGGACTTGATTTTTGAAGTGATTGTCAAGTCTAACTAGGAGGTCAGGATTGTCTAAGTTCAAAATAATCAGACTTCCGATGTGCGGTCCAGGTCCGATACAAAGTTTCTGAATGCTCCCGTGAGTAACCGGGTTTAGAGTTTCATCCTAAGTTTCTAGGTAACATAGCGTTAGAGGTCCTACTAATTTTGGGTCTTGTAGTTTATATATAAAGTGATTCAAGTTAATTCTACTGAGTATTTAGTTTGGTACTTAACCAAATTCTATCCTAATAGGGCAGAATACTGTCCTAGGGCCATTCTATGCCCCATTTTGGGCACGTCTAGTTATCATATTATTTTTATTATTTTTTGGATGGTTCATCATCAATTTTACCCTATCCCCACCAAATTTCATGAGATTTCGAGTTTTATAAAAATTTTAAAAATTCCTGAAGCAGCAGCTGTCCAACAAGTGATTTTCGGATATTTTGTCACAACGTCCTAATTTAAACTATATTAACTATTTTATTATATTTTTTACATATTTTTATATAAAACTAGACTCATTTATCTTCAATCTAATTTTTGAATCACCTAAATCGGAGTTATAACGAGGGAGATATGATATTTCAAATTTGAAAGAAATGTGCAGAAAAAAAGTGCAGAAACCAACCTTCCAGACAGCTGTACGGAGGTTGGCGAGGCCTCGCCGGTCACTGACCTATTTGGCGAGGAATCGCCCCATGAGTGAGGTCCTCACCCCCCTGGGATGCCGGAAACATGTGGGGCCCACCTTGGATCCCCCCGAATTGAGTCGTTTGAGCCCATGAGTCCTTCGAGGCATTTATTGAGTCTCATTTGCAAACCGAAATGAGTTACGCAATGTACAATATATGATTTTGGGATAAAAGAAGCTAGTCCAACCAAATAACCTATCTACATCATGAGATTCTAAAAATTCCATAGTCAAACTCCCATTTTACGCATGTATGAACCATTTATAGTAAGTTTTAGTTTAAGTATAGTTCCTCACCTTTTAAACTTTAGGTTTGTATCTAATATGAAAGTACTTAGAGAAATTTGAAGAATGGGGTGGTGAAAGGTGAAATTTTGAAGGAAATGGGTTGAAAAGCGATTTCTAGACTTTAGGATTGATCTCTAAAAGTGATATGGTTGACTCATTGCCTAAGGACATCTAATTCCAGGTTAGTGAAAATCTGGGGTGTTACAGGTATTGATTCCTGTGGGGTGACTAACATGGTGTGTGTGCTAACATGGTGTGTACTGACGTGAGTGTGGACTGGCATGGGTCCACGGGACCCATCCACACCGTCCATCCTTTTTTATGGTGCCCATCATGGTGTACGTGCCTACTACAAACCATCCACCACCCTTGGACGGTGGGGACCACGTCCGTGTGGGCCCTCCTTGCATGCCCAGATCCATAGCTCAACTGGCAGACTAAGTGGAGATACCTTGTTCAACACTGGAGGTCTTTATATCGATCCCTGGAGGTGGTTAACATGGAGTATGTGTACTGACATGGGCGTACTCACGTCAGTAGCAAAAAAAAAAAGGAGAAAGGTTTTTGGTGGGCAGGCTTATGTAGGCCCCACCTTGATATATGCGTTCAATTCATGCCGTTCATCCCTTTTTCCAACTCATTGTAGGCGTTGAGCCGAAAAATGAGGCTGATCTATTAATCAGGCGGGCCATACCATAGAAAACTCTATTTCTTACCATTCAAAGCTATTAGGACCCACCTTGCTGTATCTACATGCTAAAAATACCGAACATTGGACTTGTTCAGTGCGTTTTGTGCCCTAGAATCCATTGGATGGAGTGGATTTTCAAGGAGTGGGCCCCACATGTGAAATTTCTCAAGAAAATAAAAAAATATATATTTATAAAAACATGCAGCAGCATTGTTGCAGCTGCTGTCAGAGGCGCTGGCGGGCGGGCGGAAGACAGCCACCCACGGCCACAGCCGTGGGCCCCACCATGATGTGTATTTTCCATCTAACCCATCCATTAGGTAGGCCACCCCCTGAGGTGAGCCCCCTCCAAAATGGGCCCCATCTGATGCGCACGTGGCCCACATCACAGGAAACAGTGGTGATTAAATGTCTTCCATTGAAACCTTTTGTGTCCCAAAAGTTTTGGATTTAACATGAAATTTGTTTTTACCCCTTCGTCCAGGCCTCTGTGGCCGTATGAATGGATTGGATGGCAAGAAAACATTACAGTGGGCCCCACATGGGAACCCACAATGATGTACGTATTTTTATTGCATGGACGGTGGAACCCACCATAATATATGGGTTTTATTCACACCGTCCGCCTGGACGGTGGACCCCTGAGGCATGTGTTTACCCTGAGGTATGTGTTTGATTCACACTGTCCAATGACAGTGGGGCCCACCGTGATGCATGTGATGCATCCAGTCTGTCCACCCATTTTGAAAGATCATAACATGAGCTAAAGAATTAGTCAGATCCTTAGCTCATGTGGACCCCACCATGATGCATGGGCTGCATCTAACCCACCCATCCATTTGGAAAGCCCATTTTATGGCATGGGCATAAAGAATGGGCCAGATCCATAGTCTAAGTGGACCCTACCTTGGCATGTTCGGCCCATCTTAATGTATCTATGGTAGTCCATTGGGCCCACTTTGATGTGGATGTAAGGCCCATGTCATGAGGCCATTCAATGTATTTGTGGCCCATGGTTGAGGCCCATTTGATGTACATATGGGGTCCAATTGGTGTGGCTCATTTGTTACATATAAGACCCATGAGATTAGGCCCATTTGATGCATTCTAAGGCCCACGGGTTATGACCCATTGCAATGCACATAAGGCCCATTGGTGCGGCCCATTGATGTGGCCCACTTGATAGATGAAAGGCCCATATGATATGGCCCATTTGATGTATTTAAGGCCCAATGGGATGTACCTAAGGTCCATTGAAATGTGTGATTCCAACGTGATTTGTGTAAGGATGTTTCACGACGGGCTACGCCTTGGGAGTAGTGTTAGTTGGACGTCCACATTGCAAGTATAATGCTGGTTAAATGACTGCATTATGACTCTCCCTAGGGCCCATCGTTAGGCCCATACTTGTTGTGTGCAAGCCATCTAGGCCATCTACATTGTAAGGATAGTGCATTATTTTATCACATGAATAGTATAGTTCCATGATTCATGATCATACGCATCATATGTATACTTGATATGAGAAGTGACTGATCATAGCATATGCCTTCGGGCAGATTGTTTAGGGGCTCCCAGATAGGCAGTGTTGCCCGACATGAGCGCACGTTACGTGCGGGATTACTACATGACTGGATAGTGTGATCATGCATTTACATTGTGTGATATGGTTACGATACACCCTATCGACATCAGGGCCATAGCCTCTTTAGGCTTATCGTGGATGGTAGGATTGGATACCGAAAATCTGGTTCTACATGGGGTGCTATAGATATCCCTAGGTGAAAGTCCTTAAACCCTTATGGTATCAAGAGGTTGCTCCAACGTCTAGACCGAGTGGGTACAGGAGTGCCGAGTGCCGACTACCAAAAGGTTGCGCTTTTCAATATGTCGTGGTCGATTGGAAGGGGGTGCAGCCTTACCCACCCGAGAGTAGGGAGAAAAGCTAGGCTGAGTTTGACCAACTCGATGAATGGGTCCGCTATCGATGAGTTGAGCTCGATATTGGTAGACGGATAGTGAGGTCTTTTCCACTTACCTTATTGCGCGCGATGGGGCAGCGATCTGGTTTAGAGTGTACTAGACCCCGGTGATACCCCAGAGTTGAGCTGCATTGATATGTGGACTTAGAAGAGGATTGTATGCTTGAGTTGTATTTCGCATCGTATGGCCCTAGTATGGCCGACATCATTCATGCTTTGCACCGCATGGCCTTGATATGGCTAATGATATTCTTAGCTTTCATCAGAATGTTCCACATTACTCTGATACTGCATAACTGCATTACCACTTGTGCACACACTTTCACTACCCTCTAAGCTTTATATAAGCTTATGCATGACCGTTGCGTGCAAGTGACGTTGGATCGCAGCAGCGCTGAGGCTTGAGCACGTGACAGATTATTTCAGAGCTTTTGATTTATCATCATTGTATTTCCCTTTATGCTCATTGTACCTGTAAAGTTTTTGATCATAGTGGAAATATAATATAGTTTTTAGTTGTTGTTTGTGGGTTATGCCTTTGGTTATGCCTATTACGAATCAAACTGATGTTGAAAATCCTCCTTATAGCATCCCAGGATCGAAACCTAGCAAATGGGCGCTGAGAGACGAGAATGGGGTTCTACGGAGGCTGTCGGCGTCGGATTATGCATTCAAGAATTTTGTGTGCGCGGTTTTTGAGTTTGAGGCATGACAGGCTCGATTTTTGAATATCGATGATATCGATGGTGAAAGTGCACCTACTAAGTGCCCTGGTTTGTCAATTACGGTGTAAGTGGAGTCAGTCGGACAACAACACCTAACAGGAAGATTGTAACATCCTGAAAATCGAGGGTCGAGCATAAACTCCACTCCTGAGTTCTAGAACATCACTTATGCAACATTTTCAATGATGGATGAATGTCGGTTGTAATAGTGCATAAAACATGAAGTGGATTAAGCCAAAACAACATATCATACTCCAGAGACAGTTAGATTAGCAAGTGGAAGAATGTGATAGATATATAAAATATATGAATTGTTGTAAGTCTCCAGAGTGTGAACATGTTACCGGGTTAAACATATACATGTATACTCTAAAAATGATCAAAAAGAATATACATGAGTGCTCCAAAAATATAAAATAACAAGTGTCATGGCGTCTAATCAACCTCCCTGAAATCTCATCGATCAGAACACGATCTACATAGACCCGCCTGATAACCGCCTATAGGAGAAATCCTCCTCATCATCATACAAGTCCGACTCCACTTCACAAGCAGCGCCATCATCTGAAACTAAAATAGGGACTGGTTGGTGTGTACAACACTGTCTCGTAACGTGGGAGTGTGTGGCCAACTCAGTGGAATCATAGAGCAAAGGTTAACATGTTATCAAATCAATCAAGCAATAATGATAAAGCAAGCAAATCAAACATTCCTAAATACTGTAATTAATGCAAGATAAAATGACATGATGGATGCCCTCACCAACATACTCCCTCATTATACACCATCTTACGTCTGCGGCATGCTTTCTTCCCTCAGTGCTCCACATCTTCCAGGCATATGCAGTGCGATATGAATATGATTACCGAGTTGTTATTAGTCCTTTTCATATAGCAGGATTGGGAAACTAGGGTACCTGTCTGTAACACCCCTGATTTTTTCCAACCTGAAATTAGACATCCTTAGGCAATGGGTCAACCATTTCACTCTCAATGATCAATCCCAAGGTCAAAAAATCAATTTTTCCCTGTTTCCTTCAAAATCTCACCCTTCACCACCTCATTCTTTGAATTTCTCTAAGTACTTCCATATTAGACACAAATCCTCAAGTCTAAATAGTAAAGACCACTAATATTAAGGTCTTCATGATGAAGAACCTAGAAACACTAATAGGATCGCAGTTTCGCCAATAGGCGAAGTCTATACAACTCGTTCGTTTCGATCGAGTCCATAATGCATCTCAGGTCGTGTGAGGCGACCTAAGTAGCCAGTAGGTTGTTAGGAGGTGGGTTTGTGATGATCCTAGGAGAATT
The DNA here is from genome assembly GCA_037074715.1 of Magnolia kwangsiensis. Taxonomy (NCBI): domain Eukaryota; kingdom Viridiplantae; phylum Streptophyta; class Magnoliopsida; order Magnoliales; family Magnoliaceae; genus Magnolia; species Magnolia kwangsiensis. The sequence continues at coordinate 44,373,616 of CM073586.1, read as the reverse complement.
CCAAACCCTAAAATGTGAATCCTTGGGCTGTGGGGCAACTACAACCCTTACATTCAATCGCTAGGGCTTAAAAACCCCGTTTCACTCAATTCCTTCATAATCCTTCCTCTCACCACTCCATTCTTCAATTCTTTCTCAGTATTTTCATGTTCGACATTGATCCTAATGTGAAAATGACATAAAATCATACTTAGATAAAATTTTACAATGAATAGTAAAAATATATGAAAATTAGCCTTTTGGACATTCCAAATTTGAAATCTTTTGTAAAAGATGGGTTAGTTGGATAGATTAGCTTCTCCTACCCTAAAATCATATGTTACATGATACATAAGTTCATTCTGGTTTACAGACTGGACCCAGAACACCCCAAATGGAGTTTTGAGCCTCTCTAGGCCAAACCACAATGAACCAAGGTTCGCCCCATACTTTTTTGGGACCCTGGGGGCAGGGGGAACCCAGCCCATATGGCCATCATCACCGGTTTGAGATTTTGTCAATGATGCCATCGCCGATTCCGCGATGCATCGCTGGTGAAAATCACCGGTTGGGTCCGTCCTTTGGGCTGGAGGTGTTTGGGGTGTTGTATAGCCCCCTGGTATGCGGGCCGAACCTTGAAACCCCCCAAAAGAAGTACTTCCTTAACAAAGTGACCCTCCAGGCTCTCCTTTCGCTCCAAATGTTCGAGTTTTCTGTAATGCCCGTGAAAAATCCATACTTAGGCTCGAGTACCAACTCGACCCGAAATTGCGTAGAATTAATTCTTTTAGAAAATATGACTAAGTTAGCTAGCGCAACGCTGGAGTAGCTGGGAAATAGTCCCTAATCACTTTAAATAAGTTATACAAGACCCAAATCAAGTAGAACCAACGACTCTATAATACTCTATAACCTCAGACCAAACTCTAAGCAGGTTTGTTCTCTGGACCACTTTGAATCTTTGTATTGGATCTAGACCGCGCGTCGAAAGTCCGATACCTCCTATCTTAGACTGTTAGAACCGCCTAGCTGGACTTGACACTCATTTCGAAAATCAAGTCAAACCGATAATCACAGGCTATTTCATTGAGCCCGGACCGAAGAGAGTGCGAATAGGGACAATTGGAATTTTAAATTCAAATCTGGCACATGACTTGACGCGTCAGTATTGAGCGTTCTGACCATCAGAATTCAGCCAGATTACACCCTCGGATCAGGAGAAATTTCTATTTTATATCATGAGACTTTCAGCCCTGATCTACGTGCGGTGACCACTGAACTGAAACTGGTCCGCCACGTGCGATCTGCGGACCTGGCCGGACTGAAAACTTAATACGTGCTAGATCTGGTACGCATGAGCTTAAGTCCGATCGCATTCGACCAGGGGACCACCAGAAAGCATCTTTTGGACCGAAATAGCCCGAATTGGATATGCACTAAGTAAACTTTGTACCGGAGCCTATTTTCGGTGTTTTTGGGCTTATAAAAGGGGTTGAAACCCTCACTCCTCTCTCCCATCCGAAATTGCAAGAAACCCTAGATTTAGGAGAGAGAAAAGGTGAGAGTTTGAGAGAGAGTGTAGAAGGGATTTTTCCAGTCTTCGAGCCACCTGTTGCTAGTGCCTAAGCAACACCTCCTGATCACCAAGCCGGTGACTCTTCCACGTTTTCAGGTAATAACTAACCCTAGAAGTTGCTGATTTGGGGATCACTAAGATCCATAGCTTTTTAACCAATAGATCTTGTAAAACAGGTTCTCTTATCGCCGTTGACGAAGCGTATACGCTCCGTTCGAAACAACACGTCTATAAGAGACTAGGTGAGGATTTTAGACGCTTTAATTGACGGTTTCCAACGCTTTCAATGTCGTTTAATAGTAGATTATCGACGGCATCGCCGTTTGACATGTACAACATGCTATCCGTTTCCTGTTTCGTAAATCAACGAAGAATATGAGATTTAGGGCATTTTAGTCATTTGTGGGAAGTACTGATTACATTCATATTTTGCTGATGTGATTGACATGGTTTGTTGTCGCATTAGGAAGTTAGGAATACATGCATAATTACTTTGGCGAAGAGATTCGCCTAATTGCGCACTTCGGGTCGACATACTATATGTAGACTTAAGTGTGTAGTGTATGTGTTTGTATAAATGTTTGTATTAGTATGTATTGAATTAAATGATGTTATGAGATAGTTTGAGATTGATTTCTCAATTAATATGCTGACTTAAATGATTTCCTACATGTTGACTATATGCATGATTTCATTACATGCATGAAATATATGTGCTTGAAGATTTACTTAAGTTGAATGTTATAACATGTGTTAACATGCTCACATGATTGTATTTCAATTCCAATATTCCTATATAAATTGGTGATGTGATTCCATAATTGTTTGGAACTATACTTAGTCCAGGCAGTCGATAACCGATCGAATTCATGGCTGGCTGGTCTTGGCCGCGAACGACGCGTCGATGAACGCGAGTCGTGTTTGGAGTTGGCGGCAATGGTTAGGCCACGCGAAGTGTTTTACGCACTTCATGTCGTTCGACTTGAGATGCGATCGCACTAGTCGAGCCGGTCAAGTAACCCGACTGGCCGATGTATGTTCACCTTGTATGAGTCATAACTGCTTGAACCTAGGGTACTGAACTTACCATTGTAAACCCTGTTAACCATGGTACCTTGATCCACGAAGACTCATGAGCCGGGCATGGTGGTATGGGACACCATGGTCGAGCTGTCGGCCTACGCTGGGGCCACAAACCTCCCCGTAGTGACCAGTGAGCACATAGTCTCATGAGCAGATTATGGTGGTATGGGACACTATATTCTAGCGGTCAGCCTACACTGATCAGGCGACGAGTCCTTTGTAGTGACCGCGAGCGTATTCTGAGTCTACGGGAGGCGACGACCCTTCAGTAGCAGTAGAGTACAGTAGGCTTGTATTGAAAAGGTGATGGGGGAGCGGTGCAACGAGTGCGAGCAACAGCCCTGGCAGCCCTTGCAGTAACCTACAAAATATACCTCGTATGAGATTACTAGGAGTGACGACCCTAGACAGGATCTGTCTTTGGATTGATGCAAGGGAAGTACTTTAGTTTCCCAATTCTGCTGTTTGAATGGACTAATAACAACTCAGAAATCATATCACCATACCATTACATGTGCCTGGAAGATGTGGAGCACTTGAGGGTCGATTGCATGCCGCGGTTGTAAGATGATGCAGTATGAGGGAGATCGTCGGTGAGGGCATACATCACGTCATGTCATTTTGTATTAACAACAGTATTAGGATTGTCTGATTTACTGCTTTACTATTATCGCATGATTGATTTGTGAACATGCTAATCTTTGCTCTATGATTCCACTGAGTTGATCACTCACTCCCACGTTACGGGATGGTATTTGCAACACCCACCAGACCCTATTGTAGATGCAGGTGAGGCTGAGATCCAGGAGGCAGAGCCAGACTTCGACGAGGACCAGGACAAGTTCTCGTACATGCAGTATCATGATGGCTTTGCATAGGCGACCTGGGTTGATGGGACTTCAGTAGGACTATTTTGAACATTTGATTTTGTTCATGTATATGTATATGAGACTCAGAGATGTATTCATACTTTAGAGACAGATGAGATCTACTTTATTTTTCCTTACAGTGATATATATATTGTTTAGTCTTTCATTTGCTTTTATCACTGGATCTGGAGTATGAATTGCAGTTTTGGTATACTTTTACTCATGTGAATGCTTTAAATCAGACAACATTGAATCATAATCATTTTTGTTGCATAAGTGACGGTCTGGAACTCGGGAGTTGAGTTTATACACGACCCCCGATTTTCAGGGTGTTACATTTTCGTAAAAACCACCCCTCCAAACTCTTCCTTTTTTCATTTCCAAATACCCTCTCCCCACCCTTCGAATATCATCTCAAACAGAGATCATTATAGGCTACTTCCTTTAGAAATCTAATGAGAATCACCTAGCGCTGCACTAGGCGACCTGTGAAATTCGCACCAATCACTTTCAATACGATCTGCTAGAGCCAAAACGTATAGGATAGGTGATGCTACGATACCGTAAAGCATGGAATCAAACTCTATTCCTGATTGCTCTCTGGAGCACCTTGAAAAATTTGTATCGGCTCTAGACCACACATCGGAAGTCCGATTACCCCGAACGTAGACAATCCTAACCGCCTAGTTGGACTTGACATTCATCTCAAAAATCAAGTCCAACTGATGTCCTGACGCTATTTTACTGGGTACGGAGTGAAGAGAGTGAGAAAGGGGTTAGATTTAGAAATTTTAATTCAAATCTGGCACGTGACTTGGTGCGTTATTATTAAGCGTTCTGACCATCAGAATTCAGCCAAATTACACCCTCGGATCAGGAAAAATTTCTCTTTCATATCATGAGACTTGTAGACTTGATCTAGGTGCGATAACCGCTGAACTGAAAATGGACCGCCACGTGCGATCTACGAACTCTACCGGACTGAAAACTGGGTGTGAGAAACATCCAGTGACCATGAGCTTAAGTCCGACCGAGTTCGGCCAGGGGATCACCCGAAAAGGTCTTTTGGATCGGAACAGTCCTGATTTGGATATAACTTAAGTATACCTTGACCTGGAGTCTGTTTTGGACATGTTTGGGCTTATAAAAGGGCTTGAAACCCTATCATATCTCTCCCATCCGAATTTGCTAAGAACCCTAGATTGGGAGAGAGAAAGTGAGAGATTTTGAGAGAGGGTGGGAGAGATTTTCCTGCCACCTGCTGCTGCTGCTGCACGTGCTTAGGCGACGCACTCCAATCACTTTCCTGGCGATTTCAACGCATTTCTAGGTAAGGAAAACCATAACCATTTGTTGATTTAGCATTCTGTCAATTCCATTAGCGATGTAGCTTATGTAGCTTGTGTATTAGGTCGCCTGATCACCGTAGACGAAGCGTATACGCTCTGTTCGAAACGATACACGTCTAGGGTAAAAGGTGCGGATTTTAGATGCTTTGATTAGATGTTATCAACACTTTCAATGTCATTTAATAATAGATTATCGACGGCAACGCCGTTTGACATGTACAACATGCTGTCCATTTCCTGTTTCGTAAGCAGATGAAAAATATGAGATTTAGGGCATTTTAGTCATTTGTAGGAAATACTGTTTGCATTCATATTTTGCTGATATGATTGACATGACTTTTTGTCACCTTAGGACATTAGGAATGCGTGCATAATCAGTTTGGCGAAGAGATTTGCCCAAATGCGCACTTTGAGTCGACATACAATATGTAGACTTAAGTGTGTAGACTAAGTGTTTGTATAAATGTTTGTATTAGTATTTATTGAATTAAATGGTGTTGTGAAATAGTTTTGAGATTGAACTCTCAAATAATATGCTGATGGAAATGATTTCCTACATGTTGGCTATATGCATGATTTCATTATATGTATGAAATGCATGTGTTAGATGATTTACTTAAGTTGTATGTTATAACATGTGTTAACATGCTCACATTGTTGTAATGCATTTCCATTACCTTTATATTATTGCTGATGTGGATTCATAAATGTTTGGGACTATACTTAGTCCAGGCAGTTGGTAACCGAGTAAATTCGTGGTTGGCTTATCTTTGCCACGAAGGACACGTCGATGAACGCGAGTCGTGTTTTGGAGTTGGCGGCAGTGGTTAGGCCACGCGAAGTATTTTATGCACTTCATATCACTCAGTTTGAGATGCAATCGTACTAGTCGAGCCCTTCAAGTAACCCGACTGGCCATTATATGTTCACCATGTATGAGTCATAACTGCTTGAACCTAGGGTACTGAACTTACCATTGAAAACCCTGTCAACCATGGTACCTTGATCCATAAAGACTCATGAGCCGGGCATGATGGTATGGGACACCGTGGTCGAGTTGTCGGCCTACGCTGGGGCCACAAACCTCTCCGTAGTGACCAGTGAGCAACCCAGACTCATGAGTAGATTATGGTGGTATGGGACACTATATTCTTGTTGTCGGCCTACATTGATAAGGTGATGGGGGAGCGGTGCAACGAGTGCAAGCAACAGCCCTGGTAGCCCTTTGTAGTGACCTCGAGCGTATTCGGAGTCTACGGGAGGCGACGACCCTTCCGTAGCGACAAGAGTACAAGTAGGCCTGTATTGATAAGGTGATGGGGGAGAGGTGCAATGAGTGCGAGCAACAGCCCTGGTAGCCCTTGCAGTGACCCAAAAATATAACATCGTATGAGATTATTAGGAGTGACGACCCTAGACAGGATCTGTGTTGAGATTGATATAAGGGAAGTACCTTAGTTTCCCAATATTGCTGTAAGAAAAGGACTAATAATAACGCGGTAATCATATCAACATCACATTGCATGTGCCTGGAAGATGTGGAGCACTGAGCGGTACGCAAGCATGCCACGGACGTAGATGGTGCCGTATGAGGGAGAATGTCGGTGAGGGCATCCATCATGTCATGTCATATTGCATTAACAACAGTATTAGGAATGTTTGATTTACTGTTTTACTATTATCGCATGATTGATTTGATAACATGCTAATCTCTGCTCTCGTATTTCACTGAGTTGATCACTCACTCCCACGTTATGGGATGGTGTTTTCAGACACCCACCAGTCCTTATTTTGGTTACAGATGATGGCGCTGCTTGAGAAGCGGAGCTGGACTTGATGATGATGAGGAGGATCCCTCCTTTATGCGTGTTCTAATTGACGGGATTACAGGGAGGTTGATTAGATGCCTTGACACTTGTCATTTTATATTTTTAGAGAACTCATGTATATTCTTTTTTTTTACTTTTTGGAGTATACATGTATGTATATAACCTGGTAACATGTTCACACTCTGGAGACATACAACAGTTTATATATGTTATACATATTACCACAGTCTTTCGCTTGTTAATTTAACTGTCTCTGGAGTATGATATGTTGTTTTGGCTTAATCCCACTCATGTTTAATTCATTAACACAGACAACATTCAATCATACACATTTATGTTGCATAAGTGATGTTCTGAAACTCGGGAATGGAGTTTTTACTCGACCCCCGATTTTCGGGATGTTACACTCCCTTATATCATTCCCAACAAGGATCCTGTCTAGGGTCGTTACTCCTAGCAATCTCATACGATGATATATTTCTAGGTCGCTACAAGGGCTGCCAGGGCTATTGCACCCACTCGTTGCTCCGTTCCCCCATTACCTTATCAATACAGGCCTAGTTTGTACTCTTGTTGCTACGGAAGGGTCGTCGCCTCACGTAGACTCAGCGTACGCTCGAGGTCACTACAAAGGGCTGTCAGGGCTATTGCACGCACTCGTTGCACTGCTCCCCCATCACCTTATCAGTGTAGACCGACAGCTCAAATATAGTGTCCCATACCACCATAATCGGCTAACGAGTCTTGATTGCTCACTGGTCACTACGGGGAGGTTTGTGGCCCTAACGTAGGCCAACAGCTCAACCACAGTGTCCCATACCACCATGCCTGGTTCGTGAGTGTAACATCTTGAAAATCGAAGGGTCGAGTAAAAACCCAACTCCCGAGTTCCAAAATGTTATTTATGCAACATAGATATGTATGATTGAATGTTGTCTGTGTTAATGTATTAAACATGAGTGGGATTACGCCAGAACAGCATATCATACTCCAATGACAGTTAAATTAACAAGCGGAAGACTTTGATAGTAGGTATAGCATATATAAACTTTTGTATGTCTCTAGAGTGTGAACATGTTACCAGGTTATACACATATATGTATACTCCAAAAGTAAATAAAAAGAATATACATGAGTGCTCTAAAAATATAAAATGACAAGTATCAAGGCATTTAATCAACCTCTCTGTAATCCCGTCAATCAGAACACTCATAAAGGAGAAATCCTCCTCATCATCATCAAGTCCAGCTCCGCTTCTCAAGCAGCGCCATCATCTGCACCCAAAATAGGGACTGGTGGGTGTTCGAAAACACCATCCCGTAATGCGGGAGTGAGTAGCTAACTCAGTGGAATAATAGAGCAAGGATTAACATGTTCTCAAATCAATCATGCGATAATAGTAAAGCAGTAAATCAAACATTCCTAATACTGTTGTTAATGCAATATGACATGACGTGATGTATGCCCTCACCGACGATCTCCCTCATATGGCACCATCTTACGACCGCGGCATGCAATCGTCCCTCAAGTGCTCCACATCTTCCAGGCACAAGCAATGTGATGGTGATATGATTTCTGAGTTATTATTAGTCCATTCAAACAGCAGGATTGAGAAACTAAGGTACTTTCCTTATATCAATCCCAACACAGATCCTGTCTAGGGTCGTCACTTCTAGTAATCTCATACGATGTATATTTTGTAGGTCGCTGCAAAGGCTACCAGGGCTGTTGCTCGCACTCGTTGCATCGCTCCGCCATCACCGTATCAATACAGGCCTACTGTACTCTCACTGCTACGGAAGGGTCGTCACCTCCCGTAGACTCAGAATACGCTCGCGGTCACTACAAAGGACTCATCACCTGATCAGTGTAGGCCGACAGCAAGAATATAGTGTCCCATACCACCATAATCTGCTCACGAGACATAGGTGTTCACTGGTCACTACGGGAGGTTTGTGGCCGCAGCGTAGGCCGACAGCTCGACCACGGTGTCCCATACCACCATGCCCGGCTCATGAGTCTTCGTGGATCAAGGTACCATGGTTAACAGGGTTTATAATGGTAAGTTCAGTATCATAGGTTCAAGCAGTTATGACTCATACAGGGTGAACATACAACGGGCAGTCGGGTTACTTGACGGGCTCGACTAGCACGATCGCATCTCAAGTCGAACGACATGAAGTGCGTAAAACACCTCGTGTGGCCTAACCACTGCCGCCAACTCCAAAACACGGCTCGCGTTCATCGACGTGTCGTTCGTGGCAAAGATAAGCCAACCACGAACTTGTTCGGTTACCGACTGCCTGGACTAGGTATAGTCCCAAACAATGATAATCCACATCAGCAATTATATGAGAGTATTGGAAATGAAATACAACCATGTGAGCATGTTAACACACGTTATAACATACAACTTAAGTAAATCTTCCAACGCATGCATTTCATACATATAACGAAATCATACATATAGCTAACATGTAGGAAATCATTTACATCAGCATATTAATTGAGAAATCAATCTCAAACTAAATCATAACACCATTTAATTCAATACATACTAATACAAGCATTTAAACAAACACTTACACTACGCACTTAAGTCTACATATAGTATGTCGACTCAAAATGCATATTTCGATGAATCTCTTCACCAAACTAATTATGCACGCATTCCTAACATTCTAATGTGACAAGAAGCCATATCAATCACATCAGCAAAATATGAATGAAAACAGTACTTCCTACAAATGACTAAAATGCCCTAAATCTCATATTCTTCGTCTATTTACGAAACAGGAAATGAACAGCATGTTGTACATGTCAAACGGCGTTGCCGTCGATAATCTACTATTAAACGACATTGAAAGCGTTGGAAACAGTTAATCAAAGCATCTAAAATCCGCACCTTATCTCCTACAAGCGTATCGTTTCGAACGGAGCGTATACGCTTCGTCTACGGCGACTAGACAACCTGATTTACAAGATCTATTAGCTAACATGCTATGGAATGAAAGGAACACTAAATCAGCAACTATATAGGGTATTTTCTTACCTAGAAAAGTGGAGAAAACATCGGCCAAGTGATTGGAGCGTGTTGCTAAAGCACGTGCAACAGGTAGGGCAGCAGCAGGAAAATTCTCTCCTACTCTCTCTCACAAACTCTCACCTTTTCTCTCTCCTAATCTAGGGTTTTTCTCAAATTCGGATGGGAGAGAGGAATGAGGGTTTCAACCCCTTTTATAAGCCCAAATGTGCCCGAAATAGGCTCGAAAACAATGTTTACTTGATGTATATCCAAATCGGGGCTGTTTAGGTCCAAAAGAGCATTTCTGGAGGTCCCCTGGCCAAATGCGATCGGACTTAAGCTCATGCATACTGTATCTAGCACACATCAAGTTTTCAGTCCGGCAGGGTTTACAGATCGCACGTGGCGGTCCAGTTTCAGTTCAGTGCTCACTGCACGTAGATCAGGTCTACAAGTCTCATGATATGAAATAGAAATTTTTCCTGATCCGAGGGTGTAATTTGGCTGAATTCTGACGGTCAGAACGCTTAATACTGATGCGTCAACTTGTGTGCCAGATTTGAATTTCAAATTCCAAATCTAACCTTATTCTCACTCTCTTTAGTCCAGGCTCAATGAAATAGCCTGCGAATGTCGGTTGGACTTGATTTTCGAAATGATTGTCAAGTCCAGCTAGGCGGTTCTAACGGTCTAAGATAATAGGTATCGGACTTTCAACGTGCGGTCTAGATCCAATACAAAGTTTCAAGAGGTCCAGAGAACAAACCGGCTTAGAGTTTGATCCGAGGTTTTAGAGTATTATATCGTCATTGGTTCTACTTGATTTGGGTCTTGTAGAACGTATTTAAAGTGATCAGGGACTATTTCCCAGCTACTCCAGCGTAGCGCTAGCTAACTTATGCTTAGTTTCTAAAGGAATTAATCCTAAGTAATTTCTTTGACTATGGAATTGGGTTCTAAGCGATTTCCCAGGTGTTTTAGTTGACCCATTGCCTAAGGACGGCTAATCCCAGGTTGACAAAAATCCAGGGTGTTACAATGAGTCTTAGTGGATCAAGGTACCATGGTTATCAGGATTATCAATGGTAAGTTCAGTACCCTAGGTTCAAGCAGTTATGACCAATACAAGGTGAACATACAACGGTCAGTCGGGTTACTTGACGAGCTCGACTAGTAGGAGCGCACCTCAAGCTGAATGACATGAAGTGTATAAACACCTCGTGTGGTCTAACCACTGCTGTCAACCAAAGCACGACTCGGGTTCGTCAATGCATCCTTCGTGGTGAATAGAATCCAACCACGAATTCAAATCTGTTACCGACTACTTGGACTAGAGTATAGCCCCAAACACTTGTAATCTAAATCAATAATCACATGAGAGAGACAGAATTGAAATACAAGTAATTCCAGGATATTATCAGCATGTTATAACGTACATCATAAGCAGTTAACCATACACGAGTATTTCACACATAAGGTAATCAATTCAAATACAACAAGCATGGAGGAAATCATGTGCAACATCAAATTAGTTGAGAATCCAATCTCAACACTAATCTACAACACCATTTACTCAATACTTACTAATACATACATTTATACAAACCATTAGTCTACACACATTAGTCTACATAGTATATGTCAGCCAATAATGTGCATTAGGGCGAATCTCTTCGCCAAACAGATCATACACGCATAACTAGCATAGGTACACGATAAATACTCATGAAAATTATATCAGCAAAATATGTACGTATACAGTATTTCCTACAAATACCTAAAATACCCTAAACTCATATTCTTCGTACGTATTCGAAATAAAAAATGGATGTGTGGAAGCTCGCCATAGGTAAATCATAGCCTCACATCCCATGTCCCAAAACACCAAGTGAATAAAACCCTTAAAATAAGTAAAACATCTTAGGGTTTTGGGTTAAGAAAACTTTATACCAAATAGGAAAATCTTTAAGTTTCTCTTACCCTGTCAATTATATCGATTCCCTTTTCGATATGATCGACTAGCTCTGTCGATGTCCTCAGCATCTCAATCGATACAATCGAATGAGGACATAAATCGTCCAGCAATCAAAACATTCATCTATACGATTTATCGATATATCAATGGTCCAGTCGATATCATCGATATTCGAATATCGATCCTATCGGAAGATGATCGATAATATCGACAAACTGTTTTCTGGCGCCCCTATTTTTCAAAAGAAAACTATCATAAGCTTCGATATATTGATGACTGTCCGATTCAATCTGAACTCAAATATCGATCATATCGAAAGTCAGTCGATCATATTGATTGTGGGCGCATGTGTTTCTCCAGCATGAATTTCATGTTGTTTTAAATGTTGATTGGGGCGTCAGTCGATAAATCAATATTCATATCTCGATCATATCGAGACACGGTCGATTGGATCGAGTCTGGACACAGATCGTCCAACAAGCTTATAGGTAAATCTATGTCATAAGTGAAATGACAATTCAGTTTGTCTCATCGAGAGTCTGTCGATACAATTGAGAGTATATGCTCGATGATATCGATGATTGGTCGATGATATCAAACTCTGTCATAAATATGACCGTTTATATCCATTGGAACCTTTTACCTATATATAGAGAGATTAGTCTTTATTGCTGTGAGAGAAAGTAGAGAGTGCTTTTGAGTGTTTTAACCTTCCTATCATATACCTTAAGCCCTTTCTCTCAGGAAGTTCATCCTCCAATCCACCCTCATTATTGATATTTCATAAAGTGGATTGGGGAATGAACTTCCGCATTCAAGGATCCTTTAGCTACTACCTTAATGGAAAATCATTAAGTTGCGATGCCTTGAATGCATAGATGATTGGAACCACTCTATCTTCCTTATAAGAAAATCTTTAGAGAGTGGTATTCCATCATAACCTTGACCCAACCTAAAGCCTAGTATAGGTACATCTTTCTGTTGCAGATCAAGGGAGCTGAAGACTCTTCATCAACAAGAAGGAGATCTTCATCATTGCGCTAAAATGGACTCATCAACTTATTTGTAAGTACTAAGAATCCAGAGGACATTTATCATCATTCCTTTTTAGGATTGGGTCATAGGTGTTGCTCACCATTTAAAGTCCTCGAAGGAAGCCTCCGACGGGAGTGTACGTGCAGGGTGCATTGTGTGGACCCTTGCTCTATGGAGAGCATAAACATCTGGTTAGGAGTACGCCAGCAAAACTCCAAGGTTAGAGGTGAACCGAGTAGAAACCTCTGGGTGCATTGTGTGAACCCTTGCTGTTTGTGGGCATAAACATCTGGTTAGGAGTACACCAGCAAAACTCCAGGGTTTGAGGTGAACCGAGCAGAAACCTCTGTAAAGGTTGAAGGTGAACCTGATTTAAAACCTTAGGTTTGAGGTGAACCATGGGAAACCTCCTTAGTGAAATTCGATCACTCAAGGGTTGAGTGTGGAAGCCGATAGTGGAGTAGACAAGTAGTCAAACCACTATCAAATGACTGTGTTTGAGATTGATATTGTCTTTCATTTATGTGATTACTTTATATGCCTTTATATATGATTATCTGAAATCACATCTTGTGCACACACAGTCATATCCATCACAATCTGATTCATAAAGTTATTTATCTTACAAGTAGTTTGTGATTAGATCCTCTATCAGGCTTGGAAGCCAGTAGAGTTAATTTTTGAGTAATCCTAATCTGTACTCTGTGATAGGATTAGTGTGATAGGATTGAAATATAACTTATAAATCTTTTAAAAATTCCTATTCACCCCCCTCCAGGACATATTAACATATTCCTACTTCAACTCAAGCGGTCTTCACCGCTATTTCAATTGGTATCAAAGCAGGTCTCTCTTTAAGGCCTTCACCGCCTAGAGAGTGATCTTGACTGAAATAGGAATCATGATCAAGAAAGTTCTAGAGGATGTGACAGATCAAAATAATTGCCTTGTAATCCACACCGCTCTTAAAGCTGGCAATAGTTCGAAGTGGAATCTTGATAGTGGATGTTCCAGACACATGACTGGTGATCGTACTCATTTTTATTCATACTCAAACTTTGATGGTGGATCAATCACATTTGGAGATGGTAGCTTAGCCAAAATCGTTGGACAAGGAACAATAAAAGTACCAAGTCTTCCAAAAATTAAAAATGTTCTCTGTGTCGAAAGTCTGAAACATAATTTCCTCAGTATTTCTTAAATTTTTGATAAGGAACATCTAGTCACTTTCTCAAAGAATGTGTAGAATTGTAGATCATACGAAAAATCTCTCATAAAAGGTTCACGGACTAGTGATAACTATTATATTATTGAGAGTACCTGTGAAAAGGGATTGTCCACAAAATGTAACATGGCTGTAAAGAATGAATCAAGATTATGACATCAAAGGTTGAGACATGTTCATTACCGAAATTTAGCTAAACTTAGGTCAAAAAACTTGGTTAGAGGTCTTCCCAAAATTAAAAAAGAAGAAAAAGTAGTATGTGTGGAATGTCTAAGAGGAAAACAGATAAAAGTTGGACATAAGAAGAAAACCACCATAGCTATAACAAAGTCCTTGGATCTACTGCATATGGATCTGGTGGGTCCTACTAAAGTGGAAAGTCATGGCAAGAAAAGATACTTTTTGGTAATAGTTGATGACTATACTAGATTTACTTGGGTTGCATTCCGTCAAGAAAAATCAGATGCCTTTGGAAAATTTGTTGTCTTGGAAAAACGAATTCAAAATGAGAAAGGATATGACATAAAATGCATCAGAAGTGATCATGGTGGTGAATTCAAAAATAATGAATTTAAAAAATACTGCATTGATAAAGGAATTCATCATGAATTTTCAGCCCCAAAAACCCCCCAACAAAATGGGGTTGCTAAGAGAAAAAATCGAGTATTGCAGGAAATGGGGTCAGTCATGCTAAATAGAAAGGACATGGAAAAGAGCTTTTGGGCAGAAGCTATCAATACCGCCTGCTATATCATAAACAGAGTATATCTTAGAGCAGGTCTGAATAAAACTCCATATGAACTATGGTATGAGAAGCTGCCAAATGTGAAATACTTTCGGGTCTTTGGTAGTAAATGCTACATTTTAAGGGATAGGGATCACCTAGGGAAGTTCGAATCCAAAAGTGATGAAGGCATTTTTTTAGGATACGTCATGAATAGTCGTGTTTATAAAGTATACAACTTAAGAACTCTTACTATTTAAGAATCTGTGAATGTGGTAATCGATGATCATCCTCAAGATATGAATTCTCCTGCAAATGAGATAGAAGATGACGTAGATTCGTGCATACCTGAAAAATCAGATGACAAATCTTCATTATTGAATGAACCTTAACAATCATCTGACAAACCCATCATCAAAGATCACCCTTGAGAGAAAATTATTGGAGACCCTAATGACGGTGTAAGAACTAGAAGACAGATAGACAATGTTTATAGTCACTTCTGTTTTACCTCAAAGATTGAACCCAAGAATATTGTAGAAGCTCTTCAAGATGAATACTAGATAAATGTCATGCAAGAGGAACTTTAACAATTCTAGAGAAATGAGGTGTGAAAACTAGTTCCTAGACCAATTGATATTAATGTCATTGGAACAAAATGGGTCTTCAAAAATAAATCTGACGAATTAGGGAATGTGATTAGAAACAAAGCTAGATTGGTTGCTCAGGGATACTCACAGATTGAAGGAATTGATTTTGATGAAACATTTGCCCCTGTTGCACGTCTAGAGTCTATTAGAATTCTTATGTCCATTGCATGCGCACTAAAATTCAAATTATTTCAAATGGATGTTAAGAGTGCCTTTCTTAATGGGGATCTTGCTAAAGAAGTATATGTGGAACAACTAAAAGGATTTTCAGACCCTAAGAATCTTCATCATGTTTATCGTTTGGACAAAGCTCTGTATGGTCTCAAACAAGCACCACGTGCTTGGTATGAATGGTTAACGAAGTTTCTTCTAGACCATGAATTCCGCAGAGGAAGTGTAGACAAAACACTGTTCACCCAGAGAACAAAGAACTCATTGCTTATTGCACAAATTTATGTGGATGACATTGTGTTTGGATCAACATGCGGAGATGAGGCATTCAAATTCGCCAACCTCATGAAGTCAGAATTTGAAATGAGCATGGTTGGTGAATTGAATTTCTTCTTAGGGTTACAGGTCAAGCAACTGGATGATGGAATTTTCATAAATCAAACCAAGTATGCAAAAGACCTAGTGAAAATATTTAGGCTTGAATCTGGTCGCACTTATCACACGCCTATGAGTACTACTCTAAAACTTTCAAAAGATACTAATGGCAAAAGTGTGGACCAGCATCTTTATCGAAGCATGATCAGAAGTCTGCTATATCTCACTGCCATTCATCCAGATATATCCTTTAGCATTGGGGTGTTTGCTCATTATCAGTGTAACACCCCGGATTTTGGCCAATCTGAGATTTGACGTTCTTAGGCAATGGGTCAATTAAAACACCTGGAAAATTGCTTAGAAACCAATTCCATAGCCAAAGAAACCACTTAGAATCAATTCCTTTAGAAAATATGACTAAGTTAGCTAGGCAACGTTAGAATAGCTGGGAAATGGTCCCTAATCACTTTAAATACGTTCTACAAGGCCCAAAGCGAGTGGAACCAAGGGTGCTATAATGCTCTAAAGCCTCGGATCAAACTCTAAGCCGGTTTGTTCTCGGGACCTCCTTGAAACTTTGTATTGGATCTAGACCGCGCGTCGTAAGTCAGATGCCTACCATCTTAGACCGTTATGACCACTTAGCTGGGCTTGGCAATCGTTTCGAATATCAAGTCCAACTAACGATCACAGGCTATTTCATTGAGCCCGGACCGAAGAGAGTGTGAATAGGGACATAGTTGGAATTTCAAATTCAAATCTGGCACACAAATTTGACGCATCAGTATTGAGCATTCTGACCGTCAAAATACAGCCAAATTACACCCTTGGATCAGGAAAAATTTCTATTACATATCACGAGACTTATAGGCCTGATCTTGGTGCGGTGACCGTTAAACTGAAACTGGGCCGCCACGTGCGATCTGGGAACCCTACCGGTCTGAAAACTGGATGTGTGCTAGATCCAGTATGCACGAGCTTAAGTCCGACCGCATTTGGCCAGGGGACCTCCAGAAATGCTCTTTTGGACCGAAACAGCCCCGATTTGGATATACTTTAAGTATACCTTGACTTGGAGCCTATTTTGGGCATGTTTAGGCTTATAAAAGGGGTTGAAACCCTCACTCCTCTCTCCCATCCGAATTTGCAAAAATCCCTAGATTGGGAGAGAGAAAAAGAGTGAGAGATTGTGAGAGAGTGGGAGAGTTCTTCCTGCCACTTGTGCTACGTGTTGCACGTGCTTAAGCAACACTCCTCTACCGCTTTCCCGGCGATTCCACCACGATCCTAGGTAAGTAAAAACCCTAAATAGATGTTGATTTGAGTTTTCCTTGTTTCCATAGCGATGTAGCTTATGGATCTTATGTATTAGGCTCCTTACTCGCCGTAGACGAAGCATATACACTCCGCTTCAATTCCCGAGTCTACAAGACACTAGGTGCGGATATTAGACGCTTTGATTGACTGTTTTCAAAGCTTTCAATGTCGTTTAATAGTAGATTCTTGACGGCAACGCCGTTTGACATGTACAACATGCTCTCCGTTTCCTGTTTCGTAAATTAACGAAGAATATGAGATTTAGGGCATTTTAGTCATTTGTAGGAAGTACCGTTTACATTCATATTTTGCTGATGTGATTGACATGGTTTGTTGTCGCATTAGGAAGTTAGGAATGCGTGCATAATTAGTTTGGCGAAGAGATTCGCCTAGTTGCGCACTTTGGGTCGACATACTATATGTAGACTTAAGTGTGTAGTGTATGTGTTTGTATAAATGCTTGTATTAGTATGTATTGAATTAAATGATGTTATTTGATAGTTTGTGATTGATTTTTCAATTATTATGCTGACCTAAATGATTTTCTACATGTTGACAAAATGCATGATTTCATTACATGCATGGAATGTATGTGCTTGAGGATTTGCTTAAGTTGAATATGCATGGGAAGTATGCCTTGAAGATTTGCTTAAGTTGAATGTTATAACATGTGCTAACATGCTCACATGATGTATTTCAATTCCAACACCTTTGTATAGTGTTAATGTAATTCCATAGATGTGTGGGACTTGACTTAGTCCAGGCAGTCGGTAACCGAGCGAATTCGTGGCTGACTGGTCATAGCCACGAACGATGCGTCGATGAATGTGATTCGTGTTGAGAGTTGGCGGCAGTGGTTAGGCCACGCGAAGTGTTTCACGCACTTCATGTCGTTCAATTCGAGATGCGATCGCACTAGTCGAGCCCGTCAAGTAACCCGACTGGCCGATGTTTGTTCACCTTGTATGTATCATAACTGCTTGAACCTAGGGTACTGAACTTACCATTGTAAACCCTGTTAACCATGGTACCTTGATCCATAAAGACTCATGAGCCGGGCATGGTGGTATGGGACACCGTGGTCGAGCTGTCGGCCTACGCTGGGGCCACAAACCTCCCCGTAGTGACCAGTGAGCACCTATGACTCGTGAGCAGATTATGGTGGTATGGGACACTATATTCTTGCTGTCGGCCTACACTGATAAGGTGATGGGGGAGCGGTGCAACGAGTGCGAGCAACAGCCCTGGCAGCCCTTTGTAGTGACCGCGAGCGTATTCTGAGTTCACGGGAGGCGACGACCCTTCCGTGCAGTAGAGTACAGTAGGCCTGTATTGATAAGGTGATGGGGGAGCGGAGCAACGAGTGCGTGCAACAGCCCTGGCAGCCCTTGCAGCGACCTACGAAATGTACATCGTATGAGATTACTAGGAGTGACGACCCTAGACAGGATCCGTGTTGGGATTGATACAAGGGAAGTACCTTAGTTTCCCAATCCTGCTGTTTGAATGGATTAATAACAACTTGGTAATCATATCACCATAGCATTGCATGTGCCTGGAAGATGTGGAGCACTCTAGGGAGTGTGGCATGCCGCGGTCGTAAGATGTTGCCGTATGAGGGTGATCGTCGGTGAGGGCATACATCACGTCATGTCATAATTGCATTAACAACAGTATTAGGATTGTTTGATTTATTGCTTTACTATTATCGCATGATTGATTTGAGAACATGTTAATCCTTGCTCTATTATTCCACTGAGTTAGCTACTCACTCCCACGTTACGGGACGGTGTTCCGGACACCCACCAGACCTTTTTGTGATTGCAGATGATGGCGCGGCCTGTGAGGCAGAGCCGGACTTGATGATGATGAGGAGGATCCCTCCTTTATGCGTGTTCTGATCGACGGGACTACAGGGAGGTTGATTAGATACTTTGACATTTGTCATTTTATATTTTTAGCGCACTCATGTATATTCGTTTCATCTACTTTTGGAGTATACATGTATGTGTATAACCTGGTAACATGTTCACACTCTGGAGACATACAACAGTTTATATATGTTATACATACTATTACAGACTTCCGCTGGTTATTTTAACTGTCTCTGGAGTATGATATGCGGTTCTAGCTTAATCTCACTCATGTCTAATACATTATCACAGACAACATTCAATCATACATATCTATGTTGCATAAATAACATTTTGGAACTCGGGAGTTGGGTTTTTGCTCGACCCCCCGATTTTCGGGATGTTACAATCAGGCAGATCCTAAGGAATCTCACCTAATAGCAGTTAAAAGGATTATCAAGTATGTTGGAGGGACAACCACCTTTGGACTATGGTATCCACATGAAACCTCCACCATTATTGCAGGATATTCAGATGCGGATTGGGCTGGAAATTTGGATGATCGAAAATCAACTAGTGGTGGATGCTTTTATATTAGAAATTGTTTAGTTTCTTAGCAAAGCAAGAAATAAAACTCAATCTCATTATCCACTGCGGAGGCTAAATATATAGTTGCAGGTAACTATTGTGCTCAACTCCTCTGGATGAAACAAATGCTATTAGACTACGGGATTGCACAATCCACAATGAATCTCTTCTGTGACAATACGAGTGCTATAAATATCTTGAAAAACCCAGTTCAGAACTCTCGGACCAAGCATATTGACATTCGTCATCATTTTATTCGAGAACTAGTCGAAGAAAAGACCATTGTGTTAGAATATGTTACTGCTGAAAAGAAACTTGCTGATATCCTTACAAAGCCTCTTGACACAAATAGGTTCTGTAACCTCCAAAAGTCAATTGGCGTTTGTTCGCATTAACAATATCCCTGGACTTATGGTAATCACTGAAAAATATTAAGGTCTGAGTTGTTCATGGTTGTGCTAATGTTGAACAAATGTCAAAATTCTTACAGCCTCGATAATATCTGCGTACTATCGATTTTATAATCGATTCCATCGAAACATCACATCGATTCAATCGACGGTTACTGGTTTTCAAACAACCGTCAGAGCAAATTTTGCTGACAGTTCTGCGATGCAATCAATAATTGATCGATAAATCGCTAAGTCTGTTATATAAAGAGAAGGGCGCACTCGAACTCATATTTTTTTCTCTTCCAGTTTTTATCAGCATCTCACCCCTTCGAAACATGATCAAAGGGAAAGGTAAGGCTTACTTTCAATCTTTAGAGGAGACAAGCATTCAATCAAATTCCCGCAGGTATCATCCTACTCCAAAGGAAGGTGGTCCACCTGTCATCACTGAACGACTAGTGCTCAATAGTGCAGTTGAGCCTTTTGGAGTTAACCTTCTTCTCAAAGTAATTGGGTGGCAAAATATTCTACATCTTGGAAGATCGTACCAACTGGGTGTGATCCATGAATTTTTCAAACATTGCCATATCATTTGTGAAGATCCCCTAGCATTTGGATTGTTCTTGCACAATACTCAAAGCTTATCACTCCAGTTACTTTGGTAAAACTCCTCAATCTTGATGTAACTAGAATTCTGGTAACCAATCGAAATCTCAATGGATTGGGAGTATGGGGAGAAATCACCCGTGCATTGTGCCAAGGGACTACAGTTCCTCGAAATGATGAAAATTTATTGCATATCAACCATCTTGGACCCACCTTCAAAATTCTTCACAGCATTTTCTGCTCAAATGTGTACCCATGCGATATCCTTGGCGATCATCTTTCTCCATTTGTGATCAATGTACTCTATGATGTATATCAAGAAAATCGTGTGTGCTTGCCAACTCTCCTCCTTAAGCAGATCACTCGTGTCCACAAGGACATCATACGGAGGCACTGCCCTTCCTGTGCTTATATGAAAACTCGCACACCATGCTAGACTTCCTACCACATCTGATGAAATGCATCCAGAAGCCTGGTTCGACGATGATGCATCACTGGCAGCACAACGATTTTGTCTTCCCTTGTCTCCCTCAAGGCATAATCTTTCTATACCAAGGGCCAATCAACATGTTCCACCCACAATGAGGCCTACACGTGGAGGATCAAATCGCACACCATTGGTCAGTCCTGAGTCGATTAATAATCGCCCAGCTCATCACCTCGAACGTCACCTACTCAATGGAATGGTTGGTATCGAGGACCAGATGAACAATTGTGAAAGGCGTCTCACTATCATTAAAGAGAAGCTCGATGTCCTCCAGGGAACTACTCAGCAACTGGTAGACTTGATCATGAATGATCTTTCTCGAAAACATTAAGCGTCCGTCCAGTTGGCCTTTGACTATCCTACACATCTGCTGGCATTTTGTGTATTCTATTTTGGACAAATCTCACTCTTGTTGTTTGGGGCAGTATAGTTTTTTGTATATATTTTGTTCTAGATAATGAACTTTTTGTTGATATGGCTGCATTCAATCCTTATTTTACTGCCATTCCTGCTGCTTATCCACTATCTGTGCTAATTGCCTTATCACTGATGCATCTTTATCTGGTTCTCCCATATGCTTCAATCTTCAGTCAATATCACATTTTATGCCTTTGCCAATGACTAACAAAAAGGGGGAGAACAATTCAAACACCCCGAGCAAAAAATTGTATATCTGTGTTGCAGGTGTTAGGGCGAGCAGCCCCAATAAGAAAGGGGGAGTTTTTGAATTAAGGGGGAGAATTTATTGGGTGTGTACATGGGTGATTTGAATTTGTAAAATTGTGTTAATACATGTACACACAATTTAGGATGTATCTGTCTAGATATTTTCCTAGGGTGTTTTGTGTATTTTGTCATGTAATTGAAAAAGGGGGAGATTGAAAGTGCACCTACTAAGTGCCATGATTTGTCAATTACGGTGTAAGTTGAGTCAGTCGGACAACAGCACCTAACAGGAAAATCAAGTCAAGTGTCTGCCTCAACTGGATGTGTGGAAGCTTGCCATAGGTAAATCATAGCCTCACATCTCATGTCCCAAAACACCAGGTGAATAAAACCCTTAAAATTAATAAAACGTCTTAGGATTTTGGGTTAAGAAAACTTTGTACCAAATGGGAAAATCTTTAAGTTTCTCTTACCCTGTCGATTTTATCGATTCCCTTTTCGAAATGATCGACCAGCTCTTTCGATGTCCTCGGCATCTCAATCAATACAATCGAATGAGGACATAAATCGTCCAGCAATCAAAACATTCATCTGGATGATTTATCGATATATCGATGGTCCAGTCGATATCATCGATATTCGAATATCGTTCCTATTGGAAGAGGATCAATAATATCGACAGATTGTTTTTCGATGCCCCTATTTTTCTAAAGAAAACTAACATAAGCTTCGATATATCGATGACTGTCCGATTGAATCTGAACTCAAATATCGATCATATCGGAAGTCAGTCGATCATATTGATTGTGGGCGCATATTTTCTCCAGCATAAATTTCAGGTTGTTTTTAATGTTAATTGGGGCGCCAGTCGATAAATCAATATTCATATCTCGATCATATCGAGACACAGTCGATTGGATCGAGTCCAGACACAGATCGTCCAGCAAGCTTATAGGTAAATCTATATGATTTATCGATCTGATCGACAAGGTCTCCGATATCATCGATATACAAATTTTGATGACATCGACTGTTCCCCGATCATATCTGTAAAACCTGAAATTTTTTAAGATGTATCTCTCTTATTTTCTCCTGTAGATAGATCGGTGTGTCTCTTGATGGAATCGAAGTTCAAAATTCGATAACATCGATGGATGTCTCGATCCCATCGACCAGTTGGCAAAAGGTTTCCAAAAGCAAAATGACAATTGAGTTTGTATCATCGAGAGGTCTGTCGATGCAATTGAGAGTATATGCTCGATCATATTGACGATTACTCGATGATATCGAACTCTGTCATAAATATGACTGTTTATAATCGTTGGAATCTTTTGCCTATATATAGAGATATTAGTCTTTATTGCTGTGAGAGAAAGTAGAGAGTGCTTTTGAGTGTTTTAACCTTCCTATCATTTACCTTAAGCCCTTTCTTTCAGGAAGTTCATCCTCCAATCCACCCTTATCATTGATATTTCATAGAGTGGATTGGGGGATGAACTTCCGCATTCAAGGATCCTCCAGCTACTACCTTAATGGCAAATCATTAAGCTGCGATGCCTTGAATGCATAGATGATTGGAACCACTCTATCTTTCTTATAGGAAAATCTTTAGAGAGTGGTATTCCATCATAACCTTGACCCAACCTAAAGCCTAGTATAGGTACATCTTTGTGTTATGGATCAAGGGAGCTGAAGACTCTTCATCAACAAGAAGGAGATCTTCATCATTGCGCTAAAAGGGACTCATCAACTTATCTGTAAGTACTATGAGTCCAGAGAACATTTATGATAATTCCTTTTTAGGATTGGGTCATAGGTGTTGCTCACCATTTGAAGTCCTCGAAGGAGGCCTCCGACGGGAGTGTACGTTCGGGGTGCATTGTGTGGACCCTTGCTCTGTGGAGAGCATAAACATCTATTTAGGAGTACGCTAGTAAAACTCCAGGGTTAGAGGTGAACCGAGTAGAAACCTCTGGGTGCGTTGTGTGGACCCTTGTTCTGTGTGGGCATAAACATCTTGTTAGGAGTACACCAACAAAACTCCAGGGTTTGAGGTGAACCGAGTAGAAACCTCTATAAAGGTTGAAGGTGAACCTGATTTAAAACTTTAGGTTTGAGGTGAACCATGGGAAACCTCCTTAGTGAAATTCGATCACTCAAGGGTTGAGTGTGGAAGCCAGTAGTGGAGTAGACAAGTAGTCGAACCACTATAAAATGACTGTGTTTGAGATTGATATTGTCTTTCATTTATGTGATTGCTTTATATGCCTTTATATATGATTATCTGAAATCACATCTTGTGCACACACAGTCATATCCATCACAATCTGATTCATAAAGTTGTTTATCTTACAAGTAGTTTGTGATTGGATCCTCTATCAGGCTTGGAAGCCAGTAGAGTTAATTTTTGAGTAATCCTAATCTGTACTCTGTGATAGGATTAGTGTGATAGGATTGAAATATAACTTATAAATCTTTAAAAAAGTCCTATTCACCCCCCTTTAGGACATTGACATATTCCTACTTCAAGTCAAGCGGTATTCACCACTATTTTAGATGGTTGTATTGATATATTGATAAATCCGTCCAGATGAGTATGTGGTTGTTGGACACCTTTAGTCCTCTTATCAATAGTATCGATTCAAGAGTCGAGGACATCAACCGAGCTGGTCGATCATATCGGAAGGTGTATTGATACAATCGACATGATAAACAAACTTAGAGATTTTCTACTGTTTGAAAAAGTTCACTTACCCAAAAACCCTCATGTGTTTTAGGTTGTTTTTAAGGATTTTAATCACCTGGTGTTTTGGGACATGGGATGTGAGGCTATGATTTACCTATGTTGAACTTCCACACATCCAGTTGAGGCAGACGCTTGAATTATTTTTCCTGTTAAGCTTTGTAGTCCGACTGACTCAACTCACACCGTAATTGATAAACTAGGGCACTAGTAGGTGCACTTTCCATCTCCCCATTTGTCAATTACGTGATAAAATACCCAAAACACCCTAGGATAATATCTAGATAGACACATCCTAAATTGAGTGTACATGTGTTTACAGAATTTTATAAATTGTAACACATTCATGTACACAACCAGTATTTTTTCCCCCTTACTGTAAACCCCCCTTTCTTGGTGCAGCTGCTCCCCTTACACCTGCAACATATAAGAGAACAAATATCCAATTTTCCACACGGGGTGTTTTTAACTTTTCTCTCCCTTTTTGTCAGTCATTGGCAAAGGCATAATAAGTGACATTGATTGAAGATTTTAACCATATGGGAGAACTACAGACAGATAGATGTATACAGATTTTTAACAGTGATAAGCATACATCAATTAAGGCAGGAAGCAAATAAATGAAGCAATCAGCACAGTCATTTCATAAGTAAGAAGATATGAGAAGCATAGAACCTTGCATATTAGAATGACAATGAAATAAGAATTGAATTCAGCCATATCATCAAAAAGTTTCATCATCCAAAAACATCTAACCTCAAAAATATATATATATACTACCCCAGGAAACAATAGTATAATCATCAGACAAAGATATCAGACCCATGTAGGGATACCCAAAACAAATAAACAGAGATGGGTGTAAAATCAAGTGTTTATGACTAGACACACCACCAAAACTATCTTCTTCTAACACATAGAAGGCCTGTCAGTCATTAGTAGCTCAAGAATCTGCTGCACAGAATGTTGGAGAGCTTCCATCCTATTTTTTATTCCTGATAGTAGTTGTTCGCGGTGTTGGAGCAGCTTATCAATTCTAGTGAGATTGTTTAAAAATTGGCGCTCAAGCTCATGACATTGATGATTTATGACAGAAGCAGGACTATATTCAGGAGTTTGATTGGATCCCTAGAGAGTTTCTTTATTAGGCACGGGACCACTATCTTCAATAGGTGGAGGGATCTTAGTATACGATGAGACAAAGACATACACTTGTTGCGCTGCATCATGGTCGAACCATACTTCAGGATATACCTTATCAGTTGTTTCTAGCAGACCTGCCCAGTGTGAGAGCTTACAGATAAGAGACAGAAAAGGCAAAATTTCAAGATGGTCACTTTTGACTACTTTAATTAGCTGATCTAGTATGAGAGTTGGTAGGCATACAGGAACCCTTTGATAGACATCATACAAGATATTGAGCACAAGGGGACTCAGGTATGTGTCATTGGCATCACATGGGTACACATTCGTACTAAAAATACTGTGAAGGAGTCGAAACAAGATTCCTAGATGTTTAACCGGAAGGATATTGTCATCATTTCTAGGAATTGTCATACCCTGGCACAATGCTCGAGTAATTTCTCCCCATCTACCCAATTCGTTTAGATTTCTACTAGTGATAGGGATTTTTGTCACCTCAATGTTTAGAACATGACCAAGGACTGTTGGAGTAATGTGCTTGGTGTGTTGCATGAATTCTCGACACATACATGATGGGTAAACTTGGACAACATGACAACAGTTGAAGAACTTCTTGATCATTTCAAACTAATATGGGCCACCTACATTAAGCATATTCTTCCACCAAATAGTCTCCATCATGAGATCCACTCCATAGGGCTTGACAACACTAGTGAGAATAGTACGATCGACTATCGTGACTTGTTCTCAATCCGATTGGTTTTGAGATGGTCTAGTATTTTTCTCTTTCTTAATCTTGGAAGATTTTACAGATGAGAGAGCCTTACCTTTCCCTTTAACCATCTTCCTTGCTTCATTTGGATGTTGAGATTTCATCATGACTCCGAGCAGATCAACCAAAGAGACTGATCAAGGTAGCGAGATGGGACTAGCTATTGTAAAAATGAATTTTTCGCACGATCAGCCTTTTATTGGGTCCATTTGTCGATCATATCGATCATTGTTTCGATGCTATCGAGAAGTTGCCAATCGATTCTATCAAGTCTGTCTCTGATGTCCTCCATGGTCATATGACTTTTCATATTCTAAAGAGTCATCGATTGTATCGATCCTTGTTCAATGTAATCGGAAAGTCATATCCACAGTGAGGAATTTCTGGTTTCAAACTTCAGATGATTTTTCAAGCATACTCCTAAGATTTCTAAGAGACAATGATATAATATACAATCTCTATAAATACATAAGAGTAAAAATATTTAACTGTTTATATACAAAAGGAGGTTTGGAACCTTAGGTATTTCATTTAGAGCACAGTAAAATTGCATCATTTCAGCAAATATCCAGATTTTGATGCAAAATATGAACATGTTCCTTCATTCTTAATGCTCTTCTATATCATTCCTTACTTCTCCTTTAATAATGTAGCAATGCCTATTTGTGCGATGACCCTTAATTACTGATTTTCCTGATTGATCTAGGATATCGCATTCTTCTTTGTTGAACTTGACCATATGCCCATTATCACAAATTTGAGAGATGCTTAACAGATTATGCTTCAATCCTTTTATGCAGAAAGCATTCTCATTTGTAAGAAGATTAATTCCTTTTATGATACCCTGTCCAATTACTTTAGCAGTGGTTCCATCTCCGTAGGTGACTAGCCCATTGTTTAGATTTTGATAATTTGACAGGAGGGATTTGTCACCTGTGACATGTCTTGAGCAACCACTGTCTAGGTACCATCTAGCTTCATTGCCTGTTAAATGATCTGAGTGCATAACAAGACAACTTTCTTCTCTTTGAGTACCCATCTTGTGATAGAATTCTTTCTTGTGA
This sequence comes from Magnolia kwangsiensis, assembly GCA_037074715.1. Taxonomy (NCBI): domain Eukaryota; kingdom Viridiplantae; phylum Streptophyta; class Magnoliopsida; order Magnoliales; family Magnoliaceae; genus Magnolia; species Magnolia kwangsiensis. Next base: position 44,346,120 of record CM073586.1, on the reverse strand, counting down.
CAAATTTATTTGTCTTATCTAATTCAACCACTTGATTCACTGAGTCTTCCTTCCTGTCAGATAGTTTGAGTGGTGATGGTGTTGTATATCCTTTGTTTAACACATCCTTTGAATCACCACTTGTCTGATAGGCCGGATTTTTGCCTTTGCTGCAACTGGAAATATCAGATTTCTCATGTATTCCATATCCAGTTCTTATTCTAGCTTTTTTGTAGCCCAAGCCATATTTTTTGTTTCCAGATTTTCCCATACCTAAAAGTTTTTCTAGCCTCTCACTACTCTGTGAAAATTTATAGTTTAGTTGAGCTATTTTCTAGGATTCTTCTAATTCATTTTGAAGTGTGTAATTTTTGTTCTGAAGAATCAAGTTTTCCTCATTTAATGCTTTGACTTGTTTCTTTAATTTTTCTGACTCAGATTTTAAGAAAATGTTGGTTCTTTCAAGTCTATCATTATCTAAGTGACATTGCTGCAAATCAATAATTAGATGAGTATTAATATTTGAAGCTTTATCCAAATCTAGTTGCAATAATTCCTATTTATTCTCAGATATACCAAGTCGTTTAATCACTTTGATGCTATGGATATAGAGTTGATTATAAGCATCTTACAGTTTATCCTTTTCAACTTCTTCCTCTTCTCCTGACTCCTCGTTATCTGATGGACATAATTCAGTGGGTTGTTGTTTTTCCTTGCTTTCAGATTCCACGGGAATGATTACAGTGATGGAGACGATAAGAATTTTCAACGATTTCTGATCTCCATCACTTTCTAAGTCACTATTTTCTAAGTTTGACTCTTCTGTATCATCCCATGTGGCAACTATTACCTTACCCTTGGTTTTCCTATTTGGGCATTCAGTAGATAGGTTTTCATACTCCCGATAGGCGTAGCATTGTGGTTCTTTAGTTCTTTTCCCAAATTTTCCTGTAGAAGGTTTGTCATCCACATTTCTTCCTCTAGAGGGATGGCTACGATTCTTTTGAAAGAATCTTCTGAATCTTTGTGCCAGCAAAGCCACTTCCTCATCTTCATCTTCTTTTTCACTCTCATTGTCCTCATATTTTGTTTTCTTAGAAGTTTTTAGGATAGTGTTTTTGGATTTTTAGGATTGAGTGAAGTGTAGTTCAAAAGTTTGTAGGGAACCTACTAGTTCTTCTACTTTCATTTCATCAATATTTCTACACTCTTCAATTGTTGTTACTTTGAGATTAAACTGTTTCGGTAGGGATCTTAAAATTTTCCTACATACTTGAAGTACTGAAACTTTTTCTCCCAATCCACCCATGAAGTTACAAATAATATTCAATTTGGTGAAAAACTCCATAAATGTCTCATGCTCTTCCATCCTGAGATTTTCGAACTGTGAAGTCAGAAGTTGTAGTTTAGATCTCTTCACGGTGCTTGTGCCTTCATGGGTTGTTTCCAGTAGATCCCATGCTTTCTTAGATGTCTCACACATACTTATTTGATTGAATATATCCTAACACACGACATAGTAGACGGTGTTCATTGCTTTTGCTTTAGTAGTTTATTGTTCTTTGTCGAACGCCATTCACTTTTCTTTGGGTTTGGGTTTAGTGATGGTTGTTTCATCTTCAAGTACGATTTATTCAGATGGTACCACATATCCCTTTTCAACTACATCCCAAACATCATGATCCAAAGATCTCAGGAAGTAGTGCATTCTAGCCTTCTAGTATGCATAATTTGAACCATCAAATACTGGAGGTCTAGTAACTGATGAGCCCTCTCCTTTGGCTATATTCCTCAACTTCAATCAAGATCACTCTCTAGGCGGTACAGCCCTTAAAGAGAGACCCGCTCTGATACCAATTGAAATAGCGGTGAAGACTGCTTGAGTTGAAGTAGAAATATGCCAATAGTCCTAGAGGGGGGTGAATAGGATTTTTTAAAGTTTTATGATATATTTAAAATCCTATTGCACTAATCCTATCAGATATACAATTATCAGGATTACTCAAATGTAACTCTACCGGCTACCAAGCCTTGTAGAGGATTCAATCACAATTTGTTTGAAAGATAAACAAGTTGTATACAAGATTGTGATGGATAATACTCTGTGTGTATATGAGGTGTGATCTCAGACAATTAAATATAAAAAAATGTAAGGAATATCACACAATGAAAAATAATAACAAACTCAAACACAGTCATTTTTATAATGGTTCGACTACTTGTCTACTCCACTCCTGGTTGTCGCACTCAACCCTTGAGTGTATTGAATTTCACTAAGGAGGTTTCCCAGGGTTCACCTCAAACCTAAGGTTTTAAATTAAGTTCACCTTCAACCTTTGCACAGAGGTTTCTACTCGGTTCACCTCTAACCCTAGAGTTTTACTGGTGCACTCCTAACCAGATGTTTATGTCCACACAGAGCAAGGGTCTACATAACGCACCCAGATGTTTATACTCTCCACAGAGCAAGGGTCCACACAATGCACCCATAGTGTACACTCTCGCCAGAGGCCTCCTATCAGGACTTCAAAGGGGGAGCAACACTTAAGACTTATCCTAGAAAGGAATGATCACAAGTGTCCTCTGAACTCTAGGTACTTACAGATAAGTAGATGAGTCTCATTTAGCGCAATGATGAAGATCTCCTGCTTGTTGTTGAAGAGTCTTCAGCTCCCTTGATCCGCAACACAAAAGATATACCGGTACTTGGCTTCGAGTTTGGTCAAGGTTAGGACGAAAATCTACTCTCTTAGAATTTTTCTATAAGGAAGATAGAGTAATTCCCATCATTTATTCATTCAAGGCATCCCAGCTTAATGATATATTGTTAAGATAGTTGCTGAAGGATCCTTGAATGTGGAAGTTCATTTCCCAATCCACTCTATTGAATGTCAATGAATGAGAGTGGATTGGAAGATGAACTCCCATGAGAGAAAGGGCTTTGGGTATATGATCTAAAGGTAAAACACACAAAAGCACTCTCTTCTTTCTCTGCTAGAAATATGGACAAGTCTCTCTTTATATAGGCAAAAAGTTCCAACAAATATAAAACGGTCATATTTATGACAGAGTTCGATATCATCGAGTAGGGTCGATATCATCGAGCGTATACTCTCGATGGGATCGACTGTCCACTCGATAACACAAGCTTAAATGTCATATACTTTTTGAAACATTTTGTCAGCTCGTTATGGGATCGAACTGGTGTCAATGTCATCGAATTTTGAACTCCGATTCCATCGATACTGGGATCAATCTATCGACATTTGAAAAATGAGAGAGACTAGCCTAAAATATTTCAGGTTAAGATATGATCGAGGGTCAACCGATGTCATCAGAATTTGAATATCGATGATATCGAGGCCGTGTCGATGGGATCGATAAATCGTACAAATTTACCTATAAGAACGTTGGACAGTTTGTGTCCAGTTATTGATCCAATCGACCAGGGCTCGATAACATCGACATAAGAATATCGATTTCCTCGAGTGGCCCCCGATCAAAGTTAAAAACATCCTGAAATATTTACTAGAAGAAATGCGTGCCCACTGTCGATATGATCGATTGACTTCTAATATGATCGATATTTGAATTCATATTGAATCAAAACAGTTATCGATATATCAATGCTCATAGTAGTTTTCTTTAGAAAAATGGGGGCGCCGGAAATGTCACGCCCCAAACCCAAAAATCAGATTCACAAGAATCCCGATTGCCGAATCCAGTGCTGATAACCTCCGTAGTGCCCCATTCTCAGCTCCCGACAATCGTATGCCAGATTATGATCCTAGGATCTTATAAGGAGGATTTTTTTTGAATGATTTTTTTTGTAATGGAGTATAACCAAGTCAGAAAACAACATCACCACATAACCACTATATCAAAAACTTTAAGTACAATGCGAAAAGGGAAATACAAGGTGATCAAAAACTCTAAAATAGTCAGATGCACACTCCTGCCTCAGCGCTGCTGCTATCCAATGCTACCTGCACGCAACGGTCATGCATAAGCTTACAAAAGCTTAAAGGGTAGTGTAAGTGTGTACGTAAGGCAAACGCCAAGTATACAATATTAGAGTAATGCGAAAGTATGCAGTAAGTCTATGACTAAAACCAATTGTACCAAGGCAATGTGATGCAAGGCATGAATGCTATCGGCCATACCAAGGCCATGCGATGTGAGACATGAATGTTATCGGCCACACCGATGCAAATGCGAGGCTTACATAGCCGAATGTCTTATGCAAAATTCAATCCAAGCAAGCCAGTACTCATCAAGTACACATATCAGTACAGTTCTTCTCTGGATATCACCGAGGTCAAGTACACTCCACACTGACTGCCGCCTCCCTAGCAGCGTAGCCTAGCGAGCGGAAAAGACCTCACTATCTGCCTGACCAGTAGTCTGCCAATACCTACCTGGCTCGTCGATAGCGGACTCATTTGCAAGTTGGTCAAACTCAGCCTAGCTTATAGCCCCTTCACTTGGGCGGATAAGGCCACACCCTCTTCCAACCGACCACGACATAGTGGGAGATGTGGCCTACTGGTATTCGGCACTCGAGTGCTCATGTATCCACTCAGTCTAGGCGTTGAAGGATCTCATGGTACCAAAAAGGTTCTGGGACTTTCACCCAAGGACATCTTAAGTGCCCACAGTTATAGAACCATGTATTTTCGTTATCCGATATGGCCATCCACGATGTACTTGTGGAGCCACAACCCCATTGTCACTAGGGAGTGCAGTGATCAAGTCACACATATGTGAGATGCATGAGTCATACCGTATAGTCATGCAGCAATCTTGCGCGTATAGCGCGAGACTATGGGGAACTCTGTCTCATAAGGAGTCCCGTACATGGTTTGCCTAATGGCATATGCTATGATCAGTCACCACTCATATCAAACATACATATGATGCGTATGTTCATGACTCATGGAGTTATACTAGGCATGTTATAAAGTAATGAACTATCCTTACAATGTAGATGGATTAGACGACCTACATATAACAAGTACGGGCCTATCAGTGGGCCCTAGGGAGAGTCGTAATGTGGACATTTAACCAACATTATCTCACAAAGTGGACGTCAAACCAACATTGCTCCCAAGGCACGGCCCGTCATAAATATCATTACACAACCCAAGGAGGCATCACACATTGCAATGAACCCTAAGGACATCCCATTAGGCCTCGATTCATATGCCTTAGATACATCAAATGGGCCACATCATATGGGCCTTATATAAATCTAGTGGGCCACATAATGGGCCTTATGTACATTGCAATGGGCCATAGCCCCTGGCCTTTGAATATGTCACAATGGGCCTCGTAACATGGGCCAAAATTACATTAAGATGGGCCTTATCACATGGGCCTTATGTACATCAAATGGGCCTAATCCCATGACCTTATATATATATATTAAATGGGCCATACTAATTGGGCCTCATGCATACCAAATGGGCCATACACAAGATATGTGGTGATAATGATTTCCACCATTTAAAATTCCTAAGGCCCACCATAAAATATATTTTCCATCCAACCCATTCATAAATTAACATAGTGATAGATGAAGTGGGAAACAAATATCAACTTAATGGGAAGCTACTATAGCTCTTAGGGATTTTTTGAATGGTGGGAGTCATTGACCACTACTTAAAATGGTGGGGTCCACTTAAACTTTAGATCTTACTTATTTTTAGTCTCAAGCTTGCTAAGATAAGCTTGCCAAATGGTTGGACAGTTTGGATGCAACACATGCATCAAGGGTGGGTCCCACCATCCAGGTGTGGACGGTATAGATAGAACACATACACCATGAGTCCACTAGCTGTCCAACAACCCAACAAAATAGCTGGATGGCATGGTAAACACAAACATTTAGGTGGGTTTCACCGTCCACCTAGACTGGTGAATAAAACACATGCATCACTGTGGGTCCCACGTGGGGCCCACCATAACATTTGTTTTCCATCCAAGCTGTTGATCACACGAACCTGGATGAATAAGAAAAATAAATTTCATATTAATCCAAAACTTCTGTGTCACTGAAAAAGGGTTTTAATGGCAGACATTAGATCACCGCTGTTTCCTATGATGTGGGCCATCCGAGTCTCAGATCAGGCTGATTTTTGGAGGGGACACTGCCCAAACAGGGGGCCACCTAATGCATGGTTTGGATGCCTAAAAAACTTCACTGTGGGGCCCATGGTTGGGACTGTGGGTCCCTGCCCGTTTCATGTCTAGCAAACACAGGCGCTGCCTTTTTAAAAAAAAAAATTGGTTTTTCTAAGGTTTTTCATATGTGGGGCCCACATCAGGTGGATTCACCCCATCCATTGGTTCCCATGGCTCAAGACAAGCCAAAGAAGCCTAATATCCAATATATTTTGAGGGTGTAGAAAGATCAGAGTGCATTTTAACAGTGAAAACCCTTGTTTCTAAGTTATGGCCGGCCAGATAGTCAGATTAACTCCATTTTTTAGCTCAACGCCTAAAATGGTCTGGGGAAAGGAATAGAGGGATTGGATTAAACATGAACATCAAGGTGGGGCATGTATGAGTGGTCCACCCCAAAATCTAAAAGAAACTCTCTTTTTATTCTGTTTACAATTCACGTTCAGCGTCCCTGGAAGCTGGGCAGCTTGGTAATAACACATATGTGTAAGGTGGGCACAACGTGGATGTGGTCCACCTAGATAAATCTGAATTTTGTATTTTTCCTCATCAACAAAGGGTAGGGCCCTCATGGCTTGGACGGTCATGGGGTCCACTTGATGGGCGGTTGGGACACCACGTACACTCATCATGTGGGCCACAGAATAATCAAAGGAAGGAGAGAGAGAGAGAGAGAGAGAGAGAGAGAGAGAGAGAGAGAGAGAGAGAGAGAGAGAGGGACACACGTGCATGGAGGGCTCCGCCACTATGAGCCCTCCCTTCCATACATCTAATCATACATCAAGTGGGTCCCATTGCATGTGGGCCCACCAAATCAAGATCAACGGTGGGGATCCTTTCTCTACTAAAACGAAAGGTCTAGATGACCTCATTCAACTAAAAGAGAAAACATCATGATGAGGTCCATGGAGAATGGCCCCATCATGGAATGATCATAATGATCAAGGTAGGCCATCGGCCACATCTTAGGGTCTAAAGTGAGATCCATACCATTAATTAGCAGGCCTCACTTGACCCATCATAAAAGCATGAAAACTAGCCTATAAAAGCACCCACCACTTGATCTTCTTGGTCCGTTGGAAAGCCGATCTCCTTGTGTCTCACTCTGATAGTGGAAGATGAAAGTTGAATGGCTAGGATGAGAGATCTTGGGATGGAAAAGTGACCCTCACACATGCACTTTTCTCTCCATGGGAAGAGCTTGGACGTGACCTCATTTGGTGCTTGGAAAATGTGAAGAGAAAGAGAGGGAGAGAGAGTGGTTGTAAGAGAAATGATGGGAGATGGGTGATGGATGTGAGTGATGGGTGACGTGATGGATTAGTTGACTTTTGGGTTTGCTTAACTTTTGGAGAAAGAAAGTATGGGTTGCTTTGTACTTGACATGAGATGATTAATGAGATTGATTTGACATGTTGTAGAGATTCTCTTGGGATTGCAAACGCGTGGCATTTTCTTCGAAATAAACGTCGGCCCACATCTCCCCACCAGGGTATCGGATCGGTATGTAAGACGTGACATTAGAACCGTGATGATGGTGCGGTCGCAATAGTACAAGTCTCAGATTAAGATGACTCAAATCTACAAGATACGACTTAGGGTCATGCGCAAACATCAATTATAGGTTACAGATTGCCAGACTTCGACAGGAAGGATCACGGGAGTTGACGGAACAATATGGATTAGGATACGGGTCTTATAAGAAATTTACTTGTCAATATTATTGACCCACTTCCGATGGGCCCAATTTTTTAATATCGATGATATCAATGGTTGTATCGATATATCGATAAATCCGTCCAGATGAGTATGCGGTTGCTAGACACTTTTAGTCCTTTTATCGATAGTATCGATTTAAGAGTCGAGGACATCGACAGAGCTGGTCGATCATATCGGAAGGTGTATGGATACAATCGACATGGCAAGCAAACTTAGAGATTTTCTTCTATTTGAAAAAGTTCACTTACCCAAAAACCTTCATATGTTCTAAGTTGTTTTTAAGGGTTTTAATTACTTGGTGTTTTGGGACATGGGATGTAAGGCTATGATTTACCTATGGCGAACTTCCACATATCTAGTTAAGGCAGATGCTTGAATTGTTCTTCCTGTTAGGCTCTATAGTCCGACTGACTCAACTCACACCGTAATTGACAAACCAGGGCACTAGTAGGTGCACTTTCAATTCCATCGTCTAAACCATAAAAAAATATAATAAATATGCATAACACTTCATTTTTCAACCAATATGCATCAAACTGCTTAAGAACATCCCAAATTTCATTTGTTTTTCATCCCAAAACAATTGAAAACATCCAACACATTGATTTTCACCAAATCAAAGAAAGTTCAAAAGGAGAGATACCCATATGAGATTTCCTTCTTGACAATAGAAAAATTATTACGGTAGAATCCAAATAGATTCACATTAAATAATTACATGGACTTGAAGAACTGATAAATGTGAAAGCACTCAAATGAGATTCTGTTACATATAATAGAAAAAACCAACATAATAGTCCTTTTTTAAACTAATCCAAATCTTATGAAGATTGAAATCAAAAAATATGCATAAATTGCTTTAAACAACCTAAATTTCACTGATTTTCCAAAAAAAAAAAAAAAAACAACTACAATCTACTAAAATCAAATTGATTTTCACGAAAAAATAAAATCAAAGAAACTTAAAAAACAGAGATACCCATGTGAGATTCCCTTCTATAAACAAAAAACTAATTGTAACAGAATCCAAACAGATTCACACATGAGATTTCCTTCTATACAACAAAAAACTAATCTGGAATAGAATCTAAACAGATGCAAAAGAAATATTCAAAAAGCTCGTACCTCATGAACAAAGAAAATTCAGGTTTTTTTCTCTTTTTTTTTTTAAATTTGGAAAGATGAGATCTTCAATCATAGCTGAAAGCTGTCATTGCCAATCCAGCTTCAAGGAAGGAAGACGTATATGAAATGGACCCCAGAAAACATGCCAGCATCACACACTTTTCGTTTGGGCCCTACAGATAGAAGTTTAAGAAGAAAACCTAGCAAGGAAAGAAAGAAGTATATGAAATGGGGGAAATTTTTATTAGATAGCTTCACGCTTTCAGTTAATAACGGTGAATCTATGCTATTCTGGGAAGATGAATGGTGATAGTTTGATTTGTAATCAGGAAATGCTTACCATGAATGGTGACAATTTGATTTGGATTCAAAACCCCAAATCAGGGATTTAGGAAATCCCAAAATCAGTTAATTAGGGATTCTAATTCCCTTAAACAGCTACAGAAATTTCAGATCCCTAACCTCAATTCCTGATTCAGATTAGGGATATTTTTTTTTGGAACCCAAAATCCAGTTAATTTGGGGATTTCAATCCTATACCTCATATCCAGTTAAAATTAGGGATTTGAATCCCCAAATCAGGAATCAGGAATTCCGGATTAGACCCCAAATCTAAACAAATATATTGGGGATTTCAAAATTGGCTCATCTTGTAGGCCCTTACCTACGATTTGTGGGAGCCGATTGCCATTGTCTCACTCCAGATCCACGACCATAGACGATGGCATGCCACCTTCCTTGATGAGCCTGTCGCCGGCATCCCGTGGATGTATTTTAGTGGCTGGAGGTCGGACTTTTGTTGTCGACACGTGTGACTGTGGCAGCCGGAGATCTCATCTCCCTCCATTGAACAGCTGCATGTAGCAGGTTGAGAATCCTTGTGGCAGTAGGAAGACATCTTCATTTCTTTAGCTGCAACGTGCGGTAGGAAGAAAATCCTTGCAGCGACTGCGAGTGAAGAGACAACGAGTGAGAGAGAGGGACGACCAGAGAGAGAGAGCCGCACGCAAGTTGCAGGGTGAGAAACGGCGAGAGAGAGGGAGACAGTGAGAGAATGAGAAAGGGAGAGGTTTTTTTGGTTTTGAATGGAAGATGAAATTGCGCTCATCCAAAATCCTCTTTTCAATATGATAATGAATTTAAATCTGAATTTTGTGAATTTTACATTATTTATTACACAAGATATATTAACAGTCGTACATGCATGGGACCATTTTTTGGATGGTTAAGATTATATTATATAATAAAATTATCAATATTTACCATTTACAACTGGACCGATTATTTAGATGGTCTGGATAACTCTAAATCTTCGCCATGATTGTTATGAATAAGTCACCATTATTTTAAATCAAATAAAAAACTCACATTATTTGAAATCAAATTCAAAATGGTAACTTGATCTTTGGATCTGGTATGGCTTTGTAGGCCCTACCATGATCGATTTGCTTCATCCATGCTGTCCATCCATTTCTTAATATAATTTTATTTTTTGTCCCAAAAATTGAGGCTGAACTAAATCTTGGGTGGACCACACAATGCGAAAATAATAGTGAATTGGACGTCTATCGTAAAAAAATTAGTTGTGTGTACTGATATGGGTGTTTACTAACAGGATAACCTATAAAAAATGGGTCACTATCTTAACTGATTGTCTTTAGCTCTTATTACGAGGTCAATAAAGCAGACGTAATCAGGTATCTTTAGGTCTAGCTGTTAATTCTTGCACAGGCTAACAAGGGATCCACTAGTTTGTATAGGAATATAGTTATGTCTTTGATTTCGATAGAGTAGGGACTCATCAAGTATTTTTATTTTTTTTTCTTGTGCTTAGCATTCTAAATATTTTAATTGATTTTCTAATATTTTTTAACCATTGAAGTTTTATGAACTGTTAAAACTACTTTAATAACACTTAATAATAATTTGAGGGCTCAGATCTAATTCTTCACTTCTAATCTGTATAGAATATTATCATTATTGGATACATCGTGGCAATGGAGAAATTATACTCGTGAGTATATGCACGGTTGAGGCAGATTGACAAGTTTCCTTCATAGAAAGTCACATCTCTGTAAAGTGCCTAAGGTGGGGAAGCACCATATCAGTTGCACTCCTGAAATCCTAACTGTAAGAGAAGTTCCCATGAGCTCGACCGCATGGAACCTTTTCCCATATATACATACATATATATTTATAATAAATTATAAAATTATTATATATCAATCATTAAAATCCTCTTAAGGCCCACTGTAATATTTATTTGACATCTAATAGGTTGATTAGGTCACATACAAGGCCAGATGAAGGGGAAAAATAAAAATTAGTTTGATCCAAAACTTTTATGGCCCCAAAGTGTTTTTTAATGGTTGACGCTCATTCAACACCGTTCCCTTGAATGTGGTCCACTTAAGATTTGGATATATCTCATTTTTGGTCTCATACCGTAAGATGATCTTAAAAAATAAAGCTAATAAAAATCTGAAGTGGACCACATCATAGGAAATAGTATAAACTGAATGTCTACCATTGAAAAATTTAAATTTTGGGAGGCCACTGAAGTTTGGGATCAAGTTGATATTTTAGTTTTCCCTTCATCCATGTATTTTGTGATCTATTAAATAGGTTGGATGGAAAATAAAAATCACTGTAGGTTATAGGAAGATTTCAACGGTGGAAATCATTATTCCCACTGTTTCCTGTGGTATGGTCCACTTGAGCTTTGAATATGCTTTAATTTTGGGCTCAACCACTAAAATGATCTCGAAAAATAGATTAATAGTGTGGATAAACCAAATACATTCACTGTGTCATTGCTAACTGCATATGGCAAAGTAGGATGCAATGCGCGTTGAAACCCTTTCGGTGGCACAAAAGTTTCAGATCAATATGAAATTTATTTTTCCTATTCATCCAAGTATTTGAACCACACCACATGAAATGGTGTTGATTGAATATCCAACATTAAAAACTTCTTACGATTAAGCCAAAGTATGAGGAAGATTCAAAGTTCGAGTGGACCCCATCACAATAAACAGTGGGGATTAAATGCCTACCATTAAAACCTTACTTTGGGCCGTAAAAGTTTTCAACCAAGCTAATATATATATTTTCCCCTATTCCATGTCTGTATTTACTTATAAATAGGTTGGATCTCAAATAAACATCGCGGCGGGCCCCAAGAAGGTTTCAATAGTGGGTGTCAGTACTATCCCACTCTTTTCTATGGTGGGTCCACTTGAACTTTGGATCTGCCCCGTCAGTCAGATGCACCATTCCATGGTAGGCCACGACCTTAAAAATAAAGTCAATCCATGACTTGGGTGGGCCACACCACATACTATAGTTGAGAGGGTTACCCTCCCATTAAAACATTCATAATCATTTATTGGGCCCACCTAGATGTGGTTCATAGATCCAGCCCATTCATTATGTGTGTCCCACTTGGATGAGGAGTCAGCCCAAGTTTCATACACATCCAAAACTCATGTGGGTCCCACCAATTAAATGTTTTTATATGTTTTAGGGATTTCTTCACATAGTTTTAGATGCTATGGCCCACCTGAGTTTCGTATACGACTGATTTTTTGACTCAAAGGGGACACATCAAGTGCATGGTGTTGATGTTCTACATACATCATGGTAGGGCGCACACAGATTAACCTCATGGGAAGTTTCCATGAGGTGACCTTATAGTACCATTTCACTATTTAGGTAACTCCTTCATGTGTGTTACTCTAATCGTGTAGGGCCCACCTTGATATATTTTATGTATATCGACACCGTCCATATATTTTTCCATCATATTTTAGGATGTGAATTCAAATTGTAACGCCCTAAAAATCGAGGGTCGAGCACAAACTCCACTCCCGAGTTTCAGAACATCACTTATGCAACATTTTCAATGATGGATGAATGTCGGCTGTATTAGTGCATAAAACATAAAGTGGATTAAGCCAAAATAGAAAAACATAATCCAGGGATGTTGTAATATGCTAGCGAGAGACTGAAATGAATATATAAACTAGTATAAGTCCTCAAAATATGTCTGCAATGCTAGGTCAATAATTATAAGTGTTGTGTCAAAAATATAAATTGTCAAAACAATGTAATAGTCCTCTACATGCATAATCCCTGAAGCCCTGTAGATCCAGACTCGACTCATGCGAATCCACCCGAAAACTGTGTGAAAGAGAATGCCTCCTCGTCATCCTCGCAGTTCGGCTCCGCTTCGCAAGCATCGCCATCATCCGAAATAAAAACAGGGACTGGTTGGTATTGCAAACTTCATCTCGTAATGTGGGAGTGAGTGATCAACTCAGTGGAACTATACAGTAGAGGTTAACATGTTATCAATTCAATCAAGCAGTAATGATAAAGCAGTATAATCAAACATGTCCTAGATACTCTTGTTAATGTAAGGATGAAATGTTTTCATGATGCATGCCCTCACGTACACTCCCTCGTGTGACACCATCTTACGTTCGTGGCATGCTTTCCTCCCTTTGTGCTCTTCAACATGAGGCACATGCGGTGCGATGTTATGAGCGTGATTATCGAGTTATTATTAGTCCTTTTTCATACAACAGGATTGGGAAGCTAAGGTACCTCCCTTATATTAATACCCAAACAATGATCCATTTTAGAGTCGTTAGTCCTAGTAAATCTCATACGATATTACTGTTCTAGGTCGCTGTAAAGGGCTCGTCACCAATCATACATGCCTAATATACCTTAGTTACTACAATAAGGCTCGTCACCTCAATACAATATCAAGGTATGCTCGAGGTCACTACAAAGGGCTTGTCACCAATCAGAGTAGGCCGACAGTACGAATATAGTGTCCCATACCACCATAATCGGCTCACGAGTCTAGGTTGCTCACTAGTGACTACGGGGAGGCTCATTGCCCCAGTGTAGGCCGACAGCTCGACCATGGTGTCCCATACCACCATGTCTGGCTCATGAGTCCTAGGGGATCTGGGTACCAAGGTTAGAGGGGCTTTTCACTAGTAAGTTTGGTACCTTAAGTTCAAGCAGTAGCATCCAAACATGGTGAACATACATCGGTCAATCGGGTTACTTGACGAACTCGACTTGTACAAGCGCACGTTGAGTTGATCGACATGAAGTGCATAAGCACTTCATGTGGCCTAACCATTACTGACATTCCAAGTACGGCTCGGATTCATCGAACACATCCTGCGTGGTGAAAACAACTCAGCCACCAGTTCGAGGCCTGTTACCGATCGCCTGGATTATAATATAGTCCCAACCACGTTCTATTACAACAAGTAAGCATATGAGATTGTCAAAGCTATAATGAATAAATGAGTCCATCCTACAATCATTTGAGCATACTATGGAATATAACTTAAGCATGGATACACAGTACATGGAGGAAATCATACGCATAGTTAACATGAATAATTAGGCTAAGAAATTCATGGGGGAAATCATACATCCAAGTAAGGTAGTTGGGATTTCACATCTTAACTCCCTCATAAATCACACTTTACTATTTACTAACTTATTCAGACATTTTCACAAACACTTAGACTACACTTTTCAACATACATCACGTATGTCGGCCATATTACATATTAAGGCAAATTCTTTTGCCAAGGAGTTGTTGCATACATAATAATTATATTCCTACAACAATTAATCATGGCAACCACAACATCAAATACCAAATGCATACAAACATTTCAGCAAACACATGAAATACTCTATTTACAACATAGGTTATACATATACGTAAAACAAAACAGATATCGCATTTGGCATGTGTAATGGCATCCACATCAATAATAAATCATTATCTAACATTAAAAGCCTTGAAAACCATAACCTAAATGTATATAGTCCGCAACTTAAACCGAAAAACGCGTAACGAATATGATTAAGATGCTAAGTCTTCGTCAACGGCGGATTAACAACCTAAAGTATGAAATAGGTTAGCTACATCAACACTTAGACTTCTCTAAGCTCCAAAATAGGTTAGGGTTAGGATTTCTTACACGAAAATGCATCTAGAATTACTAAAATGGTGACATGGTAGCATGGGTTCAACACTTAGAACAACAGGGAGGAATCCTTGTAGCATCACCCTAACTTTCCTCACCTTTTCTCTCTCTTTTCTTCTCTTCCTTAGCTAGGGTTTGAAAATTCATATGGGATATGAGAGTGAGGGTTTAAGGCCCTTATATAGGCCCAGAACTGATGAAAATGGCCCCAAGGCCAAGGTATACTTAGGTTATGTCCAAATCGGGTCTGTTCCGATCCAACGAAGCATTTCTGGGGGTCCTCTTACCGAATGCGGTCGGACTTAAGCTCACTAATATAGGATCTTGATCAAATTAACTTTTCAGTCCGATCGAATTTCCAGATCGACCGTAGCGGACCAGTTTTAGTTCAATGGTCACCAAAACTCGATCATGGTCACGAGCACTTTGACATGTGTGGGCCATCTTCCCTGATCCGAGGGTGTATTTGGGTCAGAATCCAACGGTCAAAACACTTATAATTTACGCGCAAGCGACATGACTCAGATTACTTAAAATTTATATTTAATTTCTAAATATATTCACTTTTCTCACACTCTTCACTCTAGACTCAAGAAAATCGTCCCAGGACATCATCTCGACTTGATTTTTGAGGTGATTGTCAAGTCCAGCTAGGCGGTCATAATTGTCTAGGTTCATCACTATCAGACTTTCGACATGTGATCCAGGTCCGATACGAAGTTTCTGAATGCTCCCGAGAGCAACTGGGTTTAGAGTTGGATCCTAGATTTCAGGGTAATGTAGCGTTAATAATTCTATAGGTTTTGCGTCTTGCAGATCGTATTTAAAGTGATTGGTACTAATTTTTCAGGTAATCTGGTGTAGTGCTAGTTAATTTTTGTTTAATTTCTAAAGGAGTGTTCAAATGGAAGGGAAAGAAGAGGGAATTCAACAAGGGAGGTGGGTTTTGAGATGGGTAGAAAGGTGATGCACGAAAATGAAAGAAGAATTTTGGAGAGGGGTTTTATGGAGTTTTGAGAAGTAGTTTTGAAAAAAAGGGAAGCTTAGGAGGGTGATTTGTGAAGGAAGGACGCTGTAGGAGGGTCGTTATTCAACCAACTATGGATAAGTGGGCCACACTACGCCCTAGGAGCGTCGGCCCAAGTCGGCCTGCCTGGAATGGCCCATTGGGCGGCAAGGCCTTGCTAACCACTGGACTAATCGGCGATGGCTCGTCGGTGGGGTGAGGTCCTCCTGTCCCCTAGGTCCCAGAAAGGTATGGGTCCCACCCTGGGTCCCCCTGAAAGTGCCCCGGTTGGGTCCTTACTCCGTTTCGACTCGTTACGGGTCATTTTGAATTGAACCTGATACATATTCATATTTACCAATTTCTAACGGCTGGAATTGAATGAAATACGATCTAAACCCGTCGATTGACAGTCTAGAAGTGATTTGGGGTCTCGTGTGTGATCAAGAGTGTACACGGACTAGATCTCGGCGACCGTTTATAGTAAGTTTTAGTTTAAGTATAGTTATTCACCATTTAAACTTTAGGATATGTGTCTAATATGAAAGTACTTGGAGAAATTTGAAGAATGAGGCGGTGAAAGGTGAGACTTTGAAGGAAATGGGTTGAAAAGTGATTTCTTTGGCTTTGGAATTGAGTTATGAGAAGTTACTAAGGTGTTATGGTTGACCCATTACCTAAACACATCTAATTCTAGGTTGGAAAAAATTCGGGGTGTTACACAAATCATAAGAACTCAATAATCTCAGGTGGGTCATATCAATCAAAAAAAATGATGAATAACTATTAAAAACCTTTTGAAGGCCACAAAAGTTTTGGATCAATTTCATCTTTGTAGTTTACCTTCATCTAGATCTTCTTTACATTATTAACAAGTTGGATTGTAAATAAACATTACTAAAACCTTATGATGGGATCTTTATAATTTTTAATGGCGAGGTACTATATTATCATTCTTTCCAGTGGTGTGGTTGTAACACCCTGAAATTCAGGGGTCGTGTAGAAACCCAACCCCCAAGTTCCAAAGTGTCACTTATGCAATAAATATGATTATGATTTAGATGTTGTCTAAGTTAGTGCATTAACATGAGTGAGATTATACCAAAACTGCAATTCATACTCCAGATCTACTGATAAAACGCAAGCGGAAGACTAAAAGATATATATATCACTATCGGTAAAACCAAAAAATCTCGATCTATCTCCAAAGTATGAATGTATCTCTGAGTCACATATACATATACCAAACCAAAAATCAAATGTTATGCAATAGTCCATCTAGCAAAATCCCAGGCCACCTATGCGAAGCCGTCAGAGAACTGCATGTACAAGAACTCGTCCTGGTCCTCATAGTAGTCCGGCTCCACATCCTGAATCGCCTCGCTATCTGCATCTAAGAAAGAGTCTGGTAGGTGTTACAAACACCGTCCCATAACGTGGGAATGAGTGATCAACTCAGTGGAATCATAGAGCAAAGATTAGCATGTTATCAAATCAATCACGGGATAATAGTAAAGCAAACAATCAGACATTCCTAGATACTTTATTAATGCAAGGATGAGATACAATAATGATGCCTGCCCTCACCGACATACTCTCTCATGCGAAACCATCTTACGTTCGCGGCATGCTTTCTTCACTCAGTGCTCCACATCTTCCAGGCACATGCAGTGCAATATAAATATGATTACCGAGTTTTTATTAGTCCTTTCATACAGAAGTATTGGGAAACTAAGGTACTTCCCTTATATCATTCCCAACACGGATCCTGTCTAGGGTCGTCACTCCTAGTTGTAACACTCCCGATTTTTTCCAACCTGGAATTAGACGTCCTTAGGCAATGGGTCAACCATAACACTCTCAAAGCTCAATCCCAAAGCCAAAGAAATCACTTTTTAACCCATTTCCTTCAAACTCTCACCTATCACCACCTCATTCTTCAAAATTCTCCAAGTACTTTCATATTAGACACGAATCCTCAAGTTTAAATAGTGAAGAACTATACTTAAACTAAAACTCACTGTAAAGGTCGCCGAGATAGAGTCCGTGCACACTCCTGATCACACCCAACAACCCCAAGTCACTTCTAGACCGTCAATTGAAGGGTTTAGGCCATGTTTCATTCCATTCCAAACCTAGAAATGAATGTCCTTAGGTGGTAGGTTAACCCCAACATCTTACACTCAATCTCAAAGCCTAAAACCCCTTTTTATCCAATTCCTTTGAAATCTCACTCTCCGTCACTTTATTCTTCATTTTTTTTCTAAACACATTCATAATACACACCAATCCTAGGATATTAATGATGAAGAAGCTAAAACTTACCGTGAATAGTAAATAAATTGATAAAATGGGTCTTGACCCTTAGCCTTTTGGAATATAACAAAATAAATAGGTTAGTTGGATAGATTAGCATCTCCTACCCCAAAATCATATACTATTTGCTGCGTAAACTCATTTTGGTTTGTAAATTGGCCTTGAAAATGCCTCAAATGGAGTCAGGGGCCAAACGATCAACTTTCAGGGGGACCCAGGGTGGGTCCCATACTTTTTTGGAGCCTAGGGGATAGGAGAACCTCGCCCAAATGGTGATGCCTTACCAAATCCACCAGTGGTCGGTGAGGCCTCACCGGTAAATGGGCCCAGTTGGGATGGGCCTTCAGGCGGATTGCATTTGGGGCCTAGTGGGACCCTATGGTATAGGGTTTGACCCTCCTTTCATCCTAAATCAAGTACTTCCTTCACAAACCACCCCTCCAAGCTTACCTTTTCTTGAAAAATCTCTCAAATCTCTCCAAAAGTCCCTCTCCAAACTCTTCCTTTTTCCGTTTCCAAGCACCTTCACTCCACCCTTTAAATCTCATCTCAAACAGAAATCATTATAGGCTACTTCCTTTAGAAATTAGATGAAATTAACTAAGTGTTAGATTAGACGACCTGTGAAATTGTCACCAATCACTTTAAATACGATCTGCTAGAGCCAAAACGTGTAGAATAGTTGACGCTACAATACCCTAAAACCTAGGATCAAACTCTAAACCCGGTTGCTCACGGGAGCATTCAGAAACTTTGTATCGGACATGGACCACACATCGGAAGTCCGATTGTCCCGAACTTAGACAATCCTGACCGCCTAATTGGACTTGACAATCACCTCAAAAATCAAGTCTATACGATGTCCTGAGACCATTTCCTTGCGTCCGGAGTAAAGAGTGTGAGAAAAGTGAATTTATTTATAAATTAAATATAATTTATGAAATCTGGCACATGTCACTAGAGCGACATTTTCTAAGCATTCTAACCATTAGAATTTGACCAAATTTCACCCTCGGATCAGGATAGTTGGCCCTTACATGTCCAGGTACTTGTAGCTCTGATCGAGTTTCGGTGACCGCTGAACTGAAACTGGTCCGCCACGGTCGATCTGGAAACCCGATCGGACTAAAAACTTAACTTGACCTAGATCCGATATTAGAAAGCTTAAGTCCGACCGCATTTAGTAACAAGACCTCCAAAAATACTCCGTTGAGACGGAACAGATCCGATTTGGTTATAAAATAAGTATACCTTGGCCCCAAGTCTATTCCCATCATTTTTGGGCTTATAAAAAGGCCTTAAGCCCTCTCTCACAAACCTCATACGAATTTGACAAATCCCTAGGAGAGAGAAGAGAGAAAAGAGAGAGAAAGTGAGGGAGAAGTTGGGGGTTTCCCCTGGTATTCTTCCCTACTGTTCCACGTGCCAAAGCCGTCCATCTGCATCACTTTTTCGGCGATTTCGACGTCGTTCTTAGGTAAGAAACCCTAATCCTAACCTATTTTGAAGCTTAGAATAGTTGTAGTGATGTTGTAGCTAACCTGCTCCTTGCCACAGGTAGCGTATCTGCCGTTGACGAAGACACATCGTCTGAATCCTAACGGATACGCATTTTCTGGTTTAAGGTGCGGATTTTAAACGCTTAGATTACCTGTTTTCAAAGCTTTCAATGACGTTTAATGGTAGATTGTTGACAAGAATGTTGTTTGACATGTATAACATGCTGTCTGTTTTTCATTTCGAATAGGTACGAAGAATATGAGATTTAGGGTATTTTAGGTATTTGTAGGAAATATTGTATACGTACGTATTTTACCGATATAATTTCCATGAGTATTTGCCGTGTACCTATACTAGTTATGCGTGTATGATCTGTTTGGCGAAGAGATTCGCCCTAATGCACATTTTGGCCGACATATGCTATGTAGACTAAAGTGTGCAGACTAAGTGTTTGTATAAATGTTTGTATAGGTAAGTATTGCGTAATGAAGTTGTAGATTAGTGTTGAGATAGGATTCTCAACTATTTTGATAATGTATATGATTTCCTCCATGTATGTTATATTTGAATTGATTACCTTATATATATATGAAATGCGTGTATGGTTAAATTACTTCTGTTGTATCTTATAACATGTTGCTAACATGCTTGGATTAATTGTTATTTCAATTTTGTTTATCTCATATGATTACCGATTCACATTACATGTGTTTGGGGCTATATTTTAGTCCAGGTAGTCGGTAATAGTTTAGAATTCGTGGTTGGATTTTATTCGCCACGAAGGATGTGTATGACGAAACCGAGTCGTACTAGAGTCGTCGGCAGTGGTCAGGCCACACGAAGTGCTTGTGCACTTCATGTCAGTCGATTCAACGTGCGCTCGTGCTAGTCGGACTCATTAAGTAACCCGACTGACCATTATATGTTCACCTTGTATTCGTCATAACTGCTTGAACCTAGGATACTGAACTTACCAGTGATAACCCTGATAACCTTGGTACCTTGATCCACTAAGACTCATGAGCCGGACATGATGGTATGGGACACCGTGATTGAGCTGTCGGCCTACGCTAGGGCCACAAACCTCCCCGTAGTGACCAGTAAGCAACCCAGACTCGTGAGCCGATTATGGTGGTATGGGACACTATATTCGAGCTGTCGGCCTACAATGATAAGGTGATGGGGGAGCAGTGCAACGAGTGCGAGCAACAGCCCTGACAGCCCTTTGTAGTGACCTCGAGCGTACTCTGAGTTACGTGAGGCGACAACCCTTTCGTAGCAACAAGAGTACAACTAGGCCTGTATTGATAAGGTGATGGGGGAGCGGAGCAACGAGTGCGTGCAACAGCCCTGACAGCCCTTACAGTGACCTAGTAATATATCATCGTATGAGACTACTAGGAGTGACGATCCTAAACAGGATCCTTATTGGGAATGATATAAGGGAAGTACCTTAGTTCCCCAATCCTGCTGTATGAAAAGGACTAATAACAATTCGGTAATCATATTCATATCGCACTGCATGTGCCTGGAAGATGTGGAGCACTGAGGGAAGAAAGCATACCGCAGACGTAAGATGGTGTCGCATGAGGGAGTATGTCGGTGAGGGCATCAATCATGTCATTTCATTCTTGCATTAATCACAGTATTTAGGATTGTTTGAATTGCTTGCTTTATTATTATGGCTTGATTGATTTGATAAACATGCTAATATTTTCTCTATGATTCCACTAAGTTAGCTACTCACTCCCACGTTACAGGATGGTGTTCCACTCACCAACTAGTCCCTATTTTAATTTTAGATGATGGCGATGCTTGCGAAGCAAAGCCGGACTTAATAATGATGAGGAAGATCCCTCCTATATGTAGGTTCTGATTAACGGGTTTACAGGGTTACTGATTAGATGCCAATACACTTGGTATTTTGCCTTTTATTTCCACACCCATGTATATTCTTTTCTTTCTATTTTGGAGTATACTTGTATTTAGTTAACCTGGTAACATGTTCACACTCTGGAGACTTACCATCATTTATATATTTTATATATCTATCACATTCCGCTTGCTAATTTAACTGTCTCTAGAGTATGGTATGTTGTTTTGGCTTAATCCACTTCATATTTTATGCACTATTATAGCCGACATTCATCCATCATTGAAAATGTTGCATAAGTGATGTTCTGGAACTCGGGAGTGGAGTTTATACTCGACCCTCGATTTTCAGGATGTTACACTAGTAGTCTCATATGATGATATATTTCTAGGTCGCTGCAAGGGCTGCCAGGGCTGTTGCACGCACTCGTTGCACCGCTCCCCCATCACCTTATCAACATAGGCCTAGTCTGTACTCTTGTTGCTATGGAAGGGTCGTCACCTCACGTAGACTCAGAATACACTCAAGGTCACTACAAAGGGCTCATCACCAATCAGAGTAGGCCGACAGCTTAAATGTAGTGTCCCATACCACCACAATCGGCTCATGAGTCTGAGGTGCTCACTGATCACTACGGGGAGGCTCGTCGCCACAGCGTAGGCCGACAGCTCGACCACGGTGTCCAATACCACCATGCCCGGCTCATGAGTCTTAGTGGATCAAGGTACCATGGTTATCAGGGTTATTACTGGTATGTTCAGTACCATAGGTTCGAATAGTTATGACCAATACAAGGTGACCATACAGCGGTCAGTCGGGTTGCTTGACGAACTCGACTAGTACGAGTGCACCTTAAGCTAAACGAAATGAAGTGCATAAACACCTCGTGTGGCCTAACCACTGCCGTCAACCTAAGCACGACTCGGGTTCATCAACACGTCCTTCGTGGCGAATAAAATCCAACCACGAACTCGAATCTGTTATCGACTGCCTGGACTAGAGTATAGCCCAAACACTTGTAATCAAATCAATAATCATGTAAGAGAGACAGAATTAAAATACACGTAATTCTAGCATGATATTAGCTTGTTATAACATACATCATAAACAGTTAAACATACACGAGTATTTCATGCATAAGGTAATCAATTCAAATACAACAAGCATGGAGGAAATCATGTACATCATTAAACTAGTTGAGAATCCAATCTCAACGCTAAACTACAACAACATTTACTCAATACTTATACAAAACTTTATACAAACACTTAATCTACACACATTAGCCTACATGGCGTATGTTGGCCAATAATGTGCATTAGTGCGAATCTCTTCGCCGAACAGATCATACACGGATAACTAGCATAGGTACACGATAAATAATCATGGCAATCATATTAGCCACGTATGTACGTATACAGTATTTTCTACAAATACCTAAAATACCCTAAGTCTCGTATTCTTCGTACGTATTCGAAATGAAAAACAGACAGCATGTTCTACATGTCAAACAACATCCTTGTCACTAATCTACTATTAAACAACATTAAAAGCTTTAAAAATAAATAACCTAAGCATCTGAAATCCGTACCTTACGCCGTAGGAGCATAATGAATCGAATAGGAACTCTACGCCTTCGCCAACGACGATATGACCACGTATTACACAAGGTAAGTCGGCTACTTCACTACTTGCATCGATAGAATTCCTAAAACAGGTTAAGGTTAGGTTTTCTTACCTACAATGAAGTCAGAATCACTGGAAAAGTGATTAGATTGCGATGGCTAAGCACGTGTAGTAGCAAGATAAAGTGACAGGAACTTTCCCTCACAACTCTCACACAATCTCTCTCTTTTCTCTCTTCTCTTTTCTATGGTTTTTCTCAAATTCGTAGGTGAGAGATGTGAGAGGGTTTAAGACCCTTATATAGGCTAAAAACTCACCTATTTAGACTTTAAACCAAGGTATACTTGGGTTATAATCAAATCGGGTCTTTTCCGATCCAAAAGGACACTTCTGGAGGTCCCCTGACCGAATGCGGTCGGACTTAAGCTCATGGATGCTGGATCTTGATCACATTAAGTTTTTAGTTCGATCGGGTTTCCAGATCGCACACAGCGGACCAGATTCAGTTTAGCAGTTACCGAACCTAAATCAGGACTACAAGTTTCATGAGATGAAAGGGCCAATTTTCCTGATCCGAGGGTAAAATTTGGTTGAATTATGACGATCATAATGCTTAAAAATAATGCACAAGTGAACGTGCCAGATTTAGAATTACTTTTCTAAATCTTTTCCTTTTCTCACTCTCTTCATTCTGAACTCAGTAAAATGGTGTCAAGACATCAGTTGGGCTTGATTTTCGAAACGATTGTCAAGTCCAACTAAGCGGTCATAATGGTTTGAGATTGTAGATATCGGACTTTCGACGCGCGGTATAGATCCAATATAAAGTTACCAAACATGCCCTAGAACAACTGGGTTTAGAGTTGGATCCTAGATTTCAGGGTATTATAACATCATTGATTCTACAAGTTTTAGGTCTTGTAGAGCATATTTAAAGCGAACAGTACTAATTTCACAGCCAGTCTAACGTAGCGCTAGGTAACTTAGGTTCATTTTCTAAGAGAATTATTCCTAAGTGATTTCTGATCGAGGTGGTACTCGGGTCTTGGTACAGGATTTTCTGGGTCGTTACAATCTACCCCCCTTAACAATAAATTTCATCCTCAAAATTTATACATTTTCGTACTCCTCGAGAAGCTGTGGGTAGTTCTTTCTGATTTCGACTTCTGTCTCCCAAGTAGCCTCTTCTTCAGTGTGATGCGTCCACAACACCTTCACAAGGGGGATGACCTTGCTACGCAATACCTGCTCCTTCCTTTTTAGTATACGTGCCGGTCGCAGTATATATATAACATCCTCACCTAACTGCACCTGCTCCCATCTAATGATAGGGGAAGGATCAAGAATGTATTTCTTCAACATAGAAATATGAAATACGTTGTGTACGCTCGCGAGAGGTGTAGGAAAATCCAAACGATATGCCACTGCACCCACATGGTCAAGAATCTGGAATGGACCAATAAATCGCGGTGCTAGCTTCCCCTTCTTCCCGAACCGAAGAACTCCCTTCTTAGGAAAAACTCTCAAAAATACGTGATCTCCAACCGTGAACTCTAGTGGGCACCGTCTCGTATCGGTATAACTCTTCTACCTGCTCTGCGCTGTAAGAAGTCGACGTCTGATGATGTTAATCTTTTTCGAGGTCACCTGTATTATCTCTGGCCCAATCAATCTGCGCTCACTGACCTCTGCCCAGCAATGCAGTGCTCGGCAAGGACGTCTATACAAGGCCTCATAAGGTGCCATACCGATATTGGCCTGAAAACTGTTGTTGTATGTGAACTCCGCATATGGAAGACAGTCATCCCAACTGTCTTTGAAGTCCAACATGCAAGCCCGTAGCATGTCCTCTAGAATCTGGTCACCCGCTGTCTGCCCGTCTGTCTGTGAGTGGAATGTAGTACTGAACTTCAACTTCACACCCATAGCTTCCTGGATGCTAGTCCAGAAAATAGAAGTAAAGCGCGTGTCTCTGTCTGACACGATCTTTAAGGAAACTCTATGCAGATGCACTATCTCCCTGATGTATAGTCTAGCCAACTTGTCTACAGAGTTCGTAACTCTGATCGGTAGGAAGTGTGCAGACTTCGTCAAACGGTCGACGATCACTCAAATAGAATCATGTCCCTTCCTCATCTTTGGCAGTCCCGAAATGAAATCTATAGAAATAAAGTCCCACTTTCACTCAGCTATGGGCATAGGTTGAAGGAGACCAAGAGGTCAGCGGTGCTCTGCCTTCACCTGTTGGCAAGTGAGACAACGGGACACAAAATCTACGATGTAGGTCTACATGCCATCTCACCAATAGGTCCTCTTCACGTCACGATACATCTTTGTGCTGCCCGGATGCATCGCAAGTCTAGAACTGTGCGCAGCCTCGAGAATCTCTCGTCTCAAGTCGGGGATACCTGGGACGCATAGGTGGCCACGATAACGTAAGCCCCCATCCATTCCAACTCTCCACTCGGCGTCTGCATCATCACTAGCCTTCTCTCGAAGCTCAGTCAGACGCTCATCATCCCTCTGCGCTGCGATGACCCTGTCATCGATAAGAGGTCGTACCTAAACATGTGCGATAAACTCAAATGGCTCCTCCACAGTGAGTTTCTGCTCAAAGTCTCGTAAAAACTCAATCATGTCCCACTCAGCTACCATCAGTGGAGTCGCAAACTCTATCGCCTTCTTGCGGCTCAAGGCGTCAGCCACCAGGTTGACCTTATTAGGATGGTAGGAAACCTCGAACTTAAAGTCTTTCAAGGTCTCCATCCATTGCCGCTGCCTCATATTCAGGTCCCGCTGTGTGAATATGTATCTAAGGCTCTTGTGGTCGCAAAAGAGCTCGAACTCCTCTCAATAGAGGTAATGTCTCCAGAGCTTCAACGTAAAAATGACAGCTGCCAACTCTAGGTCATGTGTAGGGTAATTCTCCTCGTGCTTCCTCAACTGTCTCGAGGCATATGAAATCACCCTGTCCTTCTGCATAAGGACACAACCCAGACCAACGCTAGACGCGTCGGTGTATATCGTATATTTAACCCCTTGCTATGTCAATACTAGCACAGGGAAGGACGTCAGCCTATCCTTCAGCTCCTGAAAAGCTGCCTCCGCCTTTTCATTCCAGGCGAACTTCAAATCCTTCCTTATCAACTGAGATAGAGGTCTGGCGATCTTCGAGAAATCTCGAATGAAACGTCGATAGTAGTGTGCCAATCCCAGAAAACTACTCACCTCAGTGACTGAACCAGGCTGCTCCCAGTCCTGTACTGTAGCTACCTTAGCAAGGTTAACTACTATCCCATCCTTAGACACTACGTGTCCCAAGAACTTAACTTCCTCTTTCCAGAAGTTGTACTTCTTATACTGTGCAAATAACTGATGCTGTCTCAGTGTATCTAGGACCAATCGCAAGTGCTCCTCATGCTCCTCTCGACTCCTGGAGTATATCAAAATGTCGTCTATAAACACGATGACGAACCGATAGAGGAACGGCCGAAATACCCTGTTCATCAGGTCCATGAACACGGCTAGTGCATTCGTAAGACTGAACGACATCACGAGGAACTCATAATGGCTAAAACTGGTCCTGAAAGTCGTCTTCTGCATGTCCTCACCCCTGACGAGCAGCTGGTGATGCCCGGACTGCAGATCAATCTTCGAGAAGTATTGCGCTCCTCTCAGTTGATCAAATAGGTCATCAATCCTGGGCAAAGGGTACTTATTCTTCACCATAATCTGATTCAGCCTGCGATAATCAATACATAATCACAGTGAGCCATCCTTCTTTATCACAAATAGCACCGGTGCTCCCCAAGGAGACACACTCGGCCGTATAAAGCCAGCCTCCAATAGATCATCGATCTGTTTTCTCAACTCCTCCATCTCACACGGGGCCATGCGATACGTCGGTAGTGAGATGGGCGTCGAACCGGGTACCAGGTCGATAGTAAAATTGATCTCACGCTGAGGTGGCAACTCAGGAATCTTCCTGAACACATCCTCATAATCACGGACTACTGGCTTGCTCTCAAGTGTCGGGACGTCTACATTCCTCAATAAGGAAGCGTAGCAAAGTACTCGAAAGGGGCAACTGACCTACACAGGAAATGTAAAGGACGTGCCCTCCGGCTCGTAAACTGTCACTATACGGGTCTCGCAGTCAATCTCGATCCTCCCTGCAGTTAGCCAATCCATGCCAAGAATGACGTTGAAATGATAGAGGGAGGGGTCGACGACAAGGTCAATGGCCATCATCCTATTCCCTAAATCTAACAAGCAACCCTCACACATCATAGTGGCATCAGTAAAAGTCCTATGTGCTGAAAGAACTCGCACTCCAACCATCCGAGTAGTCTGTAGCCCAATGCGCTTGACTACTGAGTAAGATATCAATGAGACAGTGGATCTCGTATCCACCAAAAGGAATATAGGAGTACCTTCAATGTGGGTTGTGACCTCAAAGGCCAAGGGCAATGCTGTCTCTGTCCCGGATGCCTCTACTGTCAATGCATGTACCTGGCCTGCTTTGGACGGTTAGGCCACAGCACCATGGGCCGTTGAGGCGGCTGAAACTGAGGTACAGAAGGTCTGAAGGAAGGATGCGCAGGAGCTGACCGTAATGGTGGAGCGGATAATGCCTATGGGTGAGGACGATGGATCTTCTGCGATGGTGAAAATCCGCTATCCCTCATCCGAGCAAAGTATCTCTCTGCAGTGTGACCCGATCTCCCGTAGTAAGTACATGTCACACCTCGGCGCCTCATTGGAAATACTGGCGCTGTGGTCCTGGGAGGAGAGTCGGCGAGAGGCCTCTTAGCAAGGAATGGCCTGATCTGGGTATCTGGTCATGGCCTAGCAACCATAGGGCCACGAGAACGTGTCAATCGATCTACATCCTTCTCTGCCCGCATAGACATATGTATTAGATCGACATAAGAGGGTATACTGACACAACACATCTTCGACCGAATATTAGGTCGCAAGCCCTCAGAAAAACGTCGTATCCGCATTTGCTCATCCGCAAGTATCGTAGGGACATATCTGCCCAACTCTGTAAATCGATGCTCGTACTCTGTAAATGACATGCCTCCCTGCCTGAGGCACAAAAACTCGTTCTCCCTCTCGTGTCGGTAGATCTGCGGATAGTATTTGTCATTGAAACGGAACTCGAATGCTGCCCATGTCCATATGTAGCTAACTGCAACCGTCCGCAGTATACTATCCCACCATAAGCTGGCCTCTCTCTTGAACATGAAAGTGGCCAACTCAACCTGTTCAGACTCCGAGCAGTGCAGCATCCTCAACATCTTTGAGATGTAGTCGAGCCAGTACTGGGCCTCCTCGGGTCTGTGAGAACCCATAAAAGTAGGAGGCTACAAGCGTTGAAATCACTCAAGTAAGCCTTTGGTATCAGCAGCATTCCCCATAGGGTAAGTGGAAGGTGCAAGATGAGCCATACCCTCATCCTGTGTCGAAGTCCCAGCATCCTCAGCTGGATGCACAGATGGCGCAGGTGGAGTCGCAATCCCACCCTAGGCTAAGGCCCCTGCGATAGTAGTCAAACGCTACTGATGTTGTTGGTGCATCATAGTCATCAACCGCTCAAACCTATCAGGAGGTGGAGTAGGCTGAGGCATATACTGCGTCGAGGAAGACGCACGGTACTGCTCAAGAACTGGTGGTGTGAAAGGTGGTGGTCCGACTGCAGGACCTACAGAAGGCTGAGACTCCGGTGTAGTCTCACGAATCGAGCCCACAGTAGGGTCCATATGATCATCACTCTGGGGAGGGACCCGATCCATCGACTCACCCAGTGTAAGACGTGCCGTACTCCGAGTCACCTTAGGTGGCATTCCCTATATTCAAAATAGGGTGCAACCCAATCAGTTTCAGCAGTAGCACATATACACCACAACAATCACTCACATAGCAAGCTGAAAAATAAAACCTATAACTGCAACATAATTCGGCTACTGAGCCTTCTAAGGCTCACACACAGAAAAAAGAAAACAACCTAAATACTACCATCTAAAATCTGTGATATGATCACTCGCCTGAGTCTGGCGATGGAGGAGGGGCACCCTTATCCTGCTGACAACACAGGATAGATTTCAAGGTGCTAGTCACCTTCTTGAACTTATGCTTCACGAGGCCCCGTAAATCGATAATGTCCTGACATAAGGTAGCCCGGCCCTGTCGTAGGGCGACATGATCCTCCTCCAGGCGAGCTATAAGAGCATACTAAGAAGCCTAACTAGTACCCTGCTCTGGTACCATAGGAGGGGAGCTCTCATCTGTACTCTGGGCCTTTGGTTCTTCCTCTTCTTGTTCCTCCTCTTGGATCTCAGCCCCCGTTTCTTCTTCACTCTCTTCTTCTTCACTCTCAGTCTCATCTTCGCTCTCCTCAAGTCGAGCTTGGCGTTGCTGTGGCCCGATCTCCATCTGATTGAGAGTAGATTCGTTGATCTGATGAATCTGTACCGGCATCTCCCCACCAAGGCTATAACCAAACTCACGTGCAATCCTGCATATGAGTCGGCCGTATGGGAGCAACTCAGTCCTCCTTCTAGAACATGTAACCTGAACTATTTGCCATAACACGAACGTAGGCACACACAGATTCTCCCTCTGCCCTGCTTGATACAGGAAATCCACCATGAGGTGCGTACACTCGCTTCGGTTACTCCACCTAGGGTAAACGTTGAATGTAAAAATGTGGTGAAGCAGGCGGAAGTCATCTGTCATATGAGATGCAAGAAGACTCTGGTTCGGCTGCCACTCAACTAGTCGACCACAAAGCGAACGTGTGCGGAGGTCCCTTTCACGTGCACTATTCAGATTCTTAGCACTTACATGTACCTCGCCAAGGGGCACATTCAGAAGGCGAGATATCAATCTGACGTCAACTGTGGCCCACAAATCCACTCCACATGAGACCTGAAACTGCAAGGGTTCCAGCGTAGCCTCGTGAATGTTGGCATAGAAAGCTTGGACCGTGCTTGCATTGGCGCGATGCCTGACATCAGATAACGGACCCCACTACGAGCAACTGATATTCCCCAAAGAGTCGCCCATCCACCTGAGCTTCAAAAAGGACCTGACGACCCTCATAAATTCCATGGGGTAGTTCTGCCATCAGAGCCCTTCCAGCAGGAGTCCGGGGATCAACATCCCGCTTCGTCTGAAACTCTCGAGCGGCACTTGGACTAGTGGCGCCACCTCTCGGCTTCCTTGTACGTGAGGGGCGACTAGGCCCAGCTTCATCAGTGGCACCCTTCCTCTTTCCCATGAGAGAGAGGATGGTGAAAATTGAAAATATGGCTGCCACGAACTCGAAGAAGGCCATGTAAAGTGAAGGAAAGGGGGAATAAAGGCTGAGGTTTTGATTCTCCACAAAGGTGAGCCTTAACAGAGGTTGTAAAGGCCCACAATACAAAGATTGAAGAAGGGAAAATGAGGAGATGGGTTGGGTTGAAAGCTTACACGATTTTTACTTCGAATAGGGGATGTAAGAGCTCAAAATGAAAGAGAATGGAGAGAGAAGGGAGTTTGTACCACTGCAAATAATGGAGGGGCATGGGTTGTGGCAGAAAATGACAATGGGAGCGATTGGAAATGAGTTTGGAGAGAGAAATCAGCAAACATGAGAGAAAGGGAGAGCTTGGGGGTGTGTTTTGTGAAGGAGGTAGTAGTTTGGGGCTGTTTTAATGGACGGACCATGTACCAGGGGTTACCCTAACCCTTAAATACCATCGGCCCGAAGGCCCGACCGAACCCAGCCCGTTTACCGGCGAGGCCTCGCCGACCTCTAGTGTATTTGGTGAGGCCTTGCCATTTGGGTGAGGTCCTCCTGCCCTAAGGGCCCCAAATGTATGTGGGTCCCACCCTGGGTCCTTCTAGATTAGCGTGGGTAGGCCCACGACTCCGTTTCGAACCATTTCGGGTACTAATTGTTGCACATTCGCATTTAGCGATCTTTAACAGCTAGAATAGGGTCAATAAGGGTCTAGACTCGTTAATAAATGAACTAGAAGTGGTCCGGGGTCATTTCATGTGACTACGGATGCACACGGACTCGATCAAAATGATCGATTTGGGTGAACTTCGCCAATTGGTGAAACTGGGATCCTATGAGTGTTTTATGTTTTTCTCTCACTCACCTAAGTCAAAGGGGGATAGCATATGTCGTGTGACCATAACCCAGGTCGGTTTAATCCAAATCATGCTCTGATACTGTAACACCCTTGATTTTTGCAAACCTAGGGTTAGACGTCCTTAGGCAATGGGTCAACCATAGCACATTGGTAACCTCTCAGAACCCAATTCCAAAGTCAAAGAAATCACTTAGGATTAATTCCTTTAGAAAATAAGGATAAGTTAACTAGCACTACGTTAGATTAGCTATGAAATTGTCCCTGATCACTTTAAATACGTTCTGCAAGACCCAAATCTTGTAGAACCAATGACGCTATCTTACCCTGAAATCTAGGATCAAACTTTAAACCGGTTAGTTCCCAGGAACCCTTTGAAACCTTGTATTGGATCTAAACCGCGCATCGAAAGTCTGATATCTACAATCTTAGACCGTTATGACCGCTTGGCTAAACTTGACAATCGTTTCGAATATCAAGCCCAACGGATGTTCTGAGGCTATTTCATTGAACCTGGAGTGAAGAGAGTGAGAAAGAGTAAAGATTTGGAAATTTAATTCAAAATCTGGTACATGTCGTTACGCATTGTTATTAAGAGTTTTGACCGTCAGAATTCAGCCAAATTTCACCCTCGGATCAGGAAAAATTTCTCTTTCATGTCATGAGATTTGTAGACTTGATTTAGGTACAATGATCGCTGAATTGAAACTGGACCGCCACGTGCAATCTGGGAACTCTACCGGACTGAAAACTTTATATGATCAACATCTAGTATACATGAGCTTAGGTCCGACCGCATTCGGCCAGGGGACCTCCCGAAACACTCTTTTGGCTCAGAAAAGTCCCGATTTGGTTATAACTCAAGTATACCTTATTCCCAAGTCTATTTAGGTTAGGTTTTAGCCTATATAAGGGCTTTAAACCCTCTCATATCTCTCCCATCCGAATTTTCTATAAAGCCTAGAAAGTGGTGAGAGAGAAAGAGAGAGATTGTAAGAGAGTTGTGGGAGAGATTTCCTGCCACTGCACGTACTGAAGTACCACATTCAAATCACTTTTCTGGTGATTCCAACGCACTTCTAGGTAAGAAAACCCTAATCACAAGCTATTTTAGGGATTCCTTTGTTACAAGTAGCGATGTAGCTTTTGTGTCTTGTGATATAGGTCCCCATAACGCCGTTGACGAAGCGTAGATGTTCTATTCGAATCGATACACGTCTAAGGCAAAAGCTGAGGATTTTAGACGCTTTGATAGACTGATTTCAAAGCTTTCAATGTCGTTTAATAGTAGATTATTGAAGTGAACGCCGTTTAACACGTAGAACATGTTGTCCATTTTCTGTTTCGACTGCATACGAGAAATATGAGATTTAGGGTATTTTAGGTATTTGTAGGAAATACTGTTTACGTCTATATTTTGCTGAAATGATTGTCATGGCTACTTGTCATGTTGTGATATTAGGAATGCGTGTATGATCTTTTTGGCAAAGAGATTCGCCCTAATGCGTACTTTGGGTCGACATACGCTATGTAGGCTAACGAGTGTAGACTAAATGTTTGTATAAATGTTTATATTAGTATGTATTAAGTAAATGGTGTTGTTAATTAGTTTTGAGATTGAATTCTCAATTAATAGGCTAATGTATATGATTTCCACCATGTTGGCTATATGAATTGATTTCATTATATATATGGAATGCATGTGTTGGTTGATTTGCTTAAGTAGTATGTTATAACATGTGTCAACATGCTTGGATTGTTTATATTCATTTCTATTACTCACATATGCTTACTGATGTTGATACACGAATGCTTGGGGCTATGACTTATTCCAGGCAGTCAGTAATGGATTGAATTCGTGGTTGGCTTCTATGTACCACGAAGGACGCGTCGATGAATGCGAGTCGTGTCTTGGGCAGGCGGTAGTGGTTAGGCCACACGATGTGTTTTATGCACTTCATGTCGCTCAGCTTGAGATGCGCTCGTACTAGTCGAGCCCGTCAAGTAACCCGACTGGCCATTGTATGTTCACCATGTATGAGTAATAACTACTTGAACCTAGGGTACTCAACTTACCATTGAAAACCCTCTCAACCATGGTAGCTTGATCCATAAAGACTCATGAGCTGGGCATGGTGGTATGGGACACTGTGGTCGAGCTGTCGGCCTACGTTTGGGCCACAAACCTCCCCGTAGTGACCAATGAGCACCATTGACTCGTGAGCCGATTGTGGTGGTATGGGACACTACATTCGAGCTGTCGGCCTACACTGATTGGTGACGAGCCCTTTGTAGTGACCTCGAGCATATTTTGAGTCTACGGGAGGCGACAACTCTTCCATAGCGACAAGAGTACATTAGGCCTGTACTGATGAGGTGATGGGGGAGTGGAGCAACGAGTACGAGCAACAGCCCTGACAGCCCTTGCAGTGACCTACAAATATAACATCGTATGAGATTACTAGGAGTGACAACCCTAGACAGGATCTGTGTTGGGATTGATACAAGGAAGGTACCTTAGTTTCCCAATACTATTGTATGAATGGACTAATAACAACTCGGTAATCATATCCACATCGCACTACATGTGCCTGTAAGATGTGGAGCATTGTGGGAAGAAAGCATACCGCTGGCGTAAGATGGTGTCGTATGAGGGAGAATGTCAGTGTGGGCATCCATCATGTCATTTCATACATGCATTAACAACAGTATCTAGGAATGTTTGATTGTTTGCTTTACTATTATCACGCGATTGATTTGATAACATGCTAATCTTTGTTCTATGATTTCATTGAGTTAATCACTCACTTACACGTTATGGGATGGTGTTCCGGACACCCACCAGTCCCTATTTTAGTTTCAGATGATAGCACTGCTTGTGGAGCAGAGGTGGACTTGTATGATGCTGAGGAGGACTTCTCCTCCGTGTTTTGATGGACGAGATTACAGGGAGGTTGATTAGACGCCATGACACTTGTCTTTCTTTTACACTTTTGGAGCACTCATGTATATTCTTTTTATTCATTTTTGGAGTATGCATGTATTTATTTAACCTGGTAACATGTTCACACTCTAGAGGCTTACAATTGATTATATATTTTATGTATTTATCATAGTCTTCCACTTGCTAATTTAACTGTCTCTGGAGTATGATATGTTGTTTTGGCTTAGTCTCAATCTTGTTTAATGTCATTCTACAGACAACATGCATTTATCATTATCTATGTTACATAAGTGACGTTCTGAAACTCGTGAGTTGGGTTTCTACCCGATCCCCGATTTTTGGGATGTTACAGATGGTTTCAGAGCATGATTTGGATTAAACCGGACCTGGGTTATGGTAACACAACGCACACTGACACACTCTAAATTAGGAAGGGGGTGATGAAAACTTAGAAACTACATTAGAATCCCAAGTTTCGCCGACAGGTGAGACAATATGATAATTTAGGCCATACATATCTTCGGTCGCGTGAAGCGACCTAAGTCGCCTCTAGGTCGTAAGTCGATGGGTTTGAGTCATTCCCTGAAGGATTCCAAACCTAACAATGAATGTCCCTGGGTTTTGGGGCAACCACAACACCCTTACACTCAATCTCAAGGCCTAAAACCCATTTTCATCCCATTCCTTCAGAATCTCTCCTTCCACCACCCCATTCTTCAACTTTGTCTAAGTCCTTTCACACTAGACATAAATCCTAATGTGTGAAGGATAGTGAATCATACCTAAATAAAAAATTACTATAAATAGTAAATATATGTATAAATTAGACTTTTGGCCATTCCAATTATGGAATATCATGGAATAAATGGGTTAGTTGGATGGATTAGCCTCTCCTACCCAAAAATAATATGCTAAATGATGCATAAATTCATCCCGATTTTCAAATTATTCCCGAAACTCCTCGAACAAAGTTGTGGGCTTACCCACGCTAATCTGGAATGATCCAGGGTGGGAGCCACATATATTTGGGACCCCTAGGGCAAGGGGGACCCAGCCCATATGGCCGGCCTCACTGAAAATGACTTTCACCGGCGAGGACCTCGCCGGTTCGGCCAGGCCTCGCCGACTGATGGGCCCCACTCGGGCCGTACTTTGGGTCGATGCACTTTGGTGCCTAGGGCACCCCTCCTATATGTGGGCCGTCCCTTAAAAATGCCTCTAAGGCCTACCTCCTTCACAAACAGCCCTCCTAAGCTCTCCCTTTTCATGTTTTATTGCTGCCTCCCCTTTAAAACCCACTTTAAAACGCCCCCAATCCCGTTTTCTGCCATAATCGATGCCCCTTTATTTGTTGCAGTGGTAAACACTCCCCTCTCTTTCCGTTCTCTCACGTTTTGAGCCCTTACATTGTCCATTTGAAGCTCAAATCGTGTGAGCCTCCATCCCAAACTATTTTGCTCTTTTTCCTTTGAAATCCTAGCCTTTGAGGTCCTGTTTCATTCCTCTATAGGACCTAGATTTATGTTATCCCATTAGGTCAGCCCTACCTCCCCCTTTCCTCCATGTTCTTAGCTTAAGGAGAATTGAAAATACATGGCCGATTGAGCTCTAATGGGTAACAGACAGTATTAAACTAAACAGCATTAAAGAAGGTAAGTCGGGACCGTGGTAGAAGTCCTTTGGTAGAATTAGGCATCTATGTCGTTGTCCTATAGATTGTTTGATTACCATTTTAAGGATTTTTATGTTTTGTTGTTGATGGGTCTAGTGATTTCATAGGTAGAAAATGTGTTGTGTTTAGTGGTTTGGGCTTAGCATAGCTGCAGTCGTCCCTGTCATAATGCATGTGAAATTTTATTCCATGTATTGTGATAAATTTTGTTAAATGAAGTGCATGCCGTTTTGTTCGCTGTAAGGTATTGTCCTTAGATTGGGTGTATCCTATGGTTCCACTACCATGTTGTAAATCCTGGGATTAATCCTACAAAATTAATTTTTATCCCACCCCACTCTCCTACCAAGCATGCCACTCCCAATCCTGACATGGGATTAGTAATGCGGTCCCAATTAACACAACTTGAGACCACTGGCCATATAGGCCCTTGGAGTTTTGGGCTTAGAGTTAGTACTCCTAGATTTAAAGGATCTGACGATATAGGAAATCCAATTCCATTTATACAATCTTGACCCTAAGCGATAGAACAATCCCTTGTAGTAGAAATGGTATGAAACCATTTAGCGTATACGCTTAGGTTTTGGATTATAGCTAGTGAGTTACATACTAGGATACTAGTTGAATTAAGCAGTGTAAAGCCTATATATGCTAAGGAATAGTAGGTTAGATTTGGTTGGAGTAGTACCTAATTCTTTCGATAAATCCCCTTAATAGTTATAGACTTCTGTTATAACCCTTAGGAAATTTATTTTAACTTAGAATCATTCACTCTTAGGAAAAACTTATAAATTCCTTAGATTGAACTTAGAATAAACTAGCACGCCCCTTTGAATTGCCTTCCCCAAGGGCTTATTGCATTCGAGAACACAGAGTAAAGGAACTATACATGTAAGCGATGTATTCACGGTTTGAATTAACTTCTCAATCCTGGTAGTTGCCAATAAATCCAATGATCTGATCAAGCAGAAGATCGGCATCGTCTAGGATTAAGAACTGATATGACGAATTTTCTGTCAGAGTCTAGGCAGAAAGTCACTGTATCCGGCTCAGACCCACTACACGACTTTTCTTCCGTGTTGGCCGACCATCTACAACCAAAAGTTATTACTTTTCCTTTGGAAAATGTTGAGGACATACAGCCAATAGAGATTGGACCTCTTGCCATAAACTCACATCCGTCCTTAAAATCAACTACAACACCCGTCATTTTAGCTCTTTTCTACAACTATAGGTACCAATGCCATAGAACGCATCATTAGCAAAGGAAGACCAATGTAATGAGAGGTTGTTTCCTATTTCATGTCATAGGCCCTAAGTTACACCTCGTTCCGATATATGGATCGAGACATAGATTCTTGAACCTTAAGTAGAACTAAGTTTTAAGGGGAGTAGAACGTATTGAACCCAATCTACTTAGGATTATCTAATACAACCATTGAATCAGAGTAGTGCAGCGGAAGCATGGTTGGCCTCTTTCCCACTGGCCGAGGATCGAAACAATTGATTTAGGTTATACGTAAGGTTAGGTCACTACACAGGATCTGAACCTTCCTTAGAATGCCAATACTGAAGTCTCTCTAGGGACTCATTACCCTTAGCCAATTTCGGGGACGAAATTTTATTTTAAGGGGGGTAGATTCTAACACCCCGGATTTTTTCCAACCTGGGGTTAGATGTCCTTAGGCAATGGGTCAACCATAGCACCTTGTTAGCCTCTCAAAACCCAATTCCAAAGTCAAAGAAATCACTTAGGATTAATTCCTTTAGAAAATAAGTGTAAGTTAACTAGCACTACGTTAGATTAGCTGTGAAATTGTCCCTGATCGCTTTAAATACGTTCTGCAAGACCCAAAACTTGTAGAACCAATGACGCTATCTTATCCTGAAATTCAGGATCAAACTCTAAACCCGTTTGTTCCCAGGAACCCTTTGAAACCTTGTATTGGATCTAGACCACGCGTTGAAAGTCCGATATCTACAATCTTAGACCATTATGACCACTTGGCTGGACTTGACAATCGTTTCGAAAATCAAGCCCAAAGGATGTTCTGAGGCTATTTCATTGAGCCTGGAGTGAAGAGAGTGAGAAAGAGTAAAGATTTGGAAATTTAATTCAAAATCTGGCCATGTCATTGCGCATTATTATTAAGCGTTTTGACTGTCAGAATTCAGCCAAATTTCACCCTCAGATCAGGAAAAATTTCTCTTTCATGTCATGAGACTTATAGACTTGATTTAGGTACGATGACCGCTGAACTGAAACTGGACCGCCACGTGCGATCTGGGAACTCTACCAGACTGAAAACTTTATGTGATCAACATCCAATATGCATGAGCTTAAGTCCGACCGCATTCGGCCAGGGGACCTCCCGAAACACTCTTTTGGCTCGAAAAAGTCCCGATTTGGTTATAACTCAAGTATACCTTGTTCCTAAGTCTATTTAGGTTAGGTTTTAGCCGATATAAGGGCTTAAATCCTCTCATATCTCTCCCATCCGAATTTGCTATAAACCTTAGAAAGTGGTGAGAGAGAAAGAGAGATTGTGAGAGAGTTGTGGGAGAGATTTCCTGCCACTTGCACCAGCTTTTGTACGTACCGAAGTACCGCATTCAAATCACTTTCCTAGTGATTCCAACGCATTTCTAGGTAAGAAAACCCTAACCACAAGCTGTTTTAGGGATTTCTTTGTTACAAGTAGCGATGTAGCTTATGTGTCTTGTGATATAGGTCCCCATAACGCCGTTGACGAAGCGTAGACGTTCTATTCGAATCGATACACGTCTAAGGCAAAAGCTGAGGATTTTAGACGCTTTGATAGACTGATTTCAAAGCTTTCAATGTCGTTTAATAGTAGATTATTGAAGTGAACGCCGTTTAACACGTAGAACATGTTGTCCATTTTCGGTTTCGACTGCATACGAGAAATATGAGATTTAGGGTATTTTAGGTATTTGTAAGAAATACTGTTTACGTCCATATTTTGCTGAAATGATTACCATGGATATTTGTCATGTTGTGATATTAGGAATGCGTGTATGATCTGTTTGGTGAAGAGATTCTCCCTAATGCTCACTTTGGGTTGACATACGCTATGTAGGCTAAAGAGTGTAGACTAAGTGTTTGTATAAATGTTTGTATTAGTATGTATTGAGTAAATGGTGTTGTGAATTAGTTTTAAGATTGAATTCTCAATTAATAGGCTGATGTATATGATTTCCACCATGTTGGCTATATGAATTGATTTCATTATATATATGAAATGCATGTGTTGCTTGATTTGCTTATGTAATATGTTATAACATGTGTCAACATGCTTGGATTGTTTATATTTATTTCTGTTACTCACATATGCTTACTGATGTTGATACACGAATGCTTGGGGCTATGACCTAGTCCAGGCAGTCGGTAATGGATTGAATTCATGGTTGGCTTCTATGTACCACGAAGGACGCGTCGATGAACGCGAGTCGTGTCTTGGGCAGGTGACAGTGGTTAGGCCACTCGAAGTTTTTTATGCACTTCATGTCGCTCAGCTTGAGATGCGCTCGTACTAGTCGAGCCCATCAAGTAACCCGACTGGCCATTGTATGTTCACCATGTATGAGTAATAACTTCTTAAACCTAGGGTACTGAACTTACCATTGAAAACCCTCTCAACCATGGTAGCTTGATCTATAAAGACTCATGAGCTGGGCATGGTGGTATGGGACACCGTGGTCGAGCTGTCGGCCTACGTTTGGGCCATAAACCTCCCCGTAGTGACCAATGAGCACCATTGACTCGTGAGCCAATTGTGGTGGTATGGGACACTACGTTCGAGCTGTCGACCTACACTGATTGGTGATGAGCCCTTTGTAGTGACTTCGAGCGTATTCTGAGTCTACGGGAGGCGACGACCCTTCCGTAGCGACAAGAGTACATTACGCCTGTATTGATAAGGTGATGGGGGAGTGGAGCAACGAGTGTGAGCAACAGCCCTGGCAGCCCTTGTAGCGACCTACAAATATAACATTGTATGAGATTATTAGGAGTGACAACCCTAGACAGGATCTGTGTTGGGATTGATACAAGGAAGGTACCTTAGTTTCCCAATACTGCTGTATGAATGGACTAATAACAACCCGATAATCATATCCACATCGCACTGTATGTGCCTGGAAGATGTGGAGCACTGTGGAAAGAAAGCATGCCGCGGGCATAAGATGGTGCCGTATGAGGGAGAATATCGGTGAGGGCATCCATCATGTCATTTCATGCATATATTAACAACAATATCTAGGAATGTTTGATTGTTTGCTTTACTATTGTCACGTGATTGATTTGATAACATGTTAATCTTTGCTCTATGATTCCACTGAGTTGATCACTCACTCCCACGTTACGGGATGGTGTTCCGGACACCCACCAATCCCTATTTTAGTTTCAGATGATAGCGCTGCTTGTGGAGCGGAGCTGGACTTGTATGATGCTGAGGAGGACTTCTCCTCTGTGTTTTGATCGATGGGATTACAGGGAGGTTGATTAGACTCCATGACACTTGTCTTTCTTTTGTACTTTTGAAGCACTCATGCATATTCTTTTTGTTCATTTTTGGAGTATGCATGTATTTATTTAACCTGGTAACATGTTCACACTCCGGAGGCTTACAATTAATTATATATTTTATGTATTTATCACAGTCTTCTGCTTGATAATTTAACTGTCTCTGGAGTATGATATGCTGTTTTGGCTTAGTCTCAAACTTGTTTAATGTCATTCTACAAACAACATGCATTTATCATTATCTATGTTGCATAAGTGATGTTCTGGAACTCGGGAGTTGGGTTTCTACCCGTCCCCCGATTTTCGGGATGTTACAGATACCAACTTGTAACACCCTGAAATTCGGGGGTAGTGTAGAAACCCAACTCCTGAGTTCCAAAATGTCACTTATGCAACAAATATGATTATGATTTAGATGTTGTCTGAATTAGTGTATTAACATGAGTGAGATTTTACCAAAACTGCAATTCATACTCCAAATCCAGTGATAAAACGTAAGCGGAAGACTAGAAGATATATATATCACTATCTGTAAAACAAAACAATCTCGATCTGTCTCCAAAGTATGAATGTATCTCTGAGTCACATATACATATACCAAACCAAAAATCAAATGTCATGTGATAGTCCAACTAGCAAAATTCCGCTGATCCAGGCCACCAATGCGAAGCCGTCAGAGAACTGCATGTACGAGAACTCGTCCTGGTCCTCGTAGTAGTCTGCCTCCACATCCTAAATCACCTTGATATCTGCATCTAAGACAGAG
Source organism: Magnolia kwangsiensis (assembly GCA_037074715.1). Classification (NCBI taxonomy): domain Eukaryota; kingdom Viridiplantae; phylum Streptophyta; class Magnoliopsida; order Magnoliales; family Magnoliaceae; genus Magnolia; species Magnolia kwangsiensis. The sequence goes on along the minus strand of CM073586.1, from coordinate 44,304,689 downwards.
TCTGGTAGGTGTTACAAACACCGTCCCGTAACGTGGGAGTGAGTGGTCAACTCAGTGGAATCATATCAAAGATTATCATGTTATCAAATCAATCACGCGATAATAGTAAAGCAAACAATCAGACATTCCTAGATACTGTTATTAATGCAAGGATGATATGCAGTAATGATGCATGCCCTCACCGATATACTCCCTAATGCGACACCATCTTACGTCCGTGGCATGCTTTCTTTCCTCAGTGCTCCACCTTTTTCATGCACATGCAGTGCGATATGAATATGATTACCGAGTTTTTATTAGTCCTTTCATACAGCAGTATTGGGAAACTAAGGTACTTTCCTTATATCATTCCCAACACGGATCCTGTCTAGGGTCATCACTCCTAGTAATCTCATATGATGATATATTTCTAGGTTGCTGCAAGGGCTGTCAGGGCTGTTGCATGCACTCGTTGCACCGCTCCCCCATCACCTTATCAATATAGGCTTAGTTTGTACTCTTGTTGCTACGGAAGGGTCGTCGCTTCACGTAGACTCATAATACACTCGAGGTCACTACAAAGGGCTCGTCACCAATCAAAGTAGGCCGACAGCTCAAATGTAGTGTCCCATACCATCACAATCGGCTCACGAGTCTGAGGTGATCACTGGTCACTACGGGGAGGCTCGTCGCCATAGCGTAGGCCGACAGCTCGACCACTGTGTCCTATGCCACCATGCCCGGCTCATGAGTCTTAGTGGATTAAGGTACCACGGTTATCAGGGTTATCACTGGTAAGTTTAGTACTCTAGGTTCAAATAGTTATGACCAATACAAGGTGAACATACAGCGGTCAGTCGGGTTATTTGACAAGCTCGACTACTACGAGCGCACCTTAAGATGAACGACATGAAGTGCATAAACACCTCGTGTTGCTTAACCACTGCCGTCAACCTAAGCACGACTCGGGTTCGTCGACGCATCCTTCATGGTGAATAGAATCCAACCATGAACTCGAATCTGTTACCAACTACCTGGACTAGAGTATAGCCCCAAACACTTGTAATCAAATCAATATTCATGTAAGAGAGATAATTAAAATACACGTAATTCTAGCATGATATTAGCATGTTATAACATACATCATAAACAGTTAAACATACACGAGTATTTCATGCATAAGGTAATCAATTCAAATACAACAAGCATGGAGGAAATCATGTACATCATTAAACTAGTTGAGAATCCAATCTCAACGCTAAACTACAACAACATTTACTCGATACTTATACAAAACTTTATACAAACACTTAATCTACAAACATTAGCCTACATGGCGTATGTTGGCTAATAATGTGCATTAGGGCGAATCTCTTCGCCGAATAGGTCATACACGCATAACTAGCATAGGTTTACGACAAATACTCATGGAAATCATATTAGCAAAATACGTACGTATACAGTATTTCCTACAAATACCTAAAATACCCTAAGTCTCGTATTCTTCATACGTATTCGAAATGAAAAACAGACAGCATATTCTACATGTCATACAACATCCTTGTCACTAATCTACTATTAAACGGCATTGAAAGCTCTGAAAACAAATAACCTAAGCATCTAAAATCCGCACTTTATGCCGTAAGAGCGTAATGAATCGAATAGGAACTCTACGCCTTTGCCAATGACGATATGACCACGTATTACACAAGGTAAGTCAGCTACTTCACTACTTGCATCGATAGAATTCCTAAAATAGGTTAAGGTTAGGGTTTTCTTATCTAGAATGAAGTCAAAATCACTGGAAAAGTGATTAGATTGCGATGGCTAAGCACGTGCAGTAGTAAGATAGAGTGACAAGAACTTTCCCTCACAACTATCACACAATCTCTCTCTTTTCTCTCTTCTCTTTTTTAGGATTTTTCTCAAATTCGTAGGTAAGATATGTGAGAGGGTTTAAGACCCTTATATAGGCTAAAAACTCACCTATTTAGACTTTAAACCAAGGTATACTTGGGTTATAACTAAATCGGATCTTTTTTGATCTAAAAGGATACTTCTGGAGGTCCCCAGACCAAATGCGCTCGGACTTAAGCTCATGGATGCTGGATCTTGATCACATTAAGTTTTCAGTTTGATCGGGTTTTCAGATCGCACGCAGCGGACCAGTTTCAGTTCAGCGGTTACCGAACCTAAATCAGGACTACAAGTTTCATGACATGAAAGGGCCAATTTTCCTGATCCGAGGGTGAAATTTGGTTGAATTCTAAGGGTCAGAACGCATAAAAATAATGCGCAAGTGAATGTGCAAATTTAGAATTACTTTTCTAAATCTTTTCCTTTTCTCACTCTCTTCATTCCAAACTCAGTAAAATGGTGTCAGGACATCAGTTGGGCTTGATTTTCGAAACGATTGTCAAGTCCAACTAAGCGGTCATAATGGTCTGAGATTGTAGATATCGGACTTTTGACGCGCGGTCTAGATCCAATACAAAGTTACCAAACATGCCCTAGAACAACTGGGTTTAGAGTTGGATCCAAGATTTTAGGTATTATAGCGTCATTGATTCTACAAGTTTTAGGTCTTACAGAACGTATTTAAAGAGAATAGTACTAATTTCATAGCCAGTCTAACGTAGCACTAGGTAACTTAGGTTCATTTTCTAAGAGAATTAATCCTAAGTGATTTTTGATCGAGGTGGTACTTGGGTCTTGGTACGAAATTTTTCGGGTCGTTACAATGGTCCACTTAAGATTTAAATCTACATAATTATTTATGCTCGGCCCAAAAATGGGTTGGAGAAACATAGGGGTGACCAGGATATATAACACATCATCAAAATCTCACTTTTGTTATCAAAATTTTCAAATTTTCTTTTCAAAATACAAAATTTAGTTTTCTTTTTAAATATATATATATATATATATATATATATATATATATATATATATATATATATATATATATATATTTTACGATTTGTCAATTTTTTCACAATTTTATTTAATTTTTAAAAATTTCTTTTTCAAAATATCATTTTTTAAATCTCACTTTTGTTATATAACTTTTAAAATTTTCTTGTCAAAATAGAAAATCTAGTTTTCTTTTTTAAAATATATATTTTTTTACAATTTGTTAATTTTTTTCACAATTTTGTTTAATTTTTTAAATTTTCTTTTTCAAAATATCATTTTTTAAATCTCACTTTTATTATATAACTTTTAAATTTTTCTTGTCAAAATATAAAATCTAGTTTTCTTTTTAAAAAAAAATATATTTTTTTTTACAATTTATCAATTTTTTCACAATTTAATTTAATTTTTAAAATTTTCATTTTCAAAATATCATTCTTTTATCGATTTTTTTTTTTCAAAATTATCAACATTATTCAAAGTTCTTAATTTTTTTTTTTCAAAATCTAGATGTTTATAAAATTACTGTTTTTTTTTCAAAATTTAAAATTTTCTTAAACATTGTTAATTATTTTTCTAAGTTTCTCAACTATTTTTTTTCAAAATTCATAATTTTTTTGAGCTTCTTAAATTTTGACCTAAGCATTAGAGACGGTCTTTAATAGTGACAGTCTTTGATAGGGCTATAAGACGACTAAGGAACATCTCTAATAGAGATGGTCTTTGACTGTCTCAGATTATAAGTCAGAGACGGCCAATGACCATCTCTAATGCAAACGGCCAATGACCATCTCAGATGACCACATATAAGACGGTCAAAGTGTAACACCCTGAAAATCGGGGGTCGTGTATAAACCCAACTCCCGAGTTTTAGACCATCACTTATGCAACAAATATGATTATGATTCAAGGTTGACTGAGTTAGAACATTCACATGAGTAAGATTATACCAAAACTGCAATTCATACTCCAGATTCAGTGATAAAACGCAAGCGGAAGACTAAAGAATATATATATCACTGTATGAAAAACAAAATACTCTCAAACTGTCTCCAAAGTATGAATACATCTCTGAGTCTCATATACATGTAATAGAACAAAAATCAAAATGTCATAAGGTCCAACTATGAAGTCCCGCTAATCCAGGCCACCTATGCAAAGCCGTCAACGAACTGCATATACGAGAACTCGTCCCGGTCCTCATCGTAGTCTGGCTCTGCATCCTGAATCGCCGCATCCCGTGCATCTAAGATAGGGTCTGGTGGGTGTTGCAAACACCATCCCGTAACATGGGAGTGAGTGATCAACTCAGTGGAATAATAGAGCAAAGATTAGCATGTTCTCAAATCAATCACGCGATAATAGTAAAGCAATAAAACAATCATTCCTAGATTCTGTTGTTAATGTATGCATGAAATGACATAATGGATGCCCTCATCGACATACTCCCTCATGCGGCACCATCTGCGTCTACGGCATGCTTTCTTCCCGTAGTGCTCCACATCTTCCAGGCACATGCAATGCGATATGGATAATGATTACCGGGTTGTTATTAGTCCTTTCATACAGCCGTATTGGAAAACTAAGGTACTTTTCTTATATCAATCCCCACATAGAACCGGTCTAGGGTCGTCACTCCTAGCATTCACATATGATGTTACATTTGTAGGTCGCTGCAAGGGCTATCAGGGCTGTTGCTTGCACTCATTGCACCGCTCCCCCATCACCTTCTCAATACAGGCCTAATGTACTCTCATTGCTACATAAGGGTCGTCGCCTCCCGTAAACTCAGAATACGCTCGCGGTCACTACAAAGGGCTTGTCACCAATCAGTGTAGGCTGACAGCTCGAATGTAGTGTCTCATACCACCACAATTGGCTCACGAGTCATAGGTTCTCACTGGTCACTACGGGGAGGTTTGTGACCCCACCGTAGGCCGACAACTCGACCACGGTGTCCCATACCACCATGCCCGGCTCATGAGTCTTTATGGATCAAGGTACCATGGTTGAAAGAGTTTTCAATGGTAAGTTCAGTACCCTAGGTTCAAGCAGTTATGACTCATACAGGGTGAACATACGATGGCCAGTCGAGTTACTTGACGGGCTCGACTAGTACGAGCACATGTCAAGTTGAACAACATGAAGTGCGTGAAACACTTCGTGTAGCCTAACCACTGCCGGCAACTCAAAACACGACTCGCGTTCATCGACGCGTCCTTCGTGGAAAATAGAAGCCAACCACGAATTTGATCATTTATCGACTGCCTGGACTAGGTCATAGCTCCAAACATTTGTAAATCAGCATCAGTAATCATATGAGAGTAATAGAAATGCAATACAACAATACAAGCATGTTGTCACATGTTATAACATACAACTTAAGCAATTCATCCAACACATGCATTTCATACATATAATGAAATCTATACATTTAGCCAACATAGTGAAAATCATATACATCAGCATATTACTTGAGAATTCAATCTCAAAACTCATTCACAACTCCATTTACTCAATACATACTAGTACAAATATTTATATAAACACTTAGTCTACACACTTTAGTCTACATAGCGTATGTCGACCCAAAGTGCGCATTAGGGCGAATCTCTTCGCCAAACCTACCATGCACGCATTCCTAATATCCTAACACGATAAAAAGTCATGGCAAACATTTCAGCAAAATATGGATGGAAACAGTATTTCCTACAAATGACTAAAATGCCCTAAATCTCATATTTTCCATATGTTTGCAAAACGAAAAACAGATAGCATGTTGTACATGTCAAACGGCGTTGCCGTCGATAATCTACTATTAAATGACATTGAAAGCTTTGAAATCAACCAATCAAAGTGTCTAAAATCCGCACCTTTCTCTTCAGATGTGTATCGTTTCGAACGGAACGAATACGCTTCGTCAACAGCGTCAATACGACCTAATGCACAAGTACATAAGCTACTTTGCTATTTGAATCAAAGAATTCTTCAAATCAGCAAGTGGTTATGGTTTTCCTTACCTAGAAGTGCATTGGAATCATCGGGAAAGTGATTTGAACGCGATGCTTTAGCACGTGCAACAGCTAGTGTAAGTGGCAGGAAGATCTCTCCCACACTCACTCACAAACTCTCACTTTCTCTCTCTCTCTAGCTAGGGTTTCTAGCAAATTCGGATGGGTGAGATATGTGAGGGTTTAAGGCCCTTATATAGGCCAAAACCTTCCCAAATTAGACTTGGGAACAAAGTTTACTTGGCTTATAACCAAATCGGGGCTGTTCTGGTCCAAAAGAGCATTTCGGTAGGTCCCCTGGCCGAACGCAATCGGACTTAAGCTCATGGTCACTGGATGTTTCTCACACCCAGTTTTCAGTCCGGTAGAGTTCGTAGATCGCACGTGGCGGTCCAGTTTCAGTTCAGCGGTCATCGCACCTAGATCAGGTCTACAAGTCTCATGATATGAAAGAAATTTTTTTCCTGATCCGAGGGTGTAATTTGGCTGAATTCTGATGGTCAGAACGCTTAATAATAACGCGCCAATTCACGTGCCAGATTTAGATTTAAATTTCCAAATCCAACCCTTTTCTCACTCTCTTCACTCCAAGCTCAATGAAATAGCCTCTGAACGTCGGTTGGGCTTAATTTTCGAAATGATTGTCATGTCCAGCTAAGTGGTCATAACGGTCTAAGATTGTAGGTATCGGACTTTCGACGCGCGGTCTAGATCCAATACAAAGTTTCAGAGAGTTCCTGAGAGCAAACGGTTTAGAGTTTGATCCAAGGTTTTAGGATATTATAGCATCATTGATTCTTCAAGTTTTAGGTTTCGTAGAATGTATTTAAAGTGTTCAGGGACAATTTCACAGCTACTCTAGCGTTACACTAGCTAACTTATGCTTATTTTCTAAAGGAATTAATCCTAAGTGATTTTCGGTCGAGTTAGTACTCGAATATCAGTACGGATTTTTCCAAGGCGTTACACAAAGACCATCTCTAATGCAAACAGTCTATGACCGTCTCAGGTGACCGCATATAAGATGGTCTTCGACTATTTTAAATGATTTGTGGACGTTCAACATTTTAAGACTATTAGGGATGGTTAAGAGTCGTCTAAAATTTTAGAAATGGTTTACAGCCATCTTTAAACCAAACAATTTTAAAGACGGTCCAGAACCATCTCAAAATTCGTCCTCTTTTTTTTTTTCATTTTTCATATAGTGTCCCTAGGATGTTCCTAGGCATCTTCTAAGGTTTAAGAAGTGGAACAAAAGAGTGGAGAGTCGCCGCCAAGAGTATTTCTTCTTCTTAGTTTATTTTTATGCTTTTCTTAAGAGTTCTTAGTTTAATCATGTCTATGGTTGGATAAACCTCTTAGCTAGGGCTGAGAGGTGAATCTTTTAGCGTGATTAAGATGATTACTTTGCTTTGATTCATGTCTATGTTGAACTTCATTGATTTTTAGTTGATTTTAAGGAATATTTTCAGTTTTCAATGATTTATTGTGACTGCACTTACAATTCAGCCTGCGATAGCTTCAAATATCTTCTTTTCTATTTAAGATTATGGATTTGATAAATCTTATTGATCAGCATCGTCCCCTTGGTATGGTTGGGTGACAAAATCCCTTCCAATCTTCATAATTCTCCTCCGTTGGTTGTGGGATCAGTAAATCCTATTGTTTACCATGTTTCCTAGGCATGGTTAGGTAATGGAATTCCTTCCAATCCTCACAATTCTCATCCATTGAGGCTAGTTCAATGAAAGTTCAGAGATTCAATCATCTCCTTTTCCAACTGGATAAGATAGTAGTCTGATTCCAATTGGATCCCTTGAATCATGCAAGGTAGTATCCTGATTGTTACAAGTAGATCCTTAGCACCGTAGTTCTCACCTTTTAATTAATAGTTTAATCATAATATTCACATTTCATTCCTTATTTCATGTAGTATAGATCATTTCTTAGTTTTGAAATTGTAGTTTATACCACTGATACTGATGAAAGAATCCGAGTTAAGGTCCTAGAGGGGGGTGAATAGGACTTTTCAATTATTTTTATCTATTTAAAGTCCTAATTGCCTAACTTAAATAATCATTCAATTTAAAGCAAGTTAGGCAGTATAACTCTAATGGCTTCTAAGCTAGTTAGAGGTTTCAATCATAAAGGCTATTAAAGATATGTAGAATATAACAACTAGCCTAGCGTTGTGAGCTTGTGTGTGGAATGTGCTTCCTATCAATTCATAGTAATTATTCAATCATGTATGAGAACTTAAAACACTCAATCATATATAAACATAATTTAACAGATGTACAAATGACAATTCTAAATACAAGCATTTATAGTGGTTCGACTACATGCTTACTCCACTCCCCACATCCACACTCAATCTGAGAGTGCACCAGATTTCACTATCAATGGTTTTAAAACAGGTTCACCAATCACCTTTACAGTCCTACACTAAGGACACCAATTTATGCTCTACGCAAGAACAAAGGTCTTATACTAAGAAGTCACGTTTAAGCCCATCAGCCAAGGACACACACTAGGCACCTACTATTTAGGCCCACCGGCCAAGGTCCCACACAAGGAACCTAAACGAGTTCGTTGATAGAAACTCTTATCCTCAATCCTACACGAGGAAAGAGACTATGACACTTACTTGTCGGATAGAATTCTCTTTTATAGCTCATCTTAAGATAATTAATCTTCACACTTTCGTGCTTAAATTAGCTTCCCTATGCTCCCCCAATCGTGTAGCTTGGATTTACCTATTTGGTTTGGCTCCACGATCAAGAACCTTGTATAAGATGTACGTATAAAGGTGACCAAGGTAATGGGAGTTTGTTGAATCTCCTATCTAGAATAATGAGTGGATTTCCTAAGAGATTCAACCTATGGACAAAGGGTTTTCCTATTAGTTTGACTTTTGTACTCTAGAGAAGGCACGAGTTCATGTTCTTGTTTAATAGGAGCTTTGAATGCTCTTAAGAGTGAAAGATCACAATGAAGAGAACAAGAAACTCATCTGGATAGAGTTTAAATGGGATAAAATAAGCTTGGGATACACTAAAGACTCTATGTCTCTTATTTTCACTAATTTTACAAGTTTCTTCAAGCCACTTTTATAGATAAAAAGTTCCAATGGATAGAAAATGGCTAGTTTGCGGTGCTACCGAAGACAACTTCGGTATCACCGAACTTGCTTCAGTGGTATCGAAATATCTTTTGGTAGTATCGAATTAATTCTCCAAGTTGCAGACTAAAAATAGTGTGTTTCGGTGGTACTGAACTTTGTTCGTCGATGGTAGCCGGTGTCACCGAAATATCAAGTTAGTGATAATGAATTAACGTTTTAAGCTTACTAGACTATTTTGAGCCCCTTTGGTAACACTGAAGGTATCTTATGATTTTCCTATTTGAGCCCCTTTGGTAACACTAAAAGTGTTATTTGTGGCACCTTCTTCCTACCGACAATGGACAGATTTTCCTGTTTTGTCCAATAAATCATTCACTGAAACACACTATTTTCAGTCACCAACTTGGTTATAATTTTCGGTAAGAAGAAGGTGCTACTTAGGTTATGATTTTCCTAAATATGAAAACCTACTTAGGTTATCTATTCAAAGCCAATTTCAAGTTCATAGTTTTTAACTTTTTGTCTTGGCTTTAGCAAGTCCCAAGTTGGTGAATGATTTATTGGACAAAATAGGAAAATCTGTCCATTGTCGGTAGAAAGAAGGTGCTACTTAGGTTATGATTTTCCTGTTTGAGCCCCTTTAAGCCCCTTTGGTAACACTAAAAGTGTTATTCGTGGCACCTTCTTCCTACCGACAATGGACAAATTTTCCTGTCTTGTCCAATAAATCATTCACCAACTTAGGACTTGATAAAGCCAAGACTAAAAGATAAAACTATGAACTTGAAATTGGCTTTGAATAGATAACCTAAGTAGGTTTTTGTATTTATGTTAAGATCATCTATTTACATGGTTATGATCGTAGAAGCAGTTCTTTGTGTTCAATATGGTGTAACGCCCTAAAAATTGGGGGTCGAGCAGAAACTCAGCTCCCGAGTTCCAACGCATCACTTATGCAACATAGATAATGATGATTAAATGATGTTCATATTAGTGCAGTAAACATGAGTGGGATTAGACCAAAACAACATATCATACTCCAGAAACAGTTAAATTTCGCAAGCAAAAGACTGTGATAAATATATAAAATGTATAATTTATTGTCAGTCTCCGAAGTATGATCATGTTACCAGGTTAATTATATACATGTATACTCTAAAAATGAAAAAAAAAAAGAATATACATGGGTGCTTAAATAAAATGTAAAATACTAAGTGTATTGGCATCTAATCAGTAACCCTGTAACCCCGTTGATCAGAACCTGCATATAAGAGAAATCCTCCTCAACATCATAAAGTCCGGCTCTGCTTCACAAGCATCGCCATTATCTGAAACTAAAATAGTGATGGTTGGTGTTTCAAACACCATCCCGTAATGTGGGAGTGAGTGATCAACTCAGTGGAACTATACAGCAAAGGTTAACATGTTATCAACTCAATCAAGCAGTAATGATAAAGCAGTACAATCAAACCTATCCTAAATACTCTTGTTAATGCAAGAATGATATGAAATAATGATGCATGCCCTCAACACAATCTCCCTCTATGATCTTCATCTTACGGTCGCGTATGTTAGTCACTTCCTCAGTGTTACACACCAACGCCAACGACACATGCAGTGCAATATTATGAGCATGATTATCTAGTTCTTATTAGTCCTTTTCATACAGCAGGATTGGGAAGCTAAGACACCTCCCTTATATTAATTCCCAAACAATGATCCATTCTAGGGTCGTCAGTCCTATGAAATCTCATACGATGTTACGGTTCTAGATTGCTGTGAAGGGCTCGTCACCAATCAATACAGGTCTAGTTATATCTTATACATTACAATAAGGCTCTTCGCCCACATGCAGTGTCAGGATATACTCGAGGTCACTAAAGAGGGCTCGTCACCAATCAATGTAGGCCGACAATACGAATATAGTGTCCCATACCACCATAATCGGCTCACGAGAGTAGGTTGCTCACTAGTCACAACGGGGAGGCTCATCTCCCCATCATAGGCCGACAGCTCGACCACGATGTCCCATAACACCATGTCTGGCTCATGAGTCTTAGGGGATCGTGGTGCCAAGGTTAAAGGGAGTTTCACTAATGAGTTCAGTGCCTTAGATTCAAACAGGAGCGTCCATACATGGTGAACATACATCGGGTCAATCGGGTTAGTTGATAAGATTAACTAGGCCTAGCACACATTGAGTTGATCAACATGGAATGCATAAGAACTCTGTATGGCCTATCCACTGTCGAACCTCTCAAGTACGACTCAGATTCGTCGGACTTATCCTGCGTGGCGTAACTAACCTCAACCACCAGTTCAAGGGCTGTTATCGATTACCTGGACTATCTCATAGCCCCAAAGATATTCAAATACAACATGATGTCCTATGAGATGGTCAAAGCAGTAATGGATCAATATTACAAATCATACAATCAAATGAACATGTTTTGAAGTGCATTGTAAACATGAATTCACACACATTCAATTCATAATCAAGCAAGCCTCAGAATAAGTTATACACGGAGGAAATCATATACATCATTGATGTAGTTGAGAATCATATCTCAACCCTCATATAGGTACATCTTACCAACTACTAACTCATTTAGACACTTTTACAAATACTTAGTCTACACATTACATCATACATATTGTGTGTTGGTATATCATGTATTTGGGCTAAACCTTTAGCCCAGGAGTTGTTACACATACATCTAGCATACATAGACGACAGTTAATCATGAAAAACTCAAACTCATATTCCATACGTATACAGGCTATTCTACAAATACATGGAATACAGTATATTCAACATAGTTCACGTATAACTGAAAGGCGAAATGGACATCGTAATTTTCATGTGAAATAGCATCCACGTCAGTAATAAATTATTATCTAACATTAAAAGTCTTGAAAACCATAATCTAAACGTATATAGTCTGCACCTTAAACCAGAAAATGCGTAATAGATATGATTCAGACGATAAGTCTTCGTTAACAGCGGATAGGCAACCTAAGGCATGAAAAAAGTTAACTACAACATCACTTCAACTAGTATAAGCTTCAAAACAGGTTAGGGTGTGATTAACTTACCTAAGAATAAAATTAGAATCGCCGGATTAACGATTCAGAGACGATGGATTTGATGTGTAGAAGAACTGGGAAGAATCCCAAGAAGGAACAACATGTTTTCTCTTACTTTCTCTCTCGTGAAGTGACTAGGGTTTAGAATTCATATGGGATTTGAGAATGAGGGTTTAAGGCCTTTTTATAAGCCTAAAATTGATGGAAATAGCCCTAGGGCCAAGGTATACTTAGGTTATAACCAAATTGGGCTGTTTCTGATCCAACGGAACACTTCTGGAGCTCCTCTTATCAAATGTGGTCGGACTTAAGCTCACTAGTATTGGATCTTAAGAAAGTTAATTTTTCAGTCCGATCGGGTTCCCAGATCATCCGTGGCAGATCAGTTTCAGTTCAACAGTCACCGAAACTCGATCAGGGCCACAAGTGCTTTGACATGTATGGGTCACCTTGCTTGATCCGAGGGTGAATTTGGGTCAAAGACTAATGGTCAGAACTCTTATAAATAATGTGCAAGCGACATGACTCAGATTACTTAAAATCATATTTAATATCTTAAAAATCTTCACTTTCTTACACTCTTCACTCCGGACTCAAGGAAATGGTCTCAAGACATCGTTTGGGCTTGATTTTTGAGGTGATGGTCAAGTACAACTAGGCGGTCATAATGGTATACGTTCATCACTATCGAACTTTTGACTTGCAGTCCAGGTCCGATACGAAATTTTAAAATGCTCCCGAGAGCAACTGGGTTTAGAGATTGATCTTAGATTTCAGGGTATTGTAGCGTTAACAATTCTATAGGTTTTGTGTTTTACAGATCGTATTGAAAGTGGTTGGTGCTAATTTCATAGGTAATCTAGTTTAGCGCTAGTTAATACACGTTAAATTTCTAAAGAATCAGGTTCTAAATGATTTCTTTGGATTTGGAATTGAGTTTTGAGAAGTTACCAAGGTGTTATTGTTGACCCATTGCCTAAGGATGCCTAACTCCAGGTTAGAAAAAATATGGGGTGTTACAATCTACCCCCCTTAAAAATAATTTCATCCCCAAAATTGGCTAAGGGTAATCAGTAAAGATTCTATTACTCCTTTTGCCTAAACTTTACTGATTCAAGTTTATATACATGGTGGGGTATATACATCTATACTTATCTGGCACATTTTTGTCTATCCTCCTTAAAAACTTACTCTTTATCTCTCGCTTATACCTTGATGGTTTGCTACAATTTATTTCCTAATTGTAGGTTCAACACTTAAGCCCTAATTGTTCCCCTTTAAAGATTTCACTATTAACATTTTAAGGAAGATTCAGTCCCTATTTAATGACCTAACCTTACATATAACCTGAATCAATTTCTTTCAATCCTGGGCCAGTGGGGAAGGGGCCAACCACACTTTCGCTACACCACTCTGATCTAACGGTTGTATTAGCTGACCTAACTAGATCGGGCTTATAATGCTCTACCCCCCTTAAACATTATTTCTACACAAGGCTCAAGAATCTATGTCTCGATCCGTATGTCGAAACGAGATATAATTTAGGACCTATCCTTGACATGAAATGGGAAAAAACCTCTCAATACATTTGTCTTCCTTCGTTAATGATGCGCACTATGGCATTGGTACCTATAATTATAGAAAGGAGTTAAAAATGATGGGTGTTGTGGTTGATTCAAGGGACGAGTGTGAGCTTGTGGCAAGATGTCTAATGTCTATTGGCTATATGTCCTTAACACTTCCCAAAGGCAAAGCAATAACTTTTAGTTGTAGGTGGTCAGGCCAACACAGAAGAAAATTTGTGTAGTGGGTCTGAGCCGGATACATAGACTTTCTGCCTAGCTTGGACAGAAAATTTGTTGTATCAATTCTTAATCCTATTTGATCCCGATCTTCTGCTTGATCAGAGCATTAAGTTCATTGGTAACTACTAAGATTGAGAATTTGATTCAAACCGCGAATACTTCGTTTATATACAGTTCTTTTACTCCATGTTCCCGATTGTAATAAGTCCTTAGGAGGGAAATTCTAAGGGGCGTGCTGGTTTATCCTAGCATTTAATATGAGGGATATATAAGTTTTCCCCGAACGTGACTAGTTCTAAGTTAAGCAAGCTTCCTAAGAGTTACTAAAGGAGCCTTTGAGTATTAAGGGGATCTATCGAAGGAATGAAGTCCTACTCCAACTAAATCAAACCCACTATTTCTTAGTATATTCAGTTGTCTTTCAATTGTCTTAGCATATTTAGTCTTTACACTGCTTAATATAATTAGTAGCCTAGTAAGTAATTCACTAGTTGTAATCCAAAGTCTATGCTTATATGCTAGATGGTTTCATACCATTTCTACTATAGGGAATTTTTCTATCACTTAGGATCAAAAGTTGCCTGATTAGGATTGAGTTGCCCGAATCTGAATTTAAATGCACTCGAGCACTTCACACAGTCCATCCACACAACAATAACTTCACAAGCCAAAGAAGCAACATGCATTTCATTAATAAAATGTCACAATACATGAAGTGCAGCATTACATGAATCACGACGGAGAAAGCATGTGAGCAAGACAACTGAGCTTCAAACACTAAGCTTCAAACACTAAACAACTATCAAACTACCAAACCACAAAATAACTATCAAATCACATACAAGAATAAGCAGCTAACAAATAAACAACAACTACATAAAGGACTATTCCTCAGAATCTGACAATGGAGGAGGGGCACCCTTATCCTGTAGACAATACAGGATCGTCTTCAAAGTGCAGGTTACTTTCCTGAACTTGTGCTTCACATAGCCACACAAATCCATAATTTCCTGCCGAAGAGTGGCCAGGCCCTCCTCAAGTCTAACCAAATGGGCTTCTCTATCAGCCCCATCAGGATCACACTCCTGAGTCACAGGAGGAGGATTCTCATCAGTATCCTGAGCCTCCACTTCTTCTTCATCCTGCTCTTCTTCCTCTCCTATCTCTGGTCTACCTTCTTCATTGCTTTCCTCTTCTTCACTCTTAGACTCATCCTCACTCTCCTTAAGGAGGGCTTGCTGCTGTCGAGGCCCGATCTCCATCTGATTGAGAGTAGTCTCGAAAATGTAATGGACTGGCACCGACAACTCCGCCCCAAGCCTGTAGCCAAACTCAAGTGCAATCCTGTATATGAGTCGGCCGAACGGGAGAGATTCGGTCCTTCTATTTGAACGTGCGATAAGAACTATCTGTCGCAAGACATATGTAGGAACACAAAGCTTCTCTCCCTACCCCACCTGATACAAGAAATTCACTATCAGGCGTGTGCACTCACTACGATTGCTCCACCTTGGATAAACATTGAATGTATAGATGTGGTGAAGCAAACGGAAGTCGTCTGTCATATTCATCACTAAGAGGCTTCTATTAGGCTACCATTCAACCAGACGACCATAAAGAAATAGTGTGCGGTGATCCCACTCACGTGCACTATTCGGATTCTTCTCACTGACATGAACCTCTCCAAGTGGCATATTCAGAAGATGAGATATCAAAGTGGCGTCAACTGTAGCCACCCGATATCTTCCAACAGGAATTCTAAACTGCAAGGGCTCTAGCGTTGGCTCTCGGATGTGGACGTAGAATGCTCGAACAGTACCCACATTTGCACGACGCTCACCTTTAAATAAAGGACCCCACCCAGCTTCAACTATGCGCTCGAACAACAGGAATCTCTAAACAGCCGCACATCAACATGAGCTTCAAAGAGGACTCTATGGCCCTCATAAACACCATGGGATAACTCTACCAATAAGGATCTTCCTAATGGAGCATGGGGATCTAGATCCCGCTTCGTCTTCAATTCACGAGTGGCGCTTGAACTAGCGGCGGCACCCCTCGATCTTCTAGAACGGGTTGGGTGACTAGGCCCGACTTCATCAACTGGGGCTCTCTTCTTCCCCATGAGAGAAAGGATATAGGAAATGGAGAACATGGCCACAACAACCTCCATGAAAACCATGGAAAAGGGAAGAAAAGGAAGGAGAGGGATGAACTATATGGGTCTCCACAGATCTGAGCCTCAAAGAGGTTGTAAAGGCTCAAAAGAAGGGGATATTGAGAAAAGAAAATGACAAAATAGGATGGGTAGTGGGTTTGCACAAATTTGATACTTAAATGGGGGATTTAAGAGCTCAAATCAAAGGAAATGGAGGGATTGGAAGATGGGTATTGCTGAGAATGGTGGAAGGACATATGGATTAAAGAAAAATGAAAGAAAGAGGGATTGGAAGGGCGATTTGAGAGAGATTGGATCTTTTTTGAAGTAAAGGGAGAGCTTGGAGGTGTATTTTGTGAAGGAAGTAGGTGATTGGGAGGATTTTAATCAAGGAACCATGGACTAGTGGGGTCCACAAGTCCCCTAAGAGCATCGGACCGACGACCTGTCCCAGCCGAGCCCCCCGGTCAGCGAGGGCCTCGTTGGTCTCTGGACCTCCCAGCGAGGGCTCACCCCACCGACGAGGTCCTCCCCCCCCCCCCCCCCCCCCCCCCTCCGGGTCCAAATTGACATGGGTCCCACTCTGGATCCCTCTAAAACAGCCCCGATTGGGCTCTTACTTCGGTTTGACTCAATTCGGGTCGTTTCGAAATAAAACGGATACATATTGATATTTATCGATTTCTAACGGCTGAAAAGGATTGACACACGATCTAAACCCATCAATTAATGGTCTAGAAGTGATTTGGAGTCGTCGTGTGTGATCGGGAGTATGTACAGATTCGATCTAGGTGATCGTTTTCAGTAAACTTTTGCTAACAATAAAACTCGGAGTCCTAAACTTGTTTCTAAATTTTTCTCACACCCACCTACACTAAAGTGGCATTAACGTGTATCGTGTAACCATAACCCAGGTCCATTTTAATCCAGATCATGCACTAATACCAACTTGTAACGCCCTAAAAATCGGGGGTCGAGCAGAAACTCAGCTCCTGAGTTCCAACGCATCACTTATGCAACATAGATAATGAAGATTGAATATTAAGTCTCCGGAGTGGGGACATGTTACCAGGTTAATTATATACATGTATACTCAAAAAATGAAAAAAAATATAGATGGGTTCTTAAATAAAATGCAAAATACCAAGTGTATTGGCATCTAATCAGTAACCCTATAACCCCATCGATTAGAACCTGCATATAGGAGAAATCCTCCTCAACATCATAAAGTTTGGCTCTACTTCACAAGCATCACCATTATCTGAAACTAAAACAGGGACTGATTGGTGTTTCAAACACCATCCCGTAACGTGGGAGTGAATGATCAACTCAGTGGAACTATACAGCAAAGGTTAACATGTTATCAATTCAATCAAGCAGTAATGACAAAGCAGTATAATTAAACATGTCCTAGATACTCTGGTTAATGCAAGAATGATATGAAATAATGATACATGCCCTCACCACAATCTCCCTCTGTGATCTTCATCTTACGGTAGTGCATGTCAGTCACTTCCTCAGTACTCCACACCAACGCCAACAGCACATGCAGTGTAATGTTATGAGCATGATTATCTTGTTCTTATTAGTCTTTTTCATACATTAAGATTGGGAAGCTAAGACACCTCCCTTATATCAATTCCTAAACAATCATCCATTCTAGGGTCGTCAGTCCTAGGAAATCTCAGACGATATTACAGTTCTAGATTGTTGTAAAGGGTTCATCACCAATCAATATAGGTCTAGTTATATCCTAAATACTATAATAAGGCTCGTCGCCCATATGCAGTGCCAGGATATACTCGAGGTCACAACAGAGGGCTCGTCACCAATTAATGTAGGCCGACGACACGAATATAGTGTCCCATACCACCATAATCGGCTCACGAGAGTAGGCTGCTCACTGGTCACTACGGGGAGGTTCGTCGCCCCAGCGTAGTCCGACAGCTTGACCACGGTGTCCCATACCACCATGTCCGGCTCATGAGTCTTAGGGGATTGCGGTACTAAGGTTAACAGGAGTTTCACTAGTGAGTTCAGTGCCTTAGATTTAAACAGGAGTGTGCATATATGGTGAACATACATAGGGTCAATCGGGTTAGTTAATAAGCTTAACTAGGCCAAGCACACATTGAGTTGATCGTCATGGAATGCATAAGCACTCCATGTGGCCTAACCGTTATCGAACCTCATAAGTATAACTCAGATTCGTCAGACTTATTCTGTGTGGCTAACTAACCTCAACCACCAGTTCAAGGGCTGTTACCGATTATCTGGACTATGTCATAGCCCAAAACACATTCAAATACAACATGATGTCATATGAGATGGTCAAAGCAGTAATGGATTAATATTACAAATCATACAATCAAATGAACATGTTCTGAAGTGCATTGTAAACATGAATTCACACACATTCAATTCATAATCAAGCAAACATCAAAATAAGTTATACATGGAGGAAATCATACACATCATTGATATAGTTGAGAATCATATCTCAACCCGCAGACAACTACATCTTACCAACTACTAACTCATTTAGACACTTTTACAAACACTTAGTCTACACATTACATCATACATATTGTGTGTTAGTATATCCTTATTTGGGCTATACCTTTAGCTCAGGAGTTGTTACACATATATCTAGCATACATAGATGACATTTAATCATGAAAAACTCAAATTATATTCCATACGTATACGGGCTATTCTATAAATACATGGAATACATTATATTCAACATAGTTCACGTATAACTGAAAGGAGAAACGGACATCGCAATTTGCATGTGAAATAGCATCCACATCAGTAATAAATCATTATCTAACATTGAAAGTCTTGAAAACTATAACCTAAATGTATATAGTCCGCACCTTAAACCAGAAAATGCGTAATAGATATGATTCAGACGATAAGTCTTCGTCAATGGCGGATAGGCAACCTAAGGCATGAAATATGTTAGCTACAATATCACTTCAACTAGTCTAAGCTTCAAAATAAGTTAGGGTGTGATTAACTTACCTAAGAATGGAATTAGAATCGCCGGATTAATGATTTAGAGACGATGAATTTGATGTGTAGAAGAACTGGGAAGAATCCTAAGAAGGAACAACGGGTTTTCTCTTACTTTCTCTCTCTTGAAGTGGCTAGGGTTTAGAATTCGTATGGGATTTGAGAATGAGGGTTTAAGGCCTTTTTATAAGCCTAAAATCGATGGAAATAACCCTAGGGCCAAGGTATACTTAGGTTATAACCAAATCGGGTTTTTTCTGATCCAACGGAACACTTCTGGAGGTCCTCTTATCAAATGTGGTCGGACTTAAGCTCACTAGTATTGGATCTTAAGCAAGTTAAGGTTTTAGTCCGATCGGGTTCCCGGATCGTCCGTGGCAGACCAGTTTCAGTTCAACGGTCACCGAAACTCGATCAGGGCCACAAGTGCTTTGACATGTATGGGCCACCTTCCCTGATCCAAAGGTGAATTTGGGTCAAAGACCAACGGTCAGAACTCTTTTAAATAATGCGCAAGCGACATGACTCCGATTACTTTAAATCATATTTAATATCTTAAAAAACTTCACTTTCTCACACTCTTCACTCCGGACTCAAGGAAATGGTCTCAGGACATCTTTTAGGCTTGATTTACGAGGTGATGGTCAAGTCCAACTAGGCGGTCATAATGGTCTAATTCATCACTATCAGACTTTCGACGTGCGGTCCAGGTCCGATACAAGTTTTCAGAATGCTCCCGAGAGCAACTGGGTTTATAGATTGATCCTAGATTTCAAGGTAACGTAGCATTAACAATTCTATAGGTTTTGGGTCTTACAGATTCTATTGAAAGTGGTTGGTACTAATTTCATAGGTAATCTAGTTTAGCGCTAGTTAATACACATTAAATTTCTAAAGAATTAGATTCTATATGATTTTTTCAGCTTTGGAATTGAGTTTTGAGAGGTTACCAAGGTGTTATAGTTGACCCATTGCCTAAGGACGCCTAACTCCAGGTTGGGAAAAATCCAGGGTGTTATATATGGCTTCGATGCTTTTGATCCAATTGTGTCTCCAGTCTTCATCTGCTAAGAACTCATCCGACTACACAACATCTCAAGTCACGTGATTGACAAACAAGTGTGTATGTTGGGTACACTTACAATCTCCCCCTTTGTCAATTACGTGACAAAATAACCTAACCTACGACCATGTCATGGTATATAACAATGACATACCAAAACAATAATAATTACGTATTGTCAATTATTGGCAAAGGATTTACTAAGAAATAAACCAATAACATAGAGATAATAATCTAAAGGGTAAAAAGGGTAGATCATATATTGATACAGGTGTAGAGATCATCATCCAAACAAGGAAATTGTTGAGGGTCGAATATCACATATTAGACCCCAATTATTACCTGATTTTACGAGCATAATACCATATAATGTCCTAATTTAATAGTGTTTGTGCTGCAAGGTGAATTTAGGAACTTGGACTGAAAAATGGTTGTAAAAGTATAGAATTAACACTTTGAATTCACCAAGGTAAGGGACGAACTCTAAGGGACCGACATTGAAGAATTTGCATGCCCGAGATTCAAGAAAATCAAGTGTTTCACACTAAAGAGACCTGAAAGTCATCCTAAATGAAAGATAACAGGGTTCTCACTATCCTTTCGGCTTAAAACTTTAGATATGGGCTGAGGACCATAAATTAACCATACACATTGATTTTCAGCCCTTGGATCCCTGTGTAAGTGGCCCAATGGACAGATCCGCCCATGAATCTCTGATTCAGGGCCCACCTGAGATTTGGATATGCTTTAAAGTTTGTCTCAACCCATTATCTAAGGAGACAAGATGTCTGAATAGAGTGAATTTTTCAAAACCATCATGGTGGACCCCATTGGAGATCGTATGTGCACGGTGCACATGTGCAATAGAAGTGCACGGCAAGTCCAAGATGCTCAAACCGTCTTGGACCCACCTCTTCTCTAAAAATGGCAACTATCGTGTTGTTGCTGCATAATGGACGGACCGCACCATTTGCAGAAGACGGTGGGCCACTATCATGGTTCACAGGGGTGATTCGAGACATCCATCTTTTCGAGGAACTCGAGAAGGTCAAAACCACGTCGACCTCGTACACCCAGGCATACGCACGTACCTGCTACAGTGGTCACAAGAAGATCATTTTACAACATCCAAAGCAATTACATCCTGATTACTTTAGTGGGTTGCATCAAAGGATAGCTAAAACCAGCCATCCCTCACTGAATTCTCGTGACGAGTGTAATGGACGCAGTGGATCTCTCTGTTGAAGCTGATCATGGGCCCACCGAATGTCTCAGCAAAAGAAAGTGCGCATGTGAGTGCGAACTTATACACGGACGCATCTGTGATTTAGACCTTCCAAATTGAGGAGAAGAAAATTTTGAAGGTGCCTATGACGTCAGATCTCGGGGAATGGAAGAACTACGTCCTGAATTCAAGTTAAACATAAGAAGCTGATTGCATTCTTTGCTACGTAAAATAGGGGAGCAGCGCAAAGAGTTTCCAAATACGTTGCTATGTAAGCATGCAACCTATAGCATCTCACCGACAAGGTTTCCTATAAAGAGAGAGAAGAAAGGGAAAGAAGGATTGATCCTTTGGGACGTGAGCACAAGAGAGAGTAGGAATAGTTTAGAATTTTCTTTATTTTTTTTCTCTTAATTTTGGAGAGTGCCAGCCGCATCATGTCGGGTTAAGAGGTGAAGCTTGTAGCGTGATGGGTGATTTCTACGCCTTTGATTCGTGTTATGAATTTATATTGATTTTAGTTTAATTATAAGGAATGCCTTTATTTTTTAATAGTTTGTTGTGACTGAAATTACAATAGATATGAAGTTAGGAAGCCTTGTTGTTCACCATTGCCCCTTGGACATTATTGGATGATGGAATCCTTCCTAACATTCATGTATCTCTCAAATTGGTTGTGGATTGTTTTTATTCTGTTGTTTACCTTGTATCATGGGCATGGTTTGGTGATGGAATCCATTCTAATTTACATTCGTCTTATCTCTTGAAAACTAGATCAGAAGAAGTTCATATTTGATTTTCATGGTATATCTTCCATTTGGATGAAGATGGGACTCGAAGTCCAGTTGAGTTCATGAATCAAGCGTAGATCTCTGTGATCTCTATAAGTGGATCCTCTAAATCCCTAGTTTCTTACCTTTAATTTCTACAAATTTTGGATTAATATTTTCACCATTATTCCCTCATATTCATTCAATTTAGATTTCATCTTATTTTAGTTCTAATTCTGGTTATTTTCAGACTATGTACATGTTTCAGTCCATGTGGATTCGACCTCGGTCTTACCAAGTTTATTACTACATCACAACCCTAAACTTGGGGTGTGAACAGAAATATATCATCATAAGAAGTCAAATCATATGTTAGACAGAAAACATAGTCATAAAGAGAATATCTAACATGAGAAGAAGAGATAATATTATAAATTCATCAAAATTACTACCCCAAGATTGGGTAGAATAAACCATCGTTAAAAACCAACAAGCCCTTAAGGGCATAAATATCCAAAAAAGAAATGTACTATGATTCAATAGTAATATTATAAAGATCATTTGGACGTTCCACCCTCATACGAAGGGATATAAGAATGGCGAGTCAGAAGAAGTTCAGTAATGTGCTCCCCAGTATGTTAAAGTGCGTCATCATGCAGTTCAATTCCAGAGAGTTGATTTTCGCACTGTCGAAGGCGAGCTTCTATATTTGACTATCCTTCAAGAAGTTGACAAGCTGCATCGTTTTGGTGAAGAAAGCGCTTAGTGTTGACTGATAATGGACTTGGTGCAGGCACTGGGGTGAGACAAGAGTCCCAGCCAGTGGCCATGGGATTCTCTTGAGCTTCTTCGTCACTCCTGCATGACTGATGAGTTTCGATGATCTTTAACTGGAGTAAGTTTTTCTTGATAAGATGCACTGTGGGATAGATTATATCATGAGTAGGTGGAAGTGCTAGAAACTTGGAGAGTTTACAAATGATACTTAGAAAGGGAAGACTTGTGTGGTGAATACCTTTGACAATTTGAATTAATTATTTCTATATTAGAGTGGGTAGACATATTTTAGTTCTCCGATAGATATGACATAGGGTATTTAGAATAACGGGTGAAATCATATCTTCAGAAACTTCATAGGGATATGCATTGGTACTCAGTATCTCGTGAAGTACTTTCATTGTAGAGTCCAGATGCAATGAAGACAAGTAGTTTCTTCTGTTTCTAGATATCATTGACTTACCACATAGTGTTTTGGTCAGTTCTTTCCAGACACTTGAATCATTTAAGCAACGATCAGTTGGTGAGATATGTGTGACTAGAAGATCTAGAAGTTGTCCCAGAACCAAAGGAGTGATCTCCTTGGTTTGGTTCATGTAATTGATGCTGATCAATGGAGGATCATCTCAAGGATTATGAAAAAAATTCATAAATTTATAAACAACGTCATATTGTATCTCTCCTCCTAAATAAAGGACATTGTCCCACCCCATTGATCTTAGATAGATATTTATCCTGTGTGACTCTATGAGACTAGGTTTGATAAATCGATCAAAGGTAAATTCTTTTACCCTGACATTGGAGTTGCAAATAAGGGGTATACGGTTTGATTTTTCTAAATAAGGTTTCTCCTTTTGCATCTTCCTTTCCTTTGTTCTTGACCATGTTTTGTTGAAATCATAGGTTAAAACAATAAGTATAAGTAAAATAATAATTAATCTGAAATGATGTTTGTATCCTATAAGTAAATATGCACATATAGATCATGTAGTGAGTTCCTTTCAAAATAGCCTCTTTTGATTCTGTGTATTTGTAATTCAGTAGGTTGTTTTGGAAAACAATGGTATCCTTATATGAGTTGATATGCGGTATGGAGTGGTTTAACTATTTCACCATTGCAATTAACATCAAAACCCCCAGATAGTGTGTAATGGGACAAGGTTAATCGGACCAAGTTTTCATTGACATTTTTGCACACACATCTTTTGTAAAAAATTTGTAATAATGGGCTTGGAAGGATTACGGTTTTTGCCTAATTCCAGTTGATTCTCCAATGTCATGTTTCTTCTTGGATCAGCTTTTCTCTAGACAGGGATAACTCCATTATGCAAAATGAAGTGAAATGAAAAATGTCCTATCAAGAGAAGATAGAATTAAGGCAAATGATCCTAGTTTTGAGATGTATAGAGAAAGCACTAGGAAATACCTTGGTTTTTACTGATTTTGGTTGTACATCCCTTCAACCAAACTTTGGAAGAAATAAGAAATAGTCTTAGCAGAACTGAACAATAAAGGATTTAAATAACTTGACGCGACTCAGTTTTGGTAGCACCAAAGGTAAGTTTGGTGTTACCAAAGTGTTCTTAGAACTCAAAAGATCTTTAAGGACTGATTTTCCTTCTATGCACAATTCTAAAATAGGATTCCATGATATGATTGAGAGTGAAAAACCAGCATGAAATTACCAACATGGTTAGAGGCCAAGATTTCTCAGATTTAACAATTACACCAAGCATTAGGCTTAATCCTTTAGTTTGACTCTAATGCTTATATAGGAGGCATGATCCTCAGATATACCAATTTAGTTCAAATGAACCAATAATCATTTATTAGAAATGATTGATCAATAGGTTATAAGTATTGTAATATGTGTATCAACCTTTTCTGGTTCTAGGTAAGTATCATATTATTCATGACATTTCAAATGTTATGCATGATACTTTTTTTATATGGAGTTGTTTATCATGAAGGTACTTTATCAAACTCCATTGATAATCAAGAATTTGTTTGTAAATTGATTCAAAAATAATATGCTTTTAAAAGTTCTAGAATCAATTTTAAGTAACTGTGATTTACTTCTTGATTAATCAATTATTTTTTTATATATATTTTTTAAAATTTTATCCACATCTCCCTTTTTTAAAGTTCCTAACCCATTGGGAAATATATCAAAAGATGGGTCAAGGAAACTTGTTGATTTACATCGACCAGATGTTACAGGGGGTCAAATCATTTCTAGGGCACTAATGTTTGTTTTGTGTTACCCTTTTGGTAACCATTTTCTTTGAGCCAAAGGAGTATTTTTCTGAGTGACTTCCAAATGATTTAGATGTGACTTTGTGATTTGTCTTGGAAGTAACATCAGATTTCTTGACCATAGGACATTCCCATTTGTAGTGTCTTACCTTTCCACAATGATGGCATTCAACTGGATCTTCTGATTTAGAGTAGTTGAATTTTTCATCATTGATGAGGTAGAGGAGGATTCTGATTCATATCATAGGCCTATCATATTTTGGATTTTCTTCCCATGCCTAAAAGTTTCTCAAATTTTTCATTGCTTTGAGTAAATTTTCAGGTTAGTTTTACTATATGATCAGAATGTTTTACTTCATTTTTTAGTTTCTTATTTTATCTTTTTAATTTTTCAACTTCTAATTCTAGAAGTTCAATTTTCTTGATCAGATTATCAAAAGATATGCTTCTAACTCTAGTTCCTCTCCCTTTTTTAATTTCCTCAAGATATCAAGTTCATCTTCCTCATCCAAATTTTTGGGACTGACTGTAGTGGTGGAGGGCATGAGAATCTTCAATGATTTTGTTTCTCCATCACTGCATGACTCATCTGAATCTAAATTTGAGTCATCAGTGTCATCCCAAGTGGTTGTCATAGCTTTTCTTTAGACTTCTTTGTAGGGCATTCCATGGACATGTGACCAAACTTTTTACAGTTGTAGCATTGAAGCTCTTTGGACTTGTTGAATTTTCTAGTTTGGCACTTGTGGTCCGGTTGAGCTCCCTTATTATTGTATGGTCTTCCACAGATCCTATTAAAGAATCGTTTAAATTTTTTAGCTAAGAGGGTAACCTCCTCATCTCCATCTTCATTCTCACTATCTTCTTCCTCTATTGTATTCATGGTGTTGGAGGTTTTGAGAATAGTATTTTTGGATTTTGTGGATGGTTTGAAGTGTAGTTCAAAAGTGTGCAGGGAACCAACTAGTTATCTACTTTCATTTCTTATATTTTCCTACACTCTTCAATGGTGGTGACCTTGGAGTTAAAACATTTCGGTAGGGATCTTAGAATTTTCCTACATATTTTGGGTACCAGAATTCTTTCTCCAAGTCCACCCATGAAGTTACATACACCATTTAATCTTATGAAAAACTCCATGAATGTCTCATCTTCTTCCGTCTTTATCTGTTCGAATTGAGATGTAAGGAGTTAAAGCCTTGACATTTTTACCATGTTGGTTCCTTCATGGGTAGTTTCTAATAACTCTCATGCTGCCTTAAAGTTTGCACACATACTTATCTGATAAAATACTTCTTGTAAAACTCTGCAACAAATTGCATTCATGGCTTTGGCTTCACACGTCCTCATGTCTTTGTCATACTGGGTTTATTTTGCCTTTGATTTTGGTTTAGTGATTGTTGTACAATCCTCAAGAACAATTTGTTTTGTAGGTGAAATGTATCTATTTTCAACAATCTCCCATACATCATCATCTAAGGGACGGAAAGAAAATATCATTCTGGCCCTCCAGTATGCATAGTTTGTACCATTAAAGATGGGTGGTCATGAGACAGATGGTCCCTTTCCTTTTCCCATAATTCTTTCTTCAGTCAAGATCTTTCTCTAGGTTGTTACACCTTTTTCAGAGGAACCTATGCTTTGATACCAATTGAAATCGCCATTTATACCACTAATATTGAAGAAAGAATCTGAGTCAAGGTCCTAAAGGGCGGGTGAATAGGACTTGTCAATTATTTTTATCTATTTAAAGTCCTGATTTCATAACTTATATAATCATTCAATTTAAAGCAAGTTAGGAAATATAACTATAACAACTTCCAAGCCAATTAGAGGTTCCAATCACAAAGGCTATTAAAGATATATAAAATACAAGAACTAGCCTAGTGTTGTGAGCTTGTGTCTGGAATGTGCTTTCTATCAATTCATAGCATTCATTCAATCATGTATGAGAAGTTAAAACATTCAAGAACATATAAGTATGATTAAACAGATGCGCAAATGATAATTCCAAATACAAGCATTTATAGTGGTTCAGCTACGTGCCTACTCCACTTTCGACATCCACACTCAATCCCGGAGTGTACTGTATTTCACTATCAATGGTTTTAAGATAGGTTCACCAATAACCTTTACAGTCCTATATAAAGGACACCCATTTATGCTCTCTGCAAGAGCAAAGCTCTTACATTAAAAACCCATGTTTAGGCCCACTAGCTAAGGTCCCACACCGAGCACCTACCGTTTACGTCTACCAGCAAAGGTCCCACGCAAGGCACATACATTTAGGCCCACCAGCCAAGGTCTCTGACAAGGAACCGACGTTTAAGCCCACCGACCAAGGTCCCACACAAGGAACCTTTGAGTCCATTGATAGAAAACTCTTAGGACCTCAATCGTACATGAGGAAAAAGACTAAATTTTGAACTCTTGACTATGACACTTACCTGTTAGATAAAGTTCTCTTTTGTAGCTCATCTTGAGATGTTTGATCTTCACACTCTCGTACTTAAATCATCTTCCTTATGCTCCCCCAATCACGTAGCTTGGATTTACCTGTTTAGTTTGGCTTCATGATCAAGAACCTTGCATAAGATGTACTTATAAAGGTGACCAAGGTAATGGGAGTTCGTCGAATCTCCTATCTATGATAATGACTGGATTTCCTAATGGATTCAACCTATGGATGCTCTAGCATATCAAAAGGCAAAGGGTTTCCTATTAGTTTGGCTTTTGTACTCTAAAGAAGGCACGAGTTCATGTTCTTGTTTAATAAGAGTTTTGAATACTCATAGGAGTGAAAGATCATAATGAAGAGAACATGAAACTTATATGGATAGAGTTTAAATGGGATAGGATAAGCTTGGGATACACTAGAGACTTTATGGTGCCTATTTTCACTAATTTTGTAAGTCTCTTCCAGCCGCTTTTACAGATAAAAAGTTATAATGGATAGAAAATGACTAGTTTATGGTGCTACCAAAGCCAACTTCAGTATCACCGAACTTACTTTGATGGTACCGAAATATCATTCGGTAATACCGAATTAATTTCCCAAGTTGCTGACTAAAAATTGTCCCTTCCGATGGCATCAAACTTTGTTTGTCGGTGGCAGTCTGTGTCACCAAAATATTTCGTCGATTGCACAAAATTAACGTTGTAAGCTTGCTGGACTATTTGGAGCCACTTCGGTAGCACCGAAGGTATCTTCAGTGGTACCGAAAGTGCTATTCGCTGGAACCTTTGTCCTACCGACAGTGGATAAATTTTCCTATTTTGTCCAATAAATCATTCACCAACTTGGGACTTATTAAAGCCAAGACTAAAAGACAAAAATTATGAACTTGGAATTGGCTTTGAATAGATGACCTAAGTAGGTTTTTCTATTTAGGTTGGGATCATCTATTTACATGGTTAAGATCATAGAAGAAGTCCTTTGTCTTCAATATGACTTCAATGCTTCTGATCAAGTTGTGTTGTTGGTCTTCATTTACTGAGAACTCATCTGACTATAAGACATGAATAGTAACATGATTGACAAACAAGTGTGCAACGTTGGGTGCACTTACAAGTTCTAGTTCTAGTTACTTTCAAAAATGTACAAGATTAGTCCCTGTAGATTTGACATCGATCTCACTGAGTTATACTACATCGCGACCCTAGACACTTTCCAATATAGAAACATCCACCACTTGTGGATTTCCTATCATCAACATTTCTTGCGCAGTTTTCAATAATATAACCTGTTATTTGAATATATGTATCATGTGGATACCATAAATCAAGATTAACAGTGGTTGCAACATATCCGATTATCTGTTTGATAGTCAATAAAGTGATTCTTTAGGGTCAAATTGATATCTAGCACAAATTCTGACACTAAAAGATATATCAGGTTTGCTAACAGTCAAATAAAGTAAGCTACCAATCATGCTATGATAAAGACGAGAATAAAAACTTTTACCTGATTCATCTTTAGATAATCTGAGTGTCGTACTCATCGAAGTATTGAAATTTCTATCATTTTCAAAACCAAACATTTTAACCAAATTCTGTGCGTATTTGGTCTGGGAGACGAAAATTACATGTTCGAGCTATTTAACTTGAAGTCCATGAAGATAAGTTAGCTTGCCAAACATACTCATTTTAATTTTTGATTTCATCAGTTCTATAAACTTAGAAGAAAGATTAGCCAAAGTATATACATAGATAATATCATCAACATATATTTGTACAATTAAGATATCATTATTAGATTTTTTGACAAACAGAGTTTTGTTAACGTTACCCATATGAAAATTATGACTATGTAAAAATTTAATCAACTTTTCATATCACGCTCTAGGGGCTCATTTCAAACCATACAAGGCCTTTTTAACATGATCAAGATGTTTGGGATCTTCAAAACCTTTTGGTTGTTCAACATAAACTTTCTCATTCAGAACACTATTTAGAAAAGTCCTCTTAACAACCATTTGATATATTTTAAAATTTTTATAACAAGCAACATAAGTAAATAATTTGATAGATTCAAGGTGAGCAACTAATGCAAAGGTTTCATCGTAATCAATTCCTTCTATTTGAGAGTAATCTTGCACAACTAGTCGTGCCTTGTTTCTGATAATATTTTCAAGTTCATCAAATATATTTTTAAAAATTCACTTGGTTCTAATAACATGTTTATTAGATGATCTGGGAACAAGATACCATATATCATTTCTTAAAAATGATTTAGTTTATCTTTCATAGCTAAAATCCAAGTTTCATCAACTAGTGCCTCATTTACATTGACCGGTTCTATTTAGGAAGTGAAGCAAACATGATTGTAAATATTTTCTAACTGTTTTCTGATTTAAACACTAGTATGAGGGTTACTAAGTATTTGATCAATTGGATGGTCTTTTACCAACCTTAACTCAGTAATATCTGATTTAGATGATGACTCACTTTGATTAATAAAAATAATATTATTATCATCATCATCTTAGTTAAGACTTAGAATGATCGGTTGATCATCAATTACAACATTTATTGATTTTTAAATAAGCCCAGTTTTATTTTTTAAAATACAATATGCACGACTTTTTAATACATATCCTATGAAAATTCCCTCATCACTTTTCGCATCAAAATTACCCAAATTTTCATGATCACATAAAATATAGCATTTGCTTCCGAAAAGTATGGAAATATTATATAGTTGGATTTTTCTCAAACCAAAATTCATAAGTTATTTTTTTACCAGCTCTAATGTAAACACTATTAATTATATAACATGTAGTATTCACAGCTTCAGCCCATAAATATTTAGACAATTTCATATTTTTAAGCATTACATTGGCCATTTCCTGTAGGAGTCTAATTTTCCTTTCGGCAACTCCATTTTGTTGAGGTGTTTTTGCAGGTGACAATTCATGTAATATGTCATGATCATTATAGTATTTCTTAAAATTACTATTTTTAAATTCAATTTCATGATCACTTCCTATTTTGATCACATACAGTTCTTTTTCAGTATGGATGCAGTTAATAAGCTTTTTGACTTCATCAAGAGCATCTGACTTTTCTCTCAAGAATGCTACCTAAGTGTATCTAGTGTAGTCATCAATTACGACTAGAAAGTATTACTTTCCTCATCTACTCTCCATTCTTATAGGTCTAACTAAGTCCATGTATAGAAATTCAAGAGCTCTAGTAGTGGATAAGGAGTTCACTTTCCTGTGACAGCTCCTAATTTGCTTGCCAACCTGACAGGCACCATATACTTTATTTTGTTTCTTTCTTAGCTTGGGTAGGCCTCGCAAGTGATCTCTTTTGCTTAATTTATATAGATCTTTATAGTTTACATATTCAAGACATTGGTGCCATAGTTTAGTCTCGTCTATTTAGACCATGTAACATGAATGATTTGTTGAGCAAATTTTATCAATGATATAGTAATTTTCAAAAGTTCTGCATCCATTTAATATTACATGTCCTTCTTTATATATTATCTCACATCCATGATTAGGAAATTTTGCATTATAATTATTGTCATAAATTTGAGATATACTAAGAAGATTATGTTTTAAGCCTTCAACATTTAACACATTTTCAAACATAGGTAAATTGGGAAGATGTACATTACCTTTGCTTATGATCTTGCAGTTTCTACCATCTTCGAATGTAATTGAGCCACCTTGATTTGGATGATATTTGAATGAATGACTTTATCATTTGTTATGTGTACAACATCAACTATCTAGGTCCCATCTTGAATGAGTACTTGCTTTGAAAGCTGTGTGGATAACAAGACATTATACCTTTAGAACCCACTTCATGAAGGTTCTAGGCTTCGGACGATCTATTTCCTTCCAATGTTTTTGGGAGTTAGATTTTTTCCTATTTCTGTTTACTCCATTCATACCTAAGTTGGATTTCAACAACTCTTTAAGAAAGTCCACAATTTTATCAGTAAGAAAAAGATTTTTATTCTCTCCTTTGATATTTGTGGTTGTTGGCAAATGTTTTTACTGTACAGGATTCTTTAAAGATTTTTTCTATTAAAAGTATTCTTTTTATGATTTAACTCACTTAGAGTTTTGGAATTCTCCTTTTACAAAGATAGGAGCAAAATTCTTAGATTTTATATTTCTATATTTAATATAGCCAAGTCTAGACTTGT
Organism: Magnolia kwangsiensis; assembly: GCA_037074715.1. Lineage (NCBI taxonomy): Eukaryota > Viridiplantae > Streptophyta > Magnoliopsida > Magnoliales > Magnoliaceae > Magnolia > Magnolia kwangsiensis. Next base: position 44,272,839 of record CM073586.1, on the reverse strand, counting down.
CGCTATTATCGGGGAGATGATGTTAGTAGTTTTTCAAGTTTCTGGTCTCCTTGGGTATATTTCCAAGTATCATTTGAACTTTGAAGTGAAGAAAATTTAATTTTTAATTTTTATATTTAAGATTTTGTAATTTAGAAAATTTCAAACTTAAATCTAGTTTTGATTATTCAAAACAGTCACAAAAATGATATTTTTCCAAAACAACATTTTCAAGTTCTAATTGTAATTCGTCAGATTGTTTTCTTTTGAAGTTTTAATTTTTTTCAAAATCTTACAACTTTCTCTATGAAGTGCATCATAGGCTTATTGAAGATTGTCTTCATTTTCAAAGTCACTTTCGAGAGTTTTATAATAAAATATTTCACAATCTTCTGAAAAAGTGATTCCGGCTATAGTCATAGAGGCATTATGGTCTTTTACATTTTTCTTATATGATTCATCCCAAGTAACAATTATTCCTTTCTTATAAGTTTATCCTTCTTAGGAGATTTTGAAGCAAGATGCCCAAATTCAGAATAGCTGTTGTAAGGCCCGTATCCTAGTTCGTACCATTCCTTAAACTCTCACGGTCCTCCCGATCAAATTCTGGCGATCCGCGATGTGTATATAACATTTTTGCATAGCCCTGAGTCACACCCTGTTAAGTCAACTTGACCCAAGACTTGTACCCTTGCGACCACGTCGTCTCCTCTGTTCCAACGCCATGACTTGCGCACTGATGTAATGCCCAGGCTAGGAGTTATGGGCCCACATTTATTTTAAGGAAAATGCCTTGTGTTAAGAAATCCAAGAGAATCTCTACTAAACATCACATCAATCAATCATTATAACCCATCACTCACCCATACCTCTCTCTTCACCAAGTCAAATGAATCCATACATATCCCATCCCTTTCTTACCAAAAAGTCAAGGCAACCCATACCCTCTATGTCATCTCTCCTTACAACACCACTCCTCTCTCTCTCTCTCTCTCTCATTTCTCATTCCATTCCAAGCTACTAAAGAGAGGAAAATTCCAAGCAATTCCTAAGGAGAGGAGAAGCTAGGTGTGGTCCACTCCCTACCACTCAATCTCCCATCCTAGCCATCCAACCTTCATCAACTTCCATCAAAGCGAGAGCTTAGGAGCTTAGCCAAGGAACCAAGGAGGAGCGAAATCTGTGGGTGTTCATATCCTTAGCTCTTAATTTTGATTTAAGGCCTATTTGTGATGGGACCAATTTTCATGTATGTGTTGTAAGCAAAGAGGGGCCCATAGTGGCGGGGTCCCTCCATCTCACTGATCTCTCTCTCTCTCTCTCTCTCTCTCTCTCTCTCTCTCTCTCTCTCTCTCTCTCTCTCTCTCTCTCTCTCTTTCGATGAATGATGGCTTACCTTGATGGATGATCCATGTTGTTAAGTGGGACCACTCGCTATCCAAATAGTGAGGTGCCCACTGTCTAGCAGCTAGACTTCCTTGCTGCCCAGGAGAAAGGAAAACATAAATATCAGCTTGATCCCAGGCATATGGCCCACTGGGCGTGGGACCATTTGATATGAGTGTTTTACCCACCATCCACACATGTGGACCACCATGATTTATGTACTATAACTGCACCATCCAGTAGCAGGTGCTACTGGAGATGCAAGACACTTGAGATCAGGTGGGCCACGTATACGTGGACCCCACCTCAATGTATATGTTACACTTCACCGTCCAATAGCTCGACGACAGGTCCCATCTGATTCATGAGCTATTCTAACCATTCATCTGCTACATTGACATCAACAGAGGGACTGATCGTAAGGCATGTATTATATCCAAAACAGTCCATCCACAGCTATGCAGTTGTCATAATGAAGTTAGCAAGCTCTGTGGGTCCCTGCTTGAGATATGTGTTATATCCCATCTGTCCTGGGGTGTAGGACCCACCATATATATTTGTTGCATCCACCATCCTGCCCATAGATGGTGGGTCCCACCTTAATATGTTATATATCCACATCTTCCAAGCGTGGGACGGTGTGGCCTGCAATAATACATGTGCTTTATATCCATCCACACCGTCCAGTGGGGGACCACCCAAATGTATGTATTTTGATCCACACCATCCATTTGACGGTGGAATCCACCCTGATATTGGTGTTTCATCCTCACTATCCACGTGGACGATGGGAATCCCACCTGAGATATGTGTTGTATCCACCGTCCAGTAGCTAGATGATGGCACACACTGTGATGTAAGTGTTTCATCCACATCATCTAGTCCATTACTAGACGTGGACCCCACACCATGAGGTATGTATATCCACACCATCCAGATTGTTGGACGGTGGGACCCATTGTTGATGCATGTGTTTTATATCCAAACTATCCCTTTTTAGACGTTCACCCCATCTTGATGTATGTGTTCAACCATGTTGTCCAGTCTACTGGACGTGAGACCCATCATGATGTATGTGTTTGATCCAAGCTGTCCACATGGAACGTGGGATCACCGTGTATATGTGTTATATATTCACACCATCCAGGGCAGCGGCTCACCCTGATGAATGTGTTGTACATCCAGGATGCCCATATATTTTTCTAGATTATGGGCTACCCATTAGGCCCATTTTGTGGTGTATTAGGCCCACCTATATGTATGTAATGTAGGCCCATGGGATATGGCCCATTGTGATGTATTTGTGGCCCATTTAGTGAGGTGCATTGTGATATATTTGTGGCCCATTTAGAATGTACAGGACCCACCTTAATGTGATGTATTTATGGTCCATTATGATGTATATGTAGCCCATGAGTGAGACCCGATGCACTGTAAGTGAGGCCTGATGTGTTGTATATGAAGCCCACGTGATGTGGCCCATTATGATGCATATGTGACCCATGAGTGAGGCCCAATGTGTTGTATATGAGGCCTATGTGGTGAGAGCCATTGTGATGTATACGAGGCCCGTATGATGAAGCCCGTCGAGAAGTATATTATGCCCTTATGTGAAGTCCATGGTAATGTATATTGGGCTCCTGTGTAAGGCCCATTATGTTGTATGTGAGGCCCTTATGTGAGGTCATGGGCCCCCACTATATGTTTGGCCCTATGAGGGCCACTCCTTGGGAGTAATGTTGGTTGAATGTCCACATTGTGACTTTCCCTCAGGCCTCGTTAGGCCTATTCTTGAAATGAGTAGGCCGTCCAGGCCCATCCTTGACATGAGGAGAGTACATTCTCATATATAATATGCTTTGTATAGCTCCATGATCCATGCCCATATGCATCATATGTATGCTTGATATGAGGAGTGATTGGTCATACCACATGCCATTAGGCAGATTATTATGGGACTCCTTGTGAAACAAACTTGCCCCACATGAACGCGCAGTACGCACAGGTTTGATGTATAACTGGATGGTATGACTCATGCATCTCGCATTTTGTGATATGACCACCGTACGCCCTAGTGACATCAGGGTTGTAACCTCCATAGGCATATTATGGATAGTCAGATGGGACACCAGAATTTTTTTTCTACATGGATTGTCATAAATGTCCCTGGGTGAAAGTCTCTAAATCCTCTTGGTAATAGAGGATGTCCCAATACCTATACTGAGTGGATATATATGAGAAAATGAGGGTAGTATACTGTAAGTGCTATGATTTCATATCCCTTTAGTTGTCAAATTTTATGGTGCCAAAACCTATATATATGTCTTGTATATCTTGTGTTTTATGTTTGAAGTCTATTCATTACAATCAAGACATATCAAGACATCGCATTTCAAGACAAGATCTTAAATGAAGAAAGTTTTCAAGTCTTGGATGAAGAAATCAAGAATAGAAGTTTTCAAGGTTACATGTTCAAGATTTGATCAAGTTCCAGTTTACTAGAAGACTTTGTCAAGTCAAGATCAAGCTCATGAAGGCCTACTACAAGTTTTGAATATTCACAAGCTTCTCTTAAGGGTCATCCGAGAGAACAGACTTTCAATGTCCATCTCACTTTTAAGGTTTGTTTGACCTTAGATTGACCTTAGGATGGGCTTTATTGTAGGTCATTCCGGATACATAACTCACATATTTTAATATGCTTATTTGGAGTGTTCTAAGACCAGTCCTAGGGACTTCAAGACCAGTCCTAGCTTTGCTACAACCAGTCTTAAGTTTTTTAGGACCAATCCTAGGTAGTTGAAGATTTTTGGATCTTTTTAGCTGTCCTACGACCAGTCCTGGACTTCCTACGACCAGTCCTGGAAGTTCTACGACTCATACTTCGACCGGTTGTAGCCCTACGACTCAAACTCCAGTAACCATTTTTGGGGTCCTACGACCGGTTGTAGGTGTCTCACGACCAGTCGTAGGTGACCCACGACCGATCGTAAACCACCCAGGACCGGTCGTGGAACTGAAAATCTTATCCCGCGAAAATATTTCAAAAATCTTTGATGCTACGACCAGTCCTATAATCCTAAGACCAGTCGTAGACGGGATTTTTCAGTCTATAAATTGAGCACGAACTTCAGAGTTTTAACACTTCAAATCAATTCTATTCAAGCATTCTTTAGGCTATTCTCTGAGATAAGTTTGTGTTTATTTTAAGCTACATTGTTCTTATTTAATATTCCTTTTGCTAGCTTATTCTTATTTGATTTTGATCTACATTCCAATCTTATTAGAAAAGGGGAATTTCTGATATTCCTTCTTCTTGGATTCAAAATCAAATAGATCTAGCCCGTTTGATCTAAAATCAATTAGACTTAGAACCATTCTTACAGTGAGTATTGGACTTTGAACGTCGAATCGAACTTCTACTCCAATTGGTTCTACCGGGCTTCTTCAAAAGGTGATTCAGGTATTTTACATGTTTTGTAATTTACTTTCTCTGGTTTTTGTTTGAGATTCGCCAGAAAAATCTCATTGTAGTGGTTATCTGAGGAGAGCCAGAAAACTCAGATTGTGGGGTTTTTGGATTGTGTAAGCCTGAGATCAAAGACACAATTGTGAAGGTTTTAGGTGAACCTGTGAAACCTATTTTGATAGTGCATGCTAATATCCCATGTGTGAGGATATTAGGAGTGGAGTAGCAATCTGTGTGGCTGTTGGATAACAGTTGGTATACACACAGGCGAACCACTATATATCGTTGTGTTGTGGATGTGTTTTTCTCTTTCATTCTTTTATTCATTCTGATTTGTGGAGAGTGTTTGTGGATGAATGTTGTAATCACTTCAAGCAAGTGTGGATGAATGTTGTAATAACTTAGGATTTATTTTTCGTAAGTTATTTTGATTTCATTACTTATTATTCCTCTTTGGTTTGTGATATAAAGGACGTTCTAGAAATAAGGTTGTCCTACCTTAAACCTCTGATTTTTGGTGTAAGGTTGTCCTTAGAACTGATAAAGTATCAATCTCTTTATTTTAGGCTATTGTGATTGTTTTATATTCAGCATTGTGCTTTATATATTTTATTATTCCGCTGTTATTAGTTTTATTTGGCATTGCCCTATTCACCCCCCCTCTAGGGCATCTAGCTAGGCCCTTTCAAGAGGTATCAGAGCATAATAGCTCGTGCTTATTGTTTATTTATTGGATTAATTTCTTGAGCTAACGATCTAAGTTATATTAAGATGTCAAATTTTGAAAGCCTATCAGTCACTAGGCCACCACCTTTTAATAGCACAAACTATGCTTATTGGAAAGCCAGGATGAGGATCTTCCTTAAATCCTTGGATGAAAGTGTGTGGATGGCCACAGTGAATGAATGGAATCCTCCTATCTCTGAAGTTGCTAATGACGATGGTTCAAAAACTATGAGAGTAACGGCTTATTCTCTTTCGACCACACTTCAGAAAAGTGAAAGTAGTGCTAATACAAAAGCACTAAATGCAATTACTTGTGCATTATCACCAGATGAATTTAAAAGAATCATCTCTTGTGAAAATGAAAAACAAGCATGGGATGTATTAGAAATGACACACGAGGGTACATCTGTTGTCAAGAAATCTAAAGTCCAACTCCTCACAACTAAATTTGAAGAAATTCATGTGGAGGAGAATGAGATGTTTATGGACTTCTACACTAGATTGAATGACATTGTGAACTCTATGTGGGGTCTTGGTGATAGAATCCCTGAAAGTAAAGTGTGCGCAAAAATACTACGTTCACTTCCTGAACGGTTCAATTGTAAAGTGACTGCGATTCAGGAACTTCGTGATACGGATACCATGAGGGTTGAAGAATTAGTTGGTTCACTTCAAACCTATGAGTTATCCTTTAAGGCTCCTAAAGGAAAATCAATTTCTCTCAAATCATCTAAAAATGTTTCATAAGAGAGTACTTTGGATTCAAAAAATACCGAAGATGATATGGCACTTTTAACAAAAAGGTTTTACAAAATTTTCAAAAATAAGAAAAAAGTTAATTTTCAAAAATCAAATGATAAGAGACGATCTAAACCTAGAACTCGTAAATCCTTGAAAGATAGTCAATGTTACAACTGTCAAGAGTATGGGCACTTATCTAACAAATGTCTTAAAAAGGACAAATCAAAAAGGAAAAGCATGATGGCTACTTGGGATGAATCATCTGATTCTGAATCCTCTTCTAAATCAGAAGATTCTGAAACCGAGTCGGCCGATGGTGTTAAAGCCCTTATGACTCTAGCCAAGATCACCTATTCAGATCATGATGATATATCTAGTGAAGAAAATCTGAATAGTGATTGCGATAATGAAGATGATCTTCAAGATGCTTATAATGCCCTTTATAAAGAGAGTTGTAAAATTACTGTCAAGCTTAAATTACAACAAGAAAAATTTTCTTAGCTTAAGGAAGATTATGAGTCTCTTGTCTTAGAAAAGTCTCATATTTTTGAAAAAACCAAAAATGATTTAGATTTCAAAACCTCCCAAATTGAAGATTTGAAATTCAAAAAAGAGAAACTCAAAAATGAGGTATCTTCCCTTCAGAGTTTGAAAGACACATGGAGATATGCCCATGGTGATCCTAAATTGGAAAAATTATTGTCCGGATCAAGAAAATGTGGCGATCGATCCGGGTTAGGCTATGATAAGAATTCATCTCCTAAATAAAAGAACACTGCTCCTAAATTTGTAAAAGGAGAGTCTTCAAACTCAAAAGAAAAGAATACTTTTCAAGGTTTTTCTAAAAATTCAAAAACTTTTCAAAAACCTAAAAGTAGCCATGTCAACTTTAATTTTCAAAACTGAAATCCATTGGCTGAAAAAATAATTGATCTACTCAAGGAGCTATTAAAGTCTAACTCTATGGGTCACTCCTACAACAATAGACAGAAAAAAACCATCTATACTCCTAAACCCAAAACAGTTATGAAATGGGTTCCTAAAGTTGCCAGCTTGGTTGCCCACACTGCTTTCAAAGCAATAAGCCATTCAAAGTGGTACTTAGATAGTGGTTGCTCCAGGCATATGACAGGTGACAAAGCTTTATTCAATGATCTTAAAGACATGACTGACGAGTCAGTCACATTTGGTGATGGAAGCAATTGCAAGATTATTGGCCAAGGTACGGTTCAACTTTATAACCTTCCCTTATTTAAGAATGTCTTATATGTTGAGGGTTTAAAACACAACCTTTTAAGAATTTCTCAGATATGTGATAACAACCATAGTGTAAAGTTTTCTAATCAAGCTTGTGAGATAATTAATAAAAGGGGTTCTGTTATATTAACTGGTCGCAGAACTTCTGAAAACTGCTACATCGTTAGTGATGCTAGCTCATCTACTCAATTATGTTACATGGTCCATACCGATGAGACTGAATTATGGCATAAACGCCTTGGACATGTACACTATCGGAACTTATTTAGATTGAGCAAAAGAGAACTAATTAAAGGTCTACCCAAATTGAAAAAGTAGACAAAATATGTGGTGAATGCCAGTTGGGCAAACAGATTAGGAGCTCTCACAAGAAAGTGAACTCCAATATGACATTTAGAGCACTCGAGCTTCTCCATATGGATCTTATTGGACCAACCAGATCAGAGAGTCGAGGAGGCAAAAAATACATCTTGGCTATCGTAGATGACTATACCAGATTCACTTGGGTATCGTTCTTAAAAGACAAAACTGAAACCCTAGATGAAGTGAAAAAGGTCATCAAACGAATCCAAAATGAGAAAAGTTCTCTTGTTAGCAAGATTCGTAGTGATCATGGATCTGAATTTGAAAACAGTAGTTTTGAGAAATTTTGTAGCAATCAGGGAATATCACATGAATTCTCAACGCCCAAAACACCGTAATAAAATGGTATAGTTGAAAGGAAAAATAGAGTGCTTCAGGATATGGCTAATGTTATGTTGAATAGCATGAAGCTCTCTAGAAATCTTTGGACTGAAGCAGTTAATACCTCAATTTATATTATTAATCGGGTTTATACTAGTAAATCTGATAATAAGACTGCTTATGAATTATGGTTTGAAAAGAAACCTAGTGTCAAATACTTTCAGGTTTTTGGCAGCAAGTGTTATATTTTACGGGATCGTGAAAATTTGGATAAGTTTGATACGAAGAGTGATGAAGGAATTTTTCTTGGTTATTCTTTGAACAGTCGAGCTTATAGGGTTCTAAATAAGAGAACTGGTGTGATTCAAGATTCCATCAATGTGGTCATTGATGATCATTTGAATACACCAGCCCCAAGTTCAGATGATGATGAAGCTCTTATTATTGACAATCTAGATATCTCATCAAGTCAAAAAAAATCTGAACCAAGGACTATTAAAGATCATCCAACCAATCGAATACTTGAAAATCCTCTCACTGGAGTTCGTACTCGCAAACAACTTGAGAACATATGTAATTATGTTTATTTTACATCCCACATAGAACCGGTCAACGTAAAACAAGCACTTTCTGACGAAAATTGGATAGTTGCTATGCAGGATGAACTTAATCAATTTGTTCGTAATGATGTCTGGTATCTTGTTCCTAGACCTAAAGATAAAAACATTATTGGAACAAAGTGGATCTTTAAAAATAAGTCTGATGAACTCAGAAATATTATACGAAACAAGGCTAGACTGGTTGTACAAGGGTACACTCAGATTGAAGGCATCGATTACGATGAAACCTTTGCTCCAGTTGCTCGCCTTGAATCAATCAGACTTTTTATTTCCATCGCATATTTTAGAAAATTTAAAATCTATCAGATGGATGTAAAGAGTGCTTTCTTGAATGGCGATTTACATGAAGAAGTGTATGTTGAACAACCTTCAGGGTTTGAAGACCCTAAGTTATCTGACCATGTATTTCGTCTCAAAAAGGCTCTCTATGGTCTAAAACAAGCACCCAGGGCATGGTATGAAAAATTGACTAAATTCTTACTTAGTCATAGCTTTCAAGTAGGTAGTGTCGATAAGACGCTTTTTGTTAAAAAGAATAATAATGATATTTTGATGGTTCAATTATATGTTGATGATATTATTTATGGATCTACTTGTTCTAACATGTCTACTGAGTTTACAGAGTTAATGAAATCAAGGTTTGAAATGAGCATGGTTGGCGAACTTAACTATTTCCTAGGGTTGCAAGTAAAACAACAACTTGATGGAATTTTCATTTCCCAGACCAAATATGCTTCAAACTTGGTTAAAAGGTTTGGATTTGAGAATGGTAAGAACTTTGATACTCCTATGAGTACAACATTAAGACTCTCAAAAGACTCTTCAGGTAAAGATATAGATCCTAAATTATATCACAGTATGATTGGTAGTTTGTTATATCTTACTGCTAGTAAACCTGATATCGCATTTAGTGTTGGTATTTGTGCAAGATATCAGTATAATCCTAAGGAATCACATCTTATTACTGTTAAACGGATTATTAGATATGTCACAAGTTTTATAAATTTGGAACTTTGGTATCCTTTTGATACTAATGTTAAATTAGCCGGGTATTCAGATGCCGATTGGGCTGGAAATATTGATGATAGAAAATCAACCAGTGGTGGTTGTTTTTACATTAGAAATTGCTTAGTTTCTTGGTTCAGCAAGAAGCAAAGCTCAATATCGCTCTCTACTGCTGAAGCTAAATATATTGCAGCTGGATATGCATGTACTCAACTAGTTTGGATGAAACGCATGCTTAACGATTATGGAATTAATCAAAATTCAATGATCTTACATTATGATAATTCTAGTGCTATAAAAATTTCTAAAAATCCAATCTAGCATTCTCGTACTAAGCATATTGACATTAGGTATCATTACATTCGTGAGTTGGTTGAAGAAAAAGTTATTTCATTGGAATATATACCAACCGAAACTCAACTTGCTGATATATTTACTAAACCGCTCAACAAAAGCAGGTTTAATAAATTAAAATTTGATCTTGGTATGTGCATTTTACATTGAATATTCTTGCTTGCATGTTTCATAGTGTATTATATTTCATATTATAATTGTTTAAATTTTAAATTTTTATATTAAAAATATATTTTTGGTCGATGCTCGACTGGTCGTGGATGTACACGACTAGTCGTGTTACGACCGGTCGTGCACAGCACTCGAATGGTCGTGGATCTCGTGAACTTCATATAATTTGGGAAAAATCCCCTTCTTCTTCATTTCCACACCAACCTACGATGAGTCGTGGCTCGACCAGTCATTGGATTTCTAGTTTTTCTTCAAGGTAAGTCCTATTTCATCATTTTTCTTGAAGATTCATGATCTATATGCTTTGATTTATTCATAGTATAGCTTGATTTCTTCTCTTGTTGAGTTTTTCAAGGGTTTCCTCTCTATTTGCTGATCTAGAGAAAACCCATCTTTCATTTGTGCATCTTGCTTGTTCTTTATATATCTTTTTGAATATGAATGCTAGAGGGAAAAAGAAAACATCCTGTGGTCCATCTTCATCTAAATCTTCACCAATAACTGAACGGCACCTTCGGTCACCCGAAGTTGATACTCAAGATGTACGGAATTTACGTGTCCGTAACATTATCGTTGTGCATATCGCTGATCAAAATCACATTGCTCCATATGGTGTCATTCCCCTTCTTGAATCTGTAGGCTGGACTAACATTTTACTTTGGGGTGGGTCTGCATACCAGTCCATTGCTCAATCAATGGTTGCATGCATTTCAGATTTTTTCCTTGATAATTTAACATTTTCAATTGATACTAGAGAAGGAAAATTTGAAGTTGACCGTCATTTAATATCAAGTATTATGGATATACCTGTTAATGATGAAGGAATACCAATTCATACTTTATACGACAAACCTTCAGAATCGGAAAAATGCATGTTAACCAGAGATTTATGCAAAATTGATGCGCATTGGACTCACAAAGGGAATGTGCTCCTTGTAAAGTATTTGTTACCCAGTTATAGAATATTACATCGTTTCTTCATTTCCAATGTATATCCTCGGTCTGGTAATAAAATCGAGTTGACTTCTTTCATGGTTCGTGTGTTGCATTCTATTGCTTCTGGAACCAAGGTCTATCTTCCTTCTTTGATTTGTCACTCCGTTATACAATTTCGTTTCCATCCGGGTCATAGTGATATTCCATTCGGTTATCTTATGACTATTTTAGCCACTCACATGCTTGTCGATAAACCTGTTAATGAGGCACCAATTCATCATCTTATTTTCAACAATGCCAATCTTAATAAGATGAAATTGGAACTGCTCCCTGGTCAATTTGATGAAGCTGGTGTTAGTGGTGTTGGTGGTGATGGTGGTGATGCTGAAAATGAAGAGGAAGCTGGCGATCTTCCACAACAAGATGTTAATATGGATGACTGATTTGATGATATAGAAACTGATTCACCTAATGATCCAGATTATGATCCTTCTGGTTTTGATGCATGCCTTCGTGCATTGCAGGAAAAAGTTGATAATATGAATATAGCCCATGATATGAGATTCAAGTACATACGAAAATATCTTGGTCGCATAAATAAGGGCTTACACCAGATTGATCCGACTATCCCTGCTCCCTCCTCTGGATCAGATTAAGTGAATTATCTTCTGAATAGTATAACATTTCTTTTACTCTGGATATGTATTATGGATTATGGTTTCATAACATTTTCTTTTGGATATTGTATTTTGGATTATGGATTATGGCTTGACACTTCTGATTTATTTTATGTCCTTTCATATCACCTTCTCATTATTTGCTCTCTATGTTCTCCTTTATATTGCTCCTTTCCCTAGTCATTTTGTGACAAAAAGGGGGAGTAGTAAGCATTGCTAAAAGGGGAGTAATACGGATAGGGGGAGTAAATTAGTTTGTTTGTATTGATTGAGAAGGATACGTGGATTGATGGATATGTGGATTGAAGTCTTAAGGTTTTCATGTTATGTACTGATTATATGAGCAATACTCGTATTACTCAGGGGGAGTAGAGTATTTTGTGATTTCATGACTTATCATTCCTTATTATCTTTGATGATATGTGTATTGTCACAAATTTGACAAAGGAGGAGATTGTAAGTGCTATGATTTCATATCCCTTTAGTTGTCAAATTTTATAGTGCCAAAACCTATATCTATGTCTTGTATATCTTGTGTTTTATGTTTGAAGTCTATTCATTACAATCAAGACATATCAAGACATCGCATTTCAAGACAAGATCTTAAATGAAGAAAGTTTTCAAGTCTTGGATGAAGAAATCAAGAATAGAAGTTTTCAACGTTGCATGTTCAAGATTTGATCAAGTTCATGTTTACTAGAAGACTTTGTCAAGTCAAGATCAAGCTCATGAAGGCCTACTACAAGTTTTGAATATTCACAATCTTCTCTTAAGGGTCATCTGAGAGAACAGACTTTCAATGTCCATATCACTTTTAAGGTTTATTTGACCTTAGATTGACCTTAGGATGAGCTTTATTATAGGTCATTCCGGATACATAACTCAGATATTTTAATATGCTTGTTTGGAGTGTTCTAAGACCAGTCCTAGGGACTTCAAGACCAGTCCTAACTTTGCTACGACCAGTCTTAAGTTTTTTAGGACCAGTCCTAGGTAGTTGAAGATTTTTGGATCATTCTAGTTGTCGTACGACCAGTCCTGGACTTCCTACGACCAGTCGTGGAAGTTCTACGACTCATATTTCGACCAGTCGTAGCCCTACGACTCAAACTCCAGCAACCATTTTTGGGGTCCTACGACCGGTCGTAGGTGTCTCACGACCAGTCGTAGGTGACCCACAACCGGTCGTAAACCACCCAGGACCGATCGTGAAACTGAAAATCTTATCCCGTGAAAATCTTTCGAAAATCTTTGATGATACGACCAGTCCTAGGATCCTAAGACCAGTCGTAGACGGGATTTTTCAGTCTATAAATTGAGCACGAACTTCAGAGTTTTAGCACTTCAAATCAATTCTATTCAAGCATTCTTTAGGCTATTCTCTGAGATAAGTTTATGTTTATTTTAAGCTACATTGTGCTTATTTAATATTCCTTTTGCTAGCTTATTCTTATTTGATTTTGATCTACATTCCAATCTTATTAGAAAAGGAGAATTTCTGATATTCCTTCTTCTTGGATTCAAAATTAAATAGATCTAGCCCGTTTGATCTAAAATCAATTAGACTTAGAACCATTCTTAAAGTGAGTATTGGACTTTAAACGTCGAATCGAACTTCTACTCCGATTGGTTCTACCGGGCTTCTTCAAAAGGTGATTCAGGTATTTTACATGTTTTGTAATTTACTTTCTCTGGTTTTTGTTTGAGATTTGCTAGCAAAATCTCATTGTAGTGGTTATCTGAGGAGAGCCAGAAAACTCAGATTGTGGAGTTTTTGGATTGTGTAAGCCCGAGATCAAAGACAAAATTGTGAAGGTTTTAAGTAAACCTGTGAAACCTATTTCGATAGTGCATGCTAATATCCCCTGTGTGAGGATATTAGGAGTGGAGTAGCAATCTGTGTGGCTGTTGGATAACAGTTGGTGTACACACAGGCGAACCACTATATATCGTTGTGTTGTGGATGTATTTTTCTCTTTCATTCTGATTTGTGGAGAGTGTTTGTGGATGAATGTTGTAATCACTTCAAGCAAGTGTGGATGAATGTTGTAATAACTTAGGATTTATTTTCCGCAAGTTATTTTGATTTCATTACTTATTATTCCTCTTTTGTTTATGATATAAAGGACGTTCTAGAAATAAGGCTGTCCTACCTTAAACCTCTGGTTTTTAGTGTAAGGTTATCCTTAGAACTGATAAAGTATCAATCTCTTTATTTTAGGCTATTGTGATTGTTTTATATTCAGCATTGTGCTTTATATCTTTTATTATTTCTCTGTTATTAGTTTTATTTAGCATTGCCCTATTCACCCCCCCTCTAAGGCATATAACTAGGCCCTTTCATATACCAGTAGGCCAAGTCTCCCAATATGTCGTGGTTGGTTGGGAGGGATTGTGACCTTACCCGCCTAAGGGAGTGGGTAATGTTAGGTTGAGTCTGACCAACTCATAAATGGGTCCGCTATCGATGAGTCAGGCTGGATATTGGCAGGCGGATAGTGAGGTCTCTTCCACTTACCCAGTTGTACTCTCGGATAGGGGCAATAAGCTAGCACAGAGCGTAACAGACCCCAGTGATGATCCTAAAGATGTAAGGTACTAATATGTGGACTTATTGAGCAGGAGTTGCATACTCATCATTTTACTCATTCATTCACTATCCACTTGGGCTGGTGGTGTGTAACTAATTGTTATGTGTACCTTCGCAATAGTCAGGATTTTGGTTGGGCTCGACCAACCTGAGATCAGGAGTTTACTGCATTGAGTCTGGCCATCCAAATTTAGGTATGAGACAGTTTGGATAGAAGTCCCTTGTGATGAACCACATAGCCTGTGATACTACGTACTATCATCCTGACTTCACACTCCAATTTGGTCATTTCATTTGCACCGCATATTATATTACATCCACGCATATAGCATTTTGGCTTACTATGTCTCCTTATTGCATAACTGATCTACATTGCTTCTTCATTATATGTTAATGGCTTATTATATTTTTACATTGCATAGCCTAGATAAGGTTGATGGTATTTAAGGACTTATCGGTTTATTTTCGCATTGCTTTGATATTGCATACTTGACACTTGCCTTGCTCACACACTTACACCACCCTCTAAGCTTTCATAAGCTTATGAACAATAGATGCATGCAGGTGGCGTTGGTCACAACATCATTGAGCTTGAAGTGTGCAACTGTCTTCTAGAGTTTTGATTTTTGATATATGTATTTCCCTTTTAGCATTGTATTCAACTGTTTATATTAGTGGATATGTGATGATGATGTTGTAAGTACTATGTTTTCTAGCTTTTATGATTGTTAAATTTTGTAGCGCCAAAACCTCTTGGAATCTGTCTTGTGTAGCTCATCTACATATTCAAGACTGTGTATCTCATGTGCAAGAACAAAGGTCTTTATCTCAAGAACTTCAAATGCAAGATTAAGAGATATACATGCCTAAGTATAATACCATGGGATAGTTCACTCCTTCAAGCTTTAAAGTTTAGGGTTTTAAAGCTTCATCTAAGGCAAGATAATAGTCTTTACTTTGGTACTCAAAGCTAAAGGTGAAGTACAACTAAAGTACCTCAAGCCCAAGTTTCAATATATTTCAAATTCAAGCTTCAAAATGTCTCAAGTTCCAGCTTCATCATATGTTAAGATCTCAAGCTTCGTGAACTTCAAAGAATAACTATCAACTGAAGCATAAGAAGATTCAATGTTCATATATCGCTTATAAGGTATGAATGACCCTAGATTGACCATAGGATAGGTCATTTTGAATACATAATTTAATTGGGTCATTTTATAAGTGTATAGTCTATTTTTTGACTAGTCTTAGACTATGTTCGATTAGTCATAGTACTGGCTCGACTAGTCTAAGAAATTCCTCGACTAGTCCTAATTTTGTTACTAATTTTTAAATTTTTTTGTTAAAGCCTCGACCAATCCTAGAGACTGCTCGACCATTACAGTGAACAGTGCTCAACCAGTCCAGCAGGCTCAACTCAAAGTCCAACAACTAAAATGGCTCATACACGACCAATCATGGACAGGACTCGACCGGTCGTGGAGGCCACTCGACCGGTTAAGCAGGTCCTTTGACCAAATGTGGAACGGCCTGATCTTATCATGTCTAAATTTTTAAAAGTTTATTGGTCCTTTGACCAATCAAGCTGTCCTCTAGGCCAATCCAAGGAACAATTTCTATACTTATAAATAGAGCACGATTTTCAGAGTTTGATATCCAATTCAAGAAAAATCAAGACACTGCTCTAAGAGATAAGTTAGTGATATTCTTAAGCTATTTAGTGCTCATTTTATATTCTCTTTAATTGGCTTTTTGCATTTGATTTTATATTCTACATTCCAATCTTATTTGAAGAAGGGATTGAAGTTTTTCCATTTCTTGGAATCAAAATCAAATCAAGTTAACCCAAGGTGATTTAAATCTAAAATCAATTTAGAACTTAGAACCTTTTCATAAGTGAGTGTGAACATTGAACACCTACATTGAACTTCTACTCCAAATTGGTTCTTCCGGGCTGCATCAAAAGGAGAATGTAACACCCCCTCCATTCCATACCATTTGCTATACATATGTACACAATGATCAACGCCCTTAGCTAGACCTGGATTGACTGTTCATAGTACACACCCAACTGACTGGGACCCCAAGACCTTGGAAGCTATCTCATATCGACCGCCCCATCGCTGCGATCGTGTAGGTACGGCCCTTGCGTCTGTACAATACTCCATTAGTGAGATATGTCGTGAAGAATTATTAGTGTATCATATGCGCAACGTGCCATGTAGTCCACTCCACACATGTGCACAACACGTCATACAAACATGCACATGCCACATATGCGTGAGAGAATCTCTACCCATGTGTGTGATGTCACACACTCATACCTCTCATCTCTCATGTGCATGAAAAGTCAACTCTCCTCCATGCCACATGTCATGCATGACATCATCACACCATGCCATCCCATATTCCTTTAATCCACCATTAATTACAAAGCATGGATTAATTACCATAATCCTAGCCTAAGCTAATATTAATCACATTAGCCTAACTTAACCAAAAATTTATCCATTTCTTTATAAATACCCCTCCATCCCTTAGAATTTCACCATTTTTCATAAAGAGAGAGAGAGGAGTGATCTTGGTGGGCCATCAACTCCATCAACTCCATCAATCCTATCCCTTCCATCCATCTAAACCATACATCCAATCCATCAAGGTGAGTACACGTAACACCCCAGATTTTGCCAACCTGGAGTTAGGCGTCCTTAGGCAATGAGTCAACCATAACACCTTAGTAACTTCTCAGAACCCAATTCCAAAGCCAAATAAATCATTTAGAACCTAATTCTTTAGAAATTTAACGTGAATTAGCCAGAGCTATACTAGATTTCCTGTAAAATTAGCACCAACCACTTTAAATACGATCTGTAAGACCCAAAACCTATAGAATCATTGACGCTATCTTACCCTAAAATCCAGGATCAAACTCTAAATCTGTTTGTTCTCAGGAACCCTTTGAAACTTTACGACCGCCTAGTTGGACTTGACAATCATTTCAAAAGTCAAGCCCAACCGATATCCTGTGACCATTTTTCTGAGTCCGGAGTGAAGAGAGTGAGAAAAGGAAAATATTTAGAAAATTAATTCAATTTAAATAAATCTGGCACGTGTCGCTCGCGCAACATTTTTTAAGCGTTCTGACCGTTAGGATTCGACCAAATTTCACCCTCGGATCAGGATAGGTGGCCCTTACATGTCATAGCACATGTGGTCCTAATCGAGTTTCGATGACCGCTGAACTGAAACTGTTCTGCCACGGCGATCTGGGAATCTTATCGAACTGAAAACTTAATGTGATCAGGATCCGACATCCATGAGCTTAAGTCCGATCGCATTCAGTCAGGGGACCTCCAGAAATCTTCTTTTGGATCGGGAAAGACCCGATTTGGCTATAACCCAAGTATACCTTGGTGTAGAGTCTAAATAGGTGAGTTTCTAACCTATTTAAAGACCTTAAACCCTCTCACATCCCTCCCAAACGAATTTGTAAAAAACCTAGGAAAGAGAAGAGACAAAAGAGAGAGAAAGTGAGGGAGAAGTTGGGGCTTTCTCCTGTGATTCTTCCCTACTGCTCCACGTGCCAAAGCCATCCACCTTGTAACGCCCTAGAAAAATTCGTACTTGGACTCGAGTACCAACTTGACCAGAAATCGCGTAGGATTAATTCCTTTAGAAAATAAGCGTAAGTTAGCTAGCGCAACGCTAGAGTAGCTGTGAAATCATCCCTGATCGCTTTAAATACGTTCTACAAGATCCAAAACGAGTAGAACCAATGACACTATAATACTCTGAAACCTCGAATCAAACTCTAAACCGGTTTATTCTCAGGACCTCTTTAAAACTTTGTATTGGATTTAGACCGTGCGTCAAAAGTCCGATACCTACAATCTTAGACCGTTATAACCGCTTAGCTAGACTTGACAATCATTTCGAAAATCAAGTCCAACCGACGTTCAGAGGCTATTTCATTGAGCCTGGAGTGAAGAGAGTGAGAATAGGGCTAGATTTGGAATTTTAAAATTCAAATCTGGCACACGACTTGGCGTGTTATTATTAATCGTTCTGACCGTCAGAATTCAGCCAAATTACACCCTCGGATCAGAAAAAATTTCTTTTTCATATCATGAGACTTGTAGACCTGATCTACATGCGATGACCGCTGAACTGAAACTGGACCGCCACGTGCGATCTACGAACACTACTGGTTTGAAAATGGGATGTGAGCGACATCCGACGTGCATGAGCTTAAGTCTGATCGTGTTCGGCCAGGGGACCTCCCGAAATGTCTTTTTGGACAGAAACAGCCCCGATTTGGTTAGGCATCAAGTAAACATTGTTCCCAAGCCTGTTTTGGAAATGTTTTAGGTTATAAAAGGGCCTTAAACCCTCACTTCTCTCACCCATCCGAATTTTCTAGAAACCCTAGCTGGTGTGAGGGAAAAGGTGAGAGATTGTGAGAGAGAGTGGGAGAGAACTTCCTGCTGCTTGCATTACCTGTTGCACGTGCTTAAGCAACGCACCTCAATCACTTTTCCGATGATTCCGCTGCATTTATAGGTAAGGAAACACCATAAATACTTGTTGATTTGAGGTTCCGTCGATTTCTTAGCAAAGTAACTTATACATCTTATGAAATAGGTAGCCTGTTCGCCGTAGACGAAGCGTATACGCTCCGTTCGAATCGGTTCACCTCTAGGGAAAATGTGTGGATTCTAGACGCTTTGATTAGCTGATTTCAATGCTTTCAATGTCTTTTAATAGTATATTATCGATGGCAACGCCATTTACATGTACAACATGCTGTCCGTTTCCTGTTTTGTAAGCAGACGAAAAATATGAGATTTAGGGCATTTTAGTCATTTGTAGGAAATACTGTTTTCATCTATATTTTGCTGATATGATTGACATGGCTCTTTGTTGCATTAGGATATTAGGAATGCGTGCATAATCAGTTTGGTGAAGAGATTCGCCCAAATGCGCACTTTGAGTCGACATACAATATGTATACTTAAGTGTGTAGACTAAGTGTTTGTATAAATGTTTGTATTAGTATATATTGAATTAAATGGTGTTATAAATTAGTTTGAGGTTGAATTCTCAAATAATATGCTGATGTAAACGATTTCCTACATGTTGGCTATATGCATGATTTCATTATATGTATGAAATGCATGTGTTAGATGGTTTACTTAAGTGTATGTTATAACATGTGTTAACATGCTCACATTGTTGTATTTCATTTCCATTACTCTTATATGATTGCTGATGTGGATTTATAATTGTTTGGGACTATAGCAAGTCCAGGCAGTCGGTAACCGAGAAAATTCATGGTTGGCTTATCTTTGCACGAACGACGCGTCGATGAATGAGAGTCGTGTTTTGGAGTTGACGGCAGTGGTTAGGCCACGCGAAGTGTTTTATGCACTTCATGCCATCGTGCTAGTCGAGCCCGTTAAGTAACCCGACTGGCCATTGTATGTTCACCATGTATGAGTCATAACTGCTTGAACCTAGGGTACTGAACTTACCATTGTAAACCCTATTAACCATGGTACCTTGATCCATAAAGACTCATGAGCCGGGCATGGTGGTATGGGACACCGTGGTCGAGCTGTCGGCCTATGCTGGGGCCACAAATCACTCTGTAGTAATCAGTGAACACCTATAACTTGTGAGCAGATTATGATAGTATGGGACACTATATTCTTACTGTCGGCCTACACTGATAAGGCGGCGAGCCCTTTGTAGTGACAGCGAGTGTATTCTGAGTTTATGGGATGCAACGACCCTTTCATAGTAATGAGAGTACAGTAGGCCTGTATTGATAAGGTGATGGGGGAGCAGTGCAACGAGTGCAAGCAATAGCCCTGACAGCCCTTGCAGTGACCTATAAAATATACATCGTATGAGATTACTAGGAGTGACGACCCTAGACAGGATCTGTGTTAGGATTGATATAAGGGAAGTACCTTAGTTTCCCAATCCTGCTATATGAATGGACTAATAATAACTCGGTAATCATATCACCATCACATTGCATGTGCCTAGAAGATGTGGAGCACTGTAGGAAGAAAGCATGCCGCGGGCGTAAGATGGTACCGTATGAGGGAGATCGTCGGTGAGGGCATCCATCATGTCACGTCATATTGCATTAACAACAGTATTAGGAATGTTTGATTTACTGCTTTACTATTATCGCATGATTGATTTGAGAACATGTTAATCTTTACTCTATTATTCCACTGAGTTAGCTACTCACTCCCACGTTACGGGATGGTGTTTGCAATACCCACCAGAACCTGTCTTAGATGCAGGTGAGGCAGCGATTCTGGAGGCAGAGCCGGATTATGATGAGGACCAGGACGAGTTCTCATATATGCAGTACCATGGCGGCTTTGCTTAGGTGGCCTGGATTGGCGGGACTTCTCAGTGGGACTATTTTTGACATTTTGATTCTGTTTATTTACATGTATATGAGACTCAGAGATGTATTCATACTTTGGAGACAGTTGAGATCTATTTTGTTTTCCATACAGTGATATGTATATCCTTTAGTCTTCCGCTTGCTTTTATCACTGAATCTGGGGTATGAATTGCAGTTTTGGTATAATTTTACTCATGTGAATGCTTTAACTTAGACAACATTGAATCATAAACATTTTTGTTGTATAAGTGACGGTCTGAAACTCGGGAGTCGGGTTTATATACGACCCCTGATTTTCAGGGTGTTACACACCTGCATCATTATTCCAGCGATTCCAGTTTCATTCTAGGTAAGAAAACCCTAACTCTAAACTGTTTTAAGGCTCCTATGGGTACCAGTAGCTAAGTAGCTGACTCACCTTGTGTTGTAGGTTGCCAATCAGTCGTTGACGACGACGTAGAGTTCCTATTTGATTCATTACGTTCCTACGGCGTAAGGTGCGGATTTTAGACATTTAGTTTATCATTTTTCAAAACTTTCAATGTCGTTTAATGGTAGATTGTTGTCAAGAATGCTATTTCACATGTAGAACATGCCGACCGATTTCTTTTTCGAATACGTACGAAGAATATGAGATTTAGGGTATTTTAGGTATAAATAGGAAATACCATATATGTATAAAATTCAGATTCATGCTTAACATGATTAATTGCCGTGAATATATGCTTGTTATGTGTGTGACAACTCCTTAGCGAAAGGACTTGCCCTAAATCACGCCACGACCAATACACGCTATATATGTAAAAGTGTGTAGCTCAAATGTTTGTGAAAATGTTTAAATGAATATGGAACCCGGATTTATGCATGCTATGATTATCTATCGTGGGTATATGCAAGTGATTTATGGGGAAACTCCCAAGTGAAAGGATTTGGTCAAATACATGATATATCAACATATGATATGTATTTAGTATGTGTAGCCTAATATTTATGAAAATGATGGAATGAGTATGGAATTTTCTTTCATGCTCGTCATGACTAATTGTCGTGGATATATGATTGTTGTATGGGCAATACCCCCTTTGACGAAAGGATTTGCCCTAATACGCATGCTTATGAATGTAAAATATGTATGATATAACGTGTAATCTAAGTGGTTGAATAATGCCTAAGTGAATTAGTAGTTAGTAAAGTATGATTGCTAAGCTGGTCGACATATGGATCTCCATCACAATATGTAAGTCTATGAACTCCTCCATGAACAGTGTAACTTAGATTATCCATGTTAAGTGAGTGTATGATTTCATCCATGGATTGTTTACTTAGTTGAAGCATGTTAAATGTGTGGATGAATTTCTGAATGTACTGTTTACATTCAAGTTATACTTCACGAATGTTCATATGGATACAGGATATGAATCATATGCTAGTTATTAGATTTGTTTGTGATTGGGGCTATACTCTAGTCCAGGCAGTCGGTAACAGATTTGAATTCGTGGTTAGATTCTATTCGCCACGAAGGAAGTGTATGAAGAACCCGAGTTGTACTAGAGTTATCATCAGTGGTTAGACTACACGAAGTGCTTGTGCACTTCATGTCAGTCGATTCAACGTGCGCTCGTGTTAGTCGGACTCATCAAGTAACCCGACTGACCATTGTATGTTCACCTTGTATTGATCATAACTGCTTGAACCTAGGGTACTAAACTTACCAGTGATAACCCTGATAACCGTGGTACCTTGATCCACTAAGACTCATGAGCCGAGCATGGTGGTATGGGACACTGTGATCGAGCTGTTGGCCTACGTTGGGGCCATAAACCTTCCCGTAGTGACCAGTGAGCAACCTAGACTCGTGAGCAGACTATGGTGGTATATGACACTATATTCTTGTTATCAGTCTACACTGATAAGGTGATGGGGGAGCAGTGCAACGAGTGCGAGCAATAGCCCTGGCAGCCCTTTGTAGTGACCTCGAGCGTACTCTGAGTCTACGTGAGGCGACGACCCTTCCGTAGTAACAAGAGTACAACTTGGCCTATATTGATAAGGTGATGGGGGAGCGGACCAACGAGTGCGTGCAACAGCCCAGGTAGCCCTTGCAGTGACCTGAAAATATATCATCGTATGAGATTACTAGGAGTGACAACCCTAGACAGGATCCTTATTGGGAATGATATAAGGGAAGTACCCTAGTTTCCTAATCCTGCTGTATGAAAAGGACTAATAACAACTCGGTAATCATATTCATATAGCACTACATATGCCTAGAAGATCTGGAGCACTGAGGGAAGAAAGCATGCCATGGACGTAAGATGGTGTCGTATGAGGGAGTATGTCGGTGAGGGCATCCATCATGTCATTCCATTCTTACATTAATCACAGTATTTAGGAATGTTTAAATTGCTTTCTTTACCATTATCGTGTGATTGATTTGATAACATGTTAACCTTTGCTTTATGATTCCACTGAGTTAGCTACTCACTCCCACATTACGAGACGGTGTTGCGCACACCAACTAGTCCTTATTTTTGTTTCAGATGATGGCGATACTTGCGAAGCAGAGTTGGACTTGATAATGATGAGGAGGATCCCTCGTATATGCAGGTTCTGATCGACGGGTTTACAGGGTTACTGATTAGATGCCAATACACTTGGTATTTTACCTTTTATTTCCACACCCATGTATATTCTTTTCTTTCTATTTTGGAGTATACATGTATTTAGTTAACCTGGTAAACGGTTCACACTCTGGAGACTTACAATCATTTATATATTTTATATATTTATGACATTCTTTCACTTTCTAATTTAACTGTCTCTGGAGTATGATATGCTGTTTTGGCTTAATCCACTTCATGTTTTATGCACTATTACAGCCGACATTCATCCATCATTGAAAATGTTGCATAAGTGATGTTCTGGAACTCGGGAGAGGAGTTTACGCTCGACCCCCAATTTTTACGGCGTTACAGATGGTATCAGAGTATGATTTGGATCAAACTGGACCTGGATTACACACTGCATGCTGACGCTAATTTAATGTAAGAGGGTGTGAGAACAATCTAGAAATAAGTTTAGGACCCCCAGTTTGTTTGTCGGCGAAAGTTTACTGAAAACGATCGCTAAGATCGAGTCCGTACACACTCCTGATCACACACAAGGACCCAAAATCACTCCTAGACCGTCTATCGATGGGTCTAGACCCCTATTGATCCTATCCTAGCCTCCAAAAATCGCTAAAGGCGATTATACTTCATAAATGACCCAAACTAGCCCGAATAGGCTCAAAACAGAGGTAGGGCACAATCGGGGCAGTTTTAGGGGAACCCAGGGGGGACCCACATCATTTTAGACCTAAGGGGGGAGGAGGACCTCGCCCAAACAGTGAGGCCTCGCCGGATTGTCCAGCGAGTGGCGAGGACCTCGCCGAGTCAGCGAGGACTCGCCGGTCAGTCGGCTAGGACGGGCCGGGCCTTCGGGCAATGGAGTTTGGGGGTTAGGGTGACCCCCTGAGGTGTGGGCCGTCCCTTAAAACATCCCTGATCAACCACTTCCTTTAAAAACTACCCCTCCAAGCTCTCATTTTCCTACAAAGTTGTTGTTTTCTCTCTCAAACCTCCATTCCAATCAGTCCTTCCTTCATTTTTCGTTATTCCCTTCACCCCTCCATCGTTTACAGTGATACCTAGCACTTACTCATCTCATTTTCTTTGATTTGAGCTCTCACATCTCCCATGTGAGTCTCAAATTCGTGTAAGTCCTTTAACCCATCCTCTGTTGCTGCTCCTCCTCTTCTTTCCCTTTCATCAGACCTTTTACACTCTCTGTTGGGTCTCAAAATTGTGCAAACCTCAAATCCCATTTTCTCCTTCCTAGGAAATACATCTCCTTCATCATTTTATGCTTTCAACTGGCCTCCACTATTACATACATCTCCCATCTCCTTCTTTTCACTTGTCTTGAGTTCACAAACCCCTCTTTGTGGCTCATTACCTCACAACTCAACAACCCATCAAACTCCATTTCTTTTATCCCTTTCTTTCACTTCTGTAACGCCCTGGAAAAATCCGTACTTGGACTCGAGTACCAACTCGACCAGAAATCGCGTAGGATTAATTCTTTTGGAAAATAAGTGTAAGTTAGCTAGCGCAACGCTAGAGTAGCTGGGAAATAGTCCCTGATCACTTTAAATACGTTCTAGAAGACCCAAAACGAGTAGAACCAAAGACACTATAATACTCTGAAACATCGGATCAAACTTTAAACCGGTTTGTTCTCAGGACCTCTTTGAAACTTTGTATTAGATCTAGACCACGCATCGAAAGTCTGATACCTATAATCTTAGACCGTTATAACCGCCTAGCTGGACTTGACAATCATTTCAAAAATCAAGTCCAACCGACATTCAGATGCTATTTCATTGAGCCTGGAGTGAAGAGAGTGAGAATAGGGTTATATTTGGAATTTTAAAATTCAAATCTGGCACACGACTTGGCGTGTTATTATTAAGCGTTCTGACCTTCAGAAATGTCTTTTTGGACCGAAACAGCACCGATTTGGTTAGGCATCAAGTAAACATTATTTCCAAGCCTGTTTTGGGCATGTTTTATGTTATAAAAGGGCCTTAAACCCTCACTTCTCTCACCCATCCGAATTTGCTAGAAACCCTAGCTGGTGTGAGAGAAAAGGTGAGAGATTGTGAGAGAGAGTGGGAGAGAATTTCCTACTGCTTGCACTACCTGTTGCACGTTCTTAAGCAACGCACCTCAATCACTTTCCCGACGATTTCGCCGCATTTATAGGTAAGAAAAGACCCCAAACACTTGCTGATTTAAGGTTCCGTCGGTTCCTTAGCATGATAGCTTATACATCTTGTGAAATAGGTTGCCTGTTCGCCGTAGACGAAGCGTGTACGCTCCTTTCGAATCAATACACTTCTAGGATAAAAGGTGCGGATTCTAGACGCTTTGATTGACTGTTTTTAACGCTTTCAATGTCGTTTAGTAGTAAATTATTGACAGTAACGCCGTTTGACATGTACAACATGCTGTCCGTTTCCTGTTTCGTAAGTAGACGAAAAATATGAGATTTAGGGCATTTTAGTCATTTGAAGGAAATACTGTTTTCATCCATATTTTGCTGATATGTTTGACATGGCTTCTTGTCGCATTAGGATATTAGGAATGTGTGCATAATCAGTTTGGCGAAGAGATTTGCCCAAATGCACACTTTGAGTCGACATACTATATGTAGACTTAAATGTGTAGACTAAGTGTTTGTATAAATGTTTGTATTAGCATGTATTGAATTAAATGGTGTTATGAATTAGTTTGAGATTGAATTCTCAAATAATATGCTGATGTACATGATTTCCTATATGTTGGCTATATGCATGATTTCATTATGTGTATGAAATGCATGCGTTGGATGATTTACTTAAGTTGTATGTTATAACATGTGTTAACATGCTCACATTGTTATATTTCATTTCCATTACTCTTATATGATTGCTGATGTGGATTCATAACTGTTTGGGACTATACCTAGTCCAGGCAGTCGGTAACCGAGTAAATTCGTGGTTGGCTTATCTTTGCCACGAACGACGGGTCGATGAACGCGAGTCGTGTTTTGGAGTTGGCGGCAGTGGTTAGGCCACACGAGGTATTTTATGCACTTCATGTCATTCGACTTGAGATGCGCTCGTGCTAGTCGAGCCCGTCAAGTAACCCGACTGGCCATTATATGTTCACCCTGTATGAGTCATAACTGCTTGAACCTAGGGTACTGAACTTACCATTGTAAACCTTGTTAACCATGGTACCTTGATCCACAAAGACTCATGAGCCGGGCATGGTGGTATGGGACACCGTGGTCGAACTGTCGGCCTATGCTGGGGCCACAAACCTCCCCGTAGTGACCAGTGAGCACCTATGACTTGTGAGCAGATTATGGTGGTATGGGACACTATATTCTTGCTGTCGGCCTATACTGATCAGGCGACGAGCCCTTTGTAGTGACCGCGAGCGTATTCTGAGTCTACGGGAGGGGACGACCCTTCCGTAGCAATGAAAGTACAGTAGGCTTGTATTGATAAGGTGATGGGGAGCGGTGCAACGAGTGCGAGCAACAGCCCTGGCAGCCCTTGTAGCAACCAAGGCAGTTTTGGTATACTTTTACTCATGTGAATGCTTTAACTCAGACAACATTAAATCATAATCATTTTTCTTGCATAAGTGACGGTCTGGAACTCGGGAGTCGGGTTTATACACCACCCCCGATTTTCAAGGTGTTACAAGTTGGTATCAGAGCATGAATGAGATTATACCGGGCCTGGGTTATGGTCACGCGACATACGCTGTCGCTTCCTTTGAGTTAAGTGGGTGCGAGAAAGGTCTAGAAACACTTATAAGATCGCAGTTTCTCCAATAGGAGAAGTCTACTCATATCGATCGTTTGATCGAGTCCGTAACGCATCTAGGGTCGCGTGAAGCGACCTAAGTAGCTCAAGTAGGTGGGTTGGTATATTCTATGAAAGGTTCTAAATCCGTAAATGTGAATCCTTGGGCTGTGGGGCAACCACAACCCTTACATTCAAT
This sequence comes from Magnolia kwangsiensis, assembly GCA_037074715.1. NCBI lineage: Eukaryota > Viridiplantae > Streptophyta > Magnoliopsida > Magnoliales > Magnoliaceae > Magnolia > Magnolia kwangsiensis. Next base: position 44,245,218 of record CM073586.1, on the reverse strand, counting down.
CGCTAGGGCTTAAAAAAATCCCATTTCACCTAATTTCCTCAAAATTCTTCCTCTCACCACTCCATTATTCAATTATTTCTCTGACTTTTCATGTTAGGCATTGATCCTAATGTGAAAATGATATAAAATCATACTTCGACAAAATTTTATAGTGAATAGTAAAATATCATGAAAACTGGCCATTTGGCCATTTTAAATTTGCAATCTTTAGCAACTAATGGGCTAGATGGATGTATTTTCTCCTTCTACCTCAAAATAATATGCTACATGATAGGTGAATGTATTCAGGTTTACAGATTGGCCTCGAAATGCCCTGAATGGAAGTTTGGGCCTCCCTAGGCCAATATACAATGAACTAAGGTGGGGCCCATACATATTTGAGGTCCCTAGGGCAGGGGGGACCCAACTCATGGGGTCCCACCGACCAGATTGGTGACCGGCTGGCGATGCCATCTCCGATCCGGCGATGCCATCGCCGTACGGTGGGCCCCACTTGCATTGAACTTTGGGCGCACGGTCCTTTTTGGGTAGGGCATCCCTGCCATGTGCGGTTCGTCCGTCAGAAACCTCTAAAAGAGGTACCTTCTTCACAAACAGCCCCCTCCCAAGCTCCCTTTCACATTTTTCTTGCTGCCCATCTCAAACTGCGACTCCAAATCCCTCCCAATCCCATTTCTTACTGAAACTGAACCCATTCCATCCTTTCATTATAGTTTTCTACTCCCCCTCTTGCAAAACTCATCCGTTGGAGCTCCTACAACCCCCAAATATGGCTGAAATCGTGTGGAGTTCTAAACCCCTTTAGCATTCTCTTTTTTCTTTAAAATTCTAGCTCTTGGAATCTTGATTTATCCCTCAACAATACCAAGATTTCCTTCTGTCCACTTGGGCAGCCATTTCTCTCCATTTCCCACATTTTTCATGGCTTTTGTTGAAGCCATTTTGGGTTTTTTTCTCTTTCTCCACCATCCTCTCTTTGATGGGAAAGAGAAAGACCGCAGCAGATGAGGCTGGGCCTAGTCACCCTGCGTAATCCAGAAGACCGAGGGGTGGCACCGCCAGCTCAAGCGCCACCGCAAGTCCAAGCACAGCCCGGGAGTTTCATACAAAGCGGGATTTAGATCCCCATGCTCAAATTAGGCGAGTGCTGTTAGCAGAGATGCCTCACGGCGAGTATACTGACCATAAGGTATTGTTTGAGGCGGACGTGGAAGGGTGACTCTTCGGTGAATTCCTATTATTTGAGCATATTGAAGCTGCACATTGGGGTCCGCTCTTTGAAGCCCGTTCTCGTGCTAATGTGAGCACCGTTCGTGCCTTCTACGCTTGTATCCAGAATCTTACATTGGAGCCATTGCAATTCAAGATTTCCTTTGGTAGAGACCGGATGGCTACGATCGATGTTCGGTTGATAGCACGACTTCTGAACGTACCCCTTGGTGATGTTCATCCCAGTGCGAAGAATTTGAGGAGTAAGCGTGAGCGAGATCACCATACCAGGTTCCTATGCGGTAGTCTGGTTCCATGGCAGCCTAACAATAGCCTCAAGGTGTCTCATATGTTTGATGATTTGTGCCTGCTGCACCACATTTGCACGTTCAACGTGTATCCCAGGTCGACAAATCGCATTGAATGTACGCGCCTTATGGTTGATTTCTTGTATTAGGTGGCCCAAGGAGAAAATGTGTGTATGGCCACTTTCGTGTTGCGATAGATTATCCTCATAGCAAAATTAAGAAGAACGTCTGAGTCGCTTCCTTTTGGCCGGCTTATATGCAAGATCGCGCTTGAGTTTTCTTACAGACTTGGGCCGGAGTTGCCAGTTCCGATTCACTGCATTGATGAGTCTACCATGGTCAAGATGAAGATGAGGTCTCAGTATCATGAGACTCAGCTTGATGAGGATAGCGAGGGCGATTTTGATGATGAAGAGTATCCAAGTGAAGGAGAACCTAGAGCGGAAGTAGAGGAAGAAGTCCAGGAAGAGGTAGAAGAGGAGGCTCATGATACTGATGAGAGCCCTCCTCCTTCTACTCAGGCTACTAGTGATGCTCACATTGCCCGAATTGAGGAGAGCCAGGTCGCCTTACGAAGGGAAGTTCAGGAACTTCGAGCTGAGGTCGAGGATACCAAGGCCGTTATGAAGAGAAAATTCGGTAAGGTAACTCGCACCTTGAAGGCGATCTTATGCTACTTGCAGGATAAGGGTGCTCCTCCTCCATCACCCGACTCAGACTAGTGATGAGATTTTAGATGTTGTTAGTAGTAGTTAGTCGTTTCCTGCTATATGTTGTGTAAGCTTGTTAAGGCTAGTCGTTTACTTATGTTGCTGTTGTAGATTTAACTGTCTTAGTTCCTATTTACTTCTTATCATGATGCCTATAAGGAGATGTCCCTTGTATTGTGACAATTTTGATTAAATGAAATGCATGGAATGCCTTTGACTCTTTATGTGAATGATTGCGGTGTGTTTGTGCTATTGAGACTGACAAGGTTGTGCTCTATTTTGAATATAGGGAATGCCGCCTAAGGCTACACGGAGCACAGCTCGGCTTACATTAGGTGAGCCTATGGATCAGGTTCCCCTCCGGTCTGATGCTCATGCGGACCCTACTGTAGGCCCGATTCCTGAGACAGCACGTGAATCTCAGCCTCCTACTAGTCCTGTAGTTGGACCACTGCCTTTCACACCGCCCGTCAGAGAGCAGTACCGTACGTCTTCTTCGACGCAGTACATGCCACAGCCTGCTCCACCTCGAGATAGATTTGAACAGATGATGGCCATGATGCAGCAGCAGCAACAGCTCCTGACTACTATAGTGGGGCCTCTAGCCCAGGGGGGGAGTGTGACTCCACCTGCACCACCTACGCATCCAGCTGAGGATGCCGATACATATGCTCAGGATGAGGGCATGGCTCATCCTGCACCACCTGCTTACCCTGCGGGGAATGCCGCGGACACACGGGGCTTACTAGAGTGATTCCAACGCTTACGGCCTCCCACTTTTACGGGTTCTCATAGACCCGAGGAGGCCGAGTATTGGCTCGACCGTGTGTCAAAGATACTACGGATGCTGCATTACTCAGAGACTGAGCAGGTTGAGTTGGCTACGTTCTTGTTAGAGCGGGAGGCCAACTTATGGTGGGATAGTGTATTGCGGACCGTTGCCACTGATTACATCTAGACCTGGGCAGCGTTCGAGTTACGCTTCCACGAGAAATACTATCCCAAGACATATAGGCATGATCGAGAGAACGAGTTTCTACGCCTCAGAGAGGGAGGCATGACAGTGACTGAGTATGAGCATCGGTTCACAAAGTTGGAAAAATACGTCCCAACTATACTGAAAGATGAGCAGATGCGCATGCTGCGCTTTTCTGAGGGTTTACGACCGGATATTCGGTCGAAGATGTGTTGCATGAGCATTCCCTCCTATGTAGAGCTGATTCACATGTCCATGCGGGTAGAGCAGGATGTGGATCGACTTACACGATCTCGTGGCCCTATTGCTCCTAGGCCACGACCAGAGTTGCAGGACAGGCCCTTTGCGGGAAAGAGGCCTCGCGTTGATCCTCCTCCTAGGGCTACAGCATCAGTACCCCCAATGCGGCGTCCCGATTTATCATGTACTTATTGTGGGAGATCGGGCCATTTTGCACAGAGTTGTTTCGCTCGGATGCAGGACAGTGGGTTCTCACCGCCGCAGAAGATAGACCGTACACACCCACAGGCTATATCAGCACTGCCTTTACAGTTAGCTCCTGCGCACCCTTCCTTCAAACCTCCCGTATCTCAGTTCAGGCCGCCTCTACGGCCCATGGCACAGCGGCCGAATCGGCCACAGAAGGTGCTGGTGCATGCCTTGACAGATGAGGCAGCCGAGACAGAGACTTCTCAGCATTCGGCTTTTGAGGTCACAGCCCACATCAGAGGTATTCCTATTCTCATGATGGTGGATACTGGATCCACACTTTCTTTGATATCGCATTCCATAGTCAGGCGTCTTGGACTGCTGACCATTCGTATGGATGGAGTGCTAGTCCTTTCAGCTCATGGAGATTTTTCTGATGCCACCCTGATGTGTGAGGGTTACTTGGTGGATCTAGGAGGCAGGATGATGGTTCTTGATCTTATCGTCGACCCCTCTCTTGTTTATCTCGATGTAATTCTTGGCATGGACTAGTTGACTGCTGGGAGGGCCGAGATTGACTGCGAGACTCGGATGGTGACGGTGTACGAGCTAGAGGGCACGCCTTTTACATTTTCAGTTCGGGTAAATCTCCCCTTCCGCATACTTAGCTACGCTTCTTTACTTCGGGACGCTGATGCCCCGATGCTTGAGCATACGCCAGTCGTTTGTGATTTTGGGGATCTGTTCAGGAAGATCCCTGGTTTGCCGCCTCGACAAGAGATTGATTTCACTATCAATCTGGTGCCTGGTTCCGTGCCTGTCTCACTGCCAACGTATCGCATGGCACTGTGTGAGATGGAGGAGTTGAGGACGCAGATTGATGGTCTGTTGGAGCTTGGCCTTATTCGACCTAGTGTGTCTCCTTGGGGAGCACCAGTCCTGTTTGTAAGGAGGAACGATGATTCGATGCGATTGTGTATTGATTATCGCAAACTGAACCAGATCACGGTGAAGAATAAGTACCATTTACCCAGGATCGATGACTTGTTTGATCAGTTAAGAGGAGCACAGTACTTCTTGAAGATTGATCTTCAGTCAGGATATCATCAGCTGCGAGTCAGGAATGAGGACGTACAGAAGACAACATTCAGGACCAGCTTTGGCCACTACGAGTTCCTTGTGATGTCGTTCGATCTCACGAACGCACCAGCCGTGTTCATGGATCTGATGAACCGGGTATTTCGGCCTTTCCTCTATCGATTCGTCGTTGTGTTCATTAACGACATTTTGGTATACTCCAGGAGTCGAGAGGAGCATGAGGAGCACTTACGCTTGGTCCTGGATACACTCAGACAGCATCAGTTGTTCGCAAAGTACAAGAAGTGTGACTTCTGGAAGTAGGAAGTGAAGTTCCTGGGACACGTGGTGTCCAAGGATGGGATGGCAGTTGACTTGGCGAAGGTAGCTGCAGTTCAGGACTGGGAGCAGCCTGGTTCTGTCAATGAGGTGAGGAGTTTCTTGGGTCTCGCTGGCTATTATCGACACTTCATTTGGGATTTCTAGAAGACCGAGAGACCTTTTTCTCAGTTGACATGGAAGGACGTGAAGTTCGCCTGGAATGACAAGGCGGAGTCAGCTTTTTAGGAGCTGAAGGACAGACTTACGTCCGCCCTTGTGCTAGTATTGCCAGATCAAGGGGTTAGATGCACTATATACACTGACGTGTCTAACGTTGGTCTGGGTTGTGTTCTTATACAGAAGGATAGGGTAATTTCGTATGCCTCGAGACAATTAAGGAAGCACGAGGAGAATTACCCTACACCCGACCTGGAGTTGGTAGCCGTCATATTCGCACTGAGACTCTGTTGACATTACCTCTATGGAGAGGAGTTCGAGCTCTTTTGCGACCACAAGAGCCTCAAGTACATATTCACGCAGCGAGACTTGAATATGAGGCAGCGGCGATGGATGAAGACTTTGAAGGACTTCAAGTTCGAAGTCTCCTACCATCCTGGGAAGGCGAACCTTGTGGCTGACGCTTTGAGCCGCAAGAAGGCGATAGAGTTTGCGGCTCCACTGATGGTTGCTGAGTGGGATATGGTTGAGTTTTTGCGAGACTTTGAGCAGAAACTCACTGTAGAGGAGCCGTATAAGTTCATCGCACATGTGCAGGTGCCATCTTAAATCGATGACCGGGTCATCGAGGCGCAGAGGGATGATGCGCGTCTGACTGAGATTCGAGAGCAGGCCAGTGATGATGCAGACGCCGAGTGGTGAGTTAGCACGGATGGGGGCTTACTTTATAGTGGCCGCCTATGCGTCCCAAATATTCCTGACTTGAGACGAGAGATTCTCGAGGCTGTGCATTGTACTAGACTCGCGATGCATCCAGGCAGTACGAATATGTATCGCAATGTGAAGAGGACCTATTGGTGGGAAGGTATGAAGACCCACATAGCAGAGTTCGTGTCCCGTTGTCTTACTTGCCAGTAGGTGAAGGCAGAGCATCGCCGACCACCTGGACTTCTTCAGCCTATGCCGATCGCAGAGTGGAAGTGGGACTTCATTTTCATGGATTTCGTTTCAGGGCTGCCGAAGACAAGAAAGGGACATGATTCCATATGGGTGATCGTCGACCGTCTGACGAAGTTAGCGCACTTCCTACCGATCAGAGTCACGAACTCTGCAGACGAGCTGGCTAGACTATATATCAGAGAGATCGTGTGTCTGCATGGAGTTCCGTTAGAGATCGTGTCGGACAGAGACACACGGTTCACTTCTATTTTTTGGACTCGCATTCAGGAGGCTATGGGTGTAAAGTTGAAGTTCAGTACTGCCTTCCACCCACAGACTGACGGACAGACAGAACGGGTGAACTAGATCTTAGAGGACATGTTGCGAGCTTGCACATTGGACTTCAAGGACAGTTGGGATGACTGTCTTGCATATGCGGAGTTTGCATACAACAACAGTTTCCAGGCGAGTATCGGTATGGCACCTTACGAGGCGTTGTATGGGTGACCTTGTCGAGCACCGCATTGCTGGGCAGAGGTCGATGAGTGTAGATTGATTGGCCCAGAGTTAGTGCAGGAGACGTCGGAGAAGATTGATATTATTAGACGTCGGCTTCTCACAGCGCAGAGCAAACAGAAGAGTTATGCCAGCTCCCCTATGAGGGTAGTCCTTCGGTTCGGGAAGAAGGGGAAGCTGGCACCGCGATTCATTGGTCCATTCCAAATCCTCGATCGTGTGGGAGTAGTGGCATACCGTTTGGCTTTACTCACGCCTCTCGCGAGCGTTCACAACGTATTTCATGTATCTATGCTAAAGAAATACGTTTCTGATCCTTCCCATATCATCAGATGGGAGCAGGTGCAGTTAGGAGAGGATGTTACATATATCCTGCGACCGAAGCGTATCTTAGACAGGAAGGAGCAGGTATTGCGTAGCAAGGTGATTCCCCTTGTGAAGATATTATGGATGCATCACTCTGAGGAAGAGGCTACCTGGGAGACAGAAGCCGAGATCAGAAAGAACTACCCACAACTTCTCGAGGAGTACGAAAAGGTATAAATTTTGAGGACAAAATTTTTTGTTAAGGGGGGTAGATTATAACGCCCTGGAAAAATTCGTACTTGGACTCGAGTACCAACTCAACCAGAAATCGCGTAGGATTAATTCCTTTGAAAAATAAGTGTAAGTTAGCTAGCGCAACGCTAGAGTATCTAGGAAATAGTCCCTGATCACTTTAAATACGTTCTACAAGACCCAAAACGAGTAGAACCAAAGATGCTATAATACTCTAAAACCTCAGATCAAACTCTAAACCGGTTTGTTCTCAGGACCTCTTTGAAACTTTGTATTGGATCTAGACCACGCGTTGAAACTCCAATACCAACAATCTTATACCGTTATAACCGCCTAGCTGGACTTGACAATCATTTCGAAAATCAAGTCCAACCGACATTCAGAGGCTATTTCATTGAGCCTGGATTGAAGAGAGTGAGAATAGGGTTAGATTTGGAATTTGAAATTCAAATCTGGCACACGACTTGGCGCGTTATTATTAAGCGTTCTGACCGTCAGAATTCAGCCAAATTACACCCTTGGATCAGGAAAAATTTCTATTTTATATCACGAGACTTGTAGACCTGATCTACGTGCGATGACCGCTGAACTGAAACTGGACCGCCACTTGCGATCTACGAACACTGCTGGTCTGAAAATGGGATGTGAGTGACATCCGACATGCATGAGCTTAAGTCCGATCGCGTTCGGCCAGGGGACCTCCAGAAATATCTTTTTGGTCCAAAACAGCCCCGATTTGGTTAGGCATCAAGTAAACATTGTTCCCAAGACTGTTTTGGGCATGTTTTATGTTATAAAAGGGCCTTAAACCCTCACTTCTCTCACCCATCCGAATTTTCTAGAAACCATAGCTGGTGTGAGAGAAAAGGTGAGAGATTGTGAGAGAGAGTGGGAGAGAATTTCCTGCTGCTTGAACTACCTGTTGCACGTGCTTAAGCAACGCACCTCAATCACTTTCCTGACAATTTCGCCGCATTTCTAGGTAAGAAAAGACCCCAAACACTTGCTGATTTAAGGTTCCAACGGTTCCTTAGCATGGTAGCTTATACATCTTGTGAAATAGGTTGCCTGTTCGCCGTAGACAAAGCGTATACGCTCCGTTCGAATCAATACACTTCTAGGATAAAAGGTGCAGATTCTATACGCTTTGATTGACTGTTTTCAACGCTTTCAATGTCGTTTAGTAGTAAATTATCGACGGCAACGCCGTTTGACATGTACAAAATGCTGTCCGTTTCCTGTTTCGTAAGTAGATGAAAAATATGAGATTTAGGGCATTTTAGTCATTTGTAGGAAATACTATTTTCAACCATATTTTGCTGATATATTTGACATGGCTTCTTGTCGCATTAGGATATTAGGAATACGTGAAAAATCAGTTTGGCGAAGAGATTCGCCCAAATGCGCACTTTGAGTCGACATACTATATGTAGACTTAAATGTGTAGACTAAGTGTTTGTATAAATGTTTGTATTAGTATGTATTGAATTAAATGGTGTTATGAATTAGTTTGAGATTGAATTCTCAAATAATATGCTTATGTACATGATTTCCTATATGTTGGCTATATGCATGATTTCATTATGTATATGAAATGCATGCGTTGGATGATTTACTTAAATTGTATGTTATAACATGTGTTAACATGCTCACATTGTTGTATTTCATTTCCATTACTCTTATATGATTGCTGATGTGGATTCATAACTATTTGGGACTATACCTAGTCCAGGCAGTCAGTAACCGAGTAAATTCGTGGTTGGCTTATCTTTGCCACGAACGACGCGTCGATGAACGCGAGTCGTGTTTTGGAGTTGGCGGCAGTGGTTAGGCCACACGAGGTATTTTATGCACTTCATGTCATTCGACTTGAGATGCGCTCGTGCTAGTCGAGCCCGTCAAGTAACCCGAATGGCCATTGTATGTTCACCCTGTATGAGTCAAAACTGCTTGAACCTACGGTACTGAACTTACCATTGTAAACCCTGTCAACCATGGTACCTTGATCCACAAAGACTCATAAGCCGGGCATGGTGGTATGGGACACCGTGGTCGAGCTGTCGGCCTATGCTGGGGCCACAAAGCTCCCCGTAGTGACCAGTGAGCACCTATGACTCGTGAGCAGATTATGGTGGTATGAGACACTATATTCTTGCTGTCGGCCAACACTGATCAGGCGACGAGCCCTTTGTAGTGACCGCGAGCATATTCTGAGTCTACGGGAGGTGACGACCCTTCCGTAGCAATGAGAGTACATGTAACATCCCGAAAATTGGGGGGGTCGAGCAAAAACCCAACTCCCGAGTTCCAAAATGTTATTTATGCAACATGGATATGTATGATTGAATGTTGTCTGTGATAATGTATTAAACGTGAGTGAGATTAAGCCAGAACAGCATATCATACTCCAGAGACAGTTAAAGTCACAAGCGGAAGACTGTGATAGTAGGTATAACATATATAAACTGTTGTATGTCTCCAGAGTGTGAACATGTTACCAAGTTATATACATACATGTATACTCCAAAAGTAAACAAAAGGAATATACATGAGTGCTCTGAAAATATAAAATGACAAGTGTCAAGGTATCTAATCAACCTCGCTGTAATCCCATCAATCAGAATACACATAAAGGAGGGATCCTCCTCATCATCAACATCATCAAGTTCGGCTTCGCCTCGCAGGCCGCGCCATCATCTACAATCACAAAAAGGTCTGGTGGGTGTCCAGAAACACCGTCCCGTAACGTGGTAGTGAGTAGCTAACTCAGTGGAATAATTGAGCAAGGATTAACATGTTCTCAAATCAATCATGCGATAATAGCAAAGTAATAAATCAAGCAATCCTAATACTGTTGTTAATGCAATATGACATGACGTGATGTATGCCCTCACCAAAAATCTCCCTCATACGGCACCATCTTACGACCGCGGCATGCCACACTCCCTAAAGTGCTCCACATCTTCCAGGCACATGCAATGTAATGGTGATATGATTTTCGAGTTGTTATTAGTCCATTCAAACAGCAAGATTGGGAAACTAAGGTACCTCCCTTATATCAATCCCAACACAGATCCTGTCTAGGGTCGTCACTCCTAGTAATCTCATACGATGTATATTTTGTAGGTCGCTGCAAGGGCTGCCAGGGCTGTTGCTCGCACTCGTTACACCGCTCCCCCATCACCTTATCAATACAGGCCTACTGTACTCTACTGTTACGGAAGGGTCGTCACCTCCCGTAGACTCAGAATACGTTCGCGGTCACTACAAAGGGCTGCCAGGGCTGTTGCTCGCACTAGTTGCACCGCTCCCCCATCACCTTATCAATGTAGGCCGACAGAAAGAATATAGTGTCCCATACCACCATAATCTGCTCACGAGACTAGGTGCTCACTGGTCACTACGGGGAGGTTTGTGGCCCCAGCGTAGGCCGACAGCTCGACCACGATGTCCCATACCACCATGCCCGGCTCGTGAGTCTTCGTGGATCAAGGTACCATGGTTAACAGGGTTTACAATGGTAAGTTCAGTACCCTAGGTTCAAGCAGTTATGACTCATGCAGGGTGAACATACAACGGCCAGTCGGGTTACTTGACGGGCTCGACTAGCACGATCGCATCTCAAGTTGAACGACATGAAGTGCGTAAAACACTTCGTGTGGCCTAACCACTGCCGCCAAATCTAAAACACGACTCGCGTTCATCGACGCGTCGTTCGTGGCAAAGATAAGCCAACCACGAATTCGCTCGGTTACCGACTGCCTGGACTAAGTACAGTCCCAAACATGTGGAATCGCATCAGCAAAGGATGTGAAAGAATTGGAAATGAAATACCACCATATGAGCATGTTAACACATGTTGTAACATACAACTTAAGCAAATCACCTGATACATGCCTTTCACACATATAATGAAATTATGCATGTAACATACAACTTAAGCAAATCACTTGATACATGCCTTTCACACATATAATGAAATTATGCATATCGCCAACATATAGGAAATCATTTCCATCAGCAAATTAATTGAGAATTCAATCTCAAACTAAATCATAATGAAATCACCAAGCACATGTTATAACATACACCTTACGTGAATCATCAAGCACATGCATTTCATTCATATAATGAAATCATGCATATGGCTAACATGTAAGAAATCATTCGCATCAGCATATCAATTGAGAAACCAATCTCAAACTAATCCATAACATCATTTCATTCAATACATACTAATACAAGCATTAATACAAACACTTACACTACACACTTAAGTCTACATATAGTATGTCGACCTGAAGTGCGCATTTAGGCGAATCTCTTCACCAAACTAATTATGCACGCATTCCTAACATTCTAATGCGACAACAAATCATGTCAATCACATCAGAAAAATATGAATGAAATCAGTACTTCCTACAAATGACTAAAATGCCCTAAATCTCATATTCTCCATCGGTTTACGAAACAGGAAACGGACAGCATGTTGTACATGTCAAACGGCATTGCCGTCGATAATCTACTATTAAACGACATTGAAAGCATTGGAAACAGTCAATCAAAGCGTATAAAATCCACACCTTGTCTCTTATGGAAGTGTAAATTCGAACGGAGCGTATACGCTTCGTCTACAGCGATAAGAGAACCTAATTCACGAGTTACGTCAGCTAATAAGCTATGAATCCTAGTAAACCTCAAATCAGTAACTTTCTAGGGTTATTTCATACCTGAAAAAGTGGAGGAATCATCGGCCAGGTGATTAGAGCACGTGGCTTAACCACTTGCAGCACGTGGCACAAGCAGCAGGGAATTCTCTCCCACCTTCTCTCACAAACTCTCACCTTTTCTCTCTCCCAATCTAGTGTTTTTTTGCAAATTCGGATGGGAGAGAGGAGTGAGGGTTTCAACCCCTTTTATAAGCCCAAACTTGCCCAAAATAGGCTCCGGTACAAAGTTCACTTAGTGCATATCCAAATCGGGACTGTTTCGGTCCAAAAGATGCTTTCTGATGGTCCCCTGACCGAATGCGATCGGACTTAAGAACACTTGTACCAGATCTAGCACGTATTAAGTTTTCAGTCCGGCTGGGTCCGCAGATCGCACATGGCGGACCAGTTTCAGTTCAACGGTCACCGCACGTAGATCAGGGCTGAAAGTCTCATGATATAAAATAGAAATTTCTCCTAATCCGAGGGTGTAATCTGGCTGAATTCTGATGGTCAGAACGCTCAATACTGAAGCGTCAATTCGTGCCAGATTTGAATTTGAAATTCTAATTCTGTCCCTATTCGCACTCTCTTCGGTCCGGGCTCAATGAAATGGCCTGTGATTATTGGTTTGACTTGATTTTCGAAATGAGTGTCAAGTCCAGTTAGGCGGTTCTAACGGTCTAAGATAGGAGGTATCGGACTTTCGACGCGCGGTCTAGATCCAATACAAAGATTCAAAGTGGTCCAGAGAACAAACCTGCTTAGAGTTTGGTCCGAGGTTATAGAGTATTATAGAGTCATTGGTTCTACTCGATTTGGGTCTTGTAGAACATATTTAAAGTGATCAGGGACTATTTCCCAGCTACTCCAGCGTTGCGCTAGCTAACTTACGCTTAATTTCTAAAGGAATTAATCCTAAGTGGCTTCTTTGGCTATGGAATTGGGTTCTGAGCGATTTTTTAGGCGTTTTAGTTGACCCACTGCCTAAGGACGTCAAATCCCAGATTGGCCAAAATTCGGGGTATTACAATCTACCCCCCTTAAAATAAAATTTCGTCCCCGAAATTGGCGAAGGGCAAGGAGTACTTTTTGCTAAGGAAGGTTCAATCCTATTTAATGACCTTACCGTACGTATATCCTAACTCAAATGTTTCGATCTTGGGCCGGTGGGGAAGAGCCTAACCACGCTTCCGCTGTGCCACTCTGATCGAACGGTAGCGTTGACTAACCTAACTGGATCGGACTTAATTCATTCTACCCCCCTTAAAACTTGGTTTTACTTAAGGTTGAAGAATCGTTGCATCGATCCGTATATCAGAACGAGGCGCAACTTAGGGGCTATCCTTAACCTAAAATGGAAACAACCTTTCTCTACATGGTTTTCCTTTCTAATGATGCGTTCTATGGCATTGGTACCTATGATCATAGAGATGAGCCTAATCTCGATTGTGGTTAAGTTCAAGGGCAGGTATGAGTTGGTGGCAAGATGTCGAATCCTCTACTGGCTTTAAGTCCTTAACATTTACCAAGGGCAAAGCAATAACTTGTGGTTGTAGGTGGTCGGGCCAACACGGAAGAATAGTTGTATAATGGGTCTGAGCCGGATACACAAACCTTCTGCCCCGCGATGACAGAAAAGTTGTTGTATCAGTCCTCAATCCTAGTCGATGCCGATCTTCTGCTTGATCAGAGCATTGGATTTAGTGGTAACTACTAGGATTAAGAAGTCGATTCAAACCGCGAATACTTCGCTGATAATTGCATTTCCTTTATTCAGCGTTCCCGAATGCAATAAGCCCTTGGAGAAGGCAATTCTAAGGGGCATGCTAGTACATACTAAGTTCAATCTGAGGGATTTATAAATGTTCCCTGAGAGTGAATGGTTCCTTCTTATGGGCAACAACAGAAGTCTATAAGTCATAAGGGGATCTATCGAAGGAATTAGGTTCTACTTCAACTAAATCTAACCTTCAATTCCTTAGCATATACAGGCTTTACACTACTTAAGGTAACTAGTAGGCTAGTCTATAACTCAGTAGCTATAATCCAAAGCCTAAGATTATACAGTAAATGGCTTTCCTATACCATTTCTACTACAGGGAATTGTTCTATCGATCAGGGTCAAGATTGTCTAACTGGAATTGGATTTCTTATGTCGTCAGACCCTTCAAATCTAGAAGTGCTAACTCTAGGACCAAAACGCCAAGGGCCTATGTGGTCAGCAGAGTTTAGTTGTATCAAATGGAACTACATTCCTAGTCCCATGGCGGGATTGGAAGTGGCATGCTTGGTAGGAGGGTGGGTTGGGATAAAAATTAATTTGTAGGCTGAATCTCGGGAGTTACAATACTCCCAATCTAGGGACAATACCTAACAAAAAAATGAACGGCATGCACTCCATTCAACAAATTTCAGCTATATTAAGCTCAAACCACAACACAAACACATTTTCTACCTAACAACAACAAAACACAGAAATTTAAAAACAGTAATTAAACAAGCGAAGAACGTGGAGAAATGGGATGGGTAAGTAGGTTTTCACGAGTCTGAGGATCAAATAAAAGGGACTTGAGAGAGAGGAAGATGGAAAGGGAGGAAAAGGATGAAACAGCCTTAACAATAGGCATGAAAAGCGGAGGAAATGCGGAGAAATGGTTGCCCAAATGGACAGAATGAAATCTAGCCGTTGTAGAGGGATGCTTCAAGCTCCCAAAGGCTGGATTTTCAAAAAGAAAAGAGAAGGAAAAAGGGGAATGGAGCACCTCACAATTTCAGCTCGATTCGGGGGTTGTAAGAGCTCCAAACAACGAGATCTTCAAGAGGGAAGGCTGCAAACTTCAATGGAACGATGGAGTGTGGTCGTTTTCAACCAAGGACGGATTTGGGAGTGATTTAAAATCACGATTTTTGGAATAGGGCAGCAAAAATGAAAATGGAGCTTGGAATGGGGGCCGTTTGTGAAGGAAGTAGGGTATAGAGAGGGTTTCAAGGTGTGAACCACATACGGGGGAGGTGCCCTAGCCGTATTAGGGCGTGCGCCCGAAAATTACATCCAGTGGGCCCCACCGGACGACGATGCATCGCCGGCCATCTTGCATGGTGGCCGGTGGGACCATATGGGTTTGGTCCCCCATGGTCCAGGGACCCCAAATAACTATGGGCCCCACCTTGGTTCATTGTATTTTGACCTATATAGGCCCAAACATGAGTTCGAGGCTTTCCAGGGCTAATCTGTAATTTTGAATACAAACCCCTATCATGCAGCATATGATTTTGGGGTAGAAGGAGCTAGTACATCCATCTAGATCATTAGTTACTAAAGAAAGCAAACTTAGAATTCCCTAATGGCCAGTTTTCATGAAATTTTACTATTCACTATAAAATTTTATGAAAGTATAATTTTATGCTATTTTCACATTAGTATTGATGCTTAACATGAAAAGGATAAGAGAAATTTGAAGATTGGAGTGGTAAGAGGAAGATTTCAAAGATTTTCGGTGAAACGGGGTTTTTAAGCCGTGGCGATTGAATACAGGGGTTGTGGTTGTCCCACGGCCCAAGGATTCACATTAACGGGTTTAGAGTCATTCAAAGAATGTCTGAACCCACCTACCTACAACATAGGAGCTACTCAAGTCACTTCACGCGACCCTAGATGCGTTACAGACTCGATTGCGCGATCGATACGAATAGTCTTCGCCTATTGGCGAATCTGTGATCCTAGAAGTGTTTCTAGACCCTTCTCGCACCCACCTAAGTCAAAGGAAGCAACAGCGTACGTCGCATGACCATAACCCAGTCCCGGTTTAATCCAAATCATGCTCTGATACCATCTGTAACATCCCGAAAATCAAGGGGGTTGAGAAAAAACCCAACTCCCGAGTTCCAAAATGTTATTTATGCAACATGGATATGTATGATTGAATGTTGTCTGTGATAATGTATTAAACATGAGTGAGATTAAGCCAGAACAACATATCATACTCCAGAGATAGTTAAAGTCACAAGCGGAAGACTGTGATAGTAGGTATAACATATATAAACTGTTGTATGTCTCCAGAGTGTGAACATGTTACCAAGTTATATACATACATGTATACTCCAAAAGTAAACAAAAGGAATATACATGAGTGCTCTGAAAATATAAAATGACAAGTGTCTAGGTATCTAATCAACCTCCCTGTAATCCTGTCAATCAGAATACGCATAAAGGAGGGATCCTCCTCATCATCAACATCATCAAGTTCGGCTCCACCTCGCAGGCCGCGCCATCATCTGCAATCACAATAAGGTCTGGTGGGTGTCCAGGAACACTGTCCCGTAACATGGGAGTGAGTAGCTAACTCAGTGGAATAATAAAGCAAGGATTAACATGTTCTCAAATCAATCATGCGATAATAGTAAAGCAACAAATCAAGCAATCCTAATACTGTTATTAATGCAATATGACATGACGTGATGTATGCCCTCACCGACGATCTCCCTCATACGACACCATCTTACGACCGCGGCATGCCATACTCCCTAAAGTGCTCCACATCTTCCAGGCACATGCAATGTAATGGTGATATGATTTTCGAGTTGTTATTAGTCCATTCAAACAGCAAGATTGGGAAACTAAGGTACCTCCCTTATATCAATCTCAACACAGATCCTGTCTAGGGTCGTCACTCCTAGTAATCTCATACGATGTATATTTTGTAGGTCGCTGCAAGGGCTGCCAGGGCTGTTGCTCGCACTCGTTGCACCGCTCCCCCATCACCTTATCAATACAGGCCTACTGTACTCTACTGCTACGGAAGGGTCGTCGCCTCCCGTAGACTCAGAATACGCTCGCGGTCACTACAAAGGGCTGCCAGGGCTGTTGCTCGCACTTGTTGCACCGCTCCCCCATCACCTTATCAATGTAGGCCGACAACAAGAATATAGTATCTCATACCACCATAATCTGCTCACGAGACTAGGTTCTCACTGGTCACTACGGGGAGGTTTGTGGCCCCAGCGTAGGCCGACAGCTCGACCACGGTGTCCCATACCACCATGCCCGGCTCGTGAGTCTTCGTGGATCAAGGTACCATGGTTAACAGGGTTTACAATGGTAAGTTCAGTACCCTAGGTTCAAGCAGTTATGACTCATGCAGGGTGAACATACAACGGCCAGTCGGGTTACTTGACGGGCTCGACTAGCACGATCGCATCTCAAGTTGAACGACATGAAGTGCGTAAAACACTTCGTGTGGCCTAACCACTGCCGCCAACTCCAAAACACGGCTCGCGTTCATCGACGCGTCGTTCTTGGCAAAGATAAGCCAACCACGAATTCTCTCGGTTACCGACTGCCTGGACTAAGTACAGTCCCAAACATGTGGAATCGCATCAGCAAAGCATGTGAAAGAATTGGAAATGAAATACCACCATATGAGCATGTTAACACATGTTGTAACATACAACTTAAGCAAATCACCTGATACATGCCTTTCACACATATAATGAAATTATACATGTAACATACAACTTAAGCAAATCACTTGATACATGCCTTTCACACATATAATGAAATTATGCATATCGCCAACATATAGGAAATCATTTCCATCAGCAAATTAATTGAGAATTCAATCTCAAACTAAATCATAATGAAATCACCAAGCACATGTTATAACATACACCTTACGTGAATCATCAAGCACATGCATTTCATTCATATAATGAAATCATGCATATGGCTAACATGTAAGAAATCATTCGCATCAGCATATCAATTGAGAAACCAATCTCAAACTAATCCATAACATCATTTCATTCAATACATACTAATACAAGCATTAATACAAACACTTACACTACACACTTAAGTCTACATATAGTATGTCGACCTGAAGTGCGCATTTAGGCGAATCTCTTCACCAAAATAATTATGCACGCATTCCTAATATTCTAATGCGACAACAAATCTTGTCAATCACATCAGAAAAATATGAATGAAATCAGTACTTCCTACAAATGACTAAACTGCCTAAATCTCATATTCTCCATCGGTTTACGAAACAGGAAACGGACAGCATGTTGTACATGTCAAACGGCATTGCCGTCGATAATCTACTATTAAAGGACATTGAAAGCGTTGGAAACAGTCAATCAAAGCGTCTAAAATCCACACCTTGTCTCTTATGGAAGTGTAAATTCGAACGGAGCGTATACGCTTCGTCTACAGCGATAAGAGAACCTAATTCACGAGTTACGTCAGCTAATAAGCTATGAATCCTAGTAAACCTCAAATCAGTAACTTTCTAGGGTTATTTCATACCTGAAAAAGTGGAGGAATCATCGGCCAGGTGATTAGAGGACGTGGCTTAACCACTTGCAGCACGTGGCACAAGCAGCAGGGAATTCTCTCCCACCTTCTCTCACAAACTCTCACCTTTTCTCTCTCCCAATCTAGGGCTTTTTTGTAAATTCGGATGGGAGAGAGGAGTGAGGGTTTCAACCCCTTTTATAAGCCCAAACTTGCCCGAAATAGGCTCCGGTACAAAGTTCACTTAGTGCATATCCAAATTGGGGCTGTTTCGGTCCAAAAGATGCTTTCTGGTGGTCCCCTGACCGAATGCGATCGGACTTATGCTCACGCGTACCAGATCTAGCACGTATTAAGTTTTCAGTCCGGCTGGGTCCGCAGATCGCACATGGCGGACCAGTTTCAGTTCAGCGGTCACCGCACGTAGATCAGGGCTGAAAGTCTCATGATATAAAATAGAAATTTCTCCTGATCCAAGGGTGTAATCTGGCTGAATTCTGACGGTCAGAACGCTCAATACTAATGCGTCAAGTCGTGCCAGATTTGAATTTGAAATTCCAATTCTGTCCCTATTCACACTCTCTTCGGTCCGGGCTCAATGAAATGGCTTGTGATTATCGGTTTGACTTGATTTTTGAAATGAGTGTCAAGTCCAGCTAGGCGGTTCTAATGGTCTAAGATAGGAGGTATCGGACTTTCGACGCGCGGTCTAGATCCAATACAAAGATTTAAAGTGGTCCAGAGAACAAACCTGCTTAGAGTTTTGTCCGAGGTTATAGAGTATTATAGAGTCATTGGTTCTACTCGATTTGGGTCTTGTAGAACGTATTTAAAGTGATCAGGGACTATTTCTCAGCTACTCCAGCGTTGCGCTAGCTAACTTACGCTTAATTTCTAAAGGAATTAATCCTAAGTGGCTTCTTTGGCTATGGAATTGGGTTCTGAGCGATTTTTCAGGTGTTTTAGTTGACCCACTGCCTAAGGACGTCAAATCCCAGATTAGCCAAAATCTGGGGTATTACAGTACAGTAGGCCTGTATTGATAAGGTGATGGGGGAGCGGTGCAACGAGTGCAAGCAACAGCCCTGACAGCCCTTGCAGCGACCTACAAAATATACATCGTATAAGATTACTAGGAGTGACAACCCTAGACAGGATCTGTGTTGGGATTAATGTAAGGGAAGTACCTTAGTTTCCCAATCCTGCTGTATGAATGGACTAATAATAACTCGGTAATCATATCATCATCACATTGCTTGTGCCTGGAAGAAAGCATGCCGCGGGCGTAAGATGGTGCCGTATTAGGGAGATCGTCGGTGAGGGCATCCATCATGTCACGTCATATTGCAGTAACAACAGTATTAGGAATGTTTGATTTACTGCTTTACTATTATCGCATGATTGATTTGAGAACATGTAAATCTTTGCTCTATTATTCCACTAAGTTATCTACTCACTCCCACGTTACGGGATGGTGTTTGCAACACCCACCAGACCCTGTCTTAGATGCAGGTGAGGCAGCGATTCAGGAGGCAGAGCCGGATTATGATGAGGACCATGACGAGTTCTCATATATGCAGTACCATGACGGCTTTGCTTAGGTGGCCTGGATTGATGGGACTTCTCAGTGGGACTACTTTTGACATTTTGATTCTGTTTACTTACATGTATATGAGACTTAGAGATGTATTCATACTTTAGAGACAGTTGAGATCTATTTTGTTTTTCATACAGTGATATGTATATCCTTTAGTCTTCCGCTTGCTTTTATCACTGAATCTGGAGTATGAATTGCAGTTTTGGTATACTTTTACTCATGTGAATGCTTTAACTCAGACAACATTGAATCATAATCATTTTTGTTGTATAAGTGGTGGTCTGGAACTCGGGAGTCAGGTTTATACACGACCCCCGATTTTCAGGGTGTTACAACTTCCTATGGCTCTATTTGAGTTCATTACGGTCGTAGTTTCAATTTGCACTTTTTTCTTTCTTTTAACTTATATTTAGGAATTCATCATCATGGGATTTGAAAATTCCATCTCACACTTTCCAACACAAGATCCATTTTTCAAAGCCTATGAAATTGATTTGAATCCCAACCCACCCACCTACTAAACATGTCACTCCTAATTCTTCGGTGGGAGTAGGAAAGCAGTCCCATTTAACACAACTTGAGACCACTGGCCACATATGCCCTTGGAGTTTTGGACTTAAAGTGGTACTCCTAGATTTCGAAGGATCTGATAATATAGAAAATCCAATTCCATTTAGACAATCTTAACCCTAAGCGATAGAACAATCCCCTGTAGTAGATATGGTATGAAACCATTTAGCGTATAAGCTTAGGCTTTGGATTACAGCTAGTGAGTTACAGACTAGTCTACTAGTTATATTAAGTAGTGTAAAGCCTGTATATGTTAAGGAATAGTAGGTTAGATTTGGTTGGAGTAGAACCTCATTCCTTCGATAGATCCCCTTAATACTTATAGACTTCTGTTATAACCCTTAGGAAAGTTGTTTTAACTTAGAACCATTCACTCTTAGGAAAAACCTATAAATCCCTCAGATTGAACTTAAAATAAACCAGCACGTCCCTTAGAAGTGCCCTCCTAAGGACTTGTTGCATTCGAAAATGTGGAGTAAAGGAACTGTATATATAAGTGAAGTATTCACGATTTGAATCGAATTCTCAATCTTAGTAGTTACCAATGAATCCAATGCTCTGATCAAGCAGAAGATCGGCATCAACTCGGATTAAGAATTGATACGACAAATTTTCTGTCCTAGCTAGACAGAAAGTCTATGTATCCGGCTCAGACCCACTACACAACCTTTCTTCCGTGTTGGCCCAACCACCTACAACTAAAACTTATCACTTTGTCTTTGGAAAATGGCGAGGACTTATAGCCAGTAGAGAATTAGATATCTTGCCACAACTCATACCTGCCCCTGAACTCAACCACAATAGAGATTAGGCTCCTTTCTACAATCATATGTACCAATGCCATAGAACGCATCATTAACAAAGGAAGACCAATGTAGTGAGAGGTTGTTTCCCATTTCTTGTCAAGGATAGGGCTTAAGTTACACCTCGTTCCGATATACGGATCGAGATATGGATTCTTGAACCTTAAGTAGAACTATGTTTTTAAGGGGGGTAGAACATTATGAGTCCAATCTAGTTAGGTCAGTTAATACAACCATTAGATCAGAGTAACACAGCGGAAGCGTGGTTGGCCCCTTCCCCACTGGCCTAGGATCGAAAGAAACTGGTCCAGATTAGACGAAAAGATAGAAACCCTTAACTCCCACCATAATGAACCTTGCAGTGATGGGCATTCCCTAAGCTTTTAGAGTGATCGAACTACGGAGTTACTGAATTATACAACTGTGAAGCATTCACGGCTCGACCCAATCCTCAATCCTGGGTGACTACCAATGGACTCACTGCTTTGACCGAGCAGAAGACCAAGATCTATCAGGATTAGGAAGGGATACGATGATCCTTCTACCCTGGTCAGGTAGGTGATCGAAGTATCGGGATCAGGCCCACTACAACCATCTCTCTGTACTGTTCAACTACTGAAAATATATATCTTACTCTAAGTAGATGGGAATTATCGTCAAGACGCCAAATAGGTAAAGAAATAAATTGTAGCAAGCCGTTAGGGTGTAAGTAATGTATAAAGAAGTAAGTTTTAAGGGGGGTAGACCAAAAGGAACTAGACTTATATAGATCGTATACACCCTACCACGTATAGAAACATGAAATCAACAAAACTTAGGTAAAGAAAATGATTAATCTTTCCTCATTACCCTTAGCCAATTTCGGGGATGAAATTTTATTTTAAGGGGGGTAGAATTTAACACCCAAGACTTTGTCAACCTGGAGTTAGGCGTCCTTAGGCAATGGGTCAACCATAGCACCTTGGTAACCTCTCAGAACCCAATTCCAAAGCCAAATAAATCATTTAGAACCTAATTCTTTAAAAATTTAACGTGAATTAGCCAGCGCTACACTAGATTTCCTGCAAAATTAGCACCAACCACTTTAAATACGATCTGTAAGACTCAAAACCTATAGAATCATTGACGTTATCTTACCCTAAAATCCAGGATCAAACTCTAAACCTGTTTGTTCTCAGGAACCCTTTGAAACTTTGTATTGGATCTATACCACGCGTCGAAAGTCCGATAGCGATAATCTTAGACAATTACGACCGCCTAGTTGGACTTGACAATCATTTCGAAAATCAAGCCCAACCGATATCCTGAGACCATTTTACTGAGTCCAGATTGAAGAGAGTGAGAAAAGGAAAATATTTAAAAAATTAATTCAATTTAAATAAATCTGGCACGTGTCGCTTTCCTGACATTTTTTAAGCGTTCTAACCGTTAGGATTCGACCAAATTTCACCCTCGGATCAAGATAGGTGGCCCTTACATGTCATAGCACATGTGGCCCTGATCGAGTTTCGGTGACCGCTGAACTGAAACTGGTCCGCCACGGGCGATCTGGGAACCCTGTCGAACTGAAAACTTAATGTGATCAGGATCCAACATCCATGAGCTTAAGTCCGACTGCATTTAGTCAGGGGACCTCCTGAAATATTCTTTTAGATAGGGAAAGACCCGATTTGGTTATAACCCAAGTATCCTTGGTTTAGAGTCTAAATAGGTGAGTTTCTAACCTATTTAAAGACCTTAAACCCTCTCACATCCCTCCCAAACGAATTTGTAAAAAACCTAGGAAAGAGAAGAGACAAAAGAGAGAGAAAGTGAGGGAGAAGTTGGGGCTTTCTCCTGGGATTCTTCCCTGCTGCTCCACGTGCCAAAGGCATCCACCTGCATCATTATTCCGATGATTCCAGTTTCGTTATAGGTAAGAAAACCCTAACCCTAAACTATTTTAAGGCTCCTATGGGTACAAGTAGCTAAGTAGCTGACTCTATGGGCACAAGTAGCTAAGTAGCTGACTCACCTTGTGTTGTAGGTTGCCAATCAGTCGTTGACAACGACGTAGAGTTCCTATTCGATTCATTACGCTCCTACGGCGTAAGGTACAAATTTGAGATGCTTAGTTTACCATTTTTCAAAGCTTTTAATGTCGTTTAATGGTAGATTGTTGTCAAGAATGTTGTTTCACATGTAAAACATGCCGATCGTTTTTTGTTTCGAATACGTACGAAGAATATGAGATTTAGGATATTTAGGTATTTGTAGGAAATAACGTATACGTATAAAATTCAGATTCGTTCTTAACATGATTAATTGCCGTGAATATATGCTTGTTACGTGTGTGACAACTCCTTAGCAAAAGGACTTGCCCTAAATCACGCCACGACCAATATACGCCATATATGTAAAAGTGGGTAGCTCAAATGTTTGTGAAAATGTTTAAATGAATACAGAACCCGGGTTCATGCATACTATGATTATCTGTTGTGGGTATATGTAAGTGATCTATGGGGCAACTCCCTAGTGAAAGGATTTGGTGAAATACATGATATATCAACATATGATATGTATTTAGTATGTGTAGCCTAATGTTTGTGAAAATGACGAAATGAGTATGGAATTTGCTTTCATGCTCGCCACGACTAATTGTCATGGATATATGATTGTTGTATGGGAAATACCCCCTTTGACGAAAGGATTTGCCCTAATACGTATGCTTATGAACGTAAAATATGTATGATATAACGTGTAATCTAAGTGGTTGAATAAATGCCCAAGTGAATTAGTAGTTAGTAAAGTATGATTGCTAAGCTGGTTCACATATGGATCTCCATCACAATACGTAAGTCTATGAACTCCTCCATGAATAGTGTAACTTAGATTATCCATGCTAAGTGAGTATATGATTTCCTCCATGGATTGTTTACTTAGTTGAAGCATGTTAAATGTGTGGATGAATTTTTACATGTACTGTTTACATTCAAGTTATACTTCACGAATGCTCATATGGATACAGGATATGAATCATATGCTAGTTGTTAGATTTTTTTATGATTGGAGCTATACTCTAGTCCAGGCAGTCGGTAACAGATTTGAATTCGTGGTTGGATTCTATTCGCCATGAAGGATGTGTAAGAAGAACCCGAGTCGTACTAGAGTTGTCGGCAGTGGTTAGGCCACACAAAGTGCTTGTGCACTTTATGTCGGTCGATTCAACGTGTTCTCGTGCTAGTTGGACTCATCAAGTAACCCGACTGCCATTATATGTTCACCTTGTATTGGTCATAACTGCTTGAACCTAGGGTAGTGAACTTACCAGTGATAACCATGATAACCGTGGTACCTTGATCCACTAAGACTCATGAGCCGAGCATGGTGGTATAGGAGACCGTGGTCGAGCTTTCGGCCTACGCTGGGGCCACAAACCTCCCCATAGTGACCAGTGAGAAACCTAGACTCGTGAACAGATTATGGTGGTATGGGATACTATATTCTTGCTGTCGGCCTATACTGATAAGGTGATGGGGGAGCGGTGCAACGAGTGCGAGCAACAGCCCTGACAGCCCTTTGTAGTGACCTCGAGCGTACTTTGAGTCTACGTGAGGCGACGACCCTTTCGTAGCAACAAGAGTACAACTAGGCCTGTATTGATAAGGTGATGGGGGAGAGGAGCAATGAGTGCATGCAACAGCCCTGACAGCCCTTGCAGCAACCTAGAAATATATCATCGTATGAGATTACTAGGAGTGATGACCCTAGACAAGATCCTTGTTGGGAATGATATAAGGGAAGTACCCTAGTTTCTCAATCCTGCTATATGAAAAGGACTAATAACAACTCGATAATCATATTCATATCGCACTGCATGTGCCTGAAAGATGTGGAGCAGTGAGGGAAGAAAGAATGCCGTGGACGTAAGATGGTGTCGCATGAGGGAGTATGTCAGTGAGGGCATCCATCATGTCATTTCATTCTTGCATTAATCACAGTATTTAGAAATGTTTGAATTGCTTGCTTTACCATTATCGCGTGATTGATTTGATAACATGTTAACCTTTGCTCTATGATTCCACTAAGTTAGCTACTCACTCCCACGTTACGGGACGGTGTTGCGCACACCAACCAGTCCCTATTTTAGTTTCAGATGATGGCGATGCTTACAAAGCAGAGCCAGACTTGATGATGATGAGGAGGATCCCTCCTATATGCAGGTTCTGATCGACGGGTTTACAGGGTTACTGATTAGATGCCAATACACTTGGTATTTTTGTCTTTTATTTCTACACCCATGTATATTCTTTTCTTTCTATTTTGGAGTATTCATGTATTTAGTTAACCTGGTAACATGTTCACACTCTGGCGACTTACAATCATTTATATATTTTGTATATCTATCACATTCTTCCGCTTGCTAATTTAACTGTCTCTGGAGTATGATATGTTGTTTTGGCTTAATCCACTTCATGTTTTATGCACTATTACAGCCGACATTCATCTATCATTGAAAATGTTGCATAAGTGATGTTCTGGAACTCGGGAGTGGAGTTTACGCTCGACCCCCAATTTTCAGGGCGTTAAGTACACCCACTCCACTCTTCGTTTGTTTTCCTTTTGATTATTTGTATGGTTGTTTGTGGTGACGATTTGATGATAATGATGTGATCAATGGTGTGGATACATAGGAGAGTATGATGTGTTTAATGGTGTTAATGATGATCAATAATGGTGATGATATGATGTGATTAATGTTATCGATTCATGATAGAATACAAAAAAAATAATTAAAAATAAATTTATTATAGACTTTATGTGGGACCCATTGACTGTGGGCCCCACCACATACGCATACATACACACATGTGACACACCACATTAAAATTAATTAATTAATTAATTAAATTAAATTAAATTAAATTTAAAAAGAGAGAGAGAGAGAGAAGTGGACGCTGTTGCTGCCAGCGTCCAGAGGACGCTGCAGCAAGCAGCGTCCTTGCTACCGCTTAGATGAAAAGGGGCTGGGGGCTGTGCGTCCGCAACGAGCCCCACCCATGATGTATGTTTTAAATCCATGCCGCCCATTCAATTTTTTAGATCATTTTAGGCGTTGAGCCGAAAAATGAAGCCAATCCAATTCTTTGGTAGGCCACACCATCAAAAATCATGTGGAGACATGCTTAAACATATAAAAGCACTCATTGGGGCCCACCTAAAATTTGGATGCATCTAAAACTTGGACTAACCCGTCCACCACATGGGATACACACAACAGTTAGACTGGATCGTCCTGTTGTGGGCCCTATATTTGAAAACCAATATATATATATATATATATATATATATATATATATATATATATATATATATATATATATATATATGAGGTTGCCGCCGTCAGCATCTAGATGACGCTGCAGCAAGTAGCGTCTGTTGCTGACACTAGAGGAAAGTGGGCCCCACCACAGGCCCCATCTTGATGTGTGTCGAACGTTAGCACCGTGAATTTGATGGTCCAATTTAAAAATGGGCCACCCCCAAATTTCAGCCATACATGGAACTCAGGTGGCCCATACCATCAAAACAATAGAATAAAAATAAAAATAAAAATAAATTTATGAAGCTGAATAAATCAGCAATTTTATGGGTCTGATCATGTGGTATATGTTATATCTAAACCATCCATCCAGTTGGTGAGCTTGACCTAAGGTTTGAGAAGAAAAATAAGATAGATTTAACTATTAAGTGGGCCACACTACAAAAGGAGCAAGGATTGAACATCTACCATTGGAACCCTTTTTGGGTCAGAAGTTTTGGACCAATATGAAATTTGTTTTTCCCCTTAATTCAGGTCTTTGTGACCTTATAAATAGATTGGGTGGAAAATAAACATTATGGTGGGCTCGATAAATGGTTTAATGGTGAAATCATTATCCTAACTGCTAATTGAGGTGAGATCCAGATAATCTTTGGCTATGATTCATTTTTGGATCATTTTCTAAAATGATCTCTAAAAAAAATATAAAAAATAGATGAACGGTATAGGTATAATAAATACATCACTTTAGGGCCCATGTAATTTAATATCCTTGAACCTTTTGTACAACGCGGAGCTTGAGTATATAAAATTACTTGTTAGGGTCCACCTAAAATTTTAACGCATCTGAAACTTGGTCTGACCCCTCAACTAAGTGGGACACACATAATGGATGGACTGAATTCATGAACCACATCTCTGTGAGCCCAATAAATAATCAGGAATGTTTTAATGGAGGGTAATCCTCCCAATTTTTGTGTGTGGTCCACATGTGCCACAAATTGACTTGATTTTAACCCCCAGCCCCACCATGGATTGGTGACCCATTAATTATGCAAATTAGATTGATATATGAATGGTTCAGATCTTTGATGGTGTACAATCATGTGATCATGTAGTGCATGGACTGGACAGCCTACAATTGATGTAAGTATGATGAATGCATAATCCCATAAGCTCCACCGCATAGAACCCATGTGAATTCCATTGATGTGTGGGCTCAAGAATGTTAAGGCCCATTTTGAGTGAATGTCATGTGGGCCCATCAGTAGTAGTCTTGTTTAGGCCAACCATTAACCCTCTTCGACAAGAGTTTGTAATCTACATGTGTTGAACATAGGATGAACTGGTAATGTGCTTTTTGAAGTAATGATGATTAATCCCTTAAGTGGACTGATTGTGGACAACTCTTGATCACTTGGCACTTTGGTTCGAGTACGCCCTAAGTAATAGGATCATGTGACTTGTGTTTAAACCCTTAGACATGTTTAATTATAACAAATATGTAGACTCTAGTGGTGTGAGGGTGTGATATACCTGTTTGGTCCATTAATCATGTAGGTATTTGATGTATATATAGCCACCTAATCATAGGCAATGGTGGAGTGTAAGAAGTATATGTAGTCATCTAATTGTATGAATGTGAAATACGTACAAGGCCACCTAACTGTATGAAATCTAGTGGCATTACTGGCCATTAAACAATGTAAGTTTGTGCTTATCGATATAGATACTGCCACTTAAATCACATATAATTAAGTTGTACACTAAACCGAATGTGATGTAGGGTTATGTTACCCAAGCTAATGCTATCAAGGTCCTGGATTCTATACGCTGTGATCTCTAAACCATAAATGGTACGATGAAATCTGGCTCTTGGCCCTTAACCATGCGACACCAAATATGAGCCATTAACTCTGTGACGTGTGAAGTGGTTGTAGTATAAGATTTATCATAATTGGTGTAGCAATGTATTCATGGCCTATGGGCAAGGCCCATTGAGATATATTTCTGACCCATATAGTGAGGCTCATTGTGATGTATTTCTGGTCCATGTGATATGTATTAGGTCCAGGTATGTGGCCTACCTGTGAAATAGATTTGAGGCCACTTACAATGTATTTGAGGCCCATGGGCGAGGCCCAATGTGATGTATTTGAGACCCATGGGTGTGGCTCATTAAGATGTATTTTAGGCCCATGGGTTGTGGCTCATTGTGATGTATTTGAGGCCTATGTGTAGGGCCCAGTTGTTGTGTATTTGAAACCCATAGGTTATGAAGCTTGATGTTGTGTATTCATGACCCATGTGTCGAGGCCCATTGCGATGTGTGAGGCCATACGATATGGCCCAATGTGATGTATATGCGGCCCATGAGTGAGGCCCAATGTGATGAATGTGTGGCCCTTATTTGAGACCCAAAGTGATGTATATGAGGACTGATGTGATGTGTGATTTCGTCATGTTGTATGTATTGATTTTTATATGGGCTACTCCTTGGGAGCAGTGTTGGTTAAATGTCCACATTGATGGGCAATGATGGTTGAATGTCCACATTGTGATCTTCCCTTAGGCCTTGTTAGGCCCATTCTCACTGATGCAAATTATGAGTATGTGACAACATAACATCATGATACATGCTCATATGTATCATCTGCATGTTTATTATGAGAGCTGGTTAACCATTGCATTTGTCATTGGGCATGACGATTATGAGACTCCCTAATAGGTGGAGATTATCTCACATGAGTACACGGTATGTGTCGGATTGCTGCATAACTGAATTGTATGACTCATGCATCTTGCATTGTAATTACTGTATGCCCTAACGACATCAGGGCCGTAGCCTCCACAGACATATCGTGGATGGTTAGATGGGACATCAAAAATTTGTTCTAGCATCGGGCTACCATAGATGGCCTTGGGTGAAAATCCCTAAACCCTCTTGGTACGAGAGGGCGCCCCAACATCGAGACCGAGTGGATACATGAGAGCCCAAGTATAGAATACTAGGAGGCCGCGACTCCCATTATGTCAAGGTCAGTTTGGAGGAGGTGTGGCCTTACCCGCCCAAGAGTAGGGGGCATAGATAGGCTAAGTTTGACTAGCTCATGAATAGGTCCGCTATCAACGTGCCAGATAGGTATTGACAGACTATTGGCCAGGCAGATAGTGAGGTTTCTTACGTCACTTGGACTGTGCTGCTGGGAGAGGGGCAGTGCCATTTGGAGTGTATTAAACGTCGGTGATGATCCCAGAGAGGAACCGTATTGATATGTAGACTTATTGAGCATGAGTTGCATACTCATTCATTCATTCATTCACTATCCACTCGGGCTAGTGGTGCGCTACTATTTATTACGTGTACCTTTGCAATGGCAAGGATTTCAGTTGGGACGCGTGACTAACCTGAGATTAGGATTTTACCATATTGAGTCAGCCTATCCAAATTTAGGTATGGGACTGGTTTGGATAGAAGGCCCTTGTGATGGAATCCATAGCCTGCGATACTATGTACTATCATCTCGACTTCGTACTCCAGCATGGTCATTCCATTCGCACCATATATTACATTACATCCGTGGCATATAGTATTTTGGGTTACCTGTGTTTCTGCATTTATATGGTTTAGATACGGCATCTGATATTTGACTCTTTATGACTACTCATTTGTATAGTTGATCTGTATTGCGTATTCTGATATTGTTCCTCATTTGTATAGTTGGTCAGTATTGTGTATTCTGATATTGTTTGACTCATGGACTTGTAGTATTTCTGATATTGTATAATTATGGTATGACAATATGATGAAGATGACGTTATTACAGAAACGTATAATATTATTATGGCTGTGGTATAGGAGATATGAAAATAGGACTTGGTGATGCTGGTAGCATTTACTTGGACTATTACTATGATGCATATGCATTACATTAGCATTGACATCATACTTTACGTGCTACACACCTTTCACATGTATGATTTCCTTATAACATATTTATTCTGCTTGCATGTAGGACACACTGCACACACGTGTGTACTCACTAGGCTTTTTACCTAAGCTTCCTATTTTTCATTTTTTTAGGGCAGGAGAAGCTTGGAAGACTTAGCGTTCTCGATGCATTGTATCTATTTTTCGATTTGGCAATGTTGGCTTCATGTGCCTTTTAGGAAGCATTGTACTTGTAACCATCAATATTTATAATGAAGAGTGTTGCTTGGTACTTTGATCTTGGATCTTCATGCTCAGGTATTATATAAAAAAAAATTCAATCAAAAATCTTTCTTGTGGTGTGCCGAACTCACGACTTGGTTTATGGAAGTCGAGTACCGGATTCGGGGCATCACGAAAGTTGTCCGTCCTCGAATTTGGGGTGTGACAGAGAATATCTAGATAAGTATTTTATAGTTTTGTAAATCAATTATTCTTTTGGTTTTTTTTGTGATTGTGCCAGAAAAATCTCTTTCTTTTGGTTTGTCTGAGGTGATCCAGAAAACTGTATGGGATTTTTGAATTGTGTAAGCCCACTTGAAAGACAATTGTGTGGGTTTTAGGTGAACCTTGAAAAACTTATATCTTAGTGAACGCTAATATCCACCGTGTGAGGATATTAGGAGTGGAGTAGTTATGTGGCTGTTTTTCTAAACAATTGGTATACACATAAGGGACCCACTATAACTTCTGGTCTTGTGGTGATTATTTGATTATTTTATTGTGAGGATGTTGTAATTTCTTTTATGTATTTGTAGAGAATGTTGTAAATCTTTTTATGCAAGTGTGGGAATGTTGTAATAACTTAGTTTCTTTCTTTACTATTCTTTTCTTTATTTCTCTATATCAGTTTGAGATTTTGATACACAAATCATTCTAGGAATCAGGTTGTCCTACCATAAGCCATTGGTTTTTGGTGTAAGGTTATCCTTAGAACAACATCTATATCAACCTCTCAATACTTGTACATTTGAGGTTGTTTTACATTTCTGCATTGTGGGATTGTTTATGTGATATCTTTATTTATATTTGTTTAAATTTTGCATTTAATTTTTAATTTGGCATAGTTCTATTCACTCCCCCCCCCCCCCCCTCTAAGACTCATAGGCCTTTTAAGATGTTGCCTTTGTAATTTAGGTAAACTTATGGTTATGCTTCTTATGAGATAAATGTACGTTGAAAAATTCACCTTGTAGGATACCAAGATCAGAATCTAGCGTATGGGCGTTGAGAGCCAAGAATGGGGTACTATGGAGGCTGTCGGCACTAAATTCACCAATCGAGAACTCTGTGAGCTTGGTTTCCGAGTTTGGGGCGTGACAGTAGTAGCATTGGGTATCTTTAGATTTATATTTCCAATAGTTTGAATTTCCTTTTCTTTTATCAAAAAAATTTATTCATTTATTTTCTTATTTTTAAAAATTATATAAAAAAATTTTTACCAACATCGCCATATCATCATCATTTTTCTAATAATCTGAATTTTCATTTAAAACCTTTGATTTAGACTTAGATGATTTTAAGGTAATAGACTTGATCTTAGGAGCTTTAAAATTCAACTCATAAGTTTGAGGAGATCCAACGAACTCCTCAACCTTCATAATATTGATATCTCTCAATTCTTGTATAGAAGTAACCTTGAAATTAAGCCTTTTAGGAAGTGATCATAGTATTTTTACATAAACCTTGCTTTTAAGAATGCTTTCAGAAAGACCCCATATAGAATTGACTATGTCATTTAATTTTGTATATAAGTCCATAAATGACTTATTTTCTTCCATACATATTTCCTCAAATTTGGTTGTGAGGATTTGAATTTTAGATTTTTTTCATAATGTTTGTTCCTTCATGTGTCATTTCAAGTATATCCCAAGTTTGTTTTGCTATATCAAACGAGATGATTCTTTTAAATTCATCAATGAAGTCAAACCTTCAATCAATGCAGCGATCTTCTTTCTTGGATAATGATGAATCACTTTATGCTTAGCTAAAAAGGATATAGGGATCTAAAGTTTCTCAAAGAATAAAACCCTTAAGTTACAAATTCAATTCTCTAATCTCAAGTAGAGTATTGCTTACTCTCTAATTGAATTTAAATCTAACTTGAGAAAGGGAATTCAATAAGCTAAAACAAAATAGGAATGACCACACACTTAGCTTTGGAAGGGCCTGAGTTTTTTTCTCCGCTTGAGGATGTTTTATAATACTTTTTCAGATTTAAAACAATCAGAGAATGTCTCTATTTATGGCCCCAAAAATACCTTTGGCTAGCTAAATTTCAAAGATATTGTTCCAAAGGCTATCATATTTCACGACATAAGATTTTATCAAAAATTCAGTTAGCCGAATTCAGGGTTTGGTTGGCTAAATTCCCTTAAAATTGAAAAATACACATTATTAGAAACCTGACCCAAGACACCTTCAGGCTGGCCCGATCCATGTTCGTTTGGCCGAACCCAGTTCAGGCTTGTCGAACTTGCAACTGATTTTTCAATTTTGAATTGTTGTAAACTTAGCTAAGGCTGAGGTCAGGCTGGCTGAACAGAATTCGGCTAGCTGAACCTAAGGATGGGTTGGCTGAACAGGATTCGGCTAGCTGAACCTGAGGATGGGCTAGCCGAACATTTACAATTTTACATAGTAATCTTTCACATTTTAAACATATAAAGGCCATGATAAAATACACTATCCTTTGGTCTTTTCCTATGGTCATTTTACATGAAGGTTGGCATACACTTGATCTATCACTTAAAACCTTTTTGAAACTCTCTTCTTGAGACGTCGAGTCATGTTTCTTGAGGTGTTGTAGGAGACTAAAGTGTGCTGAAGATTCAATCAGTATTTTGTTTATGAAATTTGACAACTATATGTGTGCTTAGAATACTAGCACTTACAATTTCGCCCTTCTCTTGTACATAATTTCATCCACTCTGAAGCCATTTATTCTTCTTATGATGAACGCATCATCAAATCCCCTTAAGAAGTTTGATAATTTCTTGTATATATGAGCAGTCTATTCTTCTCTATGGATAAAGGCAAGTTGAGTTAGTCGTTCATCCTATTTCATGGTTGAGAAGATGATCCCACTTGGTTCACTGGCTGATACAAGTAAGAGGGTGATTAAGATGTATCCCAGATGCACCAGTCATGGGAAAGCAAACTCATCAATAGGGATCTTCCTTATGGTGGTACGATCGATTCTAAAAAAAATACTAAGTCGGGATTGAATAGTACTGCCCAAACTTACTTGTTCGCCACTTTGGCCTAGTCCAATGTATCCCTTGCCCATTTACTCAAACAACTTGCAATCAAACTCCCTTCAGTCGGTCAGTCGTCGATGGAGCTAAGCTCTACCGTTCTCTCCTCTCTTCTTTTCAAGAAGCTACCCTGACTCTCAATCTTCCATGTTATCTGAACCAACCTTAACTAATAGACACCTTTACTATCTGGTGAGATAACCATTATAAGAAGTTGATTAATAAGTTTCCATAAGACATCATAGCTCAACTCTCTTCAACTATAAAGCATGGAGGAAAGAAAAGAGTAGCACCTTCATTGGTCACTACCCTCAATCGAAGGACAATTAAGAAGAAGACTAAATCGGCCACTACATCCTCTCTGCAATCCACATCGACCAAGACAACATCTATTCAACCAAAGCATAAAAAAGCTATGGTGAAGGTACATGCTACTCATATATCTCCACCAGCTCATCAACCTCCATTACCTTAGAAGAGAATTCTTGACCTAGGAGTTCCTCTTGGTGTGCCTCCTCAAACCCTTACTCTGGTTTTCAAGCGTATTGATCCACCTTCCTAGCTGATTACTGCAAATCTAAGGTTGTTGATTTCATCGAAAGGACAAATATCTCATTGGCCATATCTTCATTTGAAAAATACTTCAAAACTAAACACTGGTGAGGACCCTTAACTATAGATTACTCTGAAGAAATCTAGGAAGGTTTGAGACGTCACCAGGAAGTTCATTATAATAAATGCTGGAACAAATGGTGGTAAGACAGGGAAAGATTAAATAATCCATCTCTTCTTTTTGATGAAAAATATCTCACTCCCTATTATCCCAGCCCACCATCATTTTCCACTTTAACATGAGCAATGACACTGATTATATATAAAAAATAAAAATAAAAATCCTCAGACTATTAGAAAGACGATTCGTCACCTACGTTGTCCATTCTGATTTAAGTGGAGATTACTTACATGTACAATTATTCTGAATCTTTTTTTCTTATCATGTTAATTAACCATATCCTTCTTTTGTAGTTACTCGAGAGCTATTGGCCATTAAAAAGTCATAGTGACTCCACCACTATGTTAACATCAACCAACCAGTGACCGATGCCCTTGAAGTTGCTGATATATGGACTGTAAATTTTGAGGACACAGTCAACGTGGAATTTTTTCCTTCTCATGACTCTCTTGAAGCCATGAATATTGTCACTAAGCCCAAATATATGGTTGATATTCCCTAAACACCACCTATTACTGTTGAGTAAGAACAGGAGGAAGAAGAAGAACAATCCTTGAGTGCTAGTCCTCATAGTTCTGGCAAAAGATCATCTCCTCGACCCATCTCCTCATTCGTTGATCAACTTCCCCCATCAGTTGAAGATTCTTTATCTCATGAGCTAATTGTTCTTGAACTAATGATAGAAGAGACTCTACCGACCAATGCTCATGTGCCTGATTCACCCCCACTACCCACATCTTCACCAATAATCACGGGCGAAGCTTAGAGTCTTCCTACTTCTGTCGAAGACACACTTCTGCTTGACGATCTCCTTTCTTCTCTCGAACAGTCTCTTTCCAAAGATCTCACCGTGTCCATGTCATCTTGTCTTTTGACCAGCCTATGGAATATTAAGGAAGAACTCCATATCCTCATGTAAGCAGGGTTATCTGGAACCTTGATAGTTGAGATGATCGATAGGGTCGATCAAATAATCAAATCATACAATGTTTTCTCTTACTCGGATCCCAACCTCATGGAAAAATTACTAGTTCTCTAAGAATTCTTGGGATCTGTCAAAGAAGAACACAAGTTATGTGCTATCGTCGAGCACTTTGAAGCAGAGCATACAATGATAAAATCTCAAGTGGCTTTTGCCAGGGATATTTCCAAGAAGCTCTCAACCGACACCATTAAGTTGAAAACATCTTGGGCCGAGTTAGAGGACATGAAAATCAAAATCATATCTTTGGAGGCAGAACTAATGACCTTGAAGAGGAGCTATAGAGAAACACGATGAGCACAGATGTTAGAAGAAAGCAATAAAGAATTTGGTGATGTCCACTGGAGCCCAGACACCAACCATCGGTCGACTCCGTCAGGCTACTGTTAAGCACAAGGCCGCCTTACATGCGATGAAGGCTTGATTGGAGAGGATCAAGGCATCAATCCAATGCTTTTCTTCTTTTGAGTTGTATTTTTTTTTTTTTTTTGTATCAGAAAGCATTCATCAATATAGTTGGCCATCAAGCCTCCTTTTTACTATCCAAAGCCTTAACTTATTTTTCTCTCATTTTTGTAAGTAACTGCTGACCTCGCCAGCGAAATACTAG
Source organism: Magnolia kwangsiensis (assembly GCA_037074715.1). Taxonomy (NCBI): domain Eukaryota; kingdom Viridiplantae; phylum Streptophyta; class Magnoliopsida; order Magnoliales; family Magnoliaceae; genus Magnolia; species Magnolia kwangsiensis. The sequence goes on along the minus strand of CM073586.1, from coordinate 44,209,146 downwards.
ACGACGTGCATTACCTTCCAAATTAAAAGCCTAGAAGGGTTCACATACTTGACTTCTTAGGACATGACATAAAACGTCTTTTCCTGGCATAACCGTTACAATCATGGGCAACTAAATCATCTATTTAAACTTCTTCAAATCCCATTTGAATTTGTGTCGATATCACCATAAACTGTCCAGCTCCCCCTTCTTGCTTCCGTGGCTTCCAACTCTTCTTCATTCCTTACTCGTGCTAATAGCTATTTGTAGGATGTAAGTGCTATGATTTCATATCCCTTTGGTTGTCAAATTTTGTGGTGATAAAACCTATATATATATATATATATATATATATATATATATATATATATATATATATATATATATATATATATATATATATATGTCTTGTACATCTTGTGTTTCATGTTTGAGACTATTCATTGCTTCAAGACATCGTATTTCAAGACAAGAACTTAAATGAAGAAAGTTTCAAGTCTAGTTGTGGATGAAGTATACAAGAATAGAAGACTTCAAGTATGCATGTTCAAGATTCTAACAAGTACAAGAATAGAAGAAGACTTTATCAAGTCAAGAAAGGTTCAAGCTCGAGAAGGCCTACAACAAGATTCGTAAATTCTTAAGCTTCTCTTAAGGGTCATCTGAGACTACGGACTATCAATGTTCATCTCACTTTCAAGGTTTGCTTGACCTTAGATTTACCTTAGGTTGGGCTTTATTGTAGGTCATTCTGGATACATAATTCATATGTTTTAAATATGCTTGTACGGACTGTTCTAAGACCAGTCCTAGGGACTTCAAGACTAGTCCTAGCTCTGCTACAACCAGTCTTAAGTTTTTCAGGACCAGTCCTAGGTTGTTGAAGATTTTTAGATTTTTCTGCTTATCCTACGGCCAGTCCTGGACATTCTATGACTAGTTCTGTGAGCTGTACGACTCGTCCTTCGACCGGTCTTAGCCAGGACCGGGACCAGTAGTGGAACAACTAATCCTTATCCCGCAGAAATATTTAAAAATCTGTTGAAGCTACGTCCAATCCTAGGGATCCTAAGACCAGTCGTAGATGAGATTTTTCAGGCTATAAATCGAGTACGAATTTTAGAGTTTTTCAATTCAATTCAATTCAAGCAATTTTAAGGCCATACTCTGAGATAAGTTGGTGTTTGTTTTTAAGCTACTTTGTGCTTATTTAATATTCCTTTTGCTAGCTTGTTTTGTATTTGATTTTGATCTACATTCCAATCTTATTAGAAAAGAAGAATTTTTTATATTCCTTCTTCTTGGATTCAAAATCAAATAGAACTAGCCCTTTTGATTTAAAATCAATTAGACTTAGAACCATTCATAAAGTGAGTATTGGACTTTGAACGTTGAATCGAACTTCTACTCCGATTGGTTCTACCAGGCTACTTCAAAAGGAGATTCAGGTATTTTACATTTGTGTAATTTACATTCTATGGTTTTGTTTGAGATTTGCCAGAAAAATCTCATTGTTTTGGTTATCTGAGGAGAGCCATAAAACTCAGATTGTGTGGGTTTTTGGATTGTGTAAGCCCGAGATAAAAAGACACAATTGTGAAGGTTTTAGGTGAACCTGTGAAACCTATTTTGATAGTGCATGCTAATATCCCCTGTGTGAGGATATTAGGAGTGGAGTAGCATTCTATGTGGTTGTTGGATAACAGTTGGTGTACACACAGGTGAACCACTATATATCTTTGTGTTGTGGATGTGCTTTATTCTTTCATTCCTTTATTCATTCAGTTTTGTGGATTGTATCTGTGGTTGAATGTTGTAATCATTTTATTTCAAGCCAGTGTGGGGAATGTTGTAATAACTTAGGTTTAATTTTCTACAAGTTATTTCCTTGCTTTTTAATTCAGCGTTATGGATTCTTTTATTTTATTATTCCGCTGTTATAAGTTTTATTTGTCATAGCCCTATTCACACCTCCTCTAGGGCATATAGCTAGGCCCTTTCAAGTGGTATCAGAGCCTAAGTGCTCGTGCTTATTGTTTATTTATTGGATTTTTTTCCTGAGCTAACGATCTAAGCTATATTAAGATGTCAAATTTTGATAGCCTATCAGTCACTAGGCCACCACCCTTTAATGGAACCAACTATACTTATTGGAAAGCCAGGATGAGGTTCTTCCTCAAATCCATGGATGAAAGTATGTGGCTAGCCACAGTGAATGAATGGAACCTCCTACCACTGAAGTAACTGATGACAATGGTTCAAAATTAATGAATGTAACGGCTTATTTTCATTGGACCACACTTCAGAAAAGTGAGAGTAGTGCCAATGAAAAAGCACTAAATGCAATTACTTGTGCATTATCACCAGATGAATTCAAAAGAATCATCTCTTGTGAAAATGTAAAAAAAGCATGGGATGTATTAGAAATGACACACGAGGGTACATCAATTGTCAAGAAATCTAAAGTCCAACTCCTCACAACTAAATTTGAAGAAATTCATATGGATGAGAATGAGATGTTTATAGACTTCTACACTAGATTGAAAGACATTGTGAACTCTATGTAGGGTCTTGGTGATAGAATCCCAGAAAGAAAAGTGTGCGCAAAGATATTACTCTCACTTCCTGAACGGTTCAATTCTAAAGTAACCGTGATTCAGGAACTTCGTGATACGGATACCATGAGGGTTGAGGAACTAGTTGGTTCACTACAAACCTACGAGTTATCCTTTAAAGCTCCTAAAGAAAAATCGATTGCACTCAAATCATCTAAAAATGTTTCACAAGAGAGCACTTCGGATTTAGAAAATTTCGAAGATGATATGACACTTTTAGCAAAAAAGTTTTACAAAATTTTCAAAAGAAAGAAAAAAGTTAATTTTCAAAAGTCAAATGATAAAAGACGATCTAAACCTAGAGCTCAAAAATCTTTGAAAGATAGTCAATGTTACAATTGTCAAGAGTATGGGCACTTAGCTAACAAATGTCCTAAAAAGGACAAAACAAAAGGGAAAAGCATGTTGGCTACCTGGGATGAATCGTCTGATTCTGAATCCTCTTCTAAATCAGAAGATTCTGAAACCGAGTCAGGCGATGATGTTAAAGCCCTTATGACTCTATCCAAGATCACTTTTTCAGATAATGATGATATATCTAGTGAAGAAAATCTGAATAGTGATTGTGATAATGAAGATGATCTTCAGGATGCTTATAATGCCCTTTATAAGGAGAGTTGTAAAATTTCCGTCAAGCTTAAGTTATAAAAAGAAAAATTTTCTAAGCTTAAAGAAGATTATGAGTCTCTCGTTTTAGAAAAGTCTCATATTTTTGATTCTTTTGAAAAGACCAAATGTGATTTAGATTTCAAAACCTCCAAAATTGAAGATTTGAGATCCGAAAATGAGAAACTCAAAAATGAGGTAACTTCTCTTCTGAGTTTGAAAGACACATGGAGATATGCCTAAGGTGATCCTAAAATGGAAAAATTATTGTCTGGATCAAGAAAATGTGGCGATCGATCCGTGTTGGACTATGATAAGAATACATCTTCTAAACAAAAGAATATTGCTCCTAAATTTGTAAAAGGAGAGTCTTCAACCTCAAAAGAAAAGAATACTTATCAAGGTTTTTCTAAAAATTTTAGGACTTTTCAAAAACCTAAAGGTAGTCATATCAACTTTGATTTTTAAAACCGAAATCCATTGGTTGAAAAAATAATTGATCTACTCAAGGAGCTATTAAAGTCTAACACTATAGGTCTCTCCTATAACAACAGACAGAAAAAGACCATCTATACTCCTAAACCTAAAACAGTTTTGAAATGGGTTCCTAAAGTTGCCTGCTTGGTTGCCCACACTGCTTTCAAAGCTACAAGCCATTCAAAGTGGTACCTAGATAGTGGTTACTCCAGGCATATGACAGGTGACAAGGCTTTATTCACCGATCTAAAAGATATGACTGACGGGTCAGTCACATTTCGTGATGGAAGCAATTGCAAGATCATTGGCCAAGGTATGGTTCAGCTTTATAACCTTCCCTTATTTAAGAATGTTTTATATGTTGAGGGCTTGAAACACAACCTACTAAGCATTTCTCAGATATGCGATAGCAACCATAGTGTAAATTTTTCTAATCAAGGTTGTGAGATAATTAATAAAAAGGGTTCTGTTATATTAACTGGTCGCAGAACTTCTGAAAATTGCTACATCGTTAGTGATGCAAGCTCATTTACTCAATCATGTTACATGGTCCATACCGATGAGACTGAATTATGGCATAAACACCTTAGACATGTACACTACTGGAACTTATTTAGATTGAGCAAAATAGAACTAATTAGAGGTCTACCCAAATTGTAAAAAGTAGACAAAATATGTGGTGAATGCCAGTTGGGCAAATAGACTAGGAGCTCTCACAAGAAAGTGAACTCTAATACCACATCTAGATCACTCGAGCTTCTCCACATGGATCTTATTGGACCAACCAGAACGGAGAGTCGAGGAGGCAAAAAATACATCTTGGTTATCGTAGATGACTATACCAGATTCACTTGGGTATCGTTCTTAAAAGATAAAACTAAAATCCCGGATGAAGTGAAAAAGGTCATTAAACGAATCCAAAATGAGAAGTTAGTAAGATCCATAGTGATCATGGATCCGAATTTGAAAATAGTAGTTTTGTAACGCCCGTGAAAAATCCATACTTGGGCTCGAGTACCAACTCGACCCGAATTTGCGTAGAATTCATTCCTTTGGAAAATTTGACTAGGTTAGCTAGTGCAACGTTAGAATAGCTGGGAAATGGTCCCTGATCACTTTAAATACGTTCTACAAGGCCCGAAGCGAGTGGAACTAAGGGTGCTATAATGCTCTAAAGCCTCGGATCAAACTCTAAGCCGGTTTGTTCTCTGGACCACTTTGAATCTTTGTATTGGATCTAGACCGCACGTTGAAAGTCCGATACCTCCTATCTTAGACCGTTAGGACCGTCTAGCTGGGCTTGACACTCATTCCAAAAATCAAGTCAAACCGATGATTACAGGCTATTTCATTGAGCCCGGACCGAAGAGAGTGTGAATAGGGACATAGTTGGAATTTCAAATTCAAATCTGGCACACAAATTTGACGCATCAGTATTAAGCATTCTGACCGTCAGAATACAGCCAAATCACACCCTTGGATCAGGAAAAATATCTATTATATATCACGAGACTTATAGGCCTGATCTTGGTGCGGTGACCGTTAAACTGAAACTGGGCCGCCACGTGCGATCTGGGAACCCAACCGGTCTGAAAACTGGATGTGTGCTAGATCCAGTATGCATGAGCTTAAGTCCGACCGCATTTGGCCTGGGGACCTCCAGAAATGCCCTTTTGGACCGAAACGGCCCCGATTTGGTTAGGCACCAAGTAAACATTGTTCCCAAGCCTATTTTGGGAATGTTTTGGGCTATAAAAGGGGTTGAAACCCTCACTCCTCTCTCCCATCCGAATTTGAGAGAAGCCCTAGCTTGGGGGAGAGAAAAAGAGTGAGAGATTGTGAGAGAGTGGGAGAGTTCTTCCCGCCACTTGTGCTACGTGTTGCACATGCTTAAGCGACACTCCTCTACCGCTTTCCCGGCGATTCCACCGCAATCCTAGGTAAGTAAAAACCCTAAATAGTTGGTGATTTGAGTTTTTCTTGTTTCCATGGCGATGTAGCTTATGGATCTTATGTATTAGGCTCCTTACTCGCCGTAGACGAAGCATATACACTCCGCTTCAATTCCCGAGTCTACAAGACACTAGGTGAGGATTTTAGACGCTTTGATTGACGGTTCCCAACGCTTTCAATGTCGTTTAATAGTAGATTCTTGACGGCATCGCCGTTTGACATGTACAAAATGCTCTCCGTTTCCCGTTTCGTAAGCTAACGAAGAATATGAGATTTAGGGCATTTTAGTCATTTGTAGGAAGTACTGTTTGCATTCATATTTTGCTGATGTGATTGACATGGTTTGTTGTCGCATTAGGAAGTTAGGAATGCGTGCATAATTAGTTTGGCGAAGAGATTCGCCTAGTTGCACACTTTGGGTCGACATGCTATATGTAGACCTAAGTGTGTAGTGCATGTGTTTGTATAAATGCTTGTATTAGTATGTATTGAATTAAATGATGTTATTTGATACTTTGTGATTGATTTTTCAATTATTATGCCGACCTAAATGATTTTCTACATGTTGACAAAATGCATGATTTCATTACATGCATGGAATGTATGTGCTTGAGGATTTGCTTAAGTTGAATATGCATGGGAAGTATGCCTTGAAGATTTGCTTAAGTTGAATGTCATAACATGTGCTAACATGCTCACATGATGTATTTCAATTCCAATACCTTTTTATAGTGTTAATGTAATTCCATAGATGTGTGGGACTTGACTTAGTCCAGGCAGTCGGTAACCGAGCGAATTCGTGGCTGACTGGTCATAGCCACGAACGACGCGTCGATGAATGTGATTCGTGTTGAGAGTTGGCGGCAGTGGTTAGGCCACGCGAAGTGTTTTACGCACTTCATGTCGTTCAATTCGAGATGCGATCGCGCTAGTCGAGCCCGTCAAGTAACCCGACTGGCCGATGTTTGTTCACCTTGTATGTATCATAACTGCTTGAACCTAGGGTACTGAACTTACCATTGTAAACCCTATTAACCGTGGTACCTTGATCCACGAAGACTCATGAGCCGGGCATGGTGGTATGGGACACCGTGGTCGAGCTGTCGGCCTACGCTGGGGCCACAAACCTCCCCGTAGTGACCAGTGAGCACCTTGACTCGTGAGCAGATTATGGTGGTATGGGACACTATATTCTAGCTGTCGGCCTACACTGATCAGGCGACGAGCCCTTTGTAGTGACCGCGAGCGTATTCTGAGTTCACGGGAGGCGACGACCCTTCCGTGCAGTAGAGTACAGTAGGCCTGTATTGATAAGGTGATGGGGGAGCGGTGCAACGAGTGCGAGCAACAGCCCTGGCAGCCCTTGCAGTGACCTACGAAATGTACATCGTATGAGATTACTAGGAGTGACGACCCTAGACAGGATCCGTGTTGGGATTGATACAAGGGAGGTACCTTAGTTTCCCAATCCTGCTGTTTGAATGGACTAATAACAACTTGGTAATCATATCACCATAGCATTGCATGTGCCTGGAAGATGTGGAGCACTCTAGGGAGTGTGGCATGCCGCGGTCGTAAGATGTTGCCGTATGAGGGTGATCGTCGGTGAGGGCATACATCACGTCATATCATCTTGCATTAACAACAGTATTAGGACTTGTCTGATTTACTGCTTTACTATTATCGCGTGATTGAATTGTGAACATGCTAATCTTTGCTCTATGATTCCACTGAGTTGATCACTCATTCCCACGTTACGGGATGGTGTTTGCAACACCCACCAGACCCTGTTGTAGTTGCAGGTGACGATGAGATCCAGGAGGTGGAGCTAGATGATGACGAGGACCAGGATGAGTTCTCGTATATGCAGTATCATGACGGCTTCCCGTAGGTGACCTGGATCGAGGGGACATCAGTGGGACTTTTCTTTTTGAACATTATTCTTTTGTTATGTACATGTATATGAGACTCAGAGATGTAGTCATACTTTGGAGACAGTTGAGATTACTTTGTTTTTCCATACAGTGATATATATCTCGTTTAGTCTTCCGCTTGCTTTTATCACTGGATCTGAAGTATGAATTGCAGTTTTGGTATACTTTTACTCATGTGAATGCTTTAAATCAGACAACATTGAATCATAACCATTTTTGTTGCATAAGTGACGGTCTGGAACTCGGGAGTTGAGTTTATACACGACCCCCGATTTTCAGGGTGTTACAAGTTTTGAGAAATTCTGTAGCGATCAGGGAATATCGCATGAATTCTCTGTGCACAAAACACCACAACAAAATGGTATAGTTGAAAGAAAAAATAGAGTGCTTCAGGATATGGCTAATGTTATGTTGAATAGCATAAAGCTCTATAAAAATCTTTGGGCTGAAGCAGTTAATATCGCATGATTTAGAAAATTTAAGATTTATCAGATGGATGTAAAGAGTGCCTTCTTGAATGGCGATTTACATGAAGAGGTGTATGTTAAATAACCTTCAGGGTTTGAAGATCCCAAGTTATCTGACCATGTATTTCATCTCAAAAAGGCTCTCTATGGTCTAAAACAAGCGCCTAGGGCATGGTATGAGAAATTGACTAAATTCTTACTTAGTTATAGCTTTCATGTAGGAAGTCTCGATAAGGCTCTCTTAGTTAAGAAGCATAACAATGATATTTTGATGGTTCAAATTTATGTTGACGATATTATTTATGGATCAACATGTGCTAACATGTCTATTGAGTTTACAGATCTTATGAAATCAAGGTTCGAAATGAGAATGTTGGTGAACTAAACTATTTCCTAGGGTTGCAAGTAAAACAACAACTAGATAGAATTTTCATTTTCCAGACCAAATATGCTTCAAACTTGGTTAAAAGGTTTGGATTTTAGAATGGTAAGAACTTTGATACTCCTATGAGTACAACGTTAAGACTCTCAAAAGACTCTACGGGTAAAGATATAGATCCTAAACTATATCGTAGTATGATTAGTAGTTTGTTGTATCTAACTGTAAGTAGACATGATATCGCATTTAGTGTTGGTATTTGTGCTAGATATCAGTCTAATCTGTTGTTAAATGGATTATTAGATATGTCGCAAGTACTATAAATCTGGGTCTTTGGTATCCTTTTGATACTAGTGTTCAATTAGCCAGGTACTCAGATGCTGATTGGGCCGGTAATATCGATGATAGAAAATCAACCGGTTGTGGTTGTTTTTACATTAAAAATTGCTTAGTTTCTTGGTTCAGCAAGAAGCAAAGCTCAATATCGCTCTCTACTGCTGAGGCTGAGAATATTGTTCCTGGATATGCATGTACTCAACTAGTTTGGATCAAACGAATGTTAAGCGATTATGGAATTAATCAAGATTCAATGATCTTACACTGTGATAATTCCAGTGATATAAATATTTCCAAAAATCCAATTCAGCATTCACGTACTAAGCACATTGACATTAGGTATCATTACATTCATGAGTTGGTTGAAGAAAAAATTATTTCCTTGGAATATATACCAACTGAAAATCAACTTGCTGATATATTTACTAAACCACTCGACAAAAGCAGGTTTAATAAATTAAAATTTGATCTTGGTATGTACATTTTACACTGAGTATTCTTACTTACATGTATCATAGTGTATTATATTTGGAATTATATATGTTGATATTTTAATTTTTTTTTACATTAAATATGTATTTTTGGTCGATGCTCGATCGGTCATAAGATTTCTTGTATTTCTTTAAGGTTAGTCCTATTTCTTCATTTTTCTTGAAGTTTCATGCTCTGTATGCTTTGATTTGATCATTTTGTAGCTTGATTTAATCTTTTTATTAGGTTTTTTCAAGGATTTCTTCTCAAATTGTTGATTTAGAGAAAACTCATCCTTCTTTTTATGCATTTCTCTTGCTCTTAGTATATCTTGTTAAAGATGGATGCTAGAGGGAAGAAGAAAACATCCTGTGGTCCATCCTCATCTAAATCTACACTGATAACAAAATGGCACCTTCAGTCACCCAAAGATGATCCTCAAAATGTACAGGATTTGCGTGTCTGTAATCTTATCGTTGAGCGTCCCGTTGATCTCAATCATGTTGCACCATATGGTATCGTTCCTCTCCTTGAATCTGTCATCTGGGCTAACATTTTACTTTGGGGTGGGCCTTCATACCAGTCTATTGCATACTCAATAGTTGCATGTATCCCAGAATTCTCCCTTGACAACTTAACTTTTTCAATTGCTACTGGAGAAGGGAAATTTCTTGTAGATCAACATTTGATATTGGGAATTATGGATATACCCGTCAAAGATGAAGGTATTCCGATTCATACTCTATACGACAAACCATATGAATCGAAAAAATATATATTGACAAGAGACCTATGCAAAATTAATGTGCAATGGACAAACAAAGGGAATGCGCTCCCTTCAAAATACTTGTTATCCAGATATAGAGTGTTACACTATATATTCATTTCAAATCTGTATCCTCAGTCTGGTAATAAAACTGAGTTAATTGCTTTCATGGTCTGTGCATTGCATCCCATTGCTTCTAGAACTATGGTCTGTCTACCTTCATTGATCTGTCATTTTATCATACAGTTTCAACTCCATCCAGGTCATAGTGATATTACGTTTGGTTATCTTATGACTGTGTTAGCCACTCATATGCTTCTTAATACACCTGTTAATGAAGCACACATTCATCATCTTTTATTCAACAATATAAATTTACATAAGATGAAGTTGGATTTGCTTCCTGGCCAAGTTGATGAAGGTGGTGTAGTGGTGATGGTGGTGAAGCCAGAAATGAAGGGAAAGCTGGTGATCTTCCTCAACAGGATGTTAATATGGATGAGTTATTTGATGAAATAGAAACTGATTCACCAAATGATCCTGATTATGATCTATCTAGTTATGATGCACGCCTTCGTGCATTGGAGGAGAAGGTTGATAACATGAGTGTAGCCCACGATATGCAGTTTAAATATATGCGAAAATATCTTCATCGCATTAATAGGGGCTTACACCAGGTTGATCCTACTATCCCTTCTCCCTCCTCTGGATCTGATTAGGCGGATTATCTTTTGGATTGTATAACATTATCTTATCTTTTATTTTGGATATTGTATTAACTTGGTTATGGCTTGATGATTTTGGATTTATATTTTGAGATATGATATTTCCATCCATATTCCTTTCTCATTATCTTCTTTTTATTACTCTCTATGTTGTTGTTCTCTTTCCTATTGTGACTTTCCCTTGTCATTTTGTGACAAAAAGGGAGAGTACTATGGTAAAGGGGAGTAGTATGGAAAGGGGGAGTAATTTGTATGGATTGATTGATCGAGGAGTATATGTGGATTGACAATATGGAATGTGGATAACTTGCACTTTGCTTAATGTTTCCATATTTTTTCTCTTAGGGGAGCATATTTTTCTCTTATCTGTATGATGTGTGTTTTGTCACAAATTTGACAAATGGGGAGATTGTAAGTGCTATGATTTCGTATCCCTTTGGTTGTCAAATTTTGTGGTGACAAAACCTATATATATATATATATATATATATATATATATATATATATATATATATATATATATATATATATATATATATATATATATGTCTTGTACATCTTGTGTTTCATGTTTGAGACTATTCATTGCTTCAAGACATCGTATTTCAAGACAAGAACTTAAATGAAGAAAGTTTCAAGTCTAGTTGTGGATGAAGTATACAAGAATAGAAGACTTCAAGTATGCATGTTCAAGATTCTAACAAGTATAATAATAGAAGAATACTTTATCAAGTCAAGAAAGGTTCAAGCTCGAAAAGGCCTACAACAAGATTCATAAATTCTCAAGCTTCTCTTAAGGGTCATCTGAGAGTACAGACTATCAATGTTCATCTCACTTTCAAGGTTTATTTGACCTTAGATTGACCTTAGGTTGGGTTTTATTGTAGGTCATTCTAGATACATAATTCGTATGTTTTAAATATGTTTGTACGGGCTGTTCTAAGACCAGTCCTAGGGACTTCAAGACCAGTCCTAGCTCTGCTACGACTAGTTTTAAGTTTTTCAGGACCAGTCCTAAGTTGTTGGAGATTTTTAAATTTTTTTTGTTATCCTACGGCCAGTCCTGGACATCCTACGACCAGTCCTGTGAGCTGTACGACTCGTCCTTCGACCGGTCTTAGCCAGGACCGGGACCAGTCATGGAACATCTAATCCTTATCCCGTAAAAATCTTTGAAAATCTGTTGAAACTACGACCAGTCCTAGGGATCCTAAGACCAGTCGTAGATGGGATTTTTCAGGCTATAAATAGAGCACGAATTTCAGAGTTTTTCAATTCAATTCAATTCAAGCAATTTTAAGGCCATACTCTGAGATAAGTTTGTGTTTATTTTTAAGCTACTTTATGCTTATTTAATATTCCTTTTGCTAGCTTGTTTTGTATTTGATTTTGATTTACATTCCAATCTTATTAGAAAAGAAGAATTTTTGATATTCCTTCTTCTTGAATTCAAAATCAAATAGAACTAGCCCTTTTGATTTAAAATTAATTAGACTTAGAACCATTCATAAAGTGAGTATTGGACTTTGAACGTTGAATCGAACTTCTACTCCGATTGGTTCTACCGTGCTACTTCAAAAGGAGATTTAGGTATTTTACATTTGTGTAATTTACATTCTATGGTTTTGTTTGAGATTTGCCAGAAAAATCTCATTGTTTTGGTTATCTGAGGAGAGCCAGAAAACTCAGATTGTGTGGGTTTTTGGATTGTGTAATCCTGAGATAAAAAGACACAATTGTAAAGGTTTTAGGTGAACCTGTGAAACCTATTTTGATAGTGCATGTTAATATCCCCTGTGTGAGTATATTAGGAGTGGATTAGCATTCTATGTGGCTGTTGGATAACAGTTGGTGTACACATAGGCGAACTACTATATATCTTTGTGTAGTGGATGTGCTTTATTCTTTCATTCCTTTATTCATTCAGTTTTGTGGATTGTATCTGTGGTTGAATGTTGTAATCATTTTATTTCAATCCAGTGTGGGGAATGTTGTAATAACTTAGGTTTAATTTCCTGCAAGTTATTTCCTTGCTTTTTAATTCAGCATTGTGGATTATTTTATTTTATTATTCCGTTGTTATAAGTTTTATTTGGCATAGCCCTATTCACCCCCCCTCTAGAGCATATAGCTAGGCCCTTTCATAAGATATATTTAATTGTGGTTTGATAAAATTTTGTCAGTCTTTATTGCTTTTCGATGTGAACTACTTTGTTAGGGAAGCCTCGACAATGGCCAAAACAAAAGTTACGATGGAAGACCTTCTTCAAAAGTTAAAGCATCTGTATTTCTTTAGGCATTGTTACCTTATGCTCACCTTCGAATATGAGCATCTTACTGGCTACCTCCAACAATAAGCTAAACCCAAGGAGGATTCTCTAGAGGTTAATGAAGCTCATGAGCTATCTTGGAATAAAAGACTACGATAGGCTTAGACTCATAAGTTCAATTAAACTATGCTCTGCTTGGTAAAGTTACAATGTACTAGACTGCTGGAAGAACTTAAGGAATGAGAACATTCCTTCTTTGTTAGAGATTTACCTATTCCTAAAGATCTTGCCTTCATGGACATGTAAATCACTATCTACCAGTCCCAATTGAAAATGAGCCTAGCTAGGAAGAGATAAGTCAAGAATAGAGTTTCTTTGCACAACATCTGCATTGACTAGTTTCTTCATCTTTTTTCAATCATCATAAAAAAAGGGGTTAACTGAAAATCTAAATAGGAGCACAATGAATCTGAGAAGCAAGATTTTCTTGAAGAATTCGAAGAGATGAAGGTTAAAATGGCCCGAATTATTTGGCTGCCTTGTTTCTTATCTTTTCTTTCTACTTTTGTAATGTAGTTGATGAAAAATAATACCTTTGAATAAATATTTTTTTATTAGATTTCGAAATGCATCAAGATTGATTTTTGTAGTATATTGTAGCAAGATATCAGATTTTTCTTCTAGGATATTAAACCTTTTCTTCACAATCGGTCATTGCTCTAGATATTTAGAGCGACCAATTAACCTGATCCATTTAAAACTATGGCACATGGTTTGCCAGATGTCTACCCTTGGCCAATTTAAGTTATAGTGTAGCTCATCTCATTGATATCTTTCTTTGAACAAACTTATCCTTCATTACTTAGTCTCTTAACACTTAGCTTTTTTCTTTTGTTTTATATACGTAGCCACGTGATGACTTGAGTGTAGCGAATGCGCTCCATTTTTTAAGAAAGATCATTTAAATTTTATTGCATGCTCTAACTTTTTAAGAATTGAAACGATAACCCAATCGTTCATTTTGGGTTCCCAACCGTCAAACCCTATTTGATGCATGCATTTATTATCTCTTATGATGATTATAAAATCACTCCTTGCTCGAATTTGCAACACATCACAATTGAGACTTCAACAACGAGCCTTACAGTTATGGCTTGCTCTGTTTTCTTCTCATAATCCTTGACAATTCTGAAAGAGATCCTTGAAGAAGGGAACGACTATTTCTCCCATTCTTCTTTCCTTTGTGATATATATCCCTTCACGAGAGATATCGCTGACATAACAAAGACCGATGAACCTTTACAAGAGGTTCTAAATGTTCTCTCAGATACAATAACTCAAGGGTGCCTTTTTCAAAGCCGATTTGGAACTACAACAATGCAATGCCCTTGTAAAGGAACAATTAGCCATTCATGTTGAATCTGAGGCCCTCTCAACTTGTTATGATGTTGCATGGAAGAATCAACTACACTGGACTCGCTAACATCATTTTGACCAAGAGATATTGCGATCAGTAAAGGCTCGACGTGGTAACCTCTTCGCTGACCTCTCAGAGACTGAACGCCTCTATCCAGAATGTGATCGGCTATTCACTTAGGACCTTTTGAACTTCATCGAGTCCAAAATAGAGTTCTATCAGTCTCGTGAAGAATTTAGCAGGTCCAAATAATTAAAGGCTAAGCATGAACTAACAACAGCCGACCGATGTCTTGATTCGATCATCGGCCTTCTTCACTAGTTTACAGCCAATTATTCATCATGTAAAAGAATGCATGCATAGACTAGGGAGGGAAAGGAGTCGGACGCTAGGGAATTCAAAAAACTCAAAGCAACCTACTTGTAATGTGGCTGATTAGCCGAGTACTTCCCCTTTCTCTTATTTTTCGTTTCTTGTTTTCTCTTTTCTTTTTTTTTTTAATCCAACAATCCCTAATTTTAAGGCTTTTTTTCTTGTAATACAAATTGTTTGCATGTATTCTTTTACCCGTAATAGTATATTGTTATCCTTGTCCTTCAAATCTATTTTCCCTATTCCTAGACTACCTCCCACAGCAAGGGATAATGTAGCTTCAAGAATCGACTGTTAATTGGAGCCTTTGCGATCTTCCCATTAAAATCCTTCAAATTGTACACTCCACCTTTAAGGACTTGGACAATGATGTATGGTCCATCCCATATGGGAGACCACTTTTTACTTAGAGCATAATCTACATGACCGATCGACAATACAACCTTCCAATCCATATCCCCTTCTTCGAAGGATTTTCCTTTTTTCCTTTTTGGTATATGCTCGAGTGAAGACTGCTTTATTGGTGATGATAGAATCAAGTGCTTTCATTTGGACTTTATCCAGTCCTTCAAACTTGACCGCATGGCCTCTATAAACTCAAGAGGGGTTAACTTGACCTGATAAGCGGTTCTCAAGGATGGCACAATGACCTTTAGGGCCACTACTGCATCATGACCATATGTTAATGTGAATGGACTTATCTTAGTACTTGTATGGGGCGAGCTTCTATATGCCCACAATGCTTCTGATAATTTCACATGCCATTCTTAAGATTTTTTCTTGATCATCTTCTTCAAGATGTTTTTAATCACATTATTATTGGCCTCAGCCTAACCATTGACGTGTGCATAATATGGTGTTGAATGCAAGATTTTTATTCCGTACTTGTCAATCATCGCCTGGACCTCTTTTGCTAAAAATGTTACACCCTAATCCATCATGATGGATTCTAGAATCCCAAACCGATGGATGATACTCTTTCCAATGAACTATATGATTTCTCGATGGCCGACCCCATTCATAAATTTTGCTTCCACCCATTTAGTGAAATAATCGATCGCCAAAATGATGAATAAATCCATTCATGATGAAGGTGGATGAATCTAACCTATAAAATCAATTGCCCAACCTCAAAAAGGCCAAGGCCTTATGATCGAATGTATTTCAGTGACGGGTAGATGCTAAATTGGCTCGTTCTTTTGGCAAGACTCACAACCTTTGGCATATCGTATGCAATCGACTACCATTGTTGGAAAAAAAATACCTGTAACACCTAAATTTAAGTCTCATTTTCCTTCTTACTTGGTGAGCTCCACATATTCCTTCATGGACTTCACCCATAGCCAATAAAGCCTAGTTTTTAGATAGACATTGGAGCAAGACTCTGTCGGCCCTTTTCGGTAGTCATTGTCGATCATAACATAATTTGTGACCAATTTCCTCACATTCCCATATAATTAGTGCATGGGCTATGAGGATATCTCATCAGAGGAGCTCTCCAATCCTCTTCCCCTAACTCTACTCGACATATTTTCATAAAATTTCTGCTTTCAAAGACAAATGACAGGGATTTTCTCTGGACGGTAATCATCCTTTTAGTCGATTCCCTTTGGACATTGAACCCCGTAGCTAGCTGTGTCCTTTCATTGTCGTCCTCATTATGATCCCTAGTAATATATATATATATCAACTTCACTTCTTCAAAATTATCCAGCATCTAAGTCGTTAAGGCACAGTATGGCAACAAGGTTGTATTGGTACATTTAAAAAGCCTTACAATCTGATTGATCACTAACTATGAGTCCCCTATTGTCCTCACATTCCTTGCACCAAATCCCGTTAATAATTCTAGGTCAGTTATCATAACTGCATAATCAACCTAATTATTGGTGTAGTCAAATTCTAATTGGAACACAAAATCTTCTCTATTTCCATTTGGTGCAATTAAGATTATGTCAGCTCCTAATGCTTTATATGTCTTTAATCTATCAAAGTTCAACTTCCATGATATCAACTTTATGCAATAAAAATTCATAATCTATGGAAAAATATGACCTTCCAAATCAAATTGGTTGGCCAAGAAATTTGTTATGGCCTGACCCTTTACTACTTTCTAAGGAATATAACAAAGGTCAAATTCAAATAAAGCCAATACCCATTTGTTAATTTGACCATTCAAAATCGGTTGATTCAACATATATTTCACTATATCAGTCATTGTTATTACATTCACTCTTTTAACCCACAAATAGTGTCTCAATTTAGTGGCCACGAAGTACAATGATAAGAATAATTTCTGTATTGCTGACTAACATCTCTCAATATCAAGCAATGTTCGCCTCAAAAAATAAACTACACGCTCTTTCTGGTCCTTATCATCTTGGCTTAAAGAGCTCCGATCAACTCTTCTTATGCTACAACATATAGATTAAGCAGTCAACCTTCGACTGGTGGCATTAACACTAGTAGCGTCATCAGATATTCCTTGATTTTGTTGAAAGCTAGAAGATGCTTTGTCTCCCATATGAACTAGGACCCTTGTTCTCGCTTTATTAACGACGAAAATTTGTTGGTTTTCCTTACACAAGTAGCTATAAACCTTCGCATGAAATTAACTTGTCCTAGGAACCGTTGCGACTCTGATTTATTCCTTGGAGGGTGAGCGTTTATAATCGCTCGAGCCTTGTTTTGGTCGACCTCAATTCCTCGCCGATGCACCAGGAATCCCAACAAATTTCTAGTCGAAACCTCGAAAGCATATTTTAGAGGATTCATTTTTAGCGTATGGAGCCTCATTCATTCAAATGATTTACGCAATTGAGTGACATGGTCTTCTATATTGATCAACTTGACCACTACATTGTCTACATAGACCCCCATAAACCGGTCAATCATATCATATAATATGGCATTCATTGCTCTCTGACATGTGGCTCCCACATTTTTAAGTGTGAAAGGCAACACCACCCAACAATAAGTTCCTAATGGACCCGTACATCTAAATGTTGTCTTTAACACATCTTCTGTTGTGATATAAATCTGGTTATAACCCAGAATAGCCATCCATGAAGGATACGACTCTATGTCCGACAGCCTTATCAATCAGCTAATTAGCCATGGGCATTGGGTATTCATCCTTTTGTGTGGCTAGATTCAAATTTTAGAAGTCAATGAAAACCCATAATTTACCATTCTTTTTTATAACTAGGTCTACATTCGAAACCCATTTGGCATATTTGATGAAACTAGCCTTTAAAATTCATTCTATTTCTTCCTTTATTTTATGGGTTACTTCCATCGTCATTCGCATAGGCGGTTACTTATGTGGATGATACCCTTCATTTATAGGTAGTTTGTGCTTGACTAAACCTCAATTGATTCCTATCATCTCATGTAATCCCATGTAAAGCAATCGACAAACTCTTCAAGTAAGCTAATCAACAGCATTTCTGTTGGTGTTTCAACAAATGGCTCATGAACATAAGCTTTGGGTCTTGCGTAGTCCCTAAGTTGACCTCCACCAAAGGGTCTTGAACTTAGTGCTGAGAATATTCCAGCTTATCAAGGGCTTGTTTAAGTTCCATGCCTCTTCTTCAATCAAGACATCCATATCGGCCAAGTTCACAAGATAGCCATCGTCGTCATCTCTTAGGATTTCTTCAAAGCCTTATTATTCTGCCCATGATATCGGCCTGGTATTGCTTACCTCTTGATGTATCGATCATGGGACTTCTTCAATGGTACAATGTAGAACCGACTGATAGGGAAAAATGTCCCTCGGTAGGTTATCGTCCAAAGGGATTATTACTTCTGTAATGTCTTGCTCCATACTGTCTGGATTCTTTTTTATGCACATTCTAGTTGATCAGCCAAACTTATTCCTTTTAATAAACTGAATTGGCCCTACTTCTTCTCCATGATAATAGGCTTCATTGGCATTCAAAGTGGCCAAGAAGGGTTTATTATCGGTCGAGAATAGTTCAACTTTATCCCGATTCCAGAAGATTATGAACTAATATAAGGACGGCTGAATACATGTTAGTGAATGAATCTAATCTCTACACAACAAGGCATTGTAGCTAGACGAAGTATCAACCACAAAAAATGAAGCCAATACCATTTTGGTCCCAACTGTCAAGTTAACTGATAGGACCCTATGAGTGTTAACGTGACCAAAAAAATTAATGACAATAACTTCCAATGGGATCAAATCAGTCGTTGTCTTTCCTAATTTTAACATCATTCTTAGTGGTAAAAGACTGATGGTGGCCCCATTATCGACCAGGATTCTGGTGATTGGGTATTCTTCAAGATGATAGAATATGCACGATGGCTTGAGATGTTGCATCATGTATTGAGCCTTTCTATGACTACTCTTTCAGATGCGGCCCCCAATTCCACTGTGACTGTGTTTACATGTGATGTTTCATCCGACTCAAGTTTATTTTTGGCCGTCACCTCATATGGAAAAGAAGCATGTTGTATTACCATTGGGGAATTGTATTCTTCCACATCACCTTCCATTCTACTTGGTTGGACTAGTCTGATATGGATGCCGAAAGGTAGTGCAAATACCATATTACAATGGAACACGATAGGTGGCAATGTCCCAAATGTAATTCCTTCATTTAAACATTGCCCCCTAGTGTTTCTGCATCCACTTCCATATCAAGTTCTTCGATCTACTTAACGCTTTCATCGATTATAAAGGCAGCCGATGTATTTATTGGTGAGGTGACTTATAATTCTTTACTAGTCGTCACTAATTCATTTACCATTCATTCATCCCTTAAGAAGCATTCATCACAAAGATAATCTGATAAATTACCACAACCATCTTCCTCTTTTAGGCTGGCCGACTGACCTGATTGGCTCAAAAGCATTAGAATTCTAGTCACATAACACAAGAGATAGGACTGCTCCAACCGTGTTTACAACCAACTAGTTCTTCAGACATAGGAATTCTCCAAAATGGTCTTGATTGGACTTCTTTCGACCGAGGTAGGTATGTGACTTCTTTCGATTCTCTTTTCATATCGGCTCGATGTCTCTGTCGTCGATGTATTTGAGTTCAAGTCAATGCCTCTAATGCTGCTATAAATTTCATATGCATAACCCACTTCCATACTCCTTCCCGAGTCATTGGAGGCTTAACCATTCTTTAGTTAGGTACCCCACCTTGTTGGTAGTGACTAGGGGTCGTTCGTTGTGGTCGATACTAACTATTCCTTCCAACTTGCATCTCTACAACCTTGATTCAGGAGGATCTCTCCATCCGGGAATAGTCTTTCTAGCACATCGGTCGCATAGTTGTGAACTTTGTCTATGTTATCGAATTGTGTTCAGTTGAGTGTCATTCAAATGAGGAGACTAACATTTCCCTTGCACTAGTCATTGAGGTATGCTTTCCTAGTTAGTTGAACCAAGATCAACCTTTGGCCATTGCCTATTAGCTTTTCTCATATTCGCTGTAACTATATTGAACTCAAGGTTGGGCGAGAACGGATCTATGTTGATCAACATAGCCTCTTCGCCTTTCACTGGGAACTTCAATAACCCGAGGTTGATATTATCCTGGACGACATTCTTGAATACAACACATTTATTAGTCAAATGACACCAAGTTCCATACCAATTATAATATCCAATATTTTGTAATTCGTTGACCAAATGTATCTTATGATTCATGGGAATTTTGATAAACTTTCTAGCCAACGAAATTTCAAATATCTAATTTTCTCTTGTGATATCCAAAGTATAAACATTTTGGATTTTTTGTACAGTTGACATGGTCAATTATACTTTGACCAGTGTCGAGTATACGAGTGGTTTCTTAGATACTACTTCAACAATCGCGATCTTGTAATTTGGGTCATGTAGTAAGTTTTTTTGTCGGACACCTTTTTTTGCAGAAGTTCTTCACATTTAGAAACCTTCCTAGTTATGTCATACAGGTCCATGAACTCTGTTCCAATAAACTTCTTATGAAGTTTATAATTTGGCCCGTCTTGTGCCATCTTGTAACACCCCGAATTTTTGCCAACCTGAAATTAGACGTCTTTAGGCAATGGGTCAACCATAACACCTTGGTAACTTCTCATAACTTAATTCCAATTCCAAAGCCAAAGAAATCACTTTTCAACCCATTTCCTTCAAAATTTCACCTTTCACCACCTCATTCTTCAAATTTCTCTAAGTACTTTCATATTAGACACAAATATTAAAGTTTAAATGGTGAATAACTATACTTAAACTAAAACTTACTATAAATGGTAAATACATGAATAAAATGAGATTTTGAATATTAATTTTTTATCATTTCATGATATAGATAGTTTATTTGGATAGATTAGCTTCTCCTACCCTAAAATCATATATTGTACATCACGTAACTCATTCCAGTTTGTAAATGAGACCCAATAATGCCTTGATAGACTCGTGGGCCCAAACGACACATTTCGGGGGGACTTGGGATGGGTCCCACATATTTTTGGCATCCCCAAGGGGGAGGAGAACATTGCCCCTGGGACAAGCCCTCACCCAACTGACCAGTGACCGGCGAGGGGCTTGCCGGTTTGGTGAGGCCTCATCCGTACAGTGAATTGGGCGGCCTGTTTTCTGCATTTTTCTGTGCATTTCATCTAACTTTGAAAAATCATATCTCTCTCATTGTAACTCCAATTTAGGTGATTTAAAAACCATATTGAAGCTAAATGAGTCTAGGTTTATATAAAAAAAAAGTGAAAAATATAGTAAAATATTTAATATAGTTTAAAGTAGGTTGTTGTGACAACTATCCAAAAATTATTCGTTGGACAACTGCTGCTTCGGGATTTTTTAAAATTTTTCTACAACCCAAAATCTCATGAAATTTGGTAGAGACGGGGTAAACTTGATGATGAACTACTAAAAAATAATTAAAATAATGTAATAACTAGAAGTACCAAAAACGGGCATAAAATAGCCCTAGGACCGTATTTTACCATAATTAGGATAGAATTTGGTTAAGTACTAAACTGAATACTAAGTAGAATTAGCTTGAACCACTTTAAATACAAACTATAGGACTAAAAATGAGTAGGACCGCTAATGCTATGTTACTTAGAAACCTTAGATCAATCTCTAAACTCAGAATTTAGCGACTTAGAGAGCGATGGAGATCAGAATTCTTTAAAAATCCTTATGGTGGCCACTGCTCCAATCATTCCCATTAAAACTGAGAATGAGGAACTGCAAGCCACTGAATCATTCCATCAAATAATGAGGAAACTGAAAATGAAGAAGAAGAAGAACATAATAAACTATAAGATGCTTATAATCAACTTTACATCCATAGCATCAACATTGTTAAAAGACTTGGAATATCTCAGAACAAAAAGGATTTGCTGCAAAAAGATCTAGATAAAACTTTAGAAATTAATACACATCTAATCAATGATTTGCAACAATATCATTCAGATAATGTTAAATTGGAAAGAATCAATCTATCAAAGCTTACTAAACAATTTGAATTATTAGAAGATGAAAATGAGAATCACACACTCCGTTTTGACTTAGAGAAATCCAAAAAAAATGCTAAAATAAACTATAAATTTTTTCAGAGTGGTGAAAAGCTAGAAAAATTATTAGAGATGGGAAGACAAGGAAAAGACAAGAGTGGCCTAGGGTATGATAACCTAAAATGAGAACCAAAATGCAGCACCAACAACTAAAAAATTTTATGATTCAAGTAGTCATACAAGAACTACTCCAGTTTGTCATTCATGTGGTGATTTGGGTCATTACAATTTTGAATGCTTGACACCTAGAAGAACTCCACATAACTCTAGTCAAAATCATATTGGTAAATTCAAACCGACTAAAGAAATATAAAATGTTAAAAGTCCACTTAAGAGACTGGTTAAAAGAGATACACATGCATCACCACCTAGAATGAATGACAGAATGAAGGAGTCATTGGATCAAGTATGTAAGATAAACATGAAAACTAAATCTACCATAGTAAATAATTCTGTCTCAAAATGGATAGTTAAAGAAAAGATGAATTGTCTGATAACTCACTATATTCATATGTCTTGAAATATTAAGCATGAAATGACAAGTTCGGGTCATGCATCGAGATCTGGATATTTACTGAAACGATGCAATTTTGTTGAGCTCTTAATGATATATCTAAGGTTCCTCACCTCAATCTTTTTGTATAAAAACATTCTAATGTTTGTAATTTTGATTTGTATAATGTTCGTACAAAATTTGGTTATGTATACTGTTGATCCAAAGATATACTATACTATACATGAAAGTCTGTCGATCTGTGGAAAAATGAAAAGTTCTCAACTTCATTATGTCTATTGACAAAGTCATGTGCATTTTCGATCAAATCGATCAACAGTTGTTATCATCGACATCTCTTTAGAATTTGGAAAGTCACATGATTGAGACTGTTATCGAAGCCATTGTCAATAACATCGAATGAGGACCATCGATATAATTGAAACTAAGTATGATAAAATTAAAGGATGCAGCCCGATAAAAGGCGGTTGAGCAGAAAAAAATTCATTTCTTTTGAAAAGGCATTTCACTTGTTCTTGCTCATCCCCTTAGACGAAAGTAAATCAGTGGGTCTCGGAAGCTCCTCAAAACTGTTTTTACCCTTCCATTCCTTCTTTTCCAAATTCCTTCTTGCTTTTGGGTTGGGTATTTTTAGTTTTTATAAGGAGAAATTTTACCCGTTTTCTTTCAAATCTCTGTCTGTATGGGTAAGGACAAAGAATAGGTGTTTGGTCTCGAAGTGTCCTCTAAAGCCTCTTGACAAAAAACCCTTACTTCAAGAGAGAGAGCAAGAGCTCCTGAATGGGGGACCCCCACTCGTCAGAGGACACAACAAACTTCACGTGGTGGGTCCCAAACCGAAATACCAGTCCCTCCTCCGGCTAGAATTAATCCATTTTTGGCTAAATATATTGGTAGGAAGCTTATTCATGAAAGAAAGGTTGACAGGGATTGTTTAATACCATACAATCTAGAATCCCTTTTTGCTGCAATATATTGGTTGCCTGTTCTTGACTTCTGTGGGTCATGTCATCTTGAATGAACACGCAACTTTCACACCGCTTGTCACTCACCCATGTCTGATCCTCTTTTTATCATGGTCTCTCTTGATGGTGATGATGTACTGATCACTCCTATTACAATTGTAAACATCCTAGGGCTGATAATGTCACCTGACGGTCTCCCTGAAATGGACCTTGAAAATGTTGAAATTCGGTTCATGGTAGAGACATTCCTTGGTACCAAGGAAATGCATTAAAATCTAAGTTCATGGAACCATGATTTCAGGTCCTGCACAGTATCTTCGCCACAAACATCTATCCTAGAAGTACCAACCACTCCGATCTCACAGGGTTCATGACCATGATAGTGTACTCAATCGGCATAGGGATAAAAATCTGTCTCCCGACTCTAATTGTACATCAGTTGGTCTATACTGTTCATACATCCCGGGATCTTCACCTGCTCTATCCCTAGATTATACACATGGTGTGCAACGCCATCATCTTTCCAACTACCAATTATCCGGAACTTCTCTTGC
Source organism: Magnolia kwangsiensis (assembly GCA_037074715.1). NCBI lineage: Eukaryota > Viridiplantae > Streptophyta > Magnoliopsida > Magnoliales > Magnoliaceae > Magnolia > Magnolia kwangsiensis. Next base: position 44,184,787 of record CM073586.1, on the reverse strand, counting down.
AAGTCTTTAACAAGAACAACATTCGAAGAATGGACTTGAAGTTCCATAAGTATCCCGAGGATCCAGAGGAAGACATTCACAGAGAAGCAGCAGGAGGTGAAGGTGATGTTCCTGATGAAGGGGCTAAGATGCTTGGAAATGAACCTTTTGCACCCCATCAAGCACCATCCACATCAGCACCCGGGCATGCGACAAGGTTTAAACTCCATCAAGACAGGATTGAAGCAATATAACATGATGTCTCCCAGCTCAGGGAATCGGTGAACGAAAGGTTTACCATCTAGGAACGCCTGGTAAATGGAGTGTAGCAGACTGTACAACAGTTGGTTAATCTAATCACCTGCCATCGAGGTGACACGACACCATCTTCCTCAGCTCCATAGTGTTGGTCTCTGGATGTTGTCACATACACTTCACTCTTATTTCCTCATATGAACATTAGTATCTTTTTGGATGTTTTGCGCTCCCATGAGTGTATGTGATAATTCACTAACCTACACAGTCTATACAATTCTTTTTTTTTGTTATATATGCCCATGAATGGGCTAAAAACTGGTGGTTGGTTTTGGATGCCCATGAATGGGCTTGGTAATTGTGTTTGGATGACTGTTATACTACCGCCAAACGAGGGAAGTATATGCATTTTGGATATTTTGGACATGGCTGGCTATGAATCACTGATATTTACTGCCATGTTTATATCCTCCATTTTATTAAATCATCGCTTAAATAGTGTGGAATGTATGTGATATTTTGATAATTTTTCTATCTTCTTATATCACTGCTCTATCTGGCTTACTATGCATACATAGTTTCTGAAAATGGTGTCTGTTTAAACTGTTTTGATCATTATACATCTATCTTTTATATATTTATGCTCTCTGAATGTTGGTTCTCTCAAATACTTCAAACTTCAGTCAATATGAACTACTATACCTTTGGAAATGACTAATAAAAAGGGAGAGAACAAATTCAAACACCTCGATGGGAAAATTGTATATCTACTTGAATGGTATTGGAGGTGTTAGGGGGAGTAGCTGCATCAAGATAGGGGGAGAATGATGTTGGGGGGAGCAACTACTGATTGTGTTTATGGGTTCACTAGACATTGTAAAATTGTCTAAAATACATATACACACAATTTAAGATGTGTTTGTCTAGATGTTGTTTTAGGGTGTTTGTGTATTTCGTTACGTAATTGACAAAGGGGGAGATTGAAAGTGCCCTGGTTTGTCAATAAGAGTGAGTTTTGAGTCAACTAAACAAAGAAGCTCCAAAAGAAGATCAATCAATCGTCTCCCTCAACCGGATGTGTGACCAAACTCGTCACAGGTAAATCTAAGCCTCACATGCCATGTCCCAAAACACTAGGTAAATAAAACCCTTAGAATTGGTTAGAATATCATAGGATTTTTAGGTTAGAAAACATTTTTACAAATTCAGAAAATCACTAAGTTTTCTACCTCTGTCAATTTATCGATAGACTGATCGATAAAATTAAGAAGTGCTATCGATGTCCTCAATGATCAATCGATACCATCGAAATGAGGACAAAAGATGTCCAAAAATCACATATTCATCTGGACGGAATTATCGATATATCGATACCCCTATCGATATCATCAATTGAAGTTGACTCGATAAAATCGATAGTAGAGAGTTTGTGTCCCTATTTTTTAAAAGAAAATCATGAAGACCTTCAATATGTCGAAATACTCCTCGATATCCTCGGAATTCAAAAATCGATGATATCAGAAGGCCTTCGATGATATTAGTCTTAGACACAGTTTTCCAGCAACAATTTTCAGGTGGGTTTTTTAAATCTTAGATAGAGGGTCACTTGATAGAATCGATATTCAAATATCGATGATATCGAGGCTGGATCGATTGCATTGAGGAAGGATATAAACTGTCTAGCAAGCTCACTGATAAAATCTTTAAATTTATCGATGCATCGACACAACTATCGATATCATCGACATTCAAATTTCGATGATATCGAATGTACCTCGATCATATCCTTGACCTGAAAATTTTTAAAGGCATTATTTCACTCATTTTCAAATGTCGAGGAATCGATCCTCGTGTCGATGAAATTGGAGTTCAAAATTCAATGTCATCAACGTAGGGTTCAATCTCCTCGACCAGCTGACAAAAGGTTTAAAAAACGTATGACATTTGAGCTTGTGTCATTAAGCGGTCAGTCGATACAATCGAGAGTATACGCTCGATGATATTGAACCTACTCGATGATATCGAGCTTTGTCATAAATGTGACCATTTTATATCTATTGAAACTTTTTACCTATATATAAAGAGCTTGTCTTTAGTTGTTGGCATAAAAAGAAGAGAGTGCTTTTGAGTGTTTAACCTTAGACATATACCCAAAGGCTTTTGTCTCAAGGGAGTTCATCCTCCAATCCACCCTCATCATTGATATTCAATAGAGTGGATTGGGGAATGAACTTCCGCATTCAAGGATCCTCCAGCTGCCATCATAATGGTAAATCATTGAACAGAGATGCCTTGAATGCATAGATGATTGACATCACTCTATCTCCTTTATAGGAAAATATTTGAAAATAGGATTCCATCATAACCTTGACCCAACCCGTCGCTATGCATGGGTACATCTTCTAAGTTGTAGTTCAAGGAAGTAGAAGACTCTTTATCAACAAAGGAGGAGATCTTCGACAACATGCTAAAAAGGTGTAACACCGTGAAAATCGGGGGTCGTGTATAAACCCTACTTCCGAGTTCCAGACCATCACTTATGCAATAAAAATGTTTATGATTCAATGTTGTCTGAGTTTAAGCATTCACATGAGTAAAATTATACCAAAACTGCAATTCATACTCCAGATTCAGTGATAAAAGCAAGCGGAAGACTAAAGGATATACATATCACTGTATGGAAAATAAAATAGATCTCAACTGTCTCCAAAGTATGAATACATCTCTGAGTCTCATATACATGTAAATAAAAAGAATCAAAATGTCAAAAAGAGTCCCACTGAGAAGTCCCGCCAATCCAGGCCACCTAAGCAAAGCCGTCGTGGTACTGCATATATGAGAACTCGTCCTGATCCTCATCATAATCCGGCTCTGCCTCCTAAATCGCTGCCTCACCTGCATCTAAGACAGGGTCTGGTGGGTGTTACAAACACCATCCCGTAACGTGGAAGTGAGTAGCTAACTCAGTGGAATAATAGAGCAAAGATTAGCATGTTCTCAAATCAATCATTCGATAATAGTAAAGCAGTAAATCAAACATTCCTAATACTGTTGTTAATGCAATATGACGTGACATGATGGATGCCCTCACCGACGATCTCCCTCATACGGCACCATCTTACGCCCGCGGCATGCTTTCTTCCCACAGTGCTCCACATCTTCCAGGCACATGCAATGTGATGGTGATATGATTATCGAGTTATTATTAGTTCATTCATACAGTAGGATTGGGAAACTAAGGTACTTCCCTTATATCAATCCCAACACAGATCCTGTCTAAGGTCGTCACTCCTAGTAATCTCATACGATGTATATATTGTAGGTCGCTGCAAGGGCTGTCAGGGCTGTAGCTCGCACTCGTTGCACCGCTCCCCGATCACCTTATTAATATAGGCCTACTATACTCTCACTACTACGGAAGGGTCGTCGCCTCCCGTAGATTCAGAATACGCTCGCGGTCTCTACAAAGGGCTCGTCACCTGATCAGTGTAGACCGACCGCAAGAATATAGTGTCTCATACCACCATAATCTGCTCACGAGTCATAGGTGCTCACTGGTCACTACGGAGAGCTTTATGGCCCCAGCGTAGGCCAACAGCTCAACCACGATGCCCATACCACCATGTCCGGCTCATGAGTCTTTATGGATCAAGGTACCATGGTTAATAGGGTTTACAATGGTAAGTTCGGTACCCTAGGTTTAAGCAGTTATGACTCATACAAGGTGAACATACAATGGCCAGTCGGGTTACTTGACGGGCTCGACTAGTACGAGCGCATCTCCAGCTGAGCGACATGAACTGCATAAAACACTTCGCGTGGCCTAATCACTGCCGCCAACTCAAAAACACGACTAGCTTTCATCGACGCGTCGTTCGTGAAAAAGATAAGCCAACCACGAATTTATTCAGTTACCGACTGCCTGGACTAGGTATAGTCCCAAACATTTATGAATCCACATCAGCAATCATATAAGAGTAATGAAAATGAAATACAACAATGTGAGCATGTTGACACATGTTATAACATACAACTTAAGTAAATCATCTAACACATGCATTTCATACATATAATGAAATCATGCATATAGCCAACATGTAGGAAATCATTTACATCAGCATATTATTTGAGAGTTCAATCTTAAACTAATTCATAACACCATTTAATTCAATACATACTAATACAAACATTTATACAAACACTTAGTCTACACACTTAAGTCTACATATAGTATGTCGACTCAAAGTGCGCATTTGGGCGAATCTCTTCGCCAAACTGATTATGCACGCATTCCTAATATCCTAATGCGATAAAGAGCCATGTCAATTATATCAGAAAAATATGGATGAAAACAGTATTTCCTACAAATGACTAAAATGCCCTAAATCTCATATTTTTCGTCTGCTTACGAAACAGGAAACGGACAGCATGTTGTACATGTCAAACGGCGTTACCGTCGATAATCTACTATTAAACGACATTGAAAGCGTTGAAATCAGCCAATCAAAGAGTATAAAATCCGTACCTTTTCCCTAGAGGTGAACCGATTCGAACGGAGCGTATACGCTTCGTCTACGGCGAACCGGGAACCTAATACACAAGATCTGTAAGTTACTTTGGTAAGAAATCGACGGAACCTCAAATTAGCAAGTATTTAGGGTGTTTCCTTACCTAGAAATGCGGCGGAATCACCGGGAAAGTGATTGAGGTGCGTTGCTTAAGCACGTGCAACAGGTAGTGCAAGCAGCAGGAAGATCTCTCCCACTCTCTCTCACAATCTCTCACTTTTTCTCTCACACCAGCTAGGGTTTCTAGCAAATTCGGATGGGTGAGAGAAGTGAGGGTTTAAGGTCCTTTTATAAGCTAATTTCTTCCCAAGTTAGGCTTGGGAACAATGTTTACTTGAGGTCTAACCAAATCAGGGCAGTTTCGGTCCAAAAAGACATTTCTGGAGGTCCCCTGGCCGAACGCGATCGGACTTAAGTTCATGCACGTCGGATGTCGCTCACATCCCGTTTTTAGACCAGTAGTATTCGTAGATCGCACGTGGCGGTCCAGTTTCAATTCAGCGGTCATCGCACGTAGATCAGGTCTACAAGTTTCATGATATGAAAAGAGAAATTTTTCCTGATCCGATGGTGTAATTTGGCTGAATTCTGACGGTCAGAAAGCTTAATAATAACGCGTCAAGTCGTGTGCTAGATTTGAATTTCAAAATTCCAAATCTATCCTATTCTCACTCTCTTCACTCCAAGCTGAATGAAATAGCCTCTGAATGTCGGTTGGACTTGATTTTCGAAATGATTGTCAAGTCCAGCTAGGCGATTATAACAGTCTAAGATTGTAGGTATCGGACTTTCGATGCGCGGTCTAGATCCAATACAAAGTTTCAAAGGGGTCCTGAGAACAAACCGGTTTAGAGTTTGATCCGATGTTTCAGAGTATTATAGTATCATTGGTTCTACTCATTTTGGGTCTTGTAGAACGTATTTAAATCGATCAGGGATGATTTCCCAGCTACTCTAGCGTTGCGCTAGCTAACTTACGCTTAATTTCTAAAGGAATTAATCCTACGCGATTTCTGGTCGAGTTGGTACTCGAGTCCAAGTACGGATTTTTCCAGGGCGTTACAAAAGGACTCGTCTGCTTAACTATAAGTTATTAGAGTCCAGATGACTCTTGTGATCATTCCTTTGTAGGATTTGGTCTAAGTTGTTTCTCACCCCTTGTAAGTCCTCAAGGAGGCCTTCGGCGGAGTGGACGTGGTGGGTGCGTAGTGTTGACCCTTAATCTGTGGAAAGCATAAACAGTTAGGGTCTTGTGGAATATCCTTGGCCAGTGTGCCTAAAAGTGGGTGCGTTGTATTGACCTAGGTATCGGACTTTCGACGCGCGGTCTAGATCCAATACAAAGTTTCAAAGGAGTCCTGAGAATAAACCGGTTTAGAGTTTGATCCGAGGTTTCAGAGTATTATAGTGTCATTGGTTCTACTCGTTTTGGGTCTTGTAGAACGTATTTAAAGCGATCAGGGATGATTTCCCAGCTACTCTAGCGTTGCGCTAGCTAACTTACTCTTATTTTTTAAAGGAATTAATCCTACGCGATTTCTGGTCGAGTTGGTACTCGAGTCCAAGTACGTATTTTTCCAGGGCGTTACAGTCTACCCCCCTTAACAAAAATTTCATTCTCGAAATTTATACATTTTCGTACTCCTCGAGAAGCTGTGGGTAGTTCTTTCTGATCTCGGTTTCTTTCTCCCAGGTAGCCTCTTTCTCAGAGTGATGCGTCCGCAATACCTTCATAAGGGGAATCACCTTGCTACGTAGTGCCTGTTCCTTCCTGTCTAGGATACGCGTCGGTCGCAGGATATATGTAACATCCTCTCCTAACTGCACCTGCTCCCATCTGATGATATGCGAAGGATCAGAAACGTATTTCTTCAGCATAGAAACGTGAAATACGTTGTGAACGCTCGCGAGAGGCGTGGGTAAAGCCAAACGGTATGCCACTGCTCCCACACGATCGAGGATCTGAAATGGACTAATGAATCGCGGTGTCAGCTTCCCCTTCTTCCCGAACCGAAGGACTCCCTTCATAGGGGAAACTCATAAAAATACATGATCCCGAACCGTGAACTCTAGCGGCCGCCGTCTCGTATCGGCATAACTCTTCTGTCTGCTCTACGCTATGAGAAGCCGATGTCTAATAATATCAATCTTCTCCGACGTCACCTGCACTAACTCTGAGCCAATCAATCTGCGCTCACCGACCTCTGCCCAGCAATGCGGTGCTCGACAAGGTCGCCCATACAATGCCTTGTAAGGTGTCATACCGATACTCGCCTGGAAACTATTGTTATACACGAACTCCGCATATGCAAGACAGTCATCCCAACTGTCCTTAAAGTCCAATGCGTAAGCTCGCAACATGTCCTCTAAGATCTGTTTCACCCGCTCTGTTTGTCCGTCTGTCTGTGGGTGGAAGGCAGTACTGAACTTCAACTTCACACCCATAGCCTCCTGAATGCGAGTCCAGAAAATAGAACTGAACCGCGTGTCTCTGTCCGACATGATCTCCAACAGAACTCCATGCAGACGTACGATCTCTCTGATATATAATCTAACCGGCTCGTCTGCAGAGTTCGTGACTCTAATCTATAGGAAGTGCACCGACTTCGTCAGACGGTCGACGATCACCCATATGGAATCATGTCCCTTCCTCGTCTTCGGCAGCCCTGAAACGAAATCCATGGAAATGAAGTCCCACTTCCACTCTGCGATCGGCATAGGCTGAAGAAGTCCAGGTGGTCGGCGATGCTCTGCCTTCACCTGATGGCAAGTAAGACAACGGGACACGAACTCTGCTATGTGGGTCTTCATACCTTCCCACCAATAGGTCCTCCTCACGTCGCGATAAATCTTAGTACTGCCTGGATGCATCGCGAGTCTGGTAAAATGCGCAGCCTCGAGAATCTCTCGTCTCAAGTCAGGGATATCTGGGACGCATAGGCGGCCACGATAACATAATCTCCCATCCATGCCAACTCACCACTCGGCATCTGCATCATCACTGGCCTGCTCTCGAAGCTCAGTCAGACGTGCATCATCCCTCTACTCCTCGATGACCCGGTCATCAATATGAGATCGCACCTGCACATGTGCGATGAACTCATACGGCTCCTCTACAGTGAGTTTCTGTTCAAAGTCTTGCAAAAACTCAACCATATCCCACTCAGCAACCATCAGCGGAGCCGCAAACTCTATCACCTTCTTGTGGCTCAACGCGTCAGCCACAAAGTTCGCCTTTCCAGGATGGTAAGAGACTTCGAACTTGAAGTCCTTCAAAGTCTCCATCCATCGCCATTGCCTCATATTCAAGTCTCGCTGCGTGAATATGTACTTGAGGCTCTTGTGGTCGCAAAAGAGCTCGAACTTCTCTCCATAGAGGTAATGTCTCCAGAGTCTCAGTGCGAATATGACGGCTGCCAACTCCAAGTCATGTGTATGATAATTCTCCTCGTGCTTCCTTAATTGTCTCGAGGCATACGAAATTACCCTGTCCTTCTGCATAAGGACATAACCCAGACGAATGCTAGACGCGTCAGTGTATATAGTGTATCTAACCCCTTGCTTTGGCAATACTAGCACAGGGGCAGACGTAAGTCTGTTCTTCAGCTCCTGAAAAGCTGACTCCGCCTTGTCATTCTAGGCGAACTTCACGTCCTCCCGTGTCAACTGAGATAAAGGTCTCACGATCTTCGAGAAATTCTGAATGAAGCGTCGATAATAGCCAGAGAGACCCAAGAAACTCCTCACCTCAGTGACAGAACCAGGCTGCTCCCAGTCCTGAACTGCAACTACCTTCGCTAGGTCAACTGCCATCCTATCCTTGGACACCACGTGTCCCAGGAACGTCACTTCCTGCTTCCAAAAGTCACACTTCTTGTACTGTGTGAACAACTGATGCTATCTGAGTGTATACAGGACCATGCGCAAGTGCTCCTCATGCTCCTCTCGACTCCTGGAGTATACCAAAATGTCGTCAATGAACACAACGATGAATCGATAGAGGAAAGGCCAAAATACCCGGTTCATCAGATCTATGAACACTGCTGGTGCGTTCGTGAGACCGAACGACATCACAAAGAACTCGTAGTGGCCAAAGCTGGTCCTGAATGTTGTCTTCTGCACGTCCTCATTTCTGATGCGCAACTGATGATATCCTGACTGGAGATCAATCTTCGAGAAGTACTGCGCTCCTCTCAACTGATCAAACAAGTCATCGATCCTGGGTAAAGGGTACTTGTTCTTCACCGTGATCTGGTTCAGCCTGCGATAACCAATACACAATCGCATCGAACCATCCTTCTTCCTTACAAACAGGACTGGTGCTCCCCAAGGAGACACACTGGGTTGAATAAGGCCAAGCTCCAACAGACCATCAATCTGCATCCTCGACTCCATCTCACACGGTGCCATGCGATACATCAGCAGTGAGACGGGCGTGGAACCAGGTACCAAATCGATAGTAAAATCAATCTCTCGCTGAGGAGGCAAACCAGGGATCTTCCTAAACAGATCCCTAAAATCACGGACGACTGGAGTATGCTCAAGCGTCTGGGCACCAGCGTCCCGCACTAAAGTAGCGTAGCTAAGTATGCGGAAGGGGAGATTTACCCGCACTGGGAATGTAAAGGATGCGCCCTCTGACTCGTAGACAGTCACTATATGAGTCTCGCAGTCAATCTTGGCCCTCGCTGCAGTCAGCCAATCCATGCCAAGAACGATGTCGAGATAATAGAGAGGGGTCGACGACAAGATCAATAGTCATCGTCCTGCCCCCTAGATCCACCAAACAGCCCTCACACATCAGGGTGGCATCTGTAAAGGACCTGTGAGCTGTATAAACTCGCACCCCATCCATCCTAATAGTCGGTAGCCCAATGCGCCTGACTATGGCATGCGATATCAATGAAATCGTGGATCCTGTGTCCACCATCACGATAATAGAAATACCTCCAATATGGGCAGTGACCTCAAAAGCCGAATGCTGAGAAGTCTCTATCTCGACTGCCTATACTGTCAGAGCATATACTCGAGCCTACTGTGGCCGGTTCGGCCGCTGTACCATGGGCCGTAGAGGCGGCCTGAACTGAGATACGGGAAGTCTGAAGGAAGGGTGCGCAGGAGCCAACCGTAAAGGCGGTGCTGATATAACTTGTGGGCGTGTACGGTCGATCTTCTGCGGCGGCGAGAACCCACTGTCCCGCATCAGAACGAAACAACTCTATGCTAAATGGCTCAATCTTTCACAATAAGTACATGATAAATCGGGGTGCCGCATCTGGGGTACTGGCGCTATAGCCCTAGGAGGAGGGTCGACGAGAGGCCTCTTACCTGCAAAGGGCCTGTCCTGCAATTCTGGTCGTGGCCTAGGAGCAATAGGGCCATAAAATCGTGTAAGTCGATCCACATCCTGCTCTACCAGCATGGACATGTGAATCAGCTCCGCGTAGGAGGGAATGCTCATGCAACACATCTTCGACCAAATATCCAGTCGCAAACCCTCAGAAAAGCGCCGTATGCGCATCTTCTCATCTGCCAGTATAGTCGGGATGTATCCGCCCAACTCAGTGAAACGATGCTCATACTCAGTCACCGTCATGCCTCCCTGTCTGAGGCGCAGAAATTCGTTCTCCCGGTCATGCCTATATGTCTGGGGATAGTATTTCTCGTGGAAGCGGAACTCGAACGCTGCCCAGGTCCAGATGTAATCAGCGGCAATGGTCCGCAACACACTATCCCACCATAAGCTGGCCTCCCGCTCGAATAAGAACTTAGCCAACTCAACCTGCTCAGATTCTGAGCAATGCAGCATCTGTAATACCTTCGACACACGGTTGAGCCAATACTCGGCCTCTGCGGGTCTATGAGAACTCGTAAAAGTAGGAGGCCGCAAGCACTAAAATCGCTCGAGTAAGCCCCATGTATCTGCAGGCGGTGAAGGATGAGCAATGCCCTCATCCTGAGCATAAGTACCGGCATCCTCAACTGGATGCACAGGTGGTGCAGGTGGAGTCACATTCCCACCCTAGGCTAGAGCCCCCACTATAATAGTCAGGAGCTTCTTCTGCTGCAGCATCATGGCCATCATCTGCTCAAATCTATCTGGAGGTGGAGCAGGTTGTGGCATGTACTGCATCGAAGAAGACGCACGGTACTGCTCTCTGACGGGCGGTGCGAAAGGCAGTGGTCCAACTGCAGGACCAGTTGGAGGCTGAAACTCACGTTCTGTCTCAGGAATCGGGCCCACAACAGGGTCCGTATGAGCATCAGACTGGAGGAGAACCTGATCCATAGGCCCACCCAATGTAAGCCGAGTTGTGCTCCTTGTAGCCTTAGGCGGCATTCCCTATATTCAAAATAGGGCGCAACCTTATCAGTCTCAATAGCACAAACACACCGCAATCATTCACATAAAGAGTCAAAGGCATTCCATGCATTTCATTTAATCAAAATTATCACAATATAAGGGATATCTTCTTACAGACATCATGACAAGAAGTACATGAGAACTAAGACAGTTAAATCTACAACAGCAACATAAGTAAACTACTAGCCTTAATAGGCTTACACAACATAAACCAAGAAACGACTAACTACTACCAACAACATCTAAAAATCTTATCGCTAGTCTGAGTCGGGTGATGGAGGAGGAGCACCCTTATCCTAGAAGCAGCACAGGATCGCCTTCAAGGTGCGAGTCACCTTACCGAATTTCCTCTTCATAACGGCCTTGGTATCCTCGACCTCAGCCCGAAGTTCCTGAACTTCCCTTCGCAAGGCGACCTGGCTCTCTTCAATTCGGGCAATGTGAGCATCACGAGTAGCTTGAGTAGAAGGAGGGCTCTCATCAGTATCCTGAGCCTCCTCTTCTTCCTCTTCCTTGGCTTCTTCCTCTACTTCTGCTCCAGGTTCTCCTTCACTTGGATACTCTTCGCCATCAAAATCGCCCTCGCTATCCTCATCAAGCTGAGTCTCACGGTACTGAGACCCGATCTTCATCTTGACCATGGTAGACTCATCAATGCAGTGAATCGGAACTGGCAACTCCAGCCCAAGTCTGTAAGCAAACTCAAGCGCGATCTTGCATATAAGTCGGCCAAAAGGAAGCGACTTAGACGTTCTTTTTTATTTCGCTATGAGGATAATCTGTCGCAACACGAAAGTGGCCATACACACATTTTCTCCCTGGGCCACCTGATACAAGAAATCAACCATCAGGCGCGTACATTCAATGCGATTTGTCGACCTGGGATACATGTTGAACGTGCAAATGTGGTGCAGCAGGCGCAAATCATCAGACATATGAGTCACCTTGAGGCTATTATTAGGCTGCCATGGAACCAGACAACCGCATAGGAACCTGGTACGGCGATCTCGCTCACGCCTACTCCTCAAATTCTTTACACTGGGATGAACATCACCAAGGGGTACGTTCAAAAGTCGCGCTATCAACCGAACATCGATCGTAGCCATCCGGTCTCTACCAAAGGGAATCTTGAACTGCAATGGCTCCAATGTAGGATTCTGGATACGAGCGTAGAAGGAACGAACGGTGCTCACATTAGCACGAGAACGGGCTTCAAAGAGTTGACCCCAATGCAAAGCTTCAATGCTCTCAAACAATAGGAATTCGCCAAAGAGTCGCCCTTCCACGTCCGCCTCAAACAACACCTTACGGTCAGTATAATCACCGTGAGGCATCTCTACTAACAACACTCACCCAATTTGAGAATGGGGATCCAAATCCCGCTTTGTATGAAACTCCCGGGCTGTGCTTGGACTTGCGGCGGTGCTTGAGCTAGCGGCGCCACCCCTCGGTCTTCTTGATTGTGCCAGGCGACTAGGCCCAGCCTCATCCGCTGCGGTCTTTCTCTTTCCCATCAAAGAGAGGATGGTGGAGAAAGAGAAAAAACCCAAAATGGTTTCAACAAAAGCCATGAAAAATGTGGAAAATGGGGAGAAATGGCTGCCCAAGTGGACAGAAGGAAATCTTGGTGTTGTTGAGGGATAAATCAAGCTTCCAAGAGCTGGAATCTCAAAGGAAAAAGGGAAAGCTAAAAGGGTTTAGAACTTCACACGATTTCAGCTCATTTTGGGAGTTGTAGGAGCTCCAAACGACGAGTTTTGAAAGAGGAGGAGTTTTAAACAGTAATGGAGGGATGGAATGGGTTCGGTTTCAGTAGGAAATGGGATTGGGAGAGATTTGGAGCAGCGATTTGAGACGGGCAGCAAGAAAAATGTGAAAGGGAGGGCGTTGGAGCATTTTTTGTGAAGGAGGTACCCCTTTTAGGGGTTTTTGACAGACGGGCACTGTATGGGAAGGATGCCCAACCTCAAAAACCACACGCGCCAGAAATTCAGCTCACGTGGGGCCCACTGATCGGCGATGCATCGCCAGCCGGTCACCAATCCGGCCGGTGGGACCACATGGGTTGGGTCCCCCCTGCCCTAGGGACCCCAAATATATATGGGCCCCACCTTAGTTCATTGTAGATTGGCCTAGGGAGGCCCAAAACTCTATTCGGGGAGTTCCAGGACCAATCTGTAAACCTGAATACATTCCCCTATCATGTAGCATATGATTTTTGGGTAGGAGGAGCTAATCCATCCATCTAGCCCATTATTTACTAAATATTGTAAAGTTAGAATGGCCAAAAGGCCAGTTTTTGTGTGTTTTTACTATTCATTATAAAAGTCTGACTAAGTATGATTTTATGTTATTTTGCAAAGTTATTTTTGCACTCGTTGCACTGCTCCCCCATCACCTTATCAATACAGGCCTACTGTACTCTCACTGCTACGGAAGGGTTGTCGCCTCCCGTAGACTCAGAATACGCTCGCGGTCTCTACAAAGGGCTCGTCGCCTGATCAGTGTAGGCCGACAACAAGAATATAGTGTCCCATACCACCATAATCTGCCCACGAGTTATAGGTGCTCACTGGTCACTAGGGGAGGTTCGTGGCCCCAGTGTAGGCCGACATCTCGACCACGGTGTCCCATACCACCATGCCCGGCTCATGAGTCTTTATGGATCAAGGTACCATGGTTAATAGGGTTTATGTAACACCCTGGATTTTGGCCAATCTGGGATTTGACGTCCTTAGGCAATGGGTCAATTAAAACACCTGAAAAATCGTTCAGAACCCAATTCCATAGCCAAAGAAACCACTTAGGATTAATTTCTTTAGAAACTAAGCATAAGATAGCTAGCGCAACGTTGGAGTGGCTGGGAAACAGTCCCTGATCACTTTAAATACGTTCTACAAGACCCAAATCGAGTAGAACCAATGACCCTATAATACTCTATAACCTCGGATCAAACTCTAAGCAGGTCTATTCTCTGGACCACATTGAATTTTTGTATTGGATTTAGACCGCGCATCGAAGGTCCGATACCTCCTATCTTAGACCGTTAGAACCGCCCAGCTGGACTTGACAATCATTTCGAAAATCAAGTCAAACCGATAATCACGGACTATTTCATTGAGCCCGGACTGAAGAGACCGCGAATAGGGACAGAATTGGAATTTCAAATTCAAATCTGGCACACGACTTGACACATCAGTATTAAGCGTTCTGACTGTCAGAATTCATCCAGATTACACCCTCGGATCAGAAAAAATTTCTATTTATTATTATGAGACTTCCAGCCCTGATCTACGTGCGGTGACCGCTGAACTAAAACTGGTCTACCACGTGCGATCTGCGAACCCTGTCGGACTGAAAACTTAATGCGCGCTAGATCTGGTACGCATGAGCTTAAGTCCGATCGCATTCGACTAGGGGACCACCAGAAATGCCCTTTTGGACCGAAACAGCCCCGATTTGGATATACCTTAAGTATACTTTGTTCCCAAGCCTGTTTTGGGCACATCTGAGCTTATAAAAGGGGTTGAAACCCTCACTTCTCTCACCCATCCGAATTTGCTAGAAACCCTAGCTAGAGTGAGAGAGAAAGTGAGAGTTTGTGAGAGAAGGTGGGAGAGCTTTTCCTGCTGCTGCTGCACATGCTTAAGCGGCGTATTCCAATCACTTTGCCGATGATTTCTCCGCGTTTCTAGGTAAGAAATAACCCTAGAAAGTTGCTGATTTGATGCTTCTTTAGTTACATAGCTTGTTAGTTGATAAATCTCGTAAATCAGGTTCTCTATTCGCCGTAGACGAAGCGTATACGCTCCGTTCGAATTCTCACCCCTAAAAGGAAAAAGGTGCGGATTTTTGGACACTTTGATTGACTGTTTCCAAAGTTTTAATGTCGTTTAATAGTAGATTCTTGACGGCAACGCCGTTTGACATGTACAACATGCTCTCCGTTTCCCGTTTTGTAAATTAACGAAGAATATGAGATTTAGGGCATTTTAGTCATTTGTAGGAAGTACGGTCTACATGCATATTTTGCTGACGTGATTGACATGGTTTGTTGCCGCATTAGGGAGTTAGGAATGCTTGCATAATCAGTTTGGCGAAGAGATTCGCCTAGTTGCGCACTTTGGGTCGACATACTATATGTAGACTTAAGTGTGTAGTGTATGTGTTTGTATAAATGCTTGTACTAGTATGTATTGAATTAAATGATGTTATGTAGTAGTTTGAGAATGATTTCTTGATTAATATGCTGACCTAAATGATTTCCTATATGTTGACCATATGCATGATTCCATTACATGCATGGAATGTAGGTTTTTGAAGATTTGCTTAAGTTGAATGTTATAACATGTATTAACATGCTCACATGATTGTATTTCAATTCCAATACCTTTGCATATATTGTTGATGTGATTTCATAGATGTGTGAGACTAGACTTAGTCCAGGCAGTCGGTAACCGAGCGAATTCATGGCTGACTGGTCATAGCCACGAGCGACGCGTCGATGAACGTGATTCATGTTTAGAGTTGGCGGCAGTGGTTAGGCCACGCGAAGTGTTTTACGCACTTCATGTCGTTCGACTTGAGATGCGATCGCGCTAGTCGAGCCCGTCAAGTAACCCGACTGGCCGATGTATGTTCACCTTGTATGAGTCATAACTGCTTGAACCTAGGGTACTGAACTTACCATTGTAAACCCTGTTAACCATGGTACCTTGATCCACGAAGACTCATGAGCCGGGCATGGTGGTATGGGACACCATGGTCGAACTGTCGGCCTACGCTGGGGCCACAAACCTCCCCGTAGTGACCAGTGAGCACCTAGACTCGTGAGCAGATTATGATAGTATGAGACACTATATTCTAGCTGTCGGCCTACACTGATCAGGCGACGAGCCCTTTGTAGTGACCGCGAGCGTATTCTGAGTCTACAGGAGGCGACGACCCTTCAGTAGCAGTAGAGTACAGTAGGCCTGTATTGATAAGGTGATGGGGGAGCGGTGCAACGAGTGCGAGCAACAGCCCTGGCAGCCCTTGCAGTGACCTACGAAATATACATCGTATGAGATTACTAGGAGTGACGACCCTAGACAGGATCTGTGTTGGGATTGATACAAGGGAAGTACCTTAGTTTCCCAATCCTGCTGTTTGAATGGACTAATAACAACTTGGAATTCATATCACCATAGCATTGCATGTGCCTGGAAGATGTGGAGCACTCTAGGGAGTGTGGCATGCCGCGGTCGTAAGATGTTGTCGCATGAGGGTGATCGTCGGTGAGGGCATACATCACGTCATGTCATAATTGCATTAACAACAGTATTAGGATTGTTTGATTTATTGCTTTACTATTATCGCGTGATTGATTTGAGAACATGTTAATCCTTGCTCTATTATTCCACTGAGTTAGCTACTCACTCCCACGTTACGGGACGGTGTTCCTGGACACCCACCAGACCTTTTTGTGATTGCAGATGATGGCGCGGCCTGCGAGGCAGAGCTGGACTTGATGATGATGAGGAGGATCCCTCCTTTATGTGTGTTCTGATCGACGGGATTACAGGGAGGTTGATTAGATGCCTTGACACTTGTCATTTTATATTTTTAGAGCACTCATGTATATTCTTTTGTTTACTTTTGAAGTATACATGTATGTATATAACCCGGTAACATATTCACACTCTAGAGACATACAACAGATTATATATGTTATACATACTATCACAGTCTTCCGCTTGTAAATTTAACTGTCTCTGGAGCGTGATATGCTGTTTTAGCTTAATCTTACTCATGTTTAATACATTATCATAGACAACATTCAATCATACATATCTATGTTGCATAAATAACATTTTGGAACTCGGGAGTTGGGTTTTTGCTCGACCCCCCGATTTTCGGGATGTTACAGTTTACAATGGTAAGTTTAGTACCCTATGTTCAAGCAGTTATGACTCATACAAGGTGAACATACAATGGCCAGTCGGGTTACTTGACGGGCTCGACTAGTACGAGCGCATCTCAAGCTGAACGACATGAAATGCATAAAACACTTCGCGTGGCCTAACCACTGCCACTAACTCCAAAACACGACTTGCGTTCATCGACGCGTCGTTCGTGGCAAAGATAAGCCAACCACGAATTTATTCGGTTACCGACTGCTTGGACTAAGTATAGTCCCAAACATTTATGAATCCACATCAGCAATCATATAAGAGTAATGGAAATGAAATACAACAATGTGAGCATGTTGACACATGTTATAACATACAACCTAAGTAAATCATCTAACACATGCATTTCATACATATAATGAAATCATGCATATAGCCAACATGTAGGAAATCATTTACATCAACATATTATTTGAGATTTCAATCTCAAACTAATTCATAACACCGTTTAATTCAATACATACTAATACAAACATTTATACAAACACTTAGTCTACACACTCAAGTCTACCTATAGTATGTCGACTCAAAGTGCGCACTTGGGCGAATCTCTTCGCCAAACTGATTATGCACGCATTCCTAATATCCTAATGCTACAAAGAGCCATGTTAATCATATCAGCAAAATATGGATGAAAACAGTATTTCCTACAAATGACTAAAATGCCCTAAATCTCATATTTTTCGTCTGCTTACGAAACAGGAAACAGACAGCATGTTGTGCATGTCAAACGGCGTTACCGTCGATAATCTACTATTAAACGACATTGAAAGCGTTGAAATCAGCCAATCAAAACATATAAAATCCGTACCCTTTTCCTAGAGGTGAACCGATTCGAACGGAGCGTATACGCTTCGTCTACGGCGAACCGGGAACCTAATACACAAGATCTGTAAGTTACTTTGGTAAGAAATCGACGGAACCTCAAATCAGCAAGTATTTAGGGTGTTTCCTTACCTAGAAATGCGGCGAAATCACCGGGAAAGTGATTGAGGTGCATTGCTTAAGCACGTACAACAGGTAGTGCAAGCAGCAGGAAGATCTCTCCCACTCTCTCTCACAATCTCTCACTTTTTCTCTCACACCAGCTAGGGTTTCTAGCAAATTCGGATGGGTGAGAGAAGTGAGGGTTTAAGGTCCTTTTATAAGCTAATTTCTTCCTAAATTAGGCTTGAGAACAATGTTTACTTGAGGTCTAACCAAATCAGGGTTGTTTCAGTCCAAAAAGACATTTCTGGAGGTCCCCTGGCCGAACGCGATCGGACTTAAGTTCATGCACGTCGGATGTCGCTCACATCCCTTTTTCAGACCAGTAGTATTCGTAGATCGCACGTGGCGGTCCAGTTTCAGTTCAGCGGTCATCGCACGTAGATCAGGTCTACAAGTCTCATGATATGAAAGAGAAATTTTTCCTGATCCGAGGGTGTAATTTGGCTAAATTCTGACGGTCAGAAAGCTTAATAATAGCGCGCCAAGTCGTGTGCCAGATTTGAATTTCAAAATTCCAAATCTATCCTATTCTCACTCTCTTCACTCCAGGCTCAATGAAATAGCCTTTGAATGTCGGTTGGACTTGATTTTCGAAATGATTGTCAAGTCCAGCTAGGCGGTTATAACGGTCTAAGATTATAGGTATCGGACTTTTGATGCGCGGTTTAGATCCAATACAAAGTTTCAAAGGGGTCCTGAGAACAAATCGGTTTAAAGTTTGATCCGAGGTTTTAGAGTATTATAGTATCATTGGTTCTACTCGTTTTGGGTCTTGTAGAACGTATTTAAATCGATCAGGGATGATTTTCCAACTACTCTAGCGTTGCGCTAGCCAACTTACGCTTATTTTCTAAAGGAATTAATCCTACGCGATTTCTGGTCGAGTTGGTACTCGAGTCCAAGTACGAATTTTTCCAGGGCATTACAAAAGGACTCGTCTGCTTAACTATAAGTTATTAGAGTCCAGATGACTCTTGTGATCATTCCTTTATATGATTTGGTCTAAGTTGTTTCTCACCCCTTGTAAGTCCTCAAGGTGGCCTTCGGCGGAATGGACGTGGTGGGTGCGTAGTGTTGACCCTTACTCTGTGGAAAGCATAAACATTTAGGGTCTTGTGGAATATCCTTGGCCAGTGTGCCTAAAAGTGGGTGCGTTGTATTGACCCTTACTCGTGAGAGTATAAACAGTCAGCTTAGGTGTAGGTTGTAAAGGTTAAAAGTGAACCTGATTTAAAACCTTAAGTTTGGGGTGAACCGTGTGAAACCTCCTTAGTGAAAACCGGGTATACTCAAGGGTTGAGTGCGTTTACCGGGAGTGGAGTAGACAAGTAGTCGAACCACTATAAAAATGAGTATGTTTGAGATTGTTATTATCTTTCATTTGTTTATATGATTTCCTTAAATACTTTCATATCTGATTATCTAAGATCACACCTCACACATGTGTACAGTCATATCCATCATAAACTAGTTTGCATATTGTTCATCTCTCAAATAGTTTGTGATTAGATCCTCTACCGAGCTTGAATGCCAGTAATGTTGCTCTTGAATAATCCTAATATATGCTTGTTATAAGGATTAGAGTGATAGGATTTTAAATTGTTATAAAATCATTAAAAAGTCTCATTCACCTCCCTTAGGACATATTGGCATATTCCTACTTTAACTAAAGCAGTCTTTACTATAATTTCACATATGTCCCACCCGAAGGTGGTCCTATCCATTTGAGCCACAAAATAGCTGAAAGGCGTGGATAGATAAATATATATACATCATGGAGAACCCAACAGACTGCGGGACATGTAGGTCAATGGTTTGCCTAAGGGTTGGGCCAATCCCACGGCAGTGTGAATGGGGCCCTGCATTATGGTAGGTCCCGCACGCATGTGGACCACCCCGGAAGTGGGCTGGCCTAAAAACAAACACTCGATTAGGTGGGCTGCCGGCTAAACAGATACATGAAAGTAGGGCTAGCAATCACGCAGTTTCTGCTGCTGGTCAGTCCAGAAGGGTGGGCGGTCTGGATGAAACATATACATAATGTGGTCTTCATCAGTGGGCCAGTCGAGCTGGGACGTCCCTGGTGGGCCACCGAATGGCTGGATGGCATGGGTGAACATATGCATTATGGTAGGTCTAGCAGGTTGTTGGACCACTGGCCACGCTTGGGCATTCCCATAGATGAACGACCTGGATAAAGCACTTGCATGGTGGGTCCCACGAGGACTTAAGTTTCCCCAGGAGGTGGGCTGACCCCACACTCCCACACAAATCAGGTGGGTCCACGTCATCGTGGATTAAAACACATACATCACTGCAGGCTCCACCGTCCACCCTATCTGGATGGTGGATATACAACACATATCTAGTGGGCCCCATGTCAGTGTGGGCCATATAGATGGATAGCGAGAATATACAATACATTCGTGAGGTGGGTCCCACCATTCAGAGGGCTGGACAGTGTGAATAAGACCCATACATCCCAGCAGCCCACCGTCCCAAACACCTTGACGGCAGGGATAAAACACATATATCACGTGGGAGTCCCACCATCCATTCAGATGGACAGTGAGGATGAAACACATACGGTGGGTCCCACTGTCGTAGACAGTGGACGGTGGGTGATACACATACCTCACAGACCCACAAACTTGCTGATGTCAATATAGCTATATAGCTGGTGAGGGTATCCAACCAACCCACTTTCATTTCAAGTGGGTCCCACATTGGGCCACCACATATAATATAATATAATATAATATAATATAATAATAATATTATTATTTTATACAGGGCCACCACATAATATAATATATTATTATTATTATTATTTTATATAGCTCCAGCGTCCAACCCCTGAACGGGCGGCCTGGGTATGACCACGTACTTAGAGGTAGGTTTCCACTATCTAGGGACTTGACGATGGATAATATACTTACATCATGGTGGTCCCACGAGGTGGGCCACAAGAATCATCAAGGTGGACCCTACGCCAGGGATGGACGGTATGGATGTAACACATACCTCAATGTTGGGACCCACGGAACTTGCTGACGCCAGACAGCAGCTACAGCTGCTGGTGGGTCCCACGTCCAAAGTCTGGATGGTGTGAATTCATCAAGTGGGACCACACATGTGGGATCCACACCCCACTAGATGGATGGTCGGAGTGGCTAGAACACATACATCACAGCGGGTCCAACAGTCCAGGGGTCTGGATGGTTTTGACGGTACATGTATTCAAGGTGGGCTCCACCGTCCATAGTTGGACAGTGGATGAGATGGATGAAACGAATACATATGGTGGGTCCACACGTGTGGCCCACAATAGCTGGATAAAGCAGATATTTGGGTTGTCTCTCACCCGTCCAGGCTTACTGGACGTCCATCAGACGGACGGCCTGGATGGAGCATGACATTAGGGTGATTTCAGCGTGATGGCCCACCATGTATTAGATCAAGCTGATATTGGTGCTCTGTATCCGATTTGGGCCTGCGTCGTCGTCCAGCCATATAGGCCCAAACAGTCCGGCAAGGTGGACCATCTGGTGGACAACAACACACCCTCAAGGCCTGGGCAGCGTGGATACAACTCATTCATCAGGTAGCTACAAAATATTGGAAAGAAAGAGAGAGAGAAGGGAAGAGAGAAAGAGAGAGAAAAGCACCCACTTCTAGATCTATTCCTTCAATCCCTTGGGTCCTCAAGCCTTCAAGGATCCTTTTCAAAGGTGGAGATGGGCTTCTAATGGCTAGATTGAAGGAGATCTAAGGTGAATGTGGCTGGAAATGAGAGGACTGTCATGGACACTCAAGCTCCTCTCTTATTAGGGGAGAAATGAAGAAGAAGCGAGAGAGGAGGGGGGAAGATGAGAGAGTGAAATGATAAGTTGTAAGAGAGTAATGGTGGGTTTGTAAAACCATAGGGAAGAAAAACTCATGATGACTTGCAAGAGAGAGAGTTGAGCATGTAGCTACAAGCAATGATGGGACTAGGGTGGGTCATGCCACCTCGAGATTCATGCACACCCCACTAAAGTTGGTCCCACATCAATCAAAGGCCAAATATTGCAAATGGTACATCTTTTAATATACCAGTCGGATTGTCGCATGAGATGCGGCGACGATGCGGTTGCTATGGCGTAAGTTTTATGGAACTTAAGGATGATCGTAAATACAAACTACAGGTCGCGGGTCACCGAAATTCGACTCGGAGGACCGCGGGACCTGATAGAATAGAATGGATACTAAATGTGGGCCACACATCAACGGTACCCCTGGACTCACTCTATTTGATTCTGGTGTAACTTTGTCTTTCATCGATTCTGCTATCACATCTATATTAGAATTAAACACAACTTGAATGCATGCCCCCTTAGTCGTATCATCCCCTATGGGGTAAATTCGTAGAAACAAACAAAGTATGCAAAGTATGTCCCATAACTCTCGCGAATCATGAAATAATCGTGGACTTGAATGTCATGCCCATCAGACAATTTGACGTCATCCTTAGGATGGATTGACTTACGTTGATATGAGCAGTTATGGACTGTAGTGACAGGACAGTTACTATATCCGTCTGTGGGTAGGCCTTCTTCACCTTGAAAGAGAGGGGTAGGTGCGAGATGTTCGAGAGCTCGCAGGCTCCAAGCGAATCTAATACAGTAGAAGCCACCATCAATTGGATACCAGTAGTGCGAGACTTTCCCAAGGTGTTTCAAGAAATATCAGAGCTACCCCCTAGGCGAGCAGTGGATTTTTGTATAGATCTCAAGCTAGGGACCGCCCCTATTTCACTGCCTTCATTTCGCATGCCTCCTTGCGAGATGGAAGAGTTAAGGAGCCAGATTGATGAGTTGTTAGCCCAAGGGTTCATTCACCCCAACGTTTCTCCATGGGGAGCGCCGGTCCTTTTCGTGAAGACAAAGGACAAGTTGATGCATCTCTTTATAGATTACAGAAGACTGAACGAAGTGAAGATAAAGAATAAGTACTCCCTTCCGCGCATCGACGACCTATTTGATCAGCTCAATCATGCTAGATACTTTTCCAAGATAGATATGAGATCAGGGCACCATCAGTTGAGGATTAGGGATGAGGATATCCCTAAGACGGTGTTCAGAACTCGCTGTGGGCACTACGAGTTCTTGGTCATGTCTTTTAGCCTCACCAATCCCCTGTCCGTGTTCATGGACCTGATGAACTGGGTATTCATGCCATACCTGGACCAATTTGTAATTGTTTTCATCAATGACATCTTGGTCTATTCGAAGAGCCGAGAAGAGCACGAACAACACCTATGCACGTCTTAAACACCTTGAAAGAGAATCAGTTGTACGCCAAGCTGACTAAGTGTGAGTTCTAAGAAGAGGAAGTGAAGTTCCTGGGACATATAATGAAAGCAGGGGGCATAACAGTTTATCCAGCCAAGGTGGAAGGAGTGTCTAAGTGGGAGCAGCCCACCACAGTCACTGAGGTTCAGAGTTTTCCGAGCATGAAAGGGTATTACAAGCCCTTTATCAAGGAATTCTCCAGGATCGCGCGGCCGCTCACCTAACTGATGAAGAAGAACAATCGATTTATGTGGGATGAGAACACGAAAGCGGCCTTCCAAGACCTGAAGATGAGGCTGACTTCCAAGCTAGTACTCACTCTTCCATAGGAGGGAGAGAAGTTCGTGGTTTACAGTGACACGTTGAATTTCGAGTAGCGATGCATGCTGATGCAGAATGACAGGGTAATCACTTACGCTGTGGGCACTACGAGTTCTAGGAGAATTATCTGACTCACGATCTGGAATTGGCAACGATGGTCTTTGCCCTAAGGATATAGAGGCACTATCTCTATGGGGAAGAATTTCACTTGTTCTATGACCAAAAGAGTCTAAAGTATATATTCACATAGAAGGACTTGAACATGCACTAGCATCGGTGGATGGAGACGCTCAAAGACTTCCACTTTGACATATCTTACCACTCGGGTAAGGAAAACTTCGTGGTTGATGCACTGAGACGAAAGAAGAAATGTGAGCTGATGTCCACCTTAATGATCAAGGAGTGGGTCCACCTGGGTAGCACTAAGATGTATAACGACGTCAAAAGGTAGTACTGGTGGAACAACATGAAGAGAGACATATCAGGCTTTTTGGTGAAATTTATGGTGTCTCAGAAGATCAAGGTCGAGCATCATAAGCCCGCTGGCCTCCTTCAACCACTGCCGCTAGTTGAATGGAAGTGGGACAACATCTCTATGGACTTCATATCCGACCTTCCTAGGACACAGAGGAAGCATGATTTGATTTGGGTCATTGTTGATAGGCTGACAAAGGCTGCCCGGTTCCTTCCGATTCATACGACAAATTTGATCGATAATCTAGTAAGGTTATACATTCAGGAAGTGGTGCGATCCTACGGAGTTCCAGCAGAAATCATATCAAACAGAGACTCCAGGTTTACTTCCACCTTTTGGAAGAGGTTGCAGGAAGAGATGGGCACTGAGCTCAAGTTTAGCACGGCGTTTCATCCTTAGACAGATGAATAGACCGAGAGGGTGAATCATATCCTAGAAGACATGTCGAGGGCATGCATTCTGGATTTCCAGGGTAATTGGGATAATCATTTGGCGCTGACAGAGTTCGTGTACAACAATAGTTTCCAGTCTAGCATAGGCATGGTGTCATATGAGGCTCTCTGTGGCCGCCCTTGCCGAGCTCCTCGGTGTTGGGCAGAAGTTAGGGAAAGGAGTTTGTTGGGGCCTAAGCTTGTCCAAGCTACTACTCAAGTCATTGATGTTGTTTGGAAATGAGTGTGTAATGTCCAAAGCTGACAGAAGAGCTATGCAGATAATCAATGTCTCGACCTGGGATTTGCGGTAGGCGATCATGTGTTGTTGAAGATTTCACCTATGAAGGGCTTGATGAGGTTTGCACAAAATGAGAAGTTGGCACCATGATTCATTGGGCCGTTCAAGATCTTGGATCATGTGGAAGCCATGGTGTACCGCTTGGCACTGCCTACTATATTGGCGAACATCCACAACGTCTTCTACATATCCATGTTGAAGAAGTACATGCCAGACGAGCCGCATATCGTTAGTTGGGAGCAGGTCGAGCTCACTGAGGATGCTTCCTACACCAAGAAACCTATCCACATCCTGCATCGCAAGGAGTAGGTCTTGTGGATGAAAACGATCTGCTGGTCAAGGTCCTCTGGTGTAACACCCCAACTTTTTAATACCCGAGTATTGAAAGTTCTACAGTGTTACCATAAATTTAGCCTATTATGTACACATGTACAGTACGAATCTAGTTAACCTAACCCTACATCCATCCTCCAACATGAATCTGACCAATTATGAATGATATTCATCCATAAATAAAGTCATCTGACCATTGATCATGTGGTCAGATACATGTACCTTGACTAAATCGGTGAATAACTCTTTAAGCATTTTGATTTAGATGTAAGTTCTTTTGTAAGAATTATTTAGAAATGGACATAGAACCAAGTAGAACCATTAGATTTTACAAAACTCTTAAATTAGTAATAATTACAAAAATGCCACTAACTTAGACCCTTGAATCCTATATATCACATGGTTCCTATTATCCATTTAATGTGAAAATTTGTACTATGCCTATGTATCATAAATTAACCATACAGGTTGAATTTCAAACCTTAGATCATTGTAAAAGTGACCTAATCGACAGATAAGCCCCTTAACCGTTGATTTTGGTGGTCATCGAGTGAAGAAACTTCGTGGGTAGTAGTAGTAGAATATTTCTCTTCATATGAATGACTTAGATTGTCTATAATATGGACCAAGCATGAAATATAAAGACCCTACTTTGATAGAATTTTCCTTAAATGTGAAGTTATCCTTTCCTGGCTTATCAACTCGGTGAAAACCTAGATCTTTACATCTAGCCACTTCTTGTCATCCATCATAACTCAAGCTTGGACCACACCTTAGCCTCACATAACTATGACATCATACAAAATATGGACCCCAATCTTTGATTCTACACCATTGAACGCGGAGGCCATCGATCAACCACCAAATTCTATCCAACCCTCTGCCTATCTTAACTACACATTTCTTCCAAATTTAGGCCCTGATCATTAAGTGTGGACCGTTAATTTAAATCAAGTCCATTTTGAAACCCACTAAGAGACTTTTCAAGACAAAACAGCCTAAAGCTGGGATCTACTTCATAATTAAGCCCAGTTCACAACATAACCCCACGAGACCAACAAAGGGAGTGGATTTATTGATCACTCATTGTAATGGATCCACTCATTCTGTACAACCGAACGGAAGGTGTAACTTTCGCACGTTGTAACAACGCACGAGAGATTCTCGCTCGAGAGAATTTCTCCCACCAAAACTTCCTTTTAGGTTTTCTCTTGTGGGTGTTTGAGTAAACTGCGTTCGTTTGTTAAAGATTTTGGCCCACCTCTAGCAACTAGATGGAAGATCTACGTCGTTCATCTGATTCAGATAGCAGGCCTTACCAAAACCCAACTAATTTCCACCAGTCCCTTTATACATGTGGGCACACAATCGTCAGCCTAAACTGCACTGTCCAATCTAGTTGCATGGCCGCTGAAGCTTTAAATCCACCTCATCTAGGGCCAGATGAACCTAATTAGGTGTCGTGAAAACTCGATGGTTGGAATGGATTGCCCACAAGCATCACCCTAGGCTCCACATTGGTGGTGCGTGTACACAATGTGTACACTCCCATGGATCACCAAAACCAAGAGGCAGCCCAAATTACACTGACTCTAGATTCCAGAGAAGGAATTTCCTTCTTCCTTTTGCATTCACAGACGACCATCCGCTAGGACGAGTCATGGCCCACCACGATCATCCCTAAGGATGATTTGGACCGTCCATCTACATGATCCGATCCAATTATCATGGTCGTAGGGTAGAAACGATCAAAATCTAGCTCCCCTGCACGTTGATAAGAAGAGAGAAAATAGGGATATCCCTCTCCCTTCGCTACGCATGCAAAAATCTACATAGACAATCTTTCACACTCCCAATTGCACATGACGTTACACAATCAAGGTGTAATCGACTCCCCAGAAGCTTCAAAGCCATCTATAAGAGATGACCATCGGATGCACTACAAAGAAGAATAGAGAGGGAAGAAAAGGGAAAAGAGAGAGGAGAAGAAAAGAGAGAAAGAAAAGAGAGGAGGCTAGAGTGGGTATGCGGGTTGTTACCCTCCAGCTCCAACCCGACCGAGTCAGGTAATTCATATTTAATCAATATTATTTTTTGTAATTCATATTATTTAATATTAAATACTTTCAATTAATAACATATATATTTATTATAATTATAATATTTAATTTTATATCATGTATGATTATTACAAATTATTCCATAATTTTAACACTTTTACATTATTTAATTTGTTATCCAATATTACTACTTTTAAAATCATATATAAATTAATAACACATATATATAAATAATAGAATATTAATATTTATTATATTTGAATAATGTATATTATTTTTCTATTGTTATAATAATTCGTATGTATAATATAATATTAATATTAAATTACAATATTGATAATTTAATAATATATAATTAATTATTATATCTTTATATACTAACATATTATTTATATATCATATAATATTGTTCATGATTACTCCACTTTTAATTATATATATTTATATTACCTTTATTTAAACTTATTTACATGACATTAATAATAATGGGCCACGGTTGGAGCTGGAATCAGGCCCTCGTAAGTCTTGGATCAGACTGAAAATCAGCCTCCTATTGGTACAAATAAACGGGTTGAAGATGTTCCTCAATTGAGTGAAAGAAAGGTTTTCCCCAAGCCTTGTAATGCAGGTCTCAGCTGGGCCTTAAATCCAGCTGAAAATGGGCTACACATATCAGGCAGGCCATGTCACATAATGGAGGGCCTCACCATAAAATCTAGTGGACCTAGTCGAGTTTTGGGCGACCCACCTGGCTAGGCCGAACTAGGCTCAATTTGGGCCTCGAATGTTGGGCCAATTCAGGCCTAAACTTAGAGCAAATCCTAGGCCCAATCTGGGCTATTTGAAGAATGAAAATCTGGTGGGCTCATCCGCTCTAAAGCGAGCCCAAGTGATTCTATTCATGGGCCCTTCAAATCTTCAATATGTTTAGAAGTTATTGTCGAATGCAAGCTACTCCTCTAGGAAGCTACTTACGTAACTTGGTGCCATTAGTTGCACATGGGGATTCAGATCAAGGGCAGGACTATGACGACTCAGGTGATGACTTTCCTCTTGGGCTTACCATCTCTAAGTTAGCCAAACATAGTATACATCAAATTGCTACTAAGGTCCTAATACTTGTCATAAAATTTTAAGTTATATTAATTGTCGTATCTCAAATTCATGATTATATTATTATGTTCATATTACATGTTAGGCTCATATGTTAGTTAATGAGTACCATTCTTGAATAATGATCATTGTTCTTATGTTTAATATTATATCAATTGATAGTTGGTACTATAGTCTCATAATGACTCATTGAAAATTTTACCTTCAATATGTAATTTTATGCACCTTCATATAAGAACTTATGGTCGCGAGTCGCCTTGATAACTAACTCACAATACTACCCGTGGAGAACTCCACTATTGTATGTGAGCCACACTTAGGGTGTGACTATACAGATTTTATGTGGAAAATAGGGCTCTTAACCTAGTGTCATTTTGATCAAAGGGTTTTATTTAACATCCCAAGGTGAAAAACCTCATGAGCCGAGGATGGTGGTCATGGGACACTATGTCCAAGTTGTCGGCCTACACTGGATGACCAGCCCCCCGTAGTGACCATTGAGTTACTTAAAACAGATGATTGTAATTGGAATAATAACGGTTTGGCTAATCATGCATCTATAGCATATTAGTGATGACGAGTGGCTAATTCTTGATGCTATAGCATGTGGCCTTAGGATCATTGAGATATTATTTTGCTAGCTCCTAGACCACCGACTATCGACCTATTTGTCCGACTAGAAGAGCATTTCCAAGTCGATGATTGTATGGGTGACGAGCCCAAGTCCAACTAGATACATCCCTAGGTTGAAGATTACATGGGTGACGAGCCCAAGTTCGACTGGATGAGCATCCCCAGGTTTATGTGCATTCATACACCCATGCATTTTAATAAGATTGTATCTTTTCTATTTTTGATTATTTTGTTATTTTTCTTTAAACTAAGTTTGCTAAGCCGGCGGTGTATAATCTCGTGGGGAATTCACACTAAGTTGACCACTCATTCATTAAATATCTAACCGTATAGGGTACGCTATTATAGACGGATAGGACTGTAGCACTGACCCTGACGGTACGATGGTAGAGCCTGAAGAAGGATATTATGAAGACGAGCCACAACAAGAGATGGCTGGTTGCTTAGATTTTAATTAGTAGTAGTGGTACTGTTATGTTTGATTTTGATACATTAATACTTTCAAAATTTTTAATAAGGCCCCCAGTTAAGTGGGCCAAATATTTGGGTATATATGATATAATTAATGCTTGCTTATGCTATCATACTCTAACTTTAATCTTTCCACTAAGATCTCTGATTTATTAACTCTCAGCTTTTCAGAATGAGTCTCGTACACGGGTTCAAAAAATTGGGGCGTTACAAGTTGGTATCAGAGCAAAGTCTAAGATAGCCAGGCTGTGGGATCAATGTATAAAATTTATACGAAAATAAATTAAAAGAAACTTAGGAAAATCCCCATAGAATGTAGGTAGAATGAACAAACGTAGAAACAAAAATACTCAGGTTCCCTCAGATATTTTTTTTTAAAAGAAGACAATTGAACTTGTAAAGAGACCCTAATATTTAGAAAAAATTTAGGATAATTAGGTTCATTTAAGCATGGCTTATTTAATGATCAACATATACTAAATGTTGTTGTTATAGTCATACCATGTTACTCTATCACCTGAACCATGAAATTTTAATCTCTCAGAAGCCATGTTGCTAATATTACGGTCCCAATGAACCAATACGGTCGATGTTCACCCCATTCTGTTAACCGAGTGCTAGAGGGACCGCAGCCCTGCCTACACAACAGGCCTTCCGCCTAGAGTGGCGAATAAGGACATGAGGTCCGAAGCTGTTGGGGATTCTTCGTCCCCTCAAGTCTTTGTATCAGGGATACCCTCATAATATTTTTAGCGGCGAACACCTTTTGTTGAACCTTCAGCCAATGAATATACTAATATGCCTATGGGGGCATCAGCCTTTTCGACTTTCACACAAATGGCCATAGCAATGCAATAACAACAAGACACGTTCACACAACAACAACAGGACATGCATGCATTGATGATGGAGAATTTACGGAGTAAGGATCGCTGGGAGTCATCATGAGATAGAGAGGCCTGAAGTGCGGATATCTTTGAACAATTCCAGAGACTTTGGCCACCCATGTTCGAAGTGTCATTAGATCCGATGAAGGCGGAACACTGGCTGACAAGAATCACCAAGCTAATGCGACCTCTAGAGTGTTCTGATCCGCAGGTGGTGACCTTAGCTACCTATTTGTTAGAAGGAGAGGTAGAAAACTGGTTGCAGAGTGTGCAGCGAGGCATCCTAGCCACGTATGCCTGGACATGGGCAGGCTTCTGGGGAAATTTCCTGGAAAAGTACTTTCCTAGGTCATGTAGGAACGAGAAAATAGCCCAGTTCTTGAAGCTGGAAATGGGCGATATGACCGTTGCCCAATACGAGGCCAGATTTGATGAACTCTCCACTTCGTGCCTAAGGCCTTAAACGATACAGAATACAAGCTATAAAAGTTCAAGGAAGGACTCAGGCCAGGAATTCAGTCACAGCTATGCGACTGGGATTTCGGGGACTTTATGGAACTAATGGACAAAGCCATGCTGGTGGAGAAAGATTTTGAGCGCACCATGAGGACTCTCCCTCCAGTAAACAACACTCTAGTCAGGCCTAGGCAGAAGCCTTCTGCCCAAATAGTACCAGAGAAAAAGGGCAGGGTCATACCTATGGGCACTCCTGCCATGCCTCCCATGAGGAATTGCTACTACTGCCACAAAGCTAGACATTTTGCTAGAAATTATTTCAAGAAAATGAGGGATGAAGGCATCACTTCACCAGCAAATCACCCCCTGCCAGGTCCAGTAACAGCCAAGGTAGCACCTAGGCCCCAACTGCCTAGGTCGGGACCTTCAGTTCAGTAGAGGGTTCCCCCCTCCCGTATGTTTACCATAGCCACTATGGAAGCTGAGGAGGACCCTCATCAGATGATTCATGGTACAAATCACATCAACGGTACCCCTGTACTTCTCCTATTTGATTTTAGTGCAACTTTATCTTTCGTAGACTCTACTATTGCAAACAGACTTGAACTGAATACAACCTGAATGAATTCCCCTTTAGTCGTAGCATCTCCCATGGGGAAATTCATCGAAACAGACAAAATATGCCGAGTTTGCCCTCTAACTCTTGCAAGTCACGAAGTGGTTGTGGACCTAGTCATGATGCCTATAAAATGGTTCGACATCATCCTAGGCATGGATTGGCTTTCTCAAGTGCGGGTAGTGATGGACTACCACGGAAAAACGGTCACTATAACAGTCCCAGGGCAGCTCTCTTTTATAGTAATGGGAAAGAGTAGGCACAACACGTTTGAAAGCTTACAAGCCCTAAATGAACCAGAATCAGTCGAGTCCACCATCAGGCCAATCCCAGTAGTATGAGAATTCCTTGAGGTATTTCAAGAGATATCAGGGCTGCCCCCAAGGCGAGCGATAGATTTTTTCATAGATCTCAAACCAGGAACTGCTTCCATATCATTACCCCTGTTTCGCATGGTCTCTTGCGAAATGGAAGAACTCAAGAGCCAGATAAATGAGCTGTTGACCCAAGGTTTCATCCACCCCAGCGTTTCTCCATGGCAAGCGCCAGTCCTTTTTGTGAAAAAGAAGGACGGGTCGATGCGTCTCTGCATTGATTACTGATGATTGAACGAAGTAACGATAAAGAATAGGTACCCCTTGCCATGTATCGATGACCTGTTCGACTAGCTCAAGGGTGCTAAGTACTTCTCCAAGATTGATCTACGATCATAGTACCATCAGCTAAGAATCAGGGATGTGGATATCCCTAAAACAACATTTATGACTCGTTATGGGCACTACGAGTTCCTGTTTATGCCCTTCGGCCTCACAAATGCTCCGACAGTATTCATGGACCTCATAAACCGAGTTTTCATGCTTTACCTAGACTGATTCGTGATCATGTTCATTGACGACATCCTAGTGTACTCTAAAAGCAAGGAGGAGCATGAACAACACCTGCGCATGGTCCTGAGTACGCTGAAGGAAAATCAATTATATGTTAAGTTGTCCAAATGTAAGTTTTGGAAAAAGGAAGTTAAGTTTTTAGGGCATGTGGTGAAGGTAGAAGGTATATCGGTCGATCTCGCTAAGGTAGAAGCGGTGTTAAGATGGAAGCATCCCACTATAGTTACCAAGGTTCGGAGTTTCATGGGCATGGTAGGGTACTATAGGCACTTCATCAAGGAATTCTCAAGAATCGCGCGACTGCTCACTCAGCTGAAAAAGAAGAATGCCCGGTTCACATGGGACGAGAGCATAGAAACAACCTTTCAGGAGTTAAAGATGAGGCTAACATCTGCACTGGTGCTTACTCGTCCACAAGAAGGAGAGGAGTTCGTCGCATATAGCGACACCTCGAAGTTGGGTCTAGGTTGTGTACTAATGTAAAAGAACAGGGTGATCGCTTATGCTTCTTGTCAGTTGAAGAAGCATGAAGAGAATTACCCAACTCATGACCTGGAGTTGGTAGCCGTGGTCTTCACTCTAAAAATATGGAGGCATTATCTCTATGGAGAGGACTTCCAGTTATTTTGCCACCATAAGAGTTTGAAATATATATTCACACAAAAGGACTTAAATATGCACTAGCGTCAGTGGATGGAAACCCTTAAGGACTTTCATTTTAATATATATTACCATCCTAGTAAGGCATACTCGATGGCCGATGCTCTGAGTTGGAAGAAGAAGCATGAACTGATAGCCACTCTGATGATTAAAGAGTGGAAAACGATGGAGTTTGTCTAGGATTTTGATGTCTAACTCACACTCAATGAGCCAGATGCTTATGTGGCTCTTCTGACTACGGAACCGACCCAGGCCAAAGAATATATATATCACTATATGGAAAAACAAAGTAGATCTCGACTGTCTCTAAAGTATGAATACATCTCTGAGTCTCATATACATGTAAATAAATAAAATCAAATGTCCAAAAAGAGTCCCACTGAGAAGTCCCATCAACCCAGGCCACCTAAGCAAAGCCGTCGTGGTACTGCATGTATGAGAACTCGTCCTGATCCTCATCATAGTCCGGCTCCGCATCCTGGATCGCCGCCTCACCTGCATCTAAGACAGGGTCTGGTGGGTGTTGCAAACACCATCCCGAAACGTGGGAGTGAGTACCTAACTCAGTGGAATAATAGAGCAAGGATTAACATGTTCTCAAATCAATCATGCGATAATAGTAAAGCAGTAAATCAAACAATCTGAATACTGTTGTTAATGCAATATGACATGACATGATGGATGCCCTCACCGACGTTCTCCCTCATACGGCACCATCTTACGCCCGCGGCATGCTTGCATACCGCTCAGTGCTCCACATCTTCCAGGCACATGCAATGTAATGGTGATATGATTTCTGAGTTATTATTAGTCCATTCAAACAGCAGGATTGAGAAACTAAGGTGCTTCCCTTATATCAATCCCAACACAGATCCTGTCTAGGGTCGTCACTCCTAGTAATCTCATATGAAGTATAGTTTGTAGGTCGCTGCAAGGGCTACCAGGGCTGTTGCTCGCACTCGTTGCACCGCTCCCCCATCACCTTATCAATACAGGCCTACTGTACTCTCACTGCTATGGAAGGGTCGTCGCCTCCCGTAGACTCAGAATACGCTCGCAGTCACTACAAAGGACTCGTCGCCTGATCAGTGTAAGCCGACAACAAGAATATAGTGTCCCATACCACCATAATCTGCTCACGAGACATATGTGCTCACTGGTCACTACGGGGAGGTTTGTGGCCCTAGCGTAGGCCGACAGCTCGACCACGGTGTCCCATACCACCATGCCCAGCTCATG
Source organism: Magnolia kwangsiensis (assembly GCA_037074715.1). Taxonomy (NCBI): domain Eukaryota; kingdom Viridiplantae; phylum Streptophyta; class Magnoliopsida; order Magnoliales; family Magnoliaceae; genus Magnolia; species Magnolia kwangsiensis. Next base: position 44,150,464 of record CM073586.1, on the reverse strand, counting down.
AGTCTTTGTGGATCAAGGTACCATGGTTGACAGGGTTTATAATGGTAAGTTCAGTACCCAAGGTTCAAGCAGTTTTGACTCATACAGGGTGAACATATAACGGCCAGTCGGGTTACTTGACGGGCTCGACTAGCACAAGCGCATCTCAAGTTGAATGACATGAAGTGCGTAAAACACCTCGTGTGGCCTAACCACTGCCGCCAACTCCAAAACACAGCTTGCGTTCATCGACGCGTCGTTCGTGGCAAAGATAAGCCAATCATGAATTTGCTCGGTTGCCGACTGCCTGGACTAGGTATAGTCCATAGTCCCAAACATATATGAATTCACATCAGCAATCATATGAGAGTATTGGAAATGAAATACAACAATGTGAGCACGTTAACACATGTTATAACATACAACTTAAGTAAATCATCTAGCACATGCATTTCATACATATAATGAAATCATGCATATAGCTAACATGTAGGAAATCATTTACATCAGCATATTAATTGAGAAATCAATCTCAAACTAATTCATAACACCATTTAATTCAATACATACTAATACAAACATTTATACAAACACTTAAACTACACACTTAAGTCTACATATAGTATGTCGACTCATAGTGCGCATTTAGGCGAATCTCTTCACCAAACTAATTATGCACGCATTCCTAGTATTCTAATGTGACAAGAAGCCATGTCAATCACATCAGCAAAATATGGATGAAAACAGTATTTCCTACAATTGACTAAAATGCCCTAAATCTCATATTCTTCGTCTGCTTACGAAACAGGAAACGGACAGCATGTTGTACATGTCAAATGGCGTTCCCGTCGATAATCTACTATTAAACGACATTGGAAGAGTTGGAAATAGTCAATCAAAGCGTCTAAAATCCGCACCTTTTCTCCTAGAAGCGTATCAATTCGAACGGAGCGTATACGCTTCATCTACGGCGAATAGGCAACCTAATACACAAGATCTATCAGCTACTTTTCTATGGAACCAAGGGAACCTCAAATCAGCAAGTATTAGGGACATTTTCGTACCTAGAAACGCAGAGAATCCACCGAAAAAGTGATTGGATTGCGTGGCATAATCATGTGCAACAGGTGGCACGAGCAGCAAGAAATTTCCTTCCTCTCTCTCACAATCTCTCATCTTTTCTCTCTCTCAACCTAGGGATTTTTCCAAATTCGGATGGGAGAGATATGAGAGGGTTTCAAGCCCTTTTATAAGCCCAAACATGCCCAAAACAGCTTGGGAACAAAGTTTACTTGATGCCTAACCAAATCGGGGCTGTTTCGGTCCAAAAGGACATTTTTGGTGGTCCCCTGGCCGAACGCGATCGGACTTAAGTTCATGCTCATCGGATGTCGCTCACATCCCATTTTCATACCATCAGTGTTCGTAGATCACCTGTGGCGGTCCAGTTTCAGTTCAGTGGTCACCGCACGTAGATCAGGCCTACAAGTCTCATGATATGAAATAGAAATTTTTCCTGATCCGAGGGTGTAATTTGGCTGAATTCTGACGGTCAGAACGCTTAATACTGACATGTCAATTCGTGTGCCAGATTTGAATTTCAAATTCTAAATCTAACCCTATTCTCACTCTCTTCAGTCCAGGCTCAATGAAATAGCCTGCGAATGTCGGTTGGACTTAATTTTCGAAATGATTGTCAAGTCCAGCTAGGCGGTTATAACGGTCTAAGATTGTAGGTATCGGACTTTCGACGCACGGTCTAAATCCAATACAAAGTTTCAAAGAGGTCCAGAGAATAAACCGGCTTAAAGTTTGATCCGAGGTTTTAGAGTATTATAGCATCATTGGTTCTACTCGCTTTGGGTCTTGTAGAACGTATTTAAAGTGATCAGGGACTATTTCCCACCTACTCTAGCGTTGCGCTAGCTAACTTACACTTATTTTCTAAAGGAATTAATCCTACGTGATTTCTGGTCAAGTTAGTACTCGAGTCCAAGTACGGATTTTTCCAGGGCGTTACAGATGCCCAGTTGGAGGATTGGCAGTGACGACGGTCTATGATATCAGGGATGAGTATGCGTACCCGACAATGCAGATCTAAGAAAAGAAGTGATGGTAGAACGCATCATTCCAAGTTAGCAATACACCCTGGGAGTACGAAGATGTACAATAACATGAAAAGGCAGTATTGGTGGAGCAACATGAAGAGAGACATAACAGGTTTTGTAGCAAGATGTATGGTGTGCTAGAAAATAAAGGCTGAGCATCACAAGCTTGCAGGCCATCTTCAGCCACTACCAGTGGCAGAATGGAAGTGGGACAACATCTCTATGGATTTCATTTTGGGACTTCCTAGGACTTAGAAGAAGCATAGCTCGATATGGGCTATTGTGGATAGGCTGATGAAGTCTGCTCGATTCCTTTCCATTCATACGACAGACGCAACAAGTAATTTGGTTAACTATACGTACGTGAAGTCGTTTGATCGTAGGGGGTTCCTCAAGAGATCATATCAAATCGTAACTCTCGGTTCACATCCATCTTTTGGAGGAGGTTACAGGAGGAATTCTGCACGGAACTCAAGTTTAGCACAACTTTTCACCCCCAGACAGATGGACTGGCAGAGAGAGTAAATCAGGTTTTGGAATGCATGTTGAGGGCGTGTGTCCTCAATTTCAGGGGAAATTGGGATGACCATTTGGCCCTCGCAGAGTTCGCTTACAATAACAGTTTCCAGTATAGTATAGGCATGACACCTTACGAAGCCCTTTATGGTCGCCCCTGCCGAGCTCCACATTGTTGGGCAGAAGTAAGAGAACGAAGTTTATTAGGACCTAAGCTCATCCAAGTTACCACTCAGGTAATCGATGTTATTTAGAAGTGTTTGTGCACCGCCTAGAGTAGGCAGAAAAGCTATGTAGACAATTGACGACGCAACCTAGAGTTTGCGACTAGCAATCACGTATTTATGAAGGTTTCTCCTGTAAAGGGTTTGATGAGGTTCGGACAGAAAGGGAAGCTTACACCTTGTTTCATTAGACCTTTCGAAATCTTAGATCGCGTGGGAGCTGTAGCATACCGCCTTGCGCTACCTACTGCACTGACAGGTATCCACAATGTCTTTCATGTATCTATGTTAAAGAAGTACACACTGGACGAGTCACACATTGTTACTCGAAGAAGATTGAACTCACAGTTGAGCTTCTTACACCGGAACATATTCGCACCCTAGACCATAAGGAGTAAGTCCTGCGGACAAAGACTATACCATTGGTCAAGGTCCTTTGGTCCCATCACGGAGAAGAAGAGGCAACTGGGAACGAGAAACAAAAGTCATGGAAAAGTACTCTCACTCGTTCAACAACACACCACAAGTAATTTCGAGGGTGAATTTTTTTTTAAGGGGGGTAGATATATATTGTAGCGTCTCAATTTTCGCATAGCCAATTACATCATGAAGGATAAGGTAAAATACTAAATATGATGGATCAGTACAAGCGGAATAATTAAATAAATTTTGGGATGAAATTTTGTTTAAGGGAGTATTGAAAGTCCTCAAGTGTTACCATAAATTTAGCCTATTATGTACACTTGTACGGTACCAATCTAGTCAACCTAACCCTACATCCATCCTTCAACATGAATCTTATCAATTATGAATGATATTCATCCATAAATTAAGTCATCCGACCATTGATCATGTGGTCGAATACATGTACCTTCCCTTGACTAAATTGGTGAATAACTATTTAACCATTATGATTTAGATGCAATTTCTTTTGTAAGAATTGTTTAGAAATGGACACAAAACCAATTAGAACCATTAGTTTTTACAAAAATCTTAGATCAATAATAATTATAAAAATGTCACTAACCTAGACTCCTAAATCCTATATCACATGGTTCCCATTATCCGTTTAATGTGAAAATTTGTACCATGCCTATGTATCATAAATTAACCATACGCGTCGAATTTCAGCCCTTGGATCATTGTAAAAGTGACCTAATCGACAGATTATCCCCTTAACCATTGATTTTGGTGGCTATCAAGTGAAGAAACCTCGTGCGTAGTAGTAGTAGGATATTTCCCTTCATATGAACGACTTAGATTGTCCATAATATGGACCAAGCATGAAATATAAAGACCCCAATTTGATAGGCTTTTTCTTAATCGTGAAGTTATCCTTTCCAAGCTTATCAACTCGGTGAAATCCTAGATCTTTACATCTAGCCACTTCCTGCCGTTCATCAGAACTCAAGCTTGGACCACACCTTGGCCTTACATGACTACGACATCATATGAAATATGGACCTCGATCTGTGATTCTACACCGTTGAACGTGGAAGCCAACTCTTTCATTTTGACGCAAAAGGTGAGATTTCAGATCTATGCTTTTTCCACCATCGATCAACCACCAAATTCTGTCCAACCCTTTTCCTATCATAACTCCACATTTCCTCCAAATTTGGGTCCTGATCATTAAGTGTGGACCGTTAATTTAAATCAAGTCCATTTTGACACCTGCTAAGAGACTTTTCAAGATAAAATAACCTAAAGCTCGGATCTGCTTCATAATTAAGCCCAGGTCACAACATGAACCCACGAGACCAACGAAGGGAGTGGATTTATCGATAACTCATTGTAGTGGATCCACTCATTCTGTACAACCAAAAGGAAGGTGTAACTTCTGCACGTTGTAACAAGACACGAGAGATTCTCGCTCGAGAGAATGTCTCCCACCAAAAACTCCTTTTACGTTTTCTCTTGTAGGCATTTGAGCAAATCACGTTCGTTTATTGAGGATTTTGGCCCACCTCCAGCAACTAGACAAAAGGTCTAAGCCGTTCATCTGATTCAGATAGCGGGCCTGACCAAAACCCAACTAATTTCCACCAGTCCCTTTGTACATGTGGGTTGTCATGTCCCAAACTCAGAAACTAGACTTACAAAATTCTCGATCACCAAATCTGGTGCCGATAGCCTCCGTAATGCCCCATTCTCGGCACCCAGGGTCCATACACCAGATTCTGATCGTAGGATCTTATAAGGAGGATTTTCCAATGTACATTTAACTTGTATTAAGCATAACCACAACTATACCCAAATTACAAAGGTGACATCATCATCACATATCCACTAATATAAACATTTGAATATGATGCTGAAAGGGAAATATATATATCAAAGTCAAAGCTCCAGAAGACCGCTGCACACTTCATGCTCGACGTTGGTGCAACCTAATGTCACTTGCACGCATCTATCGTGCATAAGCTTATATAAAGCTTTGTGGATGGTGAAAGTGTGTGCACAAGATAAGTGTCGAGTATGCAATACAATGCCATAAATCATACATTATCAAAATAGGTGGAAATACTGACAAAATCATGAATCATAGTATATCAGAGTAAGTGGAAGTATACTGATAAGTCCATGAGTGCCATCAACCATACCAAGGCTATGCGATGCAAGGCATGAATGCTAACGGCCATGTCAATGTAGAAACATGGCAACCCAAAATGTTAAATGTTGCAGATGCAATGCAATATGAGGTGCGAATGAAATGAACAAGCTAGAGTGAATTCAGGATGATAGTACGTAGTATTGCATGCTATGGGGTCCATCACAAGGGACTTATATCCAAATCAGTCTCATACTTAAATTTGGATAGTCAGACTCAATGTGGTAAACTCTTGATCTTAGGTTAGTCGCGCACCCCAACTGAAATCCTGGCCGTTGGGAAGGTACACGTAACAAATAGTTGCGCACCATCAGCCTAAGTGAATAGTGAATGAATGAATTAGTATACAACTCCTGCTCAATAAGTCCATATATCAGCACCGTACATCTCTAGGATCATCACCAGGGTCTAGTACACTCCAAGTTGGCTACCACCCCAGCCGGCCGCCTAGCCCAGCAAGTGAGAAAGACCTCACTACCCACCTGCCAGTAATATACCAATGCCTACCTGGCTCGTCGATAGTGGACCCATTTGGGAGCTGGTCAAATTCAGCCTAGCTTATAGCTCCCTCACTCAGGCGGATAAGGCCACACCCCCTCCCAACCGACCACGACAAAGTGAGAGATGTGACCTACTGGCATTCGGTACTCGGGCACTCAAGTATCTACTTAGTCTAGACATTGGAGTATCTTCTGGCTTCGGAGGCTTAGGGACTTTCACCTACAAACATCCAAAGTACCCAGATGCTCGAACCAAACATTTTCGGTGCCCCATCTGGCCATCTACGACATGCCTGTGGAGGTCACAGCCCTGATGTCATTAAGGCATATAGCAATCACAATCACACAATGCAAGATGCATGAGTCATGTAGTGCAATCATGCATCAATCCTGCGTATACTGTGCGCTCATGTGGGATAACTCCACCATTCATGCCTCACTCAAGAGCTTAATACACATCACAATGGGCCTCTCACATAGGCCTAATATACATCACAATGGACGCCATCTCCTGGCCCTCAAATGCATCACAATGGGCCTCATCACATAAACCTCGTATTCATCACATTAGGCCTTAAACACGGGCTGCATATACATCACATAAGCTAAATACACATCACAATAGGCCTCAACTACGGGTCGCATATACATCATATAGGTCTTGACAATCGGCCTTGGCAATTAAAATTAGCCTCAACAATCAAAACTGGCCTCAACAATTGGAATCGACACTCGGAACCATCCTCAATACTCGGCCTCGACAATCGGAATCGGCCTCGATACTCGACCTCGACATGTAACACATTGAAAATCGAGGGTCGTGTCTAAACCCGACTCCTGAGTTCCAGACCATCACTTATGCAAAAAATATGATTATAATTTAATGTTGGAAGAGTTAGTGCATCCACATAAGTAAGATTATACCAAAACTGCAATTCATACTCCAGATCCAGTGATAAAACGCAAGCAGAAGACTGAAAGATATATATATCACTGTGTGAAAATAAAATACTCTCAAACTGTCTCCAAAGTATGAATATATCTCTGAGTCTCATATACATGTCATAAACAAAAAGAAAATGTCAAAAATAGTCCCACTAAGAAGTCCCGCCGATCCAGGTCACCTATACAAAGCCGTCGTAAAACTGCATATACGAGAACTCGTCCTGGTCCTCGTCATAGTCTGGCTCTGCATCCTGAATCACCACATCACCTGCATCTAAGACAGGGTCTGGTGGGTGTTGTAAACACCATCCCGTAACGTGGGAGTGAGTTATCAACTCAGTGGGATAATAGAACAAACATTAGCATGTTCTCAAATCAATCACGCGATAATAGTAAAGCAATAAATCAAACATTCCTAGATACTGTTATTAATGTATATATGAAATGACATGATGGATGCCCTCACCGGCATACTCCCTCATGCGGCACCATCTGCATCCGCGGCATGCTTTCTTCCCACAGTGCTCCACATCTTTCAAGCACATGCAGTACGATGTGGATATGATTACCAAGTTGTTATTAGTCCATTCATACAACAGTATTGGGAAACTAAGGTACTTCCCTTATATCAATCCCAACACAGATCCTGTCTAGGGTCGTCACTCCTAAAAATCACATACGATATTATATTTATAGGTCACAGCCAGGGCTGTTGCTCGCACTCGTTGCACCGCTCCCCCATCACCTTATCAATACAGGCCTAACATACTCTCGTCGCTACGGAAGGATCGTCGCTTCCCGTAGACTCAGAATACGCTTGCGGTCACAACAAAGGGCTCGTCACCAATCAGAGTAGGCCGACAGCTCGAATGTAGTGTCTTATACCATCACAATCGGCTCACGAGTCATAGGTGCTCACTGGTCACTACGGGGAGGTTTGTGGCCCCAGCGTAGGCCGACAGCTCGACCACGGTATCCCATACCACCATGTCCAGCTCATGAGTCTTTATGGATCAAGGTACCATGGTTAACAGGGTTTCCAATGGTAAGTTCAGTACCCTAGGTTCAAGCAATTATGACTCATATAGGGTGAACATACAACGGCCAGTCGGGTTACTTGACGGGCTCGACTAGTACGAGCGCATCGCAAGTCGAACGACATGAAGTGCGTGAAACACTTCGTGTGGCCTAACCACTGCGCGAACTCAAAACACGACTCGCGTTCATCGACGCGTCCTTCGTGGTAAATATAAGCCAACCACGAATTTACTCTGTTACCGACTGCCTGGACTAAGTATAGCCCCAAACATTTGTAAGTCAACATCAGTAATCATATGAGAGTAATGGAAATGAAATACAACAATATAAGCATGTTGAAATATGTAATAATATGCAACTTAAGAAAATCATCCAACACATGCATTTCATATATATAATGAAATCAATACATATAGCCAACATGATGGAAATCATTTACATCAGCATATTACTTGAGAATTCAATCTCAACACTCATTCAAAACTCCATTTACTCAATACATACTAGTACAAATATTTATACAAACACTTAGTCTACACACTTTAGTCTACATAGCGTATGTCGACCCAAAGTGCATATTAGGGCGAATCTCTTCGCCAAATTGATCATGCACGCATTCCTAATATCCTAACATGACAAAAAGCCATGGAAAACATTTCAGCAAAATATGGATGTAAACAGTATTTCCTATGAATGACTAAAATGCCCTAAATCTCATATTTTTCATACGTTTACGAAACAGAAAATGGACAGCATGTTGAACATGTCAAACAGCGTTGCCGTCGATAATCTACTATTAAACGACATTGAAAGCTTTGAAATCGGTCAATCAAAGCATCTAAAATCCGCACCTTTTGCCTTAGACGTGTATCGTTTCGAACGGAACGTATACGCTTCGTTAACAGCATAGCGGCGACCTAATGCACAAGATGTATAAGCTACTTTGCTATTTGAATCAACGGAATCCTAAATCAGCAAGTAGTTAGAGTTTTTCTTACCTAGAAGTGTGTTGAAAATCACCGGGAAAGTGATTCGAACGCATTGCTTCGGTATGTGCAAAAGGTGGAGCAATCGACAGGAAGATCTCTCACAAGGTCTCCCACAATCTCTCACTTTCTCTCTCTCTCTCTCTAGCTAGGGTTTCTAGCAAATTCGGATGGGTGAGATATGTGAGGGTTTAAAGCCCTTATATAGGCTAAAAGCTCACCTATTTAGACTTAGGAACAATGTATACTTAGGTTATAACCAAATCGGGGCTGTTTCGATCCAAAAGAGCATTTCGGGAGGTCCCCTGGTTGAACGCGATCGGACTTAAGATCATGGTCACTGGATTTTGCTCACACCCATTTTTTAGTCTAGCAGAGTTCATAGATCGCACGTGGTGGTCCAGTTTCAGTTCAGCGGTCATCGTACCTAAATCAGGTCTACAAGTCTCATGATATGAAAGAAAAATTTTTCCTAATCCGAGGGTGTAATTTGGCTAAATTTTGACTGTCAGAATGCTTAATAATAACGCGCCAAGTCACATGCCAGATTTGGATTAAAATTTTCAAATCTAACCCATTTCTCACTCTCTTCACTCCATGCTCAATGAAATAGCCTCTGAATGTCGGTTGGGCTTGATTTTTGAAATGATTTTAAAGTCCAGCTGAGTGGTCGAAATGGTCTAAGATTGTAGGTATCGGACTTTTGACGTGCGGTCTAAATCCAATACGAAGTTTCAGAAGGTTCCTGAGAGCAAATGGGTTTAGAGTTTGATCCTAGGTTTCAGGGTATTACAGCGTCATTGGTTCTATAAGTTTTGGGTCTTGTAAAACGTATTTAAAGTGTTCAGAGGCAATTTCACAGCTACTCTAGTGTTGTGCTAGCTAACTTACGCTTATTTTCTAAAGGAATTAATCCTAAGAGATTTCCAATCGAGTTGGTACTCGAGTCTCAGTACGGATTTTTCCAAGGCATTACAATCTACCACCCTTAACAAAAAAAATTTCATCCTCAAAATTTATACCTTTTCGTACTCCTCGAGAAGCTGTGGGTAGTTCTTTCTGATCTCGGCTTCTGCCTCCCAGGTAGCCTCTTCCTCAGAGTGATGCGTCCACAACACCTTCACAAGGGGGATGACCTTGCTACGCAGTACCTGCTCCTTCCTATCTAGTATACACGTCGGTTGCAGCATATATGTAACATCCTCTCCTAACTGCACCTGCTCCCATCTGATGATATGGAAAGGATCAGAAACGTATTTCTTCAGCATAGAAACATGAAATACGTTGTGAACACTCGCGAGAGGCGTAGGTAAAGCCAGATGATAAGCCACTGCACCCACACGGTTGAGAATTTAAAATGGTCCAATGAATCGCGGTGCCAACTTCCCCTTCTTCCCGAACCGAAGGACTCCCTTCATAGGGGAAAAGTATAAAAATACATGATCTCCAACCGCGAACTCTAACGGGCGCCGTCTCGTATCGGCATAACTCTTCTGTCTACTCTGCGCTGTGAAAAGTCGACGTCTAATGATGTCAATCTTCTCCGACGTTGCCTGCACTAACTCTGGGCCCATCAATCTATGCTCACCGACCTCTGCCCAGCAATCCATTGCTCGACAAGGTTGCCCATACAACGCCTCATACGGTGACATACCGATACTTTCCTGGAAACTGTTGTTGTATGTGACTCCGCATATGCAAGACACACATCCCAACTGTCCTTGAAATTCAATGCGTAAGCCCGCAACATGTCCTCTAGAATCTAGTTCACCCGCTCTGTCTGTCCGTCTGTCTGTGGGTGGAAGGTTGTATTAAACTTCAACTTCACACCCATAGCCTCCTGAATGCGAGTCCAGAAAATAGAAGTAAAGTGCGTGTCTCTGTCCGACACGATCTCTAAGGGAACTCCATGCAAACGCACGATCTCTCTGATATACAGCTTGACAAACTTGTTTGCAGAGTTCATAACTTTGATCGGTAGAAAGTGTGCCAACTTCGTCAGACGGTCGACGATCACCCATACAGAATCATGTCCCTTCCTAGTCTTCAGCAATCATGAGATAAAATCCATGGAAATGAAGTCCCACTTCCACTCAGCATTGGCATAGGTCGAAGGAGTCCAGGTGGTCTGCGATGCACTGCCTTCACCTGCTGGCAAGTGAGATAACGGGACATGAACTCTGTGATGTGGGTATTCATACCTTCCCACCAATAAGTCCTCCTCACGTCGCGATACATCTTAGTGTTGCCCGGATGCATCGCAAGTCTGGTACAGTGCGCAACCTCGAGAATCTCTCGTCTCAAGTCAGGAATGTCTGGGACGCATAGGCGGCCATGATAACATAAGCCCCCATCCGTTCTAACTCGCCACTCGACGTCTGTATCATCACTGGCCTGCTCTCGAAGCTCAGTTAGACGCGCATCATCCCCCTGCGCCGCGATGACTTTATCATCGATCTGAGATCGCACCTGCACATGTGCAATAAACTCATACGGCTCCTCCACAGTGAGTTTCTACTCAAAGTCTCACAAAAACTCAACCATGTCCCACTCAGCAACCATCAGTGGAGCCGCAAACTCTATCGCCTTCTTGCGGCTCAACGCGTCAGCCACAAGGTTCGCCTTGCTAGGATGGTAGGAGACTTCGAACTTGAAGTCCTTCAAAGTCTCCATCCATCGTCGCTGCCTCATATTCAAGTCTCACTACGTGAATATGTACTTGAGGCTCTTGTGGTCTCGAAAGAGCTCGAACTCCTCTCCATAGAGGTAATGTCTCCAAAGCTTCAATGCGAATATGATGGCTGCCAACTCCAGGTCGTGTGTAGGGTAATTCTCCTTGTGCTTCCTTAATTGTCTTGAGGCATACGAAATTACCCTGTCCTTCTGCATAAGGACACAACCCAGACCAACGCAAGACACATCAGTGTATATCGTGTATCTAACCCCTTGCTCTAGCAATACTAGCACAGGGGCGGACGTAAGCCTGTCCTTCTGTTCCTGAAAAGCTGACTCCGCCTTATCATTCCAGGCGAACTTCACGTCCTTCCGTGTCAACTGAGATAGAGGTCTGGCGATCTTCGAGAAATATCGAATGAAACGTCTATAATAGCCAGCCAGACCCAAGAAACTCCTCACCTCAGTGACAGAACTAGGTTGCTCCCAGTCCTGAACTGCAGCTACCTTAGATAGGTCAACTGCCATCCCATCCTTGGACACCACATGTCTTAGGAACTTCACTTCCTTCTTCCAGAAGTCGCACTTCTTATACTACGCGAACAACTGATGTTGCCTGAGTGTATCCAGGACCAATCGCAAATACTCCTCATGCTCCTCTCGACTCCTAGAGTATACCAAAATGTCGTCTATGAACACAATGACTAATCGATAGAGGAATGGCCGAAATACCCTGTTCATCAGATCCATGAACACGGCTGGTGCGTTCGTGAGACCAAACGACATCACAAGGAACTCGTAGTGGTCAAAGCTGGTCCTGAATGTTGTCTTCTGCACGTCCTCATCCCTGACGCGCAACTGATGATATCCTGATTGCAGATCAATCTTCGAGAAGTACTGTGCCCCTCTCAACTGATCAAACAAGTCATCTATCCTTGGTAAAGGGTACTTATTCTTCACCGTAATCTGGTTCAGCCTGCGATAATCAATACATAATCGCATAGAACCATCATTCTTCTTCACAAACAGAACTGGTGCTTCCCAAGGAGACACACTCGGTCGAATGAAACCAACCTCCAACAGATCATCAATTTGTTTCCTCAACTCCTCCATCTCACACGGTGCCATGCGATACGTCAGCAGTGAGACGGGCGTGGAACCAGGTACCAGATCGATGGTAAAATCAATCTCACACTGAGGTGGCAAACCAGGGATCTTCCTGAACAGATCCCCAAAATCACGGACGACTGGCGTATGCTCAAGTGTCAGGACATCAGCGTCCCGTAGTAAAGAAGCGTAGCTAAGTATGCAGAAGGGGAGATTTACCCGCACTGAAAATGTAAAAAGCGTGCCCTCTGGCTCGTATACCGTCACCATATGGGTCTCGCAGTCAATCTCGGCCCTCCCTATAGTCAACCAATCCATGCCAAGAACGACGTCGAGATAAACAAGAGAGGGGTCGACGACAAGATCAAGAATCATCGTCCTGCCTCCTAGATCCGCTAAACAACCCTCACACATCAGGGTGGCATCAGAAAAATCCCCGTGAGCTAAAAGGACTCGCACTCCATCCATCTAAATAGTTGGTAACCCAAGGTGCCTGACTATGGAATGCGATATCAATGAAATCATGGATCTAGTATCCACCATCACGAGTATAGGAGTACCTCCAATATGGACGGTGAACTCAAAGGCCAAGGGCTGAGTAGTCTCTGTCTCGGCTGCCTCTGCTGTCAAGGCGTGTACCCGAGCCTGCTGTGGCCGGTTCGGCCATGGTATCATAGGCCGTAGAGGCGGCCGAAACGGAGGTACGGGGGGTCTGAAGGAAGGATGCGCAGGAGCCGACCGTAGAGGCGGAGCAGATAATGCTTGGGGGCTTGGACGGTCGATCTTCTGCGGCGGCGAGAACCCACTATCCTGCATCCGAGCAAAACAACTCCCTACTGTATGACCCCGTCTACCACAATAAGTATATGAGACATCAGGGCACCGCAACGGGGGTACTGGCGCTGAAGCCCTAGGAGGAGGGTCGATGTGAGGCCTCTTGCCAGTAAATGGCCTGTCCTGCATATCCGGTCGTGGCCTATGAACAATAGGGTCACGAGATCACGCAAGCTGATCAACATCCTGCTCTGCCCGCATAGACATGTAAATCAGCTCAGCGTAGGAGGGAATGCTGATGCAACACATCTTCGACCGAATGTCCTGTCGTAAGCCCATGAAAAATCAAAGTATGCGCATCTGCTCGTCGGCAAGTATAATCAGGACGTATCTGCCCAACTCAGTAAACCAATGCTCATACTCTATGACAGACATGCCTCCCTGTCTGAGGTATAGAAACTCATTCTCTCTCTCGTGCCTGTAAGTTTGGGGATAGTATTTCTCATGAAAATGGAACTCGAACGCTACCCAAGTCCAGATATAATCAGCAACAACTGTCCATAATACGCTATCCCACCACAAGCTAGCCTCCCGCTCGAACATGAACGTAGCCAACTCAACCTGCTCAGGATCTGAGCAATGTAGCATCCGTAATATCTTCGACACACGGTCGAGCCAATATTCAGCCTCCTCGGGTCTGTGAGAACCCGTAAAAGTAGGAGGCCGCAAGCGTTGGAATCACTCAAGTAGGCCCCGTGTATCGGCAGTATGCCCCGTAGGGTGAGAAAAAGGTGCAGGATGAGCCATGCCCTCATCCTGAGTTGAAGTACCGGCATCCTCAGCTGGATGCACAGGGGGTGCAGGTGGAGTCGCACTCTCACCCTGGACTAGAGCCCCTGCTATCGTAGTCAAGAGCTGCTAGTGCTGCTGATGCATCATGACCATCAACTGCTCAAATCTATCACGAGGTGGAGCGGGCTGTGCCACGTACTGCGCCGAGAAAGACGCACGGTACTGCTCTCTGACAGGCGGTGTGAAAGGCAGTGGTCCAATTGTAGGACCTGTAGAGGGCTAAGACTCAGGTGCAGTCTCAGGAATCGGGCCCACAGAAGGGTCCGTATGAACATCAGTCTGGAGAGGAACCCGATCCATAGGCTCTCCCAGTGTAATTCGTGTCGTGCTCCTCGTAATCTTAGGCAGCATTCTCTATATTCAAAAATAGAGCGCAACCTCATTAGTTACAGCAATAGCACAAACACACCACTACACAATCATTTACATAACAAACCAAATAAACTCCATGCATTTCATTAAATCAAAATTGTCACAATACAAGAGATATATCCTTACATGCATCATGACAAGAAACACATGAAAACTAAGCCAGTCAGAGCTACAACAGCAACATAAGCAAACTACTAGCCTTCACAAGCTTACACACAGAAAGCAGGAAACAAACCTACTACAACCAACAAACATCTAAAATCCCATTGCTACTCGGAGTCTGGTGATGGAGGAGGAGTGCCCTTATCCTTCAGGAAACACAAGATGACCTTCAGGGTGCGAGTCACCTTGCCAAATTTTCACTTCATGATGGCCTTGGTATCTTCGAGATCTTGTTTCACTTCGGCCCGAAGTTCCTGGACTTCACGTCGCAAGGCAACCTGACTCTTCTCAAGTCGGGCTATGTGAGCATCCCTAGTAGCTCTAGTCGTAGTAGGAGGGCTCTCATCAGTATCCTGAGCCTCCTCTTCTTCTTCTTCCTGGGCTTCTTCTTTTATTTCTGCCCCAGCTTCTTCTTCACTTGCATCCTCTTCACTATCATAATCGTCCTCGCTATCATCATCGAGTTGAGCCTCACACTGCCGAGGCCCGATCTTCATCTTGTTCATGGTAGTCTCATCGATGAAGTGGATCGGTATAGGAAACTCCGGCCCAAGTTTGTATACAAACTCAAGCGTAATCTTACATATGAGCCGGCTAAAAGGAAGTGACTCAGACGTTCTTCTCGACTTCGCTACGAGGACGATCTATCGCAACATAAAGGTGGCCATGCATACATTCTCTCCCTGGCCCACTTGATACAAGAAATCGACCATGAGACACGTACATTCACTGCGGTTAGTCGACCCGGGATACACATTCAACGTACAAATGTGGTGCAGCAGACGAAAATCATCCGACATGTGGGACGATAAAAGGCTCCTGTTAGGCTGCCATGGAACCAAACCACCACATAAGAACCTAGTGAGGTGATTTCGCTCACGAACACTCTTCAAATTCTTAGCACTTGGATGAACTTCACCAAGAGGCAACTTTAAAATGTAAGCTATCAACCGAACATCGATCGTAGCTTCCCTATCCCTATCAAAGGGAATCCTAAATTGTAATGGCTCCAACGTAGGATCCCGAATACGAGCATAGAAGGCGCAAACGGTGCTCACGTTCGCACGAGAGCGGGCTTTAAAGAGTGTACCCCAATTGGCAGCTTCAATGCGCTCAAACAACAGAAATTCACCGAAGAGCTGCTCATCCACATGCGCTTCAAATAGGACCTTGCGATCTGTATAAGCACCATGAGGAAACTCTGCCAACAGTACTCACCCAACGTGAGCATGGGGATCCAAATCCCGCTTTGTGTGAAACTCAAGAGCTATACTTGGACCTGCGGCGGTGTTTGAGCTAACGACGCCACCCCTCGGCTTTCTTGATCGTGAAGGGCGACTAGGCCCCGCTTCATCAGCGGAGGTCTTCCTCTTTCTCATGAGAGAGAAGATGGTGAAAAGGGAGAAAAAGGCCAAAATAGCCTCCACAAGAGCCATGGAAAAAGAGGAAAATGGGGAGAAACGGCTGCCCAAATGGATTGAAACAAATCTAGGCATTGTAGAGGGATGAATCAAGCTCCCAAAGGCTGGATTCATAAAGGGAAAATAGAAAACTAAATGGGAATAGAAGCTCACACGATTTATGTAACACCCTGAAAATTGGGGGTCGTGTATAAACTCAACTCCCGAGTTCCAGACCGTCACTTATGCAACAAAAATGATTATGATTCAATGTTGTCTGATTTAAAGCATTCACATGAGTAAAAGTATACCAAAACTGCAATTCATACTTCAGATCCAGTGATAAAAGCAAGCGGAAGACTAAACAATATATATATCACTGTATGGAAAACAAAGTAAATCTCATCTGTCTCCAAAGTATGACTACATCTCTGAGCCTCATATACATATACATGAACAAAAATAAAATGTTCAAAATAGTCCCACTGAAGTCCCATCGATCCAGGTCGCCTACGGGAAGCCATCGTGATACTGCATGTACGAGAACTCGTCCTGGTCCTCGTCGATCTCTGGCTCCACCTCCTGGATCTCAGCCTCACCTGCATCTACAACAGGGTCTGGTGGGTGTTGCAAACACCATCCCGTAACGTGGGAGTGAGTGATCAACTCAGTGGAATCATAGAGCAAGGATTAGCATGTTCACAATTCAATCATGCGATAATAGTAAAGCAGTAAATCAGACAATCCTACTACTATTGTTAATGCAAGATGACATGACATGATGTATGCCCTCACCGACGATCTCCCTCATACGGCAACATCTTACGACTGCGGCATGCCACACTCCCTAGAGTGCTCCACATCTTCTAGGCACATGCAATGCTATGGTGATATGATTTCTAAGTTGTTATTAGTCCATTCAAACAGTAGGATTGGGAAACTAAGGTACTTCCCTTGTATCAATCCCAACACAGATCCTGTCTAGGGTCGTCACTCCTAGTAATCTCATACGATGTATGTTTCGTAGGTCACTGCAAGGGCTGCCAGGGCTGTTGCTCGCACTCGTTGCACCGCTCCCCCATCACTTTATCAATACAGGCCTACCGTACTCTACTGCAACGGAAGGGTCGTCGCCTCCCGTGGACTCAGAATATGCTCGCGGTCACTATAAAGGACTCGTCGCCTGATCAGTGTAGGCCGACAGCTAGAATATAGTGTCCCATACCACCATAATCTGCTCACGAGTCTAGGTGCTCACTGGTCACTACGGGGAGGTTTGTGGCCCCAGCGTAGGCCGACAGCTCGACCACGGTGTCCCATACCACCATGCCCGGCTCATGAGTCTTCGTGGATCAAGTTACCATGGTTAACAGGGTTTGCAGTGGTAAGTTCAGTACCCTAGGTTCATGCATGTAATGGAATCATGCATATGGTCAACATATAGGAAATCATTTAGGTCAGCATATTAATCAAGAAATCAATCTCAAACTACCACATAACATCATTTAATTCAATACATACTAATACAAGCATTTATACAAACACATACACTACACACTTAAGTCTACATATAGTATGTCGACCCAAAGTGCGCAACTAGGCGAATCTCTTCGCCAAACTAATTATGCAAGCATTCCTAACTCCCTAATGCGACAACAAACCATGTCAATCACGTCAGCAAAATATGAATGTAGACCGTACTTCCTAGAAATGACTAAAATGCCCTAAATCTCATATTCTTCGTTAATTTACGAAACAGGAAACGGAGAGCATGTTGTACATGTCAAACGGCGATGCCGTCGATAATCTACTATTAAACGACATTGAAAGCATTGTAAACCATCAATCAAAGCGTCTAAAATCCTCACCTAATCTCTTACGGATGCGGGATTTTGAACGGAGCTTGTACGCTTCGTCTACGGCAGTAGGAGGACCTATTTTACAAGTTACGTTAGCTAACACGCCGTGAATCTAAGTAAACCCCAAATCAACAAGTTCTAGGGTTGTTTTATACCTGAAAAAGTGGAGAAATCACCAGCCAGGTGATTGGGAAGAGTTGCTGAAGCAGTAGCAATCGGCGGCTCGGAAACGGGAAAAATCCCTTCCACTCTCTCTCTCAAACTCTCTCTCCTTTTCTCTAGGGTTTGCAATTTTTGGATGGAAGAGAGAAATGAGGGTTTCAACCCCTTTTATAAGCTTAAAAATGTCGGAAACAGGCTCCGGAATGAAGTTTACTTGGTGCCTATCCATTTCGGGGCTGTTTCGGTCCAAAAGTTACTTTTTGGTAGTCCCCTGGTCGATTGCGATCATTACTTATGCTCATGCGTACCATATGTAGCACGTATTAAGTTTTCAGTCTGGCAGGGTTCGCAGATCGCACGTGGCAGACCAATTTGAGTTCAGCGGTCACCGCACGTAGATCAGGGCTGAAAGTCTCATGATAATAAATAGAAATTTTTCCTGATCCGAGGGTGTAATCTGGATGAATTCTGATGGTCAGAATGCTTAATACTGACGCGTCAAGTCGTGTGCCAGATTTGAATTTGAAATTTCAATTCTGTCCCTATTCGCGGTCTCTTCCGTCCGGGTTCAACGAAATAGTCTGTGATTATCGGTTTGACTTAATTTTCGAGATGATTGTCAAGTCCAGCTAGGCGGTTCTAACGGTCTAAGATAGGAGGTATCGGACTTTCGACGCGCGGTCTAAACCCAATACAAGAATTCAAAGTGGTCCAGAGAACAAACCCGCTTAGAGTTTGATCCGAGGTTATAGAGTATTATAGAGTCATTTGTTCTACTCAATTTGGGTCTTGTAGAATGTATTTAAAGTGATCAGGGACTATTTCCCAGCTACTCTAGCGTTGCGCTAGCTAACTTACGCTTAATTTCCATGGAAATTAATTCTACGCGATTTCGGGTCGAGTTGGTACTCGAGCCCAGGTACGGATTTTTCACGGGCGTTACAATTTCAGCCTTGATTAGAGGTTGTGGGAGCTTCCACGGATGAGATTGGAGAGAAAGAGAGCTGTGAATAGCTGCAAACGGGTGGATGGGCATCGGTTTTAGCAGAAAAGGGGATTGGGAGAGGATTGGCATCGAGATTTGAGGGGAGAGCAGCAAGAAATGCAAAAAAGAGAGCATGAAGGGGGCTGTTGTGAAGGAGATAGGGTTTTGGGGGGGTTTTGACATGCGACCCTTACATAGGAGGGGTGCCCTAACCCATTTAGGGCGTCGGCCCAACTTTCAGATCAAGTGGGGCCCATCGTACGACGATGCCATTGCCGGCCAACTTGCACTCCGGCCAGCCCGGCCATATGAGTCGGGTTCCCCCTGCCTAGGGACCCCTAATATGTGTGGGACCCACCCTAGTTCATTGTATTTTGGCCTAGATAGGCTCAAAACTCTATTTGGGGCATTCAAGGGCCAGTTTGTAAATAAGAATAAGTTTATGCATCATGTAGCATATGATTTTGTGGTAGGAGAAGCTAATCCATCTAATTAACCCATTTATTACAAGAGATTCCATAATTGGAATGACCAAAAGTCTTAGAAAAAGTTAAAGAATGGGGTGGTAAGAGGAACGAGTCTAAAGGAATTGGAGAAATGGGGTTTTTAAGCCCTGAGATTGAGTATAAGGGTCGTGGTTGCCTCACAACCCAAGGACATGTATTTTAGGGTTTGGAATTCTCCTAGGATCATCTCAAACCCGCCTACTAACAACCTAGAGGCCACTTAGGTTGCTTCACGCGACCATAGATACATTATGGACTCGACCAAAATGATCTATTTGAGTAGACTTTGCCTATTGGCGAATCTGAAGTCCTACGAGTGTTTCTAGATTTTTTTCACACCCACATAAGTCAAAGGAGTGTCAGCGTATGTCGCGTGACTATAACCCAGGTCCGGTTTAATCCAAATCATGCTCTGATACCAACTTGTAACACCTTGAAAATTGGGGGTCGTGTCTAAACCCGACTCCTGAGTTCCAGACCATCACTTATGCAACAAATATGATTATAATTTAATGTTCGAAGAGTTAGTGCATCCACATGAGTAAGATTATACCAAAACTGCAATTCATACTCCAGATCCAGTGATAAAACACAAGCAGAAGATTGAAAAATATATATATCACTGTGTGAAAACAAAATACTCTCAAACTGTCTCCAAAGTATGAATACATCTCTGAGTCTCATATACATGTCATAAACAAAAAGGAAATGTCAAAAATAGTCCCACTAAGAAGTCCCACTGATCCAGGTCACCTATGCAAAGCCATCGTAAAACTGCATATACGAGAGCTCGTCCTGGTCCGCGTCGTAGTCTAGCTCTGCATCCTGAATCGCCACATCACCTGCATCTAAGACAGGGTCTGGTGGGTGTTGCAAACACCATCCCGAAACGTGGGAGTGAGTGATCAACTTAGTGGGATAATAGAGTAAAGATTAGCATGTTCTCAAATCAATCAAGCGATAATAGTAAAGCAATAAATCAAACATTCCTAGATACTGTTATTAATGTATGCATGAAATGACATGATGGATGCCCTCACCGACATACTCTCTCATGCGGCACCATCTGCATCCACGGCATGATTTCTTCCCACAGTGCTCCACATCTTCCAGGCACATGCAGTGCGATGTGGATATGATTACTAAGTTGTTATTAGTCCATTCATACAGCAGTATTGGGAAACTAAGTTACTTCCCCTATATCAATCCCAACACAGATCTTGTCTAGGCTGGTCACTCCTAGAAATCACATATGATATTATATTTGTAGGTCGCTGCCAGGGCTGTTTCTCGCACTCGTTGCACCGCTCCCCCATCACCTTATAATACAGGCCTAATGTACTCTCGTCGCTACAGAAGGGTCGTCGCCTCCCGTAGACTCAGAATACGCTCGCGGTCACTACAAAGGGCTCGTCACCAATCAGAGTAGGCCGACAGCTCGAATGTAGTGTCCCATACCACCACAATCGGCTCACGAGTCATAGGTGCTCACTGGTCACTACAGGGAGGTTTGTGGCCCCAGTGTAGGCCAACAACTCAACCACGGTGTCCCATACCACCATGCCCAGCTCATGAGTCTTTATGGATCAAGGTACCATGGTTAACAGGGTTTCCAATGGTAAGTTCAGTACCCTAAGTTCAAGCAATTATGACTCATACAGGGTGAACATACAACGGCCAGTCGGGTTACTTGACGGGCTAGACTAGTACGAGCGCATCGCAAGTCGAACGACATGAAGTGCATGAAACACTTCGTGTGGCCTAACCACTACCGCCAACTCAAAACACGACTCGCGTTCATCGACGCATCCTTCATGGCAAATATAAGCCAACCACGTGGCCCTTAAGATAGATGAAGTGAAAATAAAAATATCATCTTGATTGGAACTACCGTGGCCCTTAAGAAGTTTTGAAAGATGGATGTCACTGTCCCCACTATTTTCAATGGTGGGGTCTGCTGGAACTTCAGATATGACTCATTCTTTTTCTCATGTCATAAGAGGATCTCTCAAAATGGTTGGACGGTATTGATACAGCACATGCATCATGGTGGGTCCCACCTTCCAAGGTTTGGATGGTGTGGATAAGACCCATACATCACGGTGTGCTCCACAACAGGTGATCCACCAGAGATTTGGATCATCCTCACGTCTAGAAGGATGGTGAGGAGTACATATATCAAGATGGGTCCCACGTGGGGCCACCATAATGTAATATATTATCATTATTGAAAGGGCCTAGCTATATGCCCTAGAGGGGGGGTGAATAGGGCAATGCCAAATAAAACTAATAACAGTGGAATAATAAAAGATTTAAAGCACAATGCTGAATATAAAACAATTACAATAGCCTAAAATAAAGAGATTGATACTTTATCAGTTCTAAGGACAACCTTACACTAAAAACTAGAGGTTTAAGGTAGGACAACCTTATTTCTAGAACGTCCTTTGTATCACAAACCAAAGAGGAATAATAAGCAATGAAATCAAAATAACTTGCGAAAAATAAATCCTAAGTTATTACAACATTCATCCACACTTGCTTGAAGTGATTACAACATTCATCCACAAACACAAACCATAAAACTGAATAAATAAAGGAATGAAAGAATAAAGCACATCCACAACACAACAATATATAGTGGTTCGCCTGTGTGTACACCAACTGTTATCCAACAGCCACAAAGATTGCTACTCCACTCCTAATATCCTCACAGAGGGGATATTACCATGCAGTATCAAAATAGGTTTCACAGGTTCACCTAAAACCTTCACAATTGTGTCTTTGATCTCGGGCTTACATAATCCAAAAACCCCACAATCTGAGTTTTCTGGCTCTCCTCAGATAACCAATACAATGAGATTTTTCTGGAGAATCTCAAACAAAAACCAGAGAAAGTAAATTACAAAACATATAAAATACCTGAATCACCTTTTGAAGAAGCCCGGTAGAACCAATCGGAGTAGAAGTTCGATTCGACGTGCAATGTCCAATACTCACTTTAAGAATGGTTCTAAGTCTAATTGATTTTAGATCAAACGGGCTAGATCTATTTGATTTTGAATCCAAGAAGAAGGAATATCAGAAATTCCCCTTTTCTAATAAGATTGAAATGTAGATCAAAATCAAATAAGAATAAGCTAGCAAAAAGAATATTAAATAAGCACAATGTAGCTTAAAATAAACACAAACTTATCTCAGAGAATAGCCTAAAGAATGCTTGAATAGAATTGATTTGAAGTCCTAAAACTCTGAAGTTCCTCCTCAATTTATAGACTGAAAAATCCCATCTACGACTGGTCTTAGGATCCTAGGACTGGTTGTAGCTCCAAATATTTTTGAAAGATTTCCGTGGAATTTGATTTTCTGTTCCACGACTGGTCCTGGGTGGTCTACGACTGGTCATGGGCCACCAATGACTGGTCGTGAGACACCTACGACTGGTCGTAGGACCCAAAAAATGGTTACTGGAGTTTGAGTCGTAGGGCTACGACCGGTTGAAGGATGAGTCGTAGAACTTTCAGGTCGTAGGACAACTAGATAGATCCAAAAATCTTCAACTACCTATGACTGGTCCTGAAAAACCTAAGACTGGTCGTAGCAAAGCTAGGACTGGTCTTAAAGTCCCTAGGACTAGTCTTAGAATACTCCAAACAAGCATATAAAAATATATGAGTTATGTATTCGGAATGACCTACAATAAATCTCATCCTAAGGTCAATCAAAGGTCAAACAAACCTTAAAAGTGAGATGGACATTGAAAGTCTGTACGCTCAGATGACCCTTAAGAGAAGCTTGTGAATATTCAAAACTTGTAGTAGGCCTTTATGAGCTTGATCTTGACTTGACAAAGTCTTCTAGTAAACTTGAACTTGATCAAACCTTGAACATGCAACCTTGAAAACTTCTATTCTTGATTTCTTCATCCAAGACTTGAAAACTTTCTTTATTTAAGATCTTGTCTTGAAATGCGATGTCTTGATATGTCTTGATTGCAATGACTAGTCTTCAAACATAAAACACAAGATATACAAGACATATATATAGGTTTTGGCACTACAAAATTTGATAACTAAAGGGATATGAAATCATAGCACTTACAATCTCCCCCTTTGTCAAATTTGTGACAAAACACATAGCATCAAAGATAATAAGGAATGATAAGTCATGAAATCACAAAATACTCTACTCCCCCTGAGTAATACGATTATTGCTCATATAATCAGTACACAACATGAAAACCTCAAGACTTCAATCCACATATCCAACAATCCACATATCCTTCTCAATCAATACAAACAAATTTACTCCCCCTATCCGTATTACTCCCCTTTTAGCCAATGCTTACTACTCCCCCTTTTTGTCACCAAATGACAAGGGAAAGGCAAAATAGGAAGAAGAACATAGAGAGTAAAAAGCAAATAATGAGAAAGAGATATGAAAGGACATAATATAAACCTGGAGTATCAAGCCATAATCCATAATACATATCCAAAATAAAATGTTATGAAACCATAATCCATAATACATATCCAGAGTAAAAGAAATGTTATACTATTCAGAAGATAATTCACTTAATCTGATCCAGAGGAGGGAGCAGGGATAGTTGCATCAATCTAGTGTAAGCCCTTATTTATGCGATGAAGATATTTTCGCATGTGCTTGAATCTCATATTATGGGCTATATTCATATTATCAAGATTTTCCTCCAATGCACGAAGGCGTGCATCAAAACCAGAAGGATCATAATCTGGATCATTAGGTGAATCAGTTTCTATATCATTAAATATGTCATCCATATTAACATCTTGTTATGGAAGATCACCAGCTTCCTCTTCGTTTCCAGCAACACCACCATCACCACCAACACCACTAACACCAGCTTCATCAAATTGGCCAGGGAGCAGTTCTAATTTCATCTTATTAAGATTAGCATTGTTGAAAATGAGATGAAGAATTGGTGCCTCATTAACAGGTTTATCGACAAGCATGTGAGTGGTTAAAACATTCATAAGATAACCGAATGGAATATCACTGACCCGGATGGAAATGAAATTGTATAATGGAATGACAAATCAAAGAAGGAAGACAGATCTTGGTTCCAGAAGCAATAGAATGCAACACACAAACCAAGAAAGAAGTTAACTCAGTTTTATTACCGGACCGAGGATACACATTGGAAATGAAGAACCGATGTAATATTCTGTAACTAGGTAACAAATACTTTGAAGGGAGCACATTCCCTTTTTGTGTCCATTATGCATCAATTTTGCATAAATCTCGGGTTAACATGCGTTTTTTCGATTCTGAAGGTTTGTCGTATAAAGTATGAATCGGTATTCCTTCATCATTAACAGGTATATCCATAATACCTGATATTAAATGACGGTCAACTTCAAATTTTCCTTCTCTAGTATCAATTAAAAATGTTAAATTATCAAGGGAAAAATCTAAAATGCATGTAACCATTGATTGAGCAATGGACTGGTATGCAGACCCACCCCAAAGCAAAATGTTAGTCCAGCCTATAGAATCAAGAAGGGGAATGACACCATATGGAGCAATGTGATTTAGATCAGCGGTATGCTCAACGATAATGTTACGGGCACACAAATTCCGTACATCTTGAGTATCATCTTCGGGTGACCGAAGGTGCCGTTTAGTTATTGGTCCAGATCTGGATGAAGATAGACCACGGGATATTTTCTTTTTCCCTCTAGCATCCATATTCAAAAATATATACAAAGAACAAGCAAGATGCATAAATGAAAGTTGGGTTTTCTCTAGATCAACAAATAGAGAGGAAACCCTTGAAAAACTCAACAAGAGATGAAATCAAGCTGTAGTATGAACAAATCAAAGGATAGAGATCATGAATCTTCAAGAAAAATGATGAAATAGGACTTACCTTGAAGAAAAACTAGAAATCGTATGATTGGTCGAGCCACGACTCGTCGTAGGTCGGTGTGAAAATGAAGAAGAAGGGGATTTTTCCCAAATTATATGATGTTCACGAGATCCACGACCGGTCGAGTGTAGTTCACGACCGGTCGAACCACGACTGGTCGTGTACACCCACGACTGGTCGAGCAACGACTAAAAATGCATTTTTAATGAAAAAATTTAAAATTTAAACCATTATAATATGAAATATAATACACTATGATACATGCAAGCAAGAATATTCAATGTAAAATGTACATACCAAGATTAAATTTTAATTTATTAAACTCGCTTTTGTCGAGCGGTTTAGTAAATATATCAGCAAGTTGAGTTTCGGTTGGTATATATTCTAATGAAATAACTTTTTCTTCAACCAACTCACGAATGTAATGATTCCTAATGTCAATATGCTTAATACGTGAATGCCGGATTGGGATTTTGGAAATTTTTATAGCACTGGAATTATCACAATGTAAGATCATTAAATCTTGATTAATTCCATAATCGCTAAGCATGCGTTTCATCCAAACTAGTTGAGTACATGCATATCCAGCTGTAATATATTTAGCCTCAGCAGTAGAGAGCGATATTGAGCTTTGCTTCTTGCTGAACCAAGAAACTAAGCAATTTCTAATGTAAAAACAACCACAACTGGTTGATTTTCTATCATCAATATTTCCGGCCTAATCAACATCTGAATACCCGGCTAATTGAACATTAGTATCAAAAGGATACCAAAGTCCCAAATTTATAAAACTTGCGACATATATAATAATCCGTTTAACAGCAATAAGATGTGATTCCTTAGGATTAGACTGTATCTCGTACAAATACCAACACTAAATGCGATATCAGGTCTACTAGCAGTAAGATATAACAAACTACCAATCATACTGCGATATAATTTAGGATCTATATCTTTACCTGAAGAGTCTTTTGAGAGTCTTAATGTTGTACTCATAGGAGTATCAAAGTTCTTACCATTCTCAAATCCAAACCTTTTAACCAAGTTTGAAGTATATTTGGTCTGGGAAATGAAAATTCCATTAGGTTGTTGTTTTACTTGCAACCCTAGGAAATAGTTAAGTTCGCCAACCATGCTCATTTCGAACCTTGATTTCATTAACTCTACAAACTTAGTAGAC
The DNA here is from genome assembly GCA_037074715.1 of Magnolia kwangsiensis. NCBI lineage: Eukaryota > Viridiplantae > Streptophyta > Magnoliopsida > Magnoliales > Magnoliaceae > Magnolia > Magnolia kwangsiensis. Next base: position 44,123,617 of record CM073586.1, on the reverse strand, counting down.
ATGTTAGAACAAGTAGATCCATAAATAATATCATCAACATATATTTGAACCATCAAAATATCATTGTTATTTTTTTAACAAAAAGCGTCTTATCGACACTACCTACCTGAAAGCTATGACTAAGTAAGAATTTAGTCAATTTTTCATACCATACCCTGGGTGCTTGTTTTAGACCATAGAGAGCCTTTTTGAGATAAAATACATGGTCAGATAACTTAGGGTCTTCAAACCCTGAAGGTTGTTCAACATACACTTCTTCATGTAAATCGCCATTCAAGAAAGCACTCTTTACATCCATCTGATAGATTTTAAATTTTTTAAAACATGCGATGGAAATAAAAAGTCTGATTGATTCAAGGTGAGCGACTGGAGCAAAGGTTTCATCGTAATCGATGCCTTCAATCTGAGTGTACCCTTGTACAACCAGTCTAGCCTTATTTCGTATAATATTTTCGAGTTCATCAGATTTATTTTTAAAGATCCACTTTGTTCCAATAATGATTTTATCTTTAGGTCTAGGAACAAGATACCAGACATCATTACGAACAAATTGATTAAGTTCATCCTACATAGTGACTATCCAATTTTCGTCAGAAAGTGCTTCTTTTACGTTGACCGGTTCTATTTGAGATGTAAAACAGACATAATTACATATGTTCTCAAGTTGTTTGCGAGTACGAACTCCAATGAGAGGATTTTTAAGTATTTGATTGGTTGGATGATCTTTAACAGTCCTTGGTTCAGATTCTTTTTGACTTGATGAGATATCTAGATTGTCAATAATAAGAGCTTCATCATCATCTGAACTTGGGGTTGGTATATTCAAATGATCATCAATGACCACATTGATGGACTCTTGAATCACACCAGTTCTCTTATTTAGAACCCTATAAGCTCGACTGTTCAAAGAATAACCAAGAAAAATTCCTTCGTCACTCTTCGTATCAAACTTACCCAAATTTTCACGATCCCGTAAAATATAACACTTACTGCCAAAAACCCAAAAGTATTTGACAGTAGGTTTTTTTTCAAACAATATTTCATAAGCAGTCTTATTATCAGATTTACTGGTATAAACTCGATTAATAATATAACATGCGGTATTAACTGCTTCAGCCCAAAGATTTTTAGAGAGCTTTATGCTATTCAGCATAACATTAGCCATATCCTGAAGCACTCTGTTTTCCTTTCAACTATACCATTTTGTTGCGGTGTTTTGGGTGCTGAGAATTCATGTGATATTCCCTGATCGCTACGGAATTTTTCAAAACTACTGTTTTCGAATTCAGATCCATGATCACTACGGATCTTACTAATAAGAGAACCTTTCTCATTTTAGATTCGTTTGATGACCTTTTTCACTTCATCTAGGATTTTAGTTTTATCTTTTAAGAATGATACCCAAGTGAATCTGGTATAGTCATCTATAATAACCAAGATGTATTTTTTGCCTCCTCGACTCTCTGATCTGGTTGGTCCAATAAGATCCATATGGAGAAGCTCGAGTGGTCTAGATGTGGTATTGGAGTTTACTTTCTTGTGAGAGCTCCTAATCTGTTTGCCCAACTGGCATTCACCACATATTTTATCTACTTTTTGCAATTTGGGTAGACCTCTAATTAGTTTTCTTTTGCTCAATTTAAATAAGTTTCGATAGTGTACATGTCCAAGGCGTTTATGTCATAATTCAGTCTCATCGGTATGGACCATGTAACATGATTTAGTAGAGAGCTAGCATCACTAATGATGTAGCAGTTTTCAGAAGTTCTATGGCCAGTTAATATAACAGAACCCCTTTTATTAATTATCTCACAACCTTGATTAGAAAACTTTACACTATTGTTGTTATCACATACCTGAGAAATGCTTAATAGGTTGTGTTTTAAACCCTCAACATATAAGACATTCTTAAATAAGGGGAGGTTATAAAGTTGAACCGTACCTTGGCCAATAATCTTGCAATTGCTTCCATCACCAAATGTGACTGACCCGTCAGTCATATCTTTAAGATCGGTGAATAAAGCTTTGTCACCTGTCATATGCCTGGAGCAACCACTATCTAGGTACCACTTTGAATGGTGTAACACCCTGAAAATCGGAGGTCGTGTATAAACTCAACTCCCGAGTTTCAGACCGTCACTTATCTAACAAAAATGATTATGATTCAATGTTGTTTGAGTTAAAGCATTCACATGAGTAAAAGTATACCAAAACTGCAATTCATACTCCAGATCCAGTGATAAAAGCAAGCGGAAGACTAAAGAATATATATAACACTGTATGGAAAAACAAAGTAGAACTCGACTGTCTCTAAAGTATGAATACATCGCTAAGTCTCATATACATGTAAATAACCAAAATTAAAATGTCAAAATAGTCTCACCGAGAAGTCCCGTCAACCCAGGCCACCTAAGAAAAGCCATCGTGGTACTGCATATATGAGAACTCGTCCTGGTCCTCATCATAGTCCGGCTCTGCCTCCTGGATCACTGCCTCACCTACATCTAAGACAGGGTTTGGTGGGTGTTGTAAACACCATCCCGAAACGTGGGAGTGAGTAGCTAACTCAGTAGAATAATAGAGCAAGGATTAACATGTTCTCAAATCAATCATGCGATAATAGTAAAGCAGTAAATCAAACAATCCTAATACTGTTGTTAATACAATATGACATGACATGATGGATGCCCTCACTGACGTTCTCCCTCATACGGAACCATCTTACGCCCGCGGCATGCTTGCGTACCGTTCAGTGCTCCACATCTTCCAGGCACATGCAATGTAATGGTGATATGATTTCTGAATTATTATTAGTCCATTCAAACAGCAGGATTGGAAAACTAAGGTACTTCCCTTATATCAATCCCAACACAGATCCTGTCTAGGGTCGTCACTCCTAGTAATCTCATACGAAGTATATTTTGTAGGTCGCTGCAAGGACTGCCAGGGATGTAGCTCGCACTCATTGCACCGCTCCCCCATCACCTTATCAATACAGGCCTACTGTACTCTCACTGCTATGGAAGGGTCGTCGCCTCCCGTAGATTCGGAATACGCTCGCGGTCACTACAAAGGACTCGTCGCCTGATCAGTGTAGGCCGACAGCAAGAATATAGTGTCCCGTACCACCATAATCTGCTCATGAGTCATAGGTGCTCATTGGTCACTACGGGGAGGTTTGTGGCCCAAGCATAGGCCGACAGCTCGACCACGGTGTCCCATACCACCATGCCCGGCTCATGAGTCTTCATGGATCAAGGTACCATGGTTGACAGGATTTACAATGGTAAGTTCAGTACCCTAGGTTCAAGCAGTTATGACTCATACAGGGTGAACATACAACGGCCAGTCAGGTTACTTGACGGGCTCGACTAGCACGAGCGCATCTCAAGTTGAACGACATGAAGTGCGTAAAATACCTCGCGTGGCCTAACCACTGCCGCCAACTCCAAAACACAGCTTGCGTTCATCAACGCGTCATTCGTGGCAAAAATAAGCCAACCACGAACTTGCTCGGTTGCCGACTGCCTGGACTAAGCATAGCCCCAAACAATTATGAATCCACATCAGCAATCATATAAGAGTATTGGAAATGAAATACAACCATGTGAGCATGTTAACACATGTTATAACATACAACTTAAGTAAATCTTCCAACGCATGCATTTCATACATACAATGAAATCATGCATATAGCTAACCTGTAGGAAATCATTTACATCAGCATATTAATTGAGAAATCAATCTCAAACTCATTCATAACACCATTTAATTCAATACATACTAATACAAGCATTTATACAAACACTTAAACTACACACTTAAGTTTACATATAGTATGTCGACTCAAAGTGCGCATTTAGGCGAATCTCTTCGCCAAACTAATTATGCACGCATTTCTAGTATCCTAATGCGTCAAGAAACCATGTCAATCACATCAGCAAATTATGGATGAAAACAGTATTTCCTACAAATGACTAAAATGCCCTAAATCTCATATTCTTCTTCTGCTTACGAAACAGGAAATGGACAGCATGTTGTACATGTCAAATGGCGTTGCCGTCGATAATTTACTATTAAACGACATTGAAAGCATTGGAAACAGTCAATCAAAGCATCTAAAATCCACACCTTTTCTCTTATAGGTGTATTGATTCGAACGGAGCGTATACGCTTCGTCTACGGCGAATAGGCAACCTAATTTATAAGATGCATTAGCTACTTCGCTATGAAAACTAAGGAACCTCAAATCAGCAACTATTTAGGGTATTTTGTTACCTAGAAATGCGGCGAAATCACCGGCAAAGCGATTGGAGCGTGTTGCTTAGGCACGTGCAACAGGTAGCACAAGCAGCAGGGAATTCTCCTCCACTCTCTCTCACAATCTCTCACCTTTTCTCTCACTCAATCTAGAGCTTTTTCCAAATTCGGATGGGTGAGAGGAGTGAGGGTTTCAACCCCTTTTATAAGCCCAAACATGCCCAAAATAGGCTTGGGAACAATGTTTACTTGATACCTATCCAAATCGGGGCTGTTTCGGTCTAAAAGGACATTTCTGGTGGTCCCCTGGCCGAACGCGATCGGACTTAAGTTCATGTTCGTCAGATGTCGTTCACATCCCATTTTCAGACCATCAGTGTTCGTAGATCGCACGTGGCGGTCTAGTTTCAGTTCAGCGGTCACCGCATGTAGATCAGGCCTACAAATCTCATGATATGAAATAGAAATTTTTCCTGATCCGAGGGTGTAATTTGGCTGAATTTTGACAGTCAGAACGCTTAATACTGACGCGTCAATTCGTGTGCTAGATTTGAATTTTCAATTCCAAATCTAACCCTATTCTCACTCTCTTCAATCCAGACTCAATGAAATAGCTTGCGAAAGTCGGTTGGACTTGATTTTCGAAATGATTGTCAAGTCCAGCTAGGCGGTTTCAACGGTCTAAGATTGTAGGTATCGGACTTTCGACGCGCGGTCTAGATCTAATACAAAGTTTCAAAGAGATCCAGAGAACAAACCTGTTTAGAGTTTGATCCGAGGTTTTAGAGTATTATAGCGTCATTAGTTCTACTTGCTTTGGGTCTTGTAGAACGTATTTAAAGTGATCAGGGACTATTTCCCAGCTACTCTAGTGTTGCGCTAGCTAACTTACACTTATTTTCTAAAGGAATTAATCCTACGCGATTTCTGGTCGAGTTGGTACTCGAGCCCAAGTACGAATTTTTTCAAGGCGTTACAAATGGGTTGTTGCTTTGAAAGCAGTGTGGGCAACCAAGCTGGTAACTTTAGGAACCCATTTCATAACTGTTTTGGGTTTTGGAGTATAGATGGTCTTTTTCTGTCTATTGTTGTAGGAATGACCTATAGAGTTTGACTTTAATAGCTCCTTGAGAAGATCAATTATTTTTTCAGCCAATGGATTTTGGTTTTGAAAATTAAAGTTGACATGGTTACTTTTAGGTTTTTAAAAAGTTTTTGAATTTTTGGAAAAATCTTAAAAAGTATTCTTTTCTCTTGAGTTTGAAGACTCTGCTTTTACAAATTTAGGAGCAGTGTTCTTTTGTTTAGGAGATGTATTCTTATCATAGCCCAACCCAGATCGATCGCCACATTTTCTTGATCCGGACAATAATTTTTCCAATTTCGGATCACCTTGGGCATATCTCCATGTGTCTTTCAAACTCAGAAGAGAAGCTACCTCATTTTTGAGTTTCTCTTTTTCGGATTTCAAATCTTCAATTTGGGAGGTTTTGAAATCTAAATCATTTTTGGTTTTTTCAAAAGAATCAGAAATATGAGACTTTTCTAAGACAAGAGACTCATAATCTTCCTTAAGCTTAGAAATTTTATTTTTTTATAATTTAAGCTTGACAGCAATTTTACAACTCTCTTTATAAAGGGCATTATAAGTATCTTGAAGATCATCTTCATTGTCGCAATCACTATTCAGATTTTCTTCACTAGATATATCATCATGATCTGAATAGGTGATCTTGGCTAGAGTCATAAGGGCTTTAACACCATCGCCCGACTCGGTTTCAGAATCTTCTGATTTAGAAGAGGATTCAGAATCAGATGATTCATCCCAAGTAGCCATCATGCTTTTCCTTTTTGATTTGTCCTTTTTAGGACATTTGTTAGATAAGTGCCCATACTCTTGACAGTTGTAACATTGACTATCTTTCAAGGATTTACGAGTTCTAGGTTTAAATCGTCTCTTATCATTTGATTTTTAAAAATCAACCTTTTTCTTATTTTTTAAAATTTTGTAAAACCTTTTTGCTAAAAGTGCCATATCATCTTCAGTATTTTCTGAATCCGAAGTACTCTCTTGTGAAACATTTTTAGAAGATTTGAGAGCAATTGATTTTCCTTTAGGAGCCTTAAAGGATAACTCATAGGTTTGAAGTGAACCAACTAATTCCTCAACCCTCATGGTATCTGTATCACGAAGTTCCTGAATCGCGATCACTTTAGAATTGAACCGTTCAGGAAGTGAACGTAGTATTTTTGCGCACACTTTACTTTTAGGGATTCTATCACCAAGACCCCACATAGAGTTCACAATATCATTCAATCTAGTGTAGAAGTCCATAAACATCTCATTCTCCTCCATATGAATTTCTTCAAATTTAGTTGTGAGGAGTTGGACTTTAGATTTCTTGACAATAGATGTACCCTCGTGTGTCATTTCTAATATATCCCATGCTTGTTTTGCATTTTCACAAGAGATGATTCTTTTGAATTCATTTGGTGATAATGCACAAGTAATTGCATTTAGTGCTTTTGCATTTGCACTATTTTCACTTTTCTGAAGTGTGGTCCAAAGCGAATAAACCGTTACTTTCATAGATTTTGAACCATCGCCATTAGTTACTTCAGTGATAGGAGGGTTCCATTCATTCACTGTGGCCAGCCACACACTTTCATCCAAGGATTTAAGGAAGATCCTCATCCTGGCTTTCCAATAGGCATAGATTGTGCCATTAAAGGGTGGTGGCCTAGTGACTGATAGGCTATCAAAATTTGACATCTTAATATAGCTTAGATCGTTAGCTCAGGAAATAAATCCAATAAATAAACAATAAGCACGAGCTATTAGGCTCTGATACCACTTGAAAGGGCCTAGCTATATGCCCTAGACGGGGGGTGAATAGGGAAATGCCAAATAAAACTAATAACAGCGGAATAATAAAAGATTTAAAGCACAATGCTAAATATAAAACAATCACAATAGACTAAAATAAAGAGATTGATACTTTATCAGTTCTAAGGACAACCTTACACCAAAAACCAGAGGTTTAAGGTAGGACAACCTTATTTCTAGAACGTCCTTTGTATCACAAACCAAAGAGAAATAATAAGCAACGAAATCAAAATAACTTGCGAAAAATAAATCCTAAGTTATTACAACATTCATCCACACTTGCTTGAAGTGATTACAACATTCATCGACAGACACAAATCACAAAACTGAATGAATAAAGGAATGAAAGAATAAAGCACATCCACAACACAACGATATATAGTGGTTCGCCTGTGTGTACACCAACTGTTATCCAACAGCCACACAGATTGCTACTCCACTCCTAATATCCTCACGCAGGGGATATTACCATGCAGCATCAAAATAGGTTTCACAGGTTCACCTAAAACCTTCACAATTGTGTCTTTGATCTCGGGCTTACACAATCCAAAAACCCCACAATATGAGTTTTCTGGCTCTCCTCAGATAACCAATACAATGAGATTTTTCGAGAGAATCTCAAACAAAAACCAGAGAAAGTAAATTACAAAACATGTAAAATACCTGAATCACCTTTTGAAGAAGCCCAGTAGAACCAATCGGAGTAGAAGTTCGATTCGACGTTCAAAGTCCAATACTCACTTTAAGAATGGTTCTACATCTAATTGATTTTAGATCAAACGGGCTAGATCTATTTGATTTTGAATCCAAGAAGAAGGAATATCAGAAATTCCCCTTTTCTAATAAGATTAGAATGTAGATTAAAATCAAATAAGAATAAGCTAACAAAAAGAATATTAAATAAGCACAATGTAGCTTAAAATAAACACAAACTTATCTTAGAGAATAGCCTAAAGAATGCTTGAATAGAATTGATTTGAAGTCCTAAAACTCTGAAGTTCATGCTCAATTTATAGACTGAAAAATCCCGTCTACGACTGGTCTTAGGATCCTAGGACTGGTCGTAGCTCCAAATATTTTTGAAAGATTTCTGCGGGATTTGATTTTCTGTTCCACGATCGGTCCTGGGTGGTCTACGACCGGTCGTGGGCCACCTAAGACTGGTCGTGAGACACCTACGACCGGTCGTAGGACCCCAAAAATAGTTGCTGGAGTTTGAGTTGTAGGGCTACGACCGGTCGAAGGATGAGTCGTAGAACTTCCAGGACTGGTCGTAGGACAACTAGATAGATCCGAAAATCTTCAACTACCTAGGACTGGTCCTGAAAAACCTAAGACTAGTCGTAGCAAAGCTAGGACTGGTTTTAAAGTCCCTAAGACTGGTCTTAGAACACTCCAAATAAGCATATAAAAATATATAAGTTATGTATCCGGAATAACCTACAGTAAAGCTCATCCTAAGGTCAATCTAAGGTCAAACAAACCTTAAAAGTGAGATGGATATTGAAAGTCTGTACACTCAGATGACCCTTAAGAGAAGCTTGTGAATATTCAAAACTTGTAGTAGGCCTTCATGAGCTTGATCTTGACTTAACAAAGTCTTCTAGTAAACTTGAACTTGATCAAACCTTGAACATGCAACCTTGAAAACTTCTATTCTTGATTTCTTCATCCAAGACTTGAAAACTTTCTTTATTTAAGATCTTGTCTTGAAATGCGATGTCTTGATATGTCTTGATTGCAATGACTAGTCTTCAAACATAAAACACAAGATATACAAGACATAGATATAGGTTTTGGCACCACAAAATTTGACAACTAAAGGGATATGAATTCATAGCACTTATAATTATATATTATATCATGATATATATATTTATAAAAGGAGACACCAGCGTCCAGCATTCAGGTACGTTGGATGGATGGCCTAGATCAGACACATGTACAGCTGGCCCCATCACCTGCACGTGTGACACCTGTAGGGTGGGCCCCATATATGGATGGTTGAAATATAACACATACCTCAATGATCAGACCCATAGGCTTATTGCCGTTAATACAATAGCAGTTGTAGCCACTGGAGTCCATGTAAATGGATGGTAGGCTACCGAATATGTACATCAAGGTGGGTCCCACCCCCACTCATGCCACATGTGTGGGGTGGGCCACGTCCAAAGAAGATGGACGGTGTATATATAAAACACAAACATCACAACAACCCATAGAGCTGCTGACGTTACAACAGCTATTTAGTTGGTTAAGGTACACCAGCCAAGCCTCCTCCATCTCACCATCCACAGATGGACGGTGAGGATAAAATATGAATATCAGGTGGGTCCACATCAGCGTGGCCCACCAAAGCTCTGAATTAACTCGTATTTGTAGTTTCTTTTATCCACGCCCTTTTAATACGGATGGTCAGGATCATACACATGTATATATCAAGGTTGATCCCCACTGTCCATTTGTTGGATGGTGGAGTCCACACAATCATCAGGTGGGGTCCACAAAGTATGGAAGAGGGGGATAGAGAGAGAGCGAAAGAGAGATCATGATGGAGGAGAGGGACCCCACAATTATGGGCCCTCCATTTCTTACAATACATACATCAACAAGGGTCCCATCATAAGTGGGCCCTAAATGAAATTTAACGGTGGATGACACATTAGAAAACACCCACCTTTGATCTTCCTGAACTCCTTTTACCGATGCGATCTAGAACTCCAAGGGGTGTGATTCAACGATCAAGATCGACTTTGAAGGGTTAGATTGAGTGGTAGGGAGTGGGCCACATAATGCTTCTCTCATGGAGGTTGGGACATTGGAGTTGCTCTCGTGGAACTTGGGAGAAAAAAATGAGAGAGAGATGATAGAGAGAGAGGTGATGTGATTGATGGAGTGATGGGTAGAGGGATGGTGAGTGATGGGTGGATGTACTTAGTTGTAAGAGAGAGTTGACTTTAGGGGAGGGGTGGTTGTACTTGACATTGATTGATGAAGTGATGTGATGTGTCAGAGAGATTCCCTCGGTGTTTGCAACATGCTACATTTTTCTTGAATTTAACGTGGGCCTACATCTCCTATCTCGAGTATCGCCTCAGCGCGCGAGACGCGACGTCGAAACCGTGACGACGATGCGGTCGTAATGATACAAGTCTCAAGTTGAGTTGACTCGGATATGTAGGACTTAGCTTAGGCTTACACACAAACATCAGTTATAGGTTATGGGTTGCCAAAATTTGACCGGGAGGACCGTAGGAGTATATGGAATAGTACAAACTGGGATACGGGTCTTACATGGGTACACAATCCTCAGCCCAAACTAGACTATACAATCAAGTTAAATGGTCACCGAAGCTTTGAATCCACCTCATCTAAGGCCAGATGGACCTAATTAGGGGTCATGAAAACTTAATGGCCGAAATGGATTTCCCACAAGCATCACCCTAAGCCCCACATTTGTGGTGGGTGTGGAAATTGCGGCAAAGACCACTTTAGTTGAAGTAAGAATATACCAATATGTCCTAGAGGGGGGTGAATAGGACTTTTTAATAATTTTATAACAATTTAAAATCCTATCACTCTAATCCTAACAGCAAGCATATATTAGGATAACTCAAGAGTAACTCTACTGGCTTACAAGCCTGGTAGAGGATCCAATCACAAACTATTTGAGAGATGAACAATATGCAAATTAGTTTATGATGGATATGACTATGCGTGTGTGTGAGGTGTGATCTCAGATAATCAAATATGAAAGTATTTAAGGAAATCACATAAGCAAATGGAAGACAATAACAATCTCAAACACAATCATTTTTATAGTGGTTCGACTACTTTTCTACTCCACTCCTGGCAACCACACTCAACCTTTGAGTGTACCAGATTTCACTAAGGATGTTTCACACGGTTCACCTTAAACCTGAGGTTTTAGATTAGGTTTACCTCTAACCAGTACAACCTACACCTAGGCTAACAGTTTATGCTCCCATGAGCAGGGATCAACACATAGCACCCGATTTTAGGCACACTGGCCAAGGATTCACATAAGGAACCTCTAACTTTTATGCTCTCACGAGTAAGGGTTAACAAAAGGCACCCACTTTTAGGCACACTGACTAAGGATCTTGTGGAAGACTCTAACTATTTATGCTCTCCACAGAGCAAGGGTCAACACAATGCACCCACCACGTACACTCCCTCTGGAGGCCTCTTAGAGGACTTGCAAGGGGTGAGAAACACCTTAGACCCAATCCTACAAAGGATTGATCACAAAAGTCCTCTAGACTAATAACTTATAGATAAGAAGATGAGTCCCTTTTAGCTCATTGTCGAAGATCTCCTCTATAAGACCCATATCTTAGACTGTACCATTCCATAGGTTTCCGCAGTCTTCCCAATCAAATTTTGAAAAATTTTGACTCATATTCGACATTTGCACACAATTCTAAGACGAGTCCTGCGAACCTAAGTCGACTTAACCAGAGACATGTATCCTAGTGACCGCGTCGTCGCCGCGGTTCTGATGTCACATGTCACACCCCAAACTCGGAAACCGGGCTCACAGAATTCCCGATCACCGAATCCGGCGCCGACAGCCTCCGTAGAACCCCCATTCTCAGCTCCTAGCTCCCATTCGCCAGGTTCCAATCCTGGGATACTACGAGGAGGATTTTCAATGTCAGTCTGATTCGTAATAAGCATAACCAAGGCATAACCCACAAACAACAACCAAGCACTCCATTACATTTCCACTATGATCAAAAATTTTACAAGTACAATGAGCATAAAGGAAAATACAATGGCAAATAACAAAAACTCCAAAATGATCAGCAACGTGCTCCTGCCTCAGCGCTGCTGCAGTCCAACGTCACCTGCACGCAACGGTTGTGCATAAGCTTACAGAAAGCTTAGAGGGTGGTGAAGGTGTATGCTCAAGGTAGTAATATGTACATGCAATGTCAGAGTGATGCAGAATATGCAAATGGAAACATAATATCATGAGCCGTACCAAGGCTTATGCGATGCAAGACATGAATGGTATCGGCCATCCCAAGGCCATGCAATGTATAATGCAACTCAAGCATACGGATACTCATCAATGTCCACACATCAATACAGCTCAAAGTATGGAATATCACCGGGGTCTAGTACACTCTAAACCAGATTGCCACCACATCGCGCACAATAAGGTAAGTGGAAGAGACCTCACTATCCGTCCGCCAATATCGGGCGCGACTCGTCGATAGCGGACCCATTCCTCGAGCTGGTTAGACTCAGCCTAGCATTGCCCCCTACACTCGGGCGGGTAAGGCCGCACCCCCTTCCAACCGACCACGACACAGTGGAGAGCACAACCAACTGGTATTCGGCACTCAGTACTCATCTACCCACTCGGTCTAGACGTTGGAGCAACCTCTTGGTACCATAAGGGTTTAGGGACTTTCACCCAGGGATATCTATAGTACCCCATGTAGAACAAGATTTTCGGTATCCAATCCTGCCAACCACGATACGTCTGTGGAGGCTACGACCCTGATGTCGCTAGGGCGTACAATAACCATATCACACAAATGCGGAATGCATGAATCACGCTCTCCAGTCATGCAACCAATCCTGCGCATACCGTGCGCTCATGTAGGGCAACACCGCCTAGCCGGAAGCCCATAAACAACCTGCCCGAAGGCAAATGCTATGATCAGTCAATCCTCATATCAAGCATACATATGATGCGTATGATCATGGGTCATGAAACTATACTAAACATGTTATAACAAAATGAATTATCTTACGATGCAGATGGGCCTGGACGGTCAATACACAGCAAGTACGGCCTGGTGATGGGCCCTAAGGAGAGTCGTAATGTGGACATCCAACCAGCATTACGCTCGCAATGTGGACGTCAAACCAACATTGCTTCCAAGGCACGATCGTTGTGAACATCGTACTTAGTCTATAATGGATTTACACATTGCAATGGACGGTAGGTTGTCCCCATTGGATCTTACATATATATATCAAATGGGCCATATCCTATGGGCTTTTATTCATCAGATGGGCCACATAAATGGGCCACACCAATGGGTCTTATGTGCATTGCAATGGGTCGAAACCCGTGGGCCTTGGATTGCATCAATTGGACCTAGTCATATGATTCTAATATGTATCAAATGGACCACACCAATTAGACCCCCAAATGTATATCAAATGGGCCTCAACCAAGAGGCCTTATATGAGTCGAATGGGCCTAAATCCTTAGGCCTTAAACAATTCTAATGGGCCTAATCCATGAGTTTGCATGCATATCAAAGTGGGCCTAATCCCAGGGACCCTTTTATAATCAAATGGGTTTAGTCCCATGGGCCTTACAATATATCAAATGGCCTACTTCCATAGGCTTTTTAAAATTTCAACAAAAAGGTTCAATTAGATGGGCCTTGAAGTACATTAAATGGGCCTAGGATCTTAGGCCTTAAGTGGATCCAATGGGCCTAGCCCATAAGCATTTCATAAGCCAAGTGAGCCTAGTCCATAGCCCTTTTTAAAATTCAATTGGGCCTAGCCCATAGGCCTATTACAATTTAAATGGGCCAAACCCAAATGAATGGCACACCCACCTAATAATTCATGCATTAAAAATGATCTCACTAAGTGGATGGACGGTGGAGGCACGCAAGCAAAGGGGGGGGGGGGGGGGGGGGGGGGGGCGCCATCACGGTGAGTGCCACCGTCCAACACATACATCCACGGGGGTCCCACAAATGTGGCCCACCGTCATATCTGTTTGAAATCCAACCCATTCATAAGGCCATTCAGACCAGGATGAAGGAAAAACATAAATTTCAGCTTGATTCGAAACTTCTGTGGGCCCCAGGGAGAGTTTCAATGGTGGATGCTCATTCACACTGTTTCTTACGGTGTGGACCACCTGAGTTTTGGACCAACCTGAAATTCGGAGGGGGCCCACCTGAGATGGGGACCCACCCAATGGGCGGGGTAGATAAAACATATGCATCAAGTGGGGCCCACGGAAGTAGCCGTGGGTGCCCGCCCGTCCGCCAGCACGCAGGCAGCGCCTGCGTGCGCCTGACACAGCGGCAGCAGCTGCTGCCTCTCCTTCTCTCTCTCTCCTCCAATTCAACCTTTTGACAAAAATCACGTGTGGGGCCCGCTTTCGGGAAATCCACACCAGCCAAAGCGATCAGTGGCCCAAGACCGTCCAAATAAGTCCAGAGTTCAAATTTTTTTGATGCTTGGAAGAGAAATAAAATAAGAAAATAGAGATTGAATGGTAAGGGCGCAACATTCGACGCTATGGCCCACCAGGCGATTGGATCAGCTCCAAACTTCTACCCAACGGCTAAAACGCCGTGGGTAAGAGGATGGATGGCTTGGATCGGACATAAACATCAGGGTGGGGCCTATACAAGGGAACCACCAAAATCCTCTCCTTTTCTTTCCTTTTTTCTTCTTTCTGTTGTAAATGACCAGCGTCTGGACGGTTTTAAAATTTTTTGTTGTTTTTAAGATGGAGGGCCCTGATGAAGTGGGCCCCACTAATGGGTGGCATGGGAGTAACAGCCAAGGTGGGCCCCACTTGAATAAAATAAAAATATCTCAAGTGGGATCCATTCAAGTGGGCCACACCCTCCTATTGCAATAAAATACAATAAAATAAAATAAAATAAAAGAGAGAGAGATGGAGAGTGGGACACGGCTTGTGATGGAGGGACCCCGTCATTATGGGCCCTCCCTTGCAATGAAACATACAATAAATGGATCCCTTGCACATGGGATCGTTAAAAATGTAAATCAACGGTGGAGATCCATTCCCCATCGATATGGACGGTCTAGATGACCTTTCTAAATGAAAATAAACATCATGATGGGGTCCATGGAGGATGGCCCCATCATGGGATGATCATGATGATCCAAGTGGTCCATCGGCCACAAATAAGGGTCCCAAGTGAGATCCACACCATTGATCGGTGGGTCTCACTTGGTCCACCATAAAAATAATAAAAACTACCCTATGGAAGCACCCACCGTCCGATCTTCTCGCTCGTAGGGGTTCCTTGGCACCTTGTCTTCAACTTCAATGGCTAAGATGAAGAATGGAGGGTTGAGATGGGAGATTTTGGGGTAGGAAGGTGGGCCACTTGAAGCTTAGGAGGCTTTGCAAAATTCCATACGTATGGAGTTTGGAAATCCTTTGTTGCTTTGAAATTTTTGGAATGAGAAAGAGAGATAGAGAGAGAGTGATGTAAAGGGAGAGAGAGAGAGTGATGGATGGATGGGTGAGTGATGGTGGTGTAAGAGAAACTTGACTTTTGTGGCTTTTGTGTAAGAGAGGTATGGGTTTGGGTGACTTTTGTGGTTGCTTGGGAAAAGGGATGGAAGTGATGTGTACTTGACATGTGATGGCTTGATGGGTGATTGATTGATGGGATTGATGTGATTGATGTGACACATCGTTGAGATTCCCTTGGTTTTCGCAACGCGCGGCGTTTTCTCGCACCGAACGTTGGCCCATATCTCTTGATCCGGGTATCGCCTCGACGCGCGAGTCGCGGTATCGGAACCGCGGCGACGGTGCGGTCGCTATGGTATTGGTCTAAGGTTGAGTCGACTCGGGTTGTCGGCACATGAATCTGGGTCGCGCGTCGATATCGGTTAAGGGTCGAAAGTTGCCGGAATTCGACCGGTAAGACCGCGGAAGTATACGAAAAGGTACGGACCAAGATACGAGTCTTACAGCTCTCCCCTCCTTATAAAAATTTCGTCCTCGAAATTTACGCAAGCATCACAACTAAGCATAACTTGCGAGGAATAAGAAACATAACGTCATCATATAGAATCAGGGACAGCGTACAAAATACAATACATGATCATCAACCCTCAAAGAGATGAGGATATCGCTCTCGAATCTCAGCCTCACGCTCCCAAGAAGCCTCCTCTACAGAATGGTGACCCCACTGCACGTTCACCAACGGAATGACCTTAGTTCTGAGGACCTGCTCCTTCCGATCAAGGATACGAACTGGCTGCTCAATGTAAGAAGCATCCTCACGAACCTCAAGCGGCTGCCAATCAATGACGGGAACTATGTCTGACCCACACTTCCTCAACATGGAGACGTGAAATACATTGTGGACACCAGACAACTGTGATGGCAAGGCAAGCCGATAGGCCACGGCGCCAACGCCCCCAGTGATCTCGAAAGGTCCTATAAATCTCGGGGCAAGCTTGCCCTTCGCTCCAAATCGAACTACGCCCTTCATAGGCGAGACCTTGAGATACACATGGTCCCCTACATCAAACTCCAAGGGACGACGCCGACGATCAGCAGAACTCTTCTGTCGGCTCTGAGCTGTGCACATCCTCTGCCTGATGATGTCAATAGCCTCTGAAGTCTCCTGCACAAGCTCGGGACCTAGGAGACGGCGCTCTCCAACCTCGGTCCAACAACTCGGTGATCTGCGTGGTCTGCCATATAGTGCCTCAAAAGGAGCCATGCCGATGGTCGCCTGATAGCTGTTATTGTACACAAACTCAGCCAATTGCAGATGCTCGTCCCAGCTACCCCCGAAGTCAATCGCGCAGGCCCGAAGCATATCCTCAAGTATCTGATTGACCCTCTCGGTCTGGCCATCGGTCTGCGGATGGTATGCGGTGCTGAGCTGCAAATCAGTCCCCATCGCACGCTGGAAGCTCCCCCAGAACTGAGACGTGAACCTCGAGTCTCGGTCAGAAACGATCGAGACTGGAACGCCATGCAGTCTCACAATCTCCTCAATGAATAGTCTCGCAAGCCGGTCCATAGACCAGGTCGTACGCATCGCAAGGAAGTGTGCCGACTTCATCAGACGATCCACAACAACCCAAACGGCGTCATGACCGCGCTGAGTCCTCGGCAAACCCATAATGAAATCAGTCGACACGTGCTCCCACTTCCACATCGGGACGCTCAACGGCTGCAAAAGACCAGGAGGTCTCTGATGAT
Organism: Magnolia kwangsiensis; assembly: GCA_037074715.1. Taxonomy (NCBI): domain Eukaryota; kingdom Viridiplantae; phylum Streptophyta; class Magnoliopsida; order Magnoliales; family Magnoliaceae; genus Magnolia; species Magnolia kwangsiensis. The sequence continues at coordinate 44,106,467 of CM073586.1, read as the reverse complement.
CGGCCTTGACACGCTGGCACGTGTCACACTCGGCCACAAAACTGGCGATCTGGCGCTTCATCCCCGCCCAAAAATACTGTCGCCTTATGTCACGGTACATCTTCGTCGAGCCCGGGTGGATAGAAAACCGCAATCGATGTGCCTCGGTCATAAGATCTCTGCGTAACTCTGGAATATCCGGGACACATAATCGGCCTCTGAAGCGAAGTCTACCGTCTGTACCAATCTGCCAATCTGCCTGACCCTCAGATGCCGCCTCAGCCATATAACTCTGCAACGACTGATCAGCCTGCTGAGCCTCGATCACCCTAGCGACAAGAGAGGGTTGAATCGACAGGCTCGATAACTGTACAATGGAAGACTGCAGGCCGAACTCAAAGTCATACGTAGCAATATCCTCGAGCATCCGCCACTCCTGAATCATCATATGCGCCACTAAGCCTCGTGGCTGACGGCTGAGGGCATCTGCCACCACGTTCGCCTTACCCGGGTGGTATGGAGGTCGAAATCATAGTCCTTCAGGAGCTCCATCCAGCGCCTCTGTCTCATATTCAACTCAGACTGCGAGAAGAGGTACTTCAAGCTCTTATGATCAGAGAAGAGCTCGAACCTAATCCCGTAAAGGTAGTGCCTCCACACCTTCAGTGCGAAGACAACGGCAGCCAGCTCCAGATCATGTGTAGGGTAGTTCAGCTCATGGACCTTGAGCTGACGAGAAGCGAAGGCCACTGGTCTCCCATGCTGCATTAGGACAGCACCCAAACCGATATGCGAGGCATCGGTGAATACAATAAAGCCGTCACTCCCAAAGGGAAGAGTGAGGACAGGAGCGGACGTCAGACGGTCCTTCAACTCCGTAAATGCTCGCTCGTAGGCGTCACTCCAAATAAACTCTGCGCCCTTCCGAGTCAACCTGGTCAGCGGGGCTGCAATACGAGAGAAGCCCTCAATGAAACGTCGATAATAGCCCGCCAAGCCAAGGAAACTACGGATCTCTGTCGCAGTCGTGGGCTGGACCCACTGACGCACTGCCTCGACCTTCAAGGGGTCCACTGCGACACCCTCCCTCGTCACCACGTGACCGAGGAACTTCACCTCCTCCTGCCAGAACTCGCACTTCTCCAGCTTCGCATACAGCTGGTGTGCACGGAGGGTCTGTAAAGTAATCTCCAAGTGCTGCTCATGCTCCACACGGGTCCTCGAGTAGATCAGAATGTCATCGATGAAGACTACAACAAACTGATCCAGATATGGGCGAAAAACCTCGTTCATCAGCTGCATGAAGACCGCTGGTGCATTGGTCAGTCCGAAGGACATGACCTGAAACTCAAAATGACCGTAACGCGTCCTGAATGCTGTCTTCGGAATGTCCTCATCTCGGATCCGAATCTGATGGTAACCGGAACGCAGGTCAATCTTCGAAAAGAACTGTGCACCCTGCAGCTGGTCGAACAAATCATCAATCCTAGGGAGCGGGTACTTGTTCTTGATCGTGACTTTGTTGAGCTCGCGATAGTCAACGCAGAGCCTCAACGAGCCATCCTTCTTCTTCACGAAGAGTACCGGTGCTCCCCACGGCGAACTGCTTGGACGAATAAAGCCCAGCTCACGCAACTCGTCCAACTGCTTCTGCAGTTCCCGTAACTCTAACGGTGCCATACGATACGGGGCCTTTGAAATACGCGCGGTACCAGGCACGAGATCGATCTGGAACTCGGTGAGTCGACGAGGCGGTAATCCCGGAATCTCCTGGAACACATCGGGAAAATCGCATACTATCGGCAAATGGTCGATGCAAACGACGACATGCTCCTCTATGGCACACGACATCAAACAAGACAACTGCTCTCCTCTGGCCTCTGCAACGAACTGGAACTGTGGCACGCCGGGTATACAGAACGTGACGGTCCTCCCGGCGCAGTCCAAAATGGCATAGTACTCGGTGAGCCAATCCATGCCTAGGATGACGTCGAACTCGGACATCGGCAAAACAAACAAATCAGCAGGAAGGAAGGTATCCCCAACTAGAACGGGGCATGACGAGCAAAATCGTCCTAATGCTGCAGTCCTCCCCAAGGGAGTAGATACTGATAGGCACTCACCAGCAGACTCTAACGGTAAGCCAGCCGATCGACAGAAGCTCTCGGCCATAAAAGAATGCGATGCACCAGAATCAAACAATACACATGCAATGCATGCAGAAACTGGCAATATACCCTCAACGACTCCTCCGGATGACTGCGGATCCTGCTGAGCTGCATAAAACCTAGCCTGAGCTGGCTGGGGAGGTGCATGTCCCCTCTGAACGTGCTGCTGCTGCTGCTGAGGTCGCTGAGGCGGTCAAAACTGCTGCCTCTGCTGCTGCGGCCTCTAAGGCTGGTGCTGATGCTGATGCTGCTGCTGAGGTGGCCTTAGTGGTAGAGGCTACTGTCGCTGCTGCTGTGGGGGTCTCTGCTGCTGCGGTGGAGGTCTCTGCTGCTGTGGACCTCTCTGCTTCTGCTAGGGACTGGGACACTCCCATGAACGGTGTTCCGTCGCACCGCACCTGAAGCAAGTGCCGGTGAACTGTCTCTGAGGTGGTGGTGGAGGTGTTGATGGTGCTGATGGTGCACGGAAAGCTGGACGACCAGTGCGCCTCTGCTGCTGTGGTCGACCCTGCTGGGAATGACTGGAAGAAGCCTGCCTCTTCCGGTCTCCCCTCTGACCACGATCAGACTGAGAACCGGCCCACTCAGTCTCATATATCTGAGCCTTCCGCACTACTGCCTGGAAGGTAGGAAGCTCATGCCCAATGACATGACCTCGAAGGCCGTAACGTAAGCCGTGCTCAAAACGGCGGGCCTTCCGCCCCTCGTCATCAACCATGTATGGTGCGAATCTCGATAGTGCCATGAAACGGGCCGCGTACTGCGCCACAGTCATATCTCCCTGCACCAGAGTCTCGAACTCTAAGGCTCGCTGACGACGGATGTGGTCAGGGAAGTACTGCTCCTCGAATCGGTCCACAAAGTCCTCCCATGTCCAGACATAATCAGGTCCGGCGACACGGGCGACAGAGGTCCACCAATGCTCGGCCTTACCGTGGAAGAGAAATACTGCTAACCGGACGCACTGCTCGGTCGTGCATAACATGGTATCGAATATCTTCTCCACATCGGAGCGCCATCTCTCGGCTGCAGTCGGATCTGGCTCGCCCTGGAAACGTGGGGGATCATGTCGTCTAAACTCACGAAGTACGGCGCTCACGCGCTCCTGCTCCACCTGAGCTGGTGAAATAGCTGGGCGTCTACCCTGTCCCTGGAGTGCGGCGGGCACAGCCTGTAACATCTGCTGTAACTGAGAGGCACTCACAGTCACCGTCGGCTCCTCATCGGTCTCAGGTGGAGGAATGTCATCCTCATGGGAAGAAGCAGGAATCTCTGAGGGTGGAATGGGAGACGCAGGTGGTAGAGCTGGAGTCTCTGATGGTGAAGTAGAATCCTCAGGTGGTGGTGCGGGAGTCGATCGAGTAACAGGCGCCATGCCCTACAGGAAAGAACGAAAGCGCCTATCAACTTCAAAACTCTCGAATGTACGCACGTTAACGGTCTGTATTGGAAGGTCGCGAAGTTATCCGAACTTCGGAACTTAGTCATTCTTCACTCATAGCAAACATGTAATGTTATTCTCGGTTATTCCCAAGTTATGCTCTGATACCAACTTCTGTCACGACCCAAACTCGAAAACCGGGCTCACAGAATTTCCGATCGCCAAATCCGGCACCGAGAGCCTCCGTAGAACCCCATTCTCAGCTCCTAGCTCCCATTCGCCAGGTTCCGATCCTGGGATACTATGAGGAGGATTTTCAATGTCAGTCTGATTCGTAATAAGCATAACCAAGGCATAACCCACAAACAACAACCAAGCACTCCATTACATTTCCACTATAATCAAAAATTTTACAAGTACAATGAGCATAAAGGGAAATACAATGGCAAATAACAAAAACTCCAAAATGATCAGCAACGTGCTCCTGCCTCAGCGCTGCTGCAGTCCAACGTCACCTGCACGCAACGGTCGTGCATAAGCTTACAGAAAGCTTAGAGGGTAGTGAAGGTGTGTGCTTAAGGTAGTAATATGTACATGCAATGTCAGAGTGATGCAGAATATGCAAATGGAAACATAATATCATGAGCCGTACCAAGGCTTATGCGATGCAAGACATGAATGGTATCAGCCATCCCAAGGCCATGCAATGTATAATGCAACTCAAGCATACGGATACTCATCAATGTCCACACATCAATACAGCTCAAAGTATGGAATATCACCGGGGTCTAGTACACTCTAAACTAGATTGCCGCCACATCGCGCACAATAAGGTAAGTGGAAGAGACCTCACTATCCGTCCGCCAATATCGGGCGCGACTCATCGATAGCGGACCCATTCCTCGAGCTGGTCAGACTCAGCCTAGCATTGCCCCCTACACTCGGGCGGGTAAGGCCGCACCCCCTTCCAACTGACCACGACACAGTGGAGAGCACAGCCAACTGGTATTCGGCACTCAGTACTCATCTACCCACTCGGTCTAGACGTTGGAGCAACCTCTTGGTACCATAAGGGTTTAGGGATTTTCACCCAGGGATATCTATAGTACCCCATGTAGAACAAGATTTTCGGTATCCAATCCTGCCAACCACGATACGTCTGTGGAGGCTACGGCCCTGATGTCGCTAGGGCGTACAATAACCATATCACACAAATGCGGAATGCATGAATCACGCTCTCCAGTCATGCAACCAATCCTGCGCATACCGTGCGCTCATGTAGGGCAACACCGCCTAGCCGGAAGCCCATAAACAACCTGCCCGAAGGCAAATGCTATGATCAGTCAATCCTCATATCAAGCATACATATGATGGGTATGATCATGGGTCATGAAACTATACTAAACATGTTATAACAAAATGAATTATCTTACGATGCAGATGGGCCTGGACGATCAATACACAGCAAGTACGGCCTGGTGATGGGCCCTAAGGAGAGTCGTAATGTGGACATCCAACCAGCATTACGCTCGTAATGTGGACGTCAAACCAACATTGCTTCCAAGGCACGATCGTTGTGAACATCGTACTTAGTCTATAATGGATTTACACATTGCAATGGACGGTAGGTTGTCCCCATTGGATCTTACATATATATATCAAATGGGCCATATCCTATGGGCTTTTATTCATCAGATGGGCCACATAAATGGGCCACACCAATGGGTCTTATGTGCATTGCAATGGGTCGAAACCCGTGGGCCTTGGATTGCATCAATTGGACCAGTCATATGAGTCTAATATGTATCAAATGGACCACACCAATTAGGCCCCCAAATGTATATCAAATGGGCCTCAACCAAGAGGCCTTATATGAGTCGAATGGGCCTAAATCCTTAGGCCTTAAACAATTCTAATGGGCCTAATCCATGAGTTTGCATGCATATCAAAGTGGGCCTAATCCCAGGGACCCTTTTATAATCAAATGGGTTTAGTCCCATGGGCCTTACAATATATCAAATGGCCTATTTCCATAGGCTTTTTAAAATTTCAACAAAAAGGTTCAATTACATGGGCCTTGAAGTACATTAAATGGGCCTAGGATCTTAGGCCTTAAGTGGATCCAATGGGCCTAGCCCATAAGCATTTCATAAGCCAAGTGAGCCTAGCCCATAGCCCTTTTTAAAATTCAATTGGGCCTAGCCCATAGGCCTATTACAATTTCAATGGGCCAAACCCAAATGAATGGCACACCCACCTAATGATTCATACATTAAAAATGATCTCACTAAGTGGATGGACGGTTTAGATGCATTACATGCATCATGGTGGGTCCCACTGTCCAATGGACAGTGCGGATAAAAACACATACATTTCCCAGGGCCCCACCATCCGCTGGACGGTGGAGGCACGCAAGCAAAGGGGGGGGGGGGCGCCATCACGGTGAGTGCCACCGTCCGTTGGACGGTGGACTTGGCACATACATCCACGGGGGTCCCACAAATGTGGCCCACCGTCATATCTGTTTGAAATCCAACCCATTCATAAGGCCATTCAGACCAGGATGAAGGAAAAACATAAATTTCAGCTTGATTCGAAACTTCTGTGGGCCCCAGGGAGAGTTTCAATGGTGGATGCTCATTCACACTGTTTCTTACGGTGTGGGCCACCTGAGTTTTGGACCAACCTGAAATTCGGAGGGGGCCCACCTGAGATGGGGACCCACCCAATGGGCGGGGTAGATAAAACATATGCATCAAGTGGGGCCCACGGCAGCAGCCGTGGGTGCCCGCCCGTCCGCCAGCACGCAGGCAGCGCCTGCGTGCGCCTGACACAGCGGCAGCAGCTGCTGCCTCTCCTTCTCTCTCTCTCCTCCAATTCAACCTTTTGACAAAAATCACGTGTGGGGCCCGCTTTCGGGAAATCCACACCAGCCAAAGCGATCAGTGGCCCAAGACCGTCCAAATAAGTCCAGAGTTCAAATTTTTTTGATGCTTGGAAGAGAAATAAAATAAGAAAATAGAGATTGAATGGTAAGGGCGCAACATTCGACGCTATGGCCCACCAGGCGATTGGATCAGCTCCAAACTTCTACCCAACGGCTAAAACGCCGTGGGTAAGAGGATGGATGGCTTGGATCGGACATAAACATCAGGGTGGGGCCTATACAAGGGAACCACCAAAATCCTCTCCTTTTCTTTCCTTTTTTCTTCTTTCTGTTGTAAACATCCAGCGTCTGGACGGTTTTAAAAATTTTTGTTGTTTTTAAGATGGAGGGCCCTGATGAAGTGGGCCCCACTGATGGGTGGCATGGGAGTAACAGCCAAGGTGGGCCCCACTTGAATAAAATAAAAATATCTCAAGTGGGATCCATTCAAGTGGGCCACACCCTCCTATTGCAATAAAATACAATAAAATAAAATAAAATAAAAGAGAGAGAGATGGAGAGTGGGACACGGCTTGTGATGGAGGGACCCCGTCATTATGGGCCCTCCCTTGCAATGAAACATACAATAAATGGATCCCTTGCACATGGGATCGTTAAAAATGTAAATCAACGGTGGAGATCCATTCCCCATCGATATGGACGGTCTAGATGACCTTTCTAAATGAAAATAAACATCATGATGGGGTCCATGGAGGATGGCCCCATCATGGGATGATCATGATGATCCAAGTGGTCCATCGGCCACAAATAAGGGTCCCAAGTGAGATCCACACCATTGATCGGTGGGTCTCACTTGGTCCACCATAAAAATAATAAAAACTACCCTATGAAAGCACCCACCGTCCGATCTTCTCGCTCGTAGGGGTTCCTTGGCACCTTGTCTTCAACTTCAATGGCTAAGATGAAGAATGGAGGGTTGAGATGGGAGATTTTGGGGTAGGAAGGTGGGCCACTTGAAGCTTAGGAGGCTTTGCAAAATTCCATACGTATGGAGTTTGGAAATCCTTTGTTGCTTTAAAATTTTTGGAATGAGAAAGAGAGATAGAGAGAGAGTGATGTAAAGGGAGAGAGAGAGAGTGATGGATGGATGGGTGAGTGATGGTGGTGTAAGAGAAACTTGACTTTTGTGGCTTTTGTGTAAGAGAAGTATGGGAAATGAAGACTTTTGTGGCTTTTTGTGTAAGAGAGGTATGGGTTTGGGAGACTTTTGTGGTTTCTTGGGAAAAGGGATGGAAGTGATGTGTACTTGACATGTGATGGCTTGATGGGTGATTGATTGATGGGATTGATGTGATTGATGTGACACATCGTTGAGATTCCCTTGGTTTTCGCAACGCGCGGCGTTTTCTCGCATTGAACGTTGGCCCATATCTCTTAATCTGGGTATCGCCTCGGCGCGCGAGTCGCGGTATCGGAACCGCGGCGACGGTGCGGTCGCTATGGTATTGGTCTCGGGTTGAGTCGACTCGGGTTGTCGGCACATGAATCTGGGTCGCGCGTGGATATCGGTTAAGGGTCGAAAGTTACCGAAATTCGACCGGTAAGACCGCGGAAGTGTACGGAAAGGTACGGACCAAGATACGGGTCTTACATCACATCTCGCGCGCCTAGGCGATACCCAGGCTAGGAGATGTGGGCCCATGTTCAGTTGAAAGAAAACACCGCGCATTGCAAAACCCAATAGAATCTCTACCAAAGTCACATCCATCCATCAATCAATCCCATCAAAGGTCAAGTACACGTCAAGTTCACATCACCTCACACCCATCCCTAAGCAACCCCAAAAGTCCAAAAGCTCTTACACAACTCATACCCTTCTTACACAATCGACCCCTAAAGTCAACAATTTCTTACACACCCATAACTCACCACATCCATCACCCATCCCTCTCTCTCTCTCTCTCTCATTCTTAAACCACTCTCCCAAGTAAGAGAAAACATCACATGTCCAAGGTTCTTCCAAACCTCGATGAGAGAGTTTTGTATGTGGCCAACTTCCTACCCTCTTTTCTCCCATCTCAACCATCAAAATTTCATCTCCTCCATTAGGATCAAAGTTAGGTAGCAAAGAAGCCATTGGAGCTAAGAAGAAATGATCTAAGGTGGGTGATCCACCATTAAATTCAATTTAAGGGCCCACTTATTGTATACATGTATGGGGAGGGCCCAATAGTGGTGGGGTCACTCCCATTCTCTCTCTCTCTCTCTCTCTCTCTCTCTCTCTCTCTCTCTCTCTCCCTTATGTGATGCTTGTGGCCCACCTGGATGCATAATATCATCCACACTGTCCACCCATCTTATAGTAGTAAGGTGGTCATTGTTGGACCCTACCACGATATGTATGTTTTATTGGCCATCCATCTATGTGTGTGGGACCCACCCCACACGTGTGACACGTGTGGGAGGGGGCCCACCAGATGTATGAGCCTTAGATCCAGACTGTCTGTCCAAGCGTCCAGGTCTAGACGTTGGACTCTGGACGACTTCAGGCCTTGGGCCATTTAAATAACATGTATATATAATATAATATATGCTAGTTTTTTTTTAAGTAAATAATTATTATATATATAGTATAATATATGTTATATACGTGTAGGCATGTAGTTCATGTGATGGGCCCATGTGGGACCCACCTTAGGATGAACATGTTGGGTGGTGAGAGCTGGTCAGCAACCAGCCGAGTTAGGTGTCATGTATGGCCCACCTTGATACCTTAGATCCATGCCACCCATCTGTCAGGTGGTGGGACCCACTGCCTCTTCAGATCAGCAGTTCAGTGGGTCCCACGTGAGATGCAAACCATCCAGACGGTGGGACCCATCCATGGTTCCAGTGGTAGGCTGAGTGAAAGATACCTCATTCAACGCTGGGGTCTTAGCATTGATTGCCTAGTGGGGGCAGCTGACAGTGAAGTGTGACTTGACGGTTGGGTCTATGGGACCCACCCATGTCATCCATCCAGTTTGGTGGGCCACACCACAGTGTATGTGTTTAATCTAAACTGTCCACCATCCTTAGACGATGGGACCCACCCCACGTGTGTGGGCCCTCCTTGATGCATGTGATAGTCCAAGTCATCCAAAGGCTTGGACGTTACATTGTGGTAATGTGTATATATATATATATATATATATATATATATATATATATATATATTATTAAATATATGTATATTATATTAAATATATTATATATTATATATTATATATATTCCTAATGGTGGACCCTACATGGGACCCACCACTGCCCTTTTAATGCAGTAGCTGCATAGCAGCAACTATGTATATTATATATTTTATATATATATATATATATATATATATATATATATATATATATATATATATATATATATATATATATATATATATATATATATATATATATTTAATACATGAGGGTGGGCCTAAGTGGGACCCACATCTGCCTTACAAAACAGGTAGCAAGCTGCAACAGGAGCAGCTACATGGCTCTCTTGACGTCAGCAAGTTGCATGTCCCACATGTTGTATGTGTTTTACACAAGCCGTCCATCCATTCTAACGGTGGGCCCATGCTTGATGTATGTGTTACATCCAAACCATCCATCCAAAGGATAACTCAGTTTCTGTCTTGAGACCAAAATGAGATAGATCTAATATCAAGTGGACCACACTGCAGAAAATAATGTTGAGTGAATGTCCACCATTAGAACCCTTCTTGGGGTTATAGTAGTTCTAGATCAATTTGAAATTTGCTTTCTATCGTAATTCAGGTCTGTGTGACCTCATTAACAGATTGGATGGAAATAAATCTTATGGTGGGCCTTGAGAATCTTAATAGTGGTAATCATTATCACCACTGTTAATTGAAGTGCAGTCCATGTGATTTAAATATATTTTTTTAATACTCTAAAATGATCCCTAAGGATAGATGATTGGTTTAGATGGTGCGACCCACTTGATGAAGGTTAGGCCCGTGCCATGTGGCCCTAGTGACGTGTATTAGGCCCATTAGTGCCGCCCATATAATGCAGTCCATGTAATGCGTCCCACTTGATATATAAGGCCCATGGCTGAGGCCCATTGTTATGTATTCAAGGCCCATGGGCATGGCCCATTATGGAACAGTTGAGGCCCTTGTATGAAGCCTGATGCGATGTATGTGAGGCCCATGAGCGAGGCCCAATGGGATGTATGTGTGGTCGTTACATTGTGTATGAATTCTTTATGTAGGCCACTCCTTATAGGAGAAATGTTGGTTAGATGTCTACATTGATGGGAAATGATGGTTGGATGTCCACATTGTGACCTTCCCTAAGGCCTTATTAGGCCCATTCCCTTCATGGGTTAACCCAAATAAGTGGGCCCCATTCACCATAAATGGATGACTTTGTACTATCAAATTTGATATAACTACGACCGAGTGTCGATCCTTATACTATGGTTGATCGGCTGATCATCTATGGACCCTGCCTTGTTTATATGCTGAGTATCAACACCGATGCGGATTATCGACCCTGATTATCAGTGCCGATTATTGGGGTCGACGCCAGTTATCGATACCGATTATGAGTGTGTGACCAAATAATATCATAAATAATGCCCATACGCATCATCTGCATGCTTGTGATGAGATGAGTGATTGATCATAACACATGCCATTGGACAGATTGTTAAGGGACGCTCTAGTAAAGGGAGATGCCCACTTGAGCATGTGGTACACGCATAATTGTTATATGACTAGACTGCGTGATTCATGCATTTCACATTGTGTGACATGTATACTGTATGCCCTAGCGACATCAGGGCCTTAGCCTCCACCAGCATATCATGGTTAGTAAGATTGGATACCGAAAATCTTATTCTACATGGGGTGCTATAAAAATCCCTAGGTGAAAGTTCCTAAACCCTTATAGTAGTAGGAGGTTGCTCCAACGTGTAAACTGAGTGGGTGCATGAGCATTGAGTGCTGATTACCAAAAGGTCACGCTTTTCACTTTGTCGAGGTCGGTTGGGAGGGGGTACGGCTTTATCCACCCGAGAGGAGAGGGCAAAGCTAGGTTGAGTTTGACCAGCTGGAGGGATGGGTCCGCTATCGACAAGCCGAGCTCGATATTTGTTGGCGGATAGTGAGGTCTCTTCCACTCACCTTATTGCACGTGATGGGGCGGTAATATAGTTTGGAGTGCATTAAACCCCGGTGATATTCTAAAGTTGAACTATATTGATATGCGGACTTAGATGAGGATTTGTATGCTTGAGTTGCATCTCGCATCGCATGGCCTTGGTATGGCCGACATCATTCATGCTTTATATCGCATAGTCTCGGTACGGCTAATGGTATTCATGGATTCATCAGCATGTTCCCCATTACTCTAATATTGTGTATTAGTATTATTACCATGCGCACACACTTTCACCACCCTCTAAGCTTTCCATAAGCTTATGCACGACCGTTGCGTGCAGGTGACATTGGACCATAGCAGCGCTGAGGCAAGAGGGCTTAACAGATCATCTTGGAGCTTTTTGTTCATCATCATTGTATTTCTCCTTTTGCACTTTGTGTACTTGTAAAGTTTTGATCATAGTGGAAATGTGATAGAGTTTTTGGTTGTTGTTTGTGGGTTATGCCTTTGGTTATGTTTATTATGAATCAAACTGATATTGAAAATTCTCCTTGTAGCATCCCGGGATCGGAACCTGGTGAATGGGCACTAAGAGCCGAGAATGGGGTACTACGAAGGCTATCGGCGCCAGATTCGGTGATCAAAAATTTTATGAGCCTAGTTTCCAAGTTTGGGGCTCGACAGAAGTTGGTATCAGAGCATAACTTGGGAATAACTACGAATAACATTACATGTCTACTATGATTTTAGAATGATTGAGTCCCGAGTCAGGATACCTTAGTGATTTGCTGTTACAGACCTTTAACGTACGTGCCTTCGAGAGTTTTCAAGTAAATAGGCGCCTTCACTCTTTCTTATAGGACATGCCAACCAGGAGAGTGACCCGATCGACTCCCGCTCCACCACCTGTGACTCCCGCCCTACCACCTACAATCCCCACTCCATCACCAGAGGTTCCTACTGCCCATTCTGAGGATGCTGCTCCTCCCTTAGAGACAGGTCCGGATCCAACCGATCTGTTGGTGCCTCCCAGTTACAATTGATGTTGCAGGTTCTGACGGTCGCCCTTCAGGGGGAGGCCAGACACCCCGTCGCTTCTCCAGAATAGTTAGAGGAGGAGCGCCTGAGCAGCCTTCTTTGAGAGTTTCGATGGCTCGATCCCCTGTATTTCCACGGTGAGCCAGACCTGACAGCAGCTGAGAGATGGTGCTCTGATGTGGAGAAGATATTTGATACGATGGGATGTACGACCTAGCGGTGAGTCAGATTAGTAGTATTTCTTCTCCATGGTGAGGCTGAGCACTGTTGAATATTAGTCTCCAGAGCAGTATGAGCCAATTTTATATGGACCTCGGAGGATTTTATAGATCGGTTTGAACGATAATATTTTCCTAATCACATCTAACGACAGTGAGCATTAGAGTTGGAGGCCCTGGTGCAGGGTGATATGACGGTGGCTTAGTACGCGGCTCGCTTTGTAGCGCTGTCCAGATTTGCACCGTACCTGGTAGATGATGAGGAACGGAGTGCCCGTCGCTTTGAGGGCAGCTTGCGTTACGGTCTTCGAGGTGGTGTGATTGGGCATGAGCTCCCGACTTTTGAGGGGGTGGTACGGAAGGCCCAAATTTTTGAGGCTGAGTGGGCTGGTTCTCAGTCTGATCATGGTCAGAGGAGAGACCAGAAGAGGTAGACTCCTTCTGGAGACTCCCAGCAGCATCAACCATAGCAGAGGTGCACAAGTCTCCCAGCCTTCCGAGAACCAGCACCACCTCAGAGGCAGTTCACTGACACTTATTTTGGGTGCAGTGCCATGGGGCACCCTATGTGGGAGTGTACCCACCCCCAGAAGCAGAAAAGAGGTACACAACAGCCTTCACCACAGCAGCAGTAGAGACGCCCATAGCAGCAGCGACAACAGCCCCCACCACCGAGGTCACCTAAGTTGTAGCATCAGCACTAACCTCTGAGACCGCAGAAGTAGAGGCAGCAGTTTCGACCGCCTCAATGGCAACAGCTTCAACAGAATGCTCAGAGGGGATAGACACCTCCTCAGCTGGCTCAGGCTAGGTTCTATGTAGCTCAGCAGGACTCACAGTCATCCAGAGGAGTCATCAAGGGTATACTTTTAGTCTTTGCATGCACTGCATGTGTGTTGTTTGATTCTGGTGCATCGCGTTCTTTTGTGGCCGAGAGTTTATGCTGATCGACTGGCTTGCCGTTGGAGTCTACTCGTGAGGGCCTGTCAATATTGACTCCCTTGGAGAATACTGCAGTGTTGTGCTGATTGTTTCGAACAAGAAACAAAAGCGTTTGATTAGGGAAGCTATCTTATTTAAACATAACAGAGAAAGAGTATTTAAAACTATCATCACACTTTATTAATACTAAGTTCATTTACATCCTTTAAATGCCCCTTGATTCTAAGATAGATTACTATAAAATAAAGGAATTATTATAAGATCAAATATTAAATCTGGTAGTATAAGCTCAATGATTTCAGTCATCTCTTAAGACTTAGGAGGAATATGCTCTTCTGCCGATTGTCCTTCTTTAATCTTGAGCAGAAGGGACTTGAAAGCTTCAAATATTTCAGCAGCATAATGGCCCTTTAGCTTCACAGATTGCAGGGCAGTCTGGTTGTGCAGACCCGGGAAAACCACCGTCTCTCTCTCTCACCTTTGATCTTCCTCCTTGCTCTGCTTCCTCTCGAAAATCTTCAATCGGTCCAAATGAAGGAGGTGAGAGGCTATTCATAGACTTTTGCACGTGTGGAACCTCGATCTTGGCGCCTGGGACCCACCTTTCAGTTTCTAAATCCTTTTCTTGTAAAGAAGCACTCCCAGAACTCATTGCGCAAACCTGCACAACCCTTATCTTAGTTGCACCGACCCTTGCATCTGACATTGGTTGCGCGGTCCCGTGCATTGGATATTTGTTGCGCAGATGTGCACAAACCATCTTTACTCATTTTTCTCATTCTTCTTCTTTTCTTGAATTCTTACTCAATTTCAATCTTCATTTACTTTAGCCCTCCATCATTTTTATGTCTCAACATATGCCCCCTTAATCCTTTCTTTGTTTCCCCCAAAAATCAAAGAAAAGGATCCAAATAATCCCCCTTTTACAGAGTTTACATAGGCCTACGCAATGGAAACCCATGCACCGCACTCGATCCCCAAAAATGTATAAATGCCCCAGACTCTCTCTCCATTCGCACATTGCTACCGCATGTAGCAAACCTTCGCTTCTACGACTCCTTTCCCCGCAACGAATATCTGTTGCGTGGACCCGTGCAACGAATTTTGTCGTTGGCACAAGTCTTCCAATAGTTGCTCCATTCTGCATCCGCGTAACCCAGGACTTGGTGATTTTCTTAGTTTCAATCTTTTCTTTAGAACTTGGACAAATTTTCAACCTTTAAGTAAATTTGTCCTTCAATCACCCTCAAGTCTGCAATTCCTTATTCATCATGGCCCGTACCAAGCGACATATCGCATCATGGATCCCGCTACTGACCAACCTTCTCATTAAGACCTACAAGATTCATCTTCCTTTCGCCCCTCTCCTTCTTCGGATCAACCACCTACCAAACGCACTAAGACCACAGCCTGGAATCCTCCATATTTTAAAGAACTAGTGCTTCCAACTTTTGATTTTACTAACAGAATTAAATCACTACCATCTCTCATTCATCGGGCTATAGTGATGGGAAACTTAGAGCGGCCTCCGATGCATGGTCGCGAGTATGATTGGGATGAATGGTTAAAGATAACTGCTCACATCCGTACAGATAGCGAAAGGCCCCCTTCTCAAGAAGATATGCCTCCCACTTCACGTTCAAAGAAGTCTCGCCGAAACAAGGTGAAGGAATTTGAAGAAAAGATCAAGGAGAAAAATAAAAAGAAGCTCCAAAATTCATGGGAATTGGTTTGAGTCATTGAGGGTATTATGAAGTTTGAAAACCCTCACTCAGAAGGCATGATGGTGATTCCTATCAATGTGCATTGCCATCAGTCCATTCTTGAATACGAGCCGAAAGATTACGTAAATGGAGAAAAGCTGATGTATACTGCTTCATGGGTGACGAGAGAACCGTAAATCCTCGAGGGGAGAATACAGGCACACAAGCCACGACAAATCATTGAGGAAGTTCACCCCATGATCTTTCTGACCCCTTTTCATAGTCCACATAACCTCTTTCCTCCATATTTTTACCAGACCATTAGACAACGCTTCAGAGATTGCGATTAACTCTGTGGACCAGAAGATTTCCAATCAAGAGGCCTGTTGACTTCTCGACGCTATTATTCCGATTGGGCAAAAGCCATCCTGAAGAAGCATGCAAGTACACTTGCCAAGGTCGGCCTATATGATGCTATAGAAATTACATCTAAACACTTCTATAAAGAGCCCACCGTGATTAAAGGTTTTCTTGAATATTGGTCACCTACCACTAACTCTTTCCACCTATTGTATGGGGAGATGAGCATCATACTTTGGGATCTACATCGAATAGTAGGCCACTCGTTAACAGGAAAATTTTATGATGAATTTATTCCATCGAATAGAGAACTGGCATTTATATCTTCTCTCGATTGCAAACTCTCCATTTTTTAAACTACCATTGAACTTTTTAAAGAGATGGGGAAATTTTTAAATTTCTACAAGATTTCTCCTCTGCAGTGGTTGGTGCACTTCTCTAGAATGCTCAGGTATTTTCAAGTCCAAAAATCAACTTCCCTTTTCTATTACATATTCCTTCACACCAATCTTGTATCTTTTTATACAGATTCCATAATTGTCGTTGTGAGGAACTAATGGAACTTTGCGATGACATGAGAGAGAGAGAGAGAGCAAATTATATTTCTTTTGGGGAACTCGCATCTTTTCTAGCTTATTGGCTAAGCATCGTATCACTTCCAAGTTCCAAATGGGTAGATGTTATTCGTCCCACAGTCTTTGTTGTCGCTGGTGCTCTGACAGAGGGGCAAAATTTTTCCCTTACACCCCCAATGCTATGCTCTATCTACAGAGCCTTTGGAGAAATAGCCACACACATTAAGAACCCCACCATCAGATCTTCCTTGACATATATTGCATGGCACTATTTTACTGGCTAGTTGGGAGTTTATTTCCCCTGGACTTTTGAAGCACCAGAGAAGGCATATATTCATCTTATGCATCTCCCACTCTGGTTCTTTCAGCAAAGGGCTATGACTAACAGATCATACGAATGGGTGGCCAATAAAATTTGAGATGACGATCAAATAGATTTCTTCCAATTTCATCTTCATCGCTACATTGAGGACACTAACATGGTGGATCAGGGAACACTTACTGTAGCGGAAAGAGCCTTCTTTCTCTCTATTCGCTCCTGCATTCTACCTCTTTGAGAAGGAATGGAATTCTGGTAAGAGTCATATTATCCTAGCTGCTTTTCTCACCAATTTTGCTATGACCAAGCTGTGCTGGAAGACTACGGACTGGTCACCAAAAAGATGCATTGCTACGAAACTGGCCCCATTAATTAGCCATGATATGGAAGTAATTACTAGGCAGTCGCGTTAATTATTCCTTCATAATTCCCAGTTGTGATTGCACAGTTCGCACTCTGGATGCGGTGGTGGGATCATCAGTCGTACTTGGTCAATGAGTGTTTACCCATGGACTCCCCCATCTTTCTTCATCCGCCCAGTTTGAGGGGTAGAAAATTTGAGGGCGGAATTGGCTTTATTTCAGAGAAGAGCCATGCATCTCATCGTGGTTAGATTTACAGAAAAATATCAATAGAAGAGCCTATCCGCGAGAAGAATCCCATTAATACCCTAGATGGCTGGTTCGCTCACTGGATTTTGACAGAATTTGAACAAGTCCCTCGTGACTTTGGTGGCCGAGCCATAGAAGAGGTTGGGGGAAATCTTCTCCTATTCTTACAGAAACCACAACAGCTCAAGAAGGACCTATTCAAGATGAACCAGCTCCTCCTGCACAACCTACTCCTCCTAGCTCATCGTCCCCTATGAACAGATCACGATCACACTTGCAGGCGTCATTACCTATTCCTCAGGAAGGTGGCAGAAAAACATCAACATCCCCTTCTGTTCCCACTGACAGAGAGCCTTAGCCAGCAAGTAGCCAAGCTCGCCTCTTATAAAAGAAAGCAGGTCGCAATTGAAGAAGTGGACGAAAGCTCGGCCTCTTCATCAGAGGGTACAGCCTCTGTGGAATATGAAGTTGATGAAGATGATGCTAGTGATGAGGACAAGGATGATGACTTCGAGGAAGGAGAAGTCAATATAGATGAAGAGGAAGATGTAGATGCTGAAAATGTTGTAAAGAACACCCTCCTATGGCTTCTGAAATCCTTCCCAATACCAACATTCTTGCAAAATCTCCGGCAACAATTGAGGAAGAAGATGAACCCTTAGATTATGGGGAATACGGATACTCTCCTGGTAAGGGATTTTTTTTAATTCTTTAGGTATTTATATGTATATTTAGCGATAATTATTACATCATCATTGTCGTATCTTCATTTCAGGTGCTCAGGTTGCTAATATTGAAATGGATGCTGCTCCTTTCTTAAATCCTCCTCCAACTGCACCAATGACTTCGCTAAGGGTCCCTCCAATTACATTGACAACACCAAAAAGGGTAGCCCGTGAAATTATCTTTCCTGTAGAGGCTGCTGATTTACCTACTCCTACTACCAGAGATTTAAGCACGGAGGCCAGAGCGCCCTCTTTCGCTGATATGTTAAGAGTCGGCCCCTCTACAGTCCAAGAAGTCCCTCCTCTCGCTAGTCACACTTCTGCAGTAGGTATATAGATATATATTGGTTTTTAGGAACTGTGCATCTTCTAATTTTATTACTTATCTTACCTTTTCTCCTCTTTTATACCACAGGGATTTCTCCTTGCAGTGGAGCGGAAAGTTCTGAGTCCGTGGCTGCTGCTTCTGAGCTATCATCTCTCGCAAAAATCCCGGTTCATAAGATGATTTTAATGAAGAATTCTTTGTTAGCAATAGTCCACATCTTTAAAGATTCTAAACAGTGGTCAGACTTGGACATTGCTATTAAAATTTTAGAAAGTTCTGCGAGAATGATAAAAATTAACATCTCTGTTCTACACAATTCTCTTCTCAAAATTCATGATTCAATAATCTCTTTGGCATCAGCGGAGAATGTTACAATTGCTCCCATGATTCCGGAGTATTAGAAGCAATTAAATTTATCTAAGGAAAAGGCTTCCCTCATTTCTTCCACTATCTCTGATTTTAAATAACTAACTCTCCAAGAACAACTGAAGATCTATACTGATGACAGAGTGATCATTCAAGACCGCATCACTGCTCTGAAAGAAGAGATCTCATAGCTAGAATTGAAGAGTCATGACAAGGAACTGTCCATAAAGGAGATTGAAGAGAATATTCAAATCAATATTGAGTCTGTCAACGCTGAGAAGTCCGAGCTACTTAAGAGCGAAGAAATGATTGCATCCTTGGAAGGTAAACTGGCTGGTTTTCCTGACTAAGCAAAGATCATCTTGGGAGAAAAGTCTAAGCACGTTGCAGCTCAAATGCAATTAAAGGAGGACTTGCAAAAGTATATGAGAATAGTAGGGATTATAGAAGAACTTTAAGCATGTAATTTCTTTTGTATATATGCTTTTTGAACAAGTAATCTCTTTTGATTTTCTGTGATGATTTTCAGTAACCTTTTTATACATTTCTACATCATACATTATACTATTTATGCAGTAGTCTTAGTGTAATTACTGACTAATGGATTAATATAAGCACTAGTATTTTATGCTTGTTAATGCGGGATTTCCTATGTGACTTCATTTATTTATATATTTTATTGGCGGTGCTAGATTTCAATTCAGTTAGTTACACACAGTTCAGGCTCTTGAGTAGTGGAGCTGGGTCTCACGTGATGACCTCTGTAACTCTGAGGAGTTTATTGGACTTCTCACAGCTTAGGGAGTTCACAAATCACAATCCATCAGAGGGGCCTAGTGAAGCTACCGGGGCCGTGAACTCGGTTCGAATTACGCACAGGGTTGGTCGTAGTAACTCTCTAGAGTTCACGGGGCACATAAGGTAACCTTTGTGGTACCAAATCTAGGGCCGTTAGTCCATCAATGAGTAGGTTTAGCCCTTCCTCATGAGTTAGTAATGAAATAAAACCATAAATCTAGGGGGTCTTACGCATGGTTGACCTATCTAAAGCTCACACTGCGGCCCTCATTTTCTTCATCTGTAAAGTCGAGCCCATTCACGGGAGGGCATTTTCCTCCATTCCCCGTGACACTACCGGAAAGCTATACAAACTGCATGGGGGTTACGCGTGACTAGCCATTGAGGACTTTTGGCCTTTTAGGCTTTTGATTACTGGCTTCATCAGCTGCCCACATGCGTATGATGACCTTCACGAGCTTTTTAGAGCCACTGGCTTCTCACCGCTGCCCGAATGGCGATCTTGATAGGTCTTATGCGCGATTGGCCATTGGCTTAACTAGGCTGCCTTAAAATGCCTTAAAAATAATGATAGGTATGATCAATTGTTGTGAGAATGATAGACATCTTTGACTGAAATTGACACATCACCACTTCTGCCAATATCTTCAATTATACCCATCCATCCGTCTGTGTTGTTTATAATACACCAGTTTGGTGACAATATCAATTTCAGGCAGAATTTGGTAGGGCTTACTTGATAATGGTGATGTTCACTTTCTTTTTGCAATATTTACTATTATATGGTCTTAACATGCTCACGATCTTCTTCTTTATTCGTTCCATTCATCTTGCCCCCTTCTGATACAAAATCATTATTCTGATGATATTCTGGATCAAAATCGGTAGTATATTTTCAGGAAGATATCTTTTGATAAAGCAAGCATTAACTGACATATGCTTCTGTTTGTTCCATTGGAGTATACTTCTTTTATCAGGTGCATCTTGTCTCATTTAGTCTTAAATTTGCCCCGTGATATGATTGCAACTACTGTTACGTGGCCAAGTATCTCTTATCGAACGAATCCCACTCCTTCAGCCTTACTTTCACATTTTCATCATTTGTTATGAACTGATGTACTAACATTTCTTTTACTTCAATCAGGACCAATGCTCATGCACTGTAGGATCCATGTGGCACTCTCAGCATCTTTGACCCTAATGATAAATTTGACTTATATCGACTTATTCAAGGGAACAAAGTCCTGACGGAATCGCCTTTGCATTTGTTTAATCAACTCTTCCTCCTTAAAGATATTGAAGTAGTGCATTGCCGCAGAAGACTGCATGGCTATAATCATATTTACTGATGAGTCTGCCCCCAGTCCTTAAAATTTTCTTCGCTTATCCTGACCAATTCCAATAAGGATTTGAATTCCCTTTCCATGGTTCAAGCCGGTAGGTTCTTCATAATCGAAACCCATGTTTTTCATAATCTTCTTACTTGCCGGACTATATTTTTTAAGATCTTGAGGCATCAGCCTACCATGGTACACATTATTTTTGGCTTCTTCTCTTGTCTTTACTTCTTCTGAAACATAAAATTCTATTGGTTCAAGGTCTTTTGCGCTTACCTCAACCTGAAATCTCCTTAGAGCGGCTGAAAATGGTTTATTCCTTTCAACATATGGCAGTGACATTGTGTAATTAGACTATAAAATTCTCAACTGTTCGGATGACAACAAAGTTAACGGCGGTTGCCCTGGTTGCGTTAGATGTTTCGGTACAAAGTAGAATTTCTTCTTCATTCCTGCAGTTTCAAATGATTCTGCCCTTTCTTTTTTTTTCTTTAATCGCACTCACTTGGATGTCCTCTAGGACCTTATTTTCATCATTCTTTATGTCCTCTATAACAAACCCTTTATAGTAGCTGGAATCCGCAAAGAACGACTCGGGCTCCGTATATAGCCTTGCATCGGCCATTACTTTATATTGTATTCCATCTTTGTAGTATTTAAAGCACTGATGTAGAGTGGAGGGTATAATGCTATACTGATGTATCCATGGCCTTCCTAGGAGAAGGTTGTATGTTGTTATTGCATTTATAACATGACACACGACATCAGTAGTCAATTCTCCTATCTCCAGCATTATTGTAATCTTACCAAGCGCACGTTGTTCATCTTGATTAAAGCCCTGTATCATCATTCCGCTAGGGCATAGGTCTAAACGACGGTAATTCAATTTACTCAACATCGAGAGCGGCAAGAGGTTCACTGTAGACCCATCTATCATAATCCGCTTGACTTTCTTCCCACAGATATGACCTTCTATCATCAATGACCTATTATGCTCTCCCTCACAGATTAAGTCATCATCGCAGAAGGAAACAACTGGGAGAGTCTTCTTGTTCATCGAGTTCTTCATGCTCTAATTCTGCCAGTAAAGTTTCTCTAATGTTGTGATCAGACAATGCTTGAACTAAACTCTGTCAAAATTCTTCTGATAACTTAAGTGCATCATAAACGCTTAATCGAGCCGGTATTCCCTTCAAATGACTTAATACATCATAAGTCACTTTCGTCACTTCATTCTTTTTTTCTATTTTGCCATCATTACTTTGTCTTTTAATGACTGCTTTCCTAGTAATTTCTAGTTTCTGTTTCACAGGACTTATTAACTTTTTACCGATCGTAACATGATCACTGCTACCTTCTTTGTCATCTTACAATCGTCCTTCTCATTCGCATCTCGATCTTTTCCTTGGATCGTAAGCACATTCACTGTTGCTATAGCACCTCTTTCTTTTTCTTTACCGAGTACTATTTCTCCCCTATCTATCATCCACTGTATTATACATTTCAGCATATAGCAATTCTCTGTTGGATGTCCCACCATGCGATGATAGCGACAAAAATCTCTCTCTTTGGTTCTTGTCACATCTTTAGGGCGTTTGGGCTCTGGTAATTCTATCGTACCAGCTTTTAATAATTGGTTCATCATAGGGACGACATCTTCTTTGTCAAACACGAATCCTTTATGAGAATTGAGCATCCTAGGCCTTTTTCCACTGTATCTATTCCTTGAATGGCTCCATTCTTCTCTTCAGTCTGGCCGTCTTCCCCTCAAGTCCCTTGTTTCTTTACTTCTTTTGTCACGATCAATAGCGTTTATAGCCGTTCTGCTGGATACCCTCCTAGTCGTCTTATGGTGGAATGTTGGCATCTTACGAGTCATCAATTCTAAAGCATAAGCCTTAGTAGCCAGGTCGCGAAAAGTTCTGATATTAGCACTAGTGAGTCCAAACGAGATTCCCGTCCCCATAGAATTCAAACACATTTTGACCTGCTCGTTTTCTTCCGGTAACTGTCTACACGATGCTCCCAATGTTTTCCATATGTCTATAAACATTTCTACCAGTTCTCCTTCTCTCTGTCGTACAGAAGCCAACTCTGTAATACTGACATCACGCTCTGAAGAGAAAAAAATTGACATAAAAACCTCCTTCATTTGTTCCCAAGTACGTATCGACCATGGTACCAAACTATAATATAATTGAAATGCTTTGTGAGTTAGCGATGACTCAAACAATCACAAGCAATACCGTGGCATTGTAGAAAGATTTCTCATGCTAGTAATGAAGTGCATTAAATGCTCCTCTAGAGATCCTTCCCCGTTACACTTTTGAAAATGTAACACCCCGGATTTTTGCCAACCTGGGATTAGACGTCCTTAGGCAATGGGTCAACCATAACACCTTGGTAACCTCTCAGAACCCAATTCCAAAGACAAAGAAATCACTTAGGATTAATTCCTTCAGAAAATAAGCGATAGTTAGCTAGCGCTATGCTAGAGTAGCTATGAAATTGTCTCTGAACACTTTAAATACGTTCTATAAGACCCAAAACTTGAAGAATCAATGACGCTATAATATTATGAAACCTTGGATCAAACTCTAAACCCGTTTGCTCTCAGGAACTCTCTGAAACTTTGTATTGGTTCTAGACCGCGCGTCGAAATTCCGATACCTACAATCTTAGACCGTTATGACTGCTTGGCTGGACTTGACAATCGTTTCAAAAATCAAGCCTAACCGATGTTAAGAGGCTATTTCAATGAGCATGGAGTGAAGAGAGTGAGAAATGAGTTAGATTTGGAAATTTTAATCCAAATTTGGCACGTGACTTGGCGCATTATTATTAAGCGTTCTGACCGTCAGAATTCAGCCAAATTTTACCCTCGGATCAGGAAAAATTTCTCTTTCATATCATGAGACTTATAGACCTAATTTAGGTACGATGACTGCTGAACTGAAACTGGACTGCCATGTGCAATATACGAACTCTACCGGACTGAAAACTAGGTGTGAGCAACATCCAGTGACCATGATCTTAAGTCCGATCACGTTCGACCAGGGGACCTCCCGAAACACTCTTTTGGATCGGAAAAGTCCCGTTTTAGTTATAACTTAAGTGTACCTTGTTCCCAAGCCTAATTTGGGCTTTAAACCCCTCACGTATCTCACCCATCCGAATTTGCTAGAAACCGTAGCTAGAGAGAGAGAGAAAGTGAGAGATTGTGAGTGAGTGTGGGAGAGATTTTCCTACCACTTGTACTAGTTCTTACACGTGCTAAAGTAAGGCGTTCAAATCACTTTCCCGGTGATTCCAACGCACTACTAGGTAAGGAAAATCCTAACCACTTGCTGATTTGGGGATTTCTTCGATTCAAATAGTAAAGTAACTTATGTACTTGTGCATTAGGTCGTATTGACGCTGTTGACGAAGCGTATTCGTTCCGTTCGAAACGATACACATCTAAAGCGAAAGGTGCTGATTTTAGATGCATTGATTGACTGATTTCAAAGCTTTCAATGTCGTTTAACAGTAGATTATCGACGGCAATGCCGTTTGACATGCGGAACATGCTGTCCGTTTTCTGTTTCGTAAACGTACGGGAAATATGAGATTTAGGGCATTTTAGTCATTTGTAGGAAATACTGTTTACATCCATATTTTGCTGAAATGTTTGCCATGGCTTCTTGTCGTGTTAGTATATTAGGAATGCGTGCATGATTGGTTTGGCGAAGAGATTTTCCCTATTGTGCACTTTGGGTCAACATACGCTATGTAGACTTAAGTGTGTAGACCAAGTGTTTATATAAATGTTTGTATTAGTACGTATTGACTAAATGGTGTTGTGTATTGGTTTTGAGATTGAATTCTCAATCAACATGCTAATGTATATGATTTTTACCATGTTGGCTATATGTACGGATTTCATTATATGTATGAAATGCATGTGTTGGATGATTTGTTTAAGTGGTATGTTATAACATGTTTCAACATTATTCTATTATTGTATTTCAATTCCATTACTCACATATGATTACTGATGCTGATTTACAAATGCTTGGGGCTATGACCTAGTCCAGGCAGTCAGTAATGGATCAAATTTGTGGTTGGCTTCTATTTGCCACGAAGGATGCGTCGATGAACACGAGTCGTGTTTTGGGTTGGCGACAGTGGTTAGGCCACACGAAGTGTTTCATGCACTTCATGTCATTCAGCTTGAGATGCGCTCGTACTAGTCGAGCTCGTCAAGTAACCCGACTGGCCATTGTATGTTCACCTTGTATGAGTCAAACTGCTTGAACCTAGGGTACTGAACTTACCATTGAAAACCCTGTCAACCATGGTACCTTGATCCATAAAGACTCATGAGCCGGGCATGGTGTTATGGGACACCGTGGTCGAGCTGTCGGCTTACGCTGGGGCCACAAACCTCCCCGTAGTGATCAGTGAGCACCTATGACTCGTGAGCAGATTATGGTGGTGTGAGACACTATATTCTTACTGTCGGCCTACACTGATCAGGTGACGAGCCCTTTGTAGTGACCGCGAGTGTATTCTGAGTCCACCGGAGGCGAGGACCCTTCCGTAGCAACGAGAGTACATTAGGCCTGTATTGATAAGGAGATGGAGGAGCAGTGCAACGAGTACGAGCAACAGCCCTGGTAGCCCTTGCAACGACTACAAACTATAACATCTTATGTGCTTTCTAGGAGTGACGACCCTAGACAGGATCTATGTTGAGATTGATATAAGCAAAGTACCTTAGATTCCCAATCCTTCTGTATGAAAAGGACTAATAATAATCCGGTAATCATTATTCATATCGCATTGCATGTGCCTGGAAGATGTGGAGCACTGTGGGAAGAAAGCATGCCGCGGGCGTGAGATGGTGCCGTATGAGAGAGTATGTTGGTGAGGGCATCCATCATGTCATTTCATGCATATATTAATAACAGTATCTTGGAATGTTTGATTTATTGCTTTACTATTATCGCGTGATTGATTTGATAAAATGCTAATCTTTTCTCTATTATTCCACTGAGTTGATCACACACTCCCACATTACGGGATGGTGTTCTGGACACCCACCAGTCCCTATTTTAGTTACAGATGATGGTGCTGCTTGTGAAGTGGAACTGGACTTGTATGATGGTGAGGAGGACTTCTCCTCCGTGTTTTGATCGACGGGATTAAAGGGAGGTTGATTAGACGCCTTGACACTTGTCATTTTATATTTTTGGAGCACTCATGTATATTCTTTTCTTTCCATTTTTGGAGTATACATGTATTTAATTAACCTGGTAACATGTTCACACTTTGGAGACTTACAATCAATTATATATTTTATGTATTTATCAGTCTTCCACTTGCTAATTTAACTGTCTCTGGAGTATGATATGCTGTTTTGGCTTAGTCTCAATCTTGTTTAATGCCATTCTACAGACAACATGCAATTATCATTATCTATGTTGCATAAGTGAGTTCTAGAACTCGGGAGTTGGGTTTCTACCCGACCCCCGATTTTCTGGATGTTACAGATGGTATCAGAGCATGATTGAGATTAAAATAGACCTGGGTTATGGACGCGCAATGTACGCTGTCGACCCTTTGACTTAGGTGGGTACGAAAGGAACTTAGAAACACTTATAGGATCACAGTTTCACCAATAGGCGAAGATTATTCAAATCGATCATTAGATCGAGTCCGTAATGCATATATGGTCATGTGAAGCGACCTAAGTCACCTCTAGGTCGTTAGTTGTCAGGTCTGATATGCTCCTGGGAGGAATTCCAAAGCAAAAATGCATGTCCTTGGGTTGTGGGGAAACCACAACCCTTACACTCAATCTCAGGGCTTAAAAACCCCGTTTCATCCAATTCCTTTAGAATCCTTCCTCGTACCACCCCATTCTTCAACTTTTTCTAAGTATTTTTATACTAGGCATAAATCCTAATGTGTTGATGATAGAAAATCATACTTCGACAAAACTTTACTATAAATAGTAAATATAGGTAAGAATTGGACTTTTGGCCATTCCAATTATGGAATCTCTTATAAAAAATGGGTTAATTGGATGGATTAGATTCTCCTACCTCAAAATCATATGCTATATGATGCATAAACTTATTCTGGTTTATAGCCTGACCCCGAAACGCCCCAAATGGAGTTTTGGACCTATATAGGCCAAAGTACAATGAACCAGGGTGGGTCCCAGACATATTTGGGGTCCCTAAGACAGGGGGGACCCGACCCATATGGTCAGACTGGCCAGATTGAAGGTTGTCCGGCGATGGCATCGCCGACCAGTGGGCCTCATTTGAGCCGTGCGTCGGGAGGACACCCTAAATGGGGTAGAGCACCCCTCCCATGTGCAGTTTACACCTTTAAACCCCATGAAACCCATACCTCCTTCACAAAAAATGTCCCCAAGCTCTCCTTTCTTCACCTTCTTGCTGCCTCCCTTTCAAATCCCATCCCCAAGCCACATCCATTCTCATTCTCGGTCACAACCGACCCCACTCCATCATCCACGGCAGTAGGCAGTCCCCTCTCCCTCCATTTTCATCTGTGGAAGCTCTTACAACCTCCATTTATGGTTGAAAGTCAGGTGAGCTCTATTCCCACTCTTTGTTCTCTTTTCCCTATGGAAATTCAGCCTTTGGGAGCTTGATCTACCCATCTACAGGGCCTAGATTCATTTCAGTCCATCAGGGCATCCATTTCTCCCAATTTCCATCATTTTCCATGGTTTTTGTGAGGTTATTTTAGCCTTTTTCTCCCTTTCCAGCATCCTCTCTCTCATGGGAAAGAGGAAGACCAAGCGTAGTAGCCTAGTCCATAAACAATGATCATCTAGTGCTAAGACATCTAGAGTGTTGGACCTAGAGTTTGTATCCCTAGATTTGAAAGATCTGACGACTAGACTTTAAGCAATAGAACAATCCCCTGTAGTAGAAGTGGTATGAAACCATTTAGTGTATAGGCTTAGGTTTTGGATTATAGCGAGTTAGATACAGACTAGAATACTTGTTGAATTAAGTAGTGTAAGGCCTATATATGCAAAGGAATAGTAGGTTAGATTTGGTTGGGGTAGAACCTCATTCCTTTGATAGATCCCCTTAAGACTTATAGAGTTCTGTTATAACCCTTAGGAAAGTTGTCTAACCTTAGAACCATTCACTCTCAGGGAAAACTATAAATCCCTCAGATTGAGTTTAGAATAAACCAGCTCGCCCCTTTGAATTTCCTTCCCCAAGGGCTTATGGCATTTGAGAATGCGGAGTAAAGGAACTGTATATATACGCGAAGCATTCGCGGTTTGAATTGACTTCTCAATCCTGGTAGTTGCCAATAAATCCAATCTCTGATCAAGCAGAAGATCGATATCGTCTAGGATTAAGAACTGATACAGTAAAGTTTCTGTTCTAGGCAGAAAGTCTATGTATCTGGCTCAGACCCACTACACAACTTTTCTTCCGTGTTGGCCCGACTACATACAACCAAAAGTTATTGCTTTGTCTTTGGGAAATGGCAAGGACCTATAGCTAGTAGAGAATTAAATATCTTACCACCAACTCCTACCTGCCGTTAAACTTAACCACAAAAGAGAGTAGGCTCATCTCTATCACCATAGATACCAATGCCATAGAACGCATCATTAGTAAGGGAAGACCAATGTAGCGAGAAGTTATTTCCCATTTTATGTCACGGATAGGCCCTAAGTTACATCGCGTTCCGGTATACGGATCGAGACATAGATTCTTGAACCTTAAGTAGAACCAAGTTTTAAGGAGGGTAGAACCTGATGAGCCCAATCTAGTAGTTGTTAGAACTATGCAGCGAAAGCGTGGTTGGTCCTTCGCCACTGGCCCAGGATCGAAACAGTTGATTTAGGTTCTGTGTAAGGTTAGGTCATTAAATAGGATTTGAACCTTTCTTAGAATAAGTACTCATTACCCTTAGCCAATTTCGGAGACAAAATTGTGTTTTAAGGGGGGTAGATTGTAACACTCTGGATTTTTGTTAACCTGGGATTAGACGTCCTTAGGCAATGGGTCAACCATAACACCTTGGTAACCTCTCAGAACCCAATTCCAAAGCCAAAGAAATCACTTAGGATTAATTCCTTTAGAAAATAAGCGTAAGTTAGATAGCGCTACGCTAGAGTAGCTATGAAATTGTCCCTAAACACTTTAAATACGTTCTACAAGACCTAAAACTTGAAGAATCAATGACGTTATAATATCCTGAAACCTTGGATCAAACTTTAAACCCGTTTGCTCACAGAAACTCTCTGAAACTTTGTATTGGATCTAGACCGCGCGTCGAAAGTCCGATACCTACAATCTTAGACCGTTATGACCGCTTGGCTGGATTTGACAATCGTTTCGAAAATTAAGCCCAACCGATGTTAAGAAGCTATTTCATTGAGCCTGGAGTGAAAAGAGTGAGAAATGGGTTAGATTTGGAAATTTTAATCTAAATCTGGCACGTGACTTGGTGCGTTATTATTAAGCGTTCTGACCGTCAGAATTCAGCTAAATTTCGCCCTCGGATCAGGAAAAATTTCTCTTTCATATCATGATACTTGTAGACCTGATTTAGTTACGATGACCACTGAACTGAAACTAGACCGCCACGTGCATTCTACGAACTCTACCGGACTGAAAACTGGGTGTGAACAACATCTAGGGACCATGAGCATAAGTCCGATCGCGTTCGACCAGGGGACCTCCCGAAACACTCTTTTGGATCGGAAAAGTCCCGTTTTGGTTATAACTTAAGTGTACCTTGTTCCTAAGCCTAATTTGGAAAGGTTTTGGCCTATATAAGGGCTTTAAACCCTCGCGTATCTCACCCATCCGAATTTGCTAGAAACCCTAGCTAGAGAGAGAGAGTGAGAGATTGTGAGTGAGTGTGGGAGAGATTTTCTTGCCACTTGTACTAGTTCTTGCACGTGCTAAAGGAAGGCGTTCAAATCACTTTCCCGGTAATTCCAACGCACTTCTAGGTAAGGAAAACCCTAACCACTTACTGATTTGGAGATTTCTTCGATTCAAATAGTAAAGTAACTTATGTACTTGTGCATTAGGTCGTATTGACGCTGTTGACGAAGCGTATTCGTTCCGTTCGAAACGATACACATCTAAAGCGAAATGTGCTAATTTTAGATGCTTTGATTGACTGATTTCAAAGCTTTCAATGTCGTTTAATAGTAGATTATCGATGGCAACGCCGTTTGACATGCAGAACATGCTGTCCGTTTTCTGTTTCGTAAACGTACGGGAAATATGAGATTTAGGGCATTTTAGTCATTTGTAGGAAATACTGTTTACATCCATATTTTGCTGAAATATTTTTCATGGCTTCTTGTCATGTTAGTATATTAGGAATGCGTGCATGATTGGTTTGGCGAAGAGATTTTCCCTATTGTGCACTTTGGGTCAACATACGCTCTGTAGACTTAAGTGTGTAGACCAAGTGTTTATATAAATGTTTGTATTAGTACGTATTGACTAAATGGTGTTGTGTATTGGTTTTGAGATTGAATTCTCAATCAACATGCTAATGTATATGATTTTTACCATGTTGGCTATATGTACGGATTTTATTATATGTATGAAATGCATGTGTTGGATGATTTGTTTAAGTGGTATGTTATAACATGTTTCAACATTATTCTATTATTGTATTTCAATTCCATTACTCACATATGATTACTGATGCTGATTTACAAATGTTTGGGGCTATGACCTAGTCCAGGAAGTCGATAATGGATCAAATTCGTGGTTAGCTTCTATTTGCCACGAAGGACGCGTCGATGAACGCGAGTCGTGTTTTGGGTTAGCGGCAGTGGTTAGGCCACACGAAGTATTTCATGCACTTCATGTCGTTCATCTTGAGATGCGCTCGTACTAGTCGAGCTCGTCAAGTAACCCGACTGGCCATTGTATGTTCACCTTGTATGAGTCATAATTGCTTGAACCTAGGGTACTGAACTTACAATTGAAAACCCTGTCAACCATGGTACCTTGATCCATAAAGACTCATGATCCGGGCATGGTGTTATGGGACACCGTGGTCGAGCTGTCGGCCTACGCTGGGGCCACAAACCTTCCCGTAGTGATCAGTGAGCACCTATGACTCGTGAGCAGATTATGGTGGTATGAGACACTATATTCTTGCTGTCGGCCTACACTGATCAGGTGACGAGCCCTTTGTAGTGACCGCGAGTGTATTCTGAGTCCACGGGAGGCGAGGACCCTTCCGTAGCAACGAGAGTACATTAGGCCTGTATTGATAAGGTGATGGAGGAGCGGTGCAACGAGTACGAGCAACAGCCCTGGTAGCCCTTGCAACGACTACAAACTATAACATCGTATGTGCTTTCTAGGAGTGACGACCCTAGACAGGATCTATGTTGGGATTGATATAAGCAAAGTACCTTAGATTCCCAATCCTTCTGTATGAAAAGGACTAATAATAACTCGGTAATCATTATTCATATCGCATTGCATGTGCCTGGAAGATGTGGAGCACTGTGGGAAGAAAGCATGCCGCGGGCATGAGATGGTGCCGTATGAGGGAGAATGTCGGTGAGGGCATCCATCATGTCATTTCATGCATACATTAATAATAGTATCTAAGAATGTTTGATTTATTGATTTACTATTATCGCATGATTGATTTGATAACATGCTAATCTTTGCTCTATTATTCCACTGAGTTGATCACTCACTCCCACGTTACGGGATGGTGTTCTGGACACCCACCAGTCCCTATTTTAGTTGCAGATGATGGTGCTGCTTATGAAGTGGAGCTGGACTTGTATGATGGTGAGGAGGACTTTCCCTCCGTGTTTTGATCGACGGGATTAAAGGGAGGTTGATTAGACGCCTTGACACTTGTCATTTTATATTTTTGGAGCACTCATGTATATTCTTTTCTTTCCATTTTTGGAGTATACATATATTTAATTAACCTGGTAACATATTCACAATCTAGAGACTTACAATCAATTATATATTTTATGTATTTATCAGTCTTTCGCTTGCTAATTTAACTGTCTCTGGAGTATGATGTGTTGTTTTGGCTTAGTCTCAATCTCGTTTAATGCCATTCTACAGACAACATGCATTTATCATTATCTATGTTGCATAAGTGACGTTCTGGAACTCGGGAGTTAGGTTTCTACCCGACCCCCAATTTTCGGGATGTTACAGAAAATTTGGTTGCCTGAAATTGGCTGGAAAGGGGATATCTTCTACCTCCCTTGGATAAGGCGTTCAATATCTAAAATGACTAGTATTTTCGTACTCTCTTTCTACTCTGACAGCTTCTTTAACCACTTGTCTCACCTCATCTAGTGTCACGGTTCTTGCTGCTAGAATGGACCCTAGTGACCCTACCCCTTGTGGTTGGAGGTCGTCAGGCTGGTTTTCTTGTCCATTCGTTGTACTCTGGGGAATCACCATCTAAAGAAGCTGACATTGGTGAACTTACCTGGGGCGGCACGGACATTGGTGAACTGACTACCAATGCTTTTCCTTTTTGTTTTCTCATCCATTTGACTCTTGGGGCACTTAAAACTGGGAAATTACGCATTATCAATTGCAGGGTTATTCATTCGGGCTACATCATTGGAGCAACGAGTTCAGGATTCCTTTTGACTGCATTACGCATTATCGGCCCTTTAACTCTTAGCGGAGGCTGATTCATTCTAAAGCTTCTTGCATTTTGCACTCTCATTTTACGGGACGTTACATCAGTCCATCCTTCGTCGCCCCCCGATGGTTGAGGCGAAGGAGAAACAACCCCAGTTATTACTCGAGTCACGCTGCTTCCACTCACAGGAATTCATGTTCGGTAGTTTGGGATTTGATTCAGTGTGCATTCTATCACAAACCCTATCGTAGTGAATCAGAAGTTCACTTTTCTTACAAAAGTTTCCATGAGTAGTAGGTTGTAATCGGATGCAGAAACCTTCGAACATGAAACATAATCGTAGTTAGTGATTGAAGGATTAAATAATCTATCTTATAGATGAAGGAGAGGATGTTCCCACTTTGAGTCACCATTTTGGCGTCTAAAAGACATCAAACTATGATGAAAGTTACATAACGATTTCATTGCTAATGTTAAATAAAATAAACGTATTCCCCGGTGGAGTCGCCATTTTATTTTGAACAAGAAACAAAAGCGTTTGATTAGGAAGGCTATCTTATTTAAACATAACAGAGAAAGAGTATTTAAAACTATCATCAAACTTTATTGATACTGAGTTCATTTGCATCCTTTAAATGTCCCTTGATTCTAAGATAGATTACTATAAAATAAAGGAATTATTATAAGTTCAAATATTAAATCCGACAGCATAACGTCAGTGATTTTAGTCATCTCCTAAGACTCAAGAGGAATATGCTCTTCTACCGATTGTCCTTCTTTAATCTTGAGCAGAAGGGACTTGAAGGCTTCAAACATTTCAGAGCATAATGGCCCTTTAGCTTCACAGACTGCAGGGAAGTTTGGTTACGCAGTCCCGCGTAACTAATGTTGGTTGTGCGGACCCACACAAACCACCGTCTCTCTCTCTCACCTTCGATCTTCTTCCTTGCTCTGCTTCCTCTCAAAAATCTTCAATTGGTCCAAATGAAGGAGGTGAGGGGGTATTTATAAACTTCACACGTGTGGAACCTCGATCTTGGCACCGTGGGACCCACCTTTCAGTGTCTAAATCCTTTTCTTGTAAAGAAGCTCTCACAGAACTCATTGCTCAAACCTGCACAACGCTTATCTTGGTTGCGCAGACCCGCACGTTTGACGTTGGTTGCGCGGTCCCTCGCATCGGCTATTTGTTGTGCAGATGTTCGCAAACCATCTTTACTCATTTTTCTCATTCTTCTTCTTTTCTTCAATTCTCTTTCTCAATTTCAATCTTCCTTTACTTCAGCCCTCCATTTTTATGTCTCAACACCAATTTTGCTCGTATTGCCCTGTTCTAGTTGGGGATACCTTTTTGCCTTCCAATTTGTTTACTTTGTCGATGTCCGAGTTCGATGTCATCCTGTGTATGGATTGGCTTGCCAAGTACTACGCCATATTGGACTGCTCCGCGAGGATAGTCATGTTCTGTATACCTAGCTTGCCATACTTCCAATTCATTGCCGAACTTAGAGGAGAGTCATTGTCTTGTATGATGTCGTGTGCCATAGAGGAGCCCATAGCGGTGAGCATCGATAAGTTGCCTATGGTTTACAATTTTCCCAATGTGTTCTAGGAGATTTCGGGATTATCACCTCATCGACACACCAAGTTCTAGATTGATCTCATACCCGATACCTCTTATATTTTGAAGGCCCCATATCGTATTGCACATTGGAGTTATGGGAACTACAGAAGAAGTTGGACATGTTGCATGAGTTAGGCTTTATCCATTTTGCAGTTCACCGTGGGGAGCGCTGGTACTCTTCATGAAGAAGAAGGATGGCTCGTTGAGGCTCTGCGTATATTGCCACGAGCTCAACAAAGTCACGATCAAGAACAAGTACTTGCTCCCTAGGATTGTTGATTGGTTTGATTTGCTGCAGGGTGTACAGTTCTTCTCGAAGATTGACCTGCATTTCGGTTATTATCAGATTCGGGTCCGAGAGGAGGACATCTTGAAGATGGCTTTCAGGACGCGTTATGGTCATTTTGAGTTTCAGGAAATGTCCTTCAGACTGACTAATGCACCCGCGGTCTTCATGCAGTTGATGAATGAGGTCTTCCATCTGTATCTTGATCAGTTTTTTGTAGTCTTCATCAATGACATTCTGATCTATTCAAGGACCTGTGAGGAGCTCGAGCAGCACTTGGAGATTGCCCTACAGACCCTTTGTGCACACCAGTTGTATGCGAAGCTAGAGAAGTGCAAGTTTTGGCAAGAGGAGGTGAAGTTCCTCGGTGACGTGGTGATGAGGGAGGGCATCGCAGTAGACCCTTCGAAGGTTGAGGTAGTGCATCAGTGGGGCCAGCCCATGAATGCGTCGGAGATCTGAAGTTTCCATCGTTAGATGTACCGGTGTTTCATTAAAGGTTTCTCTCATATTGTAACCCCGCTGATGAGATTGACTCAGAAGGGGGCAGAGTTTATTTGGAGCAATGCCTGCAAGCGAGCATTTATGGAGTTGAAGGATCGCCTCACATCTGCTTCTGTCCTTACTCTTCCCTCTGGGGGTGATGAATTTATTGTATTTACCAATACCTCGTATATTGGTTTGGGTGCTATCCTGATATAACACGGGAGACAAGTGGCTTTTGCGTCTCTGTAAGTGCTATGATTTCATATCCCTTTGGATGTCAAATTTTGTGGTGCCAAAACCTATATCTATGTCTTGTACATCTTGTGTTTTATGATTGAAGACTATTCATTGCAATCAAGTCATCGTATTTCAAGACAAGATCTTAAATGAAGAAAGTTTTCAAGACATGGATGAAGAATTCAAGTATTGAAGTCTTCAAGTTTGTATGTTCAAGATTCGATCAAGTTCAAGTTTAGTAGAAGACTTTGTCAAGTCAAGATCAAGCTCAAGAAGGCCTACTACAAGATTTGTATATTCTCAAGCTTCTCTTAAGGGTCATCTGAGTGTACAAACTTTCAATGTCCATCTCACTTTTAAGGTTTGTTTGACATTAGATTGACCTTAGGATGGGCTTTACAATAGGTCATTCTGGATATATAACTCATATATTTTATTATGCTTATTTAGAGTGTTCTAAGACCATTCCTAGGGACTTCAAGACCAGTCCTAGCTCTGCTACGACCAGTCTTAAGTTTTTCAGGACCAGTCCTAGGTTGTTGAAGATTTTTGAATCTTTCTAACTGTCCTACGATCAGTCCTGGACATCCTACGACTAGTCCTGTGAGTTCTACGACTCATCTTTCGACCGGTCGTAGCCATACGACTCAAACTCTAGCAACCATTTTTGGGGTCCTACAACCGGTCGTAGGTGTCCCACGACTAGTTGTAGATGGCCCACGACCGGTCGTAGACCGCCCAGGACCGGTCGTGGAATAGAAAATCTTATCCCACGAAAATCTTTAGAGCTACGACCAGTCCTAGGTTCCTAAGACCAGTCGTATATGAGATTTTTTAAACTATAAATAGAGCACGAACTTCAGAGTTTTAGTACTTAAAATCAATTCTATTCAAGCATTCTTTAGGCTATACTCTGAGATAAGTTTGTATTTATTTTAAGCTACTTTGTGCTTATTTAATATTCCTTTTTCTAGCTTATTTTTATTTGATTTTGATCTACATTCCAATATTATTAGAAAAGAGGAATTTCTGATATTCTTTCTTCTTGGATTCAAAATCAAATAGAACTAGCCCTTTTGATTTAAAATCAATTAGACTTAGAACCTTTCTTAAAGTGAGTATTGGACTTTGAACGTTGAATCGAACATCTACTCCGATTGGTTCTACCTGGCTTCTTCAAAAGGTGATTCAGGTATTTTACATTTTTGTAATTTACTTTATCTGGTTTTTGTTTGAGATTCGCCAGAAAAATCTCATTGTATTGGTTATCTGAGGAGAGCCAAAAAACTCAGATTATGGAGTTTTTGGATTGTGTAAGCCCGAGATCAAAGACATAATTGTGAAGGTTTTAGGTGATCCTGTGAAACCTATTTTGATAGTGCATGCTAATATCCCCTGTGTGAGGATATTAGGAGTGGAGTAGCAATCTCTGTGGCTGTTGGATAATAGTTAGTGTACACACAGGTGAACCACTATATATCGTTGTGTTGTGGATGTTTTTATCTCTTTCATTCTTTTATTCATTCTGTTTTGTGGAGAGTGTTTGTGGATGAATGTTGTAATCACTTCAAGCAAGTGTGGATGAATGTTGTAATAACTTAGGATTTATTTTCTGCAAGTTATTTTGATTTTCTTGTTCATTATTCCTCATTGATTTGTGATACAAAGGACATTTTAGAAATAAGGTTGTCCTACCTTAAACCTCTGGTTTTTGGTGTAAGGTTGTCCTTAGAACTGATAAAGTATCAATCTCTTTATTTTAGGCTATTGTGATTGTTTTATATTCAGCATTGTGCATTATATCTTTTATTATTCCGCTGTTATAAGTTTTATTAGGCATTGCCCTCTTCACCCCCCATCTAGGGCATATAGCTTGGCCCTTTCAAGTGGTATCAGAGCCAAATAGCTCGTGCTTATTGTTTGTTTATTGGATTTATTTCCTGAGCTAATGATCTAAGCTATATTAAGATGTCACATTTTGATAGCCTATCAGTCACTAGGCCACCACCTTTTAATGGCACAAATTATGATTATTGGAAAGCCAGGATCAGGATCTTCCTTAAATCCATGGATGAAAGTGTGTGGTTGGCCACAGTGAATGAATGGAACCCTCCTATCTCTGAAGTAACTAGTAGTGATGGTTCAAAATCAATGAAAGTAACGACTTATTCTCTTTGGACCACACTTCAGAAAAGTGAAAGTAGTGCCAATGCTAAAGCAGTAAATGCAATTACTTGTGCATTATCACCAGATGAATTCAAAAGAATCATCTCTTGTGAAAATGCAAAACAAGCATGGGATGTATTAGAAATGAGACACGAGGGTACATCTATTTTCAAAAAATCTAAAGTCCAACTCCTCACAACTAAATTTGAAGAAATTCATATGGAGGAGAATGAGATGTTTATGGACTTCTACACTAGATTGAATGACATTGTAAACTCAATGTGGGGTCTTGGTGATAGAATCCCAGAAAGTAAAGTGTGCGCAAAGATACTACGTTTACTTCCTGAACGGTTCAATTCTAAAGTAACCGCGATTTAGGAACTTCGTGATACGGATACCATGAGGGTTGAGGAACTAGTTGGCTCACTTCAAAGCTATGAGTTATCCTTTAAGGCTCCTAAAGGAAAATCAATTGCTCTAAAATCATCTAAAAATGCTTCACAAGAGAGTACTTCAGATTCAGAAAATACCGAAGATGATATGGCACTTCTAGTAAAAAGGTTTTACAAAATTTTAAAAAATAAGAAAAAGGTTGATTTTCAAAAATCAAATGATAAGAGATGATCTAAACCTAGAACTTGTAAATCCTTGAAAGATAGTCAATGTTACAACTGTCAAGAGTATGGACACTTATCTAGTCCTACAAAGGACAAATCAAAAAGGAAAAGCATGATGGTAACTTGGGATGAATCGTCTGATTCTGAATCCTCTTCTAAATCAGAAGATTCTGAAACCGAGTCGGGCGATGATGTTAAAGCCCTTACGACTCTAGCCAAAATCATCTATTCAGATCATGATGATATATCTAGTGAAGAAAATCTGAATAGTGATTGCGATAATGAAGATGATCTTCAAGATGCTTATAATGCCCTTTATAAAGAGAGTTGTAAAATTGCAGTTAAGCTTAAATTACAAAAAGAAAAATTTTCTAAGCTTAAGGAAGATTATGAGTCTCTTGTTTTAGAAAAGTCTCATATTTTCGATTCTTTTGAAAAAACCAAATGTGATTTAGATTTCAAAAACTCACAAATTGAAGATTTGAAATCCGAAAAAGAAAGACTCAAAAATGAGGTAGCCTCTCTTCTGAGTTTGAAAGACACATGGAGATATGCCCGAGGTGATCCAAAATTGGAAAAATTATTGTCCGGATCAAGAAAATGTGGCGATCAATCCGGGTTGGGCTATGATAAAAATATATCTCCTAAACAAAAGAACATTTCTCCTAAATTTGTTAAAGGAGAGTCTTCGACCTCAAAAGAAAAGAATACCTATCAAGGTTTTTCCAAAAATTCTAGGTCTTTCCAAAAACCTAAAGGTGGCCATGTCAACTTTAATTTTCAAAACCGAAATCCATTGGCTGAAAAAATAATTGATCTACTCAAGGCGCTATTAAAGTCTAACTCTATGGGTCACTCCTATAACAACAGACATAAAAAGACCATCTATGCTCCTAAACCCAAAACAGTTCTGAAATGGGTTCATAAATTTGACAGCTTGGTTGCCCACACTGCTTTCAAAGCTACAAGCCATTCAAAGTGGTACCTAGATAGTGGTTGCTCCAGGCATATGACAGGTGACAAAGCTTTATTCACCGATCTTAAAGATATGACTAACGGGTCAGTCACATTTGGTGATGGAAGCAATTTCAAGATTATTGGCCAAGGTACGGTTCAACTTTATAACCTTTCCTTATTTAAGAATGTTTTATATGTTGAGGGCTTAAAACACAACCTATTAAGCATTTCTCAGATATGCGATAACAACCATAATGTGAAGTTTTCTAATCAAGGTTGTGAGATACTTGATAAAAGGGGTTCTGTTATATTAACTGGTCGCAGAACTTCTGAAAACTGCTACATCATTAGTAATACAAGCTCATCTACTCAATCATGTTACATGGTCCATACCGATGAGACTGAATTATGGCATAAACGCCTTGGACATGTACACTATCGGAACTTATTTAGATTGAGCAAAAGAGAACTGATTAGAGGTCTACCCAAATTATAAAAAGTAGACAAAATATGTGGTGAATGCCAGTTGGGCAAACAAATTAGGAGCTCTCACAATAAAGTAAACTCCAATACCACATCTAGACCACTCGAGCTTCTCCACATGGATCTTATTGGACCAACCAGATCGAAGAGTCGAGGAGGTAAAAAATACATCTTGGTTATCGTAGATGACTATACCAGATTCACTTGGGTATCATTCTTACAAAGATAAAACTAAAACCCTTGATGAAGTGAAAAAGGTCATCAAACGAATCTAAAATAAGAAAGGTTCTCATGTTAGTAAGATCCGAAGTGATCATGGATCTGAATTCAAAAATAGTAGTTTTGAGAAATTCTGTAGCGATCAGGGAATATCACATGAATTCTCTGTGCCCAAAACAATGCAACAAAATGGTATTGTTGAAAGGAAAAATAGAGTGCTTCAGGATATGGCTAATGTTATGTTGAATAGCATGAAGCTCTCTAGAAATCTTTGGGTTGAAGCAGTTAATACCGCATGTTATATCATTAATCAGGTTTATACCAGTAAATCTGATAATAAGATTACTTATGAATTATGGTTTGAAAAGAAACCCACTGTCAAATACTTTCGGGTTTTTGGCAGCAAGTGTTATATTTTATAGGATCGTGAAAATTTGGGTAAGTTTGATATGAAAAGTGACGAAGGTATTTTTCTTAGTTATTCTTTGATTAGTCAAGCTTATAGGGTTCTAAATAAGAGAACTGGTGTGATTCAAGAGTCCATCAATGTGGTCATTGATGATCATTTGAATACACCAGCCCCGAGTTCAGATGATGATGAAGCTCTTATTATTGACAATCAAGATATCTCATCAAGTCAAAAAGAATCTGAGCCATGGATTGTTAAAGATCATCCAACCAATCAAATACTTGGAAACCCTCTCACTGGAGTTCGTACTCGCAAACAACTTGAGAACATATGTAATTATATTTTTTTTACATCCCAAATAGAACCGGTCAACGTAAAAGAAGCACTTTCTGACGAAAATTGGATTGTTGCTATGCAGGATGAACTTAATCAATTTATTCGTAATGATGTCTGGTATCTTGTTCCTAGACCTAAAGATAAACACATTATTGGAACAAAATGGATCTTTAAAAATAAGTCTGATGAGCTTGGAAATATTATACGAAACAAGGCTAGATTGGTTGTACAAGGGTACACTCAGATTGAAGGCGTCGATTACGATGAAACCTTTGCTCCAGTTGCTCGCCTTGAGTCAATCAGACTTTTTATTTCCATCGCATGCTTTAAAAAATTTAAAATTTATCAGATGGATGTAAAGAGTGCTTTCTTGAATGGCAATTTACATGAAGAAGTGTATGTTGAACAACCTTTAGGGTTTGAAGACCCTAAGTTATCTGACCATGTATTTCGTCTCAAAAAGGCTCTCTATGGTCTAAAACAAGCGCCCAGGGCATGGTATGAGAAATTGACTAAATTCTTACTTAGTCATAGCTTTCAAGTAGGAAGTGTCGATAAGACGCTCTTTGTTAAGAAGAATAACAATGATATTTTGATGGTTCAAATATATGCTGATGATATTATTTATAGATCAACTTTCTCTAACATGTCTATTGAGTTTGCAGAGTTAATGAAATCAAGGTTCGAAATGAGCATGGTTGGCGAACTTAACTATTTCCTAGGGTTGCAAGTAAAACAACAACCTGATGGAATTTTCATTTCCCAGACCAAATATGCTTCAAATTTGGTTAAAAGGTTTGGATTTGAGAATGGTAAGAACTTTAATACTTCTATGAGTACAACATTAAGACTCTCAAAAGACTCTACAGGTAAAGATATAGATCCTAAACTATATCGCAGTATGATTGGTAGTTTGTTGTATCTTACTGCAAGTAGACCTGATATCGCATTTAGTGTTGGAATTTGTGTGGGATATCAGTCTAATCCTAAGGAATCACATCTTACTTCTATTAAACAGAATATTAGATATGTCACAAGTTCTATAAATTTGGGTCTATGGTACCCTTTTGATACTAGTGTTCAATTAGCCGGGTACTCAGATGCTGATTGGGCCGATAATATTGATGATAGAAAATCAACTAGTGGTGGTTGTTTTTACATTGGAAATTGCTTAGTTTCTTAGTTCAGTAAGAAGCAAAGCTCAATATTGCTCTCCACTGCTGAGGCTGAGTATATTGCAGCTGGATATGCATGTACTCAACTAGTTTGGATGAAACGCATGCCTAGCGATTATGGAATTAATCAAGATTCAATGGTCTTACATTGTGATAATTTCAGTGCTATAAACATTTCCAAAAATCCAATCCAGCATTCACGTACTAAGAATATTGACATTAGGTATCATTACATACGTGAGTTGGTTGAAGAAAAAGTTATTTTTTTAGAATATATATCAACCGAAAATCAACTTGCTGATATATTTACTAAACCGCTCGACAAAAGCAGGTTTAATAAATTGAAATTTGATCTTGGTATGTGCATTTTATATTGAATATTCTTGCTTGCATGTATCATAGTGTACTATATTTAGTATTATTTGTGTTTAAATTTTAATTTTTTTATTAAAAAATACATTTTTGGTCGATACTGGACCGGTCGTGGCTGTACACGACCAGTCGTGGTTCGACCGGTCGTGAACCACACTCGACCGGTCGTGGATCTCGTGAATGTGATATATTTAGAGAAAATCGTCTTCTTCCTCATTTTCACACTGACCTACGACGAGTCGTGGCTCGACCAGTCATAAGATTTCCTATTTTTCTTCGAGGTAAGTCCTATTTCATCATTTTTCTTGAAGATTCTTGCTCTCTATGCTTTGATTTGTTCGTAGTATAGCTAGATTTCATCCCTTGTTGGGATTTTCTAGGGTTTCCTCTCAATTTGCTGATCTAGAGAAAACCCATCTTTCATTTGTGCATCTTACTTGCTCTTTGTATATCTTTTTGAATATGGATGCTAGAAGGAAAAAGAAAACATCCCGTGGTCCATCTTCATCCAGATCTGCACCGATAACTAAACGGCACCTTCGGTCACCCGAAGATGATTCTCAAGATGTAAGAGATTTACATGTCCGTAACATTATCGTTGAGCATACCGCTGATCTCAATCACATTCCTCCATATGGTGTTATCCCTCTTCTTGAATCTGTAGGCTGGACTAACATTTTTCTTTGGGGTGGGCCTGCATACCAGTTCATTGCTCAATTGATGGTTGCATGCATCTCTAATTTTTCTCTTGATAATTTAATTTTTTCAATTGATACTAGAGAAGGAAAATTTGAAGTAGACCGTCATTTGATATCAGGTATTATGGATATACCTGTTAATGATGAAGGTATACCAATTCATACTTTATACGACAAACCATCTGAATCGAAAAAACGCATGTTAACAAGAGATTTATGCAAAATTGATGCACAATGGACACGCAAAGGGAATGCGCTCCCTTCAAAGTATTTGTTACCTAGTTACAGAATATTACATCGGTTCTTCATTTCCAATGTCTATCCTCGGTTCGGCAATAAAACTGAGTTGACTTCTTTCATGGTTCGTGTGTTGCATTCTATTGCTTCTGGTACCCAGGTCTGTCTTTCCTCTTTGATTTGTCATTCCATTATTCAGTTTCGTCTCCATCCAGGTCATAGTGATATTCCGTTCGGTTATCTTATGACTGTTTTAGCCACTCACATGCTTGTCAATAAACCTGTTAATGAGGGACCAATTTCTCATCTTATTTTCAACAATTCCAATCTTAATAAGATGAAATTGGATCTGCTCCCTGGCCAAGTTGATGAAGGTGGTGTTGGAGGTGTTGGTGGTGATGCTGGAAACAAAGGGGAAGCTGGCGATCTTCCTCAACAAGATGTTAATATGGATGACTTATTTGATGATATAGAAACTGATTCACCTAATAATCTCGATTATGATCCATCTGGTTTTGATGCACGCCTTCGTGCATTGGAAGAAAAGGTTGATAATATGAATATAGCCCATGATATGCGATTTAAGTACATGCAAAAATATCTTCGTCGCATTAATAATGGGTTACACCAGATTGATCCGACTATCCCTGCTCCCTCTTCTGGATCAGATTAGGTGAATTATCTTCTGGATAGTATCACATTATCTTTTTATTTTGGATATGTATTATGGATTATGGTTTGATAACATTGTCTTTTGGATATTGTATTTTGGATTATGGATTATGACTTGATGCTTCAAGATTATATTATGTCCTTTCATATCTCTTTCTCATTATCTGTTTATTCCTCTTCCTATTGTGCCTTTCCCTTGTCATTTTGTGACAAAAAGGGGGAGTAGTAAGCTAAAGCTAAAAGGGGAGTAGTATGGAAAGGGGGAGTAAATTTGTTTGAATTGATTGATTGAGAAGGATATGTGGATTGAAGTCTTGAGGTTTTTATGTTGTGTACTGATTATATGAGCAATACTCGTATTACTCAGGGGGAGTAGATTATTTTGTGATTTCATGGCTCATGATTCCTTATTATCTTTTATGCTATGTGTCTTGTCACAAATTTGACAAAGGGGGAGATTGTAAGTGCTATGATTTCATATCCCTTTGGTTGTCAAATTTTGTGGTGCCAAAACATATATCTATGTCTTGTACATCTTGTGTTTTATGATTGAAGACTATTCATTGCAATCAAGTCATCGCATTTCAAGACAAGATCTTAAATGAAGAAAGTTTTCAAGACATGGATGATGAATTCAAGTATTGAAGTCTTCAAGTTTGTATGTTCAAGATTCGATAAAGTTCAAGTTTAGTAGAAGACTTTGTCAAGTCAAGATCAAGCTCAAGAAGGCCTACTACAGGATTTGTATATTCTCAAGCTTCTCTTAAGGGTCATCTGAGTGTACAGACTTTAAATGTCCATCTAACTCTTAAGGTTTGTTTGACCTTAGATTGACCTTAGGATGGGTGTAACATCCCGAAAATCGGGGGGTCGAGCAAAAACCCAACTCCCGAGTTCCAAAATGTTATTTATGCAACATGGATATGTATGATTGAATGTTGTCTGTGATAATGTATTAAACATGAGTGAGATTAAGCCAGAACAGCATATCATACTCCAGAGACAGTGAAATTTGCAAGCGGAAGACTGTAATAGTATGTATAACGTACATAAACTGTTGTATGTCTCCAGAGTGTGAATATATTACCAGGTTATACACATACATGTATACTTCAAAAGTAAACAAAATGAATATACATGAGGGCGCTAAAAATTCAAAATGACAAATGTCAAAGTATCTAATCAACCTCCCTGCAATCCCGTCAATCAGAACACGCATAAAGGAGGAATCCTCCTCATCATCAAGTCCAGCTCCGCCTCACAG
This sequence comes from Magnolia kwangsiensis, assembly GCA_037074715.1. Classification (NCBI taxonomy): domain Eukaryota; kingdom Viridiplantae; phylum Streptophyta; class Magnoliopsida; order Magnoliales; family Magnoliaceae; genus Magnolia; species Magnolia kwangsiensis. The sequence continues at coordinate 44,061,667 of CM073586.1, read as the reverse complement.
GCCGCGCCATCATCTGCAATCACAAAAGGGACTGGTGGGTGTCCGGAAACACCATCCCGTAACGTGGGAGTGAGTGATCAACTCAGTGGGATAAGAGAGCAGGGATTAGCATGTTCACAATTCAATCACGCGATAATAGTAAAGCAGTAAATCAGACAACCCTAATACTGTTGTTAATGCAAGATGACATGACGTGATGTATGCCCTCACCGACGATCACCCTCATGCGGCAACATCTTACGACCGCGGCATGCCGCACTCCCTCAAGTGCTCCACATCTTCCAGGCACATGCAATGTCATGGTGATATGATTACCTAGTTGTTATTAGTCCATTCAAACAGCAGGATTGGGAAACTAAGGTACTTCCCTTGTATCAATCCCAACACAGATCCTGTCTAGGGTCGTCACTCCTAGTAATCTCATACGATGTATATTTCGTAGGTCACTGCAAGGGCTGCCAGGGCTGTTGCTCTGTAACGCCCGTGAAAAATCCATACTTGGGTTCGAGTACCAACTCGACCCGAAATTGCGTAGAATTCATTCCTTTAGAAAATGTGACTAGGTTAGCTAGTGCAACGTTGGAATAGCTGGGAAATGGTCCCTGATCACTTTAAATACGTTCTACGAGGCCCGAAGCGAGTGGAACCAAGGGTGCTATAATGCTCTAAAGCCTCGGATCAAACTCTAAGCCGGTTTGTTCTCGGGACCTCCTTGAAACTTTGTATTGGATTTAGACCGCGCGTCGAAAGTCCGATACCTCCTATCTTAGACCGTTAGGACCGTCTAGCTGGGCTTGACACTCATTCCAAAAATCAAGTCAAACCGATGATCACAGGCTATTTCATTGAGCCCGGACCGAAGAGAGTGTGAATAGGGACATAGTTGGAATTTCAAATTCAAATCTGGCACACAAATTTGACGCATCAGTATTAAGCATTCTGACCGTCAGAATACAGCCAAATTACACCCTTGGATCAGGAAAAATATCTATTATATATCACGAGACTTATAGGCCTGATCTTGGTGCGGTGACCGTTAAACTGAAACTGGGCCGCCACGTGCGATCTGGGAACCCAACCGGTCTGAAAACTGGATGTATGCTAGATCTAGTATGCATGAGCTTAAGTCCGACCGCATTTGGCCAGGGGACCTCCAGAAATGCTCTTTTGGACCGAAACGGCCCCGATTTGGTTAGGCACCAAGTAAACATTGTTCCCAAGCCTATTTTGGGAATGTTTTAGGCTATAAAAGGGGTTGAAACCCTCACTCCTCTCTCCCATCCGAATTTGAGAGAAGCCCTAGCTTGGGAGAGAGAAAAAGGTGGGAGATTGTGAGAGAGTGGGAGAGTTCTTCCTGCCACTTGTGCTACGTGTTGCACGTGCTTAAGCAACACTCCTCTACCGCTTTCCCGGCGATTCCACCGCAATCCTAGGTAAGTAAAAACCCTAAATAGTTGGTGATTTGAGTTTTCCTTGTTTCCATAGCGATGTAGCTTATGGATCTTATGTATTAGGCTCCTTACTCGCCGTAGACGAAGCATATACACTCCGCTTCAATTCCCGAGTCTACAAGACACTAGGTGAGGATTTTAGACGCTTTGATTGACGGTTCCCAATGCTTTCAATGTCGTTTAATAGTAGATTCTTGACGCATCGCCGTTTGACATGTACAAAATGCTCTCCGTTTCCCGTTTCGTAAGCTAACGAAGAATATGAGATTTAGGGCATTTTAGTCATTTGTAGGAAGTACTGTTTGCATTCATATTTTGTTGATGTGATTGACATGGTTTGTTGTCGCATTAGGAAGTTAGGAATGCGTGCATAATTAGTTTGGCGAAGAGATTCGCCTAGTTGCACACTTTGGGTCGACATACTATATGTAGACTTAAGTGTGTAGTGTATGTGTTTGTATAAATGCTTGTATTAGTATGTATTGAATTAAATGATGTTATTTGATAGTTTGTGATTGATTTTTCAATTATTATGCTGACCTAAATGATTTTCTACATGTTGACAAAATGCATGATTTCATTACATGCATGGAATGTATGTGCTTGAGGATTTGCTTAAGTTGAATATGCATGGGAAGTATGCCTTGAAGATTTGCTTAAGTTGAATGTTATAACATGTGCTAACATGCTCCCATGATGTATTTCAATTCCAATACCTTTTTATAGTGTTAATGTAATTCCATAGATGTGTGGGACTTGACTTAGTCCAGGCAGTCGGTAACCGAGCGAATTCGTGGCTGACTGGTCATAGCCACGAACGACGCGTCGATGAATGTGATTCGTGTTGAGAGGTGGCGGCAGTGGTTAGGCCACGCGAAGTGTTTTACGCACTTCATGTCGTTCAATTCGAGATGCGATCGCGCTAGTCGAGCCCGTCAAGTAACCCGACTGGCCGATGTTTGTTCACCTTGTATGTATCATAACTGCTTGAACCTAGGGTACTGAACTTACCATTGTAAACCCTATTAACCGTGGTACCTTGATCCACGAAGACTCATGAGCCGGGCATGGTGGTATGGGACACCGTGGTCGAGCTGTCGGCCTACGCTGGGGCCACAAACCTCCCCGTAGTGACCAATGAGCACCTTGACTCGTGAGCAGATTATGGTGGTATGGGACACTATATTCTAGCTGTCGGCCTACACTGATCAGGCGACGAGCCCTTTGTAGTGACCGCGAGCGTATTCTGAGTTCACGGGAGGCGACGACCCTTCCGTGCAGTAGAGTACAGTAGGCCTGTATTGATAAGGTGATGGGGGAGCGGTGCAACGAGTGCGAGCAACAGCCCTGGCAGCCCTTGCAGTGACCTACGAAATGTACATCGTATGAGATTACTAGGAGTGATGACCCTAGACAGGATCCGTGTTGGGATTGATACAAGGGAGGTACCTTAGTTTCCCAATCCTGCTGTTTGAATGGACTAATAATAACTTGGTAATCATATCACCATAGCATTGCATGTGCCTGGAAGATGTGGAGCACTCTAGGGAGTGTGGCATGCCGCGGTCGTAAGATGTTGCCGTATGAGGGTGATCGTCGGTGAGGGCATACATCACGTCATATCATCTTGCATTAACAACAGTATTAGGACTTGTCTGATTTACTGCTTTACTATTATCGCGTGATTGAATTGTGAACATGCTAATCTTTGCTCTATGATTCCACTGAGTTGATCACTCATTCCCACGTTACGGGATGGTGTTTGCAACACCCACCAGACCCTGTTGTAGTTGCAGGTGACGACGAGATCCAGGAGGTGGAGCTAGATGATGACGAGGACCAGGATGAGTTCTCGTATATGCAGTATCATGACGGCTTCCCGTAGGCGACCTGGGTCGAGGGGACATCAGTGGGACTTTTCTTTTTGAACAATTTTTCTTTTGTTATGTACATGTATATGAGACTCAGAGATGTAGTCATACTTTGGAGACAATTGAGATTACTTTATTTTTCCATACAGTGATATATATCTTGTTTAGTCTTCCGCTTGCTTTTATCACTGGATCTGAAGTATGAATTGCAGTTTTGGTATACTTTTACTCATGTGAATGCTTTAAATCAGACAACATCGAATCATAACCATTTTTGTTGCATAAGTGACGGTCTGGAACTCGGGAGTTGAGTTTATACACGACCCCCGATTTTCAGGGTGTTACAAGTTGGTATCAGAGCATGAATGAGAGTATACTGGGCCTGGGTTATGGTCTTGCGATGTACGCTGTCGCTTCCTTTGACTTAGGTGGGTGCGAGAAGGGTCTAGAAACACTTCTAGGATCACAGATTCGCCGATAGGCGAAGTCTATAAGGATCGATCGCAAGATCGAGTCTGTAACGTATCTCGGGTCGCGTAAAGCGACCTGAATCACTTCTAAGCTGTAGGAAGTCGGGTGGAGACGTCCTATGAGCTGTTTTAAACCGCAAAAGTGAATCTTTGGGCCGTGGAATGACCACGACTCCAGTAATCAATCGCCAGGGCTTAAAAACCCCGTTTTGCCAAAAATTCTCAAAATTCCTTCTCTAAACACTTCAACCTTCAGTTCTTTCTTATCCATTTCATGTTAGGCATCAAACCTAATGTGAAAATAACACAAATTAGTACATTCACCAAATTTTACAGTGAATAGTAAAATTTCATGAAAAATGGCCATAAGGCCATTCTAAATTCACTTTCTTTAGCAACTAAGGAGCTAGAAAGATGTACTGGATCATTCTACCCCAAATTAATATGCTGCATCATATGGTTTGGTATTCGGGATTGCGATGTGGACCCGGAAAGCCCCGAACACATGTTTGGGCTCATAGGGACCAAAATATAATGAACCAAGGAGTGGGACCAACTTTTTTGGGACCCTGGGACCATGGGGGACCAGACCCATGGGGTCCCGCTGGCCAACCTGAAGGTTGGCCGGCGATGCCATCGCCGGCCGGGCGATGCATCGCCGGCCGGCCACCTCTGTTGGTGCTCCCCTTTGGGCGCACCCACTTAAATACCCCCCACATCACCCCTAGCTACCTCCCATCCCACGAAAACCCCTAAAACACCCCTCTCCTTCACAAACAGCCCCCTTGCATACCCTAGATTTGATTTTCAGCACTCCATTCCAAACCCCGGTGACCCAAACCCCTCCTAAACCCTTCCTTGGCCAAAACCGACCACCACCCATCAGTTATTGGGTGTTGGCAGCCCCTTTCCTTGAAGATTTCCCCATTTGGAGCTCCAAAATCCCCCAAATAGTGCTGAAATCGTGAGCAGCTCCATTCCATCTTTTTGTTCTTATTTTTCCCTGAAAGTACAGCCTTGGGAAGCTTGAAGCATCCCTCTACGACACCTAGATTTCCTTTTGTCAGATTGGGCAGCCATTTCTCCACATTTTCGGCGTTTTCCATGGCCTTCGTGGAAGCTATTTTGGGTCTTTTGTCACTCTCATCCATCCTATCTTTGATGGGTAAGAGGAAAACTACAACAGACGAGGCTGGGCCGAGCCGCCCTGCTCGATCGAGAAGACCGCGGGGTGGTGCCGCAAGTTCAAGCACCGCCGTAGGTCCAGCTACAGTCCTGGAGTGCCGTACAAAGCGGGATTTGGATCCCCATGCACATCTTGGACGAACCATCCTATCAGAGATGCCTCATGGTGAATACACTGATCGTAGAGTGTTATTTGAGGCGGACGTAGATGGGCGATTGTTCGGCGAATATCTGTTGTTCGAACGCATTGAAGCTACGCACTGGGGACCGATCTTTGAAGCTCGCGCTCGTGCTAATGTGAGCACTGTTCGTGCCTTCTATGCTAGCATCCAGAGTCCTACCTTGGAGCCCTTACAGTTCAAAATCCCTTTTGGCAGAGATCGGATGGCTACGATCGACGTCCGGTTGGTTGCGCGACTTCTCAACGTGCCTCTAGGTGATGTACATCCAAGTGAGAAGAATTTGAGGACTAGACGTGAACGAGATCGCCGCACCAGGTTTCTGTGCGGTAAGTTGGTTCCATGGCAGCCTAATAATAGCCTCAAGGCGACGTACATGTCTGAGGATTTGCGTCTGCTGCATCACATCTGCACGTTCAATGTTTATCCTAGGTCGACGAACCGCATTGAATGTACACGTCTTATGGTCGATTTCTTATTTCTGGTGGCCCAGGGAGAGAACGTATGTATGGCCACTTTCATCTTACGGCAGATAGTTCTCATAGCCAGGTCGAGGAGAACATCCGAATCCCTCCCCTTTGGCCGACTCATTTGCAAGATTGCGCTTGAGTTTGCCTATAGACTTGGACCCGAATTGCCGGTATCGATTCACACCATCGATGAGTCGACAATGGTTAAGATGAAGATTGGGTCGCAATATCGTGAAAATCAACTTGAAAGGGATAGTGGGGACGACTTTGATGAAGAGGAAGATCAAAGCGAAGAAGAACCTAGTGCAGAGGTTCAGGAAGAGACTCAGGAAGAAGCAGAAGAGGAGGCTCAGGATACTGATGAGAGCCCTCCTCCTTCTGCGCAGGCTACTATCGACGATCGCATTGCTCGGATGGAGGAGAGCCAGACCGCTTTGCGAAGGGAAGTCCAAGAACTTCGAGCAGAGGTCGCTGATGCCAAGGCCGTTACGAAGAAGAAGTTTGGCAAGGTGACTCGCACCTTGAAGGCAATCCTGTGTTGCTTACAGGATAAGGGTGCTCCTCCGTCGCCAGACTCCGACTAGCGACGCGATCTTTGATGTTGTTATGAGTAGTTAGCCATTTTCTGTTTTATGTGTGTAAGCCTGTTGAGGCTAGTGCTTTGCTTATGTTGTTGTTGCTTAACTGTCTTAATTTCCATGTCATTCTAGTCATGATGCTTGTAAGGATATATCCCTTGTATTGTGACAATTTTGATTAATTGAAATGCATGGAATACCTTTGACTCTTTAGTGAATGATTGTGGTGTATTTGAGCAATTGAGACTGACAAGGTTGCGCCCTATTTTGAATATAGGGAATGCCACCTAAGATTACGAGGAGCGCGGTTCGGCTTTCATTGTCAGAGCAGATGGATCAGGCTCCTTCTCAGTCTGGCACTCGTCCGGACCCTGCTGTGGGCCCGATTCCTGAGACGGTTCGGTCGTCTCAGCCTACTGTTGGTCCTACAGATGGACCACCGCCATTTACACCATCAGTTAGAGAGCCACAGCGCGCATCTACTTCCGCACCTCATCCGCCACAGCCTGCTCCACCACCTGATAGATTCGAGCAGATGATGGCTATGATGCTACAGCAGCAGCAGCTATTGACTACTATAGTCGGGACTTTAGCCCAGGGTGGGGGTGCGACTGCATCTACTCCGCCTACACCACCTGTGCATCCAGCTGAGGATGCCTACACTTACGCCCAGGATGAGGGCATAGCACATCCTGCGCAGCCTGCTTTCCCTGCGGGGAACCCTGCCGACACACGGGGCCTTCTGGAGCGATTTCAGCGCTTGCGGCCTCCTACTTTCACGGGTTCTCACAGACCCGAGGAGGCTGAGTTTTGGCTCGACCGAGTGTCGAAGATTCTGCGCATGTTGCACTGTACTGAGGCAGAGCAGGTAGAGCTGGCTACCTTCCAGTTTGAGAGAGAGGCCAGTATGTGGTGGGATAGTGTATTGCGGACTGTTACCGCAGACTTCGTATGGACATGGGCAGCATTCGAGTTTCGCTTCCATGAGAAGTATTATCCTCAGACCTACAGGCACGAGAGGGAGAATGAGTTTCTCCGTCTCAGGCAGGCAGCGATGACGGTTACCGAGTATGAGCATCGGTTCACAGAGTTGGGCAGGTACGTCCCGACGATTCTAGCTGATGAGCAGATGCGCATACGGCGCTTTTTGGAGGGCTTGCGACCGGATATTCGGTCGAAGATGTGCTGTATCAGTTTCCCCTCCTATGCGGAGTTGGTTCACATGTCCATGCGGGCAGAGCAGGACGTGGATCGACTTGCGCGATCACGAGGCCCGACTACTTCCAGGCCGCGACCGGAGTTGCCAGATAGGCCCTTCGCGGGCAAGAGGCCTCGCGTTGATCCTCCTACCAGGACCACGGCGCCAGTAGGACCGTTTCGGTGCCCTGAGTTATCATGCACATACTGTGGGAGGACGGGCCACCTAGCGCAGAGTTACTTTTCGAGGATGCGGGACAGTGGGTTCTCGCTGCCGCAGAAGATTGATCGTGTACGTTCACAGGCGATATCAGCACCGCCTATACGGTCAGCTCCTGCGCATTCCTCTTTCAGACCCACAGTATCGCAGATTCGACAGCCCCCACGGCCCTTGACACAGCGGCCGAACCGGCCACAGCAGGCTCGAGTTCATGCACTGACCGCTGAGGCAGCTACGACGCCGACTTTCCAGCATTCAGCCTTCGAGGTCACGGGCCATATCGGAGGTACTCCCGTTCTTGTCATGGTGGACACTGGTTCCACGATTTCTTTGATATCGCGTGCCGTAGTCAGACGTCTTGGGTTGCAGACTATCACTATGGATAGCGTGCGAGTCCTTGCAGCTCATGGAGATTATTCGTATGTCACCCAGATGTGTGAGGGTTGTTTAGTTGATCTGGGAGGCAGGACGATGACTCTTGATCTGGTCGTCGATCCCTCGCTCGTATATCTCGACGTCATTCTTGGCATGGACTGGTTGACTGCAGCGAGAGCCGAGATTGACTGCGAGGCTCGTGTGGTGACGGTGTACGAGCCTGAGGGCACGCCTTTCACATTTTCAGTGCGGGTAAATCTTCCTTTCCGCATTCTTAGCTACGCCACTCTATTGCGCGACGCTGGTGCCCATGTACTTGAGCAGACGCCAGTTGTTTCTGAGTTCGGGGATCTGTTCAGGAAGATCCCTGGTTTGCCGCCCCGACGTGAGATCGATTTCACTATCGATCTGATTCCTGGTTCTACACCCGTCTCACTGCCGACGTATCGCATGGCACCATGTGAGATGGAGGAGTTGAGGACGCAGATTGATGGTCTGCTAGAGCTTGGCTTTATACGGCCTAGCGTGTCTCCTTGGGGAGCACCGGTCTTGTTCGTGAAGAAGAAGGATGGTTCACTGCGATTGTGTATTGATTATCGCAGGCTGAACCAACTCACAGTGAAGAACAAGTACCCTTTGCCCAGGATCGATGACTTGTTTGATCAGTTGAGAGGAGCGCAGTACTTCTCGAAGATTGATCTTCAGTCAGGATATCATCAGCTGCGCGTCAGAGATGAGGACGTGCAGAAGACAGCATTCAGGACCAGTTTTGGTCATTACGAGTTCCTTGTGATGTCGTTCGGTCTCACGAACGCACCGGCCGTGTTCATGGATCTGATGAACAGGGTATTGCGGCCCTTCCTCTATCGATTCGTCGTTGTCTTCATCGACGACATTTTGGTATACTCTAGGAGTCGAGAGGAGCATGAGGAGCACTTGCGTTTGGTCCTTGATACGCTCAGACAGCATCAGTTGTTCGCACAGTACAAGAAGTGCGACTTCTGGAAGCAGGAGGTGAAGTTTCTGGGACACGTGGTGTCCAAGGATGGCATGGCAGTTGACCTGTCTAAGGTAGCTGCGGTGCAGGACTGGGAGCAGCCTGGTTCTGTCACTGAGGTGAGGAGTTTCTTGGGTCTCGCTGGCTACTATCGGCGCTTCATTAAGGATTTCTCGAAGATCGCGAGACCCTTATCTCAGTTGACACGGAAGGACGTGAAGTTCGCCTGGAATGATAAGGCGGAGTCAGCTTTTCAGGAGCTGAAGGACAGACTTACGTCCGCCCCTGTGCTAGTATTGCCAGAGCAAGGGGTTAAATACACTATATACACTGACGCGTCTAGCGTTAGTTTGGGTTGTGTCCTTATGCAGAGGGACAGGGTAATTTCGTATGCCTCGAGACAATTAAGGAAGCACGAGGAGAATTACCCTACACACGACCTGGAGTTGGCAGCCGTGATATTCGCACTGAGACTCTGGAGACATTACCTCTATGGAGAGGAGTTCGAGCTCTTTTGCGACCACAAGAGCCTCAAGTACATATTCACGCAGCGGGACTTGAATATGAGGCAGCGGCGATGGATGGAGACGCTGAAGGACTTCAAGTTTGAAGTCTCTTACCATCCTGGGAAGGCGAACCTTGTGGCTGATGCGTTGAGCCGCAAGAAGGCGATAGAGTTTGCGGCTCCGCTGATGGTTGCCGAGTGGGATATGGTTGAGTTTTTGCGAGACTTTGAGCAGAAACTCACCGTAGAGGAGCCATTTGAGTTCATCGCACATGTACAGGAGCGATCTCCGATCGATGACCGAGTCATCGAGGCGCAGAGGGACGACGCGCATCTTACTGAGCTTCGAGAGCAGGCCAGTGATGATGCTGACGCCGACTGGCGAGTTGGTATGGATGGAGGCTTACGTTACCGTGGCCGCCTATGCGTCCCAGATATCCCTGACTTGAGACGAGAGATTCTCGAGGCTGCGCATTCTACTAGACTCGCGATGCATCCAGGCAGCACGAAGATGTATCGTGACGTGAAGAGGCCGTATTGGTGGGAAGGTATGAAGACCCACATAGCTGAGTTCGTGTCCCGTTGTCTCACTTGTCAGCAGGTGAAGGCAGAGCATCGCCGACCACCTGGACTTTTGCAGCCTATGCCGATTGCAGAGTGGAAGTGGGATTTCATTTCCATGGACTTCATTTCTGGGTTGCCGAAGACGAGGAAGGGGCATGATTCCATTTGGGTGATCGTCGACCGATTGACGAAGTCAGCGCACTTCCTACCGATCAGAGTTACGAACTCTGCAGACGAGCTGGCTAGATTGTATATTAGGGAGATCGTGCGTCTGCATGGAGTTCCGTTGGAGATCGTGTCGGACAGAGACACGCGGTTCACTTCTATTTTCTGGACTCGCATTCAGGAGGCTATGGGTGTGAAGTTGAAGTTCAGTACTGCCTTCCACCCACAGACGGACGGACAGACGGAGCGAGTGAACCAGATCCTGGAGGACATGTTGCGAGCTTGAGCATTGGACTTCAAGGACAGTTGGGATGACTGTCTTGCATATGCGGAGTTTACGTACAACAATAGCTTCCAGGCGAGTATCGGCATGGCACCTTATGAGGCGCTGTATGGGCGACCTTGTCGCGCACCGCATTGCTGGTTAGAGGTCGGTGAGCGCAGCTTGATTGGCCCAGAGTTGGTGCAGGCGACGTCAGAGAAGATCGATATTATTCGACGTCGGCTTCTTACAGCGCAGAGCAGACAGAAGAGCTACGCCGATACGAGACGGAGACCACTAGAGTTCACAGTCGGGGATCATGTGTTTTTGCGAGTTTCCCCTATGAAAGGAGTCCTTCGGTTCGGGAAGAAGGGGAAGCTGGCACCGCGATTCATTGGTCCATTTCAGATCCTCGATCGTGTGGGAGCAGTGGCTTACCGATTGGCTTTACCCACGCCCCTCGCGAGTGTCCACAACGTATTTCATGTTTCTATGCTGAAGAAGTACGTTGCTGATCCTTCTCATATCATCAGATGGGAGCAGGTGCAGTTAGGAGAGGATGTTACTTATATCCTGCGACCGACACGCATCTTAGACCGGAAGGAGCAGGTACTGCGTAGCAAGGTGATTCCCCTTGTGAAAGTACTATGGACGCATCATACTGAGGAGGAGGCTACTTGGGAGACAGAAGCCGAGATCAGAAAGAACTACCCACAGCTTCTCGAGGAGTACGAAAAGGTACAAAATTTCGAGGACGAAATTATTTGTTAAGGGGGGTAGATTGTAACGCCCGTGAAAAATCCATACTTGGGTTCGAGTACCAACTCGACCCGAAATTGCGTAGAATTCATTCCTTTAGAAAATGTGACTAGGTTAGCTAGTGCAACGTTGGAATAGCTGGGAAATGGTCCCTGATCACTTTAAATACGTTCTACGAGGCCCGAAGCGAGTGGAACCAAGGGTGCTATAATGCTCTAAAGCCTCGGATCAAACTCTAAGCCGGTTTGTTCTCGGGACCTCCTTGAAACTTTGTATTGGATCTAGACCGCGCGTCGAAAGTCCGATACCTCCTATCTTAGACCGTTAGGACCGTCTAGCTGGGCTTGACACTCATTCCAAAAATCAAGTCAAACCGATGATCACAGGCTATTTCATTGAGCCCGGACCGAAGAGAGTGTGAATAGAGACATAGTTGGAATTTCAAATTCAAATCTGGCACACAAATTTGACGCATCAGTATTAAGCATTCTGACCGTCAGAATACAGCCAAATTACACCCTTGGATCAGGAAAAATATCTATTATATATCACGAGACTTATAGGCCTGATCTTGGTGCGGTGACCGTTAAACTGAAACTGGGCCGCCACGTGCGATCTGGGAACCCAACCGGTCTGAAAACTGGATGTATGCTAGATCTAGTATGCATGAGCTTAAGTCCGACCGCATTTGGCCAGGGGACCTCCAGAAATGCTCTTTTGGACCGAAACGGCCCCGATTTGGTTAGGCACTAAGTAAACATTGTTCCCAAGCCTATTTTGGGAATGTTTTAGGCTATAAAAGGGGTTGAAACCCTCACTCCTCTCTCCCATCCGAATTTGAGAGAAGCCCTAGCTTGGGAGAGAGAAAAAGGTGGGAGATTGTGAGAGAGTGGGAGAGTTCTTCCTGCCACTTGTGCTACGTGTTGCACGTGCTTAAGCAACACTCCTCTACCGCTTTCCCGGCGATTCCACCGCAATCCTAGGTAAGTAAAAACCCTAAATAGTTGGTGATTTGAGTTTTCCTTGTTTCCATAGCGATGTAGCTTATGGATCTTATGTATTAGGCTCCTTACTCGCCGTAGACGAAGCATATACACTCCGCTTCAATTCCCGAGTCTACAAGACACTAGGTGAGGATTTTAGACGCTTTGATTGACGGTTCCCAATGCTTTCAATGTCGTTTAATAGTAGATTCTTGACGGCATCGCCGTTTGACATGTACAAAATGCTCTCCGTTTCCCGTTTCGTAAGCTAACGAAGAATATGAGATTTAGGGCATTTTAGTCATTTGTAGGAAGTACTGTTTGCATTCATATTTTGCTGATGTGATTGACATGGTTTGTTGTCGCATTAGGAAGTTAGGAATGCGTGCATAATTAGTTTGGCGAAGAGATTCGCCTAGTTGCACACTTTGGGTCGACATACTATATGTAGACTTAAGTGTGTAGTGTATGTGTTTGTATAAATGCTTGTATTAGTATGTATTGAATTAAATGATGTTATTTGATAGTTTGTGATTGATTTTTCAATTATTATGCTGACCTAAATGATTTTCTACATGTTGACAAAATGCATGATTTCATTACATGCATGGAATGTATGTGCTTGAGGATTTGCTTAAGTTGAATATGCATGGGAAGTATGCCTTGAAGATTTGCTTAAGTTGAATGTTATAACATGTGCTAACATGCTCCCATGATGTATTTCAATTCCAATACCTTTTTATAGTGTTAATGTAATTCCATAGATGTGTGGGACTTGACTTAGTCCAGGCAGTCGGTAACCGAGCGAATTCGTGGCTGACTGGTCATAGCCACGAACGACGCGTCGATGAATGTGATTCGTGTTGAGAGGTGGCGGCAGTGGTTAGGCCACGCGAAGTGTTTTACGCACTTCATGTCGTTCAATTCGAGATGCGATCGCGCTAGTCGAGCCCGTCAAGTAACCCGACTGGCCGATGTTTGTTCACCTTGTATGTATCATAACTGCTTGAACCTAGGGTACTGAACTTACCATTGTAAACCCTATTAACCGTGGTACCTTGATCCACGAAGACTCATGAGCCGGGCATGGTGGTATGGGACACCGTGGTCGAGCTGTCGGCCTACGCTGGGGCCACAAACCTCCCCGTAGTGACCAATGAGCACCTTGACTCGTGAGCAGATTATGGTGGTATGGGACACTATATTCTAGCTGTCGGCCTACACTGATCAGGCGACGAGCCCTTTGTAGTGACCGCGAGCGTATTCTGAGTTCACGGGAGGCGACGACCCTTCCGTGCAGTAGAGTACAGTAGGCCTGTATTGATAAGGTGATGGGGGAGCGGTGCAACGAGTGCGAGCAACAGCCCTGGCAGCCCTTGCAGTGACCTACGAAATGTACATCGTATGAGATTACTAGGAGTGACGACCCTAGACAGGATCCGTGTTGGGATTGATACAAGGGAGGTACCTTAGTTTCCCAATCCTGCTGTTTGAATGGACTAATAACAACTTGGTAATCATATCACCATAGCATTGCATGTGCCTGGAAGATGTGGAGCACTCTAGGGAGTGTGGCATGCCGCGGTCGTAAGATGTTGCCGTATGAGGGTGATCGTCGGTGAGGGCATACATCACGTCATATCATCTTGCATTAACAACAGTATTAGGACTTGTCTGATTTACTGCTTTACTATTATCGCGTGATTGAATTGTGAACATGCTAATCTTTGCTCTATGATTCCACTGAGTTGATCACTCATTCCCACGTTACGGGATGGTGTTTGCAACACCCACCAGACCCTGTTGTAGTTGCAGGTGACGACGAGATCCAGGAGGTGGAGCTAGATGATGACGAGGACCAGGATGAGTTCTCGTATATGCAGTATCATGACGGCTTCCCGTAGGCGACCTGGGTCGAGGGGACATCAGTGGGACTTTTCTTTTTGAACAATTTTTCTTTTGTTATGTACATGTATATGAGACTCAGAGATGTAGTCATACTTTGGAGACAGTTGAGATTACTTTGTTTTTCCATACAGTGATATATATCTTGTTTAGTCTTCCGCTTGCTTTTATCACTGGATCTGAAGTATGAATTGCAGTTTTGGTATACTTTTACTCATGTGAATGCTTTAAATCAGACAACATCGAATCATAACCATTTTTGTTGCATAAGTGACGGTCTGGAACTCGGGAGTTGAGTTTATACACGACCCCCGATTTTCAGGGTGTTACATGCTCGCACTCGTTGCACCGCTCCCCCATCACCTTATCAATAGAGGCCTACTGTACTCTACTGCACGGAAGGGTCGTCGCCTCCCGTGGACTCAAAATACGCTCGCGGTCACTACAAAGGGCTCGTCGCCTGATCAGTGTAGGCCGACAGCTAGAATATAGTGTCCCATACCACCATAATCTGCTCACGAGTCTAGGTGCTCACTGGTTACTACGGGGAGGTTTGTGGCCCCAGCGTAGGCCGACAGCTCGACCACGGTGTCCCATACCACCATGCCCGGCTCATGAGTCTTCGTGGATCAAGGTACCATGGTTAACAGGGTTTACAATGGTAAGTTCAGTACCCTAGGTTCAAGCAGTTATGATACATACAAGGTGAACATACATCGGCCAGTCAGGTTACTTGACGGGCTCGACTAGCACGATCGCATCTCAAGTCGAACGACATGAAGTGCGTAAAACACTTCGCGTGGCCTAACCACTGCCGCCAACTCTCAACACGAATCACGTTCATCGACGCGTCGTTCGTGGCTATGACCAGTCAGCCACGAATTCGCTCGGTTACCGACTGCCTGGACTAAGTCTAGTCCCACACATCTATGGAATCACATTAACAACATATGCAAAGGTATTGGAATTGAAACAGGATCATGTGAGCATGTTAACACATGTTATAATATTCAACTTAAGCAAATCTTCACCCACATACATTCCATGCATGTAATGCAATCATGCATAAGGTCAACATGTAGGAATTCATTTAGATCAGCATATTAATCAAGAAATCAATCTCAAACTACTACATAACATCATTTAATTCAATACATACTAATACAAGCATTTATACAAACACATACACTACACACTTAAGTCCACATATAGTATGTCGACCCAAAGTGCGCAACTTGGCGAATCTCTTCGCCAAACTGATTATGCAAGCATTCCTAACTCCCTAATACGGCGACAAACCATGTCAAGCACGTCAGCAAAATATGCATGTAGACCGTATTTCCTACAAATGACTAAAATGCCCTAAATCTCATATTCTTCGTTAATTTACGAAACAGGAAGCGGAGAGCATGTTGTACATGTCAAACGGCGATGCCGTCGATAATCTACTATTAAACGACATTGAAAGCGTTGTAAACCGTCAATCAAAGCGTCTAAAATCCTCACCTTGTCTCTTATGCATGTTGAAATTCGAACGGAGCGTATACGCTTCGTCTACGGCGACTAGGCAACCTAATACACAAGATCTATTAGCTATTTCTCTATGGAACCAAGGAATCAGCAAATCAGCAACTTTCTAGGGTTTTTCTTACCTGAAAACGCGGAAAAATCACCGGCAACGTGATCGGAGTGCGTTGCCTAAGCACGTGCAGCAGCAGCAGGAAAAGCTCTCCCACTTTCTCTCACAAACTCTCACTTTCTCTCTCACTCTTGCTAGGGTTTCTAGCAAATTCGGATGGGTGAGAGAAGTGAGGGTTTCAACCCCTTTTATAAGCCCAAATGTGCCCAAAACAGGCTCCAGGTCAAGGTACACTTGAGGTATGTCCGATTCGGGGCTGTTTTGGCCCAAAAGATGTTTTCTGGTGGTCCCCTGGCCAAATGCGGTCGGACTTAAGCTCATGAATACTGGAACTAGCATACATCAAGTTTTCAGTCCGGCAGGGTTCGCAGATCGCACGTGGAGGACCAGTTTCAGTTCAGCGGTCACCGCATGTATATCAGATCTGCAAATCTCATGATAAGAAATAGAAATTTTTCCTGATCCAAGGGTGTAATCTGGATGAATTCTGACGGTCAGAACGCTCAATACTGACGCGTCAAGTCGTGTGCCAGATTTGAATTTGAAATTCCAAATCCGTCCCTATTCGCGGTCGCTTCAGTCCGGGTTCAACGAAATAGTCTGTGATTATCGGTTTGACTTGATTTTTGAGATGATTGTCAAGTCCAGCTGGGCGGTTCTAACGGTCTAAGATAGGAGGTATCGGACCTTCGACGCGCGGTCTAAATCCAATATAAAAATTCAATGTGGTCCAGAGGACAAACCCGCTTAGAGTTTGATACGAGGTTATAGAGTATTCTAGAGTCATTGGTTCTACTCGATTTGGGTCTTGTAGAACGTATTTAAAGTGATCAGGGACTGTTTCCCAGCCACTCCAACGTTGCGCTAGCTAACTTATGCTTAGTTTCTAAAGAAATTTATCCTAAGTGGTTTCTTTGGCTATGGAATTGGGTTCTGAACGATTTTTCAGGTGTTTTAATTGACCCACTGCCTAAGGACGTCAAATCCCAGGTTAGCCAAAATCTGGGGTGTTACAATCTACCCCCCTTAAAACACAATGTCGTCCCCGACATTGGCGAAGGGCAAGGAGTACTTTCTCTAAGGAAGGTTCAAATCCTATTTAATAACCTAATCGTACATATAACCTAAATCAAATGTTTCGATCCTGGGCCAGTGAGAAAGAGGCCAACCACTCTTCCGCTGCGCCACACTGATCGAACGGCAGTGTTGACTAATCCTAACTGGATTGGACTTAATACGTTCTACCCTCCTTAAAACTTGGTTCTACTTAAAGTCTAAGAATCGTTGCATCGATCGGTATATCGGAACGGGGCGTAACTTAGGGGCTATCCTTAACCTTTCTCTACATGGTTTTAAGTCCTTGCCATTTCCCAAAGACAATGTGATCCTGTTTAGTTGTAAATGGTTGGGCCATCACAGAAGAAAGGTTGTGTAGTGGGTCTAAGCCGGATACGTTGAACCTTCTGTCTAATCAGGACAGAAAATGTGTTGTATCAGTTCTTAATCCAAGTCGATGCCGATCCTCTGCTTGATCAGAGCATTGGATTCATTGGTAACCACTAGGAGTAAGAAATCGACTCAAACCGCGAATACATCGCTTACATGTAGTTCCTTTACTCTGCGTTCCCAAATGCAATAAGTCCTTGGGAAAGGCAATTCTAAGGGGCGTGCTAGTTCATTCTAAGTTCAATCTGAGGGAGTTATAAATGTTCCCTGAGAGTGTATGGTTCCTTCCTATGGGCAACAACAGGAGTCTATAAGTGATAAGGGGATCTATCCAAGGAAGGGAGTCTCATTCCAATCAAAACTAATCTATCATTCCTTAACATATACAGGCTTTACCCTACTCTAGGTAACTAGTAGGCTAGTCTGTAACTCAGTAGCTATAATCTAAAGCTTAAGATTATACGGTAAATGGCTTTCCATACCATTTCTACTACAGAGAGTTGTTCTATCGCTTAGGGTCAAGTTTGTCTAAATGGAATTGGATTTCTTATGTCGTCAGACTCTTCAAATCTAGGAGTGCTAACTCTAGGACCAAAACGCCAAGGGCCTATGTGGCCAGTAGCATTCAGTTGTATTAAATAGAACCGCGTTCTTAGTCCCATAGTGGGATCGGAAGTGGCATGCTTGGTAGGAGGGTGGGGTGGGATAAAAACTAATTTGTAGGCTGAATCCTGGGAGTTACAATACTCCCGATCCAGGGACAATACCTTACAGTGAAATGAGACGGCATGCACTCTATTCCACAAATTTTGGCTACATTAAGCCCAAACCACAACACAAACATTCACATAACAAGTCGAAAAGCATCATGCATTTCATTAAACCAAAATTGTCATAATACAAGGGATATCTCCCTATAAGTATCATGATAAAAAGTACATGGGAGCTATGTCAGTCAGCTACTACAGCAACATAGGTAAACTACCAGCCTTATCAGGCTTACAAAACACAACTTAAAACAGGAAATGACTAACTACTGATAATAACATCAAAGATCGCATCGCTAATCGGAGTCTGGTGATGGAGGAGGAGCGCCCTTATCCTGTAAGCAACACAGGATCGCCTTCAAGGTGCGAGTCACCTTGCCAAATTTCTTCTTTGTAACGGCCTTGGCATCAGCGACCTCTGCACGAAGTTCTTGGACTTTCCTTCGTAAAGCGGTCTGACTCTCCTCCATCCGAGCAATGCGGTCGTCGATAGTAGCCTGCGCAGAAGGAGGAGGGCTCTCATCAGTATCCTGAGCCTCCTCTTCTGCTTCTTCCTGAGCTTCTTCCTGAACCTCTACTCTAGGTTCTTCTTCGCTTTGATCTTCCTCTTCATCAAAGTCATCCCCACTATCCCTTTCAAGTTGATTTTCACGGTATTATGACCCAATCTTCATCTTAACCATTGTCGACTCATCGATGGTGTGAATCAATACCGGCAATTCGGGCCCAAGTCTATAGGCAAACTCAAGCACAATCTTGCAAATAAGTCGGCCAAAGGGAAGCGATTGGGATGTTCTTCTCGACCTGGCTATGAGAACTATCTGCCGTAAGATGAAAGTGGCCATACATACGTTCTCTCCCTGGGCCACCAGAAATAAGAAATCTACCATAAGACGTGTACATTCAATGCGGTTCGTCGACCTGGGATAGACATTGAACGTGCAGATATGATGCAGCAGACGAAAATCCTCAGACATGTACGTCTCCTTGAGGCTATTATTAGGCTGCCATGGAACCAACTTACCGCACAAAAACCTGGTGCGGCGATCTCGTTCACGTCTAGTCCTCAAATTCTTCTCACTAGGATGCACATCACCTAGAGGCACGTTGAGAAGTAGTGCAATCAACCGGACGTCGATCGTAGCCATCCGATCTCTACCAAAAGGGATTTTGAACTGCAAAGGCTCCAAGGTAGGATTCTGGATGCTAGCATAGAAGGCACGAACGGTGCTCACATTAGCACGAGCGCGAGCTTCAAAGATTGGTCCCCAGTGCGCGGCTTCAATGCGTTCGAACAACAGATATTCGCCAAATAATCGTCCATCTACGTCCGCCTCAAATAACACTCTACGATCAGTGTATTCGCCATGAGGCATCTCTGATAAAATGGTTCGTCCAAGGTGTGCATGGGGATCGAAATCTCACTTTGTACGGCACTCCAGGACTACAGCTGGACCTGCGGCGGTGCTTGGACTTGCGGCACCACCCCGCGGTCTTCTCGATCGAGCAGGGCGGCTCGGCCCAGCCTCGTCTGTTGCAGTTTTCCTCTTACCCATCAAAGACAGGATGGATGAGAGTGACAAAAGACCCAAAATGGCTTCCACGAAAGCCATGGAAAACGCCGAAAATGCGGAGAAATGGCTGCCCAATCTGAGAAAAGGAAATCTAGGCATCGTAGAGGGTTGCTTCAAGCTTCCCAAGGCTGTAGTTTCAAAGAGAAATGCAAACAAAAAGATGGGATGGAGCACCTCACGATTTCAGCTATATTTGGGGGATTTTGGAGCTCCAAATGGGGAGATTTTCAAGGAAAGAGGCTGACAACACCCAATAAGTGACGGGTGGTGGTCGGTTTTGGCCAAGGAGGGTCTTAGAAGTGGTTTGGGACGCTGGGGTTTGGAATGGGTTGCTGAAAATCGAAGCTAGGGCTGTGTAGGGGGCTGTTTGTGAAGGAGAGGTGGGATTTGGGGGTTTTCGTGAGGTGGGAGGTGTATAGGGATGATGTGGACCCTATTTAAGGGGGTGCGCCCGAAGGACGGCCCCATCGGACACCGCCGGTCGGCGATGCATCGCCCGACCGGCGATGGCATCGCCGGCCAACTTTCAAGTTGGCCGGTGGGACCCCATGGGTCTGGTCCCCCATGGTCCCAGGGTCCCAAAAAGTTAGGTCCCACCCCTTAGTTCACAATAATTTGGTCTGTATGAGCCCAAACATATGTTCGGGGCTTTCCGGGTCCACATCGCAATTCCGAATACCAAATCATATGATGCAGCATATGAATTTGGGGTAGAAGGAGCCAGTACACCTATCTAGATCCTTGGTTGCTAAAGAAAGTGAAGTTAGAATGGCCTTATGGTCATTTTTCATGAAATTTTACTATTCACTGTAAAATTTGGTGAATGTACTAATTTGTATTATTTTCACATTATTTTTGATGCCTAATCTGAAATGGATAAGAAAGAAATGAAGATTGGAGTGTTTAGAGGAGGAATTTTGAAGATTTTTGGTGAAACAGGGTTTTTAAGCCCTGGAGATTGATTACTGGAGTCGTGGTCATCCCACGGCCCAAGGATTCACTTTTGCGGTTTAAAACCGCTCATAGGACGTCTCCACCCACTTACCTACAACATAGGAGCTATTAGGGTTGCTTTACGCGACCCTAGATGCGCTACGGACTCGATCCCGCGATCGAAATGAATAGACTTCGCCTATTGGTGAATCTGGGATCCTAGAAGCGTTTCTAAACCCTTATCGCACCCACCTAAGTCAAAGGAAGTGACAGCGTACGTCGCGTGACCATAACCCAGGCCCGGTTTAATCCAAATCATGCTCTGATACCATCTGTAACATCCCGAAAATCGAGGGGTCGAGCAAAAACCCAACTCTCGAGTTCCAAAATGTTATTTATGCAACATGGATATGTATGATTGAATGTTGTCTGTGATAATGTATTAAACATGAGTGAGATTAAGCCAGAACAGCATATCATACTCCAGAGACAGTGAAATTTGCAAGCGGAAGACTGTAATAGTATGTATAACGTACATAAACTGTTGTATGTCTCCAGAGTGTGAATATATTACCAGGTTATACACATACATGTATACTTCAAAAGTAAACAAAATGAATATACATGAGGGCGCTAAAAATTTAAAATGACAAATGTCAAAGTATCTAATCAACCTTCCTGCAATCCCGTCAATCAGAACACGCATAAAGGAGGAATCCTCCTTCTCATCATCAAGTCCAACTCCGCCTCACAGGCCGCGCCATCATCTACAATCACAAAAGGGACTGGTGGGTGTCCGGAAACACCATCCCGTAACGTGGGAGTGAGTGATCAACTCAGTGGGATAAGAGAGCAGGGATTAGCATGTTCACAATTCAATCACGCGATAATAGTAAAGCAGTAAATCAGACAACCCTAATACTGTTGTTAATGCAAGATGACATGACGTGATGTATGCCCTCACCGACGATCACCCTCATGCGGCAACATCTTACGACCGTGGCATGCCGCACTCCCTCAAGTGCTCCACATCTTCCAGGCACATGCAATGTCATGGTGATATGATTACCTAATTGTTATTAGTCCATTCAAACAGCAGGATTGGGAAACTAAGGTACTTTCCTTGTATCAATCCCAACACAGATCCTGTCTAGGGTCGTCACTCCTAGTAATCTCATACGATGTATATTTCGTAGGTCACTGCAAGGGCTGCCAGGGCTGTTGCTCGCACTCGTTGCACCGCTCCCCCATCACCTTATCAATACAGGCCTACTGTACTCTACTGCACGGAAGGGTCGTCGCCTCCCGTGGACTCAAAATACGCTCGCGGTCACTACAAAGGGCTCGTCGCCTGATCAGTGTAGGCCGACAGCTAGAATATAGTGTCCCATACCACCATAATCTGCTCACGAGTCTAGGTGCTCACTGGTCACTACGGGGAGGTTTGTGGCCCCAGCGTAGACCGACAGCTCGACCACGGTGTCCCATACCACCATGCCCGGCTCATGAGTCTTCGTGGATCAAGGTACCATGGTTAACAGGGTTTACAATGGTAAGTTCAGTACCCTAGGTTCAAGCAGTTATGATACATACAAGGTGAACATACATCGGCCAGTCGGGTTACTTGACGAGCTCGACTAGCGCGATCGCATCTCAAGTCGAACGACATGAAGTGCGTAAAACACTTCGCGTGGCCTAACCACTGCCGCCAACTCTCAACACGAATCACGTTCATCGACGCGTCGTTCGTGGCTACGACCAGTCAGCCACGAATTCGCTTGGTTACCGACTGCCTGGACTAAGTCTAGTCCCACACATCTATGGAATCACATTAACAACATATGCAAAGGTATTGGAATTGAAACAGGATCATGTGAGCATGTTAACACATGTTATAATATTCAACTTAAGCAAATCTTCACCCACATACATTCCATGCATGTAATGCAATCATGCATAAGGTCAACATGTAGGAAATCATTTAGATCAGCATATTAATCAAGAAATCAATCTCAAACTACTACATAACATCATTTAATTCAATACATACTAATACAAGCATTTATACAAACACATACACTACACACTTAAGTCCACATATAGTATGTCGACCCAAAGTGCGCAACTTGGCGAATCTCTTCGCCAAACTGTTTATGCAAGCATTCCTAACTCCCTAATACGGCGACAAACCATGTCAAGCACGTCAGCAAAATATGCATGTAGACCGTATTTCCTATAAATGACTAAAATGTCCTAAATCTCATATTCTTCGTTAATTTACGAAACAGGAAGCGGAGAGCATGTTGTACATGTCAAACGGTGATGCCGTCGATAATCTACTATTAAACGACATTGAAAGCATTGTAAACCGTCAATCAAAGCGTCTAAAATCCTCACCTTGTCTCTTATAGATGTTGAAATTCGAACGGAGCGTATACGCTTCGTCTACGGCGACTAGGCAACCTAATACACAAGATCTATTAGCTATTTCTCTATGGAACCAAGGAATCAGCAAATCAGCAACTTTCTAGGGTTTTTCTTACCTGAAAATGCGGAGAAATCACCGGCAACGTGATCGGAGTGCGTTGCCTAAGCACGTGCAGCAGCAGCAGGAAAAGCTCTCCCACCTTCTCTCACAAACTCTCACTTTCTCTCTCACTCTTGCTAGGGTTTCTAGCAAATTCGGATGGGTGAGAGAAGTGAGGGTTTCAACCCCTTTTATAAGCCCAAATGTGCCCAAAACAGGCTCCAGGTCAAGGTACACTTGAGGTATGTCCGATTCGGGGCTGTTTTGGCCCAAAAGATGTTTTCTGGTGGTCCCCTGGCCAAATGCGGTCGGACTTAAGCTCATGAATACTGGATCTAGCATACATCAAGTTTTCAGTCCGGCAGGGTTCGCAGATCGCACGTGGAGGACCAGTTTCAGTTCAGCGGTCACCGCATGTAGATCAGGCCTGCAAATCTCATGATATGAAATAGAAATTTTTCCTGATCCGAGGGTGTAATCTGGATGAATTCTGACGGTCAGAACGCTCAATACTGACGCGTCAAGTCGTGTGCCAGATTTGAATTTGAAATTCCAAATCCGTCCCTATTCGCGGTCGCTTCAGTCCGGGTTCAACGAAATAGTCTGTGATTATCGGTTTGACTTGATTTTCGAGAGATTGTCAAGTCCAGCTGGGCGGTTCTAACGGTCTAAGATAGGAGGTATCGGACCTTCGACGCGCGGTCTAAATCCAATATAAAAATTCAATGTGGTCCAGAGGACAAACCCGCTTAGAGTTTGATCCGAGGTTATAGAGTATTCTAGAGTCATTGGTTCTACTCGATTTGGGTCTTGTAGAACGTATTTAAAGTGATCAGGGACTGTTTCCCAGCCACTCCAACGTTGCGCTAGCTAACTTATGCTTAGTTTCTAAAGAAATTTATCCTAAGTGGTTTCTTTGGCTATGGAATTGGGTTCTGAACGATTTTTCAGGTGTTTTAATTGACCCACTGCCTAAGGACGTCAAATCCCAGGTTAGCCAAAATCCGAGGTGTTCCAATGGGCTTTACAATAGGTCATTCTGGATACATAACTCATATATTTTATTATGCTTGTTTGAAGTGTTTTAAGACCAGTCCTAGGGACTTCAAGACCAGTCCTAGCTCTGCTACGACCAGTCTTAAATTTTTCAGGACCAGTCGTAGGTTGTTGAAGATTTTAAAATCTTTTTTACTGTCCTACGACCAGTCCTAGACATCCTACGACCAGTCCTGTGAGTTCTACGACTCATCTTTCGACCGGTCGTAGCCCTATGACTCAAACTCTATCAACCATTTTTAGGGTCTTACGACCGGTCGTAGGTGTCCCACGACCAGTCGTAGACTACCCAGGACCGGTCGTGGAATAGAAAATCTTATTCCACGAAAATATTTCAAAAATATTTGGAGCTACGACCAGTCCTAGGTTCCTAAGACCAGTCGTAGACGAAATTTTTAAGCTATAAATAGAGTACGAACTTCAGAGTTTTAGTACTTCAAATCAATTCTCTTCAAGCATTCTTTAGGCTATACTCTGAGATAAGTTTGTGTTTATTTTAAGCTACTTTGTGCTTATTTAATATTCCTCTTTCTAGCTTATTTTTATTTGATTTTGATCTACATTCCAATCTTATTAGAAAGGAGGAATTACTGATATTCCTTCTTCTTGGATTCAAAATCAAATAGAACTAGCCCTTTTGATTTAAAATCAATTAGACTTAGAACCATTCTTACAGTGAGTATTGGACTTTGAACGTTGAATCGAACATCTACTCCGATTGGTTCTACCTGGCTTCTTCAAAAGGTGATTCAGGTATTTTACATTTTTGTAATTTACTTTCTCTTGTTTTTGTTTGAGATTCACCAGAAAAATCTCATTGTATTGGTTATCTGAGGAGAGACAGAAAAATCAGATTGTGGAGTTTTTGGATTGTGTAAGCCCGAGATCAAAGACACAATTATGAAGGTTTTAGGTGATCCTGTGAAACCTATTTTGATAGTGCATGCTAATATCCCCTGTGTGAGGATATTAGGAGTGGAGTAGCAATCTGTGTGGTTGTTGGATAACAGTTGGTGTACACACAGGCGAACCACTATGTATCGTTGTGTTGTGGATGTGTTTTACTCTTTCATTCTTTTATTCATTCTGTTTTGTGGAGAGTGTTTGTGGATGAATGTTGTAATCACTTCAAGCAAGTGTGGATGAATGTTGTAATAACTTAGGATTTATTTTCTGTAAGTTATTTTGATTTTCTTGCTTATTATTCCTCATTGATTTGTGATACAAAGGACATTCTAGAAATAAGGTTGTCCTACCTTAAACCTCTGGTTTTTGGTGTAAGGTTGTCCTTAGAACTGATAAAGTATCAATCTCTTTATTTTAGGCTATTGTGATTGTTTTATATTCAGCATTGTGCTTTATATCTTTTATTATTCCGCTGTTATAAGTTTTATTTGGCATTGCCCTATTCACCCCCCCTCTAGGGCATATAGCTAGGCCCTTTCAGTCTTGTCAGCTCAAGGTCCATGAGCTGAACTATCCCACACATGATTTAGAGCTGCCTACAGTTATCTTCGCACTGAAGGTGTGGAGGCACCATCTGTATGGGGTTAGGTTCGAGTTCTTCTCCGATCATAAGAGCTTGAAGTACTTGTTCTCTCAGTCTGAGCTGAAAATGAGGTAGAGGCACTGGATAGCACTCCTGAAGAACAATGACTTCGATCTTTAGTACTACTCGGGTAAGTTGAACGTCGTGGCAGATGCCCTTAGCTGTCAGCCACGCGGCCTAGTGGTGCATATGATGGTTCGGGAGTGGAGGATGCTCGAGGATATCGCAGTGTATGATTTTGAGTTTGGCCTATAGTCTTATATCCTGCAGTTATCGAGCCTATCGATTCAACCCTCTCTTGTCGCAAGGGTGATTGAGGGTCAGCAGGCTGACGAGTCATTGTAGAGTTATATGGCTGAGGCGGCATCTGAGAGTCAGACAGATTGACAGATTAGTGCTGATGGTGGACTTCGCTTCAGAGGCCAATTATGTGTCCCAGATATTCTCGAGTTGCACATAGATCTCATGATCGAGGCACATCGATCACGATTTTCTATATACCCTGGCTCAAGAAAGATTTACCGCGATATGTGGTGACATTATTTTTAGGCGGGGATGAAGAACCAAATAACCAATTTTATGGTCGAGTGTGAAACGTGCCAACGTGTCAAGGCCGATCATCAGACACCCCCTAATCTATTGCAGTTGTTGAGTGTCCTGATGTGGAAGTGGGAGCACGTATCGACAGATTTTATTATGGACTTACCGAGGACTCAGTGATGTCATGACCCCATCTGAGTTGTTATGGATCATTTGACAAAGTCGGCACATTTTCTTGCGATGCGTGCTATTTAGTCTATGGACTGTCTTGTGAGGTTATTTATCGAGGAGATTGTGAGACTACATGGCGTTCCAGTCTCAATCATTTCTGACCAGACCCGAGGTTCACGTCTCAGTTTTGGGGGAACTTTCAGAGAGCGATGGGGATTGATTTGTAGCTCAGCACCGCATACCATCCACAAACCGATAGCTAAAGCGAGAGAGTCAACCAGATCCTTGAGGATATGCTTTGGGCCCACGCAATTAATTTTCGGGGTTAGTTGGGATAAGCATCTATGATTGACTGAGTTCACATATAATAACAACTATCAGGCAACCATCGGCACGACTCCTTTTAAGGCACTATATGGTAGACCATGCAGATCACCGAGTTGTTGGACCGAGGCTGGAAAGCATCATCTCCTAGGTCCTGAGCTTGTGCAGCAGACGTCAGAGGCTATCGATATCATCAGACAAAGGGTGAGCACAACTCAGAGCCGGTAAAAGAGTTTTGTCAATCGTGGGCGTCATCCCTTAGAGTTTGCTGTAGGGGACCATGTTTATCTCAAGGTCTCATCCATAAATGGCGTAGTTCAATTTGAGCGAAGGGCGGGCTTGCCCCGAGATTTATAGGACGTTTTGAGATCACTGGGGGCATTGGTGCTGTGGCCTATCGACTTGCCTTTCCATCTCAGTTGTCTAGTGTCCACAATATTTTTTATGTCTCCATGTTGAGGAACCGTGGGTCAGACATAGTTTCCGTTATTGATTGGAAGCCACTGGAGGTTCATGAGGATGCTTCTCACATCGAGCAGTCAGTTCGTATCCTTGATTAGAAGGAGCAGGTCCTCCGGACTAAGGTCATTCCGCTGGTGAAGGTTCAGTGGGGTCATCATTCTGTTGAGGAGGCTTCTTGGGAGCACAAGGCCCAGATTTGAGAGCCCTATCCCCATCTCTTTGATGATTGATTATGTGTTGTATTATATATGTTGTCTCTGATTTTATATGATGATATTATGTTTTTTATTAAGACATGTATCTTAGACCGTACCATTCTGTAGTCTTTGGCGGTCCTCCCGATCGAATTCTGGTAACTTTCAACCCATATCTGATGTTTGCGTGTGATCCTAAGCCAAGTCTCGCGAACCTAAGTCGACTCAACCCGAGAATGGTATCCTAGCGACCGCGTCTCATGCGCCGAGGAGATACCTAGGCCAGGAGATGTGGGCCCACGTTCAGTTCAAAGAAAACACTGCGTGTTGCAAATTTCAAGAGAATCTCTACCGAATGTCACATTCATCAATCAATCAATCCCATCAAAGGTCAAGTACATGTCAAGTACACATCACCTCACACCCATCCCCAAGCAACTCCAAAAGTCAAAAAGCTGTTACACAACCCATACCCTTCTTACACGATCTAACCCTAAAGTCTACAATTCTTACACTCCCATCACTCACCACATCCATCACTCCATTACCCATCCCTCTCTCTCTCTCTCTTTACAACCCTCTCTCTCTCTCTCTCATTCTCAAACCACTCTCCCAAGCAAGAGAAAACATCACATGTCTAAGGCTCTCCCAAACCTCAATAAGAGAGTTTTGTATGTGGCTCACTTCTTACCCTCTCATCTCCCATCTCAACCATCAAAATTCTATCTCCTTCGTTAGGATCGAAGCCAGGGAGCAAAGAAGCCATTGCAGCCAAGAAGAAATGATCTAAGGTGGGTGATCCAAAATTAAATTTAATTTAAGGGCCCACTTGTTGTGGGACCCACTTGTTGTATGCATGTATGGGGAGGGCCCAATAGTGGCGGGGTCCCTCCCATTCACTCTCTCTCTCTCTCCCTCCCTCTCTCTCTCTCTCTCTCTCTCTCTCTCTCTCTCTCTCTCTCTCTCTCTCTCTCTCTCTCTCCCCCCCCCCCCCCTTGTGTGTGATGCTTGTGGCCCACCTAGATGCATAATATCATCCGCATCGTCCACCCATCTTATAGTAGCAAGGTGGCCGTTGTTAAGCCCTACCACGATATATATGTTTTATTGGCCATCCATCTATGTGCGTGGGACCCACCTCGCACGTGTGACACGTGTGGGGGTGGGGCCCACCAGATGTATGATCCTTAGATCCAGACTGTCCGTCCAGGCGTCCAGGCCTAAACGCTGGACTCTGGATGACTTCAAGCCTTAGGCCATTTAAATAACATGTATATATAATATAATATATGCTATTTTTTTTAGTAAATAAATTATATATATATATATAATATAATATATGTTATATACATGTAGGCGTGTAGTGCATGTGATGGGCCCACGTGGGACCCACCTTATGATGAACGCGTTGGGTGGTGAGAGCTGGTCAACAACCAGTCGAGCTGGGTGTCATGTATGGCCCACCTTGATGCCTTAGATCCATGTCACCCATCTGTCAGGTGTTGGGACCCACTGCCTCTTCACATTAGCGGTTCCATGGGTCCCACATGAGATACAAACCGTCCAGACGATGGGACCCATCCACAGCTCTAGTGGTAGGCTGAGTGAAAGATACCTCAGTCAACGCTAAGGTCTTGGCATTAATTGCCTAGTGGGGGTAGCTGACAGTGAAGTGTGACCTGACGGCGGGGTCCATGGGACCCACCCACGTCATCCATTCAGCTTGATGGGCCACACCACAGTGTATGTGTTTGATCCAAACCATCCACCAACCTTGGACGGTGGGACCCACCCCACGTGTGTGGGCCCTCCTTGATGCATGTGACGGTCCAGGCCATCCAAAGGCCTAGACGTTACACTGTGGTAATGTACATATATATTATTATATTAAATATATGTATATTATATTACATATATTATATATGTTCCTGATGATGGGCCCTACAATGGACACACCTCTGCCCTTTTAATGCAGTAGCTGCATGGCAGTAGCTATGTGTATATATATATATATATATATATATATATATATATATATATATATATATATATTAAAATAAATGAGGGTGGGCCTACGTAGGACCCACCTCTACTTTAGAAAACAGGCAGCAAGCTGCACATGGAGCAGCTACATGGCTCTCTTGACGTCAGCAAGTTGCATGTCCCACATGCTGTATGTGTTTTACACAAGCCGTCCATCCATTCTGATGGTGGGCCCATGCTTGCTGTATGTGTTACATCCAAACCATCCATCCAAAGGGTGGCTCAGTTTCAGTAATGAGACCAAAATGAGATATATCTAATATCAAGTGGACCACACTACATAAAATAATGTTGAGTGAACGTCCACCATTGAAATCCTTCTTGGTGTCACAGTAGTTTTGGATCAATTTGAAATTTATTTTCCATCTTAATTCAGGTCTGTGTGACTTCATGAACAGATTGGATGAAAAATAAATCTTATGGCAGGCCTTGAGTATCCTAATGGTGGGAATCATTATCACCACTATTAATTAGAGTGAAGTCCATGTGATTTCAATATATTTTTTTAATACTACAAAATGATCACTAAGGATAGATGAGTGGTGTAGATGGTGTGACCCACTTGATGAAGGTTAGGCTCGTGCCATGCGGCCCTTGTGACGTATATTGGGCCCATTAGTGCAGCCCATATAATGCGGTCCATGTAATGCGGCCTGCTTGATATATGAGGCCCATGGGTGAGGCCCATTGTGATGTATTCAAGGCCCATAGGCATGGCCGATAATGGTACAATTGAGGCCCTTGTACGAAGCCTGATGCGATCTATGTGAGGCCCATGAGCGAGACCCAATGGGATGTATGTGTGGTTATTACATTGTGTATGAATTCCTTATATCAGACACTCCTTAGGAGCAATGTTCGTTAGATGTCCACATTGATGGGCAATGATGGTTGGACATCCACATTGTGACCTTTCCTTAGGCCTTGTTAGGCCCATTCCCTTCAAGGGTTAACCCAAATAAGTGGGCCCCATTCACCATAGATGGATGAATCCGTACTATCGAATTTGATATAACCACAACTGAGTGTCGATCCTTATACTATGGTTGATTGGCTGATCATCTATAGACCTCACCTTGTTTATATGCTAAGTATCGAGGCCGATGTTGATTATCGACCCTGATTATCGGTGCTGATTATTGGGGTCGACCCCAGTTATCAATACCGATTATGAGTGTGTGACCAAATAATATCATAATACATGGCTATACACATCATCTGCATGCTTGTGATGAGATGAGTGATTGATCATAGCACATGTCATTGGGTAAATTGTTATGAGACTCCTTGGTAAAGGGAGATGCCCATATGAGCGCATGGTATGTGCATGATTGCCATATGACTGGACTGCGTGATTCATGTATTTCGCATTGTGTGACATGTATACTGTATGCCCTAGCGACATTAGGGCCCTTAACTTGCAATGGTATATTGTGGTTGACAGGATTGGATACCAAAAATCTTGTTCTACATGGGATGCTATAAATATCCTTGGGTGAAAGTCCCTAAACCCTTATCGTACCAGGAGGTTACTCCAATGTCTAGACCAAGTGGGGGCATGAGCGTCGAGTGCTGATTACTAGAAGACCGCGCTTTCCACTGTGTCGTGGTTAGTTGGGAGGGGGTGTGGCCTTACCCTCCCAAGAGGAGAGGGCAAAGCTAGGCTGAGTTTTACCATCTCAAGGTATGGGTCCGCTATCAATGAGCCGAGCTTGATATTGGCAAGCAGATAGTGAGATCTCTTCCAGTCACCTTATTGTGTGCGATGAAGCGACAATCTGGTTTGGAGTGCACTAGATGCCGGTGATATTCCAAAGTTGAACTATATTAATATGTGCATTTCGATGAGGATTTGTATGCTTGAGTTGCATCTCGCATCGCATGACCTTGATATGGACGACATCATTCATGCTTTGCATCGCATAACCTCAGTACGGCTAATGGTATTCATGGATTCATCAGCATGTTTTGCATTACTCTGATATTATGTAATTGTATTACTACCTTGCACACACACTTTCACCACCCTCTAAGATTTTCATAAGCTTATGAACGACCGTTGCGTGTAGGTGACGTTAGATCGCAGTAGCACTAAGGCAGGAGAGCTTAGCTGATCATCTTGGAGGTTTTTATTCATCATCATTGTATTTCCCTTTTTACACTTTGTACTTGTAAAGTTTTGATCATAGTGAAAATGTGATGGAGTTTTTGGTTGTTATTTGTGGGTTATGTCATTGGTTATATTTATTAAGAATCAAACTGATATTAAAAATCCTCCTCATATCATCCCAGGATTGGAACCTAGCGAATGGGTGTTGGGAGCCGAGAATGGGGTACTACGGAGGCTGTCGGCGCCGGATTTAGCGATCGAGAATTTTGTGAGCCCCGATTTCTGAGTTTGGGGCGTGACATCCTCCTTTATTAACAAAGAGTCTTTTGCTTCCTTGAACAACAACTCAGAAGATGTACCAATGCATGGTGTCAGGTTGGATCATGGTTGTAATGGAATCCTACTCTATTGAAAGTTTTCCTATAAGGGAAATAGAGTGATTCCAATCATTTATGCATTTAAGGCATCCCAGCTTAATGATTTGCCATTAAGGTGGTAACTGGAGGATCCTTGAATGTGGAAGTTCATTCCCCAATCCACTCTATTGAATGTCAATGATGAGGGTGGATTAGAGGATGAACTTCAATGAGAGAAAGGGCTTTGGGTATATGATCTAAGGTTAAACACTCAAAAGCAGTCTCTTCTTTCTCTCTACAAGCAACTAAAGACAAACTCTCTATATATAGGCAAAAAGTTCCAATGGATATAAAACGGTTACATTAATGACTGAGTTCGATATCATCGAGCAGTGTCAATATCAATGAGTGTATACTCTAGATTGTATCAACTGTCCGCTCGATGACACAAACTCAAATATCATACGCTTTTGAAACCTTTTACCAGTTGGTCGAGGAAATTGAAACCTATGTCGATGTCATTGGATTTCGAACTTCAATTTCATTGACACGAGGATTGATTCATCAACATTTGAAAATGAGAGAGACTCTGCCTTTGAAATATTTTCGGTCAAGGATATGATCGAGGAACACTCGATATCATCGGAATTTGAATGTCGATGGTATCGATAGTCATGTCGATGCATTAATAAATCCAAAAGATTTTCCAGTTATGCTTGCTAGACAGTTTATGTCCATTCTCGATGCAATCGACCTAGTTTCGATATCATCGATATTTGAATATCGATTCTATCGAGTGACCCTCGATCCAAGATAAAAAGTACCTGAAAATATGCTGGTAAACTGTGTGTCCAAGATCAATATGATCGAAGGCCTTCCAATATCACCAATTTTTGAATTCCGAGGGTATCGAGGAGTACTTCGATAAATCGAAGGTCTTTATGATTTTCTTTAGAAAATCAGGAACAAACTCTCTGCTGTCGATTTTATGGAGTCAACTTCAATAGACTCAAATTTTAAATTTCAATGATATCGATAGGGCTATCGATACATTGATAATTCTATCCCAAAGAATATGTAGTTGCTAGACATCTTTTATCCTCATTTCGATAGTATCGATTGAGCATCGAGGACACCGACAAAACTTCTCAATTATATCAATCAGTCTATCGATAAATCGACAGAGGAGGAAAACTTAGAGATTTTCTAAAATTTTGAAAAAGTTTTCTAACCCGAAAATCCCATGATATTCTAACAATTTTAAGGGTTTTAAGTACCTGGTGTTTTAGGACATGGGATATGAGGCTTAAATTTACCTATGGTGAGTTCAAGAACATATCCGGTTGAGGCAGACGGTTGATTGATCTTCCTATGGAGCTTTTCTATCTAGTTGACTCAACACTCATGCTAATTTACAAACTAGGGAACTTTTAATCTCCCCCTTTGTCAATTACGTGAAAAAATAACAAAACACCCTAGAACAACATGTAGATGAACACATCCTAAATTATGTGTACATGTATTTTACACAATTTTATAATTTCTAGTGAAACTATACACACAATCAGTAGCTGCTTCCCCTAACAGCATTCTTCCCCTATCTTGGTGCAGCTGCTCCCCCTAACACCTGTATCACCATTCACAAACAAATATACATAATTTTTCCTTTGGGGTGTTTAATTTGTTCTCCCCATTTTTTCAGTCATTGGAAAAGATATAACAGTTGATATTGACTAAAGTTTAAAGTATTTGAGAGAACCATCATTCAGAGAACAAACACATATAATAGGTAGATGTAAAACAAACATCACATTTTAGCAACCATGTATGCATAGCAGACAATATATAGATCAAAATATCACGTGCATCACACAACAGAGAAAATAGGGGATATAAACATGTAATGTCCTGAAAAAATTCGTACGAAGACCCAAGTACCACCTCAGGTAGAAATCACTAAGGACTAAATCCTTTAGAAATTAAACGAGAATTAACTAGTGTTAAACTAGATTACCTATGAAATTATCACCAACCACTTTAAATACGATCTGTAAGACTTAAAACTTGTAGAATTATTAATGCTACATTACCCTAAAATCTAGGAGCAATCTCTAAACCTAGTTGCTCTCGGGAGCATTCAAAAACTTCGTATCGGACCTGGACCGCACGTCGAAAGTCCGATTACCTCGAAACTATACAGTTATGACTGTCTTGCTGGACTTGATAACCACCTCAAAAATCAAGTCCAGATGATATCCCATGATGATTTAATTGAGTCCGGAGTGAAGTGTGTGAGAAACGTGAATGTTTTAGAAATTAAATCCGACTTTAAGTAATCTGAGTTGTGTCGCTTGTAGGATGATTATAAGCATTCAGACCATCAGAATCTAACCCAAATACACCCTGGGATTAAGAGAAATGTCCCACACGTGCCAATGTGCTTGTAGCCCTGATCGAGTGTCGGTGACCGTTGAACTGAAATTGGTCTGCCACGGTCAATCTGTAAACCCGATCGGACTAAAAACTTAGCTTGATCAAGATCCAATATCAGGGAGCTTAAGTCCGACCGCATTCAGCAAAGGGACCTCCAGAACCGCTCCATTGGATCAGAATAGACCCAATTTGGCTATAACCTATGTATACCTTGGCCCTGGGGCTGTTTCCATTAGTTCTGGGCCTATATAAGGGATTTAAAACCTCTCTCACATATTCCATACGAATTCTAAAATCCTAGAAAAGAAAATAGAAGAAAAGGAAAGGAAAGAGAGAGAGAGAGAGAGAGAGAGAGAGAGAGAGAGAGAGAGAGAGAGAGAGAGAGAGAGAGTTGGTGATTCATCCTGGGGTTCTTCCCAGCTGCACTATGTTCCAAATCTGTCTATTCGTATTGCTATATGGGCGATATCAATTTCATACTTGGGTAAGAAAACTAAACCCTAACTTGTTCTAGGGTTTCTAATAGTCTAAGTGATGATGTATCTAACCTACTTCATGCTCTAGGTTGGTATTCCATTGTTGACGAAGACTTAACGTCTAAATCAAACCCGTTACGCGTTTACCAGCGTAAGGTGCGGACTATATACGTATAGGTTATGGTTTTCAAGGATTTTAATGTCAGTTAATGGTTTATTACTGACATAGATGCTATTTCACATGCCAAATGCGATATCCGTTGCGTTTTACGTATACATATGAACTATGTGGTATATAGGGAAAATTCATGTGTTTGTTGAAATGTTTGTAAACATTCGAAATCTGAATTTGTGATTGTCATGATTAACTGTCATAGGTACATGATTGTTTGTATGTGACAACTCAGAAAAAAAGATTTGCCCTAATACGTAATATAATCAACATATGTGATGTATGTTGAAAGGTGTAGTCTAAGTGTTTGTAAAAATGTCTGAATAAGTTAGTAGTTAGTAAAGTGTGATTTAAAGGGGAGTTGAGATATGAATCCTAATTACCTTAACTGTGTGTATGATTTCCTCTATGTACTGTATAGCCTACTTATTCATGTTTAACTGTGTGTATGATTTCCGCGATGTACGGTATATTCATGTTTAAGTTATATTCCATAAGATGCTCACATGATTGTAGGATTTGACTTGAGTATTCATTACTGTAAACTTATCTCATATGCTTATTTGTTGTGAATGCACACAGTTGGGACTATATCGTAGTCCAGGAAATCGGTAATAGGCCTTGTTCTAGTGGCTAAGGTTATTTTCGCCACACAAGATGTGTTCGATGAATCTGAGCCGTACTTAGGATGTCGGCAGTGGTTAGGCCACATGGAGTGCTTATGAACTTCATGTCAATCAACTCAACGTGTGCTCGTCCTAGTCTAGTTCATCAATTAACCCGATTGACCCGATGTATCTTCACCATGTTTGGACACTACTGCTTGAATCTAAGGTACCAAACTCACCAGTGAAATCCTGTTAACCTTGGTATCTCGATCCGCTAAGACTCATGAGCCAGGCATGGTGGTATGGGATACCATGGTTATGCTATTGGCCTACGCTGGGGTGACGAGCCTCCCCGTAGTGACCAGTGAGTAATCCAAACTCGTGAACAAAATATGGTGGTATGAGACACTATTCGTGCTGTCGGCCTACTCTGATTGGTGACGAGCCCTTTGTAATGACCTCGAGCATACCTTGAAACTGCCTGGGGGTGATGAGTCTTTTTATAGTAACTGGGGTATAACTAGGCCTGTATTGATTGGTGACGAGCCCCTTACAGCGACCTAGAACCATAACATCATATGAGATTTACTGGGATTGACAACCCTAGAATGGATCATTATTTAAGAATTGATATCAGGGAGGTACCTTAGCTTTCCAATCCTGCTATATGAAAAAGGACTAATAAGAACTTGGTAATCACGTTCATTACCGGTGCTTTGGGGAGGAAGAGCACTTTCGGGTGGTTGCCATGTGCGCCGTAAGATGAAGACATTGAGGGAGTGCAGGCGAGGGCATATTTCATTATGACATATCATTCTTACATTAACAAGAGTATCTAGGATATGTTTGATTGTACTGCTTTATCATTACTGCTTGACTAAATTGATAACATGTTAACCTTTGCTGTATAGCTCCACTGAGTTGATCACTTACTCCCATGTTTTGGGACGGTGATTAAACACCAACCAGACTCTGTCTTAGTTGCAGATGATGATGCGACCCGTGAGGTAGAGCCAGAGTTCGAGGATGATGAGGAGGCGTTCTCCTACATGCAGTATTCAGGCGAGTTCATGTGAGTCATGTCCTGATTGATGGGGATTCAGGGTTATATTTATAGTGGGCTATCACATTCCTTTTTGACATTTTGTACTTTGAAATAATACTTGTAACTATCGATCCGACAATGCTTACATACTTTGGGGACTTACACTGGTTTATCTATTCTTTTCAATTTTCTGCTTGCATATTACAAATGTCCCCGGATTGTGTTATGCTGATTTAGCTTAATCTAATTCATATTTTATGCACTAATACGGACAACATTCATCCATCATTCAAAATGTTGCATGAGTGATGTTTTAGAACTTGGGAGCTGAGTTATGCTCGACCCCCGATTTTCAGGGTGTTACAAAACATGGCAGTAAATGTGTGGATTGTAACCAGCCATATCCAAAAATATCCAAAATGTATATACTGCCCCATTTTAGTAGTAGTATAACAGTCAGTCAATGTAAACAAGAAACCCATCCAATCTTAGTCCCCCAAAAAAATGAGCACATCAAAATCAAAACGTTCCGAAAAACCACGGTGACATAGAACTTTCCCAGTCAGCTCCTAATGTCCCCGAGGATCACCTTGTGTGAGAAAATCTACACTTGTTGGCTGGTTTGCTGGAGAACGTCGACTTTCTCTTCAATCGCGGTGAGTCGCCTTTCACAGTTGTAAAGGTGATCCTCCATACTAGTCATCATGTTTAGTAGGTGACGTTCGAGGTGATGAGCTTGGCGATTTGTGATAGACTCTAGACTTAGCAGTGGCCTTCGATTTGATCCCCAAGGAGTAGGAGGACATGAAGGTTGAGCATGTTGAGTGGTTGACTACATGGGAGCACTATTCTCGGGAAGAGATGAAGTGAAACACAGCTGTTGAGCCACCTGGGCTACATCACTATCAAACCATGCTTCTGGATGAATGACATCAGATGTGGCAGGGAGGCCAACATGATGAGCGAGTTTACAGATGAGTGCAAGAAATGCTAGTGTCTTTTGATGGTCGTCTTGGATGATATGAATTAACTGCTTGAGAAGAAGGGTTGGGTGGCACACTTAAATTTCTTGATACACATCGTAAAGAACATTCAGCACAAAGGGGGGAAGATGATTACCATTCACATCACATGGATATACATTGGACCCAAAAATGCTATGGAGGATTTTAAAAGTGGGCCCAAGATGATTGATGTGAAGTGAATTATCATCACTTCAAGGAACAGTGGTCCCCTGACATAGTGCGCGAGTTACGTCTCCCCAAATACCCAAACCATTGAGATTCCTATTAGTTATTGGAATTCGAGCGACCTCGAGATCTAGAAGATGACCCAAAGTGATGGGAGTGATGAGTTTTGAGTAATGAAAAAATTCAAGTTTGTAAGACTCGTATCCTAGTCCGTACTGTTCCGTCGACTCATTCGATCCTTCTCATCAAAGTCCGGCAACCTGCAACATATAATCAATGTTTGCGTACGACCCTAAGTCATATCCTGTATATTTAAGTCGACTTAATCTAAGACTTGTACCATTGCGACTGCACCGTCACCGCGGTTCCAATGCCGCGACTAGCATACCGATTTGATACCCTGGCAGGGAGATGTGGGTCAACGTTTAGTTTGAGAAAAAACAACACGCATTACAAATCCCAAGAGAATCTCTACAACATGTCCCATCCATCCCATCAATCACCTCATGTCAAGTACAAAGCAACCCATACTTTCTCTCTCCAATGTCAACTCTTTCTCACCCTCTCTCTTACACCACCTTACATGTCAAGTACCACATCCATCACTCACCTCACCCTTTCACCCATCACACCCATCCCTCATCTCTCTTACAACTCTCTCTCTCTCTCTCTCTCTCTCTCTCTCTCTCTCTCTCATTTCCCAACACATTCCCAAGCAAGCAAGAGGCTCCCATGTCCATGCATTTCTAAGAGAGAAAAGTGATTTTTGGTGGCCCACTTTCCCATCCCTTTAACTCACATCCTATCCATCCATTTCTCATCTCCACCATCAAAATGAAGCATAAGGAGAGTGGCTTTCCAACGGACCAAGAAGATCTAGTGGTGGGTGCTTCCATAGCCTAGATTTCATGTTTTTATGATGGGCCAAGTGAGGCCTACCGATCAATGGTTTGGATCTCACTTTGAACCCTAGGATGTGGCCGATGTCCCACCTTGATTATCAATATCATTCCTTGATGGGGCCATTTTCCATGGACCCCATGATGATGTTTACCTTCTCAGCTTAAATATGGGTCATCTAGACCATCTATTTTCATGGAGAATGGATCCCCACCATTAGATTTCAATTTTTTTGGGCCCACATGTTATGGGACCCACTTGATTTATGATGTAGATCATGAAATGAAGGGCCTATAGTGTCGGGGTCCCTCCATCACACGCGTGTCGCACTCTATCTCTCTCTCCCTCTCTTTTCATTTATTTATTTTTTTGTATGTGATGTAATGGCCGTGTGGCCCACTTGGATGGACCCCACCATTAGGTATGTATTGACCCAAGCCATTTAAAAGTGGGGCCCATCTTATAAGTATTGTACTCACACCATCCATCATGTGGTGGCCCACCTAAATAGGGCCCACCTTGAATATGTTATTAAGCCCAAAAATGTCCAGCGTCTGGACGTTGCAGGACAGAAAACACAAATATGAGCTTGGCTTTCCAAGCATTGGAGAAGGGCCACTCACATAGCCTCCACCTTAATGTATGTATTCAATCCATGCCATCTATTCCATTTACCAACTCATTTTAGGCATTGAGCTTAAAAATGAGGTTGATCGGAGTATCTAGTGGGCCATAGTGTTGAAAACAATACCATTACCATTGAAATCTATCCAGATTTTTTTACATGCTGAAAGAGGCCAAATATTGGTCTTGATAGATTTGTTATGGGCTTTGGAATCTAATGGCTGGAGTGGATTCATCAGATGTGGGCCCCACGCATGATAAACAGTGAGAAATCAAGTTTTCAAAAAAAAAAAGAAGCAGCAGGGCTGCTGCTGCCAGAGGCATAGGCAGCGCTTGTGCTCAACAGTGGGCGGGCGTACTAGCAGGGTCCCACGGCTCCAGCTGTGGGCCCCACCATGATGTTCATTTGTCATCCAACCAGCTCATAAGGTGGGCCACTGCTTGATGTGGGCCCCCTCCAAGTTTCAATCACATCTAACGCTCAGGTGGCCCACATCATAGGAAACAGTGTGAATTGAGTGTCTACCATTGAAGCCCTTTCATGGGCCACAAAAGTTTTAGATCAAGATGAAATTTATTTTTCCCTTTCATCCAGGTCCGTGTGACCTTACCAACTGGTTGGATGGAAAATATATGTTATGGTGGGCCCCATGTGAGAGCCCACAGTGATGTAAGTGTTTTATTCCCACCGTCCAGCGGATGGTGGAGCCCACTATGATGTACGTGTTTATCCACACTATCCACTGTTTGGACAGTGGGACCCACCATGATTTATGTGTTCTATCCACTCTGTTCACACTAGATTGTGTGTGTGGGTGTTTATATATATATGTGTGTGTGTATATATATATATATATATATATATATATATATATATATATATTATTATATATAATATTGTATATATTGTATATATTATATATGTATATATGTATGATGGTGGGCCTTTATGTGGACCCCCACCACAATGCATGTGTTGCATCCAAACTGTCCATCCATTTTATAAGCTCATTTTATGGCTTGAGCTAAAAAATGAGTCAGATCTATGGTTCAAGTGGGCCCACCTTGGTATGTATATAGGGTCCATGTTGATTAATTTATAGCCATTCATTGAGGCCAACCTTGGTGTACATATAAGGCCCATGGGATCAGGCCCATTTGACATATATAAGGCCCATGAGATCAGACCCATTTGACATATATAAGGCCCATGGGATTAGGCCCATTTTGATGTATTCCAAGGCCTTGGGTTAAAGCCCATTGTGATGTACTCTAAGGCCCGTAGGTTATAGCCCATTGCAATGTACATCATGTCCATTAATGCGGCCCACTTGCTTGATAACCAAAAGGCCCATGTGATATGGCCCATTTGATGTATTTAAGGCCCAATGGGAGGTACCTAAGGTCCATTGCAATGTGTGATTCCTCCATGGTTTGTGTAATGATGTTTTATGGCGGGCCGTGCCTTAGGAGCAATGATGGTTTGACGCCCACATTGTAAGTACAATGTTGGTTAAATGTCCACATTGTATCTCTCCTTAGGGCCCATTGGTAAGCCAATACTAGTTGTGTATAGGTCGGCTAGGCTCATCTGCATCGTAAGAGTAGTCCATTATTTTATAACATACTTAGTATAATCCCATGACTCATGCCCATACGCATCATATGTATGCATGATATGAGTAGTGACTGATCATAGCATGTGCCATTGGGCAGACCATTTACGGGACTCGTTATGAGACAGTGCCCCACATGATCACGTAGTATGCGCTGGATTGCTACATAATTTGACAGTGTGATTCATGCATCTCGCATATGTGTGACTTGATCACTACACGCCCTAGCGACATCAGGGTCGTGGCCTCCACAGGAACATCGTGGATGGCCGTATTAGATATCGAAAATACTTTGTTCTAGCACTGTGGGCACTTAGGATGTCCTTGGATGAAAGTCCCAGAACCTTTTTGGTACCAAGAGTTGCTCCAACGTCTAAACCGAGTGGATACATGAGCGCCCAAGTGTCGAATACCAGTAGGACGCGTCTCGCACTGTGTCATGGTCAGTTGGAAGGGGGTGTGGCCTTATCCGCCTGAGTGAGGGGGCTATAAGGCAGGCTGAGTTTGACCAGCTCACAAATGAGTCCGCTATTGACGAGCCGAGTAGGTATTGGCAGACTACTGGTCAAGCGGATAGTGAGATCTATTCCGCTTGCTTGACTGTGCAGCTAGGGAGGTGGCAGTCACTGTGAAGTGTATTAGACCCTGGTGATATCTAGAGGGGAACTGTACTGATATGTGTACTTGATGAGGACCGACATGTTTTCTTTACATCTCGCATATGACATTTGGCTACATAGGCCTCGCATCGCATGGCCTTGGTATGGCTGATAACATTCATGGACTTACCGTATATTTTCGCATTACTCTGATATTGTATACTTGGCGTTTGCCTTGCACACACACTTACACCACCCTCTAAGCTTTTGTAAACTTATGCACAACCGTTGCATGCATGTAGTGTTGAACAGCAGCAGCGCTGAGGCAGGAGTACGCATCTAGCTATTTTAGAGTTTTTGATCACCTTATATTTCCCTTTCCTATTGTACTTAAAGTTTTTGATATAGTGGATATATGGTGTTGTTGTTTTGTGACTTGGTTATGCTTGTGGTTATGCTCCATTAAAAAAAAAATCATTCTGAAAATCCTCCTTGTAGGATCCTAGGATCGGAATATGGCATATGATTGTCAGGAGCCGAGAATGGGGCACTACGGAGGCTATCCACATTGGATTCGACGATCGGGATTCCTATGAATATGATTTCTGGGTTTGGGGCATGACAAAGTTGATGTACGGGGATCATCATGAATGACATGACATTTACTGAAGAATTCATAGATCAACCCTAGCTGATAAGAACCACCAAGATTCAAATTATTTTGCCATCCTATCACTTCTAGGAGGAGGTCCACACCAAAAGGCTCGATGACACTGTTAAGAACCAGACGTTCAACAACAGTGGCAGGATGTCTTTCCGTTGGAATGAGTTGAAGCTTACTAGGTTGCTTGGTCTTTGATTTTGAAGATTGAGAAAGAGACTTACCTTTTCCTTTGATCATGATTTTTTAGTGTGAGAGACAGGTAATGGTAAGAAGAAGCAACCAGAGAAGAGAGGGGATATGAGGATTTGAAATCGAATACACCCTTCGTTATTATAGTAGAGTTGTCCATCATATCGATCCCTCATTGATGGCATTTTTCTCACGCTCATAATGACATTAAAGATCGTGTTGATGACCATTGGGAAGTGAAAGTGCCCTGGTTTGTCAATTAGCGTGAGTGTTGAGTCAACTTGATAGAAAAGCTCCATAGGAAGATCAATTAGTTGTCTACCTCAACCAGATGTGTACCGAACTCACCACAGGTAAATCTAAGCCTCACATCCTATGTCCCAAAACACCAGGTAGATAAAACCCTTTAAATCTATTAGAATATCATAGAGTTTTTTGCTTAAAAAACTTTTTTTACAAAAATAAAAAAATTCCTAAGTTTTCTAGCTCCGTCGATTTATCGATATTATGTTCGATAAAATCGATGTATGTTGTTGATGTCCTCGAAAGCTTAATCGATAAAATTGAATGAGGACATAAAGTATCCAGCAACCACATATTCATCTGGACAGAATTATCGATGTATCGATACCCCTATCGATATCATCGAT
This sequence comes from Magnolia kwangsiensis, assembly GCA_037074715.1. Lineage (NCBI taxonomy): Eukaryota > Viridiplantae > Streptophyta > Magnoliopsida > Magnoliales > Magnoliaceae > Magnolia > Magnolia kwangsiensis. The sequence continues at coordinate 44,018,674 of CM073586.1, read as the reverse complement.
ATTTGAAAATCAAGTTTATCAAACTAGTCTCGATATGATCAACAACAGAGTATTTGTGTCCCTAATTTTTATAGGAAAATAATGAAGACCTTCGATATATCGAAGTACCATCGATATCATCGGAATTCAAATCTCGATGAAATCGGAAGGTCTTCGATGATATCGGTCTTGGAAACAATCATTTTATAATATTTTTCAGGTGGTTTTTATTTCAGATCGAGGGTCACTTGATAGAATCGATATTCAAATATTAATGATATCAAGGCCGAATCGATGACATCGAGAATGGACATAAACTTGTCTAGTAAGCTTACTAGAAAATCCTTTGGATTTATTGATGCATCGACACAACCTTCGATATCATCGACATTCAAATTCCGATCATATCAAGTATCCCTTGATCATATCTGTTGACTTGAAAAATTTCAAAGTAAGTGTCTCTCATTTTTAAAATGTCGAGGAATCGATCCTTGTATTGATAATATCGGAGTTCGAAATCAGATGTCATCGAGGCATATTTCAATGCCCTCGACCAGCTGACAAATTTTTTTAAAAGCGTATGACTTTAAGTTTATATCATTGAGCGACCAGTCGATGCAATCGAGTGTATACACTCGATGATATTGACCCTGCTCGATGATATCGAACTCAGTCATAAATGTGACCGTTTTATATCCGTTGAAACTTTTTGACTATATATAGAGAGCTTGTCTTTAGTTGCTGTGAGAGAAAGAGGAGAGAGTTTTTGAGTGTTTAACTTTAGATCATTTACTCAAAGCCCTTTCTCTTAAGAGAATTCATCCTCCAATCCACCCTCATCATTGATATTCAATAGAGAGGATTGGGAAATAGGCTTTCGCATTCAAGGATCCTCCAGCTACTACCTTAATGATAAATCATTAAGCTGGGATGCCTTGAATGCATAAATGATTGGAATCACTCTATCTCCTTTATATGAAAATATTTGAGAGTAGGATTCTATCATAAGCTTGACCCAACCCGTCACCATGCATTGGTATATCTTTTGAGTTGCTGTTTAAGGGAGAAGAAGGCTCTTCATCAACAAAGGAGATCTTCAACAATGAGCTAAAGAGGGACTCATTTGCTTATATGTAAGTTATCAGAGTCCAGAGGACCCTTTGATCATTTCTTTGTAGGATTGGGTCTAAGGTGTTTCTCACCCTTGCAAGTCCTCTAGGAGGCCTCCGGCAGAAGTGTACGTGGTGGTTGCATGGTGTTAACCCTTGCTCTGTGGAGAGCATAAACTTCCAGTTAAAGGTGAACCTGTTTAAAACCTTGGGTTAGAGGTGAACCGTGTGAAACCTCCGTTAGGGTCTTATAGAAGATCCTTGGCCAGTGTGCCTAAAAGTGGGTACGATGTGTGGACCTTTACTTGTGAGAGCATAAACAGTCAGCCCAGGTGTAGTTTGTAAAGGTTAAAGTTGAACCTGATTTAAAACCTTAGGTTTGAGGTGAACTGTGGGAAACCTCCTTAGTGGAATCTGGTACACTCAAGGGTTGAGTGCGATTAATAGGAGTGGAGTAGACAAGTAGTCGAACCACTATAAAAATGATTATGTTTGAGATTATTATTCTTTTGTTTGTGTGATTTACTTTAATATTTTCATATCTGAATATCTAAGATCACATCTCACACGCATACACAGTCATATCCATCATAAACTAGTATGCTTATTGTTCATCTCTCAAATAGTTTGTGATTGGATCCTCTACCAAGCTTGGAAGCCAGTAGAGTTACTCTCGAGTAATCCTAATATAGGCTTGATGTTAGGATTAGTGTAACATAAAATTATTATAAAGTCCTATTCACCCCCCTCTAGGACATATTGGCATATTCCTACTTCAACTAAAGCAGTCTTTACCACAATTTCAGGAAGATGCTAATATCTAGTAAAAATTAGGACAGTCCAACTGTTGGGAAGGACCGCTGGTTAGAACCTTGCATTCCTGAGATTCTTCAATTTCATCGATCGTGAATATCGATATCATCGAAATGTAAATATCGATGATATCGACATAGTTTAGATGTCATCGAGAATGTTCCAAAACTAACATGGTTAATTCATGAGGTTTAGCCTTGTGGCTGATACTTAACTATGTGTTTCCCAGTGTGAAGATTTACCTATGTGGATCATGATCATTGGGATAATATCAATAAGTGCATACTCTAATGGATTTTTAAAGATCACTAAACCTATTTGTATTAAGAGGTTTAGTGAGGATATTTGCGAGTCGATTTTTTGTAGAAACATAATCCAATGCAATAATCTTGTCTTCAACAAGTTCTTGGATAAAATGATGACAGATGTCAATGTGTTTGGTCCGAGAATGTTGAACAGGATTTTTTGAAATGTTTATAACGGTTATGTTATCACAGAATAGACTCATTGCGGGTTATTCGATCCCAGAGTCCAACAACATCTATTTCATCCAAAGGAGTTGTGCATAGCAACTTCCTACGACAATGTATTCACCTCAACAGTGGATAATGATATTGAGTTTTACCTCTTACTCTACCAGGACAATTTCCAACATAAAAATATCCTCCACTTGTTGATTTTGGATCATCCAAATTTCCAGCCCAATCAACATCAGAGTATCCAAGGATGATGGTAGATGTTTCAAATGGATACCACAGTCCGAAAGAGGTAGTTCGTGCTATGTATTTAATGATCCTCTTAACAGCTATCAGGTGAGATTCCTTAGGATCTGCTTGATATCGAGCATATACTCCCACACTAAAAGATATATTAGGACAGCAAGCTATGAGATACAATAGGCTTCTTATCATACTCCGGTAGAGATATTGATCTACAGTCTTGCCATTTAGATCATTGGAGAGTTTGAGTGTGGTGCTCATGGGAGTGTGATAAGAATGACCAGACTCAAGACCAAATCTTTTCACCAAATCGTTTGCATACTTGGTTTGACAAATGAAGATTCCATCATTTAGTTGCTTGACTTGTAATCCTAGGAAGAAGTTTAATTCACTAACCATACTTATTTCAAATTTTGATTTCATGAGGTTGGACAATTTGAGAGCAGCATCTTCACATGTTGAACCAAAGACTATATCATCCACATTAATTTATGCAATAAGCAGTGAGTCCTTTGTTATTTGAGTAAACAGTATTTTATCTACACTTTCCCTAAAGAATTTATGGTCCAAAAGAAATTTTGTCATTCATTCATACCAAGCACGAGGTGCTTGTTTGAGACCATGGAGAGCCTTGTTCAGACGATAAACATAATGGGGATTCTTAAGATCTGAAAATTCCTTCGGTTGTTCTACATAAACTTCTTCAGCAAGGTCCCCATTAAGAAAAGCACTTTTTATGTCCATTTGAAATAATTTAAAATTTAATGCACATGCAACAGACATAAGAATTCTAATAGACTCAAGGCGAGCTGCAGGAGCAAATGTCTGGCCAAAATTAATACCTTCTATATGTAAGTACCCTTGAGATACAAGCCTTGCTTTGTTCATAATCACATTTCCTGATTCATCGGATCTATTCTTAAAGACCAATTTGGTTCCAATGATATTAGTATCGAGTGGCCTGGGAACTAATTGTCATTTCTCATTTTTCTGAAATTGTTGAAGTTCTTCTTATATAGCATTAATCCAGTGTTCATCCTGAAGAGCTTGTACAATAGTATTGGTTTTAATCTTTGAGGTAAAATAGAAATGACTATAGATATTTTCTATCTGCCGTCGAGTTCTCACACCATCATTAGGATCCCCAATAATTTGTTCTTGAGGGTGATCCTTAATGATGGGTATGTTAGATGATGGTTGGGGTTCATTGGATTATGGAGATTTGTCATCCGATTTATCTAGTATGCATGAATCTACATCATCTTCGAATTCATTCATAGGTGTATCTTCTTCATGAGGTTGATCATCGATTACCACATTGACTGACTCCTAAATAGTGATGGTTCTTAGGTTGTATACTCTATAAGCACGACTATTCATGGCATACCCCAGAAAGATACCTTCATAACTTTTTGATTCAAATTTTCCTAGGTGGTTTCTCTCTCTCAAGATATAACATTTGCTACCAAAGACCCGAAAATATTTCACACTAGGTAGTTTTCCATACCATAGTTCGTATGGAGTTTTGTTCAGAACTACTCTAAGATATACTCTATTTATGATGTAGCAGGAGGTATTGACAACTTCTGCCCAAAAAACTTTTTATCATATCTTTCCCATATAGCATAACTGAACCCATTTCCTGCAATACTCGATTTTTTCTTTTAACAACTCCATTTTATTGTGGGGTTTTTGGTGCTGAGAATTCATGATGAATTCCTTTCTCATTGCAATATTTTTCAAATCTTTCATTTTCAAATTCCCCACCATGATCACTTCTGATGCGAATGATGCCATATCTTTTTTCATTTTGAAATCGTTTTGCCAAGATCACAAATTCCTCAAAGGCATCCAATTTCTCTTGAAGAAATGCGACCTAAGTATATCTGGTGTAGTCATCTACTACAACCAGGAAGTATCTTTTTTTACCATGGCTTTCCACTTTGGTTGGACTAACCAAATCCATATGCAACAAATCCAAAGGTTTTGTTATTACTATGGTGGTTGTCTTTTTATGGTTGACTTTTATCTGTTTTCCTTTTAGACATTCTCCACAGATAACTTTTTCTTCTTTTCTAATCTTGGGAAGTCCTCTAACCAATTTTTTTGAACTGAGCTTAGCTAAATTTCAGTAGTGAACATGTCCCAACCTTTGGTGTCATAATTTAGATTCATTCTTTACAGCTATATTACACTTTATAGATAACACACTCTCATTTGTACTTTCAATTGTATAACAGTTATCGCTAGTGTGTAAACCTTTTATGAGAGATTTTCTTGTATGATCTAAAATCCTACACACATCCTTTGAGAAAGTGACCAGATGTTCTTTATTACAGATTTGAGAGATACTAAGGAGATTATGTTTTATACCTTTTACACAGAGGACATGTTTGATTTTTGGAAGGCCTGGTACAGCTATTGTTCCTTGTCCAACAATTGTGGCTGAGCTACCATCTCCAAATGTGACTGATCCACCATCAAAGTTTGAATACTCATAAAAGTGAGTTTGATCACTAGTCATGTGTCTGGAGCATCCACTATTAAGGTACCATTTTGAACTATTACCAACTTTCAAACAATATGAATTATAAGGTAATTATTTTGATCTGTAACATCCACTGAGAAACTTTTGATCATAATTCTAACTTTAGTCAAGATCTAGGCGGTGAAGCCCTTAAGAGAGACCTGCTTTGATACTAATTGAAATTGCAGTAAAAACTGCTTTAGTTGAAGTAGGAATATGCCAATATATCGTAGAGGGGGGTGAATAGGACTTTTTAATAATTTTATAATAATTTAAAATCCTATCACTCTAATCATAACAGTAAGCATATATTAGGATAAATCATGAGTAACTCTACTGGCTTCGAAGCCCGGTAGAGGATCCAATCACAAACTATTTTAGAGATGAACAATATGCAAATTAATTTATGTTGGATATGACTATGCGTGTGTGTGAGGTGTGATCTCAGATAATCAAATATGAAAGTATTTAAGAAAATCATATAAGCAAATGGAAGACAATAGCAATCTCAAACACAGTCATTTTTTTAGTGGTTTGACTACTTATCTACTCCACTCCTAGCAACCGCACTCAACCTTTGAGTGTACTAGATTTCACTAAGGAGGTTTCACACGGTTCACCTCAAACCTGAGGTTTTAAATCAGGTTTACCTCTAACCAATACAACCTACACAAAGGCTGACAGTTTATGCTCCCACGAGTAAGGGTCAACACATAACAACCGATTTTAAGCACACTGGCCAAGGATCCACACAAGGATGCTCTCACGTTTATGCTCTCACGAGCAAGGGTTAATACAAAGAATCCACTTTTAGGCACACTGGCCAAGGATCTTCTACGAGACCCTAACTGTTTATGCTCTCCATAGAGCTCGGGTTAACACAATGCACCTACCACATATACTCCCGTTGGAGGCCTCCTAGAGGACTTGCAAGGGGTGAGAAACACCTTAGACCCAATCCTACAAAGGAATGATCATAATGGTCCTCTAGACTCTCATAACTTACAGATAAGCGGATGAGACCTTGTTAATGAAGTCTTCTACTTCCTTGAACTGTAACTCAAAAGATGTACCAATGCATGACGTCAGGTTGGGTCAAGGTTGTAATGGAATCCTACTCTATTGAAAGTTTTCCTATAAGGAAAATAGAGCGATTCCAATCATTTATGCATTCAAGGCATCCAACTTCATGATTTACCATTAAGGTGGAAGCTGGAGGATCCTTGAATACGAAAGTTCATTCCCCAATCCACTCTATTGAATGTTAATGATGAGGGTGGATTGGAGGATGAACTTCCATGAGAAAAAGGGCTTTGGGTATATGATCTAAGGTTAAACACTCAAGAGCACTCACTTCTTTCTCTCTACAAGCAAATAAGGACAAGCTCTCTATATATAGGCAAAAAGTTTCAACTGATATAAAACGGTCACATTTATAATAAAGTTTGATATCATTGAGCAATGTTGATATCATTGAGCGTATACTCTCGATTGTATCGACTGGCCACTCGATGACACAAACTCAAATGTCATACCCTTTTGAAACCTTTTTCCAGCTGGTCGAGGAAATCGAAACTTGCATCGATGTCATCGAATTTCAAACTCCGATTTCATCGACACGAGGACCGATTCCTCAACATTTGAAAATGAGAGAGACATTGCCTTTGAAATATTTCAGGTCAAGGATATGATCGAGGTACACTCGATATCATCGGAATTTGACTGTCGATGATATCGATAGTCATGTTGATGCATCAATAAATCGAAACGATTTTCTAGTTAAGCTTGTTGGACAGTTTATGTCCATTCTCGATGCAATTGACCCAATTTCGATATCATCGATATTTGAATATTGATTCTATCGAGTGACCCTCGATCCAACATAAAAACCACCTGAAAATATGCTGGAAAACTGTGTTTAAGATCGATATCATTGAAGGCCTTCCGATATCATCTGTTTGAATTCTGAGGGTATCGAGGAGTACTTCGATATATCGAAGGCCTTTATGATTTTCTTTAGAAAACAGGGACATAAATTCTCTACTGTTGATTTTATTGACTCAACTTCGATAAACTCGAGTTTCAAATTTTGATGATATCGATAGGGCTATCGATACATCGATAATTCCATCCAAAAGAATATGTAGTTGCTAGACATCTTTTGTCCTCATTTTGATAGTATGGATTGAGCATCGAGGACATCGATAGAACTTCTTGATTATATCGATCAGTCTATCGATAAATCGACAGAGGTAGAAAACTTAGAGATTTTCTGAAAATTTGAAAAAGTTTTCTAACCCAAAAATCCTATGATATTCTAATCAATTTTAAGGGTTTTAAATACCTGGTATTTTGGGACATGGGATGTGAGGCTTAGATTTACCTGTAACAAGTTCGGGCACACATCCGGTTGAGGTAGACGGTTGATTGATCTTCCTATGGAGCTTTTCTGTCTAGTTGAGTCAACACTCACGCTAATTGACAAACCTGGGCACTTTCACATGTACACATAATGTGTAAACTCCCACAGATCACCAAAACCAAGAGCCAGCCTAAATTATGCTGACTCGAGATTCCAGAGAAGGAATTTCCTTCTTCCTTCCGCATTCACAGATGACCGTCCATTAGGATGAGTCGTGGCCCACCACAATCATCCTTAAGGATGATGTGGACCATCCATCTACATGATCTGATCCAATCATCATGGTCATAGTGTAGAATCGACCAAAATCTAGCTCCCCTACATGTTGACAAGAAGAGAGGAAATAAGGATATCCCTCTCCCTTTGTTATGCATGTAAAATTCTACGCAGACAATCTTTCGCACTCCCAATTGTGCATGACATTACACAATCAAGGCATGGTCGACTCCGCAGAAGCTTCAAAGACATCTGTAAGAGATGAACATCGGATGCACTACAAAGCAGAACAGAGAGGGAAGAAAAGGGTATAAAGAGAGGAGAAGAAAAGAGAGAGAAAAGGAGGAGGATAGAGTGGGTACGTGGGTTGTCACCCTCTAACTCCAACCCGACCGAGTCAAGTAATTCATATTATTTAATAATAAATACTTTTAATTAATAACATATATATTTATTATAATTATAATCTTTAATTTTATATCATGTATGATTATTACAAATTATTCCATAATTTTAATACTTTCAAGTTATTTAATTTGTTATCCAATATTACTACTTTTAAAAATCATATATAAATTAATGACACATATATATATAAATAATAGAATATTAATATTTATTATATTTAAATAATATATATTATTTTTCTATGGTCATAATAATTCGTATGTATAATATAATATTAATATTAAATTATAATATTGATAATTTAATAATATATAATTAATTATTATATCTTTATATACTAACATATTATTTATATATCATATAATATTATTCATGATTACTCCATTTTTAATTATATATATTTATATTACTTTTATTTAAACTTATTTATGTGAAATTAATAATAATGGGCCACGGTTGGAGCTGGAATCTGGCCCTCATCAAGGCTTGGATCGGACTAACAATTAGCCTCATGTTGGTACAAATAAATGGGTTGATGATGGTCCTTAGTTGATCCAAAGACAGTTTTTCCTTAGGCCTTGTAATACAGGTCTCAGATGGGCCTTGAATCCAGCTAAAAATGGGCTGCACATATCAGGCAGGCCATGCCACATAACTAAGGGCCTCACCATAAAATCTGGTGGGCCTGGTCAAGTTTTGGGCCACCCTTTGGACCACCTGGCTAGGTCGAACCAGGCTAAGTTCTGGCCTCAAATGTTGGGCCAATTCAAGCCTAAAGTTAGAGTAAATCCTAGGCCCAATTTGGGCCATTTGAAGAACAAAAATCTGGTGGGTCCACCCGCTCTAAATCAAGCCCAAGTGATTCTATTCATGGGCCCTTTAAACCTTCAATATGTTTAGAAGTTATTATCTAATGCATGCTAATCCTCTAGGAAGCTACTTACGTAACTTGGGGCCATTAGTTACACATGAGGATTCAGATCAAGTGCAGGACTACATGACTCAGGTGATGACTTTCCCCTTGGGCTTTTCATCTCTAAGTTACCCAAACATAGTATACATCAAATTGCCACTAAGGTCCTAATACTTGTCATAAAATTTTAAGTTCTATCAACCTCCTTATCTCAAATTCATGATTAATGTATTATGTTCACATTACATGCTTGGTTCATATGCTAGTTAATGAGTACCATTCATGAATAATGATCATCGGTCTTATGTTTAGTATTATATCGATTGATAGTTGGTACTATAGTCTCATGATGACACATTAAAAATTTTACCTTCAGTATGTAATTCTATTCTCATATAAGAACTTATGGTCCTGAGTCACCTTAATAACTAACTCACAATACTACAGATGGAGAACTCCACTATTATATGTGAGCCACACTTAGGGTGTAACTTGTAACATCCCAAAAATCGAGGGTCGGGTAGAAACCCAACTCTCAAGTTCCAGAACGTCACTTATGCAACATAGATAATGATAAATGCATGTTGTCTGTAGAATGGCATTAAACAAGATTGAGACTAAGCCAAAATAGCATATCATACTCCAGAAACACTTAAATCAGCAAGCGGAAGACTGTGATAGATACATAAAATATATAATTGATTGCAAGCCTCCAGAGTGTGAACATGTTACCAGGTTAATTAAATACATGTATACTCCAAAAATGGAAAGAAAAGAATATACATGAGTGCTCCAAAAATATAAAATGACAAGTGTCAAGGCGTCTAATCAACCTCCCTGTAATCCCATCGATTAGAACACGGAGGAGAAGTCCTCCTCATCATCATACATGTTCGGCTCTGCTTCACAAGCAGTGCCATCATCTGTAACTACAACCGGGTCTGGTGGGTGTTTGGAAACATCGTCTCGTAACGTGGGAGTGAGTGATCAACTCAGTGGAATAATAGAGCAAAGATTAGCATGTTATCAAATCAATCACGCGTTAATAGTAAAGTAAACAATCAAACATTCCTAGACACTGTTGTTAATGCATGCATGAAATGACATGATGGATGCCCTCACCGACATTCTCCCTCATGCGGCACCATCTGCGTCTACGGCATGCTTTCTTCCCGCAGTGCTCCACATCTTCCAGGCACATACAATACGATATGGATAATGATTACCAAGTTGTTATTAATCCTTTTCATACAGCAGGATTGGAAAACTAGGGTACCTTCCTTATATTAATCCCAACACCGATCCTGTCTAGGGTCGTCACTCCTAGTAATCTCATACGATGTTATATTTATAGGTCGCTGCAAGGGCTGTCAGGGCTGTTGCACGCACTCGTTGCTCCTCTCCCCCATCACCTTATCAATACAGGCCTATTTATATCCTTAAGACTGCATCAGTACTCATCGCCCCCATGCGGTGTCAGGATAAACTCAAGGTCACTACAAAGGGCTCGTTACCAATCAGTGTAGGCCGACAGCAAGAATATAGTGTCCCATACCACCATAATCTGCTCAGAGTAGGGTGCTCACTGGTCACTACGGGGAGGTTTATGGCCCCAGCGTAGGCCGACAGCTCGACCATGGTGTCTCATACCACCATGCCTGGCTCATGAGTCTTTATGGATCAAGGTACCATGGTTGACAGGGTTTTCAATGATAAGTTCAGTACCCTAGGTTCAAGCAGTTATGACTCATACAGGGTGAACATACAATGGCCAGTCGGGTTACTTGACGGGCTCGACTAACACGAGCGCATCTCAAACTGAACGACATGAAGTGCATAAAACACTTCGTGTGGCCTAACCACTGCCGCCAACTCAAAACACGACTCGCGTTCATCGATGCGTCCTTTGTGGTACATAGAAACCAACCACGAATTCAATTTATTACCGACCGCCTGGACTAACGTATAGCCCCAAGCATTTGTAAACAACATCAAGAATCATATGAGAGTCATAGAAATGAATATAAATAATACAAGCATGTTGACACATGTTATAACATACCACGTAAGAAAATCAACCAACACTTGCATTCCACATATATCATGAAAGCAATTCATATAGCCAACATGGTGGAAATAATATACATGATCATATTAATTGAGAATTCATTCTCAAATCTAAGCTACAACAACATTAGCTCAATACATACTAATACAATCATTTATACGAACAACCAGACTACACAACTCCAACGTATGTTACGTATGTTAATTCCAACGTATAATATAACAAATCCTTATTTCAAGGAGATGTCTAATACACAAAAGTCATGTTCTTGCATTCAATATATATAGCAGGCATAAATCATATTGATTTAGGCATTTCAACAAACACTTAGTCTACACACATTAGTTAACATAGCATATGTCGGCCAATATGTGCGTTATGGCGAATCTCTTCGCCAAACAGATCATACACACATTTCTAATATCATAATATGACAAATAGCCATGGTAATCATTTCAGAAAAATACAGACTTATACCGTATTTTCTATAAATGCCTAAAATACCCTAAATCTCATATTTACCGTACGTTTACGAAACAGAAAACAGACAGTATGTTGTACATGTCAAACAGCATTGTCGTCGATAATCTACTATTAAATGACATTGAAAGCTTTGAAATCAGTCAATCTAAGCGTCTAAAATCCTCACCTTTTATCCTAGAAGTGTATTGATTCGAATGGAGCGTATACGCTTCATCTACAGCGAACCGGAAACCTATTTCACAAGATGCATAAGCTACCATGCTAAGGAACCGATGGAACCTTAAATCAGCAAATGTTTGGGGTCTTTTCTTACCTAAAAATATGGTGGAATCACCAGGAAAGTCATTGAGGTGCGTTGCTTAAGCACGTGCAACAGGTAGTGCAAGCAGCAGGAAGTTCTCTCCCACTCTCTCTCACAATCTCTCACCTTTTCTCTCACACCAGCTAGGGTTTCTAGCAAATTCGTATGGGTGAGAGAAGTGAGGGTTTAAGGCCCTTTTATAACCTAAAACATGCCTAAAACAGGCTTGGGAACAATGTTTACTTGATGCCTAACCAAATTGGGGCTGTTTCGGTCCAAAAAGACATTTCGGGAGGTCCCCTGGCCGAACGCGATCGGACTTAAGTTCATGCACGTCGGATGTCGCTCACATCCCATTTTCAGACCAGTAGTGTTCGTAGATCGCACATGGCGGTCCAGTTTCAGTTCAGCGGTCATCGCACGTAGATCAGGTCTACAAGTCTCGTGATATGAAATAGAAATTTTTCCTGATCCAAGGGTGTAATTCGGCTGAATTCTGACTGTCAGAACGCTTAATAATAATGCACAAAGTCGTGTGCCAGATTTGAATTTCAAATTCCAAATCTAACCCTATTCTCACTCTCTTCACTCCAGGCTCAATGAAATAGCCTCTGAATGTCGGTTGGACTTGATTTTCGAAATGATTGTCAAGTCCAACTAGGTGGTTATAACGGTCTAAGATTGTAGGTATCGGACTCTCGACGCGTGGTCTAAATCCAATACAAAGTTTCAAAGAGGTCCTGAGAACAAACCGGTTTAGAGTTTGATCCGAGGTTTAAGAGTATTATAGCGTCATTGGTTCTACTCGCTTTAGGTCTTGTAGAATGTATTTAAAGTGATCAGGGACTATTTCCTAGCTACTCTAGCGTTGCGCTAGCTAACTTACACTTATTTTCTAAAGGAATTAATTCTACGTGATTTCTGGTCGAGTTGGTACTTGTAACATCCCGAAAATCGGGGGGTCGAGCAAAAACCCAACTCCCGAGTTCCAAAATGTTATTTATGCAACATAGATATGTATGATTGAATGTTGTCTGTGATAATGTATTAAACATGAGTGAAATTAAGCCAGAACAGCATATCCTACTCCAGAGACAGTTAAATTAACCAGCGAAAGTCTGTAATAGTATGTATAACATATATAAACTGTTGTATGTCTCCAGAGTGTGAATATGTTACCGGGTTATATACATACATGTATACTTCAAAAGTAAACAAAAGAATATACATGAGTGCTCTAAAAATATAAAATGACAAGTGTCAAGGCATCTAATCAACCTCCCTGTAATCCCGACGATCAGAACACACATAAAGGAGGGATCCTCCTCATCATCATCAAGTCCAGCTCCGCCTCGCAGGCCGTGCCATCATCTGCAATCACAAAAAGGTCTGGTGGGTGTCCAGGAACACCGTCCCGTAACGTGGGAGTGAGTAGCTAACTCAGTGGAATAATAGAGCAAGGATTAACATGTTCTCAAATCAATCACGCGATAATAGTAAAGCAATAAATCAAACAATCCTAATACTGTTGTTAATGCAATTATGACATGACGTGATGTATGCCCTCACCGACGATCACCCTCATGCGGCAACATCTTACGACCGCGGCATGCCACACTCCCTAGAGTGCTCCACATCTTCCAGGCACATGCAATGCTATGGTGATATGAATTCCAAGTTGTTATTAGTCCATTCAAACAGCAGGATTGGGAAACTAAGGTACTTCCCTTATATCAATCCCAACACAGATCCTGTCTAGGGTCGTCACTCCTAGTAATCTCATACGATGTATATTTCGTAGGTCACTGCAAGGGCTGCCAGGGCTGTTGCTCGCACTCGTTGCTCCGCTCCCCCATCACCTTATCAATACAGGCCTACTGTACTCTACTGCTACTGAAGGGTCGTCGCCTCCTGTAGACTCAGAATACGCTCGCGGTCACTACAAAGGACTCGTCGCCTGATCAGTGTAGGCCGACAGCTAGAATATAGTGTCCCATACCACCATAATCTGCTCACGAGTCTAGGTGCTCACTGGTCACTACGGGGAGGTTTGTGGCCCCAGCGTAGGCCGACAGCTCGACCACGGTGTCCCATACCACCATGCCCGGCTCATGAGTCTTTATGGATCAAGGTACCATGGTTAACAGGGTTTACAATGGTAAGTTCAGTACCCTAGGTTCAAGCAGTTATGACTCATACAAGGTGAACATACAACGGCCAGTCGGGTTACTTGACGAGCTCGACTGGCACGAGCGCATCGCAAGTCGAACGACATGAAGTGCGTAAAACACTTCGCGTGGCCTAACCACTGCCGCCAACTCCAACACGACTCGCGTTCATCGACACGTCCTTCGTGGCCAAGATAAGCTAACCACGAATTCTTTCAGTTACCGACTGCCTGGACTAGGCATAGTCCCAAACAATCATAGAATCACATCAGTAGTTGTGTAAGGGTAATGGAAATGAAATGGAACCATGTGAGCATGTTAACACATGACATTACATACAACTTAAGCAAGTCTTCAAACACATGCCTTTCATACATATAATGAAATTATACATATCGCCAACATATAGGAAATCATCACCATCAGCGTATTAATTAAGAATTCAATCTCCAACTAAGTCATAAGAAAATCATCAAGCACATGTTATAACATACCACTTAAATGAATCATTAAGCACATGCATTTCATACATATAATGAAATCGTACATATGGCTAACATGTAGGAAATCATTCACATCAACATATTCATTGAGAAATCAATCTCAAACTAATCCATAACACCATTTAAGCCAATACATACTAATACAAGCATTTATACAAACACTTACACTACACACTTAAGTCTACATATAGTATGTCGATCCGACGTGCGCATTTAGGCGAATCTCTTCGCCAAACTAATTATGCACGCATTCCTAACTTCCTAATGCGACAACAAACCATGTCAATCACATCAGCAAAATATGAATGTAAACTGTACTTCCTACAAATGACTAAAATGCCCTAAATCTCATATTCTTCGTTAATTTACGAAACAGGAAACGGAGAGCACGTTGTACATGTCAAACGGCGTTGCCGTCAAGAATCTACTATTAAACGACATTGAAAGCTTTGGAAACAGTCAATCAAAGCGTCTAATATCCGCACCTTTTTCATTTTAGGGGTGAGAATTCGAACGGAGCGTATACGCTTCGTCTACGGCGACTAGGCAACCTAATACACAAGATCTATTAGCTATTTCTCTATGGAACCAAGGAATCAGCAAATCAGCAACTTTCTAGGGTTTTTCTTACCTGAAAACGCGGAGGAATCGCCGAAAAAGTGATCGGAGTGCGTTGCCTAAGCACGTACAGCAGCAGCAGGAAAAGCTCTCCCACCTTCTCTCACAAATTCTCACTTTCTCTCTCACTCTTGCTAGGGTTTCTAGCAAATTCGGATGAGTGAGAGAAGTGAGGGTTTCAACCCCTTTTATAAGCTCAAATGTGCCCAAAACAGGCTTGGGAACAAAGTATACTTGAGGTATATCCAAATCGGGGCTGTTTCGGTCCAAAAGCTGCTTTCTGGTGGTCCCCTGGTCGATTGCGATCGGACTTAAGCTCATGCGTACCAGATGTAGCACGTATTAAGTTTTCAGTCTGGCAGGGTTCGCAGATCGCCCGTGGCGGACCAGTTTCAGTTCAGCGGTCACCGCACATAGATCAGGGCTGAAAGTCTCATGATAATAAATAGAAATTTTTCCTGATCCGAGGGTGTAATCTGGATGAATTCTGACGGTCAGAACGCTTAATACTGACGCGTCAAGTCGTGTGCCAGATTTGAATTTGAAATTCCAAATCTGTCCCTATTCCCGGTCTCTTCAGTCCGGGTTCAACGAAATAGTCTGTGATTATCGGTTTGACTTGATTTTCGAGATGATTGTCAAGTCCAGTTGGGCAGTTCTAACGGTCTAAGATAGGAGGTATCGGACCTTCGATGCGCGGTCTAAATCCAATACAAAAATTCAATGTGGTCCAGAGAATAGACCTGCTTAGAGTTTGATCCGAGGTTATAGAGTATTATAGGGTCATTGGTTCTACTCGATTTGGGTCTTGTAGAACGTATTTAAAGTGATCAGGGACTGTTTCCCAGCCACTCCAACGTTGCGCTAGCTATCTTATGCTTAGTTTCTAAAGAAATTAATCCTAAGTGATTTCTTTGGCTATGGAATTGGGTTCTGAATGATTTTTCAGGTGTTTTAATTGACCCGCTGCCTAAGGACGTCAAATCCCAGATTAGCCAAAATCCGGGGTGTTACAGTACTCGAGCCCAAGTACGGATTTTTTCAGGGCGTTACAATCTACCCCCCTTAACAAAAAATTTCTTCCTCGAAATTTGTACCTTTTCGTACTCCTCGAGAAGTTGTGGGTAGTTCTTTCTGATCTTGGCTTCTGTCTCTCAGGTAGCCTCTTCCTCAGAGTGATGCAGTACACAATACCTGCTCCTTCCTGTCTAGGATACGCGTCGGTCGCAGGATATATGTAACATCCTCTCCTAATTACACCTGCTCCCATCTAATGATATAGGAAGGATCAGAAACGTATTTCTTCAGCATAGATACATGAAATACGTTGTGAACGCTCGCGAGAGGCGTGGGTAAAGCCAAACGGTATGCCACTGCTCCCACACAATCGAGGATCTAGAATGGACCAATGAATCCCGGTGCCAGCTTCCCCTTCTTCCCGAACTGAAGGACTCCCTTCATAAGGGAAACTCACAAAAATACATGATCCCCAACCATGAACTCTAGCGGCCGCCGTCTCGTATCGGCATAACTTTTCTGTCTGCTCTGCGCTGTGAGAAGCCGACGTCTAATAATATCAATCTTCTCCGACGTCGCCTGCACTAACTCTGGGCCAATCAATCTACTCTCATCGACCTCTGCCCAGTAATGCGGTGCTCGACAAGGGCGCCCATACAACACCTCATAAGGTGCCATTCCGATACTCGCCTGGAAGCTGTTGTTGTACGCAAACTCCGCATATGCAAGACAGTCATCCCAACTGTCCTTGAAGTCCAATGCATAAGCTCGCAACATGTCCTCTAAGATCTGGTTCACCCGCTCTGTCTATCCGTCTGTCTGTGGGTGGAAGGCAGTACTGAACTTCAACTTCACACCCATAGCCTCCTCAATGCGAGTCCAGAAAATAGAAGTGAACCGCGTGTCTCTGTCTGACACGATCTCTAACGGAACTCCATGCAGACGCATGATCTCTCTAATATATAGTCTAGCCAGCTCGTCTGCAGAGTTCGTGACTCCGATAGGTAGGAAGTGCGCCGACTTCGTCAGACGGTCGACGATCACCCATATGGAATCATGTCCCTTCCTCGTCTTCGGCAGCCCTGAAACGAAATCCATTGAAATGAAGTCCCACTTCCACTCTACGATCAGCATAGGCTGAAGAAGTCCAGGTGGTCGGTGATGCTCTGCCTTCACCTGCTGGCAAGTAAGACAACGGGACACAAACTCTGCTATGTGGGTCTTCATACCTTCCCACCAATAGGTCCTCTTCATGTCGCGATACATCTTTGTACTGCCTGGATGCATCGCAAGTCTGGTACAATGCGCAGCCTAGAGAATCTCTCTTCTCAAGTCAGGGATATCTGAGACGCATAGGCGGTCACGATAACGTAAGCCCCCATCCATGCCAACTCGCCACTCAGCGTCTGCATCATCACTGGCCTGCTCTGCCCGCATCGACATGTGAATCAGCTCTGCGTAGGAGGCCATAAGCGCTTGAATCGCTCTAGTAAGCCTCGTGTGTCTGCGGCATTGCCCGCAGGGTAAGAAGGTGGTGCAGGATGAGCCATGCCCTCATCCTGAGCATATGTATCGGCATGCACAGGTGGTGCAGGTGGAGTCACACTCCCACCCTGGGCTAGAGCCCCCACTATAGTAGTCAAGAGCTACTGTTGCTACTGCATCATGGCCATCATCTGATCAAATTTATCTGGAGGTGGAGCAGGATGTGGCATGTACTACGTTGAAGAAGACGCACGGTACTGCTCTCTGACGGGCAGTGTGAAAAGTGGTGGTCCAACTACAGGACCAGTAGGAGGCTGAGACCCACGTATTGTCTCAGGAATCGGGCCCACAGTAGGGTCCGTATGAGCACCAGATTAGAGGGGAACCTGATCCATAGGCTCACCCAATGTAAGCCGAGCTGTGCTCCGTATAGCCTTAGGTGGCATTCCCTATATTCGAAATAGGGCGCAACCTTGTCAGTCTCAATAGCACAAACACACCGCAATCATTCACATAAAGAGTCAAAGGCATTCCATGCATTTCATTTAATCAAAATTGTCACAATACAAGGGACATCTCCTTACAGGCATCATGACAAGAAGTACATGGGAACTAAGACAGTTAAATCTACAACAGCAACATAAGTAAACGACTAGCCTTAACAGGCTTACACAACATAAAGCAGGAAACAACTAACTACTACCAACAACATCTATAATCTCATTACTAGTCTGAGTCAGGTGATGGAGGAGGAGCACCCTTATCCTGCAAGCAGAACAGGATCGCTTTCAAGGTGCGAGTCACCTTACCGAATTTCCTCTTCATAGTGGCCTTGGTATCCTCGACCTCAGCCCGAAGTTCCTGAACTTTCCTTCATAAGGCGATATGGCTCTCCTCAATTTGGGCAATGTGAGCATCACTAGTAGCCTGAGTAGAAGGAGGAGGGCTCTCATTAGTATCCTGAGCCTCCTCTTCTACCTCTTCCTGGACTTCTTCCTCTACTTCCACTCCATGTTCTCCTTCACTTGGATACTCTTCGCCATCAAAATTGCCCTCGCTATCCTCATCAAGCTGAGTCTCACAGTACTGAGACTTGATCTTCATCTTGACCATGGTAGACTCATCAATGCAGTGAATCGGAACTGGCAGCTCCGGCCCAAGTTTATAAGAAAACTCAAGTGCTATCTTGCATATAAGCCGGCCAAAAGGAAGTGACTCAGACGTTCTTCTTGATTTTGCTATGAGGATAATCTGTCGCAACATGAAAGTGGCCATTCACACATTTTCTCCCTGGGCCACCTGATACAAGAAATCAACCATAAGGTGTGTACATTCAATGCGATTTGTCGACATGGGATACACATTGAACGTGTAAATGTGGTGCAGCAGGCGCAAATCATCAGACATATGAGACGCCTTAAGGCTATTGTTAGGCTGCCATGGAACCAGACTACCACATAGGAACCTGGTACGGCAATCTCGCTCACGCCTACTCCTCAAATTCTTCGCACTAGGATGAACATCACCAAGGGGTACGTTCAAAAGTCGCGCTATCAACCGAACATCGATCGTATCCATCTGGTCTCTACCAAAGGGAATCTTGAATTGTAATGGCTCCAATGTAGGATTCTGGATACAAGCGTAGAAGGTACGAACGGTGCTCACATTAGCACGAGAACGGGCTTCAAAGAGTGGACCCCAATGTGCACTTCAATGCGCTCAAACAATAGGAATTCACTGAAGAGTCGCCCTTCCACGTCCGCCTCAAACAACACCTTACGGTCATTATACTCGCCGTGAGGCATCTCTGCTAACAGCACTCGCCCAATTTGCTCATGGGGAACCAAATCCCGATTTGTATGAAGCTCCCGGGCTGTGCTTGGACTTGCGGCGGTGCGCAGGGAGACTAGGCCCAGCCTCATCCGCTGCGGTCTTTCTCTTTCCCATCAAAGAGAGGATGGTGGAGAAAGAGAAAAGATCCAAAATGGCTTCAATAATAGCCATGGAAAGTGAGGGAAATTGGGAGAAATGGCTGCCCAAACAGATAGAAGGAAATTTAGGCGTTGTAGAGGGATGCTTCAAGCTCCCTAGGGCTGAATTTTCAAAAAGAAAAGAGAAGAATAAAGGGGAATGGAGCTTCACCCGATTTTAGCCACAAATGGAGGTTGTAGGAGCTCCAACGGATAAGATTTGTAAGAGGAGTTACAAATAGTAATGGAGGGATGAAATGGGTTCGGTTTCAGCAAGAAATGGGATTGGGAGGGATTTGAAGTCGCGGTTTGAGAAGGGACAGCAAGAAAAATGTGAAAGGGGCTTGGGAGGGGGCTGTTTGTGAAGGAGGTACCCCTTTTTGGAGTTTTCGACGGACGGACTGCACATGGGAGGGATGCCCTACCCAAAAGAGATCGTGCGCCGGAAGTTCAATGCAAGTGGGCCCACCGAATGGCGATGCATTGCCAGATCAGCGATGGCATCGCTAGCCATCTTCTGATCCGGCCGGTGGGACTACATGGGTTGGGTCCCCCTACCCTAGGGACCTCAAAATATGTATGGACCTCACCTTAGTTCATTGTAGATTGGCCTAGGGAGGCACAAAACTCCATTCGGGGTGTTCCAGGGCCAATCTGTAAACCTGAATACATTCTCCTATCATGTAGCATATGATTTTGGGGTAAGAGGAGCTAATCCATCCATCTAGCCCATTAGTTGCTAAAGATTACAAATTTAGAATGGCCAAATGGCCAGTTTTTGTATATTTTTACTATTCACTGGAAAAATTTGATTGAGCATGATTTTATATCATTTTCACATTAGGATCAATTCCTAACATGAAAAGTCACAGAAAGAATTGAAGAACAGAGTGGTGAGAGGAAGAATTTTGAAGAAATTAGGTGAAACGGGGTTTTTAAGCCCTAGCGATTGAAAGTAAGGGTTGTGGTTGCCCCATAGCCCAAGGATTCACATTTACAGGTTTAGAACCTTTCATAGAACGTCTCAACCCACCTACTTACAACCTAGGAGCTACTTAGGTCGCTTCATGCGACCCTAGATGCATTACGGACTCGATCAAACAATCGATACGAATAGACTTCGCCTATTGGCGAAACTGCGATCCTATAAGTGTTTCTAGACCTTCCTCGCACCCACCTAAGTCAAAGGAAGTGACAGCGTACATCGCGTGACCATAACCCAGGACCAGTATAATCTCATTCATTCTTTGATACTAACTTGTAATACCCTAAAAATCGGGGGTCGGGTAGAAACCCAACTCCCAAGTTCCAGAACGTCACTTATGCAACATAGATAATGATAAATGCATGTTGTCTGTAGAATGGAATTAAACAAGATTGAGACTAAGCCAAAACAGCATATCATACTCTAGAGACAGTTAAATCAGCAAGCGAAAGACTGTAATAAATACATAAAATATATAATTGATTGTAAGTCTCCAGAGTGTGAACATGTTACCAGGTTAATTAAATACATGTATACTCCAAAAATGGAAAGAAAAGAATATACATGAGTGCTCCAAAAATATAAAATGATAAGTGTCAAGGCGTCTAATCAACCTCCCTGTAATCCCGTCGATCAGAACACGGAGAAGTCCTCCTCATCATCATACAAGTTCGGCTCCACTTCACAAGCAGCGCCATCATTTGTAACTACAAGCGGGTCTGGTGGGTGTCTGGAAACACCGTCACATAACGTGGGAGTGAGTGATCAACTCAGTAGAATAATAGAGTAAAGAGTAGCATGTTATCAAATCAATCACGCGTTAATAGTAAAGCAAACAATCAAACATTCCTAGACACTGTTGTTAATGCATGCATGAAATGACATGATGGATGCCCTCACCGACATTCTCCCTCATTCGGCACCATCTGCGTCCGCGGCATGCTTTCTTCCCGCAGTGCTCCACATCTTCTAGGCACATGCAATGCGATATGGATAATGATTACCAAGTTGTTATTAATCTTTTTCATACAGCAGGATTGGAAAACTAGGGTACCTTCCTTATATCAATCCCAATACAGATCCTGTCTAGGGTCGTCACTCCTAGTAATCTCATACGATGTTTTATTTATAGGTCACTGCATGGGCTGTCAGGGCTGTTGCACGCACTCGTTGCTCCTCTCCCCCATCACCTTATCAATACAGGCCTATTTATATCCTTAAGACTGCATCAGGACTCGTCGCCCCCAGCGGTGTCAGGATAAACTCAAGGTCACTATAAAGGGCTCGTCACCAATCAGTGTAAGCCGATAGAAAGAATATAGAGTCCCATACCAACATAATCTGCTCAGAGTAGGGTGCTCACTGGTCACTACGGGGAGGTTTGTGGCCCCATCGTAGGCCGACATCTCGACCACGGTGTCCCATACCACCATGCCCGGCTCATGAGTCTTTATGGATCAAGGTATCATGGTTGACAGGGTTTTCAATGGTAAGTTCAGTACCCTAGGTTCAAGCAGTTATGACTCATACAGGGTGAACATACAATAGTCAATCAGGTTACTTGACGGGCTCGACTAGCACGAGCGCATCTCAAACTGAGCGACATGAAGTGCATAAAATACTTCGTGTGGCCAAACCACTGCTGCCAACTCAAAACACGACTCGCGTTCATCGACGCGTCCTTTGTGGTACATAGAAATCAACCACGAATTCAATTTATTACCGACCGCCTGGACTAACGTATAGCCCCAAGCATTTGTAAACAACAAGAATCATATGAGAGTCATAAAAATGAATATAAACAATACAAGCATGTTGACACATGTTATAACATACCACGTAAGCAAATCAACCAACACTTGCATTCCACATATATCATGAAAGCAATTCATATAGCCAACATGGTGGAAATCATATACATGATCATATTAATTGAGAATTCATTCTCAAAGCTAAGCTACAACAACATTAGCTCAATACATACTAATACAATCATTTACACAAACAACCAGACTACACAACTCCAACGTACGTTACGTATGTTGATTCCAACATATAATATGACAAATCCTTATATCAAGGAGATGTCTAATACACAACAGTCATGTTCTTGCATTCAATATATATGACAGGCATAAATCATATTGATTTAGGCATTTCAACAAACACTTAGGAACAATTAGTGCTTGGGGTCTTTTCTTACCTAGAAATGCAGCGGAATCACTGGGAAAGTGATTGAGGTGCGTTGCTTAAGCACGTGTAACAGGTAGTGCAAGCAGCAGGAAGTTCTCTCCCACTCTCTCTCACAATCTCTCACCTTTTCTCTCACACCAGCTAGGGTTTCTAGTAAATTCGCATGGGTAAGAGAAGTGAGAGTTTAAGGCCCTTTTATAACCTAAAACATGCTCAAAACAGGCTTGGGAACAATGTTTACTTGATGCCTAACCAAATCGGGGCTGTTTCGGTCCAAAAAGATATTTCGGGAGGTCCCTTGGCAGAACGCGATCAGACTTAAGTTCATGCACGTCAGATGTCGCTCACATCCCATTTTCAGACCAGTAGTGTTCATAGATCGCACATGGCGGTCCAGTTTCAGTTCAGCGGTCATCGCACGTAGATCAGGTCTGCAAGTCTCGTGATATGAAATAGAAATTTTTCCTGATCCAAGGGTGTAATTTGGCTGAATTCTGACAGTCAGAACGCTTAATAATAACGCGCCAAGTCATGTGCCAGATTTGAATTTTAAATTCCAAATCTAACCCTATTCTCACTCTCTTCACTCTAGGCTCAATGAAATAGCCTCTGAATGTCGGTTGGATCTGATTTTTGAAATGATTGTCAAGTCCAGCTAGGCGGTTATAACGGTCTAAGATTGTAGGTATTGGACTTTCGACACGCGGTCTAGATCCAATACAAAGTTTCAAAGAGGTCCTGAGAACAAACCGGTTTAGAGTTTGATCCGAGGTTTTAGAGTATTATAGCGTCATTGGTTCTACTCGCTTTGGGTCTTGTATAACGTATTTAAAGTGATCAGGGACTATTTCCCAGCTACTCTAGCGTTGCGCTAGCTAACTTACACTTATTTTCCAAAGGAATTAATCCTACGCGATTTCTGGTCGAGTTGGTACTCGAGTCCAAGTATGGATTTTTCCAAGGCGTTACATAAATAGACAGATTTTTTATGAAAAATAGGGCCTTTAACCTAGTGTCATTTTGATCAAAGGATTTTATTTAACATCCCAAGGTAAAAAACCTTATGAGCTGGGGATGGTGGTCATGAGACACTATGTCTGAGCTACTGGCCTACGTTGGGTGATAAGCCCCCCGTAGTGACCATTGAGTTACTTAAAACGGATGATTGTAATTGAAATAATAATGGTTTGACTAATCATGCATCCATAGCATATTGGCGATGACGAGTGGCTAATTATGGATGATATAACATGTGCCCTTCGGATCATTGAGGTATTATTTTGCTAGCTCCCAAACGACCGCCTATCAACCAATTTTTCTGACTGGAAGAGCATTTCCAGGTTGATGATTGCATGGGTGACAAGCCCAAGTCTGACTGGATGCATCCCTAGGTTGATGATTGCATGGGTGACGAGCCCAAGTTCGACTGGATGAGCATCCCCAGGCCGATGTGCATTCATACACCCATGCATTTTAATAAGATTATGTCTTACCTGTTTTGGATTATTTTCTTATTTTTCTTTAAACTACGTTTGCTAAGGCGGTGGTATGTAATCTTGATGGGAATTCACACTGAGCTAGACACTCATTCATATAATATCCAACCGTAAAGAGTATATAGGTGTAGACATTGAGGATGGTAGTAATGACCCTGATGGTATGATGGTGGAGCAGGAAGAAGGATATTACGAAGACGAACCACAACAAGAAGCGGCTGGTTACTTAGATTTTAATTAGTAGTAGTGGTACTCTTATGTTTAATTTTGATACATTAATACTTTCAAAATTTTTTAATAAGGCCCCCAACTAGTGGGCCAAATATTTAGGTTTATATGAAATAATCTATGCTTGCTTATGATATCATACTCTGACTTTAATCTTTCTGCTAAGATCTCTGATTTATTAACTCTTAGGTTTTCGGAACGAGTCTCGTACTTGGGTTTTGAAAACTAGGGCATTACATCTAGTCGTACCATGGCAAAGAAGAAGCAATTTTTGAAAGGGAAGCAAAGGTTATGGAGAAGTACCCTCACCTGTTCCGCAATACACCACAGGTAATTTCGAGGGTGAAATTTTTTGTTAGGGGGGTAGACTGTAACACCCTGCGCTTCTGGCACACGGGTGTTACCATTTAAACCTCATATCAATGAAATTTGAAATTTTATTAACAAACAACTGTAATTCAATGAATCCAGGATGATGCTTCCAATCATCATTAAAGCCGTCCATTAGAGACTCTAGGAGCTAAGTTAAACTCTACATCAGCAATGAGGGTAAGTTTAACTAACCACCTCATGTTAAAATAGTTTCCAAATCATCTGGTCAAAGAGTAACGAGGCAATGCAATAGCAATCGACCTTCGAGGGCTAGTGAATAGCCAACCAAGCAATCACTGCCTCTTAAACTCCCATTTAACCGTTGAAGTAAATTATCAAACCAATCTAGCCATTGGATTGATGTACATTTGCTAAATAGGACCTGAGATGTGCAATACGGCCCACTTGGGCCTCACATCCACCCCATACTTGGGTAGGACCAATGGATATAGTAGATTTATCATGAACATCACGGTGGACCTCACATAGGGTGCGAGTGCACTGGCATGGGACGTCATGCGCGGGTTTGACCAGCACTGACCCGAGCCCTTTCAAAAAAAGGGGGGAAAACTCTCGCCTATGCTTGTATTTTGAACTAACGATCACAAGCTCCCATGATGGCCCACCTCAGCCACTATCCGGCCGATCCAAACCATCCAATGGACATGCAGGCCCTGGACGACCAAACTCTAATGGTCTGTCTGGACCCATGTAGCAACATACAATTTCAGAGCAATGACGATCAGAGCCACGTGATTGGCTAGGGCCAAGAATGGTGGGCCAACCTGTGGCCTCGTGGTCGATCCATGATCATCCTAATCATGCGATCCTAGGCATCCGATTGCCCATTTGAAACACGCTCTACTATTGCAAAAAATTGGTAGGCAACCGCCTGTACTAAGAAAAGAGAGAGGGGAAAATAGTGTTTATGGCAAGGGCAGCTGGCTCAATCTGAGCCCTCCCTAGGCCACATGGACGATTTTCAACCTTCCTTTCTAGGGCGACACTAGCTGGAAGCATGAGACATCTTACCTCACAAGATAATCATAAGATATGGATCTTCTCGTGAGAAAATCTGAAACGTGCATGAATAGCCCAAAAAGTGGGCCCCATGTTGATCAAAAGCTCCATCTAGTCTGTTCAAATGGACCAGATCTTGGCGAAATACTATGGATGGAGGTTTGCCATTGATGGCCCTCTCATCTTCCCCGTTGGAGCGTTTGACCTACGATAACGAGATGGGCCCCACCATGGACAAAAGATTACTTTTTTGGTGGGCCATTGAAGTGGGAATCCATCCCCAGGGTCGGATGGACCTCATGCATGATGTCTTTTCAAAGATGTCCATGGTAAGGGCCATTTCATCTCAGTCGTTGGCTGAGTCGTGCAAACCTAGTTTTCGCTTAGGTGGGTCTTTATAAACCCCACCTACTTGAAATGGCCTAGATAGCTAAGAGTCTTGGAAATCATTCGTCTAATGCGGTTATTAATCTCAAGCTCTTGTTGGGAATGACCTTAGGTGATTAATCGTATGGTATTGGATCGTAAATTAATCGTGGGAATTTAAATCATTAAGACAGGAAGGAACTACGTAAGGAAACTCGACCCAAAAGGTGATGATTTCTCCCCTTGAGCTTTCCATCTCTAAATTAGATCAAGGATAGCTTTTATATTAACTATGAATGATGTCTTAGAGTTTGATTGGTCGTTTGATTAGCTTACCTGAATACATGTTTTATAATCGATAATCCTTGATCATACTTATCCAATACAAATGTTAGAACTAATTCTTTAAGTGACTCTTGAATTATATTTACATGAATACATAAGTTTTACTTTGATTATTGAATCATGCCTTAGTCATTTAAGATAGTTCGTTACTTAATCTCTATACTATTGTATTGTTTACAAGACACATATGACTCGAAATCTCTCTAATCGAGGGAAACCACTATTTAAGAAAGAGAATCCATGCTTAGGGTATAACAAAATTGATTATGCTAGAAATAGACCCTCAGCATGGAGGTTATGTTAGTAGCAATTTAATTCATGGGATTTACCATTTATGGGGTGATTCTACCTGCCCGACTATGGAATGAACCGTTCACCATTTTTATCATCGTTGTTTATTCGCATTTGAATCATACATACCAACTCATTTTAATCGCTCTATTTGATATCTTCAACATTTCATTCCTATTTAACATACGATGGTAGTCTCTCATATATTAAGAATTGATTGGCCATTTGTTGATGAGTTCTATCCACACCCTAGGGCGGTAGACTCATAGGTCGAGGATGGTGGAAATGGGACACTATGCCCGAGTCGTCGACCTATGCTAGGTGACGAGCCCCTTGTAGTGAACTTGAGCTTTATTAAATCGGTTGATTGTAATTGGATTAATAATGGTTTGGCTAATCATGCATACATGGTATATTGACTATGACGATTGGATATTTTTGGATGTTGTAGCATGTG
Source organism: Magnolia kwangsiensis (assembly GCA_037074715.1). Taxonomy (NCBI): domain Eukaryota; kingdom Viridiplantae; phylum Streptophyta; class Magnoliopsida; order Magnoliales; family Magnoliaceae; genus Magnolia; species Magnolia kwangsiensis. Next base: position 43,991,202 of record CM073586.1, on the reverse strand, counting down.
ACCTTCGGTTTATTGGGGGTATTATTTCACAAGCTACTAGACCATTGACTATCGATTTACATACGTGATGTACGATGGACAGTCATTATATGGTACATGATGTACGCACGTGATGTGCTTCGCTAATGGCCAGCCTTTGCATAGGTAACAAGCCTAACTACTGACTGGATAAGAATCCCCAGGTCGATGATGCATTCACACATCTATGCATATAATAAGACTGTATTTTGTTATATTTTATTTGCCTGGTTGCTTTGATGTTATACTTGTCTAAGGCGACGGTGTGTAATCTTGAGGGGATTTCACACTAGGCTGGCCACTCATTCATTAATGTTCGACCGTACAGAGGACGCAGGTGCAGGCATGAGCGACTATGGTGTGGATCTCAGGACTTTTGTAGGTGGAGCGAACGACGAGATGTACAAGGAGGAGCCACATTAGGAAGTGGAAAAATACTTTGGATTGATTCAGTAGATACAAACATTGTTGTTTATTTAGTACATTTGAACTTATGGTTTTGTATTTGAGTCCCCAACCGAGTGGAACGGGATGTTATTCTTTGGTTTGCGGCTTATACTAGGTTTTGCTATTTGCACTTTGATTCTATTTTGATTGCCACTTATTAAATTATTAACTATAGGGTTTTCAAGAAATGAGTTGCATACTCGGGTTCTGAAAACCAGGGCATTACACAACCCCAGCAATTTGATTACTTCTTCTATTCATTATTTCGGTTAGCAATATTACGTTGTTAAATTAGAGATAGGGTTCATCGAGGGTGCCAAAAACTGTTGCTACTGGTTTTTAGCTCTTAGATGTAGGCTTGCCAGAATTAAATTTGCGGCTTAAGTCAAATAGAACAACTATGACCCCAAATGCCGAGATAGGAAAATACGCAGTATATAACCAAAATCTGATGAGATTGGTCACCTATTCAAGCACTCGCTCAAGGTGTAAACATGATCAGTCGATGTTCAGAGGGTAGGGTTCATCCTCTGATGATGGGTTACACCTTTGACTCCCATACGAATGGACTTTTCAATATTAGATAAAGAGAAATGAAATATGGATTCTTACAGTCGATCATGAACAACAATAAAACACGTCTTTAATGTAGAATTGAATCCATCGTGTGAGCGTATACTCAAATTACGACTAAGATTATCAGCTACTTAATTAATGCTATGGATTACACTACAAAATGTAAATGGCAAGCTGAAAGTAAAGGATTACATTATGAAATATAATTTACCTATCAAGAAGTAAAGGATTACACTACCAAATGTAATTGACAGGTAATTGAAAGGATAATTGAAAAATAATGTTTGGTTTTGATTGGGTTGGTATGACACGATTTTCTTTATTAAATTCCTTTGATATTTATTACCTTTATCCGGCCATCTAGATCCTTCTCACATTCTGATGGTTAATATAATCGCTCGATACTTTGTAGCTTTCTCTATTTCTTCTTCTGCCAACTGTCCTATAACTGCCTTTTCATGATAGCTATTCCATCGGCCACTTAAATAATGACATGGCATTATTATGTGTACTTCGGCTATATTACAAAAAAAAAAAAAAAAATCCTCTTCATACATCTCTGCAGATCATTAAATACATCACGCAGATACATCCAAATCACACCTAACTTACTCTGAGGGGTTCTCATGAGAAATGGCTATACTAGGATGAATAGGTGTGTCTTAACCAATTAGTGGACCTGAAATATGTTGGGTTGGTCACTCTTGTTATAGATGGTCACGACATGCATTTGTGTGCTACTCAGTCATGTGGGGGTGGCAAATAGATATGATTTAAAATCAATTGTCCTCTAACATTGCACATTTTCAGATATGTGCTATTGGAAGAATCTTACTATCCCACCAAAGCTCGTTTGGGTCATTCTGGTCTGTTGTACATAATGTGTCATGGCCTCAAAATTAGGCCGGTCCGGTCATCAAGTGGACCCAAGGCACTACACCAAAATCACTAAACCGGTACGGTTAAGATTTTGGTTCAGAAATGGCTTTAAGTCATTCTTGATTTGAAATGGTAATATACCATCTTAGAGTCATTATTGTTATATGTTGTTATTTTCACGATTTTGTTGGTGTGTCCCAATTGAGTGTTGGACCTTCTTATTTGTTATTATTGTGTTTTATTGTTTTATTTTGAAATAGATGGATAGAATGGATTCGATTAGTAACCTCTGAGTGGACCCTACAAGGCCTGCGAGGCACATTGCATCCATCTGTCACAAACTACCAATTAGTTTTAACCCTTTTCTTGTGCCAAAAGCCCTAAAATCCCTCATTTCGCATCCATCGCAGTCTCTGTTTTCGTCTCCCTCTCTCAATCTCCCTCTTCTCTCTCAAACTCCCTCTCACTCTCCCTCCCTCTCGATCTCCCTCTTACTCTCCCTCCCTCTCTCAATCTATGAAGAGATTTCTGGTTACTTCCATTCAAATCTTGTGGCTGATATGGACCATAACACGAGAGACAACCAAAGAACTATCTTCATCGTATTGGGCGTAACAGTCATTTTGGAAGGAAAGGTGTTGCGATCAACTTCGTGATGCATGATGATAAACGAATGTTGCTCGACATCCAATGTGGTGGTCGAGGATCTCCCATCAAATGTCGTTGACCTCCTCTAATGAAATTTCCCCTTATTTGTCAAGGTAAGGTGCGCTTTTTTGGGGGGAGGGGATTATTCGGTATTTAATACTATAAAATGTGGCCTTTTAGTTAGTGTGTTGTTCTGGAATCTTCAAACATATCTAATTATGTAACGCCCGTGAAAAATCCATACTTGGGCTCGAGTACCAACTCGACCCGAAATTGCGTAGAATTAATTCCTCTGGAAATTAAGCGTAAGTTAGCTAGCGCAACGCTGGAGTAGCTGGGAAATAGTCCCTAATCACTTTAAATACGTTCTACAAGACCCAAAACTAGTAGAACCAACGACTCTACAATACTCTATAACCTCGGATCAAACTCTAAGCAGGTTTGTTCTCTGGACCGCTTTGAATCTTTGTATTGGATCTAGACCGCGCGTCGAAAGTCCGATACCTCCTATCTTAGACCGTTAGAACCGCCTAGCTGGACTTGACAATCATTTCGAAAATCAAGTCAAACCGATAATCGCAGCTATTTCATTGAGCCCGGACCGAAGAGAGTGTGAATAGCGACAGAATTGGAATTTCAAATTCAAATCTGGCACACGACTTGACGCGTCGGTATTAAGCGTTCTGACCGTCAAAATTCAGCCAGATTACACTCTCGGATCAGGAAAAATTTCTACTTTATATCATGAGACTTTCAGCCCTGATCTACGTGCGGTGATCGCTGAACTGAAACTGGTCCGCCACGCGCGATCTGCGAACCCTGCCGGACTGAAAACTTAATACGCGCTAGATCTGGTACACATGAGCTTAAGTCCGATCGCATTCGGCCAGGGGACCACCAGAAAGCATCTTATGGACCGAAACAGCCCCGAATTGGATATGCACTAAGTAAACTTCGTTCCCGAGCCTATTTTGGGCATTTTTAAACTTATAAAAGGGGTTGAAACCCTCACTCCTCTCTCCCATCCGAAATTGCAAGAAACCCTAGATTGGGAGAGAGAAAAGGTGAGAGTTTGAGAGAGAGTGTAGAAGGGATTTTTCCAGCCTTCGTGCAACCTATTGCTAGTGCCTAAGCAACCATTCCTGATCACCAAGCCGGTGAATCTTCCGCGTTTTCAGGTATAAAACAACCCTAGAAGTTGCTGATTTGAGGTTTGCTTGGATTCGTAGCATGCTAGCTAACGTAACTCGTAAAACAGGTTCTCTTATCGCCGTAGACGAAGCGTATACGCTCCGTTCGAAACAACACGTCTATAAGAGACTAGGTGAGGATTTTAGACGCTTTGATTGACGGTTTCTAACGCTTTCAATCTTGTTTAATAGTAAATTATCGACAGCATCCCCGTTTGACATGTACAACATGCTATCCGTTTCCTGTTTCGTAAATCAACGAAGAATATGAGATTTAGGGCATTTTAGTCATTTGTAGGAAGTACAGATTACATTCATATTTTGCTGATGTGATTGACATGGTTTGTTGTCGCATTAGGAAGTTAGGAATACGTGCATAATTAGTTTGGCGAAGAGATTCGCCTAATTGCTTACTTCGGGTCGACATACTATATGTACACTTAAGTGTGTAGTGTATGTGTTTGTATAAATGCTTGTATTAGTATGTATTGAATTAAATGATGTCATGAATTAGTTTGAGATTGATTTCTCAATTAAAATGCTGACCTAAATGATTTCCTACATGTTGACTAAGTACATGATTCCATACTATGCATGAAATGTATGTGCTTGAAGATTTGCTTAAGTTGAATGTTATAACATGTGTTAACATGCTCACATGATCGTATTTCAATTCCAATACTCTTACATAAATTACTGATGTGATTCTATAATTGTTTGGGACTAGAATTAGTCCAGGCAGTCGGTAACTGAGCGAATTCGTGGCTGGCTGGTCTTGGCCACGAAAGACGCGTCGATGAACGCGAGTCGTGTTTGGAGTTGGCGGCAGTGGTTAGGCCACGCGAAGTATTTTACGCACTTCATGTCGTTCGTCTTAAGATGCGATCGCGCTAGTCGAGCCCGTCAAGTAACCCGACTGGCCGATGTATGTTCACCCTGTATGAGTCATAACTGCTTGAACCTAGGGTACTGAACTTACCATTGTAAACCCTGTTAACCATGGTACCTTGATCCACGAAGACTCATGAGCCGGGCATGGTGGTATGGGACACCGTGGTCGAGCTGTCGGCCTACGCTGGGGCCACAAACCTCCCCGTAGTGACCAGTGAGCACCTAGTCTCCTGAGCAGATTATGGTGGTATGGGACACTATATTCTAGCTGTCGGCCTACACTGATCAGGCGACGAGTCCTTTGTAGTGACCGCGAGCGTATTCTGAGTCTACGGGAGGCGACGACCCTTCAGTAGCAGTAGAGTACAGTAGGCCTATATTGATAAGGTGATGGGGGAGCGGTGCAACGAGTGTGAGCAACAGCCCTGACAGCTCTTGCAGCAACCTACGAAATATACCTCGTATGAGATTACTAGGAGTGACGACCCTAGACAGGATCTGTGTTGGGATTGATACAAGGGAAGTACCTTAGTTTCCCAATCCTGCTGTTTGAATGGACTAATAACAACTCAGAAATCATATCACCATAACATTGCATGTGCCTGGAAGATGTGGAGCACTCTAGGGAGTGTGGCATGCCGCGGTCATAAGATGTTGTCGTATGAGGGAGATTGTCGATGAGGGCATACATCACGTCATGTCATTTTGCATTAACAACAGTATTAGGATTGTCTGATTTACTGTTTTACTATTATGACATGATTGATTTGTGAACATGCTAATCTTTGCTCTATGATTCCACTGAGTTGATCACTCACTCTCACGCTACGGAATGGTGTTTGCAACACCCACCAGACCCTGTTGTAGATGCAGGTGATGCTGATATATAGGAGGCAGAGCCAGACTTCGACGAGGACCAGGACGAGTTCTCGTACATGCAGTATCATGATGGCTTTGCGTAGGCGACCTGGGTTGATGGGACTTCAGTGGGACTATTTTGAACATTTGATTTTGTTCATTTATATGTATATGAGACTCAGAGATGTATTCATACTTTAGAGACAGATGAGATCTACTTTGTTTTTCCTTACAGTGATATATATATTGTTTAGTCTTCCGCTTGCTTTTATCACTGGATCTGAAGTATGAATTATAGTTTTGGTATGATTTTACTCATGTGAATGCTTTAAATCAGACAACATTGAATCATAATCATTTTTTTTTCATAAGTGACGGTCTGGAACTCGGGAGTTGAGTTTATACACGACCCCCGATTTTCAGGGTGTTACAAGTTGGTATCAGAGTGTGAATAAAAGTATACTGGGCCTGGGTTATGGTCTCGTGACGTACGCTGTCGCTTCTTTTGACTTAGGTGGGTGCGAGAAGGGTCTAGAAACTTTTCTAGGATCGCAGATTCGCCAATAGGCAAAGTCTATTCGAATCGATCGCACGATCGAGTCTGTAACGCATCTTGGGTCGCGTGAAGCAACTCGAATAGCTCCTAGGTCGTAGGAAGTCTGGTTGAGACGTTCTTTGAATGATTTTAAACCTGTAAAAGTAAATCCTTGGGCCGTGGGATGACCACGACTCCTGTATTCAATCGCCAGGGCTTAAAAACCCCGTTTCACCAAAAATCTTCAAAATTCTTCCTCTCACCACTCCAATCTTCATTTATTTCTTATCCATTTTATGTTAGGCATCAAACCTAATGTGAAAATAACATAAAATAATACTTTCACCAAATTTTATAGTGAATAGTAAATTTTCATGAAAAATGGCCATAAGGCCATTCTAACTTCACTTTCTTTAGAAAATAAGGGTCTAGATGGATGTATTAGATCCTTCTACCCCAAAATCATATGCTGCATGATAGGGTTTTGTATTTGGAATTATGGATTGATACCGAAAAGCCCCGAACACATGTTTGGGCCTATATAGGTCAAAATACAATGAACCAAGGTTGGTACCATACATATCTGGGGTCCTTGGACCATGGGGGACCAAATCCATCTGGTCCTACCGGCCAGATGCACCATCGGTCGACGATGCCATCGCCGTACAGGTGGGCCCACTTGCTGTAAATTTTGGGTGCACGCCCTATTTTGGGTCGTGTACACCCCACATGTAGAGTTCGTGGGTAGAAAACCCCTAAAAAGTGCATCTCCTTCACAAACAGCCCTCCCCATAGCCCTATTTGCGTTTTCCAGCAACCATCTCCAAAATTCGTGATTCCAAATCACCCCTAGATCCATCCTTGGCCAAAAACGACCACCCTCCATCGTTCCTTTGAAGTTGGAAGCCCTCTCTCTTGAAGACTTCATTTTTTGGAGCTCCAAAAACCCCCAAATCGAGCTGAAATCGTGAGGTGCTCCATCCCACTTTTTCATTTTCATTTCTCCTAAAAAATACATCCTTGGGAAGCTTGAAGCATCCCTCTACGACGCCTAGATCTCCCTTTTCCATTTTGGACAGCCACTTCTTCGTATTTTCTCTGTCTTCCATGGCTTTCGTGGAAGCCATTTTAGGCCTTTTATCAATCTCCTCCATCTTGTCTTTGATGGGTAAAAGGAAGACTGCAGTAGACGAGGCTAGGCCAAGTCACCCTGCTCAATCGAGAAGACCGCGGGGTGGTGCCGCAAGTTCAAGCGCCACCACAGGTCCAGCTACAGCCCTAGAGTGCCGTACAAAGCGGGATTTGGATCCTCATACTCACCTTGGGCGAGTAATTCTATCAGAGATGCCCCACGGTCAATACACTGACCATAAAGTGTTGTTTGAGGCAGACATGGAAGGGCGACTGTTCGGTGAATTTTTATTGTTCAAGCGCATTGAAGCTGCGCATTGGGGTCCGATCTTTGAAGCTCGCGCTCGTGCTAATGTGAGCACCGTTCGTTCCTTCTACGCTTGTATCCAGAATCCTACCTTGGAGCCATTGCAGTTCAAAATCCCTTTTGGTAGAGATCGGATGGCTACGATTGATGTGCGACTGATTGTACGACTTCTGAATGTGCCTCTTGGTGATGTTCATCCTAGTGAGAAGAATCTGAGGTGTAGGCCTGAACGAGATCGCCGCACCAGGTTTCTGTGCGGTAAGTTGGTCCCATGGCAGCCTAATAATAGCCTTAAGGTGACGTATATGTCTGATGATTTGTGCCTACTGCACCATATCTGCACGTTCAATGTGTATCCCAGGTCGATGAATCGCATTAAATGTACACGCCTTATGGTTGATTTCTTGTATCTGGTGGCCCAGGGAGAGAATGTATGTATGGCCACTTTCATCTTGCGACAGATAATCCTTATAGCCAAGTCAAGAAGAACATCCGAATCGCTTCCTTTTGGCCGACTAATATGCAAGATCGAGCTTGAGTTTGCTTACAGACTTGGGCCGAAATTTTCAGTTTCGATTCATCCCATTGATGAGTCGACTATGGTCAAGATGAAGATTGGGTCTCAGTACTGTGAGAATCAGCTTGAGGAGGATAGCGAGGATGACTTTGATGATGAGGAAGATCAAAGTGAGGGAGAACCTGGAGCAGAAGTTCAGGAAGGAGTCCAGGAAGAGGCAGAAGAGGAGGCTCAGGATATAAATGAGAGCCCTCCTCCTTCTGCGCAGGCTACTAGCGATGATTGCATTACTTGGATTGAGGAGAGCCAGATCACCTTGCGAAGGGAAGTTCAGGAACTTCGCGCTGAAGTCGAGGATGCCAAGGCCGTTACAAAGAGGAAATTCGGCAAAGTGACTCGCACCTTGAAGGCGATCCTGTGTTGCTTGCAGGATAAGGGTGCTCCTCCTCCGTCACCCGACTCAGACTAGCGATGCAACCTTGATGTTGTTGTTAGTAGTTAGTCATTTTCTGCTTTTGTTGTGTAAGCTTGTTAGGGCTAGTGCTTTGCTTATGTTGCTGTTGTAATTTTAACTGTCTTAGTTCCCATGTATTTCTCGTCATGATGCTTGTAAGGATATATCCCTTGTATTGTGACAATTTTGATTAAATGAAATGCATGGAATGTCTTTGACTCCTTGTGTGAATGATTGTGGTGTATTTGTGCTATTGAGACTGACAAGGTTGTGCCCTATTTTGAATATAGGGAATGCCGCATAAGGCTACACGGAGCACGGTTCGGCTTGCATTGAGTGAGCATATGGATCAGACTCCTTCGCAGTCTGACACCCATGTGGACCCTGCTGTGGGACCGATTCCTGAGACAGTTCGTGGGTCTCAGCCTACTGCTGGTCCTATAGTTGGACCACCGCCGTTCACACCGTCAGTCAGAGAGCCTTATCGTGCATCTACTTTGTCGCAGCACCCGCCACAGCCTGCTCCACTTCCTGACAGATTTGAGCAGATGATGGCTATGATGCAGCAGCAGCAACAGCTTCTGACTACCATTGTGGGGACATTAGCCCAGGGTGGGGGTGTGACTCCACCTGCACCATCCGTGCATCCAGCTGAGGATGCTTATACATACGCCCAGGATGAGGGCACGACTCATCCTGTACCACCTGCTTACCCTGCGGGGAATGCTGCAAATACACGGGGCCTATTAGAGCGATTTCAGCGCTTACGCCTCCCACTTTTACAGGTTCTCATCGACCCGAGGAGGCCGAGTACTGGCTCGACCGTGTGTCGAAGATATTACGGATGCTTCATTGCACAGAAGCTGAGCAGGTAGAGCTGGCTACATTCCTTTTTGAGCAAGAGGCCAGCCTGTGGTGGGATAGGGTATTGCGGACAGTTGTCGCTGACTTTATATGGACATGGGCAGCGTTTGAGTTCCGCTTTCACGAGAAGTATTACCCCCATACGTACAGGCATGACAGGGAGAATGAGTTTCTCCGCCTCAGACAGGCAGCCATGACAGTCACGGAGTATGAGTATCGGTTTACGGAGTTGGGCAGATACGTCCTGACTATTTTGGCTGATGAGCAGATGTGCATACGGTGCTTTTTGGAGGGTTTGCGACCGGATATTCGGTCGAAGATGTGCTGTGTGAGCATTCCCTCTTATGCGGAGTTGATTCACATGTCTATGTGGGCAGAGCAGGATGTGGATCGACTTGCACGATCTCGTGGCTCTGTTGCTTCTAGGCCACGACCAGACATGCAGGACAGACCCTTCGCGAGCAAGAGGCCTCACGTCGACCCTCCTACTAGGGCTACAGCGCCTGCACCACCGTTTCGGTGCCCTGATTTGACATGTACATACTGTGAGAGGTCAGGCCACTTGGCGCAGAGCTCTTTTTCTCGGATGCGGGATAGTGGGTTCTCGCCGCCGCAGAAGATTGACCGTGCACGTTCACAGGCGAAATCAGCACCGCTTATACGGTTAGCTCCTGCACACCCTTCTTTCAGACCTCCGGTATCGCAGATCAGACAGCCTCCACGGCCCATGACACAGCGGCCGAACCGGCCACAGCAGGCACGGGTTCATGCATTGACACCTGAGGCAGCTGCGACTCCGACTTTTCAGCATTCAGCCTTTGAGGTCACAGCCCATATTGGAGGTACTCCTATTCTCATGATGGTGGACACTGGTTCCACGATTTCTTTGATATCACGTGCTGTAGTCAGGCGTCTTGGGTTACAGACTATTACTATGGATAGGGTACGAATCCTTGCAGCTCATGGGGATTATTCAGATGTTACCCAGATGTGTGAGGGTTGTTTGGTTGATCTGGGAGGCAGGACGATGGTTCTTGATCTTGTCGCCGATCTGTCTCTTGTTTATCTCGACGTCATTCTTGGCATGGACTGGTTGACTGCTGGGAGGGTCGATATTGACTACGAGACTCGTATGGTGACGGTGTACGAGCTAGAGGGCACGCCTTTCACATTTTCAGTGCGAGTAAATCTCCCTTTCCGCATACTTAGTTACACTACCTTATTACGCGACGCCGGTGCCCAGATACTTAAGCATACGCCCGTCGTTTCTGAGTTCGGGGATCTGTTCAGGAAGATCCCTAGTTTGCCGCCCCGATGAGAGATCGATTTCACTATCGATCTGGTTCCTGGTTCTACGCCCCTCTCACTGCCAACGTATCGCATGGCACCATGTGAGATGGAGGAGTTGAGGACACAGATTGATGGTCTGCTAGAGTTTGGCCTTATACAGCCTAGTGTGTCTCCTTGGGGAGCACCGGTCTTGTTCGTGAGGAAGAAAGATGGTTCGATGCGATTATGTATTGATTATCGCAAGCTGAACCAGGTCACGGTGAAGAATAAGTACCCTTTACCCAGGATCGATGACTTGTTTGATCAGTTGAGAGGAGCGCAGTACTTCTCGAAGATTGATCTTCAATCAGGATATCATCAGTTGCGCGTCAGGGATGAGGACGTGCAGAAGACAGCATTTAGGACCAGTTTTGGCCACTACGAGTTCCTTGTGATGTCGTTCGGTCTCACGAACGCACCATCCGTGTTCATGGATCTGATGAACCGGGTATTTCGGCCTTTCCTCTATAAATTCGTCGTTGTATTCATTGACGACATTTTGGTATACTCTAGGAGTCGAGAGGAGCACGAGGAGCACTTGCGTTTGGTCCTGGATACGCTCAGACAGCATCAGTTGTTCTCACAGTACAAGAAGTGCGACTTCTGGAAGCAGGAGGTGAAGTTTCCGGGACACGTGGTGTCCAAGGATGGCATGGCAGTTGACCCTTCTAAGGTAGCTGCGGTGCAGGACAGGGAGCAGCCTGGTTCTGTCACTGAGGTGAGGAGTTTCTTGGGTCTCGCTGGCTACTATCGGCGCTTTATTCAGGACTTCTCGAAGATCGCGAGACCCTTATCTCAGTTGACACGGAAGGACATGAAGTTCTCCTTGAATGACAAGGTGGAGTCAGCTTTTCAGGAGCTAAAGGACAGACTTACGTCCGCCCCTGTGCTAGTATTGCCAGAGCAAGGGGTTAGATACACTATATACACTGACGTGTCTAGCGTTGGTCTGGGTTGTGTCCTTATGCAGAGGGACAGGGTAATTTCGTATGTCTCGAGACAATTAAGGAAGCACGAGGAGAATTACCCTACACACGACCTAGAGTTGGCAGCCGTTATATTCGCACTGAGACTCTGGAGACATTACCTCTACGGAGAGGAGTTCGAGCTCTTTTGCAACCACAAGAGCCTCAAGTACATATTCACGCAGCGAGACTTGAATATGAGGCAGCGGCGATGGATGGAGACGTTGAAGGACTTCAAGTTTGAGGTCTCTTACCATCCTGAGAAGGCGAACCTTGTGGCTGATGCGTTGAGCCGCAAGAAAGCGATAGAGTTTGCGGCTCCACTGATGGTTGCTGAGTGGGATATGGTTGAGTTTTTGTGAGACTTTGAGCAGAAACTCACCGTAAAGGAGCCATTTGAGTTCATCGCACATGTACAGGTGCGATCTCAGATCGATGACCGAGTCATCGAGGCGCAGAGGGACGATGCGCATCTGACTGAGCTTCGAGAGCAGGCCAGTGATGATGCAAACGTCGACTGGCGAGTTGGTATGGATGGGGGCTTACGTTATCGTGGCCGCCTATGCGTCCCAGATATCCCTGACTTGAGACGAGAGATTCTCGAGGCGGCGCATTGTACTAGACTCGCGATGCATCCAAGTAGTACGAAGATGTATCGTGACGTGAAGAGGACGTATTGGTGGGAAGGTATGAAGACCCACATAGCAGAGTTCGTGTCCCGTTGTCTCACTTGTCAGTAGGTGAAGGCAGAGCATCGCTGACCACCTGGACTTTTGCAGCCTATGCCGATCGCAGAGTGGAAGTGGGATTTCATTTCCATGGACTTCATTTCTAGGTTGCCGAAGATGAGGAAGGGACATGATTCCATTTGGGTGATCGTCGACCGTCTGACGAAGTCGGCGCACTTCCTACCGATTAGAGATACGAACTCTACAGACGATCTGGCTAGACTGTACATCAGAGAGATTGTGCATCTGCATGGAGTTCCGCTGGAGATCTTGTCGGACAGAGACACGCAGTTCACTTCTATTTTCTGGACTCGCATTCAGGAGGCTATGGGTGTGAAGTTGAAGTTCAGTACTGCCTTCCACCCATAGACGGACGGACAGACAGAGCGGGTGAACCAGATCTTAGAGGACAGTTGGGATGATTTTCTTGCATATGCGGAGTTTGCGTACAACAACAACTTGCGCATTGGACTTCAAGGATAGTTGGGATGATTGTCTTGCATATGCGGAGTTTGCGTGCAACAACAGCTTTCAGGCGAGTATCGGTATGGCACCTTATGAGGCGCTGTATGGGCGACCTTGTCGCGCACCGCATTGCTGGGTAAAGGTTAGTGAGCGTAGCTTGATTGGCCTAGAGTTAGTGCAGGCGACGTTAGAGAAGATTGATATTATTCGACGTCGGCTTCTTACAGCGCAGAGCAGGCAGAAGAGTTATGTCGATACGAGACGGAGGCCACTGGAGTTCACAGTTGGGGATCATGTGTATTTGCGAGTTTCCCCTATGAAGGGAGTCCTTCGGTTCGGGAAGAAGGGGAAGCTGGCACCGCGATTCATTGGTCCATTCCAGATCCTCGATCGTGTGGGAGCAGTGGCTTACCGATTGGCTTTACCCATGCCTCTCGCGAGCGTTCACAACGTATTTCATGTTTCTATGCTGAAGAAGTACGTTGCTAATCCTTCCCATATCATCAGATGGGAGCAGGTGCAGTTAGGAGAGGATATTACTTATATCCTGCGACCGACACGTATCCTAGACAGGAAGGAGCAGGTACTGCGTAGCAAGGTGATTCCCCTTGTGAAGGTATTGTGGACGCATCACTCTGAGGAAGAGGCTACCTAGGAGACAGAAGCCGAGATTAGAAAGAACCACCCACAGCTTCTCGAGGAGTACGAAAAGGTACAAATTTTGAGGACGAAATTATTTATTAAGTGGGGTAGATTGTAACACCCGTGAAAAATCCATACTTGGGCTCGAGTACTAACTCGACCCGAAATTGCGTAAAATTAATTCCTATGGAAATTAAGCGTAAGTTAGCTAGCGCAACGCTGGAGTAGCTGGGAAATAGTCCCTAATCACTTTAAATACATTTTACAAGACCCAAATCGAGTAGAACCAACGACTCTACAATACTCTATAACCTCGGATCAAACTCTAAGCAGGTTTGTTCTCTGGACCGCTTTGAATCTTTGTATTGGATCTAGACCGCGCGTCGAAAGTCTGATACCTCCTATCTTAGACCGTTAGAACCGCCTAGCTGGACTTGACAATCATTTCAAAAATCAAGTCAAACCGATAATCACAGGCTATTTCATTGAGCCCGGACCGAAGAGAGTGCGAATAAGGACAGAATTGAAATTTCAAATTCAAATCTGGCACACGACTTCACGCGTCAGTATTAAGCATTCTGACCGTCAGAATTCAGCCAGATTACACCCTCGGATCAGGAAAATTTTCTATTTTATATCATGAGACTTTCAGCCCTGATCTATGTGCGGTGACCGCTGAACTGAAACTGGTCCGCCACGCGAGATCTGCGAACCCTGCCGGACTGAAAACTTAATATGCGCTAGATCTGGTATGCATGAGCTTAAGTCCGATCGCATTCGGTCAGGGGACTAGCAGAAAGCATCTTTTGGATCGAAACAGCCCCGAATTGGATATGCTCTAAGTAAACTTCGTTCCCGAGCCTATTTCGGGCGTTTTTAAGCTTATAAAAGGGGTTGAAACCCTCACTCCTCTCTCCCATCCGAAATTGCAAGAAACCCTAGATTGGGAGAGAGAAAAGGTGAGAGTTTGAGAGAGAGTGTAGAAGGGATTTTTCCATCCTTCGTGCAACCTGTTGCTAGTGCCTAAGCAACCCTTCCTGATCACCAAGCCGGTGATTCTTCCAGATTTTCAGGTATAAAACAACCCTAGAAGTTGCTGATTTGAGGTTTGCTTGGATTCGTAGCATGCTAGCTAACGTAACTCGTAAAATAGGTTCTCTTATCGCCGTAGACGAAGCATATAAGATTTAGGGCATTTTAGTCATTTGTAGGAAGTACAGATTACATTCATATTTTGCTGATGTGATTGACATAGTTTGTTGTCACATTAGGAAGTTAGGAATACGTGCATAATTATTTTGGCGGAGAGATTCGCCTAATTGCACACTTCGGGTCGACATACTATATGTAGACTTAAGTGTGTAGTGTATGTGTTTGTATAAATGCTTGTATTAGTATGTATTGAATTAAATGATGTCATGAATTAGTTTGAGATTGATTTCTCAATTAATATGCTGACCTAAATGATTTCCTACATGTTGACTAAGTACATGATTCCATACTATGCATGAAATGTATGTGCTTGAAGATTTGCTTAAGTTGAATGTTATAACATGTGTTAACATGCTCACATGATCGTACTTCAATTCCAATACTCTTACATAAATTGCTGATGTGATTCTATAATTGTTTGGGACTAGACTTAGTCCAGGCAGTCGGTAACCGAGCGAATTCGTGGCTGGCTGGTCTTGGCCACGAAAGACGCGTCAATGAACGTGAGTCATGTTTGGAGTTGGCGGCAGTGGTTAGGCCACGCGAAGTATTTTACGCACTTCATGTCGTTCGTCTTGAGATGCGATCGCGCTAGTCGAGCCCGTCAAGTAACCCGACTGTCCGATGTATGTTCACCCTGTATGAGTCATAACTGCTTGAACCTAGGGTACTGAACTTACCATTGTAAACCCTGTTAACCATGGTACCTTGATCCACGAAGACTCATGAGCCGGGCATGGTGGTATGGGACACCGTGGTCGAGCTGTCGGCCTACGCTGGGGCCACAAACCTCCCCGTAGTGACCAGTGAGCACCTAGTCTCGTGAGCAGATTATGGTGGTATGGGACACTATATTCTAGCTGTCGGCCTACACTGATCAGGCGACGAGTCCTTTGTAGTGACCGCGAACGTATTCTGAGTCTACGGGAGGCGACGACCCTTCAGTAGCGGTAGAGTACAGTAGGCCTGTATTGATAAGGTGATGGGGGAGCGGTGCAACGAGTGCGAGCAACAGCCCTGGCAGCCCTTGCAGCGACCTACGAAATATACCTCGTATGAGATTACTAGGAGTGACGACCCTAGACAGGATCTGTGTTGGGATTGATACAAGGGAAGTACCTTAGTTTCCCAATCCTGCTGTTTGAATGGACTAATAACAACTCGAAAATCATATCACCATAACATTGCATGTACCTGGAAGATGTGGAGCACTCTAGGGAGTGTGGCATGCCGCGGTCGTAAGATGTTGCCGTATGAGGGAGATTGTCAGTGAGGGCGTACATCACGTCATGTCATTTTGCATTAACAACAGTACTAGGATTGTCTGATTTACTGCTTTACTATTATGTCATAATTGATTTGTGAACATGCTAATCTTTGCTCTATGATTCCACTGAGTTGATCACTCACTCCCACGCTACGGGATGGTGTTTGCAACACCCACCAGACCCTGTTGTAGATGCAGGTGATGCTGAGATCCTGGAGGCAGAGCCAGACTTCGACGAGGAGCAGGACGAGTTCTCGTACATGCAGTATCATGATGGCTTTGCGTAGGCGACCTGGGTTGATGGGACTTCAGTGGGACTATTTTAAACATTTGATTTTGTTCATGTATATGTATATGAGACTCAGAGATGTATTCATACTTTAGAGACAGATGAGATCTACTTTTTTTTCCTTACAGTGATATATATATTGTTTAGTCTTCCGCTTGCTTTTATCACTGGATTTGAAGTATGAATTGCAGTTTTGGTATGCTTTTACTCATGTGAATGCTTTAAATCAGACAACATTGAATCATAATCATTTTTGTTGCATAAGTGATGGTCTGGAACTCGGGAGTTGAGTTTATACACGACCCCCGATTTTCAGGGTGTTACAAATTATGAAGTGATGCCAGGTCTAGTGCATTTGCATTGTTGGGTTCCATGGGGTGCCCAACGCAAGGGGTGGCTCTATGTAGAGATCCCATTTTACAAATATCTTAGTAGCTACAGTCGCCTTGAATCGTATATTTTCTTGTTACCTAAAAAGGGCAGTTTGTATCGATTTTCATGTTTTTCTTTCTTCTATTGTCCAATGATAAGAGGTTCTTTAGAATGAAAATGTGATATGATATTGAGGATTGGACTCGACAGCATTGGGGCAATGCAGTTTTATTCTTCTCATAAAAATAATATAAAATGTTATGGCCAATCACTTTAATGTGGATGAACATGACTTATCATTGAGAAAGCTCAATAATTTTTAGACACATCTTTATACCCTACAAAAGGAGAAGGTAGGAATGGTTGTCAATGCTTTCTTTCAGCTCTTCTTTTGGTTATTGTCTATAGCCACAGTAATTTCCTATATTACTGATGACTTTTCTACCATGTATCTCTCAATTTATCTGCTTGACCACTTCCCGTATTAGCTCTTGAAGAATAAATTAATGTGTCTTTAAAATTCACATTGTATTGTCTTTTTTTTTCTCTCTTTCTTTTTGTTCAGCAAGTGAAGAGTGAAGTTGTAGCTACATTTGGTAATGATGGAGTTTATTTTGAGAAGTACATAAAAAATTCAAGGCACATTGAGTTCCAGGTACATATTTCGATTGAACTTTCTATCACATCCATTCCATTAGGGGCTGTTTATATTGGTGGAAATAAATAACTGAGAAAATCAAATCCCTGTTATCACAAAAATTAGAGCAAAATTGTTATTTTTGGGCAATTGAGACTGTTTTGAACACAGTGAACATGAAATCTTGTTACATCAGTTCTTATTATATTCTCTGGTAGATTTTATTTTATTTATTTATTTTTTCTAAAGACTCATTAGATCATTGCAAAGAAACTTTTTTATTGAGCTTTATTTGTTATATGATTGAAGTATCTTGAGTGGGCATGTCTTAAATGGCACTGCCAATGGCACGGTCATATGAAGGGCATTTTATATCAGAATTTTGGCAAGATGTTGTAAGAAAGAGTAAATGCTTACAACATTCTGCCAATCTTGTAGCCTTTTTGTTTGGCTTTAAAAAAAATCCCTTTATTCTTTTATGGAGCTCTTCCTTTACCAAGTCAAACCAACTCATGTGAAGCAGGGCCCTTTGACAGTTTCTTACTTGGATCTTATGTGTGTATGTTTGTGCGTTTTTTTTTAAAAAAGTGGATTTGGGGCCTTTGACAACCCGCAAGGGAGTGGTAGTTTCTCTGCATTTAGTGGTAGCAATGTCATGGGAATAAAAAAACCATCAAACCTTTTCGTGTAGATGAGAAGATAGAAGGTCTCCGACAAGATTTGTTACGAGACCTGTATCCTAGCCTGTACTATTCCGTAGGCTTCCGCGGACCTCCCGGTCGAATTCTGGTGACCCATGACGTGTAGATAGTAGTTGCGTACGATCCTAAGTTGTATCTCGTATTCTAGAGTTGGCTTAACCCAAGACTTGTACCCTAATGACCGCGTCGTCACCACGGTTCCGATGTCGCTTATTATGCGCCAAGGCGTACCCAGGCCAGGAGATGTGGGCCCACTTTCAGTTAGAGGAAATGCCGCACATTTGCCAACCCAATAGAAACATGTCAAATCAATCACATCACTAGTGAAAGTACAACACCCATTCCCAAGTACAACCACCCTCCCCAAAGTCAACTCTCTCTCTTACAACCAAGTACACCCATCACTCACTCATCACCCACCCATCTCTCTCTCCTACAACCTCTCTCTCTCATCTCTCTATCCCTCATTCTTAAAGAAACCCATGTCCAAGCTTCTATGAGAGAAGCTAGTGTGACCCACCCTCCTACCTCTCATCTCCACCATCCAAAGATCATCTCGACTGTTGAAATCGTGCCCTTGGAGCTCTGGAGGCTATAGGCGGAAGAAGGAAGAGGAGATCAAAGATGGGTGATTTCATAAGGTTAGATTAATATGTTTTGCTTGGATTTGATGATTTGAGGGCCGACATATGGTGGGACCCATCTCGATGTATGCATTGTATAGGGAGGGCCCATAGTGGCAGGGTCCCTCCCCTTCTCACGTCTCTCTATCTCTCTCTTTCCATGTTGATGGCCCACCTTGATGATGCATGAATTGATCCACACAGTGCATTTACTGGACCATACCGCTCTCCAAAGAGGGGGCCATCTCGCTACCATGTCTAGCCAGCCCACCTTATTTTCCATTCTCCGGTCGACATGGATGAAGGGATAACACAAATATCAACTTGATTCTACTTTAGTGGGCCACGTGTACGTGGGCCCACTCTTGATGTATACGTTATATCCATACCGTCCATAGTCTAGATGGTGGACACCCCCGCTGACAAACCGTCCAGATCAGTGGGACCCTCATGACGTGTGTGTTATATACACACCATCCATCCTTTTTACTGGTGGGCCACATCTGTGGACCCCACCCTGATGTATCGGTTGTATCTGCACCGTCCAAAACGCTGGATGGTGAGATCCACCTTAGTAGAATGTGTGAGATCCACACCATTAAATCATGGAACCACCATGATATGTGGTTCATCCAGGCCGTCCATCAACAAGGTCCAAGGCCTGGACGTTAAAATAATAATAATAATAATAATACATAT
This sequence comes from Magnolia kwangsiensis, assembly GCA_037074715.1. NCBI lineage: Eukaryota > Viridiplantae > Streptophyta > Magnoliopsida > Magnoliales > Magnoliaceae > Magnolia > Magnolia kwangsiensis. The sequence continues at coordinate 43,971,958 of CM073586.1, read as the reverse complement.
AATATTATATAATATGTATATATATAATATAATATAATATATTATATTATGTATAGCTGGTGGGCCTACGTGGGACCCACTAGATGCATCTGGTTCATCTCCCATCCTCACCGTCCATTAAATTGGATGGTGGGAATCTACCTTTGATACGTGGGACCACCACGTCATGTGTGGATTTCATCCACACTGTCTGTCTATTGATCTGTACCATGGACCAAACTATGATATATGTCCTTTATCTCCACCATCCAGATTACTGGACAGTGGGTTACTCGGAGATGCAAGTGTTCATCAACACCATTCATTTGAGGGTGGACCCCACCATAATGTAACTGTTTAATCTATACCACTCATCTGGAGACCCCGCCAACCATAGTTGCTGATGACATCAGCAAGTTTGGTGGGACCCACTACTGTGATGTCGTCAGCAAGTTCTATGGGTCCCACTGATGCTTATGTTATATCCAAACCGTCCATTCGGATGGTGAGTTTGTCTTAAGGCTTGAGAATAAAAAAATAAGATAGATCTATTTATCAAGTGGAGCACACTACAAATATCAGTGGGGGATTGAATGGCTACCATTGAAACCCCTTTTTGGGTCACAGAAGTTCTGAATCAATATGATATTTGTTTTTCCTCTTGCTTTAGGTCTTTGTGACCGTATGAATAGATTGGATGGAAAATAAACGTTATGGTGGGCCCAATGAATGGTTAACAATGAAAATCATTATCTTCATTGTTGTTTGTGACATGGTCCAGATGATCTTTTGATATGATTGGGTAATACTCTAAAATGATCTTTTAAAATAGATGAATGGTGTAGATGGCGTGGCCCATTGATGTGGCCCACCTTGATGTATTTACGACCCATTCGTGAGGCCCAATGTGACGTATATATGGCCCATGTTTGAGGCCCAATATGATGTATTCCCGTCCCATGTGTTGGGGCCCCTTTGTGATGTATCTGAGGCCTGTGTATTAAGGCCCAATTGATGTATGTGAGGCCCATTGTGATGCATTTAAGGGCCAAGCGATGGAGTTCATTGTGATGTATATTAGGCTCATGTGAGAGGCTCATCATGATGTGTATTAGGCTCTTGAGAGAGGCCCATGGTGATGTATATTAGGCCATTTTGTGAGGCCATGAGCCCACTATATGTTAGGCCCTATATGATCTACTCCTTAGGAGCAATGTTGGCTAAATGTCGACATTAATAAGCAATGATGGTTAAATGTCCACATTGTGACCTTCCCTTAGGCCTTATTAGGCCTATTCTCATCAATGTCGATTATCCAGCCTGATTATTGGTACGGATTATCGATGCTGATTATCAATGTCGATTATCGAGACTAATGCCGATTATTGAGGCCAATTGCCAAGGCCGATTCTGATTATCGAGGCCAATTCCAATTGTTAGGCCAATTAGCCGATTGTCGAGGCCAAAAATTCATTTTACATGAGGTGTTATAGATATCTCTGGGTGAAATTTCCTAAACCCTCTTGGTTCTAAAGGTTGCTCCAACGTCTAGACCGAGTAGATGCATAAGCACATGAGAGTCGTAAACCGTTAGGCCGCATCTCCCACTTTGTCATGGTCGGTTAGAATAGGGTGTGGCCTTACCTACCCGAGAGGAGGGGTCAAAGCTAGGCTGAGTTTGACCAACTCGAAGAATGAGTCCGCTATCGACGAGCCAGGCCTGATATTGACAGGTAGATAGTAAGGTCTCTTCCACTCACCTTATTGCACGTGATGGGACAACAATCTGGTTTGAAGGGTACTAGACCCCGGTGATTTTCTAGAGAGAAACTGTACTGATATGTGAACTTATTGAGTAGGAGTTTCATACTCATTCATTCATTTACTATCCAATTGGGCCGGTGGTGTACAACTAATTGTTGTGTACCTTCATAATGGCAAGGATTTTGGTTGGGGCGCACAACTAACCTGAGATCAGGAGTCTACTACATTGAGTCTAGCTATCCAAATTTAGGTATGAGACTGGTTTGGATAGAAGTCCCTTGTGATGGACCCCATAACCTACGATACTATGCACTATCATCCCGACTTCACTCTAGCTTGGTCATTTCATTTCCACCGCATATCACATTGTATCCGCAACATTTAATAGTTTGGGTTTCCATGTTTCTGCATTGATATGTTCGTTAGCATTCATACTTTACATCGCATAACCTTGGTACGACTAATGGCACTCATGGACTTACCAGTATATTTTCTCTTACTCTGATATCCTATGATTCATGATCTTGTCTATATTTCTGCTTACTTTGATATCTTATGATTCATGATCTTGTCAGTATTTCTACTCACTTTGATATCTTATGATTCATGATCTTGTTAGTATTTTCACTTACTCTGATATCGTATGATTCATGATCTTATCATTATTTCCACTTACTTTGATATCGTATGATTCATAATCTTGTCATTATTTTCACTTAATTTGATATCGTCTGATTCATGATCTTGTTAGTATTTTCACTTACTCTGATATCATATGATTCATGATCTTGTCAGTATTTTCACTTATTCTAATATTGTATGATTTATAGCATTGTATTGCACACTTGGCACTTACCTTGTGCACATACTTTCACCACCTTCTAAGCTTTCTATAAGCTTATGCACGATGGATGTGTGTAGATGGTGTTAAGTTGCAGCAACGTTGAGCTTGGAGCATTCAAAAGACTTTTTAATCTTTGATTTTTGACATATGTATTTCCCTTTCAGCACTGTATTCAATATTTATATTAGTGGATATGTGATGATAATGTTGCCTTTGTGATTTGGGTAAACTTATGGTTATTATCACGCCCCAAACCTGAAAATCGGATTCACGGGAATCCCAATCACTAAATCAAGTATCGACAGCCTCCATAGTACCCCATTCTCGGCTCCCAATACCCATATGTCAGGTTCCTATCCTAGGATTTTAGAAGGAGTATTTTCCAATGTACATTTATCTCGTAAGAAGCATTACCACAAGTTTACCCAAATCACAAAGGCAACATCATCATCACATATCTATTAATATAAAAATTTGAATACAATGCTAAGAGAAATATGTATGTTAAAATCAAAGCTCCAGAAGTCAGCTACATGCTCCAAGCTCCATGCTATTGTAACCTAACATCACTTGCACGCATCTATCGTGCATAAGCTTATAGAAAGCTTAGAGGGTGGTGTAAGTGTGTGCGCAAGATAAGTGTCAAGCACACAAATACAACGTCACAATTATGCAATAGTAGAAACACTGGTAAGATCATAAATCATATGATATCAAAATAAGTGGAAATACTAATAAGTCCATGAGTCAATCAATATCAGAATATGCAATACAGATCAACTATGCAAACGAGGAGCTATAAAGAGCCAAATATTAAATGTCAATGTTACAATGTAATATACAATTCCAGATGAGTTCACGTATAGCGTTAGCCATACCTAGACCATATAAATGCAAAAACACAGTAATCCAAAATGCCATATGCCGTGTATGTAATGCAATATGCGATGCGAATGGAATGACCATAATGAAGTGTAAAGTTAGGATGATAGTACCTAGTATCATAGCGTATGGAGTCTATCACAAGGGACTTTTATCCAAACCAGTCTCATACCTAATTTAGATAGTCAAACTTAATGTAGTAAACTCCTGATCTCAGGTTAGTTGATCGTCCCAACTGAAATCCTGGCCATTGTGAAGGTACACGTAACAAATATTTACGCACCACCGACCCAAGTGGATAGTGAATGAATGAATGAGTATGCAATGCCTGCTCCACAAATCCATACTATACATCTCTGGGATCATCACCGGGGTCTAATACACTCTACATGTAAATCGCCACCCACTGACACGCGACCATGCAAGTGGAAGAGACCTCACTATCCACCTAATCAGTAGTCAGCCAATATCTACCCGGCATGTCGATAGTGGACCCATTCACGAGCTGGTCAAACTCAGCTTAGCTATACCCCCTACTCTCGGGTGGGTAAGGCCACGTCCCCTCCCAACCGACCACGACACAGTGGGAGACGTGGTCTCCTTGTATTCGTCACTTGAGTGCTTATGTATCCAATCGGTCTCGATGTTGGGGCGTCTCCTAGCCACGAAGATTTAGGGACTTTCAACCACGGACATCTAAAATGCCCAAATGCTCAAACCAAACATTTTCGGTGTCCCATCTAGCTATCTACGACATGCCTATGGAGGGTACTACCTTGATGTTACTAGGGCGTACAGAAATCACAACACAAAATGTAAGATACATGAGTTATACAACACAGTCATACATCAATCCTGTGCATTTCATGTGCTCATGTGAGATAATCTCCGCCTATTAGGGAGTCTCATAACAACCTGCCCAATGAAATATGTAATGGTGAACCACATCTCATAACAAAAATTCAGATGATGCGTATGTGCATGTATCATGATGTTATTTTGTCACATACTCATAATCGGTACTAATAACCAGCCTTGATAATCGACATCGACAGTCGGCCTTGACAATGTGGACATTTAATCAACATTGCCCCCAAGGAGTAGTCCACATAGAGCCTAACGTATAGTGGACCCATGGCCTCTGACAAGGGTCAAATATAGAACACCATGGGCCTCACTCAGGAGCTTAATACATCATGATGGGCCTTTCACATGTGTCTCACATACATCACAATGAACTCCTTCTCTTAGCCCTCAAATGCATCACGATGCGCCTCATCACATAGGCCTCATATAGATCACATTGGGCCTTAAACATGGACTGAATACACCTCATAACGGGCCTCAAATATGAGCCGCATATACATACATTAGGCCTCGACAATCGGAATCGATAATCAGCCAAAACAATCAGAATCGACAATCAGCCATGATAATCAGCCTCGATAATCAAAATCGGCAATTGATCACGATAATCAGCCTTAGTTGCTAATCAACAATCGGCCATGACAATCAGAATGGGCAATCGGTTGTGACAATCGAAATCGATCGATAATCGATCTTGATCGATAATTAGCCTCAATAATCAGAATTAGCAAATCAGTCATGTCAATCGGAATCGGCGATCGGTCACGATGATCGGCATCGATCACTAATCGACAATCAACCATGAAAAATCAGAATCGACAAGCGGCCATGAAAATTGTAATCGATCGATAATCGACCTCAATAATCAGAATCTATAAATTGGCCATGCCAATTGAAATCGGCAATCGGTCACGATGATCGACATCGATCGTTAATCGACAATTGGCCACGACAAATCAGAATCGGCAATCAGCCACGACAATCAGAATCGAAAATTGGCTACGACAATTTGAATCGATAGATAATCGGCCTAGATAATCGGAATCGGCCACTTCAAATGGAATCGACAAATCGACTACTTCAATCACTAATCAACAATCGCCCACGACAAATCAGAATTGGCAATCGGCCATGACAAACAGAATCGATAATCGGCCTAACCCAAAGGCCTAAGGAAAGGTCACATGAGGACTTTCAATCATTATTGCCCATCAATGTGGACATTTAACCAACATTGCTCCCAAGGAATGGTGCTCATCAGGCCAATCGGATAGGGACCCACAGCCTAGCACAAGGGCCTAATATACATCATCATAGGCCTCAATTACATCAAACAGGATGAATTAAGTGGGCTGATCAAATGGGCCAATACAAATGGGTCGAATCAAATGGGTCGAATCAGATGAGCCGAATCAATGGACCAAATCAAATGAGCCAAATCAAATGGGCCGAATCAATGAGTCAAATTAAATGGGCCAATTCAAATGGGCCGAGTTAAATGGGCCGAGTTCAGCACACCATTTATCCATTGTTAGAGATCATTATAGAGCATACAAAAATGAATCATATCAAAAAGATCATCTGAACCATACCACAAATGACACTGGTGGTAATTATTTTCATAATTAAATTTCTAGTAGGTCCACCATAGTATTTATTTTCCATCCATACTGTTCATATGGTCATTAGGGCCTGAAGAGGGAAGGAAAAATAGATACTATATTAAATCAAAATTTCTGTAACCCAAAGGGGTTTCAAAGGTGGCGTTCAACACCACTGTTTTTTGTAGGGTGGTCCACTTGATATTAGATCTGCCTTACTTTTAGCCTTAAGTCGTGAGACGAGGTGGCCCTAAATAGATGGACGGTTTGGATGTAATACAAATATCAGGGGTGGGGTCTACGTACACGGCCCACTAGAGGACTAAATCTGCTTCATTTTCATCTTGAGCCAAAGACAAGCTCGCCAGATGAATGGACGGCATGGATACAAACATACATCATGGTAGACTCCACCTGTCCAACTGATGAATGGACGACGTGAATATAAACATACATCACAGTGGTCTTCATTCGTTCAGATCACTGGATGGCATGGATACAAACATACATCAGTGGTGGGTCCCACGCACGTGACCCACCTTACACACATATATATATATATACACATAATATAATGTAATATATATAAATTACAAAGAGCCACTGTCCAGACCCCTAGATGTTCAGAACGGTGGAGATCTCATACATATTTACATGGTGGGTCCACACGTGTGGCCTACCTCATACCATAATAATATATATTATATTAATATATATATGAATATAAATATATAACATATATCATATATATATATATATATATATATATATATATATATATATATATATATATATATATATATATATATATATATATATAAACATGTTCACCGTCCAGGAGGTTTGAACGACCTGGATGGCGTGAATTAATTCGCATCAACATGAGGGTGGGCCTCGCCATCCTGACCCCTAGACAATGTGCAACTAATGCATATACCATGGTAGTTCCACACATGTGGTCCACATCGACTTCAGATTAAATGAATACTTATGTTTTCCTTTGATTTGGCTCATCCAAATGTATTGCTATGTGGGACACTCAATGAATGGCATGGATGAAATACTTACTCATGATAGGCCACACACACACCATTCCATACAAGAGAGAGAGAGAGAGAAACGGTGAGATAGACGGACCCCACCACTATGGGCCCCTCTTTACATTGCATACATCAATGTGGGTGCCACAATAAGTAGGCCATTAAATTAAAAATCAATGGTGGATCACCCACCTATCGCATTCCTCCTTGATCCCTTGGACTTGTATGCTCCTTGCCTTCACTTTTAATGGAGGTTGACGGTGATTGGAAGGTTGAGATGGGAGATGAGAAGGTGGGCCACACTTAGTTTTTGGGAGAGAGCTTGGTTGTTAGATATTTCTCATGGGATTTGGCAAATTGCTAGAGAATGAGAGAGATGAGGAATGATGGATTGATATGGGATGGGTGTTGTAAGGAAATGGGATAGAGAGGTATGGCTGTGTTTGAAATTTTGAAAAAGAGGGATGGGTAGGGAGAGAGAGAGTTGACTTGGGAAAAAGGAGGGATGGGTTGCTTGTACTTATGGTATGGTGTGTACTTGACTTAATTTGATGCAACATGTTGTAGAGATTCCCTCAAAATTCACAACGCGCGACATTTCTTTGGAATGAATGCGATCCCACATCTCCTACCCCTGGTATCGGTTCGATGCCCAAGTCGCGGTGTTGGAACCGCGGCGACTGTGCATTTGCTAAGATATAAGTTTCAGGTCGAGAAGACTTATGTATGCAGAACTCGGCTCAGGATCACGTGTAAACATTGGATACAGATTGAGGGTTGTCGGAATTCGTCCGGGAGGACTGCGGAAGCCTATAGAGTGGTACGGTTTAGGATATGGGTCTTACAGTTACGCTTCTTACGAGATAAATGTATGTTGAAAAATCCTCCACGTAGGATCCTAGGATCGAAATCTGGCATATGCACATTGGGTGCAGAGAATGGGGTATTATGGAGGCTGCTGGCACTAGATTTTGTGATCCCAGTTTCTGAGTTTGGGGCATGACATTTGCAGTTAAAAACCAAGTAACCAGATATTACTTTTACTTGGAATCAATGATACTCATACCCATATTGATGTGGGAAGTGTCTGTTTTTATTTTTATGGAACTAAAGCTGCGGTGTTCTTCTGAACATCAAATCTTCTAGTTTTTGTGTTAATGATGTCTTTCCTATGGAAGTTATTCCATGTAAGATTCTTCATGGATCATTTGTCTCTGTATCAGTTGTAATTTAATATTTTGTTTCATTTATTCATTTTGATGGAGAGAGTGATAAGGATGTGTCTAAACTTGTGTCTGATTTTGAGGCATACATGTCCTAGTCTGGTTTATTGAAACTTATAAGCATAACAATGATACTTAAATACATCTTCTATGCATTCAAGGTAATGAGTGGGTCTTCTTTAGTAGAAAAGATAGCCCATAACACATGCATTGATTGGAACTTTTACCATCAATTGGCTATCACTACATGAAAATCGCAGATTTGTGATGGACCAAATCCGTCGTAAAAGCAAATAAACGACGAATTTCATTCATCGCTGTTTATAGGGTCTTTTTTTTTCCCGATGGATAAGGTCTATCGCATATTACCGACGGATAAGATCTGTCACAAAAAATAAAAAATCCATCACTGAAATTCAAAAAAAACCACCTGAATTATTTGTCATTTAAAAATATTGGTGACGAATAAGGTCTGTCGCTAATATGAGGAGAGCGACGGACCTCAAATCCGTTTGTCAACTTGATGAGAAATTAGCGATGAGAAATTAGCAACGGATTTGGTTCGTCGAGCAAAGCTCTACTCCCGAGATCCAGCACATTACTTATGCAACATGGATAATGATGTTCAGATTTCATCTATATTAATGAGTTAAACATGAGTGAAATTATACCAAAACAACATATCATACTCCAAATACAATTAAATTAAGCAAGCAGAAGTCTGAAGCATATGTATTTAAATATGAAAGCATTTCAAAACCTCTGGAGTATGAGTATGTAACCAGGCTGAATATATACATGTGTTGTTTTAAAATATACAAAATGTAAAAAGTAATTGTGTTCAACTAAGCCAAAAATCCCTATAGTCCCTGCGCGGTACGAGATCTACATAGACCCGCCTGAGAGCTGAATGTAGGAGAACTCTTCCTCCTCATCCATGAAGTCCTACTCCGTCGCATAAACTTCATCAACACCTACATCTAAACTAGGGTCTGGTTGGTGTTTTAAAACACCGTCTGAGGGTGGGGGTGAGTGATCAACTCAATGGTACTATAAGGGAAAGATTAACATGTTATCAATCAATTAAGTAGTAATGATAAAGCAATACAACATTGACTTCCTAACTACTCTTGTTAATGCAGAAATGGAGTGCAAATAATGATGCATGCCCTCGTGTAAAGCTCCCTCAAAAGAGACTCCAACAACCAATTTCTCATATGACAACACTCCCTAAAGTGCACCTTCCTCACCAAAAGGACATCCTAACTAATGCAATGCGATGCATGGTTGTGTTAGCCAAGTACTTAATTAAGCTTATTCATACAGCAGATTTGAGAAGCTAGGGTACCTCCCTTTATAACATTGACCCAAACTGAAGGATCCATCTAGGTTCGTCACTCCTAGTCAAGCACATATGATAGGCAAGTTGTAGGGCATCACCCCTAATGAAAAGCAGTCGATAGGGAAGTTTAAAATTTATACTCATGGTCACTACAGGGTGGCTAATCACCTTGACATAGGCCGATAGCTCGAACACGGTGTCCCATACCCCCATGTCTAGCTCATGAGTTTGAGTTTGCTCATTGGTCACTACGGGGAGGCTTGTCACCCCAGAGTAGGCCGACAACTCAAACACGATGTCACATACTACCATACCCGGTTCATGAGTCTTAGTAGATCATGGTACTATGGTTAAACTGGGTCTTTACATTGGTAGGGGGTACCTTAGATTCAAGCAGTAATGTCCATATATGGTAAATATATAGTAGGCTACTCGGTTTATGTAACACCCCAAATTTTTACTAACCTGGGGTTAGACGTCCTTAGGCAATGGGTCAACCATAGCACCTTGGTAGCGTTTCAAAATTCGATTCCAAAGCTAAAGAAATCATTTAAAACCTAATTCTTTAGAAATTTGACGTGAATTAGCCAGCGCTACACTAGATTTCCTGCAAAATTAGCACCAACCACTTTAAATACGATCTGTAAGATCCAAAACCTATAGAATCATTGACGCTACCTTACCCTGAAATCTAGGATCAAACTCTAAACCTGTTTGTTCTCAGGAACCCTTTGAAACTTTGTATTGGATCTAGACCACGCGTCGAAAGTCCGATAGCGATAATCTTAGACAATTACGACCGCCTTGTTGGACTTGACAATCGTTTCAAATATCAAGCTCAACCGATATCCTGAGACCATTTTACTAAGTCCGGAGTGAAGAGAGTGAGAAAAGGAAAATATTTAGAAAATTATTTCAATTTGAATAAATCTGGCACATGTCGCTTGATGGCATTTTTTAAGCATTCTGACCGTTAGGATTCGACCAAATTTCACCCTCGGATCAGGATAGGTGGCCCTTACATGTCATAGCACATGTGGCCCTGATCGAGTTTCGGTGACCGCTGAACTGAAACTGGTCCGCCACTGTCGATCTAGAAACCCGACCGGACTGAAAACTTTGCTTGACCTAGATCCAATATTAGAGGGCTTAAGTCTGACCGCATTCAGTAACAGGACCTCAATAAGTGCTCCGTTGGATCGAAACAGACCCGATTTGGATATAACATAAGTATACCTTGGACCTAAGTCTGTATAGGTGAGTTTTTAGCGTATAAAAGGGCCTTAAACCCTTAGCTTCCTAACCCATACGAATTTGGGGAAACCCTAGGAGAGAGAAGAGAGAAAAGAGAGAGAAAGTGATGGAGAAGTTGGGGTTTTCTCCTGGGATTCTTCTCTGCTGCTCCATGTGCCAAATCCATCTACCTGCATCGCTATTCTGGCGATTCCAGTTTCGTTCTAGGTAAGAAAACCCTAACCCTAACCTATTTTAAGACTCCTATGGGTACAAGTAGCTAAGCACCTCGTGTTGTACGTTGTCAATCAGTCGTTGACGACGATGTAGAGTTCCTATTCGATTCATTACGCTCCTACGGCATAAGGTGCTGATTTTTGACGCTTAGGTTGTCATTTTTCAAAGCTTTCAATACTGTTTAATGGTAGATTGTTGACAAGGATGTTGTTTGACATGTAGAACATGCTATCTGTTTTTCATTTCGAATACGTACGAAGAAAATGAGATTTAGGGTATTTTAGGTATTTATAGGAAATACCGTATACATATAAAATTCAGATTCATGCTTAACATGATTAATTGCCATGAATATATGCTTGTTACGTGTGTGACAACTCCTTAGCGAAAGGACTTGCCCTAAATCACGCCATGGCCAATATACGCTACATGCGTAAAAGTATGTAGCTCAAATGTTTGTAAAAATGTTTAAATGAATACGGAACCCGGATTCATGCATGCTATAATTATCTGTCATGGGTATATGAAAGTGATCTATGGGGCAACTCCCTAATGAAAGGATTTGGTCAAATACATGATATATCAACTTATGATATGTATTTAGTATGTGTAGCCTAAGTGTTTGTGAAAATGACGGAATGAGTATAGAATTTGCTTTCATGCTCACCATGACTAATTGTCATGGATATATGATTGTTGTATGGGCAATACCCCCTTTGACGAAAGGATTTTCCCTAATACGTATGCTTATAAATGTAAAATATGTATGATATAACATGTAATCTAAGTGGTTGAATAAATGCCTAAGTGAATTAGTAGTTAGTAAAGTATGATTGCTAAGCTGGTTGACATATGGATCTCCATCACAATACGTAAGTCTATGAACTCCTCCATGAATAGTGTAACTTAGCTTATCCATGCTAAGTGAGTGTATGATTTCCTCCATGGATTGTTTACTTAATTGAAGCATGTTAAATGTGTGGATGAATTTCTGCATGTACTGTTTACATTTAAGTTATACTTCACGAATGTTCATATAGATACAAGATATGAATCATATGCTAGTTGTTAGATTTGTATGTGATTGGGGCTATACTCTAGTCCAGGCAGTCGGTAACAGATTTGAATTCGTGGTTAGATTCTATTCGCCGTGAAGGATGTGTATGACGAACCCGAGTCGTACTAGAGTTATCAAAAGTGGTTAGGCCACACGAAGTGCTTATGCACTTCATGTTGATTGATTCAACGTGCGCTCGTGCTAGTCGGACTCATCAAGTAAGCCGACTGACCATTGTATGTTCACCTTGTATTGGTCATAACTACTTGAACCTAGGGTACAGAACTTACCAGTGATAACCCTGATAACCGTGGTACCTTGATCCACTAAGACTCATGAGCCGGGCATAGTGGTATGGGACACCGTGGTTGAGCTGTCGGCTTACGCTGGGGCCACAAACCTCTCCATAGTGACCAGTGAGCAACCTAGACTCGTGAGTAAATTATGGTGGTATGGGACACTATATTCTTGTTGTCGGCCACACTGATAAGGTGATGGGGGAGCGGTGCAACGAATGTGAGCAACAGCCCTGGCAGCCCTTTGTAGTGACCACGAGCGTACTCTGAGTCTACGTGAGGCGACGACCCTTCCGTAGCAACAAGAGTACAACTAGGCCTATATTGATAAGGTGATGGGGGAGCGGAGCAACGAGTGCATGCAACAGCCCTGACAGCCCTTGCAACGACCTAAAAATATATCATCGTATGAGATTACTAGGAGTGACGACCTTAGACAGGATCCTTGTTGGGAATGATATAAAAGAAGTACCCTAGTATCCCAATCCTGCTATATGAAAAGGACTAATAACAACTCGGTAATCATATTTATATCGCACTGTATATGCCTGGAAGATGTGGAGCGCTGAGGGAAGAAAGCATACCGCGGACGTAAGATGGTGTCGCATGAGGGAGTTGTCGGTGAGGGCATCCATCATGTCATTTCATTCTTGCATTAATCACAGTATTTAGGAATGTTTGAATTGCTTGCTTTATCATTATTGCTTGATTGATTTAATAACATGCTAATCTTTGCTCTACGATTCCACTAAGTTAGCTACTCACTCCCACGTTACGGGAAGGTGTTGCGCACACCAACCAGTCCCTATTTTAGTTTCAGATGATGGCGATGCTTGCGAAGTAGAGCCGGACTTGATGATGATGAGGAGGATCCCTCCAATATGCAGGTTCTGATCGTTATAGAGTTACTGATTAGATGTCAATACACTTGGTATTTTGCCTTTTATTTTCATACCCATGTATATTCTTTTCTTTCTATTTTGGAGTATACATGTATTTAGTTAACCTGGTAACATGTTCACAATCTGGAGACTTACAATCATTTATATATTTTATATATCTATCACATTCTACCGCTTGATAATTTAACTGTCTCTGGAGTATGATATGTTTTTTTGGCTTAATCCACTTCATGTTTTATGCACTATTACAGTCGACATTCATCCATCATTAAAAATGTTGCATAAGTGATGTTCTGGAACTCAGGAGTGGAGTTTATGCTCGACCCCCAATTTTCAGGGCGTTACAGTTTATTAGATAAGTTTGATTGGTACAAATGCATGGTGACTTAATCGACATGGAGCGCGTAAGCACCCCTCGTGCCAAACCACTATCGACAATCGTCATGCGACCCAGATTCGTCGAATATATCCAAATGTAGCGAGACTAATTCAGCCACCTAAACGAGGACTGTTACCTATTTCCTGGGCTATATCGTAGTCCCAATCTTACTCAGATGTAATAAGTAAGCACATGTAATGTTAATCTCAACATTCAGTAAACAATCCAAATAAATCTCTCATTTGAGTATTTCATCATACACATTGAGCATATACCTAACACTTGCACTTTATCCATAAATCGTATAGACGAAATTAAGATTTCTTGAAAAAGACTATACATATGAATAAGGTAATTGAGAATCCTATCTCAATACCCTTAATAACTACATATCATCAACAATTCCTCATTCAAATAATTTGTCAAACACTTATGTTACACTTCACCAACATAAATAGACTAGGATAGTTACAACATGTATTATGACAAATCCTTACACAGAGAGGTCATCATACATATGCCAAACATGAATCCTATATTAGTAGTCATGGCGAGTACAATCACATTTACATGTTCATTCAAACATTTCAAAAAACACATAGAATGCATATTTTTTTCAACATAGTTCGTACATGTAAAATATATCGAAATCGGCATATATAAGACAATATGGTAGCAATCAATTCAAACATAAATCATTAGCTGACATTGAAATCATTGAAAATCATAACCTAAATGCTTATAGTCTGCACCTTTCGTTGGAATACTCGATTCAGACTAGGTTCGATTTTTATGTTCCTGAAAACATAACGTTAGGTACTTAAATGGTGAAATCGGTTAGATAGGTTAACATACAAACATTTTGGATCTCAACTACGACATTAAGTTTAGGATTTCTTACCCAAATCATAATCGAAACATGTCATGTAGTGAAATGGGGAGGTGATTTAGTGTGTGGAGTTGTGGGAGAGAATTACTAGAACAATCTCTCAAGGTTTCTCTTCTCTCCTTACTCTTCTCTTCCTTTATCTCTTCTCTCTCCTAGGGTTTGAAGAAATTCGTATGGAAGAGAGATGGGGTGGTATAAGGGCTATATATAGGCCCATAAGTGATGCAAATGGCCCCAGGGCCATGGTATACTTAGTTTATATCCAAAGGGCTACTATTTCTGACAAACGGGACTCACAGGGAGGACCACTACTCACGTCATTGGGTAAGTTCCTTGATAATGGATCTATGGGTAAGTTCCTTAATAATGGATCTATGTTAAGATGTGATTTCGGCGTGATTAGATAGGCTGATCGACCATGGAGGACCCATGTCAGATCAACAGTCGTACTTACACGATCGAGGCCACAAGTATATGGATATGTGTAGGCAAATTTTCTTTTCCTATGAGTGAAGTTTGGTCAGAAACTGACGGTCCAAATTCTCAATTTCGTATGCGAACGAATGGCCCAATTCACTTAACTTTCAATACCTTTTCTAAGGATATTCGTGTTTCTCACACATTTCACTCAGCATTCAAATTGAATGTTTTTGGACACCATTTGGACTCGATTCCCGCGATGGTTGACAAGCCCAGCAAGGCAGACATAACCCTATAGTTTCGCGGTCATCAAATTCTCGACGTGCTGTCTAGGTCTGATACAAAAATTCAATATACTCCTAAGAGCGACAAGCTCATGAGATTTCTCCAAGGTTTTTTGGTGTTGAGTTAGCGGTATTACTGATTTTAGGTCTCACCATTTGTGAAAATGGTGGTTCGAGCTTAATCCATAGATTAATTTAGTTTAGTACTTAATTAATTTCCATTAAAGTTCTTAATTTTCATCTAAAGTTCGACAGGGTACGATCCTTAGGTATTTCTACCTGAGGTGATACTCGGTTCTTTGTACAGATTTCTCTGAGATGTTACAATCTACCCTCCTAAAAGAAAAAATTTATTCCTAAAATTAGTACATTTTCGTACTCCTTAAGGATCTAAGGGTAGTTTTTACGGACTTCGGCTTCCTTTTCTCAAGTAGCCTCTTCCTCAGTGTGGTGCGCCCACAATATCTTCACGAGTGGGATAACTTTATTTCGTGGCACTTGTTCCTTCCTATATACAACACGTGCTTGTCGCAGTACATGAGTAGTATCTTCACTTGGTTGTACTTGATCCCATTTGATAATGTGGATAAGGTCGGGAACATATTTCTTCAACATCGATATGTGAAATACGTTATGCATGCCTACGAGTGGTGTGGGCAAGGTGAGATGTATGCCACCACACCCACTCGGTTTAGGATCTAGAATGGACCAATGAATCTCGGTGTGAGTTTTCCTTTCTTGCCAAAATGAAGGACTCCCTTTATTGGGAAAACTTAAGGAATACATGATCCCCAACATCAAATTTTAGTTGTCTCCGTCTCGTATCGGTGCAACTCTTCTGTCTACTCTGGGCTGCAAGAAGTCAATGCTTAATAATATTAATTTTCTCTGAGGTTGCTTGTACCAAATTTGGGCCAACCAAAATTTTCTCACCAACTTCTGCCCAACAATGTGGAGCTCGACATGGTCACCCATACAAAGCTTCTTAGGGATCCACGTCAATGCTTGCTTAGAAACTGTTGTTATAAGAAAACATGGAAAAAGGGAGACAGTCATCCCAATTGTCCTTGAAGTCAAGCACGCATGCTCGTAACATGTCCTCAAGTATTTGATTCCATCGGTCTGTGGGTGGAACGCGGTACTCAACATTAATTTCATTCCCATTACTTTCTTGGATTCGAGTCCAGAAAATAGACATTAATCATGTATCTCGGTCTGACACAATCTCTATAAGAATTCCATGTAATCATACTATATCTTTAATGTACAACTTGGCCAGGTCATCTGCTGAATTAGAAACTCTAATCGGGAGGAAATGGGCCAATTTCGTCAACCTGTCCACAATCACCCAAATGAAGTCATGCTCCTTTCTTGTCTTTGGTAACCTGAAAATGAAATCCATAGATATGAAATTCCACTTCCACTCCACTATAGGTACGAGTTCAAGCAAACTAGGGGGTCGACGATGCTCGACCTTGACTTGCTGATACGTGAGATAATGGGACACATAATTTGTTATCTGGGCTTTCATGTTGTCCCACTAGTATGAACGCTTCATGTCTCGATACATCTTTGTACTGCCCGAATGCATTGCCATCTTTGAATTATGAGCGGCTTCTAGGACTTCTCTTCTCAAGTCATGGAGATTTGGGATGCATAGGCAGCCACGATATCGCAAACCTCCATCCGAGATAACCCTCCATTCAGATTCTTCGTTGTCACTTACATGTTCTCTCATCTTCACCAATCGCTCATCTTCTTTCTGAGCCACAGTGATTTGGTCATCAATAAGTGGTTGCACGTGGATGTGTGCAATGCTCTTAAATGGCTCCTCTACTGTCAGCTTCTATTCAAATTCTTGCACGAATTCCACCATGTTCTACTCTTCTATCATCAGTAGGGCAACAAATTTTATCATTTTCTTGTGGCTCATTGCATTAGCCACAAGGTTAGCCTTGTCAAGATGGTAGGAGACCTCAAACTTAAAGTCTTTCAAGGTCTCCATCCAAAGTCATTTCCTCATATTCGAGTCCCTCTGTATAAAAGTGTACTTGAGTCTCTTGTGGTCGCAAAAGAGCTCAAACTCCTCTCCATAGAGGTAATGTATCCAAAGCTTTAATGCGAAGATGACTACCACTAATTTCAGGTCATGAGTAGGGTAGTTTTCTTTATGTTTCCTCAACTATCATGAGGCATAGGCGATCACCCTATCTTTCTGCATAAGTACACAACCCAAATCGACTCAAGAGGCATCGGTGTAAATAATATATCTGACCCCTTACTCTAGCAATATTAGCACAGGTATGGATGTCATCTTGTCCTTTAATTCTTGAAAGGCTGCTTCTGTTTTCTCGTTCCAAGCAAACTTAAGATCTTTTCAAGTGAGTTGCCACAATGGTTGGCTATCTTGAAGAAATCCATAATAAATCGGTGATAATAGCTAGTAAGTCCAAGGAAACTCCTAACTTCAATAATCAAATCGGGCTACTCCCAGTCTTGTACCGTGGTTACCTTGACAAGGTCCACGACAATTCCTTCCTTAGAAACCACTTCCCAGAACTTGACTTCTTCTTTTCAGAAGTCACATTTTCGGTACTGTGTAAATAACTGATTCTACCTGAGAGTATCAATGACTTCTCGCTGGTGCTCTTCACATCCATTTCGATTCTTTGAATATATAAAAATGTCATTAATAAATACGATGACGAATCGGTATAGCTACGGCCGAAATACCTGGGTTATGAGATCCATGAATATGGTCGGTGCATTTGTAAGTCCAAATGGCATCACGAGTAATTCGTAGTGGTCGGAACTGGTCCTGAAAGCTGTTTTTTGCACGTCTTCACTCCTGATGTGTAACTAAAGATACCCGAACTGTAAGTCTATTTTAAAGAAATACTGTGCCCCCTTCAACTGGTCAAACAGGTCACTATCCTAGGCAAAGAATACTTATTCTTCACTGTGACGTGGTTTAAGCTATGATAATCTATACACAACCTAGCAATCCATCCTTCTTTTTCACAAACAACATAGGAACTCCCCAAGGAGATACGCTCGGCCGTATGAAACCTGGATCCAACAGATCATCAATCTACTTCCTCAATTCCTCCATTTCACACGGAGGCATGTGGTATGTCGGTAAGGAAATAGGCGTCGCATATGGCACCAGGTCGATAGTAAAGTCGATCTCACGCTGAGGACGTAATACAGGGATCGCTTTAAACGCGTCCATGAAATCTTAGACTACTGGCATGTTCCCAAGTGATGGACCAACACAACTTTCCAAGGGGGAGGTATAACAACTAATGTGATTGGGTTAACTGACCTGAACTAGGAAGGTGAAGGTCGTGCCCTCAGGCCCATGGGTTATCACCAATCTGGTTTCACAGTCAATCTCTGCCTTCATTTCAGTATGCCAATCCATGCCGATGATGATGTTGTAATGACATATTATGGTGACAATCAAGTCAATGCACACTACTCGGCTCCCTAAGTCTACCGAGCAATCCTTACAAAGCTTGGTGGCATCTATAAAAGTTCCTACTGCAGTAATGACTCTCACCCCAACCATAGGGGTATTGTCCAACCCTAAGCGCTTGACTGTAGAGCACGATATCATAGAAATAGTGGATCCGGTGTCCACCAACAAAAATACAAGTGTACCTTGGATGTGGGCAGTGACTTCGAAAGCTAGTGGTACAACAACTGCAGATTCAGACACTTCAGTGGCGAGCGCATGTACTTAAGCTTGTTGTGGATGATTGGGTTGTGCTACCATAGGTCGTTGAGGTAGCCTATTCTGAGGTGCAGAAGGTCAGTTAAATGGTGGTGCTAGGGATGCAGATCATAGAGGTGGAGTTGAAATGACATGTGGTGGCTGGCGGTTAGCCTTCTGCGGCGGTGTAAAGCCATTGTCCTTCATCTTGGTAAAATAAAAGGGTTCTGTATGGCCCGTCTTCTTACAATGGACACACCAAAGATCTAATCACCTCTGTTGGGCTGGCAGAGCCAGCTGCTTGGGAAGTGAATTCACACGTGGCCTCTTGCTGAGAAATAATCGATTCTGTAATTCAGGTCGACGCCTCGAGCCCATTGGCATGTGTCTGAGACACTCTTTCACCATCCTACTTGGCTTGCAGGGACATGTTCACTAGCTTAGCATAGTTGGGAATGCTAGGAAACACTTCTTCATGCGGATATCAGCCCGCAGACCCTCTAAAAACTGCCACATTCTCATTGGCTCATTTGTTAGGATCAATGGAGCATATTTGGCCAGCTTTGTAAAATGGTTCTCGTATTCTGCCACGGTCATTCCTCCTTGTTGGAGGCATAGAAATTTGCCCTCCTTTTCATTACGATAAGTGAGGGGAAAATACTTCTCATGAAAATGGGTTTCAAACTCATCCCACATCCACATGAATCCTACGAGGACGTTTCGTAGGATGTTATCCCACCCAAGACTAGCTTCATTTTCAAACATATAGGTAACAAGCTCAACTTGCTCTGCCTTAATATAGTGTAATGGCTTCAACATATTGGATATACGATCCAACCAATACTCAGCCTCCTCAGGTTGGTGAGTACCTGTGAAAGTTGGAGGGCGGAAGCGTTGAAAGCACTCAAATAGGCCACCTGTATTCATAGTTCCAGCAGGATGCATGGGTGGCATAGGCGGGACCACATTCATGTTTTGGGCAATGACCACCGCTATAGTGGCTAAAACTTATTATTGTTGTTGCATTAGAAGCACCATCTGCTCTAACCTATTAGGGGGAGAGGCTTCCTGAGGCACAGGTGGCATCGACGAAGACTCACAGTTCTGTCCCAGAGTCGGTGGTGCACTAGGTGTTGGCCCATTTGTGGGGCCAGTGGCCAGCTGTGAATCTGGCATTGTCTCAATACCCGGGCCCAAATTAGGGTCCGTGTAGCTATCGCTAGGGGGAGGTGCCCCGTCAATCGATCCACCAAATGGGAGACATGTCATATTCCAAGGGGTTTTAGGAGCATTCCCTATATACAACGTAGGGTGTAACATTTACAAGATTAGGATACATCATGCACTTTTTCCAAACATTCTACATATTTCTAAACAAAAGAAGCTTCATGCATTTCATTTAACCAAAGTTTGTCACAATACATATGATGTAGAATTACATGAATTATGATAGAGAATGCATGTGAGCTAATTTAACAAAAGACTTTAACACTTGCTAACCTAACATCCATCTAAACCTAACCAAGGCTATTACAAAAAAATAAAGAAACAACTACAAATACACAACTAGTCCTCCAATTTTGGTGAAGGTGGAGGCATACCCTTATCCTGGATATAGCAAAGGAGGGCTTTTAGGGTGCGAGATATTCTCTTAAACTTTTGTTTCAGATAGGCCTAGTTCTCTTTGAACTTCTACTTCAAAGTGGCCTAGTTCTCTTGGCCATGCAGGTTTCTAGGACGGCCCGATCATGGAGGTCTCCATGTGTAATAGGAGGTCCCCCATCTGAGTCTTAGGTCTCATCTTCTTCTTCCTGCTCTTCTTCCTCACTGCCTTCCTCCTCTCCATTTCCTTCATCTTCTTCACTACCTTCTTCCTCTTCAGTCTCTTCTTTTATCTCATCCCCATACTCATCGATTCAAGCTTGGCGTTGCCTTGGGTCAATTCCCATATTGTTGAGTGTCATCTCATTGATGAAGTGGATAGGCGCAAGATTATCCATATGAATCCTGAAATCAAAATTGCGAGTGATCTTGCAAATGAGTTGGCCAAATGGGAGGGATGAGTCCCCACGAGTAGATCATGTGGTCCTGATTATCTGAGACAAGGCGAGAGTAGGTAGGCACACCTTTTCCCCTTGTCTAACTCTATACTAGAAGTCTACCATAAATTGGGTGCGTTCTGTGCGATTACTCCACCCGGGATACACGTTGTACATGCATGTGGTGGAGAAGGCAGAAATCCACGTCATACTGGTCATTGTGAGGTTATTCCCTTACCTCCACTCCTCAAGCTGGCCACGAAGGAAACATGTCGGTGATCTCTCTCATTCACTAGTGATGTTAACTTCACTAGCATGTACAACACCATGCTCTATTCCCATGATGCGTGCCATGACATCCACATTGACTTTTAGTTCCTGTCTCCCCAATGGAATAGTAAACTGGAGGGACTCTATAGTTGGGTTCTGTATATGAGCATAAAAGGCTCGTACGGTGCCTTCACTTACATGAGCCTTTCCTTCAAATATGGGACCCCACCCGGTCTCTAGAAGAAGGTCGATTACTAGATATAACCCAAATAATTTCTCATCAACATGAGCTTCAAACACAACCTTGCGATCATGGAACTTACCAAGTTCGGCACCCGCCGGTAGAGATCTTTCTATCAAGATTTGAAGTTCGAGGTCCCGTTTCGACCTTCGCTCAGCACTTGCCCTCGTCTTGGCACTCGTCTTCTTCTTAGAGCGGCTTAGACGACTAGGCTCGACCTCATCCGGGGACCGCTCTCTTCTTTCCCATAAGGGAAAGAAGCATTGAGATGGAGAAAATGGTGGTGACAAGCTCAAATAGAGCCATTGAAGTGGAAAATCTTAAGAATGAAGTGGATTTGAGGATATGGAAGCTATGAGACACAAAAAGATGGGTTTTATGCTCAAATGAGTGGAAATAAGGAATATGGAGAGTTGTAAGGGATAGTTTTGGGGAAATGGTGGTGGATGAGTGTAGAATATGAAGGAAATGGGATATGTGAATGTATAGGGAAGAGGATTTGAGAGAGAGTATTGGTGGGTTTGAGGGTGTTTTGGGGTAAGAAATAGGGTGAAATGAGCAATGGGGGTAAGAAAAGGGGTAAGTCGGAGGTTCCACACGTGGGAGTGGCCTCACATAGGCGGCCAGTCGTCTGTGCACCGCCACTGATGTGCTGCTGCCGTGCCCCACTATGGAGGTGGGCAGTGCGCTGCTATCCAGGCGATGTCACCATCCGTTATGGAGGTGGGCAGTGCGCCGCCATCCAGGCGGTGCCGCCGTGCCTCCCTGGGGTGTCCGGCGGTGGCCACCCCCTCCCGGGATGCTGTTTTTGATGCGTGGGGCCCCTTGGATCCCACTGAATTTTGTGCTTTGGGGTTTTTGGCCCGCACGGTCCAATTTCATGATTAAAGATTTGCATATTCATGTCTTTTATCCTGTTTCAGGTTTTAAATTTGTCGACTAATGGTTCAAACCCATCGATTGACGGCCAAAAGGTGACTGAGACCAATTCACACGATCTATGACGTATACGGGCTACACTATAATAGTCAATCTCCCCCATCGGTGAAACTTTGGGATCCTACGATCATTTTTAAGTTACATCACCCCCTTCCTAAGTCAGAGTGCGTTAGAATGCGTCGTGTGATGCATAAGCCAGGTCCAGTTTAATCTAAATCATGTATTGATAACAACTTGTAACGTCCAAAATTTTGAGGGTCGAGTAAAGTTCTACTCCCAAGATCTAGCACATTACTTATGCAACATGGATAATGATATTTAGATTTTATCCATATTAATGAGTTAAACATGAGGGGGATTATACCAAAATACAATATCATACTCAAGTTATAATTAATCAAGTAAGCAAAAAGCTGAAGCATATGTATTTAAATACGAAAGCATTTCACAACCTCTGGAGTATGAGTTTGTAACCGGGCTGAAATATATACATGTGTTGTTTCAAAATATACAAAATTCAGAAAGTAAATGTGTTCAACTAAGCTAAAAATCCCTGTAGTCCCTGTGTGTCAGTACGAGATCTACATAGACCCGCCTAAGAGCTGAACGTAGGAGAACTCTTCCTCCTCGTCCATGAAGTCCTGCTCTGTCGCATAAACTTCATCAACACCTGCATCTAAACCAAGGTCTGGTTGGTGTTTTGAAACACCGTTCGAGGGTGGGAGTGAGTGATCAACTCAATGGTACTATAAGATAAAGGTTAACATGTTTTCAAGTCAATCAAGCAGTAATGATAAAGCAATACAATAATGACTTCCTAACTACTCTTGTTAATGCAGGAATGGAGTGCAAATAATGATGCATGCCCTCGCATAAAGCTCCCTCAAAAGTGACTCCGACAACTAATTTCGTGTATGATAACACTCCCTAAAGTGCACCTTCCTCACCAAAAGCACATCCTAACTAATGCAATGCGATTCATGGTCGTGTTAGCCTAGTACTTAATTAAGGTTATTCATATAACAAATTTGGAAAGCTAGGGTACCTCCCTTTATATCATTGACTCGAACCGAAGGATTCATCTAAGTTCGTCACTCCTAGTCAAGCACATACGATAGAAAAGTTGTAGGGCATCACTCCTAATGAAAAGTAATCGATAGGTAAGTTTAGAGTTCATACTCACGGTAACTACGGGGTGGCTAATCACCTCGATGTAGGCTGATAGCTCAAACACAGTATCCCATACCACCATGTTGGGCTCACGAGTATGAGTTTTCTCACTGGTCACTACGGGGAGGCTCGTCACCCAAGCATAGGCCGACATCTCAAACATGATGTCCCATACTACCATGCTTGACTCATGAGTCTTAGCAGATCGTAGTACCATGGTTAAAGTAGTGCTTTACATTGTTAGGGGGTACCTTAGATTCAAGTAGTAGCATCCATACATGGTAAACATACAGTGGGCCAATCAGTTTATTAGACAAGTTCGATTGGTACAAGTGCACGGTGATTTAATCACATGGAGCGTGTAAACACCCCTCGTGGACAAACCACTGTCGATGATCATCGTGTAACCCGAATTCATCGAATATATCCAAAAGTGGCGAGACTAATTCGGCCACCTAAATGGGGACTGTTGCCGATTGTCGGGGCTTTATCGTAGTCCCAATCTTACTCAGATGAAGTAAGTAAGAACATGTAATGATAATCTCAGCCTTTAGTAAACAATCCAAATAAATCTTTCATTTGAGCATTTCATCATACGCATTGAGCATATACCTAACACTTGTACTTTATCCATAAATCACGTAGACGAAACTAAGATTTCATGAAGGAGACTATACATATGAACAAGGTAATTGAGAATCCTATCTCAATACCCTTAATAACTACATATCATCAACAATTCCTCATTTAGACAATTTGTCAAACACTTATGTTACACTTCACCAACATACATAAACTAGGTTAGTTACAACATGTATTATGGAAAATCCTTACAAAAAGAGGTCATCATGCATATTCCAAACATGAATCCCGGATTAGTAGTCATGGCGAGTCCAAATCACGTTTACATGTTCATTCAAACATTTCAACAAACATATAAAATGCATATTTTGTTCAACATAGTTCATACATGTAAAATATATCAAATCAGCGTATCAAAGACAATATGACAGCAATCAAGTTAGACATAAATCATTAACTGACAATGAAAGTATTTAAAACCATAACCTGAATGTTTATAGTCCACACCTTTCATCAGAATACTCGATTCAGACTAGGTTCGAATTCTACGTTCCAGAAAATAGAACGTCGGGTACCTAAATGGTGAAATTGGTTAACTAGGTTGACAAACAACCATTTTGGATTTCAACTACGGTATTAGGGTCAGGATTTCTTGCCCAAATCGTAACCGAAACAGGTCATGTAGTGAAATGGGGAGGTGATTCAGTGCGTGGAGTCATGGGAGAGAAACACTGCAACAATCTCCCCACGTTTCTCTTCTCTCCTTACTCTTTTCTCTTCCTTTCTCTCTTCTCTTTCCTAGGGTTTGGAGAAAATCGTATGAGAGAGAGATGAGGTGGTATAAGGGAT
Source organism: Magnolia kwangsiensis (assembly GCA_037074715.1). Taxonomy (NCBI): domain Eukaryota; kingdom Viridiplantae; phylum Streptophyta; class Magnoliopsida; order Magnoliales; family Magnoliaceae; genus Magnolia; species Magnolia kwangsiensis. Next base: position 43,946,914 of record CM073586.1, on the reverse strand, counting down.
ATATATAGGCCCAAAAGTGATGTAAATGGCCTCAATGCCATGGTATACTTAGTTTATATCCAAATGGCGATTGTTTCTAACAAACGGGGCTCATAGGGAGGCCCACTACCCACTTACGTCATAGGGTAAGTTCCGTTACAATGGATCTATGCCAGGATGTGATTTCGACGTGATTGGATAGGTTAATCAACTTGGAGGACCCGTGTCAAATCAACGGTCGTACTTACATCATCGAGGCCACATGTATATGGATATGTGCAGGTTAATTTCCTTTTTCCCATGCGTGACGTTTGGCCAGAAACTGATGGTTCAAAATCCTCATTTTTCATGTGAGCGAATGGTCCAATTCACTTAAGTTTCAATACTTTTCTAAGGATATTCACATTTCTCACACACTTCACTCAACATTCAAATTGAACGTTTCTGGACACCATTTGGGCTCAATTCCCGCAAAGGTTGTCAAGCCCAGCAAGGCAGACATAATCCTATAGTTTCACGGTCATCGGATTCTCGATATGTGGTCCAGGTCTGATACGGAGTTTCAATATACTCCCAAGAGCGACAGGCTCATGGGATTTCTTCTAAATTTTTAAGTAGGGTTGAGTTAGCGGTATTGCTGATTTTAGTTCTCGCCATTTGTGGAAATGGTGGTTTGAGCTAAATCCACTGATTAATTTAGTCTAGTACTTAATTAATTTTTTTTTAAATTTCAACAGGGTACGGTCCTTAGGTATTTCTGCCTGAGGTGATTCTCGGTTCTTTGTATGGATTTTTTCGAGACATTACAATCCCGTAACTAAAATAAATGCATAAAGTTCCTATCCTAAATTTTAGCTTGGCACAAGACTATAGGTGAGACATTTACCTGCAATTTAGCTACTAGACCAGCTATGCTATGTGGGGTGGTAATGGGCAACTAAGAGTTAACATGAGCAGACGATGAATGTTGCATTGATGGGGATGTTGATTTTGATGCATTAGAATTAAGAATGAGGGGTGTCCTAACATTTGGAGAGCCATCATTTTTCATTGGATTTAAAACTGATGGAAACAGATACTGCTCTTGATCTTAACAGAAAGGTCGAAAAAAATATATTCCTATTTTAAATATGAGAACATAAGAAAAAATTTTAAAAGAAAAAATTAGACCATATCCATTTATGCATCTCTTTACTACAATCTAGTGTTTTATATAGCTTACACTATGTAGTTTGTAGAGTACTACTAAAGCTTAGCCTTCACACTACATAGCTCATGAAAATAGCTTAAGTTGCATTTGCTCCAAGCTTTAGGCTAATAAGCATGCGCTACACACTACCTAGCCTGGCTATATAACTTATACGACAAGTTAATTTCACTAAAACATTAAAATCACTAAATGTTTCTTAAAGATCTGTTTTATATATATATATATATATATATATATATATATATATATATATATATATATATATATATATATATATATATATATTCAATAAAATAAGATAATTTTTTCAATGATTTAAGTAAACTGATGTAAGTAATAGTAGTAACTCAGTTCCTTTGCCGTATTTTTCCTATTATTTGAACTTGTGTTTGGTTGCACCAAATATCATGAAGTTTCATAAAATTTTATGTTTTAATCAATCTAATTTGGTGAAAATATCATTGAATTTCATGATAATTGGTGGAACCAAAAGCAGCCTTAATTAAAAATTTGGAAGTGGCATGTAGCTTATGCGACACGCCATGTAGCTTATGCCTTGTTCTTCAGGGAGGTGAACGCTATGCTACAAGCTATTTATTATTTCAAACAATGGTGCAATCGATTACATAACTGAGGAAAAAGTTTGGCCATTCACAAGGAGTTGTGATTTTATTGGATTTAGAATCATTAAAAAGATGGAGAAGTATAAAGTATAAGGTGGAAAAGATTATTAAAAAAGTCAACCATCATGTAAACCAATGTATTAAAAATTTCCCCTCCTTGACAACTACTTTTTATTGAATATTAAGGACATAAACAAAACCAAATAGAAATATGATAGTCCTAAAAATAGAACTTTTACAATGACTATTCTTGTTTGCAATAATAATTCATTCTTTTTTCGTTCTTAAGTGGAAACCAAAGTATTCAATATCGGTAATGGGTTGTTACCATTACGATACAAGCCGTAACAGCCATTATGGTCTAAAATAAATAAAAATAAAAATAAATAAATAAAATAACTATATTGGCCTTGTAATGGATTATTACAAGGCTGTTATGGCTATTACAAGCTATTACATTCCATTTTTTCCATGATGGCTGTTATGGCCCCGTAATGCATAACAGTTACGTAACCATTTTTATTTTTTATTTTTTTATTTTAATTACCTTAGTAGAAACTAATATTAACTAAAAGACGATCTATCAGTATCAAAATATAGTAGTGTCCTTGCTCAATCTAATTGAAAAGTATATTATCACATGAGTAGATTTTGGTAACATGCAAGCTTAAAAAAGCATAAAATAGCATAATAGAAAATTGGGATGGTAAAGGATGAATATTCTCACTTCCCTTACCAGGCTACATGAAAAAGCTATAAATATGTGATGCATCATTTACGGATCTGTGAGATGCATCCATTATTATGGGATAATTTAGCAAATGATTACCTGTCTTAATGTATTTTCGTGCTCTTGAGTGAGGGTTATGTTATCCATCAAAAATAGGGAAAAAAACTATATAACAGTATATTGACATGTGAAACAGTTTTGTTCAGAAGAAAACCCAATTCCTGGTGAGAAAAATGAAACAAAACTAAATATACAAGGGAAAGAAAAGAGGGCAAAAGATACGAACACGAACACCAAACAAAATATACTTCTCATAAATCCATTGGATACCTCACTGTCAGAAGAAGGTATCAAGCCAACCATTTGAGGCCAACATTTTTCAGGTCCCATGGTACCAAACTCCCCTCTACTTATAACTGCCTAAATAATACATTATTGTAATACAATGGAGATTGAGTGCTGATGACCATCAGAGTTCAAGACATCTCTACATTAACTTTTACTTCATAAATACAAATCATTCAAAGACATTTATGAAAAATAGTAAGTAGTTTAGACTTTTGATTGAGTCCATAGATCCATATCGGAGCAAAATTAAATGAAGAAAAAGGAGAACAAGAGTACATACTTAAGAAAGTACGATTCATAAATCCAGTGCTATGTGTATCACTGCTAAACACACTTCTATAACCAACTAGGCCCCTGTTAGCATGCAACCAGATAAAAAAATCAGCAATCTCTACAATGATACACATGATAGAGTGGATTGAATACAAAAGCATGGACAACCATGCAGATAGCCATAAGAGAACACCAATTTTGTAAGGATTGAAGAAAATAAATATTACAAAACACCTTAAGGTAACAAAATTCAAGAAAAAAAGAGTGACATGTTGGTTAGATAAGCAAAGATTTTTATGAATATTCACTCCAATGATTTAATGAAATTGGCAAGGGCTGAAAGTGTTAATATATGAATGTAGCTTCTTTAGGCACATGAAGCCTTGAAATAAATCTTGATACCTCAAGGAATTTTGAACAAATGTTAGACATTTACACAGTAGGAGTAGGTAGGCAATCCGACCGAGCTACAATTCTATTTGATTCGTCTAATGAAAAATACATGAGTGTGGACTACACAAATGACATTCAGGGTTTTTCCATGGATAACCTTCATATCAAATATAAATGAACAATGTGCACAATCACCATCAATATGCAATGATCAAGGGATGATCACCATCAATATGTGGATCACTCACAAAATAAGCAATGCCACACTTCAACAGGTAAGAGTTAAACCATATGAATGGCTACAATCACGTGATCCCATCAAATTTTGGACGCAACACATAGGTGTGTAGCAGACAACCAGAACAACTCCTGATCACTGAATGGGGCGCTGTGAATTGCAGCATTTAATTCAAAGCAACATTTTTCTACTACTAAAACAAGTTCAATTAGGCACTCTCTTTCACAAGTTAAACCATCATAATGGGCTCTGCATATGTGAGTCCAATACGCCCGCTGTGCTGCTGCAAATAATAGGAAGAAAAGCTCTATTTGTGATCAACATCGTACATCTACTTTTCCCTCTCTTCTAGGCCGTGAGATAAAAATGACATAGATCTAAATTACAGGAATGAAATGTGACCAACAGTCCGCTTTCAACAGGAAAAAGTGTACTTACCAAGTGCTGAGATTGTTCAATAGGTGAGATTTTCAATCCATTGTTTTTAGCAGCATAGCAACGAACATATGAATCAATGGAAATTAAACCACATGCATAGAATGCTGGTCTCAACAAATACCACCGCTAGTTTAGGCCAAAATTTGCATAATGCCTATTTGGAGGTGGTTAGTTTTTCTGATCTAATTTAAGGAAGGGAGAAAGAGGAGGCCCTGCAAGGTTCCAGCCCTCCCAATTTTAGGGTTCCAGACCCTGCCCTACAGGTTGGTTACCCTAAATCGGCATTGAGATTGAGAGAGAGAGAGAAATACCTTAAAGTTCCTGGAGATTTGAGACTTCAACCATAGATTCAGAGAGAGTGAGATGACGTGTGTGGGTAGGGCGGTCAGCAACAGAATCTTCGGTGGGGATAGAGAGAGAGATAGTCGGAAGAGAGATCAAGTAAGGAAGAGAGAGAGGAGGGAGAGAGATCGACAGGAAGAGAAGAGGGAGAGATCTGTAGAGAGAGAGAGAGGATAGAGGGGAATAAGGGCAAGAGAGGGAAAGAGACTTTAGGGCCGGCGCTGGGTAAACTCTTTGTTTACCCAGTTGGGTAAACTAATTGCGCACTGAGTAAACTCAGTTGGGCTCATCATGAATGTATGTCTTATCCACTCTGTCCATCCATGTTTTCAAATCATTTTAGTGGTTCATCCCAAAATTGAGGTATATCTAAAGCTCAAGTGGACCATTCCACTGGAAACCGTGGGAATAATGATTTCCACTGTTGATACCTTTCTAATGGCCCATAGTGATGTTTATTTGTCATCCAACATATTCATAATATCATAAAAACATGGATCAAGTGAAAACATAAATATCAGATTGATCTAAAACTTCCACGACCCCCATGAAATTTTCAATGGTAGATGTTCAATTCACACTCTTTCTGGTGGTGTGGTCCATTGGAGTTTTGGATATGCTTCATTTTTGGGATAAACATGTCAACTTATCTCCTAAAATTTTTGGATGGAGTGGATAAAATGCATGAATGATTGTGGGACCCACAAAGTTTACTCAGTACACTAAGCGTATCGAGTTACTCATTATGCCATCCACTTCCTTCAAATGGTACCCCGCCTAGATGGATTAGTCTGTGCAGGGCTCCGTGGGGCCCACCATGATGTAAGTGTTTTATTCACGTTGTTCATCATTTTTTTCAGTTCATTTTAAGGTATGAACAAAAACATGAGGCAAGTAAAGGGCTACAGTGGACTGCACCAAAGGAAGTTACAGTGATAACGACACCCGTCGTTGAAACTATAACATCTCGTAAAAATTCGTACAAAGAACTGAGTATCACCGCAGGCAGAAATACCTAAGGACTGTACCTTGTCATAATTTAGATGAAAATTAATTAAGTACTAAACTAAATTGATCAGTGGATTTAGCTCGAACCACCATTTCCACAAATGGCGAGACCTAAAACCAGCAATACCGATAACTTAACACTACTTAAAAACCTAGGAGAAATCCCATGAGCCTGTCGCTCTCGAGAGTACATTGAAACTCTATATCGGAGCTGGAATGCATGTCGAGAATTCGATGACCATAAAACTATAGGGTTATGTCCGCCTTACTTGGTTTGACAACCTTTGTGGGAATTTAGCCCAGATGGTGTCCAGAAATGTTCAATTTGAATTCTGAGTGAAGTGTGTGAGAAATGTGAATATCCTTAGAAAAGGTATTGAAACTTTAGTGAATTAGGTGTTTCACTCACACGCGAAATTGAAGATTTTAGACCGTCAGTTTCTAACCAAACTTTACCCATGGGAAAAGGAAATTTCCCTGCGCATATCCATATACTTGTGGCCCCGATTGAGTAAGAATAACCATTGATCTAACACAGGTCCTCTACTGTTGATCTGCTTATCCGATCAAACTAACATCACATCCTGGTATAGATCCATTATCGGAACTTACCCTACGACATATGTGAGAAGTGGGCCTCCCTGTGAGCTCCGTTTGTCAATAACAACTGCATAAAGGGTGTAACCCATGTATATGGTGGCCCTAAGGCCATTTACATCACTACTGAGCCTATATATAGCCCTTACACCACCTTATCTCTCTCTTATACGAATTTCTCCAGGCCCTAGGAGAGAGAAGAGAGAAAAGAAGAGAAAAGAGTAAGTAGTGGAGAAATTTTGGGAGATCGTTGCTATGATTCTCTCCCATAACTCCACGCACTGAATCACCTTCCCATTACTCTATTCAATCTCTTTTGATTAGAATTTGGGTAAGAAATCCCAACCCTAATACCGTAGTTCTCCGGAATGGTTGTTTGTCAACCTAGCTAACCAATTTCACCCTTTAGGTACCCGACATTCCGTTTTCAGGAACGTAGATTTCAAACTGAGTCTGAATCAAGTATTCTGACGAAAGGTGCGGACTATAAACGTTTAGGTTATGGTTTTCAATGCTTTCAATGTCAGGTAATGATTTATGTCTGACTTGATTGCTGTCATATTGTCTTAGATACGTCGATTTCGATATATTTTACATGTATGAACTATGTTGAACAAAATATGCATTTTATGTGTTTGTTGAAATGTTTAAATGAACATGTAAACGTGATTGTACTCGCCATGACTACTAATCTAGGATTCATGTTTGGCATATGCATGATGACCTCTCTGTGTAAGGATTTGTCATAATACATGTTGTAACTAACCTAGTCTATTTATGTTGGTGAAGTGTAACATAAGTGTTTGACAAATTGTCTGAATGAGGAATTGTTAATGATATGTAGTTATGAAGGGTATTGAGATAGGATTCTCAATTACCATGTTCACATGTATAGTCTCCTTCATGAAATTTTAATTTCGTCTATACAATTTATGGATAAGGTGTAAGTGTTAGGTATATGCTCAATGTGTATGATGAAATGCACAAAAGAGAGATTTATTTGGATTGTTTACTAAATACTGAGATTATCATTACATGTGATCACTTACTACATCTAAGTAAGATTGGGGCTATGACATAGCCCAGACAATCGGTAACAGTCCCTGTTTAGCTAGCTGAATTAGGCTCACCACATTTGGATATATTCGATGAATCCGGGTTGTACAATGATCGTCGACAGTGGTTTGGCCATGAGGGGTGCTTGCGCACTCCATGTTGATTAAGTCACCGTGCGCTCATACCAATCGAACTTATCTAATAAACCGATTAGCCTACTGTATGTTCACCATGTATGGACACTACTGCTTGAATATAAGGTACCATATACAAATCTAAAGACCCACTTAAACCATGGTACCACGATCCACTAAGACTCATGAGCTGGGCATGGTGGTATGGGATGTCGTGTTTGAGTTGTTGACCTATGCTGGGGTGACGAACCTCACTGTAGTGACCAGTGAGCAAACTCAGACTCGTGAGATGAACATGGCGGTATGGGACACCGTGTTTGTGCTATCGGCCTACGCTAAGTGATTAGCCAGCTCGTAGTGATCGCGAGTATAAAATCTTAAATTTTCTTATCGACTGCTTTTTGTTGGGAGTTGTGCCCTACAACTTGCCTATCGTATGTGCTTAACTAGGATTAACGACCCTAGATGGATCCTTTGGTTCAGGTTAATGATATAAAGGGAGGTATTCCAGCTTCCCAAATCTGCTGTATGAATAAGCTTAATTAAGTAATGAATAACACGCCTATGCATCGCATTATATTAGCTAGGATGCACTTTTGACAAGGAAGGTGCACTTTAGGGAGTGTTGAAATATGTGAAATTGGTTGTCGGAGTCACTTTTGAGGGATCTTTATGTGAGGGCATGCATCATTACTTGCACTCCATTCCTGTATTAACAAGAGTAGTTAGGAAGTAATTGTTATATTACTTTATTATTATTGCTTGATTGACTTGATAACATGTTAACCTTTGCCTAATAGTACCACGGAGTTGATCACTCACTCCCACCCTGGGACGGTGTTTTAAAACACCAACCAGACTCTAGTTTGGATGCAGGTGTTGATGAAGTCTATGCGATGGAGCAGGACTTCATGGATGAGGAGGAAGAGTTTTCCCACGTTTAGCTCTCGGGAAAGTATATGTAGATCTCGTACCGATGCACAGGGACTACAGGGATTTTTGGCTTAGTTAAACACATTTACTTTCCACATTTTGTATATTTTGAAACAATACGTGTATATATTCATCCCGGTTACATACTCATACTCTAGAGGTTGGGAAATGCTTTCATATTTAAACACATATGCTTCAAACTTTCGCTTACTTGAGTTAATTATATCTAGAGTAGGGTATGCTGTTTTGGTATAATCTCACTCATGTTTAACTCATTAATATGGATGAAACCTGAAAATCATTATCAATATTGCGTAAGTAATGTGATGGATCTTTGGAGTAGAGCTTTGCTTGACCCTCGAAATTCAAGGCGATACAAGAAACCTTTCTACGGGCCAACATGATTTTTTTTTTTAATCATCCAACCTATTCATAAGGTCATATAGATGTGGATGAAGTGAAAACACAGATATCAACTTCATCTGAAACTTCTCCAACTCCCAAGAAGTTTTTGACGATGGACGTTCAATCCGCACCTTATAGTCCACTTAAGCCTTGGACCCACCCCATTTTTTGGTTAATATCATAAAATGATCTAAGAAAAGCATTGAACGATATGGAGAAAGTTAGTCCATGACTTGGGTGGGCCAAGTGTAACACCCTGAAAATCGGGGGTCGTGTATAAACTCAACTCCCGAGTTCCAGACCGTCACTTATGCAATAAAAATGGTTATGATTCAATGTTGTCTAATTTAAAGCATTCACATGAGTAAAAGTATACCAAAACTGCAATTCATACTTCAGATCCAGTGATAAAAGCAAGCGGAAGACTAAACAATATATATATATCACTGTGTGAAAAAACAAAGTAATCTCAACTGTCTCCAAAGTATGACTACATCTCTGAGTCTCATATACATGTAAATAGACAAAAGAATAAGTTCAAAATAGTCCCACTGAAGTCCCCCTCGATCCAGGTCACCTACGGGAAGCCGTCGTGATACTGCATATACGAGAACTCATCCTGGTCCTCGTCAATCTCCGGCTCCACCTCCTGGATCTCGTCGTCACCTGCAACTACAACAGGGTCTGGTGGGTGTTGCAAACACCATCCCGTAACGTGGGAATGAGTGATCAACTCAGTGGAATCATAGAGCAAAGATTAGCATGTTCACAATTCAATCACGCGATAATAGTAAAGCAGTAAATCAGACAACTCTAATACTGTTGTTAATGCAAGATGATATGACGTGATGTATGCCCTCACCGACGATCACCCTCATGCGGCAACATCTTACGACCGCGGCATGCCACACTCCCTAGAGTGCTCCACATCTTCCAGGCACATGCAATGCTATGGTGATACGATTACCAAGTTGTTATTAGTCCATTCAAACAGCAGGATTGGGAAACTAAGGTACTTCCCTTGTATCAATCCCAACACGGATCTTGTCTAGGGTCGTCACTCCTAGTAATCTCATACGATGTACATTTCGTAGGTCACTGCAAGGGCTGCCAGGGCTGTTGCTCGCACTCGTTGCACCGCTCCCCCATCACCTTATCAATACAGGCCTACTGTACTCTACTGCACGGAAGGGTCGTCGCCTCCCGTGAACTCAGAATACGCTCGCGGTCACTATAAAGGGCTCGTCGCCTGATCAGTGTACGCCGACAGCTAGAATATAGTGTCCCATACCACCATAATCTGCTCACGAGTCAAGGTGCTCACTGGTCACTACGGGGAGGTTTGTGGCCCCAGCGTAGGCCGACAGCTCGACCACGGTGTCCCATACCACCATGCCCGGCTCATGAGTCTTCGTGGATCAAGGTACCACGGTTAATAGAGTTTACAATGGTAAGTTCAGTACCCTAGGTTCAAGCAGTTATGATACATACAAGGTGAACAAACATCGGCCAGTCGGGTTACTTGACGGGCTCGACTAGCGCGATCGCATCTCGAATTGAACGACATGAAGTGCGTAAAACACTTCGCGTGGCCTAACCACTGCCTCCAACTCTCAACACGAATCACATTCATCGACGCGTCGTTCGTGGCTATGACCAGTCAGCCACGAATTCGTTCGGTTACCGACTGCCTGGACTAAGTCAAGTCCCACACATCTATTGAATTACATTAACGCTATATATCAGGGTATTGGAATTGAAACACATCATGTGAGCATGTTAGCACATGTTATAACATTCAACTTAGGCAAATCTTCAAGGCATACTTTCCCATGTATATTCAACTTAAGCAAATCTTCAAGGCGTACTTTCTATGCATGTAGTGTAATCATGCATAAGGTAAGCATGTAGGAAATCATTCAGGTCAGCATATTAATCATGAAATCAATCTCAATCTACTACATAACATCATTTAATTCAATACATAATAATACAAGCATTTATACAAACACATACACTACACACTTAAGTCCACATATAGTATGTCGACCCAACGTGCGCAACTTGGCGAATCTCTTCGCTAAACTGATTATGCAAGCATTCCTAACTCTCTAATGCGGCGACAAATCATGTCAATCACGTCAGCAAATTATGCATGGAGACCGTACTTCCTACAAATGACTAAAATGCCCTAAATCTCATATTCTTCGTTAATTTGCGAAACAGGAAACGGAGAGCATGTTGTACATGTCAAACGGTGATGCCGTCGATAATCTACTATTAAACGACATTGAAAGCGTTGTAAACCGTCAATCAAGGCGTCTAAAATCCTCACCTAAGCTCTTACGGTCGCGGGATTTTGAACGGAGCGTGTACGCTTCGTCTACGACAGTAGGAGAACTTGATTCATGGATTACGTTAGCTAACCTGTTCAGAATCTACATAAACCCTAAATCAGCAAGTTTTTGGGGTTTTTCTATACCTGAAAAAGTGGAAAAATCACCAGCCAGGTGATTGGAATGAAGTGTTGAAGCAGCACTGTCAGGGGCTCGGATGCGGGGAAAATCTCCTCTTCCCTTTCTCTCAAACTCTCTCTCTCTTTTCTAGGGTTTGTGAATTTCGTTTGCAAGAAAGGAATGAGGGTTTCAACCCCTTTTATAAGCTTGAAAACGCCGAAAATAGGCTCCGGGACGAAGTTTACTTATTGCCTATCCATTTCGGGGCTGTTTCGGTCCAAAAACTGATTTCTGGTGGTCCCCTGGTCGATTGCGATCAGACTTAAGCTCATGGGTACCAGATGTACCTCGTATTAAGTTTTCAGTCTGGCAGGGTTCGCAGATCGCACGTGGCGGACCAGTTTCAGTTCAGCGGTCACCGCACATAGATCAGGGCTGAAAGTCCCATGATAATAAATAGATATTTTTCCTGATCCGAGGGTGTAATCTGGATGAATTCTGACGGTCAGAACGCTTAATACTGACACGTCAAGTCGTGTGCCAGATCTAAATTTGAAATTCCCAATTCGTCCCTATTCGCGGTCGCTTCAGTCCGGGTTCAACGAAATACTCTGTGATTATCGGTTTGACTTGATTTTTGAGATGATTGTCAAGTCCAGCTGGGCGGTTCTAACGGTCTAAGATAGGAGGTATCGGACCTTCGACGCGCAGTCTAAATCCAATACAAAAGTTCAATATGGTCCAGAGGACAAACCTGCTTAGAGTTTGATCCAAGGTTATAGAGTATTGTAGAGTTATCTGTTCTACTCGATTTGGGTCTTGTAGAACGTATTTAAAGTGATCAGGGACTATTTCCCAGCTACTTTAGCGTTGCGCTAGCTAACTTACGTTTAATTTCCATGGAAACTATTTATACGTGATTTCGGGTCAAATCGGTACTCGATTCCAAGTACGGATTTTTCACGGGCGTTACAATCTACCCCCCTTAACAAATAATTTCGTCGTCGAAATTTGTACCTGTTCGTACTCCTCGAGAAGCTGTGGGTAGTTCTTTCTGATCTCGGCTTCTGTCTCCCAAGTAGCCTCCTCCTCAGAGTGATGGGTCCATAGTACCTTCACAAGGGGAATCACCTTGCTACGCAGTACCTGCTCCTTCCGGTCTAAGATGCGTGTCGGTCGCAGGATATAAGTAACATCCTCTCCTAACTGCACCTGCTCCCATCTGATGATATGGGAAGGATCAGCAACGTACTTCTTCAGCATAGAAACATAAAATACGTTGTGAACGCTCGCGAGGGGCGTGGGTAAAGCCAATCGGTAAGCCACTGCTCCCACACGATCGAGGATCTGAAATGGACCAATGAATCGCGGTGCCAGCTTCCCCTTCTTCCCGAACCGAAGGACTCCCTTCATAGGGGAAACTCGCAAAAACACATGATCCCCGACTGTGAACTCTAGTGGTCTCCGTCTCGTATCGGCGTAGCTCTTCTGTCTGCTCTGCGCTGTAAGAAGCCAACGTCGAATAATATCAATCTTCTCTGACGTCGCCTGCACCAACTCTGGGCCAATCAAGCTGCGCTCACCGACCTCTAACCAGCAATGCGGTGCGCGACAAGGTCGCCCATACAGCACCTCATAAGGTGCCATGCCGATACTCGCCTGGAAGCTATTGTTGTACGCAAACTCCGCATATGTAAGACAGTCATCCCAACTGTCCTTGAAGTCCAATGCGCAAGCCCGCAACATATCCTCCAGGATCTGGTTCACTCGCTCCGTCTGTCCGTCCGTCTGTGGGTGGAAGGCAGTACTGAACTTCAACTTCACACCCATAGCCTCCTGAATGCGAGTCCAGAAGATAGAAGTGAACCGCGTGTCTCTGTCCGACACGATCTCCAACGGAACTCCATGCAGACGCACAATCTCTCGGATATACAATCTAGCCAGCTCGTCTGCAGAGTTCGTAACTCTGATCGGTAGGAAGTGCGCCGACTTCGTCAATCGGTCGACGATCACCCAAATGGAATCATGCCCCTTTCTCGTCTTCGGCAACCCAGAAATGAAGTCCATGGAAATGAAATCCCATTTCCACTCTGCAATCGGCATAGGCTGTAAAAGTCCAGGTGGTCGGCGATGCTCTGCCTTCACCTGCTGACAAGTGAGATAACGGGACACGAACTCAGCAATGTGGGTCTTCATACCTTCCCACCAATACGTCCTCTTCACGTCACGATACATCTTCGTGCTGCCAGGATGCATCGCGAGTCTAGTAGAATGCGCAGCCTCGAGAATCTCCCGTCTCAAGTCAGGGACATCTGGGACGCATAGGAGGCCACGGTAACGTAAGCCCCCATCCATACCAACTCGCCAGTCGGCGTCAGCATCATCACTGGCCTGCTCTCGAAGCTCAGTAAGATGCGCGTCGTCCCTCTGCGCCTCGATGACTCGGTCATCGATCTGGGATCGCACCTGTACATGTGCGATGAACTCAAACGGCTCCTCTACGGTGAGTTTCTGCTCAAAGTCTCGCAAAAACTCCACCATATCCCACTCGGCAACCATCAGCGGAGCCACAAACTCTATCGCCTTCTTGCGGCTCAACGCATCAGCCACAAGGTTCGCCTTCCCAGGATGGTAAGAGACTTCAAACTTGAAGTCCTTCAGCGTCTCCATCCATCGCCGCTGCCTCATATTCAAGTCTCGCTGCGTGAATATGTACTTGAGGCTCTTGTGGTCGCAAAAGAGCTCGAACTCCTCTCCGTAGAGGTAATGTCTTCAGAGTCTCAGTGCGAATATCACGGCTGCCAACTCCAGGTCGTGTGTAGGGTAATTCTCCTCGTGCTTCCTTAATTGTCTCGAGGCATACGAAATTACCCTGTCCCTCTGCATAAGGACACAACCCAAACCAACGCTAGACGCGTCAGTGTATATAGTGTATTTAACCCCTTGCTCTGGCAATACTAGCACAGGGGCGGACGTAAGTCTGTCCTTCAGCTCCTGAAAAGCTGACTCCGCCTTATCATTCCAGGCAAACTTCACGTCCTTCCGTGTCAACTGAGATAAGGGTCTCGCGATCTTCGAGAAATCCTGAATGAAGCGCCGATAGTAGCCAGCGAGACCCAAGAAACTCCTCACCTCAGTGACAGAACCAGGCTGCTCCCAGTCCTGCACCGCAGCTACCTTAGACAGGTCAACTGCCATGCCGTCCTTGGACACCACGTGTCCCAGAAACTTCACCTCCTGCTTCCAGAAGTCGCACTTCTTGTACTGTGCGAACAACTGATGTCGTCTGAGCGTATCCAGGACCAAACGCAAATGCTCCTCATGCTCCTCTCGACTCCTAGAGTATACCAAAATGTTGTCGATGAAGACAACGACGAATCGATAGAGGAAAGGCCGAAAAACCCGGTTCATCAGATCCATGAACACGGCCGGTGCGTTCGTGAGACCGAACGACATCACGAGGAACTCGTAGTGACCAAAACTGGTCCTGAATGCTGTCTTCTGCACGTCCTCATCTCTGACGCGCAGCTGATGATATCCTGACTGAAGATCAATCTTCGAGAAGTACTGCGCTCCTCTCAACTGATCAAACAAGTCATCGATCCTGGGCAAAGGGTACTTGTTCTTCACCGTGAGCTGGTTCAGCCTGCGATAATCAATACACAATCGCAGCGAACCATCCTTCTTCTTCACGAACAAGACCGGTGCTCCCCAAGGAGATACGCTAGGCCGTATAAAGCCAAGCTCTAGCAGGCCATCAATCTGCGTCCTCAACTCCTCCATCTCACATGGTGCCATGCGATACGTCGGCAGTGAAGCGGGTGTAGAACCAGGAATCAGATCGATAGTGAAATCGATCTCACGTCGGGGCGGCAAACCAGGGATCTTCCTGAACAGATCCCCGAACTCAGAAACAACTGGCGTCTGCTCAAGTACCTGGGCACCAGCGTCGCGCAATAGAGTGGCGTAGCTAAGAATGCGGAAAGGAAGATTTACCCGCACTGAAAATGTGAAAGGCGTGCCCTCAGGCTCGTACACCGTCACCACACGAGCCTCGCAGTCAATCTCGGCTCTCGCTGCAGTCAACCAGTCCATGCCAAGAATGACGTCAAGATAAACGAGTGAGGGATCGACGACCAGATCAAGAGTCATCGTCCTGCCTCCCAGATCAACTAAACAACCCTCACACATCTGGGTGACATCCGAATAATCTCCATGAGCTGCAAGGACTCGCACGCTATCCATAGTGATAGTCTGCAACCCAAGACGTCTGACTACGGCACGCGATATCAAAGAAATCGTGGAACTAGTGTCCACCATGATAAGAACGGGAGTACCTCCGATATGGCCCGTGACCTCGAAGGCTGAATGCTGGAAAGTCGGCGTCGTAGCTGCCTCAGCGGTCAGTGCATGAACTCGTGCCTGCTGTGGCCGGTTCAGCCGCTGTGTCAAGGGCCGTGGAGGCTGTCGAATCTGTGATACTGTAGGTCTAAACGAAGGATGCGCAGGAGCTGACCATATAGGCGGTGCTGATATCGCCTTTGGACGTACACGATCAATCTTCTGCGGCGGCGAGAACCCACTGTCCCGCATCCTGGAAAAGCAACTCTGCGATAAATGGCCCGTCCTCCCACAGTATGTGCATAATAAATCAGGGCGCCGAAACGGTCGTACAGGCGCCGTGGTCCTGGTAGGAGGATCAATGCGAGGCCTCTTGCCCGCGAAGGGCCTATCTGGCAACTCCGGTCGCGGCCTGGAAGTAGTCGGGCCCCGAGATCGCGCCAGTCGATCCACGTCCTGCTCTGCCCGCATGGACATATGAACCAACTCCGCATAGGAAGGGAAACTGACGCAGCACATCTTCGACCGAATATCCGGTCGCAAGCCCTCCAAAAAGCGCCGTATGCGCATCTGCTCATCAGCCAGAATCGTCGGGACGTACCTACCCAACTCTGTGAACCGATGCTCATACTCGGTAACCGTCATCGCTGCCTGCCTGAGACGGAGAAACTCATTCTCCCTCTCATGCCTGTAGGTCTGGGGATAATACTTCTCATGGAAGCGGAACTCGAATGCTGCCCACGTCCATACGAAATCTGCGGCAACAGTCCGCAATATACTATCCCACCACATACTGGCCTCTCTCTCAAATAGGAAGGTAGCCAGCTCTACCTGCTCTGCCTCGGTACAATGTAACATGCGTAGAATCTTCGACACTCGGTCGAGCCAGAACTCTGCCTCCTCAGGTCTGTGAGAACCCGAAAAAGTAGGAGGCCACAAGCGCTGAAATCGCTCCAGAAGGCCCCGTGTGTCGGCAGGATTCCCCGCAGGGAAAGCAGGCTGCGCAGGATGTGCTATGCCCCCATCCTGGGCGTAAGTATAGGCATCCTCAGCTGGATGCGCAGGTGGTGCAGGTGGAGTAGAGGTAGTCGCACCCCCACCCTGGGCTAAGGTCCCAACTATAGTGGTCAATAGCTGCTGCTGCTGTAGCATCATAGCCATCATCTGCTCGAATCTATCAGGGGGTGGAGCAGGCTGTGGCGGATGAGGTGCGGAAGTAGATGCGCGCTGTGGCTCTCTAACAGATGGTGTAAATGGCGGTGGTCCATCTGTAGGACCAACAGCAGGCTGAGACGATCGAACAGTCTCAGGAATCGGGCCCACAGCAGGGTCCGGACGAGTGCCAGACTGAGAAGGAGTCTGATCCATCTGCTCAGACAATGAAAGCCGAACCGCACTCCTCGTAGTCTTAGGTGGCATTCCCTATATTCAAAATAGGGTGCAACCTTGTCAGTCTCAAGTGCACATATCCACCACAATCATTCACTTAAAGAGTCAAAGGCATTCCATGCATTTCAATTAATCAAAATTGTCACAATACAAGGGATATATCCTTACAAGCATCATGACTAGAATGACATGGAAATTAAAACAGTTAAGCAACAGCAACATAAGCAAAGCACTAGCCCTAATAGGCTTTACACACATAAAACAGGAAATGGCTAACTACTAATAACAACATCAAAATCGCATCGCTAGTCAGAATCTGGTGACGGAGGAGGAGCACCCTTATCCTGTAAGCAACACAGGATTACCTTCAAGGTGCGAGTCACCTTGCCAAACTTCTTCTTTGTAACAGCCTTGGCATCAGCGACTTCCGCTCGAAGTTCTTGGACTTCCCTTCGCAAAGCGGTCTGACTCTCCTCCATCCGAGCAATGCGGTCGTCGATAGTAGTCTGCGCAGAAGGAGGAGGGCTCTCATCAGTATCCTGAGCCTCTTCTTCTGCTTCTTCCTGAGTCTCTTCCTGAACCTCTGCACTAGGTTCTTCTTCGCTTTGATCTTCCTCTTCATCAAAGTCGTCCCCACTATCCCTTTCAAGTTGATTTTCACGATATTGCGACCCAATCTTCATCTTAACCATTGTCGACTCATCGATGGTGTGAATCGATACCGGCAATTCGGGTCCAAGTCTATAGGAAAACTCGAGCGCAATCTTGCAAATGAGTCGGCCAAAGGGAAGGGATTCGGATGTTCTCCTCGACCTGGCTATGAGAACTATCTGCCATAAGATGAAAGTGGCCATACATACGTTCTCTCCCTGGGCCACCAGAAATAAGAAATTGACCATAAGACGTGTACATTCAATGCGGTTCGTCGACCTAGGATATACATTGAACGTGCAGATATGATGCAACAGGCGCAAATCCTCAGACATGTACGTCGCTTTGAGGCTATTATTAGGCTGCCATGGAACCAACTTACCGCACAGAAACCTGGTGCGGCGATCTCGTTCACGTCTAGTCCTCAAATTCTTCTCACTTGGATGTACATCACCTAGAGGCACGTTGAGAAGTCGCGCAACCAACCGGACGTCGATCGTAGCCATCCGATCTCTACCAAAAGGGATTTTGAACTGTAAGGGCTCCAAGGTAGGACTCTGGATGCTAGCATAGAAGGCACGAACGGTGCTCACATTAGCACGAGCGCGAGCTTCAAAGATCGGTCCCCAGTGCGCAGCTTCAATGCGTTCGAACAACAGATACTCGCCGAACAATCGCCCATCTACGTCCGCCTCAAATAACACTCTACGATTAGTGTATTCACCATGAGGCATCTCTGATAGGATGGTTCGTCCAAGGTGTGCATGGGGATCCAAATCCCGCTTTGTACGGCACTCCAGGACTGCAGTTGGACTTGCGGCGGTGCTTGAACTTGCGGCACCACCCCGCGATCTTCTCGATCGAGCAGGGCGGCTCAGCCCAGCCTCGTCTGTCGCAGTTTTCCTCTTACCCATCAAAGATATGATGGATGAAAGCGACAAAAGGCCCAAAATGGCTTCCACAAAAGCCATGGAAAACGCCAAAAATGCTAAGAAATGGCTGCCCAATTTAAAAAAAGGAGATCTAGGCATCGTAGAGGGATGCTTCAAGCTTCCCAAGGCTATACTTTCAGGGAAAAATACAAACAAAAAGATGGGATGGAGCAGCTCACAATTTCAGCACTATTTGGGGGATTTTGGAGCTCCAAATGGGGAAATCTTCAAGGAAAGGGGCTGCCAACACCCAATAATTGATGGGTGGTGGTCGGTTTTGGCCAAGGAAGGGTTTAAGAGTGGTTTGGGTCGCCGGGGTTTGGAATGGAGTGCTGAAAATCGAATCTAGGGTATGCAAGGGGGCTGTTTGTGAAGGAGAGGTGGGTTTTGGGGGTTTTCGTGATGTGGGAGTTACATAGGGGTGATGTGGAGGCCATTTAAGTGGGTGCGCCCGAAGGGCAGCACCAATGGAGGTCGCCGGCCGGCGATGCATCGCCGGGCCGGCGATGGCATCGCCGGTCAACCCTCAAGTTGACCGGTGGGACCGCATGGGTCTGGTCCCCCATGGTCCCAGGGTCCCAAAAAGTCAGGTCCCACCCCTTGGTTCAGAGTATTTTGGTCTCTATGAGCCCAAACATATGTTCGGGGCTTTCCGGGTCCACATCGCAATCTCGAATACCAAACCATATGATGCAGCATATGAATTTGGGGTAGAAGGAGCCAGTACATCTTTCTAGCTCCTTAATTACTAAAGAAAGTGAATTTAGAATGGCCTTATGGCCATTTTTCACGAAATTTTACTATTCACTGTAAAATTTGGTGAATGTACTAATTTGTGTTATTTTCACATTAGGTTTGATGCCTAACATGAAATGGATAAGAAGAAACTGAAGGTTGAAGTGTTTAGAGAAGGAATTTTGAAGATTTTTGGTGAAACGGGGTTTTTAAGCCCTGGCGATTGATTACTGGGGTCGTGGTTATCCCACGGCCCAAAGAGTCGCCTTTGCGGTTTAAAACCGCTCATAGGACGTCTCAACCCGACTTCCTACAGCTTAGAAGTGATTCGGGTCGCTTTACGCGACTCGAGATACGTTACAGACTCGATCTTGCGATCGATCCTTATAGACTTCGCCTATCGGCGAATCTGTGATCCTAGAAATGTTTCTAGACCCTTCTCGCACCCACCTAAGTCAAAGGAAGCGACAGCGTACGTCGCAAGACCATAACCCAGGCCCAGTATACTCTCATTCATGCTCTGATACCAACTTATAACACCCTGAAAATCGGGGGTCGTGTATAAACTCAACTCCCGAGTTCCAGACCGTCACATATGCAACAAAAATGGTTATGATTCAATGTTGTCTAATTTAAAGCATTCACATGAGTAAAAGTATACCAAAACTGCAATTCATACTTCAGATCCAGTGATAAAAGCAAGCGGAAGACTAAACAATATATATATCACTGTGTGGAAAAACAAAGTAATCTCAACTGTCTCCAAAGTATGACTACATCTCTGAGTCTCATATACATGTAAATAGACAAAATAATAAGTTCAAAATAGTCCCACTGAAGTCCCCCTCGATCCAGGTCACCTACGGGAAGCCGTCGTGATACTGCATATACGAGAACTCATCCTGGTCCTCGTCAATCTCTGGCTCCACCTCCTGGATCTCGTCGTCACCTGCAACTAAAACAGGGTCTGGTGGGTGTTGCAAACACCATCCCGTAACGTGAGAATGATTGATCAACTTAGTGGAATCATAGAGCAAAGATTAGCATGTTCACAATTCAATCACGCGATAATAGTAAAGCAGTAAATCAGACAACTCTAATACTGTTGTTAATGCAAGATGATATGACGTGATGTATGCCCTCACCGACGATCACCCTCATGCGGCAACATCTTACGACCGCGGCATGCCACACTCCCTAGAGTGCTCCACATCTTCCAGGCACATGCAATGCTATGGTGATACGATTACCAAGTTGTTATTAGTCCATTCAAACAGCAGGATTGGGAAACTAAGGTACTTCCCTTGTATCAATCCCAACACGGATCCTGTCTAGGGTCGTCACTCCTAGTAATCTCATACGATGTACATTTCGTAGGTCACTGCAAGGGCTGCCAGGGCTGTTGCTCGCACTCGTTGCACCGCTCCCCCATCACCTTATCAATACAGGCCTATTGTACTCTACTGCACGGAAGGGTCGTCGCCTCCCGTGAACTCAGAATACGCTCGCGGTCACTACAAAGGGCTCGTCGCCTGATCAGTGTAGGCCGACAGCTAGAATATAGTGTCCCATACCACCATAATCTGCTCACGAGTCAAGGTGCTCACTGGTCACTACGGGGAGGTTTGTGGCCCCAGCGTAGGCCGACAGCTCGACCACGGTGTCCCATACCACCATGCCCGGCTCACGAGTCTTCGTGGATCAAGGTACCACGGTTAATAGGGTTTACAATGGTAAGTTCAGTACCCTAGGTTCAAGCAGTTATGATACATACAAGGTGAACAAACATCGGCCAGTCGGGTTACTTGACGGGCTCGACTAGCGCGATCGCATCTCGAATTGAACGACATGAAGTGCGTAAAACACTTCGCGTGGCCTAACCACTGCCGCCAACTCTCAACACGAATCACATTCATCGACGCGTCGTTCGTGGCTATGACCAGTCAGCCACGAATTCGTTCGGTTACCGACTGCCTGGACTAAGTCAAGTCCCACACATCTATTGAATTACATTAACGCTATATATCAGGGTATTGGAATTGAAACACATCATGTGAGCATGTTAGCACATGTTATAACATTCAACTTAGGCAAATCTTCAAGGCATACTTTCCCATGTATATTCAACTTAAGCAAATCTTCAAGGCGTACTTTCTATGCATGTAGTGTAATCATGCATAAGGTAAGCATGTAGGAAATCATTCAGGTCAGCATATTAATCATGAAATCAATCTCAATCTACTACATAACATCATTTAATTCAATACATAATAATACAAGCATTTATACAAACACATACACTACACACTTAAGTCCACATATAGTATGTCGACCCAACGTGCGCAACTTGGCGAATCTCTTCACCAAACTGATTATGCAAGCATTCCTAACTCTCTAATGCGGCGACAAATCATGTCAATCACGTCAGAAAATTATGCATGGAGACCGTACTTCCTACAAATGACTAAAATGCCCTAAATCTCATATTCTTCGTTAATTTGCGAAACAGGAAACGGAGAGCATGTTGTACATGTCAAACGGCGATGCCGTCGATAATCTACTATTAAACGACATTGAAAGCGTTGTAAACCGTCAATCAAGGTGTAACGCCCGTGAAAAATCCATACTTGGGTTCGAGTACCAACTCGACCCGAAATTGCGTAGAATTCATTCCTTTAGAAAATGTGACTAGGTTAGCTAGTGCAACGTTGGAATAGCTGGGAAATGGTCCCTGATCACTTTAAATACGTTCTACGAGGCCCGAAGCGAGTGGAACCAAGGGTGCTATAATGCTCTAAAGCCTCGGATCAAACTCTAAGCCGGTTTGTTCTCGGGACCTCCTTGAAACTTTGTATTAGATCTAGACCGCGCGTCGTAAGTCAGATGCCTACCATCTTAGACCGTTATGACCACTTAGCTGGGCTTGGCAATCGTTTCGAATATCAAGTCCAACTGACGATCACAGGCTATTTCATTGAGCCCGGACCGAAGAGAGTGTGAATAGGGACATAGTTGGAATTTCAAATTCAAATCTGGCACACAAATTTGACGCATCAGTATTAAGCATTCTGACCGTCAGAATACAGCCAAATTACACCCTTGGATCAGGAAAAATATCTATTATATATCACGAGACTTATAGGCCTGATCTTGGTGCGGTGACCGTTAAACTGAAACTGGGCCGCCACGTGCGATCTGGGAACCCAACCGGTCTGAAAACTGGATGCGTGCTAGATCCAGTATGCATGAGCTTAAGTCCGACCGCACTTGGCCAGGGGACCTCCAGAAATGCTCTTTTGGACCGAAACGGCCCCGATTTGGTTAGGCACCAAGTAAACATTGTTCCCAAGCCTATTTTGGGAATGTTTTAGGCTATAAAAGGGGTTGAAACCCTCACTCCTCTCTCCCATCCGAATTTGAGAGAAGCCCTAGCTTGGGAGAGAGAAAGAGAGTGAGAGATTGTGAGAGAGTGGGAGAGTTCTTCCTGCCACTTGTGCTACGTGTTGCACGTGCTTAAGCAACACTCCTCTACCGCTTTCCCGGCGATCCCACCGCGATTCTAGGTAAGTAAAAATCCTAAATAGTTGTTGATTTGAGTTTTCCTTGTTTCCATAGCGATGTAGCTTATGGATCTTATGTATTAGGCTTCTTACTCGCCGTAGACGAAGCATATACACTCCGCTTCAATTCCCGAGTCTACAAGACACTAGGTGAGGATTTTAGACGCTTTGATTGACGGTTCCCAATGCTTTCAATGTCGTTTAATAGTAGATTCTTGACGGCATCGCCGTTTGACATGTACAAAATGCTCTCCGTTTCCCGTTTCGTAAGCTAACGAAGAATATGAGATTTAGGGCATTTTAGTCATTTGTAGGAAGTACTGTTTACATTCATATTTTGCTGATGTGATTGACATGGTTTGTTGTCGCATTAGGAAGTTAGGAATGCGTGCATAATTAGTTTGGCGAAGAGATTCGCCTAGTTGCACACTTTAGGTCGACATGCTATATGTAGACCTAAGTGTGTAGTGTATGTGTTTATATAAATGCTTGTATTAGTATGTATTGAATTAAATGATGTTATTTGATAGTTTGTGAGTGATTTTTCAATTATTATGCTGACCTAAATGATTTTCTACATGTTGACAAAATGCATGATTTCATTACATGCATGGAATGTATGTACTTGAGGATTTGCTTAAGTTGAATATGCATGGGAAGTATGCCTTGAAGATTTGCTTAAGTTGAATGTTATAACATGTGCTAACATGCTCACATGATGTATTTCAATTCCAATACCTTTTTATAGTGTTAATGTAATTCCATAGATGTGTGGGACTTGACTCAGTCCAGGCAGTCGGTAACCGAGCGAATTCGTGGCTGACTGGTCATAGCCACGAACGACGCGTCGATGAATGTGATTCGTGTTGAGAGTTGGCGGCAGTGGTTAGGCCACGCGAAGTGTTTTACGCACTTCATGTCGTTCAATTCGAGATGCGATCGCGCTAGTCGAGCCGTCAAGTAACCCGACTGGCCGATGTTTGTTCACCTTGTATGTATCATAACTGCTTGAACCTAGGGTACTGAACTTACCATTGTAAACCCTATTAACCGTGGTACCTTGATCCACGAAGACTCATGAGCCGGGCATGGTGGTATGGGACACCGTGGTCGAGCTGTCGGCCTACGCTGGGGCCACAAACCTCCCCGTAGTGACCAATGAGCACCTTGACTCGTGAGCAGATTATGGTGGTATGGGACACTATATTCTAGCTGTCGGCCTATACTGATCAGGCGACGAGCCCTTTGTAGTGACCGCGAGCGTATTCTGAGTTCACGGGAGGCGACGACCCTTCCGTGCAGTAGAGTACAGTAGGCCTGTATTGATAAGGTGATGGGGGAGCGGTGCAACGAGTGCGAGCAACAGCCCTGGCAGCCCTTGCAGTGACCTACGAAATGTACATCGTATGAGATTACTAGGAGTGACGACCCTAGACAGGATCCGTGTTGGGATTGATACAAGGGAGGTACCTTAGTTTCCCAATCCTGCTGTTTGAATGGACTAATAACAACTTGGTAATCATATCACCATAGCATTGCATGTGCCTGGAAGATGTGGAGCACTCTAGGGAGTGTGGCATGCCGCGGTCGTAAGATGTTGCCGCATGAGGGTGATCGTCGGTGAGGGCATACATCACGTCATATCATCTTGCATTAACAACAGTATTAGGATTTGTCTGATTTACTGCTTTACTATTATCGCGTGATTGAATTGTGAACATGCTAATCTTTGCTCTATGATTCCACTGAGTTGATCACTCATTCCCACGTTACGGGATGGTGTTTGCAACACCCACCAGACCCTGTTGTAGTTGCAGGTGACGACGAGATCCAGGAGGTGGAGCCGGAGATTGACGAGGACCAGGATGAGTTCTCGTATATGCAGTATCACGACGGCTTCCCGTAGGTGACCTGGATCGAGGGGGACTTCAGTGGGACTATTTTGAACTTATTCTTTTGTCTATTTACATGTATATGAGACTCAGAGATGTAGTCATACTTTGGAGACAGTTGAGATTACTTTTTTTTTCCATACAGTGATATATATATATTGTTTAGTCTTCCGCTTGCTTTTATCACTGGATCTGAAGTATGAATTGCAGTTTTGGTATACTTTTACTCATGTGAATGCTTTAAATCAGACAACATTGAATCATAACCATTTTTGTTGCATAAGTGATGGTCTGGAACTCGGGAGTTGAGTTTATACACGACCCCCGATTTTCAGGGTGTTACACAAGGCGTCTAAAATCCTCACCTAAGCTCTTACGGTCGCGGGATTTTGAACGGAGCGTGTACGCTTCGTCTACGACAGTAGGAGAACCTGATTCATGGATTACGTTAGCTAACCTGTTCAGAATCTACATAAACCCTAAATCAGCAAGTTTTTGGGGTTTTTCTATACCTGAAAAAGTGGAAAAATCACCAGCTAGGTGATTGGAATGAAGTGTTGAAGCAGCACTGTCAGGGGCTCGGATGCGGGGAAAATCTCCTCTTTCCTTTCTCTCAAACTCTCTCTCTCTTTTCTAGGGTTTGTGAATTTCGTATGCAAGGAAGGAATGAGGGTTTCAACCCCTTTTATAAGCTTAGAAACGCCGAAAATAGGCTCCGGGACGAAGTTTACTTATTGCCTATCCATTTCGGGGCTGTTTCGGTCCAAAAACTGATTTCTGGTGGTCCCCTGGTCGATTGCGATCAGACTTAAGCTCATGGGTACCAGATGTACCTCGTATTAAGTTTTCAGTCTGGCAAGGTTGGCAGATCGCACGTGGCGGACCAGTTTCAGTTCAGCGGTCACCGCACATAGATCAGGGCTGAAAGTCCCATGATAATAAATAGATATTTTTCCTGATCCGAGGGTGTAATCTGGATGAATTCTGACGGTCAGAACGCTTAATACTGACGCGTCAAGTCGTGTGCCAGATCTAAATTTGAAATTCCCAATTCGTCCCTATTCGCGGTCGCTTCAGTCCGGGTTCAACGAAATACTCTGTGATTATCGGTTTGACTTGATTTTTGAGATGATTGTCAAGTCCAGCTGGGCGGTTCTAACGGTCTAAGATAGGAGGTATCGGACCTTCGACGCGCGGTCTAAATCCAATACAAAAGTTCAATATGGTCCAGAGGACAAACCTGCTTAGAGTTTGATCCAAGGTTATAGAGTATTGTAGAGTTATCTGTTCTACTCGATTTGGGTCTTGTAGAAAGTATTTAAAGTGATCAGGGACTATTTCCCAGCTACTCTAGCGTTGCGCTAGCTAACTTACGTTTAATTTCCATGGAAACTATTTATACGCGATTTCGGGTCAAATCGGTACTCGATTCCAAGTACGGATTTTTCACGGGCGTTACACCAAGAGCTTAAAAATAAAGTCAATCCATGACTTGCGTGGCCCATACCACATAATATAGTAGAGAGGGGTTTCCTTAAAATATTCATAATCATATATTGGGCCCACCTAAATGTGATTCACAGATCCAGTCCATTCATTATGTGTGTCCCACTTGGATGAGGGGTTGACCAAATTTCACTCGCATCCAAAACTCATGTGGGCCCACCAAGTGATATTATATTTTTAAAGATGTCTTCACATAGTTTTAGATGGTATGGCCCACCTGAGTTTCGTATACGGATGATTTTTTAGATATCTCATAACCTAAAGGGGACACATTAAATGCACAGTGTTGATGTTCGACGCACATCATGATAGGGCCCATAAAACTTACTAACATCAATTCTTAGGATTTCACGAGGTCAATGTAACACCCCGTACTTTTCAGTACTCAGGTGGTACTATGGAGACCTAACCTGGTGTAAACATAGATCTACCCTACTTAAACATTTACCTCTAATCTAGCCTAAATGTGACCATTGTGAGTAATCTCCACTCATGGATCAAGTTTCTATCTAACCATTAATTGCAATAAATCAGTAACTAAAGGTTAAGACCCATGTATCGTGGCCCACTTTCTAAAATAAAATGATCCAATCCTTCTAATTAAAGCTCGATAAGGGCCGAGTGAATGAATAAATGGCATTGATTGGAGTGGGACCCACAAATGTAACCTAGAGAATAATAATAATAATAATGATTATATATATCTAAATAAATAAAATAATAATAATAATAATTTAGTTTTGGAAAACCTGTAAAACATCCCCGGAGGAGAGAACCATCAAATTAAATATAAGTAATTAGTGATTAAAAGTATAATAATAATTTTAATAATAATAAAGATATTAAAAACAACGTTAAAAAAATGATATTAAATATTATGAATATGTATTGGGCCATCTAATTTATATCCTAGCCATTGAATTTTAGATAGGTGTCCCCTTGGACCATTTTCTACCATTGATGTTCAATTATGAAATGATCAAATTATCAAACCAATAGAAATCTACAGTTAGACAAAATAAATTAGAAATATGGCCCACTAAGCTTTGGATCTACCTGATCGCTGGCCAAAGGTCATGATCAGACCCGTAACATCGAATGGATAGAGTAGATTTCTCAGATACATCTCTATGGACCCCACCTTAGCTGCGTGTACATAATTTCACATGTACTCGCAGCGCACCGAAACCGTCAACACGGTTTGACCATGTTGACCCAATGAGAATGTGGAAAAAAGAGAGTTTTTCTCCTTTATTTTCCTGCCAACGAGAGATTCGAAATTGGGCCCACCAATTGAGTCCCGATCGACAATCGGAACCGTCCATCATGCTCAGCAGGTAAAACCACCCAAAACCTCATCAGCATCACACACTCAAGCACAGGTGCATGTTTGTTAACACTATCGCAAAACGGATCCATATGCAACGGTTTTTGAAAGCGGAAACTCTCTGTTATGCCAAGCTAGCTATCCACAAACAGAAAGGTTCTTACAAATCCTAGTCATCCATTAGAGTAATCTCAGCCAACAACCAAAGAAGCACCATAACTCTCAAGTTAGGGCTTCTCCTGCAAAGCGGGATGAGCTGGTGGAAAGAATCTTTTCATTATAAAACAAGGACCGATCATGAGCATCCAAAAGCTTCTTGAAGCTATTCTGACACATCTGGACCACCCATTCTAGGGAAATCACCGATACCATCTCAATCAGATCGGAGTTCTTGCGAGAAATAACAACCCCAATGCAAATCTCATGAACCATCGAGATTTTAATTTCATTCATCCAAGATGAGGGACCCACTGTGATCATTGGGAAAATCATAACCTCACATACATATCAGATCACCAAATCCATCGTCTATAGAGAATCTACCATGAATAAGGTGGTCATCTTCCTCAATTTGGCCGAAAACCACACCATCAGTGTATGGACCCTGTTTCCAAATCAGAGACATTCATCCAATGGACCGAGAGACCAAAACACCATCCATTTGTCCAATCACTACCATGAAATCAGACCTCCCTTATTTGATCAACAAACGTGATTGAATCACCGAGTTCACTGCTGGGCATAACTAATCCTCTGATTAGTTACTCTGAATTCTCTAGAACAGGGTTAATATAGCCTTATAAAAGGCATCCTTTTAGGGCATTCTTTTGAAAAATGGAAAGATAGAGAGAGAGAGAGAGAGAGAGAGAGAGAGAGAGACAGAGAGAGAGAGAGAGCCAAAAGGTGTCATTCTCCCTGCTGCACTAAGCCAGTCAACTCGGTTCGAATTGGGCTGAGCTAGCACCTCTGTAGTTCTCCTAGCACTACCAAAAAATGAGCAAAGGCTACAGACTATACAGATCTATGGCTACGACTTTAATTTGTAGCTAAATAGCTACGGATTTAATCTGTAGCTATAGGCTATGACCCACCATCACACTTTTATAAATTGACGGTCTCATAAGGGTCTTTGTGGGGTCCATCATAATGTATTTGTTTTATCTAAGCCGTTCATCTATTTTGATATCATATTTTAGGGTATGAGCCCAAAAAAAGAGGCATATTAAAGCCTCAAGTGGACCACACAATAGTAAACGTTGGAAATTATGTGCATATTATTGAAAGTTATTTTGGAGTGGTGTGGTTGACTTGGGCCTTCAATCTGCCTTATTTTTTATTTCATGTCCTATCCATGGTTGCCTAAATAAATGAACTACGTGGATAAGTCACATCCATCATGGTGGCCACCACGAATCCCCCAAGATCACCGTCCAAAATAATAGCCCAAGAAGTGGATTGACTGCTGTCGCACACATCGCTGATGTAATTTGGTGTGTTAATGTCATCAAGTTCTATGGGTCCCATCATGACATATGAGTTATATCCAAACCATCTGTCAACTTGGTGACCTCGTCGTAAGGCTTAAGATGAAAAATAAGACATAAAAAAAATCGAGTGGACCACACTATATAAAGCAGTGGAGGATTGAACACCTGCCATTGAAACCCTTTTAGTGGTCATGGAAATTTTGGATTCCACCCAAACCCTATCTCTCTCCTCTCCCTCTCGCTCCAAAAGAAAAAAAACTCTCCCTCTCCCTGTCGCTCTTGCTCTCGCTCTCTCGTGCTCCCTCATCGTCTCCCTCTCCCTCTCGCTCTCTCATGCTCCCTCTCTCAATCTCGCTGCCACTCTCCCTATAAATAGAAAATAAAAACCCTACCCTCCGTGCCCTCAACTCTCTCCCTGACTCCCCGCCCCCAAACTCACCAAACTCTCTCTCTCTTTCTCTTTGTAACTCCACATAACCCATCTTCCCCACAGGAATTAAAATTGGTTAACAAGCTTGACTTAAACTTTGTACTGAGTGTAATAGATTTGAAGGACAATGACTTAAGAGTAGGGGGATTAGAGATTTCAGTGCTATTTTTACAAGGTTTACAACTTTAAGAGAGATGTTTTGTGTGGATGTTGCTAATATTTATAATACAATCTCCCTCCTGTATTTCATGCATGCTAACTATTTGATGAAATGGCTCAACAAGGAATGTTTTGTGTGGATGTAGCTGATATTTATAATATAATCTCCCTCTTGTATTTGATGCATGTGAACTGTTTGATGAAATGGCTCAACAAGGAATGTTTTGTGTGGATGTAGTTGATATTTATAATGCAATCTCCCTCTTATATTTCATTCCTGCTAACTGTTTGATGAAATGGCTCAACAAGGAATATTTGAGGGTTTGGATTCAACATTGGCATGATGAAGCCACCATCCAGCTCTTCATTTTTGTTGTCCAATCTGAGACTTAATACTTCTAATTTTAGTTGTTCATCATCTTTATCTTTGCTACAACTTCTCCACTTAACTTCCTTCTTATGCCCACTTAAACTTGTTCCAAGGCTAAGTAAAACAAGTTCATGCTCTTCTTCGATTTCATTGAACTGATTGAAGTGCTTAGAGGTGTTTATGCATCCGTTTGTTTATTGCTCAGGTGTTGCAATCTTGATTTGTGTAAATCACCTTAGGGGCCTTAAAGATTCTCACTGTTCTAGCAAGTGGGTTACAATCTTAGATTCAGCTCAGCTGTTGGATGCTTTCAACAAGCTAACATGTCCTAAGATGTCTATGAAAATTCACAGTGGAGAAACATAATGATACTTTTAGAAATAAGATGCAGTCATTTATGAGAATCATCTTTCATTTCTAGTGTTCATCAACATTGATAAAATTTCCTTTTGCAACAAACCATCCAAAAAATAGCCACTTTTCTTGGTACCCTTGGGAATTGTCAAATGTGTGCATCTAATTCATGATTGAAAGCCTTGATGTCAAGGTCCCATTAGAACCCAACTCCCATCTCCTCCTATCTCTCTTCCCCGAGATAGAAACAATGTTGTTGTTATTTTTATTTTTATTTTTTTTCTTCTTGTAGTATGACAAACTCCTGAATTTCTGTTTCCATTAGGTCCATGGGAAAAAAGGATTCCATCTAAATGCACCTCCCTCTAACTTAAACCAATCTTCTCTCCTTAAAAATCTCCTATCCAAGGTTGTATTGTATAAATTTCAGAAGAGGTAATGTATACTACTTAAAGGTAAGTCTTCTTTCATTGTCCATATGAAATTACGTAATTGGCCTTTTAAATTATGAAATTACAATCAATAAGTTGATTTAGCCTTCACATATAAAGGGAATTAAAGTATTTTTCTTCTTGTGTAGGTGTAATTACAAATATTCCCTTTGAATACAATATTTATGAAATTTATGTTGTTGAAATTTATATGCTTTCTATTTTTCTTGCAAGTGCTTTTATTTTCTTATTAGAATTGACTCTTACTGAATCAATGCCTAAGCGGTTAATGGGGACAGATTACAAATTCATTGGCAATATATCTACATTGCCTCGAATCTAGCTAAGTGCCATTGTCGTGAAGAGAAAACTTTAATACTCTGGAAGAATGTGATGTTTCATACACATGCACACAGAAATTGTGATGTGGTAAAGAGGTAACCAAAACTGAACTATGCAAATCAGGGCCCACTTACATGGGTTGTGAACAAAATTTTGATGGAACTATTATGTTACCTGGCCAGTTGGTTACTTCTTAATAGAAGGTTAAAATCCAAATAGTTAACTTTCCAAATTTGGCAAACAAATGTATATCAATACAAGGATGTAGTCTCTCCTTTTAAGGTCATATTCATCTTTGTCATGACACTGTATTTTTATAGTTTTTTCAATTTTTTGTGTTGTATAGCGGTTCTATATGATGATGGGTGTGGCCTATTCCTTTTTAAGGAGCCCACCCAAATGATTATACAACATGCTTTTTTTTAATAAAAAAAAGGTGAGACTCATCTGAAAATCAGGGTGGGGGATGTTCTTCCAGTGGTTTGGTATCATCTGAAGGTAAGGCTACAAGTTTCAGTTGTGTTCCTACAAAGTGTTAGGCAACTAGTCGTTTCCACTTTCAGAACCTGTCTTTCAACAAACCAGCATGCCCATAACCATGATGTGAATGTTCTTTTGTTCAGACTGTCATTCTATTTTGTTCCCTTATGTAGTAGTATATATGGTTTCAGATAGGGGTGGACTGTTGTGGACTGATGCGCTGCCCTGATATGCTGATGTTCATAGGGAAGGTTATGCTATGGTAATTGAATTATATATATATGTTGTGTGTGTACGTGCCTTTGTTGAATTCTTATCTATGATTCCTTTATAATTCCCTCTCCTTCCTGCATGCCATGTGTGTGTGCCTTTGCTGAATTCTTATCTGCGATTCCTTTGTAATTCACTCTCCTTCCTGCACTTCATACTTTATGACAATTACTTGTGTTGGTTCCCAAAGGTTCATAACCACTTACCAATGAGTGCCCAATTAATGATTGTTAAGTCCTTCATGCATATATGACTTTTGTACTGAGGATGGCAGGCTTCCTTCCAATTAACCAAATGATATGTATTTTGATCAATGACATGGAGTGTTTCGACACGAAACAAAAGTATTTAATTTGGGAGATTTATTTAATGATAACAAAGAATTTAATAAGAGAACATTGATCACATTTATCTGAGTTCATTTACATCCCCTGATTCCCTTGATTCTGAAAATAAAGTACAATTAATGCAATGTAATAAAAGAAAGAAGACAGTCAAATAGAAATTTTTACAGCATTCGGACGGCTGCTTCAATCATCTCCTAGTACTTATGTCACGCCCCAAACTCTGAAACTGGGCTCACAAAATTCTTGATCACAGAATTCGGCGCTGACAGCCTCCGTAGTACCCCATTCTCAGCTCCCAGCGCCCATTCGCCAGGTTCCGATCCTGGGATGCTACGAGTAAGATTTTCAACATCAGTTTGATTCGTAATAAGCATAACCAAATGCATAACTGAAATGGCCAAGCTATATGTCTTAGAGTGGGGGGTGAATAGGACTATACCAAAGTAAAATTAAATACAGCGGAATTAAATGAAATAGATAGCCAAACTAAAATAAATCAATTCACAATGCAACCTCAAAATTCAGATCTTGAGAGATTGATACAAAAGTTATTCTAAGGACAACCTTACATCAAAAACCAAAGGTTTATGGTAGGACAACCTAATTTCTACAAAAGTTCTTTGTATCAAGAACTCAAACCGAAAGAGGAAAATATATATTCAAAAAAGAATAAATTACAATCTTAAGAATTGATTATTATAAGGAAAACCATTCACCATAAAAATGGCAGGGCAACCTTACTAGAATAATTACAGAAATTTAAGCTCAAATTGATAAAGGAATAGCAAGAGATAATTTGCTGAAATAAAACTCTAAAATATTACACTTGCTTGAAATGTAAATTGTTACAACATTCACATCCACATATACATTCCACAAAACTGAATGATAAAAGATAAAGAATTAAGAAAGCGTTTAATCCACAAGACAAGGAGTTATAGTGGTTCGCCTGTGTCTTCACCAACTGTTAAACAACAGCCACACAGAATGCTACTCCACTCCTAATATCCTCACACAGGGATATTAGCATTCACTATCAAAATAGGTTTCACAGGTTCACCTAAAATCTTCACAATTGTGTCTTTTTCACTTGGGCTTAAAAAAAACCCTCTTTTCTGAGTTTTTTGGCTCTCCTCAGACAACCACACAAATTGAGATTTTTCTGGTGAATCCCAAATAAAAACCAAAATAGAATGGAATTTACAAAATTATAAAATACCTGGATTTCTCCTTTTGTAGCAGCCCGGAAGAACTAATTGGAGTAAATTTTCGAATATGAAAGTTCAATGTCCAATACTCACTTTACAATGGTTCTAAGTTCTAATTAATTTTAAATTAAATCAGATTGGGCTAGCTCTATTTGATTTTAATTCCAAGAAGAAGGAAAACAATAATTCCTCTTTTCAAATCAGATTGGAATATAGAATAAAATAAAATAGTAAAAAGCTAATAAAAGGAAGTAAAATTATGCACAATATAGCTTAAAAATAAACACAAACTTATCTCAGAGTAGAGCTTCAAATTTACTTATATTTCCAATGAATAACTCTGAAATTCGTGTGCTATTTGTAGCTGCAGAAATTCATCTTCGACAGGTCCTAGGGTCACCAAGACTGGTCGAAGAAGAAACTGATTTTTAAATTTTTGAGAGCGATCGGATAAAACCGTTTTATGACCTGTTAAAGACAGTCCACGACTGGTCGAAAGCAATCCACGACCGGTCGAGACCCCTCTACGAGTGGTCGTGCGACACTTGATTTAGTCGCTGGAGTTTGAGTCGTAGCTACATGACTGGTCGAAGGTCGAGTTGAGACCATCCTACGACCAGTCGAGCAGACTCCAGGACTGGCCGTAGCTGAACAGAAAAAATTCAATATTTTGTAACAAAACTACGACTGGTCTTGAAATTTCTTAGACTGGTCGAACCAGTACTAAAACTAGTCGAACCAGATCCAGGACTAGTCTTAGGACAGACCAGAATCGTGCACAATTATAAAAATTGGATTATATATCCAAAATGACCTACCCTATGGTTAAACTAAGGTCTATCAAACCTGCGACACAAAGTATAGACATTGAAAACTTCACTTTTAAGTTGATGTAGCTTGAACACATCACAAGCTTCAGTATCACTTTAATTGCACTTGTCTCCCGGTCTATTTTGAGTCTCGAACTTGAACTCTTTATTGTAGTTTGAACTAGCTTGAGCTTGAACTAACTTGAACTTAACTAGCTTGAACTTGAAGTGTTGATGAGGTGTCTCGAACACAGTTATCAAGAAATAAACACAACAAACACAAGACATATATAGAGCTTTTGACACACAAAATTTGACAACCAAAGGAGCATGAGACCATAACACTTACAATCTCCCCCTTTTTCAAATTTGTGATAAAACATGCTCATATAAAAAAATAGCACTATCAATAATTAGTAAGAGAAGCATTAGCACAAGCTGTTATAAACCAGGTGCAACAAAGAATCATGCAGCAGTTGTTATAAAACAACACAAAGAATCGTGCACTAGTTTTCATAAGAAGATAAGCAATATACAACTTCTTAACTCCCCCTGAGTAGTGTACCCCATCATAATCCATAATGCCATTCACAAATTCTCCCCCTTTTTGTCAAAATATGACAAAGGAAGAAACAAAGATAAGATATGAAAGACAGTATATAGATATCAAGATAGAAGGTTCAAAGTACAGAACATAACATCAAAAGTTAACAAGAAAAGTCAGATAAAGTCTCACACACAAATAAAAAATATAATAGTTATTACAGACTAAAAAAAAATATTTCAATCTGATTCAGAGGAAGGAGCTGGTATGTTAGGATAACTTTGATGAAGGCACTTCTGTAAGCGCCTAAAATACTTGCGCATCTTTTTAAATTGATCATTGTGGCCAACATTCATCTATTCTACCTTCTCCTCTAATGCACTCAGACGTGCATTGAAATCAGATGGTTCAAAGTCTGGATCATTTCTAGAGTCCGAATCAATTTCATTAAAGATATCATCCATGTCTATATCATCTAGCGACAAATCATCACCCTCGACACCAATTTCAGCTTCAGCAGCAGCTCCACCTGCACTAACATCAACTTGGCCTAGACCCAATTTCAACTTCATTTTATTTATGTTGAAGTTGTTGAATATGAGGTGTTGGATAGGAGCCTCTCAGACGGGCATAGCGACTAACATGTGAGTGGCTAACACATTCATCAGATACCCAAATGGAATATCACTATGACCAGGATAGATACGGAATTGAATAATAAAGGAACAAATCAAAGAGGGCAAACAGACATTAGCGCCAATAATGATTGAGTACATAATACGAACCATAAGTAGAGTTAACTCAGTTTTGTTTCCAGAGAGAGGATACAAATTAGAGGTAAAGATGTGATGTAAAACTCTGTATCCGGGTAACAAGTATCTAGACATGAGGGCATTCCCATTTTGAGTCCATGGTGCATCCATGTTACACAATGCTCTAGTAAAAATACATTTTTCTGATTCAGTTACTTTTTTAGCCAGTGTACTATGATGAATACCCTCATCATTTACTGATATGTCTATAAGGTCTGAAATTAAATGTCGATCAATAGGAAAAGGCCCTTCTCTAGTAGCAATAGTAAAAGTCAGTTACTCAGTAAAAAATTCAGTTATGCAAGCTACCATGGCCTGCGCTATGGACTGGTATGCCGGCCCGCCCCAGCGTAAAATGTTTTCCCAACCTACAGATTGAAGGAGAGGAAGAAGACTAAAAGGAGCGATATGATTTAAATCAACGGCCTTTTCAACTATCACATTGCGCATACACAAATCACGTACATATAGTGGATCATCTTCGGGAGCCCTAAGATGGCGTCTAGTGATAATATTTGATCTAGAAGAAGAAGCACCTCTAGGATTTTTCTTTTTACCTCTAGAGTCCATTTTCTTGAAGAAATACTAGAAATTTCAAGAAAATAGAGATGGGTTTCTCTAGATTTAGCAAGAGAGGAAGAAAACCCCAATATCTATAAGAACGAGTTGAAATAGAGAGCTACAATCAAGAAATCTAAGAGAAAAGACTATGATTCTTTAAGAAAACAAGTAAAAATACTCTAACCTGAAGGAATCGATTAGAAGGTTTCGACGGGTCGTAGCTCGGCTCGTTGGAGAAGACAAATAGAATGAAGAAGATGATATTTTTCCCCCAAATAAAGCAAAATGTGCGCTCCACAACTAGTCAACGGACGTCCTCGACCAGTCGTGACACGACTGGTCGAGCTCGTTCTCGACTGGTCGTGTACTAGAAAAAATATGCAATTCTTTATAAATTTTGAAATTTAATGTATTAAAGTATTTAATATATATACACTATGATACAGAGATGCATGATCAATCATTTTAAATTACACATACCAACATCAAATTTCAATTTATTAAACCTGCTTTTGTCGAGCGGTTTAGTGAATATGTCCGCAAGCTGAGTCTCAGTAGGTATGTATTTTAAGGATATTAATTTTTCTTCCACTAGTTCACGAATATAATGAAATCTAATGTTAATGTGCTTAGTACGTGAATGCTGGATTGGGTTTTTTAAAATATTTATCGCACTGAAATTATCACAGTATAAAACCATTGAATCCTGTGCGATACCATAATCACTCAACATACGTTTCATCCAAACCAGCTGTGTACATGCATTTCCAGCTGTAATGTATTCAGCCTCAGAAGTTAAGAGTGATATGGAACTTTTCTTCTTGCTAAACCAAGAAACCAAGCAATTTTCAAAGTAAAAACAACCACCACTGGTTGATTTTCTGTCATCGATAGTACCAGCCCAATCAACATCTAAATACCCAGCCAATTGAACACTAGTATCATAAGGATACCAAAGACCTAAATTAACTGAACTTGTGACATATCTAATAATTCACTTAATGGAAGTTAAGTGAGATTCTTTAGGATTAGACTGATATCTAGCATAAATTTCAACAAAAAAAGCAATATCTGGTCTACTAGCAGTTAAGTAAAGCAAACTACCAATCATGCTACGATACAATTTAGGATCTACATCTTTACCTGTAGAGACTTTTGACAGTCTTAGAGTTATACTCATAGGTGTATCAAAATTCTTACCATTCTCAAATCCGAACTGCTTAATCAAGTTCAAAGCATACTTGGTTTGAGAAATAAAAATTTCATCAGGTTGTTGTTTTACTTGCAACCCTAGAAAATAATTTAATTTCCCAGCCATGCTCATTTTGAATTTAGATTTCATTAACTCTGTAAACTCAACAGTCATGTTAGTACACTTTGATCCATAAATAATATCATCTACATAAATTTGAACCATTAGAATATCATCGTTATGTTTCTTAATAAAGAGCGTCTTATCGACACTATCCATTTGAAAATTGTTACTCAGTAAAAACTTAGTCAATTTTTATAGCATGCCCTGGGAGCTTGTTTCAAACCATAGAGAGCTTTTTTAAGATGATATATATGATTAGTAAACTTAGGGCCTTCAAAACCTGTAGGTTGTTCCACATATACTTCTTCATGTAAATCGTCATTCAAAAAGGCACTCTTCACATCCATTTGAAAAATTTTAAATTCCTAACACATGCGATGGATATAAAAAATTTGAAAGATTTAAGATGGGCTACAGGGGCAAAGGTTTCATCATAGTCAATACCTTCAATCTGTGTGTACCCCTGTACAACTAGTCTTGCTTTATTTCGAATAATATTTCCAAGTTCTTCGAACTTGTTTTTGAAAATTCATTTTGTTCCAATTATGTGTTTATCTTTAATTCTAAGAACAAGATACAAGACATCATTACGAAAAAATTGATTAAGTTCTTCCTGCATCGCAGCTATCCAGTTTTCATCAGAAAGTGCTTCTTTTACATTTACCGGTTCAATCTGGGATGTAAAACATACGTAATTACATGTCTTCTAATTGTCTACGAGTGCGCACATCAGTGAGAGGGTTTCCAATAATTTAAGTAGTTGAATGATCTTTAACAGTCCTTAATTCAGAATTAATTTCACTTGATGAAGTACCTGGTTTTTTATTTACAAGAACTTCATCATTATCTAAACTAGGGGCAGGTGTATTCAAGTGATCATCAATGACCACATTAATTAACTCTTGAATCACACCGGTCTTGTTGTTCAATACACGATAAGCATGACTGTTTAAAGAATATCCTAAAAAGGTCCCTTCGTCACTTTTAGTGTCGAACTTTTCCAAGTTTTCACGGTCACGCAAAATGTAGCACTTGCTGCCAAAAACACGAAAGTATTTGACAGTAGGCTTTTTGTCAAACCACATTTCATAAGCCATTTTATTATTATATTTATAAGTATAACACAGTTAATAATGTAGCAGGCAATATTCACTGCTTCAGCCCATAGATTTCTAGGGAGCTTCATGCTATTCAACATAACATTTTCCATTTCTTGAAGCACTCTATTTTTCCTTTTCACAATACCATTTTGTTGTGGTGTTTTAGGCGTAAAGAATTCATGCGATATTCCCTGATCACTATAAAATTTTTCAAAACTGCTATTTTCAAATTCGGATCCATGATCACTACGGATCTTACTGACTTGAGAACATTTTTCAGTTTGGATCCGTTTGATGATCTTTTTCACTTTATTAAGGGTTTCTGATTTGTCTCTTAATAATGAAACCCAAGTTTATCTTGTATAATCATCTACGATAATCAAGATGTATTTTTTGCCACCTCGACTTTTCGTTCTAGTTGGTCCTAGAAGATCCATGTGGAGAAGCTCGAGTGGTCTTGATGTGGCATTGGAGTTCACCTTTTTGTGAGAGCTCCTAGTTTGTTTACCGTACTGGTATTCACCACATATTTTGTCTACTTTTTACAATTTAGGTAGACCTTTAATTAGTTCTCCTTTGCTTAATCTATATAAATTCCGATAGTGTACATGTCCAAGTCATTTATGCCAAAGTTCTCCGACCAGTTAATATTATAGAACCCTTTTTGTTTATGATCTCACAATCTTGATTGGAAAATTTCATACTATGGTTGTTATCGCATATTTGAGATATGTTTAACAGGTTGTGTTTTAGCTCCTCAACATATAAAACATCTTTAAATAAATGGAGGTTGTAAAGTTGAACCGTACCTTTGCCAATAATCTTGCAATTGCTTCCATCACCAAATGTGATTGACCCATCAGTCATATCTTTAAGATCGGTGAATAAAGATTTGTCACCTATCATATGCTTGGAGCATCCACTATCTAGGTACCACTTTGAATGGCTTGTTGCTTTAAAAGCAGTGTGGGCAACCAAGCAGGCAACTTTAGGAACCTATTTCAGAACAGTTTTGGGTTTAGGAGTATAGTTGGTCTTCTTTTGATTGTAGTTGTAAGAATGACCTATTGAGTTAGATTTTAAGAGCTCCTTAAATAAATCAACTATCTTTTCAGCTAGTGAATTTCTGATATGATTTTTGAAATAGCTACTTTTAGGTTTTTGAAAAGTTTTTGTATTTTTAGAAAAACCTTGACAAGTACCTTTTCCTTTTGAGTTTGAGACCTCTCCTTTCAAAAAATTGAGAGTAGTATTCTTTTGTTTAGGAGATATATTTTTATCATATCCCAACCCAAATCAATCACCACATTTTCTTGATCCGGATAAGATTTTTTCTAATTTTGGATCACCTTGGGCATATCTCCATGTGTCCTTCAAACTCAGAAGAGAAGATACTTCATTTTTAAGTTTCTCATTTTCAGATTTCAAATCTTCAATCAGGGAGGTTTTGAATTTCAAATCACATTTTGATTTTTTAAAATAATATGAAATTTTTGATTTTTCTAAAACAAGAGTCTCAAAACATTCTTTGAGTTTAGAAAACTTTTCTTTTTGAAGTTTAAGTTTGACAGCAATTTTACAACTTTCCTTATATAAGGCATTATTAGCATCTTGAAGATCTTCTTCATTTTCATGATCACTATACAAATTTTCTTCACTAGTTAAATCATCGTGATCTGAAAATGTGAATTTGGCTAGAGTCATAAGGGCTTTTAGTTCATTGCCCAACTCGGTTTCAAAATCTTCTGATTCAGAAGAGGCTTCAGAATTAAATGATTCGTCCCAAGTAGCTAACATACCCTTCTTCTTGGGTTTGTCCTTTTTAGGACATTTGGTTGCCAAATGCCCATATTCTTGGCAGTTGTAACATTGACTATCTTTCAAAGACTTCCAAGTTCTAGACTTAGGTTTAGATCGTTTCTTTTCATTTGTCTTTTGAAAATCGACCCTTTTCGTACTTTTAAAAATCTTGTAAAACTTTTTTGCTAAAAGAGCCATATCATCTTCTGAATTTTCTAAATTCGAGTTTTCTTGAGAAATATCCTTAGAAGATTTTAAAGCGATAGATTTACCTTTAGGAGCTTTAAAATTTAATTCATAGGTTTGTAAAGAACCAACTAGTTCTTCCACCCTCATATTACCCGTATTATGAAGTTCCTTAATCGCGGTTACTTTAGAGTTGAACCGTTCAGGAAGTGAGCGTAGTATCTTTGCACACACTTTACTTTCTGGGATTTTATGGCCAAGACCCCACACTGAGTTTACAGTGTCATTTAATCTAGTGTAAAAGTCTATAAAAATTTCATTTTCCTCCATATGAATTTCTTCAAATTTAGTTGTGAGTTGGACTTCTGATTTCTTAACAATTAATGAACCCTCGTGTAACACCCCGAAAATAGGGGGTTGGGTAGAAACCCAACTCCCAAGTTCCAGAACGTCACTTATGCAACATAGATAATGATAAATGCATGTTGTTTGTAGAATGTCATTAAACAAGATTGAGACTAAGCCAAAACAGCATATCATACTCCAGAGACAGTTAAATTAGCAAGCGGAAGACTGTGATAAATACATAAAATATATAATCAATTGTAAGCCTCCAGAGTGTGAACATGTTACTAGGTTAAATAAATACATGTATACTCTAAAAATGAACAAAAAGAATATACATGAGTGCTCCAAAAGTGCAAAAGAAAGAAAAGTGTTATGGCGTCTAATCAACCTCTCTGTAATCCCGTCGATCAAAACACGAATGAGAAAGTCCTCCTCAGCATCATACAAGTCCATCTCCGCTTCACAAGCAGCGCCATCATCTAAAACTAAAATAGGGATTGGTGGGTGTCCGGATCACCATCCCGTAACGTGGGAGTGAGTAATCAACTCAGGGGAATCATAGAGCAAAGATTAGCATGTTATCAAATCAATCACGCGATAATGGTAAAGCAAACAATCAAATATTCCTAGATACTGTTGTTAATGCATGCATGAAATGACATGATGGATGCCCTCACTAACATTCTTCCTCATACGGCACCATCTTACGCTCGCGGCATACTTTCTTCCCACAGTGCTCCACATCTTCCAAGCACATGCAGTGCGATATGGATATGATTACCGGGTTGTTATTAGTCCATTCATACAGCAGTATTGGAAAACTAAGGTACCTTCCTTGTATCAATCCCAACATAGATCCTGTCTAGGGTCGTCACTCCTAGTAATCTCATACGATGTTATATTTGTAGGTCGCTGCAAGGGCTGTCAGGGCTGTTGCTCACACTTGTTGCTCCTCTCCCCCATCACCTTATCAATACAGGCCTAATGTACTCTCGTTGCTACGGAAGGGTCGTCGCCTCCCGTAGACTCAGAATACGCTCGAGGTCACTACAAAGGGCTCATCACCAATTAGTGTAGGCCGACAACTCGAATGTAGTGTCCCATACCACCGCAATCGGCTCACGAGTCAAATGTGCTCACTGGTCACTACGGGGAGGTTTGTGGCCCCAATGTAGGCCGACAGCTCGACCACGGTGTCCCATACCACCATGTCCGGCTCATGAGTCTTTATGGGTTAAGGTACCATGGTTAACAGGGTTTCCAATGGTCAGTCCAGTACCCAAGGTTCAAGCAGTTATGACTCATACAAGGTGAACATACAATGGCCAGTCGGGTTACTTGAGGAGCTCGACTAATACGAGCGTATCTCAAGCTGAGCGACATGAAGTGCATGAAACACTTCGTATGGCCTAACCACTGCCGCCTGCCCAAGACACGACTCGCGTTCATCGACGCGTCCTTCATGAAAAATGGAAGCCAACCATGAATTCAATCCATTACCGACTACCTGGACTAAGTTATAGCCCCAAGCATTTGTATATCAACATCAATAAGCATATGAGAGTAACAGAAATGAATATAAACAATACAAGCATGTTGACACATGTTATAACTTACAACGTAAGAAAATCAAGCCACACATGCATTTCATATATATAATGAAATCAATACAAATAGCCAACATGATGGAAATCATAAACATCAGCATATTAATTGAGAATTTAATCTCAAAACTTACTCACAATACCATTTACTCAATACATACTAATACAAACATTTATACAAACACTTAGTCTACACACTTTAGTCTGCATAGCGTATGTCGACTCAAAGTACGCATTAGGGCGAATCTCTTCGCCAAACAGATCATGCATGCATTCCTAATATCACAACACGACAATTAACTATGGCAATCATTTCAGCAAAATATGGACGTAAACAGTATTTCCTACAAATACCTAAAATACCCTAAATCTCATATTTTTCGTACGCAGTCGAAACGGAAAACGGACAACATCTTCTACATGTCAAACGGCGTTCTCTTCGATAATCTACTATTAAACGACATTGAAAGCTTTGAAATCAGTCAATCAAAGCGTCTAAAATCCTCACCTTTTGCCTTAGACGTGTATCGATTCGAATAGAATGTCTACGCTTCGTCAATGGCATCATGGCGACCTATATCACAAGACACATAAGCTACATCGCTACTTGTAACAAAGGAATCCCTAAAACAACTTGCGGTTAGGGTTTTCTTACATAGAAGTGTGTTGGAATCACCGAAAAAGTGATTTGAATGCGGTGCTTCGGTACGTGCAATAGCTGGTGCAAGTGGCAGGAAATCTCTCCCACAACTCTCTCACAATCTCTCTCTTTCTCTCTCACCACTTTCTAGGGTTTAGAGCAAATTTGGATGGGAGAGATATGAGAGGGTTTAAAGCCCTTATATAGGCTAAAACCTAACCTACATAAACTTGGGAACAAGGTATACTTGAGTTATAACCAAATCGGGACTTTTCCGAGCCAAAAGAGTATTTCAGTAGGTCCCCAGGCCGAACACGGTCGGACTTAAGCTCATGCGTATCGGATCCTGCTTACCCAAAGTTTTTAGACCGATAGAGTTCCCAGATCGCACGTGGCGGTACAGTTTCAGTTCAGCGGTCATGGAGAATCGATCGAGGATTCCAAGTACACCGACCTGAATGAGAAATGTTTCCCAATCCAAAGGTGTATTTGGGTCAGATTCCAACGGTCTGAATGCTTATACTGAACCCGCAAGCGAATGGTGCCAGATTTATTTAATTCACATTTGAATTTGTATGAATTTCATTCTTTCTTACACTCCTCGCTCCAGGCTCAGTACAATAGCCTCAAAACATCAGTTGGGCTTGATTTTCGAAACAATTGTCAAGTCCAGCTAAGCGGTCCTAATGGTCTGAGATTGTAGATATCGAACTTTCGACGCGCGGTCTAGATCCAATATAAGGTTTCAAAGGGTTCTTGGGAACAAACCGGTTTAGAGTTTGATCCTGGATTTCAGGGTAAGATAGCATCATTAGTTCTACAAGTTTTGGGTCTTGCAGAACGTATTTAAAGTGATCAGGGATAATTTCACAGCTAATCTAACGTAGTGCTAGTTAACTTACTCTTATTTTCTAAAGGAATTAATCCTAAGTGATTTCTTTGACTTTGGAATTGGGTTCTGAGAGGTTACCAAGGTGCTATGGTTGACACATTACCTAAGGACGTTTAACCCCAGGTTGGAAAAAATCTGGGGTGTTACAATCTACCCCCCTTAAAATAAAATTTCGTCCCCGAAATTGGCTAAGGGTAATGAGACCCTAGAGAGACTTTATTATTGGCATTCTAAGGAAGGTTCAGATCCTGTTAAGTGACCTAATGTTATATATAACTTAAATCAACTGTTTCGATCCTAGGCCAGTAGGGAAGAGGCCAACCACGCTTCCGCTCCACTACTCTGATCCAACAGTT
Organism: Magnolia kwangsiensis; assembly: GCA_037074715.1. Lineage (NCBI taxonomy): Eukaryota > Viridiplantae > Streptophyta > Magnoliopsida > Magnoliales > Magnoliaceae > Magnolia > Magnolia kwangsiensis. The sequence goes on along the minus strand of CM073586.1, from coordinate 43,902,573 downwards.
GTATTAGATAATCCTAAGTAGATTGGGCTCAATACGTTCTACCTCTCTTAAAACTTAGTTCTACTTAAGGTTCAAGAATCTATGTCTTGATCCGTATATTGGAACGAGGTGTAACTTAGGGCCTATCCTTGACATGAAATAGGAAATAACCTCTCACTACATTGGTCTTCCTTTGCTAATGATGCGTTCTATGGCATTGGTACCTATTGTTGTAGAAAAGAGCTGAAATGACGGGTGTTGTGGTTGATTTCAAGGACGGATGTGAGTTTGTGGCAAGAGGTCTAATCTCTATTGGTTGTATGTCTTCAACATTTTTCAAAGGCAAAGCAATAACTTTTGGTTGTAGATGGTCGGCCAACACGGAAGAAAAGTTATGTAGTGGGTCTGAGCCGAATACAGAGACTTTCTGCCTAGACTCTGACAGAAAATTCTTCATATTAGTTCTTAATCCTAAACGATGCCGATCTTCTGCTTGATCAGAGCATTAGATTTATTGGCAACTACCAGGATTGAGAAGTCAATCAAACCGCTTACATGTACAGTTCCTTTACTCTGTGTTCCCGAATGCAATAAGCCCTTGGGAAAGGTAATTCAAAGGGGCATGCTGGTTTATTCTAAGTTCAATCTGAGGAATTTATAAGTTTTTCCTGAGATTGAATGATTCTAAGTTAAAACAACTTTCCTAAGGGTTATAACAGAAGTCTATAACTATTAAGGGGATCTATCAAAAGAATGAGGTACTACTCCAACCAAATCTAACCTACTATTCCTTAGCATATACAGGCTTTACGCCGCTTAATTCAACTAGTAGCCTAGTCTGTAACTCACTAGCTATAATCCAAAACCTAAGCCTATATGTTAAATGGTTTCATACCATTTCTACTACAGGGGATTGTTCTATCGCTTAGGGTCAAGATTGTCTAAATGGAATTGGATTTCATATATCGTCAGTTCCTTCAAATCTAGGAGTACTAACTCTAAGCCCAAAACTCCAAGGGCCTATATGGCCAGTGGTCTCAAGTTGTGTTAACTGGGACCGCATTACTAATCCCATGTCGGGATTGAGAGTGGCATGCTTGGTAGGAGGGTGGGGTCGGATAAAAATTAATTTTGTAGGCTTAATCCCAGGATTTACAACATGGTAGTGGAAACCATAGGATACACCCAAATCTAAGGGCAATACCTTACAGTGAACGAAACGGCATGCACTTCATTTAACAAAATTTATCACAATACATGGAATAGAATTTCACATGCATTATGACAGGGACGACTGCGGCTATGCTAAGCCCAAACCACTAAACACAACACATTTTCTACCTATGACATCACTAGACCCATCAACAACAAAACATAAAAATTCTTAAAACGGTAATCAAAAAATCTACAGGACAACAGCATAGATGCCTAATTCTACCAAAGGACTTCTACCATGGTCCCGACTTACCTTCTTTAATACTGTCTAGTTTAATATTGTCTATTGCCCATTAGAGCTCAATCGGCCATATATTTTCAATACTCTTCAAGCTAAGAACATGGAGGAAAGGGGGAGGTAGGGCTAACCTAATGGGATAACACAAATCTAGCTCCTATAGAGGAATGAAATAGGACCTTAAAGGCTAGGATTTCAAAGGGAAAAGAGAAAAATAGGTTGGGATGGAGGCTCACATGATTTGAGCTTCAAATGGGCAATGTAAGGACTCAAAACGTGAGAGAACGGAAAGAGAGGGGAGTGTTTACCACTGCAACCAATGAAGGGGCGTCGATTGTGGAAGAAAACGGGATTGGGGGCATTTTGAAGTGGGTTTTGAAGGGGAGGCAGCAAAAAAATGTGAGAAGGGAGAGCTTGAGAGGGATGTTTGTGAAGGAGGTAGGCCTTTGGGGCATTTTTAAGGGACGACCCACATATAGGAGGGGTGCCCTAGGCACCAAAGTGCATCGGCATGAAGTACGGCCCGAGTGGGGCCTATCGGGCGACGAGGTCCTCGCTGGTGAAAGTCATTTCCGGCGAGGTCGGCCATATGGGATGGGTCCCCCTTACCCTAGGGGTCCCAATATATGTGGCTCCCACCCTGGATCATTCCAGATTAGCGTGGGTAGGCCCACGACTCTGTTTGAGGCGTTTCGGGGCCAATTTGCAAAATGGAATGCATTTATACATCATGTAACCTATGATTTTGGGGTAGGAGAGGCTAATCCATCCACCTAACTCACTTATTCCATAAGATTCCATAATTAGAATGGTCAAAAGTCCCATCTACACATATATTTACTATTCATATTAACTTTTTGTTTAAGTATGATTCTCCATCATTTATAAGTTATGATTTATGTGTAGTATTAAAGGACTTAGAAAATTTTGAAGCATGGGGTGGTGAAAGGAGAGATTTTGAAGAAAATGGATAAAACAGGGGTTTTAGGCCTTGCGATTGAGTGTAGTGTGTTGTGGTCGACCTACAACCTAAGGACATCCATTTTCAGGTTTGAAATTCCTCAAGGAATGACTCAAAACCATCGAATGATGGCCTAGAGTCGACTTAGGTCGCTTCACGCGACAAAAGATACGTTACGGCCTAAATTATCGTATAGTCTCACCTGTCGGTGAAACTTAGGATTCTAATGTAGTTTTTAAGTTTCATCACCCCCTTCCTAAGTCAAAGTGCCTTAGTGTGCATTTTGTTACCATAACCCAGGTCCAGTTTAATCCAAATCATGCTCTGATACTATCTGTAACACCCTAAAAATCAGGGGTCGGGTAGAAACCCAACTCCCGAGTTTCAGAACATCACTTTTGCAACATTGATAATGATAAATGCATGTTTTCTGTAGAATGTCATTAAACAAGATTGAGACTAAGCCAAAACAACATATCATACTCCAGAGACATTTAAATTAGCAAGCGGAAGACTGTGATAAATACATAAAATATATAATCAATTGTAAGCCTCCAGAGTGTGAACATGTTACCAGGTTAAATAAATACATGTATACTCTAAAAATGAACAAAAAGAATATACATGAGTGCTCCAAAAGTACAAAAGAAAGACAAGTATCATGGCGTCTAATCAGCCTCCCTGTAATCCCGTCGATCAAAACACGAAGGAGAAGTCCTTCTCACCATCATACAAGTCCAGCTCCGCTCCACAAGCAGCGCCATCATCTAAAACTAAAATAGGGATTGGTGGGTTTCTGGAACACCATCCCGTAACGTGGGAGTGAGTAATCAATTCAGTGGAATCATAGAGCAAAGATTAGCATGTTATCAAATCAATCACGCGATAGTAGTAAAGAAAACAATCAAACATTCCTATATACTGTTGTAAATGCATGCATGAAATGACATGATGGATACCCTCACCGACATTCTCCTTCATACGACACCATCTTACGCCCGCGGCATGCTTTCTTCCCACAGTGCTCCACATCTTCCAGGCACATGCAGTGCGATGTGGATATGATTACCGGGTTGTTATTAGTCCATTCATACAGCAGTATTGGGAAACTAAGGTACCTTCCTTGTATCAATCCAAACACAGATCCTGTCTAGGGTCGTCACTCCTAGTAATCTCATACGATGTTATATTTGTAGGTCGCTACAAGGGCTGCCAGGGCTGTTGCTCGCACTTGTTGCTCCTCTCCCCCATCACCTTATCAATACAAGCCTAATGTACTCTCGTTGCTATGGAAGGGTCGTCGCCTCCCGTAGACTCAGAATACGCTCGAGGTCACTACAAAGTGCTCGTCACCAATCAGTGTAGGCCGACAGCTCGAATGTAGTGTCCCATACCACCACAATCAGCTCACGAGTCAAATATGCTCACTGGTCACTACGGGGAGGTTTGTGACCCCAGCGTAGGCTGACAGCTCGACTACGGTGTCCCATACCACCATGCCCGGGTCATGAGTCTTTATGGATCAAGGTACCATGGTTAACAGGGTTTCCAATGGTAAGTCCAGTACCCTAGGTTCAAGAAGTTATGACTCATACAAGGTGAACATACAATGGCCAGTTGGGTTACTTGACGAGCTCGAATAGTACGAGCGCATCTCAAGATGAGCGACATGAAGTGCATGAAACACTTCGTATGGCCTAACCACTGTCGCCTACCTAGGACACGACTCGCGTTCATCGACGCGTCCTTCGTGGCAAATGGAAGCTAACCACGAATTCGATCCATTACCAACTGCCTGGACTAAGTTATAGCTCCAAGCATTTGTATATCAACATCAGTAAGCATATGAGAGTAACAGAAATGAATATAAAGAATACAAGCATGTTGACACATGTTATAACTTAGAACGTAAGCAAATCAAGCCACACATGCATTTCATATATATAATGAAATCAAAACATATAGCCAACATGATGGAAATCATAAACATCAGCATATTAATTGAGAATTTAATCTCAAAACTAACTCACAACACCATTTACTCAATACATACTAATACAAACATTTATACAAACACTTAGTCTACACACTTTAGTCTGCATAGCGTATGTCGACTCAAAGTGCGCATTAGGGCGAATCTCTTCGCTAAACAGATCATGCACGCATTCCTAATATCACAACACGACAAATAGCCATGACAATCATTTCAGAAAAATATGGACGTGAACAGTATTTCCTACAAATACCTAAAATACCCTAAATCTCATATTTCCCATACATAGTCGAAACAGAAAACAAACAGCATCTTCTACATGTCAAACGGTGTTCTCTTTGATAATCTACTATTAAACAATATTGAAAGCTTTCAAATCAGTCAATCAAAGCGTCTAAAATCCTCACCTTTTACCTTAGACGCGTATCGATTCGAATAGAACGTCTACGCTTCGTAAATGGCGTCATGGCGACCTATATCACAAGACACATAAGCTACATCGCTACTTGTAACAAAGGAATCCCTAAAACAACTTGTGGTTAGGATTTTCTTACCTAAAAGTGCGTTGGAATCACCGAAAAAGTGATTTGAATGCGGTGCTTCAGTACGTGCAATAGCTGGTGCAAGTGGCATGAAATCTCTCCCACAACTCTCTCACAATCTCTCTCTTTGTCTCTCACCACTTTCTAGGGTTTATAGAAAATTTGTATGGGAGAGATATGAGAGGGTTTAAAGCCCTTATATAGGCTAAAACCTAACCTACATAGACTTGGGAACAAGGTATACTTGAGTTATAACAAAATCGGGACTTTTCCGAGCTAAAAGAGTATTTCAGGAGGTCCCCAGGCCGAACGCGGTCGGACTTAAGCTCATGCGTATCGGATCCTGCTCACTCGAAGTTTTTAGACTGGTAGAGTTCCCAGATCGCACGTGGCGATCCAGTTTCAGTTCAGCGGTCACGGAGAATCGATCGAGGATTCCAAGTACACCGACCTGAATGAGAAATGTTTCCCGATCCGAGGGTATATTTGGGTCAGATTCCGACGGTCTGAATGCTTATACTGAACCCGCAAGCGAATGGTGCCAGATTTATTTAATTCACATTTGAATTTTTATGAATTTCATTCTTTCTTACACTCCTCGCTCCAGGCTCAGTATAATAGCCTCAGAACATCGGTTGGGCTTGATTTTCGAAACTATTGTCAAGTCCAGCTAAGCAGTCCTAATGGTCTGAGATTGTAGATATCGGACTTTCGACGCACGGTCTAGATCCAATATAAGGTTTCAAAGGGTTCATGGGAACAAACCGGTTTAGAGTTTGATCCTGGATTTCAGGGTAAGATAGCATCATTGGTTCTACAAGTTTTGGGTCTTGCAGAACGTATTTAAAGAGATCAGGGACAATTTCACAGCTAATCTAACGTAGCGGTAGTTAACTTACGCTTATTTTCTAAAGGAATTAATCCTAAGTGATTTCTTTGACTTTGGAATTGGGTTCTGAGAGGTTACCAAGGTGCTATGGTTGACTCATTGCTTAAGGAGGTCTAATCCCAGGTTGGCAAAAATCTGGGGTGTTACACCTCGTGTGTCATTTCTAATATATCTCAGGCTTGCTTTGCAGTATCACAGGATATGATCCTTATGAACTCATCCGGTGATAGTGCGAAAGTGATAGCATTTAGTGCTTTAGCATTGGCACTACTCTCACTTTTTTGAAGTGTAGTCTATAAGAAATAAGGAGACACTCTCATTGTTTTTGAACCATCGGTTCCAGTCACTTCAGTGGAAGCGGGTTTCCATTCGGTCACTGTGACTTGTCACGCACTCTCATCCATTGATTTGAGGAAGATCCTCATTCTGGCTTTCCAATAAGCATAGTTAGAGCCATCAAATGGTGGAGGCCTAGTGATTGAAAGGCTATCAAAATTTGACATCTTTTTATATAGCTTAGATCGCTAGCTCAGGAAATAAATCCAAATAAAAAGCAATAAGAACGAGCTATTAGGCTCTGATACCACTTGAAATGGCCAAGCTATATGTCCTAAAGGGGGGGTGAATAGGACTATGCCAAATTAAAATTAAACACAGCGAAATTAAATGAAATAGATAGCCAAACTAAAATAAATCAATTCACAATGCAACCTCAAAATTCAAATCTTAAGAGATTGATAAAAAAGTTATTCTAAGGACAACCTTACACCAAAAACCAAAGGTTTATGGTAGGATAACCTGATTTTTAGAAAGATCTTTGTATCAAGAACTCAAACCGAAAGAGGAAAATATAAATTAAAAAAAGAATAAATTTCAATCTTAAGAATTGATTATTTTAAGGACAACCATGCACCATAAAAATGGTAGGGCAACCTTACTAGAATAATTACAGAAATGGAAGATCAAATTGATAAAGGAATAGCAAGAGATAATTTGCTGAAATAAATCTCTAAACTATTGCACTTGCTTGAAATGTAAATTACAACATTCACATCCACATATACATTCCACAAAACTAAATGATAAAAGAAAAAGAATTAAGCAAGCATTCAATCCACAAGACAAGGAGTTATAGTGGTTCGCCTATGTGTTCACCAATTATTAAACAACAGCCACACAGAATGCTACTCCACTCCTAATATCCTCACACAGGGATATTAGCGTTCACTATCAAAATAGGTTTCACAGGTTCACCTAAAACCTTCACAATTGTGTCTTTTTCACTTGGGCTTAAAAAAAAAACCCTCTTTTTTGAGTTTTCTGGCTCTTCTAAGACAACCACACAAATTGAAAATTTTCTGGCGAATCCCAAACAAAAACCAAAATAAAATAGAATTTACAAAATTATAAAATACCTGGATTTCTCCTTTTGTAGCAGCTCGAAAGAACCAATTGGAGTAGATGTTCGAATATGAAAGTTCAATGTCCAATACTCACTTTACAATGGTTTTAAGTTCTAATTGATTTTAAATTAAATCAGATTGGGTTAACTCTATTTGATTTTAATTCCAAGAAGAAGGAAAATAATAATTCCTCTTTTCAAATCAGATTGGAATATAGAATAAAATAAAATAGTAAAAAGCTAACAAAAGGAAGTAGAATTATGCACAATATAGTTTAAAAATAAACACAAACTTATCTCAGAGTAGAGCTTCAAATTTACTTATATTTCCAATGAATAACTCTGAAATTCATGTGCTATTTATACCTGCAGAAATTCGTCTTTGACTGGTCCTAGGGTCATCACGACTGGTCGAAGAAGAAACGATTTTTTGAATTTTTGAGCGCAATCGGATAAAACCATTTTACGACCGGTCGAAGACAGTCCACGACTGGTCGAAGGAAGTTTAGGACCAGTCGAGACCCCTCTATGACTGGTCGTGCGACACTTGATTTTGTCGCTGGAGTTTGAGTCGTGGCTCCACGACTGGTCGAAGGTCAAGTCGAGACCATCCTACGACCGGTCGAGCAGACTCCCGGACTGGTCGTAGCCGAATAGAAAAAATATGATATTTCATAACAAAACTACGATTGGTCTTGGAATTTCTTGGACTGGTCGAACCAGTGCTAGGACCAGTCGAACCAGATCCAAGACTAGTCTTAAGATAGACCAGAATCATGCATAATTATAAAAGTTGGATTATGTATCCAAAATGACATACCCTAAGGTCAAACTAAGGTCTGTCAAACCTGGGACACAAAGTATGGACATTGAAAACTTCACTTTTAAGTTGATGTAGCTTGAACACATCACAAGCTTCAATATCACTTTAAGTTGCACTTGTCTCCTGATCTATCTTGAGTCTCGAACTTGAACTCTTTATTGTAGCTTGAACTAGCTTGAGCTTGAATTAACTTAAACTTAACTAGCTTGAACTTGAAGTGTTGATGAGGTGTCTCGAACACAGTTATCAAGAAACAAACACAACAAACACAAGACATATATAGAGGTTTTGACACACAAAATTTGACAACCAAAAGAGCATGAGACCATAGAACTTACAATAACCCACAAACAACAACCAAAAACTCCATTACATTTCCACTATGATAAAAAACTTTATAAATACAACGAGCATAAAGGGAAATACAATGATAATGAACAAGAAGTTCTAAGATGATCTGCTATGCACTCCTGCCTTAACATTGCTGCCCTCCAACGTCACCTGCACGCAACGGTCATGCATAAGCTTAAGCAAAGCTTAGAGGGTGGTGAAAGTGTGTGCACAAGGTGGTAATATAGTTATGTAGTATCAGAGTAATGCAGAACATACTGATGAATCCATGAATACCATTAGCCATACCAAGGCTATGTGATGCAAGGCATGAATGATGTCAGTCATACCAAGGCCCTACAATGTATGATGTAAGTCAAGTATACGAATCCTCATCTAAGTCTATATATCAATACAACTCAACTCTGGAATATCACCGGGGTCTAATACACTCTAAACCAGATCACCGCCTCATCGCGCGCAATAAGGTAAGTGGAAGAGACCTAACTATCCGTTGCCAATATCGGGCTCAACTCGTCGATAGCGGACCCATTCCTTAGCTAGTCAAACTCGGCCTAGCTATGCCCCCTCCTCTCGGGCGGGTAAGGCCGCATCCCCTTCCAACTGACCACGACACAGTAGAAAGCGCGGCCTCATGGTAATCGGCATTTGGTGCTCATGCACCCATTCAGTCTAGACGTCAGAGTAACCTCCTGGTACCATAAGGGTTTAGGGACTTTCACCCAGGGATATTTATAGCACCCCATGTAGAATAAGATTTTCGGTATCCAATCCTGTCAACCACTCTACCATATCACACAATGGGAATACATGAATCACACTATCCAGTCATGCAGCAATCTTGCGAGTATCGTGCGCTCATGTAGGGCAACACCGCTTATGCGGAAGCTCCTAAACAATCTGCCCAAAAGCATATACTATGATCAGTCAATTCTCATATCAAGTATACATATGATGCGTATGATCATGAATCATGGAACTATACTAAACATGTTATATGGTGATGGGTGCTATTCATAACGAAGATAGGCCTAGACGGTCTATAAGTGTGGGCCTAACGATGGGCCCTAGGGAGAATTATAATGTGGACATTTAACCAACATTATTCTTACAATGTGGACGTCAAACCAACATTGCTCCCACGGCACGACCGTCATACATATCATTACACAAACCATGGTAGAGTCACACATTGTAATGGACTTGTGTGCATCCAATTGGGCCTCGACCCATGGGCCTTAGATACAACGAATGGGCCACATAACATGGGCCTTATGTATATCAGGGTGGGCCTCAACGGATGGGCCATAACTATATCAAGATGGGCCTAATCATATGGGCTAAGTCAAATGGGCCGAGTCAAATGGGCCGAAGGTATCTCAAATTGGGCCCACCCTCGTATATTTTTTAGATCCGACCTATTCACAAGTTAACATAGAGATAGATGAAATGAAAATAAATATCAACTAATTTGGAAACTATTGTGGCCCTTAGGAGTTTGAACGGTAGATGACACGGTCCACTATCTAAATGGTGGGGTCCACTTGAACTTTAGATCTGACTCACCCTTTTTGCTCCTATCATAAAATGATATCTCAATATGGTTGGATGGTTTGGATACAACGAATGCATTATGGTGGGCTCCACCATTCAAATAGTGAATGGTGTAGATAAAGCACATACATTCTTGGGGCCCACAGCACATGGATGAAACACATACATATGGAGTGAGCCCCACCGTCAAAACAGCCGTGATGTATACATACATCACGCCGGACCTGCAGAAGTTGTTGATGTACAAATCGTTTGTGGATGGCCCACCTATTTTGAATGGGTCCCACATAGGCAAGGGTGGTTGTACACGTGCAGCCCTGCTGCATTAAAAGACAGAGGGTGGGGCCCACCCTCACATAGCATAAATAGAATATAATATATATATATATATATATATATATATATATATATATATATATATATATATATATATGTATATGTATATGTATCATAAAATGCTGCACAACAGCTTGATTCTTTAAAGAGAGGGCGGAAATGGGTCCCACGTAGGGCTCACCACAGTAGAAATACATTAGATGTAATATATATATATATATATATATATATATATATATATATATATATATATATATATATATATATTATAATATAATATACATATATATAATATAATATATATATGATATAACTGACGTCCAGTCTCGTACATTAAGGAGGGCCCCACATGTGGAGGTGGGTCCCACTGTCCAAGGACGGCGGACACCACACGCATCATGGTGTGGCCCATCAAATGGGTGGACGGCGTGGATAGGGTGGGTCCCATGGACCCCACCGTTAGCACACACCCCCTGCTAGCCACCTGCATGACAATCAATGCTAAGGCCTCAACATTAGAACAAGGTATCTTTCACTGTCTACCACGTGAGATATGGATCTGAGTCCCACCGTTCGGATGGTCTGGATCTCACGTGGGTCCCACAATAGTGCTGACATAAATATGGCACCTAGCAGCGGCTGCTTCAACAGAGCAGGTGGGTCCCATGTAGGGCCCACCACCATGAGTATATATTATATATAATATTATATAATATTTATATAATTGTGTAAACGTCCAGGCCTGGACGGCTTGGACAATTACGTACAGCAAGGTGTGACCCCACACATGGGCCACCACACAATGTGCATACATATAAAATAATATATAATATATAATATCATATTATATGAAAAAAAAAACAAGTAGCTGGAAGGTACGCCCTAGCGTCAGACCACACTTCACGTTGCTACACGCTACTGTCCGTTTACACTTCACTGCACGTCATCCCACTATCAGTTAACGCTTCATTGTTAGCCATACCCCACTGACGGATGGTGTGGGCATGTACCTCATCAAGGCGGGTCCCACACAACCCACATGTTTGGATCAGCCTGATATTTGTGTTTTCCCTTTCACCCGGGCCTGTGTGACCTTCCGGTCATGCAAGCCCCCAAAAAGGATCAAGCTGGTCCACTTATTTAGATGGCATGGATAAAATACACACACTATAGGTGGGCCATAATCATAGGAAGAGAGAGAAAAAAAAGGAGAGACAGAGAGAGAGAGAGCCATCGGCGAAGATGGAGGGGCCCCGCCACTATGGGCCCCTCTTGCATACAAACATGCATCAAGGTGGGTCCCACATATATGGACCCTTAAATAAATAAAAAAAAAAGAATGAAAAATAAAATCTAATATCACCCACCGCTTTCTTCTTGCTCCCTTGGCTTCCTTTGCTCCTTAGCTTCGATTCCAACGGAGGAGATGGAGTTTGGATGGTTGAGATGGGAGATGAGAGGGTAGGAAGTGGGCCACATATAACATCGCTAATGGCGGTTTGGGAAGAGCTTTGGACGTGTGATGTTTTCTCTTTCTTGGGAAAGTGAGTTTGGAAAATGAGAATGAGAGAGAGGGTTGTAAAGAGAGAGATTGATGGGTGATGGATGTGGTGAGTGATGGGTGTAAGAGATTTTTAAGTTTTGTGGTTGTTTGGTGTAAGAAAGGCATGGGTGTGTAAGAGACTTTTTAACTTTGGGATAGATTTTGTAAGAAGGGGTATGGGCTTGTAAGAAACTTTTGACTTTAGGGGTTGCTTAGGGAAGGGTGAGAGGTGATGGTGTACTTGACATGTACTTGACATGATGGGATTGATTGATTGATTGATTGATGTGACAAGTAATAGAGATTCTCTCAGAATTCGCACGTGCGGCGTTTTTCTCGCACCGAACACGGATCCACATCTCCTGACCAGGGTATCGGATCGGGGCACGAGTCGCGGCATCGGAACTGCGGCGACGACACGGTTGCTAGGGTACAAGTCTTGGGTTGAGTCGACTGGAGTTGACGGCGTGTGAATCAGGTCACATGCAAATGCCGAGTAAGTGTCGAAGGTAACTAAAATTCGACTGAAAAGACTACGGAAGTCTACGAAACGGTACGATCTAAGATATGGGGCTTACAGCTCTCCCCTCCTAATAAAAATTTTCTCCTCAAAATTTACATAATCAAAGCTACTAGGGAGAACTCATGAGGAAGAATCATAACATAATCATATGAAATTAGAGACAACATACAAAATACAATACATAATCAATCATCAAAGAGATGGGGATAACGCTCTCGAATCTCAGCCTCGCACTCCCAAGAAGCCTCCTCAACAGAATGGTGACCCCACTGTGCCTTCACCAGCGAAATGACCTTAGTCCGGAGGACCTACTCCTTCCGATCAAGGATACGAACTGGTTACTCAATATAGAAAGCGTCCTCATGAACCTCTAATAGCTGTCAATCAATAACAGGAACAAATTCTGACTCACACTTCCTCAACATAGAAACATGAAAAACGTTGTGAACACTAAACAACTGAGATGGCAAGGCAAGCCAATAGGTTACAGTGCCAACACGCCTAGTGATCTCAGAAGGTTCTATGAATCACGGGGCAAGCTTGCCCTTCGCTCCAAATCAAACTACGCCCTTCATGGGCGAGACCTTGAGATACACATGATCCCCTACAGCAAACTCCAAGGGACGACATTGGAATCAGCAAAACTCTTCTTCTAGCTCTGAGCTGTGAGCATCCTCTGCCTGATGGTATCAATAGCCTCTGATGTCTCCTACACAAGCTCGGGGCCTAGGAGACGGAGCTCTCCAACCTCAGTCCAACAACTCGGTGATCTACATGGTCTGCCATATAGTGCCTCGAAAGGAGCCATACCGATGGTCACTTAATAGTTATTGTTGTATGTAAACTTAGCCAATTGCAAATGCTCATCCCAGGTACCCCCGAAGTCAATCGCGTAGGCCCGAAGCATATCCTCAAGGATCTGGTTGACCCTCTCGGTCTGACAATTGGTCTGCAGATTGTACGTGGTGCTGAGCTACAAATCAGTCCCCATTGCTCTTTAGAAGCTCCCCTAAAATCGAGATGTGAACCTCGGGTTTCGGTCAGAAACGATCGAGACTGGAACACCATGCAGTCTCACAATCCCCTCGAAGAATAACCTCGCAAGCTGGTCCATAAACCAAATCGCACGCATCGTAAGGAAATGTGCCGACTTTGTCAGATGATCCATAACAACCTAGATGGCATCATGACCATGCTGAGTTCTCGACAAGGTCATAATAAAATCTGTTGACACATGCTCTCACTTCTACATCGGGATGCTCAACGGCTTCAATAGACCAGGGGGTCTCTGATAATCAGCCTTGACACGCTGGCACGCGTCACACTTCACCATAAAACTGAAAATCTGGCACTTCATCCTCGCTTAAAAATACTGTCGCCTCTATCATGGTACATCTTCGTCAAGTAAGGGTGGATAGAAAACCGCAATCGATGTGCCTCGGTCATAAGATCTCTGCGCAACTCAAGGATATCCAGGACACATAATCGGCCTCTGAAGTGAAGTCCAGCGTCTGTACAAATCTCTCAATTTTCCTGACTCTCAGATGCCGCCTCAGCTATATAACTCGGCAATGACTCATCAGCCTATTGAGCCTCGATCACCCTTGCAACAAGAGAGGGTTGAATCGATAAGCTCAATAACTGCATGATAGAAGACTACAGGCCGAACTCAAAGTCATACTCTGCGATATCCTCGAGTATCCTCCACTCCTGGATCGTCATATGCACCACCAGGCTTCATGATTGTCGGGTGAGGGCATCTACCACCATGTTCATCTTACCCGAGTTGTACTGAAGATCGAAGTCATAGTCCTTCAGGAGCTCTATCCAGCGCCTCTGCCTCATATTCAACTCAGACTGTAAGACGAGGTACTTCAAGCTCTTGTGGTCGGAGAAGAGCTCGAACCTAATCCTATAGAGATAGTGTCTCCACACCTTCAGTCCGAAGATGACTACTGCCAGCTCTAAATCATGTGTGTGGTAGTTCAGCTCATAGACCTTGAGCTGATGAGATGCAAAAGCCACTGGTCTCTCGTGCTGCCTCAGGACAACATCCAAACTAATATATGAGGCATCGATGAATACAATAAATCCATCACTCTTAGAGAAAAGAGTGAGGACAGGAGTGGACGTGAGATGGTCCTTCAACTCCATAAATGCTCACTCGTAGGCATCACTCTAAATAAACTTTGCACCCTCCGATTCAACCTGGTCAGCGGGATTGCAATACGAGAGAAGCCCTCAATGAAAACACCGATAGTAGCCCACTAAACCTGGGCCTTCCGTACCACCTCCTCAAAAGTCGGGAGCTCATGCCCAATAACACGGCCTCGAAGACCGTAACACAAGCCATCCTCGAAGCAGCTGGCTCTCCACTCCTCATCATCCACAAGATAGGGTGCAAATCTGGACAGTGCTACAAAATGTGCCGCATACTGAGCCACTGTCATATCACCCTGCACTAGGGCCTCGAACTCTAACGCTCACTATCGTCGGATGTGATCAGGGAAATACTGTCGGTCAAACCGATCCACAAAATCCTCTCATGTCCATACAAAATCAACGCTTGCTTCTCGGGAGACTGATGTCCACCAATGCTCAGCCTCACCATGCAGAAGAAATATTGTTAATCAGACTTGCCGCTGGGTCCTACATCCCATCATATCAAATATCTTCTCTACATCGGAGTGCCATCTCTCAACTGCTATCGAGTCTGGTTCACCCTAGAAACGTGGGGGATCGAGCCGTCGGAACTCTCAAAGTAGGGCGCTAGTGCGCTCCTGCTCGATCTGGTCTAGTGAAATAATGGGGTGCCTGCCCTGCCCCTGAAGGGAGGCCGTCACAGCCTGTAACATCTGCTGTAACCGGGATGCAATCATGGATATGGTCTGATCCGCACCCGTCTTTAGTGGAGGAGCAGCATCCTCAGGATGGGCGGTAGGAACCTATGATGGTGGAGTGGGGATCGTAGATGGTAGGGAGGGAGCCGCAGGTGGTGGAGCGGGAGTCTCCGGTGGTGGTGCGGGAGTCAATCGGGTCACTCTCCTAGGCATCTTATCCTACAGGAAAAAGCAAAGGCGCCTATTAACTTTGAAAACTCTCTAAGGCACGCACGTTAAAGGCTTATAACGGAAGATCGCTAAGCTATCCAAACTTCAGGACTTAGTCATTCTAAACTCATAGCAGATATGCAATGTTGTTCTCGGTCATTCCTAAGTTATGCTCTAATACCAACTTCTGTCATGCCCCAAACTCAGAAACTGGGCTTACAAAATTCTCGATCGTCGAATTCGGCGCCGACAGCCTCCATAGTACCCCATTCTTGGCTCCCAACGCCCATTCGCCAGGTTCCAATCCTGGGATGCTACGAGGAAGATTTTTAACACCAGTTTGATTCGTAATAAGCATAACTAGAGGCATAACCTACAAACAACAACCAAAAACTCTATTACATTTCCACTATGATCAAAAACTTTATAAGTACAATGAGCATAAAGGGAAATACAATGATGATGAATAAGAAGCTCTAAGATGATTTGCTATGCACTCCTGCCTCAACGCTGTTGCGCCCCAACGTCACCTGCACACAACGGTTATGCATAAGCTTATGAAAAGCTTAGAGGGTGGTGGAAGTGTGCGCGCAAGGTGGTAATACGGTTATATAGCATCAGATTAATGTGGAACATACTGATGAATCCATGAATACCATTAGCCGTACCAAGGCTATGAATCCATGAATGATTTTCAACATCAGTTATGCAGTAAGAAACTTTTGACTTTTGGGGTTGCTTGAGGAAGGGTGAGAAGTGATGGTGTACTTGACAGGTACTTGACATAATGGGATTGATTGATTTATTGATTGATGTGACAAGTCGTAGAGATTCTCTCAGAATTTTTACGCACTGTGTTTTCCTCGCACCGAACGTGGATCCACATTTCCTAACCAGGGTATCAATTGGCGCGCGAGTCGCGACATCGGAACCACTGCAACGACGTGGTCACTAGGGTACAAGTCTCGGGATAAGTCGACTCAAGTTGACGGCGTGTGAAGCAGGGTCACGTGCAAATATCGGTTAAGGGTCGAAGAATGCTAGAATTCGACCGGAAAGACTGCGAAAGTCTACGGAATGGTACGGTCTAGGATATGGGGCCTACAACTTAGGAGGAATGTCGATCTGATCCACCAATCTTCTAGGAAACGGGGCTTGTGCAAGCTTGAATCCTCTGATCTGACCGTTGAGACCAATTCTAAGCATCTTTCCAATCATTTTTCCTCAAAATATAAAGCATCCTTCTAGTCATTCTTCTTTGAAATATGAAGAATCCCGTTGAAGTGTGGCTCGAACCCAAAGAAATCAGGCCGATCACGTTAGACAGACCTAAAATGTCCCCCAGAATGTAAGATTATGGGGTTTCCACCGTCCATTCAGATCGAAACTTTATGTGCAGCCTTAGAACCATAAATTAGCCATACACATCAAGTTTTAGCTCCTGAATCCTTATATAAATGGCCAAACTGACAAATCAGCCCCTGAAATCATGATTTGGGGCCCGCCTATACTCTGGATACACTTTAGACTTGGTCCTAACGTGTTAAATAATCTGACAAAGTAGATGGACGAAGCAGATTTCCCACGAGAATCATATTGGAGTCACATGTACATCGCATGTACATGGTGTGCACGAGCACCGGCCGTGCATGGAATTTCTCAAAGTCGGTCAGCAGGTGCTGAGCGATTTCTTCTTAAATACAAAAATGCACAGTGCCTTTAGAGTTCCTTTGCAATTTTCTCAGTGTGGCCCACTCCACATTCAAATCGCCGATCTGTCCGTCCATTGTGTATAGAAGGGAGATTTAACCCTTGGTAATGTGGCATTCTGAAACCATGTAGGCTATTGTAGAATTATGACCATTGAACATGAAATGGATGATGAAGTAGATAGGCTAGTGGGCCACACTGATTTTCCTCCAAAAGCACTCTATTCCTGATGCTTTTTTACCTTAAGACTAATAAACAGAGTGGATTTTCCAGACAACTTCAGTAAACGGGCCACTGAACTTCACAGAGTCAACGTACATCGACTCTGTCAAAAACAGAGCTTTCATCCGTTCGTAGTGGGCCACCATCGCGCCGCTAAAGGCAGATCTGAGCCATCTGTCAACTAGAGGGATAAAAACCCATCAAAACCATGTTGAGCTTTCATGATCATGTTCTTCCTCATGACCGCTACAATAATCAAAAGAAGACCGTTCGGCTACTTCCGTGGTTTGATTATCTAGGTGAGCCACATCAATAGACGATCAAAGCTCACTATTCACGGTTGAAATCTTAAGAGGGATCCATTGGACGGTGTGGATCTCTCAAAATATGGCTGTATTAGCCCCCACCAACAACCTAGTGGAAGAAGAAAACGCTTTCTTCCTGGTTACGTGTAAGTAAAGCTTCGGCTGGTTGCATGAGTCTGCACGAGGGATATCTCCCTTTGGGTAGCCTTTCAAATCACACGTTTCATGGGAATCTCCCACTTTCATTACGCGGTTCTGCGCAAGGCCCATTTTGAAGACAGGCTTCCATATGAAGTAACGCCCTTAGCATTTTCATTATGCGGTTCTGCGCAATAGATTCTTGTTGTGCTGGCTGACGCAACGACTTCCCTTCCTCTCTCTCTCACCTTGCTTCTCTGGCCCACCAACTGATCAAATCCGATCTAACCCTTCAAATGGAGTACGAGTGGGGTATTTATTGGCCCCACCACTCTTACAGAGTGGTGATCACCACCACCTATCCCTTCACATATGGACATCTTCCTTTCTTAAACCATGGTGTCCACCAAGCTCCCTCTTAAATGGTGGTGTTTAACCTCTCTCCCTTAAAAGGATACCTGTGCACCCTTTTTTACCAAACTACCTTTTTCAATGCCTTTTACTGAAATACTTAAACTACCCGTGGACATTAACTTTTACCAAAATACCTAAAATACCCCTGGAGCTGGATTTTTACCAAAATACCTTAATTACCCTGGATAACAAATTTTACCAAAGTACCTTTGGAAAGATCCGCACCATGGAATTCTCTAACCAATGCAATGACATATTTTTTATTCCTCAACAGATACCCCCTCGATCCTTTTTTGATTGATTCCTGAAATCAATTGGAGGATCGATCTTCCTCTGCCTGAAGAACTTGGATGAACTGCAACTAAAGGATGATTGTATGATGATGCTTGCATGGAAGACTGGATGATCATACTTGACCAGAAGATTGAATGATCGCGTTCAAACAGAAGACTGGAATGCTTGTGTTCGATGATTGCGCTCGATCAAAAGATTTGAATGATGGCATTCAAACGAAAAACTTGAATGCCCCCTGCTAGCAATGTAGAGCGGATGCTTCACTAGAGAATATGAAATTCTTTTTTCATCGAAACTTGCCACTGTAATAGTTATGACGACTTTGTCTTCTAGCAACTTGATAAGGGAACTATCTTTCAACACTGCTCCTGTTGCAACGGTCTCTTTGATCAACTCTAGCAACTTTTTTCTTCAATTATATGTTTAGAGAGTTGTTCCTTAATGATGCTCCTGCCGTTGCAACTTTTCAATTGTTTCCTTTATTTATGATTTGCATAACCCATGCTTTTGAATAATGGTCTTTCCTGCTAAATTAATCAGAATTAGTATCTTAAGACATTATAATTTTTTAATTTAACTTTATTAAGTATTTATAATTTTGAAATATATTAAAAAGTTCTTCTTTTCTTAGGATGATCGTGATATTCGCTCTGTCATCTTGCTCCGTATTGTATTCTTTTCTCATTATACCGCGCTTCTTGTGATATCATTTCCAGCTCCAAAGGTTCATCCACTGAGTCTTCTTTTTGCTGAGTCTTTTCTATCTTGTGCTCCTTGGCGTAAACTTTTCCTTGGATCTTTGTGATAATGATTCCATTTTTTCTTTGTCTCCATCGGATCTAGTACTTGGAGTCTTGTGACATAATTCTCGACATATGAATTTCTCCACCGTGCATAAGAGATTATCAGAAAGACTAAGGCATAGATTATTTTGAAGACATAGATTCTGCCCCCTTTCCCAATCAATGTCGCATAAAGATTTCTTTAGAAGATAATATTTCCAAAATAAATCTTGCTAATACCCCTGCAGGATGGATACTCTTTGCTGATTTGAACCTGATTCAAGAGAAACACTTTTTTGCATATTGTCTACTTAATATTTAAAATGTTTATTTGGCAATTGCATATTTGAGCATATATAAAGTGAAATATGTATTTGTTGCATTTTGAATGTTACACAGTTTATGCTTTGCATATTTGAGCATATATAAAATGAAATATGTATCTGCTGCATTTTGAATGTTGCATATAGTTTAACATGATATTCAACAAGGAACTAATTATAATATATCAACATTTTATGCTTGTTAGTATGGGATTTTCTATATGATGATTTTTTTAAAAAATTTTAGCGGTGTTAAGTTTCAATTTAGTCAATTACACAGTTTAAGCTCATGAGTAGTGGAGCTCGGTCTCACTTGATGGTCTCTGTAACTCCTAAGAGTTGGCTAGACTTCTCACTGCCTAGGGGGTTCACAAACTGCGATCCATCAGAGGGGCCTAGTGAAACTACCAAGGCCGTGAACTCAATTGGAATTATGCAGAGGGTTGGCCATAGTAACTCTCTAGAGTTCACGGGGCGCACAAGGTGACCTTTGGGGTACCAAATCTAGGACTGTTAGTCCGTCAATAAGTAGGTTTAAGCCCTTCCTCATGAGTTAGTACTGAAATCAAACCGTAGATCTAGGGGGTCTTACGCATGGTTGGCCTATCTAAAGCTCACACTGCGGCCCTCATTTTCTTTGTCTACAAGGTCGAGCCCATTCATGGGAGGATATTTTCCTCCATTACCCGTGATGCTGCCGGAAAGCTATACAGACAACATGGGGGTTACGCATGATTGGCCATTGAGGACTTTTGGCCTTTTAGGCTTTTATTCATTGGCTTCGTCAGCTGCCCACATGGGTATGCGTACGATTGCCTTCATGGGCTTTTTAGGGCCACTGGCTTCTCACCGCTGCCCAAATGGCGATCTTGATAGACCTTATGCGTAGTTGGCCATTGGCTTGACTAGGCTACCTTTTATGATGAGCAACCATCGCTGTCATCAACTTTATATGTAATTGGCTATATAGTGTATTTCATAGCTAAAAGATGGTAGATCAATAATTGATATTTCGCTAGTGCTGATAATTGTTATAAGAACTTTTGTATCATGTTTAAAATAGTGTATCAACTTGGTGATGATAGAAATTTTGATGAGTGATCGGTGACAGCGATAGTTGCTTCTTTTTTTTTTTGTGATACTCATTGATACTTGGTGATTCTGATGGAAATCTTTGGCGTTAGCGATAATCATCAATGCTTGACAGTAATCGTTATCGCTTGACAACAATCTTCAACACTTTTCCCTTTAGCGATGACTTAATATACTGTCTTGCCCCCTTTTGATTAGGAAGTATTGCTCTGGGAATCTTCGTAATTAACATCACAATTGTTACAATCTTTAACATATATACTGATGCCGCATCATCTCATACTTTTTTGCCCAAGCTTAGCTTTGCCCCCGGTCTCGAACTAATCAAGCCTGTGTACTCTTATTTCTTCTTTTACGTCGTATTCCCTAATAATTTTTTCTTTACCTACCGTCTGCTATAACTTATTCTTCAAGCTAAAAGAATTTTCCATTCGATGTTCAGCATAGGGAGTATATCATCTTCTTCGAGTGAATACTTCCACAATCTTGGGCTATGCAAATTCATTCTTCATTTTCTTAGCCGTATATGTAGTGATATTCTCATATCAGATATTCCTTTCCCATTCACTTTTTTTTTCAATTATATCTCCTGAATTTCTCCTGAGATTCGAAGTCAATTGAAAATTCGTGCTTTTATTCATTCGCATAAGGGAGAGTATATGACTTTGTCTTTCGCAATCCTTTTACTCCACTACTTGTCAGTGACAATCGTTAATGCTTAATAACAATCATTAATGCTTGTTTTTGCCCCAACTTTGACCTTTAAGCATTATGCTAACAATCTTCAAAATCAAAACTATAGTTTATCTTCAAGGATAACGTATTTTGTATACTTCTGTCTGCCCCCTGAATAATTGTGTCGTGAATCTTCTGAGTCAAAACGCCGTGAAGCTTCTTGATCAAAACGTGGCGATTCTTTTTGGTATTTAGAAATGATATATTTTGCTGAACTGGAAAATATATTGATGAAAATTTGCTCCCATGATGGATATACTTGTCTTACTTTCTTCTTGCTCATTCTTCTTTTCTTCTTTGCCTTATTTCCTATAATATTTTAGCCATGGAAATTCAATTTTCTCCACAACTAGCAATCATAAAGAGTATATCGTCTTCTTCCAATGTATATTCCAGTAATCCTTGAATTGTTCGAACCCTTCCTTTACTTTCTTATTTTGTAAAATCACCGATGTTCTCTTTAGAGAAATTTCAACTATTTATCTTTGACAATTCTTTATTTTGCTTTCTCTCTTCAGCAGTGCCTGTTGCTACTCTTTTAAGATTTTCAAGTAACTGATTCATATGAGAGTTAACTGGCTCCACTTTGATCCTTTGCAAATTACAAATTTAACTTGCTCTTTTACTCTGGTAAGTTGTGACGATGCCCCCAGGGTTCTCTATTGACCAATGAATTCGCTAATTCATTAATTGATCCATCTACTTGTTGGCGAGCAATGCCTGATTAAGTCAAATTAACTTCTCATCTGAAGACTTTCCTCAGGGTTTGTTGTTGTTCACGGTATTCACTATTGGAAAAGTAGGGTCTCCAGTAACACGTTCATTTGGCGAAGAATGATTAACATCTTGTTGATGAATTCTCTATTTTCTGCATGCTTCGAATGTACTGGTATCTATAATTGGCAGGAAGATATTCCTTCTAAAAGAAGATTGAACCCTTCATTTTTCCAGATATCACTATGTTTCCTTCTCTCTTTTTTTTTTTTAAAAAAACCTCCATATGTACGAACTCTTGATATGCATTCCATGGGCCCATCTCTCACCAAATCTCAGGCGTCATCATCAGCTTGATCGAATCACCATTGTCTCTATACGCACAATACCCTATACCTTTTGCCTCGATCTGCACAATCAAACATGGCTTACGCAAGTCGGTGTAAAGGTCTCAACACACTCGTTAGTCCAATGTTGCATAGGTGCATGTGGCATCCTATACCATTTGCGCGGCCCCGCACAACCGGTCATAGCTTGAGTGGACTGATGTAAACATGTGAATTCCTACTCTTTCCTCATTCTTCTTTACATATCACGTCTTTCTAATCTTCTTTCTTCTTTCTTTCTTGTCTCCAATATCCTCTCATTTCTCAAAGGCAACATATGATAGAAACTTCATATACTTTTGTGTGTTAACACATTATCATCCATCCTTCATTGTTTCTCTATGCTACTGACGAAGCAAAATCTACTTTCGACACTGCCTAGCATTGTCCTTTTTCTTCACAACTAATTTGATCATCCTTGATACTTTCTGGTATATTTTTCATTCTTTCAACATTACCTCGCTTCTTCTTCACTAAGTGATCCTACCAGCCATGGCAAGATGCATTCTACCAATTTTATACAAAATCTCTCACCGTTTTGTAAGACTGAAATGCTTACAAGAAAGAGGAAGAGCCCCAACTTCCTCACCATGGAAGTGCTTCTGTATGATGCCCATTATTTAGTCAGCATGTGAGTACAACTTTGCATAAAAGTCAGCTGAATTTGAATTGGCTCCAGCACTCTGAATGCTTTCTATCAAGCGTCTAAAATTGTCGAACTGACTTTCTTCTTCATCATGCTCCTGAGCAAATGATAATTCCCCATCTACCACTGGGAATACAACCTTATCCTCAGCAATGCCATAGAGGATGCATACTTCGACAATGAATTGTAACCTCTCATTGAACGCTGATAAATCAGAGAAATCTCCAAAAAGTTGTATCTTCCTTGCCTCTTCAGCTATATCATTCAACTCTCTTGTTATGATATTGTGCCACTACAATATTTCATCAATTGGATGTGCTACAATTAAATCATCAGCTGACTGTAGATGTTTCCTTTTTCTAGACTTGGAAGAATCACAAGTGCACCACCCTTTCTCTGTTCGATCTATTAATTGGCCATGTGTGGGATGCATCTTCAGAACTTTTAATGACCTTGGCAGTAATTTTCCTTCCATCCAGGTGAATATGACCTTCTTGAAGAAGCTTTTCATATGGGACTATCTTGCACAAGCGATTCAGCATGTCTTGATGCTCATCAAGTGAAATAGAAGCAGAAAGCCATGAAAGGAATTCTGCCATCATATTCACAGGGATGCTGTAAAAGAACTATAAGACCAAGACAGCCTATTCTTTGAATGGGAACTTATCCGCAAGCAAAGGGAAGACCTGTGCTTAGACACGTGCTAACTAACTGATGTTTGAATCGCTCCTGTTCAAGAAGCTAACTCTCTCTAGAAACTGTCAGTGTTCTAGCATGATTTTTTCTTCGATCGAAACTGGTTTGATATTTTCTGACACTTCTTGGTGGAAGTCTATTGGATGTGAAGTAAAGCATTATATTAATCAGGAGAAAGATCATTGTGGTATATCTGTCATTCAAAATAGAGCATTAGTTAATTTATTAAATAAAATCGTACTTTATTTTCAAAGATGAATGGGAGGACGTTCCCGTTGAGAATCGCCATTTTGGCATCTTCACAGACACCAAAAAGTGATAAATATTCTCAAAATATTCTTTAAGTTACCATCAAATAATAATTCCCCAGCAGAGTCGCCATTTTGTTTCGACAAGAAACAAAAGCATTTAATTTGGGGGATTTATTCAATGATAACAAAGAATTTAATAAGAGAACATTGATCACATTTATCTAAGTTCATTTACATCCCCTGATTCCTTTGATTCTAAAAACAAAGTACAATTAATGCAATGTAATAAAAGAAAGAGAAGACAGTCAAATAGAAATTTTGGCAGCATTCCGACGCTTGCTTCAATCGTCTCCTAGTACTTAAGAGGAATGTCGATCTGATCAACCAATCTTCAAGGAAACGGGGCTTATGCAAGCTTGAATCCTTTAATATGACCATTGAGACCAATTCTGAGCATCATTCCAGTCATCTTTTTTAGAAATATAAAGCATCCTTCCGGTCATTCTTCATTGAAATATGAAGAATCCTGTTGAACTGTGGCTCGAACCCAAAGAAATCAGTCCGATCACATCAGACGAACCTAAAATATCCCCCATAATGTAAGATCATGGGGTTGCCACCATCCATTCAGATCGAAACTTTATGTGCTTCCTTAGAACCACAAATTAGCCGTACACATCAAGTTTCAGCTCCTGAATCCTTGTAGAAATGGCCAAAATGACAAATTAGCCCCTGAAATCATGATTTGGGGCCCTCCTTTAATCTAGATACGCTTCAGATTTGGCCCCAATGTGTTAAATAATCTGAAAAAGTAGATGAACGGAGTAGATTTCCCACGAGCATCATACTGGAGTCACATTTACATCACATGTACATGGTGTGCACGAGCACCGGCCGTGTATGGAATTTCTCAAAGTCGTGTATCGAATTTCTCAAAGTCGGTCAGCAGGCACTGATCGACTTCTTCTTCTCAAATATAAAAATGCACAACGTCTTTAGAGTTCCTTTGCAATTTTCTCACTGTGGCCCACTTCACATTCAAATCGCTTATTCGTATCGTCCATTATGTATAGAACGGAGATTTTACCCTTGGCAATGTGGCATTCTGAAACCATGAAGGCTGTTGTAGAATTATGAACGTTGAACATGAAATGGACGGTGGAGTAGATAGGCTAGTGGGCCACACTGATTTTTCTCCAAAAGCACTATATTCCTTATGGTTTTTCACCTTAAGACCAATGAACGGAGTGGATTTTCCAGACAACTTCAGTAAACGGGCCACTGAACTTCACAGAGTCGACGTACGTCGACTCTGTCGAAAAAAAAGCTTCCATCCATTCGTAGTGGGCCACCATCACGCCGCTAAAGGCGGATCTGAGCCGTTTGTCAGGTAGAGGGATAAAAACCCATCAAAACCATGTTGAGCTTTCATGATCATGTTATTCCTCATGACCGCTACAATGATCAAAAGAAGACTGTTTGGCTGCTTTCGTGGCTTGATTATCTAGGTGGGCCACGTCAACATATTATCAAAGCTCACTATTCATGGCCAAAATCTCAAGAGGCATCCATTAGACAGTGTGGATCTCTCAAAATATGGCTGTATTGGACCCCACCAACAATACAGTGGAAGAAGAAAATGCTTTCTTCCTGTTTACGCGCAACTGAAGCTTTGGCTTGTTGCGCGGGTCCGCGCAAGGGATTCTCCCTCCAGACAGCCTTTCAAATCACACGTTTCATGGGAATCTCCCACTTTCATTGCGTTGTTCTACGCAAAGCCCGTTTTGAAGACAGGCTTCCATATGAAGTAGCGCCCTTAGCATTTTATTACGCGGTTCTGCGAAACGGATTCCTGTTGTGTGGGTTGACGCAACGACTTCCCCTCCTCTCTCACCTTGCTTCTCTGGCCCACCAACTGATCAAATTCGATCTAACCCTTCAAATGGAGTATGAGTGGGGTATTTATAGGCGCCACTACTCTTACAGAGTGGTGATCACCATCACCTATCCCTTCACATATGGACATCTTCCTTTCTTAAACCATGGTGTCCACCGAGCTCCATCTTAAATGGTGGTGTATAATCTCTCTCCCTTAGAATGATACTTGTGCATCCTTTTTTACCAAACTACCTTTTTGAATGCCTTTTACTAAAATACCTAAACTACCCCTGGACATTAACTTTTACCAAAATACCTAAATACCCCTGGAGCTGGATTTTTACCAAAATACCTAAACTACCCCTGGAAATGGAATTTTACCAAAATACCTAAAATACCTCTAGAGCTGAATTTTTACTAAAATACCTAAACTATCCTTAGAGACCAATTTTTACCAAAATACCTCTGGAAAGATCTACACCATGGAATTCTCTAACCAATGCAATGACAGATTTTTTATGCCTCAACATGAAGTAAATTGGTAAATTTGAGAGAGCTTCCTTTCTTTATAAGAGTGAATGTTCTACCGCCTAATGATCACAATGATGTTGTAGCTTATATTGTCAAGCTTCGGTCTACCACAATCTAAGTATATGGTATATCAAGAGAGAAGTAACAACTTCACCACTATTTTATATGAAACACGCCATAATTTGATTAATTGTCCTTTAATTAAACAAAAAGAGGAACATTTCATATTTTATTTACTCTATTTTCTTTCTTTTCTTCGTAGAGATACAAATTAGGGATTGCTAATTAGCCATTCAATTCAAGCATGACAAATGTGGCTAAGGAGTTCTGTAGTGCCACAAGGTAGAGAGAAGGGCTACACTGGTATGTTAGTTACACACCATTTAAAAATGGTGGTGACTCTTCTAATGTACATATGGCATAGTTGTATTTTTATCTGGACCGTGCAAATCAATGATGTAACTGTGGATAGATCATAACAAAACCATAGTGCCGATGAGATGGAAAACCATCTTATTTTTCATTTGAATTTGGATCACTCACTATTTTACTTTCAACCATTCATTTGTTAGCCATTGATTGGATGATTAGGATTGTTTGATTAGTGTCATGTTTACAGATTGGTCCACGAGTTAATGAGGAGGATCCATTCCTGCCAAACACTGGACATCTGAGGCCTTTTTATGATGGGTTGTTGACATCATCATTTGCTAGTGATGTCAGAGCCCATGGGTCTCCAAACAGTATGCACGTGCTGTCTTCTTTTTTTTTTCGCAGCACCCTACATCATTTCTTTCATATGCATGTGTCTGCGGTTGGGGGGAGTCATACTTGTGTTCTTTCTCTTGACATACAATAGCATGCATGTGAGATGTTATTTTCTTGATGTTCTTCTATTGTCATGTGTAGATGAAGGGATATGTATTGTATGTTGGAACAAAAGGTTGCCGATATCAGGTATCTCTAAAGCCATTCCATGCATTTCCATTTCATCTCCACCAGGAAAGGCCAACTTTGTTGTAGTGACGGTGCAGAAAATATGCCAAAGATTGGATTAATTTGGGATGAATTTCTTTTTCTGCTAAGGGAGGTATTTTGTAAATGGACTCATATGTTAGGCAACATCCCAAGTTTTTAATGGGATCATGCCAGAATGTAGCAGTCTTGTTACAAGTTTGTTAATTAAAAAAATAAGTTTATGTTGAAAAAAGGAAGAAGAAGAAAAGAAGATAAATCCATGCCTAGCCCATTTCAGGCTGGTCTCGTCTACCATTGGGTTACCATGCCCATAGCAACCCTTACTCTTGACTAAATTTAAGAAATTTGTAATTCTTTTTAATAAAATTTTCTTATTCTTAAAAGTAGTATAACAGGATAGTATTTTCTTAGTGAAATGTGTAAATTAGCAGCAATACAATGAACTTTACTATGATGTCTTGAAGACCCATTTACGGTTTGATATTAGATTTTGAGATTGTGATATTATTTTCATTTTTACAACATTTTATCTTTTAATCGGGTGTGATCCAAATTCATTTAAAGGCACTGGGTTCTTTTTCTTTTTCTATTTTTAAATTCCAATTACCTGTACAAGCCCCATTTTGCTTCTTCTGTAAATCTTGTGGAATTGGGCTCATTTAACATACAATTAGTTTAAATTCTAATAATAATGCTGAAGCTATCTATGTTCTTTTGGGATTCTCTTTAGATTTTGATTGAATGGTTATGGAATTTAGTCATTTCTTTCTTTCTTTCTTTTTTTTTTTAAGTAAAAATCTATTTGATCGCGAGTAGGATTCTAATCCTACTTGCATGAATTGCCTTCACATTACTCTTCACTAGTTTGTGTGCGTCCAACAAAAATAAAGTTAGAGTTTATGTATTTCGGGGACGTAACACTAAATTAGGATAGTAATCCATGGCCTGATCTACTTCTCGTTTATTCTTGGACTAAACTCAAGTATTATTGCTTTCTTTCTCATTTTAGTTTTTTACTTTGATAGGCCTTAAATTTGGTTTTCTTTTGTGTAGCATTTTAAAAGGTTGTGTAACACCAGCTTTTGATTCTCATGTAGTCTAAAAAAAAAAACTAGGCAAAGGCTAAATTGATTTTTTCAGCTTTACAAACTGGGAAAAGGCTAAATTGATGTAGCTATAAAAGCTGAAAAGCAATATGCAAATTTAAATCCAATTTTTTAAAATACTAATTTAGAAAGCAACATTGATCCGAACGTATCCGGTCTCATATCTTTTGTTTGTTCACTAATCAATTGATGCTTTCCTTTATTTCCTTTATAGTTTTAAATTTTTGTAGTCTGCTAATCTTGATTAGACAGTCTGATTCTCATGCTTTGGTTTGATGAGTTTTATAATTTGGTAAGACTTCGCATTGTTAATTTGGTTTTGAGTCAATGAGGTAACTTGATATTTTACTTTGAGACAGGTCAGTCATCATCCAATGACTGTTGCATGCCACCGTGAAGGTAGAGGATGAAAATTTTGGGGAGAGTAATCTAAAAAGAAAATTTTGGGGTCATTCAATCCAGCTTGATCCTGTTGGTTTTCTAACTCTCGAGTTTGATGATGGTGAAGTTTTTCAGTGGAGCAAGGTATGTAAATCATGAATGAAAATAGTAACATTTGTTTCCTCATGGGGTTCAAGCTGAAATGTGTATTTCTTTTTTATTTTTTCCTTCAGGTAACAACTTTTGTGTTCTACCAATCACCAAAACATGGACCGTTCACTTTCAGGAGATAATTGATATGGTGAGACCATTCCTTTTGTGTTAATTTCATTCCTCTTTGAGTTTTTATTAATTCATTAAGAAAAAAAGAAAAGAAAATGGTCATACATGATGCACTTCTTTCACTTTGTCTTTTTTTCCCCGAGTGGTCATTCCGATTTATGAATGTCATGACTATTTGTAGGATGATGGAATATATGAAGCTATTGTAGGAAGTTACTTTGTCTTTACTAGAGTTGCATTTCAAGACAACTCTTCAAAGTACTACATAAATAACTATTGAAGTAATTTTACAGAAGTCACTAAGAAATTCAAAGGAAAAGGAGTGGACTTGGACAATGGTAATTTCAGCATTATTGTACTGTAATTGAATGAATGAACGATTGTAATTAATTGTAATTGAATGAATGAATGATTGTGCAGGTGGTAATTGAATGAACAAATTATTATAAATTTTTTAAAATGTAGGCAATATGTAACACCCCGAAAATCGGGGGTTGGGTAGAAACCCAACTCCCGCGTTCCAGAACGTCACTTACGCAACATAGATAATGATAAATGCATGTTGTTTATAGAATGACATTAAACAAGATTGAGACTAAGCCAAAACAAAATATCATACTCCAGAGACAATTAAATTAGCAAGCGGAAGACTGTGATGAAAACATAAAATATATAATTAATTATAAATCTCCAGAGTGTGAACATGTTACCAGGTTAATTAAATACATGTATACTCCAAAAATGGAAAGAAAAGAATATACATGAGTGCTCTAAAAATATAAAATGACAAGTGTCAAGGCGTCTAATCAACCTCCCTGTAATCCCGTCGATCAGAACACGCATAAAGGAGGGATCCTCCTCATCATCATCAAGTTCGGCTCTACTTCACAAGCACCGCCATCATCTGAAACTAAAATAGGGACTGGTGGGTGTCGGGAACACCATCCCGTAACGTGGGAATGAGTAATCAACTCAGTGGAATCATAGAGCAAAGATTAGCATGTTATCAAATCAATCACGCGATAATAGTAAAGAAAACAATCAAACATTCCTAGATACTGTTGTTAATGCATGCATGAAATGACATGATAGATGTCCTCACCGACATACTCCCTCATACGGCACCATCTTACGCCCGCGGCATGCTTACGCTCCTCAGTGCTCCACATCTTCCAGGCACATGCAATGCAATATGGATAATGATTACTGAGTGGTTATTAGTCCTTTTCATACAGTCAGATTGGGAAACTAGGGTACCTTCCTTATATCGATCCCAACATAGATCCTGTCTAGGGTCGTCACTCCTAGTAATCTCATACGATGTTATATTTGTAGGTCGCTGCAAGGGCTGCCAGGGTTGTTTCTCGCACTCGTTGCACCACTCCCCCATCACCTTATCAATACAGGCCTAATGTACTCTCGTCGCTACGAAAGGGTCTTCGCCTACCGCAGACTCAGAATACGCTCGAGGTCACTACAAAGGGCTCGTCACCTGATCAGTGTAGGCCGACAGCAAGAATATAGTGTCCCATACCACCATAATCTGCTCACGAGTCTGGGTTGCTCACTGGTCACTACGGGGAGGTTTGTGGCCCCAGCGTAGGCCGACAGCTCGACCACGTTGTCCCATACCACCATGCCCGGCTCATGAGTCTTTATGGATCAAGGTACCATAGTTGATAGGATTTTAAATGGTAAGTTCAGTACCCTAGGTTCAATCAGTTATGACTCATACATGGTGAACATACAATGGCCAGTCGGGTTACTTGACGGGCTCGATTAGTACGAGCGCATCTCAAGCTGAGCGACATAAAGTACATAAAACATTTCGTGTGGCCTAACCACTGTCGCCAACCCAAAACATGACTCGCGTTCATCGACGCGTCCTTCGTGGTAATTAGAAACCAACCACGAATTCAATCCATTACCGACTGCCTGGACTAGGTCATAGCCCCAAGCATTTGTGTATCAACATTAGTAAGCATATGTGAGTAACAGAAAAGAATATAAACATTACAAGCATGTTGACACATGTTATATCATACTACGTAAGCAAATCAACCAACACATGCATTTCATATATGTATAATGAAATCGATTCATATAGCCAACATGTGGAAACCATATACATCAGCACATTAATTGAGAATTCAATCTCAAAACTAATTCACAACACCATTTACTCAATACCTACTAATACAAACATTTATACAAACACTTAGTCTACACACTTTAGTCTACATAGCGTATGTCGACTCAAAGTACGCATTAGGGTGAATCTCTTCGCCAAACAGATCATGCACGCATTCCTAATATCATAACATGAAAAATAGCCATAGCAATTATTTCAGTAAAATACGGACGTGTACTGTATTTCCTACAAATACCCAAAATGCCCTAAATCTCATATTTCTCGTACGTATACGAAATGGAAAATGGACAGCATGTTCTACATGTCAAACGGGGTTCTCTTCGACAATCTACTATTACGCGACATTGAAAGCTTTGAAATCGGTCAATCAAAGCGTCTAAAATCCTCACCTTAAACCAAAAATTGTGAAATGGAGTTGATTCAGACGATAAGTCTTCGTCAACGGCGGGTACGCTACCTATGGCATGAAACAGGTTAGCTATACCAACACTACAACCATTCTAAGCTTCAAATCAGGTTAGGGTTAGGATTTCTTACCTAAGAATGGAGCTGAAAATCCTGGAATGGCGGTGCAGAAGCGGCGACTATGGAACATGGAGCAGAAGGGAAGAATCCCAGGAGAGAGCTCCAAATCTCCCTCCCTTTCTCTCTCTTTCTCCCTCTCTTTTCTCTCTTCTCTCTCCAAATTCGTATGGAATGAAAGAGTAAGGGTTTAAGCCCTTTCTATAAGTCCAAAAGCGACGGAAATAGACTTGGGGCCAAAGTATACTTATTTTATGTCCAAATACGGACTGTTCCATCTCAACGGAGCATTTCTGGAGGTCCCCTGGCCGAATGTGGTCGGACTTAAGCTCATGGATACTAGATCCTACTCACATCAAGTTTTCAGTCCGGTAGTGTTCCTAGATCGCATGTGGCAGACCAGTTTCAATTCAACGGCTACCGGTACTCGATCAGGGCCACAAGTGTGTTGACATGTAAGGGCCACCTATCTTAATTCGAGGATAAAATTTGATCAAATTATGACGGTCAGAATGCTTAGAAAATGTCACGCAAGCGACACGTGCCAGATTTCATAAATTATATTAATTTCTAACATTTCTCACACCCTTCACTCTGGACTTAAGGAAATTGTCGTGGGACATCATCTGGACTTAATTTTCGAGTTGATTGTCAAGTCCAACTACGCGGTCAGGATTGTCTAAGTTCGGGGTAATCGGACTTCCGACGTGCGTTCCAGAGCCGATACAAAGTTTCAAGTTGCTCCCGAGAGCAAACCGGAATAGAGTTTGATCCTAGGTTTTACGGTATTGTAGCGTCACCTATTCTATACGTTTTGACTCTAGCAGATCGTATTGAAAGTGATTGGTAAGAATTTCATAGGCCATCTAGTGCAGCGCTAGTTGATTCTCGTTGGATTTCTAAAGGAAGTAGCCTTTGTTGATTTTTATTTGAGATGAGATTTGAAGGGTGGAGCGAGGGTGTTTGAAACAGAAGAATGAAGAGTTTGATGGGGTGGTTTTTGCCAAAAGTTAGGCGTTTTGGTGAGAAAGGAGAGCTTGAAGGGTCACTTTGTGAAGGAATTACCTGATCGGAGAGGTTTTAAGGGACGACCCACATACTAGGGGACTACCCTAACCCCCAAACACCTCCAGCCCGAAGGTCGCCCCAAGTGGGGCCCACTGTACGGCGAGCCCTTGCCGAACCGGCGAGGTCCTCGCCGATCAAACTACAAACCGGTGATGTCGGCCATGTGGGCTGGGTTCCCCTTGCCCTAGGGACCCCAAATATATGTGGGACCCACCCTAGTTCATTGTATTTGGGCTTGGATAGGCCCAAGACTCCATTTGGGGCATTTCGGAGCCAGTTTGTAAATAAAAATGAGTTTATACATCATGTGGCATATGATTTTGGGGTAGGAGAGGCTAATCCATCCAACTAACCCATCTATTTTGTTAGATTCCAAAATGTTAAGGGTCGAAACCCATTTTACCCATTTATTTACTATTCACGGTAATTTTTAGCTTCGGTATTGTTCTTCATCATTAATACCCTTGGATTGGTGTTCTTTACTATTTAAACTTGAGGAGTCATGTCTAATATGAAAGTACTTGGAGAAGTTTGAAGAATGAGGTGGTGAAAGGTGAGTTTTGAAGGAAATGGGTTCAAGAGTGATTTCTTTGGCTTTGGAATTAGGTTCTGAGAGGTTACCAAGGTGTTATGGTTGACCCATTGCCTAAGGACGTCTAATCCCAAGTTGGCAAAAATCTGGGGTGTTACACAATAGCTACGGATATTGACCATGCTGATAATCTGACAACCGTATCTGTCATTAAATTCGGTATATAATTGATACAGATTATACTGTAGCTATTGTAATATATGGCTACGGATTAAATCTTTAGCCATAGAATAATTTCTACAGATTATATCTTTATATACTTTTCGCTACAGATATAATTGCCATGGATTATATCTGTAGCTATTGTAATTTATGGCTACAGATTATATCTGTAGCCATAGGCTGAAGACCTATTGTTACGGCACCTACAACTATGGTTGTGCTACGGACTAAAGTCGTAGCCATAGGTCTATGGCTAAGGCTTTTATCCGTAGCCTTTGCCTAGTTTTCTGGTAGTATAGCAGAAAGAAGAAATGAGGAAGAAGAAGAAGAAGGAAGAGGAAGAAGAAAGAGAAGAAAGAGATAGAGAGAGAAAGCAAGAGAGTGAGATGGGTGGCCATTGAAGGGAGTTGTGGACTAGTGTCACAACTCTACTCAACTCATCGAGAGATTTTGAGTCAGGGGTTGATCCCTAACCTACCCACTTGCTGAAGAGAAGGGGTTAGGAGGAGCAAGGACTCCTCTACACCATGCTAGCACTAAGGCTCAATAAATCCAATCTTTTTTACTACCATCGCACGTGGCACAATGACCGAATCAAGGCTTAGCTGATTCGAGTCATCGTGATATCCAGCTGAGTCGCCAAGGCGCCACCACTCCGACTGAATCAGGAAGTCTTCCAACAGAATCCTCCATAAGACCTCTGCTTCATTGTAACCAAATTGTCATCCCAGTTGAGTTCAGAATCGAACTCGAATGGAGGTTAACTCAGTCGATCATTGTGTCGAGCTCCCTAGTTAGATCGAATTTGAAGAGAGCTTACTCACACTAGCTACCCCATTCACACTAAGGACCGAACTTCTATCTAGGACTGCTCTACTCCAAACTCACTGGAACACATCTTGATCAACTGGATCACGTCTGAGAGCGAGTTCCCTGACGAGTACGAACTTAGATGGGCCAATCCCCACTCATCCTCTTCCATTAATATAAAAATGGCCCCCTACTCAGGTATGAAACCAAAACCCCTACTACCTTCTGTGACATTACTCTTAACCCAAGGGTGAGTCGACTCGTTCGGTCGTCCAACTGAGTCAAATCTAACCTATCCATAAACCAATAATAAGGATAATATAGGAAGAACTTGGCAAGCCTCATTAGAACCAGGAAACTATAGATTTTCGTGCTACGACAAGTAATTTCCTAAACTCTAACTCATTCAGCCTATTGTTTGGAAATCCCAACTGGGTCAACTCAGTAGTGACTCACTGAGGCTTGTAATAACTCATGCAGGTACTACCTACAATTGTTTACCTTAAGGAATACTCTCCCTTCAACCAAATCCAAAAATAAGACTCTTGAAATCACTATATAAGAAAATCCAGATAAGGAACAACACCCAACCAAGGTGAGGGATATCCCACATGGCTTCCTCATTTCATGGAATTCTATGACTGTTTAAATTTAAATGTATAATGACATTGTAATTGTGTGAATAGTAGTTATGTTTCTTATAATTTACATTGATGATCATGTGAGAATGCCTTAAATCATGTGGCTCTAATCCATCTTATAAGAATTATGTTACACTCATTATGTTACACTTGAAATTGCTTATGTCCATGTACACTTCTACTAGTTACATTAAGAGGTAAGAGATCTTGTTTTCATTCAAATAATAAATTGCTACATTACCCCTTTATCCATGTTAGATTAGTCTTAGAATATCAAAAATATTAAGTTAGTCCTTGGTTTCTTATTTGTATGAAATGAATGTGAGTTATTACATCAACTTCTATCATTCATGTCCTAAAAGTAATGACTGTGTGTTTAGGAGTTAGCCTTGCATTCTCTATGTTTACCTAGTAATGGTTTGATTTGGATATAGTCTCGTTTGAGGTGAAAAGAGGCATGATGCTTCCATTTCTTTTGTCCCACAAGTGGTGCAAATAATACCAAGGGTGGACTATCACCTTTCTTTAAGAAGGGTAGTTGTTATTAATTTAGTATGCTTGAAATGCCACATTTGTGGGTCCTCACTTGTACCTAAGGAAAGTAATTGGATTTACATTGAGCTCATATTTGAATGCTAGATATCCTAATAAAGGACTATAAGTCTTGATCATGCTTATGAGAGTAATCTTGTTAATTCTATGAAATGTGAATGAGCATCATGGTACATGAAATTCACGCATGACATGAGCTTTTTCGAGTGCTCAATTTAAGTCACACTCTGATTGAATTCCTGAAGGTTCTAACACTTCAGTTAAACTCACAGAGCATGTGCATTTGTGCCACTTTGGGCGTTCTTTCTTTACATGAGGCTTTTTTGGGATTAAACACTCCTCGGGCATACCCCGTGTATTTTTCTAGGAGATATCCTTAGGCACACTCACTTACATGGCTTTTTCCGGGTAGATAATCTACCGTAGGCGACCTCATGGTCCTTTCCGGGTGGCTAGTTCTCCTTTGGCGTACCTATGAGTATTTTTTCGAGTGACTAGTTCTCCTTGGGCGACACTTTATTTTGATAGTTGGATGTATATCCCCAGACTGTGACTTGAGCATACATTCATTCCTCCATACATTACATATAAGTTCATATTCTTCTCATTATGATTTAATATATTAGTTTGAACTATTTTTGAATCACTTGATATGTATGAATCCTTGTGGGAAATTCCCACTGAGTTTTCACTCAACTAATCATGCGGTTCCACCAAATAGATGCAGGATTGTTGACGGGTGGAGACCCCTATGACGGGAACTTAGGGATAACTGAGGAGGAGCTCAACAAGGAGAGCCTTCATACCGATGTAGTTGAGTCGTTGGAGCTCAACTGATAATTTTGAATTTGCATATTTTCATGTTTTATACTTTACGTTTTACTTGGATTGTAATAAAAAAATTCCTGTTGTGGGATTTCATTTTGTTCCCATTTATTGTATTAGACTTCCTTTTTGTTACTCTTGATATCCTTGACTTATGTAGTGATTGCTTTACTTCATGCTTTGAAATTTACCATTAATTGGATGTTTGATGGTCCACCTCATAACATAATACTCGGGTTCTCAATGAGGAGCAACTATCCTCGGGTTTTGAGAACCAGGGGGTTACAGTTAGTAAGTTGGGTCACAATTTTGACCTGAATATTTGGCCCATTTTAAATATCTGGTCCATTCACTATATTTCACTGATCAATACCCTCAATTTAACTAGTTACTCACCCCAATTAGGCTACATATGAGAAAGATATTGGTCATACAAGATTGATCAACAATTTGAGTGAAATTTGATTTAAACATCTGAAGTTATTTACTCCTCAATCTGGACTGATTAGATTGTCCAAAAACAATTAAAGGTTCAATTAGTGAACATGCCTAATAATTTAGTAAAAAATCTTCTTTTTTTTTTTTTCACAGATAAATTTCAAATTCCAATTAAAAATAACATGTTTTTTTCAAAATGTATATTTTTTACACTTTTTTTTTTGAAAACTTTTAACATCCTATCATTTTTATTAAAAAATATTTCAAAAAAATTGAAATACAAATTTTGAATTTTTATTTTCAAAATCTCAAAAAATTTCTCAAATTTTTATTTTTTTCTCAAAAAATTCAAAATGCCGATTTTTTTTTTTCTTCAAAAGCATCATTTTGTTTTTAACTTTTCAATTTTCTTTTTTAAAATGATATATATTTTTTTCAAAATCTCAATTTTTATAAATAACCTTTTCTTTTAATTTCAAATTTTGAACAATTTCAATTACTTTTCAAAATCACAATTTTTTTCAACTTCTTTATTTTTCGTTTCAAAATGTTAGTTTTTATTGAAGTATCAATTTTTTTAATATCTTTAAAAAAATTAAAATTCAATTCTTTCAAACTTCTCCATTTTTTTAAAAGCATTTTTTTCAAACTTGTCAATTTTTATCGAACTTCTCAATTTTATTTTATTTTTCAAAATACAAACTCTCATTTTCTTTTTGAAAATAATTTTATTTTTCAATGTTGTCAAAATTTTCACATTTTTTAAAATATTTTTAATTTTCTTTTTTAGGATATTATTTTTTCTCGAAATTAAATTCTTTTTTTCAAAATTATCAACTTTATTCAATATTCTTTTTTTCCCCACAAAATAGATTTTTATTAAATCACGATTTTTTTTTCAAATTTTCAAATTTTCTCAAACATTGTTAAATTTTTTAAAATTCTCAATATTCTTTTCAATGTAATATTACAAATCTTTAAATATTAGTTTTAAATTAAAAAAATAATTTCCACTCAATTGATATAAAAATAAAATAGAATTGTACCTATAAAATTTAATCAATTGTTAAAAAATAATCTTAGATACAAATATGTAGAATTAAGCCAGTGAAATTCTATTAAAAAACAATGCTTAGACTACAAAAAAAAAAATAAAATAATTTTTCACCATATTCTAAATAAATAAATAAATTCTTAAGGCAAGTCCTTTTACGATGGACCATGATCCTTCGCAAAAGTAACTTAAAACCGTCGCAAATTGCTATTTGGACAGGAATTTGTTACTGATCGCATTCCGTCTAAAAATCAAATTTGGCGACAGTTTTAGTCCATCGCTATTTTACGACGGACCACAATCCATCATAAATCCGTCGTAAATCAGATTTTAGCGACAAATTTTGGTCTGTCGCAATTCTACGACCTTTGAACCACATTCGAGAAAGATGGGTTTGGCGACGGGCTGTTTCCATTAGTGACGGATTTAATTCGTCGTTAAACCAAGTGATTTTTGCAACGGAAGAATGTCGTAAATTTGTGATTTTGACGTAGTGTATTAGCCTTGTAACCCATGCAAGCAAGCCTGCATGTTGAATTGGATGGTAAGCCTCATGGCATGGGTTGGCTTCTATAACGTGTTTTCATCTACTAGATGGTCTATCATGATATACAAACAACACTTGCACCTGCATGGTGGTCAATGCACAATGTATATTGTTTTCATGGTAGCATGACACCTTTTCTCAAATTTTGATATGTTGTGCACATTCATGCACCTTCATCTTTAATTTTTTTTTCAATAGTCTAGCATGGTTTATTGTAAACTTTGGGGCAAGTTGTATATTGATGTATGGTTTTTGTGTTCTTTAATAATATTTAGTGTCAATTTTCCTACTCTTCCAAGCAAAAGGAAGTTGCCTCAAGCCCGACTGCATCTATGAAAATCTCTGCTTTCCCAAACAACTCACTAACAGTATGTGCACGTTTTTATGTCAAGGTTAATCTTGCATTCTGGTAGAACATTGCCTATCTTATATTAGTCATTCTTATTATGTTCTTCCACATCTAAAGCCTTTAGTAATTTTTATACTTATTTTAAATATTTTTTGTAAGACCCGTGTCCTAGACCGTACCATTTCGTATTCTTCCACGGCCCTTCCAGTCGAATTTTGACAACCTTTGACCTGTATTCGACGTTTACGCTCGAACTTAAGTCGAGTCCTGCATATCAAAGTCGACTCGACCCGAAACCTATACCTTAGCGACCGCGCCGTCGCCGCAGTTCTAATGCCGCGACTCACGCACCGACCCTATAACTAGGGTAAAAGATATACGATCGCGTTCAATTTGAAGAAACATCGTGTGTTGCGAATTAAGAGGAAATCTCTATGAGATGTCCCATCAATCAATCAATCAATCATGTCAAGTACAAGTCAAGTCACTCCATACCCAAGTACAACAACCCATACCTTTCTCTTACACAAGCAAGCCCAAAGTCAACCCTCACATCACTTCACCTCTCTCTCCACCCATCTCTTCTTACAACACATCACTCCACCCATCCCCATCATACATCATCCCATCACCTCATTTTCTCTCTCACTTCTCAAATTTCCCAAGCAACCCAAACTCCATACGTTCAAACTCTCTCCCCCTTCCAAACAAGAAGTGTGGCCCACTTTTCCCTACCCTCTCATCTCTCATCCCCACCGTCCAAATTCAATCAAGAACCGTCAAAAGTCAAGCAAAGGAGCATACAAGCCTAAGGGATCAAGGAGGAGTGCAAGAGGTGGGTGATCCACCGTTAAATTCTTTTTAGGGACCACTTGTTGGTGGGATCCATTTTTGATGTATGATTTGTATTATGTGGGGCCCATAGTGGCGGGGCCCCACCATCACCGTCGCTTGTCCCTCTATCACCGTCTCTCTCTCTCTCTCTCTCTCTCTCTCTCTCTCTCTCTCTCTCTCTCTCTCTCTCTCTCTCTCTCTCTGAATGGTGATGATGATGAAGGGGTGAGTGTGGCCCACCATGAATCTCATATTTTGTGTGGGACCCGTCGGAGGAATGAAGTGGATCCATGCCACCCAGCCCATTAACGGGCCCGGATGGAAGGAAAACACAAATATTAGTTGGGCCACGTTCATGTGGGTCCCACCTTGATGTGTGGACCATGTGCATGTGGGACCCACCATAATGAATGTGTCTATCCATGACGTCCAACGTCCCTAGACGTTGGACGGGTGTGGCTAAACATGGAGTCTGTGCACTGACATGGGTGTGTACTTGCAAGCTAACAAAAAGAAAAGAAAAGAAAGAAATGGTGGGCCACTTATGCAGGCCCCACCTTGATGTATGTGCTTGATCCAAGCCGTCCATCCTCTTTCTCAGATTATTTAAGGCGTTGATCCAAAAGATGAAGCTGATCTGATCAACAAGCGGGCCATACCGTAGTAAATAGTGGTATTACCATTAAAATCCACATAAATTCTTCCATTGGTCAAAAATATATCACATATTGGTCTTAATTGGCTTGTCTGGAGCCGTAGAAGCCAATGAGTGGGACGGATTCCTTTGATGTGGGTCCCACCTAAGAAAAACCCCAAAATTTCTATTTCCTTTAAAAAAAAAAAGGAAGCAGCAGTTGCTGCTGCTGAGGACGCCAGCGTCCAGCGCTAGGGCGGGCGTGGGCGGAAGGGGTTGGCTGGGGCTCACAGCCCCAACTGTGGACCCCACGTGATGTGTTTCCAAAATCTATGCCATTCATTAAGTCACCCCTTAGGGAAGTGGGCCTCCTACCAAATATCAGCCATATGCGGATCTCAGGTGGGCCATACCATCAAAAATCATGTGAAGACATGCCTAAGACATATAAAATCACTTAGTGGGGCCTACCTAAAATTTGGACGTGGCTGAAACTTAGTCTGAACCCTCAGTCAGGTGGGACACACATAATAAGTGGGCTGGATTGGAAAACCACCTTGTGGTGGGCCCCCGACTGCGGCCTCATGAATAGATTGGATGGCAATAAACATCACCGTGGCCCATGGTCCATGTGACCCGTGAAAAGTTTGGATGGAAAACATACATCACCGTGCCCCCCCCCCCCCCCCTGGCCCACGTGATCTATGAACAGATTAGGTGGCAAATGAACATCACGGTGGGCCCTGGCCCACGTGATCATATGAGCAGGTTGGATGTCAAAATAAGCATTTCAGTGGGCCCATGGTCCACTTGACCTTATGAATAGGTTGGATGGAAAATAAATATTATGATGGGGCCCCATGGTCATCTAACCTTATCAACAGTTTGTATGAAAACTAAACATTTTTGGTGGCCCCTATTTATGTAATCTTTTCAACAAATTGAGTGGGAAAATAAGCATTATGACGGGCCTCACATGAGGCTCACTTTGATAAATATGGGCCCATGTATTTAAGCCCATCCACTTGGATGCATATGGGCTGATATGTTTAGGCCCATCTTGATGTATTTTCAGGCCTATTATTGAGGCCCGCTTGGATGCATATGGACCCATGTGTTTAGGCTTATCTTGGCATGTATATGGCCCAATATTGAGGCCCACTTTGTTATATATGAGCCCATGTGTGTATGCCCATTTGAGGTATTTGTGGCCTATTGTTGAGGTCCACTTTGGTATATAAGGCCAATATGGTTAGGCCCATTTGATGTACATAAGCTCATGTGATTGGGCTCATTTTTACTGCATACTAAGACCCATGGGTGATGGCCCATTGTAAAATACCTAAGGCCCATTGGTGAGGCTCACTCAGGTGGCTCACTTAATGAATATAAGGCCCATATGATACGGCCCAATTGATGTACTTAAGGCCCAATTGGGTGTAATTAGGTCCATTGTAATGCGTGATCCCTCCATGGCATATAATGATAACAAGTAATGCCTTGGGAGCAATGATGGTTAGATGCCCACATTGTCAGGATGATGTCGGTTAAATGTCCGTATTGTCACTCTCCCTAAGGCCCATTGGTAGGCCCATACTTTTCGTAAGTAGGTCATCTAGGCCCATCTTTGTTATACACAAAGCCCATCTTTGTATACATGTATAGTGTAGATCAATGATTCATGATCATACGCATCATATGTATGACTGATATGTGGAGTGACTGATCATAGCATATACCTTCGGTGGAATGTTTATGGGCTCCCTAATATGCGGAGTTATCCTGCATGAGTGCATAATACACATAGGACCGTTGCATGACTGGTAGTGTGACTCACGCACTTACATTTGTATGATTGTGATTATTGTATGCCCTAGCGACATCAGGGCCATAGCCTCCATAAACACATCATGGGTAGCTGAGTTGAATACCGAAAATGTTTGGTTTTAGCATACGGGCACCATAGATGTCCCTGGGTGAAAATCTCTAAAACTGATGGTACCAGAGGATGACTCCAATGACAAGACCGAGTGGATACACAAGTGCGCGAGGGCCATATACTAGTAGGCCGCGTCTCTCACTGTGTCATGGTCGGTTGGAAAGGGGTGTGACCTTACCCGCCTGAGTGAAGGGGCGACTTCTAGGTTGAGTTTGACCAGCTTGAGGAATCGGTCTGCTATTGACGAGTCAGGCCCAATATTGGTAAGTAGATAGTGAGGTCTCTTCCGCTCTCCCAGTTGTGCGTTCGGATAGGGACGACAAGCTGGTGTAGAGTGTACTAGACCCAGTGATTATCCAGAATGAGAACCATATTGATATATGATGAGGATTGGCAGGCTTGAGTTGCATCTCGCATCACATGGTCTGGATATGGCCGATAACATTCATATCTTCCACCGCATAGCCTTGGTACAACTGATTGCATTCATGTATTCATCAGCATGATTCTGTATTTTTCTGACCTTGCATTCTAAGCACGCTCTTATTGTGCACACATTACACCACCCTCTAAGCTTTCTATAAGCTTATGCACGATTGATGCGTACAGGTGACGCTAGGACGCAGCCGTAGTGTAGTAGCAGTTGGAGCGTGCAGTCGAGATTCTGGAGTTTTTATTATTGTCACTATCTTGTATTTCCCTTTCCTATGCATTGTACTTAAAGTTTTTGATCATAGTGAATTTTGTAGTGGTATTCTTGTGGTTATTGTTCATAGGTTATCCTTATGTTATGCTCATTATGAATTAAATGGATATTAGGAATCCTCCTTGTAGCATCCCAGGATCGGAACCTGGTATATGGGTGTCGGGAGGCGAGAATGGGGTACTACGGAGGCTGTCGATGCCAGATTCAGCGATGGAGAATTTTATGAGCCCAGTTTTCGAGTTTGAGGCGTGACAGAAGTTGGTATCAGAGTATAACTTGAGAATAACCAAGAACAGCATCACATGTTTGCTATGACTTTAAGGCGATTAGGTTCCAAGTGCAAAACCTTACGATTTAGTTCCCCAGCGTGCGATTCTTAAGGTTGATTGGCGTTATTGTTCTTTCCTATAGGGCATGCCGCCCCAGGAGAGGGACCCAAGAGCACCCCGATCCACCACTCGAGGCTCCATCTCTACCACCCGCACCTCCCGTTCCACCGCCAGAGATCCCTGCTCCCTTGCCTGAGGATGACATTTCTCCACCTGAGGCCAATACGGAGCCGACTGTGCCTGTGAGTGCTTCTCAGTTATAACAGATGTTACAGGCTGTGATAGTCGCACTCCACGGATAGGGCAGGCGCCCAGTTGTGTCATCAGCTCAAGCAGAGTAGGAGCACGCGAGCGCCTTACTTCAGGAGTTCCGACAGCTTGATCCTCCATGCTTCCAGGGCGAGCCAGACCCGACAACAGCCAAGAGGTGGTGCTCTGATGTGGAGAAGATTTTTGATACTATGTCACGTACGACCGAGCAGGGAGTCCGGTTAGCAGTATTTCTCTTCCAGGGTGAGGCCGAGCACTGGTGGACCTCTGTTACCCACGTCGCAGGACCTGATCATGTCTGGACATGAGAGGACTTTATC
Organism: Magnolia kwangsiensis; assembly: GCA_037074715.1. Lineage (NCBI taxonomy): Eukaryota > Viridiplantae > Streptophyta > Magnoliopsida > Magnoliales > Magnoliaceae > Magnolia > Magnolia kwangsiensis. Next base: position 43,858,566 of record CM073586.1, on the reverse strand, counting down.
AACCGATTCGAGGAGCAGTACTTCCCTGACCACATTCGACGTAAGAGAGCACTGGAGTTCGAGACTCTGGTGTAGGAAGACATGACCGTGGCGTAGTACGCGGCGCATTTTGTGGTGCTATCAAGGTTTGTGCCATATATGGTTGATGATGAGGGGCGGAAGCCCCGTAGTTTTGAGAACGACTTACGTTACGATCTCTGAGGCCATGTTATTAGGCATGAGCTCCTGACTTTTCAGGCAGTAGTGCGGAGAGCACAGATTTATGAGACTGAGTGGGCCGGCACGCAGGCCGACCAAGTTCAGAGGAGGGGTCAGAAGAGGCAGGACCCCTCTAGTGTCTTACAGCAGCATCAACGACCACAGAGATTCAGGAGCCACCCATCCTCCAGAGCACCAGTAGCACCGTCAGCACCCCCAGCGGCACCACCTCAGTGACAGCTTTCTAACACCTGTTATGGATGCGGTGGGATAGGGCACCGTAGGTGGGAGTGTCCCCGACCTCGGCGGCAGCAGCCAAGAGCACCACAACAGCCTCCACAGTAGCAACGACAGCAGATCTCACCACTGAGGCCCCCTCAGCAGCAGCATCAGCATCAGCCTCCGAGGCCACGGAAGAAAAGACAGCAGTTTCGAGCGCCTCAGCCACATCAGCAACAACAGCACCCAAAGAGGGGACAGGCACCTCCTCATCCAGCTCAGGCTAGATTCTATGTAGCTCAGCAGGACCCGCAGTCATCTGGAGGAGTCGTAGAGGGTATGCTTCCAGTCTCTTCATGCATCACACATGTACTGTTTGATTCCGGTGTTTCACACTCATTCATGTCTGAGGATTTTTTTTGATCGACTGGATTGTCGACGGAGTCTGCTAGTGAGGGATTGATCGTATCGACACCCTTGGGGAAGACCACAGTATTGGGCCATTTCTGTTCGTGTTGCCCTGTTCTGGTCAGTGACATCTTTTTGCCTGTCGAGTTGTACGTGTTGCCGATGTCAGACTTCGATGTTATTTTGGGCATGGATTGGCTTGCCGAGTACTATGCCATCTTGGATTGCTCCGCGAGGACAGTCACATTCTGCATATCAGGCTTTCTGCAGTTCTAGTTTGTCGCCGAGCCCAGAGGAGAGTCGTTATCATGCTTGATGTCCTGTGTCGTTGAGGAGCCTATCGTCCCTTGTATTGATCAGTTTTCAGTTGTCTGCGACTTCCCCGACGTGTTCTAAGAGATTCCAGGATTACCGTCTTACCGTCATATATAGTTCCAGATAGACCTTGTGCCCGGTACCGTGCCTATCTCGAAGGCCCCGTGCCGTATGGCACCGATGGAGTTGCATGAGCTGCAGCGACAGTTGGACGAGTTGCGTGAGTTGGGATTCATTCATCAAAGTAGTTCGCCTTGGGGAGCACAGGTACTCTTCGTTAGGAAGAAGGATGTCTCGTTGAGACTCTGCGTAGACTACCGCGAGCTCAACCGGGTCACGATTAAGAATAAGTACCCGCTCCCGAGGATAGATGATTTGTTTGACCAGCTGCAGGGTGCACAGTTCTTTTCAAATATTGACCTGCGTTCCGGTTATCATTAGATTCGTGTCCGAGAGGAGGTCATCCCGAAGATAGCTTTCAGGACGCGTTATGGTCATTTTGAGTTTCAGGTCATGTCTTTCGGACTGACCAATGCACCAGCGGTCTTCATGCAGTTGATGAACGAGGTCTTTTGTCCATATCTCGATCAGTTTGTGGTGGTCTTCATCGATGACATTTTGATATATTCGAGGACCCGTGAGGACCATATGCAGCATTTGGAGATTGTATTGCAGACCCTCCGTGCCCACCAACTGTATGCGAAGTTGGAGAAGTGTGAGTTTTAGCAGGAGGAGATGAGGTTCCTCGGTCACGTGGTGATGAGGGAGGGTGTTGCAGTGGACCCCTCGAAAGTTGAGGCAGTGCGTCAGTGGGACCAGCCCACTACTGCATCCGAGATCCGCAGTTTCCTTGACTTGGTGGGCTATTATCGGCGCTTCATTGAGGGCTTCTCCAGTATTACTGCCCCGATGACCAGGTTGACTCGGAAGGGCGCAGACTTTGTTTAGACTGACGCATGTGAGCAGACATTCATGGAGCTGAAGGACCGTCTGACGTCCGCTCCTATCCTCACTCTTCCCTTTGGTAGTGATGGATTTTTTATATTTACTGATGCCTCACGTATTGGATTGGGTGTTGTCCTGATGCAGCACGACAGACCTGTAGCCTTTGCATCTCGTCAGCTCAAGGTCCATGAGTTGAACTACCCCACACATGATTTGGAACTAGCAGCAGTTGTCTTTGCACTAAAGGTGTGGAGGCACTATCTCTATGGGGTTAGGTTCGAGCTCTTCTCTGACCACAAGAGCTTGAAGTATCTATTCTCTCAGTCGAGCTGAACATGAGATAGAGACGCTGGATGGAGCTTTTGAAAGATTATGATTTTGACCTCCAGTACCACTCAGGCAAGGCGAATGTGGTGGAAGATACCCTCAGCCGTCAGCCACGAGGCCTAGTGGCACATATGATGATTCAGAAGTGGAGGATGCTCGAGGATATAGCAGAGTACGACTTTAATTTTGGTCTGCAGTCTTCTATCGTTCAGCTATCGAGCCTGTCGATTCAACCCTCTCTTGTCGCAAGGGTGATAGAGGCTCAACAGACAGATGAGTCATTACAAAATTACCGAGCAGAGGTGTAACATCCCGAAAATTGGGAGGTCGAGCAAAAACCCAACTCCTGAGTTCCAACATGTTATTTATGGAACATAAATATGTATGATTGAATGTTGTCTGTGATAACGTATTAAACATGAGTGAGATTAAGCTAGAACCGCATATCATACTCCAGAGACAGTTAAATTAACAAGCAGAAGACTGTGATAGTATGTATAACATATATAAGCTGTTGTATGTCTCCAGAGTGTGAACATGTTACCAGGTTATATACATACATGTATACTCCAAAAGTAGACAAAACGAATATACATGAGTGCGCTAAAAACATAAAATGACAAGTGTCAAAGTATCTAATCAACCTCCTTGTAATCTCGTCGATCAAAACACGCATAAAGGAGGGATCCTCCTCATCATCATCAAGTCCGACTCTGCCTCGCAGGCCGTGCCATCATCTGCAATCACAAAAGGGTCTGGTGGGTGTCCGGAAACACCATCCCGTAACGTGGGAGTGAGTAGCTAATTCAGTGGAATAATAGAGCAAGGATTAACATGTTCTCAAATCAATCATGCGATAATAGTAAAGCAGTAAATCAAACAATCCTAAAACTGTTGTTAATGCAATATGACATGACGTGATGTATGCCCTTACCGATGATCTCCCTCATATGGCACCATCTTACGACCGCGGCATGCCACACTCCCTAAACTGCTCCACATCTTCCAGGCACATGCAATGTAATGGTGATATGATTTTCGAGTTGTTATTAGTCCATTCAAACAGCAGGATTGGGAAACTAAGGTACTTCCCTTATAACAATCCCAACACAGATCCTGTGTAGGGTCATCACTCCTAGTAATCTCATACGATGTATATTTTGTAGGTCGCTGCAAGGGCTGCCAGGGCTGTTGCACGCACTCGTTGCTCCACTCCCCCATCACCTTATCAATACAGGCCTACTGTACTCTACTGCTACTGAAGGGTCGTCGCCTCCCATAGACTCAGAATATGCTTGCGGTCACTACAAAGGACTCGTCGCATGATCAGTGTAGGCCGACAGCAAGAATATAGTGTCCCATACCACCATAATCTGCTCATGAGACTAGGTACTCACTGGTCACTACGGGGAGGTTTGTGGCCCCAGCGTAGGCCGACAGCTCGACCACGGTGTCCCATACCACCATGCCCGGCTCATGAGTCTTCGTGGATCAAGGTACCATGGTTAACAGGGTTTACAATGGTAAGTTCATTACCCTAGGTTCAAGCAGTTATGACTCATGCAGGGTGAACATACAACGGCCAGTCGGGTTACTTGACGGGCTTGACTAGCACGATCGCATCTCAAGTTGAACGACATGAAGTGCGTAAAACACTTCGTGTGGCCTAACCACTGCCGCCAACTCCAAAACACGGCTCGCGTTCATCGACGCGTCGTTTGTGGCAAAGATAAGCCAACCACGAATTCGCTTGGTTACCGACTGCCTGGACTAAGTACAGTCCCAAACATGTGGAATCACATCAGCAAAGCATGTGAAAGAATTGGAAATGAAATACCACCATATGAGCATGTTAACACATGTTGTAACATACAACTTAAGAAAATCACCTGATATATGCCTTTCACACATATAATGAAATTATGCATTTCGCCAACATATAGGAAATCATTTCCATCAGCAAATTAATTGAGAATTCAATCTCAAACTAAATCATAATGAAATCACCAAGCACATGTTATAACATACACCTTACGTGAATCATCAAGCACATGCATTTCATTCATATAATGAAATCATGCATATGGCTAACATGTAAGAAATCATTCACATCAACATATCAATTGAGAAACCAATCTCAAACTAATCCATAACATCATTTCATTCAATACATACTAATACAAGCATTAATACAAACACTTACACTACACACTTAAGTCTACATATAGTATGTCGACCCGAAGTGCGCATTTAGGCAAATCTCTTCACCAAACTAATTATGCACGCATTCCTAACATTCTAATGCGACAACAAATCATGTCAATCACATCAGCAAAATATGAATGAAATCAGTACTTCCTACAAATGACTAAAATGCCCTAAATCTCATATTCTTCGCCGGTTTACGAAACAGGAAACGGACAGCATGTTGTACATGTCAAACGGCGTTGCCGTCGATAATCTACTATTAAACGACATTGAAAGCTTTGAAAACAGTCAATCAAAGGGTCTAAAATCCGCACCTTGTCTCTTATGGATGTGTAAATTCGAACGGAGCATATACGCTTCGTCTACAGCGATAAGAGAACCTAATTCACGAGTTACGTCAGCTAACAAGCTATGAGTCCTAGTAAACCTCAAATCAACAACTTTCTAGGGTTATTTCATACCTGAAAAAGTGGAGGAATCGCATGGAAAGTGATCGGAGTGCGTTGCCTAAGCACGTACAACACGTGGCACAAGCAGCAGGGAATTCTCTCCCACCTTCTCTCACAAAATCTCACCTTTTCTCTCTCCCAATCCAGGGATTTTTGCAAATTTGGATGGGAGAGAGGATTGAGGGTTTCATCCCTTTTTATTAGCCCAAACTTGCCCGAAATAGGCTCGGGAACAAGTTTCACTTGAGGGGTAACCAAATCGGGGCTGTTTCAGTCCAAAAGGACATTTCTGGTGGTCCCCTGGCTGAATGCGGTCGGACTTAAGCTCATGCATACTGGATCTAGCATACATCAAGTTTTCGGTCCGGCAGGATTCGCAGATTGCACGTGGCGGTCCAGTTTCAGTTCAGCGGTCACCGCACGTAGATCAGGCCTGCAAATCTCATGATATGAAATAGAAATTTTTCCTGATCTGAGAGTGTAATTTGGCTGAATTCTGACGGTTAGAACGCTTAATACTGACACGTCAAGTCGTGTGCCAGATTTAAATTTCAAATTCCAATTGTCCCTATTCACACTCTCTTCAGTCCGGGCTTAATGAAATAGCCTGTGATTATCGGTTGGACTTGATTTTTGAAATGATTGTCAAGTCCAGCTAGGCGGTCCTAACGGTCTAAGATAGTAGGCATCGGACTTTCGACGCGCGGTCTAGATCCAATATAAAATTTCAAGGTGGTCCAGAGAACAAACCTGCTTAAGTTTGATCCGAGGTTATAGAGTATTATAGAGTCATACGTTCTACTCGATTTGGGTCTTGTAGAACGTATTTAAAGTGATCAGGGACTGTTTCCCAGCTACTCCAACGTTGCGCTAGCTAACTTATGTTTAGTTTCTAAAGGAATTAATCCTACATGGTTTCTTTTGCTATGGAATTGGGTTTTGAGCGATTTTTCCGGTGTTTTAGTTGACCCATTGCCTAAGGACTTCTAATCCCAGGTTGGCCAAAATTTGGGGTGTTACAAGAGGCAGCATCTGAGAGCCAGACAAATTGGCAGATTGGTTTTGATGGTAGACTTCGCTTCAGAGGCCGATTATGTGTCCCGGATATTCCTGAGTTGTGTAGAGATCTTACGATTGAGGCACATCGATCGCGGTTTTCTATCCACCTTGGTTCGACGAAGATGTATCAGGATATGAGGAGTCAGTATTTTTGGGCGGGGATGAAGCGTCATATCACCAGTTTTGTGGTCGAGTGTGACACATGCCAGCGTGTCAAGGCTGATCATCAGAGACCGCCTGGTTTGTTGCAACCGTTGAGCATCCCAGTGTGAAAGTGGGAGCACGTATCTATTGATTTTGTCATGGGTTTGCCGATGACTCAGCGCGGTCATGACACTGTCTGGGTTGTCATGGACCGTCTGACGAAGTCGACACATTTTCTTGCGATCCGTGAGACATGGCATACAGACCGACTCGCCAGGCTATTTATTGAGGGGATAATGAGACTGCACGGTGTTCCAGTCTCGATCGTTTCTAACCGAGACCCGAGGTTCACGTCTCAGTTTTGGAGGAGCTTTCAGAGAGCGATGGGCACTGATTTGCAGCTCAGTATACCGCGTATCATCCGCAAACGGATGGCCAGACCGAGAGGGTCAATCAGATACTTGAGGATATGCTTCGGGCCTGCGCGATTGATTTTGGAGGTAGCTGGGATGAGCATCTGCTATTGGTTGAGTTCGCATACAACAATAGTTACCACGTAACCATTGGCATGGTTCCTTTTGAGGCATTGTATGACAGACCATGCAAATCTCTGAGTTGTTGGACCGAGGTAGGAGAGCAGCATCTCCTAGGTCCCGAGCTTGTGCAGCAGACATCTGAGGCTATCGATATCATCAGGCAAAGGATGCGCACAGCTTAGAGCCGACAGAAGAGTTTTGTTGATCGTCGGCGTCCTCTCTTGGAATTTGATGTAGGGGACAGAGTGTATCTCAAGGTGTCACCCATGAAGGGCTTGGTTCGATTTGGAGTGAAGGGCAAGCTTGCCCTGAGATTTATAGGACCTTTTGAGATTACTGGCCTTGTTGGCGCCGTGGCCTACCGGCTTGCCTTACCATCTGAGTTGTCTGGCGTCCACAATATTTTCCACATCTCTATGTTGAGGAAGTGTGGGTCAGACGTAGTTCCTGTTGTTGATTGGCAGCCGCTAGAGGTTCGTGAGGATGCTTCTTACATTAAGCAGCCAGTTCATATCCTTGATAGGAAGGAGCAGGTCCTCAGGACCAAGGGCATCCCCTTGGTGAAGGTTTAGTGGGGTCATCATTCCGTTGATGAGGCGTCTTGGGAGCGCAAGGCTGAGATTCGAGAGCGTTATCCTCATCTCTTTGATGATTGATCATATGTTATATCTTGTATACTGTCTCTGATTTTATATGACGACGTCTTATTTTTCCCTTCTATTATGAGTTATATTTTCTTGCGATAACTATGTAAATTTCGAGGATGAAATTTTTATTTGAAAGGGAGAGTTGTTAGACCCGTGTCCTAGACCGTATCGTTTAGTATTATTCCACGGTTTGACATTTACGCTCGAACCTAAGCCGAGTCTTGCATATTAGAGTCGACTCGACCCGAAACCTGTACCATAGCGACCGCGCCGTCACCGCGGTTCTAACGCCGCGACTCGTGCACCGACCCGATACCCAGGGTAGAAGATATATGCTAGTGTTCAATTTGAAGAAACACCGCGCGTTAAAAATTATGAGGGAATCTCTACGAGATGTCCCATCAATCAATCAATCACTCATGTCAAGTACAAGTCAAGTCACTCCATACCCAAGTACAACAACCCATACCTTTCTCTTACACAAGCAAGCCCAAAGTCAACCCTCACATCACTTCACCTCTCTCTCCACCCATCCCTTCTTACAACACATCACTCCACCCATCCCCATCATACATCATCCCATCACCTCATTTTCTCTCTCACTTCTCAAATTTCCCAAGCAACCCAAACTCCGTACGTCCAAACTCTCTCCCACTCCCAAACAAGAAGTGTGGCCCACATTCCCCTACCCTCTCTTCTCTCATCCCCACCATCCAAATTTCATCAAGCACCGTCAAAAGTCAAGAAAAGGAGCATACAAGCCTAAGGGAGCAAGGAGGAGTGCAAGAGGTGGGTGATTCACCGTTAAATTCTTTTTAGGGACCACTTGTTGGTGGGACCCATTTTTGATGTATGATTTGTATTATGTGGGGCCCATAGTGGTGGGGCCCCACCATCACCGTCTCTTGTCCCTCTATCACCGTCTCTCTCTCTCTCTCTCTCTCTCTCTCTCTCTCTCTCTCTCTCTCTTTCTTTGAATGGTGATGATGATGAAGGGGTGAGTGTGGCCCACCATGAATCTCATATTTTGTGTGGGACCCGTCGGAGGAATGAAGTGGATCCATGCCATCCAGCCCATTATCGGGCCCGGATGGAAGGAAAACACAAATATTAGTTGGGCCACGTTCATGTGGGTCCCACCTTGATGTGTGGACCACGTGCATGTGGGACCCACCATAATGAATGTGTCTATCCATGCCGTCCAACGTCCCTAGACGTTGGACGGGTGTGGCTAAACATGGAGTCTATACACTGACATGGGTGTGTACTTGCAAGCTAACAAAAAGAAAAGAAAAGAAAGAAATGGTGGGCCACTTATGCAGGCCCCACCTTGATGTATGTGCTTGATCCAAGCCGTCCATCCTCTTTCTCAGATTATTTAAGGCGTTAATCCAAAAGATGAAGCTGATCTAATCAACAAGCGGGCCATACCATAGTAAATAGTGGTATTACCATTAAAATCCACATAAATTCTTCCATTGGTCAAAAATATATCACATATTGGTCTTGATTGGCTTGTCTGGAGCCGTAGAAGCCAATGAGCAGGACGGATTCCTATGATGTGGGTCCCAACTGAGAAAAACCCCAAAATTTCTATTTCCTTTAAAAAAAAAGGAAGCATCAGTTGTTGCTGCTGAGGATGCCAGCGTCCAGCGCTGGGGTGGGCGTGGGCGGACGGGTTGGCTAGGGTTCATGGCCCCAACTGTGGACCCCACGTGATGTGTTTCCAAAATCCATGTCGTTCATTAAGACGCCCCTTAGGGCAGTGGGCCCCCTACCAAATATCAGCCGTATGCGGATCTCAGGTGGGCCATACCATCAAAAATCATGTGAAGACATGCCTAAGACATAAAATCACTTGGTGGGGCCTACCTGAAATTTGGACGTGGTTGAAACTTGGTCTGAACCTTCAGTCAGGTGGGACACACATAATGAGTGGCCTGGATTGGAGAACCACCTTGTGGTGGGCCCCCGACAGCGGCCTCATGAATAGATTGGATGGTAATAAACATCACCGTGGCTCATAGTCCACGTGACCCATGAAAATTTGGATGGCAAATATACATCACCGTGCCCCCACCCCCTGGCCCACGTGATCTATGAACAGATTGGGTGGCAAATGAACATCACGGTGGGCCCTGGCCCACGTGATCATATGAGCAGGTTGGATGTCAAAATAAGCATTTCAGTGGGCCCATGGTCCACTTGACCATATGAATAGGTTGGATGGAAAATAAATATTATGATGGGGCCCCATGGTCATGTAACCTTATCAACAGGTTGTATGGAAACTAAACATTTTTGGTGGGCCCCTATTTATGTGATCTTTTCAACAGATTGAGTGGGAAAATACGCATTAAGATGGGCCTCACATGAGGCTCACTTCGATAAATATGGGCCCATGTATTTAAGCCCATCTTGATGTATTTTTAGGCCCATGATTGAGGCCCACTTGGATGCATATGAGCTGATATGTTTAGGCCCATCTTGATGTATTTTCAGGCCTATTATTGAGGCCCGCTTGGATGCATTGGACCCATGTGTTTAGGCCCATCTTGGCATGTATTTGGCCCAATATTGAGGCCCACTTTGTTATATATGGGCCCATGTGTGTAGGCCCATTTGAGGTATTTGTGGCCTATTGTTGAGGCCCACTTTGGTATATAAGGCCTATGTGATTAGGCTCATTTGATGTACATAAGCTCATGTGATTGGGCTCATTTTTAATGCATACTAAGACCCATGAGTGATGGCCCATTGCAAAGTACCTAAGACCCATTAGTGAGGCTCATTCAGGTGGCTCACTTAATGAATACAAGGCCCATATGATACAGCTCAATTGATGTACTTAAAGCCCAATTGGGTGCAATTAGGTCCATTGCAATGCGTGATCCCTCCATGACATATAATGATAGCAAGTAATGCCTTGGGAGCAATGATGGTTAGATGCCCACATTGTCAGGATGATGTCGGTTAAATGTCCGCATTGTCACTCTCTCTAAGGCCCATTGGTAGGCCCATACTTGTCATAAGTAGGACGTCTAGGCCCATCTTTATTATACATAAAGCCCATCTTTATATACATGTATATTGTAGATCTATGATTCATAATCATGTGCATCATATGTATGATTGATATGTGGAGTGACTGATCATAACATATACCTTCGGCGGAATGTTTATGGGCTCCCTGATATGCGGAGTTACCCTGCATGAGTGCATAGTACACGTAGGACCGTTGCATGACTGGTAGTGTGACTCACGCACTTACATTTGTATGATTGTGATTATTGTATGCCCTAACGACATCAAGGCCATAGCCTACATAAACACATCATGGGTGGCTGAGTTGGATATAAAAAATGTTTGGTTCTACCATACGGGCACCATAGATGTCCCTGGGTGAAAATCCCTAAACCCGATGGTACAAGAGGATGACTCTAACGTCGAGACCGAGTGGATACACGAGCGCGAGAGGGCTGTATACCAGTAGGCCGCATCTCTCACTGTGTCGTGGTTGGTTGGAAAGGGTGTGACCTTACCCGCCTGAGTGAGGGGGCGACTTCTAGGTTGAGTTTGACCAGCTTGAGGAATCGGTCCGCTATCGATAAGTCGGGCCCGATATTGGCAGGTAGATAGTGAGGTCTCTTCCGCTCTCCCAGTTGTGCGTTCGGATAGGGACGGTAAGCTGGTGTAGAGTGTACTAGACCCAGTGATTATCCAGAATGAGAACTATATTGATATATGATGAGGATTGGCAGGCTTGAGTTGCATCTCGCATCACATGGTCTGGATATGGCCAATAACATTCATATCTTGCACCGCATAGCCTTTATACAACTGATTGCATTCATGTATTCATCAACATGATTCCACATTTTTCTGACCTTGCATTCTAAGCACGCTCTTATTGGGCACACACTTACACCACCCTCTAAGCTTCTATAAGCTTATGCACGATTGATGCGTGCAAGTTACGCCAGGACGCGGCCGTAATGTTATAGAAGTTGGAGCGTGCATTCGAGCTTCTGGAGTTTTTGTTATTGTCACTATCTTGTATTTCCCTTTTCTACGCATTGTACTTAAAGTTTTTGATCATAATGAATTTTGTGGTGGTGTTCTTGTGGTTATTGTTCGTGGGTTATCCTTATGTTATGCTCATTACGAATTAAATGGATATTAGGAATCCTCCTTGTAGCATCCCAGGATTGAAACCTGGTATATGGGTGCCGGGAGCCGAGAATGGGGTACTACGGAGGCTGTCGGCCCCAGATTCGGCGGTCGAAAATTTTGTGAGCCCAGTTTTTGAGTTTGGGGCATGACATTTTTCATACTTATTTGGCTTATCAAAAAACTAGAAAAAACTAAATTGGAATTTCCTTGAAATGTGGCAACATCATCCAATGTAACAACCGAAGAAGGGCAGCAACACACTACTAATCCTGAAAACAGGGCATATCTCCACTCTTACACAATTTTGGGATGATCCCAAAACAGATGGGGTTAGCCTTGTACTTGGCTAGAACTGACGTCTAGGATAAGCTCGATGAAGTGGAGGTCACCGACAAAATAGGGGCGAGAACAACATTTCGCTAGGAGAGTCCAACAGTATCCTGGGCTCATGGTAGATGTTTTCATGTGGAGTAACAGCATATGTTCTTCCTGGGCTTATTTGCATGTTACTTTTTCTTAAGTAATTGACAGGGTTTTCACATACCCAAAACTCATACACATTATGGAGCTGATTGATTTGTATTATTATCATAATATTATAAGATCCAACTGGTCACAATAAAAACATCACTACTCTCTCGGTAGCAGAAACCGGTAAGTTGTTTTCCATGAACGTCCTGTGAGTTGAATGACCCTCGTAATGTTTATGTTCATGTAATTAGTTTTTTATATTTGGGTTTCTAGAAGTTTGAAGCCAGTTCCCATACTTCTACATGCCATAAAAGTGTACGTGACATGATAAGAATACAATTGAATTAGTATAAAATACGATTTGTTGACTTGAATGAATGAATTGACATGACAAATGATCTTGAACGTATTTTTTTAATAGTTAAAATCTTAAGGAGATGAATGTTTGATGATGCAGGTTGAAGAGTATCATTCGTACATGGAAGTGTTACCTTAGATTGACAAATTATTGGTAACTAATGTAGTTTTTCTTTTCTTTTTTTTTTTCTTTTCTTTTTTTTTCTTTTTTTTCAACTACTATAGTAATTTAGCATGGGAATTGATAATTACAACCATAATTATTTTGAGTATCCATTTTCAATTTGGGAATTGAAATTCATGTTAGGTAGGTGCTCTCCAAATTCTATGGCTGTGATTTCCTTTTTTTCCCTTTCATCTTCTGAAGTAATTGTTGTATGAATAAATATTTACAACCCTGATTGATTTTGAGTACACCCATTTTAAATTTATGGATTTGAAAAACTGCAAGAATGCGGCTATAGGAAAAATGGGGTGTTTGCGAGTGATCTGTAATGGAATTACTTCAAGGTTCAGGTGTATTTGATATGCATTGGAGCTTATATATAGTTGGATGCCACTCAGATGTTAGATTTATTAGGAAACTTATTTTCTGGAAAAATTCCAACCAACATTGGGGTTTTTAGTAACTTGCAGCAGTTGAATATGTCTGGGAATTCTATTGTAGGTGTGGTTCCAGCGAGCACTAGGGAATTGAAAGCAATGAAGGTGGGTGTGGAAGTATATCAACATTCGAAGGTCCACGATAATGCACTTTTCTTCTTATTCCCTGTCCATGTTTACTGCTTAGAGCATAATCTGCTCTTTTGCTTATTCTATTTGCATCATGTCTTGATAACATGATATGACGCAAGATGTGATAAAGAAGAAATATAGTCAAGATGCAACCAATGGTTAGCTCCGGTAACTCTTGTTTTTTGTTTTTGATTTTTTTCCTTTCTTTTCATTTTGGTAGAAATCATGCAAATGGTAGGCCATCAAGAAGATCACATGGCATAGAAATTAGGCCGGTCCAGTTATCAGGTAGCCCGTCTAACTCAACATGCAGGGTGTGGCCCACTAATGTGTGGATTTGCCTTATTTTTTGAAGTGGGTGATCTTCAAGATGGAGCCTACCATTTTTCATGGTGCAGATATCCTATACAAAATTGGATGGGATGATAGGTTATGTGTAGGCAGTTGTGGGTGATCAATCCTCTAGCATAACTATCTGAAATGATCAAACTGCAAAGTGGATGCTGTAGCAAATAGACTACCATAGGGTGAGAACACAGAACCTTCTTACCCTTGAGATTGAAAGGCATCATATTTGTCTGTTTTCTGATTGTAGGAGGTGAGCAATGTTGTTCTTTGATATGTTCGAGCACATGTATACAAACTAGTTGAATATGCATTTGTCTATAACCAAATAATCTTCTTAGACTCTCTTGGCATCTATAGTGTACCCTCATAACATTTCACGAACTTCCAAACATGTCCTTCACTAGGGATTTTAGAGCATACACTGTCAGTTTTCTTTGTAGCTTTTTAGTGTGAGCTATACCTTCTAAAAGTTCATGCAGTATATATATATATATATATATATATATATATATATATATATATATATATATATATATATATATATATATATATATATATATATATGTTTAATATTCTTTTTCCAGATTGCACGGGGATGGCAATGGAAAGCAAGCATGATCCTTGAATTGACCCCTTCAATTAGAGATGCATTGCATCATTGTGTTTCTTGCCAACAACTGAAAAATGAAAATGTCCTATTAGTTGCATCTTCAAGCTGGTTGTAAGCATTCTTGTACATAACTTATGGCGTACCTGAAAGAGTCATGTCTTTGCATCTCTAGCATGCACTAAATCTTATGCTTACAATGCTTAGAAGATTGCTGAAAGAAACATCGTACCTGCCTCGGTATGCATTAATCTTTTTATATTATGAGAATAATACTTTTCAGCAACTACGATTTTGTATTTTATCTAATGATCTTTCAAGTACTATAGGCTGATGGCACTAGCTTGCATGAATCTCCTATTTATTTGGCTACTGTTCTTGAGTACTTGGTAGCTGAGGTTTTGGAGCTGGCTGGGAATGCTGCTAGAGACAATAAGAAGCCCCACATAATTCCAAGGCATGTTCTTTTGGCTGTTAAAAATGAAGAGGAGCTTGGGAAATTGCTAGCTGGTGTGACAATTTCAAGTTATGGGTTTTGCCAAACATAACCTCTGTTCTCTTGCCTAAGAAATCTGAGGAAGCTTCAAAATCTCCAAAAAAGGATTGATTGGGTTGGGATAAATGCTTAGGCCCCACTTTGTAATTCTTATTTAATAGATTTTTTGAGAATTTCTTCATATTTGTAATTTTAGTTTTGGTGTTGGGATGGTCTTTGCTGCTGTCTTTTCTTTTTGATATTTTGTAAATAGAGTAATCTTACTGTTGAGGTTTAGATGTATGTGTTTTAGCAAAAGGATGCAATAGATGTTATCATTGGATCTCCATCAATAAAGACTCTTTAGGTTTTAAAAATAAAAATAAAAAATAAAAAAAGCAGGGTTTAAAATTTTATTCCTAAAATCTTAATGTTGGCAATAGAACGGTTTAAAACCATTCCTAAAATTTGAAACGGTACCCAAAACAGTTTTAAACCGTTCCTGTTTTTCTTTGACACCTCATTTAGGAACGGTTTTAAACCGTTCCTAAAGCAGTTAAGAACCATTTAAAACTGTTCCTAAATGACAATTTTGATGTAGTGAGGTTTAAAATCTATGCGTCATGTATTTGTATTGGTGACGATCGATGTGGCTTGTGTCACCCGATTTCACTTGGCACCGAGATGTTTTTGGTTGGAAGGGGCCAATATAGCCACATTGTTGATGAACATACCAGTATGTATCATATGAGCTATGAATCAGTTAATACATGTTATTTGTTGACGATAGTTTAAACTGATCACCTATAAGGAAAACTACTATTGAGGAGTAATTGATAAAAACTAAGTGGAGTTGAAAGAACATGTGTCACTCACCTTCTAAGCTTTCCACTCAAACATCCATCATAAAAATTCTATTACAATCACATGCATGTGTTGTCCCTCATATGCATAATTCGGTGACGTGATATGTGTGGCGTGCTATAACCGATTATGTGGCTTGATTCCAACTGAACATCTTTGACCCCAAGTACCAAGATAGTTAGATACATCAGAATTGAGTGTATATGATCAAGATCTGAGAAGATCAGTGTAACATCTCAGAAAAATCCGTATGAAGACCCGAGTATCACCTTAGGCAGAAACCACTAAGGATCAAATTTTATAGAAATTAGTCAAAAATTAATTAAGTACTAAACTGAATAGAATGGACAATTAGCTTGAACCACTTTCTATATGAACCGCAAGACCCAAAACCATTAGAATCGTTAACTTAACATTACCTGAAAACTTAGGATCAATCTTAAAATCCAGTTACTCTCAGGAGCACATTGAAACTCTGTATCGGGCATGGACCGCGCATCGAAAGTTCGATGACTGTGAAACTATAAGGTTATTACCACCTTACTGGGCTTGACAACCTTCGTGGTTATCAAGTCCAAATAGTATCCAGAAATGCCTAACTTGAGCCTGGTGCGAAGTGTGTGAGAAACACAAATATCTTTAGAAAATGAACTCGAACTTAAGTGAATTGGGTCGATCACTTCTAGGCCAAATTTAAGGTTTCAAACCGTCAAATCTAACCTGACTACACCCTTGGGTCAGGAAAATTTTCCTGCACCCATTGGTATACTTGTGACCCTGATCGAGCGACAATGACTGTTGAATTAAAACGGGTCCTCCACTATCGATTCACTAATCTGATTGGACTAAAATCTTAACCTAGCGTAGATCCATTACTAGGGAACTTTTTCTAGACCGTATGCGAGTAATGGACCTCCAAATAAGCTCCATTAGCCCGAAACAGTCACCCTTTGGCTATACCCTAAGTATACCATGACCCTAGGGCTATTGACATCAGTTCTGGGCCTATATAAGGACCTTACCCTATCCCTCTCTCATTCCATACGAATTCTCTAACCGTATGAGAGAAAAGAGAGAAAAGATGAGAAAAGAGTGAGGAGAAGTGTGAGAGATCTGTGGTTTGTTGCTAGGATTCACTCCCACAATTCCACGTACCGAATCACCTCTTCCATGTTGCTACACCGATGATTCTAACTTCATTTTTAGGTAAGAAATCCTAACCTTAATCTGGTTTAGAAATTCAAATAGAGAAACCAGTGAAATAGCTAACTTATTTCAATGTTTAGGTAACCATTATGCCGTAGACAAGGACGTGGTGTACAAACCAATTTCGTAACGAGCGTACCGATAAAAGGTGTAGACTATAAATATTTAAGTTATGGTTTTCAAGGCTTTTAATATCAGCAGTGATTTATGTTTGACTTGATTACTGTCATATAATCTTACTTACGACGTTTTCGATATATCATATATGTTTAAACTAGGTTATATACTAAATCCATTCCATGTATTTGTTGAAATGTTTGAATGAATAGGGAATTATGATTTATGCTTGCCATGACTATTAGTCTAGAATTCATGTTTATTGCACATATGACAAATCCTTTATGAAAGGATTTGCCATAATATATGTTAAAACTAATTTATTACATGTATGTCGAAATGTCTAGTCTAAGTGTTTGATAAAATGTCTAAATGAGAAATTTTCTTATTGAAACATACTTAATGAGGGTATTGAGATGGGATTCTCAATTACCTTATCTATAGTTAGAGTTTCCTTCATGAAACCTATCTTGCTATTACGTGATTTATGGATGAAATACATATGTATGATAATGCGTTCACTATGTGTTTGTTAAAATGCTCAAATGAAATTTATATTTGGATTGGTTGTTAAATGTCGTTTTGACTATCACATATGAATGCCTATTGTATTTGAGTATGATTGACACTAATGCGTAGTCCAGACAATCAGTAACCATTTTCGATCGAGTGACCGAACTAGACTCGCCACAAAGGATACATTCGGTGAATCTAAGTCGTACGGTGATTATCGACAGTGGTTAGGCCATAAGGAGTGTCTATCCGCTCCATGTCAATTAATTTAGCATGCGCTCATACCAATCGAACGTGTCAAGTAACCCGATTGCTAAATGTGTGCTTACCATGTATGGACACTATTGCTTGAATCTAAAGTAGCAATTACCAATGAAAATCCTGTTTCAACCTTGGTATCATGATCCACTTAGACTCATGAGCTGGACATGGTGGTGTATGGGACACCATGGTCGAGTTTTCGGCCTATGCTGGGGTGACGAGCCTCCCTGTAGTGACTAGTGAGCAACCCAAACTCGTGAGCCGAATATGGTATTATATGGGACACTGTATTCGAGCTGTCGACCTACACTACGGTGACAAGCCTTCCTCTAGTGACCTCGAGTATAAATTAGGCCTACGCTGAGGTGATAAGCCTCATGTAGCGACCTAAACTTGCCTATCCACTGCTTTTTAAAGTTGGGGTGATGTTGCCATATAGCCTACCTATCGTATGTGAATAACTAAGATTGACGACCCTAGATGGATCATCGTTTCGGTAAGTAATATAAAGAGAGGTACCCGAATCTGCTATGTGAATAAGCCTAATCAAGAACTCGACTAACACGACCATGCACCGCATTGCATGTGCCTTTGGCGTGGAAGAGCACAGTGGGAGTAGCATGTGCGACCGTGAGATGGTATCGCTGAGGGAATGCGGGTGATGGCATGCATCATTGTAACATATCATTCCTGCATTAACAAGAGTACTTAGGACATGAGTATTGTACTACTTTTTCATTACTGCTTGACTGAATTGATAACAAGTTAACCTTTGCCCTATAGTACCACTGAGTTAATCACTCACTCCCACTCTAGGACGGTGTTTTAAAACACCAACCAGATTTGGTCTTAACTACAGATGATGGCAAGGCTTGCGAAGCAAAGCTGACTTCTACAATGATGAGTTCTCTTATATGCAACTATCAGACGGGTCTATGTAGACCATGTACTGATCGATGGGATTACAAGGATACAAATTAGTCAGACATTACACTTTATCATTTTGTATATTTTGGAACAAACATGTATATATTCAGCATGGTGACATGATCAGACTCTAGAGGTTTATAACCACTTATATACTTTATATATCTATCATAATCTTTTGCTTACTTAATTTAATCATCTCTAGAGCATGATATGCTGATTGAGTGTAATCCCATTCATGTTTAATGTGCTAATACAGACAACATTTAATTATCTTTATTTATGTTGCATTAGTGAAGCGTTGAAACTTAGGAGTTGAACTTCTACTCAACCCTCAATTTTTAGGGCGTTACAAGTTTGTATCAAAGCATGATTTGGATTAAAATGGACCTAGGTTATGATAACACAATACACACTAACGTACTTTGACTTAGGTGGGGGCGATAAAATGTAGAAATAATCGTAGGTTCATAAGTTTCACTGACAGGTGAAACTGACCCTTGAATTGTGACCCGTATATATATGTGATCATGTGAAATGATCCCAATCCTTTTCTAGACCATCAATCGACAGGTTTGGATGATAGTTCGGCACATCCCACACTCAAAAGACTAGAAAAGCATGAACATGCATTTGTTGGGACCAGAAATTGCCTCAAATGGACGAGAGGGCCAAAACACATAAATTGGTGGGACCCAGGGGGTCCCCGTGCATTTCCAACACCCCAGGAGGGGGTTGGCAACCGTACAAGGGCGACGGTACCTCACCCAGGCCAGTGAACTACAATAGCTCCACGCTGATCACGGGGTACCAAGCCTGGGTCCAGCAGGCCATGGCAGGCCCGTGGGTTCGGCGGTTCGCCACCCTCCACACACTTGTGGTGGGTCCCTCTCACTTGTGGGACTACCCTATAGGTCTCATTTGCCCTTTTTCACTCCATTTCACCCCTTCAAGCTCTCAAACCTCTAAAAAAATCTAATTTTTCTCTCTCAAATCTTCATCCCATACTCCATCTTCTTTGTCTTCTTCAATACTCATGCACCCACCACCATTTCCCTCAAAACCCATCTCCTATTACCTTATATCTTCCCATTTCTTCTCATTTGAGCACACGAACTCCTCTTTATGTCTCATAAAATCTAAAACCCATCAACCCATCTCCTTCATCAAGCTTTCTTCACATCCATGGCCCTTTTTAAACTAGTAGCTACCATCTTTTACTCTTCACACTCCTTTCTCTCATAGGAAAGAGAAGGGCATCCATCGAGGAAGCCGGGTCTAGCTGCTCGACTCGTCTAAGGAAGAAAGCAGGCACCAAAGCTAGCACAAGCGCTGCCCGAGACCGAAGGATGAAGCGAGATCTCGATCCCCAGATTCCATTTAAAAAAATTCTACCGGTGGGCATCGGACATAGTAAGTTTCATGGTCGTGGAGTTGTGTTTAAATTGCATGTGGATGAGAGACTATTTGGGCTATATCCGGTAATGGACCTCTTGTTGGACTCCGGGTGGGATCCCATATTCGAAGGCAAGTTTCACGCATGCGAGAACATGGTCCGAGCCTTTTATGCCCACATTCGGGATCCACTATTGGAGCCTTTACAGTTCACTATCCTCGTGGGAAGGCGAGAAGCGATAGTCAATATAGATATGATGGCCTGAATCATGAGGATTCCACATGGAAAGGTACACGCTAGCGAGAAGAATCTCAGGAGTATGCAAGAAAGAGATTGTCACACACGATTTCTTTGAGGCCAACTAGTTCATTGGAAACAAGGCAATTGCCTCCCAGTGACTGAGATGACTCATGACTTTTGCCTACTCTACCACATATTCACATATAATGTGCATCCTAGGCGAGTCAACCGTACCGAATGCACTCGTCTGATGATAGACTTCCTATATAGAGCTGGGCAGGGAGACGAGCTGTGTCTGCCTATGTTTTCCCTACTACAGATAATTCAGAATGTACACGTGTCAAGACAGATGTCTCACTTCCATTTGGCCGGCTCATATGCAAGGTTGCTCGAGAGTTCGGCTATAGGCTTTACATGGATGAGGTTGCGCTGATGCACTTCATTAACGATACTATGCTCAACAACACGGGAATCAGCCCTCGTCAACGTCAAGCCCGACTCGATGAGTGTGGGGACGAGATAGAAAGTGAAGAAGAAGAAGCAAGTAATGAAATAGAGGAAGAGAGCAATGAAGACGATGAAGGAAATGAGACAGAAGAAGGAAGTGAGGAAGGAGGAAGTGAGGAAGAAGCAGAGGAGGCCCAAGACTTTGATGGGGCCTCTCCTCCTATTACACATGAGCATCACAGTGATCTAGCTACTTTAGAAGCCCTCTTGGCTCAGATTGAGGAGGGCCAAGTCACCTTGAGACAGGAGGTCAGAGAGACTCAGGCCGAACTTGAAGAGAATAGGGCTTGCATGAAATAGAAATTTAAGAAGGTGTCTTGCACCTTGAAGGCTCCCCTGTGCTATATGCAGGACAAGGGTGCTCCTCCATCACCAGAGTCGGATGACTAGTCATATGTGTAGTCGTCTTTTAGCTTGCTTTTTTGTTAGTTTTCTTTTGTACTAGCCTGGGTAGTCTTGGTTGGTTGTTAATATGTTTTAGTGTTTAAAACTTGTGTTAGATTAGCTCACATGCATCTTCTGTTATGATCCATGTAAAACTATATCTCATGTATTGTGACAATTTTGGTAATTAAAATGCATGAAGCTTCTTTTGATTTGGAATGTGAATGATGTTTGGATGAGTGTGTATTCTTATGTTAAATCTTACACGGGTTTCACCCTATGTTGTATATAGCGAATGCCACCTAAGAGCACTTGAAGAACTTCACATCTAGTACTTGGTGGATCGTTTGATGGGGCATCTCCCCTAAGTGATAGCCACATGGACCCTACCTTGGGCCCTGATATTGACACCATGCCGGATTCTCAACCGGCCATTGGCCCCATGATCGGGCCAACGCCTAGTGTACCACAGGTTCCAGAGTAGAACCATGCGTCTACCTCGGCGTCATACATGCCTCAGGTGGTTCCTCCTCCTAATAGGTTGGAGTAGATGATGCTCCTAATGCAGCAGCAACAGCAGATTTGGACAACGATTGCTGGGGCCCTTGCCTAGAACATGAATGTGGCCCTGTTTACACCACCTGTGCAACTTGCTGAGCATATGAATGCCAACATCTTTTTCAAGCGCTTTCAGCATTTCTGACCTCCCACCTTTGTGGGCACTCGCAGACCTGAGGAGGCCGAGTACTGGATTGATTGCATCTCTAAGATGCTGAAGCCGCTGCACTGCACCAAGGCAGAGTAGGTTGAGTTGGTTATGTACATGTTCGAGAAGGAAGCTATTCTCTAGTGGGACAGCATCCTACGGACAGTGGCTGCTAGGTACATATGGACGTAGGAAGCTTTTAAGACCCACTTCCATGGGAAATATTTCCCCCTCATGTGCCATAATGAGGGAGAGTTTCTTCGCCTCCAACAGGGAGGGATGACCGTGGCAGAGTATGAGAACCGCTTCATAGACCTAGCCAGATACGCTACCGTGATACTAGCGAATGAGTCGATAAAGATGCGACGATTTTCTGAGAGTTTGTAGCCTGAGATCTATACAAAGATGTGTTGCGCTAGCATACTTAACTATGTTGAGCTAGTGAGCATGTCCCTATGAGCTGAGTAGGATGGGGACAGGCTATCTTGTACACGTATAGCCATAGGTAAGAGGCCGCTTTCAGATTTACCTCCTAGGCACATGGCTCCACCGATACAGCCTAGGCGATCAGATGTGTGGTGCACCTACTGCAAGAGGTTGGGCCATACTGACACTTACTGCTTTACCATGATGAGGGACAATGGCTTAGTGCCGACTTAGAAGATCAATCGTCAGTTACCTCAGGCTATCTCAGCTCCACCTCTACAATTAGCACCACCCACACAACCATATTGAAATGGCCAAGCTATATGTCCTAGAGAGAGAGGAGGGGGGGGGGGCAAATAGGACAATGTCAAATTTAAGCAATAACAGCGGAATATAAATGAATAAAAGATAGCACTATAAATAAATCACTATATTGGAATGTAAAGCAACCTCAAAAAGAGAGATTAATATCAATGTTGTTTTAAGGACAACCTTATAACATAAAAACCAAAGGTTTATGGCAGGACAACCTTATTTCTAGAACAAATTGAATATCAAAAACTCAAACAGAAAAGAAACAAATGAAATAGCAATAAATATATTCTAAACTATTACAACATTTTTCATAATGCTTTAAATGTAAATATTACAACATTCACATTCATATATACATCCCACAAATCTGAATGATCAAAGATAGAAAAATAAAGCGCACATCCATAAAACACAAAGAGTTATAGTGGTTCACCTGTGTGCACACCAACTGTTAAACAACAGCCACACAACTTGCTACTCCACTCCTAGTGTCTCACATAGGGGATATTAGCGTTCACTATTAAAATAGGTTTTCACAGGTTCACCCAAAACTTTCACAATTGTGTCTTTTAGAAAAGGGCTTACACAATTCAAAAACCCTCACTTCTGAGTTTTTTGGCTCTCCTCAAATAACCAACACAATGAGATTTTTCTACCTTAATCTCAAATAAAACCAAAATGAAAATTTACAAAAATGTAAAATACCTAGATTTCTCCTTTTGTTACAACCCGGAAGAACCAATCGGAGTAGAATATCGAATGTAGAAGTTCAAAGTCCAATACTCACTTTAAAATGTTACTAGGTTCTAATTGATTTTAAATTAAACCAGTTGGGCTAGCTATATTTGATTTTGATTCCAAGAAGAAGGAATATCATAATTCCTCTTTTTAATTAAGATTGGAATGTAGAAACAAAATCAAATTAATAAAGCTAACAAAAGAGAACATAAATTATGCACAAAGTATCTTAAAATGAACACAAACTTAGAGTAATCCCTTGATTTTTCTTAAATTGAGTTATGAAACTCTAAAATTCGTGCTCTATTTATAGTTGTAGAAACTCGGTTACGACTAGTCCTGAAGACACTACGACTGGTAGTAGGAGAAATAAATTTTTGAATTTTTTAGCACGATTCGATAAAACTGTTCCACGACTGATCGTAAGGTGTCTACGACTAGTCTTAGGACTCAAAGATTGGTTGCTATAGTTTGAGTAATAGAACCAGGACTGGTCGTAGGACGAGTCGACACTTTTCACACGACTGGTCTAACAGAGTCCAGGACTGGTCATGGATGAACGGAAAATTTTAAAAAATTGTAACAAACTTAGGACTGATCTTGGAATTTCTTGGACTGGTCGAGGCAGTGTTAATACTAGTCGAACAAGGTTCAAGACTAGTCTTAAAACAGTTCAATTCCATGTAAAATGATACGATTGAATTATGTATTCAAAATGACCTATCCTAAGGACAATCTAAGGTCAATCATACCTTGAAAGTGAGGTATGAACTTCGAAACTTCATATCTTCAGATGGTAAATGACCTTTGAAGATTGTGAAGCTTGAGATCTTTAAACTTGATGTAGCACTGAACATGAGATCTTCTATAGCTTGAATAATAATTCCTCTTTTATTGTACACTGACTTGAGTCTTGAACAAGATCACTTCTACTGTTGTATCTTGTACTTGCATTCTTCCGTAGTAGCTTGTACTTGAATTTTGTGAAGTAGTTTGAAGTAGTTCTTCATTCTTGACTTGAAGTAAAGTGCTTAAAGCAGTGATGTAATGTTTTAAACATTTATAACAATAAGCTACACTAGTCATAGATTGAGGTTTTGACACTACAAAATTTAACAACCAAAGGAGCATAAAACCATAGCACTTACAATCTCCCCCTTTGTCAAATTTATGATAAAACACTCAACAATAATATAACCAATATGAATACAAAGAATTATGCACAGGTTATAAAAGAAAAAACCACTTACAGCCTGGTTAAAGAACCATGTACCAGTTATCACGCACTAGTTGCATCAACTAACACACATCAAGATGAAGTAGACAAAACACCTCCTTACTTACTCCCCTTGAGTAGCACACATATATCCAAAAAACCAATAAAATGCTACTACTCACAAACAGTCCATATCATGCCCATATCATGCAAAACCATATAAATTCTCCCCCTTTTGTCATAATATGACAAAGGAAGAAGAAAAATTGAAAAGGATAATATACAAGAGTAATCAAGGAGTCGAAATATAAACAAATCGAAGTCCACATACCATGAACTAGTTTAAACAAAGTTAGCAAACCAAATAAAGTTTACAATCCAACAAAAGTAAACTTAAGGTTATTGTAGACCAAATAGTAAATCACTTAATCAGAACCTGAAGAAGGAGCAGGTATGGTAGGATCAAGTTGATGTAAGGCCCTTGGTTAAGTGCCTAAGATACTTGCGCATATACTTAAATCGTAAATCATGGGAAACATTCATGTTCTCTACCTTCTCCTCAAGTGCACGCAGACGTGCATCAAACTTAAATGGTTCATAATCAAGATCATTAGCAGATCAAACTCAGTTTCATCAAAAATATCATCCATGTTTATGTCATCAGGAGGAAGATCATCAGCTTCTTCTTCATTCCCAGCTTCATCTCTATCACCACCAACATCCACTTGGCTAGGAGCCAATTCCAATTTCATCTTGTTAATATTCGAGTTGTTAAAAATAAGATGATGGATGGGAGCCTCTCTAATAGGCATAGAAACCAACATATGAGAAGCTAAAACTGTCATAAGATATGCAAATGGAATATCACTATGACTTGGATGGAGATGAAACTGAATGATGGAATGACATATTAAAGATGGAAGACAAAATTTAGTACCAGGGATGACAAAGTGCAAAACACGAACCATAAAAGAAGCCAGTTTTATTTTATTACCCAAACACGGATACAGATTTGAAGTAAAGACTCTGTGGAGGACTTTGCATCTGGATAACAAGTACTTTGAGGGGAGCGCATTCCCTTTATGAGTCCATTGTACATCCATATTACATAAAGCTCTAGTGAGCATTCGTTTTTCTAATTCTGAGGGTTTTTCAGTTATAATATGAATAGGGATACCCTTATCATTAATAAGTATTTCCATAAGGCCTAATATTAGATGACGATCTACATTAAAAGGGCCTTCTCTAACATCTATTTTAAATGTTAAATTCTCAGCAAAAAAATTAGAAATACATACGAACATGGATTGAACAATAGATTGGTATGCAGGCCCACCCCAATGTAAGATGTTATCCCATCCTATAGATTGGAGGAGTGGAATGATACCAAAAGGAGCAATGTGGTTAAGATTAATAACTCTTTCAACAATAACCTTGCGCAAACGCAAATCCCATACATATGAGGGATCATTTTCGGGTGACCGAAGATGGTGCCAAGTTATTGGAGTAGTTCTAGAAGAAGATGGACCACGGGCTATTTTCTTTTTCCCTCTAGCATCCATTAGCAATAAGAAATTCAAAGAACTAAAGAGATGTAAAAGATGAGAAATGAGTTTTCTCAAAAACAGAAATTTGAGAAGAAAATCCTAAATAACTCAACAAAGCTTGAAATCAAGTACTCCAATGAAGAAATTGAAGCAAATGGACTACGAATCTACAAGAAAGACTGATAAAATGCACTAACCTTGACAAATCACACTGTAGGGTTTGACTAGTCATGCCACAACTTGTTAGAGATTAAGATAGAAATGAGGAAGATGAAGATTTTCCCCAGATAAAAGAGGACAGCGTGCTCCACGACGGTCGAGCACATCTACAACTAGTTGAGTACACAAAAAATATATATTTTTCATAAAAATTTAAGATTTAACCAAATAAATTATCAAATATATATACACTATGATACATATATGCATGAATAATCAATTTTGAATGCACATACCAAGATCAAATTTTAATTTATTAAACCTGCTTTTATTGAGCGGTTTAGTGAAAATGTCAGCAAGTTGAGCCTTGGTTGGAATGTATTCTAAAGATATTATTTTTCCTTCCTCTAATTCACGAATATAATGATACCTAATGTCAATGTGCTTGGTATGTGAATGCTGGATTGGATTTTTTGAAATATTTATAGCACTGGAATTATCACAATATAAAACCATTGAATCATGTATAATTCCATAATCACTTAACATATGTTTCATCCAAACAAGCTGAGTACATGCATTTCCAGCTGCGACGTATTCAGCCTCAGTTATAAAGAGTGATATAGAACTTTAGTTCTTGCTAAACTAAGAAACTAAATAATTTTTTATATAAAAACAACCACCACTGGTTGATTTCCTATCATCGATATTTTCAGCCCAATCAGCATCAGTGTACCCTGCCAACTAAACACTAGTATCATATGGATACCAGAGACCCAAATTAAGTGAACTTGCGACATATCGCATAATCTGCTTAACAACAGTTAAATATGACTCCTTAGGATCAAACTGATATCTAGGGAAAATACCAACACTTAAAGCAATATCATGCCTACTAGCGATTAAATAAAGTAAATTATCAATCATACTACGATATAACTTAGGATCAATATTTTTACCTGTAGAGTCCTTTGAGAGTCTTAAGGTTGTACTCATAGGAGTATCGAAATTCTTACCATTCTCAAATCTAAACTTTTTGATCAAGTTTAAAGCATATTTAGTCTAAGAAATGAAAATACCATCAGGTTACTATTTTACTTGTAACCCAAGAAAATAGTTCAATTCTCCAACCATGCTTATTTCGAACTTAGATTTCATTAAATCTGCAAACTCAACAGTTATGTTAGTACAGGTGGATCTATAAATAATATCATCAACATAGATTTGCACTATTAAGATATGATCATTATGTTTCTTAACAAACAAAGTTTTATTAACACTTCCCATTTGAAAGTTATGACTTAGTAAAAACTTAGTCAACTTTTCATAACATGCCTTGGGAACTTGTTTTAAACCAAAAAGAGCCTTTTTTAGGCGATAGACATGATCAACACTCTTAGGGTCTTCAAAATCCATTGGTTGTTCAACATACACTTCTTCATACAGATCTTCATTTAAGAAGGAACTCTTTACATCCGTTTGACAAATTTTAAATTTTCCAAAACAAGCAATAGATATGAATAGTCTAATTGATTCAAGACAAACTACTGGGGCAAAGGTTTCATCATAATCAATTCCTTCAATTTGAGTGCACCCTTGTACAACCAGTCTAGCCTTTTTTCGAATTATATTACAAAGTTCATCAAACTTATTTTTGAAAGTCCACTTAGCACCAATGATATGTTTATCTTTAGGTTTAGGAACAAGGTACCAAACATCATTTCTTATAAATTAGTTAAGTTCTTCTTGCATTGTAACTATCCAGTTTTCGTCAGTAAGAGCTTCTTTTACATTTTTTGGTTCTATTTGAGATGTGAAATATACATAATTACATGTCTTCAAGTTGTCTACGAGTGCGCACATCAGTGAGAGAGTTTCTAAGAATCTTAGTGGTTAGATGATCTTTAACATTCCTCAATTCAGTTTCAGTTTGATTTGATGAAGTATCTGGTTTATCAATTAAAAGAACTTCATCATTATCTGAACTTAGGGCAGGTGTATTCAAGTGATCGTCTATGATCACATTTATAGATTCTAGACTAACACTGGTCATTTTGTTCAGTACACGATATGCGCGACTATTTAAAGAATATCCTAAAAGGATCCCTTCATCACTTTTAGTGTCAAACTTTTTCAGATTTTCACAATCACGTAAAGTATAACACTTGCTGTCAAAAACTCAAAAGTATTTGACAGTAGGATTTTTATCAAACCACATTTCATAAGCTATTTTACTATTAGATTTACTCGTATAAACCCGATTAAT
Organism: Magnolia kwangsiensis; assembly: GCA_037074715.1. Classification (NCBI taxonomy): domain Eukaryota; kingdom Viridiplantae; phylum Streptophyta; class Magnoliopsida; order Magnoliales; family Magnoliaceae; genus Magnolia; species Magnolia kwangsiensis. The sequence goes on along the minus strand of CM073586.1, from coordinate 43,830,157 downwards.
TATATAACAGGCAGTATTAATAGGTTCAGCCCAAATATTTTTAGATAGCTTCATACTATTCAACATTGAATTAGTCATTTCTTGAAGCACTCTATTTTTTCTTTCTACAATTCCATTTTGTTGAGGAGTTTTGGGTGCAGAGAATTCATGCGATATTCCTTGATCGCTACAAAATTTCTAAAAACTACTATTCTCAAATTCAGATTCATGATCACTATAGATCTTACAGACTTAAGAACATTTTTCCGTTTGAATCCGTTTGAGAACTCTTTTTACTTCATCAAGGGTTTCTAACTTATCCTTTAAGAAAGCTAGCCAAGTGAATCTAGTAAAATCGTACACAATTACCAAAATATATTTTTTACCACCTCGACTTTCCGTCCTGGTAGGTCTTATAAGATCCATATGGAGAAGCTCGAGTGGTCTTGATGTGGCATTGGAGTTCACCTTCTTGTGAGAACTCCTTGATTGCTTGCCTATTTGGCATTCGCCACATATTTTTTCTATCTTTTATAATTTAGGTAGATCTCTTATTAGTTCTCTTTTGCTCAGTCTATATAAATTACGGCAGTGTATATGTCCAAGACGTTTATGCCACAAATCAGTCTCATCGGTATGGACCATGTAACACGTTTGACTAGATGAGTTGGATTCACTAACTATATAGCAGTTTTCAGAAGTTCTGCGACCAGTTAATATTATTGAACCCTTATTATTTAGAATTTCACAACCTTAGTTAGAAAATCTTAAACTATGATTGTTATCACATATTTGAGATATGCTTAATAAATTGTGTTTTAACGCTTTAACGTATAAAACATTTTTAAAGAAAGGGAGGTTATAGAGTTGAACCGTACCATGGCCAATAATCTTGCAATTGTTACCATCGCCGAATGTGACTGAACCATTAGTCATGTCTTTGAGATCGGTGAATAGACCTTTATCACCAGTCATATTCCTTGAGCATCCACTATCTAGGTACTACTTTGAATGGCTTGTAGCTTTGAAAGCAGTGTGGGCAACTAAGAAGGTAACCTTAGGAACCCATTTCATGAGTGTTTTTGGTTTAGGAGTATAGTGGGTCTTCTTTTGATTGTAGTTATTTTTAGAGTGACCCACTGAGTTAGATTTTAAGAGCTCCTTAAGAAGATCAACTATTTTCTCAGCTAAAAGGTTTTGGTACTGATTTTTATAGTTATTTTTAGGTTTTTAAAAAGTTTTAGAATTTTTTTTAAAAAATTGATTACTTTTTCCTTTTGAGTTTGAAGTTCCTCCTCTCACAAACTTGGGAGGATATTCTTCTGTTTAGGAGGAATATTCTTATCGTAGCCCAAACCGAATAAATTGCCACATTTTCTTGATCTGGATAAAAGTTTTTCTAACTTTGGATCACATTGGGCATATCTCCATGTATCTTTTAAACTCAAAAGAGAAGAGACATCAAGTTTAAGTTTTTCATTTTCAGATTTCAAATTTTCAATCTAGAAGGTTTTGAATTCCAAATCACATTTGCATTTTTCAAAACTATTTGAAATATGGGATTTTTCTAAAACAAGAGACTCAAAATTTTCTTTAAGCTTTGAAAAATTTTCTTTTTGAAGTTTAAGTTTCACAGCAATTTTTCAACTTTCCTTATATAAGGCATTGTAAGCATCTTGAAGGTCATCTTCATTTTCACATTCACTGTTTAGATTTTCTTCACTTGTTGAATCATTATCTGAAATTGTGAATTTAGCTAGAGTTATAAGGGCTTTAACTTCATTGCCTGACTCGGTTTTAGAATCTTCTGAATCGAAAGAGGGTTCAAAATCAGAGGATTCATCCCAAGTAGCCAACATACTCTTCTTTTTGGGTTTGTCCTTTTTAAGACACTTGTTTGCTAAAAGCGCATATTCTTGGCAGTTGTAACATTGACTATCTTTTAAACATTTACAAGTCTTAGATTTAGATTTAGATCTTTTCTTGTCATTTACTTTTTGAAAATCAACCCTCTTTTTTATTTTTAAAATTTTGTAAAACTTTTTTGCTAAAAGGGTCATATCGTCCTTAGAATTTTCTAAATTAGAATTGTTTTCTTGAGAAACATTTTTAGAAGACTTAATGGCAATAGATTTTTCTTTAGGAGCTTTAAAATTTAACTCGTAGGTTTGTAAAGACCCAACTAATTCTTCTACCCTCATAGTATCTGTATCACGAAGTTCCTGGATCGCAGTTACCTTAGAATTAAACCGTTCAGGAAGTGAGCATAATGTTTTTGTACACACTTTACTTTCTGGAATTTTATCACCAAGACCCCATATAGAGTTCACAATGTCATTTAATCTAGTGTAGAAGTTCATAAATATTTTATTTTTTTCCATATCTAATTCTTAAAATTTAGTTGTGAGGATTTGGACTTTAGATTTCTTGACAATTGATGTACCCTAGTGTGTCATTTCTAAAATATCCCAAGCTTGCTTTGCAGAATCAAAAGATATAATTCTTTTGAATTCATCTAATGATAATGTGCAAGTGATTGCATTTAGTGCTTTAGCATTTGCACTACTCTCACTTTTCTGAAGTGTGGTCCATGAGAAATAAGGTATTACTCTCATTGATTTTGAACCATCTATCCCAGTTACTTCAGTGATAGGAAGGGTCCATTCATTCACCATGGCTAGCCACACACTTTCATCTATGGATTTAAGGAAAATCCTCATCCTGGCTTTCCAATAGGCATAATTGGTGTCATCGAAAGGTGGAGGCCTAGTGGCTGAAAGCCTATCAAAATTTGACATCTTAAATATAGGTTAGATTGATTAGCTTAGGAAATAAATCCAAATAACAAGAATTAAAATGACCTATTAAGCTCTGATACCACTTGAAATGGCCAAGCTATATGTCCTAGATTGAGGGGGGGGGGGGGGGGGGGTGAATAGGACAATGCCAAATTTAAGCAATAACAGCGGAATAAAAATGAATAAAAGATAGCACTATAAATAAATCACTATATTGGAATGTAAAGCAACTGCAAAAAGAGAGATCGATATCAATGTTGTTCTAAGGACAACCTTACACCATAAAAACCAAAGGTTTATGGTAGGACAACCTTATTTCTAGAATAAATTGAATATCAAAAACTCAAACAGAAAAGAAACAAATGAAATATCAAGAAATAAACTCTAAACAATTACAACATTCCCCACAATGCTTGAAATGTAAATATTACAATATTCACATTCACATATACATCCCAAAAATATAAATGATCAAAGATAGAAAAATAAAGTGCACATCCACAAAACACAAAGAGTTATAGTAGTTTGCCTGTGTGTACACCAACTGTTAAACAACAGCCACATAGCTTGCTACTCCACTCATAGTATCCTCACACAGGGGTATTAGCTTTCACTATCAAAATTATTTTTTATAGGTTCACCCAAAACCTTCACAATTGTGTCTTTTAGAAAAGGGCTTTCACAATTCAAAAACCCTCACTTCTGAGTTTTTTGGCTTTCCTCAGATAACCAACACAATGAGATTTTTTTGGCTTAATCTTAAATAAAATCAAAATCAAAATTTACATAAATGTAAAATACTTGGATTTCTCCTTTTGTTATAGCCCGAAAGAACCAATCGGAGTAGAAGATTGAATGTAGAAGTTCTAAGTCCAATACTCACTTTAAAATGTTTCTAGGTTCTAATTGATTTTAAATTAAACCAGTTGGGCTAGCTATATTTGATTTTGATTCCAAGAAGAAAGAATATCACAATTCCTCTTTTCAATTAAGATTGGAATGTAGAAACAAAATCAAATTAATAAATCTAATAAAAAAGAATATAAATTATGCACAAAGTAGCTTAAAATGAACACAAACTTATCTAAGAGTGATCCCTTAATTTTTCTTAAATTAAGTTATGAAACTTTAAAATTCATGCTCTATTTATAGTTGCAGAAACTCGATTATGGCTGGTCTTGAGAACACTACGACTGGTCATAGGAGAAACAGATTTTTGAATTTTTGAGCGCGATCGGATAAAATCATTCCATAACTGGTCGTAGGGTGTTTACAACTAGTCGTAGGATGCCCACGACTGGTCGTAGGACTCAAAGATTGGTTGTTATAGTTTGAGTCATAGAACCAGGACTGGTCATAGGATGAGTCGACACTGTTCACACAACCGGTTGAACATAGTCTAGGACTGGTCGTGGACGAATAGAAAATTTTGAAAAATTACAACAAACTTAGGAATGATCTTGTAATTTCTTAGACTGGTTGTGGCAGTGCTAGGACTAGTCTTAAAATAGTCCAATTCCATGTAAAATGATACGATTGAATTATGTATTCAAAATGACCTATCCTAAGGATAATCTAAGGTTAATCATACCTTGAAAGTGAGGTATGAACTTTGAAACTTCATATCTTCAGATGGTATATGACCTTTGAAGATTGTGAAGCTTGAGATCTTTGAACTTGATGTAGCACTGAACATGGGATCTTCTATAGCTTGAATAACAATTCCTCTTGTGTTGTACACTGACTTGAGTCTTGAACAAGATCACTTTTATAGTTGTAGCTTGTACTTACATTCTTTTGTAGTAGATTGTACTTGCATTTCTTGAAGTAGTTTGAAGTAGTTCTTTGTTCTTGACTTGAAGTAAAGTGCTTTGAGCAGTGATGCATTGTCTTGGACATTTATAACAATGAGTTACACAAGACATAGATTGAGGTTTTGGCACCACAAAATTTGACAACCAAAGGAGCATAAAACCATAACACTTACACATCTTACCGGCCACCTACATCTCGATTTAGTCTACCTCAATGACCTATGGCACCATTGGCTTTCAAAGTCACAACACACATCCAAGGTACACCCATATTTCTGTTGGTGGACACCGGGTCCACTATTTTGATCATATCATGCGCAACAGTCAAGCGACTAATATTAGAAACTACTCCTATGGTTGGGGTGAGACTCCTTACCACCACAGGGACCTTCTTAGACTCCACCAAGACTTGTAAAGGTTGCTAGATGGACTTATGAAGCATAAAAATTCTCATTGACCTAATGGTCGCCCCATTATGTCATTATGATGTCATTCTTGGTATGGATTGGCTCACCGAGATGAAAACAGAGATCGACTGCAATACTAGTGTAACACCCCAAAAATTGGGGGTCGAGCATAAACTCCACTCCCGAGTTCTAGAACATCACTTATACAACATTTTCAATGATGGATGAATGTCGCTTGTCATAGTGCATGAAACATGAAGTGGATTAAGCCAAAACAACATATCATACTCCAGAGACGGTTAAATTAGCAAGCGGAAGAATGTGATAGATATATAGAATATATGAACTGTTGTAGGTCTCCAGAGTGTGAACATGTTACCAGGTTAACCAAATACATGTATACTCCAAAATAAAAAGAAAGAATATACATGAGTGTGTAAATAAAAGGAAAAATACCAAGTGTATTGGCATCTAATTAGTAACCCTGGAAACCCGTCGATCAGAACCAGCATATAGGAGAAATCCTCCTCATCATCAAACAAGTCCTACTCCGCTTCATAAGCAGCGCCATCATCTGCAACTAAAACAGAGACTAGTTGGTGTGCGCGACACCGTCCCGTAACGTGGGAGTGAGTGATCAACTCAGTGGAATCATAGAGCAAAGATTAGCATGTTATCAAATCAATCACGCGATAATAGTAAAACAGGCAATCAAACATTCCTAGATACTATTGTTAATGCAAGCATAAAAAGACATGATGGATGCCCTACCGACATTCTCCCTCATGCGGCACCATCTTACGCCCGCGGTAAGTTTTCTTCCCACAGTGCTCCACATCTTCCAGGCACATGCAGTGCGATGTGGATATGATTACCGAGTTATTATTAGTCCTTTTCATACAGCAGGATTGGAAAACTAGGGTACTTTTCTTATATCAATCCCAACACGGATCCTGTCTAGGGTCGTCACTCCTAGTAATCTCATACGATGTTATATTTGTAGGTCGCTGCAAGGGCTGTCAGGGCTGTTGCATGCACTCGTTGCTCCTCTCCCCCATCACCTTATCAATACAGGCCTAATGTACTCTTGTCGCTACGGAAAGGTCGTCGCCTCCTGTAGACTCAGAATACGCTCGAGGTCACTACAAAGGGCTCATCACCAATCAGTGTAGGCCGACAGCTCGAATGTAGTGTCCCATACCACCACAATCGGCTCACGAGTCAAATGTGCTCACTGGTCACTACGGGAAGGTTTGTGGCCCCAGCGTAGGCCGACAGCTCGACCACGGTGTCCCATACCACCATGCCCGGTTCATGAGTCTTTATGGATCAGGGTACCATGGTTAACAGGGTTTTCAATGGTAAGTTCAGTACCCTAGGTTCAAGCAGTTCTGACTTATATAAGGTGAACATACAATGGCCAGTCAGGTTACTTGACGGGCTCGACTAGTACGAGCGCACGTTGAATCGACCGGCATGAAGTGCACAAGTACTTCGTGTGGCTTAACCATTGCCGACGACTCTAATACGACTCGGGTTCATCATACACATCCTTCGTGGCAAATAAAATTCAACCACAAATACAAATATGTTACCGACTTCCTGGACTAGAGTATAGCCCCAAGCACGTGAAATGTGAATCAGTAATCATATGAGATAGACAGAATTGAAAAAATAAGAGATTCAAGCATGTTAGCAACATGTTATAAGATACAACATATGCAATTTAACCATTTACAAGCATTTCATATATATAAGGTAATCAATTCAAATAAACATTTATACAAACACTTAGACTACACAACTCCAACGTACTTGACATATGTTGATTTCAACATGTAATATGACAGATCCTTATATCAAGGAGATGTCTAATACACAAAAAATCATGTTCTTACATTCAAAACATATGGCAAGCATAAATCATATTGATTTAGGCATTTCCACAAACACTTAGTCTACACACATTAGTCTACATAGCATATGTCGGCCAATATGTACATTAGGACGAATCTCTTCTCCAAACAGATCATACATCCATAACTAGTACAAATACATGGCAAATAACCATGGCAATCATATCGGAAAAATACGTACGTATATAGTATTTCCTATAAATATCTAAAATACCCTAAATCTCAAATTCACCGTACGTATACGAAATGAAAAATGGACAGTATGTTCTACATGTCAAATGGAATTTTCATCGATAATCTACTATTAAACGACATTGAAAGCTTTGAAATCAGTCAATCTAAGCATCTAAAATCCTCACCTTTCTCCTTAGATGTGTATCGATTCGAATAGAACATCTACGCTTCGTCAACGGTGTTATGGCGACCTAGTGCACAAGATACATAAGCTATTTTGATATTTGAATCGAAAGAATCCTTAAAACAGCTATAGGTTAGGGTTTTCTTACCTAGAACGAAGTTAGAATCGCCAGAATAGCGATGTAGGGGGGTGGCTTTGGCACGTGGAGCAGCATGGAAGAATCCCTTGAGAAATCACCAGCTTCTCCCTCACTTTTTCTCTCTTTTCTCTCCTCTCTCCTAGGGTTTTTCCCAAATTTGTATGGGTTAGAAGGCTAAGGGTTTAAGCCCCTTTTATAAGCCCAAACATGACCAAAATAGACTCCAAGTCAAGGTATACTTGGGTTATATCCAAATCGGGACTTTTTCGATCTAAAAGAGCAAATCGGGAGGTCCCCTGGCCGAACGCGGTCGGACTTAAGCTCATGTATATCGGATCCTGCTCACACTAAGTTTTCAGATCGGTAGAGTTTTCAGATCACACGTGGCGGTCCAGTTTCAGTTCAGCAGTCACGGAGTCTCGATCGAGGATTTCAAGTACACTGACCTGAGTGAGAAATGTTCCCTGATCCGAGGGTGTATTTGGGTCAGATTTCGATGGTCTGAATGCTTATACTGATCCCACAAGCGAAATGTGCCAGATTTATTTAAATCCCATTTAATTTTAAATGGATTTCGCTCTTTCTCACACTCCTCGCTCCAGGCTCAATGAAATATCTTCAGAACATCGGTTTGGCTTAATTTTCGAAATGATTGTCAAGTCTAGCTAAGCGGTCCTAACGGTCTGAGATTATAGATATCGGACTTCCGAAGCACGGTCTAAATCTAATACGAAGTTTCAAAGGGTTCCTGAGAGCAAACGGGTTTAGAGTTTAATCCTATATTTCAGGGTATTGTAGCGCCATTGGTTCTACAAGTATTGGGTCTTGCAGATCGTATTTAAAGTGGTTGGTGCTAATTTCACAGGTACTCTAGTGTAGCGCTGGCTAATTCACGTTAAATTCTAAAGAATTTGGTTCTAAATGATTTCTTTGGCTTTGGAATCGAATTTTGAAAAACTACTAAGGTGCTATGGTTGACCCATTGCCTAAGGACGTCTAATCCCAGGTTGACAAAAATCCAGGGTGTTACAACTAGAGTGGTGACAACCTATGGATTTGAGGGCACGACCTTTACTTTCCTAGTGCAGGTCAGTTGGTACTACCGCATTAGTTGTTATGCTACCTTGCTAGAGAATGTACATGGTCCGACACTTGGGAACACGCCTGTAGTCTGAGATTTCATGGATGTGTTAAGGATGATACCTAGACTACCTCCTTGGCACGAGATTAATTTTACCATCGACCTAGTTCCAAGTGCGACACCTATAGCTCTGCCGACATATCACATGCCTCCATGTGAGATATTGGAGGAACTGAGGAGACAGATCGATGATCTGTTGAATGTAGGCTTCATACAAATGAGTGTATCTCCTTGGAGAGCACCCGTGTTTTTTGTGAAGAAGGATGGATCACTGCGATTGTGTATTGATTATCGCAGGTTGAACCAAGTAACAGTGAACAACAAGTATCCTTTAACTAGGATAGATGATCTGTTCGATCAATTGAAAGGGCCACAATATTTTTTAAAGATCGACTTACAGTCAGGGTATCACCAGATGCATGTCAGGGATGAAAATATGTAGAAAACAACGTTCAGAACCAGCTTTGGGCACTGTGAGTTCCTTGTGATGTCGTTTGGACTCACAAATGCACCAATCATGTTCATGGACCTTATGAATCGAGTGTTTTGGCTATATTTATACCGATTCATCGTCATATTTATAGATGACATTCTGATATACTCTAAGAGTTGAAAGGATCACGAAGAACACCGGCGAGCAGTCATGATATGCTCAGGAAGAACAAGTTGTTTGCCCAGTATAAGAAGTGCAACTTCTGGAAAGAAGAAGTCAAGTTCCTAGGACATGTGGTGTCCAAGGAAGGAATAACTATAGACCTTGCTAAGATGACCATAATTCAAGACTAGGAGCAGGTCGGTTCGATCACTGAAGTGAGGAGCTTCTTGGGACTTGCTGGCTACTACTGTCGGTTTATTAGGGACTTTTACAAGATAGCCAGACCGTTGTCCCATCTCACTCGGAAGGATCTCAAGTTTACCTAGAATGAGAAAGCAAAGGAAGCCTTTCAGGAACTGAAGGACAAGTTGACTTCCACACCCATGCTAGTATTTTCAGAGTAGGGGGTTAGATATATCATTTACACCAAAGCCTCTCGTGTTGGTTTGGGTTATGTTCTTATGCAGAAGGACAGAGTGATTGCTTATGCCTTGGGATAGTTGAGGAGAACTACCCTACACATAACCTGGAGTTAATGGCCATCATCTTTACATTAAAACTCTAGAGAGGAGTTCGAGCTCTTTTGCGACCACAAGAGCCTCAGATACATATTCATGTAGAGAGACTTGAATATGAGGCAACGACGATGGATGGAAACCTTGATGGACTTCAAGTTTGAAGTCTCCTACCATCCTGGCAAAGCCAACCTTATTGTAGACGCGTTAAGCCGCAAGAAGACAATAACATTTGTAGCTCCGTTGATGATGTAGGAATGGAATATGGTCAAGTTTGTGCGAGACTTCGAACGGAAGCTTATAGTAGAGGAGCGATTCGAGACCATCGCACATATTCGTGTACAACCGCTTATTGACGACCGAATCATTACGGCTTGGAGATAAGATGAATGGTTGATGAAGATGAGAAAATGGGCTGGTGACAATGAAGACGCTGAATGGAGAGTTGGGTCAGATGGGAGCTTATGTTATCGTGGCTGCCTATGCATTCCGAATCTTCATGACTTGAGAAAGAAAGTCCTAGAAGCCGCTCACAATTCAAAGATTGAGATGCATCTTGACAGTACGAATATTAACTGAGACATGAAGCGTACTAGTGGGACAACATGAAGGCCCACATAGCAGATTATGTGTCCCATTATCTCATGTGTCAGCAGGTCAAGGTAGAGCATCGCTGACCTCCTGAATTGCTTCAGCCTATGCCCATAGCTGAATGGAAATGGGATTCCATCTCTATGGATTTCATTTCGGGCTTACCAAAGACGAGGAAGGGACATGACTCCATTTGGGTCACTGTGTACCGATTGACGAAGTCGATTCATTTCTTCCTGATTAGAGTCTCAAACTCAACAGACGATTTGGTTAGGCTGTACATCAAGGAGATAGTACGTCTACATGGAGTGCTTGTGGAGATTGTGTCGGATCAAGACATGCAATTCATGTCTATCTTATGGACTAGTATCCAGGAATCAACGAGGGTGAAACTAAGGTTCAGTACCGCGTTCCACCCCTAGATGGATGGGCATACAGAACAGGTTAATCAGGTGTTAGAGGATATGTTGTGGGCATGTGTGATCGATTTCAAAGATAGTTGGGATGACTGTCTTCTTTATGCAGAGTTTTCTTATAACAACAGCTTTCAAGCGAGCATTGGCATGACTCCATACGAAGCACTGTATGGGCGTCCATGTCAAGCACCGCATTGTTGGGTAGAAGTTGGTGAGAAGAGATTGATTGGCCCAGATTTATTTCAGGCGACCTCAGAGAAGATTGACATTATCAAGCGTCGACTTCTTTCAGCACAGAGCAGAAAGAAGAGTTACGTCGATACGAGGCGGCAACTGTTAGAGTTTAAGGTTGGGGACCATGTGTTTCTTAAGGTTTTCCCTATGAAGGGAGTCCTTCGATTTAGCAAGAAGGGGAAACTTACGCAATGATTTATTGGTCCGTTCTAGATTCTAAACCGAGTGGGTGTTGTAACGTACCGCCTTGCTTTGCCCACACCACTCGCAGGCGTGCACAATATATTTCATGTATCGATGCTAAAGAAATACATTCCTGATCCTTCTCACATCATCAAATGGGAGCAGGTACAGTTGAGTGAAGATGCTACTTATATACTACGACTGACGCATATCCTAGATAGGAAAGAATAGGTGCTGCCCAGTAAAGTTATCCCGCTTGTGAAGGTACTGTGGACAAATCACACTGAGGAAGAGGTTACTTGGGAAACACAAGCCGAGATTCGTAAGAACTACCCTCAGATTCTCAAGGAGTATGAAAAGGTACTAATTTCAAGGATGAAATTTTTCTTTAAAGGGGGATAGATTGCAACGTCTCGAAAAAATCTGTACGAAAACCCAAGTATCACCTCGGGCAGAAACCACTAAGGATTGAATTCTGTAGAAATTAGCCGAAGATTAAGTACTAAACTAAATAGATCAAAGAATTAGCTTGAACCACTTTCTATATGAACTGAAAGACCCAAAATCATTAGAATCGTTAACCTAACATTACCTAGAAACCTAGGATCAATCTCAAAACTCAGTTGCTCTCGGGAGCACATTAATACTCCGTATCGGCTGGGACAGCGTGTTGAAAGTTTGATGACTGCAAAACTATATGGTTATGACCACCTTATTAAGCTTGACAACTATCGTGGGAATCAAGTCCAAATAGTATCCAAAAAAGCATAACTTGAGCCTAGAGCGAAGTGTATGGGAAACGCGAATATCTTTAAAAAATGAACATGAACTTAATTGAAATAGGCCGTTCACTTGCAGGCCAAATTCAAGGTTTCAGACCGTCAGATTATGACCCAACTATACCCTTGGGTCAGGGAAATTTCCCTCCACCTTTGGTATACTTGTGGCCCTGATCGAGTGACGGTGACTGTTGAATTGAAATGGGTCCTCCACAATCAATTCGCTAATTCAATCGGACCAAAATCTTAACCTGGCATAGATCCATTGACAAGGAACTTTCTCTAGACCGTATGCAAGTAATTGACCTCCAGATGAGCTCCGTTGGCCAGAAACAGCCGCCCTTTGGCTATACCCTAAGCATACCATGGCCCTGGGGCCATTGACATCAGTTTTGGGCCTATATAAGGACCTTAACCTACCCCTCTCTCATTCCATACGAATTCTCTAACCATGGGAGAGAGAAGAGAGAAAATAGGAGAAAAAAGTGAGGAGAAGTGTGAGAGATCTGTGGTTTATTGTTGGGATTCACTCCCATTATTCTATGTACCGAATCACCTCTTCCATGTCACTACACCAGCAATTCCAACTCCAGTTTTGGGTAAGAAATTCTAACCCTAATCTGGTTTAGGAATCCAAATAGAGAAATCGATGAAATAGCTCACCTATTTCAATGTTTATGTTGTCGTTGTGTAGTAGACAGTGACGTGGTGTACGAATCGAGTTCATAACGAGCGCATCGACAAAAGGTGTAGACTACAAATGTTTAGGTTATGGTTTTCAAGGCTTTTAATGTTAACAATGATTTATGTCTGACTTGATTGGTTCCATATGATCTTAGTTACGTCATTGTCGATATATCATGCATGTGTAAACTAGGTGTAACGTCCTGGAAAAATCAGTACTTGGACTCGAGTACCAACTCGACCAGAAATCGCGTAGGATTAATTCCATTAGAACATAAGTGTAAGTTAGCTAGCGTAACGCTAGAGTAGCTGGGAAATAGTCCCTGATCACTTTAAATACATTCTACAAGACCCAAAGAGAGTAGAACCAATGACGCTATAATACTCTAAAACCTCAGATCAAACTCTAAGCTGGTTTGTTCTCAGGACCTCTTTGAAACTTTGTATTGGATCTAGACCGCGTGTCGAAAGTTCGATACCTACAATCTTAGACTGTTATAACCGCCTAGCTGGACTTGACAATCATTTCGAAAATCAAGTCCAACCGACATTCACAGGCTATTTCATTGAGCCCGGAGTGAAGAGAGTGAGAATAGGGTTAGATTCGGAATTTGAAATTCAAATCTGGCATACAACTTGACCCGTTATTATTAAGCGTTCTGACCGTCAGAATTTAGCCAAATTACACCCTTGGATCAGGAAAAATTTCTATTTCATATCATGAGACCTGTAGACCTGATCTACGTGCGGTGATCGCTGAACTGAAACTGGACCGCCACGTGCGATCTACGAACACTGCTGGTCTGAAAATAGGATGTGAGCGACATCCGACATGCATGAACTTAAGTCCGATCGCGTTCGGCCAGGGGACCACCAGAAATGCCTTTTGGATCGAAACAGCCCCGATTTAGTTAGGTATCAAGTAAACATTATTCCCAAGCCTATTTTGGACGAGTTTTAGGTTATAAAAGGGGCTTAAACCCTCACTCCTCTTACCCATCCGAATTTGCTAGAAACCCTAGCAAGAGTGAGAGAGAAAGTGAGAGTTTGTGAGAGAAGGTGGGAGAGTTTTTCCTGCTACTGCACTACCTGCTGCCCGTGTTTAAGCCACGCAATCCAATCACTTTGTCGGTGATTTCGCCACGTTTCTAGGTAAGCAAATACCGTAAATACTTGCTGATTTGAGGTTCGGTCATTTCCATAGCGAAGTAGCTTATGGATCTTGTGTATTAGGTTCCCGGTTCGCCGTAGACGAAGCGTATACGCTTCGTTCGAATCAATACACTTATAGGAGAAAATGTACGGATTTTAGACGCTTTGATTGACTGTTTCCAATGCTTTCAATGTCGTTTAATAGTAGATTATCGATGGCAACGCCGTTTGACATGTACAACATGCTGTCCGTTTCTAGTTTTGTAAGCAAACGAAAATATGAGATTTAGGGCATTTTAGTCATTTCTAGGAAATACTGCTTTCATCCAATTTTTGCTGATGTGATTGACATGGCTTCTTATCGCATTAGGATACTAGGAATGCGTGCATAATTCGTTTGGCAAAGAGATTCGCCTAAATGCGCACTTTGAGTCGACATACTATATGTAGACTTAAGTGTGTAGTTTAAGTGTTTGTATAAATGCTTGTATTAGTATGTATTGAATTAAATGGTGTTATGAATTAGTTTGAGATTGAATTCTCAATTAATATGCTGATGTAAATGATTTCCTACATGTTAGCTATATGCATGATTTCATTATATGTATGAAATGTATGTGCTTGATGATTTACTTAAGTTGTATGTTATAACATGTGTTAACATGCTCACAATGTTGTATTTCATTTCCATCACTCTTACATGATTGCTGATGTGAATTCATAAATGTTTAGGACTATACTTAGTCCAGGAAGTCGGTAACTAGAAAATTCGTGGTTGGCTTATCTTTGCCACGAACGACGTGTCAATGAACGCGAGCCGTGTTTTGGAGTTGGCGGCAGTGGTTAGGCCACACGAGGTGTTTTACACACTTCATGTCGTTCGACTTGAGATGCGCTCGTGCTAGTCGAGCCCGTCAAGTAACCCGACTAGCCATTGTATGTTCACCCTGTATGAGTCATAACTGCTTGAACCTAGGGTACTGAACTTACCATTGAAAACCCTGTCAACCATGGTACCTTGATCCATAAAGACTCATGAGTCGGGCATGGTGGTATGGGACACCGTGGTCGAGTTGTCGGCCTACGCTGGGGCCATAAACCTCCCCGTAGTAACCAGTGAGCACCTATGACTCGTGAACAGATTATGGTGGTATGGGACACTATATTCTTGCTGTCGGCCTACACTGATCAGGCGACGAGTCCTTTGTAGTGACCGCGAGCGTATTCTGAGTCTACGGGAGGCGATGACCCTTCCGTTACAGTGAGAGTACAGTAGGCCTATATTGACAAGGTGATGGGGAAGCGGTGCAACGAGTGCGAGCAACAGCCCTGGTAGCCCTTGCAGCGACCTACAAAATGTACATCGTATGAGATTACTAGGAGTGATGACCCTAGACAGGATCTGTGTTGGGATTGATATAAGGGAAGTACCTTAGTTTCTCAGTCCTGTTGTTTGAATGGACTAATAATAACTTGGTAATCATATCACCATCACATCGCATGTACCTGGAAGATGTGGAGCACTGAACGGTATGCAAGCATGCCGCGGGCATAAGATGGTGCCGTATGAGGGAGAATGTCGGTGAGGGCATCCATCATGTCATGTCATATTACATTAACAACAGTATTAGGATTGTTTGATTTACTGCTTTACTATTATCGCATGATTGATTTGAGAACATGCTAATCCTTGCTCTATTATTCCACTGAGTTAGCTACTCACTCCCACGTTACGGGATGGTGTTTGCAACACCCACCAGACCCTGTCTTAGATGCAGGTGAGGCAGCGATTCAGAAGGCAGAGCAGGACTATAATGAGGACTAGGACGAGTTCTCATATATGCATTACCACGACGGTTTTGCTTAGGTGGCCTGGATTGGCTGGACTTCTCAGTGGGACTACTTTTGACATTTTGATTTTTGCTTATATACATGTATATGAGACTCAGTGATGTATTCATACTTTGGAGACAGTTGAGATTTACTTTGTTTTCCATACAGTGATATATATATTCTTTAGTCTTCCGCTTGCTTTTATCACTGGATCTGGAGTATGAATTGCAGTTTTTGTATATTTTTACTCATGTGAATGCGTTAACTCAGACAACATTGAATCATAATCATTTTTGTTGAATAAGTGACGGTCTGGAACTCGGGAGTTGAGTTTATACACGACCTCCGATTTTCAGGGTGTTACACTAGGTTGTGTACTAAATGTATTCCATGTATTTGTTGACATGTTTGAATGAAAAGGGAATTATGATTTATGCTTGCCATGACTATTAGTCTAGAATTCATGTTTGTTACACATGTGATAACTCCTTTGTGAAAGGATTTGTCATAATATATGTAAGAACTAATTTATTACATGTATGTCGAAATGTGTAGCCTAAGTGTTTAATAAAATGTTTAAATGAGAAATTTGCTTACTGAAACGTACTTAATGAGGGTGTTGAGATGATATTTTCAATTACCTTATCTATAGCTACAATTTTCTTCATGTAACCTATCTTGCTACTACGTGATTTATGGATGAAATACATATGTATGATAATGTGTTTACTATGTGTTTGTTAAAATGCTCAAATGAAATTTATATTTGGATTGCTTGTTAAATATTTTTTTACCATCGCATATGAATGCCTATTGTATTTGAGTATAATTGGGACTAATACGTAGTTCAGCCAATCGGTAACCGTTTCCGATCAAGGGGTCGAACTAGGCTCGCTACAAAGGATACGTTAGGTGAATCTGAGTCTTACAGTGATTATCGACAGTGGTTAGGCCACAAAGAGTATATATGCACTCTATGTTGATTAATTTAGCATGTGCTCATACCAATCGAACTTGTCAAGTAACCCGATTGTCCAAATGTGTGTTTACCATGCATGGACGCTACTGCTTGAATGTAAGGTACCACTTACAAATGAAAAGCCCATTTTAACCTTGGTACTACAATCCGCTAAGACTCATGAGCTGGACATGGTGGTGTATGGGATATCATGGTGAGCTGTCGGCCTACAATGGGGTGATGAGCCTCCTCATAGTGACCATTGAGCAACCCAAACTCGTGAGCTGAATATGGTGGTGTATGGGACACTATATTCAAGTTGTCAGCCTACGCTAAGGTGACGAGCCTTCCCGTAGTAACCTCAAGTATAAACTAGGCCTAAAGTGAGGTGACGAGCCTTCCCGTAGAAACCTCAAGTATAAACTAGGCCTAAGGTGAGGTGACGAGCCTCATGTAGTGACCTGAACTTGCCTATCCACTGCTTTTCAAATTAGGGGTAAATAACTAGGATTGACGACCCTAAATGGATCATCATTTGGTAAGTGATATAAAGGGAGGTACCTTAGCTTCCTGAATCTACTGTGTTAATAAGCCTAATCAAGAACTCGGCTAACACGACCAAGCACCGCATTGCATGTGCCTTTGGCATGAAAGAGCACAGTAGGAGTATCATGTGCGACCGTGAAATGGTGTCGCTAAGGGAGTGCAGACGAGGGCATGCATCATTGTAACATATCATTCCTACATTAACAAGAGTACTTAGGACATGAGTGTTGTACTTCTTTATCATTACTGCTTAACTGAATTGATAACAGGTTAACCTCTGCCTTATAGTAACACTGAGTTAATCACTCACTCCCACTCTGGGATGGTGTTTTAAAAAACCAACCAAACTCTGTCTTAGCCGCAGATGATGGCAGGGCTTATAAAGCAGAGCTTGACTTCTACGACGATGAGGAGTTCTCTTATATACAGCTATGAGGTAGGTCTATGTAGACCATGTACTGATCGATGAGATTACAAGGATATGAATTAGTCAGATATTACACTTTGTCATTTTATATATTTTAGAACAAGCATTATATATTCAGCCTGATGACATGATCATACTCTGGCGATTTATAACCACTTATATACTTTATATATCTATCACGGTCTTCCACTTGCTTAATTTAATCATCTTTGGAGTATGATATGCTGATTTAGTATAATCCCATTCATGTTTAATGTGCTAATATGAACAACATTTAATCATCATTATTTATGTTACATAAGTAATGCGTTGAAACTCGGGAGTTGAGCTTCTGCTCGACCCTCGATTTTTAGGGCGTTAGAATCTGTCACCTTATTCAACCACTTACAAGATGTTTAAATCAATCAGGTGATCATCAAAGGGTAGGGTTCATCATTCGAGAATGGGATGCACCTTGCCTTCTGTATGAAAAAGGACTTTCAAAAGACAAAAGTAAATAAAAAGAAAGCCCTAACTGTCGACCGCATGGAGTAACTGTAAAGCACCATTCTAAAAGAAGAACTACTAGTATTGCGAATGAAAATCATCCAGCGTATGAACACAGGCTTGGATTACAACTAAGGATTATAACTACTAGGTTATTTCTACTCCTTGTGTAAAATTATGTTACTGGTTATGCTAAGGAAGTTAAACGACAGTTTATGATAAGGAACATAAAGGATAATTGACATGATAATTGAAAGATAGATTTAATTTGTTTGGTTGGATTAGTGTGAGACACCTTGTTTCATTGAACTCTTTTGCTATTTATAGATTTCCTTGCAATAGTCATCTTGATGCTTCTTCTCATGTTCAGTTAATTATAGTAATTACTTTGGCACCACTCCGAATTTCCAAACTCTTCTTGGACACTTGTCCCAATAACCGCTTCAGTATCGTCTTTCTGTCGACCATGTTCTCCTTTTGAGCTTTTGGTCATGCTCCGTCTATAAATGATCCGTAATACCCTGATCACGTTATCTATAATTCTTGAGCCTTGTAGAAAGAAACATTGTTGTTTCTAGTAATAAAAATAATGAGCTTCATACTCATACATGCACTTTAAAAATAAAAAGGACTAATTATGAAACCCAACAATAAGATAATCACAACTTTGTAAGCATAAAAGGAAATAAATCCTAAGAAAGAGGAACATAGCATCCTCTTATGTCATTGACCTTGTTCTCGATGTCAAAAAGTTATGAAGTGCTCTTGAATGGTCACCTTCTCCATGGTGCCAAAAAGTTACTAATTGCTCTTGAATGGTCATCGTTGAACATATTTCAGTAATCCGTATAAAGAGGATAAGTGTCATTACCATTTTGATAATAAATTGTATATTTGGTAATTGGGGTTGCTTAGAGGATATCATAAAGTCTCTTTAGACATGGGGTGTTAGGTCTCTTATAGTCATTGTGCATCTAGAATCTTATATTGCTAGAGCTGGGGTCATGGTTTACCATTAGAGTCTATGGCGTTTAATATTCTTATAGTTAGTGAGATGTTGGATAATCATCAAGCTAGTGAGGTATTAAATGGTGATGTTCGCAAGCTTAAGATATACATGAGAGATCTTAAATCCAATAAAGTAGAGATTGCCCACAAACGTAGACAATTGAGAGTGCCTTGCCTGCCCACGGAGGTTCTTATATAAAATCTTATTTTGAAATTATTTTAAATTTTAAAATCTTCAATTTTCCAACCATGAGAATTTTATAGCCCCATGATAGATTTTAACCTTTTCTTACCAGTGGTGACTCCATTTTATTTTTTATTTTTTAAAAAACAAACTATTCTAAATTTACATCATATCCATCGATCTGGAACTAATTATCACCACATCAGCAAGATGCATTTTGGAAGTATGTGCACCCATCACGGGACAACATCAATAGGAGCATATTCAAAGCTCA
Source organism: Magnolia kwangsiensis (assembly GCA_037074715.1). Lineage (NCBI taxonomy): Eukaryota > Viridiplantae > Streptophyta > Magnoliopsida > Magnoliales > Magnoliaceae > Magnolia > Magnolia kwangsiensis. Next base: position 43,810,740 of record CM073586.1, on the reverse strand, counting down.
AGTGGGACACACAACATGAAACAGTATAATGACACCGACACTTGAAACCTTCTTAGGGCTCACAGTGATGTTTGATGGGGTTTTTTCTGTAGGCTCGACCGGTTGTGAGCTTCACTCGACCAGTTGAGGGCTATTGCACGACCAATCGTGGACTGGCTCGACTCGTTTTCCAGCGAGTTATGGTTTTTTATTTTTGAGGTACTCAACTAGTCATGGGATGTACTCGACCGGTCGAAGGTGTCGCTCGACTGGTCGAGGACTCTGCACGACCAGTCGAGCTTACACAGATTTGATTCTGAATCTTGTGTGGACTGCGAAAATCTGAGACGATTTTGCAAGGGGTGTGAAATGGAGTCTCCTAAACTATAAATAGGGTTTCCTAGGGCCTTTTTAGGCAATATAAGAGCTAATACAAGAGGGTTTCCTAAAGATTTGCAAGGGTTTGCTAAAGGGTTTAGGGATATCAAAGGTGAGAGAGAGAGAGAAAAAAAAAAGAGAGGAAACTTGTGGAAGGGAGGTTATGCTCGTAGAGGTAATCTACTGTGCACTTGACATCTCAGTGCTTCCACGTCCTCATGATTGGTGAGATCTCTCCATTTTTCTTTTATTCTCTTACTGTTTATCCACTCCTACGTGAGTGAAGAAGGTTGTAACGTTCTACTTCATAGTGGATTGTTGATCTGGACGAGGTCCCATGGTTTTAACCTCTTTGAGGGTTTCCACATAAAAATCTCTTATGTGGTATGGTTTATGCTTTGATTTATTTTAATGCTTTATTATCCCATAATTCTGGTTTAATTTGGGAGACTAGATCCTAAAGTTTTGTGCAAGGCTCCCAACAAAGTGGTATTAGAGATAAGTTCATTGAACAGAGTGGGATCAGTTATGAATTATGAAAGGTGGCTCATCAAGGATGATTAACCTCAATGGTTTTAACTGAACCATATGGAAGGCTAAGATGGAGGAATTGCTTTATTGCAAGGACTTGTATGCTCCAATCTTAAGCATATTAGCAAAAACAAAAGATATGACAGATGATGATTGGAAGAAATTGGACTGAGAGGTGGTGTGGTTTATTAGACAATTGATGGATGATTTTGTGTTCCACCATGTGTCTATGGAGACATCAGCCACTAGCCTATGGCTGAAATTGTAAGGGCTGTATGAGAGGAAGACAACTGGTAATAAAATCTTCTTGATATGACAACTTATAAATTTCAAGTTCAAAGATGATGGTTCTGTGGCTAAGCACATGAATGAGGTCAGCAATATAGTGAACCAGCTCTCCGCTATGAAGATGGTCCTGGATGATGAATTATAAGCTTTGTTATTGCTTAGTTCATTGCCTGACAGTTGGGAGACATTGGTTGTGTCTCTGAGTAAATGGAAAGGTATCCATGGAATACGTAACCAGTTGTCTCTTCAATGAGGAGAAAAAGAGGAAGTTTAGGGGGTCAACTCAATAAGAGGCCCTTGTGACACAAGAACAAGGGAGAGAAAAGAACAGGAAGGGCGAGAAGGTCCAAGATAAATCAAGAGGCAATTCAAGTACCAGAAAGGATGTTGAATACTAGAATTGTGACAAAAATGACCACTATAAGTATGAATGTCGTAAGAATAAGAACAACAAGAAAGGAAAAGGAAATGATAAGGAAGATGAATTAGATTCCACTGTGGTCGCTTCATATGACGATGTTGTAGTTATTCTTTCAGTAGATCATGATGTTTATCTCACGGCTGATTCAGGACACTGACTGGGTGATAGACTCGGGAGCCTTGTTTCATGCGACTGCACGTAAGGACTTATTCACAAGCTACAAGTCAGGTGACTATGGGATCGTGAAGATGGAAAATTTTAGCATATCGAAGATCGTAGGGGTCGGTGATAGTTGTGTAAAGACCGATATGGGCTACACATTAGTTCCCAGGGATGTGAGGCATATCTCAGACCTTCGCCTTAACTTGATGTTGACGGGAAGGTTGGATGATAATGGTTATGAAAGTTGATTTTTTGGTAGACACTGAAAGCTCATCAAGGGTTCGTTGATCGCAGTTAGAGGAAAGAAGTGTTGCACCCTTTACAAGGAAAGTGTCAGTGTATGCAAGGGTGGGTTGAATGCAGCGAAAGATTCAACTATTAACATGTGGCACAAGCGTCTAGGCCACATGAGTGAAAAAGGGCTTCAAGTAATAACAACGAAGCGGCTCCTTCCAGACGTGACAGGTATACTTCTCAAAACCTATATTGTTGTTTATTAGGAAAACAACATAGAGTTTCATGTATTAAATTTGTTTCTCATGTTAATAAAGTGCATACATTAGATTTTGTTTATTCTAATATTTGTGTTCCTATGAGGACAAAAATCTTAGGTGGGGCATTATATTTTGTCACTTTTATAAATGATGCATCTAGGAGGGGTTGGGTTTATACTTTAAAATCCAAGGATGAGGTCTTTGATATGTTTAAATTATTTCATGCTATAGTCAAGAGAGAGATGGGTAGATCATTGAAGTGCATCCGTACTGACAATGGTGGTGAATACAATGGCAACTTTCATGAGTATTGTAAGTCCCTGGGTATATGGCATGAACAAATGGTTCCCAAGACCCCCTAGTATAATGGTGTGGCTGAGCGAATGAATCACACCATTGTAGAGAGAATCAGATGCATGTTATCCTATGCGAAAATTTTTAAGACGTTCTGGGGAGAAGCAATGCACATAGCAGTGTATCTGATAAACAGGTCTCCATCAACCTTATTGAATGGAGAAGTTCTTGAGAAGGTGTGGACTAGACAGGATCCATCGTACAGTCATATCAGGGTGTTTGGATGTAGGGCATCTATTCACGTACCAAAAGATGAGAGGTCCAAGCTCGATATGAAGATCAGGCAGTGTGTGTTCTTGGGGTACGATGATGAAAAGTTCGGTTACAGATTATGGGATCCGACCGAGAAGAAGCTCGTCAGGAGAAGATATGTGGTTTTCTTTGAAGATCAGTGTATAGAAGATATTGGTAAGCTAGAGAAGAACAAGCCTAGTTCAGTTAGCTAGAGGACATAGATCCGGTTATTCCTCTCATGATGCTTAATGACGGGGAAGTACAATAAGGTATAGAGGATGAGGGAGTTCCTTTATAAGAAGGACCAGGGGAGCAACCCCCACTTAATCCACCTATTGAGCCACAGGCGAAGAGGTCATCTAGGGACAGATAGTCATCCAAGAGGTACTCGCCGCATGAGTACATTATGCTGACTGATGAGGTAGAGTTAGAAGATTATTTTGAGGCCCTAGCTGACAAGCATAAGTGGGAGTGGTTAAAAGCTATGCAAGAAGAGATGAAATTCTTACATAAGAACCACACCTATGATATGGTGAAATTGCCTAAGGGTAAGAAATATTTAAGTAACAAGTGGGTGTTCTGAAAAAAGGTTGAGTAGAAGAATTCACAGACGAGATTCAAGGCCATACTTATGGTGAAAGGGTTTGGTCAGAGAAAAGACATAAAATTTAAGGAGATATTCTCATGAGCAGTGAAGATAACTTTCATATGGGTGTCACTTGGGTTGGCGGCTTGTATGGATATAGAGACAGAGCAGTTAGATGTTAAAACTACTTTCCTCCATGGTGACCTAGTAGAAGAGATCTATATGCACCAACCAGAGGGGATCGAAGTCAATGGTAAAGAGCATATGGTGTGTAGGCTGAGGAAGAGCTTGTATGTGCTGAAACAACCTCCACAGCAATGGTACAAGAAATTTGACTCATTTATGCTGAAGCATGGGTATGACAGAATGGAGTTGGACCACTATGTCTTCATGTGCAAGTTCTCAGATAGTGATTTCTTAGTTCTTCTATTATACATTGATGACATGCTCATAATGGGAAAAGACATCAAGAAGATCGATAGGTTGAAACAGGAGTTGGAAAAATTGTTTGTGATGAAAGACTTGGGCCCAGCTGAACAGTTCCTAGGAATGGAGATAACTCATGACAGAAGTAACAGAAAGCTTTGACTGTCACAAGAGTGGTATATTGAGAAAGTTCTAGAGCGGTTTAATATGAATATAGTGAAGCCGGTCAGTACTTCACTAGATGGTCACTTCAGATTGAGCGACATGCAGTGTCCCAAGACAAAGGCAAAAGTGGAAGAGATGCAGAAGATACCCTACACGTCAACTGTAGGAAGTTTGATATATGTTATGGTGTATACACGTCCAGACATAGCATATGTGGTTGGTGTTGTCAGCCAGTATCTTGCCAATCCTGAAAATGAACATTTGATAGCGGTGAAATGGATATTACGGTATCTAAAAGGCTTATCCAAGTTAAGCTTATGCTATGGTGATGGAAAACCTGTGTTAGAGGGTTACAAAGATGCAGACATGGCAGGCGACATAGAATCCATGAACTCTACATCGGGGTTCATGTTCACATTTACAGGAGGAGCAGTTTCTCAGCAGAGTGAGATACAGAAGGTCATAGCATTGTCAGCGACAGGAGCTGAGTACATTGCAATAAAAAAGGCATGTAAAGAGATGCTTTGGATGAGTAGGAGTAACACGTGGTCTATTGCGATGTCAGAGTGCTATACACTTGAGCAAGAATCCAAGTCAGCATTCTAAGTTGAAGCATATAAAGATTCAGTATCAGTAGATCAGGGATACTTTAGAATAGAAGGTGTTACAGCTTGAGAAGGTTCACATGGACAATAATGGGTTAGACATGATGAACAAGGCATTGCTCAAGGACAAGTTTGAGATTTTTAGAAACCGGGCTGGTTTGAAGATGATGGATTTCTCTTGTGTCAAAAAGGGGGAGATTTGATGAGGTTTTTCCCCCAGGCTCGACCGGTCGTGAGCTTCACTCGACCGGGAGAGGGCTGGTGCATGACCAGTCATGGACTGGCTCGATTAGTTTTCTAGCGAGTTGTGGTTTTTTATTTTCGAGGTGCTCGACTAGTCGTGGGATGTGATCGACTGGTCAAGGACTCTACACGACTAGTCGAGCTTACACAAATTTGAGTTCGGATCTTGTGCGGACTGTGAAAATCTGAGGTGGTTTCACAAGGGGTGTAAAAGAGAGTTTCTTAAACTGTAAATAAGGGTGCTTAGGGCCTTTCTATGAAATATAAGAGGTAATGCAAGAGGGTTTCCTAAAGCTTTACAAGGGTTTGCTAAATGGTTTAGGGCTATCAAAGGTGTGTGAGAGAGAGAGAGAGAGAACGAGAGAGAGAGAGAGACAGAGAGAGAGAGAAGAAGCTTGTGGAAGGGACGTTATGCTCATAGAGGTGATCTATTGTGCACTCGACATCTCAGCGCTTCCACGTCATATTGATTGGTGAGATCTCTCCATTTTTCTTTTATTCTCTTATTATTTATCCACTTGGATTGTTGATCTGGATGAGGTCCCATGGTTTTTACCTCTTTGAGGGTTTACCACGTAAAAATCTCTTATGTGGTGTAGTTTATGCTTTGATTATTTCATTACTTTATTATCCCATAATTTTGATTTGATTTGGGAGGTTAGATCCTAAAGGTTTGTGTAAGGCTCCCAACAATGTTTACTTGTGATCCAACCTGTTCATAAATTACCCGTGAAGGAAAAACACAAATATCAGCTTGATTTAAAACTTCTGTGGCCTCTAAGAAGTTTTCAACAGTAGATAATTCCCACTGTTTAGTATGGTGTGGCACACTTGCGCGTTGGATATGCTTCAATTTTGGGCTCATGTCGTAAATTGATCAGGTAAGAGAAAAGACACATCATAGTGGGCCTACAAAGTTTGATTACACAATAGCATACTGAGTTACTCAGTACGCAGTACGCATAAATTCAACGGACCTTAATTGATGATTTTTCATCCAACATATAATTAAATTAAAAAAAATAAGAAGAAGAAAAAGAAGAAGAAGAAGAAGAAGAAGAGGAAGCTTTGAGGCATTGTTAATGTCTCGTGAGAGTAGGGATATAAGCATTGCCCGTACAGAGAGTGAGAGTTCTGAGCTTACTTACAATAGCAACAAGTCAGAAGAGATTACATTTACAAAACAAGACCAACAAATAAGATGTTATTTACAAAGTCAGTTCTGGGATCGGGTCATCATTTGCATAAACTCGTCGAAATTCACAGCCCCATCACCGTTACTATCAACGCCATTGATCATGGCTTTACAGTCATTCAAGGACGTCTTCTCCCCCATCCCACGTAAGACATGGTGCAGCTCTTCAGGAGAGATCAGCCCATTCTGGTCACGATCAAAGACAGTAAAGGCATTCCTCAAATCTTCCACACACTTCGTTGAATCAGTCTCTATCTGATTCACAGCCCCATCACCATTACTATCAACGCCATTGATCATGGCTTTACAGTCATTCAAGGACTTCTTCTCCCCCATCCCAAGTAAGACATGGTGCAGCTCTTCGGGTGAGATCAGCCCATTCTGGTCACGATCAAAGACAGTAAAGGCATTCCACCTGTTCATAAAATACCCGTGAAGGAAAAACAAAAATATCAGCTTGATTGAAAACTTCTGTGGCCTTCAAGAAGTTTTCAACAGTAGATAATTCCCACTGTTCAGTATGGTATGACACACTTGCGCGTTGGATATGCTTCAATTTTGGGCTCATGTCGTAAATTGATCAGGTAAGAGTTAAGACACATCATAGTGGGCCAACAAAGTTTGATTACACAATTGCATACTGAGTTACTCAGTACGCAATCCGCATACATTCAACGGACCTCAATTGATGATTTTTCATCCAAGATATAATTAAATTTAAAAAAATAAGAAGAAGAAAAAGAAGAAGAAGAAGAAGAAGAGGAAGCTTTGAGGCATTGTTAATGTCCCGTGAGAGTGGGGATATAAGCATTTCCCGTACAGTGAGTGAGAGTTCTAAGCTTACTTACAATAGCAATAAGTCAGAAGAGATTATATTTACAAAACAAGACCAACAAATAAGATGTTATTTACAAAGTCAGTTCTGTGATCGGGTCATCATTTGCATAAACTCGTCGAAATTCACAGCCCCATCACCGTTACTATCAACGCCATTGATCATGGCTTTACAGTCATTCAAGGACGTCTTCTCCCCCATCCCACGTAAGACATGGTGCATCTCTTCGGGAGAGATTAGCCCATTCTGGTCACGATCAAAGACAGTAAAGGCATTCCTCAAATCTTCCACACACTTCGCTGAATCAGTCTCCATCTTATTCACAGCCCCATCACCGTTACTATCAATGCCATTGATCATGGCTTTACAGTCATTCAAGGACGTCTTCTCCCCCATCCCACGTAAGACATGGTGCAGCTCTTCGGGAGAGATCAGCCCATTCTGGTCACGATCAAAGACAGTAAAGGCATTCCTCAAATCTTCCACACACTTCATTGAATCAGTCTCCATCTTATTCACAGCCCCATTACCGTTACTATCAACGCCATTGATCATGGCTTTACAGTCATTCAAGGACGTCTTCTCCCCCATCCCACGTAAGACATGGTGTAGCTCTTCGGGAGAGATCAGCCCATTCTGGTCACGCTCACAGACAGTAAAGGCATTCCACCTGTTCATAAAATACCCGTGAAGGAAAAACACAAATATCAGCTTGATTGAAAACTACTGAGGCCTTCCAGAAGTTTTCAACAGTAGATAATTCCCACTGTGCAGTTTAGTATGGCACACTTGCGCGTTGGATATGCTTCAATTTTGGGCTCATGTCGTAAATTGATCAGGGAAGAGATAAGACACATCATAGTGGGCCTACAAAGTTTGATTACACAATTGCATACTGAGTTACTCAGTACGCAATCCGCATACATTCAACGGACCTCAATTGATGATTTTTCATCCAACATATAATTAAATTTAAAAAAATAAGAAGAAGAAAAAGAAGAAGAAGAAGAAGAAGAGGAAGCTTTGAGGCATTGTTAATGTCCCGTGAGAGTAGGGATATAATCATTGCCCGTACAGAGAGTGAGAGTTCTGAGCTTACTTACAATAGCAACAAGTTAGAAGAGATTATATTTACAAAACAAGACCAACAAATAAGATGTTATTTACAAAGTCAGTTCTGTGATCGGGTCATCATTTGCATAAACTCGTCGAAATTCACAGCCCCATCACCCTTGCTATCAACGCCAATGATCATGGCATTACAGTCATTCAAGGACGTCTTCTCTCCCATCCCACATAAGACCTGGTGCAACTCTTCGGGAGAGATCAGCCCATTCTGGTCACGATCAAAGACAGTAAACGAATTCCTCAAATCTTCCACACACTTCGCCGAATCAGTCTCCATCTTATTCACAGCCCCATCACCGTTACTATCAAAGCCATTTGATCATGGCTTTACAGTCATTCAAGGACGTCTTCTCCCCCATCCCACGTGAGACATGGTGCGGCTTTTCGGGAGAGATTAACCCATTCTGGTCTCGATCAAAGACAGTAAAGGCATTCCTCAAATCTTCCACACACTTCGCCGAATCAGTCTCCATCTTATTCACAGCCCCATCACCGTTATTATCAACACCATTGATCATGGCTTTACACTCATTCAAGGACGTCTTCTCCCCCATCCCACATAAGACATGGTGTAACTCTTCGGGAGAGATCGGCCCATTCTGGTCACGATGAAAGACCGTAGAGGCATTCCTCAAATCTTCCACACACTTTGTCAAATTATTCTAAATCTTATTCACAACCCCATCACCGTTACTATTAACGCCATTGATCATGGCTTTACAGTCATTCAAGGACGTCTTCTCCCCCATCCCACGTAAGACATGGTGCAGCTCTTCGGGAGAGATCAACCCATTCTGGTCACAATCGAAGACAGTAAAGGCATTCCTCAAATCTTCCACACACTTCGTCGAATCAGTTTCCATCTTATTCACAGCCCCATCACCGTTATTATCAACGCCACTGATCATGGCTTTACAGTCATTCAAGGACGTCTTCTCCCCCATCCCACGTAAGACATGGTGCAGCTCTTCGGGAGAGATCAGCCCATTCTGGTCACGATCAAAGACAGTAAAGGCATTCCACCTGTTCATAAAATACCCGTGAAGGAAAAACACAAATATCAGCTTGATTGAAAACTTTTGTGGCCTTCAAGAAGTTTTCAACAGTAGATAATTCCCACTGTTCAGTATGGTATGGCACACTTGTGCGTTGGATATGCTTCAATTTTGGGCTCATGTCGTAAATTGATCAGGTAAGAGATAAGACACATCATAGTGGGACTACAAAGTATGAATACACAATTGCATACTGAGTTACTCAGTACGCAATCCACATACATTCAACGGACCTCAATTGATGATTTTTCGTCCAACATATAATTAAATTTAAAAAAATAAGAAGAAGAAAAAGAAGAAGAAGAAGAAGAAGAGGAAGCTTTGAGGCATTGTTAATGTCCCGTGAGAGTAGGGATATAATCATTGCCCGTACAGAGAGTGAGAGTTCTGAGCTTACTTACAATAGCAACAAGTTAGAAGAGATTATATTTACAAAACAAGACCAACAAATAAGATGTTATTTACAAAGTCAGTTCTGTGATCGGGTCATCATTTGCATAAACTCGTCGAAATTCACAGCCCCATCACCCTTGCTATCAACGCCAATGATCATGGCATTACAGTCATTCAAGGACGTCTTCTCTCCCATCCCACATAAGACCTGGTGCAACTCTTCGGGAGAGATCAGCCCATTCTGGTCACGATCAAAGACAGTAAACGAATTCCTCAAATCTTCCACACACTTCGCCGAATCAATCTCCATCTTATTCACAGCCCCATCACCGTTACTATCAAAGCCATTTGATCATGGCTTTACAGTCATTCAAGGACGTCTTCTCCTCCATCCCACGTGAGACATGGTGCGGCTTTTCGGGAGAAATAAGCCCATTCTGGTCATGATCAAAGACAGTAAAGGCATTCCTCAAATCTTCCACACACTTCGCCGAATCAGTCTCCATCTTATTCCCAGCCCCATCACCATTATTATCAAAGCCATTGATCATGGCTTTACAGTCATTTAAGGACGTCTTCTCCCCCATCCCACGTAAGACATGGTGCAGCTCTTCGGGAGAGATCAGCCCATTCTGGTCACGATCAAAGACAGTAAAGGCATTCCTCAAATCTTCCACACACTTCGCCGAATCAGTCTCCATCTTATTCACAGCCCCATCACTGTTACTATCAACGCCATTGATCATGGCTTTACAGTCATTCAAGGACGTCTTCTTCCCCATCCCACGTACGACATGGTGCAGCTCTTCGGGAGAGATCAACCCATTCTGGTCACGATCAAAGACAGTAAAGGCATTCCTCAAATCTTCCACACACTTCGCCGAATCAGTCTCCATCTTATTCACAGCCCCATCACCGTTAGTATCAACGCCATTGATCATGGCTTTACAGTCATTCAAGGACGTCTTCTCCCCCATCCCACGTAAGACATGGTGCAGCTCTTCGGGAGAGATCAGCCCATTCTGGTCACGATCAAAGACAGTAAAGGCATTCCACCTTTTCATAAAATACCCGTGAAGGAAAAACACAAATATCAGCTTGATAGAAAACTTCTGTGGCCTTCAAGAAGTTTTCAACAGTAGATAATTCCCACTGTTCAGTATGGTATGGCACACTTGCGCGTTGGATATGCTTCAATTTTGGGCTCATGTCGAAAATTGATCAGGTAAGAGATAAGACACATCATAGTGGGCCTACAAAGTTTGATTACACAATTTCATACTGAGTTACTCAGTACGCAATCCGCATACATTCAACGGACCTCAATTGATGATTTTTCGTCTAACATATAATTAAATTTAAAAAAACAAGATGAAGAAAAAGAAGAAGAAGAAGAAGAAGAGGAAGCTTTGAGGCATTGTTAATGTCCCGTGAGAGTAGGGATATAAGCATTGCCCGTATAGAGAGTGAGAGTTCTAAGCTTACTTACAATAGCAACAAGTCAGAAGAGATTATATTTACAAAACAAGACCAACAAATAAGATGTTATTTACAAAGTCAGTACTGTGATCGGGTCATCATTTGCATAAACTCGTCGAAATTCACAGGCCCATCACCCTTCCTATCAACGCCATTGATCATGGCTTTACAGTCATTTAAGGACGTCTTCTCCCCCATCCCACATAAGACATGGTGCAACTCTTCGGGAGAGATCAGCCCACTCTGGTCACGATCAAAGACAGTAAAGGAATTCCTCAAATCTTCCACACACTTCGCCGAATCAGTCTCCATCTTATTCACAGCCCCATCACCGTTACTATCAACGCCATTGATCATGGCTTTACAGTCATTCAAGGACGTCTTCTCCCCCATCCCACGTAAGACATGGTGCAGCTCTTCGGGAGAGATCAGCCCATTCTGGTCACGGTCAAAGACAGTAAAGGCATTCCTCAAATCTTCCACACACTTCGCCGAATCAGTCTCCATCTTATTCACAGCCCCATCACCGTTAGTATCAACGCCATTGATCATGGCTTTACAGTCATTCAAGGACGTCTTCTCCCCCATCCCACATAAGACATGGTGCAACTCTTCGGGAGAGATCGGCCCATTCTGGTCACGATCAAAGACAGTAAAGGCATTCCTCAAATCTTCCACACACTTCTCCGAATCAATCTCCATCTTATTCACAACCCCATCACCGTTACTATCAACGTCATTGATCATGGCTTTACAGTCATTCAAGGACGTCTTCTCCCCCATCCCACGTACGACATGGTGCAGCTCTTCGGGAGAGATCAACCCATTCTGGTCACGATCAAAGACAGTAAAGGCATTCCTCAAATCTTCCACACACTTCGCCGAATCAGTTTCCATCTTATTCACAGCCCCATCACGGTTACTATCAACGCCATTAATCATGGCTTTACAATCATTCAAGGACGTCTTCTCCCCCATCCCACGTAAGACATGGTGCAGCTCTTCGGGAGAGATCAGCCCATTCTGGTCATGATCAAAGACATTAAAGGCATTCCTCAAATCTTCCACACACTTCACTGAATCAGTCTCCATCTTATTCACAGCCCCATCACGGTTACTATCAACGTCATTGATTATGGCTTTACAGTCATTCAAGGACGTCTTCTCCCCCATCCCACGTAAGACATGGTGCAGCTCTTCGGGAGAGATCATCCCATTCTGGTCACGATCAAAGACAGTAAAGGCATTCCACGTGTTCATAAAATACCCGTGAAGGAAAAATAAAAATATCAGCTTGATTGAAAACTTCTGTGGCCTTCAAGAAGTTTTCAACAGTAGATAATTCCCACTGTTCAGTATGGTATGACACACTTGCGCATTGGATATGCTTCAATTTTGGGCTCATGTCGTAAATTGATCAGGTAAGAGATAAGACACATCATAGTGGGCCTACAAAGTTTGATTTCACAATTGCATACTGAGTTACTCATAGGCGGTGTGAAAGGCGGTGGTCCAACTGCAGGACCAGTAGGAGGCTAAGACCCACGCGCTGTCTCAGGAATCGGGCCCACAGCAGGGTCCGTATGAGTACCAGACTGGAGGTGAACCTGATCCATAGGCTCACCCAATGTAAGCCGAGCTGTGCTCCGTGTAGCCTTAGGCGGCATTCCTTATATTCAAAATAGGGCCCAACCTTGTCAGTCTCAATAGCACAAACACACCGCAATCATTCACATAAAGAGTCAAAGGCATTTCATGCATTTCATTTAATCAAAATTGTCACAATACATGGGATATCTCCTTACAGGCATCATGACAAGAAGTACATGGGAACTAAGACAGTTAAAGCTACAACAACAACAAAAGTAAACTACTAGCCTTAACAGGCTTACACAACATAAAGCAGGAAACGACTAACTACTACTAACAACATCTAAACTCTCATCGCTAGTCTGAGTCTAGTGACGGAGGAGGAGCACCCTTATCCTGCAAGCAGCACAGGATTGCCTTCAAGGTGCGAGTCACCTTACCGAATTTCCTCTTCATAACGGCCTTGGTATCCTCGACCTCCGCCCGAAGTTCCTGAACTTCCCTTCGCAAGGTGACCTAGATTTCCTCAATTCGGGTAATGTGAGCATCACTAGTAGCCTGAGTAGAAGGAGGAGGGCTCTCATCAGTATCCTGAGCCTCCTCTTCTACCTCTTCCTGGACTTCTTCCTCTACTTCCGCTCCAGGTTCTCCTTCACTTGGATACTCTTCGTCATCAAAATCACCCTCGTTATCCTCATCAAGCTGAGTCTCACGGTACTGAGACCCGATCTTCATCTTGACCATGGTAGACTCATCAATGTAGTGAATCAGAACTGGCAACTCCGGCCCAAGTCTGTAAGCAAACTCAATCGCGATCTTGCATATAAGCCGGCCAAAAGGAAGCGACTCAGACGTTCTTCTTGATTTCGCTATGAGGATAATCTGTCGCAACACGAAAGTGGTCATACACACATTTTCTCCCTGGGCCACCTGATACAAGAAATCAACCATAAGGCGTGTACATTCAATACGATTTGTCGAACTGGGATACACGTTGAACGTGCAAATGTGGTGCAGTAGGCGCAAATCATCAGATATATGAGATGCCTTGAGGCTATTGTTAGGCTTCCATGGAACCAGACTACTGCATAGGAACCTGGTACGGTGATCTCACTCACTCCTACTCCTCAAATTCTTTACACTGGGATGAACATCACCAAGGGGTACGTTCAGAAGTCGCGCTATCAACCGAACATCGACCGTAGCCATCCGATCTCTACCAAAGGGAATCTTGAACTGCAATGACTCTAATGTAGGATTCTGGATATGAGTGTAGAAGGCACGAACGGTGCTCACATTAGCACGAGAACGGGCTTCAAAGAGCGAACCCAATGTACAGCTTCAATGCGATCGAATAATAGGAATTCGCCAAAGAGTCGCCCTTCCACGTCCATCTCAAACAACACCTTACAGTCAGTATATTTTCCGTGAGGCATCTCTGCTAATATCACTCGCCCAATTTAAGCATGGGGATCTAAATCTCGCTTTGTATGAAACTCTCGGGCTGTGCTTGGACTTGCGGCGGCGCTTGAGCTAGCGGCACCACCCCTCGGTCTTCTTGATTGCGCAGGGCGACTAGGCCCATCCTTATCCGCTGCGGTCTTTCTCTTTCCCATCAAAGAGAGGATGGTGGAGAAGGAGAAAAGACCCAAAATAGCTACAATTATAGCCATAAAAAGTGAGGGAAATGGGGAGAAATGGCTGCTCAAACGGATAAAAGGAAATTTAGGCGTTGTAGAGGGATGCTTTAAGCTCCTTAAGGCTAGATTTTTAAAAAGAAAACAGAAGGATAAAGGAGAATGGAGCTCCACCCGATTTCAGCCACAAATGGAGGTTGTAGGAGCTCCAACGGACGAGATTTGCAAGAGGAGGAGTTGCAAACTGTAATGGAGGGATGGAATGGATTCAGTTTCAGCAAGAAATGGGTTTAGGAGGGATTTAGAGCATCGATTTGAGATGGGCAGCAGGAAAAACGTGAAAGGTAGGGCATTTGGGCATTTTTTGTGAAGGAGGTACCCCTTTTAGGGGCTTTTGATGGATGGACCGCACATGGGAGGGATGCCCTACCCAAAAAACATCGTGCACCCAAAATTCATTGCAAGTGGGGCCCACTGATCGGCGATGCATCGCCGGATCGGCGATGGCATCGCCGGCCATCCTTTGATCCGGTGGGACCCCATGGGTTGGGTCCCCCCTGCCCTAGGGACGTCAAATATGTATGGGCCCCACCTTAGTTCATTATAGATTGGCCTAAGGAGGCCCAAACTTTCATTCAGGGTATTCCGGGGCCAATCTGTAAACCTGAATACATTCTCCTATCTTGTAGCATATGATTTTGGGATAGAAGGAGCTGATACATCCATCTAGCCCATTAGTTGCAAAAGATTGCATATTTAGAATGGCCAAATGGCCAGTTTTCATGAAATCTTACTATTCACTGTAAAATTTTATCTAAGTATGATTTTATATCATTTTCACATTAGGATCAATTCCTGACATGAAAATACTGAGAAGGAATTAAGAATGGAGTGGTGAGAGGAAGAATTTTGAAGGAATTAGGTGAAACAGGATTTTTAAGCCCTAGCGATTGAAAGTAAGGGTTGTGCTTGCCCCACAGCCCAAGGATTCACATTTACAGGTTTAGAACCTTTCAAAGAACGTCTCAACCCACCTACTTACAACCTAGGAGCTACTTAGGTCACTTCATGCAACCCTAGATGCGTTATGGACTTGATCAGATGATCGATACGAATGGACTTCACCTATTGGCGAAACTACGATCCTATAAGTATTTTTAGACCTTCCTCGCACCCACCTAAGTCACAGGAAGCGACAGCGTACGTCGCGTGACCATAACCCAGGCCCGGTATAATCTCATTCATGCTCTGATACCAACTTGTAACACCTTGAAAATCGGGGGTCGTGTATAAACCCAACTCCCGAGTTCCAGACCGTCACTTATGCAACAAAAATGATTATGATTCAATGTTGTCTGAGTTAAAGCATTCACATGAGTAAAAGTATACCAAAACTGTAATTCATACTCCAGATTCAGTGATAAAAGCAAGCGAAAGACTAAAAGATATACATATCACTGTATGAAAAATAAAATAGATCTCAACTGTCTCCAAAGTATGAATACATCTCTAAGTCTCATATACATGTAAATAAACAGAACTAAAATGTCAAAAATAGTCCCACTGAGAAGTCCCGTCAATCCATGCCACCTAAGCAAAGCCGTCGTGGTACTGCATATATGAGAACTCGTCCTGGTCCTCATCATAATCCGGCTCTGCGTCCTGAATCGCTGCCTCACCTGTAACTAAGACAGGGTCTGGTGGGTGTTGCAAACACCATCCCGTAACGTGGGAGTGAGTAGCTAACTCAGTGGAATAATAGAGTAAAGATTAGCATGTTCTCAAATCAATCATGCGATAATAGTAAAGCAGTAAATCAAACATTCCTAATACTATTGTTAATGTAATATGACGTGACATGATGGATACCCTCACCGACGATCTCCCTCATACGACACCATCTTACGCCCGCGGCATGCTTTCTTCCCACAGTGCTCCACATCTTCCAGGCACATGCAATGTGATGGTGCTATGATTACCGAGTTATTATTAGTCCATTCATACAGCAGGATTGGGAAACTAAGGTACTTCCATTATATCAATCCCAACACAGATCCTGTCTAGGGTCGTCACTCCTAGTAATCTCATACGATGTATATTTTGTAGGTCACTGCAAGGGCTGACAGGGCTGTTGCTCGCACTCGTTGCACTGCTCCCCCATCACCTTATCAATATAGGCATAGTGTACTCTCATTGCTACGGAAGGGTCGTCGCCTCCCGTAAACTCAGAATACGCTCACGGTCACTATAAAGGGCTCGTTGCCTGATCAGTGTAGGCCGACAGCAAGAATATAGTGTCCCATACTACCATAATCTGCTCACAAGTCATAGGTACTCACTGGTCACTATGGGGAGGCTTGTGGCCCTAGCGTAGGCCGACAGCTCGACCATGGTGTCCCATACCACCACGCCCGGCTCATGAGTCTTTATGGATCAAGGTACCATGGTTAATAGGGTTTTCAATGGTAAGTTCAGTACCCTAGGTTCAAGCAGTTATGACTCATACAAGGTGAACATACAATGGCCAGTCGGGTTACTTGACGGGCTCGACTGGCACGAGCGCATCTCAAGTCGAACGACATGAAGTGCATAAAACACTTCGTGTGGCCTAACCACTGCCGCCAACTCCAAAACACGACTCGCGTTCATCGATGCGTCGTTCGTGGCAAAGATAAGCCAACTACGAATTTACTCGGTTGCCGACTGCCTGGACTAGGTATAGTCCCAAACATTTATGAATTCACATCAGTAATCATATAAGAGTAATGGAAATAAAATACAACAATGTGAGCATGTTAACACATGTTATAACATACAACTTACGTAAAATAACAAACGCATGCATTTCATACATATAATGAAATCATGCATATAGCTAACATGTAGGAAATCATTTACATCAGCATATTGTTTGAGAATTCAATCTCAAACTAATTCATAACACCATTTAATTCAATACATACTAATACAAACATTTATACAAACACTTAGTCTACACACTTAAGTCTACATATAGTATGTCGACTCAAAGTGCGCATTTGGAAGAATCTCTTCGCCAAACTGATTATGCACGCATTCCTAATATCCTAATGCGACAAGAAGCCATGTCAATCATATCAGCAAAATATGGATGAAAACAGTATTTCCTACAAATGACTAAAATGCCCTAAATCTCATATTTTTCGTCTGCTTACGAAACAGGAAACGGACAGCATGTTGTACATGTCAAACGGCATTACCGTCGATAATCTACTATTAAACAACATTGAAAGCGTTGAAAACAGTCAATCAAAGCGTCTAGAATCCGCACCTTTTATCCTAGAAGTGTATTAATTCGAACGGAGCGTGTACGCTTCGTCTACGGCGAACTTGTAACCTATTTTACAAGATGTATAAGCTACCATGCTAAGGAACCGACGGAACCTTAAATCAGCAAGTGTTTGGGGTCTTTTCTTACCTAGAAACGCGGCAAAATCATCAGGAATGTGATTGAGGTACGTTGCTTAAGCACGTGCAGCAGGTAGTGCAAGCAGCAGGAAGATCTCTCCCACTCTCTCTCACAATCTCTCACCTTTTCTCTCACACTAGCTAGGGTTTCTAGCAAATTCGGATGGATGAGAGAAGTGAGGGTTTAAGCCCCTTTTATAACCCCAAACATGCCCAAAACAGGTTTGGGAACAATGTTTACTTGATGCCTAACCAAATCGGGGCTGTTTCGGTCCAAAAAGACATTTCTGGAGGTCCCCTGGACGAACGCGATCGGACTTAAGCTTATGCATGTCGGATGTCGCTCACATCCCATTTTCAGACCAGTAGTGTTCGTAGATCGCACTTGGCGGTCAAGTTTCAGTTCAGCGGTCATCGCATATAGATCAGGTCTACAAGTCTCATGATATGAAATAGAAATTTTTTCTAATCCGAGGGTGTAATTTGGCTGAATTCTGACGGTCAGAACGCTTAATAATAACGCGCCAAGTCGTGTGCCAGATTTGAATTTCAAATTTCAAATCTAACCCTATTCTCACTCTCTTCACTCCAAGCTCAATGAAATAGCCTCTGAATGTCGGTAGGACTTGATTTTCGAAATGATTGTCAAGTCCAGCTAGGCGGTTATAACGGTCTAAGATTGTAGGTATCGGACTTTCGATGCACGGTCTAGATCCAATACAAAGTTTCAAAGAGGTCCTGAGAACAAACTAGTTTAGAGTTTGATCCGAGGTTTTATAGTATTATAGCGTCATTAGTTCTACTCGCTTTTGGTCTTACAGAACATATTTAAAGTGATCAGGGACTATTTCCCAGCTACTCTAGCATTGCGCTAGCTAACTTACACTTATTTTCTAAAGGAATTAATCCTACGCGATTTCTGGTCGAGTTGGTACTCGAGTCCAAGTGCAGATTTTTCCAGGGCATTACATTGATCCATCAAATATTGGAGGTCTAGAGGCTGATGAGCCCTTTCCTTTGGTCAGGATCACTCTCTAGGTGGTGATGCCCTTAAAGAGAGACCCACTCTGATACCAATTGAAATTGTGGTAAAGACCGCTTTAGTTGAAGGAGGAATATGCCATTATGTCCTAGAGGGGGGGTGAATAGGACTTTTTAATAATTTTATAATAATTTAAACTCCTATCACTCTAATCCTAACAACAGGCATATATTAGGATTACTCAAGAGTAACTTTACTTGAAAGTGCCCTTGTTAGTGCCCTGGTTTGTCAATTAGCGTGTACGTTGAGTCAGTCAGACTGGAGAGCCTCACAGAAAGATCTATTCAAGTGTCTACCTCAACCGGATGTGTGGAAGCTCGCCATAGGTAAATCTAAGCCTCACATCCCATGTCCCAAAACACTAGGTGATTAAAACCCTTAAAAATAAGTTAGAACATATTAGGGTTTTTAGGTAAGAGAACTTTTTTTAAACATCAGAAAATCTATAAGTTTTCTTTCCCTGTCGATTGTATCGATACACATATCGATATAATCGACCTGCGCTGTCGATGTCCTAGGAAGCTAAATTGATCATATCGAATGAGGACTTAATGTGTTTAGCAACCACATACATATTTGGACGAAATTATCGATGTATCGATACACCTATCGATATCATCGATATTTGAATCTCGAGTCAATCAGACGTGACTCAATAATATTGACAGGCAGTTTTTCGGTGCCCCTGTTTTTCAAGGAAAATCTCAAAATCCATTAATATATCGATGCTCTTCCCGATAAGATCTTAAATTAAATCTTAAAAATATCGAAAGTCCATCGATGATATCGATAGTGGGCGCACATATCTTTCAGCAAATATTTCAGGTCGGTTTTTATCTTTGATCGAGGGTCACTCGTGGAAATCAATATTCATATGTAGATGATATCGAGGCCGAGTCGATTGCATCGTGACTGGACACAAACTGTCCAACGAGCTTATTGGAAAATTCATGAGAATTATCTATGCATCGACACTGCCTCGGATATCATCGATATGCAAATTCCGATGACATCGGTTGACCATCGATCATATCCTAAAACCTGAAATATTTCAAGGCTAGTCTCTCTCATTTTTCAAATGTCGATAGATCGATCCAAGTATCAATATAATCGGAGTTCGAAATCTGATGATATCGACACCTGATTAATCCTAGCGACCAGCTGGCAAGAGGTTTCAAAAGCGTATGACATGTGATTTTGTGTCATCGAGCAGACCGTCGATACCATCGAGAGGATACGCTTGATGATATCAACACTGCTTGATGATATCAAACTCTGTCATAAATGTGACCGTTTTATATCCGTTGGAACCTTTTACCTATATAAAGAGAGACTTTTCTATATTGCTGATAGAGAAAGAAGAGGGTGCTTTTGAGTGTTTTACTTTTAGATCATATACCTAAAGCCCTTTCTCTCATGGGAGTTCATCTTCTAATCCACTCTCATCATTGACATTTAATAGAGTGGATTGGGGAATGAACTTTCACATTCAAGGATCCTTCAGCTACCATCTTAATGGCAAATCATTAAGATGGGATGCCTTGAATGCTTAGATGATTAGAATTTCTCTATCTCTGTTATAGGAAAACATTTAGAGAGTAGGATTCCATCATAACCTTGACCCAACCCGTTGCCTTATATTGGTACATCATTTGTTACAGATCAAGGGAGCTGAAGACTCTTCATCAACAAGGAGGAGATCTTTGCCACTGTGCTGAATTAGACTCATCAACTTATCTGTATGTATCTAGAGTCTAGAGGACCCTTTGATCATTCCTTTGTAGGATTGGGTCTAAGGTTTTTTTCACCCTTGAAGTCCTCAAGGAGGCCTCCGATGGGAGTATACGTAGTGGGTGCGTTGTGTGAACCTTTGCTCTGTGGAAAGCATAAACATCTGTTTAGAGGTGAACCAGTAAAACCTTGGGTTTGAGGTGAACCGGGTAAAACCTTGGGTTTGAGGTGAACCAAGTGAAACCTCCGTAGGGTCTTAGGGAAGATCCTTGGCTAGTGTGCCTAAATGTGGGTGTGATGTGTTGATCCTTGCTCGTGAGAGCATAAATAGTCAGCCTCAGTGTAGGTTGTAAAGATTGAAGATGAACCTGATTTAAAACCTTAGGTTAGAGGTGAACCATGTGAAATCTCCTTAATGAAATCCGGTACACTCAAGGGTTGAATGCGGTTACCGGGAGTAGAGTAGACAAGTAGTCGAACCACTATAAAAATGACTGTGTTTGCGATTGCTATTCATTTATATGTGTGATTGTTTATGACAATGCTTTCATATCTACTTATCTGAGCACACCTCACACACAAACACAGTTACATCCATCATGAACTAAGCTATATATTGTTGTTTTTTAAATATTTTGTGATTGGATTCTCTACCAAGCTTGGAAGCCAGTAGAGTTACATTTGAGTAATCCTGATAATTTTCGATCTAAAAGGATTAGTGTAATAGGATTTTTAAATACATTATAAAACTTTGAAAAGTCCTATTCACCCTCCTCTAGGATATATTGGCATATTCCTACTTCAACTCAAGCGGTCTTTATAGCTATTTCACTACTAGCTTCCAAGCCTGGTAGAGGATCCAATCACAAACTATTTGAGAGATGAACAATATGTAAATTAGTTTATGATGGATATGACTGTGCGTGTATGTGAAGTGTGATCTCAGATAATCAAATATGAAAGTATTTAAGAAAATCAAATAAGTAAATAGAAGATAATAACAATCTCAAACAAATTCATTTTTATAGTGATTCGACTACTTGTCAACTCCACTCACGGTAAACGCACTCAACCCTTGAGTGTGCCAAATTTCACTAAGGTGGTTTCACACAGTTCACCTCAAACCCGAGGTTTTAAATCAAGTTCACCTCTAACCAGCATAACCTACACCTAGGCTGACAGCTTATGCTCCCACAAGAAAGGGTCAACACATAACACCCAAATTTAGGCACACTGGCCAAGGATCTACATAAGGAACCTCTCCCGTTTATGCTCTCATGAGCAAGGGTCAACACAATGCACCTATTTTCAGGCACACCGGCCAAGGATCTTCCACAAGACCCTAACTATTTATACTCTCCACAGAGTAGGGGTCAATATAACGCACCCACCACGTATACTCCCACCGGAGGCCTCTTAGAGGACTTGCAAGGGGTGAGAAACACCTTAGACCCAATCCTACAAAGGAATGATCACAAGTGTCCTCTGGACTCTAATAACTTACAGATAAGCGGATGAGTCCCTTTTATCTCTTTGGTGAAGATCTCCTCCTTTGTTGATGAAGAGTCTTCTGCTTCCTTGAACCGCAACTCAGAAGATGTAACAATGTATGGCGATAGGTTGGGTAAAGGTTGCAATGGAATTCTACTTTATTAAAAGTTTTCCTATAAGGGAAATAGAGCGATTCCAATCATTTATGCATTCAAGGCATCCCTGCTTAATGATTTGCCATTAAGGTGGTAGTTGGAGGATCCTTGAATACATAAGTTCATTTGCCAATCCACTCTATTGAATGTCAATGATGAGGGTGGATTAGAGGATGAACTTCTATGAGAGAAAGGGCTTTGGGTATATGATCTAAGGTTAAAAACTCAAAAGCACTCTCTTCTTTCTTTACCATCAACTAAAGATAAGCTCTCTATAAATAGGCAAAATGTTCCAACGGATATAAAACGGTCACATTTATGACAAAGTTCGATATCATCGAGCATGTACTCTCGATTGTATCGACTGGCTGCTCGATGACACAAACTCAAATGTCATACGCTTTTGAAACTTTTTTTCAATTGGTCGAGAAAATTGAAACCTGTGTCGATGTCATCAGATTTTGAACTCCGATTTCATCGATACGAGGATTAATTCCTCGACATTTGAAAATGAAAGAGACATTGCCTTTGAAATATTTCAAGTCAAGGATATGATCAAGGTATACTCGATATCATTAGAAATTGAATGTCGATGATATCGATAGTCGTGTCAATGCATCGATAACTCTAAAGGATTTTCCAGTTAAGCTTGCTGGACAGTTTATGTCCTTTCTCAATGCAATCGATCTAGCCTCATTATCATTGATATTTGAATATCAATTCTATCGAGTGACCCTCAATCCAAGATAAAAACCACCTGAAAATGTTGGTGGAAAAACTGTGTCCAAGACCAATATCATCGAAGGCCTTTCGATATCATTAGTTTTTGAATTCTAAGGATATCGAGGAGTATTTCGATATATCAAAGGTCTTTATGATTTTCTTTGTAAAAATACGGACACCGGCTCTTTGCTATCAATTTTATCAAGTTAACTTCGATAGAATCGAGATTCAAATTTCGATGATATCGATATGGGTATCGATACATCGATAATTTTGTCCAGAAGAATATGTGGTTGCTGGACATCTTTTGTCCTCATTTTGGTAGTATCGATTAAGCATCAAGGACATCGAGAGCACTTCTTGATTATATCGATCAGTCTATCAATAAATCAAAAGAGGTAAAAAACTTAGAGATTTTCTGAAAATTTGAAAAAGTTTTCTAACCCAAAAACCTTATAATATTCTAATCAATTTTAAGGATTTTAAATACCGGGTGTTTTGGGACATGGGATGTGAAGCTTAGATTTACCTATGGAGAGTTTGGTCACACATCCGGTTGAGGCAGACGGTTGATTGATCTTCCTATGGAGCTTCTTTGTTTAGCTGACTCAACACTCACACTAATTGACAAACCAGGGCACTTTCATATGCTACAAAAATTGAGGAAGGCCTCAAACATCACAAAGATGCACATTATAATCGATGTTTGATCAAATGGTGGCAAGATAGGGAGAGATTGTATAATCTAAACCTTCCTTTTGATGACGAATATCTCACTATTTATTACCTCAATTCCCCACCATTTCTAACCTCTGCTCAACCGATGGAAACAATCATTACAAATCCTTAGTCAATAAATTACATATTCACCACCTTCACTGTCAACAAATATCTCACTCCTTATAAACCTAATTTTCCACCATTTCTAACCTCTGCTCAACTAAAGGCAATAATCATTAAAAATCCTTAGTCAATAAATTACATATTCACCACCTTTACTATTTGTTCCAACTTAGGTGGATGTTACCTTCATTCCTTCCCTTTTTCATATTTCCTTTTCTATTAGTCATCTTACTTTCAACTTTTTTCTTTATTCGTAGTGACTCGGGAGCTATCAGCCGTAGAAAGGCAAGTTGTTTTAGAACTAACACTTTAACAAGTCAAACCAGCTGTTGAGGCCATCGAAGCAACAATGTAACAAGCCACTGATTATGAATGGAGAATGAGTAATGAACTTCTCCATTTTCCTCCCATCCAAGAAACAATGGATAATAAGACATAATCCATGCATATATTCGATCAACCTATGACACCTATGATAATTATTGACCAAGGGGATGGAGAAGACGAAACTGAAGTGAATACCTCACGATCTACTCCAGCATCCACTTGGCAACAATCTCTAGTCTTGGGATCCTTCCATGATGAAGAACCACTCCAATCATACGTAACACACGAAGCTATCATTTCTAACCTATTATCAGTAAGAGTTCAAGTGAATGATGTTTCTATTCCTCACTCAGAACTCATACCTGATCCAACGCTGATATCAATTGATGATGCTTCGGTATCTGACATAACAACTGAAGATGTACTTCTAATCAAAGATATGCTCGCCTTCTTCCAACAAGCTCTTAGTAGCGACATCCCAATGACCGAGTCTCCTGCACTCTCCACCCAACTATAACATCTCGAAGAAAAAATCCAAGAGCTCGTATGCTCAGGAATATAAGAGGTTACATCGACCGAACTAATTGAGAAACTTACCGAATTGATCGATCGATACCAATTCTTCTCTTGCTTGGATAAGAGCCTTGTAATCAAGTTACCAACACTCAGGGAATTTTTAGATCTTTTAAAAGAGAATTGCAAGCTCCACATCGTGATTAAACATCTTAAATCTAAGTGGGCAAATGTGATTTCTTAAGTGGTGGCTATGGCTAGTGACACTACTAACAGGCTCTTGGTCGAATATGAAGAGTTGAAGAAATTTAAGGCCGAGTTAAATGCTATGAGTGTAAAGATTGTCACTTTGGGGATACACTTGGTGTAACATCCTGAAAATCGGGGGTTGGGTAGAAACCCAACTCCCGAGTTCCAGAACATCACTTGTGCAACATTTTTAATGATGGATGAATGTTGGCCATAATAATGCATAAAACATGAAGTGGATCAAGCCAAAACAGCATATCATACTCCAAAGACAGTTAAAATTAGCAAGCGAAAGACATGGATAAATACATAAAATATATAATTGATTGTAAGTCTCCAGAGTGTGAACATGTTACCAGGTTAATTAAATACATGTATACTAAAAAAAATGAAAAGAAAAGAATATACATGAGTGCTCCAAAAATATAAAATGACAAGTGTCAAGGCATCTAATCAACCTCCCTGTAGTCCCGTCGATCAAAACACGCATATACGAGAAATCCTCATCATCATCATACAAGTTCGGCCCCACTTCACAAGCATCGCCATCATCTGAAACTAAAATAGGGACTGGTGGGTGTCCGGAACACCATCCGATAACGTGGGAATGAGTAACTAACTCAGTGGAATCATAGATCAAAGGTTAGCATGTTATCAAATCAATCAAGTGATAATGGTAAAGCAAGCAAAACAAACATTCCTAAACACTGTGATTAACGCAAGCATGAAATGACATGATGGATGCCCTCACCGACATACTCCCTCATGCGGCACCATCTCACGTGCGCGGCATGCTTTCTTTCCTCAGTGCTCCACATCTTTCAGGCACATGCAGTGCGATATGAATATGATTACCGAGTTATTATTAGTCCTTTTCATACAGCAGGATTGGGAAACTAAGGTACCTCCCTTATATCAATACCCAAATAATGATCCTATCTAAGGTTATCACTCCTAGTAATCTCATACGATGATATATTTCTAGGTCGCTGCAAGGGCTTCCAGGGCTGTTGCACGCACTCGTTGCATTGCTCCCCCATCACCTTATCAATACAGGCCTAGTTTATATCCTTAAGACTACATCAGGACTTTTCGCCCCCATGCGGTTTCAGGATAAACTCAAGGTCACTACAAAGGGCTGCCAGGGCTGTTGCTCGCACTCGTTGCTTCACTCCCCCATCACCTTATTAATGTAGGCCGACAGCAAGAATATAGTGTCCCATACCACCATAATCTGCTCAGAGTAGGGTGCTCACTGGTCACTACGGGGAGGTTTATGGCCCCAGCGTAGGCTGACAGCTTGACCACGGTGTCCCATACCACCATGCCTGGCTCATGAGTCTTAGGGGATCGAGGTACCAAGGTTAGAGGGGTTTTCCAATGGTAAGTTTAGTACCCTAGGTTTAAGCAGTTATGACGAATACAAGGTGAACATACAATGGTTAGTCGAGTTACTTGATGAGTCCGACTAGCACGAACGCACGTTGAATCGACCGACATGAAGTGCATAAGCACTTTGTGTGGCCTAACCACTGCCGACAACTCTAGTACGACTCGGGTTTGTCATACACATCCTTCGTGGGGAATAGAATCCAACCACAAATCCTAATCTGTTACCGACTGCCTGGACTAGAGTATAGCCCCAAACACATGTAATGTGAATCAATAATCATATGAGAGAGACAGAATTGAAATACAAGAAATTCCAGCATGTTATCAGCATGTTATAACATACATCATAAGCAGTTAACCATACACGAGTACTTCACACATAAGGTAATTAATTAAAATACAACAAGCATGGAGGAATTCATGTACATCATTAGATCAGTTGAGAATCCAATCTCAACGCTAATCTACAACACCATTTAGTCAACACTTACCAATACTTACATTTATACAAACACTTAGACTACACAACTTGAACGTACTTGACGTATGTTGATTTCAACGTATAATATGACAAATCCTCATAACAAGGAGATGTCTAATACACAACAATCATGTTCTTACATTCAATACATAAGGTAGGCATAAATCATAATGATTTATGCATTTCAACAAACACTTAGTCTACACATATTAGTCTACAAAGCATATGTCGGCCAATATGTGCATTAGGGCGAATCTCAACGCCAAACAGATCATACACGCATAACTAGTATAGGTACACGACAAATACTCATGGCAATCATATCAGAAAAATACGTACGTATACATATTTCCTATAAATACCTAAAATACCCTAAATCTCATATTTTTCGTACGTATTCGAAATGAAAAACGGACAACATGTTCTACATGTCAAACAACATCCTCATCAGCAATCTACCATTAAACGGCATTGAGAGCTTTGAAAACAGGTAATCTAAGCATCTAAAATCCGCACCTTAAACTAGAAATGAGTATTCGTTAAGATTCAGACGATGTGTCTTCGTCAACGGCAGATACACTACTTATGTCAAGAGACAGGTTAGCTAGAATTCTTCTACAGATAGTCTAAGCTTCAAATTAGGTTAGGATTAGGATTTTCTTACATAGAACGAAACCAGAATCATCGGAATAACGATGCAGGTTGGTGGCTTCGGCACGTAGAGCAGCAGGGAAGAATCCCAGGAGAAATCACCAGCTACTCCCTCACTTTCTCTCTCTTTTCTCTCTCTCCTCCCTAGGGTTTCTAGAAAATTTCTATGGGTTAGAAAGCTAAGGGTTTAAGGCACTTTTATAAGCCCAAACATAACTAAAACAGACTTTAAGTCAAGGTATACTTGGGTTATAGCCAAATCGGGTCTTTTCCGATCCAAAGGAGCATTTCGGGAGGTCCCCTGGCCGAATGCGGTCGGACTTAAGCTCATATATATTGGATCCTGCTCACACCAAGTTTTCAGTCCAGTAGTGTTCCCAGATCGCACGTGGAGGACCAGTTTCAGTTCAGCGGTCATGGAGATTCGATCGAGGATTTTAAGTACACTGACCTGAGTGAGAAATGTTCCCTGATTCGAGGGTGTATTTGGGTCAGATTCCAACGGTCTGAATGCTTATACTTAACCCGTAAGAGAAACGTGCCAGATTTATTTAAATGAAATTTAATTTTTAATGAATTTCACTCTTTCTCACACTCCTTGCCCCAGGCTTAATGAAATAGCTTCAGAACATCAGTTGGGCTTGATTTTCTAAACGATTGTCAAGTCCAACAAGGTGGTCGTAATTGTCTAAGATTATCGCTATCAGAATTTTGACCTGCGGTCTAGATCCAATATAAAGTTTCCAAGCATTCCTGAGGACAAACGGGTTTAGAGTTTGATCCTAGATTTTAGGGTAAGATAGCGTCAATGATTCTATAGGTTTTGGGTCTTACAGATCGTATTTAAAGTGGTTGGTGCTAATTTTGTAGGAAATTTAGTGTAGTGCTGGCTAATTCTCGTTAAATTTCTAAAGAATTTCATTCTAAATGATTTCTCTGGCTTTGGAATCGAATTTTGAGAAACTACCAAGGTATTATGGTTGACCCATTGCCTAAGGACGTCTAACCCCAGGTCGGCAAAAATTCGGTGTGTTACAATCTACCCCCCTTAAAACAAAATTTCATCTCCGAAATTAGCTAAGGGTAATGAGTACTTAAAGAGACTTTTGTATTGACGTTCTAAGGAAGGTTCAAATCCTATTTAATAACCTAACCTTATGTATAATCTAAATCAACTGTTTCGATCCTGGGCCTGTGGGGAAGGGGCTAACTACGCTTCCGCTGCGCCACTCTAATCCAACGGTTGTACTAGATAATCCTAAGTAGATTGGGCTCGACACGTTCTACCCCCCTTAAAACTTAAGTCTACTTAAGGTTCAAGAATCTATGCCTCGATCCATATATCGAAACGAGGTGTAACTTAAGGCCTACCTTTAACATGAAATGGAAAACAACCTCTCACTACATTGGTCTTCCTTTGCTAACAATGCATTTTATGGCATTGGTACCTATGGTTGTAGAAAAAAGCTGAAGTGATGGGTGTTGTGGTTGATTTCAAGGACGGATGTGAGTTTGTGGCAAGAGGTCTAATCTCTATTGGCTGTATGTCCTCAACATTTCCCAAAGGCAAAGCAATAACTTTTGGTTGTAGGTGGTCGGGACAACATGGAAGAAAAGTTGTGTAGTGGGTCTGAGCCGGATACATTGAACCTTCTGTCTAATCAGGACAGAAAACTCGTTGTATCAGTTCTTAATCTGAGTCGATGCTGATCTTCTACTTGATCAGAGCATTGGATTCATTGGTAACTACTAGGATTAAGAAATTGATTCAAACCGTAAATACATCGCTTACATATACAGTTCCTTTACTGTAACACCCCAAAAATTGGGGTTTGGGTAGAAACCCAACTCCCGAGTTCCAGAACATCACTTATGCAACATAGATAATGATAAATGTATGTTGCCTGTAGAATGACATTAAACAAGATTGAGACTAAGCCAAAACAGCATATCATACTCCAGAGATAGTTAAATTAGCAAGCAGAAGAATGTGATAGATATATAAAATATATAAATGATTGTAAGTCTCCAGAGTGTGAACATGTTACCAAGTTAACTAAATACATGTATACTCCAAAATAGAAAGAAAAGAATATACATGAGTGCTCTAAAAATATAAAATGACAAGAGTCATGGCATCTAATCAACCTCCCTATAATCCCGTCGATCAAAATACGGAGGAGAAATCCTCCTCAGCATCATACAAGTCCAGCTCCTCTCCACAAGCAGCGCCCTCATCTGAAACTAAAATAAGGACTGGTGGGTGTCCGGAACACCATACCGTAACGTGGGAGTGAGTAGGTAACTCAGTGGAATCATAGAACAAAGATTAACATGTTATCAAATCCATCATGCGATAATGATAAAGCAAACAAAACAAACATTCCTAAATACTTTGATTAATGCATGGATGAAATGACATGATGGATGCCCTCACCGACATACTCCCTCATGCGGCACCATCTGCGTCCGTGGCATGCTTGCATTCCTCAGTGCATCACATCTTCCAGGCACATGCAGTGCGATATGGATAATGATTACCGAGTTGTTATTAGTCCTTTTCACACAGCAGGATTGGGAAACTAAGGTACCTCCCTTATATCAATACCCAAACAATGATCCTGTCTAGAGTCATCACTCCTAGTAATCTCATATGATGATATATTTCTAGGTCACTGCAAGGGCTACCAGGGATGTTACACGCACTCGTTGCACCTCTCCCCCATCACCTTATCAATACAGGCCTAATTTATATCCTTAAGACTGCATCAGGACTCGTCGCCCCCATGCGGTGTCAGGATAAACTCAAGGTCACTACAAAGGATTGCCAGGGTTGTTGCTCGCACTCATTGCTCCACTCTCCCATCACCTTATCAATGTAAGCCGATAGCAAGAATATAGTGTCCCATACCACCATAATCTGCTTAGAGTAGGGTGCTCACTGGTCACTACGGGGAGGTTTGTGGCCCCAGCGTA
This sequence comes from Magnolia kwangsiensis, assembly GCA_037074715.1. Classification (NCBI taxonomy): domain Eukaryota; kingdom Viridiplantae; phylum Streptophyta; class Magnoliopsida; order Magnoliales; family Magnoliaceae; genus Magnolia; species Magnolia kwangsiensis. The sequence continues at coordinate 43,780,541 of CM073586.1, read as the reverse complement.
GGCCGACAGCTCGACCACGGTGTCCCATACAACCATGCTCGGCTCATGAGTCTTAGTGGATCAAGGTACCACAGTTATCAGGGTTATCACTCGTAAGTTCAATACCCTAGGTTCAAGCAGTTATGACAAATATAAGGTGAACATACGATGGTCAGTCGGGTTACTTGATGAGTTCGACTAGCGCGAGCACACGTTGAATCGACCGACATGAAGTGCACAAGCACTTCGTGTGGCCTAACCACTTTCGACAACTCTAGTACGACTCGGGTTCGCCATACACATCCTTCACAGAAAATAGAATCCAACCACGAATTCTAAACTGTTATCGACTTCCTGGACTAGAGTATAGCCCCAAGCACATGTAGTGTGAATCAGTAATCATATGAAATAAACGAAATTGAAGTGCAAGTAATTCCAGCATGTTATCAGCATGTTATAACGTACATCAAAAGCAGTTAACCATACACGAGTATTTCACACCTAAGGTAGTCAATTCAAATACAATAAGCATAGAGGAAATCATGTGCATCATCAAAGTAGTTGAGAATCCAGTCTCAACGCTAATCTACTACACCATTTACTCAATACTTACTAATACATACATTTATATAAACACTTAGACTACTCAACTCCAACGTACTTGACGTATGTTGATTTCGACGTATAATATGACAGATCCTTATATCAAGGAGTTGTCTAATACACAACAATCATGTTCTTACATTCAAAATATATGGCAGGCATAAATCATATTGATTTAGGCATTTCAACAAACACTTAGTCTACACACATTAGTCTACAGAGCATATGTCGGCCAATATGTGCATTAGGGAGAATCTCTTCGCCAAACAGATCATACATCCATAACTAGTATAAATACATGGCAAATATCCATGGCAATCATATCGGTAAAATACGTACATATACAGTATTTCCTACAAATACCTAAAATACCTTAAATCTCATATTCTTCGTACATATACGGAATGAAAAACGGACAACATATTGTACATGTCAAATAGCATCCTCATCAGCAATCTACCATTAAACGGTATTGAAAGCTTTGAAAACCGGTAATCTAAGCATCTAAGATCCATACCTTAAACCAGAAATGCGTATTCGTTAAGATTCAGAAGATGTGTCTTCGTCAACGGTAGATACGCTACCTATGGCAAGAAACAGGTTAGCTAGAATTCTTCTACAGCTAGTCTAAGCTTCAAATCAGGTTAGGATTAGGGTTTTCTTATATAGAACGAAATCAGAATCGCCGGAATAACGATGCAGGTAGGTGGTTTCGGCACGTAGAGCAGCAGGGAAGAATCTCACGAGAAATCACCAGCTACTCCCTCACTTTCTCTCTCTTTTCTCCCTCTCCTCCCTAGGGTTCCTAGCAAATTCGTATGGGTTAGAAAGCTAAGGGTTTAAGGCCCTTATATAAGCCGAAACATAACCAAAACAGACTTTAAGTCAAGGTATACTTGGGTTATAGCCAAATCAGGTCTTTTCCGATCCAAAGGAGCATTTCGGGAGGTCCCCTGGCCGAATGCGGTCGGACTTAAGCTCATGTATATTGGATCCTGCTCACACCAAGTTTTCAGTCCTGTAGTGTTCCCAGATCGCACGTGGCGGACCAGTTTCAGTTCAACGGTCACGGAGACTCGATCGAGGATTCCAAGTACACTGACCTGAGTGAGAAATGTTCCCTGATCCGAGGGTGTATTTGGGTCAGATTTCGACGATCTGAATGCTTATACTTAAACCGCAAGAGAAACGTGCCAGATTTATTTAAATCACATTTAATTTTTAAAGAATTTCACTCTCTCTCACGCTCCTTGCTCTAGGCTCAGTATAATAGCGACTGGACATTGGTTGGGCTTGATTTTTGAAATGATTGTAAAGTCCAACCAGGCGGTCGTAATGGTCTAAGATTGTAGATATCAGACTTTCGACGTGCATTCTAGATCCAATACAAAGTTATAAAGTGCTCCCGAGAGCAAACAGGTTTAGAGTTTGATCCTGGATTTCAGGTTAAGATGGCGTCAATGGTTCTATAGGTTTTGGGTCTTACAGATCGTATTTAAAGCATTCAGTGCTAATTTCACAGCTAATCTAACGTAGCGCTGGATAATTCACGTTAAATTTCTAAAGAATTTCATTCTAAACGATTTCTTTGGCTTTGGAATTGAGTTCTGAGAGGTTACCAAGGTGTTATGGTCGACCTATTACCTAAGGACGCCTAACTCCAGGTTGGCAAAAATCCAGGGTGTTACATTTACTCTGTGTTCCCGAATGCAATAAGTCTTTGGGAAGGCAATTCTAAGGGTCGTGCTAGTTTATTCTAAGTTCAATCTGAGGGATTTATAAGTTTTCCCTGAGAGTGAATGGTTCTAAGTTAAAATAACTTTCCTAAGAGTTATAACAGAAGTCTATAAGTATTAAGGGGATCTATCGAAGGGATGAGGTTCTACTCCAACCAATCTAACCTACTATTCCTTAGCATATATAGGCTTTACACTACTTAAGGTAACTAGTAGAATAGTCTGTAACTTACTAGCTGTAATCCAAAGCCTAAGCTTATACGCTAAATGGTTTCATACCATTTCTAATACAGAGAATTGTTCTATCACTTAGGGTCATGATTGTCTAAATGGAATTGGATTTCTTATATCGTCAGATCTTTCAAATCTAGGAGTACTAACTCTAGGTCCAAAACGCCAAGGGCATATGTTGTCAGTGGTCTCAAGTTGTGTTAAATGGGATTGCTTTCCTACTCCCACCTTAGAATTGTGAGTGACATGTTTAGTAGGTGGGTGGTTTGGGATTCAAATCAATTTCATGGGCTTTGGAAAATGGATCTTGTGTTGGAAAGTGTGAGATGTAGCATAGCAATACACAATCCCTTAAGCATTCCACTCACTTCATAGCAAAAGGGACTGCATGCATGTCATTTACCAAAATTTGTCACAATACCTGGAACACAGTGTTACATGAATCATGACAGAAGATGCATGTGAGCTAATGCGACCAAGACTCCCAACATCTAAAACCTCCTACCAACTACTACACTACTAAGCTCATCAACACAAAACATAAGGATCCCAACATAGTAACAACCAAGCCACAGGGCGATGGCATCTCTCGGCCTTCCTGACCGGGCGGGGCGACTAGGCCCGACTTCATCAACGGGGGCTCCTCTTCTTGCCCATAAGAGAGAAAATGGTGAAAATGGAGAAGGCTAAACTAGCCTCTACAAAGGCCATGAAAAACGGAGGAAAGGGGGATATATGGCCGACCTAATGGGCTAACACAAATCTAGGTCCTATAGAGGAGTGAATCAGCCCCCCATAAGCTTGGATTTCAAAGGAAAAAGAGTGAAATAGGTTGGGATGGAGGCTCACACGAATTTTAGCCCCCAATAGAGGATGAGAGAGCTCCAAACGACGAGAATGGAGAGAGAGAGAGAGGAGTTGGTATGGTTATGAGCGATGGAGTTGCGTCGGTTGAGCCAGAGAATGGGAATGAGAGTGGTTTGGAAACGAGATTTGAGAGGAAGGCAGCAAAAACGTGAAGAAGGGAGTGCTTGGGAGGGTTTTTTATGAAGGAGGTAGGTCCTTGGGGGTGTTTTAACAGATGACCCCTATGCACAGGGGCTACATTAGCCACCAAACAGCGTCGGCCCAACGCCCGGCCTGAGTGGGGCCCACTGTACGGTGAGGCCTTGCCGAACCGGCGAGGACCAACTTCAAATTCGGCGAGGCCTGGCCATCTGGGCGTGGTCCCCCTGTCCCGTGGTCCCCAAAAATGTATGGGTCCCACCTCAGATCATCCTAGATCAGCGTGGATAGGCCCACGACTCCGTTTGAGGCGTTTCGGGGCCAATTTGAAAAATAGAATGAGTTTATATGACTTGTAACATATTATTTTGGGGTAGGAGAGGCTAATCCATCCAACTAACTCATTCATTCCATGAGATTCCCTAATTGGAAAGGCAAAAAGTCCAATTTATACATATATTTACTATTTATAGTAAAATTTTGTTTAAGTATGATTCTCCATTATTTACACATTAGGATTTATGTCTAGTATGACAGGACTTAGAAAAAGTTATAGAATGAGGCGGTGAAAGGAGAGATTTTGAAGGAATTGGATAAAAAAGGAGTTTAGGCCTTGAGATTGAGCATACGGTGTTGTGGTTGCCCCACAACCCAAGGACACCCATTTTTGGGTTTGGAATTCTATAGGGAATGGCTCAAACCCGTCGATTAACGACCTAAAGGCGACTTAGGTCGCTTCACGTGACCGAAGACATGTTATGGCCTAACTTATCGTATAGTCTCACCTGTCGGCGAAACTTGGGATTCTAATGTGATTTCTAAGTTTTTATTACCCCCTTCCTAAGTCAGAGTGCGTCAGTGTGCATTGTGTTACCATAACCCAAGTCCAGTTTAATCCAAATCATGCTCTTATACCATCTGTAACATCCCAAAAATTGGGGGTCGGGTAGAAACCCAACTCCCGAGTTCCAGAACAACACTTGTGCAACATTTTTAATGATGGATGAATGTTGGTCATAATAATGCATAAAACATGAAGTGGATTAAGCCAAAATAGCATATCATACTACAGAGACAGTTAAAATTAGCAAGCGGAAGACTGTGATAAATACATAAAATATATAATTGATTGTTAGTCTCCAGAGTGTGAACATGTTACCAGGTTAATTAAATACATGTAAACTAAAAAAAATGGAAAGAAAAGAATATCCATGAGTGCTCCAAAAATATAAAATGACAAGTGTCAAGGCGTCTAATCAACCTCCCTGTAGTCCCGTCGATCAAAACACGCATATATGAGAAATCCTCCTCATCATCATACAAGTCTGGCTCCACTTCACAAGCATCGCCATCATCTGAAACTAAAATAGGGATTGGTGGGTGTCCGGAACACCATCCCGTAACATGGGAATGAGTAGCTAACTCAGTGGAATCATAGAGCAAAGGTTAGCATGTTATCAAATCAATCAAGCGATAATGGTGAAGCAAGAAAAACAAACATTCCTAAACACTATGATTAATGCAAGCATCAAAATGACATGATGGATGCCCTCACCGACATATTCCCTCATGCGGCACCATCTCACGTCCGCGGAATGCTTTCTTTCCTCAGTGCTCCACATCTTCCAGGCACATGCAGTGCGATATGAATATCATTACCGAGTTGTTATTAGTCCTTTTCATACAGCAGGGTTGGAAAACTAAGGTACCTCCCTTATATCAATACCCAAACAATGATCCTGTCTAGGGTCGCCACTCCTAGGAATCTCATACGATGATATATTTCTAGGCCGCTGCAAGGGCTGTCATGGCTGTTGCACGCACTTGTTGCACCGCTCCCCCATCACCTTATCAATACAGGCCTAGTTTATATCCTTAAGACTGCATCAGGACTCGTCGCCCCCATGCGGTGTCAGGATAAACTCAAGGTCACTACAAAGGGCTGTCAGGATTATTGCTTGCACTCGTTGCTCCACTCCCCCATCACCTTATTAATGTAGGCCGATAGTAAGAATATAGTGTCCCATACCACCATAATCTGCTTAGAGTAGGGTGCTCACTGGTCATTACGAGGAGGTTTGTGGCCCCAGCGTAGGCCGACAGCTCGACCACGGTGTCCCATACCACCATGCCTGGCTCATGAGTCTTAGGGGATCGAGGTACCATGGTTAGAGGGGCTTTCCAATGGTAAGTTTAGTACCCTAGATTCAATCAGTTATGACGAATACAAGGTGAACATACAATGGTCAGTCGGGTTACTTGATGAGTCCGACTAGCACGAGCGCACGTTGAATCGACCGACATGAAGTGCACAAGCACTTCGTGTATCCTAACCACTGCCGACGACTCTAGTACGACTCGAGTTCGTCATACACATCCTTCGTGGTGAATAGAATCCAACCACGAATCGTAATCTGTTACCGACTGCCTAGACTAGAGTATAGCCCCAAACACATGTAATGTGAATCAATAATCATATGAGAGAGACAGAATTGAAATACAAGAAATTCCAGCATGTTATCAGCATGTTATAACATACATCATAAGCAGTTAACCATACACGAGTACTTCACACATAAGGTAATTAATTGAAATACAATAAGCATGGAGGAATTCATGTACATCATCAAATCAGTTGAGAATCCAATCTCAACGCTAATCTACAACACCATTTACTTAACACTTACCAATACTTACATTTATACAAACACTTAGACTACACAACTTGAACGTACTTGACGTATGTTGATTTCAACGTATAATATGACAAATCCTCATAACAAGGAGATGTCTAATACACAACAATCATGTTCTTACATTCAATACATAAGGCAGGCATAAATCATATTGATTTAGGCATTTCAACAAACACTTAGTCTACACACATTAGTCTACATAGCATATGTCGGCCAATATGTGCATTAGGGCGAATCTCTATGCCAAACAGATCATACACGCATAACAAGTATAGGTACATGACAAATACTCATGGCAATCATATCGGCAAAATACGTACATATACAGTATTTCCTACAAATACCTAAAATACCCTAAATCTCATATTTTTCGTACATATTCGAAATGAAAAACAGACAGCATATTCTACATGTCAAACAACATCCTTATCAGTAATCTACCATTAAACGACATTGAAAGCTTTGAAAACAGGTAATCTAAGCATCTAAAATCCACACCTTAAACTAGAAATGCGTATTCGTTAAGATTTAGACGATGTGCCTTCATTAACGACAGATATGCTACCTATGGCAAGAAACAGGTTAGCTAGAACTCTTCTACAACTAGTCTAAGCTTCAAATCAGGTTAGGGTTAGGGTTTTCTTACCTAGAACGAAACCAGAATTGCTGGAATAACGATGCAGGTAGGTGGCTTCGGCACGTAGAGCAGCAGGGAAGAATCCCAAGAGAAATCACCAGCTTCTCCCTCACTTTCTCTCTCTTTTCTCTCTCTCTCCTCCCTAGGGTTTCTAAAAAATTCGTATGGGTTAGAAAGCTAAGGGTTTAAGGCCCATTTATAAGCCCAAACATAACCAAAACAGACTTTAAGTCAAGGTATACTTGGGTTATAGCCAAATCGGGTCTTTTCCGATCTAAAGGAGCATTTCGGGAGGTCCCCTGGCCGAATGCGGTCGGACTTAAGCTCATGTATATTGGATCCTGCTCACACCAAGTTTTCAGTCCGGTAGTGTTCCCAGATCGGACGTGGCGGACCAGTTTCAGTTCAGCGGTCACGGAGATTCAATCGAGGATTTCAAGTACACTGACCTGAGTGAGAAATGTTCCCTGATCCGAGGGTGTATTTGGGTCAGATTCCAACGGTCTGAATGCTTATACTTAACCTGCAAGCGAAACATGCCAGATTTATTTAAATGACATTTAATTTTTAATGAATTTCACTCTTTCTCACACTCCTTGCTCCAGGCTCAATGAAATTGCCTCAGAACGTCAGTTGGGCTTGATTTTCGAAACGATTGTCAAGTCCAACAAGGCGGTCGTAATTGTCTAAGATTATCGCTATCGGACTTTCGACACGTGGTCTAGATCCAATACAAAGTTTCAAAGGGTTCCTGAGGGCAAAGGGGTTTAGAGTTTGATCCTAAATTTTAGGGTAAGATAGCGTCAATGATTCTATAGGTTTTGGGTCTTACAGATGTATTTAAAGTTGTTGGTGCTAATTTTGCAGGAAATCTAGTGTAGCGCTGGCTAATTCTCGTTAAATTTCTAAAGAATTTCATTCTAAATGATTTCTTTAGCTTTGGAATTGAATTTTGAGAAACCACCAAGGTATTATGGTTGACCCATTGCCTAAGGACGTCTAACCCCAGGTCGGTAAAAATTCGGGGTGTTACACTTGGAGGTGCTGAGGAGAAGTTTTAATGAGAAGAAAGTGATGTGATTAAAGGAAAAAGGCTATCAAGAATCTAGTTGAGTTTGCCAAAGCATAAACTAAAGTGATCATCCAAGTTAGATAGGTATCCTTAAGACTTCAGACTATTTTGGCGAAGAAGGAGAGACAGGAGGAAGTTAAGGGTACGATTTCTGGATTTTTATCTTTTGAATTTTAACTCCCCTCCAGCACGTATATCAGTTAATAAAATTGGCCATTGTGCCACATTTTATAAAAAAATTTCATTGGCAATCTTTTCCTTAGAAATCTCTTTTACTTTTACCATTTATAATTGACTTAATGTTGTGGCACGCAGAAAATGAAAAGTTATGCGTTGCCTTAGCCAAAAGACCCATCATGACAACTACACATTCATAAAGGACCGGGGGGGAGGTGAATGATCACTTATATAAACAATATTAGACCTCACATTGTAACTCACAAAAATGCATGTACTTCTCAATCTCTTCTAATTTGTAGATATGGCTCTTAACCATTGCCCTTCTTCTTTCCTTAGTCGAGCCAAGGCCTATTTGAAAGAAATCTTTGACTATGACCTTGTTGATTATTGCTAGTGCTCCCTATTATTTAACACTACCTTCTTCATTAAAGATGCTTCTAAAGTTGTTGAATTTGATATTTCTCAAGGAGAAGTCATGGAGATACTGAGAAAAATCCACTACCTTTGGGACTGATACTTCTAACTTAAATTCAAGTGGCAGAGGATTGTTGAATACCTGTGATAATAAGATGATCGAACCTAAGGGTTAACAACTTAAGTGTAGGGTTACGATGTAGTAATAACTTGATGAGATTGAGGTTGAATCCACAAGGAATAAGAAACTTGGCCTAGAACTAATCTAAGTCTAATGGTTTATCTAGGTTTTTAATCCAACATGATAAAAAAGGATTTTAAAACCATAAATTAGCAAAAGACTAAGGATCATAAAATCCACTCATAGTAATCACAATATCCAATTTATTTATTCAATGTATATCTTAATAAGAATTGAAGTCCTATCCTATCTAACCAAAATATAATTCAATTAAATATTTATTAATAATAATAATAATAAGATTTCAATAGATTGATTTTCTCATGAAGCACTTAGACATCAATCATAGAGAATTAAAAGTATCTAATGCACCCAGAGGCAACACTAGATCAATCAATTATATAGATTGATTCCATCTCTAATTTAAGTTAAATAATTGTTAAATTAAAGCATTCATTGTACCTAGAGTGTATAACATATTTAGGAATAAACAACTCAAAGACTTTAAAGTAAATCTAAATCTATTTCAATCTATTATCAAATACTGTAATTAAACTACAAGCTTCATCCCTTAGCCTTAATTAAGAGATTATCTTAACATGGTTAGCATTTTAGAAGAAAGACAAAAGAAAAACTAAGAAATTAAATGAGAATTGAGAGGAAGAAGAAAAGGACGACTCCATGGATGCTCTGCAACCCTTAAGTCTTTCTCATAAACACTCATTCATCCTTCGGAAGCTTAAAACATCTATTTAAATAGGAAAAATCTATACCGACATGAAACAACTTCAATTTTCACACTTTTGTTACACTTCAACTGCTACCAACTGTAGCCTTTGGTGCATCGAATATCACTTCAAACGCACCAAATTAGTGCTCAGTTGCAGCCGAATTTATCCAATATTTATCTCAAGTCTCTATCTTCCTTGGTTTGCACCGAAGGGATCTTCGGTGGAACTAAACCTAACTTCACTTGAACCTAAGTGTTGAGCCTAATTAACTCTAAAAATCACAATTTTTTGTTGGACTGTTCTATGTACATTCGGTCGAACTGAACCAAACTTAGGTGGCTGTAACATCCCAAAAATCGGGGGGTCGAGCAAAAATCCAACTCCCGAGTTCCAAAATGTTATTTATGCAACATGGATATGTATGATTGAATGTTGTCTGTGATAATGTATTAAACATGAGTGAGATTAAGCCAGAACAGCATATCATACTCTAGAGACAGTTGAAGTCACAAGCGGAAGACTGTGATAGTATGTATAACATATATAAACTGTTGTATGTCTCCAGAGTGTGAACATGTTACCAAGTTATATACATACATGTATACTCCAAAAGTAAACAAAAGGAATATACATGAGTGCTCTGAAAATATAAAATGACAAGTGTCAAGGTGTCTAATCAACCTCCCTGTAATCCCGTCAATCAGAATACGTATAAAGGATGGATCCTCCTCATCATCAACATCATCAAGTTCGGCTCCGCCTCGCAAGCCGCGCCATCATCTGCAATCACAAAAAGGTCTGGTGGGTGTCCAGGAACACCGTCCCATAACGTGGGAGTGAGTAGCTAACTCAGTGGAATAATAGAGCAAGGATTAACATGTTCTCAAATCAATCATGCGATAATAGTAAAGCAATAAATCAAGCAATCCTAATACTGTTGTTAATGCAATATGACATGACGTGATGTATGCCCTCACCGACGATCTCCCTCATACGGCACCATCTTACGACCGCGGCATGCCACACTCCCTAGAGTGCTCCACATCTTCCAGGCACATGCAATGTAATGGTGATATAATTTCCGAGTTGTTATTAGTCCATTCAAACAGCAAGATTGGGAAACTAAGGTACCTCCCTTATATCAATCCCAACACAGATCCTGTCTAGGGTCGTCACTCCTAGTAATCTCATACGATGTATATTTTGTAGGTCGCTGCAAGGGCTGCCAGGGCTGTTGCTCGCACTCGTTGCACCGCTCGCCCATCACCTTATCAATACAGGCCTACTGTACTCTACTGCTACGGAAGGGTCGTCGCCTCCCGTAGACTCAGAATACGCTCGCGGTCACTACAAAGGGCTGTCAGGGCTGTTGCTCGCACTCATTGCACCGATCCCCCATCACCTTATCAATGTAGGCCGACAGCAAGAATATAGTGTCCCATACCACCATAATCTGCTTACGAGACTAGGTGCTTACTGGTCACTACGGGGAGGTTTGTGGCCCCAGCGTAGGCCGACAGCTCAACCACGGTGTCCCATACCACCATGCCCGGCTCATGAGTCTTCGTGGATCAAGGTACCATGATTAACAGGGTTTACAATGGTAAGTTCAGTACCCTAGGTTCAAGCAGTTATGACTCATGCAGGGTGAACATACAATGGCCAGTCGGGTTACTTGACGGGTTCGACTAGCACGATCGCATCTCAAGTTGAACAACATGAAGTGCGTAAAACACTTCGTGTGGCCTAACCACCACCGCCAACTCCAGAACACGGCTCGCGTTCATCGACGCGTCGTTCGTGGCCAAAATCAGCCAACCATGAATTTGCTCGGTTACCGACTGCCTGGACTAAGCATAGTCCTAAACAATTAAGGAATCACATCAGCAAATCATATGAGAGTATTGGAATTGAAATACAACCATGTGAGCATGTTAACACATGTTATAACATAAAACTTAAGTAAATCATCAAGTACATGCATTTCATACATACAATGAAATCATGCATATATCTAACATGTAGGAAATCATTCACATCAACATATTAATTGAGAAACCAATCTCAAACTAATCCATAACATCATTTAATTCAATACATACTAATACAAGCATTAATACAAACACTTACACTACACACTTAAGTCTACATATAGTATGTCGACCCGAAGTGCGCATTTAGGCGAATCTCTTCGCCAAACTAATTATGCACGTATTCCTAACATTCTAATGCGACAACAAATCATGTCAATCACATCAGCAAAATATGAATGAAATCAGTACTTCCTACAAATGACTAAAATGCCCTAAATCTCATATTCTTCGCCGGTTTACGAAACAGGAAACGGACAACAAGTTGTACATGTCAAACGGCGTTGCCGTCGATAATCTACTATTAAACGACATTGAAAGATTTGGAAACAGTCAATCAAAGCGTCTAAAATCCGTACCTTGTCTCTTATGGATGTGTAAATTCGAACGGAGCGTATACGCTTCGTCTACAGCGATAAGAGAACCTAATACACAAGTTCTATTAGCTACTTCGCTAGGAAACGAAAGGAACCTCAAATCAGCAACCTCTAGGGTATTTTCTTACCTGAAAACGTGGAGGAATCACTAGGAAAGTGATCGGAGTGCGTTGCTTAAGCACGTACAGCACGTGGCATAAGCAGCAGGGAATTCTCTCCCACCTTCTCTCACAAACTCTCACATTTTCTCTCTCCTAATCTAGGGATTTTTGCAAATTCGGATGGGAGAGAGGATTGAGGGTTTCAACCTCTTTTATAAGCCTAAACTTGCCCAAAATAGGCTCCGGTACAAAGTTCACTTAGTGCATATCCAAATCGGGACTGTTTCGGTCCAAGAGATGCTTTCTGGTGGTCCCCTGACGTGATCGGACTTAAGCTCACGCGTACCAGATCTAGCACGTATTAAGTTTTTAGTCCGGCTGGGTCCGCAGATCGCACGTGGTGGACCAGTTTCAGTTCAGCGGTCACCGCACGTAGATCAGGGCTGAAAGTCTCATGATATAAAATAGAAATTTCTCCTAATCCGAGGGTGTAATCTGGCTGAATTCTGACGGTCAGAATGCTCAATACTGACGCGTCAAGTCGTGTGCCAGATTTGAATTTGAAATTCCAATTCTGTCCCTATTCGCACTCTCTTCGGTCCGGGCTCAATGAAATGGCCTGTGATTATCGGTTTGACTTGATTTTCGAATTGAGTGTCAAGTCCAGCTAGGCGGTTCTAACGGTCTAAGATAGGAGGTATCGGACTTTCGACGCGCGGTCTAGATCTAATACAAAGATTTAAAGTGGTCCAGAGAACAAACCTGCTTAGAGTTTGGTCCGAGGTTATAGAGTATTATAGAGTCATTGGTTCTACTCGATTTAGGTCTTGTGGAACGTATTTAAAGTGATCAGGGACTGTTTCCCAGCTACTCTAACGTTGCGCTAGCTAACTTACGCTTAATTTCTAAAGGAATTAATCCTAAGTGGTTTCTTTGGCTATGGAATTGGGTTCTGAACAATTTTCCAGGTGTTTTAATTGACCCACTGCCTAAGGACATCAAATCCCAGATTGGCCAAAATCCGGGGTGTTACAGTGGCACCAAACGGTCTATTATTTCTGTTGATAGATTTGTTATTTAACCAGTCTTTTCTCTACCCTTTGTCCTTAGGTTTCTTGGATGTTTGACATGTGAATTCTTCATTAATGTCTTCCAAATCCATAATTCTTCATTATCTATTTTTAAGATCTAATTTTATCCTTTTAATACATCTTCATCTTTAGGTCTAAAATCATCTCACATGTATAAAACAGATATAATTATATCAAATTAACACTTGAATACCATGAAAGCTAATGCAAATGAGAGGATAAAAATGTAAATATTTAGGAGTTATCACACCCCCGACCAACATTTTGCTAGTCTTGACCAAAACATGCAAAACATATTTTGAAACCAAATCAACAATTTCCTATAATTCAAATAATACTAAAAATAATCTAAATTTTAAAAATCTAAAATACATTAATGTCAAGCACTACTTCTAGTTAAATCTAGCACTTGGTAAATGTCTTAATCATGCTCAAAGAGTTAATCTTATAATCAGAGAAATTCTAAACATTGAGTTTCATGGGTGTATGGTGAAGTTTAAACTTATAACAACTAAAGGTTTAATTATCTACCTTCATGATAACATTGATAATCAAAAGAATACTTAGGAAAACCAAAACCTAAACCAAAATTTGCATTACAATTCAACATTACACTCATCCAGCTTTTGAGGTTTCCATCGACGACTCTTACACTTCTTTTAACTTTTTCTTCTTTTATTTTTCACAATAATCCTTTCATGGAACTTCGATAGGTAGCCCTATTCGACAATTTTTTTTTTCTATTCATTTCTTTTCATTTCAACATGATGGACAAATTCCCTAAGTTTAGTTCGTATCATTCTTAATAATCATTAAGTCAACAATTCAATATCAAACCTAAAATTTAATGCAAAAGCTAGGTATGACATGTGTGAATTAATGACTCAATCAATGTTTTGAATTTCAAATTAAAAATTAAAAACTTCGAACTTAATTTTGAAATCTATTAAATATCTAGAATTTAGGATTAAAAAATCATCAACATTAAATATTTTATTATTGTAATCTCTGGATTAATTTCAAAATCACTCATATTCACAAAAAAATTTGAAAAATTTGAAATTTTTTTATAACTTAATAATTCAACAGAAATCTGAAGAATTTTCAAAGGAAACCTACCCCAGACCTAAATTCTACATTGTCCTCAATGTATAAACATATGTAATAAGAGAAATATGAGAGCAACAAAAATAAAGAGGATTAGATGAAAAGTACCTGAAAGGCGACAAATAAATAAGGTAGTGAAAACTTTTCCTATTAAAAGGAGTTTCAGTAACTAAACTAAACTAAGTAAACTAATCCTAAGAAAGTAAATAAGTTCCTAATACTAAACTATTAATCATGTAGAGCCATTGGTTATTCATCTGGTAGGTACCTTGGCAAATTTCTCAGTAAATTTTTTAAAAAGATCATATAGAAACCTAATTTATAGTAAGTTTGGATGTCCTAGAACATGATTGTCCATAGGAATTTTTGTACCTCTTTAACAATTTTCTTTTCGTTGTCTTGAGGTGTCCAAAGAATGTATGATTTACCTATGGAAAAAAAACATCAATATTAGTATACCATGGTGAATAAGAGACTACAAACAATTGATTTTCAGTAAAGTTCTCTTTAGTCAGTGTAGTCTCGATAAAATCTATAGTTTAAGACTTCAGTTTTAATTTCAGCTCCTCCACCTTTAACGATAAACATTCATAATTGGTGGAAGGAGGTTTTTCAAAATATTTTTCTTCCCGTTCAATGTTAGGCATCGGGACACAATCTCGCAAGGCATTCACTATGTATGTAATCATAAGATCGTTTAAATCAGCAAAGTGTGCAAGGCATACATCTAAAGGTTCACGAATTTCAGTTGGAAGAAGCTCATCATCTTTAGAGGTAGTCAAGAATGGCCAGTTTAATATGATAGGGATTTGAGTGCTCACATTTTTAACCGGGTGTGTATCCATAATAATAAAGTCTACAGGGTAGTAGAACTTATCAAATTGGACCAACACATCTTCTACTACTCCTCTCATTATTCTAATTGTGTGGTCAGCTAATTGTAACATTGTCTTAGTGGGTTTTAACTCTCTAAGGCCCAATTTCTCATATACCGAGTATGATATTAGATTAACTCTTACCCCAAGGTTTGCAACTGCTTTATTAACCTGGAAGTTTCTAATTACACATGAGATTGTGGGACTTTTAGGATCATTATATTTTGGGGAAGCATTTTGATTTATGATGGCACTCTCCTATTTTTTCAAGAAGGCTTTCTTATGCACGTTCATCTTACTCTTTACCGCACATAAATCCTTTAAGAATTTCGCATAAGATGGGAACTGTCTAATTGCATCCAATAAGGGAACATTGATCTTAACTTACTGAAAAACCACTAAAATGTTGTAATTTTCACTTGGTCATTTTAATAAGGTAAGAATTGGGTAAACGATGCCACAAGCTTGTATTCTTGCACTGGTTTTATGTTATGTAGAGCACTACTAGATTTCACATCAACCTTTGAGTCTTTAGATTCATCAGGTTTCTCAACCTTCTTAGGAATATCCTTATTAATTTCTTTACCACTTCTTAGGGTAGTGATGGATTTAACATGTTCCACAAGTAGGGTTAAAGAGTTGGGATCACTTCTCTCTAATTAGCCCTTAAGGTTAGGTTGGGTTAGGTCGGAAAGATCCATTTTTCCCTAATACTTAGTTGTGTCTCCATTCTTGCAACCAAAGTTTCGAGTTCATTTATGGTCTATATTAGCCCTTTCATAATTGCATTTAATACATCCTTAGGAGTTCTCTTGGATGGGGGTCTAATTGATGGCCCTTAGAGATTAGTGGGTGCATTCGCATTCAGTCCATTCCTCTAACTAAAATTTAGATGGTTCCACTAATTAATTTTGGCTTTCACTATTTCAAGGTTTTCACAACATCACCTTATCAACCTGATACATTTCTTGTGATTTTCGTGGGCTATCACAACAAAACCCACTTTGTGATTTTCATAGGCTCACCACAAAACAACCCGCTAAGATTTCTAGGTTATCTCAAAAAAATTCAAATGAAATAAAATAAATACATGGTACTTATCTTTAGATGCTGAATTAAAGATGTAACCATTAGTTCTTATGCTTAAGCACAACTAGGATTGTCATATTTCGTAGTCATATGAGGAGAACAAGCACTCATAAAGATATTCTTCAACAACTCATGAAGATCTGTGAAACGGCTCGTTCAAGCATCTCAAGGAAGACTCAATATCTTCAAGAATAAAAGTACATGGTTCAAAGATCGGAACACTCCATATGACTCGACCATCAAATGGTATAACCCTAGATTGATCTTAGGTTAAGTGTGTTTCACATAGCATCATAATCATCATCTTTTATGTAAAAATACACTGAAGTTAGGCCAGCCCAACATCTGGTTCAACTATCCTAACTACCTTCGCTAACCCTAGATTTTAATATTTACATTATGATTCTAATGAATTTTAGTAAAAGGATTCCACTTAATTAATTAGGTAAAGTTCAAACTGAATAGGCCATTTCATTGTCGTTGGTAACTATTCTAATTAATAGTTTACCTACTTATAAATTTCAATTTCTGTCCAAAATTTTTCTGGGTATTTATTATTAAGTGTATAACATCTATGTAAATTTTTCGCTTAATATTCCAACCACAAAGAGTTTTAAAATTCATGTAGTTAGACCTGTCCAAATTTTGATGAATTTGGACTAGCCTGTATAAACTCCTTGAATCAACACAATGATTATCAGATCCAATTTTTTAAATTAATTTTTTATATATAAAATTTAAACCCGTATATCTTCGATCAGGCTTTCGAATCGCCTTGATCGGAGTAGTACTTTTATAGTTACGAAGTTTACAAGTTAGATGATTCCTACTACCCATTATTATTCATCAGAATTTTGTAGATTAAATATCCTTAAAATTTATTTTAGTTCTCATCAACCCATCTTAATCTAAATTGTATTCAAATCAGAGTGTAGAAAATATAAATTTTTATTTTCATATTCCGTAAAAATTAATAGGGAACTTAGTTTTGGATCTTTACGTTCATCATTCCATATATCAATCAAGAGAGAAATCCTGATGAAATGTTTCTAATTTCAAGGGTCTACAAATTATGAAATTTACTAGGGTACATAACCTATAGGTCACTCTAAGTTTTAGAAAAAACATCTCTTTGATACCATTCTGGCATGCCACATAAATCGAATATAGAGTGTCCATGACTCGTACATTAAGTGTACTTAAAGCAATGAGTCACTTTGTCTGACTAGAAGCCAATAATTTTTTGTATTCTAGGTTTCCATATCATCCATTATTCACATAGATCAACCAATAAATAAACATTTAGTTTACATGCTTGTAACATGCACAAAAACTAATTATTGTACTACAGCCCACGCATTTGAGGCTTTATTGAATTGCTAGTCAATTAATAAATGTAAAACATATGCAAGTTTGAACTTCTCACTAAAATAAATTCCAAATAATAAACAAATAATATAATATCGGCCTAATTCCAACAAGCTACTAATTTTATGTATTCACCTTGTGGATCATCTACTGGTTCATCTTCCTGTCCTGCAACTTCAGCAATTGTTATATTATCTGGTTTTTCCATCAATATAAGGTCAACCCATCAAGGTTCATACACATCATAATTAAAATAAGAATGCATGAATGTGATGAGATGCATGGATACATGAATGCATTAAGTGGGTTGATCAGTCCACTTGCTTGAGTTAGATCTCATCAACTCGCATCTCCCCCTTTCTAGGGGTAGGCTTCCACATATTATGGGCATCCAGGGAAGATCTCTTAGGCCGGCTGGTACTGTAAGTACCTACAAGTCATCTAGGGAGTGATGACAAGTATTTAGTGTAATTATACGATGAATGAGAATGATTTATGCATCATATTAGTAATTGTCACATATATATCAATATGTGTCATTTTAATTTTAAGCAAACAAAGCATTCAACACAAGGAATCGCAATCAGTGATAAAATCAGATGACAAATTTAATTACAATAGAGAGGAAACGTGTTAGGATCACTCACCTGAAATATGGTGATGTGGATTCCGATATGTTACTTCGAGATCAACTGGTTAGCAATTACCTAATCACATAAATCAATTAGCTCCTTATTTGCATCTATCTAATCCTATTTGTGTAACATCCCAAATTTTCACAGCCAGAGTTTATACTCATGTTTGAGAAAATTGGGTGTTAATAATGTTTAAACTGGATACTTTAAAATTGTACCCTTTTTTTCATTTACATCACATCCATATACATTCACCATGGTAACCATTCACGAGAGTGAAATCAACTATAATGATTATTTCATCAGAGTAACAAAATTTACTAAATAATCAAATGCCTTCTCAATGGAAGCTTATTACATTTATCGTATTTGCAGCAGAAGTCTAAGACTAAATCATAAAACTATCTTCGTATTCTTTCAGTATAGTCTTCCATAGGGAGATGGTCCTCTAGGACTTCAATCTATTCATCACTTGTATCATCTGTATGGTTGGAGAGGGTTAACGCCATACTCATAGTGATGGTCATCCTTAAAGATTATCAATAATTCAAGAGATTTATAAAAGTAATATAAAGGCTCTAATACGTCCTATACTCCATAACTATGAGAGGTATCAATATGCGTAAGTGACCTACATGAGATGCATGCCTAGCAAAGTATATGCGGTTCATTACATTTAGCGATCACCACAATGTGGAATGTAATTAGAGTTATACGACTCACCCCACATCCAATTCTATGGAGATTCATTGGCGTCTCGCACGTTTTGAAATTTCTCTGGTTTGTTAATTAGTGTGAGTGTTAAGTTAGCTAAAAAGAGAAGCTTCATAGGAAGATCAATCAAACGTCTGCCTCAACCGGATGTTTGCCCAAACTCACCACAGGTAAATCTAAGCCTCACATCTCATGTCCTAAAATATCAAGTAATCAAAACACTTAAAATTGATTAGAATATTATAGGGTTTTTGGGGTTAGAAAACTTTTTCAAAATTTTAGAAAATCTTTAAGTTTTTTATCTTTTTTTATTTATCGATATACTGATCGATATAATTGAGAAGTGCTATCGATGTCCTCAATGCTCAATCGATACTATCAAAATGAGGACAAAAGATGTCTAGTAACCATATATTCTTCTGGACGGAATTATCGATGTATCAATAGCCCTATCGATATCATTGAAATTTGAAACTCGAGTCTATTGAAGTTGACTCGATTAAATCGATAGCAGAGATATTGTGTCCTTATTTTTCTAAGGAAAATCATAAAATCTTCGATATATCGAAGTTCTCGATATCTTTGAAATTCAAATGCTGATGATATCGGAAGGCCTTCGATAATATCAGTCTTGGACACAGTTTTCCAATAATATTTTCAAGTTGTGTTATCTTGGATCGAGCGTCACTCGATAGAATCGATATTCAAATATCGATGATATCGAGTTTAGGTTGATTGCATTGAGAATAAACATAAACTGTCCAACAAGCTTAACAGGAAAATTCTTTGGATTTATCGACGCATCGATACGACTACCGATATCATCGACATTCAAATTTCGATGATATCAAGTGTACCTCGATTATATCTTTTGACCTAAAATATTTCAAAGGCAATGTCCTCCTCATTTTCAAATATCGAGGAATCGATCCTTGTGTCGATGAAATCGGAGTTCAAAATTCAATAACATCGACGCGTGTTTCGATTTCCTCAACCAACTAGTAAAAGGTTTCAAAACCATTTGACATTTGAGGTTGTGTCATCGAGCGGCCAGTCGATACAATCGAGAGTATACACTCGATGATATCGAACTCTATCAAAAATGTGACCATTTTATGTCCGTTAGATCCTTTTGCCTATTTATTGAGAGCTTGTCCTTAGTTGCTGGTAGAGAAAGAAGAGAGTGCTTTTGAGTGTTTAACCTTAGATCATATACCTAATGCCCTTTCTCTTATGAAAGTTCATCATCCAATCCACCCTCATCATTGACATTCAATAGAGTGAATTAGGGAATGAACTTCCGCATTCAAGGATCCTCCAGTTACGACCTTAATGGTAAATCATTAAGCTGGGATGCCTTGAATGCATAAATGATTGGAATCACTCTATTTCCCTTATAGGAAAACTTTCAATAGAGTAGGATTCCATTACAACCTTAACCTAGCCCGTCGCCATGTATTCGTACATCTTCTGAGTTGCGGTTCAAGGAAGCAGAAGATTCTTCACCAACAAAGGAGGAGATCTTCAACGATGCGCTAAACGGGGCTCATCTACTTATTTGTAAGTCATTAAAGTCCAGAAGACCCTTGTGATCATTCCTTTGTAGAATTGGGTCTAAGGTGTTTCTCACCCCTTGCAAGTCCTCTAGGAGGCCTCAGGCAGGAGTGTACATGGTGGGTGCATTATCTTGACCCTTGCTCTATGGAGAGCATAAACAAGTAGGGCCTTGTAGAAGGTCCTTGGCCAGTGTGCCTTAAAGTGGGTGCTTTATGTTGACCCTTGCTCGTGAGAGCATAAATGTGAGAGGTTCATTGAGTGGATCCTTGGCATGTGTGCCTAAAATCGGGTGCTATGTGTTGACCCTTACTCATATGAGCATAAACTGTCAACCTAGGTGTAGGTTGTACTGGTTAGAGGTGAACTTGATTTAAAACCTTCAATTTGAGGTGAACCAATTGTGAAACCTCCTTAGTGAAATCTGGTACACTCAAGGGTTGAGTGCGGTTGTCAGGAGTGGAGTAGACAAGTAGTCGAACCACTATAAAAATGATTATGTTTGAGATTGTTATTATCTTCCATTACTTATGTGATTTCCTTAAGTATTTTCATATTTGATTATTTAAGATCACATCTCACATACACACAGTCATATCCATCATAAACTAATTTGTATATTATTCATCTCTCAAATAGTTTTTTATAGGATCCTCTACCGAGCTTGGAAGCCAGTAGAGTTACTCTTGAAGAAATCCTGATTCATGCATATCTACTCAGGACAAGTTTGATAGGATTTTAAATAAACCATAAATTTTTATAAAATCCTATTCACCCCCCTCTAGGACATATTGGGATATTCCTACTTCAACTAAAGCGATCATTACCGCAATTTCAATTGGTATCAGAGTGGGTCTATCTTAAAGGGCTTCACCTCCTAAAGAGTGATCTTGACTAAAGTTGGCAATATGGCCAAAGGAGAGGGCTCATCGATCACTAGACCTCCAGTATTTGATGGATCAAATTATGTATACTAGAAGGCTAGGATGCACTACTTTCTGAGATCTTTGGATCATGATGTTTAAGATATTGTTGAAAGAGGATATGTGTCATCTACTGAACAAGTAGTACTTAAAAATGACACAGTTATCACCAAACCAAAATCCATAGAAATGTGAATAGCATTCGACAAAGAAAAGCAAACATCTGAAGCTAAAGCTTTGAATGCTATCTACTGTGCTGTGTCCGAAGATATTTTCAATCAAATCAGTATGTGTGGGATAGCCAAAGAAGCATGGGATTTGTTGGAAACAACCCATGAAGGAACAAGCACTGTGAAGAGATCTAAACTGCAACTCCTGACATCACAGTTCGAAAGTCTCAGAATGGAAAAGCATGAGACCTTCATGGAGTTTTTCACAAAACTGAATATCATTTGCAATTCCATGGGTGGATTAGGTGAGAAGGTTTCGGTCCCAAAAATCTATAGAAAAATAGTAAGATCATTACTGGAACGGTTCAATCCTAAAGTAACAACCATTGAAGAATGTAGAAACATAGATAAAATGAAAGTAGAAGAACTTATAGGTTCCCTACAAACATTTGAACTATACTTCAAAAAATCCCCTAAATCCAAAACTACTGTCCTTAAAACCTTAAAAAACATACCAAATGAGGACAAGGAAAGTGAAAGAGAAAATGAAGATGAAGAAGTGGCTCTATTGGCACAATGGTTCAAAAAATTCTTTCAGAAAAATTGTGGTCGTCCATTTAAAGGAAGAAAGGTGGACAACAAACATTCTGTAGGTAAAAATGTTAAAAAGACCAAAGAACCACAATGCTATGCCTGTCAGAAGTTTGGACACCTGTCCACTGAATGCCCAAATAGGAAAACTAAGGGTAAAGTAATGGCTGCCACATAGGATGATACAGAAGAGTCAAATTCAGAACCTAACGACTCAGAGAACGATGGAGATCAGAAATCTTTAAAAATTCTTATGGTCTCCACTGCCCCAATCATTCCCATTGAAACTGAGAACAAGGAAGAACCGTAAGCCACTGAATCATTTCCATATGATAATGAGGAAACAAAGGAAGAAGAGGAATAGGATAAACTACAGGATGCTTACAATCAACTCTATACTCATAACATCAACATCCTTAAATGACTTAGAATGTCTAAAAACTAAAAGGAATTGCTGCAAAAAGATCTGGATAAAACCGTGGAAATTAATACACATCTAATTAATGATTTACAAAATATCATTCAGATAATGATAAGTTGGAAAGAATCAATCTATCCCTAAAAACTGAATCATCAAAGCTTACTAAATAAATTGAATTATTAAAAGAAGAAAATGAGCATCTCCAGAATGAGAATCACACACTCCGATTTGACTTAGAAGAATCTAAAAAATCTACTGAAATAAACTATAAATTTTCCCAGAGTGGTGAAAAGCTAGAAAAATTGTTAGAGATGGGAATATGAGGAAAAGACAAGAGTGGCCTAGGGTATGATAAAACTAAAACAAGAACTGGAAATGTAGCACCAATAACTGAAAAATCTACTACTTTAGGTAGTAATATAAGAACTCCAATTTGTCATTTATGTGGTGATTCGGGTCGTTATAAGTTTAAATGCTTGACACCTAGGAGGACTCCACAAAAATCTGGTCAAAATCGTATTAGTAAATTTAAACCAACTAGAGAAATACAAAATGCTAAGAGTCCACCTAGGAGATTGGTTAAAAGAAATACACATCCATCACCACCTAGAATTGAATGACAGAATGAAGGAATCATTGAATCAAGTGGCTAAGTTAAACAAGAAATAATTCTACCACAGTAAAAAATTCTGCCACAAAATGGATAGTGAAAGAAAAGAAAAGTCCAGATCATGCATATAGATCTATTCATATGCCCTGGAATATTAAGCATGAAAAGACAAGTCCAGATCATGCATCTAGATCTAGATAGTGGCTGAATTGATATAATGTTTGTTGAGCTCCTAATGATACATCTGAGGTCTCTCACCTCAATCTTTTTGTATATAAACATTCTAATGTTTATAATTTTGATTTGTATAAAGCTTGTACAAAATTTTGCTGTGTATACTGTTAATTCAAAGATATTCTATACTATATATGGAAGCTTGTGGAACTGCGAAAAAAATGAAAATTATTCACCTTCGATATGTCTGTCAATAAATCATGTGGATTCTCGATTAATCGATCAAAGGTCGATGTCATCGATGCCTCTTTGGAAAGGGAAGAGTCATATGATCGAGAATGATATTGAAGATAGTTTCGATTACATCGAATGAGGTCTCTCGATATCTTCGAAACACTGGTCAATGATATCAAAGATTGCCGCTCGATATAAGGAGGCTGAGCGGGAAACATCACATTTTTCATCAAAAAATCCTTCTACCTTCTTCTTGCTTGTCTCCTTTCATCGATTCGCATGAAACTTCATCTAAGAGTCTTCGAAGTTCCTCAAAATCGGTATTACCCCTTCCATTCCTTCTTTTTAAGATTTCATCTTGCTTTTGGATTGGGTGTCTTCAGATTTTTGAGAAGAAATTTTATCCGATTATCCCCAAAATCTCTCAAATCTCTGTATGTGAAGTGTAATCAAATGGGTAAGGACAAAGAAAAGGTGTCTGGTCCTAGAGAATCCTCTAGAGCCTCTCGATAAAAAATCCTTGCTTCAAAAGAAAGAGCAAGAGCTCTTGAACGGAGGATTTGCACTCGTTAGAGGACACGACAACCTTCACGTGGCGGGTCCTAATCCAAAATACCAGCCCCTCCTCTGGCTAGAGTAAATTCAGTTTTGGCTAAATACACTGGTAAGAAGCTTATTCATGAGAGGAAGGTAGACAAGGACTTTTTAATATCGTATAATCTGGAACCCCTTTTTGTTGCAATTGATTGGTTGCTCATTCTTGACTTTGGTGGGCCATGCCACTATGAATGGACATACAATTTTTTCACATCTTGTCATTCTCCTGTGTCTGATCCACCTTCCATCACTATGTCTATTGATGGTGATGACTTGGAGATCACACCTGAGTCTAGTGCAGGAATCTTTGGTCTTACCCTATCAACGGTCGGTCTTCCAGATATGGATCTTGAAAATATTGAAACTCGATCCATGCTCACTAAGTTTCTCTGCCATGGTCATGACATTCCTTGGTACCAAGGCAATGCATTAAAATCCAAATTCATGGAACCACGATTTCGCATTTTGCATGGTATCTTCGCTTCCAACATCTATCCTAAAAGTACCAACTATTCTGATCTCATTGGGTTTATGACCATGATAGTCTACTCCATAGCCAAAGGGATCAAGGTCTGCCTCCCTACCCTCATTGTACATCAGTTAGTCTATGCCATTCATACATCCTGGGATGTTCACTTGCCCTATCCTTGGATTATACACACTGTGCACAATGTCATCGGCTTTCCAACTACCAACGATCCGGAACTTCCCCTTCATGTCTTCAATAAGAACAACATTCGAAGGATGGATTTAAAATTCCACACGTTTCCTAAGGATCCACCAGAGGAAGGAATTCATGAAGAAGGAGAAGGAGGTGACAGCGATGCTCCTGCTGAAGGGGCCGAAATGGCTAGGAATGAACCTCCTGCGCCTCATCAAGCTCCCTCCACATCAGAGCCCGGGCATGCGAAAAGATTTAAGCTCCATTAAGGTAGGATTGGAGCAATACAGCGAGGTGTCACCCAGATAAAGGAGTCAGTGAATACACGATTTACTGCTATGGAATGCCTGGTAAATGGAGTGCAATAAACGGTGCAGTAATTGGTGGACCTACTCACTTGCCTATGTGATGATACTACACCATCCTCCTCTGCACCTCTGCCATGAAAGACAATCTGTGTGCCGACACATACAGCCTACTTTCATCTCCATGTTAGGGCATGGGTATCTTTTTGTATGCCCTACATTTACATGAGTGTATATAATGGCTTCTTAACCTGCAGAGTCTAATATTTTTTTTATTGTGTTTGAAAGTGCACCTACTACGTGCCCTGGTTTGTCAATTACATCGTAAGATGAGTCAGTCGGACAACAGCGCCTAATAGGAAGATCAAGTCAAGCGTCTGCCTCAACTCGATGTGTGGAAGCTCGCCATAGGTAAATCATAGCCTCACATCCCATGTCCCAAAACACCAGGTGATTAAAACCCTTAAAAATAACTAGAACATCTTAGGGTTTCTGTGTAAGAAAACTTTTAATCAAACACTGTCGATTATATCGATTACCCCTTCGATATGATCGACTAGCTCTTTCGATGTCCTCGGCATATCAATCGATACAATCGAGTGAGGAAAAAAAATGTCCAGCAATCAAACAATCATCTGGACAATTCATTGATATATCAACTTGCGAGTCGAGATCATCGATATTCGAATATCAATCATATCTGAAGTGGATCGATAATATCGACAGACTGCTTTTCGACACCCCTATATTTCTAAAGAAAACTAATATAAGCTTCGATATATCGATGACTGTCCGATTCAATCTGAACTCAAATATCGATCATATCGGAAGTCAGTCGATCATATCGATTGTGGGTGCATGTTTTCACCAGCATGAATTTCAGGTTATTTTTAATGATGATCGAGGAGCCAGTCGATAAATCGATATTCATATATCGATCATATCGAGACCTCGTCGATTGGATCGAGTCTGAACAAAATTGTCCATCAAGCTTATAGGTAAATCTATATGATTTATCGATCTAATCGACAAGGTCTTCGATATGATCGATGTACAAATTCCGATGATATTGACTGTTCCCCGATCATATCTGTAGAACCTGAAATTCTTCTAGGCTTCTCTCTTATTTTCACCTGTCGATAGATCGATCAATCGCTCGATGGAATCGGAGTTCGAAATTCGATAACATCGATGTGTGTCTCGATCCCATCGACCAATTGGCAAAAGGTTTCCAAAAGTGAAATGACAATTGAGTTTGTATCATCGAGAGGTCCACCGATACAATCGAGAGTATACGCTCGATCATATCGACGACTGCCCGATCATATCGAAATCTGTCATAAATATGACCATTTATATCCGTTGGAACCTTTTGCCTATATATAGAGAGATTAGTCTTTATTGCTGATAGAGAAAATAGAGAGTGCTTTTATGAGTTTTAACCTTCCTATCATTTACCTTAAGCTCTTTCTCTCAGGAAGTTCATCCTCCAATTCACCCTCATCATTGATATTTCATAGAGTGGATTGGGGAATGAACTTCCGCATTCAAGGATCCTTCAGCTACTACCTTAATGACAAATCATTAAGCTGGGATACCTTGAATGCATAGATGATGGGAACCACTCTATCTTTCTTATACGAAAATCTTTAGAGAATGGTATTCCATCATAACCTTGACCCAACCTAAAGCCTAATATAGATACATCTTTGTGTTGCGGATCAAGGGAGTTGAAGACTCTTCATCAACAAGAAGGCGATCTTTATCACTGCGCTAAAAGGGACTCATCAACTTATCTGTAAGTACTAAGAGTCCAGAGAAAACTTGTGATCATTCCTTTCTAGGATTAGGTTTTAAGTGTTGCTCACCATTTGAAGTCCTCAAAGGAGGCCTTCGACGGGAGTGTACGTGCGGGGTGCGTTGCGTGGACCCTTGATCTGTGGAGAGCATAAACATTTGGTCAGGAGTACGCCAGTAAAATTCCAGGGTTAGAGGTGAACCAAGTAGAAACCTCTGGGTGAGTTGTGTAAACCCTTGTCCTGTGTAGGCATAAACATCTGGTTAGGAGTATGCCAGCAAAACTCTAGGGTTAGAGGTGAACCGATTAGAAACCTCCGAGTGCATTGTGTGGACCCTTGTCCTGTGTGGGCATAAACATCTGGTTAGGAGTACGCTAGCAAAACTCTAGGGTTTGAGGTGAACCGAGTAGAAACCTCTGTAAAGGTTGAGGGTGAACCTGATTTAAAACCTTAGGTTTGAGGTGAACCATTGGAAACCTCCTTAGTGAAATTCGGTCACTCAAGGGTTGAGTGTGGAAGTCGAGAGTGGAGTAGACAAGTCGTCGAACCACTATAAAATGACTGTATTTGAGATTGATATTGTCTTTCATTTATGTGATTGCCTTACATGTCTTTATATATGATTATCTGAAATCACATCTTATGCACACAAAGTCATATCCATCACAATCTCATCTATAAATTGTTTGTCTTTTAAATAGTTTGTGATTGGATCCTCTACCAGGCTTGGAAGCCAGTAGAGTTAATTTTGAGTAATCCTAATCAGTACTCCGTGATAGGATTAGTGTGATAAGGATTTTTAATAATTCATAAAAACTTTAAAAAGTCCTATTCACCCCCCTCTAGGATATATTGACATATTCCTACTTCAAGTTAAGCGGTCTTCACCGCTATTTCAGTGTTGTATATGCCCATGGATGGGCTAAATACTTATGGTTGGTTTTGGGTGACCATGAATGGGCTTATTTTTTTATTTTTTTTGAAGGATAACTGTTATATTACTACCAATCTTGGGCAATATATATGTTATGGATATTTTGGGCTATGAATGGTTATACTTCATATCTACCTTACTGCCATCCCCTGGTTTATCTGGTTATAGCTCAAATGGTGTGGAATGCATGCGCTATTTTGCTCTTTATATTATCTGCTTACTATTCTACCTTATTTGATCCTCCAATGCAAACATAATCTCCGGAATGCAATGCTAGTTATATCTATCTATCTTATGCATGTACCCTCCGAATGATGATTCTTCAAATACTTCAAACTTCAGTTAAATATCAACTGTCATACCTTTGTTAATGACTGACAAAAAGGGGGAGAATAAATCAACACCCTGACGGAACAATTGTGTATATTTTGTGAATGGTAATGCAGGTGTTAGGGGGAGCAGCTAGACTAAGATAGGGGGAGTTTGAAGTTAGGGGGAGCATCTTCTGAATATTTGTGTATATGAACTAAATAACATTGTACAATTGTGTAAAATTTATTTACACACAATTTGGGTGTGTCAGTATAGAAGTTGTTCTAGGGTGTTTTCGTATTTTGTCACGTAATTGACAAAAGGGGAGATTGAAAGTGCCCTGGTTTGTCAATTAGCGTGAGTGTTGAGTAAGCTAGATAGAGAAGTTCCATAGGAAGATCAATTAAGTGTTTGCCTCAACTGGATGTGTGCTTGAACTCGCCTCAAGTAAATCTAAGCCTCACATCCCGTGTCCTAAAACACCAGATAATTAAAATCCTTAAAATTGTTTGGAATATCATAGGGTTTTTGGGGTTAGAAAAATGTTTCAAATTTTTAAAAAATCTCTAAGTTTTATACTTCTGTCGATTTATCGATATACTAATCGATATAATCGAGAAGTGTTGTCGATGTCCTCGATGCTCAATCGATACTATCGAAATGAGGACAAAAGATGTCCAATAACCACATATTCTTCTAGATGGAATTATCGATGCATCGATATCCCTATCGATATCATCAAAATTTAAAACTCGTGTCTATCAAAGTTGACTCGATTAAATCGACATCGGAGATATTGTGTCCCTATTTTTCTAAGGAAAATCATAAAATCTTCAATATATCGAAGTTCTCCTCGATATCCTCAGAAATCAAATGCTGATGATATCGGAAGGCCTTCGATGATATCAGTCTTGGACATAGTTTTTTAACAATATTTTTAGGTTATGTTATCTTGGATCGAGGGTCACTCGATAGAATCGATATTCAAATATCAATGATCTCGAGTCTCGGTCGATTGCATTGAGAATTGACATAAACCATCCAGCAAGCCTAACTAAAAAATTCTTGGGATCTATTGATCATTGACATGACTGCCGATATCATCAACATTCAAATTCCAATGATATCGAGTGTACCTCGATCATTTTTTTGACCTGAAATATTTCAAAGGTAATGTCTCTCTTATTTTCAAATGTCGAGGAATCGATCCCCCGTGTCGATGAAATCAGAGTTTGAAATTTGATGACATTGACGCAAGTTTCGATTTCCTCGACTAGCTGGAAAAGGGTTTCAAAAGTGTTTGACATTTGAGGTTATGTCATCGAGCGGCTAGTCGATACATTCGAGAGTATACGCTTGATGATATTGACCTTGCTCGATGATATTGATCTCTGTCATGAATATGACTGTTTTATATTCGTTGAAACCTTTTGTCTATTTATAGAGAGCTTGTCCTTAGTTGCTGGTAGAGAAAGAAGAGACTGCTTTTGAGTGTTTAACCTTAGATTTTATACCCAAAGCCCTTTCTCTCATGGAAGTTCATCCTCTAATCCACCCTCATCATTGACATTCGATAGAGTGGATTGGGGAATAAACTTCCACATTCAAGGATCCTCCAGCTACCCCCTTAATGACAAATCATTAAAATGGGATGCCTTGAATGCATAAATGATTAGAAAAACTCTATTTCTCTTATAAGAAAACTTTTAATAGAGTAGGATTCCATTACAACCTTGACCTAACCCGTCGTCATGTATTGGTACATCTTCTGAATTGTGGTTTAAGGAAGTAGAAGATTCTTCATCAATAAAGGAGGAGATCTTTGACGACACGCTAAACGGGGCTCATCTTCTTATTTGTAAGTCATTAGAGTCCAGAGAACCCTTGTGGTCATTCCTTTGTAAAATTGGGTCTAAGGTGTTTCTTACCCCTTGTAAGTCCTATAGGAGGCCTCCGACGGGAGTGTATGTAGTGGGTACGTTGTGTTGATCCTTGCTCTGTGGAGAGCATAAACAGTTAGGGCCTTGTAGAAGGTCCTTGGCCAGTGTTCCTAATAATGGGTGCTTTGTGTTAACCCTTGCTCATGAGAGCATAAACGTGAGAGGTTCCTTAGTTCATAAAGATCACATCTAATCAAAGCTAAACTAAATTTTCCAAAGGATAGACAATTGATGGTTGTAAAATTATACGATAGCAGGGAAAGAATCACAATAACATAGAAACATGTATAAAGGCAATTAAATCATGCAAACTTAAATTAAGATAAGCTTAAAGGATAAAAACCCTCACCTTGAGTTTGTTTGGTCGGTTATTTGTAAGGTCAAGAGGCCTAAGGTAATCTTAAGATCAAAATCTGTTCTTTCATCCTAACTTACATGAATCAAATGATCAAGAATAGTGTTTACTTTGCTATAACATTTTAAGCAGGTTTTATGCTGGTGGAGGATGTGGTTTATATCCCGCCTCCATTGTTATGAAGGGATGGTAAGAGTAAAGAAAAAGAGGAGGAAAGAGGAAGAAAAAAGGATTAGCTAAACTTGAATTGTTCTTGAGCAGCAGTCTAGTAGGTTGACACACGTTTGCTCATTTTCTTTCTCCCTTTCATCTT
The DNA here is from genome assembly GCA_037074715.1 of Magnolia kwangsiensis. Classification (NCBI taxonomy): domain Eukaryota; kingdom Viridiplantae; phylum Streptophyta; class Magnoliopsida; order Magnoliales; family Magnoliaceae; genus Magnolia; species Magnolia kwangsiensis. Next base: position 43,749,736 of record CM073586.1, on the reverse strand, counting down.
TAGCGCTGTGATGGACAAGGTTTGGCCACCACATCTTGTCCTCCCTTTCTTCCTTTATCCTTTTCTTCTATGGTGTATTGCCTTTTGACTGAGGTATTTATATACCTCTGAGAGAGTCTCAAAACTTCTTGTGTAAGAGGTTGTTTAGCCGTTCATGGTGTGCAAAAGAAAACCTTGCACAACATCATTTCCTTTCCTATCTAGCCGACTTGTGCGATCATGTCTTGCGCAATGGCATGACTTTATCTTTATCATCGAGTCTGTTGATTCTCTTTGGCATTCATTTCTGAGTGTTATAGTCCACCCTTGGGACATCTAATCAGTGTTCCGAAGTGTTTGGATCACTTCGGCTGCATATAATATCGTCAGTTTACTCAGGGATAAATGGGCCCTATTTCTAATGGAAATTCTTGTTGTCACCCTTTCCGATCCTGATTGACCTTCTGAATGGTCTAGATCTATTGTCTAATGGCCCTGGGATCAGATGATGGAGTTTATAATTAGGGGCCTCTGTGAATTCTTCCTTCTGCAGTCGAAGATTTGGAAAGAAGGGCGGAAGTGCTAGCTTTTACGCAGTAGAGGAAAAAGAACTTTGTATTCTTGTTTTCTTGGTGTTCCAAGCTGGGGATAGACTCCCTTATGTGTAGATTCAATGGTGTAGATGGCTTATCTTGGGTGTGGATGGCCAAAGAGAACTGTTGGTCATTCTTTGTTTCTTGATCAGTCCTCCACGTGCAGTCCAGTTTGTGATTGGACTTGTGTCTTCGTATGACCTCGCCTCTGGATGAAACTGTTCACAACCCCAAGTGTAGGGTCGTGATGTAGTAATAATCTCGGTGAGAGCAAGGTCGAATCTATGGGGACTAATCTTTGAAATAGCGGTGAAGACTGCTTAAGTCGAAGTAGGAAGATCCCAATATGTCCTAGAGGGGGGTGAATAGGACTTTTTAAAGTTTTTATGAATTATTAGAAATCCTATCACACTAATCCTATCTTAGGGTATAGATAAGGATTGCTCAAAATTAACTCTACTGGCTTTCAAGCCTGGTAGAGGATGCAATCACAGAACTATTTAGATGATAAGCATGAAGTAGTTATAGTCTATGATAGATGTGACTGTGTGTGAAGTGTGAGTAGATATGAATGTAATTAACATAATCACACAAATAATCAAGCACAAGAATCAAACACAAACACAGTCATTTTTATAGTGGTTCGACCACTTATCTACTCCACTCCCGGCTTCCACACTCAACCTTTGAGTGACCGGATTTCACTAAGGAGGTTTACCATGGTTCACCTCAAACCTAAGGTTTTAAATCAGGTTCACCTTTAACCTTTGCAGAGGTTTCTACTCGGTTCACCTCAAACCTTGGAGTTTTGCTGGCGTACTCCTAACCAGATGTTTATGCCCACACAGGACAAGGGTCCACACAACGCACCTAGAGATTTCTACTCGGTTCACCTCTAACCCTGGAGTTTTGCTAGCATACTCTTAACCAGATGTTTATGCTCTCTATACAGCAAGGGTCTACACAACGCACCCCGCACGTACACTCCTGTCGGAGGCCTCCTTCGAGGACTTCAAATGGTGAGCAACACTTAAAACCCAATCCGAAAAAGAAATGATCATAAGTGTCCTCTGGACTCTTAGTACTTACAGGTAAGTTGATGAGTCCCATTTAGCACAATGATGAAGATCTCCTTCTTGTTGATGAAGAGTCTTCAGCTCCCTTGATCCGCAACACAAAGGTGTATCTATACTAGGCTTTAGGTTGGGTTAAGGTTATGATGGAATACCACTCTCTAGAGATTTTCTTATAAGGAATATAGAGTGGTTCCAATCATCTATGCATTCAAGGCATCCCAGCTTATTGATTTGCCATTAAGATAGTAGCTGGAGGATCCTTGAATGCAGAAGTTCATTCCCCAATCCACTCTATGTGATATCAATGATGAGGGTGGATTGGAGGATGAACTTCCTAAGAGAAAGGGCTTAGGTAAATGATAGGAAGGTTAAAACTCTCAAAAGCACTCTCTTCTTTCTCTACCAGTAATAAAGACTAATCTCTTTATATATAGGCAAAAGGTTTCAATGGATATAAACGGTCATATTTATGACAGAGTTCGATATCATCGAGCAGTCTTCGATATGATCGAGCGTATACTCTCGATTGTATCGGCAGACCTCTCGATGATACAAACTCAATTGTCATTTTACTTTTGGAAACCTTTTCGCCAACTAGTCGATGAGATTGAGACACACATCAATGTTATCAGATTTTGAATTCCAATTCCATCGAGAGATGGATCGATCTATCGACAGGTGAAAACAAGAGAGAAGCCTTGAAGAATTTCAGGTTCTACAGATATGATCGGGGAACAGTCGATGTCATCGAAATTTGTATATTGATCATATCGGAGACCTTGTCGATGGGATCGATAAATCGTATAAATTTACCTATAAGCTTACTGGACGATTTATGTCCGGACTCGATCCAATCAACAAGGTCTCGATATGATCGATATATGAATATTGATTTATCGACTGGCACCCCGATCAACATTAAAAATAACCTGAAATTCATGCTGGTGAAAACGTGCCCCCACAATCGATATGATCGACTGATGTCCGATATGATTGATATTTAAGTTTAGATTGAATCGGAAAATCATCGATATATCGAAGCTTATGTTAGTTTTCTTTAGAAAAATAGGGGCGCCGGAAAACATTCTGTCGATATTATCGATCTTCTTCCGATAGGATCGATTTTCGAATATCGATGATATCGACTCACCAGTCGATATATCGATAAATCATCCAGATGATTGTTTGATTGTTGGACGCTTTTTGTTCTCACTCGATTGTATCGATTTGAGATGCCGAGGACATCGATAGAGCTGGTCGATCATATCGAAAGGGGAATCGATATAATTGACAGTGTAAGAAAACTTTTAAAGATTTTCTTTTTTGATAAAAAGTTTTCTTACACGGAAACCCTAAGATGTTCTAGTTCTTTTTAAGGGTTTTAATTACCTGGTGTTTTGGGACATGGGATATGAGGCTATGATTTACCTATGGCGAGCTTCCACACATCCAGTTGAGGCAGTCGCTTGACTTGATCTTCCTGTTAGGCGCTGTTGTCTACTGACTCAGCTTACAACGTAATTGATAAACCAGGGCACGTAGTAGGTGCACTTTCAATCTTGTATGTCTATTCTGAAAGTAATTAGAATCAAAACTAGGAGAAGATCTAACCTAAATCAGGAAAGTAGGGAGTACTTGAGAGATGATGAATTTAAAAACTTTGAGAAATTAAAGGTGGGAACTAGGGTTTCCAAGGATCCACTTGCAGCTATTATGATGTTTCCTTATTTGATTCAAGGCACTCAATTGGAATTGGAGTCCTATCCTATCCAATTGGAAGATATTCAATAAACTCAGATATGAACTTCCATTGACCTAATTCTCAACGAATGAAAGTTATGAAGATTGGAAGTGATTCCATCACCTAACCATGATAAGGAGACAATGGTAGACAATAGTATATACCAATATAACAACCAATAAAGGAGAATTGTGAAGAATAGAAAGGATTCTATTACTCATCCATGCCCAAGGGACGATGGAGAACCACGGGATTTCCTATTTTCATAAACTCCGAGCAGAAAAAGAAGATACTTCAATCTATTGCAGATCCATTGTAATTTCTATCACAACAAACTATTAAACACTAAAAGTATTTCTTAAATATCAAACTATCAAAGGAGATCAACAATAACAAGAATAAAATATGAAAAATATCTCAACCATGCTACAAGATTCACCCCTTAGCCCTAGCTAAGGGATCTAGCCAACTATAGGCATGATTAGATTAAAAGCCCTAAAAGAAAGCATTAAAAACTAAGAAAAAGGGAAGAAGAACTCTTGGGAAGTGTGAAAGGCTCGTATACTAGTCCGTAACATTCCTTAGACTCCTACGATCCTACGCGCAATACAAAGTCGCATCCCATAGATATGAGTTGACTTGACTCGAAACTTGTACCAGTGTACCGCGACATTGTCAGGGTTCCGACGTCATGTCTTGCGCACCGATGTGATATCCAGGCCAGGAGTTGTAGGCCCTCGTTTATCTCGAAGAAACGTCGTGCGTTGCGAATCTTGAGAGAATCTCTACCATCTATCACATCAATCAATCATGTACTAGTCAAGTACACATACCATCACAACCCATGTTTTCTTTAAGTAAACATACCATCACAACCCATGTTTTCTTTCTCCCCACGTCAAGTAACCCCCCTAAATCAACTCTCATGTCACTAACACCTGTCACTCACCCATCCCTTTTCACCCCATCACACCCTCTCTCTCCCTCTAATTCTCTCTACCATTCCAAGCTACCAAGTGTGGACGTCCAATCTTCTCAAGAGAACCCCAAGTGTGGCCCACTTCCTACCCCCACATCTCTCATCCTAGCCCTTCGATCTTCATCATCCTCCATCAAAATCGAACCCAAGGAGCTTAACATTCCAAGGAGCCTATAAGATTAACAATTGGTGGGTGATTTATATGTTAGATTGTGTTTTTGATGATAGGTCAAGTGGGGCCTACCGATTGATGGTATCGATCTCACTTTAGACCCTAGGTGTGGCTGATGGCCCACCATGATTCATATGATCATTCCATGATGAGGCCATTTTCCACGGACCCCATCATGATGTTTATTTTCCCATTGTGAAAAGGTTATCTAGACCTTACATTTTTGGTGGAAAGGGATCGCCACCGTAGTTCTTTTTACGATTTAGGGCCCACATGTTTTGGGACCCATTTTGATGTATGTATTGTATTTACATGGCCCACCTAGGGAGGCCTCATATTGGTGGAGCCCCTCCCCTCCATCACACGTCTCTCTCTCTCTCTCTTTTATGTGTGGCCCACCTAATAATGCATTTATGATGATCCAGATCGTCCGCTTGCAGTACCCACCTTGCTACCTGTCCATTGGGATAGGCCTGGATGTAGGAAAGACACAAATATCAGCTGATCCAAAATTGTGTGGGCCACCTACATGGACCCCACTGTGATGTAAGGGTTTTATCTGCACCATCCGTCCAGCTGGCTCGATCCAGCAGGTCTAGGTGGGCCAGGAGTTGCTGGACGACCTACTGTCCAGATCGTCCAGTAGTCCTGGATGCTGGATGAAGATAAAAATATCAACTTGGTCCATGTGGACCCCACCATGATTCATGTATTTCATCCATGCCGTGTGCAGTGGCCATGTGTGGACCCCACCTTGATGGTGTTGTCTCCATCGTCCAGACCCTAGATGGTGGGACCCAATGTGATGTATGGATCTATCCACACTGTCCGGACCTTGGACGATGGGACCTACCTTGATGAATGTGTGGGAAGCGGATCGGCTAGTGTACCTCACTCCAACTATGTAGCCACTGTATTGACGTCAACAAGTTTTATGGGTTTGACCATGAGGTATGTGCTATATCTACACCGTTCACTGTTTGGACGATGAGACCCATCTAACACATGTAGTGTCCACACCGCCCAGCAGATGGGATGGTGAGACCCATGTGGTATACGTATGTAATCCTCATCGTTCATCTGGACAGTGAGATCCATCATGACGTATGTGTTTTGTCCATCTGTAGATGGTGGGCCCTACCCTGATGTATGTGTTGTATACACGTCGACCATATGTGGGGCCCACACGTGATGTATGTGCTTTGTCTGCGTCGTCCGTTGAGCATGACGTGGACCCTGAAAGTGCCTTAGTTTGTTAATTAACATGGGTGTTGAGTCAGCTAGATTGTAGAGCCTCATAAGAAGTGTTTAGACAAGGAAACAAATGCATTCGGTTTAAGGGATTATTCAATGATAACAAAGAATTTAACGAGAGAACATTGATCACATTTATTCTGAGTTCATTTACATCCTCAGATTCCCGTGATTCTAAAAATAAAGTACAATAAATGCAGTGTAATGAAAGAGAAGATAGTCTGATAAAAATGTTAGTGGTATTCCGACAGTTGCTTCAGTCATCTCCTAATACTTAGGAGGAATGTTGATTGATCAACCAATCTTCAAGGAGACGGGGCTTGTACAAGCTTAAAGCCCTTGATCTGATCATTGAGATCAGTTCTGAGCATCATTCCAGTCATCTTTCCTTGAAATATGGAGCATCCTTCCAGTCATTCTTCCTTAAAATATGGAGGAGTCCGTTTAAATGTGGCCAGGACCTGATCAAATTAGGTTACTCACATCAAACGGGACTAAAAAGTCCCCAAAATGTAAGATCATGGGGTTTCCACCGTCCGTTCGGCTCGAAACTTTATATGTAGCCTTAAGACCACAAATTAGTCATACAGGTCAAAATTCAGCTCCTGGATCCATGTGAACAATGTGGATGAATGGAGCAGATTTTCCACGAACATTATGCTAGACCCTTCATCTACATTGCATGTATATGAAGTGCACATGCACCAGCCGTGTACTGAATTTATCAAAGTCGGTCAGTATGCGCTGATCGACTCTTTCTTTTTCAATTCAAAAACGCCACAACGTCTTCACCGTATTCACCATTTTTGTGTAGTGGGGCCCACTCACTGCTCTATTGAATGATCTTAGCCGTCCATTCACTCTAAAGGGTAGGTATTGCCCTCGCCTAGGTAACCTTTTGACACCATGCAAGCGATTGTAAGATCTTAGTCGTTAAACACAGGATGAACGACATAGTAGATAATCTCGTGGACCACACCAATTTTACTTCAGAAATAGTCCTTCTTAGACAGTTTTTCACCCTCAACCCAACAAACAGAGTGAATTTTCCACTTAACTTCAATAAGTTGTCCATCACATTTCACAGAGTCGACGTACGTCAACTCCATTGCTAAATAGAGGCATGATTCGCTCGTTGTGGACCACCATCATGGAATGAAAGGTCGATCTGAACCATTCATCAGGTAGAGGGAGAAAAATCCATTAAAACCATATTGATCTTTCATGACCATGTACTTCGTCATGATCACTACAACAATCAAAAGAAGACCGTTCGGCTGCTATTTCAGCTTGATTGTCTTAGTGGGCCATATCATAGGATGATCAAAATTAGTCATTCACAGTCGAAATCTCGAGAGGAATCCAATGGATGGTGTGGATCTCTCAAAAGATGGTCGGACTGGGCATCACCAGCAACACAGTTGAAGGAGAAATGGAGTTCTTCGTCTATTTATGTAGTGCAGAATATTTCTTCAGAGATGGCGTTGTGCGAAACTTTGAAGATGGTTTTGTGTGGAATTTGGAAGATGGTGTTGTGCGAAATTTGGAAGATGGTGTTGTGCGGAAACTCCTTCGAAGGATGACATTGTGCGAAAACTCCTTAGAAGGAGAGTGTTGTGCGTAGACTCCTTTGAAGGAGAGTGTTGTGCGTAGACTCCTTTGTGCGCCGCACAACACTCTAGCACACAAAGCTCCCTTTCTATTTTCTTCTCCTTTTCTCTATCTTATGTTTCTCCCTCTCTCTAGTTTCTTAGCCCACCAACTGATCAACTGATCCCCTCCATCAAATGAGGCAGGGGAGGAGTATTTATAGGCCCCACCACTCTTATAAAGTGGTGATCACTATCACTTTTCCCTTCACATAATGATCATCTTCCTTAAACAACATTGTCTACCAAGCTCTCCCTTAAATGGTGGTGTATAACCTCTTTCCATTAAAATGATACATGTGCACCCTTTATTACTAAGTACCCTTTTCAAGGCCTTTTTACTAAAATACTTAAACTACCCATGGATGTGGATTTTTACCAAAATACCTAAAATAACCCCGGACAGGGATTTTTACCAAGATACCTAAAAGAACCCCGGACATGGAATTTTACCAAAATACCTAAAATACACCCGGACATGAAATTTTACCAAAATAACTAAAATACCCATTGATATGGAATTTTATCAAAATACCTAAAATACCCCTGGACATGGAATTTTACCAAAATACCCAAAATACCCCCGGACATGGAATTTTACTAAAATACAAATTGTGCAACCTTGGAAAGGATTCGCATCATGGCATTCTCTAACCAGTGTAATTACATATTTTTTTATGCCTCAACAAATGCACCCTCGATCCTTCTTTGATTGATTCCTAAAATCAAATGGAGGATCGATCTTCCTCCGCCCGAAGAACTTGAATGCACTGTAACTGAGGGATGATTGGATGATCATACTTGCATGGAAGATTGGATAGTCGCATTTGATTAGAAGTCTAGAATGCTAGCGTTCCAATAGAAGACTTGAATGCCCCCTGTTAGCAGTGTTGAGCAAATGCTTCACTAGAGAAGATGAAATTTTCTTTACATCGAAACTTACCACTGTAACAGCTATGATGACTTTGTCTTTGAGAAAATTGATCAGAGAACTATTTTTTCAACACCGTTGTTGCTACAACAGTCTCTTTGATCAACTCCAGCGAATTTTTTCCTTCATTTCTGTGTTTAGAAAGTTGTTCTTTAATATTGCTCCTGCCGCAACAACTTTTTCTATTGTTTCTTTTATTCATGATCTACATAACCCGACATTTCAAATGATGATCTTTCCTACCAAATTAATCGGAATTAGTATCTCAATACATTATAATTTTCCAATTTAACTTCATCAAGTATTGATAATTTTGAAATATATCAAAAGCTTCTTCTCTATTTTTTTTAGGCTGCCGTGATATTTGTAATATGATAATGATTTAATCATTTCATCTTTTCACTTATCATCGTGCTTTGCATTGCATTTTTTGCTCATTATATCATGCTTTTGAGGATGTCATCTTCAGCTCAAAAAGTTTAATCATTGAATATTTTTACTGACTTATTTCTAGCTTGTGCTCCTTGACATGGGCTTTTCCTTAGACCTTTGTTGATCTTGAAAAATAAATAAAACTTCTCTCAATTTTCATTTAATAATTTTCTGAAAGTTGTAGAATTTACTAATGATGATCTTGTTTGTTCTTTGTCGCCATCAGATCTGGTACTTGGAGTCTTGCGATATCATTATTCATAATTCTCATCATATGAATTCCTTCACCGTCTATAAGAAATTATCTGAAAGGCCAAGGCATAGATTACTTTGAATACATAGATCTTTCCCCCTTTTCCGATTAATGTCGCATAAAGATTTCTTCAGAAGATAATATTTTCGAAGTAAAGCCTGTTGATACTCCTGAAGAATGGATAATCTTTACTGTTCCTTTAATGAATCCAAAGAATATATCTGAATCCTTATATTGTCCGGGAGAGAACAATAATTCTTCGCTAGTTTATTCTCTATTGCCTTTTGAGAATCTTGTGCGATAATATTTTTCTATTCATAAAAAAGGTGAAAGATGAAAAGACCTTATGACTTTTGTCAATATATTAATTGACCTTGAAGACTTGAACTTTTGAGTAGATAATTATTAATATCTTGAAGATATTCACTGTCTTTATAATTTGAACCTGATTCAAAAGAAACACATTTTTGCATGTTGTCTAAACAATGTTTAAGATTTTATCTGACAATTGCATATTTGAGTATATCTAAATTAAAATATGTATCTACAACATTTTGAATGCTATGCATTTCTTATGCTTTTGAGCAATGGAGATCATATACTCTTGACTGACTATACTTTGACTGGACATGACTTGACCTGAACTAAACTTGACTCAACTAGACTTAACTGGATGGACTTAACTGGACTGACACTATTGGACTGACACTACTGGACTGACACCTACACACACAGTTTAAGCTCTTGAGTAGTTGGAGCAACACACAGTTTAAGCTCTTGAGTGGTGGAGCAACACAGTTTTTTAGACTCATGAGTAGTGAAGTCGGGCCTCACGTGATGGTCTCTGTAACTCTTAGGAGTTCACTAGACTTCTCACTGCCAGGGGAGTTCACAAACTGTGATGCATCAGAGGGGCCCAGTGAAGCTACCAGGGCCGTGAACTCGGTTGGATTTATGCACAGGGTTGGCCGTAGTAACTCTCTAGAGTCCACAGGGCTCGTAAGGCTACCTTTCAGGTACTAAACCTAGGGTCGTCAGTCCTTCAATGAGTAGGTTTAAGCCCTTCCTCATGAGTTAGTACTGAAATCAAGCCATAGATCTGGGAGGTCTTACGCATGGTTGGCCTATCTATGGACATGGCCAAAGAGCTCACATTGTAGCCCGCTTTTTCTTCGCCTGCAAGGTCGGGCCCATTCATGAGAGGGCATTTTACTCCATTCCTCGTGACACTGCCAGAAGCTATACAGATGGCATGGGGGTTATGCATGACTAGCTGTTAAGGACTTTTTAGCCTTTTTGGCTTTTGGTCGCTGGCTTCATCTGCAACCCGCATGGGTATGTGTACGATGGCCTTAACGAGCTTTTTAGGGCCACTGGCTTCTCTCTACTTCTCGAATGGTGATCTTGATAGGCCTTATGCGTAGTTGGCTAGGTTACCTTGAATGATAAGAAACCATCATTGTCGTCAACTTTCTGTGAGGTTGGCTATATAGTTTATTCCACTGTCAATAGATGATCAATAATTGATACTTCGGATCAATAATTGACATTTTGGATTAATAATTAATATTTTTCCGCTGCTAATAATGTTCTGAGAACATTCATATTATATTTGAAATGGTGTATCAGCTTGGCGATGATAGCAATTTTGATAAGCGATTGATGACAACAGTGATAGTTGCCAATTTGGGCGATAATCATCGGTACCTGACGATTCTGACGAAAATCTTTGCCGTCGTTGGCAATCGTCAATGCTTGATAGCAATCATCAATGCTTACCTGCGATCATCCATGCTTGGCAGCGATCATCAATGCTTGGAATTTTCAGTACTTGAAAGCAATTATCAACGCTTTACAGTGATCATCAATGCTTGGCTGCTTGACAGCGATCATCAATGTTTTACATTTAACGATCGTCATTAGTGCTTCGCATTTGACAATGACTTGATATGCTTGAAATGTTGCATTTTATTCATATGCACAAAAGAAATACATTCTATGGTTAGAAATATATTTCATAGTTTTTACTCACCTGTCTTGCTCCCTTTTGGTTAGGAAGCATTGCTCTGGGAATCTTCATAATCAAAATCACGATGTTGCAACCTTTAAAAAATATGTCGACGCTGCATCATCTCATACATTTCACCCAAGATCAACTTTTCCCCTGGTCTCGAACTAATCAGGCCTGTGTACTCTTATATCTTTTCTCTCTTTTCTTTTATGTCGTACACCTTAACAATTTCGCCTTTATCAACTGTCCTCTATAACTTGTCCTTCAAATTTTCTTTCTTCTTCAACTGTATCTCCTAAATTTCTCCTGAAATTCGAAGTCAATTGAAAATTTATGCTTTTATTCATTCGCATAAGGGAGAGTACATGAGCTTGTCTTTCGCAATCCTTTCGCTCCTTTACTTGTTGGCGACAATTGCCAATGCTTGATAACAATCATCAATGCTTACTTTTGCCCTAACTTTAACCTATAAAAATTGATATAGACAATTATCATAAACAACTATTATCTCGGGGAATCCACGATTACCTCACTTGGGATTCTGAGATTTCGACATTATGAGACTTTGTTGGCATTCTGAGAATGGTTATCTTGCCCCCTGAATAATTGTGTCGTGATACTTCTTGGTTAAAATGTTGTAATTCTTCTTGGTCAAAACGTTGTAATTCTTCCACCGAGTGATTATTTTTCATCGTGATCATATGTCATTACTTTCTCCTTTATTTCATATGTCTTCTTTTATGACAATTTTACTATTGTCAATCATCTCTTGTAGAATATTTTTTTATTCTTTGCTTCATTTCCTTTGAATACTATAACTTGTGGAAATTTGATTGCCTTTGCAGCTAACGATTGATTACTCATAAGCAGTATATCGTCTTCTTCAAATGTATATTTTATGTAGTCTTTGAATTGTATGAACTATTCTTGCTCTTCTACTTTGGTAAGTTGTGACAATGTCCCCAGGGTTCTCTATTGTCTGATGAATTTGTTAGTTTGTTTACTGATTCATTTGCTTATTGGCGAGCAACGTCTGATTCAATCGAACTAACTTTTTATCTAAGGGTTTTCCTCAAGGTTTACTATTGATCACAGTAGTTGTTGTTGGAAGAGTAAGGTCTTCTGTAACACGTTCATTTGGTGAAGGATGATGAACACCTTGTTGGTGAATTTTCTATTGTGTGCATACTTCAAATGTACTGATATCCGTACTCGGCGGGATGATATTCTTGTAAAAGAAGATTGAACCTTTCATTTTTTCAAAGTTCACCATGTTCCATTTTTTTTAGACCTCCATATGTACAGACTCTTGATATACAATTTAAATAGTCTCTAGAACTTTGAATGCTTTCTATCAAGCATCTAAAATTGTCAAATTGGCTTTCTTCTTTAGCATGCTCCTGAGCAAACGATAACTCCCTATCTACTGTTGGGAATATAACCTTATCCTTAGCAATGCCGTGGAAGATGCATACTTCGGCAATGAATTGTAACTTCTCATTGAAAGTGGATAAATCAGAGAAATCTCTTAAAAGTTGTATCTCCCTTGCCTCTTCAGCTATATCATTCAACTCTCTTCTTGTAGCATTGTGCCAATACAATATTTTATCAATTGGATGTGCTATAACTGAATCAACAGTTGACTCCAGATGTTTCCTTTTTACGGTCTTGGAAGATTCACAAGTGCACCACCCTTTCTCTGTTCGATCTATTAACTGGCCATGTGTGGGATCCATATAGCACTTTTGAGGAAGCTCTTCATAAGGGACTATATTGCACAAGCGTTTCATCATATCTTGATGCTCATCAAGTGAAATAGAAGAAGAAAGCCATGGAAGGAACTCTTCCATCATAGTCACAGGGATACTACAAAAGAACTACCAGATCAAGGTAGCATGTTCTTTAAATGAGACTATCTATAAGCAAGGGGAAGACCTGTTCCTCTTCCTTAGACATGTCCTTACTAACTGATGTTTGAATCACTCCTATACAAGAAGCTAGCTCTCTCTGGAAATTGTCATCGTTCTGGCATTATTTGTCTTTGATCGAAACTGATTTGATCTTTTCTGACACTTTTTTGGTGGAAGTCTATTAAAAGAGTGATGTGTCTCAATTTTTGAATTGCCACGCATGAGTAGAACTCTTGACAAAGAGGAGAGAATTCTGAAATCCCCGCATGCTAAGGATAAAGATCATGCAATGTGGTCTGCTACATAAGTCAAGCATACAAAATAAACTAAACTCAAGTTGGAGAAGCGAATATCAGACTGCAATTTTCCTTTAACGGGATCATGAACTGTGCTTACTGGGGAACGACTAACAGAAAATTCTCCAAGGCTTAGACTGAAATGCTGAGAATCAAGATCAATGTCACTTGATAGAAGTGATGGTCTATCACCTTTAAGAGAACGATACAAAACATTCTTCGAGAAGAGAAAATGGATCCTTGAACGAAATATGCAGCAACTAACTTTCCAAAGAAATGAAAGCGATACAAGGAATCTCGGTAAGAATGTGATGTTACATTCAACTATTGATTTCAAATTACCATGCCAAAAATGTAACGCTGCTTTGTAACGAGCTATCCTCTGGGCCTCAATGGGTAATTCCTTCCCTAAATTGGAAATCACTTTCCACTGATGTTTAACAAAAGTTAAAAATGTTCTGTCTTGGGCCATCGTAGCCACATTTAGTTTGAACTAATTTTTAGAAGAGTATCCAATTAGTAACAACAATGACTCGTAAGCATGGACATGATGCAACCATACCACAGTAGTCATAACTAATTTCCATAAAAACTTAACATTTGGTGTGAAATATCCAATTCTCCATACAACTATATCCCATAGTTCCCTCCCACTTCTAGCACGCTTAACTTCTTTGGAAGGCAAAATGTCTAACACCTGAAGAAGGATAAAAAGATCAACTGGAGAAGAGAACAAATTTACTTATGGAGCATGTACCCCAACGTCTATAAGTTGAAGATTCTTAAATCGAATGCGGTAAAAAAGATACATTAAAGGAGCAATACAGCTGATTCGGTCCTTCTTCTGTTTATTGTGAAGTAAACAACTATATTAGTCGGGAGAAAGATCACTGCGATATATCTGTCTTTCAAAACAGTGTGTTGATTAATTTATTAAATAAAATCATACTTTATTTTCAGAGATGAAGGGGGGATGTTCCCATTGAGAGTCACCATTTTGGCATCTTTACAGACGCCAAAAAGTAATAAATGTTCTCTAAGTATTTTCTAAATTACTATTGAATAATAAATTCCCAGCAGAGTTGTCATTTTATTTTGACAAGGAAACAAATGCATTCTGTTTGAGGGATTATTCAATGATAACAAAGAATTTAATGAGAGAACATTGATCACATTTATTCTGAGTTCATTTACATCCTCGGATTTCCTTGATTCTGAAAATAAAGTACAATAAATGCAATGTAATGAAAGAGAAGATAGTCTAATAAAAATTTTGGCAGCATTCCAGTAGTTTCTTCAGTCATCTCCTAATACTTAGGAGGAATATTGAATTGATCAACCAATCTTAATGGAGACGGGGCTTGTACAGGCTTGAAGCCCTAGATTTGATCGCTGAGATCAATTCTGAGCATCATTCCAGTCATCTTTCTTTGAAATATGGAGCATCCTTCCAGTCATTCTTCCTTGAAACATGGATGAGTCTATTGAAATGTGGCCAGGACCCGAGGAAATCAGGCCACTCACATCAAACTGGCCTAAAAAGTTTCCCAGAATGTAAGATCATGGGGTTACCACCGTCCGTTCGGCTCGAAACTTTATATGTATCCTTAGGACCACAAATTAACTGTAAACGTCAAATTTCAACTCCTGGATCCATGTAAAAATTTCTAAAATGACAAATTATCCCCTGAAATCATGATTTGGGGCCCACCTAATATCTGGATATGCTTCAAACACCGTATCAACGTATTAGATGAGCTGACAATGCGGATGAATGGAGCAGATTTTTCACGAACATCATGCTAGACCCTTCATCTACATTGCATATATATGAAGTACACATGCACTGGCTGTGTACTGAATTTATCAAAGTCAGTTAACGTGCGCTGATCGACTCTTTCTTCTTCAATTCAAAAAGGCCACAACGTCTTCACCATATTCACCATTTTTGTGTAGTGGGGCCCACTCACTGCTCCATTGAATGATCCGAGCCGTCCATTCACTCCAAAGGGTAGGTATTACCCTCACCTAGGTGCCCTTTTGACACCATGTAAGCAATTGCAAGATCTTAGCCGTTAAACACAGGATGAACGGCGGAGTAGATAATCTTGTGGACCACACCAATTTTACTTCAGAAATAGTCCTTCCTGGACAATTTTTCGCCCTCAATCCAACAGATAGTGGATTTTTCACTTAACTTCAATAAGTGGGCCGTCACGTTTCATAGAGTCGACGTACGTCGACTCTGTTGCCTAATAGAGGCTCGACTCGCTCGTTGTGGGCCACCATCATCGGATGAAAGGTGGATCTGAACCATTCTTCAGGTAGAGGGAGAAAAACCCATCAAAACCATGTTGATCTTTCATGAACATGTACTTTCTCATGATCGCTACAACAATCAAAAGAAGACCATTCGACTGCTATTTCAGCTTGATTGTCTCAGTGGGCCACATCATAGGATGATCAAAATCAGTCATTCATGGTCGAAATCTCAAGAGGAATCCAGTGGACGGTGTGGATCTCTCAAAAGACGGCCGTACTGGGCATCACCAGCATCACAGTTGAAGGAGAAATGGAGTTCTTCCTCTGTTTACATATATTTCTTTGGAGATGGCATTGTGCGGAACTTTGAAGATGGTGTTGTGCGGAATTTGGAAGATGGTGTTGTGTGGAATTTAGAAGATGGTGTTGTACAGAAACGCCTTTGAAGGATGACATTGTGTGGAAACTCCTTTGGAGGAGAGTGTTGTGTGCAGACTCCTTTGTGTGTCGCACAACACTCCAGCACACAAAGCTCCCTTTCTATTTTCTTCTCCTTTTCTCTTTCTTATGTTTCTCCCTCTCTCTTGTTTCCTGGCCCACCAACTAATCAATTGATCCCCTCCATCAAATGAGGCAGGGGAGGGGTATTTATAGGCCCCACCACTCTTATAAAGTGGTGATCACCACCACTTTTCCCTTCACATAATGATCATCTTCCTTCCTTAAACAACGGTGTACACCAACCTCTCCCTTAAATGATGGTGTACAACCTATTTCCATTAAAATAACACCTGTGCACCCTTTATTACCACAATACCCTTTTTAATGCCTTTTGACTGAAATACCTAAACTACCCCTGGACATGGATCTTTACCAAAATACCTAAAATACCCTTTGACATGAATTTTTACCAAAATACCTAAAATACCCCCGGACATGGAATTTTACCAAAATAACTAAATTACCTCCGGACATGGAATTTTAACAAAATACCAAAAATACCCTTGGACATGGAATTTTACAAAAATACCTAAAATACCCCAAGAGATGGGATTGTACAACCCTGAAAAAGATCTGTATCATGAAATTCTCTAACCAATGTAATAGAATATTTTTTTATGCCTCAACAGGAAGATCAATTCAAAGCATTTGCCTCTAGCGGATGTGTACACAAGCTTGCCATAGGTAAATCTAAGCGTCACATCCCATGTCCCAAAACACCAGGTATTTAAACCATTAAAATCTATTAGAATATCATAGGGTTTTTGGGTTAGAAAACTTTTCTACAAAATCAGAAAATCTTTAAGTTTTCTAGTTTCATCGATTTATTGATATCAGGTTCGATAAAATCGATATATGCTATTATTATCCTTAAAAGCTCAATCAATAAAATCAAATGAGGACATAAAGTGTCCAGCAACCACATATTCATCTGGACGGAATTATCGATGTATTGATACACTTATCGATATCATCGATATTTAAAAATCGAGTTTATCCAACTAGACTCGATATGATCGACGACAGAGTATTTGTGTCCTTATTTTTTTATAGGAAAATCATGAAGACCTTTGATATATCGAAGCACCATCGATATCATTGGAATTCAAATCTCGATGATATTGAAAGGTCTTCGATGATATCGGTCTTGGACACAATCCCTCTAACAACATGTTTCAGGTAGTTTTTATTTTAGATTGAGAGTCGCTCGATAGAATCGATATTCAAATATCGATGATATCAAGGCTGGATCGATGGCATCGAGAATGGACATAAACTTGTCCAACAAGCTTACTGGGAAATCCTTTGGATTTATCGATGCATCGGCATGACCTTCGATATCATTGACATTCAAATTATGATGATATCGAAAATCCCTCGATCATATATGTTAACCTGAAATATTTCAAAGCAAGTCTCTCTTATTTTAAAATGTCGAGGAATCGAACCTCACACTATGAAATTAGAGTTCAAAATCTGATGATATCGATAAGTGTTTCGATTCCCTCGACCAATTGACATTAGGTTTCAAAAGTGTATGACATTTGAGTTTGTGTCATCGAGCGGACCGTCGATGCTATCGAGAGTATATGCTCGATGATATCAACCCGCTCAATGATATAGAACTCTATCGTAAATGTGACCGTTTTATATGCATTGGAACCTTTTGCCTATATAAAGAGGACTTGTCTATTATTGATGGTAGAGAAAGAAGAGAGTGATTTTGAGTGTGTTACCTTAGAACATATACCCAAAGCCCTTTCTCTCATGGGATTTCATCCTCCAATCCACCCTCATCATTGATATTCAATAGAGTGGATTGGGGAATGAACTTCCACATTCGAGGATCCTCCATCTACTACCTTAATGACAAATCATTAAGCTGGGATGCTTTGAATACATAGATGATTAGAATCACTCTATCTCCTTTATAGGAAAATAATTGAGAGTAGGATTCTATCATAACCTTGACCCAACCCAACGCCTTATATTGGTACATCATCTGTGTTGTGAATCAAGGAAGCAGAAGATTCTTCATCATCAAAGAAGGATATCTTCGACAACGTGCTAAATGTGACTCATCCACTTATCTGTAAGTAACTAGAGTCCAGAGGACCCTTGTGATCATTCCTTTGTATGATTGGGTCTAAGGTGTTTCTCACCCCTTGCAAGTCCTCAAAGAGGTCTCCGGTAGGAGTGTACATTATGGGTGCGTTGTGTAGACCATTGCTCTATGGAAAGCATAAATGTGGAAGATCCTTGGCCAGTGTGCCTAAATTTGGGTGCGTTGTGGTGACCATTGCTCGTGAGAGCATAAACAGTGAGGTTCCTTATGTGGATCCATGACCAGTGAGCCTAAAATTAGGTGCTATATGTTGACCCTTACTCAGGGAGCATAAATAGTC
The DNA here is from genome assembly GCA_037074715.1 of Magnolia kwangsiensis. Taxonomy (NCBI): domain Eukaryota; kingdom Viridiplantae; phylum Streptophyta; class Magnoliopsida; order Magnoliales; family Magnoliaceae; genus Magnolia; species Magnolia kwangsiensis. Next base: position 43,731,292 of record CM073586.1, on the reverse strand, counting down.
AGCCTAGGTGTAGGTTGTAAAGGTTGAAGGTGAACTTGATTTAAAACCTTAGGTTTGAGGTGAACCATGGGAAACCTTCTTAGTGAAATCTGGTACATTCAAGAGTTGAGTACGGTTACTGGGAGTGGAGTAGACAAGTAGTCGAAACACTATATAAATGACTGTGTTTGAGATTTCTATTCTTTTGTTTGTGTGATTTACTTCAATACTTTCATATATGAATATCTAAGATCACACCTCACACACATACACAGTCATATCCATCATAAACTAGTTTGCATATTGTTCATCTCTCAGATAGTTTGTGATTGGATCCTCTATCGAGCTTGGAAGCTAATAGAGTTACTATTGAGTAAACTTAATATAGGTTTAGTGTTAGGATTAGTGTAATAGGATTTTAAATTATCATAAAATTATTAAAAAGTCCTATTCACCCCCCTCTAGGACATATTGACATATTCCTACTTCAATTAAAGTGGTCTTTTCTACAATTCCAATCGATATCAGAGCCGATCTCTCTTTGAGGGCTTCACCTCCTAGAGAGTGATCTTAACTGAAGTTGGGAATATGGCCAAAGGAGCGGGCTCATCAATCACTAGGCCTCCAATATTTGATGGTTCAAATTACACATACTGGAAGGCTAGGATGCACTACTTTTTGAGATCTTTGGATCATGATGTTTGGGATATTGTTAAAAGTGGATATGTGCCACCATCTGAACAATTTGTACTTGATAGTGGCACAACCATCACAAAACCCAAACCCAAAGAAAAGTGTATGACGTTCGATAAAAAAAAATAGACTGCTGAAGCGAAAGCTATGAACACCATCTACTATGTTGTGTCCCAAGACATCTTCGATCAAATAAGTATGTGTGGGACATCCAAAGAAGCATGGGATCTATTGGAAACAACCCATGAAGGCACAAGCACTATGAAGAGGTCCAAACTACAACTGCTAACCTCACAGTTCGAAAATCTCAGAATGGAAGAGCATGAGACTCTCATGGAGTTCTTCACAAAGTTGAATATCATTTGTAACTCCATGGGTGGATTGGGAGAAAAAATTTTGATTCCTAAAATCTATAGGAAAATATTGAAATCACTACTGGAACAATTTAATCCCAAAGTAGTAACAATTGAAGAATGTAGGAACATAGATGAGATGAAAGTAGAAGAACTTGTAGGTTCCCTACAAACTTTCGAACTACACTTCAAATAAACCCAAAAATTCAAAAATACTATCCTAAAAAATTTAAAGAAAACAAGAAATGAGGACAGTGGAAGTGAAAAAGAAGATGAATATGAGGAAATGGCTTTGTTGGTGCAACGATTCAGGAAATTCTTTCAAAAGAATTGTGGATGTCCCTCCAGAGGAAGAAAGGTGGACAACAGATCTTCTACAGGTAAATTCGGTAAAAATACCAAAGAACCACAATGTTGTGTCTGTCAGAAGTATGAACACTTGTCTACTGAATGCCCAAATAGAAAAAATAAGGGTAAGGCAATGGCTGCCACATGGGATGATACAAAAGAGTCAAACTCAGAATCCAGTGACTCAGAGAGTGATGGTGACCAGAAATCCTTAAAAATTCTTATGGTCTCCACTGCTCCAATCATTCCCATTAAGACTAAGAATGAGAAACTGCAAGCCACTGAATCATTTCCATCAGATAATGAGGAAACTGAAAAGGAAGAAGAACAAAACAAGCTACAAGATGCTTACAATCAACTATACATTCATAGCATCAAAGTTATTAAAAGACTTGGAATATTTGAGAACAAAAATTAATTGTTGCAAAAATATTTGGATAAAACTCTGAAAATTAACACACACCTAATCAATGATTTACAGCAATATCACTCAGATAATGATAGACTTGAAAAAATTAATACCTTCCTTAAATCAGAATCTGAAAAACTAAACAAATAGGTTGAGCAATTAAAAGACAAAAACATGCTCCTTCAAAATGGAAATCACACACTCCTGTTTGATTCAGAAGAATCCAGAAAAATCGCTAAGCTAAACTATAAGTTTTCCCAGAGTGTTGAGAAGTTAGAAAAACTCTTAGGTATGGGAAAACCTTGAAAGGACAAGAGCGTCTTATGATAAAACAATGACTGGATATACAATTGAAAAAATTGCTACTTCAAGTAGCAATAAAAGAATTACTCCAGTGTGTCATTTATGTGGAGATTCGGGTCATTATAAGATTGAATGCTTATCTCCTGGGCAGACTCAACATATCTCTGGTTAAAATCATATTGGAAAATTCAAACCTCCCAGAGAAGAGCAAAATGTCTTGAGTCAACCTAAAATATGAATAAAAGAGATTTACATCCACCACCACCTAAAATGACTAACAAAGAGCAATTAAATCAAGCAGTCAAATTAAACAGGAAAATAATATCCACTACTGTTAAAAATCCTGTCACAAAATGGGTCCCAAAAGAAAAGAAGAATTGTTTGGTTACTCATTCAAACCATGTGCCAGGAAATGAAACTAAGTAGTATCTGGATAGCAGGTGTTCAAGACATGTCACAAGTGATAAATCCCTCCTTACAAATTATTCAGATCTTAATAATGGGATAGTCACCTATGGAGACAGAAGCATCGCTAAGGTAATTGGTTAGGGAATCATTAAGGGAATCCAGTTACTCAAAAATGAGAATGCCTTTTACATAAAATAATTAACACACAATCTTTTAAGCATTTCTCAAATTTGTGACAATGAGCATGTGGTTGCATTCTACAAGGAGAAATGTGAAATCCTAGATCTCTCAAGAAAATCAGTGATGAAGGGTTCTCAGAAAAATAACCACTGTTATGTCATCAAAGGTAAGGGAAAGGATGATTCCTATGCCTAGAAATAGTGAACATAAAGGAAAAAAGTCCAGATCATGCATCAAGATTTGGATATATGCTGAAATGATGTAATTTTGCTAAACTCCTAATGATATATCTGAGGTTCCTCACCTTAATCTTTTTGTATATAAACATCTTAATGTTTAAAATTTTGATTTGTAAAATTCTAGTACAAAATTTTATTGAGTATACTATTGATAAATAGATATACTAATAGTATACATGAAAGGTTGTCTGAATGCTGAAAATTGAAAACATTCACCTCTGAGATACCTATCGATACATCGAGTGAACGGTTAGATTACATCGACCGAGAATCGATACCATCGACGGACACTCGATAATATGGATCGTCGGGACGGTCGAACTTCCTTCTGATCTTTATTGAAAATATTAAAGAAGGCACTCCAATGTCATCGAAATGATGTTCGATGATATCGACAGTTACTGCTCAATTAAAATCAGAAGATCGGAAACAGAGACTCACTAATTGATCTCAGAAAGGATTGCTTCTCTTAGACCATTTTTTTCTTTCAAGAAAACATATTTAAAAATATGGTTCATCCACAACAATCCTCAATGAAGAGTAAGAAAGGAAAGAATAAAGCAACTGACTCATCTCCACTCTTCAACTTCAACCTTGTGGCAGAATGGACAGTTCCATGGAAGAGCATTACACCTTTTGGGATCATCAATCTCTTAGAATTGATTGGATGGGAGAATATTATGAATTTTGGTAGAGGATTTCACAATAATCTAGTACATCTTTTTCTAAGTTTAGTCTATAATGTTGAAAATTATCCTCCAATTGTTTCAGTCGCTGTCATGCGTCAGACCAAGTACATCTCCCCTAAACTGATAAGCCGACTGATTGGGGTAGACGTCACTAGGATACCTGTATCAGAATGAAATTTGAATGGTCTTGGTTTATGGGGAGAAATTACTCGAGCACTATGTGATGGTGCTACTATACCGAGAAATGTAAAGAACGTTCTTCATATTAAATATCTTAGTCTTGCAGACAAAATTCCTCACAACATTCTTAGCACAAATGTCTATACCCGTGAAGTCTCTAGGAACAAGCCTTCCCCATACATTCTAAATGTTTTGTATGATGTTGATCTCGGTATTCACGTCTGCCTGCCCACTCTCATCCTTCAACAATTGATTCGAGTGTCGTCAGATGAATCCATCACTATACTTCCATTCCCATATCTTGTGTCTAAGCTATCACAACAATTTGGGGTGCCTCCTACTAACGATCTCCCACACCCATGTGTTTGGTTCAATCAAGAAGACATCTGCAAAATCGTTGCCAATGAGCCTCGTGGGGGAAAAATTGATTCAAGCTCAGACAAAGGGTATCATGTGCTTCGCTCTGTCTCTGTTGAGAACATTCAGGCTATCCCTGAACAAGATACTCTACAGGATCTGCTGGAGAGACAATCTTACATAATAAAGCAACTGGATGACTGTAAAGCCTGTTTATTAGAGTTTAAAACCATGCTGGAAACCCTACAACATGCTACACGAAAAATTCTAGATGTCTTACTAGTGCGGTAAAGGTTTTTGATTGTCTAACATACGACCAATGCATCACATACCTTGAGTCTCCTTGAAATGTTAAGGGTATAAAAATCTTTTTTGAATGCCCTTCTCTCACATATATGTGTGTTATGCATTACTAACCTACAAAGTTCAAAAAGCTTTTTGGTATGATATCCTCTGTGTGGAGAATATACTTCGGTTTTTGGGGACCATGAATTTTACTGCTATGTGGGTATTTTGTACCTTTTTTGTTGGATATTTTGAACACGATTGGGTATAATTCTATTTTTACTGCCATAATTATGTTTTATGATCCACTGGTTTATCTAGTTCCTGCTATGAGATGCATGTGATGTTTTGATGATTATTTTATCTTCCTCTATCACTGCTCTATTTGATCCGATATGCATCCATAGTTTCTGAAAATGATGTTTGCTTAAACTGATTTAATCATTATACTTCTATATATGTTTACTCTTTGAATGTTAGTTCTCCCACGATGCTTTAACTTCAGTCAATATCACCTGTTATACCTTTATCAATGACTGACAAAAAGGGGGAGAACGACTCAAACACCCCATCAGGAAATGAATATTTGCTTGAGTATGGTGTTGTAGGTGTTAGGGGGAGCAGCCGCACCAAGCGAGGGGGAGTTTGCAGTCAGGGGGAGCAGCTTCTAAATGTGTTGTGTATATGACATTGTTTAACATTGTAAAATTGTGTAAAGAACATGTACACACAATTTAGGATGTCAATATAGAAGCTGTTCTAGGGTGTTTTGGTATTTTGTCACGTAATTGAAAAAGGGAGAGATTGAAAGTGCCCTGGTTTATCAATTAGCATGAGTGTTGAGTCAGCAAGACTGCAAAGTCTCATAGGAAGATCAATTTAAAGTGTCTACCTTAAGCGGATGTGTACACAAGCTCGCCACAGGTAAATTTAAGCCTCACATCCCATGTCCCAAAACACCAGGTATTTAAACCCTTAAAATCTATTAAAATATCATAGAATTTTTGGGTTAGAAAACTTTTCTACAAAATCAGAAAATCTCTAAGTTTTCTAGCTCTGTCGATTTATCGATATCAGGTTCGATAAAATTGATGTATTTTATCGATGTCCTTAAAAGCTCCATCGATAAAATTAAATAAGGACATAAAGTGTCCAGCAACCACATATTCATTTGGACAGAATTATCGCTGTATTGATACACCTATCGATATAATCGATATTTGAAAATCGAGTTTATCGAACTAGACTCGATATGATCGACAACAGAGTATTTGTGTCCCTATTTTTTATAGAAAAAACATGAAGACCTTCGATATATCGAAGCGCCATCAATATCATCAGAATTCAAATCTCGATGATATCGAAAGGTCTTCGATGATATCAGCCTTAGACACAATCTTTCCAGCAACATGTTTCAGGTGGTTTTTATTTCAGATCGAGGATCACTCGATAGAATCAATATTTAAATATCGATGATATCGAGGCCGGAACGATGGCATCGAGAATGGACATAAACTTGTCCAACAAGCTTACTGAAAAATCCTTTAGATTTATCGATACATCGACATGACCTTCGATATCATCGACATTTAAATTTTGATGATATCGAGTAGGCCTTGATCATATCTGTTGACCTAAAATATTTCAAAGCAAGTCTCTCTTGTTTTCAAATGTCAAGGAATCGAACCTCACATCGATGAAATTCGAGTTCAAAATCTGATGACATCGACACGTGTTTCGATTCCCTCGACCAGCTGGTAATAGGTTTCAAAAGCGTATGACATTTGAGTTTGTGTCATCGAGTGGACCGTCGATGTTATCGAGAGTATACGCTCGATGATATCAAACTCTGTTATAAATGTGACCGTTTTATATCCATTGGAACCTTTTGTCGATATAAAGAGGACTTGTTTATTATTGCTGGTAGAGAAAGAAGAGAGTTCTTTTGAGTGTTTTACCTTAGATCATATACCCAAAGCCCTTTCTCTCATGGGAGTTCATCCTTCAATCCACTCTCATCATTGATATTCAATAGAGTGGATTGGAGAATGAACTTCCACATTCAAGGATCCTCCATTTACTACTTTAAATGTAAATCATTGAGCTAGGATGCCTTGAATGCATAGATGACTGGAATCATTGTATCTCCTTTATAGGAAAATCTTTGAAAGTAGGATTCCATCATAACCTTGACCTAACCCAACACCATATATTGGTACATCATCTATGTTACAAATCAAGGAAGCAGAAGATTCTTCATCAACTAAAAAGGAGATCTTCGAAAACGTGCTTAATGGGACTCATTCACTTATCTGTAAGTAACTAGAGTACAGAGGACCCTTGTGATCATTCCTTTATAAGATTTGGTCTAAGGTGTTTCTCACCTCTTGTAAGTTCTCAAGGAGGCCTCCTGCGGGAGTGTACGTAGTGTGTGCGTTGTGTTGACCCTTTCTCTGTGGACGTATAAACAGTTAGGGTCTTGTGGAAGATCCTTGGCCAGTGTGCCTAAAAGTGGGTGCGTTGTGTTGACCCTTGCTCATGAGAGCATAAACAGTGAGGTTCCTTGTGTGGATCCTTGGCTAGTGTGTTAAAAATCGGGTGTTGTGTATTGACCCTTGCTCAGGGAGCATAAACAGTCAGCCTAGGTGTAGGCTGTAAAGGTTGAAAGAAAACCTAATTTAAAACCTTAGGTTTGAGGTGAACCATTGAAAACCTCCTTAGTGAAATTCAGTACACTCAAGGGTTGAGTGTGGTTACCGGGAGTGGAGTAAACAAGTAGTTAAACAACTATTAAAATGACTGTGTTTGAGATTGTTATTCTTTTGTTTGTGTTATTTACTTTAATACTTTCATATCTGAATATCTTAGATCACACCTCAAACACATGCATAGTCATATCTATCATAAACTAGTTTGCATATTGTTCATCTCTTAAATTGTTTGTGATTAGATCCTCTACCGGGCTTGAAAGACAGTAGAGTTACTCTTGAGTAATTCTAATATAGGTTTGGTGTTAGGATTAGTGTAATAGGATTTTTAATTTTCATAAAATTATTAAAAAGTCTTATTCACCCCCTCTAAGAGATATTGGCATATTCCTACTTCAACTAAAGTGGTCTTTACCATAATTTTAGACCCCCCCTCCTGATGCATGCTTTCATCCAGCCGTTTGTCCATTGACCCCATTTGATGTATGTGCTTTATTCACACCGCTTAGCCGTAGACCTCACCCACGTGCGACCACCATGATTTATGTATTTCATTCTCACCGCCCGTTTATTGGACGGTGGGAACCACCTGCTGTAAGCAGGGCCCACCTACTATAGGTACAAGGACAGTTGGCGTATTTGAGGCCCATTGATATGTATATGCGCCACATGGGATGTGGCCCATTGAGATGTATTTGTGGCTCTTGAAATGTGGCCCATTGAGATGTATTTGAGGCCCATGGATGTGGTCCATTATGATGTATTGGAGGCCCATTGTGATGTATATAGGTCCATGAGATGTGGCCCAATGTGATGCATATGAGGCCCATGAGATGAGGCCCGTTGTGATGTATATAGGCCCATGAGATGCGGCCCATTGTGATATATATGAGGCCCATGTGATGTAACACCCCAGATTTTTTCTAACCTGGGATTAGACGGCCTTAGGCAATGGGTCAACCATAACACATTGGTAACCTCTCAGAACCTAATTCCAAAGGCAAAGAAATCACTTAGGATTAATTCCTTTAGAAATTAAGCGTAAGTTAGCTAGCGCTACGCTAGAGTAGCTGCGAAATTGTCCCTGATCACTTTAAATACGTTCTACAAGACCTAAAACTTGTAGAATCGTTGATGCTATGTTATCCTAAAATCCAGGATCAAACTCTAAACCAGTTTGTTCTCGGGAACCCTTTAAAACTTTGTATTGCATCTAGACCACGCGCCGAAAGTCTGATACCTACAATCTTAGACCGTTATGACTGCTTGGCTGGACTTGACAATCATTTCAAAAATTAAGCCCAACCGACGTTCAGAGGCTATTTCATTGAGCCTGGAGTGAAGAGAGTGAGAAAAGGGTTAGATTTGGAAAATTTAATCCAAATTGGGCATGTGACTTGGCGCGTTATTATAAATCGTTCTGACCATCAGAATTTAGCCAAATTACACCCTCGGATCAGGAAAAATTTCTCTTTCATATCATGAGACTTGTAGACCTAATTTAGGTATGATGACCGCTGAACTGAAATTGGACCGCCACGTGCGATCTGGAAACTCTACCGGTCTGAAAACTTGATGTGTGCTAGATCCAGTAACCATGAGCTTAAGTCCGACCGCGTTCGGCCAGGGGACCTCCAGAAATGCTCTTTTGGATCGAAACAGTCCAGATTTGGTTATACCTCAAGTGAACTTTGTTCCCAAGCCTAATTTGGGAAGGTTTTAGCCTATATAAGGGCTTTAAACCCTCTCACAACCCTCCCATACGAATTTGCTTGAAACCCTAGGAAAAGAGAGAGAGAAAGTGAGAGATTGTGAGAGAGTGTAGGAGAGATTCTCCTGCCACCTGCACCAGCTTTTGCACGTGCCAAAGCACCGCACTCCAATCACTTTCCCCGCAATTCCAACGCACTCCTAGGTAAGAAAAACCCTAACTACTTGCTGTTTTGGGGTTTCCTTAGATTCATTAGCGATGTAGCTTATGTATCTTGTGCATTAGGTCGCCTTTACACCGTTGATGAAGCGTATGCGTTCGATTCGAATCGATACACGTCTAGGGCAAAAGGTGAGGATCTTAGACGCTTTGATTGATTGATTTCAAAGCTTTCAATGTCGTTTAATAGTAGATTAACGACGGCAATGCCATTTGACATGTACAACATGCTGTCCGTTTTTCATTTCGTAAGCGTATGGAAAATATGAGATTTAGGGCATTTTAGTCATTTATAGAAAATACTGTTTACATCCACATTTTGCTGAAGTGTTTTCCATGGCTATTTATCGTGTTAAAATATTAGGAATGCTTACATGATTGGTTTGGCGAAGAGATTCGCCCTTAAGCGCACTTTGAGTCGACATACGCTATGCGGACTAAAGTGTGTAGTCTAAGTGTTTGTATAAATGTTTGTATTAGTATGTATTGAGTAAATGGTGTTGTGTATGAGTTTTGAGATTGAATTCTCAAGTAATATGCTAATGTAAATGATTTTCATCATGTTGGCTATATGTATTGATTTCATTATATACATGAAATGCATGTGTGGGATGATTTGCTTAAGTTGTGTGTAATAACATGTGTCAACATGCTTACAATGTTGTATATTATTCCTGTTACTCACATATGCTTACTGATATTGATGCACAAATGCTTGGGGCTATGACCTAGTCCAGGCAGTCGGTAATGGATTGGATTCATGGTTGGTTTCTATGTACCACAAAGGACGCGTCGATGAACGCGAGTCGTGTTTTGAATTGGCGGCAGTGGTTAGGCCACACGAAGTGTTTCATGTGCTTCATGTCACTTAGCTTGAGATGCACTCTCGAGCCCGTCAAGTAACCCGACTGGCCATTATATGTTCACCCAGTATGAGTCATAACTGCTTGAACCTAGGGTACTGAACTTACCATTGAAAACCCTGTCAACCAAGGTACCTTGATCCGTAAACACTCATAAGCCAGGCATGGTGGTATGGGACACCGTGGTCGAGCTGTCGGCCTACGCTGGGCCACAAACCTCCCCGTAGTGACCAGTGAGTACCCTACTCTGAGCAGATTATAGTGGTATGGGACATTATATTCTCGCTGTCGGCCTACACTGATCAAGTGACGAGCCCTTTGTAGTGACCTTGAGTTTATCCTGACACCGCATAGGGGCAACGAGTCCTGATGCAATCTTAAGGATAAATAGGCCTGTATTGATAAGGTGATGGGGGAGAGGAGCAACGAGTGCGAGCAACAGCCCTGGAAGCCCTTGCAGCGACCTACAAATATAACATCATATGAGATTACTAGGAGTGACGACCCTAGATAGGATCTGTTTTGGGATTGATATAAGCAAGGTAGCCTAGTTTCCCAATCCTGCTGTATGAAAAGGACTAATAACAACCCGATAATCATTATTTATATCGCATTGCATGTGCCTGGAAGATGTGGAGCACTGCGGGAAGAAAGCATGCCGCGGACGCAGATGGTGCCGCATGAGGGAGTATGTCAGTGAGGGCATCCATCATGTCATTTCATGCTTGCATTAACAACAGTATCTAGGAATGTTTGATTGTTTGCTTTACTATTAACGCGTGATTGATTTGATAACATGTTAATCTTTACTCTATGATTCCACTGAGTTAATTACTCACTCCCACATTACGGGACGGTGTTCTGGACACCACCAGACCCGTTTGTAATTACAGATGATGGCGCGGCCTGCGAGACAGAGCCGGACTTGATGATGATGAGGAGGATCCCTCCTTTATGCGTGATCTGATCGACGAGATTACAGGGAGGTTGAGTAGATGCCTTGACACTTGTCATTTTATATTTTTGATTGGAACACTAATGTATATTCTTTTCTTTCTATTTTTGGAGTATACATGTATTTAATTAACCTAGTAACATGTTCACACACTGGAGACTTACAATCAATTATATATTTTATGTATTTATCATAGTCTTTCGCATGCTAATTCAACTGTCTCTGGAGTATGATATGTTGTTTTGGCTTAGTCTCAATCTTTTTTAATGTCATTCTACAGACAACATGCAGTTATCATTATCTATGTTGCATAAGTGAAGTTCTGAAACTCGGGAGTTGGGTTTCTACCCTACCCCAAATTTTTAGGGTGTTACAGTTGGTATCAGAGCATGATTGAGATTAAAATGGACCTGGGTTATGGAAACGCGACGTACGCTGTCGCCCCTTTGACTTAGGTGGGTGCGAGAAAAGTCTAGAAACACTCGTAGGACTCCAGTTTCTCCAATAGACGAAGTCTACTCATATCGATCGTTTGATCGAGTCTGTAACGCATCTAGGGTCGCGTAATGCAACCTAAGTAGCCTGTAGGTTGTTAGTAGGTGGGTTTGATATGTTCTCAGAAGCATTTATAAATCCTAAAATGCATGTCTTTGGGTCGTGAGGCAACCACATCCCTTACACTCAATCTCAGGGCTTAAAAACCCCATTTTCTCCAATTCCTTCAAAATCTTTCCTCTTACCACCCCATTCTTCAACTTTTTCTAAGTCTTTTCACACTAGGAATAAATCCTAATGTGTACATGATAGAAAATCATACTTCGACAAAAAATTTACTATAAATAGTGAATATAGGTAAGAATTGGACTTTTGGCCATTCCAATTATGGAATCTCTTGTACCAAATGGGTTAATTGGATGACTTAGATTATCCTACCCCAAGATCATATGTTACATGATGCCTAAATTCATTTTGGTTCACAGACTGGCCCCAGAATGACCCAAATGGAGTTTTGGACCTCTCTAGGCCAAACTACAATGAACCAGGGTGGGACCCATGTGCATTTGGGGCCTACAGGATAGGGGTACCACGTCCCATCGGGTGGCCATCACCGAAAACCACTTTGGCCGGTGATGGCATCACCGGTTCGGCGATGCATCGCTGACCGGTGGGCCCCATTTGATCTAAAACTTGGGCGCACACCCTAAATGGGGTAGTGCACCCCTCCCATGTACAGTTTGTCCCTTAAAACTCCCCCAAAACCCTATCTCCTTCACAACAGCCCCTCCCAAGCCTCCACTTTCATTTTTCTTGCTGCCACCCTTTCAAAACTTGGTGCCTAACCACTTCCAATCCTTCTTTCTACCAAAACCGATGCCTACCCACCCATTGGTGGCTGGTCATAGCTCTCTCTCTCTCCGATTTTGTCGTTTGAAGCTCCCACAACCTCCCATCGAGGCTGAAATCGTGTGGAGCTCCATTCCCAATTATGGTTCTCCTTTCCCTTTGAAAATCCAGCCTTTGGGAGCCTGATCTACCCCTCTACAGGGCCTAGATTTGTTTCAGCCCGTCAGGGCAACCATTTCTCCACATTTTCCTCATTTTCCATGGCTTTTGTTAAGGCTATTTTAGCCTTTTTCTCCCTTTCCACCGTCCTCTCTCTCATGTCCCTTTTATTTGATCCTCAGACTCGTGAAAACCTGCTTACCCATCCCATTTCTCCACGTTCTTCGACTGTTTGATTACCGTTTGAAGGATTTCTGTGTTTTGTTGTTGATGGGTCTAGTAAAGTCATTGGTAGAAAGTGTGTTTGTGTTTAGTGGTTTGGACTTAATATAGCCGAATGCGTTCCTGTCATAATTCATGTGGAACTTTGTTCCATATATTGTGACATATTTTGTTAAATGAAGTGCATGCCGTTTCGTTCGTTGTAAGGTACTGTCCCTAGATTGGGTGTATCCTGTGGTTTCCACTGCCATGTTGTAAACCCCGGGATTAAGCCTACAAAATTAGTTTTTATCCTACCCCACCCTCCTACCAAGCATGCCACTCCCAATCCCGACGTAGGATTAGGAAAAAAGTTTCATTTCATACAACTTAATGCTACTGGCCATATAGGCCTTTGGAGTCTTGGACCTAGAGTTAGTGCTCCTAGATTTGAAAGGTTTGACGATATAGGAAATCCAATCCCATTTGGATAATCTTGACCCTAAGCGATAGAGCAATTCCCTGTATTAGTAATGGTATGAAACCATTTGGCGTATAAGCTTAGGCTTTGGATTATAGCTAGTGAGTTACAGACTAGTCTACTAGTTACCTTAAGTAGTGTAAAGCCTGTATATTATAAGGAATAGGTTAGATTTAGTTGGAGTAGAACCTCATTCCTTCGCTTGATCCCCTTAATACTTATAGACTTCTGTTATAATCCTTAGGAAAGTTGTCTAACCTCAGAACCATTCATTCTCAGGGAAAACTTCTACATCCCTCAGATTGAACTTAGAATAAACCAGCACGCCCATTCGAATTCCCCTTAGAATTGCCTTCCCAAGGATTTATTGCAATCGGGAACACGGAGTAAATGAATGAAATATAAGCGATGTATTCGCGATTTGAATTGACTTCTTAATCCTAGTGGTTACCAATAAATCCAATGCTCTGATCAAGCAGAAGATCGGCGTCAACTCGGATTAAGAATTAATACAACAAATTTTCTGTCCTAGCTAGACAGGAAGCCTATGTATCCGGCTCAGACCTACTACACAACTTTTCTTCCGTGTTGGCCCGACCACCTATAACCAAAAGTTATCGCTTTACCTTTAGGAAATGTTGAGGACATCTAGCCAATAGAGAGTAGGCGTATTTCTACAACCATAGGTACCAATGTCATAGAACGCATCACTAACAAAGGAAGGCCAACGTAGTGAGAGGTTGTTTTTCATTTTATGTCAAGGATAGCCTCTAAGTTGCACCTCGTTCCGATATACGGATCGATGCATAGATTCTTGAACTTTAAGTAGAACCAAGTTTTAAGGGGGGTAGAACATTTTGAGTCTAGTCTAGTTGGGTCAACCAATGCAACCGTTAGATCAGAGTGGCGCAGCAGAAGAGTGGTTAGCGTCTTCCCCACTGGCCCAGGATCGAAGGAAATCGATTCAGGTTATATGTAAGGATAGGTCGGCAAATAGGATTTGAACCTTCCTTAGAACATCAATACAAAAGTCTCTTTAAGTACTCATTACCCTTAGCCAATTTCGGGGATGAAATTTTATTTTAAGGGGGGTAGGTTGTAACACCCCGAATTTTTGCCAACCTGGGATTAGACGGCCTTAGGCAATGGGTCAAGCATAACACCTTGGTAACCTCTCAGAACCCAATTCCAAAGCCAAAGAAATCACTTAGGATTAATTCCTTTAGAAATTAAGCGTAAGTTAGCTAGCGTTACGCTAGAGTAGCTGCGAAATTGTCCCGATCGCTTTAAATATATTCTACAAGACCCAAAACTTGTAGAATCGGTGATGCTACCTTACCCTAAAATACAGGATCAAACTCTACACCGGTTTGTTCTCGAGAACCCTTTGAAACTTTGTATTGGATCTAGACCGCGCACCGAAAGTCTGATACCTACAATCTTAGACCGTTATGACTGCTTGGCTGGACTTGAAAATCATTTCGAAAATCAAGCCCAACTGACGTTCAGATGCTATTTCATTGAGCATGGAGTGAAGAGAGTGAGAAAAGGGTTAGATTTGGAAATTTTAATCCAAATCTGGCACGTGACTTGGTGCGTTCTGACCGTCAGAATTCAGCCAAATTACACCCTCAGATTAGGAAAAATTTCTCTTTCATATCACGAGACTTGTAGACCTGATTTAGGTATGATGACCGCTGAACTGAAATTGGACCGCCACGTGCGATCTGGGAACTCTACCGGTCTGAAAACTTGATGTGTGCTAGATCCAGTAACCATGAGATTAAGTCCGACCGCGTTCGGCCATGGGACCTCCAAAAATGCTCTTTTGGATCGAAACAGTCCAGATTTGGTTATACCTCAAGTGAACTTTGTTCCCAAGCCTAATTTGGGAAGGTTTTAGCCTATATAAGGGCTTTAAACCCTCTCACAACCCTCCCATCCGAATTTGCTTAAAACCCTAGGAAAAGAGATAGAGAAAGTGAGAGATTGTGAGAGAGTGTAGGAGAGATTCTCCTGCCACCTGCACCAGCTTTTGCACGTGCCAAAGTACCGCACTTCAATCACTTTTCCAGCGATTCCAACACACTCCTAGGTAAGAAAAACCCTAACTACTTGCTGTTTTGGGGTTTCCTTAGATTCATTAGCGATGTAGCTTATGTATCTTGTGCATTAGGTCACCTTTACGTCGTTGACGAAGCGT
Organism: Magnolia kwangsiensis; assembly: GCA_037074715.1. Taxonomy (NCBI): domain Eukaryota; kingdom Viridiplantae; phylum Streptophyta; class Magnoliopsida; order Magnoliales; family Magnoliaceae; genus Magnolia; species Magnolia kwangsiensis. The sequence continues at coordinate 43,716,025 of CM073586.1, read as the reverse complement.
ATGCGTTCGATTTGAATCGATACACGTCTAGGGCAAAAGGTGAGGATCTTAGATGCTTTGATTGATTGATTTCAAAGCTTTTAATGTCGTTTAATAGTAGATTATCGACGGCAATGTCGTTTGACATGTACAACATGCTGTCCGTTTTCCATTTCGTAAGCGTATGGAAAATAATGGATTTAGGGCATTTTAGTCATTTGTAGGAAATACAGTTTACATCCACATTTTGCTAAAATGTTTGTCATGGCTATTTATTGTGTTAGAATATTAGGAATGCGTGCGTGATTAGTTTGGCGAAGAGATTCACCCTTAAGCGCACTTTGAGTCGACATACGCTATGTAGACTAAAGTGTGTAGTCTAAGTGTTTGTATAAATGTTTGTATTAGTATGTATTGAGTAAATGGTGTTTTGTATGAGTTTTGAGATTGAATTCTCAAGTAATATGCTGATGTAAATGATTTCCATCATGTTGGCTATATGTACTGATTTCATTATATACATGAAATGCATGTGTGGGATGATATGCTTAAGTTGTATGTAATAACATGTGTCAACATGCTTACAATGTTGTATGTCATTTCTGTTACTCACATATGCTTACTGATGTTGATACACAAATGTTTAGGGCTATGACCTAGTCCAGGCAGTCGGTAATGGATTGGATTCGTGGTTGGTTTCTATGTACCACAAAGGACGCATCGATGAACGAGAGTCGTGTTTTGAGTTGGCGGCAGTGGTTAGGCCACACGGAGTGTTACATGCGCTTCATGTCGCTTAGCTTGAGATGCGCTCGTACTAGTCGAGCCCGTCAAGTAACCCGACTGGCCATTGTATGTTCACCCTGTATGAGTCATAACTGCTTGAACCTAGGGTACTGAACTTACCATTAAAAACCCTGTCAACCATGGTACCTTGATACATAAAGACTCATGAGCCAGGTATGGTGGTATGGGACACCATGGTCGAGCTGTCGGCCTATGCTAGGGCCACAAACCTCCCCGTAGTGACTAGTGAGCACCCTACTCTGAGCAGATTATGGTGGTATAGGACACTATATTCTCGTTATCGGCCTATACTGATCAGGTGACGAGCCCTTTGTAGTGACCTTGAGTTTATCCTAACACCGTATGGGGGCGACGAGTCCTGATGCAGTCTTAAGGATAAATAGGCCTGTATTGATAAGGTGATGGGAGAGAGGAGCAACGAGTGCGAGCAATAGCCCTGACAGCCCTTACAGCGACCTACAAATATAACATCATATGAGATTACTAGGAGTGACGACCCTAGACAGGATCTGTGTTGGGATTGATATAAGCAAGGTACCCTTATTTCCCAATCCTGTTGTTTGAAAAGGACTAATAACAACCCGGTAATCATTATCCATATCGCATTGCATGTGCCTGGAAGATGTGGAGCACTGCGGAAAGAAAGCATGCCGCGGACGCAGATGGTGCCGCATGAGGGAGTATGTCGGTGAGGGCATCCATCATGTCATTTCATGCTTGCATTAACAACAGTATCTAGGAATGTTTGATTGTTTGCTTTACTATTAACACGTGATTGATTTGATAACATGCTAATCTTTGCTCTATGATTCCACTGAGTTAATTACTCACTCCCACGTTACGGGACGGTGTTCCGGACACCACCAGACTCTTTTGTAATTACAGATGATGGCGCGCCCTGTGAGGCGGAGCCGGACTTGATGATGATGAGGAGGATCCCTCCTTTATGCATGATCTGATCGACGGGATTACAGGGAGGTTGAGTAGATGCCTTGACACTTGTCATTTTATATTTTTGATTGGAGCACTCATGTATATTCTTTTCTTTTCATTTTTTAAGTTTACATGTATTTAATTAACCTGGCAACATGTTCACACTCTGGAGACTTACAATCAATTATATATTTTATGTATTTATCATAGTCTTCCGCTTGCTAATTTAACTGTCTCTAGAGTATGATATGCTGTTTTGGCTTAGTCTCAATCTTGTTTAATGCCATTCTACAGACAACATGCATTTATCATTATCTATGTTGCATAAGTGACGTTCTGGAACTCGGGAGTTGGGTTTCTACCCGACCCCCAATTTTCGGGGTGTTACATGTGATGAGGCCCATTGAGATGTACATGAGGCCCTTGTGTGAGGCCCATCATGATGGTATAAGGCCCATTATATGTGTGAGGACCATTGTATATATGAGGCCCAATTATGATGTGTAAAGCCCACTATGATGTATGAGTTATATTCACACCATTCATCCATTTCTCTAAGGCAGTGGGCCCCATTGCCTTGAGAGGCCCACCCTGATTTATGGATTATTTGCCCACTATTGAGCTGTCTTATGAGGTCCATCATGTTGTATGTGTTTCATACACGATGTCCATCCATTCCCCGATTTGTATAAGGGTCGTGGGCCCTATAGAGAGTTAGATTCAAATCCCAAGTGGACCACACACTAGGAGACAATAGTGGTTAAATGTCTACTATTGAAATCCTCCCTATGGCCCGTTGTTAAGCCCATTACCATGGGAGCAATGATGGTTAAATGTCCACGTTGTAATCTCCCTGAGGCCCATTGTCAGTCAGGCCCATTCTCATCTCCTCTTATTGGGCTTACACTAAACCATTGGCCACCCATTGATAATTATATTACCTACGTTCCCTTATTAGGTTGCCCTAAACCTTTAGGCCCCCATTGATGTTAGCCATCTCACCCTACCGAGTAAACCCAAATCCTTAGGCCCCATTAATGTTAGTGATACCCATTTTCTCTTGTCGGGCTATCCTGAACCATTGGGCCTCCATTGGTGCTAGGAATACCCATCCTTCCTTATTGGGCTTATCCCAAATCATTGGGCCCCCATCGATGATAGTAATTTCCCATCTTTTCATAGTGGGCTAACTCAAACCGTTGGGCCCTCATTGATGTTATTGCTTTTTACCTCATCTTGTAGGACTACCCAGACCTTGGAGCCCACTTTATATTCATACCAGGCCTCCCATTGGAAATGTGACCCATCTAGGCACATGTGTTTGCCTAAGTGTAGAGACCAAACCTGAGGCCCACTTAGACGTTGAATGGGCTACCCAGATCAATTGGAAGGACATGTAGTTGTAGATGTATGCACCCCACCAAAGCCCACCTTATATTCATATCGAGCCCCCATAGGGAAGCCTAGTTATTATATGATAAAGAGGGTGAGGAAACCCACTTGTTGTACTTAGATTCATCCACTTAACTCGCCCTATGAGATATATCTTATCGTTGTATCTAGTTGCTAGGACCTCGGTGTCACGTGTATATATATATATATATATCAACACCATCCATTTACTTCTTTGGAACAAGTGTGGGGCCTATCTTGGACGTTAGTACACCATCACCTCTTACTGTAGATGGGAGAATATGTGGTACCTGATTTAGTATATCCACTGTGTAGAGCGTATTGAAAAGCCTGGGCTAAACATCCTTAGGGAAGGGGGGCGGGGGGAGGGAGAGCAACTTAAAAATTAAATGTGAAATTGAAAGAAAGATAACACAAGTAAATATCAACCTCAAATGTACTAGTCTTGATAGGTTAATACAAAATTATTTCTAAGGACAACTTAACACCAAAAACCAAAGGCTTATAGCAGGACAACTTTATAAGAATGTTTGTAAGTATCAAAAACTCAAAACAATAAAGAGGCAAAGGAAATAATAAATAAAATAAACTAAGTTATTGCAACATTCCCACAAGTGCATAAAATAAATTACACCATTTACCACAAATGCTTAAAATAAATTATAACATTCACACACATAAGCACATTCAATCATCCACCATAACTCTAGGAATTATAGTGGTTCACTTGTGTGTACACCAACTACTAGAAAACAGCCACACAACTACTCAACTCCTAATATCCACTCCCTCATGATATTAGCGTTCATTATGAAAAAGGTTTTCCAAGGTTCACCTTAAAACTTTCACAATTGTGTCTTTGATTGGGTTTACACAATTAAAAAAACCCTACACTGAGATTTTTTGGATCACCTCAGAAAAACTAAAAGGAGATTTTTTTTAGCACAACCCTAAAAAGCAAAAAAGATATACAAAATTGTAAATGATACTTATCTGGAAATTCTCCTTTGAAGAAGCCCGGTAGAATCGATCTGATGTATACGAAGATGTTCAATGTCCAGTCTCTCAAATAAAAAGGTTCTAGTTCTAAATGATTTTTAATTAAATCAACCTGGGCTAGCTTGATTTGATTTTGATCTCAAGGGTAAAACATGAATCCCTTTTTAATATAAGATTGAAATGAAGATCACAAAATCAAATTATAAAAGCTAATTAAAGAAAACTTAAAATGAGCACATAATACCTTAATAAATTCACAAACTTATCTCTCAAAGTGGTGTCTTGATTTTTCTTTAATGAATGAATAAACTCTGAAATTTGTGCTTTATTTGTAGGTGAAAATACTGTTCACTAGATAGGTCTAAGGGTCGGTTCCACTGCTCGAAGGACCAGCAAAATTTTAAATTTTCTAGCGCGATAAGATAAGGTCGTTACTCGACTGGTCCAGGAATGTACTCGACTGGTTGAGTGGGACCAGAAAATCTTGTTAGACTTTGAGTCGAGCCTGCACGACTAGTCAAGCATTGTTCACTCGACTGGTCGAGCAGTCTCCAGGACTGGTCGAGAGTCCAACAGAAAATTCTGAAAAATAACAACAAACCTTAGATTGGTGGAGAAAACTCTTAGACTAATTGAGCCACTACTTGGACTAGTCGAATAAGGTCTAAGACTAGTCGAGAAAATGACTTATAAACATATGAAATGACCCATATAAAATATGCAATGAATATGACACAACCTATGGTCAATCTAAGTTTGTAAGTTCAAACATTTGAAACATTATTTATTTTAGAATCTTGATTACTTGTGATATGTGAAGCTTGAGTTCGATCTCTTGAACTTGATCTTAAGTTACACTTGAATTCTTGAGTCTTTAGGGTACAGTAGTTGAACTTCAAACTTGAACTTGAGTTACACTTGAAAATATGAACTTCAACACTCTTCACTTAAACTTTAAGATATAGGCAAGTTCAATGAAAATCTAGAAAACTTTAAAATGTACGAACCTGATCACTTCAACTCAAAGAATGATATAAATACTAAATGGTTTGGCACAACAAAATTTGACAATAATATAAGTGCTAGATTTACACATTAGTGAAAGTTTCCTTGCTAGTACCCTATTTTGTCAATTAGCGTGTGTGTTGAGTCAGTCGGACTACAGAGCGTCATAGGAAGATCAATTTAAGCGTCTACCTCAACCGGATGTGTGGAAGCTCGCCATAGGTAAATCTAAGACTCACATCCCCTGTCCTAAAGCACCAGGTGAATAAAACCCTTAAAACAAGATAGACATCATAGGGTTTTTTAGTGAGAAAACTTCTTTCAACAATCAAAAAAATCTCTAAGTTTTCTTGCTCTGTCGATTTTATCGATACACATCTCGATATGATCGACCTGCACTGTCGATGTCCTCGGAAGACCATTCGATTTTATCAAATGAGGACTTAATATGTCTAACAAGTAAATACATATCTGGACAGAAATATCAATGTATCGACACACGTATCGATATCATTGATATTTGAATCTTGAGCCCATCGAAGGTGGCTTGATAATATCGACAGGCAGATCCGGTGCCCCTATTTTTACTTAAGAAAATCACATATGCTTCGATATATCAGAGCTCTCATCGATACCTTTGAAGTTCAAATCTCGATAATATCGGTGGGCTTCTGATGATATCGAGCATGGGCGTGAAGTTCTCCAGCAACATTTTTCAAGTAATTTTTTATCTCTGATCGGGGGTCACGCGATAAAATCAATATTCTAAATGTCAATGATATCAGAGCTGGATCAATTGCATCGAGATTGGACAAAACTATCCAGCAAGCTCACTAATAAAATCTTTAGATTTATCGATGCATTGACACAACTCCCGATATCGTCGACATTCAAATTCTGATGATATCGAGTATCCCCCGATCATATCTAATGACCTGAAAATATCTCATGCAAGTTTCTCTCATTTTTCAAATGTCGAGGACTTGATCCTTGTATCGATAATATCAGAGTTCAAAATCCGATGGCATCGACACGAGTCTTGATTCCCTCGATCAATTGACAAAAAGTCTTCAAAAGCATATGACATTGAGTTTGTGTCATCGAGCGGACGATCGATATAATCGAGAGTATACGCTCGATAATATCGAAACCACTCAATGATATTAAACTCTGTCATAAATGTGACCGTTTTATATCCGTTGGAGCCTTTTTGCCTATATAAAGAGAACTTGTCTATTGTTGCTGTGAGAGAAAGAAGAGAGTACTTTTGTGTGTTTAACCTTAGATCATATACCCAAAGCCCTTTCTCTCAAGGGAGTTCATCCTCCAATCCACCCTCATCATTGATATTCAATAAAGTGGATTGGAGAATGAACTTTCACATTCAAGGATCCTTCAGCTATTACCTTAATGGGAAATCATTAAGCTGGGATGCCTTGAATGCTTAGATGATTGGAATCACTCTATCTTCCTGATAGGAAAACATTTAGAGAGTAGGATTCCATCATAACCTTGACCCAACCCGTTACCTTACATTGGTGCATCAATTGTTGTGGATCAAGGGAGCAGAAGACTCTTCATCAACAAGGAGGAGATCTTCATCATGTGCTGAATGAGACTCATCAACTTATCTATAAGTATCTAGAGTCTAGAGGACCCTTTGATTATTCCTTTGTAGGTTTGGGTCTAAGGTGTTTCTCACAATTTGAAGTCCTCAAAGGAGGCCTCCGGCAGGAGTGTACGTGGTGGGTACGTTGTGTGGACCCTTGCTCTGTGCAGAACATAAATATTTGGTTGAAGGTGAACAAGTAAAACCTTGGGTTAGAGGTGAACCGTGTAAAACCTCTGTAGGGTCTTAGGGAAGATCCTTAGCCAGTGTGCCTAAATGTAGGTGCGTTATGTTGACCCTTGCTCATGAGAGCATAAACAGTCAGCCTCAGTGTATGTTGTAAAGGTTGAAGGTGAACCTGATTTAAAACCTTAGGTTAGAGGTGAACCATATGAAACCTCCTTAGTGAAATCTGGTACAAGTAGTCAAACCACTATAAAAATGATTGTGTTTGCGATTGTTATCTTTCTTTGTGTGTGATTTATTCGTATTCTTCCATCTTTATCTATCTGATCACACCTCACACACTTACACAAGTCAATTTCATCATGAACTGAGTTATATATTGTTGCTTCTTAAACAGTTTGTGATTCGATCCTCTATTAGTCTTAGAAGCCAGTAGAGTTACATTTGAGTAATCCTAATAATTGCATATCTATAAGGATTAGTGTAACGGGATTTTCAAGCACATTGTAAAAACTTTTAAAAGTCCTATTCACCCCCCTCTAGGACATATTGGCATATTCCGACTTCAACTTCAAGCGGTCTTCACATCTATTTCAATTAGCATTTACACCTACCTCTATGTATGGGTTAGACCTCCCGTCCTTCCAGTGGACCCTGTCTTAGGATATGTGATATATTAATGCCTTGGAGGGTAATGTTAGTCTAACATAGGACATACCACATGGACTCCTATAGTTGTAGAAGGGGCATATCGTTTAGCTCCTACTCTTTGTATGTGATATGCTGATGATGGTCGATTGTGGATTATTGTTGTTTGTTGTATCAGATAATCATGCCTATGTACTTTATTACATCATGATACATGCCCATATGCATCATATGTATGTTTGTTATAAGGAGTGATTGATCATAGCATATGCTATTAGGTTGGTTTATTATAGAACTCCTTATGAGACAGAGTTACCCCGCATGAGCACACGGTACGTGCAAGTTTGATGCATGACTGAATGGTATGACTCTTGTATCTTACATTTTATGATATGACCACTGTACGCCCTATCGAAATCGAGGTCATGGCCTCTACAAACATTGTGTATGGCCAGATGGGATACCGAAAATATTTTTTACATGGGACGCGATAGATGTCCCTAAGTGAAATTCCTTAAACCCTAATAGTACTTGAGGATGCTTCAACGTCTAGACCGAGTGAATGTACATGAACGCATGAGGGCCGTATACCATTAGGCCACAACTCCTACTTTGTCATGGTCGAAAGGAAGAGGGTGTGACCTTATCTGCCTGAGTGAGGGGCTGAGAGTTAGGCTAAGTTTGACTAGCTCATGAGTGGGTCTACGACCGATGAGCCAAGTTGATATTAGTAAGCGGGTAGTGAGGTCTCTTTCACTCACTTGGTTGCACGGCTAGGGAGGCAGCGACTAGTGTGGAGTGTACTAGACCTTGGTAATGATTCCAGAGATGTATGGTACTGATATGTGGACCTACTGAGCAGGAGTGTAAGACCCGTGTCCTAGTCCGTACTGTTCTGTTGGCCTCCGCGGTCCTTCCTGTCAAAATTTGGCAATCCTAGACCTGTATTCGACGTTTTCTAACATCCCAAAAATCGGGGGTCGGGTAGAAACCCAACTCCCGAGTTCCAGAACGTCACTTATGCAACATAGATAATGATAAATGCATGTTGTCTGTAGAATGATATTAAACAAGATTGAGACTAAGCCAAAACAGCATATCATACTCCAGAGACAGTTAAATTAGCAAGCGGAAGACTGTGATATATACATGAAATATATAATTAATTGTAAGTCTTTAGAGTGTGAACATGTTACCAGGTTAATTAAATACATGTATACTCCAAAAATGGAAAGAAAAGAATATACATGAGTGCTCCAAAAATATAAAATGACAAGTGTCAAGGCATCTACTCAACCTCCCTATAATCCCGTCGATCAGAACAAGCATAAAGGAGGGATTCTCCTCATCATCATCAAGTCCGGCTCCGCCTCGCAAGCCGCGCCATCATCTGTAATTACAAAAGGGTCTGGTGGGTGTCCGGAACACCATCCCGTAATGTGGGAGTGAGTAATTAACTCAGTGGAATTATAGAGTAAAGATTAGCATGTTATCAAATCAATCACGCGATAATAGTAGAGCAAACAATCAAATATTCCTAGATACTATTGTTAATGCAAACATGAAATGACATGATGGATGCCCTCACCGACACTCTCCCTCATACGGTACCATCTTACGCCCGCGACATGCTTTCTTCCCACAGTGCTCCACATCTGCCAGGCACATGCAATGCGATGTGGATATGATTACCGAGTTATTATTAATCCTTTCATATAGTAGTAATGGGAAACTAAGGGACCTTCCTTATATCAATCCCAACACATATCCTGTCTAGGGTTGTCACTCCTAGTAATCTCATACGATGTTATATTTGTAGGTCGCTGCAAGAGCTGCCAGGGCTGTTGCTCGCACTCGTTGCACCGCTCCCCCATCACCTTATCAATACAGGCCTATTATATCCTTAAGACTACATTAGGACTCGTTGCCCCCATGCCGTGTCAGGATAAACTCAAGGTCACTACAAAGGGCTCGTCACCTGATCAGTGTAAGAGGACAGCAAGAATATAGTGTCTCATACCACCATAATCTGCTCAGAGTAGGGTACTTACTGGTCACTACGGGGAGGTTTGTGGCCCTAGCGTAGGCCGACAGCTTGACCACGGTGTCCCATACCACCATGCCCGGCTCATGAGTCTTTATGGATCAAGGTACCATGGTTAACAGGGCTTCCAATGGTAAGTTCAGTACCCTAGGTTCAAGCAGTTATGACTTATATATGGTGAACATACAAAGGCCGGTCGAGTTACTTGACGGGCTCGACTAGTACGATCGCATCTCAAGCTGAGCGACATGAAGTGCATGAAACACTTTGTGTGGCCTAACCACTGCCGCCAACCCAAAACATGACTCGCGTTCATCAACGATTCCTTCATGGTAAATAGAGACCAACCACGAATTTAATCCATTACCGACTGCCTGGACTAGGTCATAGCCCCAAGCATTTGTAAACCAAAGTCAGTAAACACATGAGAGTAGCGAGAATGCATATAAACAGTATAAGCATGTTGTTACAGGTTATAACATACCACATAAGCAAATCCTCCAACACATGCATTTCATATATGTATAATGAAATCAATACATATAGCCAACATGATGGAATTCATATACATCAGCATATTAATTGAGAATTCAATCTCAAAACTAATTCACAACACCATTTTACTCAATACATACTAATACAAACATTTATACAAACACTTAGTCTACACACTTTAGACCACATAGCGTATGTCGACTCAAAGTGCACATTAGGGCGAATCTCTTTGCCAAATCGGTCATACACGTATTTCTAATATCATAACAAGATAAATTTACATGTCAAGCATTTCAGCAAAATACGGACGTATACAGTATTTTCTATAAATGCCTAAATTACCCTAAATCTCATATTTACCGTACGTTTATGAAACGGAAAATGGACAGCATGTTGTACATGTCAAACGGTATTTCCGTCAATAATCTACTATTAAACGACATTGAAAGCTTTGAAATCAGTCAATCAAAGCGTCTAAAATCCTCACCTTTTGTCATAGAAGTGTATCATTTCGAACGGAACGTATACGCTTCGTCAACGGCGTACAGGCGACCTAAGAGTGCGTTGGAATCGCCTGGAAATTGATTGGAGTGTGGTGCTTCGATACGTGCAATAGTTATAGCAAGTGGCAGGAGAATCTCTCCCACACTCTCTCACAATCTCTCACTTTCTCTCTCTCTTTTCCTAGGATTTTAAGAAAATTCGGATGGGAGGGTTGTGAGAGGGTTTAAAGCCCTTATATAGGCTAAAACATAACCTAAATAGATTTGGGAACAAAGTATACTTATTTTATGTCCAAATATGGACTGTTCCGTCTCAACGGAGCATTTTTGGAGGTCCCCTGGCTGAATGCGGTCGGACTTAAGCTTATGGATGCTGAATCCTTCTCACATCAAGTTTTCAGTCCGGTAGTGTTCGTAGATCGTACGTGGCGGTCCAATTTCAGTTCAGCGGTCATCGTACCTAAATCAAGTCCACAAGTCTCATGATATGAAAGAGAAATTTTTCCTGATCCGAGGGTGTAATTTGGCTGAATTCTGACGGTCAGAACGCTTAATAATAATGCGCCAAGTCACGTGTCAGATTTGAATTAAAATTTTCAAATCTAAGCCATTTCTCACTCTCTTCACTTCAAGCATAATGAAATAGCCTCTAAACGTTGGTTGGGCTTGATTTTCGAAATGATTGTCAAGTCCAGCTGAGCGGTCATAACGGTCTAAGATTGTAGGTATCGGACTTTCGACGCGCGGTCTAGATCCAATACAAAGTTTCGAAGGGTTCCTGAGAGAAAACGGGTTTAGAGTTTGATCCTAGGTTTCAGGGTATTAGAGCGTCCTTGTTTCTACAAGTTTTCGGTCTTGCAGAACGTATTTAAAGTGTTCAGGGACAATTTCCCATTTAATCCAACGTAGCGCTAGTTAACTTACGCTTAATTTCTAAAGGAATTAATCCTAAGTGATTTCTTTGGCTTTGGAATTGGGTTCTGAGAGGTTACCAAGGTTTTATGGTTGACCCATTGGCTAAGGACGTCTAATCCCAGGTTGGAAAAAAATTCGGGGTGTTACAATCTACCCCCCTTAAAATAAAACTTCAACCCCGAAATTGGCTAAGGGTAATGAGTACTTAAAGAGACTTTTGTATTGACGTTCTAAGGAAGGTTCAAATTCTATTTAATGACCTAACCTTATGTAGAACCTAACTCAGCTGTTTCGATCCTGGGCCAGTGGGGAAGGGCCAACCACGCTTCCACTGCGCCACTCTGGTCTAACGGTTACATTGGCTAACCTAACTAGATTGGGCTCAAAAGGTTTTACCTCCCTTAAAACTTAGTTCTACTTAAGGTTCAAGAATCTATATCTCGATCCGTATATAGGAATGAGGTGTAACTTAGGGCCTATCCTTGACATAAAATGGAAAACAACTTCTCTCTACATTGGTCTCCCCTTGTTAATGATGCGTTCTATGGCATTGGTATCTATGGTGATAGAGATGAGCCTACTCTCTATTGTGGTTAAGTTCAAGGGCAGGTATGAGTTGGTGGTAAGATATCTAATTCTCTACTGGCTATAGGTCCTCGCCATTTCCTAAAGACAAAGCAATAACTTTTGGTAGTATGTGGTCGGGCCAACACGGAAGAAAAGTTGTGTAGTGGGTCTGAACCGGATACATAGACTTTCTGCCTAGAATAGAAACTTTACTGTATCAGTTCTTAATCCTAGACGATGCCGATCTTCTGCTTGATCAGAGCATTGGATTTATTGGCAACTACTAGGATTGAGAAGTCAATTCAAACCACAAATGCTTCACGTATATATATAGTTCCTTTACTCCCCATTCCCGAATGCCATAAGCCCTTGGAGAAGGTAATCCAAAGGGGCGAGCTGATTTATTCTAAACTCAATCTGAGGGATTTATAGTTTTCCCTAAGAGTGAATGGTTCTAAGGTTAGACAACTTTTCTAAGGGTTATAACAGAACTCTATAAGTCTTAAGGGGGTCTATCAAAGGAATGAGGTTCTATCCCAACCAAATCTAACAGAACTCTATATATAGGCCTTACACTACTTAATTCAACAAGTAGTCTAGTCTGTATGTCACTCACTATAATCCAAAACCTAATCCTATACACTAAATGGTTTCATACCACTTCTACTACAGGGGATTGTTCTATCGCTTAGAGTCTAGTCGTCAGATCTTTCAAATCTACGGATACTAACTCTAGTGTAGCACTAGATGATCATTGTTTATGGACTAGGCTACTGCGCTCGGTCTTCCTCTTTCCCATGAGAGAGAGGATGCTAGAAAGGAAGAAAAAGGCTAAAATAGGCTCACAAAAACCATGGAAAAATGATGGAAATGGGGAGAAATGGCTACCTTTATGGATTGAAACGAACTAGGCCCTGTAGAGGGGTAGATCAGGCTCCCAAAGGCTGGATTTCCACAGGGAAAAGAGAACAAAGAGTGAAAATGGAGCTCACCCGACTTTCAGCCATAAATGGAGATTGTAAGAGCTTCCACGGATGAAAATGGTGAGAGAGGGGATTGTGAATAGCTGAAAATGGATGGGTTGGTGTCGGTTATGATCGAGAATGAGATTGGGAGAGGTTTGACACCGAGATTTGAGGGGAGAGCAGCAAGAACACGAAAATAGAGGGCTTGAAGAGGGCTGTTGTGAAGGAGCTGGTACTTTTAGGGGGTTTCAAGGTGCGAACCACCTATGGGGAAGGTGCCCAAGCCACAAAAGGGCGTTGGCCCAATTTTCAGATCAAGTGGGGCCCACTGTACGGCGATGCCATCGCCGGCCAACTCCCACTCAGGCCGGTCTGGCCATATGGGTCGGGTTCCCCCTGCCCTATAGGCCCCAAATATGTGTGGGACCCACCCTAGTTCATTGTAGTTTGGCTTAGAGAGGCCCAAAATTCCATTTAAGGTATTCTGGGGCCAATTTGTAAACCAGAATAAGTTTATGCATCATATAGCATATGATTTTGGGGTAAGAGAAGCTAATCCATCCAATTAACCCATTTTTTACAAGAGATTACATAATTGGAATGGCCAGAAGTCAAATTCTTACCTACATTTACTATTTATAGTAAATTTTTATCTAAGCATGATTTTCTATCTTTTAAATATTAGGATTTATGCCTAGTGTGAAAATACTTAGAAAAAGTTAAAGAATAGGGTGGTAAGAGGAAGGATTCTGAAGGAATTAGAAAAAATAGGATTTTTAAGCCTTGAAATTGATTGTAAGGGCTGTGGTTGCCGCACAACCCAAGGACTTGCATTTCTGGGTTCAAAATTCTTCTGGAGTCATCCCAAACCCACCAACTAATGACCTAAAGGCAACTTAGGTCGATTCACGTGACCAAAGATACGTCATAGACTCGATCAAAACGATCGATTTGAGTAGAGTTCGCCTATTGGCGAAACTGAAGTCCTGTGAGTGTTTCTAGATTTTTCTCACACCCACCTAAGCCAAAGGGGCCACAGCGTAGGTTGCGTGTCCAAAACCCAGGTCCAGTTTAATCTCAATCATTCTCTGATACCAACTGTAACATCCCAAAAATCGGAGGTCGGGTAGAAACCCAACTCCCGAGTTCCAGAACGTCACTTATGCAACATAGATAATGATAAATGTATGTTGTTTGTAGAATGGCATTAAACAAGATTGAGACTAAGCCAAAACAACATATCATACTCCAGAGACAGTTAAATTAGCAAGCAAAAGACTGTGATATATACATAAAATATATAATTAATTGTAAGTCTCCAGAGTGTGAACATGTTACCAAGTTAATTAAATACATGTATACTCCAAAAATGGAAAGAAAAGAATATACATGAGTGCTCCAAAAATATAAAATGATAAGTGTCAAGGCATCTACTCAACCTCCCTATAATTCCGTCGATCAGAACACGCATAAAGGAGGGATCCTCCTCATCATCATCAAGTCCGACTCTGCCTCGTAGGCCGCGTCATCATCTGCAATTACAAAAGGGTCTGGTGGGTGTCCGGAACACCATCCCGTAACGCGGGAGTGAGTAATTGTAGGTATCGGTCTTTCGACGTGCGGTCTAGATCCAATACAAAGTTTTGAAGGGTTCCTGAGAGCAAATGAGTTTAACGTTTGATCCTAGGTTTCAGGGTATTATAGCGTCCTTGTTTCTACAAGTTTGGGTCTTACAGAACGTATTTAAAGTGTTCAGGGATAATTTCGCAGTTAATCCAATGTAGCGCTAGTTAACTTACGCTTAATTTCTAAAGGAATTAATCCTAAGTGATTTCTTTAGCTTTAGAATTGGGTTCTGAGAGGTTACTAAGGTGTTATTGTTGACCCATTGCCTAAGGACGTCTAATCTTAGGTTGGAAAAAAATCCAGCGTGTTACACGTTTACACGTGAACATAAGTTGAGTCCACCATATCAGAGACGACTCAACCAGAAACCTATACCTTAGCGACTGCTCCGTCGCCGGGGTTCGAACGCCACGACTCGCGCACCGACCCGATACCCAGGGTAGAAGATGTAGTCCCACGTTCAATTCGAAGAAAACACTGTGCGTTATGAACTTTGAGAGAATCTCAACAACATGTCTCATCAATCAATCAATCAATCCCATCAATCAAGTACACATTACACATCAAGTCAAGTACAACAACCCATACCTTTCTCTTACACAAGTAAGCTCAAAGTCAACTCTTACATCCCTTCACCCATCACTCCACCCAACCACCACATCACTCCACCCAACCACCACATCACTCCATCACCTTTTCACCCATCACTTCCCTCTCTCTCTCATTCATTCTAAAAAAAAATCCCAAGAAAAAGAGCTTCACACGTCCAAGCTCTCTCCCTCTCTCAAACACCAAGTGTGGCCCACCCTCTCATCTCTCATCCTCACCATCAAAAGTCCATCATCCACTGTTAAAAGTATAGGCAAGGAGCTAAGGAGGCTAAGGAAGAAAGGTGAAGACCAAGAGGTGGGTGATCTTTGAATTCCTACTGCTGATTTCACAATTAGGGGACCCACTTGTATTAAGGACCCAACTTGGTGTATGCGTTTCAATCTTATGAGGGACCCATAGTGGCGAGGTCCCTCCATCTATGCCGCTTGTTCCTCTCTTCTTCTCTCCACCTTTCTCTCTTTTATGATGAGTGTGGCCCACTAGATCCACACCGATCGTGGATCCACCATGATGGATGTATTTTTTTTGTGATGCCGTCTACCTGTTTTATCCAAGCCATCTAGTGGGCCTGGATAATGAGAAATCATAAATATTATGTTGAGTGGAATAGGTGGGCCATGTGCATGTGGGACCCACCATGATACAATGTTTATTTTAAGTCTAGGCGCCTACTGACAGGGAGTGTACTAACAAGCTTTAAAAAAATAAAAATGGTGGGCCACTCATGTAAGCACCACCTTGATGTATGTGCTTGATCCAAGCCGTCCATCCTTTTTCTCATATTATTTTAGGCGTTGAGCCAAAAGATGAAGCTGATCAGATAAACAAGAGGGCCATACCGTAATAAATAGTGGTATTACCATTAAAATCTACATTAATCCTTCCAATGGTCAAAAATATATCACATATTGGTCTTGATTAGCTTGTCTAGAGCCGTAGAAGCCAATGAGCGGGACGAATTCCTTTGATGTGGGTCCCACCTGGGAAAAACCCTAAAATTTCTATTTTCTTTATAAAAATAAAACACAAAGAAGTAGCAGTTACTGCTGCTGTGGACGCCACAACGTCCACTGGCACGGGCGGACGGGTTGGCTAGGGCTCACGACCCCAACAGTGGACCCCATCAAATGTGTTTCGAACATCCATCCCGTTCATCTGGTGGCCCCTTAGGGTAGTGGGCCCCCTTCAAAATTTCAGCCATAAACGGAACTCAGGTGGGCCATACCATCTAAATCATGTGAAGACATGCCTAAATCATATAAAAACACTTGGTGGGGCCTACCTGGAATTTGGATGCAGCTGAAATTTGGTCTGGACCCTCAACCAGGTGGGACACACATAATGATTGGACTGGATTGGAAAACCACCTTGTGGTGGGCCCCCGACCGTGGCCTCATGAATCGGTTGGATGGCTAATAAACATTCCAGTGGGCCCCATTGGACGGCCCCACTGTGATGTGTGCACGACCCCACTGTGAGGTGTGCACGGCTCACCATGATGTATAATTTATATATCCACACCGTCTATTGTGGTGGGCCCAGAAACATGTGACCTGATGAACAGGTTTGAATGACAAATAAATATTACAGTGGGCCCTACCCTGGTCCACGTGACCTTATGTACAGGTTGGACGGAAAATAAATATTATGGTGGGCCCTCCATGCCCCAATCAATGGGATGGATGGAAAATAAATATTATGGTGGGCCCTCCATGCCCCAATCAAAGAGCTGGATGGAAAATGAATATTATAGTGAGCCCCCTATTTATATAGCCTTATCAACAGATTAGATAGGAAAATAAACATTTTGACAAGACTCACATGAGGCCCACTTCGGTATATATGGGCTGATGTATTTAGGCCCATCTTGACATGTGATTAGGCCCATCTTAATGCATTTGTGGCCCGTTGTCGAGGCCCACTTTGATATATATAGGCTCATGTGTTTAGGCCTATCATGATGTGCTTATAGGCCCATTGTTGAGGCCCACTTCGATATATATATGGGCCCATTTGAGAGGTCCATCTTGAGGTATTTACGGCCCGTTGTTAAGGCCTACCTTAATATATATAAGACCCAAATTGTGAGGCCATTATGATGTATGCAAGGCCCATGGGTTATGACCCATTACAAAGTACCTAAGGCCCATTGGTGAGGCTCATTAAGGTGATCCATTTGATGAATGTAAGGCCCATATGATACGGCCCAATTGATGTACTTAAGGCCCAATTGGGTGTAATTAGGTCCATTGCAATGTGTGATCCCTCCATGGTATATAATGATGTTTATAACAAGTGATGCCTTAGGAATAATGATGGTTTAACGCCCACATTATAGGGATAATGTTGGTTAAATGTCCGCATTGTCCCTGTACCTAAGGCCCATTGATAGGCCCATACTTATAGTGAGTAGGCCGTCTAGGCCCATGCACGAGCCCGTCACCCTATGACATGTTTAGTATAGATTCATGATTCATGGTCATATGCATCATATGTATGACTGATGTGATGAGTGACTGATCATAGCATATGCCTTCGGGCGAATTGTTTTTGGGAGCCCGGATCGGCGGAGTTGCCCTATATGAGTGCATGGTACACGCAGGATTGTTGCATTTTTGGTAAGGTGATTCATGCACTTGTATTTGTGTGATCCTTATTGTTGTATGCCCTAGCGACATCAGGGCCATAGCCTCCACAAACACATCGTGGGTGGCTGGATTGGATACCGAAAATATTTGGTTCTAGCATACGGGCGCCATAGATGTCCTTAGGTGAAAATTCCTAAACCCGATGGTACCAGAGGATGAATCCAACGTCGAGACCGAGTGGATATATGAGCGCACGAGGGCCGAATACCATGAGGCCGTGTCTCCCACTGTGTCGTGGTTGGTTGGAAAGGGGTGTGGCCTTACTCCCCTGAGGGTAGGGGGCAATACTAGGCTGAGTTTGACCAGCTCATGAATGGGTCTGATATCGTCGTGCCGGATAGATATTAGCATACTATTGGCCAGGCGGATAGTGAGATTTTTTACGCTTACTTAGACTGTACGGCTTAAAGTGCTGCAGTTCCATTTGGAGTGTACTAAACCCTGGTGATTATCCAGACTGAGAACCATACTGACTTGATGCTCTAGTGAGGAGCTACATCGATATGTGGATGAGGATTGATATGCTTGACTTGCATTTTGCATCGCATGGCCTGGATGTGGCCGATCGTATTCATATCTTGCACTGCATAGCCTTGGTACGGCTGATTACATTCATGTATTCATCAGCATGATTCCGCATTACTCTAACCCTACATTCTGAGCACGCTTATATTACGCACACACTTACACCACCCTTTAAGCTTTCTATAAACTTATGCACGATTGATGCATGCAGGTGACACCAGGACATAGTTTAGTCTTGCCATTGTTGAAGCGTGTAGCTGAGCTTCTAGAGTTTTTGTTACCTTTCGTATATTGTATTTCCCCTTTTATACGCCTTGTACTCAAGTTTTTGATCATAGTGGATTTTGTGATGGTGTTCGTGGGTTATGCTTGTGGTTATGCTCATTACGAATCAAATCATGTTTGAAATCCTCCTTATAGCATCTTAGGATAGGAACCTGGTATATGGGTGCAGGGAACCGAGAATGGGAAAATACGGAGGCTGTCGGTGCCAGATTCGGTGATCGAAAATTTTGTGAGCCCTGTTTCTGAGTTTGGGCCTTGAAAAGGAGTTACGTACTCAGCATTTGATTCATTCATTCATCCACTATCCAGTCGGGCTGGTGGTGCGCAATCAACCAACCTCCATATAATAATAGCTAAGATTTCGATTGGGGCACGCAACCAACCTAAGATTAAGGGTTTACCACATTGAGTCTAGCTATCCAAATTTAGGTATGAGACTGGTTTGGATAGAAGTCCCTTGTGATGGACCCCACAGCCTGTGATACTATGTACTATCATCTCGACTTCACGCTCTAGCATGGTCATTTCTTTCGCATCACACATTGCATTGCATTCCCAACACATGAAATTTGGTTTACCACGACCCTGCATTGCATAGACGATCTCCATTACATACTCTGTTAATGTATAACTCATGGACTTGTCAGTATTTCTGCTTACTCTGATATTGTATGACTCATGAACTTGTAAGTATTTCTGCTTACTCTAATATCGTATGACTCATGAACTTACCAGTATTTTTGATATTGTATGAGTTGTGGACTTATATTATATACTTGGCACCTGTGCTGTGCACACACGTACACCACCCTCTAGGATTTTTATAAGCTTATGCACGATAGATGCGTGCAAGTGATGCTAGGACACAGTTGCGTTGAGGCAGGAGCATGTGGCCGAGCTTTGTGGAGATTTTATTATATACATGTATTTTCTTTTAGTATTGTAATCAACAATTTATATTAGTGGATATGTAATGATGTGTTGCTCTTGTGATTTGGGTACACTTGTGGTTATGCTCAATTATAAAAATTTTACACTAAAAATCCTCCTTGTAGGATCCAAGGATCGAAAATCTAGTGTACGGGGGCTGAGAGCTGAGAATGGGGTACTACGAAGGCTGTCGGCACTGGATTCAGTGATTGGGAATTTTGTGAGCTTGGTTTTTTAGTTTCGGCCATGATAAAGTGGCTCCACCCTTTAACTTTACATCTCTAAACCCTAGATATCCTAAAAGACTTAGGAAATCCCTATTTATAAGCCAAGTTCCTCAAAATCGCAAAATCAGTTCAAATTTACATAGTCTGCATAAACACTGCGTAATGCTTTCGATGTCATCGAACACCCTTCGATGTTATCGAAGGGGTTTGAATCCGAAAGTTGTGCCTTTTCACTCTTTTGCAATGTGTAAGTCTCTATATTATCGAACCGTCCTTCAATGTCATCGAACAAAGCTTCGTTTCATTGAACAGGTCTTTGAGTCATCGAGAATGTGTCCATAACAGTCTAGTGAGTTTCTTAAATTTCTTCAATAAATTTGATGCCATTGAGAAGTCTTACTTGTCATCGAGCACCTTCTCTCAAGTCATCGAACATGTCTTCGATTGATCAAGATACGCACCCAATATGTCCAGGAATTAACTCGATCTTCCCTCAGAAATTTGATGTCATCGACCAGTGTTCGATGTCATTGAACATATCTTCGATGTCATTGAACGGTTATCGATGGCAAAGTCTTTGTGATTTCTGCACTTGTTCTTTCGCTTCCTTCTCTACTTGGCTTTCTTGGATTTGGGACCTTGAAATCTTCAACCTTGGTCTCCATATGTCTATTCTTTACCTTGGTGACTTTTGAGTACTAAATTCATACTTTTAGCATTCTTTTCAATCCAGGCTCTTAAATTCACCTTGTAACATGTTCATAACCCCAAGTATAGGGTCGCGATATAATAATAATCTCAGTGAAACCGAGGTCAAATCCACAGGGACTAATCTCGTGTGTCTATTCTGAAAGTAACTAGAATCAAAACTAGGAGATCTAACATAAATCAGGAAAGTATAAAGAGTAATTGTGATTAAAGTGATTGAACTAATAAATTCAAAAGTGGTAACTAGGGTTTCCAAGGATCCACTTGTAAAGATCAAGGAGATCTATGCTTGATTCAGTGATACAACTAGAATCAGAGTCCCATCTTATCCAGTTGGAAGATATCTTAATAAAACCCAATCTGAACTTCCTTTGACCTAATTCTCAATGGATGAGATTTGTGAGAACCGGAAGTGATTCCATCATAAAATCACGCCCAAGAGACAATGGTTCACAATAGGATATACCAATCTCATAAATAAATATAAGAGAATTATGAAGATTAGAAGGGATTCTGTCACCCAACCATGCCCATAGGACAATGGTGAACAACAAGATTTTCTAATTTCACAATCTCAATACATTAAAAGAACATACTCAAAGGATCTATTATAATTTGAGTGACAATAAACAATTACAAACTGAAAGTATTTCTTAAATATCAAACTAGAATCAAAGATAGTTCAATAAAACATGAATCAAAGCAATGGAAAACAACCCATCATGATATAAGCTTTACCTCTTAGCTCTAGCGAAGAGGTTTAGCCAACCATAAACATGATTAAACTAAAATCTCTTAAGAAAGCATAAAAACAATTGAGAAAAAGGATGAAAAAATCCTGGCAATGACTTCTCCATGCTTTTTCTCCACTCCTGAAACCGTAGAAGATTCGTAGGGATGCCTTGGATACTCTTATTTATAGTAGTGCATCACCTCCTTTCGCACCGAGTTGAAAAATATTGGAAACTGCCTCAAATTTACACAGTCCGCGCAATATCTGCGTAACCCTCGACTGGTCGAAGTTCACATTTGACTGGTCGAGGGTTTCCTTCAATTGGTTGAGGATGACCGGAATTTAGAGAATTTTTTCGTTGGATTCAAGTTGAGGAATCTTCGACTGGTCGAGCAAGAGCCTTCAACTAGTCAAAGATGGGTTTAGACTAGTCGAAGGATGCAGATTTTTAGGGTTCCTTTTCTTCAATTCAAGTCTTCAATTCTCTTCATTCCTTACTTAGTTTTCTTGGATCTTTAGCATGTAAATTCTTCATTTTTGGTCTCTTATGATCCATATTTGGCTTTGGTGATTTGTGAGCGTTAAATCCATGCTTTTAACATCCTTTTCAATCCAAGATCTTAAATTCACCTTGCAACACAAACATGATTAAAATAGAACATTAAGAATTATCATGTTCATAAAACTAAGTAATAAATGGGGGATAATATGTAATATTTGACCCTTAACACAATCCCCAACCCGTATTTTTCTAGTCCTGAGCAAAGTATGCGAAAAATGAACTTTAATGCGCACTGTTCAAACCTTTTTTGTAAAACAATCTTTTGTGTAATCAAGTATGAATGAGTAGACTCAAGATGAGAAAGTGAGATTTTAAAAACCTAGAGTCGATTCACATAAGCAATCGATCAAATAAGTTCTTTATCCATTAAGTCAGAGTATAGTTCACATATCAAGTTTTTCAATGTGATCAGTAACAATACTATCTTTTCATAATTTTAGTCATTCTCATCACATCAAGATTGGTTGAAAACTCAAGTACTAATTCCGAACTTATCCCATTTTCCTTCGTTTTCCAGTTTTTTAATTTTATATTGACGATCATTTGTATTCATTCAGTCTTTTCATCTTTTCTCTTTTCTTTTAGATTTTTCATTCTTTTTTAGACTTTTTCAATCTTTTCACCATACATGACTCTTTTTATCGATCTCCTTTTTTTTTTTTACTAATTTTTTTCTTCTTTTAAGGTGGATAAAATTCTCTAGAATCGGTTCTCAATATCTTTTAATGATCTTCATACTAACAATTAGATAATATAGTACTATTGATAGAAAACAATTTGAATATGTCTTATGATTTAGATAAACATAATATTCAAACTTCCCCTTAATCAATTGAATGTAAGAACCATAAGTGATAGGCTACTTAGTTTCTCAAACTCCAACAATTTGAAATTTGATTTCTATCTTACCATTATACTCAAAACAGTCTTGAATGCACAACTTATTGCTTTCCAAATAGATAAACATTGATTTTTAAAAAAATAAAATTACAAATTTTGCTCAAAATTGAGAAAACACTGATTAGTTTACCTAATCTCTCATCCCCAACCTAAAATCTACATTGTCCTCAATGTAAAAGAAATACTCATGATTTTCAAAAGAGACAACATAATTGACGGAGAAGTGACGGAAAGTAGTACCCGATGAAGGAATTTTGAAGCTTTTTCCAAAGAATCTCAGCGTGAAGGTGAGTTAACACAAAAATTAACACTACCAAAAAATCAAGCAAATCCTACGGACTTTGAAAGTTTTTGGCTACGGATTAAATCCGTAGTAATTATACCACAGATTTAATCCGTAGCTAAAGCTTAATTGATCTGTAGGTAAAACCTACATCCTCACCAGATCCTTATTAGATATTGATGGTGCTTAAGGGGCTCCATGGGGCCCATTGGAATATATGTGCTTGATCTAAGTTGCTCATCAATTTCTATTATATAATTTCAATGGATGAGCCCAAAAATTATGTAGATTAAAGGTCTAAGTGGACCACACCATAAGAAATAATAAAAATTAAATTTCTATTGTTAATATGTTGTATGGTCTTCTTACAGCTTTGGACTGATTCATTTTTTGCATCAACCCTTAAAATAATATTTTAAAATTAATGGACGGAGTAGATAAATAACTTACATCATGGTGGGCCCCACGTTCCTAAAACCCACGGCTTAAGGGTCATCCGTCACGCGTCCTTTGCCCAAAATGAAATCCAATTCCGTCTTCCCTTTTCTCCCTCTCGCAGACCTCCCAAAACCCTATTTCCATTGCCCTCTCTCCATCTCCCCAGCTCCCTCACCCTCTCTCTCTCTCTCTCTCTCTCTCTCTCTCTCTCTCTCTCTCTCTCTCTCTCTCTCTCTCTCTGTCTCTCGCACTCATCCTGTCCTTTCCCTCACCCTCTCTCCAACCACGATCTATTGTTGTTGAACGCCCTACTCACGCACGCCCTCTCTCTCTCTCTCTAAAGCTCTGTTAAAGGCTAGCTCATTCACGACCGTGAGGTATTTCTCTCTCTCTCCTCTCTCTCTCTCTCCTCTCTCTCTCTCTCTCTCTCTCCCTGTCTCTCAATCTCTCTCAATCTCAGTGCCGATTTAGGAATTTGGGGATTTTGTAATTTATGGATTCCTGATTCAATGTGGACCCTCATTTAGGGATTTGGGGATTTTAGGGCTTACAGATTTGAATGTGGACCCCGAATTGGGGTTTTTCTAATTTTAAAAATTAGGGATTTTAGAAATTTTCACATGTGGGTCATTTGGTAAAATGGAAACCACATTTCTAAGAAATTTACAAAAACAAACGAAGTCCTTAATTTATATTTTAGCAAATCCAAATAGGCCCTAAGTTTCAGTGGTATATAGTGATGACCCAACACTCCAGAGACACATTTCCACTTTGTCCAGTTGCTTCTAATTCAGTTAGAAACATCCCAATTTAATGATGATGATTACATTAAACTGTGATATGTCAATGTGGGTGATAATGGATAGATCTTTGATAAATGTATGATCTTTATGTTGTATTATTAGTATAGGGCTATCGATGGATGTTCATATTTTCTGCATCTCATCTTATAAGATTTGCAAGTGAAGAAGACACTCCCATCATGCTCTTCATGCATTCAAATCTCCTTATAAGCATTCTTCTTTCATTTTTTTTCCAAGGATTTTAAATATGAGCTTAAAGACGAGCATCAAGTGAGATTTTCATGGAGAACATTACATTGAACATCCATCCTACGTATCTTTCTACTTTCATTACAACCAGACATTTATTTCATATATTATAATTAAATATTTGAATATCATTTTGTACAAATTTTACAATTTATTTTTGTACTGCATCTCCATTTCAGGCAAGAACACCAAAAAAGCTTGGCATATGGGGTTAAGGAGGTCATGTTCTAGCTTGACAAAAAAGTTACTAGATAGAGATATCTATCCAAGGTGCCCAACCTGACCCAATCGAGTTTAAGTGGTTTGTAGAAGCCAATCCTTTTTAGTCTAATATCTTAACATTGTAACGATTGTGCCCACTTGACTGTGTGGTAATGAACTGTGGTTGGTCCTACCTTGGCCATGGTTCCCTAAACCATGGGCTTGTCCATAATGGAACTAAAATTCCTTTAGTATTGGTCGTAGCCTTATACACAATAAGTATAAGAAAAAGTATCAAAGATCAAAGTTTTGAAATAGTTTAAATTGTAAAAATAAAATTAAAATCAATGTTTCTCCTTCATCCACATACATCGTACACCTACACATCATTTGTTTGATTAAATTCCTTAAAGAATGTTTAACACATCATTTTTTTGGTTAGCATTACGTACTTTTTATATACCTAATTCATTTACAAGTTATAACCGAAGCTGCTGTTAAACATCAATCTGTCATTCACATGTTGCCTGACTATTCACTTGGCCCTTATTACTTGGATATATTGTGGAGAAATACATCTAACAGATGTTTAACTTCATGGAGTGATGAAGTCTCATGGTTATGGTTTCCTTCTGTGCCCACATCGCCCATTCCTATAAAATACGCCCTCTTTTGTTGGAGGTAAGCTACTAGTAGGTATGGGGCTTTTGCGATTTAGATTAGTGGATTGTTTGTTATTCTTTTTCATGTTCTTGTTGCATATTTTTCCCTCTGGTATTGATCTATATTGTGTTGTGTTAAGTTAAATGCATGCTAAGTATCGATTATTTCCTTATAGAACATCATTGAGTTCAATTTCAATTTGATTTTAATCTAGTTGCCTAACCTGTATTGACTCTTGTGAATGCATGTTTTGTTTGAGCTTTGACTGGTGAACCTTCATGTTCTAAATAAAATGGTATTCTTGTGTTTTTGGTGAACTGACCCATTTCACTGAGGAGTTTTAGTCCTAGCCAAAACCCGTCCTGTTTCAGTGATGAGTTCTGATCCCAACCAATCTAACAGTCTGGTCCATTCCAGGTAAGTAAAAATCGGTCATTGCTGAGTCTCATCATACAACTTACTTCTGTGATCCCAATTGCCACCTACTGTCTGAGAAAATCATTCTTATTCCATTTCACACACTTACACTGGACATTGGTTTTGGGGTATGCTGAATTCTTCTAAATGCCTTCTCAGTTCATTCCATTTCACACACTTGCCACCCACTGTCTAAGAAAATCATTCTTATTCTTATTTTTAGCATGATATAACTTTGTGCTTAGTATCTCTAAACTTTAGTGTCAGGTTGAATTTGTCCAAGAGGTTTACATGGTGCCTAGCTTGTTGTTTAGTTTTTGGTTCAGAAACTTGACACCATGCACATGCTTCATATTAGTCGAAGCTTGAATTGCTTTAATTTTTAAATCTGGTTAATTTTGAAAAGCTTCTCCAAATTTATCTTTTTCATCTGAATGCATTTCAAATTGTATTGGATGGTATCATGGTTTTATTGATGCTAAGTTTTACTTACTTGTCTCCTCTCTTATTCAATTATGGAATGTGATTTTTTTTTTTTTTTGGTGGTCTCTTTTACAAGAATAATATTTAATTTGTATTTGATTCCAGGCAGATCTCCTTTTGTCATATGGCTATGAAGATGACTTAAAACCCCTTATCCCACATGTCCCTCAGCGCTGCCAATGCTTTCTCATGTCTACTACTTCAAGATATGGTATCTCAATTCTTTACGGACTGGATTTGAAAGCTCATTCCTTTCCATTCATCACTTACTGCTACCATATTTTAAAGTTCATATCTATGTTCTTGTACTACTTTTAAAAAAGTTCTTAGAATACTTTAATGGCTGTCAACGTCAATAACCTTAAATAGTCATGCAGAAGAAATCAATTATACCTATTTACAAGTGTGGGCATGGTCCGGTGATCCAGCCTGTTGATCTGATGGGCCACACCTTGGATGGAATGTGCTCCAACCAATTCTAGTTAATTTTTAACCAAGTTACTGATTAAAGTCAGCCAAGTTAGATGGAGTCGATCTAACCAGGCTTGTTTTTTAATACATGACAGTTTTCAGAATACTGCTTTAGTTGTAGTTTATTAGCTGACTTTGAAACTGTGCACAGGTTACAAGCTGGGGTGCTTACCTATTGAAAAGAAATGTATTGGAAATGTCCTTTGCATAGAGGGACTCACATGAGGCACAAGTGCAATTTTCTTTGGAAAGAGACGTGCCTGCAGTTATTGGTGTGCTTGGAACCAAACGACTCCCTTACCCATCTAGAGCCTTTGACATGGCTCACTGTTCGCGTTGCTTAATCCTATGGGAAGTAAATGATGAATATTACTTAAAATAACATATGACTTTGATTATGTACCAGATAACAATATAGCCATTTTCATTAGTAAAAAAAAAAACCATACTACAGGTTCTAAACTTATCGTTGTCTTCACACACTTTCATCTTCACATTCTCATCTCTACAACACCCAAATATCTGCTCATGCTGCTTTCTAATTGCTTAGCAGTTTTGCTCATATAGCATACTGGGTCCTCTTTTTCTTTTTCTTTTTCCTTTTTTATTATTTTTTTATTTTTAACTACTTTATTAATTAAAATTTGTATACTTGTGCATATAACTTTACAATGAATCTTACAATGAGAATCTTATTAACCTTTTCCAAGTTGCTCCTAAATTTAGTCCAATCAACTCGTGGCAATTAAGTAAGCCCTTTTCTATTGGTGGAGCTATTTTAACAAGTATATGAAATTTTATTAGATGAACTCTTCTACCAAGGTACTGCTATTACTAAACTTGCTCACCCTCTAGCCACTTGTCTATTACCATAATTATCATTGACACCGCCATCTTAGCCTTTGTCCTATTAATTTGGGGTGGCATTTATATGTTAGATTGGCAAATAAAATAGAAGTGAATAGATATTAATATTCTTATCGTCAACTTCTTCTAAATTGATTCAGTGGCTGTAAGGGTGTGTAAATGGTGCTTGTGAATAACTCTCCTATTCGTAAAAATGGTCAAAGATTTTATTATTATTTTTTTTCACTTTTCTATGGTTGTAGCCTATATGGATTGAGCACCCTAGTAGACACTTTGAAAGAACAAGCAACCGTGATTGTAGGTCCAAGTGGCATTGGGAAGTCCAGCTTAATCAATGCGTCGAGAAGCAATCAACATGTTTCTGATGAGTGGCTTGAGCAGTGTGTGTACACACTCTTTACTCCTTTATATTTCAATGGTTTCAACCAATTTTTGCATCATACCACTTGTTTATCAAGCATTTGGATCACAAAAATGTCAATAAACAGCCTAACATGTAGATCGTTGTAGACAATGTTGCCATAAATCTAGCTCAACACTCAAGGCTGGAGCCTTTTGTAGCTATAGTTGGTGCAATAAATGACCTGATGAGATACTTGCGCAAATGCTTCCTGTGCTCCATTGAATTACCAAAATCGGGAGATGCCATAAGTGAGCATAGGGCTGCTCTGCATTCTTCTCTAGAGAAATGCTTTGTACAACTAGCAAATAAGGTGTGTTAATCCTCTCTACTCTCCATATATTAATAAAAACTGCAATCTCCTTTTTGTTTGTTTTTGAAACTAAAGGGAGCATCTTAGAATCTTGTGACCCATAGATGTTTCAGATCTGAAAATAGCTCTCTCTCTCTCTCTCATTTCCTATTGTGGTGTTTAGGAACCAAGGAAGTTGTATCAGGCATTTTGGGCATTTTGGGATCCTTAGTAACAATTCCAAAAAAAGAAAAGTTGTGATGCTCTAGCAGAGTGTAATGGATGTCACCTGTGTGTTAGGGACCTTTGTCAGCATGAAACCTCTTACAAGTTCAGATAAATGGATAAAAGCACATTTATTTTGTAATTTATGACAATAGAGGCTGTCTTTACATGTGAAATTAGACCACTAGATGAGTGTTATATACAATCTGTTTCTTATATTTTTGAAATATCAACACCAGAACAAAAAATAGCATATAACTACAACCATTAAGACATTTTGTATATTGATCTTTCCAAAAAAAAAAAGAAGAAGAAGAAAAAGACATTTTGTACTGGCATTTTTTTGGGTATCATTTTTCCCCTTCTTTATGGAAGAAATAAAAAATAGTCATTGTTTTATTCAACTATTGCCCCACCCACCCGTTGACACCCAAAAGAGAGGATCTTCATGTTTTTTTGTTAATCATGTGGCATGTCTTCCTGCATTTTGCTCTCTCTCTCTCTCTCTCTCTCTCTCTCTCTCTCTCTCTCTTTTTGGTGGGGGGGGGGGGGGGGGGGGGGGGGGGGGGGGTGAATGCTCTCTTTTTTCCTCTATATGGATTACATGGAGGAGTTTTTCAAGGACCAAGTGGTTGTCATTCTTAAAACTTTAGAAGCAAAAGAAAGTGCTTTTGAGAAATTGGTCCAGGGAGAGCGTGATAAGGCAAAGCTGTCCAGCAATGATTCTAGAAGTAAAGAGGAGAAGAAACTTAGGTATTGAATTTAATTGACATCTCTGTAAGAATTTAATTGACATCTCTATAATGAATTATTTATCTTATTGATGGAAGGTGATAGAGGAAAACCATACTTTACCTCCTCCCCAAATGTGTGTGTGCGTGTACACATGCACATGTTGACGCATGTATGTGCACACACACACATTTGCATAAGTTAGATTCCTTTGCTATAATATCTAGGCTTTACACTCTTTAGAGTCCATGACTACTAAATATATATATATTTTTTATCTAGGTTGCTCAACTGATCAGCAAAAAACAAAAAAAAAACAAAAAAATAGCACACCCACGCGCAAAAAAAAAAAAGATTTTTCTAATAGTAACTGTTTTAGGATTTGATATTCATAATACATCCCCATCTTGGTTTTCGTTGTTTTAAATCACCCAAACTCAAAAAAATATGTTAGATTTGAAAGTTTCTCAATTTCTCGATTTTGCATCTTATGGGCCAACCTGCTATTAATATTAGAAAATGTGCAAATTTTAGCATTCATCAGAAGTCCCACTCATCTTGTGGGCCTCTAACAAGAATGAAGAAGAATATAAGGAGACCAGAGAGTGCAAGTCTCTCTTTAAAAATTTGATGTTCTTCTTGAGTCGTGAGGTATGCTTGACTATCTTTTGTGTGTAATTACTTGTATAATGATTTTCTTTTAATGAGGTATAATTTTTGGCACAACCTGCCAATGGCTCTTCTATGAGCATTTGAACTGTTATCTTTATTTTGAAAAATGTTTATGAATATAGGGGCATGTTCACTATCTTTTTTTTCTTCTTCTTCTTTTCCATGTCATAGGATTTTGATGTTTGAGAGTTTGCTATATCAGTTGCTGGCAGATTGTCTGAAAAGAATCCAGCATATGTTCTGCCTGCACTTTGTCGCCATCTCATACAATTGTTGATGTATCTTGAGCAAAGGTAATCTGAAAGATATCTACTTGCCAATAATATTATTGATTTATGGGGAAATAGATGCCTTTTTTTCATATTTAGAGTTGGTAGTGGTGTCATACAGAGGTTTTGGGAAGATTTATGGTGTGAGGAGTGCTTGCTGAGAGTTTTGGAAATCTTTATGTTGGTTCATCACAGAAAGGAGGCTTTGGTGAGCCAGTTGTTTTAGCATGTTCGCAATAACATTGTGGAATATCACCTTTAGAAGGAATCTAAAAGACAATGAAATCTTTCGTATACTCGCTTTTTCTCCTATTTTTAATCTATTTAAATTCCACTTACAAGTTCTGGCTACAAAATTTTTACTCTCAGCTCCCAAGGCAAATTCTTTGTGAAATTTCTTACTGTAGCTCTTGGTAGGGGGTTCAATGGAAGGAATTTTTATTCTCAAGGATTTGGAAGGGTGTGCTTCCTTTAAAGGTGAAGGCTTTAGCCTGGTTAACCGCTGCAGGAAAAGTCTAACCATGGATAACTTTTAGAGGTGTGGTTTAAGCGCTTCGGACAGGTGTGTTTTATCCTATAAAGCTGAAGAATCCATTAATGACATTCTTTTGCATTGTCTAGTGACTGGGAAAGTGTAGACAGATGTGATTGTGAGATTTGAGCTCATGTTTGGACTCTTTGTTTAATCTCATTGCTTCTTGGTTTGCCTGGGTTTGGGGCCCGATAAGTAGCATGCTTGGTCCAAAATGGTCCTGTCTAATTTCTTTTAATGAGAACTCCCCATGATTATGTCTACAAAAGCTGAGCCCAGGTTAACTCTCTACTATTCTACTTCTTGATCTGTAAGCATTTATATTAACTAAACTGGGGATGCATTTTGAGTTTCCCTTTAAATAAGTTTCTATAACTCGTAGTAATAATACTTAGTTTTGATTAATGTCGGATTGATTTCTTTCATTCGGTAGTTATGTGATTGCTCCATATAAAGAGTATCCATAACTTCTTAGTTTACTATTAAAATTGTTGAAGGAGCCAGTGGATTGGGTTCAAACAACTGGTGGATTGCGATAGCCTTCAATTTTATAACTAAAGGGTTCTCCAAGTTGCAGTGCAAGGGGAATTGTGGTGGATGAAGGACGTGGATGGGAGGCCGCTCAGAATAATTGGATTGTCGCCAGAAAAGAGTGTCACATTCATCGACAATCATGATACAGGTTCAACACAACATTTATGGCCATTGCCTTAGGATAAAGTCATGCAGGGATATGCTTATGTTCTCACCCATCCAGGAATCCCTTCCATAGTGAGTTATAATCATCTACTATTGTTATGGTTTTTTTATTCTCCTACTATAAGTATCCATAAACTTACATGTCAGATCTGGGATATTCATCAGTTGGGGACTGGACTCACCAAGAAAAGGATGATGACCTTTTCTTTGTATTTTCAGCATTTATGTAATTGTAATTGATTGAATGAAGGATTGTAATTGATTTATTATTGAATGAATGAATGAATGATTATAATTTGTTTTTATAAATGTAGGCAATAGCTATGGATATTGACCGTAGCTGGTAATCTGACAATCGTAGATGTTATTAAATTCGGCATATTGCTACGGATCTAGTACTACTTTTAGCTACAAATATTATCCATAGTTGTATGTACTTTTCGCTATAAAATGGTTGTTACGA
This sequence comes from Magnolia kwangsiensis, assembly GCA_037074715.1. Classification (NCBI taxonomy): domain Eukaryota; kingdom Viridiplantae; phylum Streptophyta; class Magnoliopsida; order Magnoliales; family Magnoliaceae; genus Magnolia; species Magnolia kwangsiensis. Next base: position 43,684,042 of record CM073586.1, on the reverse strand, counting down.
ATTATATCTGTAGCTATTTTAATCTATTTCTACGGATTAAATCCATAGCCATAGGTTTTAGACTTATTATTATGGCACCTACAACTATAGACGTGTTACGAACTAAAACCGTAGCCATAGATCTTTAGCTATAAATTTTATCCATAGCCTTTGCCTAGTTTTCTGGTAGTATAATTAACCGAAAAGAAAACTATCTTAAACAAACAAAAAGCAAACTATCCTAAAATAGTGGAAGCAAACTATCTTAGTCCTACATTCTATGAAAGCAATGAACCTAACTATATCTCCGTCACACTAAGAGGTAATCCTAGTAAACAGGATCAATCAGAGGTATGGACATGTCCTCTGAATCAAATTTCTTAACAAATGGCTTTAATCGAGGTCCATTTACTTTAAATTCATTGTCATTATTCAAATTCTTTATCTCAACACCTCCATGAGGATAAAAATTGGTAATAGTGAAAGGGTTAGTCCAACAGATCGAAGTTTACCTGGAAAAAGATGTAACTGAGAATTATATAAAAGGACTTTTTGACCAACTAAGAATGATTTCCAAGGATGTTCCTATCATGGAACACCTTCATCCTGTCATTGTAAATTCTCGAGTTCTTGTATGCGTCATTCTGGATCTCCTCAAGTTCATTCAATTGTAGTTTGCACAACGAGCCAGTGTTGTCTAAATTGAAGTTCAAATTCTTAATCGCCTAGTAAGCCCTATGTTCCAACTCCAGAGGTAAGTGGCAATCCTTCCCATAGATAAGTTTAAAGGGAGACATTCTAATAGGGGTTTTTAATGTGGTATGGTAAGCCCATAAGGCATCAGTCAATCAGATTGACCAATCCTTACGGTCAGGGTTAACTATCTTTTCCAAGATATGTTTAATTTTCCTATTGGAAATCTCAGCTTACCCACTTGTTTGTGGGTTGTTGAAGTGTTCACTTTGTGAGAGATGCCATATTTCTTCATTAAGTTCGTGAATGACCAATTACAAAAATGTGAGCCCCCATCACTAATGATGGTTCGAGGCGTTCCCAACCGAGAAAGGATGTTCTCTTTTAAGAATTTAATGATTGTTTGATGGTCATTGTTCTGGCATGGAATCACTTTAACCCATTTAGTGATATAATTTACTGCTACTAAAATGTATAAATTTCTAAAGTTCTAAAGGATTTGGGGAATGGTGCCATGAAATCGATGCCCCAACAATAAAATGCTTTAATGATTAGAATAGGGTTCAAAGGCATGTTTCAATAAGACAATGCTCCTAATTTTTTGTAACACTCACAAGCTTTGTAAAAGTTATGAGTGTCCTTTTAACATCCTGGAAAAATTCATACAAAGATCCAAGTACCGCCTTAGGCAGAAATCTCTTAGGACTAAATCCTTTAAAAATTAAACGAGAATTAACTAACGCTAAACTAGATTACCCAGGAAATTAACACCAATCACTTTAAATACGATTTACAAGACCCAAAACTTGTAAAATTATTAACGCTACATTACCTTGAAACCTAGGATTCATCTCTAAACTCGGTTGCTCTCGGGAGCACATTGAAACTCCATATCGGACCTGAACCGTACGTCGAAAGTCCGATAGTGACAAACTTAGACAAGTATGACCACCTTGTTGGACTTGACAACCACCTCAGAAATCAAGTCCAGACAGTATCCCATGACGATTTACTTGAGTTCGGAGCAAAGTGTGTGAGAAAAGTGAATGTTTTTAGAATCTAAATACAAATTTACGTAATCTGAGTCGTGTCATTTGAGGACCAATTATAAGCATTCCGACTGTTAGAATTTGACCCAAATTCACCCTTGGATCAGGGGATATGTCCCACACATGCCAATGAGCTTACGGCCCTGATCGAGTGTCGGTGACCGTTGAACTGAAATTGGACTGCCACGGTCGATCTATAAATCCGATCGGACTGAAAACTTAGCTTGAACAAGATCCAATATCAGAAATCTTAAGTGTAACGCCCGTGAAAAATCCGTACTTGGGCTCGAGTACCAACTCGACCCGAAATCGCGTAGAATTAAATTCCATGGAAATTAAGTGTAAGTTAGCTAGCGCAATGCTAGAGTAGCTGGGAAATAGTCCCTGATCACTTTAAATACGTTCTGCAAGACCCAAATCGAGTAGAACAAACAACCCTACAATACTCTATAACCTCGGATCAAACTCTAAGCAGGTCTGTTCTCTGGACCACATTGAATTCTTGAATTGGATCTAGACCGCGCGTCGAAGGTCCGATACCTCCTATCTTAGACCGTTAGAACCGCCTAGCTGGACTTGACAATCATCTCGAAAATCAAGTCAAACCGATAATCACAGACTATTTCGTTGAACCCGGACTGAAGCGACCGCGAATAGGGACGGATTTGGAATTTCAAATTCAAATCTGGCACACGACTTGACGCGTCAGTATTAAGCGTTCTGACCATCAGAATTCATCCAGATTACACCCTCGGATCAGGAAAATTTTTTATTTATTATCATGAGACTTTCAGCCCTGATCTACGTGCGGTGACCGCTGAACTGAAACTGGTCCGCCACGTGCGATCTGCGAACCTTGCCAGACTGAAAACTTAATACGAGCTACATATGGTACACATGAGCTTAAGTTCGATCGCAATCGACCAGGGGACCACCAGAAAGTAGTTTTTGGACCGAAACAGCCCCGAAATGGATAGGCACCAAGTAAACTTCGTTCCGGAGCCTATTTCCGACGTTTTTAAGCTTATAAAAGGGGTTAAAACCCTCATTTCTCTCTCCCATACAAAAATTTCAAACCCTAGGAAAAGGAGAGAGAGTTTGAGAGAGAGATTGGAAGGGAATTTTCCCGCTTCCGAGCCGCCGATTGCTGCTGCTTCAGCACTTCTTCCCAATCACCTGGCTGGTGATTTCTCCACTTTTTCAGGTATAAAATAACCCTAAAACTTGCTGATTTAGGGTTTACCTAGGTTCATAGCATGTTAGCTAACGTACTTCATAAATCAGGACCTCCTACTGCCGTAGACGAAGCGTACACGCTCCGTTCAAAATTCCGCAACCGTAAGAGACTAGGTGAGGATTTTAGACGCTTTGATTGACGGTTTACAATGCTTTCAATGTCGTTTAATAGTAGATTATCGACGGCATCACCGTTTGACATGTACAACATGCTCTCCGTTTCCTGTTTCGTAAATTAACGAAGAATATGAGATTTAGGGCATTTTAGTTATTTGTAGGAAGTACGGTCTACATGCATATTTTGCTGACGTGATTGACATGGTTTGTCGCCGCATTAGGGAGTTAGGAATGCTTGCATAATTAGTTTGGCGAAGAGATTCGCCTAGTTGGGCACCTTGGGTTGACATACTATATGTAGACTTAAGTGTGTAGTGTATGTGTTTGTATAAATGCTTGTATTAGTATGTATTGAATTAAATGATGTTATGTAGTAGTTTGAGATCGATTTCTTGATTAATATGCTGACCTAAATGATTTCCTACATGTTGACCTTATGCATGATTGCATTACATGCATGGAAAGTATGCCTTGAAGATTTGCTTAAGTTGAATGTTATAACATGTGTTAACATGCTCACATGATTGTATTTAAATTCTAATACCTTTACACATATTGTTAATGTGATTCCATAGATGTGTGGGACTTGACTTAGTCCAGGCAGTCGGTAACCGAGCGAATTCGTGGCTGACTGGTCATAGTCACGAACGACGCGTCGATGAACGTGATTCGTGTTTAGAGTTGGCGGCAGTGGTTAGGCCACGCTAAGTGTTTTACGCACTTCATGTCGTTCGACTTGAGATGCGATCGCGCTAGTCGAGCCCGTCAAGTAACCCGACTAGCCGATGTATGTTCACCTTGTATGTGTCATAACTGCTTGAACCTAGGGTACTGAACTTACCATTATAAACCCTGTTAACCATGGTACCTTGATCCACGAAGACTCATGAGCCGGGCATGGTGGTATGGGACACCGTGGTCGAGCTGTCGGCCTACGCTGGGGCCACAAACCTTCCCGTAGTGACCAGTGAGCACCTAAACTCGTGAGCAGATTATGGTGGTATGGGACACTATATTCTAGCTGTCGGCCTACACTGATCAGGCGACGAGCCCTTTGTAGTGACCGCGAGCGTATTCTGAGTCCACGGGAGGCGACGACCCTTCCGTTGCAGTAGAGTACGGTAGGCCTGTATTGATAAGGTGATGGGGGAGCGGTGCAACGAGTGCGAGCAACAGCCCTGGCAGCCCTTGCAGTGACCTACGAAATATACATCGTATGAGATTACTAGGAGTGACGACCCTAGACAGGATCTGTGTTGGGATTGATACAAGGGAAGTACCTTAGTTTCCCAATCCTGCTGTTTGAATGGACTAATAATAACTTGGAAATCATATCACCATAGCATTGCATGTGCCTAGAAGATGTGGAGCACTCTAGGGAGTGTGGCATGCCGCGGTCGTAAGATGTTGCCGCATGAGGGTGATCGTCGGTGAGGGCATACATCACGTCATATCATCTTGCATTAACAACAGTATTAGGATTGTCCGATTTACCGCTTTACTATTATCGCGTGATTGAATTGTGAACATGCTAATCTTTGTTCTATGATTCCACTGAGTTGATCACTCATTCCCACGTTACGGGATGGTGTTTACAACACTCACCAGACCCTGTTGTAGATGCAGGTGAGTCCGAGATCCAGGAGGTGGAGCCAGAGATCGACGAGGACCAGGATGAGTTCTCGTATATGCAATATCACGACGGCTTCCCGTAGGCGACCTGGATCGAGGGGACATCAGTGGGACTTTTTTTTGAACACTATTCTTTTGTTTATATATATGTATATGAGACTCAGAGATGTAGTCATACTTTGGAGACAGATGAGATTTACTTTATTTTTCCGTACAGTGATATATATATTGTTTAGTCTTCCGCTTGCTTTTATCACTGGATCTGAAGTATGAATTGCAGTTTTGGTATACTTTTACTCATGTGAATGCTTTAAATCAGACAACATTGAATCATAACCATTTTTGTTGCATAAGTGACGGTCTGGAACTCGGGAGTTGAGTTTATACATGACCCCCGATTTTCAGGGTGTTACATTAAGCCTAACCGCATTCAGCAAAGGGACCTCCAGAAATGCTTTGTTGGATCGGAACAGACTCGATTTGGATATAACCTAAGTATACCATGGCCCTGGGGCTATTTCCATAAGTTCTGGCCTATATAAGGGCTCTAAACACCCTCTCTCATATTCCATACAAATTCTAAAACCCTAGCTAAGAAAAGGGAGAGAGAGAGAGAATGAGTTGGTGATTCAACCTGGGATTCTTTCCAGCTACACTACGTGCCAAATCCTCCTATTCGTATCGCTATACGGGCAATACCGATTCCATACTTTGGTAAGAAATCCCAACCCTAATCCTCTTTAAGGCTTTTAAATAGTTTAAGTGATGATGTAGCTAACCTACTTTGTGATCTAGGTTGCAAATTCACCGTTGACGAAGACTAAACGTCTAAATCATATTCGTTACGTATTTATCGGTTTAAGGTGCGGACTATATACGTTTAGGTTATGGTTTTCAAGAATTTCAATGTCAGATAATGATTTATTACTGACGTGGGTGTCATTACACATGCAAATGCGCTATCTGTTTCGTTTTACGTATATGTATAAACTATGTTGTGAATAGAGTATTTCATTTGTTTGTTGAAATGTTTGTATGCATTTAGAATATGATGTTGTGATTTCCATGATTAATTGTCGTAGGTACATGGTTGTTATGTATGGGACAACTCCTTGGCAAAAGGATTTGCCCTAATACGTAATATGGCCAACATACGTGATGTATGTTGAAAAGTGTAGTCTAAGTGTTTGTGAAAATGTCTGAATGAGTTAGTAGTTAGTAAAGTGTGATTTATGAGGGAGTTGAGATATGAATCCCAACTACCTTAACTGTGTGTATGATTTCCTCCATGAATTGTATAGCCTACTTATTCATGTTTAGCTGTTGTATGATTTCCCTCATGTACTGTGTATTCATGTTTAAGTTATATTCCATAACATGTTCATATGATTGTAGGATTTGATTTAAATATTCATTATTGTGATTGTACGTAGTTGGGACTATATCACAGTCCAGGTAATCGGTAACAGTTCTTGAACTGGTGGATGAGGTTATTTTCACCATGCAGGATGTGTTCAACAAATTCGAGCCGTACTTGGGATGCCGATAGTGGTTAGGCCACGTAGAGTGCTTATGCATTTCATGTAGATTAACTCAATGTACGCTTGTCCTAATCGAGCTCATCAATTAACCCGATTGACCCGATGTATGTTCACAATGTTTGGACGCTACTGCTTGAATCTAAGGTACCAAACTCACCAGTGAAACCCTGTTAACCTTGGTACCTCGATCCACTAAGACTTATGAGCCAGACATGGTGGTATGGGACACCGTGGTCGAGCTGTCGGCCTATGCTGGGGCGACGAGCCTCCCCATAGTGACCAGTGAGTAACCCAGACTCGTGAACCGAATACGATGGTATGAGACATTGTATTCGTGCTGTGGGCCTACACTGATTTGGTGATGAGCCCTTTGTTGTGACCTTGATCATACCTTAACACTGCATGGAGGCAATAAGCCTTTTTATAGTAACTAAGCTATAACTAGGCCTGTATTGATTGGTGATGAGCCCTTTACAGCGACCAAGAACCGTAACATCGTATGAAATTTACTAGGACTGATGACCCTAGAATGGATCATTGTTTGAGAATTGATATAAGGGAGGTACCTTAGATTCCCAATCTTTTTGTACGAAAAGGAATAATACGAACTTGGTAATCATGTACATGCACCGCACTGCATGTGCCGTTTGGCATTGGGCAAAGCACTGAGGAAGTGACTGAACTGCGCGACCGTAAGATGAAGATCGCAGAGGGAGTGCAGGCGAGGGCATGCATCATTCCTTCATACATTTTTGTATTAATTAGAGTAATTAGGGATGTTTGATTGTATTGCTTTATCATTACTACTTGATTGAATTGATAACATATTAACCTTTACTGTATAGTTCTACTGAGTTGATCACTCACTCCCACATTCTGGGACGGTGCTTAAACACCAACCAGACTTTGTCTTAGATGCAGATGTTGATGCGTCCTGCGAGGGAGAGCCGGAGTTCAAGGATGATGAGGAGGCATTCTCATGTATGCAGTGTTTAGGCGGGTTCGCTTAGACTATTCTGAATCATCGGGGCTTCAGGGTTCATACTTTATAGAGGACTATTATATTTTGACATTTCTATTTTGAAACAATACTTATAACTATTGACCTGACAGAGCATACATATTTTAAGGACTTATAATGGTTTATATATTCATTTCAGTCTTCTGCTTGCGTACTACAACTGTCCCTGGATTATATTTTACTGATTTGGCTTAATCTACTTCAAGTTTTATGCACTAATACAAATAACATGCATCCATCATTAAAAATGTTGGATAAGTGATGTTTTGGAACTCGGGAGCTGAGTTATGCTCGACCCCTGATTTTCGGGGCATTACAAGTTGGTATCAGAGCATGATTTGGATTAAACCAGACCTAGGTTATGGTCAGACAATATACGCTAATGCCAATTTGACGTAGGAGGGTGCGAGAAAAATATAGAAACAAGTTTAGGTTTCCCAATTTCGCTAATTGGCAAAGGATTACTATAAACGATCGTCGAGATCTGGTCCATACATACTCGTGATCACGCAAAATGATCCAAACCCACTTTTAGACTGTTAATTGACGTGTATAGACCATGTTTTATCCTATCCCAACCGTTTAAAAATTGATACACTTGTATATACATCAGAAATTACCCGAAAGGACCCGAAATGACTCAAAACTGAGTAGGCCAATCGGGGCACTTCTACGGGGACCCAAGGTGGGACGCACACGTTTTTAGACCTAAGGGGGGAGGAGGACATCGCCCCACCGGCGAGCCCTCCCCCGGATGTCTAGATACCAGCGAGGACCTCACCGGTTTGGCCAGGCCTCACCGCCCAGTGGGCCTGGCCAGGTGGGCTGATTCTTCTAGGGTCTTGTGTGGCCCACTGATGCACATTGGGTCAATTTTAAACCCTCCCATAGTAGTACCTCTTCATAATCCACCTCTCCAAGCTTTCCTTTTCCTCTAAAATTTCTTGTTTCTCTCTTAAACTGTAACACCCCGGATTTTGGCCAATCTGGGATTTGATGTCCTTAGGCAGTGGGTCAATTAAAACCCCTGGAAAATCATTCAGAACCCAATTCCATAGCCAAAGAAACCACTTAGGATTAATTCCTTTAGAAACTAAGCATAAGTTAGCTAGCGCAACGCTGGAGTAGCTGGGAAATAGTCCCTGATCACTTTAAATACATTCTACAAGACCCAAATTGAGTAGAACGTATGACTCTATAATACTCTATAACCTCGGACCAAACTCTAAGCAGGTTTGTTCTCTAGACCACTTTGAATCTTTGTATTGGATCTAGACCACGCGTCGAAAGTCCGATACCTCCTATCTTAGACTGTTAGAACCGCCTAGCTGGACTTGACATTCATTTCGAAAATCAAGTCAAATCGATAATCACAGGCCATTTCATTGAGCCCGGACCGAAGAGAGTGCGAATAGAGACAGAATTGGAATTTCAAATTCAAATCTGGCACACGACTTGACGCGTCAGTATTGAGCATTCTGGCCATCAGAATTCAGCCAAATTACACCCTCGGATCAGGAGAAATTTCTATTTTATATCATGAGACTTTCAGCCCTGATCTACATGCGGTGACCGCTGAACTGAAACTGGTCTGCCACGTGTGATCTGCTGACACAGCCGGACTGAAAACTTAATACGTGCTAGATCTGGTATGCGTGAGCTTAAGTCCGATCGCATTCAGTCAGGGGACCACCAGAAAGCATCTTTTGGACCGAAATAGCCCCGATTTGGATATGCACTAAGTGAACTTTGTACCGGAGCCTATTTCGGGCAAGTTTGGGCTTATAAAAGGGGTTGAAACCCTCACTCCTCTCTCCCATCCGAATTTCCAAAATCCCTAGATTGGGAGAGAGAAAATTTGAGAGCTTGTGAGAGAAGGTGGGAGAGAATTCTCTGCTGCTTGTGTCACGTGCCGTACGTGCTTAGGCAACGCACTCCGATCACTTTCCCGGCGATTCCTCCGCGTTTTCAGGTAAGAAAATACCCTAGAAGTTGCTGATTTGAGGTTCCTTTCGTTTCCTAGCGAAGTAGCTAATATAACTTGTGTATTAGGTCCTCCATTCGCCGTAGACGAAGCGTATACGCTCCGTTCGAATTTACACATCCATAAGAGACAAGGTGCAAATATTAGACGCTTTAATTGACTGTTTCCAAAGCTTTCAATGTCGTTTAATAGTAGATTATCGACGGCAACGCCGTTTGACATGTACAACATGCTGTCCGTTTCCTGTTTTGTAAATCAACGAAGAATATGAGTTTTAGGGCATTTTAGTCATTTGTAGGAAGTACAGATTTCATTCATATTTTTCTGATGTGATTGACATGATTTGTTGTCGCATTAGAATGTTAGGAATGAATGCATAATTAGTTTGGCGAAGAGATTCGCCTAAATGCGCACTTCGGGTCGACATACTATATGTAGACTTAAGTGTGTAGTGTAAGTGCTTGTATAAATGCTTGTATTAGTATGTATTGAATTAAATGATGTTATGGATTAGTTTTAGATTGGTTTCTCAATTAATATGTTGGTGTAAATGGTTTCCTACATGTTAGCCATATGCATGATTTCATTATATGAATGGAATGCATGTGCTTGATGATTCACGTAAGTTGTATGTTATGACATGTTCTTGATGATTTCATTATGATTTAGTTTGAGATTGAATTCTCAATTAATTTGCTGATGGAAATGATTTCTTGTATGTTAGCGATGTGTATAATTTCATTATATGTAGGAAAGGCATGTATCAGGTGATTTGCTTAAGTTGTATGTTACAACATGTGTTAACATGCTCACATGATTGTATTTCAATTCCAATACCCTTGCACGAATTGCTGATGTGAATTCACATGCGTTTGGGACTATGCTTAGTCCAGGCAGTCGGTAACCGAGTGAATTCGTGGTCGGCTTATCTTTGCCACGAACGACGCGTCGATGAACGCGAGCCGTGTTTTGGAGTTGGCAGCAGTGGTTAGGCTACACGAAGTGTTTTACGCACTTCATGTCTTTCAACTTGAGATGCGATCGTGCTAGTCGATCCCGTCAAGTAACCCGACTGGCCGTTGTATGTTCACCCTGCATGAGTCATAACTGCTTGAACCTAGGATACTGAACTTACCATTGTAAACCCTGTTAACCATGGTACCTTGATCCATGAAGACTCATGAGCCGGGCATGGTGGTATGGGACACCGTGGTCGAGCTGTCGGCCTACGCTGGGGCCACAAACCTCCCCGTAGTGACCAGTGAGCACCTAGTCTCGTGAGCAGATTATGGTGGTATGGGACACTATATTCTTGCTGTCGGCCTACACTGATCAGGCGACGAGTCCTTTGTAGTGACCGCGAGCGTATTCTGAGTCTACGGGAGGTGACGACCCTTCAGTAGCAGTAGAGTACAGTAGGCCTGTATTGATAAGGTGATGGGGGAGCGGAGCAACGAGTGCGTGCAACAGCCCTGACAGCCCTTGCAGCGACCTACAAAATATACATCGTATGAGATTACTAGGAGTGACGACCCTAGACAGGATCTATGTTGGGATTGATATAAGGGAAGTACCTTAGTTTCCCAATCCTGCTGTTTGAATGGACTAATAACAACTCGGAAATCATATCACCATAACATTGCATGTGCCTGGAAGATGTGAAGCACTCTAGGGAGTGTGGCATGCTGCGGTCGTAAGATGTTACCGTATGAGGGAGATCGTCAGTGAGGGCATACATCACGTCATGTCATATTGCATTAACAACAGTATTAGGATTGTCTGATTTATTGCTTTACTATTATCGCATGGTTGATTTGAGAACATGTTAATCCTTGCTCTATTAATCCACTGACTTAGCTACTCACTCCCACGTTACGGGATGGTGTTTCCGGACACCCACCAGACCCTTTTGTGATTGCAGATGATGGCGCGGCCTGCGAGGCGGAGCCGGACTTGATGATGATGAGGAGGATCCCTCCTTTATGCGTGTTCTGATCGATGGGATTACAGGGAAGTTGATTAGATGTCTTGACACTTGTCATTTTATATTTTCAGAGCACTCATGTATATACTTTCTTTCTATTTTGAGGTATACATGTATATGTTTAACCTGGTAACATGTTCACACTCAAGAGACACACAACAGTTTATATATGTTATACATGCTATCACAGACTTCCGCTGATAAATTTAACTGTCTCTGGATTATGATATGCTGTTCTGGATTAATCTCACTCATGTTTAATATATTATCACAGACAACATTCAATCATACATATCTATGTTGCATAAATAACATTTTGGAACTCGGGAGTTGGGTTTTTGCTCGACCCCCCGATTTTCGGGATGTTACAGATGGTATCAGTGCATGATTTGGATTAAACCAGGCCTGGGTTATGGTCACGCGATGTACTCTATCACTTCCTTTGACTTAGGTGGGTGCGAGAAGGGTCTAAAAACACTTCTAGGATCCCAGATTCGTCAATAGGCGAAGTCTATTCATTTCGATCGCGGGATCGAGTCCGTAGCGCATCTAGGGTTGCGTAAAGCAACCCGAATAGCTCCTAGGTTATAGGTAAGTGGGTTGAGACATTCTTTGAATGATTCTAAACCCGTAAATGTGAATTTTTGGGCCGTGGGACAACCAAGACCCCTGTATTCAATCGTCAGGGCTTAAAAACCCCGTTTCACCGAAAATCTTTGAAATTCTTCCTCCCACCACTCCAATCTTCAAATTTCTCTTATCTTTTTCATGTTAGACATCAATTCTAATGTGAAAATAACCTAAAATCATACTTTCACAAAATTTTATAGTGAATAGTAAAATTTCATGAAAAATGGCCATAAGGCCATTCTAACTTCGCTTTCTTTAGAAAATAATGGGCTAGATGCATGTACTAGCTCCTTCTACCCTAAAATAATATGCTACATGATAGGGTTTTGTATTCGGAATTGCAGATTGGCCCTGAAAAGCCTCGAATGAATGTTTGGGCCTCCCTAGGGCAATCTACAATGAACCAAAGTGGGAACCATACCTTTTTGGAATCCCTAGGGCAAGGGTAACCCATCACATATGGCCTAAATGTCCAATTTGCAAGTTCACCGGCGATGCCATCGCCGATTCGGCGATGCATCGCCGGTCAAACTCCTCAAATGGGTCTGGCCTTGGGCTGGAGGAGTTTGGGGGCTAGGGTAGCCCCCTGGTATGCAGTCTGTACCTTGAAACCCCCTAAAATATGTACCTCCTTCACAAAATGCCCCTCTAAGCTCTCCTTTCTTCACATTTTTGCTGCCTTCCCCTCAAATCTTGATGTCAAACCTCTCCCAATCTCATTTTCGGTCACAACCGACCCTACTCCATCACTCACAGCCGTTGGCACTCCCTTTCCTCTCCACTTTTATCATTTGGAGCTCCCACAATCTTTATAGAAGGCTGGAAATCGTGAGGTGCTCCATTCCCCTTTTTCATTCTCTTTTCTTTCTGGAAATACATCCTAGGGGAGCTTGAAGCATCCCTCTACAACGCCTAGATCTCCCTTTTCTAGTTTGGTTAGCCATTTCCTTGCATTTCTCCCATTTTCCATGGCTATTGTTAAGCTGTTTTAGCCTTTTTCTCTCTTTTCACCATCCTCCCTCTCAATCCTATTTCTCCATTTTCTTTGCTTAAGGGATACTGAAAATATATGGCCGAGAGAGCTCTAGTGAGCAACAGACAGTATTAGACTCGACAGGGATAAAGAAGGTAAGTCGGGACTGTGGTAGAGTCCTTTGGTAGAATTAGGCATCTGTGCCATTGTCTTATAGATTGTTTGATTGCCGTTTGAGATCTCTGTGTTTTGTTGTTGTTAGGTACTGTCCCTAGATTGGGAGTATTGTAACTCCCGGGGTTCAGCCTACAAATTAGTTTTATCCCACCCCACCCTCCTACCAAGCATGCCGCTCCCTATCCCAATATGGGATTAGGAATGCAGTTCCATTTGATACAACTAAACACTGTTGGCCACATAGGCCCTTGGCGTTTTGGTCCTAGAGTTAGTACTTCTAGATTTGAAGGGTCTGACGACATGAGAAATCCAATTCTATTTAGACAATCTTGACCCTAATCAATAGAAGAGTTCCCTGTAGTAGAAATGGTAAGGGAAGCCATTTACCGTATAATCTTAGGCTTTGAATTATAGCTACAGAGTTACAGACTAGCCTACTAGTTACCTTGAGTAGGGTAAAGCCTGTATATGTTAAGGAATAATAGGTTAGATTTGATTGGAATGGGACTCCCTTCCTTGGATAGATCCCCTTATGACTTATAGACTCCTGTTCTTGCCCACAGGAAAGAACCATTCACTCTCAGGGAACGTTTATAAATCCCTCAGATTGAACTTAGAATAAACTAACACACCCCTTAGAATTGCCCTCCCCAAGGACTTATTGCATTGGGGAACGCAGAGTAAAGGAACTACATGTAAGCGATGTATTCGCGGTTTGAGTCGACTTCTTAATCCTAATGGTTACCAATGAATCCAATGCTCTGATCAAGCAGAGGATCGGCATCGACTCGGATTAAGAACTGATACAACGCATTTTCTGTCCTGATTAGACAGAAAGTTCAACGTATCCGGCTTAGACCCACTACACAACCTTTCTTCTGTGATGGCCCAACCACCTACAACCAAACAGGATCACATTGTCTTTGGTAAATGTTAAGGACTTAAAGCCAGTAGAGAATTCGACATCTTGCCACCAACTCATACCTGCCCCTGAACTTAACCACAATAGAGATTAAGCTCATCTCTATGATCATAGGTACCAATGCCATAGAACGCATCATTAGCAAGGAAAACCATGTAGAGAAAGGTTGTTTCCATTTTAGGTTAAGGATAGCTCCTAAGTTGCACCTCGTTCCGATATACGGATCGATGCAAAGATTCTTCAACCTTAAGTAAAACCAAGTTTTAAGGGGGGTAGAATGAATTAAATCCAATCCAGTTAGGTTAGTCAACGCTGCCGTTCGATCAGAGTGGCGCAGCGGAAGAGTGGTTAGGCCCTTCCCCACTGGCCCAAGATCGAAACATTTGATTTAGGTTATATGTACGGTTAGGTTATCAAATAGGATTGGAACCTTCCTTAGAAAAAGTACTCCTTGTCCTTCACCAATTTCGGGGATGAAATTTTATTTTAAGGGGGGTAGATTGTAACACCCCTGATTTTGGCCAATCTGGGATTTGATGTCCTTAGGCAGTGGGTCAATTAAAACCCCTGGAAAATCATTCAGAACCCAATTCCATACCCAAAGAAACCACTTAGGATTAATTCCTTTAGAAACTAAGCATAAGTTAGCTAGCGCAACGCTGGAGTAGCTGGGAAATAGTCCCTGATCACTTTAAATACGTTCTACAAGACCCAAAATCGAGTAGAACGTATGACTCTATAATACTCTATAACCTCGGACCAAACTCTAAGCAGGTTCGTTCTCTAGACCACTTTGAATCTTTGTATTGGATCTAGACCGCGCGTCGAAAGTCCGATACCTCCTATCTTAGACCGTTAGAACCGCCTAGCTGGACTTGACATTCATTTCAAAAATCAAGTCAAACCGATAATCACAGGCCATTTCATTGAGCCCGGACCGAAGAGAGTGCGAATAGGGACAGAATTAGAATTTCAAATTCAAATCTGGCACACGACTTGACGCGTCAGTATTGAGTGTTCTGGCTGTCAGAATTCAGCCAGATTACACCCTCGGATCAGGAGAAATTTCTATTTTATATCATGAGACTTTCAGCCCTGATCTACGTGCGGTGACCGCTGAACTGAAACTGGTCCACCACGTGCGATCTGCTGACCCAACCGGACTGAAAACTTAATACGTACTAGATCTGGTACGCGTGAGCTTAAGTCCGATCGCATTCGGTCAGGGGACCACCAGAAAGCATCTTTTGGACCGAAACAGCCCCGATTTGGATATGCACTAAGTGAACTTTGTACCGGAGCCTATTTCAGGCAAGTTTGGGCTTATAAAAGGGGTTGAAACCCTCACTCCTCTCTCCCATCCGAATTTCCAAAATCCCTAAATTGGGAGAGAGAAAAGGTGAGAGCTTGTGAGAGAAGGTGGGAGAGAATTCCCTGCTGCTTGTGTCACGTGCCGTACGTGCTTAGGCAACGCACTCCGATCACTTTCCCGGCGATTCCTCCGCGTTTTCAGGTAAGAAAATACCCTAGAAGTTACTGATTTGAGGTTCCTATCGTTTCCTAGCGAAGTAACTAATAGAACTTGTGTATTAGGTCCTCCATTCGCCGTAGACGAAGCGTATACGCTCCGTTCGAATTTACACATCCATAAGAGACAAGGTGCAGATTTTAGACGCTTTAATTGACTATTTCCAAAGCTTTCAATGTCGTTTAATAGTAGATTATCGACGGCAACGCCGTTTGACATGTACAACATACTGTCCGTTTC
Organism: Magnolia kwangsiensis; assembly: GCA_037074715.1. Classification (NCBI taxonomy): domain Eukaryota; kingdom Viridiplantae; phylum Streptophyta; class Magnoliopsida; order Magnoliales; family Magnoliaceae; genus Magnolia; species Magnolia kwangsiensis. Next base: position 43,668,336 of record CM073586.1, on the reverse strand, counting down.
CTGTTTTGTAAATCAACGAAGAATATGAGTTTTAGGGCATTTTAGTCATTTGTAGGAAGTACAGATTTCATTCATATTTTTCTGATGTGATTGACATGATTTGTTGTCGCATTAGAATGTTAGGAATGAATGCATAATTAGTTTGGCGAAGAGATTCGCCTAAATGCGCACTTCGGGTCGACATACTATATGTAGACTTAAGTGTGTAGTGTAAGTGTTTGTATAAATGCTTGTATTAGTATGTATTGAATTAAATGATGTTATGGATTAGTTTTAGATTGGTTTCTCAATTAATATGTTGGTGTAAATGGTTTCCTACATGTTAGCCATATGCATGATTTCATTATATGAATGGAATGCATGTGCTTGATGATTCACGTAAGTTGTATGTTATGACATGTTCTTGATGATTTCATTATGATTTAGTTTGAGATTGAATTCTCAATTAATTTGCTGATGGAAATGATTTCTTGTATGTTAGCGATGTGTATAATTTCATTATATGTAGGAAAGGCATGTATCAGGTGATTTGCTTAAGTTGTATGTTACAACATGTGTTAACATGCTCACATGATTGTATTTCAATTCCAATACCCTTGCACAAATTGCTGATGTGAATTCACATGCGTTTGGGACTATGCTTAGTCCAGGCAGTCGGTAACCGAGCGAATTCGTGGTCGGCTTATCTTTGCCACGAACGACGCGTCGATGAACGCGAGCCGTGTTTTGGAGTTGGCGGCAGTGGTTAGGCCACACGAAGTGTTTTACGCACTTCTTGTCGTTCAACTTGAGATGCGATCGTGCTAGTCGAGCCTGTCAAGTAACCCGACTGGCCGTTGTATGTTCACCCTGCATGAGTCATAACTGCTTGAACCTAGGGTACTGAACTTACCATTGTAAACCCTGTTAACCATGGTACCTTGATCCACGAAGACTCATGAGCCGGGCATGGTGGTATGGGACACCGTGGTCGAGCTGTCGGCCTACGCTGGGGCCACAAACCTCCCCGTAGTGACCAGTGAGCACCTAGTCTCGTGAGCAGATTATGGTGGTATGGGACACTATATTCTTATTGTCGGCCTATACTGATCAGGCGACGAGTCCTTTGTAGTGACCGCGAGCGTATTCTGAGTCTACGAGAGGCGACGACCCTTCAGTAGCAGTAGAGTACAGTAGGCCTGTATTGATAAGGTGATGGGGGAGCGGAGCAACGAGTGCGTGCAACAGCCCTGACAGCCCTTGCAGCGACCTACAAAATATACATCGTATGAGATTACTAGGAGTGACGACCCTAGACAGGATCTGTGTTGGGATTGATATAAGGGAAGTACCTTAGTTTCCCAATCCTGCTGTTTGAATGGACTAATAACAACTCGAAAATCATATCACCATAACATTGCATGTGCCTGGAAGATGTGAAGCACTCTAGGGAGTGTGGCATGCTGCGGTCGTAAGATGTTGCCGTATGAGGGAGATTGTCAGTGAGGGCATACATCACGTCATGTCATATTGCATTAACAACAGTATTAGGATTGTCTGATTTACTGCTTTACTATTATCGCATGGTTGATTTGAGAACATGTTAATCCTTGCTCTATTATTCCACTGACTTAGCTACTCACTCCCACGTTACGGGATGGTGTTTCCGGACACCCACCAGACCCTTTTGTGATTGCAGATGATGGCGCGGCCTGCGAGGCGGAGCCGGACTTGATGATGATGAGGAGGATCCCTCCTTTATGCGTGTTCTGATCGATGGGATTACAGGGAGGTTGATTAGATGTCTTGACACTTGTCATTTTATATTTTCAGAGCACTCATGTATATACTTTCTTTCTATTTTGAGGTATACATGTATATGTTTAACCTGGTAACATGTTCACACTCAAGAGACACACAACAGTTTATATATGTTATACATGCTATCACAGACTTCCGCTGGTAAATTTAACTGTCTCTGGAGTATGATATGCTGTTCTGGATTAATCTCACTCATGTTTAATACATTATCACAGACAACATTCAATCATACATATCTATGTTGCATAAATAACATTTTGAAACTCGGGAGTTTGGTATTTGCTCGACCCCCCGATTTTCAAGATGTTACATAAACCTCCCCTTCATTCTCACTTTCCCTCATTTTTCTTTAAGCTTCACACCCCTCTACCATTTTCAATAACACCCACCTCCCAACCCTCTCTTTTCCTTCTATTTGGGCACTCAAATCCCATTTTGAGTCTCAAATTCATGGAAACCCCATCAACTTCCCATTTCTCTATTTTCTTTGCTTTTTCATGGCCCTATTCGAGCTTATTACGGCCATATTTTTAATTTTCACCATTCTCTCTTTCATGGGAAAGAAGAGAGCTTCCGTGGATGAAGCTGGACCTAGTTGCCCCACCCGTTCAAGGAGGTCAAAAGGTGCCGCCGCGAGTATAAGCGTCAATCGAGAGTTGCAGACTAAGCGGGATCTAGATACCCAGGCTCCCATAGGAAAGGCTTTATTGGCAGAGTTGTCTCATGGAGTTTATGAGGGCCGTAGGGTCCTTTTTGAAGATCATGTGGATGTGCAACTATTTGGGGAATACTTGTTGTTCGAGCGCCTGGTAAAAGCCCAGTGGGGTCCGCTATTTGAGGGTGAGCACCATGCAAATGTGGGCACTGTCCAAGCTTTCTATGCCCACATTCGAGAGCCAACGGTCGAGCCCTTGCAGTTTAAAATTCCATTTGGAAGAGATCGGGAGGCCATAATTGATGTTGGTTTGATATCTCAGCTTATGAATGTGCCTCTCGGTGAGGTACATGCAAGTGAGAAGAATCTGACGAGTGCATGTGAAAGGGATCGCCGCACAAGGTTCCTTTGTAGTCGTCTAGTTCTATGGCAGCTAAATAAAAGCCTTTTAGTGACCAATAAGATGGACGACTTCTGCCTACTTCACCACATCTGCACGTTCAATGTCTATCCTAGGTGGAGCAACCACAGTGAGTGCACGCGCCTGATGGTGAACTTCTTATATCAGGTGGGGCAGGGAGAGAAGTTTTTTGTGACTATGCATGTCCTGCGACAGATAGTCTTTACCGCATGTTCTAATAGAAGGACTGAATCGCTCCCGTTCGGCTGACTCATATGCAAGATTGCTCTCGAGTTTGGCTACAGACTTGGGGCAGAATTATCGGTGCCGATCCATTACATCAACAAGACTACTCTTAATCAGATGGATATCGGGCCATGGCAACGACATGCCCTACTTGAGGAGAGTGAGGATGATACAGAAAGCGAAGAGGAAGAGAGTGATGAAGAAGGTGGAGCTGATATTGAAGAAGAGCAGAGCGAAGAAGAAGAGGAGGCCCAGGACATAGATGAGAGCCCTCCTCCTATGACACGAGAGCATGACCCTAATCGGGCTGATAGGGAGGCCCGCTTAGCTTGACTTGAGGAGGGCCAGGCTACTCTACGATAGGATATTATTGATGACCGGGCCCTCATGAAACACAATTTTAAGAAAGTGACTCGCACTTTAAAGTTTATCCTATGCTGTCTGCAGGATAAGGGTGCCCCTCCTCCATCACCAGATTCTAATGAATAGTCGCATATGTAGTTGTCATTTGTTTACTTTGTTGCTAGTTTTGTGTGTGGCCTTTATAGGTGTAGTAGTTTGGTAGTTGTTTTAGTGTTTGAACCCTTGGTTGTATTAGCTCACATGCATTCTCTGTTACGATCCATGTAATGTTGCGCCTCATGTATTGTGACAATTTTGTTAAATAAAATGCATGATGTTTCTTTGAGTTGAGACGTGAATGCTTTATGTGTATGCTAAATCTCACGAGTTGCATCCTTTGTTGCTTGTAGGGCATGCCACCTAAGGGCATGAGGACTTCGGCCCGTCTCTCTTTGGGCGAGTCGCTTGACGGGGCCTCTCCCCTAAGTGATAGCCATATGGACTCTCGTTCGGGCCCGTCTCACTTCGACTCTATGCCAGATTCTTAGTTGGCTACTGGCCCCGTTGCTGGCCTGACACCTGTGACACCGCCTGTGGTACCACCTATCACACCTTCGGTTCTCAAGCAGAACTGTGCATCTGCATCGACGCCACATGCATCTCAGTCCTCTACACCTCCTAATAGGCTAGAGTAGATGATGTTGTTGATGTAGTAACAGCAGTTTTTGACCTCCATGGCGGGCATCTTTGCTCAGACGATGGGGGCGAATCCACCTACCTCACCTATGCACCCAGTTGGGAACGCGAGTGCTAGCGACACATTTGAGAAATTCCAGCACCTACGGCCTCCCACTTTTACGGGTACTCATAAACCCGAGGAGGCCGAGTATTAAATTGACCACATCTCTAAGATGCTAAGGCCGCTACACTATTCTGAGGTAGAGCAGGTCGAGCTTGCCACCTTCATGTTTAAGGAGGCTAGTTTGTGATGGGATAGTGTTCTCTGCACTATTGCGGAAGGATTTGTGTGGACGTTGGAGGCATTTGAGACCTGCTCCCACAAGAAGTATTTCCCAGTCACCTACCGACATTAGAAGAAGAGCAAGTTCCTTCACCTCCATCAGGGAGGGATGTCGGTGACGGAATACGAGGATCGATTTACTCAGCTGGGTAAGTATGCTCCTTTGCTTATGGGTGACCAGCTGATGCAGATGCAACATTTTTCTGAGGGTCTGTGACCCGAGATCCGGTCGAAGATGTGTTGTGCTAGCATATCTACATATGCCAAGTTGGTGGGCATGTCCCTACGAGCTGAGAAGGATGGGGACAGGTTGTCCCGTATACGAGCACCTATGGCTCCCAGGCCATGACTTGATTTTTTGAGCAGACCATTTCTCAGTAAGAGGCCTCGTGTAGATTCACCTCGAGGCTCATGGCATCTCCTGCCCCTGTGAGGCGACCAGACATGTGGTGTGCTACTGTAAGAAGCCAGGCCACACAGAGATAAATTGTTTCATCAGAATGCGAGACAGTGGTTTTTCACCGCCTTAGAGGATCAACCGTCTGATGCCTTAGGCCATTTCTTCTCCACTCCTTCGATTAGCACCAGCTCACCCATCTTTCATGCCACCTGCACCTCGCTTTAGGCCACCTCATCAGCCCATGGTACCACAACTGAACCATTCACAGCAGGCTCGGGTACACTCACTTACAATTAAAGCACTCGAGGTAGACTTAGCACCAAGATCTTTTGAGGTTCTGGCTCATATCCATGGTACGCCCGTCTTCTTATTGGTGGACATCAGGTCCACTATTTCAATCATCTCTTGCGCTACGGTCAAGCGATTAGGGTTGGATACTTCTCCTACGAAGGGAGTATACTCACTACCACTATAGGGACCTTTTCAGATACTACCCGGACCTGTGAGTCTTGCTCAGTAGATTTGGGTAGCAGGACAGTGGTTGTTGACCTAATTGTCGCCCCACTGTGTCACTACGACATTATTCTCAGGATGGATTGGCTCACCAGGATGAGAGCAGAGATTGATTGTGAGGCCCGAGTCGTGACAACTTACGGACTTGAGGGCACAGTCTTTAAATTTCCAGTTCAGGTCAGTTGGTCCTGTCAAGTTAGTTGTTACGCTTCCATGTTAGAGAGTATTGATGATTCGACGTTAGGAGATATGCCTGTGGTTCAGGACTTCCCGGACATATTTGAGAAGATCCCGGGACTTCCTCCTCGGCGCGAGATCGACTTTACTATCGATCTTGTACCCAGTGCTACACCTATTTTCTTGTCGACATATCGTATGCCTCCATGTGAGATGGAGGAACTGAGGAGAGAGATTGATGTATTGTTAGAGGCAGGCTTCATTTAACCAAGTGTGTCCCCTTGGGGAGCACCTGTATTGTTTGTGAAGAAGAAGGACGGTTCCTTACGATTATATATTGATTATCATAAGTTGAACCAGGTGACGGTGAAGAACAAGTATCCCTTGCCCAGGATTGATGATCTGTTTGATCAGTTAAATGGGGCACGGTATTTTTCGAAGATAGATTTACAGTTAGGGTATCATCAGTTGCCCGTCAGGGATGAGGATGTGCATAAGACAGCCTTCAGGACTAGTTTTGGTCATTACGAGTTCCTTGTGATGTCATTTGGACTCACAAACGCTCCGGCCGTGTTCTTAGACCTGATGAACAGGGTGTTTCGACCGTTTCTATTCCGATTCGTCATCGTGTTTATTGATGACATTCTGATATATTCCAAGAGTCGGGAAGAGCATGAAGAGCATCTGCGAGCGATCTTCGACACTCTCAGGAAGAACCAGTTGTTCAAGTTGTATAAGAAATGCGACTTCTGGAAGGAGGAAGTCAAGTTCCTAGGACATGTGGTGTCTAAGGAAGGGATAGCAGTCGACCTCGCTAAGGTAGCCACAGTTCAGGATTGGAAGCAGCTCGGTTTACTTACTGAGGTGAAGAGTTTTCTTAGTTTGGCATGGTACTATCGATGATTCATTTGGGACTTTTTAAGATTGTCAGGCCGTTGTCTCAGTTGACACGGAAGGATCTGAAGTTTGCCTGGAATGAGAAAGCAGGAGCAGCTTTTCAAGAGCTGAAGGTCAAGCTAACGTCCGCCCCTTACTAGTATTGTCAGAGTAAGGGGTTAAGTATATTATATACACTGACGCGTCTCACGTTGGTTTGGGTTGTGTTCTTATGTAGAAGGAAAGGGTGATTGCTTACGCCTCGAGACAGTTGAGAAAGTACGAGGAGAATTACCCTACACACGACCTAGAGTTGGTAGCCATTATCTTCGCACCGAAGCTCTGGAGATATTACCTCTATGGAGAGGAATTCGAGCTCTTTTGCGACCATAAGAGCCTTAGATACATATTCTCTCAGCGAGACTTGAATATGAGGCAACGCTGTTGGATGGAAACCTTGGAGGACTTTAAGTTCGAGGTCTCTTACCATCCGAGCAAGGCAAACCTTGTGGCAGACACGTTAAGCCGTAAGAAGACCATAGAGTTTGCAGCTCCGATAATGATAGTAAAATGGGACATGGTAGAGTTTGTGCGAGACTTTGAGTAGAAAATCACGGTGGAGGAGTCGTATGAGGTTATCGCACATGTTCGAGTACAGCCCCTCATTGACGACAGGATTATCGCGGCTCAGGCAGATGATGAGCTATTGGTGAAGATGAGAGAGCGGGTTAGTATAGATGAGGACTCCGAGTGGAGTGTTGGTTCAGATGGGGGCTTACGTTATCGTGGCCACCTATGCGTCCCAGACATTCATGACTTGAGATGGGAGGTTTCGAGTCAGCCCATAGTTCGAGGCTTGCGATGTATCTTGGTAGTATGAAGATGTATCAAAACATGAAAAGATTGTACTGGTGGGACAATATAAAGGTTCACATTGCAGAGTTTGTATCCCATTGCCTCATGTGCCAGTAGGTCAAGGAATAGCATCGTCGACCTCCTGGACTGCTTCAGCCCATGCCCATAGCCGAATGGAAGTGGGATTTCATCTTATGGACTTCATATCAGGGCTGCCTGAGATGCGGAAGGGACATGACTCCATTTGGGTGATCGTTCACCGATTGACGAAATCGGCTCATTTCCTACCGATCAGAGTTACGAACTCTGCAGACGAGTTGGCCAAGTTATACATCAAGGAGATTAAACGTCTGCATAGAGTTCCCTTGGAGATCGTGTCAGACCAAGACATGCGATTCACATCTATCTTCTGGACTTGTATCCAGGAAGCGATGGGTGTGAAGTTGAAGTTCAGCACCACGTTCCATCCACAGACAGACGGGAAGATGGAAGGAGTGAACCAGGTGCTAGAAGATATGTTGCGATCTTGGGTGTTAGATTTCAAGGATAGTTGGGATGACTGTCTTCCTTATGTAGAGTTCGCGTATAACAACAGTTTTTAGGTGAGTATTGGCATGGCTCCCTATGAGGCACTATATGGTTGTTCATGTAGAGCACCGCATTGCTGGGTAGAAGTGGGTGAGAAGACTCTAATTGGCCCAGAGTTAGTTCAGGCAACCTCAGAGAAAATTGACATTATTAGGTGTCGACTTCTATCAGCACAAAGTAGGCAGAAGAGTTACGTCGATATGAGACAACGATAACTTGAGTTTGAGGTTGGGGACCATGTATTCCTTAAGGTTTCCCCCATGAAGGGAGTCCTTCAGTTTAGTAAGAATGGGAAGCTCACGCCAAGATTCATTAGCCCATTTCAGATACTAGTTCGAGTGGGGGCAGTAGCGTATCGCCTTGCTTTGCCCACACCACTCGTAGGCGTGCACAACGTATTCCATGTGTCTATGTTGAAAAAGTACATTCCTGATCTTTCACACATTATCAGTTGGGAACAGGTGCAGTTGAGCGAGGATGCCACATATGTACTGCGACCGATGCATATCCTGGCAGGAAGGAGCAGGTATTGCGTAGCAAGGTTATCCCACTTGTGAAGGTTCTGTGAACGCATCACAGTGAAGAATAGGCTACTTGGATGACTGAAGCTGAGGCCAGAAAGAATTGCCCTCAGATCCTGGAGGAGTACGAAAAGGTACAAATTTTAAGGACAATTTTTTTTAAGGGGGGTAAATTGTAACGTCCTGAAAAAATTCGTACAAAGATCCAAGTACCGCCTTAGGCAGAAATCTCTTAGGACTAAATCCTTTAGAAATTAACAAGAATTAACTAGCTCTAAACTAGATTACCTAGAAAATTAACACCAATCACTTTAAATACGATCTGCAAGACCCAAAACTTATAAAATTATTAACGCTACATTACCTTGAAACCTAAAATTCATCTATAAACCCGGTTGGTCTCGGGAGCACACTGAAACTCCATATCGGACCTGAACTGCACGTCGAAAGTCCGATAGCGATGAACTTAGACAAATATGACTGCCTTGTTGGACTTGACAACCACCTAGAAAATCAAGTCCAGACAGTATCCCACGGTAATTTACTTGAGTTCGGAACGAAGTGTGTGAGAAAAGTGAATGTTTTTAGAAATTAAATATAAATTTAAGTAATCTGAGTCGTGTCGCTTGCGGGCCAATTATAAGCATTCTGACCTTCAAAATTTGACCCAAATTCACCCTCAGATCAAGGGATATGTCCCACACATACCAATGTGCTTGTGGCCTTTATCAAGTGTCGATGACCGTTGAACTGAAATTGGACCGCCACGATCGATCTATAAATCTGATCAGACTGAAAACTTAGCTTGATCAAGATACAATATGAGAAAGCTTAAGTCCAACCGCATTCAGCAAAGGGACCTCCAGAAATGCTCCGTTGGATCGGAACAGACCCGATTTGGAAATAACCTAAGTATACCATGGCCCTGGGGCTGTTTTCATTAGTTTTGGGCCTATATAAGGGCTTTAAACACCCTCTCTCATATTCCATACGAATTTCAAAACCCTAGCTAAGAAAAGGGAGAGAGAGAGAGAGAGAGAGTGTGTGTGAGTTGGTGATTCATCCTGGGATTCTTCCCAGCTACATTACGTGTCAAATCCGCCTATTCATATCGCTATACGGGCGATACCGATTCCATACTTGGGTAAGAAATCCCAACCCTAATCCGCTTTAGGGCTTTCAAATAGTTTAAGTGACGATGTAGCTAACCTACTTCGTGCTCTAGGGTGCAAATCTGTCATTGATGAAGACTAAATGTCTAAATCATATTTGTTATGTGCTTATCAGTTTAAGGTGCGGACTATATACGTTTAGGTTATGGTTTTCAAGACTTTTAATGTCAGATAATGATTTGTTACTGACGTGGGTGCCATTACACATGCAAATGCACTATCTGTTTCATTTTATGTATATGTATAAACAATGTTGTGAATAGAGTATTTCATTTGTTTGTTGAAATGTTTGTATGCATTTGGAATATGATGTTGTGATTGTCATGATTAATTATTGTAGGTACATGGTTGTTATGTATGCGACAACTCCTTAGCAAAAGATTTGCCCTAATACTTAATATGGCCAACATACGTGATGTATGTTGAAAAGTGTAGTCTAAGTGTTTGTGAAAATGTTTGAATGAGTTAGTAGTTAATAAAGTGTGATTTATGAGGGAGTTGAAATATGAATCCCAACTACCTTAACTGTGTGTATGATTTCCTCCATGAACAGTATAGCCTACTTATTTATGTTTAACTGTGTGTATGATTTCCTCCATGTACTATGTATTCATGTTTAAGTTATATTCCATAACATGTTTATATGATTGTAGGATTTGAATTAAATATTCATTATTGTGATTGTACGTAGTTGAGACTATATCACAGTCCAGGTAATTGGTAATAGTTCTCAAACTGGTGACTGAGGTTATTTTCGCCACGCAGGATGTGTTCGAAGAATCCGAGCCGTACTTGGGATGTCAACAGTGGTTAGGACACACGGAGTGCTTATGCATTTCACGTCGATCAAGTCAATGTCTGCTCGTCTTAGTCGAGCTCGTCAATTAACCTGATTGACCCGATATATGTTCACCATGTTTGGACACTACTGCTTGAATCTAAGGTACCAAACTCACCAGTGAAACCCTGTTAACCTTGGTACCTCGATCCGCTAAGACTCATGAGCTAGACATGGTGGTGTGGGACACCGTGGTCGAGCTGTCGGCCTACGCTGGGGGGACGAGCTTCCCCGTAGTGACCAGTGAGCAACCCAGACTCGTGAGTCGAATACGATGGTATGGTACACTGTATTCGTGCTGTAGGCCTACACTAATTTGGTGACGAGCCCATTGTAGTGACCTTGAGCATACCTTGACAATACATGGAGGTAACGAGCCTTTTTATAGTAACTAAGCTATAACTAGGCCTATATTGATTGGTGACGAGCCCTTTACAACGACCTAGAACTGTAACATCGTATGAAATTTATTAGGACTGACGACCCTAGAGTGGATCATTATTTGAGAATTGATATAAGGGAGGTACCTTATCTTCCCAATCCTGCTGTATGAAAAGGAATAATAAGAACTCGATAATCATGTACATGCACTAAACTGCATGTGCCGTTTGGCGTTGGGCAGAGCATTGAGGAAGTGACTGACATGTGCAACCGTAAGATGAAGATCGCAGAGGGAGTGCAGGCGAGGACATGCATCATTCCTTCATACATTCTTGCATTAATCAGAGTAATTAGGGATGTTTGATTGTACTTCTTTATTATTACTTCTTGACCGAATTGATAACATGTTAACCTTTGATGTATTCCACTGAGTTGATACTCACTCCTACGTTTTGGGACAATGCTTAAACACCAACCAAACTCTGTCTTAGATGCAGATGTTGATGCATCCCGTGAGGCAGAGCCAGAGTTCGAGGATGACGAGGAGGCATTCTCGTGTATGCAGTATTCAAGTGGTTCACTAAGACCGTTCTGAATCATCGAGGCTTCAGGGTTCATACTTTATAGAGGACTATTATATTTTGACATTTCTATTTTGAAATAATACTTGTAACTATTGACCTGGTAGAGCATACATATTTTGGGGGCTTATAATGGTTTATATATTCATTTTAGTCTTCCGCTTGTGTACTACAATTGTCCCTGGATTATGTGTTACTGATTTGGCTTAATCTACTTCATGTTTTATGCACTAATACAGACAACATACATCCATCATTAAAAATGTTACATAAGTGCTGTTTTGGAACTCGAGAGCTGAGTTATGCTCGACCCCCAATTTTTAGGGCGTTACAGTCCTTGAATATAGTAGACCAGTAAAAGCCACACTATAGAGTTTTGGTTGTGGTCTTTTTTATAGAAAAGTGACTGCCTCGGGCCTGAGAATGACAGAAGGAGATGACACTTTGGTGCTCATTGTCTGGCACACATCTCCTTAAGATTTCGTCTGGGCAATATTTAAACAAATATGGTTCATCTCAGAAGAACTTATGAACCTCGATGAAGAATTTTTTTCTTATCTTGTGCAATCCAATGGGTCGGCGTGAAACCTGTGGTAAGATAATTAGCAATATCTGCAAATTAAGGTGAATGGGAGACTTTGAACAATTGTTCATTAGGGAACATGTCATTTATATGTGTCATCTTAAGGGAATTAAAGAGATTAAGGTGGGAAAGATGGTTAGCCAATACGTCCTCTACTCCCTTTTTATCTTTTATTTTCAAACCAAATTCTTGGAGTAGGAGGATCCATCTTATCGGTGGGGCTTAGCATCATTCTTAGAAATAAGATACTTGAGTGTCACATGATCTGTGTAAATAACAATCTTGGATTGATCAAGTAGGACCTAAATTTGTCCAAAGCAAACACTACGGCTAAGATTTCCTTTTCTATAGTAGAGTAGTTCACTTGGATAGGATTCAGAGTTCTACTTGCGTAATGAATAACGTAGGGCTTCTTTTCTTTTCTCTGGTCTAAAACTTCCTGAAGAGAATAGCCAGATGCATCGCACATAAGTTCAAAAGGAAAGCTCTAGTCGGGTGGCTGCATGATAGGTGTAGTGGGAGCTTAGTAAAAGCTTCCTAACATTGCTCAGTCCAATGGTATGGTGCATCCTTTTGAAGTAGATTTCATAGAGGACGAGAGAGGTGATTAAATTCCTTTATGAATCTTCTATAAAATCCGGTGAATCATAGGAAGGATCGCACGTCTCATATGTTCTTGGGTGGAGGTTGGTCAGAGATATCAATTTTAGCCTTATCTACCTCAATTCCATTGGATGAGATGATGTGTATAGGTATAATTCCCTTATGAACCATAAAGTGACACTTTTTTCAATTCAGTATGAAGTTCTTTTCCTCGCATCGCTTCATCACATTTTTTAAAATTTTTAAACATTCGCTGAAGGATGGACCAAAGACCGAGAAGTCATCCGTGAAGACCTCTAAATATTGCCCCATCATGTCAAAAAAAATACTTAACATGTATCTCTGAAAGGTGACTGGGGCATTACATAGCCCAAATGACATCATTTGGTAAACAAAAGTGCTGTAAGGACATGTAAATGTGGTTTTTTCCTGATCTTCAAGGGCTATCTCAATTTGATTATAGCCCAAATAACCGTCGAGGAAGCAATATAGGAGTGACCAGCTAATCTTTCCAAAATTTAATTAATAAAGGGCAAAAGAAAGTGGTCCTTCCTCGTGATGATATTTAACTTCCTATAGTCAATATACATTCTCGAACTAGTAGTGATCCTAGTTGGCACGAGTTCATTATTGGCAATAGTTATGATGGTGATTACAGACTTCTTAGGAACAACTTGAGTTGGACTCACCCATTGGCTATCGGATATTGGGTATATGATACCTACATCTAACAACTTTAAGAACTTTGACCTTAACCACTTCCTTCATGTTTGAATTTAGTATACGTTGTGGTTGTTATGAAGTCTTTGCATTATTCTCAAGATGAATGCGGTGAGTACAAATTAATGGGTCAATTCCCTTGAGGTCCACAATCGACCATCCAAGGGCTCCTTTGTGCTTAATGAGAGTAGAGATAAGAAGACTCTCTTGTTCTTGCTCAACATGGAAAGAAATCACCACTGGGTATGTCTCGTCTTAACCTATATAGACATATTTCAAATCAGAGGGCAAAGGTTTTACGTCAAGCTTCGGTGCCTTGATGTTTGACATTAGAGGCACTACATCAGTTTGGGACAATTATTATAATTACGGCCTCCATCGGTTAACTTTAAGTACTAGCACGGTACCTAGCATGACACCTGTCTCCCTAATCATATCATCATCCAAATCATGGGAGTGGGCCAGCACGTCTCTAGAGGGTTAGAGGACAAGTTCATCAGAGTTCTATCTTCCACGAAAGAGTTAATCATGTTAATGTCATGAAAATCATCATCTTCCTCTAATTGTTTGCCCATATTGAAAAGGATATTCAACTCCAATGTCATATTTCCAAAGGATAAACTCATGACTCATTCCTGCAGTTAATGATTGCATTTGATGTAGCAAGGAATGTGTGACCAAGAATGACTAGAATTTGAGTGCTCGTGTCATTGACGGGTTGAGTATCTAGGACGATAAAATCTACTGGGTAGTAGAATTTGTCAACCTGGACTAACACAACCTCAATTATCACTCTCGGTACTCGAATTGAGTGATCAACAAGTTGTAATGTGGTCTGGGATGGTTTTAATTCACTTAGACCCAGTAGTTCGTAGACCGAGTATGTGATCAGATTTACACTCTCTCCTAAATCAAGAAGTGCATACTCAATGCGGTAATTCCCAATTACACAAGCACGGTTGGGCTATCGGGGTCTTTGTATTTCTATGGTACATTTTGCTTTAGGATGACACTCACTTTTTTAGTTAAAAATATTTTCTTTTAAATATTTTACTATCTTTTGGTCATACACAAGTCTTTCAGAAATTTGAGATATGAAGGTGTTTGTTTAACAGCATCTAGTAAACGGATGTTGACCTTCATTTGTTTCAATACCTGTAGAATGTTCTGAGAGTTAGAGAGAGGTTTTGGTGCAACCAACCGTTGGGAAAATGGAGAAATTGGATTTCTTTAAGGTTCTGATTCTAATTATTGTGGAGTGTTGCTGGGTCTATTAGTTTCATCTACTTCTGGGTCCTTAGACTTTTCAACCCTTACCGGAATAGATTTGTCATTTATCTTCCCACTCCTAAGAGTGGTGATGGATTTAGTTTGCTCCATATGATTTGAAGAGCTTGGATCACTTATCTCATATTGCGGTTTGGAATTGGGGAGAGGTTGAGCAGGAACCATCCCTTTTCCCCCAATTGTTAAGTACGATTCTGTCCTTTGAATAGATAATGCAAGCGTTCCCAATGTTGATCTAATATCCTAGTTAAGTAGCTCTTGATATCAAATATGTTTTTGAACCGGATCCTCTTGAGGTTTCCCTTGAATTGGAATTTAATTAGGGAATCCTTGAGGAGTAGCCGTTTGTCCATTTCTCCATTTGAAGTTTGGATGATTTCTCTAACTAGGATTGTATGTATTGGAGGTGGGTCCATTACAAGGTCTCTGGTAACTATTCACGACATTAGATTTCTCATTCAATGCCTCTTAAAAGGTAGGTATTGTTGGACAATTTTCAGTTGTGTGATCGTTACAAGCACAAATACCGCAAATAGTTTCCTTAGCCTTATCATTCTTTAATTTCATGGCCTCAAATTTCCTTATGAGATTGGCCACTTTAGCATTGATATCATCATCCTCTTTCAGAAGGTATATTCCACCCCTCTCCTTTGATTGAGTGAGCCTAGAGGTGGTGCTCGATTTTGGGGAGATGTCCCATGATTGTGCGGTTTCAGAAAGTTTGTCAAAGTAATCCCACCCTTCATGGACAATTTTGTTCATGAACTCCCCATTGCACATCATCTCAACAAATTGGCTCATGAAAGATGTTACTCCATCATGAAAGAAAATTGTTATGCATCACATTTCAAAATCGTGTTGTGGGCATGAACTAACGAGATCCTTAAACTGTTCCCAACATTGGAAGAATGTTTCATCTTCCTTTTGGGCGAAGTTCATGATTGATTTCCTGATGGAGTTCGTCTTATGGTATGGAAAGAATTATTTTTTTTTTATGAACTCCATCATGTCATTCATGTGCCAATAGTCATGGATGTAGTGAGTGTAACCACGTCTTAGTTTTCTCTTTCAAGGAGAAAGGAAAGAGTTTTTTCCTGACCGTGTCCTCAGACACATTAGGAAAGTATAAAGTGGTTATCACCTCATCAAAATTCTTACAAATGTAAGTACGGACTTTCAGATTCAATTCCAAGGAACTTTGGAAGGAGTTGGATCACTCCAGGCTTAATGTCCATGTTTCTTGTTTTCTTTAGAAAAACCATACATGAAGGTGTGCTCACCCCCACCAGTTATAAATAATCTCATAAAGTATGAGGTAGGAGTGCATGGTGCACCTCATTCTTATCTTGGACTTCGACCACGTAAGGTTGCGGCTGATTCACAAGTTAATTTACAGCCATAACCTCGATTAACTCTGAGGATCTCGAGTGGTGTCTTATCCTGTGATGGATAGATAACCTCTTAACTAATCCTCCTTCACTCAAAAGACGTCGAGTGTTGTCACGAACCCACTTAGGCATGAAACACTCTCAGCCATCAATTTCAGATTCCAACCTAAACCTAAAAGAAAGAAGGGAAATAAAAATCTAGAAAAAGAAAGAGAGAGGGAATTAGAAATAAGTTACCAAATTAGAAGTTCCTAAATTAAGATCCTGCAGAACAAAACAAAACAAGTGAGTTTCTAAAAACAGAAATTGTAACATTAGAAAGTTTCTAAAAACAAATTAGGAAAGTAAACTAGTTTCTAAAAACAGAAAATAGAAAGTTTCTAAAAAGAGAAAAAATTAGTTTCTAAAATCAAATTAGGAAAGTTTCTAAAATTAGAATTAGAAAGCTAAGTCAGTTTCTAAAATAATTCAGAAAAACCCTAATCTTAAACTAATTACAAAACTAGCCAATCTCAAAAAAATGTAACCATTAGTCTCCAACAACGACACTAAAAACCTATTCACAACCCCAAGTGTAGGGTTACGATGTAGTAATAATCTTGGTGAAACCGAGGTCAAATCCATAGGGACTAATCTCGTGTGTTTATTCTGAAAGTAATTAGAATTAAAAAAAAATATATAGGAGAAGATCTAACTTAAATCAGGAAAGTATAGAGGGTAATTGTGATTAAAGTGATTGAAACTAACAAATTCAAAGGTGGTAATTAGGGTTTCCAAGGATCCACTTGTAGAGATTAGGGAGATCTATGCTTGATTCAGTGATACAACTGGAATCAGAGTCCCTTCTTATCCAGTTGAAAGATATCTTAGTAAAACCTAATTTGAACTTCCTTTGACCGAATTCTCAATGGAAGAGTGTGGTGAGAACTAGAAGTGATTCCATCACAAAACCATGCCTAGGAGACAATGACTCACAACAGGACATACCAATATCATAAACAAACATAAGAGAATCATGAAGATTAGAAGGGATTCTGTCACCCAACCATGCCCATGGGACGATGGTGAACAACAATATTTTCTAATTTCACAATCTCAATACATTAAAACAACATACTCAATGCACTCACATATCTATTGTAATTTGATTAACAATAAACCATTAGAAACTGATAGTATTTCTTAAATATCAAACTAGAATCAAAGATAGTTCAACAAAATATGAATCAAAGCAATGAAAAATAACCCATCACGCTACAAGCTTCACCTCTTAGCCTTAGTTAAGAGGTTTAGTCAACCATAGACATGATTAAATGAAAATCATTTAAGAAAAGCATAAAAATAACTAAGGAAAAGGAAGAGAAACTCTTGGCGATGGCTTCTCCACACTTTTGCTCCACTCCTCAAACTCTAGTAGAAATGTAGGGATGCCTTGAGCACTCCTATTTATAGTTGTGTGTAACACTCTGAAAATCGGGGGTCATGTATAAACTCAACTCCCGAGTTCCAGACCGTCACTTATGCAACAAAAATGATTATGATTCAATGTTGTCTGAGTTAAAGCATTCACATGAGTAAAAGTATACCAAAATTGCAATTCATACTCCAGATCCAGTGATAAAAGCAAGCGGAAGACTAAACAATATATATCACTGTATGGAAAAACAAAGTAGATCTCGACTGTCTCTAAAGTATGAATACATCTCTGAGTCTCATATACATGTAAATAAACAAAATAAAATGTCCAAAAGAGTCCCACTGAGAAGTCCCATCAACCCAGGCCACCTAAGCAAATCCGTCGTGATACTGCATGTATGAGAACTCGTCCTGGTCCTCATCATAGTCCGGCTCTACCTCCTGGATCTCTGCATCACCTGCATCTAAGACAGGATCTAGTGGGTGTTGCAAACAATATCCCGTAACATGGGAGTGAGTGATCAACTCAGTGGAATCATAGAGCAAGGATTAACATGTTCTCAATTCAATCATGCGATAATAGTAAAGCAGTAAATCTAACAATCCTAATACTGTTGTTAATGCAATATGACATGACGAGATGTATGCCCTCACTGATGATCTCCCTCATACGGCACCATCTTACGACCGCGGCATGCAATCGTCCCTCAAGTGCTCCACATCTTCCAGGCACATGCAATGTAATGGTGATATGATTTTCGAGTTGTTATTAATCCATTCAAACAACAAGATTGGGAAACTAAGGTACTTCCCTTATATCAATCCCAACACAGATCCTGCCTAGGGTCGTCACTCCTAGTAATCTCATACGATGTATATTTTGTAGCTCGCTGCAAGGGCTGGCAGGGCTGTTGGTCGCACTCGTTGCACCGCTCCCCCATCATTTTATCAATACAGGCCTACTGTACTCTCACTGCTACTGAAGGGTCGTCACCTCCCGTAGACTCAGAATACATTCGCGGTCACTACAAAGGACTCGTCGCCTGATCAATGTAGGCCGACAGCAAGAATATATTATCCCATACCACCGTAATCTGCTTACGAGACTTAGGTGCTCACTGCTCACTACGGGGAGGTTTGTGGCCCCAGCGTAGGCTGACAGCTCGACCACAGTGTCCCATACCACCATGCCCGGCTCATGAGTCTTTATGGATCAAGGTACCATGGTTGACAGGGTTTACAATGGTAAGTTCAGTACCCTAGGTTCAAGCAGTTATGACTCATGCAGGGTGAACATACAACGGCCAGTTGGGTTACTTGACGGGCTCGACTAGCACGATCGCATCTCAAGTCGAATGACATGAAGTGCGTAAAACACCTCGTGTGGCCTAACCACTGCCGCCAACTCCAAAACACGGCTCACGTTCATCGACGCGTCGTTCGGGTCAAATATAAGCCAACCACGAAATTTCTCGGTTACCGACTGCCTGGACTAGGTATAGTCCCAAACAATTATGGAATCACATCAGCCATCATGTTAGAGTAATGAAAATGAAATACAATTATGTGAGCATGTTAACACATGTTATAACATACAACTTAAGTAAATCATCATGCACATGCATTTCATACATATAATGAAATCATGCATATGGCTAACATGTAGGAAATCATTTACATCAGCATATTAATTGAGAAATCAATCTCAAACTAATTCATAACACCATTTATTTCAATACATACTAATACAAGCATTTATACAAACACTTACACTACACACTTAAGTCTACATATAGTGTGTCGACCCGAAGTGCGCATTTAGGCTAATCTCTTCGCCAAACTAATTATGCACATATTCCTAACATTCTAATGCGACAATAAACCATGTCAATCACATCAGCAAAATATGCATGAAATCAGCACTTCCTACAAATGACTAAAATGCCCTAAATCTCATATTCTTCGTCGGTTTACGAAACAGGAAACGGACAGCATGTTGTACATGTCAAACGGCGTTGCCGTCAATAATCTACTATTAAACGACATTGACAGCGTTGTAAACAGTCAATCAAAGTATCTAAAATCCGCACCTTATCTCCTAGAAGCGTATCGTTTCGAACGGAGCGTATACGCTTCGTCTACGGTGACTAGACAACCTGATTTACAAGATCTTTTAGCTAACATGCTATGGAACGAAAGGAACACTAAATCAGAAACTTTCTAGGGTATTTTCTTACCTGAAAATGTGCAAAAATCATCGGCCAGGTGATTGAAGTGTGCTGCTTAG
The DNA here is from genome assembly GCA_037074715.1 of Magnolia kwangsiensis. Taxonomy (NCBI): domain Eukaryota; kingdom Viridiplantae; phylum Streptophyta; class Magnoliopsida; order Magnoliales; family Magnoliaceae; genus Magnolia; species Magnolia kwangsiensis. The sequence continues at coordinate 43,648,686 of CM073586.1, read as the reverse complement.
GCACTTGCAACAGGTAGCACAAGCGGCAAGGAATTCTCCTCTAATCTCTCTCACAAACTCTCACCTTTTCTCTTTCCCAATCTAGGATTTTTCTTAAATTCGGATGGGAGAGGAATGAGGGTTTCAACCCCTTTTACAAGCCCAAACATGCCCGAAATAGGCTCGGGAACAATGTTTACTTGATGTATATCCAAATCGGGGCTGTTTCAGTCCAAAAGGATATTTCTGGTGGTCCCCTAGCCGAACGCGATCGGACTTAAGCTCATGCATACTGGATCTAGCACACATCAAGTTTTCAGTCCGGTAGAGTTCGTAGATCGCCCGTGGCGGTCCAGTTTCAGTTCAGCGGTCTCCGTACGTAGATCAGGCCTGCAAGTCTCATGATATGAAATAGAAATTTTTCCTGATCCGAGGGTGTAATTTGGCTGAATTCTAACGATCAGAATGCTTAATACTGACGCGTCAAGTCGTGTGCCAGATTTGAATTTTAAATTCCAAATCTGTCCCTATTCTTACTCTCTTCAGTCCAGGCACAATGAAATAGCCTGCGAATGTCGGTTGGACTTGATTTTAGAAATGATTATCAAGTCCAGCTAGGCGGTTCTAACGGTCTAAGATAGCAGGTATCGGACTTTATACGTGCGGTCTAGATCCAATACAAAGTTTCAAGGTGGTCCAGAGAACAAACCGGCTTAGAGTTTGATCCGAGGTTTTAGAGTATTATAGCACCATTGGTTCTACTCGATTTGGCTCTTGTAGAACGTATTTTCAAGTGATCAGGGACTATTTCCCAGCTACTCTAGTGTTGCGCTAGCTAACTTACACTTATTTTCTAAAGGAATTATTCCTACGTGATTTCGGGTCGAGTTGGTACTCGAGTCCAAGTACGGATTTTTCCCGGGCGTTACAATCTACCCCCCTTAACAAATAATTTCATCCTCAAAATTTGTACCTTTTTGTACTCCTCGAGAAGCTGTGGGTAGTTCTTTCTGATCTCGGCTTCTGTCTCCCAGGTAGCATCTTCCTCAGAGTGATGCGTCCACAGTACCTTCACAAGGGGAATCACCTTGCTACGCAGTACCTGCTCCTTCCTATCTAGGATACGCGTCGCAGGATATATGTAACATCCTCTCCTAACTGCACCTGCTCCCATTTGATGATATGGGAAGGATCAGCAACGTACTTCTTCAGCATAGAAACATGAAATATGTTGTGAACGCTCGCGAGAGGCGTGGGTAAAGCCAATCGGTAAGCCACTGTTCCCACACGATTGAGGATCTGAAATGGATCGATAAATCGCGGTGTCAGCTTTCCCTTCTTCCCAAACCGAAGGACTCCCTTCATAGGAGAAACTCACAAAAATACATGATCCCCAACTGTGACCTCTAGTGGCCGTCGTCTCGTATCGGCATAACTCTTCTGTCTGCTCTGCGCTGTGAGAAACCGACGTTTAATGATATCAATCTTCTCTGACGTCGCCTGCATTAACTCTAGGCCAATCAAGCTACGCTCACCGACCTCTGCCCAGCAATGCGGTGCGCGACAAGGTCGCCCATACAGTGCCTCATAAGGTGTCATACCGATACTCGCCTGAAAGCTGTTGTTGGATGCGAACTCCGCATATGCAAGACAATCATCTCAACTGTCCTTGAAGTCCAATGCGCAAGCTCGCAACATATCCTCTAAGATCTGGTTCACCCACTTTGTCTGTATGTCTGTCTGTGGGTGAAAGGCAGTACTAAACTTTAATTTTACACCCATAGCCTCCTGAATGCGAGTCCAAAAAATAGAAGTGAACCGCGTGTCTCTGTCCGACACGATCTCCAACGGAACTCCATGCAGACGCACAATCTCTCTAATGTACAGTTTAGCCAGCTCGTCTGCAGAGTTCGTAACTCTGATCGGTAGGAAGTGCGCCGACTTCGTTAGACTGTCGACGATCACCCAAATGGAATCATGTCCCTTCCTCGTCTTCGGCAGCCCTGAAATGAAGTCCATGGAAATGAAATCCCACTTCCACTCTGCGATCGGCATAGGCTGTAAGAGTCCAGGTGGTCGGCGACGCTCTGCCTTCACTTGCTGACAAGTAAGACAAAGGGACAAGAACTCTGCTATATACATTCCCACCAATAAGTCCTCTTCACGTCACGATACATCTTCATACTTCCTGGATACATCGCAAGTCTGGTACAATGCGCAGCCTCGAGAATCTCTCATCTCAAGTTAGGGAAATCTGGGACGCATAGCCGGCCACGATAACGTAAGCCCCCATCCATCCCAACTTGCCACTCGGCGTCTGCATCATCACTGGCCTACTCTCGAAGTTCATTCAGATGCGCATCGTCCCTCTGTACCTCGATGACCCGGTCATCGATCTGAGATCGCACCTGTACATGTGCGATAAACTCATACGACTCCTCTATAGTGAGTTTCTGCTCAAAGTCTCGCAAAAACTCCACCATATCCCACTCGGCAACCATCAGCGGAGCCGCAAACTCTATGACCTTCTTGCGGCTCAATGCGCCAGCCACAAGGTTCGCCTTCCCAGGATGGTAAGAGACTTCGAACTTGAAGTCCTTCAACATCTCCATCCATCATCGCTGCCTCATATTCAAGTCTCACTGCGTGAATATATACTTGAGGCTCTTGTGGTCGCAAAAGAGCTCGAACTCCTCTCCATAGAGGTAATGTCTCCAGAGTCTCAATGCGAATATGACGGCTGCCAACTTTAGGTCGTGTGTAGGGTAATTCTCCTCGTGCTTCATTAATTGTCTCGAGGCATACAAAATTACCCTGTCCCTCTACATAAGGACACAACCCAGACCAACGCTAGACGCCTCAGTGTATATAGTGTATCTAACCCCCTGCTCTAGCAATACTAGCACAGGGGCGGATGTAAGTCTGTCCTTCAGCTCCTGAAAAGCTGACTCCGCCTTGTCATTCCAGGCAAACTTCACGTCCTTCCGTGTCACTGAGATAGAGGTCTCACGATCTTCGAGAAATCCTGAATGAATCGTCGATAGTAACCAGCGAGACCCAAGAAACTCTTCACCTCAGTGACAAAACCAGGCTGCTCCCAGTCCTGCACCGCAGCCACCTTAGACAGGTCAACTGTCATGCCATCCTTGGACACCACGTGTCCCAAGAACTTCACTTCCTGCTTCCAGAAGTCGCACTTCTTGTACTGTGCGAACAACTGATATTTTCTGAGCGTGTCCAGGACCAAACGCAAGTACTCCTCATGCTCCTCTCGACTCCTGGAGTATACCAAAATGTCGTCAATGAACACAATGAAGAATCGATAGAGGAAAGGCCGAAATACCCGGTTCATCAGATCCATGAACACGGCTGGTGCGTTCGTGAGACCGAACGACATCATAAGGAACTCGTAGTGGCCAAAACTGGTCCTGAATACTGTCTTCTGCACGTCCTCATCCCTGACGCACAACTGATGATATCCTGACTGAAGATCAGTCTTCGAGAAGTACTGCGCTCCTCTCAACTGATCAAACAAGTCATCGATCCTGTGTAAAGGATACTTGTTCTTCACCGTGATCTGGTTCAGTCTGCGATAATCAATACACAATCGCATCGAACCGTCCTTCTTCCTTACAAACAAAACTGGTGCTCCCCAAGGAGACACACTAGGCCGTATAAGGCCAAGCTCCAACAGACCATCAATCTGCATCCTCAACTCCTCCATCTCATAAGGTGTCATGCGATACGTCGGCAGTGAGACGGGCGTGGAACCAGGTACCAGATCGATAGTGAAATCAATCTCTCGTCTAGGCGGCAAACCAGGGATCTTCTTGAACAGATCCCCAAACTCTCAAACGACTGGCGTATGCTCAAGTATCTGGGCACCAGCGTCTCGCAGTAAAGTAGCGTAACTAAGTATGCGGAAGGGGAGATTTACCCGCACTGGAAATGTGAAGGATGCACCCTCTGGCTCATAGGCAGTCACTATACGAGTCTCGCAGTCAATCTCGGCCCTCGCTGCAGTCAACCAGTCCATGCTAAGAATGACGTCGAGATATACCATAGAGGGGTCGACGACAAGATCAAGGGCCATCGTCTTGCCCCCCAGATCCACCAAACAGCCCTCACACATCAGGGTGGCATCTGTAAAGGACCCGTGAGCTGTATAAACTCGTACCCCATCCATAGTAATAGTCGGTAGTCCAATGCGTCTGACTATGGCACGTGATATCAATGAAATTATGGATCCTGTGTCCACCATCACGAGTATAGGAATACCTCCAATGTGGGTCGTGACCTCAAAGGCCGAATGCTGAGAAGTCTCCGTCATAACTGCCTCAGCTGTCAACGCATGCACCCGTGCCTACTGTGACCGGTTCGGCCGCTGTGCCATGGGCCGTAGAGGCTGCCTAATCTGCGATACCGGAGGTCTGAAGGAAGGGTACGCAGGAGCCAACCGTATATGCGGTGCTGATATCGCCTGTGAGCGTGTACGGTCGATCTTCTGCGGCGGTGAGAACCTACTGTCCCGCATTCGGGCAAAATAACTCTGTGCTAAGTGGCCCGATCTCCCACAGTATGTACATGATAACTCGAGGCACTGAAATGGTGGCACTGGTGCTGTAGCCCGAGTAGGAGGGTCGGCACGAGGCCTCTTGCCAGCAAAGGGCCTGTCCGGCAACTCTGGTCGTGGCCTAGGAGCAACAGGGCCACGAGATCGGGTAAGTCGATCCACATCCTGCTTTGCCCGCATGGACATGTGAATCAGCTCTGCATAGGAGGGAATGCTCACGCAGTACATCTTCGACTGAATATCCGGTCGCAAACCCTCAGAAAAGCACCGTATGTGCATCTGCTCATCTGCCAAAATAGTCAGGACGTATTTGCCCAACTCGGTGAACCGATGCTCATACTCAATGACCGTCATGCCTCCCTGTCTGAGGCGCAAGAACTCATTCTCTGGATCATGCCTGTACGTCTGGGGAAAGTATTTCTCATGGAAGTGGAACTCGAACGCGGCCCAGGTCTATATGAAATCGGCGGCAACGGTCCGTAATACACTGTCCCACCACAAGCTGGCCTCTCGCTCGAACAGGAACGTAGCCAACTCGACCTATTCAGCCTCTGAACAATGTAACATCTGCAGTATCTTTGACACACGGTCGAGCCAATACTCGGCCTCCTCGGGTCTATGAGAACCCGTAAAAGTGGGAGGTCGTAAGCGCTGGAATCACTCTAACAAGCTCCGTGTGTCTGCGGCATTCCCCACAGGGTAAGCAGGTGGTACAGGATGAGCCATACCCTAATCCTGAGCATATGTATCAGCATCCTCAGCTGGATGCGCAGGTGGTGCAGGTGGAGGCACACTCCCACCCTAGGCTAGTGTCCCCACAATAGTAGTCAGGAGCTGTTGCTGCTGCTGCATCATGGTCATCATGTAACATCCTGAAAATCGGGGGGGGGGGGGGGGTCGAGTAAAAACCCAACTCTCGAGTTCTAAAATGTTATTTATGCAACATAGATAGGTATAATTGAATATTGTCTGTGTTAATGTATAAAACATGAGTGGGATTACGCCAGAACAACATATCATACTCCAGAGATAGTTAAATTAACCAGTGGAAGTCTGTGATAGTATGTATAACATATATAAACTGTTGTGTGTCTCTTGAGTGTGAACATGTTACCAGGTTAAACATATACATGTATACCTCAAAATAGAAAGAAAACATAAACATGAGTGCTCTTAAGATATAAAATGACAAGTGTCAAGGCATCTAATCAACCTCCCTGTTATCCCGTCGATCAGAACACGCATAAAGGAGGAATCCTCCTCCTCATCATCATCATCAAGTCTGGCTCTGCCTCACAGGCCGTGCCATCATCTGCAATCACAAAAGGGTCTGGTGGGTGTCCAGGAACACCGTCCCGTAACGTGGGAGTGAGTAGCTAACTCAGTGGAATAATAGAGCAAGGATTTACATGTTCTCAAATCAATCATGCGATAATAGTAAAGCAGTAAATCAGACAATCCTAATACTATTGTTAATGTAATATGACATGACGTGATGTATGCCCTCATCAACGATCTCCCTCATACGGCACCATCTTAAGACCGCGGCATGCAATCGACCCTCAAGTGCTCCACATCTTTCAGGCACATGCAATGGTATGGTGATATGATTTCCAAGTTGTTATTAGTCTATTCAAACAGCAGGATTGGAAAACTAAGGTACCTCCCGTATATCAATCCCAACACAGATCCTGTCTAGGGTCGTCACTCCTAGTTATCTCATACGATGTATATTTTTGTAACTCGCTGCAAGGGCTGCCAGGGCTGTTGCACGCACTCGTTGCTCCGCTCCCCCATCACCTTATCAATACAGGCCTAATGTACTCTACTGCTACTGAAGGGTCGTCGCCTCCCGTAGACTCAGAATACGCTCGCGGTCACTACAAAGGACTCGCCGCCTGATCAGTGTAGGCCGACAGCAAGAATATAGTGTCCTATACCACCATAATCTGCTCACGAGACTAGGTACTCATTGGTCACTACGGGGAGGTTTGTAGCCCCAGCGTAGGCCGACAGCTCGACTACCGTGTCCCATACCACCATGTCCGGCTCATGAGTCTTCGTGGATCAAGATACCATGGTTAACAGGATTTACAATGGTAAGTTCAGTACCCTAGGTTCAAGCAGTTATGACTCATGCAGGGTGAACATACAATGGCCAGTCGGGTTACTTGACGGGCTCGACTAGCACAATCGCATCGCAAGTCGAACGACATGTAGTGCGTGAAACACTTCGCGTGGCCTAACCACTGCCGCCAACTCCAAACACGACTCGCGTTCATCGACGCGTCCTTCGTGGCAAATACCAGCTAGCCACGAATTTTCTCTGTTACCGACTGCCTGGACTAGGCATAGTCCCAAACATATGGAATTACATCAGCAAATCATGTGAGAGTATTGGAAATGAAATACAACCATGTGAGCATGTTAACACATGTTATAACGTACAACTTAAGTAAATCATCTTACACATGTCTTTCACACATATAATGAAATTATGCATATCGCCAACATATACGAAATCATCTCCATCAACATATTAATTGAGAATTCAATCTCAAACTAAATCATAAGGAAATCATCAAGCACTTGTTATAACATACCACTTAAGTGAAACATCAAGCATATGCATTTCATACATATAATGAAATCATGCATATAGCTAACATGTAGAAAATCATTTACATCAGCATATTAATTGAGAAATCAATCTCAAACTAATTCATAACATCATTTAATTCAATACATACTAATACAAGCATTTATACAAACACTTACACTACACACTTAAGTCTACATATAGTATGTCGACCCGAAGTGAGCATTTAGGCGAATCTCTTCGCCAAACTAATTATGCACATATTCCTAACATTCTAATGCGACAATAAACCATGTCAATCACATCAGCAAAATATGCATGAAATCAGCACTTCCTACAAATGACTAAAATGCCCTAAATCTCATATTCTTCGCCGGTTTACAAAACAGGAAACGGACAGCATGTTGTACATGTCAAACAGCATTGCCGTCGATAATCTACTATTAAACGACATTGAAAGCTTTGGAAACAGTCAATCAAAGCATCTAAAATCCTCACCTTATCTCTTATAAATGTGTGAACTCGAACGGAGCGTATACGCTTCGTCTACGGCGAATAGAGGACCTATTTTACAAGATCTATCGGTTAACAAGCTATGGATCCTAGTGAACTTCAAATCAGCAACTTCTAGGGTTATTTCTTACCTGAAAATGCGGAGGAATCACCGGCCAGGTGATCGATGTGTGTTGCTAAAGCACTTGCAACCGGTGGTACAAAGGCAGGAAAATTCTCTCCTACACTCTCTCACAAACTCTCACCTTTTCTCTCTCCCAATCTAGGGTTTCTCTCAAATTTGGATGGGAGAGAGGAGTGAGGGTTTCAACCCCTTTTATAAGCCTAAAAGTGCCCAGAATAGGCTCAGGAACAAAGTTCACTTAGGGCATATCCAAATCGGGGCTGTTTCGGTCCAAAAGATGATTTCTAGTGGTCCCCCGGCCGAACGCGATCGGACTTAAGCTCATGCGTACAGCATCTAGCACGCATTAAGTTTTCAGTCCGGCAGGGTTCGTATATCTCACGTGGTGTTCCAGTTTCAGTTCAACGGTCACCGCATGTAGATTAGGGCTGCAAGTCTCATGATATGAATTAGAAATTTTTCCTGATCCGAGGGTGTAATTTGGCTGAGTTCTGACGGTCAGAACGCTTAATACTGACACGTCAAGTCGTGTGCTAGATTTGAATTTCAAATTCCAAATCTGTCCCTATTCTTACTCTCTTCAGTCCGGGCTCAATGAAATAGCCTGCGAATGTCGGTTGGACTTGATTTTCGAAATGATTGTCAAGTCCAGCTAGGCGGTTCTAACGGTCTAAGATAGCAGGTATCGGACTTTTGACGCACGGTCTAGATCCAATACAAAGTTTCAAAGTGGTCCAGAGAACAAACCTGCTTAGAGTTTGATCCGAGGTTATAGAGTATTATAGAGTCATTAGTTCTACTCGATTTGGGTCTTGCAAAACGTATTTAAAGTGATCAGGGACTATTTTCTAGGTACTCTAGCGTTGCGCTAGCTAACTTATGCTTAGTTTCTAAAGGAATTAATCCTAAGTGGTTTCTTTGGCTATGGAATTGGGTTCTGAGCGATTTTCCAGGTGTTTTTGTTGACCCACTGCCTAAGGACGTCAAATCCTAGATTGGCCAAAATCTGGGGTGTTACAATATACCCCCCTTAAAACACAATTTTGTCCCCGAAATTGGTGAAGGGTAAGGAGTACTTTTTCTAAGGAAGGTTCAATCCTATTTATTGACCTAACCGTACGTACATCCTAACTCAATTGTTTCAATCCTGGGCCAGTGGGAAAGAGGCCAACCACTCTTCCGCTTCGCCACTCTGATCGAACGGTAGCATCGACTAACCTAACTGGATTGGACTCAATACGTTTTACCCCCCTTAAAACTTAGTTTTACTTAAGGTTGAAGAATCTTTGCATCGATCCGTATATCGGAACGAGGCGCAACTTAGGGGCTATCCTTAACCTAAAATGGAAATAACCTTTCTCTACATGGTTTTCCTTGCTAATGATGCGTTCTATGGCATTGGTACCTATGATCATAGAGATGAGCCTAATCTCTATTGTGGTTAAGTTCAGGGGCAGGTATAAATTGGTGGCAAGATGTCGAATCCTCTACTGGCTTTAAGTCCTTAACATTTACCAAGGGCAAAGCAATAACTTGTGGTTGTAGGTGGTCGGGCCAACACGGAATAATAGTTACGTAATGGGTCTGAGCCGGATACACAAACCTTCTGCCCCGCGATGACAGAAAAGTTGTCGTATCAGTCCTCAATCCTAGTCGATGCCGATCTTCTGCTTGATCAGAGCATTGGATTCATTGGTAACTACTAGGATTAAGAAGTCGATTCAAACCGCGAATACTTCGCTGATAATTGCATTTCCTTTACTCCGCGTTCCCGAATGCAAGAAGCCCTTGGGGAAGGCAATTCTAAGGGGCGTGCTAGTACATTCTAAGTTCAATCTGAGGGATTTATAAATGTTCCCTGAGAGTGAATGGTTCCTTCCTATGGGCAACAACAGAAGTCTATAAGTCATAAGGGGATCTATCGAAGGAATAAGGTTCTACTTCAACCAAATCTAACCTGCAATTCCTTAGCATATACAGGCTTTACACTACTTAAGGTAACTAGTAGGCTAGTCTGTAACTCAGTGGCTATAATCCAAAGCCTAAGATTATACAGTAAATGCTTTCCTATACCATTTCTACTACAGGGAATTGTTCTCTCGATTAGGGTCAAGATTGTCTAAATGGAATTAGATTTCTTATGTCGTCAGACCCTTCAAATCTAGAAGTCCTAACTCTAGAACCAAAACGCTAAGGGCCTATGTGGCCAGCAGCGTTTAGTTGTATCAAATGGAACTGCATTCCTTATCCCATATTGGGATCGGAAGTGGCATGTTTGGTAGGAGGGTGGGGTGGGATAAAAACTAATTTATAGGCTGAATCCCGGGAGTTACAATACTCCCAATCTAGGGACAATACCTAACAATAAACGAACGGCATGCACTCCATTCAATGAATTTCGACTATATTAAGCCCAAACCACAACACAAACACATTTTCTACCTAACAACAACAAAACACAAAAATTTCAAAATGGTAATCAAACAAGCGAAGAACGTGGAGAAATGGGATGGGTAAGCAGGTTTCCACGAGTCTGAGGATCAAATAAAAGGGACTTGAGAGAGAGGACGATGGAAAGGGAGGAAAAGGCTGAAACAGCCTTAACAATAGCCATGGAAAGTGAAGGAAATGTAGAAAAATTGTTGCCCAAATGGACAGAATGAAATCTAGGCATTGTAGAGGGATGCTTCAAGCTCTCCTAGGATGTATTTTTAGGAGGAGAAGAGAATGAAAAAGAGGAATGGGGCACCTCACGATTTCAGCTCGATTTGGGGGTTGTAAGAGCTCCAAACGACGAGATCTGCAAGAGGGAAGGCTGCAAACTTCAATAGAGTGATGGAGTGTGGTCATTTTCAGCATGGAATGGATTTGGGAGTGGTTTGGAACCACAGTTTTGGGAGAGGGCAGTTAGAAAACGTAAATGGAGCTAGGGGAGGGGCTGTTTATGAAGGAAGTGCTCCTATTTAGGATTTTCTATGGACGAACCACACCTGAGGGGTGTGTATTACCCAAAACACCCGCACATACCAAATTTTACAGCAAATGGGCCATGATGGACGGCGATGCATCGCCGACCGTCCGATCAACTGGTCGGTGGGACCACATGGGTCTGGTCCCCCATGGTCCAGGGACCCCAAAAATGTATGGTCCCCAGCTTGGTTCAGTGTATATTGACCTATATAGGCCCAAACATGTGTTCGGGGCTTTCTGGGGTCAATCTATAATCCTGAATACAAAACCCTATCATGCAGCATATGATTTTGGGGTAGAAGGATCTAATACATCCATCTAACCCATTAGTTGGTAAATAAAGCAAACTTATAATGTCATAAAGGCCATTTTTTATAAAATTTTACTATTCACTGTAAAATTTTATGAAAGTATGATTTTATGTTATTTTTACATTAGTATTGATGCCTAACATGAAAAGGATAAGAAATAATTGAATACTGGAGTGGTGAGAGGTAGAATTTTGAAGATTTTTAGTGAAATGGAGTTTTTAAGCCCTGACGATTGAATACAGGGGTTGTGGTTGTCCCACAGCCCAAGGTTTCACATTTACGGGTTTAGAATCATTTAGAGAATGTCTCAACCCACTCACCTACAACCTAGGAGCTATTCGGGTTGCTTCACGCGACCCAAGATGCATTACGGACTCGATCACGCGATCGATTCGAATAGACTTCGCCTATTGGCGAATCTGCGATCCTATGAGTGTTTCTAGACCCTTCTCGCACCCACCTAAGTGAAATGAAGTGACAGCGTACGTCGCATGACCATAACCCAGGCCCAGTTTAATCCAAATCATGCTCTGATACCATCTATAACATCCCGAAAATCGGGAGGGGGGTCGAGTAAAAACCCAACTTCCGAGTTCCAAAATGTTATTTATGCAACATAGATAGGTATAATTGAATATTTTCTGTGTTAATGTATGAAACATGAGTGGGATTACGCCAGAACAGCATATCATACTCCAGAGATAGTTAAATTAACCAGCGGAAGTCTGTGATAGTATGTATAACATACATAAACTGTTGTGTGTCTCTTGAGTGTGAACATGTTACCAGGTTAAACATATACATGTATACCTCAAAATAGAAAGAAAACATATACATGAGTGCTCTGAAGATATAAAATGACAAGTGTCAAGGCATCTAATCAACCTCCATGTTATCCCGTCGATCAGAACACGCATAAAGGAGGAATCCTCCTCATCATCATCATCATCAAGTCCGGCTCCGCCTTGCAGGCCGCGCCATCATCTGCAATCATAAAAGGGTCTGGTGGGTGTCCAGGAACACCGTCCCGTAACGTGGGAGTGAGTAGCTAACTCAGTGGAATAATAGAGCAAGGATTTACATGTTCTCAAATCAATCATGCGATAATAGTAAAGCAGTAAATCAGACAATCCTAATATTGTTGTTAATGCAATATGACATGACGTGATGTATGCCCTCACCGACGATCTCCCTCATACGGCACCATCTTACGACTGTGGCATGCAATCGACCCTCAAGTGCTCCACATCTTCCAGGCACATGCAATGGTATGGTGATATGATTTCCAAGTTGTTATTAGTCTATTCAAACAGCAGGATTGGGAAACTAAGGTACCTCCCGTATATCAATCCCAACACAGATCCTGTCTAGGGTCGTCACTCCTAGTTATCTCATACGATGTATATTTTTGTAACTCGCTGCAAGGGCTGCCAGGGCTGTTGCACGCACTCGTTGCTCCGCTCCCCCATCACCTTATCAATACAGGCCTACTGTACTCTACTGCTACTGAAGGGTCGTCACCTCTCGTAGACTCAGAATACGCTCGCGGTCACTACAAAGGACTCGTTGCTTGATCAGTGTAGGCCGACAGCAAGAATATAGTGTCCCATACCACCATAATCTGCTCACGAGACTAGGTGCTCGCTGGTCACTACGGGGAGGTTTGTGGCCCCAGCGAAGGCCGACAGCTCGACCACGGTGTCCCATACCACCATGCCCGGCTCATGAGTCTTCGTGGATCAAGATACTATGGTTAACAGGGTTTACAATGGTAAGTTCAGTACTCTAGGTTCAAGCAGTTATGACTCATGTAGGGTGAACATACAATGGCCAGTTGGGTTACTTGACGGGCTCGACTAGCACGATCGCATCGCAAGTCGAACGAAATATAGTGCGTGAAACACTTCGAGTGGCCTAACCACTGCCGCCAACTCCAAATACGACTCGCGTTCATCGACGCGTCCTTCGTGGCAAATACTAGCTAGCCACGAATTTTCTCTGTTACCGACTGCCTGGACTAGGCATAGTCCCAAACATATGGAATTACATCAGCAAATCATGTGAGAGTATTGGAAATGAAATACAACCATGTGAGCATGTTAACACATGTTATAACGTACAACTTAAGTAAATCATCTTACACATGTCTTTCACACATATAATGAAATTATGCATATCACCAACATATAGGAAATCATCTCCAACAGTATATTAATTGAGAATTCAATCTCAAACTAAATCATAAGGAAATCATCAAGCACTTGTTATAACATACAACTTAAGTAAATCATCAAGCACATGCATTTCATACATATAATGAAATCATGCATATAGCTAACATGTAGGAAATCATTTACATCAGCATATTAATTGAGAAATCAATCTTAAACTAATTGATAACACCATTTAATTCAATACATACTAATACAAGCATTTATACAAACACTTACACTACACACTTAAGTCTACATATAGTATGTCGACTCAAAGTGCGCATTTAGACGAATCTCTTTGCCAAACTAATTATGCACGCATTCCTAGTATTCTAATGCGACAAGAAGTCATGTCAATCACATTAGTAAAATATGCATGAAATCAGCACTTCCTACAAATGACTAAAATGCCCTAAATCTCATATTCTTCGCCGGTTTACAAAACAGGAAACGGACAGCATGTTGTACATATCAAACGGCGTTGCTGTCGATAATCTACTATTAAACGACATTGAAAGCTTTGGAAACAGTCAATCAAAGCGTCTAAAATCCTCACCTTATCTCTTATAAATGTGTGAACTCGAACGGAGCGTATACGCTTCGTCTACGGCAAATAGAGGACCTGTTTTACAAGATCTATCGGTTAACAAGCTATGGATCCTAGTGAACTTCAAATCAGCAACTTCTAGGGTTATTTCTTACCTGAAAATGCGGAGGAATCACCGGCCAGGTGATCGATGTGTGTTGATAAAGCACTTGCAACCGGCGGTGCAAAGGCCGAAAAATTCTCTCCTACACTCTCTCATAAACTCTCACATTTTCTCTCTCCCAATCTAGGGTTTCTCTCAAATTTGGATGGGAGAGAGGAGTGAGGGTTCAACCCCTTTTATAAGCCTAAAAGTGCCCAGAATAGGCTCAGGAACAAAGTTCACTTAGGGCATATCCAAATCGGGGCTGTTTCGGTCCAAAAGATGATTTCTGGTGGTCCCCTGGCCGAACGCGATCGGACTTAAGATCATGCGTACAGCATCTAGCACGCATCAAGTTTTCAGTCCAACAGGGTTCGTATATCGCACGTGGTGTTCCAGTTTCAGTTCAGCGGTCACCGCACGTAGATTAGGGCTACAAGTCTCATGATATGAATTAGAAATTTTCCTGATCTGAGGGTGTAATTTGGCTGAGCTCTAACGGTCAGAATGCTTAATACTGACAAGTCAAGTCGTGTGCCAGATTTGAATTTTAAATTCTAAATCTGTCCCTATTCTTACTCTCTTCAGTCCGGGCTCAATGAAATAGCCTGCGAATGTCGGTTGGACTTGATTTTCGAAATGATTGTCAAGTCCAGCTAGGCGGTTCTATCGGTCTAAGATAGCAGGTATCGGACTTTCAACGCGTGGTCTAGATCCAATACAAAGTTTCAAAGTGGTCCAGAGAACAAACCTGCTTAGAGTTTGATCCGAGGTTATAGAGTATTATAGAGTCATTGGTTCTACTCGATTTGGGTCTTGTAGAACGTATTTAAAGTGATCAGGGACTATTTTCCAGCTACTCTAGCGTTGCGCTAGCTAACTTATGCTTAGTTTCTAAAGGAATTAATCCTAAGTGGTTTCTTTGGCTATGGAATTGGTTTCTGAGCGATTTCCCAGGTGTTTTTGTTGACCCACTGCCTAAGGACGTCAAATCCCAGATTGGTCAAAATCCGAGGTGTTACACATCATCTGCTCAAATCTATCTAGAGGTGGAGCAGGCTGTGGCGTGTACTGCGTCGAAGATGACGCTCGGTAAGGCTCTATGACGGGCGGTGTAAAAGGCGGTGGTCCAACTGTAGGACCAGCAATAGGCTGAGACGCACGCACTGTCTCAGGAATCGGGCTCACAGCAGGGTCCGCATGTGCATCAGACTGCGAAGGAGCCTGATCCATAGGCTCACTCAATGTAAGCCGAGCTGTGCTCCGTGTAGCTTTCGGCGGCATTCCCTATATTCAAAATAAGGCGCAACCTTGTCAGTCTCAATAGCATAACACACCGCAATCATTCACATTAAGAGTCAAAGGCATTCCATGCATTTCATTTAATCAAAATTCTCACAATACAAGAGATATGTCCTTACAAGCATCATGACAAGAAATACATGGGAACTAAGGCAGTTAAGGATACAACAGCAACATAAGTAAACTACTAGCCTTAACAGGCTTACACAACATAAAGCAGGAAACGACTAACTACTAACAACAACATCAAAGATCGCATCGCTAGTCTGAGTCAAGTGACGGAGGAGGAGCACCCTTATCCTGCAAGCAGCACAGGATCGCCTTCAAGGTGTGAGTCACCTTGCCGAATTTTCTCTTCATAACGGCCTTAGTATCCTCAACCTCAGCTCAAAGTTCCTACACTTCCCTTCGCAAGGTGACCTGGCTCTCCTCAATGCGAGCAATGCGATTGTCACTAGTAGCCTAAGCAGAAGGAGGAGGGCTCTCATCTGTATCCTAAGCCTCCTTTTCTACCTCTTCCTGGACTTCTTCCTCAACTTCTGCTCCAGGTTCTCCTTCACTTGGATCCTCTTCGTCATCAAAGTCGTCCTCGCTATCCTCCTCAAGCTGAGTCTCACGGTACTGAGACCCGATCTTCATCTTGACCATGGTAGACTCATCAATGCTGTGAATCGAAACTGGCAATTTCGGCCCAAGTCTGTAAGTAAACTCAAGCGCGATCTTGCATATAAGTCGGCCAAAAGGAAGCGACTCAGACGTTCTTCTTGATTTCTCTATGAGGATAATCTGTCGCAAGATGAAAGTGGCCATACACACATTCTCTCCCTGGGCCACCAGATACAAGAAATCAACCATAAGGTGCGTACACTTGATGCTATTTGTCGACCTGGGATACATGTTGAACGTGCAAATGTGGTGCAGTAGGCGTAAATCATCAGACATATGAGACGCCTTGAGGCTATTATTAGGCTTCCATGGAACTAATTTACCGCATAGAAACCTGGTACGGCGATCTCGCTCACGCCTACTCCTCAAATTCTTTGCACTGGGATGAACATCACCAAGGGGCACATTCAGAAGTCACGCAATCAACCGAACATCGATCGTAGCCATCCGATCCCTACCGAAAGGAATCTTGAACTGTAATGGCTCCAGTGTAGCATTTTGGATACGAGCGTAGAAAGCACGAACGGTGCTCACATTTGCACGAGCACGAGCTTCAAATAGCGGACCCCAATGCGCAGCTTCAATGCACTTGAATAACAGGAATTCGTCGAAGAGTCATCCTTCCACGTCTGCCTCAAACAACACTTTACGGTCAGTGTATTGGCCGTGAGACATTTTTGCTAAAATCACTCACCCAAGTTGAGTATGGGGATCCAAATCCCACTTTGTATGGAACTCTCGGGCTGTGATTGGACTTGCGACAGCGCTTGAGCTAGCGACGTCACCCCGCGGTCTTCTTGATTGAGCAGGGTGACTAGGCCCAGCCTCATCCGCTGCGGTCTTTCTCTTACCCCTCAAAGAGAGGATGGTGGAGAGTGACAAAAGATCCAAAATGGCTTCAATAAAAGCCATGAAAAATGGAGAAAATGTAAAGAAATGGCTGTCCAAACTGAAAAAGGGAGATCTAGGCGTTGTAGAGGGATGCTTCAAGCTCCCCTAGGATGAATTTTCAGGAAGAAAAGAGAATGAAAAAGGGAAATGGAGCACCTCACGATTTCAGCTCATTTTGAGGGCTGTAAGAGCTCCAAACGACGAGATTTGTAAGAGAGAGGGATGCAAACAGAAATGGAGTGAAGGAGTGTGGTCGTTTTCAGCAATACATGGGTTTGAGAGTGATTTGAAAACACATTTTTGGAGATGGGCTGCAAGAAAATGAAAATGGAGCTAGGGGAGGGGCTGTTTGTGAAGGAAGTACCCCATTTAGGGGTTTTCTATAGACGAACACTATATGGGGCGGGGGGTGTATTACCCAAAATACCCCCAGATCCCGAATTTCAGATCAAGTGGGCCATGTTGGACGGCGATGCATCGCCGAACCGTCGATGGCATCGCCGACCGTCCATCACGTCAGTCGGTGGGACCACATGGGTCTGGTCCCCCATGGTCCAAGGACCCCAAAAAACTATGGGCCCCACCTTAGTTCATTGTATATTGACCTATAGAGGCCCAAACATGCATTCGGGGCTTTCCGGGGCCAATCTGTAAATCCGAATACAATCCCATATCATGCAGCATACGATTTTGGGATAGAAGGAGCTAATACATCCATCTAGCCCATTAGTTGCTAAAGAAAGAAAACTTAGAATGGCCTAATGGCCAGTTTTCATGAAATTTTACTATTCACTGTAAAATTTTATCGAAGTATGATTTTATGTCATTTTCATACTAGGATCAATGCCTAACATGAAAATAATAAGAAAGAATTGAAGAATGGAGTGGTGAGAAGAAGAATTTTGAAGAATTTAGGTGAAACGAGGTTTTTAAGCCCTGACGATTGAATGCAAGGGTTGATCCTTTTACGGGTTTAGGATCGTTCAAAGAACGTTTCAACCCACCTACCTACAACCTATGAACTACTCAGGTCACTTCACGCGACCCTAGATGGTTACGGACGAATAGTCTTTGCCTATTGGCGAATCTGCGATCCTATAAGTGTTTCTAGACCCTTCTCGCACCCACCTAAGTCAAAGGAAGCGACAGTGTACGTTGCGTGACCATAACCCAGGCCTGGTATAATCTTATTCATGCTTTGATACCAACTTGTAACACCCTGAAAATCGGGGGTCGTGTATAAACTCAACTCCCGAGTTCCAGACCGTCACTTATGCAACAAAAATGATTATGATTCAATGTTGTCTGAGTTAAAGAATTCACATGAGTAAAAGTATACCAAAACTGTAATTCATACTCCAGATTCAGTGATAAAAGCAAGTGGAAGACTAAAGAATATATATATCACTATATGGAAAACAAAGTAGATCTCGACTGTCTCCAAAGTATGAATACATCACTGAGTCTCATATACATGAATAAAAAAAATCAAAGTCCAAAAGAGTCCCACTGAGAAGTCCCATCAACCCAGGCCACTTAAACAAAGCCGTCGTGGTACTGCATGTATGAGAACGTCCTGGTCCTCATCATAGTCCGGCTCTGCCTCCTGGATCTTTGCCTCACCTGTATCTAAGACAGGGTCTGGTGGGTGTTGCAAATACCATCCCGAAACGTGGGAATGAGTATCTAACTCAGTGGAATAATAGAGCAAGGATTAGCATGTTCTCAAATCAATCATGCGATAAGAGTAAAGTAGTAAATCAGACAATCCTAGTACTGTTGTTAATGCAATATGACATGACGTGATGTATGCCCTCACCGACGGTCTCCCTCTTACGTCACCATCTTACGACCGCGGCATGCAATCATCCCTCAAGTGCTCTACATCTTCCAGGCACATGCAATGTTATGGTGATATGATTTCTGAGTTGTTATTAGTCCATTCAAACAGCAGTATTGGGAAACTAAGGTACTTCCCTTATATCAATCCCAACACAGATCCTTTCTAGGGTCGTCACTCCTAGTAATCTCATACGATGTATATTTTGTAGGTCGCTTCAAGGGCTGTCAGGGCTGTTGCTCCCACTCGTTGCACCGCTCCCCCATCACCTTATCAATACAGGCCTACTGTACTCTCACTGCTACTGAAGGGTCGTCGCCTCCCGTAGACTCAGAATACGCTCACGGTCACTACAAAGGACTCGTCGCCTGATCAGTGTAGGCCGACAGCAAGAATATAGTGTCCCATACCACCATAATCTGCTCACGAGACATAGGTGCTCACTGGTCACTACGGGGAGGTTTGTGGCCCCAGCGTAGGCCAATAGCTCGACCACGGTGTCCCATACCACCATGCCCGGCTCATGAGTCTTCGTGGATCAAGGTAATATGGTTAACAGGGTTTACAATGGTAAGTTTAGTACCCTAGGTTCAAGCAGTTATGACTCATACAGGGTGAACATACAACGGCCAGTCGGGTTACTTGACGGGCTCGACTAGCACGATCGCATCTCAAGTCAAACGACATGAAGTGCGTAAAACACTTCATGTGGCCTAACCACTGCCACCAACTTCAGAACACGGCTCGCGTTCATCGACGCGTCGTTCGTTGTAAAGATAAGCCAACCATGAAATTTCTCGGTTACCGACTGCCTGGACTAAGCGTAGTCCCAAAAAATTATGAAACCACATTAGCAATCATATGAGAGTATTGGAAATGAATTACAACTATGTGAGCATGTTAACACATGTTATAACATACAACTTAAGTAAATCATCAAGCACATGCATTTCATACATATAATGAAATCATGCATATAGCTAACATGTAGGAAATCATTTACATCAGCATATTAATTGAGAAATCAATCTTAAACTAATTCATAACACCATTTAATTCAATACATACTAATACAAGCATTTATACAAACACTTACACTACACACTTAAGTCTACATATAGTATGTCGACTCAAAGTGCGCATTTAGGCGAATCTCTTCGCCAAACTAATTATGCACGCATTCCTAGTATTCTAATACGACAAGAAGTCATGTCAATCACATCAGTAAAATATGAATGAAATCAGTGCTTCCTACAAATGACTAAAATACCCTAAATCTCATATTCTTCATCTATTTACGAAACAGGAAACAGACAGCATGTTGTACATGTCAAACGGCATTGCCGTCGATAATCTACTATTAAACGACATTGAAAGCGTTGGAAACAATCAATCAAAGCGTCTAAAATCCGCACCTTTTCTCTTATAGGTGTATCAATTCGAACGGAGCAACAAAAATGATTATGATTCAATGTTGTCTAAGTTAAAGCATTCACATGAGTAAAAGTATACCAAAATTGCAATTCATACTCCAGATCCAGTGATAAAAGCAAGCGGAAGACTAAACAATATATATCACTGTATGGAAAAACAAAGTAGATCTCGACTGTCTCTAAAGTATGAATACATCTCTGAGTCTCATATACATGTAAATAAATAAAATAAAATGTCCAAAAGGGTCCCACTGAGAAGTCCCATCAACCCAGGCCACCTAAGCAAAGCCATCGTGATACTGCATGTATGAGAACTCGTCCTGGTCCTCATCATTGTCCGGCTCTACCTCCTGGATCTCTGCATCACCTGCATCTAAGACAGGGTCTGGTGGGTGTTGCAAACACCATCCCGTAACGTGCGAGTGAGTGATCAACTCAGTGGAATTATAGAGCAAGGATTATCATGTTCTCAATTCAATCATGCGATAATAGTAAAGCAGTAAATCAAACAATCTTAATACTGTTGTTAATACAATATGACATGACGTTATGTATGCCCTCACCGACGATCTCCCTCATACGGCACCATCTTTCGACCGCGGCATGCAATCGTCCCTCAAGTGCTCCACATCTTCCAGGCACATGCAATGTAATGGTGATATGATTTCCGAGTTATTATTAATCCATTCAAACAGCAAGATTGAGAAACTAAGGTACTTCCCTTATATCAATCCCAACACAGATCCTGCCTAGGATCGTCACTCCTAGTAATCTCATACGATGTATATTTTGTAGGTCGCTGCAAGGGCTGTTGCTCGCACTCGTTGCACCGCTCATCACCTTATCAATACAGGCCTACTGTACTCTCACTGCTACTGAAGGGTAGTCGCCTCCCGTAGACTCAGAATATGCTCGCGGTCACTACAAAGGACTCATCGACTGATCAGTGTAGGCTGACAGCAAGAATATAGTGTCCCATACCACCATAATCTGCTCACGAGACTTAGGTGCTCACTGGTCACTATGGGGAGGTTTGTAGCCCCAGCGTAGGCCGACAGCTCGACCACGGTGTCCCATACCACCATGCCCGGCTCATGAGTCTTTATGGATCAAGGTACCATGGTTGACAGGGTTTACAATGGTAAGTTCAGTACCCTAGGTTCAAGCAGTTATGACTCATGCAGGGTAAACATACAACGGCCAGTCGGGTTACTTGACGGGCTCGACTAGCACGATCGCATCTCAAGTCGAACGACATGAAGTTCGTAAAACACCTCGTGTGGCCTAACCACTGCCGCCAACTCCAGAACACGACGCCGTTCATCGACGCGTCGTTCGTGGCAAATATAAGCCAACCACGAAATTTCTCAGTTACCGACTGCCTGGACTAGGGATAGTCCCAAACAATTATGGAATCACATCAGCCATCATGTTAGAGTAATGGAAATGAAATACAATCATGTGAGCATGTTAACACATGTTATAACATACAACTTAAGTAAATCATCAAGCACATGCATTTCATACATATAATGAAATCACGCATATGGCTAACATGTAGGAAATCATTTACATCAGTATATTAATTGAGAAATCAATCTCAAACTAATTCATAACACCATTTAATTCAATACATACTAATACAAGCATTTATACAAACACTTACACTACACACTTAAGTCTACATATAGTATGTCGACTCAAAGTGCGCATTTCGGCGAATCTCTTCGCCAATCTAATTATGCACGTATTCCTAACATTCTAATGTGACAATAAGCCATGTCAATCACATTAGCAAATTATGGATGAAAACAGTATTTCCTACAAATGACTAAAATGCCCTAAATCTCATATTCTTCGTCGGTTTACGAAACAGGAAACGGACAGCATGTTGTACATGTCAAACGGCATTGCCGTCGATAATCTACTATTAAAAGACATTGAAAGCGTTGTAAACAGTCAATCAAAGAGTCTAAAATCCGCACCTTATCTCCTAGAAGCGTATCGTTTCGAATGGAGCGTATACGCTTCGTCTACGGCGACTAGACAACCTGATTTACAAGATCTTTTAGCTAACATGCTATGGAATGAAAGGAACACTAAATCAGCAACTTTCTAAGGTATTTTCTTACCTAAAAATGCGGAGAAATCGCCGGCCAGGTGATTGAAGTGTGTTGCTTAGGCACTTGCAACAGGTAGCACAAGTGGCAAGGAATTCTCCTCCAATCTCTCTCACAAACTCTCACCTTTTCTCTCTCCCAATCTAGGGTTTTTCTCAAATTCGGATGGGAGAGAGGAATGAGGGTTTCAACCCCTTTTATAAGCCCAAACATGCCTGAAATAGGCTCAGGAACAATGTTTACTTGATGTATATCCAAATCGGGGCTGTTTCGGTCCAAAAGGACATTTCTGGTGGTCTCCTAGCCGAACGCGATTGGACTTAAGCTCATGCATACTGGATCTAGCACACATCAAGTTTTCAGTCCAGCAGAGTTCGTAGATCGCCCGTGGCGGTCCAGTTTCAGTTCAGCGGTCACCGCACGTAGATCAGGCCTGCAAGTCTCATGATATGAAATAGAAATTTTTCCTGATCTGAGGGTGTAATTTGGCTGAATTCTGACGGTCAGAATGCTTAATACTGACACGTCAAGTCGTGTGCCAGATTTGAATTTTAAATTCCAAATCTGTCCCTATTCTTACTCTCTTCAGTCCAGGCTCAATGAAATAGCCTGCGAATGTCGGTTGGACTTGATTTTTGAAATGATTATCAAGTCCAGCTAGGCGGTTCTAACAGTCTAAGATAACAGGTATCGGAATTTAGACGCGCGGTCTAGATCCAATACAAAGTTTCAAGGTGGTCCAGAGAACAAACCGGCTTAGAGTTTGATCCGAGGTTTTAGAGTATTATAGCACCATTGGTTCTACTCGATTTGGGTCTTGTAGAACGTATTTAAAGTGATCAGGGACTATTTTCCAGCTACTCTAGCATTGCGCTAACTAACTTACACTTATTTTCTAAAGGAATTATTCCTACGCGATTTCGGGTCGAGTTGGTACTCGAGTCCAAGTACGGATTTTTCCCAGGCGTTACATTGTGCATCACCTCCTTTCACACTGAGTTGGAAAATTTTGAAAACTGCCTCAAATTTACGCAGTTCATGCAACATCCGCGTAACCCTCAACTAGTCGAGGACAGCTTTCAAATGTGTTGAGGGTCAAATATTGCATATCAGACCCCATTTATTTACTGGATTTACGAGCATAATACTGTTTAATGGCTCGTTTTATCGTGTTTATGTTGCAAGGTGATTTTACGAGCATGAACTGCAAAAAGGTATTAAAAGCATGGATTTAACGCTCAAGATTCACCAGAGCAAGGGACGGACCCCAGGGGACTGAGATCGATGGAATTACACGCCAGAAATCCGCAAAAATGGAGAAACTGAAACTCAAGTGGCCTAAAGGACGTCCAAAATGCAAGATCACAGGGTTCCCGCCATCCGATTGTCTCGAAACTTTATACATGAGATGGGGGCCATAAATTAACCCTACATATTAAATTTAAGCCATTGAAGATCTTGGGAAGTGGGCCAATGGATAGATCAGCCCATTAATCTTCAATTTGGGGCCCACCTGATGTCTAAAACTGCCTCAATTTTAGTCCCAACGGTTTAAATAATATGAAAGACAGGATGGACGGATTAGATTTCTCAAAATCATCAAAATGGGCCCTGTACATGCAGCGTGTACATCATATACATGCACATCCGCAGTGCACAAGAGCCACTGACCAGCGACCGCCCGACCGACTTAAGAAAAAACAAAAATTTCCATTTTTCACTGCAGCGAACGGACGGCTCTGGTCCATTTTTCGGACGATTATGGGCCCCACACATGCCCTTTACGTCTGATCCACACCATCCATCTTATAGAGAGCATCAAATACTACAAAATCATGTTGATATTTCACATCCATGCATGCACATGTGTGCAGTACAGAGATCACAAAAGGACTGCCCTGAGACGTTCAAAATTGATTTTATTATAATTTCTTCTTTGGGCCACTTCAATGGACGTTCAAAACCACCCATTTTTTACTGAAATTTCATCCTGAATCCAATGGATGGGGTGGATTTCTCTGAAAATGCTTCTGTGTGGCCCACCGTCACAAAAGTGAAATGGTGCGAAAGATTTCGTACATCCACGAAAACCGGCTTTTCCAGGCGTTTGTGGCCCACCATCTTTGATCGTATGACAGATCTGAACCGTCTATCATGTATAGGACCCAAGAAAGTCTTAAGGGACAGTGTTTCTTTGGAATTTAAGCGAGGAAAGTGGCGATTTTTGAAGCCTCAAACTTGGCTGCGAAAAAGCTTTCGTTGGGGGTGCGATAGCTTTCCAAATTCGATTCAAATCCAATTTTCACCACTCCAGCAGCTATATAAGGAGGTTTTGGACGTGGAGAGCATTCATTTAGACTTGGGGAGGAAGATCCAGATCTTGGCTGGGTTGGAACGTCAGGAGAAAGAGAGAGAGAGAAGAGCTTTGGTTTTTTTCTTTCCCTTTTCTTTTCCTTTTCTTTTTCTCTGTATTTATTTGGATCTAGCCCACATCATGTCTGGCTAAACCTCTTAGATAGGGCTAAGAGGTGAAGCTTGTAGTGAGATGGGAGATTTTTATGTATGTTTTCAATTTAATTTTAATTCATGAATTGATTTGATTTTAGTTGATTATTATGGGAATATTTTTAGCTCTTAATAGTCTGTTGTGACTGAAATTACAATGGGTCTACAATGGATTTGAGCATATCTCTTCTCTTTTATGTTTATGACGTTAGAGAGCCCTGTTGTTCACCATAGTCTCCTGGGCATGGTCAGATGACGGTACTCTTCCTAACCTCCATACATGTGATTGGTTGGTAATTAGTTTAATTCTATTGTTTGCCATAGTCTCTTGGGCATGGTTTGGTGATGAAATCCATTCTAATTCATATACCTTTCATCTCTTTAAAAACTAGATCAACGGCAGTTCAGTAAATTCCATAATTCTTGAAGCAGGCATAAGATCTCCCTGATCTCTACAAGTAGACCCTCTGAATCCCTAGTTACCCTTCTCTGATATCTCCTTAGTTTTAGATTAATTAACCTATAATTATTTCACAATTGTTACTTGATTTAGAATTCATCTTATTCTAGTTCAAATCCTACTTAATTTTAGATTGCGTACAGTTTCAGTCCCTTAGGATTCGACCTCGGTCTTACCGAGTTATTACTACATCACAACCCTGTACTTGGGGAGTGAACAATTTTTTGGCGCCGTTGTCGGGGACTGACGGCTACGATTTTCTGAAATTGATTAGTTTTGGGATTAGTTTAAGATTAGTTCTAATTTTTTCTGATTTTTAGAAACTAACCTATTTGTTTTGTTGGATTTTAAGATAGAAACTTCTAATTCAGTAAGCTCTTTCTAATTTTCTATTTTCTAGTTTCAAACGTTCCTAATTTGTTTTCTACTTTCTTTTTTAGGAATTTCTTCTTTTTATCTAGAAATTAGTTTACTTCTAATTAAGAATTTTCTATTCTTATACTTTATATTTCTAGAAACTAACTTATTTTGTTTTGTTTTTCAGGTTCTTAACATAGTACTCCAATCTGGTAACTTCTCTCAAACTTCTCCTCTACATGCTTTCCATATTGTTGTAGGATCTTTTCTTCTATTCTTTAGGATTAGATTCAGAATAAGGGTTTCATCATGTATATGAATGAGTGGGCACGTCCGTATGTTGAGATAGCTTATGGAAAACAACCTATGCCTCAAAACTTTTCTGAACATATCTTCAAGAACCAATCGGAATATGATGTTCCACCGATTAAGAAGAGTTTCGGTGATTATCTGCGGGAGTAATTGCATTCCACGAGTTAAGAGAACATTACGTGATTATTGGAATGATGACGCTTATCAACCCTCGACAGATGACCCGTATGATTCTGATCAGTGGAAACAGAAATATTTTAAAGATGAGCCAGTAAAACATCACGGTAATAACTCCCGTGGATCAACCACTTATGAATATCCACCAGAAACGATTCAGGAGGAGTTATCTCCGAGTTATACAGACTATATTGCTGGCATGAGGAAATTAGTAGAAGCGCTTGAATCACGCCTTGATAAGCTAATGGAGGATAGGTCGTCTCAGCCTCAACCCAATCCAGAAATACAATGCAAGGAAAGTGATCCTCACTTTCTTTTGAAAAACTCTGGAATTTGGAATGAGGAGTGGGATTCCCTTAATGAGCATATGGTTCAATTTCCTGAGGAGTCGATCTCGATGACTGTTCGAAAGAATGGTGAAGATACATTGGTGTCTTTTAAATACATTGATGATGACACATCTTCCTTACATGACACACAAGATTTTAATGATGAGGAAGAGGTTAGTTTATGCGAACCTCAACCCATGCTAGGTGTAGAATGTGAGGAAAGTGATTCCATCCCAAATGTGCACTGCACTAGACTAGAACATGATTGTGATCCTGAATGTGCAGCCACAGTCTCCCTGGAATCCCTCTCAAGTTTGGTCCAGATCAATGATCAAGACGTACATGAAGTGGTCGGTCATAATGAGCCACTCCCATCACTTGACATGTCTGATTTAAAGGTGGAGGATGAGCCCCTCATGACCAACCCTTCTAACTCTTGTGAAACACATTTGGACCACTCCATTGAATTGAATGATGATATGATTCGGGAGAAGGAAGAGTTGCCCGCTACAACTCTGGAATTTGAAACTACTCAGTTGAGGCCACCATCTGAGCTGCACATATTTGACAATTCAACGCCTCAATTGAGTAATTTCAATGAACAGAGTGATCACATCGATGCTTCTCCGATTGATTTTCAATCTGTCTGTGCAGGATTGGAGCAAGAGAGCGTACCTCCATCCACTTTCAAGGACGATGGATTCTTTGGACAAATCATCACAAGCCATAATAAGTCAAACTCAGCTGAACTTTCTAACTCTTGGGATTGCTTGATACACTTTGTAGTTTCAAACAATCCCATGTTAAGAAATAAAGAGGATGCCTTACGAGACAACACCTCAGTAGTCATCACTGACCGAGAAAACCCTTATTCTGAAATTCTCTCTTCCCCTGATCCTAAACATCTACCAGTAAAGGAAGAGGAGCTGAAAATCCAACTGAAGTTTGGAGCTTCGAAATGTGTTGAGACTACATTACTTCTTAAAAAGTTTTCTAAACTTTATTTATTTGTAGTCTCTGATTCACCATGCGATACTAACGTTGAAACTTCTTCTGTTATAGGTGAATCGTATATATTACGGATACCTCAAGTGATTCAATGGAAGATTTCATATGAGGTACATAAGTCTCTCTGGAAAGTCATGCTTCAGGGCGCCCAGGCCTATTGTAAAAAGGGCTTTTGGATGATCCTGTTGGGGAACTTATTGAGAAACTTATCAAGATATTGGCCGGAAGAAGAACCTTGCGGCATGATCATTTCAATGTTTGTGGGTAACATTTCTGTAAACCCTCACGAGACTACAACTCGTCCACTAGGGATAACCTAGGGGTTTAAAGGCTTGTTGCATACGCTAAATGCAATCGAGAACACCTGCGAAAGTGGTATAGGTAAGCTTTTATTTTTATTATTTTTGTTTTACTTTCTCTCTCGTACTAACCTGCTCTCTTCTAGTGATCTTTTGAAAAATCTCTCTCGATTCGTTATCCAGGTACTATCCTCCCATAACTTCTCATTTATTTTTGTTGTCCCATGTGCATTGCATGTTTATATCTTTTACATTGAGGACAATGTAGATTTTAGGTTGGGGGTGGGAGATTAGGTAACCCAATCAGTATTTTCTAAGTCTTAAGCAAAAATTGTGAAAATTTTTAACAATTTTCTAAAAATTCCTATGATTTCGAAGTGATTTTGATGGATATCCTTGACTTAGAATTTTAAGATTCGTTATGCTAATAATTTATGACTCTTAGATTCAGTATCTGTTAGATTTTACAGTTAAGTCTGAATTATGAATCCAGAATTAGAAGTTACAAACATTGATTGAGTTATGATTTCACAAAACACATCTCGCTTGCACATTAAGGTTTCAGCTCAATATTGAAGGATTAACTTGGTAATCACTAAGCATGAAAAGAACCGGCCTGAGAAATTTTACCATCATGATTATAAAGATGAATTAAAAAGGTTGGGTGAATGGTCTTCACCATAGGTTTGCTCCCTACAGGTGAAGGTTGATTCCCCAAGAATGACATGCGAAAAATATGGAATTAATGTTCTTCACCATAGGTTTGCTCCCTATAGGTGAGGATTTGATTCATTTCATTGGCATTACTCTTAATGAAAAAATCAAAAGTTGGTAGGTTGATCTATGAGGCAGGTTGCGGTTCAGGTTTTTGTTGAATCCTCTTATTGGTTATCAATGATATCTTAAAATAGAGAAGTGAATTTTAATGATGATAAGCCGAGATTATACTATGCAACCATGGATCTCAATGTTTAGGAATTTTCTAATTGTTGGATTAATATTTTGAACTTGACTAGGAAGTTTACTGAGAGCTTGAGTCCAGGACAAATTAATGCCCAACATTCATGAACCTTAGAATTTTTGGTATTTGGATTATTTACAAAAATCACTCGAGTTTATGGAAATCATCCTGTAATTCTCAACTTATTTTTCGTATATTTTGCTCGGGACTAGCAAAATGCTGGTTAAGGGTTGTGTTGAGGGTCAAATATTGCATATCAGACCCCATTTATTTACTGGATTTACGAGCATAATACTGTTTAATGGCCCGTTTTATCGTGTTTATGTTGTAAGGTGATTTTACGAGCATGAACTGCAAAAAGGTATTAAAAGCATGGATTTAACGCTCAAGATTCACCAGAGCAAGGGACGGACCCCAGGGGACTGAGATCGACGGAATTACACGCCAGAAATCCACAAAAATGGAGAAACTGAAACTCAAGTGGCCTGAAGGACGTCCAAAATGCAAGATCACAGGGTTCCCGCCATCCGATTGTCTCGAAACTTTATACATGAGATGGGGGCCATAAATTAACCATACATATTAAATTTAAGCCATTGAAGATCTTGAAAAGTGGGCCAATGGATAGATCAGCCCATTAATCTTCAATTTGGGGCCCACTGATGTCTGAAACTGCCTCAATTTTAGTCCCAACGGTTTAAATAATATGAGAGACAGGATGGACGGATTAGATTTCTCAAAATCATCAAAATGAGCCCTGTACATGCAGCGTGTACATCATATACATGCACGTCCGCAGTGCACAAGAGCCACTGACCAGCGACCGCCCGACCGACTTAAGAAAAAACAGAAATTTCTGTTTTTCACTGCAGCGAACGGACGGCTCTGGTCCATTTTTCGGACGATTATGGGCCCCACACATGCCCTTTACGTCTGATCCACACCATCCATCTTGTAGAGAGCATTAAATACTACAAAACCATGATGATATTTCACATCCATGCATGCACATGTGTGCGGTACAGAGATCATAAAAGGACTGCCCTGAGACGTTCAAAATTGATTTTATTATAATTTCTTCTCTGGGCCACGTCAATGGACGTTCAAAACCACCCATTTTTTACTGAAATTTCATCCTGAATCCAATGGACGGGGTGGATTTCTCTGAAAATGCTTCTGTGGGGCCCACCGTCACAAAAGTGAAATGGTGCGAAAGGTTTCGCACATCCGAGAAAACTGGCCTTTCCAGGCGTTTGTGGCCCACCATCTTTGATCATATGATAGATCTGAACCGTCTATCATGTATAGGACCCAAGAAAGTCCTAAGGGACGGTGTTTCTTTGGAATTTAAGCGAGGAAAGTGGTAATTTTTGAAGCCTCAAAACTTTGCTGCGAAAAAGCTTTCATTGGGCGTGCGATAGCGTTCCAAATCCGATTCAAATCCGATTTTCACCACTCCAGCAGCTATATAAGGAGGTTTTGGACGTGGAAAGCATTCATTCAGACCTAGGGAGGAAGATCCAGATCTTGGCTAGGTTGGAACGTCAGGAGAAAGAGAGAGAGAGAAGAGCTTTGGTTTTTTTCTTTCCCTTTTCTTTTCCTTTTCTTTTTCTCTTTATTTATTTGGATCTAGCCCACATCATGTCTGGTTAAACCTCTTAGATAGGGCTAAGAGATGAAGCTTGTAGTGAGATGGGAGATATTTATGTATGTTTTTAATTTAATTTTAATTCATGAATTGATTTGATTTTAGTTGATTATTATGGGAATATTTTTAGCTCTTAATAGTCTGTTGTGACTGAAATTACAATGGGTCTACAATGGCTTTGAGCATATCTCTTCTCTTTTATGTTTATGACGTTAGAGAACCCTGTTGTTCACCATAGTCTCCTGGGTATGGTCAGATGACGGTACTCTTCCTAACCTCCATACATGTGATTGGTTGGTAATTAGTTTAATTCTGTTGTTTGCCATAGTCTCTTGGGCATGATTTGGTGATGGAATCCATTCTAATTCATATACCTTTCATCTCTTTAAAAACTAGATCAACGGCAGTTCAGTAAATTCCATAATTCTTGAAGCAGGCATAAGATCTCCCTGATCTCTACAAGTAGACCCTCTGAATCCCTAGTTACCCTTCTCTGATATCTCCTTAGTTTTAGATTAATTAACCTATAATTATTTCACAATTGTTACTTGATTTAGAATTCATCTTATTCTAGTTCAAATCCTACTTAATTTTAGATTACGTACAGTTTCAGTCCCTTGGGATTCGACCTCAGTCTTACTGAATTATTACTACATCACAACCCTGCACTTGGGGAGTGAACAAACTGGTCGAGGATGACTAGAATTTAGAGAATTTTATCACTAGAGTTAGAGTCGAGGAATCTTCGATTGGTTGAGCAAGAGCCTTCGACTGGTCGAAGATGGGATTAGACTGGTCGAAGGATGCATATTTTAAGGATTCCTTTTCTTCACTTCAAGTCTTCAATTTTCTCTATTCATCAACTTGGTTTTCTTGAATCTTTGACTTGTAAATTCTTCATTTTTTGTCCAATAAGATCCATCCTTGGCTTTGGTGATTCGTGAGCATTAAATCCATGCTTTTAGCATCCTTTTCAATCCAAGCTCTTAAATTCACCTTGTAACATAAACATGATTAAAATAAAACATTAAGCATTATCATGTTCATAAAACCAAGTATTAAATGGGGGATAATATGCAATATTTGACCCTCAACACAAATCCCAACCAGCAGTTTACTAGTCCCAAGTAAAATATTTGAAAAATAATCTTCAATCTCAGTTTAAAACTTTTTAGGAAGACAATCTTTCATTTACTCAAGTATGAATAGGTAGAGATAGGATACAAAAGTGGGATTTAAAAATCCTAGAGCTGAATCACATAGGTAACCAATCAAGTAAGTTCTTTGTCAATCAAATCAGAATATAAGTCTATATACCATATTTTTCAATGTGCTTAGTGAAAATCAACTTACTTTCTGTACAAATACTATCATTTCATAATGTTAGCCCTGCCCATCACTTCAAGATTGGTTTGAACTCAAGTACTTATTCTGAACTCATCCCCTTCTTCTTTTTTTTTTTTTAAAAAAAATTTTTATATTGACGGTCAATTTTTATCCATTCTTTATTTTTACATTCTTTTTTAGATTTTTCATTCTTTCTCATGACCACTTTGTCGATCTCCTATTTTTTAACTGCCTCTTTTCTTCTTTTAAGGTGGATAAAATTCTCCAGACTCGATGTAACGCCCTGGAAAAATCCGTACTTGGACTCGAGTATCAACTCGGCCAGAAATCGCGTAGGATTAATTCCTTTAGAAAATAAGTGTAAGTTAGCTAGCGCAACGCTAGAATAGCTGAGAAATAGTCTCTGATCACTTTAAATACGTTCTACAAGACTCAAATCGAGTAGAACCAATGATGCTATAATACTCTATAATCTCGAATCAAACTCTAAACCAGTTTATTCTCTGGACCTCTTTGAAACTTTGTATTGGATCTAGACCGCGCGTCGAAAGTCCGATACCTACAATCTTAGACCGTTAGAACCGCCTAGCTGGACTTGACAATCATTTTAAAAATCAAGTCCAACCGACATTCGCAGGTTATTTCATTGAGCCTGGACCGAAGAGAGTGAGAATAGGGTTAGATTTGGAATTTGAAATTCAAATCTGGCACACGACTTGACGCGTCAGTATTAAGATTTCTGACCGTCAGAATTCAACCAAATTACACCCTCAGATTAGGAAAAATTTCTATTTCATATCATGAGACTTGTAGGCCTGATCTACGTGCGGTGACCGCTGAATAAAAACTGGACCGCCACGTGCGATCTACAAACTCTGCCAGATTGAAAACTTGATGTGTGCTAGATCCAGTATGCATGAGCTTAAGTCCGATCGCGTTCGGCCAGGGGACCACCAGAAATGGTCTTTTGGACCGAAACAGCCCCGATTTGGATATACATCAAGTAAACATTGTTCCCGAGCCTGTTTCGGGCACATTTGGGATTATAAAAGGGGTTGAAACCCTCACTCCTCTCTCTCATCCGAATTTGAGAAAAACCCTAGATTGGGAGAGAGAAAAGGTGAGAGTTTGTGAGAGAGAGTAGAAGAGAATTTTCCTGCTGTTGTGCTACCTGTTGCACGTGCTTTAGCAACACGCTCCAATCACTTGGCCGGTGATTTCTCCGCATTTCTAGGTAAGAAAATACCCTAATTAGTTACTGATTTGAGGTTCCTTTCGTTCCATAGCATGTTATTTGATAGATCTTGTAAATCAGGTTGTCTAGTCGCCGTAGACGAAGCGTATACGCTCCGTTTGAATTGATACACCTATAAGAGAAAAGGTACAGATTTTAAAAGCTTTGATTGATTGTTTCCAACGCTTTCAATATCGTTTAATAGTAGATTATCGACGGCAACGCCGTTTGACATGTACAACATGTTGTCTGTTTCCTGTTTCGTAAATAGACGAAGAATATGAGATTTAGGGCATTTTAGTCATTTGTAGGAAGTACTGATTTCATTCATATTTTGCTGATGTGATTGACATGACTTCTTGTCACATTAGAATACTAGGAATGCGTGCATAATTAGTTTGGCAAAGAGATTCGCCTAAATGTGCACTTTGAGTCGACATACTATATGTAGACTTAAGTGTGTAGTGTAAGTGTTTGTATAAATGCTTGTATTAGTATGTATTGAATTAAATGGTGTTATGAATTAGTTTGAGATTGATTTCTCAATTAATATGCAGATGTAAATGATTTCCTACATGTTAGCTATATGCATGATTTCATTATATGTATGAAATGCATGTGCCTGATGATTTACTTAAGTTGTATGTTATAACATGTGTTAACATGCTCACATGGTTGTAATTCATTTCCAATACTCTCATATGATTGCTGATGTGGTTTCATAATTGTTTGGGACTATGCTTAGTCCAGGCAGTCGGTAACCGAGAAATTTCATGGTTGGTTTATCTTTACCACGAACGACGCGTCGATGAACGCGAGCCGTGTTCTGGAGTTGGCGGCAGTGGTTAGGCCACATGAAGTGTTTTACGCATTTCATGTCGTTTGACTTGAGATGCGATCGTGCTAGTCGACACCCGTCAAGTAACCCGACTGTCTGTTGTATGTTCACCCTATATGAGTCATAACTGCTTGAACCTAGGGTACTGAACTTACCATTGTAAACCCTGTTAACCATGGTACCTTGATCCACGAAGACTCATGAACTGGGCATGATGGTATGGGACACCGTGGTCGAGCTATCGGCCTACGCTGGGGCCATAAACCTCCCCGTAGTGACCAGTGAGCACCTATATCTCGTGATCAGATTATGGTGGTATGGGACACTATATTCTTGCTGTCGGCCTACACTGATCAGGCGACGAGTCCTTTGTAGTGACCGCGAGCGTATTCTGAGTCTACGGGAGGCGACGACCCTTCAGTAGCAGTGAGAGTACAGTAGGCCTGTATTGATAAGGTGATGGGGGACCGATGCAACGAGTGCGAGCAACAGCCCTGACAGCCCTTGTAGTGACCTACAAAATATACATCATATGAGATTACTAGGAGTGACGACCGTAGACAGGATCTGTGTTGGGATTTATATAAGGGAAGTACGTTAGTTTCCCAATACTGCTGTTTGAATGGACTAATAACAACTCAGAAATCATATCACCATAACATTGCATGTGCCTAGAAGATGTGGAGCACTTGAGGGACGATTGCATGCCACGGTCGTAAGATGGTGCCGTAAGAGGGAGACCTTCGGTGAGGGCATACATCACGTCATGTCATATTGCATTAACAACACTACTAGGATTGTCTGATTTACTGCTTTACTATTATCACATGATTGATTTGAGAACATGTTAATCCTTGCTCTATTATTCCACTGAGTTAGCTACTCATTCCCACGTTTCGGGATGGTGTTTGCAACACCCACAAGACCCCGTCTTAGATGCAAGTGAGGCAGAGATCCAGGAGGCAGAGCCGGACTATGATGAGGACCAGGATGAGTTCTCATACATGCAGTACCACGACGGCTTTGCTTAGGTGGCCTGGGTTGACGGGACTTCTCAGTGGGACTCTTTTGGACTTTGATTTTGTTTATTCATGTATATGAGACTCAGTGATGTATTCATACTTTGGAGATAGTCGAGATCTACTTTATTTTTCATATAGTGATATATATATTCTTTAGTCTTCCGCTTGCTTTTATCACTGGATCTGGAGTATGAATTGCAGTTTTGGTATACTTTTACTCATGTGAATGCTTTAACTCAGACAACATTGAATCATAATCATTTTTGTTGCATAAGTGACGGTCTGGAACTTGGGAGTTGAGTTTATACACGACCCCCGATTTTCAGGGTGTTACACTCGATTCTCACCATCTATCAATGATTCACATACTAACAATAAAAACTTCTAGCATCTCTTACAGAAGACAAATTGAATGTATCTTGTGATCTAGATTAACATGATATTCAAACTACCTCTAAAATATTTGTGCATAAGAACTTAGGTGGTAGATTATTTAGATGATTAAAATCCAAAGTTCAATCTATATCGTATCATACTCAAAGCATTCTTAGTACACAATTCATTGCTTCCCAAACAGGATTTTAAATGAAAATATTGAGAAAATTTTAAAAATTTTGCCCAAAACTGAGGAAAACACTGATTAGATTACCTAATCCCCCACACCCCCACAAAAATTCTACATTATCCTCAATGTAAAAGAAAGAAACATGTAATGCAAATAAGGCAACAAAAAGAAATGGAATGGAGATAGGAAGAAAACATCTGGCGGAAGGACATTTGACGCTTTTCTACGAATCTTACCATAAAATGGGTTAACACATAATGAAACTCAATACAGTATAAGCAAACAATCCTAAATAGCATAAAGCAAATTACCCTAACATAATATGAAAGCAATAAACCTAACTATACGTTTGTCAGACTAGGAAGTCAATCTTGGTACATAGGATCAATAAGAGGTATGGACATGTCCTCTGAATTGAATTGATCAACAAATGACTTTAAACAATGTCCATTCACCTTATGCCTATTGCAATTGTTCAGATTTTCTATCTCAACAACCCCATGAGGATAGACATTTGTAACAGTGAAAGGGCCGGACCAACTAGATTGGTGCTTTCCTAGAAAAAGATGTAACCGAGAATTGTACAAAAGGACTTTTTGGCTAGTCAAGAATGATTTCTGAAGGATGTTCTTATCATGGAACACCTTCATCCTATCCTTGTAAATTCTTGAGTTCTCGTATGCATCATTCTGGATTTCCTCTAGTTCATTCAATTGCAGCTTGCGCAGCAAGCCAACGTTGTCCAAAGTGAAATTTAGATTCATAATAGCCCAGTAAGCTCTATGTTCCAACTCCACAGGTAAGTGGAAATCTTTCCCATATACAAGTCTAAAGGGAGGCATTCCAATAGGAGTTTTAAATGTGGTACGATAAGCCCATAGAGCATTAGTCAATCGGATTGACCAGTCCTTGTGGTTAGGGTTAACCATTTTCTTTAAAATTTGTTTAATCTCCCTATTAGAAATTTCAGCTTGTCTACTTATCTGTGGGTGGTATAAAGTACTCACCTTGTGAGAGATGCCATATTTCTTCATTAAGTTTGTGAATGGCATATTGTAAAAATGTGAGCCTCTATCACTAATGATGGCCCGAGGCGCTCCGAACTGGGTAAGAATGTTCTCTTTTAAAAACTTAATGACTGTCTGATGGTCATTGTTTCGACATGGGATCACTTTGACTCATTTAGTGATATAGTCTACCACTAATAGATGTGTAAATTTTTGAAAGATTGGGGATAGGGTCCCATGAAATCGATGCTCCAACAATCAAATGCTTCAATAATCAGAATGGCGTTCAAGGGCATCATAACGGGACAATGCTCCTAATTTCTGACAACGCTTACAAGCTTTGCAAAACTCATGAGTATCCTTGAACATAGTGGGCCAGTAAAATCTGCACAATAGAATTTTGGCCAAGGTCTTTTTGGCAGAAAAGTGACCACCATAGGCCTAAGTATGAGAGAAGGAGATAACACTTTGGTGTTCATTTTCTAGAACACATCTCCTTAAAATATGAAGTGAGAAATATTTGAATAAATACGGATCATCCCAGAAGAATTTGCGTACCTCAACAAAAAATTTATTCTTATCTTAGGTAGTCCAATGTGTCAGTGTGAAACCTGTGGCAAGATAATTGGTAATATTAATGAACTAAGGTGAATGGGAGACTTTAAACAATTGTTCGTCAGGGACCATGTCATTTATGTGTGCCGTCTCAAGGAAATCAGGGAGGTCAAGCCTCAAAAGGTAGTCAACCACTATGTTTTCTACTCCCTTTTTATCTTTTATTTTCAAATTGAATTCTTGGAGTAGGAGGATCCATCTTATCAAGTGAGGCTTGAAATCATTCTTAGAAAGAAGATACTTGAGTGCCGCATGATCTGTGTAAATGATGATTTTGGATCCGATCATGTAGGATCTAAATTTTTTCAAAGAGAACACTACGACTAAGAGTTCCTTTTCCATAGTAGAGTAATTCACTTGAGAAAAATTTAGGGTTTTACTTGCATAATGAATAACATATGGTTTCTTTTTTTTTCTCTGGCCTAACACCACCCCAATACCATAGTCAAATGCATCACACATAAGTTCAAAAGGAATGTTCTAATCGAGTAGTTATATGATAGGTGCGGTAGTCAACATGCATTTGAGCTTAGAAAAAGCTTCTTGGCATTGCTGAGTCCACTCATATGGAATATCCTTTTGAAGTAGATTGTATAAAGGATGAGAGATGTGACTAATGTCCTTTATAAATCTTCTATAAAATTCAGCGTGTCTTAAGAAGGATCGCAAGTCTCATAAGCTTTTGGGTGTGGGTAGGGTAGAGATAAGATCAATTTTATCTTTATCTACGTCAATTCCCTTGGATGAAATGATATGTCCAAGGACTATTCCCTTACGAAACATGAAATGACACTTCTCCCAATTGAGTACCAAATTACGTTCTTCACATCTTTTCATCACACATTTAAGATTTTTCAAGTAATCACTGAAAGATAGACCAAAGGTAAAGAAGTCATCCATGAAGACCTCTAGATATTGCCCCGCCATGTTAGAAAAAATGCTTAACATACATCATTGAAAAGTGGTGAGGGCATTATAAAGTCCAAATGGCATCCTCCGGTAAGCAAAGGTGCCAAAGGGACATGTGAACGTGGTCTTTTCCTAATCTTTAAGGGCTATCTCTATTTAGTTGTAGCCCGAATACTGTAAGTGCTTTAGTTTCTACTCCTTTGATTGTCAAATTTTATGGTACCAAAACCACAATCTTTGTCGTGTGTACCACATTGATATATATATGTTCAAGGTAATGCATCACATGTTCAAGTCCAGTCAAGTGCTTCAAGTCAAGAATAAAGATCTACTTCAAATACATGATCAAGTATAATGTTTACTTCTTTAAGCTTCAACTGTTAATGTTGTAAAGCGACATCGAAAGACATGTGAATGGTTCAAGACTTAAGGTGAAGTTCAGCATATGTACTACAACTTCAAGATTCAAAAGATCTCAAGTACATGCTTCATCATGTGTCAAGATTGTAAGCTTCATGGACTTCAAAGAAAGACTATCAATTAAAGGAAAAGAAGTTCAATATTCCTACATCACTAACAAGGTTTGGACTAACTCAGATTGACCTTAGGGTAGGTCATTTTGAATACATAATTCAATTATTTTTTTTATAAGTGTTTAGTCTATTCCTCAACTAGTCCTGGACTCTGTTCAACTAGCCTAGCACTGGCTCTACCAGTCTAAGAAATTTCAAGACCAATCCTGAGTTTGTTGTAAAATTTTTAAAATTTTTTGTTAAGCCACAACTAGTCCTGGATATTGATCGACCGGTCGTGTGAACAGTGCACAATTCGTTCATGACCAGTCCTGCAGCTATGACTCGAACTCTAGTAACTGTTTCTAGTTTTGCACGACCAGTCGTGGATAGGTCACGACTAGTCGTGGAGGTCTCACGACCGGTCGTGTAGTGTCTACGACTAGTCGTCGAACGACTTTATCCGATCGCGCTCAAAATTTTAAAAATTCATTAGTCCTACGACTAGCCGTAGTGTCCATAGGACTAGTCAAAGGTGCGATCTGCTCACCTATAAATAGAGCATGAATTTTAGAGTTTGGAATTCAATTCAAGTAAAATCAAGGCATCACTTTGAGAGATAAGTTTAAAAACTTCTTAAGTTATATTGTGCTCATTTAATATTCTCATTTTGTAGCTTTCTTTGCATTTGATTTTGAATTTTCTTATTCCAATTATATTTGAAAGAGGAATTGAGGTATTCCCATTTCTTGGAATCAAAATCAAATCAAGCTAGCCCAATGTACTTTAACTCTAAAATTAATTTAGAACCTAGAACATTTCATAAAAGAGAAATCCAGGTATTTTACATTATTGTAATTTCCCTTGCTTTAGTTCTTTTGAGATTGAGCCATAAAAATCTCATTGTTTTGGTTATCTGAGGAGGGCCTGAAAACTCAGCGTGTGGGATTTTTTGAATTGTGCAAAGCCCACTTGAAAGACACAATTGTGAGGGTTTTAGGTGAACCTGAGAAAAACCTATTTTAACAGTGAATGCTAATATTCATTGTGTGAGGATATTAGGAGTGGAGTAACTGTGTAGCTATTGTTTAACAGTTGGTGTACACACATGCGAGCCACTATAATTCTTCGTGTTTGGATGTGTGATTTATTTTCTATATCTTAATCATTCAATATTGTGGGATGTATTTGTGGATATAAATGTTGTAATATTTACGTTTCAAGCATTGTGGGGAATGTTATAATAATGTAGATTTCATTTCTTTATTTATTTATTCTCTTGTATCAAGTTTGAGTTTTTGATACAAAGACCTTTCTAGAAATCAGGTTATCTTGCCATAAACCTTGGTTTTTGGTGTAAGGTTGTCCTTAGAACAACATTTATATCGATCTCTCAATACTCACACATTTGAGGTTGTTTTACTTTTCAGTATTGTGGATTGTTTATAAAGCTATCTTACCTTTAATTGTTTAAATTCTGCTATTATCATTTTAATTTGGCATAGTCCTATTCAACCCCCTCCCCCCCCCCCAGGATATATAGCTTGGCCTTTTCAACTGGTATCAGAGCCTAATAGGCCATTTTCCTATTCTATTTGGATTTATTTCCTAAATTAATCGACCTAAGCTATTGATAAGATGTCAAATTTTGATAGCCTTTCAGTCACTAGGCCTCCACCATTTGATAGCACCAATTATGCCTATTGGAAAGCCAAAAATATGGATTTTCTTAAAATCTATGGATGAGAGTGTGTGGCTAGCCACAATGACTGAATGGACCCCTCCTTCCACTGAAGTGACTGGTATCAATGGATCAAAATCTATGAGAGTAACACCTTATTTCTCTTGGACCACACTTTAGAAAAGTGAGAGTAGTGCAAATGCAAAAACACTAAATGCAATCACTTGCACACCATAAGTGGATGAATTCAAAAGAATTATATCATGTGATTTTGTAAAGTAAGCCTGAGATATTTTATAAATGACACATGAGGGAACATCAATTGTCAATAAATTTAAAATTCAAATCCTCACAACCAAATTTAAGGAAATACGTATGGAAGAAAATGAAGTGTTCATGGAATTCTATAAAGATTAAATGACATTGTGAACTCTATGTGGGGTCTTGGTGATAAAATCCTAGAAAGTAAAATTTGTGATAAAATACTATGCTCATTTCATGAACGGTTAATTCTAAGGTAGCTGCGATCCAGGAACTTCATGATACAGATAATATGAGGGTAGAAGAATTAGTTGGTTCTTTACAAACATATGAGTTAACTTTTAAAGCTCCCAAAGGTAAATCTATCGCCCTTAAATCTTCTAAAAGTATTTATTAAGAAATAGTAGCAATTCTGATTTTGAAAACACTGAAGATGATATGGCCCTTTTAGCTAAAAATTTTTACAAAATTTTTAAAAGTAAAAAGAGGACTGATTTTCAAAAATCCAATGACAGAAAAAATCTAAACCTAAAACTCAAAAATCTTTAAAAGACAGTCAGTGTTACAACTGCCATAAATATGGGCATTTATCAAACAAGTGTCCTAAAAAGGACAAACCTAAAAAGAAAGGAATGTTGGCTACTTGGGATGAATCCTCTAACTCTGAAGCCTCTTCTGAATCATAAGATTCTAAAAACTGAGTCGGGCAATGAAGTTAAAACCTTTATGACTCTAGGAAAATTCACTTTTTTCAGATAATGATGATTTAAATAGTGAAGAAAATCTGAATAGTGATAAAAAAAATGAAAATGATCTTCAAGATGCTTATAATGCCCTTTACAAGGAGAGTTGTAAAATTACTGTTAAACTTAAACTTCAGAAAGAAAAGTTTTTAAAGCTTAAAGAAAATTTTGATTCTCTTGTTTTAGAAAAATTTTACATTTTATATTATTTTGAAAAATTGAAATACAATTTAGATTTCAAAACCTCCCTTATTGAGAATCTTAAATCTGAAAATCAAAAACTTAAACTTGAAGTCTCTTCACTTTTGAGTTTAAAGGATACATGGAGGTATGTCCAACGTTATCCAAAGTTAGAAAAGCTTTTGTCTTGATCAAGAAAATGTGGTGACCGATCTAGTTTGGGCTACGATAAAAATGTTCCTCCTAAACAGAAGTATTCCTCCTAAACAAAAGTATATTCCTCATAAGTTTGTGAAAGGAGAATCTTCAAACTCTAAAGGAAATAGTTCAAATCAAAATTTTTCTAAAAATGCTAAAAACTTTTAATCTTTAAAATTTAAATGCAACCATATTAACTATAAAAATCAGAACCAAAATCCTTTAGCTGAGAAAATAGTTGATTTACTTAAGGAGTTCTTAAAATATAACTTTGTAAGTCATTCTTACAATAACTACAAATACAAGAAGACCAACTATACTTCTAAACCCAAAATAGTTATGAAATGGGTTCCTAAGGTTACTGGCTTGGTTGCCCACACCGCTTTCAAAGCTTCAAGTCATTCAAAGTGGTACCTCGATAGTGGATGTTCCAGGCATATGACTTGTGACAAAGGCCTGTTCACCACTCTTAAAGACATGACTGATGGATTAATCACATTTGGTGATGGTAGTAACTACAAGATTATTAGACATGGTACGGTTCAACTTTCTAACCTTCCTTTATTTGAGAATGTCCTATATGTAGAAGATCTAAAACATAACTTGTTAAGCATTTCTCAAATATGCGATAAAAATCACAGTGTAAAATTTTCTAACCTAGGGTGTGAAATTTTAAATAAAAATGATTTTATAATATTAACTGGTTGCAGAACTTTTGAAAACTGTTACATCGTAAGTGATTCCAGCTCATCTAATCAATCATGTTACATGGTCCATACCAATGAAACTGTGTTATGGCATAAACGCCTTGGACATTTACACTACCGCAATTTGTATAGATTGAGCAAAAGAGAATTGATAAGAGGTCTACCTAAATTACAGAAAGTAGATAAAATATGTGGTGAATGCCAAATTGACAAGAAAACTATAAATGCTCACAAAAAGGTGGATTCCAATGCCACATCCAAACCGCTTGAACTTCTCCACATGGATCTTATAGAACCAACCAGGACGGAGAGTCGAGGTGGCAAAAAATACATACTAGTAATTGTGGTTGATTTTACCAGATTCACTTGGGTAGCCTTCTTAAGAGATAAATCAGAAACCCTTGACGAAGTAAAAAAGAGTTCTCAAATAGATCTAAACTGAAAAAGGTTCTCAAGTCTGTAAGATCTGTAGTGATCATGCATCAGAATTTGAGAATAGCAATTTTGACAAATTCTGTTGCGATCAGGGAATATTACATGAATTCTCTGCACCCAAAACACCACAACAAAATGAAATTGTTGAAAGAAAAAATAGAGTGCTTCAAGAAATGGCAAGTGTAATGTTGAATATTATGAAGCGCTCTAGAAATCTTTGGGCTGAAGCTGTAAACACTGCATGCTATATAATCAACTAAGTTTATACAAGTAAGTTAAATAATAAAACTGCTTAAGAAATGTGGTTCGATAAGAAGCCTACTATCAAATACTTTCGAGTTTTTGGTAGCAAATGCTATATTTTACATGATCGTGGAAATCTAGGTAAGTTTGACACTAAAAGTGACAAAGGGATCTTTTTAGAGCATTCTCTGAACAGTCGAGTGTATCAAGTACTGAATAAGAGGACCGGTGTAATTCAAGAGTCCATCAATGTGGTCATTAACGATCACTTGAATACACTTGCGTCAAGTTCAGATAATGATGAAGTTCTTCTAAACGATGTTCCTGGATCTCAGTCACCCTTGAGTTGAACCGTTCAGGTAGTGAGCGTAGTATCTTTACACAAACTTTACTTTCTGGGATTGTATCACCGAGACCCCACTTAGAGTTGACAATGTCATTAAATCTTGTATAGAAGTCCATGAAAATTTCACTTTCTTCCATACGTATTTCCTTAAATTTGGTAGTGAAGATTTGGACTTTAGATTTCTTGATGGTTATTATTCCCTCGTGTGTCATTTCCAAAACATCCCAGGCTTGCTTTGCAGTATCGCATGATATAATTCTCTTGAATTCATCCGGTTATAGTGCGTAAGTAATAGCATTTAGAGCCTTTACATTGGCGCTGCTTTCACTTTTCTGAAGACTAGTCCAAGTAAAATAAGGTGTTAATTTTACAGTTACAGATCCAATGGTGCCAGTCACTCCAGTGGTTGGAGGGGTCTAATTGGTCACTATGGCTTGCCACACACTCTCATCCAGGGATTTTAAGAAAATCCTTATTCTAGCTTTCCAATAGGCATAATTGGAGCCATTAAATGGTGGAGGCCTATTCACTAGTTGAATCATCATAATTGGACTATGCCAAATTAAAAATTAAATTCAGAATTTTAAAAAATATAAATAATGATAGCACTTAAACAATCCCACAAAGAAGAAATGAATAACAACCTCAAATGTACAAGTATTGAGAGGTTGATACAGATTTTGTTCTAAGGACTATCTTACACCAAAAACTAATGGTTTATGGTAGGACAACCTGATTCCTAGAATGGTCTGTGTATCAAAATCTCAAACTGATACAGAGGAATAAAGAATAAAATAGCAAGAAAGAAACTAAGCTATTACAACATTGTCACACTTGCATAAAAAGGATTATAACATTCTCAAAAAATGCATAAAGGGAAATTACAACATCCACACAATCAAATAATCAAATAATCACCATAAGATTAGAAGTTATAGTGGTTCACTTGTGTGTACACCAACTATTTAAAAAAACAGTCACACAACTACTCCACTCCTAATATCCTCACATAGTGGATATTAGCGTTCACTATGAAATAGGTTTTTCAAGATTCACTTAAAACCCTCACAATTGTGTCTTTCAAGTGGGCTTACACAATTCAAAACCCCACACTTTGAGTTTTCTGGATCACCTCAGACAAACCAAAAGAAATAGATTTATCTGGCATAATCTCAGATAAACCAAAAGAATAGATTTACAAAACAGTAAAATACTTATCTAGATATTCTCCTTTGTTACAGCCTGGTAGAACCAATTCGGATTAGAAGTTCAACGTAAATGTTCAATGTTCAAACTTACTCATGAAATGGTTCTAAGTTATAAATTA
Organism: Magnolia kwangsiensis; assembly: GCA_037074715.1. Lineage (NCBI taxonomy): Eukaryota > Viridiplantae > Streptophyta > Magnoliopsida > Magnoliales > Magnoliaceae > Magnolia > Magnolia kwangsiensis. Next base: position 43,604,237 of record CM073586.1, on the reverse strand, counting down.
ATTTTAGATTAAATCACCTTGGGCTAGGTTGATTTGATTTTGATTTCAAGAAATGAAAAAATTTTAATCCCTTCTTCAAATAAGATTGGAATGTAGAATACAAAATCAAATGCAAAAAAGCTAATTAAAGAGAATATAAAATGAGCACTAAATAGCTTAAGAATATCACTAACTTATCTCTCATAACGATGTCTTAATTTTGCTTGAATTGGATACTAAACTTTGAAAATCGTGCTCTATTTATAAGTGCAGAAATTGCTCACTCGACTAGCCTAGAGGTCAGCTCGACTAGTCGAAGGACCAACAAACTTTTGAAATTTTGGGTCCGATAAGATCAGGGCGTTCCACTACTGGTCAGAGGACTTGCTCGACCGGTCGAGTGGCCTCTACGACCGGTCGAGTCCTATCCACGACTGGTTGTGTGTGACCCAATTTGGTTACTGGATTTTGAGTCAAGCTTGCTCGACTGGTCAAGTAGTCTCCAAGATTGGTCGAGCTAGTAATAGAAAATCTCAAAAATAAGTAACAAACCTTGGACTAGTCGAGGAATTTCTTGGACTAGTTGAGCTAGTACTAGGACTAGTCGAACATAGTCTAAGACTAGTCGAGAAAAAGCTTATACACTTATAAAGTGATCCAAATAAAGTATGTAATCAATAATGACCTAACCTATGGTCAATTTAGGGTCTTTCATACCTTATAAGCGATGTTTGAACTTTAAAACATCTTTTGCTTCAGTTGATTGTTGATCTTGACGAACATGAAGCTTGTTATCTTAGCGAACATTAAGCTTGAATTTGAAAAATTTTGAAGCTTCAACTTGAAGTACTTTGAAGCTTGAATTTGTAACCTTTTGAAGCTTAAACTTGAAATATCTTGAATCTTGAGCATGTGGTACTTGAGTTGTATTTCACCTTGAGCTTTAAGTACCAAAATAATGACTATTGTCTTAACGTAGATGAAGCTTTGAAAACATGAACTATCAGTTGATGTTGTACCTGAATTCTTATACTTGTGATGCTTGAATCTTAAAATGAAACACCTTGTAATGGATCATCTTGAACTTAAAGATGAACTAAAAAAGATACAAATTCTAAGAGGTTTTGACACTATTAAATGTGACAATCATAGGAGCTAGAGAACATAACACTTAACAGAGTTGCATACTCATTCATTCATTCATTCACTATCCACTCAGGCTGGTGGTACGCAGCTATTTGTTACGTGTACCTTCACAATGGCCAGGATTTTAGTTGGGGTGCGTGACTAACCTGTGATTAGTAGGTTACCACATTGAGTCTGACTATCCAAATTAAGTATGGGACTAGTTTGGATAGAAGTCTCTTGTGATGGACCTGATAGCCTGTGATACTATGTATTATCATCATAACTTCACACTCCAACATGGTCATGCTATTCGCACCGCATATTGCATTACATCTGTGGCATATGGCATTTTGGGTTACTGTGTTTCTGCATTTATATGGTCTAGATACGGTTGACAGTATTCATGAACTCATCAGGAATTGTATATTACATGGCATCCTTAGCGTCTGATATTTGGCTCTTTATGACTCCTTATTTGCATAGCTAATCTGTATTGCGTACTCTGATATTGTATGACTCATGGACTTGTTAGTATTTTTGCTTACTCTTATTTCGTCTGATTCATGATCTTGCCAATATTTCCGATATTGTATGATTATGGCATGACAATATGATGATGATGATGTGATTACGAATGCGTGTAATATGGTTATGGCTATGGTATAGGAGAAATGAAAATATGACTTAGTGATGCTGGTAGCATTGGCTTGGAGTGTTCCTATGTTACATATGCATTGCATTGGCATTGACATCATACCTTACATACTACATTCCTTTCACCATACATGATTTTTTTGTGGCATATTTATCTTGCTCGCATGTAGGACACACTGCACACACGAGTGTACTCACTAAGCTTTTTGCCTAAGCTTCCTATTTTTCATTTTTTCAGGGCTGGAGTAGCATGGAAGACAGTTTTCTCGATGCATTGCATCTATTTTTCAATTTGGGAATGTTGACGTTGTGTACCTTTTGAAAAACATTGTACTTGTAACTATTAAGATTTATAATGGAGAGTGTTGCTTGGTATTTTGATTATGGATCTTTATGCTTAGGTATTATTATATGCATATAAAAAAATTTCAGTAAAAAATATTCCTTGTGGTGCGTCGAACTCGGGACTTGGTGTATAGAAGTTGAGTGCCGAATTCGGGGCATCATGGAAGCTGTCTGTCCCCAGATTTGGGGTGTGACATGTACTGTTATCTCTGCTACTGCTAGGGCCTTGGTGGATGAGGTGGCTGCGGTCACTACTGATGGAGTTAATGCTACAGTGGAGCCTGCTATGGCCCTCTCAGTTATTACTGTGGAGGCTGATGCGGTACTCTCGGCTACTGTTGCTGTGGTCGGGGACCCTCACACCTACAGTGTCCTATCCCATCGCATCCATAACAGACACCAGGAAGCTGCCTTTGAGGTGGTACCGGAGGTGCTGTTGGTGTTACTGGTGCCCTGGTGGCTAGGTAGCTTGTGCACCTTTGCTACTGATGACATTACTGCTGATGGGAGCTACCGAAGGGGGCTACCTCTCCTGGTCTCTCTTCTAATCACGGTCACTCTGCATGTTGGCCCAGTTAGTCTCGTAAATCTGAGCCCTCCGTACTACCACCTGAAAAGTCAGGAGCTCATGCCTAATAACACGTCCTCAAAGACCGTCATGCAAGCCATTCTCGAAACGACGGGCCTTCTGCCCCTCATCATCAACTAAATATAGCGCGAACCGCAATAGTGCCATGAAACAAGTTGTGTACTATGCCATAGGCATGTCTCCTTGCACCAAGGTCTCGAACTGTAATACTCGCTGCCGACAAATGTGGTTGGGGAAGTACTGCTGCTTGAATCAGTCTACAAATTTCTCCTAGGTCTAGATGAAATTAGGCCCTGTAACATGGGTAATGGAGGTCCACTAGTGCTCGGCCTCACCCTGGAGAAAAAATACTGCCAACTGGATACACTGCTAGGTCGTACATACCATGGTATAAAAAATCTTCTCCACATCGAAGCCCCATCTCTCGGCTGCAGTCGGATCTGGCTCACCCTGGAAACGCAGGGGATCAAGCTGTCGGAACTCTCCAAGAAGGGCACTCGCATGCTCCTTCTCTTCCTGGGCTGGCGAAACAACTAGGTGCCTGCCCTACCCCTGAAGGGCGCTGTCACAGCCTACAACATCTACTGTAACTAGGAGGCACTCATAGGTATGGTCGGATTAGCACCAGTCTCAAGTGGAGGAATGGATCCTCATACTGGGGAGCAGGGATGTAACACCCTGAAAATCGGGGGTCATGTATAAACTCAACTCCCGAGTTCCAGACCTTCACTTATGCAACAAAAATGATTATGATTCAATGTTGTCTGATTTAAAGCATTCACATGAGTAAAAGTATACCAAAACTGCAATTCATACTTCAGATCTAGCGATAAAAGCAAGCGAAAGACTAAACAATATATATATCACTGTAAGGAAAAACAAAGTAGATCTCATCTGTCTCTAAAGTATGAATACATCTCTGAGTCTCATATGCATATACATGAACAAAATCAAATGTTCAAAATAGTCCCACTGAAGTCCCATCAACCCAGGTCACCTACGCAAAGCCATCATGATACTACATGTACAAGAACTCGTCCTGGTCCTCGTCGAAGTCTGGCTCTGCCTCCTGGATCTCAGCATCACCTGCATCTACAACAGGGTCTGGTGAGTGCTGCAAACACCATCCCGAAACGTGGGAGTGAGTGATCAACTCAGTGGAATCATAGAGCAAATATTAGCATGTTCACAAATCAATCATGCGATAATAGTAAAGCAGTAAATCAGACAATCCTAATACTGTTGTTAATGTAAGATGACATGACGTGATGTATGCCCTCACCGACGATCTCTCTCATACAGCTCCATCTTACGACCGCGGCATGCAATCGACCCTCAAGTGCTCCACATCTTCCAGGCACATGCAATGGCATGGTGTTATGATTTCCAAGTTATTATTAGTCCATTCAAACACCAGGATTGGGAAACTAAGGTACTTCTCTTGTATCAATCCCAACACAGATCCTGTCTAGGGTCGTTACTCCTAGTAATCTCATACGATGTATATTTTGTAGGTCGCTGCAAGGGCTGTCAGGGCTGTTGCTCGTACTCGTTGCACCGCTCCCCCATCACCTTATCAATACAGGCCTACTGTACTCTACTGCTACTGAAGGGTCGTCGCCTCCCGTAGACTCAGAATACGCTCGCGGTCACTACAAAGGACTCGTCGCCTGATCACTGTAGGCCGACAGCTAGAATATAGTGTCCCATACCACCATAATCTGCTCACGAGACTAGGCGATCAATGGTCACTACGGGGAGGTTTGTGGCCCCAGCGTAGGCCGACAGCTCGACCACGGTGTCCCATACCACCATGCCCGGCTCATGAGTCTTCGTGGATCAAGGTACCATGGTTAACAGGGTTTACAATGGTAAGTTCAGTACCCTAGGTTCAAGCAGTTATGACTCATACAAGGTGAACATACATCGGCCAGTCCGGTTACTTGACGGGCTCAACTAGTGCGATCGCATCTCAAGTCGAATGACATGAAGTGCGTAAAACACTTCGCGTGGCCTAACCACTGCCGCCAACTCCAAACACGACACGCGTTCATCGACGCATCGTTCGTGGCCAAGACCAGCCAGCCACGAATTCGCTCGGTTACCGACTGCCTGGACTAAGTCTAGTCCCAACAATTATGGAATCACATCAGCAATTTATGTAGGAGTATTGGAATTGAAATACAATCATGTGAGCATGTTAACACATGTTATAACATACAACTTAGGCGAATCTTCAAGCAGATACATTCTATGCATATAATGGAATCGAGTACATAGTCAACATGTAGGAAATCATTTATGTCAGCATATAAATTGAGAAATCCATCTCAAACTAATTCATAACATCATTTAATTCAATATATACTAATACAAGCATTTATACAAACACATACACTACACACTTAAGTCTACATATAGTATGTCGACCCGAAGTGCGCAATTAGGCGAATCTCTTCGCCAAACTAATTATGCACGTATTCCTAACTTCCTAATGTGACAACAAACGATGTCAATCACATCAGCAAAATATGAATGTAATCAGTACTTCCTACAAATGACTAAAATGCCCTAAATCTCATATTCTTCGTTGATTTACGAAACAGGAAACGGATAGCATGTTGTACATGTCAAATGGCGATGCTGTCAATAATCTACTATTAAACGACATTGAAAGCATTGGAAACCGTCAATCAAAGCGTCTAAAATCCTCACCTAGTCTCTTATAGACGTGTCGTTTCGAACGGAGCATATACGCTTCGTCTACGGCGATAAGAGAATCTGTTTTACAAGATCTGTTAGTTAAAAAGTTATGGATCCTAGTGAACCTTAAATCAGTAACTTCTAGGGTTGTTTCATACCTGAAAACACGAAAGAATCACCGGCTTGGTGATCAGGAGGTGTTGCTTAGGCACTAGCAACAGGTGGCACGAAGACGGGAAAAATCCCTTCCACACTCACTCTCAAACTCTCACCTTTTCTCCCTCCAAATCTAGGGTTTCTCTCAAATTTGGATGGGAGAGAGGAGTGAGGGTTTCAACCCCTTTTATAAGCCCAAAAATGTCGAAAATAGGCTCCGGTATAAAGTTCACTTAGTGCATATCCAATTCAGGGCTGTTTCAGTCCAAAAGATGCTTTCTTATGGTCCCCTGGCCGAATGCGATCGGACTTAAGCTCATGCGTACCAGATCTAGCACGTATTAAGTTTTCAGTCCGGCAGGGTTCGCAGATCGCACGTGGCGGACCAGTTTCAGTTCAGCGGTCACCGCACGTAGATCAGGCCTGTAAGTCTCATGATATGAAATAGAAATTTTTCCTGATTCGAGGGTTTAATCTAGCTGAATTCTGACGGTCAGAACGCTTAATACTGACGCGTCAAGTCGTGTGCCAGATTTGAATTTGAAATTCCAATTCTGTCCCTATTCGCACTCTCTTCAGTCCGGGCTCAATGAAATAGCCTGTGATTATCGGTTTGACTTGATTTTTGAAATGATTGTCAAGTCCAGCTAGGCGGTTCTAACGGTCTAAGATAGGAGGTATCGGACTTTCGACGCGCGGTCTAGATATAATACAAAGATTTAAAGTGGTCCAGAGAACAAACCTGCTTAGAGTTTGGTCCGAGGTTATAGAGTATTATAGAGTCGTTGGTTCTACTCGATTTGGGTCTTGTAGAACGTATTTAAAGTGATTAGGGACTATTTCCCAGCTACTCCAGCGTTACGCTAGCTAACTTACGCTTAATTTCCATATGAATTAATTCTACGCAATTTCGGGTCAAGTTGGTACTCGAGCCCAAGTATGGATTTTTCAAGGGGGTTACAATCTACCCCCCTTAATAAATAATTTTATCCTCGAAATTTGTACCTTTTCGTACTCCTCGAGAAGCTGTGGGTAGTTCTTTCTGATCTCGGCTTCTGTCTCCCAGGTAGCCTCCTCCTCAGAGTGATGCATCCACAATACCTTCACAAGGGGAATCACCTTGCTATGCAGTACCTGCTCCTTCCTGTCTAGGATACGTGTCGGTCACAGGATATAAGTAACATCCTCTCCTAACTGCACCTGCTCCCATCTGATGATATGGGAAGGATCAGCAACGTACTTCTTCAGCATAGAAACATGAAATACGTTGTGAACGCTCGCGAGAGGCGTGGGTAAAGCCAATCGGTAAGCCACTGCTCCCACACGATCGAGGATCTGGAATGGACTAATGAATCGCGGTGCCAGCTTCCCCTTCTTCCCGAACCGAAGGACTCCCTTCATAGGGGAAACTCGCAAAAACACATGATCCCCAACTGTGAACTCTAGTGGCCGTCGTCTCTTATCTGCATAACTCTTCTGTCTGCTCTGCGCTGTAAGAAGCCGACGTCGAATAATATCAATCTTCTTTGACGTCGCCTGCACTAACTCTAGGTCAATCAAGCTACGCTCACCGACCTCTGCCCAGCAATGCGGTGCGTGACAAGGTCGCCCATACAACGCCTCATAAGGTGCCATACCGATACTCGCCTGAAACCTGTTGTTGTACGCAAACTCCGCATATGCAAGACAATCATCCCAACTGTCCTTAAAATTCAATGCGCAAGCTCGTAACATATCCTCTAAGATCTGGTTCACCCACTCTGTCTGTCCGTCTGTCTGTGGGAGGAAGGCAGTACTGAACTTCAACTTCACACCCATAGCCTCCTGAATGCGAGTCCAGAAAATAGAAGTGAACCGCGTGTCTCTGTCCGACACGGTCTCCATCGGAACTCCATGCAGACGCACAATCTCTCTGATGTATAGTCTAACCAGCTCGTCTGCAGAGTTTGTAACTCTGATCGGTAGGAAGTGCGCCGACTTCGTCAGACGGTCGACGATCACCCAAATGGAATCATGTCCCTTCCTCGTCTTCAGCAACCTAGAAATGAAGTCCATAGAAATGAAATCCCACTTCCACTCTACGATCGGCATAGGCTGTAAAAGTCTAGGTGGTTGGCGATGCTCTGCCTTCACCTGCTGACAAGTGAGACAACGGGACACGAACTCTGCTATGTGGGTCTTCATACCTTCCCACCAATACGTCCTCTTCACATCACGATACATCTTCGTACTGCCTGGATGCATCGCGAGTCTAGTACAATGCGCAGCCTCGAGAATCTCTCGTCTCAAGTCAGGGACATCTGGGACGCATAGGCGGCCACGATGACGTAAGCCCCCATCCATACCAACTCGCCAGTCGGCGTCTGCATCATCACTGGCCTGCTCTCGAAGCTCAGTCAGATGCGCATCGTCCCTCTGCTACTCGATGACTCAGTCATCGATCTAAGATCGCACCTGTACATGTGCGATGAACTCAAATGGCTCCTCTACGGTGAGTTTCTGCTCAAAGTCTTACAAAAACTCAACCATATCCCACTCAGCAACCATCAGAGGAGCCGCAAACTCTATCGCCTTCTTGCTGCTCAACGCATCAACCACAAGGTTCGCCTTCCCAGGATGGTAAGAGACTTCAAACTTGAAGTCCTTCAACGTCTCCATCCATCGCCGCTGCCTCATATTCAAGTCTCGCTGTGTGAATATGTACTTGAGGCTCTTGTGGTCGCAAAAGAGCTCGAACTCCTCTCCGTAGAGGTAATCTCTCCAGAGTCTCAGTGCGAATATGATGGCTGCCAACTCTAGGTCGTGTGTAGGGTAATTCTTCTCGTGCTTCCTTAATTATCTCGAGGCATACGAAATTACCCTGTCCCTCTGCATAAGGACACAACCCAAACCAACGTTAGACGCGTCAGTGTATATAGTGTATCTAACCCCTTGCTCTGGCAATACTAGCACAGGGGCGGACGTAAGTCTGTCCTTCAGCTCCTGAAAAGCTGACTCCGCCTTGTCATTACAGGCGAACTTCACGTCCTTCCGTGTCAACTGAGATAAGGGTCTCGCGATCTTCGAGAAGTCCTGTATGAAGCGCCGATAGTAGCCAGCGAGACCCAAGAAACTCCTCACCTCAGTGACAGAACCAGGCTGCTCCCAGTCCTGCACCGCAGCTACCTTAGACAGGTCAATTGCCATGCCATCCTTGGACACCACGTGTCCCAGGAACTTCACTTCTTGCTTCCAGAAGTAGCACTTCTTGTACTGTGCGAACAACTGATGCTGTCTGAGCGTATCCATGACCAAACGTAAGTGCTCCTCATGCTCCTCTCGACTCCTAGAGTACACCAAAATGTTGTCAATGAATACAACGATGAATCGATAGAGGAAAGGCCGAAATACCCGGTTCATCAGATCCATGAACACGGCTGGTGCGTTCGTGAGACCGAACGACATCACGAGGAACTCGTAGTAGCCAAAACTGGTCCTGAATGCCGTCTTCTGCACGTCCTCATCCCTGACGCGCAACTGATGATATCCTGACTGAAGATCAATCTTCGAGAAGTACTTCGCTCCTCTCAACTGATCAAACAAGTCATCGATCCTGGGTAAAGGGTACTTGTTCTTCACCGTGATCTGGTTCAGCCTGCGATAATCAATACACAATCACATCGAACCGTCCTTCTTCCTCACGAATAGGACCGGTGCTCCCCAAGGAGACACACTAGGCCATATAAGGCCAAGCTCTAGCAGACCATCAATCTGCATCCTCAACTCCTCCATCTCACACGGTGCCATGCGATACGTCGGCAGTGAGACGGGCATAGAACCAGGAACCAGATCGATAGTGAAATCGATCTCTCGTCGGGGAGACAAACCAGGGTTCTTCCTGAACAGATCCCCGAACTCAGAAACGACTGGCGTATGCTCAAGTACCTGGGCACCAGCGTCTCGCAATAAAGTGGCGTAACTAAGTATGCGGAAAGGGAGATTTACCCGGACTGAAAATGTGAAAGGCGTGCCCTCTGGCTCGTACACCGTCACCATACAGTCTCGCAGTCAATCTCGGCCCTCCCAGCAGTCAACCAGTCCATGCCAAGAATGACGTCGAGATAAACGAGAGAGGGATCGACGACAAGATCAAGATCCATCGTCCTGCCTCCCAGATCAACCAAACAACCCTCACACATCTGGGTAACATCTGAATAATCCCCATGAGCTTTAAAGACTCGCACCCTATCCATAGTGATAGTCTGTAACCCAAGATGCCTGACTACAGCACGTGATATCAAAGAAATCGTGGAACCAGTGTCCACCATCATGAGAATAGGAGTACCTCCAATATGGGCTGTGACTTCGAAGGCCGAATGCTGAAAAGTCAGTGTCGCAGCTGCCTCAGTTGTCAATGCATGAACCCGTGCCTACTGTGGCCGGTTCGGCTGCTGTATCATGGGCCGTGGAGGCTGTCTGATCTGCGATACCGGAGGTCTGAAAGAAGGGTGCGCAGGAGCTAACAGTATAGGCGGTGCTGATATCGCCTATGAAGGTGCACGGTCAATCTTCTGCGGCTGCGAGAACCCACTGTCATGCATCCAAGAAAAACAACTCTGCGCCAAGTGGCCCTTCCTCCCACAGTATGTGCATGATAACTTGGGGCGACGAAACGATGGTGCTGGCGCTAGAGCCCGAGTAGGAGGGTCGACGCGAGGCCTCTTGCCCGCGAAGGGCCTGTCCTGCATGTCTGGTCGTGGCTTAGAAGCAACAGGGCCACGAGATCGCGTAAGTCGATCCACATCCTGCTCTGCCCGCATAGATATGTGAATCAACTCCGCATATGAGGGAATGCTCACACAGCACATCTTCGACCGAATATCCGGTCGCAAACCCTCCAAAAAGCGTCGTATGCGCATCTGCTCATCAGCCAAAATAGTTGGGACGTATCTGCCTAACTCCGTAAACCGATGCTCATACTCCGTGACTGTCATTGCTCTCTGTCGGAGGCGGAGAAACTCATTCTCTCGGTCATGCCTGTACGTCTGGGGTAATACTTCTCGTGAAAGCGAAACTCAAACGCTGCCCATGTCCATATAAAGTCGGCGGCAACGGTCCGTAATACGCTATCCCACCATAGGCTGGCCTCTCGCTCAAACAGGAATGTAGCCAGCTCTACCTGCTCGGCCTCTGTGCAATGAAGTATCCGTAATATCTTCGACACACGGTCGAGCCAATACTCGGCCTCCTCGGGTCTATGAGAACTCGTAAAAGTGGGAGGCCGTAAGCGATGGAATCGCTCTAATAGGCCCCGTGTATCTGCGGCATTCCCCGCAGGGTAAGCAGGTGGTACAGGATGAGTCATGCCCTCATCCTGGGCGTATGTATAAGCATTACCAGCTGGATGCGCAGGTGGGGCAGGTGGAGTCACACCCCCACCCTGGGCTAATGTCCCCACAATGGTAGTTAGAAGCTGATGCTGCTGCTGCATCATAGCCATCATCTGCTCAAATCTGTCAGGAGGTGGAGCAGGTTGTGGCGTGTGCTGTGTCGAAGTAGATGCAAGATAAGGCTCTCTGACTGGCGGTGTGAACGGCGGTGGTCCAACTGTAGGACCAGTAGTAGGCTGAGACGCACGAACTGTCTCAGGAATTGGGCCCACAGCAGGGTCCGCAGTGTGTCAGACTATGAAGGAGCCTGATCCATAGGCTCAGTCAATGCAAGCCGAGTCGTGCTCCACGTAGCCATAGGCGGCATTCACTATATTCAAAATAGGGTGCAACCTTGTCAGTCTCAATAGCACAAATACACTGCAATCATTCACACAAGGAGTCAAAGGCATTCCATGCATTTCATTTAATCAAAATTGTCACAATATAAGGGATATATCCTTACAAGCATCATGACGAGAAATACATGGGAACTAAGACAGTTAAAATTACAATAGCAACATAAGCAAGGCACTAGCCCTAACAAGCTTACAAAACATAAAGTAGGAAATGACTAACTACTAACAACAACATCAAAGGTCGCATCGCTAGTCTGAGTCGGGTGACGGAGGAGGAGCACCCTTATCCTGCAAGCAACACAGGATCGCCTTCAAGGTGCGAGTCACCTTTCCGAATTTTCTCTTCGTAACGGCCTTGACATCCTCGACTTCAGCGCGAAGTTCTTGAACTTCCCTTCGCAAGGCGATCTGACTCTCCTCGATCCGAGCAATGCGATCATTGCCAGTAACCTGAGCAGAAAGAGGAGTGCTCTCATCTGTATCCTGAGCCTCCTCTTCTGCCTCTTCTTGGACTTTTTTCTAAACTTCTGCTCCAGGTTCTCCCTCACTTGGATCCTCCTCCTCATCAAAGTCATCCTCACTATCCTCCTCAAGCTGATTTTCACGGTACTGAGACCCAATCTTCATCTTGACCATAGTCGACTCATCAATGCTATGAATCGAAGCTGGCAATTTCGGCCCAAGTCTGTAAGAAAACTCAAGCGCAATCTTGCATATCAGTCGGCCAAAAGGAAGCGATTCGGATGTTCTTCTTGACTTGGCTATGAGGATTATCTGTCGCAAGATGAAAGTGGCCATACATACGTTCTCTCCCTGGGCCACCAGATACAAGAAATCGACCATAAGGCGTGTACATTCAATGCGATTCGTCGACCTGGGATAAACATTGAACGCACAGATATGGTGCAGCAGGCGCAAATCATCAGACATATACGTCACCTTGAGGCTATTATTAGGCTGACATGGAACCAACTTACCGTACAGAAACTTGGTGCGGCGATCTCGTTCACGCTTACTCCTCAGATTCTTCTCACTAGGATGAACATCACCAAGAGGCACGTTCAGAAGTCGCGCAATCAGTCGCACATCAATTGTAGCCATCCGATCTCTACCAAAAGGGATTTTGAACTGCAATGGCTCCAAGGTAGGATTCTGGATACAAGTGTAGAAGGCACGAACGATGCTCACATTAGCACGAGCATGAGCTTCAAAGATCGGACCCCAATGCGCAGCTTCAATGCGCTCGAACAATAAAAATTCACCGAACAGTCGCCCTTCCACGTCCGCCTCAAACAACACTTTGCAATCAGTGTATTGGCTGTGAGGCATCTGAGCTAGAATCACTCGCCCAAGGTGAGTATGCGGATTTAAATCCCGCTTTGTACGGAGCTCTCGGGCTGTAGCTGGACCTGTGGCGGCGCTTGAACTTGCGGCACCACCCCGCGATCTTCTCGATTGAGCAGGACGACTTGGCCCAGCCTCATCTACTGCAGTCTTCCTTTTACCCATCAAAGATAAGATGGAGGAGAGTGATAAAAGGCCTAAAATGGCTTCCACGAAAGCTATGAAAAACGAAGAAAATACGGAGACGTGGCTATCCAAAATGGAAAAGGGAGATCTAGGTGTCGTAGAGGGATGCTTCAAGCTTCCCAAGGATGTATTTTCAAGGAGAAATGAAAATGAAAAGTGGAATGGAGCACCTCACGATTTCAGCTCGATTTGGGGGTTTTTGGAGCTCCAAAAGTTAAAATCTTAAAGAGGGAGGGCTGCCAACTTCAAAGGAACAATGGAGGGTGGTCGTTTTTGGCCAAGGATGGATCTAGGGGTGGTTTGGAATCATGAATTTTGGAGATAGTTGCTGGAAAATGAAAATGGAGCTATGGGGAGGGCTGTTTGTGAAGGAAGTGCATGATTTAGGGGTTTTCTACCCACGAACCATACATGTGGGGTGTGAAATACCCAAAACACCCTCAGATCTAGAAGCACGCTTCAAACAGGGAAGGATGGTTGGTGATACATCGCTGGATCGGCGATGGCATCGCTGACCGATCTCCTATTCGGTCGATGGGACCACATGGGTCTGGTCCCCTATGGTCCAAGGACCCCAAATATGTACGGTCCCAACCTTGGTTCATTGTATTTTGACCTACATAGGCCCAAACATGTGTTCAGAGATTTTTGGGACCAATCCACAATCCTAAATACAAAACCCTATCATGCAGCATATGATTTTGAGATATAAGGAGCTATTACATCCATCTAGACTATTAGTTTCTAAATAAAGTGAAGTTAGAATGGCCTTATGGCCATTTTTCATAAAATTTTACTATTCACTATAAAATTTTGTGAAAGTATTATTTTATGTTATTTTCACATTAGGTTTGATGCCTAACATGAAAAGGATAAGAAAGAATTGAAGATTAGAGTGGTGAGAGGAAGAATTTTGAAGATTTTTGGTGAAACGAGGTTTTTAAGCCCTGACGATTGAATACAGGAGTCGTGGTCATCCCACGGCCCAAGGATTCAATTTTACGGGTTTAAAATCATTCAAAGAATGTCTCAACCTGACTTCCTACGACCTAGGAGCTATTCGGGTTGCTTCACACGACCCGAGATGCGTTAAAGACTCGATCATGCGATCGATTCGAATAGACTTCGCCTATTGGCGAATTTACGATCCTAGAAATGTTTTTAGACCCTTCTCGCACCCACACAAGTCAAAGAAAGCGACAACGTACGTCGCGAAACCATAACCCAGGCCCAGTATACTCTTATTCATTCTCTGATACCAACTTGTAACACCCTGAAAATCGGGGGTCGTGTATAAACTCAACTCCCGAGTTTCAGACCGTCACTTATGCAACAAAAATGATTATGATTCAATGTTGTCTGATTTAAAGCATTCACATGAGTAAAAGTATACCAAAACTGTAATTCATACTTCAGATCCAGTGATAAAAGCAAGCGGAAGACTAAACAATATATATATCACTGTAAGGAAAAACAAAGTAGATCTCATCTGTCTCTAAAGTATGAATACATCTCTGAGTCTCATATGCATATACATGAACAAAATCAAATGTTCAAAATAGTCCCACTGAAGTCCCATCAACCCAGGTCGCCTACGCAAAGCCATCATGATACTGCATGTACGAGAACTCGTCCTGGTCCTCGTCGAAGTCTGGCTCTGCCTCCTGGATCTCAGCATCACCTGCATCTACAACAGGGTCTGGTGGGTGTTGCAAACACCATCCCGTAACGTGGGAGTGAGTGATCAACTTAGTGGAATCATAGACCAAAGATTAGCATGTTCACAAATCAATCATGCGATAATAGTAAAGCAGTAAATCAGACAATCCTAATACTGTTGTTAATGCAAGATGACATGACGTGATGTATGCTCTCACCGACGATCTTCCTCACACGGCACCATCTTACGACCGCGGCATGCAATCGATCCTCAAGTGCTCCACATCTTCCAGGCACATGTAATGGCATGGTGATATGATTTCCAAGTTGTTATTAGTCCATTCAAACAGCAGGATTGGGAAACTAAGGTACTTCCCTTGTATCAATCCCAAAATAGATCCTGTCTAGGGTCGTCACTCCTAGTAATCTCATACGATGTATATTTTGTAGGTCGCTGCAAGGGCTGCCAGGGCTGTTGCACGCACTCGTTGCTCCGCTCCCCCATCACCTTATCAATACAGGCCTACCGTACTCTACTGCAACGGAAGGGTCGTCGCCTCCCGTGGACTCAGAATACGCTCGCGGTCACTACAAAGGGCTCGTCGCCTGATCAGTGTAGGCCGACAGCTAGAATATAGTGTCCCATACCACCATAATCTGCTCACGAGACTAGGCGCTCACTGGTCACTACGGGGAGGTTTGTGGCCCCAGCGTAGGCCGACAGCTCGACCACGGTGTCCCATACCACCATGCCCGGCTCATGAGTCTTCGTGGATCAAGGTACCATGGTTAACAGGGTTTACAATGGTAAGTTCAGTACCCTAGGTTCAAGCAGTTATGACTCATACAAGGTGAACATACATCGGCCAGTCCGGTTACTTGACGGGCTCAACTAGTGCGATCGCATCTCAAGTCGAATGACATGAAGTGCGTAAAACACTTCGCGTGGCCTAACCACTGCCGCCAACTCCAAACACGACACGCGTTCATCGACGCGTCGTTCGTGGCCAAGACCAGCCAGCCACGAATTCGCTCGGTTACCGACTGCCTGGACTAAGTCTAGTCCCAACAATTATGGAATCACATCAGCAATTTATGTAGGAGTATTGGAATTGAAATACAATCATGTGAGCATGTTTACACATGTTATAACATACAACTTAGGCGAATCTTCAAGCAGATACATTCTATGCATATAATGGAATCGAGTACATAGTTAACATGTAGGAAATCATTTATGTCAGCATATAAATTGAGAAATCCATCTCAAACTAATTCATAAAATCATTTAGTTCAATACATACTAATACAAGCATTTATACAAACACATACACTACACACTTAAGTCTACATATAGTATGCCGACCCGAAGTGCGCAATTAGGCGAATCTCTTCGCCAAACTAATGATGCACGTATTCCTAATTCCTAATGCGACAACAAACCATGTCAATCACATCAGCAAAATATGAATGTAATCAGTACTTCCTACAAATGACTAAAATGCCCTAAATCTCATATTCTTCGTTGATTTACGAAACAGGAAACGGATCGCATGTTGTACATGTTAAACGGCGATGCCGTCAATAATCTACTATTAAACGACATTGAAAGTGTTGGAAATCGTCAATCAAAGCGTCTAAAATCCTCACCTAGTCTCTTATAGACGTGTCATTTCGAACGGAGCGTATACGCTTCGTCTACGGTGATAAGAGAACCTGTTTTACAAGATCTATTGGTTAAAAAGCTATGGATCCTAGTGAACCTTAAATTAGCAACTTCTAGGGTTGTTTCATACCTGAAAATGTGGAAGAATCACCGGCTTGGTGATCAGGAGGTGTTGCTTAGGCACTAGCAACAGGTAGCACAAAGACGGGAAAAATCCCTTCTACACTCTCTCTCAAACTCTCACCTTTTCTCTCTCCAAATCTAGGGTTTCTCTCAAATTCGGATGGGAGAGAGGAGTGAGGGTTTCAATCCCTTTTATAAGCCCAAAAATGTCCAAAATAGGCTCCGGTACAAAGTTCACTTAGTGCATATCCAATTCGGGGCTGTTTCGGTCCAAAAGATGCTTTCTGGTGGTCCCCTGGCCGAATGTGATCGAACTTAAACTCATGTGTACCAGATCTAGCACGTATTAAGTTTTCAGTCTATTGAGGGTCAAATAGTGCATATTAGACCCCAAATATTGTCCGGATTTACGAGCATAATAGTGTTTAATGGCTGATTTAATCGTGTTTATGTTACAGGTTGATTTTACAAGCTTGGATCGAAATAGGATACTAAATGCATGGATTTAACGCTCCAAATTCACCAAAGCATGGGACACTCTCCAGGGGACCAAGATCGACAGATATACACAGTCAGAAATCCGAGAAAACTAAGAAACTGAAGTTCAAGTGGCTTGAAACGCATCCAAAATGCAAGAACACAGGGTTCCCACCATCCGATTGTCCTGAAACTTCATATATGTGATGAGGGCCATAAATTAACCGTACATATAAAATTTCAGTCATTGAAGATCTCGGAAAGTGCCCCAACTGACAGATCAGCCCATAAACCGTTGATTCTTGGCCCACTTGATATTTGGAACTGCCTCAAAATTATTATTGACGGTTTAAATGAGATGAGAAATAATTTAGACGGTGAAGATTTCTGAAAATCATCACAGTGGACCCCACATGAATAAAGTGTGCATAGTGTACAAGTGCACTGCTCGTGCATGGCAAACGGGCAGAGACGGTTGACCGTCTCTGACCGAAAAAGAAAAAAAAAAAATGGATTTGCGTAGCGCACGGCCGCTGGCCGTTTTGCGATCAACGGTGGGCCCCACACGTGCCCCATAAGCTCAATCCAAACCGTCCACTGTGTAGAGGGCTTCGAGAACTACAAAACCATGCTAACCTTTTGCATCCATGCGTGCACATGTGTGTGAGACAGAGGCCACAAAAGGGCTGTCCTGTAGCATTCAAATCTAATCTTTTAGTTATTTCTTCTCTGAGACATGCCAATGGACATTCAAAACCACTCATTCTTGACTGAAATTTCATTCTGAATCTAATGGACGGGGTGGATTTTCCAGAAAATACTTCTGTGGGGTCCACTGATCACAACAGCGAAATGGTGCGAAAGGTTTCGCAGCGAAAATTGACTTTTTCGGGCGGTTTTGGCCCACCATCTTTGATCATATGGTAGATCTAAACCGTCTATCATGTAGAGGACCCAATGAAATCCTAAGGGATAGTATTTTTTTAGAATTTGAGCAAGGAAAGTGGCGTGTTTCGAGGCACCGAACTTGGCTGCGAAAAAGCTTTCAATGGGCATGCATAGCTTTCCAAATCCGATTCAAATCCGATTTTCACCACTCCAGCAGCTATATAAGGAGGTTTTGGACATGGGGAGCATTCATTCAGGTCTTGGGAGGAAGATTCAGAGCTGGGAAAGAAGACTCAGGTCAGACGTCTGCAAGAGAGAGAGTTGAGTTTGTTTATTTCTTTTATTTTTATTTTATTTTATTTTGAGATATCTAGCCTATTCATGTTGGGCTAAACCTCCTAGCTAGGGCTAGGAGGTGAAGCTTGTAGTGAGATGGGAGATTCCATACTTTTAATTTAATTTTAATATATGAATTGACGTTAATTTTAGTTTGATTAGTATAGAAATATTTTTAGTCTTTAATGGTCTGTTGTGACTAAAATTACAATGGGTCTGCAATGGCTTTGAGTATTCCTTCTTCTTCTTTATGTTTATGACGTCAGGAAGCCCTGTTGTTCACCATAGTCTCCTAGGCATGGTTGGATGTCGGTACCCTTCCTAACTTACATACATGTGATTGGTGATGGAATCCATTCTAATTCATGTTCCTTTCATCTCTTTGAAAACTAGATCAACGGCAGTTCAGTAATTTTCATAATTTTTGATGCAAGCATAAGTTCTCCCTGATCTCTATAAGTGGATCCTCTGAATCCCTAGTTTCCTTTCCTCTGATTTCTATAAATTTTAGATTAATATTTTCACCATTATTCCTCAAATTACATTTAGTTTAGATTTCATCTTAATCTAGTTCTAGTTCTGGTTAATTTTAGATAACGTACAAGTTTCAGTCCCTTGGGATTCGACCTCGGTCTTACCGAGTTATTACTACATCACAACCCTGCACTTGGGGAGTGAACAAGTTTTTGGCGCCGTTGCCGGGGACTGTCGGCTACGTTTTTATGAAATTAATTAGTTTTAGGATTAGTTTAAGATTAGGATTTTTACTAACTTCAGTTTTAGGTTTAGATTTTCTTGATTTTTTTTGAACTAACTTGTCTTTCCTGTTTTGTAGGATTCTGAGATAAAAACTTCTAATTTGGTGATATCTTTTCCAATTTCTTTATTTTTTCTCTATTAGGGTTTTTAGAAATTTTATAATCTTAGACTAACTGTTTTAGAAACTAACTTGTTTTGTTTTCTTCTGTAGGATCTTAACATAGGAACTTCTTATTTGGTAACACTCTTCTAACTTCTTCTCTTACTTTCCATATTTCTATAGGACTTTTCTTTTGTTCTAGGATTAGACTTAGAGTCAGGGTTCTACCATGGAATCGTGGGTACGTGCATACGCTGAGATGGATAGGAGATATTAGGGAATGCCCGAGGGTTGTGGAATTCAACGTATACCTCAAGATTTTTCTCCATCACAAACAGACATTGAGAACCGACTAGAACGTTATCTTCCATCGGTTAATAGGGCTGTATACGATCGTAATTATGGGAATGAGGATTATTATCAGCCATCATATTCTCCCATGTATGATCAGTATGACTATAACCAGTGGAAACATCAAAGCTGTGAAGATGAACCAATAACATGTTATAAGGATTATCCTCTTGGATACCCTAACATTGAGATCCAACCAGAAACGATCCAAGAGGATTCATTTCAGTATCACTTGGCACGTTATGAAGAAAGTATAAAAACTTTGGAATCACTTATTTCAAGTGATTATTCTCTTGGACCCTCTACCTTTGAGATTCAACCAGAAACGAACCAGGAGAATTCGATTCAGCACAACATGAAGTGGTTTGTGGAATTCAGAAAAGCAATGGAAGGACTCAATTCGCGCCTTGATAGAATAGAGGAGGCTCGGTCATCCCAGCCACGACTCATTCCAGAAATACAATGCGAGGAAAGTGATCCTAACTTGCCTTTGAAGAACTCTAGAATTTGAAATGAGGAGTTGGATTCCATTAACGAGCATACGGTCCAATTTACCGATGAGTCGATTTCTATGACTGTTCAAAAGAATGGGGAAGAGACATGGCTGTCTTTCAAATATAATGATACACTTCAATCACATGACACACTAGATTCTAATGATGATGAAGATGTTAGTTTATGCGAATCTCAACCCATTCTAGGTGAAGAATATGAGGAAAGTGATTTCATCCCAAGTGTGCACTGCACTGAACCAAAATATGATGAGTATTGGGATGACAATCCTGAATGTATAACCACAATTTCCCTGGAACTAATCTCAAGTTTGGTCCAAGTTAATGATCAAGAAGTACGCGAAGAGAATGGTCATAATGAGATACTTCACTCACCTGGCATGTCTGATCTAAAAGTGGAGGAGCCCCTTATGACCGACCCTTATAACTCTTGTGAAACATATTTGGACCACTCCCCTGAATTGAATGATGATATGATTCGGGAGAAAGAGGAGTTACGCGCTACGACTCTGGAATTTGAAACCACCCAGTTGAGGCCACCATCTAAACTGTTGAATGTGGACGATTCAATGCCTCTTCTGAGTAATTTCAATGAACAGAGTGATCATATCAATGCTTCGCATACTGACCCTCAATCTGTCTGTGCAGGGTTGGAGCAAGAGAGCATACATCCGTCCACTTTCAAGGATGATGGATTCCTTGAGCAGATTAGTACAAGCTCCAAGGTGAAAAATAAGTCACTCTCAGAAGAATGTCCCAACTCTTTTGATGATTGCTTGGCATACTTTGCAGATTCAAATGATCCCATGATAAGAGACATAGTGAATGCCTTGCAAGACAACATCTTGGCAGTCAGTACTGACCGAGAGAACCCTTACTCTGAAGCCCCTTCTTCCACAGATCCTGAATGTTTACCGTTAGGGGATAAGGAGCTAGAAATTGAACCGAAGTCTGCTACTTCGGAATGTGTTGAGACTACACCTCTTCCTGAAATTTTTTCTCATCTTAATCTAGTTCTAGTTCTGGTTAATTTTAGATAACGTACAAGTTTCAGTCCCTTGGGATTCGACCTCGGTCTTACCGAGTTATTACTACATCACAACCCTGCACTTGGGGAGTGAACAAGTTTTTGGCGCCGTTGCCGGGGACCAGTTTCAGTTCAGCGGTCACCGCACGTAGATCAGGGCTACAAGTCTCATGATAAGAAATAGAAATTTTTCCTGATTCGAGGGTGTAATCTGGCTGAATTCTGACGGTCAGAACGCTTAATACTGACGCGTCAAGTTGTGTGCCAGATTTGAATTTGAAATTCCAATTCTGTCCCTATTCGCACTCTCTTCGGTCCGGGCTCAATGAAATAGCCTGTGATTATCGGTTTGACTTGATTTTCGAAATAATTGTCAAGTCCAGCTAGGAGGTTCTAACGGTCTAAGATAGGAGGTATCGGACTTTCGACGCGCGGTCTAGATCCAATACAAAGATTCAAAGTGGTCCAGAGAACAAACCTGCTTAGAGTTTGGTCCGAGATTATAGAGTATTATAGTGTCGTTGGTTCTACTCGATTTGGGTCATGTAGAACGTATTTAAAGTGATCAGGGACTATTTCCCAGCTACTCCAGCGTTGCGCTAGCTAACTTACGCTTAATTTCCATAGGAATTAATTCTACGCAATTTCGGGTCGAGTTGGTACTCGAGCCCAAGTATGGATTTTTCACGGGCATTACAAGGGATCTCAGGAGGTGGAGTGTTAGATGTAGGTGGTAAAGCAGGAGCCTCAGGTGGTGGAGTGAGAGTTGCTTGGGTCGCTCTCCTGGGTGGCAAGTCCTATAGGAAAAATAAGGACACCAATCAACCTTGAGAATCCCTCGAATGCACGCACATTAGGGGCCTAAATCAAGATGTTACACACTAGGGACCTAATTGTCCTAAACCCATAGTAAACATGTGATGTTATTCTGGGTTATTCCCAAGTTATGCTCTGATATCAACTTCTGTCATGCCCCAAATTCAGAAGTCGGGCTCATAAAATTCTCGATCGTCGAATCCGGCACCGACAGCCTCCATAGTACCTCATTCTCGGCTCCCGACACCCATACACCAGGTTCCGATTCGGGATTCTACAAGGAAGATTTTTAACATGATTTTGATGTAATGAGTATAATCATAAGTATAACCCATGAATAATAACCACAAGAACACCATCACAAAATCCACTATGATAAAAAACTTTCAGTACAATGCGTATGAAGGGAAATACAAGATAATGATAATAATGGAAACTCCTGAAGCTCGACCGTAAGCTCCTGCAGCGACTAAGCTACGGCTATGTTCCGGTGTCACCTGCACACATCAATCGTGTATAAGCTTATAGGAAGCTTAGAGGGTGGTGTAAGTGTGTGCGCAATACGAGCGTGCTTAGAATGAAATATTAAAGTAAAGCAGAATCATACTGATGAGTCCATGAATGCAATCAGTTGTACCATGGCTATGTGATATAAGACATGAATGTTATAGGTCATATTAATGCCATACGATGCAAGGAGTGAATAATGTCTGTCATACTAAGGCCATGTGATGCAAGATGCAACTCAAGTACACCAGTCCTCATCCGAATCCACATGTCAATGCAACTCATCACTAGAGCATCAAATATCAGTACAGTTCTCATGTTGGACAATCACCGGGGTCTAGTACACTTCACGCCATCTTGTCGCCCCTATCCGATAGCATAACTGGATAAGTGGAAGAGACCTCACTATCTACCTACCAATATCGAACTCGACTCATCGATAGCAGACATATTCCTCAAGCTTGTCAAACTCAACCTAGTTATTGCCCCCTCACTCAGGAGGGTAAGGTCACACCCCTTTCCAACCAACCACAACACAGTGTGAGATGCGTCTTACTGGTATATAGCCCTCGTGCGCTCATGTATCCACTCAATCTCAACATTGGAGTCATCCTCAGGTACCATCGGGTTTAAGAATTTTCACACAGGGATATTTCTGGCACCCCGATGCTAGTAACAATATTTTCAGTGTCCGATCCTTCCATTCATGATATGCCTGTGGAGGTCATAGACTTGATGTCGCTAAGGCATACAGTAATTATGTCATACAAATGCACAGTGCATGAATCACGCTATCAGTCATGCAGCAATCATGCGCATACCCGTATGCTCATGTGGGGCAACTCCGCCTATCAGGGAGCCCATAAACAATCTGCCCGAAGGCATATGCTATGATCAATCATTGCTCATATCAAGCATACATATGATGCATATGAGCATGAATCATGGAGCTATACTAAGCATGTTATAGGGTGATGGACTCTATTCATAACGAAGATGGGCTTAAACGGCCTACACACAACAAGTATAGGCCTAACAATGGACCCTAGGGAGAGTTACAATGTGGACATTTAACCATCATTGCTCTTACAATATGGACGTCAAACCATCATTGCTCCTAAGGAATAGCCACCATAAGCATCATTACATACATCATGGAGGAATCTCACATCGCGATGGGCCTCATATACAACACATTCGGCCCCACACAAAGGCCTCACATACATCTCATCGGGCCTCACTCATGGTCCTTATATACATTACATTGGGCCTCAACCCATGGGCCTTAAATTCATCGTAATGGGCCTCATATATATATATATATATATATATATATATATCAAGTGGGCCACATCACATGGGCCGCACCAATGAGCCTCATATACATCAAGTGGGCCGTATGAATGGGCCACATGAATGGGCCTCATATACATCAAGTGGGTTGTATCAATGGGCTGCACCATTCATCTATTTTTAGAGATCAATTCGAGTATTATTTAAAATTATATCATATCAAATGATCATTTGGACCATATCACAGATGACAGTGGTGATAAAGAGTTCCACTATTAAGATTCCAGTGGGCCCACCATAATATTTATTTTCCATCTAGTCTGTTCATAAGGTCATAAAGACTTGAATTAAGAGGATAAACAAATATCATATTGGTCTAAAACTTCTGTAACCCAAAGCGTTTCTGCAGTGTGGGCATTCAAACCCACTGTTTCTGCAGTGTGGTTCCCTTGATACTAGATCTATCTTATTTTTCTTCCTAAGCCTTAAGACTGGCTCACCAAATGGATGGATGGTTTGGATGGGGGACTGATACATCAGGGTCCCTATGTAAGTGCTATGATTTCATATCCCTTTGGTTGTCAAATTTTGTGGTGACAAAACCTATATATATATGTTTTGTACATCTCATGTTTCATGTTTGAGACTATTCATTGCTTCAAGACATCGTATTTCAAGATAAGAGCTTAAATAAAGAAAGTTTCAAGTCTAGTCATGGATGAAGTATACAAGAATAGAAGACTTTAAGTATGCATGTTCAAGATTCTAACAAGTACAAGAATAGAAGAAGACTTTATCAAATCAAGAAAGGTTCAAGCTCGAGAAGGCCTACAACAAGATTCATAAATTCTCAAGCTTCTCTTAAGGGTCATCTGAGAATACATACTACCAATGTTCATCTCACTTTCAAGGTTTGTTTGACCTTAGATTGACCTTAGGTTGGGCTTTATTGTAGGTCATTCTGGATACATAATTTATATATTTTAAATATGCTTGTACGAGTTGTTCTAAGACCAGTCCTAGGGACTTCAAGACCAGTCCTAGGTCTGCTACAACTAGTAAGTTTTTCAGGACCAGTCCTAAGTTGTTGAAAATTTTTAAATTTTTTTAGTTGTCCTATGGCCAGTCCTGGACATCCTACGACCAGTCTTGTGAGCTGTACGACTCGTCCATCGATCAGTTTTAGCCCTACGACTCGAACTCCACCAGCTAATCTGGGGGTCCTACGACCAGTCGTAGGTGACCCACCACCAGTCGTAGGTGGCCCACGACCGATCGTAGGCTACTCAGGACTAGTCGTGGAATAGTTAATCCTTATCCCGCAGAAATCTTTGAAAATCTGTTGAAGCTATGACCAGTCCTAGGGATCCTAAGACCAGTCGTAGATGGGATTTTTCAGGCTATAAATAGAGCATGAATTTTAGAGTTTTTTAATTCAATTCAATTCAATTCAATCAATTTTAAGGCCATACTCTGAGATAAGTTCATGTTTATTTTTAAGCTACTTTGTGCTTATTTAATATTCCTTTTGCTGCTTGTTTTGTATTTGATTTTGATCTACATTCCAATCTTATTAGAAAAGAGGAATTTTTGATATTCCTTCTTCTTGGATTCAAAATCAAATAGAACTAGCCCTTTTGATTTAAAATCAATTAGACTTAGAACCATTCATAAAGTAAGTATTGGACTTTGAACGTTGAATCGAACTTTTACTCTGATTGGTTCTACCGGGCTACTTCAAAAGGAGATTCAGGTATTTTACATTTGTACAATTTACATTTTTTAGTTTTGATTGAAATTTGCCAGAAAAATCTCATTGTTTTGGTTATCTGAGGAGAGCCAGAAAACTCAGATTATGTGGGTTTTTGGATTGTGTAAGCCCGAGATAAAAAGATACAATTGTGAAGGTTTTAGGTGAACCTGTGAAACCTATTTTGATAGTGCATGCTAATATCCCCTGTGTGAGGATATTAGGAGTGGAGTAACATTCTGTGTGGCTGTTGGATAATAGTTGGTGTACACATAGGCGAACCACTATATATCTTTGTGTTGCGGATGTGCTTTATTCTTTCATTCCTTTATTCATTCAATTTTGTGGATTGTATCTGTGGTTGAATGTTGTAATCATTTTATTTCAAGCCAGTGTGGGGAATGTTGTAATAACTTAGGTTTAATTTTCTACAAGTTATTTCCTTGCTTTTTAATTCAGCATTGTGGATTATTTTATTTTATTATTCCACTGTTATAAGTTTTATTTGGCATAGCCCTATTCACCCCCCCCCCCCCCCCCCCCCCTCTAAGGCGTATACCTAGGCCCTTTCACCTTATCTCGTCCAAATGGATGGTTAGGAATAGATTTAGCAAGGTGGGCTCCCTCGTGGGTGTGGCCCCACCACAATATACATACATACATACACACACACACACACACACACACACACACACACACACACACACACACACACATATATATATATATATATTATAAGGATATACATCTGGTGGGTCCCACGTGGGGCCCACCACATGTATATAATATATATATATATATATATATATATATATATATATATATATATATTTATTACTTATATTATTATTATTATCTTTTTTAAAAAAGATAAATTAACATCCACCTGTTCCTTATAGTGTGGGCCACCTGAGTTCACTGTACGACTGATTTTTGGGGTGACCCACTGATTAAAATGGGGCCCATCAAATGCACAGTGTTAATGTTCAACTCACATCATGTTGGGGCTTGAGGTGAGGCCCACTGATCCCGTGCCAAGCAAGTAGTGGACGCTACTTGCTACAGTGTCCTCTGGACACTGACAGCAGTAGCGTCTGCTATTTATAAATATATTTTTTATTTAAAGATTTTCATGGGTGGGGCCCGCATCAAGAGGATCCAGTCCGTTGGCTGGGTTCCTGGGCTTGTGACGGGTCTAACAAGCCCAATATTAGATATGTTTTGATGCATAAAAACATCGCAGTGGGCCCTATCAATTTCTCATGATTAAAATGTAACGTCTTGAAAAAATACATACAAAGACCTGAGTACCACCGTAGGTAAAAATCACTAAGGATCAAATTCTGTGGAAATTAGGCAAAGATTAACTAAGTCCTAAACTGAATTAATCAGTGAATTAGCTTGAACCACTTTCTATACGAACTACAAGATCCAAAACTAATAGAATCGTTGACTCAACATTACTTAGAAACATAAGATCAATCTCAAAACCTAGTTGCTCTCGGGAGCACATTGAAACTCTATATTGGACCTGGACTGAGCGTCGAAAGTCTGATTATCGCCAAACTATACAGTTATGACCGCCTTACTAGGCTTGACAACTATCGTAGGAATCAAGTTCAAATAGTATCCGAAAATGCACAACTTGAGCCTGGAGTGAAGTGTGTGAGGAACACGAATATCTTTAGAAAATGAACTCAAACTTAAGTGAATTGGGTCGTTCACTTATAGGCTAAATTTAAGGTTTCAGACTGTCAGATTCTAACACAACTATACCCTTAGATCAGGGAAATTTTCTTACGCCCATTGGTATACTTGTGGCCTTGATCGAGTAACGATGATCATTGAATTGAAACGGGTCCTCCACGACCAATTCACTAATCCAGTCAGATCGAAATATTAACTTGGCATAGATCCATTGTCAGGGAACTTTCTTTAGACCGTATGTTAGCAGTGGGCCTCCAGATGAGCTCCGTTGGGTCGAAACAACCACCTTTGGCTATAACCTATGTATACCATGGCACTGGGGCCATTAACATCAGTTCTAGGCCTATAGAAGGACCTTAACCCACCCCTCTCTCATTCCATACGAATTTTCTAACCTTAGGAGAGAGATGAGAGAAAAGAGAAGAGAAAAGAGAGGAGAAAAGTGAGAGATCTGTGGATAGTTGTTGGGATTCACTCCCACTACTCCACGTACCGAATCACCTCTTCCGTGTCACTACACTGGCGATTCTGACTCTAATTTGGGTAAGAAATCCTAACCCTAATCTTGTTTTAGGAATCCAAATAAAGGAATCGATGGAATAGCTAACCTATTTCGTGATCTAGGTAGTTGTGCCGTAGACGGAAACGTTGTGCACGAATCGAGTTCGTAATGATCAAACTGACGAAAGGTGTGGACTATAAACATTTAGGTTATGGTTTTCAAGTCCTTCAATATCAGCAATGATTTATGTCTGACTTGATTGCTACTATATAATCTTAGTTATGACGTATTCGATAGATTATACATGTGTGTGAACTATGTGAATATATAATGCATTCCATGTATTTATTGAAATGTTTGAATGAATTTAAAATTATGATTCATACTTGCCATGATTATTAACTGAGAATACATGATTGTAGTAAGTAGGACAACTCCTTTGTGAAAGGATTTGTCATAATATATGTTATAAAAAATTTATTACATGGGTGTTGAAATGTGTAGTATAAGTGTTTGATGAAATGTCTGAATGAGAAATTGCTTGTTGGAATGTATTTAATGAGGGTTTTAAGATGGGGTTCTCAATAACCTTATCTATAGTTACAGTCTCCTTCATGTAACCTACCTCGCTACTACATGATTTTATGGATGAAATGTATATGTATGATAATATGCTTATTATTTATTTGTTAAAATGCTCAAATGAGATTTATATTTGAATTGGTTGTTAAATATTATTTTGACTATCACATATGAATGCCTATTGTAATTGAGCATGATTGGGACTAATGTGTAGTCTAGGCAATCGCTAATAGTTTTCGATCGAGTGGCTGAATTAGTTTTGCCACAACAGACACGTTCATCGAATTCGATTCATACGGTGATTATCAACAGTATTTAGGCCACGAGGAGTGCATATGCACTCCATGTCAATTAATTTAGCATGTGCTCGTACCAATTGAACTTCTCAAGTAACTTGATTGCCCTGGTGTGTGTGTTTACCATGTATGGACGCTACTGCTTGAATCTAAGGTACCACTTACCAATGAAAAATCCCATTTTAACCTTAGTACCACTATCTGCTAAGAATCATGAGATGTACATGGTGGTGTATGGGACACCGTGGTCGAGCTATTGGCCTACGCTGGGTGACGAGCCTCCCCGTACTAACCAGTGAGCAACCCAAACTCGTGAGCCAAATATGGTGGTGTATAGGACACTGTATTTGACCTGTCGGCTTACGCTAAGGTGACGATCTTTCCCTTAGTGACCTTGAGTATAAACTAGGCCTATGCTAAGGTGAAGATCCTCCCGTAGCAACTTAAACTTGCCTATCCACTACTTTTCAAATCAGGGGTGATGTTGCCCTATAACTTGCCTATCATATATAATTAACTAAGATTGACAACCCTAGATGGATCATTATTTGGGTAAATGATATAAAGGGAGATACCTTATCTTCCCGAATCTGCTATATGAATAAGACTAATCAAGAAATCGGCTAACACGTGCATCCACCAGATTGTATGTAGGGGTGTACACGGGTCGGGCTGAGTCGAACTTGCCTCAGCCCATCCAGGCCCGTTGAACAGCTGCACCAGGCCCGAACCAGACTGGGCCTGGTCACCGGGCCAACATCTCTAGTCCGAACCGGGCCTAGGTAAGTTCGGGCCGAGTTCGGGCCAGTTTCAAACCTTCGAGTTCGGTCCGGTTTCGAACCTGAGTTCGGGCCAGTTTCGAACCATACAACAAGTTTATGGGAAGGGCTTTGGGCCTTTGGCAGGTAATCCGCATCCCATTACAATTTACAAGTTCATGAGAGAGAGAGGATATATTATAATTTTATTACATTTACATACAATTGACAAAGTATAAAATAAAATATTTTATACAAACTGAATACAGTCAAACACCATCTGAGCCTGAGCTGCTATCTAAATCTTCATATACATACTCATTCACATCTCCCTCTTCAGAAGGTGGAAATAAGTTTTTATCGCCCTCCTCTTGTATAGTTTGAATTAGATTTTTCAAACTATTTTTGTGAGAAGATTTATACGTAGATCCCAACATCCTGTAAAACGCACCTAGACTGGAGAGAAACTTAACTGAATTCTTACTATTTTTCTTTTTACTCGTACAGCTTGAACCTGCTTCGACATCATGTGGTCTTGGAGGACATGCTGATGTGTAAAAGTCTCTTCCATACTGCGCTTTAAGGCGAGTTGAAATTGTTCTTCTTCCAATGCTAATAATTTAGCTTCCTTCTCTACCTCAGAAAGTTTGGATTAGGGAGTGGAAGCTTTTTTGTTTGAATCAAGAACTACTTAGAAAAGAACTTGAATTTCTTTTGAGGCTTTAGGACATGGTCTTGCATCTCCATCCCGACAAGATAAGTGTAATCTGAGCCGATTAGTTTTATTAACAAACTTGGCTCCACACAAAATCTTGAACTTTCCAGACTTTGGAGAATAGATTAAGGAACCATAGTCCCAAACGTTAACCGATGGTTCGCTTGAAGACATATCTACATATTATGTTGAAAAAGTATTTTAGGATTTTTAACAATAATGAAATACCGACATAAGATAAAAGCAATTTATAGATTAAAAATAATAAAAGTCAACATAACTGATAAATAAAAATAAAATTCAGCAAACTGATGTAGAAATGCATTGCGTAGCTTGCATAACATCCATCAACATAACGGATAAATAAAAATAAAAGCCAGCAAAAAAATGTAGAAATGCATCCCGCAGCTTGCATAACATCCATCAACATGACAGATAAATAAAAATAAAAGTAAAAAAATTACCCATTACAACATTTGAAAATTCAAATAAACTTAAAAGATCATAACATCCATTCCAAACATTCATCATATTACTGTTGTTTCATGTGTTGGTATTGCGGCTTCATTCACATTCTCCTCCTCTTCCTCATTAAGATCACCTCCTAGACTCGGACGCAACCAATCTTGTGTACAAATTAATGCTTCCACTGTATCTGGTGCAAGGGAACTTCTAGTCTTGCTCACGACCCTGCTCCCTGTGCTAAACGCAGATTCCGATGCCACTGTTGAAATAGGAATTAATAAAATATCTCGTGCCATCGTCGATAGTGTAAGATATTTTCCTTCACTAACTCGCAATTTCCACCACTCCAAAAAATCAAACTCTGAATCCTGCCGTAGTACGATCGATTCTTTGAGATACATGTTTAACTCTGATTCTTTTGTGTCTATGTCTGTATTTTCTTTTGCTAAGAAAGACATGAAATCAGCATCGTTGGAACTTGAAGCAACTAGCGATCTAACTTCAGAAGCACTTAGTGTGGACACTGTGGTTCTGTACGCATTGTACAATGCTTCGATTGCATCACGAACCTTCGAAGTTTCAGATATTGCCTTTTCAGTAGGATAAATCCTCGTGAAGATGTACTTAACATAACTCATCTTACGCCGAGGATCAAGAACAACAGCTAAGGACATTATCATATGACAATCACCCCAGTACTTATCGAACTTCATTTGCATATCACTTGTCATGATTTGGAGAAAAAATGGACCGTCATCAGCAGCTTTCTTCAGGGCATCCTTGATCTTCCACACAGATGGAAGAAATATATTTGCTATAGAAAACTTATTGTCAGAAAATATTTTCGTACAGTCATAAAAAACCTTAAAAAATTTATGAACTTCTTTCACTTTGCTCCAATCATCATCAGTAGGCAACCAAGCATATGTTCTATCACACATTGCATATTCTGGAAAGGCATGTTCTAATATCAGGGCTAAATTCAACAACTCAAAAGTGGAATTCCAACGTGTGCATACATCTAGTTTCAACATTTTTGGAGACGTCAAATTCAAACGTTGAACGATGTCATTCCATATACTCAATCTTGACGGCGAGCCTCTTATGTACTTCACACTCTCCCTCACATTCTCTATATTTTGGTCAATTAATTTCAACCCGTCTTGTACAATTAAGTTGAGAATGTGTGCACAACACCGAACATGAAATATTTGTTCCTCAAAAAATAAACTGTCGGTTGCCTTGAACTGGTTACGTAAGAATTGTATGACACTGTCATTTGTCAAAGCATTATCTAAAGTTAATGAACTGACTTTTTTTTCAATGCCCCAATCTCGTAGACAGTTGTAAATGCAATATAAAATAACCAAACCGGAATGGGGAGGTTGAAGGTGGCGAAAGTTTAATATTCTCTTGTAGAGTTTTCAATTTTCATCAACATAGTGTGCAGTCAATGAAATGTAATCCTTTCTTTGATTTTGCATCGTCCACATATCAGATGTCAAACTTACCCTTGAAATCGAATCTAAAACTGCTTTCAGCTTCATTTTCTCACTGACATACATCTTCATGCACTCCTCTTCACAGTAACACGGGAGACCTTCTCAAACTGAGGATTAAGGTATTCACTGTATCTCATAAATATTTCACTCTCTACCATCTTAAATGGCTGCTCGTCAATGATAATAAGCTTTGCAAACCACTCATTTAGCTTTCCTTTTTCAAACTTATGCGGGGTAAGTGTACCTTCAGAAGCAGATCCTTCGGACTTTGTAAATGATAGCAATTGTTTGCCTGAACGTGGAAGTCTAGGTCTCCTTGTACAACTTTGTCTATATCTGTTTAAATGAGACGTTGACCCCCCGACACTTTTGCTGTATAGACTTTTACAGTGCATACATTTGATCTTGGGGACATTGTTAACTACTACTTCTTCAAA
The DNA here is from genome assembly GCA_037074715.1 of Magnolia kwangsiensis. Taxonomy (NCBI): domain Eukaryota; kingdom Viridiplantae; phylum Streptophyta; class Magnoliopsida; order Magnoliales; family Magnoliaceae; genus Magnolia; species Magnolia kwangsiensis. The sequence continues at coordinate 43,572,158 of CM073586.1, read as the reverse complement.
ATCATCCCAGATAGCTGACCGTTTCTTTCCTTTGTTTGTAACTGAAGACCTCTCCCTTAACAACAAGTGGTGAGGTGGCTGACGCACCGGCACCGACACAAGGGTTAGGTCAGACTTCATCCTCACTAGCCATATCTAAAGATATGAAACAATTTCATTTATCCTTATGCCTTAGTAAAGAATTTCCTAAGCGGATAAATCAGTTACCCATTCAATGCTAGATAGATAGTAATGCTTTCATTATTCAATTTAAATGTCATGCCAAAATTTTGGCATCATCTCCCCTAATCTCTCCAGAATATATTAATCTTGGATTTAATTCACACGTCAACTATCCACACAAAGTGTGGATATTTGATGAGGAAGTAAATGCAAGAAATACATCCAAAGAGAATTAGGAGAGACGAATCGAAACAGGCATGTGCATTTAAATTAGAATAAATGAAAACATTACTGTCTATCCAACATTGAACTGTCCAAAAAGGGACAATTTGAGAATTTCTATACATCCATGAACACACTCAATCTATGTCTGGCAACATAGAAATCCTCAAATGGGTAACTGATTATCCTATACCACAATAATAAGAGCAAAAAAAATAATTAAATTAGTTACCCATTAAATGTTGAATAGATAGTAATGCCTTCATTATTCAATTTAAATGCCACGCTAAAATTTCGGCATCATCTCCCCTTATCTCTCCAGAATATATTAATCTTGGATTTAATTTACACGTCAACTATCCACACAAAGTGTGGATATTTGATGAGGAAGTAAATGCAAGAAATATATCCAGAGAGAATTAGGAGAGACGAACCGAAACAAGCATGTGCATTTAAATTAGAATAAATGAAAACATTACTATCTATCCAACATTGAACTGTCCAAAAAGGTACAATTTAAGAATTTCTATGCATCCATGAACACACTCAATATATGTCTGGCAACATAGAAATCCTCAAATGGGTAACTGATTATCCTATACCACAACAACAAGAACAAAAAAAATAATTAAATTAGTTACCTATTCAATGTTGAATAGATAGTAATGCCTTCATTATTTAATTTAAATGCCACACCAAAATTTTAGCCTCATCTCCCCTTATCTCTCCAGAATATATTAATCTTGGATTTAATTCACACGTCAACTATCCACACAAAGTGTCGAAATTTGATGAGGAAGTAAATGCAAGAAATATATCCAAAGAGAATTAGGAGAGACGAACCGAAACATGCATATGCATTTAAATTAGAATAAATGAAAACATTACTGTCTATCCAACATTGAACTGTCCAAAAAGGGATAATTTGAGAATTTCTATGCATCCATGAACACACTCAATCTATGTCTGGCAAACATAGAAATCCTCAAATGGGTAACTGATTATCCTATACCACAACAACAAGAACAAAAAAAATAATTAAATTAGTTACCCATTCAATGTTGAATAGATAGTAATGCCTTTATTATTCAATTTAAATGCCACGCCAAAATTTCGACATCTTCTCCCCTTATCTCTCCAGAATATATTAATCTTGAATTTAATTTACACGTCAACTATCCACACAAAGTGTGGATATTTGATGAGGAAGTAAATGCAAGAAATACATCCAGAGAGAATTAGGAGACACGAACCGAAACAGGCATGTGCATTTAAATTAGAATAAATGAAAACATTACTGTCTATCCAACATTGAACTGTCCAAAAAGGGACAATTTGAGAATTTCTATACAACCATGAACACACTCAATCTATGTTTGGCAACATAAAAATCCTCAAATGGGTAACTGATTATCCTATACCATAACAACAAGAATAAAAAAATAATTAAATTAGTTATCCATTCAATGTTGGTAATGCCTTCATTATTCAATTTAAATGTCACGCTAAAATTTCGGCATTATCTCCCCTTATCTCTCCAGAATATATTAATCTTGGATTTAATTCATACGTCAACTATCCACACAAAGTGTGGATATTTGATGAGGAAGTAAATGCATGAAATATATCCAGAGAGAATTAGGAGAGACGAACCGAAATAACCATGTGCATTTAAATTAGAATAAATAAAAATATTACTGTCTATTCAACATTGAACTCTCCGAAAAGGGATAATTTGATAATTTCCATGCATCCATGAACACACTCAATCTATGTCTGGCAACATAGAAATCCTTAAATGGGTAACTGATTATCATATACCACAACAACAAGAATAAAAAAAATAATTAAATTAGTTAACCATTCAATGTTGAATAGATAGTAATGCCTTCATTATTCAATTTGAATGCCACGCCAAAATTTTGGCATCATCTTCCCTTATCTCTGTAGAATATATTAATCTTGGATTTAATTCACACGTCAACTATCCACACAAAGTGTAGATATTTGATGAGAAAGTAAATGCATGAAATATATCCAGAGAGAATTAGGAGAGACGAACCGAAATAGCCATGTGCATTTAAATTAGAATAAATGAAAACATTACTGTCTATTCAACATTGAACTCTCCGAAAAGGGATAATTTGAGAATTTCTATGCATCCATGAACACACTAAATCTATGTCTGGCAACATAGAAATCCTCAAATGGGTAACTGATTATCATATACCACAACAACAAGAATAAAAATAATAATTAAATTAGTTAACCATTCAATGTTGAATAGATAGTAATGCCTTCATTATTCAATTTAAATGCCACGCCAAAATTTCGGCATCATCTCCCCTTATCTCTCTAGAATATATTAATCTTGGATTTAATTCACACGTCAACTATCTACAAAAAGTGTGGATATTTGATGAGGAAGTAAATGCAAGAAATATATCTAGAGAGAATTAGGAGAGACGAACCGAAACAGGCATGTGCATTTAAATTAGAATAAATGAAAATATTACTGTCTATCCAACATTGAACTGTCCAAAAAGGGATAATTTAAGAATTTTTATGCATCCATGAACACACTCAATCTATGTCTGGCAACATAGAAATCCTCAAATGGGTAACTGATTATCCTATACCACAACAACAAGAATAAAAAAATAAAAATATATCTGATAGCCAATTAGTATAAGCATAGATTAAAACTAACAAGAACGGGCTGTTGTTCTTGTTCTAAAGAAATCAATTCTATAATTGTAAGATGAGGAATGAAAATAAGTGTCTGAATGTACATATTTAGGCATCATTTCCTCTCATTCTTCTCATATAAATTTTGGATTCTAGTTCATTTCAATTACACGTTATAGAATACAATTAAAGATATATAAAATCACCTTAAATCCAATGTAATTGTGATTTAGATTCCAATACATTCTAAATATAAACTTCCAAACATTATTAAACATCTAATTCAAATTAAAAATTAATCAACGGCATCAGTTAGTTCATTTGCCTGCCAAAACACTCCTTAAGAAAATCACCAATAGCTCACTAATCCCATCACTCTAAAGTGTAATCTGACCACATATAGGCCTTTAAAAAGAAATGATAATCACGCCCTCTTTTGTCATCTAGTCATAAGGTGGCCAATAACATATATATATATATATATATATATGTGTGTGTGTGTGTGTGTGTGTGTGTGTGTGTGTGTGTGTGTGTGTGTGTGTGTGTGTGTTTAGCCCATCTCATGATTTGATCACGTGGTTTATGTGATCACCATGGAGAGTTTATGCACCATGTGATACAGACGAAGAAGATGACTGTTTTGAAAATATTGAAAACTGGAAGGTCCTAAACCTTGGATCAATAGCCCACAAAACGAGCCATAGCTCAAGTGGTAGACTGAGTGAAAGATACCTCGTTTCACAGGTCTTAGTATCAAGCTCTGTCCTATTTTCCCTCTTAAGAAAAAAATTACTATCCAAAAGCCAAATCCTTTTCAAATTGCTCCTTTCTTTTGGTTAATCTTTTCTAATTTGAAGGTGATATTTCAATCTTTTTAAATTTTCCTTTAATCTTGAGCCTTTTCGGATCAAGCATAAATATCATATTGATCTACAACTTTTATGGCTCCCAAAATATAAGAAAGGTAGACATATAATTCCATTTCTCTATGTGGTGTGGTCCACTCATGTTTTGAATTTGTGTCATTTTTGGGCTCATGGCCTAAACTAATTTGACCAAATAAATAGGCAATTTAGATATAACATATATATTATGATAGGGGCTATAAAACATGATTTTTTCAGCAAAAAATAGATCCTAGTGGTGCGTTGTATAATAATTTGGACATGGATTGCCTATATACGCATGGCTGCTAGATGGTGCTCTGTTGGAACCATCATGGTGTATGCATTTTAATCATGCTGTCCATCCATTTTCGATAAGTATTTTTGGGCATTATCCAAAAAAAAAAAAAAAAAAGAGAAAAAGGTAGATTTAAGTCTAAGGTGGACCACACTATAAGAAAATAATTGTGATTGAACATCTGCCATTAAAAACTCCCTATAGCTCAGGGTAATATTTATTTGCCATCTGTAACTGTTGATTAGGTCATGCATACCTGAATGAAGGAAAAACACAACTATCAACACACTATGATTTGGGATGTGTAATCCAATCCGTCCATTAGATGTGCCCCACCAATTTTAGGCCTAAATTCACAGCACCATTTGTAAAATGATAGTGACTCTTCAACCATCACATGGCATATTTTTACAGCTGTCCCAGACCATCCAAGTCATTGATCCAACTGTGGTATAAAGCATGATTAGGAAATTATGCTGAGAAGATAATATTCACCATCTAAATTTCCAATCGCTGACTATTTTACTCTTAATCATCCATTTGATAGCCGCTCAATGGGTGGTTAGGATCGCTTATTCAGTATTGATTTAAAGATATGCTCAATCTACAGTGGGACCCAAAATTTTGTATGGTCTGGATGGCTATACATCGTGCCACAGGCCCACAAGTGAGGTTGAGGAATCATACATTGAAAGAGAGAGAGAGAGAGAGAGAGAAATCATACTAGTTGCGGTTCGACGGAGGGACGAGTGAGCTCTGGTGGTTGCACGGACGGCTGAGCAGGGAGAGGCGAACGGGCTCTGGTGGTTGCACGGACTGACGAGCAGAGAGAGGCGGACGACCTCTGGTGGTTGCACGGACGGACGAGCAGGGAGAGGTGGACGGCCTCTAGTGGTTGCACTGACGGAAGAGCAGGGAGAGGCGGACAGCCTCTGGTGGTCAGACAAGAGAGAGAGGGGCGCTGGTCGGACGAGATGGACAGATTAGAGAGGTGGAGAGCAGAGAGAGAGAGAGAGAGAGAGAGAGAGATTTGGTGGGGTCGGGTAGGGAGGGAACGATCAGGGAGGAGAAGATTTGGTGGGGACGGTGGGGTCGAGCGTCTTCAGCAAAAGGGGAAAGGGAAAGGGATAGCCGGATGGGGTCGGGCATTTTCAGCAAAAGGGTAAAGTGAACTAGGGTTTTTTTTTAACATGTATATATACCTAGAGGCGGGCTGAGCTGGGTCAGGCCGAGTCGGGTCGGGCTGAGTCGAGTTTCGGGTCGAGTCGGGCTGAACTAGGTCATATCCGAACTCGGCCTGAACTCAGAACGGGCTGAGAAAATTGACCCGTCCAAGTCGATCTTTTTCAGGCCGGGTAAAGGGGCTAATCGGGCTAGCCTGGTTTGTGTACACCCCTAATTGTATGTGCCTTTGGCGTGGAAGAGCACAGTGGGAGTAGCATGTGCAACCGTGAGATGGTGTCGTTGAGGGAGTGCAGCCGAGGGCATGCATCATTATAGCATATCATACTTGTATTAATAAGAGTACTTAGGACATGATCGTTGTATTGCTTTATCCTTACTGCTTGACTGAATTGATAACATGTTAACCTTTACCTTATAGCTCCACTGAGTCGATCATCACTCCCACTCTGGGATGGTGTTTTAAAACACCAACCAGACTTTGTTGTAGATACAGGTGGCGATGATGTTTACGCTGTTGATTGGGATTTCATAGACTATGAAGAGGAGTTCTCCTATATGCAGCTATCAGGCGGGTCTATGTAGACCATGTATTGATCGATGGGATTACAAGGATACGAATTAGTTGAACATTATACTTTATCATTTTGTATATTTTGGAAGAGACATGTATATATTCATCTTCGTGACATGATCATACTCTGGGGGTTTATAACCACTTACATACTTTATATACCTATCATAGTCTTTCACTTGCTTAATTTAGTCATATCTGGAGTATGATATGTTAATTTAGTGTAATCTCATTCATGTTTCTTGTGTTAATACGGACAACATTTAATCATTATTATTTACGTTGCACAAGTGATGCATTAAAACTTGAGAATTGAGCTTCTGCTCGACTCTTGATTTTTAGGGCGTTATAAGTTAGTATTAGAGCATGATTTGGATTAAACTATGAAAAAACGGTGAAGACCACTTAAGTTGAAGTAGGAATATGTCAATATGTCCTAGAGGGGGGGGGGGGGGGGGGGGGGGGGGGGGGGGTGAATAGGACTTTTTAAAGATCCATAAGTTATTTTTCAGTCTTATCACACTAATCCTATTATAGAGTACAAATTAGGATTACTCAAGAATTAACTCTACTGGCTTCCAAGCCTAATAAAGGATCCAATCACAATTACTTGTAAGATAAACAAATTTATGAATCAGATTGTGATGGATATGACTGTGTGTGCATAAGATGTGATTTCAGATAATCATATAGAAAGGCATGTAAGGCAATAACATAAATGAAAGACAATATCAATCTCAAACATAGTCTTTTTATAGTAGTTCGACTACTTGTCTACTCTACTCCTGACTTCCACACTCAACCCTTGAGTGACCAGATTTCACTAAGGAGGTTTCCCATGGTTCACCTCAAACCTAAGGTTTTAAATCAGGTTCACCTTCAACCTTTATAGAGGTTTCTACTCGGTTCACCTCAAACCCTGGCGTACTTCTAACCAGATGTTTATGCCCACATAGGACAAGGGTCCACACAACGCACCCTGAGGTTTCTACTCGGTTCACCTCAAACCCTGGAGTTTTTCTGGCGTACTCCTAACCAGATGTTTATGCTCTCCACAGAGCAAGGGTCCACACAACGCACCCTGCACGTACACTCTCGTCGGAGGCCTCCTTCGAGGACTTCAAAGAGCGAGCAACACTTAAAACCCAATCCTAGAAAGGAATGATCACAAGTATCCTCTGGACTCTAGATACTTACAAATAAGTTGATAAGTCCCATTCGACACAATGTTAAAGATCTCCTCCTTGATGTTGAAGGGTCTTCAGCTCCCTTGATCCGCAACATAAAGATGTATCTATACTAGGCTTTAGATTGGGTCAAGGTTATGATGGAATACTACTCTCTAAAGATTTTTCAATTAGGAGGATAGAGTGGTTTCAATCATCTATGCATTTAAGGCATCCCTGCTTAATGATTAAGGTTGTAGCTGGAGGATCCTTGAATGCGGAAGTTCATTCTCCAATCCACTCTCTGAGATATCAATCATGAGGGTGGATTGGAGGATGAACTTCCTAAGAGAAAGGGCTTAGGTAAATGATAGGAAGGTTAGAACTCTCAAAAGCACTCTCTTCTTTCTCTACCAGCAATAAAGACTAATCTCCCTATATATAGGCAAAAGGTTCCAATGGATATAAACGGTCATATTTATGACAGAATTCGATATCATCAATCAGTCATCGATATGATCGAGCGTATACTCTCGATTGTATCGGCAGACCTCTCGATGATACAAACTCAATTGTCATTTCGCTTTTGGAAACCTTCCGCCTACTGGTCGATGGGATCGAGACACACATCGATGTTATAGGATTTCGAACTCTGATTCCATCGAGCGATGGATCGATCTATTGACAGATGAAAATAAGAGAGAAGCCTTGAAGAATTTCAGGTTTAAAAGATATGATAGGGGAACAGTCGATGCCATCGAAATTTGTACATCGATCATTTCAGAGACCTTGTCGATGGGATCGATAAATCGTATAGATTTACCTAAGCTTGCTGGACGATTTATGTCCGAACTCGATTCAATCGACGAGGTCTCGATATGATCAATATATAAATATCGATTTATTGACTGGCACCCCGATCAACATTAAAAACAACCTGAAATTCATGCTGGTGAAAACATGCGCCCACAATCGATATGATCGACTGACTTCCGATACGATCGATATTTGAGTTTAGATTGAATCGGACAGTCAACGATATATCGAAGCATATGTTAGTTTTCTTTATAAAAATAAGGGCACCGAAAAGCAGTCTGTCGATATTATCAATCCACTTCAGATATGATCGATATTCGAATATCGATGATATCAACTACCAAATCGAAATATCGATAAATTATCCAGATGATTGTTTGATTGCTGAACGCTTTTTGTCCTCACTCGATTGTATCGATTGAGATCCCGAGGACATCGACAGAGCTGGTCGATTATATTGAAGGGGTAATCGATATAATCGACAGTGTAAGAAAAACTTTAAAGATTTTCCTTTTTGATAACAAGTTTTCTTACACTAAAACCCTAAGATATTCTAGTTCTTTTTAAGGGTTTAATCACCTGGTGTTTTGGGACATGGGATGTGAGGCTATGATTTACCTATGGCGAGCTTCCACACATCTAGTTGAGGCAGACGCTTGACTTGATTTTCCTATTAGGCGTTGTTGTCCGACTGACTCAACTTACAACGTAATTGACAAACCAGGGCACGTAGTAGGTGCACTTTCAATCTCCCCCTTTGTCAATTACGTGACAAAATACCCAAAAACACCCTAGGAACATATCTAGACAGATACATCCTAAATTGTGTGTACATGTATTAACACAATTTTTTAAATTCTAAACTCCCATGTACACACCCAGTAAATTCTCCCCCTTAATTCAAAAACTCCCCATTTTCTTGTTGCGACTGCTCCCCGTAACACCTGCAACATAGATATACAATTTCCACTCGGGGTTTTTGAATTGTTCTCCCCCTTTTTGTCAGTCATTGGCAAAGATATAAGACGTGATATTGAGTGAAGATTGAAGCTTATGGGAGAATTATAAATAGATAGATGTATATAAATGAGAACACTGTAAAGCATACATCAATGAAGATATAGTATAAAGTTAGATAAAACAAGAGTGACAATGAAATATGAATTGAATTCAGCCATATCAATCAGTATCAAAAAATATATATTGCCACAGACAGCAGTGCCACTATTTATCCAAGAAGAAATACATAAAGAAGGCAACAGATGTATAGGATAGTCAAAGGCCGACTGGACGGACTCTTAATGGTGTCGAGAAAGATCATTCATGATCAAGTTGACCAGGTGCTGAGTAGTTCCCTGGAGGACATCGAGCTTTTCTTCAATAAGAGTGAGACGCCTTTCACAATTGTTCAGCCGGTCCTCTATACCAACCATCCCATTGAGTAGGTGACATTCGAGATGATGAGCTGGCCGATTAGTAATTAACTCGGGACTGACCATTGGTGGGCGATTTGATCCTCCATGTATAGGCCTCATTGTGGGTGGATGATCGGATCTGGATATAGAAGGATTGTGCCTTGAGGGAGACAAGGGAAGAAAAAATTGTTGTGACGCTAGTGATGCATCATTATCAAACTAGGCTTCTGGATGCACTTCATCAGATGTGGCAGGAAGTCCAGCATGGTGGGCAAGCTTGCATATGAGCATAGGAAAGGGCAGTGTCTCCGTATGATGTCCTTGTAGGACACGAATGATCTGCGCAAGGAGGAGAGTTGGCAAGCACACACGATTTTCTTGATATATATCATAGAGAACATTGAGCACAAATGGAGAAAGATGATCACCAAGGATATCGCATGGGTACACATTTGAGCAGAAAATGCTGTGAAGAATTTTGAAGGTGGGTCCGAGATGATTGATATGCAGTAAATTTTCATCATTTCGCGGAACTGTAGTCCCTTGGCACAATGCATGTGTAATTTCTCTCCATATTCCCAATCCATTGAGATTTCGATTGGTTACTGAAATTTTAGTGACCTCAAGATCGAGAAGTTTTGCCACAGTCACTGGAGTGATAAGCTTTGAGTAGTGTACAAGAACAATCCGAATGCTGGGGGGATCTTCACAAACAAAATGACTATGTTTGAAGAATTTATGTATCACACCCAGTTGGTATGATCTTCCAAGATGAAGAATATTTTTCCACCCAATTACTTCGAGAAGAAAATCAACTCCAAAAGGCTCGACTGCACTATTGAGGAATAGTCGTTCAATGATGACAGATGGACTATCTTTCTTTGGAGTAGGATAATACCTATTAAAATTTGATTGGATGCTTGTCTCTTCTAAAGATTGGAAGTGAGCCTTACCTTTCCTTTGGGTCATGTTTGAGGAGGTGAAATGTTGATAAAAGAGAAGAAAAATATGAGTTCGAGTGCGCCTTTCTCTTTATATAGTAGACTTATCGATTATATCGATCAGTTACCGATTGCATCGCAGGACTTTTACCTAAAATTCGCTCTGACAGTTGTTTGAAAACAGCAAGATAACCGTCGATTGAATCGATGAACAGTTTCGATGGAATCAATTATAAAATCGATACTGCGCAGGTATCATCGAGACTGTAAGAATTTTGACTTATATTCACCATTAATCATGAACAACTCAGACCTTAAGATTTTTAGTGAGTACCATAAGTCCAGAGATATTATCAATGCGAACAAACACCAATTGACTTTTGGAGGTCAAAGAACCTGTTTGTGTCAAGAGGCTTTGTAAGGATATTGGTAAGTTTCTTTTCAGTAGCAACATATTCTAACACAATGGTCTTTTCTTCGACTAGTTCTCGGATAAAATGATGATGAATGTCAATATGCTTGGTCCGAGAGTGCCGAACTGGGTTTTTCGAGATGTTGATAGCACTGGTATTGTCAAAAAAGAGACTCATTGTGGATTGTACAATCCCATAGTCGAATAACATCTGTTTCATCCAGAGGGGTTGAGCACAACAGTTACCTGCAGCTATATATTCAGCTTCCGCAGTGGATAATGAGATTGAGTTTTGTTTCTTGCTTTGCCAGGAAACTAAATAATTTCCAATATAAAAGCATCCACCACTAGTTGATTTTTGATCATCCAAATTTTCAGCCCAATCAACATCTAAATATCCTGCAATGATGATGGAGGTTTCATGTGGATACCATTTTCCAAAGGTGGTTGTCCCTCCAACATACTTGAAAATCCTTTTAACTGCTGTTAGGTGAGATTCCTTAGGATCTACCTGATAATGAGCACATACCCCAACACTAAAGGATATATCTGGATGACTGGCAGTTAGATATAACAGACTTCCGATCATCCTTCGATCAAGATGTTGGTCCACACTTTTGCCATTAGTATCTTTTAAAAGTTTTAGAGTAGTACTCATAGGCGTATGATAAGTGCGACCAGATTCAAGCCCAAATCTTTTCACTAGGTCTTTTGCATACTTGGTTTGATTTATGAAAATTCCATCATCCAGTTGCTTGAATTGTAGCCCTAAGAAGAAATTCAATTCACCAACCATGCTCATTTCAAATTCTGATTTCATGAGGTTGGCGAATTTGAATGCTTCATCTCCGCATGTTGATCCAAACATAATATCATCCACATAAATTTGTGCAATAAGTAATGAGTCCTTTATTCTATGGGTGAACAGTGTTTTGTCTACACTTCTTCTACGAAATTCATGGTCTAGGAGAAACTTCGTTAATCACTCGTACCAAGCACGTGGTGCTTGTTTGAGACTATACAGAGCTTTGTCCAAACGATAAACATAATGGGGATACTTAGGGTCCGAAAATCCTTTTGGTTGTTCCACATATACTTCTTCAGCGAGATCCCCATTAAGAAAGGCACTCTTAACATTCATTTGAAATAATTTAAATTTTAGTGCGCATGCAACAGACATGAGAATTCTAATGGATTCTAGATGTGCAACAGGGGCAAATGTTTCATCAAAATCAATTCCTTCAATCTGTGAGTATCCCTGAGCCACCAATCTTGCTTTGTTTCTAATTACATTCCCTGATTCGTTAGATTTATTTTTAAAGACCCATTTTGTTCCAATGACATTAGCATCTGTTGGTCTAGGAACTAGTTTCGACACCTCATTTTTCTAGAATTGTTGAAGTTCTTCTTGCATGGCATTTATCCAGTATTCATCTTGAAGAGCTTCTACAATATTTTTGGGTTCAATCTTTGAGGTAAAACAGAAGTGACTATAAACATTGTCTATTTGTCTTCTAGTTCTTACACCGACATTAGGGTCTCCAATAATTTGATCACGAGGGTGATCTTTGATGACGGGTTTGTCAGATGATTGCTGAGGTTCATCCAATAATGAAGACTTGTCATCTGATTTTTCGAGTATACATGAATCTACGTCATTTTCTATATCATTCATGGGAGAATTCATATCTTGAGGATGATCATCAATTACCACATTCGCTGATTCTTGAATAGTAAGAGTTCTTAAGTTGTACACTCTATAAGCACGACTATTCATGGCGCATCCAAGAAAAATGCCCTCATCACTTTTAGATTCGAACTTCCCTAGGTGATCCCTATCCTTTAAAATGTAGCATTTACTACCAAAGACCCGAAAGTATTTCACATTTGGCAGCTTCCCATACCATAATTCATATGGAGTTTTGTTCAGACTTGCTCTAAGATATACTCTGTTTATGATGTAGCATGCAGTATTGACAGCTTATGCCCAAAAGCTCTTTGCCATGTCCTTTCCATTTAGCATGACTGACCCCATTTCCTGCAATACTCAATTTTTCCTTTCAGCAACCCCATTTTATTGAGGGGTTTTTAGAGCTGAAAATTCATGATGAATTCCTTTATCATTGCAGTATTTTTCAAATTCATAATTTTCAAATTCACCACCATGATCACTTCTGATGCGTTTTATATCATGTCCTTTTTCATTTTGAATTTGTCTTGCCAAGACAACAAATTTTCCAAAAGCATTTGATTTTTCTCCAAGAAATGCAACCCAAGTAAATCTAGTGTAGTCAGCTACTATTATCAAAAAATATCTTTTCTTGCCATGACTTTCCGCTTTAGTAGGACCCACTAGATCCATATGCAGTAGATCCAAGGGCTTTGTTGTAGCTATGGCGGTTGTCTTTTTATGTCCAACTTTTATCTGTTTTCCTTTTAGACATTCCACATATACTACTTTTTCTTCTTTTCTAATTTTGGGAAGACCTCTAACCAAGTTTTTTGAGCTAAGTTTAGCTAAATTTCGGTAATGGACATGTCCCAACCTTTGATGCCATAATCTTGATTCATCTTTTACAGCCATGTTACATTTTGTGGACAATCCCTTATTGTTGGTACTCTCAATAATATAACAGTTATCACTAGTGCGTGTACCTTTTATGAGGGATTTTTCTGTATGATCTATTATTTTATACACATCCTTTGAGAAAGTGACTAGATGTTCCTTGTCACAGATTTGAGAGATAGTAAGGAGATTATGTTTCAGTCCTTCGACATAGAGAACATTTTTAATTTTTGGAAGACCTGGTACTTCTATTGTTCGTTGTCCGACGATTCTGGCTGAGCTACCATCTCCATATGTGACTGATCCACCATCGAAGTCTGAGCATGAACAAAAATGAGTACGATCACCAGTCATGTGTCTGGAACATCCACTATCAAGTTACCACTTCGAACTATTACCAGCTTTCAGAGCAGTGTGGATTACAAGGCAATTTTAATCTGTCACATCCTCTGGAACTTTCTTGATCATGATTCCTACTATAGTCAAGATCACTCTCTAGGCGGTGAAGTCCTTAAAGAGAGACCCACTCTGATACCAATTGAAAAAGTGGTGAAGACCATTTAAGTTGAAGTAGGAATATGTCAATATGTCCTAGAAGGGGGGTGAATAGGACTTTTTAAAGATTCATAAGTTATTTTTCAGTCCTATCACACTAATCCTATTACAGAGTACAAATTAGGATTACTCAAGAATTAACTCTACTGGCTTCCAAGCCTAATAGAGGATCCAATCACAATTACTTGTAAGATAAACAAATTTATGAATCAAATTGTGATGGATATGACTGTGTGTGCATAAGATGTGATTTCAGATAATCGTATAGAAAGGCATGTAAGGCAATCACATAAATGAAAGACAATATCAATCTCAAACACAGTCATTTTATAGTAGTTCGACTACTTGTCTACTCCACTCCCGACTTCCACACTCAACCCTTGAGTGACCGGATTTCACTAAGGAGGTTTCCCATGGTTCACCTCAAACCTAAGGTTTTAAATTAGGTTCACCTTCAACCTTTATAGAGGTTTCTACTTGGTTCACCTCAAAACTTAGAGTTTTTCTGTCGTACTCCTAACCAGATGTTTACGCCCACACAGGACAAGGGTCCACACAACGCACCCTGAGGTTTCTACTTGGTTCACCTCAAACCATAGAGTTTTGCTGGCGTACTCCTAACTAGATGTTGATGCTCTCCACAGAGCAAGGGTCCACATAACGTACCCCACACGTACACTCCCGTCGGAGGCCTCCTTCGAGGACTTCAAAGGGTGAGTAACACTTAAACCCAATCCTAGAAAGGAATGATCACAAGTGTCCTCTAGATTCTATATACTTACAAATAAGTTGATAAGTCCCATTCAGTGCAATGTTGAAGGTCTCCTCCTTAATTTTGAAGGGTCTTCAGCTCCCTTGATCCGCAACACAAAGATGTATCGATACTAGGCTTTGGGTTGGGTCAAGGTTATGATGGAATACCACTCTCTAAAGATTTTTCAATTAGGAGGATAGAGTGGTTCCAATCATCTATGCATTTAAGGCATCCCAACTTAATGATTAAGGTTGTAGCTGGAGGATCCTTGGATGCAGAAGTTCATTCTATAATCCACTCTATGAGATATCAATGATGAGGGTGGATTGGAGGATGAACTTCCTGAGAGAAAGGGCTTAGGTAAGTGATAGGAAGGTTAGAACTCTCAAAAGCACTCTCTTCTTTCTCTACCAGCAATAAAGACTAATCTCTCTATATATAGGCAAAAGGTTCCAACGGATATAAACTGTCATATTTATGACAGAGTTCGATATCATCGAGCAGTCGTCGATATGATCGAGTGTATACTCTCGATTGTATCGGCAGACCTCTTGATGATACAAACTCAATTGTCATTTCGCTTTTGGAAACCTTCCGCCAACTGGTCGATGGGATCGAGACACACATCGATGTTATAGGATTTCGAACTCCGATTCCATCGAGCGATGGATCGATCTATCGACAGATGAAAACAAGAGAGAAGCCTTGAAGAATTTCAGGTTTAACAGATATGATCGGGGAACAGTCGATGCCATCGAAATTTATACATCGATCATATCGGAGACCTTGTCGATAGGATCGATAAATCGTATAGATTTACCTATAAGCTTGCTGGACGATTTATGTCCGGACTCGATCTAATCATCGAGGTCTCGATATGATCGATATATAAATATCGATTTATCGACTGGCACCCCGATCAACATTAAAAATAACCCGAAATTCTTGTTGGTGAAAACATGTGCCCACAATCGATATGATCGACTGACTTCCGATATGATCGATATTTGAGTTTAGATTGAATCGGACAGTCATTGATATATCAAAGCATATGTTAGTTTTTTTTAGAAAAAAAGGGGCACCGGAAAGCAGTCTGTCGATATTATCGATCCACTTCAGATATGATCGATATTCGAATATTGATGATATCGACTACCAAGTCGATATATCGATAAATCGTCCAGATGATTGTTTGATTGCTGGACGCTTTTTGTCCTCACTCGATTGTATCAATTGAGATCCCGAGGACATCGATAGAGTTGGTCGATTATATCGAAGGGGTAATCGATATAATCGACTGTGTAAGAAAAACTTTAAAGATTTTTCTTTTTTATAACAAGTTTTCTTACAGTAAAATCCTAAGATGTTCTAGTTCTTTTCAAGGGTTTAATCACCTGGTGTTTTGGGACATGGGATGTGAGGCTATGATTTACCTATGACGAGCTTCCGCACATCTAGTTGAGGCTGACGCTTGACTTGATCTTCCTGTTAGGCGCTATTGTCCGACTAACTCAACTTACAACGTAATTGACAAACCAGGGCACGTACTAGGTGCACTTTCAAACTAGACTTGGGTTATGGTAACACAACACACACTTACATATTTTGACTTATGTGGGGGAGAGAAAAATGTAGAAATGAATGTAGGATTCCCAGTTTCACCAACAGGCATAACTGAGAGTTGAATTTCACCCCATATGCATATAAGATCATGAAAAATGATCTCAATCCCTTTCTAAACTGTCAATCGATAGGTTTGGGTGATAATTTAGCGAATCTCACACTCAAAACACACCAAAAGTGTGAATATGTGTGGTTGAAGTTTGAAAGCGCTTCAAACAGAAGTGGGGGCCACACCTAATTTGTAGAGGGACCCCGAGGTGTCCCACGTGTTTTCAGCACCCTGGGGAGGGGTGGACACCACCCCCAGGCAGATAGTCCAGAGTCTGGGCGGCGGCACACCGCTTGGCTTCGCAGCACCTGATCGGTGCTCGGTCAATGGCGCACTGCCCACCACCGAGTCAGGTGGGCCCTATCACACGTGTGATGCCACCCCACCACCCCTTTAAACCATCTTTTGTCCCATTTCATGCCCCCTCCACTCCATTTTCACTCCAAAACACTCCAAAGCTTCCTTTCCCTCTCAATTTTTTTCTTCCATACACTTCCAACCTTCAAATCTCCCATCTTGTTCATCATTACCTTCCCATTCCTCAATTCCATCCTTCCACCTTCACTATTTTCACTCATTTGAGCACAAAAGCCCTCCTTTGTGTCTCATAATCTTCCAAATCCTCTACCTATGGCCCTCCTTTTGTGTCTCAAGACTTCCAAAACCCACCAAACCATCTCATCCTTCAAGAATTTACTCTTCCAATGGCTCTTTTCAAGGGTGTCGCTGCTATCTTCTCAATCTCTACACTCCTTTGTCTCATGGGAAAGAAGAGAGCGGCCTCGAATGAGGCCGGGCTGAGCCGACCATGCCGTACTATGAAGAGGGCGGACACTGAAGCCAGTGCGATTACCGAGCGTGAACGAAGGTCCAAGAAGGACCTCGATCCTCGAGTTCCATTGGAGAGATCGCTACCGCCAGACGTCAATCTTGGTAAGTTCTGTAACCACAAGGTCGTATTTGAGGCACACATCGATGAGAAGTTTTTTGAGACATATCCAATCATTGACTTTCTCCTGAAAAATGGGCAGGGTCCCATATTTGAGGGGAACACTCATGTGAGTGAAGGCACTGTGCGTGCCTTATACATCCACATTCAAAATCCACTGTTGAAGCCTCTCCATTTTTCTATCCCTTTGGGAAGGTAGGAGGCTATAGTTGGTGTGGACAAGATTGCCCGCATTATGGAAGTTGAAAGAGGTATGGTGCACCCTAGTGAGAAGAACCTCACTAGTGAGCGAGAGAAAAGATGCCTCACATGCTTCCTATGTGGCTAGCTCGAGCATTAGAGGCGAGGAAATAGCCTCACTTCATCCAAGATGACCAAAGACTTCCACCTGCTTCACCACGTATGCATGTATAACGTGTATCTTAGGTGGAGTAACTACACTGAATGCACAAGGTTCATGGTGGACTTCTCGTATAGAGTTGGGCAAGGAGAGAAAGTGTGCCTGCCTATAGTTGTCCTATCCCAGATAATCCGCATTACACAATCTACTAGGGAAAGCTCCTCGCTACCTTTTAGTCGACTTGTATGCAAAATTTCCCACCACTACTGTTTCCGACTCCATATGAATAATGTTGCCCCAATCCGCATTATCAGTGAAAACACGCTCGACAACATGGGCATTGGCCTTGGGCGATGCCAAGCCTGACTTGAGGAGCAGAGCGATGATACATAAGAAGAGAGTGAATATGTTGAGGGAAGTGAAGGAGAGGAAGAAAGTAGTGATAAACAAGAAGAGAGTGGCGAGCAAGGTAGCGAAGATGAGGGTAGTGATGAAGAGGGGGATCAGGAAGGTGAAGAAGAGGCTTAAGGGTCAGATGAGAGACCTCCTCCTGCCACACATGAGCATTGCCGTGACCGGGCCACCATAGAGGCCTGCTTGGCTCAAATTAAGGAGGGCCAAATCGCCCTGAGATAGGAAGTCAGAGAGACCCGGGCCAAGCTTGAAGAGAGTCAGGCCTACATGAAGTAGAAATTTAAGAAGGTGTCTCACACCTTGAAGGCTCTCCTATGCTGTATGCAGGATAAGGGTGGTCCTCCACCATCACCAGATTCGGACGACTAGTCATATGTGTAGTCATCTTTTATTTTGCTTTCTTGTTAGTTTTCTTTTGTACTAGCCTTGGTAAGCTTGGTTGGTTATTAGTATGTTTTAGTATTTAAAGCTTGTTTAGATTAGCTCACATGCATCTTCTGTAATAATCCATGTAAGACTATATCTCATGTATTGTGACAATTTTGGTAAATGAAATGTATGAAGCTTCTTTTTATTTAGAATGTGAATGATGCTTGGATGAGTGTGTGTTCTTATGCTAAATCTTACACGGGTTGCACCCTACGTTGTATGTAGAGAATGCCACCTAAGATCACTCAGAGCACTGCACGTTTAGTACTTGACGGATCGTTTGACGGGGCACCTTCCCTAAGCGATAGCCACACGGACCCTACCTTGGCCCCTGATAGTGACACCATGTCGGACTCTCAGCCGACCACTGGCCCCACGAAAGGGCCAACACCTAGGGTACCACCGGTTCCAAAGTAAAATCGTGTGTCTACCTTGACGCCATACGTGCCTCAGGTGGCTCCTCCTCCTGATAAGTTGGAGCAGATAATGCTCCTAATGCAGCAGCAGCAGCAGATTTGGACTAGGATTGTGGAGGCCCTTGGCCAGAACATGAATGTGGTCCCGCCTGCACCACCTGTGTAGCCTGCTAGGCATATGAATGGAGACAGCTTGTTCGAGTGCTTTCAGCATTTTTGACCTCCCACTTTTGTGGGCACTCATAGACCTGAGGAGTGAAAGGGGCGTAGCTATATGCCCTAGAGGGGGGATGAATAGGGCTATGCCAAATAAAAATTATAACAGCGGAATAATAATAAAATAATGAAATAACTTGCAGGAAATTAAACCTAAGTTATTACAACATTCCCCACACTGGCTTGAAGTAAAATGATTATAACATTCAACCACAAATACAATCCACAAAACTGAATGAATAAAGGAATGAAAGAATAAAGCACATCCACAACACAAAGATATATAGTGGTTCGCCTATGTGTACACCAACTATTATCCATTAGCCACACAGAATGCTACTCCACTCCTAATATCCTCACACACACTATTAAAATAGGTTTCACAGGTTCACCTAAAACCTTCACAATTGTGTCTTTTTATCTCATGCTTACACAATCTAAAAACCCACACAATCTGAGTTTTCTGGCTCTCCTCAGATAACCACTCAATGAGATTTTTCTGTAAAATCTCAAACAAAACCAAAGAATGTAAATTACACAATTGTAAAATACCTAAATCTCCTTTTGAAGTAGCCCGGAAGAACTAATCGGAGTAGAAGTTCGATTCAACGTTCAAAGTTCAATACTCACTTTAAGAATGGTTCTAAAACTAATTGATTTTAAATTAAATCAAGAAGGGCTAGCTGTTTTTGATTTTGATTCCAAGAAGAAGGAATATCAGAAATTCCCCTTTTCGAATATGATTGGAATGAAGATCAAAATCAAATAATAAACAAGCTAACTAAAGGAATATTAAATAAGCACAAAGTACCTTAAAAACAAACATGAACTTATCTCAGAGTATAGCCTTAAAATTTCTTGAATTAAAAAAACTCTGAAATTTGTGCTCTAATTATAGCCTGAAAAATCCCGTCTACGACTGGTCTTAGGATCCCTAGGACTGGTCGTAGCTTCACGGATTTTTAAAGATTTCCACGGGATAAGGATTAACTGTTTCACGACTGATCTTGGGTAGCCTACGACTGGTCGTGGGTCACCTACGACTGGTCATAGGACCCCTATATTAGTTGCTAGAGTTCGAGTCGTAGGGCTAAGACTGGTCGAAGGATAAGTCGTACGGCTCACAGGACTGGTCGTAAGATGTCCAGGACTAGTCGTAGGACAACCAGAAAGATCCAAAAATCTTCAACAACCTATGACTGGTTGTGAAAAACTTAAGACTGGCCATAGCAGAGTTAGGATTGGTCTTGAAGTCCCTAAGACTGGTCTTAGAACAGCCCGTACAAGAATATTTAAAATATACGAATTATGTATCCAGAATGACCTACAATAAAGCCCAACCTAAGGTCAATCTAAGGTCAAACAAACCTTGAAAGTGAGATGAACATTGATAGTCTGTACTCTCAGATGACCCTTAAGAGAAGCTTGAGAATTTACGAATCGTGTTGTAGGCCTTCTCGAGCTTGAACCTTTCTTGACTTGATAAAGTCTTCTTCTATTCTTGTACTTGTTAGAATCTTGAACATGTATACTTGAAGTCTTCTATTCTTGTATACTTCATCCATGACTAGACTTGAAACTTTCTTCATTTAAGTTCTTGTCTTGAAATACGATGACTTGAAGCAATGAATAGCCTCAAACATGAAACACAAGATGTACAAGACATATATATATATATATATATATATATATATATATATATATAGGTTTTGTCACCATAAAATTTGACAACCAAAGGGATATGAAATCATAGCACTTACAATCTTCCCCTTTGTCAAATTTGTGACAAAACACACATCATACAGATAAGAGCAAAATATGCTCCCCTGAGAGAAAAAGCTTGGAAACATTAAGTAAAGTGTAAGTTATCCACATTCCATATTATCAATCCACATATAGTCCTCAATCAATCAATCTATACAAATTACTCCCCCTTTCCATACTACTCCCCCTTTTTGTCACAAAATGACAAAGGAAAGTCACAATAGGAAAGAGAACAACAACATAGAGAGTAATAACAAGCAGATAATGAGAAAGGAATATGGAAGAAAATATCATATATCAAAATATAAATCCAGAATCATCAAGCCACAACCAATATAATACAATATCCAAAATAAAAGATAATACAATCTAAAAGATAATCCGCCTAATCAGATCCAGAGGAGGGAGCAGGGATAGTAGGATCAATCTGGTGTAAGCCCCTATTAATGCGACGAAGATATTTTCACATATATTTAAACTGCATATCGTAGGCTACACTCATGTTATCAACCTTCTCCTCCAATGCACGAAGGCGTGCATCATAACTAGATGGATCGTAATCAGGATCATTTGGGGAATCAGTTTCTATCTCATCAAATAACTCATCCATATTTAATGTAAAAAATTAAAATTTCAACACATATAATACCAAATATAATACATGCAAGCAAGAATACTCAATATAAAATGCACATACCAAGATCAAATTTCAATTTATTAAACCTGCTTTTTTCGAGCAGTTTAGTAAATATATCAGCAAGTTGAGTTTTGGTTGGTATATATTCCAAGGAAATAACTTTTTCTTCAACCAACTCATGAATGTAATGATACCTAATGTTAATGTGCTTAGTACGTGAATGCTGGATTGAATTTTTAGAAATATTTATAACACTGAAATTATCACAATGTAAGATCATTGAATCTTAATTAATTCCATAATCGCTTAGCATGCGTTTCATCCAAACTAGTTGAGTACATGCGTATCCAGCTGCAATATACTCAGCCTCAGCAGTGGAGAGTGATATTGAGCTTTGCTTCTTGCTGAACTAAGAAACTAAGTAATTTTCAATATAAAAACAACCACCACTGGTTGATTTTCTATCATCGATATTACCAGCCCAATTAACATCTGAGTACCCGACTATTTGAACTCTAGTATCAAAAGGATACCAAAGACCCAGATTTATAGTACTTACGACATATCTAATAATCCGTTTAACAACAGTAAGATGTGATTCCTTAGGATTAGACTGATATCTTGCACAAATACCAACACTAAACGCGATAATAGGTCTACTTGCAGTTAGATACAACAAACTACCAATCATACTACGATACAGTTTAGGATTTATATCTTTACCTGTAGAGTCTTTTGAGAGTCTTAATGTTGTACTCATAGGATTATCAAAGTTCTTACTATTCTCAAATCCAAACCTTTTAACCAAGTTTGAAGCATATTTGGTTTAGGAAATGAAAATTCCATCAGGTTGTTGTTTTACTTGCAACCCTAGGAAATAGTTTAGTTCACCAACCATGCTCATTTCGAACCTTGATTTCATAAGATTTGCAAACTCAATAGACATGTTAGTACAAGTTGATCCATAAATAATATCGTCAACATAAAGTTGAACCATCAAAATATCATTGTTATGCTTCTTAACAAAGAGCATCTTATCGACACGTCCTACTTGAAAGCTATGACTAAGTAAGAATTTAGTCAATTTCTCATACCATGACGTGGGCGCTTGTTTTAGACCATAGAGAGCCTTTTTGAGACGAAATACATGGTTAGATAACTTGGGGTCTTCAAACCCTGAAGGTTGTTCAATATATACCTTGTCATGTAAATCTCCATTCAAGAAAGCACTCTTTACATCCATCTGATAAATTTTAAATTTTCTAAAGCATGTGATGAAAATAAAAAGTTTGATTGATTCAAGGCGAGCGACTAGAGTGAAAGTTTCATCGTAATCGATGCCTTCAATTTGAGTGTACCCTTGTACAACCAGTCTAGCCTTATTTCGTATTATATTTCCAAGTTTATCAGACTTATTTTTAAAGATTCATTTTGTTCCGATAATGTGTTTATATTTAGGTCTTGGAATAAGATACCAGACATCATTACGAACAAAATGATTAAGTTCATCCTGCATAGCAACTATCCAATTTTCGTCAGAAAGTGCTTCTTTCAAATTGACCGGTTCTATTTGGGATATAAAACGGACATAATTACATATGTTCTTAAGTTGTTTGCAAGTAAGAACTCCAGTGAGAGGGTTTCCAAGAATTTGATTGGTTGGATGATCTTTGACAGTACTTAGATCAGATTCTTTTTGACTTGATGAGGTATCTTGATTGTCAATAATAAGAACTTCATCATCATTTGAGCTCGGGGCTGCTGTATTCAAATGATTATCAATGACCACATTGATGGACTCTTGAATCACACCAGTTCTCTTATTTAAAACCCTATAAGCTCGACTGTTCAAAGAATAACTAAGAAAAATACCTTCATCACTCTTTGTATCAAACTTTCCCAAATTTTCACGATCTCGTAAAATATAACACTTGTTGTCAAAAACCTGAAAGTATTTGACAGTAGGTTTCTTTTCAAACCATAATTCATAATCAGTCTTATTATCACATTTACTGGTATAAACCCGATCAATAATATAACATGCGGTATTAACTGCTTCAGCCCAAAGATTTCTAGAGAGCTGCATGCTATTCAACATAACATTAGTCATATCCTGAAGCACTCTATTTTTTCTTTCAACTATACCATTTTGTTGTGGTGTTTTGGGCGCAGAGAATTCATGCGATATTCCCTGATCGCTACAGAATTTCTCAAAACTACTATTTTTGAATTCGGATCCATGATCACTACGGATCTTACTAATATGAGAACCTTTCTCATTTTGAATTCGTTTAATGACCTTTTTCACTTCATCCAGGGTTTCAGTTTTATCTTTTAAGAATGATACCCAAGTAAATCTGGTATAGTCATTTACGATAACCAAGATGTACACCACATATTTTGTCTACTTTTTACAATTTGGGTATACCTCTAATTAGTTCTCTTTTGCTCAATCTAAATAAGTTCCGATAGTGTACATGTCCAAGGCGTTTATGCCATAATTCAATCTCATCGGTATGGACCATGTAACACGATTGAGTAGATGAGCTTGCATCACTAACGATGTAGCAGTTTTCAGAAGTTCTGCGACCAGTTAATATAACAGAACCCTTTTTATTAACTATCTCACAACCTTGATTAGAAAACTTCACACTATGGTTGTTATCGAATATCTGAGAAATGCTTAGTAGGTTGTGTTTTAAGCCCTCAACATATAACACATTCTTAAATAAGGGAAGGTTATAAAGTTGAACCGTACCTTAGCCAGTGATCTTGCAATTGCTTCCATCACCAAATGTGACTGACCCGTCAGTCATATCTTTTAGATCGGTGAATAAATCCGTGTCGCATGTCATATGCCTGGAGCAACCACTATCTAGGTACCACTTTGAATGGCTTGTAGCTTTGAAAGCAGTGTGGGCAACCAAGCAGGCAACTTTAGGAACCCATTTCAGAACTGTTTTGGGTTTAGGAGTATAGATGGTCTTTTTCTGTCTGTTGTTATAGGAGAGACCTATAGAGTTAGACTTTAATAGCTCCTTGAGTAGATCAATTATTTTTTTAGCCAATGGATTTCGGTTTTGAAAATTAAAGTTGACATGGGTACTTTTAGGTTTTTGAAAAGTCCTTGAATTTTTAGAAAAACCTTGATAAGTATTCTTTTCTTTTGAGGTCAAAGACTCTCATTTTACAAATTTAGGAGCAATATTCTTTTGTTTAGAAGATGTATTCTTATCATAGCCCAACACAGATCGATCGCCACATTTTCTTGATCAGGACAATAATTTTTTCAATTTAGGATCACATTGGGCATATCTCCATGTGTCTTTCAAACTCAGAAGAGAAGCTACCTCATTTTTGAGTTTCTCATTTTCGGATCTCAAATCTTCAATTTTGGAGGTTTTAAAATTTAAATCACATTTGGTCTTTTCAAAAGAATCAGAAATATGAGACTTTTCTAGAACGAGAGACTCATAGTCTTCTTTAAGCTTAAATTTTTTTTCTTTTTGTAACTTAAGCTTGACGACAATTTTACAACTCTTCTTATAAAGGGCATTATAAGCATCCTGAAGATTATCTTCATTATCGCAATCACTATTCAGATTTTCTTCACTAGATATATCATCATTATCTGAAAAAGTGATCTTGGCTAGAGTCACAAGGGCTTTAATATCATCGCCCGACTTGGTTTCAGAATCTTCTGATTTAGAAGAGGATTCAGAATCAGACGATTCATCCCAAGTAGCCAACATGCTTTTCCTTTTTGATTTGTCCTTTTTAAGACGTTTGTTAGCTAAGTGCCCATACTCTTGGCAGTTGTAACATTGACTATCTTTCAAAGATTTTCGAGCTCTAGGTTTAGATCGTCTCTTATCATTTGACTTTTGAAAATCAACTTTTTTCTTGCTTTTGAAAATTTTGTAAAACTTTTTTGCTAAAAGCGCCATATCATCTTCAAAATTTTCTAAATCCGAAGTGCTCTCTTGTGAAACATTTTTAGATGATTTGAGAGAAATCAATTTTCCTTTAGGAGCTTTAAAAGACAACTCATAGGTTTGTAGTGAACCAACTAGTTCCTCAACCCTCATGGTATCCGTATCACGAAGTTCCTGAATCGCGGTTACTTTAGAATTGAACCGTTCAGGAAGTGAGTGTAGTATCTTTGCACACACTTTAATTTCTGGGATTCTATCACCAAGACCCCACATAGAGTTCACAATGTCATTCAATCTAGTGTAGAAGTCCATAAACATCTCATTCTCCTCCATATGAATTTCTTCAAATTTAATCGTGAGGAGTTGAACTTTAGATTTCTTGACAATTGATGTACCCTCGTATGTCATTTCTAATACATCCCATGCTTATTTTGCATTTTCACAAGAGATGATTCTTTTGAATTCATCTGGCGATAATGCACAAGTAATTACATTTAGTGCTTTTGCATTGGCACTACTCTCACTTTTCAGAAGTGTGGTCCAAAGAAAATAAGCCATTACTTTCATTGATTTTGAACCATCTTCATTAGTTACTTCAGTGCTAAGAGGGTTCCATTCATTCACTGTGGCCAGCTACACACTTTCATCCATGGATTTGAGGAAGATCCTCATCCTGGCTTTCCAATAAGCATAGTTTATGCCATTAAAGGGAGGTGGCCTAGTGACTGATAGGCTATCAAAATTTGACATCTTAATATAGCTTAGATCGTTAGCTCAGGAAATAAATCCAATAAATAAACAATAAGCATGAGCTATTAGGCTCTGATACCACTTGAAAGGGCCTAGCTACATGCCCTAGCGGGGGGGGGGGGGGGGGGGGTGAATAGGGTTATGCCAAATAAAACTTATAACAACGGAATAATAATAAAACAATGAAATAACTTGCAGAAAATTAAACCTAAGTTATTATAACATTCCCCACACTGGCTTGAAGTAAAATGATTACAACATTCAACCATAAATACAATCCATAAAATTGAATGAATAAAGGAATGAAAGAATAAAGCACATCCACAACACAAAGATATATAGTGGTTCGTCTATGTGTACACCAACTGTTATCCAACAGCCACACAGAATGCTACTCCACTCCTAATATCCTCGCACAGGGGATATTAGCATGCACTATCAAAATAGGTTTCACAGGTTCACCTAAAACCTTCACAATTGTGTCTTTTTATCTCGTGCTTACACAATCCAAAAACCCACACAATCTGAGTTTTCTGTCTCTCCTCAGATAACCACTCAATGAGATTTTTCTGGCAAATCTCAAACAAAACCAAAGAATGTAAATTACACAAATGTAAAATACCTGAATCTCCTTTTGAAGTAGACCGGTAGAACTAATCAGAGTAGAAGTTCGATTCAACGTTCAAAGTCCAATACTCACTTTAAGAATGGTTCTAAGTCTAATTGATTTTAAATTAAAATAAGAAGGGCTAGCTGTTTTTGATTTTGATTCCAAGAAGAAGGAATATCAGAAATTCCCCTTTTCGAATATGATTGGAATGAAGATCAAAATTAAATAATAAACAAGCTAACAAAAGGAATATTAAATAAGCACAAAGTAGCTTAAAAACAAACACGAACTTATCTCAGAGTATAACCATAAAATTGCTTGAATTGAATTGAATTGAAAAAACTCTGAAATTCGTGCTCTAATTATAGCCTGAAAAATCCCGTCTACGACTGGTCTTAGGATCCCTAGGACTGGTCGTAGCTTCACAGATTTTTAAAGATTTCTGCGGGATAAGGATTAACTGTTCCACAACTGGTCTTGGGTAGCCTACGACCGGTCGTAAGCCACCTACGACTGGTCATGGGTCACCTACGACTGGTCATAAGACCCCCAGATTAGTTACTAGAGTTCGAGTCGTAGGGCTAAGACTGGTCGAAGGACAAGTCGTACAACTCACAGGACTGGTCGTAGGATGTCCAGGATTGGTCGTAGGACAACAAGAAAGATTCAAAAATCTTCAATAACCTAGGACTGGTTGTGAAAAACTTTAAACTGGTCGTAGTAGAACTAAGACTGGTCTTAAAGTCTCTAGGACTGGTCTTAGAACAGCTCGTACAAGCATATTTAAAACATATGAATTATGTATCCAGAATGACCTATAATAAAGCCAAACTAAGGTCAATCTAAGGTCAAACAAACCTTGAAAGTGAGATAAACATTGATAGTCTATACTCTCAGATGACCCTTAAGAGAAGCTTGAGAATTTATGAATCTTGTTGTAGGCCTTCTCGAGCTTGAACCTTTCTTGACTTGATAAAGTCTTCTTCTATTCTTGTACTTGTTAGAATCTTAAACATGCATACTTGAAGTCTTCTATTCTTGAATACTTCATCCATGACTAGAATTGAAACTTTCTTCATTTAAGTTCTTCTCTTGAAATACGATGACTTGAAGCAATGAATAGTCTCAAACATGAAACACAAGATGTACAAGACATATATATATAGGTTTTGTCACCACAAAATTTGACAACCAAAGGGATATGAAATCATAGCACTTACAAGGAGGCTGAGTATTGTCTTGATCGCATCTCTAAGATGTTGAAGCCGTTGCACTGCATTGAGGCAGAGTAGGTCGAGTTGGTTACGTACTTGTTTGAAAAGGAGGCTAGTCAATGTTGGGACAACATCCTATGGACAGTGGCTGCTAGGTACGTATGGACATGGAAAGATTTTGAGACCCACTTCCATGGGAAGTACTTCCCCCTCATGTACCATAATGAGAAGGAGGGAGAGTTTCTTCGACTTCGACAGGGAGGGATGACCTTGGCAGAGTATGAGAACCACTTCAAGGAGCTAGCCAGATACGCTCCTATGATACTAGCGATGAGCTGATGAAGATGCAGTGATTTTCTGAGGATCTGTAGCCTGAGATCCACATGAAGATGTGTTGTGCTAGCATACTTAACTATGCTAAGCTAGTGAGCATGTCCCTACGAGCTGAGTAGGATAAGGACAGGCTATCCTGTACACGTGTACCCATGGGTCTAAGGGCACGACCTGATTTACCGAGAAAGTTGTTCCTCAGCAAGGGGCCATGTCTAGATTCACCTCCTAGGTTCATGGTTCCACCGACATAGCCTAGGCGATCGGATGTGTGGTGCACCTATTGCAAGAGATTGGGCCATACTAACACTTACTGCTTTACCAAAATGAGGGACAACAGCTTTGCGTCGCCTTAGAAGATCAACCATCAATTACCTCAAGCCATTTCAGCTCCACCTCTACGATCAACACTGCCTGCACAACCATATTACTGGCCACCTATGTCTTAATTTAGGCTGCCTCAATGACCTATGGTATCGCAGCCAAATCTTTCGCAATAAGATCGTGTGCACTCACTTGCAGCTGAGGCATCCAAGACAGTAACTGTGGCACCATTGGCTTTTGAAGTCACAACACACATCCAAGGTACACCTGTATTTTTGTTAGTGGACATTGGGTCCACTATTTCGATCATATCATGCACAACAGTCAAGCGACTAGTTTGAAAATACTCCTATGGTTGGGGTGAGGCTCCTTACCACCAAAGGGACCTTCTCAAACTCTACCAAGACTTTTAGGGGTTGCTCGATAGACTTAGGAAGAAGGACAGTGCTCGTTGACCTGATGGTCGCCCCACTATGCCATTACGATGTCATCCTCAGTATGGATTGGCTCACCGAGATGAAGGTAGAGATCGATTGCAATACTA
The DNA here is from genome assembly GCA_037074715.1 of Magnolia kwangsiensis. Taxonomy (NCBI): domain Eukaryota; kingdom Viridiplantae; phylum Streptophyta; class Magnoliopsida; order Magnoliales; family Magnoliaceae; genus Magnolia; species Magnolia kwangsiensis. The sequence goes on along the minus strand of CM073586.1, from coordinate 43,542,979 downwards.
GAGTAAAGTAATGACAGCACATGGATTTGAGGGCACAACATTTACTTTCCCCGTGCAGGTCAGTTGGTACTACTGCATTAGTTGATGGTCCGACACTTGGGAACACGCCTGTAGTCTGAGACTTTACAGATGTGTTCAGGACGATACCTGGACTATCTCCTCGGTGCGAGATCGATTTTACCATTAACCTAGCACCAGATGCGACACTTATATCTCTATCGACGTATTGCATGTCTCCGTGTGAGATGGAGGAACTGAGGAGACAGATCGATGATCTGTTGTATGTAAGCTTCATACGACCAAGTGTATTTCCTTAGGGAGAACCCGTGTTGTTTGTGAAGAAGAAGGATGGATCACTGCGATTGTGCATTGATTATTACGGGTTGAACCAAGTGACAGTGAAGAAAAAGTATCCCTTGCCTAGGATAGATGATCTGTTCGATCAGTTAAAAGGGGCACCATATCTTGTACAGATCAACTTATAGTCAGGGTATCACCAATTGCACGTCAGGGATGAAGACATGCAGAAAACAGCGTTCAGAACCAGTTTTGGGCATTACGAGTTCCTTGTGATGTCATTTGGATTCACAAATACACTTGCCGCGTTCATGAACCTTATGAACCGGGTGTTTCGGCCATATCTGTACCGATTCGTCATCGTATTTATAAATGACATTCTGATATAATCCAAGAGTTGGAAGGATCATGAAGAACACCTATGAGCAGTCTTTGATACACTTAGGAAGAACCAGTTGTTTGCCCAATACAAAAAAGTATGACTTTTGGAAAGAGGAAGTCAAGTTCCTAGGATAAGTGGTGTCCAAGGAAGGAGTAACTGTGGACCTTGCTAAGGTGACCACAGTTCAGGATTGAGAGCAGCTCAGTTCAGTTACTGAAGTGAGAAGTTTCCTTGACTAGCAAGTTACTATCGTCGATTCATTAAGGATTTTTCCAAGATAGCCAGACCATTGTCTCATCTCACTCGGAAGGATCTCAAGTTTACTTGGAATGAGAAGGCAGAGGAAGCTTTCCAGGAACTGATGGATAAGTTGACGTCCGCACCCATGCTAGTATTGCCAGAGTAGGGGGTCAGATATACCATTTACACCAATGCCTCTCGTGTTGGTTTAGGTTGTGTTCTTATGCAGAAGGACAAAGTGATTGCTTATGCCTCACGACAGTTGAGGAAACACGAGGAGAACTACCCTATGCATGACTTGGAGTTAGCAGCCGTCATCTTTTCATTAAAACTCTAGAGATATTACGTCTACGGAGAGTTCGACCTCTTTTGCGACCACAAGAGCCTCTAGTACATATTCACACAGAGAGACTTGAATATAAGGCAACGACAATGGATGAAGACTTCGAAAGACTTCAAGTTTGAGGTCTCCTACTATCCCGGCAAGGCCAACCTTATGGTAGACACGTTGAGCCACAAGAAGACGATAACATTTGCAGCTCCGCTGATGATAGAGGAATGGAACATGGTAGAGTTTGTGCGAGACTTCGAGCAGAAACTTACAGTAGAGGAGCCGTTTGACAGCGTCACACATTTTCGTGTGCGGCCACTTATTGATGATCGAATCATTGCGGCTCAGAGAGAAGATGAATGGTTGATGAAGATGAGAACACGGGCTAGTGACGATGAAGACGTTGAATGGAGAGTTAGGTCAGATGGGGGCTTACGCTATCGTGGCCGCCAATGCATTCCGAATCTTCATGACTTTAGAAAGGAAGTCCTAGGATCCGCTCACAATTTGAAGATGGCAATGCATCCTAGAAGTACAAAGATGTACCGAGACATGAAGCATTCATATTGGTGGGATAATATGAAGGCCCACATAATAGATTATGTGTCTCATTGTCCTATGTGCTAGAAGCTCAATGCAGAGAATCGTCGACCTCCAGGATTACTTCAACCCATGCCTATAGCTGAGTGAAAATGAGATTTCATCTCTATGGATTTCATTTCAGGGTTGCCGAAGATGAGGAAGGGACATGACTTCATTTGGGTGATCATGGACCGGTTGACGAAATTGGCTCATTTTCTCCTTATTAGAGTCTCAAACTCAACAGATGATTTGGTTAGGCTGTACATCAAGGAGATAGTACGTTTGCATGGAGTGTTTATGGAGATTATGTCAGACTGAGACACACGATTCACATCTATCTTTTGGACTCCCATCCAAGAAGCAATGGGTGTGAAACTGAAGTTCAGTATCGCGTTCCACCCTCAGACAGATGGACAGATGGAACAAGTAAATTAGGTGTTAGAAGATATGTTACGGCCATGTGTGCTCGATTTCAAGGACAGTTGGAATGACTGTTTTCCTTATGTAGAGTTTTCTTATAACGACAACTTTCAAGTAAGCATTGGCATGGCTCCCTACAAAGCACTATCTGGGCGTCCATGTCGAGCACCGCATTACTGGGCAGAGGTTGGTGAGAAGAGTTTGATTGGCCCAGAGTTAGTGCAGGTGACCTCAGAGAAGATCGCCCTTATCTGGCACCAACTTCTTACACCGCAGAGCAAATAAAAGAGTTACATCAATACAAGGTGGCGACAGCTAGAGTTTGAGGTTGGGGACCACGTATTCCTGAAGGTTTCCCTCAAGAAGGGAGTCCTTCGATTTGGCAAGAAGAGGAACTCACGCCATGATTTATTGGTCTGTTCCAGATTCTAGACCGAGTGGGTGTTGTAGCGTACCTCCTTGCTTTGCCTATACCATTCGCAGGCATGCATAACATATTTCACGTATCGATGCTGAAGAAATACGTTCCTGTCCTTCCCACATTATCAAATAGGAGAAGGTACAGTTGAGTGAAGATGTTACTTATGTACTGTGACCGACGCGTATCCTAGACAGGAAGGAGCAAGTGTTACACAGTAAATTTATCCCGCTGGTGAAGGAACTATAGACGCATCACATCAAGGAAGAGGCTACTTGGGAAATTGAAGCCGAGATCCGTAAGAACTACCCACAGATTCTCGAGGAGTACGAAAAGGTACTAATTTCGAGGATGAAATTTTTCTTTAAGGGGGGTAGATTATAACATCTCAGAAAAATCCATACAAAGACCTGATTACTGCCTCGGGCAGAAATCACTAAGGATCAAATTTTATGAAAATTAGGCAAAGATTAACTAAGTCCTAAACTGAATTAATCGGTGAATTAGCTTGAACCACTTTGTATACGAATTACAAGACCCAAAACTAATAGAATCGCTGACTCAACATTACTTAGAAACCTAGGATCAATCTCAAAACCCAGTTACTCTTGGGGGCACATTGAAACTCCATATCGGACCTGGACCACGCGTTGAAAGTACGATTACTGCCAAATGATACGGTTATGACCGCCTTACTAGGCTTGAAAACCTTCATGGGAATCAAGTCCAAAAAGTGTCTGAAAATGCACAACTTGAGCATGGAACAAAGTGTGTGAAAAACGTGAATATCTTTAGAAAATGAACTCAAACTTAAGTGAATTGGGTGGTTCGCTTGCAGGCCAAATTTAAGGTTTCAGACTGTCAAATTTTGATCCAATTATACCCTTTGATCAAAGAAACTTCCCAACACCCATTGGTATACTTGTGGCCCTGATCGAGTAACGATGATCATTGAATTGAAACGGGTCCTCCACGACTGATTCACTAATCCGGTCGGACTGAAATCTTAACCTGGCATAAATCTATTGTCAGGGAACTTTCTTTAGACTGTATGCAAGCAATGGGCCTCCAGATGAGCTCCATTGGCCCGAAACAACCACCTTTTGGCTATAACCTAAGTATACCATGGCCCTGGGGCCAATCACATCAGTTATGGGCCTATATAAGGACCTTAACGCACCCCTCTCTCATTCTATACGAATTGTTTAACCTTAGGAAAGAGAAGAGAGAAAAGAGGAGAGAAAAGAGAGGAGAAGAGTGAGACATCCGTGGATTGTTGTTGGAATTCACTCCCACTACTCCACGTACCGAATCACCTCTTCCGTGTAGTTACACCAGCGATTCCGACTCTGATTTTTGTAAGAAATCCTAACCCTAATCTCGTTTTAGGAATCCAAATAGAGGAATCGACGAAATAGTTAACCTATTTCGTGATCTAGGTAGCCATTGTGCCATAGACGGAAACGTGCCATAGTTAACCTATTTCGTAACGAGAAAATCGATGAAAGTTGTGGACTATAAATGTTTAGGTTATGGTTTTCAAGGCTTTCAATGTCAGCAATGATTTATGTCTGACTTGATTGCTACCATATGATCTTAGTTACGACATATTTGATAGATTATACATGTGTGTGAACTATGTGAATATATAATGCATTCCATGTATTTGTTAAAATGTTTGAATGAATATAAAATTATGATTCATGCTTTCCATGATTATTAACTAAGAATACATGATTGTAGTAAGCATGACAACTCCTTTGTGAAAGGATTTGCTATAATATATGTTATAACAAATTTATTACATGGGTGTTGAAATGTGTAGTCTAAGTGTTTGATGAAATGTCTGAATGAGAAATTGCTTATTGGAATTTATTTAATGAGGGTGTGGAGATGGGTTTCTCAATCACCTTATCTATAGTTACAGTCTCCTTCATGTAACCTACCTTGCAACTACATGATTTATAGATGAAATGCAAATGTATGATAATATGCTCACTATGTGTTTGTTAAAATTCTCAAATGTGATTTATATTTGAATTGGTTGTTAAATACTGTTTTGACTATCACATGTGAATGCCTATTGGAATTGAACATTATTGGGACTAATGTGTAGTCCAGGCAATCGGAAATAGTTTCTGATCGAGTGGCCGAATTAGTTTCGCCACAATGGACGCATTCGACGAATCCGAGTCATATGGTGATTATCAACAGTGGTTAGGCCACAACGAGTGCGTATGTGCTCCATGTCGATTAATTTAGAGTGTGCTCGTACCAATCAAACTTGTCAAGTAACCCGATTGACCTAGTGTGGTTTACCATGTATGGTTGCTACTGCTTGAATCTAAGGTACTACTTACCAATGGAAAAGCTCATTTCAACCTTCGTACCATGATCTGCTAAGACTCATGAGCTAGACATGGTGGTGTATGGGACACCGTGGTCGAGCTTTCGGCCTACGCTGGGGTGACGAGCCTCCTTGTAGTGACCAGTGAGTAACCCAAATTCGTGAGACAAATATGGTGGTGTACAAGATACTGTATTCGAGTTGTCAAACTATGCTAAGGTGATGAGCCTTCCCGTAGTGACTTTGAGTATAAAATAGGCCTACATTGAGGTGACACGCCTCCTGTAGTGACCTGAACTTGCCTATCCACTGCTTTTCAAATCAGGGGTGATGTTGCCCTATAACTTGCCTATTCGATGTGATTAACTAAGATTGATGACCCTAGATAGATCATTATTTGGGTAAATGATATAAGGGGAGATACCTTGTCTTCCTGAATCTACTATATGAATAAGCCTAATCAAGAACTCAGCTAACACATATATGCACCGCATTGCATGTGCCTTTGACATGGAAGAGCACAATGGGAGTAGCATGTGCAACCATGAGATGGTGTTGCTGAGGGAGTTCGTGCGAGGTCATGCATCATTATAACACATCATTCCTTTATTAATAAGAGTACTTATGACATGATCGTTGTACTGCTTTATCATTACTGCTTGACTGAGTTTATAACACGTTAACCTTTGCCTTTTAGCTTCACTGAGTTAATCATTAACTCCCACTCTGGGATGGTGTTTTAAAACACCAACCAGACTCTGTTGTAGATGCAGGTGGTAATGATGTTTACGCTACTGATTGGGATTTCATAGACGATGAGGAGTTCTCCTATATGTAGCTATGAGGTGGGTCTATGTAGACCATGTACTGATCGATGGAATTACATGGATACGAATTAGTTAAACATTACATTTTATCATTTTGTATATTTTGGAACAGACATGTATATATTCAGCCTGGTGACATGATCATACTTTATGGGTTTATAACCATTTACATACTTCATATATCTATCACAGTCTTCTGCTTGCTTAATTTAATCATCTCTGGAGTATGATATGCTGATTTAGTGTAATCTCATTCATGTTTCTTGTGCTAATACGGACAACATTTAATCATCATTATTTATGTTACCTAAGTGATGCGTTAAAACTCAGGAGTTGAACTTCTAATCGACCCCCAATTTTTGGGGCATTACATAAAATAATATTTAGATGGCATGGCCTACCAGAGTTTCCAATTAGCTTCATTTTTCAACTCAACGCCTAAAATAAATAGGAAATTTGGGTGCATGGTGTGGATCAAACACAGATGTCACGGTGGGTCCTACAAACCTAGCTGGACAGTGTGGACATTATACGTGAGGCACCTCACTATCCTAGGACAGTGATAAAACACATGCGTTATGGTGGTTTCCGTCCACAGATGGACGGTGAAATTGCGGTAATGACTGCTTTAGTTGAAGTGGGAATATGTCAAATGTCCTAGAGGGGGATGAATAGGATTTTTTAGTATTTTATGCTAAATTTAAAATCCTATCAATCTTATCCTGAGAAAATATGCATGTATTAGGATATCTTCAAAGTAACTCTATTGACTTTTAAGCCAAATAGAGGATCCAGTTATAAAACTTTTTGAAAGATAAATAAGGTGCAAATCATAGTTTATGATGGACGTGATTGTGTGTGAGGGGTGATCTCAGATAATCAAATATGAAAACATTTAAGGAAATCATACGAGTAATAAAAGATAACAGAAATCTCAAACATAGTCATTTTTATAGTGGTTCGATTACTTGTCTACTCCACTACCAGTGGACGCACTCAACCCTTGAGTGTACCGGATCTCACTAATGGAGGTTTCACAACAGGCTCACCTCAAACCGGAGGTTTCAAATCAGGTTCACCTCAAACCGGAGGTTTCAAATCAGGTTCACCTCAAACCAGTGATGACTTTCATGTGTTTACATGAACAAGTTAATGCCCCACACAAGAGAAAGGGTCAACACACAACACCCGAGTTTTAGGCCACAAAGGCTAAGGATCCACACAAAGAACCTCACCAATTTATGCTCCCATGAGCAAGGGTCAACACACAACACTTGACTTTTAGACCACATAGGTCAAGGACCTACACATGGACCTAAGAGTTTATGCTCTTCACAGAGCAAGGGTTAACACAAAGCACCCCCATGTACTCTCCCGTCGGAGGCCTCCCATGAGGACTTGAAATGGGTGAAAAACACCTTAAACCCAATCCTATAGAAGAAATGATCACAAGGGTCCTCTTTACTCTAATGACTTATAGATAAGTAGATGAGACCCATTCAACATGGTGATGAAGATCTCCTCCTTTGATGACGAAGAATATTCAGATCCCTTGAACCGCAACTCAGATGATTTACCAATATAAGGTGACGGGCTAGGTCAACGTTATGATGAAATCCTACACTATTAAATGTTTTCCTATAAAGGAGATAGAGTGATTCCAATCATTTATACATTCAAGGCATCCCAGCTTAATAGTTTTCTATTAAGATGGTAGCTGAAGGATCCTTGAATGCAGAAGTTCGTTCCCCAATCCACTCTATTGAATGTCAATGATGAGGGTGGATTGGAGGATGAACTTCCATGAGAGAAAAGGCTTAAGATATATGATATGGGGTTAAACACTCGAAAGCACTCTCTATTTTCTCTAACCAAGGGCAAGCTCTCATTAAATAGGAAAAAGGTTCCAACGGATATAAAACGGTCACATTTTTTATAGAGTTCGATATCATTGAGCAGGGTCGATATCATCGAGCGTATACTCTCGATAACATTAACTAGCCGCTCGATGGTATGAACTCAACTGTCAAATGATCTTAAAACCATTTTCCAACTGGTCAAAAAAATTGAACATGCGTAAATGTCATCAGATTTCAAACTCTGATTTCATCGACATGAGGTTTGATTCCTCTACATTTGAAAATGTGAGAGCATTTGCCTTTGAAATATTTCTGGTAAGATATGATCGAGCATCACTTGATATCATCAGAATTTGAATGTTGATGATATTAATGACAGTGATAATTCATCAATAATTTCAAGGAATTTTCCTGTAAGCTTGCTGGACAGTTTATGTCCACTTTCGATGACATTGACCTTACCTCGATATGATCGATATTTGAATATCGATTTTATCGAGTGACTCTTAATCTAAAAAAAATAACTTGAAAACTTACCAGATAGATTTGTGTCCCAATCTGATATCATCGAGATTTAAATTTTGAGGATATCGAGGAACGCTTCGATATATCGGGAATCACATGACTTGCCTTAGTAGTAATTTGGACACAACTGACCAGATGTCAATTTTATCGAGTCGACTCGATGGACTCGAGATTCAAAATTCAATGATATCAAGATGTCCATTGATGTATCGATAATTCAATCCAGAGATCTTTGTGGTTATTAGACATCTTAAGTCCTCATTTCGATAATATTGAGTGAGCTTTGAGGACATCGATAATAGGGTTCGATTTCATTGAGACATGTATCGATAAATCGACAAAAGTAGAAAACTTAAGGCTTTTCCTGAGTTTGGAAAAAAGTTTTCTAACCAAAAACCCTAGGATGTTCTATGCAATTTTAAGGGTTTTAATTACCTGGTGTTTTGGGACATGATATGTGAGGCTAAGATTTACATATGATGAGTTCAGGCACACATCTAGTTAAGGCAGATGCTTGATCAATCTTCCTATGGGGGCTCCTTTGTCTAACTGATTCACCGCTCATGCTAATTGACAAACCAGGGCACTTTCAAATGGTGAGGGTAAAACCCACACATCACGGTGGTGCCACGTGGGTAAGCCACCAAGGTTTGGATCAAGCTATTATTTATGTTTTCCTTCACTTGGAACAGGCCAGCTGGCCTGCCGCTGGATAGTCTAGTAAGGTGGGCCTAACATAAGGATGGCATGGATATAATACATTCTTCATGGTGGGCCACACACACACACACGGTGGGCCACAAACCTCTTCATCATCACCATGCAAAGGAAGAGAGAGAGAGAGAGAGAGAGAGAGAGAGAGAGAGAGAGAGAGAGAGAGAGAGAGAGATGGTGTAGTTGAGGGACCCCGCCACTATGGGTCCCTCATATGATCATAATACATACATTAAACTAGTCCCATCACAAGTGGACCATCGAGTTGAAATCAATGGTAGATCACTGTAATACCCTGTACCTTCCAGTACTCTAGTGTTACCATGTAGATTAATTTAATACAAATACAAAAAATTATATATATAAATAATGCAACCTAAATATATACACAATGAAATGTATATACCTTGTAAAGATTTAAAATTTCATGATAAAATGATATGTATGTATTTAATGTATATAAGATATTATGAAAATAATATTATATTAAATAAAAATAATGAATAATAATTTCACAACATAAAATCAAATTATAAATAATAATGTAGCATTGAATATCTTGTATAAGTATGTATACAAAAATCATTAGGTACTTTAATGAAATTGTATATTATTTAAGAACATTATCAAATACAAATATGATTTTAATTAAATATGATATTTTCAATTCATTTATACGCATGTTTATTTATAAGGTGATATTATGAATTATGTATCAATAAATATGTGATTAATAGCATATATGTAATAATATGTTAATATTAAAATTATACTTATATAGGTGTAAATTATTTTAATTAATGTAACTACAAGTAATGTACAATAGTAATAGATTTTATATTAATTGGCCAGTAACATATGATGGAAGCCTCACAAATGGTCCATTAGGATCTTTTAGCTGTTGACGTTCAATCTCGGGAAGATCCGACCACTAGATCGGCAGGAAATCCTCCAATACAACTCAAATCAAGTCATGAGGCCCACCTGAGCCTTGGATTCGTTTGATTTTTTGTCAAGAGGCCCTGAATAGGGCCTTCTAGGATGAATGGGCAGATTGGATTTGTCAAAATCATCACGGTAGGCCCCACCATTGATCTCGTGAGTGCACGGTGCGTGTGCACCAGCAGTGCACTGGTCCTGGGAGCCTAATCAAACCGAGCAGACCCAAAATTCTCTTTGAAGAAAGAGATTTTCTCTCTTTCTCTTTAGTTTATAGCAACGAGCGAACGGACATCCGTCCTTGACCTGTGGCTCACCTGCGTTTGCCATTTGGAAGATCTAGACCATCCAACATGTTTAGGGCTTGGGTCTTACCAAAACCTAGCTCATCTCACATGTTGGAATGTATGCACGTGACCACGATCTCCACTGGAAACAGACCCTGCAAAACTAAACTTTCTAAAAATAGAAATTGCTGCACTGCCATCTTGGCAATCCACGTGAACACCCATCTTCAAATCTATGTCGTCCATTCAATGAGATCTCAGCCACCCAAAATCCCTAGTTTAGGGCTTCCACTTGTGGAAAAACCAAAACCGCTCGGTTTTAAAACCACTTCATCCGATCCATTTATTCTCCATTCGATGGTTTAGGAAGGATTAGGGAAAGTATAAGAGGCATGTGGATCAAGGAAATGGGAGCTAACCCTCCATTTTGTAGCCGCAGCTCAAAAACCAGCCCTTCTCTTCTTCTTTCGAACCCACCACCTAAACTTCTTAGAACTTTCAAAAATCCACATCCCCAAGCTCCCATATACCTATTCAAACCACCTAGAAGCTTCATTTTGGAGAAAGTCTTGAGCATTGGCCATCTTCCATTAACAGTAGCTTTCTTCCCCATCACCGTTGGTGCATTTCTAGCCACATCTAGCTATGGCGTTTCAGTCCAGAGATGATTGGACTTTGTAATAGAGAAAAATGGAAAGAAAAGAGGAAGAAGATGAAGAGGGAAAGAGACTAGAGGGTTGCGGTTGTAACATTACCCTGCTGGCAGATTTCAGACTTAGCTTAAATCTGTCCGAGTCATTCGCTCGCTGTCCCATAATCTAGCATGCTCAAAGCTGGTTTGGGAACCTAGCAGAGAAAGAAAGAAAGAAAATGAGAAGTCAGCGAGAGAAAAGGAGTAGAGAAAGAAGAAGAAAAAAATGGGGAAAGACTAGGTGCGACTGCACCATCACCAAGCTGCTGCACCAGCTTGACTCGAGCTGGGTCTTGCGTCTGGCCCAGTCCAGACATTTCTGGATTTCCAGCTTATGGAGAAAGGAGAAAGAAAAGAAGTGACTTAGGGAGAGAAGAAGACAAGGTGAGAGAGTGGGTTGTGTAGCTGGCGAGTCAACTCGACTCACCAGCGTTGGGTCTCGCCAGCCGCCTTGCTAGAGTTTTTCCAGTTAAAACAGAAAAGAAAGGGGTAGAGGAAAAATAGAGAGAAAATGATAAAAAATGGAGAAAGAGAAGAGGAAAGGGAGTTGAGTCCTGAATCACTACTAAGTTAACTCATTGGAGTAGGTAATGGGCCACACTCAAAAACTGCTGAGGTATAAAAAACTCTAACCTCTTGTGTTGTAGTGTTAGGTTTGATTATTTAAATAGACATTATTAGATTATTTATGCTATAACTAGCTATTATAATTAAAGGTTGTAACTATCAATTAGTAGATCTTAATTTTTATTATCCTCATTAATACTACTATAATTATTTCAAATTATTGAATATAGTTAATCATCAGTAGTGTAATTTTGCTGGTATTAGTATTATGGACATTGGATATTAACATTTATCATGTTATACTTATTTTTTCATTGTGGGTTATTGACAGATTAACATTATTAGTGTTAATAGACAATTATTATTTACTTTTACTTCATTCTAATATTATTATGAATTAATTGTATGAGTTAGGTTTCAAAACCAAAGCCTAAAGTTAGATCAGTGGATGAAACTCTAAGTCTAAGCAATCTAAACCATAAGTTATGATCCTAATCATATAAATTGATAAGTTGTTCTCTAAGATATCATTATAGGTTCATTTTACCGTTGTTATTACTACCATGAGTTATTATTAGTATCATTATTCCTGTGTTGTTAGATAATTTAATATAATATTAGCCATTGTAATATTCTTAAAATTTATTACTAATTTATTTATTAATTTTACTCATTCATTACTCCCATTAACAATACCAATAATGGCCACATGAAATAGAGTTCAAATTCCATAATCAAAACTTAGAATCTAAACCTATAACTAAACCCTAGGGCAAAACCCTAAACCTAGGTTATCCGAACCCTAGGTTATGATCTTAACCATAAGAAACATATAAAACTTGTATCTGACCATACAATTTTACAATTCATGGTAGGATTGATTCTAAGGGCACACATGCTTCCTAGCAACATTAGTGGCGATCCTTAAGGTGATGATTCTTCCCCTTGAGCTTTTCATTTTTTCATTAGCTTAAGTTATAGTTTTTATTTTAATTTATAATTGATATTTCCATTTTATAATTACATATGTTTAAAAGTGCCTTGATTTGTTAATTAGCGTGAGTGTTGAGTCATCTAGACAGAGAAGCTCCATAAAACGATCAATCAACTGTCTACCTCAACCAGATGTGTACCCAAACTCACCACAGGTAAATCTAAGCCTCACATCCCATGTCCCAAAATACCAGGTAAATAAAACCCTTGAAATTGGTTATGACATCATAGGGTTTTTGGGTTAGAAAACTTTTTCTACAAATTCAGAAAATCTCTAAGTTTTCTACCTCTGTCGATTTATCGATAGACTGATCGATAAAATCGAGAAGTGTTTTCGATGTCCTCGATGATCAATTGATACCATCGAAATGAGGACCAAAGATGTCTAGCAACCACATATTCATCTCGACAAAATTATCGATGTATCGATACTCCTATCGATATAATCGATATTTGAAACTCGAGTTTATCGAAGTTGACTCGATATAATAGACAACAGAGAATTTGTGTCCCTATTTTTCTAAAGAAAATCATGAAGACCTTAGATATATAGAGGCATTCCTCGATATCCTCGGAATTCAAAAATCGATGATAATGGAAGGCTTTCGATGATATCGATCTTGGACACAGTTTTTCAGTAACATTTTTCATATGGTTTTTTATCTTAGATTGAGGGTCACTCGATAAAATTGATATTCAAATATCGATGATATCGAGGCTGGATCAATTGCATCGAGAAAGGACATAAACTGTCCAGCAAGCTCACTGATAAAATCTCTGGATTTATCGATGCATTGACATGACCTTCGATATCATTGACATTTAAATTCCAATGAGATCGCGTGTACCTCGATCATATCTTTGACCTGAAAATTTTTAAGGCTTTATCTCTCTCATTTTCAAATGTCGAGGAATTGATCCTTGTGTCGATGAAATCAGAGTTTGAAATTCGATGACATCGATGTAGGTTTCGATCTCCTCAACCAGCTGGCAAAAGTTTTCAAAAGCTTATGACATTTGAGTTATGTCATCGAGTGGCCAGTTGATGCAATCGAGAGTATACGCTTGATGATATTGACCATGCTTGATGATATCGAACTTTTTCATAAATGTGACCATTTTATATCCGTTCAAACTTTTTGCCTATATATAGAGAGCTTGTCTTTAGTTGATGTGAGAGAAAGAAGAGGGTGCTTTTGAGTGTTTAACCTTAGATCATTTACCGAAATCCCTTTCTCTCAAAAGAGTTCATCCTTCAATCCAGCCTCATCATTAATATTCAATAGAGTGGATTGGAGAATGAAATTTTGCATTCAAGGATCCTCTAGCTATCACCTTAATGGAAAATCATTAAGCTAGGATGCCTTAAATACATAGATGATTTAAATCACTCCATCTCCTTTATAGGAAAATATTTTGAGAGTAAGATTTCATCATAACCTTGACCTAACCCATCCCCATGCATTGGTATATCTTCTGAGTTGTGGTTTAAGGAAGCAGGAGATTCTTTATTAACAAAGGAGGAGATCTTCGACAACGAGATAAAAAGGGACTCATATACTTATCTGTAAGTTATCAGAGTCCAGAGTACCCTTATGATCATTCCTTTGTAGGACTGGGTCTAAGATGTTTCTCACTCCTTGAAAGTCCTCTAAGAGGCCTCCGGCGAGAGTATATGTGGTGGGTGCATTGTGTTGATCCTTGCTCGTGAGAGCATAAAAAGTTAGGGTCTTATGGAAGATCCTTATCCAGTGTGCCTAAAAGTGGGTGTGTTGTGTTGACCGTTGCTCGTGAGAGCATAAACAGTCAGCCTAGGTGTAGGTTGTAAAGGTTAAGGGTAAACCTAATTTAAAACCTTGGGTTTGGGGTGAACCGTGGGAAAGCTCCTTAATGAAATCTGGTAACTCAAGGGTTGAGTACTGTTACCGGGAGTGGAGTAGACAAGTAGTCGAACCACTATAAAAATGACTGTGTTTGAGATTGTTATTATCTTTCATTTATTTATGTTATTTCCTTAAATACTTTCGTATCTAATTATCTGATATCACACCTCACACACTCACAGTCATATCCATCATAAACTAGTTTGCATATTGTTTATCTCTCAAATAGTTTGTGATTGGATCCTCTATCAGGCTTGGAAGCCAGTAGAATTACTCTTGAGTAATCCTAATATATGCTTGTTGTTAGGATTAGAGTGATAGGATTTTAAATTGTTATAAAATTATTAAAAAGTCTTGTTCACGCCCTCTAGGACATATTGACATGTTCCTACTTTAGCAAAAGCGGTCTTTACCACAATTTCAGTGTTAGCTGGTGAAAATTGAATTGTTATATTTCATGCTTAATGTTTATCCTCCATACTTATTTCATACTTGTGGATTATTTATGAATTGCTTATGGAACTTAAACTGGTACATCAGTGAAAAACCTCACCTATAAATGTACACCCATACTTGGGATGTAACCTGACTGGTTGTGATTAAAATGGACCTTCGATCAAGTGGTTATTGAGTGGTGATCTATATGGATCATTGATATCAGCCTACCATCTGGGGTTGTTATGTCTAAGTAGTTTTCAAGGATGGTCTTTTATCACATGATTTTGGTATTTGCCCTATGTGGCTTAGCTTTGATGATCACCCTATGTAGCTTGTTTTGATATTGGCCCTACGTGGCTTTATTTTAGTATTTTCCTTATATGGGTCCAATGTTTTATACTATGCAACCATGCGATGGTAAGCCCCATATACTGTAATATGATTGATCACTAGTTGACGAGTTTCTAATAAACATCCTAAGATGGTAGTCTCATGAGTCGGGGATGGTGGTATGAGACCTATGCCCGAGCTGTCGGCCTATACTGGTGTAGCATCCTGAAAAGAATTCACACATAGATCCGAGTACCACCTCAAGCAGAAATCGCCTAGGACCAAATCCTTTAGAAATTTATCGAGAATTAACTAGTGCTAAACTAGATTACTTGTGAAATTATCACCAATCACTTTAAATATGATTTGTAAGACCCAAAACTTGTGGAATTGTTAACGCTACATTACCCTGAAACCTGATATCCATCTCTAAACCTAGTTGCTCTTGGGAGCATTCAGAAACTCCGTATCGGACTTAGATCGCACATCGAAAGTCCGATGGGGATGAACTTAAATAATTATGACCGCTTGGTTGGACTTGACAAACACCTCGAAAATCAAGTCCAGATGATATCCTGGGACTATTTTCTTGAGTCTAGAGTGAAGTGTGTGAGAACATGAAGGTTTTTATGAAATTAAATATGAATTTAACTAATCTGAGTTGTGTCGTTTGTAGGTTAATTATAAGCATTCAAACTGTCAAAATTTGACCCAAAGTTACCCTCAGATCAGGGCAAATGTCCCACACATGCCAATGTACTTGTGGCCCTGATCGAGTCTCGGTGATAGTTGAACTGAAACTGGTCCACCGCGGTCGATCTATAAACCCGATCGGACTGAAAATTTAGCTTGATCAAGATCTAATATCAGGGAGCTTAAGTCTGATCGCATTCAGTAAAGGGACCTCTAGAAATGCTCCGTTGGATCGGAACAAGCCCGATTTGGTTATAACCTAAGTATACTTTGGCCTTGGGGCTATTTTCATTAGTTCTGGGCCTATATAAGGGCCTTAAACACCCTCTCTCAAATCTCATACGAATTCTCAAAACCCTAGCTAAGAAAGAGAAGAAAAAGAGAGAGAAAGTGAGAGAGAAGTTGGTGATTTATCCTTGGATTCTTCCCAGCTACTCTACGTACCTAATCCACCTATTTGTATCACTATACGGGCGATACCGATTCCATATTTAGGTAAGAAAATCAAACCCTAACCTGTTTTAGAGCTTAGTGTAGTTTAAGTGATGATGTAGCTAACCTATTTGATACTTTAAGTTGTCAATTCGTCGTTGACGAAGACTTATCGTCTAAATCATATCCGTTACGCGTTTACTGATTTAAGGTGTGGACTATATACATTTAGGTTATTGTTTTCAAGACTTTCAATGTCAGATAATGATTTATTACTGATGTGGGTGCCATTACACATGCCAAATGCGATATCTGTTTCGTTTTACGTATATGTATGAACTATGTTGTGTATAGACTATTTCATGTTTTTATTGAAATGTTTGTATGCATTTGGAATCTGATGTTGTGATTGCCATGATTAATTGTCGTAGGTACATGGTTGTTATGTATGCGACAACTCCTTGGCAAAAGGACTTGCCTAAATACACCATATGGCCGACATACGTGATGTATATTGAAAAGTATAGTCTAAGAGTTTGTAAAAATGCCTGAATGAGTTAGGAATTAGTAAAGTGTGATTTCTAAGAGAATTGGTATATGAATCCTAACTACCTTAACTATGTGTATAATTTTGTCCGTGTACAATACAGTTTACTTATTCATGTTTAATTGTGTATGATTTCCTCCATGTACGATACAGTTTACTTATTCATGTTTAACTGTGTGTATGATTTCCTCCATGCATGTATTCCATAATATGCTCACATGATTGTAGGAATTGACTTAAGTGTTTATTAATGCTTTGAATATCTCATATGCTTATTTGTGATGAAGATACATTGTTGGGGCTATGCCATAGTCTAAGTAATCGGTAACAGGCCTTGTACTGGTGGCTGAGATTGTTTACGCCACACAAGATGTGTTTGATAAATCCTAGCCGTACTTAGGATGTTCAACAGTGGTTAGGCCACACGGAGTGCTTATGCATTTCATGTCGATCAACTCAACGTGCGATCGTCCTAGTCGAGCTCGTCATTTAACCCGATTGTCCGATGTATGTTCACCATGTTTGGATGCTACTGTTTGAATCTAAGGAACCAAACTCACCAGTGAAACCCTGATAACCTTGGTACCTCTATCCACTAAGACTTATGAGTAGGACATGGTGGTATGAGACACCGTGGTCGAGTTGTCGGCCTACGCTGGCGCGATGAGCCTCCCTGTAGTGACCAGTGAGCAACCCAGACTCGTGAGCTGAATATGGTGGTATGGGACACTGTATTCATGTTGTCGGCCTACACTGATTGGTGATGAACCCTCTGTAGTGACCTCGAGCATATCCTGAAACTGCAATGAGGTGACGAGCCTTATCACAGTATCTATGGTATGACTAGGCCTATAGTGATTGGTGACGAGCCCTTTATAGAGACCAAGAATCGTAACATCGTCTGAGATTTACTAGGACTGACGACCCTAGAATAGATCATTGTTTGGGTATTGAACTAAGGGAGGTACCTTAGCTTCCCATTTCCTGCTATATGAAAAGGACTAATAAGAACTTCGTAATCATGTTCATGCACCGTACTGCATGTGCCATTTGGCATTGGGCAGAGCACTGAGGAAGTGACTGACATGCGCGACCGTAAGATGAAGATCGCAGAGGGAATGTAGGCGAGGGCATACATCATTCCTTCATACATTCTTGCATTAATCAGAGTAAATAGGGATGTTTGATTGTAATGATACTGAGACGGTGCTTAAACACCAACCAGACTCTGTCTTAGTTGCAGATAAAGATGTGACGCATGAGGCAGAGCTGGAGTTTGAGGATGATGAGGAGGCATTCTCAAGTTTGTAGTATTCAGACGGGTTCACTTAGAACATTCTGAATGTTCGGGGCTTCAGGGTTTATGCTTATTAGAGGACTTTCACATTTTTTCATTCATATTTTGAAATAAGACTTGTAACTATTAACCTGGTATAACACACATATTTTGGGGACTTGTACTGGCTTATATATTTATTTCAAACTTCCACTTGCGTATTCTAACTATCCCTGGATTATATTTTGTTGATTTGGCTTAATCTACTTTATGTTTTATACTCTAACATAGACAACATATAACCATCATTAAACATGTTGCATAAGTGATGTTTTGGAACTCGGGAGTTAGGTTATACTCGACCCCCAATTTTCAGGGCGTTACAAGTTGGTACCAGAGTATGATTTGGATTAAACCGGACTTGGGTTATGGTCACATGACATACGCTGATGCCAATATAACGTAGGAGGGCACGAGAAAAATCTAGAAACAAGTTTAAGATTCCCAGTTTTGCCAATTGACGAAGGATTATTGTAAATGATCATCGAGATTGGGTCCGTTCACACCCTTGATCATGTAAAATGACCCCAATCCACTTCTAGACCGTCAATTGATTGGTATAGATTGTATTTTGTCCCATCCCAGCCGTTTAAAATTGGTTAGCGTAAATATGCTTCAGATTTTATTCGAAATGACCCGAAACGAGTCGAAACGAAGTAGGGGGCCAATCGGGGCACTTCCAAGGGGATCCAAGGTGGGACCCACATGTTTTTGGAACCAAGGGGGGGGAGGACATCACCTCACCGGCAAGTCCTCTCCAGATTGTCCAGAGACCGGTGAGGGCCTCGCCGGTTTGGCGAGGCCTCGCCGCCAGTCGGGCAAGAACGAGTGGGCCGATAGTTCTAGGGTCCTGTGTGGCCCACTGATCCATGGGGGTTTTATTTTAAAGACCCCTATCTCGTCTTCTCTTCACAAACTACCCTCCCTAGCTTTCCTTCTCTAAAAATATCTCTTAAAATTCCACAAAACTCACTTTTCAAACCTTCCCTTCTTCCATTTTTGTGCACCCTCTCTCTATCCATTTCAAAACCCACCTCCATTGCTGATTTTCCTTTCTTTTCTTTCCATTTAGGCACTTAAATACCCATTCCATTTCCCTCTTTTCTTTCCTTTTCCATGGCCCTATTCGAGCTTGTTACGACCATATTTTCTATTTTCACCATTCTCTCTTTCATGGGAAAGAAGAGAGCTCTCGTAGATGAAGCCGGGCCTTGTCGCCCAACCCGTTCTAGGAGGCTGAAAGGTGTCGCCGCAAGTTCAAGGGCCAATCGAGAGTTGCAGACGAAGCGGGATATAGATCCCTAGGCTCCCATAGGAAGGGCTTTGTTTGCGGAGTTGTCTCATGGAGTTTATGAGGGCCGTAGTGTCCTTTTTGAAGCTCATGTAGATGCGTAACTATTTGTAGAATATTTGTTGTTCGAGCACCTGTTAGAAGCCAAGTGGGGTCTGCTATTTGAGGGTGAGCACTGTGAAAATGTGGGCACTGTCCGAGCTTTCTATGCCCACATTTGAGAGCCAATATTGGAACCCTTGTAGTTTAAAATTCCATTTGGAAGAGATCGGGAGGCCATAATCGACGTTGCTTTCATATCTTGGCTTATGAATGTGCCACTTGGTGAGGTCCATGCAAGTGAGAAGAATCTGAGTAGTGCACGTGAAAGGGATCCCCGCATATGGTTCCTTTGTGGTCGTCTGGTTGAATGATAGCCTAACAAAAGCCTTTTAGCAAACAATATGACAGACGACTTCCGCCTGCTTCACCACATCTGCACGTTCAACGTCTACCCCAGGTGGAGCAACCACAGTGAGTGTACGTGCCTGATGGTGGATTTCTTGTACCAAGTGGGGCAGGGAGAGAAGTGTGTGCCTACGCATGTCCTACGACAGATAGTCGTTATTGCACGTTCTAATAGAAGGACTGAATCCCTCCCGTTTGGCCGACTCATTTCCAGGATTGCACTCGAGTTTGGCTACAGACTTGGGGCGAAATTGTCGGCGCCGATCCATTACATCATTGAGACTACTCTCAATCAGATGGATATCGGGCCACGGCAATGACAAGCCTTACTTAAGGAGAGTGAGGATGAGACCGAGAGTGAAGAGGAAGAGAGTGATGAAGAAGGTGGAGCCGAAATAGAAGAAGAAGAAGAGAAGGACGAGGAAGAAGTGCAGGCTCAGGATACGGATGAGAGCCCTCCTCCTAAGACACAGGAGCATGATCCTGATCGGGTTGATAGGGAAGCCTGTTTGGCTAGACTTGAGGAGGGCTAGGCCACCCTACGACAGGATATTATCGATCTATGGGGCCTCATGAAATATAAGTTTAAGAAAGTAACTCGCACTTTGAAGTCTATCCTGTGCTGCCTGCAGGATAAGGGTGCCCCTCCTCCATCGCCAGATTCCGATGAATAGTCAAATATATAGTTGTCGTTTGTTTGCTTTGTTGTTGGTCTTGTGTGTAGGCTTTATAGGCGTAGTAGTTTGGCAGTTATTTTAGTGTTTGAAGCTTATTTGTATTAGCTCACATGCATTCTCTGTCGCGATCTATGTAATGCTGCACCTCGTGTATTGTGACAATTTTGTTAAATGAAATGTATGTTGTTTCTTTGAGTTGAGATGTCAATGTTGTGTAGATGGATTGTGTGTGCTTAATCTCACGGGTTGCATCCTTTGTCATGTGTAGGTCATGCCACCTAAGGGCACGAGAACTTCGGCCCGTCTCTCTTTGGGTGAATTGCTTGACGGGGTCTCTCCCCTGGCCGATAGCCATACGGATCCCCGTACGGGCCCTTCTCATTTTGATGCTATGCCGGATTCTCAGCCGGCTACTGGCCCCTCTGTTAGGCCGACGCTTGTGACACCACCTATCACACCGTTGGTTCCTGAGCAGAACCGTGCATCTGTATATATGCCACATTCATCTCAGTCTGCTCTGCCTCCTGATAGGCTAGAGCAGATGATGCTATTGATGCAGCAACAACAGTTTTTGACCTCCATGGCTGCATCTTTGCTCAGATGATGGGGGAGACTCCACCTGCCTCACCTATGCACCCATATGAGAATCCTAGTGTTAGCGGGACATTTGAGCGATTTCAGGGCTTACGGCCTCCCACATTCGTGGGTGCTCATAGGCCCGAGGAGGCCGAGTACTGGATTGAACTCATCTTTAAGATGCTGAGGCCGCTACACTGTTCTGAGGTGGAGCAGGTCGAGCTTGCCACCCTCATGTTTGAGAAGGAGGCTAGTCTGTGGTAGGATAGTGTTCTCCGCACTGTTGAGGAGGGATTTGTGTGGACGTGGGAGGCGTTTGAGACTCGCTTTCACGATAAGTATTTCCCGGTCACCTACCGACACGAGAAGGAGAGTGAGTTCCTTCGCCTCCCTTAGGTTGGGATGTAAGTGACGAAATATGAGAACCGGTTTAAGGAGATGGACAGGTATGATCCTTTACTTCTGGGTGATCAGCTGATGCGGATGCGGCATTTTTCTAAGGGTCTGCGGCCCGAGATCTGCTCGAAGATGTGCTGTGTGAGCATCTCTTCTTATGTCAAGTTGTGAGCATGTCCCTGCGAGCTGAGTAGGATGGGGACAGGTTGTCCCGTATGCGAGCACCTATAACTCCCAGGCCGTGATCTGACTTTCTGAGCAGGCCATTTGTAACACCCCGGATTTTTGCCAACCTGGGATTAGACGTCCTTAGGCAACGGGTCAACCATAACACCTTGGAAACCTCTTAGAACTCAATTCCAAAGCCAAAGGAATCATTTAGAACCAAATTCTTTAGAAATGTAACCTGAATTAGCCAGCGCTACACTAGATTTCTTGTAAAATTAGCACCAACCACTTTAAATACTATCTGTAAGACCCAAAACCTCTAGAATTGTTAACGTTACGTTACCCTGAAATCTAGGATCAATCTCTAAACCCAGTTGATCACAGGAGCATTCGAAAACTCCGTATCGGACCTGGACCGTACGTCGAAAGTCTGATAACTATGAACTTAGACCATTATGACCGCCTAGTTGGACTTGACTATCGTTTCGAAAATTAAGCCCAACCGATGTCCTGAGACCATTTCCTTGTGTCTGGAGTAAAGAGAGTGAGAAAAGGAAGATTTTTAGAAAATAAATTAGAATCTAGAACGTTTCACTTGCGCGTTATTTTTAAGCGTTTTGATCGTCAGAATTTGATCAAATTTCACCCTCGGATCAAGAAAATTTTCCCTTACATGTCCAAGGACTTGTGGCCTTGATCGGAGTTCGGTAACTGTTGAATTGACACTATTCCGCCACGGACGATCTGAAAATCCGATCGGACTGAAAACCTAACTGACTAAAGATGTGATGTTAGTGAGATTAAGTCCGACCGCAATTGATAACAGGACCTCCAGAAGTGCTCTGTCGGATCGGAACAAACCCGATTTGGTTATAACTTAAGTATACCTTGGCCCCAAGCCTATTTTCATCATTTTTGGGCTTATAAAAAGGCTTTTAGCACTCACTCTCTCCTCCCATACGAATTTGGGGAAAACCCTAGGAGAGAGAAGAGAGAAAAGAGAGAAAGTGAGAGAGAGTTGGAGTTTCTCCCAGGGTGTAACACCCCGAATTTTTGCCAACCTGGGGTTAGACGTCCTTAGGCAATGGGTCAACTAAAACACCTGGGAAATCGCTAAGAACCCAATTCCATAGCAAAAGAAATCACTTAGGATTAATTCCTTTAGAAACTAAGCATAAGTTAGCTAGCGCTACGCTGGAGTAGCTGTGAAATAGTCCCTGACCACTTTAAATATGTTCTACAAGATCCAAAACTTGTAGAATCAATGGTGCTATAATACTCTAAAACCTCGGATCAAACTCTAAGCCGGTTTGTTCTCTGCACCTCTTTGAAACTTTGTATTGGATCTAGACCGCGCGTCGAAAGTCCGATACCTACAATCTTAGACCGTTATAACCGCCTAGCTGGACTTGATAATCATTTCGAAAATCAAGTCTAACCGACATTCGCAGACTATTTCGTTGAGCCTGGAGTGAAGAGAGTGAGAATAGGGTTAGATTTGGAATTTAAAATTCCAATCTGGCACACGACCTGACGCGTCAGTATTAAGCATTCTGACCGTCAGAATTCAGCCAAATTACACCCTTGGATCAGGAAAAATTTCTATTTCATATCATGAGACTTGCAGACCTGATCTACGTGCGGTGACCGCTGAACTGAAACTGGACCGCCACTGGCGATCTACGAACACTGATGGTCTGAAAATGGGATGTGAGCGACATCTGACATGTACGAACTTAAGTCTGATCGTGTTCGGCCAGGGGACCACCAGAAATGTCCTTTTGGACCGAAACAGCCCCGATTTGGATACAACTTAAGTATACCTTGTCCTGAAGCCTGTTTTGGGCATGTTTGGGTTTATAAAAGGGCTGGAAACCCTCACTCCTCTCACCCATCCGAATTTGCTAGAAACCCTAGCAAGAGTGAGAGAGAAAGTGAGAGTTTGTGAGAGAGAGTGGAGGAGAATTCCCTGCCGCTTGTGCTACCTGTTACAAGTGCTTAAGCCACGCGACTCAAACACTTTGCCGGTGATTTCTCCATGTTTCTAGGTAAGAAAATACCCTAAACTCTTGCTGATTTGCTGATCCTTCATTTCCATAGCGAGATAGCTGATGCATCTTGTAAATTAGGTTGCCTAGTCGCCGTAGACAAAGTGTATACCCTCCGTTCGAATCGCTTCACCTATAGGAGAAAAGGTGTGGATTTTAGACACTTTGATTGACTGTTTCCAATGGTTTCAATGTCGTTTAATAGTAGATTATCGACGACAACACCATTTGACATGTACAACATGCTGTCCGTTCCCTGTTTCGTAAGCAGACGAAGAATATGAGATTTAGGGCATTTTAGTCATTTGTAGGAAATACTGTTTTCATCCATAATTTGCTGATGTGATTGACATGGCTTCTTGTCGCATTAGGATACTAGGAATACATGCATAATTAGTTTGGTAAAGAGATTCGCCTAAATGCGCACTTTGAGTCGACATACTATATGTAGACTTAAGTGTGTAGTTTAAGTGTTTGTATAAATGCTTGTATTAGTATGTATTGAATTAAATGGTGTTATGAATTAGTTTGAGATTGATTTCTCAATTAATATGCTGATGTAAATGGTTTCCTACATGTTGGCTATATGCATGATTTCATTATATGTATAAAATGCATGCGTTGGAAGATTTACTTAAGTTGTATGTTATAACATGTGTTAACATACTCACATGGTTGTGTTTCATTTTCATTACTCTTACATGATTGCCGATGTGGATTCGTAATTGTTTGGGACTATACCTAGTCCAGGTAGTCGGCAACCGAGCAAGGTCGTGGTTGGCCTATCTTTGCCACGAACGACGCGTCGATGAACGCGAGCCGTGTTTTAAAGTTGGAGGCAGTGGTTAGGCCACGCGAGGTGTTTTACGCACTTCATGTCGTTCGACTTGAGATGCGCTCGTGCTAGTCGAGCCCGTCAAGTAACCCGACTGGTCGTTGTCTGTTCACCCTGTATGAGTCATAACTGCTTGAACCTAGGGTACTGAACTTACCCTTGTAAACCCTGTCAACCATGGTACCTTGATCCGCGAAGACTCATGAGCCGGGCATGGTGGTATGGGACACCGTGGTCGAGCTGTCGGCCTGCGCTGCGGCCACAAACCTCCCCGTAGTGATCAGTGAGCACCTATAACTCGTGAACAGATTATGGTGGTATGGGACACTATATTCTTACTGTCGGCCTACACTGATCAGGCGACGAGTCCTTTGTAGTGACCGCGAGTGTATTCTGAGTCTACCCGAGGCAACGACCCTTCCGTAGCAGTGAGAGTATAGTAGGCCTGTATTGATAAGGTGATGGGGGATAGGTGCAACGAGTGCGAGCAATAGCCCTGGCAGCCCTTGCAGTGACCTATAAAATATGCATCGTATGAGATTACTAGGAGTGATGACCCTAGACAGGATCTGTGTTGGGATTGATATAAGGGAAGTACCTTAGTTTCCCAATCCTGCTATTTGAATGGACTAATAACAACTCAGAAATCCTACCACCATTACATTGCATGTGCACTGTGGGACGATTGCATGTCGCGGTCGTAAGATGGTGTCGTATGAGGGAGATCGTCGGCGAGGGCATACATCACGTCATGTCATATTGCATTAACAACAGTATTAAGATTGTTTGATTTACTACTTTACTATTATCGCATGATTGATTTGAGAACATGTTAATCCTTGCTCTATTATTCCACTGAGTTAGCTACTCATTCCCACGTTACGGGATGGTATTTTCGGACACCCACCAGTCCCTATTGTGATTGCAGATGATGGCGCGGCCTGCGAGGCGGAGCTGGACTTGATGATGATGAGGAGGATTTCTCCTTTATGCATGTTCTGATTGACGGAATTATAGGGAGGTTGATTAGATGCCTTGACACTTATCATTTTATATTTTTAGTGCACTCATGTATATTCGTTTTGTTTACTTTTGGAGTATACATGTAGGTATATAACCTGGTAATATGTTCACACTCTGGAGACATACAACAGTTTATATATGTTATACATACTATCACAGTCTTCCGCTGGCTAATTTAACTGTCTATGGAGTATGATATGTTGTTCTGGCTTAATCTCACTCATGTTTAATACATTAACACAGACAACATTCAATCATACATATCTATGTTGCATAAATAACATTTTGGAACTCGGGAGTTGAGTTTTTACTCGACCTCCAATTTTTGAGATGTTACAGATGGTATCAGAGCATGATTTGGATTAAACCGGGCCTAGGTTATGGACACGCGACGTACGCTGTCACTCCTTTGACTTAGATGGGTGCGAGGAAAGTTTAGAAACAGTCGTAGGACTCCAGTTTCGCCAATAGGAGAGGTCTACTCAACTCGTTCGTTTCGATCGAGTCCGTAACGTATCTCGGGTCGCGTGAAGCGACCTAGTTGCTCCTAGGTTGTAAATAGGCGGGTTGAGAGGTTGTATGGAAGGTTCTAGACCCAAAAATGTGAATCCTTGGGCTGTGGGGCAACCACAACCCTTACATTTAATCGTTAGGGCTTAAAAACCCCGTTTTACCTAAATTCTTCAGAATTCTTCCTCTCACCACTCCATTCTTCAATTATTTCTTATTCTTTTCATGTTAGGCATTAATCCTAAAGTGAAAATGATATAAAATTATACTTTGACAAAATTTTATAGTGAATAGTAAAATTTCATGAAAACTGGCCATTAGGCCATTCTAAGTGTGGAATCTTTAGTAACTAATAGGCTAGATGGATGTATTAGCTCTTTCTACCCTAAAATCATATGCTACATGAGAGGGGAATACATTCATCTTTACAGATTGGCCCTAGAAAGCCCCGAATGAAAGTTTGGGCCTCCCTAGGCCAATCTACAATGAACTAAGGTGGGGACCATATATATTTGGGGTCCCTAGGACAGGGGGGACCCAACCCATGTGGTCCCACCAGCCAGATGTAGAGATGTCCAGCGATGCCATCGTCAACTGGTGGGCCCCATTTGGGCCGTGCTTCGGGCGGACACCCTAAAATGGGTAGAGGTGGTCTCCTATGTGTGGGTCATCTCTAAAAAATGCCCCAAACACTCACCTCCTTCACAATCCAAGCCCCCAAGCTCTCCTCCATCCTTCTTGTTGTTGTCCTCCCTTTCAAAATCCACTTCGAATCGCCCTCAATCCCATTTTCGGTCATAACCGACGCCAACCCATCATCCACAGCTGTTGGCACTCCCTTTCCTCTCCACTTTTATCATTTGGAGCTCCCATAATCTCCATAGAAGGCTGAAAATCGTATGGAGCTCCATTCCCCTTTATAGTTCTCTTTTCCTTTGAAAATCCAGCCTTTGGGAGCTTAATGCATCCCTCTACAGGGCCTAGATTTGTTTCTGTCCATTTGGGCAACAATTTCTCCGCATTTCCTCCGCTTCCCATGGCTATTGTTAAGGCTGTTTTACCCTTTTCCTCCATTTCCATCGTCCTCTCTCTCATGTCCCTTTTATTTGATCCTCAGACTTGTGGAAACCTACTTACCCATCCCATTTCTCCACGTTCTTCGCTTGTTTGATTACCGTTTTGAGATTTCTGTGTTTTGTTGTTGTTAGGTAGAAAATGTGTTTGTGTTAGTGGTTTGGCCTTAGCATAGCAGAATGCGTTCCTATTATAATCCATGTGGAACTTTATTCCATGTATTGTGACAAATTTTGTTGAATGGAGTGCATGCCGTTTCGTTTGTTGTAAGGTATTGTCCCTAGATTGGGAGTATCCTATGGTTGCCACTACCATATTGTAACTCCCGGGATTCAGCCTACAAATTAATTTTTATCCCAACCCACCCTCATACCAAGCATACCACTTCCAATCCCGCCATGGGACTAGGAATGCCGTTCCATTTAATGCGACTAAATGCTACTGGCCATATAGGCCCTTGGCGTTTTGGACCTAGTGTTAGCACTCCTAGATTTGAAGGATCTGACGATATAGGAAATCCAATTCTATTTAGATAATCTTGACCCTAAGCGATAGAGCAATTCCCTGTATTAGTAATGGTATGGAACCATTTAGCGTATAAACTTAGGCTTTGGATTATAGCTACTGAGTTACAGACTAGGCTACTAGTTACCTTAAGTAGTGTAAAGCCTGCATATGCTAAGGAATTGTAGGTTAGATTTGGTTGAAGTAGAACCTTATTCCTTTGATAGATCCCCTTATTACTTATAGATTTCTGTTGTAACCCATAGAAAAGTGGTTTTAACTTAGAACCATTCACTCTCAGGGAACATTTATAAATCCCTCAGATTGAACTTAGAATGAACTAGCACGCCCCTTAGAATTGCCTTCCCTAAGGGCTTGTTGCATTCGGGAATGCAGAATAAAGGAAATGCAATCATCAGCGAAGTATTCACAGTTTGAATCGACTTCTTAATCTTAGTAGTTACCAATGAATCCAATGCTCTGATCAAGCAGAAGATTGGCATCGACTAGGATTGAGGACTGATACAACAAATTTTCTGTCATCGCGGGGCAGAAGGTTTATGTATCCGGCTCAGACCCACTACACAACTTTTCTTCCGTGTTGGCCCGACCACATACAACCAAAAGTCATTGCTTTGCCCTTGGAAAATGTTGAGGACATGTAGCCAATAGAGATTAGGCTCATCTCTATCACCATAGATACCAATGTCATAGAATGCATCATTAGTAAGGGGGAAAACCACTGTAAAGAGAGATTGTTTCCCAATTCATGTCAAGGATAGCCCCTAAGTTGTATCTCGTTCCGATATACGGAGCGATGCATAGATTCTTGAACTTTTAGTAGAACCAAGTTTTAAGGGGGGTAGAACGTATTGAGTCCAATCCAGTTATGTCAGCCCATGCAACTGTTCGATCATAGTGGCCCAGCGAAAGCGTGGTTAGCCTCTTCCCCACTGGCCCAGGATCGAAACAGCTGAGTTAGGTTTTACGTAAGGTTAGGTTATTAAATAGGATTTGAACCTTCCTTAGAAAAATTACTCCTTACCCTTTGCCAATTTCAGGGACGAAATTGTGTTTTAAGGGGGGTAGATTGTAACACCCCAGATTTTTGCCAACCTGGGGTTAGACGTCCTTAGGCAATGGGTCAACTAAAACACCTGGGAAATCGCTCAGAACTCAATTCCATAGCCAAAGAAATCACTTAGGATTAATTCCTTTAGAAACTAAGCATAAGTTAGCTAGCGCTACGCTGGAGTAGCTGTGAAATAGTCCCTGACCTCTTTAAATACGTTCTACAAGACCCAAAACTTGTAGAATCAATGGTGCTATAATACTCTAAAACCTCGGATCAAACTCTAAGCCGGTTTGTTCTCTGGACCTCTTTGAAATTTATATTGGATCTAGACCGCGCGTCGAAAGTCCGATACCTACAATCTTACACCATTATAACCGCCTAGCTGTACTTGATAATCATTTCGAAAATCAAGTCCAACCGACATTCGCAGGCTATTTCGTTGAGCCTGGAGTGAAGAGAGTAAGAATAGGGTTAGATTTGGAATTTGAAATTCCAATTTGGCACACGACTTGACGCGTCAATATTAAGCGTTCTGACCATCAGAATTCAGCCAAATTACACCCTTGGATCAGGAAAAATTTCTATTGCATATCATGAGACTTGCAGACCTAATCTACGTGCGGTGACCGCTGAACTGAAACTGGACCGCCACGGGTGATCTACGAACACTGATGGTCTGAAAATGGGATATGAGCGACATCCGACATGTACGAACTTAAGTCCGATCGCGTTCGGCCAGGGGACCACCAGAAATGTCCTTTTGGACCGAAACAGCCCCGATTTGGATACAACTTAAGTATACCTTATCCTAAAGCCTGTTTTGGGCATGTTTGGGCTTATAAAAGGGCTTGAAACCCTCACTCCTCTCACCCATCCGAATTTGCTAGAAACCATAGCAAGAGTGAGAGAGAAAGTGAGAGTTTGTGAGAGAGAGTGGAGGAGAATTCCCTGCCGCTTGTGCTACCTGTTGCAAGTGCTTAAGCCACGCGACTCAAACACTTTGCCGGTGATTTCTCCGCGTTTCTAGGTAAGAAAATACCCTAAACTCTTGCTGATTTTCTGATCCTTCGTTTCCATAGCGAGATAGCTGATGCATCTTATAAATTAGGTTGCCTAGTCGCCGTAGACGAAGCGTTTACGCTCCGTTCGAATCGCTTCACCTATAGGAGAAAAGGTGCAGATTTTAGACGCTTTGATTAACTGTTTTCAATGCTTTCAATGTCGTTTAATAGTAGATTATCGACGGCAACGCCGTTTGACATGTACAACATGCTGTCCGTTTTCTGTTTCATAAGCAGACGAAGAATATGAGACTTAGGGAATTTTAGTCATTTGTAGGAAATACTGTTTTCATCCATAATTTGCTGATGTGATTGACATGGCTTCTTGTCGCATTAGGATACTAGGAATGCGTGCATAATTATTTTGGCGAAGAGATTCGCCTAAATGCGCACTTTGAGTCGACATACTATATGTAGACTTAAGTGTGTAGTTTAAGTGTTTGTATAAATGCTTGTATTAGTATGTATTGAATTAAATGGTGTTATGAATTAGTTTGAGATTGATTTCTCAATTAATATGCTGATGTAAATGGTTTCCTACATGTTGGCTATATGCATGATTTCATTATATGTATAAAATGCATGCGTTGGAAGATTTACTTAAGTTGTATGTTATAACATGTGTTAACATGCTCACATGGTTGTGTTTCATTTTCATTACTCTTACATGATTGCTGATGTGGATTCGTAATTGTTTGGGACTATAACTAGTCCAAGCAGTTGGTAACCGAGCAAGTTCATGGTTGGCCTATCTTTGCTACGAACGACGCGTCGATGAACGCGAGCCGTGTTTTGGAGTTGGAGGCAGTGGTTAGGCCACGCGAGGTATTTTACGCACTTCATGTCGTTCGACTTGAGATGCGCTCGTGCTAGTCGAGCCCGTCAAGTAACCCAACTGGCCGTTGTCTGTTCACCCTTTATGAGTCATAACTGCTTTAACCTAGGGTACTGAACTTACCATTATAAACCCTGTCAACCATGGTACCTTGATCCACGAAGACTCATGATCCGGGCATGGTGGTATGGGACACTTTGGTCGACCTGTCGGCCTACGCTGGGGCCACAAACCTCCCCGCAGTGACCAGTGAGCACCTATGACTCGTGAGCAGATTATGGTGGTATGGGACACCATATTCTTACTGTCGGCCTCCACCATCAGGCGACAAGTCCTTTATAGTGACCGCGAGTGTATTCTGAGTCTACGGGAGGCGACGACCCTTCCGTAGCAGTGAGAGTACAGTAGGCCTGTATTGATAAGGTGATGGGGGAGCGGTGCAACGAGTGCGAGCAACAGCTCTGGCAGCCCTTGCAGCTACCTACAAAATATACATCGTATGAGATTACTAGGAGTGACGACCCTAGACAGGATCTGTGTTGGGATTGATATAAGGGAAGTACCTTTGTTTTCCAATCCTGCTGTTTGAATGGACTAATAACAACTTGAAAATCCTATCACCATTACATTGCATGTTCCTAGAAGATGTGGAGCACTGTGGGACGATTGCATGCCGCGGTCGTAAGATGGTGCTGTATGATGGAGATCGTCGGTGAGGGCATACATCACATCATGTCATATTGCATTAACAACAGTATTAGGATTGTTTGATTTACTGCTTTACTATTATTGCATGATTGATTTGAGAACATGTTAATCCTTGCTCTATTATTCCATTGAGTTAGCTACTCATTCCCACGTTACATGATGGTATTTTTGGATACCCACCAGTCCCTATTGTGATTGCAGATGATGGCGCGGCCTGCGAGGCGGAGCTGGACTTGATGATGATGAGGAGGATTTCTCCTTTATGCGTGTTCTGATTGACGGGATTACAGGGAGGTTGATTAGATGCCTTGACACTTGTCATTTTATATTTTTAGCGCACTCATGTATATTCATTTTGTTTACTTTTGGAGTATACATGTAGGTATATAACCTGGTAACATGTTCATACTCTGGAGACATACAACAGTTTATGTATGTTATACATACTATCACAGTCTTCCGCTGGCTAATTTAACTGTCTATGGAGTATGATATGCTGTTCTGGCTTAATCTCACTCATGTTTAATACATTAACACAGACAACATTCAATCATACATATCTATGTTGCATAAATAATATTTTGGAACTCGGGAGTTGGGTTTTTACTCGACCCCCGATTTTTGGGATGTTACACAGGGATTCTATCCTGTCACTCCACGTGCTTCAACACCTCTACCGTATCGCTATTACGGCATTTCTGACTCCGTTCTTGGGTAAGTGAAGATAACCCTAACCTTTTTTAAAGCCTAGGATAGTTCCAATGATGTTCTAGCTAACATGTTTCTTGCCATAGGTAGCGTATCCTCCATTGACGAAGACTTATCGTCTGAATCACCTCTTATACGCATTTTTTGGTTTAAGGTTCGGACTATATATGCTTAGGTTATGGTTTTCAACCCTTTCAATGATAGTTAATGATTTATTCATGCTTTGGATGTAATTATACATGCTAAATGTGCTAACCGTTTTACTTTCTGAATACGTATACTTCATATTGGAAATACCGTATTTCATGTATATGTTAGAATACACGTATGTGTATGGAATTTTCTGATTTACTTGCCATGATAAATTTTCATTGTGATATGCTTAATATGTATGCAGCAACTCCTTGGTGAGAGGACTTGCCCTAATTTGCAATGATGTCGACATACGTGATGTATGTTGAATAGTGTAAGGTAAGTGTTTGTTTAAATGTCTTAGTGAGTTAGTAGTTAGTAGAGTGTGATTGGTAGAGTGGTTGGGATATGGATCCCCATCACAATACTTGTGTGAATGATTTCCTTCATGAATCATGTGATTGTTAAATGAGTGTATGATTTCTTCCATGGATTGTGTACTTAGTTAAATCATGATAAATGTGTGCATTAATTCCTCCATGTACTGTTTACATTCAAGTTATACTTCATGATTGCTCACATGGATGCTGAATATGAATCATATGCTAGTTATTAGCTTTTCTTGTGAATGGGGCTATACTACAGTCTAGGTAATCGAAAAATGTTCTGTAAATCATGGTTGAGGTTGCTTTCGCCACACAAGATGAGTTTAGCGAATCTGAGTCATGCTTGGGGTGTTCGGCAATGGTTAGGCCACACGGAGTGCTTATGCATTCCATGTCGTTCAACTCAACGTGCACTTGGCCTAGTTGATCTTATCAAACCCGATTGACTGATGCTTGTTCACCATGTTTGGTGGCCACTGTTTGAATCTAAGGCACTGAGCTTACCAGTGAAACTCCTGTTAACCATGGTACCAAGATTCCCTAAGACTCATGAGTCGGGCATGGTGGTATGGGACACCGTGGTAAGCTATCAGCCTACGCTGGGGCCACAAACCTCCCCGTAGTGACCAGTGAGCACCCTACTCTGAGCAGATTATGGTGGTATGAGATACTATATTCTTGTTGTTGGCCTACTTTGATTGGTGACGAGCCCTCTGTAGTGACCTTGAGTTTATCATGACACTACATAGGGGCGACGAGTCCTGTTGTAGTCTTAAGGACATAAATAGGCCTGTATTGATAAGATGATGGGGGAGAGGAACAACGATTGCGCGCAACAGCCCTGACAACCCTTGCAGTGACCTAGAACCATAACATCGTATGAGATTTCCTACGACCGACGACCCTAGAATGGATCAATGTTGAAAAATGATACAAGGGAGGTGTCTTAGCTTCCCAATCCTGCTGTATGAAAAAGACTAATAAGAACTTGGTAAGCATATTCATAAGACCGCATTGCATGTGCTAACGGCGTTGATGATAGAGCACTGAGAAAGTGAGTCATGCCGCGATCGTTAGATGATGTCGCAGAGGGGATTGTGGTGAGGACATGCATCATTCTTCATACCATCCTTGCATTAACAAGAGTATCTAGGACCTGTTTGATTGTACTGCCTTATCATTACTGCTTAATTGAATTGATAACATGTTAACATTTGTTGTATAGTTTCTACTGATTTAGCTACTCACTTCCATGTTACGGGATGGTGTTGTACTCACCAAACAGTCCCTATTTTAGTTTCAGATGATGGCGATTCTTGTGAAGCAGAGTCAGACTTTATTATGATGAGGAGGATTTCTCTTATATGTAGGTCCTGATCGACGGGGTTACAGGGTTACTGATTAAATGCCAATACACTTGGTATTTTGCCTTTTTTTAAACACCCATGTATATTCTTTTCTTTCCATTTTTGGAGTATACATGTATTTATTTAACCTGGTAACATGTTCACACTCTGGAGACTTACAATCAATTAAACATTTTATATATTTATCACAGTCTTCCGCTCGAGAAACTTAACTGTTTTTGGAGTATGATATGTTGTTTCGGTCTAATCCCACTCATGTTTTCGGCACTAATATGAACAACATTCATCCATCATTGAAAATGTTGCATAAATGATGTTTTGGAACTCAGGAGTGGAGTTTATGCTCGACCCCCAATTTTCGGGATGTTACACCATTCCTCAGTAAGAGGCCTTGTGTAGACTCACCGCCGAGGTTCATGGCATCTCTTGCCCCTGTGAGGCGACCAGATGTGTGGTGTGCTTATTGCAAGAAGTCAGGCCACACTGAGATAACTTGTTTCACCAGGATGCGAGACGGTGGTTTTTCACCACCTCAGAGGATCAACCGTCCGATGCCTCAAGCTATTTCCACTCCACCCCTACGATCAGCACCAGCTCACCTATCTTTCAGGCCACCCGCACCTCACTTCAGGCCGCCACAATGGCCCATGGTACCTCAACCAAACCGTCCATAGCAAGCTCGGATTCATACGCTTATAGCTAAGGCGCCCAAGGTAGATTTAGCACCGAGATCTTTCGAGGTTCCAACTCATATCCAAGGTATGCCTGTCTTCTTATTGGTGGACACCGGGTCCACTATTTCGATCATATCTTGCGCTGCGGTCAAGCGACTAGGATTGGATACTGCTCCTACGAAGGGAGTGAGACTCACTACAGCTATAGGGACCTTTTCAGACATTACACAGACCTGTGAGTCTTGCTCAGTAGATTTGGGTAGTAGGACAGTGGTTGTTGACTTGATTGTCGCTCCACTGTGTCACTATGATGTTATTCTCGGGATGGATTGGCTCACCAAGATGAGAGCAGAGATTGATTCCGAGGCCAGAGTCGTGACAGCCTACGGACCTGAGGGCATGGTCTTTACATTTTCAGTTCAAGTCAGTTGGTCCTGTCGAGTTAGTAGTTACGCTTCCTTATTAGAGAGTATTGATGATTCGACGTTGGGAGACACGCTTGTGGTTCAGGACTTCACGGACGTAGTTGAGAAGATCTCGGGACTTCCTCCTCAGCACGAGATTGACTTTACTATTGATCTTGTGCCCAGTACGACACCTATTTCCTTGCCGACATATCGTATGCCTCCATGTGAGATGGAAAAACTGAGGAGACAGATTGATGTGTTGTTAGAGGCAGGCTTCATTCGATCGAGTGTTTCCCCTTGGGGAGTACCTGTATTGTTTATGAAAAGAAGAAAGACGGTTCCCTATGATTATGTATTGATTATCGAAGGTTGAACCAAGTGACGGTGAAGAACAAGTATCCCTTACCTAGGATTGATGATCTGTTTGATCAGTTGGAGGGGGCATGGTATTTTTCGAAGATAGATTTGTAGTCAGGGTATCATCAGTTGTGCGTCAGGGATGAGGACGTGTAGAAGACAGTCTTCAAGACTAGTTTTGGTCATTATGAGTTCCTTGTGATGTCATTTGGACTCACAAACGCTCGGGCCGTGTTCATGGACCTGATGAATAGGTTGTTTCGGCCATTTCTATTCTGATTCGTCATAGTATTTATTGATGACATTCTGATATATTCCAAGAGTCGGGACGAGCATGAAGCGCATCTGCGAGCTGTCCTCGACACTGTTAGGAAGAACCAATTGTTCGCACAGTACAAGAAATACAACTTATGGAAGGAAGAAGTTAAATCCTGGGACATGTGGTGTCCAAGGAAGGTATAGCAGTCGACCTCACTAAGGTAACCATGGTTCAGGATTGGAAGCAACCCGGTTTAGTTACTGAGGTGAGGAGTTTTCTTGGTCTGGTAGGGTACTATCGACGATTCATTCGGGACTTTTTCAAGATTGTCAGACCATTGTCTCAGTTGACAAGGAAAGATTTGAAGTTTGCCTGGAATGAGAAGGCCGAAGCAGCTTTTTAGGAGCTGAAAGATAAGTTGACATCCCCCCCTGTGCTAGTATTATCAGAGTAAGGGGTTAAGTATACGATATATACCGACGCCTCTTGCGTTGGTCTAGGTTGTGTCCTTATGCAGAAGGACAGGGTGATTGCATATGCCTCGAGACAATTGAGGAAACACGAGGAGAATTACCCTACACATGACCTGGAGTTGGCAACCATTATTTTTGCACTGAAGCTCTGGAGACATTACCTCTACGGAGAGGATTTCGAGATCTTTTGCGACCACAAGAGCCTTAGATACATATTCTCTCAGTGGGACTTGAATATGAGGCAACGCCGATGGATGGAAACCTTGAAGGACTTTAAGTTCGAGGTCTCCTACCATCCGGGCAAGGTAAACCTTGAGGTAGATGCGTTGAGCGACAAGAAGACTATAGAGTTTGCAGCTCCCTTACTGATAGCAGAATGGGACATGGTGGAGTTTGTGTAAGAATTTGAGCAGAAACTCACGGTGGAGCCATATGAGGTTATCGCACATGTTCGAGTACAGCCCCTCATCGACGGCAGGATTATTGAGGCTCAGGAAGACGATGAGCTATTGGCGAAGATGAGAGAGCGAGTAGGTACATATGAGGACTCTGAGTGGAGTGTTGGTACGGATAGGGGTTTACGTTATCGTGGCTGCCTATGCATCCCAGACTTCCTGACTTGAGACGGGAGGTTCTCGAGGCAGCCCACAGTTCGAGGCTTGCGATGCATCCTGGTAGCACGAAGATGTATCAAAACATGAAAAGATCGTACTGGTGGGACGATATGAAGGTTCACATTGCAGAGTTTGTGTCCCGTTGCCTCACGTGACAGTAGGTCAAGGCAGAGCAACGCCAACCTCCTGGACTGCTTCAACCCATGCCCATAACCGAATGAAAGGGGGATTTTATCTCTATGGATTTTATTTCAGGGCTACCGAAGATGAGGAAGGGACATGACTCCATTTGGGTGATCATTGATCGATTGACGAAATCATCTCATTCTCTACCGATCAGAGTTACGAATTCTGCAGACGAGTTGGCCAGGTTGTACATCAAGGAGATTGTACGTCTGCATGGAGTTCCCTTGGAGATCGTGTTGGACCGAGACACACGATTCACATCTATCTTCTAGACTCGTATCCAGAAAGTGATGAGTGTGAAGTTGAAGTTCAGCACCGCGTTTTATCCACAGACAGACGGGCGACGAAACGTGTGAAGCAGGTGCTAGAAGATATGTTGCGAGCTTGTGTGTTGAATTTTAAGGACAGTTGGGATAACTGTCTTCCTTATGTAGAGTTCGCATATAACAACAGCTTTCAGGCGAGTATTGGCATGGCTCCCTATGAGGCACTGTATGGTCGCCCATGTAGAGTACCGCATTGCTGTGCAGAAGTGGGCGAGAAGACTTTGATTGGCATAGAGTGAAATTACGGTGAATACCGCTTTAGTTGAAGTAGGAATAGGTCAGTATATCCTAGAAGGGGGTGAATAGGATTCTTTTAAAGTTTTTATAAATTATTAAAAATCCTTATTACACTAATCCTATCGCAGAGTATTGATTAAGATTACTCAATCTTAACTCTCCTGGCTTCCAAGCCTAATAGAGGATCCAATCACAAACTATTTAAAAGATAAACAATGTATAGATGATATTGTGATGGAAATGACTGTGTGCATAGGATGTGATCATATATAAAGACATGCAAGGCAATCACATAAAAGATAATATCAAACTCAAACACAGTCATTTTATAGTAGTTCGACAACTTGTCTACTGCACTCCCGGCTTCCACACTCAACCCTTGAGTGACCGAATTTCATCAAGGAGGTTTTCCATAGTTTGCCTCAAACCTAAGGTTTTAAATCAGGTTCATCTTCAACCTTTATAGAGGTTTCGACTCGGTTCACCTCAAACCCTGGAGTTTTATTGGCGTACTCCTAACCAGATGTTTATGCCCACACAGGACAAGGGTCCACACAACGCACCCTAAGGTTTCTACTCGGTTCACCTCTAACCCTGGAGTTTTACTGACGTACTCCTAACCAGATGTTTATGCTCTCCACAGAGCAAGGGTCCACACAATGCACCCCGCACGTACACTTCCGTCGGAGGCCTCCTTTGAGGACTTCAAATGGTGAGCAACACTTAAAACTCAATCCTAAAAAGGAATGATCGCAAGTGTCCTCTGGACTCTTAGTACTTACAGATAAGTTGATGAGTCCCTTTCAGCACAATGATGAAGACCTTCTCCTTGTTGATGAAGAGTCTTCAGCTCCCTTGATCCACAACATGAAGATGTATATATGCTAGGCTTAGGTTGGGTCAAGGTTATGATGGACTACCACTCTCTAAAGGTTTTTCTATAAGGAGGATAGAGAGGTTCCCATCATCTATGCATTCAAGGCATCCCACCTTAATGATATGTCATTAAGATAGTAGCTGAAGGATCCTTGAATGCAGAAGTTTATTCCCCAATCCACTCTATAAGATATCAATGATGAGGGTGGATTGGAGGATGAACTTTCCGAGAGAAAGGGATTAGGTAAATGATAGGAAGGTTAAAACACTCTAAGGCACTCTCTTCTTTTTCTCTCATTCAGCAATAAAGACAACTCTCTCTATTTATAAGCAAAGGGTTCTAACGGATATAAACGGTCATATTTATGACAGAGTTCGATATCATCGATCATTCGTCGATATGATCGAGCGTATACTCTGGATTGTATCGGCCGACCTCTCGATGATAAGAACTCAATTGTCATTTCACTTTTGGAAACCTTCTGTCAACTGGTCGATGGGATCGAGACACACATCGATGATATCGGATTTTGAACTCTGATTCCATCGAGTGATGGTTCGATTCTATCGACAGTTGAAAACCAAGAGAAAGTCTTGAAGAATTTCAGGATCACAGATATGATCGGGAAACCAATCGATGTCATCCGAATTTGTACATCGATCATATCAGCGACCATTCGATGGGATCGAATATCGTATAGATTTTACATGTAAGCTTGCTGGACGAATTATGTCCTGACTTGATCCAATCGACCTGGTCTTGATATGATCGATATATGAATATCAATTTATCGACATGCACCCCGATCAACATTAAAAGCAACCTGAAATTCATGCTGGAGAGAACATACACCCCATAGTCGATATGATCGATTGACTCCCGATATGATCGATATTTGAGTTTAGATTAAATCGGACAGTCATCGATATATCGAAGCAGCAGATAATTTTCTTTAGAAAAATAGGGGCGCCGGGAAGCATTCTGTAGATACGATCGATCCACTTCAGATATGATAGATTTTTGAATATCGATGATATCGACTCGAAGGTCGATATATCGATAAATCGTCTAGAAGATTGTTTGATTGTTGGACGCTTTTTTCCTCACTCGATTGTATCGATTGATATGTCGAGGACATCGACAGAGCTGGTCGATCATATCGAAAGGAGAATCGATATAATCGACAGTTTAAGAAAGACTTAGAAAATCTTCTTTTGGATAAAAAGATTTCTTACACATAAACCCTAAGATGTTTTAGTTCTTTTTAAGGGTTTAATCACCTGGTATTTTGGGACATGGGATGTGAGCCTATGATTTACCTTTTGGTGAGCTTCCACACATCCAGATGAGGCAGACACTTGACATGATCTTCTTGATAGGTGCTGTCGTCCGACTGACTCAACATACAATGTAATTGACAAACCAGGGCACGTAATAGGTGCACTTTCAATCTCCCCCTTTGTCAATTACGTGACAAAATCCCCAAAACACCCTAGGAACATATCTAGACAGATATATCCTAAATTTTGTGTACATGTATTAACAGAATTGTACAAATTCTAAACATCCATGTATACAACAAACAAAATTCTCCCCCATAATTCAACAACTCCCCCTTTCTTATTGCGGCTGCTCCCCCTAACACCTGCAACAAAGATATATAATTTCTGCTTGGGGTATTTTGAATTATTCTCCCCCTTTTGTCAGTCATTGGCAAAGGTATAAGACGTGATATTGACTGAAGATTGAAGCATATGGGAGAACCACAGATAGATAGATGCATATGAATGAGAACAGTATAAAGCATTCATCAATGAGCATACAGTATGAAGTTAATAGATAAGCATTCAGATCATAACTTTAAGACTGCAATAAACTAGGGAGAAAATAAAATGGCAGAAGTAAACAAACTATATTAAGCCAAATGTAAGCTGCCCAAGATTGGCAGAAATATTCAATGCTGCCCCAGATGGCAGCAAAATAAACCAACAATAAAAAGTATTTTAGCCCAACCGTGGGCAAACACATCCAAACATAAACCAGAAAGAAAGAAAACGAAGCTAGTCATGCACCATTAAAAGCGTAGAACATCCAATAAAGATACTGATGTTCATATGCAGAAATAAGAGAAAGGGTGCATGAAGACTTGTATAAAACTGGCATCAGGGAGCAGAGTGAGATGGCATCGTGTCGTCGCGTTTGCACATTAGTAAATCCACCAGCTGTTGGACCGTGCTCTGGATTTCTTGAACCATTCGTTCTAAAATAGTGAGGCGCTCCTTCATTGAATGCACGTCCTTCTGTATGGCCCCAATCCTATCCAGTTTCAGCCTTTTTCCATACCCGGCAGTTGATGTGGATGGTACAATATCTGGTCCAAGGGGTGCATCATCAGCCACTTCATCTCCTTCCATAGGATCTCCACCTTCTCCACCTTCCGCTTCAGCATGAATTTCTTCCTCAGTTTCCTCCTTATATTCATGAAACCTCAGATCCATTTTCCTAAGATTTTTCTTGTTGAAAACTTTGAGGGGAAAAACCGGATCAGTTGTAGAAGGAAAGCCAATACTCTGACAGATTTTGCTAATGATCCAGGGATATGACAGATGCAAGTCTCTGGACGTGTGTATCACATTGACAAACTGATTTACAATTAAGGTTGGAAGGCAGATATTCATCCCGATCGCGACGGAGTAGATTATCATCACCATAAGGATCGTTAGATCCGATTTGTTAGTGCTTCTCGGATACAAATTGTGGTGAAGATTCCATGCATGACTCTGAACCGGGGATCCATGTACCTAGCTTTCAGGGCATTCCCTTGATGCCATGGGATATCTCAATTTTTGCATAGGTATTTGGTTATCTTGGAGCACACATCTGGAAAGTCAAGATCCCAGTTTGGAAGGCCTCCTGGAACCATTCGAAGATTGAGAATTTGTGCTATGGTGGCAGGAGTGATGAATACATCATCACCATCCATGGAAACCATG
Source organism: Magnolia kwangsiensis (assembly GCA_037074715.1). Lineage (NCBI taxonomy): Eukaryota > Viridiplantae > Streptophyta > Magnoliopsida > Magnoliales > Magnoliaceae > Magnolia > Magnolia kwangsiensis. The sequence continues at coordinate 43,501,677 of CM073586.1, read as the reverse complement.
AAGGAAGGAGGATCAGCCACCGGAGAATGACATGCAGCAAAGAAGTTGCGTGTTCTTTCAAGTTGGCATGGTCCACCAAAATCCAGGATGGGCAGCCAACTAATTGCAGCAAACAGAGGTTCTAAGTTGTAGGACGTTAAACAATCTCTGTCTACTTTTCTCTCAAAAATCAACTTCCGATTGGCATATTTTGGTGGTCGTTGGATAGAAGAAGGAGGAGGCACAGGTTGAGATGGTTTAGGAATTTCAGTTTGGGACCCACCGCGTCGTGATCTTTGCCGTGTGGGAGTCCCTCTGTCCGGGATCCTTGCTCTCTCCCTTGAGGCAAGGACTTTTTTTCGAGCACCTCTTAATGATTCACCTGGACCGGATGCCACGTTTTTGTCCTTTCCCATGTGGAAGAAAAGGCTATTTGAAATATTGGGAAAATGACAAAAAGAGATCCCGACAAACCAAGATAAAGAGATTCTGATGATGGAAGAATATTACCTGGTTTGGAGTGAAATTTGGCTGGTCCTACCTGGCTTAGGATGATTGGTCGAGAGGATCGGATAGGGAAGACAAACGAATCGCCCTTTGAGAAACTCTTTTTTTTTTCATTTCGATCGCTTTTATCGGGCGCCATTTGTCGATCATATCGACCAACCCATCGATTGTATCGAGAAGTTGTCGATCGATTCTATCGAGACTACCCTCGATGTTATCCAAGGACACACAACTTTTCACATTCTGAACAGCTGTCGATTGTATCGATCCGCAGTCGATGAAATCGAAGAAGACCGTTACTTTTCTTTGAAAGTATGTGCTATTCAGAATTTTCCCTGATTTTGACATGCTATTGTATAATTTCTAACTTAACCAGTTTAAAAAGTTCTATACAAATATAAGCATGATACTGTTTATATACAAAAATTAAAGGTCTCCAACCTTAGATGTAACATTGAGGATTTAGCAAAAGATGCATCATTTCCCAAATTATTCAGATTTTGATGCAAAATCTGAACGTGTTTTTATATGCTCAGGAATTCAGGATATAGAGTTCAGTTTTTCCTTCACTCTCCACCTTAAGACAGAAGTTTTTGTTGTGGTGACTTTTGCTATCTTACCAACTTGATCTAGTGGTTTCTTCGTTCTGTCTTCCAGTTTGGGTGATAAAAGGATATTTTGCATTACTCTGGTCCGATTAAGTTTATCAGTGTCATTTTGACCAAAGTTACAAGAAGTTATTTTTAAGCATTCAAACTTGTAATGTCTCATATCACCACACAAATGACAAACTGGAGACGTTCTTGTATTGCTACCTGAAGCAACAGATTTTCCAGTTTTCATTTTGATTTTCTCATACCCTAGGCCACTCTTATCTTTTCCAGGCCTTCCTATCCCTAACATTCTTTCAAGTTTTTCACCACTCTGAGAAAACTTATAGTTTATCTCGGCAAATTTTCTGAATTTTTCTAAATCAATGCAAAGTGAGTGGTTCTCATTTTTGAGTTTTGCATTATCATCTCTTAGCAGTTCAGCTTTTTTCATGAGTTCTGATAATTCTTCTTTTAGGGATATGTTTTCTTTTTCCAATTGATCATTATTTGTAAGATATTGTTGCAAATCATTAGACAAATGTATGTTTATTTCTAAGGTTCTGTCCAAGTCTTTCTACAACAATTTCTTTTTGTTTTCAGTCATGCCAATTTTCTTAAGGATGTGGATGCTATGATTGTATAGTTGATTATAAGCATCCTGCAATTCATTCTGCTCTTTATCTTCTTCTTCTTCAATTTCCTCATTGTCAAATGAAAATGATTCAGTGGCTAGTTGTTCTTCTTTTCTTTCTGGGAATAATTGAAGTGGTGGAGACCATAAGAATTTTCAAAGATTTCTGATCTTCATCACTTCCTGAGTCATTGTTTTCTGAATTTGACTCCTCCGTATCATCCCATGTGGCGGCTATCGCCTTGTCCTTGGTTTTTCTATTTGGGCATTCGGTAGATAGGTGACCATATTCATGACAGGCATAACATTGTGGTTCTTTGGTCTGTTTACCAAATTTACCTGCAGAAGGTTTGTAGTTCACCTTTCTACCTTTAGAAGGATAACCGCGATTCTTCTGAAAGAATCTTCTCAATCTTTGTGCTAGCAAGGCCACTTCCTTATCTTCATCTTCTTTTTCGCTCTCACTGTCCTCATGTTTTGATTTCTTAGAAGTTTTTAGGACAGTGTTTTTGGATTTTTGGGGTTGTGTGAAGTGTAGTTCAAAGTTTTGTATGGAACCTACCAGTTCTTCTACTTTCATCTCATCAATATTCCTACACTCCTCAATTGTTGTCACCTTGGGATTGAAGCGTTCCAGTAAGGATCTTAATATTTTTTTACATATTTTTGGTGCCAGAACCTTCTCTCCCAATCCACCCATGGAGTTGCAAATGATGTTTAATTTTGTGAAAAACTCCATAAATGTCTCATGCTCTTCCATCCTGAGATTTTCAAACTGTGAAGTTAAGAGTTGTAGTTTAGATCTCTTCAAAGTGCTTGTGCCTTCATGGGTTGTTTCCAATAAGTCTCATACTTCTTTAGACGTCCCACACATACTTATCTGATTGAAAATGTCTTGGGACACGACACAGTAGATGGCGTTCATTGCTTTTGCTTCAGCATTTCACTGTTCTTTGTCAAACGCCGTCCACTTCTCATTCGGTTTGGGTTTAGCGATTGTGGTTTCATTTTCAAGTACAATTTATTCGGATGGTACCACATATCCTTTTTCAATTACATCCCAAACTTCATGATCTAAAGATCTCAGGAAGTAGTGCATTTTAGCCTTCCAATAAGCATAGTTTGATCCATCAAATACTGGAGGTCTAGTGACAGATGAGCCCTCTCCTTTGGTGATATTTCTACTTCAGTCAAGATCACTCTCTAGGCAGTGAAGCCCTTAAAGAGAGAACCGCTCTGATACCAATTGAAATTGCGGTGAAGACCGCTTTAGTTGAAGTAGGAATAGGTCAGTATATCCTAGAGGAGGGTGAATAGGATTTTTTTAAAGTTTTTATAAATTATTAAAAATCCTTATTACACTAATCCTATCGCAGAATATTGATTAGGATTACTCAATCTTAACTCTACTGGCTTCCAAGCCTAATAGAGGATCCAATCACAAACTATTTAAAAGATAAACAATGTATAGATGATATTGTGATGGATATGACTGTGTGTGCATAGGATGTGATCATATATAAAGACATGCAAGGCAATCACATAAAAGATAATATCAAACTCAAACACAGTCATTTTATAGTGGTTCGACGACTTGTCTACTCCACTCCCGGCTTCCACACTCACCCCTTGAGTGACCGGATTTCACCAAGGAGGTTTCCCATAGTTCACCTCAAACCTAAGGTTTTAAATCAGGTTCATCTTCAACCTTTACAGAGGTTTCTACTCGGTTCACCTCAAACCCTGGAGTTTTACTAGTGTAATCCTAACCAGATGTTTATGCCCACACAGGACAAGGGTCCACACAACGCACCCTGAGGTTTCTACTCGATTCACCTCCAACCCTGGAGTTTTACTGGCATACTCCTAACCAGATGTTTATGCTCTCCATAGAGCAAGGGTCCACACAATGCACCCCGCACGTACACTCCCATCAGAGGCCTCCTTCGAGGACTTCAAATGGTGAGCAACACTTAAAACCCAATCCTAAAAAGGAATGATTGCAAGTGTCCTCTGGACTCTTAGTACTTACAGATAGGTTGATGAGTCCCTTTCATCACAATGATGAAGACCTTCTCCTTGTTGATGAAGAGTCTTCAGCTCCCTTGATCCACAACATGAAGATGTATATATGTTAGGCTTAGATTGGGTCAAGGTTATGATGGACTACCACTCTCTAAAGGTTTTCCTATAAGGAGGATAGAGAGGTTCCCATCATCTATGCATTCAAGGCATCCCAGCTTAATGATATGTCATTAAGATAGTAACTGAAGGATCCTTGAATGCGAAAGTTCATTCCTCAATCCACTCTATAAGATATCAATGATGAGTGTGGATTGGAGGATGAACTTCCCGAGAGAAAGGGCTTAGGTAAATGATATGAAGGTTGAAACACTCTAAGGCACTCTCTTCTTTTTCTCTCATTCAGCAATGAAGACAACTCTCTCTATTTATAGGCAAAAGGTTCCAATGGATATAAACGGTCATATTTATGACAGAGTTCGATATCATCGATCAATCGTCAATATGATCGAGCATACACTCGATTGTATCGGCCGACCTCTCAATGATAAGAACTCAATTATCATTTCGCTTTTGGAAACCTTTTGCCAACTGGTCGTTGGATCGAGACACACATTGATGATATCAGATTTCGAACTCCGATTTCATCGAGTGATGGATCGATTCTATCGACAGTTAAAAACTAAGAGAAAGTCTTGAAGAATTTCAGGATCACAGATATGATCGGGCAACCAGTCGATGTCATCAGAATTTGTACATCGATCATATCGGCGACCATTCGATGGGATCGAAAATCGTATAGATTTTACATGTAAGCTTGCTGGACGAATTATGTCCTGACTCGATCTAATCGACATGGTCTCGATATGATCGATATATGAATATCGATTTATCGACAGGCACCCCGATCAACATTAAAAGCAACCTGAAATTCATGCTGGAGAGAACATGCGCCCCATAGTCGATATGATCGACTAACTCTCGATATGATCGATATTTGAGTTTAGATTGAATCGGACAATCATCGATATATCGAAGTAGTGGATAGTTTTCTTTAGAAAAACAGGGGCGTCGGGAAGCACTCTGTCGATACGATCGATCCACTTCAGATATGATCGATTTTCGAATATCGATGATATCGACTCGATGGTCGATATATCGATAAATCGTCCAGAAGATTGTTTGATTGCTGGACGCTTTTTGTCCTCACTTGATTGTATCGATTGATATGTCGAGGACATCGACAGAGCTGGTTGATTATATCGAAAGGGGAATCGATATAATCGACAGTGTAAGAAAGACTTAGAAAATCTTCTTTTGGATAAAAAGATTTCTTACACATAAACCCTAAGATGTTCTAGTTCTTTTTAAGGGTTTAATCACCTGGTGTTTTGGGACATGGGATGTGAGCCTATGATTTACCTTTTGGTGAGCTTCCACACATCCAGATGAGGCAGACGCTTGACATGATCTTCTTGATAGGTGCTGTCGTCCGACTGACTCAACATACAACGTAATTGACAAACCAGGGCACGTAATAGGTGCACTTTCATAGAGTTGGTTTAGGCAACCTTAAAGAAGATTGACATTATTAGGCGTCGACTTCTATCAGTACAGAGCAGGCAGAAGAGTTACACTGATAGGAGATGGCGACTGCTTGAGTTTGAAGTTAGGGACCATGTATTCCTTAAGGTTTCCCCCATGAAGGGAGTCCTTCTATTTGCTAAGAAAGGGAAGTTCATGCCGAGATTCATTGGGCCATTTCAGATACTTGATCGAGCGAGGGCGGTAACATATCGTCTTGCTTTGCTCACACCACTCCTAGGCATGCATAACATATTTCATGTGTCCATGTTAAAGAAGTACGCTCCTGATCCTTCTCACATTATCATTTGGGAGCAGGTACAATTGAGCGAGGATGCCACCTATATAATGTGACTGACACGTATCCTGGATAGGAAAAAGCAAGTATTACGTAGCAAGGTCATCTCACTTGTGAAGGTACTGTGGACATATCACAATGAAGAAGAGGCTACTTGGGAGACTAAATCTGAAGTTAGAAAGAACTATCCTCAGATCCTCGAGGAGTACGATTAGGTATAAATTTCGAAGGATGAAATTTTTCTTTAAGGGGGGTAGATTGTAACGTCCTGAAAAAAAAATCGTACATAAATCTGAGTACCACCTCAAGGAGAAATCGCTTAGGACCAAATCCTTTAGAAATTTATCAAGAATTAACTAGCATTAACATAGATTACCTGTGAAATTATCACCAATCACTTTAAATACGATCTGTAAGACCCAAATCTTATGGAATTGTTAACGCTACATTACCCTGAAACCTATGATCCATCTCTAAACCCAGTTACTCTTGGGAGCATTCAGAAACTCCGTATCGGACCTGGACCGCACATCGAACGTTCGTTAGCGATGAACTTAGATAATTATGACTGCCTGGTTGGACTTGACAATCACCTCGAAAATCAAGTCCAGATGATGTCCTAGGACAATTTTCTTAAGTCCAGAGTAAAGTGTGTGAGAAGGTGAAAGTTTTTATGAAATTAAATATGAATTTAAGTAATTTGAGTCGTATCGTTTGCGGGCCAATTATAAGCATTCAAACTGTCAAAATTTGACCCAAAGTTACCCTCGAATTAAGGAAAATGTCCCACACATGCCAATATACTTGTGGCCCTGATCGAGTATCTGTGACCGTTGAACTAAAACTTGTCCACCGCAGTCGATTTGTAAACCCGATCGGACTGAAAATTTAGCTTGATCAAGATCCAATATCAGGGAGCTTAAGTCTGACCACATTCAGTAAAGGGACCTCCAAAAATGCTCCGTTGGATCGGAACAAGCCCGATTTGGTTATAACCTAAGTATACCTTAGCCCTGGGGCTATTTTGGTTATTTCTGGGCCTATATAAGGGCCTTAAACACCCTCTCTCAAATCCCATACGAATTCTCAAACCCTATCTAAGAAAGAGAAGAAAAAGTGAGAGAAGGTGAGAGATAAATTGGTGATTTATCCTAGGATTCTTCCCAGCTACTCTACGTGCCTAATCCACCTATTTGTATCGCTATACGGGCGATACTGATTTCATATGTGGGTAAGAAAATCAAACCCTAACCTGTTTTAGAGCTTAGTGTAGTTTAAGTGACGATGTTGCTAACCTATTTCATACTTTAGGTTGTCAATCCATCGTTGACGATGACTTATCGTCTAAATGATATCCGTTACGCGTTTACTGATTTAAGGTGCAGACTATATACATTTAGGTTATAGTTTTCAAGACTTTCAATATCAGATAATGATTTATTACTGATATGGATGCCATTACACATGCCAAATGCGATATCTGTTTCGTTTTACGTATATGTATGAACAATGTTGTGTATATACTATTTCATTTTTTTGTTGAAATGTTTGTATACATTTGGAATCTGATGTTGTGATTGCCATGATTAATTGTCGTAGGTACATCATTGTTATGTATGCGACAAATCCTTGGCAAAAGGACTTGCCCAAATACATCATATGGCCAACATACGTGATGTATGTTGAAAAGTATAGTCTAAGTTTGTAAAAATGCCTGAATGAGTTAGGAATTAGTAGTGTGATTTCTAAGAGAATTGGGATATGAATCCTAACTACCTTAACTATGTGCATGATTCCCTCTACACGATACAGTTTACTTATTCATGTTTAACTATGTGTATGATCTCCTCCATGTATGATACAATTTACTTATTCATGTTTAACTGTGTGTATGATTTCCTCCATGTATGTATTCCATAATATGCTCACATGATTGTAGGAATTGACTTAAGTGTTTATTAATGCTTTGAATATCTCATATGCTTATTTGTGATGAATGCACATTGTTGGGGCTATGCCATAGTCCAGGTAATCGGTAACGAGCCTTATACTGGTGGCTGAGATTATTTACGCCACATAGGATGTGTTCGATGAATCTGAGCCGTACTTGGGATGTTCGACAGTGGTTAGGCCACATGGAGTGCTTATGCATTTCATGTCAATTAACTCAATGTGCGATCGTCCTAGTCGAGCTCATCATTTAACCGGATTGACCGATGTATATTCACCATGTTTGGACGCTACTGTTTGAATCTAAGGAACCAAACTCACCAGTGAAACCCTGATAACCTTGGTACCTCGATCCGCTAAGACTCATGAGCCGAAAATGGTGGTATGGGAACTATGGTCGAGCTGTCGGCCTACGTCAGGGCGATGAGCCTCCCCGTAGTAACCAGTGAGTAACCTAGACTCGTGAGCCAAATATGGTGGTATGGGATACTGTATTCGTGTTGTCGGCCTATGCTGATTGGTGACGAGCCCTCTGTAGTGACCTCGAGCATGTCTTGAAAATGCAATGAGGCGACAAGCCTTATCACAGTATCTAGGGTATGACTAGGCTTGTATTGATTGGTGACGAACCCTTTACAGCGACCTAAAATTGTAACATCATCTGATATTTACTAGGACTGATGACCCTAGAATGGATCATTGTTTGGGTATTGACCTGAGGGAGGTACCTTAGCTTCCCAAATCTTGCTGTATGAAAAGGACTAGTAAGAACTTGGTAATCATATACATGCATCGCACTGCATATGCCGTTTGGTGTTGGGCAGAGCACTGAGGAAGTGACTGACATGCAAAACCGTAAGATGAAGATCGCAGAGGGAGTGTAGGCGAGGGTATGCATCATTCCTTCATACATTCTTGCATTAATAAGAGTAAATAAGGATGTGTGATTGTATTACTTTATCATTACTGCTTAGTTGAATTGATAACATGTTAACCTTTGCTGTATAGTTTCATTGAGTTGATCACTCACTCCCACATTCTGGGACGATGCTTAAACACCAACCAGACTCTGTCTTAGTTGTAGATGAGGATGTGACGCATGAGGTAGAGCCGAAGTTTGAGGATGACGAGGAGGCATTCTCGTGTATGCAGTATTCAGACGGGTTCACTTAGACCGTTCTGAATCTTCGAGGCTTCAGGGTTTATGCTTTTTAGAGGACTTCCACATTTTGTCATTCGTATTTTAAAACAAGACGTGTAACTATTGACCTGGTATAGCACACATATTTTGGGGACTTGTACTGTAATACCCCAGATTTTGGCCAATATGGGATTTGATGTCCTTAGGCAGTGGGTCAACTAAAACACCTGAAAAATCACTCAGAATCCAATTCCATAGCCAAAGAAACCACTTAGGATTAATTCCTATGGAAATTAAGCGTAAGTTAGCTAGCGCAACGCTAGAGTAGCTGGGAAATAGTACCTGATCACTTTAAAAACGTTCTACAAGACCCAAATCGAGTAGAACCAATGACTCTATAATACTCCATAACCTCGGATCAAACTCTAAGCCGGTTTGTTCTCTGGACCACTTTGAAACATTGTATTAGATCTAGACCGCACATCGAAAGTCCGATACCGGCTATCCTAGACCGTTAGAACCGCCCAGCTAGACTTGACAATCATTTCAAAAATCAAGTCCAACCGATAATCACAGGCCATTTCATTGAGCCCGAACTGAAGAGAATGCGAATAGGGACAAATTTAGAATTTAAAATTTAAATCTGGCACACGACTTGACGTGTCAGTATTAAGCGTTCTGACCGTCAGAATTCAGTCAAATTACACCCTCAGATCAGGAAAAATTTCTATTTCATATCATGAGACTTACAGCCCTGATCTACGTGCGGTGACCGCTGAACTGAAACTGGACCGCCACGTGCGATCTGCGAACCCTGCCAGACTGAAAACTAGATGCGTGCTAGATCCTGTATACTTGATCTTAAGTCCGATCGCGTTCGGCCAGGGGACTACCAGAAATCATCTTTTGGACCGAAACGGCCCCGATTTGGTTATGCACTAAGTGAACTTTGTTCCTGAGCCTATTTTGGGCATTTTTGGGCTTATAAAAGGGGTTGAAACCCTCACTCCTTTATCCCATCCGAATTTGAGAGAAACTCTAGATTGGAAGAGAGAAAAGGTGAGAGTTTGAGAGAGAGCTTAGGGGAGAATTTTCCTGTCTTTGCACCGCCTGTTGCACGTGCTTTAGCAACATGCTTCCATCATTCAGCCGGTGATTCCTCCACATTTTCAGATGAGAAATACCCTAGAAAGTTGCTGATTTGATGTTTCTTTCATTCCATAGCTTGATAGTTAATAGATCTTGTAAAACAGGTCCTCTAGTAGCCGTAGACGAAACGTATACGCTCCGTTCGAAACGACACGTTTATAAGAGACAAGGTGCGGATTTTAGACGCTTTGATTGACTGTTTCCAAAGCTTTCAATGTCGTTTAATAGTAGATTATCGACGGCAACTCCGTTTAACATGTACAACATGCTGTCCGTTTCCTATTTCGTAAACTAGCGAAGAATATGAGATTTAGGGCATTTTAGTCATTTGTAGGAAGTGCTGATTTCATTCATATTTTGCTAATGTGATTGACATGTTTTTTTGTCGCATTAGGATACTAGGAATGCGTGCATAATTATTTTGGCCAAGAGATTCACCTAAATGCACACTTCGGGTTGACATACTATATATAGACTTAAGTGTGTAGTGTAAGTGTTTGTATAAATGTTTGTATTAGTATGTATTAAATTAAATGATGTTATGAATTAGTTTGAGATAGATTTCTTAATTAATATGCTGACGTAAATGATTTCCTACATGTTGACTATATGCATGATTTCATTATATGCATGAAATGTATGTGCTTGATGATTCACTTAATTTGTATGTTATAAAATGTGTTAACATGCTCACATAGTTGTATTTCAATTCCAATACTCTCATATGATTTGCTGATGTGATTCCATAATTGTTTGGGACTATGCTTAGTCCAGGCAGTCGGTAACTGAGCGAATTCGTGGTTAGCTTTTCTTAGCCACGAACGACGCGTCGATGAACGCGATCCGTGTTCTAGAGTTGGCGACAGTGGTTTGGCCACACGAAGTGTTTTACGCACTTCATGTCATTCGACTTGAGATGTGATCGCGCTAGTCGAGCCCGTCAAGTAACCCGACTAGCCGTTGTATGTTTACCCTGCATGAGTCATAACTGCTTGAACCTAGGGTACTGAACTTACCATTGTAAACCCTGTTAACCATGGTACCTTGATCCACGAAGACTCATGAGCTGGGCATGGTGGTATGGGACACCGTGGTCGAGTTGTCGGCCTACGCTGGGGCCACAGACCTCCCCGTAGTGACCACTGAGCTCCTAGTCTCGTGAGCAGATTATGGTGGTATGGGACACTATATTCTTGCTATCGGCCTACACTGATCAGGCGACGAGTCCTTTGTAGTGTCCGCGAGTGTATTCTGAGTCTACGGGAGGCGACGACCCTTCAGTAGCAGTAGAGTACAGTAGGCCTGTATTGATAAGGTGATGGGGGAGCGGAGCAACGAGTGCGTGCAACAGCCTTAGCAGCCCTTGCAGCGACCTATAAAATATACATCGTATGAGATTACTAGAAGTGACGACCCTAGACAGAATCTGTGTTGGGATTGATACAAGGGAAGTACCTTAGTTTCCCAATCCTGCTGTTTGAATGGACTAATAACAACTCAGAAATCATATCACCATAACATTGCATGTGCTTGGAAGATGTGGAGCACTTGAGGGACGATTGCATGCCGCGGTCGTAAGATGGTGCCGTATGAGGGAGATCGTCGGTGAGGGCATACATCACGTCATGTCATATTGCATTAACAATAGTATTAGGATTGTCTGATTTACTGCTTTACTATTATCGCATGATTGATTTAAGAACATGTAAATCCTTGCTCTATTATTCCACTGAGTTGATCACTCACTCCCACGTTACGGGATGGTGTTTTCGGACACCCACCAGTCCCTTTTTATGATTGCAGATGATGGCGCGGCTGCGAGGCGGAGCTGGTCTTGATGATGATGAGGAGGATTCCTCCTTTATGCGTGATCTGATTGACGGGATTTCAGGGTGGTTGATTAGATACCTTGACACTTGTCATTTTATATTTTTAGAACACTCATGTATATCCTTTTGGTTTACTTTTAGAGTATACATGTATGTATATAACTTGGTAACATATTCACACTCTAGAGACATACAACAGTTTATATATGTTATACATACTATCACAGTCTTCCGCTTGTAAATTTAACCATCTCTGGAGCGTGATATGCTGTTTTAGCTTAATCTCACTCATGTTTAATACATTATCAGAGACAACATTCAATCATACATATCTATGTTGCATAAATAACATTTTGGAACTAGGGAGTTGGGTTTTTACTCGACCCCCCAATTTTTGGGATGTTACAGATGGTATCAGAGCATGATTTGGATTAAATCGGGCCTGGGTTATGGTCACGTGACGTACACTGTCGCTTCCTTTGAGTTAAGTGGGTGCAAGAAGGGTATACAAACATGTATAGGATCGCAGATTCGCCAATAGGCGAAGTCTATTCGTATCGATCACGCGATCGAGTCCGCAACGCATATAGGGTGGCGTAAAGCAACCCAAATAGCTCCTAGGTTGTAGGTAAGTGGGTTGAGACATTCTTTGAACAATTTTAAACCTGTAAATGTGAATCATTGGGCTGTGGGGAAACCACAACCCCTGTGTTCAATCGCCAGGGCTTAAAAACCCCGTTTCATCAAAAATCTTCAAAATTCTTCCTCTCACCACTCCAATCTTCAATTATTTCTTATCCTTTTCATATTAGGCATCAATCCTAATGTGAAAATAATATAAAATCATACTTTCACAAAATTTTATAGTGAATAGTAAAATTTCATGAAAAATGGCCATAAGGCCATTCTAACTTTGCTTTCTTTAGTAAATAATGGGCTAGATGGATTTACTAGATCCTTCTACCCCAAAATCATATGCTGCATGATAGAATTTTGTATTCAGGTCTATAGATTGGTCCCGGAAAGCCCCGAACTCATGTTTGGGCCAATATAGGGCAATCCACAATGAACCAAGGTGGGGCTCATAGTTATTTGGGGTCCCTGGACCATGGGGGACCAGGCCCATGTGGTCCCACCAACCAAATAGGGAGTTGGTCGGCCATGCCATCGCCGGTTCGGCGATGCATCGCCGCCCGGGGTGGCCCATTGGATCTAATTTTTGGCACGTGTGGTCGTTTGGGGTTGTACACCCCCTCCATGTAGTGCTCGACCAAAGAAAACCCTAAAAAGAGGTACTTCCTTCACAAACAGCCCCATCCCTAGCTCCATTTGAGTTTTCTAGCTGCCCTCTCCCAAATTCATGGTTCTAAACCACTCTCAAATCCATCCTTGGCTAAAAACGGCCACACTCCATCATTCTATTGAAGTTTGTAGCCTTCCCTCTTACAAATCTTATCGTTTGGAGCTCTTACAACCCCCAAAACGAGCTGAAATTGTGAGGAGCTCCATTCCCCTTTTTCATTCTCTTTTCTCTCTAAAAATACATCCTAAGGGAGCTTGAAGCATCCCTCTACAATGCCTAGATTTCATTCTGTCCATTTGGGCGACCATTTCTTCACATTTCCTTCGCTTTCCATGGCTACTGTTAAGGCTGTTTCAGCCTTTTCCTCTATTTCCATCGTCCTCTCTCTCATGTCCCTTTTATTTGATCCTCAGACTTATGGAAACCTTCTTACCCATCCCATTTCTCCACGTTCTTTGCTTGTTTGATTGCCATTTTAAGATTTCTGTGTTTTGTTGTTATTAGGTAGGAAATATGTTTGTGTTGTGGTTTGGGCTTAATAAAGCCGAATTTGGTTAGATGGAGTGCATGCCCTTCGTTTGTTGTTAGGTATTGTCCCTAGATTGGGAGTATTGTAACTCCCGGGATTCAGCCTGCAAATTAATTTTTATCCCAACCCACCCTCCTACCAAGCATGCCACATCCAATCCCGCCATGGGACTAGGAATGTCGTTTCATTTAATACAACTTAATGCTACTGGCCATATAGGCCCTTGGCGTTTTGGACCTAGAGTTAACACTTCTAGATTTGAAGGATTTGACGACATAAGAAATCCAATTCCATTTAGACAATCTTGACCCTAAGCGATAGAACAATTCCCTGTAGTAGAAATGGTATGAAACCATTTAACGTATAATCTTAGGCTTTGGATTATAGCTACTGAGTTACAGACCAGCCAACTAGTTACCTTAAGTAGTGTAAAGCCTGTATATGCTAAGGAATTGTAGGTTAGATTTGGTTGAGGTAGAACCTCATTCCTTCGATAGGTCCCCTTATGACTTATAGACTTCTGTTGTTGCCCATAGGAAGGAACCATTCACTCTCAGGAAACATTTATAAATCCCTCAGATTGAACTTAGAATGTACTAGCACGCCCCTTAGAATTGCTTTCCCCAAGGGCTTATTGCATTCGGGAACACGGAATAAAGGAACTACATATAAGCGATGTATTCGCGGTTTGAATTGACTTTTCAATCCTGGTAGTTGCCAATAAATCCAATGTTCTGATCAAGCAGAAGATCGTCATCGTCTAGGATTAAGAACTGATACAGTAAATTTCTGTTCTAGGCCAGAAAGTCTATGTATCCGGCTCAGACCCACTACACAACTTTTCTTCCACGTTGGCTCGACCACATATAACCAAAAGTTATTTCTTTGTCTTTGGGAAATGGCGAGGACTTAAAGCCAGTAGAGAATTCGATATCTTGCCGCCAACTCATACCTGCCCCTAAATTTAACCACAATAGAGATTAGGCTCATCTCTAAGATCATAGGTACCAGTGCCATAGAACGCATCATTAGCAAGGAAAACTCTGTAGAGAAAGGTTGTTTCCATTTTAGGTTAAGGATAGCCCCTAAGTTACGCCTCGTTCCGATATACGGATCAATGCAAAGATTTTTCAACCTTAAGTAAAACCAAGTTTTAAGGGGGGTAGAACGTATTGAGTCCAATCCAGTTAGGTTAGTCAACGCTGCCATTCGATCAGAGTGGCGTAGCGGAAGAGTGCTTGGCCTCTTACCCACTGGCCTAAGATCGAAACATTTGAGTTAGGTTATGCGTACGGTTAGGTTATTAAATATAATTGAACCTTCCTTAGAAAAGGTACTCCTTACCCTTCGCCAATTTCGGGGATAAAATTGTGTTTTAAGGGGGGTAGATTGTAATACCCCGGATTTTGGCCAATATGGGATTTGACGTCCTTAGGCAGTGGGTCAACTAAAACACCTGGAAAATCACTCAGAATCCAATTCCATATCCAAAGAAACCACTTAGGATTAATTCCTATGGAAATTAAGCATAAGTTAGCTAGCGCAACGCTAGAGTAGCTGGAAAATAGTCCCTGATCACTTTAAATATGTTCTACAAGACCCAAATCGAGTAGAACCAATGACTCTATAATACTTTATAACCTCGGATCAAACTCTAAGCCGGTTTGTTCTCTGGACCAATTTGAAACTTTGTATTGGATCTAGACCGCGCGTCGAAAGTCCGATACCGGCTATCTTAGACCGTTAGAACCGCCCAGCTGGACTTGACAATCCTTTCAAAAATCAAGTCCAACCGATAATCACAGGCTATTTCATTGAGCCCGGACTGAAGAGAGTGCGAATAGGGATAAATTTGAAATTTAAAATTTAAATCTGGCACACGACTTGACGTGTCAGTATTAAGCGTTCTGACCGTCAGAATTCAGTCAAATTACACCCTCGGATTAGGAAAAATTTCTATTTCATATCATGAGACTTACAGCCCTGATCTACATGCGGTGACCGCTGAACTGAAACTGGACCGCCACGTGCGATCTGCGAACCCTGCCAGACTGAAAACTAGATGCGTGCTAGATCCTGTATGCTTGATCTTAAGTCCGATCGCGTTCGGCCAGGGGACCACCAGAAATCATCTTTTGGACCGAAACGGCCCTGATTTGGTTATGCACTAAGTGAACTTTGTTCCTGAGCCTATTTTGGGCATTTTTGGGCTTATAAAAGGGGTTGAAACCCTCACTCCTCTCTCCCATCCGAATTTGAGAGAAACTCTAGATTGGGAGAGAGAAAAGGTGAGAGTTTGAGAGAAAGATTAGGGGAGAATTTTCCTGTCTTTGCACCGCCTGTTGCACGTGCTTTAGCAACATGCTTTCATCATTCAGTCGGTGATTCCTCCACATTTTTAGGTGAGAAATAACCCTATAAAGTTACTGATTTGATGTTTCTTTCGTTCCATAGCTTGATAGTTAATAGATCTTTTAAAACAGGTCCTCTAGTAGCCGTACACGAAGCGTATACGCTCCGTTCGAAACGACACGTTTATAGGAGACAAGGTGCGGATTTTAGACGCTTGATTGACTGTTTCCAAAGCTTTCGATGTCGTTTAATAGTAGATTATCGACGGCAATACCGTTTGACATGTACAACATGCTGTCCGTTTCCTATTTCGTAAACTAGCGAAGAATATGAGATTTAGGGCATTTTAGTCATTTGTAGGAAGTGTTGATTTCATTCATATTTTTCTGATGTGATTGACATGGTTTTTTATCACATTAGGATACTACGAATGCGTGCATAATTAGTTTGGTGAAGAGATTAGCCTAAATGCGCACTTCGGGTCGACATACTATATGTAGACTTAAGTGTGTAGTGTAAGTGTTTGTATAAATGTTTGTATTAGTATGTATTGAATTAAATGATGTTATGAATTAGTTTGAGATAGATTTCTCAATTAATATGCTGACGTAAATGATTTCCTACATGTTGACTATATGCATGATTTCATTATATGCATGAAATGTATGTGCTTGATGATTCACTTAAGTTGTATGTTATAACATGTGTTAACATGCTCACATAGTTGTATTTCAATTCTAATACTCTCATATGATTTGCTGATGTGATTTCATAATTGTTTGGGACTATGCTTAGTCCAGGCAGTCGGTAATCGAGCGAATTTGTGATTAGCTTTTCTTAGCCACGAATGACGCGTCGATGAACGCGAGCCGTGTTCTGGAGTTGGTGGCATTGGTTTGGCCACACGAAGTGTTTTACGCACTTCATGTCATTCGACTTAAGATGCGATCGCGCTAGTCGAGCCCTTCAAGTAACCCAACTAGCCGTTGTATGTTCACCCTGCATGAGTCATAACTGCTTGAACCTAGGGTACTGAACCTACCATTGTAAACCCTGTTAACTATGGTACCTTGATCCACGAAGACTCATGAGCCGGGCATGGTGGTATGGGACACCGTGGTCGAGCTGTCGGCCTACGCTGGGGCCACAAACCTCCCCGTAGTGACCAGTGAGCACCTAGTCTCATGAGCAGATTATAGTGGTATGGGACACTATATTCTTGCTGTCGGCCTACACTGATCAGGCGACGAGTCCTTTGTAGTGACCGCGAGTGTATTCTGAGTCTATGGGAGGCGACAACCCTTCAGTAGCAGTAGAGTAGAGTAGGCCTGTATTGATAAGGTGATGGGGGAGCGGAGCAACGAGTGTGTGCAACAGCCCTGACAGCCCTTGCAGCGACCTATAAAATATACATCGTATGAGATTACTAGGAGTGACGACCCTAGACAGAATCTGTTTTGGGATTGATATAAGGGAAGTACCTTAGTTTCCCAATCCTGCTGTTTGAATGGACTAATAACAACTCGGAAATCATATCACCATAACATTGCATGTTCCTGGAAGATGTGGAGCACTTGAGGGACGATTGCATGCCGCGGTCGTAAGATGGTGCCGTATGAGGGAGATCGTCGGTGAGGGCATACATCACGTCATGTCATATTGCATTAACAATAGTATTAGGATTGTCTGATTTACTGCTTTACTATTATCGCATGATTGATTTAAGAACATATAAATCCTTGCTCTATTATTCCACTGAGTTGATCACTCACTCCCACGTTACGGGATGGTATTTTCGGACACCCACCAGTCCCTTTTTATGATTGCAGATGATGGCACGGCCTGCGAGGCGGAGCTGGACTTGATGATGATGAGGAGGATTCCTCCTTTATGCGTGATCTGATTGACGGGATTTCAGGGTGGTTGATTAGATACCTTGACACTTGTCATTTTATATTTTTAGAACACTCATGTATATCCTTTTGGTTTACTTTTAGAGTATACATGTATGTATATAACCTGGTAACATATTCACACTCTAGAGACATACAACAGTTTATATATGTTATACATACTATCACAGTCTTCCGCTTGTAAATTTAACCATATCTGGAGCGTGATATACTGTTTTAGCTTAATCTCACTCATGTTTAATACATTATCACAGAAAACATGCAATCATACATATTTATGTTGCATAAATAACATTTTGGAACTCGGGAGTTGGGTTTTTGCTCAACCCCCCGATTTTTAGGATGTTACATGTACTAGCTTATATATTTGTTTCAGACTTCTGCTTGCGTATTCTAATTGTCCCTGGATTATGTTTTGTTGATTTGGCTTAATCAACTTCATGTTTTATGATCTAACACAGAAAACATACAACCATCATTAAACATATTGCATAAGTGATGTTTTGGAACTCGGGAGTTGGGTTATATTTGACCCCCAATTTTCAGGGCGTTACAACTGGGCTCTGAGCTCCCTGTAGTGATCTTTGAGCTTATTAAACCTACTGGTTGTAAATGGATTAATAACGGTTGGACTAATCATGCATTTATAGCATTCGGGTGATGACGGGTGGCTAATTCTAGATGTTATAGCACATGCCTAATAGGATTTAGTTGGGGTATCATTTCTTTAGCTCCCAGACCATTGACTATCGAACCACTTTTGATGAGTTTGGCACTACGCATGTACTATGTACTTTCATTGGTAACTAGCAACATTGTATGGGTTTGTAATGTCCTAAAAATCGGGGGTGGAGTAGCAACTCAACTCTCGAGTTCCAAAACATCATTTATGCAACATAGATAATGATGATTAAATATTGTCTAAGTTGGTGCATTAAACATGAGTGAGATTATACCAAGACAGTAATTCATACTCCAGATCTATTGATAAAACACAAGCGGAAGACTGAAAGACGTATATCACTATATGTAAAACAAAATAATTTCAATCTGTCTCCAAAGTATGAATACGTCTCTGAGTCACCATATACATACATTAAATCAAAAATCAAAATGACAAAGGATAGTCCAACTATTAAAACCCCGTCGATCTAGGCTGCCTATGCAAAACTGTCAGAGAACTACATGTACGAGAACTCGTCCTAGTCCTCTTAATAGTCCGGCTCTGACTCCTGAATCGTCTCACCATCTGCACCTAAGACAGTCTGGTTAGTGTTTAGAGCACCGTCCCATAACGTGGGAGTGAGTGATCAACTCAGTGGAATCATAGAGTAAAGTTAACATGTTATCAATTCATTCAAGCAGTAATGATAAAACAGTATAGTCAAACATTCCTAGCTACTCTTGTTAATGCTAGGATGAGATGCAATAATGATGTATGCCCTTGCCTACATACTCCCTCATGCGACACCATCTCACGTTCGCTGCATGCTTTCATCCCTCAGTGCTTCACATCTTCCAGGCACATGCAGTGCAATATGAACATTTTTACCGAGTTATTATGTAACGACCCAGAAAATTTCGTACCAAGACTCAAGTACCACCTTGATAAAAAATCACTTAGGATTAATTCTCTTAGAAATTTAACCTAAGTTACCTAGCGCTAAGTTAGACTGGCTGTGAAATTAGTGTTGTTCGCTTTAAATATGTTCTACAAGACTTAAAATTTGTAGAATCAATGACACTATAATACCCTGATATTTGGGATTTAACTCTAAACCCAGTTGTTCTAGGGAATGTTTGGTAACGTTGTATTGGATCTAGACTGCGTGTCAAAAGTCTGATATCTACAATCTCAGACCATTATGACCGCTTAGTTGGACTTGACAATCGTTTCGAAAACCAAGCCCAACTGATGTCCTGACACCATTTTACTGAGTTCGGAATGAAGAGAGTGAGAAAAGGAAAAGATTTAGAAAAGTAATTCTATTTTTAAGGAATTTGGCACGTTCACTTGTGCGTTATTTTTAAGCGTTCTGACTGTAAGAATTCAACCAAACTTCACCCTCAGATCAGGAAAAATTGGCCTTACATGTCCAAGTACTCATGGCCCTGATCGAAGTTCGGTGACTGTTGAATTGAAACAGGTCCGCCACGGATGATCTGGAAATTCGATCGGACTGAAAACTTAACTGATTAAAGATTCAATGTTAGTGAGATTAAGTCCGACCGCAATTGATAACAGGACCTCCAGAAACGCTCCGTTGGATCAGAAAGATCCCGATTTGGGTATAACCTAAGTATACCTTGACTTAAGGTCCATTTTCATTATGTTTGGGCTTATAAAAGGGCCTTAAACCCTTAGTTTTCTAACCCAAACAAATTTCCCAAACCCTAGAGATTTGAGAAATAGAAAAGAGAGAGAAAGTGTGGGAGAATCCGGTGAAACTCCGTGAGATCCTTCCTAGTGCATCTATACTCTACACCGGCGTATCTGAATTGTTCTTCCGGCCATTCTGACTCCGTTATTGGGTAAGTTAAGCTAAACCTAACCTGTTTTGAAGCTTAGGCTAGCTGTAGTAGTGTTCTAACTAACCTGTTTCATGCCATAGGTAGTGTATCAACCGTTGACGAAGACACATCGTCTCAATCATCTTGAAAATGACTTTTCTGGTTTAAGGTGCGGACTATATGCGCTTAGGTTATGATTTTCAACCCTTTCAATGATAGTTAATGGTTTATTCATGCTATGGATGCAATTACACATGCCAAATATGCTGTCTATTTTTCTTTCCGTATACGTATGCTGTATATTGTAAATACTGTATTTCATGTATATGTTAGAATACACGTATACGTATGGAATTTGCTGAATTGATTGTCGTTGTGTTATGCCTAACATGTATGCAGCAAATCCTTGGTGAGAGGACTTTCCCTAATTTGCAACGGTGTCATCATACGTGATGTATGGTGAATAGTGTGACCTAAGTGTTTGAATAAATGCCTAAGTGAGTTAGTAGTTAGTAAAGTTTGATTATTAAGATGGTTGAGATATGGATTTCAACCATAGTATTTGTGTGTATGATTCCCTCCATGAATCATGTAACTTAGGTTGTCCATGTTAAATGAGTGTATGATTTCTTCCATGGATTGTGTACTTAGTTAAATTATGATAAACGTGTGTATTAATTCCTACTAGTACTGTGTTTACATTCAAGTTATATTCCATGATTGTTTATATAACTGCAGGATATGAATCATATGCTAGTTATTAGCTTTGTTTGTGAATGGGGCTATATTACAGTCCAGGCAATCAGAAACCATTCTGGAAGTAGTGGCTGAGGTTACTTTCGCCACATAAGATGAGTTTAGCGAATCTAAGTCGTGCTTGGAGAGTTCGGCAGTGGTTAGACAACATGTAGTGCTTATGCATTCCATGTCGTTCAACTCAATGTGCGCTTGGCCTAGTTAAGCTTATCAACTAACCCAATTGACCGATGCTTGTTCACCATGTTTGGTCGCCACTATTTGAAATTAAGATACTGAGCTTACCAGTGTAACTCCCGTTAACCATGGTACCAAGATCCCCTAAGACTCATGAGCCAGACATGGTGGCATGGGACACCGTAGTCGTGTTGTCTGCCTACGCTGGGGCCACAAACCTCCCCGTAGTGACCAGTGAGCACCCTACTCTGAGCAGATTATGGTGGTATGGGACACTATATTTTTATTGTCGGCCTACACTGATTGGTGACTAACCCTCTGTAGTGACCATAAGTTTATCCTAACACCGCATGGGGGCGATGAGTCCTGATGCAATCTTAAGGATATAAATAGGCCTGTATTGATAAGGTAATGGGGGAGTGGAGCAACGATTGTGCGCAACAGCCATGACAGCCCTTGCAGTGACCTAGAACCATACTATCGTATAAGATATCATAGGACTGACGACCCTAGAATGGATCAATGTTGAGAAATGATACAAGGGAGGTGTTTTAGCTTCCCAATACTACTGTATGAAAAGGACTAATAAGAACTTGGTAATCATATTTATAACACCCTATTGCATGTGCTAACGGCGTTAGTGATAGAGCACTGAGGAAGTGAGTCATGCCGCGATCGTTAGATGATGTCGCAGAGGGGATTGTGGTGAGGGAATGCATCATTCTTCACCTCATCCTTGCATTAACAAGAGATCTAGGACTTGTTTGATTGTACTGCCTTATCATTACTGCTTGACTGGATTGATAACATGTTAACTTTTGCTATATAGTACCACTGAGTTGATCACTCACTCCTACATTCTGGGACGGTGTTTAAACACCAACCAGACTCTTCTTTAGATGCAGGTGATGGAGATACTGGCGAGGCAGAGCCAGAATTTGATGAGGATGAGGAGACGTTCTCTTACATGCAGTTCTCAGGCAGGCTCATGTGAGCCTTGTCCTGACCAACGGAGATTTTCTGGGATATGTATTGTATTATTTTGAACAGTTCATGTATGTATTTTGAGACATAGATATATGTATATTGCACTGGGCAGAGCACACATCATTTGGGGATTTATTTTGAATTATTTATGTATTTAAGTCTTTCGCTTGCATTTTCTCAATATTCCTAAATTATGTCTGCTAATCTAGCTTGATCTATATCATGTTTTATGCATTAATACAAACAACATACAATCATCATCGAATATGTTACATAAGTGATGTTTTGGAACTCGGGAGCTGAGTTATACTCGACCCCCGAATTTCAGGGCATTACAAGTTGGTATCAGAGCATGATTTGGATTAATCAGGACTTGGGTTAGGATCACACACTACACGTTGACGCCACTAGAATGTAAGAGGGTGCAAGAACATGTTAGAAATAGCACTAGGACTCCCGGTTTGTCGTTCGGCGAAAGTTTACTGAAAATGATCACCGGGATTGAGTCCGTGCACGCTCCTGATCACACACGGTGACTCCAAATCACTTCAAAACCATCCAGTGATGGGTATAGTCCGTATTTCAGTCCATTCCAGCCATTAGAAATCATAAAATTTGAATAGGGATCAGGTTAGCTCCGAAACTACCCGAAATGGTTTGAAACGGAGATAGGGCTCAAATCCAACGCATCCAGGGGGACCCAGGGTGGGCCCCACATGTTTTTGGCCTTAGGGGGTAGAACGACCTCGCCCATTTGGCGAGGCCTCACCAAATGGTCTAGAGAGCGGCGACGGCCTCGCCGGTTCGGCGATGCCTCACCGATTAGCGGGCTGGTCGGGCCGGGCCGATGAGGTTTGGGGTTAAATGGGACCCCTTAGTCTAGGGTTCACCCCTTAGTTCATTCAAAAACACATACCTCCTTCACAAATCAGCCCTCCTAGCTCTCCTTTCCCTATACACTTGTTGTTTTCTCTCTCCAACCTCCCTTTCAATCGTCTCTTCTTTCATTTTCTGTTATTTCCTTTAGCCCTCTACTGTTCTCCACCATATCCACAGTCACTTCATCCATTTTCTATGATTGGACCTCCCAAGTTCTCATTTGAGGCTCAAAATCGTGTGAGCTTCCAACCCCTCGCATTTCTTCCTTTTCCCTTTCCAATCCTAGCCTTTTTGGGCCTGTTTCCCTCCTTCTTAGACCTAGATCCATGGCAACCCATTGGGTCAACCCTCTCTCCCCTTCATTGCTTTTTCATGACCTTTATAGAGGCTATTTTAGCATTTTTCTCCCTTTCCACCGTCCTCTCTCTCATGGGAAAGAGGAAGGGTGCCGCTGATGAAGCTGGGCCTTCTCGCCCTTCACATTCAAGAAAGCCAAAAGGTGGCGTCGCTAGTTCAAGTGCCGCCTCTAGTCCAAGTGTTGGGAGAGAATTACACACGAAGAGGGATTTGGATCCTCATGCTCCGATAGGAAGAGCACTGTTGGCGGATCTGGCCCATGGCGTGTATACGGATCGCAGGGTTCTTTTTGAGGCGCAGGTGGATGGGCGACTCTTTGGTGAATTTCTATTGTTCGAGCGCATCGAAGCTGTCGGGTGGGGTCCGCTCTTTGAGGGCGAGTCTCGTGCTAATGTGAGCACTGTTCGTGCCTTTTATGCTCATATTCAGGACCCTACGTTAGAGCCACTGCAGTTCAGGATCCCCTTTGGCAGAGATCGGCAAGCCACAATCAATGTTAGGTTTATAGCTAGACTCCTGAACGTGCCTATTGGCGAGGTACATCCAAGTTATAAGAATCTAAACAGTGTTCGTGAGAGAGATCACCGCACCAGGTTTCTATGTGGTCGTTTAGTTGAGTGCCAGAGTAACGAGAGCCTCTTAGCGACCCACATGTCGGATGATTTTCGTCTGCTTCACCACATCTGCACGTTTAATGTTTATCCCAGGTGGAGTAATCGCAGTGAATGCACGCGTCTCATGGTCGATTTCCTGTACCAAGTGGGCCAGGGAGAGAACGTGTGCATGCCCACATTTGTGCTGTGACAGATCATCCTCATAGCGAAATCAAGAAGAACGTCTGAGTCACTTCCCTTTGGCCGGCTCATATGCAAGATTGTACTTGAGTTTGCTTACAGACTTAGGCCGGAGATGCCTGTGCCAGTTTATGACATCAATGAGGCTATTATGAACCAAATGAAGATAGGACGACGACAGCGTGAGGCTTAGCTTGATGAAGTCAGCGAGGGTGAATATGATAGTGAAGAGGATGAAAGTGAAGAAGAAGGTGGGGCAGAAATAGAGGAAGAAGGCCAGGAAGAAGAAGAGGAGGCTCAGGATACTGATGAGAGTCCTCCTGCGACTCGGGTTGCTAGGGATGCTCATATAGCCCGACTTGAGGAGAGTCAGGTTGCTTTGCAACGAGAAGTTCAAGAATTTCGGGCCGAGGTAAAATAAGAGCTTAAAGATACTAAGGCCGTCATGAAGCGAAAATTTTTCAAGGTGACTCGCACCTTGAAGGCCATCCTGTGTTGCCTGAAGGATAAGGGTTCCCCTTCTCCGTTTCCAGATTCCAATACATAGGCTTTCTATAGCCGTTGTTTGTTTTAGTGTTTTCTTAGTGTTTGTTTGATAGTTGTTTGGTGTTTGTGGTTAGTGTAGAAGCTTTGTTTGTGAAGCTTAAGTGTTTTGTTCACATGCTTTCTCTGTCGCAATTCATGTAATGCTGCAAATCATGTATTGTGACCATTTTGTTAATGAAATGCATGTGGTTTCCTTGGTTTGGGAAAAACAGACTGTGAATGGATTGTATGAATGCCTAATTTCTTCGGTTACTACCCTCTGTTGTGTGTAGAGTATGACACCTAAGGGTTCGAGATCTTCGACCCATCTCTCTCTGGGTGACTCACTTGACGGGGCTCTCACCCTGAGAGATACTCCTATGGACCCTCCTATGGGCCCATCTAGTTCAGATCCCAGGCCAGGTTCTCAGCTGGCTTCTGGACCTGCTGTTGGGCCACCTCCTGCGACACCTTCTGTGGTGCCTCCGGTTACGTCCGTGCCTCCTGAGCAGCATCGTGCATCTGCGTCGATGCCCTCTACTTCACAGTCCGCTCCGTCTTTTGATAGACTTGAGCAGATGATGCTGTTGATGCAGCGGCAGAAGATACAGCAGCAGTAGTTCATGTCCTCCATGGCTAGCATTTTTGCTCAGTCGATGGCGGTGATTCCACTTGCCTCGCCTCTACACCCTGTTGGGCATGCTAGTGTGAGTGGTTCTTTCGAGCGATTTCAACGCTTGAGGCCTCCCACATTTTCAGGTACTCACAGACTTGAGGAGGTTGAGTATTGGTTAGACCGCATGTTGAAGATGCTGAGACCGTTGCACTGTTTTGAGGCGGAATAGGTTGAGTTGGCCACCTTCATGTTTCAGAAGGAGGCTAGTCTATGGTAGGATAACATTCTCTGCACCGTTGCGGAGGGGTATGAGTGGAAGTGGGCAGCGTTTGAGGCGCGCTTCCACAAGAAGTATTTTCGTGTCACGTACAGGCATGAGAAGGAGAGTGAGTTCCTTCGCCTTTTCCAAGGAGGCATGTCAGTGACAGAGTATGAAAACAGGTTTACGGAGCTAGGGAGGTATGCTCCCTTGATTCTGAGTGACCAGCCGATGAGGATGCGGCGATTTTCTGAGGGCTTGCGGCCTGAGATCAGATCGAAGATGTGTTGTGCGAGCATTTCTTCGTATGCAGAGCTGGTGAGTATGTCCTTGCATGCAGAGCAGGACGGGGACAAGTTGGCCCGCACACGAGCACCCATGGTTCCTAGGCCGCGGCCTGAGTTCGAGAGTAGGTCATTCCTCGCTAAGAGGCCTCGACTTAAAACACCGCAGGGGTCTTCTGCACCTCCTGCCTATGTGAGGCACCCTGATGTGCGGTGCGACTATTGTAGGAAGCCTGGCCACATCGAGACTACATGTTTCTCTAGGATACGAGATAGTGGGTTCTCGTCGCCTCAGCGGATTAGTCGTCCGATGTCTCAGACCATCTCACCACCACCCCTTCGTTCTGCACCAGCTCATCTGTCCTTCAGACCTCCAGCACCTCATTTTAGGCCACCGCATCGGCCTATAGTACCGCAGCCGAACCGTCCTCAGCAGGCTCGGGTACACGCACTGACTGCTGAGCCATTCGGGACAGAGACCGCACCACCTTTGGCCTTTGAGGTCACAGCTCACATTGGAGGTACTCCTATATTCCTATTGGTGGATACGGGATCCACTGTCTCCTTGATATTGTATTCAGTAGTCAAGTGCCTTGGGCTACCGACTACTCAGATGGATGGTGTGCGAGTTATTTCAGCACACAGAACTTGTTTTGATGTCACTATAATGTGTGAGGGTTGTTTACTAGATCTAGGGAGAAGGACGATGGCCATTGACCTTATTGTCGACCCCTCTCTCTATCACTTCGACGTCATTCTTGGCATGGATTGGCTGACTGCAGGGAGAGCCAAGATTGACTACGAGTCCTGTATAGTGACAGTTTACGAGACGGAGCGCTCATCCTTTACATTTTCAATACAGGTTAGTCACCCCTCTCGAGTGATTTTTTATGCTTCCATATTGAGGGATGTTGATGTCCTGAAACTTGAGAGCATGCCAGTAGTCCGTGATTATGAGGATGTGTTCAGGAAGATTCCTGGGTTGCCACCCAAGCGCGAGATCCATTTTACTATCGACCTGGTACCCGATTCGACTCCCATCTCATTGCCAACATATCGCATGGCCCCTTGTGAGATGGAGGAGTTACGAAAACAGATCGATGATTTATTAGAGGCTGGTTTTATACGACCGAGTGTGTCTCCTTGGGGAGCACCTATGTTATTCGTGACGAAGAAAGACAGCTCCTAGCGGTTATGTATTGATTACCGCAAACTGAATTAGATTACAGTGAAGAACAAGTACCCATTGCCCAGGATAGATGACCTGTTTGATCAGTTGAGAGGAGCGCAATACTTCTCGAAGATTGATCTACAGTCAAAGTATCACCAGTTGCGCGTCAGGAAGGAGGACGTGCAGAAGACGACTTTCAGGACTAGTTTTGACCATTATGAGTTCCTTGTGATGTCGTTCGGTCTTACGAATGCACCGGCCATGTTCATGGACCTGATGAACCGTGTATTTCTTCCGTTCCTCTATCGATTTGTCATCGTCTTTATAGACGACATTCTGATATACTCTAGGAGTCGAGAGGAGTGTTGAGGACTAAAAATAAGAGAAGGATGGAAACAAATGAAGATCAGAAAGCCATAAAGACGAGTTGGAAGAAAGGACCGTTAAAACACTTATATACTTTGCGTGGGTCCACTAGAGCGTTATGCTTTCCGCGCTCCCGTGCAAAGGATCTCCATTGCGCAGGCTCGCTCAAACGATTTCCCTCCCGCGCAAACAATCTCCTCTGGCGATTCTCCGCAAACGACAACAGATGTGTTGGTGAGTTTAGATGGGCTGGTACTTGTGTCCCACATCGCTAAGATCGGAAGATTCCGCACGTGTGAACGCCTATAAATACCCCGTTAGTTCTTTGATTAGGGGTTGGTTGATTAAAGACTATGAAGAGTAAGTAGAGAGGACAAAGTGGAGCAAGAAGACTGAAGGTATGGGCGGTAGCCCAGAAGACTTTGCGCAGGATTGCACAGGGCTGTTACAGCCTGGAAAGTTTTGCGCCGGACCGTGCAAACCATATGCTTTGCGTGGGTCCACGCAAGCAGTATGCTCTACAGTCTGTCATGTTGAAGAGTCATTATGCTGCCGGAATAGAAGAGATCTCTGAGTTTTCCTGTTCGAATGTGAAGGGATATAAGCCTCTGAAGTGCATATTCCTCCTAAGTTCCAGGAGATGATTGAAATAGCGTCGGAAGGCTGTCAAAATCTTTACTTCTCTAAAGAAGGATTGATTCAATCTGCAATTCCTCCTACGTCCTTGGAGAAGATCAAGATCCAGGCTGAAATGTTGCCAAATTTTCTATTGAAACTTTATGCTTTAATGTTGGTACATATTCAAATGAATGTATCTTAGAATCAAGGGAGATTAAAGGATGTAAATGAACTTGGAATTAATAAATGTGATGATCATCTTTGCACTTTCCTTCTATTATGATTAAGTAAGATGATTCCCCGAGAATAGAAACGCATTTGTTTTCTTGTTAAAACAACATGGCGACTCTGCTGGGGAATTCCCTTTTATCTTACTTAACATTAACATTTGGAAAAAGTGTAAACGTGATCGTCACCTTTTGTCGTCTTCCAGGCGCCAAAATGGCGACTCTTAGTGGGAACATCCTCCCCTTCATCTCTAAGATTGTTCATATTAACCCTTTATATACTAACTTTATGTATGTTTCATTACTGAAGGTACCTGAGTTCGACTGCAACATACAACTGAAGGCTAGCTTTATGAGAAAAGTGAATTTCCGCTTCACTCCCATGGGATTCATAGTGGAATATGGGCCAACTGGCGCCCTAAAGAATGAGAGTTTATGTCCCACCTGCAAGGATACAGTGACTCGGATGACAGCTGGAGTCTTATCCGTTTCACCTCAACCACAGGGAAGCGACGGAGACTGGACCATGGTCCTGTCACGCAAGGCAAGAGCAAGGAATTCGAAGAACCATAAAGCAAACCCATCTTTGCCAAAGACCAGAGGACCGATAACGCACAGCACAGTCAGGAAGAACCCCAGGCTCGCTCCTCCTGCAATATACCCTGATCAGACAGGCCCACAGTTTGCGTCGCGCGATTTTTCGGCGCTGGTCGCTCCAAGGAACAAGTGGACAAAAGAGCAAAAAGGCAAGGCACCATTAATTGGTTCACCAACACCCGTGTCAGCCGAAGAAAGCTTACTGAGGACTGTGTCACCCCAGTCAATTAGTAGCACAGAAAGCATGCAGAAATCGAATGAGATTCCAATCTTTCCCTCCTTTACAAGCCCCGCTGCATCAACATACTCTCATTTTATCTCAGCAACGGCTTCAGCAAACAACAAAGAGGCCACAGTGCATATGACTGAGACGAATCGAGAGAACATGCCAACGACGGAAGATCGCGTCAACCAAATGGCCAAAGCACAAAGAGCATTGATGGAGGAGTGCCGGAACCTCAAGGAGGCTTTAACTACTTTGGCACATAATGTAGATCAAATAGCGGCTACACTGATGATGGGGGCAATGAATGGGCAAGGAAGCCAACAGGAAGGTCCTCGTCCATAAGGAGTTGGATCATGAGAGTCTATTCCAGTGACGAGAGCCATAATACATGATGACATAAGACAGGTCGTCGAAGAAACTGTAAGGACAGAAAGGGAACGCGAAAATACTGGCCACTTCAGATACCGAACACCGTATCCAAGAGAAGTGGAAGACGTCCCATTTCCAGCCAATTTCAAGCACCCAGACTTTCAAAAATTTAACGGGGAAGGATCACCAGAAGAACACCTGATGCATTTCATTACCAGTATGGGGAATTTCTCCACGATACCACAATACTGCCTAAGACTGTTCGGGTCATCGCTAACCCATAAAGCATTCCAGTGGTATTCCAGTCTGGTTCCCAGATCGATACGGACTTGGGAACAAATGCAAGATGCTTTTATGTCAAATTTCTTCTCGTCAGAACGCGATGTTAGCATTACGTAGCTGGCCTCTATACGGCAACGAGAAGGAGAGCCAGTAGAAAAGTTCATCGACAGATGGAAAACACTAGGAGCATCATACAGACAGTTGCCAGAGGAAATAGAATAGGTAAAAATGTGTTTGAACTCCATGGAAACAGGAATTGCATTCGGACTCACCAGCGCTGATATCCAAACATTCCGTGACCTGGCCACCAAAGCTCATGCATTGGAACTAATGACGCGCAAAATTCCAGCTTTTCATCACGAAACTGTCAAAAGGGCCTCCGGCCGAACAACCGTGAATACCGTTGATCATGATAAAAAAGATAAAGATATGAGGGGTTCAAAAGATAGAAGGCTGGGACAAAAAGAAAGATGGACTCAGTCGAAGTATAATTACAATAGAAAAAAGTTCAGGCTGCTCGACTCTCACGAAGGATTCGACTTCGACAAAGAAGACGTGGTCCCTATGATGAAAGAATTGCTAAAGGTCGGCACCATAGAATTTCCAGAACCCAAACGTCCAGAAGATATGACAAAACCCATATACAGAGATTTTTGTCGATATCATCGCCTAATTGGACACCCAACAGAGAATTGTTATACGTTAAAATGCATCATACAACAAATGATAGAGAAAGGTGAAATAATAACCGGTGGAGGAAAGAAAAAGAATACAAGAGCGACAGTAAACATGTTCATGGCCCGAGAAAAGACTTGAGAGAGGGGAAGGAAAGAAAGTCAGAAGTCGGCAAAGAATATGACAATGCTTACGTTGCGCTCAGGGAAGAAGATAGTAAGTCCTGCAAAGCAGAAAGTGGGGATCTCAAGGAAAGAAATGATCCGTGAGTAGAATAATGACGCTAGGAAAGAAGACGGGGGCGGAACGGTGAAAGTGGCTTACGATGTAGTTAGCCATTTGAAAGGGATACCAGCACGTTTAAGCATCTATGATGCACTCAAGTTATCAGAAGAGTTTCAACAGAGTTTAATACAGGCGTTATCTAATCGCAATGTCAGAGAAACTCTGCTGACAGAAATGAAGCAAGGAATACACGGTGAACAAGCAGATTGTCTGCCAATCATTTCATTCTCCGATGATGACTTGATTAGCGAAACGGATCACAACAGGCCCCTTACGATAGAGGGTTATGTTTGCGGGACAAAGGTAAAAAGGGTCATGATAGACAATGGGTCTACAGTAAACCTCTTACCGCTTTCAATGGTAGGCAAATTGGGCTATCGCCATTCTGATCTGTGCCCTAGTGGAATGATGATACAGGGCTTCAATCAAGATGGGTAGCGTGCACTGGGTAAAATCACGGTGACGCTAGAAGTGGGAGAATTAAGTACTAACGTCGTATGTCATGTCATAAACGCCGTGACGACATACAATCTCCTTTTGGGAAGACCATGGATACATCAGTATGGTATCATACCTTCTACTTTGCATCAATGCTTCAAGTATTGCAAGGATGGGGTACAATCTAAAGTGATAGCTGATGCGAAACCATATACAGAAGCTGAATCTTTTTTTTTTGCAGATGCCAGTTATTACAAAGGGTTCTCCGAGGAAATGGGACATGGTAATGAAAGAAAAGTCTCAAAAAATACTCAAACAGACAAGGCTCGAGAAGAAAGAGGAGAATATTCTAGGACAGCGGAAGTAAGGAAGAAGTTCTATTTTGTACCAAAGCACCTAAGACGACCTGGGCAGCTACCATTAACTCTATTGTCACCAGAGCAGTTAAGAATTCTGCAATCTAATTATACGATGCCATTACCCAATGCTGAAAGGTGTAGGCCATTTTTAGCTGCTCCAAGGAGATTTCAAGTCAAGGCCAATACCAAACATCCCGAACCGATAGAGTTTAAAACTGCAGTCAAAACAAAAGCAAGAAAGGAAAGCGCGAACAATGCATACCGTGATAAGCTAACATCGCAAAATCTGGAAAGGTACAGTTCAGCTAGCAAGAAAATTATGAGAAACATGGGTTTTGATTGTAACAAACCCACTAGACTAAATCATGGGAAGGGAATTCAAATCCCTCTTGGGGTTGAACCGGAAAAGCAAAGAAAATTTCAAGGGTTAGGAGCAGAGGCGTCAGTGAATATGATTACGGTTACGCAAACACCGGAAGAAGATCCCGTAACAGTCAAGTATCCCAAGACAGCTCCAAAACAGATGGAGGACGGGGGGCAGCCGACGATAGACAGCCTGCGAGAAATAAACTTGGGTACAGAAGAAGAACCCCGGAATACATTCATCAGTAGCAGCCTCTCTGAGCAAGAGTCTAGGAAGTATTTCCAGCTACTCCAAGAAAATAAAGATGTGTTTGCTTGGACATATGCGGAAATGCCAGGTTTAGAACCCACCATAGCAATGCACAGACTAAATATCTCTAAAGAGAAAAATCCAGTTAAGCAGGCACAAAGGCGGTTTCACCCAGACCTAATACCGTTAATTGAAGAGGAAGTTAGCAAGTTGATCCAAGTCGGTTTCGTTCGAGAAGTCAAGTATCCCAAGTGGATATCAAACATTATCCCGGTTAAAAAGAAAAGTGGACAAATCAGAGTGTGCATTGATTTCAGGGATTTGAATGAGGCCTGTCCGAAGGATGATTTTCCTCTTCCGATAACAAAGTTGCTGATTGATAGTATGACTCAATATGTTGTCATGTCTTTCATGGATGGTTATGCAGGGTACAACCAGATTAGAATGGCACTCGAAGATGAGGAAGCAACGACATTCAGAACGCCGCTGGAAATTTACTGCTATAAGGTCATGCCGTTCGGTATAAAGAACGTCGGGGCGACGTACCAAAGAGCAATGCAAAATATATTTCAAGACATGATGCATAAACATGTTGAGTGTTACATCGACGACTTGGTGGTTAGATCAGGAGATCACCAGGAGCATAGCAGGCATTTAGAATAGGTTTTTTATCGATTACGAAGGAAACATTTAAAGATGAATCCAGCCAAATGTGCGTTTGGAGTGTCTTCGGGAAAATTCCTTGGTTTCATCGTGCGGCACAGGCGTATCGAAATCAATCCAGAGAAAGTTAAAGCTATTCAAAATATGCCGCCACTGACGACCTTGAAGGAATTGAAAAGTTTACAAGGAAAACTGGCGTACATTCGTCGTTTCATTTCAAATCTGGCAGGAAGGTGCCAGCCATTCTCACATCTAATGAAAAAGGACGTAGACTTCATATGGGATCAAGCTTGTCAGAATGCATTCGACTCGATAAAAAGGTTATTGAAGCAACCGCCGATGTTAGCAACACCGATAAAAGGGAAACCACTTATTTTATACATATCAGCGGCCGAAAATTCCTTAGGTGCTTTGCTGGCTCAAGTAAATGAAACTGGGAAGGAAACCACCCTTTATTACTTAAGCCGAACATTGATGGGAGATGAATGCAATTATTCTTCGATCGAGAAGGAGTGTTTATCATTGATATTTGCGGTTCAAAAGTTGAGACATTACTGTCTCTCTCATGACATAACTCTAATCTCAAGAATAGACCCGATCAAGTTTTTAATGATAAGGCCAATGTTGTCAGGGATATTGGCTAAATGGATGCTGTTGCTTTCAGAATACACCATTACTTATAAATTGGCTAAAGCAGTGAAAGGACAGGCAGTGGCAGACTTCCTTGCAACGCATCCCGTGACAGATTGTGAAGCTATCATTGATGATTTTCCCGATGAGAACGTTATGCTGGCCGAAACACAAAGCCCGTGGCAGATGTACTTTGATGGCACTGCACGAACATCAGGAGCGGGGGCAGGGGTGATATTCATTACTCCTCAAGGTGACTTGTTACCATACTCCTCCACAATTGGTACCGCATGCACGAACAATGAGGCTGAGTATAAAGCCCTCATCATTGGGATGGAAATAGCTCAGCAGATGGAAATAAGAATGTTGCATATCTTTGGAGACTCCAAATTAATCATAAATCAATTGACAACCGAGTTTGAAGTAAGAAATCAAGAACTCTTTCCCTATTGTTAAAAGGCGCGGGAATTATTAGAATGGTTCTGCCATGTAGAAGTTAAGCATATACCGCGATCCGAAAATGCAAAGGCAGATGCTTTGGCTAGCCTAGCAGCCACCTTATCCTGCCCTAACAGGAGTCCTCTTTAAGTAACTATAGAAGAAAGAAGATTCTTACCATCTTCAGAGATCATAGAAGAAACAGTTGAAACGCTTCCTATATCATGCCTAGAAATAACAACAGATGATTGGCGTCAACCTTTTGTTGATTACCTCAGATTCGATATCTTGCCAGAGGATCAGGCAACGAAGTAGCAAGTTAAACAGCGGTCAGTCAGATTCATCATATGCGGCGAAGTATTATACAGAAAATTGAATAATGGAATGTTGTTACGCTGTTTAGACAAACAAGAAGTCAGGCAAGTATTGTGGGAAGCACACTCTGGTGAATGTGGGGCACATCAGGCAGGCTGAAAATTATTCCATAGAATACATCGGATGGGTTATTATTGGCCCACCATGTTCAAAGATGCGATAGATTATGCGAAGCAGTGCCACGAATGCCAGATTCATGAAGACGTTATACACGTCCCCCCAGAAGACTTGCACCAGTCTGTGGCCTCTTGGCCTTTCTCTGCTTGGGGACTTGATGTAATTGGTCCTATAAACCCACCTTCGTCCAGAGGAAAGCAATATATTTTGGCAGTAATGGATTATTTCTCCAAATGGACTGAAGCGGTCGCTTTACAAAACGTTAAAGAAAAGGATGTGGTCAACTTCATCCGGCACGCCATAATATACCGTCACGGTATTTTAAAAAAGATTGTTACTGATAAGGCACTCCCTTCAAAAATAGAGGCATGAAAAAGCTGTGCCAGAAATTCAGCATTCATCACTCATTTTCAACACCTTACTATCCCCCGGCCAATGGGCTAGCAGAGGCATTTAATAAAATGATCATCAAAATACTAAAGAAGACGGTCACTGACAAAAAAACGTGATTGGGATGAAAAGTTGCAAGAAGCTTTATGGGCATACAGGACTGCTCAGCGTATAGCAACGGGGGCGACACCGTATTCCTTAATCTATGGCGTAGAGGCGGTTATCCTGATCGAAATACAAGTGGCATCGCTCAGGGTAGCAGTACATCAGTTCATAACAGATGATGAAAATGCTAAAATAAGGATGAAAGAGTTAGATCTATTTGATGAGGAACGTCTGGCCGCCCAATAGCGACTGCAATCATATCAAGCTAGGATATCGGCTGCCTTTGATAAG
Organism: Magnolia kwangsiensis; assembly: GCA_037074715.1. Lineage (NCBI taxonomy): Eukaryota > Viridiplantae > Streptophyta > Magnoliopsida > Magnoliales > Magnoliaceae > Magnolia > Magnolia kwangsiensis. Next base: position 43,466,517 of record CM073586.1, on the reverse strand, counting down.
CAAGTTAAACACCGCTCTTTTAAGAAGGGAGATATGGTGTTAATGTTAAAGAGACCTATAGTAGTCGCTCGCTGAACAGGGGGCAAATTCGAGCCTAAATGGGATGGGCCGTATGTCGTAAATGAAGTCTATTCCAATGGAGCATATAGAATCGCCGATCAAGATGGGAAAGGTATCAGTGTACTGATCAATGCTTGCTTCATCAAAAGATATTACCCTTAAAAGAAGCAACAAATTTTGATCCAGAATATTATCGACATAATGATTCTATATCAAAAGGGGGCAAGAAGGGATGGAATCATGTCTACATGTTAAGAGAATCTATAAAGAAGAAATTCATGAGCGTATCGACTATATTTAGCAAGAATTTTGAATGAAAGCGATCATCATCATCACCAAATGAGTTCTGCAAGTGGCAAAGTTTGGCGGGTATCATCATAAGAATCTTCTTGAAGATATCAATTTCAGTCAGACACACTTATCACCTTGGCAATAACCTTGGCGACAACCTTGGCGATAACCTTGGTGATAACCTTGGCGATAATGATGATCGCAATTATTATTTGATAGGGAAGGTAGCCTAGCCAAGTTAAATCCTTAAAGGGTCAAAATCCTAAAAGGGCCAAAATCCTAAAAACCAAGATCCTAAAAAAAAGGAGAAGAAAAAATCACAAAAGAGCCAAATCAAGATTCATTATGCTCTAAAAGAAGGGTTAAAGGCTCTAAAAGGATCAAGCCCTGAAGGGATCAAAACTCTAGAAGGACCAAGCTCTAAAAAGAAAACTGGCTAACTACGCATAAGTCCTACCATTTTCATCATTCGACCAAGCGGACGAGAAGTCAGTGGCCCTAAAAAGCCCGTGAAGGCTATCGTACCCACCCATGCGGGCAGCTGATGAAGCCTACTACTAATATGCCTAAAAGGTTAAAAAGTAAATGGCCAGTCACGCGTAACTCCCATGCCGTCTGTATAGTTGCCTGGCAGCGTCACGGGGAACGGAGGAAAATGCCCTCCAGTGAATGGGCTCTCGCTTGCAGACGAAGGAAATAAGGGCCGCAGTGTGAGCACTATGCCAACCATGCATAAGACCCTCCAGATTTGTGGTTCGATTCCAGTAATAACTCATGAGGAAGGGCTTAAACCTACTCATCGATGGACTGACAACCATGGATTTGGTACCCCAAAGGTAGCCTTGTGAGCTCTGCGAACTCTAGAGAGTTACCGCGGCCAACCCTGTGCGTAAAACCAACCGAGTTCACCACCCAGGTAGCTTCACTGGGCCCCTCTGATGGATCGCGGTTTGTGAACTCCCTAGGCAGTGAGAAGTCCAGTGAACTCCTAAGAGTTACAGATACCATCACGTGAGACCAGACTCTTGCATGAGTCTAAGTTGCTCCAACTACTCAAGAGCTTAAACTGTGTGTGTGCTCCACTACTCATGAGCTTAAACTGTGTGTGACTGACTAAATTGAAATGTAGTACTGCCAACTTAAATACCCACATAGGAAATCCTGCACTAACTTGCATAAAAGGTTAAAATTTGCCATCATAAATACAATTGCAACGACATGCAGTATGATAGCATGAATAAACAAATATGATTACGATAACATGAGATATGATAATGCTTCAGCAAGAAAGGGGAATATCTCAAAATTTTGTCATAAATATATCTTTTGAAAGTCAAATAAGTTACTTGTTCAAAAAAAAAACAAATAAAAAAAAAAAACATATGAACGGAAAATACATGCTTAAAGTTCCTCTGTCATTCCGAATGCCTCCATATGTCTTCGCAAATCTCCTTTTAGATGCATTCGAGCTGCATCATGCTTTGATCTTTCTTCAAGAATAATCTTTGCCTGATCAGGAAGGTCAGCTAACTTACTCTCCAAAGATGTAATCACTTCTCAACTTTGTAGCAGCACGGACTTCTCTGCATTAGCGGATTGAATATTAGCTCGCATCTTCTCCTCAATATTTTGGATAGATGATTCCTTCTCATGATTCTTCAAATCCAGCTGAGAGATTTCTTCTTTCAGGACAGTAATGCGGTCTTGAATAATCGCTCTTTCATCAATATAAACCTTTAACTGATCTTGAAGAATTGAGTACTCTTGCTCAAGCTCAGAAATGGAGGAAGTAATCAAGGAAGCTTGTTCTTGTGACGTAGCCAACCGCTGCCCATACTCCAAGATTTCGGGTGGGATTGTAACATTTTCCACTGACGCTAAAGAAATTACCGAATCACGGAATTTGAGAAGCGAATCTTGCAAAGAAGATATATCAATTCTGGCCATCCTTGCAGAACTCTCCAAGATCTCGATAGCAAGATCCAAGTTAGACCATTATTCAGGATCTTTAAAGATATGGATTATTGCTGACAAAGAATTCCTCATGAAGAGCATCTTGTGAGTGAGAATTTTTGCAAAGGATGAAAGCTCAGATGTAGTGGCTACTGAGTCAGAACTGGCTGCCCCACTACGAGGAGGGGTTCCTATAACACAGAAGGGAAAAATATAAGGAGATATCAATAGAAGGTTATATATTGTTTTGAATAAAATAAGCTAATACGTATGCATCTGACCGTACTTGTCATCAGAACACGATTAGAAGAAAGAGAAGATCCTTGAATCACGGGAGGACTAGTCCCCACCATATCTGCAAGGGAAGGCACCCTGACTTCTGTACTTGAGTCCCTGGTGGTCGGAGTCGGCAAGTCTATGGTGTCAGTTGGAAATACAATCTCATGAGCCACTGATTTAGGCACAGCTAATGGACTTAAAAGGATTCTCGGTGAAATCACTGATGCAGTCACAGGGAGATTTGAAGGAGAAATCTCGCCTATCTCAATATTAGCAACATAAGCGCCTGGAAAAAAAGGGGAGACACAATAGCTCTAAATAAATAATTGATATTGAATAAGAAAATATATAGATATGTGAAAGTTAAATTCCCTTTACCTGGTGAGTATCCATATTCGCCGTAATCTAAAAGTTCCTCTCCTTCTTCTACAGCTATAGGAGATTTGGCAGGAATTCTAGCGCTGAGGAGAGCTTCAGAGGTTACAGGATGTTCCGTTTCAGTGTCTTCGGTGATTTCTTCCTCTTCTCTGTCAATGTCAACTTCTCCTTCTTCAAAATCATCATCTGTATTTTTACTGCTTTCACCATTTTCATCATCTTCATGCTGGGAAGAAGCAGTATTCTCTGATGATGAGACTGAGCTTTCGTTCTCCAGAAGTTCCTCGTCAATGTCTGCAGTAGCAATTTGCTTTCCTTTGAAGGAAGCAGCTTGACCGATCTCTGGTGCGGGATCTCTGATTAAAGGAGAGACAGGTACTTGTCCTGTTCCTACGGGAGAGACATGTGGAGAAGCCGAAGCTTGCGAACGCGTCCTTAATCTAGTCATCGAAGATGATGAACTAGGGCGAGTGGGTTGTGAAGGAAGCACCGAAGCATCATGAATTGGTTTGTCCTGAACCATTACAGTCTCTACTGGAAGAGGAGAACATGTACCCGCAATATTATCTATAGCCCGATGCGTGAAGTCACGAGGAGCTTGCTCAAATTCTCTTAAGACCCCATGAGCGAACCATCCATCTAAAGTATTAATGGGTTTTATCTCACGGATAGGTTCTTCTAACGGTATCTTTCTACAAATTTCTCCCCTATGAGATGCATGACTCTTCTCTGGGATAAATTCGATCTCACTCTCCAGCTTTCCTTTTAATCTGGGTGGATGAAGAAAGATAGGAGAATCCACGGGTAGACATTTGATGGCCAGATACGAATGATGATCCCACCATCGCATCCAGCTGTATGAAGTACGAACTATGCGCTCACAGTTAGGAATTATGAAGGATGAGTCAACATGGATGTTCAAAAGTTGCTTCCATATCATGGCCCAGTTAAGAGGACCCGTGCCGTAGCAACGCATCTTTCGGGTGACCAGTCCGCAATCTTTTGGTACGGTCTGATCGTAACCAAATTGGCGAGCAAAACGGCTGGGGTAATAGGGTTCTCGCCAGAATTCCATCCCCTCTCAGAAAGGTAGGCTGCAAGAGCGAAAAGAAAGGAAGAACATCCTTTCTGCTGAAGTGAGTGTCCCTCGATCCACCATATCTGTATCCTCAATATAGCGGTGAAGACGGAATTGAAAGAAATCTATCTAGTCGTTGTCCCGAATCTTATTAGCAACCTAATCATAAGCCCTCTTGGCCATAGTTCTTTGCTAAAAGAACCAAAGCGGGAGATGTGTCGGATGAACGTATCCTTTTTCAGGCGCTTCGAAAGTCCAGGGAAAGTAGACTCCTAGCCAGCCTGTAATATAATGCCAAGAAGTGTATGCCGATGAAGTTTCGAGAGTAGGATCCTTTATGTGGGTGGCTATCTCCCCAAGAGCCCTATAAATGGAACACAATACTGGAGGAGCAAGAGAATATCTTTGGCCCTCTGCCAAGGCACCAGCTACAACAAAAATCGTAGGACGTACAGCGTCTGCCCATTTGGAGCTAGGGAGTACAACAAGGCTTATCCAATAAGCCAAGAAAGCCACAAGCTCCCCGAATGAGCTGTACTCTGGTTTTTCCTTCATGCATCACGGAGCCGTGTTAACTCCTTAGAGCGACAATCACGAAATCTACAAAAAGGAGAATCCGTATATGTTAAAACTGATAAAAAGGGGAAAGAAGGGGGAGGAGAGCTAAGTCATGGGTTCATAAATATTTGAGGGATCTGGAGAAATGCGCAAGCTATTGCAAAGGGGAAATCTTGTGAATATTGGAGAACTTCCCCATTTCCTTAAATAGTTCAATAGTAGTTTCAGATATAGAAGGCTTACGATCAGGAGAAGAAACGAAGGCAAGTTCTCTATTGGAGGGGATGAATTCATCATAGAATTTGCCTGTGATAGGAAGGCCGACGATACGATGGAGGTCCCAGAGTGTTACACTCATTTCACCATATGGAAGATGGAAAGAGTTGGTAGTTGGTGACCTATATTCGATGAAACCTTTTAACACGTTGGGTTCCTAGTAGAAGTGCTTGGACATGACTTCTATAGCGTCATAAAGACCAAATTTGGCTAGTGTAGTCGCATGCTTCAGCAAAACTGCCTCTGCCCAGTCAAAATAATAACGTCGAGCGATTAATAGACCTCTAGTGTGGAAGTCTTCTGATCCCCAAAGTTGAATGCGATCTCAGAAGCGTTGGTGGATGGTCTCATAGAAATGAGAAGGAAAAAGGTCATTAGGACTGTGAAAAGGCACAAGGAAAATCATGGGGTAGGTCTTTCCAATTTGTTGTCATGGCTTTTGTCTATATTATCCCTTCAAGGATACGCGGTTCTCTCGTCGCCCATGACTCGGTGTACATCAATCTCTCACCTTGAACGTGGTCTTTTGGTTCACAGTCGAGCATAGATTGATGGCGGTAGACATTGATGGGAATTATTGTCATGCCTTCCAAGTGGGGGTTATCAAACTTCATGATACCCTCGATGACTCATACTGAGTCCCATGAGTTCTGGAGTCTCTTCTTCTTATGTTCAGCAATTTTCTCTTCAAACTCTTTTGTCTTGTTTCGGTGAGCCTTCTTCGAATGAGAAGCAAGAGGAGTGTCTTCCCGGGGAGGTGGCCTCTGATTATCAGTACGGATGTGGGCAGTGGTTTTCAACCATTCATCCCAATCGTAGTCTCTGCCATGCCTGGGAGGACATTTAAGGCTCCCTAGTACTATTGCACGATGGATAGGGGATGGCAGAGCTTCGATGCGATCGGTAAAGTCGAAAGTGGGTAGGACGGGCTCTTTAAAGAATGAAGGAGTTTTGGGGATAGTTTTTGTCCGTTTAGCAGGAGGTTGATCAGAAGAAGGGGAAGGGTGAAAAGCAGATGGATCAGGTAAGTCAGGATGAGAGGGTTGTGCAGTAGGAGAATCGACAAGGCGAAAGGTTCGCTTGGTACGAGCCATTGTGAAAATGATGTTCCAAGAGTAAAGAAGATTAGAGAAAGGCGTAAGAAAAAGGGTCAGAAAACCGCTAAGTGATGGAAAGTGTGCTTTGCACGGAACCGCGCAAAGTATATCCTTTACGCGGACAGGAAAAGACTTGGTGAAAATTTTCTTTGCTGCCACACGAGTTGCGCGGCAGTGCGCAATGAATATCGGTTGCGCGGAGTAAAACGTCTTGGGAAAAAATTCTTGGCTGCAGGAAGGAGGTTGGAGCAAATGAAGTGATTTGACTATTTATAGGGTCGTTGACCGAGTACGGTACACGAGTCGATGAAGAAGGAAGAGGAATTTGATTGATCCTTTCCTTTGATTTTGATGAAAATAAAGAACGGATCAAGGGGGCATCTGTTGAGGACTAAAAATAAGAGAAGGATGGAAACAAATGAAGATCAGAAAGCATAAAGATGAGTTGGAAGAAAGGATCGTTAAAATAATTATATACTTTGCACGGGTCCACCAGAGCGTTAAGCTTTGCGTACTCCCGCGCAAAGGATCTCCATTGCGCAGGCTCGCGCAAACGATTTCCCTCCCACGCAAACAATCTCCTCTGCGCGATTCTCCGCAAATGACAGCAGATGTGTTAGTGAGTTTAGATGGGCTGGTACTTGTGTCCCACATTGCTAAGATGGGAAGATTCTGCACGTGTGAGCGCCTATAAATACCCCGTTAGTTCTTTGATTAGGGGTTGGTTGATTGAAGACTACGAAGAGCAAGTAGAGAGGACAAAGCGGAGCAAGAAGACTGAAGGTACGGGTGGTAGCCCAAAAGACTTTGCACAGGATTGCGCAGGGCTGTTGCAGCCTGAAAGGCTTTACGTCGGACTGCGCAAACCATATGCTTTGCGTGGGTCTGTGCAAGCAATATGCTCTGCAGTCTGTCATGCTGAAGAGTCGTTATGCTACCGGAATAGAAGAGATCTTTGAGTTTTCCTGTTCGAATGTGAAGGGATATAAGCCTTTGAAGTGCATATTCCTTCTAAGTTCCAGGAGATGATTAAAATAGCACCGGAAGGCTGTCGAAATCTTTACTTCTCTAAAGAAGGATTGATTCAATCTATAATTCCTCCTAAGTCCTTGGAGAAGATCAAGATCCAGGCTGAAATGCTATCGAATTTGCTATTGAAACTTTATGCTTTAATGTTGATACATATTCAAATGAATGTATCTTAGAATCAAGGGAGATTAAAGGATGTAAATGAACTTGGAATTAATAAATGTGACGATCGTCTTTGTACTTTCCTTCTATTATGATTAAGTAAGATGATTCCCCGAGAATAGAAACGCATTTATTTCCTTGTTAAAACAAGGAGCATGAGGAGCACTTGCGATCGGTCCTGGATACTCTGAGACAGCACCAGTTGTTCGCACAGTACAAGAAATATGACTTCTAGAAGGAGGAAGTCAAGTTCCTGGGACATTTCATGTCCATGGATGGTATAGCAGTGGACCTTGCTAAGGTAGCCACGGTGTAGGATTGGAAGCAACCTGGTTCGATTACCGAGGTGAGGAGTTTCCTGGGACTTGCTGTCTACTATCAACGATTCATTCGGGACTTCTCCAAGATAACAAGACCCTTGTCTCAGTTGGCACTGAAGGATCTGAAGTTTGCCTGGAATGAGAAGGCGAAATCAACTTTTCAGGAGCTAAAAGACAGGCTGACGTCTACCCCTGTGCTAGTATTGCCAGAGCAGGGGCTTAGATATACGATCTATACAGATGCGTCTCACGTTGTCTTAGGTTGTGTCCTTATGCAAAAGGACAGGGTGATTGCATATGCCTCTAGACAATTAAGGAAGCATGAGGAGAATTACCCTACACACGACCTAGAGTTAGCAGCTGTTATATTCACATTGAAGCTCTGAAGACATTACCTCTATGGAGAGGAGTTCAAGCTCTTTTGCAACCACAAGAGCCTCAAGTATATATTCACGTATAGAGACCTGAATATGAGGCAACGACAATGGATGGAGACCTTGAAGGACTTTAATTTCGAGGTTTCCTACCATCCGGGCAAGGCGAACCTTGTGGCTTACGCGCTGAGCCGCAAGAAGACGATAGAGTTTGTGGCTCCTCTGATGGTTGTCGAGTGGGACATGGTTGAGTTTTTGTGAGACTTTGAGCAGAAACTCACTGTGGAGGAGCCATTCGAGGTTATCGCACACATTCAGGTGCGACCTCTTATCGACGACAGGGTCATCACGGCGCAGAGGGACGACGAGCATCTGACTGAGCTTCGAGAGCAGGGTAATGAAGCTGTAGATGTCGAGTGGCGAGTTGAAACGGATGGGGGCTTATGTCATCGGGGCCGCCTATGCGTTCCAGATGTCCCTGACTTGAGACGAGAGATTCTTGAGGCTGCACACAGTTCTAGTCTTGCGATGCATCCGAGTAGTACGAAGATGTATCGTGACATGAAGAGGACGTACTGGTGGGATGGTATGAAGACCCACATTGCAGACTTTGTATCCCGTTGTCTCACTTACCAGCAGGTGAAGGCAGAGCATCACCGACCTCCTGGTCTCCTTCAGCCTATGCCTATAGCTGAGTGGAAGTGGGACTATATCTCTATAGATTTCATCTCGGGACTGCCAAAGACAAGGAAGGGACATGATTTTATCTGGGTGATTGTCGACCGTTTGACGAAGTCAGTGTACTTCCTTCCGATCAAAGTTATGAACTCTGCAAATGAGCTGGCTGATTGTACATCAGGGAGATTGTTCGTCTACATGGAGTTTCCTTGGAGATCGTGTCAGATAGGGACACGCGGTTTACTTCCATTTTCTGGACTCGCATTCAGGAAGCGATGGGTGTAAAGTTAAAGTTCAATACTGCATTCCACCCACAGACCGACGGACAGACAGAGCGGGTGAACCAGATTTTGGAAGACATGTTACGAGCTTACGTGTTGAATTTTAAGGACAGTTGGGATGATTGTCTTCCATATGCAGAGTTTGTGTACAATAACAATTTTCGGAGGAGTATCGGTATGTAATGTTTTAATTTAAACCAATCTGATTTAAATGATTTTAACTCACAAGTATACGAATCAGATGTAGATATGGTACGTATTACGAGATCATTCCCACGAGGACTGGTTGTCACAATTCGAAATTTAAGACTCTTCTTAACTAATCCAATGAATGGTTTAACAAACTATTAAGTAAACTAGCATAAATCTATAGAAAATAACTGAGAACAATGAGAAAAATTCAATCGAGGAGAAGACTAGGACTTTTGAATCCACCCCTAATTATCTTAACCCTTATTTTACCTGTTGATTCATCCTAATTTAGATTGATATCAAAATAAACAAAGCACACTCTATGTCCTTGGTCGGGCACATAGAATGTATAATCCTTTAAAGCATGTGGATCACATCTTTCCATCCATGGTTAGGCATGGAGAGATGTAAATCCTGTTTCTTCCTCTATAGGAAACCTGTTCATGGTCAGACACAAGCACCTAGAATAATATTCCAAACAACATCCATATCTAGACTTTGGTCGAGTTCATAGAAGGGAGAAGTACGAAAATCTCAGGAAAGCACACTAGCGAAAGAAACAATTCAATCAAATTAAAATAAATTCAACAGTAAACAAGATTTATTCAAATTAGGGACTTAATCTCAGCCCTAGCTAAGAAGTTTAGCAATCCATAAAATTAATTAGGAAAAAAGGAAATATAATATTTAAACAATGAAAACATCCTTCCCTTCTATCTTCCTCTCTCTCTCTGACTCTGGCTCTCCTCAAGCTTTGGATCTTCCCAAGGTCTGAATCCCCTCCTCAGCTGTTCCTCTTCTCTGTTTTATAGCAGCCAAGGTTGGTGGAAGAATTCCAATTCCGAAAGTCGGTCGAAGGCCTGCTAAAATCGAAGCTTTTATACCCTTTACACAGCTAAAATCGGAGCTCCCCACGTCCTGATTTCCTTGTCTTTCCTCCAAACTATTAACATCCCTTTGGACATTTTTGGAAGGCATACCCGATGGACAGCTTGGATCTTGAATCCGATCAACACCGAGACCACACCGCAGCCCACAAAATCAGGCTGCGGTCGATCGCGGAACAGGGAGTGCGTAGCTCTTCCGCTGTGGCACTGGTAGGGCCCATGATCAGCGTATTTTGATAAATCAACACCGTCCATTGTATTAAGCTCGAAATTTCGGTCTTAAATGACTGCTTTCGGGTTGCTTTTGATGTGGTCCACCTGATTTTCTGATCTACCGTCCAACCTGTGTTTGAAAGGTTAAAAACTAATCTTCATGATGTTTTTAAATTCCGTCAGCTAGGCATAGATTATGACTGCTCTAGGGAGTGAATGAACGGTGTGTATCACCATTACGGACGATGGGTGAGGCCCACAGGTGCGAACCGACGAACGCCTGCGAAAGTCGCTGTTTAAAAAAAACGGAAACTTCCGTTTTTAATGAAGGACGTTGGTGGGGTCTACTCCGACGTCTTGTGAAAAAATCCACACCGACCATTAGATTCCTAACAAAAACCCCTCCAGTTATGGCTAGTTTTGGATCGTTTCAAGTGTGGCCCATTAAATTTTAAACCAGCTGTCCATCCTACTCTTGCCAATGATCCACATGTATAAGTGTGCAAGGGGCCAAAACACCACCTAGGAGAGGGTCAAGCCTCACCTCTTGAACAAATGGACGGTTCAGATCTTGAAAATACATGATGGGTGGGGCCCACAAAGAAAAAAAAACCATGCGTAAGACGCTGTTAGCATTTTTACACTTTTGAGAAGAAGAGTCGGTCAGCCCACGCTGACCGACTTTAGGATTTTTAGTACACGTCCGGTGCACTTGTGCACCTTGCACATTCTATATACGTGTGGGTCCCATGGATATGTATTTTTGAAATCCTCTCCGTCCATTCCTTTCATCAAACTATTTTAACCGTCGAGACCAAAGTTGAGATAGTTTCAAATATCAGGTGGGCCCCAAATTGGAGATTAATGGGCTGATCTGTCTGTTGGCCCACTTCTAGAGATCTTAAATGGCTGAAATTTAATATGTATGGTTAATTTATGACCCCCATCACATGTATGAAGTTTCGAGTCGATCGGAGTTGAGAACCCTGTGATCTTGCATTCTGACTGGTTTTCAGCCCCGTTTAATGCGACAGCTTGATTTTCTCGGATCCCTGGTGTATAAATCCATCAATCTTGGTCCCATGGGGTCCGTCTATTGCTTTGGTTACTTCAGAGCATCAAATCCACGCTTTTGATATCATTTTTCAATCAACACTCTTTATTACATCTTGCAATAAAAACACATTTAAAATACAACTTTCGGCTTTATCATGTACATAAAATTAGGCAATAATCGGGGTCTGATATGCAATATTTGACTCTCATCAGTATGACACCTTATGAGGCCTTATATGGACGTCCTTGTCGAGCACCACATTGCTGGGTTGAAGTCGGTGAGCAAAAATTGATTAGTCTTGAGTTAGTACAGGTGACATCAGAGAAGATTGACATCATCAAACGTCGACTTCTCACAGCGTAGAGCAGGCAGCAGAGTTATGCCGATACGAGACGCTGACTGCTAGAGTTCGCGGTTGGAGATCACGTATTCTTGAGAGTTTCTCCTATGAAGGGAGTCCTTCGGTTCGGGAAGAAGGGGAAGCTCATACCGAGATTTATTGGCCCATTCCAGATACTTGATCGAGTGGGGGCGGTTGCGTATCGTCTTTCTTTGCCTACACCACTCGCAGGAGTGCATAATATTTTTCATGTGTCCATGTTGAAGAAGTATGTTCCTGATCCTTCTCATATCATCAGATGGGAGCAGGTGCAGTTGACCGAGGATGCGACTTATGAGCTGCGCCCGATGCGTATATTGGACAGGAAGGAGCAGGTATTGCGTAGCAAGGTCATCCTGTAAGTGCTATGCTTTCATATCCATTTGGTTATCAAATTTTGTGGTGCCAAAACCTATATCTATGTCTTGTATATCTTGTGTTTTATGATTGAAGACTATTCATTGCAATCAAGTCATCGCATTTCAAGATAAGATCTTAAATGAAGAAAGCTTTCAAGACATGGATGAAGAAATCAAGTATTGAAGTCTTCAAGTTTGTATGTTCAAGATTCGATCAAGTTCAAGTTTAGTAGAAGACTTTGTCAAGTCAAGATCAAGCTCAAGAAGGCCTACTATAAGTTTTGTATATTCTCAAGCTTCTCTTAAGGGTCATCTAAGTATTCAGACTTTCAAGTCCATCTCACTTTTAAGGTTTGTGTGACCTTAGATTGGCCTTAAGATGAGCTTTACAGTAGGTCATTCTGGATACATAACTCATATATTTTATTATGCTTGTTTGGAGTGTTCTAAGACCAGTCCTAAGGACTTCAAGACAAGTCCTAGCTTTGTTACAACCAGTCTTAAGTTTTTCAGGACCAGTCCTAGGTAGTTGGAGATTTTCGGATCTTTCTGGCTGTCGTTCGACCAGTCCTGGACATCCTACGACCAGTCCTGTGAGTTCTACGACTCATCCTTCGACCGGTCGTAGCCCTACGACTTGAACTCCAGCAACCGTTTTTGGGGTCCTACGACCGGTCGTAGGTGATCCACGACCAGTCGTAGATGACCCACGACCAGTCGTAGACCACCCAGGACCGGTCGTGGAACTGAAAATCTTATCCCGCGAAAATCTTTCGAAAATCTTTGATGCTACGACCAGTCCTAGGATCCTAAGACCAGTCGTAGACGGGATTTTTCAGGCTATAAATAGATCACGAACTTCAGAGTTTTGTACTTCAAATCAATTCTATTCAAGCATTCTTTAGGCTATTCTCTGAGATAAGTTTGTGTTTATTTTAAGCTACACTGTGCTTATTTAATATTCCTTTTGCTAGCTTATTTTTATTTGATTTTGATCTACATTCCAATCTTATTAGAAAAGGGAAATTTCTGATATTCCTTCTTGGATTCAAAATCAAATAGATCTAGCCCGTTTGATCTAAAATCAATTAGACTTAGAACCATTCTTAAAGTGAGTATTGGACTTTGAACGTCGAATCGAACTTCTACTCCGATTGGTTCTACCGGGCTTCTTCAAAAGGTGATTCAAGTATTTTACATGTTTTGTAATTTACTTTCTCTGGTTTTTGTTTGAGATTCGCCAGAAAAATCTCATTGTATTTGTTATCTGAGGAGAGCCAGAAAACTCAGATTGTGGGGTTTTTGGATTGTGTAAGCCCGAGATTAAAGACACAATTGTGAAGGTTTTAGGTGAACCTGTGAAACCTATTTTGATAGTGCATGCTAATATCCCCTATGTGAGGATATTAGGAGTGGAGTAGTAATCTGTGTGGCTGTTAGATAACAGTTGGTGTACACACAGGCGAACCACTATATATCGTTGTGTTGTAGATGTGCTTCATTCTTTCATTCCTTTATTCATTCAGTTTTGTGGTTTGTGTTTGTGGATGAATGTTGTAATCACTTCAAGCAAGTGTGGATGAATGTTGTAATAACTTAGGATTTATTTTTCGCAAGTTATTTTGATTTCATTACTTATTATTCCTCTTTGGTTTGTGATACTAAGGACGTTCTAGAAATAAAGTTGTCCTACCTTAAACCTCTGGTTTTTAGTGTAAGGTTGTCCTTAGAACTGATAAAGTATCAATCTCTTTATTTTAGGCTATTGTGATTGTTTTATATTCAGCATTGTGCTTTAAATCTTTTATTATTTCGCTGTTATTAGTTTTATTTGGCATTGCCCTATTCACCCCCCTCTAGGGCATATAGCTAGGCCCTTTCACATCCCCCTTGTGAAGGTATTATGGATGCATCATACTGAAGAAGAGGCTACCTGGGAGACCGAAGCCGATATCAGAAAGCACTACCCACAGCTTCTCGAGGAGTATGAGAAGGTACGAATTTTGAGGATGAAATTGTTTTTTTAGGGGGGTAGATTGTAACGATCAGAAAAATTTCATACCAAGACTCAAGTACCACCTCGATTAGAAATCACTTAGGATTAATTCTCTTAGAAATTTAACCTAAGTTACCTAGCGCTAAGTTAGACTGGCTGTGAAATTAGTGTTGTTCGCTTTAAATACGTTCTGCGACACTTAAAATTTCTAGAATCAATGACGCTATAATACCCTGAAATCTGGGACCCAACTCCAAACCCAGTTGTTCTAGGGAATGTTTGGTAACCTTGTATTGGATCCAGACCGCATGTCGAAAGTCCGATATCTACAATCTCAGACCATTATGATCGCTTAATTGGACTTGACAATTGTTTCGAAAACCAAGCCCAACTGATGTCCTGACACCATTTTACTGAGTTTGGAATGAAGAGAGTGAGAAAAGGAAAGATTTAGAAAAGTAATTCTATTTTTAAGTAATCTGGCACGTTCACTTGCTCATTATTTTTAAGTGTTCTGACCGTCAAAATTCAACCAAACCTCACCCTCAGATCAGGAAAAATTGCTCTTACATATCCAAGTACTCGTGGCCCTGATCGAAGTTCGATGACCGTTGAATTGAAACTGATTTGCCACGGACGATCTGGAAATCCGATCGGACTGAAAACTTAACTGATTAAAGATCCGATGCTAGTGATCTTAAGTCCTACCGCAATTGATAACAGGACCTCCAGAAACACTCCGTTGGATTAGAAAGATCCCAATTTGGGTATAACCTAAGTATACCTTAACTTAAGGTCCATTTTTGTTATGTTTGGCCTTATAAAAGGGCCTTAAACCCTTAGTTTTCTAACCCATACAAATTTTCCAAACCCTAGATATTTAAGAGATAGAAAAGAGAGAGAATGTGTGGGAGAATCTGGTGAAACTCCGTAGGATCCTTCCTAGTGCATCTATACTCTACACCGACGTATCTGAATCGTTCTTCCAGCCATTCTGACTCTGTTATTAGGTAAGTTAAGCTAACCCTAACCTTTTTTGAAGCTTAGGCTAGCTGTAGTAGCATTCTAGCTAACCTGTTTCATGCCATAGGTAGCGTATCCGTCGTTGACGAAGATACATCATCTGAATCTTCTTGAAAATGACTTTTCTGGTTTAAGGTGCGGACTATATGCGCTTAGGTTTTGGTTTTCAACCCTTTCAATGATAGTTAATGGTTTATTCATGCTATGGATGCAATTACACATGCCAAATGTGTTGTCTATTTTACTTTTCGTATACGTATGTTGTATATTGTAAATACCGTATTTCATGTATATGTTAGAATACACGTATACGTATGGAATTTGCTGAATTGATTGCCATGATAAATTGTCATTTTGTTATGGCTAACATGTATACGGAAACTCCTTGGTGAGAGGACTTGCCCTAATTTGCAACGGTGTCGTCATATGTGATGTATGGTGAATAGTGTGACCTAAGTGTTTGAATAAATGCCTAAGTGAGTTAGTAGTTAGTAAAGTGTGATTGTTAAGATGGTTGAGATATGGATTTCAACCATAGTATTTGTGTGTATGATTCCCTCCATGAATCATGTAACTTAGGTTGTCCATGTTAAATGAGTGTATGATTTCTTCCATGGATTGTGTACTTAATTAAATCATGATAAACGTGTGTATTAATTCTTGTATGTACTATGCTTACATTCAAGTTGTATTCCATGATTGTTTATATAACTGCAGGATATGAATCATATGCTAGTTATTAGCTTTGTTTGTGAATGGGGATGTATTACAGTCCAGGCAATCGGAAACCATTCTGCAAGTAGTGGCTGAGGTTGCTTTCGTGTTGATGGTCAAATATTATATATTAGACCTAAGTTATTACCTGGATTTATGAACATTGTACTGTCTAATAGCCCGATTTAATCGTATTTGTGATGCAGGGGTCTTTATGATCTTGAACTGAAAATGGGTGTTAAAAACATGGTTTTAGCGCTCAAGATGCACCAAGGCTAGGGGCACACTCCAGGGGACCAAGATCGACTGAAATTACAGGCCAGGGATCCGAGAAAATTAAAGAACTGAAGCTCAAATGGCCTAAAACTCATCTAGAATGCAAGATCACATGTTTCCCACCATCCGTTCGGTTCGAAACTGGATACATGTCTTGAGGACCATAAATTAACCGTACATTTTAAATTTCAGCTCTTGGATCACTATAAAAGTGCTCCAACTGACCGATCAGCTTATAAACCGTCGATTCTTGGCCCACCTGATACTGGAATTGCCTCGAATTTGGTATCAACGCCTTAAATAAGGAGACCAATCAGATGGTTGGATCGGATTTCCTACACACATCCCTATTGGACCAAATTGACCATGGATGTGCACAGTGCACAAGTGCACTCAAAATGCACTAAACGAGGAGGCCGGTCAAAACTGAGGTTGACCGCACCCTCTTCCTCTCTCATGCAGCCAGCGTCCAGTGAACAGACGCTGATCACTTGGGTTTTTACCTAGTGGGGCCCACCTGTTACCCAATGGCTAGATCGGGACCGTCCATTCACTCAGGGGCACAGCCACAACCCTCGCCAAGCTTTCCTTTTGGTCCCATGCGTACGATCACTTGATTTCCATCGTTAAACGTCAGATGGACGGTGAAACAGAATATTCCATGGGCCAAGCCAAATTCAATCTGAAACTAGTCATTTCTTACTGAAATTTTGAGTGGAACTCGGTGGACGGATTGTATTTCTCAAGTGTCTAACGAAATGGGCCACACAAGTGCCACAGCGGAAGAAGTCTTCGCTTTAGCGTCAGCGTAATGCACGGCCGCTGGCCGTTTTGCGGAAGCTAGTGGGCCCTACACGTGCCCTGTAAGCTCAATCCGAATTGTCCACTATGTAGACGGCATTGAATACTTCAAAACCATTTATCACTTTTCACCCATGCGTGCACATGTGTGAGATACAGAGGCCACAAAAGTGCTGCCCTGCAACATTCAAAACTGATCCTTTTGTGATTTCTTCTCTGGGCCACGTCAATGGATGTTCAAAATCACCCATTCTTGATTGAAATTTCGTTCTGAATCTAATGGACGGGGTGGATTTTCCATAAAATGCTTCTATGGGGCCCACCGATCACAACAGCGAAATGGTGCGAAAGGTTTCGTACATCCGTGAAATTCGACTTTTCCAGGCGGTTTTGGCCCTCCATCTTAGATCATATGGCAAATATGAACTGTCTATCATGTAGAGAACCCAAGAAAGTACTAAGGGACAATGTTTCTTTAGAATTTGAGCGAGGAAAGTGGCGTGTTTCGAGGTACCGAACTTGGCTGCGAAAAAGATTTCACTAGGTATGCATAGCTTTCTAAATTATATTCAAATCCGATTTTCACCACTCCAGCAATTATATAAGGAGGTTTTGGACGTGGGAAACATTCATTCAGGTCTTGGGAGGAAGATTCAGAGCTAGGAAGGAAGGCTCAGGTCGGACATCTGCAAGAGAGAGAGTTGAGTTTGTTTATTTCTTTTATTTTTATTTTATTTTTTTTGGAGATATCTAGCCTATTCATGTTAGGCTAAACCTCCTAGCTAGGGCTAGGAGGTGAAGCTTGTAGTGAGATGGAAGATTATATGCTTTTAATTTAATTTTAGTTGTTGAATTGATGTTGGTTTTAGTCTGATTTAATGGAAATATTCTTGGTCTTTAATGGTCTGTTGTGATTGAAATTACAATGGGTCTGCAATGGCTTTGAATATTTCCGTTCTCCTTTATGTTTATGACGTCAGGAAGCCCTGTTGTTCACCATAGTCTCCTGGGCATGGTCGGATGTCAGTACCCTTCCTAACCTTCATACATGTGATGGGTTGGTAATTAGTTTAATTTTGTTGTTTGCCATAGTCTTTTGGGCATGGTTTGGTGATGGAATCCATTCTAATTCATATACCTTTCATCTTTTGAAACTAGATCAATGACAGTTCAATTAATTTCCATGATTTTTAAAGCAAGCTTAAGAATTCCCTGATCTCTACAAGTGGATCCTCTGAATCCCTAGTTTCCTATTTCTAATTTTTCCTAAGTTTTAGATTAATTATTCTACAAATATTCCACCATTGGTAATTGATTTAGAATTCTTCTTAGCCTAGTTCTAGTTAATTTTAGATAACGTACAAGTTTCAGTCCCTTGGGATTCGACCTCGGTCTTACCGAGTTATTATTACATCACAACCCTGCACTTTGGGAGTGAACAAGTTTTTGGCGCCGTTTCCGGGGACTGACGGTTACGTTTTTCTGAGATTATCTAGTTTTAGGATTAGTTTAGGATTAGGATTTCTAGTTTTATATTTTTCTTTCTTAGAACTAACTTTACTGTTTTGTAGGGTCCTTGATAAATCGTCTAAAGTGGTAACTTTGTCCGAATATCTCTAATTTTTCTATTCTTTAGATTATGTCGTATCTCTTAGATACTAACTATTTTATTTTTTTTTTCAGGTTTTAACCTAGGAATCTCTAATCCGGTAACTTCTTTCTAACTTCTCCTCCTCTTACTTTCCACATTGCTGTAGAATTTTTTTTCTTCTATTTTTCTTAGGATTAAATTCAGATTAAGGGTTTTCATCATGTATATGCACGAGTGGCAACATCAATATGCTGAGAAGAATAACTTATTTTGGGATGATGATGATATAAATCAACCTATGTCTCAAAACTTTTCTGAAACTATCATCGAGAACCGATCAAAATATAAAAATCCACCGGTTAAGAAGTCCTTACGTGATTATATGTAGGAGAACAATTACACCCCACGGATTAACAAAACAGTACGTGAGTGTTGGGGTTATCATAACTATGGTTGTGAGAATTATTATCACACATCCGATAAAACAATGCATGATTGTATCATGAGTGATAATAAGTATTACCAACCAGCAGATTCTCTCACCTATGATCCGTATGACTACAATCAGTGAAAACATCAAAATTGGGAAAATGAACCAACAACATGTTATAATGATTATTCTCTTGGATCCCCTACCTTTGAGATCCAACCAAAAATGATCCAAGAGGATTCATATCAGAGTGACATAGCCTGTCTTGAGGAAATTTGAAATGCAGTGGAAATACTCATGTCGCGCCTTAAAAAGATAGAGGAGGCTTGCTCATCCCAACCACAACCCAATCCAGAAATACAATGCGAGGAAAGTGATCCGCAATCACTTTTGAAAGAATCTGAAATTTGGAATGAGGAGTTGGATTCCGTTAATGAGCATATAGTTCAATTTCCCGAGGAGTCGATCTCGATGACTGTTCGAAAGAATGGTGAAGATACATGGGTGTCTTTTAAATACATTGATGATGACACAGCTTCTTTACATGACACACAAGATTTCAATGATGAGGAAGAGATTAGTTTATGCGAACCTCAACCCATGCTAGGTGTAGAATGTGAGGAAAGTGATCCCATCCCAAATGTGCACTGCACTGGACTAGACAATGATGTATATTGGAATGATGATCATGAATGTGCAGTCCATATTCTCCCTGAATCAATCTCAAATCTGGTCCAGGTCAACGATCAAGACGTGCACGAATTGATTGGTCAGGAAGATCTACTCCACTCATCTGACATGCCTGATTTAAATGTAGAGAATGGACCTCTTACAACCGGCTCTTCTAACTCTTGTGAGACATGTTTAGACCACTCCCTTGAATTAAATAATGATATGATTCGGGAGGAGGAGTTGCCCGCTACGACTCTGGAATTTGAAACCACTCAGTTGAGGCCACCATCTGAGCTGTAAATAATTGAGAATTCAACGCCTCAATTGAGTAATTTCAATCAACAGAGTGATCACATCAATGCTTCACTTACTGATTTTCAATCTGTCTGTGCAGGACTGGAGCAAGAGAGCGTACCTCCATCCACTTTCAAGGACGATGGATTCTTTGCGCAGATCATCACAAGCCACAATAAGTCACACTCAGCTAAACTTCCTAACTCTTGGGATTGCTTGGCACACTTTATAGTTTCAAACGATCCCATGTTAAGAGACAAAGCGGATGCTTTGCGAGACAACATCTCAGTAGTCGTCACTGACCGAGAGAACCCTTACTCTGAAATTCTCTCTTCCCCTGATCTTAAATGTCTACCAATAAAGGAAGAGTTGAAAATTGAACTGAAGTTTGGATCTTCGGAATATATTGAGACTACATCACTTCTCAGGAAGTTTTCTAAACTTTATTTACTTGTAATCTCTGATTCACCATACGATACTAACATTGAAACTTCTTCTGTCATAGGTGAATCATATATATTACGAATACCTCAAGCGATTCAATGGAAGATTTTTTATGAGGTACACAAGTCTCTCTGGAAAGTCATGCTCCAGGGCGCCCAAGCCTATTACAAAAAAGATTTTTGGATGATCTTGTTGAGGAGCTTACTAAGAGACTTATCAAGATATTGGCCGGAAGGGGAACCTTGCGGCATGATCGATTCCATGTTTGTGGGTAACATTGCTGCAAACCCTTACGAGACTACAACTCGTCCACTAGGGGTAACCTGGGGGTTTAAAGGCTTGTTGCATACGCTAAATGCAATCGAGAGCACCTGCGAAAGTGGTATAGGTAGAATTTTATTTTTGTTATTCTCTCGTACTAACCTGCTCTATCTCAGCGATCTCTTGAAAAATCTCTCTCGATTCGTTATCCAGGTACTATCTTCCCATCACTTCTCATTTACTTTCGTTGTCCCATGTGCATTGCATGTTTATATCTTTTACATTGAGGACAATGTAGATTTTAGGTTGGGGGTGGGAGATTAGGCTTCCTAATCCGTATTTTCTTGGTCTTGAGCAACAATTGTGCCAATTGTGAAAATTTTTAAAATTTTTCTGAAAATTTTTCTGAATTTGAAGTGATTTTGATGGATACCCTTGATTTAGAAGTTCAAGATAAGTGATGTTGATAGTTTAGGACTCTTAGATTCAGTATCTATTAAATTTCACAGTTAAGATCAAGTTATTAATCCATGATTAGAGGTTGTAAACATTGATTGAATCAAGATTTCACATGTCACATCTCGCTTTCACATTAAGATTCCAGTTCCATATCAAAGAATTAACTTGGTAATCACTGAGGAAGAAAGGAACCAGCCTGAAATATCTTGCCATCATAGTATAAAAATTAAAAAGGTTGGGTAATTAATCTTCACCATAGGTTTGCTCCCTATAGGTGTGGAGTTAATTCCCCATGAATGATATCTAAAAAGAGTCAGGTGTGCGATCTTCACCATAGGTTTGCTCCCTATAGGTGAGGATTTGATTCACCTTCCTTGGCATTACTTTGAATAGAAAAATCACAAGTTAATAGGTTAATCTATGAGGCAAGTTTTGGATTAGGTTTTGGTTGTCATGAATTTTCTTGTTGATTACCAATGATATCATGAAATTGACGATTGGATCTCTTAATGATGATAAGCCGATACCAATGATATCATGAAATTGACGATTGGATCTCTTAATAATGATAAGCCGAGATTACACTATACATCCATAGATCTCAATGTTTAGAATTATTCTAATTGATGGATTAATATTTTGAACTTGATTAATGAAGTTTAATGGGTGCATGAGTCCAGGAGAAAATAATTCCTAACATTCATGAATCTTAAAATTCTAATATCTGAATTATTTTTTTCGAAAGAATCATTCAAGTTCATAGGAATCATCTTCTAATTCTCAACTTATTTTTCGCATACTTTGCTCGGGACTAGCAAAATGCTGATTGGGGGTTGTGTTGATGGTCAAATATGTAATATTTGACCCTAGTTATTACCTGAATTTACGAACATTGTACTGTCTAATAGCCCGATTTAATCATGTTTGTGATGCAGGGGTCTTTATGAGCTTGAACTGAAAATGGGTGTTAAAAATATGATTTTAGCCCTCAAGATGCACCAAGGCAAGGGGCACACTCCAGGGGACCAAGATTGACTGAAATTACACGCCAGGGATCCGAGAAAATCAAAGAACTGAAGCTCAAATGGCCTAAAACTCATCCAGAATGCAAGATCACATGTTTTCCACCATCCGTTTGGTTCGAAACTGGATATATGTCTTGAGGACCATAAATTAACCGTACATTTCAAATTTCAGCTCTTGGAACACTATAAAAGTGCTCCAACTGACCGATCAGCTTATAAACCGTCGATTCTTGGCCCACCTGATATCTGGAATTGTCTCGAATTTGGTATCAACGCCTTAAATAAGGAGACCAATCAGATGGTTGGATCGGATTTCCTACACACATCCCTATTGGACCAAATTGACCATGGATGTGCACAGTGCACAAGTGCACTCAAAATGCACTAAACGAGGAGGCCGGTCAAAACTGAGGTTGACCGCACCCTCTTCCTCTCTCACGCAGCCAGCGTCCAGCGAACAGACGCTGATCACTTGGGTTTTTGCCTAGTGGGGCCCACCTGTTACCTAATGGCTAGATCGGGACCGTCCATTCACTCAGGGGCACAGCCACAACCCTCGCCAAGCTAGGAACGAAGGCTCAGGTCGGACATCTGTAAGAGAGAGAGTTGAGTTTGTTTATTTCTTTTATTTTTATTTTATTTTGTTTTGAGATATCTAGCCTATTCATGTTGGGCTAAACCTCCTAGTTAGGGCTAGGAGGTGAGGCTTGTAGTGAGATGGAAGATTATATGCTTTTAATTTAATTTTAATTGTTGAATTGATGTTAGTTTTAGTCTGATTTTAATGGAAATATTCTTGGTCTTTAATGGTCTGTTGTGACTGAAATTACAATGGGTCTGCAATGGCTTTGAATATTTTCGTTCTCCTTTATGTTTATGACGTCAGGAAGCCCTGTTGTTCACCATAGTCTCCTGGGCATGGTCGGATGTCAGTACCCTTCCTAACCTTCATACATGTGATGGGTTGGTAATTACTTTAATTTTGTTGTTTGCCATAGTCTTTTGGGCATGGTTTGGTGATGGAATCCATTCTAATTCATATACCTTTCATCTTTTGAAACTAGATCAATGACAGTTCAATTAATTTCCATGATTTTTAAAGCAAGCATAAGAATTCTCTGATCTCTACAAGTGGATCCTCTGAATCCCTAGTTTCCTATTTCTGATTTTTCCTAAGTTTTAGATTAATTATTCTACAAATATTCCACCATTGGTAATTGATTTAGAATTCATCTTAGCCTAGTTCTAGTTAATTTTAGATAACGTACAAGTTTCAGTCCCTTGGGATTCGACCTCGGTCTTACCAAGTTATTACTACATCACAACCCTACACTTGGGGAGTGAACATTTCGCCACACAAGATGAGTTTAGCGAATCTAAGTCGTGCTTGGAGAGTTCGGCAGTGGTTAGGCCGCACGGAGTGCTTATGCATTCCATGTCGCTCAACTCAACATGCGCTTGGCCTAGTTGAGCTTATTAACTAACCCGATTGACCGATGCTTGTTCACCATGTTTGGTCACCACTGTTTGAATCTAAGACACTGAGCTTACCAGTGTAACTCCCGTTAACCATGGTACCAAGATCCCCTAAGACTCAAGAGCCAGGCATGGTGGTATGGGAAACTGTGGTCGTGCTGTCGACCTACGTTGGGGCCACAAACCTCCCCATAGTGACTAATGAGCACCCTAATCTGAGCAGATTATGGTGGTATGGGACACTATATTTTTACTGTCGGTCTACACTGATTTGTGACGAGCCCTCTGTAGTGACCATGAGTTTATCCTGACACCGCATGGGGGTGACGAGTCCTGATGCAGTCTTAAGGATATAAATAGGCCTGTATTGATAAGGTGATGGGGGAGTGGAGCAACGATTGCGCCAACAGCCCTGACAGCCCTTGCAGCGACTTAGAACCATACTATCGTATGAGATATCCTAGGACTGACAACCCTAGAATGGATCAATGTTGGGAAATGATACAAGGGAGGTGTCTTAGCTTCCCAATACTGTTGTATGAAAAGGACTAATAAGAACTTGGCAATCATATTCACAACACTGCATTGCATGTGCTAACGGCATTGGTGATAGAGCACTGAGGACGTGAGTCATGCTGTGATTGTTAGATGATGTCGCAGAGGGGATTGTGGTGAGGGCATGCATCATTCTTCACCTCATCCTTTCATTAAAAAGAGATCTAGGACTTGTTTGATTATACCACCTTATCATTACTGCTCGACTGGATTGATAACATGTTAACTTTTACTATATAGTACCACTGAGTTGATCACTCACTCCCACGTTCTGGGACGGTGTTTAAACACCAACCAGACTCTACTTTAGATGCAGGTGATGGCGATACTGGAGAGGCAGAGCCAGACTTTGATGAGGATGAGGAGACGTTCTCCTACATGCAGTTCTCAGATGGGTTCATGTGAGCCTTGTCCTGAGCAGCAGGGATTTTCCCTGGGCAGAGCACGCATCATTTGGGGATTTATTTTGAATTATTTATGTATATAAGTCTTCCGCTTACATTTTCTCAATATCCCTGAATTATGTCTGCTAATCTAGCTTGATCTATATCATGTTTTATGCATTAATACAGACAACATACAATCATCATCGAATATGTTGCATAAGTGATGTTTTGGAACTCAGGAGCTGAGTTATACTCGACCCCCGAATTTCAGGGCGTTGCATGTTATTAGTCCTTTCATCCAGCAGGATTGGGAAACTAAGGTACTTCCCTTATATCATTCCCAACAAGGATCCTGTCTAAGGTCATCACTCCTAGTTAATCTCATATGATATTGCAATTCTAGGTCGCTGCAAGGGCTGTCAGGGCCGTTACAAGCAATCGTTCCACCACTCCCCCATCACCAAATCAATACAGGCTTAGTTTGTACTCTTGTTGCTATGGAAGGGTCGTCACCTCCTCGTAGACTCAGAGTAAGCTCGAGGTCAGTACAAGAGCTGTTAGGGCTGTTACACGCAATCGTTACACCACTCCCCCATCACCACATTAATGTAAACCGATAGCTCGAATATAGTGTCCCATACAACCATATTCAGCTCACGAATCTGGGTTGCTCACTGGTCACTATGAGGAGGCTCGTGGCCCTAGCGTAGGCTGATAGCTCGACCACGGTGTCCCATAACACCATGCCCGGCTCATGAGTCTTAATGGATCAAGGTATCACGGTTATCAGGGTTATCACTGGTAAGTTCAGTACCCTGGGTTCAAGCAATAACGTCCATACATGGTGAACATACAATAGGCAGATCGGGTTACTTGATGAGCTCAACTAGTATGAGCGCACATCGAATCAATCGACATGAAATGCGTAAGCACTTCGTGTGGCCTAACCACTGCCGACGACCAACGTACGACTCGGGTTCGTCAAACATGTCCTACGTGGCGAATGAATCTCAGCCATGAACTCAGGACCGATTACCGATTTCCTAGACTATATCATAGTCCTAATCTCATCCATTTTCAACAAGTAATCATAAGAATAGTAAAAACTGTAACGAACAGATAAATCAATCATTTCAAACATGAGCATGTTGAGAAGTGCATCACAAATATGATTCCATACACATTCATTTCATAAATAAGCAGACTTCATGATGTAAATGTTCAATCCCCAAGTGCAGGGTTGTGATGTAGTAATAACTCGGTAAGACCGAGGTCGAATCCCAAGGGACTGATATTTGTACGTTATCTAAAATCAATTAGAAATAAAACTAGGCTAAGATGAAATCTAAACTGAATGTAATTTGAGGAATAATGATGAAAATATTAATCTTAAAATTTATAGGTGAAATCAGAGATAGGAAACTAGGGATTCAGAGGATCCACTTGTAGAGATCAGGGAGATCTTATGCTTGTATCAAAAATCATGGAAATTACTGAACTGCCGTTGATCTAGTTTTCAAAGAGATGAAAGGTGTATGAATTAGAATGGATTCCATCACCAAACCATGCCCAGGAGACTATGATAAACAATAGAATTAAACTAATTTCTAACCAATCAACATGTATGAAGTTAGGAAGAGTACCATCATCCGACCATGCCCAGGGGACTATGGTGAACAACAGGGCTTCCTGACGTCATAAACATTAAGGAGAATGGAAATATTCAACGCCATTGCAGACCCATTGTAATTTCAGTCACAACAGACCATTAAAAACCTAAAACATTCCCATAATAATCAACTAAAATCAACGTCAATTCATGAATAAAAATAAAAATAAAATAAAATCTCCCATCTCACTACAAGCTTCACCTCTTAGCCCTATCTAAGAGGTTTAGCCACTCATGAGTGGGCTAGATCTCTACACAAATCAAAGGAAAAGAAGAAAGAAAATAAAGAAAAAGAAAAGAAAAAGAAACCACTCTCCTCTTTCTCTCTCTCTCTCCTGCTCGTGGCTGCCTTCAACGTCCCAAGCTCCAGCTCTCAATGAAAATTTTCCTGACGTCTCTTTCTCCCCTTTATATAGCCAGCAAGGACGGTGGCTGGAAAAGTTGGTGTGGAGTCGGTCCCGCAGCAGAAAACGCAAGAAACGGGAATAGTTGCGTTTGAACCGAGTTTTGGGACGGTGGACATTCAAGAAACCCATTCTAGCTTCATGGTTGGGGTAAACACACCCTGGTGTATCGTCTGAACGGTTCAGATCATCCAACCGATCATGATCATGGTCATACAACGGCCCACGGAGGCCATATGCGTCGGACGTGCGTAAAAGGAGGATTCGTACGCTGAGATGCTCGTTGGGTCCCATGGTGATATTTTTGGTGAAATCCACTCCGTTCATTGAATTCCTAGCGAAAATTCGGTCAGGAATGGATAGTTTTGGATTGTTTTTGACGTGGTCCATTGATCTTTCTGCTCAGCCATCCATCCTGCGTTTGATTGTAATTTTCACGCGTGTACACGCATGAGAATAGAAGGACAGCTAGGTGAGGGTTGTGCCCCCCTATCGAGAGTATGGACGGTTCAGATCATCTGAAAAGATGATGGGTGGGTCCCACTACACAAAATTGGGGAGCCAGTGTCCGTCCGCTGGACTGCTTACGCAGAGAGGGAGAGAGAGACGGGTCAGCGCCCATTTTTACTGGGCGACCTGACCGGTGCAGTGCACATGTACGTGCACTATATGCACGCTCACCCTCATATGGGTCCAATGTGATGCATGTTGGAAATCCGCTCCGTCCAACAATCTGTCATATCATTTAAACCGTTCAGAACATTTTTGAAGCATATCCATAACTCAGGTGGGCCCCAATTCACGATTTATAGGCTAATTTGTCCATTGGTCCACTTCCGTAGGGATCCAGGAGCTGAAATTTTATGTGTACGGCTCATTTGTGGTCCTTAGGTGATGTATGAAATTCAGAGCCAATCGGATGGTGGGAACTCTGCAATCTTGCGCTCTAGACGACTGTCTGGCCACCTGAGCTTCAGTTTCTCAATTATTTTCAGATCTCTGGCGCTGATCTCCATCGATTTTAGTCCCTGGAGTCCGTCCCTTGCCCTGGTGATCATCAGAACGTTAAATCCAAGCTTTTAGCATTATTTTCCAACTTAAGCTCCTAAATTCAACCTGCAGCATAAACACGATTAAATCGGCCTTTAAACAGTATCTTCTACGTAAATTCAGGAAATAACCGGGGTCTAATATGCCATATTTGACCCTCAGCACAACCCCCAACCAGCATCTTGCTAGTCCCGAGCAAGGTATGCAAAAATTAAGTTGAGATTGATATAAAAGATTTTGTAAACCCGAGTGATATTTGAAAAATAATCCAAGCATTAGAATTCCAAGATTCATGGATGTTGTGTATTATGTTCTCCTGGACTCAAGTTCGGTAAACTCATAATCAAGTTCAAAGTATTAATATAACAATTAGAACAATTTTAAACATTTAGATCCACGGGTGTATCGTGTAATCTCGGCTTATCATCATTAAGAGGTCCAATCGTCAATTTCATGATATCATTGGTAACCAACAAGAAAATTCCTGACAACTAAAACCTAATCCAAAACTTGCCTCATAGATTAACCTATTAACTTGTGATTTTTCTATTCAAAGTAATGCCAAGGAAGGGAATCAAATCCTCACCCATAGGGAACAAACCTATGGTGAAATCCAATCGCCTAACATTTTCTGAATATCAACTGTGGGAAGTCAAATCCTCGCCTATAGGGAGCATACCTATGGTGAAGACCATTTTCCCAAATCTTTTCAAAAGTATCTTCTTCTTCTCTCTCTTTTTTTTTTTTTTTTTTTCATATCAATCCTGTTAGGCAAATATTTCAGGCTAGTTCCTTTCATGCTTAGTGATTACTAAATTAACCATTCAATATCAACTGAAACCTTAATGTGAAGACGAGATGTGACATGTGAAATCATGACTCAGTTAATGTTTACAACTTCTAATCATGGATTAATAACTCGAACTTAACTATGAAATTTAACAGATACTGAATCCCAGAGTCTGAAATTACCAACATCACGTATCTTGAAAATATAAATTAGGGATATCTGTCAAAATCATTTCGAATTCATAAGAATTTTTTGAAAAATTTGTAAAAATTTTCACAATATTTTCACAATTTTTGCTCAAGACCAAGAAAATACTGATTAGGAAGCCTAATCTCCCACCCCAACCTAAAATCTACATTGTCCTCAATGTAAAAGATATGGGCATGCAATACACATGGGACAAGAAAGTAAATGAGAAGTGATGGGAGGATAGTACCTGGATAACGATTCGAGAGAAATTTTTCAAGAGATCGCTGGGAAAGAGCAAGTTAGCACGAGAGAGAAAGTAACAAAAGTAAAACAAAAATAACAAAAATAAAATCCTACCTATACCACTTTCGCAGGTGCTCTCGATTGCAATTAGCATATGCAACAAGACTTTAAACCCCTAGGTTACCCCTAGTGGACAAGTTGTAGTCTCGTGAGGGTTTGCAGTAATGTTACCCACAAACATTGAATCGATCATGCCGCAAGGTTCCCCTTCCGGCCAATATCTTGATAAGTTTCTCAGTAAATTCCTCAACAGGATCATCCAAAAGCCCTTTTTGCAATAGGCTTGGGCGCCCTGGATCATGACTTCCCAGAGAGACTTATGTACCTCATATGAAATCGTCCATTGAATCACTTGAGGTATCCGTAATATATACGATTCACCTATGACAGAAGAAGTTTCAATGTTAGTATCGCATGGTGAATCAAAGACTACAAGTAAATAAAGTTTAGAAAACTTCTTAAAAAGTGATGTAGTCTCAACATATTCCGAAGCTTCAAACTTCGGTTCTATATTCAGCTCCTCTTCCTTTACTAGTAGACGTTTAAGATCAGGGGAAGAGAGGGTTTCAGAATAAGGGTTCGTTCGGTCACTGATGACTACCGAGATGTTATCTCGCAAGGCATCCACTTTATCTTTTAACATGGGATCGTTTGAAACTACAAAGTGTGCTAAGAAATTCTAAGAGTTAGGAAGTTCAGCTGAGTGTGACTTCTTGTGGCTTGTGATGATCTGCGCAAAGAATCCATCGTCCTTGAAAGTGGATGAAGGTACATTCTCTTGTTCCGGTCCTACACATACAGATTGAAAATCAATAAGTGAAGCATTGATGTGATCACTCTATTCATTGAAATTATTCAATTGAGGTGTTGAATTGTCAAATGTGTGTAACTCAGATGGTGGCCGCAACTGAGTGGTTTCAAATTACAGAGTCATAGCGGGCAACTCCTCCTCCCGAATCATATCATCATTTAATTCAGGGGAGTGGTCTAAACATGTCTCACAAGAGTTAGAAGAGTTGGTTGTAAGGGGTTCATCCTTCACCTTTAAATCAGACGTGTCAGGTGAGGGGAGTGACTCATTATGACCGACCACTTCGTGTATGTCTTGATCATTGACCTGGACCAAACTTGAGATGGATTCCATAGGAACTATGGGTGCACATTCAGGATCATCATCCTAATACACATCATCATCTAGTTCAGTGCAGTGCACAGTCGGGATGGGATCACCTTCCTCACATTCTATTCCTAAATTCGGTTGAGGTTCGAATAAACTAACCTCCTCATCATTGAAATCCTACGTGTCATGTAAGGAAGATGTGTCATCATCAATGTATTTAAAAGACACCAATGTATCTTCATCATTCTTTCGAACATTCATCGAGATCGACTCCTCAGGAAATTGAACCACACGCTCATTAAGGGAATCCCACTCCTCATTCCAAATTCCAAATTCTTTTAAAAGTGAATGCGGATCACTTTTCTTGCATTGTATTTCTGGATTGGGTTGGGGCTGAGACGACCTAGCCTCCATTAGCCTATCAAGGCGTGATTCAAGCGCTTCTACTAATTTCCTCATGCCAGTAATTTAGTCTGTATAGCTCGGAGATAACTCCTCCTGGATCGTTTCAGGTGGATATTCATAAGTGGTTGATCCACGGGAGTTATTACCGTGATGTTTTACTAGCTCATCTTCGAAGTATTTCTGTTTCCACTGATTAGAATCATACGGGTCATCTGTTGGGAGTTGATAAGCGTCATCATTCCAATAATCATGTAATGTTTTCTTAACTCGTGGAATGCAATTATTCTCCTGCAGATAATCACCAAAAGTTTTCTTAATCGGTGGAGCATCATATTCCGATTGGTTCTTGAAGATATTTTCAGAAAAATTTTGAGGCATAGGTTGTTTTCCATAAGCTATCTCAACATACGGACGTGCCCACTCATTCATATACATGATGAAACCCTTAAACTGAATTTAATCCTATGAAAAATAGAAGAAAAGGTCCTACAGCAAAGTGGAAAGTAAGAGGGGGAGAAGTTAGAAGGAATTTACCCGATTAGAGATTCCTAAGTTGAAACCTGAAAAATAAAATAAAAAAAGTTAGTTTCTAAAAATAGAACGTCTAAGAATAGAAAATTCCTAATTATAAGTAAACTAATTTCTAGATAAAAAGAAGAAATTTCTAAAAAAAGAAAGTAGAAAACAAATTAGGAACGTCTTAAACTAGAAAGTAGAAATTAGAAAGAGCTTACTGAATTAGAAGTTTCTATCTTAAAATTCTATAAAACAAATAGGTTAGTTTCTAAAAATCAGAAAAAATTAAAATCTAATCTTAAACTAATCCCAAAACTAATTAATTTCAGAAAATCATATCCGTCAGTCCCCGGCAACGGCGCCAAAAGCTTGTTCTCTCCCCAAGTGCAGGGTTGTGATGTAGTAATAACTCGGTAAGACCGAGGTCGAATCCCAAGGGACTGATATTTGTACGTTATCTAAAATCAATTAGAAATAAAACTAGGCTAAGATGAAATCTAAACTGAATGTAATTTGAGGAATAATGATGAAAATATTAATCTTAAAATTTATAGGAGAAATCAGAGATAGGAAACTAGGGATTCAAAGGATCCACTTGTAGAGATTAGGGAGATCTTATGCTTGTATCAAAAATCATGGAAATTACTGAACTGCCGTTGATCTAGTTTTCAAAGAGATGAAAGGTGTATGAATTAGAATGGATTTCATCACCAAACCATGCCCAGGAGACTATGATAAACAATAGAATTAAACTAATTTGCAACCAATCAACATGTATGAAGTTAGGAAGAGTACCGTCATCCGACCATGCCCAGGGGACTATGGTGAACAATGGGGCTTCCTCACGTCATAAACATTAAGGAGTACGGAAATAATCAACGCCATTGCAGACCCATTGTAATTTCAGTCACAACAGACCATTAAAAACCTAAAACATTCCCATAATAATCAACTAAAATCAACATCAATTCATGAATAAAAATAAAAATAAAATAACATCTCCCATCTCACTACAAGCTTCACCTCTTAGCCCTAGCTAAGAGGTTTAGCCACTCATGAGTGCGCTAGATCTCTACATAAATCAAAGGAAAAGAAGAAAGAAAATAAAGAAAAAGAAAATAAAAAGAAACCACTCTCCTCTTTCTCTCTCTCTCTCCTGCTCGTGGCTGCCTTCAACGTCCCAAGCTCTAGCTCTCAATGAAAATTTTCCTGACGTCTCTTTCTCCCCTTTATATAGCCAGCAAGGACGGTGGCTGGAAAAGTTGGTGTGGAGTCGGTCACGCAGCAGAAAATGCAAGAAACGGGAATAGTTGCGTTTGAACCGAGTTTTGGTACGGTGAACATTCAAGAAACCCATTCTAGCTTCATGGTTGGGGTAAACACACCCTGATGTATCGTCTGAACGGTTCAGATCATCCAACCGATCATGATCATGGTCGTACAACGGCCCATGGAGGCCATGTGCATCGGACGTGCGTAAAAGGAGGATTCATACGCTGAGATGACGTTGGGCCCCATGGTGATATTTTTGGTGAAATCCACTCCGTTCATTGAATTCCTGGCGAAAATCCGGTCAGGAATGGATAGTTTTGGATCATTTTTGATGTGGTCCATTGATCTTTCTGCTCATCCATCCATCCTGCGTTTGATTACAATTTTCACGCGTGTACACGCATGGGACCAGAAGGATAGCTAGGTGAGGGTTGTGCCCCCCCTATCGAGAGTATGAACGGTTCAGATCATTTAAAAAGATGATGGGTGGGTCCCACTACACAAAATTGGGGAGCCAGCGTCCGTCCGCTGGACTGCTTACGCAGAGAGGGAGAGAGAGACGGGTCAGCGCCCGTTTTGACTGGGCGGCCTGACCGGTGCAGTGCACGTGTACGTGCACTATATGCACGCTCACCCTCATATGGGTCCAATGTGATGCATGTGAGAAATCCGCTCCGTCCAACCAATCCGTCATATCATTTAAGCCGTTCAGAACATTTTTGAAGCATATCCATAACTTAGGTGGGCCCCAATTCACTGATTTATAGGCTGATCTGTCCATTGGTCCACTTCTGTAGATATCCAGGAGCTGAAATTTTATGTGTATGGGTCATTTGTGGTCCTTAGGTGATGTATGAAATTCAGAGCCAATCGGATGGTAGGAACTCTGCAATCTTGTGCTCTGGACTACTGTCTAGCCACCTGAGCTTCAGTTTCTCAATTTTTTTCAGATCTCTGGAGTTGATCTCCGTCGATTTTAGTCCCTGGAGTCCGTCCCTTTCCATGGTGATCATCAGAACGTTAAATCTAAGCTTTTAGCATTATTTTCCTACTTAAGCTCCTAAATTCAACCTGTAGCATAAACACGATTAAATCGGCATTTAAACAGTATCTTCTACGTAAATTTAGGAAATAACTGGGGTCTAATATGCAATATTTGACCCTCAATAGTAAACGTACATGGAGGAAATCATACACATAAATAAGGTAGCCGAGATTTACATCTCGACCCTCATACATAGTATTTCATAGAAACAACATTCTCATTCAGACATTTCCATAAATACTTAGAATACATACTTTATCATACATGTGTATGTTGATTATACATTTATTAGGCCAAATCCTTTCACTGGGGAGTTGCCCCATATACCACTTGCATATACCCACGACGGATAATCATGGCATGCATGAATCCGGGTTCTGTATTCATTTAAGCATTTTCACAAACACGTGGGCTACACACTTTAACATATATAGCGTATATTGGTCGTGGCTTGATTTAGGGCAAGTCCTTTCTCTAAGGAGTTGTCACACATCTAACAAGCATATATTTATGGCAAATAATCATGTTAAACACAAATCCAAATTCTATACGTATACAGGTATTGCAACAAATACATAGAATACGCAATACTATACATTTTCCATACGTATTCGTAAAGCAAAACAAACAACATGTTAGACATATGAAATAGCATCCACGTCAGTAATAAATCATTAACTGACATTGAAAGCCTTGAAAACCATAACCTATAGGTCTAAAATCCACACCTTACGCCGTAGAAGCGTAATGAATTGAATACAAACTCTACGCTTTCGTCAACGTCGATATGACGACCTATAACACAAGGTAAGTCAACTACTTCGCTACTTGTACCAATAGAAATCCTAAAAAAGGTTAGGCTTAGGGTTTTCTTACCTATAAATGAAGTCAGAATCACCGGAATAGCGATTAGATCGGGATGGTTAAGTACGTATGATAGCAGGGTAGAGTAATAGGAACTTTCTCCCACAACTCTCACACTATCTTTCTTTTCTCTCTTTTCTCTCCTAGGGTGCTCTTAAATTCGTATGTGAGGAATGAGAGAGGGTTTAAGGTCCTTATATAGGCTAAAAACTCACCAAATTAGACCTAGGGCCAAGGTATACTTATGTTATAGTCAAAGTAGGTCCGTTTCGTCTCAACGGAGCACTTCTAGAGGTCCTCTTACTGAATGCGGTCGGACTTAAGCTCATAGATGCTGGATCTTAAGCAAGTTAAGTTTTTAGTTTGATAAAATTTTCAGATCAACCGTGGCGGACCAGTTTCAGTTCAGCGGTCACCAAAACTCGATCAGGACTACAAGTATACTGACATGAGTGGGCCATCATCCCTGATCCGAGGGTGTATTTGTGTCAGTTTCCAACGGTTTGAATGCTTATAAATGACACGCAAGCAACACGACGCAGATTACTTAAATTTATAATTATTTTCTTAAAAATCTTCACTTTCTCACTCTTCTCACCCCAGACTCAATGAAACAATCTCAGGACATCGTTTGGACATGATTTTTGAGGTGATTGTTGAGTCCAACTATATGGTCATAATCATCTAAGTTTATCTCTATCAGACTTTCGATGTGCGGTCCAGGTCCGATACGAAGTTTTAAAGTGCTCTCGAGAGAAACTGGGTTTAGAGTTGGATTCTAGATTTCAGGATAATATAGCGTTAACGAATCTACAGGTTTTAGGTCTTACAGAACGTATTTAAAGTGAACAGTGCTAATTTCACAGCTAGTCTAACTTAGCGCTGGTTAACTTACATATAATTTCTAAGGGAATTAATCCTAAGTGATTTCTGCTCGAGGTGGTACTCGGGTCTTTAAAAGAAATTTTTAGAGTCGTTATAGGGTTTTGCCCAAAAACCAACTCGATGAGCATCCCCAGTTGATTTGCACTCATACATCCATGCATTTAATAAGACTACATCATGTATTAATTTGTATGCCTGAAATGTTTTCATAACTATGCTTACCTAAAGCGACAGTGTGTAATCTTGAGGGGAATTCACACTGAGTTGGCCACTCATCCATCAAATATACAACCGTATAGGTAGCACAGGTGGCTTAAGTGGTATGCAGGTTCAAACTGATAAGGAGCCGTTATGGTGGTCAAGGGTGCGTGGTTGTACCTATCAAGGAAGCTGTGCGAACTTGTGGCTTTTGTTTGTATGCCTTATATGCTTTTAAATTTCTCATTTATGTAATCTTGTAAATTTTAATGTTAAGACGTTGGTTTGTATAAGTCATTATGGACAATCTCTTGTACATTCTAAATGTAAATGAAAATTTTCATTATGTATGATTTGTCCATTCTACGCTCATCTGCATAATCTGATGTTGAAATATATATATATATATATACTCGAATTTGACCATCCTTAATTTAAGGTTAACGCTCGGGTTTTCTTTTTCGAAAACGAGTCATATACTCGGGTCCTGAAAACATGAGGCGTTACAATCACTCACCTATCAGTCTTCTTCTTTAGCTCCTTGGACTCTTATGCTCCTTATCTTTGATCATGATGGAGGTTGATGAAGAATGGAGGGTTGAGATGGGAGATGATAGGGTAGGAAAGTGGGTCACACTTAGCTTTAGGAAGCTCAGGGAGTTTGGACGTTGGAAGCTCTCTCGGGAGTTGGGAGATTACATAGAGAATGAGAGAGAGAGGAATGATGTATTAATAAAGAATGGTGGAATAGGTATTGTAAGGAATGAGAATGGGAATGTATGGGTTTGGTTGAAATTTGGGTAAAAGAGGAATGGGTGGGGAGAGAGAGAGTTGACTTGGGGAAAAAAGTGAATGGGTGCTTATACTTATAATAGGGTGAGGTGGCATGAGGTTATGGATGATGTACTTGCTTGATTAATGTGATAGATCGTGGAGATTCTCTTGAAATTTGCAATGCACGTCATGTCTTCGGAATGAACGCGGGCCTACATCTCTAGGCTTGGATATCACATCAGCATGCGAGACGTGGTGTTGGAACTGCGGAGACGGCGCAATTGGTAGGATACAAGTTTCGAGTCAAGTCCACTCCGATATGCAGGACTCAACTTAGGATTGGGCGCAAATGTCTGATACAGTCGAGGGTTGTCGAAATTTGTCTGAGTGGACCGCAGAAGCCTACAGAATGGTAAGGACTATGATACGGGCCTTACAGGAAGGAACAACATCCTCTCTCTCTCTCTCTTTTAATGTGTGTGCATGGGTGTGTGTGTGAGTTTGGCCAGCCCAGTGGGCCATACTTGGATGGAATACAAATATTACAATGGGCCCACGGTGGGGCCATCGTTTACTGATCAGGCTGATATCTATATTTTCTTCTCATCAAGGTCTGTGTGACCTCAAGGATAGGTTGGATGGCTGGTGATAATCATGGTGGGGCTACAGCTAATGGGTTAGATAGCAAACATCATCACAATGGAGCTCACTATTAGTGGGTCCTATATCATAATTATCATCAATTTCAAATCAAATCAATAACATAAGTGAAGGGGGTGTACTCACCTTGATGGACTAGACGGATGGTTGAGATGGATGGAAGGGATGGGATTGATGGCCCACTAACATCACTCTCTCTCTCTCATGTGGGAAAAATGGTGAAAATGTTGAGGATCAAAGGGATATTTGTAAAGAATTTTCTAAAATTATGGTTAGGTTAGATTAATGTGGTTATGATTAGCTTAGATAAAGATTATGATAAGTAATGCATGATTAAGATTTAATGGTGGATTAAATGAGACGTGGGGTGGCATGGCATGATGACATCATACATAAGTGTTGTATGGAGAAGGGTTGACTTTGGATACACATGAGAGGGGTGGTATGGGTGTGTGACATCACACACATAGGTAGAGATTCTCTCACCCATGTGAGGCATGGTGCATGTGTGCATAACATGTGTGATGCACATGTGTAGAATGGAATATATTGCACCATGCGCACATGATATATCAACGGTTCTTTATGGCGTATCTCACTAACGGAGTGTCTTACAGATGCACGGGTGGTACCTCTGCGACTGCAGCGACGGGACAGTCGATATGGCGAGAGTTTCGAAGTCTTGGATTTCTGGTCAGTTGGGTGTGCACTATGCATGGACAATACAAGTCTGGCCAAGGGCATCGATCATTGTACACATAGACATAGAAAATGGTACGGAATGGACGGGGTCTTACATTTGGTGCCATGGATTTGGAAGGGTTTGAGGGGATTTGAGGGAATTTTAAATCTTCGGTGGGTTTAAAATCCACTAAAAGAGGGAGTTTGAAAGGTGAAAGCTTGGATTACATATAAAAATTTTTCAAGAGTTGCATGTGTAACATGTGTCACTGGCTATTAATCTATTGGGCACGTGGCCCAATGATGATATCCCGAAACAATTAGATTACCCATTGCATCACTATAATTACTTTAATACGGTGATCATCACCATAGAAACATTGTCAATGTAAATTAACAGTTAATATTTGTACTCTATTCATGTAAATTAACTGTTAAAAATTGTTAGTTATCTTGTGCTTGTGGCTCATCCAAGACTTGAAATTTCATCATTTTTGGGCAAAGTATATATTTCAAGGGGTTTATTACAATCATTTTGTCAAACATTACATGCATAAACTAATTAAAAATATTAAAGTTAATTTAATAATTAAATTCAAACCCACTACTTTTGGAATAAAGGGGATTCTAAATCCAAGGTGATAAATACAGCAGGGAGAAATGCAGGGGGTCTCAAAATTAAGGGTTCCAAATTCATGATTCCTTCATCAAGCTCTTTATGACCTTATCAATAGGATGGATTAAAAATAAACATTTCAATGCCCCAATCCCCGTTATTTCCAATGGTGTGGCCGAGTTAAGATTTGGATCTTCGTCATTCTTAGTTGTTGCATAAATTAAGATGCCTAAGTCCTATCTCTGGGAAATCAGGGAGTTTAAGTACATCTCGGTATTGTAACACCCCGAATTTTGGCCAATCTGGGATTTGACGTCCTTAGGCAGTGGGTCAACTAAAACACGTGGAAGATTGCTCAGAACCCAATTCCATAGCCAAAGAAACCACTTAGGATTAATTCCTTTAGAAACTAAACATAAGTTAGCTAGCGCAACGTTGGAGTAGCTGGGAAACAGTCCCTGATCACATTAAATATGTTCTACAAGACCCAAATCGAGTAGAACGTATGACTCTATAATACTCTATAACCTTGGATCAAACTCTAAGCCGGTTTGTTCTCTGGACCACTTTGAATCTTTGTATTGGATCTAGACCGCGCGTCGAAAGTCCGATACCTCCTATCTTAGACCGTTAGAACTGCCTAGCTGGACTTGACACTCATTTCGAAAATCAAGTCAAACCGATAATCACAGGCCATTTCATTGAGCCCGGACCGAAGAGAGGCGAATAGGGACAGAATTGGAATTTCAAATTCAAATCTGGTACACGACTTGACGCGTCAGTATTGAGCGTTCTGGCCGTCAGAATTTAGCTAGATTACACCCTCGGATCAGGATAAATTTCTATTTTATATCATGAGACTTTCAGCCCTGATCTACGTGCGGTGACCGCTGAACTGAAACTGGTCCGTCACTTGCGATCTGCGGACCCAGCCGAACTGAAAACTTAATACGTGCTAGATCTGGTACGTGTGAGATTAAGTCCGATCGCATTTGGTCAGGGGACCACCAGAAAGCATCTTTTGGACCGAAACGGCCCCGATTTGGATATGCACTAAGTGAACTTTGTACCGGAGCCTATTTCGGGCAAGTTTGGGCTTATAAAAAGGGTTGAAACCCTCACTCTTCTCTCCCATCCAAATTTGCAAAAATCCTTAGATTGGGAGAGAGAAAAGGTGAGAGTTTGTGAGAGAAGGTGGGAGAGAATTCCCTGCTGCTTGTGCCACGTGCTGTACGTGCTTAGGCAACGCACTCCGATCACTTTCCCGGTGATTCCTCCACATTTTCAGGTAAGAAAATACCCTAGAGGTTGCTGATTTGAGGTTCCTTTCATTTCCTAGCGAAGTAGCTAATAGAACTTGTGTATTAGGTTCTCCAATCGTCGTAGACGAAGCGTATACGCTCCGTTCGAATTTACACATCCATGAGAGACAAGGTGCGGATTTTAGACGCTTTGATTAACTGTTTCCAAAGCTTTCAATGTCGTTTAATAGTAGATTATCGACGGCATCACCGTTTGACATGTACAACATGCTGTCCGTTTCCTGTTTCGTAAACCGGCGAAGAATATGAGATTTAGGCATTTTAGTCATTTGTAGGAAGTACTGATTTCATTTATATTTTGCTGATGTGATTGACATGATTTGTTGTCGCATTAGAATGTTAGGAATACGTGCATAATTAGTTTGGCGAAGAGATTCGCCTAAATGCGCACTTCGGGTCAACATACTATATGTAGACTTAAGTGTGTAGTGTAACTGTTTGTATAAATGCTTGTATTAGTATGTATTGAATTAAATGGTGTTATGAATTAGTTTGGGATTGATTTCTCAATTAATATGCTGGTGTAAATGGTTTCCTACATGTTAGCCATATGCATGATTTCATAATATGAATGAAATGCATGTGCTTGATGATTCGCTTAAGCTGTATGTTATAACATGTGCTTGATGATTTCATTATGATTTAGTTTGAGATTGAATTCTCAATTTATATGCTGATGGAAATGATTTCCTATATGTTGGCGATATGCATAAGTTCATTATATGTACGAAAGGCATGTGTCAGATGATTTACTTAAGTTGTACGATATAACATGTGTTAACATGCTCACATGGTTGTGTTTTATTTCCAATACTCTCACATGATCGCTGATGTGGATTCACATGTGTTTGGGACTATATTAGTCCAGGAAGTCGGTAACTGAGCGAATTCGTGGTTGGCTTATCTTTGCCACGAACGACGCGTCGATGAACGCGAGTCGTGTTTTGGAGTTGGCGGCAGTGGTTAGGCCACACGAAGTGTTTTACGCACTTCATGTCGTTCAACTTGAGATGCGATCGTGCTAGTCGATCCCGTCAAGTAACCCGACTGGCCGTTGTATGTTCACCCTGCATGAGTCATAACTGCTTGAACCTAGGGTACTTAACTTACCATTGTAAACCCTGTTAACCATGGTACCTTGATCCACGAAGACTCATGAGCCAGGCATGGTGGTATGGGACACCGTGGTCGAGCTGTCGGCCTACGCTGGGGCCACAAACCTCCCCGTAGTGACCAGTGAGCACCTAGTCTCGTGAGCAGATTATGGTGGTATGGGACACTATATTCTAGCTGTCGGCCTACACTGATCAGGCGACGAGTCCTTTGTAATGACCGCGAGCGTATTCTGAGTCTACGGGATGCGACGACCCTTCAGTAACAGTAGAGTACAGTAGGCCTGTATTGATAAGGTGATGGGGGAGTGGTACAATGAGTGCGTGCAACAGCCCTGGCAGCCCTTGCAGCGACTTACAAAATATACATCGTATGAGATTACTAGGAGTGACGACCCTAGACAGGATCTGTGTTGGGATTGGTATAAGGGAAGTACCTTAGTTTCCCAATCCTGTTGTTTGAATGGATTAATAACAACTTGGAAATCATATCACCATACCATTGCATGTGCCTGGAAGATGTGGAGCACTTGAGGGTCGATTGCATGCCGCGGTCGTAAGATGGTGCCGTATGAGGGAGATCGTCGGTGAGGGCATACATCACGTCATGTCATATTGCATTAACAACAGTATTAGGATTGTTTGATTTACTACTTTACTATTATCGTATGATTGATTTGAGAACATGCTAATCCTTACTCTATTATTCCACTGAGTTAGCTACTCACTCCCACGTTACGGGATGGTGTTTCCGGACACCCACCAGACCCTTTTGTGATTGCAGATGATGGCGCAGCCTGCGAGACGGAGCCGGACATGTTGATGATGAGGAGGATCCCTCCTTTTATGCGTGTTCTGATCGATGGGATTACAGGGAGGTTGATTAGATGTCTTGACACTTGTCATTTTATATTTTCAGAGCACTCATGTATATACTTTCTTTCTATTTTGAGGTATACATGTATATGTTTAACCTGGTAACATGTTCACACTCAAGAGACACACAACAGTTTTATATGTTATACATACTATCACAGACTTCCGCTAGTAAATTTAACTGTCTCTGGAGTATGATATGCTGTTCTAGCTTAATCTCACTCATGTTTAATACGTTATCATAGACAACATTCAATCATACATATCTATATTGCATAAATAACATTTTGGAACTCGAGAGTTGGGTTTTTGCTAGACCCCCGATTTTCGGGATGTTACAGATGGTATCAGAGCATGATTTGGATTAAACTGAGCCTGGGTTATGGTCACGCGACGTACGCTGTCACTTCCTTTGACTTAGGTGGGTGCGAGAAGGGTCTAGAAACACCTATATGATCGCAGATTCGCCAATAGGCGAAGACTAATCGAATCGATCGCGTGATCGAGTCCGTAACGCATCTAGGGTCGCGTGAAGCAATCCGGATAGCTCCTAGGTTGTTGGTGAGTGGGTTGAGACATTCTTTGAATGATTCTAAACCCTTTAATATGAATCCTTGGGCTATGGGACAACCACGACCCCTGTATTCAATCACCAGGGCTTAAAAACCCCGTTTCACCGAAAATCTTCGAAATTCTTCCTCTCACCACTCCAATCTTCAATTTTATCTTATATTTTTTATGTTAGGCATCAATCATAATGTTAAAATAACATAAAATCATACTTTTATAAAATTTTACAGTGAATAGTAAAATTTCATGAAAAATGGCCATAAGGCCATTCTAACTTCGCTTTCTTTAGAAACTAATGGGCTAGATGGATGTACTAGCTCCTTATACCCCAAAATCATATGCTGCATGATAGGGTTTTATATTCAGGATTGCAGATTGGCCCCGAAAATCCTCGAATGAATGTTTGGGCCTCCCTAGGGCAATCTACAATGAACCAAAGTGGGAACCATACCTTTTTGGAATCCCTAGGGTAGGAGGAACCCATCCCATATGGCCTCAATGGCCAATTTGCAAGTTCATCGGTGATGTCATCGCTGATTCGACGATGCATCGCCGGTCAAACTCTTCCGTTTGGTCTGGGCTTTGGGCTAGAGGAGTTTGGGGGCTAGGGTAGCCCCCTGGTATGCGGTCCGTATCTTGAAACCCCCCAAAAGATGTACCTCCTCACAAAATGCCCCTCTAAGCTCTCCTTTCTTCACATTTTTACTGCCTTCCCCTCAAATCTCTACGTCAAACCTCTCCCAATCTCATTTTCGATCACAACCGACCCTACTCCATCACTCACAGCCGTTGGCACTCCCTTTTCTCTCCACTTTTATCAT
Source organism: Magnolia kwangsiensis (assembly GCA_037074715.1). NCBI lineage: Eukaryota > Viridiplantae > Streptophyta > Magnoliopsida > Magnoliales > Magnoliaceae > Magnolia > Magnolia kwangsiensis. The sequence continues at coordinate 43,424,071 of CM073586.1, read as the reverse complement.
TTGGAGTTCCCACAATCTTCATAGAAGGCTGGAAATCGTGAGGTGCTCCATTCCCCTTTTTCATTCTTTTTTCTTTCTGGAAATACATCCTAGGGGAGCTTGAAGCATCCCTCTACAACGCCTAGATCTCCCTTTTCTAATTTGGTTAGCCATTTCCTTACATTTCTTCCATTTTTCATAGCTATTGTTAAGTCTGTTTCAGCCTTTTTCTCCCTTTCCATCGCCCTCTCTCTCATGTCCCTTTTCTTTGAGCCTTTACCCTCTTTTTGGGTCTCAAAATCGTGCTAACCTCATATCCCATTTCTCAACTTTCTTCGTTTGAGAAGTATTGAAAATACCTGGCCGATAGAGCTCTAATGGGCAACAGACAGTACTGAACTAGATAGTATTCAAGAAGGTTAGTTGGGACCATGGTAGAGTCCTTGGGTAGAATTAGGCATCTATGCCGTTGCCCTGTAGATTGTTTGATTTTTGTTTTAAGGATTTCTGTGTTTTGTTGTTATTGAGTCTAGTGATGTCACCGGTAGACAATGTGTTGCGTCAGTGGTTTGGGCTTAGCGTATCCGAATGCATCTCTATCATAATCCATGTGGAACTTTATTCCATGTATTGTGACGAAATTTGGTTAGATAGAATACATGCCGTTTCATTTCGCTGTAAGGTATTGTCCCTAGATTGGGAGTATTGTGACTCCCGGGATTCAGCCTACAAAGTAATTTTTATCCCACCCCACCCTCCTACCAAGCATACCACTTCCAATCTCGCCATGGGACTAAAAATGCAGTTCCATTTAATACAACTTAACGCTACTGGTCACATAGGCCCTTGGCGTTTTGGACCTAGCGTTAGCACTTCAAGATTTGAAGAGTCTGACGACATAGGAAATCCAATTCCATGTAGACAATCTTGACCTAAGTAATAGAACAACTCCCTATAGTAGAAATGTATGGAACCATTTAACGTATAAACTTTGGCTTTGGATTATAACTACTGAGTTACAGACTAGGCTACTAGTTGTCTTAGGCAGTGTAAGGCCTATCTATGCTAAGGGATAGTAGGTTAGATTTGGTTGGAATGGGACTTCCTTCCTTCGATAGATCCCCTTATGACTTATAGACTTCTGTTGTTGCACATAGGAAGGAACCATACACTCTCAGGGAACATTTATAACTCCCTCAGATTGAACTTAGAATGTACTAGCACGCCCCTTAGAATTGCCTTCCCCAAGGGCTTATTGCATTCGGAAATGCAGAATAAAGGAACTACATGTAAGCGATGTATTCGCGGTTTGAATCGACTTCCTAATCCTAGTGGTTACCAATAAATCCAATGCTCTGATCAAGCAGAAGATCGGCATCGGCTAGGATTAAGAACTGATACGAAGAATTTTCTGTCAGAGTCTCGGCAGAAGGTCAATGTATCCGACTCAGACCCACTACACAACCTTTCTTCTGTGATAGCCCAACCATCTATAACCAAATGGGATCACATTGTCTTTGGGAAATGGCGAGGACTTAAAGCCAGTAGAGAATTCGACATCTTGCCACCAACTCATACCTGCCCCTGACCTTAACCACAATAGAGATTAGGCTCATCTCTATGATCATAGATACCAATGCCATAGAACGCATCATTAGCGAAGAGAAAACCACTGTAATGAGAGGTTGTTTCTATTTTAGATTAAGGATAGCCCCTAAGCTGTGCCTCGTTCCAATATACGGATCGATGCAACGATTCTTCAACCTTAAGTAAAACCAAGTTTTAAGGGGCGTAGAACGAATTAAGTCCAATCCAGTTAGGTTAGTTAACGCTGTCGTTCGATCAGAGTGGCGCAGCGGAAGCGTGGTTAGGCTCTTCCCCACTGGCCCAAGATCGAAACATTTGATTTAGGTTATATGTACGGTTAGGTTATTAAATAGGATTTGAACCTTCCTTAGAAAAAGTACTCCTTACCCTTCACCAATTTCGGGGATGAAATTTTGTTTTAAGGGGGGTAGATTGTAACACCCCAGATTTTGGCCAATCTGGAATTTGACGTCCTTAGGCAGTGGGTCAATTAAAACACCTGAAAAATCGTTCAGAACCCAATTCCATAGCCAAAGAAACCACTTAGGATTAATTCCTTTAGAAATTAAGCATAAGTTAATTTCTAAAGGAACGTATTTTAAAATTGGGTGGTTAAGAGTTGAAACTTTGATCTTTTTACCGTGCTAGTCCCTTCGCAGATGATTTTCAAGATACCCTACGCATCCTTCCCCGTTGTACAAGTGTATATGCATTTAAATTCATCGGAGGAGACCGCACAGTAGATAGCATTGAGAGCTTTAGCATTATAGGAATACCCAGCTCTCTCAGTGGCACTCCATTTGAATTTATATTTGGGAGCGCTCACGATTCCACCATCAACCATGACATCTACCATGAGAGTCGTCCATCCTTGTTTGAAAAACTCCCATACAGAATGGTCCAAGGACATTAGGAATATCGTCATCATTGCCTTTCAATAGGGTAATTGGACCTGTTAAAGTATGGTGGTTGTGTGATGGCAAGACCCTCTTGGTTAGATGACCTTCTTAAGCTCTTACGATCAACTCTGGGCAGTTAAGCCTTTCAGGAGCTATCCTCTCCGATACCAATTAAAATTATGGTTTTATGTACCATAATACGCTTAGGTGCGAAATATGGTGAAGTTAAGGAATTAGGTCTAAGTCCTAAGGGGGGGGGGGGGGGGGGGAGAGATTAGGACCAATTAAAATTTTATACCTATTAAAAATAACAATGCCTAACTTAAACGAATTTTCAATTAAACGAAGGCAAGGTAACTCTAAGGCTTCAAAGCCAACAATGGGTCCAATCACATAGGCTACAAATTATTTGTAAATAAAGCAACTAGCCTATAGAGATAGACTATACGAGGGTGTGGGATGTGATTCCCATCAATCCTAAACATTCATCTAATCATGCATTATAAGTAATCATTTAAAGAACATAAGAATAATTAAATAAATGCGCAAATAACAATCCCAAACATGATCATATATAGTCATTCGGCTACGTGCCTACTCCACTCCCGGTGGACGCACTCTCTCCGAGAGTATACCGGATTTCACTATTGAAGGTTTTAAATCAAGTTTACCTCAAACCTTTACGACCCTACAAAAGGACTCCAACATTTATTCCCTACACAAGAGAAATGGTCTTAATTTTGAACCTGGCAATTTAGGTCACACAGGCCGAGGTCCTAATCCTGAACTTAAGTTTATGTCTTACACAAGGATAAAGGTCCTTTATAATAACTTGGGTTTAGGCCCTACACAAGAGTCAATGTCCTACACAAGAACCTATGATTTATGCCCTACACAAGAGCAAGGGTCCTATTTCTGAACCTAAGTTTATGTCCTATACAAGAATAAAAGTCCTACATAAGAATCTGGATTTAGGCCCTACACAAGAGCCAAGGTCCTAAAAAAAACCTAGGATTTATGCCGGACACTGAAAGGGTCGAGCTAAGAGTCTTAGAGAGGGGGGGTGGGGTGAATAGGACTATGCCAAATTTAAAATTAAATGTGAAAATAAACAATTATAAATAAAGATAACACTTAAACAATCTCACAATGCAGAAATGAATAACAACCTCAAATGTACAAGTATTGAGAGGTTGATACAAATGTTGTTATAAGGACAACCTTACACCAAAAACCAATAGCTTATGGTAAGACAACCTGATTCCTAGAACGGTCTGTGTATCGAAATCTCAAACAGTGGATATTGACATTCACTATGAAATAGGTTTTTCAAGGTTCACCTAAAACCTTCACAATTATGTCTTTCAAGTGGGCTTACATAATTCAAAAACCCCACATCTAAGTTTTCTGGATCACCTCAGACAAACCAAAACAAAGAGATTTTTCTTGGAATAATCTCAAAGAAATCAAAAGAATAAATTTACAGAAATGTAAAATACTTATCCAGATATTCTCCTTTAATGCAGCCCGGTAGAACCAATTCGGAGTAGAAGTTCAACGTAGATGTTCAATGTTCACACTCACTTATGAGAAGGTTCTAAGTTCTAAATGATTTTTAAATTAAATCACCTTGGGCTAGCTTGATTTAATTTTGATTCTAAGAAAGGGGAAAAGTTCAATCTCTTCTTCAAATAAGATTGGAATGTATAATATAAAATTAAATGTAAAAAAGCTAATTTAAGAGAATATTAAATGAGCACTAAATAGCTTAAGAATATCACAAACTTATCTCTCAAAGTGGCGTCTTGATTTTTCTTGAATTCAATGAAAAACTTTAAAAATCGTGCTCTATTTATAAGTATAGAAACTGCTCACTCGACTGGCCCAGAGGTTAGCTCGACTGGTCAAAGGACTAACAAGCTTTTGAAAATTCGGGCACGATAAGATAAAGTCATTCCACGACTGGTCGAATGGCTTGCACGACCAGTCGAGTGGCCTCCACGACTGGTCGAGACATGCCCACAACTGGTCATGTGGGACCTAATTTGGTTGCTAGAATTTGAGTCGAGCTTGCTCGACTGGTCGAGCACTGTCCACTTGACTAGTAGAGGTAATAACAGAAAATCCTAAAAATAAGTAACAAACCTTGGACTGGTCGAGGAATTTCTTAGACTGGTCAAGCCAGTACTAGGACTAGTTGAGAAAATAGCCTATACACTTATGTAGTAACCCCAATTAAATTATGTAATCAATGTGACCTATCCTATGGTTGATCTCGGGTCATTCATACCTTATAAGTGATATTTAAACATTGAAAACTTCTTTTACTTCGGTTGATGTTGATCATGGAGTACACGGAGTTTAATAACTTGATGTACTTTGAATCTTGAACTTGAAGTACTTTCGAAGCTTGAATTTGAAACACATTGAAGCTTGAGCTTGAGTTGCATTTCACCTTGAGCTTTGAGTTCCAAAGAAGAGTACTTTGTCTTGACATAGATGAAACTTCGAAACCTTGAACTATTGAAGCTTGAAAGAATGAACTAGGTGTTGTACTTGAATTTGTATATCTCTTGATCTTGCATTTGAAGTTCTTGAGGTAAAGACCTTTGTTCATGTACATGAAATACATGATCTTGAATATGTAGATGAGTTACACAAGACACAGATTCTAAGAGATTTTAGTACTACAAAATTTGATAATCATAGGAGCTAGAAAACATAGCACTTATAAACACAAAAGCAAGGGTCATAATTCTGAACTCAACAATTTCAACCACACAAGATAGGGTCCTAATCCTGAACCTATTACGTATTCTCCCACCAGAGGCCTACACAACGACTTGAGTTAATTTTTCCTTCAGTTAACCAACAAGCTAGGTCCTATAAAAGAACCACGGATTTAGGCCCTATGAAAAAGCTAAGGTCCTACACAAGAACCTAGTTGAGTTTATGAATAAAAAACTCTTAGCCTTAATCCTAGACAAGGAAAGAGGCTAACCTATGGACTCCTAACAATGATACTTGTCGGATTGAGTTCTTTTTTTTAGCTCCTCTTAGTTTGCTTGATCGTCGCTCTCCCGTGCTTCAATCATCTCCTCAATGCTCCCTCGATCATGTTGACGCTACTTCGCCAAGGTTTCAGCTAAATGATCAAACTCCTTTCATTTGATGTCTTCAAGATGAACAAGGTGATGGGAGTGGGTCGAATCTCCTACAACTAATGGGTAATTATTTATCCTAGGAGATTCAACTATATGGGTCTCCTATAAGAGTTGGATAATGACTTACCAAGAATGTTTAAGTCCAATCTTTAGGAAATGGAGGAGTTCAAGAATATCTCAATGTTGAGGTTGGAATCCTCATTAAAGTTGTAATATCAAAGAAGATGGCTTAGAACTTAATGAAATAGAACCTTAGGATGAGGGATTTGCATATGGAATCACCCTACCTTTTATTGATCAAAAAACACATGCAAAAGCTCAAGAATCGAATGCCCTTTATAACAGTTCGAGATCTAATGGTAAAAAATTAGCAGATTTTGGTGCATTTGATGTCATTGAATGGTCTTCAAAGAAACCTTCAATGTCATCGAAGAGTTCCTCGATGCCATCGAGAATTCCAGACAAAATATGAAAAACTCTTTGGACATGTCTAGATCATTTTTCGATATCATCGAACTGTCCTTCGATGTCATCGAACATCAGGCTTCGATGCCATTGAGAGAGTCAGTGGGAAAATTTAAAAACCTTACTGGACTATTCTAGTTCTCAATCGAAGTTTCGATGTCATCGAGATTTTTAGCTAAAAATCCAGTTTGGTTGTTGGACATCATTAACTCTCGATTGATGTCATTGAGTAGGTCTTCGATATCATGGAAGGTTATTCGATGTCAGCTCGATGTCATCAAACATCAATCGAAAACTGCTATTTTGGGCTAACTTTTACACAACAGATTCGAACCTCTTCTAGACTTATTCATCATATTTTTCTTAGTCTCCTAAGGCTTAGGGATGATCAATTTTATATTCGTATTAGGTCAAGATCATCTAGAGGTTATGGGGTTATTTAATTTGGGTCAAGGGTTAGGGTCACCAAGGCCACCTGTTTACTTGTTCTTACTGTCTTGATGCTTCAGCTTCGCTTGTGTCTTCGATCTTCACTTTTTAAAGGCTCATCTGACTTTACGACACGAGGACTCACATGATTAACAAACAAGGGTGCAAAAAATGAGTGCCCTAACAATTTCTTCTTTGTATGTGAAAGGATGATGAAAAACTTTTTTTTTTTTGGTCTTTCGTAAATCATGCATGAAATGAGATAGAGGAAAAATGTAAATCATGAATGAAGCTCTTCATCGGATGCTATTTTTATAGATTTGGAGAGATGATGACTTATGATTCAACAATGTAAAAGATTTAAATAATTGATCGTCAAAATTTTCTTGATTCTCCACATAAGTATAGTCCATTGTGTTAGGCCATGTGTATGAGTCATCGCATTACTAGATTCTTAAATAGAAAACTTGTTGAAACATCAATGAGTTTTGAATCAAGTCGATTCAGATCTACAGGATGCGACTTAGGGTCGTGCGTGAATGTCGATTACAGGTCGCGTGTTTTTGGAATTCGACGGGGAGGATTGTGGGAGTCTAAGGAATGGTACGGACTAGGATATGGGTCTTACACATTGGGCTCATGCTGGTTAAGTAGAGTTGGTCCATTCCATATGTCAACTTATAGATTCATCAATTTTTCCCCCAATAGTGAGCCCCCTACTTTTCGAGCAAATCATAAGAGTCTATGGAATGGTTCGGAAAGTAAGTTTTGGTCGTAGCTAGGTTTGGTTATGCATGGATTAGGTCGAGACACGTTTCATTAATGCTAGGTATGGTGACCAGCACGATAGTCGAAGCGTTGTCAGTCCGTAATCATGACGTGTTGTTTCATGGCTCTAGGTCATGTAGGGCATCAAGCAGTCTTTTCAATAACTGACGGCCAACGAGATCGTGATGCATGGCATTGTACTTAATATTGGGGTCAAGCAGTGCATTGGGTCATGCCACGTGTCGAGTCTGGGTAGTCGAGGGGGTGTCGTACAAAAGCACATTGATAGGAATCTTCAATGCCTGCCACGTGGCACAACTATATAAAGGAAGCCCAAATCCTTAGGGTCTTTCCTTCTACATTTTTGTTTCTTTCTTTCTTCATCCCCTTGCTTCTCTCTGGATGATTTTTGACATCCATTTCTTTTACAATCATGCCAAGGACTTGCTCATTTCCTCTCTAGTGAGCTCCATCTCTCCCTCCTCCTGTCATTTTTCAATTTTCGAGTACCTTAACTTGTAAACACCATGTCTAGCTCATCGGGGGTGGGGGGGGGGGGGGGGGGGGGGGGGGGCTTTGGCGGAAACAGTGGGGACGAGTTCTCACCTTAGGGTAAGTTAAACCCACCGTCGCCGCTGGTGATGATGGAGGAGGTTGACTTTCAGTCGTTGGCATCACGGGGTTGGATCAATCTCCTACCCAAAGGTCAATGCCTATGGCCAAGGTGTTAAATTTGTCCCCATTGTGGGGGATAACGCTCGCACCTAGGGCATCAAGCACATCTCCTGCCAAGGGCCTGGTGGTTATGGGGTGCAACCCTTCTGAAGAGGTCGATCCGGAAGAGCCCGGTGATGAGGAGGGCCCAAGGGGGCCAGTGTCCTCAACCTTGCCTGAGGAAGAGTTAGCCAGGTTTTGGCTCGAATACCATGTCCTCGAGTCTGTGGTCCTCTAGCTTCCTTCACTAGATGAGCTTCCGGACCAACCTCCAGAGGGGGCAGTCGTGATCTTCCAGTTCACGCAGCCTGCAACTTCCTTTGTAAGGAATAGTCAAGCCTCTACTAGCTCACCTTGGCTTAGACTCGGGACAGATGATCCCGAATGGGTGGAGGGATTTGTTCAGCTGCGTAGTCCTGATGGCCGAGCTAGACCAGCTTGAGCTGTCTGTGGATGAGTTCTTCCACTTGTACCAGTTGAAGCTGAACAATCTTCAGCCCGACTGGTATTACTTCTCTGCCTGGAGGAGCACTGAGGGGGCCCTTATTATCGACCCTCCATCCTCCAATAAAAATTGGAGAGGTTAATGGTTCTGGGCCTCCAGGTGCTAGGAGACAGTCGAGCTAGAATCGACTCTCATTGTCCCCCGAGCTTTCTCTGACCTAGGTCAATATTTTTACTGTAGTAGTTGTCCCTTAGTTGATCAGTTTTTATTGACATCTGACCTTTGTTGCCTATGTTTTTGTTATAGTCATGCTTAAGCATCCTCCTCTACTGAGCAGTAGATCATTAGCTTGAATCTATGATTTGCGGTCGATCGAGGAAAGGAAGAGGTCATGAAGAGTACTTTTTCAGCTTGAGCTACTCCTCAAAATGGGCATAGACTCTGCTCTTACCGGTAAGAAATTTGGTAAGATCTTTAGCCAAGCCTCATAACTTAGAAATTGTCAATATTTTTCTGATATGTTGCTCATGTGTTGTCGCATAGATGCCTGAAGCTTGACTCTTCATCCGTCCTCCCTCCAAAGTTTGTGCGCACCCTCGAGATGAAGCAACGACACCGAAGAAGAAGAAACCAAAGACCTCCTCCAAGGATAAGGGGAAGGTCGATGTCTTTGAGGCTAAGGGAGAGGGCACGGAGGTGGAGGCCCCTTCTGGAGTGAGGGGAACATTTATTCCTAAAGGCGTAGCCCTTGATGGGATCCAGGAGGCTTCTAAGCTTCCTACTAAGGCTCGACCTTGGGGAAGGGGGGGAGGAGGAGAGGTAAGGAACCCTTTGCCGGACTGTAGAGGAGATCCTCCCATGGGTAGACCATTATACGGTCGAAGAGGAGTAAGTTGCCTTGTTCGGCTCTCCCATGAACACGATTCTCGTGCACAGGTTGACGACCCTCCTTAGAGTAAGAACCTCATCCAAAGCTGATTTGAATTCCATTTCTTTTGTAGTTTCTCATCTTTGCTCTTTTTCCTTTTCTCTACAGTTCACCCCGTATGTTTTGAAGGTGCACGCCAAGTTTACTCAGATGCAAACTCGAGCGAAGGTGGCTCACTCTGAAACTGAGCTTCAAGATACAAAGATGGCTCTTAAGGTGTCTTTCGCTAAGAAGGTCAAGATAATTGCACGCTTGGAGGAAACTAATGGCTTGCATGATGAGTGTCATGCTTGGCTCATCAAGACCGAGGCGAAGCTTGAGAAGCTCAGGAAGGAGACTAAGGATGCAATCGCCATGGCTCGAAACGAGGTTAAATGTCTCAGGCATTCCTGGATGAGAGGGACAACCTCTTCTACTAAGGTTACACCGAGTGTGCGAGGGCGATGAGACAGACCTTCCTAGAGCTCGATCTCTCTGCTTTTGATGAGCCAGAGTCAAGTTCCAACGGGTCGGGAGACAAAGAAACTCCCGAGGCGGCTTCTTAGGTGACTCCTGAGCAACCTTTTGAGGTCTGATGCTTGACTTTTTCAAAGCAGTATTTCCTTCATCCTGCTCTACCCTTCCCTTTTTCAGCTTCAAACGCACCTCGTCCGTGCCCTTTTAATCTTCGAGTACTTTAAGTGTTGTTCGCCCGTGCCTTTTTTATTTTCAATACTTAGCCATTTATAGGTCGGTGTACATGTATTTTTCTGGCACATTACTATGTAATCATGCCCTTTGGGCCTTTATCAATGAAAATACTTCTTTGTTTTGAATTCCAAATTTTTGAGCTAAGTGGGTTGTTTTTTACTTAACATGAGTGTGTCAGATGAGCCTTAATTATAACTTAGGCTTCAGTCGGATATTGTGTGGAGAATTTTTGAAGCTTGTCTAAACCAGTTAGTTCAGACGTAGTTCAGTTATCGATTGGATCAAGATCGATTATTCATTAAACCTTGGTCGGTCGTTGATCGGATCAAGATCGCTCGACCATCAGATCTTAGTCGGGAATTGATCAAATAATGTGTTGACATTTTATTAATGTAACTTAAAATTGAATAATACATAATGAACATCGTATTGACCCAATTTAAGGGTAGTAGATCTTCAAATGTTTGGTGTTCCAAGGGTGTGGGAGCAGTTACCTAATTAAGTCCTCTAGTCGATATGAACTAGGTTAGCTTGTGCTCGAAACCACATAGGGTCCTTCCTAGTTCGGATTTAAGGTTCCTAACCCTATTCCCTTAGTATTCTGGAACATCCGTCCAAGAGCTAAGTCTTTGACTTAAAATCTTTTGACCTTCACCTGAGCATTATAGAAGCCCGATACCTGCTGTTGGAGAATGATAGTCCGAGTCTGTGTTAATTCCCTTTGCTCTTTGAGGAGGTCAAGATTGAGGGTCATAAGCTCGGTATTGGCTTGTTCATCAAATGAATCTGTTCAGGCGGTATGAAGTCCGATCTCTACAGGAGTGACCTCCTCTACTCCATACACTAAGGCGAAAGGGGTCTCTCCGGTAGCTGTTCGGGCAGTAGTTCGATATGCCCATAGGACTTTTGGAAGTTCTTCAGACCACGCTCTTTTAACATCCTCGATCTTGGTACAGAGACGATGCTTGATGATCATATTGACTGCTTCAACCTGCCCATTTTTCTCGTGGATGTTGTGGTGAAGAATAAACATTGTAAATTCTGAGGTTCTTACACATCTCTCGGTATTGTTTATTATTGAACTATTTCCTGTTGTCGGAGACGATAGTGTGAGGGATCCCGAGCCTGCATATGATATTTTTCCAAATGAAGTTCGTGATCTTTTGCTCGATTATTTTCGCTAACGGTTCTTCTTCTACCCATTTGGTGAAATAGTTGATAGCCACGACGACAAACTTGGTCTAACCTTTACCCATAGGGAGTGGACTAATAATATCGATTCCCCACTGAGCGAATGGCCATGGCCTGACCATTGGGGTGAGCTCTTCTGAGGGTTGTCGATGTATATTAGCAAATCTTTGACATTTGTCGCATCTCTAGATGAGCTTCCATGTGTTATGCTGGATGGTTGGCTAGTAGTAACCCTGTCGAATGACCTTATGCGCTAATACTCGTCCCCTAGAGTGGTTCCAACATATTCCTTTATGGATTTCCCTTAGGATGTATTCTTCTTCCTCTGGTCGGACGCATCTCAGGTAATGAAGGTAGAATCCTTTCTTATAAAGGATACCATTGAGTATGGTATATCGAGCAACATTAATCTTTATTCGTCATACTTCCATTCAATCTTCGGGTAGCTCGCCTTTCTCAAGGTATTTGATGATTGGATCCATCTAGGCTAATTTCGAGTTGACTGGGAGCATGGTCGCAAGCTTGGCTTCATTGATACTCGGTTTGGCAAGGAATTCAATCGGAATGGACCTCGGGAATTGATCTTTGTCTGCCGTATCGAGCTTTGCTAACATGTCAACTTTTGAGTTCTCGACCCGTGAAATTAAGGCAACACTATATTTTTGAAACTTGCTGATTAATTCTTTTTCTCTTTGGAGGTAGGCTTTCATACATTCCTTCTTATCTTGATAAGCGTCGGCTATTTAGTTGAGATGACCAATTATGAGTCGCTAAAAACTTTGAGGTGTTGAGCCCCCATGTTTGCTGCCAATTTGAGTCCAATGAGCAAGGCCTCGTATTTTGCAGTATTATTGGAGGCTTGAAATTCAAATATTAAGGCATACTATATGCACGTATGGTTAGGAGTCTCCAAGACTATCTCGACCCCACTTGCCATAAAGTTAGATGAGTCATTAACGTAGAGTGTCAACTTGGGTGTGTCGGGTATTGCTCGGAAGACGAACGGTTCAATGATGTCTGGGGCGAGTTCTGGCCTAGGTAGGTCAGTTGTAGCTCGGTTAGTGATCGAATTATGCTTGGGAGAAAAAGTTAACTCAACAATGAAGTTGGCCACTATCTAACCCTTGATCGTAGCCCATGATTGGTATTTTGTGTCGAACTCGCTTAATTCAATCACCCACTTAGTCAGCTGACCCAAGGCTTCAGGTTTTTGGAGGACTTAATGTAGTGGTTGGTTAGTTAGAACGATGATTGCTTGAGCTTAAAAATATGGCCACATGCATCGAGAAGAGATTATTAATGCCAGAGCCAACTTTTCCAATGTGGGGTATCTTGTTTCTACAGCGACCAGGGCTTTGCTAACGTAGTAGACTGGGAACTGTTTCCCCCCATGCTCTGTAATGAATCCTGAACTAACTGCTACATCAGAAATGACCAAATATAGTAACAGAGTCTCTCCTAGCTCGGGTTTAGAGAGTAAGGGCGGTGATCCTAGGTATTACTTGAGCTGCTGGAAGGCCGCCTCTCTTTCTTCAGTCTAGTCTACTATGTCTCCCCTTCAGCTATTTGAAGAAGGGGAGACACTTGTCTGTAACTCGGGATACGAAGCAGTTGAGGGATGCTACTCTTTCAGTGAGCCTCTATATGTCTTTGATCATCTTTGGTGACTGTATGTCGAGTAGAGTCTTAAATTTCTCTGGATTTGTCTCGATCCCTCACTAACTGACCAAAAAATCAAGGAATTTGCTCGAGCTGATGCTAAAAGAACACTTGCTTGGATTTAATTTCATTCGGTATTTTTGAAGAATGAGGAATGAAAGTGCACCTACTATGTGCCCTGTTTTGTCAATTACGTTGTAAGTTGAGTCAGTCGGACAATAGCGCCTAACAGGAAGATCAAGTCAAGCGTCTGCCTCAACTGGATGTGTGGAAGTTCGCCATAGGTAAATCACAGCCTCACATCCCATGTCCCAAAACACTAGGTGATTAAAACCCTTAAAAAGAACTAGAACATCTTAGGGTTTCTACGTAAGAAAACATTTTATCAAAAAGAAAAATCTTTAAAGTTTTTCTTACACTGTCGATTATATCGATTCCACTTTCGATATGATCGATCAGCTCTGTCAATGTCCTCGGCATCTCAAATTGATACAATCGAGTGAGGATTAAAAGTGTCCAGCAATCAAATAATCATCTAGACAATTTATCGATATATCGACTGGTCAGTCGATATCATCGATATTCAAATATCGATCCTACCGGAAGAAGATCGATACTATCGATAGACTGTTTTATGGTGCCCCTATTTTCCTAAAGAAAACTAATATAAGCTTCGATATATCGATGACTGTCCGATTCAATCTGAACTCAAATATCGATCATATCGGAAGTCAGTCGATCATATCGATTGTGGGCGCATGTTTTCTCCAGCATGAATTTCAGGTTGTTTTTAATGTTGATCGGGGCGCCAGTCGATAAATCGATATTCATATATCGATCATATCGAGACCTCGTCGATTGGATCGATTCTGGACATAAATCCTCCAGCTAGCTTATAGGTAAATCTATACGATTTATCGATCCCATCGACAAGGTCTCCGATATGATCGATGTACAAATTCTGATGACATCGACTGTTCCCCGATCATATCTGCAGAACCTGAAATTCTTCAAAGATTCGCTCTTATTTTCATCTGTCGATAGATCGATCCATCTCTCGATGGAATCAGAGTTTAAAATCTGATAACATCGATGTGAGTCTCGATCCCATCGACTAGTTGGTGAAAGGTTTCCAAAAGCGAAATGACAATTGAGTTTGTATCATCGAGAGGTCTGCCGATACAATCGAGTGTATATGCTCGATCATATCGATGATTGCTCGATGATATCGAACACCGTCATAAATATGACCGTTTATATCCGTTGGAACCTTTTCCCTATAAATAGAGAGATTAGTCTTTATTACTGGTAGAGAAAGAAGAGAGTGCTTTTGAGAGTTTTAACCTTCCTATCATTTACCTAAGCCCTTTCTCTTAGGAAGTTCATCCTCCAATCCACCCTCATCATTGATATCTCATAGAGTGGGTTGGGGAATGAACTTTCGCATTCAAGGATCCTCCAGCTAATATCTTAATGGCAAATCTTAAGTTAGGATGCCTTGAATGCATAGATAATTGGAACCACTCTATATTCCTTATAGGAAAATCTTTATAGAGTGGTATTCCATCATAACCTTGACCCAACCTAAAGCCTAGTATAGATACACCTTTGTGCTGCGGATCAAGGGAGCTGAAGACTCTTTATCAACAAGAAGGAGATTTTCATCATTGTGCTGAAAGGGACTCATCAACTTATTTGTAATTGTATAGAGTCCAGAGGACACTTGTGATCATTCCTTTCTAGGATTGGGTTTTAAGTTTTTCTCACCCTTTGAAGTCCTCGAAGGAGGCCTCCGACGGGAGTGTACGTGCGGAGTGCGTTATGTGGACCCTTGCTCTGTGGAGAGCATAAACATTTGGTTAGGAGTACGCCAGCAAAACTCCAGGGTTAGAGGTGAACCGAATAGAAACCACCATGTGCGTTGTGTGGACCCTTGCTCTGTGGAGAGCATAAACATCTGGTTAGGAGTACGCCAGCAAAACTCCCAGGTTTGAGGTGAACCGAGTAGAAACATCTGTAAAGGTTGAAGGTGAACCTGATTTAAAACCTTAGGTTTGAGGTGAACCATGGAAAACCTCCTTAGTGAAATCCGATCACTCAAGGGTTGAGTATGGAAGCCGGGAGTGGAGTAAACAAGTAGTCGAACCACTATAAAAATGACTGTGTTTGTGTTTAATTCTTGTGCTTGATTATTTGTGTGATTATGTTAATTACATTTATATCTGCTCACACTTCACACACTTTCACATCTATCATAGACTATAATTACTTCATACTTATCATCTAAATAGTTCTGTGAATGGATCCTCTACCAGGCTTGGAAGCCAGTAGAGTTAATTTTGAGTAATCCTTATCTATACCCTGAGATAGGATTAGTGTGATAGGATTTTTAATAATTCATAAAAACTTTAAAAAGTCTTATTCACCCCCCTCTAAGACATATTGGGATATTCCTACTTCAACTTAAGTGGTCTTCACCGCTATTTCAATTGGTATCAGAGCGGGTCTCTCTTTAAGGGTTTCACCACCTAGAGAGTGATCTTGACTGAAGTAGAAATATGGCCAAAGGAGAGGGCTCATCTATCACTAGACCTCCAGTATTTGATGGATCAAATTATGCTTACTAGAAGGCTAGAATGCACTACTTCCTGAGATCTTTGGATCATGAAGTTTGGGATGCAGTTGAAAAAGGATACGTGGTACCATCCGAACAAATTGTACTTGAAAATGAAACCACAATCACTAAACCCAAACCTAATGAGAAGTGGATGGCATTTGACAAAGAACAGCGAAATGCTGAAGCAAAAGCAGTGAACGCCATCTACTATGCCGTGTCCCAAGATATATTCAATCAAATAAGTATGTGTGAGACATCCAAGGAAGCATGGGATTTAATGGAAACGACCTATGAAGGCACAAGCACTGTGAAGAGGTTTAAACTAAAACTCTTAGCTTCATAGTTTGAAAATCTCAGGATGGAAGAGCATGAGACATTTATTGAGTTTTTTTACCAAATTGAACATCATTTGTAACTCCATGGGTGGTTTGGGAGAGAAGGTTCTGGCACCTAAAATATGTAAAAAAATCTTAAGATCCTTATCAGAACGCTTCAATCCCAAGGTAACAACAATTGAGGAGTGTAGGAATATTGATGAGATGAAAGTAGAAGAACTAGTAGGTTCCCTACAAAATTTTGAACTACACTTCACACAACCCCAAAAAACCAAAAATACTTTCCTAAAAACTTCTAAGAAATCAAAACATGAGGACAGTGAGAGCGATAAAGAAGATGAAGATGAGGAAGTGGCCTTGCTAGCACAAAGATTCAGACAATTCTTCTGCCACATGGGATGATACGGAGGAGTCAAATTCAGAAAATAGTGACTCAAGAAGTGATGGAGATAAAAAATCCTTGAAAATACTTATGGTCTCCACTAATTCAATCATTCCAACTGAATCTGAGAAAGAACAACAAGCCACTGAATCATTTTCATCCGACAATGAGGAAATTGAAGAAGAAGAAGATAAAGAGAAAAATGAATTGCAAGATGCTTATAATCAACTATACATTCATAACATCCATATCCTTAAAAAAATTGACATGACTGAAAATAAAAAGAAATTATTGCAGAAAGACTTGGACAGAACCTTAGAAATAAACATACATTTGTCCAATGATTTGCAACAATATCTCACAGGTAATGATCAATTAGAAAAAGAAAACCTATCCCTAAAAGCAGAATTATCAAAACTCATGAACCAGGCTGTATTGCTAAAAGATGATAATGCACAACTCAAAAATAAAAACCACTCACTTTGTATTGATTTAGAAAAATCTAGGAAATTTGCCGAGATAAACTACAAATTTTCTCAGAGTGGTGAGAATTTGGAAAAATTGTTAGGGATGGGAGGACTAGGAAGAGACAAGAGTGGACTAGGATATGAGAAAAGTAAAAATAAAACTAGAAATAAAGCCCAAACAAAACTCACTGCTTCAAGTAGCAATATGGGATTTTCTCCAGTTTTTAATTTATGTGGTGATGCTGGTCATTATAAATTTGAATGTTTAGCACCTAAAAGGACTCTATATAACTCTGATCAAAATCACATTGAAAAATTTGAACCAATCAGAGAAACTCAGAATGTTAAAAGTTCATCTAGGAGAAGCTCTTATTCATCACCACCTAAAGAAAAGAACAAAATAAAGAAATCAGTATCACAATGGGTAATTAAAGAAAAACTGAAAAGTGTAATGATTAAATCTCATATACCCTAATATATTAAACAGAAAAAGGAACAAATCCAGACTATGCATCTAGGTCTGGATATTTGATGAAATGATGAAATTTTGTTGAGCCTTCAATGTTACATCTAAGGTTGGAAACCTTATTTTTTTTTTTTGTATATAAACATTATCATGTTTATAATTATAGAACTGGTACAAATTTTTTATGACATATACTGATCAAGCTAAGAAACACCCAATAGTGTGTCGAAATTGTGAAAATTCTGAATATTATCTACTTTCGATACGATTGATGGCCTCTTTTTCGATCTCATCGACTTATGGTCGATACAATCGACGGATCTTCAAAATGTGAAAAGTCGTGTGACCATGGATAACATCGAGGGTAGTCTTGATAGCATCGATCGACAACTTCTCGATACAATCGATAGGTTAGACGATATGATCGACAAATGGCGCCCGATAAAAGTCAGTAGAACGAAAAAAAAGGGGTTTCTTTCGAAAGGCGGTTTGGTTGTCTTCACTGTCCGATCCTCTCGACCAATCATCCTAAGCCAAGTAAGACTAGCCAAATCTCTCCACAAACTAGGTAATATTCTTCCAACATCATCAGAATCTTCTTCTCTTAGTTTGTCAGTGTTTTTGTCATTTTTTTCCAATGGGAAAAGATAAAAACGTGGCATCTGGTCCAGGGGAATCTTCTAGAGGTACTCGACAAAAGGTCCTTGCCTCAAGGGAGAGAGCAAGGATCCCGAACAGTGCGATCCCCACACGAAAAAGATCACAACATGGTGGGTCCCAAACTGAAATCCCTGAACCGTCTCAACCAGTGCCTCCTCCTGCTATCCAACGGCCACCAAAATATGCCAATAGGAAGTTGATATTTGAGAGAAAAGTAGACAGGGAGTGTTTAACACCCTACAAATTAGAACCCCTATTTGCTGCAATTGGTTGGCTGCCCATCCTGAATTTTAGTGGACCATGCCAACTGGAAAGATCACGCAACTTCTTTGCTGCATGTCATTCCTCGGTGGCTGACCCTCCTTCCTTCATGGTATCCATGAATGGTGATGATGTATTTATCACTCCTGCAACCATAGCACAGATTCTCAACCTACAGATGACTTCAGAAGGCCTTCCAAACTGGGATCTAGACCTTCCAGATGTGCGCTCCAAAATAACCAAATACTTATGTCATAACCGAGATATCCCATGGTATAAAGGGAATGCCCTGAAAGCTAGGTATATGGAGCCCCGGTTCATAGTCATGCATGGAATTTTTACCACTAACTTGTACCCAAGAAGCATGAACCAATCAGATCTAACAAGTCTGATGATAATGATAGTCTACTCTGTTGCAACCGGGATAGATATCTACCTTCCAACCTTGATTGTCAACCAGTTCGTCAATGCCATACTGAAAGGGCCTAGCTATATGCCCTAGAGGGGGGGTGAATAGGGTAATGCCAAATAAAACTAATAACAGCGGAATAATTAAATATATAAAGCACAATGCTGAATATAAAACAATCACAATAGCTTAAAATAAAGAGATTGATACTTTATCAGTTCTAAGGAAAACCTTACACCAAAAACCAGAGGTTTAAGGTAGGACAACCTTATTTCTAGAACGTCCTTGTATCACAAACCAAAGAGAAATAATAAGCAATGAAATCAAAATAACTTGCGAAAAAAAAATCTTAAGTTATTACAACATTCATCCACACTATCCAACAGCCACACAGATTGCTACTCCACTCCTAATATTCTCACACAGGAGATATTAGCATGCACTATCAAAATAGGTTTCACAGGTTCACCTAAAACCTTCACAATTGTGTCTTTCATCTCAGGCTTATACAATCCAAAAACCCCACAATCTGAGTTTTCTGGCTCTCCTCAGATAACCACTACAATGAGATTTTTCTGGCGAATCTCAAACAAAAACTAGAGAAAGTAAATTACAAAACATGTAAAATACCTGAATCACCTTTTGAAGAAGCCCGGTAGAACCAATCGGAGTAGAAGTTCGATTCGACGTTCAAAGTCCAATACTCACTTTAAGAATGGTTCTAAGTCTAATTGATTTTAGATCAAACGGGCTAGATCTATTTGATTTAGAATCCAAGAAGAAGGAATATCAGAAATTCCCCTTTTCTAATAAGATTGGAAGGTAGATCAAAATCAAATAAAAATAAGCTAGCAAAAGGAATATTAAATAAGCACAATGTAGCTTAAAATAAACACAAACTTATCTTAGAGAATATCCTAAAGAATGCTTGAATAGAATTGATTTGAAGTGCTAAAACTCTAAAGTTCGTGCTCAATTTATAGACTGAAAAATCCCGTCTACGACTGGTCTTAGGAACCTAGGACTGGTCATAGCTCCAAAGATTTTTGAAAGATTTTCGCGGGATAATATTTTCAGTTCCACGACTGGTCCTGGGTGGTCTACGACCAGTCGTAGGACCCCAAAAATGGTTGCTGGAGTTTGAGTCGTAGGGCTACGACCGGTCGAAGGAAGAGTCGTAGAACTCTCAGGACTGGTCGTAGGATAGCTAGAAAGATCTGAAAATCTTCAACTACCTAGGACTAGTCCTGAAAAACTTAGGATTGGTCATAGCAAAGCTAGGACCGGTCTTAGAACACTCCAAACAAGCATATTAAAATATATGAATTATGTATCCAGAATGACCTACAATAAAGCCCATCCTAAGGTCAATCTAAGGTCAAACAAACCTTAAAAGTGAGATGGACATTGAAAGTCTGTTCTCTCAGATGACCCTTAAGAGAAGCTTGTGAATATACAAAACTTGTAATAGGCCTTCATGAGCTTGATCTTGACTTGACAAAGTCTTCTAGTAAACTTGAACTTGATCAAACCTTGAACATGCAACCTTAAAAACTTCTATTCTTGATTTCTTCATCCAAGACTTGAAAACTTTCTTCATTTAAGATCTTGTCTTGAAATGCAATGTCTTGATATGTCTTGATTGCAATGAATAGAGTTCAAACATAAAACACAAGATATACAAGACATAGATATAGGTTTTGGCACCACAAAATTTGACAACTAAAGGTATATGAAATCATAGGACTTACAATCTCCCCCCTTGTCAAATTTGTGACAAAACACATAGCATCAAAGATAATAAGGAATGATAAGTCATGAAATCATAAAATACTCTACTCCCCCTAAGTAATACGAGTATTGCTCATATAATCAGTACACAACATGAAAACCTCAAGACTTCAATCCACATATCCTTCTCAATCAATTCAAATAAATTTACTCCCCCTATCCGTATTACTCCCCTTTTAGCAATGCTTACTACTCCCTCTTTTTATCATAAAATGATAAGGGAAAGACACAATAGGAAGAAGAACATAGAGAGTAAAAAGAAAATAATGAGAAAGAGATATGAAAGGACATCATATTAATCTTAAGCATCAAGTCATAATCCATACTACATATCCAAAATAAAAGACAATGTTATCAAACCATAATTCATAATACATATCCAAAATATAAAGATAATGTGAAACTATCCAGAAGATAATTCACTTAATCTGATCCAGAGGAGGGAGTAGGGATAGTTGGATCAATCTGGTGTAAGCCCTTATTAATACGATGAAGATATTTTCGCATGTACTTGAATCTCATATCATGAGCTATAATCATATTATCAACTTTTTCCTCCAATGCACGAAGGCGTGCATCAAAACCAGAAGGATTATAATCTGGATCATTAGGTGAATCAGTTTCTATATCATCAAATATGTCATCCATATTAACATCTTGTTGTGGAAAATCGTCAGCTTCCTCTTCGTTTTCAGCATCACCACCATCACCACCAACACCACTAACACCAGCTTCATCAAATTGGCCAGGGAGCAGATCCAATTTCATCTTATTAAGATTGGCATTGTTGAAAATAAGATGATGAATTGGTGCCTCATTAATAGGTTTATCGACAAGCATGTGAGTGGCTAAAACAGTCATAAGATAACCGAATGGAATATCACTATGACCCGGATGGAAACGAAATTAAATAATGGAATGAAAAATCAAAGAAGGAAGACAGGCCTTGGTTCTAGAAACAATAGAATGCAACACACGAACCATGAAAGAAGTCAACTCGGTTTTATTACCGGACCGAGGATATACATTGGAAATGAAGAAATGATGTAATATTCTGTAACTGGGTAACAAATACTTTGTAGGGAGCGCATTCCCTTTGTGAGTCCAATGTGCATCAATTTTGCATAAATCTCTGGTTAACATGCATTTTTCCGATTCTGAAGGTTTGTCGTATAAAGTATGAATCGGTATTCCTTCATCATTAACAGGTATATCCATAATACTTGATATTAAATGATGGTCAACTTCAAATTTTCCTTCTTTAGTATCAATTGAAAATGTTAAATTTTTAAGGAAAAAATTTGAAATGCATGCAACCATTGATTGAGAAATGGACTGGTATGCAGACCCACCCCAAAGTAAAATGTTAGTCCAGCCTACAGATTCAAGAAGGGGAATGACACCATATGGAGCAATGTGATTTAGACCAGCGGTATGCTCAATGATAATGTTACGGACAAGCAAATCCCGTACATCTTGAGTATCATCTTCGGGTGACCGAAGGTGCCGTTTAGTTGTTGGTGCAGATCTGGATGAAGATGGACCACGGGATGTTTTCTTTTTCCCTCTAGCATCCATATTCAAAAAGATATACAAAGAACAAGCAAGATGCACAAATGAAAGATGAGTTTTCTCTAGATCAGCAAATAGAGAGGAAACCCTTGAAAAACTCAACAAGAGAAGAAATCAAGCTATACTATGAACAAATCAAAGCATAAAGATCATGAATCTTCAAGAAAAATGATGAAATAGGACTTACCTTGAAGAAAAATTAGAAATCCTATGACTGGTCGAGCCACGACTCGTCGTAGGTCGGTGTGGAAATGAAGAAGAAGGGGATTTTCTCCAAATTATATGATGTTCATGAGATCGACGACCGTTCGAGTGCTGTGCACGACCGGTCGTAACACGACTGGTCGTGTACATCCACGACCGGTCGAGCATCGACCAAAAATACATTTTTAATACAAAAATTTAAAATTTAAATAATTATAATATGAAATATAATACACTATGATACATGCAAGCAAGAATATTCAATGTAAAATGCACATACCAAGATCAAATTTCAATTTATTAAACCTGCTTTTGTCAAGCGATTTAGTAAATATATCAGCAAGTTGAGTTTCGGTTGGTATATATTCAAATGAAATAACTTTTTCTTCAACCAATATCAGCAAGAATATTGAGCTTTGCTTCTTGCTGAACCAAGAAACTAAGAAATTTCCAATGTAAAAACAGCCACCACTAGTTAATTTTCTATCATCAATATTTCCGGCCCAATCAGCATCTGAATACCCGGCTAATTGAACATTAGTATCAAAAGGATACCAGAGTCTCAAATTTATAGAACTTGTGACATATCTAATAATCCTTTTAACAACAATAAGATGTGATTCCTTAGGATTAGACTGATATCTCGCACAAATACCAACACTAAATGCGATATCAGGTCTACTAGCAGTAAGATATAACAAACTACCAATCATACTGCGATATAATTTAGGATCTATATCTTTACCTGAAGAGTCTTTTGAGAGTCTTAATGTTGTACTCATATGAGTATCAAAGTTCTTACCATTCTCAAATCCAAACCTTTTAACCAAGTTTGAAGCATATTTGGTCTGGAAAATGAAAATTTCATCAGGTTGTTGTTTTACTTGCAACCCTATGAAATAGTTAAGTTCGCCAACCATGCTCATTTCGAACCTTGATTTCATTAACTCTTCAAACTCAGTATACATGTTAGAATAAGTAGATCCATAAATAATATCATCAACATATATTTGAACCATCAAAATATCATTGTTATTCTTTTTAACAAAAAGTGTCTTATCGACACTACCTACTTGAAAGCTATGACTAAGTAAGAATTTAGTCAATTTTTCATACTATGCCCTGGGTGCTTGTTTTAGACCATAGAGAGCCTTTTTGAGAAGAAATACATAGTCAGATAACTTAAGGTCTTCAAACCCTGAAGGTTGTTCAACATACACTTCTTCATGTAAATCGCCATTCAAGAAAGCACTCTTTACATCCATCTGATAGATTTTAAAATTTCTAAAACATGCAATGAAAATAAAAAGTCTGATTGATTCAAGGCAAGCGACTAGAGCAAAGGTTTCATCGTAATCGATGCCTTCAATCTGAGTGTACCCTTGTACAACCAGTCTAGCCTTATTTCGTATAATATTTCCGAGTTCATCAGACTTATTTTTAAAGATCCACTTTGTTCCAATAATATTTTTATCTTTAGGTCCAGGAACAAGATTCCAAACATCATTACGAACAAATTGATTAAGTTTATCTTGCATAGTAACTATCCAATTTTCACCAGAAAGTGCTTCTTTTACGTTGACCGGTTCTATTTGGGATGTAAAATAAACATAATTACATATGTTCTCAAGTTGTTTGCGAGTACGAACTCCAGTGAGAGGATTTCCAAGTATTTGATTGGTTGGATGATCTTTAACAGTCCTTGGTTCAGATTCTTTTTGACTTGATGAGATATCTAGATTGTCAAAAATAAGAGCTTCATCATCATCTGAACTTGGGGCTGGTGTATTCAAATGATCATCAATGACCACATTGATGGACTCTTGAATCACACCAGTTCTCTTATTTAGAACCCTATAAGCTCGACTGTTCAAAGAATAACTAAGAAAAATTCCTTCGTCACTCTTCGTATCAAACTTACCCAAATTTTCACGATCCCGTAAAATATAACACTTGCTACCAAAAACCCAAAAGTATTTGACAGTAGGTTTCTTTTCAAACCATAATTCATAAGCAGTCTTATTATCAGATTTACTGGTATAAACCCGATTAATAATATAACATGTGGTATTAACTGCTTCAGCCCAAAGATTTCTAGAGAGCTTCATGCTATTCAACATAACATTAGCCATATCCTGAAGCACTCTATTTTTCCTTTCAACTATACCATTTTGTTGCGGTGTTTTGGGTACTGAGAATTCATGTGATATTCCCTGATCGCTACAGAATTTTTCAAAACTACTATTTTTGAATTCAGATCCATGATCACTACGGATCTTACTAACATGAGAACCGTTTTCATTTTGGATTCGTTTGATGACCCTTTTCACTTCATCTAGGGTTTTAGTTTTGTCTTTTAAGAATGATACCCAAGTAAATCTGGTATAGTCATCTACGATAACCAAGATGTATTTTTTTCCTCCTCGACTCTCTGATTTGGTTGGTCCAATAAGATCCATATGGAGAAGCTCGAGTGGTCTAGATGTGGTATTGGAGTTCACTTTCTTGTGAGAGCTCCTAATCTGTTTGTCCAACTGGCATTCACCACATATTTTATCTACTTTTTGTAATTTGGGTAGACCTTTAATTAGTTCTCTTTTGCTCAATCTAAATAAGTTCCGATAGTGTACATGTCCAAGGCGTTTATGCCATAATTCAGTCTCATCGGTATGGACCATGTAACATGATTGAGTAGATGATCTAGCATCACTAACGATGTAGCAATTTTCAGAAGTTCTGCGACCAGTTAATATAACAGAACCCTTTTTATTAACTATTTCACAACCTTGATTAGAAAACTTTACACTATGGTTATTATCACATATCTGAGAAATTCTTAATAGGTTGTGTTTTAAACCCTCAACATATAAGACATTCTTAAATAAGGGAAGGTTATAAAGTTGAACCGTACCTTGGCCAATAATCTTGTAATTACTTTCATCACCAAATGCGACTGACCCGTCAGTCATATATTTAAGATCGGTGAATAAAGCTTTGTCACCTGTCATATGCCTGGAGCAACCACAATCTAGGTACCACTTTGAATGGCTTGTTGCTTTGGAAGCAGTGTGGGCAACCAAGCTGGCAACTTTAGGAACCCATTTCATAACTGTTTTGGGTTTAGGAGTATAGATGGTCTTTTTCTGTCTATTGTTGTAGGAACGACCTATAGAGTTCGACTTTAATAGCTCCTTGAGAAGATCAATAATTTTTTCAGCTAATTGATTTCGATTTTGAAAATTAAAGGTAACATGGCTACTTTTAGGTTTTTGAAAAGTTTTTGAATTTTTAGAAAAACCTTGAAAAGTATTCTTTTCTTTTGAGTTTAAAGACTCTCCTTTTACAAATTTAGGAGCAGTGTTCTTTTGTTTAGGAGATGTATTCTTATCATAGCCCAACCCGGGTCGATCGCCACATTTTCTTAATCCGGACAATAATTTTTCTAATTTCGGATCACCTTGGGCATATCTCCATGTGTCTTTCAAACTCAGAAGAGAAGCTACCTCATTTTTGAGTTTCTCTTTTTCGAATTTCAAATCTTCAATTTGGGAGGTTTTGAAATCTAAATCATTTTTGATTTTTTCAAAAGAATCAGAAATATGAGACTTTTCTAAGACAAGAGACTCATAATCTTCCTTAAGCTTAGAAAATTTTTCTTTTTTTAATTTAAGCTTGACAGCAATTTTACAACTCTCTTTATAAAGGGCATTATAAGCATCTTGAAGATCATCTTCATTATCGCAATCACTATTCAGATTTTCTTCACTAGATATATCATCATGATCTGAATAGGTGATCTTGGCTAGAGTCATAAGGGCTTTAACACCATCGCCCGACTCGATTTCAGAATCTTCTGATTTAGAAGAGGATTCAGAATCAGATGATTCATCCCAAGTAGCCATCATGCTTTTCCTTTTTGATTTGTCCTTTTTAGGACATTTGTTAGATAAGTGCCCATACTCTTGACAGTTGTAACATTGACTATCTTTCAAGGATTTACGAGTCCTAGGTTTAAATTGTCTCTTATCATTTGATTTTTGAAAATCAACCTTTTTCTTGTTTTTAAAAATTTTGTAAAACCTTTTTGCTAAAAGTGTCATATCATCTTCGGTATTTTCTGAATCCGAAGTGCTCTCTTAAGAAATATTTTTAGATGATTTGAGAGCTATTGATTTTCCTTTAGTAGACTTAAAGGATAACTCATAGGTTTGAAGTGAACCAACTAATTCCTCAACCCTCATGGTATCCATATCACGAAGTTCCTGAATTGCGGTCACTTTAGAATTGAACCGTTCAGGAAGTGAACGTAGTATTTTTGTGCACACTTTACTTTCAGGGATTCTATCACCAAGACCCCACATAGAGTTCACAATGTCATTCAATCTAGTGTAGAAGTCCATAAACATCTCATTCTCCTCCATATGAATTTCTTCAAATTTAGTTGTGAGGAGTTGGACTTTAGATTTTTTTACAATAGATGTACCCTCGTGTGTCATTTCTAATATATCCCATGCTTGTTTTGTATTTTCACAAGAGATGATTCTTTTGAATTCATCTGGTGATAATGCACAAGTAATTGCATTTAGTGCTTTTGCATTAGCACTACTTTCACTTTTTTGAAGTGTGATCCAAAGAGAATAAGCCGCTACTTTCATAGATTTTGAACCATCGTCATTAGCAACTTCAGTGATAGGAGGATTCCATTCATTCACTGTGGCCATCCACACACTTTCATCCAAGGATTTATGGAAGATCCTCATCCTGTCTTTCCAATAAGCATAGTTTGTACCATTAAAAGGTGGTGGCCTAGTGACTGATAGGCTATCAAAATTTGACATCTTAATATAGCTTAGATCGTTAGCTCAGGAAATAAATCCAATAAATAAACAATAAGCACGAGCTATTAGGCTCTGATACCACTTGAAAGGGCCTAGCTATATGCCCTAAAGGGGGGGTGAATAGGGCAATGCCAAATAAAACTAATAACAGCGGAATAATAAAATATACAAAGCACAATGCTGAATATAAAACAATCACAATAGCCTAAAATAAAGAGATTGATACTTTATCAGTTCTAAGGATAACCTTACTCCAAAAATCAGAGGTTTAAGGTAGAACAACCTTATTTCTAGAACGTCCTTTGTATCACAAACCAAAGAGGAATAATAAGAAATGAAATCAAAATAACTTGCGAAAAATAAATCCTAAGTTATTACAACATTCATCTACACTTGCTTGAAGTGAATACAACATTCATCCACAAACACAAACCACAAAACTGAATGAATAAAGAAATGAAAGAATGAAGCACATCCACAACACAACGATATATAGTGGTTTGCCTGTGTGTACACCAACTGTTACCCAACAGCCACACAGATTGCTACTCCACTCCTAATATCCTTACACAGGGGATATTAGCATGCACTATCAAAATAGGTTTCACAGTTTCACCTAAAACCTTCACAATTGTGTCTTTGATCTCGGGCCTACACAATCTAAAAACCACACAATCTGAGTTTTCTGGCTCTCCTCAGATAACCACTACAATGAGATTTTTCTGGCGAATCTTAAACAAAAACCAGAGAAAGTAAATTACAAAACATGTAAAATACCTGAATCACCTTTTGAAGAAGCCCGGTAGAACCAATCGGAGTAGAAGTTCGATTCGACGTTCAAAGTCCAATACTCACTTTAAGAATGGTTCTAAGTCTAACTGATTTTAGATTAAACGGGCTAGATCTATTTGATTTTGAATCCAAGAAGAAGGAATATCAGAAATTCTCCTTTTCTAATAAGATTGGAAGGTAGATCAAAATCAAATAAAAATAAGCTAGCAAAAGGAATATTAAATAAGCATAATGTAGCTTAAAATAAACACAAACTTATCTCAGAGAATAGCCTAAAGAATGCTTGAATAGAATTGATTTGAAGTGCTAAAACTCTGAAGTTCGTGCTCAATTTATAGACTGAAAAATCCCGTCTATGACTAGTCTTAGGAACCTAGGACTGGTCGTAGCTCCAAATATTTTTGAAAGATTTTCGCGGGATAAGATTTTCAGTTCCACGACCGGTCCTGGGTGGTCTACGACCGGTCGTAGGACCCCAAAAATGGTTGCTGGAGTTTGAGTTGTAGGGCTATGACCGGTCGAAGGAAGAGTCGTAGAACTCTCAGGACTAGTCGTAGGAAGTCTAGGACTGGTCGTAGGACAGCTAGAAAGATCCGAAAATCTTCAACTACCTAGGACTGGTCCTGAAAAACTTAAGACTAGTCATAGCAAAGCTAGGACTGGTCTTGAAGTCCCTAGGACTGGTCTTGAAGTCCCTAGGACTGGTCTTAGAACACTCCAAACAAGCATATTAAAATATATGAGTTATGTATCCGGAATGACCTACAATAAAGCCCACCCTAAGGTCAATCTAAGGTCAAACAAACCTAAAAAGTGAGATGGACATTGAAAGTCTGTTCTCTCAGATGACCCTTAAGAGAAGCTTGTGAATATATAACACTTGTAGTAGGCCTTCATGAGCTTGATCTTGACTTGACAAAGTCTTCTAGTAAACTTGAACTTGATCAAACCTTGAACATGCAACCTTGAAAACTTCTATTCTTGATTTCTTCATCCAAGACTTGAAAACTTTCTTCATTTAAGATCTTGTCTTGATATGTCTTGATTGCAATGAATAAACTTCAAACACAAAACACAAGATATACAAGACACAGATATAGGTTTTGGCACCACAAAATTTGACAACTAAAGTGATATGAAATCATAGCACTTACACATACATACTTCCAGAGATTTACATCTTCCATATCCCTGGATTGTCAGTAGAATTTGTCAAAGCATTGGCTTTCCATCCACAACTGATCCCGTTTTCTCACTCAAAGTTTTCAATAAGAAGAATATTTAGAAAATGGATTTGATATTTCACGAGTACAAGGAGGAAACTGAGGAAGACATTCATGCAAAAAGGGAAGGAGGAGAAGGTGGTGATCCCATGTAAGGAGATGCCATGGCTGATGATGCACCTCATAGACCAGATGTCGCTCCATCTATATCAACCGCTGGGTTTGAAAAAAGGCTCAAACTGGACAGGATTGGGGCCATTCAGAAGGACATTCACTCAGTAAAGGAACGACTCACTATTCTGGAAAGAATGGTTTAAGGAGTTCAGAGCAAGGTCCAATAATTGGTGGATCTACTGACGCGCCGACGGGACGACACGATGCCATCTCATTCTGCTCCTTGATGCCGGATTCATGCATGCTATCATGCACACCCTACTCTTATTTTTGCATATGAACATCAGTATCTTTTTGGATGTTCTATGCTCTCAGTGGTGTGAATGACAGTTTTTTTTTACTGTTTTTTTTCTTTGGATGAATATGCCCACGGTTGGGCTAAAATACTGGTTTATTTTTGTGTGCCCTCCAATGGGCTTTATTTTTTGTTGGTTTAAATTGTTGTTGCCTGGGGCAGCATTGGATATTTCTGCCAATCTTGGGCAGCTTACTTTACATATGGCTGAATCTAGTTCTTTTATTCCTGCCATTTAAATTTCTGTCTCCCTGGTTTATTAAAGTTTTGGGCTTATGGTCTGCATGTTTATCTTATGCCTTAAGTGCTCTATTAACTCCATACTGGTCTTCATTGATGTATGCTCTACACAGTTCTCATTTATATACGTCTATCTATCTGTAGTTCTCCCATAAGCTTCAATCTTCAGTCAATATCACGTCTTATGCCTTTGCCAATGACTGACAAAAAGGGGGAGAACAATTCAAACACCCCAAGCGAAAATTTTATATCTGTGTTGCAGGTGTTAGGGGGAGCAGCCGCAATAAGAAAGGGGGAGTTTTGAAGAAAGGGGGAGAAATTACTGGTTGTGTACATGGGTGATTAGAATTTGTAAAATTTTGTTAATACATGTACACACAATTTAGGATGTATCTGTCTAGATATGTTCCTAGGGTGTTTTGGGTATTTTGTCATGTAATTGACAAAGGGGGAGATTGAAAGTGCACCTACTACGTGCCGTGGTTTGTCAATTACGTTGTAAGTTGAGTCAGTCGGACAATACCGCTTAACAGGAAGATCAAGTCAAGCGTCTGCCTCAACTAGATGTGTGGAAGCTCGCCATAGGTAAATCATAGCCTCACATCCCATGTCCCAAAACACCAGGTAATTAAAACCCTTAAAAAGAACTAGAACATCTTAGGGTTTCTGCGTAAGAAAACTTTTTATCAAAAAGGAAAATCTTTAAAGTTTTTCCTACACTGTCGATTATATCGATTCCACTTTCGATATGATCGACTAGCTCTGTCGATGTCCTCGGCATCTCAAATCGATACAATCGAGTGAGGACAAAAAGCGTCCAGCAATCAAACAATCATCTAGACGATTTATCGATATATCGACTAGTCAGTTGATATCATCGATATTCGATTATCGATCCTATCGAAAGAAGATCGATACTATCGACAGACTATTTTACGGCGCCCCTATTTTTCTAAAGAAAACTAACATAAGCTTCGATATATCGATGATTGTCTAATTCAATCTGAACTTAAATATCGATCATATCGGAAGTTAGTCGATCATATTGATTGTGGGCGCATGTTTTCTCCAGCATGAATTACAGGTTATTTTTAATGTTGATCGGGGTGCCAGTCGATAAATTGATATTCATATATCGATCATATCGAGACCTCGTCGATTGGATCGAGTCCGAACATAAATCTTCCAGCAAGCTTATAGGTAAATCTATACGATTTATCGATCCCATCGACAAGGTCTCTGATATGATCGATGTATAAATTTTGATGACATCGACTGTTCCCCGATCATATCTGCAAAACCTGAAATTCTTTAAGGCTTCTCTCTTATTTTCACCTGTCGATAGATCAATCCATTTCTCGATGGAATCGGAGTTCAAAATTCGATAACATCGATGTAAGTCTCGATCCCATCGACCAGTTGGCGAAAGGTTTCCAAAAGTGAAATGACAATTGAGTTTGTATCATCGAGAGGTCTGCCGATACAATCGAGAGTATTCGCTTGATCATATCGACGATTGCTCGATGATATCGAACTCTGTCATAAATATGACCGTTTATATCCGTTGGAACCTTTTGCCTATAAATAGAGAGATTAGTCTTTATTGCTGGTAGAGAAAGAAGAGAGTGCTTTTGAGAGTTTTAACCTTCCTATCATTTACGTAAGCCATTTCTCTTAGGAATTTTATCCTCCAATTCACCCTCATCATTGATATCTCATAGAGTGGATTAGGGAATGAACTTCCGCATTCAAGGATCCTCCAGCTACTATCTTAATGGAAAATCATTAAGCTGGGATGCCTTGAATGCATAGATGATTGGAACCACTCCATATTCCTTATAGAAAAATCTTTAGAGGGTGGTATTCCATCATAACCTTGACCCAACCTAAAGCCTAGTATAGATACACCTTTGTGTTGCGGATCAAGAGAGCTGAAGACTCTTCATCAACAAGAAGGAGATCTTCATCATTGCGCTGAAAGGGACTCATCAACTTATTTATAAGTATCTAGAGTCCAGAGGATACTTGTGATCATTCCTTTCTAGGATTGGGTTTTAAGTGTTGCTCACCCTTTGAAGTCCTCGAAGGATGCCTCCTACGGGAGTGTACGTGCGGGGTGCGTTATGTGGACCCTTGCTCTGTGGAGAGCATAAACATCTGGTTAGGAGTACGCCAGCAAAACTCCAGGGTTAGAGGTGAACCGAGTAGAAACCTCAGGGTGCGTTGTGTGGACCCTTGCTCTTTGGAGAGTATAAACATCTGGTTAGGAGTATGCCAGCAAAATTCCAGCGTTTGAGGTGAACCGAGTAGAAACCTCTGTAAAGGTTGAAGGTGAACCTGATTTAAAACCTTAAGTTTGAGGTGAACCATGGAAAACCTCCTTAGTGAAATTCGGTCACTCAAGGGTTGAGTGTGGAAGCCAGGAGTGGAGTAGACAAGTAGTCGAACCACTATAAAATTGACTGTGTTTGTGTTTGATTCTTGTGCTTGATTATTTGTGTGATTATGTTAATTACATTCATATCTACTCACACTTCACACACAGTCACATCTATCATAGACTATAACTACTTCATGCTTATCATCTAAATACTTCTGTGATTGGATCCTCTACCAGGCTTGGAAGCCAGTAGAGTTAATTTTGAGTAATCCTTATCTATACCCTGAGATAGGATTAGTGTGATGGGATTTTTAATAATTTATAAAAACTTTAAAAAGTCTTATTCACCCCCCTCTAGGACATATTGGGATATTCCTACTTCAACTTAAGCGGTCTTCACCACTATTTTAAGGAAAATTTCCTATAAGTCGGCTACATGGTCTATAGCTGCGATGCTCTTGATGAGCATATCATCGATATAGACTTCCATAGTCCGCCCTATTTGGCGGGCGAACATCTTGTTGACCAACCACTGATAGATCGCTCCTATGGTTTTCAAACTAAAGGTCATCACATGGTAACAATAAATACCTTTGTCAGTGACAAATGTAGTCTTAGATTTATCGTTAGAAGGCATTATAATCTAATTGTATCCTGAATATGCAATTTATGACCCGTTGTACTATCGACTAACTAATCAATTTTAGAAGAAGGAAGCTATCCTTTGGGTAGGCTTTGATCAGATCTGTGTATTCTACACAAACCTGCCACTTCCCGTTAGCTTTCTTGACCAGTACAATATTGGCCACCCAGTTTGCGTAGTAGACTTCTTCAATGAAGCCGACTTTGAGGAGCTTGCTGACATCTTCTTCAATCATGGCGCTCCTCGTAGGGCCTAAGGCATGTCGCTTTTGTCGAATTGGTCGGGAGGACAAATCGATGTTCAGTCGATGTGTGATGACAGCAGGATCGATTCCATACATATCTTCATGGGACTAGGCAAAAACGTCGACGTAACGTCAGAGGAGGGCGACCATCTTATCACGCAGTGGCAATGTCAAGGATGATCCTATTTAGACAATCTTAAATGGATCAAATTCATCCAGCTGGATAGAAATGAGGTCTTCCATAGGTTGGCCTCTCTCTTAAGATTCTTCTTGTGGATCTAAAGATTCGATGGTCATTGCTTCACGTGGGGCTCTCAGTGCCATCGCGTAGCATTGTCGAGCGTCGTGTTGATCACCTTTAACGATCCTAACCCTTGCTTGGTCGGGAATTTCATCTCCAAGTGGTAGGTTGATACCACAACTCACAGGAAGTATAATAATGGTTGTCCAAGGATGGCGTTGTAGACATATGGTTGGTCGACCACAAGGAAATCGACCATCGCGGTGGTTTAATTTTGTCCCTCTCTAGCCGAGAGGGGGAGCTAGATGGCTCCTTCGGGCACGACCTGTTCGCTTGAAAAATTGACTAATGGAGTTTTGACAGGTTGGAGTAGAGCCCAACCTACTCCCATTTGTCGAAGGCTTGAACGAAGAGCACATCCGCTGATGATCCTGTGTTGACAAGGATCCGAAACAGTTTTCAGTTGGCGATGGTTAAAGTGATTACCAGTGCATCTTCATGGGGAGGTGGATACCTTGGGCGTCCTCTTCAATAAAGGTTATGCTGTATTTTTCCATCTTTTTCTCTTTTGAAGGTTTATATAGGAGCAGAACTTCTTCCTTAGGATGACTAATACTCCCAGTGTGTGCTTTTCGAGCATTGTTCGAGTCACCTCCCCCTCCGCAGCCTCCAAAGATATTGTGGATTTCTCCAATTGGCTAGTTTTAGATCGACTATTCTTCAACAACCTTGATTTGATCTCCTCTATTATCGATGTAGTCCCCGAGATGGCCATTGCAAATGAGTGCCTCGATTTCTTGCTTGAAGCCGAAGCAGTCGCTCATGTTATGCCCATGATCTCGGTGGAAAAGGTCGTATCTATTTTTTCTTCTTTTGTCGGTGTTAGATTTCATCTAATTCGGCCAATGGAGAGGATGCTTGTCCTTGATCTCCATTAGGACTTATTTCGACATCTTGGTTAGAGGAGTGTAAGTCTTAAACTTACAGTCGAGCTGTTTGTTCGATTTTCGATCGCATAGAGATTGATCATCCCTTCTCTCCTTATTGCTTGAACTAGCCTCGGCCTTTCTCTACTCCTTAGCTGGAAGATTTTTTCTTTGGGCGGCATCCCACAATATCTAGGATTCCTCAGCGTTAGTATACTTCTGCGATCTGTTCATAAATTCAGCTAGAGTGGTAGGGAGTTCTTATCTAGAGAAAAGAGGAAAGACTTATCTCTTAACCCGCTCATGATGGCATTTTAGGCGGTCTCATCCGAATGTTTTTGAACTTGTAGTGCTTCTAGGTTGAAGCGCTTGATGTAGTCCTTTAGGAGTTCACCTTCTTTTTGGATTATGTGAAGAAGATGAGCAGGTGCTTTGAGTCTCTTCTTTCCTCCAATGAAGTTCGTAACAAAAGCCTGGCTGAGCTGTGAGAATGAGCTGATGGACCTCGGCTCTAGCTACTTAAACCATAGTTGAGCAGCGTCGACCAGAGTTAAGGAGAAGGCTCAGCACATGACCACATTAGAAGCATCGTGTAGTTCCATGTAGATCCGGAAGGATTCCATGTGCTCTGACGGGTTAGTATTCCCTGTGAAGGGCGTGATCTGAGGTAATCGAAACTTGTCCAGCAGTCGTGCTTGAAGAATCTCAGTAGTGACTGTGGACTTAGTTTCCTCCATTATGATCATGATCCCTCAGGCTCTTCAACTCGCCTCTTCACGGTTCCCCACTCTTGGCAGTGGCCTCGATCGGGGCTCTACTACACCTTCTCCAATATATCTCATGATGTAAGTCGGAGGCAGGGAAAGGCACGGTCTCGGACACGTGGGGTGGGACAGGTTGGGCCAGAGTATACTGCTAGCTCGGCTGATGGGCGATCGGCACGCCAATAGGCTATGAGGGAAAAATAATTTGGCTATTGTTCGACATTCACGCAGGAAGGTCGGGATGGACCGTCGGCCATCGGTGCATGTTGAGGTTAAATTTGTTCTAATAATCGCATTATACGGCCCAAATCTGATATGATATCCCTGACCTCTCTTTCGAGGTTGTTCATTTGATCATTCTTAACATGACTTCGCAAACCGCGTCTACTTAAACCAGAGGAGGAACCTTGATGGCTTGCTTATGGCTCAAGCTATCTTAACCGCTCTAGTGGTTCCGGGGCATGACTAGTCGTAGGTAAGATTGCGATCAGAATTGCCACTAGAGGGGATTGAGCTTTCTTCTTTCCACTGGCCATTGTAGATGTTGCTAGTAGGGCTGAAAATGACTTAGAACGTCGATTCCCACATGCGGCACCAAATTGTTGATGTAAAAATCAGGCAAATCCTCCGCGGTTGACCCTCTTGTACCTACACAGGGGTAAAGGAGGAACAAAGGAGACCCTAGCTAGTGCAAGGGACTCTCCGATGCCTAAGTCAGGAACGGGGTCTTTTTTATAAGGTAGGGTCTTCAGAAAAGAGACACCAGTCGAATACTAAGATTAAAATGTGATTACCTTTGATGTTTAGGGATACCTCAATATATATATATATATATATATATATATATATATATATATAGGGAAGAGAGTCTAATCATATGAGGATTCATCTCGATATCTTAGAGATCCGTCCAGATCCGGGATCTTCACGAGATAAATGGATCCCTATGTTATCGGGATCCGGTCTTATCTCCCGAAGATTTGGGGAGAGATCTTCGGTATTACAAGAGATTCCTTTAGTTTATAGCTTGGATTTAGGTCGGCTCCCATAGGCGGGTGATGGCTCGGGCATGAACCATACCGATCTTGTTGATAGATCAACATTCACCATCTTCGACCAATGGTGACAGATCAACAGTCACCATCTTCGACTAATAATTGGGTTGGAGGCTCCGTGTTTCCATTAACTAGATGTTAATGGTGCTTAACCTTGTCATGAGACGTCACTTAATCTGTAATCGGACGTTGTTCGATCTATGGCCATCCAATGGACGAGGTATGACCAATATATGGTCGAACAATAACTGATTTGGGGTAGATTTATGGTCAACCTAGATCATACCTATGACCGACCAATGGTCAATCTGTGGTCGATCTGCAATTGACCCATTAGGTTAGAACATAGTTTATCCAAATGATCTCGTTACCATGTTCTTTGAGTGTCCTTATAGTTGTCTTGACCTCCTTGAAGGTTGACCTATTGTTGGACGTAGACACCTTATCAGGCTTGGGTGTCACTAGGCCTATGCTAGTTAAGTAGAGTTGGTCCATTCCATAAGCCGACTTATGGACTTGTCAAATTTTCCCCCAACAAGACTTATACTAACTCGTATGATGGATGAACGGTTTAAATATAACACATGCCTCTTGATGGGACCTACAAAACTTGACAATGTAAACACACTCGCTAAGTCGGTGTCATCTGGTACACCAGTTAATCTGCTTATGGAATCGAGGCTTTATATGTTGGACGCGGATTGCATCCTACCCCGCCCATATCTAGTGGTGAACGGGCACGAACTTTAAGTGGCCACCGTGATGTATCGGTCTTATCCATTTATTGTTTTCCTTAATTTAGGGCATAAACTAAAAAAGAGGCAAATCTGAGGCTCAAGTGGACTATACAGTGGGGATTAAATTATTACGCTTGAAAATTTATTGGGGTTACATACACTACACCAAAAAAGCCATTTAAGTATGGATACTATTTTGGTTCTAAAACGGCTTAAAGCCGTATTTGATTCTGAAACGACTTAGAGCTGTACTAGATGTTTTACAAATCCTTATTTCCAGCCCCAATCCCTAACCCAAGCCCCAATTCCATCACTCCCGACCCTCCTAGTCCTCTTGCACGATCTCTCCCTCTCTCCCGATCCACATTCCCGTGACCCTCCTCGATCTCTCTCCCTCACTTCGCCACTCCGTCACTCCCTCTCGATCTCTCTAAAAGCTTCTCCTATTCAATTCAATGACATAAACAATCAGGTCAAAACGCCTTGTTTTCCTTGCCTTGCAGCTTCAATGGTTGCAGAGGGATTAACCCATCTTTCATCCGTCCAATTCTAGGAAGCTCTCCATCTCTAATGGGAGCTCTCTCTCTCTCTCGCCTATACTTTGATGGGAGCTTACCTTTTTGATCCAATCTTGAGCAACTCTGAAAGAAGGTTGAACCAGACGGTAACCGCTGATCTAGATGAGACTTTCGTGTCCCAAAACCCTCTTTCTCTACTCTTTGATCCTTCTCCACTGGTAAGATTTTGATCTTCTCATTCCTCAATAGGTTCTTGACTTCCAATCTTTTCGAAATCTGTATACATCTAAATCGTTGGGTGTAAAATCAATCCTATTGCATCCATCTATCTTTAATTTTTTATTTCTCTTCTCATTTCAGGTTTTTTAATGCCCTATCAATGGCTCTATTTTTATATATAGAGAAGCAAAGGAAAGCATCACTCATATCTCACCATCACCTTCATCTAATATCTCTTCTCTGATTTTAATGGCCTCTGATCATATCCCATGGGATTTCTGTGTATTTCTCTAGAAAGAGCCTTGGAAATGTCACAAGGTATGGGATTTCTCCAATTTCGATTATTATCACTCTTCATTTCTTCAGTCTTAGATCCATTTCAAGATATTTCTCTTGAGATCTGCGTATGTGATTTGATTAGTGTTTGGAATTTCTTTCATTTAGTTTTTTAAAAATAAAAAATAAAAAATAAAAAATTGTTGAGATGGTTAGTGTAACGCCCTGAAATTTGGGGGTCGAGCATAACTCAACTCTTGAGTTCCAAAACATCACTTATGCAACAAATATGCTTATGATTAAATGTTGTCTGAGTTAGCGCATTAACATGAGTGAGATTATACCAAAATAGCAATTCATACTCCAGATCCAGTCATAAAACGCAAGCGAAAGACTGGAAGATATATATATCACTATCTGTAAAACAAAACAATCTCGATCTCTCTCCAAAGTATGAACATATCTTTGAGTCACATATACATATACCAAAATAAAATCAAATGTCATGTGATAGTCCAACTAGCAAAATTTCGCTGATCCAGGCCACCTATGCGAAGCCATCAGAAAACTGCATGTACGAGAACTCATCCTGGTCCTCGTAGTAGTCCGCCTCCAACTCCTGAATTGGCTCGCTATCTGCATCTAAGACAGAGTCTGGTAGGTGTTGCAAACACCATCCCTTAACGTGGGAGTGAGTGATCAACTCAGTTGATTAGCATGTTATCAAATCAATCACGTGATAATGGTAAAGTAAGAAATCAAATATTCCTAAATACTGTTATTAATGCAAGGATGAGATGCAGTAATGATGCGTGCCCTCACCGACATACTCCCTCATTTGACACCATCTTACGTCCGCGGCATGCTTTCTTCCCTCAGTGCTCTACATCTTCCAAGCACATGCAGTGCGATATGAATATGATTACCGAGTTTTTATTAATCCTTTCATACAACAGTATTGGGAAACTAAGGTACTTCCCTTATATCATTCCCAACACAGATCCTGTCTAGGGTCGTCACTCCTAGTTGTAACGCCCTGAAAATCGGGGGTCGTGTAGAAACAAAACTCTCAAGTTCCAAAACATCACTTATGCAACAAATATGCTTATGATTAAATGTTGTCTGAGTTAGTGCATTAACATGAGTGAGATTATACCAAAACTGCAATTCATACTCCAGATCCAGTGATAAAATGCAAGCGGAAGACTAGAAGATATATATATCACTATCTGTAAAACAAAACGATCTCGATTTGTCTCCAAAGTATGAATATATCTCTGAGTCACAAATACATATAACAAACCAAAATCAAAGGTCATATGATAGTCCAACTAGTAAAATCCCACTGATCCAGGCCACCTATGCGAAGCCGTCAGAAAACTGCATATACGAGAACTCGTCCTGGTCCTCGTAGTAGTCCCCCTCCAGCTCCTGAATTGCCTCACTATCTGCATCTAAGATAGAGTCTGGTAGGTGTTGCAAACACCATCCCATAACGTGGGAGTGAGTGATCAACTCAGTGGAATCATAGAGCAAAGATTAGCATGTTATCAAATCAATCATGCGATAATAGTAAAGTAAATAATCAGACATTCCTAGATACTGTTATTAATCCAAGTATGAGATACAGTAATAATGCATGCCCTCACCGACATACTCCCTCATGCAACACCATCTTACGTACGCGGCATGCTTCCTTCCCTCAGTGCTCTGCATCTTTCAGGCACATGCAGTGCGATATGCTTATGATTACCGAGTTATTATTAGTCCTTTCAAACAGTAGGATTGTGAAACTAAGGTACTTCCCTTATATCATTTCCAACACAAATCCTGTCTAAGGTCGTCACTCCTACTAGTCTCATACGATGATATATTTCTAGGTCACTACAAGGGCTGTCAGGGTTGTTGCTCACACTCGTTGCACCGCTCCCCCATCACCTTATCAATACAGGCCTAATTGTACTCTTGTTACTACGGAAGGGTCATCACCTCACGTAGACTCCGAATACACTCGAGGTCACTACAAAGGGCTCGTCACCAATCTGAGTAGGCCGACAGCTCGAATGTAGTGTCCCAAACCACCACAATCGGGTCACGAGTCTAAGGTGCTCACTGGTCACTATGGGGAGGCTCTTCGCCACAGCGTGGGCTGACAGCTCGACCACGGTGTCCCATACCACCATGCCCGGCTCATGAGTCTTAATGGATCAAGGTACCATGATTATCAGGGTTTTCACTGGTAAGTTCAGTACCCTAGGTTCAAGCAGTTATGACCAATACTGTAACGCCCGTGAAAAATCCGTACTTGGGCTCGAGTACCAACTCGACCCGAAATCGCGTAGAAATAATTTCCATGGAAATTAAGCGTAAGTTAGCTAGCGCAACGCTAGAGTAGCTGGGAAATAGTCCCTGATCACTTTAAATACGTTCTGCAAGACCAAAATCGAGTAGAACAAACAACTCTACAATACTCTATAACCTCGGATCAAACTCTAAGCGGGTTTGTTCTCTGGACCATATTGAAATTTTGTATTGGATTTAGACCGCGCGTCGAAGGTCCGATACCTCCTATCTTAGACCGTTAGAACCGCCCAGCTGGACTTGACAATCATCTAGAAAATCAAGTCAAACCGATAATCACAGACTATTTCGTTGAACCCGGACTGAAGTGACCGCGAATAAGGACGGATTTGGAATTTTAAATTCAAATCTGGCACACGACTTGACGCGTCAGTATTAAGCGTTCTGACGGTCAGAATTCATCCAGATTACACCCTCGGATCAGGAAAAATTTCTATTTATTATCATGAGACTTTCAGCCCTGATCTATGTGCGGTGACCGTTGAACTGAAACTGGTCCGCCACGTGCGATCTGCGAACCCTGCCAGACTGAAAACTTAAAACGAGCTACATCTGGTACACATGAGCTTAAGTCTGATCGCAATCGACCAGGGGACCACCAGAAAGCAGTTTTTGGACCGAAACAGCCCCGAAATGGATAGGCACTAAGTAAACTTCGTTCCGGAGCCTATTTCCGGCGTTTTTAAGCTTATAAAAGGGGTTGAAACCCTCATTTCCCTCTCCCATCCGAAAATAGCAAACCCTAGGAGAAAAGGAGAGAGCGTTTGAGAGAGAGATTGGAAGGGAATTTTCCCGCTTCCGAGCCGCCGACTGCTAGTGCTTCAGCACTTCTTCCCAATCACCTGGCTGGTAATTTCTCCCCTTTTTTAGGTATAAAATAACCCTAGAACTTGCTGATTTAGGGTTTACTTAGATTCATGGCATGTTAGCTAACGTATTCCATAAATCAGGTCCTCCTACCACCGTAGACGAAGCGTACACGCTCCGTTCCAAATCCCGCAACCGTAAGAGACTAGGTGAGGATTTTAGACGCTTTGATTGACGGTTTACAACGCTTTCAATGTCGTTTAATAGTAGATTATCGACGGCATCGCCGTTTGACATGTACAATATGCTCTCCGTTTCCTGTTTCGTAAATTAACGAAGAATATGAGATTTAGGGCATTTTAGTCATTTGTAGGAAGTACGGTCTACATGCATATTTTGTTGACGTGATTGACATAGTTTGTCGCCGCATTAGGGAGTTAGGAATGCTTGCATAATCAGTTTGGCAAAGAGATTCGCCTAGTTGCGCACTTTGGGTCGACATACTATATGTAGACTTAAGTGTGTAGTGTATGTGTTTGTATAAATGCTTGTATTAGTATGTATTGAATTAAATGATGTTATGTAGTAGTTTGAGATTGATTTCTTGATTAATATGCTGACCTAAATGATTTCCTACACGTTGACCTTATGCATGATTGCATTACATGCATGGAATGTATGTGGTTGAAGATTTGCTTAAGTTGAATATTATAACATGTGTTAACATGCTCACAGGATCCTATTTCAATTCCAATACCTTCGCATATATTGCTAATGTGATTCCATAGATGTGTGGGACTTGACTTAGTCCAGGCAGTCGGTAACCGAGCGAATTCGTGGCTGACTGGTCATAGCCACGAACGACGCGTCGATGAACGTGATTCGTGTTTAGAGTTGGCGGCAGTGGTTAGGCCACACGAAGTGTTTTACACACTTCATGTCGTTCGACTTGCGATGCGATCGCACTAGTCGAGCCCGTCAAGTAACCCGACTGGCCGATGTATGTTCACCTTGTATGTGTCATAACTACTTGAACCTAGGGTACTGAACTTACCACTGAAAACCCTGTTAACCATGGTACCTTGATCCACTAAGACTCATGAGCCGGGCATGGTGGTATGGGACACCGTGGTCGAGCTGTCGGCCTACGCTGGGGCCACAAACCTTCCCGTAGTGACCAGTGAGCACCTAGACTCGTGAGCAGATTATGGTGGTATGGGACACTATATTCTAGCTGTCGGCCTACACTGATCAGGCGACGAGCCCTTTGTAGTGACCGCGAGCGTATTCTGAGTCCACGGGAGGCGACAACCCTTCCGTTGCAGTAGAGTACGGTAGGCCTGTATTGATAAGGTGATGGGAGAGCGGTGCAACGAGTGCGAGCAACAGCCCTGGCAGCCCTTGCAGTGACCTACGAAATATACATCGTATGAGATTTCTAGGAGTGACGACCCTAGACAGGATCTGTGTTGGGATTGATACAAGGGAAGTATCTTAGTTTCCCAATCCTGCTGTTTGAATGGACTAATAACAACTTGGAAATCATATCACTATAGCATTGCATGTGCCTGGAAGATGTGGAGCACTCTAGGGAGTGTGGCATGCCGCGGTCGTAAGATGTTGCCGCATGAGGGTGATCGTTGGTGAGGGCATACATCACGTCATATCATCTTGCATTAATAACAGTATTAGGATTGTCTGATTTACTGCTTTACTATTATCGCGTGATTGAATTGTGAACATGCTAATCTTTGCTCTATGATTCCACTGAGTTGATCACTCATTCCCACGTTACGGGATGGTGTTTGCAACACCCACCAGACCCTGTTGTAGATGCAGGTGAGGTCGAGATCCAGGAGGTGGAGCCAGAGATCGACGAGGACCAGGATGAGTTCTCGTATATGCAGTATCACGACGGCTTCCCGTAGGCGACCTGAATCGAGGGGACATCAGTGGGACTTTTTTTTTTTGAACATTATTCTTTTGTTATGTATATGTATATGAGACTCAGAGATGTAGTCATACTTTGGAGACAGATGAGATTACTTTGTTTTTCCATACAGTGATATATACATTGTTTAGTCTTCCGCTTGCTTTTATCACTGGATCTGAAGTATGAATTGCAGTTTTGGTATACTTTTACTCATGTGAATGCTTTAAATCAGACAACATTGAATCATAACCATTTTTGTTGCATAAGTGACCGTCTGGAACTCGGGAGTTGAGTTTATACACGACCTCCGATTTTCAGGGTGTTACAAGTTGGTATCAGAGCATGAATGAGAGTATACTGGGCCTGGGTTATGGTCTTGCGACGTACGCTGTCGCTTCCTTTGACTTAGGTGGGTGCGAGAAGGGTCTAGAAACACTTCTAGGATCGCAGATTCGCCGATAGGCGAAGTCTATTAGGATCGATCGCAAGATCGAGTTTGTAACGTATCTCGGGTCGCGTAAAGCAACCCGAATCACTTCTAAGCTGTAGGAAGTCGGGTGGAGACGTCCTATGAGCGGTTTTAAACCACAAAAGTGAATCCTTGGGCCGTGAGATGACCACGACTCCTGTAATCAATCGCTAGGGCTTAAAAACCCCGTTTCGCCAAAAATTCTCAAAATTCCTCCTCTAAACACTCCAATCTTCATTTATTTCTTATCCATTTCATATTAGGCATCAAACCTAATGTGAAAATAACACAAATTAGTACTTTCATAAAATTTTACAGTGAATAGTAAAATTTCATGAAAAATAGCCATAAGGCCATTATAACTACACTTTCTTTAGCAACTAAGGATCTAGATAGATGTACTAGCTCCTTCTACCCCAAATTCATATGCTGCATCATATGGTTTGGTATTCGGGATTGCGATGTGGACCCAAAAAACCCTGAACACATGTTTGGGCTCATACAGACCAAAATACTATGAACTAGGGGGTGGGACTTAACTTTTTAGAACCCTGGGACCATGGGGGACCAGAACCATGGGGTCCCACCGGCCAACGTGGAAGTTGGCCGGAAATGCCATCGCCGGTCGGGCGATGCATCGCCGACCGGCGGGGTCCATTGGAGCTGATTTTTAGGCGCACGCCCTTAAATGGCATGTGCACCCTCTCTATGTAACTCCCATCTCACGAAAACCCCCAAATCTTACCCCTCCTTCACAAACAGCCCTCTCCATAGCCCTATTTTCGATTTTCAGCAACCCACTCCAAACTCCGGCGTCCCAAAACACTTCTAGGACCTTCCTTGGCCAAAATCGACCACCACCGATCACTTATTGGGTGTTGGTATCCTCTTTCCTTGAAGATCTCACCATTTGGAGCTCCAAAATCCCCCAAATAGAGCTGAAATCGTGAGGTGCTCCATTCTATCTTTTTGTTTATATTTTTCCATGAAAGTATAGCCTTGGGAAGCTTGAAGCATCCCTCTACGACATCTAGATTTCCTTTTCTCAGATTGGGCAGCCATTTCTCCACATTTTCGGCATTTTTCATGACTTTTGTGGAAGCCATTTTGGGTCTTCTGTCACTCTCATCCATCATATCTTTGATGGGTAAGAGGAAAACCACAACAGACGAGGCTGGGCCGAGCCGCCCTGCTCGATCGAGAAGACCGCGGGGTGGTGCCGCAAGTTCAAGCACCGCCGCAGGTCCAGCTGTAGTCCTGGAGTGTCGTACAAAGTGGGATTTGGATCCCCATGCACACCTTGGACGAACAATTCTTTCGGAGATGCCTCATGGCCAATACACTGATCGCAAAGTGTTATTTGAGGCGGACGTAGATGGACGATTGTTCGGTGAGTATCTGTTGTTCGAACGCATTGAAGCTGCGCACTGGGGACCGATCTTTGAAGCTCGCGCTCGTGCTAATGTGAGCACCGTTCGTGCCTTCTATGCTAGCATCCAGAATCCTACCTTGGAGCCTTTGCAGTTTAAAATCCCTTTTGGTAGAGATCG
Organism: Magnolia kwangsiensis; assembly: GCA_037074715.1. Classification (NCBI taxonomy): domain Eukaryota; kingdom Viridiplantae; phylum Streptophyta; class Magnoliopsida; order Magnoliales; family Magnoliaceae; genus Magnolia; species Magnolia kwangsiensis. The sequence continues at coordinate 43,379,304 of CM073586.1, read as the reverse complement.
GATGGCTACGATCGACGTTCGGTTGATTGCGCGACTTCTCAACGTGCCTCTAGGTGATGTGCATCCTAGTGAGAAGAATTTGAGGACTAGACGTGAACGAGATCGCCGCACCAGGTTTCTGTGTGGTAAGTTGGTTCCATGGCAGCCTAATAATAGCCTCAAGGCGACGTATATGTCTGAGGATTTGCGCCTGCTGCATCATATCTGCACGTTCAATGTCTATCCCAGGTCGACGAACCGCATTGAATGTACACGTCTTATGGTCGATTTCTTATTTCTGGTGGCCCAGGGAGAGAACGTATGTATGGCCACTTTCATCTTACGGCAGATAGTTCTCATAGCCAGGTCGAGGAGACATCCGAATCGCTTCCCTTTGGCCGACTTATTTGCAAGATTGCGCTTGAGTTTGCCTATAGACTTGGGCCCGAATTACCGGTATCGATTCATACCATCGATGAGTCGACAATAGTCAAGATGAAGATTGGGTCGCAATACCGTGAAAATCAACTTGAAAGGGATAGTGGGGATGACTTTGATGAAGAGGAAGATCAAAGCGAAGAAGAACCTAGAGCAGAGGCTCAGGAAGAAGCTCAGGAAGAAGCAGAAGAGGAGGCTCAGGATACTGATGAGAGCCCTCCTCCTTCTGCGCAGGCTACTATCGACGATCGCATTGCTCGGATGGAGGAGAGTCAGACCGCTTTGCGAAGGGAAGTCCAAGAACTTCGAGCAGAAGTCGCTGATGCCAAGGCCGTTACAAAGAAGAAATTTGGCAAGGTGACTCGCACCTTGAAGGCGATCCTGTGTTGCTTACAGGATAAGGGTGCTCTTCCTCCGTCACCAGACTCCGACTAGCGATGCGATCTTTGATTTTGTTATTAGTAGTTAGTCATTTCCTGTTTTATGTGTGTAAAGCCTATTAGGGCTAGTGCTTTGCTTTTGTTGCTGTTGTTTAACTGTCTTAATTTCCATGTAATTCTAGTCATGATGCTTGTAAGGATATATCCCTTGTATTGTGACAATTTTGATTAATTGAAATGCATGGAATGCCTTTGACTCTTTAAGTGAATGATTGTGGTGTATTTGTGTAATTGAGACTGACAAGGTTGCGCCCTATTTTGAATATAGGGAATGCCACCTAAGACTACGCGGAGCGCGGTTCGGCTTGCATTGTCAGAGCATATGGATCAGACTCCCTCTCAGTCTGGCACTCGTCCGGACCCTACTGTGGGCCCGATTCCTGTGGCGGTTCGATCGTCTCAGCCTGCTGTTGGTCCTACAGATGGACCACCGCCATTTACACCATCTGTTAGAGAGCCACATCGCGCATCTACTTCCACACCGCATCCGCCACAGCCTGCTCCACCCCCTGACAGATTCGAGCAGATGATGACTATGATGCTGCAGCAGCAGCAGCTTCTGACCACCATAGTGGGGACACTAGCCCAGGGTGGGGGTGCGACTACATCTACTCCACCTGCACCACCTGCGCATCCAGCTGAGGATGCCTATACATACGCCCAGGATGAGGGCATGGCTCATCTTGCGCCGCCTGCTTTCCCTGCGGGGAATCCTGCCGACACACGGGGCCTTTTGGAGCGATTTCAGAGCTTGCGGCCTCCTACTTTCACGGGTTCTCACAGACCCGAGGAGGCTGAGTACTGGCTCGACCGAGTGTCGAAGATTCTACGGATGTTGCACTGCACCGAGGCTGAGCAGGTAGAGCTGGCTACCTTCCTGTTTGAGAGAGAGGCCAGTATGTGGTGGGATAGCGTACTGCGGACTGTTGCCGCAGATTTTGTATGGACGTGGGCAGCATTTGAGTTCCGCTTCCATGAGAAGTATTATCCCCAGACCTACAAGCACGACAGGGAGAATGAGTTTCTCCGTCTCAGACAAGCAGCGATGACAGTTACCGAGTATGAGCATCGGTTCACAGAGTTGGGCAGGTACGTCCCGACGATCCTAGCTGATGAGCAGATGCGCATACGGCGCTTTTTGGAGGGCTTGCGATCGGATATTCGGTCGAAGATGTGCTGTGTCAGTTTTTCCTCCTATGCGGAGTTGGTTCACATGTCCATGCGGGCAGAGCAGGACGTGGATCGACTTGCGCGATCTCGAGGCTCGGCTGCTTCTAGGCCACGACCAGATTTTTCAGACAGTCCCTTCACGGGCAAGAGGCCTCGCATTGATCCTCCTACTAGGACCACGGCGCTTGTACCACCGTTTCGGTGCCCTGATTTGTCATGTACATACTGTGGGAGGACGGGCCACTTGGCGCAGAGTTACTTTTCGAGGATGCGGGACAGTGGGTTTTCGCCGCCGCAGAAGATTGATCGTGTACGTCCACAGGCGATATTAGCACCGCCTATACGGTCAGCTCCTGCGCATCCTTCTTTCAGATCTACGGTATCGCAGATTCGACAGCCTCCACGGCCCTTGACACAGCGGCCGAACCGGCCACAGCAGGCTCGAGTTCATGCATTGACCGCTGAGGCAGCTGCGACGCTGACTTTCCAGCATTCAGCCTTTGAGGTCACGGCCCATATCGGAGGTACTCCCGTTCTTGTCATGGTGGACACTAGTTCCACGATTTCTTTGATATCGCGTGCCGTAGTCAGGCGTCTTGGGTTACAGACTATCACTATGGATAGCGTGCGAGTCTTTGCAGCTCATGGAGATTATTCGGATGTCACCCAGATGTGTGAGGGTTGTTTGATTGATCTGGGAGGCAGGACGATGACTCTTGATCTGGTCGTCGATCCCTCGCTTGTTTATCTCGACGTCATTCTTGGCATGGACTGGTTGACTGCAGCGAGAGCCGAGATTGACTGCGAGACTCGTATAGTCACAGCGTACGAGCCTGAGGGTGCATCCTTCACATTTTCAGTGCGGATAAATCTTCCTTTCCGCATTCTTAGCTACGCCACTCTATTGCGCGACGCTGGTGCCCAGGTACTTGAGCAGACGCCAGTTGTTTCTGAGTTCGGGGATCTGTTCAAGAAGATCCCTGGTTTGCCGCCCCGACGTGAGATCGATTTCACTATCGATCTGGTTCCTGGTTCTACACCCATCTCACTGCCGACGTATCGCATGGCACCATGTGAGATGGAGGAGTTGAGGATGCAGATTGATGGCCTGCTAGAGCTTGGCTTTATACGGCCTAGCGTGTCTCCTTAGGGAGCACCGGTCTTGTTCGTGAAGAAGAAGGATGGTTTGCTGCGATTGTGTATTGATTATCGCAGGCTGACCCAGCTCACGGTGAAGAACAAGTACCCTTTGCCCAGGATCGATGACTTGTTTGATCAGTTGAGAGGAGCGCAGTACTTCTCGAAGATTGATCTTCAGTCAGGATATCATCAGCTACGCGTCAGGGATGAGGACGTGCAAAAGACAGCATTCAGGACCAGTTTTGGCCACTACGAGTTCCTCGTGATGTCGTTCGGTCTCACGAACGCACCGGCCGTGTTCATGGATCTGATGAACCGGGTATTTCGGCCTTTCCTTTATCGATTCGTCGTTGTCTTTATTGACGACATTTTGGTGTACTCTAAGAGTCGAGAGGAGCATGAGGAGCACTTGCGTTTGGTCCTTGATACGCTCAGACGGCATCAGTTGTTCGCACAGTATAAGAAGTTCGACTTCTGGAAGCAGGAGGTGAAGTTTCTGGGACACGTGGTGTCCAAGGATGGCATGGCAGTTGACCTGTCTAAGGTAGCTGCGGTGCAGGACTGGGAGCAGCCTGGTTCTGTCACTGAGGTGAGGAGTTTCTTGGGTCTCGCTGGTTACTATCGGCGCTTCATTCAGGACTTCTCGAAGATCGCGAGACCCTTATCTCAGTTGACACGGAAGGACGTGAAGTTCGCCTGGAATGATAAGGCGGAGTCAGCTTTTCAGGAGCTGAAGGACAGGCTTACGTCCGCCCCTGTGCTAGTATTGCCAGAGTAAGGGGTTAGATACACTATATACACTGACGCGTCTAGCGTTGGTTTGGGTTGTGTCCTTATGCAGAGGGACAGGGTAATTTCGTATGCCTCGAGACAATTAAGGAAGCACGAGGAGAATTACCCTACACATGACCTAGAGTTGGCAGCCGTTATATTCACACTGAGACTCTGGAGACATTACCTCTACGGAGAGGAGTTCGAGCTCTTTTGCGACCACAAGAGCCTCAAGTACATATTCACGCAGCGAGACTTGAATATGAGGCAATGGCGATGGATGGAGACGCTGAAGGACTTCAAGTTTGAAGTCTCTTACCATCCTGGGAAGGCGAACCTTGTGGCTGATGCGTTGAGCCGCAAGAAGGCGATAGAGTTTGCGGCTCCGCTGATGGTTGCCGAGTGGGATATGGTTGAGTTTTTACGAGACTTTGAGCAGAAACTCACCGTGGAGGAACTATTTGAGTTCATCGCACACGTACAGGTGCGATCTCAGTTCGATGACCGAGTCATCGAGGCGCAGAGGGACGATGCGCATCTTACTGAGCTTCGAGAGCAGGCCAGTGATGATGCTGACGCCGACTGGCGAGTTGGTATGGATGGGGGCTTACGTTACCGTGGCCGCCTATGCGTCCCAGATGTCCCCGACTTGAGACGAGAGATTCTCGAGGCTGCGCATTCTACTAGACTCGCGATGCATCCAGGCAGCACGAAGATGTATCGTGATGTGAAGAGGACGTATTGGTGGGAAGGTATGAAGACCCATATAGCTGAGTTCGTGTCCCGTTGTCTCACTTATCAGTAGGTGAAGGCAGAGCATCGCCGACCACCTGGACTTTTGCAGCCTATGCCGATTGCAGAGTGGAAGTGGGATTTCATTTCCATGGACTTCATTTCTGGGTTGCCGAAGACGAGGAAGGAGCATGATTCCATTTGGGTGATCGTCGACCGATTGACGAAGTCGGCGCACTTCCTACCGATCAGAGTTACGAACTCTGCAGACGAGCTGGCTAGATTGTACATCCGAGAGATTGTGCGTCTGCATGGAGTTTCGTTGGAGATCGTGTCGGACTGAGACACGCGGTTCACTTCTATTTTCTGGACTCGCATTCAGGAGGCTATGGGTGTGAAGTTGAAGTTCAGCACTGCCTTCCACCCACAGACGGACGTACAGACAGAGCGAGTGAACCAGATCCTGGAGGACATGTTGCGAGCTTGCGCATTGGACTTCAAGGACAGTTGGGATGACTGTTTTGCATATGCGGAGTTTGCGTACAATAATAGCTTCCAGGCGAGTATCGGCATGGCACCTTATGAGGCGCTGTATGGGCGACCTTGTCGCGCACCGCATTGCTGGTTAGAGGTCGGTGAGCGTAGCTTGATTGGCCCAGAGTTGGTACAGGCGACGTCAGAGAAGATTGATATTATTCGACGTCGGCTTCTTACAGCGCAGAGCAGACAGAAGAGCTACGCCGATACGAGACGACGGCCACTAGAGTTCACAGTTGGGGATCACGTGTTTTTACGAGTTTCCCCTATGAAGGGAGTCCTTCGGTTCGGGAAAAAGGGGAAGCTGGCACCGCGATTCATTGGTCCATTCCAGATCCTCGATCGTGTGGGAGCAGTGGCTTACCGATTGGCTTTACCCACGCCCCTCGCGAGCGTCCACAACGTATTTCATGTTTCTATGCTGAAGAAGTACATTGCTGATCCTTCCCATATCATCAGATGGGAGCAGGTGCAGTTAGGAGAGGATGTTACTTATATCCTGCGACCGACACGCATCTTAGACAGGAAGGAGCAGGTACTGCGTAGCAAGGTGATTCCCCTTGTGAAGGTACTATGGACGCATCATACTGAGGAGGAGGCTACTTGGGAGATAGAAGCAGAGATCAGAAAGAACTACCCACAACTTCTCGAGGAGTACGAACAGGTACAAATTTCGAGGATGAAATTATTTGTTAAGGGGGGTAAATTGTAACGCCCGTGAAAAATCCGTACTTGGGCTCGAGTACCAACTCGACCCGAAATCGCGTAGAAATAATTTTCATGGAAATTAAGCGTAAGTTAGCTAGCGCAACGCTAGAGTAGCTGGGAAATAGTCCCTGATCACTTTAAATACGTTCTGCAAGACCCAAATCGAGTAGAACAAACAACTCTACAATACTCTATAACCTCGGATCAAACTCTAAGCGGGTTTGTTCTCTGGACCATATTGAAATTTTGTATTGGATTTAGACCGCGCGTCGAAGGTCCGATACCTCCTATCTTAGACCGTTAGAACCGCCCAGCTGGACTTGACAATCATCTCGAAAATCAAGTCAAACCGATAATCACAGACTATTTCGTTGAACCCGGACTGAAGCGACCGCGAATAGGGACGGATTTAGAATTTCAAATTCAAATCTGGCACACGACTTGATGCGTCAGTATTAAGCGTTCTGACCGTCAAATTCATCCAGATTACACCCTCGGATCAGGAAAAATTTCTATTTATTATCATGAGACTTTCAGCCCTGATCTATGTGCGGTGACCGTTGAACTGAAACTGGTCCGCCACGTGCGATCTGCGAACCCTGCCAGACTGAAAACTTAAAACGAGCTACATCTGGTACACATGAGCTTAAGTCTGATCGCAATCGACCAGGGGACCACCAAAAAGCATTTTTTGGACCGAAACAGCCCCGAAATGGATAGGCACTAAGTAAACTTCGTTCCGGAGCCTATTTTCGGCATTTTTAAGCTTATAAAAGGGGTTGAAACCCTCATTTCCCTCTCCCATCCGAAAATAGCAAACCCTAGGAGAAAAGGAGAGAGAGTTTGAGAGAGAGATTGGAAGGGAATTTTCCCGCTTCCGAGCCGCCGACTGCTAGTGCTTCAGCACTTCTTCCCAATCACCTGGCTGGTGATTTCTCCCCTTTTTTAGGTATAAAATAACCCTAGAACTTGCTGATTTAGGGTTTACTTAGATTCATGGCATGTTAGCTAACGTATTCCATAAATCAGGTCCTCCTACCGCCGTAGACGAAGCGTACACGCTCCGTTCAAAATCCCGCAACCGTAAGAGACTAGGTGAGGATTTTAGACGCTTTGATTGACGGTTTACAACGCTTTCAATGTCATTTAATAGTAGATTATCGACGGCATCGCCGTTTGACATGTACAACATGCTCTCCGTTTCCTGTTTCGTAAATTAACGAAGAATATGAGATTTAGGGCATTTTAGTCATTTGTAGGAAGTACGGTCTACATACATATTTTGCTGACGTGATTGACATAGTTTGTCACCGCATTAGGGAGTTAGGAATGCTTGCATAATCAGTTTGGCGAAGAGATTCGCCTAGTTGCGCACTTTGGGTCGACATACTATATGTAGACTTAAGTGTGTAGTGTATGTGTTTGTATAAATGCTTGTATTAGTATGTATTGAATTAAATGATGTTATGTAGTAGTTTGAGATTGATTTCTTGATTAATATGCTGACCTAAATGATTTCCTACACGTTGACCTTATGCATGATTGCATTACATGCATGGAATGTATGTGGTTGAAGATTTGCTTAAGTTGAATATTATAACATGTGTTAACATGCTCACAGGATCCTATTTCAATTCCAATACCTTCGCATATATTGCTAATGTGATTCCATAGATGTGTGGGACTTGACTTAGTCCAGGCAGTCGGTAACCGAGCGAATTCGTGGCTGACTGGTCATAGCCACGAACGACGCGTCGATGAACGTGATTCGTGTTTAGAGTTGGCGGCAGTGGTTAGGCCACACGAAGTGTTTTACGCACTTCATGTCGTTCGACTTGCGATGCGATCGCACTAGTCGAGCCCGTCAAGTAACCCGACTGGCCGATGTATGTTCACCTTGTATGTGTCATAACTGCTTGAACCTAGGGTACTGAACTTACCACTGAAAACCCTGTTAACCATGGTACCTTGATCCACTAAGACTCATGAACCGGGCATGGTGGTATGGGACACCGTGGTCGAGCTGTGGGCCTACGCTGGGGCCACAAACCTCCCCGTAGTGACCAGTGAGCACCTAGACTCGTGAGCAGATTATGGTGGTATGGGACACTATATTCTAGCTGTCGGCCTACACTGATTAGGCGACGAGCCCTTTGTAGTGACCGCGAGCGTATTCTGAGTCCACGGGAGGCGACGACCCTTCCGTTGCAGTAGAGTACGGTAGGCCTGTATTGATAAGGTGATGGGGGAGCGGTGCAACGAGTGCGAGCAACAGCCCTGGCAGCCCTTGCAGTGACCTACGAAATATACATCGTATGAGATTTCTAGGAGTGACGACCCTAGACAGGATCTGTGTTAGGATTGATACAAGGGAAGTACCTTAGTTTCCCAATCCTGCTGTTTGAATGGACTAATAACAACTTGGAAATCATATCACCATAGCATTGCATGTGCCTGGAAGATGTGGAGCACTCTAGGGAGTGTGGCATGCCGCGGTCGTAAGATGTTGCCGCATGAGGGTGATCGTTGGTGAGGGCATACATCACGTCATATCATCTTGCATTAATAACAGTATTAGGATTGTCTGATTTACTGCTTTACTATTATCGCGTGATTGAATTGTGAACATGCTAATCTTTGCTCTATGATTCCACTGAGTTGATCACTCATTCCCACGTTACGGGATGGTGTTTGCAACACCCACCAGACCCTGTTGTAGATGCAGGTGAGGTCGAGATCCAGGAGGTGGAGCCAGAGATCGACAAGGACCAGGATGAGTTCTCGTATATGCAGTATCACGACGGCTTCCCGTAGGTGACCTGGATCGAGGGGACATCAGTGGGACTTTTTTTTTTTGAACATTATTTTTTTGTTATGTATATGTATATGAGACTCAGAGATGTAGTCATACTTTGGAGACAGATGAGATTACTTTGTTTTTCCATACAGTGATATATACATTGTTTAGTCTTTCGCTTGCTTTTATCACTGGATCTGAAGTATGAATTACAATTTTGGTATACTTTTACTCATGTGAATGCTTTAAATCAGACAACATTGAATCATAACCATTTTTGTTGCATAAGTGACGGTCTGGAACTCGGGAGTTGAGTTTATACACGACCCCTGATTTTCAGGGTGTTACAAATACAAGGTGAACATACAATGGTCAGTCGGGTTACTTGACAAGATCGACTAGTACGAGCGCACCTCAAGCTGAACGACATGAAGTGCATAAAACACCTCGTGTGTCCTAACCACTGCCGTCAACCAAAGCACGACTCGGGTTCGTTGACGCCTCCTTCGTGGCGAATAGAATCCAACCACGATTTCGAATCTGTTATCGACTACCTGGACTAGAATATAGCCCCAAGCACTTGTAATCTAAATCAATAATCATATGAGAGTGAAAGAATTGAAGTGAAAATAATCCAAGCATGTTAACAACATGTTATAACATACAACATAAGCAAATCAACCAAACACAAGCATTTCATGTATGTAAGGAAATCAATTCAATATAACAACATGGAGGAAATCTTGTACATCATCATATTAGTTGAGAATCTAATCTCCAAACTAATCTACAACCCCATTCACTCAATACTTACTAATACATACTCTTATAAAAACACTTAGTCTACACACATTTGTCTACATAGTATATGTCGACCCAAAGTGTGCATTAGGGTGAATCTCTTCGCCAAACAAATCATGCATGCCTAACTAGTATAATAACATGAAAAATACTCATGGCAATCATATCAGCAAAATACGGACGTATACAGTATTTCCTATAAATACCTAAAATACCCTAAATCTCATATTCTCCGTACGTAATCGAAATGGAAAACAGACAGGATGTTCTATATGTCAAACAACATCCTTGTCAATAACCTACTATCAAACGACATTGAAAGCTTTGAAAACTGGTAACCTAAGCATCTAAAATCCTCACTTTACGCCGTAGGAGCGTAATGAATCGAATAAAAACTCTACGCTTCGTCAACGTCAATATGATGACCTATATCACAAGATAAGTTAGCTACTTCCCTACTTGTATTGATAGAATTCCTAAAACAGGCTAAGGTTAGGATTTTCTTACCTAGAATAAAGTCAGAATCACCGGAAGAGTGATTAGAACACAATGGCTAAGCACATGTAGTAGCAGGATCGAGTGACAAGAACTTTCCTTTCCTAACTCTCACACAATCTCTCTCTTTTCTCTCTTCTCTTTCCTAGGGTTTCTTGCAAATTCGTATGAGAGGGATGTGAGAGGGTTTAAGGTCCTTAAATAGGTTAGAAACTCACCTATTTAGACTTTAAACCAAGGTATACTTGGGTTATAGGAAAATTAGATTTTTTCGATCCAAAAGAACATTTTTTGAGGTCCCCTGACTGAATGCGGTCGGACTTAAGCTCATGGATGTTGGATCCTGATCACATTAAGTTTTCAGTTTGATAGGGTTCCCAGATCGCACGTGGCGGACCAGTTTTCGTTCAGCGGTCACTGAGACTCGATCAGGGATTCCAAGTACACTAACATGAGTGAAAAATATTCTCTGATCTGAGGGTGTATTTTGGTCAGATTCCAACGGTCTGAATGCTTATAATTAACCTGCAAGTGACACGTGCTAGATTTATTTAAATCACATTTAATTTATAAAGAATTCTACTCTTTCTCACATTCCTTGCTCCAGGCTCAATGAAATAGCCTCAGGACATCATTTGAACTTGATTTCTGGAGTGGTAGTCAAGTCTAACTACGCGGTCATAATGGTCTAAGTTCATTGCTACCGGATTCACGACAGGTGGTCAGAATCCATTACAAAGTTTCAAAGGATTCCTGAGAGCAAACGGGTTTAGAGTTTGATCCTAGGTTTCAGGATGTTATAGCATTAACGATTCCATAAGTTTTGGGTCTTTCAGAACGTATTTAAAGCGATCAGTGCTAATTTCAAGCTAATCTAACATAGCTCTAGTTAACTTACGCTTAATTTTTAAAGGAATCCGTACTCGGGTCTCCGTACGAATTTTTTCGAGACGTTACATAGTAGTCTCATATGATGATATACTTTTAGGTCTCCACAAGGGCTGTCAGGGCTGTTGCACGCACTCGTTGCACCACTCCCCCATCACCTTATCAATACAGGCCTAGTCTGTACTCTTGTTGCTACGGAAGGGTCGCCGCCTCACGTAGACTCAGAATACACTCGAGGTCATTAGAAAGGGCTTGTCACCAATCAGAGTAGGCTGACAGCTTGAATGTAGTGTCTCATACCACCACAATCGGCTCACGAGTCTGAGGTGCTCACTGGTCACTACGGGGAGGCTTGTCGCGACAGTGTAGGCCGACAGCTCAACCATGGTGTCCCATACCACCATGCCCAGCTCATGAGTCTTAGTGGATCAAGGTACCACAGTTATCAGGGTTATCACTGATAAGTTCAGTACCCTAGGTTCAAGCAGTTTTGACCAATACAAGGTGAACATACAGTGGTCAGTCGGATTGCTTGACGAGCTCGACTAGTACGAGCGCACCTCAAGCTGAACGACATGAAGTGCATAAACACCTCATGTGGCCTAACCACTGCCGTCAACCAAAGAACGACTCGGGTTCGTCGACGCGTCTTTCATGGCGAATAGATTTCAACCATGATTTCGAATCTGTTACCGACTGCCTGGACTAGAGTATAGCCCCAAACACTTGTAATCTAAATAAATAATTATGTAAGAGAGACAAAATTTAAAAAACACGTCATTCCAGCATGTTATAACATACATCATAAGCAGTTAAACATACACGAGTATTTCATACATAAGGTTATCAATTCAAATATAATAAGCATAGAGGAAATCATGTACATCTTTAAATTAGTTGGGAATCCAATCTCAATGCTAATCTACAACATCATTTACTCAATACTTACTTACACAAACCTTTATACAAACACTTAATCTACACACATTAGCCTATATAGCATATGTTGGCCAATAATGTGCATTAGGGCGAATCTCTTCGCCAAACAAATCATACATGCATAACTAGCATAGGTATACGACAAATACTCATGGCAATCATATTAACAAAATACGTACGTATATAGTATTTCCTACAAATACCTAAAATACCCTAAATCTCATATTCTTCGTACGTATTTGAAATGAAAAATAGACGTCATGTTCTACATGTCAAACGGCATCCTTATCAACAATCTACCATTAAATGGCATTGAAAGCTTTGAAAACAAGTAACCTAAGCATCTAAAATTCATACCTTATGCCGTAGAATCGCAACGAACTCGACAGAGACTCTAAGTCTTTCTCTACGGCACAAAGGTAACCTGTAGCATGAAATAGGTTAGCTATTTCATCACTTACGCTATTCAAACCTCTAGAACTGATTAAGGTTAGGTTTTCTTACCTAAGAACGGAGCCGGAGTCATTGAAAAAATGATGCAGACGTGATAGTTGAGTACGTGAAATGGCAGGGAAGAAGCCCTGGATCGAACACCAACTCTCTCTCACACTTTCTCTCTCTTTCCTTCTCTCTTTCCTCCTTAGGGTTAGAAATTCGTATGTGAAGAGAAAGAGGGGTTTTAAGGTCCTTATATAGGCTCAGAATTGCTAAAAATAGGCTCAGGGTCATGGTATACTCAGGTTATGTCCAAATACGGACTGTTCCGTCTCAACGGAGCACTTCTAGAGGTCCTGTTACTAAACGCGGTCAGACTTAAGCTCACCAATATTGGATCTAGGTGGAGTTAAGTTTTCGTCCCAGTCGGACTTCCAAATCGCACATGACGGATCAGTTTCAGTTCAATAGTTATGGGAATTCGATCAGAGCTACAAGTACTATGACATATAAGGGCCACCTATCCTGATCCGAGGGTGAATTTGGGTCAAATTCTAATGGTCAGAATGCTTAAAAATAACGTGCAAGTGGAACGTTCCAGATTACTTAAATTCATAATTAATTTTCTAAACATCTACGCTATCTCACTCTCTTCACTCTGGACTCAATGAAATGGTCTCAGGACATCGTTTGGGCTTAATTTTCGAAACGATAGTCAAGTCCAACTAGGCGGTCATAATAGTCTAAGTTCATCGCTATCAGACTTTCGACGTGCGGTCTAGATCCAATACGAAGTTACAAAGCATTCCCGGGAACAACTGGGTTTAGAGTTGGATCCTAGATTTTAGGGTAATATGGCAGTAACAAGTCTATAGGTTTTGGGTCTTAAAGATCATATTTAAAGTGGTTGGTGCTTATTTCATAGGTAATCTAGTGTAGCACTAGTTAATTCACGTTAAATTTCTAAAGAATTTAGTCCTAAAGGGTTTCTTTTGCTTTGGAATTAAATCCTGAGAGGTTACCAAGGTGTTATAGTTGACCCATTGCCTAAGGACGTCTAATTCTAGGTAGGCAAAAATCTGAGGTGTTACAGTTAGCTTTTGATTCTCAAATGACATTTCCCTAGATCTGTTCATTAGATTGGGGTTTCCCTTCTGATTCTTTTGATATTTGTTTTTTTTTTTCTTGTATTTTTATGAATGCATGTTTTGTTAGATTTGGAGAGATGGGTGATTCTCTGATGTTAACTCATCCTCATCTACAATGAAAAGTTATACTCTAGAATTGTTGAAATGGAGCTAATTTATGGTTCTTATCATAATTTAACTGCACATTCTTTGGAGCTGCATTTTTACAACAAAATAGGGAGGTATTAGAATCATGTCTAAAGCAAGATTTCCTAATTTGATTCTTTTACATTTTTGTGATAAATTATTTCTAATTTGATTTGAGTTCTATAAGCAACATGTGGTTTTCATTTTCTTTTTTAAGAAAAATTCTTCTCATTGAGAGGTTGTTGTGAGCACAAGCTAGATTGGAAATATTTATGCAACGGAATTACTGATACCCACTATGTGTATCTTGGTAATCTTTGAAATGATGCATGGCGTTGGCCTTTTGGTTGTCTTTAATTTATGTAATTAAATAATATTTCACTATGCAAATAATTTGGTGCTTTATTTTTTTTATCTGCATAAATCTCCCTCAGGATTCAAAGTCCATGCATCTGTAAGATGTAGCTTGGAGTTGATTTGGAGAATTGTAAGAGCTCATGGAAGGGACAACAAATTCATTCCTAGTTTAGAAATGAAGCTTGCCTAATTTATGCTTCATATTAGACATTTTAAATGAACTTTCAGTATCGATACTATAGGACATGAGCGATTGTAAGTCTTGGGCTGAACTATCTATTGGTGTGATATTTGTAATTTGTGATGTTTCTTATAACTTCAAAATTTTCTTTTCATCTTCTTTTGCCTTATGGAAATTTGATTTCATCTAGATGGGAAGTAGATCCCTAAGCACATGATTAAAATTGCTTTTGAAAATGTGTTATGCTTTTTAAAAAAATCCAACTGCTCCCTCACCTGAACATGTCATTGCTTCAATTTAGATTTTATGGAGTTATGGTCTGGGAGCAAATAGGCATTAGATATGTTGGTAGTTGGATAAACAAATCATAATCATAATCTTTTCTTGACATGGCTGTTGTGCAGTGCTCAGTACCTGTGTCCAATATCATACAATGTGGGTATTAGATCTATCTCAGAAATGGCCAGCCATATCCAAATAATTTAATTAAAATAATAACTAAAATTATAATTTAAAAAAATATGTTAGTAATATGATCATCAACATAGCCTTCTCCACACTATATGGGGTTGTCTTTGTGTAACTTGTTTCGCGAATCATATTCAGAACAGGAATGCTTGTGATTGCATGGTAAACTTTTTACTACCAGCTACTCACCTTACATCAACCCTTTCCTTTATCCTGAGTTGGGACTGGCAGGCACATATTGCTTCCGGGCAGAGCTTTAATTAGTTAGAAGATATTAATTATTAAATGCTAAGTTGTGTCCCTGTATGCAATGATTTGGGTTCAAGTGAGTCTCTTGCCTCAAGTTGTACTATTACCCAACACCCGCATCCACACCCAGGTAAGATAGGCTTCCAAAGCAATCCTTGAGATGTTAAATGATTTTGTAACTTTTTTTAAAAAGGTATAGTAATGATATGATTGTTCCTGGTACCTAGTTGTTGCCTTGTTGGTATTGGATACAGTTACTGTCAAATAAACCTGATTACATTCAGCCCTTCTTTAATTTGGTAGCCCAGAGACACGTCTGATTCTTAATTGTACTTGAATTAATCCTAGAGATGATAGTTCGTTTCATAAAATTCAAAGCTAATATATTCTCAAATTTATAGTGTTACTGCATAACTAATCCTGAAATTTATAGGGTTAGTTATATCTAGCATTTGATACTTCACTCATTCTAAATTTCTTTAGAGTTCCTAGTCATGCTCTGTCATACAAGACCTTCTACATAAATTGAATGAGTAAACATGTACAAAAATTGTATTGAAGTTGCTCATCAACAAAGACCTAAATTGAAGGAGCAAGCCTGTAAGGGACCTTTTAATAGTTGATCTGCATGTATGGGATATGGTTCGTAATCTCAGATCTTTTTCTAGAAGATGGTTGCAATATGAATCTTTGAATGTATTTTCTTGTATAGGTTTTCAATTCAATGTCCTTTCTCTTAATTGAATTGTAGTAAATCAATAACTTTTTTTCAATCTGTTTTTGTTCTTTATGTTGATTTTTCTAAGTGGTTCTTATTGAGATAAATTTATTCTACCCCTTTCTTGTCCAAGATTTTTGTTGATGCCACTCCTAAATCATCAGATGACATCAAATAGTTTTTCATCAATCTTCTCTAATTTCTTGCAAGGTAAGTGTTCATGATTATTCTCAATGATCTAGTGCAATTTTGATTCAATTGATGACCATATGGCACTCTTTTCAATCACTACCATGAAATGTAGAGTTTCTCTACTTGATGGTTGCAGATGATGTTCATTGTACATGCCATTTTGGCCCCCTATGCTGGCACGTACAAACTATATTCTGATTACTTTTGTTTCTACTATAGGTCCAAACCAGAGTCCAGGAAACTTTGAAGAAGCACTATCTTACAAAAGCTCTTGCAACGAAAGAGCAGGTGTGGTTTGTGGTATGTACTGATTCTATATTCTCTGTATATACCTTGACCTTGTACTTGTGGTTGCTAACTGGTACTAGACAAGTGTTTTAGATTTTAGATTTATGGTCCAAAGAGGCTAAAGCATTAAAATTCATACTTGGGCAGACTACTAAGGATTGGTAGTTTAATTTCAGCATCTAATAGAATTGGAGTTATATCTTTTACAATTTACTGTTGTCTCTGAAATAGCGGTGAAGAGCGCATGAGTTGAAGTAGAAATATGCCAATATGTCCCAAAGGGGGGTGAATAGGATTTTTTAAAGTTTTATGGTATATTTAAAATCCTATTGCACTAATCCTATTAGATATATAATTATCAGGATTACTCGAATGTAACTCCACTAGCTCCCAAGCCTAGTGGAGGATCCAATCACAAACTTCTTGAAAGATAAATAAGTTGCATGTAAGTTATGATGGATATGACTATGTGTGTATATGAGGTGTGATCTTAAATAATCAGATTTAAGAGCATGTTAGAAATATCACACAATGAAAAATAATAACAATCACAAACACAATCATTTTTATAGTGGTTCGATTACTTGTCAACTCCACTCTCGGCTATCACACTCATCCATTGAGTGTACCGGATTTCACTAAGGAGGTTTCCCAGGGTTCACCTCAAACCTAAGGTTTTAAATCAGGTTCGGTTCACTATCAACCTTTACATGGAGATTTCTACTCAGTTCACCTCTAACCCTAGAGTTTTGCTGGTACACTCCTAACCAGATGTTTATGCTCACACAGAGCAAGGGTCCACACAACATACCTGGATGTTTATGCTCTTCACATAGCAAGGGTCCACAAAATGCACCCACAATGTACACTCCCGCAAGAGGCCTCCTTTGAGGACTTCAAAGGGTGAGCAACACTTAAGACCCAATCCTAGAAAGAAATGATCACAAGTGTCCTCTGGACTCTAAGTACTTACAGATAAGTTGATGAGTCCCTTTCTACATAGTGATGAAGATCACCTTCTTGTTGTTGAAGAGTCTTCAGATCCCTTGATCCGCAATACAAAAGATATACCAGTATTCGATTTCGGGTTGGGTCAAGGTTAGGATGAAAATTCACTCTCTTAAAATTTTCTTATAAGGAAGATAGAGTGATTCCCATCATCTATTCATTTAAGGCATCCCAACTAAAAGATATACTATTAAGATAGTTTGTAACACCCTAAAAATCGGGGGTCGAGCATAAACTAAAAGATATACTATTAAGATAGTTTGTACTTCAATCCCAAATGTGTGCAATATGAATATGATTACCGAGTTGTTATTAGTCCTTTTCATACAGCAGGATTGAGAAACTAGGGTACTTCCCTTTTCTCATTCCCAACAAGGATCCTGTTTAAGGTTGTCACTCCTAGTAATCTCATACGATGATATATTTCTAGGTCGTTGCAAGGGCTGTCAGGGCTGTTGCACGCACTCATTACTCCGCTCCCCCATCACCTTATCAATACAGGCCTAGTTGTACTCTTGTTGCTACGGAAGGGTCGTCGCCTCACGTAGACTCAGAGTACGCTCGAGGTCACTACAAAGGGCTGCCAGGGTTGTTGCTCACAGTCGTTGCACCGCTCCCCCATCACCTTATCAGTGTAGGCCGACAGTAAGAATATAGTGTCCCATACCACCATAATCTGCTCACGAGTTTGAGTTGCTCACTCGTCACTGCGAGGAGGTTTGTGGCCCCAGCATAGGCTGACAGCTCGACCACGGTGTCCCATACCACAGTGCCCGACTCATGAATCTTAGTGGATCAAGGTACCACGGTTATCAGGGTTATCACTGGTAAGTTCAGTACCCTAGGTTCAAGCAGTTATGACCAATACAAGGTGAACATACAATGGTCAGTCGAGTTACTTGATGAGTCCGACTAGCACGAGCGCACGTTGAATCGACCGACATGAAGTACACAAGCACTTCGTCTGGCCTAACCACTTCCAACGACTCTAGTACGACTCGGGTTCATCATACACATCCTTCGTGGTGAATAGAATCCAACCACGAATTCTAAACTGTTACCGACTACCTGGACTAGAGTATAGTCCCAAGCACATGTAATGTGAATTAGTAATCATATGAGATAAACAAAATTGAAATGACAAATAATTCAAGCATGTTAGCAACATGTTATAAGGTACAACATACGCAGTTAAGCATACACAAGCATTTCATACATAAGGAATCAATTCAACAATGTACATGGAGGAAATTATACACATCATCAACGTAGTTGAGAATCCTATCTCAACACTGGTCTACAACACTACTTACTAAGTGCTTACTCACACAAGCATTTATACAAACACTTAGACTACACAACTCCAACGTACTTGATGTATGTTGATTTCAACATATAATATGACAGATCCTTATATCAAGGAGTTATCTAATACACAACAATCATGTTCTTACATTCAAAACATATGACAGGCATAAATCATATTGATTTAGGCATTTCAACAAGCACTTACACTATAATTAATAACATACATAGCTTACGTTGGCCGAAACATGTATTAGGGCGAATCCTTTCACCAAATAGATCATACACCCATAACTAGTATATATGCATGGCAAATACTCATGGCAAGCATATCAGAAAAATTTATACGTATACAGTATTTCCTACAAATACTTAAAATACCATAAATCTCATATTCTTCGTATGTATTCGAACATAAATCGGTCGGCATGTTCTACACGTGAAACAACATTCCTAACAACAATCTACCATTAAACGACATTGAAAGCTTTGATAAATGACAACCTAAGCGTCTAAAATCCGCACCTTACGCCGTAGGAGTGTAATGAATCGAATAGGAACTCTACGTCGTCGTCAACGACTGATTGGCAACCTACAACACAAGGTGAGTCAGCTACTTAGCTACTTGTACCCATAGGTGCCTTAAAACAGGTTAGGGTTAGGGTTTTCTTACCTAGAATGAAACCGGAATTGCCAGAACAGCGATGCAGGTGGATGGATTTGGCACGTGGAGCAGCAGGGAAGAATCCCAGGAGAAAACCCCAACTTCTCCCTCACTTCCTCTCTCTTTTCTCTCTTCTCTCTCCTAGGGTTTTTCCAAATTCGTATGGGTTAGAAAGCTAAGGGTTTAAGGCCCTTTTATAAGCCCAAACATAGCCAAAACAGACTCCAAGTCAAGGTATACTTGGGTTATAGCCAAATCGGGTCTTTTCCGATCCAAAAGAACATTTTTGGAGGTCCCCTGACTGAATTCGGTCGGACTTAAGCTCATGGATGCCAGATCCTTATCACATTAAGTTTTCACTTCGATAGGGTTTCCAGATCACACGTGGCGGACCAGTTTTAGTTCAGCGGTCATCGAAACTCGATCAGGGCCACATGTGCTATGACATGTAAGGGCCACCTATCCTGATCCGAGGGTGAAATTTGGTCGAATCCTAATGGTCAGAACACTTAAAAAATGTTACGCAAGCGACATGTGCCAGATTTATTTAAATTGAATTAATTTTCTAATCTTTTTCCTTTTCTCACTCTCTTCACTCCGGACTCAGTAAAATGGTCTCAGGATATCGGTTGGGCTTGATTTTCGAAATGATTGTCAAGTCCAACTGCGCGGTCATAATGGTCTAAGTTCATCGCTATCGGACTTTCGACGTACGGTCCAGATCCAATACGAAGTTTCACGATGCTCTTAAGAGCAACTGGGTTTATAGATTGATCCTAGGTTTCTAGGTAACATAGCGTTAGCGGTCCTACTCATTTTGGGTCATGTAGTTCGTATTTAAAGTGGTTCAAGTGAATTCTACTGAGTATTCAGTTCGGTACTCAACCAAATTCTAGCCTAATTATGGCAGAATGCGGTCCTAGGGCCATTCTATGCCCCATTTTGGGCACTTCTAGTTATCATATTATTTTAATTATTTTTCTTATGGTTCATCATTAAGTTTACCCATAAAATTTCATAAGATTTCGAGTTGTAGAAAAATTCTAAAAATTCCAGAAGCAGCAGCTGTCCACAAAGTGAAATTGTCACCAATCACTTTAAATACGATCTACTAGAGCCAAAACATGTAGAATAATTGACACTACAATACCTTAAAACCTAGGATCAAACTCTAAACCCGGTTGCTCACGGGAGCATTCAAAAACTCCGTATCGGATCTGGACCACACATCGGAAGTCCGATTACCCCAAACTTAGACGAATATGACCACCTAGTTGAACTTGACAATCATCCTAAAAAATCAAGTCCAGATGATGTCCCACGATGATTTTCTTGAGTCCAGAGTGAAGAGTGTGAGAAATGTTAGAAATTAAATAAAATTTATGAAATCTGGCACGTGTCGCTTGCGCGCCTTTTCTAAGCCTTCTGACCATCAGAATCTGATCTAAATTCACCCTCGGATAAGGAGAAATGGCCCACTCATGTCAACGCACTTGCGGCCCTGATCGAGTACCAGTGACCGTTGAACTGAAACTGGTCCGTCACGGGCGATCTGGAAATCTGATCGGACTAAAAACTCTGCCTGACCTAGATCCAATGTCAGGAAGCTTAAGTCCGATCGCACGCAGAAAAGAGGCTGCCAAAAGTGCTCCGTTGGATCAGAACAAGCCCACTTTGGTTATAAAAGAAGTATACCTTGGCCATAAGGCCATTTTCGTCGCTTTTGGACTTATAAAAAGGGCTTAAACCCTTACACTCTCATTCCATACGAATTTCCTAAGCCCTAGAAAAGAGAAAAATTTTGAGGGAGAGGATGGGGTTTTTCTTCCATGGATTCTTCCCTGCTACTCCTTGTGCTTCAACGCCGCTTCTGCACTACCATTCCGGTGCTTCCAGCTCCGCTCTTAGGTAAGAAATCATAACCCTAACCTGTTCTAGAGTTCCAAATAGCATAAGTGATGATGTAGCTAACCTATTTCATGATATAGGTTACCGTTGAGCCGTTGACGAAGACTTATCGTCTGAATCAACTCCGTTTCTCAATTTCTGGTTTAAGGTGCGGACTATATACGTTTAGATTATGGTTTTCAAGACTTTCAATGTTAAGCAATGATTTATTCTTGCTTAGGATGCTATTTCACATGTACAAAGTGTTTTTCGTTTTGATTTTTAGTTATACATTAATTATGTTAATTATACTGTATTTCTCATATTTGTAGAAAATACCGTATACGTATAAAATTCAGATTTGTGCTTGTCATGATTAACTGCCGTCTATGTATGCTGGATGTATGTGTAATAACTTCTGGGCTAAAGGTTTAGTCCAAATACATGATATACCAATATACGATATGTAGTTAGTATGTGTAGCCTAAGTGTTTGTGAAAATGATCGAATGAGTATAGACTTTGTAAGTGTGCTCGCCATGATAGACTGTCGTGGATATATGATTGTTGTAATGGGATAACCCTTTGATGAAAGGTTTTGCCCTAATACGTATGCTAATTAATACATAATATGTATTATGTAATAGGTGTAGTCTAAGTGCTTGTATAAAATGTCTGAATGTGTTACTAGTTGGTAAATTGTGATTTATAAGGGAGTTGAGATATGAATCCCAACTGCCTTAGCTGTGTGCATGTTTACATCCATAGATTGTACATGATTCATGTTTAGCTGTGTGTATGATTTCCTTTATGTACTGTATATCCATGTTTCAATAGTATGTTCAAATGGCTGTAGGATAGATTTATTTATTCATTACTGTCTTGATAATCTCATAGGCTTATTTGTTGTAATTGTACGTTTTTGGGACTATGAAATAGTCCAGGCAATCAGTAATAGATTCTGCTTGGTGGCTTAGATTGTCTCACCACTTAGGACATGTCTCGACGAACCCAAGTCGTACGTTGCTTGTCGACAGTGGTTAGGCCACGTCAAGTGCTTGCGCATTCATGTCGATCAACTCAACGTGCGCTCGTATTAGTCGAGCTTGTCAAGTAACCCGATTGACCCAATGTTTGTTCACCATGTTTGGACGCTACTGTTTGAACCTAAGGTACCAAACTTACCATTGGAAAGCCCCTCTAACCTCGGTACCTCTATCCCCTAAGACTCATGAGCCGGGTATGGTGGTATGGGATACCGTGGTCGAACTGTCAGCCTACGCTGGGGCCACAAACCTCCCCGTAGTGACCAGTGAGCAACCCAGACTCGTGAGCAGATTATGGTGGTATGGGATACTATATTCTTGCTGTCGGCCTACACTGATAAGGTGATGGGGGAGTGGTGTAACGAGTGCGAACAACAGCCCTTACAGCCCTTTGTAGTAACCTCGAGCATATTCTGAATCTGTGGAGAGGCGATGAGCCTTCCCGCAGTAAACAGAGTATAAACTAGGCCTGTATTGATAAGGTGATGGGGGAGCGGTGCAACGAGTGCGTGCAACAGCCCTGACAGCCCTTACAGCGACCTAGAACCGTACTTCGTATGATATATGCTAGGACTGACGACCCTAGAATGGATTATTGTTTGGGTATTGATATAAGGGAGGTACCTTAGCTTCCCAATCCTGCTGTATGAAAAGGACTTATAACAACTCGGTAATCATGTTCATATCGCACTGCATGTGCCTAGAAGATGTGGAGCACTGAGGAAAGAAAGCATGTCGCAGATGTAAGATGGTGTTGCATGAGGGAGTATGTTGGCGAGGGCATACATCATGTCATTTCATCCTTGCATTGATTACAGTATTTAGGAATGTTTGATTGTATCGCTTTATCATTACTGCTTGATTGAATTGATAACATGTTAACCTTTACTATACAGTTTCCACTGAGTTATCTACTCACTCCCACGTTACGGGACGGTGTTTGCAACACCAACTACTCCATTTTTTTTTTCTTTCAGATGATGGAGATGCTTACGAAGCAGAGCCGGACTTAATGATATTGAGGAGGATTTCTCCTATATGCAGGTTCTGATCGACGGGGTTACAGGGTTAATGATTAGAAGCCAATACACTTGGTATTTTACCTTTTATTTAAACACACATGTATATTCTTTTTGCTCATCTTTGGAGTATACATGTATATAGTTAACCTGGTAACATGTTCACACACTGGAGACTTACAATAAATTATATATTTTATGTATTTATCACAATCTTCCACTTACGAAATTTAACTGTCTCTGGAGTATGATATGCTTTTTTGGCTTAGTCTCAATCTTGTTTAATGTCATTCTACAGACAACATGCATTCATCATTATCTATGTTACATAAGTGACGTTTTGGAACTCGGGAGTTGGGTTTCTACTCAACCCCCAATTTTTGGGATGTAACAGAACCTCATCTCACCCATAGATCTTCATCCCTTAGTGCCTAAGGATCTTGGTGTTGAAGTTTGGTGGAGATCCATTAGGTGGGTGAGCATTTAGGATAAATTTCATTATTTTTCCTTCATATATCTTTCTTTTGCTTCAAGTTGAGAGTGTAGGACCCACCAATCAATGGTGGAGGTCCTACACAACTCCTTGGGTGTGGCCATTGGCCCACCATTTACATGCATGATGTCTTGATGGGGCCATCCTCCATGGACCCCATCTTAATGATTCTTCTCTTTGATATATAGTCTTTGGGTCATCTAGACCCTAGATCCTTGGTGGGGATGGCATCTGCACCTTAGATGTTAATTTGTAAGGCCCATGCGCATGGGACCCTTGTTCATCTTCCATGTACATGTTGATTCCTTGATTGTGGAGGGCTTATAGTGATGGAGCCCTCCTTATGGCCGGATTGTTGCCTTTCTCTACCTTTTCTTTCCTTTCTCTGATATGGATCTGAAGTATGTGTGGCCCACCTGATGTGCCATGCAACTAGACCTTCAAGTTGTTGGGACATATAGGCTCAAGTTGTTGGACATCCAGGCCCAACCTTGTTGCCCATTTTGTTGTCATGATATAGACGTCCTTTGGGCCTGATTTTATGGTTGATCTTAGAAGGGGTTGGGTCTGTGTAACACTCTAAAAATCGGGGGTCATGTATAAACTCAACTCCCGAGTTCCAGACCGTCACTTATGTAATAAAAGTGATTATGATTCAATGTTGTCTAAGTTAAAGCATTCACATGAGTAAAAGTATACCAAAACTGCAATTCATACTCCAGATCCAGTGATAAAAGCAAGCGGAAGACTAAAGAATATATATATATCACTGTATGGAAAAATAAAGTAAATCTCAACTATCTCCAAAGTATGAATACATCACTGAGTCTCATATACATGTATATAAGCAAAATTAAAATATCAAAAGTAGTCCCACTGAGAAGTCCCGCCAATCCAGGCCACCTAAGCAAAGCCGTCGTGGTACTGCATATATAAGAACTCGTCCTGGTCCTCATCATAGTCCGGCTCTGCCTCCTGAATCGCTGCCTCACCTGCATCTAAGACAGGGTCTGATGGGTGTTGCAAACACCATCCCAAAAAGTGGGAGTAAGTAGTTAACTCAGTGGAATAATAGAACAAGGATTAGCATGTTCTCAAATCAATCATGCGATAATAGTAAAGCAGTAAATCAAACAATCCTAATACTGTTGTTAATGCAATATGACATGACATGATGGATGCCCTCACCGACAATCTCCCTCATACGGCACCATCTTACACCCGCGGCATGCTTTCATCCCACAGTGCTCCACATCTTCCAGGCACATGTAATGTGATGGTGATATGATTACCGAGTTATTATTAGTCCTTTTCATACAGCAGGATTGGAAAACTAAGGTACTTGCCTTATATCAATCCCAACACAGATCCTGTCTAGGGTCGTCACTCCTAGTAATCTCATACGATGTATATTTTTGTAGGTCGCTACAAGGGTTGCCAGGGCTGTTGCTCGCACTCGTTGCACCGCTCCCCCATCACCTTATCAATATAGGCCTACTGTACTCTCACTACTACGGAAGGGTCGTCGCCTCCCGTAGACTCAGAATACGCTCGCGGTCACTACAAAGGACTCGTCGCCTGATCAGTGTAGGCCGACAGCAAGAATATAGTGTCCCATACCACCATAATCTACTCACGAGGCATAGGTGCTCACTGGTCACTACGGGGAGGTTTGTAGCCCCAGCGTAGGCCGACAGATCGACCAAGGTGTCTCATACCACCATGCCCGGCTCATGAGTCTTTATGGATCAAGGTACCATGGTTGACAGGGTTTACAATGGTAAGTTCAATACCCTAAGTTCAAGCAGTTATGACTCATACAGGGTGAACATACAACGACCAGTCGGGTTACTTGACGGGCTCGACTAGCACGAGCGCATCTCAAGTCGAACGACATGAAGTGCGTAAAGCACCTCGTGTGGCCTAACCACTGCTGCCAACTC
Organism: Magnolia kwangsiensis; assembly: GCA_037074715.1. Lineage (NCBI taxonomy): Eukaryota > Viridiplantae > Streptophyta > Magnoliopsida > Magnoliales > Magnoliaceae > Magnolia > Magnolia kwangsiensis. Next base: position 43,353,943 of record CM073586.1, on the reverse strand, counting down.
CAAAACACGGCTCGCGTTCATCGACGTGTCGTTCGTGGCAAAGGTAAGCCAACCACGAATTTACTCAGTTGCCGACTGTCTGGACTAGGTATAGTCCCAAACAATTATGAATCCACATTAGCAATCATATAAGAGTATTGGAAATGAAATACAACAATGTGAGCATGTTAACACATGTTATAACATACAACTTAAGTGAATCATCAAGCACATGTATTTCTTACATATAATGAAATCATGCATATAGCTAAAATGTAGGAAATCATTTACATTAGCATATTAATTGAGAACTCAATCTCAAACTAATTCATAACACCATTTAATTCAATACATACTAATGCAAGCATTTATACAAACACTTAAACTACACACTTAAGTCTACATATAGTATGTCGACTCAAAGTGCGCATTTAGGCGAATCTCTTCGCCAAACTAATTATGCACGCATTCCTAGTATCCTAATGCGACAAGAAGCCATGTCAATCACATCAGCAAAATATGGATGAAAACAGTACTTCCTACAAATGACTAAAATGCCCTAAATCTCATATTTTTCGTCTACTTACAAAACAGGAAACGGACAGCATGTTGTACATGTCAAACGGTGTTGCCGTCGATAATCTACTATTAAACGACGTTGAAAGCGTTGAAAAAAGTCAATCAAAGCGTCTAAAATCCGTACCTTTTATCCTAGGAGCGTATCAATTCGAACGGAGCGTATACGCTTCGTCTACGGCGAATAGGCAACCTAATACACAAGATCCATAAGCTAACATGCTATGGAAATAAGGGAACAACAAATCAGCAAGTATTTAGGGTATTTGCTTACCTAGAATAGTGGCGAAATCACCGGCAAAGTGATTGAGGCGCGTTGCTTAAGCACGTGAAACACGTGGCACAAGCAGTAGGAAATTCCCTTCCACTCTCTCACAAACTCTCACTTTCTCTATCACTCTTGCTAGGGTTTCTAGCAAATTCGGATGGGTGAGAGGGGTGAGGGTTTAAGCCCCTTTTATAACATAAATCTTGCCTGAAATAGGCTTGGAAACAATGTTTACTTGATACCTAACCAAATCAGGACTGTTTCGTTCTAAAAAGGTATTTCTGGTGGTCCCCTGGCCGAACGCGATCGGACTTAAGTTCGTGCACGTCGGATGTCACTCACATCCCATTTTCAGTCCAGCAGTGTTCGTAGATCGCACGTGGTGTTACAGTTTCAGTTCAGCAGTCACCACACGTAGATCAAGTATACAAGTCTCATGATATGAAATAGAAATTTTTCCTGATCCGAGGGTGTAATTTGGTTGAATTCTGACGGTTAAAACACTTAATAATAACGTGTCAAGTCATTCGCTATATTTGAATTTCAAATTCCAAATCTAACCCTTTTCTCACTCTCTTCAGTCTAGGCTCAATGAAATAGCCTGCGAATGTCAGTTGGACTTGATTTTCGAAATGATTGTCAAGTCCAGCTAGGCGGTTATAACGGTCTAAGATTGTAGGTATCGGACTTTCGACGCGCGGTCTAGATCCAATACAAAGTTTTAAAGAGGTCCAGAGAACAAACCGGTTTAGAGTTTGATCTGAGGTTTTAGAGTATTATAGTGTCATTGGTTCTACTCGCTTTGGGTCTTGTAGAACGTATTTAAAGTGATCAGGGACTACTTCCCAGCTACTCTAGCGTTGCGCTAGCTAACTTACACTTATTTTCCAAAGGAATTAATCCTACGCGATTTCTGGTCGAGTCGGTACTCGAGTCCAAGTACCGATTTTTTCAGGGCGTTACAATCTACCCCCCTTAACAAATAATTTTATTCTCGAAATTTGTACCTTTTCTTACTTTTCGAGAAGCTGTGGGTAGTTCTTTCTGATCTCGGCTTCTGTCTCCCAGGTAGCCTCTTCCTCAGAGTAATGAGTCCACAATACCTTCACAAGGGGAATCACCTTACTACGCAGTACCTGCTCCTTCCTGTCTAGGATACGTGTCGGTCGCAGGATATATGTAACATCCTCTCCTAACTGCACCTGCTCCCATCTGATGATATGGGAAGGATCAGAAATGTATTTCTTCAGCATAGAAACATGAAATACGTTGTGAACGCTCGCGAGAGGCGTGGGTAAAGCCAAACGGTTTGTCACTGTTCCCACACGATCGAGGATCTGGAATGGACCAATGAATCGTGGTGTCAGCTTCCCCTTCTTCCCGAACCGAAGGACTCCCTTCATAGGGGATACTCACAAACATACATGATCCCCAACTGTGAACTCTAGCGGCCTCCGTCTCGTATTGGCATAACTCTTCTGTCTGCTCTGCACTGTGAGAAGCCGACGTCTAATAATATCGATCTTCTCCGACGTTGCCTGCACTAACTCTGGGCCAATCAAACTACGCTCACCGACCTCTGCCCAGCAATGCGGTGCGCGACAAGGTCACCCATACAACGCCTCGTAAGGTGCCATACCGATACTCGCCTGAAAACTGTTGTTGTACGCGAACTCCGCATATGCAAGACAGTCATCCCAACTGTCCTTGAAGTCCAATGCGCAAGCTCGCAACATATCCTATAAGATCTGGTTCATCCGCTTTGTTTGTCCGTCTGTCTGTGGGTGAAAGGCAGTAGTGAACTTCAACTTCACACCCATAGCCTCCTGAATGCGAGTCTAGAAAATAGAAGTGAACCGCGTGTCTCTGTCCGACACGATCTCCAATGGAACTCCATGCAGACGCACGATCTCTCTGATGTACAGTCTAGTCAGCTCGTCTGCAGAGTTCATAAGTCTGATCTGTAGGAAGTGCGCCGACTTCGTCAGACGGTCGATGATCACCCATATGGAATCATGTCCCTTCCTCGTCTTCGGCAGCCCTGAAACGAAATCCATGGAAATGAAGTCCCACTTCCACTCTGCAATCGGCATAGGCTGCAAAAGTCTAAGTGGTCGGCGATGCTCTGCCTTCACCTGCGGACAAGTAAGACAACGGGACATGAACTCTGCTATATGGGTCTTCATACCTTCCCACCAATAGGTCTTCTTCACGTCGCGATACATCTTCGTACTGCCTGGATGCATCGCGAGTCTGGTACAATGCGCAGCCTCGAGAATCTCTCATCTCAAGTCAGGGATATCTGGGACGCATAGGTGGCCACGATAACGTAAGCCCCCATCCATGCCAACTCGCCACTCAGCATCTGCATCATCACTGGCCTGCTCTCGAAGCTCAGTCAGATGCGCATCATCCCTCTGCCCCTCGATGACCCGGTCATCGATCTGAGATTGCACCTGTACATGTGCGATGAACTCATACGGCTCCTCTATAGTGAGTTTCTGCTCAAAGTCTCACAAAAACTAAACCATATCCCACTCAGCAACCATCAGCGGAGCCGCAAACTCTATCGCTTCTTGCGGCTCAACGCGTCAGCCACAAGGTTCACCTTCCCAGGATTGTAAGAGACTTCGAACTTGAATTCCTTCAAAGTCTCCATCCATCGCCGCTGCCTCATATTCAAGTCTCACTGCGTGAATATGTACTTGAGTCTCTTGTGATCGCAAAAGAGCTCGAACTCCTCTCTATAGAGGTAATGTCTCTAGAGTCTCAGTACGAATATGACGGCTGCCAACTCCAGGTCGTGTGTAGGGTAATTCTCCTCGTGCTTCCTTAATTGTCTCAAGGCATACGAAATTACCCTATCCTTCTGCATAAGGACACAACCCAGACCAACGCTAGACCCGTCAGTGTATATAGTGTACCTAACCCCTTGCTCTGATAATACTAGCATAGGGGCAGACGTAAGCCTGTCCTTCAGCTCCTGAAAAGATGACTCCGCCTTGTCATTCCAGGCAAACTTCACGTCCTTCCGTGTCAACTGAGATAGAGGTCTCGCGATCTTCTAGAAATCCAGAATGAAGCGTCGATAATAGCCAACGAGATCCAAGAAACTCCTCACCTCAGTGACAGAACCAGGCTGCTCCCAGTCCTGAACTGCAGCTACCTTAGACAGGTCAACTGCCATGCCATCCTTGGACACCACGTGTCCCAGGAACTTCACTTCCTGCTTCCATAAGTCGCACTTCTTATACTGTGCGAACAACTGATGTTGTCTGAGTGTATCCAGGACCAAGCGCAAGTGCTCCTCATGCTCCTCTTGACTCCTGGAGTATACCAAAATGTCGTCAATGAACACAACGACGAATCAATAGAGGAAAGGCCGAAATACTCGGTTCATCAGATCCATGAACACGGCTGGTGCATTCGTGAGACCGAACAACATCACAAGGAACTCGTAGTGGCCAAATCTGGTCCTGAATGTTGTCTTCTGCACATCCTCATCCCTGACGTGCAAATGATGATATCATGACTGAAGATCAATCTTCGAGAAGTACTGCGCTCCTCTCAACTGATCAAACAAGTCATCGATCCTAGTTCAGCCTGCGATAATCAATACACAATCGCATCGAACCATCCTTCTTCCTCACAAACAGGACTGGTGCTCACCAAGGAGACACACTAGGTCGAATAAGGCCAAGTTCCAACAAACCATCAATCTGCATCCTCAACTCCTCCATCTCACACGGTGCCATGCGATACGTCGGCAGTGAGACGTTCATGGAACCAGGCACCAGATCGATAGTGAAATCAATCTCTCATCGAGGCGACGAACCAGGGATCTTCTTGAACAGATCCCTAAAGTCACAAGCGACTGGCGTATGCTCAAGCATCTGGGCACCAGTGTCACGTAGTAAAGTAGCGTAGCTAAGTATGTGGAAGGGGAGATTTACCCACACTGGGAATGTGAAGGATGCGCCCTCTGGCTGGTAGGCAGTCACTATACGAGTCTCGCAGTCAATCTCGGCCCTCGCTGTAGTCAACCAGTCCATGCCAAGAATGACGTCGAGATAAACAAGAGAGGGGTCGACGACAAGATCAAGAGCCATTGTCTTACCCCCCACATCCACTAAACATCCCTCACACATCAGGGTGGCATCTGTAAAGGACCCGTGAGCTGTATAAACTCGCACCCCATCCATCCTAATAATCGGTAGCCCAATGCACCTGACTATGGCATGTGATATCAATGAAATCGTAGACCCTGTGTCCACCATCACAAGAATAGGAATACCTCTGATGTGGGTAGTGACCTCAAAGGCCGAATGTTGAGAAGTCTCTGTCACAGCTGCCTCAGCTGTCAAGGCATGCACTCGTGCCTACTGTGGCCGGTTCGGCCGCTGTGCCATGGGCCATAGAGGCGGCCTGAATTGAGATACCAGAGGTCTGAAGGAAGGGTGCGCAGGAGCCAACCGTAAAGGCGGTGCTGATATAGCATGTGGGCGTGTACAGTCGATCTTCTGCGGCGGCGAGAACCCACTGTCCCGCATCCGAACAAAATAACTCTGTGCCAAATGGCCCGATCTCCCACAATATGTACATGATAAATCGGGGCACCGCAACGGTGGTACTGGCGTAGTAGCCCTAGAAGGAGGGTCGGCGCGAGGTCTCTTGCCCGCAAAGGGCCTGTCCTGCAACTCTGGTAGTGGCCTAAGAGCAATAGGACAACGAGATCGTGTAATTCGATCCACATCCTGCTCTGCCCGCATGGACATGTGAATCAGCTCTGCATAGGAGGGAATGCTCACGCAGCACATCTTCGACCAAATATCTGGTCGTAAATCCTCAGAAAAGCACCGTATGTGCATCTGCTCATCTGCCAGTATAGTCGGGACGTATCTGTCCAACTCAGTGAACCTATGCTCATACTCAGTGACCGTCATGCTTCCCTATCTGAAGTGCAGAAACTCGTTCTCCCGATCATGCCTATATGTCTGGGGATAGTATTTCTCATGAAAACGGAACTCGAACGCTGCCCAGGTCCATATGTAATCAGCAGCAACGGTCCGCAACACACTGTCCCACCATAAGCTGGCCTCCCGCTCGAACAAGAATGTAGCCAACTCGACCTGCTCAGTCTCTGAACAATGCAGCATCCGTAGTATCTTCGACACACGGTCGAGCCAATACTTGGCCTCCTCGGGTCTATGAGAACCCGTAAAAGTGGGAGGCCGTAAGCGCTGGAATCGCTCTAGCAAGCCCCGTGTGTCTGCGGCATTCCCCGCAGGGTAAGCAGGTGGTACAGGATGAGCCATGCCCTCATCCGGAGCATATGTATCGGCATCCTCAGCTGGATGCACAGGTGCTGTAGGTGGAGTCACACTCCCACCCTGGGCTAGAGCCCCCACAATCGTAGTCAGGAGCTGCTGCTGCTACTGCATCATAGCCATCATCGGCTCAAATCTATCTAGAGGTGGAGCAGGATGTGTCATGTACTGCGTCGAAGAAGACGCGTGGTACTACTTTCTGACGGGTGGTGTGAAAGGCGGTGGTCCAACTACAGGACCAGTAGTAGGCTGAGACGCACGTGCTGTCTCAGGAATCGGGCCCACAGCAGGGTCCGCATGAGCATCAGACTACGAAGGAGCCTGATCCATAGGCTCACCCAATGTAAGCCGAGCGGTGGTCCGTGTAGCCTTCGACGGCATTTCCTATATTCAAAATAGGGCGCAACCTTTTTAGTCTCAATAGCACAACACATCGCAATCATTCACATAAAGAGTCAAAGGCATTTCATACATTTCATTTAATCAAAATTGTCACAATACAAGGGATATCTCCTTACAAGCATCATGACAAGAAGTACATGGGAAACTAAGACAGTTAAAGTTACAACAGCAACATAAGTAAAGCACTAGCCTTAACAGGCTTACACAATTGAAAGCAGAAAATGACTAACTGCTACCAAACAATATTTAAGATCTCATCGCTAGTCTGAGTCGGGTGACGGAGGAGGAGCACCCTTATCCTGCAAGCAGCACAGGATCGCCTTCAAGGTGCGAGTCACCTTGCCGAATTTCCTCTTTATAACGGCCTTGGTATCCTCGACCTCAGCAAGAAGTTCCTGAACTGCCCTTCGCAAGGTGACCTGACTCTCCTTAATTCGGGCAATGCGATCATCACCAGTAGCCTGAGCAAAAGGAGGAGGGCTCTCATCTGTATCCTGAGCCTCCTCTTCTACCTCTTCCTGGACTTCTTCTTCAACTTCTGCTCCAGGTTCTCCCTCACTTGGATCCTCTTCATCATCAAAATCATCCTCACTATCCTCCTCAAGCTGAGTCTCACGGTACTGAGACCCGATCTTCATCTTGACTATGGTATACTCATCAATGCAGTGAATCGAAACTGGTAACTCCGGCCCAAGTCTGTAAGAAAACTCAAGCGTGATCTTGCATATAAGTCAGCCAAAAGGAGCCAGCTTAAACATTCTTCTTGATTTCGCTATGAGGATAATCTGTCGCAACACGAAAGTGGCCATACACATATTTTCTCCCTGGGCCACCTGATACAAGAAATCAACCATAAGGCGCGTACACTCAATGCGATTTGTCGACTTGGGATACATGTTGAACGTGCAAATGTGGTGCAGCAGGCACAAATCATCAGACATATGAAACACCTTGAGGCTATTGTTAGGCTGCCATGGAACCGGTCTACCACATAGAAACCTGGTACGGTGATCTCACTCACTCCTACTCCTCAAATTCTTTGCACTGAGATGAACATCACCAAGAGGCACGTTCAGAAGTCACGCTATCAACCGAACATCGATCGTAGCCATCCAGTCTCTACCAAAAGGAATCTTGAACTGCAATGGCTCCAGTGTAGGATTCTGGATACGAGCGTAGAAGGCGCGAATGGTGCTCACATTAGCACGAGCATGAGCTTCAAATAGCGGACCCCAATGTGCAGCTTCAATGCGCTCGAATAACAGGAATTCACCGAAGAGTTTCCCTTCCACGTCCACCTCAAACAACACCTTACGGTCAGTATATTCACCGTGAGGCATCTTTGCTAATATCACTCGCCCAAGTTGAGTATGAGGATCCAAATCTCGCTTTGTATGGAACTCTCGGGCTGTGCTTGGACTTGCAGCGGCGCTTGAGCTAGTGGCACCACCCCTCGGTCTTCTTGATTGCACAGGGCGACTAGGCCCAGCCTCATCCGCTGCGGTCTTTCTCTTTCCCATTAAAGAGAGGATGGTGGAGAGAGAAAAAACCCAAAATGGCTTCAACAAAAGCCATGAAAAATGTAGAGAAATGACTGCCCAAACAGAAAAAAGGAAATCTAGGTGTTGTAGAGGGATGCTTCAAGCTCCCCTAGGATGGATTTTTAAAAAGAAAAGAGAAGGAAAAAGGGGAATGGAGTTCCACACGATTTCAACACATTTTGGGGGTTGTAGGAGCTTCAACGGAAGAGATTTACAAGAGGAGGAGTTGTAAACTACAATGGAGTGATGGAATGGATTAATTTTCAACAAGAAATGGGTTTGGGAAGGATTTGGAGTAAGGATTTGAGAGAGGGAAGCAAGAAAATGTGAGAAGGAGCTTGGGAAGGGGGCTGTTGTGAAGGAAGTACCCCATTTAGGGGTTTTCTACGGTCGACCCACATGTGGGAGGGGTGTACTAACCAAAAAACCCACACGTGCTAAGTTTCACATCAAGTGAGCCCCACCGGACGGCGATGCATCGCCGGATCGGCGATGGCATCGTCGGCCATCTCGCAAGGTGGCCGGTGGGACCACATGGGTCAGGTCCCCCATAGCCTAGGGACCTCAAAAATATATGGGCTCCACCTTAGTTCATTCTAGATTGGCCTAGGGAGGCCCAAACATCCATTTGGAGCTTTCTGGGGCCAATCTACAAACCTGAATGAAATCCCCTATCATGCAGCATATGATTTTGGGGTAGAAGAATCTAATACATTCATCTAGCCCATTATTTTCTAAATATTACAAAATTAGAATGGCCTAATGTCCATTTTTCATAAAATTTTACTATTCACTATAAAATTTTATTGAAGTATGATTTTATATCATCTCACACTAGGATTAATGCCTAACATGAAAATAATAAGAAAGAATTAAAGAATGGAGTGGTGAGAGGAAGGATTTTGAAGAATTTAGGTGAAACGGGATTTTTAAGCCCTAGCGATTGAATGCAAGGGTTGTGGTTGTCCCACAGCCCAAGGATTCACATTTATGGGTTTAGAATTATTCAAAGAACATCTCAACCCGCCTACCTATAACCTAGGAGCTACTTAGGTCGCTCCACGCGACCCTAGATGCATTACGGACTCGATCGCGTGATCGATACGAATAAACTTCGCTTATTGGTGAATCTGTGATCCTATAAGTATTTTTAGACCCTTCTCACACCCACCTAAGTCAAAGAAAGTGACAGCGTACGTCGCGTGACCATAACCCAGGCCTGGTATAATCTCATTCATGCTCTGATACCAACTTGTAACACCCTGAAAATCGGGGGTCGTGTATAAACTCAACTCCCGACTTCCAAACCGTCACTTATGCAATAAAAATGATTATGATTCAATGTTGTCTGAGTTAAAGCATTCACATGAGTAAAATTATATCAAAACTGCAATTCATACTCCAGATCCAGTGATAAAAGCAAGCGGAAGACTAAAGAATATATATATCACTATATGGAAAAACACAGTAAATCTCAACTATCTCCAAAGTATGAATACATCACTGAGTCTCATATACATGTATATAAGAAAAATTAAAATGTCAAAAGTAGTCCCACTGAGAAGTCCCGCCAATCCAGGCCACCTAAGCAAAGCTGTCATGGTACTGCATATATAAGAACTCGTCCTGGTCCTCATCATAGTCCGGCTCTGCCTCCTAAATCACTGCCTCACCTGCATCTAAGACAGGGTCTGGTGGGTGTTACAAACACCATCTCGAAATGTGGGAGTGAGTAGCTAACTCAGTGGAATAATAAAGCAAGGATTAGCATGTTCTCAAATCAATCATGCGATAATAGTAAAGCAATAAATCAAACAATCTTAATAGTGTTATTAATGCAATATGACATGACATAATGGATGCCCTCACCGACGATCTCCCTCATACGGCACCATCTTACACCCGTGGCATGCTTTCATCCCACAGTGCTCCACATCTTCCAGGCACATGCAATGTGATGGTGATAGGATTACCAAGTTATTATTAGTCCTTTTCATACAGCAGGATTGGAAAACTAAGGTACTTGCCTTATATCAATCCCAACACAGATCCTGTCTAGGGTCGTCACTCCTAGTAATCTCATACAATGTATATTTTTGTAGGTCGCTGCAAGGGCTGTCAGGGATGTTGCTAGCACTCATTGCACCGCTCCCCCATCACCTTATCAATATAGGCCTACTGTACTCTCACTGCTACGGAAGGGTCATCGCCTCCCGTAGACTCAGAATATGCTCGCGGTCACTACAAAGGACTCGTCGCCTGATCAGTGTAGGCCGACAGCAAGAATATAGTGTCCCATACCACCATAATCTGATCACGAGGCATAGGTGCTCACTGGTCACTACGGGGAGGTTTGTGACCCCAGCGTAGGCCGACAGCTCGACCGAGGTGTCCCATACCACCATGCCCGGCTCATGAGTCTTTATGGATCAAGGTACCATGGTTGACAGGGTTTACAATGGTAAGTTCAGTACCCTAGGTTCAAGCAGTTATGACTCATACAGGGTGAATATACAACGGCCAGTCGGGTTACTTGACGGGCTCGACTAGCATGAGCGCATCTCAAGTCGAATGACATGAAGTGCGTAAAACACCTCGTGTGGCCTAACCACTGCCGCCAACTCCAAAACATGGCTCGCATTCATCGACGCGTCGTTCGTGGCAAAGGTAAGCCAACCACGAATTTACTCAGTTGCCGACTGCCTGGACTAGGTATAGTCCCAAACAATTATGAATCCACATCAGCAATCATATAAGAGTATTGGAAATGAAATACAACAATGTGAGCATGTTAACACATGTTATAACATACAACTTAAGTGAATCATCAAGCACATGTATTTCTTACATATAATGAAATCATGCATATAGCTAACATGTAGGAAATCATTTACAACAGCATATTAATTGAGAACTCAATCTCAATCTAATTCATAGCACCATTTAATTCAATACATACTAATACAAGCATTTATACAAACACTTAAACTACACACTTAAGTCTACATATAGTATGTCGACTCAAAGTGCGCATTTAGGAAAATCTCTTCACCAAACTAATTGTGCACGCATTCCTAGTATCCTAATGCAACAAGAAGCCATGTCAATCACATCAGCAAAATATGGATGAAAACAGTACTTCCTACAAATGACTAAAATGCCCTAAATCTCATATTTTTCGTCTGCTTATGAAACAGGAAACGGACAGCATGTTGTACATGTCAAACGGCGTTGCCGTCGATAATCTACTATTAAACGACATTGAAAGTGTTGGAAACAGTCAATCAAAGCATCTAAAATCCGCACCTTTTATCCTAGGAGCGTATCAATTTGAACGGAGCGTATACGCTTCGTCTACGGCGAATAGGCAACCTAATACACAAGATCTATAAGCTAACATGCTATGGAAATGAGGGAACAACAAATCAGCAAGTATTTAGGGTATTTTCTTACCTAGAATCATGGTGAAATCACCGGCAAAGTGATTGAGGCGCGTTGCTTAAGCACGTGCAACACGTGGCACAAGCAGCAGGAAATTCCCTTCCACTCTCTCTCACAAACTCTCACTTTCTCTCTCACTCTTGCTAGGGTTTCTAGCAAATTCGGATGGGTGAGAGGAGTGAGGGTTTAAGCCCCTTTTATAACCTAAATCTAGTCTGAAATAGGCTTGGGAACAATGTTTACTTGATACCTAACCAAATCGGGATTGTTTCGGTCCAAAAAGGCATTTCTGGTGGTCCCCTGGCCGAACGCGATCGGACTTAAGTTCTTGCATGTCGGATGTCACTCACATCCCATTTTCAGTCCAGCAGTGTTCGTAGATCACACGTGGCGGTCCAGTTTCAGTTCAGCGGTCACTGCACGTAGATCAAGTATACAAGTCTCATGATATGAAATAGAAATTTTTCCTGATCCAAGGGTGTAATTTAGCTGAATTCTGACGGTTAAAACGCTTAATAATAACGCGTCAAGTCATTTGCCATATTTGAATTTCAAATTCCAAATCTAACCCTTTTCTCACTCTCTTCAGTCCAGGCTCAATGAAATAGCCTGCGAATGTCGGTTGGACTTGATTTTTGAAATGATTGTCAAGTCCAGCTAGGCGGTTATAACGGTCTAAGATTGTAGGTATCGGACTTTCGACGCGCGGTCTAGATCCAATACAAAGTTTCAAAGAGGTCCAGAGAACAAACCGGTTTAGAACTTGATCCGAGGTTTTAGAGTATTATAGCGTCATTGGTTCTACTCCCTTTGGGTCTTGTAGAACATATTTAAAGTGATCAGAGAATATTTCTCAGCTACTCTAGCGTTGCGCTAGCTAACTTACACTTATTTTCCAAAGGAATTAATCGTACGCGATTTCTGGTCGAGTCGGTACTTGAGTCCAAGTACGGATTTTTCCAGGGCGTTACAGTCTGAGTGTTGTATGACCCATCTAGGTGGACCTTACTTTGGGGAATCTATGATTTATTCCCCTATTATTCATCTCTTGGGCTAGTCTAGACAACATGTTGCTGTCCAGATTCCTAGAATTTTTATGTTGTTGAAATGTTTGGAATGTAGGCCCTGTTTATGGATCTTTTCTCCCTGATTTCTTGGACATTTCTCTTAGGTGTGGACCCCACCTTGATGTGTGTTAAATCCCACCTCATCTGGTCCTTGATTGGAGTCCATGGGGTAGGCCTAAGAGGGCTGGACGGTCGAAGTTTCTGGACTGTCCAATAGGCCCATATATTATGGAAAGCATAAATTTCTCCATATACCTTGGGGATGGTGGGCCACTTTTGTGGACCCCATTTGATGTTCCTTTACGGGAGCATGTATTCCACCATTTTCCCCCCTTCATTGGAAAGCCTGGGCCAACCCCATTGGGTGTCTAAGTTGGGGACAAACATAATTTCTACAATAGAATTTTTAGTTCAACCTTGCTCTCCATTTTTGTTAATTGATAAAACATGTATTAGTAGATCCCTAACTTACCCTTCTTATGGCCCACCTTGCTGGGACCCACTTCATATGCATATGGGCCATCCAGACCACCCCATTTGGGGGTTATCATTACTGGGCCAACAACCCTACTAGACGTTCCAGCTGGGCTGACATCCAGTAGGGGCTGGTCCTTCCTAGCTTTTAGGCCCACCATGATGTTGTGCTTCATCCTGCCATCCTTCCATCTTGGTGTGGCCCACCCCTGGTGGGACATCCCTAGTGGGGCCCACCATGAGTACTCTTTAAGGGCCAGCCGTCCAGGCCCATGAGACACCCCTAGTGATTTTGGGTGCTACTGGACTTTTGTCCAGCATCAGGCCCACCCTGTATTTTATGTTGTATCTCCACATTCCATCTAGTGGGACCCACTTTCACATGTATGGGCCACCTTGAGAATTCTATTTTACTCAGATTTATGATTTACTGGACTCCAACAGGCCCATGAAGCTGGGTGGGCTGAATGTCCAGCAATGCCTTAGAAAATTCTGCTTGTAATTGGGTATTTTAAAGTTGGGTGGCCCACCAGATGGAAGGTGCTTTGCATGCCCACCTTATTCATGATTTCCTCAGATTATCAGACTCCTTGTATGCCTTGTAAGGCCCACCTTTGGTTGATTGTTGAGGACCAAATAGTTAAGATTTATGGAATGTCCAAATAGGCCTAGATGGGCTAGATGCCTAACCTTGAGCCCGGATTGATGTATGGACTGCCCACTTTGTATAATGGACCTTGTAGGCTGGCAGTAAGCCCGATTTGAAGTGTAAGAATGGATCCTTGTTGCCCATATAAATATATTATCTAGTTTTTGGGCAAATTTATAAGGCCATATTTATGAATATTGGATTGACCATTAGCTATGTACTTTGGGCATATGGGCTGCCCATTAGGCCCATCATAATGCATGGATTCGGTGACCATTGAGACTTGGGTCATGGTTGCCCTATTGGCCCATGTTCATGTATGTCTTAGGCCATAGTTACCCCATTAGCCCATATGGATGTATGTAGGCTTTGGGCCATTCCTTGAGGCCCATCATGAGATATATAATGACATGTATTACTGCCCATTTAGTTTTCATAGTTGTATCCAGGCCTTGGGCCTTGTTTTAGCTAGTTTCTATATTGGGCCCCCTAATAGGGGATAATGGTGGTTAAATGTCCACATTGTGTACCCATATAGGCCCCTTTATTAGGCCCATTCTCATATATTATGCCCATAGTGTTGTTTACATATTTCTAGTGGGCTAACCTAAATAGTCAGGCCCCCAGTAGTGGTTGTGCATTTACCTTGACTTGTAGAATAGTCTAAGTACCTAGATCCAACCTTGCTTTGAGGAGAGCACATCATCACCACATGTCATGCGTGGTTCATCTTCATGATTCATTCCTGTTGAGGCATAAAAAGAAAGGAAAACAACAAAAAGAGTATTGTGTGCAAACAGGAGACAAAAAGAGTAATCTGATGAAAAAGCAAGTATTGTGTGGGAAAAGTGGTCTTTGTGTGGAATGATCATGGTGCGCAATTGATTGGAGCACACACCAATATTCGTACAACGGAATTCGCACAATGAAATTTACACAATGAAATCTGAACAAAGGTGGTTAGTGTAAAGAGGACTGCATAATGGCCATGTGGCACGTTCGCATGTGTGAGAAGGCTATATATACTCCTTGACCCTTCTAAAGGGGTCATTAGCAACCAATCGCGAAGAGAGAAGCATTTGCAAGAGAAGAAAGGTAGAGTTTGTAACTACTGTACAGAACAGGCATTGTGCGGTGCACAACACTGCTGGCGCACAATGAGTGCCAGCAGGCAATAAGAGCTAGTGCACAACGAATGTCAGTGCACAACCAAAGCTAGCGCACAATAGAAACCAGCGCACAGCAGCTCCTTCCAGCACACAATAGTCTCTTCCAGCGCACGACAGCTCTCGATGGCACACAATAGCTTATGTTTTAATGTTTCATACATTTATACATAATCTGAGTGCTAAATCTTGATTGTATATTATAATTCAAGAATATTCTATTTGGAATCAAAGGAGATAAGGGATGTGAAGAATCTAGAATATATAAATAAAGTGATTTTCTTTCTTATTCTCTTCTGGTGATTTGTTCAAATGAATGAAGTTTCCCCAAATGAAATGCATTTGTTTCTTATTCAAAACAAAATGGTGACTCCACTGGGAACATATTTTCACATTCATTTAAACATTAACCTCAGAGTTACATGAAAGATACTCACAATTTGTTTGGCGTCTTTAAGACGTAAAAATGACGACTCTCAATGGGAACATCCTACGTTTCATCTCCAAATAGAATACAACTTACATATAAATATTAATGTGTTTTATCATTTTGTGAATATAAATATCAGGTGAAGAAGAATACAACGATTAACTCAACAAATGGCAACTATTCAAGGGAATATAGTTTCTTACTTCACCACGATAGGATTTGTTGTGCAATATGCCGATAAACCAAATGGACATCGCAAAGGCCAAGCAATAGAAAACAAGCAAATGAAATCACAAACAGCTGCTATGGTGGTGACTGCTTCACCAATAGCACAAGGAGAAAAAGATGAATGGACCATCGTCACTCGCAGGAGGACCAGGGCTCAAATATCAAAAATAACTTCACTGCCAAGCAGAGCCAGAGGACTAGTAACCCAAAATGCTACTAGGAGGAATCCCGAACTCGCCCCTCCTCTGATACACCCTAAGTAGACAGTTCCACAGCTAACGTCGTATGATTTTCCTGTATTGACGGCCTTGAAAGCTAGATGGACAAGAGAACAAAAGGGTAAGGCGCTATTAGCAAGCTCATCGACATCTACTCCGCGTCGGTCAAATAGTGGTAACAAAAGTATAAAGAAGTTGAATCAAACTTCATCCTCTCCTCCTTTCATAAGCCCTCTTTCATCAACATACTCTTATTCCACTTCTAATACAGTTTCATCAAAGAGTGGAGAAGCCGCGGTACACATGGCCGGAACCAGTCAGGAACATATACCAACCACAAAAGACCGTGTGAATGCAATGGCAGAAGCTTAAAGAGTATTAATGGAAGAATGCAGGAATCTCAGGGAAGCTTTAGCAACTCTTGTGCACAATCTCGCCCGGATGGCAGATGATTTGGATGAAGGTAAGCCTTCTCTGGGACATTTCATGGCCAAGGAAAATAAAGGCCAAGCCACCCGGAGAAATAATTCCACGGAGTAAAAGAGGATGTAATTCCTATTGTCGAGCGTAAGCAATGCGCCGCGACATGACCAAAAGCCCTGTATAGTGAACACAAGACGGGGGGAGCTAGGGAATATTTCTTTCTACCTTCTGCCATTGCTCCTGCTACCATGAATAAAGATGGTCGAATTAAGTCTGAAATTTTTGAACTAGGGAGCACAACTAAGCTCAACCAGTAAGCTAGGAAAGCAGCTAGTTTAGTTGCAACAGTAAAATCAGATGGGCCCTTTATTTTCTTACGATTGGCTTCCAAATCAGTGCAGTGACTGCTGGGGAATCTAAAAAATGATGAAGTGAGAATAAATAAATAAATAGATGAATAATATTTCAGTAAGAAATTCCTAACTTATGACTAATATTGTTTGAGAAGAAAGGGAAAGGTTAAGATACTTACACCAAATAGCGAGAAAAGTGCGCTAGCCATTGGAGAGGGGAGATCTTGTGGACATCAACAAAGTAAGATGTTTCCTGAAAAAGACCAATAGAGGATGTTGTTATTCTGGGCACTCTATTAGATCCAACATAAGCAAACTCTAGGTTTGAAGGAACATATTCGTCAAGGAAGGATCCTAAGATGGGTAGGTCAGCCATTCTATTGAGATCCCATGATGTTATACTCGTTTCTCCTATGGGGAGATGGAACGAATTTGTGACTGACGACTAGTGTTTCAGGAAGCCTTTATATATCATCGTGTCTTTGCGAAAGAATTCAGAAGTGGCTTCTATCGCATCATAAATTTGGGCTGCACATAAAGTATTTTCATATTTTATTAAAATTGCTTTTGTCTAGGCACTATAGTACGAACGGGTCGTCCAGAGACCCCTTGTCTTGAATTCATCCTTGCCGCATAAAGAATCATGGTGACGGAAGTGTTGTTGAAGTGTTTTAAAAAAGTGAGTAGGATACAAAGAATGGGGATCATAGCATGGTGCGAGAAAACGCATGTATCGCACTTGTCCAGTTTTTTGAGTTAAGCCTTTATCTGTAAGGTAGCCTTCAAGGATGTGGGGCTCTCTGATAACCCAATTGGGTATATGCAAAAGCCTATTCTGAATCATGAAGTCTCTTAGTTCACTTTCAAGAATGGATCAGTGATGCTGAAGTTGTAGAGGAAGAGCGATGGACACATCTTTGTATGGATTCCAAAATTTGATTGCTTCAGTAGCTAGCTTGATTGAATCCCAAGCATTCTAAAAGCATCTTCGGTTATGTTCTCGAATCTTCTCCTGGAAAGCTTCATCTTGGCTCTTCTCTCTTGGTCATTTCAGAATGGATGGGGAAGGAGAAGCCTCTGCAGTGGAAGGACGAGTGTCATCAGTGCGATAGTTAGCCGTGCATTTTAACCAATTTTCCTAAATGGCTTCTTGTCCTGAAGGGGGGGGGGGCTCTATTTCTTTCATGATTATGGCCATGTGGATGTGCTCAGATAAGCGTTGAATACGATCAGCAAAATTCATAATGACAGGGGCCCGACTCTTTGAAGAAAGGGCTGTAGTTCTCACTCGGGTGAGGTCTTTTCAGAATAGAGGGTCCAGCAGCGTTTGGGGAGCTGAGAGGTCTTTTTGAGCTCGCCATTATAAACCTATACAAGAGTCAGTAAACCAAATTAAAGTCAGAAAGGAAAGTTCATTGAGTTAAAGGGAAGCAAAGAAAGTTGTTAAGAAGAAGGAACCAAGTAAATTAAGAGACAAAATATGTCTAAGTACCGGTCATTGGGCGTAAAAAGTATTGTACGGATGTAACATCCTGAAAATTGGGGGTCAAGTAGAAACCCAACTCTCGAGTTCCAAAACGTCACTTGTGCAACATAGATAATGATGAATGAATGTTATCTATAGAATGACATTAAACAAGATTGAGACTAAGCCAAAACAGCATATCATACTCTAGAGACAGTTAAATTTCACAAGCGGAAGACTGTGATAAATACATAAAATATATAATTGATTATAAGTCTCTAGAGTGTGAACATGTTACCAGGTTAACTATATACATGTATACTCTAAAGATGAGCAAAAAGAATATACATGGGTGTTTAAATAAAAGGTAAAATACCAAGTGTATTGGCATCTAATCATTAACCCTGTAACCCCGTCGATCAGAACCTGCATATAGGAAAAATCCTCCTAAACATCATCAAGTCTGACTTTGCTTCGCAAGCATCGCCATCATCTGAAACTAAAAAAAATAGGGACTAGTTGGTGTTGCAAACACCGTCCCGTGACGTGAGAGTGAGTAGCTAACTCAGTTGAAACTATACATCAAAGGTTAACATGTTATCAATTCAATCAAGCAGTAATGATAAAGAAGTACAATCAAACATTCCTAAATACTATAATTTATACAAGGATAAAATGACATGATGTATGCCCTCACCAACATACTCCCTCATGCGACACCATCTTACGTCCGCGACATGCTTTCTTTCCTCAGTGCTCCACATCTTCCAGGCACATGCAGTGTGATATGAACATGATTACCGAGTTGTTATTAGTCCTTTTCATACAGCAGGATTGGGAAGCTAAGGTACCTCCCTTATATCAATACCCAAATAATGATCCATTCTAAGGTCTTCAGTCCTAGCATATCTCATACGAAGTACGGTTCTAGGTCGCTGCAAGGGCTGACAGGGCTATTGCACGGACTCGTTGCACCGCTCTCCCATCACCCTATCAATCAGGCCTATTTTATACTATGTTTACTGCGGGAAGGTTCGTCGCCTCTCCACAGATTCAGAATATGCTCGAGGTCACTACAAAGGGCTGTCAGGGCTGTTGCTCGCACTCGTTGTACCGCTCCCCCATCACCTTATCAGTCTAGGCCGACAGTAAGAATATAGTATCTCATACCACCATAATTTTCTCACGAGTCTGGGTTACTCATTGGTCATTATGGGGAGGTTTGTGGCCCCATCGTATGCCAACAGCTCGACCACGGTATCCCATACTACCATGCCCGGCTCATGAGTCTTAGGGGTTCGAAGTACCAAGGTTAGAGGGGCTTTCCTAGGTAAGTTTGGTATCTTAGGTTCAAATAGTAACGTCTAAACATGGTGAACAAACATCGGGCCAATCGGGTTACTTGACAAGCTCGACTAGTACGAGTGCACGTTGAGTTGATTGACATGAATGCGCAAGCACTCGACGTGGCCTAACCACTGTTGACAAGCAACGTACGGCTCGGGTTCGTCGAGACATGTCATAAGTGGCGAGACAATCTCAACCACTAAGCAGAATCTATTACCGATTACCTGGACTATTTCATAGTCCAAAACACGTATAATTATAAAAAATAAGCATATGAGATTATCAAGGCAGTAATGAATAAATAAATCTATCCTACAGCCATTTAAACATACTATGGAAACATGGATATACAGTACATAAAGGAAATTATACACACAGCTAAACATGAATCATGTACAATCCATGGATGTAAACATACACACAGCTAAGGCAGTTGGGATTCATATCTCAACTCCCTTATAAATCATAATTTACCAACTACTAACACATTCAGACATTTTATACAAGCACTTAGAATACACCTATTACATAATACATATTATGTATTAATTAGCGTACGTATTAGGGAAAAACCTTTCGTCAAAGGGTTATCACCTATACAACAATCATATATCACGACAGTCTTTCATGGTGAGCACACTTTCAAAGTCTATACTCATTCGGTCATTTTCACAAACACTTAGGCTACACATACTAACTACATATCATATATTGGTATATCATGTATTTGGACTAAACCTTTAGCCCAGAAGTTGTTACACATACATCCATCATACATAGACGGCAGTTAATCATGGAAAGTACAAATCTGAATTTTATACGTATACGGTATTTTCTACAAATACGAGGAATACAGTATGATTAACATAATTAACGTATAACTGAAAATTGAAACGGACAACACTTTGTACATGTGAAATAGCATTCTAAGAAAGAATAAATCATTTCTTAACATTAAAAGTCTTGAAAACCATAACCTAAACTTATATAGTCCGCACCTTAAACCAGAAATTGCGAAACCAAGTTGATTCAGACGATAAGTCTTCGTCAACAGCTCAATGAAAACTTACACCATGAAATAAATTAGCTACATCATCACTTATGCTATTTGGAACTCTAGAACAAGTTAGGGTTATGATTTCTTACCTAAGAGCGGAGCTAGAAGCACCAGAATAGCGGTGCAGAAGCGGCATTGAAGCACAAGGAGTAGCAGGAAAAAATCCATGGAAGAAAAATCCCATCTTCTCCTCCACTTTCTCTCTCTTTCTCTCTCTCTTTTTTAGGGCTTAGAAAATTCGTATGGAATGAGAGAGTAAGGGTTTAAGCCCTTTTTATAAGTCCAAAAATGATGAAAATGGCCTTATGGCCAAGGTATACTTATTTTATAACCAAAGTGGGCTTGTTCTGATCCAGTGGAGCACTTATGGCAACCCCTTTTCTGTGTGCGGTCAGACTTAAGCTTCCTGACATTGGATCTAGGTCAGACAGAGTTTTTAGTCCGATCGAATTTCCAGATCGCCCGTGGTGTACCAGTTTCAGTTCAACGGTCACCGGTGCTCGATCAGGGCCGCAAGTACGTTGACATGAGTGGGTCATTTCTCCTGATCCGAGGGTGAATTTGGATCAGATTCTGATGGTCAGAATTCTTAGAAAAGGCGCACAAGTGACACATGAAATAGCAGAGAAGACTGCTTAAGTCGAAGTAGGAATATCCCAATATGTCCTAGAGGGGGGTGAATAGGACTTGTTAAAGTTTTTATGAATTATTAGAAATCCTATCACACTAATCCTATCTCAGGGTATAGATAAGGATTATTCAAAATTAACTCTACTGGCTTCCAAGCTTGGTAGAGGATCCAATCACAGAATTATTTAGATGATAAGAATGAAGTAGTTATAGTCTATGATAGATGTGACTGTGTGTGAAGTGTGAGCAGATATGAATGTAATTAACATAATCACACAAATAATCAAGCACAAGAATCAAACATAAACACAGTCATTTTTATAGTGGTTTGACTACCTGTCTACTCCACTCCCGACTTCCACACTCAACCCTTGAGTGACCGAATTTCACTAAGGAGGTTTCCCATGGTTCACCTCAAACCTAGGGTTTTTAATCAGGTTCACCTTCAACCTTTACAGAGATTTCTACTCGGTTCACCTCAAACCCTAGAGTTTTGCTGGCGTACTCCTAACCAAATGTTTATGCCCACATAGGGCAAGGGTCCACACAATGCACCCAGAGGTTTCTACTCGGTTCACCTCTAACCCTGGAGTTTTTTCGGCGTACTCCTAACCAGATGTTTATACTCTCCACAGAGCAATGGTCCACAAAACGCACCCCGCACGTACACTCCCGTCGGAGGGCCTCCTTCGAGGACTGCAAAGGGTGAGAAACACCTACAACCCAATCCTAAAAAGGAATGATCATAAATGTCCTCTGGACTCTTATTACTTACAGATAAATTGATGAGTCCCTTTTAGCGCAATGATGAAGATCTCCTTCTTGTTGATGAAGAGTCTTCAGCTCCCTTGATGCGCAACACAAAGGTGTATCTATACTAGGCTTTAGGTTGGGTCAAGGTTATGATGGAATACCACTCTCTAAATATTTTTCTATAAGGAATATAGAGTGGTTCCAATCATCTATGCATTCAAGGCATCCCAGCTTAATGATTTGCCATTAAGATAGTAGCTGGAGGATTCTTGAATGCGGAAGTTCATTCCCCAATCCACTTTATGTGATATCAATGATGAGGGTGGATTAGAGGATGAACTTTCTGAGAGAAAGGGATTAGGTAAATGATAGGAAGGTTAAAACTCTCAAAAGCACTCTCTTCTTTCTCTACCAGCAATAAAGACTAATTTCTCTCTATATATAGGCAAAAAGGTTCCAACGGATATAAACGGTCATATTTATGACAGAGTTCGATATCATCGATCAGTCATCGATATGATTGAGCGTATACTCTTGATTGTATCGCAGACCTCTCGATGATAAAAACTCAATTGTCATTTTACTTTTAGAAACCTTTTCACCAACTGGTCGATGGGATCGAGACACATATCGATGTTATCAGATTTTAAACTCTGATTCCATCGAGAGATGGATCGATTTATCGACAGTGAAAATAAGAGAGAAGCCTTGAAGAATTTCAGGTTCTACAGATATGATCAGGGAACAGTCGATGTCATCAAAATTTGTATATCGATCATATCGGAGACCTTGTTGATGGGATCGATAAATCGTATAGATTTACCTATAAGCTTGCTGGACGATTTATGTCCAGACTCGATCCAATTGGCCAGGTCTCTATATGATCGATATATGAATATCGATTTATTGACTGGTACCCTGATTAGCATTAAAAACAACCTGAAATTCATACTGGTGAAAACATGCGCCCATAATCGATATGATCGACTGACGTCCGATATGATCGATATTTGAGTTCACATTGAATCGGACAGTCATCGATATATCGAAGCTTATATTAATTTTCTTTAGAAAAATAGGGCCATCAGAAAATAGTCTGTCGATATTATTGATCTTCTTCCGATAGGATCGATATTCGAATATCGATGATATCGACTCACCAGTCGATATATCGATAAATCGTCCAGATGATTGTTTGATTGCTGGACACTTTTTGTCCTCACTCGATTGTATCGATTTGAGATGCCGAGGACATCGACAGAGCTGTCGATCATATTAAAAGGGGAATCGATATAATCGACAGTGTAAGAAAAAATTTAAAGATTTTCATTTTTGATAAAAAGTTTTCTTACACGGAAACCCTAAGATGCTCTAGTTCTTTTTAAGGGTTTTAATCACCTGGTGTTTTGGGACATGGGATGTGAGGCTATGATTTACCTATGGTGAGCTTCCACACATCCAGTTGAGGCAGACGCTTGACTTGATCTTCCAGTTAGGTGTTGTTGTCCATCTGACTCAACTTACAACGTAATTGACAAACCAGGGCACGTAGTAGGTACACTTTCAATCTCCCCCTTTGTCAATTACGTGAAAAAATACCCAAAACACCCTAAGAACATATCTAGACAGATACATCCTAAATTGTGTGTACATGTATTAACACAATTTTATAAATTCTAAACACCCATGTACACACCCAGTAAGTTTTTCACCTTACTTCAAAACTCCCCCTTTCTTGTTGTGGCTGCTTCCCCTAACACCTGCAACACAGATATAAAATTTTTGCTAGGGGTGTTTGAATTGTTCTCCCCCTTTTTATCAGTCATTGGCAAAGGCATAAGACGTGATATTGACTGAAAATTGAAGCTTATGGGAGAACTAGAGATAGATAGATGTATATAAATGAGAACTGTGTAAAGCATACATCAATGAAGACCAGAAGTAATTAGATGAAACAAGCAGTGTAAGACCCGTATCCTAATCCATACTGTTCCGTCACTTTCCGCGATCCTTCTCGTCGAATTCCAGCAATTCACGACCTGTAATCGACGTTACGCATGACTGTAAGACGTATCCTATACATTTGAGCCGGCTTAATCCGAGACTTGTATCATTGCGACCGCACCGTCGCCGCGGTTCTAACACCGTAACTTAAGCACCGATCCGATACCCAGACGATGAGATGCGGACCCGCATTCAGTTCGAGCAAAAACACCACGCGTTACAAATCCCAAGGAAATCTCTACAATATGTCCCATCAATCCCATCAATTACCTCTCATGTCAAGTACACACACCCATGCTTTCTTTCTCCACAAGTCAAGTAACCACCAAAGTCTACTAACCTCTCACTTCACCCATCACTCACCTCACCCATCACTCACTTCACACCACTCCATCTCTCCTAACATCACACCTCTCTCTCTCATTTCTCAACAAACCCCAAGAAACCAAGAAGCACTCCCACGTCCAAGCTCTCTTCCATGAGAGAGAAGTGATTTTGGTGGCCCACTTCCCATCCCAAATCTCCCATCCTAGCCATCCATCTACCATCTCCACCATCAAAGTGAAGCTCTAGAAGATAGGCGTTCCAACGGACCGAGTAGATCATAAGGTGGGTGCTTCTATAGGGTAGTTTACTCGTTTTTATGATGGGCCAAGTGAGGCCCACCGATCAATGGTGTGGATCTCATTTGAGACCCTAAGATGTGGCCGATAGCCCATCTTGATCATCAAATCATTCCATGATGGGGCCATTCTCCATGGACCCCATCATGATGTTTACTTTTCTTGCATTAAGAAGTCATCTAGACCGTCCATTTTTAGTGGAGTGAGATCTCCACCGTTGATCTTTTGTTTGAATGGCCCATATGCAATGGGACCCTTTGATGTATGATTGGATGATTGAAACGGAGGGCCCATAGTGTCGGGGTCCCTCCATCACACGTGTGTCCCACTTTTCTCTCTCTCTCTCTTCCTCTCATTTTTATTTATTTTCTTGTATGTTAATGAGGCCATGTGGCCCACTTGAATGAGCCCCACCATAAAATATGTACTTATCCAAGCCCTCCATGGGTGGGGCCCATCTTAAATGCATCATCCATCATATGGTGGACCACCTAAACAGGGCCCACCTTGAACGTGTTTTACAAGCCCAAAATAAAAAAAATATATATAAAAATGTCTAGACGCTGGACATCAAGTGGAAAAAAAACACAAATATTAGCTTGTTCAAAGCCTTTGGAAGGGACCACTGGTATAGGCCCCACCTTGATGTATGTTTATAATCCGAGCTGTCCATCCTCTTCCCCGACTCATTTTAGGCATTGAGCTGAAAAATGAGGTTGATCAGAGTATCTGGTGGGCCATAACATCGAAAACTGTTTCATTACCATTGAAGTTCACTTAGATTTTTCTTACATGCTGAAAACGGCCCAATTGGTCTTGATAGACTTGTCTAGGGCCATGGAAGCCAGTGGATGGTGTGGATCTACCAGATGTGGGCCCCACACCTGAAAAACCTTGGAAAAATAGTTTTTCAAAAAAAAATACAAAGAGGCAGCATGCGCTGCTGCTACTGACAGGTGCAGGCAGCACCTGTGCACTACGGGTGGGCGGACAAGCAGGTCCCACGGCCCTAGCTGTGGGCCCCACCTTGATGTTTACTTGTCATCTGACCTGTCCACTAGGTGGCCCACTTTCTAAGGTGGGCCCTCCCCAAAATTGAGACACATCCAAAGCTCAGGTGGCCCACACCGTAAGAAACAGTGTGAATTGAATCCTACCATTGAAATCCTTTTCGGGCCCCATAGAAGTTTTGGATCAAGCTGAGATTTATTTTTCATCCTCACCCAGGTCTCTGTGACCTTATCAATGGGTTGAATGGATTATAAACATTATGGTGGGCCCCACATGGGGAGCCCACAGTGATATATGTGCTACATTGCAACCGTCCGTCTGGACGGTGGACTCCACTGTGATGTGACTATCCTCACTATCCACCGTTTGGACAGCGGGACCCACCATGATTTATGGGTTCTATCCACTCTATCCACCATGGTGCATGTGATGCATCCAAACCGTTCATTTATTTTGTAAAAATCATTTCATGACATGAGCTAAAAATGAGGCAGATCTATGTTTCAAATGGGCCCACCTTGGTGTGTGTTTATGGCCCACAATTTACTTATTTATGGCCATTCATTGAGGCCTACTTTGGTACATATCTAAAGCCTATGGGACTAAGCCCATTTGACATATGCAAAGTCCAGGGGACTAAGCCCATTTGATACATAAAGAGCCCATGGGATCAAGCCCATTTGATGTGCATGGGGCACAAATGGAGTGGCCCATTTGATATATTTAAAGCTCATGGGTGTAGGCCCATTTGATGTACTTCAAGGCTCATGGATCGTGGACCATTGCAATGTACATAGGGCTCATTGGTGAGGCCCATTAATGTAGCCCATTTGATAAATGTAAGGCCCATGTGATATGACCCATTTGATGTATCTAAGGCCCATGGGTCGAGGCCCAACGAGACGACCTTAGAGTCCATTGCAATGAGTGATCTCTCATGGTTCATGTAATGACATTTATGGTAGGTCGTGCCTAGGGAACAATGTTGGTTTGACGTCCACATTGTATGTACAATGTTGGTTAAATGTCCTCGTTGTAACTCTCCTTAGGGCCCATTGATAGGCCCACACTCGTTACTATTCATTGCTTTATAACATGCTTAGTATAATCCCATGACTCATGCCCATACGTATCATATGTATGCTTGATTTGAGTAGTGACTGATCATAGCATATGCCATTAGGCAGACCACCTATGGGACCCGTTATGAGACGGAATGCCCCACATGATTGCGCAGTAAGCGCTGGATTTCTGCATGATTTGACCGTGTGATTCATGCACCTCGCATATGTGTGACTTGATCACTGCATGCCCTAGCGACATCAGGGCCGTGGCTCCACAAGTATATCGTGGATGGTCGTATTGGATACCGAAAATACTTATTCTAGCACTGTGGGCACTTAGAATGTCCTTGGGTGAAAGTCCCAGAATCTTTTTGGTACCAGGAGATGCTCCAACGTCTACACCGAGTGGATACACGAGCGCCTGAGTGCCAAATACCAGTAGGCCACGTCTCCCATGTGTCGTGGTCGGTTGGAAGGGGGTGTGGCCTTATCCACCTGAGTGAGGGGGCTATAAGCTAGGCTGAGTTTGACCAGCTCGCAAATGAGTCCGCTATCGACAAGCCGGGTAGGCATTGGCAGACTACTGGTCAGGCAGATAGTGAGATCTATTCTTCTTTCTTGACTGTGCAGCTAGGGAGGTGACAGTCATTGTTTAGTGTATTAGACCCCGGTGATATCCAGAGAGGAACTGTACTGATATATGTACTTGAGGAGTACTGACTTGCTTGGATTGCATTTCGCATATGACATTCGGCTATATAGGCCTTGCATTGTATCGGTGTGGCCGATGACATTCATATCTCATCGCATAGCTTTGGCATGGTTGATTCTATGGACTTACCACATACTTCCGCATTGTTCTGATACTGTACACTTGGCGTTTGCCTTACGCACACACTTACACCACCTTCTAAACTTTTGTAAGCTTATGCACGACAGTTGCGTGCAGGTAGCATTGGACAGCAGCAGCGCTGAGGCAGGAGTGCATATCAGGACCTTTTGGAGCTTTTGATTACCTTGTATTTTTCTTTTCGTATTGTACTTAAATTTTTTGATATAGTGGATATGTGGTGATGTTGTTTTGTGACTTGGTTATGCTTGTGGTTATGCTCCATTACAAAAAAAAAAATTTCATTCTAAAAATCCTCCTTGTAGGATCTCAGGATCAGAATCTGGTAATTGATTATCAGAAGCCGAGAATGGGGTACTACGGAAGCTGTCAGCACCGGATTCGGCAATCGGGATTCATGTGAATCCGATTTTTTCATTCGGGGCGTGACAAGCAGCATAGTCATTTCAATAGCATCAAGAATGGTAATGAAATATGAATTAAATTCAGCCATATCAATCAGTATCAAAAAAAGAAATATATACTGCCACAGACAGCAGTGCCGCTATTTGTCCAAGAAGAAATACATAAAAAGGCAGCAGATGTATAGGATAGTCAAAGGCCAACTGGACGGACTCTTAATGGTGTCGAGAAAAATCATTCGTGATCAAGTTTACCAGGTGCTGAGTAGTTCCCTGGAGGACATCGAGCTTTTCTTCAATAAGAGTGAGAAGCCTTTCACAATCGTTCAGCCGGTCCTCTATTCCAACCATCCTATTGAGTAGGTGACGTTCGAGATGATGAGCTGGGCGATTAGTAATCGACTCGGGACTGACCATTGGTGGGCGATTTGATCTTCCATGTGTAGGCCTCATTATGGGTGGATGATCGGATCTGGATATAGAAGGATTGTGCCTTGAGGGAGACAAGGGAAGAAAAAATCGTTGTGCTGCTAGTGATGCATCATTATCAAACCAGGCTTCCGGATGCACTTCATCGGATGTGGCAGGAAATCTAGCATGGTGGGCGAGCTTACATATGAGCATGTGAAAGGGCAGTGTCTCCGTATGATATCCTTGGAGGACACGAATGACCTGCGTAAGGAGGAGAGTTGGCAAGCACACACGATTTTCTTGATATACATCATAGAGAATATTGATCATAAATGGAGAAAGATGATCACCAAGGATATCGCGTGGATACACATTCGAGCAGAAAATGCTGTGAAGAATTTTGAAGGTGGGTCCAAGATGATTGATATACAGTAAATTTCCATCAGTTTGCGGGACTTTAGTCCCTTGGCACAATGCACGGGTAATTTCTCCCCATACTCCCAATCCATTGAGATTTCGATTGGTTACTGGAATTTTAGTGACCTCAAGATCGAGAAGTTTTGCCACAGTCACTGGAGTGATAAGCTTTGAGTAGTGTGCAAGAACAATCCGAATGCTGGGGGGATCTTCACAAACGATATGACAATGTTTGAAGAATTCATGTATCACACCTAGTTGGTATGATCCTCCAAGATGTAGAATATTTTACCACCCAATTACTTCGAGAAGAAGATCAACTCCAAAAGGCTCAACTTATCACATCCCAAACTCGAAAATTGAGCTCACAAAATTCTCGATCGCCAAATCCGGCGCCGACAGCCTCCATAGAACCCCATTCTCGGCTCCTAGCTCCCATTCGCCAGGTTTCGATCCTAGGATGCTACGAGGAGGATTTTCAATATCAGTTTGATTGGTAATAAGCATGACCAAAGGCATAACCCACAAACAACAACCAAGAACTCCATTACATTTTCACTATGATCAAAAACTTTACAAGTACAATGAGCATAAAGGGAAATACAATGGTAAAGAACAAAAACTCCAAAATGCTCCGCAACGTGCTCCTGCCTCAGCGCTGCTGCGAACCAACGTCACCTGCACGCAACGGTTGTGCATAAGCTTACAGAAAGCTTAGAGGGTGGTGAAAGTGTGTGCGCAAGGTAGTAATACGAACATGCAATGTCAGAGTAAAGCGGAATATGCAGATGGATCTATAATATCATGAGCCGTACTAAGGCTTATGTGATGAAAGACATGAATGGTATCGGTCATCCCAAGGCCATGCGATGTGCAATGTAACTCAAGCATACAGATCCTCATCTATGTCCACACATCAATACAGCTCAAAATATGGAATATCACCGGGGTCTAGTACACTCTAAACCAGATTGCCGACACATCGCGCGCAATAAGGTAAGTGGAAGAGACCTCACTATCCGTCTGCCAATATCGGGCGCGAGTCGTCGATAACGGACCCATTCCTCGAGCTGGTCAGACTCAACCTAGTATTGTCCTCTACACTCAGGCGGATAAGGCTGCACCCCCTTCCAACCGACCACGACACAGTGGAGAGCGTAACCGTCTGGTAATGGGCACTCAACGCTCATCTACCCACTCGGTCTAGACGTTGGAGCAACCTCTTGGTACCATAAGGGTTTAGGGACTTTCACTCAGGGATATCTATAGTACCCCATGTAGAACAAGATTTTCGGTATCCAATCCTGCCAATCACGATACATCTGTGGAAGTTACGACCCCGATGTCGCTAGGGCATCCAATATCCATGTCATACAAATGCGATATGCATGATTCAAGCTATCCAGTCATGCATCAATTCCTATGCATATCGTGCACTCATGTAGGGCAACACTGCCTAACCAGGAGCCCATAAACAACCTGCCCGAAGGCATATGCTATGATCAGTCAATCCTCATATCAAGCATACATATGATGCGAATGATCATGGGTCATGAAACTATACCAAACATGTAAATGAGTGATGAACCATTCATACAACGCGGATGGGCCTAGACGGCCTATACACAGTAAGTACGGCCTAGTAATGGGCTTTAAGGAGGGTCGTAATGTGGATGTCTAACCAACATTACACTCGCAATGTGGACGTCAAACCAACATTGTCCCCAAGGTACGATCACCGTAAACACTGCCACATAATCTGTATTGGGAACACACATTGCAATGGACCTTAGGTACATCCCATTGGACCTTAAATATATCTAATAGGCCATGATATATGGGCCTTGTATTTGTCAAACGGGCCACACAAATCGACCACACCAATGGGCCTTAGGTATATTACAATGAGTCATAACCCGTGGTCCTTGGATTGCATCAATTGAGCTTAGTTTCATGAGTCTAGTATGTGACCAATGGGCTACACCAATTGGGTCCCACATGTAGATCAAGTGGGCCTCAACCCATAGGCCTAACATGAGTCGAATGGGCCTAAACCCCAAGGCCTTAATCAAATAAAATGGGCCTAACTCATGGGTCTCAAATAAATCCAGTGGGCCTAATCCCATGGACCCTTTTATAATCAAATGGGTTTAGTCCCATGGGCCTTACAATATATCAAATGTCCTACTTCCATGGGCTTTAAAATTTTAACAAAGGGTCCAATTACATGGGCCTTGAAGTACATCAAATGGACCTAGTCCCATGGACTTGCAACACATCAAATGGGCCTAAGCTCTTAGGCCTTAAATGAATCCAATGGGCCTAGCCCATAAGCATTTCATAAACCAAATGGGCCTAGCCCATAGCCCTTTTGAAATTCAAATGGGCTTAACCCATAGGCTTAAAATGATCTTTTCAAGTGGATGGACGGTCTGGATGCATCGCCTGTGACAATGGTGGGGCCCACATAAAGGCGTAGTATCGTGTATATTATATAATATATAAACTACATATAATATAATATATATAATATATACAATATTATATGTAATATATATATAATATAATAATATATATATATATATATATGGATATATATATATATACACACACATGCGGCACTCAGCACCCACACGTGGGGGTGGGCCCCACCGTCCAATGGGGTCGGTGTGGATACAACACAATATCACAGTGGGCGTCACCGTCCACGGACCGTGGACGGTGTGAATAAAATACATGAATCACTGTGGGTCCCACATATGTGGCCCACCGTGATATTTATTTGAAATCCAACCCGTTCATAAGGTCACTCTGACCTAGATGAAGGGAAAACAAAAATTTCAGCCTGATCCAACACGTATGTGGGCCCAAAAATGGTCTTCAATGGTAGGGGTACTGTCCCACTGTTTCATGTGGTGTGGGCCACTTAAGTTTGGGATTTAGTTGAATTTTGGAGGGGGCCCACCTTAGAAGGGGACCCACCTAATGAATGGTTTAAATGGCATATAAACATCAAGGTGGGGCCCACGGCTGGAGGCCGTGGGTCCACGTCGCCCGCCCACCGTGCAACAGCGCAGGCAGCGCCTGCGCTGGCCTGACAGCAGCACCAAGGCTGCCTCACTCCTCTCTCTCTCCTTAAAATTTTATTTTCACCAAAAATCATGTGTGTGTCCCGCTACCTGAAAATCCACCCCATCCATAGCGTTCTACAGCTCGCAACAGACAAAAAGAGTCCGAAGTTCAAATTTTTTTGATGCCTAGAAACACCAGAAAAATTCTCAATGGTAACCGTCAATGTTTCCCTTGCTATGGCCCACAAGATATTCAGATCAGTCCCATTCTTTTATTTGACGGTTAAAACTATGTGGACAAGAGGATGGACGGCTTGGATCGAATATATACATCAAGGTGGGGCCTAAGCGAGTGGGCCACCAAAAAGTCCATTTCCCTCTTTCCCTTTTCTCTTTTTCTTTAGAAACGTCCAACGTCCCAGACGCTGGACGGTTTTATTTATATATATATTTTTAAGGAGTGGTGGGCCCTGATGAAGTGGGCCACCACTGATGGGTGACATGGGTTCAACGTCTAAGGTGGGCCCCACTTGAATAAAAATAAATACATCAAGGTGGGATCCATTCAAGTGGGCCACACAATCCTATTGCATAAAAATAAAATAAAATAAAATAAAATAAAATAAAAGAAATAAAAGAGAGAGAGAGACATGGAGAGTGGGACACGCCTTGTGATGGAGGGACCCCGACATTATGGGCCCTCCCTTACATAAAATCATACATCAAGTGGGTCATTTTGCACATGTGACCATCAAAACTGAAGATCAACGGTGAGGATCCTTTCCCCACCAATATGGATGGTCTAGATGACCTTTCTAAAGAAAATAAACATCATGATGGGGTCCATGGAAAATGGCCTCATCATGGAATGATCATGATGATCCATGTGGTCCATCGGCCACAACTTAGGGTCCCAAGTGAGATCCACACCATTGATCGGTGGGCCTCACTTGGTCCACCACAAAAATAAGAAAAAATACCCTATAGAGGCACCCATCGTCCGATCTTCTTGCTCCTAGGGGTTCCTTTGCACCTTAGCTTCAACTTCAATGGATGAGATGAAGAATGGAGGGTTGAGATGAGAGATCTTGGGATGAAGAGGTGGGCCACTTGGAGTTTAGGGAGCTTGGAGAAATTCCATACGTATGGAGTCTCTTAGAACTCTTTTGTTGCTTGAAAATTTAGAATGAGAAAGAGATAAAGAGAGAGAGTGATGTAAGGGAGAGAGAGAGAGTGATGGATGGATGTGGTGAGTGATGGTTGTGTAAGAAAAGCTTGACTTTTGAGGCTTTTGTGTAAGAGAGGTATGGGAGATGAAGACTTTTGTGGCTTTTTGTGTAAGAGAGGTATGGGAGATGAAGACTTTTGTGGTTGCTTGAGAAAATGGGATAAAGTGATGTGTACTTGACATGTGATGGCTTGATGGATTGATTGATTGATGGGATTGATGTGATTGATGTGACACATCGTAGAGATTCCTTTGGGTTTCGCAACGCGCGGCATTTTCTCGCACCGAACGTTGGCCCACATCTCTTGACCAGGGTATTGCCTCGGCGCGCGAGTTGCGGCATCAGAACCGTAACAACGGCGCGGTCGCTATTGTATTGGTCTTGGGTTGAGTCGACTTGAGTTGTCGGCACATGAATCAAGGTCACGCGTCGATATCGATTAAGGGTCGAAGGTTGCTGGAATTCGACCGGTAAGACCGCGGAAGTCTACGGAAAGGTACGGACCAAGATACGGGTCTTACAGCTCTCCCCTCCTTATAAAAATTTCATAAAATTTACACAAGCATCGCAACTAAGCATTACTCGCGAGGAATAAGAAACATAACGTCATCATATAATATCAAAGGTAACATACAAAATACAACATATGGTCAACCATCAAAGAGATGAGGATAACGCTCTCGAATCTCAGCCTCACGCTCCCACGAAGCCTCCTCTACAGAATGGTGACCCCACTGCACCTTCACCAATGGAATGACCTTGGTTCTGAGGACCTGCTCCTTCCAATCAAGGATACAGACTGGCTGCTCAATATAAGAAGCGTCCTCACGAACCTCCAACGGCTGCCAATCAATAACGGGAACTATGTCTGACCCACACTTCCTCAACATGGAAATGTGGAAAACGTCGTGGACGCCAGACAACTGTGATGGCAAGGCAAGCCGATAGGCCATGGCGCCAACGTGTCCAGTGATCTCAAAAGGTCGTATGAATCTCGGGGCAAGCTTGAGCTTCGCTCCAAATCAAACTACGCCCTTCATGGGTGAGACCTTGAGATACACATGGTCCCCTACATCAAACTCCAAGGGACGATGTCGACGATCAGCAGAACTCTTCTGTCGGCTCTGAGCTGTGCGCATCTTCTGCCTGATGATATCTATAGCCTCTAAAGTCTCCTGCAGAAGCTCAGGACCTAGGAGATGACGCTCTCCAACCTCGGTCCAACAACTTGGTGATCTGCATGGTCTGCCATATAGTGCCTCAAAAGGAGTCATGCCGATGGTCGCCTGATAGCTGTTATTGTACGCGAACTCAGCCAATCGCAGATGCTCATCCCAGCTACCCCCAAAATCAATCGCATAAGCCCGAAGAATATCCTCAAGTATCTGATTGACCCTCTCAGTTTGGCCATCGGTCTGCGGATGGTACGCAGTGCTGAGCTGCAAATCAGTCCCCATCGCATGCTGGAAGCTCCTCCAAAACTCAGACATGAACCTCGAGTCTCGGTCAGAAACGATCGAGACTGGAACGCCATGCAGTCTCACAATCTCCTCAATAAATAATCTCGCAAGCCTGTCCATAGACCAAGTTGCACGCATCACAAGGAAATGTGCCGACTTCGTCAGACGATCCACCACAACCCAAATGGCGTCATGACCACGCTGAGTCCTCGGCAAACCCATAATGAAATCAGTCGACACGTGCTCCTACTTCCACATCGGGACGGTCAACGGCTGCAATAGACCAGGAGGTCTCTGATGATCGGCCTTGACACGCTGACACGTGTCACACTCGGCCACAAAACTGGCAATCTGGGGCTTCATCCCCGCCCAAAAATACTGTCACCTCATGTCACGGTACATCTTCGTCGAGCCCGGGTGGATAGAAAATCGCGATCGATGTGCCTCGGTCATAAGATCTCTGCGTAACTCTGAAATATCCGGGACACATAATTGGCCTCTGAAGCGAAGTCCACCGTTTGTACCGATCTACCAATCATCCTGACCCTCAGATGCCGCCTCAGCCATATAACTCTGTAATGATTCATCAGCCTGCTGAGCCTCAATCACCCTAGCGACAAGAGTGGGTTGAATCGACAAGCTCTATAACTGTAAAATGGAAGACTGCAGGCCGAACTCAAAGTCATACGCAGCAATATCCTCAAGCATCCGCCACTCCTGGATCATCATACGCGCCACTAGGCCTCGTGGCTGATGGCAGAGGGCATCTGCCACCACGTTCACCTTGCCCGGGTGGTACTGGAGGTCAAAATCATAGTCTTTCAAGAGCTCCATCCAGCGCCTCTGTCTCATATTCAACTCAGACTGCGAGAAGAGGTACTTCAAGCTCTTGTGATCAGAGAAGAGCTCGAACTTAACCCCGTAAAGGTAGTGCCTCCACGCCTTCAGTGCGAAGACAACTGCAGCCAGCTCTAAGTCATGCGTAGGATAGTTCAGTTCATGGACCTTGAGCTGACGAGACGCAAAGGCCACTGGTCTCCCATGCTGCATCAGGACAGCACCCAAACCAATGTCCGAGGCATCAGTGAATACAATAAAGCCGTCACTCCCAGAGGGAAGAGTGAGGATAGGAGTGGACGTCAGACGGTCCTTCAAATCCATAAATGCTCGCTCACATGCGTCACTCCAAATAAACTCTGCACCCTTCCGAGTCAACCTGGTCAGTGGGGCTGCGATACGAGAGAAACCCTCAATGAAACGCCGGTAGTAGCCCGCCAAACCAAAGAAACTACGGATCTCTGTCGCAGTGGTGGGCTGGCCCCATTGACGCACTGCCTCGACCTTCGAGGGGTCCACTGCGACACCCTCCCTAGTCACCACGTGACCGAGGAACTTCACCTCCTCTTGTCAGAACTCACACTTCTCCAGCTTCGCATAAAGCTGGTATGCGCGGAGGGTCTGCAAGGTAATCTCCAAGTGCTGCTCATGCTCCTCACGGGTCCTCGAGTATATCAGAATGTCGTCGATAAAGACTACAACAAACTGATCCAGATATGGGCAGAAAGCCTCGTTCATCAGCTGCATGAAGACCACAGGTGCATTGGTCAGTCCAAAGGACATGACCGAAAACTCAAAATGACCGTAACGCGTCCTAAATGCTGTCTTTGGAATGTCCTCATTTCGGACCCGAATCTGATGATAACTGGAACGCAGGTCAATCTTTGAAAAGAACTGTGCACCCTGCAGCTGGTCAAATAAATAATCAATCCTAGGGAGCGGGTACTTGTTCTTTATCGTGACTTTGTTGAGCTCGAGATAGTCAATGTAGAGCCTCAACGAGCCATCCTTCTTCTTCACGAAGATCACCGGCGCTCCCCACGGTGAACTGCTCGGACGGATAAAACCCAACTCACGCAACTCGTCTAACTTCTTCTGCAGTTCCCGTAACTCTAACGATGCCATACGATACGGGGCCTTCGAAATAGGCGCGGTACCGGGCACGAGATCAATTTGGAACTCGGTGAGTCGACGAGGCGGTAATCCCGGAATCTCCTGAAACACATCGGGAAAATCGTAAACTATGGGCAAATGGTCGATGCAAATGGCAACAGGCTCCTCTATGGCGCAGGACATCAAACAAGACAACCGCTCTCCTCTGGCCTCTGCAACGAACTGAAACTGTGGCACGCCGGGTATACAGAACGTGATGGTCCTCGAGGCGCAGTCCAATATAGCATAGTACTCGGTGAGCCAATCCATGCCTAGGATGACTTCGAACTCGGACATCGGCAAAGCAAACAAATCGACAGGCAGAAGGGTATCCCCAACCAGAATGGGGCAAGACGAACAAAATTATCCCAACACTGTAGTCCTCCCCAAGGGAGTCGATACTGATAGGCTCTTATCAGAAGACTCCAACGGTAAGCCAGCCGATCGATTGAAGCTCTCGACCACAAAAGAATGCGATGCACCAGAATTAAACAGCACTCGTGCAATGCATGTAGAAACTGGAAGTATACCCTCAACGACTCCTCCGGATGATTGCGGATCCTGCTGAGTCGCATAGAATCTAGCCTGAGCCGGCTGGGGAGGTGTCTGTCCCCTCTAAACGTGCTGCTGCTGCTGCTGGGGTCGCTGAGGTAGTCTAAACTGCTGCCTTTACTGCTGTGGCCTCTGAGGCTAGTGATGATGCTGATGCTGCTGCTGAGGTGGCTTCGGTGGTGGAGGCTTCTGTCGCTGCTGCTGTGGGAGTCTCTGCTGTTGTGGTGGAGGTCTCTGCTACTGTGGACCTCTCTGTTGCTGCTGGGGGCTGGGACACTCCTATGAACTGTGTCCCGTCGCACCACACCTAAAGTAGGTGCCGGTGAACTACCTCTGAGGTGGTGATGGAGGTGCTACTGGTGCTGATGGTGCTCGAAAGCTGGACGACCTGTGCGCCTCTGCTGCTGTGGTCGACGCTGCTGGGAAGGACTGGAAGAAGCCTGCCTCTTTCGGTCTCTCCTCTGACCACGATCAGACTGAGAACCGGCCCACTCAGTCTCATAAATCTGAGCTCTCCGCACTACTGTCTGGAAAGTAGGGAGCTCATGCCCGATAACACGACCTTGAAGGCCGTAACGTAAGCTGTGCTCAAAGCGGTGGCCCTTCCGCCCCTCCTCATCAACCATATATGGTGTAAATCTAGATAGCGCCACAAAATAGGCCGCGTACTGTGCCACAGTCATGTCTCCCTGCACCAGAGTCTCGAACTCTAAAGCTCGCTGATGGCGGATATGGTCGGGGAAGTACTGCTCCTCGAATCGATCAACAAAGTCCTCCCATGTCCAGACATACTCCGGTCCGGCAACATGGGTAACAGAGGTCCACCAATGCTCGGCCTCACCCTGGAAGAGGAATACGGCTAGCCGGACGCGCTGCTCTGTCGTACATGACATGGTATCAAAAATCTTCTCCACATTGGAGCGCCATCTCTCTGCTGCAGTCGAATCTGGCTCGCCCTGGAAACGTGTGGGATCAAGCCGTCTGAACTCACGAAGTAAGGCGCTCGCGTGCTCCTACTCTGCCTGAGCTGGTGAAACAACTGGGCGTCTACCCTATCCCTGGAGTGCGGCTGTCACAGACTGTAACATCTGGTGTAACTGAGAGGCACTCACAGTCACGGTCGGCTCCTCATCGGTCTCAGGTGGAGGAATGTCATCCTCAGGGAAAGAAGCAGGGATCTCTGAGGGTGAAATGGGAGACGCAGGTGGTAAAGCTGGAGCCTCCGATGGTGAAGCAGAATCCTCAGGTAGTGGTGCGGGAGTCGATCGAGTAACCCTCCCATGTGCCATGTCCTACAGGAAAGAGCGAAGGTTCCTATCAACTTCAAAACTCTCGAAGGTACACACGTTAACGGTCTGTATTGGAGGGTCGCGAAGCTATCCAAACTTCAGAACTTAGCCATTCTTCACTCATAGCAGACATGTAATGTTATTCTCAGTTATTCCCAAGTTATGCTCTGATACCAACTTCTGTCACGCCCCAAACTCAGAAATTGGGCTCATAAAATTCCCAATCGCCGAATCCGGCACCGACAGCCTCCGTAGAACCCTATTCTCGGCTCCTATCTCCCATTCGCCAGGTTCCGATCCTGGGATGCTACGAGGATTTTTAATATCAATTTGATTCGTAATAAGCATAACCAAAGGCATAACCCACAAATAACAACCAAGAACTCCATTACATTTCCACTATGATCAAAAACTTTACAAGTACAATGAGCATAAAGGGAAATACAATGGTAAATAACAAAAACTTCAAAATGCTCCGCAACGTGCTCCTGCCTCAGCGCTGCTGCGAACCAACGTCACCTGCATACAACGGTCGTACATAACCTTATAGAAAGCTTAGAGGGTGGTGAAAGTATGTGCGCAAGGTAGTAATACGAACATGCAATGTCAGAGTAAAGCAGAATATG
The DNA here is from genome assembly GCA_037074715.1 of Magnolia kwangsiensis. Taxonomy (NCBI): domain Eukaryota; kingdom Viridiplantae; phylum Streptophyta; class Magnoliopsida; order Magnoliales; family Magnoliaceae; genus Magnolia; species Magnolia kwangsiensis. The sequence goes on along the minus strand of CM073586.1, from coordinate 43,315,152 downwards.
CAGATGGATCTATAATATCATGAGCCGTACCAAGGCTTATGCGATGCAAGACATGAACGGTATCGGCCATCCCAAGGCCATGCGATGTGCAATGCAACTCAAGCATATAGATCCTCATCTATATCCACACATCAATACAGCTCAAAATATGAAATATTACTGGGGTTTAGTACACTCTAAACCAGATTACCGCCACATTACGCGCAATAAGGTAAGTGAAAGAGACCTCACTATCCGTCTGCCAATATCGGGCGTGACTCGTCGATAGCGGACCGATTCCTCGAGCTGGTCAGACTCAGCCTAGTATTGCCACCTACACTCGGGCGGGTAAGGCCGCACCCCCTTCCAACCGATCACGACACAGTGGAGAGCGTAACCGTCTGGTAATTGGCACTCAACACTCATCTACCCACTCGGTCTAGACGTTGGAGCAACCTCTTGGTACCATAAGGGTTTAGGGACTTTCACCCAAGGATATCTATAGTACCCCATGTAGAACAAGATTTCTGGTATCCAATCCTGCCAACCACGATACATATGTGGAAGTTACGACCCCGATGTCGCTAGGGTGTACAATATCCATGTCATACAAATACGATATGCATGATTCACGCTATCCAGTCATGCATCAAATCCTACGCATATCGTGCGCTCATGTAGGGCAACACTGCCTAACTAGGAGCTCATAAACAACCTGCCCGAAGGCATATGCTATGATCAGTCAATCCTCATCAAGCATACATATGATGCGAATGATCATGGGTCATGAAACTATACCAAACATGTAAATGAGTGATGAACCATTCATACAACGCGGATGGGCCTAGACGGCCTATACACAGCAAGTACGGCCCAGTAATGGGCTTTAAGGAGGGTCATAATGTGGACGTCTAACCAACATTACACTCGCAATGTGGACATCAAACCAACATTGCCCCCAAGGCACGATCACCGTAAACACTGCCACATAATCTGTATTGGGAACACACATTGCAATGGACCTTAAGTACATCCCATTGGACCTTAAATATATCTAATAGGCCATGATATATGGGCCTTGTATTTGTCAAATGGGCCACACAAATGGACCACACCAATGGGCCTTAGGTATATTGCAATGAGTCATAACCCGTGGGCCTTGGATTGCATCAATTGAGCTTAGTTTCATGAGTCTAGTATGTGACCAATGGGCCACACCAATTGGGTCCCACATGTAGATCAAGTGGGCCTCAACCCATAGGCCTAACATGAGTCAAATGGGCCTAAACCCCAAGGCCTTAATCAAATAAAATGGGCCTAACTCATGGGTCTCAAATAAATCCAGTGGGCCTAATTCCATGGACCCTTTTATAATCAAATGGGTTTAGTCCCATGGGCCTTACAATATATCAAATGTCCCACTTCCATGGGCTTTAAAATTTCAACAAAGGGTCCAATTACATGGATGTAACGCCCGTGAAAAATTCATACTTGGGCTCGAGTACCAACTCGACCCGAAATTGCGTAGAATTAATTCTTTTAGAAAATATGACTAAGTTAGCTAGCGCAACGCTGGAGTAGCTGGGAAATAGTCCCTGATCACTTTAAATACGTTTTACAAGACCCAAATCGAGTAGAACAAACGACTCTATAATACTCTATAACCTCGGACCAAACTCTAAGCAGGTTTGTTCTCTAGACCACTTTGAATCTTTATATTGGATCTAGACCGCGCGTCGAAAGTCCGATACCTCCTATCTTAAACCGTTAGAACCGCCTAGCTGGACTTGACAATCATTTCGAAAATCAATTCAAACCGATAATCACAGGCTATTTCATTGAGCCCGGACTGAAGAGAGTGCGAATAGGGACAAAATTGGAATTTCAAATTCAAATCTGGCACACGACTTGACGCATCAGTATTAAGCGTTTTGACCGTCAGAATTCAGCCAAATTACACCCTCGGATCAGGAGAAATTTCTATTTTATATCATGAGACTTTCAGCCCTAATCTACGTGCGGTGACCGCTGAACTGAAATTGGTCCGCCACATGCGATCTGCGGACCCTGCCGGACTGAAAACTTAATAGGTGCTACATCTGGTACGCGTGAGCTTAAGTCCGATTGCATTCAGCCAGGGGACCACCAGAAAGCATCTTTTGAACCGAAACAGTCTGAATTGGATATGCACTAAGTGAACTTTGTACTGGAGCCTATTTTCAGCATTTTTGGGCTTATAAAAGGGGTTGAAACCCTCACTCCTCTCTCCCATCCGAATTTGAGAGAAACCCTAGATTTGGAGGGAGAAAAGGTGAGAGTTTGAGAGAGAGTGTAGAAGGGATTTTTTCAGTCTTCGTGTCGCCTGTTGCTAGTGCCTAAGCAACACCTCCTAATCACCAAGCCGGTGATTCTTCCATGTTTTCAGGTATGAAATAACCCTAGAAGTTGCTGATTTAAGGTTCACTAGGATCCATAGCTTTTTAACCAATAGATCTTGTAAAACAGGTTCTCTTATCGCCGTAGACGAAGCGTATACGCTCCGTTCAAATTTACGCATCCATAAGAGACTGGGTGAGAATTTTAGACACTTTGATTGATGGTTTCCAACGCTTTCAATGTTGTTTAATAGTAGATTATCGACGGCATCGCCGTTTGACATGTACAACATGCTATCCGTTTCCTGTTTCGTAAATCAACGAAGAATATGAGATTTAGGGCATTTTAGTCATTTGTAGGAAGTATAGATTACATTCATATTTTGCTGATGTGATTGACATGGTTTGTTGTCGCATTAGGAAGTTAGGAATACGTGCATAATTAGTTTGACGAAGAGATTCTCCTAATTGCGCACTTCGAGTCGACATACTATATGTAGACTTAAGTGTGTAGTGTATGTGTTTGTATAAATGCTTGTATTAGTATGTATTGAATTAAATGATGTTATAAAATAGTTTGAGATTGATTTCACAATTAATATGCTGACCTAAATGATTTCCTACATGTTGACTATATGCATGATTTCATTACATGCATGAAATATATGTGCTTGAAGATTTACTTAAGTTGTATGTTATAACATGTGTTAACATGCTCACATGATTGTATTTCAATTCCAATACTCCTACATAAATTGCTGATGTGATTCCATAATTGTTTGGGACTATACTTAGTCCAGGCAGTCGGTAACCAAGCGAATTCGTGGCTGGCTGGTCTTGGCCACGAACGACGCGTCGATGAACGTGAGTCGTGTTTGGAGTTGGCGGCAGTCGTTAGGCCACGTGAAGTGTTTTACGCACTTCATGTCGTTTGACTTGAGATGCGATCGCACTAGTCGAGCCCGTCAAGTAACCCGACTGGCCGATGTATGTTCACCCTGTATGAGTCATAATTGCTTGAACCTAGGGTACTGAACTTACCATTGTAAACTCTGTTAACCATGTGTAACATCCCGAAAATCGGGGGGTCGAGTAAAAACCCAACTCCCGAGTTCCAAAATGTTATTTATGCAATATGGATATGTATGATTGAATGTTGTCTGTGATAATGTATTAAACATGAGTGAGATTAAGCCAGAACAACATATCATACTCCAGAGACAGTGAAATTTACAAGCGGAAGACTGTAATAGTATGTATAACGTACATAAACTGTTGTATGTCTCCAGAGTGTGAATATATTACCAGGTTATACACATACATGTATACTTCAAAAGTAAACAAAATGAATATACATGAGGGCGCTAAAAATTCAAAATGACAAATGTCAAAGTTTCTAATCAACCTCCCTGCAATCCCGTCAATCAGAACACGCATAAAGGAGGAATCCTCCTTCTCATCATCAAGTCCAGCTCCGCCTCACAGGCCGCGCCATCATCTGCAATCACAAAAGGGACTGGTGGGTGTCCGGAAACACCATCCCGTAACGTGGGAGTGAGTGATCAACTCAGTGGGATAAGAGAGCAGGGATTAGCATGTTCACAATTCAATCACGCGATAATAGTAAAGCAGTAAATCAGACAACCCTAATACTGTTGTTAATGCAAGATGACATGACGTGATGTATGCCCTCACCGACGATCACCCTCATGCGGCAACATCTTACGACCGCGGCATGCCGCACTCCCTCAAGTGCTCCACATCTTCCAGGCACATGCAATGTCATAGTGATATGATTACCTAGTTGTTATTAGTCCATTCAAACAGCAGGATTGGGAAACTAAAGTACTTCCCTTGTATCAATCCCAACACAGATCCTGTCTAGGGTCGTCACTCCTAGTAATCTCATACGATGTATATTTCATAGGTCACTGCAAGGGCTGCCAGGGCTGTTGCTCTCACTCGTTGCACCGCTCCCCCATCACCTTATCAATACAGGCCTACTGTACTCTACTGCACGGAAGGGTCGTCGCCTCCCGTGGACTCAGAATACGCTCGCGGTCACTACAAAGGGCTCGTCGCCTGATCAGTGTAGGCCGACAGCTAGAATATAGTGTCCCATACCACCATAATCTACTCACGAGTCTAGGTGCTCACTGGTCACTACGGGGAGGTTTGTGGCCCCAGCGTAGGCCGACAGCTCGACCACGGTGTCCCATACCACCATGCCCGGCTCATGAGTCTTCGTGGATCAAGGTACCATGGTTAACAGGGTTTACAATGGTAAGTTCACTACCCTAGGTTCAAGCAGTTATGATACATACAAGGTGAACATACATCGACCAGTTGGGTTACTTGACGGGCTCGACTAGCGCGATCGCATCTCAAGTCGAACGACATGAAGTGCGTAAAACACTTCGCGTGGCCTAACCACTGCCGCCAACTCTCAACACGAATCACGTTTATCGACGCGTCGTTCGTGGCTATGACCAGTCAGCCACGAATTCGCTCGGTTACCGACTGCCTGGACTACGTCAAGTCCCACACATCTATGGAATTACCTTAACACTATATAAAAAGGTATTGGAATTGAAATACATCATGTGAGCATGTTAGCACATTTTATAACATTCAACTTAAGCAAATCTTCAAGGCATACTTTCCATGCATATTCAACTTAAGCAAATCTTCAAGGCATACTTCCTATGCATGTAATACAATCATGCATAAGGTCAACATGTAGGAAATCATTTAGGTCAGCATTTTAATCATGAAATCAATCTCAAACTACTACATAACATCATTCAATACAATACATACTAATACAAGCATTTATACAAACACATACACTACACACTTAAGTCCACATATAGTATGTCGACCCAAAGTGCGCAACTTGGCGAATCTCCTCGCCAAACTGATTATGCAAGCATTCCTAACTCACTAATGCGGCGACAAACCATGTCAATCACGTCAGCAAAATATGCATGTAGACCGTACTTCCTACAAATGACTAAAATGCCCTAAATCTCATATTCTTCGTTAATTTACGAAACAGGAAACGGAGAGCATGTTGTATATGTCAAACGGCGATGCCGTCAATAATTTACTATTAAACGACATTGAAAGCGTTGTAAACCGTCAATCAAAGCGTCTAAAATCCTCACCTTGTCTCTTATGGATGTTGAAATTCGAACGGAGCGTATACGCTTCGTCTACGGCGACTAGGCAACCTAATACACAAGATCTATTAGCTATTTCTCTATGGAACCAAGGAATCAGCAAATCAGCAACTTTCTAGGGTTTTTTTTACCTGAAAACGCGGAGAAATCACCGGCAACGTGATCGGAGTGCGTTGCCTAAGCACGTGCAGCAGCAGCAGGAAAAGCTCTCCCACCTTCTCTCACAAACTCTCACTTTCTCTCTCACTCTTGCTAGGGTTTCTAGCAAATTCGGATGGGTGAGAGAAGTGAGGGTTTCAACCCCTTTTATAAGCCCAAATGTGCCCAAAACAGGCTCCAGGTCAAGGTACACTTGAGGTATGTCCAATTCGGGGCTGTTTTGGCCCAAAAGATGTTTTCTGGTGGTCCCCTGGCCAAATGCGGTCGGACTTAAGCTCATGAATACTGGATCTAGCATACATCAAGTTTTCAGTGCAGGGTTCGCAGATCGCACGTGGAGGACCAGTTTCAGTTCAGCGGTCACCGCATGTAGATCAGGCCTGCAAATCTCATGATATGAAATAGAAATTTTTCCTGATCCGAGGGTGTAATCTGGATGAATTCTGACGGTCAGAACGCTCAATACTGACGCGTCAAGTCGTGTGCCAGATTTGAATTTGAAATTCCAAATCTGTCCCTATTCGCGGTCGCTTCAGTCCGGGTTCAACGAAATAGTCTGTGATTATCGGTTTGACTTGATTTTCGAGATGATTGTCAAGTCCAGCTGGGCAGTTCTAACGGTCTAAAATAGGAGGTATCGAACCTTCGACGCGCGGTCTAAATCCAATATAAAAATTCAATGTGGTCCAGAGGACAAACCCGCTTAGAGTTTGATCCGAGGTTATAGAGTATTCTAGAGTCATTGGTTCTACTCGATTTGGGTCTTGTAGAACGTATTTAAAGTGATCAGGGACTGTTTCCCAGCCACTCCAATGTTGCGCTAGCTAACTTATGCTTAGTTTCTAAAGAAATTTATCCTAAGTGGTTTCTTTGGCTATGGAATTAGGTTCTGAACGATTTTTCAGGTGTTTTAATTGACCCACTGCCTAAGGACGTCAAATCCCAGGTTAGCAAAATCTGGGGTGTTACAATCTACCCCCCTTAAAACACAATGTCGTCCCCGACATTGGCGAAGGGCAAGGAGTACTTTCTCTAAGGAAGGTTCAAATCCTATTTAATAACCTAATCGTACATATAACCTAAATCAAATGTTTCGATCCTGGGCCAGTGGGAAAGAGGCCAACCACTCTTCCGCTGCGCCACACTGATCGAACGACAGTGTTGACTAATCCTAACTGGATTGGACTTAATACGTTCTACCCCCCTTAAAACTTGGTTCTACTTAAAGTCTAAGAATCGTTGCATCGATCCGTATATCGGAACGGGGCGTAACTTAGGGGCTATCCTTAACCTTTCTCTACATGGTTTTAAGTCCTTACCATTTCCCAAAGACAATGTGATCCTGTTTAGTTGTAGATGGTTGGGCCATCACAGAAGAAAGGTTGTGTAGTGGGTCTAAGCCGGATACGTTGAACCTTCTGTCTAATCAGGACAGAAAATGTGTTGTATCAGTTCTTAATCCAAGTCGATGCCGATCCTCTGCTTGATCAGAGCATTGGATTCATTGGTAACCACTAGGAGTAAGAAATCGACTCAAACCGCGAATACATCGCTTACATGTAGTTCCTTTACTCTGCGTTCCCAAATGCAATAAGTCCTTGGGAAAGGCAATTCTAAGGGGCGTGCTAGTTCATTCTAAGTTCAATCTGAGGGAGTTATAAATGTTCCCTGAGAGTGTATGGTTCCTTCCTATGGGCAACAACAGGAGTCTATAAGTGATAAGGGGATCTATCCAAGGAAGGGAGTCTCATTCCAATCAAAACTAATCTATCATTCCTTAACATATACAGGCTTTACCCTACTCTAGGTAACTAGTAGGCTAGTCTGTAACTCAGTAGCTATAATCTAAAGCTTAAGATTATACGGTAAATGGCTTTCCATACCATTTCTACTACAGAGAGTTGTTCTATCACTTAGGATCAAGATTGTCTAAATGGAATTGGATTTCTTATGTCGTCAGACTCTTCAAATCTAGGAGTGCTAACTCTAGGACCAAAACGCCAAGGGCCTATGTGGCCAGTAGCATTCAGTTGTATTAAATAGAACCGCGTTCTTAGTCCCATAGTGGGATCGGAAGTGGCATGCTTGGTAGGAGGGTGGGGTGGGATAAAAACTAATTTGTAGGCTGAATCCCGGGAGTTACAATACTCCCGATCCAGGGACAATACCTTACAGTGAAATGAGACGGCATGCACTCCATTCCACAAATTTTGGCTACATTAAGCCTAAACCACAACACAAACATTCACATAACAAGTCGAAAAGCATCATGCATTTCATTAAACCAAAATTGTCATAATACAAGGGATATCTCCCTATAAGTATCATGACAAAAAGTACATGGGAGCTATGTCAGTCAGCTACTACAGCAACATAGGTAAACTACTAGCCTTATCAGGCTTACAAAACACAACTTAAAACAGGAAATGACTAACTACTGATAATAACATCAAAGATCGCATCGCTAATCGGAGTCTGGTGATGGAGGAGGAGCGCCCTTATCCTGTAAGCAACACAGGATCGCCTTCAAGGTGTGAGTCACCTTGCCAAATTTCTTCTTTGTAACGGCCTTGGCATCAGCGACCTCTGCGTGAAGTTCTTGGACTTCCCTTCGCAAAGCGGTCTGACTCTCCTCCATCCGAGCAATGCGGTCGTCGATAGTAGCCTGCGCAGAAGGAGGAGGGCTCTCATCAGTATCCTGAGCCTCCTCTTCTACTTCTTCCTGAGCTTCTTCCTGAACCTCTACTCTAGGTTCTTCTTCGCTTTGATCTTCCTCTTCATCAAAGTCATCCCCACTATCCCTTTCAAGTTGATTTTCACGGTATTGTGACCCAATCTTCATCTTAACCATTGTCGACTCATCGATGGTGTGAATCGATACCGGCAATTCGGGCCCAAGTCTATAGGCAAACTCAAGCGCAATCTTGCAAATAAGTCTGCCAAAGGGAAGCGATTCGGATGTTCTTCTTGACCTGGCTATGAAAACTATCTGCCGTAAGATGAAAGTGGCCATACATACGTTCTCTCCCTGGGCCACCAGAAATAAGAAATCTACCATAAGACGTGTACATTCAATGCGGTTCGTCGACCTGGGATAGACATTGAACGTGCAGATATGATGCAGCAGGGGCTAATCCTCAGACATGTACGTCGCCTTGAGGCTATTATTAGGCTGCCATGGAACCAACTTACCGCACAAAAACCTGGTGCGGCGATCTCGTTCACGTCTAGTCCTCAAATTCTTCTCACTAGGATGCACATCACCTAGTGGCACGTTGAGAAGTCGCGCAATCAACCGGACGTCGATCGTAGCCATCCGATCTCTACCAAAAGGGATTTTGAACTGCAAAGGCTCCAAGGTAGGATTCTGGATGCTAGCATAGAAGGCACGAACGGTGCTCACATTAGCATGAGCACGAGCTTCAAAGATCGGTCCTCAGTGCGCGGCTTCAATGCGTTCGAACAACAGATATTCGTCGAACAATCGTCCATCTACGTCCGCCTCAAATAACACTCTACGATCAGTGTATTCGCCATGAGGCATCTCTGATAAAATGGTTCGTCTAAGGTGTGCATGGGGATCCAAATCTCGCTTTGTACGACACTCCAGGACTACAGCTGGACCTGCGGCGGTGCTTGGACTTGCGGCACCACCCGCGGTCTTCTCAATCGAGCAGGGCGGCTCGGCCCAGCCTCGTCTGTTGCAGTTTTCCTCTTACCCATCAAAGACAGGATGGATGAGAGTGACAAAAGACCCAAAATGGCTTCCACGAAAGCCATGGAAAACGCCGAAAATGCGGAGAAATGGCTGCCCAATCTGAGAAAAGGAAATCTAGGCATCATAGAGGGTTGCTTCAAGCTTCCCAAGGCTGTAGTTTCAAAGAGAAATGCAAACAAAAAGATGGGATGGAGCACCTCACGATTTCAGCTATATTTGGGGGATTTTGGAGCTCCAAATGGGGAGATTTTCAAGGAAAGAGGCTTCCAACACCCAATAAGTGATGGGTGGTGGTCGGTTTTGGCCAAGGAGGGTCTTAGAAGTGGTTTGGGACGCTGGGGTTTGGAATGGGTTGCTGAAAATCGAAGCTAGGGCTGTGTAGGGGGCTGTTTGTGAAGGAGAGGTGGGATTTGGGGGTTTTCGTGAGGTGGGAGGTGTATAGGGATGATGTGGACCCTATTTAAGGGGGTGCGCCCGAAGGACGGCCCCATCGGACACCGTCGGTCGGCGATGCATCGCCCGACCGGCGATGGCATCGCCGGCCAACTTTCAAGTTGGCTGGTGGGACCCCATGGGTCTGGTCCCCCATGGTCCCAGGGTCCCAAAAAGTTAGGTCCCACCCCTTAGTTCACAATAATTTGGTCTGTATGAGCCCAAACATGTGTTCGGGGCTTTCTGGGTCCACATAGTAATTCCGAATACCAAACCATATGATGCAGCATATGAATTTGGGGTAGAAGGAGCCAGTACACCTATCTAGATCCTTGGTTGCTAAAGAAAGTGAAGTTAGAATGGCCTTATGGTCATTTTTCATAAAATTTTACTATTCACAGTAAAATTTGGTGAATGTACTAATTTGTGTTATTTTCACATTAGGTTTGATGCCTAATCTAAAATGGATAAGAAAGAAATGAAGATTGGAGTGTTTAGAGGAGGAATTTTGAAGATTTTTGGTGAAACGGGGTTTTTAAGCCCTGGAGATTGATTACTGGAGTCGTGGTCATCCCACGGCCCAAGGATTCACTTTTACGGTTTAAAACCGCTCATATGACGTCTCCACCCACTTACCTACAACCTAGGAGCTATTAGGGTTGCTTTACGCGACCCTAGATGCGCTACGGACTCGATCCCGCGATTGAAATGAATAGACTTCGCCTATTGGCGAATCTGGGATCCTAGAAGCGTTTCTAGACCCTTCTCGCACCCACCTAAGTCAAAGGAAGTGACAGCGTACGTCGCGTGACCATAATCCAGGCCCGGTTTAATCCAAATCATGCTCTGATACCATCTGTAACATCCCGAAAATCGGGGGGTCGAGCAAAAACCCAACTCCCGAGTTCCAAAATGTTATTTATGCATCATGGATATGTATGATTGAATGTTGTCTGTGATAATGTATTAAACATGAGTGAGATTAAGCCAGAACAGCATATCATACTCCAGAGACAGTGAAATTTGCAAGCGGAAGACTGTAATAGTATGTATAACGTACATAAACTGTTGTATGTCTCCAGAGTGTGAATATATTACCAGGTTATACACATACATGTATACTTCAAAAGTAAACAAAATGAATATACATGAGGGCGCTAAAAATTCAAAATGACAAATGTCAAAGTATCTAATCAACCTCCCTGCAATCCCGTCAATCAGAACACGCATAAAGGAGGAATCCTCCTTCTCATCATCAAGTCCAGCTCCGCCTCACAGGCCGCGCCATCATCTGCAATCACAAAAGGGACTGGTGGGTGTCCGAAAACACCATCCCGTAACGTGGGAGTGAGTGATCAACTCAGTGGGATAAGAGAGCAGGGATTAGCATGTTCACAATTCAATCACGCGATAATAGTAAAGCAGTAAATCAGACAACCCTAATACTGTTGTTAATGCAAGATGACATGACGTGATGTATGCCCTCACCGACGATCACCCTCATGCGGCAACATCTTATGATCGCGGCATGCCGCACTCCCTCAAGTGCTCCACATCTTCCAGGCACATGCAATGTCATGGTGATATGATTACCTAGTTGTTATTAGTCCATTCAAACAGCAGGATTGGGAAACTAAGGTACTTCCCTTGTATCAATCCCAACACAGATCCTGTCTAGGGTCGTCACTCCTAGTAATCACATACGATGTATATTTCGTAGGTCACTGCAAGGGCTGTCAGGGCTGTTTCTCGCACTCGTTGCACCGCTCCCCCATCACCTTATCAATACAGGTCTACTGTACTCTACTGCACGGAAGGGTCGTCGCCTCCCGTGGACTCAGAATACGCTCGCGGTCACTACAAAGGGCTCGTCGCCTGATCAGTGTAGGCCGACAGCTAGAATATAGTGTCCCATACCACCATAATTTGCTCACGAGTCTAGGTGCTCACTGGTCACTACGGGGAGGTTTGTGGCCCCAGCGTAGGCCGACAGCTCGACCACGGTGTCCCATACCACCATGCCCGGCTCATGAGTCTTCGTGGATCAAGGTACCATGGTTAACAGGGTTTACAATGGTAAGTTCACTACCCTAGGTTCAAGCAGTTATGATACATACAAGGTGAACATACATCGGCCAGTCGGGTTACTTGACAGGCTCGACTAGCGCGATCGCATCTCAAGTCGAACGACATGAAGTGCGTAAAACACTTCGCGTGGCCTAACCACTGCCGCCAACTCTCAACACAAATCACGTTCATCGACGCGTCGTTCGTGGCTATGACCAGTCAGCCACGAATTCGCTCGGTTACCGACTGCCTGGACTACGTCAAGTCCCACACATCTATGGAATTACCTTAACACTATATAAAAAGGTATTGGAATTGAAATACATCATGTGAGCATGTTAGCACATGTTATAACATTCAACTTAAGCAAATCTTCAAGGCATACTTTCCATGCATATTCAACTTAAGCAAATCTTCAAGGCATACTTCCTATGCATGTAATACAATCATGCATAAGGTCAACATGTAGGAAATCATTTAGGTCAGCATTTTAATCATGAAATCAATCTCAAACTACTACATAACATCATTCAATACAATACATACTAATACAAGCATTTATACAAACACATACACTACACACTTAAGTCCACATATAGTATGTCGACCCAAAGTGCGCAACTTGGCGAATCTCCTCGCCAAACTGATTATGCAAGCATTCCTAACTCACTAATGCGGCGACAAACCATGTCAATCACGTCAGCAAAATATGCATGTAGACCGTACTTCCTACAAATGACTAAAATGCCCTAAATCTTATATTCTTCGTTAATTTACGAAACAGGAAACGGAGAGCATGTTGTATATGTCAAACGGCGATGCCGTCGATAATTTACTATTAAACGACATTGAAAGCGTTGTAAACCGTCAATCAAAGCGTCTAAAATCCTCACCTTGTCTCTTATGGATGTTGAAATTCGAACGGAGCGTATACGCTTCGTCTACGGCGACTAGGCAACCTAATACACAAGATCTATTAGCTATTTCTCTATGGAACCAAGGAATCAGCAAATCAGCAACTTTCTAGGGTTTTTTTTACCTGAAAACGCGGAGAAATCACCGGCAACGTGATCGGAGTGCGTTGCCTAAGCACGTGCAGCAGCAGCAGGAAAAGCTCTCCCACCTTCTCTCACAAACTCTCACTTTCTCTCTCACTCTTGCTAGGGTTTCTAGCAAATTCGGATGGGTGAGAGAAGTGAGGGTTTCAACCCCTTTTATAAGCCCAAATGTGCCCAAAACAGGCTCCAGGTCAAGGTACACTTGAGGTATGTCCAATTCGGGGCTGTTTTGGCCCAAAAGATGTTTTCTGGTGGTCCCCTGGCCAAATGCGGTCGGACTTAAGCTCATGAATACTGTATCTAGCATACATCAAGTTTTCAGTCCGGCAGGGTTCGCAGATCGCACGTGGAGGACCAGTTTCAGTTCAGCGGTCACCGCATGTAGATCAGGCCTGCAAATCTCATGATATGAAATAGAAATTTTTCCTGATCCGAGGGTGTAATCTGGATGAATTCTGACGGTCAGAACGCTCAATACTGACGCGTCAAGTCGTGTGCCAGATTTGAATTTGAAATTCCAAATCTTTCCCTATTCGCGGTCGCTTCAGTCCGGGTTCAACGAAATAGTCTGTGATTATCGGTTTGACTTGATTTTCGAGATGATTGTCAAGTCCAGCTGGGCGGTTCTAACGGTCTAAAATAGGAGGTATCGGACCTTCGACGCGCGGTCTAAATCCAATATAAAAATTCAATGTGGTCCAGAGGACAAACCCGCTTAGAGTTTGATCCGAGGTTATAGAGTATTCTAGAGTCATTGGTTCTACTCGATTTGGGTCTTGTAGAACGTATTTAAAGTGATCAGGGACTGTTTCCCAGCCACTCCAACGTTGCGCTAGCTAACTTATGCTTAGTTTCTAAAGAAATTTATCCTAAGTGGTTTCTTTGGCTATGGAATTGGGTTCTGAACGATTTTTCAGGTGTTTTAATTGACCCACTGCCTAAGGACGTCAAATCCCAGGTTAGCCAAAATCCGGGGTGTTACACCATGGTACCTTAATCCACGAAGACTCATGAGCCGGGCATGGTGGTATGGGACACCGTGGTCGAGCTGTCGGCCTACGCTAGGGCCACAAACCTCCCCGTAGTGACCAGTGAGCACCTAGTCTCGTGAGCAGATTATGGTGGTATGGGACACTATATTCTAGCTGTCGACCTACACTGATCAGGCGACGAGTCCTTTGTAGTGACCGCGAGTGTATTCTGAGTCTACGGGAGGCGACGACCCTTCAGTAGCAGTAGAGTACAGTAGGCCTGTATTGATAAGGTGATGGGGGAGCGGTGCAACGAGTGCGAGCAACAGCCCTTACAGCGACCTACGAAATATACATCGTATGAGATTACTAGGAGTGACGACCCTAGACAGGATCTCTGTTGGGATTGATACAAGGGAAGTACCTTAGTTTCCTAATCCTGTTGTTTGAATAGACTAATAACAACTCGAAAATCATATCACCATAACATTGCATGTGCCTGGAAGATGTGGAACACTCTAGGGAGTGTGGCATGCCGCGGTCGTAAGATGTTACCGTATAAGGGAGATCGTTGGTGAGGGCATACATCACGTCATGTCATTTTGCATTAACAACAGTATTAGGATTGTCTGATTTACTGCTTTACTATTATCGCATGATTGATTTGTGAACATGCTAATCTTTGCTCTTTGATTCCACTGAGTTGATCACTCACTCCCACGTTACGGGATGGTGTTTGCAACACCCACCAGACCCTGTTGTAGATGCAGGTGATGCTGAGATACAGGAGGCAGAGCCAGACTTCGACGAGGACCAGGACGAGTTCTCGTACATGCAGTATCATGATGGCTTTGCGTAGGCGACCTGGGTTGATGGGACTTCAGTGGGACTATTTTGAACATTTGATTTTGTTCATGTATATGTATATGAGACTTAGAGATGTATTCATACTTTAGAGACAGATGAGATCTACTTTATTTTTCCTTACAGTGATATATATATTGTTTAGTCTTTCGCTTGCTTTTATCACTGGATCTGGAGTATGAATTGCAGTTTTGGTATACTTTTACTCATGTGAATGCTTTAAATCAGACAACATTGAATCATAATCATTTTTGTTGCATAAGTGACGGTCTGGAACTGGGGAGTTGAGTTTATACACGACCCCTGATTTTCAGGGTGTTACAAGTTGGTATTAGAGAATGAATAAGAGTATACTGGGCCTGGGTTATGGTCTCGCGACATATGCTGTCACTTCCCTTGACTTAGGTGGGTGCGAGAAGGGTCTAGAAACACTTCTAGGATCGTAAATTCACCAATAGGCAAAGTCTATTTGAATCGATCGCACAATCGAGTCTGTAACGCAACTCGGGTCGCGTAAAGCAACCCGAATAGCTCCTAGGTCATAGGAAGTTGGGTTGAGACATTCTTTGAACGATTTTAAACCCGTAAAAGTGAATCCTTGGGCCGTGGGATGACCACGACTCCTGTATTCAATCGTCAGGGCTTAAAAACCCTGTTTCACCAAAAATCTTCAAAATTCTCCCTCTCACCACTTTAATCTTCATTTCTTTCTCTATCCTTTTCATGTTAGGCATCAAACATAATGTGAAAATAACATAAAATAATACTTTCATAAAATTTTACAGTGAATAGTAAAATTTTATGAAAAATGGCCATAAGGCCATTCTAACTTCACTTTCTTTAGCAACTAATAGTCTAGATAGATGTACTAGCTCCTTCTACCCTAAAATCATATGCTGCATGAAATGGTTTTGTATTAAGAATTGCAGATTGGTCCCAGAAAGCTCTGAACATATTTTTGGGCCTATATAGGTCAAAATACAATGAACTAAGGTTGGGACCATACATATCTGGGGTCCTTGGACCATAGGGGACTAAACCCATGTGGTCCCACCGGCTGGATGCACCGGCAATGGCATCGCCGATCCGGCGATGCATCACCATACAGGTGGGCCCACTTGCTATAAATTTTGGGCGCACGCCCTTATATACCCTGTACATTCCCCCATATGTGTCCCATCCAAAGAAAACCCCTAAAACTTGCACTTCCTTCACAAACAGCCCTCCCCATAGCTCCATTTTCATTTTCCAGCAACTATCTCCAAAATTCATGATTCCAAACCACCCCTAGATCTATCCTTGGCCAAAAACGACCACCCTCCATCGTTCCTTTGAAGTTGTCAGTCCTCCCTCTTGAAGATTTTGACTTTTGGAGCTCCAAAAACCCCCAAATCGAGCTGAAATCGTGAGGTACTCCATTCCACTTTTTCATTTTCATTTCTCCTTGATAATACATCCTTGGGAAGCTTGAAGCATCCCTCTACGATGCCTAGATCTCCCTTTTTTAGTTTGGACAGCCACTTCTCCGCATTTTCTTCCTTTTCCATGGCTTTCGTGGAAGCCATTTTAGGCCTTTTATCACTCTCCTCCATCTTATCTTTGATGGGTAAAAGGAAGACTGCAGTAGACGAGGCTGGGCCAAGTCGCCCTGCTCAATCGAGAAGACCGCGGGGTGGTGCCGCAAGTTCAAGCACCTCCACAGGTCCAGCTACAGCCCTAGAGTGCCGTACAAAGCAAAATTTAGATCCCCATACTCACCTTGGGCGAGTAATTCTATCAGAGATGCCTCACAGCCAATACACTGATCGCAAAGTGTTGTTTGAGGCGGACGTGAAAGGGCGATTGTTCGGTGAATTTTTGTTGTTCGAGGCATTGAAGCTGCTCATTGGGGTCCGATCTTTGAAGCTCGCGCTCGTGCTAATGTGAGCACCGTTCGTGCCTTCTACGCTTGTATCCAGAATCCTACCTTGGAGCCATTGCAGTTCAAAATCCCTTTTGGTAGAGATCGGATGGCTACGATTGATGTGTGACTGATTGCGTGACTTCTGAACGTGCCTCTTGGTGATGTTCATCCTAGTGAGAAGAATCTGAGGAGTAGGCGTGAACGAGATCACCGCACCAGGTTTCTGTGTGGTAAGTTGGTTCCATGGCAGCCTAATAATAGCCTCAAGGTGATGTATATGTCTGATGATTTGCGCCTGCTGCACCATATCTGCACGTTCAATGTTTATCCCAGGTCGACGAATTGCATTGAATGTACACGCCTTATGGTCGATTTCTTGTATCTGGTGGCCCAGGGAGAGAACGTATGTATGGCCACTTTCATCTTACGACAGATAATCCTCATTTCCAAGTCAAGAAGAACATCCGAATCGCTTCCTTTTGGCCGACTGATATGCAAGATCGCGCTTGAGTTTGCTAACAGACTTGGGCCGGAATTGCCATCTTCGATTCATAGCATTGATGAGTCGACTATGGTCAAGATGAAGATTGGGTCTCAGTACCGTGAAAATCAGCTTGAGGAGGACAGCGAGGATGACTTTGATGATGAGGAGGATCCAAGTGAGGGAGAACCTGGAGCAGAAGTTCAGGAAGAAGTCCAGGAAGAGGCAGAAGAGGAGGCTCAGGATACAGATGAGAGCCCTCCTCCTTCTGCGCAGGCTACTAGCGATGATCGCATTGCTCGGATTGAGGAGAGTCAGGTCACCTTGCGAAGGGAAGTTCAGGAACTTCGCGCTGAAGTCGAGGATGCTAAGGCCGTTACGAAGAGGAAATTCGGCAAGGTGACTCGTACCTTAAAGGCGATCCTGTGTTGCTTGCAAGATAAGGGTGCTCCTCCTCCGTCACCCGACTCGGACTAGCGATGCGACCTTAGATGTTGTTGCTAGTAGTTAGTCATTTTCTACTTTTATTGTGTAAGCTTGTTAGGGCTAGTGCCTTGCTTATGTTGCTGTTGTAATTTTAACTGTCTTAGTTCCCATGTATTTCTCGTCATGATGCTTGTAAGGATATATCCCTTGTATTGTGACAATTTTGATTAAATGAAATGTATGGAATGTCTTTGACTCCTTGTGTGAATGATTACGGTGTATTTGTGCTATTGAGACTGACAAGGTTGCGCCCTATTTTGAATATAGGGAATGCCACCTAAGGCTACGCGGAGCACTGCTCGGCTTGCATTGATTGAGCCTATGGATCATGCTCCTTCGCAGTCTGACACCCATGCGGACCCTGCTGTGGGCCCGATTCCTAAGACAGTTCGTGCGTCTCAGCCTACTGCTTGTCCTACAGTTGGACCACCACCATTCACACTGCCAGTCAGAGAGCCTTATCGTGCATCTACTTCGATGCAGCACACGCCACAGCCTGCTTTACCTCCTGACAGATTTGAGCAGATGATGGCTATGATGCAGCAGCAGCAGCAGCTTCTGACTACCATTGTGGGGACATTAGCCCAGGGTGGGGGCGTGACTCCACCTGCACCACCTGCGCATCCAGCTGAGGATGCTTATACTTATGCCCAGGATGAGGGCATGGCTCATCCTGTACCACCTGCTTACCCTGCGGGGAATGCCGCAGATACACGGGGCCTATTAGAGCGATTTCAGCGCTTACGGCCTTCCACTTTTACGGGTTCTCACAGACCTGAGGAGGCCGAGTACTGGCTCGACCGTGTGTCGAAGATATTGCGGATGCTTCATTGCACAGAGGCCAAGCAGGTAGAGCTGGCTACATTCCTGTTTGAGCGAGAGGCCAGCCTGTGGTGGGATAGCGTATTGCGGACCGTTGCCACCGACTTTATATGGACATGGGCAGCGTTTGAGTTTCGCTTTCACGAGAAGTATTACCCCAGACGTACAGGCATGACCGAGAGAATGAGTTTCTCCGCCTCCGACAGGGAGCCAGGACAGTCACGGAGTATGAGCATCAGTTTACGGAGTTGGGCAGATACGTCCTGACTATTTTGGTTGATGAGCAGATGCGCATATGGCGCTTTTTGGAGAGTTTGCGACCGGATATTCGGTCGAAGATGTGCTGTGTGAGCATTCCCTCATATGCGGAGTTGATTCACTTGTCTATGCGGGCAGAGCAGGATGTAGATCAACTTGCATGATCTCGTGTCCCTGTTGCTTCTAGGCCGCGACCAGACATGCAGGACAGGCCCTTCGCGGGCAAGAGGCCTCGCGTCGACCCTCCTACTAGGGCTACAGCGCCTGCACCACCATTTCAGTACCCTGATTTGACATGTACATACTGTGGGAGGTCAGGCCACTTAGCGCAGAGCTGTTTTTCTCGGATGCGGGACAGTGAGTTCTCGCCGTCGCAGAAGATTGATCGTGCACGTTCACAGGCGATATCAGCACCGCCTATACGTTTAGCTCCTGCGCACCCTTCTTTCAGACCTCCGGTATCACAGATCAGACAGCCTCCACGACCCTTAACACAGCGGCCGAACCGGCCACAGCAGGCACGGGTTCATGCATTGACAGCTGAGGCAGCTGTGACACCGACTTTTCAGCATTCGACCTTCGAGGTCACGACCCATATTGGAGGTACTCCTATTCTCGTGATGGTAGACACTGGTTCCACGATTTCTTTGATATCACGTGCTGTAGTCAGGCGTCTTGGGTTACAGACTATTACTATGGATAGGGTGCGAGTCCTTGCAGCTCATGGGGATTATTCAGATGTTACCCAGATGTGTGAGGGTTGTTTGGTTGATCTGGGAGGCAGGACGATGGCTATTGATCTTGTCATCGACCCCTCTCTTGTTTATCTCGACGTCATTCTTGGCATGGATTGGTTGACTGCAGCGAGGGCCGAGATTGACTGCGAGACTTGTATAGTGACTGTGTACGTGCCAGCGGGTGCATCCTTCACATTTTCAGTGCGGATAAATCTCCCTTTCCGCATACTTAGTTACGCCACTTTATTGCGAGACGCTGGTACCTAGGTACTTGAGCATACGCCAGTCATTTCTGAGTTTGGGGATCTGTACAGGAAGATCCCTGGTTTGCCGCCCCGACGAGAGATCGATTTCACTATCGATCTGGTTCCTGGTTCTACGCCCGTCTCACTGCCGACGTATCGCATGGCACCGTGTGAGATGGAGGAGTTGAGGACGCAGATTGATGGTCTGCTAGAGCTTGGCCTTATACGGCCTAGTGTGTCTCCTTGGGGAGCACCGGTCTTATTCGTGAGGAAGAAGGATGGTTCGATGCGATTGTGTATTGATTATCGCAGACTGAACTAGATCACGGTGAAGAACAAGTACCCTTTACCCAGGATCGATGACTTGTTTGATCAGCTGAGAGGAGCGCAGTACTTCTCGAAGATTGATCTTCAGTCGGGATATCATCAGTTGCGCGTCAGGGATGAGGACGTGCAGAAGACAGCATTCAGGACCAGTTTTGGCCACTACGAGTTTCTCGTGATGTCGTTCGGTCTCACGAACGCACCAGCCGTGTTCATGGATCTGATGAACCGGGTATTTCGGCCTTTCCTCTATCGATTCATCGTTGTATTCATTGACGACATTTTGGTGTACTCTAGGAGTCGAGAGGAGCATGAGGAGCACTTACGTTTGGTCCTGGATACGCTCAGACAGCATCAGTTGTTCGCACAGTACAAGAAGTGCGACTTCTGGAAGCAGGAGGTGAAGTTCATGGGACACGTGGTGTCCAAGGATGGCATGGAGTTGACCTGTCTAAGGTAGCTGCGTTGCACAACTGGGAGCAGCCTGATTTTGTCACTGAGGTGAGGAGTTTCTTGGGTCTCGCTGGCTACTATCGGCGCTTCATTCAGGACTTCTCGAAGATCGCGAGACCCTTATCTCAGTTGACACGGAAGGACGTGAAGTTCGCCTGGAATGACGAGGCGGAGTCAGCTTTTCAGGAGCTGAAGGACAGACTTACGTCCGCCCCTGTGCTAGTATTGCCAGAGCAAGGGGTTAGATACACTATATACACTGACGCGTCTAGCGTTGGTTTGGGTTGTGTCCTTATGCAGAGGGACAGGGTAATTTCGTATGCCTCGAGACAATTAAGGAAGCACGAGGAGAATTACCCTACACATGACCTAGAGTTGGCAGCCGTTATATTCGCACTGAGACTCTGGAGACATTACCTCTACGGAGAGGAGTTCGAGCTCTTTTGCGACCACAAGAGCCTCAAGTACATATTCACGCTGCGAGACTTGAATATGAGGCAACGGCGATGGATGGAGACGTTGAAGGACTTCAAGTTTGAAGTCTCTTACCATCCTGGGAAGGTGAACCTTGTGGCTGATGCGTTGAGCCGCAAGAAGGCGATAGAGTTTGTGGCTCCGCTGATGGTTGCTGAGTGGGATATGGTTGAGTTTTTGCGAGACTTTGAGCAGAAACTCACCGTAGAGGAGCCGTTTGAGTTCATCGCACATGTATAGGTGCGATCCCAGATCGATGACCGAGTCATCGAGGCGCAGAGGGACGATGCGCATCTGACTGAGCTTCGAGAGTAGGCCAGTGATGATGCAGACGCCGACTGGCGAGTTGGTATGGATGAGGGCTTACGTTATCATGGCCGCCTATGCGTCCCAGATGTCCCTGACTTGAGACGAGAGATTCTCGAGGCTACGCATTGTACTAGACTCACGATGTATCCAGGCAGTACGAAGATGTATCGTGACGTGAAGAGGACGTATTGGTGGGAAGGTATGAAGACCCACATAGCAGAGTTCGTGTCCCATTGTCTCACTTGTCAGCAGGTGAAGGCAGAGCATCGCCGACCACCTGGACTTTTGCAGCCTATGCCGATCGCAGAGTGGAAGTGGGATTTCATTCCCATGGACTTCATTTCTGGGTTGCCGAAGACGAGGAAGGGAGATGATTCCATTTGGGTGATCGTCGACCTTCTGACGAAGTCGGCGCACTTCCTACCGATCAGAGTTACGAACTCTGCAGACGAGCTGGCTAGACTGTACATCAGAGAGATTGTGCGTCTGCATGGAGTTCCGCTGGAGATTGTGTCAGATAGAGACACGCGGTTCACTTCTATTTTCTGGACTCGCATTCAGAAGGCTATAGGTGTGAAGTTGAAGTTCAATACTGCCTTCCACCCACAGACAAATGGATAGACAGAGCGGGTGAACCAGATCTTAGAGGACATGTTGTGAGCTTGCGCTTTGGATTTCAAGGACAGTTGGGATGATTGTCTTGCTTATGCGGAGTTTGCGTACAACAACAGCTTTCAGGCGAGTATCGGTATGGCACCTTATGAGGCGCTGTATGGGCAACCTTGTCGCGCACTGCATTGCTAGGCAGAGGTCGGTGAGCGTAGCTTGATTGGCCTAGAGTTAGTGCAGGCGACATCAGAGAAGATTGATATCATTAGGTGTCAGCTTCTCACAGCGCAGAGAAGACAGAAGGGTTATGCCGATACGAGACGGAGGCCACTAGAGTTCACAGTTGGGGATCATGTGTTTTTACGAGTTTTCCCTATGAAGGGAGTCCTTCGGTTCGGGAAGAAGGGGAAGCTGGCACCGCGATTCATTGGTCCATTTCAGATCCTCGATCGTGTGGGAGCAGAGGCTTATTGATTGGCTTTACCCACGCCTCTCGTGAGCGTTCACAATGTATTTCATGTTTCTATGCTGAAGAAGTACGTTGCTGATCCTTCCCATATCATCAGATGGGAGCAGGTGCAGTTAGGAGAGGATGTTACTTATATCCTGCGACCGACACGTATCCTAGACAAGAAGGAGCAGGTACTGTGTAGCAAGGTGATTCCCCTTGTGAAGGTATTGTGGACGCATCACTCTGAGGAAGAGGCTACCTGGGAGACAGAAGTCGAGATCAGAAAGAACGACCCACAGCTTCTCGAGGAGTATGAAAAGGTACAAATTTCAAGGATGAAATTATTTGTTAAGGGGGGTAGATTGTAACGCCCGTGAAAAATCCATACTTGGGCTCGAGTACCAACTCGACCCGAAATTGCGTAGAATTAATTCTTTTAGAAAATATGACTAAGTTAGCTAGCGCAACACTGGAGTAGCTGGGAAATAGTCCCTGATCACTTTAAATACGTTCTACAAGACCCAAATCGAGTAGAACAAACGACTTTATAATACTGTATAAACTCGGACCAAACTCTAAGCAGGTTTGTTCTCTGGACCACTTTGAATCTTTGTATTGGATCTACACCGCGTGTCGAAAGTCTGATACCTCCTATCTTAGACTGTTAGAACCGCCTAGCTAGACTTGACAATCATTTCAAAAATCAAGTCAAACCGATAATCACAGGCTATTTCATTGAGCCCGGACCGAAGAGAGTGCGAATAGGGACAGAATTGGAATTTCAAATTCAAATCTGGCACACGACTTGATGCGTCAGTATTAAGCGTTCTGACCGTCAGAATTCAGCCAGATTACACCCTCGGATCAGGAGAAATTTCTATTTTATATCATGAGACTTTCAGCCCTGATCTACGTGCGGTGACCGTTGAACTGAAACTGGTCCACCACGTGCGATCTGCGGACCCTGCCGAACTGA
Organism: Magnolia kwangsiensis; assembly: GCA_037074715.1. Lineage (NCBI taxonomy): Eukaryota > Viridiplantae > Streptophyta > Magnoliopsida > Magnoliales > Magnoliaceae > Magnolia > Magnolia kwangsiensis. The sequence continues at coordinate 43,291,819 of CM073586.1, read as the reverse complement.
AAACTTAATACGTGCTAGATCTGGTACGCATGAGCTTAAGTCCGATCGCATTCGGCCAGGGGACCACCAGAAAGCATCTTTTAAACCGAAACAGCCCCGAATTGGATATGCACTAAGTGAACTTTGTACCGGAGCCTATTTTTGACATTTTTAGGCTTATAAAAGGGGTTGAAACCCTCACTCCTCTCTCCCATCCGAATTTGAGAGAAACCCTAGATTTGGAGGGAGAAAAGGTGAGAGTTTGAGAGAGAGTGTAGAAGGAATTTTTCCAGTCTTCGTGCCGCCTGTTGCTAGTGCCTAAGCAACACCTCCTGATCACCAAGCCGGTGATTCTTCCACGTTTTCAGGTATGAAACAACCCTAGAAGTCGCTGATTTAAGGTTCACTAGGATCCATAGCTTTTTAACCAATAGATCTTATAAAACAGGTTCTCTTATCGCCGTAGACGAAGCGTATACGCTCCGTTCAAGTTTACGCATCCATAAGAGACTATGTGAGGATTTTAGACGCTTTGATTGATGGTTTCCAACGCTTTCAATGTTGTTTAATAGTAGATTATCGACGGCATCGCCGTTTGACATGTACAACATGCTATCCCTTTCCTGTTTCGTAAATCAACGAAGAATGTGAGATTTAGGGCATTTTAGTCATTTGTAGGAAGTACAGATTACATTCATATTTTGCTGATGTGATTGACATGGTTTGTTGTCGCATTAGGAAGTTAGGAATACGTGCATAATTAGTTTGGCGAAGAGATTCTCCTAATTGCGCACTTCGGGTCGACATACTATATGTAGACTTAAGTGTGTAGTGTATGTGTTTGTATAAATGCTTGTATTAGTATGTATTGAATTAAATGATGTTATGAAATAGTTTGAGATTGATTTCTCAATTAATATACTGACCTAAATGATTTCCTACATGTTGACTATATGCATGATTTCATTACATGCATGAAATATATGTGCTTGAAGATTTACTTAAGTTGTATGTTATAACATGTGTTAACATGCTCACATGATTGTATTTCAATTCCAATACTCCTACATAAATTGCTGATGTGATTCCATAATTGTTTGGGACTATACTTAGTCCAGGCAGTCGGTAACCGAGCGAATTCGTGGCTGGCTGGTCTTGGCTACGAACGACGCATCGATGAACGCGAGTCGTGTTTGGAGTTGGCGGCAGTGGTTAGGCCACGCGAAGTGTTTTACGCACTTCATGTCGTTCGACTTGAGATGCGATCGCACTAGTCAAGCCCGTCAAGTAACCCGACTGGCCGATGTATGTTCACCCTGTATGAGTCATAATTACTTGAACCTAGGGTACTGAACTTACCATTGTAAACCCTGTTAACCATGGTACCTTGATCCACGAAGACTCATGAGCCGGGCATGGTGGTATGGGACACCGTGGTCGAGCTGTCGGCCTACGTTGAGGCCACAAACCTCCCCATAGTGACCAGTGAGTACCTAGTCTCGTGAGCAGATTATGGTGGTATGGGACACTATATTCTAGCTGTCGGCCTACACTGATCAGGCGACGAGTCCTTTGTAGTGACCGCGAGCGTATTCTGAGTCTACGAGAGGTGATGACCCTTCAGTAGCAGTAGAGTACAGTAGGCCTGTATTGATAAGGTGATAGGGGAGCGGTGCAACGAGTGCGAGCAACAGCCCTGGCAGCCCTTGCAGCGACCTACGAAATATACATCGTATAAGATTACTAGGAGTGACGACCCTAGACAAGATCTGTGTTGGGATTGATACAAGGGAAGTACCTTAGTTTCCCAATCCTGCTGTTTGAATGGACTTATAACAACTCAGAAATTATATCACCATAACATTGCATGTGCCTGGAAGATGTGGAGCACTCTAGGGAGTGTGGCACGCCGCGGTCGTAAGATGTTGCCGTATGAGGGAGATCGTTGGTGAGGGCATACATCACGTCATGTCATTTTGCATTAACAACAGTATTAGGATTGTCTGATTTACTGCTTTACTATTATCGCATGATTGATTTGTGAACATGCTAATCTTTGCTCTATGATTCCACTGAGTTGATCACTCACTCCCACGTTACGGGATGGTGTTTACAACACTCACCAGACCCTGTTGTAGATGCAGGTGATGCTGAGATCCAGGAGGCAGAGCCAGACTTCGACGAGGACCAGGACGAGTTCTCGTATATGCAGTATCATGATGGCTTTGCGTAGGCGACCTGGGTTGATGGGACTTCAGCGGGACTATTTTGAACATTTGATTTTGTTCATGTATATGTATATGAGACTCAGAGATGTATTCATACTTTAGAGACAGATGAGATCTACTTTATTTTTCCTTACAGTGATATATATATTGTTTAGTCTTCCGCTTACTTTTATCACTGGATCTGGAGTATGAATTGCAGTTTTGGTATACTTTTACTCATGTGAATGCTTTAAATCAGACAATATTGAATCATAATCATTTTTGTTGCATAAGTGACGGTCTGGAACTCGGGAGTTGAGTTTATACACGACCCCCGATTTTCAGGGTGTTACAATGGGCCTTGAAGTACATCAAATGGGCCTAGCCCATAGCCCTTTTGAAATTCAAATGGGCCTAACCCATAGGCCTAAAATGATCTTTTCAAGTGGATGGACGGTCTGGATGCATCGCCTGTGACAATGGTGGGGCCCACATAAAGGCGTACTATCATGTATATTATATAATATATAAACTACATATAATATAATATATATAATATATACAATATTATATGTAATATATATATAATATAATATATATATATGGATATATATATACACACACATGCGGCACTCAGCACCCACACGTGGGGGTGGGCCCCACCGTCCAATGGGGACGGTGTGGATACAACACAATATCACAGTGGGCGTCACCGTCCACGGACAGTGGACGGTGTGAATAAAATACATAAATCAATGTGGGTCCCACATATGTGGCCCACCGTGATGTTTATTTAAAATCCAACTCGTTCATAAGGTCACTCTGACCTGGATGAAGGGAAAACATAAATTTCAGCCTGATCCAACACGTATGTGGGCCCAAAAATGGTCTTCAATGGTAGGGGTACTGTCCCACTGTTTCATGTGGTGTGGGCCACTTGAGTTTTGGATTTAGTTGAATTTTGGAGGGGGCCCACCTTAGAAGGGCACCCACCTAATGAACGGTTTAAATGGCATATAAACATCAAGGTGGGGCCCACGGCTGGAGGCCCTGGGTCCACGTAGCCCGCACACCGTGCAACAGCGCAGGCAACGCCTGCGTTGGCCTGACAGCAGCACCAAGGCTGCCTCACTCCTTCTCTCTCTCTCTCCTTAAATTTTTATTTTTGCCAAAAATCATGTGTGTGTCCCGCTACCTGAAAATTCACCCCAGCCATAGCGTTCTACAGCTCGCAACAGACAAAAAGAGTCCGAAGTTTGAATTTTTTTGATGCCTAGAAACACCAGAAAAATTCTCAATAGTAACCGTCAATGTTTCCCTTGCTATGGCCCACAAGATATTCAGATCAGTCCCATTCTTTTATTTGATGGTAAAAACTATGTGAGCAAGAGGATGGACGGCTTGGATCGAATATATACATCAAGGTGGGGCCTAAGCGAGTGGGCCACCAAAAAGTCCCTTTCCCTCTTTCCCTTTTCTCTTTTTCTTTAGAAACGTCCAGCGTCCCAGACGCTGGACGGTTTTATTTATATATATATATATATATATTTTTTTTAAGGAGTGGTGGGCCCTGATGAAGTGGGCCACCACTGATGGGTGACATGGGTTCAACGTCTAAGGTGGGCCCCACTTGAAAAAAAATAAATACATCAAGGTGGGATCCATTCAAGTGGGCCACACAATCCTAGTGCATAAAAATAAAATAAAATAAAATAAAATAAAATAAAAGAAATAAAAGAGAGAGAGAGAGACATGGAGAGTAGGACACGCCTTGTGATGGAGGGACCCTGACATTATGGGCCCTCCCTTACATGAAATCATACATCAAGTGGGTCATTTTGCACATGTGACCATCAAAACTGAAGATCAACAGTGGGGATCCTTTCCCCACCAATATGGATGGTCTAGAAGACCTTTCTAAAGAAAATAAACATCATGATGGGGTCCATGGAGAATGGCCTCATCATGGAATGATCATGATGATCCATGTGGTCCATCGGCCACAACTTAGGGTCCCAAGTGAGATCTACATTATTGATCGGTGGGCCTCACTTGGTCCATCATAAAAATAAGAAAAAATACCCTATAGAGGCACCCACCGTCCGATCTTCTTGCTCCTAGGGGTTCCTTTGCACCTTAGCTTCAACTTCAATGGATGAGATGAAGAATGGAGGGTTGAGATGAGAGATCTTGGGATGAAGAGGTGGGCCACTTGGAGTTTAGGGAGCTTGGAGAAATTCCATACGTATGGAGTCTCTTAGAACTCTTTTGTTGCTTGGAAATTTGGAATGAGAAAGAGAGAAAGAGAGAGAGTGATGTAAGGGAGAGAGAGAGAGAGTGATGGATGGATGTGGTGAGTGATGGTTGTGTAAGAAAAGCTTGACTTTTGAGGCTTTTGTGTAAGAGAGGTATGGGAGATGAAGACTTTTGTGGCTTTTTATGTAAGAGAGGTACTTTTGTGGTTGCTTGGGAAAATGGGATAAAGTGTTGTGTACTTGACATGTGATGGCTTGATGGATTGATTGATTGATGGGATTGATGTGATTGATGTGACACATCGTAGAGATTCCCTTGGGTTTTACAACGCGTGACATTTTCTCACACCGAACGTTGGCCTATATCTCTTGACCAGGGTATCGCCTCGGCGTGCGAGTCACGACATCGGAACTGCAACGACGGCGCGGTCGCTATGGTATTGGTCTCGGGTTGAGTCGACTCGAGTTGTTGGCACATGAATCAGGGTTGCGCGTCGATATCGATTAAGGATCGAAGGTTGCCAGAATTCGACCGGTAAGACCGTGAAAGTCTACGGAAAGGTACGGACCAAGATACGGGTCTTACACATCTACACTATGGAGCACTAGTCGTTCATTGATGACAGATGGACTATTTTCCTTTGGAGTAGGATGATACCTACGAAAACTTGATTGGATGCTTGTCTCTTCTAAAGATTGGAAGTGAGCCTTACCTTTCCTTTGGGTCATGTTTGAGGAGGTGAAATGCTAATAAAGACTGGAAGAGAAGAAAAAGAAGAAATGAGTTCGAGTGCGCCTTTCTCTTTATATAGCAGACTTGTTGATTATATCGATTAGTTATCGATTGCATCGTAGGACTGTTATCTAAAAAAAATAAAAATTGCTCTGACGGTTGTTTGAAAGCAGCAAAATAACCGTCGATTGAATCGATGAACAGTTTCGATGGAATCGATTATAAAATTAATATTGTGTAGGTATCATCGAGACTATAAGGATTTTGACTTATATTCACCATTAACCATGAACAACTCAATCCCTAAGATTTTCAATGAGTACCATAAGTCCAGACATATTATCAATGCGAATAAACGCTAATTGACTTTTGGAGGTCACAGAACCTGTTTGTGTCAAGAGGCTTTGTAAGGATATCGGCAAGTTGCTTTTCAGTAGTAACATATTCTAACACAATGGTCTTTTCTTCGACTAGTTCTCAGATAAAATGATGACGAATGTCAATATGCTTGGTCCGAGAGTGCTGAACTGGGTTTTTTGAGATGTTTATAGCACTGGTATTGTCACAAAAGAGACTCATTGTGGATTGGGCAATCCCGTAGTCGAACAACACCTGTTTCATCCAGAGAAGTTGAGCAAAATAGTTACCTGCAGCTATATATTCAGCTTCTGCAGTGGATAATGAGATTGAGTTTTGTTTCTTGCTCTGCCAGGAAACTAAACAATTTTTAACATAAAAGCATCCACCACTTGTTGATTTTCGATCATCCAAATTTCCATCCCAATCCGCATCTGAATATCCTGCAATAATGGTGGAGGTTTCATGTGGATACCATAGTCCAAAGTGGTTGTCCCTCCAACATACTTGATGATCCTTTTAACTGCTATTAGGTGAGATTCCTTAGGATCCGCCTGATAATGAGCACACATCCCAACACTAAAGGATACATCTGGACGACTGACAGTTAGATATAGCAGACTTCCGATCATACTTCGATAAAGATGCTGGTCCACACTTTTGCCATTGGTATCTTTTGAGAGTTTTAGAGTAGTACTCATAGGCATGTGATAAGTGCGACTAGATTCAAGCCCAAATTTTTTCACTAGGACTTTTGCATACTTGGTTTGATTTATGAAAACTCCATCATCCAGTTTCTTGACCTGTAACCCTAAGAAGAAATTCAATTCACCAACCATGCTCATTTCAAATTCTGATTTCATGAGGTTGGCGAATTTGAATGCCTCATCTCCACATGTTGATCTAAACACAATATCATCCACATAAATTTACGCAATAAGTAATGAGTCCTTTGTTCTATGGGTGAACAGTGTTTTGTCTACACTTCCTCTGCGAAATTCATGGTCTAGGAGAAACTTCGTTAATCATTCATACCAAGCACGTGGTGCTTGTTTGAGACCATACAGAGCTTTGTCCAAACGATAAACATAATGGGGATGCTTAGGGTTCAAAAATCCTTTTGGTTGTTCCACATATACTTCTTCAGCAAGATCCCCATTAAGAAAGGCACTCTTAATATCCATTTGAAATAATTTGAATTTTAGTGCGCATGCAACAGACATAAGAATTCTAATGGATTCTAGACGTGCAACAGGGGCAAATGTTTCATCAAAATCAATTCCTTCAATCTGTGAGTATTCCTGAGAAATCAATCTTACTTTGTTTCTAATTACATTTCCTGATTCGATAGATTTATTTTTTAAGACCCATTTTGTTCCAATGACATTAGTATCTGTTGGTCTAGAAACTAGTTTCCACACCTCATTTCTCTGGAATTGTTGAAGTTCTTCTTGCATGGAATTTATCCAGTATTCATCTTGAAGAGCTTCTACAATATTTTTGGGTTCAATCTTTGAGAAAAAACAGAAGTGACTACAAACATTGTCTATTTGTCGTCTAGTTCTTACACCGACATTAGGGTCTCCAATAATTTTCTCTCGAGGGTGATCTTTGATGACGGGTTTGTCAGATGATTGCTGAGGTTCATCCAATAATGAAGATTTGTTATCTGATTTTTCGGGTATGCATGAATCTACGTCATCTTCTATATCATTCACAGGAGAATTCATATCTTGAGGATGATCATCAATTACCACATTCGTAGATTCTTGAATAGTAAGAGTTCTTAAGTTGTAAACTCTATAAGCACGACTATTCATGGCGTATCTAAGAAAAATGCCTTCATCACTTTTAGATTCGAACTTCCCTAAGTGATCCCTATCCTTTAAAATGTAGCATTTACTACCAAAGACCCGAATGTATTTCACATTTGGCAGCTTCCCATACCATAGTTCATACGGAGTTTTGTTCAGACCCGCTCTAAGATATACTCTGTTTATGATGTAGTAGGCGGTATTGACAACTTCTGCCCAAAAGCTCTTTGCCATGTCCTTTCCATTTAGCATGACTGACCCCATTTCCTGCAACACTTGATTTTTCCTTTCAGCAACCCCATTTTGTTTAGGGGTTTTTAGGGATGAAAATTCATGATGAATTCCTTTATCATTGTAGTATTTTTTAAATTCATAATTTTTGAATTCACCACCATGATCACTTCTGATGCATTTAATATCATATCCTTTCTCATTTTGAATTTATCTTGCCAAGACAACAAATTTTCCAAAGGCATTTGATTTTTCTCAAAGAAATGCAACCTAAGTAAATCTAGTGTAGTCATCTACTATCACCAAAAAATATCTTTTCTTGTCATGACTTTCCACTTTAGTAGGACCCACTAGATCCATATGCAGTAGATCCAAGGGCTTTGTTGTAGCTATGGTGGTTGTCTTTTTATGTCCAACTTTTATCTGTTTTCCTTTTAGACATTCCACACATACTACTTTTTCTTCTTTTCTAATTTTGGGAAGACCTCTAACAAAGTTTTTTGAGTTAAATTTAGCTAAATTTCGGTAATGGACATGTCCCAACCTTTGATGCCATAATCTCGATTCATTCTTTACAGCCATGTTACATTTTGTTGACAATCCCTTATCGTTGGTACTTTCAATAATATAACAGTTATCACTAGTGCGTGTACCTTTTATGAGGGATTTTCCTGTATGATCCATTATTCTACACACATCTTTTAAGAAAGTGACCAAATGTTCCTTGTCACAGATTTGAGAGATACTAAGGAGATTATGTTTCAGACCTTCAACACAGAGAACATTTTTAATTTTTGAAAGACCTGGTACTCCTATCGTTCCTTGTCCGACAATTCTGGCTGAGCTACCATCTCCAAATGTGACTGATCCACTATCGAAGTTTGAGTATGAACAAAAATGAGTACGATCACCAGTCATGTGTCTGGAACATCCACTATCAAGATACCACTTTAAACTATTACCAACTTTAAGAGCGGTGTGGATTACAAGGCAATTTTGATCTGTCACATCCTCTGAAACTTTCTTGATCATGATTCCTACTTCAGTCAAGATCACTCTCTAGGCGGTGAAGCCCTTAAGAGAGACCCGCTCTGATACCAATTGAAATAGCAGTGAAGACCGCTTAAGTCGAAGTAGGAATATCCCAATATGTCCTAGAGGGGGTGAATAGGACTTTTTAAAGTTTTTATGAATTATTAAAAATCCTATCACACTAATCCTATCTCAGGGTATAGATAAGGATTACTCAAAATTAACTCCACTGGCTTCCAAGCCTAGTTGTAACACCCTGAAAATCAGGGGTCATGTAGAAACCCGACTCCCGAGTTCCAGACCATCACTTATGCAACAAATATGATTATGATTCAATGTTGTCTGAGCTAAAGCATTCACATGAGTAAGATTATACCAAAACTGTAATTCATACTCTAGATCCAGTGATAAAATGCAAGCGGAAGACTGATGAATATATATATCACTGTATGAAAACAAAATAATCTCAAACTATCTCCAAAGTATGAATACATCTCTGAGTCTCATATACATGTCATAAATAAAAAGGAAATGTCATAAAATTGTCCAACTAGTCGGTCCCGCTGATCTAGGCCACCTATGCAAAACCGTCGGAGAACTGCATATATGAGAACTCATTCTGATTCTCGTAGTAATCCGGCTCTGCGTCCTGAATCGCCTCATCACCTGCATCTAAAACAGGGTTTGGTGGTGTTGCAAACACCGTCCCGTAACGTGGGAGTGAGTGATCAACTCAATGGAATAATAGAGCAAAGATTAGCATGTTATCAAATCAATCACGCGATAATAGTAAAGAAGACAATCAAACATTCCTAGATACTGTTGTTAATGCAAGCATGAGATGACATGATGGATGCCCTCACCGACATTCTCCCTCATAAGGCACCATCTTACGCCTGCGGCATGCTTTCTTCCCACAGTGCTCTACATCTTCTAGGCACATGCAATGCGAGGTGGATATGATTACCGAGTTATTATTAATCCTTTTCATACAGTAGGATTGGAAAACTAAGGTACCTTCCTTATATCAATCCCAACACAGATCCTATCTAGGGTCATCACTCATAGTAATCTCATATGATGTTATATTTGTAGGTCACTGCAAGGGCTGACAGGGTGTAACACCCCGAATTTTGGCCAACCTGGGATTAGACGTCCTTAGGCAATGGGTCAACTAAAACACCTGGGAAATCGCTCAGAACCCAATTCCATAACCAAAGAAATCACTTAGGATTAATTCCTTTAGAAACTAAGCATAAGTTAGCTAGTGCTATGCTGGAGTAGCTGTGAAATAGTCCCTGATCGCTTTAAATACGTTCTACAAGACCCAAAACTTGTAGAATCAATGGTGCTATAATACTCTAAAACCTCGAATCAAACTCTAAACCGGTTTGTTCTCTGGACCTCTTTGAAACTTTATATTGGATCTAGACCGCACGTCGAAAGTCTGATACCTACAATCTTAGACTGTTAGAACCGCCTAGCTGGACTTGATAATCATTTCAAAAATTAAGTCCAACCGACATTCGCAGGCTATTTCATTGAGCCTGGACTGAAGAGAGTGAGAATAGGGTTAGATTTGGAATTTAAAATTCAAATCTGGCACACGACTTGACGCGTCAGTATTAAGCGTTCTGACCGTCAGAATTCAACCAAATTACACCCTCGGATCAGGAAAAATTTCTATTTCATATCATGAGACTTGCAGGCCTGATCTACGTGCGGTGACCGCTGAACTGAAACTGGACCGCCACGTGAGATCTACGAACACTACTGGTTTGAAAATGGGATGTGAGTGACATCCGATGAGCATGAACTTAAGTCCGATCGCATTCGGCCAGGGGACCACCAGAAATGCCCTTTTGGACCGAAACAGCCCCGATTTGGTTAGGTATCGAGTAAACTTTGTTCCTAAGCCTATTTTGGGCATGTTTAGGGTTATAAAAGGGGCTTAAACCCTCTCATATCTCTCCCATCCGAATTTGGAAAAAGCCCTAAATTGAGTGAGAGAAAAGGTGAGAGTTTGTGAGAGAGAGTGGAGGAGAATTCCCTGCTTCTTGTGCTACCTGTTGCATGTGCCTAAGCAACACGCTCCAATCACTTTGCCGGTGATTTTACCACATTTCTAGGTAAGAAAATATCCTAAATAGTTTCTGATTTGAGGTTCCTTTCATTCCATAGCGAAGTAGCTGATAGATCTTGTGTATTAGGTTGCCTATTCGCCGTAGACGAAGCGTATACGCTCCTTCGGATCAATACACTTCTAGGATAAAAGGTGCAGATTTTAGACGCTTTGATTGACTGTTTCCAACGCTTTCAATGTCGTTTAATAGTAGATTATCGACAAAAATGCCGTTTGACATGTACAACATGCCGTCCATTTCCTGTTTCGTAAGCAGACGAAGAATATGAGATTTATGACATTTTTGTCATTTGTAGGAAATACTGTTTTCATCCATAATTTGCTGATGTGATTGACATGGCTTCTTGTCGCATTAGGATACTAGGAATGCGTGCATAATTAGTTTGGCGAAGAGATTCGCCTAAATGCGCACTTTGAGTCGACATACTATATGTAGACTTAAGTGTGTAGTTTAAGTGTTTGTATAAATGCTTGTATTAGTATGTATTGAATAAAATGGAGTTATGAATTAGTTTGAGATTGATTTCTCAATTAATATGCTGATGTAAATGGTTTCCTACATGTTAGCTATATGCATGATTTCATTATATGTATGAAATGCATGTGCTTGATGATTTACTTAAAGTTGTATGTTATAATATGTGTTAACATGATCACATTGTTGTATTTCATTTCCAATACTCTTACATGATTGCTGATGTGGATTCATAATTGTTTGGAACTATACCTAGTCCAGGCAGTCGGCAACCGAGCAAATTCGTGGTTGGCTTATCTTTGCCACGAACGACGCGTCGATGAAAGCGAGCTGTGTTTTGGAGTTGGCGGCAGTGGTTAGGCCACACGAGGTGTTTTACGCAATTCATGTCGTTCAACTTGAGTGTAACACCCTGAAAATCGGGGGTCGTGTATAAACTCAACTCCCGAGTTCCAGACCGTCACTTATGCAACAAAAATGGTTATGATTCAATGTTGTCTGATTTAAAGCATTCACATGAGTAAAAGTATACCAAAACTGCAATTCATACTTCAGATCCAGTGATAAAAGCAAGCGGAAGACTAAACAATGTATATATCACTGTATGGAAAAACAAAGTAATCTCATCTGTCTCCAAAGTATGACTACATCTCTGAGTCTCATATACATATACATAACAAAAGAATAATGTTTAAAAAAAAAAAGTCCAACTGATGTCCCCTCGATCCAGGTTGCCTACGGGAAGCCGTCGTGATACTGCATATACGAGAACTCATCCTGGTCCTCGTCGATCTCTGGCTCCACCTCCTGGATCTCGGCCTCACCTGCATCTACAACAGGGTCTGGTGGGTTTTGCAAACACCATCCCGTAACGTGGGAATGAGTGATCAACTCAGTGGAATCATAGAGCAAAGATTAGCATGTTCACAATTCAATCACGCGATAATAGTAAAGCAGTAAATCAGACAATCCTAATACTGTTGTTGATGCAAGATGATATGACGTGATGTATGCCCTCACCGACGATCATCCTCATGCGGCAATATCTTACGACCGTGGCATTCCACACTCCCTAGAGTGCTCCACATCTTCCAGGCACATGCAATGCTATGGTGATATGATTTCCAAGTTGTTATTAGTCCATTCAAACAGCAGGATTGGGAAACTAAGGTACTTCCCTTGTATCAATCCCAACACAGATCCTGTCTAGGGTCGTCACTCCTAGTAATCTCATACGATGTATATTTCGTAGGTCACTGCAAGGGCTGCCAGGGCTGTTGCTCGCACTCATTGTACCGCTCCCCCATCACCTTATCAATACAGGCCTACCGTACTCTACTGCAACGGAAGGGTCGTCGCCTCTCGTGGACTCAGAATACGCTCGCGGTCACTACAAAGGGCTCGTCGCCTGATCAGTGTAGGCCGACAGCTAGAATATAGTGTCCCATACTACCATAATCTGCTCACGAGTCAAGGTGCTCACTGGTCACTACGGGGAGGTTTGTGGCCCCAGCGTAGGCCGACAGCTCGACCACGGTGTCCCATACCACCATGCCCGGCTCATGAGTCTTAGTGGATCAAGGTACCATGGTTAACCGGGTTTACAATGGTAAGTTCAGTACCCTAGGTTCAAGCAGTTATGACACATACAAGGTGAACATACATCGGCCAGTCGGGTTACTTGACGGGCTCGACTAGCGCGATCGCATCTCAAGTCGAACGACATGAAGTGCGTAAAACACTTCGCATGGCCTAACCACTGCCGCCAACTTTAAACACGAATTACGTTCATCGACGCGTCGTTCGTGGCTATGACCAGTCAGTCACGAATTCGCTCGGTTACCGACTGCCTGGACTAAGTCAAGTCCCACACATCTATGGAATCACATTAGCAACATATGCAAAGGTATTGGAATTGAAATATGATCATGTGAGCATGTTAACACATGTTATAATATTCAACTTAAGCAAATCTTCAAGGCATACTTTCTATGCATGTAATGCAATCATGCATAAGGTCAACATGTAGGAAATCATTTAGGTCAGCATATTAATCAAGAAATCAATTTCAAACTACTACATAACATCATTTAATTTAATACATACTAATACAAGCATTTATACAAACACATACACTACACACTTAAGTCTACATATAGTATGTCGACCCAAAGTGCGCAACTAGGCGAATCTCTTCGCCAAACTGATTATGCAAGCATTCCTAACTCCCTAATGCGGCAACAAACCATGTCAATCACGTCAGTAAAATATGCATGTAGACCGTACTTCCTACAAATGACTAAAATGCCCTAAATCTCATATTCTTCGTTAATTTACGAAACAGGAAACGGAGAGCATGTTGTACATGTCAAACGGCGATGCCGTCGATAATCTACTATTAAACGACATTGAAAGCGTTGTAAACCGTCAATCAAAGCGTCTAAAATCCTCACCTAGTCTCTTACGGTTGCGGGATTTTGAACGGAGCGTGTACGCTTCGTTTACGGCAGTAGGAGAACCTGATTTATGGAATACGTTAGCTAACATGCTATGAATCTAAGTAAACCCTAAATCAGCAAGTTTTGGGGTTATTTTATACCTGAAAAAGGGGAGAAATCACCAGCCAGGTGATTAGAAAGAAGTGCTTAAGCACTAGCAGTCAGCGGCTCGGAAGCGGGAAAATTCCCTTCCAATCTCTCTCTCAAACTCTCTCTCCTTTTCTCCTAGGGTTTGCTATTTTCGGATGGGAGAGGGAAATGAGGGTTTCAACCCCTTTTATAAGCTTAAAAACGCCGGAAATAGGCTCCGGAACGAAGTTTACTTAGTGCCTATCCATTTCGGGGCTGTTTCGGTCCAAAAACTGCTTTCTGGTGGTCCCCTGGTCGATTGCGATCGGACTTAAGCTCATGTGTACCAGATGTAGCTCGTATTAAGTTTTCAGTCTGGCAGGGTTCGCAGATCTCACGTGGCGGACCAGTTTCAGTTCAGCGGTCATCGCACATAGATCAGGGCTGAAAGTCTCATGATAATAAATAGAAATTTTTCCTGATCCGAGGGTGTAATCTGGATGAATTCTGACGGTCAGAACGCTTAATACTGACGCGTCAAGTCGTGTGCCAGATTTGAATTTGAAATTCCAAATCCGTCCCTATTCGCGGTCGCTTCAGTCCGGGTTCCATGAAATAGTCTGTGATTATCGGTTTGACTTGATTTTCGAGATGATTGTCAAGTCCATCTGGGCGGTTCTAACGGTCTAAGATAGGAGGTATCGGACCTTCGACGCGCGGTCTAGATCCAATTCAAGAATTCAATGTGGTCCAGAGAACAAACCTGCTTAGAGTTTGATCCGAGGTTATAGAGTGTTGTAGAGTTGTTTGTTCTACTCGATTTGGGTCTTGCAGAACGTATTTAAAGTGATCAGGGACTATTTTCCAGCTACTCTAACATTGCGCTAGCTAACTTACGCTTAATTTCCATGGAAATTATTTCTACGCGATTTCGGGTCGAGTTGGTACTCGAGCGCAAGTACGGATTTTTCACGGGCGTTACATTGAGATGCGCTCGTGCTAGTCGAGCCCATCAAGTAACCTGACTAGCCGTTGTATGTTCACCCTGTATGAGTCATAACTGCTTGAACCTAGGGTACTGAACTTACCATTGTAAACCCTGTCTACCATGGTACCTTGATCCACGAAGACTCATGAGCCAGGCATGGTTGTATGGGACACCGTGGTCGAGCTGTCGGCCTACGCTGGGGCCACAAACCTCCCCATAGTGACCAGTGAGCACCTATGTCTCGTGAGCAGATTATGGTGGTATGGGACACTATATTCTTGCTGTCGGCCTACACTGATCAGGTGACGAGTCCTTTGTAGTGACCGCGAGCATATTCTGAGTCTACGGGAGGCGACGACCCTTCCGTAGCAGTGAGAGTACAGTAGGCCTATATTGATAAGGTGATGGGGGAGCAATGCAATGAGTGCGAGCAACAGCCCTGACAGCCCTTGCAGCGACCTACAAAAATATACATCGTATGAGATTACTAGGAGTGACGACCCTAGACAGGATCTATGTTGGGATTGATATAAGGGAAGTACCTTAGTTTCCCAATCCTACTGTTTGAATGGACTAATAATAACTCGGCAATCATATCACCATCACATTGCATGTGCATGGAAGATGTGGAGCACTGAACGGTACACAAGCATGCCGCGGGCGTAAGATGGTGCCGTATGAGGGAGAACGTCGGTGAGGGCATCCATCATGTCATGTCATATTGCATTAAAAACAGTATTAGGATTGTTTGATTTACTGCTTTACTATTATCGTATGATTGATTTGAGAACATGTTAATCCTTGCTCTATTATTCCACTGAGTTAGCTACTCACTCCCACGTTACGGGATGGTGTTTTCGGACACCCACCAGTCCCTATTGTGATTGCAGATGATGGCACGGCCTGCGAGGCGGAGCTGGACTTGATGATGATGAGGAAGATCCTTCCTTTATGCATGTTCTGATTGACGGGATTACAGGGAGGTTGATTAGATGCCTTGACACTTGTCATTTTATATTTTTAGAGCACTCATGTATATTCTTTTTATTTACTTTTGGAGTATACATGTATGTATATAACTTGGTCACATGTTCACACTCTGGAGACATACAACAGTTTATATATGTTATACATACTATCACAGTCTTCCGCTTGTAAATTTAACTGTCTCTGGAGTATGATATGTTGTTCTGGCTTAATCCCACTCATGTTTAATACATTAACATAGACAACATTCAATCATACACATTTATGTTGCATAAGTGATGTTCTGGAACTCGGGAGTGGAGTTTTCACTCAACCCCTGATTTTTGAGATGTGACACAAGGCTGTTGCTCGCACTCGTTGCACCGCTCTCCCATCACCTTATCAATACAGGCCTAATGTACTCTCGTCTCCACGGAAGGGTCGTCACCTCCTGTAGACTCAAAATACACTTGCGGTCACTACCAAGGGCTCGTCACCTGATCAGTGTAGGCCGACAGTAAGAATATAGTGTCCCATACCACCATAATCTGCTCACGAGTCGTAGGTGCTCACTGGTCACGACAGGGAGGTTTGTGGCCCCAGCATAGGACGACAGCTCGACCACGGTGTCCCATACCACCATGCCCGGCTCATGAGTCTTTATGGATCAAGGTACCATGGTTAACAGGGTTTTCAATGGTAAGTTTAGTACCCTAGGTTCAAGCAGTTATGACTCATACAGGGTGAACATACAATGGCCAGTCGGGTTACTTGACGGGCTCGACTAGTACGATCGCACCTCAGGTTAAATGATATAAAGTGCAGAAAACACTTCGTGTGGCCTAACCACTGCCGCCAACCCAAAACACGACTCGCATTCATCGACGCGTCCTTCATGGCAAATAAAAGCCAACCACGAATTTGATCCATTACTGACTGGCTGGACTAGGTCATAGCTCTAAGCATTTGTAAATCAACATCAGTAATCATATGAGAGTAGTAGAAATGCAATACAACAATACAAGCATGTTGTTACATGTTATAACATACAACTCAAGCAAGTCATCCAACACATGCATTTCATACATATAATGAAATCAATACATATAGCCAACATGATGGAAATCATTTACATCAGCATATTCCTTGAGAATTCAATCTCAAAACTCATTCAGAACACCATCTACTCAATACATACTAATGCAAACATTTATACAAACACTTAGCCTACGCACTTTAGTCTACATAGCGTACGTCGACTTAAAGTGCGCAGTTGGGCGAATCTCTTCGCCAAACAGATCATGCATACATTCCTAATATCACAACATGACAAATAGCCATGGCAGTCATTTCAATGAAATATGGATGTAAACAGTATTTTCTACAAATACCTAAAATGCCCTAAATCTCATATTTTTCATACGTTTACGAAACGGAAAACGGACATGTTCTACATGTCAAACGGCGTTGCCGTAGTTAATCTACTATTAAACGACATTGAAAGCTTTGAAATCAGTCAATCAAAGCGTCTAAAATCCTCACCTATTGCCCTAGACGTGTATCGATTCGAATAGAACGTCTATGCTTCGTCAACGGTGTTATGGCGACCTAGTGCACAAGATATATAAGCTACTTCGCTATTTAAATCATAGGAATCTTAAAACAGCAAGTAGTTAGGATTTTTCTTACCTAGAAGTGCGTTAAAATCACCAGAAAAGTGATTTGAATGCTGGGATTTAGCACGTGTAATAGCCGTAGCAAGTGGCAGGAAAATCTCTCCCACACTCTCACAATCTCTCACTTTCTCTCTCTTTCAAACTAGGGTTTCTAGCAAATTAGGATGAGAGAGATATGTGAGGGTTTAAGGCCCTTATATAGGCTAAAACCTCACCTTTTTTGACTTGGGAACAAAGCATACTTGGGTTATAACCAAATCGGGGCTGTTTCGATCCAAAAGAGCATTTCGGGAGGTCCCTCGGCCGAACGCGATCGGACTTAAGCTCATGGTCACTGGATGTTGCTCACACCAAGCTTTCAGCCCGGTAGAGTTCCCAGATCACACATGGCGGTCCAGTTTCAGTTCAGTGGTCGTCGTACCTAAATCAGGTCTACAAGTCTCATGATATGAAAGAGAAATTTTTCCTAATCCAAGGGTGAAATTTGGCTGAATTCTGATGGTCAGAACGCTTAATAATAATGCGTAAAGACCCGTGCCAGATTTGAATTAAAATTTCAAATCTTAACCCATTTCTCACTCTCTTCACTCCAGTCTCAATGAAATAGCCTCTAAACGTCGGTTGCGCTTGATTTTCAAAATGATTGTTAAGTCCAGCTAAGCGGTCATAACGGTCTAAGATTGTAGGTATCGGACTTTCGACATGCGGTCTAAATCCAATGCGAAGTTTCAAAAGGTTCCTGAGAGCAAACGGGTTTAGAGTTTGATCCTAGGTTTCAAGGCATTATAGCGTCATTGATTTTACAAGTTTTGGGTCTTATAGAACGTATTTAAAGTGTTTAGGGACAATTTCACAGCTACTCTAACGTAGCGCTAGCTAACTAATGCTTAATTTCTAAAAGAAATAACCCTACATGATTTCTGGTCGAGTTGGTACTCGAGTCCCTGTACGAATTTTTTCGAGACGTTACAATCTACCCCCCTTAGCAAAAAATTTTATCCTCGAAATTTGTACTTTTTCGTACTCGAGAAGCTGTGGGTAGTTCTTTCTGATCTTGGCTTCTGTCTCCCAGGTAGCCTCTTCTTCAGAGTGATGCGTCCACAACACCTTCACAAGGGGGATGACCTTGCTACGCAGTACCTGCTCCTTCTTGTCTAGTATACACGTCGGTCGCAGTATATATGTAACATCCTCACCTAACTGCACCTGCTCCCATCTGATGATATGGGAAGGATCAGGAACGTATTTCTTCAGCATAGAAACATGAAATACATTGTGTACGCTCGTGAGAGGCGTAGGTAAAGCCAATCGATAAGCCACTGCACCCACACGGTCAAGAATCTGGAATGGGCCAATGAATCGCGGTGCTAGCTTCCCCTTCTTCCCAAACCGAAGAACTCCCCTCATAGGGGAAACGCGTAAAAATACATGATCCCCAACCGCGAACTCTAGGGGCACCATCTCGTATCGGCATAACTCTTCTGTCTGCTCTACGCTGTAAGAAGCCGGCGTCTAATGATATC
Organism: Magnolia kwangsiensis; assembly: GCA_037074715.1. Taxonomy (NCBI): domain Eukaryota; kingdom Viridiplantae; phylum Streptophyta; class Magnoliopsida; order Magnoliales; family Magnoliaceae; genus Magnolia; species Magnolia kwangsiensis. The sequence goes on along the minus strand of CM073586.1, from coordinate 43,272,873 downwards.
AATCTTCTCTGACGTTGCCTGCACTAACTCTGGTATAATCAATCTGCGCTCACCGACCTCTACCCAGTAATGCGGTGCTCAACAAGGTCGCCCATACAACGCCTCGTAAGGTGCCATACCGATACTCGCCTGGAAACTGTTGTTGTACGCGAACTCCGCATATGCAAGACAGTCATCCCAACTGTCCTTGAAGTCCAATGCGCAAGCCCGTAACATGTCCTCTAGAATCTGGTTCACCCGCTGTCTGTCCATCTGTCTATGGGTGGAAGGCAGTACTAAACTTCAACTTCACACCCATAGCCTCCTGAATGCGAGTCCAGAAAATAGAAGTAAAATGCGTGTCTCTGTCTGACACGATCTCTAAGGGAACTCCATGTAGACGCACGATCTCTCTGATATACAGCCTGGCTAACTCGTCTGCAGAGTTCGTAACTCTGATCGGTAGGAAGTGTGCTGACTTCATCAGACGGTCGACGATCACCCAAATAGAATCATGTCCCTTCCTCGTCTTCTGTAGCCCTGAGATAAAATCCATGTAAATGAAGTCTCACTTCCACTCAGCTATAGGCATAGGCTGAACGAGTCCAGGTGGTCAGCGATGCTCTACCTTCACCTGCTGGCAAGTGAGACAACGGGACACGAACTCTGAAATGTGGGTCTTCATACCATCCCACCAATAGGTCCTCCTCATGTCGCGATACATCTTAGTGCTGCCCGGATGCATCGCAAGTCTGGTACAGTGCGCAGCCTCGAGAATCTCTCGTCTCAAGTCAGGGATATCTGAGACGCATAGGCGGCCACGGTAACGTAAGCCCCCATCCGTGCCAACTCACCACTCGGAGTCTGCATCATCACTAGCCTGCTCTCGAAGCTCAGTCAGACGCACATCATCCCTCTGCGCCGCGATGACTCTGTCATCGATAAAAGATCGCACCTGCACATGTGCGATAAACTCATACGGCTCCTCCACAGTGAGTTTCTGCTCAAAGTCTCGCAAAAACTCAACCATGTCCCACTCAGCAACCATCAGTGGAGCAGCAAACTCTATCGCCTTCTTGCGGCTCAACGCGTCAGCCACAAGGTTCGCCTTGCCAGGATGGTAGAAGACTTCGAACTTGAAGTCCTTCAAAGTCTCCATCCATCGCCGCTGCCTCATATTCAAGTCTCGCTGCGTGAATATGTACTTGAGGCTCTTGTGGTCGCAAAAGAGCTCGAACTCCTCCCTGTAGAGGTATTGTCTCCAGAGTTTCAATACGAAAATGATGGCTGCCAACTCAAGGTCGTGTGTAAGGTAATTCTCCTCGTGCTTCCTTAATTGTCTCGAGGCATACGAAATTACCCTGTCCTTCTGCATAAGGACACAACCCAAACTAACGCTAGTCACGTCAGTATATATCGTTTATCTAACCCCATGTTCTAACAATACTAGCACAGGGGCGGACGTAAGCCTGTCCTTCAGCTCCTGAAAAGCTGTCTCCGCCTTATCATTCCAGGCGAACTTCACATCTTTCCGTGTCAACTGAGATAGAGGTCTGGCGATCTTCAAGAAATATCGAATGAAACATTTATAGTAGCCTGCCAAACCTAAGAAACTCCTCACCTCAGTGACAGAACCAGGCTGCTCCCAGTCCTGAACTGCAGCTATCTTAGACAGTTCAACTGCCATCCCATCCTTGGACACCACATGTCATAGGAACTTCACTTCTTGCTTCCAGAAGTCACACTTCTTATACTGTGCAAACAATTGATGCTGTCTCAGTGTATCCAGGACCATCGCAAGTGCTCCTCATGCTCCTCTCGACTCCTGGAGTATACCAAAATGTCATTTATGAACACGATGACGAATTGATAGAGGAATGGCCGAAATACCCTATTCATCAGATCCATGAACACGGCTGGTGCGTTTGTAAGACCGAACGACATCACAAGGAACTCGTAGTGGTCAAAGATGGTCCTGAAAGCGTCTTCTACACGTCCTCATCCTTGACGTGCAACTGGTGATACCCTGACTGAAGATCAATCTTCGAGAAGTACTGGGTCCCTCTCAACTGATCAAACAAGTCATCTATCCTGGGTAAAGGGTACTTGTTCTTCACCGTAATCTGGTTCAGCCTGTGATAATCAATACATAATCGCATAGAACCATCCTTCTTCTTCACAAACAGAACTGATGCTCCCTAAGGAGACACACTCGGTCGAATGAAACCAACCTCCAACAGATCATCAATCCGTTTCCTCAACTCCTCCATCTCACCCGGTGCCATGCAATACGTCGGCAGTGAGACGGGCATGGAACCAGGCACCAGATCGATAGTAAAATCGATCTCTCGCTGAGGCGGCAAACTAGGAATCTTCCTGAACAGATCTCCAAAATCATGGACGACTGACGTATGCTCAAGTGTCAGGGCATCAACGTCCCATAGTAAAGAAGCGTAGCTAAGTATGTGGAAGGGGAGATTTATCCACAATGAAAATGTAAAGGACGTTCCCTCTGGCTCGTATACCGTCACCATACGGGTCTCGCAGTAAATCTCAGCCCTCCCTGCAGTCAGCCAATCCATGCCAAGAATGACGTCGAGATAAACAAGAGAGGGGTCGACGATAAGATCGATAGCTATCGTCCTACTCCCCAGGTCCACCAAACAACCCTCACACATCATGGTGGCCTCAGAGAAGGTCCCGTGAGCCGAGAGAACTCACACCCCATCCATCCGAATAGTCGGTAGCCCAAGACGCCTGACTATGGAATGCGATATCAATGAAATCATGGATCCTATATCCACCATCACAAGTATACGAGTACCTCCAATATGGGCGGTCACCTCAAAGGCCAAGGGATGAGTAATCTCTATCTCGGCTGCCTCAGCTGTCAAGGCATGTACCCGTGCCTGCTATGGATGGTTCGGCCACGGTACCATGGGCCATTGAGGCAGCCAGAACGGAGGTACGAGAGGTCGGAAGGAAGGATGCACATGAGCCGACCGTAGGGGTAGAGCAGATAAAGCCTGTGGACGTGGACGGTCGATCTTCTGCGGCGGCAAAAACCCGTTGTCTCTCATCCGAGTGAAGCAACTCCCTAATGTGTTACCCGATCTCCCACAATAAGTACATGACACATCAGGACGCCTCATCGGGGGTACTGGCGCTGTAGCCCTAGGAGGAGGGTCGATGCGAGGCCTCTTGCCAGCAAATGGCCTGTCCTGCATATCAGGTCGTGGCCTAGGAACAATAGGGCCACGAGATCACGTAAGTCGATCCACATCCTGCTCTGCCCTCATGGACATATGTATCAACTCTGCGTAGGAGGGAATGCTGACACAACACATTTTCGACCGTATGTCCGGTCGCAAGCCCTCAGAGAATTGTCGTATGTGCATCTGCTCGTCTGCAAGTATAGTCGGGACGTATCTGCCCAACTCAGTAAACCGATGCTTATACTCTGTAACAGTCATGCCTCCCTGCCTGAGGCATAGAAACTCGTTCTCCCGCTCGTGCTTGTAAGTCTAGGGATACTATTTCTCGTGAAAACGGAACTCGAACGCTGCCCAAGTCCAGATGAAGTCAACAGCAATGGTCTGCAACACACTATCCCACCACAAGCTGGCCTCTCGGTCGAACATGAACGTAGCCAACTCAACCTGCTCAGACTCTGAGCAGTGCAGTATCCTCAGAATCTTCGACACACGGTCGAGCCAATACTCGGTCTCCTCAGGTCTGTGAGAACCCATAAAGGTAGGAGGCCGCAAGCGCTGGAATCGCTCGAGTAGGCCCCTTGTATCAGCAGTATGCCCCGTAGGATAAGAAGAAGGTGCAGGATGAGCCATGTCCTCATCCTAAGTCGAAGTACCGGCATCCTCAGCTGGATGCACAGGGGGTGCAGGTGGAGTCGCACTTCCACCCTGGGCTAGAGCCCCTGCTATCGTAGTTAAGATCTGCTGGTGCTGTTGATGCATCATGCCCATCAACTGCTCAAACCTATCAGGAGGTGGAGTGGGCTGTGGCACATACTGTGTCGAGGAAGACGCACGGTACTGCTCTCTGACAGGTGATGTGAAAGGCGGTGGTCCAACTGTAGGACCTGTAGAGGGCTGAGACTCAGGTGCAGTCTCAGGAATCGGGCCCACAGCAGGGTCCGTATGAACATCAGTCTGGAGAGGAACCCGATCCATAGGCTCTCCCAATGTAATTCGTGCCGTGCTCCGCATAGTCTTAGGCCACATTCCCTATATTCAAAATAGGGCGCAACCTTGTCAGTTTCAACAATAGCATAAACATACCGCAATCATTCACATAACACAGCAGAATTCCATGCATTCCATTAAATCAAAATTTGTTACAATACAAGAGATATATCCTTACATGCATCATGACAAGAAACAAATAGAAACTAAGCCAATCAAAGCTACAACTGCAACATAAGCAAACTACTAGCCTTCTCAGGTTTACACACAGAAAGCAGGAAACAACTAGCTACGACCAACAATATTTGGGTCTAGATCACTAGTCCGAGTCTGGGGATGGAGGAGGAGCGCCCTTATCATGCAGACAACACAGGATGGTCTTCAGGGTGCGAGTCACCTTGCCAAATTTTCACTTCATGACGGCCTTGGTATCATCGAGATCTTGTTTCACTTCAGCCCAAAGTTCTTAGACTTCCCATCGCAAGGCAACCTGACTCTCCTCAAGTCAGGCGATATGAGAATCCCTAGTAGCCCGAGTCACCATAGGAGGACTCATCAGTATCCTGAGTCTCCTCTTCTTCTTCTTCCTGGACTTCTTCCTCTATTTCTGGCCCAGCTTCTTCTTCACTCGCATCCTCTTCGCTATCATAATTGCCCTCGCTATCATCATCGAGGGGAGCCTCACGCTGCCGAGGCCTAATCTTCATCTTGTTCATGGTAGTCTCATCGATGAAGTGGATCGGTACAGGAAACTCCGTCGTAAGTCTGTAAGAAAACTCAAGCGCAATCTTACATATGAGCCGGCCAAAAGGAAGTGACTCAGACGTTCTTCTCGAGTTGGCTACAAGGATGATCTGTCGCAGCACAAAGGTGGCCATGCATACATTCTCTCCCTGGCCCACTTGATACAAGAAATCGACCCTGAGACGCGTACATTCACTACCATTGGTCGACCTAGGATACACATTGAACATACAAATGTGGTGTAGCAGGAAAAAATCATGCGACATGTGGGACACAAAGAGGCTCTTATTACGCTGCCACGGAACTAAACCACCACATAGGAACCTGGTGTGGCGATCTTGCTCACGAACACTCTTCAAATTCTTAGTACTGGGATGAACTTCACCAAGTGGCACCTTTAGAATGTGAGCTATCAACCAAACGTCCATCGTGGCTTCTCGGTCTCTATCAAAGGGAATCCTGAACTGCAATGGCTCCAATGTATGAGCCTTAATATGAGCATAGAAGGTACGAACAGTTCTCACGTTTGCACAAGAGCGGGCTTCAAAGAGCGAACCCCAATTGGCAGCTTCGATATGCTCAAACAATAGAAATTCACCGAAGAGCCGCTCATCCACATGTGCTTCAAACAGAACCTTGCGATCAGTATAAGCGCCATGAGGTAACTCTGCTAACAGTACTCGCCCTATGTGAGCATGGGGATCCAAATCCCACTTTGTGTGAAACTCATGAGCTGCACTTGGACTTGCATCGGCGCTTGAGCTAGCGGTGTCACCTCTCGGCTTTCTTGATCGTGAAGGGCGACTAGGCCCAGCCTCATACACGACGGTCTTCCTCTTTCCCATAAGAGAGAGGATAGTGGAAAGAGAGAAAAAGGCCAAAATAGCATCCACAAAAGCCATAGAAAATGAGAGAAATGTGGAGAAATGGCTGCCCAAATGGACTGAAGCGAATCTAGGCACTGTAGAGGGATGAATCAAGCTCCTAAAGGCTGGATTTTTAAAGGAAAAAGAGAACAATAAGTGGGAATGGAGCTCACCCAACTTTCAGCCATAAATGGAGGTTGTAAGAGCTTCCACGGATGAGAAATGAGAGAGAGAGGACTGTGAATAACTTCAAATGGATAGGTTAGCATCGGTTGAAGGAAAAATGGGATTGGGGGTGTTTGAAGACAGGTTTTGGAAGAGGAGGCAGCAAAAATCATGTAAAAGGAGAGCTTGGGAGGGCTGTTTGTGAAGGAGGTATGTCTTTCGGGATGATTTAAGGGTCGGCCCACATATGGGAGGGATGCCCACCGATCGGCGATCCCTCGCTGAACCGGCGATCCCTCGCTGAACCGGCGATACCATCGCCGACCAAAGTGGAATCCGGTGATGGGTACTCCCCAGGACTGGTTCCCCCTATCCTGTGGGCCCCAAAAACACATGGGTCCCACCCCAGATCATTGTACGTTGGCTTGGATAGGCCCAAGACTCCATTTCGATCCATTTCGGGTCATTTCTGACTCTACCTGATGCATGGTTGCATTTAGCGATTTTTGACGGCTGGGATTGAGTCCAGAGAGTCCTAGACCCATCCACACATAATCTAGGAGTGGTCCTAGGTCGTTTCATGTGACCACGGATGCACACGGACTCAATCTAAATGCCTGTTTTGCGTGAACTTTACCGATTGGCCAGACTACGATCTATAAGTGTTTCTAGACTTTTCTTGCACCCACCTAAGTCAAAGAGGTGACAACGTACATCGCGTGCCCATAACCCAGGTCCGGTTTAATCCAAATCATGCTCTGATACCAACTTGTAATACCCTAAAAATTGGGGGTCGTGTAGAAACCTGACACTCGAGTTCCAGACCATCACTTATGCAACAAATATGATTATGATTCAATGTTGTGTGAGCTAAAGCATTCACATGAGTAAGATTATACCAAAATTGCAATTCATACTCCAAATCCAGTGATAAAACACAAGCGAAAGACTGAAGAATATATATATCACTGTATGAAAAAAAAAATTCTCAAACTGTCTCCAAAGTATGAATACATCTCTGAGTCTCATATACATGTCATAAATAAAAAGGAAATGTCATAAAATAGTCCAACTAGTCGATCCCGCCGATCCAAGCCACCTATGCAAAACCGTCGGAGAACTGCATATATGAGAACTCATCCTGATCCTCGTAGTAATCCGGCTCTGTGTCCTGAATCGCCTCATCACCTGCATCTAAAACAGGGTCTGGTGGTGTTGCAAACACCGTCCCGTAATGTGGGAGTGAGTGATCAACTCAGTGGAATAATAGAGCAAAGATTAGCATGTTATCAAATCAATCACGCGATAACAGTAAAGCAGAAAATCAAACATTTCTAGATACTACTATTAATGCAAGCATGATATGACATGATGGATGCCCTCACCGACATTCTCCTTCATACGGCACCATCTTACGCCCGCAGCATGCTTTCTTCCCATAGTGCTCCACATCTTTCAGGCACATGCAATGCGATGTGGATATGATTACCGAGTTATTATTAATCCTTTTCATACAGCAGGATTGAGAAACTAAGGTACCTTCCTTATATCAATCCCAATACAGATCCTGTCTAGGGTCGTCACTCTTAGTAATCTCATACGATGTTATATTTGTAGGTCGCTGCAAGGGCTATCAGGGCTGTTGTTCGCACTCGTTGCACCGCTCCCCCATCACCTTATCAATACTGGCCTAATGTACTCTCGTCACTACGGAAGGGTCGTCGCCTCCCGTAGACTCAGAATATGCTCGCGGTCACTACAAAGGGCTCGTCACCTGATCAGTGTAGGCCGATAGTAAGAATTAGTGTCCCATACCACCATAATCTGCTCACGAGTCATAGGTGCTCACTGGTCACTACGGGGAGGTTTGGGCCCCAGCGTAAGCTAACAGCTCGACCACGGTGTCCCATACCACCATGCCCGACTCATGAGTCTTTATAGATCAAGGTACCATGGTTAACAGGGTTTTCAATGGTAAGTTCAATACCCTAGGTTCAAGCAGTTATGACTCATATAGGGTGAACATACAATGGCCAGTCGGGTTACTTGACGGGCTTGACTAGAACGATCGCACCTTAGGTTAAACGACATGAAGTGCATAGAACACTTCGCGTGGCCTAACCACTGTCGCCAACCCAAAACATGACTCACGATCATCGACTCGTTCTTCGTGGCAAATAGAAGCCAACCACGAATTTGATCGATTACCGACTGCATGGACTAGGTCATAGCCCCAATCATTCGTAAATCAGCATCAGTAATCATATGAAAGTAATAGAAATGCAATACAACAATACAAGCATGTTGTTACATGTTATAACATACAACTCAAGCAATTCTTCCAACACATGCATTTCGTACATATAATGAAATCAATACATATAGCCAACATGATGGAAATCATTTACATCAGCATATTCCTTGAGAATTCAATTTCAAAACTCATTCACAACACCATCTACTCAATACATACTAATGCAAACATTTATACAAACACTTAGCCTACACACTTTAGTCTACATAGCGTACGTCGACTCAAAGTGCGCAGTTGGGCGAATCTCTTCGCCAAACAGATCATGCATACATTCCTAATATCACAACATGACAAATAGTCATGGCAGTGATTTCAGTGAAATATGGATGTAAACAGTATTTTCTACAAATACCTAAAATGCCCTGAATCTCATATTTTCCATACGTTTACGAAACAAAAACGGACAGCATGTTCTACATGTCAAACGGCGTTGCCGTCGTTAATCTACTATTAAACGACATTGAAAGCTTTGAAATCAGTCAATCAAAGCGTCTAAAATCCTCACCTTTTGCCCTAGACGTGTATCGATTCGAATAGAACGTCTACGCTTCGTCAACGGTGTTATGGCGACCTAGTGCACAAGATATATAAGCTACTTCGCTATTTAAATCGAAGGAATCCTAAAACAGCAAGTAGTTAGGGTTTTTCTTACCTAGAAGTGTGTTAGAATCACCGGAAAAGTGATTTGAATGCCAGGATTTAGCACGTGTAACAGCCGTATCAAGTGGCAGGAAAAATTCTCCCACACTCCTTCACAATCTCTCACTTTCTCTCTCTTTTAATCTAGGGTTTATAGTAAATTCGTATGGGAGAGATATGTGAGGGTTTAAGGCCCTTATATAGGCTAAAACCTCACCTTTTTAAGCTTAGGAACAAAGTATACTTGGGTTATAACCAAATCGGGGTTGTTTCGATCCAAAAGAGCGTTTCGGGAGGTCCCCCGGCCGAACGCGATCGGACTTAAGCTCATAGTCACTGGATGTTTCTCACACCAAGTTTTCAGTCCGGTAGAGTTTCCAGATCGCACATGGCAGTACAATTTCAGTTCAGCGGTCGTCGTACCTAAATCAGGTCTACGAGTCTCATGATATGAAAGAGAAATTTTTCTTGATCCGAGGGTGAAATTTGGCTGAATTCTGATGGTCAGAACGCTTAATAATAACGCGCAAAGACCTGTGCCAGATTTGAATTAAAATTTCAAATCTTAACCCATTTCTCACTCTCTTCACTCTAGGCTCAATGAAATAGCTTCTAAACGTCGGTTGGGCTTGATTTTTGAAATGATTGTCAAGTCCAGCTAAGCGGTCATAATGGTCTAAGATTGTAGGTATCAGACTTTCAATGCGCGGTCTAAATCCAATATGAAGTTTCAAAAGGTTCCTGAGAGCAAACAGGTTTAGAGTTTGATCCTAGGTTTCAAGGCATTATAGCGTCATTGATTCTATAAGTTTTGGGTCTTGCGGAACATATTTAAAGTGTTCAGGGACAATTTCACAGCTACTCTAGCATAGCGCTAGCTAACTAATGCTTAATTTCTAAAAGAATTAATCCTACGTGATTTCTGATCGAGTTGGTACTCGAGTCCCTGTACGGATTTTTTCGAGACGTTACGCTGGTAGAGGATCCAATCACATAACTATTTAGATGATAAGCATGAAGTAGTTATAGTCTATGATAGATGTAACTGTGTGTGAAGTGTGAGCAGATATGAATATAATTAACATAATCAAGCACAAGAATCAAACAAAAACACAGTCATTTTTATAGTGGTTCGACTACTTGTCTACTCCACTCCCGACTTCCACACTCAACCCTTGAGTGAACGGATTTCACTAAGGAGGTTTCCCATGGTTCACCTTAAACCTAAGGTGTTTAATCAGGTTTACCTTCAACCTTTATAGAGGTTTCTACTCGGTTCACCTCAAACCCTGGAGTTTTACTGGCGTACTCCTAACCAGATGTTTATGCCCACACAGGGCAAGGGTCCACACAACGCACCCAAAGGTTTCTACTTAGTTCACCTCTAACCCTGTAGTTTTGCTGGTGTACTCCTAACCAGATGTTTATGCTTGGTGTACTCCTAACCAGATGTTTATGCTCTCCACAGAGCAAGGGTCCACACAACGCACCCTGTACGTACACTCTCGTTGGAGGCCTCCTCCGAGGACTTCAAAGGGTGAGCAACACCTACTACTCATTCCTAAAAAGGAATGATCATAAATGTCCTCTGGACTCTTAGTACTTACAGATAAGTTGATGAGTCCCTTTTGGCGCAATGATGAAGATCTCCTTCTTGTTGATGAAGAGTCTTCAGCTCCCTTGATCCGCAACACAAAGGTGTATCTATACTAGGCTTTAGGTTGGGTCAAGGTTATGATGGAATACCACTCTCTAAAGATTTTCCTATGAGGAATATAGAGTAGTTCCAATCATCTATGCATTCAAGGCTTCACAGCTTAATGATTTGCCATTAAGATAGTAACTGGAGGATCTTTGAATGCGGAAGTTCATTCCCCAATCCACTCTATGTGATATCAATGATGAGGGTAGATTGGAGGATGAACTTCCTGAGAGAAAGGGCTTAGATAAATGATAGGAAGGTTAAAACTCTCAAAAGCACTCTCTTCTTTCTCTACAAGCAATAAAGACTAATCTCTCTCTATATATAGGCAAGAAGGTTCCAATGGATATAAATGTTCATATTTATGACAGAGTTCGATATCATCGAGTAGTCGTCGATATGATCGAGCATATACTCTCGATTGTATCGGCAGACCTCTCGATGATACAAACTCAATTATCATTTCACTTTTCGAAACCTTTTCACCAACTGGTCGATAGGATCGAGACACACATCGATGTTATCGGATTTTGAACTCTCAATCCATCGAGAGATGGATCAATCTATCGACAGGTGAAAATAAGAGAGAAGCCTTGAATAATTTCAGGTTCTACAGATATGATCGGGGAACAGTCGATATTTTTGGAATTTGTATATCAATCATATAGGAGACCTTGTCGATGGGATCGATAAATCGTATAGATTTACCTATAAGCTTGCTGAAAGATTTATGTCCAGACTCGATCCAATCGACCAGGTTTCTATATGATCGATATATGAATATTGATTTATCGACTGGCACCCCGATCAATATTAAAAATAACCTGAAATTCATGCTGGTGAAAACATGCGCACACAATCGATATGATCGACTGACATCCGATATGATCGATATTTGAGTTCAGATTGAATCGGACAGTCATCGATATATAGAAGCTTATGTTAGTTTTCTTTAGAAAAACAGGAGCACTGAAAAATAGTCTGTCGATATTATCGATCTTCTTCCGATAGGATCGATATTCGAATATCGATGATATCGACTCACCAGTCGATATATCGATAAATCATCCAGATGATTGTTTGATTGCTGGACGCTTTTTATCCTCACTCGATTGTATCGATTTGAGATGTAGAGGACATCGACAGAGCTGATCGATCATATCGAAAGGGGAATCGATATAATCGACAGTGTAAGAAAAACTTTAAAGATTTTCCTTTTTGATAAAAATTTTTCTTACACGGAAACCCTAAGATGTTCTAGTTCTTTTTAAGGGTTTTAATCACCTGGTGTTTTGGGACATGGGATGTGAGGCTATGATTTACCTATGGCGAGCTTCCACACATCCAGTTGAGGCAGACGCTAGACTTGATCTTCCTGTTAGGCGCTGTTGTCCGACTGACTCAACTTACAACGTAATTGACAAACTAGGACACGTAGTAGGTGCACTTTCAACACGTGCCAGATTTTATAAATTTTATTTAATTTCTAACATTTCTCACACTCTTCACTCTGGACTCAAGAAAATCATCGTGGGACATCATCTGGACTTAATTTTTTGGTGTGATTGTCAAGTCCAACTAGGTGGTCATATTCGTCTAATTTTGGGGTAATCGGACTTCCGATGTGCTATCCAGATCTGATACGGAGTTTCCGAATGCTCCCGTGAGCAACCGGGTTTAGAGTTTGATCCTAGGTTTTAGGGTATTGTAGCGTCAACTATTCTACACGTTTTAGCTCTATCAGATTATATTTAAAGTGATTGGTGACAATTTCATAGGTCATATAATCTAACACTTAGTTAGTTTCATCTAATTTTTTAACGAAGTAGCCTGTAATAATTTCTGTTTGAGATGAGATTTGAAGGGTGGAGTGAGGGTGCTTGGAAATGGAAAAAGAAAGAGTTTGAAGAGGTAATTTTGGAGAGATTTGAGAGATTTTTTAAGAAAAGGAAAGCTTGAAGGGGTGGTTTGTGAAAGAAGTAGTAGATTGGAGGGGTTTTGATCGACGACCCATACATCAGGGGATTTTCCTAGCCCCCAAACACGATCGGCCCGATGAGGTCCTCGCCGACCACTGGGCCAACTAGAGAGGTCTAGCTCCTTAGGCGAGGTCCTCCTTCCCCCCAGGTCCCAAAAAGGTGTGCGGCCCACCCTGGATCCCTCTGAATTGGCATGGGTAGTCCCCCGACTCCATTTAAGGCGTTTTAATGGACAATTTACAAACTGAAATGATTTTATACAATGTGTAGTATATGATTTTGGGGTAGGAGACACTAATCTATCCAACTAACTTATTTATTTTGTTAAATTCCAAAAGCTTAAGGGTCAAAACCTATTTTATACATTTATTTACTATTTATAGTAAGTTTTAATTTCAGTATTGTTCTTCCTCATTTATATCCTAGGATTGGTGTTTATTATGAATGTGCTTAAAAAAATGAAGAATAAAGTGGTGGAGGGTGAGATTTTGAAGGAATTAGATAAAAAGAGGTTTTAGGCTTTGAGATTGAGTATAAGATGTTAGGGTTGACCTACCACCTAAGGACATTCATTTCTAGGTTTGGAATGGAATGAAACATGGTCTAAACCCTTCGATTGACGGTCTAGAAGTGATTTGGGGTCATTTTGTGTGATCAGGAGTGTGCACGGACTCAATCTCGGTGACCGTTTACAGTGAGTTTTAGTTTAAGTGTAGTTCTTTACAATTTAAACTTAAGGATTCGTGTCTAATATGAAAGTACTTGGAGAAATTTGAAGAATGAGGTGGTGAAAGGTGAGTTTTAAAGGTAATGGGTTGAAAAGTGATTTCTCTGGCTTTGAAATTAAGTTTTGAAAGTGATAAGGTTGACCCGTTGCCTAAGGACGTCTAATTCCAGGTTGGAAAAAATCTGGGGTGTTACAATCTACCCCCCTTAAAAATAATTTCATCCCCAAAATTGGATAAGGATAATTTGTAAAGATTTTATTATTCCTTTCATCTAAGCTCTACTGATTTTAAATTTATATGCGTGGTAGGGTGTATAATATCTATGCTATTCTGACGCATTTTAGTTTACCCTCCTACAAACTTACTCTTTATCTCTTGCTTATGCCCTAATGGTTTGCTGTAATTTATTTCCTTATCTATTTGGAGTCTTGACGACGGTTCCCATTGTTAGGCCTATGATTTAATATGAATGGGTTCAACACTTAAGCCCTAATCATTTCCCTATAGAGACTTCACTATTGACATTCTAAGGAAGATTCAGATCCTAATTTAATGACCTAACCTTACGTATAACCTGAATCACTTTCTTCGATCCTAGACCAGTGGGGAAAGGGCCAACCACGCTTCGCTGCGCAGTTCTAACTCAACTTAACTTAGGACCTATCCTTGACATGAAATGGGAAATAACTTCTCAATACATTGGTCTTCTTTTTTTAATGATGCGTTCTATGGCATTGGTACCTAAGGTTGTAGAAATGAGCCTAATCTCTATTATGGCTGAGTTCAGGGGCAGATGTGAGTTGGTGGTGAGATGCCTAATTCTACCCAATAAGGACTCTTACTATGGTCCTGACTTACCCTCTTTAATACCATAATAGGATCTATACATTATTAGTACATAAGGAAGTTTGGACAAACCAGGTTGATGGAAAAACTATCTCTCTAAATTCATAAGCACAATATGTATGCCAGAATAGTCTACGATTTGGGACCTAATTCCTAACTGTCTATTTCCCACTAAAAAATCTCTATTGGCTATATGTCCTTAACATTTCTCAAAGGAAAAGCAATAACTTTTGGTTGTATGTGGTCGGGCTAACACGGAAGAAAAGTTGTGTAGTGGGTCTGAGCTGGATACATAGACCTCCTACCTCGCGATGATAGAAAATTTGTCGTATCAATTCTTAATTTGAGTCGATGTCGATCTTCTGTTAAATCGGAGCATTGGATTTATTGGTAACCACTAGGATTAGGAATTCAGTTCAAACTGCGAATACATCGCTTATATACAGTTCCTTTACTCCGCGTTGGGAAGGTAATTCTAGGGGGTGTGTTTGTTTGACCTAACATTAATTCTAAGGGATTTATAAGTTCTCTCCAAGCAAGAATAGTTTCTAATCAAACAACCTTACTAAGAGTCATTAAAGAAGCCTATAAGTATTATGAGGATTCAACGAAAGAATGAGGTCTCACTTCAACCTAATCAAGCCGACTAACTAAGTTCATTATTCAATTATCTTAGCATATTCATTCTTTTACTTTCCTTAGTATAACTAGTAGCCTAGTCTTATCTTAGGAGTAAAAATTCGCATATGTCCATACTAGCTAAGGAGGTCATATGATTCATGTTATCACTTTATCGGATCCCCAATACTGTCAGATCTTTCTAAATCTAGGAATACCAACTTTAGATCCAAAACTCTAAGGGCCTATTTGGCTAGTGACATTAAGGTGTATTCAATAGATGGCATTGATAATCCCACCTTGGGATTAGGAAATGACATGTTTGGTAGGAGGGTGGGTTGGGATTAAAAATCAATTTCATAGGCTTTGGAAAATGGGCCTTGTGTTGGAGAGTGTGAGATGGGATTTCCAAATCCCATGATGATGGAATTCCAAGTATAATTTTGAAAGGAAGGTAAAGAGTTGTAAAGAATAGTGGTGGATGGGTGTAGAATACGGAAGCTTGAGTGAATAGAAGTAGGGATATGAGATCATTTTGCATGGTCTCAGTTACGTATGGGCTATTCTACGGTAGTTAATCTCGCCCGCTGGCGACACTTGGGATGCTAATATAGTTTTTAGATTCCATCACCCCCTTCCTAAGTCAGAGTGCGTCAGTGTGCATCGTGTTACCATAACCCAGGTCCGGTTTAATCCAAATCATGCTCTGATACCATCTGTGACATCCCAAAAATCGGAGGTCGAGTAGAAACCCAACTCCCGAGTTTCAAAACGTCACTTATGCAACATAGATAATGATGAATGCATGTTCTTTGTAGAATGACATTAAACAAGATTGAGAATAAGCCAAAACAACATATCATACTCCAAAGAAAGTTAAATTTTACAAGCAGAAGACTGTGATAAATACATAAAATATATAATTGATTGTAAGTCTTCAGAGTGTGAACATGTTACCAAGTTAACTATATACATGTATACTCCAAAGATGAGCAAAAAGAATATACATGGGTGTTTAAATAAAAGGAAAAATACTAAGTGTATTGACATCTAATCATTAACCCTGTAACCCCGTCGATTAGAACCTGCATATAGGAGAAATCCTCCTCAACATCATCAAGTCCGACTCTGCTTTGCAAGAATCGCCATCATCTGAAACTAAAAAAAAAGGGACTAGTTGGTGTTGCAAACACCGTCCCGTAACGTGGGAGTGAGTAGCTAACTTAGTGGAAACTATATAGCAAAGGTTAACATATTATCAATTCAATCAAGCAGTAATGATAAAGCAATACAATCAAACATTCCTAAATACTGTAATTAATACAAGGAAGAAATGACATGATGTATGCCCTCACTAACATACTCCCTCATGCGACACCATCTTACGTCTGCGGTATGCTTTCTTCCCTCAGTGCTCCACATCTTCCAGGCACATGCAGTGTGATATGAACAAGATTACCAAGTTGTTATTAGTCCTTTTCATACAGTAAGATTGTGAAGTTAATGTACCTCCCTTATATCAATACCCAAACAATGATCCATTCTAGGGTCGTCAATCCTAGCATATCTCATACGAAGTACTGTTCTAGGTCGCTGAAAGGGCTGCTAGGGCTATTGCATGCACTCGTTGCACCGCTCCCCCATCACCTTATCAATACAGGCCTAGTTTATACTCTGTTTACTGTGGGAAGGCTCGTCGCCTCTCTGCAGATTCAGAATATGCTCGAGGTCACTACAAAGGGCTGTCAGGGGTGTTGCTCGCACTCGTTGCACCGCTCCCCCATCACCTTATCAGTGTAGGCCGACAACAAGAATATAGTGTCCCATACCACCATAATCTACTCACGAGTCTGGGTTGCTCACTAGTCACTACGGGGAGGTTTGCGGCCACATCGTAGGCCGACAGCTCGACCACAGTGTCCCATACCACCATGCCCGGCTCATGAATCTTAGGAGATCAAGGTACCAAGGTTAGAGGGGCTTTCCAATGGTAAGTTTGGTACCTTAGGTTCAAACAGTAGCGTCTAAACATGGTGAACAAACATCGGGCCAATCGGGTTACTTGACAAGCTCGACTAGTACGAGCGCACGTTGAGTTGATCGACATGAATGCGCAAGCACTCGACGTGGCCTAACCACTGTCGACAAGCAACGTATGACTCGGGTTCGTTGAGACATGTCCTAAGTGGCGAGACAATCTCAGCCACCAAGAAGAATCTATTACCGATTGCCTAGACTATTTCATAGTCCCAAACACGTGCAATTATAAAAAATAAGCATATGAGATTATCAAGGCAGTAATGAATAAATAAATCTATCTTACAGCCATTTGAACATACTGTGGAAACATGGATATACAGTACATAAAGGAAATCATACACACAGTTAAACATTAATCATGTACAATCCATGGATGTAAACATGCACACAGCTAAGGCAGTTGGGATTCATATCTCAACTCCCTTATAAATCACAATTTACCAACTACTAACACATTCAGACATTTTATACAAGCATTTAGACTACACCTATTACATAATACATATTATGTATTAATTAGCATACGTATTAGGGAAAAACCTTTCGTCAAAGGGTTATTGCCTATACAACAATCATATATCACGACAGTCTGTCATGGAGAGCACACTTACAAAGTCTATACTCATTCGGTCATTTTCACAAACACTTAGGCTACACATACTAACTACATATCGTATATTGGTATATCATGTATTTGGACTAAACCTTTAGCCCAGAAGTTATTACACATACATCCAGCATACATAGATGGCAGTTAATCATGGCAAGCACAAATCTGAATTTTATACATATACAATATTTTCTACAAATACGAGGAATACAGTATAATTAACATAATTAACGTATAGCTAAAAATTGAAACGGACAACACTTTGTACATGTGAAATAGCATCTTAAGCAAGAATAAATCATTGCTTAACATTGAAAGTCTTGAAAACCATAACCTAAACGTATATAGTCCGCACCTTAAACCAGAAATTGTGAAACCGAGTTGATTCAAATGATAAGTCTTCGTCAATGGCTCAACGGCAACCTATACCATAAAATAGGTTAGCTACATCATCACTTATGCTATTTAGAACTCTAGAACAGGTTAGGGTTATGATTTCTTACCTAAGAGCGGAGCTGGAAGCACCGGATTGGCAGTGCAGAAGCACAAGGAGTAGCAGGGAAGAATCCATGGAAGAGAAACCCCATCTTCTTCCCCACTTTCTCTCTCTTTCTCTCTCTCTTTTCTAGGGCTTAGGAAATTCGTATGGAATGAGAGAGTAAGGGTTTAAGCCCTTTTTATAAGTCCAAAAGTGACGAAAATGTCCTTATGGCCAAGGTATACTTATTTTATAACCAAAGTGGGCTTGTTCTGATCCAACGGAGCACTTATGGTAGCCCCTTTTCTATGTGCAGTCAGACTTAAGCTTCCTGATGTTGGATCTAGGTCAAGCAGAGTTTTCAGTCTGATCGGATTTTCAGATCGCCCATGGCGGACCAGTTTCAATTCAACGGTCACCGGTACTCGATTAGGGCCGTAAGTGCGTTGACATGAGTGGGCCATTTCTCCTGATCCGAGGGTGAATTTGGATTAGATTCTGACCGTCAGAATGCTTAGAAAAGGCACGCAAGAGACACGTGCCAGATTTCATAAATTTTATTTAATTTCTAACATTTCTCAAACTCTTCACTCTGACTCAAGAAAATCATCGTGGGACATCATCTGGACTTGATTTTTTGGTGTGATTGTCAAGTCCAACTAGGCAGTTATATTCGTCTAAGTTTGGGATAATCGGACTTTTGATGTGCAGTTCAGATCCGATACGGAGTTTCCGAATGCTCCCGTGAGCAACCGGGTTTAGAGTTTGATCCTAGGTTTTAGAGTATTATAGTGTCAACTATTCTACACATTTTGGCTCTAGCAGATCATATTTAAAGTGATTGGTGACAATTTCACAGGTCGTATAATCTAACACTTAGTTATTTTCATCTAATTTCTAAAGGAAGTAGCCTATAATGATTTCTGTTTGAGATGAGATTTGAAGGGTGGAGTGAGGGTGCTTGGAAACGGAAAAAGAAAGAGTTTGGAGAGGGACTTTTGAAGAGATTTGAGAGATTTTTTAAGAAAAGGAAAGTTTTGAGGGGTGTTTTGTGAAGGAAGTAGTAGATTGGAGGGATTTTGATCGACGACCCATACATCAAGGGGTTTTCCTAGCCCCCAAACATGATCGGCCCGAAGCCCGGTCCCATTTGGGCCCGTTTACCAGTGAGGCCTCGCCGAACCGGCGAGGTCCTCGCCAACCACTGGGCCAACTGGCAAGGGCTAATCCCTTGGACGAGGTCCTCCTGCCCCCCAGGTCCCAAAAAGGTGTGGGGCCCACCCTGGATTCCTCTAGATTGGCGTGGGTAGGCCCCCGACTCCATTTGAGGTATTTTTGGGGCCAATTTATAAATCATAATCATTTTGTGTGATGTGTAGCATATGATTTTGGGGTAGGAGATGCTAATCTATCCAACTAACCTATTTATTTTGTTAAATTCTAAAAGGGTAAGGGTCAAAACCCATTTTATACATTTATTTACTATTTATGATAAGTTTTAGTTTCGGTATTGTTCTTACTCATTTATATCCTAGGATTGGTGTGTATTATGAATTTTCTTAAAAATAAATGAAGAATAAAGTGGTGGAGGGTGAGATTTTAAAGGAATTGAATAAAAGGAGGTTTTAGGCTTTAAGATTGAGTGTAAGATGTTGGGGTTGACCTACCACCTAAGGACATTCATTTCTAGGTTTGGAATGGAATGAAACATAGTCTAAACCCTTCGATTGACGGTCTAGAAGTGATTTGGGGTCGTTGTGTGTGATCAGGAGTGTGCACAAACTCAATCTCGGCGACCGTTTTCAGTGAGTTTTAGTTTAAGTATATTTCTTTGTTATTTAAACTTGAGGATTCGTGTCTAATATGAAAGTACTTGGAGAAGTTTGAAGAATGAGATGGTGAAAGGTGAGTTTTGAAGGTAATGGGTTGAAAAGCGATTTCTCTGGCTTTGGAATTGAGTTTTGAAAGTGATAAGGTTGACCCATTTCCTAAGGACGTCTAATTCCAGGTTGGCAAAAATTCGGGGTGTTACAGCGGAGCAACTGTTGTGTGCGACACTAAAGGTTATGCGCACATTGTTGGGCGTTATCTATGGTGCACAAAGTGCAGAGTGAGGGAGCATTGTGCGCTACTTGTGATGGGTGAAATATTGGCTGAGTACAAAAAGGGGAGTTGCATGGTCAGTCTTACTATGCGGGATCAGATGTTGTGGACAGAAGGTTTGTGCACAAACGGGTTTGTGCGGGACAGGTGTTGTGGGCGTATAATAAGGTTAGCGCACAACAGTTACGCACAAAGGTGTAGTTGGATGAAGAAGCAGTATGAGGTAGTGGAGAGAGATTAGGCAAATGAAGACAAGTCCTATATTTATAGGCAGAATCCCAAGTTCTGTGCAAATCATTGTGCAAAATTCTTTGTACACAAATCAATCAGCGCACAATAAAGGAAATCCATGCACAATGAGGGAGATTAACAAAATAAATGTTTAAAAGAATTGATATTGATCCTACACTATTATTTTATAAGTATAAAAATAAAAATGCAGGGGGCATCTGTTGAGGCATAAAAAGAAAGGAAAACAGCAGAAAGAGTATTGTGCACAAACAGGAGGCAAAAAGAGTATTCTGATGAAAAAGCAAGTATTGTGCAGGAAAAGTAGTCTTTGTGCTAAATGATCATGGTGCGCAGTTGATTGGAGCGCACACCGATATTCGTACAACAGAATTCGCACAATGGAATCTGCATAATGAAATTCGCACAAAGGTGGTTAGTGCAAAGAGGACTGCAAAACCACCACGTGGCACATTCACACATGTGAGAAGGCTATATATACCCCTTGACCCTTCTAAAGGGTTCATTAGAAACCAACCGCGAAGAGAGAAGCATTGAAGGAGGAGAAAGGTAGAGTCCGTAACTACTGTGAGGAACAGGCATTGTGCGGCGCACAACACTACTAGAGCGCAATGAGTGCCAGCGCACAACGAATATCAGCGCGCAACCAGTGCTAGCGCACAATAGCTCCTTCCAGCACACAACAGTCTCTTCCAGCGCACGACGGCTCTCTTTGGCCCACAATGGCTTTTGTTTTAATGTTTCATACATTTATACATAATCTGAGTGCTAAATCTTAATTGTATATTATAATTCAAGAATATTCTACTTGGAATCAAAGGAGATAAGGGATGTGAAGAATCTAGAATATATAAATAAAGTGGTTTTCTTTCTTATTCTCTTTTGGTGATTTGTTCAAATGAATGAAGTTTCCTCAAATGAAATGCATTTGTTTCTTGTTCGAAACAATTCCCATGTGCATCATATGTATGCTTGGATTGAGGAGTCATTGATCATGATATATGCCATTGGGTAGACTGTTTTATATTGTTGGGCAGACTATTTTATGGGACTCTCAGGGTGATGGAGTTGCCCCACATGAGTGCGGGATGCGCAGGACTGATACATGGTTGATTGGTATGATTCATACATCTCATATTTGCATGGCATGGATATTATACGCCCTAGCGACATCAGGGTCATAGCCTCCAAAGTCACAACATGGGTGACCAAATTTGGACATCGAAAATGTTAGTTCCAGCACTGTGGGCACGTAGGATGTCCTTGGGTGAAAGTCCTAAAAACTTTTTAGTACTAGAAGATACTCTAACATCTAGAACGAGTAAAAATATCAGTGTTGGTGCCTATACCATGAGGTCGTGTCTCCCACTATGTCGTGGTTGGTTGGAAGAGGGTGTGGCCTTACCCGTATGAGTTAGGGGCCGATAAGTTAGGCTGAATTTGACCAGCTCGTAAATGGGTCCGCTATCGATGTACCAAGTAGATTGGCTGACTACTGGATAGGTGGGCAGTGAGGTCTCTTATGTTGGCTGGGCTGTGCGGCTAGTGAAACGGAAATCAGTGTGGAGTGTATTTGACCCCGGTGATTTTCTAGAGAGGAACTATACTAGTATGTAGATTAGATATGAGCACTTGCATGATTGCATTGCACCTTGCATATGGCATTTGGCTATGTAGGCCTCTCATCGCACTGGCTTGGTATAGCAGTTTAACATTCATGCTTGGTATAGCATAGCCTTAGTATGGCTGATGGCACTCCTGCCTTATATTGCATAGCCTTGTTACGGCTTATAGTTTTCATGGTCTTGCCAGCATATTCCGCATACTCTAATATTACATACTTGACACCTGTTCTACACACACTTATACCACCCTCTAAGCTTTCTATAGGCTTATGCATGATTGATGCGTGCGGGTGATGCTAGACAATAGCAGTGTAGGAACAAGAGCGTACAATGGAGCTTTCTTTTGGAGTTCTGATTATTAGCCATTGTATCTTTCTTATACGCCTTGTATTGTAAATTTTTTTAATTCTTAGTGGATTTTGATCCTGTAGTTATTATTGGTGGGTTATGATCTTGGGTATGATGATTATAAAACAGACTTATGTATAGAAATCCTACTTGTAGGATCCCAGGATCAGAACCTGGTATATGGGTACTAAGAGCCGAGAATAGGGCACTACGTAGGCTATCAGCGCCGGATTTAGCGATAGAGAATTTTGTGAGACCGGTTTCCAAGTTTGGGGTGTGATAGGAGTTGGTATCAGATCCTATCAGAGAATAACCTATGGAATAACTCAAGACAACATCACATATCTTCTACAGCCTTAGGACAAGTAGTGTCCTGAATGCATATCCTTTGATTTGGTTCCCTAATGTCTAAAGCCCTCAAAGATTCTCAAGGTTGATTGATGCCTTTGTTGATTCTATAGACGATGTCTCCTAGACGAGGCACAAGAGGCACCTGTGGTGCTCGAGCGACTTGAGCGACCCGAGCATTTCCCACTCCACCAATCGAGGATCCTATTCTTGAGGCCCTTATTCTGCCTCCAGTGCTCTAGTTCCCTCACCCAAGCCTGATGTACCTATGCCAGAGGCTTCTAGAGTTCCCATGCCTCCGCCTAAGGCTAGTGCAGCCCCCGCATTTCCTACCATTCCAGTTGGAGCCGAGCAGTTGCAGTAGATGTTGCAGGCATGCACCACCGCCCTATAGGGACAATGGTGATACCAGTAGAGACTCCTGAGTAGGCAGAATAGATGCGAGTGAGTGCTCTGCTACAAGATTTCTATTAGCATGATCCCCTACGTTTCAAGGGTGAGCTGGATCATTCAGAAGTTGAGTTGTGGCGCTCCGAAGTGGAGAAGATCTTCGACACCATACGATGCATGACGCAGTAACGAGTTTCATTGGTAGTTTTTCTTCTTCAGGGAGAGGCTCAGCATTAGTGGGCATTCGTCTCCCGATCGGCCAGAGTAGATTTTGTATGGACATGGGAGCACGTTCAGTAGAAGTGAGCGTTGGAGTTTGAGACGCTTGTTTAGGGGGATACGATCGTGTCTCAGTGTAACACTCCAGATTTTTGCCAACCTGGGGTTAGACGTCCTTAGGCAATGGGTCAACCAAAACACCTTGATAACCGCTCAGAACCCAATTCCATAGCCAAAGAAATCACTTAGGATAAATTCCTTTAGAAATTAAGCGTAAGTTAGCTAGCGCTATGCCAGAGTAGCTGCGAAATTGTCCCTGATCGCTTTAAATACTTTCTGCAAGACCTAAAACTTATAGAATCGTTGATGCTATGTTACTCTAAAATTCAGAATCAAACTCTAAACCAGTTTGTTCTCAGGAATCCTTTGAAACTTTGTATTAGATCTAGACTGCGGGTCGGAAGTCTGATACCTACAATCTTAGACCATTACGACCGCTTAGCTGGACTTGACAATCGTTTCGAAAATCAAGCGCAACCGACGTTCAGAGGTTATTTCATTGAGCCTAAAGTGAAGAGAGTGAGAAATGGGTTAGATTTGGAAAATTTAATCTAAATCTGGCACGTGACTTGGCGCGTTATTATTAAGCATTTTGACCGTCAGAATTCAGCCAAATTATAACCTTGGATCAGGAAAAATTTCTCTTTCATATCATGAGACTTGTAGACCTGATTTAGGTACGACGACCGCTGAACTGAAACTGGTCCGCCACATGCGATCTGCGAACTCTACCGGACTGAAAACTTGGTGTGAGTAACATCTAGTGACCATGAGCTTAAGTCCGACCGTGTTCGGCCAGGGGACCTCCAGAAATGCTCTTTTAGATCGAAACAGTCCAGATTGGTTATAACCCAAGTATACTTTGTTCCTAAGTCTAAAACGGTGAAGTTTTAGCCTATATAAGGGCTTTAAACCCTCTCACAACCCTCCCATCCAAATTTTCTTGAAACCCTAAGAAAAGAGAGAGAGAAAGTGAGAGATTGTGAGAGAGTGTGGGAGAGATTCTCCTGCCACTTGCTGCAGCTATTGCATGTATCGAAGCACCGCACTCCAATTACTTTTCCAGCGATTCCAACGCACTCCTAGGTAAGACAAACCCTAACTACTTGCTGTTTTTGGATTCTTTCGATTCAAATATCGAAATAGCTTATGTATCTTGTGCATTAGGTTGCCATAACGCCGTTGACGAAGCGTTGACGTTCGATTCGAATCGATACACTTCTACGACACAAGGTGAGGAATTTAGATGCTTTGATTGACTGATTTCAAAGCTTTCAATGTCGTTTAATAGTAGATTATCGACGGCAATGCCGTTTGACATGAAAACATGCTGTCCGTTTTCCGTTTCATAAACGTACGGTAAATATGAGATTTAGGGTATTTTAGGCATTTATAGAAAATACGGTATAAGTTCGTATTTTGCTGAAATGATTGCCATGGCTATTTGTCGTATTATGATATTAGAAATGCGTGTATGATCTGTTTGGCGAAGAGATTCGCCCTAACGTACATATTGGCCGACATACGCTATGTGGACTAAAGTGTGTAGACTAAGTGTTTGTATAAATGTTTGTATTAGTAGGTATTGAGTAAATGGTGTTGTGAATTAGTTTTGAGATTGAATTCTCAATTAATATGCTGATGTAAAGGATTTCCATCATGTTGGCTATGTGTATTGATTTCATTATACATATGAAATGCATGTGTTGGATGATTTGCTTAAGTTGTATGTTATAACATGTGTCAATATGCTTACAATATTGTATTTCATTTCTGTTACTCACAATGCTTACTGATATTGATACACAAATGCTTGAGGCTATGACCTAGTCCAAGCAGTCGGCAATGGATTAAACTCGTGGTTGGCTTCTATTTTCCACGAAGGATGCGTCGATGAACGCGAGTCGTGTTTTGGGTTAGCGGCAGTGGTTAGGCTACACGAAGTGTTTCATGCACTTCATGTCGTTCAGCTTGAGATGCGCTCGTACTAGTCGGGCCCGTCAAGTAACCCGACTGGCCATTGTGTATTCACCATGTATGAGTCATGACTGCTTGAACTTAGGGTACTGAACTTACCATTGAAAACCCTGTTAACCATGGTACCTTGATCCATAAAGACTCATGAGCCGGGCATGGTGGTATGGGACACCGTGGTCGAGCTGTTGGCCTACGATGGGACCACAAACTTCCCTGTAGTGACCAGTGAGCACCCTACTCTGAGCAGATTATAGTGGTATGGGATACTATATTCTTGCTATCGGCCTACACTGATCAGGTGATGAGCCCTTTGTAGTGACCTTGAGTTTATCATGACACTGCATGGGGGCGACGAGTCCTGATGCAGTCTTAAGGATAATTAGACCTGTATTGATAAGGTGATGGGGGAGAGGTGCAACGAGTGCGAGCAACAGCCCTGGCAGCCCTTGCAGCGACCTATAAATATAACATCGTATGAGATTACTAGGAGTGACGACCTTAGATAGGATCTGTGTTTGGATTGATATAAGCAAAGTACCTTAGTTTCCCAATACTGCCGTATGAAAAGGAATAATAACTTGGTAATCATATCCACATCACATTGCATATGCCTGGAAGATGTGGAGCACTGAGAGGAATGCAAGCATGCCGCGGGTGTAAGATGGTGCTGTATAAGGGAGAACGTCGGTGAGAGCATCCATCATGTCATCTCATGCTTGCATTAACAACAGTATCTAGGAATGTTTGATTGTTTGTTTTACTATTAACGCGTGATTAATTTGATAACATGCTAATATTTGATCTATGATTCCACTGAGTTAATTACTCACTCCCACGTTACGGGATGGTGTTCCGGACACCCACCAGACCCTTTTGTAATTGCAGATGATGGCGCTGCTTGTGAAGCGAAGCTGAACTTGATGATGATGAGGAGGATCCCTCCTTTATGCGTGTTCTGATCGACGGGATTACAGGGAGGTTGATTAGATGCCATGACACTTGTCATTTTATATTTTTGGAGCACTCATGTATATTCTTTTCTTTCTATTTTAAGGTATACATGTATATGTTTAACCTGGTAACATGTTCACACTCTGGAGACTTAAAATGAATTATATATTTTATGTATTTATCACAGTCTTTCGCTTGCTAATTTAACTGTCTCTGAAGTATGATATGCTGTTTTGGCTTAGTCTCAATCTTGTTTAATGTCATTCTACAGACAACATGCATTTATCATTATCTATGTTGCATAAGTGACGTTCTGGAACTCGGGAGTTGGGTTTCTACCTGACCCTCGATTTTCGAAGTGTTACACTCAGTATGAGGCGCACTTTGTCACTTTGTCTCGATTCGCTACCTATCTTGTTAATGATGAGAGGAGGAAGGCCTGTCGTTTTGTCAACGGCTTAGGTCCCGCCCTTCTTAGTCGTGTGGTTGGACATTTTCTTACTACATTTGACAGGTTTTTAGAGAGCATTGGTCTATGAGGACGGTTTGGTTACCTTGCAGAGGACTCGCGATCAAGGAGGATACCGGAAGAGGAAGGTCCCTCCGGTAGCTCCTGTCCGCAACAGCGGCATCGGCGTATGAGTCACCAAGGCTTTCAAGCACCAGCAACGCATTTAGCCTCATCTTCAGGGCTATTCACCAAAGTTTGTTTTGGTTGCAGTAGGACAGGACACCATAGGCCTCATTCTCCTAAGTAGCAATAGCTGAGGGCATAGCAACAGCCCCCGCAGTAGCCTCCACAGCAGCAGCAACAACAATAACAGCATCGACCCCCGAGGCCTCCTCCATAGCAAAGGCAACAGGTTAGGCCGCAGTGGTAGCAGCACCAACAGAGACTGCAGAGGGGACAGACACCTCCCCTCTCGACCCAGGGTAGATTTTATACCACGTAGTAGGACCCTGAGTCGTTTGGAGGGGTAATCGAGGGTATTCTTCTTGTCTCCTATTGTATTGCTCATGTGTTATTTGATTCTAGAACATCTCATTCATTTGTTACCAAGGAGTTTTGCTAATCGACTGGTCTACCGAGGCCTTGTCGGTATCAACTCCCTTGGGGAAGACTACAGTTTTTAGCCTTTTTTGTTCATCTTTCCCCATTTTGGTTGGGGATATCTTTCAACCTGTGAATTTGTATATGTTGCTGATGTCAAATTTTGATATTATCCTGGGTATGGACTGGCTTGCCTAGTATCACGCTATTTTGGACTATGCAGTGAGGACAGTCATGTTCTGTATATTCGGCTTGCCACTGTTTTAGTTCATTGCCAAGCCTTAAGGAGAGCCGTTGTATAGCTTGATGACATGTGCAGTTGAGGAGTCTGCACCCATGAGTATTGACCAGATGTCGGTCGTCTGTGATTTCCCTGAGGTATTCCAGGAGATTTCGGGATTACTGTCTCGCTGGCATGTGAAGTTTCAGATTTATCTTGTGCCCAGTACTGCGCCTATCTTGAAAGCCCCATATCATATGACACCAATGGAGTTACGGGAGTTGCAGCAGCAGTTGGACGAGTTACGAGAGTTAGGCTTTATTCATCTGAGTAGTTCACCGTGGGGAGCCCCAGTATTATTTGTGAAGAAGGATGGCTTATTGAGGCTCTACGTGGATTACCGCGAGCTTAACCGAGTCATAATTAAGAACAAATATCTGCTCCCGAGTATCAACGATTTATTTGATCAGCTGCAGGGTGCACAGTTCTTTTCAAAGATTGCCTTGCAGTCCGGCTATCATCAGATTCAGGTCTGAGAGGAGGACATCCCAAAGATAGCTTTCCGGACGCACTATGATCATTTCGAGTTTCTGGTCATGTCTTTCGAGCTGACTAATGCCCCCGCCGTCTTTATGCAGTTGATGAACGAGGTCTTCCGGCCCTACCTCGATCAGTTTATTGTAGTATTCATCGATGACATTCTGGTCTATTTGGGGACCTGGGAGGACCACGAGCAACATTTACAGATTATTTTGGAGACCCTCCTTACCCACTAGCTCTATGCGAAGCTATAGAAGTGCGAGTTCTGGCAGGAGGAGGTGAAGTTCCTCGGCCATGTAGTGACAAGGGAGGGTGTCACTGTGGACCCCTCAAAAATTGATGCAGTGCATCAATGGGGCCATCCCAGGAGCGTGTCCAAGATCTATAATTTTCTTAGTTTGGCGGGATATTATCGGTGATTCATTGAGGGATTCTCCCGCATTGTAACACCGATGACCAAGTTGACGAGGAAGGGCACCGAGTTCGTCTGGAGTGACGCTTGTGAGTAGGAATTTATGGAGCTGAAGGGCCGCCTCACGTCTACTCCTGTCCTCACTCTTCCCTTTAGGAGTGATGGATTTGTTATTTTTACAGATGTATCGAGTGTTAGTTTGTGTGTTGTCCTGATGCAGCACGGGAAGCTAGTGGTGTATGCCTTATGCTAGCTCAAGGTCCATGAGCTGAACTACCCTACGCATGATCTGGAGTTGGCAGCAGTTGTCTTCACACTGAAGGTATGGAGGCACTATCTTTATGGGGTCACGTTTGAGCTCTTCTCTGACCACAAGATCCTGAAGCATCTATTTTCACAGTCGGAGTTGAATATGCGACAGATGCACTAGATGAAGCTTTTGAAGGATTATGATTTTAACCTTCAGTACCACTCGGGTAAGGCTAACATGGTGGTGGA
The DNA here is from genome assembly GCA_037074715.1 of Magnolia kwangsiensis. Lineage (NCBI taxonomy): Eukaryota > Viridiplantae > Streptophyta > Magnoliopsida > Magnoliales > Magnoliaceae > Magnolia > Magnolia kwangsiensis. The sequence goes on along the minus strand of CM073586.1, from coordinate 43,243,972 downwards.
TGCGCTCACTCATTAGCTACGAGGTTTGGTAGCACAGATGATGGTCCGAGAGTGGAAGATGCTCGAGGATGTAGCAGAGTACGACTTCGAGTTTGGTCTGCATTCTTCTATTGTTTAGATTTCAAGCATGTTGATTCAATGCTCTCTTGTTGCAAGGGTAATTGAGGCTCAACAGACAGATGAGTCATTACACAGTTACCGAGCAAAGGCCACATTTGTGGAGCAGTCAGACTAGTAGATTAGTTCTGATGGTGGACTTCGTTTTAGAGGCCGATTGTGTGTTTTGGACATGCTAGAGTTACGTAAAGATCTTATGACCATGGCACATCGATCGCGACTTACTATCCACCCAGGCTCCATGAAGATGTATCGCGACATGAGGAGGCAGTATTTCTGGTAGGGGATGAAGCGTTAGATTGCTAGCTTTGTGGCCAAGTGTGATATATGCCAATGTGTCAAGGAAGATCACTAGAGACCCCCTGGTCCCTTACAGCCAATGAACGTTCTAGTGTGGAAGTGAGAGCACGTATCCACTAATTAAATTATAGGCTTGCTGAGGACTCAGCCCGGTCATAACTCCATCTAGGTTGTCGTCGATCATCTGACGAAATCGGTGCATTTTATTTCGATTCGTGTGACCTGGACATTAGATCGGCTTGCGAGGATATTCATTGAGGACATCGTGAGATTGCATGATATTCTTATTTCGATTATTTCTGACCGAGACGCGAGATTCATGCCTCAATTTTGGAGGAGCTTCCAGTTAACTATGGGTTCCATCTTACAGCTTAGTATCGTGTATCATCCACAGACCGATGGGCTGACTGAGAGGGTCAACTAGATTTTTGAGGATATGCTTAGAGCTTACATGATCAACTTCTCGAGTAACTGGGATGAGCATTTGTATCTGGCCGAGTTCGTGTACAACAACTATTAGGCAACCATTGACATGACTCCTTTTGAGGAACTATATGCCAGACCATGCAGATCTCCTAGTTGTTGGACCGAGGTTGGAGAGCAACGACTCCTAGGTCTCGAGTTTGTGCAGCAGTCATCAGAGGTAATCGACATCATCAGGGAGAGGATGTGCATATCTCAAAGTCGACAAAAGAGTTTTGTTGATCGTCAGTGTCGTACCCTAGAGTTTACGATTGGGGACAGGGTGTATCTCAACATCTCACCCATCAAGGGTGTGGTTCGATTTGGAGTGAAGGGTAAGCTTGCCCCGAGATTCGTAAGACCTTTCAAGATCACCGCATGAGTGGGCGACGTGGCCTACGGGCTTTCCTTGTCTTCTGAGTTGTCTTGTATCCACAACGTTCTCTACGTTTCGATGTTGTGGAAGTGTGGATCAGACATCATTCATGTTATTGATTGGAAACCTCTTGAGGTCCGTGAGGATGCTTCTTATATTGAGCAGCTGATTTGCATCCTTAATCGGAAGGAGCAGATCCTCCGGACCAAGGTCATTCCTTTGATGAAGGTTCAGTGGGGTCACCATTCTGAGGAAGAGGCGTCTTGTGAGAGTGAGGCTGAGATTCGGGAGCGTTATCCCCATCTGTTTGTTGAGTGGTTATTTGTATGTCATGTATTTCCTTGTCATGTGTTGATTGATATATATAAATACATGATGTTGTTGTCTTCCTTCACTTGTTTTGTCCTGGTTATGTTCAATTTCGAGGATGAAATCTTTTATTAGGGGGGAGAGCTGCGAGGCCCGCATCTAGTATCCATTCTATTTAGATAGGTCTTGTGGTTCTCCCGGTCGAATTCTGGTGATCTGCGACCCTTAAATTGTATTTGCAACCATCCCTAAGTTCCGTCCTGTAAATCAGATCCAATTCGACCTGAAACTTACGTCATTGCGACCGCATGTCTCCGTGGTTCCAATGCCGCGTCTCATCTGACAATCCAATGGGTAGATAAAAAGATGTACCCTTTGTATTATTTGAGCCCTTAATTTGATGTGGAACCCACTTTATAGGGTGTGCATGTTTCCCTATGTATTAAGGCCCACCTTAAGAGTCATCATTTTCTAGGTGCCTAACACAACCTATTGCCTAGCCTACACCTACACCCTACATTGCTAGGTATTATGAGTTTTCTCTAACTTAGGCAATCATGAGCCTCCTTCTCAAGAAAACTATCATGCCTTGCTCTATCCAAGACTACATTTCTCTAAAAAAAATCAACTTTTCATGCTACATCTCGCCATTCCCTAACAAATCTCATCATTCCTCCCTTACATCTCTCTCTCTCCCTTATCTTTCTCCCTCATTTTCTCTATCTTTTCTCCCTTGTAAGAGACCCAACATCCAACCTTTCTCCTCCATTTCCAGCTACAATTCATCCTAATCCCTTATCATCTAGCCCTTGTGTAACACCTTGAATTTTTGCCAACCTGGAATTAGACGTCCTTAGGCAATGGGTTAACCATAACACCTTAGAAACTTTTCATAACTCAATCCCAAAGCCAAGGAAATCGCTTTTCAACCCATTTCCTTCAAATCTCATCTTTCACCACCTCAATTTTCAAACTTCTCCAAGTACTTCTACATTAGACACGAATCCTCAAGTTTAAATAGTAAAGAAATATACTTAAACTAAAACTCACTAAAAACGGTCGCCGAAATTGAGTCCGTGCACACTCCTGATCATACACAACGACCCCAAATAACTTCTAGACCGTCAATCGAAGGGTTTAGACTATGTTTCATTCCATTCCAAACCTAGAAATGAATGTCCTTAGGTGGTAGGTCAATCCTAACATCTTACACTCAATCTCAAAGCCTAAAACCTCTTTTTATCCAATTCCTTCAAAATCTCACCCTCCACCACTTTATTCTTCATTTATTTTTAAGCACATTCATAATACACACCAATACTAGGGTATAAATGAGGAAGAACAATACCGAAACTAAAACTTACCATATATAGTAAATAAATGGATAAAATGGATTTTGACCCTTAATATTTTAGAATCTAACAAAATAAATACGTTAGTTGGATAGATTAACATCTCCTACACCAAAATCATATGCTACAAGTCATATAAAATCATTATGGTTTGCAAATTGGCCCCGAAAATGCCTCAAATGGAGATGGGGCCTAAATGATCAACTTTCAGGGGGTTCCAGGGTGGAACTCAAATTTTTTTGAGGCCTAGGGGGCAGGAGGACCTTGTCCAAATGAAGACCCTTTGCCAGTTTGACCAAAAATCGGTGAGGGCCGGTAAACGGGTTCGGCCGGGCGGGCCGCTCTGGCCAATTGCATGTGGGGCCTAGTGAGACCCTATGGTATAGGGTTCGATCCCTATTTCTTTTCCATTTTGGTACTTTCGTCACAAACCACCCCTCCAAGATTTTCGTTTCTTGAAAAATCTTTCGAATCTCTCCCAAATTCCTTCTCCAAACACTTCCTTGTTCATTTTCATATACCACCCACATTACCCTGCAAATCTCACCTCAAACAAAAATCATTAGGGGCTACTTCCTTTAGAAATTAGATGAAATTAACTAGCGCTAAACTAGACGACCTGTGAAATTGTCATCAATCACTTTAAATACGATCTGCTAGAGCCAAAACGTGTAGAATAGTTGACGCTACATTACCTTAAAATCTTGAATCAAACTCTAAACCCGGTTGCTCACGGGAGCATTCAAAAACTCTGTATCGGATCTGGACCACACATCGGAAGTCCAATTACCCCAAACTTAGATAATCCTGACCGCCTAGTTAGACTTGACAATCACCTCAAAAATCAAGTCCAGATGATGTCCCACGATGATTTTCTTGAGTCCAGAGTGAAGAGTGTGAGAAATGTTAGAAATTAAATATAAATTATGAAATCTGGCACATGTCGCTTGCGTGACATTTTCTAAGCGTTCTGACCGTCAGAATCTGATCCAAATTTACCCTCAGATCAGGGATGATGGCCCACTCATGTCAACGCACTTGTGGCCGTGATCGAGTGCCGGTGACCGTTGAACTGAAATTGGTCCACCACGGTCGATCTGGAAACCCGACTGGACTGAAAACTTAACTTGATCAAGATCGAGCATCCATAAGCTTAAGTCCGACCACATTCAGTCACAGGACCTCCAGAAGTGCTCCGTTGGATCAGAACAAGCCCATTTTGGTTATAAAATAAGTATACCTTGGCCCCGAGCTTATTTCCAGCAATTTTGGGCCTATATAAGGACCTTAAAACCCCTCTCTCATTCCATAAGAATTTCCTAAGCCCTAGGAGAGAGAAGAGAGAAGAGAGAGAGAGAAAAGGGAGAGAAAGAGAGAGATTTGGAGCTTTTCTCCTGGGATTCTTCTCTGCTGCTCCACGTGCCAAGCCGTCCATCTGTGTTGCTCTTTCAGTGCTTCCAACATCATTTTTAGGTAAGAAATCCTACCCCTAACCTGTTTAGGTAATCCATGTAGCTGTAGTGTTAATATAGCTAATCTATTTCATGGTATAAATTGTCGTTGAGCCATCGACGAAGACTTATCGTCTGAATCAACTCCGTTTCATAATTTCTGGTTTAAGGTGCAGATTCTAGATGCTTAGGTTACCTGTTTTCAAAGCTTTCAATGCCGTTTAATGATAGATTGTTGACAAGGATGCTGTTTGACATGTAGAACATGCTGTCTGTTTTCCATTTTGAATACGTACGAAGAATATGAGATTTATGATATTTTAGGTATTTGTAGGAAATACTGTATATGTACGTATTTTTCTGATATGATTGTCATGAGTATTTATCGTCTACCTATGCTAGTTATGCGTGTATGTTCTGTTTGGCGAAGAGATTCACCCTAATACACACTTTGGCCGACATATGCTATGTAGACTAAGTGTTTGTATAAATGTATGTATTAGTAAGTATTGAGTAAATAGTGTTGTAGATTAGCGTTGAGATTGGATTCTCAACTAATTTGATGATGTACATGATTTCCTCCATGCTTGTTGTAGTTGAATTGATTACTGTAGGTGTGAAATACTCATGTATGGTTAACTTCTTATGATGTATGTTATAACATGCTGATAACATGCTGGAATTACTTGTATTTTCAATTCTGTCTCTCTCATATGATTATTGATTTAGATTACAAGTGTTTGGGGCTATACTCTAGTCCAAGCAGTCGGTAACAGATTTGAATTCGTGGTTGGACTTTATTCGCCACGCAAGACGTGTTTGACGAACCCGAGTCGTTCGTTGCTTGTCGGCAGTGATTAGGCCACACGAAGTGCATATGCACTTCATGTCGTACAACTCAACGGGCGCTCGTACAAGTCGAACTCGTCAAGTAACCCGATTGACCATTGTATGTTCACCTTGTATTGGTCAGAACTGCTTGAACCTATGGTACTGAACTTACCAGTGAAAACCCTGATAACCATGGTACCTTGATCCACTAAGAGTCATGATCCGAACATGTTGGTATGGTATGAAAATGCGGTGAAGACCGCTTTAGTTGAAGTAGAAATAGGTCAGTATATCCTAGAGGGGGGTGAATAGGACTTTTTAAAGATTTATACGTTATTTTAAGTCTTATCCCACTAATCCTATCACAGAGTATGAATTAGGATTACTCAAGAATTAACTCTATTGGCTTCCAAGCCTAATAGAGGATCCAATCACAAACTATTTAAAAGACAAACAATGTAGATGAGATTGTAATGGATATGACTGTGTGTGCATAGAATGTGATCATATATAAAGACATGCAAGGCAATCACATAAATGAAAGACAATATCAAACTCAAATACAGTCATTTTATAGTGGTTCGACGACTTGTCTACTCCACTCCCAGCTTCCACACTCAACCCTTGAGTGACCGGATTTCACTAAGGAGGTTTCCCATGGTTCACCTCAAACCTAAGGTTTTAAATCAGGTTCACCTTCAACCTTTACAGAGGTTTCTACTCGGTTCACCTCAAACCCTGGAGTTTTACTGGCGTACTCCTAACCAGATGTTTATGCTCATACAGGACAAGGGTCCACACAATGCACCCTAAGGTTTCTACTCGGTTCACCTCTAACCCTGGAGTTTTGCTGGCGTACTCCTAACCACATGTTTATGCTCTCCACAGAGCAATGGTCCACACAACACACCCCGCACGTACACTCCTGTCGGAGGCCTCATTCGAGGACTTCAAATGGTGAGAAACACTTAAAACCCAATCCTTAAAAAGAATGATCGTAAGTGTCCTCTGAACTCTTAGTACTTATAGATAAGTTGATTAGTTCCTTTCAGCACAATGATGAAGACCTTCTTCTTATTGATGAAGAGTCTTCAGCTCCCTTGATCCGCAACATGAAGATGTGGATATGCTAGGCTTAGGTTGGGTCAAGGTTATGATGGACTACCACTCTCTAAAGGTTTTCCTATAAGGAAGATAGAGAGGTTCCCATCATCTATGCATTCAAGGCATCCCAGCTTAATGATATGTCATTAAGGTAGTAGCTGAAGGATCCTTGAATGCGAAAGTTCATTCCCCAATCCACTCTATGAGATATCAATGATGAGGGTGGATTGGAGGATGAACTTCCCAAGAGAAAGGGCTTAGGTAAATGATAGGAAGGTTAAAACACTCTAAAGCACTCTCTACTTTCTCTACCAGCTATGAAGACAACTCTCTCTATTTATAGGCAAAAGGTTCCAACGGATATAAACGGTCATATTTATGACAGATTTCGATATCATAGATCAGTCGTCGAAATGATCGAGCGTATACCCTCGATTGTATCGGCCGACCTCTCGATGATACGAACTCAATTGTCATTTCACTTTTGAAAACCTTCTGCCAACTGGTCGATGGGATCGAGACACACATCGATGACATCGGATTTCGAACTCCGATTCCATCGAGTGATGGTTCGATCTATCGACAGGTGAAAATTAAGAGAGAAGCCTTGAAGAATTTCATGATCACAAATATGATCGGGGAAACAGTCGATGTCATCGGAATTTGTACATCGATCATATCGGTGACCTTTTCGATGGGATCGATAAATCGTATAGATTTTACATGTAAGCTTGCTAGACGAATTATGTCCTGACTCGATCCAATTGACTTGGTGTCGATATGAGCGATATATGAATATCAATTTATCGACAGGCAACCCGATCAACATTAAAAGTAACCTGAAATTCATGCTGGAGAGAACATGCGCCCCACAGTCGATATGATCGACTGACTTCCGATATGATCGATATTTGAGTTCAGATTGAATCGGATAGTCATCGATATATCGAAGCATATGTTAGTTTTCTTTAGAAAAATAGGGGCGCCGGAAAGTAGTCTGTCGATATGATCGATCCACTTCAGATATGATCGATTTTTGAATATCGATGATATCGACTTGAAGGTCGATATATTGATAAATCGTCCAGAAGATTGTTTGATTGCTGGATGCTTTTTGTCCTCACTCGATTGTATCGATTGATATGCTGAGGACATCGACAGAGCTAGTCGATCATATCGAAAGGGGAATCGATATAATCGACAGTGTAAGAAAAACTTAGAAGATTTTTTTTTGATAAAAAATTTTCTTACACATAAACCCTAAGATATTCTAGTTCTTTTTAAGGGTTTAATCACCTGGTGTTTTGGGACATGGGATGTGAGGCTATGATTTACCTTTTGGTGAGCTTCCACACATCCAGATGAGGCAGACGCTTGACTTGATCTTCTTGTTAGGTGCTGTCGTCCGACTGATTCAACATACAACGTAATTGACAAACCAGGGCACGTAATAAGTGCACTTTCAATCTCCCCCTTTGTCAATTACGTGACAAAATCCCCAAAACACCCTAGTAACATATCTAAAAAGATACATCCTAAATTGTGTGTACATGTATTAACATAATTTTACAAATTCTAAACACCCATGTACACAACAAACAAAATTCTCCCCCTTAATCCAAAAACTCCTCCTTTCTTGTTGCGGCTGCTCTCCCTAACACCTGTAACTAAGATATACAATTTTGGCTCGGGGTGTTTTGAATTGTTCTCCCCCTTTTTGTCAGTCATTGGCAAAGGTATAAGACATGATATTGACTGAAGATTGAAGCATATGGGAGAACCCCAGAGATAGATGCATATGAATGAGAACAGTATAAAGCAAGCATCAATGAAGCAGTCAGTATGAAGTTAATAGATAAGCATTCAGACCATAACCTTAAGATTGCAATAAACTAGGGAGATATTCAAATGGTAGAAGTAAACGAACTAGAGTAAGCCAAATGTAAGCTGCCCAAGATTGGCAGAAATATTCAATGCTGCCCCAGACGACAGCAATATAAACCAACAATAATAAAAAGTATTTTAGCCCAACCGTGGGCAAACTCATCCAAACAGAAACCAGAAAGGAAGAAAAAGAAACCAGTCATGCACCATTGAAAGCGTAGAACATCCAAAAAGATACTGATGTTCATATACAGAAATAAGAGTAAGGGTGCATGATAGCTTGTATGAAACTGGCATCAGGGAGCAGAGTGAGATGGCATCGTGTCGTCGCGTCGGCACATTAGTAAATCCACCAGCTATTGTACCGTGCTCTGGATTCCTTGAACCATTCGTTCTAAAATAGTGAGGCGCTCCTTCATTGAGTGCACGTCCTTCTGTATGGCCCCAATCCTATCCATTTTAAGCCTTTTTCCATACCCGGCGGTTGATGTGGATGGCGCAACATCTGGTCCAAGAGGTGCATCATCAGCCACTGCATCTCCTTCCATGGGATCTCCACCTTCTCCTTCCGCTTCAGCATGAATTTCTTCCTCAGTTTCCTCCTTGTATTCGTGAAACCTCAGATCCATTTTCTGAAGATTTTTCTAGTTAAAAACTTTGAGGGGAAAAATCGGATCAGTTGTAGAAGGAAAGCCAATGCTCTGACAGATTCTACTAATGATCCAGGGATATGACAGATGCAAATCTCTGGACATGTGTATTGCATTGACAAACTGATTTACAATTAAGGTTGGAAGGCAGATATTTATCCCGGTCACGACGGAGTAGATTATCATCACCATAAGGCTTGTTAGATCTGATCTGTTAGTGCTTCTCGGGTACAGATTGGTGGTGAAAATTCCATGCATGACTCTGAAATGGGGCTCCATATACCTAGCTTTCAGGGCATTCCCTTGATGCCATGAGATATCTCGATTATTGCATAGGTATTTGGTTATCTAAGAGCGCACATCTGGGAAGTCAAGATCCCAGTTTGGAAGGCCTCCTGGAACCATTTGTAGGTTGAGAATCTGTGTTATGGTGGCAGGAGTGATGAATACATCATCACCATCTATGGAAACCATGAAGGAAGGAGGATCAGCCACCGGGGAAAGACATGCAGTAAAGAAGTTGCGTGTTCTTTCCAGTTGGCATGGTCCACTAAAATCCAGGATGGGCAGCCAACCAATTACAGTAAATAGAGGTTCTAAGTTATAAGATGTTAAACAATCTCTGTCTACTTTTCTCTCAAAAATTAACTTTCAATTGACATATTTTGGTGGCCGTTGGACAGTAGAAGGAGGAGGCACTAGTTGAGTTGGTTCAGGAATTTCGGTTTGGGACCCACCATGTCGTGATCTTTGTCGTGTGGGGGTCCCTCTGTCCGGGATCCTTACTCTCTCCCTTGAGGTAAGGACCTTTTATCGAGTACCTCTTGATGATTGACCTGGACCGGATGCCACGTTTTTGTCCTTTCCCATGTGGAAGAAAAGGCTATTTGAAATATTGAGAAAACGACAAAAAGAGATCCCAACAAATTAAGAGAAAGAGATTCTAATGATGGAAGAATATTACCTAGTTTGAAGTGAGATTTGGCTGGTCCTACCTGGCTTAGGATGATTGGTCGAGAGGATAGAACAAGGAAGACAACCGAATCGCCCTTTGAGAAACTCCTTTTTTTTGTTTCGCTTGCTTTTATCGGGCGCCATTTGTCGATCATATCGACGAACCCATCGATTGTATCGAGAAGTTGTTGATCGATTCTATCGAGACCACCTTCGATGTTATCCAAGGACACACGACTTTTCACATTTTGAACAATTGTCGATTGTATCGATCATCATTCGATAAAATCGAAGAAGACCGTTACTTGCTTTGAAAGTATGTGCTATTAAGAATTTTCCCTGATGCTATTGTATAATTTCTAACTTAATCAGTTTATAAAAAAAAAAAAAAACTATACAAATATAAACATGATTATGTTTATATACCAAAATTAGAGGTCTCCAACCTTAGATATAACATTGAGGATTTAGAAAAAGTTGCATCATTTCACCAATTATCCATATTTCAATGCAAAATCTGAATGTGTTCTTATATACTCAGGAATTTAGGGTACAGAGTTCAGTTTTTCCTTCACTCTCCACCTTGAGACAGAAGTTTTTGTTGTGGTGACTTTTGTTATCTTACCAACTCGATCTAGTGGTTTCTTTGTTCTGTCTTCCATTTTGGGTGATAAAAGGATTTTTTACATTAATCTGGTCCGATTAAGTTTATCAGTGTCATTTTGACCAGAGTTACAAAAAGTTATTTTTAAGCATTCAAACTTTTAATGTCCCATATCACCACACAAATGACAAACTGGAGACGTTCTTGTATTGCTACCTGAAGCAGCAGATCTTCCAGTTTCATTTTGATTTTCTCATACCCTAGGTCACTCTTATCTTTTCCAGGCCTTCCTATCCCTAACATTCTTTCAAGTTTTTCACCACTCTAAAAAAACTTATAGTTTATCTCAGCAAATTTTCTGGATTTTCTAAATCGATGCAAAGTGAGTGGTTCCCATTTTTGAGTTTTGCATTATCATCTCTTAGCAGTTCAGCTTTGTTCATAAGTTCTGATAATTCTTCTTTTAGGGATAGGTTTTCTTTTTCCAATTGATCATTATCTGTAAGATATTGTTGCAAATCATTGGATAAATGTATGTTTATTTCTAAGGTTCTATCCAAGTCTTTCTGCAACAATTTCTTTTTGTTTTCAGTCATGCCAATTTTCTTAAGGATGTGGATGCTATGATTGTATAGTTGATTATAAGCATCCTGCAATTCATTCTGCTCTTTATCTTCTTCTTCTTCAATTTCCTCATTGTCAGATAAAAATGATTCAATGGCTTGTTGTTCTTCTTCTCTTTTAGATTCCATGGGAATAATTGGAGTGGTAGAGATCATAAGAATTTTCAAAGATTTTTGATCTCCATCACTTCCTGAGTCATTATTTTCTGAATTTGACTCCTCCGTATCATCCCATGTGGCGGCCATCGCCTTGCCCTTGGTTTTTCTGTTTGGGCATTCGGTAGATAGATGTTCATACTCATGACAGGCATAACATTGTGGTTCTCTGTTTCTTTTCCCAAATTTGCCTACTAAAGGTTTTTCATCCACCTTTCTACCTTTAGAGGGGTGACCACGATTCCTTTGAAAGAATCTTCTGAATCTTTGTGCCAGCAGAGCCACTTCCTTATCTTCATCTTCCTTTTCACTCTCACTGTCCTCATGTTTTGGTTTCTTGGAGGTTTTTAGGACAGTATTTTTAGATTTTTGGGGTTGTGTGAAGTGTAGTTCAAAGGTTTGTAGGGAACCTACTGGTTCTTCTACTTTCATTTCATCAATATTCCTACACTCCTCAATTGTTGTTACCTTGGGATTGAAGCGTTTCGGTAGGGATCTTAAGAATTTTCTACATATTTTAGGTGTCAGAACCTTCTCTCCCAAACCACCCGTGAAGTTACAAATAATGTTTAATTTGGTGTAAAACTCCATAAATGTCTCATGCTCTTCCATCCTGAGATTTTTCAACTGTGAAGTTAAGAGTTGTAGTTTAGATCTCTTCACAGTGCTTGTGCCTTCATGTGTTGTTTTCAGTAAATCCCATGCTTCCTTGGATGTCCCACACATACTTATTTGATTGAAAATATCTTGGGACACGGCACAGTAGATAGCGTTCATTGCTTTTTCTTCAGAATTTCGCTGTTCTTTGTCGAACGCCTTCTACTTCGCATTAGGTTTGGGTTTAGTGAATGTGGTTTCATCTTCAAGTATAATTTGTTCGGATGGTACCACGTATCCTTTTTCAACTGCATCCCAAACTTCATGATCCAAACATCTCAGGAAGTAGTGCATTCTAGCCTTCCAGTACACATAATTTGATCCATCAAATACTGGAGGTCTAGTGACAGATGAGCCCTCTCCTTTGGCCATATTTCTACTTTAGTCAAGATCACTCTCTAGGCGGTGAAGCCCTTAAAGAGAGACCCGCTCTGATACCAATTGAAATTGCGGTGAAGACCGCTTTAGTTGAAGTAGAAATAGGTCAGTATATCCTAGAGGGGGGTGAATAGGACTTTTTAAAGATTTATACGTTATTTTTAGTCCTATCCCACTTATCCTATCACAGAGTATGAATTAGGATTACTCAAGAATTAACTCTATTGGCTTCCAAGCCTAATAGCGGATCCAATCACAAACTATTTAAAAGACAAACAATGTAGATGAGATTGTGATGGATATGACTGTATGTGCATAGAATGTGATCATATATAAAGACATGCAAGGCAATCACATAATTGAAAGACAATATCAAACTCAAACACAGTCATTTTATAGTGTTTTGACGACTTGTCTACTCCACTCCCGGCTTCCGCACTCAACCCTTGAGTGACCGGATTTCACTAAGGAGGTTTCCCATGTCACCTCAAACCAAAGGTTTTAAATCAGGTTCACCTTCAACCTTTACATAAGTTTCTACTTGGTTCACCTCAAACCCTGGAGTTTTACTGACGTACTCCTAACCAGATGTTTATGCTCACACAGGATAAGGGTCCACACAACGCACCCTGAGGTCTCTACTCGGTTCACCTCTAACCCTAGAGTTTTTCTAGCATACTCCTAACCACATTTTTATGCTCTCCACAGAGCAAGGGTCCACACAACGCACCCCACACGTACACTCCCGTCGGAGGCCTCCTTCAAGGATTTTAAATGGTGAGTAACACTTAAAACCCAATCCTAAAAAGGAATGATCATAAGTGTCCTCTGAACTCCTAGTACTTACAGATAAGTCGATGAGTCCCTTTCAACACAATGATGAAGACCTTCTACTTATTGATGAAGAGTCTTCAGCTCCCTTGATCCACAACATGAAGATGTAGATATGCTAAGCTTAGGTTGGGTCAAGGTTATGATGGACTATCACTCTCTAAAGGTTTTCCTATAAGGAAGATAGAGAGGTTCTCATCACTATGCATTCAAGGCATCCCAGCTTAATGATATGTCCTTAAAGTAGTAGCTGAAGGATCCTTGAATGCGGAAGTTCATTCCCCAATCCACTCTATGAGATATCAATGATGAGGGTGGATTGGAGGATGAACTTCCTGAGAGAAAGGGCTTAGGTAAATGATAGGAAGGTTAAAACACTCTAAAGCACTCTCTACTTTCTCTACCAGCAATGAAGACAACTTTCTCTATTTATAGGTAAAAGGTTCCAACGGATATAAACGGTCATATTTATGACAGAGTTCGATATCATCGAGCAATCGTAGATATGATCGAACGTATACTCTTGATTGTATCGGTCGACCTCTCAATGATACAAACTCAATTGTCATTTCTCTTTTGAAAACCTTCTGCCAACTAGTCGATGGGATCGAGACACACATCGATGACATCAGATTTCGAACTCCGATTCCATCGAGTGATGGTTCGATCTATCGACAGGTGAAAAATAAGAGAGAAGCCTTAAAGAATTTCAGGATCACAGATATGATCGGGAAAACAGTCGATATCATCGGAATTTGTACATCGATCATATCGGCGACCTTTTCGTATAGATTTTACATGTAAGCTTGCTGGACGAATTATGTCCTGACTCAATCTAATCGACTTGGTCTCGATATGATCGATATATGAATATCGATTTATCGACAGGCACCCCGATCAACATTAAAAGCAACCTGAAATTCATGCTGGAGAGAACATGCGCCCCACAGTCGATATGATCGACTGACTCCCGATATGATCGATATTTGAGTTCAGATTGAATCGGACAGTCATCGATATATCGAAGCATATGTTAGTTTTCTTTAGAAAAATAGGGGCGCCGGAAAGCAGTCTGTCGATATGATCGATCCACTTCAGATATGATCAATTTTTGAATATTGATGATATCGACTCGAAGGTCGATGTATCGATAAATCATACAAAAGATTGTTTAATTGCTGTATGCTTTTTGTCCTCACTCGATTGTATCGATTGATATGCCGAGAACATCGACAGAGCTGGTCAATCATATCGAAAGGGGAATCGATATAATCGATAGTGTAAGAAAAACTAAGAAGATTTTCTTTTTGATAAAAAGTTTTCTTACACATAAACCCTAAGATGTTCTAGTTCTTTTTAAGAGTTTAATCACCTGGTGTTTTGGGACATGGGATGTGAGGCAATGATTTACCTTTTGGTGAGCTTCCACACATCCAGATGAGGCAGACGCTTGACTTGATCTTCTTGTTAGGTGTTGTCGTCCGACTGATTCAACATACAACGTAATTGACAAACTAGGGCACGTAATAGGTGCACTTTCATGGGACACCATGGTCAAGGTGTGTAACATCTGGAAAATTGGGGGTCGAGTAAAAATCCAACTCCCGAGTTCCAAAATGTTATTTATGCAACATAGATATGTATGATTGAATGTTGTCTGTGTTAATGTATTAAACATGAGTGAGATTAAGCCAGAACAACATATCGTACTCCAGAGACAGTTAAATTAGCCAGCGGAAGACTATGATAGTATGTATAACATATATAAACTGTTGTATGTCTCCAGAGTGTGAACATGTTACCAGGTTATATACCTATATGTATACTCCAAAAGTAAACAAAACGAATATACATGAGTGCACTAAAAATATAAAATGACAAGTGTCAAGGCATCTAATCAACCTCCCTGTAATCCCGTCAATCAGAACACGCATAAAGGAGAAATCTTCCTCATCATCATCAAGTCCAGCTCTGCCTCGCAGGCGGTGCCATCATCTGCAATCACAATAGGGACTGGTGGGTGTCCAAAAATACCATCCCGTAATGTGGGAATGAGTAGCTAACTCAGTGGAATAATAGAGTAAGGATTAACATGTTCTCAAATCAATCATGCGATAATAGTAAAGCAGTAAATCAAACAATCCTAATACTGTTGTTAATGCAATATGACATGATGTGATGTATGCCCTCACTGACGATCTCCCTCATATGGCACCATCTTACGACCGCGGCATGCAATCGTCCCACAGTGCTCCACATCTTCCAGGCACATGCAATGTAATGGTGATATGATTTCTGAGTTGTTATTAGTCCATTCAAACAGCAGGATTGGAAAACTAAGGTACTTCCCTTATATCAATCCCAACACAGATCCTGTTTAGGGTCGTCACTCCTAGTAATCTCATACGATGTATATTTTGTAGGTCGCTGCAAGGGCTGTCAGGGCTGTTGATCGCACTCGTTGCACCGCTCCCCCATCACCTTATCAATATAGGCCTACTGTACTCTCACTGCTACGGAAGGGTTGTCGCCTCCCGTAGACTCAGAATACGCTCGCGGTCACTACAAAGGACTCGTCGCCTTATCACCATAATCTGCTCACAAGTCATAGTTTCTCACTGATCACTACAGGGAGGTTTGTGGCCCCAGCGTAGGCCGACAGCTCGACCACAGTGTCCCATACCACCATGCCCGGCTCATGAGTCTTCATGGATCAAGGTACCATGGTTGATAGGGTTTACAATGGTAAGTTCAGTACCCTAGGTTCAAGCAGTTATGACTCATACAGGGTGAACGTACAACGGCGAGTCGGGTTACTTGACGGGCTTGACTAGCACGAGCGCATCTCAAGTCGAACGACATGAAGTGCATAAAACACCTCGCGTGGCGTAACCACGGACAGCATGTTGTACATGTCAAACGGCGTTGCCGTCGATAATCTACTATTAAACGACATTGAAAGCATTGGAAACAGTCAATCAAAGCATCTAAAATCCGCACCTTTTCTCCTATAGGTGAAGCGATTCGAACGGAGCGTATACGCTTCGTCTACGGCGACTAGGCAACCTAATTTATAAGATGCATCAGCTATCTTGCTATGAAAATGAAGGATCAGCAAATCAGCAAGAGTTTAGGGTATTTTTTTACCTAGAAACGTGGAGAAATCACCGGCAAAGTATTTGAGTCGCGTGGCTTAAGCACTTGCAATAGGTAGCACAAGCGGCAGGGAATTCTCCTCCACTCTCTCTCACAATCTCTCACGTTTTCTCTCTCTCAACCTAGGGCTTTTTCCAAATTCGGATGGGAGAGATATGAGAGGGTTTCAAGCCCTTTTATAAGCCCAAACATGCCCAAAATAGGCTTCAGGTCAAGGTATACTTAAGTTATATCCAAATCAAGACTGTTCCGAACCAAAAGACCATTTCTGGTGGTCCCATGGCCGAACGCGATCGGACTTAAGTTCATACATGTCAGATGTCGCTCACATCCTATTTTCAGACCAGCAGTGTTCGTAGATCGCACGTGGCGGTCCAGTTTTAGTTCAGCGGTCACCGCACGTAGATCAGGTCTGCAAGTCTCATGAAATAAAATAGAAATTTTTCCTGATCCGAGGGTGTAATTTGGCTGAATTCTGATGGTTAGAACGCTTAATACTGACGCGTCAAGTCGTGTGCCAGATTTGATTTTCAAATTCCAAATCTAACCCTATTCTCACTCTCTTCAGTCCAGGCTCAATGAAATAGCCTGCGAATGTCGGTTAGACTTGATTTTTGAAATGATTGTCAAGTCCAGCTAGGCGGTTATAACGGTCTAAGATTGTAGGTATCAGACTTTCGACGCACGGTCTAGATCCAATACAAAGTTTCAAAGAGGTCCAGAGAACAAACCGGCTTAGAGTTTGATCCGAAGTTTTAGAGTATTATAGCGTCATTGGTTCTACTCGCTTTGGATCTTGTAGAACGTATTTAAAGTGATCAGGGACTATTTCCCAGCTACTCCAATGTAGCGCTAGCTAACTTATGCTTAGTTTCTAAAGGAATTAATCCTAAGTGATTTCTTTGGCTATGGAATTGGGTTCTAAGAGATTTCCCAGGTGTTTTAGTTGACCCATTGCCTAAGGACGTCTAACCCCAGGTTGGCAAAAATCCAGGGTGTTATAAGCTGTCGGCCTACGCTGGGGCCACAAACCTCCTCGTAGTGACCAGTGAGCAACCCAGACTCATGAGCAGATTAGGGTGGTATGAGACATTATATTCTTGCTGTCGGCCTACACTGATAAGGTGATGGGGGAGCGGTGTAAAGAGTGCGTGCAACAGTCCTTTGTAGTGACCTCGAGCGTACTCTGAATTTATGTGAGGCGACGACCCTTCCGTAGCAACAAGAGTACAAACTAGGCCTGTATTGATAAGGTGATGGGGGAGCGGTACAACGAGTGCGTGCCACAGCCCTAACAGCCCTTGCAGTGACCTAGAACCATATCATTGTATGAGATTACTAGGAGTGACGACCCTATACAGGATCCTTATTTGGGAATGATATAAAGGAGGTACCCTAGTTTCCCAATCCTGCTGTACGAAAAGGACTAATAACAACTCGATAATCATATTCATATCGCACTGCATGTGCCTGGAAGATGTGGAGCACTAAGGGAAGAAAGCATGCCGCGGACGTAAGATGGTGTCGCATAAGGGAGTATGTCGGTGAGGGCACCCATCATGTCATTTCATCCTTGCATTAATAATAGTATTTAGGAATGTTTGATTGCTTGCTTTACCATTATCGCGTGATTGATTTGATAACATGCTAATCTTTACTCTATGATTCCACTGAGTTGATCACTCACTTCCATGTTACGGGACAATGTTATACACACCAACCAGACTCTGTCTTAGCTGCAAGTGTTGATAATGCCTTGAGGCAGATCCGGACTATTCGATGACGAGGAGGAGCTCTTCTATGTCCAACTCTCTAGTGGGTCTAAGAAAACCTGGAGTTACGCTGGCGGGACTATAGGGTTTGGATAGAAAACACTACTTTTCCTTATTGCACATTTCATGTAATTATTTAACCTGGTGATAATCATACTCTGAGAGCTTACCATCATTTTTATATAATTTATATACATATCACAGTCTTCTACTTGCATAATTTAATTTCCTCTGGAGTATGATTTGTTGTTTAGCTTAATCTCGCTCATGTTTATTGTACTAACAGACAACATTCAATCATCATCATCATGTTTGTTGCATTAGTGATGTTCTGAAACTCGAGAGTTGGGTTTCTACCCGACCCTCAATTTTCAGGGCATTACAAATGGTATCAGAGCATGATTTGGATTAAACTCGACCTGGGTTATGGTAACACAACGCACACCGGCGCACTCTGACTTAGGGAGGGGGCGATGGAATTTAGAGACAAAATTAGAATCCCAAGTGTCGCAGACGGGCGAGATTAACTACCGTTGAACAGCTCATATGTAACTGAGACCACGTAAACTGATCTCACATCCCTACTCCTTTTCACTCAAGCTTCCGTCTTCTTCTACATCTTACACCTATCCACCACCATTACCCAAAAACTACTCTGTATAACTCTCCACCTTCCTTATACCCCCCCCTCATGTGGGCATAAAACCTACATTTTTGTGTCACATAACCTTCACAACCTTCAAATGATGAGACATTTAGGGCCCGTTCAATCAACTTCCTTAGGTAAGATTAGGGCAGATGGAAATTGTAAAAGGGACAATAGATGCATATGTAAGGTATTGCCCCTAGATTAGGTGTATCCCATGATTTCTAATACCATGTTCAGAATGTATGCAATTAGAAGTAAATCCCGGGATCTTAGGATTTGGAAATCCCATCTCCTACTTCCCAACACAAGACTCATTTTTCAAAGTCTATGAATCGATTTTAATCCCATCCCACCCTCCTTCCAAACATGTCATTTCGAATCCCGCGGTGGGATTAGCAACGAAACCCATTGAATACAACTTAAAGTTTTAGACTTAAAGTTGGACTCGTAGACTTTAAGGATTTGGTGGTGTAGGAAATTCTATAAATTAATAACATGAACCTTAGGACCTTCTTAGCTGGTATGAGCACATGTGTAGTGTTCGAGTGTAATTAGATTGAGGTCTGGGAAACTCAAATTTAACTAGACAACTTTGACCCTAAGTGATAAAATAAATTCCTTATATTAGGAAGGGTATGAAATCATTTAGTGTATAAACATAGGTTTTAAGTTACAACTAGTGGATCACTGCTACTCCTAAGTTAAGACTAGGTTACTGGTTATACTAAGGAATGTAAAAGACTGATTATGCTAAGATAATTGGCAAAGAGACTTAGTTAGTTAGCTTGATTAAGTTAGAGTGAGACCTCGTTCCTTTATTGAATCCCCTTAATACTTATATACCACTTTAGTAACTCTTTGACTTAGAAACTCCTCATGCTCAGAGGACACTTATAAATCCCTTAGAATTAATGTTAGGTCAAACCAACGCACACCCTAAAATTACCTTCCCAAGGACTTAGTACAACCGGGGACACGGAGTAGAGGAACTATATACAAGCGAAGTAATTCGTGGTTTGAATCGAATTCTTAATCCTAGTGGTTACCAATAAATCCAATGCTCTGATCAAACAGAAGATCGGCATCGACTCGGATTAAGAACTGATATAACAAAATTTCTGTCCTGATTAGACAGAAGGTCAATGTATCCGGCTCAGACCCACTATGCAACTTTTCTTCCGTGTTGGCCCGACCACCTACAACCAAAAGTTTGTTAATTCTCCCTTAGAAAGTGTTAAGAACATATAGCCAATAGGGTATAGGTATCTTGCCACAAACTCACACCCGTCCCTTGAATTAACCACAACACTCATGATATGTCCTTAATTATGCCTTGTTCCGATATACGGATCAAGACATAGATCCTTGAGCCTTTAGAGTAGAAATAATTTTTATTAAGGGGGGTAGAACATTATGAGCCCAAATCTCGTTATGTCAGCTAATACAACTGTTAGATCAGAGTGACGCAGTGGAAGCGCCGTTGGCCCCTTCCCCACTAGCCCAAGATCGAAAAAAACTAGTCCAAGTTAGACGAAAAGATAGAAACCCTTAACTCCCACCATGGATATAAATTAAGACGAGGACTCTTTAGACCAAGATCCAAATAGGAAATTTGAACCTTGCAGTGATGGGCATTCACTAAGCTTTTAGAGTGATCGGACTACGGAGTTACTGAATTCTACAACTGCGAAGCATTCGCGGCTTGACCCAATTTTCAATCCTGGGTGACTACCAATGGACTCACTGCTTTGACCGAGCAGAAGACTAGGATCTACCAGGATTAGGAAGGGATATGATGATCATTCTACCCTGGTCAGGTAGGTGATCGAAGTATCAGGATCAGGCCTACTACAACCGTCTCTCCGTATTAGTCGACCATTAAAAACATATATCTTACTCTAAGTAGATGGGAATCGTCATCAAGACTCCAAATAGATAAAGAAATAAATTGTAGTAAACCATCAAGGTATAAGCAAGAGATAAAGAGTAATTTTTTTTTAAGGAAGATAGACAAAAATGCTTTAGACTAGCATAGATAGTATGCACCCTACCACGCATATAAACTTGAAATCAATAAAGCTTAGGAGAATAAAATAATAGGATCTTTACTCATTACCCTTAGCCAATTTCGGGGATGAAATTATTTTTAAGGGGGGTAGATTCTAATACCCTGAATTTTTGCCAACCTGAAATTAGACGTCCTTAGGCAATGGGTTAACCATAACACCTTGGTAACTTTTCATAACTCAATCTCAAAGCCAAAGAAATCACTTTTCAACCCATTTCCTTCAAATCTCATCTTTCACCATCTCATTTTTCAAACTTCTCCAAGTACTTTTACATTAGACATGAATCCTCAAGTTTAAATAGTAAAGAACTATACTTAAACTAAAACTCACTAAAAACGGTCGTTGAGATCGAGTCCGTGCACACTCCTGATCACACACAAGGACCCCAAATCACTTCTAGACCATCAATCGAAGGGTTTAGACTATATTTCATTCCATTCCAAACCTAGAAATGAATGTCCTTAGGTGGTAGGTCAACCCTAACATCTTACACTCAATCTCAAAGCCTAAAACCTCTTTTTATCCAATTCCTTCAAAATCTCACCCTCTACCACTTTATTCTTCATTTTTTTAAAGTACATTCATAATACACACCAATCCTAGGGTATAAATGAGGAAGAATAATACCGAAACTAAAACTTACCATAAATAGTAAATAAATGGATAAAATGGGTTTTGACCCTTAACCGTTTGGAATATAACAAAAAAAATAGGTTAGTTGGATAGATTAGAGTCTCCTGCACCATAATCATATGCTACAAGTCATACAAACTCATTCTGGTTTGTAAATTGGCCCAAAAAATGCCTCAAATGGAGAGGGGGCCTAAATGATCAACTTTCAGGGGGTTCCAGGGTGGGACCTAGACTTTTTTGGGGCCTAGGGGGCAGGAGGACCTCTCCCAAATGGAGACCCTTTGCCAGTTTAACCAAAAGTCGGTGAGGGCCTTGCCGAGTCGGCGAGGCCTCGCCGGTTAACGGGTTCGACCGGGCGGGCCGCTCTGGCAGATTGCATGTGGGGCCTAGTGGGACCCTATGGCATAGGGTTCGACCCCCACTTCTTTCCCATTTTGGTACTTCCTTCACAAACCACCCCTCCGAGCTTTTCGTTTCTTAAAAAATCTTTCGAATCTCCCTCAAATTCCTTCTCCAAATACTTCCTTGTTCATTTTCATATACCACTCACACTACCCTTCAAATCCCACCTCAAAAAAAATCATTAGGGGTTACTTCCTTTAGAAATTAGATGAAATTAACTAGCGCTAAACTAGACGACCTGTGAAATTGTCACCAATCACTTTAAATACGATCTGCTAGATCTGAAACGTGTAGAATAGTTGACGCTACATTACCTTAAAATCTTGAATCAAACTCTAAACCCGGTTTCTCACGGGAGCATTCAGAAACTCCATATCGGATCTGGACCGCACATCGAAAGTCCGATTACCCCAAACTTAGACGAATATGACCGCCTAGTTGGACTTGACAATCATACCAAAAAATCAAGTCTAGATGATGTCCTACAATGATTTTCTTGAGTCCAGAGTGAAGAGTGAGAAATGTTAGAAATTAAATATAAATTATAAAATCTGACACATGTCGCTTGCGTCACATTTTCTAAGTGTTCTGACCGTCAGAATCTAATCCAAATTTATCCTCGGATCAGGGATGATGGCCTACTCATGTCAACGTACTTGTGGCCCTGATCGAGTGACGGTGACCGTTGAACTGAAACTGGTCCACCACGGTCGATTTGGAAACCCGATCGGACTGAAAACTTAAGTTGATCAGGATCGAGCATCCATAAGCTTAAGTCCGACCGCATTCAGTCACAGGACCTCCAAAAGTGCTCTGTTGGATCAGAACAAGCCCATTTTAGTTATAAAATAAGTATACCTTGGCCCCAAGTCTATTTTCAATAATTTTGGGCCTATATAAGGACCTTAAAACCCCTCTCTCTCATTCCATACGAATTTCCTAAGCCCTAGGAGATGAAGATAGAAGAGAGAGAGAGAGAGAGAGAGAGAGAGAGAGAGAGAGAGAAAAGGGAGAGAAAGAGAGAGAGATTTGGAGCTTTTCTCATGGGATTCTTCCCTGCTACTCCATGTGCCAAGCCATCCATCTGTGTTGCTCTTTCAGCGCTTCCAACGTCGTGTTTAGGTAAGAAATCCTACCCCTAACTTGTTTAGGTAATCCATGTAGTTGTAGTGTTAATATAACTAACCTATTTCATGGTATAGATTGCCGTTGAGCCGTCGACGAAGACTTATCGTCTGAATCAACTCCGTTTCACAATTTCTGGTTTAAGGCGCGGATTCTAGATTCTTAGGTTACCTATTTTCAAAGCTTTCAATGCCGTTTAATGATAGATTGTTGACAAGGATGTTGTTTGACATGTAGAACATGCTGTCTGTTTTCCATTTCGAATACGTACGAAGAATATGAGATTTAGGGTATTTTTGGTATTTGTAGAAAATACTGTATATGTACGTATTTTGCTGATATGATTGTCATGACTATTTGTCGTCTACCTATGCTAGTTATGCGTGTATGTTCTGTTTGGCGAAGAGATTCGCCCTAATGCACACTTTGGCCGACATATGCTATGTAGACTAATGTGTGTAGACTAAGTGTTTGTATAAATGTATGTATTAGTAAGTATTGAGTAAATAGTGTTGTAGATTAGCGTTGAGATTGGATTCTCAACTACTTTGATGATGTGCATGATTTCCTCCATGCTCGTTGTAGTTGAATTGATTACTGTAGGTGTGAAAACTCGTGTATGGTTAACTGCTTATGATGTATGTTATAACATGCTGATAACATGCTGGAATTACTTGTATTTTCAATTCTCTCTCTCTCATATGATTATTGATTTAGATTACAAGTGTTTGGGGCTATACTCTAGTCCAGGCAGTCGGTAATAGATTTGAATTCGTGGTTGGACTCTATTCACCACGCAAGACGTGTTTGACGAACCCGAGTCATGCGTTGCTTGTCGGCAGTGATTAGGCCACACGAAGTACTTATGCACTTCATGTCGTACAACTCAATGGGCACTCGTACTAGTCGAACTCGTCAAGTAACCCGATTGACTATTGTATATTCACCTTGTATTGGTCATAACTGCTTGAACCTAGGGTACTGAACTTATCAGTGAAAATCCTGATAACTGTGGTACCTTGATCCACTAAGACTCATGAGCCGGGCATGGTGGTATGGGACACCGTGGTCGAGCTGTTGGCCTACACTGGGGCCACAAACCTCCCCGTAGTGACCAGTGAGCAACCCAGACTCGTGAGAAGATTATGGTGGTATGGGACATTATATTCTTGCTGTCGGCCTACACTGATAAGGTGATGGGGGAGCGGTGCAACGAGTGCGTGCAACAGCCCTGACAACCCTTTGTAGTGACTTCGAGCGTACTCTGAGTTTACGTGAGGCGATGACCCTTCCATAGCAACAAGAGTACAAACTAGGCCTATATTGAGCGGAGCAACGAGTGCATGCAACAGCCCTGACAGCCCTTGCAACGACATAGAAATATATCATCGTATGAGTCTACTAGGAGTGACGACCCTAGATAGGATCCTTGTTTAGGAATGATATAAGGGAGGTACCCTAGTTTCCCAATCCTTCTATATGAAAAGGACTAATAACAACTCGGTAATCATATTCATATCACACTGCATGTTCCTGAAAGATGTGGAGCACTGAGGGAAGAAAGCATGCCGTGGACGTAAGTTGGTGTCGCATGAGGGAGTATGTCGGTGAGGGCACGCATCATGTCATTTCATCCTTGCATTAATAACAGTATTTAGGAATGTTTGATTGCTTGGTTTACCATTATCGCGTGATTGATTTGATAACATGCTAATCTTTGCTCTATGATTCCACTGAGTTGATCACTCACTCCCACGTTACGGGACGGTGTTGTACACACCAACCAGACTTTGTCTTAGCTGCAGGTGCTGGCGATGCTTTGAGGCAGAGCAGGACTATTCGATGATGAGGAGGAGCTCTCCTATGTCTAACTCTCTAGCAGGTCTAAGCAGACCTGGAGTTACGCTGGTGGGACTATAGGGTTTGGATAGAAAATACTACTTTTCCTTATTACACATTTCATGTAATTATTTAACCTGGTGATAATCATACTCTAAGAGCTTACCATCATTTTTATATAATTTATATACATACCACAGTCTTCTACCTGCATAATTTAATTGCCTCTAGAGTATGATTTGTTGTTTGGCTTAATCTCACTCATGTTTACTGTACTAACAGAAAATATTCAATCATCATCATCATGTTTGTTGCATAAGTGATGTTTTGGAACTCGAGAGTTGGGTTTCTACCCGACTCCCGATTTTCAGGGCGTTACACCTTGGAACCTCATCTCACCCAAGATCTTCATCCCTTGGTACCTAAGGAGTTTGGTGTTGAAGTTAGGTGGAGATCCATTAGGTGGGTGGAGATCCATTGTTTTTCCTTCATATATCTTTCTTTTGCTTCATGTGGAGAGTGTAGGACCCACCAATCAATGGTGGAGGTCCTACACAACTCCTTGGGTGTGGCCATTGGCCCACCATTTGCGTGCATGATGTATTGATGGGGCCATCCTCCATGGACCCCATCTTAATGATTCTTCTCTTTGATTTATAGTCTTTATGTCATCTAAACCCTAGATCCTTGGTGGGGATGGCATCCCCACCTTATATGTTGATTTGTAGGGCCCATGCATGCATGAGACCCTTGTTCATCTTGCATGTATATGTTGATTCCTTGATCGTGGAGGGCTCATAGTGGCGGAGCCCTTCCTATGGCAGGATTGTGTCCTTTCTTTATCTTTTCTTCCTTTTCTCTAATGTGGATCTAATGTATGTGTGGCCCACCTGATGTGCCATGCAACCAGACCTGCAAGTTGTTGGGATGTCTAGGCCCAAGTTACTGGATGTCCAGGCCCAACCTTGTTGCCCCATTTTGTTGGCATGATTTGAACGGCCTTTGGGCCTGTTTTTATGGCTGATCTTGAAAGGGGCTTGGGTCTGAGGGTTGTGTGACCCATCTAGGTGGACCCAACCTTGAGGAATGTGTGATTTATTCCCCTATTATTCATCTCTTCGGTTCGTCTGGACAACAACATGTTACTGTCCAGATTGCTGGAATTTTTATGTCGCTAAAATGTTTGGAATGTAGGCCTTATTTATGGATCTTTTCTCCCTGATTTCTTGGACATTTCTCTGAGGTGTGGGCCCCACCTTGATGTGTGTTAAATTCCACCTCATCTGGCCCTTGATTGGAGTCCATGGGGTAAGCCCAAGAGGGCTGGATGGTCCAAGTTTCTAGTCTGTCCAGCATGCCCATATGTTATCAAAAGCATAAATTTATGCATGTACCTTTAGGATGGTGGGCCACTTTTGTGGACCCCATTTGATGTTCTTTTATGAGAGCATGTATTCCACCCTTTTCCCCCTTGATTGGAAGGCCTGGGCCCACCCCCATTGGGTGTCCAAGTTGGGGACAGCCATAGTTTCTGCATCATAATTTTTAATTCAACCATGTTGTCCATTTTTGTTAATTGATAAAACATGTATTAGTGGATCCCTAACTTACCCTTCTTGTGGCCCACCCTACTGGGACCCACTTCATATACATATGGGCCACCATATCACCTCATTTGGGGGTTATCATTGCTGGGCCAGTATCCCTACTGGATGTTCCAGCTGAGCTGACATCCAGTAGGGGTTCGCCGTCCCCAGCTTTTAGGCCCACCATGATGTACTTCATCCTACCATTCTTCCATCTCGGTGTGGCCCACTTGGACGTGGCCCACCCCTGGTGGCACGTCCCTAGTGGGGTCCACCTTGAGTACTCTTTAGGGGCCAGGCGTCTAGGCCCATGGGACGCCCCTAGTGATTTTGGGTGCTGCTGGACTTTTGTCCAGCAACAGGCCCACCTTGTATTTTGTGTTGTATCTCACATTCCATCTAGTGGGACCCACTTTCGCATGTATGGGCCTCCTTGAGAATTGTATTTTACTCAGATTTATGATTACTGGACTACATCAAACCCAGGATGCTGGGTGTTTTGAATGTCTAGCAATGCCTTAAAAAATTCTTCTTGTAATTGGGTATTTTGAAGTTGGGTGTCCCACCAGATGGAAGGTGCTTTCCATGCCCACCTTGTTCATGATTTTCTCAGATTATCAGACTCCTTGTATGCCTTGTAAGGCCCACCTTTGGTTGATTATTGAGGACTAAATAGTTATGATTTTTGGGATGTCCAAATAGGCTCAGATGGGCTGGATGCCCAACCTTGAGCCCATAGTGATGTATGGGCTACCCACTTTGTATAATGGACCCTATGTGTCACATCCCAAACTTAAAATTCAGGCTCACAAAATTCCCAATCGCCGAAGCCAGCATTGACAGCCTCCATAGTACCCCATTCTTGGCTCCCGACACCCATACACTAGGTTCTGATCCTAGGATCCTACAAGGATAATTTCAAACATGATTTGATTCGTAATGAGAATAATCATAAGCATAACCCACAAACAATAACCACAAGAACATCACAAAATTCACTATGATCAAAAACTTTGAGGACAATGCGTATGAAAGGGAAATACAAGATAATGAAAATAACATGAACTCTAGAAGCTTGACAGCACACTCCAACTACAGCGAGGCTAAGGCTACATCCTAGCGTCACTTGCACGCATCAATCATGCATAAGCTTATAGAAAGCTTAGATGGTGGTGTAAGTGTAACACCTTGGATTTTTTCCAACCTGGGATTAGACGTCCTTAGGCAATGGTTCAACCAAAACACCTTCGTAACCGCTCAGAACCTAATTCCATAGCCAAAGAAATCACTTAGGATTAATTCCTTTAGAAACTAAGCATAAGTTAGCTAGCGCTACGCTGGAGTAGCTGTGAAATTGTCCCTGACCGCTTTAAATACGTTCTACAAGACCCAAAACTTGTAGAATCAATGGTGCTATAATACCCTAAAACCTTGGATCAAACTCTAAACCGGTTTGTTCTCAGGACCTCTTTGAAACTTTGTATTGGATCTAGACCACGCGTCGAAATTCCGATACCAACAATCTTAGACTGTTATAACCGCCTAGATGGACTTGACAATCGTTTCGAAAATCAAGGCCAACCGACATTCAGAGGCTATTTCATTGAGCCTGGAGTGAAGAGAGTGAGAATAAGGTTAGATTTGGAATTTAAAATTCAAATCTGGCACACGACTTGGCGCCGCGTTATTATTAAGTGTTCTGACCGTCAGAATTCAGCCAAATTACACCCTTGGATCAGGAAAAATTTCTATTTCATATCATGAGACTTGTAGACCTGATCTACGTGCGATGACCGCTGAACTGAAACTGGACCGCCACGTGCGATCTACGAACACTACTAGTCTGAAAATGGGATGTGAGTGACAACCGACGTGCATGAACTTAAGTCCGATCGCGTTCGGCCAGGGGACCACCAGAAATGCCTTTTTGGACCGAAACAGCCCCGATTTGGTTAGGCATCAAGTAAACATTGTTCCCAAGCCTATTTTGGGCATGTTTAGGGTTATAAAAGGGGCTCAAACCCTCACTTCTCTCACCCATCCGAATTTGCTAGAAATCCTAGCTGGTGTGAGAGAAAAGGTGAGAGATTGTGAGAGAGAGTGGGAGAGAATTTCCTGCTGCTTGCACTACGTGTTGCACGTGCTTAAGCAACGCACCTCAATCACTTTTTCAGCGATTACACCGCATTTCTAGGTAGGAAAAGACCCTAAATACTCACTGATTTGAGGTTCCGTCATTTTCATAGCGAAGTAGCTTACAGATCTTGTATGTTAGGTTGCCTGTTCTCCGTAGACGAAGCGTATACGCTCCGTTCGAATCAATACGCTTCTAGGATAAAAGGTGCAGATTTTAGATGCTTTGATTGACTGTTTTCAATGCTTTCAATGTCGTTTAATAGTAGAATATCGACGGCAACGCCATTTGACATGTACAACATGCTGTCCGTTTCCTGTTTCGTAAGCAGACGAAAAATATGAGATTTAGGGCATTTTAGTCATTTGTAGGAAATATTATTTTCATCCATATTTTGCTGATGTGATTGACATGGCTTCTTGTCGAATTAGGATATTAGGAATGCGTACATAATCAGTTTGGCGAAGAGATTCTCCCAAATGCGCACTTTGAGTCGACATACTATATGTAGATTTAAGTGTGTAGACTAAGTGTTTGTATAAATGTTTGTATTAGTATGTATTGAATTAAATGGTGTTATGAATTAGTTTGAGATTAAATTCACAAACAATATGCTGATGTAAATGATTTCCTACATGTTGGCTATATGCATGATTTCATTATATGTATGAAATGCATGTGTTAGATGATTTACTTAAGTTGTATGTTATAACATGTGTTAACATGCTCACATTGTTGTATTTCATTTCCATTACTCTTATATGATTGCTGATGTGGATTCATAAATGTTTGGGGACTATACCTAGTCCAGGCAGTCGGCAACCAAGTAGATTCGTGGTTGGCTGTAACATCCCGAAAATCGGGGGGTCGAGCAAAAACCCAACTCCCGAGTTCCAAAATGTTATTTATGCAACATAGATATGTATGATTGAATGTTGTCTGTGATAATGTATTAAACATGAGTGAAATTAAGCCAGAACAGCATATCATACTCCAGAGACAGTTAAATTAACCAGCAGAAGTCTATAATAGTATGTATAACATATATAAACTGTTGTATGTCTCCAGAGTGTGAACATGTTACCAGGTTATATACATACATGTATACTCCAAAAGTAGATGAAACGAATATACATGAGTGCGCTAAAATATAAAATGACAAATGTCGAAGTATCTAATCAATCTCCCTGTAATCCCGTCGATCAGAACATGCATAAAGGAGGGATCCTCCTCATCATCATCAAGTCCAGCTCCGCCTCGCAGGCCGCGCCATCATCTGCAATCACAAAAGGTCTGGTGGGTGTCCAGGAACACCGTCCCGTAACGTGGGAGTGAGTAGCTAACTCAGTGGAATAATAGAGCAAGGATTAACATGTTCTCAAATCAATCACGTGATAATAGTAAAGCAATAAATCAAACAATCCTAATACTGTTGTTAATACAATTATGACATGACGTGATGTATGCCCTCACCGACGATCACCCTCATGCGGCAACATCTTACGACCGCGGCATGCCACACTCCCTAGAGTGCTCCACATCTTCCAGGCACATGCAATGCTATGGTGATATGAATTCCAAGTTGTTATTAGTCCATTCAAACAGCAGGATTGGGAAACTAAGGTACTTCCCTTGTATCAATCCCAACACAGATCCTGTCTAGGGTCGTCACTCCTAGTAATCTCATACGATGTATATTTTGTAGGTCGCTGCAAGGGCTGCCAGGGCTGTTGCACGCACTCGTTGCTCCGCTCCCCCATCACCTTATCAATACAGGCCTACCGTACTCTACTGCAACGGAAGGGTCGTCGCCTCCCGTGGACTCAGAATACGCTCGCGGTCACTACAAAGGGCTCGTCGCCTGATCAGTGTAGGCCGACAGCTAGAATATAGTGTCCCATACCACCATAATCTGCTCACGAGTCTAGGTGCTCACTGGTCACTACGGGGAGGTTTGTGGCCCCAGCGTAGGCCGACAGCTCGACCACGGTGTCCCATACCACCATGCCCGGCTCATGAGTCTTCGTGGATCAAGGTACCATGGTTAACAGGGTTTACAATGGTAAGTTCAATACCCTAGGTTCAAGCAGTTATGACACATACAAGGTGAACATACATCGGCCAGTCGGGTTACTTGACGGGCTCGACTAGCGCGATCGCATCTCAAGTCGAACGACATGAAGTGCGTAAAACACTTCGCGTGGCCTAACCACTGCCGCCAACTCTAAACACGAATCACGTTCATCGACGCGTCGTTCGTGGCTATGACCAGTCAGCCACGAATTCGCTCGGTTACCGACTGCCTGGACTAAGTCTAGTCCCACACATCTATGAAATCACATTAATAATATATGCAAAGGTATTGGAATTGAAATACAATCATGTGAGCATGTTAACACATGTTATAACATTCAACTTAAGCAAATCTTCAAACACATACATTCCATGCATGTAATGGAATCATGCATATGGTCAACATGGAGGAAATCATTTAGGTCAGCATATTAATCAAGAAATCATTCTCAAACTACTACATAACATCATTTAATTCAATACATACTAATACAAGCATTTATACAAACACATACACTACACACTTAAGTCTACATATAGTATGTCGACCCAAAGTGCACAACTAGGCGAATCTCTTCGCCAAACTGATTATGCAAGCATTCCTAACTCCCTAATGCGGCAACAAACCATGTCAATCACGTCAGCAAAATATGCATGTAGACCGTACTTCCTACAAATGACTAAAATGCCCTAAATCTCATATTCTTCGTTAATTTACGAAACGGGAAACGGAGAGCATGTTGTACATGTCAAACGGCGTTGCCGTCAAGAATCTACTATTAAACGACATTGAAAGCTTTGGAAACAGTCAATCAAAGCGTCTAATATCCGCACATTTTCTCTTATGGATGTGTAA
This sequence comes from Magnolia kwangsiensis, assembly GCA_037074715.1. Classification (NCBI taxonomy): domain Eukaryota; kingdom Viridiplantae; phylum Streptophyta; class Magnoliopsida; order Magnoliales; family Magnoliaceae; genus Magnolia; species Magnolia kwangsiensis. The sequence goes on along the minus strand of CM073586.1, from coordinate 43,212,639 downwards.
ATTCGAACGGAGCGTGTACGCTTCGTCTACAGCGATAAGAGAACCTGTTTTACAAGATTTATTAACTATCAGGCTATGAAACGGAAGAAACATCAAATCAGCAACTTTCTAGGGTTTTTCTTACCTGAAAATGCTGAGAAATCATCGGCAAAGTGATTGGAATACGCCGCTTAAGCATGTGCAGCAGCAGCAGGAAAAGCTCTCCCACCTTCTCTCACAAACTCTCACTTTCTCTCTCACTCTAGCTAGGGTTTTTAGCAAATTCGGATGGGTGAGAGAAGTGAAGGTTTCAACCCCTTTTATAAGCTCAAATGTGCCCAAAACAGGCTTGGGAACAAAGTATACTTGAGGTATATCCAAATCGGGGCTGTTTCAGTCCAAAAGGGCATTTCTGGTGGTCCCCTGGTCGAATGCGATCGGACTTAAGCTCATGCATACTAGATCTAGCGCGCATTAAGTTTTCAGTCCGACAGGGTTCGCAGATCGCACGTGGCGGACCAGTTTCAGTTCAGCGGTCACCGCACCTAGATCAGGGCTGGAAGTCTCATAATAATAAATAGAAATTTTTCCTGATCCGAGGGTGTAATCTGGATGAATTCTGACGGTCAGAACGCCTAATACTGACGCGTCAAGTCGTATGCCAGATTTGAATTTGAAATTCCAAATCTGTCCCTATTCGCACTCTCTTCGGTCCGGGCTCAATGAAATAGTCTGTGATTATCGGTTTGACTTGATTTTCGAAATGATTGTCAAGTCCAGCTAGGCCGTTCTAACGGTCTAAGATAAGAGGTATCGGACTTTCAACGCGCGGTCTAGATCCAATACAAAATTTCAAAGTGGTCCAGAGAACAAACCTGTTTAGAGTTTGATCCAAGGTTATAGAGTATTATGGAGTCATACGTTCTACTCGATTTGGGTCTTGTAGAACGTATTTAAAGTGATCAGGGACTATTTCCCAGCTACTCCAGCGTTGCGCTAGCTAACTTATGCTTAGTTTCTAAAGGAATTAACCCTAAGTGATTTCTTTGGCTATGGAATTGGGTTCTAAGCGATTTTTCAGGTGTTTTAATTGACCCACTGTCTAAGGACGTCAAATTCCAGATTGGCCAAAATCCGGGGTGTTACATTGGCCTATCTTTGTCACGAACGATGCGTCAATGAATGCGAGTCGTGTTTTGGAGTTGACGGCAGTGGTTAGGCCACACGAGGTGTTTTGTGCACATCATGTCGTGTGACTTGAGATGCTCTCGTGCTAGTCGAGCCCGTCAAGTAACCCGACTGGCCATTGTATGTTCACCTTGTATGAGTCATAACTGCTTGAACCTAGGGTATTGAACTTACCACTGTAAACCTTATTAACCATGGTACCTTGATCCATAAAGACTCATGAGCCGGGCATGGTGGTATGGGACACCGTGGTCGAGCTGTCAGCCTACGCTGGGGCCACAAATCTCCCCGTAGTGACCAGTGAGCACCTATGACTCGTGAGCAGATTTTGGTGGTATAGGACACTATATTCTTGCTGTCGGCCTACATTGATAAGGTGATGGGAGAGCGGTGCAACGAGTGCGAGCAATAGCCCTGACAGCCCTTTGTAGTGACATTGAGCGTATTCTGAGTATACGGGAGGCGACGACCCTTCCGTAGCGACAAGAGTACAAGTAGGCCTGTATTGATAAGGTGATGAGGGAGCGGTGCAACGAGTGCGAGCAACAGCCCTGGCAGCTCTTGCAGCGACCTACAAAATATACATCGTATGAGATTACTAGGAGTGATGACCCTAGACAGGATCTGTGTTGGGATTGATATAAGGGAAGTACCTTAGTTTCTCAATCCTGCTGTATGAATGGACTAATAATAACTCGGTAATCATATCACCATCACATTGCATGTGCCTGGAAGATGTGGAGCACTAAGCGGTACGTAAGCATGCCGCGGATGAAGATGGTGCCATATGAGGGAGATCGTCGGTGAGGGCATCCATCATGTCACGTCATATTGCATTAATAACAGTATTAGGAATGTTTGATTTATTGCTTTACTATTATCGCATGATTGATTTGGGAACATGCTAATCTTTGCTCTATTATTCCACTGAGTTAGCTACTCACTCCCACGTTACGGGATGGTGTTTTTGGACACCCACCAGTCCCTATTTTGGTTGCAGATGATGGCGCTGCTTGAGAAGCGGAGCTGGACTTGATGATGATGATGAGGATCCCTCCTTTATGCGTGTTCTGATTGACGGGATTACAGGGAGGTTGATTAGATGTCTTGACACTTGTCATTTTATATTTTTAGAGCACTCATGTATATTCTTTCGGTTTACTTTTGGAGTATACATGTATGTATATAACCTGATAACATGTTTACACTCTGGAGACATGCAACAGTTTATATATGTTATACATACTATCACAGTCTTCCACTTGTTAATTTAACTGTCTCTGGAGTATGATATGTTGTTTTGGCTTAATCCCACTCATGTTTAATATATTAACACAGACAACATTCAATCATACATTTTTATGTTGCATAAATAATATTTTGAAACTCAGGAGTTGGGTTTTTACTCGACCCCCGATTTTTGAGATGTTACAGATGGTATCAGAGCATGAATGAGATTATACCGGGCCTGGGTTATAGTCACGCGACATACACTGTCACTTCCTTTGACTTAGGTGGGTGCGAGAAAGATCTAGAAACCCTTATAGGATCGCAGTTTCGCCAATAGGCGAAGTCTACTCATATCGATCGCTTGATCGAGTCCGTAACGCATCTAGGGTCGCGCGAAGCAACCTAAGTAGCTCCTAGATTGTAAGTAGGTGGGTTGAGAAATTCTCTGAAAGGTTCTAAACCTGTAAATGTGAATCCTTGGGCTGTGGGGCAACCACAACCCTTACATTCAATCGCTAGGGCTTAAAAACCCCGTTTCACCTGATTTCTTCAAAATTCTTTCTCTTACCACTCCATTCTTCAATTCTTTCTCTGACCTTTCATGTTAGGCATTGATACTAATGTGAAAATGATATAAAACCATACTTCAACAAAATTTTACAGTGAATAGTAAAATTTCATGAAAACTGGCCATTAGGCCATTCTAAGTTTACAATATTTAGCAATTAATGGGCTGGATAGATGTATTAGCTCCTTCTACCCCAAAATAATATGCTACATGATAGGGGATTGCATTCAGGTTTACAGATTGGCCCCGGAAAGCCCCGAATGGATGTTTGGGCCTTCCTAGGCCAATCTAGAATGAACGAAGGTGGGGCCCAGACATATTTGGGGTCCCTGAGGCAGGGGGAACCCAACCTATATGGTCCCACTGGCCGGATGGGTGACCGGCCGGCGATGCCATCGCCGATCCGGCGATGCATCGCCGATGGGTGGTCCCCACTTGCATTGAATTTTTGGCACGGGGTGTTTTTAGGGTAGGGCACCCCTCCCATGTGCGGTCCGTCCGTCGAAACCCATTAGAAAGGGTACCTCCTTCACAAAAATGCCCCTCCCAAGCTCCATTTTTGATTTTCTTGCTGCCCCTTCTCAAATCGATGCTCTAAAACCCTCCAAATCCCATTTATTACTGAAACCGAACCCATTCCATCCCTCCATTACAGTTTACAACTCTTTCTCTTGCAAATCTCATCCGTTGGAGCTCCTACAACCTCCATTTGTGGCTGAAATCGGGTGGAGCTCCATTCCCCTTTTTTCTTCTCTTTTCTTTTTGAAAATCTAGCCTTTGGGAGCTTGAAGCATCCCTCTACAACGCCTAGATTTCTTTTTTTCTATTTGGGCAGCCATTTCTCTACATTTCTCACATTTTCCATGGCTTTTGTTGAAGCCATTTTGGGTATTTTCTCTTTCTCCACCATCCTCTCTTTGATGGGAAAGAGAAAGACCGCAGCGGATGAGGCTGGGCCTAGTCGCCGTGCACAATCAAGAAGACTAAGGGGTGGCGCCGCTAGCTCAAGCGCCGCCGCAAGTCCAAGCACAGCCCGGGAGTTCCATACAAAGCGGGATTTGGATCTCCATGCTCAAATTGGGCGAGTGATATTAGCAGAGATGCCTCACGGTGAATATACTGACCGTAAGGTGTTGTTTGAGGTGAACGTGGAAGGGCGACTCTTCGGCGAATTCCTATTGTTCGAGCGCATTGAAGCTGCACATTGGGGTCCTCTCTTTGAAGCCCGTTCTCGTGCTAATGTGAGCACCGTTCGTGCCTTTTACGCTCGTATCTAGAATCCTACATTGAAGCCATTGCAGTTCAAGATTCCTTTTGGTAGAGATCGGATGGCTACGGTTAATGTTCGGTTGATAGCGCGACTTCTGAACGTGCCCCTTGGTGATGTTCATCCCAGTACAAAGAATTTGAGTAGTAGGCATGAGCGAGATCACCGTACCAGGTTCCTATGCGGTAGTCTGGTTCCATGGTAGTCTAACAATAGCCTCAAGGTGTCTCATATGTCTGATGATTTGTGCCTGTTGCACCACATTTGCACATTCAACGTGTATCCCAGGTTGACAAATCGCATTGAATGTACGCGCCTTATGGTTGATTTCTTGTATCAGGTGGCCCAGGGAGAAAATGTGTGTATGGCCACTTTCATGTTGCGACAGATTATCCTCATAGCGAAATTAAGAAGAACGTCTGAGTCGCTTCCTTTTGGCCGGCTTATATACGAGATCGCGCTTGAGTTTGCTTACAGACTTGGGCCGAGTTGTCAGTTCCGATCCACTGCATTGATGAGTCTACCATGGTCAAGATGAAGATCGGGTCTCAGTATCGTGAGACTCAGCTTGATGAGGATAGCGAGGGCGATTTTGATGACAAAAAGTATCCAAGTGAAGGAGAACCTAGAGCGAAAGTAGAGGAAGAAGTCCAGGAAGAGGTAGAAGAGGAGGCTCAGGATACCGATGAGAGTCCTCCTCCTGCGACTCGGGCTACTAGAGATGATCACATTGCCCGAATTGAGGAGAGTCAAGTCGCCTCGCGAAGAGAAGTCCAGGAACTTCGGGCCGAGGTTGAGGATACCAAGGCCGTCATGAAGAAGAAATTTGGCAAGGTGACTCGTACTTTGAAGGCTATCCTGTGTTGCTTGCAGGATAAGGGTGCTCCCCCTCCATCGCCCGACTCGGACTAGTGATGTAGATCTAGATATCGCGGGTTGTAGTTAGTTGTTTCCTGCTTTTTGTGTGTAAGCCTGATAAGGCTAGTAGTTTGCTTATGTTGCTGTAGTAGCTGACTGGCTTAGCTCCCATACATTTCTTATCATGGTACATGTAAGAATATGTCTACTATATTGTGACAATTTTGATTTAATGAAGTGCATGGCATTTTTCAGCTTGTTATGTGAATGTTTGTGTTGTGGTTTGGGCTTAATATAGTCGAATATGGTTTGATGGAATGCATGCCGTTTTGTTCGCTGTAAGGTGTTGTCCCTAGTTTGGGTGTATCCTATGGTTTCCACTGCCATATTGTAAATCCTGGGATTAAGCCTATAAAATTAGTTTTTATCCCACCCCACCCTCCTACTAAGGATGCCACTTCCAATCCCGACATGGGACTAGGAATGTCGTTCCATTAGGCTGTAGATTACAGACTAGTCTACTAGTTACCTTAAGAACTGTAAAGCCTGTATATGCTAAGGAATAGTAGGTTAGATTTGGTTGGAATGAAACTCCCTTCCTTGGGTAGATCCTCATAACATTCCTAGGCTCCCTTAGTAACTCTCAGGAAGCTTATGTAACTTAAAACCATTCACTCTCAGGGAAGACTTATAAATCCCTCAAGTCAAACTTAGAATAAACCAACACACCCCTTAGAATTGCCTTCCCCAAGGGCTTATTGCATTCGGGAATGCGGAGTAAAGGAACTGCATGTAAGAAATGTATTCGCGGTTTGAATCGACTTCTTAATCCTAGTGTTACCAATAAATCCAATGCTCTGATCAAGCAGAAGATCGGCATCGACTCGGATTAAGAATTGATACAATAAATCATCTGTCCTAGCTAGACAGAAAGTCTATGTATCCGACTCAGACCTACTACACAACCTTTCTTCTGTGATGGCCCAACCACCTACAAACAAACGTGATCACATTGCCTTTGGGAAATGGCGAGGACTTAAAGCCAGTAGAGAATTAGACATCTTGCCACCAACTCATACCTACCCCTGAACTCAACCACAATAGAGATTAGGCTCATCTCTATCATCATAGATACCAATGCCATAGAACGCATCACTAATAAAGGAAGACCACTGTAATGAGAGATTGTTTACTAATTCATGTCAAGGATAGCTCCTAAGTTGCGCCTCGTTCCGATATACGGATCGATGAAAAGATTCTTGAACTTTAAGTAGAACCAAGTTTTAAGGGGGATAAAACGTATTGAGTCCAATCCAGTTAGGTCAGTCTACGCTACCGTTCAATCAGAGTGGCGCAGTGGAAGTGTGGTTGGCCTCTTCCCCACTGTCCCAGGATCGAAACATTTGATTTATGTTATACGTACGGTTAGGTCATTAAATAGGATTGACCCTTCCTTAGAATGTCAAGACTGAAGTTTTGCTAGATACTCCTTACCCTTCGCCAATTTCGGGGATGAAATTGTGTTTTAAGGGGGTAGATTGTAACACCCCATATTTTTTCCAACCTAGGGTTAGACGTCCTTAGGCAATGGTTCAACCAAAACACTTTCGTAACTGCTCAGAACCCAATTCCATAGCCAAAGAAATCACTTAGGATTAATTCATTTAGAAACTAAGCATAAGTTAGCTAGCGCTACGCTGGAGTAGCTGTGAAATTGTCCCTGACCGCTTTAAATACATTCTACAAGACCCAAAACTTGTAGAATCAATGGTGCTATAATACCCTGAAACCTCGGATCAAACTCTAAACCGGTTTGTTCTCATGACCTCTTTAAAACTTTGTATTGGATCTAGACCGCGCGTTGAAAGTCCGATACCTATAATCTTAGACCGTTATAACTGCCTAGCTGGACTTGACAATCGTTTCAAAAATCAAGGCCAACCGACATTTAGAGGCTATTTCATTGAGCCTGGAGTGAAGAGAGTGAGAATAGGATTAGATTTGAAATTTGAAATTCAAATTTGGCACACGACTTGGCACGTTATTATTAAGCGTTCTGACCATCAGAATTCAGCCAAATTAGACCATTGGATCAGAAAAAATTTCTATTTCATATCATGAGACTTGTAGACTTGCTCTACATGCGGTGACCGCTGAACTGAAACTGGACCGCCACGTGCGATCTACGAACACTACTGGTATAAAAATGGGATGTGAGTGACATCCGACGTGCATGAACTTAAGTCCGATCGCGTTCGGCCAGGGGACCACCATAAATGTCTTTTTGGACCGAAACAGCCCCGATTTGGTAAGGCATCAAGTAAACATTGTTCCCAAGCCTGTTTTGGGCGTGTTTAGGGTTATAAAAGGGGCTTAAACCCTCACTTCTATCACCCATCCGAATTTGCTAGAAACTCTAGCTGGTGTGAGAGAAAAGGTGAGAGATTGTGAGAGAGAGTGGGAGAGAATTTTCTGCTGCTTACACTACGTGTTGCACGTGCTTAAGCAACGCACCTCAATCACTTTCCCGGTGATTACACCGCATTTCTAGGTAAGAAAAGACCCTAAATACTTGCTGATTTGAGGTTCCATCATTTCCATAGCGAAGTAGCTTACAGATCTTGTATGTTAGGTTGCCTATTCGCCGTGGACGAAGCGTATACGCTCCGTTCGAATCAATACGCTTCTAGGATAAAAGATGCGGATTTTAGACGCTTTGATTGACTGTTTTCAACACTTTTAATGTCATTTAATAGTAGAATATCGACTGCAATGCCGTTTGACATGTACAACATGCTGTCCGTTTCCTGTTTCGTAAGCAGACGAAAAATATGAGATTTAGGGCATTTTAGTCATTTTTAGGGAATATTGTTTTCATCCATATTTTGCTGATGTGATTGACATGGCTTCTTGTTGCATTAGGATATTAGGAATGCGTGCATAATCAGTTTGGCGAAGAGATTAGCCCAAATGCGCACTTTGAGTCGACATACTATATGTAGACTTAAGTGTGTAGATTAAGTGTTTGTATAAATGTTTGTATTAGTATATATTGAATTAAATGGTGTTATGAATTAGTTTGAGATTAAATTCTCAAACAATATGCTGATGTAAATGATTTCCTACATGTTGGCTATATGCATGATTTCATTATATGTATGAAATGCATATGTTAGATGATTTACTTAAGTTGTATGTTATAACATGTGTTAACATGCTTACATTGTTGTATTTCATTTCCATTACTCTTATATGATTGCTGATGTGGATTCATAAATGTTTGGAGACTATACCTAGTCTACGCAGTCGGCAACTGAGTAGATTCGTGGTTAGCCTATCTTTTCCACGAACGACGCGTTGATGAACGCGAGTCGTGTTTTGGAGTTGGCGGCAGTGGTTAGGCCACACGAGGTGTTTTATGCACTTCATGTCGTTCGACTTGAGATGCGCTCGTTCTAGTCGAGGCCGTCAAGTAACCCGACTGGCCATTGTATGTTCACCTTGTATGAGTCACAACTGCTTGAACCTAGGGTACTGAACTTACCACTGTAAACCCTATTAACCATGGTACCTAGATCCATAAAGACTCATGAGCGGGGCATGGTGGTATGGGATACCGTGGTCGAGCTGTCGGCCTACGCTGGGGCCACAAACCTCCCCGTAGTGACCAGTGAGTACCTATGACTCGTGATCAGATTATGGTGGTATGGGATACTATATTCTTGCTGTCGGCCTACATTGATAAGGTGATGGGGGAGCGGTGCAATGAGTGCGAGCAACAGCCCTGACAGCCCTTTGTAGTGACCTCGAGCGTATTCTGAGTCTACGGGAGGCGACGACCCTTCCGTAGCGACAAGAGTACAAGTAGGCCTGTATTGATAAGGTGATGGGGGAGCGGTGCAACAAGTGCGAGCAACAACCCTGGAAGCCCTTGCAGCGACCTACAAAATATACATCGTATGAGATTACTACGAGTGACGACCCTAGACAGGATCTGTGTTGGGATTGATATAAGGGAAGTACCTTAGTTTTCCAATCCTGCTGTATGAATGGACTAATAATAACTCGGTAATCATATCACCATCACATTGCATGTGCCTGAAAGATGTGGAGCACTGAGCGGTACGTAAGCATGCCGCGGATGAAGATGGTGCCGTATGAAGGAGATCGTCGGTGAGGGCATCCATCATGTCACGTCATATTGCATTAATAACAGTATTAGGAATGTTTGATTTATTACTTTACTATTATCGCATGATTGATTTGAGAACATGCTAATCTTTGCTCTATTATTCCACTGAGTTAGCTACTCACTCCCACGTTACGGGATGGTGTTTTCGGACACCCACCAGTCCCTATTTTGGTTGCAGATGATGGCGCGAAGCAGAGCTGGACTTGATGATGATGAGGAGGATCCCTCCTTTATGAGTGTTCTGATTGACAGGATTACATGGAGGTTGATTAGATGTCTTGACACTTGTCATTTTATATTTTTAGAGCACTCATGTATATTCTTTCTGTTTACTTTTGGAGTATACATGTATGTATATAACCTGGTAACATGTTCACACTCTGGAGACATGCAACAGTTTATATATGTTATACATACTATCACTGTCTTCCGCTTGTTAATTTAACTGTCTCTGGAGCATGATATGTTGTTTTGGCTTAATCCCACTCATGTTTAATACATTAACACAGACAACATTCAATCATACACATTTATGTTGCATAAATAACATTTTAGAACTCGGGAGTTGGGTTTTTACTCGACCCCCGATTTTCGGGATGTTACAGTAAGTGTGTGCATAGTATGAACGTGCTCAGAATGCAATGGCAGAGTAATGTGGAATCATGTTGATGAGTACATGAATGCAATCAGTCGTACCAAGGCTATGCGGTGCAAAATATGAATGCTATCGGACATATCAAGACCATGTGATGCGAGATGCAACTTAAGCAAGCCAATCCTCATCCAGCTCAGAAAATATCAGTACAGTTCTCATTCTGGATAATCACCAGGGTCTAGTACACTCTATTCTAGCTTGAAACCCCTATCCGAACACACAACTAGGTGAGTGGAAGAGACTTCACTATCTGCCTGCCAATATCGGGCCCTACTAGTCGATAACAGACCTATTCCTCAAGCTGGTCAAATTCAACCTAGAAATTGCCCCTTTTCGAACACACTATCTGCATGCTAATATCCGAACACACCCATTTCCAATAGACTATGATACAGTGGGAGACGCGGCCTACTGGTATATGGGCCTCGAGTGCTCATGCATCCACTCGGTCTCAAAGTGGAGTCATCCTCGGGTACCTCGATGTGTCTGTGGAGGCTATGACCCTGATGTCACTCAAGCATACAATAATCACAATCACACCAATGCAAAGTGTATAAGTTACACTACCAGTCATGCAACAATCCTGCACATACAGCACGCTCATGAAGGTCAACTCCGCCAATTAGGGAGCCCATAAACAATCTGCCCAAAGGCACATGCCATAATCAGTCACTCCTCATATCAAGGATACATATGGTGCATATGAGCATGGATCATGTAACTACACTAAACATGTTATGTGGTGACGGATCCTGTTCATAATGAAGAGGGGCCTAGACGGCCTAAATACTATAAGTATGGGCCTATCAATGAGCCTTAGGGAGAGTTACAATGTGGACATTTAACCATCATTTCTCTTACAAAGTGGATGTCAAACCATCATTCCTCCCAAGGCATGGCCGCCAAAACATCATTACATACATCATGGTGAAATCTCACATCACAAATGGACCTCATATACATCATATTCAGCCCACACAAAGGCCTCATATACGTCTCATTGGTTCTCATATAAATCAAATGGGCCGATCGAATGGGCCAATTCAAATGGGTCGAATCAATGGGCCGAGTCGAATGAACCGATTCAATGGGCCAGATCAAATAGGCCAAGTCAAATGGGCCGAATCGAATGGGTGGGATCGAATCAAATGGGCTGATATAAATGGGCCGAATCGAATGGGCCGAATCCAATCGGCCAATACAACACAATTCATCTACTTTCAGAGATCAGTATAGAATATATATATATATATATATATATATATATATATATATATATATATATATATATATATATATATATATATATATATATATATATATAATGAATCATATTAAGAGATCGGCTGGACCAATCCACATCTAACAGTGGTGATAATGATTACAGAGTTAAAAATTTAGAAGGCCCACTATAGCATTTATTTCCCATCCACACTATTCATAAGGTCATAAAGTCCTGGATGTAAAGGGAAAACAAATACCACATTAGTCCAGGACCAAGACCCTATAACTCAAAAGGGTTTTCAATGGTGGACGTTCATCCCACTGTTTTATGCAATGTGGTTCACTTGATATTAGATCTGCCTTATTTTTAGTCTCAAGCCTTGAGACAAACTAACCAAATGGGTGGACGGCTGGATGCAGTACATCCATCAGTGGTGGGCCCCTGATGCCACCGTCCAGATGGACGGATGGATAAAACGGATACATCTTTGGTGGGTCCCATGTGAAAGTGCACCTACTATGTGCCCTGATTTGTCAATTACGTCGTAAGATGAGTCAGTCGGACAACAACGCCTAACAGGAAGATCAAGTCAAGCGTCTGCCTCAACTGGATGTGTGGAAGCTTACCATAGGTAAATCATAGCCTCACATCCCATGTCCCAAAACACCAGGTGATTAAAACTCTTAAAAAGAACTAGAACATCTTAGGGTTTCTGTGTAAGAAAACTTTTTATCAAAAAGGAAAATCTTTAAAGTTTTTCTTACACTGTCGATTATATCGATTACCCCTTCGATATGATCGACCAGCTCTATCGATGTCCTCAGCATATCAATCGATACAATCGAGTGAGGACAAAAAGCGTCCAGCAATCAAACAATTATCTGGACGATTTATCGATATATCGACTTACGAGTTGATATCATCGATATTCGAATATCGATCATATCTGAAGTGGATCGATAATATCGACAGACTGCTTTCCGGAGCCCCTATTTTTCTAAAGAAAACTATCATAAGCTTCGATATATCGATGACTGTCCGATTCAATCTGAACTCAAATATCGATCATATCGAAAGTCAGTCGATCATATCGATTGTGGGTGCATGTTTTCACCAGCATGAATTTTAAGTTGCTTTTAATGATGATCGGGGTGCCAGTCGATAAATCGATATTCATATATCGATCATATCGAGACCTCGTCGATTGGATCGAGTCCGGACAAAATCGACCAACAAGCTCATAGGTAAATCGATATGATTTATCGATCCAATCGACAAGGTCTCTGATATGATCGATGTAAAAATTCCCATGACTCGACTGTTCCCCGATCATATCTGTAGAACCTAAAATTCTTCTAGGCTTCTCTCTTATTTTCACCTGTCGATAGATCGATCCATAGCTCAATGGAATCAGAGTTTGAAATTTGATAACATCGATGTGTGTCTCGATCCCATCGACCAGTTGGCAAAAGGTTTCCAAAAGAGAAATGACAATTGAGTTTGTATCATCGAGAGGTCTGCCGATACAATCGAGAGTATACGCTCGATCATATCGACGACTGCTCGATGATATCGAACTCTTTCATAAATATGACCGTTTATATCCGTTGGAACCTTTTGCCTATATATAGAGAGATTAGTCTTTATTGCTTGTAGAGAAAGTAGAGAGTGCTTTTGTGAGTTTTAACCTTCTTATCATTTACCTTAAGCCCTTTCTCTCAGGAAGTTCATCCTCCAATCCACCCTCATCATTGATATTTCATAGAGTGGATTGGGGAATGAACTTCCGCATTCAAGGATCCTTCAGCTACTAGCTTAATGACAAATCATTAAGCTGGGATGCCTTGAATGCATAGATGATGGGAACCACTCTATCTTTCTTATAGGAAAATCTTTAGAGAATGGTATTCCATCATAACCTTGACCCAACCTAAAGCCTAATATAGATACATCTTTGTGTTGTGGCTCAAGAGAGCTGAAGACCCTTCAACATCAAGGAGGAGATCTTTAACATTGCGTTGAATGGGACTCTTCAACTTATTTGTAAGTATCTAGAGTCCAGAGGACACTTGTGATCATGCCTTTCTAGGATTGGGTTTTAAGTGTTGCTCACCATTTGAAGTCCTCGAAGGAGGCCTCCGACGGGAGTGTACATGCGGGGTGCGTTGTGTGGACCCTTGCTCTGTGGAGAGCATAAACATCTGGTTAGTAGTACGCCAGTAAAACTCCAAGGTTAGAGGTGAACCGAGTAGAAACCTCTGGGTGCATTGTATGGACCCTTATCCTGTGTGGGAATAAAAATCTAGTTAGAAGTACGCCAGCAAAACTCCAGGGTTAGAGGTGAACCGAGTAGAAACCTCCAAGTGTGTTGTGTGGACCCTTGTCCTGTGTGGGCATAAATATCTGGTTAGGAGTAGGCCAGCAAAACTCCAGGGTTTGAGGTGAACCGAGTAGAAACCTCTGTAAAGGTTGAAGGTTAACCTGATTTAAAACCTTAAGTTTGAGGTGAACCATGGGAAACCTCCTTAGTGAAATCCAGTCACTCAAGAGTTGAGTGTAGAAGCCGGGAGTGGAGTAGACAAGTCGTCGAACCACTATAAAATGACTGTGTTTGTGTAACATCCCGAAAATTGGGGGTCGCAAAGTGTGAGCATGTTACCAGGTTAAATATATACATGTATACTCCAAAAATGAATAAAAAGAAAATACATGAGTGCTCCAAAAGTGTAAAAAGACAAGTGTCATGGCGTCTAATCAACCACCCTGTAGTCCCGTCGATCAGAACATGCATATAGGAGAAATCCTTCTTGTCATCATACAAGTTCTACTCCACTTCACAAGCAGCGCCATCATCTGTAACTAAAACAGGGACTGGTTGGTGTCTACAACACCGTCCCGTAATGTGGGAATGAGTGGTCAACTCAGTGGAATCATAGAGCAAAGGTTAACATGTTATCAAATCAATCAAGCGATAGTGGTAAAGCAAGAAAATAAACATTCCTAAATATTATGATTAATGCAAGGATGAAATGACATGATGGATGCCCTCACCGACATACTCCCTCATGCGGCACCATCTACGTCCGCGGCATGCTTGCGTTCCTCAGTGCTCCACATCTTCTAGGCACATGCAGTGCGATATGAATAATGATTACCGAGTTGTTATTAGTCCTTTTCATATAACAGGATTGGGAAACTAAGGTACCTCCCTTATATCAATACCTAAATAATGATCCTGTCTAGGGTGGTCACTCCTAGTAATCTCATACAATGATATATTTCTAGGTTTCTGCAAGGGCTTCCAGGGCTATCGCACGCACTCGTTGCACCGCTCCCCCATCACCTTATCAATACAAGCCTAGTTTATATCCTTAAGACTGCATCAGAACTTGTCGCCCCCATGCGGTGTCAGGATAAACTTAAGGTCACTACAAAGGGCTGTCAGGGCTGTTGCTCGCACTCGTTGCTCCACTCTCCCATCACCTTATCAATGTAGGCTGACAGCAAGAATATAGTGTCCTATACCACCATAATCTGCTCAGAGTAGGGTGCTCACTGGTCACTACAGGGAGATTTGTGGCCCCAGCGTAGGCCGACAGCTCGACCACGGTGTCCCATACCACCATGCCCGGCTCATGAGTCTTAGGAGATCGAGGTACCACGGTTAGAGGGGCTTTCCAATGGTAAGTTTAGTACCCTAGGTTCAGGCAGATATGACTCATACAGGGTGAACAATCAACAGTCAGTTGGGTTGCTTGATGAGCTCGACTAGTACGAGCGTATCTCAAACTGAGCGACATGAAGTGCATGAAACGCTTCGTGTGGCCTAACCACTGCCGCCTGCCCAAAACACGACTCACATTCATCGACGTGTCATTCGTGTCAAATAGAAGCCAACCACGAATTCAATCCATTACCGACTGCCTGGACTAGGTTATAGCCCCAAACATTTGTAAATCAGCATCAGTGATCGTATGAGAGTAACAAAAATGAAGTACAAACATTACAAGCATGTTGACAACATGTTATATCATACAACGTAAGCAATTCGACCAAACACATGTATTCCATACATATACGGAAATCAATTCAATCATAATATGGAGGAAAATGTGCACATCGCCATACTAATTGAGAAATCATTCTCAAAGCTAACCGACAACCAAATGAGCTCAATACATACTAATACAATCATTTATACAAACACCTAGTCTACACACTTTTGTCCACATAGTGTATGTCGACCTAAAGTGCGCATTAGGGCGAATCTCCTAGCCAAACAGATCATGCACGCATTTCTAATATCATAACATGAAAAATAACCATGGCAATCATTTCAGTAAAATACGGACGTATACAGTATTTCCTACAAATACCTAAAATACCCTAAATCTCATATTTTCCATACTTATACGAAATGGAAAACGGACAGCAAGTTCTACATGTCAAACAGCGTTCTTATCAGCAATCTACCATTAAACGGCATTGAAAGCTTTGAAAACAGGTAATCTAAGCGTCTAAGATCTGTACCTTTCGCCATAGAAGCATAACGAATCGAACAAGAAGTCTACGCTTCGTCAACGGCGATATGACGACCTAATTCACAAGATACATTAGCTACTTCGCTACTTGTATTGATAGAATCCCTAAAATAGTTTAAGGTTAGGGTTTTCTTACCTAGAACGAAGCCGAAGTCACCGAAAAAGTGATACAGAAGGGTGGATTTGGCACTTGAAGCAGCAGGGAAGAATCCCAGGAGAAATCACCAGCTTCTCCCTCACTTTCTCTCTCTTTTCTCTCCTCTCTCCTAGGGTTTTTTCTCAAATTCGTATGGGTTAGAAAGCTAAGGGTTTAAGGCCCTTTTATAAGCCCAAATATGACCAAAATAGACTTTAAGTCAAGGTATACTTGGGTTACAGCCAAATCGGGTCTTTTTCGATCCAAAAGAGCATTTTGGGAGGTCCCCTGGCCAAACGCGGTCGGACTTAAGCTCATGGACATTGGATCCTGCTCACACTAAGTTTTCAGTCCGGTAGAGTTCCCAGATTGCACATGGCAGACCAGTTTCAGTTCAGCGGTCACGGAGACTCGATCGAGGATTCCAAGTACACTGACTTGAGTGAGAAATGTTCCCTAATCTGAGGGTGTATTTGGGTCCGATTCCGACGGTCTGAATGCTTATACTGATCCCACAAGCGAAACATGCCAGATTTATTTAAATCCCATTTAATTTTAAATGAATTTCACTCTTTCTCATACTCCTCGCTCCAGGCTCAATGAAATAGCCTCAGAACATCGGTTGGGCTTGATTTTCGAAACAATTGTCAAGTCCAGCTAAGCGGTCCTAACGGTCTGAGATTATAGATATCGGAATCTCGACGCGCGGTCTAGATCCAATACGAAGTTTCAAAGGGTTCCTGAGGGAAAATGGTTTTAGAGTTTGATCTTAGATTTTAGGGTAACGTAGCATCAACGATTCTAGAGATTTTGGGTCTTACAGATCGTATTCAAAGTGGTTGGTGCTAATTTCACAGGAAATCTAGTGTAACACTGGCTAATTCACGTTAAATTCTATAGAATTAGGTTCTAAATGATTTCTTAGGCTTTAGAATAGGGTTCTGAGCAGTTACCAAGGTGTTATGGTTGACCTTTTACCTAAGGGCGTCTAATCCTAGGTTGGTAAAAATCTGGGGTGTTACAGTTTGAGATTGATATTGTCTTTCATTTATGTGATTGCCTTACATGTCTTTATATATGATTATCTGAAATCACATCTTATGCACACACAGTCATATCCATTACAATCTCATCTATAAATTGTTTGTCTTTTAAATAGTTTGTGATTGGATCCTCTACCAGGCTTGGAAGCCAGTAGAGTTAATTTTGAGTAATCCTAATCAGTACCCTGAATTATTGAGCATATAAGAACACGTTCAGATTTTGCATTGAAATTTGGATAATTTGTGAAATGATGCAATTTTTGTTAAGTCCTCAATGATACATCTAAGGTTGGAGACCTCTAATTTTTGTATATAAACATTATCATGTTTATATTTGTACAGAACTGGTGCATTTTTTTTGACATATACTGATTAAGTTAAGAAATATACTATCAAAATTAGGAAAATTCTTAATAGCACATACTTTCAATGCAAGTGATGGCCTTCTTCGATTTCATCGACTGAGGAACGATACAATCGAAAACTGTTCAGAATGAGAAAAGTCGTGTGACCATGGATAACATCAAGGGTAGTCTCGATAGCATCGATCGACAACTTCTTGATACAATCAATAGGTTGGACGATATGATCGACAAATGGCACCCGATAAAAGCCAGCCGAACAAAAAAAGGGTTTTTCAAAAGGAGGTTCTGTTGTCTTCCCTGTCCGATCCTCTCGACCAATCATCCTAAGCCAAGTAGGACTAGCCAAATCTCTCAACAAACCAGGTAATATTCTTCCAATATCACTAGAATCTTTTTCTCTTAGTTTGTCGGGGTTTTCTTATCATTTTTCTCAATATTTCAATTAGCCTTTTCTTTCACATGGGAAAGGACAAAAATGTGGCATCCGGTCCAGGGGAATCTTCAAGAGGTACTCGACAAAAGATCCTTGCCTCAAGGGAGAGAGCACGAATCCCGGACAGTGGGACCCCCATAAGGTAAAGATCACGACGCGGTGAGTCCCAAACTGAAATCCCTAAACCGTCTCAACTACTGCCTCCTCCTCCCACTGTCCAATGGCCACCAAAATATGCCAATAGGAAGTTGATCTTTGAGAGAAAAGTAGACAGGGAGTGTTTAACACCCTACAAATTAGAACCTCTGCTTGCTGCAATTGGTTGGCTGCCCATCCTGAATTTTGGTGGACCCTGCCAACTGGAAAGAACATGCAACTTCCTTGCTGCATGTCATTCTCCAGTGGCTGACCCTCCTTCCTTCATGGTATCCATGGATGGTGATGATGTATTTATCACCCCTGCAACCATAGCACAGATTCTCAATCTACAAATGGCTCCAGGAGGCCTTCCAAACTGGGATCTGGACCTTCCAGATGTGCGTTCCAAATTAACCAAATGCCTATGTCATAACCGAGATATTCCATGGCATAAAGGGAATGCCCTGAAAGCTAGGTATATGGAGCCCCGGTTCAGAGTCATGCATGGGATTTTTACCACTAACCTGTACCCAAGAAGCACGAACCGATCAGATCTAACAAGTCTGATGGTGATGATAGTCTACTCTGTTGCGACCAGGACAGATATCTGCCTTCCAACCTTGATTGTCAATCAGTTCGTCAATGCCATACACACTTCCTGAGATTTGCATCTACCATATCCCTGGATTATCAATAGAATCTGTCAAAGCATTGGCTTTCCGTCCACAGCTGATCTCGTTTTCTCGCTCAAAGTTTTCAATAAGAAGAATATTCAGAAAATGGATCTGATATTTCATGAGTACAAGGAGGAAACTGAGGAAGACATTCATGAAGAAGGGGAAGGAGGAGAAGGTGATGATCCCATGAAAGGAGATGCAATGGCTGACGATGCACCTCATGGACCAGATGTTGATCCATCCACATCAACTGCTGGGTATGGTAAATGGCTTAAATTGGACAGGATTGGGGCTATTCAGAAGGATATGCACTCAGTAAAGGAACGACTCACTATTCTGGAAAGAATGGTTCAAGGAGTTCAGAGCACGGTCCAACAATTGGTGGATCTACTGACGTGCCAACGAGACGACACGATGTCATCTCATTCTGCTCCTTGATGCCGGATTCAGACATGCTATCATGCACACCTTACTCTTATTTTTGCGTATGAATATTAGTATCTTTTTAGATGTTCTACGCTTTCAGTGGTGGACCACATCAGTATTTTTACGTATGAACATCAGTATCCACTATTTCCTGTGACGTGGGCCACCAGAGTTCCACATACGGTTGATTTTTCGAGGAAGCCCACTGCCCTAAAGGGGCCGTCAAATGCACGGTGTGGATGTTCAAGACACATCACGGTGGGTCCCACGGTTGGGACCAGTGGTCCCTGGCCTCAAACGCAGCAGTGTCCTACTGCTGCGTCAGCAGCAGCAGGCGCTGCATGCCATGTAATTTTTTTTTGAAAGGAGAGTTTTTCCACAGTTTTTCATATGTGGACCCAGCCATAGCATTCCATGGCTTAAGACCGACCAAACAAGCCCAATATGCAGTATGTTCTGGGGTGTAGAAACATCAGAGTGGGTTTTTACGGTAAAACCATTATTCTCTATGGTATGGCCTGCCAGATAATTGGATTCACTTTAGTTTCCCGCTCAATGCTTAAAATGAGCTGAGGAATGAGATAGACGGCGTGGATTACATTCATACATCATGGTGGGGCTTGCACTAGCAGTCCACACATCATATTTAGTCACACCAACGTCAGTTCACACCTCTCTGTTAACCACGTCCAGTGTCCTTGGACGCTGGACAGTTTGCATACAACATAGCATCATGGGGGTTCCCACATGTACGTGATCCACCTGTTTGTTTCAACCAGATATTTGTGTTTTTCCTTCTGTCTAGGTCCGCCAACGGGCTGGACGGTGTAGATCCAATACATCAATCAAATGGGTCCCACGAAGGTGGATGGCATGGATAGGTTACATACTTCATGGTGGGATCTATCTGGGTGGGCCACACAACAGCCATATCGTCACTAAGAAAAAAAAGGAGAGAGAGTGAGAGAGAGATGAGAGAGACAGTGATGGAGGGGCCCCGCCATTGTGGGCCCCTCATGATTACAACACATACATCATAATGGGTCCCACCTGTAAGTGGGCCCTCAAATGCAAATGGAAGGTAAATCACCCACCTATCGGCTTTCTTCTTGGTCCCTTAGCCTCCTTGGCTGCTATGCTCAACTTTTGATGGTGGATGATGGAGTTTTGATGGTGGGGATGTGAGGTGAGAGAGTGGGCCACACTTGTTGATTTGGGAGAGCTTAGGAAGGCTTGGACGTGTGGTATTTTAGGTTGCTTGGGTGTGAAGAGAGGGAATGAGAAAGAGAGACAGAAGTGATGGGTGAAAAGGGATGGGATGAGGTATGATGGGTGAGGGGTGGAGTGATGGGGTTGTAAGAAACTGATGGGTGGAGAGAGAGAACTGACTTTGGGAATGGGAAGGGATGGGTTGTTGTACTTGGGGTATGGAGTGTACTTGACTTGTACTTGACATTGATTGATTAATTGATTGATGGGACATGTTATAGAGATTCTCTTAGAATTCGCAACGTATGGCGTTTCTTCGGAATGAATGCAGGTCCACATCTTTTGATCCAGGTGTTAGATCGATGCGTGAGTCATGGCGTTGAAACCCCGGCGATGGGGCTATCGCAAAGTTACAAGTTTTGGGTTGAGTCGACTTAGGTGTGAAGGACTTGACTTAGGATCATGCGCAAACATATGATAAGGGTCGAGGGTTGCTGGAATTCGACTGGAAAGACCTTGGAAGCCTACAGAATAGTATGGTGTAGGATACGGGCCTTACAACTCTCTCCTCTAAATAAAAATTTCATCCTCGAAATTTACACAATCAACATGACTAGACAACATACAAGATACAACTAATCATCAATCATCAAAGAGATGAGGATAGCGCTCTCGAATCTCATCCTTGCGCTCCCAAGACACCTCATAAACAGAATGGTGATCCCACTAAACCTTCACCAAGGGAATGACCTTGGTCCGGATGACCTGCTCCTTCCGATCAATGATGCAGACTGGCTACACAATGTAAGAAGTGTCCTCACGAACCTCCAGCGGCTGCCAATTAATTACAGGAACGATGTCTGTCCCACACTTCCTCGGCATAGAGACATTGATTGATGGGATGAGGTTGTAAGAAAGTGTGGGCCAGCATTCAGTTCTTGAAAAACGACGCACGTTGTGAAAATTAAGAGAATCTCTACAACATGTCAAATCAATCCCATTAATCAATCAACCACATCACATCTCATGTCAAGTACATATCACCTTTCACCCATTCCCAAGCAACCCCAAAAGTCAAAAGTTCTTACACAAGCTCATACCCTTTCTTACACAACCTACCCCAAAACTCAACAAACTCTTACACCACCCATCCCTCTCTCTCCCATCCATCACTCTATCCCATCTTTCTCTCTCTCTCTCTCTATAAGTCTCTCTCTCTCATTTTCTTAAGCTCAATTCCAAGAAACCAAAAACACCACCCTTTAAGCTTTCTATAAGCTTATGCACGATAGATGCGTGCAGGTGATGCTAGGTTACAGCAGCGTTGAGCATGGAGCGTTCAGCTGTCTTATGGAGCTTTGATTTTATTTTGACATATGTACTTTCCCTTTTAGCATTGTACTCAAAGTTTTTATTAGTGGATATATGATGATGATGTTGCCTTTATAATTTGGGTATACTTGTGGTTATGCTTATTACGAGTTAAATTTACTAAAGAATAAATAAAAATAAAATCCTCCTTGTAGGATCCCAAGATCAGAATCTGGCGTATGGAAGCTAGTAGTCGAGAATGGGATACTACGGAAGTTGTCAGCACCGAATTCGGCGATCAAAAATTTCGTGAGCCCGATTTTTGAGTTTGGGGTGTAACAGAAATTGGTATCAGAGCATAACTTGGGAATACCTGAAGATAACATCACATATCTGCTGCTAGCTACCCTTCACTATATGGTTGTTGAGAACCTAGAATGGTTAGACCCCCGAGTTTGAATAACTTAGAAACTCCCTAATATAGCTCCCTATTATGTGTGTATTCGAGAGTTCATAAGGATGATAAGCCCTTGTTCCTTCATGTAGGACATGACACCCAAGAGAGTTACCCGAGCGACTTTCATTTCCTCGCCTGAGATTTCTGTTCCCCCACCTGAGACTTCTGCACCCCCATCCGAGTCTAGTGCAGCACCAACCATGTCCGTAAGTACGGGCTTACTACAGCAGATGTTACAAGCAATGACCGTTATTCTTCAAAGAGGAGACTGGAAGAGGAAGGCCCCCTCCGATAGCTTCCAGCTGCAGCGATGTCGACGGCCACAAAGGCATAGGAACCATCCGTCCTTTCGAGCATTTGCACCGCCTAAATGTCAGTCCTCAAGTGTATGCTTCAGATGTGATGAGGGGCGACACTGCTTCGGGGAGTGCCCCCACCCTCAGCAGCACGTGCCACCCAAACTATTCTCTGGTGCTTGCTTTGGATGTGGTAGGATAGGGCATCATAAGAGCGAGTGTCCCCATCCTCAACAGCAACAACAACGATGACAACATTTACCGTTGGGAACCTATTAGCTGCAGCAGCAGGATCCTTAGACATCAGGAGGAGTCGTTGATGATTCGTGTGACTTGGCCCCTATTTTGTCTTTCGAGATTGTTCATGAATGAGGCGTCTTGGAGTTGGAGCTTGAGATTTGTGGGTGTTATCCCCATCTCTTAGATGTTTAATTATGTTGGTATGTTGTGTTCTGATTTTATATATATATATATATAGTGGTGTAGTTTCCCTCCCTTGGTAAGCTCTGTATTGGTTATGTTATGGTTTAAATTTTAAGGATAAAATTTTTGTTAGGTGGGGAGAGATGTAAAGCCCGTATCCTAGATCGTACCGTTTCATAGGCTTCCGCGGTCCTCTTGGTTGAATTCCGGTGACCCGCGATATGTTACCGATGTTTACGCATGACCCTGAGTTACATGCCATCAACCTAAGTTGACTCAACCCGAGACTTGTACCCTAACGACCGTGCTATCACCGTAGTTCCAACACTACGTCTTGTATACCGATCCGATACACAGGCCAGGAGATGTGGGCCCGCGTTCAGTTTGAGAAAAACGACACATGTTACGAAACCTAAGAGAATCTCTACAACATGTCAAATCAATCCCATCAATCAATCAACTACATCACATCTTATGTCAAGTACACATCACCTTTCACCCATTTCCAAGCAACCCCAAAAGTCAAAAGTTCTTTCACAAGCCCATACCCTTTCTTACACAACCTACCACAAAAGTTAACAAACTCTTACACCACTCATCCCTCTTTCTCCCATCCATCACTCCATCCCATCTCTCTCTCTCTCTCTCTCTCTCTCTCTCTCTCTCTCTCTCTCTCTCATTTTCTCAAGCTCAATTCCAAGAAACTAAAAACACCACCCTCTAAGCTTTCTATAAGCTTATGCACGATAGATGCGTGCGGGTGATGTTAGGTTGTAGCGGCATTGACCATGGAGAGTGCAACTGTCTTATGGAGCTTTGATTTTATTTTGACATATGTATTTTCCCTTTCAGCATTGTACTCAAAGTTTTTATTAGTGGATATATGATGATGATGTTGCCTTTGTGATTTGGGTATACTTGTGGTTATGCTTATTACAAGTCAGATGTATAAAAAAATAAAAATAAAATCCTCCTTGTAGGATCCCAGGATCAAAATCTGGAGTATGGACGCTAGGAGCCAAAAATGGGGTACTACGGAGGCTGTCGGCAGCGGATTCGGCAATCAAGATTTCTGTGAATCCGATTTTCGGATTTGGGGCATGACAGGTTGCTTGGGTATGAAGAGAGGGAATGAGAGAGAGAGAGAGAAGTGATGGGTGAAAAGGGATGGGATGAGGTGTGATAGGTGAGGGGTGGAGTGATGAGGTTGTAAGAAAGTGATGGGTGAAGAGAGAGAGAGCTGACTTTTAGAATGGGAAGGGATGGATTGTTGTACTTGGGATATGGAGTGTACTTGACATTGATTGTTTAATTAATTGATGGGACATATTATAGAGATTCTCTTAGAATTCGTAACGTGTGGCGTTTCTTTGGAATAAATGTGGGCCCACATCTTTTGACCCGGGTGTCGGATCGATGCGTGAGTCGTGGCGTTGGAACCGCGGCGACGGCGCAGTCGCAAAGTTACAAGTTTTGGGTTGAGTCAACTCAGGTATGAAGGAATTGACTTAGGATCATGCGCAAATGTCTGATATGGGTCGAGGGTTACCAAAATTTGACCGGAAGGACCTTGGAAGCCTACGGAACAGTATGTCTAGGATATGGGCCTTACAACTCTCCCCTCCAAATAAAAATTTCATCCTCAAAATTTATACAATCAACACAACTAGACATAACTCATAAGGAAGAAGAAACATCGCATCATCATATAAAATCGGAGATAAGATACAAGATACAACTAATCATTAATCATCAAAGAGATGGGGATAGTGCTCTCAAATCTCAGCCTTGTGCTCCTAAGACACCTCATCAACAGAATGGTGACCCTACTGACCCTTCACCAATGGAATGACCTTGGTCTGGATGACCTGCTCCTTCCGATCAATGATGCAAAATGGCTACTTAATGTACGAAGCGTCCTCACGAACCTCTAGCAGCTGCCAATCAATTACATGAACGATGTCTGACCCACACTTAATCGGCATAAAGACATGAAAAATGTTATGGACGCCAGAAAACTGAGATGGCAAAGCAAGCCGATAGACCATGACACCAATACGCTCAGTGATTTCGAAAGGTCCTATGAATCTCGGGACAAGCTTGCCCCGTGCCCCAAATTTAACTATACCCTTCATGGACGAGACCTTGAAATACACATGGTCTCCTACATCAAACTTCAAGGGATAACGCTGACGATCAGCAAAACTCTTCTGTCGGCTCTGAGCTATGCGTATCCTTTGCCTGATGGTATCGATAGCCTCTAGTGTATGCTGCACAAGATGGGGACCTAGGAGACGTCGCTCTCTGACCTCTATCCAACAACTCGAAGATCTACATGGTCTGCTATATAATGCCTCAAAAGAAGTCATGTTAATGGTCGCTTGATAGCTGTTATTGTATGCGAACTCAGCCAATTGTAGATGCTCATCCCAGCTACCCCCAAAGTCAATCACGCAGGCCTGAAGCATGTCCTCAAGGATCTGATTAACCCTCTCGGTCTAGCCATCGGTCTGTGGATGGTACGTAGTGCTGAGCTACAAAACAGACCCCATCAATCTTTGAAAGCTCTAAAACTGAGACATGAACCTCGGGTCTTGGTCAGAAACGATCGAGACTGGAACGCCGTGCAATCTCACAATCTCCTCGATAAATAACCTCGCAAGCCAATCTAAAGGCCAAGTCTCGCCAATCACAAGAAAATGTGCCGACTTCGTCAAACGATCCATGATAACCCAGATGGCGTCATGACCGCGCTGAGTCTTCAGTAAACCCATAATGAAATATGTTGATACATGCTCTCACTTCCACGCTAGGACACTCAACTGCTGTAATGGACCAGGTGGTCTTTGTTGATCGGCCTTGACATGTTAGAATGTGTCACATTCGGCCACAAAATTGGCGATATGACATTTCATTCCTATCTGAAAATACTGTCATCTCATATCACGATACATCTTTGTCAAGCTAGGGTGGATAGAAAATCATGATCGATGTGCCTCAGTCATAAGATCTCTGTGCAACTTAGGAATATCTGGGACACATAATTGGCCTATGAAGCGAAGTCCACCATTAGCACAAATCTGCTAATCTGTCTGACTCTTAAATGTTACCTCTGCTCGGTAGCCCTGTAATGACTCGTCTATCTGCTGAGCCTTAATCACCCTTACAACAAGAGAGGGTTGAATTGATAGGCTCGATAACTGAACGATAGAAGACTGCAGACCAAAATATAAGTCATACTTTGATATATCCTCGTGCATCCTCCACTCATGAATCATCATGTGTGCCACTAAGCCTCGTGGTTGACGGTTGAGGGCATCCCCCACCATGTTCTCCTTACCTGGATGGTACTGGAGTTCAAAATCACACTCCTTCAAGAGATCCATCCAGCGTTTCTGCCTCATGTTTAGCTCGGACTGAGAGAATAGATACTTCAAACTCTTGTGGTCAGAGAAGAGCTCGAACCTAACCCCATAGAGATAGTGCCTCCACACCTTCAATGCGAAGACGACTGTTGCTAGCTCTAAATCATGCATGTGGTAGTTCAGCTCATGGACCTTGAGCTGATAGGACACGAAGGCTACTGGCCTGCCGTGCTGCATCAGGACAGCACCTAAACCAATATGTGAAGCATCAATAAATACAACAAATCCATCACTCCTAGAGGGAAGAGTGAGGACAGGAGCGGACGTCAGATGGCCCTGCAGCTCCATAAATGCCTACTCACATTCATTAGTCCAAACAAAATCTATGCCCTTTCGAGTCAACCTGGTCAATAGGGTTACAAAACGGGAGAAACCCTCAATGAAACACCAATAATATCCCGCTAAACCAAGGAAACTGGGGATCTCGAAAGCAGTAGTGGGCTGGCCCCACTGATACATTGTCTCAACCTTTGAGGGGTCTATTGCGACACCCTCCCTTGTCACCACGTGACTGAGGAACTTTACCTCCTCCTGCCAAAACTCATACTTCTTCAGTTTTACATACAGTTGGTGGGCACGGAGGGTTTGCAATGCGATCTCCAGATGCTGCATATGCTCCTCACGGGTCCTTGAATAGATCAGAATGTTACTGATAAATACTACAATAAACTGATCGAGATACCGACGGAAGACCTTGTTCATCAACTGTATGAAGACTGCGGGTGCATTGGTCAATCCAAAGGACATGACTTGAAACTTAAAATGGCTATAATGTGTCCTGAAAGCCCTCTTCGGGATGTCCTCCTCTTGGACCCGAATCTGATGATAACCAGAATGCAGGTCAATCTTCAAAAATAACTATACACCCTGTAGCTGATCAAATAAATCATCTATCCTCGGGAGTGGGTACCTGTTCTTGATTGTGACCTGGTTGAGCTCGCGATAATCTATGAAGAGTCTCAACAAGTCATCCTTCTTCCTGACGAAAAGGACTGGTGCTCCCCACAGAGAACTTCTCAGGCAGATGAATCCTAACTTTCGTAACTGGTCCAACTGTTGTTGCAGCTCACGCAACTCCATCAGTGTCATATGGTACGGGGTCTTCGAAATAGGCGTCGTACTAGGCACAAGATCGATCTGCAACTAAATATGACGGTGCGATGGCTATCCCAAAACCTCCTGGAACACGTCGGTGAAGTCATAGACAGTCGACAACCGATCAATACAAGAGGTAACAGGCTCCTCAATGGTATATGACATCAAGCAAGATAATGGCTTTCCTCGGGGCTCAGCAACGAACTGAAACTATGGCAAGTCTAGTATGTAAAATGTGACTGTTCTCGCGGAATAGTCCATGATGGCGTGCTACTCAGCAAGCCAATGCATGCCTAGGATAACATCAAAATCTGACATCGGCAACACGTATAAGTCGGTGGGCAAGAAAATCTCTCCCACTAACACCGGGTAAGACGAACAGAAGCGGCCTAATACTGTAGTCTTCCCTAAGGGCGTCATACATCAATCCCTCACTAGTTAACTCTATCGGTAATCCAGTCGATTGGTAAAAATCCTCAGACATGAATGAGTGCGAACCACCAGAATCAAATAATACTTGGGCGATGCATGAAGAGACTGGAATTATACCCTCAACGACTCCTTTGGATGATTGCGGGTCCTGCTGAGCCACATAAAATCTAGCCTAAGATAGTTAGGGAGGTACCTGTCCCCTCGGAGGATGCTGCTACTGCTACTGTCGTTGAGGTGGCTAAAACTGCTGCCTCTTCTGCTGTGGCCTTGGAGGCTGGTGCTGATGCTGCTGCTAAGGGGGTCTCGATGGTGAGATTTACTTTCGCTGCTGCTGCGAAGGTTAATGCAGTGCTCTCAACTGCTACTGCGAAGGCTGCTGTGGTGCTCTTAGCTGCTGCTGTAGAGGTCAGGGATACTTCACTTATGGTGTCCTATCCCACCGCATCCATAGCAGGTATCGAAAATTTACCTCTGAGGTGGTGCAGCTGGAGATGCCGATGATGCTTCTGGTGCTTTAGAAGATGGGTGGCTCCTATATCTCTGCAGTCGTCGCTGCTACTGGGAACTACTAGAGGGGGCCTGCCTCTTCTGACCTCTCCTCTGATCTTGATCGCTCTGTGTGTTAGCCCACTGTCTCGTAAATCTAAGCCCTCCGTACTACCGCCTAAAAGGTCAGGAGCTCATGCCCAATAACACGGCCTCAAAGACCGTAACATAAGCCGTTCTCAAAATGGTGGGCCTTCCGCCCCTTATCATCAACCAAATATGGCACGAACCTCGATAGCATTACGAAACGGGCCGCGTATTGTGCCACAGACATGTCTTCCTACACCAAGGTCTCGAACTCTAATGCTCGCTGCTAACGAATGTGATTGGGGAAGTACTGTTGGTCGAATCAGTTAATGAAATCCTCCCATGTCCAGACATAATCAAGTCCTTTAACACGGGTAATGGAGGTCCACCAGTGCTTGGCCTCACCTTAGAGAAGAAATACTGCCAACCAGACTCCTTTCTAGGTCATACGTGCTATAGTATCAAAAATCTTCTTCACATTAGAGCGTCACCTCTCAACTGCTGTCGGCTCTGGTTCGCCCTGGAAACATGAGGGATCAAGCTGTTGGAACTCTTGAAGTAGGGCGCTCACGTGCTTCTGCTCTTCCTGTGCTGGCGAAACAACTAGGGGCCTACCCTGCACCTGGAGGGCAGTCGTCACAGCCTGCAACATCTACTGTAATTGGGAGGCACTCACAGGTATGGTCGGATCCACACTGGTCTCGGGTGGAGGAACGTCATCCTCAGGCTTGGGAGAAGGGATCTCTCAGGGTGGAGTGGGAGTCGTAGGTAGTAAAACGGGAGTCTCAGGTGGTGGAGTGGGAGTGGATTGGGTCACTCTCCTAGCTAGCATGTCCTATAGGAACGAAAAAGGATGTTTATCAACCTTGAGAATTGTACGTTAGGGAACTCAATCTGAAGGTTATGCCCCCAGAACTTAATCGTCCTAAACCCATAGCAAACATGTGATGTTATTCTCGATTATTTCCAAGTTATGCTCTGATACCAACTTCTTTCATGCCCCAAACTCTAAAATCGGGCCCATAAAATTTCTGATCACCAAATTCGGCGTTGACAACCTCCATAGTACCCCATTCTCAGCCTCGACACTCATACACCAGGTTCCCATCCTGGGATCCTACAAGGAGGATTTTAAATAAGATTTGATTCATAATGAGCATAACCATAAGCATAACCCACAAATAATAACCACAAGAACACCATCATAAAATCCACTATAATAAAAAACTTTGAGTATAATGCGTATGAAAGGGAAATATAAAATAATAAAATTAACATGAACTCCATAAGCTCGACTGCACACTCCAACCGCAGCGAGGCTAAGGCTGCGTCCTGGCATCACCTGTACGCATCAATCATGCATAAGCTTATAGAAAGCTTTGAGGGTGGTCTAAGTGTGTGCGTAGTATAAACATGCTCAGAATGCAATGACAGAGTAATGCGAAATCGTGCTGTTGAGTACATGAATGCAATCAGCCGTACCAAGGCTGTGCGGTGAAAAATATGAATGCTATTAGCTATATCAAGACCATGCGATGAGAGATGTAACTTAAGCATGCTAATCCTTATCCGGCTTAGCAAATATCAGTACAGTTCTCATTCTATATCATTACCGGGGTCTAGTACACTTTAGTCCATCTTGCCACCCCTATGTGAATGCACAACTGGGTGAGTGGAAGAGACCTCACTATCTGCCTGCCAATATCGGGCCCGACTCATCGATAACAAACCTATTCCTCAAGCTGGTCAAACTCAACCTAGAAATTGCCCCCTCACTTAGGCGGGTAAGGTCACACCCCCTTCCAACTAACCATGACATAGTGGGAGACGCAGCTTATTAGTATACGACCCTCGCGTGCTCATGCACCCATTCGGTCTTGACGTTAGAGTCATCCTCTGGTACCATCAGGTTTAGGGATTTTTATCAAGAGACATCTTTGGGGCCGCGATGCTAGAAACAGTATTTCTGGTATCCAATCCGGCCATCCACGATGTGTCTGTGGAGGCTATGGCCCTGATGTCGCTAGGGCATACAGTAATCACAATCACACAAATATAAAGTGTATGAGTCACACTACCAGTCATGCAACAATCCTGCCTGTATCGCGTGCTCATGAAGGGCAACTCCACCTATTAGGGAGCCCATAAACAATCTGCCTGAAGGTAAATGCTATGATCGGTCACTCCTTAGAAGAGGGGCCTAGATGGCTGTAACATCCCAAAAATTGGGGGTCGAGCATAAACTCCACTCTCGAGTTTTAGAACATCACTTATGCAACATTTTCAGTGATGGATGAATGTCGGCTGTATTAGTGCATAAAACATGAAGTGGATTAAGCCAAAATAGCATATCATACTCCAGAGACAGTTAAATTTTATAAGCGAAAGGCTGTGATAAATATATAAAATGTATAACTTATTGTGAGTCTCTGGAGCGTAAACATGTTACCAGGTTAACTATATACATGTATACTCCAAAAATGAACAAAAAGAATATACATGGGTATTTTAAAAGTGTAAGATGACAAGTGTAATGACATCTAATCAGTAACCCTGTAACCCCGTCGATCAGAACCTGCATATTGGAGAAATCCTCCTCATCATCATAAAGTCTGGCTCTACTTCGTAAGAAACGCCATCATATGAAACTAAAATAGGGACTGGTTAGTGTTGTAAACACATCCCGTAACGTAGGAGTGAGTAGCTAACTCAGTGGAACAATAGAGTAAAGATTAACATGTTATCAAATCAGTCAAGTGGTAATGATAAAGCAGTACAATCAAACATTCCTACCTACTCTTATTAATGTAAGGATGAGATGCAATAATGATGCATGATCTCACCAACATACTCCCTCATGTGACACCATCTCACGTTCGCGACATGCTTTCATCCTTCAGTGCTCCACATCTTCCAGGCACATGCAGTGCGATATGAACATGATTACTGAGTTGTTATTATTCCTTTTCATACAGCAGTATTGGGAAGCTAAGGTACCTCCCTTATATCAATTCCCAACAATGATCCAGTCTAGGGTCGTCAGTCCTAGCATATCTCATACGAAGTGTGGTTCTAGGTCACTACAAGGGCTGTCAGGGCTGTTACATGCACTCGTTACACCACTCCCCCATCACCTTATCAATACAGGCTTAGTTTATACTCTTGTTGCTACGGAAGGGTCGTCGCCTCTACATAGACTCAGAGTACGCTTGAGGTCACTACAAAGGGCGGTCAAGGCTGTTACACACACTCGTTGCACTGCTCCCCCATCACCTTATCAGTGTAGGCCGACAGCTTGAATACAGTGTCCCATACCACCGTATTCGGCTCACGAGCTCTGGTTGCTCATTGGTCACTACGGGAAGGCTCGTCACCCCAGCGTAGGTCGACAATTCGACCACCGTGTCCCATGCCACATGCCCGGCTCATGAGTCTTAGCGGATCGAGGTACCATGGTTAACGGGATTTCCACTGGTAAGTTTGGTACCTTAGATTCAAGCAATAGCGTCCATACATGGTTAACATATATCGGGAAAATCGGGTTACTTGATGAGTTTTACTAGTACGAGCGCTCATTGGGTTGATCGACATGAAGTGCATAAGCACCTCGTGTGGCCTAACCACTGTCGACAAGCAACGCACGACTCGGGTTCATCAAACACGTTCTGCGTGGTGAATACAACTCAGCCACAAACTCAAGTTTGGTTACCAATTTCCTGGACTATGGTATAGTCCCAAACACTTTCAATCTAAATCAGTAAGGATATGAACAAACAGAATCAAAATAATCAAGTAATCCAAGCATGATATCGAACATATTAGAAGATACAACATGTACATGAAACCATACACAAATGTTTCGTAAGTAAAGCGATTAAATCAAACACTTGCATGGAGGAAATCATAAACATCATTAAGATTGTTGAGAACCCTATCTTAACACCATTATTAAATTTAGTTCGCCACACAATTTCTCACACAGGCATCTTATCAAACACTTAGACTACACAACTCCAACATACATGATGTACGTTGATTTCAACATAGAATATGACAAATCCTTATATCAAGGGGTTGTCACATACACAACAATCATGTTATTAAATTCAATACATATGGTAGGCATAAATCATAAATCCATATTTATTTAGTCATTTCAATAAACACTTAGACTACACATATTAGCCTACATAACCTATGTTGGCCAAAGGTGTATTAGGACGAATCCTTTCACCAGACAGGTCATACATCCATAACTAGCATATATACACGGTAAATACTCATGGCAATCATATCAGTAAAATTTATACGTATACGGTGTTTTCTACGAATACATAGAACACAAAAATTTCCATATTCTTCATATTTAACCGAAACGAAAAATGGATAACATGTTCTACATGTGAAATAGCATCCACGTCAGGAATCTATCATTATTCGACATTGTAAGCTTTGAAAAATGACAACCTAAACGTCTAAAGTCTGCACCTTACGCCGTAGAAGCGTAACGAACTCGTTAGAAACTCTAAGTCTTCATATTCGTGGAATATCAGCCTATAAAACAAGCTAGGTTAGCTATCTAGCTAATAACTTCAATGGAAACCCTAAAACACGCTAGGGTTATGTTTTTCTTACCTAAGAACGATTCCAGAATCGTTGGCATAACGATCCAAATACGGTAGATGTGCACGAAGAATGCCAAGAATAATCCTCACACTCTCCCTCACTTTCTCTCTCTTTCCTTCTCTTTCTTTCTTCTCTCTCTCTTAGGTTTAGAAAATTCGTATGGGATATGAGAGAGAGGGTTTAAGCCTTTTATATAGGCTCTAAATCGATGGAAATAGCCTTATGGCTAAGGTATACTTAGGTTATAACCAAATCGGGTCTGTTCCGATCCAACGGAGCATTTCTGGAGGTCCTATTACTAAATGCGGTCGGACTTAAGCTCTCTAATATTGGATCTTGATCAAGTTAAGTTTTCAGTCCAATTGGGTTTTTAGATCTACCGTGGTGGACCAGTTTCAGTTCAGTGGTCACCTAAAGTCGATCAGAGCCACAAGTACTATGACATGTAAGGGCCACCTATCCTGATCCGAGGGTAAATTTGGGTCAAAATCCAATGGTCAGAATGTTTAGAAATAATGCTCAAGCGACACGTCTCAGATTTCTTAAAAGTATATTTAATTTCTTAAAAATCTTCATTTTCTCACACTCTTCACTCCGGACTTAAGGAAATCGTCCCAGAGCATCGTTTGGACGTGATTTTCGCGTTGTTTGTCAAGTTCAACTACGCAGTCAATATCTTCTAAGTTTATCGCTATCAGACTTTTGATGTGATGTCCAGGTCCGATACGGAGTTTCAAAGTACTCCCGAAAGCAACTGGGTTTAAATTTAGATTTTAGATTTTAGGGTAACATAGCGTCAATGTTTGTACAAGTTTTGGGTCTTGCAGATCATATTTAAAGCGATTAGTGCTACTTTCACAGGTAATCTAGTGTATCGCTAGTTAATTCACGTTAAATTTCTAAGGAATTTAGTTCTAAATGAATTCTTTGGCTTTGGAATTGAGCTTTAAGAATGATATGGTTGACCCATTGCCTAAGGACGTCTAACTCCAAGTTGGTAAAAAATTAGGGGTGTTATAATGGCCTACACACTACAAGTATGGTCCTATCAATGGGCCCTAGGGAGAGTTATAATGTAAATATTTAACCATCATTGCTCTTACAATGTGGACGTCAAACCGTCATTGCTCCCAAGGCATGGCCGCAAAACATCATTACATACATCGTGGTGAAATCTCACATCGTAAATGGACCTCATATACACCGTATTCGGCCCATACAAAGGCCTCACATACGTCTCATTGGTCCTCATATAAATCAAATGGGCTGATTCAAATGGGCTGAATCAATGGGCCAAGTCGAATAGGCCGAGTTGAATGAACCAAGTCAATAGACCAGATCAAATAGGCCAAGTCAAATGGGCCAAATTGAATGGGCCGGATCGATGGGCCGAATCCAATAGGCCAATACAACATAATTCATCTACTTTTAGAGATTAGTATAGAGTATATATAAAAAAATGAATCATATCAAGAGATCAACTGAACCATTCCACATCTAACAGTGGTGATAATGATTTTCACAGTTAAAAATTTAAAAGGCCCACCATAGCATTTATTTCCCATCTACATTACTCATAAGGTCATAAAGTCCTGGATGTAAAGGGAAAATAAATACCACATTGGTCCAGGATGAGGACCCTGTAACTCAAAAGGGTTTTGAATGGTGGACGTTCATCCCACTGTTTTATGCAATGTGGTTCACTTGAAATTAGATCTGCCTTATTTTTAGTCTCAAGCCTTGAGACAAACTAGCCAAATGAGTGGACAACTGGATGTAGTACATTCATCAATGGTGGGCCCCTGATGTCACCGTTCAAATGGATAAATGGATAAAATGGATACATCTATTGTGGGTCCCATGTCCACGCACATATGGACGGTAGGGATACAACACAACATCATGGTGGGTCCCCTGTCGCCCAGCAGCCCAACCATATGGCTGGACGATATAGATAAAACACATACATCATAGTCGGTCCCCCATCCAATGGTGTGGACGGTGTGGACAAAACACATACACCATAATGGGTCCCATGTGGGGCCCACCATAACATTTATTTACTGTCCAATCTGTTGGTAAGGTCACACGGATTGGATGCAAAGGAAAAACAAATTTCATAATGACCCAAAACTTCTATGACAACAATTTCAATGGAAGACGCTCAATCCACTGTTTCCTGTGACGTGGGCCACCAGAGTTCCTCAAATGCAGTAGTGTCCTACTACAACGTCAGCAGCAGCAAGCGTTGCATGCCATGTAATTTTATTTT
Organism: Magnolia kwangsiensis; assembly: GCA_037074715.1. Lineage (NCBI taxonomy): Eukaryota > Viridiplantae > Streptophyta > Magnoliopsida > Magnoliales > Magnoliaceae > Magnolia > Magnolia kwangsiensis. The sequence continues at coordinate 43,177,599 of CM073586.1, read as the reverse complement.
TATTTTTTGAAAGGAGAGTTTTTCCATGGTTTTTCATATGTGGGGCCCACATAAGGTGAATCTGACCTAGCCATAGCATTCCATAGCTTAAAACTGACCAAATAAGCCTAATATGTAGTATGTTTTGGGGTGTAGAAACATTAGAGTGGGTTTTAACGGTAAAACCATTGATCTCTATGCTATGGCCTGCCAGATAATCAAATTCACTTCAGTTTCCGGCTCAACGCCTAAAATGAGTTGAGGAATGGGATGGACGACGTGGATTACATTTATACATCATGGTGGGGCCTGCACTCACAGTCCACACATCATAGTTCATCACACCCACATCAATTCATAGCTCTTTGTTAACCACGTTTAGCGTCCTTGGATGCTGGACTGTTTGGATACAACACAACATCATGGTGGGTCCCACATGTAGTTGGTCCACCTGTTTGGTTCAACCAAATATTTTTATTTTCCCTTCTGTCCAGGCCCGCTAACGGGCTGGACGGTGTAGATCCAATACATCAATCAGATGGGTCCCACGAAGGTGGATGGCGTGGATAGGTTACATACTTCATGGTCGGATCTATCTGGGTGGGCCACACAACTATATCATCACCAAGAAAAATAAAGAGAGAGAGAGAGAAAGAAAGACGAAAGAGATGGTGATGGAGGGGCCCCGCTACTATGGGCCCCTCATGATTACAACACATACATCATAATGGGTCCCACCTATAAGTGGGCCCTTAAATGCAAATGGAAGGTAGATCACCCACCTATCGGGCTTCTTCTTGGTCCCTTAGCCTCCTTAGCTCTTATGCTCAACTTTTAACTGTGGATGATGGATTTTTTATGGTGGGGATAAGAGGTGAGAGGGTGGGCCACACTTGTTGATTTTAGAGAGCTTAGGAAGGCTTGAACGTGTGGTATTTTGGGTTTCTTAGGAGTGAAGGGAGGGAATGAGAGAGAGAGAGAAGTGTGGGTGAAAAGGGATGGGATGAGTGTGATGGGTGAGGGGTGGAGTGATGGGGTTGTATGAAAGTGATGGGTGGAGAGAGAGACAGAGAGTTGACTTTGAGAATTAGAAGAGATGAGTTGTTGTACTTGGGTTATGGAGTGTACTTGACATTGATTGATTGATTGATTGATGGGACACGTTGTAGAGATTCTCTTAGAATTCGCAATGCGTGGCGTTTCTTCGGAATGAACGTGGGCCCACATCTTTTGACCTGGGTGTCGGATCGATGTGCTAGTCGTGGCATTGGAACCACGATAATGGCATGGTCGTAAAGATATAAGTTTTAGGTTGAGTAGACTCAGGTATGTAGGACTCGGCTCTAGATTGCGCGCAAACGTCGGATATGGGTCGAGGGTTATCGAAATTTGACTAAAAGGACCGCGGAAGCCTACGAAATGGTATGGTCTAGGATACAGGCCTTACACTATGGGTTGGTTGTAAGTCCGATTTGAAGTGTAAGATTGGATCTTTATTGCTCATATATATATTATCCAACTTTTGGGTTGATTTGTAAGGCCATGTTGATGAATATTGGATTGATCATTTGCTATGTAGTTTGGGCATATGGGCTGTCCATTAGGTCTATCATAATCATGGATTCGGTGGCCATTGAGGCTTGGGCTATGGTTGCCCCATTGGCCCATGTTGATGTATGCCTTGGGCCATGGTTGCCCCATTGGCCCATGTTGATTTATGCCTTGGGCCATGGTTGCCCCATTGGCCCATATGTATGTATGTAGGCTTGAGCCATTTCTTGAGGCCCATCATGAGATCTATAATGACATGTATTGTTGTGAGACCCGTATCCTAACACATACCATTCGGTATGTTTTCGTGGTCCTCCCGATTGAATTCTGGTGACCTGGGACGTGTATAAAGCATATGCGTGCAACCCTGAGTCGTATCTCGTATTTCAGAGTCAGCTCGATTCAAGACTTGTACCCTAGAGACCGCATTGTCACCATGGTTCCGATGCTATGGATTATATGCCGAGGCGATACCCAGGCCCAGAAATGTGGGCCCACGTTCAGTTCGAGGAAACGCCGCACATTGACAAACCCAAGAGAAACATGTCATATAAATCACACACTAGTTAAAGTACAACACCCATCCCCAAGTACAACCACCCTCCCCAAAGTTAACTCTCTCTCTTACAACCAAGTACACCCATCACTCACCCATCTCTCTCTTTCTTACAACCTCTCTCTCATCTCTCTCTCCCTCATTCTCTAAGCAACCCATGTCCAAGCTTTTATGAGAGAAGTTAGTGTGGCCCACCTTTCTACCTCCCATCTCCACCATCCAAAGATCATCTCAACCGTTGAAATCGTTCCTAAGGAGCTCTAGAGGCTATGGGCGAAAGAAAGAAGTGGAGGTGGGTGTTCATAGTGTTAGATTTTAATTTTTGATGAAAGGCCCACTTGTGATGGGACCCATTTTAATCTGTGTTCTAAATCCTAGAGGGACCCATAATGGCAGGGTCCCTCCATCACATCGTCTCTCTCTCTCTCTCTCTCTCTCTCTCTCTCTCTCTTTTATGATGGCATGTGGCCCACCTAATCCAGATTGTCCAACCAATGGGACTGGCCCACCTTGCTACCTACCGTTTAGCAGCCTGATTGCCTGATTTTGGGTCAACCTGGCTGTGGAAATAACCTTAAATAACAGCTTGGTGTGGGATCGTGTGGCCCAACACGTGGACACCATAATGATGTATGAGATCCATATCCACCCATCCATCATTTGGCCGTTCAAGCGTGGGCCAGATGGGATGTGATCAGCTAGGCCTGTTGCTGTCTAGTAGCAGACGTTGATGTCAGGGAAACCATAAATATCAATTTTGTTTGAAAGTGGGGTGGCCCACTCACATAGACCCCACCTTGGTGTATGTATCCTATCCACACCATCCACCCTTTTTCCCAGCTCATTTTAGGTGTTGATCCGAAAAATGAAGCTAATCCGAAACTCTGGTAGGCCACACCATCTAATATATTATTTTAATAGTAAGAAATTAATAGGGTCTACTGTGATGTTTTTGTGCATCAAAAGGTATCCAATATTGGGCTTGTTAGACCCGTCATGAGCCTAAGGACCCAACTGGCGGAGTAGATCCTCCTAATGTGGGCCCCATCTATGAATTCTTTAGAAAAAACAAGTGATGCTAATGCTGTCAGCGTACAGGGGACACTGTAGCAAGCAACATCTTGCTGCTTCTAATAGGCAGGGACTGTGTGCCCCACCATGATGTTTGTTGAACATCCACACTGTGCATTTGATGGGTTCCCTTTAGGAAATGGGATTGCCCAAAAAATCAGCCGTTCATAGTACTTCGGTGGTCCACACCACCCAATAGCAGGGGATTGAACGTCTACCATTGAAACCCCCTTTTGGGTCATAAAAGTTTTGGATTGATATGAAATTTATTTTTCCTCTTTATTCAGGTCTTTGTGACCTTATGAACAGATTGGATGGAAAATCAACGTTATGGTGGGCCCCACGTGGGACCCACCTATCGTAGAAATGGATTGGGTGGGCTACCACTCACCAACTATATAGCTGATTGACGTCAGTAAGCTCAGTGGGGCCTATCATGAGGTATGAGTTTTATCCAAGCCGTCCCACTACGAGACTCCTCCATGATGTATGCTTTAATCCACACCGTCCACCGTGTGGGACGGTGTGACCCACTATGATATATGTGTTTAATCCACACCATCCAGACAGTTCTGGAAGGTGCTGGACCTATTTGGATGGTGCCACGTGGGGCCCTAATATGAGGTATGTGTTGTGTCCATGCATCCAACATTTAGATGGTGGACCACCTCGGTATATGTATTCTATCCACACCATCCAGTTGTCTGGACGGTGGGCCCTACTATAATGTATATTTTGATCACACCGTTCATCTAGATATGGGATGGTGAGACACCACCATGATGTACGTGTTTCTTCCACACCGTCTAGTGGTGTCGTGGGCCACACCTTGATGTATTTATTGTATACACCTCATCCATCCATGGATGTGGGGCCCACCTTGGTGATGTATCTGCCGCATTGTCCAGGATGGGATGGTGGGCCTGCCATTATATACGTGTTTCATTCCACGCTGTCCATCGGTTTTGCTAAACCATGGACTGCCCCATTTGGCCCACTAAATATATATGAGGCCCACCTATTGTATGAGGCCCATTGTGTAGTATTTGAGGCCCAAAAATCAGACCCATGTGTTGTATTTATGGCCTTTGAATGAGGCTCAATGAGATGTATTTGTAGCCCATTTGATGAGGCCCATGTGATATATTTGAGGCCCATGTGATGGGGCCCACCTGTTGCGTATTTAATGCCCATATGTCATGTCCCATTGTGACGTATTTCTAGCCCATATTGATTTCACTATAATGTATATAATGATGTTTATGTGGGCCACTTCTTGAGAGAAATGTTGGTTAAATGCCCACATTGATGGACAATGGTGGTTAAATGTCCACATTGTGACCTTCCCTTAGGCCCTTTGTTAGGCCGATTATCGATACCGATTATGAGTACGTGATAGTATAGCATTATGACACATGCCCATACACATCATTTACATGTATGATATGAGATGTGGTTGACCATTACATATGCCATTAGGTAGGTTGTCTATGGGACTCCCTGATAGGTGGAGCCGTCCCACATGAGCGCACGATATGAGTAGGTTTGATGCATGACTGGATGGTATAACTTATGCATCTCGTATTTTGTGATACGATCACCGTACGCCCTAGTGACATCAGGGTCGTAGCCTCCACGGGTATATTGTGGATGGCCAGATGGGACATCAAAAATCTATTACTAGCATCAGGCTGCCATAGAAGGCCCTGTGTGAAAATCCCTAAACCCTTTTGGTACCAGAGAATGCCCCAATGTTTACAGTGAAAACATGAGTGCCCGAGTGCCGAATACCAGTAGGTTGCGTTTCCCACTGTATAGTGGTCTGTTGGGATGGGGTGTGGCCTTACCCACCTGAGGGAGTAGGCAATGTTAGGCTAAGTTTGACCAGCTTGAGGCATGGGTTTGTTATCAATGAGTCAGGCCTGATATTGGTAGGCAGATAATGAGGTCTCTTCGACTTAACCAGTTGTGCACTCGGATAGGGGTGACAGCTGGTGTGGAGTGTAATAGACCTTGGTGATGGTCCTAGAGATGTATGGTTTTGATATATAGACTTATTGAGTAGACATTGTATACTTAGCATCTTACTTATTCGTTCATTCACTATCCACTCAGGCCGGTGTTGTGCAAGTAATTTGATATGTGTACCTTTGCAATGGCCAGGATTTCGGTTAGGCACATGACTAACCTTACATCAGGAGTTTACCACATCATCCCGATTTCACACTTCAATTTGGTCTTTTCATTTGCATCGCATATTGCATTGCATCCTCAGTACATAACATTTGTTTTACTTTACTTTTGTATTACATAACTTGATGAGGTTGATAGCATTCGTGGACTCATCAGGATTTGTATATTGCATTATATCCTCAATAGATGATATTTAGCCTGCTATGTCTCTGCATTACATAGTTAATCTACATTGCTTCCTCATTATATGATATTGGCTTATTGTATTTTTACATTGCATAGCCTAGGTAAGGCTGATGGTATTTATGGACTTACCAATATGTTTCCGCTTACTCTGACATCATATGATTCATGATCTTGCCAGTATTTCCAACATTGTATGATTATAGCGTTGTATTTATGTGCTTAACACTTATCTTGTGCGCACACTTTCATCACTTTCTAAGCTTTTTATAAGCTTATGCACGATAGATGCATGTAGGTGGCATTAGGTCGTAGCAGCGTTGAGCTTAGAGCGTGCAGCCATCTTATAGAGCTTTGATTTTGACATATGTATTTTTCTTTCAGCATTGTATTCAAAGTTTATATTAGTAGATTTGTGATGATGATGTTGCCTTTATGATTTGGGTAAACTTGTGGTTATGCTTCTTATTAGATAAATATACATTGGAAAAAAATCCTCCCCATAGGATTTTAGGATCGGAATATGGCATATGTGCATTAGGAGCCGAGAATGGGATATTACGGAGGCTGTCGGCACCGGATTTGGTGATCAAATTTTTTGTGAGCTTGGTTTCTGAGTTTGGAGCTTGACAATTGTTGCCCATTTAGTTTCATAGTTGTATCCGGGCCTTGGGCCTTATTTTAGCTAGTTTCTATATTGGGCTGCCTTATAGGGGATAATGGTGGTTAAATGTCCACATTGTGTACCCATATAGGCCCCTTTGTTAAGCCCATTCTCATCTATTACGCTCATAGTGTTGTTTACCTTGTCCTAGTGGGCTAACCCAAATAATTGGGCCCCCACTAGTGGTTGTGCATTTACCTTGACTTGTAGAATAGTCTAAGTACCTAGACCTAACCTTGCTTTGAGGAGAGCACATCATCACCGCATGTCATGTGTGGTTCATCTTCACGATTCATTCCCTTGTGCATCATATGTATGCTTGGATTGAGGAGTGATTGATCATGATATATGCCATTGGGAAGACTGTTTTATGCCATTGGGCAGACTATTTTATGGGACTCCCAGGGTGATGGAGTTGCCCCACATGAGCACGGGATGGGCAGGACTAATGCATGGTTGATTGATATGATTCAAGCATCTCATATTTGCATGGTACGTATATTATACACCCTAGCAACATCAGGGTCGTAGCCTCCACAGTCACATCATGGGTGGCCAAATTTGAACACCAGAAATGTTGGTTCTAGCACTGTGGGCACATAGGATGTCCTTTAGTAAAAGTCCTAGAACCTTTTTGGTACCAGAATATGCTCTAACGTCTAGAATGAGTGGAAATATGAGCGCCATACCATGAGGTCGTGTCTCTCATTATGTTGTAGTCAGTTGGAAGGGGGTGTGACCTTACCCGCCTGAGTGAGGGGGTTATAAGCTAGGCTAAGTTTGACCAGCTCACAAATGGGTCCTTTATCGACGTGCTAAGTAGATTGGCTAACTACTGGATAGGAAAGTAGTGAGGACTTTTATTCTCACTAGGGTGCGCGGCTAGGGTGGTGGTAGTCAGTGTGGAGTATATTTAACCTCAGTTATTTCCCAGAGAGGAACTATACTGATATGTGGATTGGATATGAGCACTAACATGACTGCATTGCACCTTGCATATGATATTTGGCTATGTAGGCTATGACTAATGGTTTTCATGGTCTTGCTAGCATATTCCATATACTATAATATTGCATACTTGGCACTTGTCCTGCACACACTTACACCACCCTTTAAGCTTTCTATAAGCTTATGTACAATTGATGTGTGTAGGTGACGTTAGGCAGTAGCAGTGCAGGAGCAGGAGCGTATAGTGGAGCTTTCCTTTGGAGTTCTGATTATTAGCTATTGTATCTTTCTTATTGAAAAGGCCGAGTTAAGAGTCTTAGAGAGGGTTTTTTTTTTTTCTTTTGGTGGGGGGGGGGGGTGTTGAATAGGACTATGTCAAATTAAAATTTAAATGCAGAAAAATAAATAAAGAAAACACTTAACAATCCTACAAAGCAAAAATGAATAACAACCTTAAATGTACAAGTATTGAGAGGTTGATATAGATGTTGTTCTACGTACCACCTTACACTAAAAAAATAATGGCTTATGGTAGGACAACCTGATTCCTAGAACGGTCTGTGTATCAAAAATCCCAAACAAATATAGAGGAGAATAAAAATAGCAAAGAAAATAAACCAAGACATTACAACATTCTCACAATTACATAAAACAGATTACAACATTCTCCATAAAGGCTTAAAAAGAATTTACAACATTCATACAAAGCCACAATCAAGCAACCACCATTACACCAGATATTATAGTGGTTCATTTGTGTACACCAACTGTTTAGAAAAACAGCCACACAACTACTCCACTCCTAATATCCTCTCCCTCGGGATATTGGTTTTCACTATGAAATAAGTTTTTCAAGGTTCACCTAAAACCTTCAAAATTGTTTCTTTCAAGTGGGCTTACACAATTCAAAAACCCCACACTCTGAGATTTTCTTGATCACCTCAAACAAACCAAAAAGGAATTTTCCTGGTGCAACCTCAAAAACAAAAAAGAGATTTACAAAAAAATGTAAATATACTTATCTGGATATTCTCCTTTGATGAAGCCCAGTAGAACCAATTTGAAGTAGATGTTTAACATAAATGTTCAATGTCCACACTCACTTATGAAAGGGTTCTAAATGATTTTTAGATTAAATCACCTTGAGCTAGCTTGATTTGATTTTGATCTGAAGAAAGGGGAAAAACTTAAATCCCTTCTTCAAATAAGATTGGAATAAAGAACTCAAAATCAAATATAAAAAGCTAATTAAAAGAGAATATAAAATGAGCACTAAATAACTCAAGAATATCATAAACTTATCTCTCAGAGTGGTGTCTTGATTTTTCTTGAATGACTTATCAAACTCTGAAAATCATGCTCTATTTATAGGTGAAAAAACTATTCACTTGACTGGCCCAGAGGACAGCTCAACTGGTCGAAAGACCAATAAGAATTCAAAATTTTAGGCATGATAGGATAAGAATGGTTCATGACTGGTCGAGTGGCTTGCTCGACTAGTCAAGCTATGCACTCGATTGGTCGAGTGGAACCCTTAAAGATTGCTGGACTTTGAGTCGAGCCTACTGGACTGGTCGAACACTGTTCACTCAACTGGTTGAGTAGTCTCAGGACTGGTCGAGGGTCCAACAGAAATTCTAAAAATCCATAACAAACCTTAGACTGGTTGAGAAAATTCTTATATTGGCCGAGCTAGCACTTGGACTAGTTGAACATATGCTAGGACTAGTCGAGAAAAAACCTATAAAATTATATCATGACCCAAAATAAGAATGTAATAAATATGAGCTAACCTATGGTCAATCTAGAGTCATTCATACCTTATAGGTGAAAATTGAACATTGAAACATCATTTGCTTTGGTTGATAGTTTATCTTGAAGTACTTGAAGCTTGTCATTATATATTCGAAGATGAGTTTGAATTAGTAACCTTGTGACTTTGAGTTCCAACTTAAGAAGATTACTTGGGCTTGAATTCTTTAAGTAAAGCACATTGTCTTGATATAGTTGAAACTTGAAAACTTGATCTATCACTTAATGTTGTACTTGAATCTCTTATTCTTGTACTTGAGGTTCTTGATGTAGACTCTCTTGTTCTTGTACTTGAATGTAGGTAAGGATGATATAAAGTTAAGCTACACAAGATACATATTTCAAGAGGTTTTGACACTACAAAATTTGACAAATATAGGAGCTAGATAAGATAGCATTCTCACTTATATGCCTTGTATTATAAAAGTTTTTATTCTTAGTGGATTTTATAATAATGTACCTGTGGTTATTATTGGTGGCTATGATCTTAGGTATATTAATTATAAAACAGACTTACGTATAGAAATCCTCCTTGTAGGATCCCAGGATCGGAACCTAGTATATGGGTGTCAGGAGCCAAGAATGGGGCACTGAGGAGGCTGTCAGCACCGGATTCAGCGATCGAGAATTTTGTGAACCCGATTTTTGAGTTTAGGGTAGTACACATTTGACATCAATAGAATCAAGGAAATATTTGACATTCTGTTGGTCAGAAAAATTATCAAAATTTCTATGAACCATATGATACACTCAGTCGACAAATTGCAAAAAGATCGAATATTGTAAATGACATGGAGCTCGGTCTCATTTAACTAACAAATGTGTTATGTTCAGGAACATTATCCAGGATTACATCGACCACGGATTGCTGATGTTTCTTGAGAAATGTGAGGAAGCCATGCTAATCGATACAGACCCGTTCCCATTTAACATCGTGGTCAACGTGGTCACAACTAATATGAGGAACCAACCACATTTGAAGGTCAATCTTAGCCCGAATAATCAAGGAGAGGTAGCACGATGACTAGTCTAGGGCTGATGTTGGCCATCTCATTTGAATAATAATTAGTCGAATGCAGTTCAATGTGCTAGTCGAGGCTCTTAGCTATGTGATCGGTGTGCTTGAGGAACTGTTCTTGCATGAGGGATCCTCCTAAGCCAAGATGGATAGATCATTCCATGGTCCCTTGGTCAGTTTGAAGCAATGACTACCATCGATCGTAATAGATGACTCCCACTTACTACCAAAAAATAGAATCACCAAGCTAAAGGATTATCAAACGGCCAACAATTTGAGAAGGACTATGCATGCAGGTCACACATCTAAAATTTTCAACTATTCCAGAAGCGTTAACTGGGACTCAAAAGCATCAATGGAAAAGGCATTGAGCCACGATAAGGAGAAAATCATAAGTAGTAAAATCCCCTCAGTTAGTAATAACTCAACCTAGGCCTTTCTGGAGGATCCTAATGCCCAAAGGCTAGGTGGTTATAAACATATTAAAGAGTAATACTTTCCCCTATGTTACAAAACCAAGACTTAAATGTTCTCGGCTAAATTAATCGATCAGTGAGTCTTAAGGAGGAAGATAGCTGTGGTAACTAATCATACTACCTCAATGATGAGTGCTTCCGGGCAGATGAATGGTTAGCAAATGAACTAATGTTGACCATAATAGCACTGAAGATTGTGTCACCAATAGTCACTTCGGCCAACATTACAACTAATGAAAGCATTAATCAGACGGAAGATTACACGATGGAAACAGTTAATGAAACGTTAAGGAAATAATGTCCAAATGACTAAATTTTATTTGGGATATTGCCACCTATCCATTGTAACATGGTTTTCACATTGGCTTCCAGTTTTCAAGCTAGACCAATCAGCTAAATAGAATGGTGGGCGATGTAGAACAATATACCCCCTAATAATAATATAACATGCTTCATTTCCATTTGAAGAAGGTGTTAAGAATGAATCCAAGGCTGATGAAGCCCCTCATGTTAACGCCATCATAGTAGAAGCAGGGGCTATGTCTAAAAGGGTGGTCATAAATAAACCTACGTACGACATGATGCAACACCTTAAGTTGTTGTACATATCATCTCACCTTGCCCTATTATCAGAATCCTCATGTACAATGGGGCCAATGTTAACCTTTTGCCATTGAGGATGATGTTAAATTGTGAAAAACCCCAGCCGATTTGATTCTATCAGAGATGATTGTCAATAATTTTGTCGATCATATTGGAAATACACATGATGTCTAACCAGTTGATCTGACTGTTAGAACTAAGACAATGTTAACACTATTTTTCATGGTCGATACCTCATCAAGCTATAATGCTTTGTTGGGGAGGGACTGGATTCATTCATTTGTATGTATCCCATCTTTCCTACATTAGTTCATGATTTTCTTGAACCAAGATAAGGTCAAATTAGTCCTACCTGATAATAAACCTTTTATGGACACTTCAAACACCAATGAGGCTTATTATTATGGAAAAGAGGTGGGACCGATTCAGTTCACTTGCAAAAACAAGTTCAGTCGGCCAACTAGATTATAAGTGAAGAAGAACCCTTGTGTAAGCCATCACTGAACTAATGCGTTAAGTGACACCTTGCCGAGGGACACCATTCCTTATTAAACAGTTTCGCATTGCACTATCGAAGAAATTCCATGATCAGTACACCAAGAGATGAGTGCCACTAGGTTGATTTCACGACCATGATAAGAATGCTCGAAGAAAGCCTGAAAGAGGTGGACGAAGGATGTCTTGTAAATTTGGCTGAAATGAAGGACTCAACCAAAGAAGACAAAGTCGAGCTTGAGGAGGCTCCCAATAAGATAGAAGATTCTCGACCCCAAGTTTAAGATCTATTGGTCGAAGACAACTTAGGGATTGAGCGGGGTCCAAACCTACATTCATCAATGATTTGTTGAAGTTTCATGAGAAGAAATAATTGACGAGTCTACTCAATGAATTTATTGATTATTTTACATAGGTTATCATGATATGCTTGGACTCGATTAGAGTTTAGTCGAACATAGGTTACTGATAAAAGAAGGATATCAATAACACAAGAAACCACCTAGATGGATGACAGTCGAAGTAACCCACAAGATCAAAGAAGAAATTGAATAGCTTTTGAAGGCTGGTTTTATTTGGCCTATTAAATATGCCGAGTGGATGTCAAATGTTGTTCTAGTAATTAAAAAAAATAGTAAGTTGAGAATTTGTATTGATTTCAGAAATTTAATTTTAGCTACACTGAATGATGAATATCCAATGTCGGTGGCCGATCAATTGGGCTACTGGGCATGGAATTTTGTCTTTCATAAATGGACATTTCGGATATAATTAGATTTACATTGAGACATATGTCATGCCGGAAATGGCATTCAGATATCCTGGTTCATTAGGAACCTACTAATAGGTAGTGATGCCTTCTGGATTTAAAAATGCAGGAGCTACAAATCAGATGGCAATGAATGCCATTTTCAATAATATGAATGGCCGATTCATGGAAGTCTATGTAGATGACGTGTCGTCAAATAGGCCAATATAAAAAATCATGTGGCTCAGCTGTGCAAATTATTCAAGTGGACAAGACTCCATAAATTAAAAATGAACCTCGTGAAATGTGCTTTCTGGGTCTCACCAGACAATTTTTTTAGGATTCCTAGTACATCAGAGAGGGATTGAGGTTGATCAAAATAAGGCTCGAGCGATCATTAATGCTCATCCACTAAGAAATAAATCATACCTTTAAAAGTTCTTAGGGAAAGTCAATTTTATGCGAAGATTTATATCTAATTCTGTATGAAAGACTAACATTTTCTCTCTACTAATAAAGTCAAAGTAGGGGTCTGAGTTTATTTGGGAGGCGAAACTCTAGCTGGCCTTCGATATAATTGAGGAGTATCTAATGAGGTCACCTATTTTGATGTCACCAATCAAAGGTCAACTACTTAATCTATATGTCATGGCCTCTGCAGAGTCGATGGGAGCTCTCTTAGACCAAGATGATGATATGCGAAATTAACGCACAATCTATTATTTAAGCTTGACATTACTTGACACCGAGAGATGGTATTCCACTATAATAAAGTTGTGCTTATCATTGTATTTTATGGCCACTAAATTAAGACATTATTTGTTAGCCGACAGAGTAAGTGTAATGGCGGTAACCAATTTGGTGAAACTGGGCCCCGCATATTCCTTCATCGACTTCTCTCATTGCTAGCATAGCTTCTTTCGTAGATAGGCATCAGAGTAAAACTCCATCGAGCCCTTTACGATATTATTCGTTGTCTATCATGACATAATTGCTAGCTAATCTCCTCACATTCATGTCTATTTTAGTACGCGGGCTCTATAGATAACCCATGAGAGGGGCCCTTTAATCTTCTTCTTCTAATTTTACCTGGCATATCTCCATAATATCTCCTCTTGTTTTTATTTTTTATTTTTTTAAAAAATAGATGGCAAGAATCTTCTCTGAACGACGATCATTCGCTCAGTCGGCCCTCTTAGGGCATCGAGCTCGGTAACAAGTTACACGATTTTATTGACTTTCACATCATGTTCCCTAGTCACATGTATCAATTCTACTTCTTCAAAATGGTCTAGCATTTGGGTTGTTAAGGCATAATATGGAAATAAAGCTATACTAGTGCATTTGAATAACCCTACCATTTGATTGATCACTAACTGTGAATCACCTATAATAGTCACAGTCCTTGCTCCCAATTTCACCAATAATTGTAGGCCAATTATCATGGCATCATACTTGACATGGTTATTGGTGTAGTCAAACTCCAATTGGAATGAAAATTCTTGTATATTTCAATTTGGAGTGATCAAGATTATACGAGCCCCTCATGCACTTTGTGTTTATGACCCATTGAAGATCAATCTCCATGGTGTTAATAGTACAAAAGATAGATCCAAGATCTCTAGAGGAATTCGTTCTCCCGGATCGGAGGCGTGATTAGCCCAAAAATTGGCTATGTCATAGCCTTTATTTTCTAGATTTTTTGATGGAATAGACGAACCCTTCAATGACATTGACAGAGCTATTTTCTGCCCTTTTTTTACCATTGGAGCTTGAAATGTTTATAAAGAGTATTTGGTTCTTTTGATTAGTTTTTAGAGCAACTAGAGGTAGGTGATTCCATATGCGTATCACTCATCATATGCCGCTATTCTATTGAGTTTCAAGCTTTAAGGCCCGTATCTTAGCCCGTACCATTCCTTAGGCTTCCGCAGTCCTCCCAGTCAAATTTCGACGATCCGTGATATGTAATCAACATTTGCGCACAATCCTAAGTCGTATCCAGTATACCAGAGTCAGCTCAAACCGAGACTTGTACCGTAGCGACCGCGTCATCACCGCGATTCTGATGCCACCTCTCGTGCACCGAGGCTATACCCAGGCTAGGAGATGTGGAACCGTGTTCAATTCGAGGAAAACACCATGCGTTGCAATCCCAAGAGAATATCTCATCTATCAGATCAAATGTCAAGTACTCCATCCCATTTCATGTCAAGTACACATCACCTTTCACTCCATCCCCAAACAACCCCAAAGTCAAAGCAACCCATCCCTTACATGTCAAAGTACGCATCACCCATCACTCCATCACCCATCCCTCTCACTCCTTACAACCTCTCTCTCTCTCTCTCTTTCATTTCTCTCTCATTTTCCTCCCAAGCACCTAACGTTCATGGCTTCCAAGAGGAGAAGCTAGTGTGGTCCACTTTCCTATCATCCAATCTCACCCCCCAAAGATCATCTCAACCGTTGAAATTGTTCCTTTAGAGCTCTAGCATGTATTGGCGGAAGAAGGAAGAACAGATCTAAGGCGGGTGCTTCTATAGGCTTAGATTTCATTATTTTGATGATGGGCGAAGTGGGGCTTATCGATTGATGGTATGGATCTCACTTTGGACCCTAGTGTGGATGATGGTCCACTATGATTCATATGATCATTCCATGATGGGGCCAATCTCCATGGACCCCATCATGATGTTTACTTTTTAATTTTGAAAGAGGTCATTTAGACCTTTCATTTTGGTAGAGAAGGGATCTCCACCGTTGATTTGATTTGGTGAGCCCACATGTATTGGGACCCACTCGATGTATGATTGAATGCATGAAAAGGGAGGACACATAGTGTCGGGGTCCCTCCATCACATGTGTCCCTTTCTTGCTCTCTCTTTCCCTCTTTTTTGCATTTTTATGCGATGGTGTGGCCGTGTGGCCCACTCGGATGGACCCGATCATGATGTATGTCTTATCCACACCATCTATCCATTTGGTGGCCCACCTGGATAACACGCTTATAGGTGGGGCCCACCTTAATATGTGTTGTATCCAAAGTCGTCCAGCGTAGACGATGTGGTGTATTGTCCAACAACTAAAAAAATAAAAAATATCAGTTTGATTCCAAACTTGGGGTGGGCCGCTTATACCGGTCCCATCTTGATGTATGGCTTTAATCCACGCCATCCATCCGATTTCCCAAGTCATTTTAGGCATTGAGAAGAAAAATGAAGCTAATCTGAATATCAAGCGGCCCATACCATAGAAAAATGTGATTTCTACCATTCAAGAATGTTAGGACCCACCTTGATGTTTCTACACACCAAAACATATTGGATATTGAGCTCTTTTGGGCGGTCTCGAGCCATGGAATCCAATGGGTGGGTTGGATTCTCCGGATGCGGGCCCCACCTAAGAAAAACTATGAAAATAAAAAAAAAACAACAAAATAGCAGGCGCTGCTACTGCAACATGCACAATAGTGTCCTACGCTGTTGCGACGTCCAGAGGGCCAGGGACGTGGGTCCCATCCGTATGGCCCACCGTGATGTGTGTTAAACATCAACGTCGTGCATTTAGTAGGTCCCCTTTAGGACAATGGGCCCCTAAAAATCAGTTGTATGAGGAGTTTAAGTGGCCCACAACATAAGAAACAATGAAGGTTAAACGTCTACCATTGAAATCCCTTTGGATCTCACAGTAGCTTTGGATCATTATGAAATTTATTTTTCCTCTTCAGCCGGGTCTGTGTGACCTTATTAACAGCTTGGATTGTAAATAAATGTTATGGTGGGCCTCACATGGGACCCACTGATATATGTGTATTATATTCACACCTTCCACAAGTGTGGACCCACATTATGAGGCAGATTTGCTGGAGTGCCACACCCCAACTGTATAGCTGGTGTACATGACATCACCAAGTTCTGTGGGTCCCACCTGCTTCATCCATGCCATCCATCTATGGGACCCACCATGATGCATGTGTTGTATCCAAACCGTCCAACCATTTGAAAGATAATTTTAAGGCTTGAGAATGCAAATAAGACAAATCTAGGATCAGGTGGACCACATTATCGAAAATAGTGGGATTTGAGTGTCTATCATTGAAACCTAATTGATTCACAAAAGTTCTGGACCAATATAATATTTATTTTTCCTATTGGTTTAGATCCTTGTGACTTTATGAACAGACTGGATGGAAAATACAGGTTATGATGCCCCCCCCTGTGAAATTATTTGTGAAGTGAAAATCACTGTCTCCACTGTTATTTGTGATGTGGTCCAACTGACCATTCACCACTGTTACTTTTGGTATGTCCAGATGATCATTTGATATGATTCATAATTTTTATATAATACTCTAAAATCACTCCAAAAAATAAATGAACAGTGTAGGTGGTGCAGCCCAAGTAGTGTGGCCTACTTATTATATTTGAGAGGCCCAATAAGTAGTATTTGTGGCCCATTTGTTAAGGCCCATTATGATCTGTTGGGGCCCATGGGTTAGGCCTATTGTGATGTGTTTGGGGCCCATGGGTTAAGGCCCATCGTGATGTGTTTAGGGCCCATGTGTTAAGGCCCATTGTGATGTGTTTGAAGCCCATAGGTTAGTCCCATTGTGATGTGTTTAGGGCTCATGGATCAAGGCCCATTGTGATGTGTTTGAAGCCCATTTGTTAAGCCCATTGTAATATAATTGAGGCCCATGTGCGTACCCATTGTGATACATTTGAGGCCCTTTTATGAAGCCCAACGCGATGTATGTGAGGCCTATGAGCGAGGCTCGATGTGATGTATGTGTGGCTGTTATGTTGTGTATGAATCCCTGATGTGGGCCACTCCTTGAGAGCAATGTTGGTTAGATGTCCACATTGATGGGTAATGATGGTTGGATGTCCACATTGTGACCTTCCCTTAGGTCTTGTCAAGTCCATTCTCATCATTCTCTTAGTGGGTTAACCCAAATAAGTGGGCCCCATTCACCATAGACAGATGGCTCTGTACTATTGGATTTGATATAACCATGGCTGAGGGCCGATCTTTATATTATGATTGATCGGCTATTCATCTATGGACCTCGCCTTGTTAATATGTCGATTATATAAGTCGTTTCCAATTATCGAGGCCGATTCTGATTATCGAGGCCAATTTCAATTGTTAAGGCCGATTGTATAGGCCGATTCTGATTGTCGGGGCCGAGTATCGAGGCCGATTGTATAAACCGATTCCAATTATCGAGGTCGATCGTATCGGTCGATTCTGATTGTCGAGGCCAAGTATCTAGGCTGATTCTAATTTTTCGAAGCCAATTCTTATTGTCGAGGCCGAGTATCGAGGTCGATTTTAATTGTCTAAGTCGATGGTCTAGGTCAATTTCGATTGTCGAGGCTGATTGTATAGGCCAATTTTGATTATTGAAGCTAAGTATTGAGGATGATTCCGATTGTTAAAGCCTATCGTATAGGCCGAGGCCGACTCTGATTGTCGAGGTCAATTTTGATTTGTCGAGGTCGATTGTTTAAGCCGATTTCAATTGTTGAGGTCGAGTATCGAGGCTGATTCCGATTGTCGTGGCTGAATGTATAGGCCGATTCTGATTTATCGAGGCCGAGTATCGAGGCCAATTTCGATTGTCGAGGCCGATTATATAGAACGATTCCAATTGTCAAGGCCGCGTATCGAGGCCGATTCCAAGTGTCGATTCAGATTGTTGAGGCTGATTTTGATTGTCGAGACCGATTTCGATTACCGAGGCCAATTGTAGAGACCTATGTGAGGTATATACGGCCCATAATTGAGGCCCATTGTGATGTGTATTCGGCCTGTATTTAAGGCCCAATGTGATATATATGAGGCTGTAACGCCCTGAAAATCGGGGGTCGTGTAGAAACCCAACTCCCAAGTTTCAAAACATCACTTATGTAACAAAAATGCTTATGATTAAGTGTTGTCTGAGTTAGTGTATTAACATGAGTGAGATTATACCAAAACTACAATTCATACTCCAGATCCAGTGATAAAATGCAAGTGGAAGACTGAAAGATATATATATCACTGTATGTAAAACAAAACAATCTCGATCTGTCTCCAAAGTATGAATATAACTCTGAGTCACGAATACATATAAAAAACCAAAATCAAAGGTCATATGATAGTCCAACTAACAAAATCCCGCTGATCCAGGCAACCTATGCGAAGCCGTCAGAAAATTACATATACGAGAACTCGTCCTGGTCCTCGTAGTAGTCCGGCTCCAGCTCCTGAATCGCCTCACTATCTGCATCTAAGACAGAGTCTGGTAGGTGTTGCAAATACCGTCCCGTAATGTGGGAGTGAGTGATCAACTCAGTGGACTCATAGAGCAAAGATTAGAATGTTCTCAAATCAATCACGCGATAATAGTAAAGCAAGCAATCAAACATTCCTAGATACTGTTATTAATGCAAGTATGAGATGCAGTAATAATGCGTGCCCTCACCGACATAGTCCCTCATGTGACACCATCTTACGTACACGGCATGCTTTCTTCCCTCAGTGAACCACATCTTCCAGGCACATGTAGTGCGATATGGATATGATTACTGAGTTGTTATTAGTCCTTTTTAACAGCAGGATTGAGAAACTAAGGTACTTCCCTTATATCATTCCCAACACAGATCCTGTCTAGGGTCATCACTCCTAGTAGTCTCATACGATGATATATTTTTAGGTCACTGCAAGGGCTGTCAGGGCTATTGCTCGCACTCGTTGCATCGCTCCCCCATCACCTTATCAATATAGGCCTAGTTGTACTCTTGTTGCTACGAAAGGGTCGTCGCCTCACGTAGACTCAAAATATGCTCAAGGTCACTACAAAGGGCTCGTCACCAATCAGAGTAGGCCAACAGCTCGAATGTACTGTCCCATACCACCACAATCGGCTCACGAGTCTAAGATGCTCACTGGTCACTACGGGGAGATTTGTGGCCCCAGTGTAGGCCGACAGCTCGACCACGGTGTCCCATACCACCATGCCCAGCTCATGAGTCTTAATTGATCAAGGTACCATGGTTATTAGGATTTTCACTGGTAAGTTCAGTATCTTAGGTTCAAGCAGTTATGACCAATACAAGGTGAACATACAATGGTCAGTCGGGTTGCTTGACGAGCTCGACGAGTACGAGCACACCTCAAGCTGAACAACATGAAGTGCATAAAACACATCATGTGGCCTAACCACTGCTGTCAACCAAAGCACGACTCGGGTTCGTCGACGCATCCTTCGTGGTGAATAGAAACCAACCACGAATTCAAATCTGTTACCGACTGCCTGGACTAGAATATAGCCCCAAGCACTTATAATCTAAATCAATAATCATATGAGAGTGACAGAAATGAAGCACAAATAATCTAAGCATGTTAAAAACATGTTATAACATACAACATAAGCAAATCAACCAAGCACCAGCATTTCATATATATAAGGAAATCAATTCAATATAACAACGTAGAGGAAATCATGTACATCATCATATTAGTTGAGAATCCAATCTCCAAACTAATCTACAACACCATTCACTCACTACTTACTAATACATACTCTTATACAAACACTTAGTCTATACACATTTGTCTACATAGCATATGTCGACCAATAATGTGCATTAGGGTGAATCTCTTCGCCAAACAGATCATACACGCCTAACTAGTATAATAACACAACAAATACTCATGACAATCATATCAGCAAAATACGGACGTATATAGTATTTCCTACAAATACCTAAAATATCCTAAATCTCATATTCTCCGTACGTAATCGAAATGAAAAACAGACAGCATGTTCTACATGTCAAACTGTAACACCTCAGATTTTTACCAACCTGGGATTAGACGTCCTTAGGCAATGGGTCAACCATAACACCTTGGTAACCTTTCAGAACCCAATTCCAAAGCCAAAGAAATCATGTAGAACTAAATTCCTTTAGAAAATAATCATAAGTTAACTAGCGCTACGTTAGATTACCTGTGAAATTGTCCCTGATCGCTTTAAATATGTTCTGAAAGACCCAAAACTTGTAGAACCAATGACGCTACAATACCCTGAAATCCATGATCAAACTCTAAACCGGTTTGTTCTCAGGAACCCTTTGAAACTTTGTATTGGATCTAGACCGTGCGTCAAAAGTCCGATGTCTACAATCTTAGACGGTTATGACCGCTTAGCTGGACTTGACAATCATTTCGAAAATCAAGCCCAACTGATGCTCTGATGCTATTTCATTGAGCCTGGAGTGAAGAGAGTGAGAAATGGGTAAAGATTTGAAATTTTAATTCAAATTTGGCACGAGTCTTTGCGCGTTATTATTAAGCGTTCTGACCATCAAAATTCTGCCAAATTTCACCCTCGGTCAGGAAAAATTTCTCTTTCATATCATGAGACTTGTAGACCTGATTTAGGTACGACGACCGCTGAACTGAAACTGGTCCGCCACGTGCGATCTGTGAACTCTTTCGGTCTGAAAACTTGATGTGTGCTAGATCCAGTAACCATGAGCTTAAGTCCGACTGCGTTCGGCCAGGGGACCTCCCGAAACACTCTTTTGGATCGGAACAGTCCCAATTTGGTTATAACCCAAGTATACTTTATTTTCAAGTCTATTTAGGTTAGGTTTTAGCCTATATAAAGGCTTTAAACCCTCTCACAACCCTCCCATCCGAATTTGCCACAAACCCTAGATAGAGAGAGAGAAAGTGAGAGATTTTGAGAGAGTAGTGGGAGAGAATTCCCGCCACTTGCTGCAGCTTTTGCACGTATCGAAGCACCGCACTCCAATCACTTTTCCGGCAATTCCAACACACTCTTAGGTAAGAAAACCCTAACCACTTGCTGTTTTAGGGATTCCTTTGATTCAATAGCGAATTAGCTTATATATCTTGTGCATTAGGTTGCCTTTACGTCGTTGACAAAGCGTACTCGTTCTATTCGAATCGATACACTTCTACAACAAAAGGTGAGGATTTTAGATGCTTAGATTGACTAATTTCAAAGCTTTCAATGTCGTTTAATAGTAGATTATCGATGGCAACACCGTTTGACATGTACAACATGCTTTCCGTTTCGTAAATGTACGGTAAATATGAGATTTAGTGTATTTTAGGCATTTATAGAAAATACTGTTTACGTCCGTATTTTGCTGAAATGCTTGACATGTAAATTTATCATGTTATGATATTAGAAATACGTGTATGATCGATTTGGCGAAGAGATTTGCCCTAATGCGTACTTTGAGTCGACATACGCTATGTGGACTAAAGTGTGTAGACTAAGTGTTTGTATAAATGTTTGTATTAGTATGTATTGAGTAAAATGGTGTTGTGAATTAGTTTTGAGATTGAATTCTCAATTAATATGCTGATGTATATGAATTCCATCATGTTGGCTATATGTATTGATTTCATTATATATATGAAATGCATGTGTTGGAGGATTTGCTTATGTGGTATGTTATAACCTGTAACAACAGGCTTGTATTGTGTATATGCATTCTTGTTACTCTCATGTGTTTACTGATGTTGATATACAAATGCTTGGGGCTATGACCTAGTCCATGCAGTCGGTAATGGATCGAATTCGTGGTTGGCTTCTATTTACCACGAACGACGCGTCGATGAACGCGAGTCGTGTTTTGGGCAGCGGCAGTGGTTAGGCCACACAAGGTGTTTTATGCACTTCATGTCGTTTGACTTGAGATACGCTCGTGCTAATCAAGCCCATCAAGTAACCCGACTGGCCATTGTATGTTCACCTTGATGAGTCATAACTGCTTGAACCTAGGGTACTGAACTTACCACTGTAAACCCTATTAACCATGGTACCTTGATTCATAAAGACTCATGAGCCGGGCATGGTGGTATGGGACACCGCGGTCAAGCTGTCGGCCTACGCTGGGGCCACAAACCTCCCCGTAGTGACCAATGAGCACCTATGACACGTGAGCAGATTATGGTGGTATGGGACACTATATTCTTGCTATCAGCCTACACTGATCAGGTGACGAGCCCTTTGTAGTGACCTCGAGCGTATTCTGAGTCTGTGGGAGGCGACGACCCTTCCGTAGCGATGAGAGTAAATTAGGCCTGCATTGATAAGTTGATGGGGGAGCGGTGCAACGAGTGCGAGCAACAGCCCTGACAGCCCTTGCAG
Organism: Magnolia kwangsiensis; assembly: GCA_037074715.1. Classification (NCBI taxonomy): domain Eukaryota; kingdom Viridiplantae; phylum Streptophyta; class Magnoliopsida; order Magnoliales; family Magnoliaceae; genus Magnolia; species Magnolia kwangsiensis. The sequence goes on along the minus strand of CM073586.1, from coordinate 43,155,122 downwards.
CGACCTACAAATATAATATCGTATGTGATTACTAGGAGTAACGACCCTAGACAGGATTTGTGTTAGGATTGATATAAGAAAGGTACCCTAATTTCTCAATCCTGCTGTATGAAAAGGACTTATAACAACTCGGTAATCATTATTCATATCGTATTGCATGTGCCTGGAAGATGTGGAGCACTGATGAACGTAAGCATGCCGCGGGCGTAAGATGGTGCCGTATGAGAGAGTATGTCGGTGAGGGCATCCATCATGTCATTTCATGCATGTATTAATAACAGTATCTAGGAATGTTTGATTGTTTGCTTTACTATTAACGCGTGACTGATTTGATAACATGCGAATCTTTGCTCTATTCTCCCACTGAGTTGAATACTCGCTCCCACGTTACGGGATGGTGTTCTGGACACCCACTAGTCCCTATTTTAGTTGTAGATGATGGCGCTGCTTGAGAAGCGGAGCTGGACTTGTATGATGATGCAGAGGACTTCTCCTCCGTGTTCTGATCAACGGGATTACAGGGAGGTTGAGTAGATGTTTGGACACTTGTCATTTTATATTTTTGGAGCACTCACGTATATTCTTTTCTTTCCATTTTTGGAGTATACATGTATATGATTAACCTGGTAACATATTCACACTCTGCAGACTTACAATCAATTATATATTTTATGTATTTATTACAGTCTTCTGCTTGCTAATTTAACTGTCTTTGGAGTATGATATGCTGTTTTGGCTTAATCCCACTCATGTTTAATACACTAACATAGACAACATGCATTTATCATTATCTATGTTGCATAAGTGACGTTCTGGAACTCAGGAGTTGGGTTTCTACCCGGCCCCCGATTTTTGGGGTGTTACACAAACAACATCCTTGTCCTGAACCTACTATTAAACGGCATTGAAAGCGTTGAAAACAGGTAACCTAAGCATCTAAAATCCTCACCTTACGTCGTAGAAGCGTAATGGATCGAATAGAAACTCTACGCTTCGTCAACGTCAATATGACGACCTATGTCACAAGATAAGTTAGTTACTTCGCTACTTATATTGATAGAATTCCTAAAACAGGTTAAGGTTAGGGTTTTCTTACCTAGAATGTAGTCAGAATCACCGGAAGAGTGATTAGAACACGATGGCTAAGGACGTGTAGTAGCAGGATCGAGTGACATGAACTTTCCTTCCCAACTCTCACACAATCTCTCCCTTTTCTCTCTTCTCTTTCCTAGGGTTTCTTGCAAATTCGTATGAGAGGGATGTGAGAGGATTTAAGGTCCTTAAATAGGTTAGAAACTTACCTATTTAGACTTTAAACCAAGGTATACTTGGGTTATAGCCAAATCGGGTCTTTTCCGATCCAAAAGAACATTTCTGGAGGTCCCCTGACTGAATGCAGTCGGACTTAAGCTCATGGATGTTGGATCCTGATCACATTAAGTTTTCAGTTCGATAGGGTTCCCAGACCGCACGTGGCGGACCAGTTTCAGTTCAGCGGTCACTAAGACTTGATCAGGGATTCCAAGTACACTGACATGAGTGGGAAATATTTCCTGATCCGAGGGTGTATTTTGGTCAGATTCCAACAGTCTGAATGCTTATAATTAACCCGCAAGTGGTACGTGCCATATTTATTTAAATCACATTTAATTTATAAAGAATTCTACTCTCTCTTACACTCCTTGCTTCAGGCTCAATGAAATAGCCTCAGGACATCATTTGAACTTAATTTCTAGGGTGATAGTCAAGTCCAACTACGTGGTCATAATGGTCTAAGTTCATTGTTACCGGACTCACAACACGTGGTCAGAATCCATTACAAAGTTTCAAAGGGTTCCTGAGAGCAAATGGGTTTAGAGTTTGATCCTAGGTTTCAGGATGTTATAGCGTTAACAATTCTACAAGTTTTGGGTCTTGCAGAATGTATTTAAAGCGATCAGTGCTAATTTCACAGCTAATCTAACATAGCGCTAGTTATCTTACGCTTAATTTTTAAAGGAATTAATCCTAAGTGATTTCTGATCTAGGTGGTACTCGGGTCTCTGTACGGATTTTTTTGAGACGTTACAATCTACCCCCCTTAAACAATAAATTTCATCCTTAAAATTTCTACCTTTTCGTACTCCTCGAGAAGCTGTGGGTATTCTTCCTGATTTCGGCTTGTCTCCCAAGTAGCCTCTTCTTCAGTGTGATGCGTCCACAACACCTTCACAAGGGGATGACCTTGCTACGCAATACTTGCTCCTTCCTGTCTAATACAGGCGCCGGTCGCAGTATGTATGTAACATCTTCACCTAACTGCACCTGCTCCCATCTGATGATATGAGAAGGATCAGGAACGTACTTCTTTTGCATAGAAATATGAAATACGTTGTGTATGCTCATGAGAGGCGTAGGTAAAGCCAGACGATATGCCACTGCACCCACACAGTCAAGAATTTGGAACGGACCAATAAATCGCAGTGTTAGTTTCCCCTTCTCCCCAAACCAAAGAACTCCCTTCATAGGGGAAACTCTCAAAAATACTTGATCTCCAACCGCGAACTCTAGCTGGCGTCTTCTCGTATCGGCATAATTCTTTTGTCTGCTCTGCGCTGTAAGAAGTCAGCGTCTGATGATGTCAATCTTCTCCGAGGTCTCCTGCACTATCTCTGGGCCAATCAATCTGCGCTCACCGACCTCTGCCTAGCAATGTGGTGCTCGACAAGGATGCCCATACAAGGCCTCATAAGGTACCATACCAATACTGGCCTGAAAACTATTGTTGTACTAGAACTCCGCATATGGAAGACAATCATCCGAACTATCTTTGAAATCCAACACGCAGGCCCGCAGCATGTCCTCTAGAATCTGGTTCACCCGCTCTGTCTGTCCGTCCATCTGTGGGTGGAAAGCAGTACTGAACTTCAGCTTCACACCCATAGCTTCCTGGATGCGAGTCCGGAAAATAGAAGTGAAGCGCATGTCTCTGTCTGACACAATCTCTAAGGGAACTCCATGCAGACACACTATCTCCCTGATGTATTGTCTAGCCAACTCGTTTGCAGAGTTCGTAACTCTGATCGGTAGGAAGTACGCCGACTTCGTCAAACGGTCGATGATCACCCAAATAAAATCATGTCCCTTCATCGTCTTCAGCAATCCCAAAATGAAATCCATAGAAATAAAGTCCCACTTCCACTCAGCTATAGGCATAGGCTGAAGGATACCAGGAGGTCGGCATTGCTCAACCTTCACCTGCTGGCAAGTGAGAAAACGGGACATGAAATCTGCGATGTGGGTCTTCATGCCATCCCACCAATAGGTCCTCCTCACGTCACGATACATATTTGTGCTGCCCGGATGCATTGCAAGTCTAGAACTATAAACAGCCTCAAGAATCTCTCGTCTCAAGTCGGGGATATCCGGGACCCATAGGCGGCCACTATAACGTAAGCCCCCATCCGTTCCAACTCGCCACTCGACGTCTGCATCATCACTGGTGTAACACCCTGAAAATCGGGGGTCGTGTATAAACTCAACTCCCGAGTTCCAGACCGTCACTTATGCAACAAAAATGGTTATGATTCGATGTTGTCTGATTTAAAGCATTCACATGAGTAAAAGTATACCAAAACTGCAATTCATACTTCAGATCCAGTGATAAAAGCAAGCGGAAGACTAAACAAGATATATATCACTGTATGGAAAAACAAAGTAATCTCAACTGTCTCCAAAGTATGACTACATCTCTGAGTCTCATATACATGTACATAACAAAAGAATAATGTTCAAAAAGAAAAGTCCCACTGATGTCCCCTCGATCCAGGTCGCCTACGGGAAGCCGTCATGATACTGCATATACGAGAACTCATCCTGGTCCTCGTCAATCTCCGGCTCCACCTCCTGGATCTCGTCGTCACCTGCAACTACAACAGGGTCTGGTGGGTGTTGCAAACACCATCCCGTAACGTGGGAATGAGTGATCAACTCAGTGGAATCATAGAGCAAAGATTAGCATGTTCACAATTCAATCACGCGATAATAGTAAAGCAGTAAATCAGACAAGTCTTAATACTGTTGTTAATGCAAGATGATATGACGTGATGTATGCCCTCACCGACGATCACCCTCATACGGCAACATCTTACGACCGCGGCATGCCACACTCCCTAGAGTGCTCCACATCTTCCAGGCACATGCAATGCTATGGTGATATGATTACCAAGTTGTTATTAGTCCATTCAAACAGCAGGATTGGGAAACTAAGGTACCTCCCTTGTATCAATCCCAACACGGATCCTGTCTAGGGTCGTCACTCCTAGTAATCTCATACGATGTACATTTCGTAGGTCACTGCAAGGGCTGCCAGGGCTGTTGCTCGCACTCGTTGCACCGCTCCCCCATCACCTTATCAATACAGGCCTACTGTACTCTACTGCACGGAAGGGTCGTCGCCTCCCGTGAACTCAGAATACGCTCGCGGTCACTACAAAGGGCTCGTCGCCTGATCAGTGTAGGCCGACAGCTAGAATATAGTGTCCCATACCACCATAATCTGCTCACGAGTCAAGGTGTTCATTGGTCACTACGGGGAGGTTTGTGGCCCCAGCGTAGGCCGACAGCTCGACCACGGTGTCCCATACCACCATGCCCGGCTCATGAGTCTTCGTGGATCAAGGTACCATGGTTAACAGGGTTTACAATGGTAAGTTCAGTACCCTAGGTTCAAGCAGTTATGATACATACAAGGTGAACAAACATCGGCCAGTCGGGTTACTTGACGGGCTCGACTAGCGCGATCGCATCTCGAATTGAACGACATGAAGTGCGTAAAACACTTCGCGTGGCCTAACCACTGCCGCCAACTCTCAACACGAATCACATTCATCGACGCGTCATTCGTGGCTATGACCAGTCAGCCACGAATTCGCTCGGTTACCGACTGCCTGGACTAAGTCAAGTCCCACACATCTATGGAATTACATTAACTCTATAAAAAGGTATTGGAATTGAAATACATCATGTGAACATGTTAGCACATGTTATGACATTCAACTTAAGCAAATCTTCACGGCATACTTCCCATGCATATTCAACTTAAGCAAATCCTCAAGCACATACATTCCATGCATGTAGTGAAATCATGCATTTTGTCAACATGTAGAAAATCATTTAGGTCGGCATAATAATTGAAAAATCAATCACAAAGTATCAAATAACATCATTTAATTCAATACATACTAATACAAGCATTTATACAAACACATGCACTACACACTTAGGTCTACATATAGCATGTCGACCCAAAGTGTGCAACTAGGCAAATCTCTTCGCCAAACTAATTATGCACGCATTCCTAACTTCCTAATGCGACAACAAACCATGTCAATCACATCAGCAAAATATGAATGCAAACAGTACTTCCTACAAATGACTAAAATGCCCTAAATCTCATATTCTTCGTTAGCTTACGAAACGGGAAACGGAGAGCATTTTGTACATGTCAAACGGCGATGCCGTCAAGAATCTACTATTAAACGACATTGAAAGCGTTGGGAACCGTCAATCAAAGCGTCTAAAATCCTCACCTAGTGTCTTGTAGACTCGGGAATTGAAGCGGAGCGTATATGGTTCGTCTACGGCGAGTAAGGAGCCTAATACATAAGATCCATAAGCTACATCGCTATGGAAACAAGGAAAACTCAAATCAACAACTATTTAGGGTTTTTACTTACCTAGGATTGCGGTGGAATCGTCGGGAAAGCGGTAGAGGAGTGTTGCTTAAGCACGTGCAACACGTAGCACAAGTGGCGGGAAGAACTCTCCCACTCTCTCACAATCTCTCACTCTTTTTCTCTCTCCCAAGCTAGGGCTTCTCTCAAATTCGGATGGGAGAGAGGAGTGAGGGTTTCAACCCCTTTTATAGCCTAAAACATTCCCAAAATAGGCTTGGGAACAATGTTTACTTGGTGCCTAACCAAATCGGGGCCGTTTCGGTCCAAAAGGGCATTTCTGGAGGTCCCCTGGCCAAATGCGGTCGGACTTAAGCTCATGCATACTAGATCTAGCATACATCCAGTTCAGACCGGTTGGGTTCCCAGATCGCACGTGGCGGCCCAGTTTCAGTTTAACGGTCACCGCACCAAGATCAGGCCTATAAGTCTCGTGATATATAATAGATATTTTTCCTGATCCAAGGGTGTAATTTGGCTGTATTCTGACGGTCAGAATGCTTAATACTGATGCGTCAAATTTGTGTGCCAGATTTGAATTTGAAATTCCAACTATGTCCCTATTCACACTCTCTTCGGTCCGGGCTCAATGAAATAGCCTGTGATCATCGGTTTGACTTGATTTTTGGAATGAGTGTCAAGCCCAGCTAGACGGTCCTAACGGTCTAAGATAGGAGGTATCGGACTTTCGACGTGCGGTCTAGATCCAATACAAAGTTTCAAGGAGGTCCCGAGAACAAACCGGCTTAGAGTTTGATCCGAGGCTTTAGAGCATTATAGCACCCTTGGTTCCACTCGCTTCGGGCCTCGTAGAACGTATTTAAAGCGATCAGGGACCATTTCCCAGCTATTCCAACGTTGCACTAGCTAACCTAGTCACATTTTCTAAAGGAATGAATTCTACGCAATCTCGGGTCGAGTTGGTACTCGAGCCCAAGTATGGATTTTTCACGGGCGTTACAATCTACCCCCCTTAACAAATAATTTCGTCCTCGAAATTTTGTACCTTTTCGTACTCCTCGAGAAGCTGTGGGTAGTTCTTTCTGATCTCGGCTTCTGTCTCCCAAGTAGCCTCCTCCTCAGTATGATGCGTCCATAGTACCTTCACAAGGGGAATCACCTTACTACGCAGTACCTACTCCTTCCGGTCTAAGATGCGTGTCGGTCGCAGGATATAAGTAACATCCTCTCCTAACTGCACCTGCTCCCATCTGATGATATGAGAGGGATCAGCAACGTACTTCTTCAGCATAGAAACATGAAATACGTTGTGGACGCTCGCGAGGGGCGTGGGTAAAGCCAATCGGTAAGCCACTGCTCCCACACGATCGAGGATCTGAAATGGACCAATGAATCGCGGTGCCAGCTTCCCCTTCTTCCCGAACCGAAGGACTCCCTTCATAGGGGAAACTCGCAAAAACACATGATCCCCGACTGTGAACTCTAGTGGTCTCCGTCTCGTATTGGCGTAGCTCTTCTGTCTGCTCTGCGCTGTAAGAAGCCGACGTCGAATAATATCGATCTTCTCTGACGTCGCCTGCACCAACTCTGGGCCAATCAAGCTGCGCTCACCGACCTCTAACCAGCAATGCGGTGCGCGACAAGGTCGCCCATACAGCGCCTCATAAGGTGCCATGCCGATACTCGCCTGGAAGCTATTGTTGTACGCAAACTCCGCATATGCAAGACAGTCATCCCAACTGTCCTTGAAGTCCAATGCGCAAGCTCGCAATATGTCCTCCAGGATCTGGTTCACTCGCTCTGTCTGTCCGTCCGTCTGTGGGTGGAAGGCAGTACTGAACTTCAACTTCACACCCATAGCCTCCTGAATGCGAGTCCAGAAAATAGAAGTGAACCGCGTGTCTCTGTCCGACACGATCTCCAACGGAACTCCATGCAGACGCACAATCTCTCGGATATACAATCTAGCCAGCTCGTCTGCAGAGTTCGTAACTCTGATCGGTAGGAAGTGCGCCGACTTCGTCAATCGGTCGACGATCACCCAAATGGAATCATGCCCCTTCCTCGTCTTCGGCAACCCAGAAATGAAGTCCATGGAAATGAAATCCCACTTCCACTCTGCAATCGGCATAGGCTGCAAAAGTCCAGGTGGTCGGCGATGCTCTGCCTTCACCTGCTGACAAGTGAGACAACGGGACACGAACTCAGCAATGTGGGTCTTCATACCTTCCCACCAGTACGTCCTCTTCACGTCACGATACATCTTCGTGCTGCCAGGATGCATCGCGAGTCTAGTAGAATGCGCAGCCTCGAGAATCTCTCGTCTCAAGTCAGGGACATCAGGAACGCATAGGCGGCCACGGTAACGTAAGCCCCCATCCATGCCAACTCGCCAGTCGGCGTCAGCATCATCACTGGCCTGCTCTCGAAGCTCAGTAAGATGCGCGTCGTCCCTCTGCGCCTCGATGACACGGTCATCGATCGGGGATCGCACCTGAACATGTGCGATGAACTCAAATGGCTCCTCTACGGTGAGTTTCTGCTCAAAGTCTCGCAAAAACTCAATCATATCCCACTCGGCAACCATCAGCGGAGCCGCAAACTCTATCGCCTTCTTGCGGCTCAACGCATCGCCACAAGGTTCGCCTTCCCAGGATGGTAAGAGACTTCAAACTTGAAGTCCTTCAGCGTCTCCATCCATCGTCGCTGCCTCATATTCAAGTCCCGCTGTGTGAATATGTACTTGAGGCTCTTGTGGTCGCAAAAGAGCTCGAACTCCTCTCCATAGAGGTAATGTCTCCAGAGTCTCAGTGCGAATATCACGGCTGCCAACTCCAGGTCGTGTGTAGGGTAATTCTCCTCGTGCTTCCTTAATTGTCTCGAGGCATACGAAATTACCCTGTCCCTCTGCATAAGGACACAACCCAAACCAACGCTAGACGCGGCAGTGTATATAGTGTATTTAACCCCTTGCTCTGGCAATACTAGCACAGGGGCGGACGTAAGTCTGTCCTTCAGCTCCTGAAAAGCTGACTCCGCCTTATCATTCCAGGCGAACTTCACGTCCTTCCGTGTCAACTGAGATAAGGGTCTCGCGATCTTCGAGAAATCCTGAATGAAGCGCCGATAGTAGCCAGCGAGACCCAAGAAACTCCTCACCTCAGTGACAGAACCAGGCTGCTCCCAGTCCTGCACCGCAGCTACCTTAGACAGGTCAACTGCCATGCCATCCTTGGACACCACGTGTCCTAGAAACTTCACCTCCTGCTTCCAGAAGTCGCACTTCTTATACTGTGCGAACAACTGATGCTGTCTGAGCGTATCAAGGACCAAACGCAAGTGCTCCTCATGCTCCTCTCGATTCCTAGAGTATACCAAAATGTCGTCGATGAAGACAACGACGAATCGATAGAGGAAAGGCCGCAATACCCGGTTCATCAGATCCATGAACACGGCCGGTGCGTTCGTGAGACCGAACGACATCACAAGGAACTCGTAATGACCAAAACTGGTCCTGAACGCTGTCTTCTGCACGTCCTCATCTCTGACGCGCAGCTGATGATATCCTGACTGAAGATCAATCTTCGAGAAGTACTGCGCTCCTCTCAACTGATCAAACAAGTCGTCGATCCTGGGCAAAGGGTACTTGTTCTTCACTGTGAGTTGGTTCAGCCTGCGATAATCAATACACAATGGCAGCGAACCATCCTTCTTCTTCACGAACAAGACCGGTGCTCCCCAAGGAGATACGCTAGGCCGTATAAGGCCAAGCTCTAGTAGACCATCAATCTGCGTCCTCAACTCCTCCATCTCACATGGTGCCATGCGATACGTCGGCAGTGAGACGGATGTAGAACCAGGAATCAGATCGATAGTGAAATCGATCTCACGTCGGGGCGGCAAACCAGGATCTTCCTGAACAGATCCCCGAACTCAGATACAACTGGTGTCTGCTCAAGTACCTGGGCACCAGCGTCGCACAATAGAGTGGCGTAGCTAAGAATGCGGAAAGGAAGATTTACCCACACTGAAAATGTGAAAGGCATGCCCTCAGGCTCGTACACCGTCACCACACGAGCCTCGCAGTCAATCTCGGCTCTCGCTGCAGTCAACCAGTCCATGCCAAGAATGACGTCGAGATATACGAGCGAGGGATCGACGACCAGATCAAGAGTCATCGTCCTGCCTCCCAGATTAACTAAACAACCCTCACACATCTGGGTGACATCCGAATAATCTCCATGAGCTGCAAGGACTCGCACGCTATCCATAGTGATAGTCTGCAACCCAAGACGTCTGACTACGGCACGCGATATCAAGGAAATCGTGGAACCAGTGTCCACCATGACAAGAACGGGAGTACCTCCGATATGGCCCGTGACCTCGAAGGCTGAATGCTGGAAAGTCGGCGTCGTAGCTGCCTCAGCGGTCAGTGCATGAACTCGAGCCTGCTGTGGCCGGTTCGGCCGCTGTGTCAAGGGCCGTGGGGGCTGTCGAATCTGCGATACTGTGGGTCTGAAAGAGGACTGCGCAGGAGCTGACCGTATAGGCGGTGCTGATATCGCCTGTGGACGTACACGATCAATCTTCTGCGGCGGCGAGAACCCACTGTCCCGCATCCTCGAAAAGTAACTCTGCGCTAGGTGGCCCGTCCTCCCACAGTTGTGCATGATAGATCAGGGCGCCGAAACGGTCCTACTGGCGCCGTGGTCCTGGTAGGAGGATCAATGCGAGGCCTCTTGCCCGCGAAGGGCCTATCTGGCAACTCCGGTCGCGGCCTGGAAGTAGTCGGGCCTCGTGATCGCGCAAGTCGATCCACGTCCTGCTCTGCCCGCATGGACATGTGAACTAACTCCGCATAGGAGGAGAAACTGATGCAGCACATCTTCGACCGAATATCCGGTCGCAAGCCCTCCAAAAAGCGCCGTATGCGCATCTGCTCATCAGCTAGAATCGTCGGGACGTACCTGCCCAACTCTGTGAACCGATGCTCATACTCGGTAACCGTCATCGCTGCCTGCCTGAGACGGAGAAACTCATTCTCCCTCTCGTGCCTGTAGGTCTGAGGATAATACTTCTCATGGAAGCGGAACTCGAATGCTGCCCATGTCCATACGAAGTCTGCGGTAACAGTCCGCAATACACTATCCCACCACATACTGGCCTCTCTCTCAAACTGGAAGGTAGCCAGCTCTACCTGCTCTGCCTCAGTACAGTGTAACATGCGCAGAATCTTCGACACTCGGTCGAGCCAAAACTCAGCCTCCTCGGGTCTGTGAGAACCCGTGAAAGTAGGAGGCCGCAAGCGCTGAAATCGCTCCAGAAGGCCCCGTGTGTCGGCAGGGTTCCCCGCAGGGAAAACAGGCTGTGCAGGATGTGCTATGCCCTCATCCTGGGCGTAAGTGTAGGCATCCTCAGCTGGATGCGCAGGTGGTGTAGGCGGAGTAGATACAGTCGCACCCCCACCCTGGGCTAAGGTCCCGACTATAGTAGTCAATAGCTGCTGCTGCTGTAGCATCATAGCCATCATCTGCTCGAATCTATCAGGTGGTGGAGCAGGCTGTGGCGGATGAGGTGCGGAAGTAGATGCGCGCTGTGGCTCTCTAACTGATGGTGTAAATGGCGGTGGTCCATCTGTAGGACCAGTAGCAGGCTGAGACGATCGAACAGTCTCAGGAATCGGGCCCACAGCAGGGTCCGGACGAGTGCCAGACTGAGAGGGAGCCTGATCCATCTGCTCTGACAATGAAAGCCTAACCGCGCTCCTCGTAGTCTTAGGTGGCATTCCCTATATTCAAAATAGGGCGCAACCTTGTCAGTCTCAATTGCACAAATACACCACAATCATTCACTAAAGAGTCAAAGGCATTCCATGCATTTCAATTAATCAAAATTGTCACAATACAAGGGATATATCCTTACAAGCATCATGACTAGAATGACATGGAAATTAAGACAGTTAAGCAACAGCAACATAAGCAAAGCACTAGCCCTAATAGGCTTTACACACATAAAACAGAAAATGGCTAACTACTCATAACAACATCAAAGATCGCGTCGCTAGTCGGAGTCTGGCGACGGAGGAGGAGCACCCTTATCCTGTAAACAACACAGAATTGCCTTCAAGGTGCGAGTCACCTTTGCAAATTTCTTCTTCGTGACGGCCTTGGCATCAGCGACCTCCGCTCGAAGTTCTTGGACTTCCCTTCGCAAAGCGGTCTGACTCTCCTCCATCCGAGCAATGCGATCGTCAATAGTAGTCTGCGCAGAAGGAGGAGGGCTCTCATCAGTATCCTGAGCCTCCTCTTCTGCTTCTTCCTGAGTCTCTTCCTGAACCTCTGCACTAGGTTCTCCTTCGCTTTGATCTTCCTCTTCATCAAAGTCGTCCCCACTATCCCTTTCAAGTTGATTTTCACGATATTGCGACCCAATCTTCATCTTAACCATCGTCGACTCATCGATGGTGTGAATCGATACCGGCAACTCGGGTCCAAGTCTATAGGCAAACTCAAGCGCAATCTTGCAAATGAGTCGGCCAAAGGGAAGGGATTCGGATGTTCTTCTCGACCTGGCTATGAGAACTATCTGCCGTAAGATGAAAGTGGCCATACATACGTTCTCTCCCTGGGCCACCAGAAATAAGAAATCGACCATAAGACGTGTACATTCAATGCGGTTCGTCGACCTAGGATAAATATTGAACGTGCAGATGTGATGCAGCAGACGCAAATCCTCAGACATGTACGTCGCCTTGAGGCTATTATTAGGCTGCCATGGAACCAACTTACCGCACAGAAACCTGGTGCGGCGATCTCGTTCACGTCTAGTCCTCAAATTCTTCTCACTTGGATGTACATCACCTAGAGGCACGTTGAGAAGTCGCGCAACCAACCGGACGTCGATCGTAGCCATCCGATCTCTACCAAAAGGGATTTTGAACTGCAAGGGCTCCAAGGTAGGACTCTGGATGCTAGCATAGAAGGCACGAACAGTGCTCACATTAGCACGAGCGCGAGCTTCAAAGATCGGTCCCCAGTGCGCAGCTTCAATGCGTTCGAACAACAAATACTCGCCGAACAATCGCCCATCTACGTCCGCCTCAAATAACACTCTACGATCAGTGTATTCACCATGAGGCATCTCTGATAGGATGGTTCGTCCAAGATGTGCATGGGGATCCAAATCCCGCTTTGTACGGCACTCCAAGACTGCAGCTGGACCTGCGGCGGCGCTTGAACTTGCGGCACCACCCCGCGGTCTTCTCAATCGAGCAGGGCGGCTCAGCCCAGCCTCGTCTGTTGCAGTTTTCCTCTTACCCATCAAAGACAGGATGGATGAGAGTGACAAAAGACCCAAAATAGCTTCCACGAAAGCCATGGAAAACGCCGAAAATGCGGAGAAATGGCTGCCCAAATCTGACAAAAGGAAATCTAGGCGTCGTAGAGGGATGCTTCAATCTTCCCAAGGCTGTAGTTTCAGGGAAAAATAAGAACAAAAAGATGGAATGGAGCTGCTCACGATTTCAGCACTATTTGGGGGATTTTGGAGCTCCAAATGGGAAAATCTTCAAGGAAAGGGGCTGCCAACACCCAATAATCGATGGGTGGTGGTCGGTTTTGGCCAAGGAAGGGTTTAGGAGGGGTTTGGGTCGCCGGGGTTTGGAATGGAGTGCTGAAAATCAAATCTAGGGTATGCAAGGGGGCTGTTTGTGAAGGAGAGGGGTGTTTTAGGGGTTTTCGTGGGATGGGAGGTAGCTAGGAGTGATGGGGGGGGTATTTGAGTGGGTGCGCCCAAAGGGCAGCACCAACCGAGGTGGCCGGCCGGCGATGCATCGCCCGGCCGGCGATGGCATCGCCGGCCAACCTTCAGGTTGGCCAGCGGGACCCCATGGGTCTGATCCCCCATGGTCCCAGGGCCCCAAAAAAGTTAGTCCCACCCCTTGGTTCATTATATTTTGGTCCCTATGAGCCCAAACATTTGTTCGGGGCTTTCCGGGTCCACATCGCAATCCTGAATACCAAACCATATGATGCAGCATATGAATTTGGGGTAGAAGGATCCAGTACATCTTTCTAGCTCCTTAGTTGCTAAAGAAAGTGAAGTTAGAATGGCCTTATGGACATTTTTCATGAAATTTTACTATTCACTGTAAAATTTGGTGAATGTACTAATTTGTGTTATTTTCACATTAGTTTTGATGCCTAACATGAAATGGATAAGAAAGAACTGAAGGTTGAAGTGTTTAGAGAAGGAATTTTGAGAATTTTTGGCAAAACGGGGTTTTTAAGCCCTGGCGATTGATTACTGGAGTCGTGGTCATTCCACGGCCCAAAGATTCACTTTTGCGGTTTAAAACCGCTCATAGGACGTCTCCACCCGACTTCCTACAGCTTAGAAGTGATTCGGGTCGCTTTACGCGACCCGAGATGCGTTACAGACTCGATCTTGTGATCGATCCTCATAGACTTCGCCTATCGGCGAATCTGTGATCCTAGGAGTGTTTCTAGACCCTTCTCGCACCCACCTAAGTCAAAGGAAGCGACAGCGTACGTCGCAAGACCATAACCCAGGCCCAGTATACTCTCATTCATGCTCTGATACCAACTTGTAACACCCTGAAAATCGGGGGTCGTGTATAAACTCAACTCCCGAGTTCCAGACCGTCACTTATGCAACAAAAATGGTTATGATTCGATGTTGTCTGATTTAAAGCATTCACATGAGTAAAAGTATACCAAAACTGCAATTCATACTTCAGATCCAGTGATAAAAGCAAGCGGAAGACTAAACAAGATATATATCACTGTATGGAAAAACAAAGTAATCTCAACTGTCTCCAAAGTATGACTACATCTCTGAGTCTCATATACATGTACATAACAAAAGAATAATGTTCAAAAAGAAAAGTCCCACTGATGTCCCCTCGATCCAGGTCGCCTACGGGAAGCCGTCATGATACTGCATATACGAGAACTCATCCTGGTCCTCGTCAATCTCCGGCTCCACCTCCTGGATCTCGTCGTCACCTGCAACTACAACAGGGTCTGGTGGGTGTTGCAAACACCATCCCGTAACGTGGGAATGAGTGATCAACTCAGTGGAATCATAGAGCAAAGATTAGCATGTTCACAATTCAATCACGCGATAATAGTAAAGCAGTAAATCAGACAAGTCTTAATACTGTTGTTAATGCAAGATGATATGACGTGATGTATGCCCTCACCGACGATCACCCTCATACGGCAACATCTTACGACCGCGGCATGCCACACTCCCTAGAGTGTTCCACATCTTCCAGGCACATGCAATGCTATGGTGATATGATTACCAAGTTGTTATTAGTCCATTCAAACAGCAGGATTGGGAAACTAAGGTACCTCCCTTGTATCAATCCCAACACGGATCCTGTCTAGGGTCATCACTCCTAGTAATCTCATACGATGTACATTTCGTAGGTCACTGCAAGGGCTGCCAGGGCTGTTGCTCGCACTCGTTGCACCGCTCCCCCATCACCTTATCAATACAGGCCTACTGTACTCTACTGCATGGAAGGGTCGTCGCCTCCCGTGAACTCAGAATACGCTCGCGGTCACTACAAAGGGCTCGTCGCCTGATCAGTGTAGGCCGACAGCTAGAATATAGTGTCCCATACCACCATAATCTGCTCACGAGTCAAGGTGTTCATTGGTCACTACGGGGAGGTTTGTGGCCCCAGCGTAGGCCGACAGCTCGACCACGGTGTCCCATACCACCATGCCCGGCTCATGAGTCTTCGTGGATCAAGGTACCATGGTTAACAGGGTTTACAATGGTAAGTTCAGTACCCTAGGTTCAAGCAGTTATGATACATACAAGGTGAACAAACATCGGCCAGTCGGGTTACTTGACGGGCTCGACTAGCGCGATCGCATCTCGAATTGAACGACATGAAGTGCGTAAAACACTTCGCGTGGCCTAACCACTGCCGCCAACTCTCAACACGAATCACATTCATCGACGCGTCATTCGTGGCTATGACCAGTCAGCCACGAATTCGCTCGGTTACCGACTGCCTGGACTAAGTCAAGTCCCACACATCTATGGAATTACATTAACTCTATAAAAAGGTATTGGAATTGAAATACATCATGTGAGCATGTTAGCACATGTTATGACATTCAACTTAAGCAAATCTTCACGGCATACTTCCCATGCATATTCAACTTAAGCAAATCCTCAAGCACATACATTCCATGCATGTAGTGAAATCATGCATTTTGTCAACATGTAGAAAATCATTTAGGTCGGCATAATAATTGAAAAATCAATCACAAAGTATCAAATAACATCATTTAATTCAATACATACTAATACAAGCATTTATACAAACACATGCACTACACACTTAGGTCTACATATAGCATGTTGACCCAAAGTGTGCAACTAGGCGAATCTCTTCGCCAAACTAATTATGCACGCATTCCTAACTTCCTAATGCGACAACAAACCATGTCAATCACATCAGCAAAATATGAATGCAAACAGTACTTCCTACAAATGACTAAAATGCCCTAAATCTCATATTCTTCGTTAGCTTACGAAACGGGAAACGGAGAGCATTTTGTACATGTCAAACGGCGATGCCGTCAAGAATCTACTATTAAACGACATTGAAAGCATTGGGAACCGTCAATCAAAGCGTCTAAAATCCTCACCTAGTGTCTTGTAGACTCGGGAATTGAAGCGGAGCGTATATGGTTCGTCTACAGCGAGTAAGGAGCCTAATACATAAGATCCATAAGCTACATCGCTATGGAAACAAGGAAAACTCAAATCAACAACTATTTAGGGTTTTTACTTACCTAGGATTGCGGTGGAATCGTCGGGAAAGCGGTAGAGGAGTGTTGCTTAAGCACGTGCAACACGTAGCACAAGTGGCGGGAAGAACTCTCCCACTCTCTCACAATCTCTCACTCTTTTTCTCTCTCCCAAGCTAGGGCTTCTCTCAAATTCGGATGTGAGAGAGGAGTGAGGGTTTCAACCCCTTTTATAGCCTAAAACATTCCCAAAATAGGCTTGGGAACAATGTTTACTTGGTGCCTAACCAAATCGGGGCCGTTTCGGTCCAAAAGGGCATTTCTGGAGGTCCCCTGGCCAAATGCGGTCGGACTTAAGCTCATGCATACTAGATCTAGCATACATCCAGTTCAGACCGGTTGGGTTCCCAGATCGCACGTGGCGGCCCAGTTTCAGTTTAACGGTCACCGCACCAAGATCAGGCCTATAAGTCTCGTGATATATAATAGATATTTTTCCTGATCCAAGGGTGTAATTTGGCTGTATTCTGACGGTCAGAATGCTTAATACTGATGCGTCAAATTTGTGTGCCAGATTTGAATTTGAAATTCCAACTATGTCCCTATTCACACTCTCTTCGGTCCGGGCTCAATGAAATAGCCTGTGATCATCGGTTTGACTTGATTTTTGGAATGAGTGTCAAGCCCAGCTAGACGGTCCTAACGGTCTAAGATAGGAGGTATCGGACTTTCGACGTGCGGTCTAGATCCAATACAAAGTTTCAAGGAGGTCCCGAGAACAAACCGGCTTAGAGTTTGATCCGAGGCTTTAGAGCATTATAGCACCCTTGGTTCCACTCGCTTCGGGCCTCGTAGAACGTATTTAAAGCGATCAGGGACCATTTCCCAGCTATTCCAACGTTGCACTAGCTAACCTAGTCACATTTTCTAAAGGAATGAATTCTACGCAATCTCGGGTCGAGTTGGTACTCGAGCCCAAGTATGGATTTTTCACGGGCGTTACAACTGGCCTACTCTCGAAGCTCAGTCAGACTCTCATCATCCCTCTGCGCCCCGATGACCCTGTCATCGATAAGAGGCCGCACCTGAACGTGTGCGATAACCTCAAATGGCTCCTCCACAGTGAGTTTCTGCTCAAAGTCTCGCAAAAACTCAACCATGTCCCACTCAACTACCATCAGTGGAGCCACAAACTCTACTGCCTTCTTGCGGCTCAACGCGTCAGCCACAAGGTTGGACTTGCCAGGATGGTAGGAAACTTCGAACTTAAATTCCTTCAAAGTCTCCATCCATGGCCGTTGCCTCATATTCAGGTCCCGCTGCGTGAATATGTACTTGAGGCTCTTGTGGTCGCAAAATAGCTCAAACTCCTCTGCATAGAGGTAATGTCTCCAGAGCTTCAATGCGAATATGACAGCAGCCAACTCAAGGTCATGTGTAGGGTAATTCTCCTCGTGCTTCCTTTATTGTCTCGAGGCATATGAAATCACCCTGTCCTTCTGCGTAAGGACACAACCCATACCAACGCTAGACGGGTCGGTGTATATCGTGTACTTAACCCCTTGCTCTGGCAATACTAGCATAGGGGTGGACGTCAGCCTGTCCTTCAGCTCCTGAAAAGCTACCTCCACCTTTTCATTACATGCGAACTTCAAATCCTTCCGTGTCAACTGGGATAGAGGTCGGGTGATCTTCGAGAAATCTCGAATGAAACGTCGATAGTAGCCTGCCAATCCCAGAAAACTCCTCACCTCAGTGACTGAACCAGGCTGCTTCCAGCCTTGAACTGCGGCTACCTTAGCAAGGTCCACTGCTATGCCTTCCTTAGACACCACGTGTCCCAGGAACTTGACTTCTTCCTTCCAAAAGTCACACTTCCCGAACTGAGCAAACAACTGATGTCGTCTAAGAGCATCCAGGACTGAGCGCAAGTGTTCCTCATGCTCCTCTCGACTCCTGGAGTATATCAAGATGTCATCAATGAATACGATGACGAATCGATAGAGGAATGGCCGAAGTACCCTGTTCATTAGGTCCATGAACATGGCCGGTGCGTTTGTAAGACCGAACGACATCACTGGGAACTCAAAATGGCCGAAACTAGTCCTGAAAGACGTCTTCTGCACGTCCTCATCCCTGATGCACACCTGGTGATACCCTGACTGTAGATCAATCTTCGAGAAGTACTGCACTCCTCTCAACTGATAAAAAAAGTCATCTATCCTCGGTAAGGGATACTTGTTCCTTATTGTCACCTGATTCAACCTATGATAATCTATACACAATCGCAGAGTACCATTCTTCTTCTTTAGGGCGCTCCCCAAGGAGACACGCTAGGGTGTATGAAACCCTTCTCTAGTAACTCATCAATCTACCTCCTCAGTTCCTCCATCTCACATGGAGGCATACGATAAGTTGGTAGCGAAATGGGTGTCGTATCGGGCGTCAGATCGATAGTAAAGTCGACCTTATGCCGAGGAGGTAGCCCTGGGATCGACCTGAATACATCATCAAAATCTCGCACTACAGGGATGTCTCTCATCCCCAGATCATCATCATAATTCAACAGAGCAGTGCAACAACTCAGTCGAAAAGGATGACTGACCTGAACTGGAAAGGTGAAAGTTGTGCCCTCAGGTCCATAGGCTGTCACCAACCTAGTCTCGCAGTCAATCTCGGCTCGCATCTCGGTGAGCCGATCCATACCAAGTATGACGTCGTAGTGGAATAGGGAGACAACCAATAGGTCAATAGTCACTGTCCTGCTACCCAAGTCTATCAAACAACTCTCGCAGACTCTAGTAATGTCAGAAAAATCTCCTGTAGCCATAATGAGAGTCGTCCCCTTCGCTGGGGCTGTAGCCAATCCCAGTCTCTTGACTGCTGTGCATGAAATGAGAGAAGTAGTGGACCCAGTGTCCACCAGTAGGAAAACAAAAATACCTATAATCTGTGCCGTAACCTTGAAAGCCATAGGACTACCATCTGATACCTCAAATGCCTCAGCTGTGAGCGCA
This sequence comes from Magnolia kwangsiensis, assembly GCA_037074715.1. NCBI lineage: Eukaryota > Viridiplantae > Streptophyta > Magnoliopsida > Magnoliales > Magnoliaceae > Magnolia > Magnolia kwangsiensis. The sequence continues at coordinate 43,135,634 of CM073586.1, read as the reverse complement.
TGCACTCGAGTCTGCTGTGGACGGTTCAACCACAGTACCATGGGCCGTTGAGGCGGCCGAAACTGAGGTACGGGAGGTCTGAAAGAAGGATGCGCAGGAGCTGACCATAACGGTGGAGTGGATAGAGCTTGTGGGCGAGGACGGTCGATCTTCTCCGGTGGTGAAAATCTGTTATCGTTCATCCAAGCAAAAAAACTCTCTGCAGTGTGACCCGGTCTCCCGCAGTAAGTACAGGTCACACCTAGGCGTCTCATCGGGAGTACTGGTGCTGTGATCCCAGGAGGAGAGTCGATGCGAGACCTCTTGCCGAGGAATGGCTTGCTCTGAGTATCAGGTCGTGGCCTAGCAACCATAGGACCACAAGAACGTGTCAAGCGATCTATATCCTGCTCTGCCCGCATAGACATGTGTATCAGCTCGGCATAAGAGGGTATGCTGACATAACACATCTTCGACCGAATATCAGGTCACAAGCCCTCTGAAAAATATTGTATCAGCATCTGCTCATCCACAAGTATCGTAGGGACATATCTGCCCAACTCTGTAAATCGATGCTCGTACTCTGTAACTGACATGCCTCCCTGACTGAGGCGCAAAAACTCATTCTCCCTCTAGTGTCGGTAGGTCTGCAGATAGTATTTCTCATGGAAACAGAACTCGAATGCTGCCTAAGTCCATATGTAGTCAACTGTAACCGTCCACAATACACTATCCCACCATAAATTGACCTCTCTCGAACATGAAAGTGGTCAACTCAACCTGCTCAGACTCCGAGCAGTGCAGCATCCTCAACATCTTTAAGATGCGGTCAAGCCAGTACTCGGCCTCCTCGGGTCTGTGAGAACCTGCAAAAGTAGGAGGCCGCAAGTGCTGGAATCGCTCAAGTAGGCCTCTGGTATCACCAGCATTCCCCGTAGGGTAGGCAGATGGTGTAGGATGAGTCATACCCTCATCCTGAGTCGAAGTCCCAGCATCCTCAGCTGGATGCATAGATGGCGCAGGTGGAGTCGCACTCCCACCCTGGGCTAAGGCCCCTGTGATAGTAGTCAAAATCTGCTGATGCTGCTGGTGCATCATGGTCATCAACTGCTCAAACCTATCAGGAGGTGGAGCAGGCTGAGGCACATACTGTGTCGAGGAAGACGCACGGTACTTCTTCCAAACTGGTGGTGTGAAAGGTGGCGGTCCGACTGCAGGAGCCGCAGAAGGCTGAGACTCAGGTGCAGTCTCACGAATCAGGCCCACACCAGGGTCCATACGATCATCACTCTGGGGAGGGACCCGATCATCGACTCACCCAGCGTAAGACGTGTCGTGCTCCGTGTCACCTTAGGTGGCATTACCTATATTCAAAATAGGGTGCAACCCAGTCAGTTTCAGTAATAGCACAAACACACCACACAATCATTCACATAACAAACCAAAGAAACTCCATGCATTTCATTTAATCAAAATTGTCACAATACAAAAGATATAACTTTACATGCATCATGACAGGAAGCACATGGAAAACTAAGCTAGTGAATCCTACAACTGCAACACAAACCAACTACTAAGCCTTCTCAGGCTCACACACAGAAAATAAAAAATAACCTACATATGACCAACAAACATCTACAATCTAATCACTCATCCGAGTCTAGCGATGGAGGAGGGGCACCCTTATCCTTCAGACAACAAAAGATAGATTTTAAGGTGCTAGTCACCTTCTTGAACTTGTGCTTCACAAGGCCCCGTAGATCCATAATGTCCTGTCGCAAGGCAACCTGGCCCTATCGTAGGGTAGCATGATCCTCCTCCAGGCGAGCTATACAAGTATCCCAAGAAGCCTAACCAGTACCTTACTCTAGTGCCACAGGAGGAGAGTTCTCATCTGTACTCTGGGCCTCTGGTTCTTCCTCTTCTTGTTCCTCTTCTTGGATCTTGGCCCCGGCTTCTTCTTCACTCTCTTCTTCTTCACTCTCAGTCTCATCTTCGCTCTCCTCAAGTCGAGCTTGGCGTTACCATGGCCCGATCTCCATCTGATTGAGGGTAGCTTCATTGATCTGATGAATCGGCACCGGTATCTCCCCACCAAGGCTATAACCAAACTCACGTGCAATCCTGCATATGAGTCGACCGTATGAGAGTGACTCAGTCCTCCTTCTAGAGAGTACAACCTGAACTATCTGTTGCAACACGAACGAAGGCACACACAGGTTTTCCCTCTGCCCCACCTGATACAAGAAGTCCACCATGAGGTGCGTACACTCACTATGGTTGCTCCACCTAGGGTAGACGTTGAACGTGAAAATGTAGTAGAGCAAGCAGAAGTCGTCTTTCATATGGGACACAAGAAGACTCTAGTTCGGCTGTCACTCAACCAGTGGGCCACAAAGGGAACGTGTGCAGCGGTCCCTTTCACGCATACTATTCAGATTCTTAGAGTTCACATGTACCTCGCCAAGGGGCAGATTCAGAAGCTGAGATATCAATCTAACGTCAACTGTGGCCCACAAATCCACTCCACATAAGACCCAAACTACAAGGGTTCCAGCGTAGCCTCGTGAATGTTGGCATAGAAAGCTCAGACCTTGCTTGCATTGACGCGTTGCCTGTCATCAAATAGCGGACCCTACTGGGCCTGTTCCAAGAGCTCGAGCAACTGATACTCCCCAAAGAGTCGCCCATCCACCTGAGCTACAAAAAGGACCCGACGGCCCTCATAAACTCCATGGGGTTGTTCCGCCAACCAAGCCCTTCCAGCAGGAGATCGGGGATCAAGATCCCACTTCGTCTGAAACTCTCGAGCGGCACTTGGACTAGCGGCGGCACTTGAACTAGCGGCGCCACCTCTTGGCTTCCTTGAACATGAGGGGTGGCTAGGCCCAGCTTCATCAGTGGCACCCTTCCTCTTGCCCATGAGAGAGAGGACGGTGGAAATCGAGAATATGGCCGCCACAAGCTCAAAGAAGGCCATGGAAAATGAAAGAAAGGGGGATTAAAGGCTGAGGTTCCTAATTTTCCACGGGTTTAAGACCCAACAGGGGTTTTAAAGGCCCCAAACACAGAGTTTGAAGAAGGGAAAAGGAAGAGATGGGTTGGGTTGGAAGCTTAGACAATTTGAGCTTCGTATGGAGGATGTAAGAGCTCAAAACGAAAGAGAATGGAGAGAGAAGGGAGTGTGTACCACTGCAAACGATGGAGGGGCGTGGGTTGTGGCAGAAAACGGTGATGGAAGTGATTGGAAGTGGGGTTTAAGAGAGAAAAAAGTAAAAATGAGAGAAAGGGAGAGCTTGGGGGTGTATTTTGTGAAGGAGGTAGCAGTTTGGGGCATGTTTGGGGGACGACCCATGTACCAGGGGGTTACCCTAACCCCGAAACGTCGTTGGCCCGAAGGCCCGACCGAGCTGGGCCCGTTTACCGGCAAGGTCCTCGGCGACCTCTATGGTGTTTGGCGATGCCTTGCCATTTGGGCGAGGTCCTCCTGCCTTAGGGCCCCAAATACATATGGGTCCCACCTTGGATCATTCTGGATTAGCGTGGGTAGGCCCACGACTCCGTTTCGAACCATTTCAGGTCGTTTCGGTTACTAACTATTACACATCCATATTTAGTGATGTTTAAAAGCTGGGATAGGGTCAATAAGGGTCTAGGCTCATCCATACATAAACTAGAAGTGGTCAAGAGTCATTTCATGCAACCATGGATGCACACGGACTCGACCAAAATGATCGATTTGGGTGAACTTCACCAATTGGCGAAATTGGGATCCTATGAGTGTTCCTATGTTTTTCTCGTACCCATCTAAGTCAAAGGGCGACAGTGTACATCGCGTGACCATAACCCAGATCCGGTTTAATCCAAATCATGCTCTGATACCAACTTATAACGCCCTGAAAATCGGAGGTCGTGTAGAAACCTAACTCCCGAGTTCCAAAACATCACTTATGCAACAAAAATACTTATGATTAAGTGTTTTTTGAGTTAGTGCATTAACATGAGTGAGATTATACTAAAACTACAATTCATACTCCAGATCCAGTGATAAAACACAAGCGAAAGACTAAAAGATATATATATCACTGTATGTAAAACAAAACAATCTCGATCTGTCTCCAAAGTATGAATATAACTCTAAGTCACAAATACATATAAAAAACTAAAATCAAAGGTCATATGATAGTCCAACTAGCAAAATCTCGCTAATCCGGCCACCTATACGAAGCCGTCAGAAAACTACATATACGAGAACTCGTCCTGGTCCTCATAGTAGTCTGGCTCCAGCTCATGAATTGCCTCACTATCTACATCTAAGATAGAGTCTGGTAGGTGTTGCAAACACCGTCTCGTAATATGGGAGTGAGTGATCAACTCAGTGGAATCATGTAACGCACGTGAAAAATCCATCCTTGGGCTCGAGTACCAACTCGACCCGAATTTGCGTAGAATTCATTCCTTTGGAAAATTTGACTAGGTTAGCTAGTGCAACGTTAGAATAGCTGGGAAATGGTCCCCGATCACTTTAAATACGTTCTACAAGGCCCGAAGCGAGTGGAACTAAGGGTGCTATAATGCTCTAAAGCCTCGGATCAAACTCTAAGCCGGTTTGTTCTCTGGACCACTTTGAATCTTTGTATTGGATCTAGACCGCACGTTGAAAGTCCGATACCTCCTATCTTAGACCGTTAGGACCGTCTAGCTGGGCTTGACACTCATTCCAAAAATCAAGTCAAACCGATTATTACAGGCTATTTCATTGAGCCCGGACCGAAGAGAATGTGAATAGGGACATAGTTGGAATTTCAAATTCAAATCTGGCACACAAATTTGACGCATCAGTATTAAGCATTCTGACCGTCAGAATACAGCCAAATCACACCCTTGGATCAGGAAAAATATCTATTATATATCACGAGACTTATAGGCCTGATCTTGGTGCGGTGACCGTTAAACTGAAACTGGGCCGCCACGTGCGATCTGGGAACCCAACCGGTCTGAAAACTGGATGTATGCTAGATCTAGTATGCATGAGCTTAAGTCCGACCGCATCTGGCCTGGGGACCTCCAGAAATGCCCTTTTGGACCGAAACGGCCCCGATTTGGTTAGGCACCAAGTAAACATTGTTCCCAAGCCTATTTTGGGAATGTTTTAGGCTATAAAAGGGGTTGAAACCCTCACTCCTCTCTCCCATCCGAATTTGAGAGAAGCCCTAGCTTGGGAGAGAGAAAAAGAGTGAGAGATTGTGAGAGAGTGGGAGAGTTCTTCCCGCCACTTGTGCTACGTGTTGCACATGCTTAAGCGACACTTCTCTACCGCTTTCCCGGCGATTCCACCGCAATCCTAGGTAAGTAAAAACCCTAAATAGTTGGTGATTTGAGTTTTTCTTGTTTCCATGGCGATGTAGCTTATGGATCTTATGTATTAGGCTCCTTACTCGCCGTAGACGAAGCATATACACTCCGCTTCAATTCCCGAGTCTACAAGACACTAGGTGAGGATTTTAGACGCTTGGATTGACGGTTCCCAATCCTTTCAATGTCGTTTAATAGTAGATTCTTGACGGCATCGCCGTTTGACATATACAAAATGCTCTCCGTTTCCCGTTTCGTAAGCTAACGAAGAATATGAGATTTAGGGCATTTTAGTCATTTGTAGGAAGTACTGTTTGCATTCATATTTTGCTGATGTGATTGACATGGTTTGTTGTCGCATTAGGAAGTTAGGAACGCGTGCATAATTAGTTTGGCGAAGAGATTCGCCTAGTGCACACTTTGGGTCGACATGCTATATGTAGACCTAAGTGTGTAGTGCATGTGTTTGTATAAATGCTTGTATTAGTATGTATTGAACTAAATGATGTTATTTGATACTTTGTGATTGATTTTTCAATTATTATGCCGACCTAAATGATTTTCTACATGTTGACAAAATGCATGATTTCATTATATGCATGGAATGTATGTGCTTGAGGATTTGCTTAAGTTGAATATGCATGGGAAGTATGCCTTGAAGATTTGCTTAAGTTGAAAGTTATAACATGTGTTAACATGCTCACATGATGTATTTCAATTCCAATACCTTGTATAGTAATTCCATAGATGTGTGGGACTTGACTTAGTCCAGGCAGTCGGTAACCGAGCGATTTCGTGGCTGACTGGTCATAGCCACGAACGACGCGTAGATGAATGTGATTCGTGTTGAGAGTTGGCGGCAGTGGTTAGGCCACGCGAAGTGTTTTACGCACTTCATGTCGTTCAATTCGATATGCGATCGCGCTAGTCGAGCCCGTCAAGTAACCCGACTGGCCGATGTTTGTTCACCTTGTATGTAACATAACTGCTTGAACCTAGGGTACTGAACTTACCATTGTAAACCCTATTAACCGTGGTACCTTGATCCACGAAGACTCATGAGCCGGGCATGGTGGTATGGGACACCGTGGTCGAGCTGTCGGCCTACGCTGGGGCCACAAACCTCCCCGTAGTGACCAGTGAGCACCTTGACTCGTGAGCAGATTATGGTGGTATGGGACACTATATTCTAGCTGTCGGCCTACACTGATCAGGCGACGAGCCCTTTGTAGTGACCGCGAGCGTATTCTGAGTTCACGGGAGGCGACGACCCTTCCGTGCAGTAGAGTACAGTAGGCCTGTATTGATAAGGTGATGGGGGAGCGGTGCAACGAGTGCGAGCAACAGCCCTGGCAGCCCTTGCAGTGACCTACGAAATGTACATCGTATGAGATTACTAGGAGTGACGACCCTAGACAGGATCCGTGTTGGGATTGATACAAGGTAGGTACCTTAGTTTCCCAATCCTGCTGTTTGAATGGACTAATAACAACTTGGTAATCATATCACCATAGCATTGCATGTGCCTGGAAGATGTGGAGCACTCTAGGGAGTGTGGCATGCCGCGGTCGTAAGATGTTGCCGTATGAGGGTGATCGTCGGTGAGGGCATACATCACGTCATATCATCTTGCATTAACAACAGTATTAGGACTTGTCTGATTTACTGCTTTACTATTATCGCGTGACTAAATTGTGAACATGCTAATCTTTGCTCTATGATTCCACTGAGTTGATCACTCATTCCCACGTTACGGGATGGTGTTTGCAACACCCACCAGACCCTGTTGTAGTTGCAGGTGACGATGAGATCCAGGAGGTGGAGCTAGATGATGACGAGGACCAGGATGAGTTCTCGTATATGCAGTATCATGACGGCTTCCCGTAGGTGACCTGGATCGAGGGGACATCAGTGGGACTTTTCTTTTTGAACATTATTCTTTTGTTATGTACATGTATATGAGACTCAGAGATGTAGTCATACTTTGGAGACAGTTGAGATTACTTTGTTTTTCCATACAGTGATATATATCTTGTTTAGTCTTCCGCTTACTTTTATCACTGGATCTGAAGTATGAATTGCAGTTTTGGTATACTTTTACTCATGTGAATGCTTTAAATCAGACAACATTGAATCATAACCATTTTTGTTGCATAAGTGACGGTCTGGAACTCGGGAGTTGAGTTTATACACGACCCCCGATTTTCAGGGTGTTACAAGTTGGTATCAGAGCATGAATGAGAGTATACTGGGCCTGGGTTATGGTCTTGCGACGTACGCTGTCGCTTCCTTTGACTTAGGTGGGTGCGAGAAGGGTCTAGAAACACTTCTAGGATCACAGATTCACCGATAGGCGAAGTCTATAAGGATCGATCGCAAGATCGAGTCTGTAACGCATCTCGGGTCGCGTAAAGCGACCCGAATCACTTCTAAGCTGTAGGAAGTCGGGTGGAGATGTCCTATGAGCGGTTTTAAACCGCAAAAGTGAATCCATGGGCCGTGGAATGACCACGACTCTAGTAATCAATCGCCAGGGTTTAAAAACCCCGTTTTGCCAAAAATTCTCAAAATTCCTTCTCTAAACACTTCAACCTTCAGTTCTTTTGTATCCATTTCATGTTAGGCATCAAACCTAATGTGAAAATAACACAAATTAGTACATTCACCAAATTTTACAGTGAATAGTAAAATTTCATAAAAAATGGCCATAAAGCCATTCTAACTTCACTTTCTTTAGCAACTAAGGAGCTAGAAAGATGTACTGGATCCTTCTACCCCAAATCCATATGCTGCATCATATGGTTTGGTATTCGGGACTGCGATGTGGACCCGGAAAGCCCCAAAAACATGTTTGGGCTCATAGGGACCAAAATACTATGAACTAAGGGGTGGGACCAGACTTTTTGGGGCCCTGGGACCATGGGGTACCAGACCCATGGGGTCCCGCTGGCCAACCTGAAGGTTGGCCGGCGATGCCATCGCCGGCCGGGCGATGCATCGCCGGCCGGCCATCTCCGATGGTGCTGCCCTTTGGGCGCACCCACTTAAATGCCTCCCACAACACCCCTATCTACCTCCCATCCCACGAAAACCCCTAAAACACCCCTCTCCTTCACAAACAGCCCCCTTGCATGCCCTAGATTTGATTTTCAGCGCTCCATTCCAAATCCCGGCGACCCAAACCCCTCCTAATCCCTTCCTTGGCCAAAACCGACCACCATCCATCGATTATTGGGTGTTGGCAGCCTCTTTCCTTGAAGATTTTCCCATTGGGAGCTCCAAAATCCCCCAAATAGTGTCGAAATCGTGAGCAGCTCCATTCCACCTTTTTGTTCTTATTTTTCCCTGAAAGTACAGCCTTGGGAAGCTTGAAGCATCCCTCTACGACGCCTAGATTTCCTTTTGTCAGATTGGGCAGCCATTTCTCCGCATTTTCGGCGTTTTCCATGGCTTTCGTGGAAGCTATTTTGGGACTTTTGTCACTCTCATCCATCCTGTCTTTGATGGGTAAGAGGAAAACTGCAACAGACGAGGCTGGGCCGAGCCGCCCTGCTCAATCGAGAAGACCGCGGGGTGGTGCCGCAAGTTCAAGCGCCGCCGCAGGTCCAGCTGCAGTCCTGGAGTGCCGTACGAAGCGGGATTTGGATCCCCATGCACATCTTGGACGAACCATCCTATCAGAGATGCCTCATGGTGAATACACTGATCGTAGAGTGTTATTTGAGGCGGACGTAGATGGGCGATTGTTCGGCGAATATCTGTTGTTCGAACGCATTGAAGCTGCGCACTGGGGACCGATCTTTGAAGCTCGCGCTCGTGCTAATGTGAGCACTGTTCGTGCCTTCTATGCTAGCATCCAGAGTCCTACCTTGGAGCCCTTGCAGTTCAAAATCCCTTTTTGGTAGAGATCGGATGGCTACGATCGACGTCCGGTTGGTTGCGCGACTTCTCAACGTGCCTCTAGGTGATGTACATCCAAGTGAGAAGAATTTGAGGACTAGACGTGAACGAGATCGCCGCACCAGGTTTCTGTGCGGTAAGTTGGTTCCATGGCAGCCTAATAACAGCCTCAAGGCGACGTACATGTCTGAAGATTTGCGTCTGCTGCATCACATCTGCACGTTCAATGTCTATCCTAGGTCTACGAACCGCATTGAATGTACACGTCTTATGGTCGATTTCTTATTTCTGGTGGCCCAGGGAGAGAACGTATGTATGGCCACTTTCATCTTACGGCAGATAGTTCTCATAGCCAGGTCGAGAAGAACATCCGAATCCCTTCCCTTTGGCCGACTCATTTGCAAGATTGCGCTTGAGTTTGCCTATAGACTTGGACCCGAATTGCCGGTATCGATTCACACCATCGATGAGTCGACAATGGTTAAGATGAAGATCGGGTCGCAATATCGTGAAAATCAACTTGAAAGGGATAGTGGGGACGACTTTGACGAAGAGGAAGATCAAAGCGAAGGAGAACCTAGTGCAGAAGTTCAGGAAGAGACTCAGGAAGAAGCAGAAGAGGAGGCTCAGGATACTGATGAGAGTCCTCCTCCTTCTGCGCAGACTACTATTGACGATCGCATTGCCCGGATGGAGGAGAGTCAGACCGCTTTGCGAAGGGAAGTCCAAGAACTTCGAGCAGAGGTCGCTGATGCCAAGGCCGTTACGAAGAAGAAATTTGGCAAGGTGACTCGCACCTTGAAGGCAATCCTGTGTTGCTTACAGGATAAGGGTGCTCCTCCTCCGTCGCCAGACTCCGACTAGCAACGCGATCTTTGATGTTGTTATGAGTAGTTAGCTATTTTCTGTTTCATGTGTGTAAAGCCTATTAGGGCTAGTGCTTTGCTTTTGTCGCTGTTGCTTAACTGTCTTAATTTCCATGTCATTCTAGTCATGATGCTTGTAAGGATATATCCCTTGTATTGTGACAATTTTGATTAATTGAAATGCATGGAATGCCTTTGACTCTTTAGTGAATGATTGTGGTGTATTTGTGCAATTGAGACTGACAAGGTTGCGCCCTATTTTGAATATAGGGAATGCCACCTAAGACTACGAGGAGCGCGGTTCGGCTTTCATTGTTAGAGCGGATGGATCAGGCTCCTTCTCAGTCTGGCACTCGTCCGGACCCTGCTGTGGGCCCGATTCCTGAGACTGTTCGATCGTCTCAGCCTGCTACTGGTCCGACAGATGGACCACCGCCATTTACACCATCAGTTAGAGAGCCACAGCGCGCATCTACTTCCGCACCTCATCCGCCACAGCCTGCTCCACCACCTGATAGATTCGAGCAGATGATGGCTATGATGCTACAGCAGCAGCAGCTATTGACTACTATAGTCGGGACTTTAGCCCAGGGTGGGGGTGCGACTGCATCTACTCCGCCTGCAGCACCTGCGCATCCAGCCGAGGATGCCTATGCTTACGCCCAGGATGAGGGCATAGCACTTCCTGCGCAGCCTGCTTTCCCTGCGGGGAACCCTGCCGACACACGGGGCCTTCTGGAGCGATTTCAGCGCTTGCGGCCTCCTACTTTCACGGGTTCTCACAGACCCGAGGAGGCTGAGTTTTGGCTCGACCGAGTGTCGAAGATTCTGCGCATGTTGCACTGTACTGAGGCAGAGCAGGTAGAGCTGGCTACCTTCCAGTTTGAGAGAGAGGCCAGTATGTGGTGGGATAGTGTATTGCGGACTGTTACCGCAGACTTCGTATGGACATGGGCAGCATTCGAGTTTCGCTTCCATGAGAAGTATTATCCTCAGACCTACAGACACGAGAGGGAGAATGAGTTTCTCCGTCTCAGGCAGGCAGCGATGACGGTCACCGAGTATGAGCATCGGTTCACAGAGTTGGGCAGGTACGTCCCGACGATTTTAGCTGATGAGCAGATGCGCATACGGCGCTTTTTGGAGGGCTTGCGACCGGATATTCGGTCGAAGATGTGTTGTATCAGTTTCTCCTCCTATGCGGAGTTAGTTCACATGTCCATGCGGGCAGAGCAGGACGTGGATCGACTTGCGCGATCACGAGGCCCGACTACTTCCAGGCCGCGACCGGAGTTGCCAGATAGGCCCTTCGCGGGCAAGAGGCCTCGCATTGATCCTCCTACCAGGACCACGGCGCCAGTAGGACCGTTTCGGCGCCCTGATCTATCATGCACATACTGTGGGAGGACGGGCCACCTAGCGCCGAGTTGCTTTACGAGGATGCGGGACAGTGGGTTCTCGCCGCCGCAGAAGATTGATCGTGTACGTCCACAGGCGATATCAGCACCGCCTATACGGTCAGCTCCTGCGCAGTCCTCTTTCAGACCCACAGTATCGCAGATTCGACAGCCCCCACGGCCCTTGACACAGCGGCCGAACCGGCCACAGCAGGCTCGAGTTCATGCACTGACCGCTGAGGCAGCTACGACGCCGACTTTCCAGCATTCAGCCTTCGAGGTCACGGGCCATATCGGAGGTACTCCCGTTCTTGTCATGGTGGACACTGGTTCCACGATTTCTTTGATATCGCGTGCCGTAGTCAGACGTCTTGGGTTGCAGACTATTACTATGGATAGCGTGCGAGTCCTTGCAGCTCATGGAGATTATTCGGATGTCACCCAGATGTGTGAGGGTTGTTTACTTGATCTGGGAGGCAGGACGATGACTCTTGATTTGGTCGTCGATCCCTCGCTCGTATATCTCGACGTCATTCTTGGCATGGACTGGTTGACTGCAGCGAGAGCCGAGATTGACTGCGAGGCTCGTGTGGTGACGGTGTACGAGCCTGAGGGCACGCCTTTCACATTTTCAGTGCGGGTAAATCTTCCTTTCCGCATTCTTAGCTACGCCACCCTGTTGCGCGACGCTGGTGCCCAGGTACTTGAGCAGACGCCAGTTGTTTCTGAGTTCGGGGATCTGTTCAGGAAGATCCCTGGTTTGCCGCCCCGACGTGAGATCGATTTCACTATCGATCTGATTCCTGGTTCTACACCCGTCTCACTGCCGACGTATCGCATGGCACCATGTGAGATGGAGGAGTTGAGGACGCAGATTGATGGTCTACTAGAGCTTGGCCTTATACGGCCTAGCGTATCTCCTTGGGGAGCACCGGTCTTGTTCGTGAAGAAGAAGGATGGTTCGCTGCGATTGTGTATTGATTATCGCAGGCTGAACCAACTCACAGTGAAGAACAAGTACCCTTTGCCCAGGATCGATGACTTATTTGATCAGTTGAGAGGAGCGCAGTACTTCTCGAAGATTGATCTTCAGTCAGGATATCATCAGTTGCGCGTCAGAGATGAGGACGTGCAGAAGACAGCGTTCAGGACCAGTTTTGGTCACTACGAGTTCCTCGTGATGTCGTTCGGTCTCACGAACGCACCGGCCGTGTTCATGGATCTGATGAACCGGGTATTGCGGCCTTTCCTCTATCGATTCGTCGTTGTCTTCATCGACGACATTTTGGTATACTCTAGGAGTCGAGAGGAGCATGAGGAGCACTTGCGTTTGGTCCTTGATACGCTCAGACAGCATCAGTTGTTCGCACAGTATAAGAAGTGCGACTTCTGGAAGCAGGAGGTGAAGTTTCTGGGACACGTGGTGTCCAAGGATGGCATGGCAGTTGACCTGTCTAAGGTAGCTGCGGTGCAGGACTGGGAGCAGCCTGGTTCTGTCACTGAGGTGAGGAGTTTCTTGGGTCTCGCTGGCTACTATCGGCGCTTCATTCAGGATTTCTCGAAGATCGCGAGACCCTTATCTCAGTTGACACGGAAGGACGTGAAGTTCGCCTGGAATGATAAGGCGGAGTCAGCTTTTCAGGAGCTGAAGGACAGACTTACGTCCGCCCCTGTGCTAGTATTGCCAGAGCAAGGGGTTAAATACACTATATACACTGACGCGTCTAGCGTTGGTTTGGGTTGTGTCCTTATGCAGAGGGACAGGGTAATTTCGTATGCCTCGAGACAATTAAGGAAGCACGAGGAGAATTACCCTACACACGACCTGGAGTTGGCAGCCGTGATATTCGCACTGAGACTCTGGAGACATTACCTCTATGGAGAGGAGTTCGAGCTCTTTTGCGACCACAAGAGCCTCAAGTACATATTCACACAGCGGGACTTGAATATGAGGCAGCGGCGATGGATGGAGACGCTGAAGGACTTCAAGTTTGAAGTCTCTTACCATCCTGGGAAGGCGAACCTTGTGGCTGATGCGTTGAGCCGCAAGAAGGCGATAGAGTTTGCGGCTCCGCTGATGGTTGCCGAGTGGGATATGGTTGAGTTTTTGCGAGACTTTGAGCAGAAACTCACCGTAGAGGAGCCATTTGAGTTCATCGCACATGTTCAGGTGCGATCCCCGATCGATGACCGTGTCATCGAGGCGCAGAGGGACGACGCGCATCTTACTGAGCTTCGAGAGCAGGCCAGTGATGATGATGACGCCGACTGGCGAGTTGGCATGGATGGGGGTTTACGTTACCGTGGCCGCCTATGCGTTCCTGATGTCCCTGACTTGAGACGAGAGATTCTCGAGGCTGCGCATTCTACTAGACTCGCGATGCATCCTGGCAGCACGAAGATGTATCGTGACGTGAAGAGGACGTACTGGTGGGAAGGTATGAAGACCCACATTGCTGAGTTCGTGTCCCGTTGTCTCACTTGTCAACAGGTGAAGGCAGAGCATCGCCGACCACCTGGACTTTTGCAGCCTATGCCGATTGCAGAGTGGAAGTGGGATTTCATTTCCATGGACTTCATTTCTGGGTTGCCGAAGACGAGGAAGGGGCATGATTCTATTTGGGTGATCGTCGACCGATTGACGAAGTCGGCGCACTTCCTACCGATCAGAGTTACGAACTCTGCAGACGAGTTGGCTAGATTGTATATTAGAGAGATCGTGCGTCTGCATGGAGTTCCGTTGGAGATCGTGTCGGACAGAGACACGCGGTTCACTTCTATTTTCTGGACTCGCATTCAGGAGGCTATGGGTGTGAAGTTGAAGTTCAGTACTGCCTTCCACCCACAGACGGACGGACAGACAGAGCGAGTGAACCAGATCCTGGAGGACATGTTGCGAGCTTGCGCATTGGACTTCAAGGACAGTTGGGATGACTGTCTTGCATATGCGGAGTTTGCATACAACAATAGCTTCCAGGCGAGTATCGGCATGGCACCTTATGAGGCGCTGTATGGGCGACCTTGTCGCGCACCGCATTGCTGGTTAGAGGTCGGTGAGCGCAGCTTGATTGGCCCAGAGTTGGTGCAGGCGACGTCAGAGAAGATTGATATTATTCGACGTCGGCTTCTTACAGCGCAGAGCAGACAGAAGAGCTACGCCGATACGAGACGGAGACCACTAGAGTTCACAGTCGGGGATCATGTGTTTTTGCGAGTTTCCCCTATGAAGGGAGTCCTTCGGTTCGGAAAGAAGGGGAAGCTGGCACCGCGATACATTGGTCCATTTCAGATCCTCGATCGTGTGGGAGCAGTGGCTTACCGATTGGCTTTACCCACGCCCCTCGCGAGCGTCCACAACGTATTTCATGTTTCTATGCTGAAGAAGTATGTTGCTGATCCTTCTCATATCATCAGATGGGAGCAGGTGCAGTTAGGAGAGGATGTTACTTATATCCTGCGACCGACACGCATCTTAGACCGGAAGGAGCAGGTACTACGTAGCAAGGTGATTCCCCTTGTGAAGGTACTATGGACGCATCATACTGAGGAGGAGGCTACTTGGGAGACAGAAGCCGAGATCAGAAAGAACTACCCACAGCTTCTCGAGGAGTACGAAAAGGTACAAAATTTCGAGGACGAAATTATTTGTTAAGGGGGGTAGATTGTAACGCCCGTGAAAAATCCATCCTTGGGCTCGAGTACCAACTCGACCCGAATTTGCGTAGAATTCATTCCTTTGGAAAATTTGACTAGGTTAGCTAGTGCAACGTTAGAATAGCTGGGAAATGGTCCCCGATCACTTTAAATACGTTCTACAAGGCCCGAAGCGAGTGGAACTAAGGGTGCTATAATGCTCTAAAGCCTCGGATCAAACTCTAAGCCGGTTTGTTCTCTGGACCACTTTGAATCTTTGTATTGGATCTAGACCGCACGTTGAAAGTCCGATACCTCCTATCTTAGACCGTTAGGACCGTCTAGCTGGGCTTGACACTCATTCCAAAAATCAAGTCAAACCGATTATTACAGGCTATTTCATTGAGCCCGGACCGAAGAGAGTGTGAATAGGGACATAGTTGGAATTTCAAATTCAAATCTGGCACACAAATTTGACGCATCAGTATTAAGCATTCTGACCGTCAGAATACAGCCAAATCACACCCTTGGATCAGGAAAAATATCTATTATATATCACGAGACTTATAGGCCTGATCTTGGTGCGGTGACCGTTAAACTGAAACTGGGCCGCCACGTGCGATCTGGGAACCCAACCGGTCTGAAAACTGGATGTATGCTAGATCTAGTATGCATGAGCTTAAGTCCGACCGCATCTGGCCTGGGGACCTCCAGAAATGCCCTTTTGGACCGAAACGGCCCCGATTTGGTTAGGCACCAAGTAAACATTGTTCCCAAGCCTATTTTGGGAATGTTTTAGGCTATAAAAGGGGTTGAAACCCTCACTCCTCTCTCCCATCCGAATTTGAGAGAAGCCCTAGCTTGGGAGAGAGAAAAAGAGTGAGAGATTGTGAGAGAGTGGGAGAGTTCTTCCCGCCACTTGTGCTACGTGTTGCACATGCTTAAGCGACACTTCTCTACCGCTTTCCCGGCGATTCCACCGCAATCCTAGGTAAGTAAAAACCCTAAATAGTTGGTGATTTGAGTTTTTCTTGTTTCCATGGCGATGTAGCTTATGGATCTTATGTATTAGGCTCCTTACTCGCCGTAGACGAAGCATATACACTCCGCTTCAATTCCCGAGTCTACAAGACACTAGGTGAGGATTTTAGACGCTTGGATTGACGGTTCCCAATCCTTTCAATGTCGTTTAATAGTAGATTCTTGACGGCATCGCCGTTTGACATGTACAAAATGCTCTCCGTTTCCCGTTTCGTAAGCTAACGAAGAATATGAGATTTAGGGCATTTTAGTCATTTGTAGGAAGTACTGTTTGCATTCATATTTTGCTGATGTGATTGACATGGTTTGTTGTCGCATTAGGAAGTTAGGAACGCGTGCATAATTAGTTTGGCGAAGAGATTCGCCTAGTGCACACTTTGGGTCGACATGCTATATGTAGACCTAAGTGTGTAGTGCATGTGTTTGTATAAATGCTTGTATTAGTATGTATTGAACTAAATGATGTTATTTGATACTTTGTGATTGATTTTTCAATTATTATGCCGACCTAAATGATTTTCTACATGTTGACAAAATGCATGATTTCATTATATGCATGGAATGTATGTGCTTGAGGATTTGCTTAAGTTGAATATGCATGGGAAGTATGCCTTGAAGATTTGCTTAAGTTGAAAGTTATAACATGTGTTAACATGCTCACATGATGTATTTCAATTCCAATACCTTGTATAGTAATTCCATAGATGTGTGGGACTTGACTTAGTCCAGGCAGTCGGTAACCGAGCGATTTCGTGGCTGACTGGTCATAGCCACGAACGACGCGTAGATGAATGTGATTCGTGTTGAGAGTTGGCGGCAGTGGTTAGGCCACGCGAAGTGTTTTACGCACTTCATGTCGTTCAATTCGATATGCGATCGCGCTAGTCGAGCCCGTCAAGTAACCCGACTGGCCGATGTTTGTTCACCTTGTATGTAACATAACTGCTTGAACCTAGGGTACTGAACTTACCATTGTAAACCCTATTAACCGTGGTACCTTGATCCACGAAGACTCATGAGCCAGGCATGGTGGTATGGGACACCGTGGTCGAGCTGTCGGCCTACGCTGGGGCCACAAACCTCCCCGTAATGACCAGTGAGCACCTTGACTCGTGAGCAGATTATGGTGGTATGGGACACTATATTCTAGCTGTCGGCCTACACTGATCAGGCGACGAGCCCTTTGTAGTGACCGCGAGCGTATTCTGAGTTCACGGGAGGCGACGACCCTTCCGTGCAGTAGAGTACAGTAGGCCTGTATTGATAAGGTGATGGGGGAGCGGTGCAACGAGTGCGAGCAACAGCCCTGGCAGCCCTTGCAGTGACCTACGAAATGTACATCGTATGAGATTACTAGGAGTGACGACCCTAGACAGGATCCGTGTTGGGATTGATACAAGGGAGGTACCTTAGTTTCCCAATCCTGCTGTTTGAATGGACTAATAACAACTTGGTAATCATATCACCATAGCATTGCATGTGCCTGGAAGATGTGGAGCACTCTAGGGAGTGTGGCATGCCGCGGTCGTAAGATGTTGCCGTATGAGGGTGATCGTCGGTGAGGGCATACATCACGTCATATCATCTTGCATTAACAACAGTATTAGGACTTGTCTGATTTACTGCTTTACTATTATCGCGTGACTGAATTGTGAACATGCTAATCTTTGCTCTATGATTCCACTGAGTTGATCACTCATTCCCACGTTACGGGATGGTGTTTGCAACACCCACCAGACCCTGTTGTAGTTGCAGGTGACGATGAGATCCAGGAGGTGGAGCTAGATGATGACGAGGACCAGGATGAGTTCTCGTATATGCAGTATCATGACGGCTTCCCGTAGGTGACCTGGATCGAGGGGACATCAGTGGGACTTTTCTTTTTGAACATTATTCTTTTGTTATGTACATGTATATGAGACTCAGAGATGTAGTCATACTTTGGAGACAGTTGAGATTACTTTGTCTTTCCATACAGTGATATATATCTTGTTTAGTCTTCCGCTTGCTTTTATCACTGGATCTGAAGTATGAATTGCAGTTTTGGTATACTTTTACTCATGTGAATGCTTTAAATCAGACAACATTGAATCATAACCATTTTTGTTGCATAAGTGACGGTCTGGAACTCGGGAGTTGAGTTTATACACGACCCCCGATTTTCAGGGTGTTACAAATCATAAAGCAAAGATTAACATGTTATCAAATCAATCACACGATATAGTAAAGCAAGCAATCAAACATTCCTAGATACTATTATTAATGCAAGTATGAGATGCAGTAATGATGCGTGCCTTCACCGATATACTCCCTCATGCGACACCATTTTACGTCCGCGACATGCTTTCTTCCCTCAGTGGTGCAAATCTTCCAGGCACATGCAGTGCGATATGGATATGATTACCGAGTTGTTATTAGTCCTTTCAAACAACAGGATTGGGAAACTAAGGTACTTCCCTTATATCATTCCCAACACAGATCCAGTCTAGGGTCTTCACTCCTAGTAGTCTCATACGATGATATATTTCTAGGTCACTACAAGGGCTGTCAGGGCTGTTGCTCGCACTAGTTGCACCGCTCCCCCATCACCTTATCAATACAGGCCTAGTTGTACTCTTGTTGCTACGGAAGGGTCGTCGCCTCACGTAAACTCAGAATACACTCGAGGTCACTACAAAGGGCTCGTCACCAATCAGAGTAGGCCGACAACTCGAATTTAGTGTCCCATACCACCACAATCGGCTCACAAGTCTAAGGTGCTCACTGGTCACTACGGGGAGGTTTGTGGCCCCAGTGTAGGCTGACAGCTTGACCACGGTGTCCCATACGACCATGCCCGGCTCATGAGTCTTAATGGATCAAGGTACCATGGTTATTAGGATTTTCACTGGTAAGTTCAGTACCCTAGGTTCAAGCAGTTATGACCAATACAAGGTGAACATACAATGGTCAGTCGGGTTGCTAGATGAGCTCGACTAGTACGAGCGCACCTCAAGCTGAACGACATGAAGTGCATAAAATACCTCGTGTGGCCTAACCACTGCCGTCAACCAAAGCACGACTCGGGTTCGTCGACGCGTCCTTCGTGGTGAATTGAAGCTAACCACGAATTCAAATCTGTTACCTACTGCCTGGATTAGAATATAGCCCCAAGAACTTATAATCTAAATCAATAATCATACGAGAGTGACAGAAATGAAGCACAAATAATCGAAGCATGTTAACAACATGTTATAACATACAACATAAGCAAATCAACCAAGCACAAGCATTTCATATATATAAGGAAATCAATTCAACATAACAACATGGAGGAAATCATGTACATCATCATATTAGTTGAGAATCCAATCTCCAAACTAATCTACAACACCATTCACTCAATACTTACTAATACATACTCTTATACAAACACTTAGTCTACACACATTTGTCTACATAGCATATGTCGACCAATAATGTGCATTAGGGCAAATCTCTTCGCCAAACAGATCATACACGCCTAACTAGTATAATAACACAAAAAATACTCATGACAATCATATCAGCAAAATACGGACGTATACAGTATTTCTTATAAATACCTAAAATACCCTAAATCTCATATTCTCCGTACGTAATCGAAATGGAAAACAGACAGCATGTTCTACATGTCAAACAGCATCCTTGTCCCTAATCTACTATAAAACGGCATTGAAAGCGTTGAAAACAGGTAACCTAAGCATCTAAAATCCTCACCTTATGCCGTAGAAGCGTAACGGATCGAATAGAAACTCTACGCTTCGTCAACATCAATATGATGACCTATATCACAAGATAAGTCAGTTACTTTGTTACTTGTATTGATAGAATTCCTAAAACAGGTTAAGGTTAGGGTTTTCTTACCTAGAATGAAGTCAAAATCACCAGAAGAGTAATTAGAACTCGATGGCTAAGCACGTGTAGTAGCAGGATTGAGTGACAGGAACTTTCCTTCCCAACTCTCACACAATCTCTCTCTTTTATCTCTTCTCTTTCCTAGAGTTTCTTACAAATTCGTATGAGAGGGATGTGAGAGGGTTTAAGGTCCTTAAATAGGTTAGAAACTCACCTATTTAGACTTAAAACCAAGGTATACTTGGATTATAGCCAAATCGAGTCTTTTTCGATCCAAAAGAACATTTCTAGAGGTCCCCTGACTGAATGCAGTCAGACTTAAGCTCATGGATGTTGGATCCTGATCACATTAAGTTTTCAGTTTGATAGGGTTCCCAGATCGCACGTGGCGGGCCAGTTTCAGTTCAGCGGTCACTGAGACTCGATCGGGGATTCCAAGTATACTTACATGAGTGGGAAATGTTCCCTAATCCGAGGGTGTATTTTGGTCAGATTCCAACAGTCTGAATGCTTATAATTAACCCGCAAGTGATACGTGCCATATTTATTTAAATCACCTTTAATTTATAAAGAATTCTACTCTCTCTCACACTCCTTGCTCCAGGCTCAATGAAATAGCCTCAGGACATCATTTGAACTTGATTTTTAAGGTGATAGTCAAGTCCAACTATGTGGTCATAATGGTCTAAGTTCATTGCTACCGGACTCACGAAACGTGGCCAGAATCCATTACAAAGTTTTAAAGGGTTCCTGAGAGTAAACAAGTTTAGTGTTTGATCCTAGGTTTCAAGATGTTATAGCGTTAACGATTCCATAAGTTTTGGGTCTTGCAGAACGTATTTAAAGCGATCAGTGTTAATTTCACAGCTAATCTAACATATCGCTAGTTGTCTTACGCTTAATTTCTAAAAGAATTAATCCTAAGTGATTTCTGATCGAGATGATACTCGGGTCTCTGTACGGATTTTTCTGAGACATTATAGAGGCCTATGTGATGAGGCTCATTGTGATGCATTTGAGGGCTAGGCGATATATCCCATTGTGATGTATGTTAGGCCCTTGTGAAAGGTCCATCGTGATGTGTATTAAGCTCTTGAGTGAGGCCCATAGTGTTGTATATCAGGCCCTTTGTGAGGCCATGGGTCCACTATATGTTAGGCTCTATGTGAGCCACCCCTTGGGGGCAATGTTAGTTAAATGTCCACATTATTGAGGCCGATTGTTAATGATGATTATTGAGGTCAGTTATTGATACCATTTATGAGTATGTGACAGCATAACATTATAATACATGCTCATACGCATCATCTGCATGTCTGTTATGAGATGTGATTGACCATTGCATATGCTATAGGTGTCACGTCCTAAACTCGAAAACCGAGCTCATAAATTTCTCGATCACTGAATCCGGCACCGACAGCCTCCGTAGTACCCCATTCTCGACTCTCGGCACTCGTACACCAGGTTCTGATCCTGGGATGCTATAAGGAGGATTTCTAATCATTAATTTGATTTGTAATGAGCATAACCATAAGTATAACCCACAAACAATAACCATAAAAATACCATCATAAAATCCACTATGATAAATAACTTTAAGTACAATGTATCTGAAGGAAATACACGATAATGCAAATAACGAAAACTCCAAAAGCTCAACTGTACGCTCCTGCTGCTACTATACTACGGCTGCATCCTCGCGTTACCTGCATGCATCAATCGTACATAAGCTTATAGAAAGCTTAGAGAAGTGTGTGCGTAATATAAGCGCGCTCAGAATTTAAGGTCAGAGAAATGTGAAATCATGTTGATGAGTACATGAATGTAATCGGCTGTACCAAGGCTATGCGGTGCAGATATGAATGCTATCAGCCATATCAAGACCATGTAATAAGAGATGCAACGAAAGCATGTCAATCCTCATCCACAATATCAAATATCAGTACAGTTCTCATTCTAGATAATCACCAGGGTCTAGTAAACTCTAAATGGGACTGTCGCTCTCCCAGCTGCATAGTCCAAGTGAGCATAAGAAACCTCACTATCAGGCCTGGCCAATAGTTTGCCAATACCTATCTGGCATGTCGATAGCGGATCCATTCATGAGCTGGTCACACTTAGCCTAGTAATGCCCCCTATGCTCAGGCGGGTAAGGCCAAACCCCTTTCCAACCGACCACGACATAGTGAGAGACGTGGCCTCTTGGTATTCGGCCCTCTTGGGCTCATGAATCCACTCGGTCTTGACGTTGGAGTCATCCTCTGGTACCATCGGGTTTAGGGATTTTCACCCAGGGACATCTATGGCGCCCCGATACTAGAAACAGTATTTTCAGTATCCAATCCAGCCACCCACTATGTATCTGTGGAGGCTATAGTCCTAATGTCGGTAGGGCGTCCAATTATCACAATCACGCAAATGCAAGTTCATGAATCACCCTACCAGACATGCAACAACCCTGTGCATACCGCACACTCATGTGGGGCAACTCCGCCTATTAGGGAGCCCATAAATAATTTGCCCGAAGGCATATGCTATGATCGATCACTCCTCATATCAGGCATACATATGATGCGTATGATCATGAATTATGAATCTATACTAAACAAGTTATGTGGTGATGGGCTTTATTTATAACAAAGATGGGCCTAAACGGCCTACACATTATAAGTATGGGCCTATCAATGGGCCCTAGGGAGAGTCATAATGCAGACATTTAACCAACATTATCCTTACAATGTGGACATCAAACCATCATCGCTCCCAAGGCATAGCCCGCTATAAAGGTCAACACATATACCATGGTGGAATCACACTATAATAGACCTTATGTACATCTCATTGGGCCTTGACCCATGGGCCTCCAATATGTCAAATGGGCCTCATACCATGGGTCTCATATATATTAAAGTGGGCCTCAGTGGGTGGGCCACAAATACATCAAGTTAGGCCTAATCACATGAGCCTTGCATACGTCACAATGGGCCTCATAACATGGGCCTCATATCTATTAAGGCGGCCTTAACCACGAGCCTCATACAAATCAAGGTGGGCCTCAACAATGGGCCATAAGTATGGTAAGTGGGCCACACCACATGGGCCACGTGAATATCAAATGGGCCACACCTAAATATAAGTGGTGATAAGGATTTTCACCATTAGAATTCCCAAGGCCGGCCGTAATATTTATTTCCCATCCAATCTGATCATAGGGTCCAAAAGGATTTCAATGGTAGTTGTTCAATCCTCACTTTACTGTAGTGTGGTCCACCTGATACCAAGATCTTCGTCATTCTTAATCTCAAGCTGTGAGACGGGCTTTCAAAATGGTTGGATGGTTTGGGTGCAACACATGCATCATGGTGGGTCCCATAGGGATGGAAGGGATGGACGGCATAGATAAAGTACATACCTCATGGTGGGGCCCACACTAATGGAGGGTGTGGATTACAATACATACATTAGTGGGTCCCATGTGGGGCCCACCATAATGTTTATTTTTGTAACATCCCGAAAATCGGGGGGTCGAGCAAAAACCCAACTCCCGAGTTCCAAAATGTTATTTATGCAACATAGATATGTATGATTGAATGTTGTCTGTGATAATGTATTGAACATGAGTGAGATTAAGCTAGAACAGCATATCATACTCCAGAGACAGTTAAATTAACAAGCGAAAGACTGTGATAGTATGTATAACATATATAAACTGTTTTATGTCTCCAGACTGTGAACATGTTACCAGGTTATATACATACATGTATACTCCAAAAGTAGACAAAACGAATATACATGAGTGCGCTAAAAAAAAAATGACAAGTATCAAAGTATCTAATCAACCTCCCTGTAATCCCGTCAATCAGATCACGCATAAAGGAGGGATCCTCCTCATCATCATCAAGTCCAGCACCGCCTCGCAGGCCACGCCATCATCTGCAATCACAAAAGGGACCGGTGGGTGTCCGAAAACACCATCCCGTAACGTGGGAGTGAGTAGCTAACTCAGTGGAATAATAGAGCAAAGATTAACATGTTATCAAATCAATCATGCGATAATAGTAAAGCAATAATTCAAACATTCCTAATATTGTTGTTAATGCAATTATGACATGACGTGATGTATGCCCTCACCGACGATCACCCTCATGCGGCAACATCTTACGACCGCGGCATGCCACACTCCCTAGAGTGCTCCACATCTTCCAGGCACATGCAATGCTATGGTGATATGATTTTCAAGTTATTATTAGTCCATTCAAACAGCAGGATTGGGAAACTAAGGTACTTCCCTTATATCAATCCCAACACAGATCCTGTCTAGGGTCGTCACTCCTAGTAATCTCATACGATGTATATTTTGTAGGTCGCTGCAAGGGCTGCCAGGGCTGTTGCACGCACTCGTTGCTCCGCTCCCCCATCACCTTATCAATACAGGCCTACTGTACTCTACTGCTACTGAAGGGTCGTCGCCTCCCGTAGACTCAGAATACGCTCGCGGTCACTACAAAGGACTCGTCGCCTGATCAGTGTAGGCCGACAGCTAGAATATAGTGTCCCATACCACCATAATCTGCTCACGAGTCTAGGTGCTCACTGGTCACTACGGGGAGGTTTGTGGCCCCAGCGTAGGCCGACAGCTCGACCACGGTGTCCCATACCACCATGCCCGGCTCATGAGTCTTCGTGGATCAAGGTACCATGGTTAACAGGGTTTACAATGGTAAGTTCAGTACCCTAGGTTCAAGCAGTTATGACACATACAAGGTGAACATACATCGGCTAGTCGGGTTTCTTGACGGGCTCGACTAGCGCGATCGCATCTCAAGTCGAACGACATGAAGAGCCTAAAACACTTCGCGTGGCCTAACCACTGCCGCCAACTCTAAACACGAATCACGTTCATCGACGCGTCGTTCGTGGCTATGACCAGTCAGCCACGAATTCGCTCGGTTACCGACTGTCTGGACTAAGTCAAGTCCCACACATCTATGGAATCACATTAGCAACATATGCAAAGGCATTGGAATTGAAATATGATCATGTGAGCATGTTAACACATGTTATAATATTCAACTTAAGCAAATCTTCAACCACGTACATTCCATGCATGTAATGCAATCATGCATAAGGTCAACATGTAGGAAATCATTTAGGTCAGCATATTAATCAAGAAATCAATCTCAAATTACTACATAACATCATTTAATTCAATACATACTAATACAAGCATTTATACAAACACATACACTACACACTTAAGTCTACATATAGTATGTCGACCCAAAGTGCGCAACTAGGCGAATCTCTTCGCCAAACTGATTATGCAAGCATTCCTAACTCCCTAATGCGGCGACAAACTATGTCAATCACGTCAGCAAATTATGCATGTAGACCGTACTTCCTACAAATGACTAAAATGCCCTAAATCTCATATTCTTCGTTAACTTACGAAACAGGAAACGGAGAGCATGTTGTACATGTCAAACGGCGATGCCGTTGAGAATCTACTATTAAACGACATTGAAAGCTTTGGAAACAGTCAATCAAAGCGTCTAAAATCCGCACCTTTTTCCTTTTAGGGGTGAGAATTCGAACGGAGCGTATACGCTTCGTCTACGGCGACTAGGCAACCTAATACACAAAATCTATTAGCTATTTCTCAATGGAACCAAGGAATCAGCAAATCCGCAACTTTCTAGGATTTTTCGTACCTGAAAACGCGGAGAAATCACCGGTAAAGTGATTGGAATACGCCGCTTAAGCACGTGCAGCAGCAGCAGGAAAAGCTCTCCCACCTTCTCTCACAAACTCTCACCTTTTCTCTCTCCCAATCTAGGGTTTTTGCAAATTCGGATGGGAGAGAGGAGTGAGGGTTTCAAGCCCTTTTATAAGCCTAAACTTGCCCGAAATAGACTCAGGAACAAGTTTCACTTGAGGGGTAACCAAATCGAGGCTGTTTCGGTCCAAAAGATGCTTTCTGGTGGTCCCCTGGTCGAATGCGATCGGACTTAAGCTCATGTGTACCAGATCTAGCGCACATTAAGTTTTCAGTCCGGCAGGGTTCGCAGATCGCGCGTGGCGGACCAGTTTCAGTTCAGCGGTCACCGCACGTAGATCAGGGCTGGAAGTCTCATAATAATAAATAGAAATTTTTCCTGATCCGAGGGTGTAATCTGGATGAATTCTGACGGTCAGAACGCTCAATACTGACATGTCAAGTCGTGTGCCAGATTTGAATTTGAAATTTCAATTCTATCCCTATTCGCTGTCTCTTCAGTCCGGGCTCAATGAAATAGTCTGTGATTATCGGTTTGACTTGATTTTCGAAATGATTGTCAAGTCCAGCTGGGCGGTTCTAACGGTCTAAGATAGGAAGTAACGGACTTTCGACGCGTGGTCTAAATCCAATACAAGAATTCAAAGTGGTCCAGAGAACAAACCCGCTTAGAGTTTGACTCGAGGTTATAGAGTATTATGGAGTCATACGTTCTACTCGATTTGGGTCTTGTAGAACGTATTTAAAGTGATCAGGGACTGTTTCCCAACTACTCCAGCGTTGCGCTAGTTAACTTATGCTAAATTTCCATAGGAATTAATCCTAAGTGGTTTCTTTGGCTATGAAATTGGGTTCTGAGCGATTTTCCAGGTGTTTTAGTTGACCCATTGCCTAAGGACGTCAAATCCCAAATTGGCCAAAATCCGGGGTGTTACAATCTACCCCCCTTAAAACACAATGTCGTCCCCGACATTGGCAAAGGGCAAGGAGTACTTTCTCTAAGGAAGGTTCAAATTCTATTTAATAACTTAATCGTATATATATCCGAACTCAAAGGTTTCGATCTTGGGCCAGTGGGAAAGAGGCCAACCACTCTTCCGCTGCGCCACTCTGATCAAACGGTAGCGTTGACTAACCTAACTGGATTGGACTCAATACGTTCTACCCCCCTTAAAACTTAGTTTTACTTAAGGTTGAAGAATCTTAGCATCGATCCGTATATCAGAACGAGGCGCAACTTAGGAGCTATCCTTGACCTAAAATGGAAACAACCTTTCTCTACATGATTTTCCTTACTAATGATGTGTTCTATGGCATTGGTATCTATGGTGATAGAGATGAGCCTAAGCTCTATAGTGGTTGAGTTCAGGGGTAGGTATGAGTTGGTGGCAAGATGTCTAATTCTCTACTAGCTTTAAGTCCTCGCCATTTCCCAAAGACAATGTGATCCTGTGTGGTTGTAGGTGGTTGGGCCATCACAGAAGAAAGGTTATGTAGTGGGTCTAAGCCGGATACGTTGAACCTTCTGTCTAATCAGGACAGAAAATGCATTGTATCAGTTCTTAATCCGAGTCGATGCCGATCCTCTGCTTGATCAGAGCATTGGATTTATTGGTAACCACTAGGATTAAGAAGTCGATTCAAACCGCGAATACATCGCTTACATGTAGTTCCTTTATTCCGCATTCCCGAATGCAATAAGTCCTTGGGGAAGGCAATTCTAAGGGGTGTGCTAGTACATTCTAAGTTCAATCTGAGGGAGTTATAAATGTTCCCTGAGAGTGTATGGTTCCTTCCTATGGGCAATAACAACAGTCTATAAGTCATAAGGGGATCTATCCAAGGAAGGGAGTCCCATTCCAATCAAATCTAATCTATCATTCCTTAACATATACAGGCTTTACCCTACTCAAGGTAACTAGTAGGCTAGTCTGTAACTCAGTAGCTATAAAGCCTAAGATTATACGGTAAATGACTTTCCATACCATTTCTACTACAGGGAATTCTTCTATTGCTTAGGGTCGAGATTTGTCTAACTGGAATTGAATTTCTTATGTCGTCAGATCCTTCAAATCTAGGAGTGCTAACACTAGGTCCAAAACGCCAAGGGTCTATGAAACGAAACTACATTCCTAATCCCATGTTGGGATCGGGAGTGGCATGCTTTGTAGGAGGGTGGGTTGGGATAAAAATTAATTTGTAGGCTGAATCTCGGGAGTTACAATACTCCCAATCTAGGGACAATACCTAACAAAAAAAATGAACGGCATGCACTCCATTCAACAATTTTTAGCTATATTAAGCTCAAACCACAACACAAACACATTTTCTACCTAACAACACAAAACATAGAAATTTCAAAACAGTAATCAAACAAGCGAATAACGTGGAGAAATGGGATAGGTAAGCAGGTTTCCACGAGTCTGAGGGTCAAATAAAAGGGACATGAGAGAGAGGACGATGGAAAGTGAGGAAAAGGCTGAAACAGCCTTAACAATAGCCATGGAAGGAGGAGGAAATGCAGGGAAATGGTTGCCCAAATGGACAGAACGAAATCTAGGCGTTGTAGAGGGATGCTTCAAGCTCCCCTAGGATGTATTTTCAGAAAGAAATGAAAATGAAAAAGGGGAATGGAGCACCTCACGAATTTAGCTCGATTTGGGGGTTTTAGGAGCTCCAACGGACGAAACCTTCAAGAGAGAGGGCTGCCAACTTCAAAGGAACGATGGAGGGTGGTCTTTTTTGGTAGGGAATGGATCTAGGGGTGGTTTGGAACCACGGTTTTGGGTTAGGGCAGCAAGAAAATGAAAATGGAGTTAGGGAAGGGGACTTTTGTGAAGGAAGTACCCCTATTTGGGGTTTTCTATGGAAGAACACCATATAGGGGGGTGTACAGGCCATAGGAGGGCGTGCGCCCGAAAATCAGACCAAGTGGGCCCCACCGGTCGGCGATGCATCGCCGGACCGGCGATGGCATCGCCGACCAACCTCCAAGTTGGCCGGTGGGACCACATGGGTCTGGTCCCTCATGATCCAAGGAGTCCAAAAATATATGGCCCACCCCCTGGTTCATTGTATTTTGATCTGTATGAACCTAAATATATGTTCAGGGCTTTCCGGGACCACATCGCAATATCAAATACCAAACCCTATGATTCAGCATATGAATTTGGGGTAGAAGGAGCCAGTACATCTATCTAGATCCTTAGTTGCTAAAGAAAGTGAAGTTAGAATGGCCTTATGGCCATTTTTCATGAAATTTTACTATTCACTGTAAAATTTTGTGAAAGTACTAATTTGTGTTATTTTCACATTATGTTTGATGCCTAATATGAAATGGATAAGAAGGAAATGAAGATTGGAGTGTTTAGAGGAGGAATTTTGAAGATTTTTGGTGAAACGGGGTTTTTAAGCCCTGGCGATTGATTACAGGAGTCGTGGTCATCCCACGGCCCAAGAATTTACCTTTCCAGGTTTAAAATTGTTCAAAGGATGTCTCAACCCGACTTCCTACGGCTTAGAAGCTATTCGGGTTGCTTTACGCGACCCGAGATGCGTTACGGACTCGATCACGCGATCGAAATGAATAGTCTTCACCTATTGGCGAATCTGCGATCCTAAAAGAGTTTCTATACTCTTCTCGCACC
Source organism: Magnolia kwangsiensis (assembly GCA_037074715.1). NCBI lineage: Eukaryota > Viridiplantae > Streptophyta > Magnoliopsida > Magnoliales > Magnoliaceae > Magnolia > Magnolia kwangsiensis. The sequence goes on along the minus strand of CM073586.1, from coordinate 43,106,164 downwards.
CACCTAAGTCAAAGGAAGCGACATCGTACGTCGCGTGACCATAACCCAGGCCCGGTTTAATCCAAATCATGCTCTGATACCATCTGTAACATCCCGAAAATCGGGGGGTCGAGCAAAAACCTAACTCCCGAGTTCCAAAATGTTATTTACGCAACATAGATATGTATGATTGAATATTGTCTGTGATAATGTATTGAACATGAGTGAGATTAAGCTAGAACAGCATATCATACTCCAGAGACAGTTAAATTAACAAGCGGAAGACTGTGATAGTATGTATAACATATATAAACTGTTTTATGTCTCCAGAGTGTGAACATGTTACCAGGTTATATACATACATGTATACTCCAAAAGTAGACAAAACGAATATACATGAGTGTGAAAAAAAAAATGACAAGTATCAAAGTATCTAATCAACCTCCCTGTAATCCCGTCAATCAGATCACGCATAAAGGAGGGATCCTCCTCATCATCATCAAGTCCAGCACCGCCTCGCAGGCCACGCCATCATCTGCAATCACAAAAGGGACTGGTGGGTGTCCGAAAACACCATCCCGTAACGTGGGAGTGAGTAGCTAACTCAGTGGAATAATAGAGCAAAGATTAACATGTTATCAAATCAATCATGCGATAATAGTAAAGCAATAATTCAAACATTCCTAAACTGTTGTTAATGCAATTATGACATGACGTGATGTATGCCCTCACCGACGATCACCCTCATGCGGTAACATCTTATGACCGCGGCATGCCACACTCCCTAGAGTGCTCCACATCAGTCTGGCAGGGTTCGCAGATCGCGCGTGGCGGACCAGTTTCAGTTCAGCGGTCACCGCACGTAGATCAGGGCTGGAAGTCTCATAATAATAAATAGAAATTTTTCCTGATCCGAGGGTGTAATCTGGATGAATTCTGACGGTCAGAACGTTCAATACTGACGTGTCAAGTCATGTGCCAGATTTGAATTTGAAATTCCAATTCTGTCCCTATTCGCGGTCTCTTCAGTCCGGGCTCAATGAAATAGTCTGTGATTATCGGTTTGACTTGATTTTCGAAATGATTGTCAAGTCCAGCTGGGCGGTTCTAACGGTCTAAGATAGGAAGTAACGGACTTTCGACGCGTGGTCTAAATCTAATACAAGAATTCAAAGTGGTCCAGAGAACAAACAAGCTTAGAGTTTGATCCGAGGTTATAGAGTATTATGGAGTCATACGTTCTACTCGATTTGGGTCTTGTAGAACGTATTTAAAGTGATCAGGGACTGTTTCCCAACTACTCCAGCGTTGCGCTAGTTAACTTATGCTAAATTTCTATAGGAATTAATCCTAAGTGGTTTCTTTGGCTATGAAATTGGGTTCTGAGCGATTTTCCAGGTGTTTTAGTTGACCCATTGTCTAAGGACGTCAAATCCCAGATTGGCCAAAATCCGGGGTGTTACAATTTTCCATCCAGCCTGTTGACAAGGTCACACATTCATGGGGGCCCACCATAATGTTTGTTTTCCATCTAACCCATTGATAAGGTCACACGTTCATGGGGGCCCACTATAATGTTTGTTTTCCATCCAACCCATTGATAAGTTCACACGTGACTTGGGCCCACCATAATATTTATTTTCCACCCAACTTGTTGATGAGGTCACACGGACCAGGGGCCCACATAATGTTTATTTTTCACCCGACCTGTTGATAAGGTGATGTGGACCTGGGGCCCACCATAAGGTTTATATGCAATCCAAACTGTTGATTAGGTCACAGGACCTGAATGAATAGGAAAACCAAATTTCATATTTGATTCAAAACTTCTACAACCTAAAAAGGGTTTCAATGGTAGGCGTCAATCACCTCTATTTCCTGTAACATGGGCCACTTGAGTCCCTGTAGCAGCTGATTTTTGGGAGGGGGGCCACTGCCCTAGGGGCCCACCCAATGCATGGAGTGGATGCTCCACACATATCATGGTGGGGCCCACGACTGGGATCGTGGATCACTGCCTCTTCGTCCATGTGCGCAGAGGACACTATCCTCAGGATGGCAACAACAGACGCTGCTACTACTGTTTTTTTTTTAAAATGTGTTTTTCTAAGGAATTTTCTAAGTGGGGCCCTCATCAAGGAAATCTGCCCCACCCATTGGCTTCTACGACTCAAGACAAGCCAAACAAGACCAATATGTAGCATATTTGGTGAATAAAAACATCAAGGTTTTTTAATGGTAACCACTACTATTTCCTATGGTATGGCCCGCTTGATTATCGGATTGGCCTCATTTTTTGGCTTAACGCCCAAATGGGGTAAAAATGGAATGGACGACATGGATTAAATTCATACATTAAAGTGGGGCCTGCATAAACAGCCCACCCTAAAATCTCACACATATATATTATGTATTATTTTATTATTTTTTATTATCTTGTCAGTACATGCACCCCATGTTACCCACAACCTACGTCCAGCGTCCAGGGACGCTGGATGGTGTGGGTAATCACAGACATCATGGTGGGTCCCACATGGATGTGGCCCACCTATTGGATCAACATGATATTGGTGTTTTCCTTCATCTTGGCTGTCCAATGGACCCGATGTAAGGTGGGCCTCACGATCGGATGGTCAAGATCATCTTGCACCGAAGTGACCATAAGATATCTCATAAAAGAAAGAGAGAGAGAGAGAGAGAGAGAGAGAGAGAGAGAGAGAGAGAGAGAGAGAGAGAGAGAGAGAGAGAGAGAAAGATACGGTGAAATAGAGAGGAGGGATCCCACCACTATGGGCCCTCCATTTCTTACATTCATACATCAAACGGGTCACACTATATGTGGCCCAAAAAATGAGAAATAACGGTGGATCACCCACCTCTTAGCCTTCTCCTTGATCCCTTAGCATCCTTAGCTCCTATGCTTAACCTTTGACGGTGGATGATGAAATTTTGATGGTGGGGATGAGAGATGAGAGGTGGAAAAATGGGCCACACTTGTTGCTCTTGGGATTGCTTGGGAAGGCTTGGACGTATGGAGGTTGGGAAAGTAGAGATAGAATGAGGGAAAGAGAGAAAAAAATATTAAAGGGATGGGTGATGTGGTGGTTGTAATGAAGAGGTATGAGTGAGTTTGAATTTTTATAAAAAGAGGAATGGTGAGGGGAGAGAGAGAGTTGACTTATGAAAAATGAGGGATGGATTGTTGTACTTAGGGTATGGCTTGTACTTGACATTGATTGATGGGACATATTATAGAGATTCCCTCAAAATTCACAACAAGTGACATTTCTTCGAAATAAACATGGATTCACATCTCCTGGCCTGGATATCGGTTTGGTGCGCGAGTCATGGCATTAGAACTGCGACGACGGTGTGGTTGTTAAGGTGTAAATTTCACGTTGAGCTGACTTTGGTATGCAGGATTCAGCTTAGGATCGAGCGCAAACGTCAGATACAGCTCGAAGGTTGCTAAAATTTGACCGAGGGGACCCCGGAAGCCTACGAAACGGTACGGACTAGGATACCCATCTCACAGTAGGACAGGTTGTTCATGGGACTCCCTAATAGGCTGAGTTACCCCACATGAGCACACGATATGCGCAGGATTGATGCATGATTGGACTGTGTGACTCATGTATCTCGCATGTGTGACATGACCACTGTACGGCCTAGTGACATCAGGGCTATAGCCTCTACAGGTATTTTGTGGATGGCCAGATGGGACACCAAAAATCCATTCTGCATGGGGTGCTATAGATATCCCTGGATGAAAGTCCCTAAACCCTCTTGGTTCTAGAGGTTGCTCCAACATTTAGACTGAGTGGATGCATGAGTGCATGAGGGCGATATACCGTTAGGCTATGTCTCTCACTGTGTCGTGGTCGGTTGGAAGGGGGTACAACCTTACCTGCTCAAGAGGAGGGGGCAATGATAGGTTGAGTCTGACCAGCTCGAGGAATGGCTCCGCTATCAACGATCTAGGCCCGATATTGGTAGGCAGATAGTGAGGTCTCTTCCACTCACCTTGTTGGGTGTGATAGGACGACAATCTAGTTTGGAGTGTAATAGACCCCGGTGATTTCCCATAGAGGAACTGTACTGATATGTGGACTTATTGAGTAAGAGTTACATATTCATTCATTCACTATCCACTCAGACTGGTGGTGTGTAACTAATTATTGTGTACCTTTGTAATGACAATGATATCGGTTGGGCACACTACTAACCTGAGATTAGGAGTCTACTATATTAAGTCTGGCTATCCAAATTTAGGTATGGAACTGGTTTGGATAGAAATCCCTTGTGATGGACCCCATAGCCTATGATACTATGTACTATCACCCTGACTTCATACTCCTACTTAGTCATTTCATTCGCATCACATATTACATTGCATCCTCAGCACATAGCATTTGGCTTACTATATCTCCTCATTGCATAGTTAATTACGTTGCTTCCTTAGTATATGATATTGGTTTATTACATTTCTGTATCACATAACTTGGATAAGGCTAATGATATTTATGGGCTTATTAACATGTTTTCATATAATTCTAATACGTAATGATTTGTGGGCTTATTAACATGTTTTCACATTATTCTGATACGTAATTATTTATGAGTTTGTCAGTATTTCCGCTTACTCTGATTACTTCGATATTGCTTATTTAACACTTACTTTGTGCACACACTTTTTCTACCCTCTAAGCTTTTTGTAAGCTATGCATGATAGATGGTACAGGTGGCGTTAAGTTGCAACAGTGTTGAGCTTGAAGCGTGTAATGGATTTTTTTTGGAACTTTGATTTTGATATATGTAATTTCCTTGCAGCACTGTATTCAAATGATTATATTAATGTATATGAGATGATGATGTTGCCTTTTTTATTTGGATAAACTTGCAGTTATGCTTCTTATGAGATAAATGTATGTTGAAAAATCCTCCTTGTAGGATCCCATGATCGGAACCTGGCGTATGGACATTGGGAGCCAAGAATGGGGTAATACCGAGGCTGTCGGCACCAGATTCAACGATGAAAAATTTTGTGGGCCCATTTTCTGAGTTTGGGGCGTGACAAAAGTTGGTATCAGAGCATAACTTGGGAATACCTAAGGATAACATCACATATTTGTTGATAGCTACACTACACTGTGTGATTATTAAGAACTTATAATGGTTAGATCCCTGAGTTCGAATAACTTAGAGATTTTTTGATATAGCTCCCTTCCATTGAGAGTGTGAGGTTGCATAGTATTTCAGTTTCGATCATTTCCAATCCAGGATTCGAGGTTCGGTGGGATCATCATAGTACTGATGAGAAATCTTGGGAGAAAGATGCTGAGATTTGTAGGTGTTGGACCATCTTTTAGGTGTTCATAAGTTGTGTTCTGATTATATCTATAGGATAGGATATCCCACCCTTGGTGAGCTCTGTATTAGTTGTGTTATGCTTTAAATTTCGACGAAGAAATTTTTATTGGGAGGGGAGAGTTGTAAGGCCCTTATCCTAGCCCATACAATTTCCTAGGCTTCCACGGTCCTCCTAGTCGAATTCTGGAGACCTGCGATATGTAATCAGCATTTGCGTGCAACCTTGAGTCGTATCTCGTATTCCAAAGTCAGCTCAACCCGAGACTTGTACCCTAGCAACCGCATCGTCGCCATTTCTAGTGCACCGAGGCAATATCCAGGCTAGGAGATGTGGGCTTGCGTTCAGTTTGAGAAAAATGTTGAAATAGCGGTGAAGACCGCTTGAGTTGAAGTAGGAATATGACAATATGTCCTAGAGGGGGGGGGGGGGGAGAATAGGACTGTTCAAAGTTTTACAATGTATTTAGAAAATCCTATTGCACTAATCCTATCAAATATACAATTATCAGGATTACTCAAATGTAACTCTACTGGCTTCCAAGCCAAGTAGAGGGTCCAATCACAAACTATTCAAAAGATAGCAATATAGAACTTAGTTCATGCTGGATATGACTGCGTATGTGTGTGAGGTGTGTTCTCAAACATTCAAATCTTACAATAGTAAAGTAAATCACACAAACAAGGCAATCGCAAATAGAGTCATTTTTATAGTGGTTCGACTACTTGTCCACTTCACTCCCGGCTGCCACACTCAACCCTTAAGTGTACCGAATTTCACTAAGGAGGTTTCCCATGGTTCACCTCAAACCTAAGGTTTTAAATTAGGTTCACATTCAACCTTTACACGGAGGTTTCTACTCGGTTCACCTCTAACCCTGGAGTTTTGCTGGTGCACTCCTAACCAGATGTCTATGCCCACACAGAGCAAGGGTCCGCACAACACACCCGAAGGTTTCTACTCGGTTCACCTCTAACCCTGGAGTTTTACTGGTTCACTCCTAACTAGATGTTTATGCCCACACAGAGCAAGGGTCCACATAACGCACCCACAGTGTACACTCCCGCCGGAGGCCTCCTTTGAGGACTTCAGAAGGTGAGCAACACTTAAGACCCAATCCTAGAAAGGAATGATCACAAGTGTCCTCTGGACTCTAGGTACTCACAGAAAAGTTGATGAGTCCCTTTTAGCGCAGTGATGAAGATCTCCTTGTTGTTGATGAAGAGTCTTCAGCTCCCTTGATCGGTAACACAAAAGATGTACCAGTACTAGGCTTTGGGTTAGGTCAAGGTTAGGAAGAAAATCCACTCTCTTGGAATTTTCCTATAAGGAAGATAGAGTGATTCCCGTCATTTATTCATTCAAGGCATCCCAGCTTAAAGATATGCTATTAAGATAGTTGTTGGAGGATCCTTGAATGCGGAAGTTCATTTCTCAATCCATTCAATTGAATGTCAATGGTAAGAGTGGATTGGAAGATGAACTCCCATGAGAGAAAGGGCTTTGGGTATATGATCTGAGGGTAAGACACACAAAAGCACTCTCTTCTTTCTCTACCAGCAATATGACCAAGTCTCTCTTTAAATAGGCAAAAGGTTTCAATGGATATAAAATGATCATATTTATGACTGAGTTCGATGTCATCGAGCATGGTTGATATCATCGAGCATATACTCTCGATGGAATCGACTGTCCGCTCGATAACATAAACTTCAAAGTCATACACTTTTGAAACCTATTGCCAGCTGATCGATGAGATCGATACATGTGTCGATGTCATTAAATTTCGAACTCCGATTCCATCGATACTTGGATCGATCTATCGACACTTGAAGAATGAGAGAGACTAATTGAAATATTTTAGGATATAGGATATGACCGAGGGTCAACCGATGTCATCGAAATTTGAATGTCGATGATATCAAGTCCGTTTCAATAGGATCGATAAATCATATAGATTTACCTATAAGCACGCTGGACAGTTTGTGTCCAGACTCAATCTAATCGACCAGGACTCGATGACATCGACATAAGAATATCGATTTCCACGAGTGGCCCACGATCAACCTTTAGAACATCCTGAAATATTTGCTGGATGAAACACGCGCCCACTGTCGATATAATCGAATAACTTCCAAGATGATCGATATTTAGATTCAGATTGAATCGGAACAGTCATCGATATATCGAAGCTTATAGTAGATTTTTTTAAAAAAATAAGGGCACCGAAAAACTGCCTGTCGATATTATCGATCCACTTTCGATGGGATCAATATTTGAATATCGATGATATCGATTGATACTTTGATATATCGATAAATCATCCAGATGAATGTGTGGTTGCTGGACGCTTTTTGTCCTCACTCAATTGTATCGATTGAGATGCCGAGGACATCAACAGAGCAGGTCGATCATATCGAAAGGTGAATCGATATAATCGACAGGGTAAGAAAACTTGAAGATTTTTCTGTTTGATAAAAAGTTTTCTTATAATAAAACCCTAAGATGTTCTACTTAGTTTTAAGGGTTTTAATCACCCGGTGTTTTGGGACATGGGATGTGTGGCTATGATATACCTATGGCGAGCTTCCAAACATCCAGTTAAAGTAGACACTTGAATTAATCTTCCTGTTAGGCGCTGTTGTTCGACTGACTCAACCCACACAGTAATTGACAAAACAGGGCACTAGTAGGTGCACTTCCAATCTCCCCTTTCTCAATTAGGTGACAAAATACCTATAACACCCTAGGAAAATTTCTAGACAGATACATCCTAAATTGTGTGTACATGTGATTACACAATTTTACAAATTCTAACACATTCATGTACACAACCAGAATTTTCTCCCCCTTACTGTAAAAACCTCTTTCTTGGTGCGGCTGCTCCCCCTTACGTGTAGCTGCTCCCCCTTACACCTGCAACATATAAGAGCACAAATATCCAATTTTCCACATGGGGTGTTTTAAACTTTTCTCTCCTTTTTTGTCAGTCATTGGCAAAGGTACAACAAGTGATATTGACTGAAGATTGTAAGCATATGGGATAACCATAGATAGAGATGTAAATAGATGAGATCAGTGAGAGATGTATATAGATGAGATCAGTGGAAAGCACACATTATCATGAGAAAATAGGAATGCATTTTAAATAGGTCAGATGAGATAATCATGAAAACCACAAGCATTTGATAGCAGAAACTTTATCCAACTAGGAAATAGTAGTGTATCACTACGGCAAACAGAATAGAATTAGATGCAGCCATAGTTAATCGGTATCCAAAATATACTACCACAGACAACAATAGTATAATAAGACAAGGATCACAACATCAGATGCATTTGATAATTAGAGAAGGATTGCACTTGCTTAATGTCCTTAAGAAGAGTGATGTGTGAGTAAATCCACCACTTGCTGAGTGGTTTGCTGGAGAATGTCAACTTTATCTTCAATCGCAGTAAGGCACCGTTCGCATAGATGTAATTAGTCTTCCAGTCCTGCCATCCCATTTAGCAGGTGACGTTCGAGGTGATAGGATTGTTAATTTGTGATTGACTCGGGTCTTAGCAATGGTGTGGGATTCGACCCGGCATGGATAGGTCGATTGGATGGTGAAGCATGTGGAACACTCCTAGGAATGGAAGCACTTGGACGAGATAACAACTTTTGTGCTGTTAGTGTTGCATCGTCGTCAAACCATTTTACAGGATATACTTCATCAGAGGTGGAAGGTAGCCCCGCATGATGAGCGAGTTTGCATATGAGCATATGGAATAGTAGTGTCTCCCTATGATTGCCATGGATGACACGAATGATTTGCTTGAGAAGAAGAGTTGGCAGACAGACAGAAATTTCTTGATGTATATCATAGAGGACATGATCACAAAAGGAGGAAGATGATTCCCTTTAATATCTCAAGGATATACATTAGACCCAAGAATTCTATGAAGAATTTTGAACATGGGGCCTAGATAGTTAACATGGAGCAGACTTTCATCATTCCTTGAAACAGTCATGCCTTGACAGAGTGCATGAGTTACTTCTCCCCATACACCCAAACCGTTGAGATTTTGAAAAGTCACGGGAATGAGAGAGACCTCTAGATCAAGAAGATGAGCCAAGGTGACTGGAGTGATCAACTTGGAGCGGTGTGTGAGGTTAATCTGAATGTTAGGGGGATCATTGCTAATGATATGATAGTGATTGAAAAATTCATAGATCACCCCTACCTGATATGATCCTCCAAGATTGAGGATATTTTTCCAGCTGATTACTTCCAGAAGTAGATCCACACCAAATGATTCAATGGCACTATTAAGCACAATACGTTTAATGATAGCAGATGAATGTCCTTCCATACGGTGATGCCTGCTGGTTTCCGATGGTACATTCTTTGATTTCTGAGGATGGAGAGACGACTTTCCTTTCTCCTTGATCATGGTGAAGAGATGAAATACTTGAAAGGAAGTATTAGGAATCATCTTGAATTCTTCTCTTAATATAGCACCCTCATCGATCATATCGATCAGTTATCGATAGAATCGTTATGTCTTCCATCAAGAGTTGTGCGAATGGTCGTTGGAAATCAGAAAGACAATTGAATGTAGTTTGACTGCGGGAAGAAATTTATGGTATTTCCCACAACTGTCGATTGGATTGATATACTATTTCGATGACATTGATGATGAAATCGAAGATTGTATGGATAGTATCGCTGCTATGAAAATTTTTACATTTGCTCACTTAACAGTGTGGCAAGGGATATCTCAGATTTTAAGTGTATCTATGTGAGCCATTGTTCCTGAGATACTTATCAATGAGAACATATTCCAATGGATTTTTGAAGATCACAGAATTAGTTAGTGTTAAGAGGCTTTGTGAGAATATCAGCATGTTGTTTTTCGATAGCTACATAATCCAATGCAATGATCTTTTCTTCAACAAGTTCTCGGATAAAATGATGACGGATATCAATATGCTTGGTCCGAGAGTGCTGAACAGGATTTCTCGAGATTTTTATAGCACTTGTATTGTCACAGAAAAGACTCATTGTAGGCTGTGCAATCCCGTAATCCAACAGCATTTGTTTCATCTACAGGAGTTGCGCACAACAACTACCTACAGTTATATATTCAGCCTCTACAATGGATAACGAGATTGAATTTTACTTTTTACTCTGCCACGAGACCAAACAGTTACCGATATAAAAACATCCTCCACTTGTTGATTTTCGATCGTCTAAATTTCTAGCCCAATCTGCATCAGAATAACCTGCAATGATGGTGGATGTTTCATATGGATACCATAGACCAAAGGTGGTAGTCCCAGCTACATATTTGATAATCCTTTTAACAGCTGTTAAGTGGGATTCCTTAGGATCTGCCTGATATCGAGCACACACACCCACACTAAAGGATATATCTGGATGACTAGCTGTGAGATACAGTAAACTTCCGATCATGCTTCGATAAAGATGTTGGTCTAGGAACCAATTTTCATACCTCATTTCTTTGGAATTGTTGAAGTTCTTCTTGCATGACATTTATCCAGTGTTCATCTTGAAGAGCTTCCATAACATTTTTAGGTTCAATTTTTGAGGTAAAGCAGAAATGACTATAAATACTTCCTATCTGTCGTCGAGTTTTTACGCCATCATTTGGATTTTCAATGATTTGTTCCTGTGGGTGATCCTTTATGATGGGTATTTTAGAAGACGGTCCAGGTTCATTTGGTGCTGTGGTTTTATTCTCTGATATTTTTAAAAATCATGAGTCTACATCATCTTCTAATTCATTTGCAGGTTTTTTCTCATCATGAAGATGATCATCAATTACTACATTGACTGTCTCTTGTATAGTGAGAGTTCTTAGATTGTATACTCTATACGCATGACTATTCATGGCATACCCTAGAAAAATACCTTCATCACTTTTAGGCTCAAATTTACCTATGTGATCTCTGTCTCTCAAAATATAACATTTGCTCCCAAAGACTCGAAAATACTTTACACTACGTATCTTTCCATACAAAGTTCGTATAGAGTTTTATTCAGACCTACTCTAAGATATACTCAATTTATAATGTAGTAGGCGGTGTTGACAGCTTCTGCCCAAAAACTTTTTGCCATATCCTTTTCATTTAGCATGACTAACCCCATTTCTTGCAGCACACGATTTTTTTCTTTCAGCGACTCCATTTTGCTGTGGGGTTTTTGGGGCTGAGAATTTGTGATAGATTCCTTTCTCATTGCAATATCTTTCAAATTTTTCATTTTCAAATTCCCCACCATGATCACTTCTAATACAATTAATGTTATATCCCTTTTCATTTTGAACTTATTTGGCCAGGATTGCAAATTCTTCAAAAGCATCTGATTTTTCCTGAAGGAATGCAACCCAAATAAATCTAGTGTAATCATCGACTATAACAAGAAAGTACCTCTTCCTTCCATGGCTTTCCACTTTGGTTGGGCCAACCAGATCCATATGTAGTAGGTCTAACGATTTTGTTGTTGCTATGGTGGTTGTCTTTTTATGTCCTATTTTTATTTGTTTTCCTTTTAGACATTCTCCACACACAACTTTTTCTTCTTTTCTAATCTTGGGAAGACCTCTAACTAGATTTCTAGAGCTGAGCTTGGTTAAATTCCGGTAGTGAACAGGTCCCAGTCTTTGATGCCACAATTTGGATTCAATTTACACAGCCATATTACACTTTGTAGTCATCACATCCTCATTTGCACTTTCTATGATGTAACAGTTATCACTAGTGCATAATCCGTTTATGAGGGATTTTCCTGTGCGATCTAAGATTTTACATATATTTTTTTGAGAAGGTGACAAGATGTTCCTTGTCAAAAATCTGAGAAATACTAAGAAAATTATGTTTCAGACCTTCTACACAGAGGACATGTTTGATTTTTGGACGACCTGGTACAACTATTGTTCCTTGTCCAATAATTTTGACTGAACTGCCATCTTCGATTGTGACTGATCCTCCATCAAAGTTTGAGTACTCACAGAAATGAGTTTGATCACCAGTCATGTGTTTGGAGCATCCACTATTAAGATACCATTTCGAACTATTGCCAGCTTTCAGAGTAGTATGAATTACAAGGCAATTGTTTTGATCTGTAACATCTTTTGGGACTTCCTTAAACATTATTCCTACTTCAGTCAAGATCACTCTCTAGGTGGTAAAACCCTTAAAGAGAGACCCACTGTGATGCCAATTGAAATAGCAGTGAAGACGGCTTGAGTTGAAGTAGGAATATGCCAATATGTCCTAGAGGGAGGGGGGGGGGGGGGGGGGGGGTGAATAGGACTGTTCAAAGTTTTACAATATATTTAGAAAATCCTATTGCACTAATCCTATCAGATATACAATTATCAAGATTACTCAAATGTAACTCTACTGGCTTCCAAGCCTAGTAGAGGGTCCAATTACAAACTATTCAAAAGATAGCAATATAGAACTTAGTTAATGCTGGATATGACTGCGTATGTGTGTGAGGTGTGATTTCAAACATTCAGATATTAAAATAGAAAAGAAAATCACACAAACAAGGCAATCGTAAACACAGTCATTTTATAGTGGTTCGACTACTTGTCTACTCCACTCCCGCCTGCCACACTTAACCCTTGAGTGTATCAAATTTCACTAAGGTGGTTTCCCATGGTTCACCTCAAATCTAAGGTTTTAAATCAAGTTCACCTTCAACCTTTACATGGAGGTTTCTACTCGGTTCACCTCTAACCCTGGAGTTTTGCTGGTGCACTCCTAACCAGGTGTTTATGCCCACACAGAGCAAAGGTCCACACAATGCACCCGGATGTTTCTACTCGGTTCACCTCTAACCCTGAAGTTTTACTGGTTCACTCCTAACCAAATGTTTATGCCCACACAGAGCAAGGGTCCACACAACGCACCCACAGCATACACTCCTACCGGAGGCCTCCTTTGAAGACTTCAAAGGGTGAGCAACACTTAAGACCCAATCCTAGAAAGCAATGATCACAAGTGTCCTTTGGACTCTAGGTACTCACAGATAAGTTGATGAGTCCCTTTTAGCGCAGTGAAGAAGATCTCCTTCTTGTTGATGAAGAGTCTTCAGCTCCCTTGATCCGTAACACAAAACATGTACCAGTACTTGGTTTCGGGTTGGGTCAAGGTTAGGACGAAAATCCACTCTCTTAAAATTTTTCTATAAGGAAGATAAAGTGATTCCCATCATTTATTTATTCAAGGCATCCCAACTTAATGATATGCTATTAAGATAGTTGCTGGAGGATCCTTGAATGTGGAAGTTCATTTCCCAATCTACTCTATTGAATGTCAATGGTAAGAGTGGATTAGAAGATGAACTCCCATGAGAGAAAGGGCTTTGGGTATATGATCTGAGGGTAAGACACACAAAAGCACTCTCTTCTTTCTCTACCAGCAATATGACCAAGTCTCTCTTTAAATAGGCAAAAGGTTTCAACGGATATAAGAAGGTCATATTTATGACTGAGTTCGATTGCATCGATCATGGTCGATATCATCGAGCATATACTCTCGATGGAATCGACTGTCCGCTCGATAACATAAACTTCAAAGTTATATGCTTTTGAAACCTATTGCCAGCTGAGCGATGGGATCGATACATGTGTCGATGTCATCGAATTTTGAAATCAGATTCCATCGATACTTGGATCGATCTATCGACACTTGAAGAATGAGAGAGACTAGATGAAATATTTTAGGATATAGGATATGATCGAGGGTCAACCGATGTCATCAGAATTTGAATGTCGATGATATCGAGACCGTGTCAATAGGATCAATAAATCATATATATTTACCTATAAGCACGCTGGACAATTTGTGTCCAGACTCAATCCAATCGACCAGGACTCGATGGTATCAACATAAGAATATCGATTTCCTCGAGTGGCCCCCGATCAACTTTCAGAACATTCTGAAATATTTTCTTGAGGAAACACGCGCCCACTGTCGATATAATTGAATGACTTCCTAGATGATCGATACTTAAATTCAGATTGAATTGGAACAGTCATCGATATATCGAAGCTTATAGTAGATTTCTTTAGAAAAACAAGGGCGTCAAAAAACTTCCTATCGATATTATCAATCAACTTTCGATGGTATCGATATTCGAATCTCGATGATATCGATTGATACTTCGATATATCGATAAATCGTCCAGATGAATGTGTCGTTGTTGGACTCTTTTTGTCCTCACTCGATTGTATCGATTGAGATGCCGAGGACATCGACAGAGCAGGTCGATCATATTGAAAGGTGAATCGATATAATCGACAGGGTAAGAAAACTTGAAGATTTTCCTGTTTGATAAAAAGTTTTCTTATTATAAAACCCTATGATGTTCTACTTAATTTTAAGGGTTTTAATCACCTGGTGTTTTGGGACATGGGATGTGAGGCTGTGATTTACCTATGGCGAGCTTCCACACATCCAGTTGAGGCAGATGCTTGAATTGATCTTCCTGTTAGGCGCTGTTGTTCGACTGATTCAACCCACACAGTAATTGACAAACCAAGGAACTAGTAGGTACACTTTCAAACGTCGTGCATTGCAATCGCAAGAAAATATCCCATCAATCAGATCAAATGTCAAGTACTCCATCCCATTTCATGTCAAGTACACATAACCTTTCACCCCATCCATAAGCAACCCCAAAGTCCAAGTAAACTACCCCTCACATGTCAAAGTACACATCACCCATCACTCCATCTCCCATCCCTCTCACTCCTTAAAACCTCTCTCTCTTTCATTTCTCTCTCATTTTCCGCCTAAGTACCCAACGTCTATGGCTTCCAAGAGGAGAAGTTAGTGTGGCCCACCTTCCTATCATCCAATCCCACCCTCCAAAGACCATCTCAACTATTGAAATTGTTCCCTTGGAGCTCTAGCATGCATTGGCGGAAGAAGGAAGAAGATATCTAAGGTGGGTGTTTCTATAGGCTTAGATTTCATTATTTTGATGATGGGCCAAGTGGGGCTCATCGATTGATGGTATGGATCTCACATTGGACCCTAGATGTGAACGATGGCCCACTATGATTCACATGATCATTCCATGATGGGGCCAATCTTCATGGACTCCATCATGATATTTACTTTCCAAGTTTGAAAGAGGTCTTCTAGACCTTTTGATTTTGGTGGAGAAGGGATCTCCACTGTTGATTTGATTTGGTGGGCCCACATGTATTAGGACCCACTCAATGTATGATTAAATGCATAAAAAGGGAGGGCCCATAGTGTCGTGGTCTCTGTAAGTGCTATGGTTTCTTACTCCTTTAGTTGTCAAATTTTATGGTGCCAAAATTTCAATATGTGTCTTGTGCATCACATTGGTATATATGTTCAAGGCACTGCATCACAATGCTCCAAGACAAGAACAATGATCTACTTCAAGAAATGCAAGAACAAGTACATTGTTCTCTTCTCTAAAAACTTCAGAGTTTTAAAGCTATGTGATCTTGTTCTAGACTCAAGGTGAAATATGACTCAAGAACTACAAGTTCAAGGTTTCAAAGATTTCAAGTTCAAGCTTCATCATGTGTCAATATCTCAAGCCTCATGAACTTCAAAGATCATCTATCATCTGAAGAAATGAATACTCAATGTCCATACCTCACATTCAATGTATGAATGACCTTAGATTGACCTTATGGTAGGTCATTTTGGATACATAATTCAATTACTTATTTTATAAGTGTTTAGACTGTTCTAAGACAAGTCCTGAACCCTGTTCGACTAGTCCTAACACTGGCTTGACCAGTCCAAGAAATTTCAGGACCAGTCCTAAATTTGTTACAATTTTTCAGAATTTATTGTTCATCTACGACCAATCCTGAACTCTGTTCAATTGGTCGTGTGAACAGTGCATGAATCGTCCTTCGACTAGTCCAGGATCTACGACTCAAACTGCAATGACTAAATCAGGCTTCATTCGACCAGTCATAGGCAGGTCATGACTAGTCGTAGAGGACTCACGACCGGTCGTGGACAGCCTTCGAACAGTCATCGAATGGTTTTATCAGATCGCGCTAAAAAATTCAAATATTTATTCAACCTTCGACTAGTCGTAATGTCCTAAGGACCAGTCGAAGATGTGATTTCTGCTACTATAAATAGAGCACAAATTTTAAATTTTGATAATCCAATTCAAGAAAAACCAAGGCATCACTCTTAGATAAGTTTGTGTTCTTTTTAAGCTACATTGTGCATATTTAATATTCTCTTTTGTTAGCTTTTCATATTTGATTTTGTTTCTACATTCCATCTGATTTGAAAGAGGAATTGTGATATTCCACTTCTTGGAATCAAAATAAAAAAGAGCTAGCCCGACTTGATTTAATATAAAATCAACTTCGACCAAGAACCATTTTAAAGTGAGTATTAGACATTGAACTTCTATTCGAACTTCTACTCCGGCTTGGTTCTTTCGGGCTGCAACAAAAGGAGAAATCTAGGTATTTTACATTTGTGTAAATCTTCTATGTTCTTTGGTTTCTTTTGAGATTAAGCCAGAAAAATCTCATTGTGTTGGTTATCTAAGGAGAGATAGAAAGCTCAGAGTGTGGGTTTTTGAATTGTGTAAGCCCATTTGAAAGACACAATTGTGAGAGTTTTAGGTAACATGAGAAAAAACTATTTTCATAGTGAACATTAATATCCACTGTGTGAGGATATTAGAAGTGGAGTAGCAAGCTATGTGGCTGTTGTTTAACAGTTGGTGTACGTGAAAGGGCCTAGCTATATGCCCTAGAGGGGGGGTGAATAGGGCAATGCCAAATAAAACTAATAACAGCAGAATAATAAAAGAAATAAAGCACAATGCTGAATTTAAAGTAATCTCAATAGCCTAAAATAAAGAGAAAGATACTTTATCAGTTCTAAGGACAATCTTACACCAAAAACTAAAGGTTTAAGGTAGGATAACCTTATTTCTAGAACTTTCTTTGTATCACAAACCAATGATGAATAAAAAGAAAAAAAAATCAAAATAACTTGTAGAAATAAATCCTAAGTTATTACAACATTCATCCACACTTGCTTGAAATAAAATGATTACAACATTCATCCATAAACACAAACCACAAAACTGAATGAATAAAGGAATGAAAGAATAACGCACATCCACAACATAACGATATATAGTGGTTTGCCTGTGTGTACACCAACTGTTATCCAACAGCCATACAGAATGCTACTCCACTCCTAATATCCTCACATGAGGGATATTAGCATGCACTATCAAAATAGGTTTCACAGGTTCACCTAAAACCTTCACAATTGTGTCTTTGATCTCGGGCTTACACAATCCAAAAACCCCCACAATATGAGTTTTCTGGCTCTCCTCAGATAACCAATACAATGAGATTTTTCTGGCAAATCTCGAACAAAACCAAAGAAAGTAAATTACAAAAATGTAAAATACCTGAATCACATTTTGAAGTAGCCCGATAGAACCAATCGGAGTAGAAGTTCGATTCAATGTTCAAAGTCTAATACTCACTTTAAGAATGATTCTAAGTCTAATTAATTTTAAATTAAAAGGGCTAGTTCTATTTGATTTTGAATCCAAGAAGAAGGAATATCAGAAATTTCCCTTTTCCAATGAGATTGGAATGTAGATTAAAATCAAATAAAAAACAAGCTAGCAAAAGAAATATTAAATAAGCACAAAGTAGCTTAAAACAAACACACACTTATCTCAGAGTAGCCTAAAGAATGCTTGAATAGAGTTGAATTGACTTTCTAAAACTCTGATGTTCGTGCTCTATTTATAGCCTGAAAAATCCCGTCTACGACTGGTCTTAGGATCCTAAGACTGGTCGTAGCTTCAAAGATTTTCAAAGATTTTCGCGGGATAAGGATTGCTGTTCCACGACCAGTCCTGACTAGCCTACGACCCGTCGTGGGCCACCTACGACCGGTCGTAGGACCCCCAGTTTAGTTGCTGGAATTTGAGTCGTATGGGTAAGACTGGTCGAAGGATGAGTCATAGAACTCACAGGACTGGTCGTAGGACAACCAGAAAGATCTAAAAATCTTCAACAACCTAGGACTGGTCCTGAAAAACTTAAAACTGGTCATAGCAGATCTAGGACTGGTCTTAAAGTCCCTAGGACTGGTCTTAGAATAGCCCAAACAAGCATATTAAAATATATGAATTATCTATCCAAAATGACCTACAGTAAAGCCCATCCTAAGGTCAATCTAAGGTCAAACAAACTTTAAAAGTGAGATGAACATTGAAAGTCTGTACACTCAGATGACCCTTAAGAGAAGCTTGAGAATATACGAATCCTGTAGTAGGCCTTCTTGAGCTTGATCTTGTCTTGAACAAAGTCTTCTTGAGCTTTGAATGTATCTTGAACATGCATACTTGAAGACTTCTATTCTTGAATTCTTCATCCATGACTTGAAACTTTCTTCATTTAAGATCTTGTCTTGAAGTCCGATGTCTTGAAGCAATGAATAGTCTCAAACATGAAACAAGATATACAAGACATAGATATAGGTTTTGGCACGATAAAATTTGACAACCAAAGGGATAGGAAATCATAGCACTTACAATCTTCCCCTTTGTCAAATTTGTGACAAAACACATAGCATAAAGAATAAGAAGGAATCATGAGCCATAAAATCATAAATTACTCTACTCCCCCTGAGTAATACAAATACTGCTCATGTAACCAATACTCTACTTCCCCTGAGTAATACAAATACTGCTCATGTAACCAATCGATAACATCAATACAAAATATTCTCATCCACATATCCTTCTCAATCAATCAATCCAAATCAATTTAAATTACTCCCCCTTTCTATCTTTCCATACTACTCCTCTTTACCATACTACTTCTCCTTTTTGTCACAAAATGACAAGGGAAAGTCACAATAGGAAAGAGAACATCAACATAGAGAGTGACAATAAGCAGATAATGAGAAAGACATATGAAAGGACATAGCATATTTTAAAATATAAACAAGAAGCATTAAGCTATTAACAATTCATAATACAATATCCAAAAGACAATACAATATTCAAAATAAAAGATAATGTTATACTATCCACAAGATAATTCGCCTAATCAGATCCAGAGGAAGGAGCAGGGATAGTTGGATCAATCTGGTGTAAGCCCCTATTGATGCGACGAAGATATTTTCACATGTACTTAAATTGCATATCATGGGCTATACTCATGTTATCAACCTTCTCCTCCAATGCACGAAAGCGTACATCATAACTAGATGGATCGTAATCAGGATCATTAGGCAAACAGATTCTATATCATCAAATAAATCATCCATATTAATATCCTGTTGAGGAAGATCACCAGCTTCCCCTTCAATTTCATCTTCACCACCATCACCACCAACACCACCTTCATCAACTTAGCCAGGAAGTAAATCCAACTTCATCTTATTAAGATTGAAATTGTTAAAAATAAGATGATGAATTGGTGCCTCATTAATAGGTTTATCGACAAGCATGTGAGTGGCTAGAACAATCATAAGATAACCAAACGGAATATTACTATGACCCGGATGGAGACGAAACTGTATAATAAAATAACAAATCAAAGAAAGAAGATAGACCATGGTACCAGAAGTAATAGAATGCAACACACGAACCATGAAAGAAGTCAACTCGATTTTATTATCAGACTGAGGATACACATTGAAAATGAAGAAACGATGTAACACTCTGTATCTAGGTAACAAATACTTTGAAGGGAGCGCATTCCCTTTGTGTGTCCATTGTGCATCAATTTTGCATAAATCTCTTGTTAACATGCATTTTTCCGATTCAGATGATTTGTCGTATAAAGTATGAATCGGTATACCTTCATCATTAACAGGTATATACATAATACCTGTTGAGGGTCAAATATTGCATATTAGACCCCAGATATTATCTGGATTTACGAATATAATGCTATCTAATGGCTTGTTTTCTCATTCTTATGTTGCAAGGTGATTTTATGAGCATGGATGGAAAAAGGACGTTAAAAGTTGAGATTTAACGATCTGATGATGCCAAAGGCAAGGGACACACTCCAGGGGACCAAGATTGACAAATATACACGGTCAGAAATCCAAGAAAAGTTAGAAATTGAAGCTCAAGTGGCCTGAAGGACGTCCAGAATGCAAGATCACGAGGTTCCCACCATCCGTTCAGCTCGAAACTTCATACGTCGCCTGAGGACCATAAATTAACTGTACATATAAAATTTCAGCCATTGAAGATCTCGGGAAGTGCCCCAACTGACAGATCAGCCCATAAATCGTTGATTCTAGGCCCACCTGATATCTGGAACTGCCTCAAAATTGTTATTGACGGTTTAAATGAGATGAGAAATAATTTAGACGGTGAAGATTTCTGAAAATCATCACAGTGGACCCCACATGAATAAAGTGTGCATAGTGCACAAGTGCACTACACGTGCATGGGAAACAGCAGAGACGGTTGACCGTCTCTGACCGAAAGAAAGGAAAAAAAAAAAAAATTTCTCTTACGCACCACGGCTGCGTAACGGAAGGCCGGCGTCCGTTTTGCGAACGGTAGTGGGCCCCACCCATTGCTCGTATGGCCGATCTGATCCGTTCACTGTGTAAAGGGCTTTGAGAACTACAAAATCATGCTTACCTTTTGTACCCATGCGTGCACACGTGTGAGATACAGAGGCCACAAAAGGGCTGCTCGGTAACGTTCAAAACTGATTCTTCTGTGATTTCTTCTCTGGGCCACGTCAATGGACGTTCAAAACCACCCATTCTTGACTGAAATTTCGTTTTGAATCCAATGGATGGGGTGGATTGTCCAGAAAATGCTTCTGTGGGGCCCACCAACCACAACAGCGAAATGGTACAAAAGATTTCGCACATCCGCGAAAATCGACTTTTTTGGACAGTTTTGGCCCACCATCTTTGATCATATGGCAGATCTGAATCGTCTATCATGTAGAGGACCCAAGAAAGTACTAAGGGACGGTGTTTTTTTAGAATTTGAGTGAGAAAAGTGGCGTGTTTCGAGGCACCGAACTTGACTGCGAAAATTACACTCCATGTCCTGCTACAACTCTGTCACTGACTCCAGCCTTCCAGCAGCTATAAAAGGAGGTTTTTGGATGTGGGGAGCATTCATTCAGGGTCTTGGGAGGAAGAACAGAGGGTTCGGGCTTGGGTTTCAACGTGGGCAGAGGAGAGAGAGAGGAGCTTGGTTTTTTTCTTTCCCTTTTCCTTTCCTTTTCTTTTTCTCTTTATTTATTTGGATTGAGCCCATCCATGACAGGCTAAATCCTCCTAGCTAGGGCTAAGAGGTGAAGCTTGTATTAAGATGGGAGATTTGATTTTATTTTAATTTTAATGCATGAATTGACTTTGATTTTAGTTAATTATTATGAGAATATTTTTAGTTCTTAATGGTCTGTTGTGACTGAAATTACAATGGGTCTGCGATGCTTTGAATATTTCTATTTTCTTTTCATGTTTATGACGTCAGGACGTCCTGTTGTTCACCATAGTCTCCTGGGCATGGTTGGATGACGGTACCCTTCCTAACTTTCATACATGTGATTAGGTGGTAATTAGTTTAATTCTGTTGTTTGCCATAGTCTTTTGGGCATGGTTTGGTGATGGAATCCATTCTAATTCATACACCTTTCATCTCTTTGAAAACTAGATCAATGTCAGTTCAGTTAATTTCCATGAAACATGCATAAGATCTCCCTGATCTCTACAAGTGGATCCTCTGAATCCCTAGTTCCCTTCTCCTGATTTCTCTCAAGTTTATATAATTATTTCACCATTATTTCTCAAATTGCATTCAGTTTAGATTTCATCTTAATCTAGTTCTAGTTCTGGTTAGTTTTAGATAACGTACAAGTTTCAGTCCCTTGGGATTCGACCTCGGTCTTACCGAGTTATTACTACATCACAACCCTGCACTTGGGGAGTGAACAATACCTGATATCAAATGACAGTCTACTTCAAATTTCCCTTCTCTAGTATCAATTAAAAGTGTTAAATTATCAAGAGAAAATTCTAAGATGCATGCTACCATTGATTGAGCAATGGACTGGTATGCAGGCACACCCCAAAGAAAAATGTTAGTCCAGCCAACAGATTCAAGGAGTGGGACAATACCATATGGAGCAATGCGATTAAGATCAGCGGTATCCTCAACGATAACATTACGGACACGCAAATCTCGTACATCTTGAGAATCATCTTTGGGTGACCGAAGGTGCCGTTTAGTTATCGATGTAGATCTAGATGAAGATGAACCACGGGATGTTTTCTTTTTTTCTCTAGCATCCATATTCAAAAAGATATACAAAGAGCAAGAGAAATGCACAAAAGAAAGGATGGGTTTTCTCTAGATCAGAAAATTGAGAAGAAACCCTTGAAAAACTCAACAAGAGATGAAATCTAGCTACACAATGATGAAATCAAAACATAGAGAGCATGATTTGATTTTTAGAACTAACTTAATTTTTCTGTTTTGTAGGAAACTTCTAATTTAGTAAGCTCTTTCTAATTTTTATTTTTATTTTTATTTTTTTTAGAATTTTTGTTTTCTCTAGAAATTAGTTTACTTTTAATTAGAACTTTCTATTCTTAGAAACTAACTTATTTTGTTTTGTTTTGCAGATTCTTAACCTAGGACTCCAACTTTGGTAACCTCTTTCCATCTTTCCCCTTTATTTTCTAGATTTCTTCTTCCTTTTTTTTAGGTTTAAGTTAGAATTTGAGGGCTGAGTGTGTTTTATGCCTCATTGGGCACACGACAACACTCGACGTCTCGTGACTGGAGGATTAGTTGAGGGGTTGACTGTCCATCGCAGGACTAGACACCACTTAAATTCTCCTGAGTTAGAAGACGTTATGGCTGAAAATCAACCTCAAGCATTACCCCAACCAAGGATTGAGGAAGTACATGATGAGAATGAGGTGCATCAGGCACCCCCGCCTCGTACTTTACGAGATTATTTACAACCGGCGAGGGTGAGTACGCCCTCATGCATGATTTTTCCTGAGAATACAGGACATATGGACATCAAGCCAGGGGTTATCCAACTCCTTCCTAAGTTCCATGGGCTTGAGTCTGAAGAACCATACTTGCATCTGAAAGAGTTCGATGAAATCATAGGCACCTTATACTTTCCTAATGTATCTGAGGATACTATTAGGCTGAAACTCTTTCCATTTTCCTTGAAAGAAAAAGCCAAGACGTGGTTACATTCACTACGTCCTAGATCCATTGGCACATGGAATGATATGCAGAGGGAATTTATAAAGAAATTTTTCCCACATCATAAGACAATTACCCTCAGGAGAGCAATCATGAACTTTGCCCAAAAGGAAGATGAAACATTCTTCCAATGTTGGGAAAGGTTCAAGGATCTGGTTAATGCATGCCCACAACATGGCTTTGAAATATGGCACATTACGAATTTTTTCTATGATGGGCTAACATCTTCCATGCGCCAAATGGTTGAGACAATGTGTAACGGAGATTTTATTAATAAAAATGTCGACGAGGTATGGGATTACCTCGATAGTCTCGCGGAAAAAACACAATCATGGGACTATTACCCAAGAACGAACACCACGTCTAGGCCGACTCATTCAAGGGAAAAAGGAGAAATATATCTCCTGAAAGAGGATAATGATCTTAACGCTAAGGTGGCCAATCTCACCAGAAAATTTGAGGCCATGGAAGGAAGGAAGGAAAACGTTAATGAAAGTGTTTGCGGCATCTGTGATTGCAACATTCATACTACTGAAAATTGTCCTTCAATACCTGCCTTTCGAGATGTATTGAATGAACAATCTAATGCTGTAAATAACTATCAAAGACCTTTCAATGGACCACCCTCTAATACTTACAATCCTGGCTGGAAAAATCACCCGAATTTTAGTTGGAGGAACGAACAAACTGCTACCCCTCAAGGTTTCTTCAATCAAAATCCAAATCAGGGAAAACCTCAAGAAGAATCGGTTCAAATTTTCATACAAGAGCTGGCGCGGACAATGCAAGGAATTTCAGATTTTATGCAAAAAATAGATTCACGTATGACGGCTATGGAAAAGGGATGCTCCCTGCACAATCACTCCCTAATCCGAAATCGCAATACGAGACAGGTGATCCTAGCTCTTCAAATCAAATGGGGCACGCTAAATCCATCACCACTCTTAGGAGTGGGAAGGTTATTGACAAAACCCTTCCGGTGAGGCCCGAAAAGCCTCAAGAACCAGAAGAGGACAACAATGATGGATCTAGTGGCGCCCCACAAAAATTTGAACCGGAACCTCTAGAAAAGCCAGTTGCTCCGTTTCCCCAACGGTTGGTTGAACCAAAACGTCTATCTAACTCTCAGGATATCCTAGAGGTGTTGAAACAAGTGAAAGTCAACATTCCTCTGCTTGACGTTGTAAAACAGATACCTTCATATGCTAAATTTTTAAAGGACTTATGCACTACCAAATGACGAAAAAGTGTTCAAAAGAAGATCTCCTTGACTGAAAAAGTGAGTGCCATCCTGAAACAAGATGTGCCGTAAAAATTTAAAGATCCCGGTTGCCCAACCATATCATGTGTGATCGGGAACTATCGAATTGATCACGCACTTCTTGACTTAGGAGCAAGCGTCAATCTGATTCCTTACTCGGTATACTAACAGTTAGGTTTGGGTGAATTAAACCCACTCGAACCACACTACAACTTGCTGATCGTTCTGTTCGTATACCAAGAGGGATCATCGAGGATGTGTTGGTCCAGGTGGATAGATTCTACTACCCTGTTGATTTTATCATCTTGGACACTGAACCCATCAATGACACGAGCACTCAGATTCCTGTCATTCTTGGTCGCCCATTCCTTTCTACTTCAAATGCAATTATCAATTGTAGGAATGGTGTCATGACTATGTCCTTTGGAAATTTGACATTGGAATCGAATATCTTTTTCAATAACGGCAGCAACTCAGAGGATGATGACGATTTCCACGATGTTAACATGATTGATTCTTTTGTGGAAGATAGAACACCTCTCACCTTATCCTCTGATCCTCTAGAGACGTGCCTGGCCCACTCCCATGATCTTGATGATGATATAATTAGGGAGACGTGTGCCATGCTTGATACTGCACCGGTACTTGAAGTTAACCGGTGGAGGCCACACATTGAAGAATTGCCCCAAACTTATGTAGTGCCTCTACCGTCTAACCTCAAGCCACCGAAGCTTGACCTAAAACCTTTGCCCTCTGATTTAAAATATATCTATTTAGGTCAAGATGAGACATACCCGGTGGTGATCTCTGCCCACCTAGAGAAAGAACAGGAGAGTATGTTGATATCTACTCTCATTGAGCATAAGGGAGCTCTTGGATGGACGATAGCGGACCTCAAAGGAATTAACCCATCGATTTGTACTCACCGTATATATCTTGAGGACAATGCAAGGGCTGTTCGGCAATCACAACGTAGACTAAATCCAAACATGAAGGAAGTGGTTAAGGCCGAGGTTCTCAAACTATTGGAAGTGGGGATCATTTATCCCATATCCGATAGTCAATGTGTGAGTCCAACTCAGGTAGTTCCTAAGAAGTTCGGGATCACCATCGTAGCCAATGCCAATAATGAACTCGTGCCGACTAGAGTTACCACTGGTTGGAGAATGTGCATTGACTACAGCAAGCTGAATACCGTCACAAGGAAAGACCACTTTCCTTTGCCCTTCATTGATCAAATCCTAGAAAGGCTAGCTAGTCATTCCTATTATTGTTTCCTTGACGGGTATTCAGGTTATAATCAGATTGAAATCGCCCCTGAGGATCAGGAAAAGACCACATTTACATGTCCCTATGGCACCTTTTCTTACAGAAGGATGCCATTCGGGCTATGTAATGCCCCTGCCACCTTTTAGCGATGCATGACGAGTATCTTTTCTGACATGGTGGGGAAATATCTAGAGGTCTTCATGGACGATTTCTCTGTTTTTGGTTCATCTTTCAGCGAGTGCTTAGCAAGTCTTAAATGTGTGCTGAAAAGATGCGAAGAAAAAAATTTGGTACTTAACTGGGAGAAGTGCCATTTTATGGTTCAAAAGGGAATTGTCCTTGGGCATATCATCTCGTCCAAAGGAATCGAGGTAGATAAGGAAAAAATTGATCTTATCTCTAACCTACCTCCACCCAAGAATATCAGGGACGTGTGATCCTTCTTAGGACACACAGGCTTTTACAGACGATTCATAAAGGACTTTAATCTCCTCTCTCGTCCTTTATGTAATCTTCTTCAAAAGGATACACCATACGAGTGGACTGAGCAGTGCCAAGAAGCTTTCACTAAGCTTAAGGGCATGCTAACCACTGCACCTATCATGCAGCCACCTGATTGGAGTCTTCCTTTTGAACTTATGTGCGACGCCTCTGATTATGCTCTTGGAGCAGTTCTAGGCCAGAGAAAAGATAAGCGGCCTTACATTATTCACTACATAAGTAGGACTCTAAATCCTGCCCAAGTGAACTACTCGACTACGGAAAAGGAACTCTTAGCCGTAGTGTTCGCTTTGGACAAATTTAGGTCCTACCTGATCGGATCCAAGATCATCATCTACACAGATCACGCGGCACTTAAGTATCTTCTTTCTAAGAATGATTCTAAGCCCCGCCTGATACGATGGATCCTTCTACTCCAAGAATTTGATTTGGAAATTAAAGATAAAAAGGGAGTAGAGAACGTAGTGGCCGATCATCTTTCTCGCCTTAATACCTTTGATTCCCTTGAGGCGACCCATATCAATGACATCTTCCCTGATGAACAACTGTTTAGAGTCTCCCATTCACCTTGGTTCGCTGATATTGCTAATTATCTTGCTACAGGTGCCATACCGACACACTGGACATCACAAGATAAGAAGAAATTCTTTACCAAGGTGCATAACTTTTTCTGGGACGATCCATATTTGTTTAAATATTTCCCAGACCAAATCTTAAGGAGATGCGTACCAGACGATGAGCATCAGAGTGTCATCTCCTTCTGTCATTCACAGGCCTGTAGTGGTCACTTTTCTGCTAAAAAGACCACGGCCAAGATTTTACAGTGTGGCTTTTACTGGCCCACTATGTTCAGGGACACTCATGAGTTTTGCAAGGCTTGTGAGCGTTGTCAGAAATTGGGAGCATTGTCCCGTCGAAATATGATGCCCTTGAATTCCATCCTTATTATAGAAGCATTTGATTGTTGGGGCATTGATTTCATAGGACCATTCCCCCAATCATTTGGAAATCTGTATATTTTGCTCGCCGTAGACTATGTCACTAAATGGGTCGAAGCAATTCCGTGCCACAAAAATGACCATCGCACGGTCATTAAATTTTTGAAAGAAAATATCCTGTCGCGGTTCGGAACACCTCGAGCCATCATTAGTGACGGGGGCTCACACTTCTGTAATAGACCATTCGAGAGTTTAATGAAGAAATACGGTATCTCGCATAAGGTGAGCACCCCATACCATCCATAAACAAGTGGACAAGCTGAGATTTCCAATAGAGAGATCAAACATATCCTAGAGAAAACGGTTAACCCTGATCGTAAGGACTGGTCAATCCGATTGACCGATGCCTTATGGGCGTACCGTACTGCTTTTAAAACTCCTATTGGAACATTTCCCTTTAGACTTGTCTATGGAAAGGCTTGTCACTTGCCGGTGGAATTGGAACATAAAGTGATCAACATATGGACAACGCTGGTTCGCTACGCAAACTTCAATTAAATGAACTTGAAGAAATCCGGAACGATGCGTACGAAAACTCGAGAATTTAAAAGGACAGGATGAAGGTGTTTCATGATCAACATATTATACGGAAATCATTCATGCCAGGTCAGAAAGTCCTCTTGTATGACTCTCGACTACATCTCTTTCCGGGTAAGCTTCGATCTCGTTGGACCGGCCCTTACATTGTTGTTACTGCTTATCCTCATGGGGCCGTCGAGATAAAAGATCCCGACAATGGCAAGGAGTTTAAAGTTAATGGACATCGATTAAAGCCATTTGTTGAGACATTTGATTCAGAGGACATGTCCATGCCTCTGATTGCTCCTGTTTACTAGGACTGATCTCCTAGTCTGATGGAGGCATAGGTAGGTTTATCGCTTGCATAGGTTTAGGATAGTCGCTTTCATAGGTTAGTTCAATGTTTGTGGGTAACATTACTGTAAACCCTCACGAGACTACAACTCATCCACTAGGGGTAACCTAGGGGTTTAAAGGCTTATTGCATACGCTAAATGCAATCAAGAGCACCTGCGAAAGTGGTATAGGTAGGATTTTATTTTTGTTATTTTTGTTCTGTTTTCTCTCTCATGCTGACAAGCTTTCATGCCGTGATCTATTGGAAACTCTCTTGATTCGTTATTCAGGTACTATCTTCCCATCACTTCTCATTTACTTTCGTTGTCCCATGTGCATTGTATGCTCATATCTTTTACATTGAGGACAATGTAGATTTTACGTTGGGGGTGGGAGATTAGGTTTCCTAATCAGTATTTTCTTGGTCTTGAGCATAAAATTGTGAAATTTTTTTTAAAAATTTTTTTCTGAAAATTTCTACAAATTCGAAGTGATTTTGACAGATATCCCTAATTTAGATTTTCAAGGTACATAATGGTGGATTTATGACTCTTGGATTCCATATCTGTTAGATTTCATAGTTAAGTGAATTATTAATCCATGATTAGAAGTTGTAAACATTGATTGAATCATGATTTCAGGACACGTATTGCTTACACATTAAGATTTCAGTTCTATATCGAAGGATTAACTTGGTAATCACTAAGCACGAAAGGAACCAGTCTGAAATATCTTGCCATCATGGTATAAAAATTGAAAAGGTTGGATAATTAATCTTCACCATAGGTTTGCTCCCTATAGGTGTAGAGTTAATTCCCCATGAATGATATGTGAAAAAGAGTCAGGCGTACGATCTTCACCATAGGTTTGCTCCCTATAGGTAAGGATTTGATTCTCCTTCCTTGGCATTACATTGAATAAAAAAATCACAAGTTAATAGGTTAATCTATGAGGCAAGTTTTGGATTAGGTTTTAGTTGTCATGAATTTTCTTGTTGGTTACCAATGATATCATGAAATTGACGATTGGATCTCTTAATGATGATAAGCCGAGATTAGACTATACATCCATGGATCTCAATGTTTAAATTTTTTCTAATTGATGGATTAATACTTTACACTTGATTATGAAGTCTACCGTGCGCTTGAGCTCAGGAGAAAACAATTTCTAACATTCATGGATATTAAATTTCTCGTATTTTGTTCAAAATCTCACTCGATTTCATAGAAAGTTCTCCTATAATTCTCAACTTATTTTTCGCATATTTTGCTCGGGACTAGCAAAATGCTGGTTGGGGGTTGTGTTGAGGGTCAAATATTGCATATTAGACCCCAGATATTATCTGGATTTACGAATATAATGCTATCTAATGGCTTGTTTTCTCATTCTTGTGTTGCAAGGTGATTTTATGAGCATTGATGGAAAAAGGACGTTAAAAGTTGAGATTTAATGATCTGATGATGCCAAAGGCAAGGGACACACTCCATGGAACCAAGATTGACAAATATACACGGTCAAAAATCCAAGAAAAGTTAGAAATTGAAGCTCAAGTGGCCTGAAGGACGTCCAGAATGCAAGATCACGAGGTTCCCACCATCCGTTCGGCTCGAAACTTCATACGTCGCCTGAGGACCATAAATTAACCGTACATATAAAATTTCAGCCATTGAAGATCTCGGGAAGTGCCCCAACTGACAGATCAGCCCATAAACCGTTGATTCTAGGCCCACCTGATATCTGGAACTGCCTCAAAATTGTTATTGACGGTTTAAATGAGATGAGAAATAATTTAGACGGTGAAGATTTCTGAAAATCATCACAGTGGACCCCACATGAATAAAGTGTGCATAGTGCACAAGTGCACTACACATGCATGGGAAATGGCAGAGACGGTTGACCGTCTCTGACCGAAAGAAAGGAAAAAAAAAAAAAATTTCTCTTACGCACCACGGCTGCGTAACGGACGGCCGGCGTCCGTTTTGCGGACGGTAGTGGGCCCCACCCATTGCTCGTATGGCCGATCTGATCCGTCCATCGTGTAGAGGGCTTCGAGAACTACAAAATCATGCTTACCTTTTGTACCCATGCGTGCACACGTGTGAGATACAGAGGCCACAAAAAGGCTGCTTGGTAACGTTCAAAACTGATTCTTCTGTGATTTCTTCTCTAGGCCACGTTAATGGACGTTCAAAACCACCCATTCTTGACTGAAATTTCATTCTGAATCCAATGGACGGGGTGGATTTTCCAGAAAATGCTTCTGTGGGGCCCACCGACCACAACAGCGAAATGGTGCGAAAGGTTTCGCACATCCGCGAAAATTGACTTTTTTGGACAGTTTTGGCCCACCATCTTTGATCATATGGCAGATCTGAACCGTCTATCATGTATAGGACCCAAGAAAGTACTAAGGGATGGTGTTTTTTTAGAATTTGAGCGAGAAAAGTGGCGTGTTTCGAGGCACCGAACTTGACTGCGAAAATTACACTTTGTGTCCTGCTACAAATCTGTCACTGACTCCAGCCTTCCAGCAGCTATAAAAGGAGGTTTTTGGACATGGGGAGCATTCATTCAGGGTCTTAGGAGGAAGAACAGAGGGCTCGAGCTTGGGTTTCAACGTGGGCAGAGGAGAGAGAGAGGAGCTTGGTTTTTTTCTTTCCCTTTTCTTTTCCTTTTCTTTTTCTCTTTATTTATTTGGATTGAGCCCATCCATGGCAGGCTAAATCCTCCTAGCTAGGGCTAAGAGGTGAGGCTTCTAGTAAGATGGGAGATTTGATTTTATTTTAATTTTAATGCATGAATTGACTTTGATTTTAGTTAATTATCATGGGAATATTTTTAGTTCTTAATGGTCTGTTGTGACTGAAATTACAATGGGTCTGCGATGCTTTGAATATTTCTATTTCCTTTTCATTTTTATGACGTCATGACGTCCTGTTGTTCACCATAGTCTCCTGGGCATGGTTGGATGACGGTACCCTTCCTAACTTTCATACATGTGATTAGGTGGTAATTAGTTTAATTCTGTTGTTTGCCATAGTCTTTTGGGCATGGTTTGGTGATGGAATCCATTCTAATTCATACACCTTTCATCTCTTTGAAAACTAGATCAATGTCAGTTCAGTTAATTTCCATGAAACATGCATAAGATCTCCCTGATCTCTACAAGTGGATCCTCTGAATCCCTAGTTCCCTTCTCCTGATTTCTCTCAAGTTTATATAATTATTTCACCATTATTTCTCAAATTACATTCAGTTTAGATTTCATCTTAATCTAGTTCTAGTTCTAGTTAGTTTTAGATAACGTACAAGTTTCAGTCCCTTGGGATTCGACCTCGGTCTTACCGAGTTATTACTACATCACAACCCTGCACTTGGGGAGTGAACAATACCTGATATCAAATGACAGTCTACTTCAAATTTCCCTTCTCTAGTATCAATTAAAAGTGTTAAATTATCAAGAGAAAATTCTGAGATGCATGCTACCATTGATTGAGCAATGGACTGGTATGCAGGCACACCCCAAAGCAAAATGTTAGTCCAGCCAACAGATTCAAGGAGTGGGACAATACCATATGGAGCAATGCGATTAAGATCAGCGGTATCCTCAACGATAACATTACGGACACGTAAATCTCGTACATTTTGAGAATCATCTTTGGGTGACCGAAGGTGCCGTTTAGTTATCGATGTAGATCTAGATGAAGATGGACCACGGGATGTTTTCTTTTTTTCTCTAGCATCCATATTCAAAAAGATATACAAAGAGCAAGAGAAATGCACAAAAGAAAGGATGAATTTTCTCTAGATCAGAAAATTGAGAAGAAACCCTTGAAAAACCCAACAAGAGATGAAATCTATCTACACAATGATCAAATCAAAACATAGAGAGCATGAATCTTCAAGAAAAATGATGAAATAGGACTCACCTTGAAGAATAATAAGAAATCCTATGACTGATCGAGCCACGACTCGTCGTAGGTCGGAGTGAAAATGAAGAAGAAGGGGATTTTTCCCAAATATATCACATTCACGAGCTCCACGACCGGTCGAGTGTGGTTCACGACTGGTCGAACCACGACTGGTCGTGTACAGCCACGACCGGTCGAGTATCGACCAAAAATACATTTTTAATGTAAAAAATTGAAATTTAAACATAAATAATACTAAATATAGTACACTATGATACATGCAAGTAAGAATATTCAATGTAAAATGCACATAACAAGATCAAATTTTAATTTATTAAACTTGCTTTTGTCGAGCGGTTTAGTAAATATATCAGCAACTTGAGTTTCGGTTGGTATATATTCCAAGGAAATAACTTTTTCATCAACCAACTCACGAATGTAATGATACCTAATGTCAATGTGCTTAGTACGTGAATGCTGGATTAGATTTTTGGAAATATTTATAGCACTGGAATTATCACAATGTAAAATCATTGAATCTTGATTAATTCCATAATCGCTTAGCAAGCGTTTCATCCAAACTAGTTGAGTACATGCATATCCTACTGCAATATACTCAGCCTCAGCAGTGGAGAGCGATATTGAGCTTTGCTTCTTGCTGAACCAAGAAACTAAGCAATTTCCAATGTAAAAACAACCACCACTGGTTAATTTTCTATTATCGATATTACCGGCCCAATCAGCATCTGAGTACCCGGCTAATTGAACACTAGTATCAAAAGGGTACCATAGACCCAGATTTATAGTACTTGCGACATATCTAATAATCCGTTTAACAACATTAAGATGTGATTCCTTAAGATTAGACTGATATCTCGCACAAATACCGACACTAAATGCAATATCAGGTCTACTAACAGTTAGATACAACAAACTACCAATCATACTACGATATAGTTTAGGATCTATATCTTTACCTATAGAGTCTTTTGAGAGTCTTAACGTTGTACTCAGAGGAGTATCAAAGTTCTTACCATTCTCAAATCCAAACGTTTTAACCAAGTTTGAAGCATATTTGATCTGAGAAATGAAAATTCCATCAGGTTGTTGTTTTACTTGCAACCCTAGGAAATAGTTTAGTTCACCAACCATGCTCATTTCGAACCTTGATTTCATTAACTCTGCAAACTCAATAGACATGTTAGAGCAAGTTGATCCGTAAATAATATCATCAACATAAATTTGAACCATCAAAGTATCATTATTATGCTTCTTAACAAAGAGTGTCTTATCGACACTACCTACTTGAAAGCTATAACTAAGTAAGAATTTAGTCAATTTCTCATACCATGCCCTGGGCGCTTGTTTTAGACCATAGAGAACCTTTTTGAGATAAAATATATGGTCATATAACTTGGGGTCTTCAAACCCTAAAGGTTGTTCAACATACACTTCTTCATGTAAATCACCATTCAAGAAGGCGCTCTTTACATTCATCTGATAAATCTTAAATTTTCTAAAGCATGCGATAGAAATAAAAAGTTTGATTGATTCAAGGCGAGCGACTGGAGCAAAGGTGTTATCTTAATCGGTGCCTTCAATCTGAGTGTACGCTTGTACAACCAGTCTAACCTTATTTCGTATTATATTTCCAAGTTCATCAGACTTATTTTTAAAGATCCATTTTGTTCCAATAATGTGTTTATCTTTAGGTCTAGGAACAAGATACCAGACATCATTACGAACAAATTAATTAAGTTCATCCTGCATAACAACTATCCAATTTTCGTCAGAAAGTGCTTCTTTCACGTTAACCGGTTCTATTTGGGATGTAAAATAAACATAATTACATATGTTCTCAAGTTATTTGCGAGTACGAACTCTAGTGAGAGGGTTTTCAAGAATTTAATTGGTTGGATGATCTTTGACAATCCTTGGTTCAGATTCTTTTTGACTTGATGAGGTATCTTGATTGTCGATAATAAGAGCTTCATCATCATCTGAACTCGGAGCTGGTGTATTCAAATAATCATCAATGACCACATTGATGGACTCTTGAATCACACCAGTTCTCTTATTTAGAACCCTATAAGCTCGACTGTTCAAAGAATAACCAAGAAAAATACCTTCATCACTCTTCGTATCAAACTTTTCCAAATTTTCATGATCACGTAAAATATAACACTTGCTGCCAAAAACTCAAAAGTATTTGACAGTAGGTTTCTTTTCAAACCATAATTCATAAGCAGTCTTATTATCAGATTTACTAGTATAAACCCGATTAATAATATAACATGAGGTATTAACTACTTCAGCCCAAAGATTTCTAGAGAGCTTCATGCTATTCAACATAACATTAGCCATATCCTAAAGCACTCTGTTTTTCTTTTCAACTATACTATTTTGTTGTGGTGTTTTGGGTGCAGAGAATTCATGTGATATTCCCAGATCGCTAAAGAATTTTTCAAAACTACTTTTTTTGAATTCGGATCCATGATCACTACGGATCTTAATAACATGAGAACCTTTTTCATTTTGAATTCGTTTGATGACCTTTTTCACTTCATCCAGGGTTTCAGTTTTGTCTTTTAAGAACGATACCCAAGTGAATTTGGTATAGTCATCTACGATAACCAAGATGTATTTTTTGCCTCCTCGACTCTCCGATTTGGTTGGTCCAATAAGATCCATATGGAGAAGCTCGAGTGGTCTAAATGTGGTATTGGAGTTCACTTTCTTGTGAGAGCTCGTAGTCTGTTTGCCCAACTGGCATTCACCACATATTTTGTCTACTTTTTACAATTTGGGTAGACCTCTAATTAGTTCTCTGTTGCTCAATCTAAATAAGTTCCGATAGTGTACATGTCCAAGGCGTTTATGCCATAATTCAGTCTCATCGGTATGGACCATGTAACATGATTGAGTAGATGAGTTTGCATCACTAAGATGTAGCAGTTTTCAGAAGTTCTGCGACCAGTTAATATAATAGAACCCTTTTTATTAAGAATCTCACAACCTTGATTAAAAAACTTCACACTATGGTTGTTATCACATATTGAGAAATGCTAAGAAGGTTGTGTTTCAAGCCCTCAACATACAAAATATTTTTAAATAAGGGAAGGTTATAAAGTTAAACCGTACCTTGGCCAATGATCTTACAATTGCTTCCATCACCAAATGTGACTAACCCGTCAGTCATATCTTTTAGATTGGTGAATAAAGCCTTGTCACCTGTCATATGCCTGGAGCAACCACTATCTAGGTACCACTTTGAATGGCTTGTTGCTTTGAAAGCAATGTGGGCAACCAAGCTGGCAACTTTAGGAACCCATTTCAGAACTGTTTTAGGTTTGGGAGTATAGATGGTCTTTTTCTGTCTGTTGTTATAGGAGTGACATATAGAGTTAGACTTTAATAGCTCCTTGAGTAGATCAATTATTTTTTCAGCTAAAGAATTTCAGTTTTGAAAAATAAAGTTGACATGGCCACCTTTAGGTTTTTAAAAAGACCTTGAAATTTTGGAAAAACCTTAATAGGTATTCTTTTCTTTTGAAGTTGAAGACTCTCCTTTTACAAATTTAGGAGCAATGTTCTTTTGTTTAGGAGATGTATTCTTATCATAGCCCAACCCGGATCGATCACCACATTTTCTTGATCCGGACAATAATTTTTCTAATTTTGGATTACCTTAGGCATATCTCCATGTGTCTTTCAAACTCAGAAGAGAAGCTACATCATTTTTGAGTTTCTCTTTTTCGAATTTTAAATCTTCAATTTGGGAGGTTTTGAAATCTAAATCACATTTAGTCTTTTCAAAAGAATCAGAAATATGAGACTTTTCTAAAACAAGAGACTCATAATCTTCCTTAAGCTTAGAAAATTTTTATTTTTGTAATTTAAGCTTAACGGCAATTTTACAACTCTCTTTATAAAGGGCATTATAAGCATCCTGAAGTTCATCTTCATTATCACAATCACTATTCAGATTTTCTTCACTAGATATATCATCATTATCTGAATAGGTGATCTTGGCTAGAGTCATAAGGGCCTTAACATCATCGCCCGACTCGGTTTCAGAATCTTCTGATTTAGAAGAGGATTCAGAATCAGACAATTCATCCCAAGTAGCCATCATGCTTTTCTTTTTTGATTTGTCCTTTTTAAGATATTTGTTAGCTAAGTGCCCATACTCTTGACAGTTGTAACATTGACTATCTTTCAAAGATTTTCGAGTTCTAGGTTTAGATCGTCTCTTATCATTTGACTTTTGAAAATCAACTTTTTTCTTGCTTTTGAAAATTTTGTAAAACCTTTTTGCTAAAAGTGCCATATCATCTTCAAAATTTTCTGAATCCGAAGTACTCTCTTGTGAAACATTTTTAGATGATTTGAGAGCAATTGATTTTCCTTTAGGAGCTCTAAAGGACAACTCATAGGTTTAAAGTGAACCAACTAATTCCTCAACCCTCATGGTATCCGTATCACGAAGTTCCTGAATCGCGGCTACTTTAGAATTGAACCGTTCAGGAAGTGAGCATAGTATCTTTGCGCACACTTTGCTTTCAGGGATTCTATCACCAAGACCCCACATAGTTCACAATGTCATTCAATCTAGTGTAGAAGTCCATAAACATCTCATTCTCCTCTATATGAATTTCTTCAAATTTAGTTGTGAGGAGTTGGACTTTAGATTTCTTGACAATTGATGTACCCTCATGTGTCATTTCTAATACATCCCATGCTTGTTTTGCATTTTCACAAGAGATGATTCTTTTGAATTCATCTGGTGATAATGCACAAGTAATTGCATTTAGTGCTTTTGCATTTGCACTACTCTCACTTTTCTGAAGTGTGGTCCAAAGAGAGTAAGTCGTTACTTTCATTGATTTTGAACCATTGTCATTAGTTACTTCAGTGATATGAGGGTTCCATTCATTCACTGTGGCCAGCCACACACTTTCATCCAAGGATTTGAGGAAGATCCTCATCCTGGCTTTCCAATAGGCATAGTTTGTGCCATTAAAAGGTGGTGGCCTAGTGACTGATAGGCTATCAAAATTTGACATCTTAATATAACTTAGATCGTCAACTCAGGAAATAAATCCAATAAATAAACAATAAGCACAAGCTATTATGCTCTAATACCACTTGAAAGGGACTAGCTATATGCCCTAGAGGGGGGGTGAATAGGGCAATGCCAAATAAAACTAATAACAGCGGAATAATAAAAGAAATAAAGCACAATGCTGAATTTAAAGTAATCTCAATAGCCTAAAATAAAGAGAATGATACTTTATCAGTTCTAAGGACAACCTTACACCAAAAACTAAAGGTTTAAGGTAGGACAACCTTATTTTTAGAATGTCCTTTGTATCAAAAACCAATGATGAATAAAAAGCAATGAAATCAAAATAACTTGTAGAAATAAATCCTAAGTTATTATAACATTCATCCACACTTACTTGAAATAAAATGGTTACAACATTCATCCACAAACACAAACTACAAAACTGAATGAATAAAGGAATGAAAGAATAACGCACATCCACAACATAACGATATATAGTGGTTTTCCTGTGTGTACACCAACTGTTATCCAACAGCCACACAGAATGCTACTCTACTCCTAATATCCTCACACGGGAGATATTAGCATGCACTATCAAAATAGGTTTCACTGGTTCACCTAAAACCTTCACAATTGTGTCTTTGATCTCGGGCTTACACAATCCAAAAACCCCCACAATCTGAGTTTTCTGGCTCTCCTCAGATAACCAATACAATGAGATTTTTCTGGCAAATCTCAAACAAAACCAAAGAAAGTAAATTATAAAAATGTAAAATACCTGAATCACCTTTTAAAGTAGCCCGGTAAAACCAATCGGAGTAGAAGTTCGATTCAATGTTCAAAGTCCAATACTCACTTTAAGAATGGTTCTAAGTCTAATTGATTTTAAATCAAAAGGGCTAGTTCTATTTAATTTTGAATCCAAGAAGAAGGAATATCAGAAATTCTCCTTTTCTAATGAGATTGGAATGTAGATCAAAATTAAATAAAAAACAAGCTAGTAAAAGGAATATTAAATAAGTAGAAAGTAGCTTAAAACAAACACAAACTTATCTCAGAGTAGCCTAAAGAATGCTTGAATAGAGTTGAATTGAATTTCTAAAACTCTGATGTTCGTGCTCTATTTATAGCCTGAAAAATCCCATCTACGACTGGTCTTAGAATCCTAAGACTGGTCGTAGCTTCAAAGATTTTTAAAGATTTTCGCGGGATAAGGATTGCTGTTCCACGACCAGTCCTGAGTAGCCTACGACCCGTCATGGGCCACCTACGACCGGTCGTAGGACCCCCAGTTTAGTTGCTGGAGTTTGAGTCGTAGAGCTAAGACTGGTCAAAGGATGAGTCGTAGAACTCACAGGACTGGTCATAGGATATCCAGGACTGGTCGTAGGACAACCAGAAAGATCCAAAAATCTTCAACAACCTAAAACTGATCCTGAAAAACTTAAGACTGGTCGTAGCAGAGCTAGGAATGGTCTTAAAGTCCCAAGGATTAGTCTTAGAATAGCCCAAACAATCATATTAAAGTATATGAATTATGTATCTAGAATGACCTATAGTAAAGCCTATCCTAAGGTCAATCTAAGTTCAAACAAATCTTAAAAGTGAGATGGACATTGAAAGTCTGTAGACTCAGATGACCCTTAAGAGATGCTTGAGAATATACGAATCCTGTAGTAGGCCTTCTTGAGCTTGATCTTGACTTGAACAAAGTCTTCTTGAGCTTGATCTTGACTTGAACAAAGTCTTCTTGAGCTTGAATGTATCTTGAACATGCATACTTGAAGACAACTATTCTTGAATTCTTCATCCATGACTTGAAACTTTCTTCATTTAAGATCTTGTCTTGAAGTCCAATGTCTTGAAGCAATGAATAGTCTCAAACATGAAACAAGATATACAAGACATAGATATAGGTTTTGGCACGAAAAAATTTGACAACCAAAGGGATATGAAATCATATCACTTACAGTACGCACAGGTATACCACTATAACTCCTTGTGTATTGTGATTTGAATGTTTGTTTAATTTGTATATCTTTTATCATTCAAGTTTGTGGGATGTATGTTTGGATGTGAATGTTGTAATCTTTCATTTCAAGCATTGTGGGGAATGTTGTAATAGTTTAAAATTTCTTTCTTGCTATTTCCTTTCTA
Source organism: Magnolia kwangsiensis (assembly GCA_037074715.1). Classification (NCBI taxonomy): domain Eukaryota; kingdom Viridiplantae; phylum Streptophyta; class Magnoliopsida; order Magnoliales; family Magnoliaceae; genus Magnolia; species Magnolia kwangsiensis. The sequence continues at coordinate 43,066,504 of CM073586.1, read as the reverse complement.
GTTTGAGATTTTGTTTCCCTAATTATTTTAGTAAGGTTGTCCTGTTATAAACCCTTGGTTTTTATGGTGAAAGGTTATCCTTAGAACAACTAGATTTGAGGTTTCTTTACATTTTGTATTGTGGATTGTTATCTTTCCTTTACTTGGCTATCTTATTGTTTTATTCTGCTGTTATCATTTTAAATTTGGCATAGTCTTATTCACCCCCCCCCCCTTTTAGGACATATAGCTTGCCCTTTTCTGTTCCTCCATCACACATGTCCCTTTCTTGCTCTCTCTTTCCCTCTTTTTTTCATTTTTGTGCGATGATGTGGCCGTGTGGCCCACCCGAATGGACCCTATCATGATGTATGTCTTATCCACACCATCTATCCATTTGGTGACCCACCTAGATAGCTCGTCTGTAGGTGGGGCCCACCTTAATATGTGTTGTATCCAAATCTGTCCAGCATCCCTGGACACTGGTGAAGTGTGAACTGACGATGTGGTGTATCGTCCAGCAACAAAAAAAAAAATAAAATCAATTTGATTCCAAACTTAGGGTGGGCTGCTCATACAGGCCCCACCTTGATGTATGGCTTTAATCCATGTCGTCCATCCTATTTCCCAAGTCATTTTAACCTAGTTGGGCGTCCTACCGATGGACGGCCTGGATAAAACACATGTGTCAGTCCACTGCTATTTGCTGGGTTAGCTGGGTGTTGGATCTGCTTCATTCCTAAGCCCAGCGATATCAGGGTTGTGGCCTCCACAGGCATATTGTTGATGGTTAGATTGGACACCGAAAATATTTAGTTTTAGCACTGTGGGTGCTTAGGATGTCCTTGGGTGAAAGTTCCAGAATCCTTTTGGTACCAGGAGATGCTTCAACATCTGGACCGAGTTGATACATGAGCGCACAAGTGCCAAATAATAGTAGGTCATGTCTCCCACTATGTTGTGGTCGGTTGTGAAGGGGGTGTGGCCTTATCCACCCAAGTGAGGGGGGATGTAAGCTAGGTTGAGTTTGACCAGCTCGTAAATGGGTCCGCTATCGACGAGTTGGGTAGGTATTGAGAGACTACTGGCAAGGTGGGTAGTGAGGTCTTTTCCACTTGCTAGTTGTGTGGCTAGGGAGGCGATAACCAGTGTGGATTGTACTAGACCCCGGTGATATTCTAGAGATGAACTGTATTGACATGTGGACTGACATGCTTGTGTTTTATCTTGCATATGACATTTGTCCATGTATGCCTTGCATCGTATAACCTTGGTATGGTTGATAGCACTCATGGACTTGCCAGTATTCCTGCTTACTCTAATATCACATGCTTAGTACATGCATTGCGCACACACGCATACACCCTCTAAGCTTTGTTATAAGCTTATGCACTACTATTGCGTGCAGGAGACGGTAGGACGCAGCAGCGCTGATGTGGGAGTGTGAGGCGATCTTTTTGGAGTTTCATTATACCTATATTTTCCCTTCCGCATTGTACTCAATTGTTTCATTATAGTGGATATGTGGTGATATTGTTTTGTGACTTGGTTATGCTTATGGTTATGCACCTTTATATTTTTTTATATTGAAAATCTTCCTTGTAGGATCCCAGGATCAAAATCTTGCATATGGGTTGTAACGCCTCAGTTTTTGGAACCCGATTATATGACTCGTCCTCCAAAAGCTTGAGTGTTAGCCTATAAAATTCAGTGTAAATTTGAAACACTTATAATTAATCAAAGTTAGCAACAAACGTAGCTAGAGTAAACCATGATTGTATAGAAACATTCCAACCATGATAAAAATCCAAATGTAGCGCCTATACAAGACTTATACAATCCCAAATACAATGTTCATTAAACAAAGATAGAAATCTAGTGTCTAATGATGAAGCTCAATATGGGTTGTACGGACCCCGTCTAGCTCCTCAGCTACTCGATCTGCTCTAGCGACCTAGTGAACATCATTAGCTCGCTCTACACCTGCATCAACTGTTACTGTTTAATAGCGTCAATGGCTATCGCAGCGAGGAGCACCCTCTAAGATTATACACTCATCATTCATAATCCAACATAAATCGCAATGTATGAGAAGAGACATATTAGACAATGCAATTCAATATCATAATAATATATTCAGAAATAAGTTAGTAAACATAATATGAGCATTAAGGAAAAGTAATAGAAGTTGTAATGCAAGTGGACGTGTCCAGATAATCAAATAATCAACGTTACAAACTCCACAAAATGTCTAGAAAATCAAGCTTTAAACCTCTTCTTCACCTAGAAATCATATTGTACGTGAACACCACAAGTTGGCTAGGAAATCACTAAGCGAACACCCGCTCCACCAGAAAATCACAATACGACTGAACACCACAAGATAAAGAGAGAATAACATATAAACATCTACTTCACCTGGAAATCATATCGCACGTGAACACCGCAAGGTCGGATAGGAAATTGGTAAACGAACACCTACTCCACTCGAAAATCACAATGTGACTGAACATCGCAAGATGAAGAGACAAGTAATATACAAAATCTAGACCACCTAAAAATTATATCATATGTGAACCTCGCAAGATAGCTAGGAGATAGCTAAGCGAACACCCGCTCCACCCGAAAATCACAATACTACCGAACACTGCAAGATGGCTAGGAAATCATTAAGCGAACACCCACTCCACTCAAAAATCACTATATGATTGAACATCGTAAGATGAAGAGAGAATCAACTAGCCACAAAAGGGCATCAATGTTCCATCAAGGCCACAAAGGGCAAATAAATGATCCAAACCATGTAGGGCAAATATGTGATCCAAGCCATGTAAGGCAATGTGCAATCCAAGCTATATAAGGCAGATTTGCGATCCAAGCCGTGTAAGTCAAATATGGATTGTAAGATAGTAAGACCATGACAAGTTCCATTCAATACATTAAATGATCACAAATGATAATCATACAATTAATTAACACTTGTACAACTAAAGATAACATATTATCATCAATCATTTATGCTTACTAAAATTAAAGAGATATGTTCATTAGCTAGCATAGGAATTAAGTACGTAACAAATTAGCATATTCATATACTAAGATAAATAATTGAATGAGAGAAATCAAGGCATCATATTTTTCTAGATTAATGAATTTAAGTGGGAAGCTCAAAGGGTAAGTCCTCACCTTAATCAAGCAATCTAGTTGCGTGGCCTGCTAGATAGTGTGACTAAAGTCTGAAGGAGTCAAACCTAGCCGATAAACATACAACCACGACCCAATCAAAACATCAAGCGAAATAGTTAATACTTGGCTCCTATGGTCAATATGCTAAATGAAAACTCATTGAGTTAGCTCGGTGACAAATGAATGCAAATGAGTTTTTGATTTACCTGAACTTGATAGTTTATCATGGTAACCCAAAACGAACTTGGTGGAGACTTGTGAAGTCAACTTGGTTCGAGTCAACTGGGTCCACTCGGTGTAAACTATTTCCTTTGTCTTCCTCTTCTTTCTTTTCTTTCCTTTTCTTTCTCCTTCTTCTTTCCTTCCTCCTATATTTATGTTTTTTTTGGAATGGGTTGCCCTAATGGGCATCCTTTATAGGCCCTAGGAAAATGCAAAAACATCTGCTACTAATCTTAGGATTAGTCGTAGCTTTACAACAGTGGCTCAAATAAGAGCTAACATTCGTCGCTGATTTAACACGAACCTGGCTGCTTGGAGGTAATACACCAATACTGATATGTCTCTGAGTCCCTGGCCAACAAAGTGGACAGTTTTAATTAACAAACAGGGCCCATTAAAAGGTGATAGGTTTCTTTTTCAAACTAAGAAGAAAGCTTAAATGATCACGGTGGAATTTCAACGAATGGTTGATCTAGTGCTCTGATGCATTTGAATAGTATGGATGGATCCCATGATCACTGTGAGACCCACCAAATGGAGGGTTTTCATCATTTATTTAATGGACCTGGGTTTTTAAGTTGTGTTAGTGGCGAGAGTAAGGTTCTCAAGTTACAGCAGGGGAACGCCCTATTTCCGAGGGTTAAGATGGATTACAATGGATGGCTGGGTTGCTGTAGAGGCAACCCACGTGGATCACCAGCGTGGAAAGGCGAAGGAACAAATTTCTTTCTATTTTTGGAAATGTGGTTGTGCACAGCTCTCTTGCACCTGCGTTTGTGGGCGCACATGTGTGATCCAACAAGTGGGTTGAGCATGGACCTGGTAGGTTTTAATTCCCCTACAAGATGGACGGATCAGATGGTTGAGGTGTTCTTTGATGGTGGGCCACCAATGGTGAGAACGGATGTAACGCCTTGGGAAAAAATTCGTACTGAGACTCGAGTACTAACTCGACCGAAAATCGCTCAGGATTAATTCCTTTGGAAAATAAGCGTAAGTTAGCTAGTGCAATGCTAGAGTAGCTGTGAAATTGTACCTGAACACTTTAAATACATTCTACAAGACCCAAAACTTGAAGAATCAATGACGCTATAATATCTTGAAACCTTGGATCAAACTCTAAACCCGTTTGCTCTTAGGAACTCTCTGAAACTTTGTATTAGATCTAGACCGCGCGTCTAAAGTCCAGTACCTACAATCTTAGACCGTTATGACCACTTAGCTGGACTTGACAATCATTTCAAAAATCAAGCCCAACCGATGTTCAGAGGCTATTTCATTGAGCCCGGAGTGAAGAGGGTGAGAAAAGGGTTGGATTTGGAAATTTAAATCCAAATCTGGCACGTGACTTGGCACATTATTATTAAGCATTTTGACTGTTAGAATTCAGCCAAATTTCACCCTCGGATCAGGAAAACTTTCTCTTTCATATCATGAGACTTGTAGACCTGATCTAGGTACGATGACTGCTGAACTGAAACTGGACCGCCACGCGCGATCTATGAACTCTGTCGGACTGAAAACTGGGTGTGAGCAACATCCAGTGACCATGAGCTTAATTCTGATCCTATTTGACCAGGGGACCTCCCGAAATGCTCTTTGGGATCGAAACAGCCCCGATTTGGTTATAACCTAAGTATACATTATTCCTAAGCCTAAATAGGTGAGGTTTTAGCCTATATAAGGGCCTTAAACCCTCACATATCTCACCCATCCGAATTTGCTAGAAATCCTAGCGAGAGAGAGAGAGAAAGTGTGAGATTGTGAGAGAGTGTGGGAGAAATCTTCCTGCCACTTGCACTAGTTTTTGCACGTGCTAAAGCGACGCGTTCAAATCACTTTCTTGGTGATTTTCAATGCACTCTTAGGTAAGAAAACCCTAACTACTTGTTGTTTTGGGGTTTCCTTTGATTCGTTAGCGATGTAGCTTATGTAACTTGTGTATTAGGTCGCCTGTACACCGTTGACGAAGCGTGTACATTCTAATCGAAACGATACACGTTTGGGGCAAAAGGTGCAGATTTTAAACGCTTTGATTGGCTGTTTTCAAAGCTTTCAATTTCGTTTAATAGTAGATTATCAATGGCAACACCGTTTGACATGTACAACATGCTGTCCGTTTTTCGTTTTACAAACGTATGGAAAATATGAGATTTAGGGCATTTTAGTCATTTGTAGGAAATACTATTTACATCCATATTTTGCTGAAATGTTTACCATGGAATTTTGTCGTGTTAAGATGTTAAGAATGCGTGCATGATCAGTTTGGCGAAGAGATTCGCCCCAATGCACACTTTGGGTCGACATACGCTATGTAGACTAAAATGTAACACCTCGAATTTTTGCCAACCTGGGGTTAGATGTCCTTAGGTAATGGGTCAACTAAAACACCTGGGAAATCACTCAGAACCCAATTTCATAGCCAAAGAAATCACTTAGGATTAATTCCTTTAGAAACTAATCATAAGTTGGCTAACGCTACGCTAGAGTAGCTGGAAAATAGTCCCTGATCACTTTAAATATGTTCTACAAGACCAAAAGCGAGTAGAACCAATGACGCTATAATACTCTAAAACCTCGGATCAAACTCTAAACCGGTTTGTTCTCTGGACCTCTTTGAAACTTTGTATTGGATCTAGACTGCGCGTTGAAAGTCTGATACCTACAATCTTAGACCGTTACAACCGCCTAGCTGGACTTGACAATCATTTCAAAAATCAAGTCCAACCGACATTCACAGGCTATTTCATTGAGCCTGGACTGAAGAGAGTGAGAATAGGGTTAGATTTGAAATTTGAAATTCAAATCTGGCACACGACTTGACGCGTCAGTATTAAGCGTTCTGACCATCAGAATTCGGCCAAATTACACCCTCGAATCAGGAAAAATTTCTATTTCATATCATGAGACTTGTAGGTATGATCTACGTGCGGTGACCGCTGAACCGAAACTGGACCGCCACGTGCGATCTACGGACACTGATGGTCTGAAAATGGGATGTGAGCGACATCCGAAAAGCATGAACTTAAGTTCGATCGCGTTCGGCCAGGGGACCACCAGAAATGTCCTTTTGGTCCGAAACAGCCCCGATTTGGTTAAGCATCTAGTAAACTTTGTTCCCAAGCCTGTTTTGGGCATGTTTGGGCTTATAAAAGGGCTTGAAACCCTCTCATATCTCTCCCATCCAAATTTGAAAAAATCCCTAGGTTGAGTGAGAGAGAAAGTGAGAGTTTGTGAGAGAGAGTGGAGGAGAATTCCCTGCTGCTTGTGCTACCTGTTGCACATGCTTAAGCAACGTGACTCAATCACTTTTCCGGCGATTACACAGCGTTTCTAGGTAAGAAAACACCCCAAACACTTGCTGATTTGAGGTTCCGTCAGTTCCATAGTGAAGTAGCTGATGCATCTTGTAAATTAGGTTGCCTATTCGCCGTAGACGAAGCGTATACGTTCCGTTCGAATTAATACACCTATAGGAGAAACGGTGCGGATTTTAGACACTTTGATTGACTGTTTCCAATGCTCTCAATGTCGTTTAATAGTAGATTATCGACGGTAATGCCGTTTGACATGTACAATATGCTGTCCGTTTCCTGTTTCGTAAGTAGACGAAGAATATGAGATTTAGGGCATTTTAGTCATTTGTAGGAAATACTGTTTTCATCCATAATTTGCTGATGTGATTGACATGGCTTCTTGTCGCATTAGGATATTAGGAATATGTGCATAATTAGTTTGGCGAAGAGATTCTCCTAAATGCGCACTTTGAGTCGACATACTATATGTAGACTTAAGTGTGTAGTGTAAGTGTTTGTATAAATGCTTGTATTAGTATGTATTGAATTAAATGGTGTTATGAATTAGTTTGAGATTGATTTCTCAATTAATATGCTGATGTAAATGATTTCCTACATGTTAGCTATATGCATAATTTCATTATATGTATGAAATGCATGTGCTTGATGATTCACTTAAGTTGTATGTTATAACATATGTTAACATGCTCACATTGTTGTATTTCATTTCCAATACTCTTACATGATTGCTGATGTGGATTCATAATGGTTTGGGACTATACCTAGTCCAGGCAGTCGGCAACCGAGCAAGTTCGTGGTTGGCCTATCTTTGCCATGAACGACGCGTCGATGAACGCGAGTCGTGTTTTGGAGTTGACGGCAGTGGTTAGGCCACACGAGGTGTTTTACGCACTTCATGTCGTTCGACTCGAGATGCGCTCGTGCTAGCGAGCGCGTCAAGTAACCCGATTGGCCATTGTATGTTCACCCTATATGAGTCAAAACTTCTTGAACCTAGGGTAGTGAACTTACCATTATAAACTCTGTCAACCATGGTACCTTGATCCATAAAGACTCATGAGCCGGTTATGGTGGTATGGGACACTGTGGTCGAGCTGTCGGCCTACGCTGGAGCCACAAACCTCCCCGTAGTGACCAGTGAGCACCTATGACTCGTGAGTAGATTATGGTGGTATGGGACACTATATTCTTGCTGTCGACCTACACTGATCAGGCGACAAGTCCTTTGTAGTGACCGCGAGCATATTCTGAGTCTACGGGAGGTGACGACCCTTCCATAGCAGTGAGAGTACAGTAGGCCTGTATTGATAAGGTGATGGGGGAGCGGTGCAACGAGTGCGAGAAACAGCCCTGGAAGCCCTTGTAGTGACCTACAAAATATACATCGTATGAGATTACTAGGAGTGACGACCCTAGACAGGATCTGTGTTGGGATTGATATAAGGAAAGTACCTTAGTTTCCCAATCCTGCTGTTTGAATGGACTAATAATAACTTGGCAATCATATCACCATCACATTGCATGTGCCTGGAAGATGTGGAGCACTGAGTGGTACGCAAGCATGTCGCGGGTGTAAATGGTGTCGTATGAGGGAGAACGTCGGTGAGGGCATCCATCATGTCATGTCATATTGCATTAACAATACTTTACTATTATCGCATGATTAATTTGAGAACATCTAATCTTTGCTCTATTATTCCATTGAGTTAGCTACTCACTCCCACATTACGGGATGGTATTTCTGGATACCCATCAGTCCCTATTGTGATTGCAGATGATGGCACGGCTTACGAGGTAGAGCTGGACTTGATGATGATGTGGAGGATTCCTCCTTTATGCATGTTCTGATTGACGGAATTACAGGGAGGTTGATTAGATGTCTTGAACTTGTTATTTTATATTTTTAGAGCACTCATGTATATTCTTTTTATTTACTTTTGGAGTATACATGTATGTATATAACTTGGTAACATGTTCACACTCTGGAGACATACAACAGTTTATATATGTTATACATACTATCACAGTCTTCCGCTTGTAAATTTAACTGTCTCTGGAGTATGATATGCTGTTCTGGCTTAATCTCACTCATGTTTAATACATTAACATAGACAATATTCAATCATACATATCTATGTTACATAAATAACATTTTGAAACTCGGGAGTTGGGTTTTTACTCGACCCCTTATTTTTAGGATGTTACAGATGGTATCAGAGCATGATTTGGATTAAACCGAGCCTTGGTTATAGTCACGCGACGTACACTGTCACTTCCTTTGACTTAGGTGGGTGCGAAAAGGGTCTAGAAACACTTATAGGAACCCAGATTCGCCAATAGGCGAATACTGTTCGTATCGATCGCGCGATCGAGTCAGTAACGCATGTAGGGTCGCGTGAAGCGACCTAAGTAGCTTATAGGTTGTAGGTAGGTGGGTTGAGACGTTCTTTGAATGGTTCTAAACCAGTAAATATAAATCCTTGGGCGGTGGGACAACCACAACCCTTGCATTCAATCGCTAGGGCTTAAAAACCCCGTTTCACCTAAATTCTTCAAAATTCTTCCTCTCACCACTTTATTATTCAATTCTTTCTTATTATTTTTATGTTAGGCATTGATCCTAATGTGAAAATGATATAAAGTCATACTTCGATAAAATTCTACAGTGAATAGTAAAATTTCATGAAAACTGGCCATAAGGCCATTCTAAGTTTGAAATATTTAGCAAATAATGGGTTAAATAGATGTATTAGCTCCTTCTACCCCAAAATCATATACTGCATGATAGGGGATTACATTCAGGTTTACAGATTGGCTCCAGAAAGCCCAGAATGCATGTTTGGGCCTCCCTAGGGCAATATAGAATGAACTAAGGTGGGGCCCATATATTTTTGGAGTCCCTGGGCCAGGGGGGACCCGAACCATGTGGTCCCACCGGCCATCGTGCAAGATGGCCGGCGATGCATCGCCGCCTGGTGGACCCCACTTGGTGTAATTTTTGGTGCGTGTGAGTTTTTTGGGTAGTATACCCCCCCCCATGTATGGTCCGTCCATAGAAAACCCCTAAATGGGGTACTTCCTTCACAACAGCCCCCTTCCCTAGCTCCATTTCACATTTTCTGCTGCCCTCTCTCAAAACTGTGATTCTAAATCCTTCCCAAACCCATTCCTTGCTGAAAACGACCTCACTCCATCATTCCATTTTAGTTTGCAACTCTCCCTCTTACAAATCTTGTCCGTTGGAGCTCCTACAACCCCCAAAATGAGCTGAAATTGTGAGAAGCTCTATTCCCCTTTTTCATTCTCTTTTCTCTTTGAAAATCCATCCTAGGAGAGCTTGAAACATCCCTCTACAACGCCTAGATCTCTCTTTTTCAGTTTGGGCAGCCATATCCTTACATTTTCCTCATTTTTCATGGCTTTTGTTGAAGCCATTTTGGGTCTTTTATGTCTCTCCACCATCCTCTCTTTGATGGGAAAGAGAAAGACCGCAGTGGATGAGGCTGGGCCTAGTCGCCCTGTGCAATCAAGAAGACCAAGGGGTGGGGCCGCTAGCTCAAGCACCGCCGCAAGTCCAAGCATAGCCCGAGAGTTCCATACAAAGCGGGATTTGGATCCCCATACTCAACTTGGGCGAGTGATTTTAGCAGAGATGCCTCATGATGAATACACTGACCGTAAGGTGTTATTTGAGGTGGATGTGGAAGGATGACTCTTCGATGAATTCCTGTTATTCGAGCGCATTGAAGCTGCGCATTGGGGTCCGCTATTTGAAGCTCATTCTCGTGCTAATGTGAGCACCGTTTGTGCCTTCTACGCTCGTATCCAGAATCCTACACTGGAGCGATTGCAATTTAAGATCCTTTTTGGTAGAGACCGGATGGCTACGATCGATGTTCGGTTGATAGCGCGACTTTTGAACGTGCCTCTTGGTGATGTTCATCCCAGTGCGAAGAATTTGAGGAGTAGGCGTGAGCGAGATCGCCGTACCAAGTTCCTATGCGGTAAACTAGTTCAATGGCAGCCTAAAAATAGCCTCAAGGCGTCTCATATGTCTGATGATTTGTACCTGCTGCACCACATTTACACGTTCAACGTGTATCCCAGGTCGACAAATCGTATTGAATGTACACGCCTTATGGTTGATTTCTTATATCAGGTAGCCCAGGGAGAAAATGTGTGTATGGCCACTTTCGTGTTGCGAAAGATTATCCTCATAGAGAAATCAAGAAGAATGTCTGAGTCGCTTCCTTTTGGTCGACTTATATGCAAGATCGCGCTTGAGTTTGCTTACAGACTTGGGCCGGAGTTGCCAGTCTCAATTCACAGCATTGATGAGTCTATCATGGTCAAGATGAAGATCGGGTCTCAGTACCGTGAGACTCAGCTTGAGGAGGATAGCGAGGACGATTTTGATGATGAAGAGGATCTAAGTGAGGGAGAACCTGGAGCAGAAGTTGAGGAAGAAGTCCAGGAAGAGGTAGAAGAGGAGGCTTAGGATACAGATAAGAGCCCTCCTCCTTCTGCTCAGGCTACTGGTGATGATCGCATTGCCCGAATTGAGGAGAGCCAGGTCGCCTTGCTAAGGGAAGTTCAGGAACTTTGAGCTGAGGTCGAGGATACCAAGGCCGTTATGAAGAGCAAATTCGGCAAGGTGACTCGCACCTTGAAGGTGATCCTGTGCTGCTTGTAGGATAAGGGTGCTCCTCCTCCGTCACCCGACTCAAACTAACGATGAGATTTTAGATGTTGTTGGTAGTAGTTAGTCATTTCTTGCTTTATGTTGTGTAAGCCTGTTAAGGCTAATAGTTTACTTATGTTGCTGTTGTAGCTTTAACTGTCTTAGTTCCCATGTACTTCTTGTCATGATACTTGTAAGGAGATATCCCTTGTATTATGACAATTTTAATTTAATGAAATGCATGGCATTTTTTGGCTTGTTATGTGAATGTTTGTGTTGTGGTTTGGGCTTAATATAGCCGAATTTGGTTAGATGGAATGCATGTCGTTTCGTTCGCTGTAAGGTATTGTCCCTAGTTTAGGTGTATCCTATGGTTTCCACTGCCATATTGTAAATCTTAGGATTAAGCCTACAAGATTAGTTTTAATCCCACCCCACCCTCCTACCAAGCATGCCACTTTCAAACCGACATGGGACTAGTAATGCCGTTCCATTAGGCTGTAGATTACAGACTAGCCTACTAGTTACCTTAAGTAGTGTAAAGCCTGTGTATACTAAGGAATAGTAGGTTCAATTTGGTTGGAATGAGACTCCCTTCCTTGGATAGATCCTCATAACATCCATAGACTCCTTTAGTACCTCTTAGGAAGCTTATGTAACTTAGAACCATTCACTCTTAGGGAAGACTTATAAATTTCTCAGGTCGAACTTAGAATAAACCAATACGCCCCTTAGAATTGCCTTCCCCAAGGGCTTATTGCATTCGGGAATGCAGAGTAAAGGAACTGCATGTAAACGATGTATTCGCGGTTTGAATCTACTTCTTAATCCTAGTGGTTACCAATAAATCCAATGCTCTGATCAAGCAGAAGATCGGCATCGACTCGGATTAAGAATTGATACAATAAATCTTCTGTCCTAGCTAGACAGAAAGTCTATGTATCTGACTCAGACCTACTACACAACCTTTCTTCTGTGATGGCCCAACCACCTACAACCAAACGTGATCACACTGCCTTTGGAAAATGGCGAGGACTTAAAGCCAATAGAGAATTCGACATCTTGCCACCAACTCATACCTGCCCCTGAACTCAACCACAATAGAGATTAAGCTCATCTCTATCGCCATAGATACCAATGCCATAGAATGCATCATTAGCAAAGGAAAATCACTGTAATGAGAGGTTGTTTCCTAATTCATGTCAAGGATAGCCCCTAAGTTGCACCTCATTCCGATATACGGAGTGATGCAAAGATTCTTGAACTTTAAGTAGAACCAAGTTTTAAGGGGGGTAGAACGTATTGAGTCCAATCCAGTTAGGTCAGTCAACGCTACTGTTCGATCAGAGTGTCGCAGCGGAAGCGTGGTTGGCCTCTTCCCCACTGGCCCAGGATCGAAACATTTGAGTTAGGATATACGTACGGTTAGGTCATTAAATAGGATTGACCCTTCCTTAGAATATCAATACTGAAGTCTTGTTAGATACTCCTTACCCTCCAATTTCGGAGATGAAATTTTATTTTAAGGGGGGTAGATTGTAACATCCCAGATTTTTGCCAACCTGGGGTTAGACGTCCTTAGGCAATGAGTCAACTAAAACACTTGGAAAATCGCTCAGAACCCAATTCCATAGCCAAAGAAATCACTTAGGATTAATTCCTTTAGAAACTAAGCATAAGTTGGCTAACGCTACGCTAGAGTAGCTGGGAAATAGTCCCTGATCACTTTAAATACGTTCTACAAGACCCAAAGCGAGTAGAACCAATGACGCAATAATACTCTAAAACCTCGGATCAAACTCTAAACCGGTTTGTTCTCTGGACCTCTATGAAACTTTGTATTAGATCTAGACCGCATGTCGAAAGTTTGATACCTACAATCTTAGACTGTTACAACCGCCTAGCTGGACTTGACAATCATTTCGAAAATCAAGTCCAACCGACATTTACAGGCTATTTCATTGAGCCTGGACTGAAGAGAGTGAGAATAGGGTTAGATTTGAAATTTAAAATTCAAATCTGGCACACGACTTGATGCGTCACTATTAAGCGTTCTGACCGTCAGAATTCAACCAAATTACACCCTCGGATCAGGAAAAATTTCTATTTCATATCATGAGACTTGTAGGCCTGATCTACGTGCGGTGACCGCTGAACTGAAACTGGACCACCACGTGCGATCTACAGACACTGATGGTCTGAAAATGGGATGTGAGTGACATCCGACGAGCATGAACTTAAGTCCGATCGCGTTCGGCCAGGGGACCACCAGAACTGTCCTTTTGGTCCGAAACAACCCCGATTTGGCTAAGCATCAAGTAAACTTTGTTTTCAAGCCTGTTTCGGGCATGTTTGGGCTTATAAAAGGGCTTGAAACCCTCTCATATCTCTCCCATCCGAATTTAGAAAAAGCCCTAGGTTGAGTGAGAGAGAAAGTGAGAGTTTGTGAGAGAGAGTGGAGGAGAATTCCCTGCTGCTTGTGCTACCTGTTGCGCGTGCTTAAGCAACGTGACCCAATCACTTTTCTGACGATTACACCGCGTTTCTAGGTAAGAAAACACCCCAAACACTTGCTGATTTGAGGTTCTGTCAGTTCCATAGTGAAGTAGCTGATGCATCTTATAAATTAGGTTGCCTATTCGCCGTAGACGAAGCGTATACGCTCCGTTCGAATTAATACACCTATAGGAGAAAAGGTGTGGATTTTAGACGCTTTGATTGACTGTTTCCAACGCTCTCAATGTCGTTTAATAGTAGATTATCGACGGCAACGCCGTTTGACATGTACAACATGCTGCCCGTTTCCTGTTTCGTAAGTAGACGAAGAATATGAGATTTAGGGCATTTTAGTCATTTGTAGGAAATACTGTTTACATCCATAATTTGCTGATGTGATTGACATGGTTTCTTGTCGCATTAGGATATTAGGAATACGTGCATAATTAGTTTGGCGAAGAGATTCTCCTAAATGCGCACTTTGAGTCGACATACTATATGTAGACTTAAGTGTGTAGTGTAAGTGTTTGTATAAATGCTTGTATTAGTATGTATTGAATTAAATGGTGTTATGAATTAGTTTGAGATTGATTTCTCAATTAATATGCTGATGTAAATGATTTCCTACATGTTAGCTATATGCATGATTTCATTATATGTATGAAATGCATGTGCTTGATGATTCACTTAAGTTGTATGTTATAACATGTGTTAACATGCTCACATTGTTGTATTTCATTTCTAATACTCTTACATGATTGCTGATGTGGATTCATAATGGTTTGGGACTATACCTAGTCTAGGCAGTCGGCAACCGAACAAGTTCGTGGTTGGCCTATCTTTGCCACGAACGACGCGTCGATGAACGCGAGTCGTGTTTTGGAGTTGGCGGTAGTGGTTAGGCCACACGAGGTGTTTTACGCACTTCATGTCGTTCGACTTGAGATGCGCTCGTACTAGTCGAGCCCGTCAAGTAACCCGATTGGCCATCGTTGTTCACCCTGTATGAGTCATAACTGCTTGAACCTAGGGTACTGAACTTACCATTGTAAACCCTGTCAACCATGGTGCCTTGATCCATAAAGACTCATGAGCTGGACATGTTGGTATGGGACACCGTGGTCGAGCTGTAGTCCTACGCTGGGGCCACAAACCTTCCCGTAGTGACCAGTGAGCACCTATGACTCGTGAGCAGATTATGGTGATATGGTACACTATATTCTTGCTGTCGGCCTACACTGATCAGGCGACGAGTCCTTTGTAGTGACCGCGAGCATATTCTGAGTATACAGGAGGCGACGACCCTTCCGTAGCAGTGAGAGTACACTAGGCCTGTATTGATAAGGTGATGGGGGAGCGGTGCAACGAGTGCGAGAAACAGCCCTGACAGCCCTTGCAGCGACCTACAAAATATACATCGTATGAGATTACTAGGAGTGACGACCCTAGACAGGATCTATGTTGGGATTGATATAAGGGAAGTACCTTAGTTTCCCAATCCTGCTGTTTGAATGGACTAATAATAACTCGGCAATCATATCACCATCACGTTGCATGTGCCTGGAAGATGTGGAGCAGTGAGCAGTACGCAAGCATGCTGCGGGAGTAAGATGGTACCGTATGAGGGAGAACGTCGGTGAGGGCATCCATCATGCCATGTCATATTACATTAACAACAGTATTAGGAATGTTTGATTTACTACTTTACTATTATCGCATGATTGATTTGAGAACATGCTAATCTTTGCTCTATTATTTCACTGAGTTAGCTACTCACTCCCACGTTACGGGATGGTGTTTCCTGATACCCACCAGTCCCTATTGTGATTGCAGATGATGGTGCGGCCTGCGAGGCGGAGCTAGACTTGATGATGATGAGGAGGATTCCTCCTTTATGCGTATTCTGATTGATGGGATTACAGAGAGGTTGATTAGATGTCTTGACACTTGTCATTTTATATTTTTAGAGCACTCATGTATATTCTTTTTATTTACTTTTGGAGTATACATGTATGTATATAACTTGGTAACATGTTCACACTCTGGAGACATACAACAGTTTATATATGTTATACATACTATCATAGTCTTCCGCTTGTAAATTTAACTGTCTCTGGAGTATGATATGTTGTTCTGGCTTGATCTCACTCATGTTTAATACATTAACACAGACAACATTCAATCATACATATCCATGTTGCATAAATAACATTTTGGAACTCGGGAGTTGAGTTTTTACTCGACCCCCGATTTTCGGGATGTTACATAAAGTGTGTAGACTAAGTGTTTGTATAAATGTTTGTACTGGTATGTATTAAGTAAATGGAGTTGTGAATGAGTTTTGAGATTGAATTCTCAAGTAATATGCTGATGTATATGATTTTCACCATGTTGGCTAAATGTATAGATTTCACTATATGTATGAAATGCATGTGTTAGATGAATTGCTTAAGTTGTATGTTATAACATGTGACAACATGCTTGTATTGTTGTATTGCATTTCTATTACTCTCATATGATTACTGATGCTGATTTACAAATGTTTGGGGCTGTGACCTAGTCCAGGCAGTCGGTAAATGATCAAATTCGTGATTGGCTTCTATTTGCCACAAAGGACGCGTCGATGAACACGAGTCGTGTTTTGAGTTGGCGGCAGTGGTTAGGCCACACGAAGTGTTTCACGTACTTCATGTCGTTCGACTTGCGATGCGCTCGTACTAGTTGAGCCTCAAGTAACCCGACTGGCCATTGTGTGTTCACCCTGTATGAGTCATAACTGCTTGATCCTAGGGTACTGAACTTACCATTGGAAACCCTGTTAACCATGGTACCTTGATGACTCATGAGTCGGGCATGGTGGTATGGAACACCGTGGTCGAGCTGTCGGCCTACGCTGGGGCCACAAACCTCCCCGTAGTGACCAGTGAGCACCTATGACTCGTGAGCCGATTGTGGTGGTATGGGACACTACATTCGAGCTATCGGCCTACACTGATTGGTGACGAGCCCTTTGTAGTGACCGCGAGCTTATTCTGAGTCTACGGGAGGCGACGACCCTTCCGTAACAATGAGAGTACATTAGGCCTATATTGATAAGGTGATGGGGAAGCGGTGCAATGAGTGCAAGCAACAGCCCTGGTAGCCCTTGCAGCGACCTACAAATATAACATTGTATGAGATTTCTAGGAGTGACGACCCTAGACAGGATCTGTGTTGGGATTGATATAAGGAAAGTACCTTAGTTTTCCAATACTGCTGTATGAATGGACTAATAACAACTTGGTAATCATATCCACATTGCACTGCATGTGCCTGGAAGATGTGGAGCACTATGGGAAGAAAGCATGCCGCGGACGAAGATGGTGCCGCATGAGGGAGTATGTCGGTGAGGGCATCCATCATGTCATGTCATGCATATATTAATAACAGTATCTAGGAATGTTTGATTTATTGCTTTACTATTATCTCATGAATGATTTGAGAACATGCTAATCTTTGCTCTATTATCCCACTGAGTTAATCACTCTCTCCCACGTTACAAGATGATGTTTGCAACACCCACCAGACCCTGTCTTAGATGCAGGTGATGTGGCGATTCAGGATGCAGAGCCAGACTACGACGAGGACCAGGATGAGTTCTCGTATATACAGTTTTACGACGTCTTTACGTAGGTAACCTGGATCGGCGGGACTTCTTAGTGGGACTATTTTTGACATTTCCTTTTCGTTTATGACATGTATATGAGACTCAGAGATGTATTCATACTTTGGAGATAGTTTGAGAGTATTTTGTTTTTCATACAATGATATATATATATTTTTCAGTCTTCCGCTTGCGTTTTATCACTGAATCTGGAGTATGAATTGCAGTTTTGGTATAATCTTACTCATGTGAATGCTCTAACTCAGTCAACCTTGAATCATAATCATATTTGTTGCATAAGTGATGATCTAGAACTTGGGAGTCGGGTTTATACACGACCCCTGATTTTCAGGGTGTTACAACGGATGATGCTGGTATGACTTCTGCCAGGTAGAAGGGAAGGAGAAGTTCTCCTTTTTCTGACAAGCGTTGGTTAGCACTAGTTTGAGGTCTAATACACTGTAGGTGCACATTCCTTAAGTGCGTGTCCACACTCGTGTGGGGTCCACAATGATGCATCCAGGAAATCTAACCTGTCCATTAGCTTCAACATTAGTATAAAAATAATATATATCAAGTAATAATAACTACATTAGTATATAATATAATATATATTATGAACATATATACAACTTATTATATATTTATTGTATTATTTTTTATTTAAGAATAATTACTAACATATTATATATTTTTTATATAAATATTATTAATAATATTCAAACTATACTATAATTAATTAATTAATTAGTAAATAATATTTTAAATTATATAATAAAAATATATTTACATATTTATTTAGTAAAATACAGTAATAGTTATAGATAAGTATTTATTTATAATCATTAATATTTATAATGTATTTTTGTGATTACATATGCAAATATCGTATAGTAAAATTAATATTAAGTGATATATATTATATATATAGTATAATACAATAATATATAGTTAAAATTATAAAATGTAAATATTAATTAATGTACATCAATTATATAATAATGTGTTGGTATACAATTTATTTTATATATAGTTTAAATAATATAAAATAAATAATATACATAATTTGAATAATTTAAGTAACATATGTGTTATTACAAATAACTATAAAAAAATTTGTATTATAATATATAGATATATACAATTATATCACATTTAAAATGAATTATTATGGCATCAACTTAAGATATGACACCCATCTGACTTTGAGGTAGATCTATAGCTTAGGTGGGCCATACTCTCAAAACTTAATGCATAATTAAGATTATTTATTTATTTATTTATTATTATTATTTACTAATCTGAGGGTAAGATTCTTTCCAATTTTGATCTTCCACATATCTAATGGTTCATAATCCTTTTTAAGGTAGATTTGACGATCACTTCTACAATTAGATTCCCCTACATCTTAGTTGGGCAGGTGATCATGAGTTTGAACGGTCGGATTACTTTGAGATGATCATCAACGGTCCAAAGGTTCCTTAGATGAATCTAATGATTAGTTTTGATGTCAATATCCATCATTGAATGAGGTGAGGCATAAGTCCAATGATCTATCTCAAACTCCATGGTTGATACATAATCCCAACGGTCGGATCTTGTAATCCAAAAGCGCAAGTATTTCAGATTAACTCCTCACTAGTTCCAAGTGTCCTAAAGTAAGTGTAAGTAGGGATCTAACCACTGATTTTATGCTTAGAGAGTCAAATGGCTTAGGTGTGGATTACCATTTGAGCTACTAAGGATGCATTAAACAGCAGGTGGTGTAACTTGTATCCTAAAAGATGTGACAACTTCTCTCAATAACTAATAGATGGATGGGTTGGTCTATCCTAACCATTAGATCAAGCCAAGACAAGGGCGAATATTCAGATACATCATATTGTGCTTATACTGAATTTGGTCTTCCTGGTAACACCCGAGTACTGAAAAGCACGGGATGTTATATGGGTGTTGGGAGCCGAGAATGGGGTATTATGGAGGCTATCGGTGCCGAATTCGGTGATCGGGAATTCTTTTAGCCCGATTTTCGAGTTTAGGGCATGACAGAAGTTAGTATTAGAACATAACTTGGGAATACCTAAAGATAACATCACATATCTACTATGAACTTAGAAGGATTAGGTCTCAGAGTTCAAATAACTTGGCAACTCTCTGTTATACCCCCCTAACATGTGTACATTCGAGAGTACTCAATGCTAATAGGTCCCTTATTCCTTCCTTTAGGACATGACACCTAAGAGGGCGACCAAAGGAGCTCCCACGTCCGAGTCGAGTGCGACCTCGACTGTATCTGTGAGAGCAGATCAGCTTCAGCAGATGCTGTGGGTGATGACCGCTATTCTTTAGAGGCAGGGTAGGCAACCCACTGATACACCAGCCCAAATAGAGTAGGACTGCGTGAGCTTCCTTCTACATGACTTTAATCGACTCGATCCCCCTAGTTTCAAGGGATAACTCGACCCGACTGCAGCGCAGTGATGGAGATTGGAGGTCGAGAAGATCTTCGATACTATGAGGTGCACGAGCCAGCAGTGGGTTCCATTGGCTGTGTCTCTTCTTCAGGGTGAGGTCAAGCACTGGTGGGCATCGGTCTCCCAAGCGGTAGGGGCTAAGTTCAAGTGGACTTGGGAGGATTTTGTTGACAGGTTTGATTGGAAGTTCTTTCTTAACCATGTCCATCAACAGCGCGCACTTAAGTTCAAGACTCTTATGCAGGGGGACATGTCAGTGTCCCAATATGAGGCCCTTTTTTTCACACTATCTAGATTCATGGATTATCTTATTTTATGATGAGGGCCGGAAGGCCCACCATTTTAAGAACAGCTTGCGTTTTGGCCTCTAGAGCCATGTCATTGGACATATGCTTCTGACATTTGAGTAGGTCATGCAGTGGGCCCAGATATATGAGGCGGATTGGGTCGATTCGCAGAGGGTTAGTGAGTAGAGAGGAGACCAGAAGAGGAAGGCTCCCTCCAATAGCTCCCAGCAGTAGCAGCATCGACTGCAATTAAGGCACGTTACCCGCTCAGCTTTTCGATCACCAGCAACACCTCCAGCACCACCATCAGGACGGTTCTTAAGTGCTTACTTTGGATGTGGTGTGACAGGACATCTTAGGCACAAGTGTCCCCATCAGCAGTAGCATCGACAGTAGCACCTGCTACCGAGGCCCAACAGTAGAAGTAATAACAACCACAATAGCTAGCAAGACCTCTGCAGCAGCAGAGGCAGCAGATCAGGCCACCATAACAGCAGCAGCAGCAATGGCTACCACAGAGGGGATATGCACCTCCCCAGCAGGCTCAAGATAGATTTTACATAGACCAACAGGACCCTTAGTCATCAAGAGGGGTCGTCGAGGGTACACTCCTCGTTTTGTCATGCATAGCTCATGTATTATTTGATTCTAGTGCATCGCATTCCTTTATAGGTGAGAATTTTTATCGATCGACCGGTTTACTGTTGGAGTTTGATCGTGAGGGTTTTCAGTATCGATGCCCATGGGAAAGACTATAATGTTAGGCCAGTTTTTTTCATCTTGCCCCGTTCAGGTAGGGGAGACCTTTTTGCTTACCGATCTACTTATTCTACCGATGTCCAAATTTGATATCATCCTTGGCATGGATTAGCTCACCGAGTATAATGCCATATTGGACTGGTCCGCGAGGACAGTTACATTTTGTATACCCGGCATGTCGCAATTCCAGTTCATAGATAAGCCCAAAGGAGAGCAGATTTCTTGCCTCATGTCTTGTGTCGTAGAGGAGCCAGTTGCCTTGCGTGTCAACCAACTTTCGGTCATTTGTGATTTTTTTGATGCATTTCAGGAGATTTCAGGGTTACCACCTCACCAACACACTGAATTTCAGATCGACATCATGCCCGATACCATGTCTATTTCAAAGGACCTATATCGTATGACACTGTTGGAGTTGTAGGAACTAAAGAAGCATTTGGATGAATTGTGTGAGTTGGTATTTATCTGTCTAAGCAGTTCACTGTGGGGAACATCAATACTCTTCGTGAAGAAGAAGGATGACTCGTTGAGGCTTTGCATCGATTACCGCGAGCTCAACAAGGTCACAATTAAGAACAAGTACTCACTTCTGAGGATTGATGATTTGTTCGATCAATTGTAGGAGGTGCAGTTCCTTTCGAAGATAGACCCGCGGTTATGTTATCATTAGGTTCGTGTCTGAGAGGAGGATATCCCGAAGACAACATTCAGGACGCATTATGGTCATTTTGAGTTTCAGGTCATGCACTTTGGACTAACCAATGCGCCCACGGTGTTTACGCAGTTGATGAACTAGGTCTTCCATCTATATCTTGATTAGTTTGTTATTGTATTCATCAACGACATCCTGATATATTCGAGGACCCGTGAGGAGCATGAGCAGCATTTGGAGATTACCCTACAGACCCTCCACGCCCATCAGCTTTATGTAAAGTTGGAGAAGTGCGAGTTCTAACAGGAGGAGGTGAAGTTCCTTGGTCACATGGTGACGAGGAAGGGCGTCGCAGTGGACCCTTCGAAGATTGATGTTATGCGTTAGTGGGGCCATCCCACGAACGTGTTTGAGATCCATAGTTTCCTTAGTTTAGAGGCCTACTACCGACATTTCATTGAGAGATTCTCCCATATTTTAAGTGCTATATTGGAAATATAACACCTGGATTTGTCATATTTTATTATGCCAAACCATTTAGAATCTATATCATGTTTTGATAAGTTGGAAAGGTCATCTTCATGCATTTTAAGTTGTCACGTCATCGTCGAACTTTTCTGTATATTTAAGTTGAAGAACCTTGATAAAGTTCAAGACTACAAGCTTAAGTACAAGAATAGAAGTTCAAAACTCAAGCTAAAGTTCAAGATCACTACCTTAAGTCTAGCTCAACTTCAAGACTTCAAGGACAAGCTTCATGTACTTCAAGTAATCGAATGCGATTGATGTTTCGATGTTTCAAACTCACAATCAAGGTATTGATGACCCTAGATTGACCATAGGATAGGTCCTATTAATTGCATATTGAATTTGGGTCAATGTATAAGTTTATAGGCTTTTCTTCGACTAGTCATAGCCTTTGTTTGACTAGTCCAAGCACTGGCTCGACCAGTCCAAGGAGTTTCTCGACTAGTCCAAGATTTGTTGAGAATTTTTAAGAATTTTTTTTTATGGCTCAACCAGTCATGGACACTGTCAACCTATCAAGTGAACAATCTCGACCAGTCGTGCAGTGCTCGACTCAAAGTCCAGCAGGCTTTTCTTGTCCCAATCAACCAGTTGAGTGCATTGCTCGACCAGTTGAGTAACGACTTAATCTTATCGCGCCAGAAATTTTAAAAATTGGTTGATGCTTCGACCAGTCGAACTGACCCTTAAACTAGTCGAGGGAACAATATTTTTACCTATATAATAGAGGATGAATCTCAAAGTTTTTCATTAATTCCAAGCTTAATCAAGCCATCACTCTGAGAGATAAGTTCCTACATATTATGAAGCTACTATTTATTCATTTTAGATTCTATTTATAGATTTTTATATTTGATTTTGTGATCTCTGTTCAACTCTATTATATTAAAAATGGGAATTGTGATTTACCCTTTTGAGATCAAAATCAAATCAAGCTAGCCCTAGGTTGATTTAATTTAAAAATTATTTAGACCTAAGACCCTTTCATTTGTGAGATTGGACATTGAACATCTATGTCTACATCAAATTAGTCCTACCGGGATGCATCAGAAGAAGAATCTTCATATAAGTACAATTTCAATTTCTGCATTTTTGATTTGTGAGATTCAGCCAGAAAAAATTCATTGTGGGGTTTTTGTGATTGTGTTAGCCCATTTGAAAGACACAATTGTGAAGGTTCTAAGGTGAACCTTGGAAAACCTTATTTCATAGTGAAAGCCAATATCCCATGGGTGTGGATATTGGGAGTGAGTAGTTTTATGGTTGTTTGCTAACAGTTGGTGTACACGCAAATGAACCACTATAATTCCTATAGTTGTGGTGGATGATTGCTCATTTTTTTATTTGGATTCATTTCCTAAGCTAACTGATCTCGAGCTTATAATATGTCAAATTTTGATAGCCTTTCTATTACTAGGCCTCCACCTTTTGATGACTCTAATTATGCTTATTAGAAAGTCAGGATTAGGATCTTTTTGAGGTCCATTGATGAGAGCATGTGACAAGCCATAGTGACTAGATGGAACCCCCCCACGTCTGAAGGCATTGATGGAACTAAATCTGTTAAAGTTACACCTTATTATTCATGGACCACTCTTCAAAAAAATGAGAGTAGTGCTAATGTCAAATCTTTAAATGCAATCACTTGCGAATTATCACCAGATGAATTCAAAAAAATTATATCTTGTGATACTGTAAAGCAAGCCCGAGATATTTTAGAAATACACATGAGGGTACGACTATCGTCAAAAAGTCAAAACTTCAAATCCTCACCACTAGGTCTGAGGATATACGTATGGAAGAAAGTGAAACATTCATGGACTTTTATACTAAATTGAATAACATAGTCAACTCAATGTGGGGTCTTAGAGATAACATCCTAGAAAGTAAAGTTTGTGCAAAGATACGGTGTTCATTACCTAAAAGGTTCAATTCTAAGGTGACTGCCATTTAGGAACTTCGTGACATGGATAATATGAGGGTTGAAGAGCTTATCGGTTCTTTACAAACTTACGAGTTAAATTTCAAGGATCCTAAAGGTAAGTTCATAGCTCTTAAGTCAACTAAATGTATTTCTCAAAATAATTCTAGTAATTCTGATTACAAAAATTCAGAGGATGATATGACACTATTAGCTAAGAATTTTTATAAAATTTTTAAAAGAAAAAAGAGAGTTGATTTTCAAAAACCCTCTAAGAAGAAAAAAGGTAGATCTAAAAATTAAAAATCACTTAAAGACAACCAATATTTCAACTGTCATGAATACGGGCATTTGGTAAATAAGTGTCTAAAAAGGGACAAGCTAAAGAGAAAAGGCATGTTGACCACATGGGATGAATTGTCTTGCTCTGAAGCTTCTTCTGAGTCAGATGATTTTGAACCCGAATCTTCTAATGAGGTCAAAGCCTTAATCACTCTAGCCAGAGTCACTTCCTCAGAGAGTTGTTATTCAACTTATGATGAACATCTGAGTGACCCTAAAAATGATGAAGATTTATAAGATGCCTATAATGCCCTATACAAGGAAAGTTGTAAGATAGCTGTAAAACTTATACTTCAAAAAGAAAAGTTTTTAAAGTTAAAAGAAGATTTTGAAAACCTAGTTTTAGAAAAATCACATCTTTCTAATTGTTTTGAAACCACTAAATGTGATTTAGATTTTAAAACGTCCCAAGTTGAAAATCTTAAATCAGAAAATGAAAAACTAAAACTAAAAGTCTCATCTCTCTTGGGTTTGAAGGATACTTAGAGGTATTCCTATAGTGATCCTAAACTAGAAAAATTGCTAACCGGATCAAAAAAAATGTGGAGATAGATCTGGTCTGGGCTATGACAAGAATACGCCTCTAAAATATAAGTCTACTCCTCCTAAGTTTGTTAAAGGAGAGTCCTCCAACTCAAAAGGGAAAAGTCTTAATCAAAATGGTTTTAAAAATCTTAAAACGTTTCTGACTACTAAATCTAAAAACAACCATATCAATTTTAGAAATCAGAATTATAACCCGTTATTTGAGAAAATTGTTGATCTACTCAAGGAGCTTACAAAACTTAACTCTAATGGTAGAACGTATAACAACTACAAGCATAGAAAAACCAAAATTGCTCCAAAACCCAAAATAGTAATGAAATGGGTCCATAAGGTTACTTGTTTGGTTGTCCACAACGCTTTCAAGGCCTCGAGTTAATCAAAGTGGTACCTAGACAGTGGTTTCTCCAGACACATGACAAGTGACAAATATTTTTCCACTAACCTTAAAGATATGAATGATGGTTCAGTCACTTTCGGTGATAGTAGTAACTATAGAATAATTGGCCATGGTATGGTTCAACTCCTCAATCTTCCTCCTTGTGAGAATGTTTTATTTGTAGGTCTTAAACATAATCTCTTAAGCATTTCTCAAATTTGCGATAGTAAGTATAGCGTAAAATTCACTAACCAAGGATGTGAAATTTCTAATGAGAATGGTTCTGGATATTAACTGGTCACAAATATCTGGAAATTGCTATATAGTTAGTGATTCGAGCTCATTTAAGGTATCGTGTTACATGGTCCAGACCAATGAGACTGAATTATGGCATAAACGCCTTGGAGATGTACACTACTGTAATCTTTATAGACTGAGCAAAGGTGAGTTAATAAGAGGTCTACCCAAATTAAAGAAAATGGATAAAATTTATGGCGAATGTCAGAATGAGAAATAAACTAGGATTACTCATAAGAAAGTGAACTCCAGTGCCACATCCAAACCCCTTAAACTCATCCACATGGATCTCGTTGGACCTACTAGAATGGAGAGTCGAGGTGGTAAGAAATACATTCTAGTAATAATGGATGAATTTATCAGGTATACATGGGTAACTTTCATAAGAGAAAAGTTTGAAACTCTCGATGAAGTGAAAAGGATACTCAAGTGTATCCAAACTGAGAAGGAATTAAATGTTTCAAAAATTCGAAGTGACCATGGATTGGAATTTGATAATAGTAATTTTGAGAAGTCCTGTAGAGATCACGAGATATCACATGAATTTTCTCCACCAAGACACCTCAACAAAATGGGGTAGTTGAAAGGAAAAATTGTGTGCTTCAAGAAATGACCAATGTTATGTTAAATAGCATGAAATTACCTAAAAATATATGGGTGAAGCTGTGAACACTGCATGCTATATAATAAATCGTGCTTATACTAGAAAATCAAATAATAAGACTGCATATGAATTGTAGTTCAATAAGAAGCCCACAGTCAAATACTTTCGAGTTTTTGGCAGCAAGTGCTATATTTTGCGTGACCGTAAAAATTTAGCGAAGTTCGACACTAAAAGTTATGAAGGAATTTTTCTAGGGTATGCTTTAAATAGTCGAACATATCAAGTTTCAATAAGAGAACTATTATTATTCAAGAGTCCATTAATGTGGTTATAGATGATCACTTGAATACACTTGTCTCTAGTTCAGAAGATAATGAAGTCTCTATTGTTGATAAACCAGACTCTTCATATAGTCAAAATAACATTGAACTACAGTTAGTTAAAGACTATCCAACTGATCAAATTCTTGGGAACCCTCTCACCAGTGTGCGCACTCGAAGATAATTAAAAAATATATGCAATTATGTGTGCTTCACTTCCCAGATTGAGCTGGCCAATTTAAAAGAAGGGCTTACTAATGAAAACTGGATAGTAGCCATGCAAGATGAACTGAATCGATTTGTACGGAATGATGTATGGTATTTGGTTCCTAAACCTAATGATAAACATATAATTGGAGCTAAATAGATCTTTAAAAATAAATCTGATGAATTAGAAAATATTGTAAGAAACAAGGTAAGACTGGTTATATAAGGGTACACTCAGATAGAAGGTATCGATTATGATGAAACCTTTGCCCCAGTAGCTTGTCTTGAATCTATCAGATTAGTTATATCCATTACTTGTTTCAAAAAGTTCAAAATCTATCAAATGGATGACATGAATGCTTTCTTAGATGGTGATTTACATGAGGAAGTATATGTAGAACAACCTAAGGGTTTTGAAGACCCTAAATACATTGATCATGTTTATCGCCTCAAAAAGGAACTCTATGGTTTAAAACAAGTTCCCAGGGCATGGTATGAGAAGTTGACCAAGTTTTTATTAATTCATAAATTTATAATGGGGAGTGTTAATAAGACACTATTTGTAAAGAAACACAATGATCACATACTCATAATGTAGATATATGTTGATGATATTATTTATGGTTCTACATGTTCTAACCTATCTATTGAGTTTACAGAATTAATGAAGTCCAAGTTTGAAAAGAGCATGGTTGGAGAACTGAACTACTTTTTAGGTCTATAAGTGAAATAACTTGAAGACAGAATTTTTTTTTTCTCAATCTAAGTATGCTCTAATGTAACATCCCGAATTTTTGCTAACCTAGGGTTAGACGTCCTTAGGTAATGGGCCAACCATGACGCCTCGGTAACCTCTCAGAACCCAATTCCAAAGCAAAGAAATCACTTAGAACCAAATTCTTTAGAATTCAACGTGAATTAGCCAGCGCTACGCTAAATTACCTATGAAATTAGCACCAACCACTTTAAATACGATCTGTAAGACCCAAAACCTCTAGAATCATTGACACTACGTTACCCTAAAATCTAGGATCAAACTTTAAACCCGTTTTCCTTCAAGAACCCTTTGAAACTTCGTATTGGATCTAGACCGCGCGTCAAGAGTCTGATATCCACAATCTTAGACCATTATGACCGCTTAGCTGGACTTAACAATCATTTCGAAAATCAAGCCCGACTGATGTTCTGAGGCTATTTCATTGAGCCTGGAGCAGGGAGTGTGAGAAAGAGTGTAATTCATAAAAATTTAAATGGGATTTAAATGAATCTGGCACATTTCATTTGTGGGATCAGTATAAGCATTCATATCGTCAGAATCTGACCTAAATACACCCTCGAATCAGGAAACATTTCTCACTTAGGTCAGTGTACTTGGAATCTTCGATCGAGTCTCCGTGACCGCTGAATTGAAACTGGTCCTCCACGTGCGATCTGGGAACTTTACCGGTCTGAAAACTTGATGTGAGCATGATCCAATGTACATGAGCTTAAGTCCGACCGCGTTCAGCCAGGGGACCTCCCGAAATGCTCTTTTGGATGGAAAAAGTTTCGATTTGGTTATAACTTAAGTATACCTTTGTCCCAACTCTAATTAGGTTAGATTTTAGCCTATATAAGGGCTTTAAACCCTCTCATATCTCTCCCATCCGAATTTGCTACAAACCCTAGAAAGAGAGAGAGAGAAAGAGAGAGATTCTGAGAGAGTTGTGGGAGAGATTTTCGGCCACTAGCACCAGCTATTGCACGTACCGAAGCACCGCATTCAAATCACTTTTTCAGTGATTTTCAACTCACTTATAGGTAAGAAAACCTTACCCTCTTTCTGTTTTAGGGATTCCTTTGGTGTGAGTAGTGGTGTAGCTTATGTAACTTATGATATAGGTCGCCTTAACGTCGTTGACGAAGCGTAGATGTTCTATTCAAATCGATACACGTCTAAGGCAAAAGGTGAGGATTTTAGACACTTTGATTGACTGATTTCAAAGCTTTCAATGTCGTTTAATAGTAGATTATCGAAGAGAGCGTCGTTTGACATGTAGAACATGCTGTCCGTTTTCCATTTCGACTGCGTACGGGAAATATGAGATTTAGGGCATTTTAGGTATTTGTAGGAAATACAGTATACGTCCGTATTTTGCTGAAATGATTGCCATGGCTATTTGTCGTGTTGTGATATTAGGAATGCGTGTATGATCTGTTTGGCGAAGAGATTCGCCCAAATGCGCACTTAGAGTCGACATACACTATGTAGGCTAAAGTGTGTAGACTAAGTGTTTGTATAAATGTTTGTATTAGTATGTATTGAGTAAATGGTGTTGTGATTTAGTTTTGAGATTGAATTCTCAATCAATATGCTGACGTATATGATTTCCATCATGTTGGTCACATGAATTGATTTCATTACATATATGGAATGCATGTGTTGGTTGATTTGCTTACGTAGTATGATATAACGTGTCAACATGCTTGTATTATTTATATTCATTCCTGTTACTTACATATGCTTACTGATGTTAATATACAAATTCTTGGGGCTATGACCTAGTCCAGGCAGTCGGTAATGGATCAAATTCGTGGTTGGCTTCTATTTTCCACGAAGGACGCGTCAATGAACGCGAGTCATGTTTTGAGTTGGCGGCAATGGTTATGCCACACGAAGTGTTTCATGTACTTCATGTCGCTCAGCTCGAGATGTGCTCGTACTAGTCAAGCCCGTCAAGTAACCCGACTGGCCATTGTATGTTCACCTTGTATGAGTCATAACTGCTTGAACCTAGGGTACTGAACTTACCATTGGAAACCATGTTTGAAAGGGCATAGCTATATGCCCTAAAAGGGGGGGGGGGGGGGGTGGGGTGAATAGGGCAATGTCAAATAAAACTTATAACAGCAGAATTGTAACGCCCGGGAAAAATCCGTACTTGGACTCGAGTACCAACTCGACCCGAAATCTCGTAGGATTAATTCCTTTAGAAAATAAGTGTAAGTTAGCTAGCGCAACGCTAGAGTAGCTGGAAAATAGTCCCTGATCACTTTAAATACATTCTACAAGACCCAAATCGAGTAGAACCAATGGTGCTATAATACTCTATAACCTCGGATCAAATTTTAAGCAGGTTTGTTCTCTGGACCACTTTGAAACTTTGTATTGGATCTAGACCGTGCGTCGAAAGTCCGATACCTACTATCTTAGACTGTTAGAATCTCCTAGCTAGACTTAACAATCATTTTAAAAATCACGTCCAACTAATAATCACAGCCTATTTCATTGAGCCCGGACTAAAGAGAGTGCGAATAGGGACAGATTTGGAATTTAAAATTCAAATCTGGCACACAACTTGACGTGTCAGTATTAAGCGTTCTGACCATCAGAATTCAGCCAGATTACACCCTCGGATCAGGAAAAATTTCTATTTCATATCATGAGACTTGCAGCCCTGATCTACGTGCGGTGACCACTGAACTAAAACTGGACCGCCACATGCGATCTGCGAACCTTGCCGGACTGAAAACTTGATGCGTGCTAGATCCTGTATGCATGAGCTTAAGTCCGATCGCGTTCGGCCAGGGGACCACCAGAAATGATCTTTTGGACCGAAACAGCCCCGATCTGGATATGCCCTAAGTAAACCTTATTCCCGAGCCTATTTCGGGCAATTTTGTGCTTATAAAAGGGGTTGAAACCCTCACTCCTCTCTCCCATCCGAATTTGAGAAAAGCCCTAGATTGGGAGAGAGAAAAGGTGAGAGTTTGTGAGAGAGATTAGGAGAGAATTTTCCTGCCTTTCCACCGCCTGTTGTACGTACTTTAGCAACACGCTTCCATCACCTGGCCGGTGATTTCTCCACATTTTCAGGTAAGAAATAACCCTAATAAGTTGCTGATTTGGGATTCTTTCCGTTCCATAGTATGTAAACTGATAGAACTCGTAAATTAGGTTCTCTATTCGCTGTAGACGAACCGTATACGCTCCGTTCGAATTCACACATCTATAAGAGATAAGGTGAGGATTTTAGATGCTTTGATTGACTGTTTACAACGCTTTCAATGTCATTTAATAGTAAATTATCGACGGCATCACCGTTTGACATGTACAACATGCTGTCCGTTTCCTATTTCGTAAACCAACGAAGAATATGAGATTTAGGGCATTTTAGTCATTTGTAGGAAGTACTGATTTCATTCATATTTTACTGATGTGATTGACATGGTTTATTGTCGCATTAGAATGTTAGGAATACGTGCATAATTAGTTTGGCGAAGAGATTCGCCTAAATGCGCACTTTGGGTTGACATACTATATGCAGACTTAAGTGTGTTGTGTAAGTGTTTGTATAAATGCTCGTATTAGTATGTATTGAATTAAATGGTGTTATGTATTAGTTTGAGATTGATTTCTCAATTAACATGCTGATGTAAATGATTTCCTACATGTTAGTTATATGCATGATTTCATTATAAGTATGAAATGCATGTACTTGAAGATTTGCTTAAGTTATATGTTATAACATGTGTTAACATGCTCACATGGTTGTATTTCATTTCCAATACTCTCATATGATTGCTGATGTGATTCCATAATTGTTTGGGGCTATACTTAGTCCAGGCAGTCGGTAACCGAACAAATTCGTGGTTGGCTTATCTTGGCCACGAACGACGCGTCGATGAACGCGAGCCGTGTTTTGGAGTTGGTGGCAGTGGTTAGGCCATGAGAAGTGTTTTATGCACTTCATGTCGTTCGACTTGAGATGCAATCGTGCTAGTCGAGCCCGTCAAGTAACCCGACTGGCCGTTGTATGTTCACCCTGTATGAGTCATAACTGCTTGAACCTAGGGTACTAAACTTACCATTGTAAACCCTGTTAACCATGATACCTTGATCCACGAAGACTCATGAGCCAGGCATGGTGGTATGGGACACCGTGGTCGAGCTGTCGGCCTACGCTGGGGCCACAAACCTCCCCGTAGTTACCAGTGAGCACCTAGTCACTTGAGCAGATTATGCTGGTATGGGACACTATATTCTTACTGTCGGCCTACACTGATCAGGCGACGAGTCCTTTGTAGTGACCGCGAGCGTATTCTGAGTCTACGGGAGGCGACGACCCTTCAGTAGCAGTAGAGTACAGTAGGCCTGTATTGATAAGGTGATGGGGGAGTGATGCAACGAGTGCGAGCAATAGCCCTGGCAGCCCTTGCAGTGACCTACAAAATATACATCGTATGAGATTACTAGGAGTGACGACCCTAGACAGGATCTGTGTTGGGATTGATATAAGGGAAGTACGTTAGTTTCCCAATCCTGCTGTTTGAATGGACTAATAATGTAACATCCCGAAAATCGGGGGGTCGAGCAAAAACCCAACTCCCGAGTTCCAAAATGTTATTTATGCAACATAGATATGTATGATTGAATGTTGTCTGTGATAATGTATTAAACATGAGTGAAATTAAGCCAGAACAGTATATCATACTCCAGAGACAGTTAAATTAACCAGCGAAAGTCTGTAATAGTATGTATAACATATATAAACTGTTGTATGTCTCCAGAGTGTGAACATGTTACCAGGTTATATACATACATGTATACTCCAAAAGTAGACAAAACGAATATACATGAGTGCGCTAAAAATATAAAATGACAAGTGTCAAAGTATCTAATCAACCTCCCTGTAATCCCGTCAATCAGAACACGCATAAAGGAGGGATCCTCCTCATCATCATCAAGTCCAGCTCCGCCTCGCAGGCCGCGCCATCATCTGCAATCACAAAAGGTCTGGTGGGTGTCCAGGAACACCGTCCCGTAACGTGGGAGTGAGTAGCTAACTCAGTGGAATAATAGAGCAAGGATTAACATGTTCTCAAATCAATCACGCGATAATAGTAAAGCAATAAATCAAAAAATCCTAATACTGTTGTTAATGCAATTATGACATGACGTGATGTATGCCCTCACCGACGATCACCCTCATGCGGCAACATCTTACGACCGCGGCATGCCACACTCCCTAGAGTGCTCCACATCTTCCAGGCACATGCAATGCTATGGTGATATGATTTTCAAGTTATTATTAGTCCATTCAAACAGCAGGATTGGGAAACTAAGGTACTTCCCTTATATCAATCCCAACACAGATCCTGTCTAGGGTCGTCACTCCTAGTAATCTCATACGATGTATATTTCGTGGGTCGCTGCAAGGGCTGCCAGGGCTGTTGCTCGCACTCGTTGCACCGCTCCCCCATCACCTTATCAATACAGGCCTACCGTACTCTACTGCAACGGAAGGGTCGTCGCCTCCCGTGGACTCAGAATACGCTCGCGGTCACTACAAAGGGCTCGTCGCCTGATCAGTGTAGGCCGACAGCTAGAATATAGTGTCCCATACCACCATAATCTGCTCACGAGTCTAAGTGCTCATTGGTCACTACGGGGAGGTTTGTGGCCCCAGCGTAGGCCGACAGCTCGACCACGGTGTCCCATACCACCATGCCCGGCTCATGAGTCTTTATGGATCAAGGTACCATGGTTGACAGGGTTTACAATGGTAAGTTCAGTACCGTAGGTTCAAGCAGTTATGACTCATGCAGGGTGAACATACAACGGCCAGTCGGGTTACTTGACGGGCTCGACTAGCGCGATCGCATCTCAAGTTGACGACATGAAGTGCGTAAAACACTTCGTGTGGCCTAACCACTGCCGCCAACTCCAGAACACGGCTCGCGTTCATCGACGCGTCGTTCGTGGCGAAGATAAACTAACCACGAATTCGCTCGGTTACCGACTGCCTGGACTAAGTATAGTCCCAAACAATCATGGAATCATGTCAGCATTCATGTAAGAGTAATGGAAATGAAATACAATCATGTGAGCATGTTAACACCTGTTATAACGTACAGCTTAAGTAAATCATCCTATACATGTCTTTCACACATATAATGAAATTATGCATATCGCCAAGATATAGGAAATCCTCTCCATTAGCCTATTAATTGAGAATTCAATCTCAACTAAACCATAATGAAATCATCAGTACATGTTATAGCATACCACTTAAGTGCAACATCCAACATATGCATTTGATACATATAATGAAATCGTACATACGGCTAACATGTAGGAAATCATTTACATCAGCATATTAATTGAGAAATCAATCTCAAATTAATTCATAACACCATTTAATTCAATACATACTAATACAAGCATTTATACAAACACTTACACTACACACTTGAGTCTACATATAGTATGTCGACCCGAAATGCGCATTTAGGCGAATCTCTTCGCCAAACTAATTATGCACGCATTCCTAACATTCTAATACGACAACAAACCATGTCAATCACGTCAGCAAAATATGAATGTAGACCGTACTTCCTACAAATGACTAAAATGCCCTAAATCTCATATTCTTCGTTAATTTACGAAACAGGAAACGGAGAGCATGTTGTACATGTCAAACGGCGATGCCGTCGAGAATCTACTATTAAACGACATTGAAAGCTTTGAAAACAGTCAATCAAAGCGTCTAATATCCGCACCTTGTCTCTTATGGATGTTGAAATTCGAACGGAGCGTATACGCTTCGTCTACAGCGATAAGTGAACCTGTTTTGCAAGATCTATCAACTAACATGCTTTGAAAGCAAGAAAACCTTAAATCAGCAACTTATTAGGGTGTTTCCTTACCTAAAAACGCGGAGGAATCGCCAGGAAAGTGCTTGGATCGCGTGGCTTAAACACGTGTAGCAGGTAGCACCAGCAGCAGGAAATTCTCTCCCACCTCTCTCACAATCTCTCACCTTTTCTCTCCCTCAATCTAAGGCTTTTCCCAAATTCGGATGGGAGAGATATGAGAGGGTTTCAACCCCTTTTATAAGCCCAAAAACGCCCAAAATAGGCTCAGGAACAAAGTTCACTTAGTGCCTATCCAATTTGGGGCTGTTTCGGTCCAAAACATGCTTTCTGGTGGTCCCCTGGTCGAATGCGATCGGACTTAAGCTCATGCGTACCAGATCTAGCGCGCATTAAGTTTTCAGTCTGGCAGGATTCACAGATCGCACGTGGCGGACCAGTTTCAGTTCAGCGGTCACCGCATGTAGATCAGGGCTGGAAGTCTCATAATAATAAATAGAAATTTTTCCTGATCCGAGGGTGTAATCTGGATGAATTCTGACGGTCAGAACGCCTAATACTGACGTGTCAAGTCGTATGCCAGATTTGAATTTGAAATTCCAATTCTGTCCCTATTCGCACTCTCTTCGGTCCGGGCTCAATGAAATAGTCTGTGATTATCGGTTTGACTTGATTTTCGAAATGATTGTCAAGTCCAGCTAGGCGGTTCTAACGGTCTAAGATAAGAGGTATCGGACTTTCGACGCGCGGTCTAGATCCAATACAAAATTTCAAAGTGGTCCAGAGAACAAACCTGTTTAGAGTTTGATCCAAGGTTATAGAGTATTATGGAGTCATACGTTCTACTCGATTTGGGTCTTGTAGAACGTATTTAAAGTGATCAGGGACTATTTCCCAGCTACTCCAGCGTTGCGCTAGCTAACTTATGCTTAGTTTCTAAAGGAATTAACCCTAAGTGATTTCTTTGGCTATGGAATTGGGTTCTAAGCGATTTTTCAGGTGTTTTAATTGACCCACTGTCTAAGGACGTCAAATCCCAGATTAGCCAAAATCCGGGGTGTTACAATCTACCCCCCTTAAAACACAATGTCGTCCCCGACATTGGCAAAGGGCAAGGAGTACTTTCACTAAGGAAGGTTCAAATCCTATTTAGTAACCTAATCGTATGTATATCCGAACTCAAAGGTTTCGATCTTGGGCCTGTGGGAAAGAGGCCAACCACTCTTCCGCTGCGCCACTCTGATCAAACGGTAGTGTTGACTAACCTAACTGGATTGGACTCAATACGTTCTACCCCCCTTAAAACTTAGTTTTACTTAAGGTTGAAGAATCTTAGCATCGATCCGTATATCAGAACGAGGCGCAACTTAGGAGCTATCCTTGACCTAAGATGGAAACAACCTTTCTCTACATGGTTTTCCCTGCTAATGATGCGTTCTATGGCATTGGTATCTATGGTGATAGAGACGAGCCTAAGCTCTATAGTGGTTGAGTTCAGGGGTAGATATGAGTTGGTGGCAAGATGTCTAATTCTCTACTAGCTTTAAGTCCTCGTCATTTCCCAAGGACAATGTGATCCTGTTTGGTTATAGGTGGTTGGGTCATCTCAGAAGAAAGGTTGTGTAGTAGGTCTGAGCCGGATACATAGACTTTCTGTCTAGCTAGAACAGAAGATTTATTGTATCAATTCTTAATCCAAGTCGATGCCGATCTTCTGCTTGATCAGAGCATTGGATTTATTGGTAACTACTAGGATTAAGAAGTCGATTCAAACCGCGAATACATCGCTTACATGTAGTTCCTTTATTCCGCATTTCTGAATGCAATAAGCCCTTGGGGAAGGCAATTCTAAGGGGCGTGCTAGTACATTCTAAGTTCAATCTGAGGGAGTTATAAATGTTCCCTGAGAGTGTATGGTTCCTTCCTATGGGAAACAACAGAAGTCTATAAGCCATAAAGGAATCTACCGAAGGAAGGGAGTCCCATTCCAACCAATTCTAACCTACTATCCCTTAGCATATATAGGCCTTACACTGCCTAAGACAACTAGTAGCCTAGTCTGTAACTCTGTAGCTATAATCCAAAGCCTAAGATTATACGGTAAATGGCTTTCTATTCCATTTCTACTACAGGGAATTCTTCTATTGCTTAGGGTCAAGATTCGTCTAACTGGAATTGGATTTCTTATGTCGTCAGATCCTTCAAATCTAGGAGTGCTAACACTAGATCCAAAAACGCCTAGGGCCTATGTAGCCGGTAACGCTTAGTTGTATTAAATGGAACCGCATTCCTAGTCCCATAGCGGGATCGGAAGTGGCATGCTTGGTTGGAGGGTGGGGTGGGATAAAAATCTAATTTGTAGGCTGAATCCCGGAAGTTATAATACTCCCAATCTAGGGACAATACCTCACAACAAAATGAATCGGCATGCACTTCATTCAACAAAATTCGGCTATGATAAGGCCAAACCACAACACAAACACAGTTTCTACCTGTAACTTCACTAAACCTAACAACAACAAAACACAGAAATCCTTAAAACAAAAATCAAACAATCTACAGGGCGAAGGCATAGATGCCTAACTCTACCAAAGGACTTTACCACAGTCCCGACTTACCTTCTTTATCTCTGTCGAGTCTAATACTGTCTGTTGCTCACTAGAGCTCTCTCAGCCATATATTTTCAGTATCCCTTAAGCAAAGAAAATGGAAAAATAGGATTGAGAGGGAGGATGGTGAAAAGAGAGAAAAAGGCTAAAACGGCTTAACAATAGCCATGGAAAATGGGGGAAATGCAAGGAAATGGCTAACCAAACTAGAAAAGGGAGATCTAGGCGTTGTAGAGGGATGCTTCAAGCTCCCCTAGGATGTATTTTCAGAAAGAAAAGAGAATGAAAAAGGGGAATGGAGCACCTCACGATTTCAGCTCGATTTGGGCGTTGTAAGAGCTCCAAACGATGAAACCTTCAAGAGGAAGGGCTGCAAAATTCTATGGGATGATGGAATGTGGTCTTTTTAGGCCAGGAATGGATTTGGGGGTGATTTAAAATCATGATTTTTGGAATAGGGCAGCAAAAAC
The DNA here is from genome assembly GCA_037074715.1 of Magnolia kwangsiensis. Classification (NCBI taxonomy): domain Eukaryota; kingdom Viridiplantae; phylum Streptophyta; class Magnoliopsida; order Magnoliales; family Magnoliaceae; genus Magnolia; species Magnolia kwangsiensis. The sequence goes on along the minus strand of CM073586.1, from coordinate 43,028,953 downwards.
GAAAATGGAGCTTGAAATGGGGGCCGTTTGTGAAGGAAGTACATCTTTTAGGGGGTTTCAAGGTACGGACCGTATACTAGGGGGCTACCCTAGCCCCCAAACTCCTCCAGCCCAAAGTTCAAACCCATCTGCCAAGTTTGACCGGCGATGCATCGCCGAACCGGCGATGGCATCGCCGATGAAGTTACAAACTGGCTATTGAGGCCATATGGGATGGATTCCCCTTGCCCTAGGGATTCCAAAAAGGTATGGTGCACACTCTGGTTCATTGTAGATTGCCCTAGGGAGGCCAATACATTTTTAACATCCATTCGAGGCTTTTCGGGTCCAATATTCAATTCCGAATACAAAACCCTATCATGCAGCATATGATTTTGTGGTAGAAGGATCTATTACATCCATCTAGACCATTAGTTGCTAAAGAAAGTGAAGTTAGAATGGCCTTATGGCCATTTTTCATGAAATTTTACTATTCAATGTAAAATTTTGTGAAATTAAGATTTTATGTTATTTTCACATTAGTATTGATGCCTAACATGAAATGGATAAGAAATAGTTGAAGATTGGGGTGGTGAGAGGAAGAATTTCGAAGATTTTCGGTAAAACGGGGTTTTTAAGCCCTGGCGATTGAATACAGGGGTCGTGGTTGTCCCACGGCCCAAGGATTCACATTAATGGGTTTAGAATCATTCAAAGAATAGCTCAACCACTTACCTACAACCTAGGAGCTATTCGGGTTGCTTTACGCGACCCTAGGTGCGATACGGACTCGATCACGCGATCGAAATGAATAGACTTCGTCTATTGGCGAATCTGGGATCCTATGAGTGTTTCTAGACCCTTCTCGCACCCACCTCAGTCAAAGGAAGCGACAGCGCACGTTGCGTGACCATAACCCAGGCCCGGTTTAATCCAAATCATGCTCTGATACCATCTGTAACATCTCAAAAATCGGGGGGTCGAGCAAAAACCCAACTCCCGAGTTCCAAAATGTTATTTATGCAACATAGATATGTATGATTGAATGTTGTCTGTGATAATGTATTAAACATGAGTGAAATTAAGCCAGAACAGTATATCATACTCCAGAGACAGTTAAATTAACCAGCGGAAGTCTGTAATAGTATGTATAACATATATAAACTGTTGTATGTCTCCAGAGTGTGAACATGTTACCAGGTTATATACATACATGTATACTCCAAAAGTAGACAAAACGAATATACATGAGTGCGCTAAAAATATAAAATGACAAGTGTCAAAGTATCTAATCAACCTCCCTGTAATCCCGTCAATCAGAACACGCATAAAGGAGGGATCCTCCTCATCATCATCAAGTCCAGCTCCGCCTCGCAGGCCGCGCCATCATCTGCAATCACAAAAGGTCTGGTGGGTGTCCAGGAACACCGTCCCGTAACGTGGGAGTGAGTAGCTAACTCAGTGGAATAATAGAGCAAGGATTAACATGTTCTCAAATCAATCACGCGATAATAGTAAAGCAATAAATCAAACAATCCTAATACTGTTGTTAATGCAATTATGACATGACGTGATGTATGCCCTCACCGACGATCACCCTCATGCGGCAACATCTTACGACCGCGGCATGCCACACTCCCTAGAGTGCTCCACATCTTCCAGGCACATGCAATGCTATGGTGATATGATTTTCAAGTTATTATTAGTCCATTCAAACAGCAGGATTGGGAAACTAAGGTACTTCCCTTATATCAATCCCAACACAGATCCTGTCTAGGGTCGTCACTCCTAGTAATCTCATACGATGTATATTTCGTAGGTCGCTGCAAGGGCTGCCAGGGCTGTTGCTCGCACTCGTTGCACCGCTCCCCCATCACCTTATCAATACAGGCCTACCGTACTCTACTGCAACGGAAGGGTCGTCGCCTCCCGTGGACTCAGAATACGCTCGCGGTCACTACAAAGGGCTCGTCGCCTGATCAGTGTAGGCCGACAGCTAGAATATAGTGTCCCATACCACCATAATCTGCTCACGAGTCTAGGTGCTCATTGGTCACTACGGGGAGGTTTGTGGCCCCAGCGTAGGCCGACAGCTCGACCACGGTGTCCCATACCACCATGCCCGGCTCATGAGTCTTTATGGATCAAGGTACCATGGTTAACAGGACAATGGTAAGTTCAGTACCCTAGGTTCAAGCAGTTATGACTCATGCAGGGTGAACATACAACGGCCAGTCGGGTTACTTGACGGGCTCGACTAGCGCGATCGCATCTCAAGTTGACGACATGAAGTGCGTAAAACACTTCGTGTGGCCTAACCACTGCCGCCAACTCCAGAACACGGCTCGCGTTCATCGACGCGTCGTTCGTGGCGAAGATAAACTAACCACGAATTCGCTCGGTTACCGACTGCCTGGACTAAGTATAGTCCCAAACAATCATGGAATCATGTCAGCATTCATGTAAGAGTAATGGAAATGAAATACAATCATGTGAGCATGTTAACACCTGTTATAACGTACAGCTTAAGTAAATCATCCTACACATGTCTTTCACACATATAATGAAATTATGCATATCGCCAAGATATAGGAAATCCTCTCCATTAGCCTATTAATTGAGAATTCAATCTCAACTAAACCATAATGAAATCATCAGTACATGTTATAGCATACCACTTAAGTGCAACATCCAACATATGCATTTGATACATATAATGAAATCGTACATACGGCTAACATGTAGGAAATCATTTACATCAGCATATTAATTGAGAAATCAATCTCAAATTAATTCATAACATCATTTAATTCAATACATACTAATACAAGCATTTATACAAACACTTACACTACACACTTGAGTCTACATATAGTATGTCGACCCGAAATGCGCATTTAGGCGAATCTCTTCGCCAAACTAATTATGCACGCATTCCTAACATTCTAATACGACAACAAACCATGTCAATCACGTCAGCAAAATATGAATGTAGACCGTACTTCCTACAAATGACTAAAATGCCCTAAATCTCATATTCTTCGTTAATTTACGAAACAGGAAACGGAGAGCATGTTGTACATGTCAAACGGCGATGCCGTCGAGAATCTACTATTAAACGACATTGAAAGCTTTGAAAACAGTCAATCAAAGCGTCTAATATCCGCACCTTGTCTCTTATGGATGTTGAAATTCGAACGGAGCGTATACGCTTCGTCTACAGCGATAAGTGAACCTGTTTTGCAAGATCTATCAACTAACATGCTTTGAAAGCAAGAAAACCTTAAATCAGCAACTTATTAGGGTGTTTCCTTACCTAAAAACGCGGAGGAATCGCCGGGAAAGTGCTTGGATCGCGTGGCTTAAACACGTGTAGCAGGTAGCACCAGCAGCAGGAAATTCTCTCCCACCTCTCTCACAATCTCTCACCTTTTCTCTCCCTCAATCTAAGGCTTTTCCCAAATTCGGATGGGAGAGATATGAGAGGGTTTCAACCCCTTTTATAAGCCCAAAAACGCCCAAAATAGGCTCAGGAACAAAGTTCACTTAGTGCCTATCCAATTTGGGGCTGTTTCGGTCCAAAACATGCTTTCTGGTGGTCCCCTGGTCGAATGCGATCGGACTTAAGCTCATGCGTACCAGATCTAGCGCGCATTAAGTTTTCAGTCTGGCAGGATTCACAGATCGCACGTGGCGGACCAGTTTCAGTTCAGCGGTCACCGCATGTAGATCAGGGCTGGAAGTCTCATAATAATAAATAGAAATTTTTCCTGATCCGAGGGTGTAATCTGGATGAATTCTGACGGTCAGAACGCCTAATACTGACGTGTCAAGTCGTATGCCAGATTTGAATTTGAAATTCCAATTCTGTCCCTATTCGCACTCTCTTCGGTCCGGGCTCAATGAAATAGTCTGTGATTATCGGTTTGACTTGATTTTCGAAATGATTGTCAAGTCCAGCTAGGCGGTTCTAACGGTCTAAGATAAGAGGTATCGGACTTTCGACGCGCGGTCTAGATCCAATACAAAATTTCAAAGTGGTCCAGAGAACAAACCTGTTTAGAGTTTGATCCAAGGTTATAGAGTATTATGGAGTCATACGTTCTACTCGATTTGGGTCTTGTAGAACGTATTTAAAGTGATCAGGGACTATTTCCCAGCTACTCCAGCGTTGCGCTAGCTAACTTATGCTTAGTTTCTAAAGGAATTAACCCTAAGTGATTTCTTTGGCTATGGAATTGGGTTCTAAGCGATTTTTCAGGTGTTTTAATTGACCCACTGTCTAAGGACGTCAAATCCCAGATTAGCCAAAATCCGGGGTGTTACAAATAATAACTCAGAAATCATATCACCATACCATTGCATGTGCCTGGAACATGTGGAGCACTTGAGGGTCGATTGCATATCGCGGTCGTAAGATGGTGCCTTATGAGGGATATCGTCGGTGAGGGCGTACATCACGTCATGTCATATTGCATTAACAATAGTATTAGGATTGTCTGATTTACTGCTTTACTATTATCACATGATTGATTTGAGAACATGTTAATCTTTGCTCTATGATTCCATTGAGTTGATCACTCACTCCCACGTTTCGGGATGGTATTTGCAACACCCACTAGACCCTATCTTAGATGCAGGTGATGCAGAGATCCAGGAGGCAGAGCCAGACTATGATGAGGACCAGGACGAGTTCTCATATATGCAGTATCACGATGGCTTTGCTTAGGCGACCTGGGTTGACGGGACTCTTCAGTGGGACTATTTTGGACATTTATTTCTGTTATTTACAAGTATATGAGACTCAGTGATGTATTCATACTTTAGTGACAGTCGAGATCTACTTTGTTTTTCCATACAGTGATATATATATTGTTTAGTCTTCCGCTTGCTTTTATCACTGGATCTGGAGTATGAATTACAGTTTTGGTATACTTTTACTCATGTGAATGCTTTAACTCAGACAACATTGAATCATAATTATTTTTGTTGCATAAGTAACGGTCTGAAACTCGAGAGTTGAGTTTATACACGACCCCCGATTTTCAGGGTGTTACAAGTTGGTATCAGAGCATGAATAAGATTATACCGGGCCTGGGTTATGGTCACGCGACGTACGTTGTCACTTCCTTTGACTTAGGTGGGTACGAGAAGGGTCTAGAAACACTTCAAGGATTGTAGATTCGTCAATAGGCGAAGACTATTTGAATCGATCGCGTGATCGAGTCCGTAACGCGTCTAGGGTCGCGTGAAGCAACCCGAATAGCTCTTAGGTTGTAGGTAGTTGTAGTGAGGCATTATTTGAACAATTCTAAACCCGTAAATGTGAATCCTTGGGCCGTGGGACAACCACGACCCCTGTATTCAATCGTCAGGGCTTAAAAACCCCGTTTTACCTAAAATCTTCAAGATTCTTCCTCTCACCACTCCAATATTCAATTCTTTCTTATTATTTTCATGTTAGGAATCAATCCTAATATGAAAATGACATAAAATCATACTTTCACAAAATTTTATAGTGAATAGTAAAAGTTCATGAAAAATAGCCATAAGGACATTCTAAATTTTCTTTCTTTAGCAAATAATGGGCTAGATGGATGTACTAGCTCCTTCTACCCCAAAATCATATGCTGCATGATATGGTTTTATATTCGTTATTGCAGATTGGCCCCGAAAAGTCCTGAACGCATGTTTGGGCCTATATAGGTCAATATACAATGAACCAAGGTGGGGCCCATAGTTATTTGGGGTCCCTGGACCATGGGGGACCAGACCCATGTGGTCCCTCCACCCGACCATAGAGATGGTCGGCGATGCCATCGCCGATCCGGTGATGCATCGCCTGCGACTGTGGCCCACTTGATCTGAAATCTTGGATCTGGGGGTATTTTGAGAAATACACACCCCCCATGTGCATTTCATCCATAGAAAACCCCAAATAGGGGCACTTCCTTCACAAACAGCCCCATCCCTAGCTCTATTTGTATTTTCCAGCTGCCCTAGCCCAAAACTGTGGTTCCAAACCACTCCCAAATCCATCCTTGGCCAGAAACGACCACACTCCATCGTTCTATTGAAGTTTTCGGCCCTCCCTCTAACAGATTTCATCTTTTGGAGATCTAAAAACCCCCAAATCGAGCTGAAATCGTGAGGTGCTCCATTCCCCCTTTTCATTCTCTTTTCTCCTTGAAAATACATCCTAGGGGAGCTTGAAGCATCCCTCTACAACGCATAGATCTCCCTTTTCCAGTTTGGACAGCCATTTCCTTGTATTTTTCCCATTTTTCATGGCTTTTGTTGAAGTCATTTTAGGGCTTTTGTTACTCTCCACCATCCTATCTTTGATGGGTAAAAAAAAGACCGCAGAAGATGAGGCTGGGCCAGGTCGCCCAGCTCAATCGAGAAGGTCACGGGGTGGCGCCGCTAGTTCAAGCGCTGCTGCAGGTCGTGCCACAGCCCGAGAGTTCCATACAAAGTGGGATTTAGATCCCCATACTCAACTTGGGCGAGTGATTCTAGCAGAGATGCCTCACGGCCAATACACTGACCGTAAGGTGTTGTTTGAGGCAGACGTGGAAGGACGATTATTTGGCAAATTTTTGTTGTTCGAGCGCATTGAAGCTGCGCACTGAGATCCGATCTTTGAAGCTCGTGCTTGTAATAATGTGAGTACCGTTCGTGCCTTCTACGCTCGTATTCAGAATCCTACCTTGGAGCCATTGCAGTTCAAAATTCCTTTTGGTAGAGACCGGATGGCTACGATAGATGTTCGGTTGATTGTGCGACTTCTGAACATGCCCCTTGGTGATGTTCATCCTAGTGAGAAGAATCTGAGGAGTAGGCGTGAGCGAGATCGCCGTACCAGGTTCCTGTGCGGTAAACTGGTTCCATGGCAGCCTAATAATAGCCTCAAGGTAACTCATATGTCTGATGATTTGCGCCTGCTGCACCACATTTGCACGTTCAATGTGTATCCCAGGTCGACGAATCGCATTGAGTGTATGTGCCTTATGGTTGATTTTCTGTATCTGGTGGCCTAGGGAGAGAATGTGTGTATGGTCACTTTCATCTTGTGACAGATTATCCTCATAGTAAAATTAAGAAGAACGTCTAAATCACTTCCTTTTGGCCGACTTATGTGCAAGATCACGCTTGAGTTTTCTTACAGACTTGGGCCGAAATTTCCAATTCTGATTCACAGCATTGATAAGTCTACTATGGTTAAGATGAAGATCGCGTCTCAGTGCCGTGAGAATTAGCTTGAGGAGGATAGCGAGGATGACTTTGATGATGAAGAGGATCAAAGTGAGGGAGAACCTGGAGAAGAAGTTGAGGAAGAAGTCCAGGAAGAGGTAAAAGAGGAGGCTCAGGATACAGATGAGAGCCCTCCTCCTTCTGCTCAGGCTACTAGTGACGATCGTATTGCTTGAATTGAGGAGAGCCAGATCGCCTTGGGAAGGGAAGTTCAGGAGCTTCGAGCTGAAGTCGAAGATGCCAAGGCCGTTACGAAGAGGAAATTCGACAAGGTGACTCGTACCTTGAAGGCGATCTTGTGCTGCTTGCAGGATAAGGGTGCTCCTCCTCCGTCACCCGACTCAGACTAGCGATGCAATCTTTGATGTTGTTGTTATAGTCAGTTATTTTTTGCTTTATGTTTTGTAAGCCTGATAAGGCTAGTAGTTTACTTGTGTTGCTGTTGAATCTTTAACTGCCTTAGTTCCCATGTATTTCTTGTCATGATGCTTGTATGGAGATATCCCCTATATTGTGATAATTTTGATTAAATGAAATGCCTGGAATGCTTTTGACTCTTGTGTGAATGGTTGCGGTGTGTTTGTGCTATTGAGACTGACAAGGTTACACCGTATTTTGAATATAGGGAATGCCGCCTAAGGCTACACGGAGCACGGCTCGGCTTGCATTGAGTGAGCCTATGGATCAGGCTCCTTCGCAGTCTAATGCACATGCGAACCCTGCTGTGGGCCCGATTCCTGAGACAGTGTGTGCGTCTCAACCTACTGCTGGTCCTACAGTTGGACTACCGCCGTTCACACCGCCTGTCAGAGAGCCGTACCGCACATCTTCTTTGGCACAGTACACGCCATAGCCTGCTCCAGCTCCAGACAGATTTGAGCAGATGATGGCTATGATGCAGCAGCAGCAGCAGCTCCTGACTACTATGGTGGGGACATTAGCCCAGGGTAGGAGTGTGCCTCCACCTGCACCACCCGCGCATCCAGCTGAGGATGCTGATACATATGCCCAGGATGAGGGCATGGCTCATCCTGTACCACCTTCTTACCCTGCAGGGAATGCAGCAGATACACGGGGCTTATTAGAGCGATTCCAACGCTTACGGCCTCCCACTTTTATGGGTTCTCATAGACCCTAGGAGGCCGAGTATTGGCTCGACCGTGTGTCGAAGATACTGCGGATGCTACATTGTACAGAGGCTGAGCAGGTCGAGTTGGCTACGTTCCTGTTCGAGCGAGAGGCCAGCTTGTGGTGGGACAGTGTATTGCGAACCGTTGCCACTGACTTTATATGGACTTGGGCAGCGTTCGAGTTCCGCTTCCACGAGAAATATTATCCCCAGGAGTACAGGTATGACCGGGAGAATGAGTTTCTCCGCCTCAGACAGGGAGCCATGACGGTCACGGAGTATGAGCATCTGTTCACGGAGTTGGGCAGATACGTCTCGACTATTTTGGCAAATGAGCAGATGCGCATACGGCGCTTTTCAGAGGGTCTGCGACTGGATATTCGGCCGAAGATGTGCTGCGTGAGCATTCCCTCTTATGCAGAGCTGATTCACATGTCCATGCGGGCAGAGCAGGATGTGGATCGACTTCCCAGGTCTCGTAGCCCTATTACTCCTAGGCCACGACCAGAGTTGCCGGACAGGCCCTTCGCGGGTAAGAGGCCCCGCACCGACTCTCCTACTCGGGCTACAGCGCCAGCACCACCGTTTTGGTGCCCCGAGTTATCATGTACATATTGTGGGAGGACGAGCCACTTGGCGTAGAGTTGTTTTACCCAGATGCGGGATAGTGGGTTCTCGCCACCGCAGAAGATCGACCGTACACGCACACAGGCGATATCAGCACCACCTATACGGTTGGCTCCTGCGCACCCTTCCTTCAGACCTCCGGTATCGCAGATCAGACAGCCTCCACGGCCCATGGCACAGCGGCCGAACCGGCCACAGCAGGCACGGGTGCATGCGTTGACAGCTGAGGCAGCTGCGACGGAGACTTCTTAGCATTCGGCCTTTGAGGTCACTACCCACATTGGAGGTATTCCTATACTCGTGATGGTGGACACAGGATCCACGATTTCATTGATATCACGTGCCATAGTCAGACGCCTTGGACTACCGACTATTACTATGGACAGGGTGCGAGTTTATACAGCTCACGGGTCCTTTACAGATGCCGCCCTGATGTGTGAGGGCTGTTTGGTAGATCTGGGGGGCAAGACGATGGCCCTTGATCTTGTCGTTGACCCCTCTCTGGTTTATATCGACGTCATTCTTGGTATGGACTAGTTGACTGCAGCGAGGGCCTAGATTGACTGCGAGACTCGTATAGTGACTGCCTACGAGCCAAAGGGTGCATGCTTCACATTTTCATTGTGGGTAAATCTCTCCTTCCGCATACTTAGTTACACTATCTTACTGCGAGACGCTGGTGCCCAGATACTTGAGCATACGCCAGTCGTTTGCGAGTTTGGGGATCTATTCAGGAAGATCCCTGGTTTGTCGCCTAGACGAGAGATCGATTTCACTATCGATCTGGTGCCTGGTTCAACACCCGTCTCACTGCCGACGTATCGCGTGGCATCATGTGAGATGGAGGAGTTGAGGAAGCAGATTGATGGTCTGCTGGAGCTTGGCCTTATATGGCCTAGTGTGTCTCCTTGGGGAGCACCGGTTCTATTCGTGAGGAAGAAGGATGGTTCGATGCGATTATGTATTAATTATCGCAGACTGAACCAGATCACGGTGAAGAACAAGTACCCTTTACCCAGGATCGATGACTTGTTTGATCAGTTGAGAGGAGCGCAATACTTCTCGAAGATTGATCTTCAGTCAGGATATCATCAGCTATGCGTCAGGGATGAGGACGTGTAGAAGACAGCATTCAGGACCAGTTTTGGCCACTACGAGTTCCTTATGATGTCGTTCGGTCTCACGAACGCACCAGCCGTGTTCATGGATCTGATGAACCGGGTATTTCAGTTTTTCCTCTATCGATTCGTCGTTGTGTTCATTGACGACATTTTGGTATACTCCAGGAGTCGAGAGGAGCATGAGGAGCACTTGCGTTTGATCCTGGACACGCTCAAACAACATCAGTTGTTCGCACAGTACAAGAAGTGTGACTTCTGGAAGCAGGAAGTGAGGTTCCTGGGACACATGGTGTCCAAGGATGGCATGGCAGTTAACCTGTCAAAGGTGGCCGCGGTTCAGGACTGGAAGCAGCCTGGTTCTGTCACTGAGGTGAGGAGTTTCTTGGCTCTCGCTGGCTACTATCGGCGCTTTATTCAGGATTTCTCGAAGATGGCGAGACCTCTATCTCAGTTGACACGGAAGGACGTGAAGTTCGCCTGGAATGACCAGGGGGAGTCAACTTTTCAGGAGCTGAAGGATAGACTTACGTCCGCCCTTGTGCTAGTATTGCCAGAGCAAGGGGTTCAATACACTATATATACTGACGCGTCTAGCGTTGGTCTGGGTTGTGTCCTTATGCAGAGGGACAGGGTAATTTCATATGCCTCGAGACAATTAAGGAAGCACGAGGAGAATTACCCTACACACGACCTAGAGTTGGCAGCCGTCATATTCGTACTGAGACTCTGGAGGAATTACCTCTATGGAGAGGAGTTCGAGCTCTTTTGCCACCACAAGAGTCTCAAGTACATATTCTAGTAGCGAGACTTGAATATGAGGCAGCGGCGATGGATGGAGACGTTGAAGGACTTCAAGTTCGAAGTCTCTTACCATCCTGGGAAGGCGAACCTTGTGGCTGACAGGTTGAGCCGCAAGAAGGCGATAGAATTTGCAGCTCCGCTGATGGTTGCTGAGTGGGATATGGTTGAGTTTTTGTGAGACTTTGAGCAGAAACTCACAGTAGAGGAGCCGTATCAGTTCATCGCACATGTACAGGTGCGATCTCAGATCGATGACCGGGTCATCGAGGCGCAGAGGGATGATGCGCATTTGACTGAGCTTCGAGAGCAGGCCAGTGATGATGCAGACGTCGAGTGGTGAGTTGGTATGGATGGGGGCTTACGTTATCGTGGCCGCCTATGCGTCCCAAATGTCCCTGACTTGAGACGAGAAATTCTCGAGGCTGCGCACTGTACCAGACTCGCGATGCATCCAGGCAATATGAAGATGTATCGCGATATGAAGAGGACTTATTGGTGGGAAGGTATGAAGACCCACATAGTAGAATTCTTGTCCCGTTGTCTCACTTGTCAGCAGGTGAAGGCAGAGCATCGCCGACCACCTGGACTCTTGCAGCCTATGACGATCGCAGAGTGGAAGTGGGATTTCATTTCTATGGACTTCATTTCTGGGCTGACGAAGACAAGGAAGGGACATGATTCCATTTGGGTGATCGTCGACCGTCTGACGAAGTCGGCGCACTTCCTACCGATCAGAGTTACGAACTCTACAGACGATCTGACTAGACTGTACATCAGAGAGATTGTGCGTCTGCATGGAGTTTCGTTGGAGATCGTGTTAGACAGAGACACGTGGTTTACTTCTATTTTCTGGACTCACATTCAGGAGGCTATGGGTGTGAAGTTGAAGTTCAGTACTGCCTTCCACCCACAGACAGACGGACAGACAGAGCGGGTGAACCAGATTTTAGAGGATATGTTGCAAGCTTACGCATTGGACTTCAACGACAGTTGGGATGATTATCTTGCATATGCGGAGTTTGCGTACAACAATAGCTTTCAGGCGAGTATCGGTATGGCACCTTACGAGGCACTGTATGTGCGACCTTGTCGCGCACCGCATTACTGGACAAAGGTCGGTGAGCGTAGCTTGATTGGCCCAGAGTTATTGCAGGTGACGTCAGAGAAGATCGATATCATTAGACGTCGGCTTCTCACAGCGCAGAGCAGACAAAAGAGTTATGTCGATACGAGGCGGAGGCCACTAGAGTTCACAGTTGGGGATCATGTGTTTTTGCGAGTTTTCCCTATGAAGGGAGTCCTTCGGTTCGGGAAGAAGGGGAAGCTAGCACTGCGATTCATTGGTCCATTCCAAATCCTCGATCGTGTGGGAGCAGTGGCTTACCGATTGGCTTTACCCACGCCTCTCGCGAGCGTTCACAACGTATTTCATGTTTCTATGCTAAAGAAGTACATTTCTGATCCTTCCCATATCATCAGATGGGAGTAGGTGCAGTTAGGAGAGGATGTTACATATATCCTGCGACCGTCACGTATCCTAGAGAGGAAGGAGCAGGTACTGCGTAGCAAGGTGATTCCCCTTGTGAAGGTATTGTGGACGCACCACTCTGAGGAAGAGGCTACCTGGGAGGCAGAACCCGAAATCAGAAAGAACTACCCACAGCTTCTCGAGGAGACGCAAAGGTACAAATTTCGAGGACGAAATTATTTGTTAAGGGGGGTAGATTGTAACGCCCGAAAAAAATCCGTACTTGGACTCGAGTACCAACTCGACCCGAAATCACGTAGGATTAATTCCTTTAGAAAATAAGTGTAAGTTAGCTAGCACAACGCTAGAGTAGCTAGGAAATAGTCCCTGATCACTTTAAATACGTTCTACAAGACCCAAATCAAGTAGAACCAATGGTGCTATAATACTCTATAACCTCGGATCAAACTCTAAGCAGGTTTGTTCTCTGGACCACTTTGAAACTTTGTATTGGATCTAGACCGCGCGTCGAAAGTCCGATACCTACTATCTTAGACGTTAGAATCTCCTAGCTGGACTTGACAATCATTTCGAAAATCAATTCCAACGGATAATCACAGGCTATTTCATTGAGCCCGGACTGAAGAGAGTGCGAATAGGGAAAGATTTGGAATTTAAAATTCAAATCTGGCACACAACTTGACGTGTCAGTATTAAGCGTTCTGACCGTCAGAATTCAGCCAGATTACACCCTCGGATCAGGAAAAATTTCTATTTCATATCATGAGACTTGCAGCCCTGATCTACATGCGGTGACCACTGAACTGAAACTGGACCGCCACATGCGATCTGCGAACCCTGCCGGACTGAAAACTTGATGCGTGCTAGATCCTATATGCATAAGCTTAAGTCCGATCGCGTTCGGCCAGGGGACCACCAGAAATGATCTTTTGGACCGAAACAACCCCGATTTGGATATGCCCTATGTAAACCTTGTTCCCGAGCCTATTTCGGGCAATTTTGTGCTTATAAAAGGGGTTGAAACCCTCACTCCTCTCTCCCATCCGAATTTGAGAAAAACACTAGATTGGGAGAGAGAAAAGGTGAGAGTTTGTGAGAGAGATTAGGAGAGAATTTTTCTGCCTTTCCACCGCCTGTTGCACGTACTTTAGCAACACGCTTCCATCACCTGGCCGGTGATTTCTCCGCATTTTTAGGTAAGAAATAACCCTAATAAGTTGCTGATTTGGGATTCTTTCCGTTCTATAGCATGTAAACTGATAGAACTCGTAAATTAGGTTCTCTATTCGCTGTAGACGAAGCGTATACGCTCCGTTCGAATTCACACATCTATAAGAGATAAGGTGAGAATTTTAGACGCTTTGATTGACTTTTTACAACGCTTTCAATGTCATTTAATAGTAGATTATCGATGGCATCGCCGTTTGACATGTACAACATGCTGTCCGTTTCCTATTTCGTAAACCAACGAAGAATATGAGATTTAGGGCATTTTAGTCATTTGTAGGAAGTACTGATTTCATTCATATTTTGCTGATGTGATTGATATGGTTTATTGTCGCATTAGAATGTTAGGAATACGTGCATAATTAGTTTGGCGAAGAGATTCGCCTAAATGCGCACTTTGGGTTGACATACTATATGTAGACTTAAGTGTGTAGTGTAAGTGTTTGTATAAATGCTCGTATTAGTATGTATTGAATTAAATGGTGTTATGTATTAGTTTGAGATTGATTTCTCAATTAACATGCTGATGTAAATGATTTCCTACATGTTAGCTATATGCATGATTTCATTATAAGTATGAAATGCATGTACTTGAAGATTTGCTTAAGTTATATATTATAACATGTGTTAACATGCTCACATGGTTGTATTTCATTTCCAATACTCTCATATGATTGCTGATGTGATTCCAAAATTGTTTGGGGCTATACTTAGTCCAGGCAGTCGATAACAGAGCAAATTCGTGGTCGGCTTATCTTGGCCACGAACGACGCGTCGATGAACACGAGCCGTGTTTTGGAGTTGGCGGCAGTGGTTAGGCCACGCGAAGTATTTTACGCACTTCATGTCGTTCGACTTGAGATGCGATCGTGCTAGTCGAGCCCATCGAGTAACCCGACTGGTCGTTGTATGTTCACCCTGTATGAGTCATAACTGCTTGAACCTAGAGTACTGAACTTACCATTGTAAACCCTATTAACCATGGTACCTTGATCCACGAAGACTCATGAGCCGGGCATGGTGGTATGGGACACCGTGGTCTAGCTGTCGGCCTACGCTGGGGCCACAAACCTCCCCATAGTGACCAGTGAGCACCTAGTCTCGTGAGCAGATTATGGTGGTATGAGACACTATATTCTTGCTGTCGGCCTACACTGATCAGGTGACGAGTCCTTTGTAGTGACCGCGAGCGTATTCTGAGTTTACGGGAGGCGACGACCCTTCAGTAGCAGTAGAGTACAGTAGGCCTGTATTGATAAGGTGATGGGGGAGCGGTGCAACGAGTGCGAGCAACAGCCCTGACAGCCCTTGCAGCGACCTACAAAATATACATCGTATGAGATTACTAGGAGTGACGACCCTAGACAGGATCTGTGTTGGGATTGATGTAAGGGAAGTACCTTAGTTTCCCAGTCCTGCTGTTTGAATGGACTAATAACAACTCGAAAATCATATCACCATACCATTGCATGTGCCTGGAAGATGTGGAGCACTTGAGGGTCGATTGCATATCACGGTCGTAAGATGGTGCCGTATGAGGGAGATCGTCGGTGAGGGCATACATCACGTCATGTCATATTACATTAACAATAGTATTAGGATTGTCTGATTTACTGCTTTACTATTATCGCATGATTGATTTGAGAACATGTTAATCTTTGCTCTATGATTCCACTGAGTTGATCACTCACTCCCATGTTTCGGGATGGTGTTTGCAACACCCATCAGACCCTGGCTTAGATGCAGGTGATGTAGAGATCCAGGAGGCAGAGCCAGACTATGATGAGGACCAGGACGAGTTCTCATACATGCAGTATCACGATGGCTTTGCTTAGGGGACCTGGGTTAAGGAGACTCTTCAGTGGGACTATTTTGGACATTTATTTCTGTTATTTACATGTATATGAGACTTAGTGATGTATTCATACTTTAGTGACAGTCGAGATCTACTTTGTTTTTCCATATAGTGATATATATATTGTTTAGTCTTCCGCTTGCTTTTATCACTGGATCTGGAGTATGAATTGCAATTTTGGTATACTTTTACTCATGTGAATGCTTTAACTCAGACAACATTGAATCATAATCATTTTTGTTGCATAAGTGCCGGTCTGGAACTCGGGAGTTGAGTTTATACACGACCCCCGATTTTCAGGGTGTTAAAGGAAAAATAAAAGATATAAAGCACAATGTTGAATATAAAACAATCACAATAGCCTAAAATAAAGAGATTGATACTTTATCAGTTCTAAGGACAACCTTACACCAAAAAACAGAGGTTTAAGGTAGGACAACCTTATTTCTAGAACGTCCTTTGTATCACAAATCAATGAGGAATAATAAGTAAGAAAATCAAAATAACTTGCAGAAAATAAATCCTAAGTTATTATAGCATTCATCAACACTTGCTTGAAGTGATTACAACATTCATCCACAAACACTCTCCACAAAACAGAATGAATAAAAGAATGAAAGAGTAAAACACATCCACAACACAATGATATATAGTGGTTCGCCTGTGTGTACACCAATTGTTATCCAACAGCCACACAGATTGCTACTCCACTCCTAATATCCCCACACAGGGGATATTAGCATGCACTATCAAAATAGGTTTCACAGGTTCACCTAAAACCTTCACAATTGTGTCTTTGATCTCGAGCTTACACAATCGAAAAACCCCACAATCTGAGTTTTCTGGCTCTCCTCAGATAACCAATACAATAAGATTTTTCTGGCGAATCTCAAACAAAAACCAGAGAAAGTAAATTACAAAACATGTAAAATACCTGAATCACCTTTCGAAGAAGTCCGTTAGAACCAATCGGAGTAGAAGTTCGATACAATGTTCAAAGTCCAATACTCACTTTAAGAATGGTTCCAAGTCTATTTGATTTTAAATCAAACAGGCTAGATCTATTTGATTTTGAATCCAAGAAGAAGGAATATCAGAAATTTCCCTTTTCTAATAAGATTGGAATGTAGATCAAAATCAAATAAGAATAAGCTAGCAAAAGGAATATTAAATAAGCATAAAGTATCTTAAAATAAACACAAACTTATCTCAGAGAATAGCTTAAAGAATGCTTGAATAGAATTGATTTGAAGTGCTAAAACTCTGAAGTTTGTGCTCAATTTATAGCCTAAAAAATCCCGTCTACGACTGGTCTTAGGAACCTAGGACTAGTCGTAGCTCCAAAGACTTTTGAAAGATTTTCGTGAGATTTGATTTTCTGTTCCACGACCGGTCCTGGGCGGTCTACGACCGGTCGTGGGCCACCTACGACTGGTCGTGAGACACCTACGACCGGTCGTAGGACCCAAAA
The DNA here is from genome assembly GCA_037074715.1 of Magnolia kwangsiensis. Lineage (NCBI taxonomy): Eukaryota > Viridiplantae > Streptophyta > Magnoliopsida > Magnoliales > Magnoliaceae > Magnolia > Magnolia kwangsiensis. The sequence goes on along the minus strand of CM073586.1, from coordinate 43,012,000 downwards.
AATAGTTGCTGGAGTTTGAGTCGTAGGGCTACTACTGGTCGAAGGATGAGTCATAGAACTCACAGGACTGGTCGTAGGATGTCCAGGACTGATCGTATGACAGGCAGAAAGATTAAAAAATCTTCAACTACCTAGGACTGGTCCTGAAAAACTTAAGACTGGTCGTAGAAAAGCTAGGACTGGTCTTGAAGTCCCTAGGACTGGTCTTAGAACACTCCAAACAAGAATAATAAAATATATGAGTTATGTATCCAGAATGACCTACTGTAAAGCCCAACCTAAGGTCAATCTAAGGTCAAACAAACCTTAAAAGTGAGATGGACATTGAAAGTTTGTACACTCAGATGACCCTTAAGAGAAGCTTGAGAATATACAAATCTTGTAGTAGGCCTTCTTGAGCTCGATCTTGACTTGACAAAGTCTTCTACTAAACTCGAACTTGATCGAATCTTGAACATACAAACTTGAAGACTTCAATACTTGAATTCTTCATCCATGTCTTGAAAACTTTCTTCATTTAAGATCTTGTCTTGAAATGTGATGACTTGATTGCAATGAATAGTCTTCAATCATAAAACACAAGATGTACAAGACATAGATATAGGTTTTGGCACCATAAAATTTGACAACCAAAGGGATATGAAATCATAGCACTTACCATCTCCCCCTTTGTCAAATTTGTGACAAAACACATAACATAAAAGATAATAAGGAAACATGAGCCATGAAATCATAAAATACTCTACTCCCCCGGAGTAATACGAGTATTGCTCATTTAATCAGTACACAACATAAAAACCTCAAGACTTCAATCCACATGTCCTTCTCAATCAATCAATTTAAACAAATTTACTCCCCTTTTAGCTTTAGCTTACTACTCCCCCTTTTTGTCACAAAATGACAAGGGAAAGGCACAATAGGAAGAGGAATAAACAGATAATGAGAAAGAGATATGAAAGGACATAATATAATCCCGAAGCATCAAGTCATAACCCGTAATCCAAAATATAATATCCAAAAGACAATGTTATCAAACCATAATCCATAATACATATCCAAAATAAAAAGATAATGTGATACTATCTAGAAGATAATTCACCTAATCTGATCCAGAGGAGGGAGCAGGGATAGTCGGATCAATCTGGTGTAACCCCTTATTAATGTGACGAAGATATTTTCGCATGTACTTAAATCACATATCATGGGTTATATTCATATTATCAACCTTTTCTTCCAATGCATGAAGGCGTGCATCAAAACCAGATGGATCATAATCTGGATCATTAGGTGAATCAGTTTCTATATCATCAAATAAGTCATCCATATTAACATCTTGTTGTGGAAGATCGCCAGCTTCCTCTTCGTTTCCAGCATCACCACCAACACCACTAACTCCATCTTCATCAACTTGGCCAGGGAGCAGATCCAATTTCATCTTATTAAGATTGGAATCGTTGAAAATAAGATGAGAAATTGGTGCCTCATTAACAGGTTTATCGACAAGCATGTGAGTGGCTAAAACAGTCATAAGATAACCGAACGGAATATCACTTGACCTTGATGGAGACGAAACTAAATAATGGAATGACAAATCAATGAGGGAAGACAGACCTTGGTACCAGAAGCAATAGAATGCAACACACAAACTATGAAAGAAGTCAACTCGATTTTATTACCAGACCGAGGATGTACATTTGAAATGAAGAAACGATGTAACACTCTGTAACTAGGTAACAAATATTTAACAGGGAGCGCATTCGCTTTATGTGTCCATTGCACATCAATTTTGCATAAATCTCGTGTTAACTTACGTTTTTTCGATTCAGATGGTTTGTCATATAAAGTATGAATCAGTATACCTTCATCATTAACAGGTATATCCATAATACCTGATATCAAATGATGGTCTACTTCAAATTTTCCTTCTCTAGTATTAATTGAAAAAATTAAATTATCAAGAGAAAAATCAGAGATGCATGCAACCATCGATTGAGTAATGGACTGGTATGCAGGTCCACCCCAAAGTAAAATGTTAGTCCAGCCTACATATTCAAGGAGAGGGATAACACCATATAGAGCAATGTGATTGAGATCAGCAGTATGCTCAACGATAATGTTACGGACACGTAAATCTCTTACATCTTGAGAATCATCTTCGGGTGACCGAATGTGCCGTTTAGTTATCGGTGCAAATCTAGATGAAGATGGACCTCGGGATGTTTTCTTTTTTCCTCTAGCATCCATATTCAAAAAGATATTCAAAGAACAAGCAAGATGCACAAATGAAAGATGGGTTTTCTCTAGATCAACAAATAGAGAGGAAACCCTTCAAAATCTCAACAAGAGATGAAATCAAGCTATACTATGAACAAATCAAAGCATAGAGAACATGAATCTTTAAGAAAAATGATGAAATATGACTTACCTTGAAGAAAAATAGGAAATCTTATGACTGGTCGAGCCACGACTCGTCGTATGTCGGTGTGGAAATGAGGAAGAAGAAGATTTTCTCCAAATATATCACATTCATGTGATCCACGACCGGTCGAGTGTGGTTCACGACTGGTCGAACCACGACTGGTCGTGTACAGCTACGACCGGTCGAGTATCGACCAAAAATATATTTTTTAATGAAAAAATTAAAATTTAAACATAAATAATACTAAATATAGTACACTATGATACATGCAAACAAGAATATTCAATGTAAAATGCATATACTAAGATCAAATTTCAATTTATTAAACCTGCTTTTGTCCAGCGGTTTAGTAAATATATCAGCAAGTTAATTTTCAGTTGATAAATATTCTAAAGAAATAAATTTTTCTTCAACCAACTCACGTATGTAATGATACCTAATGTCAATATGCTTATGTAACGCCCGTGAAAAATCCGTACTTGGGCTCGAGTACCAACTCGACCCGAAATCGCGTAGAAATAATTTCCATGGAAATTAAGCGTAAGTTAGCTAGTGCAACGCTAGAGTAGCTGGGAAATAGTCCCTGATCACTTTAAATATGTTCTGCAAGACCCAAACCGAGTAGAATAGACAACTCTACAATACTCTATAACCTCGGATCAAACTCTAAGCGGGTTTGTCCTCTGGACCACGTTGAACTTTTGTATTGGATTTAGACCGCGCGTCGAAGGTCCGATAGCTCCTATCTTAGACCATTAGAACCGCCCAGCTGGACTTGACAATTGTCTCGAAAATCAAGTCAAACCGATAATCACAGACGATTTCGTTAAACCCAGACTGAAGCGACCGCGAATAGGGACGGATTTGGAATTTCAAATTCAAATCTGGCACACGACTTAACGCGTCTGTATTAAGCGTTCTGACCGTCAGAATTCATCCAGATTACACCCTCGGATCAGGAAAAATTTCTATTTATTATCATGAGACTTTCAGCCCTGATCTATGTGCGGTGACCGCTGAACTGAAACTGGTCCGCCACGTGCGATCTGCGAAACCTGCCAGACTGAAAACTTAATACGAGCTACATCTGGTACACATGAGCTTAAGTCTGATCGCAATCGACCAGGGGACCACCAGAAAGAAGTTTTTGAACCGAAACAGCCCCGAAATGGATAGGCACCAAGTAAACTTCGTCCCGGAGCCTATTTCCGGCGATTTTAAGCTTATAAAAGGGGTTGAAACCCTCATTTCTCCCTTCCATCCGAAAATCACAAACCCTAGGAGAAAAAGAGAGAGAGTTTGAGAGAAAGAGAAGAAGAGAATTTTCCCGCTTCCGAGCCCCTGACAGTTGCTGCTTCAGCACTTCTTTCCAATCACCTGGCTGGTGATTTCTCCACTTTTTCAGGTATAAAATAACCCCAAAAACTTGCTGATTTAGGGTTTACTTAGATGCATAACATGTTAGCTAACGTATTCGATAAATCAGGCTCTCCTACTGCCGTAGACGAAGCGTACACGCTCCGTTCAAAATCCCGCAACCGTAAGAGACTAGGTGAGGATTTTAGACGCTTTGATTGACGGTTTACAACGCTTTCAATGTCGTTTAATAGTAGATTATCGACGGCATCGCCGTTTGACATGTACAACATGCTCTCCGTTTCCTGTTTCGTAAATTAACGAAGAATATGAGATTTAGGGCATTTTAGTCATTTGTAGGAAGTACGGTCTACATGCATATTTTGCTGACGTGATTGACATGGTTTGTCGCCGCATGAGGGAGTTAGGAATGCTTGCATAATCAGTTTGGCGAAGAGATTCGCCAAGTTGCGCACTTTGGGTCGACATACTATATGTGGACTTAAGTGTGTAGTGTATGTGTTTGTATAAATGCTTGTATTAGTATGTATTGAATTGAATGATGTTATGTAGTAGTTTGAGATTGATTTCATGATTAAAATGCTGACCTAAATGATTTCCTACATGTTTACCTTATGCATGATTGCATTACATGCATAGAAAGTATGCCTTGAAGATTTGCTTAAGTTGAATGTTATAACATGTGTTAACATGCTCACATGATGTATTTCAATTCCAATACCTTTGCATATAGTGCTAATATGATTCCATAGATGTGTGGGACTAGACTTAGTCCAGGCAGTCGGTAACCGAGCGAATTCGTGGCTGACTGGTCATAGCCACGAACGACGCGTCGATGAACGTGATTCGTGTTTAGAGTTGCGGCAGTGGTTAGGCCACGCGAAGTGTTTTACGCACTTCATATCGTTCAACTTGAGATGCGATCGCGCTAGTCGAGCCCGTCAAGTAACCCGACTGGCCGATGTATGTTCACCTTGTATGTGTCATAACTGTTTGAACCTAGGGTACTGAACTTACCATTGTAAACCCTGTTAACCATGGTACCTTGATCCACGAAGACTCATGAGCCGGGCATGGTGGTATGGGACACCGTGGTCGAGCTGTCGGCCTACGCTGGGGCCACAAACCTCCCCGTAGTGACCAGTGAGCACCTAAACTCGTGAGCAGATTATGGTGGTATGGGACACTATATTCTAGCTGTCGGCCTACACTGATCAGGCGACGAGCCCTTTTGTAGTGACCGCGAGCGTATTCTGAGTCCACGGGAGGCGACGACCCTTCCGTTGCAGTAGAGTACGGTAGGCCTGTATTGATAAGGTGATGGGGGAGCGGTGCAACGAGTGCGAGCAACAGCCCTGGCAGCCCTTGCAGTGACCTACGAAATACACAATCGTATGAGATTACTAGGAGTGACGACCCTAGACAGGATCTGTGTTGGGATTGATACAAGGGAAGTACCTTAGTTTCCCAATCCTGCTGTTTGAATGGACTAATAACAACTTGGAATTCATATCACCATAGCATTGCATGTGCCTGGAAGATGTGGAGCACTCTAGGGAGTGTGGCATGCCGCGGTCGTAAGATGTTGCCACATGAGGGTGATCGTCGGTGAGGGCATACATCACGTCATATCATCTTGTATTAACAACAGTATTAGGATTGTCTGATTTACTGCTTTACTATTATCGCGTGATTGAATTGTGAACATGCTAATCTTTGCTCTATGATTCCACTGAGTTGATCACTCATTCCCACGTTACGGGATGGTGTTTGCAACACCCACCAGACCCTGTTGTAGTTGCAGGTGAGGACGAGATCCAGGAGGTGGAGCCCGAGATTGACGAGGACCAGGATGAGTTCTCGTATATGCAGTATCACGACGGCTTCCCGTAGGCGACCTGGATCGAGGGGACATCAGTGGGACTTTCTTTTGAACATTATTCTTTTGTTATGTATATGTAAATGAAACTCAGAGATGTAGTCATACTTTGGAGACAGATGAGATTACTTTGTTTTTCCATACAGTGATATATACATTGTTTAGTCTTCCGCTTGCTTTTATCACTGGATCTGAAGTATGAATTGCAGTTTTGGTATACTTTTACTCATGTGAATGCTTTAAATCAGACAACATTGAATCATAACCATTTTTGTTGCATAAGTGACGGTTTGGAACTCGGGAGTTGAGGTTATACACGACCCCCGATTTTCAGGGTGTTACAAGTTGGTATCAGAGCATGAATAAGAGTATACTGGGCCTGGGTTATGGTCTTGCGACGTACGCTGTCGCTTCCTTTGACTTAGGTGGGTGCGAGAAGGGTCTAGAAACACTTCTAGGATCGCAGATTCGCCGATAGGCGAAATCTATTAGGATCGATCGCAAGATCGAGTCTGTAACGTATCTCGGGTCGCGTAAAGCAACCCGAATCACTTCTAAGCTGTAGGAAGTCGGGTGGAGACGTCCTATGAGCAGTTTTAAACCGTAAAAGTGAATCCTTGGGCCGTGGGATGACCACGACTCCAGTAATCAATCACCAGGGCTTAAAAACCCCGTTTCGCCAAAAATTCTCAAAATTCCTCCTCTAAACACTCCGACCTTCAGTTCTTTCTTATCCATTTCATGTTAGGCATCAAACCTAATGTGAAAATAACACAAATTAGTGCTTTTACAAAATTTTACAATGAATAGTAAAATTTCATGAAAAATGGCCATAAGGCCATTCTAACCTTACTTTATTTCGCAAATAAGGGTTTAGATAGATGTACTGGCTCCTTATACCCCAAATTCATATGCTGCATCATATGGTTTGGTATTCAGGATTTCAATGTGGACCCAGAAAGCCCTGAACACATGTTTGGGCTCATACAGACTAAAATATTGTGAACTAAGGGGTGGGACATACCTTTTTGGACCCCTGGAACCATGGGCGACCAGGTCCAAGTGGTCCCACCAACCAACGTGGGAGTTGGCTGGCGATGCCATCGCCGGTCGGGCGATGCATCGCCGACCGGTGGTGTCCATTGTGGCTGAATTTTGGGAGCACGCCCTTAAATGGCACGTGCACCCTCCCTAGGTACCTCCCATCTCACAAAAACTCCCAAATCTTACCCCTCCTTCACAAACAACCCTCTACATAGCCCTACTTTTTATTTTCAGCAACCCACTCCAAACCCCAGCGTCCCAAAACACTTCTAGGACCCTCCTTGGCCAAAACCGACCACCACCCATCACTTATTGGGTGTTGGCAGCCTCTTTCCTTGAAGATCTCACCATTTGGAGCTCCAAAATCCCCCAAATAGAGCTGAAATCGTGAGGTGCTCCATTCTATCTTTTTATTTGTATTTCTCTTTGAAACTACAGCCTTGGGAAGCTTGAAGCATCCCTCTATGATGCCTAAATTTCCTTTTCTCAGATTGGGCAGCCATTTCTCTGCATTTTTGGCATTTTTCATGGCTTTTGTGGAAGCCATTTTGGGTCTTTTGTCACTCTCATCCATCATATCTTTGATGGGTAAGAGGAAAACCACGACAGACGAGGCTGGGCCGAGCCGCCCTGCTCGATCGAGAAGACCGCGGGGTGGTGCCGCAAGTTCAAGCACCGCCGCAGGTCCAGCTGTAGTCCTGGAGTGCCGTACAAAGCGGGATTTGGATCCCCATGCACACCTTGGACGAACAATTTTATCAGAGATGCCTCATGGCCAATACACTGATCGCAAAGTGTTATTTGAGGCGGATGTAGATGGACGGTTGTTCGGCGAGTATCTGTTGTTCGAACGCATTGAAGCTGCGCACTGGGGTCCGATCTTTGAAGCTCGCGCTCGTGCTAATGTGAGCACCGTTCGTGCCTTCTATGCTAGCATCCAGAATCCTACCTTGGAGCCTTTGCAGTTCAAAATCCCTTTTGGTAAAGATCGGATGGCTACGATCGACATTCGGTTGATTGCGCGACTTCTCAACGTGCCTCTTGGTGATGTGCATCCTAGTGAGAAGAATTTGAGGACTAGACGTGAACGAGATCGCCGCACCAGGTTTCTGTGCGGTAAGTTGGTTCCATGGCAGCCTAATAATAGCCTCAAGGTGACGTACATGTCTGAGGATTTGCGCCTGCTGCATCATATCTGCACGTTCAATGTCTATCCCAGGTCGACGAACCGCATTGAATGTACACGTCTTATGGTCGATTTCTTATTTCTGGTGGCCCAGGGAGAGAACGTATGTATGGCCACTTTCATCTTACGGTAAATAGTTCTCATAGCCAGGTCGAGGAGAACATCCGAATCGCTTCCCTTTGGCCGACTTATTTGTAAGATTGCGCTTGAGTTTGCCTATAGACTTGGGCCCGAATTTCCGGTATCGATTCACACCATCGATGAGTCAACAATGGTCAAGATGAAGATTGGGTCACAATACCGTGAAAATCAACTTGAAAGGGATAGTGGGGATGACTTTGATGAAGAGGAAGATCAAAGCGAAGAAGAACCTAGAGCAGAGGTTCAGGAAGAAGCTCAGGAAGAAGCAGAAGAGGAGGCTCAGGATACTGATGAGAGCCCTCCTCCTTCTGCGCAGGCTACTATCGACGATCGCATTGCTCGGATGGAGGAGAGTCAGACTGCTTTGCGAAGGGAAGTCCAAGAACTTCGAGCAGAAGTCGCTGATGCCAAGGCCGTTACAAAGAAGAAATTTGGCAAGGTGACTCGTACCTTGAAGGCAATCCTGTGTTGCTTACAGGATAAGGGTGCTCCTCCTCCGTCACCAGACTCCGACTAGCGATGCGATCTTTGATGTTGTTATCAGTAGTTAGTCATTTCCTGTTTTATGTGTGTAAAGCCTATTAGGGCTAGTGCTTTTCTTATGTTGCTGTTGCTTAACTGTCTTAATTTCCATGTAATTCTAGTCATGATGCTTGTAAGGATATATCCCTTGTATTGTGACAATTTTGATTAATTGAAATGCATGGAATGCCTTTGACTCTTTAAGTGAATGTTTGCTGTGTAATTGTGCAATTGAGACTGACAAGGTTGCACCCTATTTTGAATATAGGGAATGCCACCTAAGACTACGAGGAGCGCGGTTCGGCTTTCATTGTCAGAGCAGATGGATCAGACTCCCTCTCAGTCTGACACTCGTTCGGACCCTGCTGTGGGCCCGATTCCTGAGGCGGTTCGATCGTCTCAGCCTGCTGTTGGTCCTACAGATGGACCACTGCCATTTACACCATCAGTTAGAGAGCCACATCGCGCATCTACTTCCACACCTCATCCGCCACAGCCTGCTCCACCCCCTGACAGATTCGAGCAGATGATGGCTATGATGCTACAGCAGTAGCAGCTTCTAACCACCATAGTAGGGACTTTAGCCTAGGGTGGGGGTGCGACTACATCTACTCCACCTGCACCACCTGCGCATCCAGCTGAGGATGCCTATACTTACGCCCAAGATGAGCGTATGGCTCATCCTGTGCCGCCTGCTTTCCCTGCGGGGAATCCTGCCGACACACGGGGCCTTCTGGAGCGATTTCAGCGCTTGCGGCCTCCTACTTTCACGGGTTCTCACAGACCCGAGGAGGCTGAGTACTGGCTCGACCGGGTGTCGAAGATTCTACGGATGTTGCACTGTACCGAGGCTGAGCAGGTAGAGCTGGCTACCTTCCTATTTGAGAGAGAGGCCAGTATATGGTGGGATAGCATATTGCGGACTGTTGCCGCAGATTTCGTATGGACGTGGGCAGCATTTGAGTTCCGCTTCCATAAGAAGTATTATCCCCAGACCTACAGGCACGACAGGGAGAATGAGTTTCTCCGTCTCAGGCAGGCAGCGATGACAGTTATCGAGTATGAGCATCGGTTCACAGAGTTGGGCAGGTACGTCCCGACGATTCTAGCTGATGAGCAGATGCGCATACGGCGCTTTTTGGAGGGCTTGCGACCGGATATTCGGTCGAAGATGTGCTGTGTCAGTTTTCCTTCCTATGCGGAGTTGGTTCACATGTCCATGCGGGCAGAGCAGGACGTGGATCGACTTGCGCGATCTCGAGGCCCGGCTACTTCTAGGCCACGACCGGATTTGCCAGACAGGCCCTTCGCGGGCAAGAGGCCTCGCATTGATCCTCCTACTAGGACCACGACGCCTGTACCACCGTTTCGGTGCCCTGATTTGTCATGTACATACTGTGGGAGGACGGGCCACTTAGCCCAGAGTTGCCTTTCGAGGATGCGGGACAGTGGGTTCTCGCCGCCGCAGAAGATTGATCGTGTACGTCCACAGGCGATATCAGCACTGCCTATACGGTCAGCTCCTGCGCATCCTTCTTTCAGACCTATGGTATCGCAGATTCGACAGCCTCCACGGCCCTTGACACAGCGGCCGAACCGGCCACAGCAGGCTCGAGTTCATGCATTGACCGCTGAGACAGCTACGATGCCGACTTTCCAGCATTCAGCCTTTGAGGTCACGGCCCATATCGGAGGTACTCCCGTTCTTGTCATGGTGGACACTGGTTCCACGATTTCTTTGATATCGCGTGCCGTAGTCAGACGTCTTGGGTTACAGACTATCACTATGGATAGCGTGCGAGTCTTTGCAGCTCATGAAAATTATTCGGATGTCATCCAGATGTGTGAGGGTTGTTTGGTTGATCTGGGAGGCAGGACGATGACTCTTGATCTGGTCGTCGATCCCTCGCTCGTTTATCTCAACGTCATTCTTGGCATGGACTGGTTGACTGCAGCGAGAGCCGAGATTGACTGCGAGACTCGTATAGTCACAGCGTACGAGCCTGAGGGTGCATCCTTCACATTTCTAGTGCGGGTAAATCTTCCTTTCCACATTCTTAGCTACGCCACTCTATTGCGCGACGCTGGTGCCCAGGTACTTGAGCAGACGCCAGTTGTTTCTAAGTTCGGAGATCTGTTCAGGAAGATCCCTGGTTTGCCGCCCCGACGTGAGATCGATTTTACTATCAATCTGGTTCCTGGTTCTACACCCGTCTCACTGCCGACGTATCGCATGGCAGCATGTGAGATGGAGGAGTTGAGGACGCAGATTGATGGTCTGCTAGAGCTTGGCTTTATACGGCCTAGCGTGTCACATTGGGGAGCACCGGTCTTGTTCGTGAAGAAGGATGGTTCGCTGCGATTGTGTATTGATTATCGCAGGCTGAACCAGCTCACGGTGAAGAACAAGTACCCTTTGCCCAGGATCAATGACTTGTTTGATCAGTTGAGAGGAGCGCAGTACTTCTCGAAGATTGATCTTCAGTCAGGTTATCATCAGCTGCGCGTCAGAGATGAGGACGTGCAGAAGACAGCATTCAGGACCAGTTTTGGCCACTACGAGTTCCTCGTGATGTCGTTCGGCCTCACGAACGCACCGGCCGTGTTCATGGATTTGATGAACCGGGTATTTCGGCCTTTCCTCTATCGATTCGTCGTTGTCTTCATTGACGACATTTTGGTGTACTCTAGGAGTCGAGAGGAGCATGAGAAGCACTTGCGTTTGGTCCTTGATACGCTCAGACGACATCAGTTGTTCGCACAGTATAAGAAGTGCGACTTCTGGAAGCAGGAGGTGAAGTTTCTAGGACACGTGGTGTCCAAGGATGGCATGGCAGTTGACCTGTCTAAGGTAGCTGCGGTGCAGGACTGGGAGCATCCTGGTTCTGTCACTGAGGTGAGGGGTTTCTTGGGTCTCGCTGGTTACTATCGGCTCTTCATTCAGGACTTCTCGAAGATCGCGAGACCCTTATCTCAGTTGACACGGAAGGACGTGAAGTTCGCCTGGAATGATAAGGCGGAGTCAGCTTTTCAGGAGCTGAAGGACAGACTTACGTCCGCCCCTGTGCTAGTATTGCCAGAGCAAGGGGTTAGATACACTATATACACTGACGCGTCTAGTGTTGGTTTGGGTTGTGTCCTTATGCAGAGGGACAGGGTAATTTCGTATGCCTTGAGACAATTAAGGAAGCACGAGGAGAATTACCTTACACACGACCTAGAGTTGGCAGCCGTTATATTCGCACTGAGACTCTGGAGACATTACCTCTACGGAGAGGAGTTCGAGCTCTTTTGCGACCACAAGAGCCTCAAGTACATATTCACGCAGCGAGACTTGAATATGAGGCAGCGGCGATGGATGGAGACGCTAAAGGACTTCAAGTTTGAAGTCTCTTACCATCCTGGGAAGGCGAACCTTGTGGCTGATGCGTTGAGCCGCAAGAAGGCGATAGAGTTTGCGGCTCCGCTGATGGTTGCCGAGTGGGATATGGTTGAGTTTTTGCGAGACTTTGAGCAGAAACTCACCGTAGAGGAGCCATTTGAGTTCATCGCACATGTACAGGTGCGATCTCAGATCGATGACCGAGTCATCGAGGCGCAGAGGGACGATTCGCATCTTACTGAGCTTCGAGAGCAGGCCAGTGATGATGCTGACGCCGACTGGCGAGTTGGTATGGATGGGGGCTTACGTTACCGTGGCCGCCTATGCGTCCCAGATGTCCCTGTCTTGAGACGAGAGATTCTCGAGGCTGCGCATTCTACTAGACTCATGATGCATCCAGGCAGCACGAAGATGTATCGTGACGTGAAGAGGACGTATTGGTGGGAAGGTATGAAGACCCACATAGCTGAGTTCGTGTCCCGTTGTCTCACTTGTCAGCAGGTGAAGGCAGAGCATCGCCGACCACCTGGACTTTTGCAGCCTATGCCGATTGCAGAGTGGAAGTGAGATTTCATTTCCATGGACTTCATTTCTGGGTTGCCGAAGACGAGGAAGGGGCATGATTCCATTTGGGTGATCGTCGACCGATAGACGAAGTCGGCGCACTTCCTACCGATCAGAGTTACGAACTCTGCAGACGAGCTGGCTAGATTGTACATCCGAGAGATTGTGCGTCTGCATGGAGTTCCGTTAGAGATCGTGTCGGACAGAGACACGCGGTTCACTTCTATTTTCTGGACTCGCATTCAGGAGGCTATGAGTGTGAAGTTGAAGTTCAGTACTGCCTTCCACCCACAGACGGACGGACAGACGGAGCGAGTGAACCAGATCCTGGAGGACATGTTGCGAGCTTGCGCATTGGACTTCAAGGACAGTTGGGATGACTGTCTTGCATATGCGGAGTTTGCGTACAACAATAGCTTCCAGGCGAGTATCGGCATGGCACCTTATGAGGCACTGTATGGGCGACCTTGTCGCGCACCGCATTGCTGGTTAGAGGTCGGTGAGAGTAGCTTGATTGGCCCAGAGTTGGTGCAGGCGACGTCAGAGAAGATTGATATTATTCGACGTCGGCTTCTTACAGCGCAGAGCAGACAGAAGAGTTACGCCGATACGAGACGGAGGCCACTAGAGTTCACAGTTGGGGATCACGTGTTTTTACGAGTTTCTCCTATGAAGGGAGTCCTTCGGTTTGGGAAGAAGGGGAAGCTGGCACCGCGATTTATTGGTCCATTCCAGATCCTCGATCGTGTGGGAGCAGTGGCTTACCGATTGGCTTTACCCATGCCCCTCGCGAGCGTCCACAACGTATTTCATGTTTCTATGCTGAAGAAGTACGTTGCTGATCCTTCCCATATCATCAGATGGGAGCAGGTGCAGTTAGGAGAGGATGTTACTTATATCCTGCGACCGACACGCATCTTAGACAGGAAGGAGCAGGTACTACGTAGCAAGGTGATTCCCCTTGTGAAGGTACTATGGACGCATCACTCTGAAGAGGAGGCTACTTGGGAGACAGAAGCCGAGATCAGAAAGAACTACCCACAGCTTCTCGAGGAGTACGAAAAGGTACAAATTTCGAGGATGAAATTATTTGTTAAGGGGAGTAGATTGTAACGCCCGTGAAAAATCCGTACTTGGGCTCGAGTACCAACTCGACCCGAAATCGCGTAGAAATAATTTCCATGGAAATTAAGCATAAGTTAGCTAGCGCAACACTAGAGTAGCTGGGAAATAGTCCCTGATCACTTTAAATATGTTCTGCAAGACCCAAACCGAGTAGAACAGACAACTCTACAATACTCTATAACCTCGGATCAAACTCTAAGCGGGTTTGTCCTCTGGACCACGTTGAACTTTTGTATTGGATTTAGACCGCGCGTCGAAGGTCCGATACCTCCTATCTTAGACCGTTAGAACCGCCCAGCTGGACTTGACAATCGTCTCGAAAATCAAGTCAAACCGATAATCACAGACGATTTCGTTGAACCCGGACTGAAGCGACCGCGAATAGGGACGGATTTGGAATTTCAAATTCAAATCTGGCACACGACTTGACGCGTCAGTATTAAGCGTTCTGACCGTCAGAATTCATCCAGATTACACCCTCGGATCAGAAAAAATTTCTATTTATTATCATGAGACTTTCAGCCCTGATCTATGTGCGGTGACCGCTGAACTGAAACTGGTCCGCCACGTGCGATCTGCGAACCCTGCCAGACTGAAAACTTAATACGAGCTACATCTGGTACACATGAGCTTAAGTCTGATCGCAATCGACCAGGGGACCACCAGAAAGAAGTTTTTGAACCGAAACAGCCCCGAAATGGATAGGCACCAAGTAAACTTCGTCCCGGATAGGGAGTTAGGAATGCTTGCATAATCAGTTTGGCGAAGAGATTCGCCAAGTTGCGCACTTTGGGTCGACATACTATATGTGGACTTAAGTGTGTAGTGTATGTGTTTGTATAAATGCTTGTATTAGTATGTATTGAATTGAATGATGTTATGTAGTAGTTTGAGATTGATTTCATGATTAAAATGCTGACCTAAATGATTTCCTACATGTTTACCTTATGCATGATTGCATTACATACATAGAAAGTATGCCTTGAAGATTTGCTTAAGTTGAATGTTATAACATGTGTTAACATGCTCACATGATGTATTTCAATTCCAATACCTTTGCATATAGTGCTAATATGATTCCATAGATGTGTGGGACTAGACTTAGTCCAGGCAGTCGGTAACCGAGCGAATTCGTGGCTGACTGGTCATAGCCACGAACGACGCGTCAATGAACGTGATTCGTGTTTAGAGTTGGCGGCAGTGGTTAGGCCACGCGAAGTGTTTTACGCACTTCATGTCGTTCAACTTGAGATGCGATCGCGCTAGTCGAGCCCGTCAAGTAACCCGACTGGCCGATGTATGTTCACCTTGTATGTGTCATAACTGCTTGAACCTAGGGTACTGAACTTACCATTGTAAACCCTGTTAACCATGGTACCTTGATCCACGAAGACTCATGAGCCGGGCATGGTGGTATGAGACACCGTGGTCGAGCTGTCGGCCTACGCTGGGGCCACAAACCTCCCCGTAGTGACCAGTGAGCACCTAAACTCGTGAGCAGATTATGGTGGTATGGGACACTATATTCTAGATGTCGGCCTACACTGATCAGGCGACGAGCCCTTTTGTAGTGACCGCGAGCGTATTCTGAGTCCACGGGAGGCGACGACCCTTCCGTTGCAGTAGAGTACGGTAGGCCTGTATTGATAAGGTGATGGGGGAGCGATGCAACGAGTGCGAGCAACAGCCCTGGCAGCCCTTGCAGTGACCTACGAAATACACAATCGTATGAGATTACTAGGAGTGACGACCCTAGACAGGATCTGTGTTGGGATTGATACAAGGGAAGTACCTTAGTTTCCCAATCCTGCTGTTTGAATGGACTGATAACAACTTGAAATTCATATCACCATAGCATTGCATGTGCCTGGAAGATGTGGAGCACTCTAGGGAGTGTGGCATGCCGCGGTCGTAAGATGTTGCCGCATGAGGGTGATCGTCAGTGAGGACATACATCACGTCATATCATCTTGCATTAACAACAGTATTAGGATTGTCTGATTTACTGCTTTACTATTATCGCGTGATTGAATTGTGAACATGCTAATCTTTGCTCTATGATTCCACTGAGTTGATCACTCATTCCCACGTTACGGGATGGTGTTTGCAACACCCACCAGACCCTGTTGTAGTTGCAGGTGAGGACGAGATCCAGGAGGTGGAGCCCGAGATTGACGAGGACCAGGATGAGTTCTCGTATATGCAGTATTACGACGGCTTCCCGTAGGCGACCTGGATCGAGGGGACAACAGTGGGACTTTCTTTTGAGCATTATTCTTTTGTTATGTATATGTAAATGAAACTCAGAGATGTAGTCATACTTTGGAGACAGATGAGATTACTTTGTTTTTCCATACAGTGATATATACATTGTTTAGTCTTCCGCTTGCTTTTATCACTGGATCTGAAGTATGAATTGCAGTTTTGGTATACTTTTACTCATGTGAATGCTTTAAATCAGACAACATTGAATCATAACCATTTTTGTTGCATAAGTGACGGTCTGGAACTCGGGAGTTGAGGTTATACACGACCCCCGATTTTCAGGGTGTTACAGCTTAGTACATGAATGCTGGATTGGATTTTTGAAAATTTTTATAGCACTGGAATTATCACAATGTAAGATCATTGAATCTTGATTAATTCCATAATCGCTAAGCATGCGTTTCATCTAAACTAGTTGAGTACATGTATATCCAGCTGCAATATACTCAGTCTCAGCAGTGGAAAGTGATATTGAGCTTTGCTTCTTGCTGAACCAAGAGACTAAGCAATTTCTAATGTAAAAACAACCACCACTGGTTGATTTTCTATCATCAATATTACTGGCCCAATCAGCATCTGAGTACCCGGCTAATTGAACACTAGTATCAAAAGGGTACCATAGACCCAAATTTATAGAACTTGTGACATATCTAATAATCTGTTTAACAGCAGTAAGATGTGATTCCTTAGGATTAGACTGATATCTTGCACAAATTCCAACACTAAATGTGATATCAGGTCTACTTGCAGTAAGATACAACAAACTACCAATCATACTGCGATATAGTTTAGGATCTATATCTTTACCTGTAGAGTCTTTTGAGAGTCTTAATGTTGTACTCATAGGAGTATCAAAGTTCTTACCATTCTCAAATCCAAACCTATTAACCAAATTTGAAGCATATTTGGTCTGGGAAATGAAAATTTCATCAGGTTGTTGTTTTACTTGCAATCCAAGGAAATAGTTAAGTTTGCCAACCATGCTCATTTCAAACCTTGATTTCATTAACTCTGCAAACTCAATAGACATGTTAGAGCAAGTAGATCCATAAATAATATCATCAACATATATTTGAACCATCAAAATATCATTGTTAATCTTCTTAACAAAAAGCGTCTTATCAACTCTGGGTGCTTGAAAGCTATGACTAAGTAAGAATTTAGTCAATTTTCCATACCATACTCTGGGTGCTTGTTTAAAACCATAGTGAGCCTTTTTGAGACGAAATACATGGTCAGATAACTTTGGGTCTTCACATACACTTCTTCATGTAAATCGCCATTTAAGAAAGCATTCTTTATGTCCATCTGATATATTTTAAATTTTCTAAAGCATGCGATGGAAGTAAAAAGTTTAATAGACTCAAGGCGAGCGACTGGAGCAAAGGTTTCATCATAATCAATACCTTCAATCTGAGTGTACCCTTGTATAACCAGTCTAGCCTTGTTTCGTATAATATTTTCAAGCTCATCAGACTTATTTTTAAATATCCATTTTGTTCCAATAATGTGTTTATCTTTAAGTTTAGGAACAAGATATCGGACATCATTACGAATAAATTGATTAAGTTCATCCTGCATAGCAACGATCCAATTTTCGTCAGATAGTGCCTCTTTCACATTGATCGGTTCAATTTGGGATGTAAAACAAACATAATTACATGTGTTCTCAAGTTGTTTGTGGGTACAAACTCCAGTGAGAGGGTTTTCAATTATTTGATTAGTTGAATGATCTTTAACAGTCCTTGGTTCAGATTCTTTTTGACTTGATGAGGTATCTTGATTGTTGATAATAAGAGCTTCCTCATCATCTGAACTCGGAGCTGGTGTATTCAAATGATCATCAATGACCACATTGATGGACTCTTGTACCATACCTGTTCTTTTATTTAGAACCCTATAAGCTCGACTGTTTAAAGAATAACCGAGAAAAATACCTTCATCACTCTTCATATCAAACTTTCCTAAATTTTCTCAATCACGCAAATATAACACTTCCTGTCGAAAACTCGAAAGTATTTGACAGTAGGTTTCTTTTCAAACCATAATTCATAAGCAGTCTTATTATTAGATTTACTAGTATAAACTCGATTAATAATATAACAGGCGGTATTAACTGCTTCAGCCCAAAGATTTCTAGAGAGCTTCATGCTATTCAACATAACATTAGCCATATCCTGAAGCACTTTATTTTTTCTTTCAACTATACCATTTTGTTGTTATGTTTTGGGCGTAGAGAATTCATGTGATATTCCCTGATCGCTACAGAATTTCTCAAAGCTACTGTTTTCGAATTTGGATCCATGATCACTACGGATCTTACTAACAAGAGAACCTTTCTCATTTTGGATTCGTTTGATGACCTTTTTCACTTCATCCAGGGTTTCAGTTTTGTCTTTTAAGAACGATACCCAAGTGAATCTGGTATAATCATCTATGATAACAAAGATGTATTTTTTACCTCCTTGACTCTCCGATCTGGTTGGTCCAATAAGATCCATGTGGAGAAGCTCGAGTGGTTTACATGTGGTATTGGAATTAACTTTCTTGTGAGAGCTCCTAATTTGTTTGCCCAACTGGCATTCACCACATATTTTGTCTACTTTTTGTAATTTGGGTAGACCTCTAATTAGTTCTCTTTTGCTCAATCTAAATAAGTTCCGATAGTGTACATGTCTAAGGCGTTTATGCCATAATTCAGTCTCATCGGTATGGACCATGTAACATGATTGAGTGGTTGAGCTTGCATCACTAATAATGTAGTAGTTTTCAGAAGTTCTGCGACCAGTTAATATAAAAGAACCCCTTTTATTAAGTATCTCACAACCTTGATTAGAAAACTTCACATTATGGTTGTTATTGCATATCTGAAAAATGCTTAATAGGTTGTGTTTTAAACCCTCAACATATAAAACATTCTTAAATAAGGGAAGGTTATAAAGCTGAACCGTACCTTGGCCAATAATCTTACAATTGCTTCCATCACCAAATGTGACTGACCCTTCAGTCATATCTTTAAGATCAGTGAATAAATCTTTGTCACCTGTCATATGCCTGGAGCAACCATTATCTAGGTACCACTTTGAATGGCATGTAGCTTTGAAAGCAGTGTGGGCAACCAAGCTGGCGACTTTAGGAACCCATTTCAGAACTGTTTTGGGTTTAGGAGCATAGATGGTCTTTTTCTGTCTGTTGTTATAGGAGTGACCCATGGAGATAGACTTTAATAGCTCCTTAAGTAGATCAATTATTTTTTCAGCCAATGGATTTCAATTTTGAAAATTAAAGTTAACATGGCCACCTTTAGGTTTTTGGAAAGACCTAGAATTTTTAGAAAAACCTTGATAGGTATTCATTTCTTTTGAGGTCGAAGACTCTCCTTTAACAAATTTAGGAGAAATGTTCTTTTATTTAGGAGATGTATTCTTATTATAGCCCAACCCGGATCGATCACCACATTTTCTTGATCCGGACAATAATTTTTTCAATTTCGGATCACCTTGGGCATATCTCCATGTGTCTTTCAAACTCAGAAGAGAGGCTACCTCATTTTTGAGTCTTTCTTTTTCGAATTTAAAATCTTCAATTTGGGAGTTTTTGAAATCTAAATCACATTTGGTTTTTTCAAAAGAATCGGAAATATGAGACTTTTCTAAAACAAGAGACTCATAATCTTCCTTAAGCTTAAAATTTTTTTCTTTTTGTAATTTAAGCTTAACTGCAATTTTACAACTCTCTTTATAAAGGGTATTATAAGCATCTTGAAGATCATCTTCATTATCGCAATCACTATTCAGATTTTCTTCACTAGATATATCATCATGATCTGAACAGGTGATCTTGGCTAGAGTCATAAGGGCTTTAACATCATCGCCCGACTCGGTTTCAGAATCTTCTGATTTAGAAGAGGATTCAGAATCAGACGATTCATCCCAGGTAGCCATCATGCTTTTCTTTTTAGATTTGTCCTTTTTAGGACATTTGTTAGCTAAGTGCCCATACTCTTGACAGTTGTAACATTGACTATCTTTCAAGGATTTTTGAGTTCTAGGTTTAGATCGTCTCTTATCATTTGATTTTTGAAAATCAACCTTTTTCTTATTTTTTTAAATTTTGTAAAACGTTTTTGCTAAAAGCACCATATCATCTTTGGTATTTTCTGAATCCGAAGTACTCTCTTGTGAAACATTTTTAGATGGTTTGAGAGCAATTGATTTTCCTTTAGGAGCCTTAAAGGATAACTCATAGGTTTGAAGTGAACCAACTAGTTCCTCAACCCTCATGGTATCCGTATCACGAAGTTCCTGAATCGCGGTCACTTTAAAATTGAATCGTTCAGGAAGTGAACGTAGTATCTTTGCGCACACTTTACTTTCTGGGATTCTATCACCAAGACCCCACATAGAGTTCACAATGTCATTCAATCTAGTGTAGAAGTCCATAAACAACTCATTCTCCTCCATATGAATTTCTTCAAATTTAGTTGTGAGGAGTTGGACTTTAGATTTCTTGACAATAGATGTACCCTCGTGTGTCATTTCTAATACATCCCATGCTTGTTTTGCATTTTCACAAGAGATGATTCTTTTGAATTCATCTGGTGATAATGCACAAGTAATTGCATTTAGTGCTTTAGCATTGGCACTACTATCACTTTTCTGAAGTGTGGTCCAAAGAGAATCAGCCGTTACTTTCATAGTTTTTGAACCATCGTCATTAGCAACTTCAGTGATAGGAGGATTCCATTCATTCACTGTGGCCATCCACACACTTTGGTCTAAGGATTTAAGGAAGATCCTCATCCTGGCTTTCCAATAAGCATAGTTTATGCCATTAAAAGGTGGTGGCCTAGTGACTGATAGGCTTTCAAAATTTGACATCTTAATATAGCTTAGATCGTTAGCTCAAGAAATAAATCCAATAAATAAACAATAAGAACGAGCTATTTGGCTCTGATACCACTTGAAAGGGCCTAGCTATATGCCCTAGAGGGGGGGAGGGGGGGTGAATAGGACAATGCCAAATAAAATTTATAACAGCGGAATAATAAAAGATAAAAAGCACAATGCTGAATATAAAACAATCACAATAGCCTAAAATAAAGAGATTGATACTTTATCAGTTCTAAGGACAACCTTACACCAAAAACCAGAGGTTTAAGGTAGGACAACTTTATTTCTAGAATGTCCTTTGTATCACAAATCAATGAGGAATAATAAGCAAAAAAATCAAAATAACTTGCAGAAAATAAATCATAAGTTATTACAACATTCATCCACAGTTGCTTGAAGTGATTACAACATTCATCCATAAACACTCTCCACAAAACAGAATGAATAAAAGAATGAAAGAGTAAAACATATCCACAACACAACGATATATAATGTTTCGCCTTTGTGTACACCAACTGTTATCCAACAGCCTACTCACTCCT
The DNA here is from genome assembly GCA_037074715.1 of Magnolia kwangsiensis. Classification (NCBI taxonomy): domain Eukaryota; kingdom Viridiplantae; phylum Streptophyta; class Magnoliopsida; order Magnoliales; family Magnoliaceae; genus Magnolia; species Magnolia kwangsiensis. The sequence continues at coordinate 42,990,662 of CM073586.1, read as the reverse complement.
AATATCCTCACACAGGGGATATTAGCATGCACTATCAAAATAGGTTTCACAGGTTCACCTAAAACCTTCACAATTGTGTCTTTGATCTCGGGCTTACACATTCCAAAAACCCCACAATCTGAGTTTTCTGGCTCTCCTCAGTTAACCAATACAATGAGATTTTTCTGGCGAATCTCAAATAAAAACCAGAGAAAGTAAATTACAAAACATGTAAAATACCTGAATCACCTTTCGAAGAAGCCCAGTAGAACCAATCGGAGTAGAAGTTCGATACAACGTTCAAAGTCCAATACTCACTTTAAGAATGGTTCTAAGTCTAATTGATTTTAAATCAAACAGGCTAGATCTATTTGATTTAGATCCAAGAAGAAGGAATATCAGAAATTCCCCTTTTCTAATAAGATTGGAATGTAGATCAAAATCAAATAAGAATAAGCTAGCAAAAGGAATATTAAATAAGCATAAAGCAGATTAAAATAAACACAAACTTATCTCAGAGAATAGCCTAAAGAATGCTTGAATAGAATTGATTTGAAGTTCTAAAACTCTGAAGTTCGTGCTCAATTTATAGCCTTAAAAATCCCATCTACGACTGCTCTTAGGAACCTAGGACTAGTCGTAGCTCCAAAGATTTTTAAAAAATTTTCACGGGATTTGATTTTCTGTTCCACGACCGGTCCTGGGCAGTCTACGACCGGTCGTGGGCCACCTACGACTGGTCGTGAGACACCTATGACCGGTCGTAGGTGTAACACCCCAGATTTTGGCCAATCTGGGATTTGATGTCCTTAGGCAGTGGGTCAATTAAAACCCCTGGAAAATCATTCAGAACCCAATTCCATAGCCAAAGAAACCACTTAGGATTAATTCCTTTAGAAATTAAGCGTAAGTTAGATAGCGCAACGTTAGAGTAACCGGGAAACAGTCCCTGATCACTTTAAATACGTTCTATAAGACCCAAATCGAGTAGAACATATGACTCTATAATACTCTATAACCTCGGATCAAACTCTAAGCAGGTTTGTTCTCTGGACCACTTTGAATCTTTGTATTAGATCTAAACTGCGCGTCGAAAGTCCGATACCTCCTATCTTAGACCGTTAGAACCGCCTAGCTGGACTTGACACTCATTTCGAAAATCAAGTCAAACCGATAATCACAGGCCATTTCATTGAGCCCGGACCGAAGAGAGTGCGAATAGGGACAGAATTGGAATTTCAAATTCAAATCTAGCACACGACTTGACGCGTCAGTATTGAGCGTTCTGACCGTCAGAATTCAGCCAGATTACACCCTCGGATCAGGAGAAATTTCTATTTTATATCATGAGACTTTCAGCCCTGATCTATGTGCAGTGACTGCTGAACTGAAACTGGTCCGCCACGTGCAATCTGTGAACCCTGCCAGACTGAAAACTTAATACGTGCTAGATCTGGTACGCATGAGCTTAAGTCCGATCGCATTCGGCCAGGGGACCACCAGAAAGCATCTTTTGGACCGAAACAGCCCCGAATTGGATATGCACTAAGTAAACTTCGTTTTCGAGCCTATTTCGGGGGTTTTTAAGCTTATAAAAGGGGTTGAAACCCTCACTCCTCTCTCCCATCCGAAATTGCAAAAAGCCCTAGATTGAGAGAGAGAAAAGGTGAGAGTTTGTGAGAGAGAGTGGGAGTGATTTTCCTGCCACCTGCTGCTGCTGCTGCACGTGCTTAGGCGACGCACTCCGATCACTTTCTCGGTGATTCCAACGCACTTCTAGGTAAGAAAAACCCTAACCACTTGCTGATTTGGGGATTTCTTCGATTCAAATAGAATTGTAGCTGATGTACATGTGTATCAGGTTGTCTGATCGCCGTAGACGAAGCGTATACGCTCCATTCGAATCACTTCACCTTTAAGGGAAAAGGTGCGGATTTTAGACGCTTTGATTGACTGTTTCCAACGCTTTCAATGTCGTTTAATAGTAGATTATCGACGGCATCACCGTTTGACATGTACAACATGCTGTCCGTTTCCTGTTTCGTAAACCGACGGAGAATATGAGATTTAGGGCATTTTAGTCATTTGTAGGAAGTACTGTTTTCATGCATATTTTGCTAATGTGATTGACATGGTTTATTGTCGCATTAGAATGTTAGGAATGCGTGCATAATTAGTTTGGCGAAGAGATTCGCCTAATTGCGCACTTCGGGTCGACATACTATATGTAGACTTAAGTGTGTAGTGTAAGTGTTTGTATAAATGCTTGTATTAGTATGTATTGAATTAAATGGTGTTATGAATTAGTTTGAGATTAATTTCTCAATTAATATGTTGGTGTAAATGGTTTCCTACATGTTAGCCATATGCATGATTTCATAATATGAATGAAATGCATGTGCTTGATGATTCGCTTAAGCTGTATGTTATAACATGTGCTTGATGATTTCATTATGATTTAATTCGAGATTGAATTCTCAATTAATATGCTGATGGAAATGATTTCCTATATGTTGGCGATATGCATAATTTCATTATATGTATGAAAGGCATGTGTCAGATGATTTACTTAAGTTGTACGATATAACATGTGTTAACATGCTCACATGGTTGTGTTTCATTTCCAATACTCTCACATGATTGTTGATGTGGATTCATATGTGTTTGGGACTATACTTAGTCCAGGCAGTCGGTAACCGAGCGAATTCGTGGTTGGCTTATCTTTGCCACGAACGATGTGTCGATGAACGCGAGCCGTGTTTTGGAGTTCGCGGCAGTGGTTAGGCCACACGAAGTGTTTTACGCACTTCATGTCGTTCAACTTGAGATGCGATCGTGCTAGTCGAGCCCGTCAAGTAACCCGACTGGCCGTTATATGTTCACCCTGCATGAGTCATAACTGCTTGAACCTAGGGTACTGAACTTACCATTGTAAACCCTGTTAACCATGGTACCTTGATCCACGAAGACTCATGAGCCGGGAATGGTGGTATTGGATACCGTGGTCGAGCTGTCGGCCTACGCTGGGGCCACAAACCTCCCCGTAGTGACCAGTGAGCACTTAGTCTCGTGAGCAGATTATGGTGGTATGGGACACTATATTCTTGCTGTCGACCTACACTGATCAGGTGACGAGTCCTTTGTAGTGACCGCGAGCGTATTCTGAGTCTACGGGAGGCGACGACCCTTCAATAGCAGTAGAGTACAGTAGGCCTGTATTGATAAGGTGATGGGGGAGCGGTGCAACGAGTGCGAGCAACAGCCCTGACAGCCCTTGCAGCGACCTACAAAATATACATCGTATGAGTTTATTAGGAGTGACGACCCTAGATAGGATCTGTGTTGGGATTGATATAAGGGAGGTACCTTAGTTTCCCAATCCTGCTGTTTAAATGGACTAATAATAACTCAAAAGTCATATCACCATACCATTGTATGTGCCTGGAAGATGTGGAGCACTTGAGGGTCGATTGCATGGCGCGGTCATAAGATGGTGTCGTATGAGGGAGATCGTCGGTGAGGGCATACATCATGTCATGTCATAATTGCATTAACAACAGTATTAGGAATGTTTGAATTACTGCTTTACTATTATTGCATGATTGATTTGATAACATGTTAATCTTTGCTCTATTATTCCACTGAGTTAGCTACTCACTCCCACATTACGGGATGGTGTTTCCGGACACCCACCGGACCCTTTTGTGATTGCAGATGATGGCGCGGCCTGCGAGGCAGAGCCGGACTTGATGATGATGAGGAGGATCCCTCCTTTATGCGTGTTTTGATTGACGGGATTACAGGGAGGTTGATTAGATACTTTGACATTTATCATTTTATATTTTTAGCGAACTCATGTATATTCGTTTCGTCTACTTTTGGAGTATACATGTATGTGTATAACCTGGTAACATGTTCACACTCTGGAGACATACAACAGTTTATATATGTTATACATACTATCACAGTCTTCCGCTTGTTAATTTAACTGTCTCTGGAGTATGATATGTTGTTCTAGCTTAATCTCACTCATGTTTAATGTGTTATCACAGACAACATTCAATCATACCTATCTATGTTGCATAAATAACATTTTGGAACTCGGGAGTTGGGTTTTTGCTCGACCCTCCAATTTTCAGGATTCACAGATGGTATCAGAGCATGATTTGGATTAAACCGGGCCTGGGTTATGGTCACGCGACGTACGCTGTCGCTTCCTTTGACTTAGGTGGGTGCGAGAAGGGTCTAGAAACACTTCTAGGATCCCAGATTCGCCAATAGGAGAAGTTTATTCATTTCGATCGTGGGATCAAGTCCGTAACGCATCTAGGGTCGCGTGAAGCAACCCGGATAGCTCCTAGGTTGTTGGTGAGTGGGTTGAGACGTTCTTTGAATGATTCTAAACCCTTTAATATGAATCCTTGGGCCGTGGGACAACCATGACCCCTGTATTCAATCGCCAGGGCATAAAAATCTCGTTTCACCAAAAATCTTCGAAGTTCTTCCTCTCACCACTCAAATATTCAATTTTTTATTATCTTTTTTATGTTAGGAATCAATAATAATGTGAAAATAACATAAAATCATACTTTCATAAAATTTTATAGTGAATAGTAAAATTTCATGAAAAATGGCCATAGGGCCATTCTAACTTCGCTTTCTTTAGCAACTAATGGGATATATAGATATACTAGCTCCTTCTACCCCAAAATCATATGCTGCATGATAGGGTTTTGTATTCGGGATTACAGATTGGCCTGAAAAGCCTCGAATGGATGTTTGGGCCTCCCTAGGGCAATCTACAATGAACCAAAGTGGGAACCATACCTTTTTGGAATCCCTAGGGCAAGGGGAACCCATCCCATATGGCCTTAATGGCCAATTTTCAAGTTCACCGGTGATGCCATCGCCGATTCGGTGATGCATCGCCGGTCAAACTCGTCAGATGGGTCTGGCCTTTGGACTGGAGGAGTTTGGGGGCTAGGGTAGCCCCCTGGTATGCGGTCCGTACCTTGAAACCCCCTAAAATATGTACCTCCTTCACAAAATGCCCCTCTAAGCTCTCCTTTCTTCACATTTTTACTGCCTTCCCCTCAAATCTCGATGTCAAACCTCTCCTAATCTCATTTTCGGTCACAACCGACCCTATTCCATCACTCACAGCCGTTGGCACTCCCTTTCCTCTCCACTTTTATCATTTGGAGCTCTCACAATCTTCATAGAAGGCTGAAAATCGTGAGGTGCTCCATTCTCCTTTTTCATTCTCTTTTCTTTCTGGAAATACATCCTAGGGGAGCTTGAAGCATCCCTCTACAACGCCTAGATATCCCTTTTCTATTTTGGTTAGCCATTTCCTTGTATTTCTTCTATTTTTTATGGCTATTATTAAGCTGTTTTAGCCTTTTTCTCTCTTTCCACCATCCTCCCTCTCAATCCTATTTCTCCATTTTCTTTGCTTAAGGGATACTGAAAATATATGGCCGAGAGAGCTCTAGTGAGCAACAGATAGTATTAGACTCGACAGGGATAAAGAAGGTAAGTCGGGACTGTGGTAGAGTCCTTTGGTAGCATTAGGCATCTATGACGTTGTCTTGTAGATGTTTGATTACCATTTTGAAATCTCTGTGTTTTGTTGTTGTTAGGTTTAGTGACGTCAGAGGTAGAAAGTGTAGAACTTTGTTCCGTGTATTGTGACTAGCATGCTACTCCCAATCCCAACATGGGATTAGGAATGTAGTTTCGTTTCATACAATAGGCCCTTGGCGTTTTGGACCTAGTGTTAGCACTCCTAGATTTGAAGGATCTGATGATATAGGAAAGTCAATTTTATTTCAATAATCTTGACCCTAAGCAATAGAACAACTCCCTGTAGTAGAAATGGTATGGAACCATTTAACGTATAAACTTAGGCTTTGGATTATAAGTACTGAGTTACAGACTAGGCTACTAGTTGACTTAGGTAGTGTAAGGCCTATATATGCTAAGGGATAGTAGGTTAGATTTGGTTGGAATGGGACTCCCTTCCTTCGATAGATCCCCTTATGACTTATAGACTTTTGTTGTTGCCCATAGGAAGGAACCATACACTCTCAGGGAACATTTATAACTCCCTCAGATTGAACTTAGAATGTACTAGCACACCCCTTAGAATTGCCTTCCCTAAGGACTTATTGCATTCGGGAACGCAGAGTAAAGGAACTACATGTAAGCGATGTATTCGCGGTTTGAGTCGACTTCTTAATCCTAGTGGTTACCAATGAATCCAATGCTCTGATCAATCAGAGGATCGGCATCGACTCGGATTAAGAACTGATATAACGCATTTTCTGTCCTGATTAGACAGAAGGTTCAATGTATCCGGCTTAGACCCACTACATAACCTTTCTTCTGTGATGGCCCAACAACCTACAACCAAACAGGATCACATTGTCTTTGGAAAATGGCGGGGACTTAAAGCTAGTAGAGAATTAGACATCTTGCCACCAACTCATACCTGCCCCTGAACTTAACCACAATAAAGATTAGGCTCATCCCTATGATCATAGGTACCAATGCCATAGAACGCATCATTAACAAAGAAAACTATATAGAGAAAGGTTGTTTCCATTTTAGGTTAAGGATAGCCCCTAAGTTGCGCCTCGTTCCGATATACGGATCGATGCAACGATTCTTCAACCTTAAGTAAAACCAATTTTTAAGGGGGGTAGGACGAATTAAGTCTAATCTAGTTAGGTTAGTCAATGCTACCGTTCGATCAGAGTGGCGCAGCGGAAGAGTGGTTGACCTCTTTCCCACTGGCCCAGGATCGAAACATTTGATTTAGTTTATATGTACGGTTAGGTTATTAAATAGGATTTGAACCTTCCTTAGAAAAAGTACTCCTTGACCTTTGCCAATTTCGGGGATGAAATTTTATTTTAAGGGGGGTAGATTGTAACACCCCGAATTTTGGCCAATCTGGGATTTGATGTCCTTAGGCAGTGGGTCAATTAAAACCCCTGGAAAATCATTCAGAACCCAATTCCATAGCCAAAGAAACCACTTAGGATTAATTCCTTTAGAAATTAAGCGTAAGTTAGCTAGCGCAACGTTAGAGTAGCCGGGAAACAGTCCCTGATCACTTTAAATACGTTCTATAAGACCCAAATCGAGTAGAACGTATGACTCTATAATACTCTATAACCTCGGATCAAACTCTAAGCAGGTTTGTTCTCTGGACCACTTTGAATCTTTGTATTAGATCTAAACCGTGCGTCGAAAGTCCGATACCTCCTATCTTAGACCGTTAGAACCGCCTAGCTGGACTTGACACTCATTTCGAAAATCAAGTCAAACCGATAATCACAGGCCATTTCATTGAGTCCGGACTGAAGAGAGTGCGAATAGGGACAGAATTGGAATTTTAAATTCAAATCTAGCACACGACTTGACGCGTCAGTATTGAGCATTCTGACCGTCAGAATTCAGCCAGATTACACCCTCGGATCAGGAGAAATTTCTATTTTATATCATGAGACTTTCAGCCCTGATCTACGTGCAGTGACTGCTGAACTGAAACTGGTCCACCACGTGCAATCTGTGAACCCTGCCGGACTGAAAACTTAATACGTGCTAAATCTGGTACGCATGAGCTTAAGTCCGATCGCATTCGGCCAGGGGACCACCAGAAAGCATCTTTTGGACCGAAACAACCCCGAATTAGATATGCACTAAGTAAACTTCGTTCCCGAACCTATTTCGGGGGTTTTTAAGCTTATAAAAGGGGTTGAAACCCTCACTCCTCTCTCCCATCCGAAATTGCAAAAAGCCCTAGATTGGGAGAGAGAAAAGGTGCGAGTTTGTGAGAGAGAGTGGGAGTGATTTTCCTGCCACCTGCTGCTGCTGCTGCACGTGCTTAGGCGACGCACTTCTATCACTTTCCCGGTGATTCCAACGCACTTCTAGGTAAGAAAAACCCTAACCACTTGCTGATTTGGGGATTTCTTCGATTCAAATAGAATTGTAGCTGATGTACATGTGTATCAGGTTGTCTGATCGCCGTAGACGAAGCGTATACGCTCCATTCGAATCACTTCACCTATAAGGGAAAAGGTGCGGATTTTAGACGCTTTGATTGACTGTTTCCAACGCTTTCAATGTCGTTTAATAGTTGTAACATCCCGAAAATCGGGGGGTCGAGCGAAAACCCAACTCCCGAGTTCCAAAATGTTATTTATGCAACATAGATATGTATGATTGAATGTTGTCTGTGACAACGCATTAAACATGAGTGAGATTAAGCTAGAACAACATATCATACTCCAGAGACAGTTAAATTTGTAAGCGGAAGACTGTAATAGTATGTATAACATATATAAACTGTTGTATGTCTCCAGAGTGTGAACATGTTACCAGGTTATATACATACATGTATACTTCAAAAGTAACCAAAAGAATATACATGAGTGCTCTAAAAATATAAAATGACAAGTGTCAAGGTATTTAATCAACTTCCCTGTAATCCCGTCAATCAGAACACGCATAAAGGAGGGATCCTCCTCATCATCATCAAGTCCAGCTCCGCCTCATAGGCCGCGCCATCATCTGCAATCACAAAAGGGTCTGGTGGGTGTCCAGGAACACCGTCCCGTAACGTGGGAGTGAGTAGCTAACTCAGTGGAATAATAGAGCAAGGATTAACATGTTCTCAAATCAATCATGCGATAATAGTAAAGTAATAAATCAAACATTCCTAATACTGTTGTTAATGCAATTATGACATGACGTGATGTATGCCCTCACCGACGATCACCCTCATGCGGCAACATCTTACGACCGCGGCATGCCACACTCCCTAGAGTGCTCCATATCTTCCAGGCACATGCAATGCTATGGTGATATGAATTCCAAGTTGTTATTAATCCATTCAAACAGCAAGATTGGGAAACTAAGGTACTTCCCTTATATCAATCCCAACACAGATCCTATCTAGGGTCGTCACTCCTAGTAATCTCATATGATGTATATTTCGTAGGTCGCTACAAGGGCTGTCAGGGCTGTTGCACGCACTCGTTGCTCCGCTCCCCCATCACCTTATCAATACAGGCCTACTGTACTCTACTGCTATTGAAGGGTCGTCGCCTTCTGTAGACTCAGAATACGCTCGCGGTCACTACAAAGGGCTCGTCGCCTGATCAGTGTAGGCCGACAGCTAGAATATAGTGTCCCATACTACCATAATCTGCTCACGAGTCTAGGTGCTCATTAGTCACTACGGGGAGGTTTGTGGCCCCAGCGTAGGCCGACAGCTCGACCACGGTGTCCCATACCACCATGCCCGGCTCATGAGTCTTTGTGGTCAAGGTACCATGGTTAATAGGGTTTACAATGGTAAGTTCAGTACCCTAGGTTCAATCAGTTATGACTCATGCAGGGTGAACATACAATGGCCAGTCGGGTTACTTGACGGGCTCGACTAGCGCGATCGCATCTCAAGTTGACGACATGAAGTGCGTAAAACACTTCTTGTGGCCTAACCACTACCGCCAACTCCAGAACACGGCTCGCGTTCATCGACGCGTCATTCGTGGCGAAGATAAACTAACCACGAATTCGCTCGGTTACCGACTGCCTGGACTAAGTATAGTCCCAAACAATCATGGAATCATGTCAGCATTCATGTAAGAGTAATGGAAATGAAATACAACCATGTAAGCATGTTAACACCTGTTATAACGTACAACTTAAGTAAATCATACACATGTCTTTCACGCATATAATGAAATTGTGGATATCGCCAACATATGGAAAATCCTCTCCATTAGCCTATTAATTGAGAATTCAATCTCAACTAAACCATAATGAAATCATCAAGTACATGTTATAGCATACCACTTAAGTGCAACATCAAACATATGCATTTCATACATATAATGAAATCGTACATACGGCTAACATGTAGGAAATCATTTACATCAACATATTAATTAAGAAATCAATCTCAAATTAATTCATAACACTATTTAATTCAATACATACTAATACAAGCATTTATACAAACACTTACACTACACACTTAAGTCTACATATAGTATGTCGACCCGAAATGCGCATTTAGGCGAATCTCTTCGCCAAACTAATTATGCACGCATTCCTAACATTCTAATGCGACAACAATTCATGTCAATCACATCAGCAAACTATGAATGAAAACGGTACTTCCTACAAATGACTAAAATGCCCTAAATCTCATATTTTTCGTTGATTTACGAAACAGGAAACGGACAGCATGTTGTACATGTCAAACGGCGTTGCCGTCGAGAATCTACTATTAGACGTCGTTGAAAGCTTTGGAAACAGTCAATCAAAGCATCTAAAATCCGCACCTTTTCCCTTTTAGGGGTGAGAGCTCGAACGGAGCGTATACGCTTCGTCTACAGCGAATAGAGAACCTAATTTACGAGTTCTATCAGTTTACATGCTATGGAACGGAAAGAATCCCAAATCAGCAACTTATTAGGGTTATTTCTTACCTAGAAACGCGGAGAAATCACCGGCAAAGTGATTGGAATACGCCGTTTAAGCACGTGCAGCAGCAGCAGGAAAAGCTCTCCCACCTTCTCTCACAAACTCTCACTTTCTCTCTCACTCTTGCTAGGGTTTCTAGCAAATTCGGATGGGTGAGAGAAGTGAGGGTTTCAACCCCTTTTATAAGCCCAAATGTGCCCAAAATAGGCTCCAGGTCAAGGTACACTTGAAGTATGTCCAATTCGGGGCTGTTTCGGCCCAAAAGATGCTTTCTGGTGGTCCCCTGGTCGATTGCGATCGGACCTAAGCTCATGCGTACCAGATATAGCAGGTATTAAGTTTTCAGTCTGGCAGGGTTCGCAGATCGCACGTGGCGGACCAGTTTCAGTTCAGCGGTCACCGCACGTAGATCAGGGCTGGAAGTCTCATAATAATAAATAGAAATTTTTCCTGATCCGAGGGTGTAATCTGGATGAATTCTGACGGTCAGAACGCTTAATACTGACGTGTCAAGTCGTGTGCCAGATTTGAATTTGAAATTCCAATTCTGTCCCTATTCGCGGTCTCTTCAGTCCGGGCTCAATGAAATAGTCTGTGATTATCGGTTTGACTTGATTTTCGAAATGAGTGTCAAGTCCAGCCGGGCAGTTCTAACGGTCTAAGATAGGAAGTAATGGACTTTCGACGCGCGATCTAAATCCAATACAAGAATTCAAAGTAGTCCAGAGAACAAACTCGCTTAGAGTTTGATCCGAGGTTATAGAGTATTATGGAGTCATACGTTCTACTCGATTTGGGTCTTGTAGAACATATTTAAAGTGATTAGGGACTGTTTTCTAGCTACTCCAGCGTTGCGCTGGCTAACTTACGCTAAATTTTCATAGGAATTAATCCTAAGTGGTTTCTTTGGCTATGAAATTGGGTTCTGAGCGATTTTCCAGGTGTTTTAGTTGACCCATTGCCTACGGACGTCAAATCCCAGATTGGCCAAAATCCGGGGTGTTACAATCTACCCCCCTTAAAACACAATGTCGTCCCCGACGTTGGCGAAGGGTAAGGAGTACTTTCTCTAAGGAAGGTTCAAATCCTATTTAATAACCTAACCGTACGTATAACCTAAATCAAATGTTTCGATCCTGGGCCAGTGGGGAAGAGGCCAACCACGCTTCCGCTGCGCCACACTGATCGAACGGTAGTGTTGACTAATCCTAACTAGATTGGACTTAATACGTTCTACCCCCCTTAAAACTTGGTTCTACTTAAGGCCCAAGAATCTTTGCATCGATCCGTATATCGGAACGAAGCGCAACTTAGGGGCTATCCTTAACCTAAAATGGAAACAACCTTTCTCTACATGGTTTTCCTTGCTAATGATGCGTTCTATGGCATTAGTATCTATGATGATAGAGACAAGCCTAAGCTCTATAGTGGTTGAGTTCAGGGGTAGGTATGAGTTGGTGGCAAGATGTTTAATTCTCTACTAGCTTTAAGTCCCCGCCATTTCCCAAAGACAAGGTGATCCTGTTTGGTTGTAGGTGGTTGGGCCATCACAGAAGAAAGGTTGTGTAGTGGGTCTAAGCTGGATACGTTGAACCTTCTGTCTAATCAGGACAGAAAATGCGTTGTATCAGTTCTTAATCCGAGTCGACGCCGATCCTCTGCTTGATCAGAGCATTAGATTTATTGGTAACCACTAGGATTAAGAAGTCGATTCAAACCGCGAATACATCGCTTACATGTAGTTCTTTTAATCCGCATTCCCGAATGCAATAAGTCCTTGGGGAAGGCAATTCTAAGGGGTATGCTAGTACATTCTAAGTTCAATCTGAGGGAGTTATAATTGTTCCCTGAGAGTTTATGGTTCCTTCCTATGGGTAACAACAGAAGTCTATAAGTCATAAGGGGATTTATCGAAGGAAGGGAGTCCCATTCCAACCAAATCTAACCTATTATCCCTTAGCATAGTTAGGCCTTACACTGCCTAAGACAACTAGTAGCCTAGTCTGTAACTCAGTAGTTATAATCCAAAGCCTAAGTTTATACATTAAATAGTTTCATACCATTTCTACTACAGGGAGTTCTTCTATTGCTTAGGGTCAAGATTTGTCTAACTGGAATTGAATTTCTTATGTCGTCAGATCCTTCAAATCTAGGAGTGCTAACACTAGATCAAAAATGCCCAAAGGCCTATATGCCCAGTAGCATTAAGTTGTATTAAATGGAACCGCATTCCTAGTCCCATAGCGGGATCGGAAGAGGCATGCTTGGTAGGAGGGTGGGTTGGGATAAAAATTAATTTGCAGGCTGAATCCTGAGAGTTACCATACTCCCAACCTAGGGACAATACCTAACAAAAAAACGAACGGCATACACTCCATTCAACAATTTTTATCTATATTAAGCTCAAACCACAACACAAACACATTTTCTACCTAACAACACAAAACACAGAAATTTCAAAACAGTAATCAAACAAGCGAATAACGTGGAGAAATGGGATAGGTAAGCAGGTTTCCACGTGTCTGAGGGTCAAATAAAAGGGACATGAGAGAGAGGACGATGGAAAGTGAGGGAAAGGCTGAAACAGCCTTAACAATAGCCATGGAAGGAGGAGAAAATGCAGGAAAATGGTTGTCCAAATGGACAGAACGAAATCTAGGCGTTGTAGAGGGATGCTTCAAGCTCCCCTAGGATGTATTTTCAGAAAGAAATGAAAATGAAAAAGGGGAATGGAGAACCTCACGAATTCAGCTCGATTTGGGGGTTTTAGGAGCTCCAACGGACGAAACCTTCAAGAGGGAGGGCTTCCAACTTCAAAGGAACGATGGGGGGTGGTCGTTTTCGGTAGGGAATGGATCTAGGGGTGGTTTGGAACCACAGTTTTGGGTTAGGGCAACAAGAAAATGAAAATGGGGCTAGGGAAGGGGACTTTTGTGAAGGAAGTACCCCTATTTGGGGTTTTCTATGGACGAACACCATATAGGGGGGGTGTACAGGCCACATGAGGGCGTGCGCCCGAAGATCAGACCAAGTGGGCCCCACCGGTCGGCGATGCATCGCCGAACCGGCGATGGCATTGTCGGCCAACCTCCCATTTGGCCGGTGGGACCACATGGGTCTGGTCCCCCATGGTCCAAGGACTCCAAAAATATGTGGCCCACCCCCTGGTTCATTGTATTTTGATATATATGAGCCCAAACATGTGTTCGGAGCTTTCCGGGACCACTCCGCAATCCCGAATACCAAACCCTATGATGCAGCATATGAATTTGAGGTAGAAGGAGCTAGTACATCCATCTAGATCCTTAGTTGCTAAAGAAAGTGAAGTTAGAATGGCCTTATGGCCATTTTTCATGAAATTTTACTATTCACTGTAAAATTTTGTAAAAGTATTAATTTGTGTTATTTTCACATTAGGTTTAATGCCTAACATTAAATGGATAAGAAAGAAATGAAGATCAGAGTATTTAGAGGAAGAATTTTGAAGAATTTTGGCGAAACGGGATTTTTAAGCCCTGGCGATTGATTACAGGAGTCGTGGTCATCCCACGGCCCAAAGAGTTCACTTTTACGGTTTAAAACCGCTCATAGGACGTCTCAACCCGACTTCCTACGACCTAGGAGCTATTTGGGTTGCTTTACGCGACCCGAAATGCGTTACAGACTTGATCGCACGATCGAAATGAATAGTCTTCGCCTATCGGCGAATCTGAGATCCTAAAAGTGTTTCTAGACCCTTCTCGCACCCACCTAAATCAAAGGAAGCGACAGCATACGTCGCGTGACCATAACCCAGGCCCGGTTTAATCCAAATCATGCTCTGATACCATCTGTAACATCCCAAAAATCGGGGGGTCGAGCGAAAACCCAACTCCCGAGTTCCAAAATGTTATTTATGCAACATAGATATGTATGATTGAATGTTGTCTGTGATAACGCATTAAACATGAGTGAGATTAAGCTAGAACAGCATATCATACTCCAGAGACAATTAAATTTGTAAGCGGAAGACTGTAATAGTATGTATAACATATATAAACTGTTGTATGTCTCCAGAGTGTGAACATGTTACCAGGTTATATACATACATGTATACTTCAAAAGTAACCAAAAGAATATACATGAGTGCTCTAAAAATATAAAATGACAAGTGTCAAGGTATTTAATCAACCTCCCTGTAATCCCGTTAATCAGAACACGCATAAAGGAGGGATCCTCCTCATCATCATCAAGTCCAGCTCCGCCTCATAGGCCACGCCATCATCTGCAATCACAAAAGGGTCTGGTGGGTGTCCAGGAACACCGTCCCGTAATGTGGGAGTGAGTAGCTAACTCAGTGGAATAATAGAGCAAGGATTAACATGTTCTCAAATCAATCATGCGATAATAGTAAAGTAATAAATCAAACATTCCTAATACTGTTGTTAATGCAATTATGACATGACATGATGTATGCCCTCACTGACGATCACCCTCATGCTGCAACATCTTACGACCGCGGCATGCCACACTCCCTAGAGTGCTCCACATCTTCCAGGCACATGCAATGCTATGGTGATATGAATTCCAAGTTGTTATTAATCCATTCAAACAGCAAGATTGGGAAACTAAGGTACTTCCCTTATATCAATCCCAACACAGATCCTGTCTAGGGTCGTCACTCCTAATAATCTCATACGATGTATATTTCGTAGGTCGCTGCAAGGGCTGCCAGGGCTGTTGCACGCACTCGTTGCTCGGCTCTCCCATCACCTTATCAATACAGGCCTACTGTACTCTACTGCTACTAAAGGGTCGTCGCCTTCTGTAGACTCAGAATACGCTCGCGGTCACTACAAAGGGCTCGTCGCCTGATCAGTGTAGGCCGACAGCTAGAATATAGTGTCCCATACCACCATAATCTGCTCACGAGTCTAGGTGCTCATTAGTCACTACGGGGAGGTTTGTGGCCCCAGCGTAGGCCGACAGCTCGACCACGGTGTCCCATACCACCATGCCTGGCTCATGAGTCTTTGTGGATCAAGGTACCATGGTTAATAGGGTTTACAATGGTAAGTTCAGTACCCTAGGTTCAAGCAGTTATGACTCATGCAGGGTGAACATACAATGGCCAGTCGGGTTACTTGACGGGCTCGACTAGCGCGATCGCATCTCAAGTTGACGACATGAAGTGCGTAAAACACTTCTTGTGGCCTAACCACTACCGCCAACTCCAGAACACGGCTCGCGTTCATCGACGCGTCGTTCGTGGCGAAGATAAACTAACCACGAATTTGCTCGGTTACCGACTGCCTGGACTAAGTATAGTCCCAAACAATCATGGAATCATGTCAGCATTCATGTAAGAGTAATGGAAATGAAATACAACCATGTAAGCATGTTAACACCTGTTATAACGTACAACTTAAGTAAATCATACACATGTCTTTCACGCATATAATGAAATTCTGGATATCGCCAACATATGGAAAATCCTCTCCATTAGCCTATTAATTGAGAATTCAATCTCAACTAAACCATAATGAAATCATCAAGTACATGTTATAGCATACCACTTAAGTGCAACATCAAACATATGCATTTCATACATATAATGAAATCGTACATACGGCTAACATGTAGGAAATCATTTACATCAACATATTAATTAAGAAATCAATCTCAAATTAATTCATAACACTATTTAATTCAATACATACTAATACAAGCATTTATACAAACACTTACACTACACACTTAAGTCTACATATAGTATGTCGATCCGAAATGCGCATTTAGGCGAATCTCTTCGCCAAACTAATTATGCACGCATTCCTAACATTCTAATGCGACAACAATTCATGTCAATCACATCAGCAAACTATGAATGAAAACGGTACTTCCTACAAATGACTAAAATGCCCTAAATCTCATATTCTTCGTTGATTTACGAAACAGGAAACGGACAACATGTTGTACATGTCAAACGGCGTTGCCGTCGAAAATCTACTATTAGACGTCGTTGAAAGCTTTGGAAACAGTCAATCAAAGCATCTAAAATCCGCACCTTTTCCCTTTTAGGGGTGAGAGCTCGAACGGAGCGTATACGCTTCGTCTACAGCGAATAGAGAACCTAATTTACGAGTTCTATCAGTTTACATGCTATGGAACGGAAAGAATCCCAAATCAGCAACTTATTAGGGTTATTTCTTACCTAGAAACGCGGAGAAATCACCGGCAAAGTGATTGGAATACGCCGTTTAAGCACGTGCAGCAGCAGCAGGAAAAGCTCTCCCACCTTCTCTCACAAACTCTCACTTTCTCTCTCACTCTTGCTAGGGTTTCTAGCAAATTCGGATGGGTGAGAGAAGTGAGGGTTTCAACCCCTTTTATAAGCCCAAATGTGCCCAAAACAGGCTCCAGGTCAAGGTACACTTGAAGTATGTCCAATTCGGGGCTGTTTCGGCCCAAAAGATGCTTTCTGGTGGTCCCCTGGTCGATTGCGATCGGACTTAAGCTCATGCGTACCAGATATAGCACGTATTAAGTTTTCAGTCTGGCAGGGTTCGCAGATCGCACGTGGTGGACCAGTTTCAGTTCAGCGGTCACCGCACGTAGATCAGGGCTGGAAGTCTCATAATAATAAATAGAAATTTTTCCTGATCCGAGGGTGTAATCTGGATGAATTCTGACGGTCAGAACGCTTAATACTGACGTGTCAAGTCGTGTGCCAGATTTGAATTTGAAATTCCAATTCTGTCCCTATTCGCGGTCTCTTCAGTCCGGGCTCAATGAAATAGTCTGTGATTATCGGTTTGACTTGATTTTCGAAATGAGTGTCAAGTCCAGCTGGGCAGTTCTAACGGTCTAAGATAGGAAGTAATGGACTTTCGACGCGCGGTCTAAATCCAATACAAGAATTCAAAGTAGTCCAGAGAACAAACCCGCTTAGAGTTTGATCCGAGGTTATAGAGTATTATGGAGTCATACGTTCTACTCGATTTGGGTCTTGTAGAACGTATTTAAAGTGATCAGGGACTGTTTTCTAGCTACTCCAGCGTTGCGCTGGCTAACTTACGCTAAATTTCCATAGGAATTAATCCTAAGTGGTTTCTTTGGCTATGAAATTGGGTTCTGAGCGATTTTCCAGGTGTTTTAGTTGACCCATTGCCTACGGACGTCAAATCCCAGATTGGCCAAAATCCGGGGTGTTACAATCTACTCCCCTTAAAACACAATGTCGTCCCCGACGTTGGCGAAGGGCAAGGAGTACTTTCTCTAAGGAAGGTTCAAATCCTATTTAATAACCTAACCGTACGTATAACCTAAATCAAATGTTTCGATCCTGGGCCAGTGGGGAAGAGGCCAACCACGCTTCCGCTGCGCCACACTGATCGAACGGTAGTGTTGACTAATCCTAACTAGATTGGACTTAATACGTTCTACCCCCCTTAAAACTTGGTTCTGCTTAAGGCCCAAGAATCTTTGCATCGATCCGTATATCGGAACGAAGCGCAACTTAGGGGCTATCCTTAACCTAAAATGGAAACAACCTTTCTCTACATGGTTTTCCTTGCTAATGATGCGTTCTATGGCATTAGTATCTATGATGATAGAGACAAGCCTAAGCTCTATAGTGGTTGAGTTCAGGGGTAGGTATGAGTTGGTGGCAAGATGTTTAATTCTCTACTAGCTTTAAGTCCCCGCCATTTCCCAAAGACAAGGTGATCCTGTTTGGTTGTAGGTGGTTGGGCCATCACAGAAGAAAGGTTGTGTAGTGGGTCTAAGCTGGATACGTTGAACCTTCTGTCTAATCAGGACAGAAAATGCGTTGTATCAGTTCTTAATCCGAGTCGACGCCGATCCTCTGCTTGATCAGAGCATTAGATTTATTGGTAACCACTAGGATTAAGAAGTCGATTCAAACCGCGAATACATCGCTTACATGTAGTTCTTTTAATCCGCATTCCCGAATGCAATAAGTCCTTGGGGAAGGCAATTCTAAGGGGTATGCTAGTACATTCTAAGTTCAATCTGAGGGAGTTATAATTGTTCCCTGAGAGTTTATGGTTCCTTCCTATGGGTAACAACAGAAGTCTATAAGTCATAAGGGGATTTATCGAAGGAAGGGAGTCCCATTCCAACCAAATCTAACCTATTATCCCTTAGCATAGTTAGGCCTTACACTGCCTAAGACAACTAGTAGCCTAGTCTGTAACTCAGTAGTTATAATCCAAAGCCTAAGTTTATACATTAAATAGTTTCATACCATTTCTACTACAGGGAGTTCTTCTATTGCTTAGGGTCAAGATTTGTCTAACTGGAATTGAATTTCTTATGTCGTCAGATCCTTCAAATCTAGGAGTGCTAACACTAGATCAAAAATGCCCAAAGGCCTATATGCCCAGTAGCATTAAGTTGTATTAAATGGAACCGCATTCCTAGTCCCATAGCGGGATCGGAAGAGGCATGCTTGGTAGGAGGGTGGGTTGGGATAAAAATTAATTTGCAGGCTGAATCCTGAGAGTTACCATACTCCCAACCTAGGGACAATACCTAACAAAAAAATGAACGGCATACACTCCATTCAAATTAATTTGCGCTGGCTAACTTACGCTAAATTTCCATAGGAATTAATCCTAAGTGGTTTCTTTGGCTATGAAATTGGGTTCTGAGCGATTTTCCAGGTGTTTTAGTTGACCCATTGCCTACGGACGTCAAATCCCAAATTGGCCAAAATCCGAGGTGTTACAATAGTAGATTATTGACGGCATCACCGTTTGACATGTACAACATGCTGTCTGTTTCCTATTTCGTAAACCGACGGAGAATATGAGATTTAGGGCATTTTAGTCATTTGTAGGAAGTACTGTTTTCATGCATATTTTGCTGATGTGATTGACATGGTTTTTTATTGCATTAGAATGTTAGGAATGTGTGCATAATTAGTTTGGCGAAGAGATTCGCCTAATTGCGCACTTCGGGTTGACATACTATATGTAGACTTAAGTGTGTAGTGTAAGTGTTTGTATAAATGCTTGTATTAGTATGTATTGAATTAAATGGTGTTATGAATTAGTTTGAGATTAATTTCTCAATTAATATGTTGGTGTAAATGGTTTCCTACATGTTAGCCATATGCATGATTTCATAATATGAATGAAATGCATGTGCTTGATGATTCGCTTAAGCTGTATGTTATAACATGTGCTTGATGATTTCATTATGATTTAATTCGAGATTGAATTCTCAATTAATATGTTGATGGAAATGATTTCCTATATGTTGGCGATATGCATAATTTCATTATATGTATGAAAGGCATGTGTCAGATGATTTACTTAAGTTGTACGATATAACATGTGTTAACATGCTCACATGGTTGTGTTTCATTTCCAATACTCTCACATGATTGTTGATGTGGATTCATATGTGTTTGGGACTATACTTAGTCCAGGCAGTCGGTAACCGAGCGAATTCATGGTTGGCTTATCTTTGCCACGAACGACGCGTCGATGAACGCGAGCCGTGTTTTGGAGTTCGTGGCAGTGGTTAGGCCACACGAAGTGTTTTACGCACTTCATGTTGTTCAACTTGAGATGCGATAGTGCTAGTCGAGCCCGTCAAGTTACCCGACTGGCCGTTGTATGCTCACCCTGTATGAGTCATAACTGCTTGAACCTAGGGTACTGAACTTACCATTGTAAACCCTGTTAACCATGGTACCTTGATCCACGAAGACTCATGAGCCGGGAATGGTGGTATGGGACACTGTGGTCGAGCTGTCGGCCTACGCTGGGGCCACAAACCTCCCCGTAGTGACCAGTGAGCACTTAGTCTCGTGAGCAGATTATGGTGGTATGGGACACTATATTCTCGCTTTCGGCCTACACTGATCAGGCGACGAGTCCTTTGTAGTGACCGCGAGCGTATTCTAAGTCTACGGGAGGCGACGACCCTTCAGTAGCAGTAGAGTACAGTAGGCCTGTATTGATAAGGTGATGGGGGAGCGGTACACCGAGTGCGAGCAACAGCCCTGGCAGCCCTTACAGCGACCTACAAAATATACATCGTATGAGTTTACTAGGAGTGACAACCCTAAACAGGATCTGTGTTGGGATTGATATAAGGGAGGTACCTTAGTTTCCCAATCCTGCTGTTTGAATGGACTAATAATAACTCAAAAATCATATCACCATACCATTGCATGTGCCTGGAAGATGTGGAGTACTTGAGGGTCGATTGCATGCCGTGGTCGTAAGATGGTGCCGTATGAGGGAGATCGTCGGTGAGGGCATACATCATGTCATGTCATAATTGCGTTAACAACAGTATTAGAAATGTTTGAATTACTGCTTTACTATTATCGCATGATTGATTTGATAACATGTTAATCTTTACTCTATTATTCCACTGAGTTAGCTACTCACTCCCACATTACGGGATGGTATTTTCGGACACCCAGCAGACCCTTTTGTGATTGCAGATGATGGCGCGGCCTGCGAGGCGGAGCCGGACTTGATGATGAGGAGGAGGATCCCTCCTTTATGCGTGTTCTGATTGACGGGATTACAGGGAGGTTGATTAGATACTTTGACATTTGTCATTTTATATTTTTAGCGCACTCATGTATATTCGTTTCGTCTACTTTTGGAGTATACATGTATGTGTATAACCTGGTAACATGTTCACACTCTAGAGACATACAACAGTTTATATATGTTATACATACTATCACAGTCTTCCGCTTGTTAATTTAACTGTCTCTGGAGTATGATATGCTGTTCTAGCTTAAACTCACTCATGTTTAATGCGTTATCACAGACAACATTCAATCATACCTATCTATGTTGCATAAATAACATTTTGGAACTCGGGAGTTGGGTTTTTGCTCGACCCCCCGATTTTCGGGATGTTACAGTAGGACCCAAAAAATGGTTGCTGGAGTTTGAGTCGTAGGGCTACGACTGGTCGAAGGATGAGTCGTAGAACTCACAGGACTGTCGTAGGATGTCCAGGACTGGTCGTATGACAGGCAGAAAGATTCAAAAATCTTCAACTACCTAGGACTGGTCCTGAAAAACTTAAGACTGGTCGTAACAAAGCTAGGACTGGTCTTGAAGTCCCTAGGACTGGTCTTAGAACACTCCAAACAAGTATAATAAAGTATATGAGTTATGTATCCAGAATGACCTACTATAAAGCCCAACCTAAGGTCAATCTAAGGTCAAACAAACCTTAAAAGTGAGATGGACATTGAAAGTCTGTACACTTAGATGACCCTTAAGAGAAGCTTGAGAATATACAAATCTTGTAGTAGGCCTTCTTAAGCTTGATCTTGACTTGACAAAGTCTTCTACTAAACTCGAACTTGATCGAATCTTGAACATACAAACTTGAAGACTTCAATACTTGAGTTCTTCATCCATGTCTTGAAAACTTTCTTCATTTAAGATCTTGTCTTGAAATGCGATGACTTGATTGCAATGAATAGTCTTCAATCATAAAATAAAAGATGTACAAGACATAGATATAGGTTTTGGCACCATAAAATTTGACAACCAAAGGGATATGAAATCATAGCACTTACACTGTTAACCATGGTACCTTGATCCATAAAGACTCATGAGCCGGGCATGGTGGTATGGGACACTGTGGTCGAGCTGTCGGCCTATGCTGGGGCCACAAACCTCCCCGTAGTGACCAGTGAGCACATTTGACTCGTGAGCCGATTGTGGTGGTATGGGACACTACATTCAAGCTGTCGGCCTACACTGATTATTGACGAGCCCTTTGTAGTGATCTCGAGCGTATTCTGAGTCTACGGGAGATGACGACCCTTCCATAGCAATGAGAGTACATTAGGCCTGTATTAATAAGGTGATGGGGGAGCAGTACAATGAGTGCGAGCAACAGCCCTGGCAGCCCTTGTAGCAACCTATAAATATAACATCGTATGATATTACTAGGAGTGATGACCCTAGATAGGATCTGTGTTGGGATTGATATAAGGTACCTTAGTTTCCCAATCCTGCTGTATGAAAAGGATAAATAATAACCCGGTAATCATATCCACATCGCACTGCATGTGCCTGTAAGATGTGGAGCACTGTGAGAAGAAAGCATGCCGCGGACGCAGATGGTGCCGCATGAGGGAGTATGTCGGTGAGGGCATCCATCATGTCATTTCATGCTTGCATTAACAACAGTATCTAGTAATGTTTTATTGTCTGCTTTACTATTATCGCGTGATTGATTTGATAACATGATAATCTTTGCTCTATGATTCCACTGAGTTGATCACTCACTCCTACGTTACGGGATGGTGTTCCGAACACCCACCAGTCCCTATTTTAGTTTCAGATGATGGCGATGCTCGCGAAGCAGAGCCGGACTTGATGATGATGAGGAGGATCCCTCCTATATGCAGATTCTGATTGACGGGGTTACAGGGTTATTAATTAGATGCTAGTACACGTGGTATTTTACCTTTTATTTTTGCACCATATATATTCTTTTTGCTCATCTTTGGAGTATGCATATATATGTTTAACCTGGTAACATGTTCACACTCTGGAGACTCACAACAGTTCATATATTCTATATATCTATCACATTCTTCCGCTTGCTAAATTAACTGTCTCTGGAGTATGATATGTTATTTTGGCTTGATCCACCTCATGTTTTATATACTATTACCACCAACATTCATCCATCATTGAAAATGTTGCATAAGTGACGTTTTGAAACTCGGGAGTTGGGTTTTTACCCGACCCCCGATTTTCGGGATGTTACAGATGGTATCAGAGCATGATTTGGATTAAACCGGACCTGGGTTATGATAACACAATGTACACTAACACACTCTAACTTAGGAAGGGGGCGATGGAACTTATAAACCACATTAGAATCCTAAGTTTTGCCGACAGGTGAAACTATACGGTACTTTAGGCCGTAACGTGTCTTTGGTCGTGTGAAGCGACCTAAGTCGCCTCTAGGCCATCAGTCGATGGGTTTGTGTCATTCCCTGAAGAATTTCAAACCCAGAAATGGATGTCCTTGGGTTGTGGGGCAACCACAACACCTTACACTCAATCGCAAGGCCTAAAACCCCTGTTTTATCCATTTCCTTCAATATCTCTCCTTTCACCACCCCATGCTTCAACTTTTTCTAAGTCCTTTCATACTGCACATAAATCCTAATGTATAAATGATGGAGAATCGTGCTTAAACAAAAATTTACTATAGATAGTAAATATATGTATAAATTGGACTTTTGACCATTCCAATTATGGAATCTCATGGAATAAGTGGGTTAGGTGAATGGATTAGCCTCTCCTACCCCAAAATCATATGTTACATGATGCATAAATGCATTCTAATTTTCAAATTGGCCCTGAAATTCTTTAAACGGAGTCGTGGGCCCACCCAAGCTAATCTGACATGATCCAGGGGGGAACCACACATTTTTAGGGCCCACAAGACACGGGAACCATGCCCCATAGGCCGGGCCTCGCTGGAATTGAGTTTGGCCGGAGAGGCCTCGCCATATAGTGGGCCCCATTCGGTCGGGCAGGAGCTGTTTGGAGGTTAGGGTAACCCCCTGGTAGGTGGGCCGCACCTTCAATCCCCTCCAATCCCCTACCTCCTTCACAAATCGACCCTCCAAGCTCTCCCTTTCCTTCACAATTGTTATTTTTCCTCTCAAATCGTCCCTCCAATCACTCATTCCAACATTTTCTGCTATGACCCACACTGCTCTATCGTTTACAGCCAACCTCATGCACCTACACTCTCCATTTTCTGAGATTGGAGCTCTCAAGCTCCCATTTGAGGCTCAAAATCAGGTGAGCTTCTAACCCCTCATGTTTTCTCCTTTTCCTTTCAAATCCTAGCCTTTTGGGACCTGTTTCCCTCCTCTATAGGACCTAGATTCGTGGCAGCCCACTAGGTCAACCCTTTTTCTTCATTTCCTTCACTTTTCATGGCTCATTTGAGCTCTTAAGCTCTCATTTGAGCCTCAAACTTATGAAAACCTACTTACCCATCCCATTTCTCCACTTTCTTCGCTTGAGAAGTAATGAGAATACACGGCCGATAGAGCTCTAATAGGCAACAAACAATATTAAACTAGACAGTGTTAAAGAAGGTAAGTCGGGACCGTGGTAGAAGTCCTTTGGTAGACTTAAGCATCTATGCCATTGTCCTATAGATTGTTTGATTACCGTTTTAAGAATTTTTGTGTTTTGTTGTTGTTGGGTCTAGTGATGTCATAGGTAGAAAATGTATTGTGTTTAGTGGTTTGGGCTTAGTATAGCCGCAGTCGTCTCCGTCATAATGCATGTGAAATTTTATTCCATGTATTGTGGCAAATTTTGTTAAATGAAGCGCATGCCGTTTCGTTCACTGTAAGGTATTGTCCCTAGATTGGGTATATCCTATGGTTTCCACTACCATGATTGGAATGTATATGATTAAAAGTAAATCCCAGGATTAAGCTTACAAATAAATTTTTAACCCACCCCACTGTAACACCTCGAATTTTGGCCAATCTGGGATTTGACGTCCTTAGGCAATGGGTCAACTAAAACACCTGGAAAATCGCTCAGAACCCAATTTCATAGCCAAAGAAACCACTTAGGATTAATTCCTATGGAAATTCAGCGTAAGTTAGCTAGCGCAATGCTAGAGTAGCCGGGAAACAGTCCCTGATCACTTTAAATACGTTCTACAAGACCCAAATTGAGTAGAACATATGACTCCATAATACTCTATAACCTCGGATCAAACTCTAAGCAGGTTTGTTCTCTGGACCACTTTGAATTCTTGTATTGGATTTAGACCGCGCGTCGAAAGTGCGTTACTTCCTATCTTAGACCGTTAGAACCGCCTAGCTGGACTTGACAATCATTTCGAAAATCAAGTCAAACCGATAATCACAGACTATTTCATTGAGCCCGGACTGAAGAGACCGCGAATAGGGACAGAATTGGAATTTCAAATTCAAATCTGGCACACGACTTGACACGTCAGTATTAAGCGTTCTGACCGTCAGAATTCATCCAGATTACACCCTCGGATCAGGAAAAATTTCTATTTATTATTATGAGACTTCCAGCCCTGATCTACGTGCGGTGACCGCTGAACTGAAACTGGTCCGCCACGTGCGATCTGCGAACCCTGCCGGACTGAAAACTTAATGCGCGCTAGATCTGGTACGCATGAGCTTAAGTCCGATCGCATTCGACCAGGGGACCACCAGAAAGCATCTTTTGGACCGAAACAGCCCCGATTTGGTTACCCCTCAAGTGAAACTTGTTCCCGAATCTATTTCGGGCAAGTTTGGGCTTATAAAAGGGCTTGAAACCCTCACTCCTCTCTCCCATCCGAATTTGCAAAAACCCTAGATTGGGAGAGAGAAAAGGTGAGAGTTTGTGAGAGAAGGTGGGAGAGCTTTCCCTGCTGCTGCTGCACGTGCTTAAGTGGCGTATTCCAATCACTTTGCCGGTGATTTCTTCGCATTTGCAGGTAAGAAAATGCCCTAGAAAGTTGCTGATTTAATGCTTCTTTAGTTCTATAGTTTGTTGGTTGATAAATCTCATAAATCAGGTTCCTTAGTCGCCGTAGACGAAGCGTATACGCTCTGTTCGAATCACTTCACCTATAAGGGAAAAGGTGCGGATTTTAGACGCTTTGATTGACTGTTTCCAAAGCTTTCAATGTCGTTTAATAGTAGATTCTTGACGGTAACACCGTTTGACATGTACAACATGCTGTCCGTTTCCTGTTTCGTAAACTAACGAAGAATATGAGATTTAGGGCATTTTAGTCATTTGTAGGAAGTATAGATTTCATTCATATTTTGCTGATGTGATTGACATGATATGTTGTTGCATTAGGATGTTAGGAATACGTGCATAATTAGTTTGGCGAAGAGATTCGCCTAAATGCGCACTTCGGGTCGACATACTATATGTAGACTTAAGTGTGTAGTGTATGTGTTTGTATAAATGCTTGTATTAGTATGTATTGAATTAAATGGTGTTATGAATTAGTTTGAGATTGATTTCTCAATTAATATGCTGGTGTGAATGGTTTCCTACATGTTAGCCATATGCATGATTTCATGATATGAATGAAATGCATGTGCTTGACGATTCGCTTAAGCTGTATGTTATAACATGTGCTTGATGATTTCCTTATGAGTTACTTTGAGATTGAATTCTCAATTAATATGTTGATGGAGAGGATTTCCTATATGTTGGCGACATGCTTAATTTCATTATATGTGTGAAAGACATGTGTACGATGATTTGCTTAAGTTGTATGTAATAACATGTGTTAACATGCTCTCATTGTTGTATTTCATTTCCATTACCCTTACACAACTGCTGATGTGATTCTATGATTGTTTGGGACTATGCCTAGTCCAGGCAGTCGGTAACCGAGCGAATTTGTGGTTAGCTTATCTTCGCCACGAACGACGCGTCGATGAACGCGAGTCGTGTTTGGAGTTGACGGCAGTGGTTAGGCCACGCGAAGTGTTTTACGCACTTCATGTCATTCGACTTGAGATGCGATCGCGCTAGTCGAGCCCGTCAAGTAACCCGACTGGCCGATGTATGTTCACCTTGTATGAGTCATAACTGCTTGAACCTAGGGTACTGAACTTACCATTGTAAACCTTGTTAACCATGGTACCTTGATCCATAAAGACTCATGAGCCGGGCATGGTGGTATGGGACACCGTGGTCGAGCTGTCGGCCTACGCTGGGGCCATAAACCTCCCCGTAGTGACCAGTGAGCACCTAGTCTCGTGAGCAGATTATGGTGGTATGAGACACTATATTCTAGCTGTCGGCCTACACTGATCAGGCGACGAGTCCTTTGTAGTGACCGCGAGCGTATTCTGAGTCTACGGGAGGCGACGACCCTTCAGTAGCAGTAGAGTACAGTAGGCCTGTATTGATAAGGTGATGGGGGAGCGGTGCAACGAGTACGAGCAACAGCCCTGGCAGCCCTTGCAGTGACCTACAAAATATACATCGTATGAGATTACTAGAAGTGACGACCCTAGACAGGATCTGTGTTGGGATTGATATAAGGGAGGTACCTTAGTTTCCCAATCCTGCTGTTTGAATGGACTAATAACAACTTGGAAATCATATCACCATAACATTGCATGTGCCTGGAAGATGTGGAGCACTCTAGGGAGTGTGGTATGCCGCGGTCGTAAGATGTTGCCGTATGAGGGAGATCGTCGGTGAGGGCATACATCACGTCATGTCATAATTGCATTAACAACAGTATTAGGATTGTTTGATTTATTGCTTTAATATTATCGCGTGATTAATTTGAGAACATGTTAATCCTTGCTCTATTATTCCACTGAGTTAGCTACTCACTCCCACGTTACGGGACGGTGTTCCTGGACACCCAGCAGACCCTTTTGTGATTGCAGATGATGGCGCGGCCTGCGAGGCGGAGCTGGACTTGATGATGATGAGGAGGATCCCTCCTTTATGCGTGTTCTGATTGACAGGATTACAGGGAGGTTGATTAGATACTTTGACACTTGTCATTTTATATTTTTAGCGCACTCATGTATATTCGTTTTGTCTACTTTTGGAGTATACATGTATGTATATAACCTGGTAACATATCCACACTCTGGAGGCATACAACAGTTTATATATGTTATACATATTATCACAGTCTTCCGCTTGTTAATTTAACCATCTCTCGAGTATGATATGCTGTTCTAGCTTAATCTCACTCATGTTTAATGCGTTATCACAGACAACATTCAATCATACATATCTATGTTGCATAAATAACATTTTGGAACTCGGGAGTTGGGTTTTTGCTCGACCCCCCCAATTTTCGGGATGTTACACCCACCCTCCTACAAAGCATGTCACTCCCAATCCTGATATGGGATTAGTAATGCGGTCCCAGTTAACATAACTTGAGACCACTGGCCATATAGGCCCTTGGCGTTTTGGACCTAGAGTTAGTACTCCTAGATTTGAAAGATCGGATGATATGAAAAATCTAATTCCATTTAAACAATCTTGACCCTAAGCGATAGAACGATCCCCTGTAGTAGAAATGGTATGAAACCATTTAGCGTATAAGCTTAGCCTTTGGATTACAGCTAGTGAGTTATAGACTAGTTTACTAGTTACCTTAAGTAGTGTAAAGCCTGTATATGTTAAGGAATAGTAGGTTAGATTTGGTTGGAGTAGAACCTCATTCCTTCCCTTGATCCCCTTAATACTTATAGACTTCTGTTATAACCCGTAGAAAGTTGTTTTAGTTTAGAACCATTCACTCTCAGGAAAAACTTATGAATTCCTCAGATTGAACTTAGAATAAACTAGCATGCCCCTTGGAATTGCCTTCACAAAGACCTATTGCATTCGAGAACGCGGAGTAAAGGAACTATATATATAAGCGAAGTATTCGTAGTTTGAACTGACTTCTTAATCCTATCGGTTACCAATAAATCCAATGCTCTGATCAAGCAGAAGATCGGCATCGACTCGGATTAAGAACTGATACAACAAGTTTTCTGTCCTTATTAGACAGAAGGTTCAATGTATCCGACTCAGACCCACTACACAACTTTTCTTCCATGTTGGCCCGACCAGCTACAACCAAAAGTTATTGCCTTACCTTGGAAAATGTTAAGGATATACAGCCAATAGAGATTAGACCTCTTACCATAAACTCACATCCGTCCTTGAAATCAACCACAACACCCGTCATTTCAGCTCCTTTCTACAACCATAGGTACTAATGCCATAGAACGCATCATTAGCAAAGGAAGACCAATGTAGTGAGAGGTTGTTTCCCATTTCATGTTAAAGATAGGCCCTAAGTTACACCTCGTTCCGATATAAGGATCAAGACATAGATTCTTGAGCCTTAAGTAGAACTCAGTTTTAAGGGGGGTAGAACGTATTGAGCCCAATCTACTTAGGATTATCTAATACAACCGTTGGATCAGAGTAGCGCAGTGGAAGCGTGGTTGGCCTCTTCCCCACTGGCCTAGGATTGAAACAGTTGGTTTAGGTTATACGTAAGGTTAGGTCATTAAATAGAATTTGAACCTTTCTTAGAATGTCAATACGAAAGTCTCTTTAGGGACTCATTACCCTTAGCCAATTTCGGGGATAAAATTTTGTTTTAAGGGGGATAGATTGTAACACCCCGGATTTTCGCAAACCTGGGGTTAGACGTCCTTAGGCAATGGGCCAACCATGATGCCTCGATAACCTCTCAGAACCCAATTCCAAAGCCAAAGAAATCACTTAGAACTAAATTCTTTAGAATTTAACGTGAATTAGCCAGCGCTACGCTAAATTACCTGTGAAATTAGCACCAACCACTTTAAATATGATCTGTAAGACCCAAAACCTCTAGAATCGTTGACACTATGTTACCCTAAAATCTAGGATCAAACTCTAAACCCGTTTGCCCTCAGGAACCCTTTGAAACTTTGTATTGGATCTAGACCGCACGTCGAGAGTCCGATATCCACAATCTTAGACCGTTATGACCGCTTAGCTGGACTTGACAATCATTTCGAAAATCAAGCCCAACTGATGTTCTGAGGCTTTTTCATTGAGCCTGGAGCAGGGAGTGTGAGAAAGAGTATAATTCATAAAAATTTAAATGGGATTTAAATGAATCTGATCCATTTCATTTGCGGGATCAGTATAAGCATTCAGACCGTCGAAATCTGACCCAAATATACCCTCGGATCAGGAAACATTTCTCACTCAGGTCAGTGTACTTGGAATCTTTGATCGAGTCTCCGTGACTACTGAACTGAAACTAGTCTGCCACGTGCGATCTGGGAACTCTACCGGTCTGAAAACTTGATGTGAGTATGATCCAATGTACATGAGCTTAAGTCCGACCGCGTTCAGCCAGGGGACCTCCCGAAATGCTCTTTTGGATCGAAAAAGTTTCGATTTGGTTATAACTTAAGTATACCTTTGTCCCAAGTCTAATTAGGTTAGATTTTAGCCTATATAAGGGCTTTAAACCCTCTCATATCTCTCCCATCCGAATTTGCTACAAACCCTAGAAAGAGAGAGAGAGAAAGAGAGAGATTGTGAGAGAGTTGTGGGAGAGATTTCCAGCCACTTGCACCAGCTATTGCACTTACCGAAGCACCGCATTCAAATCACTTTTCCAATGATTTCCAACTCACTTATAGGTAAGAAAACCCTACCCTCTTGCTGTTTTAGGGATTCCTTTGGTGCAAGTAGTGGTGTAGCTTATGTAACTTGTGATATAGGTCACCTTAACGCCGTTGACGAAGCGTAGACATTCTATTCAAATCGATACACGTCTAAGGAAAAAGGTGAGGATTTTAGATGCTTTGATTGACTGATTTCAATGCTTTCAATGTCGTTTAATAGTAGATTATCGAAGAGAGCACCGTTTGACATGTAGAACATGTTGTCCGTTTTCCATTTCGACTGCATACGAGAAATATGAGGTTTAGGGCATTTTAGGTATTTGTAGGAAATACAGTATACGTCCGTATTTTGCTAAAATTATTATCATGGCTATTTTTCGTGTTGTGATATTAGGAATGCGTGTATGATCTGTTTGGCGAAGAGATTCGTCCAAATGTGCACTTAGAGTCGACATACGCTATATAGGCTAAAGTGTGTAGACTAAGTGTTTGTATAAATGTTTGTATTAGTCTGTATTGAGTAAATGGTGTTTTGATTTAGTTTTGAGATTGAATTCTCAATCAATATGCTGACGTATATGATTTCCACCATGTTGGTCACATGAATTGATTTCATTACATATATGGAATGCATGTGTTGGTTGATTTGCTTATGTAGTATGATATAACATGTGTCAACATGCTTGTATTGTTTATATTCATTCCTGTTACTCACATATGCTTACTGATGTTGATATACAAATGCTTAGGGCTATGACCTAGTCCATGCAGTCGGTAATGGATCGAATTCGTGGTTGGCTTCTATTTTCCACGAAAGACGCGTCGATGAACGCGAGTCGTGTTTTGGGTTGGCGGCAGTGGTTAGGCCACACGAAGTGTTTCATGCACTTCATGTCGCTCAGCTCGAGATGCGCTCATACTAATCAAGCTCGTCAAGTAACCCGACTGGCTATTGTATGTTCACCTTGTATGAGTCATAACTGATTGAACCTAGGGTACTGAACTTACCATTGAAAACCCTGTTAACCATGGTACCTTGATCCATAAAGACTCATGAGCCAGGCATGGTGGTATGGAACACCGTGGTCGAGCTGTCAGCCTACGCTGGGGCCACAAACCTTCCCGTAGTGACCAGTGAGCACATTTGACTCATGAGCCGATTGTGGTGGTCTGAGACACTACATTCGAGCTGTTGGCCTACACTGATTGGTGATGAGCCCTTTGTAGTGACCTTGAGCGTATTCTGAGTCTATGGGAGGCGACGACCCTTCCGTAGCAACGAGAGTACATTAGGCCTGTATTGATAAGGTGATGGTGGAGCGGTGCAACGAGTGCGAGCAACAGCCCTGGAAGCCCTTGTAGTGACCTATAAATATAACATCGTATGAGATTACTAGGAGTGACGACCCTAGATAGGATCTGTGTTGGGATTGATATAAGGAAGGTACCCTAGTTTCCCAATCCTGCTGTATGAAAAGGATAAATAACAATTCGATAATCATATCCACATCGCACTGCATGTGCCTGGAAGATGTGGAGCACTGTGGGAAGAAAGCATGCCCCGGACATAGATGGTGCCGCATGAGGGAGTATATCGGTGAGGGCATCCATCATGTCATTTCATGCTTGCATTAACAACAATATCTAGGAATGTTTGATTGTCTGCTTTACTATTATTGCGTGATTGATTTGATAACATGCTAATCTTTACTCTATGATTCCACTGAGTTGATCACTCACTCCCACGTTACGGGATGGTGTTCCGGACACCCACCAGTCCCTATTTTAGTTTCAGATGATGGCGATGCTCGCGAAGCAGAGCCGGACTTGATGATGATGAGGAGGATCCCTCCTATATGCAGACTCTGATTGACGGGGTTATAGGGTTACTAATTAGATGCCAGTACACGTGGTATTTTGCCTTTTATTTTCACACCATGTATATTCTTTTTGCTCATCTTTGGAGTATGTATATATATGTTGCATAAGTGACGTTTTGGAACTTGGGAGTTGGGTTTCTACCCGACACCCGATTTTTGGGATGTTACATCTAAACTTGGTGAAGAAGTTTGGATTTGAGATCGGCAAAAACTTTGATACTCCTATGACTCTTAAGCTCTCTAAGGATGCAACAGGTAAAAGTGTAGATCCTAGGTTATATAGCAGTATGATTAACAATTTATTATATCTAATTATGAGCTGACCTGATATAGCATTCGGCGTAGGTATCTATGCTAGATATCAATCAGATTTGAAAGAATCTCACCTGATTATTGTTAAGCGAATTGTGAGATATGTCACAAGTTCAGCCAATCTTAGCCTTTGGTATCCATATGATACTAATGTTCAGTTAGCTGGTTATACGGATACTGACTAGGCTGAGAATATAAATGATTGAAAGTCTACCAGCAACGGGTGTTTTTATGCTGGAAAATGTTTAGTTTCATGGCATAGCAAGAAACAAAGTTTCATTTCGCTATCCACAACTGAGGCTGAATATATTGCAGCTGGAAATGCATGCACTCAGCTTGTGTGGATGAAAAGGATGTTAAATTACTATGGATTTCTGTAAAATACTATGATCCTTTATTGTGATGACTCTAGCACTATCAACATCTTTAAAAATCCTATCCAGCATTTACAAACTAAGCATATTGACACTAGATATCATTATATTCTTGAATTAGTGGAAGATAATTGTAACGTCTCAGAAAAAATTGTACAAAGGCCCGAGTACCACCTCAGGAAAAAATACCTAAGGATCGTAGTCCGTAGAAATTTAGGCTAAAATGGGTTAAGTTTAAAACTAAATAATCGATGGATTTGACTCCAACCACTATTTATACAAATGGAAAGATCCAAAACCACCAAAATTGTTAACTCAACAGTACTTATAAACCTAGGAGAAATTCAAAAAAACAGTTGCTCTCAGGAGCACATTGAAGCTCCATATCAGACCTAGACTACACGTTGAACGTCTGATGACCATGAAACTATAGGGTTATGACCACCTTATTGGGCTTGACAACCATCGTGGGAATCAAGCCCAAATAGTATCCAGAAACGCTCAACTTGAGCCCTGAGCGAAGTGTGTAGGAAACATATATATATTGCAAGAAACAAAGTTTCATTTCGCTATCCACAACTAAGGCTGAATATATTGCAGCTAGAAATGCATGCACTCAGCTTGTGTGGATGAAAAGGATGTTAAATTACTATGGATTTCTGTAAGATACTATGATTCTTTATTATGATAACTCTAGCGCTATTAACATCTTTAAAAATCATATCCAACATTCACGAACTAAGCATATTGACACTAGATATCATTATATTCTTAAATTAGTGGAAGATGATTATAACGTCTCGAAAAAATCCGTACGGAGGCCCGAGTACCACCTCATGCAAAAATACCTAAGGATCGTATTCCGTAGAAATTTAGGCTAAAATGGGTTAAGTTTAAAACTAAATAATCGATGGATTTGACTCCAACCAATATTTATACAAATGGAAAGACCCAAAACCACCAAAATTGTTAACTCAACACTACTTATAAACCTAGGAGAAATTCAAAAAGCCAGTTGCTCTCAAGAGCACATTGAAACTCCATATCGGACCTAACCGCATGTTGAAAGTCCGATGACTGCGAAACTATAGGGTTATGACTGACTTATTGGGCTTGACAATCACCGTGAGAATCGAGCCTAAATAGTATCCAGAAATGCATAACTTGAGCCCTGAGAAAAGTGTGTAGGAAACGCGAATATCTTTAGAAAACGTAATGGAACTTAAGTAAATTGGCCCATTCACTTATGGGTGAAAATAAAAACTTCAGACTGTCAGATTCTGACCGAACTTTACTCACGGATCAGGGAAATTTCCTTGCACTTATTCGTATACTTACGGCCCTGATCGTTAATCTGATATTGGTTCTTCACAGTGATTCGCTAATCCGATCGAACCGAAATCATAACATGGCTTAGATTCATAGTCAGGAACTTGCTCCATACAGTAGGTGAGTAATGGACCTCCAAGTGAGCACCGTTCACCCGAAACAGACGCCCTTTGGTTATAACCTAAGTATACCATGGCCATAGGGCCATTGACATCAGTTCTGGGCCTATTTAAAGGCCTTAAACCACTCCACCCCTCTCTCATACGAATTTGTTCTAAACCCTAGGAGAGAGAGAGAGAGAGAGAGAGAGAGAGAGAGAGAGAGAGAGAAAAGAGGAGGGAGAGAAGTGAGGTTCAGGGAGATTGTTGCAGGAATCTTCCCACACGACTCTACATGATAGATCGCCACTTCCTTACGCTATCTGACATGTTTTGGCTACAGATTTGTATAAGAAACCCTAACCTTAATCTCATTGTAGAGATCCAAGTTGGTAGTTTATCAAGATAGCTAACCTATTATGTCGTGTAGGTGTTTAATGTCTCATTTTCAGAAACGTACAGTTGGACCGAGTCCGAATCGAGTTTTTCAACAAAAGGTGCGGACTATAAAAGTTTAGGTTATGGTTTTCAAGGATTTCAATGTCGGCAATAATTCATGTCTGACTTGATTGTTGCCATATGATCTTAGTTACGGTGTTTTCGTTAAATTATACATGTGTGAACTATGTTGAGTATAAGATGCATTCCATGTGTTTGTTGAAATGTTTGAATGAGTGTGAAATCTTAATTTGTGCTTGTCATGATTTCTAATTTAAGATCCATGTTTGTTATATGCTTTATAACCGATGTTGTGTAATGAATTGCTATAGTACATGTCATAACTAATTTAGTCTATGTATTTAGTAAGGTGTAGTCTAAGTGTTTGATAAAATGTCTGAATGAGAATTTGTTGATGAATTGTATTTATCAAGGGTATTGAGATAGGATTCTCAATTACCTTATCTATATGAATAGCTTCCGTCATGTAATCATAATTTTGATTATGCAATTTATGGATGAAATGCAAATATTTAGTAACATGTTCAATGTGTTTGACAAAATGTTCAAATGAGAATTGTATTTGAATTGTTGTTAAATGCTGTTATGATTATCACATGTGTTCTACCGATTGCACTTGAGTAAGATTGGAGTCATACCTTGGCCTAGGCAATCGGTAACAATTCCTGTTTGAGTAATAGAATTAGTCTCGCCACATTTGATAGGTTCTGTGAATTCCAGTCATACGACGATTATCGACAGTGGTTAGGCTACGTGGAGTGCTTATGCGCTCCATGTCGATTAATTCAGCGTATGCTCATACTAATCAAACTTATCTGACAAAACTGATTGGCCTATTGTGTGCTTACCATGTATGGACATCACTGCTTGAATCTAATGTACCACTTACCAATGTAAAGAACTATTTTAACCATGGTACCTTGATCCGCTAAGACTCATGAGTTAGGAATGGTGGTATGGGACACCGTGGTCGAGCTTTCGGCCTACGCTGGGGTGACAAGCCTCCCCATAGTGACCAGTGAGCAACCCAAACTCATAAGCTGGGCATGGTGGTTGGGACATCGTGTTCTGGCTGTCAGCCTACGCTGAGGTGACGAGCCTCCCCGTAGTGACCTCGAGTATAAATTATTGAATTTGTCATCCACTACTTTACATTAGGGGGTGATGCGCTACAACTTGCCTATCGTATGTGGTTAATTAGGATTGATGACCCTATATGGATCTTTTGTTTAGGTAAATGATATAAAAGGAGGTACCTTAGCTTCCCAAACCTGGTGTATGAATAATCCTAATTAAGTACCCGACTAACACGGCCATGCACCGCATTGCATGTGCTTTGGCGACGAAGGGAACGATTAAGGAGTTGGACATGCACAAATGGTTGATGAAGTCGCTTGTGAGGGAGCTTTGTGCGAGTGAATGCATCATTACTGCACTCCATTCTTGCATTAACAAGAGTAGTTAGGAAGTGATTGTTGTATTGCTTTATATTACTACTTGATTGAATTGATAAGATGTTAACCTATGCCTTATAGTACCACTGAGTTGATCACTCACTCCCACTTTGGGACGGTGTTTTAAAACTCCAAATAGACTCTGTTATAGATGCAGGTGATGAGGATGTATATGCAGCGGAGTTGGACTTTATAAATGAGGAGGAAGAGTTCTCCTATGTTCAGCTCTGGCAGGTCTATGTAAACCTCACGCTGCTTCGATGGGATTTCTAGGTTATATGGATTAGTCAGACGTTTACATTTTGACATTTAGTATATTTTGAAATAACACTTATATATATTCAGCCTGGTACATATTCATACTGTGGAGGTTGTGAAACACTTTCATGTTTTAATATACGTACTTAAGTCTTCCGCTTGCTTAATTTAATTACACATGGAGTATGATATGCTGATTTAGTATAATGCCTCTCATGAATAATGCATTAATATGGACAACATTCAAACATCATTATCTGTGTTGCAAATGTGATGCGTTGGATCTCGAGAGTTGAGCTTTGCTCCATCCTCGAAATCTTAGGCGTTACAAGTTAGTATCAGAGCATGATTTGGATTAAACTGGACCTGGATTATGGTAACACGATGCATGCTGATGCACTTTGACTTAGGAAGGGGGCAATGAATGTAGAAATGATCATAGGATCCCAAGTTTCACCGACGGGTGAAATAAAATGCTGTAGGTTAGTTCCTAGTGAATACATGAGGGACTTGGATCACGTGCAGTGATCTAAATCACCTCTTGGCCATCGATCAACGGGTTTGAACGATAATTCGGTGAATTCCACACTCGAAATGACCCAAAAAGCATGAATACATTTTAAATGGATCGAGAAAACACATTATACGGGCATGGGGGCCCGAATCACAAGTTTTGGTGGGACCCAGGGGGTCCACCGCACATGTACAGCCCGGGAGGGGGTGGCCACCACCCAAGGGTAGAGCCACGACTGACGACCCTAGGGGGGTGGCGCCACTGCCCGACTCCACAGCGCGTTAAAGTGTGCCACCCACCACCCTATCGTGTAGGGCCCCCCCACGTGTGGGAACCTCTATTTTACCCCCCCTTTTGCCCATTTCCCTCGTATTTCATGTTTTCTAACCCTTCAAGCCCTCTGAAACTCCATTTTCTCTCTCAAATCCCCATTCCATACACTCAAGCTTCTCCTTCTTCTTCATTTCACACCCATCCTCCACCATTCTCTCAAAGTTATCCCTTACAACCCTCCATCTTCTCTATTCCCCTACATTTTGGCACAAAAACCTACCTCCTTGTGTCTCATAACTCTCAAACATCCCAAACCCACCTCATTCTCCTAGCTTTCCACTTCCATGGCTCTTTTTGGGCTTGTTACCACCATCTTCTCGATCTTATGCTCCTTTCCCTTATGGGAAAGAGGAGAGTGGCCCTGGATGAGGCGAGGCCAAGCCATCCAAGCCACTCGAGGAAGAATGCGGGTGCTAAAGCTAGCATAAGCGCTGAGAGAGAGCAAAGAAGGAAATAGGATCTCGATCCTCAAACTTCACTTGAAAGATCACTACCGGCGGGCACCGAACTTGGTAAGTTTCATCACTAAATCGTTGTGTTTGAAGCACATGTCGACGAGAAGTTGTTTGGACTATACCTAGTTATCGACTTTGTCCTGGAGAATGGGTGGGGTCCCATATTTGAGGAAAACACCCATGCAAGTGAAGGAGCTATGTGAGCCTTCTATGCCCACATACGGAACCCACTAATGGAGCATCTTCAGTTTTCTATCCTTGTGGGAAGGTAGGAAGCCATAGTAAATGTGGATGTGATAGCCCATATTATAGGAATTGAACATGGCGTGGTACATGCTAGTTCAACTCATCTCACTACTGAGTGGGAAAGAAATCATCGTACACGTTTCCTATGCAGCCAGCTTAAGCGGTGGAGGTGATACAATAGCCTCACTTTTACTAAGATGACGGTAGACTTCCTCCTGATCCACCATATATGCACGTATAACGTGTATCCTAAATTGAGTAACGTACTGAATGTACTCGCTATATGGTGGACTTCTTGTATAGAGTTAGATGGTAGGAGAAAGTATGCATGCCTACTCTCGTTCAGTCATAGACAATTAAGATAACACTATCTACTCAGGGAGATGCCTCACTCCCTTTCGGTTGACTTATTTGTAAGCACCTTGAACTTTGGCTTCAAACTTCATATGGATAACGTCACCCGAATCCACTTTATCAGTGAAGCCACACTTAACAATATGGGGATTGACCCTAGACAACGACAAGCCCGTCTCGATGAGTATGGGGACGAAATAGAAGAAGAGAGTGAAGAGGACGAAGGAAGTGAAGATGAAGAAGGAAATGAAATGGAGGAAGGCAGTGAGGAAAAAGGCAGTGGGGATGAAGAAGAAAGTGAGGAGGAAGAGAAGGAAGAGGAAGAGGAGACCCAGGACTTAGATAGGGGACCTCCTGCTACCCATGATCGGACTGCCTTGGAAGCCCGCATGGCCAGAGTTGAAGAGAACTAGGCCACCCTAAGTCAGGAAATCAGGGAGAATCAGGATTACTTGAAACGGAAATTCAAGAAAATTTCTTGCACCTTGAAGATGCTCCTGTGTTGTATATAGGATAAGGGTGCTCCTCCACCTTCTCCAGAGTCAGAGGAATAAACATGTGTTACAATTGTCTTCTAGTTTTCTTTGTTTCTTATTTTTTCTATGTAATAGCCTTGGT
This sequence comes from Magnolia kwangsiensis, assembly GCA_037074715.1. NCBI lineage: Eukaryota > Viridiplantae > Streptophyta > Magnoliopsida > Magnoliales > Magnoliaceae > Magnolia > Magnolia kwangsiensis. Next base: position 42,951,299 of record CM073586.1, on the reverse strand, counting down.
TGGCTTAGTTTGGTTTTAGGATAGCCAGTGTTAAAAATTTTCTTAAGCTTAGCTCACATGCATTCTCAGTCATGATTCATGTAATGTTACATCATATGTATCGTGATAATTTTGGTTAAATGAAATGCGTGAAGCTTCTTTGATTTGAAATGTGTTGAATGTTTGGAAAAGTGAGTAATTATCTTAAATCTTACATATATTGCACCCTATGTTGTATATAGGGGATGCCTCCTAAAAACACTTGGAATATAGCACATCTCACACTTGGTTAATTGATTGACGAGGCACCTCCCCTGAATAATAGCTAGACGGACCCTGGCTTGGGGTTGAATTTTGAGACAATTCCAGATTCACAGCCAGCCACTAGCCCCACCAATGGGCCAACACCTTATGTGCCATCGATTTTAGAACAAAATCGTGCGTCTACATCGATGCCACACATGCCTCAGGCGGCTTCTCCTCCTAATAAGCTGGAGTAGATGATGCTCCTGATGTAGCAACAATAACAATTTTTGGCCACGATAGCGGGGGACATTGCCCAGAACATGAACATGGTCCCGCCTACACCACCAGTGCAACCCACTAGAACTATGAACACGAGTGGCATGTTCGAGCGCTTTCAGCGCCTTCACCCTCCTACTTTTATGGGTACCCACTAACCCGAGGGGACAAAGTATTGGTTAGACAGGATATCTAAGATGCTGAAACCGTTGCATTGTACTGAGGTAGAGTAAGTGGAGCTTATTACATATGTGTTTGATAAGGAAGTTAGTCTTTGGTGGAACACCATCCTATGGACTATCCCCGCGGGATATGCGTGGACGTGAGATGCGTTTGAAACTCGCTTCCATGGAAAGTATTTCCCGATCGCTTACTGTAATGAAAAGGAGAGTGAATTTCTTCACCTTCGACAAGGAGGGATGACGGTGGCTGCTGAGTATGAGAACCGCTTCAAGGAGCTAGCCAGATATGCTCCCTTGATTGTAGCAGACGAGCCGATGAGGATGTGGTGATTTTCAGAAGGTCTGTGGCCTGATATCCGCACGAAGATGTGTTGCGCTAGCATTCCCAACTACGGTGAGCTAGTGAACATGTCCCTGCGAACTGAGCAAGTTGGAGACAGAGTGTCATGGGCATGTATACCTATGAGCCCGAGGCCTCGACCTGATTTACTGAACCGACCATTCCTCGGTAAGAGGCCTTGTGCAGAATGTCCTCCCAAACTAATGGCTCCCATAACCCGACTAAGGTGATCGGATACTTGGTGCATCTACTATAAGAAGATGTGTCATACGTATACTTATTATTTTACCAAGATGAGGGAGAACGACTTTATGCTGCCTTATAAGATCATCTGCCAATTGCTACAGGCTATGTCAGCTCCACCTCTACAATTCGCCCTACCAGCACAGCCATTCTACAGACCACCCGTACCTCAAAATATGCCACCTCAACGACCTATGGTAGGGTAACTTAATCATTCTCAACAAGAACGTGTACATACACTTGCAGCTGAAGCATCTGAGTAAGTAACTATAGTGCCTTTAGCCTTTGAAGTCACTGCCCACATCAAGGTACACCTGTATTTTTTTTGGTGGACACCGAGTCCACTATTTTGATGATATCATACTCTGCAGTCAAGCATTTGGGGCTGAATACTATCCCTATGATTGGGGTGAGGGTTATCGTAGCAGTAGGAACTTTTACTGACACCATTAAGCTCTGTAAGAATTACTTAGTGGACTTAGGAAGCAGGGTGGTGTGCATTAACCTGATTGTCACCACAATATACAATTACAACGTCATCCTCAGCATGGATTGGCTCACCGAAATGAAGGAAGAAATCGATTGTGAAACCAGATCAGTGACAGCTCATGGGCCTGAGGGCACATCCTTCACTCTGCCAATTCAGGTCAATTACCCTTTCTGCGCCCATTGTTATCTTCCTTATTGAACAATGTTAGGGGTTTGACACTTCGGAACACCCCAGTAGTCCAAGACTTAATGGACGTGTTCAAATAGACCCCTGGGTAACCTCCTCAGCGCAAGATCGATTTTACTGTCGACCTAGTGCCGGGTGAGACACCTATCTCTTTACCGACGTATTGCATACCTCCATGTGAAATGAAGGAGTTGAGGACACAGATTGATGACCTATTAAATTCAAGTTTCATACAACTTAGTGTATCTCCTTGGGGAGCACCCGTATCTCCTTGCAGTTATATATTAATTATCACAGGCTGAATCACGTCACGGTCAAGAACAAGTATCCACTGCCCATGATAGATGACCTGTTTGAACAGTTAAAAGGGGTACAATATTTCTCTAAGATTAACCTGCAGTCTGAGTATCATCAGCTGCGTGTCAGGGATGAAGACGTGCAGAAAACATCATTTAGAACCAGTTTTGGGCACTATGAGTTTCTCGTGATGCCGTTTAGAATTATGAATGCACCGGCCATATTCATGAACCTCATGAACTGGGTGTCTCGGCCGTATCTGTACTGATTTTTCATCGTGTTTATAGATGACATTTTGATATACTCTACGAGTCAAAAAGATCATGAAGAACACCTGCGAGAAGTCTTCAATACTCTCAGGAAAATCAATTATTTACATAATACAGAAAATGCGACTTCTGGAAACAAGAAGTCAAGTTTCTGGGACACGTGGTTTCGAAGGAAGGAATAGCCATGGACCTTGCCAAGGTGGCCTCGGTTCAGGTCTAGGAGCAGCCCGATTTGGTTACAGAAGTGAGGAGTTTCCTTGGACTTGTTGGCTACTATCGCCTCTTCATTAAATATTTTTTCAAGATAGCCAGACCATTATCGCAACTCACTCAAGATCTTAAGTTTACTTGGAATGAGAAATCAGAAGCAGCCTTTGAGGAATTAAAGGATAAGCTAGCGTATGCACGCCTGCTAGTATTGCTAGAGTAAGGGGTCAGATATACTATATACACCGACGCATCTCGTGTTGTTTTGGGTTGTGTTCTTATGCAAAAGGATAGAGTGATTGCCTATGTATCACGACAGTTGAGTAAACATGAAGAAAACTACCCCACGCATGACTTGTAATTGGCAACAATCATCTTCGCCTTAAAGCTCTAGAGACATTACCTCTATGGAGAGGAGTTTAAGCTCTTTTGTGACCACAAGAGCTTCGAATACATTTTTTTCGCAGAGGAAGTTGAACATGAGGTAACAACAATGGATGGAGACCTTGAAAGACTTCAAGTTTGAGGTCTCCTACCACCCTGGTAAGGCCAACCTCATGGTCAATGCATTAAGCCGTAAAATGACAATAGAATTTGTAACTCCATTGATGATAAAAGAGTGAAATATGGTAGAGTTTGTGCGAGACTTCGAACAAAAGCTTACAGTAGAGGAGCCGCATGAGAGCTTCACACATATCCACGTACAACCACTTATTGATGATCAAATCATTGTGGCTCAGAAAGAAGATGAACTGTTAGTGAAAATGAGAGATCGAGCAAGTGACAGTGAAGAATTTGAATGGAGAGTTGGCTTAGACAGAGGTTTACGATATCGTGGCCGCCTGTGCATCCCGAATCTCCATGAGTTGAGAAGGAAAGTCTTAGAAGCCGCTCACAATTCAAAGATGGTGATGCATCCTGGAAGTACGAAGATGTATCAAGACATGAAGTGTTCATACTAGTGGGACAACATGAAAACCCACATAGCAGATTTTGTATCCCGTTGTTTCACGTGCCAGCAGGTCAAGGCCGAACATCACCGACCTCGTGGATTACTTCAAACCATGTCCATAGTTGAATGGAAGTGGGATTTCATATATAAGGATTTCATTTTCGAGTTACCGAAGATGAGAAAGGGGCACGACTCCATTTGGGTGATTGTGAATCGATTATCGAAATCGGCTAATTTCCTCTCGATTAGAGTTTTAAACTCATCGGATGATTTAGCCAAGCAAATGGAAATACCCACAACCACCAAAATCGTTAACTCAACCACTATTTATACAAATGGAAAGACCAAAAACCACCAAAATTATTAACTCGACACTACTTAAAAACTTAGGAGAAATCCCAAAAGCCAATTGCTCTCGAGAGCACATTGAAACTCCGTATCGGACCTAGACTGCACGTCGAAAGTCCAATGACCTCAAAACTATAAGATTTTAACTGCCTTATTGGGCTTGACAACCATCACTGGAATTGAGCCCAAATAGTATCCAGAAACGCACAACTTAAGCCTTGAGCAAAGTGTGTGAGAAACGTGAATATCTTTAGAAAATGTAATGGAACTTAAGTGAATAGGGCGATTTTCTTACGGGAGAAATTTAAGTCTTTGGACCTTGAGATTCTAACCGAACTTCACCCATGGATCAAGGAAATTTCCATGCACTTATCCGTATACTTGTGGCTCCGATCGAGTAAGAATGACCGTTGATCTGATACTGGTTCTCCACGGTCAATCCGCTAATCTGATCGACCTGAAATCATAACCTGGCTTAGATTCATGGTTAGGGAACTTGGTCCATGCAATAGGTGGGTAATGAACCTCCAGGTGAGCTCCGCTCACCCGAAACAGATACCCTTTTCTTATAACCTAAGTATACCATGGCCATGAGGCCATTGACATCAGTTCTGGGCCTATTTAAAGGCCTTAAACCACTCCACCCCTCTCTCATACGAATTTTCTCCAAACCATAGGAGAGTGAGAGAGAAAAGAAGAGAAAAGAGGAGGGAGAGAAGTGAGGTTCATGGAGATTGTTGTAGGAATCTTCCCACACAACTCTATGTGCTAGATCGCCACTTCCTTATGCTATTTGACCTGTTTTGGCTATGGATTTAGGTAAGAAACCCTAACCCTAATCTTGTTGTAGAGATCTAGGTTGGTAGTTTGTCAAGTTAGCTAACTTATTACGTCATGTAGGTGTTTAATGTCTCGTTTTCAAAAATGTACAGTTGGACCGAGTCCGAATCGAGCTTTCCGATGAAAGGTGCAAACTATAAACATTTAGGTTATGGTTTTCAAGGCTTTCAATGTTGGTAATGATTTATATCTGACTTGATTGCTGACATATGATCTTAGTTACAACATTTTCTGTAAATTACACATGTGTGAACTATGCAGAATATAAGATGCATTCCATGTGTTTGTTAAAATGTTTGAATGAGTATGAAATCCTAATTTGTTCTTGTCATAATTTCTAATTTAAGATCCATATTTTTTATATGCTTTAAACTGATGTTGTGCAATGAATTCCTATAGTATATATCATAACTAATTTATATGTATTTAGTAAGGTGTAGTCTAAGTTTTTGATAAAATGTCTGAATGAGAATTTGTTGTTGGATTGTATTTTTCAAGGGTATTAAGATACGATTCTCAATTACCTTATCTATATGTATAGCTTCTGTCATGCAATCATAATTTTGATTACGTAATTTATGGATGAAATGTAAATATTTGGTAACATGTTCAATGTATTTGAAAAAATTCTCAAATGAGAATTGTATTTGAATTGTTGCTAAATGTTGTTATGATTATCACATGTGTTTTGCCTATTGCACTTGAGTAAGATTGGGGCCATACCATGGCCCAGGAAATCGGTAACAAATCCTGTTTGAGTGGTGGAATTGGTCTCGCCACATTTGATACGTTCATTGAATCTAGGTCGTACGATGATTGTCGGTTGTGGTTATACCAAGTGGAGTGCTTATGCACTCCATGTCGATTAATTTAGTGTGCGCTCGTACTAATCGAACTTATCTAACAAAATCGATTGGTCTATTGTGTGTTTACCATGTATGGACATCACTGCTTGAATCTAATGTACCATTTACTAATGTAAAGACCTGTTTCAACCATGGTTCCTTAATCTAGTAAGACTCATGAGACGGGCATGGTGGTATGAGACACTATGGTCAAGCTGTTGCCCTACGCTGGGGTGACGAGCCTTCTCGTAGTGACCAGTGAGCAACCTAAACTCATGAACTAGATATATGGTGGTATGGGACACCATGTTCGAGCTGTCGACCTACGCTAAAGTGACAAGCCTCTCCGTAGTGACCTCGAGTATAAACTCTTGAATTTTCCATCTACTGCTTTACATTAAGGGGTGATGCCTTACAACTTACCTATCGTATGTGGTTAACTAAGATTGACAACCCTATATGGATCCTTTATTTGGGTAAATGATTTAAAGAGAGGTAACTTAGCTTTCCAAATCTGTTATATGAATAAGCCTAATTAAGTACCCGACTAACGCGACCGTGCACCGCATTGCATGTGCTTTGGTGATGAAGGGCACGATCAGGGAGTTGGACATGCATGAATGGTTGATGAAGTCGCTTGTGAGGGAGCTTTATGCGAGTGTATGCATCATTACTGCACTTCATTCTTGCATTAACAAGAGTAGTTAGGAAGTATTGTTGTATTTCTTTATCATTACTGCTTGATTGAATTGATAAGATGTTAACCTATGCCTTATAGTACTAATGAGTTGATCAATCACTCCCACTGTGGGACGGTGTTTTAAAACACCAATCAGACTCTGTTATAGTTGCAGGTGATGAGGATGTATATGCAGCGGGGTTGGACTTCATAGATGAGGAGGAAGATTTCTCCTATGTTTAGCTCTCTGATAAGTCTATGTGAACCTCGCACTACTTCGATCGGAGTGCTAGGTTATATGGATTAGTCAGACCTTTATATTTTGACATTTTGTATATTTTGAAATAACACTTATATATATTTATCTTGGTACATATTCATACTCTAGAGATTGTGAAACACTTTCATGTTTTAATACACATACTTAAGTCTTCCACTTGCTTAATTTAATTGCACCTGGAGTATGATATGCTGATTTAGTATAATCACTCTCATGAATAATGCATTAATATGGACAACATTCAAACATCATTATATATGTTACATAAGTGATCCATTGGATCTCGGGAGTTGAGCTTTGCTCAACCCTCGAAATCTGTGGCGTTACAATAATATTGTTTCATTGAATTATGTTCAAACTGAAAATCAACTTGTGGATATTTTCACAAAGCCTCTTGACAGAAACAGGTTCAATAAATTGACATTGGATATTAGTATGTGTAATGTGATTTGAGATTATTGTGTCTTCTTGTATCATATTGTATATAGTTATTTTTACAAATTAATCGGATTTCAAAAATTCATAAAAATTACACTTTTTAGGTCTACACGACTAGTCGAGTACACACTTGACCAGTCGTGGCACGACCGATCGAGTAGCACGTGTAGGGTGCTTTTAAGATGAGTAAAACCACTTTTTCTTCACTTTCTTCCTCTTCTCCAACAGCCCCTTTCACGACTAATTGAACCTACCTTTGATTGTAACTTGGTTAGTGCGTCTTTTCCATTTTCCTTTCGGATTTTGGTTCTTTGCACTTCTACTTGCTTGATTCTAAGGTTTATTTCAAGTTTCTAGTGGTTTCTTTGCATTTTTTACAAAAAATCTGATTTTTGTGAAATTCATAAACCCTTCTTGCATTTTATTTGTGCTTCTTGCAATGGAAGGTAGATATAAGAAGAGAACCACTCGTGGTCCTTCTTCTTCCCGTTCCACACCGATTTTGGTGTGTACTCTTCGACCACCCGAAGAGGATCCGAAATATGTTCAGGATATTCATCTCCGCAACGTCATTGTTGTGTGAATTGTTAATTCCAACCATTTAAGTTCTTTCAATATCATTTCCCTCCTTGAGGATGTAGGATGGGCTAACATATTAAATTGAGGCGGATTCGCATATCGGTCCATTGCTGTAATGTCTTGGAAAAATCCGTACATAGACCCGAGTATCACCTTTCATAGAAATCATTTAGAACCAAATCCTTTAGAAATTTAACGTGAATTAACTAGCGCTAAACTAGATTACTTATGAATTTAGCACCAACCACTTTAAATACGTTTTGTAAGACCCAAAACCTATAGAATTGTTAATGCTACATTACCGTGAAATCTAGGATCCAACTCTAAACCTAGTTCCTCTCAAGAACATTCAAAAACTTCGTACCGGACCTGGACCGCATGTCGAAAGTCTAATAGCGATAAACTTAGACAATTATGACCGCCTAGTTGGACTTGACTATCACCTCAAAAATTAAGCCCAAACGATGTCCTGAGACCATTTCCTTGAGTGCGGAGTGAAGACTGTGAGAAAGTGAAGATTTTTTAAGAAATTAAATTTGAATTTAAAAATTTTGATCATGTCTCTTGCGCACCATTTATAAGCGTTTTGACCGTTGATTTTTTACCCAATTTCACCCTCAGATTAGGAAAGATAGCCCATACATGTCAAAGTACTTGTGACCCTGATTGAGTTTTCAGTGACCATTGAACTGGAACTAGTCCACCAGGGTCGATCTGGAAATCCGATCGGACTGAAAACTTAACTTGCTTAAGATCCTATACTAGTGAGCTTAAGTCCAACCGTATTTGATAAGCGGACCTGCAAAAGTGTTCCGTTGGATCAGAAAGAGCCTGATTTGGTTATAACCTAAGTATACCTTGGCCCTAGGGCTATTTCCGTCAGTTTTGGGCTTATATAAAGGACTTAAACCCTCTCTCTCAAGTCCCATACGAATTTCCAACCCTAACCAACATAAGAGAGAGAAAAGAGAGAGAAAGTAAGTGAGAACCTAGTGTTTCATCTTGGGATTCTTTTCAGTTCTTATATGCACCAATCCATCATATCTAAATCGTTATTTCGGTGATTCTAACTCTGTTTTTGGGTAAGTTGATCAAACCCTAACCTATTTTAGAGCTTATGATAGTTAAGTGTTCTTGTAGCTAACTTATTTCATACCTTAGGTTGCTTATCCGCCGTTGACGAAGACTTATCGTCTAAATCATATTCGTTTCGCACTTTCTGACTAAGGTGCAGACTATATACGTTTAGGTTATGGTTTTCAAGACTTTCAATATTAGATAATGATTTATTTTTGATATGGACGCTATTACACATTCTAAATGTGCTATCCGTTCTGATTTGCGTATATGTATAACCTATGTTATAATTAGGGTATTTTATGTATATGTGGAAATATTTGTATGCGTAAGGAATTTGATGTGAATTCGACAACTCCTAGGTGAAGGGATTTGCCCCAATATGTAATGTGGTTGACATACGTGATGTATGTTGAATAGTTTAGTCTAAATGTTTGTATAAATGCTTGAATGAGATAGCATTCAGTAAAGTTTGATTTATAAGGTTGTTGAGATATGAATCTCAATTACCCTGCTTGTGTGTATGATTTCCTCCATGAATTATTTAATCTATTGTATTCATGTTACTGTGTGTATGAATTCCTCCATGTACTGAATTTTTGTTTAAGTTATATTTCATAACATGTTTATATGAATGTAGAATCTGAATCAATTGCCTATTATTGAGCTTGTACGTGATTGGAACTATATTATAGTCCAGGTAATCGGTAACAGTCCTTAAACTGTTGGTTGAGGTTGTTTTAGCCATGCAGGATGTGTTCGACGAATCCAAGTCGTACTTGAGATGTCCGACAGTGGTTAGGCCACACAAAGTGCTTATATATTCCATGTCGATCAACTCAACGTGCGCTTGGTCTAGTTGAGATTATCAAATAACCTGATTGACTGTGCTTATGTATTCCATGTTGATCAACTCAACATGCGCTTGGTCTAGTTGAGATTATCAAATAACCTGATTGATTGTGCTTATGTATTCCATGCCGATCAACTCAACGTGCGCTTGGTCTAGTTGAGATTATCAAATAACCTGATTGACTGGTGTATGTTCACCATGTTTGGTCACTACTGTTTGAATCTAAGGTACCGAACTCACTAGTAAAAATTTCATTAACCTTGGTACCTCGATCCCCTAAGACTCATGAGCCAAACAAGGTGGTATGGGACACCGTGGTCGTGCTGTCTGCCTATGCTGGGGCGACGAGCCTCCCCGTAGTGAACAGTGAGCATCCTACACTCGTGAGCCAATTATGGTGGTATGGGACACTATATTCACACTGTCGGCCTACATTGATTGGTGATGAGCCCTCTATAGTGACCTCTAACATATCTTGATACTGCAGACAGGCGACGAGCCTTTTTATAGCATCTAAGGTATACTAGGCCTGTATTGATTGGTGACAAGCCCTTTACAGCGACCTAGAACAGTAATATCATATGAGATTTACTAGGACTGACGACCCTAAAATGGATCATTGTTTAGAAATTGATATAAGGGAGGTACCTTAACTTCCCAATCCAGCTGTATGAAAAGGACTAATAAGAACTTGATAATCATGCTCATAAAATCGTACTGCATGTGCCGTTGGCGTTGGTATAGAGCACAGTGGTAGTGATTCATGCCGCGATTGTTAGATGATGTCGCAAGAGGGAGATTATGGTGAGGGCATGCATCATTTTCTCATACCATTCTTGCATTAACAAGAGTATCTAAGACATGTTTGATTGTATTTCTTTATCATTATTAATTGATTGAATTGATAACATGCTAATCTTTGCTGTATAGTTCCACTGAGTTGATCACTCACTCCCACGTTCTGGGACGGTGCTTAAACACCAACCAGACTCTGACTTAGCTGCAGGTGATGGTGATGCCTGCGAGGCGGAGCCGGAGTTTGATGAGGACGATGAGGCATTCTCATTCATGCAGTTCTCAGGCGGGTTTATGTGAGCCATGTCCTGGTTGGTGGAGATTCTGGGCTATGTTTGTAGCAATTGATCATATTTTATTATATGTATTTTTGACACGTCTTGTAATTATGACTTGACAGAGCATACATAACTTGGGAACTTATGTTGGTTTATATATTTAGTTTAAACTTCCACTTGCATATTCAAAATGTCCCTGGTTTATGTTTGTTATTTTGGCTTAATCTACTTCATGTTTTATGTACTAATAGAGACAACATACATCCATCTCTCAATATGTTTCATAAGTGATGTTTTGGAACTCGGGAGTTGAGTTATACTCGACCCTCCAATTTTAGGGCGTTACAATTGCCCAGGCCATGTATACATGTATTAGTGATATGTCTATTGAAGATTTAATCTTCGTTATTACGTTTAGAGAAGGTACATTTCTAGTAAATCGTCACTTGATTTCTAACTTGATGGATATTCCTATTAATAATGAAGGAATACTAATATCTACATTAGTTGCATGACTGAATCTGGAAAATGAATGTTAACTAGAGATTTATGCAACTAGAACTCGGATTGGAATTCTGGGATTACGCTCCGATCTAATCATATGTTACCCAGATATAGAGTTCTTCATCGTATCTTTATCTCGAATGTTTACTCAAGATCTGGTAACAAGAATGAATTAACTTCTTTCATGGTGCGCATTCTTCACTCTGTTATTTCTAGTACTTAAGTGTGTCTCCATCTCTCATTTGTTATATGATAATTCAATTTTGTCTCCATTCAGGCCATGGCGATATACCGTTCGCTTACTTGATGACCACTCTTACTACTCATTGTCTTTTGGTCATGCCTACTGGAGAAGCTCCTATTTCCCATCTTCCTTTCAACAATTCAAACATTAACAAGGTGAATCTGAAGTTGGCACCTTGCCAAGTTAATAGGGATGCTGGAGGAGCTAGTGAAGAAGTTGGAGAGGAAGAAGTACTAACCCCTGATGATGTGACTATGGATAATATATTTAATGAATTAGAATTTGATTCTGAGGTTGATCCTGATTTTTAACCATATTGGAAATCCAGCACCCGGATTGGTCAAATTTTGTTGTGTCAAACCGTTTAGAATTTGTATCATGTTTTGATTAGTTGGAAAGATCATCTTCATGCATTTTAAGTTGTCCATGTCATCGTCAAACTTTTCTGCATATTCAAGTTGAAGAACGTTGACAAAGTTCAAGACTACAAGCTCAAGTACAAGAACAGAAGTTTGAAGCTCAAGCCAAAGTTCAAGATCACTACCTTAAGTCTAGCTCGAGTTCAAGACTTCAAGGACAAGCTTCATGTACTTCAAGTAATGGAAAGCGATTTATGTTTCGATGTTTCAAACTCACAATTAAGATATAGATGACCCTAGATTGATCATAGTATAGGTCATATTGATTGCACATTGAATTTGGGTCAATTTATAAGTTTATAAGCTTTTCTTCAACTAGTCCTAGCCTCTGTTCAACTAGTCCAAGCACTGGCTCTACCAGTCCAAGAAGTTTCTTGACCAGTCTAAGATTTGTTAGGAATTTTTGAGAATTTTTTGTTATGGCTCGACCAATCAAGTGAACAGTCTCGACCAGTCGTGCAGTGCTCGACTCAAAGTCAAACAAGATTTTCTGGTCCCACTCAACCAGTCGAGTAAGCCACTCGACCAGTCGAGTAATGGGTTTATCTTATTGGGCCAGAAATTTTAAAAATTAGTTGGTGCTTCAACCAGTCGAACCAACCCTTAGACCAGTCGAGAGAACAGTATTTTAACCTATAAATAGAGGACAAATCTCAGAGTTTTTCATAAATTTCAAGCCTAATCAAGCCATCACTCCGAGAGATAAGTTCCTGCATATTGTGAAGCTATTACTTATTCATTTTATATTCTATTTATAGCTTTTTATATTTAATTTTGTGGTCTCTATTCAACTCTATTGTATTAAAAAGGGGAATTGTGATTTACCCTTTTGAGATCAAAATAAAATCAAGCTAGCCCCAGGTTGATTTAATTTAAAAATTATTTAGACCTAGAACCCTTTCATTTGTGAGATTGGACATTAAATATATATGTCTACATCGAATTGGTTCTACTAGGCTACATCAGAATCTTTAGATAATTATTTAAATTTATGCATTTTTTGTTTGTGAGATTTACCTAGGAAAAACCCATTCTGGGGTTTTTGTGATTGTGTAAGTGTAACGTCTTAGAAAAATCCGTGCGGAGACCCGAGTACCACCTTAATTAGAAATCACTTAGGATCGATTCCTTTAGAAATTAAGCGTAAGTTAACTATCGCTATGTTAGATTAGCTGTGAAATTAACACTGATTGCTTTAAATACGTTCTGCAAGACCCAAAACTTGTGGAATCGTTAACGCTATAACATCCTAAAACCTAGGATCAAACTCTAAACCTGTTTGCTCTCAGGAACCCTTTGAAACTTTTTAATGAATTCTGACCGCGTGTCGAGAGTCCGGTAGCAATGACCTTAGACCATTATGACCGCGTAGTTGGACTTGACTACCACCCCGGAAATCAAGTTCAAATGATGTCCTGAGGTTATTTCATTGAGCCTGGAGCAAGGAGTGTGAGAAAGAGTAGAATTCTTTATAAATTAAATGTGATTTAAATAAATCTGGCATGTGTCACTTGCGGGTTAATTATAAGCATTCAGACCGTTGGAATCTGACCAAAATAAACCCTTGGATTAGGAAACATTTCCTACTCATGTTAGTGTACTTGGAATCCCTGATCGAGTCTCAGTGACCGCTGAACTGAAACTAGTCTGCCACGTGCGATCTGTGAATCCTATCGAACTGAAAACTTAATGTGATCAGGATCCAACATCCATGAGCTTAAGTCCAACCGCTTTCAGTCAAGGGACCTCCAGAAATGTTCTTTTGGATCGAAAAAGACCCGATTTGGCTATAACCGAAGTATACCTTGGTTTAAAGTCTAAATAGGTGAGTTTCTAACCTATTTAAGGACCTTAAACCCTCTCACATCCCTCTCATATGAATTTGTAAGAAACCCTAGGAAAGAGAAGAGAGAAAAGAGAGAGATTGTGTGAGAGTTGGGAAGGAAAGTTCCTGTCACTCGATCCTGCTACTACACGTGCTTAGCCATTGTGTTTAAATCACTCTTCTAGTGATTCTGACTTCATTCTAGGTAAGAAAATCCTAACCTTAACCTGTTTTAGGAATTCTATCAATACAAGTAGTGAAGTAGCTGACTTATCTTGTGAAATAGGTCGTCATATTGACGTTGACGAAGCGTAGAGTTTCTATTTGACTCATTACGCTCCTACGGCGTAAGGTGAGGATTTTAAATGCTTAGGTTACCTGTTTTCAAAGCTTTCAATGTCATTTGATAGTAGATTATCGACAAGGATGTTGTTTGACATGTAGAACATGCTGTCTATTTTTCATTTCGATTACGTACGGGGATATATGAGATTTAGGATATTTTAAGTATTTATAGGAAATACTGTATACGTCCATATTTTGCTGATATGATTTCCATGAGTATTTGTTGTGTTATTATACTAGTTAGGCATGTATGATCTGTTTGGCGAAGAGATTCGTCCTAATGCACATTATAGGTCGACATATACTATGTAAACAAATGTGTGTAGACTAAGTGTTTGTATATGAGTATGTATTAGTAAGTATTGAGTGAATGGTGTTGTAGATTAGTTTAGAGATTAGATTCTTAACTAATATGATGATGTACATGATTTTCTCCATGTTTTTATATTGAATTGATTTCCTTATATATATGAAATGCTTGTGTTTGGTTGATTTGCTTATGTTGTATGTTATAACATGTTGTTAACATGCTTGGATTATTTGTGCTTCATTCCTGTCACTCTCATATGATTATTGATTTAGATTATAAGTGCTTGGGGCTATATTCTAGTCCAAGCAGTCGGTAACAGATTTGAAATCTTAGTTGGCTTCTATTCGCCACGAAGGACGCATCGACGAATCCAAGTCGTGCTTTGGTTGACGGCAGTGGTTAGGCCACACGAGGTGTTTTATGCACTTCATGTCATTCAGCTTAAGGTGCGCTCGTACTAGTCAAGCTCGTTAAGCAACCTGACTGACAATTGTATGTTCACCTTGTATTGGTCATAACTACTTGAACCTAAGGTACTGAACTTACTAGTGATAACCCTGATAACCATGGTACCTTAATCCATTAAGACTCATGAGCCGGGCATGGTAGTATGGGACAGCGTGGTCGAGCGGTCGGCCTACGCTGGGGCCACAAACCACCCCGTATTGACTAGTGAGCACCTTAGACTCGTGAGCCAATTGTGGTGGTATGGGACACTACATTCGAGTTGTCGGCCTACTCTGATTAGTGACGAGTCCTTTGTAGTGACCTCCAACGTATTCTGAGTCTACGTGAGGCGACGACCCTTCCGTAGCAACAAGAATACAACTAGGCTTGTATTGATAAGATGATGGGGGAGCGATGCAACGACTGTAAGCAACAGCCCTGGTAGCCCTTGCAGTGACCTAGAAATATATCATCGTATGAGACTACTAGGAGTGACGACCCTAGACCGGATCTGTGTTGGGAATGATATAAGGGAAGTACCTTAGTTTCCCAATCCTGCTGTTTGAAAGGACTAATAACAACTTGGTAATCATATTCATATCGCACTGCATGTGCCTGGAAGAAGTGGAGCACTGAGGGAAGAAAGCATGCTGCGGACGTAAGATGGTGTCGCATGAGGGAGTATGTCGGTGAGGGCATGCATCAATACTGCATCTCATACTTACATTAATAACAGTATCTAAGAATGTCTGATTGTTTGCTTTACTATTATCACGTGATTAATTTGATAACATACTAATCTTTGCTCTATGATTCCACTGAGTTGATCACTCACTGCCATGTTACAGGATGGTGTTTGCCACACCTACCAGACTCTGTCTTAGATGCAAGTTGTGAGGCGATTCGGGAGGTGGAGTCGGACTACTACGAGGACCAGGACGAGTTCTCGTACATGAAGTTTTCTGACGGCTTCGCCTAGGTGGCCTGGATCAGCTGGATTTTTCTAGTTGGACTATCATATAACCTTTGATTTTGGTTTGTTATACGTATTTTTGACTCAGAGATACATTCATACTTTGGAGATAGATCAAGATCGTTTTGTTTTACAGATAGTGAAATATATATCTTCTAGTCTTTCGCTTGTGTTTTATCACTGGATCTGGAGTATGAATTGCAGTTTTGGTATAATCTCACTTATGTTAATGCACTAACTTAGACAACATTTAATCATAAGAATATTTGTTGCATAAGTGACATTTTGGAACTCCGGAGTTAGGTTTCTATATGACCCTCGATTTTCAGGGCATTACAAGTTGGTATCAGAGCATGATTTGGATTAAACTGGACCTGGGTTATGGTCACGCGATGTATGCTGTCGCCCTTTGACTTAGGTGGGTGCAAGAAAAAAAATAGTAACACTCATAGGATCCCAGTTTCGCCAATTGGAGAAGTTCACCCAAATCAATCATTTTGATCGAGTCCGTGTGCATCCATGGTCGCATGAAACGACCCCGGACCACTTCTAGTTCATGTGTGGACGAGCCTAAACCCTTGTTGACCCTATCCCAGCTGTTAAACATCACTAAATGTGGATGTGCAACAGTTAGTACCCGAAATGACCCGAAATGGTTCGAAACGGAGTCATGGGCCTACCCACGCTAATCCAGAATGATCCAAGGTGGGACCCACATGTATTTGGGGCCCTTAAGGCAGGAGGACCTCGCCCAAATGGCGAGGCATTATCAAACACCACAGAGGTTAGCGAGGACCTCGTCGGTTCGGTGAGGCCTCGCCGATTATTGGGCCCGGTACGGTCGGGCCTTCAGACTGAAGGTGTTTGGGGGTTAGAGTAACCTGCTTAGGTATGGGTCGTCCCATAAAACATCCCCAAACTGCTACCTCCTTTACAAAACCCACCCCCAAGTTCTCCCTTTCTCTCCTATTTACGGGTTTCCCTCTCAAATCTCGTTTCCAACCACTCCCATCGCTGTTTTCTGCCTCAATCCACACCCTTCATCATTTGCAGTGGCACACACTCCCCTCTCTCTCCATTCTCTCACGTTTTGAGCTCTTACATCCTCCATTTGAAGCTCAAATCATGTAAGCTTTCAACCCAACCCATTTCCACCTTTCCCTTTCTTCAAACTCGGTGTTTGGGGCCTTTACAACCCCTGTTGGGTCTCAAACTCGTGGAGAATCAAAAACCCCAGCCCTTAATCCCCCTTTCTTTCATTTTCCATGGCCTTCTTTGAGTTTGTGGCGGCCTTATTCTCGATTTCCACCATCCTCTCTCTCATGGGCAAGAGGAAGGGTGCCGCTGATGAAGCTGGGCCTAGTCACCCCTCACGTTCAAGGAAGCCAAGAGGTGGCGCCGCTAGTTCAAGCGCCGCTGCTAGTCCAAGTGTCGCCGCTAGTCTAAGTGCCGCTCGAGAGTTTCAGACGAAGCAGGATCTTGATCCCTGATCTCCTGCTGGAAGGGCTTGGTTGGCGGAACAACCTCATGGAATTTTTTAGGGCCGTCGGGTCCTTTTTGAAGCTCAGGTGGATGGGTGACTCTTTGGGGAATATCAGTTGCTCGAGCTCCTCGAACAGGCCTAGTGGGGTCCGCTATTTGATGTCAGGCAACGTGCCAATGCAAGCACGGTCTGAGCTTTCTATGCCAACATTCACGAGGCTACGCTGGAACCCTTGTAGTTCTGGGTCTTATGTGGAGTGGATTTGTGGGCCACAGTTGACGTCAGATTGATATCTCGGCTTCTGAATGTGCCCCTTGGCTAGGTACAGTGAGCTCTAAGAATCTGAATAGTATGCGTGAAAGGGACCGTCGTACACGTTCCCTTTGTGGCTGACTGGTTAAGTGGCAGCCGAATGAGAGTCTTCTTGCATCCCATATGACAGACGACTTTCGCTTGCTCCACCACATTTTCACATTCAACGTCTACCCTAGGTAGAGCAACCGTAGTGAGTGTACGCGCCTCATGGTGGACTTCCTGTATCAGGTGGGGCAGAGGGCAAACCTGTGTGTTCCTTCATTTATGTTGTGATAGATAGTTCGGGTTGTACTCTCTAGAAGGAGGACTGAGTCACTCCTATACGGCCGACTCATATGCAGGATTACACGTGAGTTTGGTTATAACCTTAGTGGGGAGATGCCGGTGCCGATTCATCAGATCAATGAAGCTACCCTCAATCAGATGGAGATCGGGCCACGGAAATGCCAAGCTCGACTTGAGGAGAGCGAAGAAGAAGAGAGTGAAGAAGAAGTCAGGGCCGAGATCCAAGAAGAGGAAGAACCAGAGGCCCAGAGTACAGATGAGAACTCTCCTCCTACGGCACCAGGGCAGGATTCTGATTAGGCTTCATGGGATACTCGCATAGCTCGCCTAGAGGAGGATCATGCTGCCCTATGACAGGGCCAGGCTACCTTGTGACAGGACATTAAGGATCTGCGGGGCCTTGTGAAGCACAAGTTCAAGAAGGTGACTAGCACCTTGAAATCTATCTTGTGTTGTCTGCAGGATAAGGGTGCCCCTCCTCCATCGCCAGACTAGGATGAGTGATTAGATTGCAGGTGTTTGTTGGTCGTATGTAGGTTGTTTTGTGTTTTCTGTGTGTGAGCCTGAGAAGGCTTAGTAGTTGGTTTGTGTTGCAGTTGGAGGATTCACTAGCTTAGTTTCCCATGCGCTTCCTTTCATGATGCATGTAAAGTTATATCTCTTGTGTTGTGACAAATTTTTATTAAATGAAATGCATGGAGTTTCTTCGGTTTGTTATGTGAATGATTGTGTGGTGTGTTTGTGCTATTACTGAAACTGACTAGGTTGCACCCTATTTTGAATATAGGGAATGCCACCTAAGGTGACACGGAGCATGGCACGTCTTACGCTGGGTGAGCTGATGGATCGGGTCCCTCCCCAGAGTGATGATCGTATGGTCCCTGGTGTGGGCCTGATTAGTGAGACTACACCTGAGTCTCAGCCTTCTGCAGGTCCTGTAGTTGGACCGCCACGTTTCACACCACCAGTTCAAGAGCAGTACCGTGCATCTTCCTCGATGTAATATGTGGCTCATCTTGCTCCACCTCCTGATAGGTTTGAGCAGTTGATGACCATGCTGCACCAGCGGCATCAGTAGCTTTTGACTACTATCGCAGGGGCCTTAACCCAGGGTGGGAGTGCGACTCCACCTGCGCCATCTGTGCATCCAGCTGAGGATGCTGGGACTTCGATTCAGGATGAGGGTATGGCTCATCCTGCACCATCTTCCTATCCTACGGTGAATGTTGATGATACCAGAGGCCTACTTGAGCGATTACAGCACTTACGGCCTCCTACTTTTACGGGTTCTCACAGACCCGAGGAGGCTGAGTACTGGCTCGACCGTATCTCGAAGATGTTGAGGATGTTGCACTGCTTGGAGTCTGAGCAGGTTGAGTTGGCCACTTTCATGTTCGAGAGAGAGGCCAGTTTATGTGGGATAACCTATTGCGGACGGTTGTAGTTGGCTACATATGGACTTGGGCAGCATTCGAGTTCTGTTTCCATGAGAAATCTATCCGCAGACCTACCGACATGAGAGGGAGAATGAGTTTTTACACCTCAGGTAGGGAGGCATGTCAGTTACGGAGTACGAGCATCGATTTACAGAGTTGGGCAGATATGTCCCTACGATATTAGCGGATGAGAAGATGCGGATACGATGTTTCTCTGAGGGTTTACGACCTGATATTCAGTCGAAGATGTGTTGTGTCAGCATACCCTCTTATGCCGAGCTAATACACATGTCTATGTGGCCAGAGCAGGATGTATATCGCCTGACACGTTCTCGTGGCCCTATGGTTACTAGGCCACGACCTGATACCCAGAGCAGGCCATTCCTCGGCAAGAGGCCTCGCATAGATTCTCCTCTTAGGACTATAGTGCCAGTACTTCCAATGAGGCGCCCAGGTGTGACCTGTACTTACTGTGGGAGACCGGGTCACACTACAGAGAGCTGTTTTACTCGGATGAGAGTTAGAGGATTTTCACCACCGCAGAAGATCGACCATCCTCGTCTACATGCTCTATCCGCTCCACTGTTACGGTCGGTTCCTGCGCATCCTTCTTTCAGACCTCCCGTACCTCAGTTCCGGCCGCCTCAACAGCCCATGGTACCGAGGTCGAATTGTTCACAGCAGGCTCGGGTACATGCATTGACAGCAGAGGCATCCGGGATAGAGACTGCCCTACCTTTGGCCTTTGAGGTCACAGCCCACATTGGAGGTACTCCTATATTCCTGATGGTGGATACAGGATCCACAATTTCATTGATATCTCATTCAATAGTCAAGCGCCTTGGGCTACGGACTACTCGGATGGTTGGGATGCGAGTCCTTTTAGTACACGGGACTTTTACTGATGTCACTATGATGTGTGAGGGTTGTTTGCTAGATCTAGGGAGCAGGATGATGGCCATTGACCTTGTCGTCGACCCCTCCCTCTATTATTTAGACGTCATTCTTGGCATGGATTGGCTGACCGCAGGGAGGGCCGAGATTGACTGCGAGACCCGTGTGGTGACAGTTTACGAGCCAGAGGGCACGTCTTTTACATTTTCAGTGCAAGTCAGTTGTCCCTTTCGAGTACTTTGCTACGCTTCCTTATTGAGGGATGTTGATGCCCCGACACTTGAGAGCATGCCAGTAGTCCGTGATTATGAGAATCTGTTCAGGAAGATTCTTGAGTTGCCACCTCAGTGTGAGATCAATTTTTCTATTGACCTGGTACCCGGTTCGACGCCCATCTCACTGCCGACGTATCGCATGGCCCCTGTGAGATGTAGGAGTTGAGGAAACAGATCGATGATCTGTTGGAGACTGGCTTCATACGGCCGAGTGTGTCTTCTTGGGGAGCACCGGTGCTATTTGTGACAAAGAAGGATGGTTCACTAGGATTTTATATTGATTATCGCAGGCTGAATCAGATTACGGTTAAGAATAAGTACCCTTTACCCAGGATTGATGACCTGTTTGATCAACTGAGAGGAGCATAGTACTTCTTGAAGATTGATCTGCAGTCAGGGTATCACCAGTTGCGCATCAGGGATGAGGACGTGCAGAAGACGACTTTCAGGACTAGTTTCAGCCATTACGAGTTCCTCATGATGTTGTTCGGTCTTACGAATGCACCAGCCGTGTTCATGGATCTGATGAACAGGTTATTTCGGCCATTCCTCTATCGATTCATCATCGTGTTTATAGACGACATTTTGGTATACTCTAGGAGTCGGGAGGAGCATGAGGAGCACTTACGATCAGTCTTGGATACTCTGAGACAGCACCAGTTGTTTGCACAGTATAAGAACTGTGACTTCTAGAAGGAGGAAGTCAAGTCCCTGGGACATGTGGTGTCTAAGGATGGGATGGCGGTGGACCTTACTAAGGTAGCCGCGGTGCAGGACTGGAAGCAGCCTGGTTCGGTTACCAAGGTGAGGAGTTTCCTGGGACTTGCTAGCTACTATCAACGATTCATTCGGGACTTCTCCAAGATAGCCAGACCCTTGACTCAGTTGACACTGAAGGATCTGAAGTTCGCCTGGAATGAGAAGGCGGAGGTAGCTTTTTAGGAGCTGAAGGACAGGCTGTCGTCCACCCCTGTGCTAGTATTTCCAGAGCAAGGGGTTAAGTACATGATATACACTGATGCATCTAGCATTAGTCTGGGTTGTGTCCTTATGCAGAAGGACAGGGTGATTTCATATGCCTCGAGACAATTAAGGAAGCATGAGGAGAATCACCCTACACACGATCTTGAGTTGGTTGCTGTCATTTTCACATTGAAGCTCTGGAAACATTACCTCTACAGAGAGGAGTTCGATCTCTTTTGTGACCACAAGAGCCTCAAGTACATATTCACGCAGCAGGACCTGAATATGAGGCAGCAATGATGGATGGAGACTTTAAAGGACTTTAAGTTCGAAGTTTTCCCTATGCAATGCAAACCTTGTGCCTGACGCGTTGAGCCGCAAGAAGGTGATAGAGTTTGCGACTCCACTGATAGTAGCTGAGTGGGACATGGTTGAGTTTTTACAAGACTTTGAGCAGAAACTCACTATGGAGGAGCCATTTGAGTTTATCGTACATGTTCAGGTTTGACCTCTTATCGATGATAGGGTCATCGTGGCACAGAGGGATGACGAGCGTCTGACTGAGCTTCGAGAGCAGGCCAGTGATGATGCAGACGCTGAGTGGCGAGTTGGAACGGATGGGGGCTTACGTTATCGTGGCCGCCTATGCGTCCCAGATGTCCCTGACTTGAGACGAGAGATTCTCAAGGCTGCGCACAGTTCTAGACTTGCGATGCATTCGGGTAGCACAAAGATGTATCGTGACATGAGGAGGACCTATTGGTGGGATGGCATGAAGACCCACATAGCAGATTTCATGTCTCATTGTCTCACTTGCCAGCAGGTGAAGGCAGAGCATCGCCGACCTCTTGGTCTCCTTCAGCCTATGCCTATAGCTGAGTGGAAGTGGGACTTTATTTCTATGGATTTCATTTCAGGACTACCAAAGACGAGGAAGGAACATGATTCTATTTGGGTGATCGTCGACCGTTTGACGAAGTCGGCGCACTTCCTACTAATCAGAGCTACGAACTCTGCAAACGAGTTGGCTAGACTATACATCAGGGAGATAGTGCGTCTGCATGGAGTTCCCTTAGAGATCGTGTTGGACAGAGACACGTGCTTCACTTCTATTTTCTGGACTCGCATCCTGGAAGCTATGGGTGTGAAGTTGAAGTTCAGTGCTGCTTTTCACTCACAAACGGACGGACAGACAAAGCGGGTGAACCAGATTCTAGAGGACATGTTGCGGGCTTGCGTGTTGGACTTCAAAGACAGTTGGGATGATTGTCTTCCATATGCGAAGTTCGCGGACAACAACAGTTTCTAGGCCATTTTCGGTATGGCACCTTATGAGGCCTTGTATGGGCGTCCTTGCCGAGCACCGCATTGTTGGGCAGAGGTCGGTGAGCACAGATTGATTGGCCCAGAGATAGTGCAGGCGATCTTGGAGAAGATTGACATCATCAGACGCCAACTTCTTACAGCGCAGAGCAGAAAGAAGAGTTATGCCGATACGAGACGGCGCTCGCTAGAGTTCGCGGTTGGAGATCATGTAATTTTTAGAGTTTCCCCTATGAAGGGAGTTCTTCGGTTCGGGAAGAAGGAAAAACTATCACCGCGATTTATTAGTCCATTCCAGATTCTTGACCTTGTGGGTGGAGTAGCATATCATCTGGCTTTGCCTACGCCTCTCGCGAGCGTACACAACGTATTTCATATTTCTATGCTGAAGAAGTACGTTCCTGATCCTTCCCATATCATCAGATGGGAGCAGGTGCAGTTAGGTGAAGTTGTTACATATATACTACAACCGGCGCGTATATTAGACATGAAGGAGCAGGTATTGCATAGCAAGGTCATCCCCCTTATGAAGGTGCTGTGGACGTATCACACTGAAGAAGAGGCTACATGGGAGACAGAAGTAGAAATCAAAAAGAACTACCCACAGCTTCTCGAGGAGTACAAAAAGGTACAAATTTCGATGATGAAATTTATAGTTTAAGGGAGGTAGATTGTAATGTCTTGAAAAAATCCGTACGAAGACCCGAGTACCACCTCAGGCAGAAATCACTTAGGATCGATTCCTTTAGAAATTAAGCATAAATTAAGTAGTGCTATGTTAGATTAGCTGTGAAATTAGCACTGATCGCTTTACATACATTCTGCACGACCCAAAACTTGTGGAATCGTTAACGCTATAACATCCTAAAACCTAGGATCAAACTCTAAACCCGTTTGCTCTCAAGAACCCTTTGAAACTTTGTAATGAATTATGTCCGCGTGTCATGAGTCCGATAGCAATGAACTTAGACCATTATGACCGCGTAGTTGGACTTGACTACCACCTCAGAAATCAAGTTCAAATGATGTCCTGAGGCTATTTCATTGAGCCTGGAGCAAGGAGTGTGAGAAAGAGTAGAATTCTTTATAAATTAAATGTGATTTAAATAAATCTGGCATGTGTCGCTTGCGGGTTAATTATATGCATTCAGACTGTTGGAATCTGACCAAAATACACCCTCAGATCAGGGAACATTTCTCACTCATGTCAGTGTACTTAGAATCCCTGATCGAGTCTCAGTGACCGCTGAACTGAAACTGGTCTGCCACGTGTGATCTGGGAACCCTATCGAACTCAAAACTTAATGTGATCAGGATCCAACATCCATGAGCTTAAGTCCGACCACATTCAGTCAGGGGACCTCCAGAAATGTTCTTATGGATCAGAAAAGATGCGATTTGGCTATAACCCAAGTATACCTTGGTTTAAAGTCTAAATAGGTGAGTTTCTAACCTATTTAAGGACCTTAAACCCTCTCACATCCCTCTCAAAAGAATTTGTAAGAAACCCTAGGAAAGAGAAGAGAGAAAAGAGAGAGATTGTGTGAGAGTTGAGAAAGAAAGTTCATGTCATTCGATCCTGCTACTACTCGTGCGTAGCCATCGTGTTCTAGTCACTCTTCCGATGATTCTGACTTCATTCTAGGTAAGAAAATCCTAACCTTAACCCGTTTTAGGAATTCTATCGATACAAGTAGCGAAGTAGCTGACTTATCTTGTGAAATAGTTCATCATATTGACGTTGACGAAGCGTAGAGTTTCTATTCGACTCATTACGCTCCTACGGCATAAGGTGAGGATTTTAGATGCTTAGGTTACCTGTTTTTAAAGCTTTCAATGTCTTTTGATAGTATATTATCGACAAGGATGTTGTTTGACATGTAGAACATGCTGTCTGTTTTTCATTTCGATTACATATTGAGAATATGAGATTTACGGTATTTTAGGCATTTGTAGGAAATACTGTATACGTCCGTATTTTACTGATATGATTGCCATGAGTATTTGTTGTGTTATTATACTAGTTAGGCGTGTATGATCTGTTTAGCGAAGAGATTCGCCCTAATGCACATTATTGGTCGACATATGCTATGTAGACAAATGTGTGTAGACTAAGTGTTTGTATAAGAGTATGTATTAGTAAGTATTGAGTGAATGGTGTTGTAGATTAGTTTGGAGATTGGATTCTCAACTAATATGATGATGTACATGATTTCCTCCATGTTTTTATATTGAATTGATTTCCTTATATATATGAAATTCTTGTGTTTGGTTGATTTGCTTATGTTGTATGTTATAGCATGTTGTTAACATGCTTGGATTATTTGTGCTTCATTTCTGTCACTCTCATATGATTATTGATTTAGATTATAAGTGCTTGGGGCTATATTCTAGTCCAGGCAGTCGGTAACAGAATTGAATTCTCGGTTGGCTTCTATTCGCCACGAAGGACGCGTCGACGAACCCGAGTCGTGCTTTGGTTGATGGCAGTGGTTAAGCCACATGAGGTGTTTTATGCACTTCATGTCGTTCAGCTTGAGGTGCGCTCGTACTAGTCAAGCTCATCAAGCAACCTGACTGACCATTGTATGTTCACCTTGTATTGGTCATAACTCTTTAAACCTAGGGTAATGAACTTACCAGTGATAACCCTGATAACCATGGTACCTTGATCCATTAAGACTCATGAGCCAGACATGGTGGTATGGGACACCGTGGTCGAGCTGTCGGCCTACGCTAGGGCCACAAACCTCCCCGTAGTGACCAGTGAGCACCTTAGACTCATGAGCCGATTGTGGTGGTATGGGACACTACATTCGAGCTGTCGGCCTACTCTGATTGGTGACGAGCCCTTTGTAGTGACCTGGAGCGTATTCTGAGTCTACGTGAGGCGATGACCCTACCATAGCAACAAGAATACAACTAGGCCTGTATTGATAAGGTGATGGGGGAGCGATGCAATGAGTGTGAGCAACAGCCCTGGCAGCCCTTGCAGCGACCTAAAAATATATCATCTTATGAGACTACTAGGAGTGACGACCCTAGACCAGATCTGTGTTGGGAATGATATAAGGAAAGTACCTTAGTTTCCCATTCCTATTGTTTGTAAGGACTAATAACAACTCGGTAATCATATCCATATCGCACTGCATGTGCCTGGAAGATGTGGAGCACTGAGGAAAGAAAGCATGCCACGAACGTAAGATGGTGTCGCATGAGGGAGTATGTTGGTGAGGGCATGCATCATTACTGCATCTCATACTTACATTAATAATAGTATCTAGGAATGTCTGATTGTTTGCTTTACTATTATCTCATGATTGATTTGATAACATACTAACTTTGCTCTATGATTCCACTGAGTTGATCACTCACTCCCACGTTACGGGACGGTGTTTCCAACACCTACCAGACTCTGTCTTAGATGCAGGTTGTGAGGCAATTCGGGAGGTGGAGCCAGACTACTACGAGGACCAGGACGAGTTCTCGTACATGCAGTTTTCTGACGGCTTCGACTAGGTGGCTTGGATCAGCGAGATTTTGCTAGTTGGACTATCATATGACCTTTGATTTTGGTTTGTTATATGTATTTGTGACTCAGAGATACATTCATACTTTGGAGACAGATCGAGATTGTTTTGTTTTACAGATAGTGATATATATATCTTCTAGTCTTCCGCTTGCATTTTATCACTGGATCTGGAGTATGAATTGCAGTTTTGGTATAATCTCACTCATGTTAATGCACTAACTCAGACAATATTTAATCATAAGCATATTTGTTGCATAAGTGACGTTTTGAAACTCGGGAGTTGGGTTTCTACACGACCCCCAATTTTCAAGGCATTACAGTAAGCCCATTTGAAAGACTCAATTGTGAAGGTTTTAAGGTGAACCTTGGAAAACTTTATTTCATAGTAAAATCCAATATCCCATGTGTGTGAATATTGAGAGTGGAGTAGTTGTGTGGATGTTTACTAACAGTTGGTGTACACATAAACTAGCCACTATAATTCCTGGAGTTGTGGTGGATGATTGGATTTGTTTATGTGTGTGAATGTTGTAATTTACTTTATGCACTTGTAGTGAATGTTGTAATAACTTATTTTATTTCCTTTGTTTCTTTATTGTTATAATATCTTTGTATTCCACATTTATTTTTTATTTGGCATAGTCCTATTCACCCCCCTTCTAGGACTTAGAGCTCGACCTTTTCACGTATTGTAGCCCCGTTGACCAGGTTGACTCGAAGGGCGCTAAGTTCATTTGGAGCGACTCATGTGAGTGATCATTCACAGAGCTGAAGGACCGTCTTACCTCACTCTTCCCTCTGGGAGTGCAGGATTCAAGATTTTTATCGATGCTTCGCATATTAGCTTGGGTGTTGTCCTGATGCAGTACAAGAAGCCCGTGGCCTTCACGTCTCACCATCTCAAGGTCCTTGAGCAGAACTACCCCACGCATGATCTAGAGTTGGCTAGAGTTGTCTTCGCACTGAAGGTGTGGAGGCATTATCTTTATGGGGTTAGGTTCGAGCTCTTCTTTGACCATAATAGTTTGAAGTATCTCTTCTCACAGTCAGAGTTGAACATGAGGCAAAGATGTCGGATGAAGCGCTTGAAGGACTACAATTTCGATCTTTTGTACCACCCTAGCAAGGTGAACGTGGCGGCGGATGCCCTTAGCCGTCAGCCACAGGGCCTAGTGGCGCATATGATGGTCAAGGAGTGGAGGATGCTCGAGGATGTAGCTGAGTATGACTTCGAGTTTGGTTAGTTGTCTGCTATTGTTCAGTTATCGAGCTTATCTATTCAACCCTCTCTTATAATAAGGGTAATCGAGGCTCAGCAGACAGATTAATCATTGCAGGATTGTAGAGCAAAGGCCGCATCTAAGGAGCAGTCGGATTGGCAGGTTGGGTCGGATGGTGGACTTCGTTTCAGAGGCTGATTATGTCCCGGACATTTTAGAGTTGCACAGAGATTTGATGGAAGAGGCATACCGATCTAGCTTTATTTTTCACCCGGCTCCACGAAGATGTATCACAACATGAGGAAATAGTATTTTTGGGTCGGGATAAGGCGCCAGATTGTCAATTTTATGGCCGAGTGTGACACGTGCCAACATGTCAAGGCTGATCATTAGAGACCACCTGGTCCCTTGTAGCCATTAAGCGTCTCGTTGTGGAAGCGAGAGCACGTATCCACAGATTTTATCACGGGTTTACCAAGGACTCAGCGCGGTCATGACACCATTTAGGTTGTGTCATGCCCTAAACTTGGAAACCGGGCTCACAAAATTCTTAATTGCCGAATTCAGCGTCGACAGCCTCCTTAGTACCCCATTTTCGACTCCCAGCATCCATACGCCAGATTCCGATCCTGAGATCCTATAATGAGGATTTTTCTACTTGCATTTAACTCATAATAAGCATAACCACAAGTTTACCCAAATCACAAAGGCAACGGCATCATCACATATCCACTAATATAAATATTTGAATACAGTGCTGGAAGGGAAATACATATGACAAAATCAAAGCTCTAGAGATCCGCTGCATGCTCCCAGCTCAACGCTGCTATAACTTAATGCCACCTGCACACATCTATCGTGCATAAGCTTAGAAAAAGCTTAGTGGGTGGTGAAAGTGTGTACACAAGGTAAGTGCCAAGTAAGCAATATCAGAGTAATCAGAGTAAGAGAAAATACTGATAAAC
Source organism: Magnolia kwangsiensis (assembly GCA_037074715.1). Classification (NCBI taxonomy): domain Eukaryota; kingdom Viridiplantae; phylum Streptophyta; class Magnoliopsida; order Magnoliales; family Magnoliaceae; genus Magnolia; species Magnolia kwangsiensis. The sequence continues at coordinate 42,922,862 of CM073586.1, read as the reverse complement.
TCATAATCATAAAATATCAGAATACTGGTAAGATCATAAATCATACGATATCATAGTAGTGCAAAAACATGCTGATAGGACCATAAATACCATCAGACTTATCCAGGCTATGCGATGCAAAAATATAATAAAAATAATATCATATACTAATGAAGTAATATAGATCATCTATGTAAATGAGGAGTCATAGAGAACCAAATATCAAATGCCGTATCTAAACCATATAAATGCAGAAATACAGTAACCCAAAATGCCATATACAGCGGATGTAATGCAATATGCGGTGCAAATAAAATGACTATGCTGGAGTGTGAAGTCGGAGTGATAGTACGTAGTATCGCAGGCTATTGGGTCCATCACAAGGGACTTCTATCCAAACCAGCCCCATACCTAAATTGGGATAGTTAGACTCGACGTGGTAAACTCCTGATCTTAGGTTAGTCGCACCCCAACGAAAATCTTGACCATTTCGAAGGTACATGTAATAAATAGTTGCGCACCACCAGTATAAGTGGATAGTGAATGAATGAATGAGTATGCAACTCCTACTCAATAAGTCCACATATCAGTATGGTTCCTCTCTGGGATCATCACCGGGTCTAGTACACTCTACATGCAGCCGCCGCCCACTGACACATGACCATGTAAGTGGAAGAGACATCACCGTCCGCCTGACCAGTAGTCAGTCAATATCTACCTAGCATGTTGATAGCAGACTCATTTACAAGCTAGTCAAACTCAGCCTAGCTATGTCCTCCACCCTTATGGACGATGTGAATATATGTAACGTCCTGGAAAAATCCATTCTTTGATCCGAGTATCACCTCTAGCAGAAATCCTTTAGAACCTAATCCTATAGAAATTTAACGTGAATTAACTAGCGCTAAACTCGATTACTTGTGAATTTAGCACCAACCACTTTAAATACGATCTACAAGACCCAAAACCTATAGAACAGTTAACGCTACATTACCCTGAAATCTAGGATCCAACTCTAAACCCACTTGCTCTCGTAAGTATTCAGAAACTTCGTATCGGACTTAGACTGCACATCGAAAGTCCGATAGCGATGAACTTAGACAATTTTGACCGCCTAATTGGACTTGACTATCACCTCAAAAATCAAGACCAGACGATGTCCAGAGACTATTTCCTTGAGTCCGGAGTGAAGAGTGCGAGAAAGTGAAGTTTTTTATAAAAATTAAATTTGAATTTAAATAATCTAACTTGTGTCACTTGCGCGCCTTTTATAAGCATTCTGACCGTCAGAATTTGACCCAAATTCACCCTCGGATCAGGGAAGATGGCCCATACATGTCAAAGTACTTGTGGCCCTGATCGAGTTTCGGTGACCGTTGAACTGAAACTGGTCCGCCACGGTCAATTTGGAAATCCGATCGGACTGAAAACTTAACTTGCTTAAGATCCAATATTAGTAGGATTAAGTCTTACTGCATTTAGTAAAAGAACCTCTAGAAATGTTCCATTGGATCAGAAAAGGACCGATTTGGTTATAACCTAAGTATACCTTGGCCCTAGGGCTATTTTCATCAATTTTGGGCCTATATAAGGGCCTTAAACCCTCTCTCACATATCCCATACGAATTTCTAACTCTAGCTTATATAAGAGAGATAAAAGAGAGAGAAAGTGAGAGAGTAGGTGTTTTATCTTCGGATTCTTCCCAATTTCCTCTACGCACCAATCCATCGTATCTGAATCATTATTCTGGCGATTCTAATTCCATTTTTGGGTAAGTCAATCAAACCCTAACCTGTTATGGAGCTTGGAATAGTCTAAGTGTTGTTGTAGCTAACCTAATTCATGTCTTAGGTTGCGTATCCGCCATTGACGAAGATTTATCATGTAAATCATATCCGTTACACATTTTCCAGTTTAAGGTGCGGATTATATACGTTTAGGTTATGGTTTTTAAGACTTTCAATGTTAGATAATGATTTATTTTTGACATATATTGTAACGTCTCGAAAAAATCCGTACAGGGACTCGAGTACCAACTCGACCAGAAATCACGTAGGATTAATTCCTTTAGAAATTAAGCATTAGTTAGCTAGCGCTACACTAGAGTAGCTGTGAAATTGTCCCATAACACTTTAAATACGTTCTGCAAGACCCAAAACTTATAGAATCAATGACGCTATAATGCCCTGAAACCTAGGTCAAACTCTAAACTCGTTTGCTCTCAGGAACCTTTTGAAACTTCTTATTGGATTTAGACCACACGTCGAAAGTCCGATGCCTACAATCTTACAGTGTTATGACCGCTTAGCTGGACTTGACAATCATTTCGAAAATCAAGCCCAACCGACGTTTAGAGGCTATTTCATTGAGCCTGGAGTGAAGAGAGTGAGAAATGGGTTAAGATTTGAAATTTTAATTCAAATCTGGCACGGGTCATTGCGCGTTATTATTAAGCGTTCTGACCGTCAGAATTCAACCAAATTTTACCCTCGAATCAAGAAAACTTTCTCTTTCATGTCATGAGACTTGTAGACCTGATTTAGGTACGACGACCGCTGAACTGAAACTGGACCGCCACGTGCGATCTAGGAACTCTACCGGACTGAAAACTTGGTGTGAGCAACATCCAGTGACCATGAGCTTAAGTCCGATCGCGTTCGGCTGGGGGACCTCCCGAAATGCTCTTTTGGTTCGAAACAATCCCGATTTGGTTATAACCCAAGTATACCTTATTCCTAAGTCTAAAAAGGTGAGGTTTTAGCCTATATAAAGGCCTTAAACCCTCACATATCTCTCCCATCTGAATTTGCTAGAAACCCTAGATTGAAAGCGAGAGAAATTGAGAGATTGTGAGAGAGTGTGGGAGAGTTTTTCCTGCCACTTGCTACGGCTATTACACGTGCTAAATCCCGACATTCAAATCACTTTTTCGGTGATTCTAACGCATTCTAGGTAAGAAAAACCCTAACTACTTGCTGTTTTGGGTTTCTTGTGATTCGAATAGCGATGTAGCTTATGTAACTTGTGTATTAGGTCGCCTTTACGCCGTTGACGAAGCGTATACAGTCTATTCGAACCGATACGCGTCTAGGGCAAAAGGTGAGGATTTTAGACGCTTAGATTGACTGATTTCAAAGCTTTCAATGTCGTTTAATAGTAGATTATCGACGGCAATGCCGTTTGACATGTAGAACATGCTGTCTGTTTTCCGTTTCGTAAACATATAGAAAATATGAGATTTAGGGTATTTTAGTCATTTGTAGGAAATACTGTTTACATCCACATTTTGCTGAAATGTTTTCCATGGTTATTTGTCGTGTTAGGATATTAGGAATGCGTGCATGATCGGTTTCGCGAAGAGATTCCCCCTTATGCGCGCTTTGAGTCAACATATGCTATGTAGACTAAAGTGTGTAGACTACGTATTTGTATAAATGTTTGTACTAGTATGTATTGAGTAAATGGTGTTGTGTATTAGTTTTAAGATTTAATTCTCAATCAACATGTTGATGTATATGATTTTCACCATGTTGGCTATATGTATGGATTTCATTATGTGTATGAAATGCATGTGTTGGATGAATTTCTTAAGTTGTATGTTATAACATGTAACAACATGCTTGTATTGTTGTATTGCATTTCTATTATTCTCATATGATTACTGATGCTAATTTATAAATGCTTGGGGCTATGACCTAGTCCAGGCAGTGGGTAATGGATCAACTTCGTGGTCGGCTTCTATTTGCCACGAAGGACGCGTCGATGAACGCGAGTCGTGTTTTGGGTTGGCGGCAGTGGTTAGGCCACGCGAAGTGTTTTATGCACTTCATGTCGTTTAACCTGAGGTGCGATCGTACTAGTCGAGCCCGTCAAGTAACCTGACTGGTCGTTGATTGTTCACCTTGTATGAGTCATAACTGCTTGAACCTAGGGTACTGAACTTACCATTGAAAACCCTGTTAACCATGGTACCTTGATCCATAAAGACTCATGAGCCAGGCATGGTGGTATGGGACACCATAGTGGAGCTGTCGGCCTACGCTGGGGCCACAAACCTCCCCGTAGTGACCAGTGAGCACCTATGACTCGTGAGCAGATTATGGTGGTATGGGACACTATATTCTTGCTGTCGGCCTACACTGATCAGGTGACGAGCCCTTTATAGTGACCGCGAGCATATTCTGAGTCTACGGGAGGTGACGACCCTTCTGTAGCGACGAGAGTATATTAGGCCTGTATTGATAAGGTGATAGGGGAGTGATGCAACGAGTGCGAGCAATAGACCTGGCAGCCCTTGCAGTAACCTACAAAGATAACATCGTATGTGATCTCTAGGATTGATGACCCTAGACAGGATATGTGTTGGGATTGATATAAGGGAAGTACCTTAGTTTCCCAATACTGCTGAATGAAAGGACTAATAACAACTCAGTAATCATTATCCATATCGCATTGCATGTGCCTGGAAGATGTGGAGAACTGAGGAATGCAAGCATGCCGCGGGCGTAAGATGGTGCCGTATGAGGGAGTATGTCGGTGAGGGCATCCATCATGTCATTTCATGCATACATTAACAACAGTATCTAGGAATGTTTGATTTATTTCTTTACTATTATCGCGTGATTGATTTAATAACATGCTAATCTTTGCTCTATTATTCCACTGAGTTGATCACTCACTCCCACGTTACGGGATGGTGTTTTCAACACCACCAGACCCTGTTTTAGATGTAGGTGATGAGGCGATTCAGGACGCAGAGCCGGATTTATACGAGGATCAGGACAAGTTCTCATATATGCAGTTCGCAGATGGCTTTGCGTAGGTGGCCTGATCGGTGGGACTGACTAGTTGGACTATTTTATGACATTTCCTTTTTTTTATGACATGTATATGATACTCAGAGATGTATTCATACTTTGGAGATAGTTTGAGATTTTTTTTTGTTTTCATACAGTGATATATATATTCTTTAGTCTTCCACTTACGTTTTATCACTAGTTCTGGAGTATGAATTGCAGTTTTGGTATAATCTTACTTATGTGAATGCTCTAACTCAGTCAACATTGAATCATAATCATATTTGTTGCATAAGTGATGGTCTGGAACTCGAGAGTCGGGTTTATACACGACCTCCGATTTTCAGGGTGTTACAAGTTGGTATTAGAGCATGATTTGGATTAAACCGGACCTGGGTTATGGCCATGCGACGTACGCTGTCACTCCTTCGACTTAGGTGGATGCAAAAAGAACCTAGAAACACTTATAAGATCGCAGTTTCGCCAATAGGGAAAGTCTACTCAAATCGATCATTTTGATCGAGTTCATAACGTATCTTTGGTCGCGTGAAGCGACCTAAGTCGCCTCTAGGTCGTTAGTTGGCAAGTTTGAGATGATCCAAGAAGAATTCCAAACCCAAAATTGCATGTCATTGGGTTGTGGGGCAATCATAACCCTTACACTCAATCTCAGGATTTAAAAACCCCTTTTCATCAAATTCCTTCAAAATCGTTCCTTTCTCCACCCCATTCTTAAACTTTTTCTAAGTCCTTTCATACTATCCATAAATATTAACTTTTGAATAATAGTGAATCATACTTAAATAAAATTTATTATAAATAGTGAATATATGTAAGAATTGGACTTTTTCCCATTCCAAGTATGGAATCTCTTGTAATAAGTGGGTTAGCTGGATGGATTAGCCTCTCCTACCCCAAAATAATATGTTACATGATGCATAAACTCATTCTAGTTTAAAAATTGGCCCCAAAATGCCCCAAATGGAGTCATAGGCCTATCTAGGCTAATAGACAATGAACCAGGGTGGGTCCCAAACATATTTGGGGTCCCTAGGGCAGGGGGAACCCATCCCACATGGCCAGAGTTGCCGGTTTACAACTTCACCTGCGACGACCTCGCCGGTTCGGCGAGGGCTCGCAGTACGGTGGGCCCCACTCGGGCTGATCTTCGGGCCGACGCCCTTTTTTGGCTAGGGCACCCCTTCCATAGGTGGCCCGCACCTCAAAACTCCCTAAAATTCCTACCTCCTTCACAATCCAAGCCCCCAAGCTCTCCTTTCTTCACCTTCTTGCTGCCTCCCTCTCAAATCACGTCACCAAACCTCTCCCAATATCATTTTCTGTTAAAACCGATGCCAACCCATCGTCCACACCTGTTGGTGCTCTCTTTCCTTTCCATTTTTGTCCGTGAAGGCTCTTAGAACCTCCATTAGAGGCTGAAAATCGGGTGAGCTTCCGTCCCTACCCATTAATCTCTTTTCCCTTTGAAAATTCAGCCTTTGGGAGATTGATTCATCCCTCTATAGAGCCTAGATTCGTTCGAATCAATTTGGGCAGCCACTTCTCCCCATTTTCCACATTTTTCATGGCTTTTATTGAGGCTATTTTAGCCTTTTTCTCTTTCTCCACCATCCTCTCTCTCATGGGAAAGAGGAAGACCGCCGTCGATGAAGCTGGGCCTAGTCGCCCTTCACGATCAAGGAAACCGAGAGGTGGCGCCGCTAGCTCAAGCGCCGTCGTAAGTCCAAGTGCGGCTCGTGAGTTTCACACAAAGCGGGATTTGGATCCCCGTGCTCACATAGGGCGAGCACTGTTGGCAGACTTGGCTCACAATGCATATACTGATCACAAGGTTCTGTTTGAGGCGCATGTGGATGGGCGACTCTTTGGTGAGTTTCTGTTATTTGAGCGCATCGAAGCTGACAGTTGGGGTCCGCTCTTTGAAGCCCAGTCTCGTGCGAACGTAAGCACTGTTCGTGCCTTCTATGCTCATATCCAAAACCCTACGTTGGAGCCATTGCAGTTCAGGATTCCCTTTGATAGAGACGGGGAAGCCACGATCGACGTTCGGTTGATAGCTTGCATTCTAAAGGTGCCTCTTGGTGAAGTTCATCCAAGTGCTAAGAATCTGAAGAGTGTTCGTGAGCGAAATCGCTGCACCAGGTTCTTATGTGGTAGTCTGGTTCCGTGGCAGCATAACAAGAGCCTCTTAGCGTCCCATATGTCAGCTAATTTTCGTCTGTTGCACCACATTTGCACGTTCAATGTGTATCCCAGGTCGACCAACCGCAGTGAATGTACGCGTCTCATGGTCGACTTTCTGTATCAGGTTGGCCAGGGAGAAAATGTATATATGGCCACCTTTGTGTTGCGATAGATCGTCCTCGTAGCGAAGTCGAGAAGAACATCTGAGTCACTTCCTTTTGGCCGGCTCATATGCAAGATCGCGCTTGAGTTTGCTTACAGGCTTGGGCAGGAGATGCCTGTGCCAATTCACTTCATTGATGAGTCTACCATGAACCAAATGAAGATCGGGCCTTGGCAGCGTGAGGCTCAGCTTGATGATGATAGTGAGGGCGAATATGATAGCAAAAAGGATGCTAGTGAAGTTGAGGCTAGGGCAGAAATAGAGGAAGAGGTCCAGGAAGAAGAAGAAGAGGAGGCTCAGGATACTGATGAGAGTCCTCCTATTACGACTCGGGCTACTAGGGATGCTCACATAGCCTGACTTGAGGAGAGTCAGGTTGCCTTGCGACAGGAAGTCTAGGAACTTCGGGCCGATGTGAAACAAGATCTTAAAGATAACAAGGCCGTCATGAAGCGAAAATTTGGCAAGGTGACTCACACCTTGACGGCCATCCTATGTTGCCTGCAGGATAAGAGTGCTCCTCCTCCATCCCTAGACTCGGACTAGTGATCTAGACCCAGATGTTGTTGGTCGTAGTTAGTTGTTTCCTACTTTCTATGTGTAAGCCTGTGAAGGCTAGTAGTTTGCTTATGTTGCTGTTGTAGCTCTGACTGGCTTAGTTTCCATGTGTTTCTTGTCATGATGCATGTAAGGATATATCTCTTATATTGTGGCAATTTTGTTTTAATGAAATGCATAGAGTTCCCTTGGAGATCGTGTCGGATAGGGACACGCGCTTTAGTTCTATTTTCTGGACTTGCATTCAGGAGGCTATGGGCGTGAAGTTGAAGTTCAGTACTGCCTTCCACCCACAGAAAAACGGACAGACAGAGCGGGTGAACCAGATTCTAGAGGACATGTTGCGGGCTTACGCATTGGACTTCAAGGACAGTTGGGATGATTGTCTTGTATATGCGGAGTTCGCATACAACAACAGTTTCCAGGCGAGTATTGGTATGACACCGTATGAGGCTTTGTATGGGCGACCTTATTGAGCACCGCATTACTGGGCAGAGGTCAGTGAGCGCAGATTGATTGGCCCAGAGTTAGTGCAGGCGACATCGGAGAATATTGACATCATTAGACGCCAGCTTCTTACAGCACAGAGCAGACAAAAGAGTTATGCCGATACTAGATGGCGCCCGCTAGAGTTTGCGGTTGGGAATTATGTATTTTTACACGTTTCCCCTATGAAGGGAGTCCTTCAGTTCGGGAAGAAGGGGAAACTAGCACCGCGTTTCATTGGTCCGTTTCAGATTCTTGACTGTGTCGGGGCAGTGGCTTATCGTTTGGCTTTGCCCATGCCTCTCGCGAGCATTCACAATATATTTCATGTTTCTATGCTGAAGAAATACGTTTCTGATCCTTCCCATATCATTAGATGGGAGCAGGTGCAGTTAGGAGAGGATGTTACATATATACTGCGACCGGCGCGCATACTAGACAGGAAGGAGCAGGTACTGCGTAGCAAGGTCATCCCCCTTGTGAAGGTGTTGTGGACGCATCACTCTGAGGAAGAGGCTACCTGGGAGACAGAAGCCGAGATCAGAAAGAACTACCCACATCTTCTCGAGGAGTATGAAAAGATACAAATTTTGAGGATGAAATTTTTTGTTAAGGGGGATAGATTGCAATGTCTCGGAAAAATCCGTACAGGGACTCGAGTACCAACTCGACCAGAAATCATGTAGGATTAATTCCTTTAGAAATTAACCATTAGTTAGCTAGCGCTACGCTAGAGTAGCTGTGAAATTGTCCCTGAACACTTTAAATATGTTCTCCAAGATCCAAAACTTGTAGAATCAATGACACTATAATGCCCTGAAACCTAGGATCAAACTCTAAACCCGTTATCTCTCAGGAACCTTTTGAAACTTCGTATTGGATTTAGACCACGCGTCGAAAGTCTGATACCTACAATCTTAGACCGTTATGACCGCTTAGCTGGACTTGACAATCATTTCGAAAATAAGCCCAACTGACGTTCAGAGGCTATTTCATTGAGCCTGGAGTGAAGAGAGTGAGAAATGGGTTAAGATTTGAAATTTTAATTCAAATCTGGTACGGGTCTTTGCGCATTATTATTAAGCGTTCTGACCGTCAGAATTCAGCTAAATTTCACCCTCGGATTAGGAAAAATTTCTCTTTCATGTCATGAGACTTGTAGACCTGATTTAGGTATGACGACCGCTGAACTGAAACTGGACCGCCACGTGCGATCTGGCAACATCCAGTGACCATGAGCTTAAGTCCGATCGCGTTCGGCCGGGGGACCTCCCGAAACGCTCTTTTGGTTCGAAACAGTCCCGATTTGGTTATAACTCAAGTATACCTTGTTCCTAAGTCTAAAAAGGTGAGGTTTTAACCTATATAAGGGCCTTAAACCCTCACATATCTCTCCCATCCGAATTTGCTAGAAACCCTAGATTGAAAGAGAGAGATAGTGAGAGATTGTGAGAGAGTGTGGGAGAGTTTTTCCTGCCACTTGCTACGGCTGTTACACGTGCTAAATCCCGGCATTCAAATCACTTTCTCGATGATTCTAACGCACTTCTAGGTAAGAAAAACCCTAACTACTTACGGTTTTGGGTTTCTTGTGATTCGAATAGTGATGTAGCTTATGTAACTTGTGTATTAGGTCGCCTTTACGCCGTTGACGAAGCGTATACAGTCTATTCGAACCGATACGCATCTAGGGCAAAAGGTGAGGATTTTATATGCTTAGATTGACTGATTTCAAAGCATTCAATGTCGTTTAATAGTAGATTATCGACGACAACGCCGTTTGACATGTAGAACCTGCTGTCCATTTTTCGTTTCGTAAACGTATGGAAAATATGAGATTTAGGGCATTTTAGTCATTTGTAGGAAATACTGTTTACATCCATATTTTGCTGAAATGTTTTCCATGGTTATTTGTCATGTTAGGATATTAGGAATGCGTGCATGATCAGTTTGGCGAAGAGATTCGCCCTTATGCGCGCTTTGAGTCAACATATGCTATGTAGACTAAAGTGTGTAGACTACGTGTTTGTATAAATGTTTGTATTAGTATGTATTGAGTAAATGGTGTTGTGTATTAGTTTTGAGATTTAATTCTCAATCAACATGTTGATGTATATGATTTTCACCATGTTGGCTATATGTATGGATTTCATTATGTGTATGAAATGCATGTGTTGGATGAATTGCTTAAGTTGTATGTTATAACATGTAACAACATGCTTGTATTATTGTATTGCATTTCTATTATTCTCATATGATTACTGATGCTGATTTATAAATGCTTGGGGCTATGACCTAGTCCAGGAAGTCGGTAATGGATCAAATTCGTGGTCGGCTTCTATTTGCCACGAAGGACGCGTCGATGAACGCGAGTCGTGTTTTGGGTTGGGGGCAGTGGTTTGGCCACGTGTAACGCCCGTGAAAAATCCGTACTTGGAATCGAGTACCGATTTGACCCGAAATCGCGTATAAATAATTTCCATGAAAATTTTACGTAAGTTAGCTAGCGCAACGCTAGAGTAGCTGGGAAATAGTCCCTGATCACTTTAAATACGTTCTACAAGACCCAAGTCGAGTAGAACAGACAACTCTACAATACTCTATAACCTTGGATCCAACTCTAAGCAGGTTTGTCCTCTGGACCATATGGAACTTTTGTATTGGATTTAGACCGCGCGTCGAAGGTCTGATACCTCCTATCTTAGACCGTTAGAACCGCCCAGCTGGACTTGACAATCATCTCGAAAATCAAGTCAAACCGATAATCACAGAGTATTTCGTTGAAACTGGACTGAAGCGACCGCGAATAGGGACGAATTGGGAATTTCAAATTTAGATCTGGCACACGACTTGACGCGTCAGTATTAAGCGTTCTGACCGTCAGAATTCATCCAGATTACACCCTCGGATCAGGAAAAATATCTAATTATTGTCACGGAACTTTCAGTCCTGATCTATGTGCGGTGACCGCTGAACTGAAACTGGTCCGCCACGTGCGATCTGCGAACCCTGCCAGACTGAAAACTTAATACGAGGTACATCTGGTACCCATGAGCTTAAGTCTGATCGCAATCGACCAGGGGACCACCAGAAATCAGTTTTTGGACCGAAACAGCCCCGAAATGGATAGGCAATAAGTAAACTTCGTCCCGGAGCCTATTTCGGGCGTTTCCAAGCTTATAAAAGGGGTTGAAACCCTCATTCCTTCCTTGCATACGAATTTCCCTAAACCCTAGAAAAGAGAGAGAGAGTTTGAGAGAAAGGGAAGAGGAGATTTTTCCCGCTTCCGAGCCGCCAACAGTTGCTGCATCAACGCTTCCTTCCAATCACCTGGCTGGTGATTTCTACGCTTTTTCAGGTATAGAAAAACCCTAAAAACTTGCTGATTTAGGGTTCATGTAGATTCTGAACGTATTAGCTAACGAAATCCATGAATCAGGTTCTCCTACTGTCGTAGACGAAGCCTACACGCTCCGTTCAAATTCTCGCGACCGTAAGAGATTAGGTGAGAATTTTAGACGCTTTGATTGACGGTTTACAACGCTTTCAATGTCGTTTAATAGTAGATTATCGACGGCATCGCCGTTTGACATGTACAACGTGCTCTCTGTTTCCTATTTCGTAAATTAACGAAGAATATGAGATTTAGGGCTTTTTAGGTATATGTAGGAAGTACGGTCTACATGCATAATTTGCTGACGTGATTGACATGATTTGTCGCCGCATTAGAGAGTTAGGAATGCCTGCATAATCAGTTTGGCGAAGAGATTCGCCAAGTTGCGCACTTGGGGTCGACATACTATATGTGGACTTAAGGGTGTAGTGTATGTGTTTGTATAAATGCTTGTATTAGTATGTATTGTATTGAATGATGTTATGTAGTAGTTTGAGATTGATTTCATGATTAATAGGCTGACCTAAATGATTTCCTATATGATGACCTTATGCATGATTGCATCATGTGCATAGAAATGATGCCTTAAGAATTGCCTAAGTTGAATATGCTTGGAAAGCATGCCTTGAAGATTTGCCTAAATTGAATGTTATAACATGTGCTAACATGCTCACATGATGTATTTCAATTCCAATACCTTTGCATCGTAGTAATGAAATTCCATAGATGTGTGGGACTTGATGTAGTCCAGGCAGTCGGTAACCGAGCGAATTCGTGGCTGACTGGTCATAGCCACGAACGACGCGTCGATGAATGTGATTCGTGTTGAGAGTTGGCGGCAGTGGTTAGGCCACGCGAAGTGTTTTACGCACTTCATGTCGTTCAATTCGAAATGCGATCGCGCTAGTCGAGCCCGTCAAGTAACCCGACTGGCCGATGTTTGTTCACCTTGTATGTATCATAACTGCTTGAACCTAGGGTACTGAACTTACCATTGTAAACCCTATTAACCGTAGTACCTTGATCCACGAAGACTCATGAGCCGGGCATGGTGGTATGGGACACCGTGGTCGAGCTGTCGGCCTACGCTGGGGCCACAAACCTCCCCGTAGTGACCAATGAGCACCTTGACTCGTGAGCAGATTATGGTGGTATGGGACACTATATTCTAGCTGTCGGCCTACACTGATCAGGCGACGAGCCCTTTGTAGTGACCGCGAGCGTATTCTGAGTTCACGGGAGGCGACGACCCTTCCGTGCAGTAGAGTACAGTAGGCCTGTATTGATAAGGTGATGGGGGAGCGGTGCAACGAGTGCGAGCAACAGCCCTGGCAGCCCTTACAGTGACCTACGAAATGTACATCGTATGAGATTACTAGGAGTGACGACCCTAGACAGGATCCGTGTTGGGATTGATACAAGGGAAGTACCTTAGTTTCCCAATCCTGCTGTTTGAATGGACTAATAATAACTGGGTAATCATATCACCATAGCATTGCATGTGCCTGGAAGATGTGGAGCACTCTAGGGAGTGTGGCATGCCGCGGTCGTAAGATGTTGCTGCATGAGGGTGATCGTCGGTGAGGGCATACATCATGTCATATCATCTTGCATTAAACAACAGTATTAGGTTTGTCTGATTTACTGCTTTACTATTATCGCGTGATTGAATTGTGAACATGCTAATCTTTGCTCTATGATTCCACTGAGTTGATCACTCATTCCCACGTTACGGGATGGTGTTTGCAACACCCACCAGACCCTGTTGTAGTTGCAGGTGACGACGAGATCCAGGACGTGGAGCCGGAGATTGACGAGGACCAGGATGAGTTCTCTTATATGCAGTACCACGACGGCTTCCCGTAGGTGACCTGGATCGAGGGGGACTTCAGTGGGACTATTTTGAACTTATTTTTTTTTGTCTATTTACATGTATATGAGACTCAGAGATGTAGTCATACTTTGGAGACAGTTGAGAGTATTTTGTTTTTTTTTTTCATACAGTGATATATATTGTTTAGTCTTCCGCTTGCTTTTATCACTGGATCTGAAGTATGAATTGCAGTTTTGGTATACTTTTACTCATGTGGATACTTTAAATCAGACAACATTGAATCATAACCATTTTTGTTGCATAAGTGACGGTCTGGAACTCGGGAGTTGAGTTTATACACGACCCCCGATTTTCAGGGTGTTACACCACGCGAAGTGTTTTATGCACTTCATGTCGTTTAACCTGAGGTGCGATCGTACTAGTCGAGCCCGTCAAGTAACCCGACTGGCCGTTGATTGTTCACCTTGTATGAGTCATAACTGCTTGAACCTAGGGTACTGAACTTACCATTGGAAACTCTGTTAACCATGGTAACTTGATCCATAAAGACTCATGAGCCGGGCATGGTGGCATGGGACACCGTGGTCGAGTTTTTGGCCTAAGCTGGGGCCACAAACCTCCCCGTAGTGACCAGTGAGCACGTATGACTCGTGAGCAGATTATGGTGTTATGGGACACTACATTCTTGCTGTCAGCCTACACTGATCAGGTGACGAGCCCTTTGTAGTGACCGCGAGCGTATTCTGAGTCTACGGGAGGTGACGACCCTTTCGTAGCGACGAGAGTACATTAGGCCTGTATTGATAAGGTAATGGGGGAGCGGTGCAACGAGTGCGAGCAACAGCCCTGACAGCCCTTGCAGTGACCTACAAAGATAACATCGTATGTGATCTCTATGAGTGATGACCCTAAACAAGATCTGTGTTGGGATTGATATAAAGGAAGTACCTTAGTTTCCCAATACTGCTGAATGAAAGGACTAATAACAACTCGGTAATCATTATCCATATCGCATTGCATGTGCCTGGAAGATGTGGAGCACTGAGGAATATAAGCATGTCGCGGGCATAAGATGGTGTCGTATGAGGGAGTATGTCGGTGAAGGCATCCATCATGTCATTTCATGCATACATTAACAACAGTATCTAGGAATGTTTGATTTATTTCTTTACTATTATCATGTGATTGATTTGATAACATGCTAATCTTTGCTCTATTATTCCACTGAGTTGATCACTCACTCCCACGTTACGGGACGGTGTTTGAAACACCACCAGACCCTGTTTTAGATGCAGGTGATGAGGTGATTCAAGACGCAGAGTCGGATTACTACGAGGATCAGGATGAGTTCTCGTATATGCAGTTTGCAGATGGCTTTGCGTAGGTGGCCTGATCGGCGAGACTGACTAGTTGGACTATTTTACGACATTTCCTTTTTGTTTATGACATGTATATGAGACTCAGAGATGTATTCATACTTTGGAGACAGTTTGAGATTTTTTTTATTTTCATACAGTGATATATATATTCAACAGTCTTTCGCTTGCATTTTATCACTGGTTCTGGAGTTCGAATTGCAGTTTTGGTATAATGTAACATCCCGAAAATCGGGAGTTCGAGCAAAAACCTAACTCCCGAGTTTCAAAATGTTATTTATGCAACATAGATATGTATGATTGAATGTTGTCTGTGATAATATATTAAACATGAGTGAGATTAAGCTAGAACAGCTTATCATACTCCAGAGACAGTTAAATTAACAAGCGGAAGACTGTGATAGTAGGTATAACATATATAAACTGTTGTATGTCTCCAGAGTGTGAATATGTTACCAGGTTATATACATACATGTATACTCCAAAAATAAACAAAACGAATATACATGAGTGCGCTAAAAATATAAAATGACAAGTGTCAAGGTATCTAATCAACCTCCCTGTAATCACATCGATCAGAACACGCATAAAGGAGGAATCCTCCTCATCATCATCAAGTCCAGCTCCGCTTCTCAAGCAGCGCCATCATCTGCAATCACAAAAAGGGACTGGTGGGTGTCCGGAAACACCATCCCATAACGTGGGAGTGAGTGATCAACTCAGTGGGATAAGAGAGCAGAGATTAGCATGTTATCAAATCAATCATGCGATAATAGTAAAGAAGTAATTCAAACATTCCTAATACTGTTGTTAATGCAATATGACATGACGTGATGTATGCCCTCACCGACGATCTCCCTCATACGGCACCATCTTACGACCACGGCATGCAATCGACCCTCAAGTGCTCCACATCTTCCAGGCACATGCAATGGTATGGTGATATGATTTTCGAGTTGTTATTAGTCCATTCAAACAGCAGGATTGGGAAACTAAGGTACTTCCCTTATATCAATCCCAACACAGATCCTGTCTAGGGTCGTCACTCCTAGTAATCTCATACGATGTATATTTTGTAGGTCGTTGCAAGGGCTACCAGGACTGTTGCTCGCACTCGTTGCACCGCTCCCCCATCACCTTATCAATACAGGCCTACTGTACTCTACTGCTACTGAAGGGTCGTCGCCTCCTGTAGACTCAGAATACGCTCGCGGTCACTATAAAGGAATCTTCGCCTGATCAGTCTAGGCCGACAGCAAGAATATAGTGTCTCATACCACCATAATCTGCTCACGAGACTAGGTGCTCACTGGTCACTATGGGGAGGTTTGTGGCCCCAGCGTAGGCCGACAGCTCGACCACGGTGTCTCATACCACCATGCCCAGCTCATGAGTCTTCGTGGATCAAGGTACCATGGTTAACAGGGTTTACAATGGTAAGTTCAGTACCCTAGGTTCAAGAAGTTATGACTCATGCAGGGTGAACATACAACGGCCAGTCGGGTTACTTGATGGGCTCGACTAGCACGATCGCATCTCAAGTCAAACGACATGAAGTGCGTAAAACACTTCGCGTGGCCTAACCACTGCCGCCAACTCCAAACACGACTCGCGTTCATCGACGCGTCGTTCGTGGTAAAAATAAGCCAATCACGAATTTTCTCAGTTACCGACTGCCTGGACTAAGTATAGTCCCAAACACATATGAATCCACATCAGCAATCATATGAGAGTATTGGAAATGAAATACAACCATGTGAGCATGTTAACACATGTTATATCGTACAACTTAAGTAAATCATCTGACACATGTCTTTCATACATATAATGAAATTATGCATATCGCCAACATATAGGAAATCATTTCCATCAGCATATTAATTGAGAATTCAATCTCAAACTAAATCATAATGAAATCATCAAACACATGTCATAACATACAACTTAAGTGAATCATCAAGCACATGCATTTCATTCATATAATGAAATCATGCATATGGCTAACATGTAGGAAACCATTTACACCAGCATATTAATTGAGAAATCAATCTCAAACTAATTCATAACACCATTTAATTCAATACATACTAATACAAGCATTTATACAAACACTTACACTACACACTGAAGTCTACATATAGTATGTCGACCTGAAGTGTGCATTTAGGCGAATCCTTTGCCAAACTAATTATGCACGTATTCCTAACATTCTAATGCGACAATAAACCATGTCAATCACATCAGCAAAATATGAATGAAAACAGTACTTCCTACAAATGACTAAAATGCCCTAAATCTCATATTCTTCGTCGGTTTACGAAACAAGAAACGGACAACATGTTGTACATGTCAAACGGCGTTACCGTCGATAATCTACTATTAAACGACATTGAAAGCGTTGGAAACAGTCAATCAAAGCGTCTAAAATCCGCACCTTGTCTCTTATAAACGTGTCGTTTCGAACAGAGCGTATACGCTTCGTCTACGATGAATAGAGAACCTAATTTACGAATTCTATCATTTTACAAGCTATGGAACGGAAAGAATCCCAAATTAGCAACTTATTAGGATTTTTCTTACCTGAAAACGCGAAGGAATCGCCGGGAAAGTGATCGGAGTGCGTGGCTTAACCACTTGCAGCACGTGGCACAAGCAGCAGGGAATTCTCTCCCACCTTCTCTCACAAACTCTCACCTTTTCTCTCTCCCGATCTAGGGTTTTTCTAAAATTCGGATGGGAGAGAGGAATGAGGGTTTCAACCCCTTTTATAAGCCCAAAAGTGCCCAAAATAGGCTCAGGAACCAAATATACTTGAGGTATATCCAAATCAGGGCTGTTTCGGTCCAAAAGATCATTTTTGGTGGTCCCCTAGCCGAACGCGATCGGACTTAAGTTCATGCTTACAGAATCTAGCACGCATTAAGTTTTTAGTCCGGCAGGGTTCGTAGATCGCCCGTGGCGGTCCAGTTTCAGTTCAGCGCTCACCGCACGTAGATCAGGGCTGAAAGTCTCATGATATGAAATAGAAAATTTTCCTGATCCGAGGGTGTAATCTGGCTGAATTCTGACGGTCAGAACGCTTAATACTGACGCTTCAAGTCGTGTGCCAGATTTGAATTTCAAATTCCAAATCTGTCCCTATTCGCACTCTCTTTAGTCCGGGCTCAATGAAATAGCCTGTGCTTATCGGTTGGACTTGATTTTTGAAATGATTATCAAGTCCAGCTAGGCGGTCCTGACGGTCTAAGATACCAGCTATCGGACTTTCGACGCGCGGTCTAGATCCAATACAAAGTTTCAAAGTGGTCCAGAGAACAAACCTGCTTAGAGTTTGATCCGAGGTTATTGAGTTTTATAGAGTCATTCGTTCTACTTGATTTGGGTCTCGTAGAACGTATTTAAAGTGATCAGGGACTGTTTCCCAGCTACTCTAGCGTTGCGCTAGCTAACTTATACTTAGTTTCTAAAGGAATTAATCCTAAGTGGTTTCTTTGGCTATGGAATTGGGTTCTAAGCGATTTTCCAGGTGTTTTAGTTGACCCACTGCCTAAGGACGTCAAATCCCAGATTGGCCAAAATCCGGGGTGTTGCAATCTACCCCCCTTAAAACACAATTTCGTCCCCGAAATTGGTGAAGGGCAAGGAGTACTTTTTCTAAGGAAGGTTCAAATCCTATTTAACGACCTATCCGTACATATATCCTAACTCAAATGTTTCGATCCTGGGCCAGTGGGAAAGAGGCCAACCACTCTTCCGCTGCGCCACTCTGATCGAACGGTAGCGTCGACTAACCTGACTGGATTGGACTCAATACGTTATACCCCCCTTAAAACTTGGTTTTACTTAAAGTTCAAGAAGCTTTGCATCGATCCATATATCGGAACGAGGCGTAACTTAGGACCTATCCTTGACATAAAATGGAAATAACCTCTCATTACAGTGGTTTTCCTTTGCTAAGGATGCGTTCTATGGCATTGGTATCTATGGCGATAGAGATATGCCTAATCTCTATTGTGGTTGAGTTCAGGGGCAGGTATGTGTTGGTGGCAAGATATCGAATTCTCTACTGGCTTTAAGTACTCGCCATTTCCCAAAGACAATGTAATCCTGTTTGGTTATATGTGGTCGAGCCAACACGGAAGAAAAGTAGTATAGTGGGTCTGAGCCAGATACATAGACTTTCTGTCTAGCTAGGACAGAAGATTTATTGTATCAATTCTTAATCCGAGTCGATGTCGATCTTCTTCTTGATCAGAGCATTAGATTTATTGGTAACCACTAGGATTAGGAAGTCGATTCAAACCGCGAATACATCGCTTATATGTAGTTCCTTTATTCCGCGTTCCCGAATGCAATAAGCCCTTGGGGAAGGTAATTCTAAGGGGCATGCTAGTACATTCTAAGTTCAATCTGAGAAATTTATACATGTTCCCTGAGAGTGAATGGTTCCTTCCTATGGGAAACAACAGAAGTCTATAAGTCATAAGGGGATCTATCGAAGCAATAAGGTTCTACTTCAACCAAATCTAACCTACTATTCCTTAGCATATACAGGCTTTACACTACTTAAAACAACTAGTAGGCTAGTCCGTAACTCAGTAGCTATAATCCAAAGCCTAAGATTATACGGTAAATGGTTCCATACCATTACTAATACAGGGAATTGCTCTATCGCTTAGGGTCAAGATTATCGAAATAAAATTGGCTTTCCTATGTCGTCAGATCCTTCAAACCTAGGAGTGCTAACACTAGGTCTAAAATGCCAAGGGCCTATATGGCCAGTAGCACTAAGTTGTATTAAATGGAACTGTATTCCTAATCCCATATTGGGATAGGGAGTGGCATGCTTGGTAGGAGGGTGGGGTGAGATAAAAATTAATTTGTAGGCTGAATCCCGGGAGTTATAATACTCCCAATCTAGGGACAATACCTTACAGCGAAATGAAATGGCATGCATTCCATCTAACCAAATTCGGCTATATTAAGCCCAAACCACAACACAAACATTCACATATCAAGCCGAAAAACATCATGCATTTCATTAAACCAAAATTGTCATAATACAAGAGATATCTCCCTACAAGTATCATGACAAGAAGTACATGGGAGCTATGTCAGTCAGCTACGACAGCAACATAAACAAACTATTAGCCTTATCAGGCTTACACACAAAAAGCAGGAAATGACTAACTATAACCCGTGATATATGGATCTAGATTACTAGTCCGAATCGGGCGATAGAGGAGGAAATGCGGAGAAATTGTTGCCCAAATGGACAGAACAAAATCTAGGCCCTGTAGAGGGATGCATCAAGCTCCCAAAGGTTGGATTTTCAAAAAGAAAAGAGAATGAAAAAGGGGAATGGAGCACCTCACGATTTCAGCTCGTTTTGGG
Source organism: Magnolia kwangsiensis (assembly GCA_037074715.1). Classification (NCBI taxonomy): domain Eukaryota; kingdom Viridiplantae; phylum Streptophyta; class Magnoliopsida; order Magnoliales; family Magnoliaceae; genus Magnolia; species Magnolia kwangsiensis. The sequence goes on along the minus strand of CM073586.1, from coordinate 42,902,676 downwards.
GATTGTAAGAGCTCCAAACGACGAGATCTTCAAGAGGGAAGGCTGCAAACTTCAATGGAGTATAGGGATGTGGTCGTTTTAGGCCAAGAATGGATTTGGGGGTGGTTTAAAACCACGATTTGGAGGTAGGGCAGCTAGAAAACTCAAATGGAGCTAGGGATGGGGCTGTTTGTGAAGGAAGTAGGGTATATAGGGGGTTTCAAGGTGTGAAACACATATGGGGGAGGTGCCCTAGCCGTATTAGGGCGTGCGCCCAAAAATTACATGCAGTGGGCCCCACCTTGGTTCATTGTATATTGACCTATATAGGCCCAAACATGCGTTCAGGGCTTTCCGGGGCCAATCTATAATTTTGAATACAAAATCCTATTATGCAACATATGATTTTGGGGTAGAAGGAGCTAGTACATCCATCTAGCCCATTATTTACTAAAGAAAGCGAAGTTAGAATGGCCTTATGGCCATTTTTCATGAAATTTTACTATTCACCGTAAAATTTTATGAAAGCATAATTTTATGTCATTTTCACATTAGGATTGATGCCTAACATGAAAATGATAAGAAATAATTGAAGATTGGAGTGGTGAGAGGAAGAATTTTGAAGATTTAAGGTGAAACGGGGTTTTTAAGCCCTAGCGATTGAATGCAGGGGTCGTGTTTGTCCTGCGGCCCAAGGATTCACATTTATGGGTTTAGAATCATCCAAAGAATGTCTCAACCCACTTACCTACAACTTAGGAGCAACTCAGGTTACTTTACGCGGCTCTAGATGCGTTGCGGACTCGATCGCGCGATCGATATAAATAGTCTTCGCCTATTGGCGAATCTGCGATCCTATAAGTGTTTCTAGACCCTTCTCGCACCCACCTAAGTCAAAGAAAGTGACAGCGCACGTCGCGTGACCATAACCCAGGCCCGGCTTAATCCAAATCATGCTCTGATACCATCTGTAACATCCCAAAAATCAGGGGGTCGAGCAAAAACCCAACTCCCGAGTTCCAAAATGTTATTTATGCAACATAGATATGTATGATTGAATGTTGTCTATGATAATGTATTAAACATGAGTGAGATTAATCTAGAACAGCTTATCATACTCCAGAGACAGTTAAATTAATAAGCGGAAGACTGTGATAGAAGGTATAACATATATAAACTGTTGTATGTCTCCAGAGTGTGAATATGTTACCAGGTTATATACATACATGTATACTCCAAAAATAAAAAAAACGAATATACATGAGTGCACTAAAAATATAAAATGACAAGTGTCAAGGTATCTAATCAACCTCCCTGTAATCCCGTCGATCAGAACACGCATAAAGGAGGAATCCTCCTCATCATCATCAAGTCCAGCTCTGCTTCTCAAGCAGTGCCATCATCTGCAATCACAAAAAGGGACTGGTGGGTGTCTGAAAACACCATCCCGTAATGTGGGAGTGAGTGATCAACTCAGTGGGATAAGAGAGCAGAGATTAGCATGTTATCAAATCAATCATGCGATAATAGTAAAGCAGTAATTCAAACATTCCTAATACTGTTGTTAATGCAATATGACATGACGTGATGTATACCCTCACCGACGATCTCCATCATACGGCACCATCTTACGACCGCGGCATGCAATCGACCCTCAAGTGCTCCACATCTTCCAGGCACATGCAATGGTATGGTGATATGATTTTTGAGTTGTTATAAGTCCATTCAAATAGCAGGATTGGAAAACTAAGGTACTTCCCTTATATCAATCCCAACACAGATCCTGTCTAGGGTCGTCACTCCTAGTAATCTCATACGATGTATATTTTATAGGTCACTGCAAGGGCTGTCAGGGTTGTTGCTCGCACTCGTTGCACTGCTCCCCCATCACCTTATCAATACAAGCCTACTGTACTCTACTGCTACTGAAGGGTCTTCGCCTCCCGTAGACTCAGAATACGCTCACGGTCACTATAAAGGACTCATCGCCTGATCAGTCTAGGCCGACAGCAAGAATATAGTGTCTCATACCACCATAATCTGCTCACGAGACTAGGTGCTCACTGGTCACTACGGGGAGGTTTGTGGCCCCAGCGTAGGCCGACAGCTCGAACACGGTGTCCCATACCACCATGCCCGGCTCATGAGTCTTCGTGGATCAAGGTACCATGGTTAACAGGGTTTACAATGGTAAGTTCAGTACCCTAGGTTCAAGCAGTTATGACTCATGCAGGGTGAACATACAACGGCCAGTCGGGTTACTTGACGGGCTCGACTAGCACGATCGCATCTCAAGTCGAACGACATGAAGTGCGTAAAACACTTCGCATGGCCTAACCACTGCCGCCAACTCCAAACACGACTCGCGTTCATCGATGCGTCGTTCGTGGCAAAAATAAGCCAATCACGAATTTGCTCGGTTACCGACTGCCTGGACTAAGTATAGTCCCAAACACATATGAATCCACATCAGCAATCATGTGAGAGTATTGGAAATGAAATACAACCATGTGAGCATGTTAACACATGTTATATCGTACAACTTAAGTAAATCATCTGACACATGCCTTTCATACATATAATGAAATTATGCATATCGCCAACATATAGGAAATCATTTCCATCAGCATATTAATTGAGAATTCAATCTCAAACTAAATCATAATGAAATCATCAAACACATGTCATAACATACAACTTAAGTGAATCATCAAGCACATGCATTTCATTCATATAATGAAATCATGCATATGGCTAACATGTAGGAAACCATTTACACCAGCATATTAATTGAGAAATCAATCTCAAACTAATTCATAACACCATTTAATTCAATACATATACTAATACAAGCATTTATACAAACACTTACACTACACACTTAAGTCTACATATAGTATGTCGACCCGAAGTGTGCATTTAGACGAATCTCTTCGCCAAAATAATTATGCACGTATTCCTAACATTCTAATGCGACAATAATCCATGTCAATCACATCAGCAAAATATGAATGAAAACAGTACTTCCTACAAATGACTAAAATGCCCTAAATCTCATATTCTTCGTCGGTTTACGAAACAAGAAACGGACAACATGTTGTACATGTCAAACGGAGTTACCGTCGATAATCTACTATTAAACGACATTGAAAGTGTTGGAAACAGTCAATCAAAGCGTCTAAAATCCGCACCTTGTCTCTTATAAACGTGTCGTTTCGAACAGAGCGTATACGCTTCGTCTACGATGAATAGAGAACCTAATTTACGAATTCTATCATTTTACAAGCTATGGAACGGAAAGAATCCCAAATTAGCAACTTATTAGGATTTTTCTTACCTGAAAACGCGAAGGAATCGCCGGGAAAGTGATCGGAGTGCGTGGCTTAACCACTTGCAGCACGTGGCACAAGCAGCAGGGAATTCTCTCCCACCTTCTCTCACAAACTCTCACCTTTTCTCTCTCCCAATCTAGGATTTTTCTCAAATTCGGATGGGAGAGGGGAATGAGGGTTTCAACCCCTTTTATAAGCCCAAAAGTGCCCAAAATAGGCTCAGGAACAAAATATACTTGAGGTATATCCAAATCGGGGCTGTTTCGGTCCAAAAGATCATTTTTGGTGGTCCCCTAGCCGAACGCGATCGGACTTAAGTTCATGCTTACAGGATCTAGTACACATTAAGTTTTTAGTCCGGCAGGGTTCATAGATCGCCCGTGGCGGTCCAGTTTCAGTTCAGCGGTCACCGCACGTAGATCAGGGCTGAAAGTCTCATGATATGAAATAGAAATTTTTTCTGATCCGAGGGTGTAATCTGGCTGAATTCTCATGGTCAAAACGCTTAATACTGACGCGTCAAGTCGTGTGCTAGATTTGAATTTCAAATTCCAAATCTGTCCCTATTCGCACTCTCTTCAGTCCGGGCTCAATGAAATAGCCTGTGATTATCAGTTGGACTTGATTTTCGAAATGATTATCAAGTCCAGCTAGGCAGTCCTAACGGTCTAAGATACCAGCTATCGGACTTTCGACGCGCGGTCTAGATCCAATACAAAGTTTCAAAGTGGTCCAGAGAACAAACCTGCTCAGAGTTTGATCTGAGGTTATAGAGTTTTATAGAGTCATTCGTTCTACTCGATTTGGGTCTTGTAGAACATATTTAAAGTGATCAGGGACTGTTTCCCAGCTACTCTAGCGTTGCGCTAGCTAACTTATACTTAGTTTCTAAAGGAATTAATTCTAAGTGGTTTCTTTGGCTATGGAATTGGGTTCTGAGCGATTTTTCAGGTGTTTTAGTTAACCTACTGCCTAAGGATGTCAAATCCCAGATTGGCCAAAATCCGGGGTGTTACATATAATCTTACTCATGTGAATGCTCTAACTCAGTCAACATTGAATCATAATCGTATTTGTTGCATAAGTGATGGTCTGGAACTCGAGAGTCAGGTTTATACACGACCCCCAATTTTCAGGGTATTACATATATGTTAATACACATGTTAAATGCGCTATTCGTTTTGTTTTACATATATATACAAGCTATGTTGTAAATAGAATATTTCATGTGTATGTTGAAATGTTTGTATGCATATGAAATCTGATGTTGCGATTGTCATGATTAATTGTTGTTAGTACATGCTTGTTATGTATGCGACAACTCCTTGGTGAAAGAATTTTCCCTAATATGCAATATGGTCGACATACGTGATGTATGTTGAATAGTGTAGTCTAAGTGTTTGTAAAAATGCCTGAATGAATTAGTATTCAGTAAAGTGTGATTTATAAGGATGTTGAGAGATGAATCCCAATTACCCTACTTGTGTGTATGATTTCCTCCATGAATTTTTTAGCCTATTTTATTCATATTAACTGTGTGTATGATTTCTTTCATGTACTTTATTTGTGTTTAAGTTATATTTCATAACATGTTCATTTGAATGTACAAAATGAATCAAATATCTAGTATTGAGCTTGTATGTGATTGGGACTATATTACAGTCCAGGTAGTCGAAAACAGCCTTTAAACTGGTGGTTGAAGATGTTTTCGCCATGCAGGATGTGTTCGACGAATGCGAATCGTACTTGGGATGTTCGACAGTGGTTAGGCCACACGGAGTGCTTATGTATTCTATGTCGATTAACTCAACATGCGCTTGTCCTAGTTGAGCTCGTCAAATAACCCGATTGACCGATGTATGTTGACCATGTTTGGATGCTACTGTATGAATCTAAGGTACTAAACTCACTAGTAAAAATTTTGTTAACCTTAATACCACGATCCACTAAGACTCAAGAGCCGAACATGGTGGTATGGGACACCGTAGTCAAGTTGTCGGCCTACACTGGGGCGACGAGCCTTCCCGTAGTGACCAGTGAGCAACCTAAACTTGTGAGCCGATTATGGTGGTATGGGACACTATATTCGTACTGTCGGCCTACATTGATTGGTGACGAGCCCTCTGTAGTGACCTCGAGTATATCCTGAGACTGCATTTAAGAGACGAGTCTTATTGTAGTATTTAGGATATAACTAGACCTGTATTGATTGGTGACGAGCCCTTTACAGCGATCTAAAACTATACTATCATATGAGATTGTCTAGGACTGACGACCCAAGAATGGATCATTGTTTGGAAATTGATATAAGGGAGGTACCTTAGCTTCCTAATCCTGTTATATGAAAAAAACTAATAAGAACTGAATAATTATGCTCATAACATCGCACTGCATGTGCTGTTGGCGTTGGTGTAGTAGAGCACAGTGGTAGTGATTCATGCCACGATCGTTAGATGATGTCGCAAGAGAGAGTTTGTGGTGAGGGCATGCATCATTTTCTTATACCATTCTTGCATTATCAAGAGTATTTAAGACATGATTGATTGTACTACTTTATCATTACTACTTGATTGAATTGATAACATGTTAACATTTGTTTTATAGAACCAATGAGTTGATCACTCACTCCCACGTTCTGTGATAGTGCTTAAACACCAACCAAACTCTGACTTACCTACAGGTGATGGTAATGCCTGAGAGACAGAGCCAGAGTTCAATGAGGACGAGGAGGCGTTCTCATTCATGCAGTTCTCAAGCGGGTTTGTGTGAGCCATGTCCTAATTGAAGGGGATTCCAGGCTATGTTGTAGTGATTTATCACATTTTATTATATGTATTTTGAAACATGACTTGTAATTATGTCATGGCAGAGCATACCTTGGGGACTTATGTTGGTTTATATATTTATTTCAAACTTCTGCCTGCATTTTCAGACTGTCCCTGAACTATGTTTGCTGACTTGGCTTAATCTACATCATGTTTTTTGCACTAATACAGACTACTTACATCCATCCATAAATATGTTGCATAAGTGACGTTTTGGAACTCAGGAGCTGAGTTATGCTCGACCCTCGATTTTCAAAGTGTTACAAGTTAGTATCAAAGCATGATCTAGATTAAACTGGGCCTGGGTTATGGTCACACATTGCACGTTGACACTACTTTACCATAGGAGGGTGCAAGAAAAATTTAAAAACAGGTTTAGGACTTCCAGTTGTGTAAATCGGTGAAAGTCTACTGAAAATGATTACCGAGCTCGAGTGCGCGCACACTCCTGATCATACACGATGACCCCAAATCACTTCTAGACCGTTAATTGATGGGTTTAGAATGTATTTCATTTCATCCCAGCCGTTAAAAATTGATAAAACAAAGATATACATCAGAAGTTACTCAAAATATCCCGAAACGACTCGAATCGGAAGCGGGGGCCAAACGAACCACTTCTAGGGGGAACCGAGGTGGGACCCACGCTTTTCTAGACCCATGGGGGGAGGACCCACTCTTTTCTAGACCCATGGGGGGAGGACCTAGCCGGTTTGGCGAGCCCTCACCGACCGGCAAGCCAGGTTGGGTCGTGTCATCTAGCCGACGCGTTTTGGGGCCTAATATGGCCCGCTGATCCATAGTTGCCCAATTAAAACCTCCCCTAACACCCCCTCTCTTCACAATCTTACCCCCCAAGCTCTCCATTTTTTTCAAAACCTCTCATTTCTCTTCAAATATCCCTTTCAATCCCTCTTTCCCTCATTTTTCTGTAATCTTTTTATCCCTCCAACATTCTCAGCAACACCCATCTTCCAACCCCCTCATTTCCTTGATTTGAGCTCTTAAATCCCCCATTTGAGTCTCAAATTCATATAAACCCATTAACCCATCCTATTTTGTCCTTTTTTTTTTTTTTCTCTTTATCCCCTTTCATTTGAGCCTTTACGCCCTTTTTTAAGGCTCAAATCTATGGAGACCCAAAGATCTCATTCCCTTCCTTCCTTTCCTTCCATTTCTTCACTTTTCCATGGCTTTCCTGGAGGTTGTTGCGGCCCTTTTCTTGATTTCGTCTATTCTTTCTCTCATGGGGAAGAAAAGAGCCCCTGTGGATGAAGCTAGGCTTAGTCGCCCCGCTCGCTTGAGGAGACCGAGAGGTGCCGCCGCAAGTACTAGTGCTAGTAGGGAGTTGTAGACTAAGCGAGGTCTTGATCCCTAGGCTCCCGATGGAAGAGCTTTGTTGGCAGAGCTATCCCATGGTGTTTACGAGGGCTGTAGGGTCCTTTTTGAAGCACATGTGGACGGGTGACTCTTTGGAGAATACTTGTTGTTTAAGCTCCAGGAAGAGGCCAGGTGGGGTCCACTATTTAAAGGTGAGTCTCGTGCAAATGTGAGCACTGTCCGAGCCTTCTATGCCCACATTCGAGAGCCTACGCTAGAGCCCTTGCAGTTCAAGATCCCATTTGGCAGGGATCGGGAGGCCACAATCAATGTTGGTTTAATATCTCGGCTTCTGAATATGTCACTTAGAGAGGTACATGCAAGCGAGAGGAATCTGAATAGTGTATGTGAAAGTGATCGTCGTACCAGGTTTCTATGTGATTGACTGGTTCAGTGGCAGCCTAACAAGAGCCTCTTAGTGACCAATATGAGGGGCGACTTTCACCTGCTTCACCATATCTGCACGTTCAACGTCTAGCCCAGGTGGTGCAATCACAGTGAGTGCATGCGTCTGATGGTGGATTTCCTGTACCAAGTGGGGCAGGAAGCAAAGTTGTGAGTGCCTATGTTTGTACTGCGACAGATAGTCCTTATCGCACTTTCAAATAGAAGGACTGAGTAACTCCCCTTCGGCCGACTCGTGTACAAGATTGCACTTGAGTTTGGCTACAAACTTGGGGCGGAATTACCAGCGCTAGTCCATTACATCAGCGAGACCACTCTCAATCAGATGAATATCGGGCCACGGCAGTGATAGGCTCGACTTGAGAGTGAGGGTAAAATAGAAAGTGAAGAAGAAGAGAGTGAAGGAGAAGGCAGGCCTGAAATAGAAGAAGAGGAAGAACAGGAAGAAGAAGAGGAGGCTCAGGATACAAGTGAGAGCTCTCCTCCTATGGCACCGGAGCAGGGCACTGATCAGGCCACTAGTGATGCCCACATAGCTCAATTTGAGGAGGGCTAGGCTATCTTACGATAAGATATTATGGATCTTCAGGGTTTTGTGAAGAACAAGTTCAAGAAAGTAACTCGCACCTTGAAGTCGATCCTGTGTTGTTTGCAAGATAAGGGTACCCCTCCATCGGCAGATTCTGATGAATACTCTTTTATATAGTTTTTATTTATTTGTTTATTGTTTATTCTTGTGTGTAGCCTTTCTAGGCTTACTAGTTTGGTAGTTGTTTTAGTATTTGAAGCTTAGTGTTTGAAGCTTAGTTATTTTGGTCACATGCTTTCTCTGTCGCGATTCATGTAATGCTGCACATCATGTATTGTGATGAAATGCATGTTGCTTCCTTTGCTTATGAAGTGAATGTTGTGTAGATGGACAATGTGAATGCTTAATCTCACTGGTTGCACCCTCTGTTGTATGTAGGGTATGCCACCTAAGGGCTCGAGGACTTCGGCCCGTCTCTCTCTGGATGAGTCGCTTAACGGGGCCCTTCCCCTAAGCGATAGCCATATGGACCCCCATGCGGGCCCGTCTAGTGCTAATTCTATACCAGATTCTCAGCCAGCTTCTGGCCCTGCTGCTGGGCCGACTCCTATGACACCTTCTGTGGTGCCTCCTATTACACCTTCGGTTCCTGAGCAGAACCGTGCGTCTATGTTGACGCCTTATACATCATAGTCTGCTCCGTCTCCTGATAGGCTAGAGCAGATGATGTTGTTGATGCAGCAGGAGCAGATATAGCAGTAGTAGCAGCAAGAGCAGTTCTTGACCTCCATGGCTGGTATCTTTGCTCAGTCGATGGGGGCAGTTCCACCCGCCTCGCCTTTACACCCAGCTGGGAACGTTAGTGCTAGCGGCACCTTCGTGCGATTCCAGCGCTTACGGCCTCCTACTTTTGTGGGTACTCATAGACCCAAGGAGGTTGAGTATTAGATTGACCGCATCTCTAAGATGCTGAGACCGGTACACTGTACCGAGGAGGAAGAGGTTGAGCTTGCCACCTTCATGTTTGAGAAGGAGGCTAGCTTATGGTAGGATAACATTCTCCGCACAGTTGCGGAAGATTTTGAGTGGTGGGGGGCATTTGAGGCCCTTTTCCATGAGAAATATTTTTCAGTCACTTACCGACACGAGAAGGATAGTGAGTTCCTTCGCCTCCGTCAGGGAGGAATTTCGGTGACAGAGTATGAGAATCGGTTCACAGAGCTGGGCAGGTATGTTCCTTTAATTTTGGGTGATCAACCGTTGCGGATGCGATGTTTTTTGGAGGGTCTGTGGCCCAAGATTCGATTGAAGATGTGCCGTGCGAGCATCTCTTCTTATGCGGAGTTGGTGAGCATGTCCCTGCGAGCTGAGCAGGACGGGGATAAGTTGTCCTATATGCATGCACCTATTGCTCCCAAGCCACGACCTGATTTTTTGAGTAGACCTTTCCTCGGTAAGAGGCCTCATATAGATTCACCGTCGAGGTTCTTGCCATCTCCTTCCCATGTGAGGTGACCTGATGTGTGCTGCAACTATTGCAAGAAGCCAGGCCACACTGAGGTGACTTGTTTCTCCAGGATGCGAGATAGTGGTTTCTCCTCACCTTAGAGGATTAACCTTCCGATGCCTCAGGATATTTCAGCACCACCCCTTCAATCAGCACTAGTTCATCCTTCTTTTCGGCCTCTCGCACCTCGTTTCAGGCTGCCACAATGGCCCATGGAACCTCCACCGCATCGCCCATAGTAGGCTAGGGTTCACGCGCACACAGTTGAGGTGCCCGTGGCAGACTCAGCAATGACATCTTTTGAGGTTCCCGCTCATATCCAAGGTACGCCTATCTTCTTATTAGTAGACAGTGGGTCCACTATTTCGATCATTTCTTGTGTTGCTCTCAAGCGGCTAGGTTTGGTTATGACTCCTACGAAGGGAGTGAGACTCACTGCAGCTACAGGGACCACTTCAGATATCACTTGGACCTGTGAGTCTTGCTCAGTAGATTTGGGTAGCAGGACAGTAGTTGTCGACTTGATTGTCATCCCACAGTGTCACTATGACGTCATTTTTGAGATGGATTGGCTCACGAAGATGAGGGCAAAGATTGATTGTGAGGTCAGAGTCGTGAGAGCCTACGGACCTGATGGTACGGTCTTTACATTTCCAGTTCAGGTCATTTGGTCCTGTCGAGTTAGCAGCTATGCTTCTTTGTTAGAGAGTTCTAATGATCCGACGTTGGGAGTTATGCCTATGGTTCGAGATTTCCCTGATGTGTTTGAAAAGATTCCGGGACTTCCTCCTCGGCGCGAGATTGACTTTACTATCGATCTTGTACCCGGTGCGACACCTATTTCCTTGCCGACGTATCGCATGCCTCCATGTGAGATGGAGGAATTAAGGAGACAAATTGATGTCTTGTTAGAGGTAGGTTTTATTCGACCGAGTGTGTCACCTTGGGGAGCGTCTATATTGTTTGTGAAGAACAAAAATGGTTCCCTGCAATTATGCATTGATTATTGTAGGTTGAATCAGGTGACAGTGAAGAACAAGTACCCCTTGTCCAGGATCGATTATTTATTTGATCAGTTGAAGGGGGCAAGTTATTTCTCGAAGATAGATTTGCAGTCTGGGTATCATCAGTTGCGCGTCAGGGATGAGGACATGCAGAAGACTACCTTCAAGACCAGTTTTGGTCATTATGAGTTCCTTGTGATGTCGTTTGGACTCACAAATGCTCTAGCCGTGTTCATGGATCTGATGAACGGAGTGTTTCGATCGTTTCTATTCTGATTCGCCATCGTCTTTATCAATGACATTTTGATATACTCCACGAGGAGCACCTGAGCGCAGTATTGAATACTCTAAGGGAGAATCATCTTTTTGCGCAGTATAAGAAGTGCGATTTCTGGAAGGAAGAAGTTAAGTTCATGGGACATGTGGTGTCTAAGGAAGGTATTGCTGTAGACCTTGCTAAGGTAGCTGCGGTGCAGGATTGGAAGTAGTCCGGTTCAGTTACTAAGGTGAGGAGTTTTCTTGGGCTAGAAGGTTACTATCGACGATTCATTTGAGACTTTTCCAAGATTATCAGACCGTTGTCTTAGTTGACACGGAAAGATTTGAAGTTTGCCTGGAATGAGAAGGCCGAAACAGCTTTTCAGGAGCAGAAGGACAAGTTGACGTCCGCCCTTATGCTAGTATTTCCAGAGCAAGGGGTTAAGTATACGATGTTGAAATGGCCAAGCAATATGTCGTAGAGGGGGGCGGTGAATAGGACTATGCCAAATTAAAATTAAATACAGCGGATTAAAATGAAGAAATAACTTTACAAATTAAATCAATTCACAATACTGAAATTAAATCAATCCCAATGAACAAGCATTGAGAGGTTGATACAAATTTAGTTCTAAGGACAACCTTACACATAATCAACAAGCGCTTATGGTAGGACAACCTTATTTCTAGAACGTCTTTTGAATCAAGAACTCAATGTGAATAGATGTAGATAAATAGCAAGGAATAAATTGCAATCTTAAGAATTGATTATTCTAGGGACAACCATGCACCATAAAAATGGCAGGGAAACCTTACTAGAATAATTACTGAAATTGAAGCACAGATTGATAAAAGTATAGCAAGAGATAAAATGCTGAAATAAATCTCTAGACTATTACAACATTCCCCACACTTGCTTGAAATGTAAATAGTTACAGCATTCACATCCACATGTACATTCCACACAACTGAATGATGAAAGATAAAGAATTAAGAATGCATTTAATCCACAAGACAAGGAGTTGTAGTGGTTCGTCTGTGTGTACACCAACTGTTTTACAACCGCCACACAGAATGCTACTCCACTCCTAATATCCATACACAGGGATATTATCGTTCACTATCAAAATAGGTTTCACGGGTTCACCTAAAACCTTCACAATTGTTTCTTTTAACTTGGGCTTACACAATGTAAAAACCTACACTATTCTGAGTTTTCTGGCTCTCCTCAGATAACCAACAAATGAGATTTTTCTGACGAATTCCAAACAAAAACCAAAAGAATGAAAATTTTACAGAATTTTAAAATACCTGGATTTCTCCTTTGTAGCAGCCCAGAAGAACCAATTGGAGTAGATGTTCGGATATGAAAGTTCAATGTCCAATACTCACTTTATAATAGTTCTAAGTTCTAATTGATTTTAAATTAAAACAGACAGGGCTGGCTCTATTTGATTTCTATTCCGAGATGAAGGAAAACAACATTTCCTCTTTTCAAATGAGATTGGAATAATGAATTAAATCAAATAGAAAAAAGCTAACAAAAGAAAATCGAATTATGCACAATATAGCTTAAGAATAGACACAAACTTATCTCAAAGTGGAGCTTTGAATTCACTTAATTTTTAAAGAAAAACTCTGAAATTCGTGTGCTATTTATAGCTGTAGAAATTCGTCTTCGACTAGTCCTAGGGTTACCACTACTAGTCGTAAAAGGAACAGATTTTTGAATTTTCGGGCGCGATCGGATAAAACCGTTGCACGACTGGTCGTGAGTAGTCCACGACTGGTCGAAGGACATCCACGACTGGTTGTGACCCTCACACAACTAGTCATGTGACCCTTGATTTAGTTGCTGCAATTGGAATCATGGTTTCACGACTGGTCGAAGGTCGAATCGTGGGCATCCCATGACTAGTCGAACAGACTCCAGGACTAGTCGTAGCCAAACAGAAAAATCTGACAATTTGCAACAAAACTTTGACTGGTCTTAGAATTTTGAGGATTGGTCGAACTAGTGCTAGGACTAGTCGAACAAGGTCCAGGACTAGTCTTAGAATAGACAAAAATCACTTGTAGAAGAAATATGACTAATGTATCCAAAGTGACCTACTCTAAAGGTCAACCTATGGTCAATCAAACCTCAACAAGGACATTAAACCTTCATTAGCTTAGACGTTGAACTTTACGAAGCTTGAGTTCTTCTTGATGTAGCTTGAACACTTCACAAGCTTTGAAGTCACCATCAGTATGAGTTGTGCTTAGTTCCCAATCTTATGCTAGAGTCTTGACCTTGAATATACGAACTTTGAGTCTTGAACTTGAACTCTTCGTGAATATCATCAAAATTATAGCTTGAACTAGCTTGAGGAGTTCATCGTCGTGTCTTTGAAGTATAGCTATGATGTCTCGAACATATACAATAAGATATAAGACACATATAGAGGTTTTGACACACAAAATTTGACAACCAAAGAGGGTTCAAACCATAGCACTTATAATCTTCCCCTTTGTCAAATTTATGACAAAACATGACAAAACACACCCCTATAGTTCAATGCACAAAATACAATAATAGAAGCATCATAAGCATTAATAAAGAATCATGCACCGGTTGTCATTGACATGAGATAACCATGCATAATGTATCTGGAAGCTTACAATCTCCCCCTGAATAGTACACCTACCAATCATCATATTCATCACATGTGTACATAATTATCATCATTAATCATTAAGCACTTCTTCCCCTTTTTGTCAAAAATATGACAAAGGAAGAATCAAAAGAAAGATAATTAATAGAGGAGTCAGAATATCATAAAACATTATCAAGTCAAGTCAAAGAACTCAGTCACACAACCAAAGAGAAAGAAAAGTCGTATAGTTATTACAAACCAAAGAGTAAAATCCTCAATCTGATCCAGAAGTAGGAGCAGGTATGATTAGATCAATTTGATGAAGGCCTTTTTGTAGGTGCCTAAAATACTTGCGCATACTTTTGAATTGGGAATTTTGTCCAACATGCATCTGTTCTACCTTTTCCTCTAATGCACTCAGACGTGCATCCAAATCAGATGGCTCATAGTCAGGATCATTCCCAGAGTCAGAATCAATTTCATTAAAAATATCATCCATATTGATATCATCTAGAGGATGAGCATCAACCTCTTCATCATTCTCAGCTTCAACAGCAGCTCCACCCACACCAATATCAACTTGTCCTCGAGCCAAATCCAACTACATTTTATTTATGTTGGAGTTGTTGAATATAAGGTGTTGGATAGGAGCCTCTCCAACAGGTATAGCTACCAACATGTGGGTTGCTAGCACATTCATTAGATACACAAATGAGATATCACTATGACTCGGATGAATACGAAATTGAATAATAGAGTAACAAACCAAAGAGGGCAAACATATATTAGCACCAGTAACAATGGAGTACAAAATACAAACCATGAGCATAGTCAACTCATTCTTGTTACCAGAACGGGGATATAGATTAGAAGCGAAGATACGATGCAAGACTCTGTATCTAGGCAACAAATACCTAGTTGCGAGGGCATTCCTAGTACAATTCCATGGTGCATTCATGTTACATAAAGCTCTAGTAAAAATACATTTTTCAGATTCAATTACTTTTTCAACCAAAATGTTAAGATGAATACCTTCATCATTTAGTGAAATATCCATAAGGCCTAAGATTAAGTGTCGATCAATGGAAAAAGGCCCTTCTCTTGTAGCAACAGAGAATGTTAGTTGTTTAATAGAAAATTAAGTAATACACGCAACCATGACCTGCGCTATGGATTGGTATGCCGGCCCGCCCCAGCGTAAAATGTTTTCCCAACCTACAGATTGAAGGAGAGGAAAAAGATTAAAAGGAGCGATATGGTTGAAATCAACGACTTTTTCTACAATCACATTTCGCAAACATAAATTCCGAACATACGTTGGATCATCTTCGGGAGCCCTAAGATGGCGTCTAGTGATCACATTCGATCTAGAAGAAGAATCACCTCTAGGATTCTTCTTTTTAGCTCTAGGGTCCATTTTTTTGAAGAAATATAAGAAATTTCAAGAAAATAGAGATGAGTTTTTCTAGAATCAGCAAAGGAGGAAGAAAACCCAAAAATCTTGAAGAAAAAGATGAAATAAACAACAATAATCAAGAAATTAAAGAGAAAAGACAATGAAACTACAAGAAAAGCAACCAAAATGCTCTAACCTGAAGGAATCGAACACAGGGGTTCAACTAGTCGAAGCTTGGCTCGTTGGAGAGGAGGGTTAGAATGAAGAGGATAAAGGACTTTCCCCAAATAAACACATCATCGCGCTACACGACTGGTCGTGGGTCGTCCTCGACTAGTCGTGGCACGACTGGTCGAGTACATCCTCGACTGGTCGTGTACCATAAAAAAATGTACTTTTTCATCAAAATTAGAAATAAAAATTATTAATATATTAATATATATACACTATACTACTGAGATGCATAATCAATCATTTTAAATTGCACATACTAAACCTGCTTTTGTCGAGCGATTTAGTGAATATGTCAGCAAGTTGAGTTTCAGTGGGTATGTTTTCTAAGTATATTACTTTTTCTTCCACTAACTCATGAATATAATGAAATCTAATATCAATGTGCTTAGTACGTGAATGCTAGATTGGGTTTTTTAAAATATTTATCGCACTGGAGTTATCACAGTATAGAACCATTGAATCCTATGCGATACCATAATCACTCAACATTCGTTTCATCCAAACCAGCTGTGTACATGCATTTCCAGCTGCAATGTATTCAGCCTCAGCAATTGAGAGTGATATGGAACTTTGCTTCTTGCTAAACCAAGAAACCAAGAAGTTTTCAATGTAAAAAAAACCACCACTGGTTGATTTTCTGTCATCGATATTACCAGCCCAATCAGCATCTGAATACCCAGCCAATTGAACACTAGTATCATAAGGATACCAAAGACCCAAATTAACTGAACTTGCGACATATCTAATAATTCGCTTAACAACAGTTAAGTGAGATTCTTTAGGATTAGACTAATATCTAGCGCAAATTCCAACACTTAAAGCAATATCAGGTCTACTTGCAGTTAGGTAAAGCAAACTGCCAATCATGATACGATACAACTTAGGATCTACATCTTTACTTGTAAAGTCTTTTGAAAGTCTTAGAGTTGTACTCATAGGAGTATCAAAATTCTTACCTTTCTCAAATCTGAACCTCTTAATCAAGTTCAAAGCATACTTGGTTTGAGAAATAAAAATTCCATCAGGTTGTTGTTTTACTTGCAACCCTAGGAAATAATTTAATTCCCCAACCATGCTCATTTCGAATTCAGATTTCATTAGATCTGCAAACTCAACAGTCATGTTAGTACAAGTTGATCCATAAATTATATCATCAACATGGATTTGAACCATTAGAATATCATCGTTATGTTTCTTAACAAAGAGTGTCTTATCGACACTGCCCATTTAAAAATTTTGACTCAGTAAAAAGTTTGTCAATTTTTTGTACCATGCCCTGGGAGCTTGTTTCAAGCCATAAAGAGCTTTTTTAAGGAGGTATACATGATTAGTAAACTTAGGGTCTTCAAACCCTATAGGTTGTTCAACATATACCTCTTCATGTAAATCACCATTCAAAAAGGCACTCTTTACATCCATTTGAAAAATTTTAAACTTCCTAAAATATGCAATGGATATAAAAAGTTTGATAGATTCAAGACGGGCTACAGGGAAAAAGGTTTCATCGTAATCGATGTCTTCAATTTATGTGTACCCCTGTACAACTAGTCATGCTTTATTTCGAATAATATTTTCAAGTTCATCAGACTTGTTTTTGAAAATCCACTTTGTTCCAATTATGTGTTTATCTTTAGGTCTAGGAACAAGATACCAGACATAATTACGAATAAATTGATTAAGTTCTTCCTACATCGTAATATCCATTTTTCATCAGAAAGTGCTTCTTTTACGTTTACCGGTTCAATCTGGGATGTAAAACATATGTAATTACATATGTTTTCAATTTGTCTATGAGTGCGCACACCAGTGAGAGGGTTTTCAAGAATTTGAGTAGTTGGATGATCTTTAATAGTCCTTAATTCAGAATTAATTTCACTTGATGAAGTACCTGGTTTTTCAACTACAAGAACTTCATCATTGTCTGAACTAGGGGCAGGTGTATTCAAGTAATCATCAATGACCACATTAATTGATTCTTAAATCACACCGGTCCTGTTGTTCAATACACGATAAGCACGACTGTTTAAAGAGTATCCTAAAAAGGTCTCTTCGTCACTTTTAGTGTCGAACTTTCCCAAGTTTTCATGGTCACGCAAAATGTAGCACTTGCTGCCAAAAATATGAAAGTATTTGACAGTAGGCTTTTTGTCAAATCACATTTCATAAGCCGTTTTATTCTAATATTTACAAGTATAAACACGGTTAATAATGTAGCAGGCAGTATTTACTGCTTCAGCCCATAGATTTCTATGGAGCTTCATGCTATTCAACATAACATTTTCCATTTCTTAAAGCACTCTATTTTTTCTTTCCACAATACCATTTTGTTGTGGCGTTTTGGGCATGAAAAATTCGTGTGATATTCCCTGTTCGCTATAAAATTTCTCGAAACTGCTATTTTCAAATTCGGATCCATGATCACTACGAATCTTACTGACTTGAGAACATTTTTTAATTTGGATTCGTTTGATGATCTTTTTTGCTTCATCAAGGGTTTCTAATTTGTCTCTTAAAAATAAAACCCAAGTGTATCTTATATAATCATCTACGATAACCAAAATGTATTTTTTGCCACCTCGACTTTCCGTTCTTGTTAGTCCTATAAGATCCATATGGAGAATCTTGAGTGGTCTTGATGTGGCATTGGGGTTCACTTTTTTGTGAGAGCTCCTAGTTTTTTTACCGTACTGGCATTCACCATATATTTTGTCTATTTTTTATAACTTAGGTAGACCTCTAATTAGTTCTCCTTTGCTCAATCTGTATAAATTTCGGTAATGCACATGTCCAAGGCGTTTATGCCATAATTTGTCTCATTAGTATGGACCATGTAGCACTTTTGGTTAGATGAGCTACCATCACTTACTATATAGCAGTTTTCAGAAGTCCTGCGACCAGTTAATATTACAGAATCCTTTCTGTTTATGATCTCACAACCTTGATTGGAAAATTTCACACTATGGTTTTTATCACATATTTGAGATACGCTTAACAGGTTTTGTTTTAGCCCCTCAACATATAAAACATCTTTAAATAAAGGAACGTTGTAAAGTTGAACCGTACCTTTGCCAATAATTTTTCAGTTACTTCCATCACCAAATGTAACAAACCCATCAGTCATATCTTTAAGATCAGTGAATAAAGCTTTGTCTCCTGTCATTTGTCTGGAGCATCCACTATCTAAGTACCACTTTGAATGGCTTGTTGCTTTGAAAGCAGTGTGAGCAACCAAGCAGGAACCCTTAGGAACCCATTTCAGAATTGTTTTGGGTTTAGGAGTATAGTTGGTCTTCTTTTTATTGTAGTTGTAAGTATGACCTATTGATTTAGATTTTAAGAGCTCCTTAAGTAAATCAATTATCTTTTCAGCTAGAGGATTTCTGATCTGATTTTTGAAATTGACATAGCTGCTTTTAGGTTTTTGAAAAGTTTTTGTATTTTTAGAAAAACCTCGATAAGTATTTTTCTCTTTTGAGTTTGAGGCTTCTCCTTTCACAAATTTGAGGGGAGTATCCTTCTGTTTAGGAGGTATATTTTTATCATAGCCCAACCCGGATCGATCATCACATTTTCTTGATCTGGATAATAATTTTTCTAATTTTGGATCACCTTGGACATATCTCCATGTATCCTTCAAACTCAGAAGAGAAGATACTTCATTCTTAAGTTTCTCATTTTCAGATTTCAAATCTTCTATCAGGGAAGTTTTGAATTCCAAATCACATTTTGATTTTTCAAGACAATCTAAAATTTAGGATTTTTCTAAAACAAGAGTCTCAAAACATTCTTTGAGTTTAGAAAAATTTTCTTTTTGAAGTTTACATTTGACAGCAATTTTACAACTCTCCTTATATAAGGCATTATAAGCATCTTGAAGATCTTCTTCATTTTCATGATCACTATGCATATTTTCTTCACTAGTTGAATCATCGTGATCTAAGAATGTAAACTTGGCTAGAGTCATAAGGGCTTTTACATCATTACCCGACTCGGTTTCAGAATCTTCTAATTCAGAAGAGGCTTCAGAATCAGATGATTCGTCCCATGTAGCCAACATACCCTTCTTCTTAGGTTTGTCCTTTTTAGGAAATTTGTTTGCTAAATGTCCATATTCTTGGCAGTTGTAACATTGACTATCTTTCAAAGATCTCCAAGTTCTAGACTTTGGTTTAGATCGTTTCTTTTCGTTTGTCTTTTGGAAATCAACCATTTTCTTACTTTTAAAAATCTTGTAAAACTTTTTAGCTAAAAGTGTCATATCATCTTCTAAATTTTCTAAATCCGAGTTTTCTTGAGAAATACCTTTAGAATAGGTTAAAGCAATAGATTTACCTTTAGGAGCTTTAAAGTTCAATTCATAGGTCTGTAAAGAACCAACTAGTTCTTCTACCCTCATGTTATCCGTATCAAGAAGTTCCTGGATCGCGGTTACTTTAGAGTTAAACCATTCAGGAAGTGAGTGTAATATCTTTGCACACACTTTGCTTTCTGGGATTTTATCTCCAAGACCCCACATTGAGTTTACTATGTCATTCAGTCTAGTGTAAAAGTCCATAAACATTTCATTTTCCTCCACATGAATTTCTTCAAATTTAGTTGAGAGGAGTTGGACTTTAGACTTCTTAACAATAGATGTACCATCATGTGTCATTTCTAATATATCCCAGGCTTCCTTTGCAGTATCATAAGATATGATTCTTTTGAACTCATCCGGTGATAGTGCACAAGTGATAGCATTTAGTGCTTTATCATTGACACTATTCTCACTTTTCTGAAGTGTAGTCCATGAGAAATAAGGAGACACTCTCATTATTTTTAAACCGTCAATTCCGGTTACTTCAGTGGTAAGGGGTTTCCATTCGGTCACTGTGGCTTGCCACACACTCTCATCCAATGATTTGAGGAAGATCCTCATTCTGGATTTCCAATAGGCATAGTTGGAGCCATCAAATGGTGGAGGTCAAGTGACCGAGAGGCTATCAAAAATTGACATCATTTTACATAGCTTAGATCGTTAGCTCAGGAAATAAATCCAAATAAAAGAAATAAGAACGAGCTATTAGGCTCTGATACCACTTGAAATGGCCAAGCTATATGTCGTAGAGGGGGAGGGGGGGGGGGTGTGAATAGGACTATGCAAAATTAAAATTAAATACAACAGATTAAAATGAAGAAATAGCCTTACAAATTAAATCAATTCACAATGCTGAAATTAAATCAATCCCAATGAACAAGCATTGAGAGGTTGATAAAAATTTAGTTCTAAGGACAACCTTACACCATAATCAACAAGGGCTTATGGTAGGACAACCTTATTTCTAGAACGTCTTTTGAATCAAGAATTCAATCTCAATAGATGTAGATAAATAGCAAGGAATAAATTGCAATCTTAAGAATTGATTATTCTAGGAAAAACCATACACCATAAAAATGGCAGGGCAACCTTACTAGAATAATTACTGAAATTGAAGCACAGATTGATAAAAGTATAGCAAGAAATAAAATGCTGAAATAAATCTCTAGACTATTACGACATTCCCCACACTTGCTTGAAATGTAAATAGTTACAGCATTCACATCCACATGTACATTCCACACAACTGAATGATGAAATATAAAGAATTAAGAATGCATTCAATCCATAAGATAAGGAGTTATAGTGGTTCGCCTGTGTGTACACCAACTGTTTTACAACAACCACACAGAATGCTACTCCACTCTTAATATCCACACACAGGGATATTAGCATTCACTATCAAAATAGGTTTCACAGGTTCACCTAAAACCTTTACAATTGTGTCATTTAACTTGGGCTTACACAATCCAAAAACCCACACTATTCTGAGTTTTCTAGCTCTCCTCAGATAACCAACAAATGGGATTTTTCTGACGAATTCCAAATAAAAACCAAAAGAATGAAAATTTTATAGAATTGTAAAATACTTAGATTTCTCCTTTGTAGCAGTCCGGAAGAACCAATTGGAGTAGATGTTCGGATATGAAAGTTCAATGTCCAATACTCACTTTATAATGGTTCTAAGTTCTAATTGATTTTAAACTAAAACAGACAGGGCTAGCCCTATTTGATTTCAATTCCGAGAAGAAGGAAAACAATATTTTCTGTTTTCAAATGATATTGGAATAATCAATTAAATCAAATAGAAAAAAGCTAACAAAAGAAAATAGAATTATGCACAATATAGCTTAAGAATAGACACAAACTTATCTCAGAGTGGAGCTTTGAATTCACTTAATTTTCAATGAAAAACTCTGAAATTCATGTGTTATTTATAGCTGTAGAAATTCATCTTCGACTGGTCCTAGGGTTACCACGACGAGTCGAAGAAGGAACAGATTTTTGAATTTTCGAGCACCATCGGATAAAACCGTTGCACGACTGGTCGTGAGCAGTCCACGATTGGTCGAAGGACGTCCACGACTGGTCGTGACCCTGTAACACCCCGAATTTTGGCCAACCTGGCATTAGACGTCTTTAGGCAATGGGTCAACTAAAACACCTGGGAAATCGCTCAGAACCCAATTCCATAGCCAAAGAAATCACATAGGATTAATTCCTTTAGAAACTAAGCATAAGTTAGCTAGCGCAACGCTTGAGTAGCTGGGAAATAGTCCCTGATCACTTTAAATACGTTCTACAAGATCTAAAGCGAGTAGAACCAATGACGCTATAATACTTTAAAACCTCGGATCAAACTCTAAGCCGGTTTATTCTCTGGACCTCTTTGAAACTTTGTATTGGATCTAGACCGCGCGTCGAAAGTCCGATACCTATAATCTTAGACCGTTATAACCGCCTAGCTGGACTTGACAATCATTTCAAAAATCAAGTCCAACCGACATTCGTAGGCTATTTCATTGAGCCTGGACTGAAGAGAGTGAGAATAGGGTTAGATTTGAAATTTGAAATTCAAATCTAGCACACAACTTGACGCGTCAGTATTAAGGTTTCTGACCGTCAAAATTCAGCCAAATGACACCCTCGAATCAGGAAAAATTTCTATTTCATATCATGAGACTTGTAGACCTGATCTACGTGCGATGACCACTGAACTGAAACTGGACCGCCACGTGCGATCTACGAACACTACTGGTCTGAAAATGGGATGTGAGCGACATCTGACATGTATGAACTTAAGTCTGATCGCGTTCGGCCATGGGACCACCAGAAATGGTCTTTTGGTTCAGAACAATCCCGATTTGGATATAACTTAAGTATACTTTGACCTGAAGCCTGTTTTGGGCATGTTTAGGCTTATAAAAGGGCTTGAAACCCACTCATATCTCTCCCATCCTAATTTGAAAAAAGCCCTAGGTTGAGAGAGAGAAAAGGTGAGAGATTGTGAGAGAGAGTGGAGGAGAATTCCCTGCCGCATGTGCTACCTGTTGCAAGTGCTTAAGTCACGCGACTCAAACACTTTGCCGATGATTTCTCCACATTTTTAGGTAAGAAAATATCCTAAATAGTTACTGATTTAGTGTTCCTTCATTTCCATAGCATGTTAGCTTACGGATCTTGTAAATTAGGTTGCCTATTCACCGTAGACGAAGTGTATACGCTTCGTTCGAATCGATACGCTTCTAGGAGATAAGGTGTGGATTTTAGACGCTTTGATTGACTGTTTTCAACACTTTCAATGTCGTTTAATAGTAGATTATCGACGAAAATGCCGTTTGACATGTACAACATGCTGTCCGTTTTCTGTTTCATAAGCAGACGAAGAATATGAGATTTAGGGCATTTTAGTCATTTGTAGGAAATACTATTTTCATCCATAATTTACTGATGTGATTGACATGGCTTCTTGTCGCATTAGGATACTAGGAATACGTGCATAATTAGTTTGGCGAAGAGATTCGCCTAAATGCGCACTTTGAGTCGACATACTATATGTAGACTTAAGTGTGTAGTTTAAGTGTTTGTATAAATGCTTGTATTAGTATGTATTGAATTAAATGGTGTTATGAATTAGTTTGAGATTGATTTCTCAATTAATATACTGATGTAAATGATTTCCTACATGTTAGCTATATGCATAATTTCATTAAATGTATGAAATGCATGTGCTTGATGATTTACTTAAGTTGTATGTTATAACATGTGTTAACATGCTCACATGGTTGTATTTCATTTCCATTACTCTTACATGATTACTGATATGAATTCATAATTGTTTGGGACTATACCTAGTCCAGGCAGTCGGCAACCGAGTAAGTTCGTGGTTGGCTTACCTTTACCACGAACGACGAGTCGATGAACGCGAGCCGTGTTTTGGAGTTGGCGGCAGTGGTTAGGCCACGCGAAGTGTTTTACGCACTTCATGTCGTTCGACTTGAGATGCGCTCGTGCTAGTCGAGCCCGTCAAGTAACCCGACTGGCCGTTGTATGTTCACCCTGTATGAGTCATAACTGCTTGAACCTAGGGTACTGAACTTACCATTGTAAACCCTGTCAACCATGGTACCTTGATCCACGAAGACTCATGAGCCGGGCATGGTGGTATGGGACACCGTGGTCGAGCTGTCGGCCTACGTTGGGACCACAAACCTCCCCGTAGTGACCAGTGAGCACCTATGTCTCGTGAGCAGATTATGGTGGTATGGGACACTATATTCTTGCTGTCGGCCTACACTGATCAGGCGACGAGTCCTTTGTAGTGACCGCGAGCGTATTCTGAGTCTACGGGAGGCGATGACCCTTCCGTAGCAGTAAGAGTACAGTAGACCTGTATTGATAAGGTGATGGGAGAGCGGTGCAATGAGTGTGAGCAACAGCCCTGGCAGCCCTTGCAGCGACCTACAAAATATACATCGTATGAGATTACTAGGAGTGACGACCCTAGACAGGATCTGTGTTGGGATTGATATAAGGGAAGTACCTTAGTTTCTCAATCCTGCTGTTTGAATGGACTAATAACAACTAGGAAATCATAACACCATTACATTGCATGTGCATGGAAGATGTGGAGCACTGTGGGACGATTGCATGCCGCAGTCATAAGATGGTGCCGTATGAGGGAGATTATCGGTGAGGGCATACATCACGTCATGTCATATTGCATTAACAACAATATTAGAATTGTTTGATTTACTGCTTTACTATTATCACATGATTGATTTGAGAACATGTTAATCCTTGCTCTATTATTTCACTGAGTTAGCTACTCATGCCCACATTACGGGATGGTGTTTTCAGACACCCACCAGTCCATATTGTGATTGCAGATGATGGCGCGGCCTGCGAGGCGGAGCTGGACTTGATGATGATGAGGAGGATTTCTCCTTTATGCATGTTCTGATTGACGGGATTACAGGGAGGTTGATTAGATGCCTTGACACTTGTCATTTTATATTTTTAGAGCACTTATGTATATTCTTTTTATTTTCTTTTGGAGTATACATGTATGTATATAACTTGGAAACATGTTCATACTCTGGAGACATACAACAGTTTATATATGTTATACATACTATCACAGTCTTCCGCTTGTAAATTTAACTGTCTCTGGAGTATGATATGTTGTTCTGGCTTAATCTCACTCATGTTTAATACATTAATACAGAAAACATTCAATCATACACATTTATGTTGCATAAGTGATGTTCTGAAACTCGGGAGTTGGGTTTTTACTCGACCCCCGATTTTCAGAATGTTACAGATGGTATCAGAGCATGATTTGGATTAAACTGGGCCTGGGTTATGGACACGCGACATATGCTGTCGCTTCCTTTGACTTAGGTGGGTGCGAGAAGGGTCTAAAAACACTTATAGGATTGCAGATTTGCCAATAGGCGAAGTCTATTCGTATCGATCGCGCGATCGAGTCCGTAACGCATCTAGGGTCGCGTGAAGCGACCTGAGTAGCTCCTAGGTTGTAGGTAGGTGGGTTGAGACATTCTTTGAATGATTCTAAACCCGTAAATGTGAATCCTTGGGCTGTGGGACAACCACAACCCTTACATTCAATCGTTAGGGCTTAAAAACCCCCGTTTCACCTAAATTCTTCAAAATTCTTCCTCTCACCACTCCATTCTTTAATTATTTCTTATTCTTTTCATGTTAGGCATTAATACTAATGTGAAAATGATACAAAATTATACTTTGACAAAATTTTATAGTGAATAGTAAAATTTCATGAAAACTGGCCATTAGGCCACTCTAAGTTTGCAATCTTTAGCAACTAATGGGCTAGATGGATGTATTAGCTCCTTCTACCCCAAAATCATATGCTGTATGAAAGGAGATTACATTCAAGTTTGCAGATTGGCCCCGGAAAGTCCTGAATGGATGTTTGGGCTTCCCTAGGGCAATCTAGAATGAACTAAGGTGGGGCCCATATATTTTTGGAGTCCCTTGGCCAGGGGGGACCCGACCCATGTGGTCCCACCGACCACTGTACGAGATGGTCGGTGATGCATCGCCGTCCATTGGGGCTCACTTGAGGTGAAATTCGGCATGTGTGGTTTTGTTGGGTAGTACACCCCTCCCACGTATGGTTCGTCCATAGAAAACCCCTAAATAGGGTACTTCCTTCACAACAGCTCCCTTCCCTAGCTCTATTTCATGTTTTCTGCTGCCCTCTCTCAAAACTGTGATCCCAAATCCTTCCCAAACCTATTTCTTGCTGAAAACGACCCCACTCCATCACTCTATTGCAGTTTGCAACTCCTCCTTTTAAAAATCTCATCCGTTGGAGCTCCTACAACCCCCAAAACGAGCTGAAATCGTGAGGAGCTCCATTCCCCTTTTTCATTCTCTTTTCTTTTTGAAAATCCATCCTAGGAGAGCTTGAAGCATCCCTCTACAATGCCTAGATCTCCTTTTTTCAGTTTGGACTTAATATAGCCGAATTTGGTTAGATGGAATGCATGCCGTTTCGTTCGCTGTAAGGTATTGTCCCTAGTTTGGGTGTATCCTATGGTTTCCACAGCCATATTGTAAATCCTGGAATTAAGCCTACAAAATTAGTTTTTATCCTACCCCACCCTCCTACCAAGCATGCCGCTTCCAATCCCGACATGGGACTAGGAATGCCGTTCCATTAAGCTGTAGATTACAGACTAGTCTACTAGTTACCTTAAGTAGTGTAAAGCCTGTATATGCTAAGGAATAGTAGGTTAGATTTGGTTGAAGTAAAACCTTATTCCTTCGATAGATCCCCTTATTACTTATAGACTTCTGTCGTAACCCATAGGAAAGTGGTTTTAACTTAGAATCATTCACTCTCAGGGAACATTTATAAATCCCTCAGATTGAACTTAGAATGAACTAGCACGCCCCTTAGAATTGCCTTCCCCAAGGGCTTATTGCATTTGGGAACGCGAAATAAAGGAAATGCAATTATCAGCGAAGTACTCGCGGTTTGAATCGACTTCTTAATCCTAGTAGTTACCAATGAATCCAATGCTCTAATCAAGCAGAAGATCGGCATTGACTAGGATTGAGGACTGATACAACAAATTTTCTGTCATCGCGGGGCAGAAGGTTTATGTATCCGGCTCAGACCCACTACACAACTTTTCTTCCGTGTTGGCCCGACCACATACAACCAAAAGTCATTGCTTTGCCCTTGAAAAATGTTGAGGACGTGTAGCCAATAGAGATTAGGCTCATCTCTATCACCATAGATACCAATGCCATAGAACGCATCATTAGCAAAGGGAAACCACTGTAATGAGAGGTTGTTTCCTAATTCATGTCAAGGATAGCCCCTAAATTGCATCTCGTTTCAATATACGGAGCGATGCAAAGATTCTTGAACTCTAAGTAAAACCAAGTTTTAAGGGGGGTAGAACGTGTTGAGTCCAATCCAGTTAGGTCAGTCATACGCTACCGTTCGATCAGAGTGGCACAGCGGAAGTGTGGTTGGCCTCTTCCCCACTGGCCCAGGATCAAAACATTTGAGTTAGAATATACATACGGTTAGGTCATTAAATAGGATTGACCCTTCCTTAGAATGTCAATACTGAAGTCTTGCTAGATACTCTTTACCCTTCACCAATTTGGGGGATGAAATTGTGTTTTAAGAGGGGTAAATTGTAACACCCCAGATTTTGGCCAACCTGGCATTAGACGTCCTTAGGCAATGTGTCAACTAAAATACCTGAGAAATCGCTCAGAACCCAATTCCATAGCCAAAGAAATCACATAGGATTAATTCCTTTAGAAACTAAGCATAAGTTAGCTAGCAAAACGCTGGAGTAGCTGGGAAATAGCCCCTGATCACTTTAAATACGTTCTACAAGACCCAAAGCGAGTAGAACCAATGACGCTATAATACTCTAAAACCTCGGATCAAACTCTAAGCCGGTTTGTTCTCTGGACCTCTTTGAAACTTTGTATTGGATCTAGACCGCGCGTCAAAAGTCCGATACCTATAATCTTAGACCGTTATAACCGGCTAGCTGGACTTGACAATCATTTCAAAAATCAAGTCCAACCGACATTCGCAGGCTATTTCATTGAGCCTGGACTGAAGAGAGTGAGAATAGGGTTAGATTTGGAATTTGAAATTCAAATCTAGCACACGACTTGACGCGTCAGTATTAAGCGTTCTGACCGTCAGAATTTAGCCAAATTACACCCTCGGATCAGGAAAAATTTCTATTTCATATCATGAGACTTGTAGACTTGATCTACGTGCGGTGACCGCTGAACTGAAACTGGACCGCCACGTGCGATCTACGAACACTACTGGTCTGAAAATGAGATGTGAGCGACATCTGACATGTATGAACTTAAGTCCGATCGCGTTCGGCCATGGGACCACCAGAAATGGTCTTTTGGTTCGGAACAGTCCTGATTTGGATATAACTTAAGTATACCTTGACCTGAAGCCTGTTTTGGGCATGTTTAGGCTTATAAAAGGGCTTGAAACCCTCTCATATCTCTCTCATCCGAATTCGAAAAAAGCCCTAGGTTGAGAGAGAGAAAAGGTGAGAGATTGTGAGAGAGAGTGGAGGAGAATTCCCTGCTGCTTGTGGTACCTGTTGCAAGTGCTTAAGCCACGCGACTCAAACACTTTGCCGGTGATTTCTTCACGTTTTTAGGTAAAAAAATACCCTAAATAGTTGCTAATTTAGTGTTCCTTCATTTCCATAGTATGTTAGCTTATGAATCTTGTAAATTAGGTTGCCTATTCGCCGTAGATGAAGCGTATACGCTCCGTTCGAATCGATACGCTTCTAGGAGATAAGGTGCAAATTTTAGACGCTTTGATTGACTGTTTCCAACGCTTTCAATGTCGTTTAATAGTAGATTATCGACGGCAACGCCGTTTGACATGTACAACATGCTGTCCGTTTTCTGTTTCGTAAGCAGACGAAGAATATGAGATTTAGGGCATTTTAGTCATTTTTAGGAAATACTGTTTTCATTCATAATTTGCTGATGTGATTGACATGGCTTCTTGTCGCATTAGGATACTAGGAATACGTGCATAATTAGTTTGGCGAAGAGATTCGCCTAAATGCGTACTTTGAGTCGACATACTATATGTAGACTTAAGTGTGTAGTTTAAGTGTTTGTATAAATGCTTATATTAGTATGTATTGAATTAAATGGTGTTATGAATTAGTTTGAGATTGATTTCTTAATTAATATGCTGATGTAAATGATTTCCTACATGTTAGCTATATGCATAATTTCATTATATGTATGAAATGCATGTGCTTGATGATTTGCTTAAGTTGTATGTTATAACATGTGTTAACATGCTTACATGGTTGTATTTCATTTCCATTACTCTTACATGATTACTGATATGAATTCATAATTGTTTGGGACTATACCTAGTCCAGGCAGTCGAAAACCGAGCAAGTTCGTGGTTGGCTTATGTTTGTCACGAATGACGCGTCGATGAATGCGAGCCGTGTTTTAGAATTGGCGGCAGTGGTTAGGCCATGCGAAGTGTTTTATGCACTTCATGTCGTTCGACTTGAGATGCGCTCGTGCTAGTCGAGCCCGTCGAGTAACCCGACTGGCCGTTGTATGTTCACCCTGTATGAGTCATAACTGTTTGAACCTAGGGTACTGAACTTACCATTGTAAACCCTGTCAACCATGGTACCTTGATCCACGAAGACTCATGAGCCGGGCATGGTGGTATGGGACACCGTGGTCGAGCTGTCGGCCTACGTTGGGGCCACAAACCTCCCTGTAGTGACCAGTGAGCACCTATGTCTCGTGAGCAGATTATGGTGGTATGGGACACTATATTCTTGCTGTCGGCCTACACTGATCAGGCGACGAGTCCTTTGTAGTGACCGCGAGCGTATTCTGAGTCTACGGGAGGCGACGACCCTTCCGTAGCAGTAAGAGTACAGTAGACCTGTATTGATAAGGTGATGGGAGAGCGGTGCAATGAGTGTGAGCAACAGTCCTGGCAGCCCTTGCAGCGACCTACAAAATATACATCGTATGAGATTACTAGGAGTGACGACCCTAGACAGGATCTGTGTTAGGATTGATATAAGGGAAGTACCTTAGTTTCCCAATCCTGCTGTTTGAATGGACTAATAACAATTCGAAAATCATATCACCATTACATTGCATGTGCCTGGAAGATGTGGAGCACTGTGGGACGATTGCATGCCGCGGTCGTAAGATGGTGCCGTATGAGGGAGATCATCGGTGAGGGCATACATCACGTCATGTCATATTGCATTAACAACAGTATTAGGATTGTTTGATTTACTGCTTTACTATTATCGCATGATTGATTTGAGAACATGTTAATCCTTGCTCTGTTATTCCACTGAGTTAGCTACTCATGCCCACGTTACGGGATGGTATTTTCGGACACCCACCAGTCCCTATTGTGATTGCAGATGATGGAGCGGCCTGCGAGGCGGAGCTGGACTTGATGATGATGAGGAGGATTTCTCCTTTATGCGTGTTCTGATTGACGGGATTACAGGGAGGTTGATTAGATGCCTTGACACTTGTCATTTTATATTTTTAGAGCACTCATGTAAATTCTTTTTATTTGCTTTTGGAGTATACATGTATGTATATAACTTGGTAACATGTTCACACTCTGGAGACATACAACAGTTTATATATGTTATACATACTATCACAGTCTTCCGCTTGTAAATTTAACTCTCTGGAGTATGATATGCTGTTCTAGCTTAATCTCACTCATGTTTAATACATTAACACAGACAACATTCAATCATACACATTTATGTTGCATAAGTGATGTTCTGGAACTCGGGAGTTGGATTTTTACTCGACCTCCAATTTTCGGGATGTTACAGACCCTCACACGACTAGTCGTGTGACCCTTGATTTAGTTGCTGGAGTTGGAATCATGATTTCACGACTGGTCAAAGGTCGAATCGTGAGCATCCCACAACTAGTCGAGCAGACTCCAGGACTAGTCGTAGCCGAACAGAAAAATTTAATAATTTACAAGAAAACTTCGACTGGTCTTGGAATTTCTAGGATTGGTCGAACTGGTGCTAGGACTAGTCGAACAAGGTCCAGGACTGGTCTTAGAACAGACAAAAATCACTTATAGAAGAAAAATGAATTATGTATCCAAAGTGACCTACTCTAAAGGTCAACCTATGGTCAATCAAACCTCAACAAGGACATTGAACCTTCATTAGCTTAGACGTTGAACTTTACGAAGCTTGAGTTCTTCTTGATGTAGATTGAACACTTTACAAGCTTTGAAGTCACCATCGGTATGAGTTGTGCTTAGTTCCCATTCTTATACTAGAGTCTTGACCTTGAATATACGAACTTGGAGTCTTGAACTTGAACTCTTTGTGAATATCATCAAAATTATAGTTTGAACTAGCTTGAGGAGTTTATCGTCATGTCTTCGAAGTATAGTTGTGATGTCTCAAACATATACAATAAGATACAAGACACATATAAAGGTTTGACACACAAAATTTGACAACCAAAGAGGGTTCAAACCATAGCACTTACAAATATATACTGACGTGTCTCGCATTGGTCTGGGTTGTGTCCTTATGCAGAAGGATGGTGATTGCTTATACCTCGAGACAATTGAGGAAAGATGAGAAAAATTACCTTACACACGACCTAGAGTGGGCAGCCGTTATTTTCGCATTAAAGTTCTGGAGACATTACCTCTATGGAGAGGAGTTCGAGCACTTTTGCGACTATAAGAGCCTTAGATATATATTCTCATAGCGAGACTTGAATATGAGGCAGCGCCAATGGATGGAAACCTTGAAGAACTTTAAGTTCGAGGTCTCCTACCATCCGGGCAAGGCAAACCTTGTGGTAGACGCGTTAAGCCACAGGAAGACTATAGAGTTTACGGCTCCGCTTATGATTGCAGAATGGGATATGATAGAGTTTGTGCGAGACTTTGAGCAAAAACTCACAGTAGAGGAACCGTATGAAGTAGTCACACATGTTCGTGTACGGACCCTTATTGATGGTAGGATTATCGAGGCTCAGGAAGACGATGAGATTTTGGTGAAGATGAAAGAGTGGGTTGGTACAGATGAGGACTCAGAGTGGACTATTGGTACGGATGGGGGCTTACGTTATCGAGGATGCCTATGCATCCCAGACGTTCCTGACTTGAGGCGAGAGGCTCTCGAGTCAGCCCACAGTTTGAGGCTTGCGATGCGTCCAGGTAGCACGAAGATGTATCAAAATATGAAAAGATCATACTGGTGAGACAATATGAAGGTTCACATTGCTGAGTTCGTATCCCATTGTCTCACGTGTCAGTAGGTTAAGCCAGAGCATCGCCAACCTTCTAGATTGCTTCAACCCATCCCCATAGCTGAATGGAAGTGGGACTTCATTTCTATGATTTTTATTTCAGCACTGCCTAAGACGAGGAAGGGACATGACTCGATTTAGGTGATCGTTGATAGGTTGACGAAGTCAGCTCATTTCCTACCAATCAGAGTTATGAATTCGGGATACGAGTTGGACAGAGTGTACATCAAGGAGATTGTACGTCTGCATGGAGTTCCCTTGAAGATTGTGTCAGATTGAGATACGCAATTCACATCTATCTTCTAGACTCGTATCTAGGAAGCGATGGGTGTGAAGCTGAAGTTCAGTACCGCGTTCCATCGGCAGACAGATGGGCAGACGAAGCGTGTAAATCAGGTGCTAGAAGACATGCTGTGATCTTATGTGTTGGATTTTAAGGATAGTTTGGATGACTGTCTTCCTTATGCCGAGTTCGCGTATAACAACAGTTTCCAGATGAGTATTGGCATGGCTACCTATGAGGCATGTATGGTCGCCCGTGTAGAGCACTGCATTGCTGGACAGAAGTGGGCGAGAAGACTCTGATTGGCCCAAAGTTGGTTCAGGAAACCTCAGAGAAAATTGACATTATTAGGCGTTGACTGTTATCAGCTCAGAGCAGGCAGAAAAGTTACACCGATACGAGACGGCGACCGCTTGAGTTTGAAGTTGGGGACCATGTATTCCTTAAGATTTCCCTGATGAAGGGAGTCCTTCGGTTTAGTAAGAAAGGGAAGCTCACACCAAGATTCATTGGCCCTTTTCAGATACTTGATAGAGTAGGGGCAGTAGCGTATCGCCTTGCTTTTCCCACACCACTCGCAGGCGTGCAAAACGTATTCCATGTGTCCATGTTGAAGAAGTACGTTCCTGATCCTTCGCATATTATCAGATGAGAGCAGGTGCAGTTGAGCGAGGATGACACATATGAACTGCGACCGACGCGTATTTTGGATAGGAAGGAGCA
The DNA here is from genome assembly GCA_037074715.1 of Magnolia kwangsiensis. Classification (NCBI taxonomy): domain Eukaryota; kingdom Viridiplantae; phylum Streptophyta; class Magnoliopsida; order Magnoliales; family Magnoliaceae; genus Magnolia; species Magnolia kwangsiensis. The sequence goes on along the minus strand of CM073586.1, from coordinate 42,869,450 downwards.
GGTACTACGTAGCAAGGTTATCCCACTTGTAAAGGTACTGTGGACGCATCACAGTGAAGAAGAGGCTACCTGGGAGATAGAAGCCGAGGTCAGAAAGAACTACCCTCAGATCCTCGAGGAGTATGAGAAGGTATAAATTTTGAGGATGAAATTTTTCTTTAAGGGAGCTAAATTGTAACGTCCTTGAAAAATTCGTTCTTTGATCCGAGTATCACCTCTAGCAAAAATCCTTTAGAACCTAATCCTTTAGAAATTTAACGTGAATTAACTAGAACTAAACTCGATTACTTGTGAATTTAGCACCAACCACTTTATATACGATCTGCAAGACCCAAAGCCTATAGAACTATTAATGCTACATTACCCTGAAATCTAGGATCCAACTCTAAACCCACTTGCTTTCGGGAGTATTCAGAAACTTCATATCGGACCTGGACCGCACGTCGAAAGTTCGATAGCGATGAACTTAGACAATTATGAGTGCTTAGTTGGACTTGACTATCACCTTGAAAATCAAGACCAGACGATGTCCAAAGACTATTTCTTTGAGTCTGGAGTGAAGATGTGAGAAAGTGAAGTTTTTTATAAAAATTAAATATGAATTTAAGTAATCTGAGTCATGTCCCTTGCGCGCCTTTTATAAGCATTCTGACCGTCAGAATTAAACCCAAATTCACCCTCAGATTAGGGAAGATGGCCCATACATGTCAAAGTACTTGTGGCCCTGATCGAGTTTCGGTGACCATTGAACTGAAACTGGTCTGCCACGGTCAATCTGGAAACTCGATCAGACTGAAAACTTAACTTGCTTAAGATCCAATATTAGTAAGCTTAAGTCCGACCGCATTTAGTAAAAGAACTTCCAGAAACGTTCTGTTGGATCAGAAAAGGCCCGATTTGGTTATAACCTAAGTATACCTTGGCCCTAGGGCTATTTCCGTCGGTTTTGGGCCTATATAAGGGCCTTAAACCCTCTCTCATATATCCCATACGAATTTCTAACCCTAGCTTATATAAGAGAGAGAAAAGAGAGAGAAAGTGAGAGAGTAGTTGGTGTTTTATCTTGGGATTCTTCCCAGTTTCCTCTACGCACCAATCCATCGTATCTGAATCGTTATTCCAGCAATTCTAATTTCATTTTTTAGTAAGTCAATCAAACCTTAACCTGTTATGGAACTTGGAATATTTTAAGTGCTGTTGTAGCTAACCTAATTCATGCCTTAGGTTGTGTATCCGCCGTTGACGAAGATTTATCGTCTAAATCATATCTGTTACACATTTTTCGGTTTAAAGTGCGGATTATATACGTTTAGGTTATGGTTTTCAAGACTTTCAATGTTAGATAATGATTTATTCTTGACGTGGATGCTAATTCACATGTTAAATGCGCTATTCATTTTGTTTTATGTATATGTATAACCTATGTTGTAAATAGAATATTTCATGTGTATGTTGAAATGTTTATATGCATATGAAATCTAACGTTGCGATTGTCATGATTAATTGTCATTAGTACATGCTTGTTATGTATGCGACAACTCCTTGGCGAAAGGATTTACCCTAATATGCAATATGGTTGACATACGTGATGTATGTTGAATAATGTAGTCTCAGTGTTTGTAAAAATGCCTGAATGAATTAGTATTCAGTAAAGTGTGATTTATAAGGTGGTTGAGATATGAATCTCAATTACCTTGCTTTTGTGTATGATTTTCTCCATGAATTATTTAGCCTATTTTATTCACGTTAACTGTTTGTATGATTTCCTTCATGTACTGTATTTATGTTTAAGTTATATTTCATAACATGGTCATTTGAATGTAGAATATGAATCAAATGTCTAGTATTAAGCTTGTATGTGATTGGGACTATATTACAGTCCTGGTAGTCGGTAACAGCCTTTAAACTGGTGGTTAAGGATGTTTTCACCACGCAGGATGTGTTCAAAAAATGCGAGTCGTACTTGGGATGTTCGACAGTGGTTAGGCCACACGGAGTGCTTATGCATTCCATGTCGATCAACTCAACGTGCGCTTGTCCTAGTTGAGCTCGTCAAATAACCCGATTAACTGATATATGTTCACCATGTTTGGACGCTACTGTATAAATCTAAGGTACTGAACTCACTAGTGAAAATTCCATTAACCTTGGTACCGCAATCTGCTAAGACTCATGAGCTGGACATGGTGGTATGGGACACTGTGGTCGAGCTGTCGGCCTACGCTGGGACGACGAGCCTCTCCGTAATGACCAATGAGAAACCTAAACTCGTGAGTCGATTATGGTGGTATGGGACACTATATTAGTGCTGTTAGCCTACATTGATTGGTGACGAGCCCTCTGCAGTGACCTCGAGTATATCCTGAAACTGCATTTAGGCGACGAGCCTTATTGTAGTATCTAGGATATAGCTAGACCTGTATTGATTGGTGACGAGCCCTTTACAGCGATCTAGAACTATACTATTGTATGAGATTGTGTAGGACTGACGACCCTAGAATGAATCATTATTTAAAAATTGATATAAGGGAGGTACCTTAGCTTCTCAATCCTGCTGTATGAAAAGGACTAATAAGAACTGGATAATCATGCTCATAACATCACACTGCATGTGTCGTTGGTGTTGGTGTAGAGCACAGTGGTAGTGATTCATGCCGTGATCGTTAGATGATGTCGTAAGAGGGAGTTTTTGGTGAGGATATGCATCATTTCCTCATACCATTCTTGCATTAATAAGAGTATCTAGGACATGATTGATTGTACTACTTTATCATTACTGCTTGATTGAATTGATTACATGTTAACCTTTGCTGTATAGTCCCACTGAGTTGATCACTCACTCCCACGTTCTGAGATGGTGCTTAAACACCAACTAGACTCTAACTTAGCTACAGGTGATGGTGACGCCTGTGAGGCGGAGCCAGAGTTCGATGAGGACGAGGAGGCATTCTCGTTCATGCAGTTCTTAAGCGGGTTCATGTGAGCCATGTCCTGATTGACGGCGAGCTATGTTGTAGTGATTTTTCACATTTTGTTATATATATTTTGAAACACTGCTCGTAATTATGAACTGGCAGAGCATACATACCTTGGGGACTTATGTTGGTTTATATATCTATTTCAGACTTCCACCTACGTTTTCAGACTATCCCTGAACTATGTTTGCTGACTTGGCTTAATCTACCTCATGTTTTATGCACTAATATAGACAACATACATCCATCCATAAATATGTTGCATAAGTAACGTTTTGGAACTCAGGAGCTGAGTTATGCTCGACCCCCGATTTTCAATGTGTTACAATATACATGAGATGGGTTACCACCGTCCTGGGGCAGATGGAAAAATAGCATAAAACACCTACATCAAAGTGGAGTCCACCGTTTAGCGAACTGGATGGACGGTGGATATAGAATGTATACACTAAGGTGTGCCACATTTATTGGGGATGAATGGTATGAATATACATCATATGGGCCCCACGTCCCAGCCAAGCACGGGAAAGACACATACATCAGGGAGCCCCCACATGGATTGGGTCCACGTCCTAACAAGTGGACAGACAGTGAGGATGAAGCCCATGCATCATGTGGAGCCCCTGGATGACAGAGATGAAATACATATATCATGGCGGCTACAGACAGTGTGGATATAAAACACTCACATCAAGGTGGGTTCCACCTGCCACACGTGTGGGGTAGTCTAAGACAGATGGACTGAGTGTATGTACATATATCACAGCCGCTCCATCGTCCAGCCATTTGGACAGTTGGAATAAACGCATACATCATGGTATGGCACACACAGAAATAGATGGAGGGCGTGGATATAAAATAAATACATCAAGGTGGGACCCACCCGTCTAGAGTACTGGACGGCGTGGATGAGACCCTCATAGTAACCGGGTCCCAGGGACCTTACTGATGTCAATACACGGCTATATATAGCTGGTGTGTGGAAAATCAGCCAATTCATTTCCCAAATAGGTGGGTCCCACATGGGGCCCACCAGAACGTTAATTTCCCATCCAATCTATTAATAAGGTCCCAGGAACTTGAATAAAGAGGAAAAAAAAATTTCATAATGATCCAAAACTTCTATGCCCCACACAGGGTCTCAATGGTAGACGTTCAATAATCATTGTATCCTGTGATGTGGGCCACCTAGGTTCCTTATATGGCTGATTTTTGGAGGGCCCATTGCCCTAAGGGCCCCCATCAAAATGCATGGTGTTAATGTTCTCACACATCATGGTGGGGCCCACAGCTGGGATCCATGATCCCTGCCCATCTGTCCAAGGTGCACAGCGCAGTAATGCCCTGTTGCACGTCCTCTAGACTTCAGCGGCAACAGGGCTGCTGCATATATATTTATTTATTTATTGAAAAATTGTATTCTTGTAGTTTTTCCTAGGTAAGGCCCGCATCCGGAAAATCTAACCTAGCCACTGCATTCCATGGCTCAAGACAGACCAAACAAGCCTAATATGTGGTATGTTTTGGCGTGTAGATAAATTAAGTGGCCCATTACGAATCTTAATGGTCAAAATCACCATTTTCTATGCTATGGCCCACCAGAACATCGGAGTAATTTCATTTTTTGGCTCAACGCCTAAAATGAGCTGGAGAATGGAATGGACGGCGTGGATTAACTTCATACATCAAGGTGGGGCTTACATGAGCAGTCCACCCCAAAATTTTGAAATCAAGCTAATATTTTTATTTTCAGTTCATGTCCAGCGTCCCTGGACACTGGATAGTTTGGGCATAACATATGCATTTAAGGTGGGCCCTGCTCAGGTGGGCCACCAAATGGCTAGATGGTATGGATAAGACATACATCAAGTGGGGTACATTTGGGTGGGCCACATGGCCACATCATCACACCACAAAAAATATGAAAGAGAGAGGGAGAAAGAGATAGAAATAGACACATGTGATCGAGAGACCCGAACACTATGGGCCCTCCCTTGCATTCAATCATACATCGAGTGGATCCCAATACATGTGAGCCCACCAAATCAAAGTTCAACAGTGGAGATTCCTTCTCTACCAAAATGGAAGGTCTAGATGACCTCTATTCATGCAAGGAAAATAAACATCATGATGGGGTCCATAGAGAATAGTCCCATCATGGAATAATCATGAGAATCAAGGTGGGCCATCGACTACTCCTAGGGTCCAAAGTAAGATTCATACCATTAATCGGTAGGCCTCACTTGGCCCATCATCAAAACCATGAAATCTAGGCCTATAGAAACACCCACCTTTGATCTCTTCTTCCTTCTTCTGGCAATTCATGATAAAGCTCCAATGGAACACGTTTTAAGGGTTGAGATGAAACTTGGATCGTGGAGATGAGAGGTAGGAAGGTGGGCCACACTAGATCTCTCATGGGAAGCTTGCTTGGACGTTGGAGTTACTTGGAAAATGACAGAGAGAGAATGAGAGTGAGAGAGAGATATGATGGGAGAGAAGTGATGGGAGAGAGGGATAGTGAGTGATGGGTGTACTTGAAAAGGGATGGGTGGAGAGAGAGAGAGAGAGAGTTGACTCCGAGTTGCTTTTAGGTGCTGTGACATGTACTTGATTCATTTGACAAGTTGTAGAGATTCTCTTTGGATTACAAACACACCACATTTTCTTTAAAATAAACGTCGGTCCATATTTCCTGGCCTGGGTATCGCCTCGGCGCATGAAACGGGCATCGAAACAGCGGGTACGGCGCGATCGCTAGGGTATAAGTCTCGGATCGAGCCGACTCTGATTTGTCAGACTCGGCTTAGGATCAAGCGTAAGCATTGGATATAGGTCAAGAGTTACTAGAATTCAGTCGAGAGGATTGTGAGAACCTAAGGAATGGTACAGACTAAGATACAAGTCTTACAGGTTGTCATCGATTGTCTAACGAAGTCAGTGTACTTTCTTCTGATTTGTGTGACCTGGCCTTTAGATTGTCTTGCTAGGTTATTCATTGATGAGATTGTAAAACTGCACGGTGTTCCAGTTTTGATCATTTCTGAATGAGATCCGAGGTTCACGTCTTAATTTTGGAGGAGCTTTTAGAAGGTGACTTGGTCTACCTTGCAGTTCAGCACTGCGTATCATCCGCAGACTGAGAGGGTCAACCAGATCCTTGGGGATATTCTTCAGGCTTGAGTGATCAATTTCTCGGGTAGCTAGGATGAGCACCTTCTTTGGTGAATTTACGTTTAAAAACAACTACCAGGTGACTATTGGCATAGCTCCTTTCAAGGCATTGTATGACAAGCCGAGTAGATCTCTGAGTTGCTGGACCGACGTTGGAGAGCATCATCTCCTAGGTCCCGAGCTTATGCAGAGGATATCAGAAGCCATCAATATCATTAGGTAGAGGATGCGCACAGCTCAGAGCCAGCAAAAGAGTTTTGTTGATCGTCGGCATCGTCCCTTGAAATTTACCATTGGGGACCATGTGTATCTCAAGGTCTCACCCATGATAGGTGTGGTTCATTTTGGAGCAAAGGGCAAGCTTGCCCCAAGATTTATTGGACCTTCAACATCACTGGGTGCGTTGGCTCCATGACCTATCGGCTTGCCTTGCCACCTCAATTGTCTAACGTCTATAACTTTTCCATGTTTCTATGTTGTGGAATTGTGGGTTAGACATCGAGGCTCCCCATATTTGAGGTGGTTGAGCAGGTGGTGATTTAACTCACCGAGTTAACTTAATCATCAAAGGCCTGACTAGAGGAGCCACTTAGAGTTGGGTTATTAATTAAAACAGGCCCTACAACAAGTATAAGTCTGAGTCCGTTTGCATGGTTCAAGCTGAGTTAACTCAGACGAATGAAATGGCCTGACTCGGCTCGCCCAAGTTGGACTGGTGTGATTCAGTCTCCTCACGTTACTGCTAGAACTTGACTGGAAATGGTAGTTCTTCCGTTGTGGTGAGGAGTTGCCTGAACTCAACAACTTCTCTTCTTCTTCTCTGATGTTTGCAAGGCTGGCCGAACTGGTTCGGTGCTCTAACACCCACCCCAGCAGCCTCAGCAGTCCAAGCAAAACCCACGGTTCCAGCGGTCTTTGCTGGCGAATTTGGAAGCCAGACCCAACCCGGAACCCAACAACGTCTCCAAGTGCTCTCACCCGAGCTTCCTCTCTTCCCTACAGTGCTGCCTTCGGCCTGCACTAACCCAACACGTTCCATTTCGAATGGTCATCTTAATGCAGGGCAACACCCAGTCCAGCAACTGTCTGTCCGCACTCTACCGTTCCCCTCTCTCTTTCCTCTCACTCTCCCTGCGCGTTTCTCTCTTTGCTTCTGTCTCTTTCAATGGTGTCTGCGGGCTATACTGACCCGACTTGATCGGTTTGACTCGGTGCAGTGCGACACCTGACTTACACCAATGCTCGACCCTTACTAACTCTCTCTCTTTTTCTCTCTCTCACTCTCTGTGAGTTGTTTGGAGAGAATCCCGAGGAGGTAGGGACCTATTTATAGAGCTAGGGCAGCATCTATCCTCTGATGGACGGTTCGAATGTTGCTGTTTTGGGATCTTATTCACTCAATTCCTATCTAGCATGGAGATGATCCACCAATGGGATCGCTTTCCCGCCATCATGGCCCACCGAATGGGTGCCTTAGATCCAGGAATGGAGCCCACTGCCACATGGTGGGTTCCTCGTCTAAACGGAGAAGAAGATTGCCTGTCCATAGTAGATTTTTATGGGCGGTATATCTAGCTGATTTAATTCATTTGGAGGGACTGGATGGGCCTCATAATCATCGTGGGCCCCAAAAATTGCATCCCTGATCGCCCGTCCAACCTTCTTGTGATCTTTTCCCCGCCGCAGCTCCTTTCTAGTCCGAACGAACGATATTTTTGAGAAGCCATTGTTACCCTAATATGGAAGGTCGGGATGGCTTCCAAAGCTCGGGCTGAAGTTTCAGATCGAGCCATCTTGGTTTCACAAAAGGGTAAAAACCAAACTCTTTTCGATAGAAACAAGGATGTTTGTCCTTTCCAGGCGTCGAGAGAAAGGTTGGGATTCATCCCAAATGGAGGGCTGGGATTTTCGGTAGAGAGCAGATGCGGATTACCCACGTGACAACTACATGTGGCCCGTTTTGAGAGGGGATCGATGCTCGTGCCTGCATGGGTCCTTGCTTTTCGCACGTGTGTGGTGCATGGGGACGAACGGATGACATGTCCCTGGTCGCATGGGCCCTACTGTCCGATTGACGGTTCGGATCAGGGGTCAGGTCTATGGGGTGGGCCACTTGATCCTCGGACATTTGGTCCGTTTAAATTTCCTCGTGGCGAGAAAATGGAAGGAAGGAGTCCTTTTCTTTTTGATTTTATAGGGTTAAAGGGTCTTGACCCAAACCCACGATCCAGTGCACAGTGGGCGTGGCCCCTGCATTGCACACTCAGCGTGTTGTGTGGTCCACCTGGGTGACTTTCATGGATCTGTCTTGTTCATTTGGTCCTTCTGTGCATGAGTGGCCCTGATCACAGGAATGGGGCCGATCTAAAGATCATATGGACCATCCTTAATGTCTATGGTTCAATTCCTACGCCATTCATCAAGACTGGTGTGCCACTCAGGCCAACTTAATATCGGGGTGCGTCGGCGGGCCACATGAATTTTTAACTTCTAAACTGATCTGAGTATGGTTTGGTTATCCATCAGGGCCCCATCTAATGTTTAAGTTCCTAAGAGTAAACCTTCAATGGTTTAGGTGTGGATCCTTGATTGTTGTGATGGTCCATCTTGGAGTGGGTGGACCGGTCTGTGCGTGAGGATTCACTTAATGGTCTATTATATTTTAGATCGTGTGAATGTTTAGTTGGCTAGATTTGCATTTATGCTTAGTGGGAATAACACCCGAGTATTGGAAATGCAGGGCATTACATAGAGCAAAAGGGTGGAGTCACTTTTCAAGAGTTCTTCTTCCATTCTTCTTAGTTTTTAATGCTTTCTTCTAAGGCTTTTAATCCAATCATGTCTATGGTTGGCTAGATCCCTTAGCTAAAGATAAGGGGTGAAGCTTATAACATAGTTGAGATGTTTTTATTGTTTGATTCTTATTATTGTTGAGCTCATTTGATTTTAGTTTGATATTTAAGGAATACTTTGTGTTTAATGATTTGTTGTGAATAAAATTACAATGGATCTGCAATAGCTTGAAGTATCTTCTTTTTCTGTTTGGAGTTTGTGAAAATAGGAAATTCTTTTGTTCTCCATTGTCCCTTGGGCATGGCTGAGTGATGGAATCCTTTCTATTCTTCACAATTCTCTTATGTTAGTTGTTGGATAGGTATATCCTATTATCTACCATCGTGTCCTGGGCATGATTAGTGATGGAATCACTTCCATCTTCACAACTTTCATCTGTTGAGAATTAGGTCAATGGAAGTTCAAATATGAGTTTATTGAATATCTTGTAATTGGATAGGATAGGACTCCAATTCTAATTGAGTGCCTTGAATCAAATAAGGAAACATCCTAATAGCTGCAAGTGGATCCCTGAAAACTCCAATTCCCACTTGTAATTTTTCAAAGTTTCTAAATTCATCATCTCATAATTACTCCATACTTTCCTAATTTAGGTTAGATCTTCTCCTAATTTTTTCTAATTACTTTTAGAATAGATACACAAGATTAGTTCCTATGGATTTGACCTCGGTCTCACCAAGATTATTACTACATCACGACCCTACACTTAGGGTTGTGAACAAGTTTTTGGCACCGTTGCCAGGGATTAACGATTGCATTTCTCTAAGATTAACTGGTTTTGGAATTAGGTTAAGATTAGGGTATTTTTACTTTATATTTTTAGGCTAGGGTTTTTGTCTGAATTATTGTAGAAACTAACTTAGCTTCTTATTTCTAGGTTTAGAAACTTTACTTTTTCGTTTTTAAAAACTAACTCATCTTTCTATTTATGTTTTTAAAAACTTTCTAATTTTAAAATTTTTATTTTTAGAGACTGATTTCTTTTGTTTTATTTTGCAGGATCTTTATTTATGAACTTTCAATTTGGTAACTTCTTTCTAATTGTAGATTTATATTTCCCTTCTTTCTTTTAGGCCTAGGTTAAAATTTGAAATTGAGGGCTGAGAGTGTTTCATGCCCAAGTGAGTCCGTGACAACACTCAACGTCTCCTGAGTGAAGGAGGATTAGTTGAGGGGTTATCTATCCATCACAGGATTAGATACCACTCGTGATCCTCAGAGTTAATTGAGGTTATGGTTGCAAATCAACATATAAATAAACCGGTGAATCAGTTGCAACCTCGACTTACGAAAGTTCAGGATGAGAATGAGGTGCACCATGCACCCTCGTCTCGTACTTTACGAGATTACTTACAACCGGCGGGGGTAAGCACCCTTTCTTGTATGGTTTTTCTAAGAAATACAAGAAACATGGATATCAAGCCTAGAGTGATCCAACTCCTTCCAAAGTTCCTAGGACTTGAATTTGAAACTCCATACCTTCACTTGCAAGAGTTTGAGGAGTTTATAGCTACTTTATACTTTCCTAATGTGTCTAAGGACACGGTCAAGTTGAAACTTTTTCCCTTCTCCTTGAAAGAAAAAGCTAAGACGTGGTTGCACTCACTACGTCCGCAATCTATTGGCACATGGAATGACATAGAGTTCATAAAAAAAAAATTCTTTCCATACTATAAGACGAACACCATCACAAAGTCAATCATGAACTTCACCTAAAAGGAAGATGAAACATTCTTCCAATGTTGGGAGCAGTTCAAGGATCTCGTCAGTTCATGCCCACAACATGGTTCTGAAACGTGGCGCATAACAACCTTCTTCCACGATCGATTAACATCTTCCATGCGCCGAGTCGTTGAGACGATGTGCAATGGGGAGTTCATAAACAAAAATGTCAATGAGACACTAAACCAAAATTGTGAAATTGCAACCGTCGCAAATATTCGGTTCGTAGCAGAATTTTGTCCTTCCTAAATTGGCGACGGACTAAATCCGTCACAAATTTTGATTTTGTGACGAAAAATGATTAGTTGCAAATTCCCACCCAAAATATGGTTTTTAGTTGCTTTTACGACGGATTTAGTCCGTCATAAAAGGACTTTTGCCTTGTACATTTATTTTTTTCATTTTTTTTTTTAAAGAATATGGTGGAAAATTATGTTTGTTTGTAGTCTAAGAATTGTTTTTTAATAGAATTTTAGTGGTTTAATTGTACATATTTGTATCTAAGATTATTTTTTTAACAATTGTTTGAATGCATATATATATATATATATATATATATATATATATATATATATATATATATATATATATATATATATTGTTTTTATATCAAATGAGTGGAAATTATTTTTAAAAAAAAATTTAAAACTATTATTTAAATGATTTGTAATATTACATGAAAAAAAATATTGAGAAGTTTAAAAATTTTAACAGCGTATGAGAAAAAATGAGATTAATAAAAATATATTTTGTGGGGAAAAAAAAGAATATTGAATAAAGTTGATCATTTTGAAATGAAAAATAAAAGAAGTTGAAAAAATATGTGATTTTGAAAAATAATTGAAAATGTTCAAAATTTGAAATTAAAAGAAAAAGTTATTTATAAAAACACTGAGAGTTTGAAAAAAAACCATATATCATTTTTAAAATGAAAATTGAAAAGTTGAAAACAAAATGATGCTTTTGAAGAAAAAAAATCGGCATTTTTGAATTTTTGAGAAAAATAAAATCCAAGTCAAGAAATTTTTTGAGATTTTGAAAATAAAAATTCAGAATTTGTATTTTAATTTAAAAAATATTTTATAATAAAAATGATATTTTGTAAAAAGTTTTCAAAGAAAATTAAGAGTAAAAAAAATATACATTTTGAAAAAAAAATGTAATTTTTAAATGGAAATGGAAATTTATCTATAAAAAAATTAATCAATTATTAGGCACATCCACTAATTGAACCTTTAACCATTTTTAAACAATCTAATTAGTCCAGTTGGAAGAGTAAATAACTTCAGATGTTTAAATCAAATTTCACTCAAATTGTTAATCAATCTTGTATTTCCAATATCTTTCTCATATGTAGCCTAATCGGGGCGAGTAACTAATCAAATTGAGGGTATTGATCAGTAAAATAGAGTGACGGGACCAGACATATATATAAAATGGGCCAAATATTTTGGTCAAAATTGTGACCCAACTTATCGACCTCGCGAGAACCTAAGAATTGAGTAAGTTTTGTGGGCCCCATCATGATGTGTGTCGAACATCAACACTGTGCATTTGATATGTCCCTTTTAGGTTATGAGATATGTCAAAAATCATCCATATACGAAACTCAGGTGAGCCATACCATCTAAAACCATGTGAAGACATCCTAAAAGATATAAAAGCACTTGGTGAGGCCCACATGAGTTTTGGATGCTGCTGAAACTTGGTTTGATTCCTCATCCAAGTGGGACACACGTAATGAGTGGGTTGGATATGTGAATCACATTTAGGCAGACCCAATATATGATTATAAATGTTTTAAGGAAACTGCTCTCCACTATATTTAGGTGAGTTACTCATTACCTTTACTAGAGTAAACTCTGTGGGGTCTATTGTTATTTATTTATTTTATCCACTCCGTTCATCCATGTTAACGGATAATTTGAGGACTAAAAAACAAAAAGGAAGCATATCCAAAGCTCAAGTGGACCACACCAAAGGAAATAGTGTGATTGAACCTCTACCATTGAAAAATTCTTGGAGGCCATAGAAGTAGTTTTAGATCAAGTTGATGTTTGTGTTTTCTCTTCATTCATATATTTTTGATATTATGAACAAGTTGGATGGCAAATAAACATTACTGTGGGCCCAAGGTAGGTATCAATGATGGAAATCATTATTCCACATTATTTTGTGTGGCATGGTCCAATTGAGTTTTAGATTTACCAAAAATTTGGGATCAACCCACACCGTTCATCCATTTTTTGAGATCATTTTAGAGAATTATCCAAAATATGAATCATATCCAAAGATTAAATGGACCACAGCATAAATAAGGAGAACGGATTGGCTACTCCCCCTGACACCAGCCAATGGCTGGTGGTCGGTGCTCTGTCGGCCCCACCATGATGTATATGTTTCATCCATGCCATCCATTTATTTTTAAAGATCATCTTATGACATGAGACCAAAAATGAGGTATATCCCAATATGAAGTCGACCACATTACAGGAAAGAATGTTGAATGAGTGTCAACCATTAAAAACATTTTGGGGGCCATAAAAGTTTTGGATCGAGATGATTTTTGTTTTTCCCCTTCATCTAGGCTTGTATGACCTAATAAATAGATTGGATGTCAAATAAACAGTACAGTGGGCCTTAAGAGGATTCTAATGATGGATATCCAATCACTATTGTTTTCATGTGGTATGGTCCACCTGAGATTTATATACCTCTCATTTCTGGATTAAATCCCTAAAATGATCTTTAAAAATGGATGAACATAATGGATGAAATACATACATCATGGTGGGGCTCACAAAGCACCGACCACCAGCCACGGGCTGGTGTCAGGGGGAGTAGCGAGACTAGTTACTAAAGTGATGTCAGCAAGTTCTGTGGGCCCCACCATGATGTATGTATTGTATCCACACCTTCCATCCTTTTGGAGGGATCATTTTAGGGCAATATCCAAAGAATGAGTTAAATCCAAAGCTCCAGTGGACCTCAACATAGAAAACAGCTGGACAACGACGTCCACCATTAAAAACTTCTAAAAGCCACAAAAGTATTAGATCAAGCTAATATTTGTGTTTTCCCTTATTTCATGTCTTTTTTAACTTTTGAACAGGTTGGATTTCAAATAAACATTATGATGGGCCTTAAGATAGTTTTAACGGTGGGAATCACTCTCCCCGCTGTTTTTTGTGGTGGGGTCCACTGCAGATATTTATTTGCCTCATTCTTTAGCTCTTGACTTGAATTGATCTCTCAAACTGGATGGACGGTGTGGATATAATACATACATCATAGTGGGGCCCATGAAAATTGGTGACATACAGTAGATGAAATTAGGGCGTCCAAAGAGATGCCTTAATTCGTCTCTCTCTCTGTCTCTATCGCGCACATCCTCTCCTCTCTCCCTATCTCTCTTACACCATCTCTCTCTCTCTCTCTCTCTCTCTCTCTCTCTCTCTCTCTCTCTCTCTCTCGCACCCTCTCGTCTCTCTCTTTGTCTCTCTGCACCCTCTCTCTCTCTCTCTCTCTCTCTCTCTCTCTCTCTCTAATCTCTCCACCCTACCGTTGCCGATCACCCTAACCTCGTATACCCCCCCAAACCCCCCCCCCCCCCCCTCCCCCTCTTTGAAGCTTGGTTGAAGGATAGCTCATTGATAACCGTGAGGTATCTCTCTCTCTCTCTCTCTCTCTCTCTCTCAATCTCTCAATCTCAATACCGATTTAGGGATTTGAGGATTTTGCAATTTGTGGATTCCTGATTCGATGTGGACCCTCATTTAGGGATTTGGGGATTTTAAGGCGTATTACATCACATTGTTGAGGATTTGGGGATGTTAAGGATTTGAGGATTTTAGGGATTTGGGGTTTGTGGATTTTAGGGATTTGGGGATTTGGCACACACATGAGAGATCCAATCTGATCATCAGATGGTAGTCACCATGTTGAGGAGTTATTTGAAACTCCGGCTGATGCTTGATATGCAAGCACTCAGAAATTGTACACAAGGCATGCATTCACTCACATGGATTTTGTTGGGTTTGCTAACAAGAGGATTTGTTGCTCATGGATCAGCTCATTAGTGAAGGAATATGACTTGGCTAGGTCATGATCTGGCAACATTTCCTTCTTTTATTATTATTATTATTTATAATTGATAGATTATCTGGCACTATATTCTCACTGTTTGTACACTTCTTATGTTTTTTTATTTTCCTCTATTCTAATTTATTTTACCTTTTTTAGTTTCATACATTTGCAATTAGTTCTTCTTAGTTGACTGGGTCAAAACAATTCCTGGATAAATCAGCCAAATCATCACGCTCTAGTCTATGTCATGAGGCCAAACAGTCATATGGAGTGTTGTGTTAAAGATTATGCTTTGTATGATCCTTTTTTTCCCTGAGGTGGTATCTGCGTTTTTGTTAAAAGAAAAGAAAAAGAAAAGTAGGGATCCAAAGACAAAGGCAAAGCGGATTTGTTTTCATTTTTTATGATCCATTCAATTAATGAGGTTATTAAATAGAATGGATCATAAAAAATGAAAACAATATATCAAATCATAATGGCTATGGCTCATATATTGATAGATGCATAAACTAATATAGGTACTAGAGAACTTTACCATGGGGTTTGTATTTCTCAATTCTCATAGATCACTATCCAAAGGGTTATCAGATGTTTGAGGCGTAGTATCTGATTCCTTATAAAATTATAATGCCTTTGCCTAGAGACAGGAAAATGACTAGATTATCCATACTATGGATCCATAGGGTTTTTGGTACATTAACTATTTTAGGATTTTCTTGAATTTGGATTTCTGGGCTAAACTGGTATTATTACCTAGTCTCGTGGCCCAATAAATTCAAAGAATTAGTACAAATATGAATGAAAGGCTGAAATGATAGCATTGTTACTCTTATTGCTAGTGTAGAACGGCTGCTTCAATGTATGAATGAAGAGGTGAGTCATACTAAACTTATTCTCTTACCTTTCAACAAAATGATGAAAAGAAGCGGGAGACTAAAGCCTTTTATTTTATATTGTCTAAAGATGCATGAGATGGTAATTCATCACAATTTATTTGGATCTGTGTTCCTTTTCAACTTATTTTTCTCCATGCAAATGTGTTATAGATGAATGAGGCGGATGTTTATTTGTCATATCTCCCTCTAGCACATATCTTTGATCGCGTGCTTGAGGATTGTTTATTTCTCATGGTGCCTCAATAGGATTTTGGCATGGGGTAAGTTTTTTGGAGTTTAGGATATCCTTTAATCTAATAACATCCAATTCGAGAATTGATCACGGGTTTCATCTTTAGGATGTCAAACAGTTGATTGAAGACATTGGGGAGCTAAAACTAACTATATCTTGTGTTGTTCCACGTGTGCTGGATAGGATCTATACTGGTATATTTTGGAAAACCATTGTCATTGGGAGTTTCTACACTTACATGTGATACTATTTTTGTGAAAGCTTACATCTTTTCCCATTGGTCACGAGAACAATATATTCCATAACAGTAAGATTGTTTCCCTTATAATCTGCACTGTAACGACTGTTACAATTTATTTTTATTTTTAGAAAAAATCTGTTCAGCCTTGTTATAGGACTTTTCTTTTCTTTTTTCTTTTTTTTTTTTTTTTTGTAACAGCTGTTACACTCGTTTTGGCCCTGTAACACGTAACAGTTACCTAACCGTTTTGGCATACCATGCATGGGAGCTTATTGAGGGAACTTGGAATGAGGAATCTTTGTTGTTCTGATCAACATGCCGAGTATGACTCTTTTCAGCTGATTATTCTTGTTGTTTTCTATCTCTCTTTTTTCACTCTTAATAAAATTCAGTTACTTGTAAAAATAAAAAAATAAAAAAAAAATGAAAAAATGCATCTCATGACCCATAAACATACACATGCTTGTTATTCATGCATATGAAAGTGTCATGGTCCACTGATTGTCCATAACCTACTAGCTCCTTTTTCTTGATCCATTGTCACACTACAGTTGCTCACAAAACAGAGAGGAGATTGAACACTAGTGATCCTTGGCATGATATGTTCTTAGGTGTTGTACATTTATTTTCGGGTCTGACAGAGAAGATATCTTCGGGAGGTTTCTTGAAGTAGTCATTGTTTAACATTGCATACTCATAGTAAGTTATATTGCTACAGCTTCCAACAAAATAACATAATGCATTTTTCCTAGAAGAATATTATGACATGTCATTTGAGCCTTATTTTCTCATGATAATCCTATTTGGAGATGGTCTACTGAGACATCTCTACCCATTATATATTATGCATGACCAGTTGTGCTCTTCCTTTTCTACTCATTTCATTTTGTATAGTTGTTAACTTTATGTTGTAGTACATTTCTATTGCCACTGTTCCCATTTCTTTTGGTAGCTATAAATTACCAATGTGTTCCATGAATAGCGGATATCTTGCTTTGGTTTGACAGTTGTGGGTGGTTTTTGATCTATGAATTTGGAAATGCTACAGCAAACAATATTTCATGCAGAATGGATTAAAACATCAAGATGCAGCATCGATTTTTGGCAAAGTAGTTTTCAACAAGGTACAAAAGCACTAGCAGTAAATTTCTCTAATTTTATTAGTGCTCAGAATTGGTGGCTCTCCTAAACTGATTCTGCACTTCCCAAATTCCTATTTTCATTATTCCTTCAAGTAAAGTAAGGGTTAGGTGGAAATGTACGACTTATTTTATCTGGAACAGCTCCACTTGCCACACATGTGGAAGCTTTTCTACGAGTGGTTGCATGTGCTCATGTTCTACAAGGATATGGTATGCATCCTTACAGTTCTCTTATTGGCTTCTAATGGAACTTTTTCACCCGTTTTGATTAACTTATATGCCTGGTTATCATCACTGCTGATGCTAGAAAATAAGATTCACTTTTTTTTTTTTTTTTTTTTTTACTATGAAAAACATTACCTATATATCAGAGGTCCCCCTTTACATAAAACAGGGGGCCTTCCATGATAAGCACGTATTACTTACAAAAGATATCTGCAAGGGGATCAGATTATCCTAATAGAACCTAATCCAACCTTATCAAGAAAGATAAAGCCTCTAACCTGTTGAGGAAGGTCTACCTGATGTTCAAACCAAGCATAAGATTGAGAAGCACTCCCTAATCAGGCCATAAAATCTGCTGGCATATTCCCTTCCCGCATAACATGCACAAATCTAATTCGAACTCTTCGCTGCAATTGATGAATCCTATGTATCGACATTTTTCATTTCCAACCTGGCATTGCTTCTCCATTGAGTAAATCAACCACCAAATTTGAATCAGATTCTAAAATAATTTGGTTATAACCCCTATGAATTCCGAGAGTAAGACCGTCATGCACTGCACGTAACTCTGCGACCCTGTTAGTGTCGACCCCATAACCTGCAGAAAAAGCAAAAAGAAAATTGCCCGCCTCCCCTCTGCAAATTCCACCACCACCTGCACTACCCGGATTGCCTCTAGACGAGCCATCTATATTGATTTTCACCCATCCTGGCGACGGCCGCTCCCATCTAATCAGAACTGCATGACCAACAGCTTGTGAGACAGGAAGCGAGACAACATTTATTCTTGACTTCTCAATCCGCCCTGGTCCAAGTGCACCACCGTCAATGTGAGGGCTAGAGAGAAGAGCATCCCACCACCTCATTTTGGCCAGAACTCACTCTGAGGAAACCTGCACCCCGTCATACACCGCACCATTTCGAGCCTTCCATAGTTCCCAAATTGTGATACATGAAAGAAGCATTTGATATGCCGATTTGTTTCGCTTAGAAGAGACTGCTCCCCACCACTGAAAGAGCCGTGCTTCAACCGATAGTGCAGCCATAACATTAATTCCTAACCATCTTCCTATAGTTTGCCACACATTCTGTGCCACGCAGCTGTTGACAAACAGATGAAGCGAAGTCTCAATGTCGTGGGGCTGAGAATCATGACTGGAACAATAAACACACTTGGAGGCAATCTGTACACCTTTGGCTTGCACCGCACTGTCAACCGGGACCGCGTTTTGGAGAACCTTCCATACAAGAAGGGAGATTTTTGGAGGCAAAGTAGCATGCCAAACCCATCTAGTCCAGCTCCGGCCCGGCCCTAGGTCTCTACTCAGAGACCACGCTGATTTAACTAAGAATTCCCCCGAAGACGTGAATGGCCAGAAAGGGGTGTCAGCACCCTCACAGGTACAATACCCCCCCTGAAATATATGCTCAATTACACTCTGAGGAAGTATAAGGAACACAGCTGACGGGGGAAGAGGACCACTGGGGCCAATGACCTGACGCACTTGGATATCCTGCAAGCCTTTTGGCACCTCTACCTCCACCAACTGTGCAAGAGGTCCCAAGCCTGTCCAATTCGTCTACCAAAAATTACAGTTTCCATTCCCGACATGCCATTGAACTCGGGATTCCACCAAAGGAATGAGCTCCCTGATTCTCTTCCATAAAGGAGAAGACATCCGCCTTATACGATCTATTACCCCTGGTGACAAATCCTGATGGTACTTGGCCACCATGTATGATTTCCACACATTATCCTCCTGTCCAAATTTTATTGACCATGCCATTTTAATTCGAAAAGCTTTCATAATGTCTGCAAGTTTTCTAAAACCCATGCCCCCCTCGGTTTTTGGCGTTGCTAGCGACTGCCAATTTTTCCAGTGACACTTTATTTTTCCTTCTGACTAGCCCCAGAAAAAATTCGCCATATGCCTCTCAATTAATTTCAGCACCCGAGAAGGAATATGGACCGCCTCTAAAGTGTGAACTGGAATACCTGATAGGACGTGTTTCAACAGAACCACTCTCCCTGCCTGGGATAAAATACGGGCTTTCCACCCGTTAATACGACCCACAACTCTATCTACCAATGGCTTAAATGAACTTTCTTTGATTCTTCCGTCTGTCAATGGGACTCCCAGATAAGTTAGCGCAGATGATGAATTACCAAAACCGAGGATAGCCTCAATCGTTCTAATTCTTGCACTAGGTATCTTTTTTTAACAGAAGAAAGAACTTTTCCTGAGATTTATATTTTGGCCTGAGGATGCCTGGAAGGAGTCGAGGAATTTCTTCAACTGATGCAGCGTGGATTTATTCCCAATTGTGAAAATAAGATTCTCCTTTGATTCTAACTAAAAGCTGTTGGAAGTGGTGAAGCATTATACTATTTTTCCACATTAAAAAATGTGGGTGTATGTGCATGCGGGCAAATGACTAGGCCCACAAGTACATACATCTCGGTCTTATATATTATGGACCTTTATCCTTAAATTTTCAGCCTTTTATCTTTGTTTCATGCTTTTCGTATTTACTCCATAGACTTCCTCTAGCTTTTCCTTCTTATAAGGGCATATATGTAATTTTATATTTTCTTCAATTATTATATATAACAGTGGGTTGGACATCACAAGCCCATATGCTCTCTTTTTCTCAAATTCTCTCAATTAAAAAAAAAAAAAACTTACCATCTCTAAGCATCGTGCTAGGCTCAGATTGTGGGCTTTCATTAACCTTGTTAAGCACTTGGGTAAAAACCTCTCTCTCTCTCTCTCTCTCTGCTGATCGATGAAGCAATTTATTAAGCAAAGCCAAAAACAAAAAAAAATAAAAAACATACAAAAGCAAAATAACAAGGAAAAATAAAATACAACAACCCAGCCTCAAGATTGGGAGGGAAACCCAAAGAGGCCCTAGAAGGCTTAAGGTGCTCAATCCTTGAAAATAATAAAAACTCTAAAAAAAACACCCCAGCTGAGGAGACCCTCAAATTCTTGAAATAACGATTATGCACAACAATTCATTATATGCACAACAATTTCCTAGTGGAATGGGATTAAAGATGTTGAATAGCTTCATTTATCATCCATAGAGAAAATTCATCGCTTTTCTTGAGCATCTCAGAATATATTGATATATAACAAATTGCTCAAGGATAACTGATGACGCTTCTTTGTTACTATAGGCCTGATAGACATTCGCCTCAATTCCAAATGAACAATCAATGCTTGGTTCAGTGGGTCCTCCTGTACCAAATGTTGATGTGTGTCTGGAGTTAGTTCCTGAAATGGGATACGATGCTAATGCAAGCATGCCACGTGGAGAAATCTGTATAAGAGGAAATACTCTGTTCTCGGGATACTACAAAAGAGAAGACCCCACAAAAGAGGTTAAGGTTAATGGATGGTTCCATACAGGTTTGTCCATTTTGACATATATTTCTAATATCGGATTTGGACATACCCAAAACCTGACATCACTGGGCCATGACTAAACATTTTTTTCCCCATTCTTGCATCTATTTTGGTTCTTCATTAATAGTGCTTAATATGATCTTTGTACATAGAGGATATTGGTGAGTGGCAACTAGATGGAAGTATGAAAATTATTGATAGAAAAAAGAACATTTTCAAGCTTTCCCAAGGAGAATATGTTGCAGTTAAAAATCTTAAGAACATTTATGGCCTTGTTTCCGAAGTTGACTCGGTGTGTCTTGTGCTTCAAAAAAAATGGGTGTGCGTACTATTTCTACTTCATAGTTTTATCTAGTTTTTACAATTTCGTAAGTTTAATCTAATAAGGATTTCAAAACAACTGATAGTATCCTCTTGGCAACAATCTTATCTCCTTTAGTTTTGCAAGGCTGCCCTAAAATAAGTCATACATACCCGGGTGGTGTCAATTAGTGATCAAGAAGGTCGTCAGCAAACTCCTCTGCTGTTGAGAGGGGTTCTAACTTCGCATCTCCTCAAGTAGGAGAGTGCATCTCATAAAATGTGGCAGAGGATACACATTTGTACCCTCAAAATGAGTCAGCAAATTCCATCACCTTGAGCGGTCGATCTTTCTTTTTAAGGCTATGCTTTCTTGGAACTTACAATTTAGTTTAACAGCTCAGAATTTAAAAGTGCCCTGGTTTGTCAATTAGCGTGAATGTTGGGTCAGTCAGACTGCAGAGCCTCATAGGAATATCAATTCAAAGTGTCTGCCTCAACTGGATATGTGCAAGCTCGCCATAGGTAAATATAAGCCTCACATCCCATGTCACAAAACACCAGGTGAATAAAACCATTAAAATAAGTTAGAACATTATAAGGTTTATCAGTGAGAAAACTTTTTCAAAAACAGAAAATCTCTAAGTTTTTTCTTACTTTATCGATTTTATTGATACATCTATCGATATGATCGACCTGCGCTGTCGATGTCCTCGATACCATTACAATTCTATCGGAATGAGGACAAAATGTGTCTAGCAACCACATGAATATCTGAATGAAATTATCAATGTACCTATCGATACCATCGGTATTTGAATCTCGAGTTCATCAAAGGTGACTCAATAATATCGACAAGCAGATATCCGACGCCCTTATTTTTCTAGAGAAAGTCATATATGCTTCGATATATCGAAGTTGTCCTCAATACCATCGAAGTTCAAATCTCGATGATATTGGAAGGCTCTTGATGATATCGGTCATTGGGCACGAAGTTTTTCAACAAATATTTTAGGCTAGTTTATCTATGATCGAGGGTTACTCAATAGAATCGATATTCAAATATCGATAATATCGATAAGTGGATCGATGCATCGAACAGGAATAAAAACTGTCCAGTAAGCTTAAAACAAAAATTCTCTAGATTTACCAATGCCTCGACACATTTATCGATATCATCGATATTCAAATTTCAATGATATCGAAGGTCCCTTGATCATTCTTATAAACCCGAAATATATTAAGCAAGTCTCTCATTTTCAAATGTCGAGGAATAGAACCTTGCATCAATAAAATCAGAGTTCGAAATCCGATGACGTCGACACGAATCTCGATTCCCTCGACTAGCTGATAAGAGGTTTTCAAAAGCGTATGATATTGAGTTTGTATCATCGAGCCGACCATCGATATAATCGAGAGTATACGCTCGATGATATCGAACCTTCTCGATGATATCAAACTCTGTCATAAATGTGACCGTTTTATATCCGTTGGAACCTTTTTCTTATATAAAGAGAACTTGTTTATTATTACTAGTAGAGAAAGAAGAGAGCGCTTTTGAGTGTTTAACCTTATATCATTTATCCAAAGCCCTTTCTCTCAAGAGAGTTCATCCTCCAATTCACCATTGTCATTGATATTCAATAGAGTGGATTGGGGAATGAACTTCTACATTCAAGGATCCTCCAACTACTACCTTAATGGCAAATTATTAAGCTGTGATGCCTTGAATGCATAGATGATTGGAATCGCTCTATCTCCCTAATAGGAAAACATTTAGAGAGTAAGATTCTATCATAACCTGGACCTAACCCGTCACCATATATTGGTACATCATTTGAGTTGCAGATCAAGAAAGCAGAAGATTCTTCATCAAAAAGGAGGAGATTTCGTCAACGTGCTAAATGGGACTCATCCACTTATTTGTAAGTATCTAGAGTCCAGAGGACCCTTTGATCATTCCGTTGTAGGATTGGGTCTAAGGTATTTCTCACCTTTATAAGTCCTCAAGGAGGCCTTCAACGGGAGTGTACGTGGTGGGTATGTTGTGTGGACCCTTGCTCTATAGAGAGCATAAATATCTGGTTAAAGGTGAATCAATCAAAACCTTAGGTTTGAGGTGAACTGTGTAAAATCTCTGTTAGGGTCTTATGGAAGATCCTTTGCTAGTATGCCTAAAAGTGGGTGCATTGTGTTGACCCTTGCTCGTGAGAGCGTAAACAGTCAGCATCAGTGTAGGTTGTAAAGGTTGAATGTGAACCTGATTTAAAACTTTAGGTTTGAGGTGAACCGCTATGAAACGTCCTTAGTGAAATCCAGTACACTCAAGGGCTAAGTGCAATTACTGGGAGTGGAGTAGATAAGAAGTCGAACCAGTATAAAAATGATTATGTTTGCGATTACTATTCTTTTGGTTATGTGATTTAATTTAATACTTTCATATCCGTGTACCTGAGATCACACCTCACACACATACACAGTAATATCCATCATAAACTAGGTTACATATTATTATGTCTTGAATAGTTTGTGATTGGATCCTCTACTGGGTTTGGAAGCAAGTAAAGTTATTTTTGAGTAATCCTGATGAATGCATATTGATAGGATTAGTGTAATAGGATTTTTAAAATAAACTATAAAACTTTAAAAAGTCCTATTCACCCCCCTCTAGGATATATTGGCATATTCCTACTTCAACTAAAGCGGTCTTTACCGTTATTTCAGAATTCACACTCAAAACTCAACCAACATCTGACCATCATGCATCTTGTCTTTAGAGAGTTGAACCAAAATAAGAATAGATCTTCAAGTCGATAAACTACTCAGCCAAGTGATCATTGATTCGGTAGTTCACTTAAATTTTCTTATTTTTGACCTGCAGCCTTTCCATTTGATTTAATGGTTGGGTATGGTTCTAACTCCCAGAAATGATTTTAGTAGAAAAAGGAGATAGAGAAATGTTTCAGGAAAAATTTGGACCTATATTCATGATTTCATTCCTTTTTTTTTTTTTTTTTGTTACTTGCTAGTTTCTTACTGATTTTATTTATTATATACTTTTTTCCTTAATTTTTTATTCCTTAAATGATTTGAACATGCACACATAGTATGCTTGAACTTTTTTGGTTTGATGAATAGGATTCTTATTAAACAATCATGTGAATAGGATTAATTTTGTGAATAGAATTCTTATTAAACAATCGTATGAATTATTTTTTGAATGACTATCAGGTGTAAGATTTAAAAATAAAAAATCTGATGATATATATATTTTTAAAATTTATAGATATTTTTGCGACGGACCAAATCTGTCGCTAATTTCTGAACGTTGAAAATCAACGACGGATTTGGGTCCGTTGCTCTCCTCATATTAGCGACGAACCTTATCTGTCGCTAATATTTTTAATGATGAATAATTTAGGTGGTTTTTTCAAAATTTCATTAAAGGATTTTTTATTTTTTACGACGGATCTTATCCATTGGGAAAAAGAATGACCCAGTAAACAGTGACTAACCAAGTTACAGACGAAATCCATCGTTTATTTGGTTTTCGATGGATTTGGTCCACGCGAATTTGAGATTTTGGTGTAGTGAAGTGTGGGATTACTTTGACAAACTTGTTAAAACCGCACAATCATGGGACATCTCCCCAAAACCGAGTACCACATCTAAGCTTACTCAAGCAAGGGAGAGGGTTGCGATATACTTGCTGAAAGAGGATGATGATATAAATGCTAAAAAAGCTATTCTCGCAAGGAAGGTCAAGGCCATAGAACTTAAGAAGGAAAAGGCTAAGGAAGTTGTTTGCGGTATCTGAACTTGCAACATACATACAACTAAAAATTGACCAACGAGATCCACTTTTCAAGAGGCATTGAATAAGCAATCGAATTCTGTGAAGAACTACCAAAGACATTTTAGTGGACCCATCTCTAACACATACAATCCTAATTGGAGAAATCATCTGAACTTTAGTTGAAGGAATAGATGAACTACTACTTCTCAAGGAATCCCTAACCAATTCTTAAATAAAGGGAAATATTAGGAGGATCTGGTTTGGAAACATATTTAAAATCAAGTGCTTATTAGTCAGAGTATATTGCAAACCCTTCTAGACCTTTCAAACGCCATATAAGGGCATGAGATAAAATTTAATTAGGGAAAAAGGAATTCTTCCAACCCAATATTTCCCCAATTCTAAACTGCAAAACGAAATAAGTGATCCAAGCTCTTCAAATCAAATGGAGCAAGCTAAGTCTATCACCACTCTTAGGAATGGAAAGATAATTGACAAATCTATTCGAGTAATGGCTAAAAATTCTAAGGACTCGGAAGTAAATGAAACTAATAGACCTAGCAACACTATACAAGAGTTAGAACCAGAACTCCTAAGCAAGCCAATTGCCTCATTTCTCCAACGGTTGAAGCACCGAAACCTCTCCCTAACTCTTAGGACATTCTAGAGGTTTTGAAACAAATGAAGGTCAATATTCCTCTACTTGCTGCAATAAAACAAATACCTTCATATGTCAAATTTTTGAAAGACTTGTATATGACCAAAAGATGGTAAAATATTCAAAAGAAAATATTTTAACTGAAAAAGTGAGTGTCATCCTAAAGAAATATGTACCATAAAAATATAAAGATTCTGGTAGCCCACCTAACCATTGCTTGCATAATTGGGAACTACTGGATTGAGCACACACTTCTTGACTTAGTGAAAGGGTCGAGCTCTAAGTCCTAGAGGGGAGGCGGGGGGGGGGGGGGGATAAGACTATGCCAAATAAAAAAATAAATGTGGAATACAAAGATAGATAACACAAATAAATAGCAACCTCAAATGCGTTAGTCTTGAGAGGTTGATATAAACTGAGTTCTAAGGACAACCTTTCAACAGAAACCAAGGTTTATGGTAGGACAACCTGATATCAAGAACTTTTGTAAGTATAAAAAATTCAAACTAAGAATGAGGCGAAGGAAATAAACTAAATTATTACAACATTCACCATAAGTGTATAAAGTAAATTACAACATTCATCACCACACATATCACATTCATCATCCAAACTCTAACAATTATAGTGGTTCATGTGTGTACACCAACTATTCACAAACCGCCACACAACTACTCCACTCCTAATATCCACACCCATAGGATATTGGCTTTCACTATAAAATAAGGTTTTCTAAGGTTCACCTTAAAACCTTCACAATTGTGTTTTTCAAATGGGCTTACATGTTCACTCCCCAAGTGCAGGGTTGTGATGTAGTAATAAACTTAGTGAGACCAAGGTCGAATCCCAAGGGACTGATACCTATACGTTATCTGAAACTATGTAGACGTAGAACTAGACTAAGATAAAATCTAAATAGAAAGTAATTGAGGAATAATTGTGAAATATTAATGTAAAACTTAAAGAATTCAAGAAAAGAAAACTAGGGATTTAGAGGATCCACTTGTAGAGATCAGGGAGATCTTATTCTTGCATCAAAAACTTAACTGGACTTAGAGTCCATCTTCATCTAGTGGAAGGGTGTAACCATGAAAATTAATTGAACTTCCTTTGATATAGTTTTCAAGAGATGAAAGGTATATGAATTAGAATGGATTCCATCACCAAATCATGCCCAGGAGATAAAGTAAACAACAGAATTAAACTAATTACCAACCAAACAACATGATATGAAGGTTAGGAAGGGTACCGTCATCCGACCATGCCCAGGAGACAATGGTGAACAACAGGGCTTCCTGATGTCATAAACATAAAAAGGAAGGGAACATTCTCAAAGCTATCGTAGACCCATTATAATTTTAGTCACAATAGACCATTAAAAACTAAAAACATTCTCCATAATTAAACTAAATTCAAACACAATTCAGTCTAAATAAAAGGCATAAGCTAAAGGTCTCCCATCACGCTACAAGCTTCACCTCTTAGCCCTAGCTAAGAGGTTTAGCCACACATAGACATGATAAAGTTAAAATCCCTTAGAAAAAGAAAGCATAAAGGAAAAAAAAGGAATTAAAAAAAAAGGAAGAAGAAACTGTTGAAGGCCTTTCATTATCTCTCTCTCTCTTCCACGTCCAAGCCCAAGCCAAGATCCCCTGCAAATTCCCTCCCTTTGATCTCTACTTCTCCCTCTCCTTTTGTAGGCAACAAGGTCGGTGGAGCCGTGTGTCCAGAGGCGGTGGCTAGGAGAGCTTTCGCAGCTCGTTATGCAGCAAGTACAACATGCGCAAGAAGAGACAAGTCATCTGCGTTTAATGCTTGGTGGGGCCCATATTTTATGGTTACTGAAGAATCAGATATGTTCACTAGTTTCGTGGTGTTAATTTAGGCCAGTCTTCTAATATTGAAGTAGATTCGAATTCTAGGTGGACCACACCACAAACTGACATGGTGGCTTTTCCTTGCCATTGTATTCTTGGATGTTCGTATGGGTCTATATGCTTGGCATGGGTTTGTCTAGTTTCATCATATGAATTCACTGGATGGACTAGATCATCCATTTGAAGTGATATTGGTGGCCCACTAGATTCATCCGCAGGCTCTATTGCGAAACAGAGCCCACGCATTCAGCGCTGTGATGTCCGGTGGGCCCATGGTTGACATCATCTATGAAATCTAGTCCATCCATTCTATTTCCCACGAAAAACCGGTCGATCATCATTAGTTTTGCAACAGCTTCGTCGAGACTCGCGTCATTTTGCTTCGCGCCCTCCAATCCTGCGTCTACACCTCCATGTTTATGTAGCATTCGAGAAAATCTGGAAACAAATCAGGGTACGGTTGGTTTAACCTCCTAATTTCAATGAACGGCATGAATCGATGAAATGTGAGCTGGGTGGGCCCCACTACACAAAATGGACGAACAATGTCTGTTCGTTGTCTTGGTGTAGGAGAGGAATCGGGTCAGCCTAGTTTTGACTGGGCTACCCGATCGGTGCACGTCCAGTGAATGTGTGCTGTGCACATGCACCATGTAAAGTGGGTCACTCCTTGATGTATACACTACCAAAAAATCAAGCAAAGGGCACGAACTTTGAAAGTTTTTGGGTATGGATTAAATCCATAGTAATTAAACTATGGATTTAATTTGTAGCTAAAACATATTTGATTAGTAGATAAAACTTACATCTTCGCCATAGCCTTATCACATATAGATGTTGCTTAAGGGGCTTCATGGGGCCCATTGGAATATATATTTTTTAATCTAAGCCACCCATCAATTTTGATATACAATTTCAGTTGATGAGCCCAAAAATTATGTAGTTTAAGGGTTTAAGTGGACCACAAAATAAGAAATAATAAAATTTAAATTTCTATGGTTAATATGTTGTGTGGTCTTCTTACAGCTTTGATCTGACTCATTTTTCTCATCAATACTTAAAATAATATTTTAAAATTAATGAACGGAGTGGATAAATAAAATACATCATGGTGGGCCCCACTGTCCTAAAACCCAAATGATTTATGGGCTGTCTGTCATGCGCCCCTCCTACAACTAAATGCGCCCTCCCAAGTCCAAAATCAGTCCGCCCTATTCTCCCGTGCACGGCAAAGCTCCCATCTCTCAATCTCTCTCTCCATCTCTCTCTCTTGCACTCAGCCTCTCCATCTCCCTCGCCCTCTCTCGATCTCCCGCTCTCCCTCATGTGCTCAGCCTCTCCATCTCATCCCGCCCTTTTCTTCTGCGCGCAGACCTCCCAAAACCCATCTCTCAATCTTCAAAACCCCCTTTCGCAGTAAGAAGGAGAATAAGAAGGAGAAGGAGAAGAAGATCTCTGTATAGACAGACTTCAAGAGGTTCCCATGTGAAAATGCATGCTCTTTGGCCCTAAGATCGAGAGATTCTCCATAGAAAAAGGTTCGGATTTGAAAAGGAACGGTTTCAATGACCTGTTTGAAGTAATTTCATTGAGATTTTCATGAATACGAAGCTTCAAATTAGTTTTCCTGCCTTTTGTTTGAATTTGTTATAGAATTTTTCTTATTTTTTATTTCTTTCTTTGCTTTAAAGTGATTGTTTTCATTTTTCCTGGAAAATCAATAATAAATTTTCCATTTTTTTTGGCGGAGATCCGTTGATGCATGCATTCTTTCAATAATCTATGTTTTTCTTTCTTATTTTCTTAATTTGTTGTTTCTGCCTTTTCACCGGTTAGAATTGGTTAATTTATGCGATTATGATACAGTTTAGGTTTTTGGTTTTCTCCACTTGATTCGAGTATTTCCTTTATTCCATTTAAAAATGGTTATTCATGCGGTTTTTACAACTAAGGTTTTTTTTTTTCTCCTTAATTTCCATGGTTGGAATCATTTGATCTCGTTTCCCCCCTTTTTCCCTGGGTAGAATCTGGTGATTTATGTGATCTATGATTTCGGACTTCTTTCTGCTTGATTTGAGGCATTTTGCATTAGATCTCGCAGCCTATTGCTTCAATTTGTCGAAATATGTGGATAGGATTGGCTGTTGGTTTACATTTTTTATCCCAATTGTGAAATATTAAGGTTATTGTTTCGCTTTTGTTTGAAAATGAGGATTGGATTTGTTTCTTATATAAAATCTAGCATGGGATGTTGGTTGTTAATTTTATTGCTTCGATTCACTGAAATATGCAGATTTTTTTTTATTTTTATTATTATTTTTTTTTATTTTGTCTCTACCTAGATCATGGAGTTACTGGTTGGGTGTGGTTGTATGGAAAAAAAGGTTTTGATTTTTCCCAAGGGACTTAAAAAAAGGATGTGTTTTTAATTTAATTTAATTTATTCTGCCATGTCACCCCATAAATGAACAGGCCGATGCATAGGGGTAATCCAAGGTAAGTCTTTGGAAGGCAACAAGCCTTTGTATTCAATTTTCCCTGTGACAGTGCTCACATCCTTCTCTCTCATGCGAATCCCCATCATTTTTCTTTCAGCAATCCAAACCGTCAGTATGATTGTCCCCTCTATGGATGACCCATGCTCATCTCTCAATTGGAAAAACCTCTGCTACTCTAACAACCTTTTTAGTGTTTTCGACTGATGAATTCGTTCAAAAAGTTTCCGTTGTTGTGCTAAGTGATCATGCATCTACCTTCACTAAGGAGGATTTGGAAGCAAATTCAGAGGTATTCTATGCTGAAATTGAAACAGAGGAATCCGTCGGTTTTCTCAGTGACTTTTTATTTGAAGGACGGATTTCTGCCAGCTGATAAGACTGAGACCCTTCAATAGTTGGCCAAAAAATTGGACAATTAAGAAAAAAAATGCAGCCATCCTTCACATTCAATGGGAAGAAGCCAAATATTATATAGTTAGGATCTTCCAATCTGGGGTACTTTTTATCCATGAGGTCCATTGTATCAATGGTTTTGGGAACACTGAATCATGTGCCCCACCTGTGCAAACTGAACATATTGTACAAGCTCTCAACTTAAGCATTGTATAATCAGGTGGGACCTACCTTTTGGTGATCGATAGTGTTTATCTGGCAGACCCCACTATGGATGGTGATGGACAAAAGATGCCCTCCAGTGAACAATAGTAGCCTTTCAATCAGTAAACTTACTTATAGCATTAGCATGTGGACCATTTACTTTATTTGATTTCCAACCATCCATTTCCAATGTAGGCATTGGTTGCTCGGTTTTTGCACTATTTTTGCAACATCACCCATCCACAGTGGGGCAGATCACATGAGGATCAAGATCCATTTTGGGTGTCTTTACCTGTACAAAATTCTAGCATGGACTAAAATGCCATTGACTCTGATTGAACATTGCATATTTTCTCCTCACTGTAGTAATTTGGAAAAAAAAAAAAGAAAAAGAAAAAAAGATGAATCACTGCAAAGAATCATAGTTGCATTAAGATTCTTATGGGAATGCTTGATTGATTGATTTTCAAGCGATGTTTCGAGCCATAGGGATTGGGTCCTCTATGTCCCTTCCATTGGCTGCTGCATTGAATTGGGTGCTGAAGGATTGGCTTGGATAGCTTAGCTGATGCGTATACACCGCTAGCCTTGGATCTGCATTCGATGCCAACTTGAAGATATGAGTATTGTTACTTGTTCTAGAATTCAATCTTTTGGTGGCATCAGAATTAGGTTTAGTGATTGATCTTACTATGTGTTGTTTTTGTCTCATATTGAGAGGGTAAGGTTCTCAACATCAATCTTATTCATCTTTAAAATATATATATATATATATATATATATATATATATATATATATATATATATATATATATATATATATATATGATTCATTTCCAACCGAAATTTGAAGCTGTTTATGCACATTCTTAAACATGTCATAAACACACCACTCCTGCGGAAAGAGTTACTAATAGAGAGATATCATCAGAGAGATGAATCTTCACTCCAAAAAACAAAAACTCTATTTCAACTAGAGATGATAAATCAAATGGAAAAAACATAAACACACCCGCACCCAGTGGTCAGCAGCTGTACATGTTTGGGAGGTGGAGGCAGCATTCTTCGACTCCTTTAAGAATTTCGATGATGGAGGGAGTAAACTGACAGCTCCACCACGTAGAGGATTAGAGTACTTCCGGTGGACCGCCTTCAGCGTACTATCTGCTGGAGAAGAATGGAAGTTCACCAAGAGCTTTATGCAGTCCACAAGCTGTGTCTCGACAAATCCAGTGTATCGCTTGAGCATCTCATTCCAGAGGGGACTCCTCTTTAAGGTGCATTGGGCCGCATACACTGCAGAAACCGCGATCGTCGACGGGCAACGCATTATCATGCAATACTGTGTAAGAGCTAACTCAGCGAAAAAGAAAACCATATGTTCCATCTCTTTATCAGATAGAGCAGCCTCCAAAAACCTCATAAGGAATACATACGGTGTGGGGACTGTTAAGCTCCATTCTTTAAAAAAAAAAAAAAACTGAACTTTCATTTCTCATAAGAAAAAGCTATACAGCCATCTGCACATGCTATAATAGCCCCACACAGCAAAAAGGACGTGAGGACCAAACGAAACAGAGGAAATCCAACCACATATCTACACACAACGCCAGAAAGAAGAAAAGAAAACTCTGAACTTGGAGTTGAGTTGCTAACTCCAATGTTTCCTCAGTATTTTTTGCTTCTTGCAACTACAGCCAACATTTTGAAATTAATTAGTCTGGCTGCTAACCTAGCAACCGGTGTAAGGTTTCAACCTTTTGTATACTTTTGATTCACTAATATATAGGCCTATTATACTTACATCAAGTTGATAGTAACAACACAAGGGCCTGTTTACAACACCCCTGAACTTTAGGCTGACCAACATGTTCACTGGTTTGAATGAGTATGTCATGGTAATGGGTCTGACCCATTGTTGTGGCATTTCATTTTGATGATTACATGTTCAAGGAGAGTGTTTGTCTACTCATTAGAGCCACTTGGTTTGTGCCTCTAACATTGGAGGCTCAAGAAGAAGCCTCCTATGAACAAGAAGCTATCTATCAGTATGAGGATGAGGAGGATGACAATCTGGATGATGAAGCTTACTTTGGCAGCCCCTCAAGCCTTCGTATTGGTAACCATAGGTGTTTTATACCTCTTTGGTATATTTGTTTATTCCTGATGATATTTTTGTCTGTTGATACTAGCACTCTTTCTAGCATTCAATCGCTGCATGTTTGTGCCACATGTACGATGTTTGTGTGCATGCATACAGGTTGATATATTCTGCTAGCATCAAGAAACTGACTATTGGATTGAAGAACATTTTCCCTCACTGAAGATCTGTACCATTTTTGACGGATATCACAATGATATTGATGTTCTTGTCTTATTGCAAAGTAGCAATGAAGGTTTCTTTCATTTCTTTTGCTTTCATAGGTTTTTGCTTGGATATCCATATGCTTGTACATGTGTCAAACAAGTCTATTTTAGACTTCATATGGTAACTTTGCTTTTTTGACATTTAAATGCTGAGAAAGAAACCTCTAGAGCTTTTAAAAGTAAAATTAGGAGAGAGGGACATGCCAGTGGAGCAATTCGAACTGTCGATATGATGGCATGTCTCAGTGGTCTTCCTCGTGTTGTGCTAATGCTGATTGTCTATTAGTTTATTTGTTTCTATGTAATCCTAGATTGATGGTTTTTGTCTTTAATATTGATTGGATTTTTTTTTCATATATATATATATATATATATATATATATATATATATATATATATATATATATATATATATATATATACATATATTTGCAGATAAAGATAGGGAATTGGTAGATGCACAGGCAGAAATCAAGGCATTGAAGTACTCAAAACGCCTTATAGAAAAAGCAGTTGAAGAGGTGATGTGAATGACATGTGAAACAAGGCCTTTGTTGTTGCTTATGGTGAAAAAACTTTGTCAAATAATCAAATAAGTGCCTTATTATCATGATGACACTTTGTTAGAGTATCTAAGTTTTATCAAATATTTGTCTTTTGGAATTAAAATTTAATTTTAGAGCTACTTTAGAATTTTGGCAATGTCGAATTTAGCTGGAATTCATTTTTTGATTTTAAGCCATTTACAACTCTTCCTAAAAAGAAACTTTTCAAATTCTTAGAAATAGGATTCAAATTCCAAAGTGTCGAGCATAACTTGACACATGAAATTCTCAAGAATCCAATTACTAGACTTGGATTCTTCAAATATCTATTTGCTAAACCACCCCTATGTTTCTTTGAAGATGTCTGTAACCTCTCTTCCGTTTCTCTTCACTCTTTGAAATTTTAGGTGCTGCCGAAGAGGAAGAAGAGGAGGAAAAAGAATAAGGTGTGTTTTTTTCCTTTTTCATTTTCAATTATCTGTCACATTCTCTTCACACAACATTTTTTGGCTCGAATGCCTTCACGTAATTTTACATGTCGTATAATAATATAAGTAAAAAGAAGACATGATGGGTGTATTTTTATAGGGGTGGCTACAGTCAGGGTACATTCTTAGATTAATCTGAACCATTTATGTTCTTACCACTACCATATAGATGTTAATTTCTTTCAATCATACACCATTAATGATCCTAACCTATGTCAGTGTATAATCAAGTCCTCTATCACCTCGTATGATTTTATCCAATACCTGTGCAGGTTTTACTAGATTTTATATGACAAATAAATGATGATCAGGGGTATGTTTTATTTTCTTGGAAGTAGCTATTCCAATTCTCATTTGTGTATTGGGTTGCTTTACCTTTAAGTTTTTATCAAAGAAATAGAATGTAGTTAACATGTGTTAATTTCATACTGCACATTTCTTAGCTTATGCTCTAGGCCCATGGAGGAGCAATGGCAGCGCTATGGGCCATCTCTGTACAACCTTTCAATTCGATTTTTTCTTCTTCTTTCCTAAGGCATTTCGAGGTAAGAAAATGGCGAGATATCTCTTCACTTGAATTTAAGTTTGTAAGGATAGAATCTTAGATCTTGAATTTTCTTTATGGTCTTCAAATTTTTTATTAGGGTCAGAGTTTTAAAACACTGGTTTCAACCTCTCTGACCTGTTTCTAGAAATTGTTTTAATTTGTTTTTAAGATGTTGATATTGTAGTTATTTGACTACATTGTAGGTTCCATGAATTGGGAAAGTTTGATAAGAAAAAGTGAAGCTGGCGTAGGTGTCTATCTAATCACAATGCACAATGTTGCTAGCCGATTGAATGAAGGATTCTAATTGATTTATTATTGAATGAATGAATGATTGTAATTGATTCATTATTAAATGAATGAATGATTGTAATTGATTCATTATTGAATGATTATGAAGGTGGTAATTGAATGAATGAATGATTATAAATGAATGAATGAATGATTATGCAGGTGGTAATTGAATGAATGAATGAATGAATAATTATATAAAAAAATTTAATGCAGGAAATAGCTACGGATATTACCCATAGTAGTTAATCTGATAACCATAGCAGTTATAAAATTTGGCATATTGCTATGGATCAACCACTACTTTTAGCTACCAATAATATTCATAGTTGTAGGTGCTTTTGGCTATAGAAATATTTGCTACGGATTAAATCCGTAGCTATTTTAAGCTATGGTTACGGATTAAATTCATAGCCTTAGGTTTTAGACCTATTGGCTCGGCACCTACGACCAGGGTCGTGCTACGGATTTAATCCGTAGCCATAGGTCTATGGCTACGGATTAAATTTGTAGCCTTTGCCCATTTTTCTAGTAGTGATATGACAAATCCACACTATCCATCTTGTTCCCCATCTCATTTTGACCATGGGGACTGAAATTGAAGCATATCCGGACAACAAGTGGGCCCCAAATTAAGGTTTTAGGGGTTGATCTGTTAATTAAGCCACTTCCGTAAGGATCCAATGGTTGAAATTTGACGTGTATGGTTAATTTATGGTCCTCAGGCCATATATGAAGTCTTGAGCCGAATGGATGGTGGGAACCCTGTGATCTTGCATTCTGGACGTCTTTCAAGCCACTTGAGCTTTAGTTTCTCGATTTTTTCGAATCTCTGGCGTGCACATTCGTTGATCTTAGTCCCCTGGGGTCTGTCCCTTGGCGTCAATAGAGCGTTAATTCCATGCTTTTAGTACCATTTTTCAGTCCAGGCTCTTAAAAGTCACCTTGCAGCACAAACACGATTAAAATGGGCCATTAAACCGTATCATGTTCGTAATATCAGGTAATAATTGGGATCGAATATGTAATATTTGACCCTCAACACGACCCTCAACCAGCATCTTGCTAGTCCTGAGCAAAGTATGCGAAAAATACGTTGAGAATTAAAGATCGATTTCGATAAATACGAGTGATTTTTGAGAAATAATCAAGATTTTAGAATTCTAAGGTTCATGAATGTTGGGCATTACTATCTCCTGGACTTAAGCGCATGGTAAACTTCACAGTCAAGTTCAAAGTATTAATCTATCAATTAGAAAAATTCTAAATATTAAGTTCCATAGGTGTGTAGTGTAATCTCGGCTTATCATCATTAAGAGATCCAATCGTCAATTTTCATGATAACATTGATGAAAAAGAGCATTCACGATGACCAAAACCTAAAACAAAACTTGCCTTATAGTTCCTCTTTTTCATTCTTCCAGCTTTTGATTTTTCCATCAAGGGGGAGGGGGATCGAATCTGCACTTGTAGGGAGCAAACCTATGGTGAAGATCGTACACCCAACACTTTTCACATATCATCCATGGGGAATTAAATTTACACCTATAGGGAGCAAACCTATGGGAAGATTATTTGCCCCACCCTTCCCAAAGGTATCTTTTTTTTTTTCCAATTGATCATGATGGATAAATTTTTCAAGCTGGTTCCTTACATGCTTAGTGATTACTAAGTTAACCCTTCAATATCAAACTGAAACCTTAATGTGAAAGCGAGATGTGACATGTGAAATCACGACTCAATCAATGTTTACAACTTCTAATTCTGTATTAATACTTCAATTTAATTATGAAATTTAACAGATACTGAATCTAAGAGTCATAAATTACTAACATCACGTATCTTGAAATTCTAAATTAAGGATATCCATCAAAATCACTTCGAATTCACAAGAAATTCTAGAAAATTTTAAAAATTTCACAATTTTTTTGCTCAGGACCAAGAAAACACCAATTAGGTAACCTAATCTCCCACCCCCAATCTAAAATCTACATTGTCCTGAGTGTAAAAGGTATGAGCATGCAATGCACATGGGACATCGAAAGTAAATGAGAAGTGATGGGAAGATAGTACCTGATAATGAATCAAGAGAGACTTTTCCATAGATATCTCAGCACGAGAGCAGTTACCATGAGAGTGAAGACACGAAATTGAACAAACTATCCTAAAACAATGCAGGAAGCAAACTAACCTAATGGCATAAAACCATCTAACCTGGAACAGTATAAAGCGAACTAGCCTATACCTATAAAAGCAGAGAAAAACTACTCAATCATGCTGCGAGGTTCCTCTTCTGGCCAGTATCTTGATAAGCTTCTTAGTAAGTTCCTCAACAAGATCATCCAAAATCCCTTTTGCAATAGGCTTGGGCACCCTGTAGCATGACTTTCCAAAGAGACTTATGTACCTCATAAGAAAATTTCTATT
The DNA here is from genome assembly GCA_037074715.1 of Magnolia kwangsiensis. Lineage (NCBI taxonomy): Eukaryota > Viridiplantae > Streptophyta > Magnoliopsida > Magnoliales > Magnoliaceae > Magnolia > Magnolia kwangsiensis. The sequence goes on along the minus strand of CM073586.1, from coordinate 42,832,100 downwards.
GAATTGCTTGAGGTATCCAGAGTATATACGATTCACTTATGACAGAAGAAGTTTCAACATTAGTATCCCATGGTGAATCAGAGACTACAAGTAAATAAAGTTCAGAAAACTTCTTAAGAAGTGATGTGGTCTTAACACATTCTGAAGTATCAGACTTCGGTTCCATTGTCAGATCTTCCTCCTATAATGGTAGACGTTTAGGATCAGGGGAAGAGGAGGCTTTAGAATAAGGGTTCTCTCGGTCAATGATGACTACCAAGATGTTGTCTTGCAAGACATCTACTTTATCTTTTGACATGGGATCGTTTGAATCTGCAAAGTGTGCTAAGCAATCCCAAGAGTTGGGAAGTTCAGCTGAGTGTGACTTATTCTCCACATTGGAGCACGTGATGATCTGCCTAAGGAATCCATCATCCTTGAATGTGGACAGATGTACACTCTCTTGCTCCAGTCCTGCACAAACAAATTGAAAATCAATAGGGGAAGCATCGATGTGATCACTTTTTTCATTGAAACTACTCAATCAAGGTGTTGAATTGTCAAACGTGTAGAGCTCAAATGGTGGCCTCAACTTAGTGGTTTCAAATCCCAGGGTCATAGCGAGCAACTCGTCCTTCTCCAGAATCACATCATCACTCTATTCAGAGGAGTGGCCCAAACATGTTTCACAAGAGTTAGAAGGGTCGGTTATAAGGGGCTTATCCTTCACCTTTAAATCAGACATGTCGGTGAGGGGAGTGGCTCATTATGATCGATCACTTCATGTACATCTTGATCATTGACCTGGCCCAAACTTGAGATTGATTCTAGGGAAATTTGGGTTGTACGTTTATGATCATCATCTCAATACGCATCCTCGTCTAATTCCATGTAGTGCACATTTGGGATGGGATCGCTTTCCTCACATTCTATACCTAAATTCGGTTAAGATTCGAATAAACCAACCTCTTCCTCATCGTTAAAGTCTAGTGTATCCTGTGAGTGAAGTGTGTCATAATCATTATATTTGAAAGACACCCATGTCTCTTCTCCATTCTTTTGAACAGTCATCGAGATCGACTCATCGAAAAATTAAACCATATGCTCATTAATGGAATCCAACTCCTCATTCTGAATTCCAGAGTTCTCTACAATTGCATCATGTGAACTTCTTTGTTGAATATCTTTTATAAGTTTGTGTGATCTTTAGAGTGTAATTTGTTGGCTAAGCTCTAGAGTTTCGAAGGAATTTTGAATTGAATTCTCTTGGATTATTTCTTATTGACTTTTAAAGGTAGAGGATCTACGAGAATTATCATTTGAAATAAGTGCTTCCAAAGTTTTTATACTTTCTGCAAAACAGGCAAGTTATGCTGAAATGAATCCTCTTGGATCATTTCTAGTTGGATATCAGTGGTAGGGTATCCAAGAGGATAATCATTATAACATATTGTCGGTTCATTTTCCCAATTTTGATGTTTCCACTGATTATAGTCATACGGATCATAGGTGGGAGAATATGATGGTTGGTAATACATATTATCACTCATAATATAATCACACATTGTTTTCTTTTTATCGAATGGGTTATAATAATTCTCACTCCCATAGTTATGATAATCCCAACACTCACGTATTGTTTTGTTAATTTGGGGGGTATAATTAGTCTCCCACATATGATCGCGTAAGGACTTCTTAACTGGTGGACCATTATATTTCGGTCGATTCTCGATGATAATTTCAGAAAAGTTTTGAGACATACGTTGATTTCTACCATCGTCATCATCCCAATATAGATTATTCTTCTCAGTATACTGACGTTCCCACTCGTACATATACATGGTGAGACCTTAACCCTGAATCTAATCCTAAGAAAAATAAAAGAAAGGATCCTATTACAATATGGAAAGTAAGAGGGGGAGAAGTTAGAAAGAAGTTACCAAATCGGAGTTCCTACGTTAAAATCCTGCAAAAGGAAATAAAGGAAATTAGTTTCTAAAAACAAAAGAAATCCTAGAATTAGAAAGTTTCTAAAAAAATAAGACTCTAATTCTAAAAATAGGAAAAATAAAGAATTTAGAAAGGTATTACCAAATTAGAAGCTTATGTTAGGATCTTACAAAATAGGAAAACAGGTTACTTTCTAAAAATAAAATAGAAAAAAAATACCTAAAGTTAGTAAAATCCTAATCTTAACCTAATTCTAAAAATAAGTAATCTCAGAAAACGTAACCGTCAATCTTCGGCAATGGTGCCAAAAACTTGTTCACTCCCTAAGTGCAGGGTTGTAATGTAGTAATAAACTCGGTGAGACCGAGATCAAATCCTAAGGGACTGATACCTGTACGTTATTTGAAGCTAAGTAGAAGTAGAACTAAATTAAGATAAAATCTAAATCGAAAGTAATTGAGGAATAATTGTGAAATATTAATCTAAAACTTAAAGAATTCAGGAAAAGGAAACTAGGGATCTAGAGGATCCACTTGTAAAGATCAGGGAGATCTTATGCTTGCATTAAAAACTCAACTGGACTTAGAGTCCATCTTCATCCAGTTGAAGGGTGTAACCATGAAAATTAACTGAACTTCCTTTGATATAGTTTTCAAGAGATGAAAGGTATATGAATTAGAATGAATTCCATCGCTAAACCATACCCAGGAGACAAAGTAAATAACAAAATTAAACTAATTACCAACCAAACAACATGATATGAAGGTTAGGAAGGGTACCGCCATCCGACCATGCCCAGGAGACAATGGTGAACAACAAGGCTTCCTGACATCATAAACATAAAAAGGAAGGAAACATGCTCAAAGATATTGCAGACCTATTGTAATTTTAGTCACAACAGACCATTAAAAACTAAAAACATTCCCCATAATTAAACTAAATTCAAACTCAGTTCAGTCTAAACGAAAGACATAAGCCAAAGGTCTCCCATCACGCTACAAGCTTCACCTCTTAACCCTAACTAAGAGGTTTAGCCATACATAGATATGATGAAGCTAAAATCTCTTAGAAAAAGAAAGAATAAAGGAAAATAAAGGAATTAAAGAAAAAGGAAGAAGAAACTGTTGAAGGCCTTCCACTTTCTCTCTCTCTCTCTTCCACGTCCAAGCCCAAGCTAAGATCTCTTGTAAATTCCCTCCCTTTGATCTCCACTTCTCCCTCTCCTTTTGTAGGTAGCAAGGTCGGTGGAGGCGTGTGTCCAGAGGCGGTGGCTAGGAGAGCTTTTGTAGCTTGTTATGCAGCTAGTACAACGTGCGTAAGAAGAGATAAGTCATCTTATGTTTAATGCTTGGTGGGGCCCATATTTTACGGTTATTGAAGAATCAGATTTGTCCACTAGTTTCGTGGTGTTGATTTAGGCCAGTCTTCCAATCTTGAAGTAGATTTGAATTTTGGGTGGATCACACCACAAACTGACGTGGTGGCATTTCCTTGCCATTGTATTCTTGGATGTTTGTATGGGTCTATATGCTTGGCATGGGTTTGTCTAGTTTAATCATATGAACTCACTGGACAGACCAGATCATCCATTTAAAGTGATATTGGTGGCCCACTAGATTCGTCCGCAGGCTTTCTTGCAAAACAGAGCTTGCGCATTTAGTGCTGTGATGGGCGGTGGGCCCATGGTTGACGTCATCTGTGAAATCCAGTCCGTCCATTCTATTTCTCACGAAAAACCGGTCAGTCATCATTGGTTTTAGATCAGCTATGTCGAGACTTACATCATTTTTCTTGGTGCCCTCCAATCCTATGTCTACACCTCCATGTTTATGCAGCATTCGAGAAAATCTAGAAACAGATTAGGGTACGGTTGGTTTGACCTCCTGATTGCAATGAACGGCACGGATCAATGAAATGTGAGCAAGGTGGGCCCCACTACGCAAAATGGATGGACAACATCCGTTCACTGTCTTGGTGCAGGAGACGGATCGGGTCAGCTTGGTTTTGACCGGGCTGCCCGATCGGTGCACGTCCAGTGCATGTGTGCTATGCACATGCGCCATGTAAAGTGGGTCACTCCTTGATGTATATGAGAAATCCATACCATCCATCTTGTTCCCCATCTCATTTTAACCATGGGGATTGAAATTGAAGCATATCCGGACAGTAGGTGGGCCCCAAATTAGGGTTATAGGGGTTGATCTGTCCATTGGGCCACTTCTATAAGGATCCAATGGCTGAAATTTGACGTGTATGGTTAATTTATGGTCCTCAGGCCATATATGAAGTCTTGAGCCGAATAGATGGTGAAAACCCTGTGTTCTTGCATTCAGGATGTCTTTTAGGCCACTTGAGCTTTAGTTTCTTGGTTTTCCTGGATCTCTAGCGTGCACATCCGTCGATCTTAGTCCCCTGGGATCCGTCCCTTACCTTGGTGTCAATAGAGCGTTAATTTCATGTTTTTAATACCATTTTCCAGTCCAAGCTCCTAAAGGCACCTTGCAGCACAAACACAATTAAAATGGGCCATTAAACCGTATCATGTTCGTACTATCAAGTAATAATTGGGGTCTAATATGCAATATTTGACCCTCAACATTACACAATTACAAAAACCCCATAATGAGTTTTTCTTGGTTGAATCTCACAAATAAAAAATGCAAAAATTGAAATCGTACTTATCTGAAGATTCTTCTTCTGATGTAACCTGGTAGAACTAATTCATTGTAGATGTATATGTTCAATGTCCAATCTCACAAATGAAAGGGTTATAGGTCTAAATGATTTTTAAATTAAATTAACTTAGGATAGCTTGATTAGATTTTGATCTCAAAAGGGTAAATCACAATTCCCTTTTTAATACAATAGAGTTGAATAAAGAGATCACAAAATAAAATAAAAAAACATATATATATATATATAAAAAATCTAAAATGAATAAGTAATAGATTTACAATTACAGGGACTTATCTCTCAGAGTGATGGCTTGATTAGGCATGGAATGAATGAAAAACTCTGAGATTCATCCTCTATTTAAAAATTTTTGTTCCCTCAACTGGTCAAAGCACCAACCAATTTTTAAATTTTCTAGCGCGATAAAATAAACCCGTTACTCGACTGGTCGAGTGGCTTGTTCAATTGGTCGAGTGGCCTACTCGACTGGTTAAGCCATAACAAAAAATTTTAGAAAATTCTCATCAAATCTTGGACTGGTTGAGAAACTCCTTAGACTGGTCAAGCCAGTTCCTGGATTAGTCGAACAATGACTAGGACTAGTTGAAGAAAAACCTATAAACTTATATAATGACCTAAATTCAATATGCAATCAATCCTAACCTATGGTCAATCTAGGGTCATTCATACCTTAAATGTAAGTTTGAAACATCGTTTGCTTCGGTAGAAAGCACATGAAGCTTGACCTCGAAGTCTTGAACTTGAGTTTGAGCTAGAGCTTTGATGAGGGTTAAATATTATATATCAGACTCCAGTTATTGCATAATTTTACATACATGATAATGCTTAATGGAATATTTTAATCGTGTTTTTGTTACAAGGTGTAATTAGGAGCGTTGACTGAAAAAGAGTACTAAAATCATGGACTTGATGCTCCAAAGTCACCAAAGAAAGGAACGGACTATAAAGGACCAAGATCAATGGATTTATACGCCAGGGATTCGAGGAAATCAAGCCGTTCACATTAAAGAGGCCCGAAACTTGTGGAGAATGCAAGATCATAGGGTTCTCGCCATCCAATTAGCTCAAAACTTCATACATGAGCTGGGGATTATAAATTAACCGTACAAATAAAATTTTAGCCATTGGATATCTCGAGAAGTAGGTCAACGGACAGATTAGCCTATTAATCTCCAATTTGGGGCCCACCTGATATCTAGAACTACCTCAACTTTGGATTCAACGCCTTAAATAGGGCGACAAAATGAATGAATGGATTGGATTTCTAAGAAACATCATAGTGGGCCCTGTATGTGCACATGTGCGTACACAGTGCACACATATTTGTTGTGCACTGGACCGACTGACTTGGTTAAAGTCAGTGTTGACCGACTCTTCACACGAAAATGGAAATTTTCATTTTTTGTAAAACAACGTCCGTGAAATGGACTCTCGGTTGTTGTTGTGGGGCCCATACATTGTCCCAATGGACAATCCAAACCGTCCATTAGATTTACACAGTGCACACATATTTGTTGTGCACTAGACTGACTGACTTGGTTAAAGTCAGTGTTGACCGACTCTTCACACGAAAATGGAAATTTTCATTTTTTGTAAAACAGCGTCCGTGAAATGGACTCTCGGTTGTTGTTGTGGGGCCCATACATTGTCCCAATGGACAATCCAAACCGTCCATTAGATTTACAAGGCCCATGTTACCAAGGCCTAGGTGACAATATTTGATGAAACAAAGAGGATGGGATTATAACCATTCAAACACAAAATGGACGGTGGCTTTAAAGATTACGCGGGCTGCACCAAAGTATGGCCAAAAATACCCTTTCCTGACTAGTTTTTCGAGGGGAGTTCAATGAGCGTCTTGGATTCATTAAAATAACATTGAAGTGGGCCCCACTAACGTCACAGCGGAAGCTTCCACGTCCCTGTTTCGTATCTGGCAAGAGTCCATTTTGTGGAAGCTTGTGGGCCCTACCCATGGTTCGTCCGGCCAATCTGATCCGTCCATCGTGTAGAGGGCTTCGAAGACATCAAACCCATGCTGACTGTTCGTACCCATACATGCACACGTATGTGATAAAGAGGCCACAAGTGGACTGCCCTTCAACGTTCAAAATAAATCTTAGCGTGATTTCTTCTTTGGACCGAGTCAATGGACGTTCAAAAAGAGAGAATGTGAGAGAGAAGGGAGGGGGGAGAAAATCCTGGAAAAGAAGCAAAAGCTAGGAGATCCACGCCAGAGGAGAGAGAGAACAAAGAGAAGAAAGAAGAAAGAGAGAGAGAGAGAGAGAGAGAGAGAGAGAGAGAGAGAGAGAGAGGAAAGAGAAGAAAGAGAGAGAGAGGAAGAAAGAAGGGAGAGAAGGATGTACTTATTTTTTAAAATTTTATTTGTCCTTCTTTTCAGTTGAATTTATGGATTGCTAATCTTTTTGTTGGGGCTGAGATGAAGCCCCTAATTTAAATAACTCTTGTATATGTTGATTTTATCTGAATTTGATTGGTTTGTTTCTTTCTCTATTGTGCTTAACTGAAATCTCCGTACTTGTCCATTCTATGAGCTTAACCAAGGTTTAGATGTGGATGTTGTTTGGAATCTTATTCTAGGTGCTTGTGTCTGACCATGAATAGGTTTCCTATAGAGAAAGAAATAGGAATCTACATCTGTCCATGCCTGACCATGGATGGAAAGATATGATTCGTATGCTTTAAGGGATTATACATTTTGTGTGCCTAACCAAGGACATAGAGTATTCTTTATTTATTTATATCAATCTGAATTAGGGTAAATCAACAGACAAAACAAGGGTTAGGATAATTAGGGGTGGATTCAAAAGTCCCAGTATTCTTCTTAATTGAATTTTCCTCATTGTTTCTAGTTATTTTTCATTGATTTTCATTAGTTTACTTAAATGTTAGCAAAACTATTTGTCGGATTAGTTAAGAACAATCATAAAATTTGAATTGTGATAACCAGTCCTCATGGAAAAGATCTCGTAATATGTACCGTATCTACATTTGATTCGTATACTTGTGAGTTTAAAATCATTTAAATCAGGTTGGTTTAAATAAAACATCAAGTTTTTGGCACCATTGCTGGGGACTGTTTCGGTCCAAATTGGATTTAGGATTCTTTCTTATCATAATTCATAGCGTTAGAATTTTTCTAATATTAGTTTAGGAAATTTAATTTATTTTTATTTTTATTTTGTTTACAAGAATTGAAGAAGGAAGCTGCTAAATAAGATTGTCTTCAAAAGGAGGAGCTCCCAAATCTCCAGACATCCATCATCTCCTTTTCTGGGTTCTTTCTTCTTGTTTACATAGTTTTATCTTATTTTTAGGAATTCATAATTTTTAGTTCTAGTTTTATTTCTCTTAGGTTGCATCTTAGTTTAGTTTAGTTTTCTTTCCTAGTTATTCAATTTATGGTAGGACGTAGATCTCTGAACATAAAACTAGCACCCTTTGATCCTAAAATAGAAAGAACTTTTCGTAGAAGATTTAGAAACATCTTATTCGAAATGGTAGAGGAGAATGGAATTAAAGCGCTTAGAGATTATTTAGCTCCTGTCTAATTTAATGCGCCTTCATGCATAGTCTTGCCAACCATCATGGCAGCACACTTTGAACTTAAACCAGGGGTCATACAGTTGTTATCCTCTTTCTATGGTCTACACAAGGAGGATCCATATCATCATGTGAAAGAATTCCTAGACATTAGCTCTACCTTTAGGTTTCAAAACTGTAACACCCCGGATTTTTGCCAACCTGGAGTTAGATGTCCTTAGGCAATGGGTCAACCATAACACCTTGGTAACCTCTCAGAACCCAATTCCAAAGCCAAATAAATCATTTAGAACCTAATTCTTTAGAAAATTAACGTGAATTAGCCAACGCTATACTAGATTTCCTGCAAAATTAGCATCAACCACTTTAAATACGATTTGTAAGACCCAAAACCTATAGAATCGTTGACGCTACATTACCCTAAAACTTAGGATCAAACTCTAAACCCGTTTGCTCTTAGGAACCCTTTGAAACTTTGTATTGGATTTAGACTGCGTGCCGAAAGTCCGATATGTACAATCTTAGACCGTTATGACCGCTTAGCTGGACTTGACAATCATTTCGAAAATCAAGCCCAACTGATGCTCTGAGGCTATTTCATTGAGCCTGGAGCAGGGAGTGTGAGAAAGAGTGAAATTCATTAAAATTTAAATGGGATTTAAATGAATCTGGAACGTTTTGTTTGCGGGTTAAGTATAAGCATTCAGACTGTCGGAATCGGACCCAAATACACTCTCGGATCAGAGAACATTTCTCACTCAGGTCAGTGTACTTGGAATCCTCGATCGAGTCTCCGTGACCGCTGAACTGAAACTGGTTCGCCACGTGTGATCTGGGAACTCTACCGGACTAAAAACTTCATGTGAGCAGGATCTGATATACATGAGCTTAAGTCCGACCGCGTTCAGCCAGGGGACCTCCCAAAACACTCATTTGGATCGAAAAAGATCCGATTTGGTTATAACCCAAGTATACCCTTGTCCCAAGTCTATTTAGGTGAGGTTTTAGCCTATATAAGGGCTTTAAACCCTCTCATATCTCTCCCATACGATTGTGCAAGAAACCCTAGAAAGTGGTGAGAGAGAAAGAGAGAGTTAGTGAGAGAATTTGTGAGAGAACTTCCTGCCGTTTGCTCCAGCCTTTGCACGTACCAAAGCACCGCCTTCAAATCACTTTTTCGGTGATTCCAACTCACTTCTAGGTAAGAAGATCCTAACCTATAGCTGTTTTAAAGATTCTTTTGATACAAGTAGCGAGTAGCTTATATATCTTGTGCATTACGTCGCCATAACACCGTTGACGAAGCGTAGATGTTCTATTCGAATCGATACGCGTCTAAGGCGAAAGGTGAGGATTTTAGATGCTTAAATTGACTGATTTCAAAGCTTTCAATGTCGTTTAATAGTAGATTATCGACGAGAACGCCATTTGACATGTAGAACATGCTGTCTATTTTCCATTTCGTATACGTACGGTGAATTTGAGATTTAGGGTATTTTAGGTATTTGTAGGAAATACTGTTTACGTCCGTATTTTTCTGAAATGATTGCCATGGGTATTTGTCGTGTTAGGATATTAGGAATGCGTGCATGATCTGTTTGGCGAAGAGATTCGTCCTAATGCGCACTTTGGGTCGACATACGCTATGTAGACTAAAGTGTGTAGACTAAGTGTTTGTATAAATGTTTGTATTAGTATGTATTGAGTAAATGGTGTTGTGAATTAGTTTTGAGATTGAATTCTCAATTAATATGCTGATGTGTATGATTTCCACCATGTTGGCTACATGAATTGATTTCAATATATATATGGAATGCATGTGTTGGTTGATTTGCTTACATTGTATATTATAACATGTGTCAACATGCTTGTGTTGTTTATATTCATTTTGGTTACTCTCATATGATTACTGATATTGTGTACAAATGCTTGGGGCTATACGTTAGTCCAGGCAGTCGGTAACAGATCGAATTCGTGATTGACTTCTATTTACCACGAAGGACGCGTCGATGAACGCGAGCCGTGTTTTGAGTTGGCGGTAGTAGTTAGGCCACACAAAGTGTTTCATGCACTTCATGTCGCTCAGCTTGAGATGCGCTCGTACTAGTCGAGCTCGTCAAGCAACTCAACTGACCGTTGATTGTTCACCTTGTATGAGTCATAACTGCTTGAACCTAGGGTACTGAACTTACCAGTGGAACCCCTAATAACCATGGTACCTTGATCCATAAAGACTCATGAGCCAGGCATGGTGGTATGGGACACCGTGGTCGAGCTGTCGGCCTACGCTGGGGCCACAAACCTCCCCGTAGTGACCAGTGAGCACCCTACTCTGAGCAGATTATGGTGGAATGAGACACTATATTCTTACTGTCGGCCTACACTGATTGGTGATGAGCCCTCTGTAATGAGCTTGAGTTTATTCTGACACCGCATGGGGGCGACGAGTCCTGATGCAGTCTTAAGGATATAAATAGGCCTGTATTGATAAGGTGATGGGGGAGCGGTGCAACGAGTGCGAGCAACAGCCCTGGCAGCCCTTGCAGCGACCTATAAACATAACATCGTATGAGATTACTAGGAGTGACGACCCTAGACAGGATCTGTGTTGGGATTGATATAAGGAAGGTACCTTAGTTTCCCAATACTGCTGTATGAATGGACTAATAACAATTCGATAATCATTATCCATATCGCACTGCATGTGCCTGGAAGATGTGGAGCATTGAGGAACGCAAGCATGCCGCGGGCGTAAGATGGTGCCGCATAAGGGAATATGTCAGTGAGGGCATCCATCATGTCATTTCATGCCTGCATTAACAACAGTATTTAGGATTGTCTGATTGCTTGCTTTACTATTATTGCGTGATTGGTTTGATAACATGTTAATCTTTGATCTATGATTCCACTGAGTTGATCACTCACTCCCACGTTACGAGACGGTGTCACGCACACCAACCAGTCCCTGTTTTAGTTGCAGATGATGGCGCTGCTTGTGAAGTGGAGCCGGACTTAATGATGATGAGGAGGATTTCTCCTATATGCGTGTTCTGACCGACGGGATTACATGGAGGTTGATTTGACGCCATGACACTTGTCATTTTATATTTTTAGAGCACTCATGTATATCCTTTTTCTCATTTTTAGAGTATACATGTATATGTCTAACCTGGTAACATGCTCACACTCTGGAGACTTACAATCAATCATACATTATTATATATTTATCACAGTCTTCCGCTTGTAAAATTTAACTATCTCTGGAGTATGATATGCTGTTTTGGCTTAATCCCAATCTTGTTTAATGCCATTCTACAGATGACATGCATTTATTATTATCTATGTTGCATAAGTGACATTTTGGAACTTGGGAGTTGAGATTCTACCCGACCCTCAATTTTCGGGATGTTACAAAAATTTTTCAGATGATTCGATCCGTTTGCACCTTTTTCCTTTTTCTTTGAAGGATAAGGCAAAAGCATGGTTGAATTCTCTAAGAGTCGGATCTATCACTACATGAGACCAACTGTCTAAGAAGTTCTTAAACAAGTTCTTCCCCGTTCACAAAACTAATGCTCTCCATGGAGAAATTACTAATTTCACACAAAAAGAGGGGGAGCACTTTCATGAATGTTGGGAAAGATGGAAGGACTTACTTCTTAAATGTCCACACCATGGTTTTGAGAAGTGGCAACAGGTTCAATACTTCTATGACAGTTTGACACCCCAGAACCATCGTATGGTTGATGCCACCAATGCAGGGTCATTCATGACCAAAAGTGATGTAGAAACATAGAATTTCTTTGAAACTTAATGTGAAAATTCTTAGCAATGGGACTACTCAAATAGAAGTGAAAGAAGTCCCCAACTATCGAAGAAAGGTGGTATATATGAGATAAGAGTTATGCCAAATCTCTATGCCAAAATTGATAGCCTGACACAAAAAGTTGATACTTTGATGTTACATAATGGACCTTCAAAAACAACTTAAATTGATTCATGTGCCATGTAACATCTCGAAAATTGGGGGTCAAGCATAAACTCCACTCCCGAGTTCCAGAACGTCACTTATGCAACATTTTCAATGATGGATGAATCTCGACGGTAATAGTACATAAAACATGAAGTGGATTAAGCCAAAACAACATATCATACTCCAGAGACAGTTAAATTAGCAAGCGGAAGAATGTGATAGATATATAAAATCTATAAATGATTGTAAGTCTCCAGAGTGTGAACATGTTACCAGGTTAACTAAATACATGTATACTCCAAAATAGAAAGAAAAGAATATACATGGGTGTGTAAATAATAGGCAAAATACCAAGTGTATTGGCATCTAATCAGTAACCCTGTAACCCCGTCAATCAGAACCTGCATATAGGAGGGATCCTCTTTATCATCATCAAGTCCGGCTCTACTTCGCAAGCAACACCATCATTTAAAACTAAAATAGAGACTGTTTGGTGTGTACAACACCGTCCCGTAACGTGGGAGTGACTAGATAACTCAGTGGAATCATAGAGCAAACGTTAACATGTTATCAAATCAATCAAGCGATAATGATAAAGCAAGAAATTAAAACATTTCTAAATACTGTAATTAATGTAAGAATGAAATGACATGATGGATGTCCTCACCAACATACTCCTTCATGCGACACCATCTTACGTCCGCGGCATGCTTTCTTCCCTCAGTGCTCCACATCTTCCAGGCACATGCAGTGCGATATGAATATGATTACCGAGTTGTTATTAGTCCTTTTCATACAGCAGGATTGGAAAACTAGGGTACTTCCCTTATATCATTCCTAACAAAGATCCTTTCTAGGGTCATCACTCCTAGTAGTCTCATACGATGATATATTTCTAAGTCGCTGCAAGGGCTGTTGGACGCACTCGTTGCACTGCTCCCCCATCACCTTATCAATACAGGCCTAGTTGTACTCTTATTGCTACGGAAGGGTCGTCGCCTCACGTAGACTCAGAGTATGCTCGAGGTCACTACAAAGGGCTGTCAGGGCTGTTGCTCGCACTCATTGTACCGCTCCCCCATCACCTGATCAGGGTAGGCCGATAGCTCGAATATAGTGTCCCATACCACCATAATCGGCTCACGAGTCTGGGTTGCTCCCTAGTCACTACAGGGAGGCTCGTGGCCCCAGCGTAGGCCGACAGCTCGACCACAGTGTCCCATACCACTATACCCAACTCATGAGTCTTAGTGGATCAAGGTACCATGGTTATCAGGGTTATCACTGGTAAGTTCAGTACCCTAGGTTCAAGCAGTTATGATGAATATAAGGTGAACATACAATGGTTAATCGGGTTACTTGATGAGTCCGACTAGCACGAGCGCGCGTTAAATCGACCGACATGAAGTGCAAAAGCACTTCGTGTGGCCTAACCACAGCCGACGATTCTAGTACGACTCGGGTTCGTCATACACATCCTTTGTGGTGAATAGAATCCAACCACGAATTCTAAACTGTTACCGACTGCTTGGACTAGAGTATAGCCCCAAGCACATGTAATGTGAATCAGTAATCATATGAGATAAACAAAATTGAAATAACAACTAATTAAAGCATGTTAGCAACATGTTATAAGATACAACATAGGCAATTTAACCATACATAAGCATTTCATTTATATAAGATAATCAATTCAAATATAATAAACATGGAAAAAATCATATACATCATCAAAACAGTTGAGAATCCCATCTCAACACTAATCTACAACCTCATTTACGCAATACTTACTTATACAAACATTTATACAAACACTTAGTCTACACACATTAGTCTACATAGCATATGTCGGCCAAAATGTGCATTAGGGAAAATCTCTTCGCCAAAAAGATCATACACGCATAACTAGCATAGGTACACGATAAATACTCATGGCAATCATATCAGCAAAATACGTACATATACAGTATTTCCTACAAATACCTAAAATATCCTAAATCTTATATTCTTTGTACGTATTCGAAATGAAAAATGGACAACATGTTCTACATGTCAAACAGCATCCTTGTCAACAATCTACCATTAAACGACATTGAAATTTATGAAAAATGATAACCTAAGCATTTAAAATCCACACCTTACGCCGTAGAAGTGTAACGAATTCAATGGAATCTCTAAGTCTTCGTATACGTGTAATATTAACCAGTAATACAAGCTAGGTTCGCTATCTAGCTACTAGCATCAATGGAAACCCTAAAACAAGTTAGGGATAGGCTTTTGTTACCTAAGAATGATGCCAGAATCGCCAGGATAGCGATTGTAAAGCGATGGGTAAGGACGTAGATCAGTAAGGAAGAATAGCAGGAAGGTTCTCCCACTTCTCTCACACTTTCTATCTCTTTTCTCTCTTCTCTCTCCTAGGGTTTCTCTCAAATTCGTATGGGCTGAATGGGAGAGGGTTTAAGGCCTTTTTATAAGCTAAAAACTCACCTATATAGACTTAGGGCCAAGGTATACTTAGGTTATATCCAAATTGGGTCTATTTCGATCCAATGGAGCACTTCCGGAGGTCCTGTTACTAAATCCAGTCGGACTTAAGCTCTCTAATATTGGATCTAGGTCAAGCTAAGTTTTCAGTCCAGTTAGGTTTCCAGATCAACCGTGGTGGACCAATTTCAGTTCAGCGGTCATCGAAACTCGATCAGGGCCACAAGTGCTATGACATGTAAGGGCCACCTATCCTGATCCGAGGGTGAAATTTGGTCAAATCCTAATGATCAGAATGCTTAAAAATGTCGCGCAAGCGACACGTGCTAGATTTATTAAAAATTGAAGTAATTTTCTAAATATTTTTCTTTTCTCACTCTTTTCACTCCAGACTCAGTAAAATGGTCTTAGGATATCGGTTGGGCTTAATTTTTGAAATGATTGTCAAGTCTAACTAGGCGGTCATAATGGTCTAAGATTATAGATATCAAACTTTCGACGTGCGGTCTAGATCCAATACAAAGTTTCAAAGGGTTCCTGAGAACAAACAGGTGTAGAGTTTGATCTTAGGTTTCTAGGTAACATAGCGTTAGTGGTCCTACTCATTTTTCATCTTGTATTTTATATTTAAAGTGGTTCAAGTTAATTCTACTGAGTATCCAGTTTGGTACTTAACCAAATTCTACCCTAATTATGGCAGAATACGGTCCTAGGGCCATTCTATGTCCCATTTTGGGCACTTTTAGTTATCATATTATTTTAATTATTTTTTTAGTAGTTCATAATCAATTTTATCCTGTCTCCAATAAATATCATAAGATTTCTAGTTGTAGAAAAATTCTAAAAATTCTCAAAGCAGCTGTCCAACAAGTACTTTTCGGACAGTTGTCACAACGTCCTACTTTAAACTATATTAAGTATTTTATTATATTTTTTACATATTTTTATATAAAAATAGACTCATTTAACTTCAATCAGGTTTTTTAATCACCTAAATCGTAGTTATAACGAAGGAGATATGACTTTTCAAAGTAGGGTGAAATGTGCAGAAAAAATACAGAACATGGGCTGCCTGACCGCTGTAGGGACGAGGCCTCACCAACTCGGCGAGGTCCTCGCCGGTCACTAACCTATTTGGTGAGGAATCACCTCAGGGGTAAGGTCCTCACCCCCCATGGATTCCAGAAACATGTGGGGCCCACCTTGGATCCCCCCGAATTGCGCCGTTTGGGCCCATGAGTCCGTCTTTGCATTTATCGAGTCTCATTTGTAAACTGGAATGAGTTACATAACGTATAATATATGATTTTTGGGTATAAGAATCTAATCCATCCAAATAACCTATCTACATCATGAAATTCTAAATATTAAATAGTTAAAATCCTATTTTACGCATGTATTTACCATTTATTGTAAGTTTTAGTTTAAGTTTAGTTCCTCACCTTTTAAACTTTAGGTTTGTATTTAATATGAAAGTACTTGGAGAAATTTGAAAAATGAAGTGGTGAAAGGTGAGAATTTGAAGGAAATGGGTTGGAAAGCAATTTCTAGACTTTAGGATTGATCTTGGAGAGTGATATGGTTGACCCATTGCCTAAGGACGTCTAACTCCAGGTTGGTGAAATTTCAGGGTGTTACATGCCATATGTTCCAGTCCAGCCCATCCTACGTAGTCTTGCCCATCTGGCGCGCATTTCTAAAATTTCTGTCTAAATAAGTTCATGATATGAACACTTTTCGGAGACCTGAGAATGATCCTTACTCAGACACCTACAATTCAGGGTGTGCTAGGCATCCAAATTTTTCTTGGGAAAAAGGACCACAACAAGGAGGACCATTTGGAAGTCCTCCTATGCAACCTTACCCCCAGGTTGGAGTCAACAACCTCAACAGTTTTTGCAGTATCAACAAGTATCTACACAATCTAGGAAACCATCTCTTGAGTATACACTTAATCTTTTTATGCAGAGTTCACTTCAATTTTAAAAATACACCCAACAAAATTTACTAGCTAACCAGCAAAGCTTACACGCGAATGTGTAATCTATTGCCAAGCTGGAAGTAGGGTCAACTTGCTGCCACATTGAGTGAGAGAGAGAAGGGCAAGTTCCCTAGTCAACCTGTGGCAAATCTAAAAGGACAGTATGAGATTGGATATAGCTCAAATCAAGAATAATATCATGAGCAAGCCAAATCTATCATTACCCTTAGGTCCGGTAAAAAGATCGAGAATAAAGTAGAGATGCCTAGAGAAGAATCAAATTCCAAATCAGAACACCAAAATGAAGTGGAAAGACATACTAGTGCATCCAAACTCGAACAACACTCTGACTCTCCAGGAACCAATATATGCCATCCTTTGTGCCTAAAGAACTTTTTCCTCAACATCTGACACTAGTTAAGAAAGGAAACAACTTTAATGAGATATTGGAGATGTTTAAGAAAGTGCAAATTAACATACCATTGCTTGATGCTATCAAGCAAGTCCCTACTTACGTTAAGTTTCTTAAAGATTTATACACTCAGAAGCGTAAGATGCATGTTCACAAGAAGGTCTTCCTTGCGGAGCAACTCAGCTCCATGATTCAACACAACACCCTTCCTAAATTTAGGGATCTAGGAGCTCCTACCATTTCTTACGTAATAGGAGATCATAAGATTGAGAAGGCATTGCTTGATTCAAGGACGAGCGTTAATTTGTTAGCATATTCTGTATATGAGCAGCTAGGACTCGGTGAGCTGAAACCAACTAAAATAACACTACAACTAGCTGATAGATTTTTCAAGGTACCCCGTGGTGTTTTTAAGGATGTGTTAATCCAAGTTTATAAGTTTTATTTTCCAGTGGATTTCATCATTCTAGATACTCAGCCTGTCCAAAATCCTACTAGTTAAATCCCGATTATTCTGGGACGTCCATTCTTAGCCACATCCAATGCTATCATAAATTGCAGGGATGAAGTCATGAAGTTATCTTTTGGTAACATGAAGATAAAGCTCAATGTTTTCAATGCTGGACAACAACCAGTAGACTCAGATGATATATTTGAAGTGGACATGATTAAGAGTCTAGTGCATGAATCTTTCCTTCAATCTTCCGAAGACGCTCTTGAGACTTGTCTAACACATTTTGGCATGGATTTTGATATAGAGAGTTCCATCCAAGAAGTCAATGCATTGTTCAACTCTACTCCTATAATGGAGACTGCAAAATGGAAAATGAAAGTGGAACCTCTTTCACCCTCTGTGTCTAAACCGGTCCCATCTATTGAGAAACCACTTGAAGTCGATCTTAAACAATCACCTGAAACCCTCAAGTATGCATTTTTAGGTCCTTCTAAGACCCTACATGTCATCATGACTTCTAACCTTGAGAAGGAACATGAGAGCAAGTTTCTTAAAGTTCTTAGAGAATATAAGGCAACTATTGGGTGGACGACAGAGGACAAAAAGGGAGTATGCCCCACTATGTGTATGCATCGTACTGTTCTTGAAGAAAATGCAGAAACGTCACGTGAAATGCAAATGAGGCTTAACCCTAAAATCAAAAAGGATGTTCGAGTGGAAGTTCTTAGATTATTAGACGATGATATGATTTATCCCATTTCAGATAGCACGGTTCAAGTTGTTCCCACAAAGTCTAAGATTGGTTAATCAAGGTGTTAAAGAAATTTAGTTGGCAGACCTATGTTATCAAGATTGATTAATTCATGGTCCGTTCTTATCTAGCTGAAGATATTAAACTTAACACTCCTGGGAGACAACCCAGCTTTTCATTCCATTTCATTTTCCTAGTTAGTTAGTTTAATGTTTATGGGTAACATTTTTGCAAACTCTTACGAGACTATCGTCCACTAGGGGCAACCTAGGGGTTTAAAGGCTTGTTGCATACGCTAAATGCAATCGGGAGCACCTGTGAAAGTGGTAGAGGTAGGATCTTCTTTTTGTGATTTTAGTTTTGTTGATTTCTCTCTTGTACTGACTCTATTTTACGTTTATATTTTTGGGAAAGCCCCTTGATTCTCTCATTTAGGTACTATCTTTCCATCACTCTTTTTTTACGTTCATTGTTCCCTATGTATTACATGCTTATTTCTTTTAGATTAAGGACAAGATTTTAGGTTGGGGGTGGGAGATTAGGCTACCTAATCAGTATTTTCTTGGTCTTGAGCAAAAATCGTGAAAATTTTTAAATTTTTTTCAAATTTCTCGTGCATTCGAAGTGATTTTAAAGGATAGTTGTGATTTTAGAATTACAAGATATAGAATGTTGGTAATTCATGACTCTTAGATTCAGCCATCTGTTAGATTTCACAGTTAAATTCGAGTTATTAATCCATGACTAGAAGTTTTAAACATTGATTGAGTCATGATTTCATATATCACATCTCGCTTACACATTAAGGTTCCGGTTCGATATTGAATGACAACGTGGTAACCACTAAGCATGAAAGGAACCAGCCTGAAATTTTTTTAGCATCAGTTTATAAGAAGAATTAAAAGGGTAAGTCGAATAATCTTCACTATAGGTTTGCTCCCTATAGGTGTAAATTCGATCCCCTATGGTTGACATTTGAAAAAAAAAGGAGTTAGGCGAAAAATATTTACCATAGTTTGCTCCCTATAGGTGAGAATTTGATTCCCCTTGGCGTTACTATTCATGAAAAATAAAAATAAAAAAAATCAAAGGCTAGTAGAATGAAAAGTTAATCATAAGGCAAGTGTTGGTTTCAGTTATGGTTGTCATGAATTCTGTTGTTAATTACCAATGTTATCATGAAATTGACAATTGGATCTCTTAACAGTGGTAAGCCGATATTACACTATACACCCATGGAACTCAATGTTTAAAATTGTTCTAATTAATGGATTAATATTTTAAACTTGATTATAAAGTTTACCATGAGCTTAATTCCAGGAGAAGATTCCACTCACCATTCATGAATTCTAGAATTTTCATATCTTGACTATTTGTTCACAAGTCACTCGGGTTTACAAGAATTGTCTTTTAATTCTGAAATTATTTTTTGTATGTTTTGCTCGGGACTAGCAAAATGCTGGTTGGGGGTTGTGATGAGGGTCGAATATTTTATATCAGACCGTAGTTATTGCATAATTTTACGTACATGATAATGCTTGATGGAATATTTTAATTCTGTTTTTGTTACAAGGTGTAATTAGGAGCGTTGACTGAAAAAGAGTACTAAAAGCGTGGATTTGACGCCCCAAATTCACCAAAGCAAGGAACAGACTCCAAAGGACCAAGATCGATGGATTTATATATCAGGGATCCGAGGAAATCAAGTCGGTCACGTTAAAGAAGCCCGAAACTAGTGGAGAATGAAAGATCACAGGGTTTTCGCCATCCGATTGGCTCGAAACTTCATACATGGTCTGGGGACCATAAATTAACTGTACAAATAAAATTTTAGCCATTGGATATCTTGAGAAGTAGGCCAACGGATAGATCAGCCTATTAATCTCCAATTTGGGGCCCACCTGATATCTGGAACTGCCTCAACTTTGGATTTAACACCTTAAATGGGGAGACAAAATGAATGGATGGATTGGATTTCTAAGAAACATCATAGTGGGCCCTGTATGTGCACGTGTACGTATATAGTGCACACGTATTTGCTGTGCACCGGACCAACTGACTTGGTTAAAGTCGGTGTTGACTGACTCTTCACGCGAAAATGGAAATTTCTATTTTTGTAAAACACTATCCGTGAAACGGACGCTCGGTTGCTGTTGTGGGGCCCATAAATTGTCCCAATGAACAATCCAAACCGTCTATTAGATTTACAAGGCCCATGTTACCAAGGCCTAGGTGACAATATTTGATGAAATAAAGAGGATGGGATTATAACCATTCAAACACAAAACAAACGGTGGCTTTAAAGATTACGTGGGCGGTACCAAAGCATGACCAAAAATACCCTTTCCTGAGTGGTTTTTCGAGGGGAGTTCAATGAGTGGCTTGTATTCATCAAAATAACACTGAAGTGGGCCCCATCAACGTCACAGCGGAAGCTTCTGGGTCCCTGTTCGCATCCGATAAGAGTCTGTTTTACAAAAGCTTGTGGGCCCTACCCATGGTCTGTCCGGCTAATTTGATCTGTCCATCGTGTAGAGGGCTTCAAAGACATCAAAACCATGCTGACTGTTCGTACCCATACATGCACACGGGTGTGATATAGAGGCCACAATTGGACTAACTTGCAATGTTCAAAACGAATCTTACCGTGATTTCTTCTCTGGACCGAGTCAATTGACGTTCAAAACCATCCATTCTTGATCAAAATTTCATCTTGAATGCAATGGATGGGGTGGATTTCCCTGAAAATACCTCTGTAGGGCCCACCAATCATGACAGCGAAGGAGTACTAAAGCTTTTGCAGATCCATGAAAATCGACTCTTCCATCGACTCCAACAGTTATAAAAAGAGAGAACGTGAGAGAGAAGGGAGGGGGATCAAATCCAGGGAAAAGGAGGAAAAGCTAGGAGATCCACGCCAAAGGAGAGAGAGAAGAAAGAGAAGAAAGAAGAGAGAGAGAGAGGAAAGAGAAGAAAGAGAGAGAGAGAGAGAGAGAGAGAGAGAGAGAGAGAGAGAGGAAGAAAGAAGGTAGAGAAGGATGTTCTTATTTTTTAAAATTTTGTTTTTCCTTCTTTTCAGTTGAATTTATGGATTACTAATCTTTTTGCTAGGGCTGAGATGAAGCCCCTAATTTGAATGACTCTTGTATGTGTTGATTTTATCTGAATTTAATTGGTTTGTTTTTTTCTCTTTTTTGCTTAACTGAAATCTCCTTACTTCTCCATTCTATGAGCTTAACCAAAGTCTATATGTGGATGTTGTTTGGAATCTTATTCTAGGTGCTTGTGTCTGACCATGACTAGGTTTCCTATAGAGAAAGAAATAGGAATCTACATCTCTCCATGCCTGACCATGGATGGAAAGATGTGATTCGAATGCTTTAAAGGATTATACATTCTGTGTGCCCGACCAAGGACATAGAGTGTGCTTTATTTATTTATATCAATCTAAATTAGGATGAATCAACAAGCAAAAAAAGGGTTAGGATAATTAGGGGTGGATTCAAAAGTCCTAGTATTCTCCTTAATTGAATTTTTCTCATTGTTTTTAGTTATTTTTCATTGATTTTTATTAGTTTACTTAATCGTTAGCAAAACTATTTGTCGAATTAGTTAAGAAGAATCATAAAATTCGAATTGTGACAACCAGTCCTCGTGGGAATGATCTCGTAATACGTACCATATCTACATTTGATTCGTATGCATGTGAGTTTAAAATCATTTAAATCAGGTTGGTTTAAATAACACATCAAGCTTGAGTTAGTGATCTTGTAATATGAGCTTGTGCTCATGAGACTTTAAGCTTGAGTTAGTGATCTTGTAATATGAGCTTGAGTACTTAAAACTTGAGCTAGGTGTAATGAACTTGAACTTGAGCTTTGAGCCTGAGATAGACTTTATGTTCTTGTACTTGAGCTTATGTTTGATCTTTGGCAAAGTTCTTCAACTTGAAAATGTAGAAGAATTGATGATGACTTGAAGGTGAACTTCCCATCTTGTCATGACAAGTTACTGACTCTTAGCACAATAAAATCTAACAATATCGGGTGCTCGAATTACAACATAGCACTTACAATCTCCCCCTTTACCAAATTTGTGACGAAACTGACTAAAGAATCATGCAGCAGTTTATACAAATCGCACGACACTACTTCCCTTCAATCCATTACTCCCCCTAAATTTAAGCAAGGTGAGTTGTAGAGTACTTGTATGAACTAAATACATACCACACAAAAAAATATGCACTTTTCCATGCAGATGTCTCTACAACCACATCCACAACAATCATCATGCACATATACCAATAATAATGCAAATTATACCACATTTCTCCCCTTTTTATCACAAAATGACAAAGGAAAAATGACATAAATAGATGATTGAGGTATAAAAAATTATGTAAGAGAAGAGTATGAGAAAGAGAGTTAACAAGAAATGATACCATCATGATCAAGCATCAACAAGCATAGATAAATGTATCATCAACAAGCATGAACATGTCCATAGATGTCCTACTTAAAAACTTGTCCAAGTATCACCTAAGCAAAAGTAAAGATTAAGATTTAGCACATGCCCAATAAAAAAAAAGGAAGACTAATCAAAACCAGAAGATGGAGCAGGAATAAATGGGTCAATTTGATGTAATCCCTTGTTTATGCGATGAAGGTGTTTGCGCATATATTTGAAATATGTTTCATGGGATATATGGAGACCTTCCACCTTCTCTTCTAAGGTTCTAAGTATCTCATCAAAATGAGAAGGCTGAAAATCAGGATCAGCTTCAGAATCAAATTCTAATTCATCAAATAGATCATCCATATTCACATCATTAGTGGGTAGAGCTTTTTCCTTTCCAACTTCTTCACTAGCTCCTCTAGCATCCCTATCAACTTGACAAATTCATCCTGTTAATATTGGAGTTGTTGAATGACAGAAGAGAAATAGGAGCTTCCCCAAATGGCATGACCATGCGACAATTGGTAGCAAGGGTGATCATCAAATAAGCGAAAGGAATATCCTTATGCCCCGGATGTAAATGAAATTGGATTATAAAATAACAAATTAATGAAGAAAAACACACTTGAATACCAGAAATAATAGAATTAAGAATACGTACCATGAAAGGGGTTAATTCAGATTTTTTACTAGATATAGGGTATACATTGGAAATAGAAATACGATGAAGTACTCTGTATCTAGATAACATATGATTGGCACGGAGTGCAATCCCAAAATTCCATTTTGAGTTCATGTTGCATAAATTTCTTGTTAACAGATGTTTTTTTGATTCATTGAATCTCTCAGTCTATGCAGATATAGGAATCCCTTCATCATTAATTGGAATATCCATCAAGCTAGAGATCAAGTGACGATCTACTGGAAATATACCTTCTCTAAATGTATTATTGAAGGCTAAATTTTTAATAAAAAAATCACTGATACATGCATACATGGCTTGTGTAATGGACCGATATGCGGGTCTGCCCCAATTCAAAATGTTATCCCATCCTACAGCCATAAGGAGGGGAATGATGTTGAAAGGGACTAAATGGTTAGAATTAACTGTTCGTTCAACAATGACATTGTGGAGACAAATATCCTGCACAAAATTCAGGTCCTCTTTGGGTGGTCGAAGAGTGCACACCGAAATAGGTGTGGAACGAGAAGAAGGACCACGAGTGATTTTCTTCTTAGTTCTACCTTCCATTGCAAGAAGGGTTTATGGATTTCACCCAAATCAGATTTTACCCTAAAAAAGCAAGAAAACCACAAGAAAACTTGAAATAAACACTAGAATCAAGCTAAATGAGATGCAAGGAACCTAAATCTGAAATAAAAATGAAAATGTTGCGTTAACCGAGTAGTATTCAGATATGGGTTCGACCGGTCGGAGAAGGGGCTATTGGAGAAAATGAAGAAAGTGAAGAAAAAGTGATTTTTTTCCTCACAATAAAAGCACCCTACCTGTGCATTTAGACTGGTCAAGTACATGCTCGACTGGTTGTACCACGACTGGTCGAGTGTGTACTCGACTGGTCGTGTAGACTCAAAATATCTCAATTTTATTAATTTTTGAAATTCAAAAATTTGTAAAAATAAAAATATACAAAATATAGTTTGAGATCAAATTACACATACCAATATCTAGTTTTAATTTAGAGAACTTGTTTCTATCAAGTGGTTTGGTGAAATGTCTGTAAGTTGATTTTTAATTTGAAGATAATCCATTGAAATAATTTTATCTTCCACTAATTCACGAATGTAATGATATCTAATGTCAATATGCTTGGTTCGTGAATGCTGGATAGGATTCTTAGAGATATTAATTATGTTAGAGTTATCGCAATAGAGTACCATAGTATCTTGTGCAAATCCATAGTCATTTAACATTCTTTTCATCCACACAAGTTGAGTGCATTCATTTCTAACTGTAATATATTCAGCCTTAGCAATGGATAGTGAAACAAAACTTTGTTTCTTACTATGCCACGAAACTAAACAGTTCCTAACATAAAACCAACCACTGCCAGTAGGCTTGTGGTCATCTATTTTCCCAGCCCAATCAGCATCCGTATAACACACTAATTGAACATTAGTATCATGTGGATACTTGTAACATCCCAAAAATTGGGGGTCGGGTAGAAACCCAACTCCTGAGTTCCAATACGTCACTTATGCAACATTTTCAATGATGGATGAATGTCGGCGGTAATAGTACATAAAATATGAGGTGGATCAAGCCAAAACAGCATATCATACTCCACAGACAGTTAATTTAGCAAGCTGAAGAATGTGATAGATATATAGAATATATGAACTATTGTGAGTCTCCAGAGTGTGAACATGTTACCAGGTTAAACATATACATGTATACTCCAAAGATGAGCAAAAAGAATATACATGGTGCAAAAATAAAAGGCAAAATACCACGTGTACTGGCATCTAATCAGTAACCCTCTAACCCCGTCAATTAGAACCTGCATATAGGAGGGATCCTCCTCATCATCATCAAGTCCGGCTCTGCTTCGCGAGCATCGCCATCATCTGAAACTAAAATAGGAACTGGTGGGTGTCCGGAACACCATCCCGTAATGTGGGAGTGAGTGATCAACTCAGTGGAATTATAGAGCAAAGATTAACATTTTATCAAATTAATCACGTGATAATAGTAAAACAGGCAATCAAACATTCCTAGATACTGTTGTTAATGCAAGCATGAAATGACATGATGGATGCCCTCACTGACATACTCCCTCATGCGGCAACATCTGTGTCTGCGGCACGCTTTCTTCCCACAGTGCTCCACATCTTCCAGGCACATGCAGTGCGATGCGGATATGATTACCGGGTTGTTATTTGTCCTTTTCATACAGCAGGATTAAGAAACTAGGGTACCTTCCTTATATTAATCCCAACACATATCCTGTCTAGGGTCGTCACTCCTAGTAATCTCATACGATGTTATATTTATAGGTCGCTGCAAGGGCTGCCAGGGCTGTTGCTCGCACTCGTTGCACCGCTCCCCCATCACCTTATCAATACAGGCCTAATGTACTCTTGTCGTTACGGAAGGGTATTCGACTCCCGTAGACTTAGAATATGCTCAAGGTCACTACAAAGGGCTCGTCACCAATCAGTGTAGGCCGACAGCTCGAATGTAGTGTCCCATACCACCACAATCAGCTCACGAGTCAAATGTGCTCACTGATCACTATGGGAAGGTTTGTGGCCCCAGCGTAGGCAGACAACTCGACCACGGTGTCCCATACCACCATATCCGGCTCATGAGTTTTTATGGATTAAGGTACCATGGTTAATAGGGTTTCCAATGGTAAGTTCAGTACCCTAGTTTCAAGCAGTTATGACTCATACAAGGTGAACATACAATGGCCAGTCGGGTTACTTGACGGGCTCGACTAGTACAAGCGCATCTAAAGCTGAGCGATATGAAGTGCATGAAATACTTTGTGTGGCCTAACCACTGCCGCCTGCCCAAAACACGACTCGCGTTCATCGACACGTCCTTCATGGTAAATAGAAGCCAACCACGAATTCGATCCATTACCGACTTCCTGGACCAGGTCATAGCCCCAAGCATTTGAATATCAACATCAGTAAGCATATGTGAGTAACAGGAATGAATATAAATAATACAAGCATGTTGACACATGTTATATCATACTACATAAGCAAATCAACCAACACATGCATTTCATATATGTAATGAAATCAATTCATGTGACCAACATGGTGGAAATCATATACGTCAGCATATTGATTGAGAATTCAATCTCAATACTAAATCACAACACCATTTACTCAATACATACTAATATAAACATTTATACAAACACTTAGTGAACACACTTTAGCCTACATAGCGTATGTCGACTCTAAATGCGCATTTGGGCCAATCTCTTCGCCAAACAGATCATATACGCATTCCTAATATCACAACACGACAAATAGCCATGGCAATCATTTTAGCAAAATATGGACGTATACTGTAGTTCCTACAAATACCTAAAATGCCATAAATCTCATATTTCCCGTACGCTGTTGAAATGGAAAACGGACAGCATGTTCTACATGTCTAACGGCGCTCTCTTCGATAATATACTATTAAACGACATTGAAAGCTTTGAAATCAGTCAAGAAAAATGTCTATAATCCTCACCTTTCGCCTTAGACGTGTATCGATTTGAATAGAACGTTTACGCTTCGTCAACGGCATTAAGGCAACCTATATCACAAGTTACATAAGCTACACCGCTACTCGCATCAAAGGAATTCCTAAAACAGCAAGAGGGTAGGGTTTTCTTACATATAAGTGAGTTGGAAATCACCAGGAAAGTGATTTGAATGCGGTGCTTCGGTACATGCAATAGCTGGTGCAAGTGGCAGAAAATATCTCCCACAACTCTCTCACAATCTCTCTCTTTCTCTCTCTCTCTCTTTCTAGGGTTTGTAGCAAATTCGGATGGGAGAGATATGAGAGGGTTTAAAGCCTTGGGATAAAGGTATACTTAAGTTATAACCAAATTGGAATTTTTTCGATCCAAAAGAGCATTTCGGGAGGTCCCTTGGCCGAACGCGGTCGGACTTAAGCTCATGTTCATTGGATCATGCTCACATCAAGTTTTCAGACCGGTAGAGTTCCCAGATCACACGTGGCGGACCAGTTTCAGTTCAGCGGTCACGGAGACTCGATCGAAGATTCCAAGTACACTGACCTGAGTGAGAAATATTTCCTGATCCGAGGGTGTATTTTTATGGATTAAGGTACCATGGTTAACAGGGTTTCCAATGGTAAGTTCAGTACCCTAGTTTCAAGCAGTTATGACTCATACAAGGAGAACATACAATGGCAAGTCGGGTTACTTGACGGGCTCGACTAGTACAAGCGCATCTAAAGCTGAGCGACATGAAGTGCATGAAATACTTCGTGTGGCCTAACCACTGCCGCCTGCCCAAAACATGACTCGCGTTCATCGATGCGTCCTTCATGGTAAATAGAAGCCAACCACGAATTCGATCCATTACCAACTTCCTGGACCAGGTCATAGCCCCAAGCATTTGAATATCAACATCAGTAAGCATATGTGAGTAACAAGAATGAATATAAACAATACAAGTATGTTGACACATGTTATATCATACTACATAAGCAAATCAACCAACACATGCATTCCATATATGTAATGAAATCAATTCATGTGACCAACATGGTGTAAATCATATACGTCAGCATATTGATTGAGAATTCAATCTCAATACTAAATCACAACACCATTTACTCAATACATACTAATATAAACATTTATACAAACACTTAGTGTACACACTTTAGCCTACATAGCGTATGTCGACTCTAAATGCGCATTTGGGCGAATCTCTTCGCCAAACAGATCATACACGCATTCCTAATATCACAACACGACAAATAGCCATGGCAATCATTTTAGCAAAATACGGACGTATACTGTATTTCCTACAAATACCTAAAATGCCCTAAATCTCATATTTCCCGTACGCAGTCGAAATGGAAAACGGACAGCATGTTCTACATGTCTAACGGCGCTCTCTTCGATAATATACTATTAAACGACATTGAAAGCTTTGAAATCAGTCAAGAAAAATGTCTAAAATCCTCACCTTTCGCCTTAGACGTGTATCCATTCGAATAGAACGTTTACGCTTCGTCAACGGCGTTAAGGCAACCTATATCACAAGTTACATAAGCTACACTGCTACTCGCATCAAAATAATTCCTAAAACAGCAAGAGGGTAGGGTTTTCTTACATATAAGTGAGTTGAAAATCACCGGGAAAGTGATTTGAATGCGGTGCTTCGGTACATGCAATAGCTGGTGCAAGTGGCAGAAAATATCTCCCACAACTCTCTCACAATCTCTCTCTTTCTCTCTCTCTCTCTTTCTAGGGTTTGTAGCAAATTCGGATGGGAGAGATATGAGAGGGTTTAAAGCCTTGGGACAAAGGTATACTTAAGTTATAACCAAATTGGAATTTTTTCGATCCAAAAGAGCATTTCGGGAGGTCCCCTCCCGAACGCGGTCGGACTTAAGCTCATGTTCATTGGATCATGCTCACATCAAGTTTTCAGACCGGTAGAGTTCCCAGATCGCACGTGGCGGACCAGTTTCAGTTCAGCGGTCACGGAGACTCGATCGAAGATTCCAAGTACACTGACCTGAGTGAGAAATATTTCCTGATCCGAGGGTGTATTTGGGTCAGATTCCGACGGTCTGAATGCTTATACTGATCCCGCAAACGAAACGTGCCAGATTCATTTAAATCCCATTTAAATTTTTATGAATTACACTCTTTCTCACTCTCCCTGCTCCAAGCTCAATGAAATAGCCTCAGAACATCAGTTGGGCTTGATTTTTGAAATGATTGTCAAGTCCAGCTAAGCGGTCATAACGGTCTAAGATTGTGGATATCGGACTCTCGACGTGCGGTCTAGATCCAATACGAAGTTTCAAAGGGTTCCTGAGGGCAAACGGGTTTAGAGTTTGATCCTAGATTTTAGGGTAACGTAGCGTCAACGATTCTAGAGGTTTTGGGTCTTACAGATCGTATTTAAAGTGGCTGGTGCTAATTTCACAGGTAATTTAGCGTAGCGCTGGCTAATTCACATTAAATTCTAAAGAATTTGGTTCTAAGTGATTTCTTTGGCTTTGGAATTGGGTTCTGAGAGGTTACTGAGGCGTCATGGTTGGCCCATTGCCTAAGGACATCTAACCCCAGGTTAGCAAAAATTCGGAGTGTTACAATCTACCCCCCTTAAAATAAAACTTCGTCCTTGAAATTGGCTAAGGGTAATGAGTCCCTAAAGAGACTTTTGATTGACATTTTAAGGAAGGTTCAAAATCTATTTAATGACCTAACCTTACATATAACCTAAACCGACTGTTTCAATCTTGGGCCAGTGGGGAAGAGGCCAACCACGCTTCCGCTGCGCTACTCTAATCCAACGGTTGTATTAGATAATCCTAAGTAGATTGGGCTCAATACGTTCTACCCCCTTTAAAACTTAGTTCTACTTAATGTTCAAGAATCTATGACTCGATCCGTATATCGGAACGAGGTGTAACTTAGAGCCTATCTTTAACATGAAATAGGAAACAACCTCTCACTACATTGGTCTTCCTTTGCTAACGATGCATTTTATGGCATTAGTACCTATGGTTGTAAAAAGGAGCTGAAATGACGGGTGTTGTAGTTGATTTTAAGGACGGATGTGAGTTTGTGGTAAGAGGTCTAATCTCTATTGGCTATGGAAATAACTTTTGGTTGTAGGTGGCCGGGCCAACACGGAAGAAAAGTTGTGTACTGGGTCTGAGCCGGATACATAGACTTTCTATCTAGCTAGGACAGAAAATTTATTGTATCAATTCTTAATCCGAATCGATGCCGATCTTCTGCTTGATCAAAGCATTAGATTTATTGGTAACTACTAGGATTAAGAAGTCGATTCAAACCGCGTATACATCGCTTACATACAGTTTCTTTACTCCGTGTTCCCGAATGTAATAGGTCCTTAGGAAGGCAATTCTAAGGGGCGTGCTGGTTTATTCTAAGTTCAATCTGAGGGATTTATAAGTTTTCCCTGAGAGTAAAAGGTTCTAAGTTAAAACAACTTTCCTAAGGGTTATAACAGAAGTCTATAAATATTAAGGGGATCAATCGAAGGAATGAGGTTTTACTCCAACCAAATCTAACCTACTATTCCTAAGCATATACAGGCCTTACACTACTTAATTCAACAAGTAGTTTAGTCTGTAACTCTCTAGCTGTAATCCAAAGCCTAAGCTTATACACTAAATGGTTTCATACCATTTCTAATACAGAGAATTGTTCTATCGCTTAGGGTCACGATTTTCTAAATGGAATTGGATTTCCTATATAACTCTAGGTCCAAAATGCCAAGGGCATATGTTGCCAGTGGTCTCAAGTTGTGTTAAATGGGACTGCTTTCTTACTCCCACCTAAGAATTGGGAGTGACATGTTTAGTAGGTGGGTGGGTTGGGATCCAAATCAATTTCATGAGCTTTGGAAAATGGATCTTGTGTTGGAAAGTGTGAGATGAAGCATAGCAATACACAATCCCTTAA
The DNA here is from genome assembly GCA_037074715.1 of Magnolia kwangsiensis. Taxonomy (NCBI): domain Eukaryota; kingdom Viridiplantae; phylum Streptophyta; class Magnoliopsida; order Magnoliales; family Magnoliaceae; genus Magnolia; species Magnolia kwangsiensis. Next base: position 42,801,217 of record CM073586.1, on the reverse strand, counting down.
GCATTCCACTCACTTCATAGCAAAAGGGACTGCATGCATGTTATTTACCAGAATTTTTCACAATACCTGGAACACAGTGTTACATGAATCATGACAGAAGATGCATGTGAGCTAATGCGACCAAGACTCCCAACATCTAAAACCTTCTACCAACTGCTACACTACTACTAAGCTCATCAACACAAGAAAATACATGGATCCTAACATAGCAACAACCAAGCCATAGGGCGGTGACATCTCTCGACATTCCTAAACGGGGGGGGGGGGGACTAGGCCCGACTTCATCAACGGCGGTCTTCCTCTTTCCCATGAGAGAGAGGATGGTGGAAAGGGAGAAAAAGGCTAAAATAGCCTCTACAAAAGCCATGAAAAATGGAGGAAATGGGGAGATAGGGCTGACCTAATGAGATAAAACAAATCTAAGCCCTATAGAGGAGTGAATCAGGCCCCAAAGGCTAAAATTTCAAAGGGAAACGAGCAAGATAGGTAGGAATGGAGGCTCACACGAATTTCAGCCTTCAATAGAGGATGTGAGAGCTTCCACGAACGAAAATGAAGAGGGAAGGGAGTGCCAATGACTGTGGACGATGGAGTGACGTCGGTTATAGAAGAAAATGGGATTGGGGGAGATTTGAAATGGGTTTTGAAAGAGGGGACAGAAAAAAATGTGAGAAGGGAGAGCTTAGGTGGCATTTTTGTGAAAGAGGTAGGGCTTTGGGGGACTTTTAAGGGACGACCCAAATATAGGATGCCTCCCCTAACCACTTAAGAGCGTCGTCCCGATGCCCGACCCGAGTGGGGCCCACCGTATGACGAGGCCTCGCCGAACCGGTGAGGTCCTCGCTGGCCAAACTCAATTCCAGCGAGGCCTGGCCTATGGAGCGTGGTCCCCCTGTCCTGTGGGACCCAAAAATGTGTGGTTCCCCCCTGGATCATGTCAGATTAGCTTGGGTGGGCACACAACTCCGTTTGAAGAATTTTGGGGCTAATTTGCAAACTGGAATGCATTTATGCACCATGTAACATATTATTTTGGGGTAGGAGAGGCTAATCCATTCACCTAACCCACTTATTCCATGAGATTCTATAATTGGAATGGTTAAAAGTCTAATTTATACATATATTTACTATCTATAGAAAATGTTTATTTAAGCATGATTCTCCATCATTTATACGTTAGGATTTATGTGTAGTATGAAAGGAATTAGAAAAAGTTGAAGCATGGGGTGGTGAAAGGAGAGATTTTGAAGAAAATGGGTAAAACAGGGGTTTTAGGCCTTGCGATTGAGTATAAGGTGTTGTGGTTTCCCCACAACCCAAGGACATCCATTTTCAGGTTTGAAATTCTTCAGGGAATGACACAAACCAATCGACTAACGGCCTAGAGGCGACTTAGGTCGCTTCACGCGACCAAAGATACGTTACGGCCTAAAGTACAGTATAGTTTGACCTGTCGCCGAAACTGGGGATTCTAATGTGGTTTCTAAGTTCCATCGCCCCCTTCCTAAGTCAGAGTGCATTAGTGTGCATTGTGTTACCATAACCCAGGTCCGGTTTAATCCAAATCATGCTCTAATACCATCTGTTACATCCCAAAAATCGGGGGTCGGGTAGAAACCAAACTCCCGAGTTCCAATACGTCACTTATGCAACATTTTCAATGATGGATGAATGTCGGCTGTAATAGTACATAAAACATGAGGTGGATCAAGCCAAAACAGCATATCATACTCCAGAGACAGTTAATTTAGCAAGCGAAAGAATGTGATAGATATATAGAATATATGAACTGTTGTGAGTCTCCAGAGTGTGAACATGTTACCAGGTTAAACATATACATGTATGCTCCAAAGATGAACAAAAAGAATATACATGGTGTGAAAATAAAAGGCAAAATACCACGTGTACTGGCATCTAATCAGTAACCCTGTAACCTCGTCAATTAGAACCTGCATATAGGAGGGATCCTCCTCTTCATCATCAAGTCCGGCTCTGCTTCGCGAGCGTCGCCATCATCTGAAACTAAAAGAGGGACTGGTGGGTGTCCGGAACACCATCCCGTAATGTGGCAGTGAATGATCAACTCAGTGGAATCATAGAGCAAAGATTAGCATATTATCAAATCAATCACTTTATAATAGTAAAGCAGGCAATCAAACATTCCTAGATACTGTTGTTAATGCAAGTATGAAATGACATGATGGATGCCCTCATCGATATACTCCCTCATGCGGCACCATCTGTGTCCGCGACATACTTTCTTCCCACAGTGCTCCACATCTTCCAGGCACATGCAGTGCGATGTGGATATGATTACCAGGTTGTTATTTGTCCTTTTCATATAGTAGGATTGGAAAACTAGGGTACCTTCCTTATATCAATCCCAACACAAATCCTGTCTAGGGTCGTCACTCCTAGTAATCTCATACGATGTTATATTTATAGGTCACTGCAAGAGCTGCCAGGGCTGTTGCTCGCACTCGTTGCACCGCTCCCCCATCACCTTATCAACACAGGCCTAATGTACTCTTGTCGCTACGGAAGGGTCATCGCCTCCCGTAGACTCAGAATACGCTCGAGGTCACTACAAGGGGCTCGTCACCAATCAGTGTAGGCTGACAGCTCGAATGTAGTGTGGCATACCACCACAATCGGCTCACGAGTCAAATGTGCTCACTGGTCACTACAGGGAGGTTTGTGGCCCCAGCGTAGGCCGACAGCTCGACTACGGTGTCCCATACTGCCATGCCCGGCTAATGAGTTTTTATGGATTAAGGTATCATGGTTAACAGGATTTCCAATGGTAAGTTTAGTACCCTAGTTTCAAGCAGTTATGACTCATACAAGGTGAACATATAATGGCCAGTCGGGTTACTTGACGGGCTCGACTAGTACGAGCGCATCTAAAGCTGAGCGACATGAAGTGCATGAAACACTTCGTGTGGCCTAACTACTGCCGCCTGCCCAAAACACGACTCGTGTTCATCGACGCGTCCTTCATGGTAAATAGAAGCCAACCACGAATTCGATCCATTACCAACTTCCTGGACCAGGTCATAGCCCCAAGCATTTGTATATCAACATCAGTAAGCATATGCGAGTAACAGGAATGAATATAAACAATACAAGCATGTTGACACATGTTATATCATACTATGTAAGAAAATCAACCAACACATGCATTCCATATATGTAATGAAATCAATTCATGTGACCAACATGGTGGAAATCATATACGTCAGCATATTGATTGAGAATTCAATCTCAATACTAAATCACAACACCATTTACTCAATACATACTAATAAAAACATTTATACAAACACTTAGTGAACACACTTTAGCCTACATAGCGTATGTCGACTCTAAAAGCGCATTTGGGCGAATCTCTTCGCCAAATAGATCATACACGCATTCCTAATATCACAACACGACAAATAACCATGGCAATTATTTCAGCAAAATACGGACGTATACTGTATTTCCTATAAATACCTAAAATGCCCTAAATCTCATATTTCCCGTACGCAGTCGAAATGGAAAATGGACAGCATGTTCTACATGTCAAACGACGCTCTCTTCGATAATTTACTATTAAAAGACTTTGAAAGCTTTGAAATCAGTCAATCAAAGCATATAAAATCCTCACCTTTTGCCTTAGATGTGTATCGATTCGAATAGAACGTCTACGCTTCGTCAACGGCATTAAGGAAACCTATATCACAAGTTACATAAGCTACACCGCTACTCACATCAAAGGAATCCCTAAAACAGCAAGAGGGTAGGGTTTTCTTACCTATAAGTGAGTTGGAAATCACCGGGAAAGTGATTTGAATGCGGTGCTTCGGGACGTGCAATAGCTGGTGCAGGTGGCAGGAAATCTCTCCCATAACTCTCTCACAATCTCTCTCTTTCTCTCTCTCTCTTTCTGACAAATTCGGATGGGAGAGATATGAGAGGGTTTAAAACCCTTATATAGGCTAAAATCTAACCTAATTAGAATTGGGATAAAGGTATACTTAAGTTATAACCAAATCGAAACTTTTTCGATCCAAAAGAGGGTTTTGGGAGGTTCCCTGGCCGAACACGGTCGGACTTAAGCTCATGTTCATTGGATCATGCTCACATCAAGTTTTCAGACCGATATAGTTCCCAGATCGCACGTGGCGGACCAGTTTCAGTTCAGTGGTCACGGAGACTCGATCGAAGATTCCAAGTACACTGACCTGAGTGAGAAATGTTTCCTGATCCGAGGGTGTATTTGGGTCAGATTCCGACGGTCTGAATGCTTATACTGATCCCGCAAACGAAACGTGCCAGATTCATTTAAATCCCATTTAAATTTTTATGAATTACACTCTTTCTCACACTCCTTGCTCCAGGCTCAATGAAATAGCCTCAGAACATCAGTTGGGCTTGATTTTCGAAATGATTGTCAAGTCCAGCTAAGCGGTCATAACGGTCTAAGATTGTGGATATCGGACTCTCAACGCGCAGTCTAGATCCAATACGAAGTTTCAAAGGGTTCCTGAGGACAAACGGGTTTAGAGTTTGATCCTAGATTTTAGGGTAACGTAGCGTCAACGATTCTAGAGGTTTTGGGTCTTACAAATAGTATTTAAAGTGCCTGGTGCTAATTTCATAGGTAATTTAGCGTAGCGTTGGCTAATTCAATGACAGCAAAACTATAGGACTATGTTCATCCTGCTAGGGTTGACAACCATCGCGGGAATCAAGCCCAAATACTGTCAAGAAACATTCAACTTGAGTATGAGTGAAGTGCGTGAGAAACGCGAATATCTATAGAAAATGAACTGAAACTTGAGTGAATTGGACGGTTCACTTTCACGCCAAGTTGAAGAATTTAGATAGTTAGTTTATGACCAAACTTCACCCATGGGGGAAGGAAATTTTCCTGCACCTATTCTTATAACCGTGGCCCCGATTAGATACGTACCACCATTGATTTGACACAGGCTCTCCACGGTTAATCGGCTTATCTGATCAAAATGAAATCATGTCCTGGCATGGATCCATAATCAGGGAGAGAACCCTATGACATAAATGAGTTGTGGGCCTCCATATGAGCCCTGTTCATAAGAAACAGCCGCCCATGGGGTATAAACCATGTATAAAGAGGCTCTTGGGTCATTTGTGTATAAAGAGGCTCTAGTGTCATTTGCACCCCATCTGGGGCTATAAATAGCTTGCCACACACCCCCTCTCTCACAAATACAAATTTCAAACCCTAAATAGAGAGAGGAGAGCAAAGAGAAAAGAGGAAGTGTATGGGATTGCTTCAACTGTGGGACTTCTCCCACGCATCTATGTGCCTAATCACCGCCTCCTTTCACTACCCAAACTTCTCTTGACTACGATTTTGAGTAAGAAATACCTACCCTAATATCGATGTAGAACTCCCGGGTAGCTTTCGTTAACTTAGCTAACCAGTTTCATCATTTAGGTGGCCGACGTTTCATTTTTGGAAACACAAAGTTTGGACCGAGTCCGAGTCGAGCATACTGACGAAAGGTGCAGACTTTAAATGCTTAGGTTACGGTTTATCAATGCTTTCATGATAGCTAGTGATTTATGTTTGTCTTGATTGCTGCCATATTATATTCAATATGTTGATTTCTGTATGTGATACGCCTATGAAATGTGACAAGTAAATGATGCAACTTATGTGTTTATTGAAATGTCTAAATGGGAAATAGAGAATGATTAGTGCTTGCTATGATTCCTAATCTAGGATTCATCATCGTCATATGCATATAGATTTCTCTGTATGAATAATTGATAAAACATATGTTGTAACTAACGTAGTCTAGTTGTTTGATAAATTGTTTAAATGAGAAATTGTTGATGATTTGTATTTCCTATAAGTATTAAGATAGGGTTTCCTATTGTCTTATGCATCTGTATGTTTTCCTCTATGAAATTACATGGTCTATGTGTTTGATGAAATGCCCAAATGAGAAATCCAATTGGATTATTTTTGTTGAATGCTAGGATGGATATTACATGTGGTTGTAGCAGCATTTCGATAGGATTGGGGCTACAGACATAGCCCAGGAAATCGGTACAAGTTCTTATTTAGGTTGTCAAATTAGTCTCACCACCTTGGGTAAACTCGATGAATCTGACTCGCACGACGATTGTCGACAGTGGCTAGGCCACGAGGGGTGCTTTCACGCTCCATGTCAATTAAGTCAGCGTGAGCCCGTACCAATCAAGCTTGCCTAATGAAGTGATTAACCTATTATGTGTTTACCATCCATGGATGTGACTGCTTGAATCTAAGGTACCCCTTACTAATGTAAAGATTTACTTTAACCATGGTACCACAATCCGCTAAGACTCATAAGCAGGGCATGGTGGTAAGGGATATCGTGTCTGAGCTGTCAGCCTACACTAGGGTGATGAGCCTCCCCATAGTGACCAATAAGCAACTAAGACTTGTGAGCCAGGCATGGTTGTATGGGACACCATGTTTGTGTTATCGGCCTATGCTGGAGTGACGAGCCTCCCCGTAGTGACCGCGATCACAACTTCTTGCAACTTGCCTATCGTATGTGTTTGACTAGGAGTGATGAACCAACAACTTACCGATCGTATGTGTTTAACTAGGAGTGACGAACCTAGATGGATCTAGGACATAAGAGTAGGACCATCTAAGGTTGTCCGATGCCGAATGTTCGATTTGGGTCAATGATATAATGGGAGGTACCCTAGTTTCCCAAACTTACAGTATGAATGGGCTTAGTTAATTACTTGGCTAACATGACCATGCATCGCACTACATTAGTTAGGATGTGCCAAAAAGGCGTTAGAGTTGCACCATTTTGAGGAAGCATTCTCATATGCGAAATACGTTGTTGGAGTTGTGTGTGAGGGAGCATTAATGTAAGGGAATATATCATTACTTGCACCCCATTCCAACATTAAAAAGAGTAGTTAGGAAGTGATTTTTATGATTGCTTTATCATTACTTCTTTGATTGACTTGATAACATGTGTAACTTTTGCCTTATAAAACCACTGAGCTGATCACTCACTCCCACTCTGGGATGGTGTTTTAAAATACCAACCGGACTGTGATGTAGATGCAGGTACGGATGATGTCTATGCTTTGGAGCAAGACTTCTCGGATGAGGGGAGGAATTCTCCTACTTCCAACTCTCTAGCGGACCGATCTAGGCTATGAACCGTTACGCAGGGATCACTGGGATATTTGGGCTTAGTTAGACACATTTATATTTCCGCATTTTGTTTATTTTAAAATGATATATGTATATATTGAACCCGGTTATATACTCATACTCTGGAAGAAACCTTGTGAAACATCCGCATACTGATACAGACATGTATAGAATTCCACACTTGCTTAACTTAATTAAATCCAGAGTATGATGTGTTATCTAGTATGATCCCATGCATGCTTAACACATGAACTGGAAAGAAATCTGAATATCATCATCCATAAAGCATAAGTGATATTCTAAATCTTGGGAGTAGAGCTTTGCTCGACCCTCGAAATCCAGGGCATTATAAGTTGGTATCAAAGCATGAGTTGGATTAAACTATACATGGGGTAATAGGCTAATATGACACACTTTGACGCACTCTTACTTAAGAAGGGGGTGATGGAATTTAGAGACGATATTAGGATCCTAAAGTTTCGCCAACAGGCGAGACCAAACACTGTACTTTAGTCAAAGGTTTATAACTGAGGGACTCAGATCATGTGCAATGACCTAAGTCACCTCTAACCAAAGATAACAAATCAATTCGACTTGAGGTTGACTCGATCGTAGTATAGTGGGGCTTGGCGTAAATAGCTAATAAGACCAAGATGGCATAAATGTTGAACTTTGTAGTTTAAACTGAGTTTAGATCTTTGCCAAATTTAGTCTCAACTAAGGAAAGAAGCTCCCCAATAACCTTGGTAATCTGGGTCATCAATTGATGGATTTTTGGATCACAAAGGGATCAAGAACACGTGATGAAACACTTCATACTGCAATGGGTGGACCCAACCTATCGGTGACCTAAAACAATGAGTTAGTGGGACCCTGGGGATCCCACAGACTAAAAATAACCACTGGAGGGGGGTGGCCACCGCTGGACTGTCCAGCAGGCCACGACGGCACTGCCCGATCAATGACGCACTGCCACTGGTTCCAGCAGGCTGCAGTCTAATTGGGTGGGCCCCTCCCACATCTAGGTGTCCACTCATATGACCCTACAACCCCGCCTTTCTTCATTTTTACCTATTTCCAATCCCCTCTAGCCCTCCAAACCCTCCAAAAACCCTCCCTCTTAAATCTCCATTTTCATGCCTCTAAATCCCATTTTTCCATGCATTTTACACCCCCTCACCTTAAATCTCTCCTAATCTCCCTTGCATTTCTTCCCTTTTTCTCATTTGAGCACCAAACCCATCACTTAGGGCTCCCAAAACACTCATCTCCTCAAAAATCCATCCTTTCCATATCCCTTCCATCTCCATGGCCCTTTTCGAGATCGTGGCCACCATCTTCTCCATTTTGATGCTCCTTTCCCTTATGGGGAAGAAGCAAGTGGCCCCGGATGAGACCAGGCCAAGCTGTCTGAGCCGTTCCAAAAAGAAGGTAAGTGTCAAGACAAGTGTGAGCACCTAACGAAGGTCGAAGCGGGACCTTGACCCTCAAATCCCAATAGAGAGATCTCTACCGGCGGGCATTGAACTTGATATATTCCGCAATCGACGAGTTATTTTTAAAGCTCACGTGGATGAGAAATTTTTTGGGATGTATCTAGTGATCGACCATTTCCTGGAGAATGGATGGGGCCCCATGTTTGAAGAAAAGACATATGTTAATGAGGGCACCGTGCGAGCCTTCTATGCACATATATAGGACATGTCTCTTGATCCTCTGTAGTTTATTATTCCTTTGGGAAGAACAGAAACCAAAGTCGATGTGGATATGATAGACCGCATTATGGGAGTTAAGCACTGCATTGCGCATGCCAGTGAGATGAATCTCACTGATGGATGGGAGAGAGATCACCGCGCTCGCTTCCTTTACGGTTGACTCATTGAGTGGAGGCGAGAGAATAACCTCAAAATGACTCACATGACGGATGATTACTTCCTGCTCCACCATTATGCACGTACAACGTGTATCCTAGATGGAGCAACCGTACGAAATGCATGAGATTTAGGTGGATTTCCTGTATCGAGTTGGATGGGAGAAAAGGTGTGCCTACCCACTCTTGCCTTGACCCAAATAGTTAAGATGGCACAATCTACTCGGGGGACTCGTCCCTCCCATTTGGCTGACTAGTTTGCAAGATCGCCCGCAACTTTGGATTCAGGCTCCACATGGACAATCTTGCCCCTATCCATTTCATCAATGAGACCACCCTCAACAACATGAAAAAAGGTCCTAGACAATGCCAAGCCTAACTTGAAGAGTTCGGGGTTGAGATTAAGAAGGAGACAGAAGAAGAGGAAGAAAGTGAAGAAGAGGAACAGGAGGAAGAAAGGGAGATTCAGAATTCCGACCAGGAGCCTCCCACCGCTCGTGACGACGGCTAAGATCGGGCTGCCCACGACACCCTCCTGGCTAAGATCAAGGAAAACCAGGTCTATCTAAAGCAAAAGTTCAAGAGAATGTCCCGTACCTTAAAATCCCTCCTGTGCTACATGCAGGATAAAGGAGCACCTTTGCCTTCACCAGAATTAGAGGATTAGTAGTATAGTTTGTAGTTTCTTTCCTCTTTTTTTTTTACTAGCCTTAGATAGGCTTAGTTTGGATGCTAGGTTGGTAAATGTTAAAGTCTTTTGTTAGTCAGTTGTCCTGTGTTTTCTATCATAGTACATGTAATGTCATATCATATATAACTGTGATAAATTTTGTTTAATGAAATGCATGGAGCACCTTTTGTTTAGTAATGCACGGAATGTTTGAAAAAAGTTAATGATGTGTGTACGATATCACTCTAATTTCATAAATGTTATACCCTATGTTGTATATAAGGGATGCCTCCCAAGACCAATTAGAACATGGCACGTCTCCCACCTAGCAGGTTGGTTGATTGGGCCCCTCTCCCAAGTGATAGCTAAATGGACCCTAGTTTCGGTCTAGGTAGCGAGACAATGCTGGATTCACAACCAGCCACTGGCCCTATAAATGGGCCAACGCTGAGTGCACCACCGGATCTAGGTCAGAACCGCGCGTCTTTGTCGACTCCACATATGCCTCAAGTAGCCCCTCCCCTAGATAGATTGGAGCAGTTGATGCTCTTAATGCAACAAAAATAGGTCCTAACAACTATAACAGGGGTCATCGCACAAAACATGAATGTGGCTCCGTCGATGCAACCCATGTAGGCCACCGGGGCAATGGCTGCATGTGGCCTGTTTGAGCATTTTCACCTCCTCTGTCTTCCCACTTTTGTGGGTACTCATAGACCTGAGGAGGCCAAGTATTGGTTGGATAGAATATCTAAGATGTTAAGGCCATTACACTGCTCTGAAGTGGAACAAGTCGAGGTTGTTAGTATATGTTTGACAAGGAAGCTAGCCTATGGTGGGACAATGTCCTGCAAGCGATTCCTACAGAGTTTGTGTGGACATGGGATGGGTTCGAGGTACGCTTCCATGAGAAATACTTTTCCCTCACTAATCGTAATGAAAAAGAGGACAAATTCCTCCGCCTCAGACAGGGGGGAATGACAGTAGCAGAATACGAAAACCATTTCATGGAGCTAGCTAGATATGCTCCTTTGATTTTGGCAAATGAGTCGATGAGAATGCGACAATTTTTGAAAGGATTGCGGGCTAACATCCGTAGCTAGATGTGTCATGCTAGCATTCCCACATATGCTGAATTGGTGAACATGTCCCTGCGAGCTAAGTAGGACGATGAGCGGGTGTCCCAAACACGCTTGTCAATGGGTCCAAGGCCTAGGCCTGAATTGCAAACCCGGCCGTTTCTCAGCAAGAGGCCATGTATGAACTCGCCCCCAAGACTAATGGCTCCGCCGGCTCAGCAAAGGAATTCTAATCTTATGTGTACCTACTGTAGTAGAGTGAGCCACACTGACCCCTTTTACTTTACCAAGATGAGGGATAATGGCTACACACCACCTTAGAGGGTCAACCACCAGCCACCGCACTGTATTTCAGCATCACCTCTATGATTTGTGGCACTGGCACAACCATACAACTGACCTCCTGTATTTTGAAATAGGTCGCCACAACAAACTATGACAAGGTCGCCCAACCGTCCGCAACAAGCTCGTGTATATGTACTCGCTGTCAAAGCAGCTGACTTAGGGGTTACAGTACCGCTAGCCTTTGAAGTCACTCCCCACGTCCAAGGTACACCTATATTCTTGTTAGTGGACACCGGGTCCACTGTTTTTATGATAACATGCTTTACAGTCAAGCAATTAGGGTTGGACACTACCCCTATGATTGAGGTGAGAGTCATCGCCGCAGTAGGAACCTTCTCAGACACCACTAAGCTTTGTAAGAATTGCCCGATAGACTTAGGGAGCAAAGTGGTGTGCATTGATTTGATTATAACCAAGATATATCATTACGATGTCATCCTCAGCATGGATTGGCTCATTGAAATGAAGGCAAAAATTGACTGTGAAACCAGATTGGTGACAGCCCATGGGCCCGAGGGCACGACCTTCACCTTCCCAGTTTAAGTCAGTTAGCCCTACCACATTAGTTGTTCTGCTTCCCTGTTGGAGAATTATGATGGTCTGTCACTTGGGGACACGCCAGTGGTCCAAGATTTTATAGACATATTTCGAACGATCCCTGGACTACCTCCTCAGTGCGAGATCGATTTTACCATCGACCTCGTGGCAGATGCGACACATATCTCCTTACCGACATACTACATGCTTCCGTATGAAATGGAGGAATTGAGGAAGAAAATTAATGATTTATTAGAATCGAGTTTTATACAGCCAAAAGTATCTCCTTGGGGAGCACCTGTGTTATTTGTGAAAAAGAAGGATAGATCGCTGCATTTGTGTATAGATTATCGCAAGCTAAATCATGTCACGGTAAAGAACAAGTATCCTCTGCCCAAGATAGATGATTTGTTCGACCAATTGAAGGGGGATAAATATTTTTCTAAGATAGACTTACAGTCCGGGTATCATCATTTGCACGTCAGGAATGAAGGCGTACAGAAAATAACTTTCAAGACCTACTTCGGGCAATACGAATTCCTCGTGAAGCCGTTTGGACTTACAAATGCACCGACCATATTCATGGATTTCAAGAATCGAGTGTTTCGCAGTATCTTTATCGATTCATCATCGTATTCATAGACAACATTTTGATACACTCAAAGAGTCAAAAAGATTAAGAAGAACACCTACGAGCAGTCCTTGATACTCTTAGGTAGAATTAGTTGTTTGCACAATACCAAAAATGTAACTTCTGGAAAGAAGAAGTTAAGTTCTTAAGACATGTGATTTTCAAGGAAGGAATTGCCATGGACCTTGCCAAGGTGATTGTGGTACAGGACTGGGTGAAATTGTGGTAATCACTACTTTAGTTGAAGTGAGAATATGCCAATATATCCTAGAGGGGGGTGAATAAGACTTTATAAATTTTTATGGTAATTTAAAATCCTCTCAATCTTATCTTGAGAGAGCATGCATGTATCAAGATTTCTTCAAAGTAACTCTAATGGCTTCTAAGCCAAATAGAGGATCTAGTCATTAACACTATTTGAAAGATAAACAAGATGCAACCATAGTTAATGATGGATATGACTGTGTGAGGTGTGATCTCAGATAATCAAATATGAAAACATTTAGAGAAATCACATAAGCAATAAAAGACAATAGCAATCTCAAACACAGTTATTTTTATAGTGGTTCGACTACTTGTCTACTCCACTTTTGGCAGACGTACTCAACCCTTGAGTATACCAAATCCTACTAATGGAGGTTTCACAATATGTTCACCTCAAACCGAAGGTTTCAAATCAGGTTCACCTCAAACCAAGACACCTACAGTAAGTGCTATGATTTCATATCCCTTTGGTTGTCAAATTTTATGGTGCCAAAACCTATATTTATGTCTTGTACATCTTGTGTTTTATGATTGAAGACTATTCATTGCAATCAAGTCATCGCATTTCAAGACAAGATCTTAAATGAAGAAAGTTTTCAAGACATGGATGAAGAATTCAAGTATTGAAGTCTTCAAGTTTGTATGTTCAAAATTCGATCAAGTTCAAGTTTAGTAGAAGACTTTGTCAAGTCAAGATCAAGCTCAAGAAGGCCTATTACAAGATTTGTATATTCTCAAGCTTCTCTTAAGGGTCATCTGAGTGTACAGACTTTCAATGTCCATCTCACTTTTAAGGTTTGTTTGACCTTAGATTGACCTTAGGATAGGCTTTACATAGGTCATTCTGGATACATAACTCATATATTTTATTATGCTCGTTTGGAGTGTTCCAAGACTAGTCCTAGCTCTACTACGACTAGTTTTAAGTTTTTCAGGACCAGTTCTAGGTTTTTGAAGATTTTCAGATCTTTCTAGCTGTCCTACGACCAGTCCTAGACATCCTACGACCAGTCCTGTGAGTTCTACGACTCATCCTTCGACCGGTCATAGCCCTACAACTCAAACTCCAGCAACCATTTTTGGGGTCCTACGACCGGTCGTAGGTGTCCCACGACCAGTTGTAGATGGCCCACGACTGGTCATAGACCGCCTAGGATCGGTCGTGGAATAGAAAATCTTATCCCATGAAAATATTTGAAAAATATTTGGAGCTACGATCAGTCCTAGGTTTTTAAGACCAGTCGTAGACGGGATTTTTTAGGCTATAAATAGAGCACAAACTTCAGAGTTTTAGTACTTCAAATTAATTCTATTCAAGCATTCTTTAGGCTATACTCTGAGATAAGTTTGTATTTATTTTAAGCTACTTTGTGCTTATTTAATATTTCTTTTGCTAGCTTATTTTTATTTGATTTTGATTTACATTCCAATCTTATTAGAAAAGAGGAATTTCTAATATTCCTTCTTCTTGGATTCAAAATCAAATAGAACTAGCCCTTTTGATTTAAAATCAATTAGACTTAGAACCATTCTTAAAGTGAGTATTGGATTTTGAACGTTGAATTGAACATCTACTCCGATTGGTTCTACCGGGCTTCTTCAAAAGGTGATTCAGGTATTTTACATTTTTGTAATTTACTTTCTCTAGTTTTTGTTTGAGATTCACCAGAAAAATCTCATTATATTGGTTATCTGAGGAGAGCCAAAAAACTCAGATTGTGGGGTTTTTGGATTGTGTAAGCCCGAGATCAAAGACACAATTGTGAAGGTTTTAGGTGAACCTGTGAAACCTATTTTGATAGTGCATGCTAATATCCCCTGTGTGAGGATATTAGGAGTGGAGTAGCAATCTGTGTGGCTGTTGGATAACAGTTGGTGTACACACAGGCAAACCACTATATATCGTTGTGTTGTGGATGTGTTTTACTCTTTCATTCTTTTATTTATTCTGCTTTGTGGAGAGTGTTTGTGGATGAATGTTGTAATCACTTCAAGCAAGTGTGGATGAATGTTGTAATAACTTAGGATTTATTTTCTGCAAGTTATTTTAATTTTCTTGCTTATTATTCCTCATTGATTTGTGATACAAAGGACGTTCTAGAAATAAGGTTGTCCTACCTTAAACCTCTGGTTTTTGGTGTAAGGTTGTCCTTAGAACTGATAAAGTATCAATCTCTTTATTTTAGGCTATTGTGGTTGTTTTATATTCAGAATTGTGCTTTATATCTTTTATTATTCCACTGTTATAAGTTTTATTTGGCATTACCCTATTCACCCCCCATCTAGGGAATATAGCTAGGCCCTTTCAAGTGGTATCAGAGCCTAATAGCTCGGGCTTATTGTTTATTTATTGGATTTATTTTCTGAGCTAACGATTTAAGCTATATTAAGTTGTCAAATTTTGATAGCCTATCAGTCACTAGGCCACCACCTTTTAATGGCACAAACTATACTTATTGGAAAGCCAGAATGAGGATCTTCCTTAAATTCTTGGATGAAAGTGTGTGGTTGGCCACAGTGAATGAATGGAACCCTCCTATCACTGAAGTAACTAATAGTGATGGTTCAAAATCAATGAAAGTAACGACTTATTCTCTTTGGACCACACTTTAGAAAAGTGAAAGTAGTGCCAATGCTAAAGCACTAAATGCAATTACTTGTGCTTTATCACCAGTTGAATTCAAAAGAATCATCTCTTGTGAAAATGCAAAACAAGCATGGGATGTATTAGAAATGACATGCGAGGGTACATCTATTGTCAAGAAATCTAAAGTTCAACTCCTCACAACTAAATTTGAAGAAATTCATATGGAGGAGAATGAGATGTTTATGGACTTCTTGTAACACCCTGAATTTTTTACCAACCTGGAATTAGACGTCCTTAGGCAATGGGTCAACCATTTCACTCTCAATGATCAATCCCAAGGTCTAAAAATTAAAATTTTCCTATTTCCTTCAAAATCTCACCCTTCACCACCTCATTCTTCGAATTTCTCTAAGTACTTCCATCTTAGCCACAAATTCTCAAATCTAAATAGTAAACACCACTAATCCTAAGGTCTTCATGATGAAGAATAATACCGAAGCTAAAACTTACCATGAATAGTAAATAACTAAGTAAGATGGACTTTTATCCCTAATCTTTTAGAATCTAATAAAATAGATAGGTTAGTTGTATAGATTAGTGTCTCCTACCCCAAAATCATATGCTACATGATGCGTAAACTCATTCCGGGTTACAAATTGGCCCCTAAACACCTCGGACAAGTCGTGGGCCTATCCAGGCCAATGTACAATGAACCAAGGTGGGAACCATACTTTTTTGGGACCCTGGGGGCAGGGGGAACCAGCCCCATAGGACAGCCGTCGCTAGATGTGAGTTTGGTCAGCGATGGCATCGCCGGTTCCGCGATGCATCGCCGGTCAAAATCATCGGTTGGGTCCAGGTTTTGGGCTGGAGGTGTTTGGGGACTAGGGTAGCCCCCTGGTATGCGGGTCGTTCATTAAAAACACCCCAATCAAGTACTTCTTTCACAAAGTGACCCTCCAAGCTCTCCTTTTGCTCCAAACGTCCGAGTTTTAGTAAAAATTACCCCTCCAAACTCTTCCTTTTTGCGTTTCCAAATACCCTCAATCCACCCTTCGAATTTCATCTCAAACAGAGATCATTATAGGCTACTTCCTTTAGAAATATAAAGAGAATCACCTAGCGCTGCACTAGACGACCTGTGAAATTCACACCAATCACTTTCAATGCGATCTGCTAGAGTCAAAACGTATAGTATAGGTGACGCTACAATACCGTAAAGCCTGGGATCAAACTCTATTCCCGATTGCTCTCTAGAGCACCTTGAAAACTTTGTATCGGCTCTGGACCGCACATCGGAGTCCGATTACCCCGAACTTAGACAATCTTGACCGCCTAGTTGGACTTGACGTTCATCTCGAAAATCAAGTCCAATTGATGTCCTGACGCTATTTTACTGGGTCCAGAGTGAAAAGTGTGAGAAATGAATATAATTTATGAAATCTGGCACGTTCGCTTGTGCGCTTTTTCTAAGCGTTCTGACCATCAGAATTCAATCAAATTTCACTCTCGGATCAGAAAAAATTTCCCTTACATGTTATAGTACTTGTAGCTCCGATCGAGTTTCCATAACCGTTGAACTGAAACTGGTCCGCCACGGTCGATCTGGAAATCTGATCGGACTGAAAACTCTGGCTGACCTAGATCCAATGTCAGGGAGCTTAAGTCCGACCGCATTCAGTCATAGGACCTCCAGAAATGCTCCGTTGGATCAGAACAAGCCCACTTTGGTTACAAAATATGTATACCTTGGCCCCAAGTCTATTTTGGTCATGTTTGGGCTTATAAAAAGGGCTTAAACCCTTGCTCTTTCATTCCATACGAATTTGGGGAGAGAAGAGAGAAAAGAAAGAGAAAGTGAGGGAGAAGTTGGGGCTTTCTCCTGGGAGTCTTCCCTTCTGCTCCTCGTGCCACATCCACCTGCCTTCATCACCCTCCCGGTGATTTCAACGCACTTTTAGGTAAGAAAAACCCTAACCACTTGCTATTTTGGAATTCCGTCGATTCAAATAGCAAAGTAGCTTATACATCTTGTGCATTAGGTCGCCGCTACGTCGTTGACAAAGCGTATACGTTCCGTTCGAAACAATACACGTCTTAGGCGAAAGGTGAGGATTTTAGACGCTTTGATTAACGTACAGTTTCGTAAACGTACGGTAAATATGAGATTTAGGGTATTTTAGGCATTTATAGAAAATACTGTATACGTCCGTATTTTGCTGAAATGCTTGACATGTAAATTCATCATGTGATGATATTATGTATGCGTGTATAATCTGTTTGGCGAAGAGATTCGCCCTAATGCGCACTTTGGGTCGACATACGCTATGTAGACTAAGGTGTGTAGACTAAGTGTTCGTATAAATGTTTGTATTAGCATGTATTGAGTAAATGGTATTGTAGATTAGTTTTGAGAATGAATTCTCAATCCATATGATGTTGTATATGATTTTCTACATGTTGGCTATACGTATTGATTTCACTATATATATGAAATGCAGGTGTTGGATGATTTGCTTACGTTATATGTTATCACATGTTGTGAATATGCTTTGGTTGTTTGTATTTCAATTATGTCACACTCACATGATCATTGATGTTGTTTATGAATGCTTGGGGCTATACGTTAGTCCAGGCAGTCGGTAATGGATTGAATTCGTGGTTGGCTTCTATTTGCCACGAAGGACGCGTCGATGAACGCGAGTCGTGTCTTGGGTTGGTGGCAGTGGTTAGGCCACATGAAGTGTTTCATGCACTTCATGTCGCTCAGCTTGAGATGCGCTCGTACTAGTCAAGCATGTCAAGTAACCCGACTGGCCATTGTATGTTCACCATGTATGAGTCATAACTGCTTGAACCTAGGGTATTGAACTTACCAGTGAAAGTCCTGTTAACCATGCTACCTTGATCCATAAAGACTCATGAGCCGGGCATGGTGGTATGGGACACCAAGGTCCAGCTGTCGGCCTATGCTGGCGCCATAAACCTCCCCGTAGTGACCAGTGAGCACCCTACTCTGAGCAAATTATGGTGGTATGAGACACTATATTCTTGCTGTCGGCCTACACTGATCAGGTGACGAGCCCTTTGTAGTGACCTTGAGTTTGTCCTGACACCGCATGGGGGCGACGAGTCCTGATGCAGTCCTAAGGATAATTAGGCCTGTATTGATAAGGTGATGAGGGAGAGGAGCAACGAGTGCATGCAATAGTCCTGACAGCCCTTGCAGCGACCTAGAAATTTAACATCGTATGAAATTACTAGGAGTGACGACCCTAGACAGGATCTATGTTGGGATTGATATAAGAAAAGTACCTTAGTTTCCCAATACTGCTATATGAAAAGGAATAATAACAACTTAGTAATCATATCCACATCACATTACATGTGCCTGGAAGATGTGGAGCACTGAGCGGAATGCAAGCATGCCGCGGGCGTAAGATGGTGCCGTATGAGGGAGAATGTTGGTGAGGGCATCCATCATGTCATCTCATCCTTGCATTAGCAACAGTATCTAGGAATGTTTGATTGTTTGCTTTACTATTAACACGTGATTGATTTGATAACATGCTAATCTTTGCTCTATGATTCCACTAAGTTAATTACTCACTCCCACATTACGGGACGGTGTTCCGAACACCCACCAGACCCTTTTGTAATTGCAGATGATGGCGCTGCTTGTGAAGCGGAGCCGGACTTGATGATGATAAGGAGAATCTCTCCTTTATGCGTGTTCTGATCGACGGGATTATAGGGAGGTTGATTAGATGCCATGACACTTGTCATTTTATATTTTCGGAGCACTCATGTATATTCTTTTCTTTCTATTTTGAGGTATACGTGTATATGTTTAACCTGGTAACATGTTCACACTCAGGAGACTTACAATGAATTATATATTTTATATATTTATCACAGTCTTCTGCTTGCTAATTTAACTGTCTCTGGAGTATGATATGTTGTTTTGGCTTAGTCTCAATCATGTTTAATGCCATTCTACAGACAACATGCATTTATCATTATCTATATTGCATAAGTGACGTTCTGGAACTCGGGAGTTGGGTTTCTACCCGACCCCCAATTTTCGGGGTGTTACACTTCTACACTAGATTGAATGACATTGTGAACTTTATGTGGGGTCTTAGTGATAGAATCCCAGAAAGTAAAGTGTGCGCAAAGATACTACGTTCACTTCCTGAACGGTTCAATTCTAAAGTAACCACGATTCAGGAACTTCGTGATACGGATACCATGAGGGTTGAGGAACTAGTTGGTTCACTTTAAACCTATGAGTTATCCTTTAAGGCTCCTAAAGGAAAATCAATTGCTCTCAAATCATCTAAAAATGTTTCACAAGAGAGCACTTTAGATACAGAAAATTCTGAAGATGATATGACCCTTTTAGCAAAAAAGTTTTATAAAATTTTCAAAAACAAGGAAAAAACTGATTTTCAAAAGTCAAATGATAAGAGACGATCTAAACCTAGAGCTCGAAAATCATTGAAAGATAGTCAATGTTACAACTGTCAAGAGTATGGGCACTTAGCTAACAAATGTCCTAAAAAGGACAAATCAAAAAGGAAAAGCATGATGGCTACTTGGGATGAATCGTCTGATTCTGAATCCTCCTCTAATTCAGAAGATTCTAAAACCGAGTCAGGCGATGATGTTAAAGCCCTTATGACTCTAGCCAAGATCACCTATTCAGATCATGATGATATATCTAGTGAAGAAAATCTGAATAGTGATTGCAATAATGAAGATGATCTTCAAGATGCTTATAATGCCCTTTATAAAGAGAGTTGTAAAATTGCAGTTAAGCTTGAATTACAAAAAGAAAAATTTTCTAAGCTTAAGGAAGATTATGAGTCTCTTGTTTTAGAAAAGTCTCATATTTTCGATTCTTTTGAAAAAACCAAATGTGATTTAGATTTCAAAAACTCCCAAATTGAAGAATTGAAATCCGAAAAAGAAAGACTCAAAAATGAGGTAGTCTCTCTTCTGAGTTTGAAAGACACATGGAGATATGCCCAAGGTGATCCAAAATTGAAAAAATTATTATCCGGATCAAGAAAATGTGGCGCTCGATCCGGGTTGGGCTATGATAAAAATACATCTCCTAAGCAAAAGAACATTGCTCTTAAATTTGTTAAAGGAGAGTCTTCGACCTCAAAAGAAAAGAATACCTATCAAGGTTTTTCCAAAAATTCTAGGTCTTTCCAAAAATCTAAAGGTGGCCATGTCAACTTTAATTTTCAAAATCAAAATCCATTGGCTGAAAAAATAATTGATCTACTCAAGGAGCTATTAAAGTCTAACTCTATGGGTCACTCCTATAATAACAAACAGAAAAAGACCATCTATGCTCCTAAACCCAAAACAGTTCTGAAATGGGTTCCTAAAGTCGCTAGCTTGGTTGCCCACACTGCTTTCAAAGCTACAAGCCATTCAAAGTGGTACCTAGATAGTGTTTGCTCCAGGCATATGACAGGTGACAAAGCTTTATTCACCGATCTTAAAGATATGACTGACGGGTCAGTCACATTTGGTGATGGAAGCAATTGAAAAATTATTGGCCAAGGTACAGTTCAACTTTATACCTTTTCCTTATTTAAGAATGTTTTATATGTTGAGGGCTTAAAACACAACCTATTAAGCATTTCTCATATATGCGATAACAACCATAGTGTGAGGTTTTCTAATCAAGGTTGTGAGATACTTAATAAAAAGGGTTCTGTTATATTAACTGGTCACAGAACTTCTGAAAATTGCTACATCATTAGTGATGCAAGCTCATCTACTTAATCATGTTACATGGTCCATACCGATGAGACTGAATTATGGCATAAACACATTGGACATACACACTATTGGAACTTATTTAGATTGAGCAAAAGAGAACTAATTAGAGGTCTATCCAAATTACAAAAAGTAGACAAAATATGTGGTGAATGCCAGTTGGGCAAACAAATTAGGAGCTCTCACAAGAAAGTGAACTCCAATACCACATCTAGACCACTCGAGCTTCTCCATATGGATCTTATTGGACCAACCAGATCAGAGAGTCGAGAAGGTAAAAAATACATCTTGGTTATCGTAGATGACTATACCAGATTCACTTGGGTATCGTTCTTAAAAGATAAAACTGAAACCCTAGATGAAGTGAAAAAGATCATCAAACGAATCCAAAATGAGAAAGGTTATCATGTTAGTAAGATCCGAAGTGATCATGGATCTGAATTCGAAAACAGTAGTTTTGAGAAATTCTGTAGCGATCAGGGAATATCACATGAATTCTCTGCGCCCAAAACACCGCAACAAAATGGTATTGTTGAAAGGAAAAACAGAGTGCTTCAGGATATGCCTAATGTTATGTTGAATAGCATGAAGCTCTCTAGAAATCTTTGGGCTGAAGTAGTTAATACCGTATGTTATATCATTAATCGGGTTTATACCAGTAAATATGATAATGAGACTGCTTATGAATTATGGTTTGAAAAGAAACCTATTGTCAAATACTTTCGGGTATTTGGCAGCAAGTGTTATATTTTACGGGATCGTGAAAATTTGGGTAAGTTTGATACGAAAAGTGACGAAGGTATTTTTCTTGGTTATTCTTTGAACAGTCGAGCTTATAGGGTTCTAAATAAGAGAACTGGTGTGATTCAAGAGTCCATCAATGTGGTCATTGATGATCATTTGAATACTCCAGGCCCAAGTTCAGATGATGATGAAGCTCTTATTATTGACAATCAAGATATCTCATCAAGTCAAAAAGAATCTGAACCAAGGACTGTTAAAGATCATCCAACCAATCAAATACTTGAAAACCCTCTCACTGGAGTTCGTACTCACAAACAACTTGAGAACATATGTAATTATGTTTGTTTTACATCCCAAATAGAACCGGTCAATGTAAAGGAAGCACTTTCTGACGTAAATTGGATTGTTGCTATACAGGATGAACTTAATTAATTTGTTCGTAATGATGTCTGGTATCTTGTTCCTAGACCTAAAGATAAACACATTATTGGAATAAAATGGATCTTTAAAAATAAGTCTGATGAGCTTGGAAATATTATATGAAACAAGGCTAGACTGGTTGCACAAGGGTACACTCAGATTGAAGGCATCGATTACGATGAAACCTTTGCTCCAGTTGCTCATCTTGAGTCAATCAGACTTTTTATTTCCATCGCATGCTTTAGAAATTTTAAAATTTATTAGATGGATGTAAAGAGTGCTTTCTTGGATGGCGATTTACATGAAGAAGTGTATGTTGAACAACCTTCAGGGTTTGAAGACCCTAAGTTATCTGACCATGTATTTCATCTCAAAAAGGCTCTCTATGGTGTAAAACAAGTGCCCAGGGCATGGTATGAGAAATTGACTAAATTCTTACTTAGTTATAGCTTTCAAGTAGGAAGTGTCGATAAGACGCTCTTTGTTAAGAAGAATAACAATGATATTTTGATGGTTCAAATATATGTTGATGATATTATTTATGGATCAACTTGCTCTAATATGTCTATTGAGTTTGCAGAGTTAATGAAATCAAGGTTCGAAATGAGCATGGTTGGCGAACTTAACTATTTCATGGGGTTGCAAGTAAAACAACAACCAGATGGAATTTTCATTTCCCGGACCAAATATGCTTCAAATTTGGTTAAAAGGTTTGGATTTGAGAATGGTAAGAACTTTGATACTCCTATGAGTACAACATTAAGACTCTCAAAAGACTCTACAGGTAAAAATATAGATCCTAAACTTTATCGCAGTATGATTGGTAGTTTGTTGTATCTTACTGCAAGTAGACCTGATATCGCATTTAGTGTTGGAATTTGTGAGAGATATTAGTATGATCATAAGGAATCACATCTTACTGCTGTTAAACGGATTATTAGATATGTCGCAAGTTCTATAAATTTGGGTCTATGGTACCCTTTTGATACTAGTGTTCAATTAGTCGGGTACTCAGATGCTGATTGGGCCGGTAATATTGATGATAGAAAATCAACCAGTGGTGGTTGTTTTTACATTGGAAATTGCTTAGTTTCTTGGTTCAGCAAGAAGCAAAGTTCAATATCGCTCTCCACTACTGAGGCTGAGTATATCGTAGCTGGATATGTATGTACTCAACTAGTTTGGATGAGACGCATGCCTAGCGATTATGGAATTAATCAAGATTCAATGATCTTACATTATGATAATTCCAGTGTTATAAAAAATTTTAAAAATCCAATCCAGCATTCACGTACTAAGTATATTGACATTAGGTATCATTACATACGTGAGTTGGTTGAAGAAAAAGTTATTTCTTTGGAATATATATCAACCAAAAATCAACTTGTTGTTATATTTACTAAACCGCTCGACAAAAGCAGGTTTAATAAATTGAAATTTGATCTTGGTATGTGCATTTTACATTGAATATTCTTGCTTGCATGTATCATAGTGTATTATATTTAGTATTATTTGTGTTTAAATTTTATTTTTTTCATTAAAAATGCATTTTTGGTCGATACTCGACCGGTCGTGGCTGTACACGACCAGTCGTGGTTCGACCGATCGTGAACCACACTCGACCGGTCATGGATCTCGTGAATGTGATATATTTAGGGAAAATCCTCTTCTTCCTCATTTCCACACCGACCTACGATGAGTCGTGGCTCAACCAGTCATAAGATTTTCTATTTTTCTTCGAGGTAAGTCCTATTTCATCAATTTTCTTGAAGATTCTTGCTCTCAATGCTTTGATTTTTTCATAGTATAGCTATATTTCATCTCTTGTTGGGATTTTCATAGGTTTCCTCTCAATTTACTGATCTAGAGAAAACCCATCTTTCATTTGTGCATCTTGCTTGCTCTTTGTATATCTTTTTGAATATGGATGTTAGAGAGAAAAAGAAAACATCCCGTGGTCCATCTTCATCCAGTTCTGCACCGATAACTAAACGGCACCTTCGGTCACCCGAAGATGATTCTCAAGATGTAAGAGATTTATGTGTCCGTAACATTATCGTTGAGCATACCGCTGATCTCAATCATATTGCTCCATATGGTGTTATCCCTCTCCTTGAATCTGTAGGTTGGACTAACATTTTGCTTTGGGGTGGGCCTGCATACCAGTCCATTGCTCAATCGATGGTTGCATGCATCTCTGATTTTTCTCTTGATAATTTAATTTTTTCAATTGATACTAGAGAAGGGAAATTTGAAGTAAACCGTCATTTAATATCAGGAATTATGGATATACCTGTTAATGATGAAGGTATACCGATTCATACTTTATACAACAAACCATCTGAATCGGAAAAATGCATGTTAACAAGAGATTTATGCAAAATTGATGCACAATGGACACACAAAGGGAATGCGCTCCCTTTAAAGTATTTATTACCTAGTTACAGAATATTACATCGATTCTTCATTTCTAATGTGTTTCCTCTGTCCGGCAATAAAATTGAGTTGACTTCTTTCATGGTTCGTGTGTTGCATTCTATTGCTTCTGATACCAAGGTCTATCTTCCCTCTTTGATTTGTCATTCCATTATTCAGTTTCGTCTCCATCCAGGTCATAGTGATATTCCGTTCAGTTATCTTATGACTGTTTTAGCCACTCACATGTTTGTCGATAAACCTGTTAATGAGGCGCCAATTTCTCATCTTATTTTCAACAATTTCAATCTTAATAAGATGAAATTGGATCTGCTCCCTGGCCAAGTTGATGAAGGTGGTGTTGGTGATGTTGGTGGTGATGCTGGAAACGAAGGGGAAGCTGGCGATCTTTCTCAACGAGATGTTAATATGGATGACTTATTTGATGATATAGAAACTGATTCACCTAATGATCTAGATTATGATCCATCTGGTTTTGATGCACGCCTTCGTGCATTGGAAGAAAAGGTTGATAATATGAATATATCCAATGATATGCAATTTAAGTACATGCGAAAATATCTTCGTCGCATTAATAAGGGGTTACACCAGATTGATCCGACTATCCCTGCTCCCTCCTCTGGATCAGATTAGGTCAATTATCTTCTGGATAGTATCACATTATCTTTTTATTTTGGATATGTATTATGGATTATGGTTTGATAAAATTATTTTTTGGATATTGTATTTTGGATTATGGATTATGACTTAATGCTTCAGGATTATATTATGTTCTTTCATATCTCTTTCTCATTATCTATTTATTCCTCTTCCTATTGTGTCTTTCCCTTATCATTTTGTGACAAAAAGGGGGAGTAGTAAGCTAAAGCTAAAAGGGGAGTAGTATGGAAAGGGGGAGTAAATTTGTTTGAATTGTTTGATTGAGAAGGATATGTGGATTGAAGTCTTGAGGTTTTTATGTTGTATACTGATTATATGAGGAATACTCGTATTACTCAGGGGGAGTGGAGTATTTTGTGATTTCATGACTCACGATTCCTTATTATCTTTTATGCTATGTGTTTTGTCACAAATTTGACAAAGGGGGAGATTATAAGTGGTATGATTTCATATCCCTTTGGTTGTCAAATTTTATGGTGCCAAAACCTATATCTATGTCTTGTACATCTTGTGTTTTATGATTGAAGACTATTCATTACAATCAAGTCATCACATTTCAAGACAAGATCTTAAATGAAGAAAGTTTTCAAGACATGGATGAAGAATTCAAGTATTGAAGTCTTCAAGTTTGTATGTTCAAGATTCGATCAAGTTCAAGTTTAGCAGAAGACTTTGTCAAGTCAAGATCAAGCTCAAGAAGGCCTACTACAAGATTTGTATATTCTCAAGCTTCTCTTAAGGGTCATCTGAGTGTACAGACTTTCAATGTCCATCTCACTTTTAAGGTT
Source organism: Magnolia kwangsiensis (assembly GCA_037074715.1). Classification (NCBI taxonomy): domain Eukaryota; kingdom Viridiplantae; phylum Streptophyta; class Magnoliopsida; order Magnoliales; family Magnoliaceae; genus Magnolia; species Magnolia kwangsiensis. The sequence goes on along the minus strand of CM073586.1, from coordinate 42,775,186 downwards.
TGTTTGACCTTAGATTGACCTTAGGATAGGCTTTACAGTAGGTCATTCTGGATACATAACTCATATATTTTATTATGCTCGTTTGGAGTGTTCTAAGACCAGTCCTAGGGACTTCAAGACCAGTCCTAGCTCTGCTACGACTAGTTTTAAGTTTTTCAGGATCAGTCTTAGGTTGTTGAAGATTTTCAGATCTTTCTAGCTGTCCTACGACCAGTCTTGGACATCCTACGACCAGTCCTGTGAGTTCTACGACTCATCCTTCGACCGGTCATAGCCCTACGACTCAAATTCCAGCAACCATTTTTGGGGTCCTACAACCGGTCGTAGGTGTCCCACGACTAGTCGTAGATGGCCCATGACCGGTCGTAGACCGCCCAGGACCGGTCTTGGAATAGAAAATATTATCCCGCGGAAATCTTTGAAAAATCTTTGGATCTACGACCAGTCCTAGGTTCCTAAGACCAGTCGTAGACGGGATTTTTTAGGCTATAAATAGAGCACGAACTTCAGAGTTTTAGTACTTCAAATTAATTCTATTCGAGCATTCTTTAGGCTATACTCTGAGATAAGTTTATGTTTATTTTAAGCTACTTTGTGCTTATTTAATATTCCTTTTGCTAGCTTATTTTTATTTGATTTTGATCTACATTCCAATCTTATTAGAAAAGAGGAATTTCTGATATTCCTTCTTCTTGGATTCAAAATCAAATAGAACTAGACCTTTTGATTTAAAATCAATTAGACTTAGAACCATTCTTAAAGTGAGTATTGGACTTTGAACGTTGAATTGAACATCTACTCCGATTGGTTCTACCGGGCTTCTTCAAAAGGTGATTCAGGTATTTTACATTTTTATAATTTACTTTCTCTAGTTTTTGTTTGAGATTCGCCAGAAAAATCTCATTATATTGGTTATCCGAGGAGAGCCAGAAAACTCAGATTGTGGGGTTTTTGGATTGTGTATGCCCGAGATCAAAGACACAATTGTGAAGGTTTTAGGTGAACCTGTGAAACCTATTTTGATAGTGCATGCAAATATCCCTTGTGTGAGGATATTAGGAGTGGAGTAGCAATCTGTGTGGCTGTTGGATAACAGTTGGTGTACACACAGGCGAACCATTATATATCGTTGTGTTGTGGATGTGTTTTACTCTTTCATTCTTTTATTCATTCTGTTTTGTGGAGAGTGTTTGTGGATGAATGTTGTATCACTTCAAGCAAGTGTGGATGAATGTTGTAATAACTTAGGATTTATTTTCTGCAAGTTATTTTGATTTTCTTTCTTATTATTCCTCATTGATTTGTGATACAAAGGACGTTCTAGAAATAAGGGTGTCCTACCTTAAACCTCCAGTTTTTGGTGTAAGGTTGTCCTTAGAACTGATAAAGTATCAATCTCTTTATTTTAGGCTATTGTGATTATTTTATATTTAGCATTGTGCTTGATATCTTTTATTATTCCGCTGTTATAAGTTTTATTTGGCATTGCCCTATTCACCCCCCCTCTAGGGCATATAGCTAGGCCCTTTCACCTACTCTAGGCTGACTCTAACGTGTCTACACAACATAAGTTTATGCCAACACAGGAGCAATGGTCATCATACAACACCCAAATTTTAGGCCACACAGGCCAAGGATCCACACAAGGAACCTCAACAGTTTATGCTCCCATCAACAAGGGTCAACATACAACACCCAACTTTTAGACAACACGGGTCAAGAACCTACACAAGGACCTAAGAGTTTATGCTCTCTACAGAGCAACGGTCAACACAAAGCACCCACCACATACACTCCCGTCAGAGGCCTCCTATGAGGACTTGAAAGGGGTAAGAAATACCTTAGACCCAATCCTACAAAAGGAATGATCACAAGGGTCCACTGAACTTTAATGACTTACAAATAATTGGATGAGCCTCATTCAGTATGTTGATGAAGATCTCCTTCTTTGATGACGAAGAATCTTTAGCTCCCTTGAACCATAACTCAGATGATTTGCCAATGTAAGTGACGAGTTAGGTTAAGGTTATGATGGAATCCTACTCTATTAAGTATTTTCCTAAAAAGGAGAGAGAGCGATTCCAATTATTTATACATTCAAGGCATCCCAACTTAATGATTTACCATTAAGATGGTAGCTAAAGGATCCTTGAAGGTGGAAGTTCATTCCCCAATTCACTTTATTGAATGTCAATGATGAGGGTGGATTGGAGGATGAACTTCCATGAGAGAAAAAGGCTTAGGATATATGATCTAGGGTTAAACACACAAAAGAAATCTCTATTTTCTCTACTAACAACCAAGGGCAAGTTCTTATTAAATAGGAAAAAGGTTTCAACGGATATAAAACGGTCACATTTTTTACAGAGTTCGATATCATCGAGCGTATACTCTCGATAGCATCGACTGTCCGCTCGATGGTACGAACTCAACTTGTCAAAACGATTTTGAAACTTTTTACTAACTCGTCGAGGAAATCAAACATGCTTCGATATCATCAAATCTCGAACTTCAATTTTATAAAGACGAGGTTCGATTCCTTAACATTTGAAAATGTGAGATCGCTTGCCTTTAAAACAATCTAGTATAAGAGATGATCGAGCATCACTCGATATCATCAGAATTTGAATATTAATGATATCGATGGCAGTGTCATTCATCGATAATTCTAAGGAATTTTCCTATCAACTTGTTGAACAGTTTACGTCCTAAATCGATGACATCGACCACAACTCGATATGATCGATATTTGAATATCGATTTTATCGAGTGACCCTCGATCTAAGAAAGATTAACCTGAAAACTTACTGGATAGATTTGTATCCCAATCCGATATCATCGAAGGTTTACCGATATCATTGATATTTGAATTCTAAGGATATCGAGGTGCCCTTCGATATATCAAAAATTACATGATTTTCCTTAGTAGCATTTTGGACACAACTGACTAGATGTCGATTTTATCGAGACAACTTAATGGACTCGAGATTCGAAATTTGATGATATCAAGAGGTCCATCGATGCATCAATAATTCAGTCCAGAGATCTTTGTGGTTGCTGGACATACCGAATCATTGTGGCTCAGAGAGAAGATGAGCTATTATTGAAGACGTGAGAGCAGGAAAGCGACAGTGAAGAATCAGAATAGACGATTGTCTTAGATGGAGGTTTGCGATATCGTGACCACCGATGCATCTCCAACCGTCACGACTTGAGGAGAGAAGTTTTAGAGGCCGCTCAAAATTCAAAGTTGGCAATGCATCTGGGTAGTACAAATATGTATCGAGACGTGAAGCGTTCGTACTGGTGGGACAACATGAAGGCCTAAATAGTAGATTTTGTGTCCCGATGCCTCACGTGTCAACAAGTCAAGGTCGAGCACCGCCAACCCCCGAGTTCACTTCAGCCTATGCCCATAGCTTAATGGAAATGGGATTTGATAGCTATGTATTTCATTTCCAGGTTATCAAAGACGAGGAAAGGCCATGACTTAATTTGGATAATTGTGGATAGGTTGATGAAGTCGGCCCATTTCCTCCCAATTCAGGTTTCTAATTCAGTAGATGATCTAGCCAAGCTATACATTAATGAAATAGTATGACTATATGGAGTTCGTCTAGAAATTGTGTCAGATCGAGACACTCAGTTCACATTTATTTTCTGGGCTCGAATCCAAGAGGCGATGGGGGTGAAGCTGAAATTTAGTACTGCATTCCACCCACAGATCGATGGGTAAATGGAACAGGTAAATCAGATACTCGAGGACATGTTGCGAGCATGCGTACTTGATTTCAAGGATAGCTGGGATGACTGTCTCCCTTATGTCAAATTTTCCTATAATAACTGTTTCCAAGCAAGCATTGGCATGACTCCTTACGAAGACTTGTATGGACGCCCATGTTAGGTGCCACATTGTTAGGCGAAAGTTGGTGAGAAGAGCTAGTTTGGCCCAGACCTGGTTCAAGCGACCTCAGAGAAGATCAATATTATCAGGTGTCGACTTCTTACGACCCATACTAGGCAGAAGAGCTACGCTGATACGAGATGGAGACAGTTGAAATTCAAAGTTGGGGACCATGTATTTCATAAGGTTTCCCAAATGAAAGGAGTACTTCATTTTGGAAGGAAAGGAAAACTTACGTTGAGATTCATTGGCCCTTTCGAGATTTTATACCGAGTGAGTGTGGTGGCATACCGTCTCGCCTTGCCGACACCACTCATAGGCGTATACAATGTGTTTTATGTGTTGATGTTGTACAATACGTTCCTGACCCCACTCATATTATCAGGTGGGAACAAGTATAACTAAGGTAACCCACACATGTTCTAGATAGGAAAGAACAAGTATTGAGCAATAAGGTCATCCCACTCATGAAAGTGTCATGAACACACCACACCGAGGAGAAGGCTACTTGGAAAATAAAAGTTGAAGTCCGTAAGAACTACCCACAAATCCTTGAGGAGTACAAAAAGGTACTAATTTCGGGGATGAAATTTTTCTTTGAGGGTAGATTTTAATTAACGTCATGAAAAAATCCATACAAAGACCCAAGTACAACCTCCGGCAGAACATCCCAAGGACCGCATCCTATCGTATAATTTAGACGAGATTTAGTTATGTACGAAATAATTGGTGGATTAACCTTAGTCCACCATTTTCACAAATGGGAAGGCCTAAAACCATGAATACCACTGACTCAATGTCATCTTAAGACCTAGGAGAAATCTGAAGGGCCTATCGCTCTCAAGAGTACATTAAAACTCTGTAACGGACTGGCCTATCGCTCTCAAGAGTACATTAAAACTCTGTAACGGACAAAGACTATACGTCGGGAGTCCGATGACCGTGAAACTATAGGACTGTCCGTCCTGCTGGGCTTGACAACCAATGCTGGAATCAAGCCCAAATAGTACATAGAAACATCCAACTTGAGCCATGAGTGAAGTGCGTGAGAAACGTGAATATCTTTAGAAAATGAACAGAAACTTAAGTGAATTGGGTCATTTTCTCTCACGGCAAGTTGAAGAATTCAGACCGTTAATTTGTGACCAAACTTCACCCATGGGGAAAGAAAATTTTCATGCACCTATCCATATAACCGTGGCCGCGATTGGATACGTACGACTGTTGATCTAACACAGGCTCTCCACGGTTGATCGGCTTATCCGATCACACCGAAATCATGTCCTGACATGGATCCATAGTCAGGGAGTGTACCTTATGATGTAGATGAGTTATGGGCGTCCCTATGAGCTTTGTTCGTTAGAAACAACAGCCCACGAGGTATAAACCATGTATAAAGAGGCTCTGGGGTCATTTGCACCCCATCTGGGGCTATAAATAGCTTCCCACACACCCTTCTCTCACAAATATGAATTTTAAACCCTAGACAGAGAGAGGAGAGAAAAGAGAAAAGAGGAAGTGTAGGAGATCACTTCAACTATGGGAAATCCTTTCCCACACATCCACGTGCCTAATCACCGCCTCCTTTTGCTACCCAAACCTCTTCCGACTACTATTTTGGGTAAGAAATACCAACCCTAATATCAATGTAGAACTCCCGGGTAGCTTTTATTAACCTAGCTAACCAATTTCATTGTTTAGATGCCCAACATTTCATTTTTGGAAACATAGAGTTTGGACCGAGTTCGAGTTGAGCGTACCGATGAAAGGTGCGGACTATAAACGCTTAGGTTGCAGTTTATCAATGCTTTCATGATAGCTAGTGATTTATGCCTACCTTGATTACTGACATATTGTATTAAATACGTTGATTTCTGTATGTGATACGCCTATGAATTATGATATGTAAATGATGTAACCTATGTGTTTGCTGAAATGTCTAAATGGGAAATAGAGAATGATTAGTGCTTACTATGATTCATAATATAGGATTCATCATCATCATATGCATATAGATTTCTCTATATGAATAATTGATAAAATATATTGTGTAACTAACATAGTTTATGTGTTTGATAAATTGTTGATGATTTGTATTTACTATAAGTATTAAGATAGGATTTCCTATTATCTTATGCATATGTATGTTTTCCTCTATGAAATCAATTAATAAAATGCAAGTTATATTTGACATGGTCTATGTGTTTGGTGAAATGCCCAAATAAGAAATCCACTTGGATTGTTTTTATTAAATGCTAGGATGGATATTACACATGGTTGTAGTAGCATTTGGATAGGATTGGGGTTACAGACGTAGCCCCGAAAATCGGTAAAAGTTCTTGTTTGGGTGACCGAATTAGTCTCACCACCTTAGGTAAACTCGATGAATTTGAGTCGCACAACGATTATCGACATTGGCTAGGTCACGAGGGGTGCTTACATGCTCCATGTCGATTAAGTTAGCATGCGCCCGTACCAATCGAGCTTGCTTAATGAAATGATTGACCTAATTTTTGTTTACTATATATGGATGCGACTGCTTGAATCTAAGGTATCCCTTACCAATGTAAAGATCCACTTTAACCATGGTACAATGATCCGCTAAGACTCATGAGTCGGGCATGGTGGTATGGGACACCATGTCCGAGCTGTCAGCTTATGCTGAGGTGATAAGCCTCCCCCTAATGACCAATGAGTTACTAAGACTCGTGAGCCAGGCACGGTGGTATGGTACATCGTGTTCATGCTGTCGGCCTACGCTGGGGTGACGAGCCTCCCCATAGTTACCACGAGCACAACTTCTTACAACTTGCCTATCGTATGTGTTTGACTAGGAGTGACGAACCCACAACTTGTCTATCGTATGTGTTTAACTGGGAGTGACGAACCTAGATGGATCCAAAATATAGAAGTAGGACCACTACGGTTGTCCGATGCTAAATATTCAATTTGGGTTAATGATATAAAGGGAGGTACCCAGGTTCCCAAACTTACAGTATGAATGAGCTTAATTAATTACTTGGCTAACACGACCATGTATCACACTGCATTAGTTAGGATGTGGTAGAAAGGCGTTGGAGTTGCCCCGTTTTAAAGAAGTGTTGTTATATGCGAAATAGGCTGTCAGAGTCGCGTGTGAGGGAGCATTGATGTGAGGGCATGCATCATTACTTTCACCTCATTCCTTCATTAAAAAGAGTAATAAGGAAGTGATTGTTATGATTGCTTTATCATTACTGCTTTGGTTGACTTGATAACATGTGTAACTTTTACCCCAATGAGTTGATCACTCACTCCCACTCTGGGACGGTGTTTTAAAACACTAACTAAACTCGGATGTAGATGTAGGTAAAGACGACGTTTATGCTTTGGAGCATGACTTCTTGGATGAAGAGGAGGAATTCTCTTACTTCCAACTCACTGGTGGACCAATCTAGGCTATGCACCATTACGCAGGGATCATTGGGATATCTGGGCTTAGTTGGACACATTTACATTTTCACATTTTGTTTATTTTGAAATGATATATGTATGTATTGAACCCAGTTACATACTCATATTCTAGAAGAAGCCTTGTGAAACATCTGCATACTGATACAGACATGTTTAGAATTCCGCACTTGCTTTACTTAATTAAATCCGGAGTATGATGTGTTATCTAGTATGATCCTATGCATGCTTAACTTGTGAACAGGAAAGAAATCTGAATATCATCATCCATGAAGCATAAGTGATGTTCTAAATCTCAGGAGGGCATTACAGTGGTGGACCCCACTGTGATGTATGCCTTCCATCCAAACCATCCACAAAATTTGGATGGTACTGGACACCGTTCTGGACGGTGATGTTGCCCCCTCTTTGATGTATGTGCAGCATCCACACCGTCCAGATAGGTGGACAGTGGGCAGCACCAAGATGTATGTATTTTATATTCAAACCATCCATCCATTTTGTTGGTCGGCTAGTTGTCAGTAAGCAGCAACTATAACTGTTACTTTAACACAGCAAGTTTTATGACTGTCATCATGAGGTCTTTGTTTCATCCAAGTCATCCGTCTAATTTTCAGATGGGGTGGGGTCCACCTTGATTTATTTATTCTATATCCACACCGTCCAGACCATCTGGATGGTGTTGGACTAACTTGAACTGTGTCAGGTACACTGTGACGTATGTGTTTCATGTAGGTCGTTCATCTGTAGGCCCACCTGTAGCGTGCAAGGTCCACCTTAATTTATGTATCTGATCTGCACCATCCAGACGTGATGGATGGTGGCAGCCACCTTGATTTGTGTATTATATCACACCGTCCATTTGGTGGGACCCACCTTGATGTAAGTGTTTTATATCCACACCGTCCACTGTGTGGGATAGTGTGACCCACTGTGATATATGTGTCTTGTCTCCACCGTCCAGTGATCTGGATGGTGGACACCACCATAATGTAAGTGTTTTATCTGCACTGCTTGTCTATGGACCCCACTTGACGTGTGTTGTGTCCAGCATGTGCACGTGGACCCCACTAGATGTATGTGTTGTATCTGCACATTGTCTATCCATGATGGGGCCAACCTTGATGATATGTTGTATATCCACACCGTCCAGACCTTGGACGGTGGGGATTGGATTGATTGGCATACCTCACTCCAGCTATATAGATGTTGTACCACATCAGTAAGTTCTATGGGCCACCGTGATGTATTTGTTTCATGGCCCATTGGTGCAGCCCATTAATTCAGCCCACTTGATGTATATAAGGCCCATTGTTGCGGCCCATTGATGCGATCCACTTAATGTATACGAGGCCCATGTAATATATTTGAGGCCCATGGGTTTTGGCCAATTGTGATGTATTGAGGCCCATGGGTTATGGCCCATTGTGACGCATTTGAGGCCCAGGTGGTGTGGCCCATTGTGATGTATTCGAGGCCCATGGGACGTGGCCCATTATAATATATTTTTGGCCCATATGATGAGGCCTAAATTGATGTATACAAGGCCCATTGCGATGTACATTAGGCCCGTGAGATGTGACCCACTTGATGTATATTAGGCCCATGTGAAGTGGCCCACTTGATGTATGAGACCCTTGTGTAAGGCCCATTGAGATAGTATGTGACCCATTATGATTGTATGAGGCTCGTTGTGATTGTATGAGACCCATTGAGATTGTATGTGGCCCATTGTGATTGTATGAGGCTCGTTGTGATTGTATGAGGCCCATTGAGATTGTATGTGGCCCATTGTGATTATATGAGGCCATGGGCCCACGATACGTTTGGCTCTATGTGGGCTACTCCTTGGGATCAATGTTAGTTAAATGTCCACATTGATAGGTAATGATGGTTAAATGTCCACATTGTGACCTTCTCTTAGGCCTTGTCAGGCCCATTCTCATCAATGCCGATTATTGAGGTCAATGCTGATCATCGATGCTGATTATTGAGGCTGATTATCGGTGAGGGTTATCGAAACCAATTATGAGTATATAACAGCATAACATCATAATACATGCCCATAAACACCATCTGCATGTTTGTTATGAGATATGATTGACCATTGCATGTGTAATTGGGCTGATTGTTTATGGAATTCCCTCATAGGTAGAGTCATTCCATATGAGCACACGATATGCGCAGGATTGACGCATGATTGAACTGTGTGATCATACATCTTGCATTTTGTGATATGATTACGCCCTAGCGACATCAAGGCCATAACCTCCACAGACATGTCGTGGATGGCTAGATGGGACACAAAATGTTTGGTTCTAGCATACAGGTGTCATATATGTCCCATGGTAAAAATTCCTAGACCTCCGTGGCCAGAAGATGCACCAACATTTGTACCGAGTGGATATATATGAGCGCATGACCGCCATATACCAGTAAGCCACATTTCCCACTGTGTCATGGTCGGTTGGGAGGGGGTGTAACCTTACCCGCCTAAGTGAGGGGGTAATATCTAGGTTGAGTTTGACTAGCCTGAGGAATGGGTCCACTATTGATGAGCCATGTCTGATATTAGCGAGCGGATAGTGAGGTCTCTTTCACTTACCTAGTTATGCGATCGGATATAGGCGGCAAGATGGCATAGAGTTTAATAGACCCCAGTGATGATCCCAGAGATGTATGGTACTGATATGTGGACTTATTGAACAAGAGTTGCATACTCATTCATTCATTCACTCACTATCTGCTTGGGCTGGTGAAGCACAACTAATTGATATGTGTACCTTCACAATGGCTAGAATTTTAGTTGGGGCATGACCAACCTGAGATCAGGAGTGTAGCACATTGAGTCTGACTATACAAATTTAAGTATGAGATTGGTTTGGATAGAAGTCCCTTCTGGTGGACCCCGTAGTCTACGATACTACGTACTATCATCCTGACTTCATACTCTAGTTTGATCATTTCATTTGTACCGCATATTGCATTACATTTGTGGCATATGACATTTTGGGTTGTTATGTTTCTGCACTTATATGGCATGGATGAGGTTAACGGTATTCGAAGGTTCATGAGGATTTGTATATTACATTACATCCTCAGTATCTAATATTTGGCTTTTTATGTCTCCGCATTGCATAACTGATCTACATTGCTTCCTTAGTATATGATATGGGTTTATGTTTTTGGATCACATAGCATGGATAAGGCTGATCGTATTTATGGATTGCCAGTATTTCTGCTTACTCTCATATTTATATGCTTGGAACATGCATTGCACACACTTTCACCACCCTCTAAGCTTTCTATAAGCTTATGCACGATAAATGCGTGTAGGTGGCATTAAGTCGCAGCAACATTGAGCTTGAAGTATGCAGTGGTCTTCTGGTGCTTTGATTTTCGATATATGTATATTTCCCTTTCAACATTGTATTTAACTTTTTGATATTAGTGGATATATGATGATGATGTTACCTTTGTGATATGGGTAAACTTGAGGTTATGGTTGTTATGAAATAAATGTACGTTGAAAATCCTCCTTGTAAGATCCCTAGATCGAAATCTGGCGTATGAGTGTTGGAAGCCGAGAATGGGGTACTACAGAGGCTTTCAGCACTGGATTCAACAATCGAGAATTTTGTGAGCCTGGTTTCTGAGTTTGGGGCGTGACACTTTAGGATCTGATTGATATCTAGCACAGATATCTATACTGAATGCTATATCAAGTCGGCTTGCAGTTGAATATAATAAGCTACCAATCATACTGCGATATAACCTAGGATTTACACTTTTACCCATTGCATCCTTAAAGAGTTTAAGAGTCGTACTCATAGGAGTATCGAAGTTTTTGCCACTCTCAAAGACAAACTTCTTCACCAAGTTTAGAGCATACTTGGTTTAAGAAATAAAAATCCCATCTTCAAGTTGTTTCACTTATAGACCTAAAAAGTAGTTCAGTTCTCCAACCATGATCATTTCAAACTTGGACTTCATCAATTCTACAAACTCAATAGATAGGTTAAAACATGTAGAACCATAAATAATATCATCAACATATATCTCTACTATGAGTATGTGATCATTGTGTTTCTTTACAAACAGTGTCTTATCAACACTCCACATTACAAAGTTGTGACTTAGTAAAAACTTAGTCAGCTTCTCATATCATACCCTGGGAGCTTGTTTTAAACCGTAGAGTGTCTTTTCAGGCGATAAACATAATCAGTGTATTTAGGGTCTTCAAAACCCTTAGGTTGTTCTACATATACTTTCTCATGTAAATCAACATTCAAGAAAGCACTCTTAACATCCATTTGATAGATTTTGAAATTTTTAAAACAAGCAATGGATATGAATAATCTAATAGATTCAACACGAGCTACTGGGGCAAAGGTTTCATCATAATTGATGCCCTCTATCTGAGTGTACCCTTGTACAACCAGTCTTGCCTTGTTTCTTATAATATTTCCTAATTCATCAGATTTATTTTTAAAGATCTACTTAGTTTCAATTATATGTTTATCATTAGGTCTTGGAACCAGATACCACACATCATTCCTTACAAATTAATTTAGTTCATCTTGCATGGCTACTATCTAGTTTTCATCACTAAGTGCTTCTTTTACATTGGCCGGCTTAATCTAGGAAGTGAAACACACATAATTACATGTGTTTTCTAATTGTCTTCGAGTGCGCACACCAGTGAGACAGTTCCCAAGAATTTGATCAATTGGATGGTGTTTACTTGACTGCATTTCAGTGTCATTTTGACTGGATGAAGAGTCTAGTTTATTAAATATAGAGACTTCATCATCTTCTAAATCAGAGACAGGTGTATTCAAGTGATCGTCTACAACCACATTAATGGACTCTTAAATAACACCGGTTCTCTTGTTGAGACCTCGATATGCTCGACTATTTAGATCATACCATAAAAAAATCGCTTCGTCACTTTTAGTGTCGAACTTTCCTAAATTTTCATGGTCACGCAAAATATAGCACTTGCTGCCAAAAACTTGAAAGGATTTGATTACGGGCTTCTTATTGAACAACAGTTCATATGAAGTCTTATCATTCAATTTTCTAGTATAAACACGATTTGTTATATAACATGCAGTGTTCACAACTTCAACCCATATATTTTTAGGTAATTTCATGCTATTTAAAATAACATTGGCCATGTCTTGAAGCACATGGTTTTTCCTTTCAACAATCCCATTTCGTTGAGGTGTCATAGGTGCAAAAAATTCATGCGATATCCCGTGATTGCTACAGAACTTCTCAAAATTTCTATTATAAAATTTTGATCCATGGTTAGTTCGGATTTTTGAAAAATTTTATTCCTCAGTTTGGATACGCTCGAGTATCTTTTTCACTTCATCGAGAGTTTCAGACTTCTCTCTCATGAAAGTTACCCATGAATATCTAATAAAGTCATCCACAATTACCAGAAAATATTTCTTTCCACCTCGACTGTCCGTTCTGGTAGGTCCAACGAGATCCATGTGAAGGAGTTCAAGGGGTTTAGTTGTGGCACTGAAGTTCACTTTCTGATGACTACTCCTAGTTTGTTTTTCGATTTGACATTCACCACAAATTTTATCCATTTTCTTTAATTTGGGTAGACCTCTTATTAACTCAGCTTTGCTCAGTCTAAATAGATTACGGTAGTGTACATGTCCAAGGCATTTATGCCATAATTTGGTCTCATTGGTTTGGACCATGTAGTAAGATAATTTAGACGAGCTAGAGTCACTGACTATATAGTAATTCTCAAATGTTCTATGACCAGTCAATATCATAGAACCTTTCTCATTAGAAATCTCATATCCTTGATTAGTGAATTTTACACTATGTTTATTATTGCATATTTGAGAAATGCTTAAGAGATTATGTTTAAGACCTTCTACAAATAAAACATTCTCAAAAGGGGTAAGATTGAAGAGTTAAACTATACCTTGGACAATTATTCTGCAATTGTTACCATCACCAAATGTGACAGAACCATCAGTCATATCTTTGAAGTTGGTGAACAAATCTTTCTCATCTATCATGTGTCTAGAGCAACTACTGTCTAGGTACCACTTTGATTGACTCGAAGCCTTAAAAGTAGTGTGTGCAACCAGATAAGTAACCTTAGGGACCCATTTCATTACCATTTTGAGTTTTGGAGCACTGTTGGTTTTTCTATGCTTGTAGTTGTTACAAGTTTTACCATTCAAGTAAGATTTTAGAAGCTCCTTGAGTAAATCTACAATTTTCTCAGCTTAGGGGTTATGATTCTGGTTTCTAAAGTTGATATGGTTGTTTTTAGGTTTTGTAACTTAAAAAGTTTTAGGATTTTTAAAACCATTTAGATTCAAACTTTTCCCTTTTGAGTTGGAGGACTCTCCTTTAACAAACGTAGGAAGAGTAATCTTATTTTTTAGAGGTATATTTTTATCATAGCCCAGACTTGCTCTATCTCCACATTTCCTTGATTCAGTTATCAACTTTTTTAGTTTAGGATCACCCTAGCATACCTCCAAGTATCCTTTGAACTCAAGAGAGAAGAGACTTCTAGTTTTAGGTTTTCATTTTCTAATTTTAGGTTTTCAACTTGGGATGTTTTGAAATCAAAATCACATTTAGTCTTTTCAAAATAATTAGAAAGATGCAATCTTTCTAAAACTAGGCTTTCAAAATCTTCTTTTAACTTTAAAAACTTTTCTTTTTAAAGTTTAAGTTTTACAGCTATTTTAAAACTTTCCCTGTATAAGGCATTATAGGCATCTTGTAAGTCCTTATCATTTTCAAGGTCACTCCTTAAATTTTCATCATAAGTTGAATCACAACTATCTGAGGAAGTGACCTTGAATAGAGTCATTAAGGCCTTGACCTCATTAGAAGATTCAGGTTTAGAATCATCTGGCTCAGAAGAAGCTTCAGTGTCGGACGATTCATCCCATGTGGCCAACATACCTTTCTTCTTTGATTTGTCTTTCTTTAGAGACTTGTTTGCTAAATGCCCATATTCAAGGTAGTTAAAACATTGGTTATCTTTAAAAGATTTTCAACTTTTAGATTTACTCTTTTTCTTCTCAAAGGGTTTTTGAAAATCAACTCTCTTTTTTCTTTTTAAAATCTTATAAAACTTCTTGGCTAATAGTGTCATATCATCCTTTGAATTTTCACAATCAAAATTACTTTTATTATCTTGAGAAATACATTAAGATGACTTAAGAGCTATAGACTTATCTTTTGGATCCTTGAAATTTAACTCATAGGTTTGTAAAGAACCGACAAGCTCTTCAACCCTCATATTATTTTTGCCATGAAGTTCCTGAATGGTAGTCACCTTAGAATTAAACCTTTTAGGCAATGAGCGCAGTATCTTTGTACAAACTTTACTTTCTGGGGTGCTATCTCTAAGACCCCACATTGAGTTGACTATGTCATTCAATTTAGTATAGAAGTCCATTAATGTTTCACTTTCTTCCATACAAAATTTCTCAAACCTAGTGGTGAGGATTTGAAGTTTTGACTTTTTTATGACAGTTGTACCCTCGTGTGTCATTTCTAAGATATCACAGGCTTTCTTTATAGTATCACAAGATATAATTCTTTTGAATTCATCTGGTGATAGTGCGCAGGTGATTGCATTTAAAGCTTTAACATTGGCACTACTCACATTTTTCTGAAGAGTGGTCCATGAATAATAAGGTGTAACTTTAACAGACTTAGTTCCATCAATGCCTAGAACTTCAGACGTGGGTGGGTTCCATCTAGTCACTGTGGTTTGCCAATGCTCTAATCGATGGACCCAAAAAAGATCCTCATACTGCCTTTCCAATAAGCATAATTGGAGCCATCAAAAGGTGGAGGCCTATTAACTGAGAGGTTATCAAAATTTGACATATTAAAAACTCAAGATCGGTTAGCTCAGGAAATGAATCTAAATGAATGAGCTATTAGGCTCTGATACCACTTAAAAAGATCGAGCTCCAAGTCCTAGGGGGGGGGGGGTGTGAATAGGACTATGCCAAATAAAAAAATAAATGTGGAATACAAAGATAGATAACAAAAATAATTAGCAACCTCAAATGTGCTAGTCTTGAGAGGTTGATATAAAGTTCTAATGACAACCTTTCACCAAAAACTAAGGTTTATGGTAGGATAACCTGATATCTAGAACTTTTATAGGTATAAAAAATTCAAACTGAGAATGAGGTGAAGGAAATAAACTAAATTATTACAACATTCATCACAAGTGCATAAAGTAAACTACAACATTCATCACCACACATACATCACATTCATCATCCAAACTCCAAGAATTATAGTGGTTCATGTGTGTACACCAATTTTTCACAAATGACCACACAACTACTCCACTCCCAATATCAACACTCATGGGATATTGGCTTTCACTATAAAATAAGGTTTTCCAAGGTTCATCTTAAAAAATCTTCTTAATTGTGTTTTTCAAATGGGCTTACATAATCACAAAAACCCCATAATGAGTTTTTTTGGCTGAATCTCACAAACCAAAAATGTAGAAATTGAAATTGTACTTATATGAAGATTCTTCTTCTGATGTAGCCCAGTAGAACTAATTCAATTTAGACATAGATGTTCAATGTCCAATCTCACAAATGAAAGGGTTCTAGGTTTAAATGATTTTTTAAAATAAATTAACTTGGGCTAGCTTGATTTCATTTTGATCTCAAAAGGATAAATCACATTTTATTTTTTAATACAATAGAGTTGAATAAAGAGATCACAAAATCAAATATAAAAAGCTATAAAAAGAATCTAAAATGAATAAGTAATAGCTTCACAATTGCAGGGACTTATCTCTCAGAGTGATGGATTGATTAGGCTTGGATTGAATGAAAAACTCTGAGATTCGTCCTCTATTTTAAAAATTATGTTCCCTCGACTAGTCTAAGTATCGGTTCGACTCATCGAAGCACCAATAATTTTTAAATTTTCTGGCACGATAAGATAAACTCGTTACTCGACTAGTCAAGTGGCTTGCTCGGCTGGTCGAGCAATGCCCTCGACTAGTCAAGTGAGACTAGATGAGCTTGCTGGACTTTGAGTCAAGCACTGTTCGACTGGTCGAGCAATGTACACGATTGGTCGAGCCACAATATAAAATTTTTAAAATTCTCATCAAATCTTAGACTGGTCAAGAAACTCCTTAGACTGGTTGAGCCAGTGCCTAGACTAGTCGAACAATGACTAGGACTAGTTGAAGAAAAACTTATAAACTTATATAATGACCCAAATTCAATATGCAACCAATATGACCTAACCTATGATTAATCTAGGGTCATTCATACCTTAAATGTGAGTTTGAAACATCGTTTACTTCGGTAGAAAGAACATGAAGCTTGACTTCAAAGTCTTGAACTAGAGTTTGAGCTAGAGCTTGTGTTCATGAGACTTTAAGCTAGAGGTAGTGATCTTGTAATATGAGCTTGAGTACTTAAAACTTGAGCTAGAGGTAATGAACTTGAACTTGTGCTTTGAGCTTGAGATAGACTTTGTGTTCTTGTACTTGAGCTTATGGTTAATCTTTGGCAAAGTTCTTTAACTTGAAAATGTAAAAGAATTAACGATGGCTTAAAGGTGAACTATCCATCTTATCATGATAAGATACTGACTCCAAGCAGTTTGGCACAACAAAATTTGACAATATCGGGTATTCGAATTACAACATAGCACTTACACTTAGGAGCGAGCCTGAATTTGATCCCGTACTCGGTCTACGAGCAACTGGTCTAAGTGAATTAAAACCCACCCGGACTACATTACAACTTATTGATCGCTCAATCCATGTATCGAGAGGGATAATCGAGGATGTGTTGGTCCAGGTTGACAAATTCTACTATCCGGTAGATTTTATCATCTTGGATACTCTACCCATTGTGGACATGAGCACTCAAATTTCCATCATTCTTGGGGTTCACAACCCCAAGTGTAAGGTCGCAATGTAGTAATAATCTCGGTGAGACTGAGGTCAAATCCACAGGGACTAATCTCATGTGTATTCTAAAAGTAACTAGAGGAAGATGTGAATCTAAATCTAAATTTAATTGAGAGAGTAATTATGATTAAAGTGATTAAAACTAACAAATTCAAAGGTGGTAAGTAAGGTTTCTAAGGATCCACTTATAGAGATCAGGGAGATCTATGCTTGATTTAGTGATACAACTGGAATTAAAGTACCAACTTATCCAGTTGGAAGATATCTCAGTAAAATCAAATCTGAACTTCCTTTGACCTAATTCTTAATGGACGAGAGTTGTGAGAACTGGAAGTGATTCCATTACAAAACCATGCCTAGGAGACAATGGCTCATAATAGGATATACTAATCTCAAAAACAAACATAAGAGAACCATGAAGATTAGAAAGGATTTCGTCACCCAACCATGCCCATGGGACGATGGTGAACAAGAGGATTTCCTAATTTCACAATCTCAATACATGAAAAGAACATGCTCAATGCTATCGCAGATCTATTGTAATTTGAGTCACTACAAACCATTAAAAACTAAAAGTATTCCTTAAATATCAAACTAGAATCAAAGAAAGTTCATCTTAAACATGAATCAAAGCATTAGAAAATATCCCATCACGCTACAAGGTTCACCGCTTAGCCCAAGCGAAGACTTTTAGTCAACTATAAGCATGATTAAACTAAAATCTCTTAAGAAAAGTATAAAAACAACTAGGGAAAAGGAAGAAAAACTCTTGATGATGGCTTCTCCATGTTTTTACTCCACTCCTCAAACCCTAGATGATCCCTAGGGATGCCCTGGGTGATAAGGCTGAGCTAAACATCCTAGAGGAGGAGGGGGGGATTGGGGAGGGGGGGGGGGGGTGTTGAATAAGACTGCCAAATTAAAAATAAATGGGGAATATAAAGATAGATAATATAATCAAATAATAAAGAAACACAAGTAAATATCAACCTCAAATGCACTAATCTTGAGAGGTTGATACAAACTTATTTCTAAGGACAACCTAACAACAAAAACCAATGGCTTATGGCAGGACAACCTTACTAGAATATCTGTAAGTATCAAAAACTCAAACCAATAAAGAGGCAAAGGAAATAAACTAAGTTATTAAAACATTCACCACAAGTGCATAAAATAAATTACACCATTTACCATAAGTCCATAAAGTAAATTACAACATTCACATACATAAGCACATTCAATCATTCACCACAACTCCAGGAATTGTAGTGGTTCATTTGTGTGTACACCAACTGTTTGAAAAACAGCCACACAACTACTCCACTCCTAATATCCACTCCCACGGGATATTGGATTTTACTATAAAAAAGTTTTTCCAAGGTTCACCTTAACACCTTCACAATTGTGCCTTTAGATGGGCTTAGACAATTACAAAAACCCCACACTTTGAGATTTTTTGAATTACCTCAGACAAAACCAAAAATGAGATTTTCCTAGCACAACCTCATACACAATAAAAGAAATATAAAATGTAAATGGTACTTATCTGGAAATTCTCTCTCTAAAGAAGCCCGGTAGAACCAATCCGATGTAAACGTAGATGTTCAATGTCTAGTCTCACAAATGAAAGGTTTTAAATCTAAATGATTTTTAGATTAATTCAGCATGGTCTAGCTTGATTTGATTTTGATATCAAAGAGGGTAAAATCACAATTCCCTTTTTTTAAAAAATAGAGTTGAATGGAGATCATAAAATTAAATGCATAAAGCTATTTCAAAGAATTTAAAATAAACACAATATAGCTTAAGAAATGTAGGAACTTATCTCTCAGACTGATGGTTTGATATAACTTGGAATGAGTAAAAAACTCTGAGATTCATCTACTATTTATATGTGAAAATACTGTTCTCTCGACTAGTCTAAGGGTCGGTTCAACTGGTCAAAGGGCCAATCAAATTTCAAAATTTCTGGCGCGACAAGATAAGGTCGTTACTCTACTGGTCGAGTGGCCTGCTCGACTGGTCAAGTGGGACAAAAAAACCTTGCTGGAATTTGAGTCGAACCTGCACAACTAGTCGAGCATTGTTCACTCAACTGGTCGAGGAGTCTCCATGACTGGTCGAGGGTCCAAAAGAAAATTCTAAAAATTCACAACAAACCTTGGACTGGTGGAAAAACTCTTGGACTGGTCAAACCAGAGCTTGGACTAGTCTAACAAAGACTAGGACTGGTCGAGAAAATAACCTATAAACTTATGAAATGACCCACATAGCATATGCAATGAATATGACGTAACCTATGGTCAATCTAGGGTCATCCATATAGTGTTTGTGAGTTTGAACAATTGAAACATCATTCGCTTTGCAAATTCACACACTTGAAATACTTGAAACTTGTTTTCAAATCTTGAACTTGAGCTTGAGTAAAGACTTGAGTTCTTGAGTCTTTAAAGTACTGAACTTGAAGATTAGACTTGTACTTGAGCTTGAAATATTTAACTTTAACAATGCTTCTTTAACTTGACTAGATAGAGAAGTTCAACAAAGACTTGACAACTTTAAAATGCACGAAGTTGATCTAATCATCTCATCAAAACATGATACAAATTCTAAATGATTTGGGATTATAAAATTTTACAACTCTGGGTGTTAGATTTACGATATAGCATTTACAATCTCCCCCTCTGTCAAATTTGTAACAAAACTAAATAAAGAATCATGCACCAGTTACCATTAAAAAATTCATGCACGATAAAGAATCATGCACCATATATGCAACAAATACTCTCCCCCTCAATCCATTACTCCCCCTCAATCTAGGCGAGGTGATATGTAGAACCTGTATAAATCAAATATATGTCCAATCCCCAAAAAAATACACCATATCTACAATTACACACACATCCCCAATTATCATAAAACATTAAAAACATTGCACATTTTTTCTCCCTTTTGGTCACAATATGACAAATGAAAGAAAAATAATCAGATGATATAATCAAAGAGATAGGAGAAGGATAAGGAAAGTATATCATAAATAAGTTCAGCAAAATATATTCAGGAAACATAAAGTCATGCTCACAAGCTCAAATATTATCCAAGCTAAAAGTTAATACATGCCAAAAAAAAAGTCTAATTAGAACCAGAAGGAGCAGGGATAGAAGGATCAATCTGATGTAATCCTTTATTAATGTGCCTAAGATATTTACGCATATATTTGAATTGAGTTTCTTGGGATACATGCAAACCTTTCACCTTTTCCTCCAAGATTCACAATCGCTCATCAAAATTAGAAGGCTGAAAGTCAGGATTAGCCTCATAAACAAATTTTAATTCATTAAATAGATCATCCAGCTTAACATCATCAGGATGTAAAGCATCTTCCTCTCCAGTTTCTTCAATAGCTCTTACATCATCCCTATTAACTTGGTCAGGAACCAACCTCAAATTCATCTTGTTAAAGTTAGAATTGTTGAAAGGTAAATGGGAAATAGGAGCTTCTCCAACAGGCATAATCACAAGAATATGAATAGCAAGTGTGGTCATCAAATATGCAAAGGGAATATCACTATATCCAAGATGAAGATGAAACTGAATAATGATATAACAAATTAGAGAAGGAAGACATATTGGAACACCAGAAGCAACTAAGTATGCGAGCCTTGAAAGAAGTTAGATTAGTTTTGTTACTAAACCTAGGATATACATTAGAAATGAAAATATGATGAAAAATCCTATATTTAGGTAACATATTTTTAGAACTGAGCGCAATACCAGAGTTCCATTCATCATTCATGTTGCATAACACCCTAGTTAGCATACATTTTTCAGATTCAGAAGGTCTCGCAACTAACGTAGAGATAGGTATTCCTTCATCATTCACAGGAATATCTATCAATCCAGATATCAAGTGATGGTTTACATCAACTGGACCTTCTCTAGTTATCATAGTAAAAGTTAAATTTTCAACAGAGAAGTCACTTATACAAGCGAACATGGCCTGTGTAATGGACCGGTATGCAGGATCGCCTCAATTTAAAGTGTTAGCCTGTAACACCCTGAATTTTTGCCAACCTGGGATTAGACGTCCTTAGGCAATGGTTCAACCAAAACACCTTTGTAACTGCTCAGAACCCAATTCCATAGCCAAAGAAATCACTTAGGATTAATTCCTTTAGAAACTAAGCATAAGTTAGCTAGCGCAACGCTAGAGTAGCTGGGAAATAGTCCCTGATCACTTTAAATACGTTCTACAAGACCCAAAGCGAGTAGAACCAATGACGCTATAATACTCTAAAACCTCAGATCAAACTCTAAACCGGTTTGTTCTTAGGACCTCTTTGAAACTTTGTATTGGATCTAAACCGCACGTCGAAAGTCCGATACCTACAATCTTAAACTATTATAACCGCCTAGCTGGACTTGACAATCATTTCGAAAATCAAGTCCAACCAACATTCAGAGGCTATTTCATTGAGCCTGGAATGAAGAGAGTGAGAATAGGGTTAGATTCAGAATTTGAAATTCAAATCTGGCACACGACTTGGCACGATATTATTAAGCGTTCTGACCATCAGAATTCAGCCAAATTACACCCTCGGTTCAAGAAAGATTTCTATTTCATATCATGAGACTTGTAGACCTGATCTAGGTGCGATGACCGCTGAACTGAAACTGGACCGTCACGTGCGATCTGGGAACTCTACCGGTCTGAAAACTTGATGTGTGTTAGATCCATTATGCATGAGCTTAAGTCTGACAGCATTTGGCCAAGGGACCTCCAGAAATACTCTTTTGGACCGAAACAGCCCTGATTTGGTTAGGCATCAAGTGAACATTGTTCCCAAGCCTGTTTTGGGCATGTTTTAGGTTTTAAAAGGGGCTTAAACCCTCACTTCTCTCACCCATCCAAATTTTCTAGAAACCCTAGCTGGTGTGAGAGAAAATGTGAGAGATTGTGAGAGAGAGTGGGAGAGAATTTTCTGCTGCTTGCACTACCTGTTGCACGTGTTTAAGCCACACAATCCAATCACTTTGTCGGTGATTTCACCACATTTCTAGGTAAGAAAATACCCCAAACACTTGCTGATTTAAGGTTCCTTCGATTCCTTAGCATGGTAGCTTATAGATCTTGTGTATTAGGTTCCCGGTTCGGCGTAGACGAAGCGTATACGCTCTGTTCGAATCAATACACTTCTAGGATAAAAGGTGTGGATTCTAGACGCTTTGATTGACTGTTTTCAACGATTTCAATGTCGTTTAATAGTAGATTATCGACGGCAATGCCGTTTGACATGTACAACATGCTGTCCGTTTCCTGTTTCGTAAGCAGACGAAAAATATGAGATTTAGGGCATTTTAGTCATTTGTAGGAAATACAGTTTTCATCTATATTTTTCTGACATGATTAACATGGATTCTTGTCGCATTAGGATATTAGGAATGCGTGCATAATCAGTTTGGCGAAGAGATTTGCCCAAATGCGCACTATGAGTCGACATACTATATGTAGACTTAAGTGTGCAGACTAAGTGTTTGTATAAATGTTTGTATTAGTATGTATTGAATTAAATGGTGTTATGAATTAGTTCGAGATTGAATTCTCAAATAATATGCTGATGTAAATAATTTCCTACATGATGGCTATATGCATGATTTCATTATATGTATGAAATGCATGTGTTAGATGATTTACTTAAGTTGTATGTTATAACATGTGTTAACATGCTCACATTGTTGTATTTCATTTCCATTACTCTTACATGATTGCTGATGTGAGTTCATAAATGTTTGAGACTATACCTAGTCCAGGCAGTCGGTAACTGAGTAAATTCGTGGTTGGCTTATCTTTTCAACGAACGACGTGTCGCTGAACGCGAGTCGTGTTTTGGAGTTGGCGGTAGTGGTTAGGCCACACGAGGTGTTTTATGCACTTCATGTCGTTCGACTTGAGATGCACCCGTGCTGGTCGAGCCCGTCAAGTAACACGACTGGTCATTGTATGTTCATCTTGTATGAGTCATAACTGCTTGAACCTAGGGTACTGAACTTACCACTGTAAACCCTATTAACCATGGTACCTTGATCCATAAAGACTCATGAGCCAGGCATGGTGGTATGGAACACCGTGGTCAAGCTGTCGGCCTACGCTGGGGCCACAAACCTCCCCGTAGTGACCAGTGAGCAACCCAGACTTGTGATCAGATTATGATGGTATGGGACACTATATTCTTGATGTCGGCCTACATTGATAATGTGATGGGGGAGCGGTGCAACGAGTGAAAGCAACAGCCCTAGCAGCCCTTCGTAGTGACCTCGAGCGTATTCTGAGTCTACGGGAGGCGACGACCCTTCCGTAGCGACAAGAGTACAAGTAGGCCTATATTGATAAGGTGATGGGGGAGCGGTGCAACGAGTGCGAGCTACAGCCCTGGTAGCCCTTGCAGCGACCTATAAATATAACATCGTATGAGATTATTAGGAGTGACGACCCTAGACAGGATCTGTGTTGGGATTGATATAAGCAAAGTACCTTAGTTTCCCAATCCTGCTGTATGAATGGACTAATAATAACTCGGTAATCATATCAACATCACATTGCATGTGCCTGAAAGATGTGGAGCACTGAGCGGTATGTAAGCATGCCACGGACGCAGATGGTGCCGTATGAGGGAGAATGTCGGTGAGGGCATCCATCATGTCATGTCATATTGCATTAACAACGGTATTAGGAATGTTTGATTTATTGCTTTACTATTATCGCCTGATTGATTTGAGAACATGCTAATCTTTGCTATATTATTCCACTGAGTTAGCTACTCACTCCCACATTATGGGATGCTATTTTCGAACACCCACCAGTCCCTATTTTGGTTGTAGATGATGGCGCTACTTGAGAAGCGGAGCTAGACTTGATGATGATGAGGAGGATCCCTCCTTTATGCGTGTTCTGATTGATGGGATTACAGGGAGGTTGCTTAGACGCCATGATATTTGTCATTTTAGATTTTTACAGTACTCATGTATATTCTTTTTTTCTATTTTGAGGTATATATGTATATGTTTAACCTGGTAACATGTTCACACTCTAGAGACACACAACAGTTTATATATGTTATACATACTATCACAGTCTTCCGCTTGTAAATTTAACTGTCTCTGGAGTATGATATGTTGTTTTGGCTTAATCCCACTCATGTTTAATACATTAACACAAACAACATTTAATCATACACATTTATGTTGCATAAGTGATATTTTGGAACTCGGGAGTGGAGTTTTTACTCGACCTCCGATTTTTGAGATGTTACAGATGGTATCAGAGCATGATTTGGATTAAACCGGGCCTGGATTATGGACACACGACGTAATATGTCACTCCTTTAACTTATGTGGGTGCGAGGAAAGCTTAGAAACATACGTAGGACTTCAGTTTCGCCAACAGGAGAAGTCTACTCGTATCGATCGCTTGATCGAGTCCGTAACGCATCTAGGGTCGCGTGAAGTGACCTAAGTAGCTCTTAGGTTGTAAGTAGGTGGGTTGAGACATTCTTTGAGCAGTTTTAAACCCGTGAATGTGAATCCTTGGGCTGTGGGGCAACCACAACCCTTACATTCAATCGCTAGGGCTTAAAAACCCCGTTTCACCTAATTTCTTCAAAATTCTTCCTCTCACGACTCCATTCTTCAATTATTTCTTATTCTTTTCATGTTAGGCATTGATCCTAATGTAAAAATGATATAAAATCATACTTTAACAAAATTTTACAGTGAATAGTAAAATTTCATGAAAAATGGCCATTAGACCATTCTAAGTTTACAATCTTTAGCAACTAATGGGCTAGATGGATGTATTAGCTCCTTCTACCTCAAAATCATATGCTACATAATAGGGGAATGCATTCAGGTTTATAGATTGGCCCCAAAAAGCCTCGAATAAAAGTTTGGGCCTCCCTAGGCTAATCTACAATGAACTAAGGTGGGGCCCATATATATTTGAGGTCCCTAGGGCAGGGGGAACCCAACCCATGTGGTCCCACCGGCCAGATTGATGATCGGCCGGCGATGCATCGCCGTACGGTGGGCCCCACTTGCATTGAACTTCGGGCACGTGTGGTTTTAGGGGTAGGGCACCCCTCCCATGTGCAGTCCGTCCGTTGAAAACTCCTAAAAATGGTACTTCTTTTAGTAAAAGCCCCCTCCTAAGTTCCCTTGCTCATTTTTCTTGCTGCCCATCTCAAAATCACAACCCCAAATCACTCCCAATTCCTCCCATTGCTAAAAACGACCCTATCCCATACCTCCAACGTGATTAGCAACCCTCTCCCTCTCCAAACTCATCGTTTGAAGCTCCCACAACCTTCATGCAAGGCTGAAATCGTGTGGAGCTCCATTCCCCTTTAGAGTTCTCTTTTCCCTTTGAAAATCCAGCCCTTGGGAGCTTGATGCATCCTTTTACAGGGCCTAGATTTGTTTCAGTCCATTTGGGCAACCATTTCTCTGCATTTTCTCCGCTTTCCATGGCTATTGTTAAGGCTGTTTTAGCCCTTTTTCTCCCTTTCCATCGTCCTCTCTCTCATGTTTTTTTTATTTGATCCTCAGACTCATGGAAACCTGCTTACCCATCCTATTTCTCCACGTTCTTCGCTTGTTTGACTACCATTTTAAGAATTTCTGTGTTTTGTTGTTGTTGGGTCTAGTGATGTCATAGGTAGAAATGTGTTTGCGTAATGTTTTAGGCTTAATATAGCCGAATGCGTTCCTGTCATAATTCATGTGGAACTTTATTCCATATATTGTGACATAATTTGTTAAATGAAGTGCATGTCGTTTCGTTCACTGTAAGGTATTGTCCCTAGATTGGGTGAATCCTATGGTTTCCACTGCCATGTTGTAAATCCCGGGATTAAGCCTACAAAATTAGTTTTTATCCCACCCCACCCTCTTACCAAGCATGCCACTTCCAATCCCTCCATGGGATTAGGAATGCAGTTCCATTTAATACAACTTAATGCTACTGGCCATATAGGCCCTTGGCGTTTTGGACCTAGAGTTAGCACTTCTAGATTTGAAGGGTCTGACGACATAAGAGATCCAATTCCATTTAGACAATCTTGACCCTAAGTGATAGAACAATTTCCTGTAGTAGAAATGGTATGGAACCATTTAGCATATAAACTTAGGCTTTGGATTATAGCTACTGAGTTACAGACTAGGCTACTAGTTGTCTTAGGCAGTGTAAAGCCTATATATGCTAAGGAATAGTAGGTTAGATTTGGTTGGGGTAGAACCTCATTCCTTTGGTGGATCCCCTCAAGACTTATACACTTTTGTTATAACCCTTAGGAAAATTGTTTTAACTTAGAACCATTCACTCTTAGGAAAAACTTATAAATCTCTCAGATTGAACTTAGAATGAACCAGCACACCCCTTAGAATTGCCTTCCCCAAGGGCTTATTGCATTCGAAAACACGGAGTAAAGGAACTGCATGTAAGCGATGTATTCATGGTTTGAATCGACTTCTTAATCCTAGTGTTACCAATAAATCCAATGCTCTGATCAAGCAGAAGATCGACATCGACTCGGATTAAGAATTGATACAATAAATCTTCTGTCCTAGCTAGACAGAAAGTCTATGTACCCGGCTCAGACCTACTACACAACCTTTCTTCTGTGCTAGCCCAACCACCTATAACCAAACGGGATTACATTGCCTTTGGGAAATGGCGAGGACTTAAAGCCAGTAGAGAATTAGACATCTTGCCACCAACTCATGCCTGCCCCTGAACTCAACCACAATAGAGATTAGGCTCATCTCTATCGCCATAGATACCAATGCCATAGAACGCATCATTAGCAAAGGAAAACCATGTAGAGAAAGGTTGTTTCCATTTTATGTTAAGGATAGCCCCTAAGTTGCGCCTCATTCCGATATACGGGTCGATGCAAAGATTCTTGAACTTTAAGTAGAACCAAGTTTTAGGGGGGGTAGAACGTATTGAGTCCAATCCAGTTAGGTCAGTCTATGCTACCGTTCGATCAGAGTGGCATAGCGGAAGTGTGGTTGGCCTCTTCCCCACTGGCCCATGATCAAAACATTTGATTTAGGTTATACGTACGGTTAGGTCATTAAATAGGATTGACCCTTCCTTAGAATGTCAAGACTGAAGTCTTGCTAGATACTCCTTACCCTTCGTCAATTTCGGGGACGAAATTGTGTTTTAAGGGGGGTAGATTGTAACACCCCGAATTTTTGCCAACCTGGGATTAGACGTCCTTAGGCAATGGTTCAACCAAAACACCTTCGTAACGGCTCAGAACCCAATTCCATAGCCAAAGAAATCACTTAGGATTAATTTCTTTAGAAACTAAGCATAAGTTAGTTAGCGCAACGCTAGAGTAGCTGGGAAATAGTCTCTGATCACTTTAAATACGTTCTACAAGACCCAAAGCGAGTAGAACCAATGACGCTATAATACTCTAAAACCTCGGATCAAACTCTAAACCGGTTTGTTCTCAGGACCTCTTTGAAACTTTGTATTGGATCTAGACCGCACGTCGAAAGTCCGATACCTACAATCTTAGACCGTTATAACCGCCTAGCTGGACTTGACAATCATTTCGAAAATCAAGTCCAACCGACATTCAGAGGCTATTTCATTGAGCCTGGAATGAAGAGAGTGAGAATAGGGTTAGATTTGGAATTTAAAATTCAAATCTGGCACACAACTTGGCACGTTATTATTAAGCATTCTAACAGTCAGAATTTAGCCAAATTACACCCTCGGATCAGGAAAAATTTCTATTTCATATCACGAGACTTGTAGACCTGATCTAGGTGCGATGACCGCTGAACTGAAACTGGACCGCCACGTGCGATCTGGGAACTCTACTGGTCTGAAAACTTGATGTGTGTTAGATCCAGTATGCATGAGCTAAAGTCCGACCACATTTGGCCAGGGGACCTTCAGAAATACTCTTTTAGACCAAAACAGCCCCGAATTGGTTAGGCATCAAGTGAACATTGTTTCCAAGCCTATTTTGGGCATGTTTTAGGTTATAAAAGGGGCTTAAACCCTCACTTCTCTCACCCATCCGAATTTGCTAGAAACGCTAGCTGGTGTGAGAGAAAAGATGAGAGATTGTGAGAGAGAGTGGGAGAGAATTTCCTGCTGCTTGCACTACCTGTTGCACGTGTTTAAGCTACGGAATCCAATCACTTTTTCGGTGATTTTTTCACATTTCTAGGTAAGAAAATATCCCAAACACTTACTGATTTAAGGTTCCTTCGATTCCTTAGTATGGTAGCTTATAGATCTTGTGTATTAGGTTCCCGGTTTGCCGTAGACGAAGCGTATACGCTCCGTTCGAATCAATACACTTCTAGGATAAAAGGTGCGGATTCTAGATGCTTTGATTGACTGTTTTCAACGCTTTCAATGTCGTTTAATAGTAGATTATCGACGGCAACGCCGTTTGACATGTACAACATGCTGTCCGTTTCCTGTTTCGTAAGCAGATGAAAAATATGAGATTTAGGGCATTTTAGTCATTTGTAGGAAATACTGTTTTCTTCCATATTTTGCTGACATGATTGACATAGCTTCTTGTCGCATTAGGATATTAGGAATGCGTGCATAATCATTTTGGTGAAGAGATTCGCCCAAATGCGCACTATGAGTCGACATACTATATGTAGACTTAAGTGTGTAGACTAAGTGTTTGTATAAATGTTTGTATTAGTATGTATTGAATTAAATGGTGTTATGAATTAGTTTGAGATTGAATTCTCAAATAATATGCTGATGTAAATAATTTTCTACATGATGGCTATATGCATGATTTCATTATATGTATGAAATGCATGTATTAGATGATTTACTTAAGTTGTATGTTATAACATGTGTTAACATGCTCACATTGTTGTATTTCATTTTCATTACTCTTACATGATTGCTGATGTGAATTCATAAATGTTTGAGACTATACCTAGTCCAGGCAGTCGGTAACTGAGTAAATTCGTGGTTGGCTTATCTTTGCCACGAACGACGCGTCGCTGAACGCGAGTCGTGTTTTGGAGTTGGCGGTCGTGGTTAGGCCACACGAGGTGTTTTATGCACTTCATGTCGTTCGACTTGAGATGCGCCCGTGCTAGTCGAGCCCGTCAAGTAACCCGACTGGCCATTGTATGTTCACCTTGTAGGAGTCATAACTGCTTGAACCTAGGGTACTGAACTTACCACTGTAAACCCTATTAACTATGGTACCTTGATCCATAAAGACTCATGAGCCAGGTATGGTGGTATGGGACACCGTGGTCGAGCTATCGGCCTACACTAGGGCCATAAACCTCCCCGTAGTGACCAGTGAGTAACCCAGACTCGTGAGCAGATTATGGTGGTATGAGATACTATATTCTTGTTGTCGTCCTACATTGATAAAGTGATTGGGGAGCGATGCAACGAGTGTGAGCAATAGCCCTGTCAGCCCTTCGTAGTGACCTCGAGCGTTACGGGAGGCGACGACCCTTCCGTAGCGACAAGAATATAAGTAGGCCTATATTGATAAGGCGATGGGGGAGCGGTGCAACGAGTGCGAGCAACAGCCGTGGCAGCCCTGGCAGCGACTTACAAAAATAACATCGTATGAGATTATTAGGAGTGACGACTTTAGACAGGATGTGCGTTGGGATTGATATAAGCAAAGTACCTTAGTTTTCTAATCCTGCTATATGAATGGACTAATAATAACTCAGTAATCATATTAACATCACATTGCATGTGCCTAGAAGATGTGGAGCACTGAGCGGTACGCAAGCATGCCGCGGACGCAGATGGTGTCGTATGAGGGAGAATGTCGGTGAGGGCATCCATCATGTCATGTCATATTGCATTAACAACAGAATTAGGAACGTTTGATTTATTGCTTTTTTATTATCGCGTGATTGATTTAAGAACATGATAATCTTTGCTCTATTATTCCACTGAGTTAGCTACTCACTCTCACGTTACGGGATGGTGTTTCTGGACACCCACCAGTCCCTATTTTGGTTGCAGATGATGGCGTTGCTTGAGAAGTGGAGCTGGACTTGATGATGATGAGGAGGATCCCTCCTTTATGCGTGTTCTGATTGACGGGATTACAGGGAGGTTGCTTAGACGCCATGATATTTGTCATTTTAGATTTTTAGAGCACTCATGTATATTCTTTCTTTCTATTTTGAGGTATACATGTATATGTTTAACCTGGTAACATGTTCATACTCTGGAGACACACAACAGTTTATATATGTTATACATACTATCACAGTCTTCCGCTTGTAAATTTAACTATCTCTGAAATATGATATGTTGTTTTGGCTTAATCCCACTCATGTTTAATATATTAACACAAACAACATTCAATCATACACATTTATGTTGCATAAGTGATGTTTTGGAACTCGAGAGTAGAGTTTTTACTCGACCCCCGATTTTCGGGATGTTACATAGCCCATCCTACAGTTTCAAGGAGGGGAACGATATTGAAAGGACTCAAATGATTGAAATTAACTATTTGCTCAACAAATACATTGTGGAGATGAATATCTCGTACATGTTTGGGGTCTGCTTCGGGTGGTCGAAGAGTACGCACCGTAATCGATGCGAAGCAAGAAGAAGAGGGATTACAAGAGGATCTCTTCTTATATCTACTCTCCATTACATAATACACAAAAGGAATATAAGAAAGGAATGGAGGGTTTCTCCCAAATCAAATTTTAAGCTAGAAAACTAAAGAAACAATAAGAAAACTTGAAATAAACTTCAATATCAAGAAAATATAAGTACAGAGATCCTAAATTCAAAAGGAAAATGGAAAAGATGCACTAACCAAGTAGTAATTGAAGGTGGGTTCGACCGGTCATGGAAGGGTTTGTTGGAGAAGATGAGAGAAATGAAGAAAAGTTATTTTTTGCACATTTAAAACCCCCAAACCCAAGCTACTCGACTGGTCGTGCCACGACTGGTCGAGTATGTACTCAACTAGTCATGCAACCTTAAAAATGTCCATTTTTTAGCAATTTTTTATTTTAAAAAATTTTAAAAAATAAACACATGCATTATAGTACAAGCAAAAATAATTAGCTTAAATTACATTACACATACCAATATCTAATTTCAATTTAGCAAACCTGTTTCTGTCAAGTAGTTTTGTGAAAATGTCTGCAAGTTGATTTTCTTTTTTAATATAATCCAATGAAATAATCTCATCTTCCACTAATTCATGTATATAATGATATCAAATGTCACTATGCTTAGTTCGTGAATGTTGGATTGGATTTTTAGAAATGTTAATTGCGTTAGAATTATCGCAATACAAAACCATAGAATATTACGTAAATTCGTAATCATTTAACATCCTCTTCATCCACACAAGTTACGTGTATGCATTACTGGCTGCAATATACTCATCCTCAGCGGTGGAAAGTGATACGGAACTCTATATCTTACTATGCCACGAAACTAGACAGTTCCTGACATAAAAACATCCACTGCTAATAGATTTGCGGTCATCAATATTACTAGCTCGATTAGCATCCGTATAACCAGCTAATTGAACATTAGTATTATGGGGATACCAAAACCAAGATTGGCCGTACTTGCGACATATTTGAAAATACGCTTAACAAAAATTAAGTGGGATTATTTAGGGTCAGATTGATATCTAGCACAGATTCCTACGCTGAATGTAATATCAGGTCGGCTCGCAGTTAAATTTAATAAACTACCTGTCATGCTACGATACAACTTAAGATCTATACTTTTACTTGTTAAATCCTTAAAGAGCTTAAGAGTCATACTCATAGGAGTACCGAAATTTTTACTGCACTCAAATCCAAACTTTTTCACCAAATTTAGAGCATACTTGGTTTCAGAAATAAAGATCATGTCTTCAAGCCGCTTCACTTGCAAACCTAAAAAATAATTCATCTCTCCAACCATGCTTATTTGAAACTTGGACGTCACCAAATCTGCAAACTCAACAGACATGCTAGAATAAGTAAATCCATAGATAATGTCATTAACATATATTTGTACTATAAGTGTGTGATCATTGTGTAATGCCCGTGAAAAATCCGTACTTAGGCTCGAGTACCAACTCGACCCGAAATTGCATAGAATTCATTCCTTTAGAAAATATGACTAGGTTAGCTAGTGCAATGTTAGAATAGCTGGGAAATGGTCCCTGATCACTTTAAATACGTTCTACAAGGCCCAAAGCGAGTGGAACCAATGGTGCTATAATGCTCTAAAACCTCGGACCAAACTCTAAGCAGGTTTGTTCTCTGGACCACTTTGAATCTTTGTATTGGATCTAGACCGCACGTCGAAAGTCCGATACCTCCTATCTTAGACCGTTAGAACCGCCTAGCTGGACTTGACACTCATTCCGAAAATCAAGTCAAACTGATAATCACAGGCTATTTTATTAAGCCCGGACCGACGAGAGTGAGAATAGGGTTAGAATTGGAATTTGAAATTCAAATCTGACACATGATTTGACGCATCAGTATTAAGCGTTCTGACCGTCAAAATACAGCCAAATTATACCCTTGGATCAGGAAAAATATCTATTACATATCACGAGACTTATAGGCCTGATCTTGGTGCGATGACCGTTAAACTGAAACTGGACCGCCACGTGCGATCTGGGAACCCTACCGGTCTGAAAACTGGATGTGTGCTAGATTCAATATGCATGAGCTTAAGTCCGACCGCATTTGGCCAGGGGACCTTCAGAAATTCCCTTTTGGACCGAAATGGCCCCGGTTTAATTAGGCACCAAGTAAACATTGTTCCCAAGCCTATTTTAGGCATATTTTAGGCTATAAAAGGGGTTGAAACCCTCACTCCTCTCTCCCATCCGAATTTGAGAGAAACCCTAGCTTGGGAGAGAGAAAAAGGTGAAAGATTGTGAGAGAGTGGGAGAGTTCTTCCTGCCACTTGTGCTACGTGTTGCACGTGCTCAAGCAACACACCTCTACCATTTTCCCGGCGATTTCACCACGATTCTAGGTAAGCAAATACCCTAAATAGTTGCTGATTTGAGTTTCCTTTGTTTCCATAGCGATGTAGCTTATGGATCTCGTGTATTAGGTTCCTTATTCGCCATAGACGAAGCGTATACGCTCCGTTTCAATTCACGAGTCTAGAGGACTTAAGGTGAGGATTTTAGACGCTTTGATTGATGGTTTCCAACACTTTCAATGTCGTTTAATAGTAGATTCTTGACGGTATCGCCGTTTGACATGTACAAAATGCTCTCCGTTTCCTGTTTCATAAACTAACGAAGAATATGAGATTTAGGGCATTTTAGTCATTTGTAGGAAGTACTGTTTACATTCATATTTTGCTGATGTGATTGACATGGTTTGTTGTCGCATTAGGAAGTTAGGAATACGTGCATAATTAGTTTGGCGGAGAGATTCGCCTAATTGCGCACTTCGGGTCGACATACTATACGTAGACTTAAGTATGTAGTGTATGTGTTTGTATAAATGCTTGTATTAGTATGTATTGAATTAAATGATGTTATGAGGTAGTTTGAGATTGATTTCTCAATTAATATGTTGACCTAAATGATTTCCTACATGTTGATTGTATGCATGATTTCATTACATGCATGAAACATATGTGCTTGAAGATTTACTTTAGTTGAATGTTATAACATGTGTTAACATGCTCACATGATTGTATTTCAATTCCAATACTTTTACATATATTGCTGATGTGATTCCATAAGTGCTTGGGACTAGACTTAGTCCAGGCAGTCGGTAACCGAGCGAATTCGTGACTGACTGGTCATAGCCACGAACGACGCGTCGATGAACGCGATTCGTGTTTGGAGTTGGCGGTAGTGGTTAGGCCACGCGAAGTGTTTTACGCACTTCATGTTGTTCGACTTGAGATGCGATCGCGCTAGTCGGGCCCGTCAAGTAACCCGACTGGCCGATGTATGTTCACCTTGTATGAGTCATAACTGCTTGAACCTAGGGTACTGAACTTACCATTGTAAACCCTGTTAACCATGGTACCTTGATCCACGAAGACTCATGAGCCGGGCATGGTGGTATGGGACACCGTG
The DNA here is from genome assembly GCA_037074715.1 of Magnolia kwangsiensis. Classification (NCBI taxonomy): domain Eukaryota; kingdom Viridiplantae; phylum Streptophyta; class Magnoliopsida; order Magnoliales; family Magnoliaceae; genus Magnolia; species Magnolia kwangsiensis. Next base: position 42,740,733 of record CM073586.1, on the reverse strand, counting down.
GTCGAGCTGTCGGCCTACGCTGGGGCCACAAACCTCCCCATAGTGACCAGTGAACACCTATACTCGTGAGCAGATTATGGTGGTATGGGACACTATATTCTAGCTGTCGGCCTACACTGATCAGGCGACGAGTCCTTTGTAGTGACAGCGAGCGTATTCTGAGTCCACGGGAGGCGACGACCCTTCCGTTGCAATAGAGTACAGTAGGCCTGTATTGATAAGGTGATGGGAGAGCGGTGCAACGAGTGCGAGCAACAGACCTGGCAGCCCTTACAGTGACCTACGAAATATACATCGTATGAGATTACTAGGAGTGACGACCCTAGACAGGATCTGTGTTGGGATTGATATAAGGGAAGTACCTTAGTTTCCCAATCCTGCTGTTTGAATGGACTAATAACAACTTGAAAATCATATCACCATAGCATTGCATGTGCCTGGAAGATGTGGAGCACTCTAGGGAGTGTGGCATGCCGCGGTCGTAAGATGTTGCCGTATGAGGGAGATCGTCGGTGAGTGCATACATCACGTCATGTCATCTTGCATTAACAACAGTATTAGGATTGTCTGATTTACTGCTTTACTATTATCGCATGATTGAATTGTGAACATGTTAATCTTTGCTCTATGATTCCACTGAGTTGATCACTCACTCCCACGTTACGGGATGGTGTTTGCAACACCCACCAGACCCTGTTGTAGATGCAGGTGAGGATGAGATCCAGGAGGTGGAGCCAGACTTTGACGAGGACCAGGATGAGTTCTCGTACATGCAGTAACACGATGGCTTCGCGTAGGTGACCTGGATCGATGGGACTTCAGTGGGACTATTTTGGACATTTACTTTTGTTCATGTATATGTATATGAGACTCAGAGATGTATTCATACTTTAGAGATAGATGAGATTTACTTTGTTTTTCCATACAGTGATATATATATTGTTTAGTCTTCCGCTTACTTTTATCACTGGATCTGAAGTATGAATTGCAGTTTTGGTATACTTTTACTCATGTGAATACTTTAAATCAGACAACATTGAATCATAATCATTTTTGTTGCATAAGTGACGGTCTGGAACTCGGGAGTTGAGTTTATACACAACCCCCGATTTTCAGGGTGTTACACATTGTGTTTTATTACAAACAGTGTCTTATCAACACTTCCCATTAAAAAGTTATGACTTAGTAGAAACTTAGTCAATTTCTCGTACCATGCCCTGGGAGCTTATTTTAATCCATATAGTGCCTTTTTCAGATGATAAACACGATCAGTCTATTTAGGATCTTCAAAACCAGTAAGTTGTTCTACATATACTTCCTCATGTACATCACCGTTCACGAAAGCACTCTTGACATCCATTTGATAGATTTTGAAATTTTTGTAACAAGCAATGGATATGAATAGTCCGATAGATTCAAGACAAACTACTGTGGCAAAGGTTTCATCATAATCGATGAATTCTATCTGAGTGTACCCTTGTACAACCAGTTTAGCCTTATTTCTTATAATATTACTGTTGAGGGATAAAAATAAGAGAAGAATGAAAGAAAATGAAGATCAAAAGATTGTGAAAGGGAGTTGAAAGAAAAGGAGGAACAAATTAGCTATAAGCACTTTACGCAGGACCGCGTAAACGATATACTTTGCGTGGTACCGTGCAAACGATGTACTTTGCGTGGGTCTCCACAATCGATATCACGTTGCGTTGATGAGTGCAGATATTTTAGCTTTTTTTGTAAGTGATTGTGTCCCACATCGCCAAGATCGGAGTTCCGCACGTGTGATTGTCTATAAATACCCCTTTCCTTCCTTCATTGGGGGATGATTGAAGATTTCAGAGAGCAAGCGGAGCAAGAAGAGAGAATTGAAGGTGAGAGTGACTGCCCAAGGGATTTGTGTAGGTCCGCGCAAACTATGTCCTTTGCGCGGGTCCGCACAAACAGGCTGTTCTGCAGTCTATAAAGCTGAGGAGTCGTTATGCTGCCGAAATGGTTGAGATCTCTAAGTTCTTCTGTTCAAGTGCAAAAGGAGATGACCCGCTGGAGTGCACATTCCTCCTAAGTCTTAGGAGATGTTTAAAATAGCATCGGAATGCTGTTGAAATTCCTATCTCCTTGAAGATTGATTGGTCCAATCGGTAATTCCTCCTAAGTCTTTGGAGAAGACTGAAATTCATGTCGAAATGCTGCCGAATTTGCTATTTGAATTTAATGTTCTGGTGTTATTAATTCATACATATTCGAATAAATGTATCTTAGAATCAAGGGAGATTAGAGGATGTAAATGAACTCAGAATCAATAAAAATGTGATGATCGTCTTTACACTTTTCCTCTGTTATGTCTAAATAAGATAATTCCCTGAATCAAAACACATTTGTTTTCTTGTTAAAACAAAATGGCGACTCTGCTGGGGATTTTTCTTATCTTATTTAACATTAACATTAGGAAAATGGTAACAGCTATTATCACTTTTTAGCATCTCTCAGACGCCAAAATGGCGACTCTCAGTGGGAACATCCTCCCCTTCATCTCTAAGATCATTCACTTAACCCTTCATATACTAGCTTCACACATGTTTCATTGTTGAAGGTACTTGAATTCAACTACAGAATACAATTGATGGCTAACTTTTCAAGAAAAGTGAATTTCCACTTCACCCCCACGGGATTCATAGTGGAATACGTGCCAAACGGTGCCCCAAAGCGTACGGGTCTATGCCCCACTGGAGTCGTATCCGTTTCACCTCAATCACAGGAGGGTGATGGAGATTGGACAGTGGTCCTGTCCCGCAAGATAAAAGTAAGGAATATGAGGAACCGTGGAGCGAACTCATCTTTGCCAAGAGCCAGAGGACCGATAACGCGCAGTACAGTCAGGAAAAACCCTGAGCTTGCTCCTCCTATGGTATATCCCTAGCGAACGGGTCCACAGTTAGCGTCACAGGATTTTCCAGCTCTGGTTGCCCCGAGGACCAAGTAGACAAAAGAGCAGAAAGGTAAAGCGCTGATGATAAGCTCACCAACGCACGTGTCGGCCCAGGAAAGTTTGCCAATGACTGTCATCCTGATCAATCAGCAGCAAGGGAAGCACTCAGAAGTCGAATGAGACTCCAATATTTCCCCTCTCTGCAAGCCCTGTCGCATCAACACAATCTCATTTTACCCCAACGACAGCTTCGACAAACTGTAAAGAAGCCACAGTGCATATGGCCGAAATGAGTCGAGAAAACATGCCAACAACTAAAGATCGTGTTAACCAGATGGCCGAAGCACAAAGAGCGTTAATGGAGGAGTGCCGAAATCTTAGAGAAGCTTTAGTGACTCTGGCACATAATGTAGCCCAAATAGCAGCTCCACCAATGATGGGGGCAACGAATGGGCAAGAAAGCCAACCTCAAGGCCCTCATCCACAAGGGGTAGGATCGTGGGAATCTGTTCCAGCAACAAGAACCATAATGCAAGATGACATAAGACAGGTTGTCGAAGAAACCGTGAGGTTAGAAAGGGAACGGGAAAATATTAGCTGTTTCAGATACCGAACACCGTATCCGAGAGAGGTAGAGGACGTCCCTTTTCCAACCAATTTCAAACATCCAGATTTTCAGAAGTTTAATGGGAGGGATTGTCGGAAGAACATCTAATGCACTTCATTATCAGTATGGAAAATTTTTCTACGGTACCACAGTATTGCCTGAGACTGTTCGGGTCGTCGCTAACACATAAAGCATTCCGGTGGTATTCCAGCCTGACTCCTGGATCGATGCGAACTTGGGAGCAAATGCAAGATGCTTGTATGTCAAATTTCTTCTCATCAGAACGCGATGTTAGCATTACGGAGTTGGCCTCTATACGGCAACGAGAGGGAGAGCCAGTGGAAAAGTTCATAGACAGATGGAAAACATTGGGAGCTTCATGTAGACAGTTGTCAGAAGAAATAGAATAGGTTAAAATGTGTTTAAATTCTATGGAAACTGGAATCGAGTTCGGACTCACCAGCGCTGATATCCGAACATTCCGTGACCTGGCCACCAAAGCTCATGCGTTGGAATTAATGACTCACAACATGCCAGCTTTTCATCACGAGACTGTTAGGAGGGCATTCGGCAGGATGACTGTGAATACCGTTGATCGCGATAAGAAAAATAAAGATACCAAGGGCTCAAAAGACAAGAGGCTAGAACAAAAGGAAGGATGGAATCAGTCAAAATGTAAATATAACAGAAATGGCTCAGGATGCTCGACTCTCATGAAGGATTCAATTTCGATAAGGAAGATGTGGTTCCCATGATGAAGCAGATGCTAAAAGCTGGCACCATAGAATTGCCAGAACCCAAGTACCCGGAAGATGTGACAAAGACCAGAGAAAGAGATTTCTGCCATTATCATCGCTTAGTGGGACACCTGACGGAGAATTGCTATAAGTTGAAATGTATCATACAGCAAATGATAGAAAAGGATGAGATAGTAACTGGTGAAGAGAAAGGAAAGAATACAAGAGTGACAGTAAACATGTTTACAGTCCAAGGAAAGACTCGAGAGATAGAGGGGAAAGAAAGTCGAAAGTCGGTAAAGAATAAAGTAATGATTACATTGTGATCGGGAAAGAAGATGACAAGTCCCGTAAAGCAGAAAGCAGGGGTTGTAAGGAAAGAAATAATTGGTGAACAGAATAATGATGATGGAAAAGAGAACAGGAGCAAAACGGTGAAAGTGGCTTACGATGTAGTTAGCCAATTGAAAGGTATACCAACGTGTTTAAGTATCTATGATGCACTCAAGTTATCGGAAGAGTTCCGACAGAGTTTGATACATGTATTGTCTGATCATAATGTCAAAGAAACTCTATTGACAGAAATGAAGTAGGAAAGACATAATGAACAAGCAGATTTCCTACCAGTCATCTCATTCTCTGATGATGATTTGATTAGCGAGACGGAACATAATAGACCCCTAATGATAGAAGGTCATGTTTGCGGGAAGAGGGTAAAACGGATTATGATAGATAATGGGTCTGTAGTAAACCTTTTACCACTTTCAATGGTAAGAAAATTGGGCTACCGCCGTTCTGATCTGCGTCCCAGTGGAATGATGATACAGGGCTTCAATCAAGATGGGTAATGCGCGCTTGGTAAAATTACGGTGACACTGGAAGTAAGAGAATTAATTACTAATGTTGTATGTCATGCTACAAACACCGTAACGACATACAATCTTCTCCTAGGAAGGCCATGGATACATCAATACAGTATCATACCCTCTACTTTTCACCAATCCTTCAAATATCACAAGGACGGAGTATAATGTAAGGTGATGGCTGATGTAAAACCACATACGGAAGTTGAGTCTTTCTTTGCAGATGCCAGTTATTATAAAGGGTTCTCTGAAGAGGCGAGAAATAGTAATGAAAATAAAGTCTTAAAAGACATTCAAGTAAATAAGGCTCAAGAAGAAAGGGCAGAATCTTCTAGGACTAGGGAAGCAAGGAAGAAGTTCTATTTTATACCAAAGCATCTAAGACAACCCAGGCAGTTGCCATTAACATTATTATCGCCAGAGCAGTTAAGAATTCTGCGGTCTAATTATACGATGCCACTACCCAATGTTGAAAGGTGTAGGCCATTTTTAGCTGCTCCAGGAAGATTTCAAGTCAAGGCTGGTACTAAGAACCCCGAGTCGATAGAGTTTCAAGCTGCAGTAAAAATGAAGGCGAGAAAAGAAATCACAAGCAATGTATACCGCGGTAAACTGACGTTGTAAAATTTGGAAAAATACAGTTCAGTGAGCACGCAGATCATGAGAAACATGGGTTTCGATTGTGATAAACCCACCAGGCTGAATCACGGTAAGGGAATTCAAATCTCTCTTGGGGTTGATCAGGAAAAGCAGAGAAAATTTTAAGGATTAGGAGCAGAGTCGTAAGTAAATATGATTACAGCCGCGCAAGCATCGGAAGAAGATCCTGAGATGCTCAAGTATCCTGAAATAGCTCCAAAGTAGATAGAAGATGGGGGGCAGCCAATGATAGACAGCATGCGAAAAATAAACTTGGGTACAAAAGAAGAGCCCCAGAATATATTTATCAGTAGCGGTCTCTCTGAGCAAGAATCTGAGAAATATTTTCAACTGCTCAAAGAAAATAAAGACATCTTCGCCTGGACGTATGCAGAAATGACAGGTTTAGAACCTTCGGTAGCAATGCACCGATTAAATATCTCCAAGGAGAAAAGGCCGGTTAAACAGGCACAAAGGCGGTTTCATCCAGACTTAATTCCATTAATCGAAGAAGAGGTCAGCAAGCTGATCAAAGTCGGGTTCATCCGAGAAGTCAAGTATCCTAGGTGGATATCGAACATTGTCCCTATGAAAAAGAAAAATGGACAAGTCAGAGTGTGCATTGACTTTAGGGACCTGAATGAGGCCTGTCCGAAGGATATTTTCCTCTTCCAATAACAGAGTTGCTGATTGATAGTACAACTCGATATGCTGTTATGTCTTTCATGGATGGCTATGTAGGATATAATCAGATTAGAATGACACTCGAAGATGAGGAAGCAACGGCATTCAAAACACTGCTGGGAATTTACTGCTATAAAGTCATGTCGTTTAGTCTCAAAAATGATGGGGCAACGTATCAAAAAGTGATGCAAAATATCTTTCAAGACATGATGCATAAACATGTTAAGTGTTACGTCAACGACTTAGTGATCAGATCAGGAGATCATCAGGAGCATCGTGAACATTTGGCATCAGTTTTCTGTCGATTACGAAAGAAGCAGTTGAAGATGAATCCAGCCAAATGCACGTTCGGGGTGTCCTCGGGTAAATTCCTTAGTTTCGTTGTACGACATAGGGGTATCAAAATCAATCCAGAGAAATTCAAAGCTATTCAAAATATGCCCCCACCGACAACCTTAAAAGAATTGAAAAGTTTACAAGGAAAACTGGCATACATTCGTCATTTTATTTCAAATTTGGCAGGAAGATTCCATCCATTCTCACATTTGATGAAGAAAGATGCAGAGTTTGTATTGGATCAAGCTTGTCAGAATGCATTCGACTCAATAAAGAGATTATTGAAGAAACCGCCAGTACTAACGGACCCGATAAAAGGAAAGCCACTTATTTTATACATTTCTGCAGCTAAGAATTCCTTAGGTGCTTTGTTGGCTCAAGTGAATGAAGCTGAGAAAGAGGCCGCTCTTTATTACTTAAGTCAAAATTGATGGGAGCCGAATGTAATTATTCCCCAATCGAGAAAGAGTGTTTACCGTTAATATTCGCAGTCCAAAAGTTGAGGCATTATTGTCTCTCTCATGACATAACTTTGATCTCAAGAGTAGATCTGATTAAGTTTTTAATGACAAGGACGATGTTATCTAGGAGATTGGCCAAATGGATGCTGTTGCTTTCAGAATACACTATTACTTATAAACCAGCCAAAGCAGTAAAAGGACAGGCAGTGGCAGATTTCCTCGCAGCACACCCCGTGGCGGATTGCGAAGCCATCACTGAAGATTTTCTAGATGAGCACGTTATGCTGGCCGAATTGCAAAGCCCATGCCAGATATACTTCGACGGCGTCGTGCGAGCATCAGGAGAGGGGGCAGGGGTGATATTCATCACTCCTCAAGGTGACTTGTTACCATACTCTTTCACAATAGGTACCACATGCACAAACAATGAGGCTGAATATAAGGCCCTCATTATTGGGATGGAAATAGCTCAACAGATGAAAATAAGAATGCTGCATATCTTTGGAGATTCCAAATTGATTATAAATCAATTGACAACCAAGTTCGAGGTGAGAAAGCAAGAACTCTTGCCCTATTATCAAAAGGCACAACAATTGTTAGAATGGTTCTGCCATGTAGAGATCAAGCGTATACCACGGTCTGAAAATGTAAAAGCAGATGTTTTGGCCAGTCTAGCAGTTGCCCTGTCCTGCCCTAATAGGAGTCTTCTTCAAGTAACTATAGAAGAAAGAAAATTCTTACCATCTTCAGAGATCATCAAAGAAATAATTGAAATGCTTCCTGTATCATGCCTAGAAATAACGACAGATGATTGGTGTTAACCTTTTGTCGATTACCTCAGATATGATATCTTGCTAGAGGATTAAGTAAAGAAGTAGCAAATCAAGGAGCGGTTAGTCAGATTCATCATATGCGGTGAAATTATATAAAAAATCTTACAACGGAATGTTGCTACGCTGTTTAGATGTGCGAGAAGCAAGGCAAGTACTGCGGGAAGCACACTCTGGTGAATGTGGGGCACATCAGGCGGGATGAAACTTATTCCACAGAATACATTAAATGGGTTATTATTGGCCCACCATGTTCAAAGATGCAATAGATTACGCGAAGCAGTGCCATGAATGCCAGATTCATGGAGATGTTATACACGTCCCCCCAGAAGACTTGCACCAGTCTGTGGCCTCTTGACCCTTCTCCGGCTAGGGGCTTGACATAATTGGTCCTATAAACCCACCTTCATCCAGAGAAAAATGATATATTTTGGCAGCAACGGATTATTTCTCTAAATGGACTGAAGTAGTCGCTTTACGCAACGTTAAAGAAAATGATGTAGTTAATTTCATCCGACATGCTATAATATACGGTCATGGTATTCCAAAGAAAATCATTATTGATAATGGCACGCCCTTCAAAAATAGAGGCATGAAAAAGTTATGTCAGAAATTCAGTATTCGTCATTTGTTTTCAACACCTTACTATCCCCTAGCCAATGGGCTAGCAGAGGCGTTCAATAAGACGATCGTCAAAATACTAAAGAAGACGGTGCCATGTAATAAACGTGATTGGGATAAAAAGTTACAAGAAGCGTTATGGGCATATAGAACTTCTCAGCGCACAACAACGGGGGCAACACCGTATTCATTAATCTATGGCATAGAGGCAGTTATCCCAATTGAAATGCAAGTGGCATCACTCAGAGTGGCAGTATATCAGTCCATAACAGATGATGAAAATATAAAAATAAGGCTGAAAGAGTTAGATCTGCTTAATGAGGGTGCCCAACAGCGATTGTATTAATATCAGGCCAGGATATCGGCTGCCTTTGATAAACAAGTTAAACACCACTCTTTCAAAAAAGGAGATATGGTGCTAATGTTGAAAAGACCTAGAGTGGTCATCCGCTGAACAGGGGGCAAGTTCAAGCCCAAATGGGACGGGCTGTATATCATAAATGAAGTTTACTCCAATGGAGCATACAGAGTCGCCAATCAAGATGGGCAAAGTATCATTATACCGATCAACGCTCGCTTCATCAAAAGATACTACCCCTAAAAGAAGCTACTGATTTTGATCCAGAATATTATCAACATAATGATTCTATATCAAAAGGGAGCAAGAAGGAATAAGATCATGTCCATATGTCAAAAGAATCTATAAAGAAGAAATTCACGAGCATATTGACTACATTAACAAGTATTCTGAATGAAAGCGATCATCATCATCACCAAATAAGTCTTGCAAATGGTAAAGTTTGGCAAAATTAATATCGTCAGGAGAATCCTCTTGAAGATATTATCAGAAGTAACGATGTATCAATCTCAGTCAGACACGTTTATCATTTTGGCGATAACGATGATCAAAATTATTATTTCCTTACAAGACATGATAAGGCAGTCTATCTGGCCAAGTCCCTAGCCAAAATCCTAAAAGGTTTAAAATCCTAAAAGAGTCAATCCTAAAAAAGGGGCAGCCAAATCCTAAACAGAGCCAAATAAAAAATAAATCTTTGAAAAGAGGATCAAGCTCTAAACTCTAAAAGGATCAAATTTTAAAGGATCAAGCTCTATAAGGGCCAGCTACGCATAAGTCCTACCATTTTTACCATCCGGATAGCGGCGAGGAGCCAGTGGCCCTAAAAAGCCCGTGAAGGCCATCGTATGTACCCATACGGGCAGCCGACGAAGCCAGTGACTAAAAGCTTAAGGGTCAAAAAGTCCTCAAATGGCCAGTCAGCGTAACCCCCATACCGTCTATATAGCTTTCCAACAGCATCACGGGGAATGGAGGACAATGCCCTCCCATGAATGGGCCCGACCTTGCAGACGAAGAAAATGAGAGCCGCAGTGCGAGCTTTAGATAGTCCAACCATGCATAAGACCCCCCAGATTTGTGGTTCGATTCCGGTACTAACTCATGAGGAAGGGCTTAAACCTACTCATCGATGGGTTGACAACCATGGATTTGGTACCCCAAAGGTAGCCTTACGAGCTCTGTGAACTTTAGAGAGTTACCGTGGCCAACCCTGTGCGTAAAACCAACCGAATTCACCGCCCCGGTAGCTTCATTGGGCCCCTTTGATGGATCGCGGTTTGTGAACTCACTAGGCAGTGAGAAGTCCAGTGAACTCTCAAGAGTTACAGAGACTATCACGTGAGACCAGCTCCACTACTTAAGAGCTTAAACTGTGTGTGTGCTCCACTACTCATGAGCTTAAACTGTGTGTGACTAACTGAATTAAAATCTAGCACTACCAACTTAAATACCCACATAGGGAATCTGTAACGCCCGTGAAAAATCCATACTTGGGCTCGAGTACCAACTCGACCCGAATTTGCGTAGAATTCATTCCTTTGGAAAATTTGACTAGGTTAGCTAGTGCAACGTTAGAATAGCTGGGAAATGGTCCCTGATCACTTTAAATACGTTCTACAAGGCCCGAAGCGAGTGGAACTAAGGGTGCTATAATGCTCTAAAGCCTCGGATCAAACTCTAAGCCGGTTTGTTCTCTGGACCACTTTGAATCTTTGTATTGGATCTAGACCGCACGTTGAAAGTCCGATACCTCCTATCTTAGACCGTTAGGACCGTCTAGCTGGGCTTGACACTCATTCCAAAAATCAAGTCAAACCGATGATCACAGGCTATTTCATTGAGCCCGGACCGAAGAGAGTGTGAATAGGGACATAGTTGGAATTTCAAATTTAAATCTGGCACACAAAATTGACGCATCAGTATTAGGCATTCTGACCGTCAGAATACAGCCAAATTACACCCTTGGATCAGGAAAAATATCTATTATATATCACGGGACTTATAGGCCTGATCTTGATGCGGTGACCGTTAAACTGAAACTGGGCCGCCACGTGCGATCTGGGACCCCAACCGGTCTGAAAACTGGATGTATGCTAGATCTAGTATGCATGAGCTTAAGTCCGACCGCACTTGGCCTGGGGACCTCCAGAAATGCCCTTTTGGACCGAAACGGCCCCGATTTGGTTAGGCACCAAGTAAACATTGTTCCCAAGCCTATTTTGGGAATGTTTTAGGCTATAAAAGGGGTTGAAACCCCCACTCCTCTCTCCCATCCGAATTTGAGAGAAGCCCTAGCTTGGGAGAGAGAAAAAGAGTGAGAGATTGTGAGAGAGTGGGAGAGTTCTTCCCGCCACTTGTGCTACGTGTTGCACATGCTTAAGCGACACTCCTCTACCGCTTTCCCGGCGATTCCACCGCAATCCTAGGTAAGTAAAAACCCTAAATAGTTGGTGATTTGAGTTTTTCTTGTTTCCATGGCGATGTAGCTTATGGATCTTATGTATTAGGCTCCTTACTCGCCGTAGACGAAGCATATACACTCCGCTTCAATTCCCGAGTCTACAAGACACTAGGTGAGGATTTTAGACGCTTGGATTGACGGTTCCCAATGCTTTCAATGTCGTTTAATAGTAGATTCTTGACGGCATCGCCGTTTGACATGTACAAAATGCTCTCCGTTTCCCGTTTCGTAAGCTAACGAAGAATATGAGATTTAGGGCATTTTAGTCATTTGTAGGAAGTACTGTTTGCATTCATATTTTGCTGACGTGATTGACATGGTTTGTTGTCGCATTAGGAAGTTAGGAATGCGTGCATAATTAGTTTGGCGAAGAGATTCGCCTAGTTGCACACTTTGGGTCGACATGCTACATGTAGACCTAAGTGTGTAGTGCATGTGTTTGTATAAATGCTTGTATTAGTATGTATTGAACTAAATGATGTTATTTGATACTTTGTGATTGATTTTTCAATTATTATGCCGACCTAAATGATTTTCTACATGTTGACAAAATGCATGATTTCATTACATGCATGGAATGTATGTGCTTGAGGATTTGCTTAAGTTGAATATGCATGGGAAGTATGCCTTGAAGATTTGCTTAAGTTGAATGTTATAACATGTGCTAACATGCTCACATGATGTATTTCAATTCCAATACTTTTATAGTGATTCCATAGATGTGTGGGACTTGACTTAGTCCAGGCAGTCGGTAACCGAGCGAATTCGTGGCTGACTGGTCATAGTCACGAACGACGCGTCGATGAATGTGATTCGTGTTGAGAGTTGGCGGCAGTGGTTAGGCCACGCGAAGTGTTTTACGCACTTCATGTCGTTCAATTCGATATGCGATCGCGCTAGTCGAGCCCGTCAAGTAACCCGACTGGCCGATGTTTGTTCACCATGTATGTATCATAACTGCTTGAACCTAGGGTACTGAACTTACCATTGTAAACCCTATTAACCGTGGTACCTTGATCCACGAAGACTCATGAGCCGGGCATGGTGGTATGGGACACCGTGGTCGAGCTGTCGGCCTACGCTGGGGCCACAAACCTCCCCGTAGTGACCAATGAGCACCTTGACTCGTGAGCAGATTATGGTGGTATGGGACACTATATTCTAGCTGTCGGCCTACACTGATCAGGCGACGAGCCCTTTGTAGTGACCGCGAGCGTATTCTGAGTTCACGGGAGGCGACGACCCTTCCGTGCAGTAGAGTACAGTAGGCCTGTATTGATAAGGTGATGGGGGAGCGGTGCAACGAGTGCGAGCAACAGCCCTGGCAGCCCTTGCAGTGACCTACGAAATGTACATCGTATGAGATTACTAGGAGTGACGACCCTAGACAGGATCCGTGTTGGGATTGATACAAGGGAGGTACCTTAGTTTCCCAATCCTGCTGTTTGAATGGACTAATAATAACTTGGTAATCATATCACCATAGCATTGCATGTGCCTGGAAGATGTGGAGCACTCTAGGGAGTGTGGCATGCCGCGGTCGTAAGATGTTGCCGTATGAGGGTGATCGTCGGTGAGGGCATACATCACGTCATATCATCTTGCATTAACAACAGTATTAGGACTTGTCTGATTTACTGCTTTACTATTATCGCGTGACTGAATTGTGAACATGCTAATCTTTGCTCTATGATTCCACTGAGTTGATCACTCATTCCCACGTTACGGGATGGTGTTTGCAACACCCACCAGACCCTGTTGTAGTTGCAGGTGACGATGAGATCCAGGAGGTGGAGCTAGATGATGACGAGGACCAGGATGAGTTCTCGTATATGCAGTATCATGACGGCTTTCCGTAGGTGACCTGGATCGAGGGGACATCAGTGGGACTTTTATTTTTGAACATTATTCTTTTGTTATGTACATGTATATGAGACTCAGAGATGTAGTCATACTTTGGAGACAGTTGAGATTACTTTGTTTTTCCATACAGTGATATATATCTTGTTTAGTCTTCCGCTTGCTTTTATCACTGGATCTGAAGTATGAATTGCAGTTTTGGTATACTTTTACTCATGTGAATGCTTTAAATCAGACAACATTGAATCATAACCATTTTTGTTGCATAAGTGACGGTCTGGAACTCGGGAGTTGAGTTTATACACGACCCCCGATTTTCAGGGTGTTACAAGTTGGTATCAGAGCATGAATGAGAGTATACTGGGCCTGGGTTATGGTCTTGCGACGTACGCTGTCGCTTCATTTGACTTAGGTGTGTGCGAGAAGGGTCTAGAAACACTTCTAGGATCACAGATTCGCCGATAGGCGAAGTCTATAAGGATCGATCGCAAGATCGAGTCTGTAACGCATCTCGGGTCGCGTAAAGCGACCCGAATCACTTCTAAGCTGTAGGAAGTCGGGTGGAGATGTCCTATGAGCGGTTTTAAACCGCAAAAGTGAATCCATGGGCCGTGGAATGACCACGACTCTAGTAATCAATCGCCAGGGCTTAAAAACCCCGTTTTGCCAAAAATTCTCAAAATTCCTTCTCTAAACACTTCAACCTTCAGTTCTTTTGTATCCATTTCATGTTAGGCATCAAACCTAATGTGAAAATAACACAAATTAGTACATTCACCAAATTTTACAGTGAATAGTAAAATTTCATGAAAAATGGCCATAAAGCCATTCTAACTTCACTTTCTTTAGCAACTAAGGAGCTAGAAAGATGTACTGGATCCTTCTACCCCAAATCCATATGCTGCATCATATGGTTTGGTATTCGGGACTGCGATGTGGACCCGGAAAGCCCCACAAACATGTTTGGGCTCATAGGGACCAAAATACTATGAACTAAGGGGTGGGACTAGACTTTTTGGGACCCTGGGACCATGGGGGACCAGACCCATGGGGTCCCGCTGGCCAACCTGGAGGTTGGCCGGCGATGCCATCGCCGGCCGGGCGATGCATCGCCGGCCGGCCACCTCGGACGGTGCTGCCCTTTGGGCGCACCCACTTATATGTCTCCCACAACACCCCTAGGTACCTCCCATCCCACGAAAACCCCTAAAACACCCCTCTCCTTCACAAACAGCCCCCTTGCATGCCCTAGATTTGATTTTCAGCGCTCCATTCCAAATCCCGGCGACCCAAACCCCTCCTAATCCCTTCCTTGGCCAAAACCGACCACCACCCATTGATTATTGGGTGTTGGCAGCCCCTTTCCTTGAAGATTTTCCCATTTGGAGCTCCAAAATCCCCCAAATAGTGTCGAAATCGTGAGCAGCTCCATTCCATCTTTTTGTTCTTATTTTTCCCTGAAACTACAGCCTTGGGAAGCTTGAAGCATCCCTCTACGACGCCTAGATTTCCTTTTGTCAGATTGGGCAGCCATTTCTCCGCATTTTCGGCGTTTTCCATGGCTTTCGTGGAAGCTATTTTGGGTCTTTTGTCACTCTCATCCATCCTGTCTTTGATGGGTAAGAGGAAAACTGCAACAGACGAGGCTGGGCCGAGCCGCCCTGCTCGATTGAGAAGACCGCGGGGTGGTGCCGCAAGTTCAAGCGCCGCCGCAGGTCCAGCTGCAGTCCTGGAGTGCCGTACGAAGCGGGATTTGGATCCCCATGCACACCTTGGACGAACCATCCTATCAGAGATGCCTCATGGTGAATACACTGATCGTAGAGTGTTATTTGAGGCGGACGTAGATGGGCGATTGTTCGGCGAATATCTGTTGTTCGAACGCATTGAAGCTGCGCACTGGGGACCGATCTTTGAAGCTCGCGCTCATGCTAATGTGAGCACTGTTCGTGCCTTCTATGCTAGCATCCAGAGTCCTACCTTGGAGCCCTTGCAGTTCAAAATCCCTTTTGGTAGAGATCGGATGGCTACGATCGACGTCCAGTTGGTTGCGCGACTTCTCAACGTGCCTCTAGGTGATGTACATCCAAGTGAGAAAAATTTGAGGACTAGACGTGAACGAGATCGCCGCACCAGGTTTCTGTGCGGTAAGTTGGTTCCATGGCAGCCTAATAATAGCCTCAAGGCGACGTACATGTCTGAGGATTTGCGTCTGCTGCATCACATCTGCACGTTCAATGTTTATCCTAGGTCGACGAACCGCATTGAATGTACACGTCTTATGGTCGATTTCTTATTTCTGGTGGCTCAGGGAGAGAACGTATGTATGGCCACTTTCATCTTACGGCAGATAGTTCTCATAGCCAGGTCGAGAAGAACATCCGAATCCCTTCCCTTTGGCCGACTCATTTGCAGAATTGCGCTTGAGTTTGCCTATAGACTGGGACCCGAGTTGCCGGTATCGATTCACACCATCGATAAGTCGACGATGGTTAAGATGAAGATTGGGTCGCAATATCGTGAAAATCAACTTGAAAGGGATAGTGGGGACGACTTTGATGAAGAGGAAGATCAAAGCGAAGGAGAACCTAGTGCAGAAGTTCAGGAAGAGACTCAGGAAGAAGCAGAAGAGGAGGCTCAGGATACTGATGAGAGTCCTCCTCCTTCTGCGCAGACTACTATTGACGATCGCATTGCTCGGATGGAGGAGAGTCAGACCGCTTTGCGAAGGGAAGTCCAAGAACTTCGAGCAGAGGTCGCTGATGCCAAGGCCGTTACGAAGAAGAAATTTGGCAAGGTGACTCGCACCTTGAAGGCAATCCTGTGTTGCTTACAGGATAAGGGTGCTCCTCCTCCGTCGCCAGACTCCGACTAGCAACGCGATCTTTGTTGTTGTTATGAGTAGTTAGCTATTTTCTGTTTCATGTGTGTAAAGCCTATTAGGGCTAGTGCTTTGCTTTTGTCGCTGTTGCTTAACTGTCTTAATTTCCATGTCATTCTAGTCATGATGCTTGTAAGGATATATCCCTTGTATTGTGACAATTTTGATTAATTGAAGTGCATGGAATGCCTTGACTCTTTAGTGAATGATTGTGGTGTATTTGTGCAATTGAGACTGACAAGGTTGCGCCCTATTTTGAATATAGGGAATGCCACCTAAGACTACGAGGAGCGCGGTTCGGCTTTCATTGTTAGAGCAGATGGATCAGGCTCCTTCTCAGTCTGGTACTCGTCCGGACCCTGCTGTGGGCCCGATTCCTGAGACTGTTCGATCGTCTCAGCCTGCTACTGGTCCTACAGATGGACCACCGCCATTTACACCATCAGTTAGAGAGCCACAGCGCGCATCTACTTCCGCACCTCATCCGCCACAGCCTGCTCCACCACCTGATAGATTCGAGCAGATGATGGCTATGATGCTACAGCAGCAGCAGCTATTGACTACTATAGTCGGGACTTTAGCCCAGGGTGGGGGTGCGACTGCATCTACTCCGCCTGCACCACCTGCGCATCCAGCTGAGGATGCCTATGCTTACGCCCAGGATGAGGGCATAGCACTTCCTGCGCAGCCTGCTTTCCCTGCGGGGAACCCTGCCGACACTCGGGGCCTTCTGGAGCGATTTCAGCGCTTGCGGCCTCCTACTTTCACGGGTTCTCACAGACCCGAGGAGGCTGAGTTTTGGCTCGACCGAGTGTCGAAGATTCTGCGCATGTTGCACTGCACTGAGGCAAAGCAGGTAGAGCTGGCTACCTTCCAGTTTGAGAGAGAGGCCAGTATGTGGTGGGATAGTGTATTGCGGACTGTTACCGCAGACTTCGTGTGGACATGGGCAGCATTCGAGTTTCGCTTCCATGAGAAGTATTATCCTCAGACCTACAGACACGAGAGGGAGAATGAGTTTCTCCGTCTCAGGCAGGCAGCGATGACGGTCACCGAGTATGAGCATCGGTTCACAGAGTTGGGCAGGTACGTCCCGACGATTTTAGCTGATGAGCAGATGCGCATACGGCGCTTTTTGGAGGGCTTGCGACCGGATATTCGGTCGAAGATGTGCTGTATCAGTTTCTCCTCCTATGCGGAGTTGGTTCACATGTCCATGCGGGCAGAGCAGGACGTGGATCGACTTGCGCGATCACGAGGCCCGACTACTTCTAGGCCGCGACCGGAGTTGCCAGATAGGCCCTTCGCGGGCAAGAGGCCTCGCATTGATCCTCCTACCAGGACCACGGCGCCAGTAGGACCGTTTCGGCGCCCTGATCTATCATGCACATACTGTGGGAGGACGGGCCACCTAGCGCCGAGTTGCTTTGCGAGGATGCGGGACAGTGGGTTCTCGCCGCCGCAGAAGATTGATCGTGTACGTCCACAGGCGATATCAGCACCGCCTATACGGTCAGCTCCTGCGCAGTCCTCTTTCAGACCCACAGTATCGCAGATTCGACAGCCCCCACGGCCCTTGACACAGCGGCCGAACCGGCCACAGCAGGCTCGAGTTCATGCACTGACCGCTGAGGCAGCTACGACGCCGACTTTCCAGCATTCAGCCTTCGAGGTCACGGGCCATATCGGAGGTACTCCCGTTCTTGTCATGGTGGACACTGGTTCCACGATTTCCTTGATATCGCGTGCCGTAGTCAGACGTCTTGGGTTGCAGACTATCACTATGGATAGCGTGCGAGTCCTTGCAGCTCATGGAGATTATTCGGATGTCACCCAGATGTGTGAGGGTTGTTTACTTGATCTGGGAGGCAGGACGATGACTCTTGATTTGGTCGTCGATCCCTCGCTCGTATATCTCGACGTCATTCTTGGCATGGACTGGTTGACTGCAGCGAGAGCCGAGATTGACTGCGAGGCTCGTGTGGTGACGGTGTACGAGCCTGAGGGCACGCCTTTCACATTTTCAGTGCGGGTAAATCTTCCTTTCCGCATTCTTAGCTACGCCACCCTGTTGCACGACGCTGGTGCCCAGGTACTTGAGCAGACGCCAGTTGTTTCTGAGTTCGGGGATCTGTTCAGGAAGATCCCTGGTTTGCCGCCCCGACGTGAGATCGATTTCACTATCGATCTGATTCCTGGTTCTACACCCGTCTCACTGCCGACGTATCGCATGGCACCATGTGAGATGGAGGAGTTGAGGACGCAGATTGATGGTCTACTAGAGCTTGGCCTTATACGGCCTAGCGTATCTCCTTGGGGAGCACCGGTCTTGTTCGTGAAGAAGAAGGATGGTTCGCTGCGATTGTGTATTGATTATCGCAGGCTGAACCAACTCACAGTGAAGAACAAGTACCCTTTGCCCAGGATCGATGACTTGTTTGATCAGTTGAGAGGAGCGCAGTACTTCTCGAAGATTGACCTTCAGTCAGGATATCATCAGCTGCGCGTCAGAGATGAGGACGTGCAGAAGACAGCGTTCAGGACCAGTTTTGGTCACTACGAGTTCCTCGTGATGTCGTTCGGTCTCACGAACGCACCGGCCGTGTTCATGGATCTGATGAACCGGGTATTGCGGCCTTTCCTCTATCGATTCGTCGTTGTCTTCATCGACGACATTTTGGTATACTCTAGGAGTCGAGAGGAGCATGAGGAGCACTTGCGTTTGGTCCTTGATACGCTCAGACAGCATCAGTTGTTCGCACAGTATAAGAAGTGCGACTTCTGGAAGCAGGAGGTGAAGTTTCTGGGACACGTGGTGTCCAAGGATGGCATGGCAGTTGACCTGTCTAAGGTAGCTGCGGTGCAGGACTGGGAACAGCCTGGTTCTGTCACTGAGGTGAGGAGTTTCTTGGGTCTCGCTGGCTACTATCGGCGCTTCATTCAGGATTTCTCGAAGATCGCGAGACCCTTATCTCAGTTGACACGGAAGGACGTGAAGTTCGCCTGGAATGATAAGGCGGAGTCAGCTTTTCAGGAGCTGAAGGACAGACTTACGTCCGCCCCTGTGCTAGTATTGCCAGAGCAAGGGGTTAAATACACTATATACACTGACGCGTCTAGCGTTGGTTTGGGTTGTGTCCTTATGCAGAGGGACAGGGTAATTTCGTATGCCTCGAGACAATTAAGGAAGCACGAGGAGAATTACCCTACACACGACCTGGAGTTGGCAGCCGTGATATTCGCACTGAGACTCTGGAGACATTACCTCTATGGAGAGGAGTTCGAGCTCTTTTGCGACCACAAGAGCCTCAAGTACATATTCACACAGCGGGACTTGAATATGAGGCAGCGGCGATGGATGGAGACGCTGAAGGACTTCAAGTTTGAAGTCTCTTACCATCCTGGGAAGGCGAACCTTGTGGCTGATGCGTTGAGCCGCAAGAAGGCGATAGAGTTTGCGGCTCCGCTGATGGTTGCCGAGTGGGATATGGTTGAGTTTTTGCGAGACTTTGAGCAGAAACTCACCGTAGAGGAGCCATTCGAGTTCATCGCACATGTTCAGGTGCGATCTCCGATCGATGACCGTGTCATCGAGGCGCAGAGGGACGACGCGCATCTTACTGAGCTTCGAGAGCAGGCCAGTGATGATGATGACGCCGACTGGCGAGTTGGCATGGATGGGGGTTTACGTTACCGTGGCCGCCTATGCGTTCCTGATGTCCCTGACTTGAGACGAGAGATTCTCGAGGCTGCGCATTCTACTAGACTCGCGATGCATCCTGGCAGCACGAAGATGTATCGTGACGTGAAGAGGACGTACTGGTGGGAAGGTATGAAGACCCACATTGCTGAGTTCGTGTCCCGTTGTCTCACTTGTCAACAGGTGAAGGCAGAGCATCGCCGACCACCTGGACTTTTGCAGCCTATGCCGATTGCAGAGTGGAAGTGGGATTTCATTTCCATGGACTTCATTTCTGGGTTGCCGAAGACGAGGAAGGGGCATGATTCTATTTGGGTGATCGTCGACCGATTGACGAAGTCGGCGCACTTCCTACCGATCAGAGTTACGAACTCTGCAGACGAGCTGGCTAGATTGTATATTAGAGAGATCGTGCGTCTGCATGGAGTTCCGTTGGAGATCGTGTCGGACAGAGACACGCGGTTCACTTCTATTTTCTGGACTCGCATTCAGGAGGCTATGGGTGTGAAGTTGAAGTTCAGTACTGCCTTCCACCCACAGACGGACGGACAGACAGAGCGAGTGAACCAGATCCTGGAGGACATGTTGCGAGCTTGCGCATTGGACTTCAAGGACAGTTGGGATGACTGTCTTGCATATGCGGAGTTTGCATACAACAATAGCTTCCAGGCGAGTATCGGCATGGCACCTTATGAGGCGCTGTATGGGCGACCTTGTCGCGCACCGCATTGCTGGTTAGAGGTCGGTGAGCGCAGCTTGATTGGCCCAGAGTTGGTGCAGGCGACGTCAGAGAAGATTGATATTATTCGACGTCGGCTTCTTACAGCGCAGAGCAGACAGAAGAGCTACGCCGATACGAGACGGAGACCACTAGAGTTCACAGTCGGGGATCATGTGTTTTTGCGAGTTTCCCCTATGAAGGGAGTCCTTCGGTTCGGGAAGAAGGGGAAGCTGGCACCGCGATACATTGGTCCATTTCAGATCCTCGATCGTGTGGGAGCAGTGGCTTACCGATTGGCTTTACCCACGCCCCTCGCGAGCGTCCACAACGTATTTCATGTTTCTATGCTGAAGAAGTACGTTGCTGATCCTTCTCATATCATCAGATGGGAGCAGGTGCAGTTAGGAGAGGATGTTACTTATATCCTGCGACCGACACGCATCTTAGACCGGAAGGAGCAGGTACTGCGTAGCAAGGTGATTCCCCTTGTGAAGGTACTATGGACGCATCATACTGAGGAGGAGGCTACTTGGGAGACAGAAGCCGAGATCAGAAAGAACTACCCACAGCTTCTCGAGGAGTACGAAAAGGTACAAAATTTCGAGGACGAAATTATTTGTTAAGGGGGGTAGATTGTAACGCCCGTGAAAAATCCATACTTGGGCTCGAGTACCAACTCGACCCGAATTTGCGTAGAATTCATTCCTTTGGAAAATTTGACTAGGTTAGCTAGTGCAACGTTAGAATAGCTGGGAAATGGTCCCTGATCACTTTAAATACGTTCTACAAGGCCCGAAGCGAGTGGAACTAAGGGTGCTATAATGCTCTAAAGCCTCGGATCAAACTCTAAGCCGGTTTGTTCTCTGGACCACTTTGAATCTTTGTATTGGATCTAGACCGCACGTTGAAAGTCCGATACCTCCTATCTTAGACCGTTAGGACCGTCTAGCTGGGCTTGACACTCATTCCAAAAATCAAGTCAAACCGATGATCACAGGCTATTTCATTGAGCCCGGACCGAAGAGAGTGTGAATAGGGACATAGTTGGAATTTCAAATTTAAATCTGGCACACAAAATTGACGCATCAGTATTAGGCATTCTGACCGTCAGAATACAGCCAAATTACACCCTTGGATCAGGAAAAATATCTATTATATATCACGGGACTTATAGGCCTGATCTTGATGCGGTGACCGTTAAACTGAAACTGGGCCGCCACGTGCGATCTGGGACCCCAACCGGTCTGAAAACTGGATGTATGCTAGATCTAGTATGCATGAGCTTAAGTCCGACCGCACTTGGCCTGGGGACCTCCAGAAATGCCCTTTTGGACCGAAACGGCCCCGATTTGGTTAGGCACCAAGTAAACATTGTTCCCAAGCCTATTTTGGGAATGTTTTAGGCTATAAAAGGGGTTGAAACCCCCACTCCTCTCTCCCATCCGAATTTGAGAGAAGCCCTAGCTTGGGAGAGAGAAAAAGAGTGAGAGATTGTGAGAGAGTGGGAGAGTTCTTCCCGCCACTTGTGCTACGTGTTGCACATGCTTAAGCGACACTCCTCTACCGCTTTTCCGGCGATTCCACCGCAATCCTAGGTAAGTAAAAACCCTAAATAGTTGGTGATTTGAGTTTTTCTTGTTTCCATGGCGATGTAGCTTATGGATCTTATGTATTAGGCTCCTTACTCGCCGTAGACGAAGCATATACACTCCGCTTCAATTCCCGAGTCTACAAGACACTAGGTGAGGATTTTAGACGCTTGGATTGACGGTTCCCAATGCTTTCAATGTCGTTTAATAGTAGATTCTTGACGGCATCGCCGTTTGACATGTACAAAATGCTCTCCGTTTCCCGTTTCGTAAGCTAACGAAGAATATGAGATTTAGGGCATTTTAGTCATTTGTAGGAAGTACTGTTTGCATTCATATTTTGCTGACGTGATTGACATGGTTTGTTGTCACATTAGGAAGTTAGGAATGCGTGCATAATTAGTTTGGCGAAGAGATTCGCCTAGTTGCACACTTTGGGTCGACATGCTACATGTAGACCTAAGTGTGTAGTGCATGTGTTTGTATAAATGCTTGTATTAGTATGTATTGAACTAAATGATGTTATTTGATACTTTGTGATTGATTTTTCAATTATTATGCCGACCTAAATGATTTTCTACATGTTGACAAAATGCATGATTTCATTACATGCATGGAATGTATGTGCTTGAGGATTTGCTTAAGTTGAATATGCATGGGAAGTATGCCTTGAAGATTTGCTTAAGTTGAATGTTATAACATGTGCTAACATGCTCACATGATGTATTTCAATTCCAATACTTTTATAGTGATTCCATAGATGTGTGGGACTTGACTTAGTCCAGGCAGTCGGTAACCGAGCGAATTCGTGGCTGACTGGTCATAGTCACGAACGACGCGTCGATGAATGTGATTCGTGTTGAGAGTTGGCGGCAGTGGTTAGGCCACGCGAAGTGTTTTACGCACTTCATGTCGTTCAATTCGATATGCGATCGCGCTAGTCGAGCCCGTCAAGTAACCCGACTGGCCGATGTTTGTTCACCATGTATGTATCATAACTGCTTGAACCTAGGGTACTGAACTTACCATTGTAAACCCTATTAACCGTGGTACCTTGATCCACGAAGACTCATGAGCCGGGCATGGTGGTATGGGACACCGTGGTCGAGCTGTCGGCCTACGCTGGGGCCACAAACCTCCCCGTAGTGACCAATGAGCACCTTGACTCGTGAGCAGATTATGGTGGTATGGGACACTATATTCTAGCTGTCGGCCTACACTGATCAGGCGACGAGCCCTTTGTAGTGACCGCGAGCGTATTCTGAGTTCACGGGAGGCGACGACCCTTCCGTGCAGTAGAGTACAGTAGGCCTGTATTGATAAGGTGATGGGGGAGCGGTGCAACGAGTGCGAGCAACAGCCCTGGCAGCCCTTGCAGTGACCTACGAAATGTACATCGTATGAGATTACTAGGAGTGACGACCCTAGACAGGATCCGTGTTGGGATTGATACAAGGGAGGTACCTTAGTTTCCCAATCCTGCTGTTTGAATGGACTAATAATAACTTGGTAATCATATCACCATAGCATTGCATGTGCCTGGAAGATGTGGAGCACTCTAGGGAGTGTGGCATGCCGCGGTCGTAAGATGTTGCCGTATGAGGGTGATCGTCGGTGAGGGCATACATCACGTCATATCATCTTGCATTAACAACAGTATTAGGACTTGTCTGATTTACTGCTTTACTATTATCGCGTGACTGAATTGTGAACATGCTAATCTTTGCTCTATGATTCCACTGAGTTGATCACTCATTCCCACGTTACGGGATGGTGTTTGCAACACCCACCAGACCCTGTTGTAGTTGCAGGTGACGATGAGATCCAGGAGGTGGAGCTAGATGATGACGAGGACCAGGATGAGTTCTCGTATATGCAGTATCATGACGGCTTTCCGTAGGTGACCTGGATCGAGGGGACATCAGTGGGACTTTTATTTTTGAACATTATTCTTTTGTTATGTACATGTATATGAGACTCAGAGATGTAGTCATACTTTGGAGACAGTTGAGATTACTTTGTTTTTCCATACAGTGATATATATCTTGTTTAGTCTTCCGCTTGCTTTTATCACTGGATCTGAAGTATGAATTGCAGTTTTGGTATACTTTTACTCATGTGAATGCTTTAAATCAGACAACATTGAATCATAACCATTTTTGTTGCATAAGTGACGGTCTGGAACTCGGGAGTTGAGTTTATACACGACCCCCGATTTTCAGGGTGTTACAGAATCCCTATCATAAATATGATTGCGACAATATGCGTTATGATAATATGAATGGAAAAATATGATTGCGACAATATGAGATATGATAATGCTTCAGCAAAAAGGGGAATGTCTCAAAATGTTATCATAAATGCATCTATTAAAAGTTAAAATAAGTTACTTGTTCAGAAACATATGAACAGAAATTACATGCTTGAAGTTCCTCTGCAATTCCTACTGTCTCCATATATCTTTGCAAATCTTCTTTTAATTGTGCTTGAGCCGCATCATGCTTTGATTTTTCTTCAAGAATGATCTTTGTCTGATCTGGAATGCTGGCTAGCTTGCTTTCCAAAGATGTGATTACTTCTCTACTTTTGAGCAGCACAGATTTTTCTACATTAACAGATTGAATATTAGCTCGCATCCTTTCATCAACATCTTGGATGGATGATTCCTTCTTATGATACCTCATCTCCAGCTAAGAGATTTCTTCTTTCAGAGTAGTAATGTGATCTTGAATAATCGCGCTTTCATCAGTATAAACCTTTAATTGATCTTGAAGAATTGAGTATTCTTGTTCAAACTTAGAAATGGAGGAAGAAATCAAAGAGGCTTTTTCTTGAGACGTAGCCAATTGCTGCCCGTATTCTAAAATTTTAGGCGCAATTGTAACATTTTCCGCCGATGCTAAAGAAATTACTGAATCACAGAATCTGAGAAGAGAATCTCTCAAAGAAGATATGTTGATTCTAGCCATCCTTGCAGAACTCTCCAAAATTTTGATAGCAAGATCCAAGTCCGACCATTGTTCAGGGTCTTTGAAGATATGGATTATTGTTGACAGAGAATTCCTCATCAAGAGCATCTTGTGAGTGGGAATTTTTGCAAAGGATGAAAGCTCAGACGTAGTGGCTACTGAGTCAGAACTGGCTGCTCCACTGCAAGGAGGAGTTCCTATAATACAAAGGAAGAAAGCATGAAGAGACATCAATAGAAAGTTATATACGGTTTCGAAAAAAATAGCTAATATATATACATCTGCATGTACCTGTCGTCGGGGCACGATTAATAGAAAGAGAAACTCCTTGAATCATAAAAGGACTGGTCTCCACTATATCTGTAAGGGAAGGTGCCCTGGCCTCCATACTCGAGTCCCTGGTGGTCTGAGTTGGCAAGTCCGTAGTTTTAACTGGAAATATGATTTCATGGGCTACTGTTTTAGATGCTGTTAATGAACTTAAAGGGATTCTTGGTGAAATCGCTGATGCGGTTGCAGGGGGATTTGAAGGGGAAATCTCACCTATTTCAATATTAGCGACATGAGCACCTGAAAAAAAAAGAGACACGACAATTCTAAATAAATGATCGTTATTAAATAAGTATATATATATATATATATATATATATATATATATATATATATATATATATATATATATATGTAACGCCCTGAAAATCGGGGGTCGAGGATAAACTCCACTCCCGAGTTCCAGAACATCACTTATGCAACATTTTCAATGATGGATGAATGTTGTTCATATTAGTGCAAAAAGCATGAGTAAGATTAGACCAAAACAACATATCATACTCCAGAGACAGTTAAATTAGCAAGCAGAAGAATGTGATAAATATATAAAATATATAAATGATTGTAATCTCCAGAGTGTGAACATGTTACCAGGTTAACTAAATACATGTATACTCCAAAATAGAAAGAAAAGAATATACATGAGTGTGTAAATAAAAGGTAAAATACCAAGTGTATTGGCATCTAATCAGTAACCCTATAAACCCGTCGATCAGAAACTGTATATAGGAGGGATCCTCCTCATCATCATCAAGTTCGGCTCTACTTCGCAAGCATTTCCATCATCTGAAACTAAAATAGGGACTGGTTGGTGTGCGCAACACCATCCTGTAACGTGGGAGTGAGTAGCTAACTCAGTGGAATCATAGAGCAAAGATTAACATGTTATCAAATCGATCACGCGACAATGGTAAAGCAAGCAAAACAAACATTCCTAAATACTGTGATTAATGCAAGCATGAAATGACATGATGGATGCCCTCACCGACATACTCCCTCATGCGGCACCATCTGCGTCTGCGGCATGCTTTCTTCCCACAGTGCTCCACATCTTCCAGGCACATGCAGTGTGACATGGTGTAACACCCTGAAAATCGAGGGTCGTGTATAAACTCAACTCCCAAGTTCCAGACCGTCACTTATGCAACAAAAATAATTATGATTCAATGTTGTCTGATTTAAAGCATTCACATGAGTAAAAGTATACCAAAATTGCAATTCATACTTCAGATCCAGTGATAAAAGCAAGCAGAAGACTAAACAATATATATATATATATCACTGTATGGAAAAACAAAGTAAATCTCATCTGTCTCTAAAGTATGAATACATCTCTGAGTCTCATATACATATACATGAACAAAATTAAATGTTCAAAATAGTCCCACTGAAGTCCCGTCAATCCAGGTCACCTACGCAAAGCTATCATGATACTGCATGTACGAGAACTCATCCTGGTCCTCGTTGAAGTCTGGCTCTGCCTCCTGGATCTCAGCCTCACCTGCATCTACAACAGGGTCTGGTGGGTGTTGCAAACACCATCCCGTAACGTGGGAGTGAGTGATCAACTCAGTGGAATCATAGAGCAAAGATTAGCATGTTCACAAATCAATCATGCGATAATAGTAAAGCAGTAAATCAGACAATCCTAATACTGTTGTTAATGCAAGATGATATGACGTGATGTATTCCCTCACCGACGATCTCCCTCATACGGCAACATCTTACGACTGCGGCATGCCACACTCCCTAGAGTGCTCCACATCTTCCAGCACATGCAATGTTATGGTGATATGATTTCTGAGTTGTTATTAGTCCATTCAAACAGCAAGATTGGGAAACTAAGGTACTTCTCTTATATCAATCCCAACACAGATCCTGTCTAGGGTCGTCACTCCTAGTAGTCTCATACGATGTATATTTCGTAGGTCGCTGCAAGGGTTGCCAGGGCTGTTGCTCGCACTCGTTGCATCGCTCCCCCATCACCTTATCAATACAGGCCTACCGTACTCTACTACAACGGAAGGGTCGTCGCCTCCCGTGGACTCAGAATACGCTCGCGGTCACTACAAAGGACTCGTCGCCTGATCAGTGTAGGCCGACAGCTAGAATATAGTGTCCCATACCACCATAATCTGCTCACGAGTCTAGGTGCTCACTGGTCACTACGGGGAGGTTTGTGGCCCCAGCGTAGGCCGACAACTCGACCACGGTGTCCTATACCACCATGCCCGGCTCATGAGTCTTCGTAGATCAAGGTACCATGGTTAACAGGGTTTACAATAGTAAGTTCAGTACCCTAGGTTCAAGCAGTTATGACTCATACAAGGTGAACATACATCGGCCAATCGGGTTACTTGACGGGCTCGACTAGCGCGATCGCATCCCAAGTCGAACGACATGAAGTGCATAAAATACTTCGTGTGGCCTAACCACTGCCGCCAACTCCAAACACGACTCGCGTTCATCGACGCGTCGTTCGTGGCTAAGGCCAGCCAGCCACGAATTCGCTCGGTTACCGACTGCCTGGACTAAGTATAGTCCCAAACAATTATGAAATCACATTAGCAACTTATATAGGAATATTGGAATTGAAATACATTCATGTGAGCATGTTAACACATGTTATAACCTTCAACTTAAGCAAATCTTCAAACACATATATTTCATGCATGTAATGAAATCATGCATATAATCAACATGTAGGAAATCATTTAGGTCAGCATATTAATTGAGAAATCCATCTCAAACTAATTCATAACATCATTTAATTCAATACATACTAATACAAATATTTATCCAAACACATACACTACACACTTAAGTCTACATATAGCATGTCGACCCGAAGTGTGCAATTAGGCGAATCTCTTCGCCAAACTAATTATGCACGTATTCCTATCTTCCTAATGTGACAATAAACCATGTCAATCACATCAGCAAAATATGAACGTAATCTGCACTTCCTACAAATGACTAAAATGCCCTAAATCTCATATTCTTCATTAATTTACGAAACAGGAAACGGAGAGCATGTTGTACATGTCAAACGGCGATGCCGTCAATAATCTACTATTAAACGACATTGAAAGCGTTGGAAACCGTCAATCAAAGCGTCTAAAATCCTCACCTTATGTCTTGTAGACTCGTGAATTGAAACGGAGCGTATACGCTTCGTCTACGGCGAATAGGGAACCTAATACACAAGATCCATAAGCTACATCGCTATGGAAACAAAGGAATCTCAAATCAGCAACTATTTAGGGTATTTTCTTACCTAGAATCGCGGTGTAATCACCGAAAAAGCGATAGAGGTGCATTGCTTAAGCACGTGCACCACGTAGCACAAGTAGCAGGAAGAACTCTCCCACTCTCTCTCACAATCTCTCACCTTTTCTCTCACACAATCTAGGGTTTCTAGTAAATTCGGATGTGTGAGAGAAGTGAGGGTTTCAACCCCTTTTATAAGTTAAAACATGTCCAAAATAGGCTTGGGAACAATATTTACTTGGTGCCTAACTAAATCGGGGCTGTTTCGGTCCAAAAGAGCATTTCTGAAGGTTCCCTGGCCAAATACGGTCGGACTTAAGCTCATGCATACTGGATCTAGCACACATCCTGTTTTCAGACCGGTAGGGTTTCCAGATCACACGTGGCGGTCCAGTTTCAGTTTAACGGTCACCGCACCAAAATCAGGCCTATAAGTCTCGTGATTTGTAATAGAAATTTTTCCTGATCCAAGGGTGTAATTTAGCTAAATTCTGACGGTCAGAACGCTTAATACTGATGCGTCAAATTGTGTGCCAGATTTGAATTTCAAATTCCAATTCTAACCCCATTCTCACTCTCTTCACTCCAGGCTCATGAAATAGCCTCTGAATGTCAGTTGGACTTGATTTTCGAAACGATTGCCAAGCCCAGCTAAGTGGTCATAACGGTCTAAGATGGTAGGTATCGGACTTTCGACGCGGGGTCTAGATCCAATACAAAGTTTCAAGGAGGTCCCCAGAATAAACCGGTTTAGAGTTTGATCCGAGGCTTTAGAGCATTATAGCACCATTGGTTCCACTCGCTTTGAGCCTTGTAGAACGTATTTAAAGTGATCAGGGACCATTTCCCAGCTATTCTAACGTTGCACTAGCTAACTTAGTCATATTTTCTAAAGGAATAAATTCTACACAATTTCGGGTCGAGTTGGTACTCGAGCCCAAGTACGGATTTTTCATGGGCGTTACACATGGATATGATTACCGAGTTATTTTTAGTCCTTTTCATATAGCAGGATTAGAAAACTAAGGTACTTCCCTTATATCTATACCCAAACAATGATCCTGTCTAGGTTCGTCACTCCTAGTAATCTCATACGATGATATATTTCTAGGTTGCTGCAAGGGCTGTCAGGACTATTGCACGCACTCGTTGCACCGCTCCCCCATCACCTTATCAATATAGGCCTAGTTTATATCCTTAAGACTGCATCAGGACTCGTCGCCCCCATGCGGTGTCAGGATAAACTCAAGGTCACTACAAAGGGCTGCCAGGGCTGTTGCTCGCACTCGTTGCTCCACTCCCCCATCACCTTATCAATGTAGGACGACAGTAAGAATATAGTGTCCCATACCACCATAATCTGCTCAGAGTAGGGTGCTCACTGGTCACTATGGGGAGGTTTGTGGCCCCAGCGTAGGTCGACAGCTCGACCACGGTGTCCCATATCACCATGCCCGGCTCATGAGTCTTAGGGGATCGAGGTACCAAGGTTAGAGAGGTTATCCCTGGTAAGTTCAATACCCTAGGTTCAAGCAGTTATGACGAATACAAGATGAACATACAATGGTCGGTCGGGTTACTTGATGAGTCCGACTACCACGAGCGCACGTTGAATCGGCCGACATGAAGTGCACAAGCACTTCGTGTGGCCTAACCACTACCGACGACTCTAGTAAGACTCGGGTTCGTCATACACATCATTTGTGGCGAATAGAATCCAACCACGAATTCTAAACTTTTACCGACTGCCTAGACTAAAGTATAGCCCCAAACACATGTAATGTGAATCAATAATCATATGAGAGAGACAGAATTGAAATACAAGTAATTCCAGCATGTTATAACGTACATCATAAGCAGTTAACCATACATGAGTATTTCACACCTAAGGTAGTCAATTCAAATACACCAAGCATGGAGAAAATCATGTGCATCATCATAGTAGTTGAAAATCCAGTCTCAACACTAATCTACAACACCATTTACTCAATACTTACTAATACATACATTTATATAAACACTGAGACTACTCAACTCCAACGTACTTGACGTATGTTGATTCCAACATATAATATGAAAGATCCTTATATCAAGGAGTTGTCTAATACACAACAATCACGCTCTTACATTCAAAGCATATGGCAGGCATAAATCATATTGATTTAGGCATTTCAACAAACACTTAGTCTACACACATTAGTCTACATAGCATATGTCGGCCAATATGTGCATTAGGGCGAATCTCTTCGCCAAACAGAACATACACACATATCTTGTATAATAACACGACAAATAAATATGGAAATCATTTTAGCAAGATACAGACGTATACAGTATTTCTTACAAATACCTAAAATACCCTAAATCTCATATTCTTCGTACGTATGCGAAATGAAAAACGGACAGCATGTTCTACATGTCAAACAACATCTTTATCAGCAATCTACCATTAAATGGCATTGAAAGCTTTGAAAAATGGTAACCAAAGCGTCTAAAATCTACACTTTTCGCCGTAGAAGCGTATCGATTCGAATAAAAAGTCTACGCTTCGTCAACGTCGATATGGCGACCTAATTCACGAGATAGGTCAGCTACTTCGCTACTTGTATTGCTAGAATCCACAAAACAGGTTGAGGTTAGGGTTTTCTTACCTAGAACGTAGTTGAAATTGCCAGAATAGCGATGCAGGTGAAGGATCTGGCACGTGGAGCAGCAGGGAAGAATCCCGAGAGAAAGCTCCAACTCTCTCTCACTTTCTCTCTCTTTTCTCTCCTCTCTCTCCTAGGGTTTTTTCCAAATTCGTATGGGTTAGAAAGCTAAGGGTTTAAGCTCCTTATATAGGTTAAAACCTCACCTATATAGACTTAAGACTACGGTATACTTGGGTTACAGCCAAATCGGGTCCTTTCCCATCCAAAAGAGCATTTCTAGAGGTCCCCTGACTGAATGCGGTCGGACTTAAGCTCATGGATGTTGGATCCTGATCACATTAAGTTTTCAGCCCGACAGTGTTTTCAGATCGCACGTGGCAGACCAGTTTCAGTTTAGCAGTCACTGAGATTCGATCGAGGATTCCAAGTACACTGACCTGAGTGGAAAATGTTCCCTGATCCGAGGGTGTATTTAGGTCAAATTCCGATGGTCAGAATGCTAAAAAACTGTCGTGCAAGTGACATGTGCCGGATTTATTTAAATTGAATTAATTTTCTAAATATTTTCCTTTTCTCACTCTCTTCACTCTGGACTTAGTAAAATGGTCTCAAGATATCGGTTGGACTTATTTTTGAAATGATTGTCAAGTCCAATTAGGCGGTCAGGATTGTCTAAGTTTATCGCTATCGAACTTTTGACGTGCGGTCTAGATCCAATACAAAGTTTCAAAGGGTTCCTAAGAGCAAACGGGTTTTGAGTTTGATCCTAGGTTTCAGGGTAACGTAGCGTCAATGATTCTATAGGTTTTGGGTCTTACAGATCGTATTTAAAGTGGTTGGTGCTTATTTCACAGGTAATCTAGTGTAGCGCTAGCTAATTCACGTTAAATTTTTAAAGAATTTGGTTCTACATGATTCCTTTGGCTTTGGAATCGAATTTTGAGAAGCTACCAAGGTGTTATGGTTAACCCATTGTCTAAGGACGTCCAATTCTCGGTTTGTAAAAATTTGGGGTGTTACAATATATGAAAGTTAAGTTTCCCACCTGGTAAGTATCCATATTCACCGTAATCTAAAGGTTCCTCTTCCACTTCTACAACTATAGGAGACTTGGTAGGAATTTTAGCACTAAGAAGAGCTTCAGAGGTTACGGGATGTTCTGTTTCAGCGCCTTCCACAACTGCTTCTTCTTCTTCGTCAATATCTGAAAGGGCCTAGCTATATGCACTAGAGTGGGGGTGAATAGGGCTATGCCAAATAAAACTTATAAAAACGGAACAATAAAAGAAATAAAGCACAATGCTGAATTAAGAGAATGATACTATACCAGTTCTAAGGACAACCTTACACCAAAAACCAAAGGTTTAAGGTAGGACAACCTTATTTTTAGAACGTCCTTTGTATCTCAAACTAATGAGGAATAAAAAGCAAGGAAATCAAAATAACTTGCAGAAATAAATCCTAAGTTATTACAACATTTTCCACACTTGCTTGAAATAAAATGATTACAACATTTAACCAAAAATACAATCCACAAAATTGAATGAAGGAATAAAGCACATCCACAATACAAAGATATATAGTGGTTCGTCTGTGTGTACACCAACTGTTATCCAACAGCCACACAGAATGCTACTCCACTCCTAATATCCTCACACAGGGGATATTAGCATGCACTGTCAAAATAGGTTTCACAGGTTCACCTAAAACCTTCACAATTGTGTCTTTTTATCTCGGCCTTACACAATCCTAAAACCCACACAATCTGAGTTTTCTGGCTCTCCTCAGATAACCACTTAATGAGATTTTTATGGAAAATCTCAAACAAAATCAAAGAAAGTAAATTACACAAATGTAAAATACTTGAATCTTCTTTTGAAGTAGCCCGGTAGAACCAATCGGAGTAGAAGTTCGATTCAACGTTCAAAGTCCAATACTCACTTTAAGAATGGTTCTAAGTCTAATTGATTTTAAATTAAATCAAGAAGGACTAGCTGTTTTTAATTTTGATTCCAAGAAGAAGGAATATCAGAAATTCCCCTTTTCGAATATGATTGGAATGAAGATCAAAATCAAATAATAAACAAGCTAACAAAAAGAATATTAAATAAGCACAAAGTAGCTTAAAAACAAACACGAACTTATCTCAAAGAATGGCCTTGAATTGAATTGAAATGAATTGAATTACTCTGAAGTTCGTGCTCTATTTATAGCCTGAAAAATCCCATCTACGACTAGTCTTAGGATCCCTAGGACTGGTCGTAGCTTCAAAGATTTTCAAAGATTTTCAAAGATTTTCGTGGGATAAGGATTAACTGTTCCATGTCTGGTCCTGGGTATCCTACGACCGGTCGTGGACCACCTACGACTGGTCGTGGGTCACCTACGACTGGTCATAGGACCCCCAGATTAGTTGCTAGAGTTTGAGTCGTAGGGGTAAGACCAGTTGAAGGACGAGTCGTACTGCTCATAGGACTGGTCGTAGGATGTCCAGGACTGATCATAGGACAACCAAAAAGATCTGAAAATTTTCAACAACCTAGGATTGGTCCTAAAAAACTTAAGACTGGTCGTAGCAGAGCTAGGACTGGTCTTGAAGTCCCTAGGACTGGTCTTAGAACAGCCCGTTCAAGCATATTTAAAACATACGAATTATGTATCCAGAATGACCTACAATAAAGCCCAACTTAAGGTCAATCTAAGGTCAAACAAACCTTAAAAAGTGAGATGAACATTGATAGTCTGTACTCTCAGATGACCTTTAAGAGAAGCTTGAGAATTTACAAATCTTGTTGTAGGCCTTCTCGAACTTGAACCTTTCTTGACTTGACAAAGTCTTCTTTTATTCTTGTAATTGATAGAATCTTGAACATGCATACTTGAAGTCTTTTATCCATGACTAGACTTGAAACTTTCTCCATTTAGGCTCTTGTCTTGAAATACGATGTCTTGAAGCAATGAATAGTCTCAAACATGAAACACAAGATATACAAGACATAGACATAGGTTTTGGCACCACAAAATTTGACAACCAAAGGGATATGAAATCATAGCACTTACAATCTCCCCCTTTGTCAAATTTGTGACAAAACACATTGCATAAAAGATAAGAGAAACATTTGCTCAATAAAGAATCATGAGCTAAAAAAGCATAAATTACTCTACTCCCCCAGAGTAATACGAGTACTGCTCATATAAACATTAAACAACATGTAAACAACAAGATTCCATATTGTCAACATGTAAACAACAAGATTCTAATTAATCCACACATATTCCACTTCAAGTACTCCCCCTTTCCATACTACTCCCCTTTACCATACTACTCCCCTTTTTTGTCACAAAATGATAAGGGAAAGTCACAATAGGAAAGAGAACAACAACATAGAGAGTAATAATAAGCAGATATTGAGACAAGAATATGGAAGGAAATATCATAT
Source organism: Magnolia kwangsiensis (assembly GCA_037074715.1). Lineage (NCBI taxonomy): Eukaryota > Viridiplantae > Streptophyta > Magnoliopsida > Magnoliales > Magnoliaceae > Magnolia > Magnolia kwangsiensis. The sequence continues at coordinate 42,705,796 of CM073586.1, read as the reverse complement.
CCCAAAATATAAATCCAGAATCATCAAGCCATAAGAGAGTTAATACAGTATCCAAAATAAAAGATAAGATAAGGTAATACAATCCAAATGATAAACCGCCTAATCAGATCCAGAGGAGGGAGCAGGGATAGTAGGATCAATCTGGTGTAAGCCCCTATTAATGCGACGAAGATATTTTTGCATATATTCAAACTGCATATTGTGGGCTACACTCATGTTATCAACCTTCTCCTCCAATGCACGAAGGCGTGCATCATAACTAGATGGATCGTAATCAGGATCATTTGGCGAATCAGTTTCTATCTCATCAAATAACTCATCCATATTAACATCCTTTTGAGGAAGATCGCTAGCTTCCCCTTCATTTCCAGCTTCACCACCATTACCACCAACACCACCTTCATCTACTTGGCCAGGAAGCAAATCCAACTTCATCTTATTAAGATTGGCATTGTTGAAAATAAGATGATGAATTGGTGCCTCATTAACAGGTTTATCGACAAGCATGTGAGTGGCTAATATAGTCATAAGATAACCAAACGGAATATAACTATGACTCGGATGGAGATGAAACTGTATGACAAAATGACATATCAAAGAAGGAAGGCAGACCATGGTACCAGAAGCAATAGAATGCAACACACTAACCATGAAAGAAGTCAACTCGATTTTATTACCGGACCGAGGATACAGATTTGAAATGAAAAAATGATGTAACACTCTATATCTAGGTAACAAATACTTTGAAGGGAGCGCATTCCCTTTATGTGTCCATTGCACATTAATTTTGCATAAGTCTCTTGTTAACATGCATTTTTTCGATTCAGATGGTTTGTCGTATAAAGTATGAATCGGAATACCTTCATCTTTAACGGGTATATCCATAATACCCGATATCAAATGACGGTTTACTTCAAATTTCCCTTCTCTAGTATCAATTGAAAAAGTTAAATTGTCAAGGGAGAATTCTGAAATACATGTAATCATTAATTGTGCAATTGACTAGCATGCAGGCCCACCCAAAGTAAAATGTTAGCCCAGCCAACAGATTCAAGGAGAGGAATAATACCATATGTAGTAATGTGATTGAGATCAGCGGGATGCTCAACGATAACATTACGGACACGCGAATCCCGTACATCTTGAGGATCATCTTCGGATGATCGAAGGTGCCGTTTTGTTATCAGTGTAGATTTAGATGAGGATGGACCACGGGATGTTTTCTTTTTTCCTCTAGCATCCATCTTCAACAAGATATACTGAGAGCAAGAGAAATGCACAAAAAGAAGGATGAATTTTCTCTAGATCAGTAATTTAAGAAGAAACCCTTGAAAAACCCAATAAAAGATGAAATCTAGTTACACAATGAACAAATCAAAACATAAAGAACATCAAACTTCAAGAAAAATGAAGAAATAGGACTTACTTTGAAGAAATACAAGAAATCCTATGACTAGTCGAGCCACGACTCGTCGTAGGTCGGAGTGGAAATGAAGAAGAAGGAGGTTTTTTCCAAATGATATCATGTTCACAAGCTCCACGACTGGCCGAGTGCGGTTCACGACCGGTCGTACCACGACTGGTGGTGTACAGCTACGACCGGTCGAGTATCGACCAAAAATACATATTGAATGTAAAAAAATAAAATTTCAACATATATAATACGAAATATAATACATTATGATACATACAAGCAAGAATACTCAATGTAAAATGCACATACCAAGATCAAATTTTAATTTATTAAACCTGCTTTTGTAGAGCGGTTTAGTAAATATATCAGCAAGTTGAGTTTCGGTTGGTATATATTCCAAGGAAATAACTTTTTCTTCAACCAACTCACGAATGTAATGATACCTAATGTCAATGTGCTTAGTACGTGAATGCTGGATTGGATTTTTCAAAATATTTATAGCACTGGAATTATCACAATGTTAGATCATTGAATCTTGATTAATTACATAATCGCTTAGCATGCGTTTCATCCAAACTAGTTGAGTACATGCATATCCAGCTGTAATATACTCAGCCTCAGTAGTGGAGAGTGATATTGAGCTTTGCTTCTTGCTGAACCAAGAAACTAAGTAATTTCCAATGCAAAAACAACCACCACTGGTTGATTTTCTATCATCGATATTACCGGCCCAATCAGCATCTGAGTACCCGGCTAATTGAACACTAGTATCAAAAGGATACTAAAGACCCAAATTTATAGTACTTGCGACATATCTAATAATCTGTTTAACAACAGTAAATGTGATTCCTAAGGATTAGACTGATATCTCGTACAAATACCAACACTAAATGCGATATCAGGTCTACTTGCAGTTAGATATAACAAACTACCAATCATACTACGATACAGTTTAGGATCTATATCTTTACCCGTAGAGTCTTTTGAGAGTCTTAACATTGTACTCATAGCAGTATCAAAATTCTTACCATTCTCAAATCCAAACCTTTTAACCAAGTTCGTAGCATATTTGGTCTGGAAAATGAAAATTCCATCAGGTTGTTTTACTTGCAACCCTAAAAAATAATTTAGTTCACCAACCATGCTCATTTCAAACCTTGATTTCATAAGATCTGCAAACTCAATAGACATGTTAGTACACGTTGATCCATAAATAATATCGTCAACATAAATTTGAACCATCAAAATATCATTGTTATGCTTCTTAACAAAGAGCGTCTTATCGACACTTCTTACATGAAAGCTATGACTAAGTAAGAACTAAGTCAATTTCTCATACCATGCCCTGGGTGCTTGTTTTAGACCATAAAGAGTCTTTTTGAGACAAAATACATGATCAGATAACTTGGGGTCTTCAAACCCTGAAGGTTGTTCAACATACACCTCTTCATGTAAATCGTCATTCAAGAAAGCACTCTTTACATCCATCTGATAAATCATAAATTTTCTAAAGTATGCGATGGAAATAAAAAGTCTGATTGATTCAAGGTGAGCGACTAGAGCAAAGGTTTCATCGTAATCGATGCCTTCAATATAAGTGTACCCTTGTATAATGTTCACTCCCCAAGTGCAGGGTTGTGATGTAGTAATAACTCGGTAAGACCGAGGTCGAATCCCAAGGGACTGAAACTTGTACGTTATCTAAAATTATCTAGAACTAGAACTAGGTTAAGATGAAATCTAATCTGATTGAATTTGAAGGAATACTAGTAAATAATTATCTAAACTTGAGAGAAATCAGGAGAAAGGAACTAGGGATTCAGAGGATCCACTAGTAGAGATTAGGGAGATCTTATGCATGTTTCATGAAATTTAACTGAACTGTCATTAATCTAGTTTTTAAGAGATGAAAGGTATATGAATTAGAATGGATTCCATCACCAAACAATGCCCAAAAGACTATGGCAAACAAAAGAATTAAACTAATTACCACCCAATCACATGTATGAAAGTTAGGAAGGGTACCGTCATCCAACCATGCCCAGGAGACTATGGTGAACAACAGGACGTCCTGACGTCATAAACATAAAAGTATAAGGACATGATCAAAGCCATTGCAGACCCATTGTAATTTTAGTCACAACAGACCATTAAAGACTAAAACATGTCATTAATTAAACTAGCATCAACATTAATTCAATTCATAAATTAAATGAAAGATTCATAAGTTAAACTCTCCCATCTCACTACAAGCTTCACCTCATAGCCCTAGCTAGGAAGTTTAGCCTAACATGAATAGGCTAGATATCTCAAAATAAAATAAAATAAAAATAAAAGAAATAAACAAATTCAACTCTCTCTCTTACAGACGTCTGACCTGAGCCTTCCTTCTTAGCTCTGAATCTTCCTCCCAAGACCTGAATGAATGCTCCCCACATCCAAAACCTCCTTACATAACTGCTAGAGTGGTGAAAATCGGATTTGAATCGGATTTGGAAAGCTATGCATGCCTAGTGAAAGCTTTTTCGCAGCCAAGTTCGGTGCCTCGAAACACGCCACTTTCCTTGCTCAAATTCTAAAGAAACATCGTCCCTTAGTACTTTCTTGGGTTCCCTACATGATAGACGGTTCAGATCTGCCATATGATCAAAGATGGTGGGCCAAAACTGCCTGAAAAAGTCAGTTTTCGTGGATGTGCGAAACCTTTCGCACCATTTTGCTATTGTGATCGGTGGGCCCCACAGAAGCATTTTCTGAAAAATCCACCCCGTCCATTGGATTCAGGATGAAATTTCAGTCAAGAATGGGTGGTTTTGAACGTCCATTGACATGGCCCAGAGAAGAAATCACAAAAGGATCAGTTTTGAACGTTGCAGGGTAGCCCTTTTGTGGCCTCTATATCTCACACATGTGCATGCATGGGTAAAAAGTGACAACATGGTTTTGAAGTATTCAATGCTGTCTACACGGTGGACGGTTCGGATTGAGCTTATAGGGCACATGTAGGGCCCACTAGCTTCTGCAAAACGGCCAGCGGGCGTGCATTATGCGGCACGTAACTTCCATTTTTTTATTTTTTTTTTGAATTGGAGAAGGAAACGTCGGTCAGCGGCGCTGACCGACTTTGAGAAATCACTTGCACGACTAGTGCACATGTGCACTATGCACACTCAATCTAAAGTGGGGTCCACTATGATGTTTTTGTGAAATCTGATCCAACCATCTGATTGGTCTCCTCATTTAAGGCGTTGATACCAAATTCGAGGCAATTCCAGATATCAGGTGGGCCCAAAATCGATGGTTTATAAGCTGATCGGTCAGTTGGAGCACTTTTATAGTGATCCAAGAGCTGAAATTTGAAATGTATGGTTAATTTATGGCCCTTATCTCATGTATAAAGTTTCGAACCGATCAGATGTCGGGAACCATGTGATCTTACATTCTTCATGCGTTTCAAGCCACTTGAGCTTCAGTTTCTTAGTTTTCTCAGATTTCTAACCATGTATATCCGTCAATCTTGGTCCTCTGAAGTCCGTCCCATGCCCTAGTCATCATCAGAACGTTAAATCCAAGCTTTTGGCATCCTTTTTCAGTCAACTCTCCTAATCACACCCTGCAACAAAATACGATTAAAACTGGGCATTAAATAATATTATGCTCGTAAATCTAAGTAATAAATGGGGTCTAATATGTACTATTTGACCCTCAACACAACCCCCAACCAGCATTTTGCTAGTCTCGAGCAAATTATGCGAAAAATAAGTTGAGAATTATAGGAGAACTTTCTATGAAATCGAGTGAGATTTTGAACAAGATACGAGAAATTTAATATTCGTGAATGTTAGAAATTATTTTCTCCTGAGCTCAATCGCACTGTAGACTTCATAATCAAGTGTAAAGTATTAATCCATCAATTAGAAAAATTTTAAACATTGAGATCCATGGATGTATAGTCTAATCTCGGCTTATCATCATTAAGAGATCCAATCGTCAATTTCATGATATCATTGGTAACCAACAAGAAAATTCATGACAGCCAAAACCTAATCCAAAACTTGCCTCATAGATTAACCTATTAACTTGTGATTTTTCTATTCAAAGTAATGCCAAGGAAGGGGAATCAAATCCTCACCTATAGGGAGCAAACCTATGGTGAAGATCGTACACCTGACTCTTTTTCATATATCATTCATGGGGAATTAACTCTACACCTATAGGGAGCAAACTTATGGTGAAGATTAATTATCTAACCTTTTCAATTTTTATACCATGATGGCAAGATATTTCAGGATGGTTCCTTTCGTGCTTAGTGATTACCAAGTTAATCCTTCGATATGGAACTGAAATATTAATGTGTAAGCAAGACGTGTCCTGAAATCATGATTCAATCAATGTTTAAAATCTCTAATCATGGATTGATAATTCAAACTCAACTGTGGAATCTATCAAGTAGCTAAATCCAAGAGTCATAAATTATCAACATCACGTATTTCGTAATTCTAAATCAAAGATAGATGTCAAAATCACAATGAATTTATAAGAAATGTCAGAAAAATTTTAAATTTTTTTCACAATTTTTACAATTTTTGCTCAAGAGCAAGAAAATACTGATTAGGAACCCTAATCTCGCACCCCTAACCTAAAATCTACATTGTCCTCAATGTAAAAGATCTAAACATGGAACAACAAAAGTAAAGTGTAACACCCCGGATTTTGGCTAACCTGGGATTTGACGTCCTTAGGCAGTGGGTCAATTAAAACACCTGAAAAATCGTTCAGAACCCAATTCCATAGCCAAAGAAACCACTTAGGATAAATTTCTTTAGAAACTAAGCATAAGTTAGCTAGCGCAACGTTGGAGTGGCTGGGAAACAGTCCCTGATTACTTTAAATACGTTCTACAAGGCCCCAAGCGAGTGGAACCAATGGTGCTATAATGCTCTAAAACCTCGGACCAAACTCTAAGCAGGTTTGTTCTCTGGACCACTTTGAATCTTTGTATTGGATCTAGACCGCACGTCGAAAGTCCGATACCTCCTATCTTAGACCGTTAGAACCGTCTAGCTGGACTTGACACTCATTCCAAAAATCAAGTCAAACCGATAATCACAGGCTATTTCATTGAGCCCGGACCGAAGAGAGTGAGAATAGGGTTAGAATTGGAATTTGAAATTCAAATCTAGCACACAATTTGACGCATCAGTATTGAGCGTTCTGACCGTCAGAATACAGCCAAATTACACCCTTGGATCAGGAAAAATATCTATTATATATCACGAGACTTATAGGCCTGATCTTGGTGCGATGACCGTTAAACTAAAACTGGACCGCCACATGCGATCTGGGAACCCAACCGGTCTGAAAACTGGATGTGTGCTAGATCCAGTATGCATGAGCTTAAGTCCGACCGCATTTGGCCAGGGGACCTTCAGAAATGCCCTTTTGGACCGAAACGGCCCCGATTTGGTTAGGCACCAAGTAAACATTGTTCCCAAGCCTATTTTGGGCATGTTGTAGGCTATAAAAGGGGTTGAAACCCTCACTCCTCTCTCCCATCCGAATTTGAGAGAAGCCCTAGCTTGGGAGAGGGAAAGAAAAGTGAGAGATTGTGAGAGAGTGGGGGAGTTCTTCCTGCCACTTGTACTACGCGTTGCACGTGCTTAAGCAACACACCTCTACCGCTTTCCCGGCGATTCCACCGCGATCCTAGGTAAGTAAAAATCCTAAATAGTTGTTGATTTGAGTTTCCCTTGTTTCCATAGCGATGTAGCGTATGGATCTTGTGTATTAGGCTCCTTATTCGCCGTAGACGAGGCGTATACGCTCCGTTTTAATTTCCGAGTCTACAAGACATAAGGTGCGGATATTAGACGCTTTGATTGACTGTTTTCAAAGCTTTCAATGTCGTTTAATAGTAGATTCTTGACGGCAACGCCGTTTGACATGTACAACATGCTCTCCGTTTCCTGTTTCGTAAATTAACGAAGAATATGAGATTTAGGGCATTTTAGTCATTTGTAGGAAGTACAGTTTACATTCATATTTTGCTGATGTGATTGACATGGTTTGTTGTTGTATTAGGAAGTTAAGAATGCGTGCATAATTAGTTTGGCGAAGAGATTCGCCTAAATGCGCACGTCGGGTCGACATACTATATGTAGACTTAAGTGTGTAGTGTAAGTGTTTGTATAAATGCTTGTATTAGTATGTATTGGCTTAAATGGTGTTATGGATTAGTGTGAGATTGATTTCTCAATGAATATGTTGATGTGAATGATTTCCTACATGTTAGCCATATGTACGATTTCATTATATGTATGAAATGCATGTGCTTAATGATTCATTTAAGTGGTATGTTATAACATGTGCTTGATGAGTTTCTTATGACTTAGTTGGAGATTGAATTCTCAATTAATACGCTGATGGTGATGATTTCCTATATGTTGGCGATATGTATGATTTCATTATATGTATGAAAGGCATGTGTTTGAAGACTTGCTTAAGTTGTATGTAATGACATGCGTTAACATGCTCACATGGTTCCATTTCATTTCCATTACCCTTACACAACTACTGATGTGATTCTATGATTGTTTGGGACTATGCCTAGTCCAGGCAGTCGGTAACCGAAAGAATTCGTGGTTAGCTTATCTTGGCCACGAAGGACGTGTCGATGAACGCGAGTTGTGTTGGAGTTGGCGGCAGTGGTTAGGCCACGAGAAGTGTTTTACGCACTTCATGTCGTTCGACTTGCGATGCGCTCGTGCCAGTCGAGCTCGTCAAGTAACCCGACTGGCTGTTGTATGTTCACCTTGTATGAGTCATAACTGCTTGAACCTAGGGTACTGAACTTACCATTATAAACCCTGTTAACCATGGTACCTTGATCCATAAAGACTCATGAGCCGGGCATGGTGGTATGGGACACCGTGGTCGAGCTGTCGGCCTACGCTGGGGCCACAAACCTCCCCGTAGTGACCAGTGAGCACCTAAACTCGTGAGCAGATTATGGTGGTATGGGACACTATATTCTAGCTGTCGGCCTACACTGATCAGGCGACGAGTCCTTTGTAGTGACCGCGAGCGTATTCTGAGTCTACGGGAGGCGACGACCCTTCAGTAGCAGTAGAGTACAGTAGGCCTGTATTGATAAGGTGATGGGGGAGCGGAGCAACGAGTGCGTGCAACAGCCCTGGCAGCCCTTGCAGCGACCTACGAAATATACATCGTATGAGATTACTAGGTGTGACGACCCTAGACAGGATCTGTGTTGGGATTGATATAAGGGAAGTACCTTAGTTTCCCAATCCTGCTGTTTGAATGGACTAATAATAACTCGAAAATCATATCACCATAGCATTGCATGTGCCTGGAAGATGTGGAGCACTCTAGGGAGTGTGGCATGCCGCGGTCGTAAGATGTTGCCGCATGAGGGTGATCGTCGGTGAGGGCATACATCACGTCATGTCATAATTGCATTAACAACAGTATTAGGATTGTTTGATTTATTGCTTTACTATTATCGCGTGATTGATTTGAGAACATGTTAATCCTTACTCTATTATTCCACTGAGTTAGCTACTCACTCCCACGTTACGGGACGGTGTTCCTGGACACCCACCAGACCTTTTGTGATTGCAGATGATGGCGCGGCCTGCGAGGCGGAGCTGGACTTGATGATGATGAGGAGGATCCCTCCTTTATGCATGTTGTGATCGACGGGATTACAGGGAGGTTGATTAGATACTTTGACATTTGTCATATTATATTTTTAGCGCACTCATGTATATTCGTTTCATCTACTTTTGGAGTATACATGTATGTATAACCTGGTAACATGTTCACACTCTGGAGACATACAACAGTTTATATATGTTATACATACTATTACAGACTTCCGCTTGTTAATTTAACTGTCTCTGGAGTATGATATGTTGTTCTGGCTTAATTTCACTCATGTTTAATACATTATCATAGACAACATTCAAACATACATATCTATGTTGCATAAATAACATTTTGGAACTCGGGAGTTGGGTTTTTGCTCGACCCCCCGATTTTTGGGATGTTACAGATGGTATCAGAGCATGATTTGGATTAGACCGGGCCTGGGTTATGGTCACGCGACGCACGCTGTCGCTTCCTTTGACTTAGGTGGGTGCGAGAAGGGTCTAGAAACACGTCCAGGATCACAGATTCGCCGATAGGCGAAGTCTATTAGAATCGATCGCAAGATCGAGCCAGTAACGCGTCTCGGGTCGCGTAGAGCAACCCGAATAGCTCCTAGGTTGTAGGTAAGTATGTTGAGCTGTTCTTTGAATAATTCTAAACCCGTTAATGTGAATCCTTGGGCCGTGGGACAACCACGACCCCTGTATTCAATCGCCAGAGCTTAAAAACCCCCGTTTCACCGAAAATCTTCGAAATTCTTCCTCTCACCACCCCAATCTTCAATTATTTCTTATCCATTTCATATTAGGCATCAATACTAATGTGAAAATAACATAAAATCTTACTTTCATAAAATTTTACAGTGAATAGTAAAATTTCATGAAAAATGGCCATAAGGCCATTCTAAATTCACTTTCTTTAGCAACTAATGGGCTATATGGATGTACTAGATCCTTCTACCCCAAAATCATATTCTGCATGATAGGGTTTTGTATTCGGGATTGAAGATTGGACCCGAAAAGCCTCGAATGGATGTTAAAAATGTATTGGCCTCCCTAGGGCAATCTACAATGAACCAGAGTGTGCACCATACCTTTTTGAAATCCCTAGGGCAAGGGGAATCCATCCCATATGGCCTCAATGGCCAGTTTGCAACTTCATCGGCGATGCCATCGCCGGTTCGGCGATGCATCGCCGGTCAAACTTGTCGGATGGGCTTGAACTTTGGGCTGGAGGAGTTTGGGGGCTAGGGTAGCCCCCTAGTTTGTGGTCCGTACCTTGAAACCCCCTAAAAGATGTACTTCCTTCACAAACGGCCCCCATTTCAAGCTCCATTTGCGTTTTTGCTGCCCTATTCCAAAAATCGTGACTTTAAATCACTCCCAAATCTATCCTTGGTTGAAAAAGACCACCCTCCATTGTTCCTTTGAAGTTTTCAGCCCTTCCTCTTGAAGGTTTCATCGTTTGGAGCTCTTACAACGCCCAAATCGAGCTAAAATCGTGAGGTGCTCCATTCCCCTTTTTCATTCTCTTTTCTTTCTGAAAATACATCCTAGGGGAGCTTGAAGCATCCCTCTACAACGCCTAGATCTCCCTTTTCTAGTTTGGTTAGCCATTTCCTTGCATTTCCCCCATTTTCCATGACTATTGTTAAGCTGTTTTAGCCTTTTTCTCTCTTTTCACCATCCTCCCTCTCAATCCTATTTCTCCATTTTCTTTGCTTAAGGGATACTGAAAATATATAGCCGAGAGAGCTCTAGTGAGCAACAGACAGTATTAGACTCGACAGGGATAAAGAAGGTAAGTCGGGACTGTGGTAAAGTCCTTTGGTAGAGTTAGGCATCTATGCCTTTGCCCTGTAGATTGTTTGATTTTTGTTTTAAGGATTTCTGTGTTTTGTTGTTGTTAGGTTTAGTGAAGTTACAGGTAGAAACTGTGTTTGTGTTGTGGTTTGGCCTTATCATAGCCGAATTTTGTTGAATGAAGTGCATGCCAATTCATTTTGTTGTGAGGTATTGTACCTAGATTGGGAGTATTATAACTTCCGGGATTCAGCCTACAAATTAGATTTTTATCCCACCCCACCCTCCAACCAAGCATGCCACTCCCTATCCCGCTATGGGACTAGGAATGCGGTTCCATTTAATACAACTAAGCGCTACCAGCTACATAGGCCCTAGGCGTTTTTGGATCTAGTGTTAGCACTCCTAGATTTGAAGGATCTGACGACATAAGAAATCCAATTCCAGTTAGACAAATCTTGACCCTAAGCAATAGAAGAATTCCCTGTAGTAGAAATGGAATGGAAAGCCATTTACCGTATAATCTTAGGCTTTGAATTATAGCTACAGAGTTACAGACTAGGCTACTAGTTGTCTTAGGCAGTGTAAGGCCTATATATGCTAAGGGACAGTAGGTTATATTTGGTTGGAATGGGACTCCCTTCCTTCGGTAGATTCCTTTATGGCTTATAGACTTCTGTTGTTTCCCATAGGAAGGAACCATACACTCTCAGGGAACATTTATAACTCCCTCAGATTGAACTTAGAATGTACTAGCACACCCCTTAGAATTGCCTTCCCCAAGGGCTTATTGCATTCGGGAATGCAGAATAAAGGAACTACACGTAAGCGATGTATTCGCTGTTTGAATCGACTTCCTAATCCTAGTGGTTACCAATAAATCCAATGCTCTGATCAAGCAGAAGATCGGCATCGACTCGGATTAAGAATTGATACAATAAATCTTCTGTTCTAGCTAGACAGAAAGTCTATGTATCCGGCTCAGACCTACTACACAACCTTTCTTCTGAGATGACCCAACCACCTATAACCAAACAGGATCACATTGTCTTTGGGAAATGGCGAGGACTTAAAGCTAGTAGAGAATTAGACATCTTGCCACCAACTCATATCTACCCCTGAACTCAACCACTATAGAGCTTAGGCTCGTCTCTATTACCATAGATACCAATGCCATAGAACGCATCATTAGCAAGGAAAACCATGTAGAGAAAGGTTGTTTCCATTTTAGGTCAAGGATAGTTCCTAAGTTGCGCCTCGTTCTGATATACGAATCGATGCTAAGATTCTTCAACCTTAAGTAAAACTAAGTTTTAAGGGGGGTAGAACGTATTGAGTCCAATCCAGTTAGGTTAGTCAACACTACCGTTTGATCAGAGTGGCGCAGCGGAAGAGTGGTTGGCCTCTTTCCCACTGGCCCAGGATCGAAACATTTGATTTAGGTTATATGTACGATTAGGTTATTAAATAGGATTTGAACCTTCCTTAGAGAAAGTACTCCTTGGCCTTCGCCAATGTCGGGGACGACATTGTGTTTTAAGGGGGGTAGATTGTAACACCCCGGATTTTGGCTAACCTGGGATTTGACGTCCTTAGGGAGTGGGTCAATTAAAACACCTGAAAAATCGTTCAGAACCCAATTCCATAGCCAAAGAAACCACTTAGGATAAATTTCTTTAGAAACTAAGCATAAGTTAGCTAGCGCAACGTTGGAGTGGCTGGGAAACAGTCCCTGATTACTTTAAATACGTTCTACAAGGCCCAAAGCGAGTGGAACCAATGGTGCTATAATGCTCTAAAACCTCGGACCAAACTCTAAGCAGGTTTGTTCTCTGGACCACTTTGAATCTTTGTATTGGATCTAGACCGCACGTCGAAAGTCCGATACCTCCTATCTTAGACCGTTAGAACCGTCTAGCTGGACTTGACACTCATTCCAAAAATCAAGTCAAACCGATAATCACAGGCTATTTCATTGAGCCCGGACCGAAGAGAGTGAGAATAGGGTTAGAATTGGAATTTGAAATTCAAATCTAGCACACAATTTGACGCATCAGTATTGAACGTTCTGACCGTCAGAATACAGCCAAATTACACCCTTGGATCAAGAAAAATATCTATTATATATCACGAGACTTATAGGCCTGATCTTGGTGCGATGACCGTTAAACTGAAACTGGACCGCCACGTGCGATCTGGGAACCCAACCGGTCTGAAAACTGGATGTGTGCTAAATCCAGTATGTATGAGCTTAAGTCCGACCGCATTTGGCCAGGGGACCTTCAGAAATGCCCTTTTGGACCGAAACGGCCCCGATTTGGTTAGGCACCAAGTAAACATTGTTCCCAAGCCTATTTTGGGCATGTTGTAGGCTATAAAAGGGGTTGAAACCCTCACTCCTCTCTCCCATCCGAATTTGAGAGAAGCCCTAGCTTGGGAGAGGGAAAGAAAAGTGAGAGATTGTGAGAGAGTGGGGGAGTTCTTCCTGCCACTTGTACTACGCGTTGCACGTGCTTAAGCAACACACCTCTACCGCTTTCCCGGCGATTCCACCGCGATCCTAGGTAAGTAAAAACCCTAAATAGTTGTTGATTTGAGTTTCCCTTGTTTCCATAGCGATGTAGCGTATGGATCTTGTGTATTAGGCTCCTTATTCGCCGTAGACGAGGCGTATACGCTCCGTTTCAATTCCCGAGTCTACAAGACATAAGGTGCGGATATTAGACGCTTTGATTGACTGTTTTCAAAGCTTTCAATGTCGTTTAATAGTAGATTCTTGACGGCAACGCCGTTTGACATGTACAACATGCTCTCCGTTTCCTGTTTCGTAAATTAACGAAGAATATGAGATTTAGGGCATTTTAGTCATTTGTAGGAAGTACAGTTTACATTCATATTTTGCTGATGTGATTGACATGGTTTGTTGTTGCATTAGGAAGTTAGGAATGCGTGCATAATTAGTTTGGTGAAGAGATTCGCCTAAATGCGCACGTCGGGTCGACATACTATATGTAGACTTAAGTGTGTAGTGTAAGTGTTTGTATAAATGCTTGTATTAGTATGTATTGGCTTAAATGGTGTTATGGATTAGTGTGAGATTGATTTCTCAATGAATATGTTGATGTGAATGATTTCCTACATGTTAGCCATATGTACGATTTCATTATATGTATGAAATGCATGTGCTTAATGATTCATTTAAGTGGTATGTTATAACATGTGCTTGATGAGTTTCTTATGACTTAGTTGGAGATTGAATTCTCAATTAATACGCTGATGGTGATGATTTCCTATATGTTGGCGATATGTATGATTTCATTATATGTATGAAAGGCATGTGTTTGAAGACTTGCTTAAGTTGTATGTAATGACATGCGTTAACATGCTCACATGGTTCCATTTCATTTCCATTACCCTTACACAACTACTGATGTGATTCTATGATTGTTTGGGACTATGCCTAGTCCAGGCAGTCGGTAACCGAAAGAATTCGTGGTTAGCTTATCTTGGCCACGAAGGACGTGTCGATGAACGCGAGTCGTGTTGGAGTTGGCGGCAGTGGTTAGGCCACGAGAAGTGTTTTACGCACTTCATGTCGTTCGACTTGCGATGCGCTCGTGCCAGTCGAGCTCGTCAAGTAACCCGACTGGCTGTTGTATGTTCACCTTGTATGAGTCATAACTGCTTGAACCTAGGGTACTGAACTTACCATTGTAAACCCTGTTAACCATGGTACCTTGATCCATAAAGACTCATGAGCCGGGCATGGTGGTATGGGACACCGTGGTCGAGCTGTCGGCCTACGCTGGGGCCACAAACCTCCCCGTAGTGACCAGTGAGCACCTAAACTCGTGAGCAGATTATGGTGGTATGGGACACTATATTCTAGCTGTCGGCCTACACTGATCAGGCGACGAGTCCTTTGTAGTGACCGCGAGCGTATTCTGAGTCTACGGGAGGCGACGACCCTTCAGTAGCAGTAGAGTACAGTAGGCCTGTATTGATAAGGTGATGGGGGAGCGGAGCAACGAGTGCGTGCAACAGCCCTGGCAGCCCTTGCAGCGACCTACGAAATATACATCGTATGAGATTACTAGGAGTGACGACCCTAGACAGGATCTGTGTTGGGATTGATATAAGGGAAGTACCTTAGTTTCCCAATCCTGCTGTTTGAATGGACTAATAATAACTCGAAAATCATATCACCATAGCATTGCATGTGCCTGGAAGATGTGGAGCACTCTAGGGAGTGTGGCATGCCGCGGTCGTAAGATGTTGCCGCATGAGGGTGATCGTCGGTGAGGGCATACATCACGTCATGTCATAATTGCATTAACAACAGTATTAGGATTGTTTGATTTATTGCTTTACTATTATCGCGTGATTGATTTGAGAACATGTTAATCCTTACTCTATTATTCCACTGAGTTAGCTACTCACTCCCATGTTACGGGACGGTGTTCCTGGACACCAACCAGACCTTTTGTGATTGCAGATGATGGCGCGGCCTGCGAGGCGGAGCTGGACTTGATGATGATGAGGAGGATCCCTCCTTTATGCATGTTGTGATCGACGGGATTACAGGGAGGTTGATTAGATACTTTGACATTTGTCATATTATATTTTTAGCGCACTCATGTATATTCGTTTCATCTACTTTTGGAGTATACATGTATGTATAACCTGGTAACATGTTCACACTCTGGAGACATACAACAGTTTATATATGTTATACATACTATTACAGACTTCCACTGGTTAATTTAACTGTCTCTGGAGTATGATATGCTGTTCTGGCTTAATTTCACTCATGTTTAATACATTATCACAGACAACATTCAAACATACATATCTATGTTGCATAAATAACATTTTGGAACTCGGGAGTTGGGTTTTTGCTCGACCCCCCGATTTTCGGGATGTTACATAAAGTGATGGGAAGATAGTACCTGGATAATGAATCAAGAGAGAAACTTTTCAAGAGATCATAGCATGGAAGCTGGTTAGCACGAGAGAAAAAGAAAAACAAAAATAATGAAAATAAAATCCTACCTATTCCACTTTCGCAGGTGCTCTCGATTGCCTTTAGCGTATGCAACAAGCCTTTAAACCCTTAGGTTACCCCTAGTAGACGAGTTGTAGTCTCATGAGGGTTTGTAGTAATGTTACCCACAAACATTGAATCATCTACTAAAGAATGAAAATGAATAAAAAAGTTGGGTTGCCTCCCACGAGCGCTAAATTTACCGTCTTCAGCCAGACAAATAAAACAACTATCCTAGACCTATGAAAGCGATAAACCTACCTATACCTCCATCAGACTAGGAGATCAGTCTTGGTAAACAAGAGCAATCAGAGGCATGGACATGTCCTCTGAATCAAATGTCTCGAAAAATAGCTTTAATCGATGTCCATTTACTTTAAACTCCTTGCCATTGTCGGGATCTCTTTTCTCGACGCCCCCATGAGGATAAGCAGTGACAACAATGTAAGGGCTGGTCCAATGAGATCGAAGCTTACCCGGAAAGAGATGTAGTCGAGAATCGTACAAAAGGACTTTCTGACCTGGCGTGAATGATTTTCGTAGAATATGATGATCATAAAATGCCTTCATCTTGTCCTTGTAAATTCTCGAGTTTTCATATGCATCATTCTGGATTTCTTCAAGTTCATTTAATTGAAGTTTGCGTAGTGAGCTAGCGTTGTCCAGATTGAAATTTAGATTTTTGATCGCCCAATATGCTTTATGTTCCAATTCCACAGGCAAGTGACAGGCTTTTCCATAGACAACTCTAAAGGGAGATGTTCCAATAGGAGTTTTGAAAGCAGTATGGTATGCCCATAAGGCATCGGTCAATCGGATTGACCAGTCCTTATGATCAGGGTTAACCGTTTTTTCTAGGATATGTTTGATCTCCCTATTGAAAATCTCAGCTTGTCCACTTGTCTGTGGATGGTATGGGGTGCTCACCTTATGAGAGATACCGTATTTCTTCATTAGACTCTCAAATGGTCTATTACAAAAGTGTGAGCCCCCGTCACTAATGATGGCTCGAGGCGTTCCGAACCGCGACAGGATATTTTCTTTCAAAAATTTAATGACCGTACGATGGTCATATTTACGGCACGGAATTGCTTCGACCCATTTAGTGACATAGTCTACGGCGAGCAAAATATAAAGATTTCCAAATGATTGGGGGAATGGTCCCATGAAATCGATGCCCCAACAATCAAATGCTTCTATAATAAGGATGGGATTCAAGGGCATCATATTTCGACGGGACAATGCTCCCAATTTCTGACAACGCTCACAAGCCTTGCAAAACTCATGAGTGTCCCTGAACATAGTGGGCCTGTAGAAGCCACACTGTAAAATCTTGGCCGTGGTCTTTTTAGTAGAAAAGTGACCACCATAGGCCTGTGAGTGACAGAAGGAGATGACACTCTGATGCTCATCGTCTGGTACACATCTCCTTAAGTTTGGTCTGGGCAATATTTAAACAAATATGGATCATCCCAGAAAAAGTTACGCACCTTGGTAAAGAATTTCTTCTTATCTTGTGACGTCCAGTGTGTCGGTATGGCACCTGTAGCAAGATAATTTGTAATATCAGTGAACCAAGGTGAATGGGAGACTCTAAACAGTTATTCATTAGGGAACATGTCATTGATATGGGTCACCTCAAGGGAATCAGAGGTATTAAGGGGAGACAGATGATCGGCCACTACGTTCTCTACTCCCTTTTTGTCTTTAATTTCCAAATCGAATTCTTAAAGTAGAAGGATCCATCGTATCAGGCGGGGCTTAGAATCATTCTTAGAAAGAAGATACTTAAGTGCCGCATGGTCTGTGTAGATGATGATTTTGGATCCGATTAGGTAGGATCTAAATTTGTCCAAAGCGAACACTACGGATAAGAGTTCCTTTTCCGTAGTCGAATAGTTCACTTGGGCAGGATTTAGAGTCCTACTTGTGTAGTGAATGACGTAAGGCCTCTTATCTTTTCTTTGGCCTAGAACCGCTCCAAGAGCATAATCAGAGGCATCGCACATAAGTTCAAAAGGAAGACTCCAGTCGGGTGGCTGCATGATCGGTGCAGTGGTTAACATACCCTTAAGCTTAGTGAAAGCTTCTTGGCACTGCTCAGTCTACTCGTATGGTGCATCCTTTTGAAGAAGATTACATAAAGGACGAGAGAGGAGACTAAAGTCCTTTATGAATCGTTTGTAAAACCCTACATGTCCTAAGAAGGATCGCACGTCTCTGATATTCTTGGGTGGAGGTAGGTTAGAGATAAGATTAATTTTTGCCTTATCTACCTCGATTCCCTTGGACGAGATGATATGCCCAAGGACAATTCCCTTTTGAACTATAAAATGACACTTTTCCCAGTTAAGTACCAAATTTTTTTCTTCACATCTTTTCAGCACACATTTAAGACTTGCTAAGCACTCGCTGAAAGATAAACCGAAAACAGAGAAATCGTCCATGAAGACTTCTAAATATTTCCCCACCATGTAAAGGTGGCAGGGGCATTACATAACCCGAATGACATCCTTCTGTAAGCAAAGGTGACATAGGGACATGTAAATGTGGTCTTTTCCTAATCTTCAGGGGCGATTTCAATCTGATTATACCCTGAATACCCGTCAAGAAAACAGTAATAGGAATGACCAGCTAACCTTTCCAAGATTTGATCTATAAAGGGCAAAGGAAAGTGGTCCTTCCTAGTGACGGTATTCAGCTTCCTGTAGTCAATGCACATTCTCCAACCAGTAGTAACTCTGGTCGGCACGAGTTCATTATTGGCATTGGCCACGATGGTGATCCCGGACTTCTTAGGAACCACCTGAGTTGGACTCACCCATTGACTATCGGATATGGGGTATATATCCCCACTTCCAATAGTTTGAGAACCTTGGCCTTAACCACTTCCTTTATGTTTGGATTTAGTCTACGTTGTGATTGCCGAACAGCCTTTGCATTATCCTCAAGATATATGCGGTGAGTACAAATCGATGGGTTAATTCCTTTGAGGTCCTCTATCGTCCATCCAAAAACTCCCTTATGCTCAATGAGAGTAGATATCAGCATACTCTCCTGTTCTTTCTCCAGGTGGGCAGAGATCACCACCGGGTATGTCTCATCTTGACCTAAATAGACATATTTTAAATCAGAGAGCAAAGGTTTTAGGTCAAGCTTCGGTGGCTTGAGGTTAGACAGTAGAGGCACTACATCAGTTTGGGGCAATTCTTCAATTTGTGGCCTCCACCGGTTAACTTCAAGTACCGGTGCAGTATCCAGCATGGCACACATCTCCCTAATTATATCATCATCAAGATCATGGGAGTGGGCCAGACACGTCTCAAGAGGATCAGAGGATAAAGTGAGAGGTGTTCTATCTTCCACAAAAGAATCAATCATGTTAACATCGTGGAAATCATCATCATCCTCTGAGTTGCTGTCGTTATTGAAAAAGATATTCGATTTCAATGTCAAATTTCTAAAAGACATAGTCATAACACCATTCCTGCAATTGATAATTGCATTTGAAGTGGATAGGAATGGGCGACCAAGGATGATGGGAATCTGAGTGCTCGTGTCATTGATGAGATCTGTGTCCAAGATGATAAAATCAATAGGGTAGTAGAATCTATCAATCTAGACCAACACATCCTTGATGATCCCTCTTGGTACACGAACAGAATGATCAACAAGTTGTAGTGTGGTTCAGGTAGGTTTTAATTTACCCAAACCTAACTGTTGGTATACCAAATAGGGAATCAGATTGACGCTTGCTCCTAAGTCAAGAAGTGCATGATCAATTTGATAGTTCCTGATTACACATGATATGGTTGGGCAACCGGGATCTTTAAATTTTTGCGGCACGTCTTGTTTCAGGATGGCACTCACTTTCTCAGTTAAAGAAATTTTCTTTTGAACACTTTTTTGTCGTTTGGTCATACATAAGTCTTTTAGAAATTTAACATATAAAGGTATCTGTTTTACAACATCAAGCAGAGGAATATCGACTTTCACTTGTTTCAACACCTCTAGGATATCCTGAGAGTTAGAGAGACGTTTTGGTTTAACCAACCATTGGGAAAATGGAGCAACTGGCTTTTCTAGAGGTTCCGGTTCAATTTTTTATGGGGCGCCACTAGATCCATCATTGTTGTCCTCTTCTGGTTCTTGAGGCTTTTCGGGCCTAACTGGAAGGGTTTTATCAATAACCTTCCCACTCCTAAGAGTGGTGATGGATTTAACGTGCCCCATTTCATTTGAAGAGTTGGGATTACCTATCTCGTATTGCGGTTTAGGATTGGGGATTGGTTGTGCAGGAAGCATCCCCTTTTCTATAGCCGTCATACGTGAATCTATCTTTTGTATAAAATCTCGCATTATCTTCGTCAGCTCTTGCACAGAATTTTGAGCCGGTTATTCTTGAGGTCTCCCCTGATTTGGATTTTGATTGAAGAAACCTTGAGGGGTAGCAGTTTGTCCGTTCCTCCAACTAAAATTCGGATGATTTTTCTAGCCAGGATTGTACATATTAGAGGGTGGTCCATTGAAAGGTCTTTGATAGTTATTTATAGCATTGGATTGTTCACTCAATACTTCTTGAAAGGCAGGTATTGAAGGACAATTTTCAGTAGTATGAATGTTGCAATCACAGATGCCGCAAACACTTTCATTAACCTTTTCCTTCCTTCCTTCCATGGCCTCAAATTTTCTGGTGAGATTGGCCACCTTAGCGTTAAGATCATTATCCTCTTTCAGGAGATATATTCCTCCTTTTTCCCTTGAATGAGTCGGCCTAGACGTAGTGTTCATCCTTGGGTAATATCGAGACTATCGAGGTAATCCCATACCTCGTCGACATTTTTATTGATGAATTCTCCGTTACACATTGTCTCGACCATTTGGCGCATGGAAGATGTTAGCCTATCATAGAAAAAATTCGTAATGCGCCACATTTCAAAGCCATGTTGTGGGCATGCATTAACTAGATCCTTGAACCTTTCCCAACATTGGAAGAATGTTTCATCTTCCTTTTGGGCAAAGTTCATAATTGCTCTCCTGAGGGTAATTGTCTTATGATGTGGGAAAATTTTCTTTATAAATTCCCTCTGCATATCATTCCATGTGCCAATGGATCTAGGATGCAGTGAATGTAACCACGTCTTAGCTTTTTCTTTCAAGGAAAATGGAAAGAGTTTCAGCCTAATAGTATCCTCAGATACATTAGGAAAGTATAAGGTGCCTATGATTTCATCGAACTCTTTCAGATGCAAGTATAGTTCTTCAAACTCAAGCCCATGGAACTTAGGAAGGAGTTGGATAACCCCTGGCTTGATGTCCATATGTCCTGTATTCTCAGGAAAAATCATGCATGAGGGCGTACTCACCCCCGCCGGTTGTAAATAATCTCGTAAAGTACGAGGCGGGGGTGCGTGGTGCACCTCATTCTCATCATGTACTTCCTCAACCCTAGGTCGGGGTAGTGCTTGAGGTTGATTTTCAGCCATAACATCCTCTAACTCAGGAGAATTCAAGTGGTGTTTAGTCCTGCGATGGACAGTCAACCCCTCAACTAATCCTCTTTCAGTCACGAGACGTCGAGTGTTGTCGCGTGCCCACTGGGGCATAAAACACACTCAGCCCTCAAATTCTAACTTAAACCTAAGAGAAAGGAAGAAGAAATCTAGAAAATAAAAGAGAAAGATGGAAAGATGTTACCAAATTTGAAGTCCTAGGTTAAGAACCTGCAGAATAAACAAAACAAGTTAGTTTTTAAACAAAAAGTCTATAAAATAGAGAAATTCTAAAGATATAATAAGAACTAAAGTTAGGATTTTTAAAAAGAGTTAGAATTAGCAACTACTAAAAAGAAGAACTAAATCCTAATCCAGAATAGAGAGGAAGAATTTAAGAAAGAATTTACCAATTTTGAAACTTTCTTTAGAAGCCTACAAAACAGGGAAGACAAGTTAGTTTCTAAAAATTGAAAAAATCTCAACCTAATCTTAAACTAATCCTAAAACTAATTAATTTCAGAAAAACGTAGCCGACAGTCCCCGGCAACGGCATCAAAAACTTGTTCACTCCCCAAGTGCAGGGTTGTGATGTAGTAATAACTCGATAAGACCGAGGTCGAATCCCAAGGGACTGAAACTTGTATGTTATCTAAAATTATCTAGAACTAGAACTAGGCTAAGATGAAATCTAATATGATTGAATTTGAAGGAATACTGGTAAATAATTATCTAAACTTGAGAGAAATCAGGAGAAGGAACTGGGGATTCAGAAAATCCACTTGTAGAGATCAGGGAGATCTTATGCATGTTTCATGAAAATTAACTGAACTGTCATTGATCTAGTTTTCAAGAGATGAAATGTATATGAATTAGAATGGATTCCATCACCAAACCATGCCCAAAAGACTATGGCAAACAAAAGAATTAAACTAATTACCACCCAATCACATGTATGAAAGTTAGGAAGGGTACCGTCATCCAACCATGCCCAGGAGACTGGTGAACAACAGGACGTCCTGACGTCATAAATATAAAAGTATAAGGACATGATCAAAGCCATTGCAGACCCATTATAATTTTAGTCACAACAGACCATTAAAGACTAAAACATGTCATTAATTAAACTAGCATCAACATTAATTCAATTCATAAATTAAATGAAAGATTCATAAGTTAAACTCTCCCATCTCACTACAAGCTTCACCTCCTAGCCCTAGCTAAGAGGTTTAGCCTAACATGAATAGGCTAGATATCTTAAAACAAAATAAAATAAAAATAAAAGAAATAAACAAACTCAACTCTCTCTTGCAGACGTCTTCTCAACTCTGAATCTTCCTCCCAAGATCTGAATGAATGCTCCCCACGTCCAAAACCTCCTTATATAACTGCTGAAGTGGTGAAAATCGGATTTGAATCGGATTTAGAAAGCTATGCATGCCTAGTGAAAGCTTTTTCGCAGCCAAGTTTGGTGCCTCGAAACACGCCACTTTTCTCGCTCAAATTCTAAAGAAACACCGTCCCTTAGTACTTTCTTGGGTTCTCTACATGATAGACAGTTCAGATCTGCCATATGATCAAAGATGGTGGGACAAAATTGCCTGGAAAAGTCAATTTTTGTGGATGTACGAAATCTTTCGCACCATTTAGCTGTTGTGATCGGTGGGCCCCACAGAAGAATTTTCTGGAAAATCCACCCCGTCTAATGGATTCAGGACGAAATTTCAGTCAAGAATGGGTGATTTTGAACGTCCATTGACGTGGCCCAGAGAAGAAATCACAAAAGGATCAGTTTTGAACGTTGCAGGGCAGCCCTTTTTTGGCCTCTGTATCTCACACGTGTGCATGCATGGGTGCAAAGTGACAACATGGTTTTGAAGTATTCAATGTCGTCTACATGGTGGACGGTTCGGATTGAGCTTTTAGGGCACGTATAGGGCCCACTAGCTTCCGCAAAACGGCCAACGGCCGTGCATTACGCGGCACGTAACTTCCATTTTTTATTTTTTATTTTTGAATTGGAGAAGGAAACGTCGGTCAGCGGCGCTGACCGACTTTGGGAAATCACGTGCACTGCTAGTGCACATGTGCACTATGCACACTCAATCTAAAGTGGGGTCCACTATGATGTTTTTGAGAAATCTGATTCAACCATTTGATTGGTCTCCTCATTTAAGGCGTTGATACTAAATTCGAGGCAATTCCAGGTTCAGGTGGGCCCAGAATCGACGGTT
Source organism: Magnolia kwangsiensis (assembly GCA_037074715.1). Lineage (NCBI taxonomy): Eukaryota > Viridiplantae > Streptophyta > Magnoliopsida > Magnoliales > Magnoliaceae > Magnolia > Magnolia kwangsiensis. Next base: position 42,682,139 of record CM073586.1, on the reverse strand, counting down.
TATAAGCTGATCGGTCAGTTGGAGCACTTTTATAGTGATCCAAGAGCTGAAATTTGAAATGTACAGTTAATTTATGGCCTTTATCTCATGTATAAAGTTTTGAACCGATCAGATGTTGGGAACCATGTGATCTTGCATTCTAGATGCGTTTCAAGCCACTTGAGCTTCAGTTTCTTAGTTTTCTCAGATTTCTGACCGTGTATATCCGTCAATTTTGGTCCTCTGAAGTCCGTCCCATGCCCTAGTGATCATCAGAACGTTAAATCCAAGCTTTTGTCATCCTTTTTCAGTCAACTCTCCTAATCACACCCTGCAACAAAACACGATTAAAACTGGGCATTAAACAATATTATGCTCGTAAATTCAAGTAATAAATGGGGTCTAATATGCACTATTTGACCGTCAAGATATAACCAGTCTAGCCTTGTTTCGTATTATATTTCCAAGTTCATCAGACTTATTTTTAAAGATTCATTTTGTTCTGATAATGTGTTTATCTTTAGGTCCAAGAACAAGATACTAGACATCATTACGAACAAATTGATTAAGTCCATCTCACATAGCAATTATCCAATTTTCGTTAGCAAGTGCTTCTTTCACATTGACCGATTCTATTTGGGATGTAAAACAAATATAATTACATATGTTCTCAAGTTGTTTGCGAGTGAGAGGGCTTCCAAGAATTTGATTGGTTGGATGATCTTTGACAGTCCTTGGTTCAGAATCTTTTTGACTTGATGAGGTATCTTGATTGTCAATAATAAGAACTTCATCATCATCTGAGCTTGGGACTGGTGTATTCAAATGATCATCAATGACCACATTGATGGACTCTCGAATCACACCAGTTCTCTTATTTAGAACCCTATAAGCTCGACTGTTCAAAGAATAACCAAGAAAAATACCTTCATCACTCTTCGTATCAAACTTTCCCAAATTTTCACGATCTCGTAAAATATAACACTTGCTGCCAAAAACCCTAAAGTATTTGACAGTAGGTTTCCTTTCAAACCATAATTCATAAGCAGTCTTATTATCAGATTTACTAGTATAAACCCAATTAATAATATTGCATGCGGTATTAACTGCTTCAGCCCAAAGATTTTTAGAGAGCTTCATGCTATTCAACATAACATTAGCCATATCCTGAAGCACTCTGTTTTTTCTTTCAACTATACCATTTTGTTACGGTGTTTTGGGTGCAGAGAATTCATGCGATATTCCCTGATCGCTACAGAATTTCTCAAAATTACTATTTTCAAATTCGGATCCATGATCACTACGGATCTTACTAACATGAGAACCTTTCTCATTTTGAATTCGTTTAATGACCTTTTTCACTTCATCCAGGGTTTCAGTTTTATCTTTTAAGAATGATACCCAAGTGAATCTGGTATAGTCATCAATGATAACCAAGATGTATTTTTTGCCTCCTCGACTCTCCTATCCGGTTGGTCCAATAAGATCCATGTGGAGAAGCTCGAGTGGTCTAGATGTGGTATTGGAGTTCACTTTCTTGTGAGAGCTCCTATTCTGTTTTCCCAACTGGCATTCACCACATATTTTGTCTACTCTTTGCAATTTGGGTAAACCTCTAATTAGTTCTCTTTTGCTCAATCTAAATAAGTTCCGGTTGTGTACATGTCCAAGGCGTTTATGCCATAATTCAATCTCATCGGTATGGACTATGTAGCACGATTAAGTAGATGAGTTTGCATCACTAACGATGTAGCAGTTTTCAGAAGTTCTGCGACCAGTTAATATTACAGAACCATTTTTATTAAGCATCTCACAACCTTGATTAGAAAACTTCACACTATGGTTGTTATCGCATATCTGAGAAATGCTTAGAAGGTTTTGTTTCAAGCCCTCAACATCTAAAACATTCTTAAATAAGGGAAGGTTATAAAGCTGAACCGTACCTTGGCCAATGATCTTGCAATTGCTTCCATCACCAAATATGACTAACCCGTCAGTCATATCTTTTAGATCGGTGAATAAAGCCTTGTCTCCTGTCATATGCCTGGAGAAACCACTATCTAGGTATCACTTTGAATGGCTTGTTGCTTTGAAAGCAGTGTGAGCAACCAAGCAGGCAACTTTAGGAACCCATTTCAGAACTGTTTTGGGTTTAGGAGTATAGATGGTCTTTCTCTATCTGTTGCTATAGGAATGACCTATAGAATTAGACTTTAATACCTCCTTGAGTAGATCAATTATTTTTTCAGCCAATGGATTTTGATTTTGAAAATCAAAGTTGACATGACTATCTTTAGGTTTTTGAAAAGTCCTTGAATTTTTGGAAAAACCTTGATAAGTATTCTTTTCTTTTGAGGTTGAAGACTCTCCTTTTACAAATTTAGGAGAAGTATTCTTTTATTAAGAAGATGTATTCTTATCATAGCCCAACCCGGATCGATCGCTACATTTTCTTGATCCGGACAATAATTTTTCCAATTTAGGATCACCTTGGGCATATCTCCATGTGTCTTTCAAACTCAGAAGAGAAGTTACCTCATTCTTGAGTTTCTCATTTTCGGATCTCAAATCTTTAATTTTGGAGGTTTTGAAATCTAAATCACATTTGGTTTTTTCAAAAGAATCAGAAATATGAGACTTTTCTAAAACGAGAGACTCATAATCTTCTTTAAGCTTAGAAAATTTTTCTTTTTGTAACTTAAGCTTGACGGCAATTTTACAACTCTCCTTATAAAGGGCATTATAAGTATCCTGAAGATCATCTTCATTATCGCAATCACTATTCAGATTTTCTTCACTAGATATTTCATCATTATCTAAAAAAGTGATCTTGGCTAGAGTCATAAGGGCTTTAACATCTTCGCCCGACTCGATTTTAGAATCTTCTGATTTAGAAGAGGATTCAGAATCAGATGATTCATCCCAAGTAGCCAACATGCTTTTCCTTTTTGATTTGTCCTTTTTAGGACATTTATTAGCTAAGTGCCCATACTCTTGACAGTTGTAACATTGACTATCTTTCAACGATTTTCGAGCTCTAGGTTTAGATCGTCTCTTATCATTTGACTTTTAAAACTCAACTTTTTTCTTGTTTTTGAAAATTTTGTAAAACTTTTTTGCCAAAAGCGCCATATCATCTTCAGAATTTTCTAAATCCGAAGTGCTCTCTTGTGAAACATTTTTAGATGATTTGATAGCAATCAATTTTCCTTTAGGAGCTTTAAAGGACAACTCGTAGGTTTGTAGTGAACCAACTAGTTCCTCAACCCTCATGGTATCCGTATCACGAAGTTCCTGAATCGTGGTTACTTTAGAATTGAACCGTTCAGGAAGTGAGCGTAGTATCTTTGCACACACTTTACTTTCTGGGATTCTATCACCAAGACCCCACATAGAGTTCACAATGTCATTCAATCTACTGTAGAAGTCCATAAACATCTCATTCTCCTCCATATGAATTTCTTCAAATTTAGTTGTGAGTTGGACTTTAGATTTCTTAACAATTGATGTACCCTCGTGTGTCATTTCTAATACATCCCATGCTTGTTTTGCATTTTCACAAGAGATGATTCTTTTGAATTCATCTGGTGATAATGCACAAGTAATTGCATTTAGTGCTTTTGCATTGGCACTATTCTCATTTTTCTGAAGTGTGGTCCAAAGAAAATAAGTCGTTACTTTCATTGATTTTGAACCATCGTCATTAGTTACTTCAATGATAGGAGGGTTCCATTCATTCACTGTGGCCAGCCACACATTTTCATCCAAGGATTTGAGGAAGATCCTCATCCTGGCTTTCCAATAAGCATAGTTTGTGTCATTAAAGGGTGGTGGCCTAGTGACTGATAGGCTATCAAAATTTGACATCTTAATATAGCTAAGATCGTTAGCTAAGAAAATAAATCCAATAAATAAACAATAAGCATGAGTTATTACGCTCTGATACCACTTGAAAGGGCCTAGTTATATGCCCTAGAGGGGGGGTGAATAGGACTATGCTAAATAAAACTTATAACAGCGGAATAATAAAAGAAATAAAGCACAATGCTGAATTAAGAGAATGATACTATAATAGTTCTAAGGACAACCTTACACCAAAAATCAAAGGTTTAAGGTAGGACAACCTTATTTCTAGAACATCCTTTGTATCTCAAACCAATGAGGAATAAAAAGCAAGGAAATCAAAATAACTTGCAGAAATCAGTCCTAAGTTATTACAACATTCCCTACACTTGCTTGAAATAAAATGATTACAACATTCAACCACAAATACAATCCACAAAATTGAATGAAGGAATAAAGCACATCCACAACACAAAGATATATAGTGGTTCGCCTGTGTGTACACCAACTGTTATCCAACAGCTACATAGAATGCTACTCCACTTTTAATTTCCTCACACAGGGGATATTAGCATGCACTATCAAAATAGGTTTCACAGGTTCATCTAAAACCTTCACAATTATGTCTTTTTATCTCGGGCTTACACAATCCAAAAATTCACACAATCTGAGTTTTTTGGCTCTCCTCAGATAACCACTCAATGAGATTTTTCTAGCAAATCTCAAACAAAACCAAAGAAAGTAAATTACAAAAATGTAAAATACCTGAATCTTCTTTTGAAGTAGCCCGGTGAAACCAATCGGAGTAGAAGTTCGATTCAACGTTCAAAGTCTAATACTCACTTTAAGAATGGTTCTAAGTCTAATTGATTTTAAACTAAATCAAGAAGGGCTAGCTGTTTTTGATTTTGATTCCAAGAAGAAGGAATATCAGAAATTCCCCTTTTCGAATATGATTGGAATGAAGATCAAAATTAAATAATAAACAAGCTAACAAAAAGAATATTAAATAAGCACAAAGTAGCTTAAAAACAAACACGAACTTATCTCAGAGAATGGCCTTGAATTGAATTGAAATGAATTGAATTACTCTAAAGTTCGTGCTCTATTTATAGCCTAAAAAATCCTGTCTACGACTGCTCTTAGGATCCCTAGCACTGGTCGTAGCTTCAAATATTTTCAAAGATTTTCGTGGGATAAGGATTACCTATTCCATGACTGGTCCTGGGTATCCTACGACCGGTCGTGGGCTACTTACGACTGGTTGTGGGTCACCTACAACTAGTCGTAGGACCCCTAGATTAGTTACTAAAGTTTGAGTCGTAGGGCTAAGACCGGTCGAAGGATGAGTCGTACAACTCATAGGACTGGTCGTAGGATGTCCAGGACTGGTTGTAAGATAACTAGAAAGATCCAAAAATCTTCAACAACATAGGATTGGTCCTGAAAAACTTAAGACTTGTCGTAGCAGAGCTAGGACTGGTCTTAAAACAGCCCGTTCAAGCATATTTAAAATATACGAATTATGTATCCAGAATGACCTACAATAAAGCCCAACCTAAGGTCAGTCTAAGGTCAAACAAACCTTAGAAAGTGAGATGAACATTGATAGTCTATACTCTCAGATGACCTTTAAGAGAAGCTAGAGAATTTACGAATCTTGTTGTAGGCCTTCTTGAGCTTGAACCTTTCTTGACTTGACAAAGTCTTCTTCTATTCTTGTACTTGATAGAATCTTGAACATGCATACTTGAAGTCTTCTATTCTTGGATTCTTCAACCATGACTAGACTTGAAACTTTCTTCATTTAGGCTCTTGTCTTGAAATACGATGTCTTGAAGAAATGAATAGTCTCAAACATGAAACACAAGATATACAAGACAGACATAGGTTTTGGCACCACAAAATTTGACAACCAAAGGGATATGAAATCATAGCACTTACAATATTAACTTCTCCTTCCTCAAAATCGTCATCGTTGTCTCCGCTGCTTTTGTCGTCTTCATTATCTTCATGCAATAAAGAGGCAGTATTCTCTGATGACAAGGTTTAGCTTTCATTCTCCAAAATTTCTTCGTCGATTTCTTCAATAGCAATTTGCTTTCCTTTGGAGGAAGCATCCCGACTACTCTCTGGTACAGGTTCTTTGATTAGAGGAGAGACAGACATTTGTCTTGTTCCTTTTTGAGGAACGTGTGGTGATGCTTGTGAACGCGCTCTTGATCTAGTCATCGGAGATGATGAGCTAGGGCAAGTGGATTGTGGAGGAAGCACTGGAGCATCATGAGTTGGTTCTTCTTGAATCATTGTAGTCTCTATCGGAATTGGAGAAGGTGCACCTGTTACATCATCCATAGCCCTACATGTAGAGTCGCGAGGAGCTTGCTTAAATTCCCTTAGGGCCCCATGAACAAACCAGCCGTCTAAAGTATTAATGGGTTTTATCTCCCCACAATGCGGCGCGTGAATCTTCTCTGGAATAAAGCCAATCCAGCTCTCTAGTTTGCTGCCTTTCAACCTAGGTGGATGAAGAAAGATGAAAGAATCCACGAGCAAACATTTGGTGACCAAATATGATTGGTGGTCCCACCACCGCATCCAACTGTATGAGGTGCGAACTACGCGCTCGCAACTAGGAATTATGAAAGAAGAATCAACACAGTTGTTCAGAAGTTACTTCCATATCATGGCCCAGTTGAGAGGACCCATGCCGTAATAATGCATCTTTCTGGTGACCAATCCACAATCTTTTGGTATGGTTTGATCGTACCCGAATTGAAGAGTAAAGCGGCTGGGGTAATAAGTCTCTCGCCAAAATTTTATCCCTTCTCGTAGTGGTAGACTGCAAGAACGAAGAGAAAGAAAGAAAGCCCTTTCTGCTGCGGTGAGTGTTCCTTAGTCCACCATATCCATGTCTTCGGTGTAGCGGTGGAGACGGAACTGGAAAAAGTCTATTTGGTTAGTGTCCTAGATCTTATTGACGACCCAGTCATACGCCCTCTTGGCCATGGCCCTTTGTTGGAAGCACCAAAGCAGAAGATGTGCAGGATGAACATATCTTTTCTCAGACGCTTCAAAGGTCCAGGGGAAGTAAACTCCTAGCCAACCTGTGATGTAATGCCAAGAGGTATATGCTGATGAAGTTCCAAGAGTAGGATCCTTGATGTGTGTGGCTATCTCCCCAAGGGCTTTGTAAAGGGAGCATAACACCGAAGGAGCATATTTATGGCCTTCTGCTAAGGTACTAGCTACAAAAAAGACCATAGGGTGAACAACATCTACCCATTTGGAGCTGGGAAGTACAAAAAGGCTCAACCAATAGGCTAAGAAAGCTGCAAGTTCCCCAAATGAACTATAGTCTGCTCTTTCCTTCATTGCATCTCATAGCCGTGTTAACTCCTTAGAGCGACAATCGCGAAATCTATAAGAGAAAGGAAAATAGAATATGGTGAAATTTCTAAAAAGGGAGAAAAGAGAAGAGAGTTGAGTCATGGGTTCATAAATACCTGAGGGTTCTGGAGAAGTGTGCAAGCCATTGCAGAGGGGAAAGCTTGTGAATGTTGAGAAATTTCCCCATCTCCTTGAAAAGCTCGATAGTGGTTTCAGAAATGAAAGGTTTGCGATCAGGAGAAGATATGAAGGCTAGCTCCCTGTTGGAGGGGACAAATTCATCATAAAATTTGCCCGTTATGGGAAGACCAGCGATACGATGAAGATCCCACAGTGTTATACCCATTTCACCATATGGAAGGTGGAAAGAGTTGGTAGTGGGCGACCAGTATTCTATGAAACCTTTCATCACAGTGGGTTCTTTATAGAAGTGCTTGGATGTGACTTCTATAGTATCGTAAAGGCCAATTTTTGCAAGTGTGCTCGCATGATACAGTAAGATAGCTTTTGCCCAGTCAGAATAATAATGTCGTGCAATTAATAGACCTCTGGTGTGGAAGTCTTCCGGTGCCTAAAGTTGAACACGATCTCGGAAGCGTTGATAGATGGTGTCATAAAAATGAGAAGGAAAAAGATCATGAGGACTATGAAAAGGCACAAGGAAGATCATGGGATGGACTTTTCCAATCTTTTGCCATGGCTTTTTCGTCTGTATTATCCCTTCGAGAATGCGTGGTTCTCTCGTTGCCCATGACTCAGTATAGATTAGCCTTTCACCATGAACATGGTCCTTTAGTTCGTAGTCGAGCATGGACTCGTGACGATAGAAGTTGATGGGAATTACTGTCATGCCTTCTGAGTGGGGGTTATCAAACTTCATGATGCCCTCAATAACTCACACCGAGTCCCACGAGTTCTGGAGCCTCTTCTTTTTATGTTCAGCAATTTTGTCTTTGAATTCTTTCACCTTATTTCGACGAGTCTTCTTCGAATAAGAAGCAGGAGGAGTGTCTTCCCGAGGAGGTGGTCTTTGACTGTCTGTGTGGATGTGAGCAATAGTTTTCAACCATTCATCCCAATCATATTCTCTACCGTTCCTAGGAGCGCATTTAAGGCTTCCCAGCGCTATTGCTCGGTGAATGGGAGATGGTAGAGATTCAATGCGGTCGGTAAAGTCAATAGTGGGAAGTATAGGCTCTTTAAAGTATGAAGGAGTGCTGGCGATAGTTATTATTTGCTTTGTAAGAGGTTGATCAGAAGAAGGGGAAGGGAGAAAAGGAGATGGATCGGGCAAGTTAGGATGAGAAGGTTGTTCAGTAGGCAGATCTACAGGACGAAAGGTTCGCTTAATATGAACCATGATGAAATATGATGTTTAAGGTTTGAAGGAAATCAAAGAAGAGGTGCAAAGGAAAGGTGAAAGAGAGAAGAAATGGCCGCTAAGTGTTTGAAAAGGGTTCAGATGAAAGAAGGAAGAAATGGCTAAGTAAAAGAGGAAAGGATACTTTGTACAGGACCGCGTAAAGCATATCATTTGTGCAGAATGTGAAGGCCTTCTAGAAATCTTGTGCGAACAACGGAGTGTTGGGCGGGACCGCGCAAACGATATCGATTGCATGGGGTAGAAATGCCGGGATGAGGTTTCGCAAGCGCACAAGTGATCTGATCAAATGACAAGTCGCTGGGCTATTTATAGGATTTGTGGTCGAGTACGGTATGCGGGTCAGTGTGAAGAAAGGAATTTCATTAATCCTTTCCTTTGATTTTGAGGAAAGAAAAGAACGGATCAAGGGGGCATCTGTTGAGGGATAAAAATAAGAGAAGAATGGAAGCAAATGAAGATCAAAAGATTGTGAAAGGGAGTTGAAAGAAAAGGAGGAACAAATTACCTATAAGCACTTTATGCAGGACCGCGTAAATGATATACTTTGCACGGTACCGCGTAAATGATGTACTTTGCACGGGTCTCCACAATCGATATCACGTTGCGTTGATGATGCAGATAGTTTGGTTTTTTTGTAAGTGATTGTGTCCCACATCGCCAAGATCGGAGTTCTGCATGTGTGAGTGTCTATAAATACCCCTTTCCTTCCTTCATTGGGGGATGATTGAAGATTTCGAAGAGCAAGCAGAGCAAGAACAAAGAATTGAAGGTGAGAGCGACTACCCAAGGGCTTTGTGCAGGTCAGCGCAAATCATGTCCTTTGCGCGGGTCCATGCAAACAGATTGTTTTGCAGTCTATAAAGCTGAGGAGTCATTATGCTGTCGAAATGGTTGTGATCTCTAAGTTCTTCTGTTCAAGTGCAAAAGGAGATGACCTGCTGGAGTGCACATTCCTCCTAAGTCTTAGGAGATGTTCAAAATAGCGCCGGAATGCTGTCAAATTTCCTATCTTCTTGAAGATTGATTGGTCCAATTGGGAATTCCTCTTAAGTCTTTGGAGAATGAAATTCATGCCGAAATGCTGCCAAATTTGCTATTTGAATTTAATGTTCTAGTGTTATTAATTCATACATATTCCAATAAATGTATCTTAGAATCAAGGGAAATTAGAGAATGTAAATGAACTCAGAATTAATAAAAATGTGATGATCGTCTTTACACTTTTCCTCTGTTATGTCTAAATAAGATAATTTCCCAAATCAAAACGCATTTGTTTTCTTGTTAAAATAATTACATAGTTCATCAGACTTATTTTTAAAGATCCATTTAGTTCTAATAATATGTTTATCATTAGGTCTAGGAACTAAGTACCATACATCATTCCTTACGAATTGATTAATTTCATCTTGCATAGCAATTATCCAGTTTTCATTAACAAGTGCTTCTTTTACGTTGGATGGCTCAATCTGGTATGTAAAGCACATATAATTACAAATATTTTCTAATTGTCTACGAGTGTGCACACTAGTGAGAGGGTTCCCAAGAATTTGATCAGTTGGATGATCTTTAACTAACCGTAGTTCAGTGTCATTTTGACTAGATGAAGAGTCTACTTTATCAAATAAAGAGACTTTATCATCATCTGAACTTTAGATAGGTGTATTCAGGTGATCATTTATAACCACATTAATGGACTCCTGAATTACACCAGTCCTCTTGTTGAGAACACGATACGCTCGACTATTTAGTGCATATCCTAGGAAAATACCCTCATCACTTTTAGTATCGAATTTTTTCAGATTTTTCCGGTCACATAGAATATAGCATTTGCTGCCAAAAACTCAGAAGTAATTGATTGTTGGCTTCTTATATAACCACAGTTCATATATAGTCTTATTATTTTACTTTTTATCATAAACACGGTTAATAATATAACGAGCCGTGTTCACTGCTACAGCCCAAAGATTTTTAGGAAGTTTCATGTTGTTTAACATCACATTAGCCATTTCTTAAGCACACAATGTTTTCCTTCAACAATCCCATTATGTTGAGGTGTCTTAGGAGCAGAAAGTTCATGCGATATACCATGATCGCTACAGAACTTCTCAAAACTGCTATTTTCTAATTCAAAACCATAATCACTATGAATTTTAGAGACATTTGATTCCTTCTTTGTTTGGATACGTTTAAGTACCCTTTTTAGATTTCTCTCTCAAGAAAACTATCCATGTATACCTGGTAAAATCATCTACTATTACCAGAATATATTTCTTGCTGCCTTGACTCTCCATTTTAATAGGTTCAACGAGATCCATGTAAAGGAGTTCAAGGGGTTTAGATGTGGCACTGGAGTTCACTTTCTTGTGAGCACTCCTAATTTATTTTCCAATCTGACATTCACCACAAATTTTATCCATTTTCTTTAACTTGGCTAGACTTCCTATTACTTCACTTTTGCTTAGTGTATAAATATTACGGTAGTGTAGATGTCCTAGGCATTTATGCCATAGTTTGATCTCATTGGTTTGGACCATGTAACACGATAACTTAGACGAGCTTGAATCACTGATTATATAGCAGTTCTTATATGTTCTACAACCGTTAATATCACAGAACCACTCTCATTAGAAATCTCATATCCTTGGTTGGTGAATTTGACGCTATGTTTATTATCACAAATTTGAGAAATGAGTGATTATGCTTAAGGCCCTCTACAAATAAAACATTTTCAAGTGGAGAAAGATTAAAGAGTTGAACCGTACTTTGGCCAATAATCCTGCAGCTGCTACCATCAACTAATGTGACTGAGCCATCAGTCATATCTTTAAGATTGGTGAACAAATCATTGTCACCTATCATGTGTCTAGACCAACCACTGTCTAGGTACAACTTTGATTGACTCGAAGCCTTGAAAATGGTGTGGGCAACCAGACAAGTAACCTTAAGGATCCATTTCATTATTGTTTTAGGTTTTGGAGCATAGTTGGTTTTCTATGCTTGTATTTTTTATATATTATACCATTCGAGTTAGATTTTAGAAGCTCCTTGAGTAAATCAATAATTTTCTTAGCTAAGTGGTTATGATTCTGATTTCTATAATTGATATGGTTGCTTTTAGGTTTCTTAGCTTTAAAAGTTTTAAGATTTTTGAAACTTTTTTGTTTCAAACTTTTCCCTTTTAAGTTAAAGGACTCCCCTTTAACAACCTCAAGTGGAGTGGACTTACTTTTAGGAGGCGTATTCTTATCATAGCCTAGACCAGATCTATCGCCACATTTCCTTGATCTGGTTAGCAATCTTTCTAGTTTAGGATTACCTTGGGCATACCTCCAAGAATCCTTCAAACTCAAGAGAGAAGAGACTTCTAGTTTTAGTTTTTCATTTTTTGATTGAAGGATTTCAACTTGTGTCATGCCCCAAACTTGGAAACCGGGCTCACAAAATTTTCGATTGTCGAATTTGGCACCGAAAGCCTTCGTAGAACCCCATTCTCGGCTCCTAGTGCCCATTTGTCAGGTTCTGATCCTGGGATGCTACGAGAAGGAATTTCAACATTAGTTTGATTTGTAATAAGCATAACCTAAGGTATAACCCACAAACAACAACCAAAAACTCCATTACATTTCCACTATGATCAAAAACTTTACAAGTATAATGAGCATAAAGGGAAATATAATGATAATGGATAAAAACTCTAAGTTGATCTGGTATGCGCTCCTGCCTCAATACTGCTGTGGTCCAACGTCACCTGCACGCAACGGTCGCGTATAAGCTTATGGAAAGCTTAGAGGGTGGTGAAAGTGTGTGCTCAAGGTAGTAATATGATCATGCAATATCAGAGTAATGCGGATTATGCTGATGGATCTATGAATAATGTCGGCCGTACCAAGGCCATGCGATGAGAGGTGCAAACCAAGCATACGAGTCCTCATCTAAGTCCACATATCAATACAGCTTAGATTTGGGATATCACTGGGGTCTAGTATACTCTAAACCAGATCGCCTCCCCATCGCGCACAATAAGGTAAGTGGAAGAGACCTCACTATCGGCCTGCCAATATCAGGTTCGGCTCGTCGATAACGGACCCATTCCTCGAGCTGGTCAGACTCAGCCTAGCTTTGCCCCCTACCCTCAGGTGGGTAAGGCCGCACCCCCTTCCAACTAGCCACGACACAGTAGAAAGCACGACCGTCTGATAATCGACACTTGGCGCTCCTATACTGTAACACCCTGAAAATCGGGGGTCGTGTATAAACTCAACTCCCGAGTTCCAGACCGTCACTTATGCAACAAAAATGGTTATGATTCGATGTTGTCTGATTTAAAGCATTCACATGAGTAAAAGTATACCAAAACTGCAATTCATACTTCAGATCCAGTGATAAAAGCAAGCGGAAGACTAAACAAGATATATATCACTGTATGGAAAAACAAAGTAATCTCAACTGTCTCCAAAGTATGACTACATCTCTGAGTCTCATATACATGTACATAACAAAAGAATAATGTTCAAAAAGAAAAGTCCCACTGATGTCCCCTCGATCCAGGTCGCCTACGGGAAGCCGTCATGATACTGCATATACGAGAACTCATCCTGGTCCTCGTCAATCTCCGGCTCCACCTCCTGGATCTCGTCGTCACCTGCAACTACAACAGGGTCTGGTGGGTGTTGCAAACACCATCCCGTAACGTGGGAATGAGTGATCAACTCAGTGGAATCATAGAGCAAAGATTAGCATGTTCACAATTCAATCACGCGATAATAGTAAAGCAGTAAATCAGACAAGTCCTAATACTGTTGTTAATGCAAGATGATATGACGTGATGTATGCCCTCACCGACGATCACCCTCATACGGCAACATCTTACGACCGCGGCATGCCACACTCCCTAGAGTGCTCCACATCTTCCAGGCACATGCAATGCTATGGTGATATGATTACCAAGTTGTTATTAGTCCATTCAAACAGCAGGATTGGGAAACTAAGGTACCTCCCTTGTATCAATCCCAACACGGATCCTGTCTAGGGTCGTCACTCCTAGTAATCTCATACGATGTACATTTCGTAGGTCACTGCAAGGGCTGCCAGGGCTGTTGCTCGCACTCGTTGCACCGCTCCCCCATCACCTTATCAATACAGGCCTACTGTACTCTACTGCACGGAAGGGTCGTCGCCTCCCGTGAACTCAGAATACGCTCGCGGTCACTACAAAGGGCTCGTCGCCTGATCAGTGTAGGCCGACAGCTAGAATATAGTGTCCCATACCACCATAATCTGCTCACGAGTCAAGGTGCTCATTGGTCACTACGGGGAGGTTTGTGGCCCCAGCGTAGGCCGACAGCTCGACCACGGTGTCCCATACCACCATGCCCGGCTCATGAGTCTTCGTGGATCAAGGTACCATGGTTAACAGGGTTTACAATGGTAAGTTCAGTACCCTAGGTTCAAGCAGTTATGATACATACAAGGTGAACAAACATCGGCCAGTCGGGTTACTTGACGGGCTCGACTAGCGCGATCGCATCTCGAATTGAACGACATGAAGTGCGTAAAACACTTCGCGTGGCCTAACCACTGCCGCCAACTCTCAACACGAATCACATTCATCGACGCGTCATTCGTGGCTATGACCAGTCAGCCACGAATTCGCTCGGTTACCGACTGCCTGGACTAAGTCAAGTCCCACACATCTATGGAATTACATTAACTCTATAAAAAGGTATTGGAATTGAAATACATCATGTGAGCATGTTAGCACATGTTATGACATTCAACTTAAGCAAATCTTCACGGCATACTTCCCATGCATATTCAACTTAAGCAAATCCTCAAGCACATACATTCCATGCATGTAGTGAAATCATGCATTTTGTCAACATGTAGAAAATCATTTAGGTCGGCATAATAATTGAAAAATCAATCACAAAGTATCAAATAACATCATTTAATTCAATACATACTAATACAAGCATTTATACAAACACATGCACTACACACTTAGGTCTACATATAGCATGTCGACCCAAAGTGTGCAACTAGGCGAATCTCTTCGCCAAACTAATTATGCACGCATTCCTAACTTCCTAATGCGACAACAAACCATGTCAATCACATCAGCAAAATATGAATGCAAACAGTACTTCCTACAAATGACTAAAATGCCCTAAATCTCATATTCTTCGTTAGCTTACGAAACGGGAAACGGAGAGCATTTTGTACATGTCAAACGGCGATGCCGTCAAGAATCTACTATTAAACGACATTGAAAGCGTTGGGAACCGTCAATCAAAGCGTCTAAAATCCTCACCTAGTGTCTTGTAGACTCGGGAATTGAAGCGGAGCGTATATGGTTCGTCTACGGCGAGTAAGGAGCCTAATACATAAGATCCATAAGCTACATCGCTATGGAAACAAGGAAAACTCAAATCAACAACTATTTAGGATTTTTACTTACCTAGGATTGCGGTGGAATCGTCGGGAAAGCGGTAGAGGAGTGTTGCTTAAGCACGTGCAACACGTAGCACAAGTGGCGGGAAGAACTCTCCCACTCTCTCACAATCTCTCACTCTTTTTCTCTCTCCCAAGCTAGGGCTTCTCTCAAATTCGGATGGGAGAGAGGAGTGAGGGTTTCAACCCCTTTTATAGCCTAAAACATTCCCAAAATAGGCTTGGGAACAATGTTTACTTGGTGCCTAACCAAATCGGGGCCGTTTCGGTCCAAAAGGGCATTTCTGGAGGTCCCCTGGCCAAATGCGGTCGGACTTAAGCTCATGCATACTAGATCTAGCATACATCCAGTTTTCAGACCGGTTGGGTTCCCAGATCGCACGTGGCGGCCCAGTTTCAGTTTAACGGTCACCGCACCAAGATCAGGCCTATAAGTCTCGTGATATATAATAGATATTTTTCCTGATCCAAGGGTGTAATTTGGCTGTATTCTGACGGTCAGAATGCTTAATACTGATGCGTCAAATTTGTGTGCCAGATTTGAATTTGAAATTCCAACTATGTCCCTATTCACACTCTCTTCGGTCCGGGCTCAATGAAATAGCCTGTGATCATCGGTTTGACTTGATTTTTGGAATGAGTGTCAAGCCCAGCTAGACGGTCCTAACGGTCTAAGATAGGAGGTATCGGACTTTCGACGTGCGGTCTAGATCCAATACAAAGTTTCAAGGAGGTCCCGAGAACAAACCGGCTTAGAGTTTGATCCGAGGCTTTAGAGCATTATAGCACCCTTGGTTCCACTCGCTTCGGGCCTCGTAGAACGTATTTAAAGCGATCGGGGACCATTTCCCAGCTATTCCAACGTTGCACTAGCTAACCTAGTCACATTTTCTAAAGGAATGAATTCTACGCAATCTCGGGTCGAGTTGGTACTCGAGCCCAAGTATGGATTTTTCACGGGCGTTACAATCTACCCCCCTTAACAAATAATTTCGTCCTCGAAATTTTGTACCTTTTCGTACTCCTCGAGAAGCTGTGGGTAGTTCTTTCTGATCTCGGCTTCTGTCTCCCAACTAGCCTCCTCCTCAGTATGATGCGTCCATAGTACCTTCACAAGGGGAATCACCTTGCTACGCAGTACCTGCTCCTTCCGGTCTAAGATGCGTGTCGGTCGCAGGATATAAGTAACATCCTCTCCTAACTGCACCTGCTCCCATCTGATGATATGAGAGGGATCAGCAACGTACTTCTTCAGCATAGAAACATGAAATACGTTGTGGACGCTCGCTAGGGGCGTGGGTAAAGCCAATCGGTAAGCCACTGCTCCCACACGATCGAGGATCTGAAATGGACCAATGAATCGCGGTGCCAGCTTCCCCTTCTTCCCGAACCGAAGGACTCCCTTCATAGGGGAAACTCGCAAAAACACATGATCCCCGACTGTGAACTCTAGTGGTCTCCGTCTCGTATCGGCGTAGCTCTTCTGTCTGCTCTGCGCTGTAAGAAGCCGACGTCGAATAATATCGATCTTCTCTGACGTCGCCTGCACCAACTCTGGGCCAATCAAGCTGCGCTCACCGACCTCTAACCAGCAATGCGGTGCGCGACAAGGTCGCCCATACAGCGCCTCATAAGGTGCCATGCCGATACTCGCCTGGAAGCTATTGTTGTACGCAAACTCCGCATATGCAAGACAGTCATCCCAACTGTCCTTGAAGTCCAATGCGCAAGCTCGCAACATGTCCTCCAGGATCTGGTTCACTCGCTCTGTCTGTCCGTCCGTCTGTGGGTGGAAGGCAGTACTGAACTTCAACTTCACACCCATAGCCTCCTGAATGCGAGTCCAAAAAATAGAAGTGAACCGCGTGTCTCTGTCCGACACGATCTCCAACGGAACTCCATGCAGACGCACAATCTCTCGGATATACAATCTAGCCAGCTCGTCTGCAGAGTTCGTAACTCTGATCGGTAGGAAGTGCGCCGACTTCGTCAATCGGTCGACGATCACCCAAATGGAATCATGCCCCTTCCTCGTCTTCGGCAACCCAGAAATGAAGTCCATGGAAATGAAATCCCACTTCCACTCTGCAATCGGCATAGGCTGCAAAAGTCCAGGTGGTCGGCGATGCTCTGCCTTCACCTGCTGACAAGTGAGACAACGGGACATGAACTCAGCAATGTGGGTCTTCATACCTTCCCACCAGTACGTCCTCTTCACGTCACGATACATCTTCGTGCTGCCAGGATGCATCGCGAGTCTAGTAGAATGCGCAGCCTCGAGAATCTCTCGTCTCAAGTCAGGGACATCAGGAACGCATAGGCGGCCACGGTAACGTAAGCCCCCATCCATGCCAACTCGCCAGTCGGCGTCAGCATCATCACTGGCCTGCTCTCGAAGCTCAGTAAGATGCGCGTCGTCCCTCTGCGCCTCGATGACAAGGTCATCGATCGGGGATCGCACCTGAACATGAGCGATGAACTCAAATGGCTCCTCTACGGTGAGTTTCTGCTCAAAGTCTCGCAAAAACTCAATCATATCCCACTCGGCAACCATCAGCGGAGCCGCAAACTCTATCGCCTTCTTGCGGCTCAACGCATCAGCCACAAGGTTCGCCTTCCCAGGATGGTAAGAGACTTCAAACTTGAAGTCCTTCAGCGTCTCCATCCATCGCCGCTGCCTCATATTCAAGTCCCGCTGTGTGAATATGTACTTGAGGCTCTTGTGGTCGCAAAAGAGCTCGAACTCCTCTCCATAGAGGTAATGTCTCCAGAGTCTCAGTGCGAATATCACGGCTGCAACTCCAGGTCGTGTGTAGGGTAATTCTCCTCGTGCTTCCTTAATTGTCTCGATGCATACGAAATTACCCTGTCCCTCTGCATAAGGACACAACCCAAACCAACGCTAGACGTGTCAGTGTATATAGTGTATTTAACCCCTTGCTCTGGCAATACTAGCACAGGGGCGGACGTAAGTCTGTCCTTCAGCTCCTGAAAAGCTGACTCCGCCTTATCATTCCAGGCGAACTTCACGTCCTTCCGTGTCAACTGAGATAAGGGTCTCGCGATCTTCGAGAAATCCTGAATGAAGCGCCGATAGTAGCCAGCGAGACCCAAGAAACTCCTCACCTCAGTGACAGAACCAGGCTGCTCCCAGTCCTGCACCGCAGCTACCTTAGACAGGTCAACTGCCATGCCATCCTTGGACACCACGTGTCCCAGAAACTTCACCTCCTGCTTCCAGAAGTCGCACTTCTTATACTGTGCGAACAACTGATGCTGTCTGAGCGTATCAAGGACCAAACGCAAGTGCTCCTCATGCTCCTCTCGACTCCTAGAGTATACCAAAATGTCATCGATGAAGACAACGACGAATCGATAGAGGAAAGGCCGCAATACCCGGTTCATCAGATCCATGAACATGGCCGGTGCGTTCGTGAGATCGAACGACATCACAAGGAACTCGTAATGACCAAAACTGGTCCTGAACGCTGTCTTCTGCACGTCCTCATCTCTGACGCGCAGCTGATGATATCCTGACTGAAGATCAATCTTCGAGAAGTACTGCGCTCCTCTCAACTGATCAAACAAGTCGTCGATCCTGGGCAAAGGGTACTTGTTCTTCACTGTGAGTTGGTTCAGCCTGCGATAATCAATACACAATCACAGCGAACCATCCTTCTTCTTCACGAACAAGACCGGTGCTCCCCAAGGAGATACGCTAGGCCGTATAAGGCCAAGCTCTAGTAGACCATCAATCTGCATCCTCAACTCCTCCATCTCACATGGTGCCATGCGATACGTCGGCAGTGAGACGGGTGTAGAACCAGGAATCAGATCGATAGTGAAATCGATCTCACGTCGGGGCGGCAAACCAGGGATCTTCCTGAACAGATCCCCGAACTCAGATACAACTGGTGTCTGCTCAAGTACCTGGGCACCAGCGTCGCGCAATAGAGTGGCGTAGCTAAGAATGCGGAAAGGAAGATTTACCCGCACTGAAAATGTGAAAGGCGTGCCCTCAGGCTCGTACACCGTCACCACACGAGCCTCGCAGTCAATCTCGGCTCTCGCTGCAGTCAACCAGTCCATGCCAAGAATGACGTCGAGATATACGAGCGAGGGATCGACGACCAGATCAAGAGTCATCGTCCTGCCTCCCAGATCAACTAAACAACCCTCACACATCTGGGTGACATCCGAATAATCTCCATGAGCTGCAAGGACTCGCACGCTATCCATAGTGATAGTCTGCAACCCAAGACGTCTGACTACGGCACGCGATATCAAGGAAATCGTGGAACCAGTGTCCACCATGACAAGAACGGGAGTACCTCCGATATGGCCCGTGACCTCGAAGGCTGAATGCTGGAAAGTCGGCGTCGTAGCTGCCTCAGCGGTCAGTGCATGAACTCGAGCCTGCTGTGGCCGGTTCGGCCGCTGTGTCAAGGGCCGTGGGGGCTGTCGAATCTGCGATACTGTGGGTCTGAAAGAGGACTGCGCAGGAGCTGACCGTATAGGCGGTGCTGATATCGCCTGTGGACGTACACGATCAATCTTCTGCGGCGGCGAGAACCCACTGTCCCGCATCCTCGAAAAGCAACTCTGCGCTAGGTGGCCCGTCCTCCCACAGTATGTGCATGATAGATCAGGGCGCCGAAACGGTCCTACTGGCGCCGTGGTCCTGGTAGGAGGAT
Source organism: Magnolia kwangsiensis (assembly GCA_037074715.1). NCBI lineage: Eukaryota > Viridiplantae > Streptophyta > Magnoliopsida > Magnoliales > Magnoliaceae > Magnolia > Magnolia kwangsiensis. The sequence continues at coordinate 42,662,399 of CM073586.1, read as the reverse complement.
CAATGCGAGGCCTCTTGCCCGCGAAGGGCCTATCTGGCAACTCCGGTCGCGGCCTGGAAGTAGTCGGGCCTCGTGATCGCGCAAGTCGATCCACGTCCTGCTCTGCCCGCATGGACATGTGAACTAACTCCGCATAGGAGGAGAAACTGATGCAGCACATCTTCGACCGAATATCCGGTCGCAAGCCCTCCAAAAAGCGCCGTATGCGCATCTGCTCATCAGCTAGAATCGTCGGGACGTACCTGCCCAACTCTGTGAACCGATGCTCATACTCGGTAACCGTCATCGCTGCCTGCCTAAGACGGAGAAACTCATTCTCCCTCTCGTGCCTGTAGGTCTGAGGATAATACTTCTCATGGAAGCGGAACTCGAATGCTGCCCATGTCCATACGAAGTCTGCGGTAACAGTCCGCAATACACTATCCCACCACATACTGGCCTCTCTCTCAAACTGGAAGGTAGCCAGCTCTACCTGCTCTGCCTCAGTACAGTGTAACATGCGCAGAATCTTCGACACTCGGTCGAGCCAAAACTCAGCCTCCTCGGGTCTGTGAGAACCCGTGAAAGTAGGAGGCCGCAAGCGCTGAAATCGCTCCAGAAGGCCCCGTGTGTCGGCAGGGTTCCCCGCAGGAAAAACAGGCTGTGCAGGATGTGCTATGCCCTCATCCTGGGCGTAAGTGTAGGCATCCTCAGCTGGATGCGCAGGTGGTGTAGGCGGAGTAGATACAGTCGCACCCCCACCCTGGGCTAAGGTCCCGACTATAGTAGTCAATAGCTGCTGCTGCTGTAGCATCATAGCCATCATCTGCTCGAATCTATCAGGTGGTGGAGCAGGCTGTGGCCGATAAGGTGCGGAAGTAGATGCGCGCTGTGGCTCTCTAACTGATGGTGTAAATGGCGGTGGTCCATCTGTAGGACCAGTAGCAGGCTGAGACGATCGAACAGTCTCAGGAATCGGGCCCACAGCAGGGTCCGGACGAGTGCCAGACTGAGAGGGAGCCTGATCCATCTGCTCTGACAATGAAAGCCTAACCGCGCTCCTCGTAGTCTTAGGTGGCATTCCCTATATTCAAAATAGGGCGCAACCTTGTCAGTCTCAATTGCACAAATACACCACAATCATTCACTAAAGAGTCAAAGGCATTCCATGCATTTCAATTAATCAAAATTGTCACAATACAAGGGATATATCCTTACAAGCATCATGACTAGAATGACATGGAAATTAAGACAGTTAAGCAACAGCAACATAAGCAAAGCACTAGCCCTAATAGGCTTTACACACATAAAACAGAAAATGGCTAACTACTCATAACAACATCAAAGATCGCGTCGCTAGTCGGAGTCTGGCGACGGAGGAGGAGCACCCTTATCCTGTAAACAACACAGAATTGCCTTCAAGGTGCGAGTCACCTTTGCAAATTTCTTCTTCGTGACGGCCTTGGCATCAGCGACCTCCGCTCGAAGTTCTTGGACTTCCCTTCGCAAAGCGGTCTGACTCTCCTCCATCCGAGCAATGCGATCGTCAATAGTAGTCTGCGCAGAAGGAGGAGGGCTCTCATCAGTATCCTGAGCCTCCTCTTCTGCTTCTTCCTGAGTCTCTTCCTGAACCTCTGCACTAGGTTCTCCTTCGCTTTGATCTTCCTCTTCATCAAAGTCGTCCCCACTATCCCTTTCAAGTTGATTTTCACGATATTGCGACCCAATCTTCATCTTAACCATCGTCGACTCATCGATGGTGTGAATCGATACCGGCAACTCGGGTCCAAGTCTATAGGCAAACTCAAGCGCAATCTTGCAAATGAGTCGGCCAAAGGGAAGGGATTCGGATGTTCTTCTCGACCTGGCTATGAGAACTATCTGCCGTAAGATGAAAGTGGCCATACATACGTTCTCTCCCTGGGCCACCAGAAATAAGAAATCGACCATAAGACGTGTACATTCAATGCGGTTCGTCGACCTAGGATAAATATTGAACGTGCAGATGTGATGCAGTAGACGCAAATCCTCAGACATGTACGTCGCCTTGAGGCTATTATTAGGCTGCCATGGAACCAACTTACCGCACAGAAACCTGGTGCGGTGATCTCGTTCACGTCTAGTCCTCAAATTCTTCTCACTTGGATGTACATCACCTAGAGGCACGTTGAGAAGTCGCGCAACCAACCGGACGTCGATCGTAGCCATCCGATCTCTACCAAAAGGGATTTTGAACTGCAAGGGCTCCAAGGTAGGACTCTGGATGCTAGCATAGAAGGCACGAACAGTGCTCACATTAGCACGAGCGCGAGCTTCAAAGATCGGTCCCCAGTGCGCAGCTTCAATGCGTTCGAACAACAGATACTCGCCGAACAATCGCCCATCTACGTCCGCCTCAAATAACACTCTACGATCAGTGTATTCACCATGAGGCATCTCTGATAGGATGGTTCGTCCAAGATGTGCATGGGGATCCAAATCCCGCTTTGTACGGCACTCCAGGACTGCAGCTGGACCTGCGGCGGCGCTTGAACTTGCGGCACCACCCCGCGGTCTTCTCAATCGAGCAGGGCGGCTCGGCCCAGCCTCGTCTGTTGTAGTTTTCCTCTTACCCATCAAAGACAGGATGGATGAGAGTGACAAAAGACCCAAAATAGCTTCCACGAAAGCCATGGAAAACGCCGAAAATGCAGAGAAATGGCTACCCAATCTGAAAAAAGGAAATCTAGGCGTCGTAGAGGGATGCTTCAAGCTTCCCAAGGCTGTAGTTTCAGGGAAAAATAAGAACAAAAAGATGGAATGGAGCTGCTCACGATTTCAGCACTATTTGGGGGATTTTGGAGCTCCAAATGGGAAAATCTTCAAGGAAAGGGGCTGCCAACACCCAATAATCGATGGGTGGTGGTCGGTTTTGGCCAAGGAAGGGTTTAGGAGGGGTTTGGGTCGCCGGGGTTTGGAATGGAGTGCTGAAAATCAAATCTAGGGTATGCAAGGGGGCTGTTTGTGAAGGAGAGGGGTGTTTTAGGGGTTTTCGTGAGATGGGAGGTAGCTAGGAGTGATGGGGGGGGTATTTGAGTGGGTGCGCCCAAAGGGCAGCACCAACCGAGGTGGCCGGCCGGCGATGCATCGCCCGGCCGGCGATGGCATCGCCGGCCAACCTTCAGGTTGGCCAGCGGGACCCCATGGGTCTGGTCCCCCATGGTCCCAGGGCCCCAAAAAAGTTGGTCCCACCCCTTGGTTCATTATATTTTGGTCCCTATGAGCCCAAACATGTGTTCGGAGCTTTCTGGGTCCACATCGCAATCCCGAATACCAAACCATATGATGCAGCATATGAATTTGGGGTAGAAGGATCCAGTACATCTTTCTAGCTCCTTAGTTGCTAAAGAAAGTGAAGTTAGAATGTCCTTATGGCCATTTTTCATGAAATTTTACTATTCACTGTAAAATTTGGTGAATGTACTAATTTGTGTTATTTTCACATTAAGTTTGATGCCTAACATGAAATGGATAAGAAAGAACTGAAGGTTGAAGTGTTTAGAGAAGGAATTTTGAGAATTTTTGGCAAAACGGGGTTTTTAAGCCCTGGCGATTGATTACTGGAGTCGTGGTCATTCCACGGCCCAAAGATTCACTTTTGCGGTTTAAAACCGCTCATAGGACGTCTCCACCCGACTTCCTACAGCTTAGAAGTGATTCGGGTCGCTTTACGAGACCCGAGATGCGTTACAGACTCGATCTTGCGATCGATCCTCATAGACTTCGCCTATCGGCGAATCTGTGATCCTAGGAGTGTTTCTAGACCCTTCTCGCACCCACCTAAGTCAAAGGAAGCGACAGCGTACGTCGCAAGACCATAACCCAGGCCCAGTATACTCTCATTCATGCTCTGATACCAACTTGTAACACCCTGAAAATCGGGGGTCGTGTATAAACTCAACTCCCGAGTTCCAGACCGTCACTTATGCAACAAAAATGGTTATGATTCGATGTTGTCTGATTTAAAGCATTCACATGAGTAAAAGTATACCAAAACTGCAATTCATACTTCAGATCCCGTAATAAAAGCAAGCGGAAGACTAAATAAGATATATATCACTGTATGGAAAAACAAAGTAATCTCAACTGTCTCCAAAGTATGACTACATCTCTGAGTCTCATATACATGTACATAACAAAAGAATAATGTTCAAAAAGAAAAGTCCCACTGATGTCCCCTCGATCCAGGTCGCCTACGGGAAGCCGTCATGATACTGCATATACGAGAACTCATCCTGGTCCTCGTCAATCTCCGGCTCCACCTCCTGGATCTCGTCGTCACCTGCAACTACAACAGGGTCTGGTGGGTGTTGCAAACACCATCCCGTAACGTGGGAATGAGTGATCAACTCAGTGGAATCATAGAGCAAAGATTAGCATGTTCACAATTCAATCACGCGATAATAGTAAAGCAGTAAATCAGACAAGTCCTAATACTGTTGTTAATGCAAGATGATATGACGTGATGTATGCCCTCACCGACGATCACCCTCATACGGCAACATCTTACGACCGCGGCATGCCACACTCCCTAGAGTGCTCCACATCTTCCAGGCACATGCAATGCTATGGTGATATGATTACCAAGTTGTTATTAGTCCATTCAAACAGCAGGATTGGGAAACTAAGGTACCTCCCTTGTATCAATCCCAACACGGATCCTGTCTAGGGTCGTCACTCCTAGTAATCTCATACGATGTACATTTCGTAGGTCACTGCAAGGGCTGCCAGGGCTGTTGCTCGCACTCGTTGCACCGCTCCCCCATCACCTTATCAATACAGGCCTACTGTACTCTACTGCACGGAAGGGTCGTCGCCTCCCGTGAACTCAGAATACGCTCGCGGTCACTACAAAGGGCTCGTCGCCTGATCAGTGTAGGCCGACAGCTAGAATATAGTGTCCCATACCACCATAATCTGCTCACGAGTCAAGGTGCTCATTGGTCACTACGGGGAGGTTTGTGGCCCCAGCGTAGGCCGACAGCTCGACCACGGTGTCCCATACCACCATGCCCGGCTCATGAGTCTTCGTGGATCAAGGTACCATGGTTAACAGGGTTTACAATGGTAAGTTCAGTACCCTAGGTTCAAGCAGTTATGATACATACAAGGTGAACAAACATCGGCCAGTCGGGTTACTTGACGGGCTCGACTAGCGCGATCGCATCTCGAATTGAACGACATGAAGTGCGTAAAACACTTCGCGTGGCCTAACCACTGCCGCCAACTCTCAACACGAATCACATTCATCGACGCGTCATTCGTGGCTATGACCAGTCAGCCACGAATTCGCTCGGTTACCGACTGCCTGGACTAAGTCAAGTCCCACACATCTATGGAATTACATTAACTCTATAAAAAGGTATTGGAATTGAAATACATCATGTGAGCATGTTAGCACATGTTATGACATTCAACTTAAGCAAATCTTCACGGCATACTTCCCATGCATATTCAACTTAAGCAAATCCTCAAGCACATACATTCCATGCATGTAGTGAAATCATGCATTTTGTCAACATGTAGAAAATCATTTAGGTCGGCATAATAATTGAAAAATCAATCACAAAGTATCAAATAACATCATTTAATTCAATACATACTAATACAAGCATTTATACAAACACATGCACTACACACTTAGGTCTACATATAGCATGTCGACCCAAAGTGTGCAACTAGGCGAATCTCTTCGCCAAACTAATTATGCACGCATTCCTAACTTCCTAATGCGACAACAAACCATGTCAATCACATCAGCAAAATATGAATGCAAACAGTACTTCCTACAAATGACTAAAATGCCCTAAATCTCATATTCTTCGTTAGCTTACGAAACGGGAAACGGAGAGCATTTTGTACATGTCAAACGGCGATGCCGTCAAGAATCTACTATTAAACGACATTGAAAGCGTTGGGAACCGTCAATCAAAGCGTCTAAAATCCTCACCTAGTGTCTTGTAGACTCGGGAATTGAAGCGGAGCGTATATGGTTCGTCTACGGCGAGTAAGGAGCCTAATACATAAGATCCATAAGCTACATCGCTATGGAAACAAGGAAAACTCAAATCAACAACTATTTAGGATTTTTACTTACCTAGGATTGCGGTGGAATCGTCGGGAAAGCGGTAGAGGAGTGTTGCTTAAGCACGTGCAACACGTAGCACAAGTGGCGGGAAGAACTCTCCCACTCTCTCACAATCTCTCACTCTTTTTCTCTCTCCCAAGCTAGGGCTTCTCTCAAATTCGGATGGGAGAGAGGAGTGAGGGTTTCAACCCCTTTTATAGCCTAAAACATTCCCAAAATAGGCTTGGGAACAATGTTTACTTGGTGCCTAACCAAATCGGGGCCGTTTCGGTCCAAAAGGGCATTTCTGGAGGTCCCCTGGCCAAATGCGGTCGGACTTAAGCTCATGCATACTAGATCTAGCATACATCCAGTTTTCAGACCGGTTGGGTTCCCAGATCGCACGTGGCGGCCCAGTTTCAGTTTAACGGTCACCGCACCAAGATCAGGCCTATAAGTCTCGTGATATATAATAGATATTTTTCCTGATCCAAGGGTGTAATTTGGCTGTATTCTGACGGTCAGAATGCTTAATACTGATGCGTCAAATTTGTGTGCCAGATTTGAATTTGAAATTCCAACTATGTCCCTATTCACACTCTCTTCGGTCCGGGCTCAATGAAATAGCCTGTGATCATCGGTTTGACTTGATTTTTGGAATGAGTGTCAAGCCCAGCTAGACGGTCCTAACAGTCTAAGATAGGAGGTATCGGACTTTCGACGTGCGGTCTAGATCCAATACAAAGTTTCAAGGAGGTCCCGAGAACAAACCGGCTTAGAGTTTGATCCGAGGCTTTAGAGCATTATAGCACCCTTGGTTCCACTCGCTTCGGGCCTCGTAGAACGTATTTAAAGCGATCGGGGACCATTTCCCAGCTATTCCAACGTTGCACTAGCTAACCTAGTCACATTTTCTAAAGGAATGAATTCTACGCAATCTCGGGTCGAGTTGGTACTCGAGCCCAAGTATGGATTTTTCACGGGCGTTACATATACCTACTCGGTCTAAATGTTGGAGCAACCTCTTGGTACTATAAGGGTTTAGGGACTTTCATCCAGGGATATCTATAGCACCCCATGTAGAAAAAAAATTTCAGTATCCAATCCTGCCATCCATGATACGCCTGTGGAGGCTACGGCCCTGATGTTGCTAGGGCGTACAGTAACCATATCACACAATGCCCATGCATGAATCACACCATCCAGTCATGCAACAATCTTGCTCATAACGTGTGCTCATATAGGGCAACACCGCCTATCCGAGAGCTCCTAAACAATCTGCCCGAAGGCATATGCTATGATCAGTCACTTCTCATATCAAGCATACATATGATGCGTATGATCATGAATCATGGAACTAACTATTCATGTGATGAAATAACACACTATCCTTATAATGTAGATGGCCTAGACGGCCTACACACAATAAGTACGGGCTTAACGATGGGCCCTAGGGAGAGTCGTAATGTAGACATTTAACCAACATTATACTTACAATGTGAACGTTAAACCAACACTGCTCCCAAGGCGTAGCCCGTCGTGAAACATCCTTACACAAATCATGTTGGGATCACACATTGCAATGGACCTTAAGTACATCCCATTGGGCCTTAAATACATCAAATGGGTCATATCATATGGGCCTTTTATTCATCAAGTGGGCCACATCAATGGGTCGCACCAATGGACCTTATGTACATTGCAATGGGCTATAACCCTTGGGCCTTAAGTACATCAAATGGGCCTAATCACATTGTCCTTATGTGTATCAAATGGGCCACACCCATTGGGCCCCATATGTACATTAAATGGGCCTCAGCCCATAGGTCCTAATACCTTTTAGTGAGCCTTAACCCATGGGCCCCTAATACATGAAATGGGCCTCAACCCATGGGCCTTACATATTTATCAAAGTGGGCCTCAACCATGTGCCACAAGTACATCGAATGCCCTCATAACATGGGCCTTATACAAATCCCCAAAATGGTTGGATGGTTTAGATGAAACTCATGCATCATGGTAGGTCCCATAGGGATGGAAGGCATAGATTAATCACATGCTCCATGGTGGAGATCCATACTCATGAAAGGTGTGGACACAATACATACATAAGTGGATCTTAAGTAAGATCCACCCAAAATGTTTGTTTTCCATCTGACTTAGGGCCCAATAAAATGTTTATTTTCCATCCAAACTGGGGCCCAACATGATGTTTTTTTTCCATCCAAACTGTTCATAGGGTCACATGGGCCTAGGGCCCACTATAATATTTATTTGCAATCCAATCTATTCATAAGGTCACGTGGACCTTGGGCCCACTGCAATATTTATTTGCAATCCAATCTATTCATGAAATCACACGGTCAGGGGGTAGGTCCCACTGTCCAGTGTGGACGGTGCGGATATAACACATAAATCATGGTGGGTCCCACTGTCCAGGGGTGGACGGCGCGGACAGAACACATAAATCACGGTGGGTTCCACCGTCCACAGCTGTGGACGGTGTGAATAAAACACTTGCATCATTTTGGGTCCCACATGGGGCCCACCATAATATTTGTTTTCCATCCAATCTGTCCATACGGTCACAGAGACTTGGACGAAGAGGAAAAACAAATTTCATATTGATTTAAAACTTTTGTGGACCCAAAAATGGGTTTCAATTGCAGATGTTCATTCACATTGTTTTCTGTGATGTGGGTCACCCGAGCTTTAGACGTGGCTGATGTTTGTAGGGGGGCCACTGCTGGAAGTGGCCCACCATTTGAATGGGTTGGATGACAAATAAACATCACGTGGGGCCCACAGCTGGAGCCGTGGGACCCCTACTGGCCGTCCATCAAAGGCAGCAGTGTCCTGCTGATGGGTCAGTGGCAGCAAGCGCTGCCTCTTTTTTTTTTTTAAGGTGATTTTTTTATGATTTTTCATGTATGCGGCCCGCATCAGGTAAATCCACCTCGTCCATTGGCTCCCCTGGCTCAAGACAAGCCCAATGAGTCCAATATTGAATACATTTCAGCCTGTAGCAAAAATTAAAATAAATTTAAATGGTGAGAATCACTGTTTTGAAAGGTATGGCCCGCCCGCTGAACGGATTAGCTTCATTTTTTGGCTCAATGCCTAAAATGAACTGTGGAAGGGAATGGACGGCTTGGATTAACAACATACATTAAGGTGGGGCCTACATGAGTGGGCCACCCATAAGCTTGGAAACAAGCTGATATTTATATTTTTTTCCAAACCACGTCCAACGTCCCTGAACGCTGGACGTTGGACGTAACAAATACATTAGAGGTGGGCCCTGCTTAGGTGGGCCACCTCATGGAGGATGGTGTGCATACAACACACACAAAATGGGCCCCACTTGTAAATGGTTTAGTGTAACACCCTGAAAATTGGGGGTTGTGTAGGACCCCGACTCCCGAGTTCCAGACCATCACTTATGCAACAATTATGCTTATGCTTCAATGTTAGTTGAGTTAGTGCATTCATATGAGTAAGATTATACCAAAACTGCAATTCATACTCCAGATCCAGTGATAAAACGCAAGCGGAAGACTGAAAGATATATATATCACTATATGAAAACAAAATAATCTCAAACTGTCTCCAAAGTATGAATACACCTCTGAGTCACATATACATAAATCAAACAAAAAAAAATGTCATATAACTGTCCAACTAGCAAGTCCCGCAAATCCAGGCCACCTATGCAAAGCCGTCAGCAAACTGCATATACGAGAACTCGTCCTGGTCCTCGTAGAAGTCCGGCTCTACATCCTGAATCACCTCGTCACCTACAACTATGACAGAGTCTGGTAGGTGTTGCAAACACCATCCCGTAATGTGGGAGTGAGTGATCAACTCAGTGGAATCATAGAGCAAAGATTAGCATGTTATTTAATCACGCGATAATAGTAATGCAAGTAATTAAACATTCCTATATACTGTTGTTAATGCAAGCATGAAATGACATGATGGATGCCCTCACCGACATACTCCCTCATGTGGCACCATCTTACGCCCGTGGCATGCTTGCATTCATCAGTGCTCCACATCTTCTGGGCACATGCAGTGCGATATGGATAATGTTTACCGAGTTGTTATTAGTCCATTCATACAACAGTATTGGGAAACTAAGGTACCTTCCTTATATCAATCCCAACACCGATCATGTCTAGGGTCGTCACTCCTAGTAATCTCATATGATGTTATATTTATAGGTCGCTGCAAGGATTGTCAGGGTTGTTGCTTGCAATCGTTGCACCGCTCCCCCATCACCTTATCAATACAGGTCTAATGTACTCTTGTCGCTATGGAAGGGTCGTCGCCTCCCGTAGACTCAGAATACGCTCGAGGTCACTACAAAGGGATCATCACCGATCAGAGTAGGCCGACAGCTCGAATGTAGTGTCTCATACCACCACAATCGGCTCACGAGTCAAATGTGCTCACTGGTCACTATGGGGAGGTTTGTGGCCCCAGTGTAGGCCGACAGCTCCACCACGGTGTCCCATACCACCATGCCCGGCTCATGAGTATTTATGGATCAAGATACCATGGTTAACAGGGTTTTCAATGGTAAGTTCAGTACCCTAGGTTCAAGCAGTTGTGACTCATACAGGGTGAACATACAATGGCTAGTCAGGTTACTTGACGGGCTCGACTAGTACGAGCGCATCTCAAGCTGAACGACATGAAGTGCGTAAAACACTTCGTGTGGCCTAACCACTGCCGCTTGCCGAAGCCACGACTCGTGTTCATCGACGCGTCCTTCGTGGCAAATAGAAGTTAACCACAAATTCAATCCATTACCAACTACCTGGACTTGGTTATAGCCCTAAGCATTTGTAAACAACATCAATGATCATATGAGAGTAACAAGAATGAATATAAACAATACAAGCATGTTGACACATGTTATAACATACAACTTAAGCAAATCAACCAACACATGCATTCCATATATATAATGAAATCAATTCATATAGCCAACATGGTGGAAATCATATACATCAGCATGTTAATTGAGAATTCAATCTCAAAACTAATTCACAACTCCATTTACTCAATACATACTAATACAAACATTTATACAAACACTTAGTCTACACACTTTAGTCTACATAACGTATGTCGACCCAAAGTGCGCATTAGGGCGAATCTCTTCGCCAAACAGATCATGTACGCATTTCTAATATCCTAACATGACAAATACCCATTGCAATCATTTCAGCAAAATACGAACGTAAACATTACTTCCTACAAATGCCTAAAATACCCTAATTCTCATATTTTTCGTACGTATACGAAATGGAAAACAGACAGCATGTTCTACATGTCAAACGGTGCTCTCGTCGATAATCTACTATTAAATAACATTGAAAGCTTTGAAATTAGTCAATCTAAGCATTTAAAATCCTCACCTTTCGCCTTAGACATGTATCGATTCGAACAGGAAGTCTACGCTTTGTCAACGACGTTATGATGACCTAATGCACAAGATACATAAGCTACTTCGCTATTTGAATCGAAAGAATCCTTAAAACAACTATAGGTTAGGGTTTTCTTACCTAGAAGTGAGTTGGAATCACCGGGAAAGTGATTTGAAGGCGGTGCTTTGACATGTGCAAAAGCTGGAGCAAACGGCAGGAAGTTCTCTCACAAATTCTCTCACTAACTCTCTTTCTCTCTCACCACTTTCTAGGGTTTCTTGTAAAATCAGATGGGAGAGATATGAGAGGGTTTAAAGCCCTTATATAGGCTAAAACCTCACCTAAATAGACTCCAGACCAAGGTAAACTTGGGTTGTAGCCAAATCGGGGCTTTTTCGATCCAAAAGAGTGTTTCGGGAGGTCCCCTGGCCGAATGCGGTCGGACTTAAGCTCATGGATACCGGATGTTAATCACATCAAGTTTTCAGTCTGGTAGAGTTTTCAGATCGCACGTGGTGGTCCAGTTTCAGTTCAGCAGTCACGGAGGCTCGATCGAGGATTCCAAGTACACTGACCTGAGTGAGAAATGTTTCCTGATCCGAGGGTGTATTTGGGTCAGATTCTGACGGTCTGAACGCTTATACTTAACCCGCAAACAAAATGTACCAGATTCATTTAAATCCTATTTAAATTTTTATGAATTTCACTCTTTCTCACACTCCCTGCTCCAGGCTCAATGAAATAGCCTCAGAACATCTGTTGGGCTTGATTTTCGAAATGAATGTCAAGTCCAGCTAAGCGGTCATAACGGTCTAAGATTGTGGATATCGGACTTTCGACGCACGGTCTAAATCCAATACGAAATTTCATAGGGTTCCTGAGAGCAAACGGGTTTAGAGTTTGATCCTAGATTTCAGGTTATTATAGCGTCATTGGTTCTACAAGTTTTGGGTCTTGTAGAACGTATTTAAAGTGATCAGGGACAATTTCACAGCTAAACTAGCATAGCGCTAGTTAACTTACGCTTAATTTCTAAATGAATTAATCCTAAGTGATTTCTGATCGAGTTGGTAATTGAGTCTCTGTACGGATTTTTTCGAGGCGTTACATTTAGATAAAGCACATGCCTCATGGTGGGGTCCATTCAAGTGGGCCACACAAACACATCATCATCTCATAAAAAAATGAAAAAGAGAGGGAGAGAGAGAGGAAGAGAGTAGGACACGCGTGTGATGGAGGGCTCCCCACTATGAGCCCTCCCTTGTAAGAAATCATACATCAAATGGATCCCTTTACACATGGGTCCACTGAAATCGAAAATCAACAGTGGAGATCTTTTTCCCACCAATATGAACGGTCTAGATGACCTTTTTAATGCAAGGAAATAAACATGATGATGGGGTCCATGGAGAATGGCCCCATCATGGAATAATCATGATGATCCTAGTGGGCCATCGACCACATCTTAGGGTCCCAAGTGAGATCCAAACCATTGACTGGTTGGCCTCACTTGGCCCATCTTAAAAAAAAAAAAGAAAACTACTCTATCAAAGCACCCACCGTTCAATCTTTTTGGTCCCTTGGGTTCCTTAGCTCCTTAGCTTCGATTCCAACGGAGGAGATGAGGTTTGGATGGTTGAGATGAGAGATCTTGGGATGGAAATGTGAGCTACACTTGGAGCTTGGAAGAGAGGGAGGGGCTTGGACGTGTGATTTTTCTTTATCTTGGGAAAGTGATTTTTAAAAATGAAGGGAGAGAGAGTTGTAAAGGGAGAGAGAGAGTGATGGGTGATGGAGTAATGGATGTGGTGAGTGATGGGTGTAAGAGACTTTTTGACTTTTGTGGCCATTTGTGTAAAAAGGCATGGGAGTGTAAGAGACTTTTTGATTTTGAGGCTTGCTTGGGAAAGGGTGAAAAGTGATGTGTACTTAACATATACTTGAAATGATGGGGTTGATTGATGTGACAAGTCATAGATATTCTCTTGGATTTCGCAACGCGCGGCATTTTCCTCACACCGAACGTTGGCCCACATCTCCTAACCAGGGTATCGCCTCTATGCGTGAGTCGCGGCATCAGAACTGCAGTGATGGCGTGGTCGCTATGGTAAAGGTCTTGCATTGAGTCGACTCGGGTTGATGGTGTACAAATCAGGGTCGCGCGCAAATATCGATTAAGGGTCGAAGGTTGCCGAAATTCGACCGAGAAGACCACGAAAGTCTATGGAACGGTACGGTCTAAGATACGGGTCTTACAGCTTGGGATGTTTTGAAATCTAAAGCATTCTTACCTTTTTCAAAACAATTAGAAAAAGGCAATTTTTCTAAAATGAAGTTATCAAAATCTTCTTTTAACTTTAAAAACTTTTCTTTTTAAAATTTTAGTTTTACAGCTATCTTGCAACTTTCCTTGTATAAAGCATTATCGGAATCTTGCAAATCATCATCATTTTCAGGGTCACTTCTCAGATTTTCATCATAAGTTGAATTACAACTGTCTAAGGAAGTGACTCTGGCTAGAGTCATTAAGGCCATGACCTCATTAGTAGACGCGGGTTCAGAACCATCCGACTTAGAAGAAGATTCAGAGCAAGATGACTCATCCCATGTGTCCAACATACCTTTTTTCTTAGATTTGTCCCTTTTTGAACATTTGTTTGTCAGATGCTCGTATTAATGACAGTTGAAACATTAGCTATCATTAATACATTCCAAAGTTTTAGATATAGTCCTTTTCTATTCAGAAGGTTTTTGAAAATCTACCCTTTTTTTTTCTTTTGAAAATTTTATAAAACTGATTGGCTAATGTGCCATATCAATTTCAGAATTTTCACAATCAGAATTACTAGCTTTATTATGAGAAATATTTTTCAAAGACTTAAGGGCTATGCACATACCTTTAGGAGCCTTAAAATTTAACTCGTAAGTTTGTAAAGAACCAACAAGCTCTTCAACCCTCATAGTATCCAAATCATGAACTTCCTGAATGGCAGTAAACTTATAATTGAACCTATCAGGAAATGAGTGCAATATCTTTACATAGACTTTACTTTCTAGGATACTATCACCAAGATCCCATATAGAGTTGACTATGTCATTTAACTTAGTATAGAAGTCTATGAAAGTTTCACTTTCTTCCATATGTATCTCCTCAAACCAAGTGGTGAGGATTTGTATTTTAGATTTCTTGACAATAGTTGTACCCTCGTGTGTCATTTCTAGAATGTCCCAGGCTTGATTTGCAGTATCACAAGATATAATTCTTTTGAATTCATCTGGTGTAGTGTGCAAGTAATTGCATTTAACCTTTGCATTCTCACTACTCTCATTTTTTTGAAGTGTGGTCCAAGAAAAATAAGGTGTAGCTTTAACAGATTTAGTTTTATTAGTGCCTAGAACTTCACTTGTGGGTGGGTTCCATCTAGTCCCTGTGGCTTGCCACACGCTCTCATCTATGGACCTTAAGAATATCCTCATTCTGACTTTCCAATAGGCATAATTGGAGCCATCAAAAGGTGAAGGCCTAGTAATTGAGGGGCTACTAAAATTTAACATCTTATAAGCTCAGATCAGTTATCTTAGGAAATGAATCCAAATAAAAAGGATTTATTAGGCTTTGATACCACTTGAAAAGGCCGAGCTAAACGTCCTAAAGGGGGGGGGGGGGGGGGGGGGGTCAATAGGACTATACCAAATTAAAAATAAATGTGGAATATACAGATAAATAGCATAATCAAATAATAAAGAAGCACAAGTAAATAGAAACCACAAATGCACTAGTCTTGAGAGGTTGATACAAACTTAGTTATAAGGAAAACATAATACCAAAAACTAAAGGCGTTTCGCAGGACAACCTTACTAGAACATTTGTAAGTATCAAAAACCCAAACCAATAAAGAGGCAAAGGAAATGAACTAAGTAATTGCAACATTCACCACAAGTGTATAAAATAAATTACACCATTCACCATAAGTGCATAAAGTAAATTACAACATTCACACAAATAAGCACATTCAATCATCCACCAAAACTCCAAGAATTATAGTGGTTCATTTGTGTGTACACCAACTGTTTGAAAAATAGCCACACAACTACTCCACTCCCAATATCCAGTGATATCCATACCCACTGGATATTGGCTTTCACTATGAAAAAAGTTTTCTAAGGTTCACCTTAAAACCTTCACAATTGTCTCTTTAGATGGGCTTACAAAATCCCACTCTGAGATTTTCTGGATTACCTCAGACAAAACCAAAAATGAGATTTTCCTAGCCCAACTTCACAAACCACAAAACATATATAAAATGTAAATGATATTTATATGAAAATTCTCCTTCTGAAGAAGCCCAGTAAAACCAATCCGATGTCGACATATATGTTCAATGTCTAGTCTCATAAATGAAAGTTTCTAAACCTAAATGATTTTTAGATTAATTCAGCCTAGGCTAGCTTGATTTGATTTTAATCTCAAAGAGGGTAAAATCACAATTCCCTTCTTTAAAGAAATAAAGTTGAATGGAGATAACAAAATCAAATGCATAAAGCTATTTAAGAGAATTTAAAATGAACACAATATATCTTAAGAAATAAAGGAACTTATCTCTCAGAGTGATGGTTTGATATAGCTTGGAATGAATGAAAAAATCTAAGATTTGAGCAGTCTTCATGACTAGTCAAGGGGCCAACAAATAATTCTAAAATTTCACAATAAACCTTTGTAACGCCCTGAAAATCGGGGGTCGAGCATAAACTCCTGTAACACCCTGAAAATCGGGGGTCGTGTATAAACCCGACTCTCTAGTTCCAGACCATCACTTATGCAACAAATATGATTATGATTCAATGTTGTCAGAGTTAAAGCATTCACATGAGTAAAATTATACCAAAACTGTAATTCATACTCTAGATTCAGTGATAAAATGCAAGCGAAAAAATGAAGAATATATATATCACTGTATGGAAAACAAAATAAATCTCAACTGTCTCCAAAGTATGAATACATCACTGAGTCTCATATACATGTAATAAACAGAAATCAAAATGTCTGAAGTCCAACTAGTATGTCCCGTCAATCCAGGCCACCTATCCAAAGCCGTCGTGAAACTGCATATATGAGAACTCGTCCTGGTCCTCATCATAATCCGGCTTTGCCTCCTGAATCGGCGCCTCACCTGCATCTAAGACAAGGTCTGGTGGGTGTTGCATACACCATCCCGTAACGTGGGAGTGAGTGATCAACTCAGTGGAATAATAGAGCAAAGATTAGCATATTCTCAAATCAATTATGCAATAATAGTAAAGCATTTAATCAAACATTCCTAGAT
This sequence comes from Magnolia kwangsiensis, assembly GCA_037074715.1. Taxonomy (NCBI): domain Eukaryota; kingdom Viridiplantae; phylum Streptophyta; class Magnoliopsida; order Magnoliales; family Magnoliaceae; genus Magnolia; species Magnolia kwangsiensis. Next base: position 42,645,555 of record CM073586.1, on the reverse strand, counting down.
ACTGTTGTTAATGTAATATGACATGACATGATGGATGCCCTCACCGACATTCTCCCCCATGCGGCACCATCTGCGTCCGCGGCATGCTTGCGTACCGTTCAGTGCTCTACATCTTCCAAGCACATATAATGTGATGTGGATATGATTACCAAGTTGTTATTATTCCTTTTCACACAGCAGTATTGGAAAACTAAGGTACTTTGCTTATATCAATCCCAACATAGATCCTGTCTAGGGTCGTCACTCCTAGTAATCACATAAGATGTTACATTTGTAGGTCGCTGCAAGGGCTGCCAGGGCTGTTGCTCGCACTCGTTGCACCTCTCCCCCATCACCTTATCAATATAGGCCTAGTGTATTCTCATTGCTACGGAAGGGTCGTGGCCTCCCGTAGACTCAGAATACGTTCGCGGTCACTACAAAGGGCTCGTCACCAATCAGTGTAGGCCGACAGCAAGAATATAATGTCGCATACCACCATAATCTGCTCACGAGTCATAGGTGCTCACTAGTCAATACGGGGAGGTTTGTGGCCCCAGCGTATGCCGACAGCTCGACCACGGTGTCCCATACCACCATGCCCGGCTCATGAGTCTTTATGGATCAAGGTATCATGGTTAATAGGGTTTCCAATGGTAAGTTCAGTACCCTAGGTTCAAGCAGTTATGACTCATACAAGGTGAACATACAATGGCCAGTCGGGTTACTTGACGGGCTCGACTAGTACGAGCGCATCTCAAGTCAACGACATGAAGTGCATGAAACACTTCGCGTGGCCTAACACGACTCGCGTTCATCGACGCGTCCTTCGTGGCAAATATAAGCTAACCACGAATATACTCTGCTACCAACTGCCTGGACTAATCATAGCCCCAAACATTTGTATGTCAACATCAGTAAACATATGAGAGTAATGGAAATGAAATACAACAATACAAGCATGTTGAAACATGCTATAACATACCACTTAAGCAATTCATACAACACATGCATTTCATACATATAGTGAAATCTATACATATAGCTAACATAGTGAAAATCATATACATCAGCATATTACTTGAGAATTCAATTCAAAACTCATTCACAACTCCATTTACTCAATACATACTAGTACAAACACTTAGTCTACACACTTTAGTCTACATAGCGTATGTCGACTTAAAGTGCGCACATAGGCGAATGTCTTCGCCAAACAGATCATGCACGTGTTCCTAATATCCTAACATGACAAAAATCCATGACAAACATTTCAGTAAAATATGGGTGCAAACAGTGTATCCAGGACCAAGCGCAAGTGCTCCTCATTCTCCTCTCGACTCCTGGAATATACCAAAATGTCGTCAATGAACACCACGACGAATCGATATAGGAAAGGCCGAAATACCCTGTTCATCAGATCCATGAACACGGCTGGTGCGTTCGTGAGACCCAACGACATCACAAGGAACTCGTAGTGGCCAAAGATGGTCCTGAATGCTGTCTTCTGCACGTCCTCATCCCTGACGCGCAACTGATGATATCCCGACTGAAGATCAATCTTCGAGAAGTACTGCGCCCCTCTCAACTGATCAAACAAGTCATCTATCTTGGGTAAAGGATACTTGTTCTTCACAGTGATCTGGTTCGGCCTGTGATAATCAATACACAATCGCAGGGAACCATCCTTCTTCCTCATAAACATTTCTGGTGCCCCCCAAGGAGACACACTGGGTCGAATAAAGCCAAGCTCCAACAGATCATCAATCTGTTTCCGCAACTCCTCCATCTCACACAGTGCCATGCGATACGTCGGCAGTGAGACGGGCGTGGAACCAGGTACCAGATCGATAGTAAAATCAATCTCTCACTGAGGAGGCAAACCAAGGATCTTCCTAAATAGATCCCCAAAATTAAGGACGACTAGCGTATGCTCAAGCGTCTGGGCACCAGCGTCCCGTAGTAAAGAAGCGTAACTAAGTATACGAAATGAGAGATTTACCCGCACTAAAAATGTAAGAGGCGTGCCATCTGGCTCGTATATCGTTACCATACGAGTCTCGCAGTCAATCTTGGCCCTCGCTACAGTCAGTCAATCCATGCCAAGAATGACGTCGAGATAAATGAGAGAAGGGTCGACGACAAGATCCATAGACATGGTCCTGCCTCCTAAATCCATCAAGCAACCCTCACACATCAAGGTGACACCAGAAAAATCCCCGTGAGCTGAAAGGACTCGCACTCCATCCATGCGAATAGTCGGTAGTCCAAGACGCCTGACTATGGAATGCGATATCAAAGAAAGCGTAGATCCATTATCTACCATCACAAGTATAGGAGTACCTCCGATGTGGGAGGTGACCTCAAAGGCCAAAGGCTGAGTAGTGTCTGTCTCAGCTGCCTCAGCTATCAAAGCATGAACCCGAGCCTCTTGTGGCCAGTTCGGCCGCGGTATCATAAGCCATAGAGGCGGCCTGAACTGAGATGTGGGAGGTCTGAAGGAAGGGTGCGCAGGAGCCAACCGTAAAGGCGGTGCCGATATAGCCTGTGGGAATGGACGGTCGATCTTCTGCGGCGGTGAGAACCCACTGTCTCTCATCTGAGCGAAACAACTTCCCACAGAATGACTCGGTCTCCCACAATAAGTACATGACAGATCGGGGCGCCTCGTCGATAACACTGGCGCTGTAGCCCTAGGAGGTGGGTCGATGCGAGGCCTCTTGCCTACAAAGGACCTGTCCTGCAACTCTGGTCGTGGCCTAGACACCATAGGGCCACGAGATCGTGCCAATCTATCAACGTCCTATTCTGTCCTCATGGACATGTAAATCAGCTCAGCGTAGGAGGGAATGCTAACGCAACACATCTTCGACCGAATATCCGGTCGCAAGCCCTTCGAAAAGCGCTGTATGAGCATCTTCTCATCTATAAGTATAGTCGGGACGTATCTGCCCAACTCGGTGAATCAATGCTCATACTCTGTGACTGTCATGCCTCCCTGTCTGAGGCATAGGAACTCATTCTCCCACTCATGCCTGTACGTCTGGGGATAGTATTTCTCATGGAAATGGAACTCGAATGCTGCCCAAGTCCAGATGTAATCGACTGCAATGGTTCGCAACACACTATCCCACCAAAGACGGGCCTCCCGCTCGAACATGAACGTAGCCAACTCTACCTGCTCGGACTCTGAGCAGTGCAACATCCTCCGAATCTTCGACACATGGTCGAGCCAATACTCAGCCTCCTCGGGTCTGTGAGAACCTGTGAAAGTAGGAGGCTGCAAGCGCTGGAATCGCTCGAGTAGGCCCCGTATATCAGCAGGAGTCCCCATAGGATAAGCAGGCAGTGTGGGATGAGCCACGCCCTCATCCTGAGCAAAAGTATCAGCATCCTCAGCTAGATGCACAGGGGGTGCAGGTGGTGTCGCACTCCCACCCTGGGCTAAAGCCCCTACTATAGTAGCCAAGAGCTGCTGCTGCTGCTGCATCATGGCCATCATCTGCTCAAACCTATCAGGAGGTGGAGTGGGCTGTGGCATGTACTGCGTCGAGGAAGACGCACGGTACTGCTCTCTGACAGGTGGTGTGAAAGGTGGTGGTCCAGCTGCAGGACCTGTGGAAGGCTGAGACTCACGCACAGTCTCAAGAATTGGGCCCACAGCAGGGTCCGTATGCTCATCAGTCTGGAGAGGAGCCCGATCCATAGGCTCTCCCAATCTAAGTCGTGTCGTGCTCTGCGTAGCCTTAGGCGGCATTCCCTATATTCAAAATAGGGTGAAACCTTTTCAGTTATAGCAATAGCACATATACACCACCACACAATCATTCACATAACGAGCTGAAAACATTCCATGCATTTCATTTAATCAAAATTGTCACAATACAAGAGATATATCATTACATGCATCATGACCAGAAACACATGGGAACTAAGCCAGTAAGCTACTACAGCAACATAAGCACACTACTAGCCTTATCAGGCTTACACACAGAAAGCAAGAAATAAACCAACTACAATCAACAAACATCTGGAATCTCATCACTAATCCGAGTCGGGCGATGGAGGAGGAGAACCCTTATCCTGTAAGTAACACAAGATCACCTTCAAGGTGTGAGTCACCTTGTCAAATTTTCTCTTCATGACGGCCTTAGTATCATCAACTTCGGCCCGAAGTTCCTGGACTTCCCGTCATAAGACAACCTAATTCTCCTCGAGTCGGGCAATATGAGCATCTCTAGTAGCCTGCGTCGCTGGAGGAGGGTTCTCATCCGCATCCTGAGCCTCCTCCTCTTCTTCTTCCTGGGCTTCTTCCTCGATTTCTGCCCCAGCTTCTGCTTCACCAACATCCACTTCACTATCATAATTGGCCTCACTATCATGATCAAGATGAGCCTCACACTGCCGAGGCCCTATCTTCATTCTGTCCAAGGTAGTCTCATAGATGAAGTGAATTGGTACAGGCAACTCCGGCCCAAGTCTGTAAGCAAACTCGAGCGCGATATTGCATATGAGACGACCAAAAGGAAGAGACTCAAACGTTCTTCTTGATCTCACTATGAGGACGATATGTCGCAACACAAAGGTGGCCATACATACATTCTCTCCCTGGCCCACCTGATACAGGAAGTCAACCATGAGGCATGTATATTCAATGCGATTTGTCGACCTGGGATACATATTGAACGTACAAATGTACTGCAGTAGGTGAAAATCATTCGACATATGAGACGTTAAGAGGCTTCTGTTAGGCTACCACAGAACCAAACTACCGCATAGGAACCTGGTACAGCGATCTCGCTCATGCACACTCTTCAGATTCTCAGCACTAGGATGAACTTCACCACGAGTCACCTTCAGAATGTGAGCTATCAGCCGAACATCGATCGTAGCCATCCAGTCTCTATCGAAGGGAATCTTGAACTGTAATGGCTCCAACGTAGGATCCCGGATACGAGCATAGAAGGCACGAACGGTGCTCACCTTCGCTCGAGACTGTGCTTCAAAGAGCGAACCCCAATGTGCAGCCTCAATGCGCTCAAACAACAGATATTCACCAAAGAGCAGTCCTTCCACATGCGCTTCAAACAGGACCTTGCGGTCAGTATAAGCGCCATGGGGCAACTCTTCCAATAGTACTCGCCCTACGTGAGCATGGGGATCCAAATTCCGCTTTGTGTGAAACTCACGAGCTGTACTTGGACCTGCGGCGGTGCTTGAGCTAGCGGCACCACCCCTCGGCTTCCTTGATCGTGAAGGGCGACTAGGCCCAGCTTCGTCTGTGGCAGTTTTTCTCTTTCCCATCAAAGAGAGAATGGTGGAGAAAGAGAAAAAAGCCAAAATAGCTTCAACAACGGCCGTGAAAAATATGGGAAATGGGGGAAAATGGCTGCCCAAACTGATTGAAGTGAATCTAAGCATTGTAGAGGGATAAATCAAGCTTCCAAGGGCTGAATTTTCAAGGGAGAAAGAGAAAGCTAAATGGGAATGGAGCTCCACACGATTTCAGCCATAAATGGAGGTTGTAGGAGCTTCAACGGATGAGATTGAAGAGAGAGGGTGCTATGCACAGCCACAAATGGGTGGGTAGGCGTCGTTTTTAGCAAAATAAGGGATTGAAAGGGATTTGGCACCGGGTTTTGAGAGAGGGCAGCAAGAAAAATGAAAATGGAGGGCTTGGGGGCATTTTTTGTGAAGGGAATAGGACATTTAGGGGATTTTGAGGGATGAACCGCACATGGGAGGGGTGCCCTACTCCAAAAAGGGCGTGCACCCAAATTTCAGACCAAGTGGGTCCCACCGGTCGGCGATGCATCGCCGAACCGGTGATGCCATCGTCAGCCGGCCATCAATCCGGCCGGTCGGCCCACATGGGTTGGGTCCCCCTACCCTAGAGGTCCCAAATAAACATGGGTCCCACCCCAGATCATTGTATTTTGGCCTAGATAGGCCTAAAACTCTATTTGGGGTATCCGAGGCCAGTATGTAAACCAGAATGAACTTATACATCATGTAACATATGATTTTAGGGTAGGAGGAGCTAGTCCATCCAACTAACCCATCTGTTATGAAATATTTCAAAATTGGAATGGACAAAAGGCCAATTTTCACATATTTTTACTATTCATTATAAAATTTTGTCTAAGTATGATTTTATATCATTTTCAAATTAGGATTAATGCCTAACATGAAAATACTGAGAAAGAATTGAAGAATGGGGTGGTGAGAGGAAGGATTCTGAAGGAATTGGTTGAAATAGGATTTTTAAGCCATAACGATTGAGTATAAGGGTTCATCTCAAACCTGCCTACTTACAACCTAGGAGCTACTTAGGTCGATTCACGTGACCCTAGATGCGTTACGAAATTGATCAAACGATCGATATGAGTAGACTTCGCCTATTGGCAAAACTGTGATCCTATAAGTGTTTCTCGCAACCACCTAAGTCAAAGGAGCGACAGCGTACATCGCGTGACCATAACCCAGGCCTGGTATAATCTCATTTATGCTCTGATACCAACTTGTAACACCCTGAAAATCGGGGGTCGTGTATAAACCCGACTCCCAAGTTTCAGACCATCACTTATGCAACAAATATGATTATGATTTAATGTTGTCTGAGTTAAAGCATTCACATGAGTAAAATTATACCAAAACTGTAATTCATACTCTAGATTCAGTGATAAAATGCAAACGAAAGACTGAAGAATATATATATCACTGTATGGAAAATAAAATAAATCTCAACTGTCTCCAAAGTATGAATACATCACTGAGTCTCATATACATCTAATAAATAGAAATCAAAATGTCTGAAGTCCAACTAGTATGTCTCGCCAATCCAGGCCACCTATGCAAAGCCGTCGTGAAACTGCATATATGAGAACTTGTCCAGGTCTTCATCGTAATCCGGCTCTGCCTCCTGAATCGGAGCCTCGCCTGCATCTAAGATAGGGTCGGTGGGTGTTGCAAACACCATCCCGTAACGTGGGAGTAAGTGATCAACTCAGTGGAATAATAGAGCAGAGATTAGCATATTCTCAAATCAATCATGCGATAATAGTAAAGCATTTAATCAAACATTCCTAGATACTGTTGTTAATGCAATATGACATGACATGATGGATGCCCTCACCAACATTCTCCCTCATGCGGCACCATCTGCGTCCGCGGCATGCTTGCTTACCGCTCAGTACTCTACATCTTCCAGGCACATAGAATGTGATGTGGATATGATTACCAAGTTGTTATTATTCCTTTTAACACATCAGTATTGGGAAACTAAGGTACTTTGCTTATATCAATCCCAACACAGATCCTGTCTAGGGTCGTCACTCTTAGTAATCACATACGATGTTACATTTGTAGGTCACTGCAAGGGCTGTCAGGGCTATTGGTCGCACTCGTTGTATAACTCCCCCATCACCTTATCAATACAGGCCTAATGTACTCTCATTGATACGGAAGGGTCGTGGCCTCCCGTAGACTCAGAATACGCTCGCGGTCACTACAAAGGGCTCGTTACCAATCAGTGTAGGCCGAAAGCAAGAATATAGTGTTTCATACCACCATAATCTGCTCACGAGACATAAGTGGTCACTGGACACTACGGGGAGGTTTATGGCCCCATCGTAGGCTGACAGCTCGACCACGGTGTCCCAACCACCATGCCCGGCTCATGAGTCTTTATGGATCAAGATACCATGGTTAATAGGGTTTCCAATGGTAAGTTCAGTACCCTAAGTTCAAGCAGTTATGACTCATACAAGGTGAACATATAATGGCCAGTCGGGTTACTTGACGGGCTCGACTAGTACGAGCGCATCTCAAGTCAACGACAAGAAGTGCATGAAACACTTCGCGTGGCCTAACACGACTCGCGTTCATCGACGCGTCCTTCGTGGAAAATATAAGCCAACCACGAATATACTCTGCTACCGACGGCCTGGACTAATCATAGTCCCAAATATTTATAAGTCAACATCAGTAAACATATGAGAGTAATGGAAATGAAATACAACAATACAAGCATGTTGAAACATGTTATAACATACCACTTAAGTAATTCATACAGCACATGCATTTCATACATATAGTGAAATCTATACATATAGCCAACATAGTGAAAATCATATACATCAGAATATTACTTGAGACTTCAATCTCAAAACTCATTCACAACTCCATTTACTCAATACATACTAGTACAAACACTTAGTCTACACACTTTAGTCTACATAGCGTATGTCGACTCAAAGTGCGCACATAGGCGAATCTCTTCACCAAACAGATCATACACGCGTTCCTAATATCCTAACATGACAAAAAGCCATGAAAAACATTTCAGCAAAATATGGGTGCAAACAGTATTTCCTACAAATGACTAAAATGCCCTAAATCTCATATTTTCCATACGTTTACGAAACAGAAAACGGACAGCATGTTGTACATGTCAAATGGCGTTGCCGTTGATCATCTACTATTAAACAACATTGAAAGCTTTGAAAACAGTCAATCAAAGTGTCTAAAATCCTCACCTTTTAACCTAGATGTGTGTCGTTTCGAACGGAGCGTATACGCTTCGTCTATGGCGAACTGGCGACCTAATACACAAGATGTATAAGCTACTTCGCTATTGGAATTGACGGAACCTTAAATCAGCAAGTAGTTAGGGTTTTCTTTACCTAGAAATGCGTTGGAATCACCGGCAAAGTGATTTGAATGCGATGCTTAGGCACGTGTAGCAGGTGCAGCAAGTGGCAGGAAGATCTCTCTCACACTCTCTCACAATCTCAGACTTTTTCTCTCTCTCTAGCTAGGGTTTCTAGCAAATTTGGATGGGTGAGATAAGTGAGAGTTTTAACCCCTTTTATAAGCTAAATCCTTCCCAAATTAGGCTTGGGAACAAAGTTCACTTGAGGTATAACCAAATCGGAGCTATTTCGATCCAAAAGAGCACTTCGAGAGGTCCCCTGGTCGAATGTGGTCGGACTTAAGCTCATGGTCACTGGATGTTGCTCACACCCAGTTTTCAGTCCGGTAGAGTTCATAGATCGCACGTGGCGGTCCAGTTTCAATTTAGCGGTCATCGCACCTAGATCGTGTCTACAAGTCTCATTATATGAGAGAGAAATTTTTCTTGATCCGAGGGTGTAATTTGGCTAAATTCTGATGGTCAAAACGCTTAATAATTACCCGCCAAGTCACATGCCAGATTTGAATTTAAATTTTCAAATCTAGCCCTTTTCTCACTCTCTTCACTTTAGGCTCAATGAAATAGCCTATGAATGTCGGTTGGGCTTGATTTTCGAAATGATTGTCAAGTCCAGCTAAGCGGTCATAAAAGTCTAAGATTGTAGGTATCGGACTTTTGACGCGTGGTCTAGATCCAATACAAAGTTTCAAAGGGTTCCTGAGAGAAAATGGGTTTAGAGTTTGATCCAAGGTTTCTGGGTATTATAGCACCATTGATTCTACAAGTTTTGGATCTAGTAGAACGTATTTAAAGTGTTCTGGGACAATTTCACAGCTACTCTAGCGTTGCGCTAGCTAACTATTGCGTAATTTCTAAAGGAATTAATCCTACGCAATTTCTGGTCGAGTTGATACTCGAGTCTAAGTACGGATTTTTCCAAGGCGTTACAATCTACCCCCCTTAACAAAAAATTTCATCCTCAAAATTTGTACCTTTTCGTACTCCTCAAGAAGCTGTGGGTAGTTCTTTCTGATCTCGTCTTGTCTCCTAGGTAGCCTCTTCCTCAGAGTGATGCGTCCACAATACCTTCACAAGGAGGATGACCTTGCTACGCAGTACCTACTCCTTCCTATCTAGTATACGCGTCGGTCGCAGGATATATGTAACATCCTCTCCTAACTGCACCTGCTCCCATCTGATGATATGGGAAGGATCAGAAACGTATTTCTTCAGCATAGAAACATGAAATACGTTGTGAACGCTCACGATAGGTGTAGGTAAAGCCAGACGATAAGCCACTGCACCCACGCGATCGAGGATCTGGAATGGACCAATGAATCGCGGTGTCAGCTTCCCCTTCTTCCCAAACCGAAGGACTCCCTTCATAGGAAAAACTCGTAAAAATATATGATTCCCAACCGTGAACTCTAACGGGCGTCGTCTCGTATCGGTATAACTCTTCTGTCTACTCTGCTCTGTGAGAAGCCGGCGTCTAATAATATCAATCTTCTCCGACGTCGCCTGCACTAACTCTGGGCCAATCAATCTACTCTCACCAACCTCTACCCAGCAATGCGGTGCTCGATAAGGTCGCCCATACAACGCCTCATAAGGTGCCATACCGATACTCGCCTAGAAACTGTTGTTGTACGCAAACTTCGCATATGCAAGACAATCATCCCAACTGTCCTTGAAGTCCAATGCGCAAGCCTGCAACATGTCCTCTAGAATCTGGTTCACCCGCTCCGTCTGTCCGTCTGTCTGTGGGTGGAAGGCAGTACTGAACTTCAACTTCACACCCATAGCCTCTTAAATGCGAGTCCAGAAAATAAAAGTGAAACGCGTGTCTCTGTCCGACACGATCTCCAACAGAACTCCATGCAGACGCACGATCTCTCTGATATATAGCCTAGCCAGCTCGTCTATAGAGTTCGTAACTCTGATCGGTAGGAAGTGCGCCGACTTCGTCAGACGGTCGACAATCACCCAAATAGAATTATGTCCCCTCCTCATCTTCGGCAGCCCTGAGATGAAATCCATGGAAATGAAGTCCCACTTCCACTCAGTGATCGGATTAGGCTGAAGGAGTCCAGGTGGTCGGCGATGCTCTGCCTTCACCTGCTGGAAAGTGAGACAACGAGACACGAACTCTGTAATGTGGGTCTTCATACCTTCCCACCAATAAGTCCTCCTCACGTCGCGATACATCTTGGTGCTGCCCGGATGCATCGCAAGTCCGGTACAGTGCGCAGCCTCGAGAATCTCTCGTCTCAAGTCGGGAATGTCTGGGACACATAGGCGGCCACAGTAACATAAGTCCCCATCCGTGCCAACACGCCACTCGGCATCTGCATCATCACTGGCCTGCTCTCGAAGCTCAGTCAGACGCGCATCATCCCACTGCACCTCGATGACCCAGTCATCGATTTGAGATCGCACCTGCACATGGGCGATGAACTCGAAGGGCTCCTCCACAGTGAGTTTCTGCTCAAAGTCTCGCAAAAACTCAACCATGTCCCACTCAGCAACCATCAGCCGAGCCACAAACTCTATCACCTTCTTGCGGTTCAACGCGTCAGCCACGAGGTTAGCCTTACCAGGATGATAAGAGACTTCGAACTTGAAGTCCTTCAAAGTCTTCATCCATCGCCGCTGCCTCATATTCAAGTCTCGCTGCGTGAATATGTACTTGAGGCTCTTGTGATCGCAAAAGAGCTTGAACTCCTCTCTAAAGAGGTAATGTCTCCATAGTCTCAGTGCGAATATGACGGCTGCGAACTCCAGGTCATTTGTAGGGTAATTCTCCTCGTACTTCCTTAATTGTCTCGAGGCATACGAAATTACCCTGTCCTTCTGCATAAGGACACAACCCAAACCAACGCTAGACGCGTCAGTGTATATCGTATATCTAACCCCTTGCTCTGGCAATACTAACACAGGGGTGGATGTGAGCCTATCCTTCAGCTCCTGAAAAGCTGACTCCGCCTTGTCATTTCAGGCGAACTTCACATCCTTCCATCTCAACCGAGATAGAGGTCTGGCGATCTTCGAGAAATCCTGAATGAAGCGTCGATAGTAGCCAGCAAGACCCAAGAAACTCCTCACCTCAGTGACAGAACCAGGCTGTTCCCAGTCCTAAACTGTAGCTACCTTAGACAGGTCGACTGCCATGCCATCCTTGGACACCACGTGTCCCAGGAACTTCACTTTCTGCTTTTAGAAATCGCACTTCTTGTACTGTGCGAAGAACTGATGCTGTCTCAGTGTATCCAGGACCAAGAGCAAGTGCTCCTCATGCTCCTCTCGACTCCTGGAATATACCAAAATGTTGTTAATGAACACCACGACGAATCGATAGAGAAAAGGCCAAAATACCCTGTTCATCAGATCCATGAACACGGCTGGTGCGTTCGTGAGACCGAACGACATCACAAGGAACTCGTAGTGGCCAAAGCTGGTCCTGAATGCTGTATTCTGCACGTCCTCATCCCTGACGTACAACTGATGATATCCCGAATGAAGATCAATCTTCGAGAAGTACTGCGCCCCTCTCAACTGATCAAACAAGTCATCTATCTTGGGTAAAGGGTACTTGTTCTTTATCGTGATCTGGTTTAGCCTGCGATAATCAATACACAATCGCAGGGAACCATCCTTCTACCTCACAAACAGAACCGGTGCCCCCCAAGGAGACACACTGGGTTGAATAAAGCCAAGCTCCAACAGATCATCAATCTGTTTCCGTAACTCCTCCATCTCACACGGTGCCATGCGATACGTCGGCAGTGAGACGGGCATGGAACCAGGTACCAGATCGATAGTAAAATTAATCTCTCACTGAGGAGGCAAACTAGGGATCTTCCCAAACAGATCCCCAAAATCACGGACGACTGGCGTATGCTCAAGCGTCTGAGCACCAGCGTCCCGTAGTAAAGAAGCGTAACTAAGTATGCGGAATGAGAGATTTACCTGCACTGAAAATGTAAGAGGCGTGCCATCTGGCTCGTATATCGTCACCATACGAATCTCGCAGTCAATCTCGGCCCTCACTGCAGTCAGCCAATCCATGCCAAGAATGACGTCGAGATAAACGAGAGAAGGGTCGATGACAAGATCAATAGACATGGTCCTGCCTCCTAAATCCATCAAGCAACCCTCACACATCAGGGTGACACCAGAAAAATCCCCGTGAGCTGAAAGGACTCGCACTCCATCCATGCTAATAGTCGGTAGTCCAAGATGCCTGACTACGGAACGCGATATCAAAGGAAGGCAACCATGAGGCGCGTACATTCAACGCGATTTGTCGACCTGGGATACACATTGAACGTACAAATGTGGTGCAGCAGGTGAAAATCATCCGACATATGAGACGCTAAGCGGCTTCTGTTAGGCTGTCATGGAACCAAACTGCCCATAGGAACCTGGTACAGTGATCTCGCTCATGCACACTCTTCAGATTCTCAGCACTTGGATGAACTTCACCAAGAGGAACCTTCAGAATGCGAGCTATCAGCCGAACATCCATCATAGCCATCCGGTCTCTATCGAAGGGAATCTTGAACTGTAATGGCTCCAACATAGGATCCCGGATACGAGCATAAAAGGCACGAACGGTGCTCACATTCGCTCGAGACTGTGCTTCAAAGAGCGGACCCCAATGTGCAGCCTCAATGCGCTCAAACAATAGATATTCACCAAAGAGCCGTCCTTCCACATGCACTTCAAACAGGACCTTGCGGTCAGTATAAGCGCCATGGGGCAACTCTGCCAATAGTACTCGCCCTACGTGAGCATGGGGATCCAAATCCCGCTTTGTGTGAAACTCACGAGCTGTACTTGGACCTGCGGTGGAGCTTGAGCTAGCAGCACCACCCCTCGGCTTCCTTGATCGTGAAGTGCGACTAGGCCCAGCTTCGTCTGTGGTAGTTTTCTTCTTTCCCATCAAAGAGAGAATGGTGGAGAAAGAGAAAAAATCCAAAATGGCTTCAACAACGGCCATAAAAAATGTAAGAAATGGGGGGAAACGGTTGCCCAAATTGATTGAAGTGAATCTAGGCATTGTAGAGGGATAAATCAAGCTTCCAAGAGAAAAAGAGAAAGCTAAATGGGAATGGAGCTCCACACGATTTCAGTCATAAATGGAGGTTGTAGGAGCTTCAACCGATAATATTGAAGAGAGAGGGTGCTATGCACAGCCACAAATGGGTGGGTAGGCATCGTTTTTAGCAAAAGAAGGGATTGGAAGGGATTTGGCACCGGGTTTTGAGAGAGGGCAGCAAGAAAAATGAAAATGGAGGGCTTGGGGGCATTTTTTGTTAAGGGAGTAGGACATTTAGGGGATTTTGAGTGACGACCCGTACATGGGAGGGGTGCCCTACCCCAAAAAGGGCGTGCGCCCGAATTTCAGACCAAGTGGGGCCCACCGGTCGCGGATGCCATCGCAGGCCAGCCATCAATCCGACCGGTCTTCCCACATGGGTTGGGTCGCCCCTGCCCTGGAGGTCCCAAATAAACATGGGTCCCACCCCAGATCATTCTATTTTGGCCTAGATAGGCCCAAAACTCTATTTGAGGTGATCCATGGCCAATCTGTAAACCAGAATAAACTTATATATCATGTAACATATGATTTTGGGGTACGAGGAGCTAGTCCATCCAACTAACCCATCTGTTACAAAATATTTCAAAATTGGAATGGCCAAAAGGCCAATTTTCACGTATTTTGACTATTCATTATAAAATTTTATCTAAGTATGATTTTATATCATTTTCATATTAGGATTAATGCCTAACATGAAAATAATGATAAAGAATTGAAGAATGGGGTGGTGAGAGGAAGGATTCTGAAGGAATTTGGTGAAACGGGATTTTTAAGCCCTAGCGATTGAGTGTAAGGGTTGTGGTTGCCCCACGACCCAATGATTTGCATTTTAAGGTTTGGAATTCTCATAGGTTCATCTCAAACCCACCTACTTACAACCTAGGAGCTACTTAGGTTGCTTCACACGACCCTAGATGTGTTACGAACTCGATCAAACGATCGATATGAGTAGACTTCACCTATTGGAGAAACTGCGATCCTATAAGTGTTTCTAAGTTCTTTCTCACACCCACCTAAGTTAAAGGAGCGATAGCGTACGTCGCGTGACCATAACCCAGGCCCGGTATAATCTCATTTATGCTCTGATACCAACTTGTAACACCCTAAAAATCGGGGGTCGTGTATAAACTCGACTCCTGAGTTCCAGACCATCACTTATGAAAAAAATATGATTATGATTCAATGTTGTCTGAGTTAAAGCATTCAAATGAGTAAAATTATACCAAAACTGTAATTCATACTCCAGATTCAGTGATAAAACGCAAGCAGAAGACTGAAGAATATATATATCACTGTATGGAATACAAAATAAATCTCAACTATCTCCAAAGTATGAATACATCACTGAGTCTCATATACATGTAATAAACAGAAATCAAAATGTCTGAAGTCCAACTAGTATGTCCCGCCAATCCAGGCCACCTATGCAAAGCCATCGTGAAACTGCATATATGAGAACTCGTCCTAGTCCTCATCATAATCCGGCTCTACCTTCTGAATCGCCGACTCACCTGCATCTAAGACAGGGACTGGTGGGTGTTGCAAACACCATCCCATAAGGTGGGAGTGAGTGATCAACTCAGTGGAATAATAGAGCAAAGATTACCATATTCGCAAATCAATCATGCGATAATATTAAAGCATTTAATTAAACATTCCTAGATACTGTTGTTAATGCAATATGACATGACATGATGGATGCCCTCACTGACATTCTCCCTCATGCAGCACTAACTGCATCCGCGGCATGCTTGTGTACCGCTCAGTGCTCCACATCTTTCAAGCACATACAATGTGATGTGGATATGATTACCAAGTTGTTATTATTCCTTTTTACTTAGCAGTATTGCGAAACTAAGGTACTTTTCTTATATCAATCCCAACACAGATCCTGTCTAGGGTCATCACTCCTAGTAATCACATACGATGTTACATTTGTAGGTCGCTGCAAGGGCTGTCAGGGCAATTGGTCACACTCGTTGCACCACTCCCCCATCACCTTATCAATACAGGCCTAATGTACTCTTATTGCTACGGAAGGGTCGTGGCCTCCCGTAGACTCAGAATACGCTCTCGGTCACTACAAAGGGCTTGTTACCAATCAGTCTAGGCCGACAGCAAGAATATAGTGTCCCATACCACCATAATCTGCTCACGAGTCATAAGTGCTCACTGGTCACTACGGAGAGGTTTGTGGCCCCAGCGTAGGCCGACAGCTCGACCACGGTGTCCCAACCACTATGCCCGGCTCATGAGTCTTTATGGATCAAGGTACCATGGTTAATAGGGTTTCTAATAGTAAGTTCAGTACCCTAGGTTCAAGCAGTTATGACTCATACAAGGTGAACATACAATGGCCAGTCGGGTTACTTGACGGGCTCGACTAGTACGAGCGCATCTCAAGTCAACGACAAGAAGTGCATGAAACACTTCGCGTGGCCTAACACGACTCGCGTTCATCGACGCGTCCTTCGTGGAAAATATAAGCCAACCACGAATATACTCTGCTACCGACTGCCTGGACTAATCATAGCCCCAAACATTTGTAAGTTAACATTAGTAAACATATTAGAGTAATGGAAATGAAATACAACAATACAAGCATGTTAAAATATGTTATAACATACCACTTAAGCAATTCATACAACACATGCATTTCATACATATAGTGAAATCTATACATATAGCCAACATAGTGAAAATCATATACATCAGCATATTACTTGAGAATTCAATCTCAAAACTCATTCACAACTCCATTTACTCAATACATACTAGTACAAACATTTATACAAACACTTAGTCTACACACTTTAGTCTACATAGCGTATGTCGACTCAAAGTGCACACATAGGCGAATCTCTTCGCCAAACAGATCATGCACGCGTTTCTAATATCCTAACACGATAAAAAGCCATGACAAACATTTCAGCAAAATATGGGTGCAAACAGTATTTCATACAAATGACTAAAATGCCCTAAATCTCATATTTT
Source organism: Magnolia kwangsiensis (assembly GCA_037074715.1). Taxonomy (NCBI): domain Eukaryota; kingdom Viridiplantae; phylum Streptophyta; class Magnoliopsida; order Magnoliales; family Magnoliaceae; genus Magnolia; species Magnolia kwangsiensis. The sequence continues at coordinate 42,628,783 of CM073586.1, read as the reverse complement.
CCATACGTTTACGAAACGAAAAACGGACAGCATGTTGTACATGTCAAATGGCGTTGCCGTCGATCATCTACTATAAAATGACATTGAAAGCTTTGAAAACAGTCAATCAAAGTGTCTAAAATCGTCACCTTTTACCCTAGATGTGTGTCGTTTCGAACGGAGCGTATACGCTTCGTCTACGGTGAACTGGCGACCTAATACACAAGATGTATAAGCTACTTCGCTATTGAAATTGACGGAACCTTAAATCAGCAAGTGGTTAGGGTTTTCCTTACCTAAAAATGCGTTGGAATCACCGGCAAAGTGATTTGAACGTGATGCTTAGGCACGTGTAGCAGGTGCAGCAAGTGGCAGGAAGATCTCTCTCACACTCTCTCACAATCTCAGACTTTTTCTCTCTCTCTAGCTAGGGTTTCTAGCAAATTCGGATGGGTGAGATAAGTGAGGGTTTTAAGCCCTTTTATAAGCTAAATCCTTCCCAAATTAGGCTGGGAACAAAGTTCACTTGAGGTATAACCAAATCGGAGCTATTTCGATCCAAAAGAGCACTTCGGGAGGTCCCCTGGTTGAATGCGGTCGGACTTAAGCTCATGGTCACTGGATGTTGCTCACACCCAGTTTTCAGTGTGGCAGAGTTCATAGATCGCACGTGGTGGTCCAGTTTCAGTTCAGCGGTCATCGCACCTAGATCAGGTCTACAAGTCTCATGATATGAGAGAGAAATTTTTCCTGATCCGAGGGTGTAATTTGGCTGAATTCTGACGCTCAAAATGCTTAATAATAACGTGCCAAGTCACGTGCCAGATTTGGATTTAAATTTTCAAATCTAGCCCTTTTCTCACTCTCTTCACTCCAGGCTCAATGAAATGCCCTCTGAATGTCGGTTGGGCTTGATTTTCGAAATGATTTTCAAGTCCAGCTAAGCGATCATAATGGTCTAAGATTGTAGGTATCGGACTTTTGATGCGCGGTCTAGATCCAATACAAAGTTTCAAAGGGTTCATGAGAGCTAACGGGTTTAGAGTTTGATCCAAGGTTTCATGGTATTATAGCACCATTGATTCTACAAGTTTTGGGTCTTGTAGAACGTATTTAAAGTGTTCGGGGATAATTTCACAGCTACTCTAGCGTTGCACTAGCTAACTAATGCTTAATTTCTAAAGGAATTAATCCTACGTGATTTCTGGTCGAGTTGGTACTCGAGTCTAAGTACGGATTTTTCCAAGGCGTTACAACTCCACTCCCGAGTTCTAGAATATCACTTATGCAACATTTTCAATGATGGATGAATGTCAGCTGTAATAGTACATAAACATGAAGTGGATTAAGCCAAAACAGCATATCATACTCTAGAGACAGTTAAATTAGCAAGCAAAAGAATGTGATAGATATATAAAATATATGAACTATTGTAAGTCTCCAGAGTGTGAACATGTTACCAGGTTAAACATATACATGTATACTCCAAAAATTATCAAAAGGATATACATAAGTGCTCCAAAAATATAAAATGACGAGTGTCATGACGTCTAATCAACCTCCCTGTAATCCCGTCAATCAGAACACGGTCTACCTAGACCCGCATAATAACCGCCTATAGGAGAAATCCTCCTCATCATCAAACAAGTTCGGCTCTGCTTCACAAGCAGTGCCATCATCTGAAACTAAAACAGGGACTGGTTGGTGTGTACAACACCATCCCGTAACGTGGGAGTGAGTGGCCAACTTAGTGGAATCATAGAGCAAAGGTTAACATATTATCAAATCAATCAAGCGATAATGATAAAGCAAGAAAATTAAACATTCCTAAATACTGTAATTAATGTAAGAATGAAATGACATGATGGATGCCCTCGCCAACACACTCCCTCATACGACACCATCTTACGTCCACGACATGCTTTCTTTCCTTAGTGCTCCACATCTTCTAGGCACATGCAGTGCGATATGAATATGATTACTGAGTTGTTATTAGTCCTTTTCATACAGCAGGATTGGGAAACTAGGGTACTTCCCTTATATCATTCCCAACAAGGATCCTGTCTAGGGTCGTCACTCCTAGTAATCTCATACGATGATATGGTTCTAGGTCACTGCAAGGGCTGTCAGGGTTGTTACACGCACTCATTGCACCGCTCCCCCATCACCTTATCAATACAGGGCTAGTTGTACTCTTGTTGTTATGGAAGGGTCGTCACCTCACATAGACTTAGAGTACGCTCGAGGTCACTACAAAGGGCTGTCAGGGCTATTGCACCCACTCATTACACCGCTCCCCCATCACCTTATTAGTGTAGGCCAACAACTCGAATATAGTGTCTCATACCACCATAATCGGCTCACGAGTCTGGGTTGCTCACTGGTCACTATAGGGAGGCTCGTGGCCCCAGTGTAGGCCGACAGCTCGATCACGGTGTCCCATACCACCATGCCCGGCTCATGAATCTTAATGGATCAAGGTAACACGGTTATTAGGGTTATTACTGGTAAGTTCAGTACCCTAGGTTTAAGCAGTTATGACCAATACAAGGTGAACATACAGTGGTCAGTCGGGTTGCTTGACGAGCTCGACTAGTACGAGCGCACCTCAAGTTGAATGACATGAAGTGTATAAACACCTCGTGTGGCCTAACCACTGCCGTCAACCAAAGTACGACTCGGGTTCGTCGACGCGTCCTTCGTGGTGAATAGAATCCAACCACAGATTCAAATCTGTTACCGACTGCCTGGACTAGAGTATAGCCCTAAAAACTTGTAATTTAAATCAATAATCACATGAGAGAGATAGAATTGAAATACAAGTAATTCCATCATGTTATCAGCATGTTATAACGTACATCATAAGCAGTTAACCATACACGAGTATTTCACACATAAGGTAATCAATTCAAATACAACAAGCATGGAGGAAATCATGTGCATCATCAAATTAGTTGAGAATCCAATCTCAACGGTAATATACGACACCATTTACTCAATACTTACTAATACATATATTTATACAAACCCTTAGTCTACACACATTAGTCTACATAGCATATGTCCGCCAATAATGTGCATTAGGGCGAATCTCTTCGCCAAACAGATTATACACGCATAACTAACATATGTACACGATAAATACTCATGACAATCATATCAGCAAAATACGTATGTATATAGTATTTTCTACAAATACCTAAAATACCCTAAATCTCATATTCTTCGTACATATTCGAAATGAAAAATGGACAGCATGTTTTACATGTCAAACAACATCCTTGTCAACAATCTACCATTAAACGGCATTGAAAGCTTTGAAAAATGGTAACCTAAGCGTCTAAAATCTGCACCTTACGCCGTAGAAGTGTAACGAATTCAATAGAGACTCTAAGTCTTTGTCAACGATTGATTGGAAACCTACAGTATGATTTAGGTTAGCTGCTTCACCACTTGCACCAATTGAAACCCTAGAACAGGTTAAAGTTAGGCTTTCTTACCTAAGAACGAAGCCGGAGTCGCAGGAAAAGTGATACAGAAGGGTGGATTAGGCACGTAGCAAAGATGGGAAGAATCCCAGGAAGAATCACCAACTTCTCTCTCACTTTCTCTCTCTTTTCTCTCTCTTGATTTGGGTAGGGTTTGAAATTCGTATGGGATTTATGAGAGAGGGTTTAAGGCCTTTTTATAAGCTAAACATGACAAAAATAGACTTGAAGTCAAGGTATACTTAAGTTATAACCAAATTGGGTCTGTTCCGATCCAACGGAGTACTTCTGGAGGTCCTCTTATCAAATACGATCGGACTTAAGCTCACTAGCAACGGATCTTTAGTAAGTTAAGTTTTCAGTCCGATCGGATTTCCAGATCGTCCGTGGCGGACCAGTTTCAATTCAATGGTTACTGAACTTCGATCAAGGCCACAAGTACCTTGACATATAAAGGCCACCTATCCTGATCCGAGGGTGAATTTGGGTCGAAATCTAACAGTCAGAATGCTTAAAAATAACGCGCAAGTGAAACGTGCCAGATTTCTTAAAATTATAATTAATTTTCTAAATATCTTCTTCTCACTCTCTTCACTCCGGACGTAATAAAATGGTCTAAGGACATCGTTTGGGCATGATTTTCGAGGTAATAGTCAAGTCCAACTAGGCGGTCATAATGGTCTAAGTTCATCACTATCGGACTTTCGACGGGCGATCCAAGTCCGATACGAAGTTTCTAAATGCTCCTGAGAGCAACTGGGTTTAAAGATTGATCGTAAGTTTTTAGGTAACATAGCATTAGTGGTCCTGCTAATTTTGGGTCTTTTAGTTTATATTTAAAGTAATTCAAGTTAATTCTACTGAGTATTCAATTTGGTACTTAACCAAATTCTACCATAATAGGGAAGAATACGGTCCTAGGGCCATTCTACGCCCCATTTTAGGCACTTCTAGTTATAATATTATTTTTATTATTTTTTTGGTAGTTCATCATCAAGTTTACCCTATCTTCACCAAATTTCATGAGATTTCAAGTTGTATAAAAATTCTAAATATTCCCAAACCAGCAGCTGTCCAATAAGTGATTTTCGGACAGTTTGTCACAACGTCCTACTTTAAACTATATTAAATATTTTATTATATTTTTTACATATTTTTATATAAAACTAAACTCATTTATATTCAATATAGTTTTGGAATCACCTAAATCGGAGTTATAATTAAGGAGATATAATTTCTCAAATTTTGATAAAATGTGTAGAAAAAATGCAGGAACTAGGCTGCCTGTCCGCTGTACGGACGTGGCCTCGCCAATGCCGCGAGGACCTCACTGGTCACTGACTTATTTGGTGAGAGATCTCCCCATGGATGAGGTCCTCACCCCCCAAGGATGTCGAAAACATGTGGGGCCCACCTTGGATCCCCCCGAATTGAGTCGTTTGGGCCCACGAGTCCGTCGAGGCGTTTATCGAGTCTCATTTACAAACTAGAATGAGTTACGCAACGTACAATATATGATTTTGAGGTAGAATAATCTAATTCATCCAAATAACCTATCTACATTATGAAATTATAAATAGTAAATAGTCAAAATCTCATTTTACGCATGTATTTACCATTTATAGTAAGTTTTAGTTTAAGTATAGTTCCTCACCTTTTAAACTTTAGGTTTGTGTCTAATATTAAAGTACTTAGAGAAATTTAAATAATGGGGTGGTGAAAGGTGAGATTTTAAAGGAAATGGATTAAAAAGCGATTTCTAGACTTTAGGATTGATCTCTAAGAGTGATATGGTTGACCCATTGCCTAAGGACATCTAATTCCAGGTTGGTAAAAATCTGGGGTGCTACAACCTTGGACTAGTCGAAAAACTCTTAAACTGGTTGAGCCCGAGCTTGGACTAGTCAAACAAAGACTAGGACTGGTCGAGGAAATGACCTATAAACTTATAAAATGACCCACATAGCATATGCAATGAATATGACCTAACCTAGGGTCAATCTAGGGTCATCCATACATTGTTTGTGAGTTTGAACAATTGAAACATCGTTCGCTCTGCAAATTCATACACTTGAAATACTTGAAGCTTATTTTTAAATCTTAAACTTGAACTTGAGCTTGAGTAAAGACTTGAGTTCTTGAGTCTTTAAAGTACTGAACTTGAAGATTAGACTTGAACTTGAGCCTTAAACTTGTACTTGTACTCGAGCTTGAAATCTTGAACTTTGATAACTCTTCTTCAACTTGAATACATAGAGAAGTTTAACAAAAACTTGGACAACTTTAAAATGCATGAAGTTGATCTAATCATCTCATCAAAACATGATACCTTGTAACACCCCAGATTTTTACCAACCTGGGATTAGACGTCCTTAGGCAATGGGTCAACTAAAACACCTGGGAAATCGCTTAGAACCCAATTCCATAGCCAAAGAAATCACTTAGGATTAATTCCTTTAGAAACTAAGCATAAGTTAGCTAGCGCAACACTAGAGTAGCTGGGAAATAGTCCCTGATCACTTTAAATACGTTCTACAAGACCCAAAGCGAGTAGAACCAATGACGCTATAATACTCTAAAACCTCGGATCAAACTCTAAAACGGTTTGTTCTCAGGACCTCTTTGAAACTTTGTATTGGATCTAAACCGCACCTCGAAAGTCCGATACCTACAATCTTAGACCGTTATAACCGCCTAGCTGGACTTGACAATCATTTCGAAAATCAAGTCCAACCGACATTCAGAGGCTATTTCATTGAGCCTGGAGTGAAGAGAGTGAAAATAGGGTTAGATTTAGAATTTGAAATTCAAATCTGGCACACGACTTGACGCGTCAGTATTAAGCGTTCTGACTTTCAGAATTCAGCCAAATTACACCCTTGGATCAGGAAAATTTTCTATTTCATATCATGAGACTTGTAGACCTGATCTACGTGCGATGACCGCTGAACTGAAACTGGGCCGCCACATGCGATCTGGGAACTCTACCGGTCTGAAAACTTGATGTGTGTTAGATCCAGTATGCATGAGCTTAAGTCCGACCGCATTTGGCCAAGGGACCTCCAGAAATGCTCTTTTAGACCGAAACAGCCCCGATTTGGTTACCCCTCAAGTGAACATTGTTCCCAAGCCTATTTTGGGCATGTTTTAGGTTATAAAAGGGGTTTAAACCCTTTAAGACCCGTATCTTGGTCTGTACCTTTCCGTAGACTTCCGCGGTCTTACCGGTCGAATTCCGACAACTTTCGACCCTTAACCGATATCGACACGCGACCCTAATTCATATGCCGACAACCCGAGTCGACTCAACCTGAGACTAATACCATAACGACCGCGCCGTTATTGCTGTTCCGATACCGCGACTCGTGCACCGAGGCGATACCCTGGTCAAGAGATATGGGCCAACTTTCGGTGCGAGAAAACGCCGCGCGTTGTGAAAAGTAAGGGAATCTCTACGATGTGTCACATCAATCACATCAATCCCATCAATCAATCAATCCATCAAGCCATCACATGTCAAGTACACATCACCTCCATCCCTTTTCCCAAGCAACCATAAAAGTCTCCCAAACCCATACCTCTCTTACACAAAAAGCCACCAAAGTCTTCACCACCCATACCTCTCTTACACAAAAGCCTCAAAATTCAAAGATTTCTTACACCCCCATCACTCACCACATCCATCCATCACTCTCTCTCTCTCTCCATTTACATCACTCTCTCTCTTTCTCTCTTTCTCATTTCAAAATTTTCAAGCAACAAAAAATTTCAAGAGCCCCCACGTATAGAAATTTTTGAGAATTTCTAAACTCCAAGTGGCCCACCTTCCTACCCCATCATCTCCCATTTCAACCTTCCATTCTCCATCTCCTCCATTAAAGTTGAAGCTAAGGTGCCAAGGGACCCCTATGAGAAAGAAGATCAGACGGTGGGTGCTAGATCATACTTATTTTCTTATTTTTACGATGGGCCAAGTGAGGCCCACCGATCAATGGTGTGGATCTCACTTGGGACCCTAAAATGTGGCCGATGGATCACTTGGATCATTATGATCATTCCATGATAGGGCCAATCTCCATGGACCCCATCATGATGTTTATTTTCTTTAGAAAGGTCATCTAGACCATCCATATTGGTGGGGAAAGGATCCCCACCGTTGATCTTCAGTTTTGATGGTCACATGTGTAAAATGATCCACTTGATGTATGATTTCATGAAAGGGAAGGCCCATAATGTCGGGGTCCCTCCATCACAAGCCGTGTCCCACTCTCCATCTCTCTCTCTCTCTCTCTCTTTTATTGCTTTTATTTTATTATTTTTTTATTTTTTTTATTATGCTATAGGATTGTGGCCCACTTGAATGGATCTCACCTTGAGATCTATTTTATTCAAATTTTTATTCAAGTGGGGCCCACCATGTACATTGTACCCACTTCACCCATCAGACTTCATCAGGGCCCACCATTTTCAAAAATAATAATAATAATAATAATAATAAACCGTCCAGCGTCTGGGACGCTGGACGTTGTAAAGGAAAGAAGAAAAAGGAAGAAAGAAAGGGAAGCTTTTAGGTGGTCCCCTTGCATAGGCCCCACCCTGATGTTTATGTTCGATCCAAGCCGTCCATCCTCTTACCCACGGTATTTTAACCGTTGGGTAGAAGATTGGAGCTGATCCAATCACCTGGTGGGCCATAGCGCCAAGTATTGCATTCCCACCATTCAAATATTAATTTCTTATTTTATTTCACTTTCAGGCATCAAAAAAATTTGAACTCTGGACTCATTTGGATGGCCTCGGGCCACTGACCGCAATGGCCGGGGCGAATTTCATTTTAGCGGGCCCAGCGTGCGAAAAACCCCGGAAAACAGGTTTTCCTTTTCTTTTTGTAAAATGCAATGGCAGAGGCAAGGCCTCTACCTCTGACAGGGCCCAGCGCCTGCACGCAGGCGCGTGCAGCCCTGGCATGGGCGGGCGGACGGACGTGGGAAGGTGGCCCACGGCCCTATGTGTGGACCCCACTATAATGTTTATTTGATATCCAAGCCGCTCATGAGGTGGGCCGCCCCAGTGGTGGGCCCCCCTCCAAAAATGAGTCAGATCCAAAACTCAGGTGGCCCACACCACGTGAAACAATGTGAATTGAAGTCTACCATTGAAATCTATTTGGGGCCCACTGAGGTGTTGGATAAAGCTGAAATTTATGATGTCCCTTCATCCAGGTTCGAGTGACCTTATCAATGGGTTGGATGCCAAATAAACATTACGAGGTGGGCCCCACATGGGACCCACATTGATGTATGTACCAAGTCCACCGTCCAGCGGACGGTGGCACCCACCTGATGTTTGTGTGGCCTCCACCATCCAGCGGACGGTGGGGCCCTGTGTGATGTATGTGTTATATCCGCACTGTCCACTAGATAGTGGGACCCACCATGATGCATGTGGTGCATCTAGACCGTCCATCCACCTAGTGAGATCATTTTAAAGCATGGGTTGTTAGTTGGGTGGACCACTCACATATGGGTTAGGCCCATTTGATTTGTAATAGGCCTATGGGCTAGGCCCATTTGAAGTATAAAAGGCTTATGGGCTAGGCTCATTTGATTTATAAAATGCTTATGGGCTGGGCCCATTTGATTCATTTAAGGCCTAAGAATTTGGCGCACTTGATATGTAAAGCCTATGGGCTTAGGCTCACTTGATATTTAAGGCCTATGGGCTAGGCCCATTTGAATTTCAAAAGGGCATGGGCTAGGCCCATTTGATTTATAAAATGCTTATGGGCTAGGCCCATTTGATTCATTTAAGGCCTAAGAACTTAGGCCCATTTGATGTGTTGCAAGTCCATGGACTAAGCCCATTTGATGTACTTCAAGGCCCATGTAATTGGACCCTTTTGTTGAAATTTAAAGCCCATGGAGGTAGGCCATTCGATATATGTAAGGCCTAGGGGTTTAGGCCCACTTTGATGCAATCCTAGGCCCACGGGTTTGACCCATTACAATGCACATAAGACCCATTGGTGTGGCCCATTTATGTGCTCCATCTGATGAACAAAAGGCCCATAGGATATGGCCATTTGTTATATATATGAAAAGCCCAATGGGGTGAACCTAAGGTCCATTGCAATGTGTAATCCCATACCGATTACGTAGCGATGTTTAAGAAGATCGTGCATTGGGAGCAATGTTGGTTTGACGTCCACATTGCGAGTGTAATGTTGGTTGGATGTCCACATTACGACTCTTCTTAGGGCCCATTGTTAGGCCCGTACTTATCGTGTAAAGGCCGTCCAGGTCCATCTGCATTGTAAGATAGTTCATTTTATTATAACATGTTTAGTACAGTTCCATGACTCATGATCATACGCATCATATGTATGCTTGACGTGAGAATTGTCTGATCATAGCATTTGCCTTCGGGCAGGTTGTTTATAGGCTCCCGGTTAGGCGGTGTTGCCCTACATGAGCACATGATATGCGCAGGATTGGTTGCATGACTGGATAGCGTGATTCATGCATTCCGCATTTGTGTGACATGGTTATTGTACGCCCTAGCGACATCAAGGCCGTAGCCTCCACAGACGCATCGTGGTTGGTAGGATTAGATACCAGAAATCATGTTCTACATAGGGTGCTATTGATATCCCTGGGTGAAAGTTTCTAAACTCTTATGGTACCAAGAGGTTGTTCCAACGTCTAGACCGAGTGGGTAGATGAGCACTGAGTGCCGAATACTAGTTGGCTGTGCTCTCTACTGTGTCGTGGTCGGTTAGATGGGGGTGCGACCTTACCCGCTCGAGAGTAGGGGGCAATGCTAGGCTGAGTTTGACCAGCTCGAGCAATGGGTCCACTATCGACGAGTCGCGCCCGATATTGGCAGACGGATAGTGTGGTCTCTTTCACTTATCGTATTGCGTGTGATATGGCGGCAATCTGATTTATAGTGTACTAGACCCCGATGATATCTCATATTTGAGCTGTATTGATGTATAGACATTGATGAGGATCTGTATGCTTGAGTTGCATTGCACATCGCATGGCCTTGGGATGGCCGATACCATTCATGTCTTGCATCGCATAAGCCTTGATACGGCTCGTGATATTATAAATCCATCTGCATATTCCTCTTTACTCTAACATTGCATGTTCATATTACTACCTTGTGCACACACTTTCACCACCCTCTAAGCTTTCTGTAAGCTTATGCATGACCGTTGCGTGTAGGTGACGTTGGTTCGCAGCCGCGCTGAGGTAGGAGCACGTTGCAGAGCATTTTGGAGTTTTTATTCTTTACCATTGTATTTCCCTTTATGCTCATTGTACTTATAAAGTTTTTGATCATAGTGGAAATGTAATGGAGTTCTTGGTTATTTTTTATGGGTTATGCCTTTCGTTATGCTTATTACGAATTAAACTGACATTGAAAATCCTCCTCGTAGCATCCCAGGATCGGAACCTGGCGAATGGGAGTTAGGAGCCGAGAATGGGGTTCTACGGAGGCTATCGGCGCCGGATTCGGTGATCAAAAATTTTGTGAGCCCGGTTTTCGAGTTTGGGGAGTGACAAACCCTCACTCCTCTCGCCCATCCGAATTTGCTTGAAACCCTAGCAAGAGTGAGAGAAAAAGTGAGATTGTGAGAGAAGGTGGGAGAGATTTTCCTGCCACCTGTTGCTGCTACTGTACGTGATTAAGCGACGCACTCCAATCACTTTCCCGGTGATTCCAACGCATTTTTAGGTAAGAAAAGACCTCAAACACTTGCTGATTTAAGTTTCCGTCGGTTCCTTAGCATGGTAGCTTATACATCTTGTAAAATAGGTTCCCGGTTCACCATAGATGAAGCGTACATGCTCCGTTCGAATCAATACACTTTTAGGATAAAAGGTGCGAATTTTAGACACTTTGATTGACTGTTTTCAACGCTTTCAATGTCGTTTAATAGTATATTATCGACGGCAACGCCGTTTGACATGTATAACATGCTGTCCATTTCCTGTTTCGTAAGCAGACGAAAAATATGAGATTTAGGGCATTTTAGTCATTTGTAGGAAATACTGTTTTCATCCATATTTTGCTGATGTGATTGACATGGCTTCTTATCGCATTAGGATATTAAGAATGCGTGCATAATTAGTTTAGCGAAGAGATTCGCCTAAATGCGCACTTTGAGTCGACATACTATATGTAGACTTAAGTGTGTAGTTTAAGTGTTTGTATAAACGTTTGTATTAGTATGTATTAAATTAAATGGTGTTATGAACTAGTTTGAGATTGAATTCTCAAATAATATGCTGATGTAAATGATTTCCTACATGTTGGCTATATACATGATTTCATTATATGTATGAAATGCATGTGTTAGATGATTTACTTAAGTTGTATGTTATAACATGTGTTAACATGCTCACATTGTTGTATTTCATTTCCATTATTACTCTTATATGATTGCTGATGTGGATTCATAATTGTTTGGGACTATACCTAGTCCAGGCAGTCGGCAACTGACTAAATTCGTGGTTGGCTTATCTTGCCACGAGTGACGCGTCGATGAACGCGAGTCGTATTTTGGAGTTGGCAGCAGTGGTTAGGCCACACGAGGTATTTTATGCACTTCATGTTGTTCGACTTGAGATGCGCTCGTGCTAGTCGAGCCCGTCAAGTAACCCGACTGGCCATTGTATGTTCACCTTGTATGAGTCATAACTGCTTGTACCTAGGGTACTGAACTTACCACTGTAAACCCTATTAACTATGATACCTTGATCCATAAAGACTCATGAACCGGGCATGGTGGTATGGGACACCGTGGTCGAGCTGTCGGCCTACGCTGGGGCCACAAACCTCCCGGTAGTGAGCAGTGAGCAACTCAGACTCGTGAGCAGATTATGGTGGTATGGGACACTATATTCTTGCTGGCGGCATACATTGATAAGGTGATGGGGGAGCGGTGCAACGAGTGCGAGCAACAGCCCTGACAGCCCTTTATAGTAACCGCGAGCGTATTCTGGGTCTACGAGAGGCGACGACCCTTCCGTAGCGACAAGAGTACAGGTAGGCCTGTATTGATAAGGTAATGGGGGAACGGTGCAACGAGTGCAAGCAACAGCCCTGTCAGCCCTTGCAGCGACCTACAAATATAACATCGTATGAGATTACTAGGAGTGACGACCCTAGACAGGATCTGTGTTAGGATTGATATAAGCAAAGTACCTTAGTTTCCCAATATTGCTATATGAGAAGGACTAATAATAATGCGGTAATTATATCAACATCACATTGCATATGCTTGGAAGATGTGGAGCACTGAGCGGTATGCAAGCATGCCGTGGACACAGATGGTGCCGTATGAGGAAGAATGTCGGTGAGAGCATCCATCATGTCATGTCATATTGCATTAACAACAGTATTAGGAATGTTCAATTTACTGTTTTACTATTATCGCATGATTGATTTGAGAACATGCTAATCTTTGCTCTATTATTCCACTGAGTTAGCTACTCACTCCCACGTTACGGGATGGTGTTTCTGGACACCCACCAATCCTTATTTTGGTTGCAGATGATGGCGCTGCTTGAGAAGTGGAGCTAGACTTGATGATGAGGAGGAGGATCCCTCCTTTGTGCGTGTTCTGATTGACAGGATTACAGGGAGGTTGATTAGATACCTTAACACTTGTCATTTTATATTTTTAGAGCACTCATGTATATTCTTTTTGTTTACTTTTGGAGTATACATGTATGTATATAACCTGGTAACATGTTCACACTCTGGAGATATACAATAGTTTATATATGTTATACATACTATCATAGTCTTCCGCTTGTAAATTTAACTGTCTCTCGAGTATGATATACTGTTCTGGCTTAATCTCACTTATGTTTAATACATTAACACAGACAACATTCAATCATACATATCTATGTTGCATAAATAATATTTTGGAACTTGGGAGTTGTATTTTTACTCAACCCCCGATTTTCAGGATGTTACATACGTATTCTAAATAATTTGGCATAATAAAATTTAACAACTATGGGTGCTAAATTTACAATATAGCATTTACATTGGGGATCCCTATTTATAGTTTTGCATCAACTCCTTTCACACCGAGTTGGAAAATTTTAAAAATTGCCTCAAATTTATGCAGTCTACGTGACATCTTTGAACCCTCGACTGGTTGAGGATAACCTTCAACTGGTTGAGGGTTACCTTTGACTAGTCGAGGATTTCCTTCGACTAGTTAAGGATGACAAGAATTTAGAGGATTTTGTCGTTGGAGTTCGGGTCGAAGAATATTCGACTAGTCGAGCAGGGCTTAGACTAGTCGAAGTATGACGATTTTTAGGGTTCATTTTATTCACTTCAAGTCTTAAATGCTCTTCCTTCTTCACTTGATTTTCTTGGATCTTCGGCATGTGAATTCTTCATTCTTGGTCTCATAAGGTTCATCCTTGACCTTTGTGATTCTTGAGAGTTAAATCCATGTTGTTAGCATCCTTTTCAATCCAAGCTCTTAAATTCACCTTGCAACACAAACATGATTAAAATAGAACATTAAACATTATCATGTTCATAAAATCAGGTAATAAATGGGGAATGATATGGAATATTTAACCCTCAACATAATCCCTAACCAGCATTTTTCTAGTCCCAAGCAAAGTATGTGAAAAATGAACTTTAATGCGCAATGTACAAACCTTTTTTAGAAAATAATATTTTTTTTAATCAAGTATGAATGAGTAGACTCAAGATAAGGAAGTGATATTGTAAAAACGAAGAGTCGAATCACATAAGCAATCAATTAGATAAGTCCTTTCTTCATTAAGTCAGAGTATAGTTAGCATATTAAGCTTTTCAACATGCTTAGTGAAAATACTATCTTTTCATAATGTTCGTCATACTCATCACTTCAAGATTAGTTGAAAACTCGAATACTTATTCCAAACTTATCCCCTTTTTCCTCCTTTTTTAATTTTTTATTTTATATCGACGGTCATTTTTATTCATTCAGTCTTTTCATCTTTTCCCTTTTCTTTTAAATTTTTCATTCTTTTTCAAACTTTTTCAATCTTTTCACCATACATGAACCCTTTTTATCGACCTCCTATTTTTTAACTGGTTCTTTTCTTCTTTTAAGGTGGATGAAATTCTCTAGACTCAGTTGTCAATCTCTTTCATTGATTATCATACTAACAATCAGAAAACCTATTATTATTGTAAGACCCGTATCTTGGTCCGTACCGTTCCATAGACTTTTACGGTCTTACCGGTCGAATTTCGGCAACCTTCGACCCTTAACCGATATCGACGCGTGACCCTGATTCATGTGCCGACAACCCGAGTCGACTCAACCGGAGACCAATACCATAACGACCGCACCGTCGTTGCGGTTCCGATGCCACGACTTGCGCGCCGAGGCGATACCCTGGTCAAGAGTTGTAGACTGACGTTCGGTGCGAGAAAACTCCGCGGGTTGCGAAAACCAAGGGAATCTCTACGATGTGTCACATCAATCACATCAATCCCATCAATCAATCAATCTATCAAGCCATCACATGTCAAGTACACATCACTTTCACCCCTTTTCCCAAGCAACCACAAAAGTCTTCATCTCCCATACCTCTCTTACACAAAAGGCCACAAAAGTCTTCATCTCCCATACCTCTCTTACACAAAAGGCCATAAAAGTCAATACTTTCTTACACAACCATCATTCATCCATCCATCCCTCTCTACATCACTCTCTCTTTCTCATTTTCTCACCTCAATCCCAAGCAACAAAGAGCCCCTACGTATGGAGTTTTCCAAACTCTCCTAAGCTCCAAGTGGCCCACCTCTTCATCCTAAAATCTCTCATCTCAACCCTCCATTCTTCATCTCATCCATTAAAGTTGAAGCTAAGGTGCCAAGGAACCCCTAGGAGCAAGAAGATCGGACGGTGGGTGCCTCTATAGGGTAGTTTTTCTTATTTTTATGGTGGACCAAGTGAGGCCCACCGATAAATGGTGTGGATCTCACTTGGGACCCTAAGATAAGGCCGATGGCCTACTTGGATCATCATGATCATTCCATGATGGGGCCATTCTCCATGGACCCCATCATTATGTTTATTTTCTTTAGAAAGGTCATCTAGACCATCCATATTGGTGGGGAAAGGATCCCCACCGTTGATCTTCAGTTTTGATGGTCACATGTGCAAAATGACCCACTTGATGTATGATTTCATATAAGGGAGGGCCCATAATGTCGGGGTCCCTCCATCACAAGGCGTGTCCCACTCTCCATGTCTCTCTCTCTCTCTCTCTTTTATTTTATTTTATTTTTATGCAAGAGGATTGTGTGGCCCACTTGAATGGATCCCACGTTGGGAGTTATTTTGTGCAAGTTTTTATTCAAGTGGGACCACCATATGCATTGTACACACATCACCCATCCGTGGTGGCCCACTTCATCAGGGCCCACCACTAACGAATTTTTTTTTTATTTTTAAGGAGAGCAAACCGTCCAGCGTCTGGGACGCTGGACGTTTCATAAGAAAGAAGAAAAAGGAAAGAAGTAAAGTAAGGCATTTGGGTGGCCCACTTGCTTAGGCCCCACCCTGATGTATCATTCTAATCCAAGCCGTCCATCCCTTTCACCATCTCATTTTAGGCGTTGAGCTAGAAAATGAGATTGAACGGAGCACCTGGCGGGCCATAGCGCCAAATATTGCATCCTCACCATTCAAATGTTATTTTCTTATGTTATTTCACTTCCTAAGCATATAAAAATTCGAACTCTGGACTCATTTGGACAGCATCGAGCCACTGAATGCAATGGCCGGGGCGAATTTCATTTTGGCGGGCCCCATGTGCGAAAAACCATAAAAAAACTATTTTTTTTTTTATTTTTGAAAAGAGGCAGTGTCTCTGCCTTCACGTTAGCGGGCAGTAGCTGCACCCAGCAGCGTGCTGGCGTGCAGGCGGGCGGCGTCCAGCGAGGGAACCACGGCTCCAGCCGTGGGCCTCACCATAAGGTTTGTTTGTCATCCAACCTGTTCACGAGGTGGGTCCCATCCTCAGGTGGGCCCCCTCCAAATTTTAGAGCGATCCAGCGCTCAGGTGGCCCACACCACGTGAAACAGTGTGGATTGAATTCTACCATTGAAAGATTTTTGGGGCCCACAGAAGTTTTGGATCAAGATGAAATTTATGTGGTCCCTTCATCCAGGTCCGAGCGACCTTATGAATGGGTCGGATGGTACTTAAATATTACTGGGTGGGCCCCACATGGGACCCACAATAATGTATGTGTTGAGTCCACCGTCCAGACGGACGGTGACACCCACCACCTTCTGTATGTGTGGTCTCCACCTTCCAGCAGATGGTGGGACCCTTGTGATGTATGTGTTCTATTCGCGCCGTCCATCCCTAGACGGTGGGCCCCACCATGTTTTATGTGTTACATCCGCACCATTCATTTGGAACGGTGGGACTTACCCCTGACCGTGAGCCCTATGAACAGTTTGGATTGTAAATAAATATTGCAGTGGGCCCATGGTCCACGTGACCTTATGAAAAGATTGGGTTGCAAATAAATATCGTTGTGGGCCCTATGAACAGTTTGTATTACAAATGAACATCATGTTGGGCCTAGTTTTGATGAAAAATAAACATTTTGTTAGGCCTATGGTATTGGACCCATTTAATGTATTTTAAAGCCCATAGAAGTAAGCCCAATTGATATGTTCTAAGGCCACGAGACTAGGCCATTTGATATATTGTAAGGCCCATGGGACTAAACCCATTTGTTTATAAAAAGGGTCCATGGGATTAGGCCCATTGGACTTATTTGAGACCCATGAGTTAGGCCCATTTTATTTGATTAAGGCCTAGGGGTTTAGGCCCATTGAACTCATGTTAGGTCCATGGGTTGAGGCCCACTTGATCTACATGTGGGGCCCAATTGGTGTGGCCTATTGGTCATATATTAGACTCATGAGACTAAGCTCATTTGATGCAATCCAAGGCCCACGGGTTTGACCCATTGCAATGCACATAAGACCCATTGGTGTGGCCCATTTATGTGGCCCATCTGATGAATAAAAGCCCATAGGATATGGCCCATTTGATATATATGTAAGGTCCAATGGGGACAACCTACGGTCCATTGTAATGTGTAAATCCATTACAGACTAAGTACTGATGTTTACAAAGATCGTGCCTTGGGAGCAATGTTGGTTTGACGTCCATATTGCGAGTGTAATGTTGGTTGGATGTCCACATTACGACTCTCCTTAGGGCCCATTACTGGGCCGTACTTATCGTATATAGGTCGTCCAGGTCCATCTGCATTGTAAGATAGTTCATTTTATTATAACATGTTTAGTACAGTTTCATGACTCATGATCATACGCATCATATGTATGCTTGACGTGAGAATTGTCTGATCATAGCATTTGCCTTCAGGCAGGTTGTTTATGGGCTCCCGGTTAGGCGGTGTTGCCCTACATGAGCACACGATATGCGCAGGACTTGATGCATGACTGGATAACGTGAATCATGCATATCGCATTTGTATGACATGGATATTGTACGCCCTAGTGACATCGGGGTCGTAACTTCCACAGATGTATCGTGGTTGGCAGGATTGGATACCGAAAATCTTATTCTACATGGGGTACTATAGATATCCCTGGGTGAAAGTCCCTAAACCCTTATGGTACCAAGAGGTTGCTCCAACATCTAGATCAAGTGGGTAGATGAGCGTTGAGTGCCGAATACCAGTTGGCTGTGCTCTCCACTGTGTCGTGGTCGGTTGGAAGGGGGTGCAGCCTTACCTGCCCGAGAGTAGGGGGAAATGCTAGGCTGAGTCTGACCAGCTTGAGGAATGGGTCCGCTATCGATGAGTCGCGCCAGATATTGGTAGACGGATAGTGTGGTCTCTTCCACTTACCTTATTGCACGCGATGTGGCGTCAATCTGGTTTAGAGTGTACTAGACCCTGGTGATATCCCATATGTTGAGCTGTATTGATGTATGGACATAGATGAGGAGCTGTATGCTTGAGTTGCATTGCACATCGCATGGCCTTGGGATGGCCGATACCATTCATGTCTTGCATTGTATAGCTTTATTACGGCTCATGATGTTATGGTTCCATCTGCATATTTCGCATTACTCTGACATTGCATGTTCATATTACTACCTTGCGCACACACTTTCACCACCCTTTAAGATTTCTGTAAGCTTATGCACGACCGTTGAGTGCAGGTGACGTTAGTTCGCAGCAGCGCTGAGGCAGGAGCACGTTGCAGAGCGTTTTAGATTTTTTATTCTTTACCATTGTATTTCCCTTTATGCTTATTGTACTTGTAAAGTTTTTGATCATAGTGAAAATGTAATGGAGTTCTTGGTTATTGTTTGTGGGTTATGCCTTTGGTTATGCTTATTACGAATCAAACTGACATTGAAAATCCTTCTCGTAGTATCCCAAGATCGAAACCTGGCGAATGGGAGCTAGGAGCCGAGAATGGGGTTCTAAGGAGGCTGTTGGCGCCGGATTCGATGATCGAGAATTTTGTGAGCCCAGTTTTCGAGTTTGGGGCATGACAGAAGTTGGTATCAGAGCATAACTTGGGAATAACCGAGAACAACATTACATGTCTGTTATGAGTATTGAATGGCTAAGTTCCGAAGTTCGGATAGCTTCGCGACCTTCCAATATAGACCGTTAACGTGCGTACCTTCGAGAGTTTTGAAGTTGATAGGCGCCTTCGCTCTTTCCTGTAGGACATGGCACCTGGGAGAGTTACCCGATTGACTCCCGCACCACCACCTGAGGATTCTGCTTCACCATCGGAGGCTCCAGATTTACCACCGATGTCTCCCGTTCCACCCTCAGAGATCCCTGCTTCCTTCCCTGAGGATGACATTCCTCCACCTGAGGCCGATGCGGAGCCGACCGTGACTGTGAGTGCCTCTCAGTTACAGCAGATGTTACAGGCTGTGACAGCCGCACTCCAGGGACAGGGCAGACGCCCAGCTGTTTCACTAACTCAGGAAGAGCAGGAGCACGTGAGTGCCTTACTTCATGAGTTCAGACGGCTTGATCCCCCACGTTTCCAGGGCGAGCCAGATCCGACCGCAGCAGAGAGATGACGCTCCGATGTGGAGAAGATTTTCGATACCATGTCATGTACGACCGAGCAGCGCGTCTGGCTAGCAGTATTTCTCTTCCACGGTGAGGCCGAGCATTGTAGACCTCTGCTACTCGTGTTGTCGGACCTGAGTATGTCTGGACATGGGAGGACTTTGTTGACCGATTCGAGGAGCAGTACATCCCCGACTATATCCGTCGTCAGCGAGCCTTAGAGTTCGAGACTCTGGTGCAGGGAGACATGACTGTGGCACGGTATGCGACCCGTTTTGTGGCGCTATCTAGATTTGCACCATATATGGTTGATGAGGAGGGGCGGAAGGCCCGTCGTTTCAAGCACGGCTTACGTTACGGCTTTCGAGGTCGTGTTATTGGGCATGAGCTCCCTACTTTCCAGGCAATAGTGTGGAGAGCTCAGATTTACGAGACTGAGTGGGCCGGTTCTCAGTCTGATCGTGGTCGGAGGAGAGACCGGAAGAGGCAGGCTTCTTCCAGTGATTCCCAGCAGCGTTGACCACAGCAGCAGAGGCGTACAGCTCGCCCAACCTTCCGAGCGCCAGCAGCACCAGCAGCACTTCCACCACCACCTCAGAGGCAGTTCACCGGCACTTGCTTCAGGTGCGGTGCGACGGGACACCGTTCATGGGAGTGTCCCAGCCCCCAGCAGCAATAGAGAGGTCCACATCAGCAGAGACCTCCATGGCAGCAGCAGAGACTCCCACAGCAGCAGCGACAGCAGCCTCCACCACCGAAGCCACCTCAGTAGCAGCATCAGCATCAGCACCAGCCTCATAGGCCACAACAGTAGAGGCAGCAGTTTCGACAGCCTCAGCGACCCCAACAGCAGCAGCAGCACGTTCAGAGGAGACATGCATCTCCCCAGCCAGCTCAGGCTAGATTCTATGCGGCTCAGCAGGATCCGCAGTCATCAGGAGTCGTTGAGGGTATACTTCAAGTTTCTGCATGCATTGCAAGAGTGTTGTTTGATTCCGGTGCATCGCACTCCTTTGTGGCCGAGAGCTTTTGTTGATCGGCTGGCTTACCGTTGGAGTTTGCTGGTGAGGGCCTATCAGTATCGACTCCCTTGGGGAGGACTGCAGTGTTGGGACGATTTTGTTTGTCTTGCCCCGTACTAGTTGGGGATACCTTTCTGACTGCCGATCTGTTCGTTTTGCCGATGTCTGAGTTCGACGTCATCCTAGGCATGGATTGGATCGCTGAGTATTATGCCATTTTGGACTGCGCCGCGAGGACCGTCACGTTCTGTATACCCGGCGTGCCGCAGTTCGAGTTCGTTGCAGAGGCAAGAGGAGAGCGGTTGTCTTGTTTGATGTCTTGCGCCATAGAGGATCCTGTTGCCGCCTGCATCGACCATTTACCCGTGGTTTGTGATTTTCTCGATGTGTTCCAGGAGATTACAGGATTACCGCCTCGCCAACTCACCGAGTTTCAGATTGATCTCGTGCCCGGTACCGCGCCTATTTCGAAGGCCCCATATCGTATGGCACCATTGGAGTTACGAGAACTGCAGAAGCAGTTGGACGAGTTACGTGATTTGGGTTTTATCCGTCCGAGCAGTTCACCGTGGGGAGCGCCGGTACTCTTCGTGAAGAAGAAGGATGGCTCGTTGAGGCTCTGCATTGACTATCGTGAGCTCAACAAAGTCACGATCAAGAACAAGTACCCGCTCCCTAGGATTGATGATTTGTTCGACCAGCTGCAGGGTGCACAGTTCTTTTTGAAGATTGACCTGCGTTCCGGTTATCATCAGATTCGGGTCCGAGAAGAGGACATTCCGAAGACGGCATTCAGGATGTGTTACGGTCATTTTGAGTTTCAGGTCATGTCCTTCGGACTGACCAATGCACCTGCGATCTTCATGCAGCTGATGAACGAGGTCTTCCGCCCATATCTGGATCAATTTGTGGTAGTCTTCATCGATGACATTCTGATCTATTCGAAGACCCGTGAGGAGCACGAGTAGCATTTAGAGATTTCCTTGCAAACCCTCTGCGCACACCAGCTGTATGCGAAGCTAGAGAAGTGCGAGTTCTGCCAGGAGGAGGTGAAGTTCCTTGGTCACGTGGTGACAAGGGAGGGTGTCGCAGTGGACCCCTCGAAGGTCGAGGCAGTGCGTCAGTGGGGCCAGCCCACGACTGCGATAGAGATCCGTAGTTTCCTTGGCTTGGCGGGCTATTACCGATGTTTCATCGAGGGTTTTTCTCGTATTGCAGCCCCGCTGACCAGGTTGACTCGGAAGGGCGTAGAGTTTATTTAGAGTGACGCCTGCGAGCGAGAATTTATGGAGTTGAAGGACCGTCTGACATCCGCTCCTGTCCTCACTCTTTCCTCTGGGAATGACGACTTTATTGTATTCACTAATGCCTCGCATATCGGTTTGGGTGCTGTCCTGATGCAGTAGGGAGACCAGTGGCCTTTGCATCTCGTCAGCTCAAGGTCCATGAGATGAACTATCCTACACATGATCTGAAGCTGGCTGCAGTTGTCTTCGCACTGAAGGTGTGGAGGCACTATCTTGATGGAGTCAGGTTCGAGCTCTTCTCTGATCACAAGAGCTTGAAGTACCTCTTCTCGCAGTCTAAGTTGAATATGAGACAGAGGCGCTGGATGGAGCTCTTGAAAGACTATGATTTTGACCTCCAGTACCACCCGGGCAAGGCAAACGTAGTGGGAGATGCCCTCAGCCGTCAGCTACGAGGCTTAGTGGCGCATATGAGGATTCAGGAGTAGCGGTTGCTTGAGGATATCGCAGCGTATGATTTTGAGTTTGGCCTATAGTCTTCATTGTACGGTTATCGATCTTGTCGATTCAACCCTCTCTTGTCGCTAGGGTGATCGAGGCTCAGTAGGCTGATGAGTCGTTGCAGATTTATATGGCTGAGGCAGCATCTGAGGGTCAGGCTGATTGGCAGATCGGTACAGACGGTGGACTTCGCTTCAGAGGCTGATTATGTGTCCCGGATATTTTAGAGTTACGCAGAGATCTTATGACTGAGGCACATCGATCACGGTTTTCTATCCACCCGGGCTCGACGAAGATATACCGTGACATGAGGCGACAGTATTTTTGGGCGGGGATGAAGCGCCAGATCGCCAGTTTTGTGGCCGAGTGTGACACATGCCAGCGTGTCAAGGCCGATCATTAGAGACCTCCTGGTCTATTACAGCCGTTGAGCGTCCCGATGTGGAAGTGGGTGCACGTGTCGACTGATTTCATTATGGGCTTGCCGAGGACTCAGCGCAGTCATGACGCCATTTGGGTTGTTGTGGATCGTCTGACGAAGTCGGCACATTTCCTTGCGATGCGTGCGACTTGGTCTATGGACCGGCTTGCGAGATTATTTATTGAGGAGATTGTGAGACTGCATGGCGTTCCAGTCTCGATCGTTTCTGATCAAGACTCGAGGTTCACGTCTCAGTTTTGGGGGAGCTTCCAGCGTGCGATGGGGATTGCAGCTCAGCACCGCGTACCATCCGCAGACCGATGGCCAGACCGAGAGGGTCAATCAGATACTTGAGGATATGCTTCGGGCCTGCGCGATTGACTTCGGGGGTAGCTGGGATGAGCATCTGCGATTGGCTGAGTTCACGTACCATAACAACTATCAAGCGACTATCGGCATGGTTCCTTTTGAGACACTGTATGGCAGACCGTGCAGATCACTGAGTTGTTGGACCGAGGTTGGAGAGCGCCGTCTCCTAGGTCCCGAGCTTATGCAGGAGACTTCAGAGGCTATAGATATCATCAGGAAGAGGATGCGCACAGCTCAGAGCCGACAGAAAGTTCTGCTGATCGTCGGCGTCGTCCCTTGGAGTTCGATGTAGGGGACCATGTGTATCTCAAGGTCTCACCCATAAAGGGCGTAGTTCAATTTGGAGCGAAGGAAAAGCTTACCCCGAGATTCATAGGACCTTTTGAGATCACTGGGCGCGTTGGCGCCGTGGCCTATCGGCTTGCCTTGCCATCACAGTTGTCTGGCGTCCACGATGTTTTTCACGTCTCCATGTTGAGGAAGTGTGGGTCAGACATAGTTCCCGTTATTGATTGGCAGCCGCTGGAGGTTCGTGAGGATGCTTCTTACATCGAGCAGCCAGTCCGTATCCTTGATCGGAAGGAGCAGGTCCTTAGAACCAAGGTCATTCCGTTGGTGAAGGTGCAGTGGGGTCACCATTCTGTAGAGGAGGCTTCTTGGGAGCGTGAGGCTGAGATTCGAGAGCGTTTCCTCATCTCTTTGATGGTTGACCATGTGTTGTATTTTGTATGTTACCTTTGTTATTAAATGATGATGTTATGTCTCTTCTTCCTCCTGAGTTATGCCTAATTATGATGATTGTATAAATTTCGAAGATGAAATTTTTATAAGGAGGGGAGAGCTGTAAGACCCGTATCTTGGTCCGTACCATTCCATAGACTTTCGCGGTCTTACCGGTCGAATTTCGACAACCTTCGACCCTTAACCGATATCGACGTGCAACCCTAATTCATGTGCCGACAACCTGAGCCAACTCAACCCGAGACCAATACCATAGCGACCGCGCCGTCGTTGCGGTTCTGATGCCGCGACTCGCGCACCGAGGCGTATCATATGTATGCTTGACGTGAGAATTGTCTGATCATAGCATTTGCCTTCGGGCAGGTTGTTTATGGGCTCCCGATTAGGGGGTGTTGCCCTACATGAGCGCACGATATGCGCAGGATTTGATGCATGACTGGATAGCGTGAATCATGTATATCGCATTTGTATGACATGAATATTGTACGCCCTAGCAACATCGGGGTCGTAACTTCCACAGATGTATCGTGGTTGGCAGGATTGGATACCGGAAATCTTATTCTACATGGGGTACTATAGATATCCCTGGGTGAAAGTCCCTAAACCCTTATGGTACCAAGAGGTTGCTCCAACGTCTAGACCAAGTGGGTAGATGAGCGCTGAGTGCCGAATACCAGTTGGTGGTGCTCTCCACTGTGTCGTGGTCCGTTGGAAGGGGGTGCAGCCTTACCCGCCCGAGAGTAGGGGGCAATGCTAGGCTGAGTCTGACCAGCTCGAGGAATGGGTACGCTATCGACGAGTCGCGTCCGATATTGGCAGATGGATAGTGTGGTCTCTTCCACTTACCTTATTGCGCGCGATGTAGCGACAATTTGGTTTAGAGTGTACTAGACCCCGGTGATATCCCATATGTTGAGCTGTATTGATGTGTGTACATAGATGAGGAGCTGTATGCTTGAGTTGCATTGCACATCGCATCGCCTTGGGATGGCCGATACCATTCATGTCTTGCATTGTATAGCCTTGTTACGGTTCATGATGTTATGGTTCCATCTGCATATTCCGCATTACTCTGACATTGCATGTTCATATTACTACCTTGCGCACACACTTGCACCACCCTCTAAGCTTTCTGTAAGCTTATGCACGACCGTTGCGTGCAGGTGATGTTGGTTCGCAGCAGCGCTGAGGCAGGAGCACGTTGCAGAGCGTTTTGGAGTTTTTGTTCTTTACCATTGTATTTTCCTTTATGCTCATTGTACTTGTAAAGTTTTTGATCATAGTGAAAATGTAATGGAGTTCTTGGTTGTTGTTTGTGGGTTATGCCTTTGGTTATGCTTATTACGAATCAAACTGACATTGAAAATCCTCCTCGTAGCATCCCAGGATCAGAACCTAGCGAATGGGAGCTAGGAGCCGAGAATGGGGTTCTACGGAGGCTGTCGATGCCAGATTCGGCGATCGGGAATTTTGTGAGACCGGTTTTCGAGTTTTGATCGTGACAATTATTCATAGAAAATAATTTGAATATGTCTTGTGATTTAGATTAACATGATATTCAAACGTCTTGGTAATCTATTGAGTGTAAGAACTTTAAGCGATAGATTACTAAGATGATCAAACTCCAATAATTCAAAATTTGCTTCCTATGTTATCTCC
This sequence comes from Magnolia kwangsiensis, assembly GCA_037074715.1. Classification (NCBI taxonomy): domain Eukaryota; kingdom Viridiplantae; phylum Streptophyta; class Magnoliopsida; order Magnoliales; family Magnoliaceae; genus Magnolia; species Magnolia kwangsiensis. The sequence continues at coordinate 42,603,219 of CM073586.1, read as the reverse complement.
ATACTCAAAACAATCTTAAATACACAAGTTATTGCTTTCCAAACTGAAAAGGCCGAGCTATAAGAGTCCTAGAGGGAGGGGGGGAATAGGACTATACCAATTTTTTTTAAAAAAAATGTGAAATTTAAACAAATATAAATAAAGATAACACTTAAACAATCACACAATGCAAAAATGAATAACAACGTCAAATGTACAAGTATTGAGAGGTTGATATAGATGTTGTTCTAAGGACAACCTTACCCCAAAAACCAATGGTTTATGGTAGGACAACTCGATTCCTAGAACGGTCTGTGTATCAAAATCTCAAACTGATATAGAGGAATAAAGAATAAAATAGCAAAGCAAGTAACTAAGTTATTATAACATTTCTAAACTTGCATAAAAAGATTACAACATTCTCCACAAATGCTTAAAATGAAATTATAACATCCACACAATGCCACAATCAAATAATCACTACAAGACCAGAAGTTACAGTGGTTCACTTGTGTGTACACCAACTATTTAGAAAAGCAGCCACACAACTACTCCACTCCTAATATCCTCACACAGTGGATATTAGCGTTCACTATGAAATAGGTTTTTCAAGGTTCACCTAAAACCCTCACAATTGTGTCTTTCAAGTGGGCTTACACAATTCAAAAACCCCACACTCTGAGTTTTCTAGATCACCTTAGACAAACCAACAAGGAAAGAGATTTTTCTAGCACAATCTTAAAGAAACCAAAAGAATAAATTTATAAAATTGTAAAATACTTATCTGAATATTCTCCTTTGATGCAGCCCGGTGGAACCAATTCGGAGTACAAGTTCAACATAGATGTTCAATGTTCACACTCACTTATGAAAAGGTTCTAAGTTCTAAATAGATTTTAGATTAAATCACCTTGAGCTAGCTTGATTTGATTTTGATTCCAAGCATTGGGAAATTTCAATCCCTTCTTCAAATAAGATTGGAATGTAGAAACTTAAAATCAAATACAAAAAGTTAAATTAAAGAGAATATTAAATGAGTACTAACTAGCTTAAGAATATCACAAACTTACTCTCAGCGTGGTGTCTTGATTTTTCTTAAATTGAATGAAAAACTCTAAAAATCATGCTCTATTTATAAGTGTGGAAATTGCTCACTCGACTAGCCCAAAGGTCAGCTTGACTGGTCAAAGGACCAACAAACTTTTGAAATTTTGGGCGCGATAAGATCAGGTCGTTCCACGACTAGTCGAAGGTTCTGCTAGACTAGTTGAGTGGCCTCCACGATCGGTCGAGTCCTGTCCACGACTTGTCATGTGAGACCCAATTTAGTTGTTGAACTTTGAGTCGTGCCTGCTCGACTAGTTAAGCACTGTTTACTCGAACGGTCAAGCAGTCTCCAGGACTGGTTGAGGCAATAACAGAAAATCTCAAAAATAAGTAACAAACCTTAGACTGTTCGAGGAATTTCTTGGACTAGTCGAGCCAGTACTAGGACTAGTCAAATATAGTTTAAGACTAGTCAAGAAATAGTTTATATACTTATAAAGTAACCCAATTAAAGTATGCAATCAACAATGACCTAACCTATGGTCAATCTAGGGTCTTTCATACCTTATAAGTGATGTTTGAACATTGAAACATCTTTTGCTTCGGTTGATTGTTGATTTTGATGAATATGAAAATTGTTATCTTGACATACATGAAGCTTGAATTTGAAATATTTTGAAGCTTCAACTTGAAGTACTTGACCTGTATTTCATCTTGAGCTTTGAGGTTCAAAGTAAAGAAGTTTGTCTTGACATGGATGAAGCTTTGAAACCTTTAACTTTTAAAGCTTGAAAGATTGAACTAACACTTGGTGTTATACTTGAACTTGAACTTGTATATCTCTAGATCTTGAATTTGAAGTTCTTACGATAAAGACCTTTGTTCTTGTACATGAGATGCATGATCTTAAATATGTAGATGAGTTACAAAAGACACGGATTCCAAGATGTTTTGGCACTACAAAATTTCACAATCATAGGAGCTAGAAAATATAATACTTAAACAAACAGATAAACATTGAAATTTTTTTAAAATTTCCTCAAAACTGAGAAAACACTGATTAGTTTACCTAATCTCCCATCCCCAACCTAAAATCTATATTGTCCTCAATGTAAAATAAATAAGCATGATTCGCAAAAGAGATAACATAATTGAAGGAGAAGTGATGAAAAGATAGTACCTGATAAGGAAATTTTGAGGATTTTTCCAAAGGATCTCAACGTGAAGCTGGGTTAGTACATGAATTAAACAACCGAAAAGTAAACGATCCTAAACAAACAGAAAGAAAACTATCCTAAAATAGCGGAAGCAAACTATCCTAGTCCTAAATTCTATGAAAGCAATAAATCTAACTATACCTCCATTAGACTAAGAGGTCAATCTCGGCAAACAGGATCAATCACAGGTATAGACATCTCTTCTGAATCAAATTTCTCAATAAATGGTTTTCATCGATGTCCATTTAGTTTGAAATCATTTCCATTATTCAAATACTTTATCTCAACAGCCCCATGAGGATAAACATTGGTAATAGTGGAGGGGTTGGTCCAACAAGATTAAAGTTTTCCCGAAAAGAGATATAACCGAGAATTGTACAAGAGGACTTTTCGACTTTGTGTGAATGATTTTTCAAGAATGTGTTGGTCATGAAACACCTTTATCCTGTCCCTGTAAATTCTCGAGTTCTCGTACGCATCATTCCGGATTTCTTCCAGTTCATTCAACTGAAGTTTGCATAGCAAGCTAGTGTTGTACGGATTAAAATTTTAAATTTTGATCACTTAGTAGGCTCTATGTTCCAACTCCATAGGCAAGTGGTAAGCCTTCTCATAAACAAGTCTAAAGGAAGACATTCCAATAGGGATCTAAAGTACGATACGATAAGCCCATAAAGCATCAGTCAATTAGATTGACCAATCCTTATGGTAGAGGTTAACCATCTTTTTCAAGATGTGTTTAATTTTCCTATTGAAAATCTTAGTTTGCCCGCTTGTTTGTGGGCGGTATGGAGTACTCACTTTGTGAGAGATGTCAAATTTCTTCATTAAGTTCGCGAATGGCCTATTACAAAAATGTGAGACTCCATCACTAATGATGGCTCGAGGTGTTCCGAACTGGGAAAAGATGTTATCTTTTAAAAAATTGATGACCGTTTGATGGTCATTGTTTCGGCATGGAATCGCTTCGACCCATTTAGTGACATAGTCTACTGCTAACAAAATGTATAAATTCTCAGAGAATTGGGGGAATGGTCCTATGAAATTAATTCTTAAACAATCAAATGCTTCAATAATTAGAATGGGGTTCAAAGGAATCATATTTCGATGAGACAATGCTCCCAACTTCTGACAATGCTCACAACCTTTGCAAAACTCATGAGCGCCCCTGAACATAGTGGGCCAATAAAAACCATACTGCAGAATATTGGTTGTGGTATTTTTAGTAGAAAAGTGACAACCACAGGCCTGAGAGTGACAGAAGGAGATGACACTTTGGTGTTCATTGTCTAGCACACATCTCATTAAGATTTGGTCCAAGAAATATTTAAACAAATATGAATCATCTTAGAAGAACTTATGAACCTCAGCGAAGAATTTTTTTCTTATCTTGCACAGTCCAATGTGTCAGCGTGAAACTTGTGGCAAGAAAATTAGTAATATTAGCAAAACAAGGTGAATGGGAGACTTTGAACAACTTTTCGTCAGGGAACATGTCATTTATATGTGTCGTCTCAAGGGAATCAAAGAGATCAAGGTAGAAAAGATGATCAGTCATTACCTTCTCTACATCCTTTTTATCTTTTATTTTTAAATCAAATTCTTGGAGTAGGAGGATCCATCGTATCAGGTGGGGCTTAACATCATTCTTACAAAGAAGATAATTAAGCGCCACATAATCTGTGTGACAATCTTGGATCCGATCAAGTAGGACCTAAATTTTTCCAAAGCAAACACTACGGTTAAGAGTTCCTTTTTCGTAGTAGAGTAGTTCACTTGGGCAGGATTTAGAGTTCTACTTGCATAATGAATAACATAAGGATTCTTTTCTTTTCTCTAGCCTAAAACTGCCCCAAGAGTATAGTCAGACGGGTCACACATAAGTTCAAAAGGAAGGCTCTAGTCGGGTGGCTGCATGATAGGTGTAGTGGTTAACATGCCCTTGAGCTTAATAAAAGCTTCCTAGCATTACTCAGTCCACTTGTATGGTGCATCCTTTTGAAGTAGATTACATAAAGGACGAGCAAGATGACTAAAGTGTTTTATGAATCTTCTGTAAAACCCGGCATGTCCTAGGAAGGATCGCATATCTCGTATGTTCTTGGGTAGAGGTAGGTTAGAGATAAGATCAATTTTAGCCTTATCTACCTCAATTTGCATGGAAGAGATGATATTTTCAAGGATAATTCGCTTACGAACCTTGAAGAGGAACTTTTCCCAATTCAGTACTAAGTTCTTTCCCTCGCATCACTTTACCACATTTTTTAGATTTTCCAAACATTCGCTGAAAGATGGACCAAAGACTGAGAAGTCATCCATGAAGATCTCAAAATATTGCCCTACCATATCTAAAAAAATACTCAACATGCATTACTGAAAAGCGGCGGGGGCATTACATAGCCCAAATGGCATCCTTCGATAAGCAAAGGTGCCGTAAGGACATGTAAATGTAATCTTTTCCTTATCTTCAAGGCTGTCTTGATCTGATTGTAGCCCAAATAATCGTTGAGGAAGCAATAGTAAGAGTGACCAGCTAGCCTTTCTAAAATTTGATCAATAAAGGGCAAAGAAAAGTGGTCCTTCCTCGTGACGGTATTCAACTTCCTATATTTAATGCACATTCTCCAACCAATAGTGATCCTAGTTGGCACGAGTTCATTATTGGGTTGGACTCACTCATTAGCTATCGGATATTGGGTATATGATACCTACATCCAATAATGTAAGAACTTCGGCCTTTAATACTTCATGTTTGGATTTAGTATATGTTGTGGTTGTCGTGAAATCTTCTTATTATCCTCAAGATGAATGCAGTGAGTAGAAATCAAAGAGTTAATTCCCTTGAGGTCCGGAATCGACCATCCCAGGGCACCTTTGTGCTTAATGAGAGTAGAGATGAGCATACTCTCTTGTTCTTGCTCAAGGTGGGAATAAATTACCACCAAGTATGTTGTAAATGTTATAGTGTAAATCTAGCACCCGAAGAGTTATCAAATTTTGTTGTGCCAAACCATTTAGAACTTGTATCATGTTTTAAGTTAAAGTGATTAGGTTCGTGCATTTTTTAAGTTGTATGTATCTTCGTCGGACTTGCCTACATATTCAAGTTTAAGTGAAGATTGTTGAAGATCATGGTTTCAAGCTTAAATTCAAGAACTAAGGTTCAAAACTCAAGTTCAAGTTTGAAGTTCAATGACTGTATGCTAAAGACTCAAGAACTCAAGCGTAACTCAAACTCAAGTTCAAGAAATTGAACTCAAGCTTCAAGTATCACAAGATATCAAGATTCTAAAGAAAATGGTGTTTCAATTGTTCTAACTCACAAACAAGTATGGATGGCCCTAGATTGACCATATGTTATGTCATATTCATTGCATATTATATGTGGGTCATTTTATATGTTTATAGGTCTTTTTCTCAACTAGTTTTAGTCCTTGTTTGACTAGTCCAAGTACTGTCTTGACCAGTCGAACAGTTTTCTCGACCGGTCCAAGGTTTATTACTGGTTTTCAGAATTTTGTGTTGGATTCTCAACCAGTCCAAGAGACCGCTCGACCAATTGAGTGAACAATGCTTAATCGGTCATACAGGCTTGACTCAATGTCCAACAAGCTTTCCTAGACCCACTCAACCAGTCGAGTAATGACCATATCTTATCGCGCCAGAAATTTTAAAATTTTGTTGGTCCTTCGACCAGTTGAATTGACCCTTAGAAAAAAATTATTTTCACCAATAAATAGAGTATGAATTTCAGAATTTATTCATTCAAAGCGAAACCAATATGCCACTTTGAGAGATAAGTTTGTGAATTCATTAAGCTATATTGTTCTCATTTTATATTCTCTTTAATTAGCTTTTGTAATTTGATTTTGTAATTTTTATTCCAATCTTACATTAAGAAGGGATTTGTGTTTTCCCCTTTCTAGAGATCAAAATAAAATCAAGCTACCCCAGGTTGATTTAATTAAAAATCATTTAGAAATAGAACCTTTTCATATATGAAACTGGACATTGAACAACTTCATCTATGTCGGATTAGTTCTACCAGGCTTCTTCAAAAGGAGAATTTCTAGATAAGTATCATTTACAATTTTGTATATCCCCTTTGTCATTTTTGAGGTTATGCCGGAAAAATCTCTTTTTAGTTTTGTGTGAGGTGATCTAGAAAATCTCAATGTGGGGTTTTTGTAATCGTGTAAGCCCACCTAAAGACACAATTGTGAAGGTTTTAAGGTGAACCTTGGAAAACCTTTTTCATAGTGAACACTAATATCCCGAGGGAGTGGATATTAGGAGTGGAGTAGTTGTGTAGTTATTTTCTAACAGTTGGTGTACACACAAACGAACCACTATAATTCCTGGAGTTGTAGTGGATGATTGAATGCACTTATGTATGAATGTTGTAATTTATATTAAGCATTTATGGTGAATGGTGTAATTTACATTTTGTACTTATGGAAATGTTGTAATAACTTAGTTATTTCCTTTGCCTCTTTATTAGTTTGGGTTTTTTATACTTATAAACATTCTAGTAAGTTTGTCCTACCATAAGCCTTTGGTTTTTAGTGTTAGGTTGTCCTTAGAACTAAGTTTGTATCAACTTCTCAAGACTAGTACATTTGAGGTTGTTGTTTACTTATACTTCTTTATTATTTGATTGTGTTATCTTTCTTTCTATTGCGCAATTATTTTTTAATTTTGCATAGTCCTATTTATCCCCTCCCCCTTTAGGATGTTTAGCTTGGCCTTTTTAAGTGGTATCAGAGCCTAATAGGTCTTTTTATTTAGATTCATTTCTTGAGCTAACTGTCTGAGCTTTTAAGATGTCAAATTTTGATAGCCTCTCAATCACTAGGCCTCCACCTTTTAATGGCTCCAATTATGCCTATTGGAAAGCCAAAATGAGGATCTTTTCAAGGTCCATAGATGAGAGCGTGTAGCAAGCCACAGTGACTAGATGGACCCATCCTACCACTGAAGTTCTAGGCACTAATGAAACCAAAGCTATAAAGGTTACACCTTATTTTTCATGGACCATACTTTAGAAAAATGAGAGTAATGCCAATGTAAAGGTTTTAAATACAATCACTTACGCACTATCACTGGATGAATTCAAAAGAATTATATCTTGTGATACTGCAAAGTAAGCATGAGATATTCTAGAAATGATACACGAGGGTACGACTATTGTCAAAAAATATAAACTTCAAATCCTCACCACTCAGTTTGAGGAGATTCATATGGAAGAAAGTGAAACCTTCATGGACTTTTATACTAAGTTAAATGACATAGTCAACTCTATGTGGGCTCTTAGTGATAGTATCCCAGAAAGTAAAGTCTATGCAAAGATATTGCGCTCATTGCTTGATAGGTTCAATTATAATGTCACTGCTATTTAGGAACTTCGTGATACACATAATATAAGAGCTGAAGAGCTGGTTGGTTCTTTACAAACCTACAAGTTAAACTTTAAGTCTCCTAAAGGTAAGTCCATCGCCCTTAAGTCTTCTAAAAATATTTCTCATGAAAATGCCAGTAATTTTGATTTTGAAAACTCTGAAGATTATATGAAACTATTAGCCAAGAAGTTTTATAAAATTTTTAAAAGTAAAAAGAGGATAGATTTTCAAAAACCTTCAAAAAAGAAAAGAACTATATCTAAAAATTATAAGTTATTAAAGACAACCAATGTTTCAACTACCATGAATATGGACATATGGAAAACAAATGTCCATAGAGAGATAAATATAAAAAGAAAGGAATGTTATCCACATGGGATGAATTGTCTTACTCTAAAGCTTCTTTTGAGTTAGATGAGGTGAAGGCCTTAATGACTCTAGTCAGAGTCACTTCCTTAGATAGTTGTAATTCAACTTATGATGAAAATCTGAGAAGCTACCTTGAAAATGATGATGATTTATAAGGTGCTTATAATGCCCTATACAAGAAAAGTTAAAAGATAGCTGTAAAACTAAAACTTCAAAAAAAAAAAAAGTTTTTTAAAGGTAAAAGAAGATTTTAATAACTTAGTTTTAGAAAAATCGCATTTTTCTAATTATTTTGAAAAAACTATATGTGATTTAGATTTCGAAACATACTAAATTGAAAATCTTAAATCAGAAAATGAATAACTAAAACTAGAAGTATCTTATCTCTTGAGTTTGAAGGATACTTAGGAATGCCCAGGGTGATCCTAAACTAGAAAGACTACTAACCGGATCAAGGAAATGTGGCGATAGATCTGGTCTGAGCTATAATAAGAATACACCTCCTAAAAGTAAGTCCACTCCTCCTAAGTTTGTAAAGGGGAGTCCTCTATCTCAAAAGGGAAAAGTCTTATTCAAAATAGTTTTAAAAATCCTAAAACTTTTCAGGCTGTAAAACTTAAAAGCAACCATATCAATTATAGAAATCAGAATCATAAAGCCTTAGCTAAGAAAATTGTGGATTTACTCAAGGAGATTCTAAAAACTAACTCGAATGATAGAATTTCCAACAACTACAAGTATAGAAAAATCAGCTATACTCCAAAACCCAAAACTGTAATGAAATGGGTTCCTAAGGTTGCTTTTTTGGTTACCCACACTGCTTTCAAGGCTTCGAGTCAATCAAAGTGGTACCTATATAGTGGTTTTTCTAGACACATGACAGGTGATAAAGATTTATTCACCAATCTTAAAGATATGGCTGATGGCTCAGTCACATTTGGTGATGGTAGAAACTGCAAGATTATTGGCCAAGGTACGGTTCAACTCTTTAATCATCCTCCATTTGAAAATGTATTGTTTGTAGAGGGCCTTAAGCATAATCTCTTAAGAATTTCTTAAATTTTTTATAATAAACATAATGTCAAATTCACCAACCAAGGGTGTGATATTTCTAATGAGAAGATTCTATGATATTAACTGGTCGCAGAACATATAAGAACTGCTATATAGTCAGTGATTCAAGCTCGTCTAAGTTATCGTGTTACATGGTCCAAACCGATGAGACCGAACTATGGCATAAATTCTTAAGACATATACACTATTGTAATCTTCATAGACTGAGCAAAGGTGAAGTAATAAGAGGTCTACTCATGTTAAAGAAAATGGATAAAATTTGTGACGAATGTCAGATTGGAAAACAAACAAAGAGTGCTCATAAGAAAGTGAACTCCAGTGCCATATCCAAATCCCTTAAACTCCTCCACATGGATCTCATTGGACTGACTAGAACTGAGAGTCAAGGCAGTAAGAAATATATTTTGGTAATTGTAGATGATTTTACCAGGTATACATGGGTAGTTTTCATGAGAAAGAAATCAGAAACTCTCGATGAAGTGAAAATAATACTCAAGCATATCCAAACTGAGAAGGAATCGCATGTCTCTAAAATCCGTAGTGATCATGGTTCTGAATTTGATAATAGTAGTTTTGAGAAGTTCTGTAATGATCATGAAATATCGCATGAGTATTTTACACCTAAGACACCTCAACAGAATGGGATAGTTGAAAGGAAAAATTGAGTACTTGAAGAAATGGTCAATATGATGTTAAATAGTATGAAACTTCTTAAAAATTTTTGGACTGAAGTAGTGAAAAAGGCTTGTTATATCATTAACTGTGTTTATACTAGAAAATATAATAATAAGATTGCTATGAACTATGGTTCAATAAGAAGCCTACTATTAAATACTTTCGAGTTTTTGGCAGCAAGTGCTACATTTTGCATGACCAGAAAAATCTGAGAAAATTCGACACTAAAAGTGATGAGGGTATTTTCATAGGAAATGCACTAAATATTCGAGCGTATCGTGTTCTCAACAAGAGGATTGGTGTAACATAAGAATCCATTAATGTGGTTATAGATGATCACTTGAATGCACCTGTCTCAAGTTCAGAAGACGATGAAGTCTCTTTATATTATAAACTAGACTCTTCGTCTAGTCAAAATGATACTGAACTGCGGTCAGTTAAAGACCATCCAATTGATCAAATTCTTAAAAATTCTCTCACTGGTATGCACACTCATAGGCAATTAAAAAAAATTGTAATTATGTGTGTTTCACTTTCCAGATTGAGCTGGCCAATGTAAAAGAAGCTCTTGCTGATGAAAATTGGATAGTGGCTATGCAAGATGAACTTAATCAATTCGTAAGGAATGATGTATGGTACTGAGTTCCTAAACCTAATGATAAACACATTATTGAAACTAAACGGATCATTAAAAATAAGTCTGATAAATCTGTAATATTATAAGAAACAAGGCTAGACTGGTCATACAAGGGTACACTCTGATAGAAAGCATCAATTACGATGAAACCATGGCCCCAGTAGCTCATCTTGAATCTATCAAACTGTTTATATCCATTGCTTGTTACAAAAAAACTAAATTTTATTAAATGGATGTTAAGAGTGCTTTCTTGAACAGTGATCTGCATGAGGAAGTAAATGTTGAATAACCTAAGGGTTTTGAAGACCTTAAACATACTGATCAAGTTTATCGCATGAAAAAGGCACTCTATGGATTGGTACGAGAAGTTGTGTAACACCCTGAAAATAGGAGGTCGTGTATAAACTCAACTCCCGAGTTCCAGACCGTCACTTATGCAACAAAAATGATTATGATTCAATGTTGTCTGAGTTAAAGCATTCACATGAGTAAAAGTATACCAAAAATGCAATTCATACTCCAGATCCAGTGATAAAAGCAAGCGGAAGACTAAACAATATATATATCACTGTATGGAAAAACAAAGTAGATCTCGACTGTCACTAAAGTATGAATACATCACTGAGTCTCATATACATGTAAATAAACCAAAATAAAATGTCCAAAAGAGTCCCACTATGAAGTCCCGTCAACCCAGGTCACCTAAGCAAAGCCATCATGATACTGCATGTATGAGAACTCGTCCTGGTCCTCATCAAAGTCTGGCTCTGCCTCCTGGATCTCAGCATCACCTGCATCTAAAACAGGGTCTGGTGGGTGTTGTAAACACCATCCCGTAACGTGGGAGTGAGTGATCAACTCAGTGGAATCATAGAGCAAAGATTAGCATGTTCACAAATCAATCATGCAATAATAATAAAGCAGTAAATCAGACAATCCTAATACTGTTGTTAATGCAATATGACATGACATGATACATGCCCTCACCGACATTCTCCCTCATACGGCACCATCTTCGTCCGCGGCATGCGTGCATCCCGCTCGGTGCTCCACATCTTCCAGGCACATGCAATGTAATGGTGATATGATTGCCGAGTTGTTATTAGTCCGTTCAAACAGTAGGATTGGAAAACTAAGGTACTTCCCTTGTATCAATCCCAACACAGATCCTGTCTAGGGTCGTCACTCCTAGTAATCTCATACGATGTATATTTTTGTAGGTCGCTGCAAGGGCTTCCAGGGCTATTGCACGTACTCGTTGCACCGCTCCCCCATCACCTTATCAATACAGGCCTACTGTACTCTACTGCTACCGAAGGGTCGTCGCCTCCCGTAGACTCAGAATACGCTCGCGGTCACTACAAAGGACTCGTCGCCTGATCAGTGTAGGCCAACAGCAAGAATATAGTGTCCTATACCACCATAATCTGCTCACGAGACTAGGTGTTCACTGGTCACTACGGGGAGGTTTGTGGCCCCAGCGTAGGCCGACAGCTCGACCACGGTGTCCCATACCACCATGCCCGGCTCATGAGTCTTCGTGGATCAAGGTACCATGGTTAATAGGGTTTACAATGGTAAGTTCAGTACCCTAGGTTCAAGCAGTTATGACTCATGCAGGGCGAACATACAACGGCCAGTCGGGTTACTTGACGAGCTCGACTAGCGCGATCGAATCTCAAGTCAAACGACATGAAGTGCATAAAACACATCGTGTGGCCTAACCACTGCCGCCAACTCCAAAATACGGCTCGCGTTCATCAACGCGTCATTCGTGGCCAAGATAAGCCAACCACGGATTCGCTCGGTTACCGACTGCCTGGACTAAGTATAGTCCCAAACAATTATGGAATCACATCAGAAATTCATGTAAGAGTATTGGAATTGAAATACAACCATGTGAGCATGTTAACACATGTTATAACATACAACTTAAGCAAATCATCACGCACATGCATTTCATACATATAATGAAATCATGCATTTAGCTAACATGTAGGAAATCATTTACATCAGCATATTAATTGAGAAATCAATCTCAAACTGATTCATAACATCATTTAATTCAATACATACTAATACAAGCATTTATACAAACACTTACACTACACACTTAAGTCTACATATAGTATGTCGACCCGAAGTGCGCACTTAGGCGAATCTCTTCGCCAAAATAATTATGCACGCATTCCTAACATTCTAATGTGATAATAAATCATGTCAATCACATCAGCAAAATATGCATGAAATCAGTACTTCCTACAAATGACTAAAATGCCCTAAATCTCGTATTCTTCGCCGGTTTACGAAACAGGAAACGGATAGCATGTTGTACATGTCAAACGGCGTTGCCGTCAATAATATACTATTAAACGACATTGAAAGCGTTGTAAACAGTCAATCAAAGCGTCTAAAATCCTCACCTTGTCTCTTATAAACGTGTCGTTTCGAACGGAGCATATACTCTTCGTCTATAGCGATAAGAGAACCTAATTTACAAGATACATCAGCTAACATGCTATGAATCCTAGTGAAACTCAAATCAGTAACTTATTAGGGTTATTTCATACCTGAAAATGCGGAGGAATCACCGGCCAGGTGATTAAAGTGTGTTGCTAAAGTACGTGCAACAGGCGGCACAAAGGCAGGAAAATTCTCTCCTACTCTCTCTCACAAACTCTCACCTTTTCTTTCTCCCAATCTAGGGTTTCTCTCAAATTTGGATGGGAGAGAGGAGTGAGGGTTTCAACCCCTTTTATAAGCTTAAAAATGCCCAAAACTGGCTCAGGTACAAAGTTTACTTAGGGCATATCCAAATGGGGGCTGTTTAGGTCCAAAAGATGATTTCTAGTGGTCCCCTGGCTGAACACGATCGGACTTAAGCTCACACATGTCAGATGAAGCTCTCATACCATTTTCAGACCATCAGTGTTCGTAGATCGCCCGTGGCGGTCCAGTTTCAGTTCAGCGGTCACCGCACGTAGTTCAGGGTTGCAAGTCTCACGATATGAAATAGAAATTTTTCCTGATCCGAGGGTGTAATCTGGCTGAATTCTGACGGTCAGAACGCTTAATACTGACACGTCAAGTCGTGTGCCAGATTTAAATTTTAAATTCCAAATCTGTCCCTATTCACACTCTCTTCAGTCCGGGCTCAATGAAATAGCCTGTGATTATCAGTTGGACTTGATTTTCGAAATGATTGTCAAGTCCAGCTAGGAGGTTCTAACGGTCTAAGATAGTAGTTATCAGACTTTCGACGTGCGGTCTAGATCCAATACAAATTTTTAAAGTGGTCCAGAGAACAAACCTGCTTAGAGTTTGATCCGAGGTTATAGAGTATTATAGAGTCATTGGTTCTACTCGATTTGGGTCTTGTAGAACGTATTTAAAGTGATCAGGGACTATTTCCCAGCTACTCTAGCGTTGCGCTAGCTAACTTAGTCTTATTTTCTAAAGGAATTAATCCTACGCGATTTCGGGTCGAGTTGGTACTCGAGTCTAAGTACGGATTTTTCCCGGACGTTACAATCTACCCCCCTTAACAAATAATTTCATCCTTAAAATTTGTACCTTTTCGTACTGCTCGAGAAGCTGTGGGTAGTTCTTTCTGATCTCTGCTTCTGTCTTCCAAGTAGCCTCTTCCTCAGAGTGATGCGTCCACAATACCTTCACAAGGGGAATCGCCTTGCTACGCAGTACCTGCTCTTTCCTGTCTAGGATACGTGTCGGTCGCAGGATATATGTAACATCCTCTCCTAACTGCACCTGCTCCCATCTGATGATATGGGAAGGATCAGCAACGTACTTCTTCAGCATAGAAACATGAAATACGTTGTGAACGCTCGCGAGAGGTGTGGGTAAAGCCAATCGGTAAGCCACCGCTCCCACACGATCGAGGATCTGAAATGGACCAATGAATTGCGGTGCTAGCTTCCCCTTCTTCCCGAACCGAAGGACTCCCTTCATAGGGGAAACTCACAAAAACACATGATCCCCAACTGTGAACTCTAGTGGCCTCCGTTTCATATCGGCATAACTCTTCTGTCTGCTCTGCGTTGTAAGAAGCCGACGTCTAATAATATTAATCTTCTCTGACGTCGCCTGTACTAACTCTGGGCCAATCAAGCTACGCTCACCGACCTCTGCCCAGCAATGCGGTGCCCGACAAGGTCGCCCATACAGCGCCTCGTAAGGTGCCATACCGATACTCTCCTGAAAGCTATTGTCGTACGCAAACTCCGCATATGCAAGACAATCATCCCAACTGTCCTTGAAGTCCAATGCACAAGCTCGCAACATATCCTCTAAAATCTAGTTCACCCGCTCTGTCTGTCCGTCTGTCTGTGGGTGAAAAGCAGTACTGAACTTCAACTTCACACCCATAACCTCCTGAATGAGAGTCCAGAAAATAGAAGTGAACCGCGTGTCTCTATCCGACACGATCTCCAACGGAACTCCATGCAGACGCACAATCTCTCTGATATACAATCTAGCCAGCTCGTCTGCGGAGTTAGTAACTCTGATCGGTAGGAAGGGCGCCGACTTCGTCAGGCGGTCGACGATCACCCATATGAAATCATGTCCCTTCCTCTTCTTCGGCAGCCCTGAAATGAAGTCCATGGAAATGAAATCCCACTTCCACTCTGCGATCGGCATAGGCTGCAAGAGTCCAGCTGGTCGGCGATGCTCTGCCTTCACCTGCTGGCAAGTGAGACAACGGGACACGAACTCAGCTATGTGGGTCTTCATACCCTCCCACCAATATGTCCTCTTCACGTCACGATACATCTTCGTACTGCCTGGATGCATCGCGAGTCTAGTACAATGCGCAGCCTTGAGAATCTCTCGTCTCAAGTCAGGGACATCTGGGACGCATAGGCGGCCACGATAACGTAAGCCCCCATCCATACCAACTCGCCACTAGCGTCAGCATCATCACTGGCCTGCTCTCAAAGCTCAGTCAGATGCACATCGTCCCTCTGTGCGTGAACTCATACGGCTCCTTTATGGTGAGTTTCTGCTCAAAGTCTCACAAAAACTCAACCATATCCCACTCAGCAACTATCAGCGGAGCCGCAAACTTTATCGCCTTCTTGCGGCTCAATGCGTCAGCCACAAGGTTCGCCTTCCCAGGATGGTAAGAGACTTTGAACTTGAAGTCCTTTAATGTCTCCATCCATCGCCGCTGCCTCATATTCAAGTCTCGCTGCGTGAATATGTACTTAAGGCTCTTGTGGTTGCAAAAGAGCTCGAACTCCTCTCCATAGAGGTAATGTCTCTAGAGTCTCAGTGCGAATATGACGGCTGCCAACTCTAGGTCGTGTGTAGGGTAATTCTCCTCGTGCTTCCTTAATTGTCTCGAGGCATATGAAATTACCCTGTCCCTCTGCATAAGGAGACAACCCAGACCAACGCTAGACGCGTCAGTATATATAGTGTATCTAACCCCTTGCTCTGGCAATACTAGCACAGGGGCGGACGTAAGTCTGTCCTTCAGCTCTTGAAAAGCTGACTCCGCCTGGTCATTCCAGGCGAACTTCATGTCCTTCCATGTCAATTGAGATAAGGGTCTCGTGATCTTCAAGAAATCTTGAATGAAGCGTCGATAGTAACTAGTGAGACCCAAGAAACTCCTCACCTCAGTGACAGAACCAGGCTGCTCCTAGTCCTGAACCGCAGCTACCTTAGACAGGTCAACTGCCATGCCATCCTTGGACACCACGTGTCCCAGGAACTTCACTTCCTGCTTTCAGAAGTCGCACTTCTTGTACTGTGCGAACAACTGATGCCGTTTGAGCATATCCAGGACCAAACGCAAGTGCTCCTCATGCTCCTCTCGACTCTTGGAGTACACCAAAATGTCGTCAATGAATACAACGACGAATCGATAGAGGAAAGTCCGAAATACACGGTTCATCAGATTCATGAACACGGCTGGTGCGTTCGTGAGACCGAACGACATCAAAAGGAACTCGTAGTGGCCAAAACTGGTCCTGAATGCTGTCTTCTGCACTTCCTCATCCCTGACGCGCAACTGATGATATCCTGACTGAAGATCAATCTTCGAGAAGTACTGCGCTCCTCTCAACTGATCAAACAAGTCATCGATCCTGGGTTAAGGGTACTTGTTCTTCACCGTGATCTGGTTCAGCCTGCGATAATCAATACACAATCGCATCGAACCATCCTTCTTCTTCACGAACAGAACTGGTGCTCCCCAAGGAGACACACTAGGCCGTATAAGGCCAAGCTCTAGCAAACCATCAATCTGCGTCCTCAACTCCTCCATCTCACACGGTGTCATGCGATACGTCGGCAGTGAGACGAGCGAGGAACCAGGAACCAGATCGATAGTGAAATCGATCTCTCGTTGGGGCGACAAACCAGGGATCTTCCTGAACAGATCCCCAAACTCGCAAACGACTGGTGTATGCTCAAGTACCTGGGCACCAGCGTCTCGCAGTAATGTAGCGTAGCTAAATATGCGGAAGGGGAGATTTACCCGCACTGAAAATGTGAAAGATGCACCCTCGGGCTCGTACGCAGTCACTATACGAGTCTCGCAGTCAATCTCGGCCCTCGCTGCAGTCAACCAGTCCATGCCAAGAATGACGTCGAGATAATAAAGAGAGGGGTCGACGACAAGATCAATAGCCATCGTCTTGCCTCCCAGATCCACCAAGCAACCCTCACACATCAGGGTGGCATCAGAATAATCCCCATGAGCTGTAAGGACTCGCACCCCATCCATAGTAATGGTCTGTAACCCAATGCGTCTGACTATGGCACGTGATATCAAAGAAATCATGGAACCAATGTCCACCATCACGAGAATAGGAATACCTCCAATATGGGAAGTGACCTCGAAGGCTGAATACTGAGAAGTCTCCGTCGCAGCTGCCTCAGCTGTTAATGCATGAACCCGTGCCTGCTGTGGCCGGTTCGGCCGCTGTGTCGTGGGCCGTAGAGGCTTCCTGATCTGTGATACCGAAGGTCTAAAGGAAGGGTGCGCAGGAGCCAACCGTATTGGCGATGCTGATATCGCCTGTGGACGTGCACGGTCGATCTTCTGCGGTGGCGAGAACCCACTGTCCCGCATCCGAGCAAAACAACTCTGAGCCGAATGGCCTGTCCTCCCGCAGTATGTACATGATAACTCGGGGCGCCGAAACTGTGGTGCTGGCGTTGTAGCCCGAGTAGGAGGGTTGACGCGAGGCCTCTTGCCCGCGAAGGGCCTGTCTGACAACTCTGGTCGTGGCCTAGGAGCAACAGGGCCACGAGATCGCGCAAGACGATCCACATCCTGCTCTGCCCGCATAGACATGTGAATCAACTCCGCATACGAGGGAATGCTCACGCAGCACATCTTCGACCGAATATCCGGTCGTAAACCCTCTGAAAAGTGCCGTATGCGCATCTGCTCATCTGCCAAAATAGTCGGGACGTATCTGCCCAACTCCGTGAACCGATGCTCATACTCCGTGACTGTCATGGCTCCCTGTCTGAGGCGGAGAAACTCATTCTCCCGGTCATGCCTGTACGTCTGGGGGTAGTATTTCTCATGAAAGCGGAACTCAAACGCTGCCCATGTCCATACATAATTGATGGCAACGGTCTGTAATACGCTGTCCCACCACAAGCTGGCCTCTCGCTCAAACAGGAACATAGCCAACTCTACCTGCTCAGCCTCTGTACAATGAAGCATTTTCAGTATCTTCGACACACAGTCGAGCCAATACTTGCCCTCCTAGGGTCTATGAGAACCCATAAAAGTGGGAGGCCGTAAGCGCTGGAATCGCTCTAACAAGCCCCGTGTATCTGCGGCATTCCCCCCAGGGTAAGAAGGTGGTACAGGATGAGCTATGCCCTCATCCTGGGCATAAGTATCAGCATCCTCAGCTAGATGCGCAGGTGGTGCAGGTGGAGGCACACTCCCACCCTAGGCTAGTGTCCCCACAACAGTAGTTAGGAGCTACTGCTGCTGCTGCATCATAGCCATCATCTGCTCAAATCTGTCTGGAGGTGGAGCAGTCTGTGGCGTGTACTGTGCCGAAGAAGATGGGTGGTACGGCTCTCTGACGGGCGGTGTGAACGGTGGTGGTCTAACTGTAGGACGAGCGGTAGGCTGAGACTCACGCACTGTCTCAAGAATCGGGCCCACAGTAGGGTCCGCATGTGCATCAGACTGCGAAGGAGCCTGATTCATAGGCTCACTCAATGCAAGCCGAGCCGTGCTCCGTGTAGCCTTAGGCGGCATTCCCTATATTCAAAATAGGGCGCAACCTTGTCAGTCTCAATAGCATAAATACACCGCGATCATTCACACAAAGAGTTAAAAGCATCTCATGCATTTCATTTAATCAAAATTATCACAATATAAAGGATATATCCTTACAAGCATCATGACGAGAAATACATGGGAACTAAGATAGTTAAAAATTCAACAGCAACACAAGTAAACTACTAGCCTTATCAGGCTTACAAAACATAAAGCAGGAAACAACTGACTACAACAATAACATCAAAGATCGCATCGCTACTCTGAGTCGGGTGACGGAGGAGGAGCACCCTTATCCTGCAAGCAGCACAGGATCGCCTTCAAGGTGCGAGTCACCTTGCCGAATTTCCTCTTCGTAACGGCCTTGACATCCTCGACTTCAGCGCGAAGTTCCTGAACTTCCCTTCGTAAGGCGATCTGGCTCTCCTCAATTCGGGCAATGCGATCATCGCCAGTAGCCTGAGCAGAAGGAGGAGGGATCTCATCTGTATCCTGAGCCTCCTCTTCTACCTCTTCCTGGACTTCCTCCTCAACTTCTGCTCCAGGTTCTCCCTCATTTAGATCCTCTTCATCATCAAAGTCATCCTCGTTATCTTCTTCAAGATGATTCTCATGGTACTGAGACCCGATCTTCATCTTGACCATGATAGACTCATCAATACTGTGAATCGGAACTGGCAATTCCGGCCCAAGTCTGTAAGTAAACTCAAGTGCGATCTTGCATATCAGTCGGCCAACAGGAAGTGATTCAGACGTTCTTCTTGATCTTGCTATGAGGATTATCTGTCGCAAGATGAAAGTGGCCATACACACATTCTCTCCTTGGGCCACCAGATATAGAAAATCAACTATAAGGCGCGTACACTCAATGCAATTTGTCGACCTGGGATACACATTGAATGTGCAAATGTGGTGCAGCAGGCGCAAATCATCAGACATATGAGTCACCTTGAGGCTATTATTAGGCTGCCATGGAACCAGTTTACCGCATAGAAACCTGGTACGGTGATCTCGCTCACGCCTACTCAGATTCTTCTCACTAGGATGAACATCACCAAGAGGCACGTTCAGGAGTCGCGCAATCAACCGAACATCAATCGTAGCCATCCGGTCTCTACCAAAAGGAATCTTGAACTGCAATGGCTCCAAGGTAGAATTCTGGATACGAGCGTAGAAGGCACGAATGGTGCTTACATTAGCACAAGCACGAGCTTCAAAGATCGGACCCCAATGCGCAGCTTCAATGCGCTCGAACAATAAAAATTCACCGAATAGTCGCCCTTCCACATCTGCCTCAAACAACACTTTACGATCAGTGTATTGACCATGAGGCATCTCTGCTAGAATCACTCACCCAAGTTGAGTATGGGGATCTAAATCCCACTTTGTATGAAACTCTCGGGCTGTGGTTGGACCTACGGCGGCGCTTAAACTTGCGACACCACCCCGCGGCCTTCTCGATTGAGCAGGGCTACTTGGCCCAGCCTCATCTACTGCGGTCTTTCTTTTACCCATCAAAGATAGGATGGTGGAGACTGACAAAAGACCTAAAATGGCTTCAACAAAAGCCATAGAAAATGGAGAAAATACAAAGAGATGGCTGTCCAAACTGAAAAAGGGAGATCTAGGCATTATAGAGGGATGCTTCAAGCTTCCCTAGGATGTATTTTTAAGGAGAAAAGAGAATGAAAAAGGGGAATGGAGCACCTCACGATTTCAGCTTGATTTGGGGGTTTTTAGAGCTCTAAACGACGAGATCTTCTAGAGGGAGGGCTGTAATCTTCAATAGAATGATGGAGTGTGGTCGTTTTTGGCCAAGGATGGATTTAGGGGTGATTTGGAACCATGATTTGGAGGTAAGGCAGCTAGAAAATGTAAATGGGGCTAGGGGAAGGGCTATTTGTGAAGGAAGTGCATCATTTTAGGGTTTTCTACGGTCGGGCGCTACATGAAGGGTGTGTATTACCCAAAACACCCTCACATAACAAAGCACACATTAAATGGGCCATGGTGGTCGGCGATGCGTCGCCGAACGATCTCCTGTTTGGTTGGTGAGACCACATGGGTTTGATCTCCCATGGTCCAGGGACCCCAAATAACTATGGGCCCCACCTTGGTTCATTGTATATTAACCTGTATAGGCCCAAACATGAGTTTGGGGCTTTCCGGAGATAATCTGCAATCCTGAATACAAAACCCTATCATGCAACATATTATTTTGGGGTAGAAGGAGCTAATAAATCTATCTAGCTCATTAGTTACTAAAGAAAGTGAAGTTAGAATGGCCTTATGGACACTTTTCATGAAATTTTACTATTTACTGTAAAATTTTATGAAAGTATGATTTTATGTTATTTTCACATTAGGATTGATGCCTAACATGAAAAGGATAAGAAAGAATTGAAGGTTGGAGTGGTGAGAGGAAGAATTTTGAAGATTTTAGTTGAAATGAGGTTTTTAAGCCCTGTCGATTGAATACAGGGGTCGTGGTTGTCCCACGGCCCAAGGATTCACATTTACAGGTTTAGAATCATTCAAAGAATGCCTTAGTCCAACTACCTACAACCTAGGAGCTATTCGGGTTGCTTCACGCGACCCTAGACGCGTTACAGACTCGATCGCGCGATCGAAATGAATACACTTCGCTTATTAGCGAATTTGCGATCCTACAAGTGTTTCTAGACCCTTCTCGCACCCACCTAAGTTAAAAGAAGTGACAGCGTACGTCGCGTGACCATAACCCAGGCCCAGTATACTCTTTTTCATACTCTGATACCAACTTGTAACACCCTGAAAATCGGGGGTCGTGTATAAACTCAACTCCCGAGTTCCAGACCGTCACTTATGCAACAAAAATGATTATGATTCAATGTTGTCTGAGTTAAAGCATTCACATGAGTAAAAGTATACCAAAACTGCAATTCATACTCCAGATCCAGTGATAAAAGCAAGCGGAAGACTAAACAATATATATATCACTGTATGGAAAAACAAAGTAGATCTCGACTGTCACTAAAGTATGAATACATCACTGAGTCTCATATACATGTAAATAAACTAAAATAAAATGTCCAAAAGAGTCTCACTATGAAGTCCCGTCAACCCAGGTCACCTAAGCAAAGCCATCATGGTACTGCATGTATGAGAACTCGTCCTGGTCCTCATCAAAGTCTGGCTCTGCCTCCTGGATCTCAGCATCACCTGCATCTAAAACAGGCTCTGGTAGGTGTTGCAAACACCATCCCATAACGTGGGAGTGAGTGATCAACTCAGTGGAATCATAGAGCAAAGATTAGCATGTTCACAAATCAATCTTGTGATAATAATAAAGCAGTAAATCAGACAATCCTAATACTGTTGTTAATGTAATATGACATGACATGATGGATGCCCTCACCGACATTCTCCCTCATACGGTACCATCATCGTCCGCGGCATGCGTGCATCCCGCTCAGTGCTCCACATCTTCCAGGCACATGCAATGTAATGGTGATATGATTGCTGAGTTGTTATTAGTCCGTTTAAACAGCAGGATTGGGAAACTAAGGTACTTCCCTTGTATCAATCCCAACACAGATCCTGTCTAGGGTCGTCACTCCTAGTAATCTCATACGATGTATATTTTTGTAGGTCGCTGCAAGGGCTGCTAGGGCTGTTGCTCGCACTCGTTGCACCGCTCCCCCATCACCTTATCAATACATGCCTACTGTACTCTACTGCTACTGAAGGGTCGTCGCCTCCCGTAGACTCAGAATACGCTCGCAGTCACTACAAAGGACTCGTCGCCTGATCAGTGTAGGCTGACAGTAAGAATATAGTGTCCCATGCCACTATAATCTGCTCACGAGACTAGGTGCTCACTGGTCACTACGGGGAGGTTTGTGGCCCCAGCGTAGGCCGACAGCTCGACCACGGTGTCCCATACCACCATGCCCAGCTCATGAGTCTTCGTGGATCAAGGTACTATGGTTAACAGGGTTTACAATGATAAGTTCAGTACCCTAGGTTCAAGCAGTTATGACTCATGCAGGGCGAACATATAACGGCCAGTTGGGTTACTTGACGGGCTCGATTAGCGCGATCGAATCTCAAGTCAAACGACATGAAGTGCGTAAAACACTTCGTGTGGCCTAACCACTGCCGCCAACTCCAAAATACGGCTCGCGTTGATCGACGCGTCATTCGTGGCCAAGATAAGCCAACCACGGATTCGCTCGATTACCGACTGCCTAGACTAAGTATAGTCCCAAACAATTATGGAATCACATCAGTAATTCATGTAAGAGTATTGGAATTGAAATACAACCATGTGAGCATGTTAACACATGTTATAACATACAACTTAAGCAAATCATCACGCACATGCATTTCATACATATAATGAAATCATGCATTTAGCTAACATGTAGGAAATCATTTACATCAGCATATTAATTGAGAAATCAATCTCAAACTGATTCATAACATCATTTAATTCAATACATACTAATACAAGTATTTATACAAACACTTACACTACACACTTAAGTCTACATATAGTATGTCGACTCGAAGTGCGCACTTAGGCGAATCTCTTCGCCAAAATAATTATGCACGCATTCCTAACATTATAATGCGACAATAAATCATGTCAATCACATCAGTAAAATATGCATGAATTCAGTACTTCCTACAAATGACTAAAATGCCCTAAATCTCATATTCTTCGCCGGTTTACGAAACAGGAAACGGATAGCATTTGTACATGTCAAACGGCATTACCGTCAATAATCTACTATTAAACGACATTGAAGGCGTTGTAAACAGTCAATCAAAGCGTCTAAAATCCTCACCTTGTCTCTTATAAACGTGTCATTTCGAACGGAGGGTATACGCTTCGTCTATAGCGATAAGAGAACCTAATTTACAAGATACGTCAGCTAACATGCTATGAATCCTAGTGAACCTCAAATTAGCAACTTATTAGGGTTATTTCATACCTGAAAATGTGGAGGAATCACTGGCCAGGTGATTGAAGTATGTTGCTAAAGTACGTGCAACAGGCGGCACAAAGGCAGGAAAATTCTCTCCTACTCTCTCTCACAAACTCTCACTTTTCTCTCTCCCAATCTAGGGTTTCTCTCAAATTCGGATGGGAGAGAGGAGTGAGGGTTTCAACTCCTTTTATAAGCTTAAAAATGCCCAAAACAGGCTCAGGTACAAAGTTTACTTAGGGCATATCCAAATGGGGACTGTTTCGGTCCAAAAGATGATTTCTGGTGGTCCCCTGGCCGAACGCGATCGGAATTAAGATCACACATGTCATATGTCGCTCTCATACCGTTTTCAGACCATCAGTGTTCGTAGATCGCCCGTGGCGGTCCAGTTTCAGTTCAGCGGTCACCGCACATAGATCAGGGATGCAAGTCTCATGATATGGAATAGAAATTTTTCCTGATCCGAGGGTGTAATCTAGCTGAATTCTGACGGTCAGAACGCTTAATATTGACACATCAAGTCGTGTGCCAGATTTGAATTTCAAATTCTAAATCTGTCCCTATTCGCACTCTCTTCAGTCCAGGCTCAATGAAATAGCCTGTGATTATCAGTTGGACTTGATTTTCGAAATGATTGTCAAGTCCAGCTAGGCGAGTCTAACGGTCTAAGATAGTAGTTATCGGACTTTCGACGCGCGGTCTAGATCCAATACAAATTTTCAAAGTGGTCTAGGGAACAAACCTGCTTAGAGTTTGATCCGAGGTTATAGAGTATTATAGAGTCATTGGTTTTACTCGATTTGGGTCTTGTAGAACGTATTTAAAGTGATCAGGGACTATTTCCCAGCTACTCTAGCGTTGCGCTAGCTAACTTAGTCTTATTTTCTAAAGGAATTAATCCTACGCGATTTCGGGTCGAGTTGGTACTCGAGTCCAAGTATGAATTTTTTCCGGGCGTTACAAGTTGACTAAGATTTTACTAAGTCATGACTTTATAATGGGGAGTGTTGATAAAATATTTTTTGTAAAGAAACACAATGATCACATACTGATAGTACAGATATATGTTGGTGACATTATCTATGGATCTACCTATTCTAACATGACTATTGAGTTCGCAGATTTAATGAAGTCTAAATTTGAAATGAGCATAGTTGGAGAATTGAACTATTTATTAGATTTGCAAGTAAAACAGCTTCCTGATGGGTTCTTTATCTCTTAAACCAAATACGCTCTAAATTTGGTTAAAAATTTTGGTTTTGAGAGTGGAAAAAAATTAGATACTCCTATGAGTACGACACTCAAACTCTTTAAGGATTTGACAGGTAAAAGTGTAGATCTTAAGTTGTATTATGGTACGATAGGTAGTTTATTATATTTAACTATAAGCCGACTTGATATTACATTCAGTGTAGGAATTTGTACTAGATATCATTCAGACCCTAAAGAGTCCCACCTGATTGCTGTAAAGCGCATTTTGAGATATGTCACAAGTTCGGCCAAATTCGGCCTTTGGTATTCTCATGATACTAATGTTCAATTAGCCGGTTATGTGGATGCTGTTTGGGCTAGTAATATTAATGACCGCAAGTCTACCAGCGGTGGATGTTTTTATGTCTGGAACTGTCTAGTTTCATGGCATAAAAAGAAACAGAGTTCCTTATCACTTTCCATAGTTGAGGCTGATATATTGTAACTAGTAATACATGCACCCAGCTTGTGTAGATGAAGAGAATGTTAAGTGATTACGGATTTACGCAAGACTCTATGGTTTTATATTGTAACAATTCTAGAATAATTAACATTTTTAAAAATCCAATTCAACATTCACGAACTAAGCATATTAACATTAGATATCATTATATTCATGAATTAGTATAAGATAAGATTATTTATGTGGATTATAATCAGACTGAAATTCAACTTGTAGACATTTTTACAAAACCACTTGATAAAAATAGGTTTGCAAAATTAAAATTGGATATGGGTATGTGCAATATGATTTGAAATGCTTGTGTTTATTTGTACTATATTGTATGTTTTTATTTTTTTTATTTTTATTAATTTTTAAATATAAAAAATATATGAAAAATGCAAAATTTATGAGATGCACAACCAGTCGAGTACACATCAACCAGTCATGGCATGACAGGTCAAGTTTGTAGTAGACTAGTAGAGTGGCTCGGGTTTGGGGGTTTTTATTGTGCATAAAGCACTTTTTCTTCATTTGTTTCATCTTCCTCAACCAGCCTTACCACGATCGATCGAACCCACCTTCGATTCCTTCATGGTTAGTGTATTTTTTTCATTTTTCTTGTGGATTTAGGTTCTTTACACTTCTATTTCCTTGATTTTGTTGTTTATTTCAAGGTTTTTGGTGGTTTATTGGGTTTTCTTGTTAAAACTCTGATTTCCTTTAAAGTCATCTTTTCTTTCTTGCATTGCTTATATTTCTTGTGCTATGGAAGGTAAAAATAAGAAGAGAGTCTCTCATGGTACCTCTTCTTCTCATTCCACTTCAATCACGTTGTGTCATCTTCAGTCACCCGAAGAAGAACCTGAATATATGTAGGATATATGTCTCCGCAACGTGATTGTTGAGCAGACTGTTAACTCAAATCATTTGGTATTATTAAGCATCGTTCACATCCTTCAAATTGTAGTTTAGGCTAACATATTAAATTGGGGTGGTCCTGTAGTCCTGTATATCGTTCCATTGCGCAGGCCATGTTTGCCTACATAAGTGACTTTTCTTCTGAGAATTTAACTTTTACTATTACTGCAAGAGAAGGTCCTACTGATGTAGACCATCACTTAATATCTGGATTGATGGATATTCCAGTAAATGATGGTGAAATTCCTATTTCTACTTTAGTGGTAAGACCCTCTGAGTCTGAAAAAAGAATGTTAATTAGAGTGTTATTGTAACATCCTGAAAATCGGGGGTCGATTAGAAACCCAACTCCCGAGTTTCAAAACATCACTTATGCAACATAAATAATGATGAATGAATGTTGTCTGTAGAAGGGCATTAAACATGATTGAAATTATACTAAAAACATCATATCATACTCCAAAGGCATTTAAATTATGCAAGCGAAAGACTGTGATAAGTATTTAAACTAGATAAGAGTATTAGTAAGCCCTCAGAGTATGAATGTCACTAGGTTAACAATTACAAGTTTGATTACAAAATGTACAAAATGAGAAAAATGTAATGTATTCTATCCCAAATACCGAAGCCCCGTCGGTGCAACTCCAGATCAAATAGACCCGTCAGAGAGTTACATGTAGGAGAACTCACCATCAAAAAGTAAAGTCTGGCTCCGCTTCACAAGCATCACCCTCACCTGAAACTAAGACAAAGTCTGGTTGGTGTGTACAATGCTGTCCCGTAACGTGGGAGTGAGTAGCTAACTCTGTGGAACAATAGAGTAAAGATTAACATGTTATCAATTCAGTCAAGAAGTAATGATAAAACATTACAATCAAACACTCCTAAATAATGTAATTAATGCAAGGATGAGATACAATAATGATGCATACCCTCGCCAACATACTCCCTCATGCGACACCATCTTACGTTCGTGGCATGCTTTCATCCCTCAGTGCTCCACATCTTCCAGGCACATGCAGTGCGATATGGACATGATTATTGAGTTGTTATTAGTCCTTTTCATACAACAGTATTAGGAAACTAAGGTACCTCTCCTATATCAATTCCTAACAATGATCTAGTCTAGGGTCGTCAGTCCTAGCATATCTCATATGAAGTGCAGTTCAAGGTCGCTGCAAGGGCTATCAAGGCTATTACACGTAATCGTTACACCACTCCCCCATCACCTTATCAATACAGGCCTAGTTTCTACTCTATTTACTATGGGAAGGCTCGTCGCCTCACCACAGATTTAGAGTATGCTTGAGGTCACTACAAAGGGCTATCAGGGTTGTTACACGCACTCGTTGCACCACTCCCCCAACACCTTATCAGTGTAGGCCGACAGCTTGAATATAGTGTCCCATACCACCATATTCGGTTCACAAGTCTGGGTTGCTCACTGGTCACTAAGGGGAGGCTCGTGGCCCCAGTGTAGGCCGACAGCTCGATCACGGTGTCCCATACCACCATGCACGGCTCATGAGTCTTAGCGGATTAAGGTACCAAGGCTAATGGGGTTGCATTGGTAAGTCTAGTATCTTAGGTTCAAGCAATGACATCCAAACATGGTGAACATACATTGAACAGATCGGGTTACTTGACGAGTTCGACTAGTACGAGCATCCGTTGAGTTGATCGACATGAAGTACATAAGCACCTCGTGTGGCCTAACCACTATCAACAAGCAACGCATGGCTCGGGTTCGTCAAACATGTTCTGCGTGGCAAATCCAACTCAGCCACGAACTCAAGTTCGGTTACCGATTGCCTGGATTATTCAATAGCCCCAAACACATTCAATTACAACATGATGTCCTATGAGATAGTCAAAGCAGTAATGGATCAAGATTACAAATCATTCAATCATATGAACATGTTCTGAAGTGCATTGTAAACATGAATTCACACACATTCAATTCATAATCAAGAAGACATCAAAATAAGTCATGCATGGAGGAAATCATATACATCATTGATGGTTGAGAATCATATCTCAACCCGCATACAGGTAAATCTTACTAACTACTAACTCATTCAAACACTTTTACAAACACTTAACCTACACATTACATCATACATATTATGTGTTAATTTGCATACGTATTAGGGCAAATCCTTTTGTCAAAGGGTTTTCGTCCATACAACAATCATATATCCACGACAGTTTGTCATTGCAAGCACGAATACGAAGTCTATACTCATTCAGTCATTTTCACAAACACTTAGGCTACACATACTAAATACATATCGTATGTTGGTATATCATGTATTTGGGCTAAACCTTTAGCCCAAGAGTTATTACACATACATCTAGCATACATAGACGGCAGTTAATCATGGCAAACACACTTTCATATTTTGTACGTGTATGGTATTTTCTACGAATACAGAGAATACACAAAATTCTATATTCTTCGTATTTAACCGAAACAAAAAATGGATAGCATGTTCTACATGTGAAATAGCATACACGTTAGGAATCTATCATTATCCGACATTGAAAGCTTTAAAAAATGACAACCTAAATGTGTAAAGTCCGCACCTTATGCTGTAGAAGTGTAAAGAAGTTGATGGAATCTCTAAGTCTTCGTATACGTGGAATATCAACATGTAATACAAGCTAGGTTAGCTATCTAGCTACTAGAATTAATGGAAACCCTAAAACAAGCTAGGGTTAAGTTTTTCTTACCTAAGAATGAAGTCAGAATTGTCGTAGTAGTGACATGGATGTGATGAATAAACATGTAAAATAGCAGAACCGATTCTCAAGAATAACTCCCACACCTTCACTCACCTTCTCTCTCTCTCTTTCCTTCTCTTTCTTTCTTCTCTCTCCATTAGGTTTAGAAAATTCATATGGGATATGAGATAGGGGGTTTAAGCTTCTTATATAGGCTCTAAATTGATGAAAATGGCCCCAGGGCCATGGTATACTTAAGTTATAACCAAATCGGGCTTGTTCTGATCCAACGGAGCACTTCTGGAGGTCCTGTTACTAAACGCGGTCGGACTTAAGCTCTCTAATATCGGATATAGGTCAAGCTAAGATTTCAGTCCGGTCGAGTTTCCAGATCGACCGTGGTGGACCAGTTTCAGTTCAGCAGTCAACGAAAGTCGATCAGAGCCACAAGTGCTATGACATGTATGGGCCACCTATCCTGATCCGAGGGTGAATTTGGGTTGAAATCTAACGGTTAGAATGCTTAGAAATATCGCGTAAGCGACACGTTCCAGATTACTTAAAATTATATTTAATTTTTTAAAAATCTTCATTTTCTCACTCTCTTCACTCAAAACTCAAGAAAATTATCTCAGGACATCGTTTGGCCTTGATTTTTGAGGAGATAGTCAAGTCCAACTAGGAGGTCATAATGGTCTAAGTTCATCACTATCAGACTTTCGACGTGCGGTCCAGGTCCGATACGAAGTTTTTGATTGCTCCCAAGAGCAACTGGGTTTAGAGATTGATTCAAGATTTTAGGAAAACATAGCGTTAACAGTTCTATAGGTTTTGGGTCTTACAGATCATATTTAAAGTGGTTGGTGCTATTTTCGTAGGTAATCTACTGTAGTGCTAATTAATTCACGTTAAATTTTTAAAAAATTTAGTTCTAAATGATTTCTTTGGCTTTGGAATTGAGTTATAAGGAGTTACCAAGGTGTTATGGTTGACCCATTGCCTAAGGACGTCTAATTCCAGGTTGGCAAAAATTCGGGATGTTACAATCTATCCCCCTTAAAATAATTTCGTCCCCGAAATTGGCTAAGAGTAATGAGTAAAGGTTCTATTATTCCTTTCTTCTAAGCTTTACTGATTTCAAATTTATATGCGTGGTGGGATATATACATCTATACTAGTCTGACGCATTTTTATCTATCCTCCTTCAAACTTACTGTTTATCTCTTGCTTATACCCTGATGGTTTGCTACAATTTATTTCTTTATCTATTTCGAGTCTTGATGACGGTTCCCATTGTTAGGCCTATGATTTAATATGAACAGGTTCAACACTTAAGCCCTAATTGTTTCCCTTTAAAGACTTCATTATTGACATTCTAAGGAAGATTCAAATTCTATTTAATGACCTAACCTTACATATAACCTGAATCAATTTCCTTCAATCCTGGACTAGTGGGGAAAGGGGCCAACCACGCTTCCGCTGGGCTACTCTAATCCAACGGTTGTATTAGCTGACCTAACTAGATTGGGCTCATACTATTCTATCCCCCTTAAAAATTATTTCTACGCTCAATGCTCAAGAATCTATGTCTTAATCTGTATGTTAGAGCAAGATATAACTTAGGACCTATCCTTGACATGGAATGGGATACGATCTCCCAATACATTAGTCTTCCTTTCATTGATGATGTGTACTATGACATTGATACCTATGGTTATAAAAATGAGCCTAATCTCTATTGTGGTTGATTCCAGGGACGGGTGTGAGTTGGTGGCAAGATGCCTAATTCTACCAAAGAAGGACTCTTACTATGGTCCTGACTAACCCTCTTTGATCATGTCTAGTTTAATACCGTAATATAATTTATACATTATTACTACTATCTCTCTAAGTTTATATGCACAATATGCATGCCAGAATGGTCTGTGATTCGGGACCTAATTTCTAATTGTCTATTGCCCATTTGAGACATTTATTAGGCCTAAAGAGAAAAATCTCTATTGGCTATAGGTTCTTAAGACTTCTCAAAGATGAAGTAATTAACTTTTGGTTGTAAGGGGTCAGGCCAACGCGGAAGAAAAGTTGTGTAGTGGGTCTGAGTCGGATACATATACCTTCTGCCTAGCTAGGATAGAAAATTTATCGTATCAGTTCTTAATTCTAGTCGATCCCGATCTTCTGCTTGATCAGAGCATTGAGTTCATTGGTAATCTACCAGGATTGAGAATGCGATTCAAACCGCGAATACATCGCTTATATACAGTTCCTTTACTCCGTATTCCCGATTGTACTAAGTCCTTGGGAAGGAAATTCTAAGGGGTGTGCCGGTTTATCCTAGCGTTCAATCCGAGGGATATATAAGTTTGCTTTGAACGTGACTAGTTTCTAAATCAAACAACTTTCCTAAGCACCAAGGGAATTCATCGAAAGAATGAGGCCCCAGTCCAAGCTAATCGAGCCGACTAACTAAGTCTATCATTCAATTATATTAGCATAATTAGTCTTTACATTCCTTAGTATAACTAGTAGCCTAGTCTTAACTTATGAGTAGCGGTAATCCACTGGTTGTATTCTAAAGTCTATGTTTATACGCTAGATGGAATTTAAGTTGCCTGGACTTAAATGTGATTGTGTTTGAGCACAACACATATGCTCATACCAGCTAAGGAGGTCCTCAGGTTTGTGCTATTAATTTATTGAATTTCCTACACCATCAAATCCTTTGAAGTCTACGAGTCCAACTTTAGGTCCAAAACTCTAAGGGCCTGTTTGGCTAGTGGTATTAAGTTGTATTAAACAGATTGCATTACTAATCCCACCTCGGGATTAGGAATGACATGTTTGGAAGGAGGGTGGGATGGGATGGGATTAAAAATGAATTTTATAGTCTTTGAAAAATGAGCCTTGTGTTGGAAAGTGTGAGATGGGATTTCCAAATCCATGATGATGAAATTCCAAGTATAATTTTGAAAGAAAATCTCGAGATTTATTGATAATTGCATACATTCCAACATGATATTGGAAACCATAGAATACACCAAATCTAGAGACAACACCTTACACATGCATGTATTATTACTTTGACAATTCCATCCGCCCTAATCTTACCTAATGCAATTGGTCGAACGGGCCCTAAATGTCCCATCATTTGGAGGTTGTGTAGGTTACGGGACACAAAAATGTGGATTTTATGCCAAATGAAGGGGGTATAAGGAAGGTGAAGAGTTGTAAAGAATAATGGTGGATGCATGTAAGATGTAGAAGAAGACGGAAGCTTGAGTGAATAGGAGTAGGGATGTGAGATCATCTTACATGGTCTCGGTTACGCATGAGCTATTCTACGGTAGTTAATCTCGCCCATCGGTAAAACTTAGAATTCTAATATGGTTTCTAGATTCCATCGCCCCCTTCCTAAGTCAGAGTGAATCAGTGTGCATTGTGTTACCATAACCCAAGTCCAGTTTAATCCAAATTATGCTCTGATACCATCTGTAACATTCCGAAAAATCGGGGGTCGAGTAGAAACCCAACTCCTGAGTTCCAAAACATCACTTATGCAACATAAATAATGATGAATGAATGTTGTCTGTAGAAGGGCATTAAACATGATTGAAATTATACCAAAAACAACATATCATACTCCAAAGGCGTTTAAATTATGCAAGCAGAAGACTGTAATAAGTATTTAAACTAGATAAGAGTGGTAGTAAGCCCTTAGAGAATGAATGTCACTAGGTTAACAATTACAAGTTTGATTACAAAATGCACAAAATCAGAAAAATGTACGCTTATGGTTCCTAGGCCACGACTAGATTTGTCGAGCAGGCTATTCCTTGGCAAGAGGCCCCGTACAGACTCGCCTCCCAGACTTATAGCTCCATCAGCCCTGATGAGGCGAGTGGACTTTTGGTACACCTACTGCAAGAGGTCTGGTCACAGGGATATGTATTGCTTCACCAAGATGAGGGACAACGGCTTCTTGCCGCCTTAGAGGATCAACCGCTAGCTTCCTCAAATGATTGTAGCCCTAACTCTTTGACTAGCACATCCATCTTTTCGGTTGCCTGCACCTCGATTTAGGCCGCCTCAACGGCCCATGGTACCACAGCTAAACCGTTGGCAGTGGGCTCGCGTGTACTCACTGTTGAGGCATCTGAGATAGCAATTGCAACACCGTTGGCTTTTGAAGTCACGGCTCATGTTTAAGGTACAACAGTCTTCTCATTAGTGGACACCGGGTCCACTATCTCTATAGTGTCATGCGTAGTAGTCAAGTGACTGGGATTGAAAACTAGCCCTATGGTTGGGTTGAGACTCCTTACCACCATATGAACTTCCTCAGACTCTACCAAGATGTGTAGGGGTTGTTCGAAAGACCTAGGGAGTAGGGTAGTGCTTATTGACCTGCTGGTCACCCCATTGTGTCACTATGACATCATTCTCTGTATGGATTGGCTCACCGAGATGAGGTCAGAGATCGATTGCGATGCTAGAGTGGTGACAGTCCATGGACCTGAGAGCATGACCTTTACATTCCCAGTGTAGGTCAGTTGGCCCTATCGTATTAGTTGTTACGCTTCCTTGCTAGAGGATGTTGATGGTCCAACACTTAGGGACACCCATGTAGTCCAAGAGTTCTCAGATATATTCAGAAAGATACCTGGATTAACCCCCTCAGTGCGAGATCGATTTTACCATCGACCTAGTGGCTGATACATCACCTATATCTCTTCTGACTTATTGCATGCCTCCATGTGAGATGGAGGAGCTAAGGAAACAGATCGATGATCTGTTCGATACGGGCTTCATACGACTGAGTGTCTCCTTGGGGAGCACCCATGTTGTTTGTGACGGAGAAGAATGGATCACTGCGATTGTGTATTGATTATCACAGACTGAACTAAGTTACGGTGAAGAACAAGTACCCTTTGTCAAGGATAGATGATCTATTTGATCAGTTAAAGGGGGCACAGTATTTCACAAAGATCGACTTACAGTCAGGGTATCACCAGTTATGCGTCAGGGATGAGGACGTGCAGAAGATAACTTTCAGGACTAGTTTTGGGCACTACGAGTTCCTTGTAATGTCGTTTGGACTCACAAATATACCGGCCGTGTTCATGGACTTGATGAACCAGGTGTTTTGGCCGTATCTATTCTAATTCGTCCTCGTGTTTATAGATAACATTCTAATATACTCTAAGAGTAGGGAGGAACATGAGAAACACCTACAAGCAGTCTTCGATACTCTCAGGGAGAACCAGTTGTTTGCACGGTACAAGAAGTGTAACTTTTGGAAGGAAGAAGTCAAGTTCCTAAGACATGTGGTGTCCAAGGAAGGGATAGTTGTGGACCTTGCTAAGGTAGCCGCAGTTCAGGACTGGGAGAAGCCCGATTCGGTTACTGAAGTGAGGAGTTTTCTTGGCCTGGCAGGCTACTACCGTTGATTCATTAGGGATTTTTCCAAGATAGCCAAATTGTTATCTTAGTTAACTCGGAAGGATCTCAAGTTTTCCTGGAATGAGAAGGCAGAAGAATCTTTTCAGGAATTAAAGGACAAGTTAACGTCTGCCCCTGTGCTAGTATTGCCAGAATAAGGGGTCAAGTATACGATATTCACCGACTTGTCTCGTGTTGGTTTGGGTTCTTTTTTGATGTAGAAGGACAGGGTTATTGCCTATGCATCGTGACAGTTAAGGAAACACGAGGAAAATTACCCTGCGCATGGCCTAGAGTTAGCGGCCATCATCTTTACATTGAAGCTCTGAAGACATTACCTCTATGAAGAGGAGTTTGAGCTCTTTTGTGACCACAAGAGCCTCAAGTATATATTCACACAAAGGGACCTGAATATGAGATAACGACGATGGATGGAAACCTTAAAAGACTTCAAATTTGAGGTCTCCTACCATCCTGGCAAGGCCAACCTTATGGCTGACGCATTGAGCTGCAAGAGGATGATAACATTTATGGCTCCGCTGATGATAGCAGAATGGGATATGGTAGAGTTTGTACGAGACTTTGAATAAAAACTTAAGGTAGAGGAGCCCTTCAAGAGCATCGCTCATATTCATGTTCAGCCGCTCATTAATGACAGGATCATCGCGGCTCATAGAGACGATGAATTATTAGCCAAGATGAGAAAACAAATCAGTGACGATGAAGACTCGGAATGGAGAGTTGGTACGGATGGCGGTTTACGTTATCATGGCCGCCTATGTGTCCCAAATCTTCGTGACCCAAGGAACGAAGTTCTCGAGGCTGCTCACAATTCAAGGATGACAATGCATCCTGGCAGTATGAAAATGTACCAAGACATGAAGCGCTCATACTGGTTGGAAAACATGAAGGCCCATTGTAACGCCCTAAAATTCAGGGGTCGAGCATAACTCAGCTCCCGAGTTCCAAAACATCACTTATGTAACAAAATTAATGATGGATGTATCTTTTCTATATTAGTGCATAAAACATGAAGTAGATTAAGCCAAATCCACAGACATAATTCATGGATAGTGAGAAAGTGCAAGCAGAAGTCTTATATATATATATATATATATATATATATATATATATATATATAACCAAAAATAATCCCCAAAATATGCGTGTTCTGCCTGGGTAATATGTACAATCTGTGTCTCAAAATACATGTATCAAACTGTGTATATGCAATACAATCATAACCCAGAATCCCCGCCAGTCAGGACAAGGTTCACATGAACCCGCCTGAGAACTGCATAAATGAAAACGCCTCCTCGTCCTCGTCGAACTCTGGCTTCGTCTCACAGGCATCATCATCACCTGCAGCTAAGTCAGAGTCTGGTTAGTGTTTAAGCACTGTCCCAGAACGTGAGAGTGAGTGATCAACTCAGTGGAACTATATAACAAAGGTTAATATGTTATCAATTCAATCAAGCAGTAATGATAAAGCGGTACAATCAAACATAACCTAAATACTCTTGTTAATGCAAAGATGATATGAAGGGATGATGCATGCCCTCACCACAATCTCCCTCTGCGATCTTCATCTTAGGGTCACGCATGTCAGTCACTTCCTCAATGCTCTACACCAACGCCAACAGCACATGCAATGCAATGTTATGAGCATGATTACTAAGTTCTTATTAGTCCTTTTCATACACCAGGATTAGAAAGCTAAGACACCTCCCTTATATCAATTCCCAAACAGGGATCCATTCTAGGGTCGTCAGTCCAAGGAAATCTCAGACGATGTTACGGTTCTAAATCGCTGTAAAGGGCTCATCACCAATCAATACAGGTCTAGTTATATCCTGGATAATAAAATAAGGCTCGTCACCTATATGCAATGTCAGGATATACTCGAGGTCACTACAGAGGGCTCGTCACCAATCAATGTAGGCCGATAGCACGAATATAGTGTCTCATACCACCATAATTGGCTCACAGCAGTAGGGTGCTCATTGGTCACTACGGGGAGGCTCGTCGCCCTAGCGTAGGCCGACAGCTCAACCATGGTGTCCTATACCACCATGTCTGGCTCATAAGTCTTAAGGGATCACGGTACCAAGGTTAACGGAATCTTCACTAGTGAGTTCGGTGCCTTAGATTCAAACAGTATTGACCAAATATGGTGAACATACATCGGTTAATCGGGTTAGTTGATAAGCTCAACTAGGCCAAGCTCATTGAGTTGATCGACATGGAATGCATAAGCACTCCGTGTAGCCTGACCACTGTCGAACATCCCAAGCACGACTCTAAAGGATTTCTAAAGGATTTGGTTCTAAAGGATCTCTGCTAGAGATGATACTCGGGTCTAAGTATGGGTTTTTCTAAGACGTTATAATCTACCCCCCTAAAGAAAAATTTCATCCTCCAAATTCGTACCTTCTCATACTCCTTGAGGATCTGGGGGTAATTCTTCCTAACCTCAGCTTTAGTCTCCCAAGTAGCTTCATCTTAGCTATGATACATCCACAACACCTTCACAAGTGGGATAACCTTACTACACAATACCTGCTTCTTCCTATCCAAAGTATGCATCAGTCGCAGTTCATAAGTGGCATCCTCGCTCAACTGCACCTGTTCCCATCTGATAATGTACGAAAGATAGGGAACGTACTTCTTTAACATGGACACATGGAAAATATTATGCACCCCTGCGAGTGGTGTGGGCAAAGCAAGGCTATATGCTACTTCCCCCACTCGATCAAGTATTTGGAATGGGCCAATAAATCTCGGTGTGAGCTTCCCTTTCTTAACAAACCGAAGAACTCCTCGCATAGGGGAAACCTTAAGGAATACATGGTCCCCAATATCAAACTCAAGCGGTCGTTACCTCGTATCGACGTAGCTCTTCTGCTTGCTCTGTGCTGAGAGCAGTCAACGTCTAATAATGTCGATCTTCTCTAAAGTCACCTGAACTAACTCTGAGCCAATCAGAGTCTTCTCGCCCACTTCTGCCCAACAATGCAGCACTTTACACGGGTGACCATACAGTGCCTCATAGGGAGCCATACCAATACTCGTCTAAAAACTGTTGTTATATGCGAACTCTGCATAAGGAAGATAGTCATCCCAACTGTCCTTGAAATCCAAAACACAAGCTCGCAACATATAATATAAAATCTGATTTACACGCTCCGTTTGCTCGTCTGTCTGCAAATGGAACGCGGTAATGAACTTCAACTTGACACCCATCGTTCTTAGATATGAATCCAGGAGATAGATGTGAATCGCGTGTCTCGATCTGACACGATCTCCAAGGGAACTCCATAAAGGCGTACAATCTCCTTGATATACAATCTAGCCAATTCATCTGCAGAATTCATGACTCTAATCGGTAGGAAATGAGTTGACTTTGTCAACCTATCAACGATCACCCAAATAGAGTCATGTCCCTTCCTTATCTTCGGTAGTCCAGAAATAAAATTCATGGAAATAAAGTCCCACTTCCATTCAGCTATGGGCATGGGCTGAAGTAATCATGGAGGTCGGCGATGCTCTGTCTTAACTTGCTGACACGTGAGACAATGGGATATGAACTCAGCAATGTGAACCTTCATATTGTCCCACCAGTACAATGTTTTCATGTTTTGATACATCTTAGTGCTACCTGGATGCATCGCAAGCCTCGAACTGTGGGCTGACTCGAGAACCTCTTGTCTCAAGTCAAGGATGTCTGGAATGCATAGGCGGCCTTGATAACGCAAGCCCCCATCCGTACCAATAGTCCACTCAGAGTCCTCACGAGTACCAACCCGCTCCTTCATATTTACCAGAAGCTTGTCCCCTGCCTGAGCCTCAATAATCCGGCCATCAACGAAGGGCTGCACCCATACATGTACGACGACTTCATACGACTCTTCTACACCGCGAGTTTCTACTCAAAGTCTCGCACGAACTCCACCATATCCCATTCTGCAATCATAAGTGGAGCCATAAAATTTATAGTCTTCTTGCGGCTCAACGCATCTGCCACAAGGTTAATCTTGCCCGGATGGTAGGAAACCTCGAACTTAAGTCTTTCAAGGTCTCCATCCATCGGCGCTGCCTCATATTCAAATCTCACTTTGAGAATATATATCTAAGGCTCTTGTGGTGGCAAAAGAGCTCGAACTCTTCTCCGTAAAGGTAATGTCTCTAGTGCTTTAATAGAAATATGACAGCTGCCAACTCTAGGTCATGCACAGGGTAATTCTCCTCGTGCTTCCTTAACTGTCTCGAGGCATACTGTAACACCCTGAATTTTTTCCAACCTGGGGTTAGACGTCCTTAGGAAATGGGTCAACTAAAATACCTGGAAAATCGCTCAGAACCCAATTTCATAGCCAAAGAAATCACTTAGGATTAATTCCTTTAGAAACTAAGCATAAGTTAGCTAGCGCTACGTTGGAGTAGCTGGGAAATAGTCCCTGATCACTTTAAATATGTTCTAAAAGACCCAAAGCGAGTAGAACCAACGACGCTATAATACTCTAAAACCTCGGATCAAACTCTAAGCCGGTTTGTTCTCTGGACCTCTTTGAAACTTTGTATTGGATCTAGACCGCGCGTCAAAAGTCCGATACCTACACTCTTAGACCGTTATAACCGCCTAGCTAGACTTGACAATCATTTCAAAAATCAAGTCCAACCGACATTCGCAGGCTATTTCATTGAGCCTGGACTGAAGAGAGTAAGAATAGGGTTGGATTTGGAATTTGAAATTCAAATCTGGCACACGACTTGACGCATCAGTATTAAGCGTTCTGACCGTCAGAATTCAACCAAATTACACCCTCAGATCAGGAAAAATTTCTATTTCATATCATGAGACTTGTAGACCTGATCTACGTGCGGTGATCACTGAACTGAAACTGGACCGCCACGGGCGATCTACGAACACTACTGGTCTAAAAATGGGATGTGAGTGACATATGACATGTATGAACTTAAGTCCGATCGCGTTCGGGCATGAGACCACCAGAAATGGTCTTTTGGTTCGGAACAGTCCCGATTTGGATATAACTTAAGTATACCTTGACCTGAAGCCTGTTTTGGGCATGTTTGGGCTTATAAAAAGGGCTTGAAACCCTCTCATATCTCTCCCATCCGAATTTGGAAAAAGCCCTAGGTTGAGAGAGAGAAAAGGTGAGAGATTGTGAGAGAGTGGAGGAGAATTCCCTGCCGCTTATGCTACCTGTTGCAAGTGCTTAAGCCACGCGACTCAAACACTTTGCCGGTGATTTCTCCACATTTTTAGGCAATAAAATACCCTAAACTCTTGCTGATTTTCTGATCCTTCATTTGCGTAGCGAGATAGCTGATGCATCTTGTAAATTAGGTTGCCTAGTAGCAGTACATGAAGTGTATACGCTCTGTTCGAATCGCTTCACCTATAGGAGAAAAGGTGCAGATTTTATACGCTTTGATTGACTATTTCCAACGCTTTCAATGTCATTTAATAGTAGATTATCGACGGCAACGCCGTTTGACATGTACAACATGCTGTCCGTTTTCTGTTTCGTAAGTAGACGAAGAATATGAGATTTAGGGCATTTTAGTCATTTGTAGGAAATACTGTTTTCATCCATAATTTGCTGATGTGATTGACATGGCTTCTTGTCGCATTAGGATTCTAGGAATACATGCATAATTATTTTGGTGAAGAGATTCACCTAAATGCGCACTTTGAGTCGACATACTATATGTAGACTTAAGTGTGTAGTTTAAGTGGTTGTATAAATGCTTGTATTAGTATGTATTGAATTAAACGGTGTTATGAATTAGTTTGAGATTGATTTCTCAATTAATATGATGATGTAAATGATTTCCTACATGTTAGCTATATGCATAATTTCATTATATGTATGAAATGCATATGCTGGAAGATTTACTTAAGTTGTATGTTATAACATGTGTTAACATGCTCACATGGTTGTATTTCATTTCCATTACTTTTACATGATTACTGATGTGGATTCGTAATTGTTTGGGACTATACCTAGTCCAGGCAGTCGGCAACCGAGCATGTTCGTGGTTGGCCTATCTTTGACACGAACGACGCGTCGATGAATGCGAGCCGTGTTTTGGAGTTGGCGGCAGTGGTTAGGCCACACGAGGTGTTTTACACACTTCATGTCGTTAGATTTGAGATGCGCTCGTGCTAGTCGAGCCCGTCAAGTAACCCGACTGGCCATTGCATGTTCACCCTGTATGAGTCATAACTGATTGAACCTAGGGTACTGAACTTACCATTGTAAACCTTGTCAACCATGATACCTTGATCCATAAAGACTCATGAGCCGGGCATGGTGGTATGGGACACCGTGGTCGAGCTGTCGGCCTACGTAACCTCCCCGTAGTGACCAGTGAGCACCTATGTCTCATGAGCAGATTATGATGGTATGGGACACTATATTCTTGCTGTCGGCCTACACTAATCAGGCGACGAGTCCTTTGTAGTGACCGTGAGCGTATTCTGAGTCTACGGGAGACGACGACCCTTCCGTAGCAGTGAGAGTACAGTAGGCCTGTATTGATAAGGTGATGGGAGTGGTGCAACGAGTGTGAGCAACAGCCCTGGCAGCCCTTGCAGCGACCTACAAAATATACATCGTATGAGATTACTAGGAGTGACGACCTTAGACAGGATCTGTGTTGGGATTGATATAAGGAAAGTACCTTAATTTTCCAATCCTGTTGTTTGAATGGACTAATAACAACTCAAAAATCATATCACCATTACATTGCATATGCCTGGAAGATGTGGAGCACTGAAGGACGATTGCATGCCGCGATCGTAAGATGGTGCCGTATGAGGGAGATCGTCGGTGAGGGCATACATCACGTCATGTCATATTGCATTAACAACAGTATTAGGATTGTTTGATTTACTGCTTTACTATTATCGCATGATTGATTTGAGAACATGTTAATCCTTGCTCTATTATTCCACTGAGTTAGCTACTCATTCTCACGTTACGGGATGGTGTTTCCGGACACCCATCAGTCCCTATTTTGATT
Organism: Magnolia kwangsiensis; assembly: GCA_037074715.1. Lineage (NCBI taxonomy): Eukaryota > Viridiplantae > Streptophyta > Magnoliopsida > Magnoliales > Magnoliaceae > Magnolia > Magnolia kwangsiensis. Next base: position 42,561,738 of record CM073586.1, on the reverse strand, counting down.
GCAGATGATGGCGCTGCTTGAGAAGCGGAGCTAGACTTGATGATGATGATGAGGATCCCTCCTTTATGCGTATTCTGATTGACGGGATTACAGGGAGGTTGATTAGATGCCTTGATACTTGTCATTTTATATTTTTAGAGCACTCATGTATATTCTTTTTATTTTCTTTTAGAGTATACATGTATGTATATAACTTGGTAATATGTTCACACTCTAGAGACATACAACAGTTTATATATGTTATACATACTATCACAGTCTTCCGCTTGTAAATTTAACTGTCTCTGGAGTATGATATGCTGTTCTGGCTTAATATCACTCATGTTTAATACATTAACACAGAAAACATTCAATCATATACATTTATGTTGCATAAGTGATGTTCTGGAACTCGGGAGTTAGGTTTTTACTCGACCCCCGATTTTCGGGATGTTACAGATGGTATCAGAGAATGAATGAGATTATACCGGGCCTGGGTTATGGTCACGCGACATACGCTGTCGCTTCCTTCGACTTAGATGGGTGTAAGAAAGGTCTAGAAACACTTATAGGATCGCAGATTCACCAATAGGCGAGGTCTATTCGTATCGATCGCATGATCGAGTCCGTAACGCATCTAGGGTCGCATGAAGCGACCTGAGTAGCTCCTAGGTTGTAGGTAGGTGGGTTGAGATGTTCTTTGAATGATTCTAAATCCATAAATGTGAATCCTTGGGCTGTGGGACAACCACAACCCTTACATTCAATCGTTAGGGCTTAAAAACCCCGTTTCACCTAAATTCTTCAAAAGTCTTCCTCTCACCACTCTATTCTTCAATTCTTTCTTATTATTTTTATGTTAGGCATTGATCCTAATGTGAAAATGATACAAAGTCATACTTTGATAAAATTTTACAGTGAATAGTAAAATTTCATGAAAACTGGCCATTAGGCCACTATAAGTTTGCAATCTTTAGCAAATATTGAGCTAGATGGATGTATTAGCTCCTTCTACCCCAAAATCATATGCTGTATGATAGGGAATTGCATTTGAGTTTGCAGATCGGCCCCGAAAAGCCCTGAATGGATGTTTGGGCCTCCATAGGGCAATCTACAATGAAAGAAGGTGGGGCCCATAGATTTTTGAGGTCCCTAGACCAGGGGGGACTCGACCCATGTGGTCCCACCGACCACCGTACGAGATGGTCAGTGATGCCATCGCCGATCTGGCGATGAATCGCCGTCCGATGGGGCCCACTTGAAGTGAAACTCGGTGCGTGGGGGTATTTTGGGTAGTACACCCCCCCATGTATGGTCCATCCATAGAAAACCCCTAAATGGGGTACTTCCTTCACAACAGCCCCCTTCTCTAGCTCCATTTCACATTTTCTGCTGCCCTCTCTCAAAACCGTGATCCCAAATCCTTCCCAAACCCTTTCCTTACTGAAAACGACCCCACTCCATCACTCCATTGCAGTTTGTAACTCTCCCTCTTGAAAATATCATCCGTTGGAGCTCCTACAATCCCCAAAATGAGCTAAAATCGTGAGGAGCTCCATTCCCCTTTTTCATTCTCTTTTCTTTTTGAAAATCCATCCTAGGGGAGCTTGAAGCATCCCTCTACAACACTTAGATCTCCTTTTTTTCAGTTTGGGCAGCCATTTCTTTATATTTTCCCCATTTTCTATGGCTTTTGTTAAAGCTATTTTGGGTCTTTTGTCTTTCTCCACCATCCTCTCTTTGATGGGAAAGAGAAAGATCGCAGCGGATGAGGTTGGGCCTAGTCTCCCTACATAATCAAGAAGACCGAGGGGTGGCGCCGCTAGCTCAAGTGTCGCCGCAAGTCCAAGCACAGCCCGAGAGTTCCATACAAAGTGGGATTTGGATCCCCATACTCAACTTGGGCGAGTGATATTAGCAGAGATGCCTCACGGTGAATACACTGACCGTAAGGTGTTGTTTGAGGTGGACGTGGAAGGACGACTCTTCAGCGAATTCCTGTTATTTGAGCGCATTGAAGCTGCACATTGGGGTCCGCTCTTTGAAGCTCGTGCTCGTGCTAATGTGAGCACCGTTCGTGCCTTCTACGCTCGTATCTAGAATCCTACACTGGAGTCATTGCAATTTAAGATTCCTTTTGGTAGAGACCGGATGGCTACGATCGATGTTCGGTTGATAGCGCAACTTCTGAACGTGCCCATTGGTGATGTTCATCCCAGTGCGAAGAATTTGAGGAGTAGGCGTGAGCGAGATCGCCGTACCAGGTTCCTATGCGGTAAACTGGTTCCATGACAACCTAATAATAGCCTCAAGGCATCTCATATGTCTGATGATTTACGCCTGCTGCACCACATTTGCACGTTCAACGTGTATCCCAGGTCGACAAATCGCATTGAGTGTACATGCCTTATGGTTGATTTCTTGTATCAGGTGGCCCAGGGAGAAAATGTGTGTATGGCCACTTTCATCTTGCGACAGATTATCCTCATAGCGAAATCAAGAAGAACGTCTGAGTCGCTTCCTTTTGGTCGACTTATATGCAAGATCGTGCTTGAGTTTGCTTACAGACTTGGGCCGGAGTTGCCAGTCCTGATTCACAGCATTGATGAGTCTACCATGGTCAAGATGAAGATCGGGTCTCAGTACCATGAGACTCAGCTTGAGGAGGATAGCGAAGACGATTTTGATGACGAAGAGGATCGAATTGAGGGAGAACATGGAGCAGAAGTTGAGGAAGAAATCCAGGAAGAGGTAGAAGAGGAGGCTCAGGATACAGATGAGAGCCCTCCTCCTTCTGCTCAGGCTACTGGTGATGATCGCATTGCCCGAATTGAGGAGAGCCAGGTCGCCTTGCGAAGGAAAGTTTAGGAACTTCGGGCTGAGGTCGAGGATACCAAGGCCATCATGAAGAAGAAATTCGGCAAGGTGACTCGCACCTTGAAGGCGATCCTGTGCTGCTTGCAGGATAAGGGTGCTCCTCCTCCGTCACCCGACTCAGACTAGCGATGAGATCTTAGATGTTGTTGGTAGTAGTTAGTCGTTTCCTGCTTTAAGTTATGTAAGCCTGTTAAGGCTAGTGTTTTACTTATGATGTTGTTATAGCTTTAACTGTCTTAGTTCCCATATACTTCTTGTCATGATACTTGTAAGGAGATATCCCTTGTATTGTGACAATTTTGATTTAATGAAATGCATGGCATTTTTCGGATTGATATGTGAATGTTTGTATTGTGGTTTGGGCTTAATATAGCTGAATTTGGTTAGATGGAATGCATGCCTTTTCGTTTCGCTGTAAGGTATTGTCCTTAGATTGGGAGTATCCTATGGTTACCACAGCCATATTGTAACTCCCGGGATTTAGCCTACAAATTGATTTTTATCCCAACCCACCTTCCTACTAAGCATGCCACTTCCAATCCCGCCATGGGACTAGGAATGCCGTTCCATTTATTACAACTTAATGCTACTGGCCATATAGGCCTTTGGCGTTGTGGACCTAGTGTTAGCACTCCTAGATTTGAAGGATCTGACGATATAGGAAATCCAATTCTATTTAGATAATCTTGACCCTAAGCGATAGAGCAATTCCCTGTATTAGTAATGGTATGGAACCATTTAGCGTATAAACTTAGGCTTTGGATTATAGCTACGGAGTTACAGACTAGGCTACTAGTTACCTTAAGTAGTGTAAAGCCTGTATATGTTAAGGAATTGTAGGTTAGATTTGGTTGAAGTAGAACCTTATTCCTTCGATAGATTCCCTTATTACTTATAGACTTCTGTCGTAACCCATAGGAAAGTGGTTTTAAATTAGAACCATTCACTCTCAGGAAACATTTATAAATCCCTCAGATTGAACTTAGAATGAACTAGCACGCCCCTTAGAATTGCCTTCTCCAAGGGCTTATTGCATTCGGGAACGCGGAATAAAGGAAATGCAATTATCAGCGAAGTACTCGCGGTTTGAATCGACTTCTTAATCCTAGTAGTTACCAATGAATCCAATACTCTGATCAAGTAGAAGATCGGCATCGACTAGGATTGAGGACTGATACAACAAATTTTCTGTCATCGCAGGGCAGAAGGTTTATGTATCCGGCTCAGACCCACTACACAACTTTTGTTCCGTGTTGGCCCGACCACATACAACCAAAAGTCATTGCTTTGCCCTTGGAAAATGTTGAGGACGTGTAGCCAATAGAGATTAGGCTCATCTCTATCACCATAGATACCAATGCCATAGAACGATCATTAGCAAAGGAAAACCACTGTAATAAGAGGTTGTTTCCTAATTCATGTCAAGGATAGCCCCTAAGTTGCACCTCGTTCCGATATACGGAGCGATGTAAAGATTCTTGAATTTTAAGTAAAACTAAGTTTTAAGGAGGGTAGAACGTGTTGAGTCCAATCCAGTTAGGTCAGTCATACGTTACCGTTCGATCAGAGTGGCGCAGTGGAAGTGTGGTTGGCCTCTTCCTCACTGGCCCAGGATCGAAACATTTGAGTTAGGATATACGTACGGTTAGGTCATTAAATAAGATTGACCCTTCCTTAGAATGTCAATACTGAAGTCTTGCTAGATACTCCTTACCCTTCACCAATTTCGGGAATGAAATTGTGTTTTAAGGGGTGTAGATTGTAACAGCCCAGATTTTTGCCAACCTGGGATTAGACATCCTTAGGCAATGGGTCAACTAAAACACCTGGGAAATCGCTCAGAACCCAATTTCATAGCCAAAGAAATCACTTAGGATTAATTCCTTTAGAAACTAAGCATAAGTTAGCTAGCGCTACATTGGAGTAGCTGGGAAATAGTCCCTGATCACTTTAAATACGTTCTACAAGACCCAAAGCGAGTAGAACCAAGGACGCTATAATACTCTAAAACCTCGGATCAAACTCTAAGCCGGTTTGTTCTCTAGACCTCTTTGAAACTTTATATTGGATCTTGACCACGCGTCGAAAGTCTGATACCTACAATCTTAGACTGTTATAACCGCCTAGCGGGACTTAACAATCATTTCAAAAATCAAGTCCAACCGACATTCGCAGGCTATTTCATTAAGCCTGGACTGAAGAGAGTGAGAATAGGGTTAGATTTGGAATTTGAAATTCAAATCTGGCACACAACTTAACGCGTCAGTATTAAGCGTTCTGACCATCAGAATTCAGCCAAATTACACCCTCGGATCAGGAAAAATTTCTATTTCATATCATGAGACTTGTAGACCTGATCTAGGTGCGGTGACTGCTGAACTGAAACTGGACCGCCACGGGTGATCTACGAACACTACTGGTCTAAAAATGGGATGTGAACGACATCTGACATGTATGAACTTTAGTCCGATCGCGTTCGGGCATGGGACCACCAGAAATAGTCTTTTGGTTCAGAACAGTCCCGATTTAGATATAACTTAAGTATACCTTAACTTGAAGCCTGTTTTGGGCATTTTTGGGCTTATAAAATGGGCTTGAAACCCTCTCATATCTCTCCCATCCGAATTTGAAAAAAGCCCTAGGTTGAGAGAGAGAAAAGGTGAGAGATTGTGAGAGAGAGTGGAGGAGAATTCCCTGCCGCTTGTGCTACCTGTTGCAAGTGCTTAAGCCACGCGACTCAAACACTTTTCCGGTGATTTCTCCATGTTTCTAGGTAATAAAATACCCTAAACTCTTGCTGATTTACTGATCCTTCATTTCCATAGAGAGATAGCTGATGCATCTTGTAAATTAAGTTGCCTAGTCGTCGTAGACGAAGCGTATACGCTCCGTTCGAATCGTTTCACCTATAGGAGAAAAGGTGCGGATTTTAGACGCTTTGATTGACTGTTTCCAATGCTTTCAATGTCATTTAATAGTAGATTATCAACGGCAATGCCGTTTGACATGTACAACATGCTGTCCGTTTTCTGTTTCGTAAGCAGACGAAGAATATGAGATTTAGGGCATTTTAGTCATTTGTAGGAAATACTGTTTTCATCCATAATTTGCTGATGTGATTGACATGGCTTCTTGTCGCATTAGGATACTAGGAATACGTGCATAATTAGTTTGGCGAAAAGATTCGCCTAAATGCGCACTTTGAGTGACATACTATATGTAGACTTAAATGTGTAGTTTAAGTGTTTGTATAAATGCTTGTATTAGTATGTATTGAATTAAATGGTGTTATGAATTAGTTTGAGATTGATTTCTCAATTAATATGCTGATGTAAATGATTTCCTACATGTTAGCTATATGCATAATTTCATTATATGTATGAAATGCATGTGCTGGAAGATTTACTTAAGTTGTATGTTATAACATGTGTTAACATGCTCACATGGTTGTATTTCATTTCCATTACTCTTACATGATTGCTGATGTGGATTCGTAATTGTTTGGGACTATACCTAGTCCAGGCAGTTGGCAATCGAGCAAGTTCATGGTTGGCCTATCTTTGCCACGAACGACGCGTCGATGAACGCGAGCCGTGTTTTGGAGTTGGCTGCAGTGGTTAGGCCACATGAGGTGTTTTACGCACTTCATGTCGTTAGATTTGAGATGTGCTCGTGCTTGTCGAGCCCGTCAAGTAACCCGACTGGCCATTGCATGTTCACCCTGTATGAGTCATAACTGCTTGAACCTAGGGTACTGAATTTACCATTGTAAACCCTGTCAACCATGGTACCTTGATCCATAAAGACTCATGAGCCGGGCATGGTGGTATGGGACACCGTGGTCGAGCTGTCGGCCTACGCTGGGGCCACAAACCTCCCCGTAGTGACCAGTGAGCACCTATGTCTCGTGAGAAGATTATGGTGGTATGGGACACTATATTCTTGCTGTCGGCCTACACTAATCAGGCGACGAGTCCTTTGTAGTGACCGCGAGCGTATTCTGAGTCTACGGGAGGCGACGACCCGTCCGTAGCAGTGAGAGTACAGTAGGCCTGTATTGATAAGGTGATGGGGGAGCGGTGCAACGAGTGCGAGCAACAGCCCTGGCAGCCCTTATAGGGACCTACAAAATATACATCGTATGAGATTACTAGGAGTGACGACCCTAAACAGGATCTGTGTTGGGATTGATATAAGGGAAATACCTTAGTTTTCCAATCCTGTTGTTTGAATGGACTAATAACAACTCGAAAATTATATCACCATTACATTGCATGTACCTGGAAGATGTGGAGCACTGTGGGACGATTGCATGCCGCGGTCGTAAGATGGTACCGTATGAGGGAGATCGTCGGTGAGGGCATACATCACATCATGTCATATTGCATTAACAACAGTATTAGGATTGTTTGATTTACTGCTTTACTATTATCGCATGATTGATTTGAGAACATGTTAATCCTTGCTCTATTATTCCACTGAGTTAGCTACTCATTCCCACGTTACGGGATGGTATTTTCGGACACCTACCAGTCACTATTTTGGTTGCAAATGATGGCGCTTCTTGAGAAGCGGAGCTAGACTTGATGATGAGGAGGAGGATCCCTCCTTTATGCGTGTTCTGATTGACAGGATTACAGGGAGCTTGATTAGATGCCTTGACACTTGTCATTTTATATTTTTAGAGCACTCATGTATATTCTTTTTATTTGCTTTTTGAGTATACATGTATGTATATAACTTGGTAACATGTTCACACTCTGGAGACATACAACAGTTTATATATGTTATACATACTATCACAGTCTTCCGCTTGTAAATTTAACTGTCTCTGGAGTATGATATGCTGTTCTGGCTTAATCTCACTCATGTTTAATACATTAACACAGACAACATTCAATCATACACATTTATGTTGCATAAGTGATGTTCTGGAACTCGGGAGTTGGGTTTTTACTCGACCCCCGATTTTTGGAATGTTACACATACGCAATTACCCTGTCCTTCAGCATCAGGACACAACCCAGACCAACGCGAGGCACATCAGTATATATCGTATACTCAACCCCTTGCTCTAAAAATACTAGCATAGGGGCGGACGTCAACTTATCCTTCAGCTCCTAAAAAGCTGCTTTGGCCTTCTCATTCCAGGAAAACTTCAAGTCATTCTGTGTCAACTGAGACAATGGCCTGGCAATCTTGGAAAAGTCTTAAATGAATCGTTGATAGTAACCTGCCAGACCCAGAATACTCCTCACCTCAATAACTGAACTCGGCTGCTTCCAATCCTGAACTGCAACAACCTTAGTGAGGTTTACAACGATACCTTCCTTGGACACCACATGTCCCAGGAACTTAACTTCTTCCTTCCAGAAGTCACATTTCTTATACTGCGCGAACAACTGGTTCTCCCTGAGAGTATTCAATACCGCTCTCAGGTGCTCCTCGTGCTCTTCCTGACTCATGGAGTATATCAAAATGTCATTGATAAAGACAATGACGAATCGGAACAGAAATGGTCGAAACACTCTGTTCATCAGATTCATGAACACGGCCAGAGCATTCGTGATTTCAAAAGACATCACAAGGAACTCATAATGACCAAAGCTGGTCCTGAACGCAGTCTTCTGCACGTCTTCATCCCTGACACGCAACTGATGATACCTAGACTGCAAATCTATCTTTGAGAAATAACGTGCCCCCTTCAGCTGATCGAACAGATCATCAATCCTGGGTAAGAGATACTTGTTCTTCACTGTCACCTAATTTAGCCTGCGATAATCAATACATAACCACATGGAACCATCTTTCTTCTTCACAAACAAGACAGGCGCTCCCCAAGGTGACACACTCGGTTGAATAAAACCTGCCTCTAACAATACATCAATCTGACTCCTCGGTTCCTCCATCTCACATGGAGGCATACGATACGTCGACAAGGAAATAGGTGTCGCACCGGGAACAAGATCGATAGTGAAGTCAATCTCATGCCGAGGAGGAAGCCTTGGAATCTTCTCAAACACATCAGGAAAATCACGAACCACTGGCATATTTTTAACGCTGGAACATCAGAACTCTCTAATAAGGAAGCATAACTGCTAATACGACAGGACCAACTGACATGAACTGGAAATGAAAAGAACGTGCCCTCAGGTCTATAGGCTGTCACAACTCTGGCCTCGCAATCAGTCTCTGCTCTCATCTTTGTGAGCTAATCCATCCCAAAAATAACATCATGGTGACACAGTGGGACGACAATCAGGTCGACAACCACTGTCCTACTACCCAAATCTATCGAGCAAGACTCACAGTCTGTGAAATATCTGAAGTAGTCCCTGTAGCTGTCGTGAGTCTCACTCCCTTCGTAGGAGTCGTAGCCAAACCTAATCGCTTAGTCACCACACAAGAGATGATCGAAATAGTGGACCTAGTGTCCACCAATAAGAAGATAGGCATACCTAAGATGCGAGCAGGAACCTCAAAAGACGTCGGTGCTGACTCTACCTCAGGCGCCTCAGCTGTGAACGCATGAACCCGAGCCTGCTATGGGCGATGCGGTGGAGGAACCATGGGCCGTTGTGGCGGCCTGAAATGAGGTGTTGGAGGTCTGAAGGAAGGATGAGCTGGTGCTGATCGAAGGGGTGGTGCAGAAATAGCCTAAGGCATCGGATGGCCGATCCTCTGAGGCGGTGAGAAACCACTATCTCGCATCCTGAAAAAATAAGACACCTTAGCGTGGCCTGGCACGCCTCACATGGGCAGAAGGTGCCACAAACCCCAACGATGAATCAATACGAGGCTCTTACCGAGAAAAGGCCTACTCGAGAAGTCAGGTCGCGGCCTGGGAATCATAAGTGTACGCATGCGGGACAACCTATCCTCGTCCTACTCTGCTCGTAAGTACATGCTCACCAACTCAGCAGAGGAAGAGATGCTCAACACATCTTCAATCAAATCTCGGGCTGCAAACCCTCAGAAAAATGCTGCATCCTCAACGGCTGATCACCCAAAATCAAAGGAGCATACCTTCCCAACTCCATAAACCGGTTCTCGTACTCTGTCACCGACATTCCTCCCTAGCGAAGGTGAAGGAACTCACTCTCCTTCTCGTATCGGTAAGTGACCGGAAAGTACTTCTCGTGGAAGTGTGCCCCAAACGCCAACCACGTCCAAACAAATCCCTCCGCAACTGTTCGGAGAATGTTATCCCACCATAATCTAGCCTCCTTCTCAAACATGAAGGTGGCAAGCTCAACCTGCTCTGCCTCGGAACAGTGTAGCGGTCTCAGCATCTTCGAGATGCGGTCGATCCAATACTCAGCCTCCTTGGGTCAGTGAGTACCCGAAAATGTAGGAGGTCTTAAGAGTTGAAATCGCTCGAATGTGCCACTGACACTAGTATTTCCAATAGGGTGTAGAGGCTGGGTAGGTGGAGTCGCCCCCATTGACTGAGCAAAGATACTAGCCATGGAGGATAAGAACTGTTGCTACTGCATATGCTGTTGCTGCATCAACAACATCATCTACTCTAGCCTATCAGGAGGTGGAGCGGACTGTGATGTAGAAGGCATTGATGCAGACGCACAATTCTGCTCAAGAACCACAGGTGTGACATGAGGCACCACAGAAGGTGTCACAGGAGGCGGCCCAGCAGCAGGGCCCGAAGTCGGCAGAGAACTTGGCATTGGATCAGAATGAGATGGGCCCGAATGGGGGTCCATAGGACTATCGCACAGGGTAAGGGCCCCGTCAAGAGAATCACGCAGAGAGAGACGGGACGAAGATCTCGAGCCCTTAGGTGGCATACCCTACGCACAACAGAGGGTAACAACCAATGAGATTAGGCATTCACATAGTCCATCCACAACATTAACTTCACAAACCAAAGAAACAACATGCATTTCATTAACAAAATTTATCACAATACATGATGTGCAACATTACATGAATCGCGATAGAGAAAGCATGTGAGCAAACATCTAAGCTTCAAACATGAAACAACTATCAAACTACCAAACCACTAAATAACTACCAAATCACACACAAGAACAAGCATCAACAAACAAACAACAACTACATAAAGGACTATTCCTTAGAATCTGGCGATGGAGGAGGGGCACCCTTATCCTGCAGACAGCACAGGATCATCTTCAAAGTGCGGGTTACTTTTCTAAACTTGTGCTTCATGTAGCCACGTAAATTCATAATATCCTGTCGAAGAGTGGCCTGACCCTCCTCAAGCCTTACCAAACGGGCTTCTCTATCAGCCCTATCAGGATCATGCTCCTGAGTCACAGGAGGAGGACTCTCATCAGTATCCTGAGCCTCCTCTTCTTCTTTGTCCTGCTTTCCTTCCTCTTCAATCTCTGGTCCACCTTCTTCATTTCTTTCTTCTTCTTCACTCTCAGACTCATCCTCACTCTCCTCAAGGAGGGCTTTTCGCTGCCGAGGCCCGATCTCCATTTGATTGAGAATAGTCTCAGAAATGTAATGGACTGGCATCGGCAACTTCGCCCCAAGCCTGTAGCCAAACTCAAGTGCAATCCTGCATATGAGGTGGCCAAACGGGAGAGATTCAGTCCTTCTATTCAAACGTGTGATAAGGACTATCTATCGCAAGATATAAGTAGGCACACAAAGCTTCTCTCCCTGCCCCACCTAATACAAGAAATCCACCATCAGGCACGTGCACTCACCGCGGTTGCTCCACCTTGGATAAACATTGAACATACAGATGTGGTGAAGCAAACGAAAGTCGTCTGCCATATTCGACGCTAAGAGGCTTCTGTTAGGCTGCTATTCAACCTGATGACCATAAAGGAACCGTGTGCGGCGATCCCTCTCACGTGCACTATTCAAATTCTTCTCACTGGCATGAACCTCTCCAAGTGGTACCTTCAGAAGCCGAGATATGAAACTAACATCAATAGTGGCCTCTTGATCTCTACCAACTGGGATTCTAAACTACAAGGGCTCCAGCGTCGGCTCTCAAATGTGGGCAAAAAAAGCTCAAACAGTACCCACATTAGCACGACGCTCACCTTCAAATAACAAACCCCAACCGGCTTTAACTAGGCGCTCAAACAACAGAAATTCGCCAAACAACCGCTCATCAACATGAGCCTCAAACAGGACTCTGTAGCCTTCAAAAACACCATGGGATAACTCCGCCAGCAGGGATCTTCCTAGTGGAGCATGGGGATCTAGATCCCGCTTCATCTATAATTCATGAGTGGCGCTTGAACTGTAACACCCGTGAAAAATCCATACTTGGGCTCGAGTACCAACTCGACCTGAAATTGCGTAGAATTCATTCCTTTAGAAAATATGACTAGGTTAGCTAGTGCAACGTTAGAATAGCTGGGAAATGGTCCCTGATCACTTTAAATACATTCTACAAGGCCCAAAGCGAGTGGAACCAATGGTGCTATAATGCTCTAAAACCTCGGACCAAACTCTAAGCAGGTTTGTTCTCTGGACCACTTTGAATCTTTGTATTGGATCTAGACCGCACGTCGAAAGTCCGATACCTCCTATCTTAGACCGTTAGAACCGCCTAGCTGGACTTGACACTCATTCCGAAAATCAAGTCAAACCGATAATCATAGGCTATTTCATTGAGCCCGGACCGAAGAGAGTGAGAATAGGGTTAGAATTGGAATTTGAAATTCAAATCTGGCACACGATTTGACGCATCAGTATTAAGCGTTCTAACCGTCAGAATACAGCCAAATTACACCCTTGGATCAGGGAAAATATCTATTACATATCACGAGACTTATAGGCCTGATCTTGGTGCGATGACAGTTAAACTGAAACTGGACCGCCACATGCGATCTGGGAACTCTACCAGTCTGAAAACTGGATGTGTGCTAGATCCAGTATGCATGAGCTTAAGTCCGACCGCATTTGGCCAGGGGACCTTCAGAAATGCCCTTTTGGACCGAAACGGCCCCGAATTGGTTAGGCACCAAGTAAACATTGTTCCCAAGCCTATTTTGGGCATGTTTTAGGCTATAAAAGGGGTTGAAACCCTCACTCCTCTCTCCCATCCGAATTTGAGAGAAACCCTAGCTTGGGAGAGAGAAAAATGTGAGAGATTGTGAGAGAGTGGGAGGGTTCTTCCTGCCACTTGTGCTACGTGTTGCATGTGCTTAAGCAACGCACCTCTATCGCTTTCCCGGCCATTTCACCGTGATTCTAGGTAAGTAAATGCCCTAAATAGTTGCTGATTTGAGTTTCTTTTGTTTCCATAGCGATGTAGCTTATGGATCTCGTGTATTAGGTTCCCCATTCGCCGTAGACGAAGCGTATACGCTCCGTTTCAATTCACGTGTTTACAAGACATAAGGTGAGGATTTTAGACACTTTGATTGACGGTTTCCAACGCTTTCAATGTCGTTTAATAGTAAATTCTTGACAGTATCGCCGTTTGACATGTACAAAATGCTCTCCGTTTCCCGTTTCGTAAACTAACGAAGAATATGAGATTTAGGGCATTTTAGTCACTTGTAGGAAGTACTGTTTACATTCATATTTTGCTGATGTGATTAACATGGTTTGTTTTCGCATTAGGAAGTTAGGAATACGTGCATAATTAGTTTGGCAGAGAGATTTTCCTAATTGCGCACTTCGGGTCGACATACTATATGTAGGCTTAAGTGTGTAGTGTATGTGTTTGTATAAATGCTTGTATTAGTATGTATTGAATTAAATGATGTTATGTGATAGTTTATGATTGATTTCTCAATTAATATGCTGACCTAAATGATTTTCTACATGTTGACTAAATGCATGATTTCATTACATGCATGCAATATATGTGCTTGAAGATTTGCTTAAGTTGAATGTTATAACATGTGTTAACATGCTCACATGATTGTATTTCAATTCCGATGCTTTTACATAAATTGCTGATGTGATTCCATAAGTGTTTGGGACTAGACTTAGTCCAGGCAGTCGGTAACCGAGCGAATTCGTGGCTGACTGGTCATAACCACGAACGACGCGTCGATGAATGCAATTCGTGTTTGGAGTTGGCGGTAGTGGTTAGGCCACGCGAAGTGTTTTATGCACTTCATGTCGTTCGACTTGAGATGCGACCGCGCTAGTCGAGCCCGTCAAGTAACCCGACTGGCCGATGTATATTCACCTTGTATGAGTCATAACTGCTTGAACCTAGGGTACTGAACTTACCATTGTAAACCCTGTTAACCATGGTACCTTGATCCACGAAGACTCATGAGCCGGGCATGGTGGTATGGGACACCGTGGTCGAGCTGTCGGCCTACGCTGGGGCCACAAACCTCCCCGTAGTGACCAGTGAGCACCTAGACTCGGGAGCAGATTATGGTGGTATGGGACACTATATTCTAGCTGTCGGCCTACACTGATCAGGCGACGAGTCCTTTGTAGTGACCGCGAGCGTATTCTGAGTCCACGAGAGGCGACGACCCTTCCGTTGCAGTAGAGTACAGTAGGCCTGTATTGATAAGGTGATGGGGGAGCGGTGCAACGAGTGCGAGCAACAGCCCTGGCAGCCCTTGCAGTGACCTACGAAATATACATCGTATGAGATTACTAGGAGTGACGACCCTAGACAGGATCTGTGTTGGGATTGATACAAGGAAAGTACCTTAGTTTTCCAATCCTGCTGTTTGAATGGACTAATAATAACTTGGAAATCATATCACCATAGCATTGCATGTGCCTGGAAGATGTAGAGCACTCTAGGGAGTGTAGCATGCCGCGGTCGTAAGATGTTGCCGTATGAGGGAGATCGTCGGTGAGGGCATACATCACGTCATATCATCTTGCATTAACAACAGTATTAGGATTGTCTGATTTACTGCTTTACTATTATCGTATGATTGAATTGTGAACATGCTAATCCTTGCTCTATGATTCCACTGAGTTGATCACTCACTCCCACATTACAGGATGGTGTTTGCAACACCCACCAGACCCTGTTGTAGATGCAGGTGAGGCTGAGATCCAGGAGGTGGAGCCAAACTTTGACGAGGACCAGGATGAGTTCTCGTACATGCAGTATCACGATGGCTTCGCATAGGCGACCTGGATCGATGGAATTTCAGTGGGACCATTTTGGATATTTATTTTGTTCATGTATATTATATGAGACTCAGAGATGTAGTCATACTTTGGAGACAGATGAGATTTACTTTGTCTTTCCATACAGTGATATATATATTGTTTAGTCTTCCGCTTGCTTTTATCACTGGATCTGAAGTAAGAATTGCAGTTTTGGTATACTTTTACTCATGTGAATGCTTTAAATCAGAAAACATTGAATCATAATCATTTTTGTTGCATAAGTGACGGTCTGGAACTCGGGGGTTGAGTTTATACACGACTCCCGATTTTCAGGGTGTTACAAGTTGGTATCAGAGCATGAATGAGAGTATACTGGGCCTGGGTTATGGTCTCGCGACGTACGCTGTCGCTTCCTTTGACTTAGGTGGGTGCGAGAAGGGTCTAGAAATATTTCTAGGATCGCAGATTCGCCGATAGGCGAAGTCTATTAGAATCGATCGCACGATCGAGTCTGTAACGCATCTCGGGTCGCATAAAGCAACCCGAATAGCTTCTAAGCCGTAGGAAGTCGGGTTGAGATGTCCTATGAACGATTCTAAACCCACCAAGGTAAATTCTTGGGCTGTGGGATGACCACGACTCCTGTATTCAATCGCCAAGGTTAAAAACCGCGTCTCACCAAAAATCTTCAAAAATCTTCCTCTAAACACTCTGATCTTCATTTCTTTTTTATTCATTTCATGTTAGGCATCAAACCTAATGTGAAAATAATACAAATTACTACTTTCACAAAATTGTACAGTGAATAGTAAAATTTTGTGAAAAATGGCCATTCTAACTTCACTTTCTTTAACAACTAAGAATCTAGATGGATGTACTAGCTCTTTCTATCCCAAATTCATATGCTGCATCATAGGGTTTGGTATTCAGGATTGCAGAATGGTCCCAGAAAGCCCCGAACACATGTTTGGGCCTATGTAGGTCAAAGTACAATGAACCAAGGGGTGGACCATACTTATTTGGGGTCCTTGGACCATGGGGGACTGAACCCATCTGGCCCCACCGGCAGGATGCACCACCGGTCGGCGATGTCATCGCCGATCCGGCGATGCATCGCCATACAGGTGGGCCCCTTTGGTGTGGTTTTCGGGCGCACGCCCTAAAATACCTAATACATCATCCCCACATAGCTCCCATCCCACGAAAACCCCCAAATCACACCCCTCCTTCACAAACAGCCCTCCCCATAGCCCTATTTTCATTTTTCAGCAACCACCCCCAAAGTTTGTGGTTCTAAATCGCTTCTAGATCCCTCCTTGGCCAAAACCGACCATCATCCATCGATCCTTGGGAGTTGGCAGCCCTTCCTCTTGAAGATTTCATCATTTGGAGGTCCAAAAACCCCCAAATCGAGCTGAAATCGTGAGGTGCTCCATTTCACTTTTTTGTTTTCATTTCTTCCTGAAAATACACTCTTGGGAAGCTTGAAGCATCCCTCTACGACGCCTAGATCTCCTTTTTCCAGATTGGACAGCCACTTCTTCGCATTTTTACCGTTTTTCATGGCCTTCGTGGAAGCCATTTTAGGCCTTTTATCACTCTCATCCATCATATCTTTGATGGGTAAGAGGAAAACCACAATAGACGAGGCTGGGCCAAGCCGCCCTGCTTAATCGAGAAGACCGCGGGGTGGTACCGCAAGTTCAAGCGTCGCCGCAGGTCCAGCTGCAGTCCTGGAGTGCCGTACAAAGCGAGATTTGGATCCCCATGCTCACCTTGGGCTAGCAATTCTATCGGAGATGCCTCACGGCCAATACACTGATCGAAAAGTGTTGTTTGAAGCGGACGTAGATGGATGACTATTCGGTGAATATCTGTTGTTCGAACGCATTGAAGCTGCGCATTGGGGTCCGATCTTTGAAGCTCGCGCTCGTGCTAATGTGAGCACCGTTCGTGCCTTCTATGCTAGTATCCAGAATCCTACCTTGGAGCCCTTGCAGTTCAAAATCCCTTTTGGTAGAGATCGGATGGCTACGATTGATGTACGACTGATTGCGTGACTTCTGAACGTGCCTCTTGGTGATGTTCATCCTAGTGAGAAGAACCTGAGGACTAGGCGTGAACGAGATCGTTGCACCAGATTCCTGTGCGGTAAGTTGGTTCCATGGCAGCCTAATAATAGCCTTAAGGCGACGTATATGTCTGATGATTTGCGCCTGCTGCACCATATCTGCACGTTCAATGTTTATCCCAGGTCGACGAATCGCATTAAATGTATACGCCTTATGGTTGATTTCCTGTATCTGGTGGCCCAGGGAGAGAACGTATGCATGGCTACTTTCATCTTACGACAAATAATCCTCATAGCCAGGTCAAGAAGAACATCCGAATCGCTTCCTTTTGGCCGACTGATTTGCAAGATTGCGCTTGAGTTTGCTTACAGACTTGGGCCGAAATTGCCAGTATCGATTCATACCATTGATGAGTCGACTAAGATCAAGATGAAGATTGGGTCGCAGTACCGTGAAAATCAGCTCGAGGAGGACAGCGAAGATGACTATGATGATGAGGAAGATCAAAGCGAAGAAGAATCTGGAGCAGAGGTTCAGGAAGAAGCTCAGGAAGAGGCAGAAGAGGAGGCTCAGGATACTAATGAGAGCCCTCCTCCTTCTGCGCAGGCTACTAACGATGATCGCATTGCTCGGATCGAGGAGAGTCAGACCGCCTTGTGAAGGGAAGTACAGGAACTTCGCGCTGAAGTCGAGGATGCCAAGGCCGTTACAAGAAAGAAACTCGGTAAGGTGACTCGCACCTTGAAGGCGATCCTGTGTTTCTTGTAGGATAAGGGTGCTTCTCCTCCGTCACCAGACTCAGACTAGCGATGCGATCTTTGATGTTATTATCAGTAGTTAGTCATTTCCTACTTTATGTGTGTAAGCCTGTTAGGGCTAGTGCTTGTTTATGTTGCTGTTACAATTTCAACTATCTTAGTTCCCATTTATTTCTCGTCATGATGCTTGTAAGGATATATCCCTTGTATTGTGACAATTTTGAGTAAATGAAATGCATGGAATGCCTTTGACTCCTTGTGAATGATTGCACTAAATTTGTGCTATTAAGACTGACAAGGTTGCGCCCTATTTTGAATAAAGGGAATGCCGCCTAAGACTACGCGGAGCATGGCTCGGCTTGCACTGACTGAGCATATGGATCAAACTCCTTCGCAGTCTGATACTCATGCGGACCCTGCTTTGGGCCCGATTCCTGAGGCAGTTCGATCGTCTCAGCCTGCCGCTGGTCCTACAGTTGGACCACCGCCATTTACGCCATCAGTCCGAGAGCCTCATCGCGCATCTACTTCCACACAGCATCCGTCACAGCTTGCTCCACCTCCTAACAGATTCGAGCAGATGATGGCTATGATGTTGCAGCAGCAGCAGCTTCTGACTACCATCGTGGGGACATTAGCCCAGAGTGGGGGTGCGGCTCCATCTACTCCACCTGCACCACCTGCGCATCCAGCTGAGGATGCTTATACATATGCCCAGGATGAGGGCATGGCTCATCCTGCGCCGCCTGCTTACCCTGCTGGGAATCCCGCCGATACACGGGGCCTATTGGAGCGGTTTCAGCGCTTGGGGCCTCCTACTTTCACGGGTTCTCACAGACCCGAGGAGGCTGAGTACTGGCTCGACCGTGTGTCGAAGATTTTACGGATGCTTCATTGCACTGAGGCCGAGCAGGTAGAGCTGGCTACATTCCTGTTTGAGAGAGAGGCCAGCCTGTGGTGGGATAGCGTACTGCGGACCGTTGCCGCCGACTTTGTATGGACGTGGGCAGCATTTGAGTTCCGCTTCCATGAGAAGTATTATCCCCAGACTTACAGGCACGACAGGGAGAATGAGTTTCTCCATCTCAGACAGGCAGCTATGATAGTTACAGAGTATGAGCATCGGTTCACGGAGTTGGGCAGATACGTCCCGACGATTTTGGCTGATGAGCAGATGCGCATACGGCGCTTTCTGGAGGGTTTGCGACCGGACATTCGGTCGAAGATGTGCTGTGTGACCATTTCTTCATATGCGGAGCTGATTCACATGTCCATGCGGGCAGAGAAGGATGTGGATCAACTTGCGCGATCTCGTGGCCCTGTTGCTTCTAGGCCGCGACCAGACATGCAGGACAGGCCCCTCGCGGGCAAGAGGCCTCCCATTGATCCCCCTGCTAGGACTACAGTGCCTGTACCGCCGTTTCGGCGCCCTGATTTGACATGTACATACTGTGGGAGGACAGGCCACTTGGCGCAGAGCTATTTTTCTCGGATGCGGGACAGTGGGTTCTCGTCGCCGCAGAAGATCGACTGTGCACGTCCACAGGCGTTATCAGCACCGCCTATACGGTCATCTCCTGCGCACCTTACATTCAGACCTCCGGTATCGCAGATCAGACAGCCTCCACGGCCCTTGACACAGCGGCCGAACCGTCCACAGCAGGCTCGGGTTCATGCATTGACAGCTGAGGCAGCTGCGACGCCGACTTTCCAGCATTCAGCCTTCGAGGTCACGACCCATATTGGAGGTACTCCCATTCTTGTGATGGTGGACACTGGTTCCACGATTTCCTTAATATCGCGTGCTGTAGTCAGGCGTCTTGGGTTACAGACTATCACTATGGATAGCGTGCGAGTCTTTGCAGCTCATGGGGATTATTCGGATGTTACCCAGATGTGTGAGGGTTGTTTAGTTGATCTGGGAGGCAGGACGATGGCTCTTGATCTTGTCGTCGATCCCTCGCTCGTTTATCTTGACGTCATTCTTGGCATGGACTGGTTGACTGCTGGGAGGGCCGAGATTGACTGCGAGGCTTGTATGGTGATGGTGTACGAGCCTGAGGGCACGCCTTTCACGTTTTCAGTAAAGGTAAATCTTTCTTTCCGCATACTTAGTTACGCCACTTTATTGCGCGACGCTGGTGCCCAGGTACTCGAGCATGTGCCAGTCGTTTCCAAGTTCGGGGATCTGTTCAGGAAGATCCCTGGTTTGCCGCCCCGACGTGAGATCGATTTCACTATCGATCTGGTTCCTGGTTCTACACCCGTCTCACTGCCGACGTATCGCATGGCACCATGTGAGATGGAGGAGTTGAGGACGCAGATTGATGGTCTGCTAGAGCTTGGCCTTATACAGCCTAGTGTGTCTCCTTGGGGAGCACTGGTCCTATTTGTGAGGAAGAAGGACGGTTCGATGCGATTGTGTATTGATTATCGCAGGCTGAACCAGCTCACGGTGAAGAACAAGTACCCTCTACCCAAGATCGATGACTTGTTTGATCAGCTGAGAGGAGCGCAGTACTTCTCAAAGATTGATCTTCAGTCAGGTTATCATCAGTTGCGCGTCACGGATGAGGACGTGCAGAAGACAGCATTCAGGACTAGTTTTGGCCACTACGAGTTCCTCGTGATGTCGTTCGGACTCACGAACGCACCGGCCGTGTTCATGGATCTGATGAACCGGGTATTTCGGCCTTTCCTCTATCGATTCGTTGTTGTATTCATTGACGACATTTTGGTGTACTCTAGGAGTCGAGAGGAGCATGAGGAGCACTTACGTTTGGTCCTGGATACGCTCAGACAGCATCAGTTGTTCGCACAATACAAGAAGTGTGACTTCTGGAAGCAGGAGGTGAAGTTTCTGGGACACGTGGTGTCCAAGGATGGCATGGCAGTTGACCTATCTAAGGTAGCTGCGGTGCAGGACTGGGAGCAGCCTGGTTCTGTCACTGAGGTGAGGAGTTTCTTGAGTCTTACTGGTTACTATCGGCGCTTCATACAGGACTTCTCGAAGATCGCGAGACCCTTATCTCAGTTGACACGGAAGGACGTGAAGTTCGCCTGGAATGACAAGGCGGAGTCAGCTTTTCAGGAGCTGAAGGACAGACTTACGTCCGCCCCTGTGCTAGTATTGCCAGAGAAAGGGGTTAGATACACTATATACACTGACACGTCTAGCGTTGGTTTGGGTTGTGTCCTTATGCAGAGGGACAGGATAATTTCGTATGCCTCGAGACAATTAAGGAAGCACGAGGAGAATTACCCTACACACGACCTAGAGTTGGCAGCCGTTATATTCGCACTGAGACTCTGAAGACATTACCTCTACGGAGAGGAGTTCAAACTCTTTTGCGACCACAAGAGCCTCAAGTACATATTCACGCAGCGAGACTTGAATATGAGGCAGCGGCGATGGATGGAGACGTTGAAGGACTTCAAGTTTGAAGTCTCTTACCATCCTGGGAAGGCGAACCTTGTGGCTGATGCTTTGAGCCGCAAGAAGGCGATAGAGTTTGTGGCTCCGCTGATGGTTGCCGAGTGGGATATGATTGAGTTTTTGCGAGACTTTGAGCAGAAACTCACCGTAGAGGAGCCGTTTGAGTTCATCGCACATGTACAGGTGCGATCTCAAATCGATGACCGAGTCATCGAGGCGCAGAGGGACGATGCTCATCTTACTGAGCTTCGAGAGCAAGCCAGTGATGATGCTGACGTCGACTGGAGAGTTGGTATGCGTCCCAGATGTCCCTGACTTGAGACGAGAGATTCTCGAGGCTGCGCATTGTACTAGACTCGCGATGCATCCAGGCAGCATAAAGATGTATCGTGACGTGAAGAGGACGTATTGGTGGGAAGGTATGATGTAACACCCTGAAAATCGGGGGTCGTGTATAAACTCAACTCCCGAGTTCCAGACCGTCACTTATGCAACAAAAATGGTTATGATTCAATGTTGTCTGATTTAAAGCATCCACATGAGTAAAAGTATACCAAAACTGCAATTCATACTTCAGATCCAGTGATAAAAGCAAGCGGAAGACTAAACAATATATATCACTGTATGGAAAAAAAAAACAAAGTACTCTCAACTGTCTCCAAAGTATGACTACATCTCTGAGTCTCATATACATGTAAATAGACAAAAAAAAATAAGTCCAAAATAGTCCCACTGAAGTCCCCCTCGATCCAGGTCACCTACGGGAAGCCGTCGTGGTACTGCATATAAGAGAACTCATCCTGGTCCTCGTCAATCTCTGGCTCCACGTCCTGGATCTCGTCGCCACCTGCAACTACAACAGGGTCTGGTGGGTGTTGCAAACACCATCCCGTAACGTGGGAATGAGTGATCAACTCAGTGGAATCATAGAGCAAAGATTAGCATGTTCACAATTCAATCACGCGATAATAGTAAAGCAGTAAATCAGACAAACCTAATACTGTTGTTTAATGCAAGATGATATGACATGATGTATGCCCTCACCGACGATCACCCTCATGCGGCAACATCTTACGACCGCGGCATGCCACACTCCCTAGAGTGCTCCACATCTTCCAGGCACATGCAATGCTATGGTGATATGATTACCCAGTTGTTATTAGTCCATTCAAACAGCAGGATTGGGAAACTAAGGTACTTCCCTTGTATCAATCCCAACACGGATCCTGTCTAGGGTCGTCACTCCTAGTAATCTCATACGATGTACATTTCGTAGGTCACTGTAAGGGCTGCCAGGGCTGTTGCTCGCACTCGTTGCACCGCTCCCCCATCACCTTATCAATACAGGCCTACTGTACTCTACTGCACGGAAGGGTCGTCACCTCCCGTGAACTCAGAATACGCTCGCGGTCACTACAAAGGGCTCGTCGCCTGATCAGTGTAGGCCGACAGCTAGAATATAGTGTCCCATACCACCATAATCTGCTCACGAGTCAAGGTGCTCATTGGTCACTACGGGGAGGTTTGTGGCCCCAGCGTAGGCCGACAGCTCGACCACGGTGTCCCATACCACCATGCCCGGCTCATGAGTCTTCGTGGATCAAGGTACCACGGTTAATAGGGTTTACAATGGTAAGTTCAGTACCCTAGGTTCAAGCAGTTATGATACGTACAAGGTGAACAAACATCGGCCAGTCGGGTTACTTGACGGGCTCGACTAGCGCGATCGCATTTCGAATTGAACGACATGAAGTACGTAAAACACTTCGCGTGGCCTAACCACTGCCGCCAACTCTCAACACGAATCACATTCATCGACGCGTCGTTCGTGGCTATGACCAGTCAGCCACGAATTCGCTCGGTTACCGACTGCCTGGACTAAATCAAGTCCCACACATCTATGGAATTTCATTAATACGATACAAAGGTATTGGAATTGAAATACATCATGTGAGCATGTTAGCACATGTTATAACATTCAATTTAGGCAAATCTTCAAGGCATGCTGTCCAAGCATATTCAACTTAGGCAATTCTTAAGGCATCATTTCTATGCATACGATGCAATCACGCATAAGGTCAACATATAGGAAATCGTTTAGGTCAGCCCATTAATCATGAAATCAATCTCAAACTACTACATAACATCATGCAATACAATACATACTAATACAAGCATTCATACAAACACATACACTACACCCTTAAGTCCACATATAGTATGTCGACCCAAAGTGCGCAACTTGGCGAATCTCTTCACCAAACTGATTATGCAGGCATTCCTAACTCTCTAATGCGGCGACAAATCATGTCAATCATGTCAGCAAAATATGCATGGAGACCGTACTTCCTACAAATGACTAAAATGCCCTAAATCTCATATTCTTCGTTAATTTGCGAAACAGGAAACGGAGAGCATGTTGTACATGTCAAACGGCGATGCCGTCGATAATCTACTATTAAACGACATTGAAAGCGTTGTAAACCGTCAATCAAAGCGTCTAAAATTCTCACCTAATCTCTTACGGTCGCGAGAATTTGAACGGAGCGTGTAGGCTTCGTCTACGACAGTAGGAGAACCTGATTCATGGATTTCGTTAGCTAATACGTTCAGAATCTACGTGAACCCTAAATCAGCAAGTTTTTAGGGTTTTTCTATACCTGAAAAAGCGTAGAAATCACCAGCCAGGTGATTGGAAGGAAGCGTTGATGCAGCAACTGTTGGCGGCTCGGAAGCGGGAAAAATCTCCTCTTCCCTTTCTCTCAAACTCTCTCTCTCTTTTCTAGGGTTTAGGGAAATTCGTATGCAAGGAAGGAATGAGGGTTTCAACCCCTTTTATAAGCTTGGAAACGCCCGAAATAGGCTCCGGGACGAAGTTTACTTATTGCCTATCCATTTCGGGGCTGTTTCGGTCCAAAAACTGATTTCTGGTGGTCCCCTGGTCGATTGCGATCAGACTTAAGCTCATGGGTACCAGATGTACCTCGTATTAAGTTTTCAGTCTGGCAGGGTTCGCAGATCGCACGTGGCGGACCAGTTTCAGTTCAGCGGTCACCGCACATAGATCAGGACTGAAAGTTCCGTGACAATAATTAGATATTTTTCCTGATCCGAGGGTGTAATCTGGATGAATTCTGACGGTCAGAACGCTTAATACTGACGCGTCAAGTCGTGTGCCAGATCTAAATTTGAAATTCCCAATTCGTCCCTATTCGCGGTCGCTTCAGTCCAGTTTCAACGAAATACTCTGTGATTATCGGTTTGACTTGATTTTCGAGGTGATTGTCAAGTCCAGCTGGGCGGTTCTAACGGTCTAAGATAGGAGGTATCAGACCTTCGACGCGCGGTCTAAATCCAATACAAAAGTTCCATATGGTCCAGAGGACAAACCTGCTTAGAGTTGGATCCAAGGTTATAGAGTATTGTAGAGTTGTCTGTTCTACTCGATTTGGGTCTTGTAGAACGTATTTAAAGTGATCAGGGACTATTTCCCAGCTACTCTAGCGTTGCGCTAGCTAACTTACGTAAAATTTTCATGGAAATTATTTATACGCGATTTCGGGTCAAATCGGTACTCGATTCCAAGTACGGATTTTTCACGGGCGTTACATATGAAGACCCACATAGCTGAGTTCGTGTCCCGTTGTCTCACTTGTCAGCAGGTGAAGGCAGAGCATCGCCGACCACCTGGACTTTTGCAGCCTATGCCGATTGCAGAGTGGAAGTGGGATTTCATTTCCATGGACTTCATTTCTGGGTTGCCGAAGACGAGGAAGGGACATGATTCCATTTGGGTGATCGTCGACCGTCTGACGAAGTCGGCGCACTTCCTATCGATCAGAGTTACGAACTCTGCAGACGAGCTGGCTAGATTGTACATCAAAGAGATTGTGCGTCTGCATGGAGTTCCGCTGGAGATCGTGTCGGACAGAGACACGCGGTTCACTTCTATTTTCTGGACTCGCATTCAGGAGGCTATGGGTGTGAAGTTGAAGTTCAGTACTTCCTTCCACCCACAGACAGACGGACAGACAGAGCGGGTGAACCAGATCTTGGAGGACATGTTGCGAGCTTGCGCATTAGACTTCAAGGACAGTTGGGATGATTGTCTTGCATATGCGGAGTTTGCGTACAAAAACAGCTTCCAGACGAGTATCGGGATGGCACCTTATGAGGTGCTGTATGGGCGACCTTGTCGCGCACCGCATTGCTGGCTAGAGGTCGGTGAGTGTAGCTTGGTTGGTCCATAGTTATTGCAGGCGACGTCAGAGAAGATTGATACTATTCGACGTCGGCTTCTTACAGCGCAGAGCAGACAGAAGAGCTACGCCGATACGAGACGGAGGCCATTAGAGTTCACAGTTGGGGATCATGTGTTTTTGAGAGTTTCCCCTATGAAGGGAGTCCTTCGGTTCGGGAAGAAGGGGAAGCTGGCACCGCGATTCAGTGGCCCATTCCAGATCCTCGATTGTGTGGGAGCGGTGGCTTACCGATTGGCTTTACCCACGCCTCTCGCGAGCGTTCACAACATATTTCATGTTTCTATGCTGAAGAAGTACGTTGCTGATCCTTCCCATATAATCAGATGGGAGCAGGTGCAGTTAGGAGAGGATGTTACATATATCCTGCGACCGACACGTATCCTTGACAGGAAGGAGCAGGTACTGCGTAGCAAGGTGATTCCCCTTGTGAAGGTATAATAGACGCATCACTCTGAGGAGGAGGCTACTTGGGAGACAGAAGCCGAGATCAGAAAGAACTACCCACAGCTTCTCGAGGAGTACGAAAAGGTACAAAATTTTGAGGACGAAATTATTTGTTAAGGGGGGTAGATTGTAACGCCCGTGAAAAATCCGTACTTGGGCTCGAGTACCAACTCGACCCGAAATTGCGTAGAATTCATTCCTTTAGAAAATATGACTAGGTTAGCTAGTGCAAAGTTAGAATAGCTGGGAAATGGTCCCTGATCACTTTAAATACATTCTACAAGGCCCAAAGCGAGTGGAACCAATGGTGCTATAATGCTCTAAAACCTCGGACCAAACTCTAAGCAGGTTTGTTCTCTGGACCACTTTGAATCTTTGTATTGGATCTAGACCGCACGTCGAAAGTCCGATACCTCCTATCTTAGACCGTTAGAACCGCCTAGCTGGACTTGACACTCATTCCGAAAATCAAGTCAAACCGATAATCACAGGCCATTTCATTGAGCCCGGACCGAAGAGAGTGAGAATAGGGTTAGAATTGGAATTTGAAATTCAAATCTGGCACACGATTTGACGCATCAGTATTAAGCGTTCTAACCGTCAGAATACAACCAAATTACACCCTTGGATCAAGGAAAATATCTATTACATATCACGAGACTTATAGGCCTGATCTTGGTGCGATGACCGTTAAACTGAAACTGGACCGCCACATGCGATCTGGGAACCCTACCGGTCTGAAAACTGGATGTGTGCTAGATCCAGTATGCATGAGCTTAAGTCCGACCGCATTTGGCCAGAGGACCTTCAGAAATGCCCTTTTGGACCGAAACGGCCCCGAATTGGTTAGGCACAAAGTAAACATTGTTCCCAAGCCTATTTTGGGCATGTTTTAGGCTATAAAAGGGGTTGAAACCCTCACTCCTCTCTCCCATCCGAATTTGAGAGAAACCCTAGCTTGGGAGAGAGAAAAAGGTGAGAGATTGTGAGAGAGTGGGAGGGTTCTTCCTGCCACTTGTGCTACGTGTTGCATGTGCTTAAGCAACGCACCTCTATCACTTTCCCGGCGATTTCACCGTGATTCTAGGTAAGTAAATGCCCTAAATAGTTGCTGATTTGAGTTTCTTTTGTTTCCATAGCGATGTAGCTTATGGATCTCGTGTATTAGGTTCCCTATTCGCCGTAGACGAAGCGTATACGCTCCGTTTCAATTCACGTGTTTACAAGACATAAGGTGAGGATTTTAGACGCTTTGATTGACGGTTTCCAACGCTTTCAATGTCGTTTAATAGTAGATTCTTGACGGTATCACCGTTTGACATGTACAAAATGCTCTCCGTTTCCCGTTTCGTAAACTAACGAAGAATATGAGATTTAGGAAATTTTAGTCATTTGTAGGAAGTACTGTTTGCATTCATATTTTGCTGATGTGATTGACATGGTTTGTTGTCGCATTAGGAAGTTAGGAATACGTGCATAATTAGTTTGGCGGAGAGATTCTCCTAATTGCGCACTTCGGGTCGACATACTATATGTAGACTTAAGTGTGTAGTGTATGTGTTTGTATAAATGCTTGTATTAGTATGTATTGAATTAAATGATGTTATGTGATAGTTTGTGATTGATTTCTCAATTAATATGCTGACCTAAATGATTTTCTACATGTTGACTAAATGCATGATTTCATTACATGCATGCAATATATGTGCTTGAAGATTTGCTTAAGTTGAATGTTATAACATGTGTTAACATGCTCACATGATTGTATTTCAATTCCGATGCTTTTACATAAATTGCTGATGTGATTCCATAAGTGTTTGGGACTAGACTTAGTCCAGGCAGTCGGTAACCGAGCGAATTCGTGGCTGACTGGTCATAGCCACGAACGACGCGTCGATGAACGCAATTCGTGTTTGGAGTTGGCGGTAGTGGTTAGGCCACGCGAAGTGTTTTACGCACTTCATGTCGTTCGACTTGAGATGCGACCGCGCTAGTCGAGCCCGTCAAGTAACCCGACTGGCCGATGTATATTCACCTTGTATGAGTCATAACTGCTTGAACCTAGGGTACTGAACTTATCATTGTAAACCCTGTTAACCATGGTACCTTGATCCACGAAGACTCATGAGCCGGGCATGGTGGTATGGGACACCGTGGTCGAGCTGTCGGCCTACGCTGGGGCCACAAACCTCCCCGTAGTGACCAGTGAGCACCTAGACTCGGGAGCAGATTATGGTGGTATGGGACACTATATTCTAGCTGTCGGCCTACACTGATCAGGCGACGAGTCCTTTGTAGTGACCGCGAGCGTATTCTGAGTCCACGAGAGGCGACGACCCTTCCGTTGCAGTAGAGTACAGTAGGCCTGTATTGATAAGGTGATGGGGGAGCGGTGCAACGAGTGCGAGCAATAGCCCTGACAGCCCTTGCAGTGACCTACGAAATATACATCGTATGAGATTACTAGGAGTGACGACCCTAGACAGGATCTGTGTTGGGATTGATACAAGGAAAGTACCTTAGTTTCCCAATCCTGCTGTTTGAATGGACTAATAACAACTTGGAAATCATATCACCATAGCATTGCATGTGCCTGGAAGATGTAGAGCACTCTAGGGAGTGTAGCATGCCACGGTCGTAAGATGTTGCCGTATGAGGGAGATCGTCGGTGAGGGCATACATCACGTCATATCATCTTGCATTAACAACAGTATTAGGATTGTCTGATTTACTGCTTTACTATTATCGTATGATTGAATTGTGAACATGCTAATCCTTGCTCTATGATTCCACTGAGTTGATCACTCACTCCCACATTACAGGATGGTGTTTGCAACACCCACCAGACCCTGTTGTAGATGCAGGTGAGGCTGAGATCCAGGAGGTGGAGCCAAACTTTGACGAGGACCAGGATGAGTTCTCGTACATGCAGTATCACGATGGCTTCGCATAGGCGACCTGGATCGATGGAATTTCAGTGGGACCATTTTGGATATTTATTTTGTTCATGTATATTATATGAGACTCAGAGATGTAGTCATACTTTGGAGACAGATGAGATTTACTTTGTCTTTCCATACAGTGATATATATATTGTTTAGTCTTCCGCTTGCTTTTATCACTGGATCTGAAGTATGAATTACAGTTTTGGTATACTTTTACTCATGTGAATGCTTTAAATCAGACAACATTGAATCATAATCATTTTTGTTGCATAAGTGACGGTCTGGAACTCGGGAGTTGAGTTTATACACGACCCCCGATTTTCAGGGTGTTACATGAACTAGAGGTGGCACCCCTCGGTCTTCTAAAATGGGTTGGCGACTAGCCCCGGCTTCATCAACGGGGGCTCGCTTCTTCCCCATGAAAGAAAGGATGGAGGAAATGGAGAATAAGGCCACAAAAAACTCCATGAAAGCCATGGAAAAGTGAAGAAAAATAAAGAAAGGGATGAACTAAATGGGTCTCCACAGATCTGAACCTCAAAGAGGTTGTAAAGGCTCAAATGAAGGGAATAATGAGGAAGGAAAATGATAAAATAGGATGGGTAGTGGGTTTGCACGAATTTGAGCTTAAATGAGGGATTTAGGAGCTCAAAACAAAGGAAATGAGAAGGTTAGGTGATGGATATGGCTGAACATGATGGAAGGATGTGAAGCTTGAAGGAAAATGAAAGAAAGAAGGATTGAAAGGGTTATTTGAGAGAGATATGGGCTGTTTTGAAGAAAAGGGAGAGCTTGAGGGTGGATTTTGTGAAGGAAGTATACATTTGGGGTTATTTTAATCGACGAACCATGGACCAGTGGGGCCCACAAGTCCCCTAACAAGGTCGACCCGAAGGCCCAACGCAGCTAAGCCTGCCGGTCGGCGAGGGCCTCGCTACTCTCTGGACCTCCCAGTGAGGGCTTGCCCCACCGGCAAGGTCCTCCCCCCCTAGGTCCAAATTGATATGGGTCCCACCCTGGGTCCCTCTAAAACAACCCTGATTGGGCCCTTACCTCTGTTTGACTCGTTTCGGGTCGATTCGGAACATAACTAATACATACTGATATTTACTAATTTTTAATGGCTGAAACGGATTGGAACATGATCTAAACCCTTCAATTGATAGTGTAGAAGTGATTTGGGGTCGTCGTGTGTGATCAGGAGTGTGCATGGACTCGATCTCGGCGATCATTTTCAGTAAACTTTCGCCAACAACAAAACTAGGAGTCCTAAATTTGTTTCTAGATTGTTCTCGCACCCTCCTATGCTATAGTGGTGTCAACGTACATCGTGTGACCATAACCCAGGTCCATTTTAATCTAGATCATGCTCTACTACTAACTTGTAATGCCCTGAAATTTGGGGGTCGAGCATAACTCAGCTCTCGAGTTCCAAAACATCACTTATGCAACATAATTAATGATGGATATATGTTATCTATATTAGTGCATAAAACATGAAGTAGATTAAGCCAAATCCGCAGACATAATTTAGGGATAGTGAGAAAGTACAAGCGGAAGTCTTAAATACATATATATAAATAAAAAATAATCCCTAAAATATGCATGCTCTACTTAGGCAATAAGTACAATCTGTGTCTCAAAATACATGTATCAAACTATGTATACTCAATACAATCATAACCCAAAATCCTCGCCAGTCAGGACAAGGCTCACATAAACCCACCTGAGAACTGCATAAATAAGAACGCCTCCTCATCCTCGTCGAACTCCAGCTCCACCTCGCTGGCATCACCATCTCCTACAGCTAAGTTAGTGTTTAAGCACCGTCCCAGAATGTAGGAGTGAGTGATCAAGTCAGTGGAACTATATAGCAAAGGTTAACATGTTATCAATTCAATCAAGCAGTAATGATAAAGCGGTATAATCAAACATAACCTAGGTGCTCTTTTTAATACAAAGATGATATGAAGGCATGATGCATGCCCTCACCACAATCTCCCTCTACGATCTTCATCTTACGGTCGCGCATGTCAGTCACTTCCTCAGTGCTCTACACCAACGCCAACAGCACAGTAATGCAATGTTATGAGCATGATTACCAAGTTCTTATTAGTCTTTTTCATACACCTGGATTAGGAAGTTAAGACACCTCCTTTATATCAATTCCTAAACAGGGATCCATTCTAGGGTCGTCAGTCCTAGGAAATCTCAGATGATGTTACGGTTCTAGATCGCTGTAAAGGGCTCATCAACAATCAATACAGGTCTAGTTATATCATGGATACTACAATAAGGCTCGTCGCCCATATGCAGTGTTAGGATATACTCGAGGTCACTACAGAGGGCTCGTCACCAATCAATGTAGGCCGACAGCACGAATATAGTGTCCCATACTGCCATAATCGGCTCACGAGAGTAGGGTGCTCATTAGTCACTATAGGGAAGCTCGTCGCCCCAGTGTAGGCTGACAGCTCGACCACGGTGTCCCATACCACCATGTCTGGCTAATGAGTCTTAAGGGATCACGGTACCAAGGTTAACGGGATCTTCACTAGTGAGTTCAGTGCCTTAGATTCAAACAGTATCGACCAAACATGGTGAACATACATCGGTCAATCGGGTTAGTTGATAAGCTCAACTAGGCCAAGCGTACATTGAGTTGATTGACATGGAATGCATAAGCACTCCGTGTGGCCTGACCACTGTCGAACATCCCAAGCACGACTCTAATTCACTGAACACATCCTGCGTGTCAATAACAACCTCAACCACCAGTTTTGGGATGGTTACCGATTACCTGGACTATAGTATAGTCTCAATCACGTACAAGCTCAATAGCAGACATTTGATTCATCTCCTACCTTCATATAAACATTTATGAAATATAACTTGGACATAAATATAGTACATGGAGGAAATCATACACATCATTAACATGAATAAGTTAAGCCAAACAGTTCATGAAGGAAATCATACACACAGGTAAGGTGATTGAGATTCATATCTCAACACCCTCAAAATCATGCTTTTACCAAATACTAACTCATTTAGGCATTTTTACAAACACCTAAACAACACTATTCAACATACATCACGTATGTCGACTACAATACATATTAGGGAAAATCCTTTCACCTAAGAGTTGTCGTATACATATCAATCACATATCCATGACAAATAATCATGGCAATCATAACGGAAAATTCCATATATATATGGGTATTCTAACATATCCATGAAATACTCGATTTATAACATAGGTTATACATATGCGTAATTCAAAACGGATAACACATTTAACATGTATAATAGCATCCTAGGTAAGAATAAATCATTATCTATCATTGAAAGCCTTGACAACCATAACCTAAACATATATAATCTGCACCTTATACCATAAAATGCGTAATGAATATGATTCAGACGATAAGTCTTCGTCAATGGTGGATTCGCTACCTAAGGCATGAAATAGGTTAGCTATAACTTCATTTCAACTAGTCTAAGCTTCAAAATAGGTTAGGGTTTGATTAACTTACCCAAGAACGGAATCAGAATCGTCAGAATAACGATTCAGATAAGCAGGATCGATACGTAGAAGAGCTAGGAAGAATTTCACGGAGAAACAACAGATTCTCTCTTACTTTCTCTCTCTTTTCTCTCTCTTGAATTTGCTAGGGTTGGAAATTTGTATGGGATTTGGGAGCTAGGGTTTAAGGCATTTTTATAAGCCTAAAATTGATGAAAATAACCCTAAGGCTAAGGTATACTTAGGTTATAACCAAATCAGGCTCTTTCTGGTCCAACGGAACACTTCTGGAAGTCCTCTTATCAAATGCGGTCGAACTTAAGTTCACTCGTATTGGATCTTAAGAAAGTTAAGTTTTCAGTCCGATCAGGTTTTCAGATCGTCCGTGGTGGACCAGTTTCAATTCAACGGCCACCAAAACTCGATCAGGGCCACAAGTGCTTTGACATGAATGGGCCACCTTCCATGATTCAAGGGTAAATTTGGGGTAAAAACCAATGGTCAGAATGCTTAGAAATAATGCACAAGCGACACGTCTCAGATTACTTCAAATCTTATTTAATTTCTTAAAAATCTACATTTTCTCACACTCTTCACTCTGGACTCAAGGAAATGGTCTCAGGACATCATTTGGGCTTGATTTTCGAGGTGATAATCAAGTCCAACTAAGCGGTCTTAATGGTCTAAGTTCATCACTATCAGACTTTCGACGTGCGGTACAGGTCCGATACGAAGTTTCAAAGTACTCTTGGGAGCAACTGGGTTTAGAGTTGGATCTTAGATTTTAGGGTAATAAAGCGTTAACAATTCTATAGGTTTTGGATCTTACAGATCACATTAAAAGTGATTGATGCTAATTTCATAGGTAATTTAGTTTAGCTCTAGTTAATACACATTAAATTTCTAAAAGATTTGGTTCTAAAGGATCTCTGCTAGAGATGATACTCGGGTCTAAGTACAGGTTTTTCTAGGACGTTACACCCACATAGCAGATTATGTGTCCCGTTATCTCACATGCCAGAAGGTCAAGGTAAAGCATCGCCAACCTCCTAGACTGCTTCAGCCCATGCCCATAGCTAAATGGAAGTAGGATTTCATTTCCATAGATTTTATCTCCGGGTTGTCGAAGACAAGGAAGGGACGTGATTCCATATGGGTGATTGTGGACCGATTGACGAAATTGGCTCATTTTCTCCATATCAGAGTTTCAAACTCAGCAGATGATTTGGCTATGTTGTAGATCAAGGAGATTGTACATCTGCATGGACTTCCTATGAAGATCGTGTCGGATAGAGACGCGATTCACATCTATTTTCTAGACACGTATCCAGGAAGCAATGGGTGTGAAACTGAATTTCAGACCACGTTCCACCCACAAACTGTCAGGCAGACAGAACGGTTAAATCAGGTGCTTGAAGATATGCTGCGAGCTTGTGTGTTTGATTTCAAGGACAGTTGGAATGACTGTCTTCCTTATGTAGAGTTCACTTATAACAACAGTTTTTAGGCGAGTATTGGCATGGCTCCCTATGAGGCCTTGTATGGGCATCCCTGTCAAGCACCGCATTACTGGATAGAGGTTGGTGAGAAGAGCTTGATTGGCCAAGAGTTAGTTCAGGAAACTTCAGAGAAGATTGACATTATCAGGCGTCGACTTCTGGCAGCACAGAACAGACAGAAGAGCTACGCCGATATGAGGCGACGACAGCTAGAGTTCGAGGTCGGGGACCATGTATTCCTAAAGGTTTTTAAATGAAGGGAGTCCTCCAGTTTGGAAAGAAAGGGAAGGTCATGCTGAGATTCATTGGCCCATTCCAGATACTAGACCGAGTGGGTGTGGTAGCCTATCGTCTTGCTTTTCCCACACCACTCGTAGGCGTGCACAACGTATTTCATGTGTCGATGTTTAAGAAATACGTTCCTGACCCTTCCTACATTATCAGATGGGAGAAGGTACAGTTGAGTGAGGATACTACTTATATACTGTGGCCGACACGTATTCTAGATCGGAAGGAGCTGGTGTTGCGCAGTAAGGTTATCCTGCTTGTGAAGGTATTATGTATGTATCACACTAAGGAGGCTACTTGGGAAACGAAAGTTGAGGTCTGAAAGAACTACCCTCAGATTCTCGAGGAGTATGAAAAGGTACTAATTTCGAGGGTAAAATTTTTTCTTAAGGGGGATAGATTGTAACGTTTCGGAAAAATCCGTTCAAAGACCCGAGTACCACCTCCAGCAAAAATCACTAAGGACCAAATCCTTTAAAAATTAGACAAAGATTAATCAAGTGCTAAACTAAATTACCTGTTGAATTAGCTTGAACAACTTTCAATACAAATTGCAAGACCTAAAATTTGTAGGATCGCTGACGCTACATCGACTAAAAACTTAGGATCCATCTCAAAACCCAGTTGCTCTCGAGAGCGCATTAAAACTCCGTATTGGACTTGGACCGCTCATCGAAAGTCTGATTACCGTGAAACTATATAGTTATGATTGCATTACTGGGCTTAACAACTATCTTGGAAATTAAGTCCTAAAAGTACCTACAAACGCACAACTTAAGCTTAGAGCAAAGTGTGTGAGAAACGCGAATATCTTTAGAAAATGAACTGGAACTTAAGTGAATTGAGTTGTTTGATTGCAGGACAACTTTAAGGTTTTAGACCGTCAAATTCTGTCCCAATTACATCCTCAGATCAGGAAAATTTTCCAACACATGTCAGTGTACTTGTGGCCCTGATCGAGTACCGGTGACCGTTGAACTGAAACAGATCCTTCACGGCCGATCTACTGATACGATCGGACCGAGATCTTAACTTGGTGTAGATCCATCGTCAGGGGGCTTACTCCTGACTGTATACAAAAAAAGGGCCTCCAGATGTGCTTCGTTAGATCGAAACAACCGACCTTTTGGCTGTAACCTAAGTATACTATGGCCTTAGGGCCAATCTCATCAGTTCTGGGCCTATATAATGGCCTTAACCCACTCCTTTCTCATAAAATATGAATTTGTAAACCCTAGGAGAGAGAAGAGAGCAAAGAGTGGAGGAAAGAGAGAGAAAGTGGGAGAGAGTTCCTGTGATTCGATCCCATCGCTCGACATGCTAAATCGGCCTGTCTATATCGGTATTCCGGCGATTCCGACTCCTTTCTTGGGTAAGAAATCCTAACCCTAATTATTCTAGGGATTGAAATAGAGTAGATGATGAAATAGTTAACCTATTTCATGCTATAGGTTGTCATTGTACTGGCGACAAAGACAGAGTTCAAACTGAACTCGTTACGAGTCTATTGGTGAAAGGTGCGGACTATAAATGTTTAGGTTATGGTTTTTAAGGCTTTCAATGTCAGTAATGATTTATGACTGACTTGATTGTTGTCACACATGCTTAGTTTGGATGATTTTTTATATATTACATATATTTGTTAACTATGTTGATTTTAATGCAGTTATGTGTTTGTTGAAATGTTTGAATAGTATGGAATCATGTTTTATACTTGCCATGATTATTAATTGGAAATACATGATTATTGTACATGTGGTAACTCCTATGTGAAAGGATTTGCTATAATATGCGTTTTAAAACTAATTTATTACATGTGTGTGATATGTGTAGTATAAGTGTTTAATAAAATGCCTGAATGTGAAACTGCTTATTTAAAGGTATGTAATGAGGGAGTTGAGATAGGATTCTCAATTCCCTTATCTATGGTTATGAATTCCTCGATGTAACCTATCTTACTACTATGTGAGTTAGGGATGAAATGTCTATGTATCATAGCATGTGTAGTATGTGTTTTGTTGAAATGTTCAAGTAAGATTTATATTTAATTCTAATTGTCACATGCTATCTTTGGCTACTACATGCGAATACTATTATTTGGAGTGTGATTGGGGCTACGATGCAGTCCAGGCAATCGGTAATGGTTCATGATCGGTGGGTGAACTGTTTAGCCATGACCGACACATTCAATGAATCTGAGTCGTACGTTTCTTGTCCACGGTAGTTAGGCCACATGGAATGCTTACACATTTCATGTCGACAAATTCAACGTACGCTCGTACCAGTCGAGCTTGTCAAGTAACCCAATTGGCCTAATGTATGTTCACCATGTATGGACACTACTGTTTGAATTTAAGGTACCAACTTACCAGTGTAAAGCCCGTTTAACCTTGGTACCTCGATCTGCTAAGACTCATGAGCCAAGAATGGTGGTATGGGACACTATGGTCATGTTGTCGGCCTACGCTGGGTGACGAGCTTCCCCGTAGTGTCCAGTGAGAAACCTAGACTCGTAAGCTGAATACGATAGTATGAAACACTATATTCATGCTGTCGGCCTATGATCAGGTAATAAGCCTCTCGTAGTGACCTCGAACATACTCTAGGTCTGCGTTGAGGAGACGAGACTTTCTATAGTAAACTAGAGTATAAACCAAGCCTGCACTGAGATGATGAGCCTCTCCGTAGTGACCTGGAACTATCTATCGTATGTGACTAACTAGGATTGATGACCCTAGATGGATCATTATTTGGGTACATGATATAAATGGAGGTGTCTTAACTTCTCAATCCTGTTTTATGAATGTCTAATTAAGAACTTAGTTAATAACACACATGCACTGCATTTCATGTGCCTTTGGCGTTAGAGTTGAGTATAGAGGAAGGGGTGCTTGCCACGATCGTGAAATGATGTCGCAGAGGGAGTATAGGCGAGGGCATGCATCATTATAACATATCATCCTTATATTAACCAGAGTACCTAGGAATGCTTGTTGTATTGCTTTATCATTATTACTTGATTGAATTGATAACATGTTAACCTTTGCCTTATGTAACGTCCTGAAAATCGGGGTTCAAGCATAAACTACACTCCCGAGTTCCAACACATCACTTATGCAATATAAATAATAATGATTGAATGTTGTTCATATTAGTATATTAAACATGAGTGAGATTAGACCAAAACAACATATTATACTCTAGAGACAGTTTAATTTCACAAGTGGAAGACTATGATAAATATAATATATATATATAAACTGTTGTAGGTCTCTAGAGTGTGAACATGTTGCCAGGTTAAATATATACATGTATACTAAAAAATGAACAAAATGAATATACATGGGTGTTCCCAACAGTGCAAAATAACAAGTGTAATGGCGTCTAATCAACATCCCCGTGACCTCGTCGATCAGAACATGGTCTACATAAACCTACCTAATAGCTGCATATAAGAGAAACCCACCTCATCATCATAAAAGTTCAGCTCCGTTTCACAAGCATCGCCATCATCTGAAACTAAAACAGGGACTGGTTGGTGTTTCAAACACCTTCCCGTAACGTGAGAGTGAGTGATCAACTCGGTGAAACAATAAAGCAAAGGTTAACATGTTATCAATTTAGTTAAACAGTAATGATAAAACAATACAATAAAACATCCCTAAGTACTCTGATTAATGGAAGAATGTATGAAGAAATGATGCATGGCCACGCCTGCACTCGCTCTGCGATCTTCATCTCACGGTCATGCATGTCAGTCACTTCCTCAGTGCTCTGCCCAACGCCAAATGGCACATGCAGTGCGGTGTATGAACATGATTACCAAGTTTTTATTAATCCTTTTCATTCAGCAGGATTGGGAAACTAAGGTACCTCCCTTATATCAATTCCCAAACAATGATCCATCCTAGGGTCGTCAATCTTAGTAAATCTCATAAAATGTTATTGCTCTAAGTCTCTATAAAGGGCTCGTCACCAATCAATATAGGCCTAGTTATACTCTAGTTACTACAAAAAGGCTCGTCATCCCCAGGAAGTTTCAAGGTATGCTTGAGGTCACTACAAAGAGCTCGTCGCCAATCAGAGTAGGCTGACAGCATGAAAATAGTGTTCCATACCAACATATTCAGCTCACGAGTCTGAGTTGCTCAATGGTCACTACAGGGAGGCTCGTCGCCCCAGCGTAGGCCGACAGCTCGACCACGGTGTCCCATACCACTAGGCCCGGCTCATAAGTCTTAGCGGATCGAGGTACCAAGGTAACAGGGTTTCACTGGTGACTTTGGTACCTTAGATTCAAGCGGTAGCGTCCAAACATGGTGAACATACATTGGGTCAATCAGGTTAATTAACGAGCTCGACTAGGACGATCGTACGTTGAGTTGATCGACATGAAGTGCATAAGCACTACGTGTGGCCTAACCACTGCTGACATCCTAAGTACGGCTCAGATTCATCGAACACATCCTGCATGGTGAAACAATTTCAGCCACCAAAACAAGGCCTATTACCGATTGCCTGGACTACAATATAGTCTCAACCGCATGCAATCACAACAACTAAGCATATGAGATAAGAAAGCAGTAATGAATACTCAAGTCAAATCCTACAATCATGTGAGCATGTTATAGAATATAACTTAAACATGAATATACAGTACATGAAGGAAATCACACACACAGTTAAACATGAATAAGTAGGCTATACAATACATGGAGAAAATCATACACAAGGCTAAGATAGTTGGGATTCATATCTCAACTCCCTTATAAATTAAAATTTTCTAACTACTAACTCATTCAGACATTTTTACAAACATTTAGACTACACCTTCCAACATACATCACGTATATTGGTTATATTACGTATTAGGGAAAATTCTCTTACCAAGGAGTTGTCGCATATATAACAAGCATATACCTATGACAGTTAATCATGGCAATCACAAATCCAGATTCCAAATGCATGCAAACATTTCAACAAACACGTATTAAACATGTTATCATACATAGGTAATTCAGCCATAAATCACATAGTAGTACGATAGGTTACATAGAGAAAACTATAACTATGCATGAGGGGATTGAGGATCGCATCTCAACATCCTCATTAAATACATTACAAAGTGCATTTTCTCATTCAAGCATTTTATCAAATACTTAGGCTACACATATTCACATACATGCAATAGCTTAGTTAAACACATATTACAGCAATTCCTTCCATATAGGAGTTGCCACACATATACTAATCATGTATTTCTAAGCATCAATCATAACAAGATCAAACCATAATTCCATATTCATTCAGGCAATTCAACAAACGCATGG
This sequence comes from Magnolia kwangsiensis, assembly GCA_037074715.1. Taxonomy (NCBI): domain Eukaryota; kingdom Viridiplantae; phylum Streptophyta; class Magnoliopsida; order Magnoliales; family Magnoliaceae; genus Magnolia; species Magnolia kwangsiensis. Next base: position 42,522,265 of record CM073586.1, on the reverse strand, counting down.
AATGCATTTAAAAATCAACAAAGTATATATATTTATGTAATATATAGAAGACATCATATCTAGCATGTGTGATAACAATCAAGTCAGACATAAATCATTCCTGATATTGAAAGCCTTCAAAACCATAACCTAAACGTTTATAGTCCGCACCTTTCACCGGTAGACTCGTAATGAACTCGGTTCGAACACTATTCCTTCATCTACGGCATATCAACCACCTATAACAGGGAATAGGTTAGCTATTCCAGCACTTACACTATTTGAAACCCTAAAACAGATTAGGGTTAGGTTTTCTTACCCAATTTTGAAATCGAAATCGCCGAAATAGCAATGCAAAAGTGGTAGTTTAGCCCGTGGAGCGATGGGATCAAATCCTAAGAACTCTCTCCCACTCTCTCTCTCACTTTCTCTCTCTTTCCTTCTCTTTTTTCTCTCTTCTCTCTCCTAGGGTTGCAAAATCGTATGGAATAGAAATGGGGTGGGTTTAGGCCTTTATATAGGCACAAGACTAATGGAATTGGCCTCAGGGCCAAGGTATACTTAGATTACAGCCAAAACTCATTTATTTCGACTCAACAGAGCATTTCTGGAGGCCCCTTTGGCTAATGCGATCATACTTAAGCTCCCTAATATTAGATCTTGATCAAGCTAAGTTTTCAATCCGGTCAGGTTTACAGATTGACCGTGGTGGACCAGCTTCAGTTCAACGGTTAACGACACTCGATCAGGGCCACAAGTATATTGGCACGTGTGGGACATTTTTCCTGATCCAAGGGTGTATTTGGGTTAGATTCTGACGGTCTGAATGCTTATAATCGGCCCGCAAGTGACACGACTCAGATTACTTAAATTTGTATTTAATTTCTAAAAACACTCACTTTTCTCACACACTTCGTTTCGGACTTAAGAAAATCATCACGGGATACCATCTGGACTTAATTTCTGAGGTGGTTGTCAAGTCTAACAAGATGGCCATATTCGTCTAAGTTCGTCGCTATCGGACATTCGATGTACGGTCTAGGTCCAATATGAAGTTTCACGATGCTCCCAAGAGCAACTGGGTTTAGAGATTGATCTTAGGTTTCTAGGTAACGTACCATTAGTGGTCCTACTCATTTTGGGTCTTGTAGTTCATATTTAAAGTAGTTCAAGCTAATTCTACTGAGTATTCAGTTTAATACTTAACCAAATTCTACCCTAATTATGGCAGAATAAAGTCGTAGGGCCATTCTATGCCCTAGTTTTAACACTTCTAGTTATTATATTAATTTAATTATTTTTTTAGTATTTTATCATTAATTTTTCCCTGTCTTCACCAAATTTCATGAGATTTCATGTTGCAAAAAAATTCTAAAAATTCTAGAAGCAGTAGCTGTCCAACAAGTGATTTTAGGATAGTTGTCACAATGACCTACTTTAAACTATATTAAATATTTTATTATATTTTTCACATATTTTTAATAAAACTATACTCATTTAGCTTCAATCTGGTTTTTGAATCACCAAAATCAGAGTTATAACGAGGGAGATATGATGTTTTAAAGTTGGATAAAATGCGTAAAAAAATACAGAAAATGGGCTGCCCAATCCGCTGTACGGACGAGGCCTCGCCAAACCGGAGAGCCCCTCGTCGGTCACTGGACATTTGGACAAGGGCAGGTGGGCGGGGGGTTGCCAAAAACATGTGGGACCGACCCCGGGTCCCCACAAATTGAGTCGTTTGGGCCCACGAGTCTGTCAAGGCATTATCGGGTCTCATTTCCAAACTGAAATGAGTTACGCGACATATAATATATGATTTTAGGGTAGGAGAAGCTAATCTATCTAAATTTTCTATGTATATCATGAAATTATAAAAATTTAATAATTAAAATCTCATTTTATTCATATATGTACCATTTATAGTAAGTTTTAGTTTAAGTATAGTTCTTCACCATTTAAACTTTAAGATTTGTGTCTAATATGGAAGTACTTAGAGAAATTTGAAGAAGGAGGTGGAAAGGTGAGATTTTGAAGGAAATGGGTTAAAAAGTGATTTTTAGACTTTGGGATTGAGCTCTGAGAGTGTTATGATTGACTCATTGCCTAAGGACATCTAACTCCAGGTTGGTAAAAATTCAGGGTGTTACACCTTATGGCTTCACTGAGTTGATCACTCACTCCCACATTCTGGGATGGTGTTTTAAACCACCAACTAGGGCCTGTTGTAGTTATGGATGATGACGAGGCCTTCGTGATAGAGCCTGATTTCTATAATGACGAGGAGGAGTTCTCCTATATGCAGTTATTAGGCGGGTCAATGTAGACCATGTTCTAATCGACGGGGTTACAAGGATGCTGATAGATGCCACTACACTTGTTATTTTATATCTTGAAACACCCATGTATATTCATTTTTTCCATTTTGGGAGTATACATGTATATATTTAACCTGGTAACATGTTCACACTCTGGAGACTTACAACAGTTTATATATTTTATATATCAATCAGTCTTTCGCTTGCGTAATTTAACTGTCTGGAGTATGATATGATGTTTTGGTATAATCTCACTCATGTTTAAGGCACTGATACAGACAACATTTAATCATCATTATTTATGTTGTATAAGTAATGTGTTGGAACTTGGGAGTTGGGCTCCTGCTCAACCCTCGATTTTCAGGGTGTTATAGCCTATTAGCCTTAAAGCCCACCATGAGTGGACACCTTGTGGCCCCATTAGTGGTAAACCTATCGGGCCCATAGATTACTTCCTTATACTAAGAATGTAAGACTCAATGAGAAGTGCATATTGGGCTTGTGTTTAGGATTCTTGGTAAGTGCATGAGACTCCTTGTGATGCATGTACGCCAAGTCTCATTTGGACCTTGTGAATGAATTATGATTGAGTTCTCGAATGAACCATTTGTGGTAATCAAATGGACCACCCAACAATCCAAAAGGATGGGATGTAGAAACTCACTAATCGATGCGATGAACTAGGCCTTAGTCCACTTGAAATGATAACTAGACATGTTGATGCATTGGATTGAAATCTAATTATGCATGTGGTGATGGCACATGTGCGGTAATTGTGTAATGTGATACTTGTGGTGATGATGATGATGCGTGTATGGTTAGATGCGATGATTGTATTATATGGTAATGCTAATTTATGTTTATATGCTTGGATGGTGTTCAATTGGACATAAGGACTAAGTGGACCACCGTATGTATTACCCCGAGTCATAAATAGTGCACCTAGTGCCATATAATCACGTGACACTTACGCACCCACTTCCTACAGAACTGATGAGGTGAACCACTTAACTCTTAACCGTGAATGAGTATGTTAGTGATACGAACTAGCTTTCGAATAGTTATGGATCTTTACATGCGGAATTGAGACATGTTATGGTAGATGTGCATCACTTGTATGTGTTTGATATACAACTTTTTCTAGTGCCACTGTATGAGGTTTCGGCCATGCGACTGGTGTCGAGTGATGGATTGATCCTAGTTATGCTATTGTGTGGTTGGTGCACACTTGTGATGTGGAAGTGTGAACACTCGTATAGCCCCATGATCATGATGGAGAGTGCACATTATACCATTGATTTGCCATGTTGGTATCATGATAATTTTTTATTGGTCTTATGATATTTGTGCATATTGCATCTACATGCACATATACATGTACATGCATCATGGATGAGGAGTTAATCATGCGGAGATCATATGCATGTGGTAGAAGATGTTGGTGTAGGGTGCACATGATGGAGTATGTGGTAGAGGATGTTGGTGCAGGGTGCACATGATGGAGTATATGTAGATGTTATCTAGTCTGAGAGACCGCGGGCTTGGTCCCTGGGTTGAAGTCCCTAAGCGAATATTTCGGGCTTGGTCCCTAGGTTGAAGTCCCTAAAGCTCACTTGATGCTACATTGTAATTTATGTTTATACCGATGTTGATATTACTGAAATGGCCAAGCTATAAGTCCTAGAAGGGGGGGGGGGGGGGGGCGGTGGTGAATAGGGCTATGCAAAATTAAAATTATAACAACGGAATAATATAAAGAGATAACCAAATAAATAAGAAACAATTCTTAAAGATGAAATAAATGCAACCTCAATGTATTAGTATTGAGAGGTTGATACGAATTCAGTTCTAAGGACAACCTTACACCGTAAAAACTAAAGATTTATGACAGGACAACCTTATTTCTAGAACCTCCTTTGTATCAAAAACTCAAACCAAAGAGGAATAAATAAATAGTAAGGAATTAAAATAAAATGCAGAAATTTAAATCTAAATTATTACACCATTCCCCACTGTGCTTGAAATGTAAAAATTACAACATTCACATCCACACATACATTCCACAGCTTTGAATGATAAAAGATAGAAAGAATAAATCACACATCCACAAAACAAAAAGAGTTATAGTTGTTCACCTGTGTGTACACCAATTGTTATAAAACAACCACACAGATTGCTACTCCACTCCTGATATCCTCATGCAGGGGATATTAGCGTTCACTATCAAAATAGGTTTCATAGGTTCACTTAAAACTTTCACAATTTTGTCTTTTTAACTTGGGCTTACACAATTCAAAAACCCCTCAGTCTAAGTTTTTTGGCTCTCCTCAGATAACCACACAATGAGATTTTTCTGGCTCAATCTCAAAACAAACCAAAAAGAAATGTAAATTACAATAAATGAAAAATACCTGAATTCCTCCTTTTGTAGTAGCCCGGAAGAACCAATCGGAGTAGATGATTGAATGTCGAAGTTCAAAGTCCAATATTCACTTTAAAATGTTTTTAAGTTCTAATTGATTTTAAGTTAAACCAAATGGGCTAGCTGTATTTGATTTTGATTCCAAAAAAAAGGAATATCACAATTCCTCTTTTCAATTGAGATTGGAATGTAGAAACAAAATCAAATAACTTAAAGCTAACAAAAGGAATATTAATTATGCACAAAGTAGATTAAAATGAGCAAAAACTTATCTCAGAGTGGATCCTTGATTTTTCTTGAATTTGTATATAAAACTCTGAAATTTGTGCTCAATTTATAGTAGCAGAAACCTCGTCTATAACTAGTCTTGAGGACATTACGACTGGTCATAGCAGAATGGATTTTCAAATATTTGGGCGCGATCGGATAAGACCGTTCTACAACTGGTCGTAGCCCTCTATGACTGGTTGTAGGACTCTCATGACCGGTCGAAGGAACCCCAATTTCATCGCTGGAGTTGAATCATAGAGTTAGGACTAGTCGTAGGACAGGTCAACACTGTTCACACGACCAGTCGAACAGTCTCCAGGACTAGTCGTAGCGTAACCAGAAAATTTTAAAAATTTACAACAACTTACGATTAGTCTTGAAATTTCTAGGACTGGCAGAGGCAATGTTAAGACTAGTCGAACAAGGTCCAGGACTAGTCTTAGAACATACCAAAATCAAGTATAAATATATAGTTTAAATTATGTATTCAAAATAGCCTACCCTAAGGTCTATCATACCTTGAATAGTGAGATATGAACTTCGAGACTTCATATCTTCAAATGATTGACGACATTTGATTATTGTGAAGCTTGAGAACTTTGAACATCATGTAGCACTGAATCAAGAGTTCTTCTGAAGCTTGACTAACCATTCATCTTGTGTTATACACTGACTTAAGTCTTGAACAAGTGTAGAAGTGTACTTTAATCTTGTAATATATGCTTGCAGATGATGACAAAGTACATGGCTTGTCATGACTTCAAGTCGATTAGTATACTTGACTTGAAGCACTTGTGAAGCAATGACTTGAACATATATGAACCAACATACAACCACAAGATAGGGATAAACAATTCGGCACCACAAAATTTGACAATCGAAGGAGCATGTGACCATAGCACTTACAATCTCCCCCTTTGTCAAATTTGTGACAAAACATTCAACAACAATATAACCAAGATGAATATAAAGAATTAAGCACCGGTTAGTTAAAGAATCATGCACCAGTTGTCATACAACAACTAGCACACCTCAGATGAAGTAGGCAACTTCACCTTCTTACTCCCCCTAAATTACTCCCCCTGAGTAGCACATCTATAAAAAAAAATGCAAAAAATAAATGCTTCTATACTACTCACAAATCAATTCATCTCCACACCATAGAAATTCTCCTCCTTTTTGTCATAATTGACAAAGGAAGAACTAGATAATGGAATATGATAATAAACAGGAGTAATCATGGAGACAAGATATATGAAAATAAAGATCATAACTATGAAAATAGTTCAATCCACAACCAATAAACCATAGTCAGCAAACCATATAAAGTTCACAATCCAACAAAAGTAAACTTAAGGTTATTACAAACCAAAGATTAAATCACTCATTCTGAACCCGAAGAAGGAGCAGGTATGGAAGAATCAAGTTGATGCATGCCCTTGTTTAAGCGCCTAAGATACTTGCACATATATTTAAATTGTAAATCATGGGCAACATTCATGTTATCAACTTTAACATCCATATGCTCTATCTTCTCCTCTAGTGTACGCAAACACGCATCAAACTCAGATGGTTCATAATTAGGGTCATTAGGAGAATCAGACTCAATTTCATCAAAAATATCATCCATGTTTATGTCGTCTGGAGGAAGATCATCAGCATCTTCTTCATTTCCAACTTCAGATCCACCATCACCATCTACTTGGTCAGGAACCAATTCCAACTTCATTTTGTTGATATTAGTGTTATTAAAAATCAGATTATGGATAGGAGCCTCTCCAACAGGCATAACGACCAATATATGAGAAGCCAAAACAGTCATAAGGTAGGCAAAAGTATGACCTGGATGGAGACGAAACTGAATGATGAAATAACATATTAAAGATGGAAGACAGACTTTAGTACTAGTAACGACAGAGTGCAAAACACGAACCATAAATGCAATCAACTCTATTTTGTTACCAGAGTGAGGATACAGATTTGACGTAAAAATTCAATGGAGGACTCTGTATCTGGGTAACAAGTACCTTAAGGGGAGCGCATTCCCCTTGTGAGTCCATTGTACATTCATGTTCTAGTGTGCATCAATTTTTCAGTCTCAGAGGGTTTTTCAGATAAAACATGAATCGGGATACCCTCATCATTAACTGGAATATCCATAAGGCCAGATATTAAATGATAATCTACATTAAAAGGCCCTTCTCTAGCATCTATTTAAAAAGTTAATTTTTTAACAGAAAAGTTAGATATACATGCAAACATGGATTGTACAATAGATTGGTATGCAGGCCCAACCTACAACTTGGAGGAGAGGAACAATACCAAATGGAGCAATGTGGTTAAGATCAACAGCTTTTTCAACGATAACCTTGCACAAATGCAAATCCCGTACATATGAAGGATCATTTTCGAGAGAACGAAGATGGCGCTGAGTTATGTGAGTTGATTTAGAGGATGATGGACTACGAGTTATTTTCTTTTTTCCTCTAGCATCTATTACCACAAAAGAATACAAAGGAGCAAGAAATCACAAGGAAATAGAGATGGGTTTTACTAGATCAGTAAATGGAGAAGAAAAACCCCAAAATCTCAATAAAGCTTAAAATTAAGTACTCCAAAGATAATAAGGAAGAGAGTAGAACTTAAATCTACAATATGGACCAAAAGAATGCACTAACCTAGAAGATCAGGTCGGTGGGTTCGACTGGTCGAATGTCGGTTCGTTGGAGAGGAGGTTAAAAATGAGGAAGATGAGATTTTTTCTCAATTTTAAAATAATCAATGCGCTCCACGACCGGTCTTGGCCTGTCCACGACCGGTTGTACCGGGACCGGTCGTGTACACCCACGGCTGGTCGAGTACCGACACAAAGATACATTTAATCTTAAAAATTAAAATTTAAACACATAAAATCTCAAATATATTTACACTATGATACAAAAATGCATGAATAATCAATTTTGTATGCACATACCAAGATCAAATCTTAATTTATTAAACCTGCTTTTGTCGAGCGGTTTAGTGAAAATGTTAGCAAGTTGAGTCTTGGTCAGAATGTGTTCTAAAGATATTATTTTTTCTTCCATTAATTCACGAATATAATGATATCTAATATCAATGTGCTTGGTACGTGAGTGCTGGATTAGATTTTTTGAAATATTTATAGCACTGGTATTGTCACAATATAACACCATTGAATCTTGTGCTATTCCATAATCACTTAACATACGTTTCATCCAAACAAGCTGAGTACACGCATTTCCAGCTATGATGTATTCAGCCTCAACAGTACAAAGTGATATAGAACTTTATTTCTTACTAAACCAGGAAACTAAACAATTTCTAATATAGAAACAACCACCACTGGTTGCTTTCCTATAATCGATATTCCCAGCCCAATCAGCATCAGTGTACCCTGCTAACTGAATACTAGTATCATATGGATACCAAAGACCCATATTAACTGAACTTTCGACATATCGCATAATCCGCTTAACAACAGTTGAATGTGATTCTTTAGGATTAGACTGATATCTAGTGCAAATACCAACACTTAAACCAATATCAGGTCTACTAGCAGTTAAATAGAGCAAACTTCCAATCATACTACGATATAACTTAAGATCAACATTTTTACCTATAGAGTTCTTTGAGAGTCTTAGGGTTGTACTCATAGAAGTATCAAAAGTTTTGCCATTCTCAAATCTGAACTTTTTGATCAAGTTCGGAGCATATTTGGTCTGAGAAATAAAAATTCGATTAGGTTGTTGTTTTACTTACAACCCTAGGAAATAGTTCATTTCCCCAACCATGCTCATTTCAAACTTAGATTTCATTAAATCTGCAAACTCAACAGTCATGTTAGCACAAGTTGATCCATAAATACTATCATCAACATAGATTTGAACCATTAACATATCATCATTATGTTTTTTAACAAAGAGCGTCTTATCGACACTGCCCATTTGAAAGTTATGACTAAGTAGGAACTTAGTCAATTCCTCTTGTAATATATGCTTGCAGATGATGACAAAGTACATGGCTTGTCATGACTTCAAGTCGATTAGTATACTTGACTTGAAGCACTTGTGAAACAATGTCTTGAACATATATAAACCAACATACAACCACAAGATAGGGATAAACAATTCGGCACCACAAAATTTGACAACCGAAGGAGCATGTGACTATAGCACTTACAATCTCCCCCTTTGTCAAATTTGTGACAAAACATTCAACAACAATATAACCAAGATGAATATAAAGAATTAAGCACTGGTTAGTTAAAGAATCATGCACCAGTTGTCACACAACAACTAGCACACCTCAGATGAAGTAGGCAGCTTCACCTTCTTACTTGTAACACCCGTGAAAAATCCATACTTGGGCTCGAGTACCAACTCGACCCGAAATTGCGTAGAATTAATTCTTTTAGAAAATATGACTAAGTTAGCTAGCGCAATGCTGGAGTAGCTGGGAAATAGTCCCTGATCACTTTAAATACGTTCTACAAGACCCAAATCGAGTAGAACCAACGACTCTATAACACTTTATAACCTCGGACCAAACTCTAAGCAGGTTTGTTCTCTGGACCACTTTGAATCTTTGTATTGGATCTAGACCGTGCGTCGAAAGTCCAATACCTCCTATCTTAGACCGTTAGAACCGCCTAGCTGGACTTGACACTCATTCCGAAAATCAAGTCAAACCGATAATCACAGGCTATTTCATTGAGCCCGGACCGAAGAGAGTGCGAATAGGGACAGAATTGGAATTTCAAATTCAAATCTGGCACACGACTTGACGCATCAGTATTGAGCGTTCTGACTGTCAGAATTCATCCAGATTACACACTCGGATCAGGAGAAATTTCTATTTTATATCATGAGACTTTCAGCCCTGATCTACGTGCGGTGACCGCTGAACTGAAACTGGTCCGCCACGTGCGATCTGCGAACCTTGCCGGACTGAAAACTTAATACGTGCTGGATCTGGTCCGCATGAGCTTAATTCCGATCGCATTCTACCAGGGGACCACCAGAAAGCATTTTTTGGACCAAAACAGCCCCGAATTGGATATGCACTAAGTAAACTTTGTACCGGAGCCTGTTTTCGGCATTTTTAAGCTTATAAAAGGGGTTGAAACCCTCACTCCTCTCTCCCATCCGAAATTGCAAGAAACCCTAGATTGGGAGAGAGAAAAGGTGAGAGTTTGTGAGAGAGAGTGGGATAGATTTCTCCAGCCTTCGAGCCGCCTGTTGCTAGTGCCTAAGCAACCCTTCCTAATCACCAAGCCGGTGATTCTTCCACTTTTTCAGGTATGAAACAACCCTAGAAGTTGCTGATTTGGGGATCACTAAGATCCATAGCTTGTTAACCAATAGATCTTGTAAAACAGGTTCTCTTATCGCCGTAGACGAAGCGTATACGCTCCGTTCAAAACAACAAGTCTATAAGAGACTAGGTGAGGATTTTAGACGCTTTGATTGACGGTTTTCAACGCTTTCAATGTCGTTTAATAGTAGATTATTGACGGCATCGCCATTTGACATGTACAACATGCTATCCGTTTCCTATTTCGTAAATCAACGAAGAATATGAGATTTAGGGCATTTTAGTCATTTGTAGGAAGTACAGTTTACATTTATAATTTTCTGATGTGATTGACATGGTTTGTTGTCGCATTAGGAAGTTAGGAATATGTGCATAATTAGTTTGGCGCAGAGATTCGCCTAATTGCGCACTTCGGGTCGACATACTATATGTAGACTTAAGTGTGTAGTGTATGTGTTTGTATAAATGCTTGTATTAGTATGTATTGAATTAAATGATGTTATGAGATAGTTTGAGATTGATTTCTCAATTAATATGATGACCTAAATGATTTACTACATGTTGATTATATGCATGATTTCATTACATGCATGAAATATATGTGCTTGAAGATTTACTTAAGTTGAATGTTATAACATGTGTTAACATGCTCACATGATTGTATTTCAATTCCAATATTCCTATATAAGTTGCTGATGTGATTCCATAATTGTTTGGGACTATACTTAGTCCAGGCAGTCGGTAACCGATCGAATTCGTAGCTGGCTGGTCTTGGCCACGAATGACGCGTCGATGAACGCGATTCGTGTTTGGAGTTGGCGGCAGTGGTTAGGCCACGCGAAGTATTTTACGCACTTCATGTCGTTCGACTTGAGATGCGATCACGCTAGTCGAGCCCGTCAAGTAACCCGACTGGCCGATGTATGTTCACCCTGTATAAGTCATAACAGCTTGAACCTAGGGTACTGAACTTACCATTGTAAACCCTGTTAACCATGGTACCTTGATCCACGAAGACTCATGAGCCGGGCATAGTGGTATGGGACACCGTGGTCGAGCTGTCGGCCTACGCTGGGGCCACAAACCTCCCCGTAGTGACCAGTGATCACCTAGTCTCGTGAGCAGATTATGGTGGTATGGGACACTATATTCTAGCTGTCGGCCTACACTGATCAGGCGACGAGTCCTTTGTAGTGACCGCGAGCGTATTCTGAGTCTACGGGAGGCGACGACCCTTCAGTAGCAGTGGAGTACAGTAGGCCTGTATTGATAAGGTGATGGGGGAGCGGTGCAATGAGTGCGAGCAACAGCCCTGGCAGCCCTTGCAGCGACCTACAAAATATACATCGTATGAGATTACTAGGAGTGACGACCCTAGATAGGATCTGTGTTGGGATTGATACAAGGGAAGTACCTTAGTTTTCCAATCCTGCTGTTTGAATGGACTAATAACAACTCAGAAATCATATCACCATAGCATTGCATGTGCCTGGAAGATGTGGAGCACTCTAGGGAGTGTGGCATGCCGCGGTCGTAAGATGTTGCCGTATGAGGGAGATCGTCGGTGAGGGCATACATCACGTCATATCATCTTGCATTAACAACAGTATTAGGATTGTCTGATTTAATGCTTTACTATTATCGCATGATTGAATTGTGAACATACTAATCTTTACTCTATGATTCCACTGAGTTGATCACTCACTCCCACGTTATGAGATGGTGTTTGCAACACCCACCAGACCCTGTTGTAGATGCAGGTGAGGCTGAGATCTAGGAGGCAGAGCCAGACTTCGACGAGGACCAGGACGAGTTCTCGTACATGCAGTATCGTGATGGCTTTGCGTAGGCGAACTGGGTTGTCGGGACTTCAGTGGGACTATTTTGAACATTTAATTTTGTTCATGTATATGTATATGAGACTCAGAGATGTATTCATACCTTAGAGACAGATGAGATCTACTTTATTTTTTCCATACAGTGATATATATATTGTTTAGTCTTCTGCTTGCTTTTATCATTGGATCTGAAGTATGAATTGCAGTTTTGGTATACTTTTACTCATGTGAATGCTTTAAATCATACAACATTGAATCATAATCATTTTTGTTGCATAAGTGACGGTCTAGAACTCGGGAGTTGAGTTTATACAAGACCCCCGATTTTCAGGGTGTTACAAGTTGATATCAGAGCATGAATAAGAGTATACTGGGCCTGGGTTATGGTCTCGCGACGTACGCTATCGCTTCCTTTGACTTAGGTGGGTACGAGAAGGGTCTAGAAACACTTCTAGGATCACAGATTCGCCGATAGGTGAAGTTTATTTGAATCGATCGCACGATCGAGTCTGTAACGCAACTCGGGTCGCGTAAAGCAACCTGAATAGCTCATAGGTCGTAGGAAGTTAGGTTGAGACGTTCTTTGAACAATTTTAAACCCGTAAAAGTAAATTCTTGGGCCGTGGGATGACCACGACTCCTATATTCAATCGTCAGGGCTTAAAAACCCCGCTTCACCAAAAATCTTCAAAATTCTTCCTCTCACGACTCCAATCTTCATTTCTTTATTATCCATTTTATGTTAGGCATCAAACCTAATGTAAAATATAACATAAAATAATTCTTTCACAAAATTTTATAGTGAATAGTAAAATTTCATGAAAAATGGCCATAAGGTCATTCTAACTTCACTTTCTTTAGAAACTAAGGATCTAGATGGATGTAATGGATCCTTCTACCCCAAAATAATATGCTGCATAATAGGATTTTGTATTCAGAATTGTGGATTGGTCCCGGAAAGCCCTGAACACATGTTTGGGCCTATGTAGGTCAAAATACTATGAACCAAGGGTCGAACCGTACATATCTGGGGTCCTTGGACCATGGGGGACCAAACCCATCTGGTCCCACCAGCCGGATGCATCACCGGTCGGCGATGCCATCGCCGATCCGACGATGCATCGCCGTACAGGTGGGCCCACTTGAAGTGCAATTCGGGTGCACGCCCTTAAATGCTATGTACACACCCCCCATACGTGTCCCGTCCAAAGAAAACCCCCAAAACATGCCTCTCCTTCACAAACAGCCCTCCCCATAGCCCTATTTTCATTTTCCAGCAACCATCTCCAAAATTCGTGGTTCCAAATCACCCTTAGATCCATCCTTGGCTAAAAATGACCACCCTCCATCAATCTATTTCGGTTGACAGCCCTCCCTCTTGAAGATTTCATCATTTGGAGCTCCAAAAACCCCCAAATCGAGCTGAAATCGTGAGGTGCTCCATTCCACTTTTTCATTTTCATTTCTCCTTGAAAATACATCCTTGGGAAGCTTGAAGCATCCCTCTACGATGCCTAGATCTCCTTTTTCCAGTTTGGACAGCCACTTCTTCACATTTTCTCCATTTTCCATGGCTTTCGTGGAAGCCATTTTAGGCCTTTTGTCACTCTCCACCATCTTATCTTTGATGGGTAAAAGGAAGACTGCAACAGACGAGGCTGGGCCGAGTAGCCCTGCTCAATCAGAAGACCGCGGGGTGGTGCTGCAAGTTCAAGCGCCGCCGCAGGTCCAGCTACAACCCTAGAGTGTCGTACAAAGCGGGATTTGGATCCCCATACTCACCTTGGGCGAGTAATTCTATCAGAGATGCGTCACGGCCAATACACTGATCGTAAAGTGTTGTTTGAGGCGGACGTGGAAGGGCGACTGTTTGGTGAATTTTTATTGTTCGAGCGCATTGAAGCTACGCATTGGGGTCCGATCTTTGAAGCTCATGCTCGTGCTAATGTGAGCACCGTTCGTGCCTTCTATGCTTGTATCCAGAATCCTACCTTGGAGCCATTGCAGTTTAAAATTCCTTTTAGTAGAGATCGGATGGCTACGATAGATGTGCGACTGATTGCGCGACTTCTGAACGTGCCTCTTGGTGATGTTCATCCTAGTGAGAAGATCTGAGTAGGCGTGAACGAGATCGCCGCACCAGGTTTCTATGCGGTAAGTTAGTTCCATGGCAGTCTAATAATAGCCTCAAGGCAACGTATATGTCTAATGATTTGTGCCTGCTGCACCATATCTGCACGTACAATGTTTATCTCAGGTCGACGAATCGCATTGAATGTACACGCCTTATGGTCGATTTCTTGTATCTGGTGGCCCAGGGAGAGAATGTATGTATGGCCACTTTCATCTTGCGACAGATAATCCTCATAGCCAAGTCAAGAAGAACATCCGAATCGCTTCCTTTTGGCCGACTGATATGCAAGATTACGCTTGAGTTTGCTTACAGACTTGGGCCAGAATTGCCAGTTTTGATTCATAGCATTGATGAGTCAACTATGGTCAAGATGAAGATTGGGTCTCAGTACCGTGAAAATCAGCTTAAGGAGGATAGCGAGGATGACTTTGATGATGAGGAAGAACAAAGTGAGGAAGAACCTAGAGTAGAAGTTCAGGAAGAAGTTCAGGAAGAGGTAGAAGAGGAGGCTCAGGATACAGATGAGAGCCCTCCTCCTTTTGCGCAGGCTACTAGCGATGATCGCATTACTCGGATCAAGGAGAGTCAGATCGCCTTGCGAAGGGAAGTTCAGGAACTTCGCGCTGAAGTCGAGGATGCTAAGGCCGTTACGAAGAGGAAATTTGGCAAGGTGACTCGCACCTTGAAGGTGATCCTGTGTTGCTTGCAGGATAAGGGTGCTCCTCCTCCGTCACCTGACTCGGACTAGCGATGCGACCTTAGATGTTGTTGTTAGTAGTTAGTCATTTCCTGCTTTTGTTGTGTAAGCTTGTTAGGGCTAGTGCTTTGCTTATGTTGCTGTTGTAAGTTTAACTGTCTTAGTTCCCATGTATTTCTCATCATGATGCTTGTAAGGATATATCCCTTGTATTGTGACAATTTTGATTAAATGAAATGCATGGAATGCCTTTGACTCCTTGTGTGAATGATTATGGTGTATTTGTGCTATTGAGACTGACAAGGTTGCGCCCTATTTTGAATATAGGGAATGCCGCCTAAGGCTACGCGGAGCACGGTTCGGCTTGCATTGAGTGAGCATATGGATCAGACTCCTTCACAGTCTGACACTCATGCGGACCCTTCTGTGGGCCCGATTCCTGAGACAGTTCGAGCGTCTCAGCCTACGCTGGTCCTACAGTTGGACCACCGCCGTTCACACCGTCAGTCAAAGAGCCTCATCGTGCATCTACTTCGACGCAGCACCCACCACAGGCTGCTCCACCTCCTGACAGATTTGAGCAGATGTTGGCTATGATGCAGCAGCAGCAGCTTCTAACTACCATTGTGGGGACATTAGCCCAGGGTGGGGGTGTGGCTCCACCTGCACCACCTGCGCATCCAGCTGAGGATGCTTATACATATGCCCAGGATGAGGGCACGGCTCATCCTGTACCGCCTGCTTACCCTGCGGGGAATGCCGCAGATACACGGGGCCTATTAGAGCGATTTCAGCGCTTACGGCCTCCCACTTTCACGGGTTCTCACAGACCCGAGGAGGCTGAGTACTGGCTCGACCGTGTGTCAAAAATTTTACGGATGTTACATTGCACAGAGGCTGAGCAGGTAGAGCTGGCTACATTCCTGTTTGAGCGAGAGGCCAGCCTGTGGTGGGATAGCATATTGCGGACCGTTGCCGCTGACTTTGTATGGACATAGGAAGCCTTTGAGTTCCGCTTTCATGAGAAGTATTATCCCCAGACTTACAGGTATGATAGGGAGAATGAGTTTCTCCGCCTCAGACAGGCAGCCATGACAGTCACGGAGTATGAGCATCAGTTTACGGAGTTGGGCAGATACGTCCTGACTATTTTGGCTGATGAGTAGATGTGTATACGGCACTTTTTGGAGGGTTTGCGACCTGATATTCGGTCGAAGATGTGCTGTGTGAGCATTCCCTCATATGCTGAGTTGATTCACATGTCTATGCGGGCAGAACAGGATGTGGATCGACTTACGCGATCTCGTGGCCCTGTTGCTTCTAGGCTGCGACCAGACATGCATGACCCTCGTACTAGGACTACAGTGCCTGTACCACCGTTTCGGCGCCCTGATTTGACATGTACATACTGTGGGAGGACAGGCCACTTGGCGCAGAGCTATTTTTCTCGGATGCGGGACAGTGGGTTCTCGCCGCCGTAGAAGATTGACCGTGCTCGTTCACATGCGATATCAGCACCGCCTATACGGTTAGCTCCTGCGCACCCTTCTTTCAGACCTCCGGTATCGCAGATCAGACAGCCTCCACGGCCCTTAACACAGCGGCCGAACCGGCCACAGCAGGCTCGGGTTCATGCATTGACAGCTGAGGCAGCTGCGACACCGACTTTTCAGCATTCAGCCTTCGAGGTCACAACCCATATTGGAGGTACTCCTATTCTTGTGATGGTGGACACTGGTTTCATGATTTCTTTGATATCACGTGCTGTAGTCAGGCGTCTTGGGTTACAGACTATTACCATGGATAGGGTGCGAGTACTTGCAGCTCATGGAGATTATTCGGATGTTACCCAGATGTGTGAGGGTTGTTTAGTTGATCTGGGAGGCAGGACGATGACTCTTGATCTTGTCGTCAATCCCTCGCTCGTTTATCTTGACGTCATTCTTGGCATGGACTGGTTGACTGCTGGGAGGGCCGAGATTGACTGCGAGACTCGTATGGTGATGGTGTACGAGCCTGAGGGCACGCCTTTCACGTTTTCAGTGCGGGTAAATCTCCCTTTCCGCATACTTAGTTACGCCACTTTATTGCGCGACGCTGGTGCCCAGATACTTGAGCATACGCCCGTCGTTTCTGAGTTCGGGGATCTGTTCAGGAAGATCCTTGGTTTGCCGTCCCGACGAGAGATCGATTTCACTATCGATCTGGTTCCTGGTTCTACGCCCGTCTCACTGCCGACGTATCGCATGGCACCATGTGAGATGGAGGAGTTGAGGACGCAGATTGATGGTCTGCTAGAGCTTAGCCTTATACGGCCTAGTGTGTCTCCTTGGGGAGCACCGGTCCTATTCGTAAGGAAGAAGGACGGTTCGATGCGATTGTGTATTGATTATCGCAGGCTGAACCAGATCACGGTGAAGAACAAGTACCCTTTACCCAGGATCGATGACTTGTTTGATCAGCTGAGAGGAGCGCAGTACTTCTCGAAGATTGATCTTCAGTCAGGATATCATCAGTTGCGCGTCAGGGATGAGGACGTGCAGAAGACAGCATTCAGGACCAGTTTTGGCCACTACGAGTTCCTCGTGATGTCGTTTGGTCTAACGAACGCACCAGCCGTGTTCATGGATCTGATGAATCGGGTATTTCGGCCTTTCCTCTATCGATTCGTCGTTGTATTCATTGACGACATTTTGGTGTACTCTAAGAGTCGAGAGGAGCATGAGGAGCACTTGCGTTTGGTCCTGGATACGCTCAGACAGCATCAGTTGTTTGCACAGTACAAGAAGTGTGACTTCTGGAAGCAGGAGGTGAAGTTCCTGGGACACGTGGTGTCCAAGGATGGCACGGCAGTTGACCTGTCTAAGTAGCTGTGGTGCAGGACTGGGAGCAGCCTGGTTCTATCACTGAGGTGAGGAGTTTCTTGGGTCTCGCTGGCTACTATCAGCGCTTCATACAGGACTTCTCGAAGATCGCGAGACCCTTATCTCAGTTGAAACGGAAGGACGTGAAGTTCGCCTGGAATGACAAGGCGGAGTCAGCTTTTCAGGAGCTGAAGGACAGACTTACGTCCGCCCTTGTGCTAGTATTGCCAGAGAAAGGGGTTAGATACACTATATACACTGACACGTCTAGCGTTGGTCTGGGTTTATCCTTATGCAGAGGGACAGGATAATTTCGTATGCCTCGAGACAATTAAGGAAGCACGAGGAGAATTACCCTACACACGACCTAGAGTTGGCAGCCGTTATATTCGCACTGAGACTCTGAAGACATTACCTCTACGGAGAGGAGTTCGAACTCTTTTGCGACCACAAGAGCCTCAAGTACATATTCACGCAGCGAGACTTGATTATGAGGCAGCGGCGATGGATGGAGACGTTGAAGGACTTCAAGTTTGAAGTCTCTTACCATCCTGGGAAGGCGAACCTTGTGGCTGATGCGTTGAGCCGCAAGAAGGCGATAGAGTTTGCGGCTCCGCTGATGGTTGCTGAGTGGGATATGGTTGAGTTTTTGTGAGACTTTGAGCAGAAACTCACCGTAGAGGAGCCGTTTGAGTTCATCGCACATGTACAGGTGCGATCCCAAATCGATGACCGAGTCATCGAGGCGCAGAGGGACGATGCGCATCTGACTGAGCTTCGAGAGCAGGCCAGTGATGATGCAGACGCCGACTGGCGAGTTGGTATGGATGGGGGCTTACGTTATCGTGGCCGCCTATGCGTCCCAGATATCCCTGACTTGAGACGAGAGATTCTCAAGGCTGCGCATTGTATTAGACTCGCGATGCATCCAAGCAGTACGAAGATGTATCATGACGTGAAGAGGACGTATTGGTGGGAAGGTATGAAGACCCACATAGCAGAGTTCATGTCCCGTTGTCTCACTTGTCAGCAGGTGAAGGCAGAGCATCGCCGACCACCTGGACTTTTGCAGCCTATGCCAATCGCAGAGTGGAAGTGGGATTTCATTTCCATGGACTTCATTTCTGGGTTGCCGAAGACGAGGAAGGGACATGATTCCATTTGGGTGATCGTCGACCGTCTGACAAAGTCGGCGCACTTCCTACCGATTAGAGTTACGAACTCTGCAGACGAGCTGGCTAGATTGTACATCAGAGAGATTGTGCATCTGCATGGAGTTCCGCTGGAGATCGTGTCGGACAGAGACACGCGGTTCACTTCTATTTTCTGGACTCGCATTCAGGAGGCTATGGGTGTGAAGTTGAAGTTCAGTACTGCCTTCCACCCACAGACGGACGGACAGACAGAGAGGGTGAACCAGATCTTAGAGGACATGTTGCGAGCTTGCGCATTGGACTTCAAGGACAGTTGGGATGATTGTCTTGCATATGCGGAGTTTGCGACAACAACAGTTTTCAAGTGAGTATCGGTATGGCACCTTATGAGGCGCTGTATGGGCGACCTTGTCGCGCACCGCATTGCTGGATAGAGGTCGGTGAGCGTAGCTTGATTGGCCCAGAGTTAGTGCAGGCGATGTCAGAGAAGATTGATATTATTCGACGTCGGCTTCTTACAGCGCAGAGCAGACAGAAGAGTTACGCCGATACGAGACGGAGGCCACTAGAGTTCACAGTTGGGGATCATGTGTTTTTGCGAGTTTTCCGTATGAAGGGAGTCCTTCGGTTCGGGAAGAAGGGGAAGCTAGCACCACGATTCATTGGTCCATTCCAGATCCTCGATCGTGTGGGAGTAGTGGCTTACTGATTGGCTTTACCCACGCCTCTCGCAAGCGTTCACAACGTATTTCATGTTTCTATGCTGAAGAAGTACATTGCTGATCCATCCCATATCATCAGATGGGAGCAGGTGTAGTTAAGAGAGGATGTTACTTATATCCTGCGACCGACACGTATCCTAGACAGGAAGGAGCAGATACTGCGTAGCAAGGTGATTCCCCTTGTGAAGGTATTGTGGACGCATCACTCTGAGGAGGAGGCTACCTGGGAGACAGAAGCCGAGATCAGAAAGAACTACCCACAGCTTCCCGAGGAGTACGAAAAGGTACAAATTTCGAGGACGAAATTATTTGTTAAGGAGGGTAGATTGTAACGCCGTGAAAAATCCATACTTGGGCTCGAGTACCAACTGGACCCGAAATTGCGTAGAATTAATTCTTTTAGAAAATATGACTATGTTAGCTAGCGCAATGGTGGAGTAGCTGGGAAATAGTCCCTGATCACTTTAAATACGTTCTACAAGACCCAAATCGAGTAGAACCAATGACTCTATAACACTCTATAACCTCAGACCAAACTCTAAGCAGGTTTATTCTCTGGACCACTTTGAATCTTTGTATTGGATCTAGACCGCGCGTCGAAAGTCCGATACCTCCTATCTTAGACCGTTAGAACCGCCAAGCTGGACTTGACACTCATTCCGAAAAGTCAAACCGATAATCACAGGCTATTTCATTGAGCTCGGACCGAAGAGAGTGCGAATAGGGACAGAATTGGAATTTCAAATTCAAATCTGGCACATGACTTGACGCGTCAGTATTGAGCGTTCTGACCGTTAGAATTCATCCAGATTACACCCTCGGATCAGGAGAAATTTCTATTTTATATCATGAGACTTTCAGCCCTGATCTACGTGCGGTGACCGCTGAACTGAAACTGGTCCGCCACGTGCGATTTGCGAACCCTGCCGGACTGAAAACTTAATACGTGCTGGATATGGTACGCATGAGCTTAAGTCCGATCGCATTCTACCAGGGGACCACCAGAAAACATCTTTTGGACCGAAACAGCCCCGAATTGGATATGCACTAAGTAAACTTTGTACCGGAGCCTGTTTTCGACGTTTTTAAGCTTATAAAAGGGGTTGAAACCCTCACTCCTCTCTCCCATCCGAAATTGCAAGAAACCCTAGATTGGGAGAGAGAAAAGGTGAGAGTTTGTGAGAGAGAGTGGGATAGATTTCTCCAGCCTTCGAGCCGCCTGTTGCTAGTGCCTAAACAACCCTTCCTGATCACCAAGCCGGTGATTCTTCCGCTTTTTCAGGTATGAAACAACCCTAGAAGTTACTGATTTGGGGATCACTAAGATCCATAGCTTTTTAACCAATAGATCTTGTAAAACAGGTTCTCTTATCGCCGTAGACGAAGCGTATACACTCCGTTCGAAACAACACGTCTATAAGAGACTAGGTGAGGATTTTAGACGCTTTGATTGATGGTTTCCAACGCTTTCAATGTCATTTAATAGTAGATTATTGACGGCATCGCCGTTTGACATGTACAACATGCTATCCATTTCCTGTTTCGTAAATCAACGAAGAATATGAGATTTAGGGCATTTTAGTCATTTGTAGGAAGTACAGTTTACATTCATATTTTGCTGATGTGATTTACATGGTTTGTTGTCGCATTAGGAAGTTAGGAATAAGTGCATAATTAGTTTGGCGAAGAGATTTGCCTAATTGCGCACTTTGGGTCGATATACTATATGTAGACTTAAGTGTGTAGTGTATGTGTTTGTATAAATGCTTGTATTAGTATGTATTGAATTAAATGATGTTATGAGATAGTTTGAGATTGATTTCTCAATTAATATGCTGACCTAAATGATTTCCTACATGTTGATTATATGCATGATTTCATTACATGCATGAAATATATGTGCTTGAAGATTTACTTAAGTTGAATGTTATAACATGTGTTAACATGCTCACATGATTGTATTTCAATTCCAATATTCCTATATAAGTTGCTGATGTGATTCCATAATTGTTTGGGACTATACTTAGTTCAGGCAGTCGGTAACAGATCGAATTCGTGGCCGGCTGGTCTTGGCCACGAATGACGCGTCGATGAACGCGAGTAGCGTTTGGAGTTGGCGGCAGTGGTTAGGCCACGCGAAGTGTTTTATGCACTTCATGTCGTTCGACTTGAGATGCGATCGCGCTAGTCGAGCCCGTCAAGTAACCCGACTGGCCGATGTATGTTCATCCTGTATGAGTCATAACTGCTTGAACCTAGGGTACTGAACTTACCATTGTAAACCCTGTTAACCATGGTACCTTGATCCACGAAGACTCATGAGTCGGCATGGTGGTATGGGACACCGTGGTCGAGCTGTCGCCCTACGCTGGGGCCACAAACCTCCCCGTAGTGACCAGTGAGCACCTAGTCTCGTGAGCAGATTATGGTGGTATGGGACACTATATTCTATCTGTCGGCCTACACTGATCAGGCGACGAGTCCTTTGTAGTGACCGCGAGCGTATTCTGAGTCTACGGGAGGTGACGACCCTTCAGTAGCAGTGGAGTACAGTAGGCCAGTATTGATAAGGTGATGGGGGAGCGGTGCAACGAGTGTGAGCAACAGCCCTGACAGCCCTTGCAGCGACCTACAAAATATACATCGTATGAGATTACTAGGAGTGACGACCCTAGACAGGATCTGTGTTGGGATTGATACAAGGGAAGTACCTTAGTTTCCCAATCCTGCTGTTTGAATGGACTAATAACAACTCAGAAATCATATCACCATAGCATTGCATGTGCCTGGAAGATGTGGAGCACTTTAGGGAGTGTGGCATGCCACGGTCGTAAGATGTTGCCGTATGAGGGAGATCGTCGGTGAGGGCATACATCACGTCATATCATCTTGCATTAACAACAGTATTAAGATTGTCTGATTTACTGCTTTACTATTATCGCATGATTGAATTGTGAACATGCTAATCTTTGCTCTATGATTCTACTGAGTTGATCACTCACTCCCACGTTACGGGATGGTGTTTGCAACACCCACCAGACCCTGTTGTAGATGCAGGTGAGGCTGAGATCCAGGAGGCAAAGCCAGACTTCGACGAGGACCAGGACGAGTTCTCGTACATGCAGTATCATGATGGCTTTGCATAGGCAAACTGGGTTGTCGGGACTTCAGTGGGACTATTTTGAACATTTAATTTTGTTCATGTATATGTATATGAGACTCAGAGATGTATTCATACCTTAGAGACAGATGAGATCTACTTTGTTTTTTCCATACAGTGATATATATATTGTTTAGTCTTCTGCTTGCTTTTATCATTAGATCTGAAGTATGAATTGCAGTTTTGGTATACTTTTACTCATGTGAATGCTTTAAATCATACAACATTGAATCATAATCATTTTTGTTGCATAAGTTATGGTCTGAAACTCGGGAGTTGAGTTTATACACGACCCCCAATTTTCAGGGTGTTACATTACTCCCCCTAAATTACTCCCCCTGAGTAGCACATATATTAAAAAAAATGTAAAAAACAAATGCTTCTATACTACTCACAAATCAATTCATCTCCACACCATAGAAATTCTCCCCCTTTTTGTCATAATTGACAAAGGAAGAACAAGATAATGAAACATGATAATAAACAGGAGTAATCATGGAGACAAGATACATGAAAATTAAGATCATAACTATGAAAATAGTTCAATCCACAACCAATAAACCATATTCAGCAAATCATATAAAGTTCACAATCCAACAAAAGTAAACTTAAGGTTGTTACAAACCAAAGATTAAATCACTCAATCTGAACCTGAAGAAGGAGCAGGTATTGAAGAATCAAGTTGATGCATGCCCTTGTTTAAGCACCTAAGATACTTGCGCATATATTTAAATTGTCAATCATGGACAACATTCATGTTATCAACTTTAACATCCATATGCTCTATCTTCTCCTCTAGTGCATGCAAACATGCATCAAACTCAGATGGTTCATAATTAGGGTCATTAGCAGAATCATACTCAATTTCATCAAAAATATCATCCATGTTTATGTCCTCTGGAGGAAGATCATCAGCATCTTCTTCATTTCCAACTTCAGATCCACCATCACCATCCACTTGGCCAGGAGCCAATTCCAACTTCATTTTGTTGATATTAGTGTTGTTAAAAATCAGATTATTGATAGGAGCCTCTCCAACAGGCATAACGACCAATATATGAGAAGCCAAAACAGTCATAATGTAGGCAAAAGTATGACCTGGATGGAGATGAAACTGAATGATGAAAAACATATTAAAGATGGAAGACAAACTTTAGTACCAGTAATGACAGAATGCAAAACACGAACCATAAATGCAGTCAACTATATTTTGTTACCAGAGTGAGGATACAGATTTGAGATAAAAATTCTATAGAGGACTCTGTATCTGGGTAACAAGTACCTTGAGGGGAGTGCATTCCCCTTGTGAGTCCATTGCACATTCATGTTCTAGTGTGCATCAATTTTTCAGTCTCAGAGGATTTTTCAGATAAAACATGAATCAGGATACCCTCATCATTAACTGGAATATCCATAAGGCCAGATATTAAATGACAATCTACATTAAAAGGCCCTTCTCTAGCATCCATTTTAAAAGTTAAATTTTCAACAGAAAAGTTAGATGTACATGCAAACATGGATTGTGCAATAGATTGGTATGCAGGCCCACCCCACTGTAAGATGTTATCTCAACCTACAACTTGGAGGAGAGGAACGATACCAAATGGAGCAATGTGGTTAAGATCAACAGCTTTTTCAACGATAACCTTGCACAAATGCAAATCCCGTACATATGAAGGATCATTTTCGAGAGAACGAAGATGGCGCTGAGTTATGGGAGTTGAATTAGAGGATGATGGACTACGAGTTGTTTTCTTTTTTCCTCTAGCATCCATTACCACAAAAGAATACAAAGGAGCAAGAAATCACAAGGTAATAGAGATGGGTTTTACTAGATCAGCAAATGGAGAAGAAAAACCCCAAAATCTCAATAAATCTTGAAATTAAGTACTCCAAAGATAATAAGGAAGAGAATAGAACTTAAATCTACAATATGGACCAAAAGAATGCACTAACCTAGAAGATCAGGTCGGTGGGTTCGACTGGTCGAATGTCGGTTCGTTGGAGAGGAGGTTAGAAATGAGGAAGATGAGATTTTCCCTCAATTTTAAAATAATCAATGCGCTCCACGACCGGTCTTGGCCTGTCCACGACCGGTTGTACCAGGACCGGTCGTGTACACCCACGACTGGTCGAGTACCGACACAAAGATACATTTAATCCTAAAAATTAGAATTTAAACACATAAAATCTTAAACATATTTACACTATGATACACAAATGCATGAATAATCAATTTTGTATGCACATACCAAGATCAAATCTTAATTTATTAAACCTGCTTCTGTCAAGCGGTTTAGTGAAAATGTCAGCAAGTTGAGTCTCGGTCGGAATGTGTTCTAAAGATATTATTTTTTCTTCCACTAATTCACGAATATAATGATATCTAACGAAGATATCATTATAAATGAAGATGATCTTCCTAAAACTTATAAATTGACCCAAATTCAATGTGCAATCAATATGACCTATACTATGATCAATCTAGGGTCATCTATATCTTGATTGTGAGTTTGAAACATCGAAACATAAATCGCTTTCCATTACTTGAAGTACATGAAGCTTGTCCTTGAAGTCTTGAACTCTAGCTAGACTTAAGGTAGTGATCTTGAACTTTGGTTTGAGCTTCAAACTTCTGTTCTTGTACTTAAGCTTGTAGTCTTGAACTTTGTCAACGTTCTGGCTCTAGAGGTATTGTAGCGTCAACTATTCTACACGTTTTGGCTCTAGCAGATCGTATTTAAAGTGATTGGTGACAATTTCACTTTGTGGACAGCTGCTGCTTCTGAAATTTTTAGAATTTTTCTACAACTCGAAATCTTATGAAATTTTTTGGAGATAGAGTAAACTTGATGATGAACCACTAGAAAAATAATTAAAATAATATGATAACTATAAGTGCCCAAAATGGGGCATAGAATGGCCCTAGGACCGCATTCCGCCATAATTAGGGTAGAATTTGGTTGAGTACCGAGCTGAATACTCAGTAGAATTAACTTGAACCACTTTAAATACGAACTACATGACCCAAAATGAGTAGGACTGCTAACGCTATGTTACGTAGAAACCTAGGATCAATCTCTAAACCCAGTTGCTCTTAGGAGCATCGTGAAACTTCGTATCGGATTTGGACCGCGCGTCGAAAGTTCGATAGCGATGAACTTAGACCATTATGACCGCCTAGTTGGACTTGACAATCATTTCGAAAATCAAGCCCAACCGATATCCTGAGACCATTTTAAATGAAGATGATCTTCCTGAAACTTATAAATTAACCCAAATTCAATGTGCAATCAATATGACCTATACTATGATCAATCTAGGGTCATCTATATCTTGATTGTGAGTTTGAAACATCGAAACATAAATTGCTTTCCATTACTTGAAGTACATGAAGCTTGTCCTTGAAGTCTTGAACTCGAGCTAGACCTAAGGTAGTGATCTTGAACTTTGGCTTGAGCTTCAAAATACTGTTCTTGTACTTGAGCTTGTAGTCTTGAACTTTGTCAACGTTCTTCAACTTGAATATGCAAAAAAGTTCGACGATGACATGGACAAATTAAAATGCATGAAGAAGATCTTTCCAACTTATCAAAACATGATACAAATTCTAACGGTTTGACACAACAAAATTTGACCAATCAGGGTGCTGGATTTCCAATATGGTTGAAAATCAGGATCAACCTCAGAATCAGATTCTGATTCATTAAATATATTATCCATAGTCACATCATCAGGGGTTAGTACTTCTTCCTCTCCAACTTCTTCAGTAGCTCCTCCATCATCCCTATCAACTTGGCAAGGTGCCAACTTCAGATTCACCTTGTTAATGTTTGAATTATTGAAAGGAAGATGGGAAATGGGAGCTTCTCCAGTAGGCATGACCAAAAGACAGTGAGTAGCAAGAGTGGTCATCAAGTAAGCAAAAGGTATATCTCCATGGCCTGAATGGAGACGAAATTGAATTATCATATAACAAATGAGAGATGGAGACACACTTGAGTACCAGAAATAACAGAGTGAAGAATGCGCACCATGAAAGAAGTTAATTCAGTCTTGTTACCAGATCTTGAGTAAACATTCGAGATAAAGATACGATGAAGAACTCTATATCTGGGTAACATATGATTGGATCGGAGCGTAATCCTAGAATTCCAATTTGAGTTCAAGTTGCATAAATCTCTAGTTAACATTCATTTTCCAGATTCAGTCATGCAACTAATGTAGATATTAGTATTCCTTCATTATTAATAGGAATATCCATCAAGTTAGAAATCAAGTGACGATCTACTAGAAATGTACCTTCTCTAAACATAATAACGAAGATTAAATCTTCAATAGACACATCACTAATACATGCATACATGGCCTGGGCAATTGTAATGCCCTGAAATTCGGGGGTCGAGTGTAACTCAGCTCCCGAGTTCCAAAACATCACTTATGCAACATATTGAGAGATGGATGTATGTTGTCTCTACTAGTGCATAAAACATGAAGTAGATTAAGCCAAAACAACAAACATAAACCAGGGACATTTTGAATATGCAAGTGGAAGTCTAAACTAAATATATAAACCAACATAAGTCCCCAAGTTATGTATGCTTTGCCAGGTCATAATTACAAGACGTGTCAAAAATACATATAACAAAATATGATCAATCGCTACAAACATAGCCCAGAATCCCCGCCAACCAGGACATGGGTCACATAAACCCGCCTGAGAACTGCATGAATGAGAATGCCTCTTCGTCCTCATCAAACTCCGGCTCCGCCTCGCAGGCATCACCGTCACCTGTAGCTAAGTCAGAGTCTGGTTGGTGTTCAACCACCGTCCCAGAACGTGGGAGTGAGTAATCAACTCAGTGGAACTATACAGCAAAGATTAGCATGTTATCAATTCAATCAAGCAATAATGATAAAGCAATACAATCAAACATGTCCTAGATACTCTTGTTAATGCAAGAATGGTATGAGGAAATGATGCATGCCCTCACCATAATCTCCCTCTTGCGACATCATCTAACAATCGCGGCATGAATCACTACCACTGTGCTCTATACCAACGCCAACGACACATGCAGTGCGATGTTATGAGCATGATTATCAAGTTCTTATTAGTCCTTTTCATACAGCTGGATTAGGAAGCTAAGGTACCTCCCTTATATCAATTTCTAAACAATGATCCGTTTTAGGGTCGTCAGTCCTAGTAAATCTCATATGATATTACTGTTCTAGGTCACTGTAAAGGGCTTGTCACCAATCAATACAGGCCTAGTATACCTTAAATGCTGTAAAAAGGCTCGTCGCCTATCTGCAGTATCAAGATATGTTAGAGGTCACTATAGAGGGCTCATCACCAATCAATGTAGGCCGACAATATGAATATAGTGTCCCATACTACCATAATCGGCTCACGAGTGTAGGATGCTCACTGGTCACTATGGGGAGGCTCGTCGCCCCAGCGTAGGAAGACAGCATGACCACGGTGTCCCATAACAACATGTTTGGCTCATGAGTCTTAGGGGATCGAGGTACCAAGGTTAACGAAATTTTTACTAGTGAGTTCGGTACCTTAGATTCAAATAGTAGTGACCAAACATGGTGAACATACACCAGTCAATCAGTTATTTGATAAGCTCAACTAGACCAAGTGCACGTTGAGTTGATCGACATGGAATACATAAGCACTCCGTGTGGCCTAACCACTGTCGGACATCCCAAGTACGACTCGGATTCGTCGAACACATTCTGCGTGGCGAAAACAACCTCAACCAACAGTTTAAGGACTGTTACCGATTACCTAGACTATAATATAGTTCCAATCACGTACAAGCTCAATAATAGGCAATTGATTCAGATTCTATATTCATATAAACATATTATGAAATATAACTTAAACACGAATTCAGTACATGGAGGAAATCATACACACAGTTAACATGAATAAAATAGATTAAATAATTCATGAAGGAAATCATACACACAAGCAGGGTAATTGAGATTCATATCTTAACAACCTTATAAATCACACTTTACTGAATGCTATCTCATTCAAGCATTTATACAAACATTTAGACTAAACTATTCAACATACAACACGTATGTCAACCACATTACATATTGGGGCAAATCCCTTCACCTAGGAGTTGTCGAATTCATATCAATCATATATCTACGAAAAATAATCATGGCAATCATAACATCAAATTCCTTACGCATACAAATATTTCCACATATACATAAAATACCCTAATTATAACATAGGTTATACATATATGCAAATCAGAACGGATAGCGCATTTAGAATGTGTAATAGCATCCATATCAAGAATAAATCATTATCTAATATTGAAAGTCTTGAAAACCATAACCTAAACGTATATAGTCTGCACCTTAGTCAGAAAATGCGAAACGAATATGATTTAGACGATAAGTCTTCGTCAACGGTGGATAAGCAACCTAAGGCATGAAATAAGTTAGCTACAAGAACACTTAAACTATCCTAAGCTCTAAAACAGGTTAGAGTTTGATCAACTTACCCAAAAACAGAGTTAAAATCACCGAAATAATAATTTAGATATGATGGATTGGTGCGTATAAGAACTGGGAAGAATCCCAAGATGAAACACTAGGTTCTCACTTACTTTCTCTCTCTTTTCTCTCTCTTATATTGGTTAGGGTTGAAAATTCGTATGGGACTTGAGAGAGAGGGTTTAAGTCCTTTATATAAGCTCAAAACTGATGAAAATAGCCCTAGGGCCAAGGTATACTTAGGTTATAACCAAATCGGGCTCTTTTTTATCCAACGGAACACTTCTGCAGGTCCGCTTATCAAATACGGTCGGACTTAAGCTCACTAGTATAGGATCTTAAGCAAGTTAAGTTTTCAGTCCGATCGGATTTCCAGATCGACCGTGGTGGACCAGTTTCAGTTCAACGGTCACTGAAAACTCAATCAGGGTCACAAGTACTTTGACATGTATGGGCTATCTTTCCTAATCTGAGGGTGAAATTGGGTCAAAAACCAACGATCAGAATGCTTATAAATGGTGCGCAAGAGACACGATCAAATTTTTTAAATTCATATTTAATTTCTTAAAAAATCTTCACTTTCTCACACTCTTCACTCCGCATTCAAGGAAATGGTCTTAGGACATCGTTTGGGCTTGATTTTCGAGGTGATAGTCAAGTCCAACTAGGAGGTCATAATTGTCTAAGTTTATCGCTATCAGACTTTTAACATGCGGTTCAGGTCCGGTACGAAGTTTTCGAATGTTCTCGAGAGGAACTAGGTTTAGAGTTGGATCCTACATTTTAGGGTAATGTAGCATTAACAATTCTATAGGTTTTGGGTCTTACATAACGTATTTAAAGTGGTTTGTGCTAAATTCACAAGTAATCTAATTCAGCGCTAGTTAATTCACGTTAAATTTCTAAAGAATTTGGTTCTAAATGATTTCTGTGAAAGGTGATACTCGGGTCTATGTACGGATTTTTCCAAGACATTACAGTAATGGACCGATATGCGAATCCGCCTCAATTTAATATGTTAGCCCATCCTACATCCTCAAGGAGGGGAATGATATTAAAAGGACTTAAATGGTTAGAATTAACAATTCACACAACAATGACGTTGCGGAGATGAATATCCCGAACATATTTCGGATCCTCTTCGGGTGGTCGAAGAGTACACACCAAAATCGGTGTGGAACGGGAAGAAGGACCACGAGTGGTTCTCTTCTTATATCTACCTTCCATTGCAAGAAGCACAAATAAAATGCAAGAAGGGTTTATGAATTTCACACAAATCAGATTTTTTGCAAAAAATGCAAAGAAACCACTAGAAACTTGAAATAAACCTTAGAATCAAGCAAGTAGAGGTGCAAAGAACCAAAATCCTAAAGGAAAATGGAAAAGACGCACTAACCAAGTTACATCAAAGGTAGGTTCAACTAGTCGTGAAAGGGGCTGTTGGAGAAGAGGAAGAAAGTGAAGAAAAAGTGGTTTTACTCATCTTAAAAGCACCCTACACGTGCTACTCGACTGGTTATGCCACGACTGGTCAAGTGTGTACTCGACTAGTCATGTAGACCCAAAAAGTGTAAATTTTTAAAATTTTTGAAATCCGATTAATTTGTAAAAATAACTATATACAATATGATACAAGAAGACACAATAATCTCAAATCACATTACACATACTAATATCCAATGTCAATTTATTGAACCTGTTTCTGTCAAGAGGCTTTGTGAAAATATCCACAAGTTGATTTTCAGTTTGAACATAATTCAATGAAACAATATTATTGTAACGCCCCGAATTTCGAGGGTTGAGCAAAGCTCAACTCCCAGATCCAACGGATCACTTATGTAACATAGATAATGATGTTTGAATGTTGTCCATATTATGTATTATTCATGAGAGTGATTATACTAAATCAGCATATCATACTCCAGGTGCAATTAAATTAAGCAAGTGGAAGACTTAAGTATGTGTATTAAAACATGAAAGTGTTTCACAACCTCCAGAGTATGAATATGTACCAGGATAAATATATATAAGTGTTATTTCAAAATATACAAAATGTCAAAATATAAAGGTCTGACTAATCCATATAACCCAGCACTCCGATCGAAGTAGTGCGAGGTTCACATAGACTTATCAGAGAGCTGAACATAGGAGAACTCTTCCTCCTCATCTATGAAGTCCAACCCCGCTGCATATACATCCTCATCACCTGCAACTATAACAGAGTCTGATTGGTGTTTTAAAACACCGTCCCGCAGTGGGAGTGAGTGATCAACTCATTGGTACTATAAGGCATAGGTTAACATCTTATCAATTCAATCAAGCAGTAATGATAAAGAAATACAACAATCACTTCCTAACTACTCTTGTTAATGCAAGAATGAAGTGCAGTAATGATGAATGCACTCGCACAAAGCTCCCTCACAAGCGACTTCATCAACCATTCATGCATGTCCAACTCCCTGATCGCGCCCTTCATCACTAAAGCACATGCAATGCGGTGCATGGTCGCGTTAGTCGGGTACTTAATTAGGCTTATTCATATAACAGGTTTAGGAAGCTAAGGTACCTCTCTTTAAATCATTTATCCAAACAAAGGATCCATATAGGGTCGTCAATCCTAGTTAACCACATACGATAGGCAAGTTGTAGGGCATCACCCCTTAATGTAAAGCAGTGGATGGAAAATTCAAGAGTTTATACTCGAGGTCACTACGGAGATGCTTGTCACCTTAGCATAGGTCGACAGCTCGAACATGGTGTCCCATACCACCATATGTCTAGTTCACGAGTTTAGGTTGCTCACTGGTCACTACAAGAAGGCTCGTCACCCTAGCGTAGGGTAACAGCTTGACCATAGTGTCTCATACCACCATGCCCAGATCATGAGTCTTACTAGATTAAGGAACCATGGTTGAAACAGGTCTTTACATTAGTAAATGGTACATTAGATTCAAGCAGTGATGTCCATACATGGTAAACATACAATAGACCAATCAATTTTGTTAGATAAGTTCAATTGGTACGAGCGCACACTGAATTAATCGACATGGAGTGCATAAGCACTCCACTTGGTATAACCACAACCGATAATCATCTACGACCCAGATTCAATCAACGTATCAAATGTGGCGAGACCAATTCCACCACTCAAACAGGAATTGTTACCAATTTCCTGGGCCATGGTATGGCCCTAATCTTACTCAAGTGCAATAGGTAAAACACATGTGATAATCATAACAACATTTAGCAACAATTCAAATACAATTCTCATTTAAAAATATTTGAAATACATTGAACATGTTACCAAATATTTACATTTCATCCATAAATTGCGTAATCAAAATTGTGATTGCATGACAGAAGCTATACATATAAATAAGGTAATTGAGAATCCTATCTCAATACCCTTGACAAATACAATCCAACAACAAATTCTCATTCAGACATTTTATCAAAAACTTAGACTACACCTTACTAAATACATAGTCTAAATTAGTTATGATATGTACTATAGGAATTCATTGCACAACATCAGCTATAAAGCATATAACAAATATGGATCTTAAATTAGAAATAATGACAATAACAAATTAGGATTTCATACTCATTCAAACATTTCAACAAACACGTGGAATGCATCTTATATTCTGCATAGTTCACACATGTGTAATTTAACGAAAATGTTGTAACTAAGATCATATGTCAACAATCAAGTCAGATATAAATCATTACCAACATTGAAAGCCTTGAAAACCATAACCTAAATATTTATAGTTTGCACCTTTCATCGAAAAGCTCGATTCGGACTCGGTCCAACTGTACATTTTTGAAAATGAAACATTAAACACCTACATGACGTAATAAGTTAGCTAACTTGACAAACTACCAACCTGGATCTCTACAACGAGATTAGGGTTACGGTTTCTTACCTAAATCCATATCCAAAACTGGTCAGTTAGCATAAGGAAGTGGCGATCTAGCACATAGAGTTGTGTGGGAAGATTCCTACAACAATCTCCATGAACCTCACTTCTCTCCCTCCTCTTTTCTCTTCTTTTCTCTCTCACTCTCCTATGGTTTGGAGCAAATTCGTTTGAGAGAGGGGTGGAGTGGTTTAAGGCCTTTAAATAGGCCCAGAACTGATGTCAATGGCCTCATGGCCATGGTATACTTAGGTTATAACCAAAGGGTATCTGTTTCGGGCGAACGGAGCTCACATGGAGGTTCATTACCCACCTACTGCATGGACCAAGTTCCCTAACCATGAATCTAAACCAGGTTATGATTTTAGTTCAATCAGATTAGCGGATTGACCATGAGAACCAGTATCAGATCAACGATCGTTCTTACTCGATCGGAGCCACAAGTATACGGATAAGTGCATGAAAATTTTATTGATCCATGGGTGAAGTTCGGTCAGAATCTGAAGGTCCAAAGACTTAAATTTCTCCCGTAAACAAATCGCCCTATTCACTTAAGTTCCATTACATTTTCTAAAGATATTCACGTTTCTCACACACTTTGTTCAAGGCTCAAGTTGTGCGTTTCTGGATACTATTTGGGCTCGATTCCAGTGATGGTTGTCAAGCCCAATAAGGCAGTCAAAATCTTATAGCTTCGAGGTCATTGGACTTTCGACGTGCAGTCTAGGTCCAATACGGAGTTTTAATGTGATCTCAAGAGCAATTGGCTTTTGAGATTTCTCCTACATTTTTAAGTAGTGTCGAGTTAACGATTTTGGTGGTTTTGGGTCTTTCCATTTGTATAAATAGTGGTTGAGTTAATGATTTTGGTGGTTGTGGGTCTTTCCATTTACTTGGCTAAATCATCTGCTGAGTTTAAAACTCTAATCGGGAGGAAATTGGTTGATTTCGATAATCGGTTCACAATCACCCAAATGGAGTCGTGCCCCTTTCTCATCTTCGGTAACTCGAAAATGAAATCCATATATATGAAATCCCACTTCCATTCAACTATGGACATGGGTTAAAGTAATCCATGAGGTGGGTGATGTTCGGCTTTGACCTACTGGCACGTGAAACAACGGGATACAAAATCTGCTATGTGGGTTTTCATGTTATCCCACTAGTATGAACACTTCATGTCTCGATACATCTTTGTACTGCCAGGATGCATCGCCATCTTTGAATTGTGAGCTGCTTCTAAGACTTCCCTTCTCAACTCATGGAGATTCGGGATGCACAGGCGGCCACGATATCGTAAACCTCTGTCTAAGCCAACTCTCCATTCGAATTCTTCACTGTCACTTACTCGCTCTCTCATTTTCACCAACAGTTCATCTTCTTTCTGAGCCATAATGATTCGATCATCAATAAGTGGTTGTACGTAGATATGTGCGATGCTCTCATGCGGCTCCTCTACTGTAAGCTTCTGTTCGAAGTCTCGCACAAACTCTACCGTATTCCACTCTTTTATCATCAACAGAGTTACAAATTCTATTGTCATTTTACGTCTTAATGCATCCGCCATGAGGTTTCCCTTACCAGGGTGGTAAGAGACCTCAAACTTGAAGTCTTTCAAGGTCTCCATCCATTGTTGTTACCTCATGTTCAACTCCCTCTGCAAAAAAAAAAAATGTATTCGAAGCTCTTGTGGTCGCAAAAGAGCTTAAACTCCTCTCCATAGAGGTAATGTCTCTAGAGCTTTAAGGCGAAGATGATTGCTGTCAATTACAAGTCATGTGTGGGGTAGTTTTCTTCATGTTTCCTCAACTATCGTGATGCATAGGCAATCACTCTGTCCTTTTGCATAAGAACACAACCCAAAGCAGCACGAGATGCGTCGGTGTATATATTATATCTGACCCCTTACTCTAGTAATACTAGTAGGGGTGCATACGCTAGCTTATCCTTTAATTCCTCAAAGGCTGCTTCTGATTTCTCATTCCAAGTAAACTTAAGATCTTGAGTGAGTTGCGATAATGGTCTGGCTATTTTGGAAAAATCTTTAATGAAGAGGCGATAGTAGCCGATAAGTCCAAGGAAAGTCCTCACTTCTGTAACCAAATCGGGTTGCTCCTAGACCTAAACCAAGACCACCTTGGCAAGGTCCATGGCTATTCCTTCCTTCGAAACCACGTGTCCCAGAAACTTGACTTCTTGTTTTCAGAAGTCACATTTTCTGTATTATGCAAATAATTGATTTTTCCTGAGAGTATTGAAGACTGCTCGCAGGTGTTCTTCGTGATCTTTTTGACTCTTAGAGTATATCAAAATGTCATCTATAAACACGATGAAGAATCAGTACAGATACGGTCAAGACACCCAGTTCATGAGGTTCATGAATATGGCCGGTGCATTCATAATTCTAAACGGCATCACGAGGAACTCATAGTGCCCAAAACTGGTTCTAAATGATGTTTTCTACACGTCTTCATCCCTGACGCACAACTGATGATACTCGGACTGCAGGTCGATCTTAGAGAAATATTGTGCCCCTTTTAACTGTTCAAACAGGTCATCTATCCTGGGCAGTGGATACTTGTTCTTGATCGTAACGTGATTCAGCCTGCGATAATTAATACATAACTGTAAGGAGATACGGGTGCTCCCTTAGGAGATACACTAAGTTGTATGAAACTTGAATTCAATAGGTCATCAATCTGTGTCCTCAACTCCATTTCACATGGAGGTATGCAATATGTCGGTAAAGAGATAGGTGTCTCACCCGGAACTAGGTCAACAGTAAAATCGATCTTGCACTGAGGAGGTTGCCCAGGGATCTTTTTGAACACGTCCATTAAGTCTTGGACTACTGGGGTGTTCCCAAGTGTCAAACCCCTAACATTGTTCAATAAAGAAGCATAACAATGGGCGCAGAAAGGGTAATTGACCTGAATTGGGAAAGTGAAGGATGTGCCCTCAGGCCCATGAGCTGTCACTGATTTGGTTTCACAATCGATTTCTTCCTTCATTTCGGTGAGCCAATCCATGCCGAGGATGATGTTGTAATTGTATATTGTGGTGACAATCAGGTTAATGCACACCACCCTGCTTCCTAAGTCCACTAAGAAATTCTTACATAGCTTGATGGCGTTAGTAAAAGTTCCTACTGCTGCGATAACCCTCACCCCAATCATAGGGACAGTATTCAGCCCCAAATGCTTGACTGCAGAGTATGATATCATCAAAATAGTGGACCCGGTGTCCACCAACAGAAATACAGGTGTACCTTGATGTGGGCAGTGACTTCAAAGGCTAAAGGCACTATAGTTACTAACTCAAATGCTTCAGCTGCAAGTGTATGTACATGTGCTTGTTGAGAATGATTAAGTTACCCTACCATAGATCGTTGAGGTGGCATATTTTGAGGTACGGGTGGTCTGTAGAATGGCTGTGCTGGTAGGGCGAATTGTAGAGGTGGAGCTGAAATGGCCTGTAGCAATTGGCGGATGATCTTATAAGGCAGCATAAAGCCGTTGTCCCTCATCTTGGTAAAATAATAAGTATATGTATGGCACATCTTCTTATAGTAGATGCATCAAGT
The DNA here is from genome assembly GCA_037074715.1 of Magnolia kwangsiensis. Taxonomy (NCBI): domain Eukaryota; kingdom Viridiplantae; phylum Streptophyta; class Magnoliopsida; order Magnoliales; family Magnoliaceae; genus Magnolia; species Magnolia kwangsiensis. The sequence goes on along the minus strand of CM073586.1, from coordinate 42,485,336 downwards.
ATCCGATCACCTTAGTCGGGTCATGGGAGCCATTAGTTTGGGAGGAAATTCTGCACAAGGCCTCTTATCAAGGAATGGTCGGTTCAGTAAATCAGGTTGAGGCCTCGGGCTCATAGGTATACGTGCCCATGACACTCTGTCTCCAACTTACTCAATTCGCAGGGACATGTTCACTAGCTCACCGTAGTTGGGAATGCTAGCACAACACATCTTCGTGCAGATATCAGGCCGCAGACCTTCTGAAAATCACCACATCCTCATCGGCTCGTTTGCTACAATCAAGGGAGCATATCTGGCTAACTCCGTGAAGCGGTTCTCATACTCAGCCACTGTCATCCCTTCTTGTCGAAGGTGAAGAAATTCACTCTCCTTTTCATTACAGTAAGTGATCGGGAAATACTTTCCATGGAAGTGAGTTTCAAACGCATCTCACGTCCACGCATATCCCGCAGGGATGGTCCGTAGGATGGTGTTCCACCAAAGACTAGCTTCCTTATCAAATATATATGTAATAAGCTCCACTTACTCTACCTCAGTACAATGCAGCGGTTTCAGTATCTTAGATATCCTGTCTAACCAATACTTTGCCTCCTCGGGTTAGTGGGTACCCATAAAAGTAGGAGGGTGAAGGCGCTGAAAGCACTCGAACATGCCAATCGTGTTCATAGTTCTAGTGGGTTGCACTGGTGGTGTAGGCGGGACCATGTTCATGTTCTGGGAAATGTCCCCCGCTATCGTGGCCAAAAATTGTTATTGTTGCTACATCAGGAGCATCATCTGCTCCATCTTATTAGGAGGAGAAGCCGCCTGAGGCATGTGTGGCATCGATGTAGACGTACGATTTTGTTCTAAAATCGATGGTGCATAAGGTGTTGGCCCATTGGTGGGGCTAGTGGCTGGCTATCAATCTGGCATTGTCTCAAAATTCAACCCCAAGCCAGGGTCCGTCTAGCTATCATTCAGGGGAGGTGCCTCGTCAATCAATTCGCCAAGTGTGAGACGTGCTATATTCCAAGTGTTTTTAGGAGGCATCCCCTATATACAACATAGGGTGCAATATATGTAAGATTTAAGATAATTACTCACTTTTCCAAACATTCAACACATTTCAAATCAAAGAAGTTTCACGCATCTCATTTAACCAAAATTATCACGATACATATGATGTAACATTACATGAATCATGACTGAGAATGCATGTGAGCTAAGCTTAAAAAAAGTTTTAACACTGGCTATCCTAAAACCAAACTAAGCCAACTAAGGCTGTTACATTGAAAAAATAAGAAACAAAGAAAACTAGAAGACAATTGTAACACATGTTTATTCCTCTGACTCTGGAGAAGGTGTAGGACCACCCTTATCCTGTATACAACACAGGAAGGTCTTCAAGGTGCAAGACATTTTCTTGAATTTCCGTTTCAAGTAAGCCTGATTCTCCCTGATTTCCTGACTTAGGGCGGCCTAGTTCTCTTCAACTCTGGCCATGCGGGCTTCCAAGGCAGTCCGATCATGGGTAGCAGGAGGTCCCCTATCTAAGTCCTGGATCTCCTCTTCCTCTTCCTGCTCTTCCTCCTCACTTTCTTCTTCATCCCCACTGCCTTCTTCCTCACTGCCTTCCTCCATTTCATTTCCTTCTTCATCTTCACTTCCTTCGTCCTCTTCACTCTCTTCTTCTATTTCGTCCCCATACTCATCGAGACGGGATTGTCTTTGTCTAGGGCCAATCCCCATATTGTGAAGTGTGGCTTCACTGATAAAGTGGATTGGGGTGACGTTATCCATATGAAGTTTGAAGCCAAAGTTCTGGGTGCTTACAAATAAGTCAACCGAAAGGGAGTGAGGCATCTCCCTGAGTAGATAGTGCGATCTTAATTGTCTATGACTGAATGAGAGTAGGCAAGCATACTTTCTCCTACTATCTAACTCTATACAAGAACTCCACCATATAGCGAGTACATTCAGTGCGTTACTCCACTTAGGATACACGTTATACGTGCATATATGGTGGATCAGGCGGAAGTCTACCGTCATCTTAGTAAAAGTGAGGCTATTGTATCACCTCCACCGCTCAAGCTGGCCGCATAGGAAACGTGTGCGACGATTTCTTTCCCACTCAGTAGTGAGATGAGTTGAACTAGCATGTACCAGACCATGTTCAATTCATATAATATGGGCTATCACATCCACACTTACTATGGCTTCCTGCCTTCCCACAAGGATAGAAAACTGAAGAGGCTCCATTAGTGGGTTCCGTATGTGGGCATAGAAGGATCACATAGCGCCTTCACTCGCATGGGTGTTTTCCTCAAATATGGGACCCCACCCATTCTCCAGGCAAAATTCGATAACTGGGTATAGTCCAAACAACTTCTCATCGACATGTGCTTCAAACAAAACTTTTTAGTGATGAAACTTACCAAGTTCGGTGCCCGTCGAACGAAATTTGAGGATTGAGATCCTATTTCCTTCTTCGCTCTCTCTCAGCGCTTATGCTAGCTTTAGCGCCCGCATTCTTCCTTGAGTGGCTTGGATGGCTTGCCCCACCTCATCCGGGGCTGCTCTCCTCTTTCCCATAAGGGAAAGGAGCATAAGATCGAGAAGATGGCGGTAATAAGCCCAAAAAGAGCCATGGAAGTGGAAAGCTAGGAGAATGAGGTGGGTTTGGGATGTTTGAGAGTTATGAGACACAAGGAGGTAGGTTTTTGTGCCCAAATGTAGGGAAATAGAGAAGATGGAGGGTTGTAAGGGATAACTTTGAGAGAATGGTGGAGGATGGGTGTGAAATGAAGAAGGAGAAGCTTGAGTGTATGGAATGGGGATTTGAGAGAGAAAATGGAGTTTCAGAGGGCTTGAGGGGTTAGGAAACATGAAATAGGAGGGAAAGGGGCAAAAGGGGGGGTAAAATAGAGATTCCCACACGTGGGGGGGCCCTACACGATAGGGTGGTGGGCGGCACGCTGCTGCCCGCTGTGGAGTCGAGCAATGCCGCCACCCCCCTAGGGTCATCGGTAGTGGCTCTGCCCTTGGGTGGTGGCCACCCCCTCCCAGGATGTAGATGTACGGTGGACCCCCTGGGTCCCACCAAAACTTGTGATTCGGGCCCCCATGCCCGTATAATGTGTTTTCTCGATCCATTTAGAACGTATTCATGATTTTTGGGTCATTTCGAGTGTGGAATTCACCGAATTATCATTCAAACCCGTTGATCGATGGCCAAGAGGTGATTTAGATCATGCACATGATCCAAGTCCCTCAGGTATTCACTAGGAACTAACCTACAGCATTTTGTTTCACCCATCGGTGAAACTTGGGATCCTATGATCATTTCTACATTCATTGCCCCCATCCTAAGTCAAAGTGCATCAGCATGCATCGTGTTACATAATCCAGGTACAGTTTAATCCAAATCATGCTCTGATACTAACTTGTAACGCCTAAGATTTCGAGGATGGAGCAAAGCTCAACTCTCGAGATCCAACGCATCACATTTGCAACATAGATAATGATGTTTGAATGTTGTCCATATTAGTGCATTATTCATGAGAGGGATTATACTAAATCAACATATCATACTCCATGTGTAATTAAATTAAGCAAGCCAAAGACTTAAGTACGTATATTAAAACATGAAAGTGTTTCACAACCTCCACAGTATGAATATGTACCAGACTGAATATATACAAGTGTTATTTCAAAATATATAAAATGTCAAAATGTAAACGTCTGACTAATCCATATAACCTAGAAATCCCATCGAAGCAGCGCGAGGTCTACATAGACCTGTCAGAGCTGAACATAGGAGAACTCTTCCTCCTCATTTATAAAGTCCAACTCCACTGCATATACATCCTCATCACCAGCATCTATAACGGAGTCTATTTGGAGTTTTAAAACACCGTCCCAAAGTGGGAGTGAGTGATCAACTCAGTGGTACTGTAAGGCATGGGTTAACATCTTATCAATTCAATCAAGTAGTAATATAAAGCAATACAACAATCACTTCCTAACTACTCTTGTTAATGCAACAATGGAGTGCAGTAATGATGCATTCACTCGCACAAAGCTCCCTCACAAGTGACTTCATCAACCATTTTTGCATGTCCAACTCCTTAATCGTTCCCTTCATCACCAAAGCACATGCAATGCGGTGCATGGTCGTGTTAGTCGGGTACTTAATTAGGATTATTCATACAACAGGTTTGGGAAGTTAAGGTACCTCCCTTTATATCATTTACACAAATAAAGGATCCATACAGGGTCATCAATCCTAATTAACCACATACGATAGGGAAGTTGTAGAGCATCACCCCCTAATGTAAAGTAGTGGATGACAAATTCAATAATTTATACTCGAGGTCACTACGGGGAGGCTGTCACCTCAGCGTAGGCCGACAGCTAGAACACGATGTCCCATACCACCATGCCCAGCTCACGAGTTTAGGTTACTCACTGGTCACTACGGGGAGGCTTGTCACCCCAGCGTAGGCCGAAAGCTCAACCACGGTGTCCCATACCACTATGCCTAACTCATGAGTCTTAGCGGATCAAGGTACCACGGTTGAAACAGGTCTTTACATTGGTAAGTGTTACATTAGATTCAAGCAGTGATGTCCATTCATGGTAAGCACACAATAGGCCAATTAGTTTTGTCAGATAAGTTTGATTGGTATGAGCACACGCTGAATTAATCGACATGGAGTGCATAAACACTCCACGTAGCCTAGCCATTGTCGATAATCGTCGTATGACTGGAATTCACAGAACCTATCAAATGTGGCGAGACTAATTCCGCCACTCAAACAGGAATTGTTACCGATTGCCTAGGCCAAGGTATGACTCCAATCTTACTCAAATGCAATAGGTAGAACACATGTGATAATCATAACAGCATTTAATAATAATTCAAATAAAATTCTCATTTGAACATTTTGTCAAACACATTGAACATGTTACTAAATATTTACATTTCATCCATAAATTGCGTAATCAAAATTATGATTACATGACGGAAGCTATTCATATAGATAAGGTAATTGAGAATCCTATCTCAATACCATTGATAAATAAAATTCATCAACAAATTCTCATTCAGACATTTTATCAAACACGTAGACTACACCTTACTAAATACATATACTAAATTAGTTACGACATATACTATAACAATTCATTACACAACATCGGTTATAAAGCATATAACAAACATGGATCTTAAATTAGAAATCATGACAAGCACAAATTAGGATTTCACACTCATTCAAACATTTCAACAAACACATGGAATGCATCTTATACTCAACATAGTTCACACGTGTATAATTTAACGAAAACACCGTAACTAAGATCATATGGCAACAATCAAGTCAGACATGAATCATTGCCGACATTGAAAGCCTTGAAAACCATAACCTAAACTTTTATAGTCCGCACCTTTCGTTAAAAAGCTCGATTCAGACTCGGTCCAACTGTACATTTCTGAAAATGAGACATTAAACACCTACACGACGTAATAGGTTAGCTAGCTCGATAAACTACCAACCTGGATCTCTACAATGAGATTAAGGTTAGGATTTCTTATCCAAACCTGTAGCCAAAACAGGTCGGATAGCGTAAGGAAGTGGCGATCTAGCATGTAGAGTCGTGTGGGAAGATTCCTGCAACAATCTCCCTGAACCTCACTTCTCTCCCTCTTCTTTTCTCTTCTTTTCTCTCTCTCTCTCTCTCTCTCTCTCTCTCTCTCTCTCTCCCCTAGGGTTTAGAACAAATTCGTATGAGAGAGGGGTGGAGTGGTTTAAGGCCTTTAAATAGGCCCAAAACTGATGTCAATGGCCCCATGGCCATGGTATACTTAGGTTATAACCAAAGGGCGTATGTTTCGGGTGAACGGTGCTCACTTGGAGGTCCATTACTCACCTACTGTAAGGAGAAAGTTCCTGACTATGGATCTAAGCCATGTTATGATTTCGGTTCGATCGGATTAGCGGATCGACTGTGGATAACTAATATCAGATTAACGGTCGTTCTTACTCGATCGGGGCCGTAAGTATACGAATAAGTGCAAGGAAATTCCCCTGATCCGCGAGTGAAGTTTGGTCAGAATCTGACAGTCTGAAGTTTTTATTTTCACCCATAAGTGAATGGGCCAATTTACTTAAGTTCCATTACGTTTTCTAAAGATATTCGCGTTTCCTACACACTTCGCTCAGGGCTCAAGTTGTGCGTTTCTGGATACTATTTGAGCTCAATTCCCACGGTGGTTTTCAAGCCCAATAAGTAAGTCATAACCCTATAGTTTCGTAGTCATCAGACTTTCGACGTGCGGTCCAGGTTTGATATGGAGTTTCAATGTGCTCTTGAGAGCAACTGGTTTTTTGAATTTCTCCTAGGTTTATAAGTCGTGTTGAATTAAAAATTTTGGTGGTTTTGGATCTTTCCATTTGTATAAATAGTGGTTGGAGTCAAATCCATCGATTATTTAGTTTTAAACTTAACCCATTTTAGCCTAAATTTCTACGGAATACAATCCTTAGGTATTTTTGCATGAGGTGGTAGTCGGGCCTTCGTATGGATTTTTCCGAGACGTTATAATTATCTTCCACTAATTCAAGAATATAATGATATCTAATGTCAATATGCTTAGTTCGTGAATGCTGGATATGATTTTTAAAGATGTTAATAGCGCTAGAGTTATCATAATAAAGAATCATAGTATCTTACAGAAATCCATAGTAATTTAACATCCTTTTCATCCGCACAAGCTGAGTGCATGCATTTCTAACTGCAATATATTCAGCCTTAGTTGTGGATAGCGAAATGAAACTTTGTTTCTTGCAATATATATGCATTTCCTACACACTTCGCTCAGGGCTCAAGTTGTGCGTTTCTGGATACTGTTTGGACTTGATTCCCATGATGGTTGTCAAGCCCAATAAGGTGGTCATAACCCTATAGTTTCATGGTCATCAGACGTTCAACGTGCAGTCCAGGTCCGATATGGAGCTTTAATGTGCTCCTGAGAGCAACTGGCTTTTTGAATTTATCCTAGGTTTATAAGTAGTATTGAGTTAACAATTTTGGTGGTTTTGGGTGTTTCCATTTGTATAAATCAAATCCATTGATTATTTAGTTTTAAACTAGCCTAAATTTCTACGGACTACGATCCTTAGGTATTTTTGCCTGAGGTGGTACTTGGGCCTTTATACGATTTTTTCTGAGACGTTACAATTATCTTCCACTAATTCAAGAATATAATGATATCTAGTGTCAATATGCTTAGTTTGTAAATGCTGGATAGGATTTTTAAAGACGTTGATAGCGCTAGAGTTATCACAATAAAGAATCATAGTATCTTGCAGAAATCCATAGTAATTTAACATCCTTTTCATCCACACAAGCTGAGTGCATGCATTTCCAGCTGCAATATATTCAGCCTCAGTTGTGGATAGAGAAATGAAACTTTGTTTCTTGCTATGCCATGAAACTAAACATTTCCCAGCATAAAAACATCCGTCGCTGGTAGACTTTCAATCATTTATATTCTCAGCCTAGTCAGCATCCGTATAACCAGCTAACTGAACATTAGTATCATATGGATACCAAAGGCTAAGATTGGTTGAACTTGTGACATATCTCACAATTCGCTTAACAACAATCAGGTGAGATTCTTTCAAATCTAATTGATATCTAGCATAGATACCTACGCCGAATGCTATATCAGGTCAGCTCATAATTAAATATAATAAACTGTTAATCATACTGCGATATAACCTAGGATCTACACTTTTACCTGTTGCATCCTTAGAGAGCTTAAGAGTCATAGGAGTATCGAAGTTTTTGCCGATTTCAAATCCAAACTTCTTCACCAAGTTTAGAGCATACTTAGTTTGAGAAAAAAAAATTCCGTCTTCAAGTTATTTCACTTATAGACCTAAAAAGTAGTTCAGTTCTCCAACCATGCTCTTTTCAAACTTGGACTTCATTAATTCTGTAAACTCAATAGATAGGTTAGAACATGTAGAACCATAAAGAAGATCATCAATATATATCTGCACTATGAGTATGTGATCATTGTGTTTCTTTACAAATAGTGTCTTATTAACACTCCCCATTATAAATTTATGACTTAATAAAAACTTGGTCAGCTTCTCATACCATGCCCTGGGAGCTTGTTTTAAACCATAGAGTTCCTTTTTTAGGTGATAAACATGATCAATGTATTTAGGGTCTTCAAAACCCTTAGGTTGTTCTACATATACTTCCTCATGTAAATCACCATCCAAGAAAGCATTCATGTCATCCATTTGATAGATTTTGAACTTTTTGAAATAAGTAATGGATATAACTAATCTGATAGATTCAAGACAAGCTACTGGGGCAAAGGTTTCATCGTAATCAATACCTTCTATCTGAGTGTACCCTTGTATAACCAGTCTTACCTTGTTTCTTATAATATTTCCTAATTCATCAGATTTATTTTTAAAGATCTATTTAGCTCCAATTATATGTTTATCATTAGGTTTAGGAACCAAATACCATACATCATTCCGTACAAATCGATTCAGTTCATCTTGCATGGCTACTATCCAGTTTTCATTAGTAAGCCCTTCTTTTATATTGGCCAGCTCAATCTGGGAAGTGAAGCACACATAATTACATATGTTTTCTAATTATCTTCGAGTGCGCACACTAGTGAGAGGGTTTTCAAGAATTTGAACAGTTGGATACTCTTTAACTAACTATAGTTCAATGTCATTTTGACTGGATGAAGAGTCTCGTTTATCAACAATAGAGACTTCATTATCTTGTGAACTAGAGACAAGTGTATTCAAGTGATCATCTATAACCACATTAATGGACTCTTGAATAATAATAGTTCTCTTATTGAGAACTCGATATGTTTGACTATTTAAAGCATACCCTAGAAAAATTCCTTCATAACTTTTAGTGTCGAACTTCCCTAAATTTTTATGGTCACGCAAAATATAGCACTTGCTGCCAAAAACTCGAAAGTATTTAACTGTGGGCTTCTTATTGAACTACAATTCATATGCAATCTTATTATTTAATTTTCTAGTATAAGCACGATTTATTATATAGCATGCAGTGTTCACAGCTTCACCCATATATTTTTAGGTAATTTCATGCTATTTAACATAACATTGATCATTTCTTGAAGCACACGATTTTTCCTTTCAATTATCCCATTTTGTTGAGGTTTCTTGGTGCAGAAAATTCATGTGATATCTCGTGATCTCTACAGAACTTCTCAAAATTGCTATTATCAAATTCCAATCCATGGTCACTTCAAATTTTTGAAACATTCAATTCCTTCTCAGTTTGGATACACTTGAGTATCCTTTTCACTTCATCGAGAGTTTCAAACTTCTCTCTTATGAAAGTTACCCATGTATACCTGATAAATTCATCCATTATTACTAGAATGTATTTCTTACCACCTCGACTCTCCATTCTAGTAGGTCCAACGAGATCCATGTGGATGAGTTTAAGGGGTTTGGATGTGGCACTGGAGTTCACATTCTTATGAGTAATCCTAGTTTGTTTCTCATTCTGACATTCGCCACAAATTTTATCCATTTTCTTTAATTTGGGTAGACCTCTTATTAACTCACCTTTACTCAGTCTATAAAGATTACAGTAGTGTACATCTCCAAGGCGTTTATGCCATAATTCGGTCTCATTGGTCTGGACCATGTAACACGATACCTTAAATGAGCTCGAATCACTAACTATATAGCAATTTCCAGATATTCTGTGACCAGTTAATATCCAGAACCATTCTCATTAGAAATTTCACATCCTTGGTTAGTGAATTTTACGCTATACTTACTATCACAAATTTGAGAAATGCTTAAGAGATTATGTTTAAGACCTACAAATAAAACATTCTCACAAGGAGGAAGATTGAGGAGTTGAACCATACCATGGCTAATTATTCTATAGTTTCTACCATCACCAAAAGTGACTGAACCATCATTCATATCTGTAAGGTTAGTGGAAAAATATTTGTCACTTGTCATGTGTCTGGAGCAACCACTGTCTAGGTACCACTTTGATTAACTCGAAGCCTTGAAAGCGTTGTGGACAACCAAACAAGTAACCTTATGGACCCATTTCATTACTATTTTGGGTTTTGGAGCAATGTTGGTTTTTCTATGCTTGTAGTTGTTATACGTTCTACCATTAGAGTTAAATTTTATAAGCTCCTTGAGTAGATCCACAATTTTCTCAGCTAGCGGGTTATAATTTTGATTTCTAAAATTGATATGGTTGTTTTTAGATTTAGTAGTCAGAAAAGTTTTAAGATTTTTAAAACCATTTTGATTAAGACTTTTCCCTTTTGAGTTGGAGGACTCCCCTTTAACAAACTTAGGAGGATTAGACTTATATTTTAGAGGCGTATTCTTATTATAGCCCAGACCAGATCTATCTCCACATTTTTTTTATCCGGTTAGCAAATTTTCTAGTTTAGGATCACTCTAGGAATACCTCTAAGTATCCTTCAAACCCAAGAGAGATGAAACTTTTAGTTTTAGTTTTTCATTTTTTGATTTTAGATTTTCAACTTGGGACGTTTTGAAATCTAAATCACATTTAGTGTTTTCAAAACAATTAGAAAGATGTGATTTTTCTAAAACTAGGTTTTCAAAATCTTCTTTTAACTTTAAAAACTTTTCTTTTTGAAGTATAAGTTTTACAGCTATCTTACAACTTTCCTTGTATAGGGATTTATAGGCATCTTATAAATCTGATGTTCATCATAAGTTGAATAACAACTCTCTGAGGAAGTGACTCTGGCTAGAGTCATTAAGGCTTTGACCTCATTAGAAGATTCGGGTTCAAAATCATCTAACTCAGAAGAAGCTTCAGAGCAAGACTATTCATCCCATGTGGTCAACATGCCTTTTCTCTTTGGCTTGTCCCTTTTTAGACACATTAGACACTTATTTACCAAATGCCCATATTCATGGCAGTTGAAACATTGGTTGTCTTTAAGCGATTTCTAATTTTTAGATCTACCTTTTTTCTTCTTAGAGGGTTTTTAAAAATCAACTCTCTTTTTGCTTCTAAAATTTTTATAAAAATTCTTAGCTAATAGTGTCATATTATCCTCTGAATTTTTGTAATCAGAATTACTAGAATTATTTTGAGAAATACATTTAGTTGACTTAAGGGCTATGAACTTACCTTTAGGATCCTTGAAATTTAACTCGTAAGTTTGTAAAGAACCAACAAGCTCTTCAACCCTCATATTATCCATGTCACGAAGTTCCTAAATGGCAGTCACCTTAGAATTGAACCTTTTAGGTAATGAACATAGTATCTTTGCACAAACTTTACTTTTTAGGATGTTATCTCTAAGACCCCACATTGAGTTGACTATGTTATTCAATTTAGTATAAAAGTCTATGAATGTTTCACTTTCTTCCATACGTATTTCCTCAGACCTAGTGGTGAGGATTTGAAGTTTTGAATTTTTGACGATAGTCGTACCCTCGTGTGTATTTCTAAGATATCTCGGGCTTGCTTTACAGTATCACGAGATATAATTTTTTTAAATTCATCTGGTGATAATTCGCAAGTGATTTCATTTAAAGCTTTGACATTGGCAATACTCTCATTTTTTTGAAGAGTGGTCCATGAATAATAAGATGTAACTTTAACAGATTTAGTTCCATCAATGCCTTCAGACGTGGGTGGGTTCCATCTAGTCACTATGGCTTGTCACACACTCTCATCAATGGACCTCAAAAAGATCATAATCCTGGCTTTCCAATAAGCATAATTAGAGTCATCAAAAGGTGGAGGCCTAGTAATAGAAAGGCTATCAAAATTTGACATATGATAAGCTCGAGATCAGTTAGCTTAGGAAATGAATCCAAATAAAAAAATGAGCTATTTAGACTCTGATACCACTTAAAAAGGCCGAGCTCTAAGTCTTAGAAGGGGGGGGGGGGGGGGGGGGGGGGGGGTGAATCAGACTATGCCAAATAAAAAATAAATGCAGAATACAGAGATAGACAGCACAAATAAGTGATAAAATAGCACAACCTCAAATGCACTAGTCTTAAGAGGTTGATACAAACTAAGTTCTAAGGACAACCTAATGCCAAAAACCAAAGGCTTATGGCAGGACTACCTTACTAGAACATTTGTAAGTATCAAAAACCCAAACCAATAAAGAGGCAAAGGAAATAAATTAAGTTATTACAACATTCACCACAAGTGCATAAAGTAAATTACACCATTCACCATAAGTGCATAAAGTAAATTACAACACTCACACACATAAACAAATCCAATCATCCACCACAACTATAGGAATTATAGTGGTTCATTTGTGTGTACACCAACTGTTAGCAAACAACCATACAACTACTCACTCCCAATATCCACACCTACGGGATATTGGCTTTCACTATGAAATAAGGTTTTCCAAGGTTCACCTTAGAACCTTCACAATTGTGTCTTTCAAATGGGCTAACACAATCACAAAAACACCACAATGAATTTTTTCTGGTTGAATCTCACAAACCAAAAATGCAGAAATTGAAATTGTACTTATATGAAGATTCTTCTTCTGATGCATCCCGGTAGAACTAATTTGATATAGACATAGATGTTCAATGTCCAATCTCACAAATGAAAGGGTCTTAGGTCTAAATGATTTTTAAATTAAGTCAACCTAGGGCTAGCTTGATTTGATTTTGATCTCAAAAGGGTAAATCACAATTCCCATTTTTAATATAATAGAGTTGAACAGAGATCACAAAATTAAATACAAAAAGCTATAAATAGAATCTAAAATGAATAAGTAATAGCTTCATAATATGTAGGAACTTATCTCTCAGAGTGATGGCTTGATTAAGCTTGGAATTAATGAAAAACTTTGAGATTCATCCTATATTAATAGGTAAAAATATTGTTCCCTCGACTGGTTTAAGGGTCGGTTCGACTGGTCGAAGCACCAATCAATTTTCAAAATTTTTGGCACGATAAGATTAACTCGTTACTCGACTGGTCGAGCAATGCACTCGACTGGTCGATTGGGACAAGAAAAGCTTGCTGGACTTTGAGTCGAGCACTGCATGACTGGTCGAGATTGTTCACTTGATAGGTTGACAGTGTCCATGACTGGTCGAACCATAACAAAAAATTCTTTAAAATTCTTAACAAATCTTGGACTAGTCGAGAAACTCCTTGGACTGGTCGAGCCAGTGCTTGGACTAGTCAAACAAAGGCTATGACTAGTCGAAGAAAAGCCTATAAATTTATACATTGACCCAAATTCAATATGCAATTAATAGGACCTATCCTATGGTCAATCTAGGGTCATCCATACCTTGATTGTGAGTTTGAAACATCGAAACATCAATCGCATTCGATTACTTGAAGTACATGAAGCTTGTCCTTGAAGTCTTGAAGTTGAGCTAGACTTAAGGTAGTGATCTTGAACTTTAGCTTGAGTTTTGAACTTCTATTCTTGTACTTAATCTTGTAGTCTTGAACTTTATCAAGGTTCTTCAACTTAAATATACAGAAAAGTTCGACGATGACGTGACAACTTAAAATGCATGAAGATGATCTTTTCAACTTATCAAAACATGATACAAATTCTAAATGGTTTGGCATAATAAAATATGAAAAATTCAGGTGCTATATTTCTAATATAGCACTTAAAATACGAGAGAATCTCTCAATGAAATGTTGGTAGTAGGCCTCTAAACTAAGGAAACTACGGATCTCGAGCACGTTCATGGGATGGCTACACTAACGCATGACATCAATCTTTGAAGGGTCCACTGTGACGCCCTTCCTCATCACCATGTGACCAAGGAACTTCGCCTCCTCCTGTTAGAACTCGCACTTCTCCAACTTTGCATAAAGCTGATGGGCATGGAGGGTCTGTAGGGTAATCTTCAAATGCTGCTCATGCTCCTCATGGGTCCTCGAATATATCAGGATGTCGTTGATGAATACCACAACAAACTGATCAAGATATAGATGGAAGACCTAGTTCATCAACTGCGTAAACATCGTGGGTGCATTGGTTAGTCCAAAGGGCATGACTTGAAACTCAAAATGACCATAATGTGTCCTGAATGTTGTCTTCAAAATATCCTCCTCTCAGACACGAACTGTAACACCCTGAAAATAGGGGGTCGTGTATAAACTCAACTCCCGAGTTCCAGACCTTCACTTATGCAACAAAATGATTATGATTCAATGTTGTCTAAGTTAAAGCATTCACATGAGTAAAAGTATACCAAAACTGCAATTCATACTCCAGATCCAGTGATAAAAGCAAGCGAAAGACTAAAGAATATATATATCACTGTATGAAAAAATAAAGTAAATCTCGACTTCTCTAAAGTATGAATACATCTCTGAGTCTCATATACATGTAAATAAATAAAAATAAAATGTCAAAATAGTCCCACTGAGAAGTCCCATCAACTCAGGCCACCTAAACAAAGCCATCGTGGTACTACATGTATGAGAACTCGTCCTGGTCCTCATTATAGTCCGGCTTTACCTCCTGGATCCCTGCCTCACCTGCATCTAAGACAGGGTCTGGTGGGTGTTGCAAACACCATCCCGAAATGTGGGAATGAGTAGCTAACTCAGTGGAATAATAGAGCAAAGATTAGCATGTTCTCAAATCAATCATGCGATAATAGTAAAGCAGTAAATCAAACAATCCTAATACTATTGTTAATGCAATATGACATGATGTGATGGATGCCCTCACCGACGATCTCCCTCATATGGCACCATCTTATGACTGCGGCATGCAATCGTCCCACAGTGCTCCACATCTTCCAGGCACATGCAATGTAATGGTGATATGATTTCCGAGTTGTTATTAGTCCATTCAAACAGCAGGATTGAAAAACTAAGGTACTTCCCTTATATCAATCCCAACACAGATCCTGTCTACGGTCGTCACTCCTAGTAATCTCATACGATGTATATTTTGTAGGTCGCTGCAAGGGCTGTCATGGCTGTTGCTTGCACTCGTTGCACTACTCCCCCATCGCCTTATCAATACAGGCCTACTATACTCTCACTGCTACGGAAGCGTCGTCGCCTCCCGTAGACTCAGAATACGCTCGCGGTCACTACAAAGGACTCGTCGCCTGATCAGTGTAGGCGGACAGTAAGAATATAGTGTCCCATACCACCATAATCTGCTCACGAGTCATAGGTGCTCACTGGTCACTACGGGGAGGTTTGTGGCCCCAGCGTAGGCTGACATCTCGACCACGGTGTCCCATACCACCATGCCCGGCTCATGAGTCTTCGTGGATCAAGGTACCATGGTTGACAGGGTTTACAATGGCAAGTTCAGTACCCTAGGTTCAAGCAGTTATGACTCATACAAGGTGAACATATAATGGCCAGTCGGGTTACTTGACGAGCTCGAATAGCACGAGCGCATCTCAAGTCGAACGACATGAAGTGCGTAAAACACCTCGTGTGGCCTAACCACTGCCGCCAACTCCAGAACACGGCTCACGTTCATCGACGCGTCGTTCGTGGCAAAGATAGGCCAACCACGAACTTGCTCAGTTATGGACTGCCTGGACTAGGTATAGTCCCAACAATTATAAATCCACACTAGCAATCATGTAAGAGTATTGGAATTGAAATACAACAATGTGAGCATGTTAACACATATTATAACATACAACTTAAGTGAATCATCAAGCACATGCATTTCATACATATAATGCAACCATGCATATAGCTAACATGTAGGAAATCATTTACATCAGCATATAAATTCAGAAATTAATCTCAAACTAATTCATAACACCATTTAATTCAATACATACTAATACAAGCATTTAAACAAACACTTACACTACACACTTAATTCTACATATAGTATGTCGACTCAAAGTGCGCATTTAGGTGAATCTCTTTGCCAAACTAATTATTCATGCATTCCTAGTATTCTAATGCGACAAGAAGCCATGTCAATCACATTAGCAAAATATGAATGAAAACAGTACTTCCTACAAATTACTAAAATGCCCTAAATCTCATATTCTTCGTCTGCTTACGAAACAGGAAACGGACAGCATGTTGTACATGTCAAATGGTGTTGCCGTCGATAATCTACTATTAAACGACATTGAAAGTGTTGGAAACAGTCAATCAAAGCATCTAAAATCCGCACCTTTTCTCCTATAGGTGTGTTAATTCGAACGGAGCGTATACGCTTCGTCTACGGCGACTAGGCAACCTGATTTACAAGATCCATCAGCTACCAAGCTATGAAAACTAAGGATCAGTAAATTAGTAACTAATTAGGGTATTTTCTTACATAGAAAAGTGGAGAAATCACCGGCAAAGTGATTGTAGCGTGTTGCTTAATCACGTGTAGCAGATGGCACAAGCAACAGGGAATTCTCCTCCACTCACTCCACAAACTCTCACTTTCTCTCTCACTCAACCTAGGGCTTTTTTCAAATTCGGATGGGAGAGAGGAGTGAGGGTTTCAAGCCCTTTTATAAGCCCAAATGTGCCCAAAACAGGCTTCAGGTCAAGGTATACTTAAGTTGTATCCAAATCGGGGCTGTTTCGGACCAAAAGACCATTTCTGGTGGTCCCCTGGCCGAACGCGATCGGACTTAAGTTCATAAATGTCAGATGTCGCTCACATCCCATTTTCAGACCATCAGTGTTCGTAGATCGCACGTGGCGGTCCAGTTTCAGTTCAGCGGTCACCGCACGTAGATCAGGTCTGCAAGTCTCATGATATGAAATAGAATTTTTCCTGATCCAAGGGTGTAATTTTACTGAATTCTCACGGTCAGAATGCTTAATACTGACGCGTCAAGTCGTGTGCCAGATTTGAATTTTAAATTCCAAATCTAACCCTATTCTCACTCTTTTCATTGCAGGCTCAATGAAATAGCCTCTGAATGTCGGTTG
Organism: Magnolia kwangsiensis; assembly: GCA_037074715.1. Lineage (NCBI taxonomy): Eukaryota > Viridiplantae > Streptophyta > Magnoliopsida > Magnoliales > Magnoliaceae > Magnolia > Magnolia kwangsiensis. Next base: position 42,468,374 of record CM073586.1, on the reverse strand, counting down.
GACTTGATTTTTGAAATGATTGTCAAGTCCAACAAGGCGGTTCTAACGGTCTAAGATTGTAGGTATCAGACTTTTCACGCGCGGTCTAGATCCAATACAAAATTTCAAAGAGGTCCAGAGAACAAACCGATTTAGAGTTTGATCCGAGGTTTTAGAGTATTATAGCACCATTGATTCTACAAGGTTTAGGTCTTGTAGAACGTATTTAAAGCGATCAGGGACAATTTTCCAGCTACTCTAGTGTAGTGCTAGCTAACTCATGCTTAGTTTCTAAAGGAATTAATCCTAAGTGATTTCTTTAGCTATGGAATTGGGTTCTGAGCGATTTCCCAAGTGTTTTAGTCGACCCATTGCCTAAGGACGTCTAATGTCAGGTTGGCCAAAATTCGGGGTGTTACACGAACCTAATGATAACCTAACCGAGGGTCTATCTTCGAAAGGAACTGCACCTCCTACAATTGATCGAACAAATCATCAATCCTCGAAAGCGAGTACTTGTTCTTAATTGTGACCTTGTTGAGCTCACGGTAATCCATGCAAAGCTTCGACGAGTCATCCTTCTTCTTCACGAAGAGTATTGATGTTCCCCACGGTGAACTTCTTAGACAGATAAAGCCCAACTCACACAATTCATCCAACTGCTTCTGTAGTTCCTACAACTCCAATAGTGTCATACGATATAGGTCCTTTGAAATAGACATGGTGCCGGGCATGAGGTCGATCTGAAATTCAGTGTGTTGGTGAGGTGATAACCCCGAAATCTCCTGAAATGCATCAAAAAAATTACAAATGACCGAAAGTTGGTTGACACGCAAGGCAACTGGCTCCTCTACGACACAAGACATGAGGCAAGAAATCTGCTCTCCTTTGGGCTTATCTATGAACTGAAACTGCGACATGCCGGGCATACAAAATGTAACTGTCCTCGCGGACCAGTCCAATATGGCATTATACTCGGTGAGCTAATCCATGCCAAGGATGATATCAAATTTGGACATCGGCAGAATAAATAGATCGGCAAGCAAAAAGGTCTCCCCAACCTTAACGGGGCAAGACGAGTAAAACTGGCCTAACACTATAGTCTTTCCCATGGGCATCGATACTGAAAAACCTTCACGATCAAACTCCAACAATAAACAGGTCGATCGATAAAAATTCTCGCCTATAAAGGAATGTGATGCACTAGAATCAAATACTACATGAGCTATGCATGACGAAACGAGGAGTGTACCCTCAACGACCCCTCCTGATGACTAAGGGTCCTGTTGGTCTATGTAAAATCTATCTTGAGCCTGCTGGGGAGGTGCATATCCCCTCTGCGGTAGCCACTACTACTACTACTGTTATGGTGGCCTGAACTGCTACCTCTGCTGCTGCAGAGGTCTTGCTAGCTATTGTGGTTGTTATTACTGCTACTGTTGGGCCTCGGTAGTAGGTGCTACTGTCGATGCTACTGCTGATGGGGACACTTGTGCCTAAGATGTCCTGTCACACCACATCCAAAGTAAGCACCTAAGAACTGTCCTAAAGGTGGTGCTGGAGGTGTTGCTGGTGCTCAAAAATCTGAGCGGGTAACTTGTCTTAATTGCAGTCGATGTTACTACTGCTGGGAGCTATTGGAGGGGGCCTTCCTCTTCTGGTCTCCTCTCTACTCACTAACCCTCTGCGAATTGACCCAATCCGCCTCATATATCTGGGCCCGCTGCACGACCTGCTCAAATGTCAAAAGCATATGTCCAATGACATGGCTCTAGAGGCCCAAACGCAAGGCGTTCTTAAAATGGTGGGCCTTCCGCCCCTCATCATAAAATAAGATAAGCCATGAATCTAGATAGTGTGATAAAAAGGGCCTCATACTGGGACACTGACATGTCCCCTTACATAAGAGTCTCGAACTTAAGCACGCGCTGTTGATGGACATGGTTAAGAAAGAACTTCCAATCAAACCTGTCAATAAAATCCTCCCAAGTCCACTTGAACTTAGCCTTTACCGCTTGGGAGACTGATGCCCACCAGTGCTTAACCTCACCCTGAAGAAGAAACACAGCCAATGGAACCCACTGTTGGCTCGTGCACCTCATAGTATCGAAGATCTTCTTGACCTCCGATCTCCATCACTGCACTGCAGTCGGGTCGAGCTATCCCTTGAAACGAGGGGGATCGATTCGATTAAAGTCATGTAGAAGGGAGCCCACGTGCTCCTACTTTGTCTGGGCTGGTGTATCAGTGGGTCACCTACCCTGCCTCTAAAGAATAGCGGTCATCACCCACAACATCTGCTGAAGCTGATCTGCTCTCACAGATATAGTCGGGGTCGCACTCGACTCGGACGTGGGAGCTCCTTTGGTCGCCCTCTTAGGTGTCATGTCCTAAAGGAAGGAATAAGGGACCTATTAGCATTGAGTACTCTCGAATGTACACATGTTAGGGGGTTATAACAGAGAGTTGCCAAGTTATTTGAACTTTGAGACCTAATCATTCTAAGTTCATAGCAGATATGTGATGTTATCTTTAGGTATTCCCAAGTTATGTTCTAATACTAACTTTTGTCATGCCCTAAACTCAAAAACCGAGCTCATAGAATTCCCGATCACTGAATTCGGCACCGATAGCCTCCATAATACCCCATTCTCGGCTCCCAGTACCCATATAACACCCCATACTTTTCAGTACTCGGGTGTTACCAGGAAGACCAAATTCAGTATAAGCACAATATGATGTATCTGAATGTTCGCCCTTGTCTTGGCTTGATCTAATGGTTAGGATAGACCAACCCATCCATCTGTTAGTTATTGAGAGAAGTTGTCACATCTTTTAGGATACAAGTTACACCACCTACTGTTTAATGCATCCTTAGTAGCTCAAATGGTAATCCACACCTAAGCCATTTGACCCTCTAAGTATAAAATCAGTGGTTAGATCCCTACTTACACTTACTTTAGGACACTTGGAACTAGCGAGGAGTGAATCTGAAATACTTGCGCTTTTGGATTACAAGATCCGACCGTTGGGATTATGTATCAACCATGGAGTTTGAGATAGATCATTGGACTTATGCCTCACCTCATTCAATGATGGATCTTGACATCAAAAATAATCATTAGATTCATCTAAGGAACCTTTGGACCGTTGATGATCATCTCAAAGTAATCCGACCGTTCAAACTCATGATCGCCTGCCCGACTAAGATGTAGGGGAATCTAATTGTAGAAGTGATCGTCAAATCTACCTTAAAAAGGATTATGAACCATTAGATATGTGGAAGATCAAAATTGGAAAGAATCTTACCCTCGGATTAGTAAATAATAATAATAAATAAATAAATAAATAATCTCAATTATGTATTAAGTTTTGAGAGTATGGCCCGCCTAAGCTGTAGATCTACCTCAAAGTCAGATGGGTGGCATATCTTAAGTTGATGCCATAACAATTCATTTTAAATGTGATGTAATTGTATATATCTATATATTATAATACAAAAATTTTTATAGTTATTTGTAATAACACATATGTTACTTAAATTATTCAAATTATGTATATTATTTATTTTATATTATTTAAACTATATATAAAATAAATTGTATACCAACACATTATTATATAATTGATGTACATTAATTAATATTTACATTTTATAATTTTAACTATATATTATTGTATTATACTATATATATAGTATATATCACTTAATATTAATTTTACTATATGATATTTGCATATGTAATCACAAAAATACATTATAAATATTAATGATTATAAATAAATACTTATCTATAACTATTAATGTATTTTACTAAACAAATATGTAAATATATTTTTATTATATAATTTAAAATATTATTTACTAATTAATTAATTAATTATAGTACAGTTTGAATATTATTAATAATATTTATATAAAAAATATATAATATGTTAGTAATTATTCTTAAATATAAAATAATACAATAAATATATAATAAGTTGTATATATGTTTATAATATATATTATATTATATACTAATGTAGTTAATATTACTTGATATATATTATTTTTATACTAATGTTGAAGCTAATGGACAGGTTAGATTTCCTGGATGCATCATTGTGGACCCCACACGAGTGTGGACGCGCACTTAAGGCATGTGCACCTACAGTGTATTAGACCTCAAACTAGCGCTAACCAATGCTTGTCCGAAAAAGGAGAACTTCTCCTTCCCTTCTACCTGGCAGAAGTCATACCAGCATCATCCGTTCTCACCATTGGTGGCCCACCATCAAAGAACACCTCAACCATCTGATCCGTCCATCTTGTAGGGGAATTAAAACCTACCAAGTCCATGTTCAACCCACTTATTAGATCACACATGTGCGCCCACAAACGCAGGTGCAAGAGAGCTATGCACAACCACATTTCCAAAAATAGAAAGAAATTTGTTCCTTCGCCTTTCCACGTTGGCAATCCACGTGGGTTGCCTCTACAGCAACCCAGCCATCCATTGCAATCCATCTCAACCCTTGGAAATAGGGCGTTCCCTAGCTGTAACTTGAGAACCTTACTCTCGCCACTAACACAACTTAAAACCCAGGTCCATTAAATAAATGATGAAAACCCTCCATTTGGTGGGTCTCACAGTGATCATGGGATCCATCCATACTATTCAAATGCATCAGAGCACTAGATCAACCATTCGTTGAAATTCCGCCGTGATTGTTTAAGCTTTCTTCGTAGTTTGAAAAAGAAAACCATCACCTTTTAATGGGCCCTGTTTCTTAATCAAAACTGTCCATTTTGTTGGCCAGGGACTCAGAGACATATCAGTATTGGTGGATTACCTCCAAGCAGCCAGGTTCGTGTTAAATTAGCGATGAATGTAAGCTCTTATTTGAGCCACTGTTGCAAAGCTACGACTAATCCTAAGATTAGTAGCAGATGTTTTTGCATTTTCCTAGGGCCTATAAAGGATGCCCATTAGGGCAACCCATTCCAAAAAAAACATAAATATAGGAGGAAGGAAAGAAGAAGGAGAAAGAAAAGGAAAGAAAAGAAAGAAGAGGAAGACAAAGGAAAGAGTTTACACCGAGTGGACCCAGTTGACTCGAACCGAGTTGACTTCACAAGTCTCCACCAAGTTCGTTTTGGGTTACCATGATAAACTATCAAGTTCAGGTAAATCAAAAACTCATTTGCATTCATTTGTCACCGAGCTAACTTAATGAGTTTTCATTTAGCATATTGACCATAGGAGCCAAGTACTAACTGTTTCCCTTGATGTTTTGATTGGGTCGTGGTTGTATGTTTATCGGCTAGGTTTGACTCCTTCAGACTTTAGTCACGCTATCTAGCAGGCCACGTAACTAGATTGCTTGATTAAGGTGAGGACTTACCCTTTGAGCTTCCCACTTAAATTCATTAATCTGGACCAATATGATGCCTTGATTTCTCTCATTCAATTATTTGTCTTAGTATATGAATATGCTAATTTGTTACGTACTTAATTCCCGTGCTAGCTAATGAACATATCTCTTTAATTTTAGTAAGCATAAATGATTGATGATAATATGTTATCTTTAGTTGTAAAAGTGTTAAGTAATTGTATGATTATCATTTGTGATCATTTAATGTATTGAATGGAACTTGTCATGGTCTTACTATCTTACAATCCATATTTGACTTACATGGCTTGGATCGTAAATCTGCCTTATATAACTTGGATTGCACATTGCCTTACATGGCTTGGATCACATATTTTCCCTACATGGTTTGGATCATTTATTTGCCCTTTGTGGTCTTGATGGAACATCGATGCCCTTTTTGTGGCTAGTTGATTCTCTCTTCATCTTGCGATGTTCAATCGTATAGTGATTTTTGAGTGGAGTGGGTGTTCGCTTAGCAATTTCCTAGCCATCTTGCAGTGTTCGGTAGTATTGTGATTTTTGGGTGGAGCGGGTGTTCGCTTAGCTATTTCCTAGCCATCTTGCGAGGTTCACATATGATATAATTTTTAGGTGGTCTAGAGTTTGTATATTGCTTGTCTCTTCATCTTGTGGTGTTCAGTTACATTGTGATTTCCTAGTGGAGTAGGTGTTTGTTTAGAAATTTCCTATCCATCTTGCGGTGTTCACGTGTGATATGATTTTCAGGTGAAGTAGATGTTTATATGTTATTCTCTCTTTATCTTGTGGTGTTTAGTCGTATTGTGATTTTCTGGTGGAGCGGGTGTTCGCTTAGTGATTTCCTAGCCAACTTGTGGTGTTCACGTACAATATGATTTCTGGGTGAAGTAGAGGTTTAAAGCTTGATTTTCTAGACAATTTGTGGAGTTTGTAACGTTGATTATTTGATTATCTGGACACGTCCACTTGCATTACAACTTCTATTACTTTTCCTCAATGCTGATATTATGTTTACTAACTTATTTCTGAATATATTATTATGATATTGAATTGCATTGTCTAATATGTCTCTTCTCATACATTGCGATTTATGTTAGATTATGAATGATGAGTATATAATCTTAGAGGGTGCTCCTCGCTGCGATAGCCATTGACGCTATTAAACAGTAACAGTTGATGCAGGTATAGAGCGAGCCAATGATGTTCACTAGGTCACTAGAGCAGATCGAGTAGCTGAGGAGCTAGATGGGGTCCGTACAACCCATATTGAGCTTCATCATTAGACACTAGATTTCTATCATTATTTAATGAACATTGTATTTGGGATTGTATAAGTCTTGTATAGGCGCTACATTTGGATTTTTATCATGGTTGGAATGTTTCTATACAATCATGGTTTACTCTAGCTACGTTTGTTGCTAACTTTGATTAATTATAAGCCTTTCAAATTTGCACTGAATTTTATAGGCTAACACTCAAGCTTTTGGAGGACGAGTCATATAATCGGGTTCCAAAAACTGAGGCGTTACAACCCATATGCAAGATTCTGATCCTGGGATCCTACAAGGAAGATTTTCAATAAAAAAAATTATAAAGGTACAGAACCATAAGCATAACCAAGTCACAAAACAACATCACCACATATCCACTATAATGAAACAATTGAGTACAATGCAGAAGGGAAAATATAAGTATAATGAAACTCCAAAAATATTGCCTCACACTCCCACCTCAGCGCTGCTGCGTCTTAGCGTCACCTGCAGGTAACAGTAGTGCATAAGCTTACAATAAAGCTTAGAGGGTGTATGCGTGTGTGCCCAATGCATGTACTAAGCATGCGATATTAGAGTAAGAGGGAATACTGGCAACTCCATGAATGCTATCAACCATACCAAGGTTATATGATGCAAGGCCTACATGGCCAAATGTCATATGCAAGATAAAACGCAAGCATGTCAGTCCACATGTCAATACAGTTTATCTCTGGAATATCACCGTGGTCTAGTACAGTCCACACTGGCTGTCGCCTCCCTAGCCACATAACTAGCAAGTGGAAAAGACCTCACTACCCACCTCATCAGTAGTCTCTCAATACCTACCCAGCTCGTCGATAGTGGACCCATTTACGAGCTGGTCAGACTTAACCTAGCTTACATCCCCCCTCACTCGGGTGGATAAGGCCACACCCCCTATACAAATGACCAAAACATAGTGGGAGACATGACCTGCTGTTATTTGGCACTCGTGTGCTCATGTATCAACTCGGTCCAGACGTTGAAGCATCTCCTAATACCAAAAGGATTCTGAGACTTTCACCCAAGGACATCCTAAGGGCCCACAGTGCTAAAACCAAATATTTTTGGTGTCCAATCTAACCATCAACAATATGCCTAGGGAGGCCACAACCCTGATATCACTGGACTTATGAATGAAGCAGATCCAACACCCAGCTAACCCAGCAAATACCAGTGGGCTAACACATGTGTTTTATCTAGGTCGTCCATCGGTAGGACACCCAACTAGGCTAAAATGACTTGGGAAATAGGATGGACGGCATGGATTAATGCCATACATCAAGATGGGGCCTGTATGAGCAGCCCACCCTAAGTTTGGAATCAAATTGATATATATTTTTTTGTTACTGGATAATACACCACATCGTCAGTTCACACTTCACCAGTGTCCAGGGACGCTGGACGGATTTGGATACAACACATATTAAGGTGGGTCCCACCTACAGACGAGCTGTCTAGGTGGGTCACCAAATGGATAGATGGTGTGGATAAGACATACATCATGATAGGGTCCATTCGGGTGGGCCACACGGCCACATCATCGCACAAAAATGAAAAAAAGAGGGAAAGAGAGAGCAAGAAAGGGACATGTGTGATGGAGGAACAGAAAAGGCCAAACTATATGTCCTAAAAGGGGGAGGGGTGAATAAGACTATGCCAAATTTAAAATGATAACAGTGGAATAAAATAATAAGATAGCCAAGTAAAGGAAAGATAACAATCCACAATACATAATGTAAAGAAACCTCAAATCTAGTTGTTCTAAGGACAACCTTTCACCATATAAACCAAGGGTTTATGGCAGGACAACCTTACTAAAATAATTAGACAAACAAAATCTTAAACTAGAAAGGAAATAGCAAGAAAGAAATTTTAAACCATTACAACATTCCCCACAATGCTTGAAATGAAAGATTACAGCATTCACATCCACACATACATCCCACAAACTTGAATGATAAAAGATATACAAACTAGACAAACATTCAAATCACAATACACAGGGAGTTATAGTGGTATGCCTGTGCATACTGTAAGTGCTATAATTTCATATCCCTTTGGTTGTCAAATTTTGTCGTGCCAAAACCTATATCTATGTCTTGTATATCTTGTTTCATGTTTGAGACTATTCATTGCTTCAAGACATCGGACTTCAAGACAAGATCTTAAATGAAGAAAGTTTCAAGTCATGGATGAAGAATTCAAGAATAGAAGTCTTCAAGTATGCATGTTCAAGATACATTCAAGCTTAAGAAGACTTTGTTCAAGTTAAGATCAAGCTCAAGAAGACTTTGTTCAAGTCAAGATCAAGCTCAAGAAGGCCTACTATAGGATTCGTATATTCTCAAGCTTCTCTTAAGGGTCATCTGAGTGTACAAACTTTCAATGTCCATCTCACTTTTAAGGTTTGTTTGACCTTAGATTGACCTTAGGATGGGCTTTATTGTATGTCATTCTGGATACATAATTCATATATTTTAATATGCTTGTTTGAGCTATTCTAAGACCAGTCCTAGGGACTTTAATACCAGTCCTAGCTCTGCTACGACCAGTCTTAAGTTTTTCAGGACCAGTACTAGGTTGTTGAAGATTTTTGGATCTTTCTAGTTGTCCTACGACTAATCCTGGACATCATATGACCAGTCCTGTGAGTTCTACGACTTATCCTTCGACCAGTCTTAGCCCTACGACTCAAACTCTAGCAACTAAAATGGGGGTCCTACGACCAGTCGTAGGTGACCCACGACTAGTCGTAGGTGGCCCATGACTGGTCGTAGGCTACCCAGGACCGGTCGTGGAATAAAAAATCCTTATCCCGCAGAAATCTTTGAAAATATTTGAAGCTACGACCAGTCCTAGGATCCTAAGACTAGTCGTAGATGGGATTTTTCAAGCTATAAATAGAGCACGAACATCAGAGTTTTAGAAATTCAATTCAACTCTATTCAAGCATTCTTTAGGCTATACTCTGAGATAAGTTTTTTTTTTATTTTAAGCTACTTTGTGCTTATTTAATATTCCTTTTGCTAGCTTATTTTTTATTTAATTTTGATCTACATTCCAATCTCATTAGAAAAGGGGAATTTCTGATATTCCTTCTTCTTGGATTCAAAATCAAATAGAGCTAGCCCTTTTGATTTAAAATCAATTAGACTTAGAACCATTCTTAAAGTGAGTATTGGACTTTGAACGTTGAATTGAACTTCTACTCCGATTGGTTCTACCGGGCTACTTCAAAAGGTGATTCAGGTATTTTACATTTTTGTAATTTACTTTCTTTAGTTTTGTTTGAGATTTGCCAGAAAAATCTCATTGTATTGGTTATCTGAGGAGAGACAGAAAACTCAGATTGTGGGGGTTTTTGGATTGTGTAAGCCTGAGATCAAAGACACAATTGTGAAGGTTTTAGGTGAACCTGTGAAACCTATTTTGATAGTGCATGCTAATATCCCTCGTGTGAGGATATTAGGAGTGGAGTAGCATTCTGTGTGGCTGTTGGATAACAGTTGGTGTACACACAGGAGAACCACTATATATCGTTGTGTTGTGGATGTGCGTTATTCTTTCATTCCTTTATTCATTCAGTTTTGTGGTTTGTGTTTGTGAATGAATGTTGTAATCATTTTATTTCAAGTAAGTGTGGATGAATGTTGTAATAACTTAGGATTTATTTCTACAAGTTATTTTGATTTCCTTACTTTTTATTCATCATTGGTTTGTGACATAAAGGACGTTCTAGAAATAAGGTTATCCTACCTTAAACCTTTAGTTTTTGATGTAAGGTTGTCCTTAGAACTGATAAAGTATCATTCTCTTTATTTTAGGCTATTGAGATTACTTTAAATTCAGCATTGTGCTTTATTTCTTTTATTATTCTGCCGTTATTAGTTTTATTTGGCATTGCCCTATTCACCCCCCCCTAGGGCATATAGCTAGGCCCTTTCACGTACACCAACTGTTAAACAACAGCCACATAGCTTGCTACTCCACTCCTAATATCCTCACACAGTGGATATTAGTGTTCACTATGAAAATAGGTTTTTCTCAGGTTATCTAAAACTCTCACAATTGTGTCTTTCAAATGGGCTTACACAATTCAAAAACCCACACTCTGAGCTTTCTATCTCTCCTTAGATAACCAACACAATGAGATTTTTCTGGCTTAATCTCAAAAGAAACCAAAGAACATAGAAGATTTACACAAATGTAAAATACCTAGATTTCTCCTTTTGTTGCAGCTCAAAAGAACCAATCCGGAGTAGAAGTTCGAATAGAAGTTCAATGTCTAATACTCACTTTAAAATGGTTTTTGGTCTAAGTTGATTTTAGATTAAATCAAGTCGGGCTAGCTCTATTTGATTTTGATTCCAAGAAGTGGAATATCACAACTCCTCTTTTAAATCAGATGGAATGTAGAAACAAAATCAAATATGAAAAGCTAACAAAAGAGAATATTAAATATGAACAATGTAGCTTAAAAAGAACACAAACTTATCTAAGAGTGATGCCTTGATTTTTCTTGAATTGGATTATCAAATTCTAAAATTCGTGCTTTATTTATAGTTGCAGAAATCACATCTTCGACTGGTCCTGAGGACACTACGACTAGTCGAAGGTTGAACAAATTTTTAAATTTTTGAGCGCGATCTGATAAAACCATTCGATGACTGGTCAAAGGCCGTCCACAACCGGTCGTGAGTCCTCTACGACTAGTCATGACCTGCCTATGACTGGTCGAATGAAGCCTGATTTAGTCGTTGCAGTTTGAGTCGTAGATCTGGACTGGTCGAAGGATGATTCATGCACTGTTCACACGACCAATCGAACAGAGTTCAGGATTGGTCGTAGATGAACAATAAATTCTGAAAAATTGTAACAAATTTAGGACTGGTCCTGAAATTTCTTGGACTGGTCAAGCCAGTGTTAGGACTAGTCAAACAGGGTTCAGGACTAGTCTTAGAACAGTCTAAACACTTATAAAATAAGTAATTGAATTATGTATCCGAAATGACCTACCATAAGGTCAATCTAAGGTCATTCATACCTTGAATGTGAAGTATGGACATTGAGTATTCATTTCTTCAGATGATAGATGATCTTTGAAGTTCATGAGGCTTGAGATCTTGACACATGATGAAGCTTGAACTTGAAATCTTTGAAACCTTGAACTTGTAGTTCTTGAGTCATATTTCACCTTGAGTCTAGAATAAGATCACATAGCTTTAAAACTCTGAAGTTTTTAGAGAAGAGAACAATGTACTTGTTCTTGCATTTCTTGAAGTAGATCATTGTTCTTGTCTTGGAGCATTGTGATGTAGTGCCTTGAACATATATACCAATGTGATGCATAAGACACATATTGAAATTTTGGCACCATAAAATTTGACAACTAAAGGAGCAAGAAACCATAGCACTTACAGAGACCACGACACTATGGGCCCTCCCTTTTCATGCATTTAATCATACATTGAGTGGGTCCTAATACATGTGGGCCCACCAAATCAAATCAACGGTGGAGATCCCTTCTACACCAAAATCAAAAGGTCTAGAAGACCTCTTTCAAACTTGGAAAGTAAATATCATGATGGGGTCCATGAAGATTGGCCCCATCATGGAATGATCATGCGAATGATAGTGGGCCATCGTTCACATTTAGGGTCCAATGTGAGATCCATACCATCAATCGGTAAGCCCCACTTGGCCCATCATCAAAATAATGAAATCTAATCCTATAGAAACACCCACCTTAGATCTCTTCTTCCTTCTTCCGCCAATGCATGCTAGAGCTCCAAAGGAACAATTTCAATAGTTGAGATGGTCTTTGGAGGGTGGGATTGGATGATAGGAAGGTGGGCCACAATAACTTCTCCTCTTGGAAGCCATGGACGTTGGGTACTTAGGAGGAAAATGAGAGAGAAATGAAAGAGAGAGAGGTTGTAAGGAGTGAGAGGGATGGGAGATGGAGTGATAGGTGATGTGTACTTTGACATGTGAGGGATAGTTTACTTGGACTTTGGGGTTGCTTATGGATGGGGTGAAAGGTGATGTGTACTTGACATGAGATGGGATGGAGTACTTGACATTTGATCTAATTGATGGGATATTCTCTTGGGATTGCAATGCACGATGTTTGAAAGTGAACCTACTAGTGTCGTGGTTTGTCAATTACTGTGTGGGTTGAGTCAGTCGAACAACAGCACCTAATAGGAAGATCAATTCAAGCGTCTGCCTCAACTGGATATGTGGAAGCTCGCCATAGGTAAATCATAGCCTCACATCCCATGTCCCAAAACACCAGGTGATTAAAACCCTTAAAACTAAGTAGAACATCTTAAGGTTTTATAATAAGAAAACTTTTTATCAAACAGGAAAATCTTCAAGTTTTCTTACCCTGTCGATTATATCGATTCACCTTTCGATATGATCGACCTGCTCTGTCGATGTCCTCAGCATCTCAATCGATACAATCGAGTGAGGAAAAAAAGCGTCCAGTAACGACACATTGATCTGGACGATTTATCGATATATCGAAGTATCAATCGATATCATCGAGATTCGAATATCGATCACATCGAAAGTTGATCGATAATATCGACAGGCAGTTTTTCGGCGCCCCTGTTTTTCTAAAGAAATCTACTATAAGCTTCGATATATCAATGACTGTACCAATTCAATCTGAATTTAAATATGGATCATCTAGGAAGTCATTCAATTATATCGACAGTGGGAGCGTGTTTCCTCAAGAAAATATTTCAGGATGTTCTAAAAGTTGATCGGGGGCCACTCGAGGAAATCGATATTCTTATGTCGATGCCATCGAGTCCTGGTCGATTGGATTGAGTCTGGACACAAACTGTATACCGTGCTTATAGGTAAATCTATATGATTTATCGATCCTATCGACACAGTCTCGATATCATCGACATTCAAATTCCAATGACATCGGTTAACCCTCGATCATATCCTATATCCTAAAATATTTCAGCTAGTCTCTCTCATTCTTCAAGTGTCGATAGATCGATCCAAGTATCGATGGAATCTGAGTTCAAAATTCGATGACATCAATACATGTATCAATCCCATCGCTCAGCTGGCAATAGGTTTCAAAAGCGTATAACTTTGAAGTTTATGTTATCGAGCGGACAGTCGATTCCATCGAGAGTATACGCTCGATGATATCGACCATGCTCGATGACATTGAACTAAGTCATAAATATGACCGTCTTATATCCGTTGAAACCTTTTTCCTATTTAAAGAGAGACTTGGTCATATTGCTGGTAGAGAAAGAAGAGAGTACTTTTGTGTGTCTTACCCTCAGATCATATACCCAAAGCCCTCTCTCGTTGGAGTTCATCTTCTAATCCACTCTTACCATTGACATTCAATAGAGTAGATTGAGAAATGAACTTCCACATTCAAGGATCCTCCATCAACTATCTTAATAACATATCATTAAGTTAGGATGCCTTGAATGAATAAATGAAGGGAATCACTCAATCTTCCTTATAGGAAAATTCTAAGAGAGTGGATTTTTGTCTAAACCTTGACCCAACCCGAAGCCTAGTACTGGTACATCTTTTGTGTTACGGATCAAGGGAGCTAAAGACTCTTCATCAACAAGAAGGAGATCTTCATCACTGTGCTAAAAGGGACTCATCAACTTATTTGTGAGTACCTAGAGTCTAAAGGACACTTGTGATCATTCCTTTCTAGGATTGGGTCTTAAGTGTTGCTCACCCTTTGAAGTCTTCAAAGGAGGTCTTCGGTGGGAGTGTATGTTGTGGGTGCATTGTGTGGACCCTTGCTCTGTGTAGGCATAAACACCTGGTTAGGAGTGCACCAGCAAAACTCCAGGGTTAGAGGTGAACCGAGTAGAAACCTCCGTGTAAAGGTTGAAGGTGAACCTGATTTAAAACCTTAGATTTGAGGTGAACCATGGGAAACCACCTTACTAAAATCTGATACACTCAAGGGTTAAGTGTGGCAGCCAGGAGTGGAGTAGAAAAGTAGTCGAACCACTATAAAAATGATTGTGTTTGCGATTGCCTTGTTTGTGTGATTTGCTTTACTATTTTAATATCTGAATGTTTGAAATCACACCTCACAAACATACGCAGTCATATCCAGTATGAACTAAGTTCTATATTGTTATCTTCTGAATAGTTTGTGATTGGACCCTCTACTAGGCTTGGAAGCTAGTAGAGTTACATTTGAGTAATCTTGATAATTGTATATCTGATAGGATTAGTGCAATAGGATTTTTTAAATACATTGTAAAACTTTGAACAGTCCTATTCACTCACCCCCCCCCCCCCCCCCTCTAGGACATATTGGCATATTCCTACTTCAACTCAAGCGGTCTTCACCGCTATTTCAATTGGTATCAGAGTGGGTCTCTCTTTAAGGGTTTTACCACCTAGAGAGTGATCTTGACTGAAGTAGGAATAATGTTTAAGGAAGTCCCAAAAGATGTGACAGATCAAAACAATTGCCTTGTAATTCATACTGCTCTGAAAGCTGGAAATAGTTCTAAATGGTATCTTAATAGTGGATGCTCCAAACACATGACTGGTGATTAAACTCATTTCTGCGAGTACTCAAACTTTGATGGAGGATCGGTCACAATCGAAGATGGAAGTTCAGCCAAAATTATTGGACAAGGAACAATAGTTGTACCAGGTCGTCCAAAAATTAAACATGTCCTCTGTGTAGAAGGTCTGAAACATAATCTTCTTAGTATTTCTCAGATTTGTGACAAGGAACATCTTGTCACCTTCTCAAAAAAATATATGTAAAATCTTAGATCGCACAGGAAAATCCCTCATAAACGGATTACGCACTAGTGATAACTGTTACATCCTAGAAAGTGCAAATGAGGATGTGATGACTACAAAGTGTAATATGGATGTGAAAATTGAATCCAAATTGTGGCATCAAAGACTGGGACATGTTCACTACCGGAATTTAACCAAGCTCAACTCTAGAAATCTGGTTAGAGGTCTTCCCAAGATTAGAAAAGAAGAAAAAGTTGTGTGTGGAGAATGTCTAAAAGGAAAATAAATAAAAATAGGACACAAAAAGACAACCACCATAGCAACAACAAAATCGTTATACCTACTATATATGGATCTGGTTGGCCCAACCAAAGTGGAAAGCCATGGAAGGAAGAGGTACTTTCTTGTTATAGTCGATGACTACACCAGATTTACTTGGGTTGCATTCCTTCGGGAAAAATCAGATGCTTTTGAAGAATTTGCAATCCTGGCCAAACGAGTTCAAAATGAAAAGGGATATAACATTAATCGTATTAGAAGTGATCATGGTGGGGAATTTGAAAATGAAAAATTTGAAAGATATTGCAATGACAAGGAATCCATCATAAATTCTCAGCCCCAAAAACCCCACAGCAAAATGGAGTCACTGAAAGAAAAAAATCATGTGCTGCAAGAAATGGGGTCAGTCATGCTAAATGAAAAGGATATGGAAAAAAGTTTTTGGGCAGAAGCTGTCAACACCGCCTACTACATTATAAATAGAGTTTATCTTAGAGTAGGTCTGAATAAAACTCTATACGAACTTTGGTATGGAAAGACACGTAGTGTAAAGTATTTTCGAGTCTTTGGGAGTAAATGTTATATTTTGAGAGACAGAGATCACATAGGTAAATTTGAGCCTAAAAGTGATGAAGGTATTTTTCTAGGGTATGTCATGAATAGTTGTGCGTATAGAGTATATAATCTAAGAACTCTCACTATTCAAGAGACAGTCAATGTGGTAATTGATGATCATCTTCATGATGAGGAAAAACCTGCAAATGAATTAGAAGATGATGTAGACTCATGCTTTTTAGAAATATCAGAGAATAAAACCCCAGCACCAAATGAACCTGTACCGTCTTCTAAAATACCCATCATAAAGGATCACCCACAGGAACAAATCATTAGAAATCCAAATGATGGCGTAAAACTCGACGACAGATAGGAAGTATTTATAGTCATTTATGCTTTACCTCAAAAATTAAACCTAAAAATGTTATGGAAGCTCTTCAAGATGAACACTGGATAAATGTCATGCAAGAAGAACTTCAACAATTCCAAAGAAACGAGGTATGGAAATTGGTTCCTCGACCAACATCTTTATCGAAGCATGATCGAAAGTTTACTGTATCTCACGGCTAGTCGTCCAGATATATCCTTTAGTGTGGGTGTATGTGCTCAATATCAGGCAGATCCTAAGGAATCCCACTTAACAGTTGTTAAAAGGATTATCAAATATGTAGCTGGGACTACCACCTTTAGTCTATGGTATCCATATGAAACATCCACCATCATTGCAGGTTATTCTGATGCAGATTGGGCTAGAAATTTAGACGATCGAAAATCAACAAGTGGAGGATGTTTTTATATCAGTAACTGTTTGGTCTCCTGGCAGAGTAAAAAGTAAAATTCAATCTCGTTATCCACTATAGAGGCTGAATATATAACTGCAGGTAGCTGTTGTGCGCAACTCCTGTGGATGAAACAAATGCTGTTGGACTACGGGATTGCACAGCCTACAATGAGTCTTTTCTGTGACAATACAAGTGCTATAAACATCACGAGAAATCCTGTTCAGCACTCTCGGACCAAGCATATTAATATCCATCATCATTTTATCCGAGAACTTGTTGAAGAAAAGATCATTGCATTGGATTATGTAGCTACCAAAAAATAACATGCTGATATTCTCACAAAGCCTCTTGACACTAACCGATTCTGTGATCTTCAAACATCCATTGGCATATTTTCTCATTGATAAGTATCTCAAGAACAATGGCTCACATAGATACACTTAAAATCTGAGATTATCCCTGGCCACACTGTTAAGTGAGCAAATGTAAAAATTTTCGTAACAGCGATACCATCCATACAATCTTTGATTTCATCATCGATGTCATCAAAATAGTATATCAATCTAATCGACAGTTGTGGGAAATACCATAAATTTCTTCCTGCAGTCAAACTGCATTCAATTGTCTTCCTGATTTCCAATGACCATTCTCACAACTCTTGATGGAAGACATAACGATTTTATCGATAACTGATCGATATGATCGATGAGGGTGCTATATTAAGAGAAGAATTCAAGCTGATTCCTAATACTTCCTTTCAAGTATTTCATCTCTTCACCATGATCAAGGGGAAAGGAAAGTTGTCTCTCCATCCTCAGAAATCAAAGATGTACCATCGGAAACCAGTAGGCATCACTGTATGGAAGGACATTCATCTGCTATCATTAAATGTATTGTGCTTAATAGTGCCATTGAATCGTTTGGTGTGGATCTACTTCTGAAAGTAATCAGCTGGAAAAATATCCTCAATCTTGGAGGATCATATCAGGTAGGGGTGATCTATGAATTTTTCAATCACTGTCATATCATTAGCAATGATCCCCCTAGCATTCAGATTAACCTCACACACCGATCCAAGTTGATCACTCCAGTCACCTTGGCTCATCTTCTTGATCTAGAGGTCTCTCTCATTCCCGTGACTTTTTGAAATCTCAACGGTTTGGGTGTATGGGGAGAAGTAACTCATGCACTCTGTCAAGGCATGACTGTTTTGAGGAATGATGAAAATCTGCTCCATGTCAACTACCTAGGTCCCATGTTCAAAATTCTTCATAGCATTCTTGGGTCTAATGTATATCCTTGCGATATTAAAGGGAATCATCTTCCTCCTTTTGTGATCAATGTCCTCTATGATATACATCAAGAAATTTCAGTCTGTCTGCCAACTCTTCTTCTCAAGAAAATCATTCATGTCATCCATGGCAATCATAGGGAGACACTACTATTCCCTATGCTCATATGCAAACTCGCTCATCATGCGGGCCTACCTTCCACCTCTGATGAAGTATATCCTTGTAACACCCCAAAAATTGGGGGTCGGGTAGAAACCCAACTCTTGAGTTCCAAAACGTCACTTATGCAACATAGATAATGATAAATGCATGTTGTCTGTAGAATGGCATTAAACAAGATTGAGACTAAGCCAAAACAACATATCATACTCCAGAGACAGTTAAATTAGCAAGCGGAAGACTGTGATATAGACATAAAATATATAATTAATTATAAGTCTCAAGAGTGTGAACATGATACCAGGTTAATTAAATACATGTATACTCCAAAATGGAAAGAAAAGAATATACATGAGTACTCCAAAAATATAACAAAATGACAAGAGTCATGGTGTCTAATCAACCTCCCGGTAATCCCATCGATCAGAACACGCATAAAGGAGGGATCCTCCTCCTCATCATCAAGTCCATCTCCGCCTTGCAGGCTGCGCCATCATCTGTAATTACAAAAGGGTCTGGTGGGTGTCCGGAACACCATCCCATAACGTGGGAGTGAGTAATTAACTCAGTGGAATCATAGAGCAAAGATGATCATATTATCAAATCAATCACGCATTAATAGTAAACTAAACAATCAAACATTCCTAGATACTTTTGTTAATGCAAGCATGAAATGACATGATGGATGCCCTCATCGACATACTCCCTCATGCGGCACCATCTGTATCCGCGACATGCTTTCTTCCCGCAGTGCTCCACATCTTCTAGGCACATGCAATGTGATATGGATAATGATTACCAAGTTGTTATTAGTCCTTTTCATATAGCAGGATTAGGAAACTAGGGTACCTTGCTTATATCAATCCCAACACAGATCCTGTCTAGGGTCGTCACTCCTAGTAATCTCATACAATGTTATATTTGTAGGTCGCTGCAAGGGCTGTCAGGGCTGTTGCTCGCACTCATTGCTCCTCTCCCCCATTACCTTATCAATACAGGCCTATTTATCCTTAAGACTGTATCAGGACTCGTCACCTCCATGCGGTGTCAGGATAAACTCAAGGTCACTACAAAGGGCTCGTCACCTGATCAGTGTAGGTCAACAACAAGAATATAGTGTCCCATACCACCATAATCTGCTCAGAGTAGGGTGGTCACTGGTCACTATGGGGAGGTTAGTGGCCCTAGTATAGGCTGACATATTGACCACGGTGTCCCATACCACCATGCCCAGCTCATGAGTCTTTGTGGATCAAGGTACCATGTTGACAGGGTTTTCAATGGTTAGTTCAGTACCCTAGGTTCAAGCAGTTATGACTCATACATGGTGAACATACAATAGCCAGTCGGGTTACTTGATGAGCTCGACTAGTACGAGCACATCTCAAGATGAACGACATGAAGTGCATGAAACACTTCGTGTGTCCTAACCACTGCCGCCAACCCAAAACATGACTCGCGTTCATCGACGCATCTTTCGTGGTACATAGAAACCAACTACGAATTCAATCCATTACCGACTGCCTGGACTAGGTCATAGCCCCAAGAATTTAAAAACTAACGTCAGTAAGCATATGTGAGTAACAAAAATGAAATACAACAATGTAAGCATGTTGACACATGTTATAACATACAACTTAAGCAAATCATCCAACACATGCATTTCATATGTATAATGAAATCAATACATATAGCCAACATGATGGAAATCCTTTACATCAGCATATTAATTGAGAATTCAATCTCAAAACTCATTCACAACACCATTTCCTCAATACCTACTAATACAAACATTTATACAAACACTTAGTCTACACACTTTAGTCTACATAGCGTATGTAGGCCAATATGTGCGTTAAGGCGAATCTCTTCGCCAAACAGATCATACACACATTTCTAATATCATAATATGACAAATAGCCATGGCAATCATTTCAGCAAAATACGGACTTATATCATATTTTATATAAATGCCTAAAATACCCTAATTCTCATATTTACCGTACGTTTACGAAACAGAAAACAGATAGCATGTTGTACATGTCAAACGGCGTTGTCGTTAATAATCTACTATTAAACGACATTGAAAGCTTTGAAATCAGTCAATTAAAGCGTCTAAAATCCTCACCTTTTGCCCTAGACGTGTATCGTTTTGAACGGAACGTATACGCTTCGTCAACGGCGTACAGGCGACCTAATGCACAAGATACATGAGCTATGTTGCTATTTGAATCGAAAGAACCCTAAATCAGCAAGTAGTTAGGGTTTTTCTTACCTAAGAGTACGTTGGAATTGGTGGGAAAGTGATTGGAGTGCGGTGCTTTGGCACGTGCAAAAGCTGCAGCAAGTGACGGGAATTCTCTCCCACTACTCTCTCAAAATCTCTCACTTTCTCTCTCTCTCTCAATCTAGGATTTTATCCAAATTCGGATGTGAAGGATATGAGAGTGTTTCAAGCCCTTATCTAAGCTAAAACTTCACCCTTTTATACTCAGGAACAAAGTATACTTGGGTTATAACCAAATCTGCACTATTTCGATCCAAAAGAGCATTTCGGGAGGTCCCCTGGCCGAACGTGGTCGGACTTCAGGTCATGTATATCGGATATAGCACACATCATGTTTTCAGACTGGTAGAGTTCACAGATCGCACGTGGCAGACCAGTTTCAGTTCAGCAGTCATCATACCTAAATCAGGTCTACAAGTCTCATGATATGAAAGAGAAAATTTTCCTGATCTGAGGGTGTAATTTGGCTGAATTTTGACGGTCAGAACGCTTAATAATAATGCGTCAAGTCACATGCCAGATTTGGATTAAAATTTTCAAATCTAACCCATTTCTCACTCTCTTCACTCTAGGCTTAATGAAATAGCCTCTGAACGTCGATTGGGCTTGATTTTCGAAATAATTGTCAAGTCCAGCTAAGCGGTCATAACGGTCTAAGATTGTAGATATCGGACTTTCGACGCGTGGTCTAGATCCAATATAAAGTTTCAAAGGGTTCCAGAGGACAAACCGGTTTATAGTTTGATCCTGAATTTTAGGGTATTGTAGCGTCCTTGTTTCTACAAGTTTTGGGTCTTGCAGAACGTATTTAAAGTGATCAGGGACAATTTCGTAGTTACTCTAGCGTAGCGCTAGCTAACTTACGCTTAATTTCTAAAGAAATTAATTCTAAGTGATTTCTTTGGCTTTGGAATTGGGTTCTGAGAGGTTAGCAAGGTGTTATGGTTGACCCATCGCCTAAGGACGTCTAACCCCAGGTTGGCAAAAATTCGGGGTGTTACAATCCTACAAAATGGTTTGACGAGGATGCAGCACTAACAGCACAACAGTTTTTATCTCGGCCAAGTGCTTCCATTCCTAGGAGTGTTCCACATGCTTCACCATCCAATCGACCTATCCATGCCGGGTCGAATCCCACGCCATTGCTAAGACCCGAGTCAATCACAAATTAACAATCCTATCACCTCGGACGTCACCTGCTAAATGGGATGGCAGGACTGGAAGACCGATTACATCTATGTGAACGACGCCTTACTGCGATTGAAGATAAAGTCGACATTCTCCAGCAAACCACTTAGCAAGTGGTGGATTTACTCACACATCACTCTTCTTAAGGACATTAAGCAAGTGCAATCCTTCTCTAATTATCAAATGCATCTGATGTTGTGATCCTTGTCTTATTATACTACTGTTGTCTGTGGCTGTATATTTTGGATACTGATTAACTATGGCTGCATCTAATTCTATTCTGTTTGCCGTAGTGATACACTACTGTTTCCTAGTTAGATAAAGTTTCTGCTATCAAATGCTTTTGGTTTTCATGATTATCTCATCTGACCTATTTAAAATGCATTCCTATTTTCTCATGATAATGTGTGCATTCCACTGATCTCGTCTATATACATCTCTCACTGATCTCATCTATTTACATCTCTTTCTATGGTTATCCCATATGCTTACAATCTTCAGTCAATATCACTTTTTATACCTTTGCTAATGACTGACAAAAATGGGGAGAAAAGTTAAAAACACCTCATGTGGAAAATTGGATATTTGTGCTCTTATATGTTGCAGGTGTAAGGGGGAGCAACTACACGTAAGGGGGAGCAGTCGCACCAAGAAAGGGGTTTTTAAGTAAGGGGGAGAAAATTCTGGTTGTGTACATGAATGTGTTGGAATTTGTAAAATTGTGTAATCACATGTACACACAATTTAGGATGTATCTGTCTAGAAATTTTCCTAGGGTGTTTTGGGTATTTTGTCACCTAATTGACAAAGGGGAAGATTGGAAGTGCACCTACTAGTACCCTGTTTTGTCAATTACTGTGTGGGTTGAGTCAGTCGAACAACAGCGCCTAACAGGAAGATCAATTCAAGCGTTTTCCTTAACTGGATGTTTGGAAGCTCGTCATAGGTATATCATAGCCACACATCCCATGTCCCAAAACACCAGGTGATTAAAACCCTTAAAACTAAGTAGAACATCTTAGGGTTTTATAATAAGAAAACTTTTTATCAAATAAGAAAATCTTCAAGTTTTCTTACCCTGTCGATTATATCGATTCACCTTTCGATATGATCGACCTGCTCTATCAATGTCCTTGGCATCTCAATTGATACAATTGAGTGAGGACAAAAAGCGTCCAGCAACCACACATTTATCTGAACGATTTATCGATATATCGAAGTATCAATCGATATCATCGATATTCAAATATTGATCCCATCGAAAGTGGATCGATAATCTCGACAGGCAGTTTTTCGGCGCCCTTATTTTCCTAAAGAAATCTACTATAAGCTTCGATATATCGATGACTGTTCCGATTCAATCTGAATCTAAATATCGATCATCTCGAAAGTCATTCGATTATATCGACAGTGGGCGCGTGTTTCCTCCAGTAAATATTTCAGAATGTTCTAAAGGTTGATCGGGGGCCACTTGAGGAAATCGATATTCTTATGTCGATGCCATCGAGTTCTGGTCGATTGGATTGAGTTTGGACACAAACTGTCCAGTGTGCTTATAGGTAAATCTATATGATTTATCGATCCTATCGACACGGTCTTGATATTATCGACATTCAAATTCCGATGACATCGGTTGACCCTCGATCATATCCTATATCCTGAAATATTTCAGTTAATCTCTCTCATTCTTCAAGTGTCGATTGATCGATCCAAGTATCGATGTAATCGGAGTTCAAAATTCAATGACATCGACACATGTATCGATCCCATCGATCAGCTGGCAATAGGTTTCAAAAGCATATGACTTTGAAGTTTATGTTATCGAGCGGACAATCGATTTCATCGAGAGTATACGCTCGATGATATCAACCATGCTCGATGACATCGAACTCCGTCATAAATATGATTGTTTTATATCCGTTGAAACCTTTTGCCTATTTAAAGAGAGACTTGGTCATATTGCTGGTAGAGAAAGAAGAGAGTGCTTTTGTGTGTCTTACCCTCAGATCATATACCCAAAGCCCTTTCTCTCACAGGAGTTCATCTTCCAATCCACTCTTACCATTGACATTCAATAGAGTGGATTGAGAAATGAACTTCCGCATTCAAGGATCCTCCAACAACTATCTTAATAACATATCTTTAAGCTGGGATGCCTTGAATGAATAAATGACGGGAAGCACTCTATCTTCCTTATAAGAAAATTCCAAGAGAGTGGATTTTCGTCCTAACCTTGACCTAACCCAAAGCCTAGTACTGGTACATCTTTTGTGTTGCCGATCAAGGGAGCTGAAGACTCTTCATCAACAAGAAAGAGATCTTCATCACTATGTTAAAAGGGACTCATTAACTTATCTGTGAGTACCTAGAGTCTAGAGGACACTTGTGATCATTCCTTTATAGAATTGGGTCTTAAGTGTTGCTCACCTTTTGAAGTCCTCAAAGGAGGCCTCCGGCGGGAGTGTACGCTGTGGGTGCGTTGTGTGGACCCTTGATCTGTGTGGGCATAAACATCTGGTTAGGAGTGAACCAATAAAACTCCAGGGTTAGAGGTGAACCGAATAGAAACCTCCGGATGTGTTGTGTGGACCCTTGCTTCGTGTGGGCATAAACATCTGGTTAGGAGTGCACCAGAAAAACTCTAGGGTTAGAGGTGAATCGAGTAGAAACCTCCATGTAAAGGTTGAAGGTGAACCCGATTTCAAAACCTTAGGTTTGAGGTGAACCATGAGAAACCTCCTTAGTGAAATTCGGTACACTCAAGGGTTGAGCGTGGCAGCCGGGAGTGGAGTAGACAAGTAGTCGAACCACTATAAAAATGACTCTATTTCCGATTACCTTGTTTATGTGATTTACTTTACTATTGTAATATTTGAATGTTTGAGAACACACCTCACACACATACGCAGTCATATCCAGCATGAACTAAGTTCTATATTGCTATCTTTTGAATAGTTTGTGATTGGACCCTCTACTAGGCATGGAAGCCAGTAGAGTTACATTTGAGTAATCCTGATAATTGTATATCTGATAGGATTAGTGCAATAGGATTTTCTAAATACATTATAAAACTTTGAATAGTCCTATTCACCCCCCCTCCCCTCTAGGACATATTGCCCTATTCCTACTTCAACTCAAGCGGTCTTCACCGCTATTTCAACATTTTCCTCAAACTGAACGCATGCCCACATCTCCTGGCCTGGGTATTGCCTCGGTGCACTAGATATGGTGACGATGCGGTTGCTAGGGTACAAGTCTCGGGTTGAGCTGACTCTGGAATACGGAATACGACTCAAGGTTGCACGCAAATGCTGATTACATATCGCAGGTCTCCAGAATTTGACTGGGAGGACCGCGGAAGCCTAGGAAATTGTATGGGCTAGGATAAGGGCCTTATAGCTCTCCCCTCCCAATAAAAATTTCATCATCGAAATTTAAAGCATAACACAACTAATACAGAGCTCACCAAGGGTGGGATATCCTATCCTATAGATATAATCAGAACATAACTTACCATCATAATCAAACACCTAAAAGATGGGCTAACACCCACAAATCTTTGCCTCTTTCTCCCAAGACGTCTCATCAGTACAATGATGATCCCACCGAACCTCGAATCCTGGATTGAAAATGATTGAAACTGAAATACTATGCAACCTCACACTCTCAACGGAAGGGAGCTATATCAGAAAATCTCTAAGTTATTCGAACTTAGGAATCTAACCATTATAAGTTCTTAATAATCACACAGTGTAGTGTAGCTATCAACAAATATGTGATGTTATCCTTAGGTATTCCCAAGTTATGCTCTGATACCAACTTTTGTCACGCCCTAAACTCAAAAAATGGGCCGACAAAATTCTCCATCGTCGAATCTGGTGCTGACAGCCTCCGTATTACCCCATTCTTGGCTCCCAGCGTCCATACGCCAGGTTCCGATCATGGGATCCTACAAGGAGGATTTTCCAACATACATTTATCTCATAAGAAGCATAACCGCTAGTTTACCCAAATAAAAAAGGCAACATCATCATCTCATATACACTAATATAATCATTTGAATACAGTGCTGTAAGGAAATTACATATATCAAAATCAAAGCTCCAAAAAAAAATCTGATGCATGCTTCAAGCTCAACGCTGCTGCAACCTAATGTCACCTGCACCATATATCATGCATAGCTTACAAAAAGCTTAGAGGGTAGCAAAAGTTTGTGCGCAAAGTAAGTATTAAATAAGCAATATCGAAGTAATTAGAGTAAACGGAAATACTGACAAACCCATAAATAATTACGTATCAGAATAATGTGAAAACATGTTAATAAGCCCACAAATCATTACATATCAGAATAATATGAAAACATATTAATAAGCCCATAAATATCATTATCCTTATCCAAGTTATGCGATACAAAAATGTAATAAACCAATATCATATACTAAGGAAGCAACGTAATTAACTATGCAATGAGGAGATATAGTAAGCTAAATTCTATGTGCTGAGGATGCAATGCAATATGTGATGCGAATGAAATGACCAAGTAGGAGTGTAAAGTCAGGGTGATAGTACATAGTATCGTAGGCTACGGGGTTCATCACAAGGGACTTCTATCCAAATCAGTCCCATACCTAAATTTGGATAGCCAGACTCAATGTAGTAGACTCCTAATCTCAGGTTAGTAGTGTGCCCAACCGATATCCTTGTCATTACAAAGATACACAACAATTAGTTGCACACCACCAGTCTGAGTGGATAGTGAATGAATGAATATGCAACTCCTACTCAATAAGTCTACATATCAATACAGTTTCTCTATGGGAAATCACCGGGGTCTATTACACTCCAAACTAGATTGTCACCCCATCGCACCCAACAAGGTGAGTGGAAGAGACCTCACTATCTGTAACGCCCGTGAAAAATCCGTACTTGGGTTCGAGTACCGATTTGACCCGAAATCGCGTAGGAATATTTTTCATGGAAATTAAACGTAAGTTAGCTAGCGCAACGCTAGAGTAGCTGGGAAATAGTCCCTGATCACTTTAAATACGTTCTACAAGACCCAAATCGAGTAGAACAGACAACTCTACAATACTCTATAACCTTGGATCAAACTCTAAGCAGGTTTGTCCTCTGGACCATATTGAACTTTTGTATTGGATTTAGACCGCGCGTCGAAGGTCCGATACCTCCTATCTTAGACCGTTAGAACCACCCCGCTGGACTTGACAATCATCTCGAAAATCAAGTCAAACCGATAATCACAGAGTATTTCGTTGAACCCGGACCGAAGCGACCGCGAATAGGGACGAATTTGGAATTTCAAATCCAAATCTGGCACATGACTTGACGCATCAGTATTAAGCGTTCTGACCGTCAGAATTCATCCAGATTACACCCTCGGATCAGGAAAAATTTCTATTTATTATCATGAGACTTTCAGCCCTGATCTATGTGCGGTGACCGCTGAACTGAAACTGGTCCGCTACGTGCGATCTGCGAACCCTGCCAGACTGAAAACTTAATACGAGGTACATCTGGTACCCATGAGCTTAAGTCTAATCGCAATCGACCAGGGGACCACCAGAAAACAGTTTTTGGACCGAAACAGCCCCGAAATGGATAGACATTAAGTAAACTTCGTCCCGGAGCCTATTTTCGGCGTTTCCAAGCTTATAAAAGGGGTTGAAACCCTCATTTCTCCTTCACATCCGAATTTCACTAAACCCTAGAAAAGAGAGAGAGAGTTTGAGAGAAAGGGAAGAGGAGATTTTTCCCGCTTCCGAGCCATCAACGGTTGCTGCATCAGCACTTCCTTCCAATCACCTGGCTGGTGATTTCTACACTTTTTCAGGTATGAAATAATCCCAAAAACTTGCTGATTTAGGGTTTGCTTAGATGCACAACATGTTAGCTAACGTAATTCATAAATCAGGTTCTCATACAGCCGTAGACGAAGCGTACACGCTCCGTTCAAAATCCCGCGACCGTAAGAGACTAGGTGAGGATTTTAGACGCTTTGATTGACGGTTTACAACGCTTTCAATGTCATTTAATAGTAGATTATTGACGGCATCGCCGTTTGACATGTACAACATGCTCTCCGTTTCCTGTTTCGTAAATTAACGAAGAATATGGAATTTAGGGCATTTTAGTCATTTGTAGGAAGTACAGTCTACGTGCATATTTTGCTGACGTGATTGACATGGTTTGTCGCCGCATTAGAGAGTTAGGAATGCTTGCATAATCAGTTTGGCGAAGAGATTCGCCAAGTTGCGCACTTTGGGTCGACATACTATATGTGGACTTAAGTGTGTAGTGTATGTGTTTGTATAAATGCTTGTATTAGTATGTATTGAATTGAATGATGTTATGTAGTAGTTTGAGATTGATTTCATGATTAATACGCTGACCTAAATGATTTTCTATATGTTGACCTTATGCATGATTGCATCACATGCATAGAAATTATGCCTTGAAGATTTGCTTAAGTTGAATATGCATGGAAAGTATGCCTTGAAGATTTGCCTAAGTTGAATGTTATAACATGTGCTAACATGCTCACATGATGTGTTTCAATTCCAATACCCTGGTATATAGCGTTAATGTAATTCAATAGATGTGTGGGACTTGACTTAGTCCAGGCAGTCGGTAACCGAGCGAATTCGTGGCTGACTGGTCATAGCCACGAACGACGCGTCGATGAATGTGATTCGTGTTGAGAGTTGGCGGCAGTGGTTAGGCCACGCGAAGTGTTTTACGCACTTCATGTCGTTCAATTCGAGATGCGATCGCGCTAGTCGAGCCCGTCAAGTAACCCGACTGGCCGATGTTTGTTCACCTTGTATGTATCATAACTGCTTGAACCTAGGGTACTGAACTTACCATTGTAAACCCTATTAATCGTGGTACCTTGATCCACGAAGACTCATGAGCCGGGCATGGTGGTATGGGACACCGTGGTCGAGCTGTCGGCATACGCTGGGGCCACAAACCTCCCCGTAGTGACCAGTGAGCACCTTGACTCGTGAGCAGATTATGGTGGTATGGGACACTATATTCTAGCTGTCGGCCTACACTGCTCAGGCGACGAGCCCTTTGTAGTGACCGCGAGCGTATTCTGAGTCCACGGGAGGCGACGACCCTTCCGTGCAGTAGAGTACAGTAGGCCTGTATTGATAAGGTGATGGGGGAGCGGTGCAACGAGTGCGAGCAACAGCCCTGGCAGCCCTTGCAGTGACCTATGAAATGTACATCGTATGAGATTACTAGGAGTGACGACCCTAGACAGGATCCGTGTTGGGATTGATACAAGGGAAGTACCTTAGTTTCCCAATCCTGCTGTTTGAATGGACTAATAACAACTTGGTAATCATATCACCATAGCATTGCATGTGCCTGGAAGATGTGGAGCACTCTAGGGAGTGTGGCATGCCGCGGTCGTAAGATGTTGCCGCATGAGGGTGATCATCGGTGAGGGCATACATCACGTCATATCATCTTGCATTAACAACAGTATTAGGATTTGTCTGATTTACTGCTTTACTATTATCGCGTGATTGAATTGTGAACATGCTAATCTTTGCTCTATGATTCCACTGAGTTGATCACTCATTCCCACGTTACGGGATGGTGTTTGCAACACCCACCAGACCCTGTTGTAGCTGCAGGTGAGGACGAGATCCAGGAGGTGGAGCCGGAGATTAACGAGGACCAGGATGAGTTCTCGTATATGCAGTATCACGACGGCTTCCCGTAGGTGACCTGGATCGAGGGGGCATCAGTGGGACTTTCTTTTTGAACATTATTCTTTTGATATGTATATGTACATGAGACTCAGAGATGTAGTCATACTTTGGAGACAGATGAGATTACTTTGTTTTTATACAGTGATATATACATTGTTTAGTCTTCCGCTTGCTTTTATCACTGGATCTGAAGTATGAATTGCAGTTTTGGTATACTTTTACTCATGTGAATGCTTTAAATCAGACAACATTGAATCATAACCATTTTTATTGCATAAGTGACGGTCTGGAACTCGGGAGTTGAGTTTATACCCGACCCCCGATTTTCAGGGTGTTACACTATCTACCTACCAATATCGGGCCTAGATCATTGATAGCGGACCCATTCCTCGAGATAGTCAGACTCAGCCTATCATTGTCCCCTCCTCTTGAGCAGGTAAGGTCGTACCCCCTTCCAACCGACCATGACACAGTGGGAGACACAGCCTAACGGTATACTACCCTCATGCACTCATGCATCCACTCGGTCTAAATGTTGGAGCAACCTCTAGAACCAAGAGGGTTTAGGGACTTTCATCCAGGGATATCTATAGCACCCCATGTAAAAAAGATTTTCGGTGTCCCATCTAGCCATCCATGAAATACTTGTAGAGGCTATAGCCCTGATGTCACTAGGCCGTATAGTGGTCATATCACACATGCGAGATGCATGAGTCACACAGTCCAATCATGCATCAATCCTACGCATATCGTGCGCTCATGTGGGGCAACTCAGCCTATTAGGGAGTCCCATGAATAACCTGTCCTATTATGAGATGGGTATCCTAGTCCTTACCATTTCGTAGGCTTCCGGGGTCCCCTCGGTCTAATTTCAGCTACCTTCGAGCTGTATCTGATGTTTGCGCTCGATCCTAAGCTGAGTCCTGCATACCAAAGTTAGCTCAACCCGAAATTTGCACCTTAGTGACTGCACCGTCGTTCCAGTTCTTTTATGAGATATCTCGTGGTCACTTCAGTGTAAGATGATCTTGACCATCCGATCATGAGGCCCACCTTACACCGGGTCCATTAGACGGCCAAGATGAAGGAAAACACCAATATCATGTTGATCCAATAGGTGGGACACGTCCATGTGGGACCCACCATGATGTCTGTGATTACCCACACCATCCAGCATCCCTGGACGCTGGACGTAGGTTGTGGCTAACATGGGGTGCGTGTACTGACATGGGTATGTACTGACAAGATAACAAAAAATAATAAAATAATATATAATATATATGTGTCAGATTTTAGGGTGGGCTGTTTATGAAGGCCCCACCTTAATGTATGAAGTTAATCTATGTCGTCCATTCCATTTTTACCCCATTTTAGGCGTTAAGCCAAAAAATGAGGCCAATCCGATAATCAAGCGGGCCATACCATAGGAAATAGTAGTGGTTACCATTAAAAAACCTTGATATTTTTATTCACCAAATATGCTACATATTGGTCTTGTTTGGCTTGTCTTGAGTCATAGAAGCCAATGGGTGAGGCAAATTTCCTTAATGAGGGCCCCACCTAGAAAATTCCTTAGAAAAACACATTTTTTTAAAAAAATAGCAGTAGCAGCGTCTGTTGTTGCCATCCTGAGGACAACGTCCTTTACACGCACGGACGAAGTGGCAGTGATCCACGGTCCCAGCCGTGGGCCCCACCATGATATGTGTGGAACATTCACTCCGTGCATTGGGTGGGCCCCTAGGGCAGTGCCCCCCCCCCCCCCCCCCCCCCCCCTAAAAAAATAAAAAATAAAAATCAGCCGCTATGGGGACTCAAGTGGCCCATGTTACAGGAAACAGAGGTCATTGACGCCTACCATTGAAACCCTTTTTGGGTTATAGAAGTTTTGAATCAAATATAAAATTTGGTTTTCCTATTCATTCAGGTCCTGTGACCTAATCAACAGTTTGGATTGCATATAAACATTATGGTGGGCCCCAGGTCCACATCACCTTATTAACAGGTCGGGTGGAAAATAAACATTATAGTGGACCCCTGGTCCGTGTGACCTCATCAACAGGTTGGGTGGAAAATAAATATTACAGTGGGCCCAAGTCACATGTGAACTTATCAATGGGTTAGATGGAAAATAAACATTATAGTGGGCCCCCATGAACGTGTGACCTTATCAATGGGTTAGATGGAAAATAAACATTATGGTGGGCCCCCATGAATGTGTGACCTTGTCAATAGGCTGGATGGAAAATAAACATTATGGTGGGTCCCACATGGGACCCACTTATGTATGTATTGTAATCCACACCCTCCATTAGTGTGGGCCCCACCATGAGGTATGTACTTTTATCTATGTCGTCCATCCCTTCCATCCCTATGGGACCCACCATGATGCATGTGTTGCACCCAAACCATCCAACCATTTTGAAAGCCCATCTCATAGATTGAGACTAAGAATGAGGAAGATCTTGGTACCAGGTGGACCACACTACAGTAAAGTGAGGATTGAACGACTACCATTGAAATCCTTTTGGACCCTATGATCAGATTGGATGGGAAATAAATATTATGGCTGACCTTGGGAATTCTAATGGTGGAAATCCTTATCACCACTTATATTTAGGTGTGCCCTATTTGATATTCACGTGGCCCATGTGGTGTGGCCCATTTACCATACTTATGGCCCAATGTTGAGGCCCACCTTGATTTGTGTGAGGCTCGTGGTTAAGGTCGCCTTAATAGATATGAGGCCCATGTTATGAGGCCCATTGTGATGCATGCAAGGCTCATGTGATTAGGCCCAACTTGATGTATTTGTGGCCCGCCCACTGAGGCCCACTCTGATATATATGAGACCCATGGTATGAGGCCCATTTGACATATTGGAGGCCCATGGGTCAAGGCCTAATGAGATGTACATAAGGTCCATTATAGTGTGATTCCACCACGGTATATGTGTTGACCTTTATAACGGGCTATGCCTTGAGAGCGATGATGGTTTGATGTTCACATTGTAAGGATAATGTCAGTTAAATGTCTACATTATGACTCTCCCTAGGGCCCATTAATAGGCCCATACTTGTAATGTGTAGGCCGTTCAGGCCCATCTTCGTTATAAACAAAGCCCATCACCACATAACTTGTTTAGTATAGATTCATAATTCATGATCATAACGCATCATATGTATGCCTGATATGAGGAGTGATCGATCATAGCATATGTCTTTGTGCAGATTATTTATGGGCTCCCTGATAGGCGGAGTTGTCCCACATGAGCGTGAGGTATGCATAGGGTTGTTGCATGTCTGGTAGGGTGATTCATGCACTTGCATTTGTGTGATTGTGATAATTGGATGCCCTAGCAACATTAGGACCATAGCCTCCACAGATACATAGTGGGTGGCTAGATTGGATACTGAAAATACTGTTTCTAGTATTGGGGCGCCATAGATGTCCCTGGGTGAAAATCTCTAAACTCGATGGTACCAGAGGATGACTCCAACGTCAAGACCGAGTGGATTCATGAGCCTAAGAGGGCCGAATACCAAGAGGCCACGTCTTTCACTATGTCGTGGTCGGTTGGAAAGGGGTTTGGCCTTACCCGCCTGAGCGTAGGGGGCATTACTAGGCTAAGTGTGACCGGCTCGTGAATGGATCTGCTATCGACATACCGGATAGGTATTGGTAGACTATTAGCCAGTCCTGATAGTGAGGTTTCTTATGCTCACTTGGATATGCAGCTGGGAGAGCGGCAGTCCCATTTAGAGTGTACTAGACCCTGGTGATTATCTAGAATGAGAACTGTGCTGATATTTGATATTGTGGATGAGGATTGACATGCTTTCATTGCATCTCGTATTACATGGTCTTGATATGGTCGATAGCATTCATATCTGCACCGCATAGCCTTGGTACAGCTGATTACATTCATGTACTCATCAGCATGATTTCACATTTCTCTGACCTTGAATTCTGAGCACGCTTATATTGCGCGCACACTTATCTAAGCTTTCTATAAGCTTATGTACGATTGATGCATGCAGTTAACGCCAGGACTCAGCCGTAGCATAGTAGCAGCAGGAGCGTACAGTCGAGCTTTTGGAGCTTTCGTTATTTGCATTATCTTGTATTTTCCTTCAGACACATTATACTTAAAAGTTATTTATCATAGTGGATTTTGTGATGGTATTCTTGTGGTTATTGTTCATGGGTTATACTTATGGTTATGCTCATTACAAATCAAATTGATGATTAGAAATCCTCCTTGTAGCATCCCAGGATCAGAACCTGGTGTACGAGTGCTGGGAGTCGAGAATGGGGTACTACAGAGGCTGTCAGCGTCGGATTCGGTGATCGAGAATTTTATGAGCCCGGTTTCCGAGTTTAGGACGTGACACCTATAGCATATGCAATGGTCAATCACATCTCATAATAGACATGCAGATGATGCGTATGAGCATGTATTATAATGCTATGCTGTCACATACTCATAATTGGTATCACTAACAGACCTCAATAATCATCATTGACAATCGGCCTCAACAATATGGACATTTAACTAACATTGCCCCCAAGGGGTGGCTCACATAAAGCCTAACATATAGTGGACCCATGGCCTCACAAAGGGCCTGATATACAACACCATCAGCCTCACTCAAGAGCTTAATACACATCACGATGGACCTTTAAGAAGGGCCTAACATACATCACAATGGGCTATATCGCCTAGCCCTCAAATGCATCACAATGAGCCTCATCACATGAGACTCTATAATGTCTCGAAAAAATTCGTACAGAGACCCGAGTACCACCTCGATAAAAAATCACTTAGGATTAATTCTTTTAGAAATTAAGCGTAAGATAACTAGCGCTATGTTAGATTAGCTGTGAAATTAGTACTGATCGCTTTAAATACATTCTGCAAGACCCAAAACTTGTGGAATCGTTAACACTATAACATCCTGAAACCTAGGATCAAACTCTAAACCTGTTTGCTCTCAGGAACCCTTTGAAACTTTGTAATGGATTCTGACCACGTGTCGTGAGTCCGGTAGCAATGAACTTAGACCATTATGACCGCGTAGTTGGACTTGACTACCACCCCGGAAATCAAGTTTAAATGATGTCCTGAGGCTATTTCATTGAGCCTGGAGCAAGGAGTGTGAGAGAGAGTAGAATTCTTTATAAATTAAATGTGATTTGAATAAATCTAGCACGTATCGCTTGCGGGTTAATTATAAACATTCAGACCGTTAGAATCTGACCAAAATACAGCCTTGGATCAGGGAACATTTTTCACTCATGTCAGTGTACTTGGAATCCCCGATCGAGTCTCAGTGACCGCTGAACTAAAACTGGCCCACCACATACGATCTGGGAACCCTATCGAACTGAAAACTTAATGTGATTAGGATCCAACATCCATGAGCTTAAGTCCGACAGCATTCAGTCAGGGGACCTCCAGAAATGTTCTTTTGGATCGAAAAAGACCCGATTTGGCTATAACTCAAGTATACCTTAGTTTAAAGTCTAAATAGGTGAGTTTCTAACCTATTTAAGGACCTTAAACCCTCTCACATCCCTCTCATACGAATTTGTAAGAAACCCTAGGAAAGAGAAGAGAGAAAAGAGAGAGATTGTGTGAGAGTTGGGAAGGAAAGTTCCTGTCACTCAACCCTGCTACTACACGTGCTTAGCCATCGTGCTCTAATCACTCTTCTAGTGATTCTGACTTCATTCTAGGTAAGAAAATGCTAACCTTAACCTATTTTAGGAATTCTATCAATACAAGTAGTGAAGTAGCTGACTTATCTTGTGATATAGGTCGTCATATTGATGTTGACGAAGCGTAGAGTTTCTATTCGATCCGTTACGCTTCTACGGCGTAAGGTGAGGATTTTAGATGCTTAGGTTACCTGTTTTCAATACTTTCAATGCTGTTTAATAGTAGATTAGGGATAAGGATGTTGTTTGACATGTAAAACATGCTGTTTGTTTTCCATTTCGATTACGTACGGAGAATATGAGATTTAAGGTATTTTAGGTATTTATAAGAAATACTGTATACGTCTTTATTTTGCTGATATGATTGTCATGAGTATTTGTTGTGTTATTATACTAGTTAGGTGTGTATGATCTGTTTGGCGAAGAGATTCGCCCTAATGCACATTATTGGTCGACATATGCTATGTTGAAAATGTGTGTAGACTAAGTGTTTGTATAAGAGTATGTATTAGTAAGTATAGAGTGAATGGTGTTGCAGATTAGTTTGGAGATTGGATTCTCAACTAATATGATGATGTACATGATTTCCTCCATGTTGCTATATTGAATTGATTTCCTTATATATACGAAATGCTTGTGCTTGGTTGATTTTCTTATGTTGTATGTTATAATATGTTGTTAACATGCTTGGATTATTTGTGCTTCATTTCTGTCACTCTCATATGATTTTTGATTTAGATTATAAGTTCTTGGGGCTATATTCTAGTCCAGGCAGTCGGTAACAGATTTGAATTCGTGGTTGGCTTCTATTGGCCACGAAGGACGCATTGACGAACCCGAGTCGTGCTTTGGTTGACGACAGTGGTTATGCCACACGAGGTATTTTATGCACTTCATGTCGTTCAGCTTGAGGTGAACTTATACTAGTCGAGCTCGTCAAGCAATCCGAATGATCATTGTATGTTCACCTTGTATTGGTCATAACTTCTTGAACCTAGGGTACTGAACTTACCAGTGAAAACCCTGATAACATTGGTACCTTGATCCATTAAAACTCATGAGCCGAGCATGGTGGTATGGGACATCGTGGTCGAGCTATCAGCCTACACAGGGGCCACAAACCTCCCCGTAGTGGTGGTATGGGACACTACATTTGAGCTGTAGGCCTACTCTGATTGGTGACGAGCCCTTTGTAGTGACCTCGAGCGTATTCTGAGTCTACGTGAGGCGACGACCCTTCCGTAGAAACAAGAGTACAACTAGGCCTGTATTGATAAGGTGATGGGGGAGCGGTGCAACAAGTGCGAGCAACAGCCCTGGCAGCCCTTGCAGTGACCTAGAAATATATCATCGTATGAGACTACTAGGAGTGAAGACCCTAGATAGGATCTGTGTTGGGAATGATATAAGGGAAGTACCTTAATTTTCCAATCCTGCTGTTTGAAAGGACTAATAACAACTCGGTAATCATATCCATATCGCACTGCATGTGCCTGGAAGATGTGCAGCACTGAGGGAAGAAAGCATGCCGTGGACGTAAGATGGTGTCACATGAGGGAGTATTTCGGTGAGGGCACACATCATTACTGCATCTCATACTTGCATTAATAACAGTATCTAGGAATGTTTGATTGCTTGCTTTACTATTATCGCGTGATTGATTTGATAACATGCTAATTTTTGCTCTATGATTCTACTGAGTTGATCACTCACTCCCACATTACGGGACGGTGTTTGCAACACCTACTAGACTCTGTCTTAGATGCAGATAGCGAGGCGATTCAGGAGCTGGAGCCGGACTACTACGAGGACCAGGATGAGTTTTCATATATGCAGTTTTCTGATAGCTTCGCATAGGTGGCCTGGATCAGCGGGATTTTGCTAGTTGAACTATCATATGACCTTTGATTTTAGTTTTTTATATGTATTTGTGACTCAGAGTTATATTCATACTTTGGAGACAGATCGAGATTGTTTTGTTTTACATACAGTGATATATATATCTTTCAGTCTTTCGATTGCGTTTTATCACTGGATCTGGAGTATGAATTGTAGTTTTGGTATAATCTCACTCATGTTAATGCACTAACTCAGACAACACTTAATCATAAGCATTTTTGTTGCATAAGTGATGTTTTGGAACTCGGGAGTTGGGTTTCTACACAACCCCCGATTTTCAGGGTGTTACAAGTTGGTATCAGAGCATGATTTGGATTAAAATGGACCTGGGTTATGGTCACGCGACGTACACTGTCACCCTTTGACTTAGGTGGGTATGAGAAAAACATAGGAACACTCATAGGATCCCAATTTCGCCAATTGGCGAAGTTCACCCAAATCGATCATTTTGATCGAGTCTGTGTGCATCCATGGTCGCATGAAATGACTCTGGACCACTTCTAGTTCATGTATGGACGATCCTAGACCCTTATTGACCCTATCCCAGCTGTTAAACAACACTAAATATGTATGTGCAACAGTTAGTAACCGAAACGACCCGAAATGGTTCGAAATGGAGTCGTGGGCCTACCCACGCTAATCCAGAATGACCCAAGGTGGGACCCACATGTATTTGGGGCCCTTAAGGCAGGAGGACCTCACCCAAATGGCGAGGCATCGCCGAACACCACAGAGGTCGGCGAGGACCTCACCGGTAAATGGGCCCAGCTTGGTCGGGCCTTCGGGCCGACGATGTTTGGGGGTTAGGGTAACCCCCTGGTACATGGGTCGTCCCTCAAAACTGCCCGAAAATGCTACCTCCTTCACAAAACACACCCCCAAGCTCTCCCTTTCTCTCATTTTTGTTGTTTTCTCTCTTAAATCCCTCTTCCAATCACTTCTATCACCATTTTCTGCCACAACCCACGCCCCTCCATCGTTTGCAGTGGTACACACTCCCTTCTCTCTCCATTCTCTTTCATTTTGAGCTCTTACATCCTCTATACGAAGCTCAAATCGTTTAAGCTTCCAACCCAACCCATCTCTTTCTTTTCCCTTCTTCAAACTCTGTGTTTGGGGCCTTTACAACCCTTGTTGGGTCTCAAACACATGGAGAATCAGGAACCTCAGCCTTTAATCCCCCTTTCTTTCATTTTTCATGGCCTTCTTTGAGTTTGTGGTGGCCATATTCTCAATTTCCACCGTCCTCTCTCTCATGGGCAAGAGGAAGGGTGCCGCTGATGAAGCTGGGCCTAGCTGCCCCTCACGTTCAAGGAAGCTAAGAGGTGGCGCCGCTAGTTCAAGCACCACCGCTAGTCCAAGTGCCGCTCGAGAGTTTCAGACAAAGCAGGATCTTGATCCCCGATCTCCTACTGGAAGGGCTTGGTTGGCGGAACAACCCCATGAAGTTTATGAGGGCCGTCGGGTCCTTTTTGAAGCACAGGTGGATGGGCGACTCTTTGGGGAATATCAGTTGCTCGAGATCCTGGAACAGGCCCAGTGGGGTCCGTTATTTGATGTCAAGCAACGCGCCAATGCAAGCACAGTCTGAGCTTTCTATGCCAACATTCACGAGGCTACGCTGGACACCTTACAGTTCTAGGTCTTATGTAGAGTGGATTTGTGGGCCACAGTTGACGTCAAATTGATATCTCAGCTTCTGAATGTGCCCCTTGGCGAGGTACATGTGAGCGCTAAGAATCTGAATAGTATGCGTGAAAGGGACCGCCGCACACATTCCCTTTGTGGCTCACTGGTTGAGTGGCAGTCGAACTGGAGTCTTCTTGCGTCCCATATGAAAGACGACTTCCACTTGCTCTACCACATTTTCACATTCAACGTCTACCCTAGGTGGAGCAACCGTAGTGAGTGTACACGCCTCATGGTGGACTTCGTGTATCAGGTGGGGCAGAGGGAAAACTTGTGTGTGCCTTCATTCTTGTTGCGACAGATAGTTCAGGTTGTACTCTCTAGAAGGAGGACTGAGTTGCTCCCAAACGGCCGACTCATATGCAGATTGCATGTGAGTTTGGTTATAGCCTTGGTGGGGAGATGCCGGTGCCGATTCATCATATTAATGAAGCTACCCTCAATCAGATGGAGATTGGGCCACGGTAATGCCAAGTTCGACTTGAGGAGAGCGAAGATGAGACTGAGAGTGAAGAAGAAGAGAGTGAAGAAGAAGCCGGGGCCGAGATCCAAGAAGAGGAACAAGACGGGGAAGAACAAGAGGCCCAGAGTACAGATTAGAACTCTCCTCCTGCAGCACTAGAGCAGGGTACTGGTCAGGATTCTTGGGATACTCATATAACTCGCCTGGAGGAGGATCATGCTGCCCTACGACAGCGCCAGGCTGCCTTGCGATAGGACATTATGGATCTGCGGGGCCTTGTGAAGCACAAGTTTAAGAAGGTGACTAGCACTTTGAAATCCATCTTGTGTTTTCTGCAGGATAAGGGTGCCCCTCCTCCATCACCAGACTCGGATGAGTGATTTGATTGCAGATGTTTGTTGGTCGTATGTAGGTTATTTTGTGTTTTCTTTGTGTGAGCCTGAGAAGGCTTAGTAGTTGGTTTGTGTTGCAGTTGTAGGATTCACTAGCTTAGTTTCCCATGCGCTTCCTGTCATGATGCATGTAAAGTTATATCTTTTGTATTGTGACAATTTTGATTAAATGAAATGTATGGAGTTTCTTCGGTTTGTTATGTGAATGATTGTGTGGTGTGTTTGTGCTATTACTAAAACTGACTGGGTTGCACCCTATTTTGAATTTAGGGAATGCCACTTAAGGTGACACGGAGCACGATACGTCTTACGCTGGGTGAGCCGATGGATCGGGTCCCTCCCCAGAGTGATGATCGTATGGACCCTGGTGTGGGCTTGATTCGTGAGACTGCACCTGAGTCTCAGCCTTCTGTGGGTCGTGCAGTCGGACCGTCACCTTTCACACCACCAGTTAGCGAGCAGTACCGTGCATCTTCCTCGACGCAGTATGTGCCTCAACCTGCTCCACCTCCTAATAGGTTTAAGTAGTTGATGACCATGATGCACCAGCAGCATCAGCATATTTTGACTACTATCGCAGGGGCCTTAGCCCAGGGTGGGAGTTCGACTCCACCTGCGCCATTTGTGCATCCAGCTGAGGATGCTGGGACTTTGACTAAGGATGAGGGTATGGCTCATCCTGCACCATCTGCCTACCATATGGGGAATTCTGCTGATACCAGAGGACTACTTGAGCGATTCTAGCGCTTGCGGCCTCCTACTTTTGCAGGTTCTCACAAACCCGAGGAGGCCGAGTACTGGCTCGACCGCATCTCGAAGATGTTGAGGATGTTACACTGCTCAGAGTCTGAGCAGGTTGAGTTGGCCA
Organism: Magnolia kwangsiensis; assembly: GCA_037074715.1. NCBI lineage: Eukaryota > Viridiplantae > Streptophyta > Magnoliopsida > Magnoliales > Magnoliaceae > Magnolia > Magnolia kwangsiensis. The sequence goes on along the minus strand of CM073586.1, from coordinate 42,427,609 downwards.
CTTTCTTGTTCGAGAGAGAGGCCAGTTTATGGTGGAATAGTGTACTACGGACGGTTGCAGTTGACTACATATGGACTTGGGCAGCATTCGAGTTCTGTTTCCATGAGAAATACTATCCGCAGACCTACCGAAACGGGAGGGAGAATGAGTTTTTGTGCCTCAGGCATGGAGGCATGTTAGTTACGGAGTACGAGCATCGATTTACAGAGTTGTGCAGATATGTCCCTACGATACTTGTGGATGAGCAGATGCTGATACAACATTTTTCAGAGGGCTTACAGCCTGATATTCGGTCGAAGATGTGTTGTGTCAGCATACCCTTTTATGCCGAGCTGATACACATGTCTATGCGGGCAGAGCAGGATATAGATCGCTTGACACGTTCTCGTAGCCCTATGGTTGCTAGGCCACGACCTGATACCCAGAGCAGGCCATTCCTCGGCAAGAGGCCTCACATCGACTCTCCTCCTGAGATCACGGTGCCAGTACTCCCGATGAGTTGCCCAGGTATGACTTGTACTTACTGCGGGAGACCGGGTCACACTGCAGAGAGTTGTTTTGCTCGGATGAGAGATAATAGATTTTCACCACTGCAGAAGATCGACCGTCCTTTCCCACAGGCTCTATCCGCTCCACCGTTACGGTCAGCTCCTGCGCATCCTTCTTTCAGACCTCTCGTAGCTCAGTTTCATCCGTCTCAACGGCCCATGGTACCGCGGTTAAACCGTCCACAGCAGGCTCAGGTGCATGCGCTCACAGCTGAGGCATTCGAGGTATCAGACGGTAGTCCTATGGCTTTTAAGGTTAAGGCATAGATTGCAGGTATTTTCATTTTCCTACTGGTGGACACTGGTTCCACTACTTCCCTCATTTCATGCACAACAGTCAAGAGACTAGGATTGGCTATAGCCCCCGCGAAGGGGATGACTCTCATTACGGCTACAGGAGATTTTTCCAAAATTACTAGAGTTCGCGAGAGTTGTTTGATAGACTTGGGTAGCAGGATAGTGACTGTTGACCTGTTGGTTATCTCCCTGTTCCACTACGACGTTATACTTGGTATGGATTGGCTCACCGAGATGCGAGCTGAGATTGACTGCGAGACTAGGTTGGTGACAGCCTATGGACCTGAGGGCACAACTTTCACCTTTCCGGTTCAGGTCAGTCATCCTTCTCGACTGAGTTGTTGCACTGCTCTGTTGAATTATGATGATGATCTGGGGATGAGAGACATCCCTGTAGTGCGAGATTTTGATGATGTATTCAGGTCGATCCCAGGGCTACCTCCTCGGTGTGAGCTCGACTTTACTATCGATCTAACGCCCGGTGCGACACCCATTTCGCTACCGACGTATCGTATGCCTCCATGTGAGATGGAGGAACTAAGGAGGCAGATTGATGAGCTACTAGAGAAGGGTTTCATACGCCCTAGCGTGTCTCCTTGGGGAGCGCCCGTGTTGTTTGTAAAGAAGAAGAATGGAACTCTGCGATTGTGTATTGATTATCGTAGGCTGAATCAGGTGACGATAAAGAACAAGTATCCCTTACCCATGATAGATGACTTGTTTGATCAGTTGAGAGGAGCACAGTACTTCTCAAAGATTGATCTACAGTCAGGGTATCACCAGGTGCACGTCAGGGATGAGGACGTGCAGAAGACAGCTTTCAGGACTAGTTTCGGCCATTATGAGTTCCTAGTGATGTCGTTCGGTCTTACGAACACACCTACCATGTTCATGGACCTAATGAACAGGGTACTTCGACCATTCCTCTATCGATTCGTCATCGTATTCATTGATGACATCTTGATATACTCTAGGAGTCGAGAGGAGCATGAGGAGCACTTGCGCTCAGTCATGGATGCTCTTAGACGGCATCAGTTATTTTCTCAGTTCATGAAGTATGACTTCTGGAAAGAAGAAGTCAAGTTCCTGAGACACGTGGTGTCTAAGGAAGGCATAGCAGTGGACCTTGCCAAGGTAGCTGTAGTTCAGGGCTGGGAGCAGCCTGGTTCAGTCACTGAGGTGAGGAGTTTTCTAGGATTAGCAGGCTACTATCGACATTTCATTCGAGATTTCTCGAAGATCGCCCGACCTCTATCTTAGTTGACACGGAAGGATTTGAAGTTTTGCCTGGAATGAAAAGGCGAAGGCAGCTTTTCAGGAGCTGAAGGACAGGCTGACGTCCACCCCTGTGCTAGTATTGCCAGAGCAAGGGGTTAAGTACACGATATACACCGACGCATCTAGCGTTGGTCTGGGTTGTGTCCTTATGCAGAAGGACAGGGTGATTTCATATGCCTCGAGACAATTAAGGAAGCACGAGGAGAATTACCCTACGTATGACCTTGAGTTGGTTGCTGTCATATTCGTATTGAAGCTCTGGAGACATTACCTCTACAGAGAGGAGTTCGAGCTCTTTTGCGACCACAAGAGCCTCAAGTACATATACACGTAGCGGGACCTGAATACGAGGCAGCGGGGATGGATGAAGACTTTGAAGGAATTTAAGTTTGAAGTTTCCTACCATCCTGACAAGGTCAACCTTGTGGCTGAAGTATTGAGCCGCAAGAAGGCTGTAGAGTTTGTGGCTCCACTGATGGTAGCTGAGTGGGACATGGTTGAGTTTTTGCATGACTTTGAGCAGAAACTCACTGTGGAGGAGCCATTTAAAGTTATCGCACACGTTCAGGTGCGACCTCTTATCGATGACAGGGTCATCGGGGTGCAGAGGGATGATGAGAGTCTGACTGAGCTTCAAGAGCAGGCCAGTGATGATGTAGACGCCGAGTGGCGAGTTGGAACGGATGGGGGCTTATGTTATCATGGCCGCCTATGCGTCCCAGATATCCCCGACTTGAGACGAGAGAATCTCGAGGCTGCGCATAGTTATAGACTTGCGATGTATCCGGGCAGCACAAAGATGTATCGTGACGTGAGGACCTATTGGTGGGATGACATGAAGACCCACATCGCAGATTTCATGTCCCGTTGTCTCACTTGCCAGCAGGTGAAGGCAAAGCATCGCCGATCTCCTGGTATCCTTCAGCCTATGCCTATAGCTGAGTGGAAGTGGGACTTTATTTCTATGGATTTCATTTCGGGACTGCCGAAGACGATGAAGGGACATGATTTTATTTGGATGATCATTGACCGTTTGACGAAGTCGGCGCACTTTCTACCGATCAGAGTTACGAACTCTGTAAACGAGTTGGCTAGACAATACATCAGGGAGATAGTGCGTCTGCATGGAGTTTCTTTAGAGATCGTGTCGGATAGAGACACGCGCTTCACTTCTATTTTCTGGACTCGCATCTAGGAAGCTATGGGTGTGAAGTTGAAGTTCAGTACTACTTTCCACCCACAGACGGACGAACAGACAGAGCGGGTGAACCAGATTCTAGAGGACCTGCTGGGGGCTTGCATGTTGGATTTCAAAGACAGTTGAGATGATTGTCTTCCATATGCGGAGTTCACGTACAACAATAGTTTTCAGGCCAGTATTGGTATGGCACCTTATGAGCCCTTGTATGGGCATCCTTGTCGAGCACCACATTGCTGGGCAGAGGTTGGTGAGCGCAGATTAATTGGCTCAGAGATTGTGCAGGAGACCTTGGAGAAGATTGACATCATCAGACGCTGACTTTTTATAGCACAGAGCAGACAGAAGAGTTATGCCGATACGAGACGGCGCCCGCTAGAGTTTGCGGTTGGAGATTAAGTATTTTTGAGAGTTTTCCCTATGTAGGGAGTTCTTCAGTTTGGGAAGAAGGGGAAACTAGCACCATGATTTATTGGTCCGTTCTAGATTCTTGACCATGTGGGTGCAGTGGCATATCATCTGGCTGTACCTATGCCTCTCGTGAGCGTACACAACGTATTTTATATTTCTATGCTGAAGAAGTACGTTCTTGATCCTTCTCATATCATCAGATGGGAGCAGGTGCAGTTAGGTGAAGATGTTACATACATACCGCGACTGACGCTTGTATTAGACAGGAAGGAGCAAGTACTGCGTAGCAAGGTCATCCCCTTGTGAAGGTGTTGTGGACGCATCACACTGAAGAAGAGGCTACTTGGGAGACAGAAGCCAAAATCAGGAAGAATACCCACAGCTTCTTGAGGACTACGAAAAGGTACAAATTTCTAAGATGAAATTTATTGTTTAAGGGGGGTAGATTGTAACGTCTCGGAAAAATCCGTACAGAGACCCGAGTACTACCTCGATCAGAAATCACTTAGGATTAATTCCTTTAAAAATTAAGTGTAAGATAACTAGCGCTATGTTATATTAGCTGTGAAATTAACACTGATCGCCTTAAATACATTCTGCAAGACCCAAAACTTGTGGAATCGTTAACGCTATAACATCCTAAAACCTAGGATCAAACTCTAAACCTGTTTGCTCTCAGGAACCCTTTGAAACTTTGTAATGGATTCTGACCGCGTGTCGTGAGTCCTGTAGCAATGAACTTAAACCATTATGACCACGTAGTTGGACTTGACTATCACCATGGAAATCAAGTTCAAATGATGTCCTGAGGCTATTTTATTGAGCCTGGAGCAAGGAGTGTGAGAGATAGTAGAATTCTTTATAAATTAAATATGATTTAAATAAATCTGGCATGTATCGCTTGCGGGTTAATTATAAGTATTCAGACTGTTGGAATCTGACCAAAATACACCCTCGGATCAGGGAATATTTCCCACTCATGTCAGTGTACTTGGAATCCCCGATCGAGTCTCAGTGACCGCTGAACTGAAACTGATCCACCACGTGCGATCTGGGAACCCTATCGAACTGAAAACTTAATGTGATCAGGATCCAACATCCATGAGCTTAAGTCCGACCGCATTCAGTCAGGGGACCTCCAGAAATGTTCTTTTGGATCGAAAAAGACCCGATTTGGCTATAACCCAAGTATACCTTGGTTTAAAGTCTAGATAGGTGAGTTTCTAACCTATTTAAGGACCTTAAACCCTCTCACATCCCTCTCATACGAATTTGCAAGAAACCCTAGGAAAGAGAAGAGAGAAAAGAGAGAGATTGTGTGAGAGTTAGGAAGGAAAGTTCATGTCACTCGATCCTGCTACTACACATGCTTAGCCATCGTGTTCTAATCACTCTTCCGGTAATTCTGACTTCATTCTAGGTAAGAAAACCCTAACCTTAACCTGTTTTAGGAATTCTATCAATACAAGTAGCGAAGTAGCTGACTTATCTTGTGATATACGTCGTCATATTGACGTTGACGAAGCGTAGAGTTTCTATTCGATCCGTTACGCTTCTACGGCGTAAGGTGAGGATTTTAGATGCTTAGGTTACCTGTTTTCAACACTTTTAATGTCGTTTAATAGTAGGTTCGGGACAAGGATGTTGTTTGACATATAAAACATGCTATCTGTTTTCCATTTCGATTACGTACGGAGAATATGAGATTTAGGGTATTTTAGGTATTTGTAGGAAATACTGTATATGTCCGTATTTTGCTGATATGATTATCATGAGTATTTGTTGTGTTATTATACTAGTTAGGCGTGTATGATCTGTTTGGCGAAGAGATTCGCCCTAATGCACATTATTGGTCGACATATGCTATGTAGACAAATGTGTGTAGACTAAGTGTTTGTATAAGAGTATGTATTAGTAACTATTAAATGAATGGTGTTGTAGATTAGTTTGGAGATTGGATTCTCAACTAATATGATGATGTACATGATTTCCTCCATATTGTTATATTGAATTGATTTCCTTATATATATGAAATGCTTGTGCCTGGTTGATTTTCTTATGTTGTATGTTATAACATGTTGTTAACATGCTTGGATTATTTGTGCTTCATTTCTGTCACTCTCATATGATTATTAATTTATATTATAAGTGCTTGGAGCTATATTCTAGTGTAGGCAGTCGGTAACAGATTTGAATTTGTGGTTGGCTTCTATTCGCCACGAAGGACGCGTCGACGAACCTGAGTCGTGCTTTAGTTGACGGCAGTGGTTAGGCCACACGAGGTGTTTTATGCACTTCATGTCGTTCAGCTTGAGGTGCGCTCGTACTCGTCGAGATCGTCAAGCAACCCGACTGACCATTGTATGTTTACCTTGTATTGGTCATAACTGCTTGAACCTAGGGTACTGAACTTACCAGTGAAAACCCTGATAACCATGGTACCTTGATCCATTAAGACTCATTAGCTAGGCATGGTGGTATGGGACACCGTGGTCGAGCTGTCGGCCTACACTGAGGCCACAAACCTCCCCGTAGTGACCAGTGATCACCTTCTACTCGTGAGCCGATTGGGGTGGTATGGGACACTACATTCGAGCTGTCGGCCTACTCTGATTGGTGACGAGCCCTTTGTAGTGACCTCGAGCGTATTTTGAGTCTACGTGAGGCGACGACCCTTCCGTAGCAACAAGAGTGCAACTAGGCCTGTATTGATAAGGTGATGGGGGAGCGGTGCAACGAGTGCGGGAAACAGCCCTGGCAGCCCTTGTAGTGACCTAGAAATATATCATTGTATGAGACTACTAGGAGTGACGACCCTAGACCGAATCTGTGTTGGGAATGATATAAGGGAAGTACCTTAGTTTTTCAATCCTGCTGTTTGAAAGGACTAATAACAACTCAGTAATCATATCCATATCGCACTGCATGTGACTGGAAGATGTGGAGCACTGAGGGAAGAAAGCATGCCGCGAACGTAAGATGGTGTCGCATGAGGGAGTATGTCGGTGAGGGCACGCATCATTACTGCATCTCATACTTGCATTAATAACAGTATCTAGGAATGTTTGATTACTTGCTTTACTATTATCGCGTGATTGATTTAATAACATGCTAATCTTTGCTCTATGATATTACTGAGCTGATCACTCACTCCCACGTTATGGGACGATGTTTGCAACACCTACCAGACTCTGTCTTAGATGCAGATAGCGAGGCGATTCAGGAGCTGAAGTTGGATTACTACAAGGACCAGGACGAGTTCTCGTATATGCAGTTTTCTGACGGCTTCGCATAGGTGGCCTAGATCAGTGGGATTTTGCTAGTTGGACTATCATATGACCTTTGATTTTGGTTTTTTATATGTATTTGTGACTCAGAGTTATATTCATACTTTGGAGACAGATCAAGATTGTTTTGTTTTACATACAGTGATATATATATATCTTTCAGTCTTCTGCTTGCGTTTTATCACTGGATCTGGAGTATGAATTGTAGTTTTGGTATAATCTCACTCATGTTAATGCACTAACTCAAACAACACTTAATCATAAGCATTTTTGTTGCATAAGTGATGTTTTGAAACTTGGGAGTTGGGTTTCTATACGACCCCCGATTTTCAGGGCGTTACAGCGTCATATACATCACATTGGGCCTTAAATACAGGCCGGATACACATCACAATGGGCCTCAATTATAGGCCGCATATACATCACATAGGTCTCGACAATTTACCTCGATAATCGAAATCGGTCTCGACAATCAAAATCAGCCTCAACAATCTGAATCGACACTTGGAATCGGCCACGATTCTCAACCTTGACAATTGGAATCATTCTATATAATCGGCCTCGACAATCAAAATTGGCCTCGATACTCGGCCTCGATAAATCAGAATCGGCCTATATAATCAGCCACAACAATCGGAATCAGCCTCGATACTCGACCTCAACAATTGAAATCGGCTTAAATAATCGACCTTGACAAATCAAAATCGACCTCGACAATCAGAATCGGCCTATACGATAGGCCTTAACAATCGGAATCAGCCTCAATACTTAGCTTCGATAATTTGGCCTATACAATCAGCCTCGACAATCGGAATTGACCTAGACAATCGACCTAGACAATCAAAATCGACCTCGATACTCGGCCTCGACAATTAGAATCGGCCTCGAAAAATCAGAATCAGCCTCGATACTTGGCCTCGACAATCAAAATCAGTCGATACGATCGACCTCGATAATTGGAATCGGTTTATACAATCGGCCTCGATACTCGGCCCCGACAATCAAAATCGTCCTATACAATCGGCCTTAACAATTGAAATTGGCCTCGATAATCAGAATCGACTTATATAATCGACATATTAACAAGGCGAGGTCCATAGATGAATAGCCGATCAATCATAATATAAAGATCGGCCCTCAGCCATGGTTATATCAAATCCAATAGTACAGAGCCATCTGTCTATGGTAAATGGGGCCCACTTATTTAGGTTAACCCACTAAGAGAATGATGAGAATGGACCTGACAAGACCTAAGGGAAGGTCACATTGTGGACATCCAACCATTATTGCCCATCAATGTAGGCATCTAACCAACATTGCTCCGCTCATAAGCCTCACATACATCGCGTTGGGCTTCATAAAAGGGCCTCGAATGTATCACAATGGGTACGCTCATGGGCCTATATCACAATGGGCTTAACAAATGGGCTTCAAACACATCACAATGGGCCTTAATCCATGAGCCCTAAACACATCACAATGGGACTAACCCATGGGCTTCAAACACATCACAATAGGCCTTAACACATGGGCCCCAAACACATCACGATGGGCCTTAACCCATGGGCCCCAAACACATCACAATGGGCCTAACCCATGGGCCCCAACAGATCACAATAGGCCTTAACAAATGGGCCACAAATACTACCTATTGGGCCTCTCAAATATAATAAGTGGGCCACACTACTTGGGCCGCACCACCTACACTGTTCATCTATTTTTAGGAGTCATTTTAGAGTATTATATAAAAATTATAAATCATATCAAATGATTATCTGGACATACCAAAAGTAACAGTGGTGATAGTGATCAAATGGTCAATTGGACCACATCACAAATAACAGTGGAGACAGTGATTTCCACTGCACAAACAATTTCACAGGGGGGGGCATCATAACATGTATTTTCCATCCAGTCTGTTCATAAAGTCACAAGGATCTGAACTAATAGGAAAAATAATATTATATTGGTCCAGAACTTTTGTGAACCAATTAGGTTTCAATGATAGACACTCAAATCTCACTATTTTCGATAATGTGGTCCACCTGATCCTAGATCTGTCTTATTTTCATTCTCAAGCCTTAAAATTATCTTTCAAATGGTTGGACGGTTTGGATACAACACATGCATCATGGTGGGTCCCATAGATGGATGGTTTGGATGAAGCAGGTGGGACCCACAGAACTTGGTGATGTCATGTACACCAGCTATACAGTTGGGGCGTGGCACTCCAGCAAATCTTCCTCATAATGTGGGTCAACACTTGTGGAAGGTGTGAATATAATACACATATATCAGTGGGTCCCATGTGAGGCCCACCATAACATTTATTTGCAATCCAAGATGTTAATAAGGTCACACAGACCCGGTTGAAGAGGAAAAACAAATTTCATAATGATCCAAAGCTACTGTGAGATCCAAAGGGATTTCAATGGTAGACGTTTAACCTTCACTGTTTCTTATGTTGTGGGCCACTTAAACTCCTCATACAGCTGATTTTTGGGGGCCCATTGTCCTAAAGGGGACCTACTAAATGCACGACGTTGATGTTTAACACACATCACGGTGGGGCGTACGGATGGGACCCACGTCCCTAGCCCTCTGGACGTCGTAACAGCGTAGGACACTGTAGTGCATGTTGCAGTAGCAGCGCCTGCTGTTTTGTTATTTTTTTTTATTTTCATAGTTTTTCCTAGGTGGGGCCCGCATCCAAAGAATCCAACCCACCCATTAGATTACATGGCTCAAGACCGCCCAAAAGAGCTCAATATCCAATATGTTTTGGCGTGTAGAAACATCAAGGTGGGTCCTAACATTCTTGAATGGTAGAAATCACATTTTTCTATGGTATGGCCCGCTTGATATTCAGATTAGCTTCATTTTTTTGCTCAATGCCTAATATGACTTGGGAAATAGAATGGATGGCGTGGATTAAAGCCATACATCAAGATGGGACTTGTATAAGCGGCCCACCTCAAGTTTGGAATCAAATTGATATTTTTTATTTTTTTAGTTGTTGGACGATACACCACATCGTCTACGCTGGACAACTTTGGATACAAGACATATTAAGGTGGGCCCCACCTACAGGCGTGTTATCCAGGTGGGCCACCAAATGGATAGATGGTGTGGATAAGACATACATCATGATTGGGTCCATCCGAGTGGGCCACACGGCCACACCATCACACAAAAATGAAAAAAAGAGGGAAAGAGAGAGCAAGAAAGGGACACGTGTGATGGAGGGACCCCGACACTATGGGTCCTCCCTTTTCATGCATTCAATCATACATCGAGTGGGTCCCAATACATGTGGGCCCACCAAATCAAATCAACAGTGGAGATCCCTTCTCCACCAAAATGAAAGGTCTAGATGACCTCTTTCAAAATTAGAAAGTAAACATCATGATGGGGTCCATGGAGATTGGCCCCATCATGGAATGATCATGTGAATCATAGTGGGCCATCATCCACACTAGGGTCCAAAGTGAGATCCATGCAATCAATCGATAAGCCCCACTTCGCCCATCATCAAAATAATGAAATCTAAGCCTATAGAAGCACCCACCTTAGATCTGTTCTTCCTTCTTTCGCCAATACATGCTAGAGCTCTAAAGGAACAATTTCAACGGTTGAGATGGTCTTTGGGGGGTGAGATTGGATGATAGGAAAGTGGACCACACTAGCTTCTCCTCTTAAAAGCCATGGACGTTAGGTGCTTGGGAGGAAAATGAGAGAGAAATGAAAGAGAGAGAAAGAGAGAGGTTGTAAGGAGTGAGAGGGATGGGTGATGGAGTGATGGGTGATGCGTACTTTGACATGTAAGGGATGGGTTGCTTTGACTTTGGGGTTGTTTGGGAATGGAGTGAAAGGTGATGTGTACTTGACATGAAATGGGATGGAGTACTTGACATTTGATCTGATTGATGGGATATTCTCTTGGGATTACAACGCACGGTATTTTCCTCGAATTGAACACAGTTCAACATCTCCTAGCCTGGGTATCGCCTAGGCGCACGAGAGGCGGCATCAGAACCGCAGTGACGACGCGGTTGCTACGGTACAAGTCTTAGGTTGAGCCGACTCTGGTATACTGGATACGACTTAGGATTGTGCGTAAATGTTGATTACATATCACGAATTGACAAAATTTGACTGGGAGGACTGCGGAAGCCTAAGGAATGGTACAGGCTAGGATACGGGCCTTAAAGCTTGAAACTCAATAGAATAGAGGCATGTGATGAGGGATATGCATATGGAATCCCCTACCTCTAGTTGCTCCAAAAACTAATCAAAAGAACCAAATACTCTTTATAAACAATTCAAGCTCCAATGGTAAAAAAAAGGGCAGAAAATAGCTCTGTCAATGTCATTGAAGGGTTCGTCTATTCCATCAAAAAATCTAGAAAATAAAGGCTATGACATAGCCAATTTTTTGGCTAATCACGCCTCCGATCCGGGAGAATGAATTCCTCTAGAGATCTTGGATCTATATTTTGTACTATTAACACCATGGAAATTGATCTTCAATGGGTCATAAACACAAAGTGCATGAGGGGCTCGTATAATCTTGACCACTCCAAATTGAAATATACAAGAATTTTCATTCCAATTGGAGTTTGACTACACCAATAACCATGTCAAGTATGAGGCCATGATAATTGGCCTACAATTATTGGTGGAATTGGGAGCAAGGACTGTGACTGTTATAGGTGATTCACAGTTAGTGATCAATCAAATGGTAGGGTTATTCAAATGCACTAGTATAGCTTTATTTCCATATTATGCATTAACAACCCAAATGCTAGACCATTTCGAAGAAGTAGAATTGATACATGTGACTAGGGAACATGATGTGAATGTCAATAAAATCGTGTAACTTGTTACCGAGCTCGATGCCCTAAGAGGGCCGACTGAGCGAATGATCGTCGTTCAGAGAAGATTCTTGCCATCAATTTTTTTTAAAAAAAAAAACAAAAACAAGAGGAGATATTATAGAGATATGCCAGGTAAAATTAGAGGAAGAAGATTAAAGGGTCCCTCTCATGGGTTATCTATAGAGCCCGCGTACTAAAATAGACATGAATGTGAGGAGATTAGCTAGCAATTATGTCATGATAGACAACGAATAATATCGTAAAGGGCTCGATGGAGTTTTACTCTGATGCCAATCTACGAAAGAAGCTATGCTAGCAATGAGAGAAGTCCATGAAGGAATATGCGAGGCCCAGTTTCACCAAATTGGTTACCGCCATTACAGTTACTCTCTCGGCTAACAAATAATGTCTTAATTTAGTGGCCATAAAATACAATGATAAGCACAACTTTATTATAGTGGAATACCATCTCTCGGTGTCAAGTAATGTCAAGCTTAAATAATAGATTGTGCATTAATTTTGCATATCATCATCTTGGTCTAAGAGAGCTCCCATCGACTCTACAGAGGCCATGACATATAGATTAAGTAGTTAACCTTTGATTGGTGACATCAAAATAGGTGACCTCATTAGATACTCCTTAATTATATCGAAGGCCAGCAAGAGTTTCGCCTCCCAAATAAATTCAGACCCCTACTTTGACTTTATTAGTAGAGAGAAAATGTTAGTCTTTCATACAGAATTAGATATAAATCTTCGCATAAAATTGACTTGCCCTAAGAACTTTTAAAGGTATGATTTATTTCTTGGTGGATGAGCATTAATGATCGCTCGAGCCTTATTTTGATCAACCTCAATTCCTCTATGATGTACTAGGAATCCTAAAAAAATTGTCTGGCGAGACCCAGAAAGCACATTTCACGAGGTTCATTTTTAATTTATGGAGTCTTGTCCGCTTGAATAATTTGCACAGCTGAGACACATGATTTTTTATATTGGCCTATTTGACGACACGTCATCTGCATAGACTTCCATGAATCGGCCAATCATATTATTGAAAATGGCATTCATTGCCATCTGATATGTAGCTCCTGCATTTTTAAATCCAGAAGGCATTACTACCCAGTAGTAGGTTCCTAATGAACCAGGATATCTGAATGCCATTTCCAGCATGACATATGTCTTAATGTAAATCTAATTATATCCGGAATGTCCATTTATGAAAGACACAATTCCATGCCCAGTTGCTCAATTGATCGGCCACCGACATTGGATATTCATCATTCGGTGTATGTAACGCCCGTGAAAAATCCATACTTGGGCTCGAGTACCAACTCGACCCGAAATTGCGTAGAATTCATTCCTTTAGAAAATATGACTAGGTTAGCTAGTGCAACGTTGGAATAGCTGGGAAATGGTCCCTGATCACTTTAAATACGTTCTACAAGGTCCGAAGCGAGTGGAACCAAGGGTGCTATAATGCTCTAAAGCCTCGGATCAAACTCTAAACCGGTTTGTTCTCTGGACCACTTTGAATCTTTGTATTGGATCTAGACCGCACGTTGAAAGTCCGATACCTCCTATCTTAGACCGTTAGAACCGTCTAGCTGGACTTGACTCTCATTCCAAAAATCAAGTCAAACCGATAATCACAGGCTATTTCATTGAGCCCGGACCGAAGAGAGTGAGAATAGGGTTAGAATTGGAATTTAAAATTCAAATCTGGCACACAATTTGACGCATCAGTATTGAGCGTTCTGACCGTCAGACTACAGCCAAATTACACCCTTGGATCAGGAAAAATATCTATTATATATCACGAGACTTATAGGCCTGATCTTGGTGCGGTGACCGTTAAACTGAAACTGGGCCGCCACGTGCGATCTGGGAACCCAACCGGTCTGAAAACTGGATGCGTGCTAGATCCAGTATGCATGAGCTTAAGTCCGACCGCATTTGGCCTGGGGACCTTCAGAAATGCCCTTTTGGACCGAAACGGCCCCGATTTGGTTAGGCACCAAGTAAACATTGTTCCCAAGCCTATTTTGGGAATGTTTTAGGCTATAAAAGGGGTTGAAACCCTCACTCCTCTCTCCCATCCGAATTTGAGAGAAGCCCTAGCTTGGGAGAGAGAAAAAGGTGAGAGATTGTGAGAGTGTGGGAGAGTTCTTCCTGCCACTTGTACTACGCGTTGCACGTGCTTAAGCAACACACCTCTACCGCTTTCCCGGCGATTCCACCGCGATCCTAGGTAAGTAAAAACCCTAAATAGTTGTTGATTTGAGTTTTCCTTGTTTCCATAGCGATGTAGCTTATGGATCTTATGTATTAGGCTCCTTACTCGCCGTAGACGAAGCATATACACTCCGCTTCAATTCCCGAGTCTACAAGACACTAGGTGAGGATTTTAGACGCTTTGATTGACGGTTCCCAACGCTTTCAATGTCGTTTAATAGTAGATTCTTGACGGCATCGCCGTTTGACATGTACAAAATGCTCTCCGTTTCCCATTTCGTAAGCTAACGAAGAATATGAGATTTAGGGCATTTTAGTCATTTGTAGGAAGTACTGTTTACATTCATATTTTGCTGATGTGATTGACATGGTTTGTTGTCGCATTAGGAAGTTAGGAATGCGTGCATAATTAGTTTGGCGAAGAGATTCGCCTAGTTGCACACTTTGGGTCGACATACTATATGTAGACTTAAGTGTGTAGTGTATGTGTTTGTATAAATGCTTGTATTAGTATGTATTGAATTAAATGATGTTATTTGATAGTTTGTGATTGATTTATCAATTATTATGCTGACCTAAATGATTTTCTACATGTTGACAAAATGCATGAATTCATTACATGCATGGAATGTATGTGCTTGAGGATTTGCTTAAGTTGAATATGCATGGGAAGTATGCCTTGAAGATTTGCTTAAGTTGAATGTTATAACATGTGCTAACATGCTCACATGATGTATTTCAATTCCAATACCTTTTTATAGTGTTAATGTAATTCCATAGATGTGTGGGACTTGACTTAGTCCAGGCAGTCGGTAACCGAGCGAATTCGTGGCTGACTGGTCATAGCCACGAACGACGCGTCGATGAATGTGATTCGTGTTGAGAGTTGGCGGCAGTGGTTAGGCCACGCGAAGTGTTTTACGCACTTCATGTCGTTCAATTCGAGATGCGATCGCGCTAGTCGAGCCCGTCAAGTAACCCGACTGGCCGATGTTTGTTCACCTTGTATGTATCATAACTGCTTGAACCTAGGGTACTGAACTTACCATTGTAAACCCTATTAACCATGGTACCTTGATCCACGAAGACTCATGAGCCGGCCATGGTGGTATGGGACACCGTGGTCGAGCTGTCGGCCTACGCTGGGGCCACAAACCTCCCCGTAGTGACCAATGAGCACCTTGACTCGTGAGCAGATTATGGTGGTATGGGACACTATATTCTAGCTGTCGGCCTACACTGATCAGGCGACGAGCCCTTTGTAGTGACCGCGAGCGTATTCTGAGTTCACGGGAGGCGACGACCCTTCCGTGCAGTAGAGTACAGTAGGCCTGTATTGATAAGGTGATGGGGGAGCGGTGCAACGAGTGCGAGCAACAGCCCTGGCAGCCCTTGCAGTGACCTACGAAATGTACATCGTATGAGATTACTAGGAGTGACGACCCTAGACAGGATCCGTGTTGGGATTGATACAAGGGAAGTACCTTAGTTTCCCAATCCTGCTGTTTGAATGGATTAATAACAACTTGGTAATCATATCACCATAGCATTGCATGTGCATGGAAGATGTGGAGCACTCTAGGGAGTGTGGCATGCCGCGGTCGAAAGATGTTGCCGTATGAGGGTGATCGTCGGTGAGGGCATACATCACGTCATATCATCTTGCATTAACAACAGTATTAGGATTTGTCTGATTTACTGCTTTACTATTATCGCGTGATTGAATTGTGAACATGCTAATCTTTGCTCTATGATTCCACTGAGTTGATCACTCATTCCCACGTTACGGGATGGTGTTTGCAACACCCACCAGACCCTGTTGTAGTTGCAGGTGACGACGAGATCCAGGAGGTGGAGCCAGAGATTGACGAGGATCAGGATGAGTTCTCGTATATGCAGTATCACGACGGCTTCCCGTAGGTGACCTGGATCGAGGGGGACTTCAGTGGGACTATTTTGAACTTATTCTTTTGTCTATTTACATGTATATGAGACTCAGAGATGTAGTCATACTTTGGAGACAGTTGAGATTACTTTATTTTTCCATACAGTGATATATATATTGTTTAGTCTTCCGCTTGCTTTTATCACTGGATCTGAAGTATGAATTGCAGTTTTGGTATACTTTTACTCATGTGAATGCTTTAAATCAGACAACATTGAATCATAACCATTTTTGTTGCATAAGTGACGGTCTGGAACTCGGGAGTTGAGTTTATACACGACCCCCGATTTTCAGGGTGTTACAAGTTGGTATCAGAGCATGAATGAGAGTATACTGGGCCTGGGTTATGGTCTTGCGACGTACGCTGTCGCTTCCTTTGATTTAGGTGGGTGCGAGAAGGGTCTAGAAACACTTCTAGGATCATAGATTCGCCGATAGGCGAAGTCTATAAGGATCGATCACAAGATCGAGTCTGTAACGCATCTCGGGTCGCGTAAAGCGACCCGAATCACTTCTAAGCTGTAGGAAGTCGGGTGGAGACGTCCTATGAGCGGTTTTAAACCGCAAAAGTGAATCTTTGGGCCGTGGGATGACCACGACTCCAGTAATCAATCGCCAGGGCTTAAAAATCCCGTTTCACCAAAAATCTTCAAAATTCCTTCTCCAAACACTTCAACCTTCAGTTCTTTATTATCTATTTCATATTAGGAATCAAACCTAATGTGAAAATAACACAAATTAGCACATTCACCAAATTTTACGGTGAATAGTAAAATTTCATGAAAAATGGATATAAGGCCATTCTAACTTCACTTTCTTTAGCTACTAAGGAGCTAGAAAGATGTACTAGATCCTTCTACCCCAAATTCATATGCTGCATCATATGGTTTGGTATTCGGGATTGCGATGTGGACCCGGAAAGCCCCGAACGCATGTTTGGGCTCATAGAGACCAAAATGCTATGAACCAAGGGGTGGGACCTGATTTTTTGGGGCCCTGGGACCATGGGGGACCAGACCCATCGGGTCCCACTGGCCAACCTGAAGGTTGGCCGGCGATGCCATCGCTGGCCGGGCGATGCATCGCCGGCCGGCGACCTCCGTGGGTGCTGTCCTTCGGGCGCACCTACTTAAATGGCCTCCACATCACCCCTATGCACCTCCCATCCCAAGAAAACCCCCAAAACCCACCTCTCCTTCACAAACAGCCCCCTTGCATACCCTAAATTCGATTTTCAGCAACCAATCCCAAACCCCGGCGTCCTAAACCACCTCTACAACCTTCCTTGGCCAAAACCGACCACCACCCATCAGTTATTGGGTGTTGGCAGCCCCCTTCCTTGAAGATTTCCCCATTTGGAGCTCCAAAATCCCTCAAATATAGCTGAAACCGTGAGGTGCTCCATCCCATCTTTTCGTTCTTATTTTTCCCTAAAAGTACAGCCTTGGGAAGCTTGAAGCGTCCCTCTACGACGCCTAGATTTCCTTTTGTCAGATTGGGCAGCCATTTCTCCGCATTTTCGGCGTCTTCCATGGCTTTTGTGGAAGCCATTTTGGGCCTTTTGTCGCTCTCATCCATCATATCTTTGATGGGTAAGAGGAAAACTGCGACAGACGAGGCTGGGCCGAGCCGCCCTGCTCGATCGAGAAGACCGCGGGGTGGTGCCGCAAGTTCAAGCGCCGCCGCAGGTCCAGCTGCAGTCCTGGAGTGCCGTACAAAACGGGATTTGGATCCCCATGCACATCTTGGACGAACCATCCTATCAGAGATGCCTCATGGTGAATACACTGATCGTAGAGTGTTATTTGAGGCGGACGTAGATGGGCGATTGTTCGGCGAATATCTGTTGTTCGAACGCATTGAAGCTGCGCACTGGGGACTGATCTTTGAAGCTCGCGCTCGTGCTAATGTGAGCACCGTTCGTGCCTTCTATGCTAACATCCAGAGTCCTACCTTGGAGCCCTTACAGTTCAAAATCCCTTTTGGTAGAGATCGGATGGCTACGATCGACGTCCGGTTGATTGCGCGACTTCTCAATGTGCCTCTAGGTGATGTACATCCAAGTGAGAAGAATTTGAGGACTAGACGTGAACGAGATCGCCGCACCAGGTTTCTGTGCGGTAAGTTGGTTCCATGGCAGCCTAATAATAGCCTCAAGGTGACGTACATGTCTGAGGATTTGCGTCTGCTGCATCATATCTGCACGTTCAATGTTTATCCTAGGTCGACGAACCGCATTGAATGTACACGTCTTATGGTCGATTTCTTATTTCTGGTGGCCCAGGGAGAGAACGTATGTATGGCCACTTTCATCTTACGGCAGATAGTTCTCATAGCCAGGTCGAGGAGAACATCCGAATCCCTTCCCTTTGGCCGACTCATTTGCAAGATTGCACTTGAGTTTGCCTATAGACTTGGACCCGAATTGCCGGTATCGATTCACACCATCGATGAGTCGACAATGGTTAAGATGAAGATTGGATCGCAATATCGTGAAAATCAACTTGAAAGGGATAGTGGGGACGACTTTGATGAAGAGGAAGATCAAAGCGAAGAAGAACCTAGTGCAGAGGTTCAGGAAGAGACTCAGGAAGAAGCAGAAGAGGAGGCTCAGGATACTGATGAGAGCCCTCCTCCTGCGTAGGCTACTATCGACGATCGCATTGCTCGGATGGAGGAGAGCCAGACCGCTTTGCGAAGGGAAGTCCAAGAACTTCGAACAGAGGTCGCCGATGCCAAGGCTGTTACGAAGAAGAAGTTTGGCAAGGTGACTCGCACCTTGAAGGCAATCCTGTGTTGCTTACAGGATAAGGGTGCTCCTCCTCCGTCGTCAGACTCCGACTAGCGAAGCGATCTTTGATGTTGTTATGAGTAGTTAGCCATTTTCTGTTTTATGTGTGTAAAGCCTATTAGGGCTAGTGCTTTGCTTATGTTGCTGTTGCTTAACTGTCTTAATTTCCATGTCATTCTAGTCATGATGCTTGTAAGGATATATCCCTTGTATTGTGATAATTTTGATTAATTGAAATGCATGGAATGCCTTTGACTCTTTAGTGAATGATTGTGGTGTATTTGAGCAATTGAGACTGACAAGGTTGCGCCCTATTTTGAATATAGGGAATGCCACCTAAGACTACGAGGAGCGCGGTTCGGCTTTCATTGTCAGAGCAGATGGATCAGGCTCCCTCTCAGTCTAGCACTCGTCCGGACCCTGCTGTGGGCCCGATTCCTGAGACGGTTCGGTCGTCTCAGCCTACTGTTGGTCCTACAGATGGACCACCGCCATTTACACCAACAGTTAGAGAGCCACAACGCGCATCTACTTCCGCACCTCATCCGCCACGGCCTGCTCCACCACCTGATAGATTCGAGCAGATGATGGCTATGATGCTACAGCAGCAGCAGCTATTGACTACTATAGTCGGGACTTTAGCCCAGGGTGGGGGTGCGACTACATCTACTCCACCTGCACCACCTGCGCATCCAGCTGAGGATGCCTATACTTACGCCCAGGATGAGGGCATAACACACCCTGCGCAGCCTGCTTTCCCTGCGGGGAATCCTGCCGACACACGGGGTCTTCTGGAGCGATTTCAGCGCTTGCGGCCTCCTACTTTCACGGGTTCTCACAGACCCGAGGAGGCTGAGTTTTGGCTCGACCGAGTGTCGAAGATTCTACGCATGTTGCACTGTACTGAGGCAGAGCAGGTAGAGCTGGCTACCTTTCAGTTTGAGAGAGAGGCCAGTATGTGGTGGGATAGTATATTGCGGACTGTTACCGCAGATTTCGTATGGACATGGGCAGCATTCGAGTTTCGCTTCCATGAGAAGTATTATCCCCAGACCTACAGGCACGAGAGGGAGAATGAGTTTCTCCGTCTCAGGCAGGCAGCGATGACGGTTACCGAGTATGAGCATCGGTTCACAGAGTTGGGCAGGTACGTCCCGACGATTCTGGCTGATGAGCAGATGCGCATACGGTGCTTTTTGGAGGGCTTGCGACCGGATATTCGGTCGAAGATGTGCTGTGTCAGTTTCTCCTCCTATGCGGAGTTGGTTCACATGTCCATGCGGGCAGAGCAGGACGTGGATCGACTTGCGCGATCACGAGGCCCGACTACTTCCAGGTCGCGACCGGAGTTGCCAGATAGGCCCTCCGTGGCAAGAGGCCTCGCATTGATCCTCCTACCAGGACCACGGCGCCAGTAGGACCGTTTCGGCGCCCTGATTTATCATGCACATACTGTGGGAGGACGGGCCACCTAGCGCAGAGTTGCTTTTCAAGGATGCGGGACAGTGGGTTCTCGCCGCCGCAGAAGATTGATCGTGTACGTCCACAGGCGATATCAGCACCGCCTATACGGTCAGCTCCTGCGCATCCCTCTTTCAGACCCACCGTATCGCAGATTCGACAGCCTCCACGGCCCTTGACACAGTGGCCGAACCGGCCACAGCAGGCTCGAGTTCATGCACTGACCGCTGAGGCAGCTACGACGCCGACTTTCCAGCATTCAGCCTTCGAGGTCACGGGCCATATCGGAGGTACTCCCGTTCTTGTCATGGTGGACACTGGTTCCACGATTTCTTTGATATCGCGTGCCGTAGTCAGACGTCTTGGGTTGCAGACTATCACTATGGATAGCGTGCGAGTCCTTGCAGCTCATGGAGATTATGCGGATGTCACCCAGATGTGTGAGGGTTGTTTAGTTGATCTGGGAGGCAGGACGATGACTCTTGATCTGGTCGTCGATCCCTCGCTCGTTTATCTCGACGTCATTCTTGGCATGGACTGGTTGACTGCAGCTAGAGCCGAGATTGACTGTGAGGCTCGTGTGGTGACGGTGTACGAGCCTGAGGGCACGCCTTTCACATTTTCAGTGCGGGTAAATCTTCCTTTCCGCATACTTAGCTACGCCACTCTATTGCGCGACGCTGGTGCCCAGGTACTTGAGCAGACGCCAGTTGTTTCTGAGTTCGGGGATCTGTTCAGGAAGATCCCTGGTTTGCCGCCCCGACGTGAGATCGATTTCACTATCGATCTGATTCCTGGTTCTACACCCGTCTCACTGCCGACGTATCGCATGGCACCATGTGAGATGGAGGAGTTGCGGACGCAGATTGATGGTCTGCTAGAGCTTGGCTTTATACGGCCTAGCGTATCTCCTTGGGGAGCACCGGTCTTGTTCGTGAAGAAGAAGGATGGTTCCCTGCTATTGTGTATTGATTATCGCAGGCTGAACCAACTCACAGTGAAGAACAAGTACCCTTTGCCCAGGATCGATGACTTGTTTGATCAGTTGAGAGGAGCGCAGTACTTCTCGAAGATTGATCTTCAGTCAGGATATCATCAGCTGCGCGTCAGAGATGAGGACGTGCAGAAGACAGCGTTCAGGACCAGTTTTGGTCACTACGAGTTCCTCGTGATGTCGTTCGGTCTCACGAACGCACCGGCCGTGTTCATGGATCTGATGAACCGGGTATTGCGGCCTTTCCTCTATCGATTCGTCGTTGTCTTCATCGACGACATTTTGGTATACTCTAGGAGTCGAGAGGAGCATGAGGAGCACTTGCGTTTGGTCCTTGATACGCTCAGACAGCATCAGTTGTTCGCACAGTACAAGAAGTGCGACTTCTGGAAGCAGGAGGTGAAGTTTCTGGGACACGTGGTGTCCAAGGATGGCATGGCAGTTGACCTGTCTAAGGTAGCTGCGGTGCAGGACTGGGAGCAGCCTGGTTCTGTCATTGAGGTGAGGAGTTTCTTGGGTCTCGCTGGCTACTATCGGCGCTTCATTCAGGATTTCTCGAAGATCGCGAGACCCTTATCTCAGTTGACACGGAAGGACGTGAAGTTCGCCTGGAATGATAAGGCGGAGTCAGCTTTTCAGGAGCTGAAGGACAGACTTACGTCCGCCCCTGTGCTAGTATTGCCAGAGCAAGGGGTTAAATACACTATATACACTAACGCGTCTAGCGTTGGTTTGGGTTGTGTCCTTATGCAGAGGGACAGGGTAATTTCATATGCCTCGAGACAATTAAGGAAGCACGAGGAGAATTACCCTACACACGACCTGGAGTTGGCAGCCGTTATATTCGTACTGAGACTCTGGAGACATTACCTCTACGGAGAGGAGTTCGAACTCTTTTGCGACCACAAGAGCCTCAAGTACATATTCACGCAGCGGGACTTGAATATGAGGCAGCGGCGATGGATGGAGACGCTGAAGGACTTCAAGTTTGAAGTCTCTTACCATCCTGGGAAGGCGAACCTTGCGGCTGATGCGTTGAGCCGCAAGAAGGCGATAGAGTTTGCGGCTCCTCTGATGGTTGCCGAGTGGGATATGGTTGAGTTTTTGCGAGACTTTGAGCAGAAACTCACCGTAGAGGAGCCATTTGAGTTCATCGCACACGTACAGGTGCGATCCCAGATCGATGACCGTGTCATCGAGGCGCAGAGGGACGACGCGCATCTTACTGAGCTTCGAGAGTAGGCCAGTGATGATGCTGACGCCGACTGGCGAGTTGGTATGGATGGGGGCTTACGTTACCGTGGCCGCCTACGCGTTCCTGATGTCCCTGACTTGAGACGAGAGATTCTCGAGGCTGCGCATTCTACTAGACTCGCGACGCATCCTGGCAGCACGAAGATGTATCGTGACGTGAAGAGGACGTATTGGTGGGAAGGTATGAAGACCCACATAGCTGAGTTCGTGTCCCGTTGTCTCACTTGTCAGCAGGTGAAGGCAGAGCATCGCCGACCACCTGAACTTTTGCAGCCTATGCCGATTGCAGAGTGGAAGTGGGATTTCATTTCCATGGACTTCGTTTCTGGGTTGCCGAAGACCAGGAAGGGGCATGATTCCATTTGGGTGATCGTCGACCGATTGACGAAGTCGGCGCACTTCCTACCGATCAGAGTTACGAACTCTGCAGACGAGCTGGCTAGATTGTATATCCGAGAGATTGTGCGTCTGCATGGAGTTCCGTTGGAGATCGTGTCGGACAGAGACACGCGGTTCACTTCTATCTTCTGGACTCGCATTCAGGAGGCTATGGGTGTGAAGTTGAAGTTCAGTACTGCCTTCCACCCACAGACGGACGGACAGACGGAGCGAGTGAACCAGATCCTGGAGGACATGTTGCGAGCTTGCGCATTGGACTTCAAGGACAGTTGGGATGACTGTCTTGCATATGCGGAGTTTGCGTACAACAATAGCTTCCAGGTGAGTATCGGCATGGCACCTTATGAGGCGCTGTATGGGCGACCTTGTCGCGCACCGCATTGCTGGTTAGAGGTCGGTGAGCGCAGCTTGATTGGCCCAGAGTTGGTGCAGGCGACGTCAGAGAAGATTGATATTATTCGACGTCGGCTTCTTACAGCGCAGAGCAGACAGAAGAGCTACGCCGATACGAGACGACGGCCACTAGAGTTCACAGTCGGGGATCATGTGTTTTTGCGAGTTTCTCCTATGAAGGGAGTCCTTCGGTTCGGGAAGAAGGGGAAGCTGGCCCCGCGATTCATTGGTCCATTTCAGATCCTCGATCGTGTGGGAGCAGTGGCTTACCGATTGGCTTTACCCACGCCCCTCGCGAGCTTCCACAACGTATTTCATGTTTCTATGCTGAAGAAGTACGTTGCTGATCCTTCTCATATCATCAGATGGGAGCAGGTGCAGTTAGGAGAAGATGTTACTTATATCCTGCGACCGACACGCATCTTAGACCGGAAGGAGCAGGTACTGCGTAGCAAGGTGATTCCCCTTGTGAAGGTACTATGGACGCATCATACTGAGGAGGAGGCTACTTGGGAGACAGAAGCCGAGATCAGAAAGAACTACCCACAGCTTCTTGAGGAGTACGAAAAGGTACAAAATTTCGAGGACGAAATTATTTGTTAAGAGGGGTAGATTGTAACGCCCGTGAAAAATCCATACTTGGGCTCGAGTACCAACTCGACCCGAAATTGCGTAGAATTCATTCCTTTAGAAAATATGACTAGGTTAGCTAGTGCAACGTTGGAATAGCTGGGAAATGGTCCCTGATCACTTTAAATACGTTCTACAAGGCCCGAAGCGAGTGGAACTGTAACATCCCAAAAATCGGGGGGTCGAGCAAAAACCCAACTCCCGAGTTCCAAAATGTTATTTATGCAACATAAATATGTATGATTGAATGTTGTCTGTGATAACACATTAAACATGAGTGAGATTAAGCTAGAACAGCATATCATACTCCAGAGACGGTTAAATTAACCAGCGGAAGTCTGTAATAGTATGTATAACATATATAAACTGTTGTATGTCTCCAGAGTGTGAACATGTTACCAGGTTATACACATACATGTATACTCCAAAAGTAGATGAAACGAATATACATGAGTGTGCTAAAAATATGAAATGACAAATGTCAAAGTATCTAATCAACCTCCCTGTAATCCCGTCGATCAGAACACGCATAAAGGAGGGATCCTCCTCATCATCATCAAGTCCGGCTCTGCCTCACAGGCCGCGCCATCATCTGCAATCACAAAAAGGTCTGGTGGGTGTCCGGAACACCGTCCCGTAACGTGGGAGTGAGTAGCTAACTCAGTGGAATAATAGAACAAAGATTAACATGTTATCAAATCAATCATGCGATAATAGTAACACAGTAAATCAAACAATCCTAATACTGTTGTTAATGCAATTATGATATGACGTGATGTATGCCCTCACCGACGATCACCCTCATACGGCAACATCTTACGACCGCGGCATGCCACACTCCCTAGAGTGCTCCACATCTTCCAGGCACATGCAATGCTATGGTGATATGATTACCAAGTTGTTATTAATCCATTCAAACAGCAGGATTGGGAAACTAAGGTACCTCCCTTGTATCAATCCCAACACGGATCCTGTCTAGGGTCGTCACTCCTAGTAATCTCATACGATGTACATTTCGTAGGTCACTGCAAGGGCTGCCAGGGCTGTTGCTCGCACTCGTTGCACCGCTCCCCCATCACCTTATCAATACAGGCCTACTGTACTCTACTGCACGGAAGGGTCGTCGCCTCCCGTGAACTCAGAATACGCTCGCGGTCACTATAAAGGGCTGCCAGGGCTGTTGCTCGCACTCGTTGCACCGCTCCCCCATCACCTTATCAGTGTAGGCCGACAGCAAGAATATAGTGTCCCATACCACCATAATCTGCTCACGAGTCATAGGTGCTCACTGGTCACTACGGGGAGGTTTGTGGCCCCATCGTAGGCCGACAGCTCGACCACGGTGTCCCATACCACCATGCCCGGCTCATGAGTCTTTATGGATCAAGGTACCATGGTTAACAGGGTTTACAATGGTAAGTTCAGTACCCTAGGTTCAAGCAGTTATGATACATACAAGGTGAACAAACATCGGCCAGTCGGGTTACTTGACGGGCTCGACTAGTGCGATCGCATCTCGAATTGAACGACATGAAGTGCGTGAAACACTTCGCGTGGCCTAACCACTGCCGCCAACTCTCAACACGAATCACATTCATCGACGCGTCATTCGTGGCTATGACCAGTCAGCCACGAATTCGCTCGGTTACCGACTGCCTGGACTAAGTCAAGTCCCACACATCTATGGAATTACATTAACACTATACAAAGGTGTTGGAATTGAAATACATCATGTGAGCATGTTAGCACATGTTATAACATTCAACTTAAGCAAATCTTCAAGGCATACTTCCCATGCATATTCAACTTAAGCAAATCCTCAAGCACATACATTCCATGCATGTAATGAAATCATGCATTTTGTCAACATGTAGAAAATCATTTAGGTCAGCATAATAATTGAAAAATCAATCACAAACTATCAAATAACATCATTTAATTCAATACATACTAATACAAGCATTTATACAAACACATACACTACACACTTAAGTCTACATATAGTATGTCGACCCAAAGTGCGCAACTAGGCGAATCTCTTCGCCAAACTAATTATGCACGCATTCCTAACTTCCTAATGCGACAACAAACCATGTCAATCACATCAGCAAAATATGAATGTAAACGGTACTTCCTACAAATGACTAAAATGCCCTAAATCTCATATTCTTCGTTAATTTACGAAACAGGAAACGGAGAGCATTTTGTACATGTCAAACGGCGTTGCCGTCAAGAATCTACTATTAAACGACATTGAAAGCTTTGGAAACAGTCAATCAAAGCGTCTAATATCCGCACCTAGTGTCTTGTAGACTCGGGAATTGAAGCGGAGTGTATATGCTTCGTCTACGGCGAGTAAGGAGCCTAATACATAAGATCCATAAGCTACATCGCTATGGAAACAAGGAAAACTCAAATCAACATCTATTTAGGATTTTTACTTACCTAGGATCGTGGTGGAATCGCCGGGAAAGCGGTAGAGGAGTGTTGCTTAAGCACGTGCAACACGTAGCACAAGTGGCAGGAAGAACTCTCCCACTCTCTCACAATCTCTCACTCTTTTTCTCTCTCCCAATCTAGGGATTTTTGCAAATTCGGATGGGAGAGAGGAGTGAGGGTTTCAACCCCTTTTATAAGCCTAAACATGCCCTAAATAGGCTCCAAGTCAAGGTATACTTAAAGTATATCCAAATCGGGGCTGTTTCGGTCCAAAAGAGCATTTCTGGAGGTCCCCTGGCCAAATGCGGTCGGACTTAAGCTCGTGCATACTGGATCTAGCACACATCCAGTTTTCAGACCGGTAGGGTTCCCAGATCGCACGTGGCGGCCCAGTTTCAGTTTAACGGTCACCGCACCAAGATCAGGCCTATAAGTCTCGTGATATGTAATAGAAATTTTTCCTGATCCAAGGGTGTAATTTGGCTGTATTCTGACGGTCAGATTGCTCAATACTGATGCGTCAAATTTGTGTGCCAGATTTGAATTTGAAATTCCAACTATGTCCCTATTCACACTCTCTTCGGTCCGGGCTCAATGAAATAGCCTGTGATCGTCAGTTGGACTTGATATTCGAAACGATTGCCAAGCCCAGCTAAGTGGTCATAACGGTCTAAGATGGTAGGCATCTGACTTACGACGCGCGGTCTAGATCCAATACAAAGTTTCAAGGAGGTCCCGAGAACAAACCGGCTTAGAGTTTGATCCGAGGCTTTAGAGCATTATAGCACCCTTGGTTCCACTCGCTTTGGGCCTTGTAGAACGTATTTAAAGTGATTAGGGACCATTTCCCAGCTATTCTAACGTTGCACTAGCTAACTTAGTCATATTTTCTAAAGGAATTGATTCTAAGTGGTTTCTTTGGCTATGGAATTGGTTTCTAAGCAATTTTCCAGGTGTTTTAATTGACCCATTGCCTAAGAACGTCAAATCTCAGATTGGCCAAAATCCGGGGTGTTATAGGAACCAAGGGTGCTATAATGCTCTAAAGCCTCGGATCAAACTCTAAACCGGTTTGTTCTCTAGACCACTTTGAATCTTTGTATTGGATCTAGACCGCACGTTGAAAGTCCGATACCTCCTATCTTAGACCGTTAGAACCGTCTAGCTGGACTTGACTCTCATTCCAAAAATCAAGTCAAACCGATAATCACAGGCTATTTCATTGAGCCCGGACCGAAGAGAGTGAGAATAGGGTTAGAATTGGAATTTGAAATTCAAATCTGGCACACAATTTGACGCATCAGTATTGAGCGTTCTGACCGTCAGACTACAGCCAAATTACACCCTTGGATCAGGAAAAATATCTATTATATATCACGAGACTTATAGGCCTGATCTTGGTGCGGTGACCGTTAAACTGAAACTAGGCCGCCACGTGCGATCTGGGAACCCAACCGGTCTGAAAACTGGATGCGTGCTAGATCTAGTATGCATGAGCTTAAGTCCGACCGCATTTGTCCTGGGGACCTTCAGAAATGTCCTTTTGGACCGAAACGGCCCCGATTTGGTTAGGCACCAAGTAAACATTGTTCCCAAGCCTATTTTGGGAATGTTTTAGGCTATAAAAGGGGTTGAAACCCTCACTCCTCTCTCCCATCCGAATTTGAGAGAAGCCCTAGCTTGGGAGAGAGAAAAAGGTGGGAGATTGTGAGAGTGTGGGAGAGTTCTTCCTGCCACTTGTACTACGCGTTGCACGTGCTTAAGCAACACACCTCTACCGCTTTCCCGGCGATTCCACCGCGATCCTAGGTAAGTAAAAACCCTAAATAGTTGTTGATTTGAGTTTTCCTTATTTCCATAGCGATGTAGCTTATGGATCTTATGTATTAGGCTCCTTACTCGCCGTAGACGAAGCATATACACTCCGCTTCAATTCCCGAGTCTACAAGACACTAGGTGAGGATTTTAGACGCTTTGATTGACGGTTCCCAACGCTTTCAATGTCGTTTAATAGTAGATTCTTGACGGCATCGCCGTTTGACATGTACAAAATGCTCTCCGTTTCCCGTTTCGTAAGCTAACGAAGAATATGAGATTTAGGGCATTTTAGTCATTTGTAGGAAGTACTGTTTACATTCATATTTTGCTGATGTGATTGACATGGTTTGTTGTCGCATTAGGAAGTTAGGAATGCGTGCATAATTAGTTTGGCGAAGAGATTCGCCTAGTTGCACACTTTGGGTCGACATACTATATGTAGACTTAAGTGTGTAGTGTATGTGTTTGTATAAATGCTTGTATTAGTATGTATTGAATTAAATGATGTTATTTGATAGTTTGTGATTGATTTATCAATTATTATGCTGACCTAAATGATTTTCTACATGTTGACAAAATGCATGATTTCATTACATGCATGGAATGTATGTGCTTGAGGATTTGCTTAAGTTGAATATGCATGGGAAGTATGCCTTGAAGATTTGCTTAAGTTGAATGTTATAACATGTGCTAACATGCTCACATGATGTATTTCAATTCCAATACCTTTTTATAGTGTTAATGTAATTCCATAGATGTGTGGGACTTGACTTAGTCCAGGCAGTCGGTAACCGAGCGAATTCGTGGCTGACTGGTCATAGCCACGAACGACGCGTCGATGAATGTGATTCGTGTTGAGAGTTGGCGGCAGTGGTTAGGCCACGCGAAGTGTTTTACGCACTTCATGTCGTTCAATTCGAGATGCGATCGCGCTAGTCGAGCCCGTCAAGTAATCCGACTGGCCGATGTTTGTTCACCTTGTATGTATCATAACTGCTTGAACCTAGGGTACTGAACTTACCATTGTAAACCCTATTAACCGTGGTACCTTGATCCACGAAGACTCATGAGCCGGGCATGGTGGTATGGGACACCGTGGTCGAGCTGTCGGCTACGCTGGGGCCACAAACCTCCCCGTAGTGACCAATGAGCACCTTGACTCGTGAGCAGATTATGGTGGTATGGGACACTATATTCTAGCTGTCGGCCTACACTGATCAGGCGACGAGCCCTTTGTAGTGACCGCGAGCGTATTCTGAGTTCACGGGAGGCGACGACCCTTCCGTGCAGTAGAGTACAGTAGGCCTGTATTGATAAGGTGATGGGGGAGCGGTGCAACGAGTGCGAGCAACAGCCCTGGCAGCCCTTGCAGTGACCTACGAAATGTACATCGTATGAGATTACTAGGAGTGACGACCCTAGACAGGATCCGTGTTGGGATTGATACAAGGGAAGTACCTTAGTTTCCCAATCCTGCTGTTTGAATGGATTAATAACAACTTGGTAATCATATCACCATAGCATTGCATGTGCCTGGAAGATGTGGAGCACTCTAGGGAGTGTGGCATGCCGCGGTCGTAAGATGTTGCCGTATGAGGGTGATCGTCGGTGAGGGCATACATCACGTCATATCATCTTGCATTAACAACAGTATTAAGATTTGTCTGATTTACTGCTTTACTATTATCGCGTGATTGAATTGTGAACATGCTAATCTTTGCTCTATGATTCCACTGAGTTGATCACTCATTCCCACGTTACGGGATGGTGTTTGCAACACCCACCAGACCCTGTTGTAGTTGCAGGTGACGACGAGATCCAGGAGGTGGAGCCGGAGATTGACGAGGATCAGGATGAGTTCTCGTATATGCAGTATCACGACGGCTTCCCGTAGGTGACCTGGATCGAGGGGGACTTCAGTGGGACTATTTTGAACTTATTCTTTTGTCTATTTACATGTATATGAGACTCAAAGATGTAGTCATACTTTGGAGACAGTTGAGATTACTTTATTTTTCCATACAGTGATATATATATTGTTTAGTCTTCCGCTTGCTTTTATCACTGGATCTGAAGTATGAATTGCAGTTTTGGTATACTTTTACTCATGTGAATGCTTTAAATCAGACAACATTGAATCATAACCATTTTTGTTGCATAAGTGACGGTCTGGAACTCGGGAGTTGAGTTTATACACGACCCCCGATTTTCAGGGTGTTACAGTGTAGCTAAAATTAAATTTCTGAAATCAATACAAATTCTCAACTTACCATTTTTTTTTATTACTAGAACAACATTTGACATCCACTCGACATATTTCATAGGACAAATAAAACTAGCCTTCAAAAGTTATTCAATTTCTTCTTTGATCTTGTGGGTTACTTCGACTGTCATCCGTCTAGGTGGTTGCTTGTGTTACTGATATCCTTCTTTTATCAGTAACCTATGTTCGACTAAACCCCAATTGAGTTCAAGCATATCGTGATAACCTATGTAAAATAATCAATAAATTCATTGAGTAGACTCGTCAATTATTTCTTCTCATGAAACTTCAACAAATTGTTGATGAAGGTAGGTTTGGACCCTGCTCAATCCCTAAGTTGTCTTCGACCAATAGATCTTAAACTTGGGGCCGAGAATCTTCTATCTTATTGGGAGCCTCCTCAAGCTCGACTTTGTCTTCTTTGGTTGAGTCCTTCATTTCAGCCAAATTTACAAGACATCCTTCGTCCATCTCTTTCAGGCTTTCTTCGAGCATTCTTATCATGGTCGTGAAATCAACCTAGTGGCACTCATCTCTTGGTGTACTGATCATGGAATTTCTTCGATAGTGCAATGCGAAACCGTTTAATAAGGAATGATGTCCCTCAGCAAGGTGTCACTTAACACATTAGTTCAGTGATGGCTTACACAAGGGTTCTTCTTCACTTATAATCTAGTTGGGCGGCTAAACTTGTTTCTCCAAGTGAACTGAATCGGTCCCACCTCTTTTCCATAATAATAAGCCTCATTGGTGTTTGAAGTGTCCATAAAAGGTTTATTATCAGGCAGGACTAATTTGACCTTATCTTGGTTCAAGAAAATCATGAACTAATGTAGGAAAGATGGGATACATACAAATGAATGAATCCAGTCCCTCCCCAACAAAGAATTATAGCTTGATGAGGTATCGACCATGAAAAATAGTGCTAACATTGTCTTAGTTCTAACAGTCAGATCAACTGGTTAGACATCATGTGTATTTGCAACATGATCGACAAAATTATTGACGATCATCTCTGAAGGAATCAAATCAGCTGGGGTTTTTCACAATTTAACTATCATCCTTAATGGAAAAAGGTTAACATTGGCCCCATTGTACATGAGGATTCTGGTAATAGGGCACTCTTCAAGGTGAGATGATATGTACAACAACTTAATGTGTTGCATCATGTTGTACATAGGTTTATCTATGACCACCCTTTTAGACGTAGCCCCTACTTCTACTATGATGGTGTTAACATGAGGGGCTTCATCAGCCATGGATTCATTCTTAACACCTTCTTTAAATGGAAATGAAGCATGTTGTATTATTATTAAGGGGTATATTGTTCTACATCGCCCATCATTCTATTTGGCTGAGTTGGTCTAGCTTGGAAACTGGAAGCCAATGTGAAAACCATGTTACAATGGAACACAACAGGTGGCAATATCCCAAATAAAATTTAGTCATTTGGACATTGTTCCCTTAATGTTTCATTAACTGTTTCCATCGTGTAATCTTCTGTCTGATTAATGCTTTCATTAGTTGTAATGTTGGGCGAAGTGACTATTGGTGACACAATCTTCACTGCTATTGTGGTCAACATTAGTTCAGTTACTAACCATTCATCAGCCCGGAAGCACTCATCATTGAGGTAGTATGATTAGTTACCACAGCTATCTTCCTCCTTAAGACTCACTGATCGATTAATTTAGCCGAGAACATTTAAGTCTTGGTTTTGTAACACAGGGGAAAGTATTACTCTTTAATATGTTTATAACCACCTAGCCCTCCAGAAAGGCCTAGGTTGAGTTTTTACTAACCGAGGGGATTTTACTACTTATGATTTTCTCCTTATCGTGGCTCAATGCCTTTTCCATCGATGCTTTTGAGTCCCAGTTAACGCTTCTGGAACAGTTGAAAATTTTAGATGTGTGACCCACATCCATAGTCCTTCTCAAATTGTTGGGCGTTTGATAATCCTTTAGCTTGGTGATTCTATTTTTTGGTAGTAAGTGGGAGTCATCTATTACGATCGATGGTAGTTATTGCTTCAAACTGACCAAGGGACCATGGAATGATCTATCCATCTTGGCTTGGGAGGATCCCTCATGCAAGAACAGTTCCTCAAGCACACCCATCACATAGCTAAGAGCCTCGACTAGCACGTTGATCTGCATTCGACTAGTTATTATTCAAACGAGTTGGCCAACATCAGCCCTAGACTAGTCATCGTGCTACCTCTCCTTGATTATTCAGGCTAAGATTGACCTTCAAATGTGGTTGGTTCCTCATATTAGTTGTGACCACGTTGACCACGATGTTAAATGGGAACGGGTTTGTATCGATTAGCATGGCTTCCTCACATTTCTTAAGAAACATTAGCAATCTGTGGTCGATGTAATCCTGGATAATGTTCCTGAACATAACACATTTGTTAGTTGAATGAGACCGAGTTCCATGTCATTTACAATATTCGATCTTTTTGTAATTTTTCGACTGAGTGTATCTTATGGTTTATAGAAATTTTGATAATTTTTCTGACCAAAAGAATGTTAAATATTTCCTTGATTCTATTGATGTCAAATGTGTAATGCCCTAAACTCAAAAACCGGGTTCACAAAATTCTCGATCGCTGAATCCGGTGCTGATAGCCTCCTCAGTGCCCCATTCTTGGCTCCTGACACCTATATACTAGGTTCTGATCCTGGGATCCTACAAAGAGGATTTCTATACATAAGTCTGTTTTATAATTAACATACATAAGATCATATAACCCACCAATAATAACCACAGGTACATTATTACAAAATCCACTAAGAATAAAAACTTTTACAATACAAGGCATATAAGTGAGAATGCTATCTTATCTAGCTCCTATATTTGTCAAATTTTGTAGTGTTAAAACCTCTTGAAATATGTATCTTTTGTAGCTTAACTTTATATCATCCTTACCTACATTCAAGTACAAGAACAAGAGAGTCTACATCAAGAACATCAAGTACAAGAATAAGAGATTCAAGTACAACATTAAATGATAGATCAAGTTTTCAAGTTTCAACTATATCAAGACAATGTGCTTTACTTAAAGAATTCAAGCCCAAGTTATCTTCTTAAGTTGGAACTCAGAGTCACAAGGTCACTACTTCAAATTCATCTTCGAATATATAATGACAAGCTTCAGGTACTTCAAGATAAACTATCAACCAAAGCGAACGATGTTTCAATGTTCAATTTTCACCTATAAGGTATGAATGACCCTAGATTGACCATAGGTTAGCTCATATTGATTACATTCTTATTTTGGGTCATGATATAATTTTATAGGTTTTTTCTCGACTAGTCCTAGCATATGTTCAACTCATCCAAGTGCTAGCTCGACCAATATAAGAATTTTCTCAACCAGTCTAAGGTTTGTTATGGATTTTTAGAATTTCTGTTAGACCTTCGACCAGTCCTGGAGACTACTCAACCAGTCGAGTGAACAGTGTTCGACCAGTCCAGCAGACTCGACTCAAAGTCTAGCAATCTTTAAGGGTTCCACTCGACCAATCGAGTGCATGGCTTGACCAGTCGAGCAAGCCACTCGACCAGTCATGAACCAATCTTATCCTATCACGCCTAAAATTTTGAATTCTTATTGGTCTTTCGACCAGTTGAGCTGTCCTCTGGGCCAGTCAAGTGAACAGTTTTTCACCTATAAATAGAGCATGATTTTCAGAGTTTGATAAGTCATTCAAGAAAAATCAAGACACCACACTGAGAGATAAGTTTATGATATTCTTGAGTTATTTAATGCTCATTTAATATTCTCTTTTAATTACCTTTTTATATTTGATTTTGAGTTCTTTATTCCAATCTTATTTGAAGAAGGGATTTAAGTTTTTCCCCTTTCTTGAGATCAAAATCAAATCAAGCTGGCCCAAGGTGATTGTAACACCCTGAAAATCGAGGGTCGTGTATAAACTCAACTCCCGAGTTCCAGACCATCACTTATGCAACAAAAATGATTATGATTCAATGTTGTCTGATTTAAAGCATTCACATGAGTAAAAGTACACCAAAACTGCAATTCATACTTCAGATCTAGTGATAAAAGCAAGCGGAAGACTAAACAATATATATATCACTGTATGTAAAAAAAATAAAGTAGATCTCATCTGTCTCCAAAGTATGAATACATCTCTAAGTCTCATATACATATACATGAACAAAAGTAAATGTCCAAAATGGTCCCAGTGAAGTCCCATCGATCCAGGTCGCCTACGCAAAGCCATCGTGATACTGCATGTACGAGAACTCGTCCTGGTCCTCGTCAAAGTGTGGCTCCACCTCCTGGATCTCAGCCTCACCTGCATCTACAACAGGGTCTGGTGGGTGTTGCAAACACCATCTTGTAACGTGGGAGTGAGTGATCAACTCAGTGGAATCATAGAGCAAGGATTAGTATGTTCACAATTCAATCATACGATAATAGTAAAGCAGTAAATCAGACAATCCTAATACTGTTGTTAATGCAAGATGATATGACGTGATGTATGCCCTCACCGACGATCTCCCTCATACGGCAACATCTTACGACCGCGGCATGCTACACTCCCTAGAGTGCTCCACATCTTCCAGGCACATGCAATGCTATGGTGATATGATTTCCAAGTTGTTATTAGTCCATTCAAACAGCAGGATTGGAAAACTAAGGTACTTCCCTTGTATCAATCCCAACACAGATCCTGTCTAGGGTCGTCACTCCTGGTAATCTCATACGATGTACATTTCGTAGGTCGCTGCAAGGGCTGCCAGGGCTGTTGCTCGCACTCGTTGCACCGCTCCTCCATCACCTTATCAATACAGGCCTACCGTACTCTACTACAACGGAAGGGTCGTCGCCTCCCGTGGACTCAGAATACGCTCGCGGTCACTACAAAGGACTCGTCGCCTGATCAGTGTAGGCCGACAGCTAGAATATAGTGTCCCATACCACCATAATCTGCTCACGAGTCTAGGTGCTCACTAGTCACTACGGGGAGGTTTATAGCCCCAGCATAGGCCGACAGCTCGACCACGGTGTCCCATACCACCATGCCCGGCTCATGAGTCTTCGTGGATCAAGGTACCATGGTTAACAGGGTTTACAATGGTAAGTTCAGTAACCTAGGTTCAAGCAGTTATGACTCATACAAGGTGAACGTACATCGGCCATTCGGGTTACTTGACGGGCTCGACTAGTGTGATCGCATCTCAAGTCGAACGACATGAAGTGCGTAAAACACTTCGCGTGGCCTAACCACTGCCGCCAACTCCAAACACGACTCGCGTTCATCGACGCGTCGTTCGTGGCTAAGACCAGCCAGCCACGAATTCGCTCAGTTACCGACTGCCTGGACTAAGTATAGTCCCAAATAATTATGGAATCACATCAGCAATTTATGTAAGAGTATTAGAATTGAAATACAATCATGTAAGCATGTTAACACATGTTATAACATTCAACTTAGGCAAATCTTCAAGCACATACATGTCATGCATAGTATGGAATCATGAACTTA
The DNA here is from genome assembly GCA_037074715.1 of Magnolia kwangsiensis. NCBI lineage: Eukaryota > Viridiplantae > Streptophyta > Magnoliopsida > Magnoliales > Magnoliaceae > Magnolia > Magnolia kwangsiensis. The sequence continues at coordinate 42,391,566 of CM073586.1, read as the reverse complement.
GTCAACATGCAGGAAATCATTTATGTCAGCATATAAATTGAGAAATCCATCTCAAACTAATTCATAACATCATTTAATCCAATACATACTAATACAAGCATTTAAACAAACACATACACTACACACTTAAGTCTACATATAGTATGTCGACCCGAAGTGCGCAATTAGGCGAATCTCTTCGCCAAACTAATTATGCACGTATTCCTAACTTCCTAATGCGACAACAAACCATGTCAATCACATCAACAAAATATGAATGTAAACTGTACTTCCTACAAATGACTAAAATGCCCTAAATCTCATATTCTTCGTTAATTTACGAAACAGGAAACGGAGAGCATGTTGTACATGTCAAACGGCGATGCCGTCAATAATCTACTATTAAACGACATTGAAAGCGTTGGAAACCGCCAACTAAATCGTCTAAAATCCTCACCTTATGTCTTGTAGACTCGTGAATTGAAACGGAGCGTATACGCTTCGTCTACGGCGAATAGGGAACCTAATACACAAGATCCATAAGCTACATCGCTATGGAAATAAAGGAATCTCAAATCAGCAACTATTTAGGGTATTTGCTTACCTAGAATCACGGTGTAATCACCGGGAAAGCGATAGACGTGCGTTGCTTAAGCACGTGCAACACGTAGCACAAGTAGCAGGAAGAACTCTCCCACTCTCTCTCACAATCTCTCACCTTTTCTCTCACACAAGCTAGGGTTTCTAGCAAATTCGGATGTGTGAGAGAAGTGAGGGTTTCAACCCCTTTTATAAGCTAAATCATGCCCAAAATAGGCTTGGGAATAATGTTTACTTGGTGCCTAACCAAATCGGGGCGGTTTCGGTCTAAAAGAGCATTTCTGAAGGTCCCCTGGCCAAATGCGGTCGGACTTAAGCTCATGCATACTAGATCTAGCACACATCCAGTTTTCAGACCGGTAGGGTTCCCAGATTGCACGTGGCGGTCCAGTTTCAGTTTAACGGTCACCGCACCAAGATCAGGCCTATAAGTCTCGTGATATGTAATAGAAATTTTTCCTGATCCAAGGGTGTAATTTGGCTGAATTCTGACGGTCAGAACGCTCAATACTGATGCGTCAAATCGTGTGCCAGATTTGAATTTCAAATTCCAATTCTAACCCTATTCTCACTCTCTTCACTCCAGGCTCAATGAAATAGCTTCTGAATGTCAGTTGGACTTGATTTTCGAAACGATTGCCAAGCCCAGCTAAGTGGTCATAACGGTCTAAGATGGTAGGTATCTGACTTTCGACGCGTGGTCTAGATCCAATCCAAAGTTTCAAGGAGGTCCCGAGAATAAACCGGTTTAGAGTTTGACCCGAGGCTTTAGAGCATTATAGCACCATTGGTTCCACTCGCTTTGGGCCTTGTAGAAGGTATTTAAAGTGATCAGGGACCATTTTCCAGCTATTCTAACGTTGCACTAGCTAACTTAGTCATATTTTCTAAAGGAATAAATTCTACACAATTTCGGGTCGAGTTGGTACTCGAGCCCAAGTACGGATTTTTCACGGGCGTTACAATCTATCCCCCTGAACAAATAATTTCGTCCTCGAAATTTTGTGCCTTTTCGTACTCCTCGAGAAGCTGTGGGTAGTTCTTTCTAATCTCGGCTTCTGTCTCCCAGGTAGCCTCCTCCTCAGAGTGATGCGTCCATAATACCTTCACAAGGGGAATCACCTTGCTACGCAGTATCTTCTCCTTCCTGTCTAGGATACGTGTCGGTCGCAGGATATATGTGACATCCTCTCCTAACTGCACCTGCTCCCATCTGATGATATGGGAAGGATCAGCAACGTACTTCTTCAGCATAGAAACATGAAATACGTTGTGAACGCTCACGAGAGGCATGGGTAAAGCCAATTGGTAAGCCACCGCTCCTACACGATCGAGGATCTGGAATGGACCAATGAATCGCGGTGCTAGCTTCCCCTTCTTCCCGAACCGAAGGACTCCCTTCATGGGGAAAACTCACAAAAACACATGATCCCCAACTATGAACTCTAGTGGCCTCCGTCTCGTATCGGCGTAGCTCTTCTGTTTGCTCTGCGCTGTAAGGAGCCGACGTCGAATAATATCAATCTTCTCTGACGTCGCCTGCACTAACTCTGGGTCAATCAAGGTACGCTCACCGACCTCTAACCAGCAATGCGGGGCGCGATAAGGTCACCCATACAGCGCCTCATAAGGTGCCATACCGATACTCGCCTGAAAACTGTTGTTGTACGCAAACTCCGCATATGCAAGACAATCATCTCAACTGTCCTTGAAGTCCAATGCGCAAGCTCGCAACATGTCCTCCAAGATCTGGTTCACCCGCTCTGTCTGTCCGTCTGTCTGTGGGTGGAAGGCAGTACTAAACTTCATCTTCACACCCAAAGCCTCCTGAATGCGAGTTAAGAAAATAGAAGTGAACCGCGTGTCTCTGTCCGACACGATCTCCAGCGGAACTCCATGCAGACGCACAATCTCTCTGATGTACAATCTAGCCAGCTCGTCTGCAGAGTTCGTAACTCTAATCGGTAGGAAGTGCACCGACTTCATCAGACGGTCGACGATCACCCAAATGGAATCATGTCCCTTCCTCGTCTTCGGCAACCCAGAAATGAAGTCCATAGAAATGAAATCCGACTTCTACTCTGCAATCGGCATAGGCTGCAAAAGTCCAGGTGGTTGGCGATGCTCTGCCTTCACCTGCTGACAAGTGAGACAACGGGACACGAACTCAGCTATGTGGGTCTTCATACCTTCCCACCAATATATCCTCTTCACGTCACGATACATCTTTGTGCTGCCTGGATGCATCGCGAGTCTAGTAGAATGCGCAGCCTCGAGAATCTCTCGTCTCAAGTCAGGGACATCTGGGACGCATAGGCGGCCACGATAACGTAAGCCCCCATCCATACCAACTCGCCAGTCGGCATCAGCATCATCACTGGTCTGCTCTCGAAGCTCAGTAAGATGCGCATCGTCCCTCTGCGCCTCGATGACTCGGTCATCGATCTGGGATCGCACCTATACATGTGCGATGAACTCAAATGGCTCCTCTACAGTGAGTTTCTGCTCAAAGTCTCACAAAAACTCAACCATATCCCACTCGACAACCATCAGCGGAGCCGCAAACTCTATCGCCTTCTTGCTGCTTAATGCATCAGCCACGAGGTTCGCCTTCCCAGGATGGTAAGAGACTTCAAACTTGAAGTCCTTCAACGTCTCCATCCATCGCCGCTGCCTCATATTCAAGTCTCGCTGCGTGAATATGTACTTGAGGCTCTTGTGGTCACAAAAGAGCTCGAACTCCTCTCCGTAGAGGTAATGTCTCCAGAGTCTCAGTGCGAATATAACGGCTGCCAACTTTAGGTCGTGTGTAGGGTAATTCTCCTCGTGCTTCCTTAATTGTCTCGAGGCATACGAAATTACCCTGTCCCTCTGCATAAGGACACAACCCAGACCAACGCTACACGCGTCAGTGTATATAGTGTATTTAACCCCTTGCTCTGGCAATACTAGCACAGGGGCGGACGTAAGTCTGTCCTTCAGCTCCTGAAAAGCTGACTCCGTCTTGTCATTCCAGGTGAACTTCACGTCCTTCCGTGTCAACTGAGATAAGGGTCTCGCGATCTTCGAGAAGTCCTGAATGAAGCGCCGATAGTAGCCAGCGAGACCCAAGAAACTCTTCACCTCAGTGACAGAACCAGGCTGCTCCCAGTCCTGCACCGCAGCTACCTTAGACAGGTCAACTGCCATGCCATCCTTGGACACCACGTGTCCCAGAAACTTCACCTCCTGCTTCCAGAAGGCGCACTTCTTGTACTGTGAGAACAACTGATGCTGTCTGAGCGTATCCAGGACCAAACGTAAGTGCTCCTCGTGCTCCTCTCGACTCCTAGAGTACACCAAAATATCGTCAATGAATACAACGACGAATCGATAGAGGAAAGGTCGAAATACCCAGTTCATCAGATCCATGAACACGGCTGGTGCGTTCGTGAGACCGAACGACATCACGAGGAACTCGTAGTGGCCAAAACTGGTCCTGAATGCTGTCTTCTGCACATCCTCATCCCTGATGCGCAAATGATGATATCCTGACTGAAGATCAATCTTCGAGAAGTACTGCACTCCTCTCAACTGATCAAACAAGTCATCGATCCTGGGTAAAGGACACTTGTTCTTCACCGTGACCTGGTTCAGCCTGCGATAATCAATACACAATCACATCGAACCGTCCTTCTTCCTCACGAATAGGACCGGTGCTTCCCAAGGAGACACACTAGGTCGTATAAGGCCAAGCTCTAGCAGACCATCAATCTGCATCCTCAACTCCTCCATCTCACATGGTGCCATGCGATACGTCGGCAGTGAGACGGGTGTAGAACCAGGAACCAGATCAATAGTGAAATCGATCTCACGTCGGGGCGGCAAACCAGGGATCTTCCTAAACAGATCCCCGAACTCGGAAACGACTGGCACATGCTCGAGTATCTGGGCACCAGCGTCGCGCAATAAAGTGGCGTAACTAAGTATGCGGAAAGAGAGATTTACCCGCACTGAAAATGTGAAAGGCGTGCCCTCAAGCTCGTACATTGTCACCATACGAGCCTCGCAGTCAATCTCGGCCCTCCCAGCAGTCAACCAGTCCATGCCAAGAATGACGTTGAGATAAACGAGCGAGGGATCGACGACAAGATCAAAAGCCATCGTCCTGCCTCCCAGATCAACTAAACAACCCTCACACATCTGGGTAACATCCGAATAATCCGCATGAGCTACAAAGACTCGCACGCTATCCATAGTGATAGTCTGTAACTCAAGACGCCTGACTACAGCACGCGATATCAAAGAAATCGTGGAACCAGTGTCCACCATCACAAGAATAGGAGTACCTCCAATATGGGCTGTGACCTCGAAGGCTGAATGCTGAAGAGTAGGTGTCGCAGCTGCCTCAGCTGTCAATGCATGAACCCGAGCCTGCTGTGGCCGGTTCGGCTGCTGTGTCAAGGGCCGTGGAGGTTGTCTAATCTGCGATACCGGAGGTCTGAAAGAAGGGTGCGTAGGAGCTAACCGTATAGGCGGTGCTGATATTGCCTGTGAACGAGCACGGTCAATCTTCTGCGGCGGTGAAACCCGCGGTCCCGCATCCGAGAGAAACAGCTCTGCGCCAAGTGGCCTGTCCTCCCACAGTATGTACATGTCAAATCAGGGCACCGAAACGGTGATACAGGCGCTGTAGTCCTAGTAGGAGGGTCAACGCGAGGCCTCTTGCCCGCGAAGGGCCTGTCCTGCATGTCTGGTCGCGGCCTAGAAGCAACAGGGCCGCGAGATCGCGCAAGTCGATCCACATCCTGCTCTGCCCGCATAGACATTTGAATCAACTCCTCATAAGAGGGAATGCTCAAACAGCACATCTTCGACCGAATATCCAGTCACAAACCCTCTAAAAAGTGTCGTATGCGCATCTGCTCATCAGCCAAAATCGTCGGGACGTATCTTCCTAACTCCGTGAACCGATGCTCATACTCTGTAACTGTCATGGCTGCCTGTCTGAGGCGGAGAAACTCATTCTCCCTGTCGTGCCTATAAGTCTGGGGATAATACTTCTCATGGAAGCGGAACTCAAACGCTGCCCATGTCCATACAAAGTCGGCGGCAACAGTCCGCAGTACGCTATCCCACCACAGTCTGGCCTCTCGCTCAAATAGGAATGTAGCCAGCTCTACCTGCTCGGCCTTTGTGCAATGTAACATCCGCAAAATCTTCGACACACGGTCGAGCTAGTACTCAGCCTCCTCGGGTCTGTGAGAACCCGTGAAAGTGGGAGGCCGTAAGCGCTGAAATCGCTCTAATAGGCCCCGTGTATCTGCGGCATTCCCCATAGGGTAAGCAGGCGGCGCAGGATGAGCCATGCCCTCATCTTTGGCGTATGTGTAAGCATCCTCAACTGGATGCGCAGGTGGTGCAGGTGGAGCCACACCCCCACCCTGTGCTAATGTCCCCACGATGGTAGTCAGAAGCTGCTGCTGCTACTGCATCATAGCCAACATCTGCTCAAATCTGTCAGGAGGTGGAGCAGGCTGTGGCGGATGCTGTGCGGAAGTAGATGCACGATGAGGCTCTCTGACTGACGGCGTAAATGGCGGTGGTCCAACTGTAAGACCAGCGGCAGGCTGAGACGCACGAACTGTCTCAGGAATCGAGCCCAAAGCAGGGTCCGCATGGGTACCAGACTGCGAAGGAGTCTGATCCATATGCTCAGTCAGTGCAAGCTGAACCGTGCTCCGCGTAGCCTTAGGCGGCATTCCCTATATTCAAAATAGGGCGCAACCTTGTCAGTCTCATTAGCACAAATACACCGCAATCATTCACATAAGGAGTCAAAGGCATTCCATGCATTTCATTTAATCAAAATTGTCACAATACAAGGGATATATCCTTATAAGCATCATGACAAGAAATACATGGGAACTAAGAAAGTTAAAATTACAACAGCAACATAAGTAAGGCACTAGCCCTAACAGGCTTACACACATATAGCAGGAAATGACTAACTACTAACAACAACATCAAAGGTTGCATTGCTAGTCTAAGTCTGGGGACGGAGGAGGAGCACCCTTATCCTGCAAGCAACACAGGATCGCCTTCAAGGTGCGAGTCACCTTGCCGAATTTCTTCTTTGTGACGGCCTTGGCATCCTCAACTTCAGCGCGAAGTTCCTGAACTTCTCTTCGCAAGACGATCTGACTCTCCTCGATCCAAGCAATGCGATCATCGCTAGTAGCCTGCGCAGAAGGAGGAGGGCTCTCATCTGTATCTTGAGCCTCCTCTTCTGCCTCTTCCTGAACTTCTTCCTGAACCTCTGCTCCAGGTTCTTCTTCACTTTGATCTTCCTCATCATCGAAGTCATCCTCACTGTCCTCCTCAAGCTGATTTTCACGGTACTGCGACCCAATCTTCATCTTGACCATAGTCGACTCATCAATGGTATGAATCGATACTAGCAATTCCGGCCCAAGTCTGTAGGCAAACTCAAGTGCAATCTTGCAAATCAGTCAGCCAAAAGGAAGCGATTCGGATGTTCTCCTTGACTTGGCTATGAGGATTATCTGTCATAAGATGAAAGTGGCCATACATACGTTCTCTCTCTGGGCCACCAGATATAGGAAATCAACCATAAGGCGTGTACATTCAATGCGATTCGTAGACCTGGGATAAACATTGTACGTGCAGATATGGTGCAGCAGGCGCAAATCATCAAACATATACGTTGCCTTTAGGCTATTATTAGGCTGCCATGGAACCAACTTACCGCACAAAAACCTGGTGCGGCGATCTCGTTCACGTCTACTCCTCAGATTCTTCTCACTAGGATGAACATCACCAAGAGGCACGTTCAGAAGTCGCGTAATCAGTCGCACATCAATCGTAGCCATCCGATCTCTACCAAAAGGGATTTTAAACTGCAATGGGTCCAAGGTAAGATTCTGGATACTAGCATAGAAGGCATGAACGGTGCTCACATTAGCACGAGCACGAGCTTCAAAGATCGGACCCCAATGCGCAGCTTCAATGCGCTCGAACAACAAAAATTCATCGAACAGTCGCCCTTCCACGTCCGCCTCAAATAACACTTTGTGATCAGTGTATTGGCCATGAGGCATCTCTGATAGAATTACTCGCCTAAGGTGAGCATGGGGATCCAAATCCCACTTTGTACGGCACTCTAGGGCTGCAGCTGGACCTGCGGCGGTGCTTGAACTTGCGGCACCACCCTGCGGTCTTCTCGATTGAACAGGGTGGCTTAGCCCAGCCTCGTCTGTTGCGGTTTTCCTTTTATCCATCAAAGATATGATGGATGAGAGTGATAAAAGGCCTAAAATGGCTTCCACGAAAGCCATGGAAAATGGAGAAAATGCGAAGAAGTGGTTGTCCAATATGAAAAAAGGAAATCTAGGCGTCGTAGAGGGATACTTCAAGCTTTCCAAGGATATATTTTCAAGGAGAAATGGAAATGAAAAAGTGAAATGGAGCACCTCACGATTTCAGCTCAATTTGGGAGTTTTTAGAGCTCCAAATGATGAAATATTCAAGAGGAAGGGCTGCCAACTCCAAAGAAGTGACGGATGATAGTCGTTTTTGGCCAAGGAGGGATCTAGGGATGATTTGAAATCCTGAAATTTGGGGATGGTTGCTGAAAAATGAAAATAGGGCTATGGGGAGGGCTGTTTGTGAAGGAGGAGTGTGTTTTGGGGGTTTTCGTTGGACGGGACATATATGGGGAGGGTGTATATGTCATTTAAGGGCGTGCGCCCGAAAACTAATTCGAACGGGCCCACCTGTACGGCGATGGCATCGCCGATCGGTGATGCATCCGGCCGGTGGGGCCAGATGGGTTCAGTCCCCCATGGTCCAAGGGCCACAGATACGTATGGTTCGACCCCTTGTTCATTGTACTTTGACCTACATAGGCCCAAACATGTGTTCGGGGCTTTCCGGGACCATTCCACAATCCCAAATACCAAAATCTATGATGCAGCATATGAAATAGGGGTAGAAGGAGCTAGTACATCCATCTAGACTCTTATTAGCTAAAGAAAGTGAAGTTAGAATGGCCTTATGGCCATTGTTTGTGAAATTTTACTATTCACTGTAAAATTTTGTGAAAGTATTATTTTATGTTATTTTCACATTATGTTTGATGCCTAACATGAAATGGATAAGAAAGAAATGAAGATTAGAGTGGTGAGAGGAAGAATTTTGGTGAAACGGGATTTTTAAGCCCTGGCGATTAATTACAGGAGTCGTGGTCATCCCACGGCCCAAGAATTTACTTTTACGGGTTTAAAATCATTCATAGGACATCTCGAACCGACTTTCTATGGCTTAAGAGCTATTCGGGTTGCTTTGCGCGACCTGAGATGTGTTACAGACTCGATCGTGCGATCGATTCGAATTGACTTCGCCTATTGGCGAATCTGTGATCCTAGAAGTGTTTCTAGACCCTTATCGCACCCACCTAAGTCAAATGAAGCGACAGCGTACGTCGCGAGACCATAACCCAGGCCCAGTATACTTTTATTCACGCTCTGATACCAACTTGTAACACCCTGAAAATCGGGGGTCGTGTATAAACTCAACTCCCGAGTTCCAGACCGTCACTTATGCAACAAAAATGATTATGATTCAATGTTGTCTGATTTAAAGCATTCACATGAGTAAAAGTATACCAAAACCGTAATTCATACTTCAGATCCAGTGATAAAAGCAAGCGGAAGACTAAACAATATATATATCACTGTATGTAAAAAAAATAAAGTAGATCTCATCTATCTCCAAAGTATGAATACATCTCTGAGTCTCATATACATATACATGAAAAAAAGTAAATGTCCAAAATGGTCCCACTGAAGTCCCATCGATCCAGGTCGCCTACGCAAAGCCATCGTGATACTGCATGTACGAGAACTCGTCCTGGTCCTCGTCAAAGTCTGGCTCCACCTCCTGGATCTCAGCCTCACCTGCATCTACAACAGGGTCTGGTGGGTGTTGCAAACACCATCCCGTAACGTGGGAGTGAGTGATCAACTCAGTGGAATCATAGAGCAAGGATTAGCATGTTCACAATTCAATCATGCGATAATAGTAAAGCAGTAAATCAGACAATCCTAATACTGTTGTTAATGCAAGATGATATGACGTGATGTATGCCCTCACCGACGATCTCCCTCATACGGAAACATCTTACGACCGCGGTATGCCACACTCCCTAGAGTGCTCCACATCTTTCAGGCACATGCAATGCTATGGTGATATGATTTCCGAGTTGTTATTAGTCTATTCAAACAGCAGGATTGGGAAACTAAGGTACTTCCCTTGTATCAATCCCAACATAGATCCTGTCTAGGGTCGTCACTCCTAGTAATCTCATACGATGTATATTTCGTAGGTCGCTGCAAGGGCTGTTGCTCGCACTCGTTGCACCGCTCCCCCATCACCTTATCAATACAGGCCTACTGTACTCTACTACAACGGAAGGGTCGTCGCCTCCCGTGGACTCAGAATACGCTCGCGGTCACTACAAAGGACTCGTCGCCTGATCAGTGTAGGCCGACAGCTAGAATATAGTGTCCCATACCACCATAATCTGTTCACGAGTCTAGGTGCTCACTAGTCACTACGGGGAGGTTTGTGGCCCCAGCGTAGGCCGACAGCTCGACCACGGTGTCCCATACCATCATGCCTAGCTCATGAGTCTTCGTGGATCAAGGTACCATGGTTAACAGGGTTTACAATGGTAAGTTCAGTACCCTAGGTTCAAGCAGTTATGACTCATACAAGGTGAACGTACATCGGCCAGTCGGGTTACTTGACGGGCTCGACTAGTGCGATCGCATCTTGAGTCGAACGACATGAAGTGCGTAAAATACTTCGCGTGGCCTAACCAGCCAACTCCAAACACGACTCACGTTTTTCGACGCGTCGTTCGTGGCTAAGACCAGCCAACCACGAATTCGCTCAGTTACCGACTGCCTGGACTAAGTATAGTCCCAAATAATTATGGAATCACATCAGCAATTTATGTAAGAGTATTGGAATTGAAATACAATCATGTGAGCATGTTAATACATGTTATAACATTCAACTTAGGCAAATCTTCAAGCACATACATGTCATGCATAATATGAAATCATGAACTTAGTCAACATGTAGGAAATCATTTATGTCAGCATATAAATTGAGAAATCCATCTCAAACTAATTCGTAACATCATTTAATCCAATACATACTAATACAAGCATTTATACAAACACATACACTACACACTTAAGTCTACATATAGTATGTTGACCCGAAGTGCGCAATTAGGCGAATCTCTTCGCCAAACTAATTATGCACGTATTCCTAACTTCCTAATGCGACAACAAACCATGTCAATCACATCAGCAAAATATGAATGTAAACTGTACTTCCTACAAATGACTAAAATGCCCTACATCTCATATTCTTCGTTAATTTATGAAACAGGAAACGGAGAGCATGTTGTACATGTCAAACGGCGATGCCGTCAATAATCTACTATTAAACGACATTGAAAGCGTTGGAAACCGCCAACCAAAGTGTCTAAAATCCTCACCTTATGTCTTGTAGACTCGTGAATTGAAACGGAGCGTATACGCTTCGTCTACGGCGAATACGGAACCTAATACACAAGATCCATAAGCTACATCTCTATGGAAACAAAGGAACCTCAAATCAGCAACTATTTAGGGTATTTGGTTACCTAGAATCGCGGTGTAATCGCCGGGAAAGCGATAGAGGTGCGTTGCTTAAACACGTGCAACACGTAGCACAAGTAGCAGGAAGAACTCTCCCACTCTCTCTCACAATCTCTCACCTTTTCTCTCACACAAGCTAGGGTTTCTAGCAAATTCGGATGTGTGAGAGAAGTGAGGGTTTCAACCCCTTTTATAAGCTAAAACATGCCCAAAATAGGCTTGGGAACAATGTTTACTTGGTGCCTAACCAAATCGGGACGATTTCGATCCAAAAGAGCATTTCTGAAGGTCCCCTGGCCAAATGCGGTCGGACTTAAGCTCATGCATACTGGATCTAGCACACATCCAGTTTTCAGACCGGTAGGGTTCCCAGATCGCACGTGGCGGTCCAGTTTCAGTTTAACGGTCACCGCACCAAGATCAGGCCTATAAGTCTCGTGATATGTAATAGAAATTTTTTCTGATCCAAGGGTGTAATTTGGGTGAATTCTGTCGGTCAGAACGCTTAATACTGATGCGTCAAATCGTGTGCCAGATTTGAATTTCAAATTCCAATTCTAACCCTATTCTCACTCTCTTCACTCCAGGCTCAATGAAATAGCCTCTGAATGTCAGTTGGACTTGATTTTCGAAAAGATTGCCAAGCCCAGCTAAGTGGTCATAACGGTCTAAGATGGTAGGTATCTGACTTTCGACGCGCGGTCTAGATCCAATCCAAAGTTTCAAGGAGGTCCCAAGAATAAACCGATTTAGAGTTTGTCCCGAGGCTTTAGAGCATTATAACACCATTGGTTCCACTCGCTTTGGGCCTTGTAGAACGTATTTAAAGTGATCAGGGACCATTTCCCAGCTATTCTAACGTTGCACTAGCTAACTTAGTCATATTTTCTAAAGGAATAAATTCTACACAATTTCGGGTCGAGTTGGTACTCGAGCCCAAGTACGGATTTTTCACGGGCGTTACAGTGATTTAATCTAAAAATCATTTAGAACCCTTTCATAAGTGAGTGTGGACATTGAACATTTATGTTGAACATCTACTTCAAATTGGTTCTACTGGGCTTCATCAAAGGAGGATATCTAGATAAGTATATTTACATTTTTTTATAAATCTCTTTTTAGTTTTTGAGGTAACGCCAGGAAAATCCCTTTTTGGTTTGTTTGAGGTGATCAAGAAAATCTCAGAGTGTGGGGTTTTTGAATTGTGTAAGCCCACTTGAAAGAAACAATTTTGAAGGTTTTAGGTGAACCTTGAAAAACTTATTTCATAGTGAAAGCCAATATCTTGAGGGAGAGGATATTAGGAGTGGAGTAGTTGTGTGGCTATTTTTCTAAACAGTTGGTGTACACAAACGAACCACTATAATATCTGGTGTGGTGGTGGTTGGTTGATTGTGGCTTTGTGTGAATGTTGTAAATTCTTTTTAAGCCTTTATGAAGAATGTTGTAATCTGTTTTATGTAATTGTGAGAATGTTGTTGTAACATCCCAAAAATCGGGGGTCAAGTAAAAACTTCACTCCCGAGTTCCAGAACATCATTTATGCAACATAAATGTGTATGATTGAATGTTGTCTATGTTAATGTATTAAACATGAGTGGGATTAAGCCAGAACAGCATTTCATACTCCAGAGACAGTTAAATTAGTAAGTGGAAGACTGTGATACATACATATAATATATAATTGATTGTAAGCCTCCAGAGTGTGAACATGTTACCAGGTTAAACATATACATGTATACCTCAAAATAGAAAGAAAGAATATACATGAGTGCTCTGAAAATATAAAATGACAATTGTCATGGCATCTAATCAACCTCCCTGTAATCCCGTCGATCAGAACATGCATAAAGGAGGGATCCTCCTCATCATCATAAAGTCTGGCTCCGCCTCGCAGGCCGCGCCATCATCTGCAATCACAATAGGGACTGGTGGGTGTACGAAAACACCGTCCTGTAACGTGGGAGTGAGTGATCAACTCAGTGGGATAAAAGAGCAAAGATTAGCATGTTCTCAAATCAATCATGTGATAATAGTAAAGCAATAACTCAAACATTCCTAAATACTGTTGTTAATGCAATAGACGTGACATGATGGATGCCCTCACTGACGATCTCCCTCATACGGAACCATCTTACGCTCGCGGCATGCTTTCTTCCCACAGTGCTCCACATCTTCCAAGCACATGCAATGTGATGGTGATGTGATTACCAAGTTATTATTAGTCCTTTTCATACAGCAATATTGAAAAATTAAGGTACCTTCCTTATATCAATCCCAACATAGATCTTGTCTAGGGTCGTCACTCCTAGTAATCTCATACGATGTTATATTTATAGGTCGCTGCAAGGGCTGTCAGGGCTGTTGCACGCACTCGTTGCTCCTCTCCCCCATCACCTTATCAATACAGGCCTATTATATCCTTAAGACTACATCAGGACTCATCGCCCCCATGCGGTGTCAGGATAAACTCAACGTCACTACAAAGGGCTCGTCACCTGATCAGTATAGGCCGACAGCAAGAATATAGTGTCCCATACCACCATAATCTGCTCAGAGTAGGGTGCTCACTGGTCACTACGGGAAGGTTTGTGAACCCAGCGTAGGCCGACAGCTCGACCACGGTGTCCCATACCACCATGCCCGGCTCATGAGTCTTTATGGATCAAGGTACCATAGTTGACAGGGTTTACAATGGTAAGTTCAGTACCCTAGGTTCAAGAAGTTATGATTCATACAGGGTGAACAATCAACAGCCAGTCGGCTTACTTGACGGGCTCGACTAGCACGAGCACATCGCAAGTCGAACGACATGAAGTGCGTGAAACACTTCGCGTGGCCTAACCACTACCGCCAACTCCAAACACGACTCGCGTTCATCGACGCGTCCTTCGTGGCAGATACAAGCCAGCCACGAATTTTGTCTATTACTGACTTCCTGGACTAAGTATAGCCCCAAACATTTGTGAATCCACATCATCAATCATATAAGAGTAATGGAAATGAAATACAACAATATAAGCATGTTATCGCATGTTATAACATACCACTTAAGCAATTCATTCAACACATGCATTTCATACATACAATGAAATCCATACTTAGCGAACATGATGAAAATCATTTACATCAGCGTATTACTTGAGAATTTAATCTCAAAACTATTTCACAACACCATATACTCAATACATACTAATACAAACATTTATACAAACACTTAGTTTACATAGTGTATGTCGACTCAAAGTGCGCATTTGGGCGAATCTCTTCGCCAAACTGATTACGCACGCATTCCTAATATCCTAATGCGACAAAAAGCCATGTCAACCATTTCAGCAAAATATGGATGTATACAGTAATTCTTACAAATGACTAAAATGCCCTAAATCTCATATTTTTCCTACGTTTACGAAATAAGAAACGGACAACATGTTGTACATGTCAAACGGCTTTGTCGTCGATAATCTACTATTAAACGACATTGAAAGCGTTGAAAACAGCCAATCAAAGCGTCTAAAATCCACACCTTTTATCCTAGATGTGTATCGATTCGAACGGAGCGTATACGCTTCGTCTACTGCGATCAGGCGACCTAATACACAAGATGTATAAGCTACTTCGCTATTGAAATCGACGGAAGCTTAAATCAGCAAGTGTTGAAGGTTTTCCTTACCTAGAAGTGCGTTGGAATCGCCAGAAAAGAGATCCGAATGCGGTGCTTCGGTATGTGTAAAAGCTGCAGCAAGTGGCAGGAGAATCTCTCCCACACTCTCTCACAATCTCTCACTTTTTCTCTCTCTCAATCTAGGGTTTTAACCAAATTCGGATGAGAGAGAAATGAGAGGGTTTAAGGCCCTTATATAGCCCAAAATCTTTCCAAAATAGACTTGGGAACAAGGTTTACTTGGGTTATAACCAAATCGGGGCTGTTCTGGTCCAAAAGAGCATTTCTGGAGGTCCCCTAGCCAAACGCGGTCGGACTTAAGCTCATGCATACTGGATCTAGCACACATCAAGTTTTCAGGCTGAAAGAGTTCACAGATCACACGTGGCGGTCCAATTTCAGTTCAGCGGTCACCGCACCTAGATCAGGTCGACAAGTCTCATGATATGAAAGAGAAATTTTTCCTGATCCGATGGTGTAATTTGGCTGAATTCTGACGGTCAGAACTCTTAATAATAACGCGCCAAGTCACGTGCCAGATTTGAATTAAAATTTCCAAATCTAACCCTATTCTCACTCTCTTCACTCCAGACTCAATGAAATAGCCTCTGAACGTCGGTTGGCCTTGATTTTCGAAACGATTGTCAAGTCCAGCCAAGCGGTCATAACGGTCTAAGATGGTAGATATCAGACTTTCGACACGCGGTCTAGATCCAATACAAAGTTTCAAAGGATTTCCAAAAACAAACCGGTTTAAAGTTTGATCCTGAATTTTAGGATATTGTAGTGTCGTTGGTTCTTCAAGTTTTGGGTCTTGCAGAACGTATTTAAAGTGTTCAGGGACAATTTTCCAGCTACTCCAGCATTGCGCTAGCTAACTTACGCTTAGTTTCTAAAGGAATTAATCCTAAGTGATTTCTTTGGCTATGGAATTGGGTTCTGAGCAGTTAACAAGGTGTTTTGGTTGACCCATTGCCTAAGGACATCTAATCCCAGGTTGGCAAAAATCCGGTTGGTTGACCCATTGCCTAAGGACGTCTAATCCCAGGTTGGCAAAAATCTGGGATGTTACAGTTGTAATGTCTTGGTTTATTTTCTCTGCTATTTTTATTCTCCTCTATATTTGTTTGGAATTTTTGATACACAGACCGTTCTAGGAATTAGGTTGTCCTACCATAAGCCATTGTTTTTTAGTGTAAGGTGGTCCGTAGAACAACATCTATATCAACCTCTCAATACTTGTACATTTAAGGCTGTTATTCATTTTTTCTTTGTAGGATTGTTAAGTGTTATCTTTATTTATTTTTCTGCATTTAAATTTTAATTTGACATAGTCCTATTCAACCCCCCACCAAAAAAAAAAAAAAAAAACCTCTCTAAGACTCTTAACTCGGCATTTTCAATAAGAAAGATACAATAGCTAATAATCAGAACTCCAAAGGAAAGCTCCACTATATGCTCCTGCTCCTGCACTGCTACTGCCTAACGTCACCTACATACATCAATTGTACATAAGCTTATAGAAAGCTTAAAGGGTGGTGTAAGTGTGTGCAGGACAAGTGCCAAGTATGCAATATTAGAGTATATGGAATATGCTAGCAAGACCATGAAAACCATTAGTCATAGCTTACATGGCCAAATATCGTATGCAAGGTGCAATGCAATCATGTTAGTGCTCATATCCAATCCACATATCAGTATAGTTCCTCTCTGGAAAATAACTGAGGTTAAATACACTCCACACTGATTGCCATCACCCTAGCCGCGGACCTTAGTGAGAATAAAAGTCCTCACTACTCGCTTGTCCAGTAGTTAGCCAATCTACTTAGCACGTTGATAAAGGAGCCATTTGTAAGCTGGTCAAACTCAGCCTAGCTTATAACCCCCTCACTCAGGTGGGTAAGGTCACACCCCCTTCCAACTGACCACAACATAATGAGAGACACGGCCTCATGGTATGGCGCTCATATTTCCACTTAGTCTAGATGTTGGAGCATCTTCTGGTACCAAAAAGGTTCTAGGACTTTTACTAAAGGACATCCTATGTTCCCACAATGCTAGAACCAACATTTCTGGTATTCAAATTTGGCCACCCACGATGTGACTGTGGAGGCTATGACCCTGATGTTTCTATGGTGTATAATATACGTGCCATGTAAATATGAGATGCATGAATCATATCAATCAACCATGCATTAGTCCTGCCCATCCCGTGCTCATGTGGGGCAACTCCATCACCCTGGGAGTCCCATAAAATAGTCTGCCCAATGGCATAAAACAGTCTGCCCAATGGCATATATCATGATCAATCACTCCTCAATCCAAGCATACATATGATGCACAAGGGAATGAATTGTGAAGATGAACCACGCATGACATGCGATGATGATGTGCTCTCCTCAAAGCAAGGTTAGGTCTAGGTACTTAGACTATTCTACAAGTCAAGGTAAATGCACAACCACTAGTGGGGGCCCAATTATTTGGGTTAGCCCACTAGGAGTAAGTAAACAACACTATGAGCGTAATAGATGAGAATGGGCTTAACAAAGGGGCCTATATGGGTACACAATGTGGACATTTAACCACCATTATCCCCTATAAGGTAGCCCAATATAGAAACTAGCTAAAATAAGGCCCAAGGCCCGGATACAACTATGAAACTAAATTGGCAATAATTGTCAAGCCCCAAACTCAGAAACCAAGCTCACAACAAATTTGATCACCAAATCTGGTGCCGACAGCCTCCGTAATATCCCATTCTCGGCTCCCAATGCCCATATGCCATATTCCGATCCTGAAATCCTATGAGGAGGATTTTTTTCCAACGAATATTTATCTAATAAGAAGCATAACCACAAGTTTACCCAAATCACAAAGGCAACATCATCATCACAAATCTACTAATATAAACTTTGAATACAATGCTGAAAGAAAAATACATGTCAAAATCAAAGCTCTATAAGATGGTTGCACGCTCTAAGCTCAACGCTGCTACGACCTAACGCCACCTACATGCATCTATCATGCATAAGCTTATAAAAAGCTTAGAAAGTGATGAAAGTGTGCGCACAAGATAAGTGTTAAGCACATAAATACAATGCTATAATCATACAATGTTGGAAATACTGGCAAGATCATGAATCATATGATGTCAGAGTAAGCGAAAACATATTGTTAAGTCCATAAATACCATCAGCCTTACCTAAGCTATGCAATGTAAAAATACAATAAGCCAATATCATATAATGAGGAAGCAATGTAGATCAACTATTTAATGCGGAGACATAGCAGGCTAAATATCATCTATTGAGGATGTAATGCAATATACAAATCCTGATGAGTCTACGAATGCCATCAACCTCATCAAGTTATGTAATACAAAAGAAAAGTAAAACAAATGTTATGTACTGAGGATGCAATGCAATATACGATGCGAATGAAATGACCAAATTGAAGTGTGAAATCAGGATGATGTGGTAAACTCCTGATGTCAGGTTAGTCATGTGCCTAACCGAAATTCTGGCCATTGCAAAGGTACACATATCAAATTAGTTGCACAACACCAGCCTGAGTGAATAGTGAATGAATGAATAAGTAAGATGCTAAGTATACAATGTCTGCTCAATAAGTCCATATATCAAAACTATACATCTATAGGACCATCACCAAGGTCTATTACACTCCACACCAGCTGTCACCCCTATCTGAGTACACAACTGGTTAAGTCGAAGAGACCTCATTATCTGCCTACCAATATCAGGCCTGGCTCATTGATAACAAACCCATGCCTCAAGCTGGTCAAACTTAGCCTAACATTGCCTACTCCCTCAAGTGGGTAAGGCCACATCCTATCCCAACCGACCACTACACAGTGGGAAACATAACCTACTGGTATTCGGCACTCGGGCACTCATGTTTTCACTGTAAACATTGGGGCGTCCTCTGGTACCAAGAGGATTTAGGGATTTTCACACAGGGCTTTCTATGGCAGCCCGATGCTAGTAATAGATTTTTGATGTCCCATCTGGCCATCCACAATATACCCGTGGAGGCTACGGCTCTAATGTCACTAGGGCGTACGGTGATCATATCACAAAATACAAGATGCATAAGTTATACCATCCAGTCATGCATCAAGCCTACGCATACCGTGCGCTCATGTGGGACGGCTCCACCTATCAGGGAGTCCCATAGACAACCTGCCTAATGGCATATGTAATGGTCAACCACATCTCATATCATACATGCAAATGATGTGTATGGGCATGTGTCATAATGCTATACTATCACGTACTCATAATCGGTATCGATAATCGGCCTAACAAAGGGCCTAAGGGAAGGTCACAATGTGGACATTTAACCACCATTGTCCATCAATGTAGGCATTTAACCAACATTTCTCCCAAGAAGTGGCCCACATAAACATCATTATATACATTATAGTGAAATAAATATGGGCTAGAAATACGTCACAATGGGACATGGCATATGGGCATTAAATACGCAACAGGTGGGCCCCATCACATGGGCCTCAAATATATCACATGGGCCTCATCAAATGGGATACAAATACATCTCATTGAGCCTCATTCAAAGGCCATAAATACATCACATGGGTCTGATTTATGGGCCTCAAATACTACACAATGGTCCTCATACAATAGGTGGGCCTCATATATATTTAGTGGGCCAAATGGGGCAGTCCATGGTTTAGCAAAACAGATGGACAGCGTGGAATGAAACACATATATAATGGCAGGCCCACCATCCCATCCTGGACAATGCGGCAGATACATCACTAAGGTGGGCCCCACATCCATGGATGGACGAGGTGTATATAATAAATACATCAAGGTGTGGCCCACGACACCACTAGTCTGTGTGGGAGAAACACGTACATCATGGTGGTGTCTCACCGTCCCACACGATGGTCCAACACCTTCCAGCACTGTCTGGATGGTGTGGATTAAACACATATATCATAGTGGGTCACACCGTCCCACACGATGGACAATGTGGATTAAAGCATACATCATGGAGGAGTCTCGCAGTGGGACGGCTTGGATAAAACTCATACCTTATGGTAGGCCCCACTGATCTTACTGACGTCAATCAGCTATATAGTTGGTGAGTGGTAGCCCAGCCAATCCATTTCTACGGTAGGTGGGTCCCACGTGGGGCCCACCATAACATTGATTTTCCATCCAATCTGTTCATAAGGTCACAAAGACCTGAATAAAGAGAAAAAATAAATTTCATATCAATCCAAAACTTTTATGACCCAAAAGGGGGTTTCAATGGTAGACGTTCAATCCCCTGCTATTGGGTGGTGTGGACCACCGAAGTACTATGAACGACTGATTTTTTGGGGAATCCCATTTCCTAAAGGGAACCCATCATAAGCACAGTGTGGATGTTCAACAAACATCATGGTGGGGCCCATAGTCCCTGGCTATTAGAAGCAGCAAGATGCTACTTTCTACAGTGTCCCCTGTACGCTGGCAGCATTAACATCACTTTTTTTTCTAAAGAATTCATAGATGGGGCCCACATTAGGAGGATCTACTCCGCCAGTTGGGTCCTTGGGCTCATGACGGGTCTAACAAGCCTAATATTGGATATGTTTTGATGCACAAAAATATCACAGCGGACCCTATTAATTTCTTACTATTAAAATAATATATTAGATGGTGTGGCCTACCAGAGTTTCGGATTAGCTTCATTTTTCGGCTCAACACCTAAAATGAGCTGGGAAAAAGGGTGGATGGTGTGGATAGGATACATACACCAAGATGGGGTCTATGTGAGTGGGCCACCCCACTTTCAAACCAAATTGATATTTGTGGTTTCCCTGACATCAACGTCTGCTGCTGGACAACAACAGGCCTAGCTGATCACATCCCATCTGGCCCACGCTTGAACGGCCAGATGATGGACGGGTGGATATGGATCTCATACATCATTGTGGTGTCCACGTGGTGGGCCACACGGTCCCACACCAAGCTATTATTTAAGGTTATTTCCACAGCCAGGTCGACCCAAAATCAGGAAATCAGGCTGCTAAATGGTAGGTAGCAAGGTGGGCCGGTCCCACTGGTTGGACAATCTGAATTAGGTGGGCCACATGCCATCATAAAAGAGAGAGAGAGAGAGAGAGAGAGAGAGAGAAGGTGTGATGGAGGGACCCCGCCATTATGGGTCCCTCTAGGATCTAGAACACATAGATTAAAATGGGTCCCATCACAAGTGGGCCTTTCATCAAAAATTAAAATCTAACACTATGAACACCCACCTCCACTTCTTTGTTTCGCCCATAGCCTCTAGAGCTCCTTAGGAACGATTTCAACGGTTGAGATGATCTTTGGATGGTGGAGATGGGAGGTAGGAAGGTGGGCCACACTAGCTTCTCTCATAAAAGCTTGGACGTGGGTTGCTTAGAGAATGAGGGAGAGAGAGATGAGAGAGAGGTTGTAAGAAAGAGAGAGATGGGTGAGTGATGGGTGTACTTGGTTGTAAGTGTTGGGTGTACTTGGTTGTAAGAGAGAGAGATAACTTTGGGGAGGGTGGTTGTACTTGGGGTTGGGTGTTGTACTTTAACTAGTGTGTGATTGATATGACATGTTTCTCTTGGGTTTGTCAATGTGCGGCATTTCCTCGAACTGAACGCGGGCCTACATTTCTGGGCCTGGGTATCGCCTCGGCACATACTCCATGGCATCGGAACTATGGTGACGATGCGGTCTCTAGGGTACAAGTCTTGCATCGAGCTGACTCTGAAATACGAGATACGACTCAGGGTTGCATGCATATGCTTTATACACGTCCCAGGTCACCAGAATTCAATCGGGAGGACCGTGAAAACATACCGAATGGTACGTGTTAGGATACGGGTCTCACAACAATACATGTCATTATATATCTCATGATGAGCCTCAAGAAATGGCCCAAATCCTACATACATACATATGGGCCAATGGGGCAACCATGGACCA